>OY776302.1:14480653-19481925 GCA_963675345.1 Trididemnum clinides
TCAATAAATTCAAGTTAGTTCATGTTGTTTTCTGTTGCTACTACCTACATATTCCTACTTTTTTTTCATTTTTTACGTGGTTAATGGTTATTGTTTGTTTTCATCCATGTCAGTTAATATTTTCATAAATCTCTTTTTAATAAAAAGTCAAATACCATTGACAAGTAAAGCGATAAAAACACAGGATAACCTACAGTCAATGCAGCAAAGCAATAACCAAATGATAAATGAGTATAACTGAAGTTAAGAAAATATTTGAAAGCATACAGTAACAGATCTCGGCAAATCGACATCAAATCAATCAAAGTAAATTGTCAAAATAAGTAAACATTTAACACAGAGTAATTTTCTTGGAATATTTTTTTACGTTTCCAACTTTCCACACGGAGATGGCGTAGGCAAGTTTTGGGGCCAAGTTCCGAAATCTCACTTTTCGATTTGGCTGTAATAAAGTTAGTTATTTAGACCTTTGTAGAGAAATTATGGTATTGATATAGTGAGAGATCGAAACAAAGCCTGATTAGCCTAAGACTGCAATACAACCGCATAATCTCGTACATTTGTCTCCTGCAGGACCAATGAGAGAAGAGAGCAAATGACCCCGTGACCCTTAACGTTTAGAGGTGACCTCAGCGATACTGACAAAAAGTGTTTTTGTAGGCAAAGACATTTTTCTAGATCAACCTGAAATGGGGTAAATTTTGCAAGATTTTCAAAGACTTTTTGGCATCCCTAGGAAAGAGTCAACTATTTGGGCTGCCACACGCCCGACTGACCGCTCTTTAGGCCCTTAGTCACCTGCGGAGTTATTCTCAAAATTACTAATTC
Source organism: Trididemnum clinides (assembly GCA_963675345.1). Taxonomy (NCBI): domain Eukaryota; kingdom Metazoa; phylum Chordata; class Ascidiacea; order Aplousobranchia; family Didemnidae; genus Trididemnum; species Trididemnum clinides. The sequence goes on from OY776302.1 coordinate 14,481,482, forward strand.
AAAGACCTAAATAAGCCAATGAATAAAATTATAAAATACTTTGAGGTAGAGTTGTTAACAATAGGCTTACTAATTCCAACTAATTGAGCCAGGAGAGAGATCACAGCAATACACGAAAAGCTGAGATTAATCTATAAACAGGGTAACAACGCTAATTTTTTGAAGATAAACACACTCAACAGGCGAATTATAGAGTAACATCAGACTTAGGACAGGATTTAAACCCATTATCGATGCCACCTACTTTGAGAAATAAATCTAGGGTTTTTGTATAGCACTATTCTAACTATACTACAAGCCTTGCTATTTGTTTACGGGTGGCACCGATTAGAGTGCGTATTTTGACAAGTATAAAACAGGAGTGGCCAAACTGCAGCTCGCGAACTGCATGTGGCTCTTTAGGTCCTTGACTACTGTTGTATTTATGTACAGTAATGTAGTGTAGGGGTGTGCAAGCTGCTGTGCGCCACGTAAAATTTTGGGGCCGGTGGAAGGGTGAATGCCGAATAACGTGCTTCAAAAATGATGGTTTCACCAAAAATGGTCACTCTCTATCTGTATTTGTGTACAGCTATATAGTGTAGGGGTGTACAAACTACCCTGCGCCGCGTTAAGCTTTGTGGCCAGTGAATCCCTAATTTTGTGCTGTGGAAACGATGGTCTCCAAAAACAAAGATCAATATCTTCTATACGGATGGAGAATGCGTCAATTTTTAGACGGAAAATGCGTCAATTTATACTAAAGATTGCGTAGCGACTTTTTCAATGATGGCTTCTATCGTTTTTGGCTTTTTGTTACGACTAGTGTGGACAAACAGGTAATAAAACAAAGATATTTTGCCATTAAAATTGCTGTCATAGCCTAACTTTCAACTTACGTAGTTCAATGTGATCCGTTGTACCATTTTTCCTTCTCCCACACCCAGCCATTCTTCAGCAGGTGGCTCTTCTAATATGGCGACGTAATACCGCCGTGCTTTAGCTACTTTTTCATCTTCAAACTTAGAAGTGTACACTGTGTTTGAAAGAACAACTTTCACAGAACGACGGCCAGGAACACGTTGGACGTGGAATCGAATTTTTTCATCAGCTTCCTCTGCAAAGCTTTTGGTTACCAATTGTAGACAAGTGCCTTTCAAAATTATTAATTAGCACCTAATCTTATTTTTCTTGCAATCAAAACACCCATCTCCGTTTAGAGAGATTCTTTATTAATTTTGATGCTGCACCCCACTATAATAAGCAACAAAATGGCAACGTTTTTATTTATGAAAGGGGGTTAAAAATAAAAATTTTTAATGGGGCAATCGAAAAGTAGACCTAAATCCAACTGAAAAATATTATTGGGGTCATAAATGTTTTCAGAAGAAAGCAAAAACTTCAATAAAAAGAATTCGCTCTTTGAGCCCCCGTTTTAGTTCCAGGTCAACTAAGTTTCAACAAGTCTGTTATTGGCTTTAATAAGCGATTGAAAAAAAAAATAACAAGGAAATAGAAGCTTACGTTCACAAAGCAACGAATGTTTGAATTGTGGCATTGTACATCCGGGTAAAGCCACGTTAAGTACTTCGGGTAAACTTCTTCTTGTTCTCGAATTGACTTTATCAAGACTCAATGCCAGTTTATCTTTTAACTTCATTTCATTTTGCCGACACTGGAGCCACACATTGATAGCAGAGAATGTCGCTTTCTAAAATGATAAGAGCCATTTAGTATGTTAATCAATGTTACCAGAACTGGTGGTCGTGATTAAGAATTGATTTTGGGGAAGTGAAAGGGAAATAAGTAGATAAAAATCTTCTGTTAAAATAGGCCATCAGCGTTGGAAAGAAGTAAATTTCTATAAAATCAGCTTTCATAATTTTTTTGGGAGGGTGTAAGCTTATTTTGTTTGTTTCAGTTTAATAGGCCGTGGGAAAACTCATTGCCATACTAAGAGATCTATTGAAAGTGTTAATTCTACGAAAGCTTAATTGAGATTGTGAATGGATGAATAATCCATCCTTACATGCATTGCAAGTAAGCACACCCTACTGTCAAAGAAGTGATGTAACAAAGGATCAGAAAATATGCCATTGTCAAATATGCTTGTACAATTATAGTCAATAAAGTTATTGAGAATAGTGTGCTGAACAATAAAAACTTTCGCCTTATGACGTGGTGGCTTTTCTTTGACTTATCGTTTAGTGTAATTTTTAGATGTTTTGTTATTGTGGACAAAAAATAAATTAATCTGTAATCTATAGTTTACAAAAAGTTAAGCTTACTTTCTGGCTCTGGCGCAAGTTTAGAATTCCACAAAATATAGGATTTCTATTCCGTTTTGAAGAAGATAAAATAACCTTGACTGCTCCTGTAAATCAACGGAATCTTCTTAATTTTGCGATAAACTACTAAGTTTAAAAAATCTTCTACCTGAGCCTTTTATGGAAAAGGAAATCGCCAAGAGCAATTTTTCGGGTTTATTACTCATCGGCGACCATCTTGCTTCTAAATTGCTCATTTCAAAAGGCGACCATCTCCTAGTTTTGTTTGATGTTTCCCAACTGCAATCTAAAAATTACCAGAAAATGATTATTTACCTTCGTTGAAGCATAGTAAAATAAAACTTTAGGTTAATTAATTCTATGCTGTTTTATGTTTTTTTTTCTATTGAGATTAAGGATCAGCAGTTACCGATTATTTTGCCTGGATGAGAATCGAAACCAGGCCTTTCGAGCAAAGCCTCGGAAGGCGGCACTCGAATTCTGTCTGCCATCGCGACTGTTAATCAAGTCAAACTCAATGAGAATAACGTAAAATAGTTTGATAGTACAGTATAATGATGTAAGTCTAATGAATATTTGTTGTTTGGAGCATAAATAAAATATTGCTTTATCTTAATATACAATATATAAAGCTTAAACTTTTATCCATCACCGCTTCTCGGTTTTAGAATATTACAGAATTCATTGAGATATAAAATAGGCAAAATGCGGATAAATTTGGAAGAAAAAAATTCTCAAAAACAATTATAAATGATTAGATGGTAAATAACTTAAGGTAATATTACCATTTGCAGAAATTCTTCCTCTTGACGTAGCAACCTAAATATTTCGGTAATTTATGCTTTAAATTATCTTCAAGTCCAAAATTAAATTTAGCATGATATTAAGATACTGGACACTATTGATTACATTAGTAACGTTTTGGCACTGCTTAGAAGGGACAAAAAGCTACGGAGATTTATGTTATATTGACTTTTGTTATGTTAATTTCATTACGTTCAATAAAGTATTAATCTGGATTTTTGCTGGGCTTCTCAAAACTTGATATAAAGACGTTAAACCACTGATTGTGATCCTACCAGTAGCGGCAAGCTGGCTGTGATGTCAAATAGTTAAATTCCTGAGTTTTATGAACAGCGTTTGGCAAATGGCTACGTCTTCTAAAAAGATTTTTAGTTGGTATTGTGGATAAGAAGTCAACTACTGAATGTGGATATTCCGTCCATCACACATGCATTGCAGATAAGCACACCCTGTTGCCAAAGAATTGATGTCATAAAGGATCAGAAAATATGCTACTGCTAATCATTAACGTATTGAGGATTTTTGACAGAAGGGGTGGGGCAAAAATGTGTAAATATCTGATTTTAGTTTTGCTGTCAAACCAAAGTGAAAGATATAGCACATACCTATTCCCAAACTTTGTACTTGTAGTCATCAAAACGAAAAAGTGCTTAGTATTTTAGAGATGTGGTGCATAGTGCGTGTTGTACAGAATGTTCAAAAAGTAACATTGCAATAGCGTTGATAACCAGTAAGGGCAAAAAACAAACCTGTGGTCAGTCAAAGTATTTATTAAATGATATTAAAATCAATCAAAAAAATAATATTTTATCAACTCTTTATTATTTTGTCACAAACTGTTCCAGTTTTCTTATTCCTCAATCAATTCAAAAACACAAATACGATATGGTGATCTTTCATTTCCAAATGGACGTTTAAATTCCTCTTGAACCTTACTTGAATATTCTAGTCCTCTAACAAATGCACTTTGAACTAGAAATATTCTTTCCTGTACATTGTGCACCATTTTAAACGTTAGCTGGCCATATCAATTATGAATGAGCTTAATTTTTTTATTTTTCCAGTTTTTAAATTTCATGCAAAAATGCTTTTACTACGGAAGCTATTCAAGTAATAATGATGTCAAAACGTTCTCATTATTACAAAATATTCTGATTAGCGAAATCATTGAGTAATGGTTGAATACGCAGCGGTATTATCATGACATGGCTGCATATTTGGGAAGTTTGATCAGGTGCACTGTTACTTTTTGAACACTCAGCACTTTTCGAATTAGGAAAAAAAAACTACCTGTTTCTACTCTCCGAAAACAGCGTCTTGAACTTGTTGGTAAAGACTAGTTATGAGCACGTAGAAAAGGTTTCTCTAACCTCATATAAATTTTGAACATCGTTCTTTCAAAGCAAGCTTCTAATTACCCCAGTACGTTTAAGCTGCAGCCACCTGTTTACACCAGAAAAACCCAGCTTGAAAAATTTTCTTGAATCAAATGTATCATCGTAAGTGTGCACTGTTAAACGATATAGAATACTAAGATACCTGTCACAATAGCATGATATGTCAAAAAGACTACATGGCAATTAACTTATAACGCCTCGTTAATTACAATAGTGGAATTAATTACACCAGCCTGTGAAGGCACCGACTCTGCTTCAGTCACTCTGCACACCTCGAAACAAACGACCATTGGTACACAGATTACTTGTGGTTTCAAATCCCATTTTCAGCATTGCTATTAATATGCTGAGTGTTGTACGATCTAGAGCTGGACCCAATTATTGATTCTCTATTTCCAGCAATAAAAATAAAATAGTATTGAAATAGAACTATTGCTACAGTTATGAGGAACGTACTTCATACTGACAAACTTCGTTTTCATATTGTTCAGTAGGAACTTTTGAGAGAATACATGGGACAAGCAATAAAATGATTTTCGATTCAAAAATTAAATTCATTTTAGCTTGTAGATTTGAACGTTGTCACAATCTTAGTTTTGAGTCTGCCTTACTTCACAGTTGATCCGATGTTTATAAAATAGAAACGGATAAATGCTTTTCTTCTTTTTTTCACTGCTATTACGTCACCTAAGCGCATTACGCCACTCTAACTATTCGAAGTATTGAGGTGATTCAACTTTGCGTAAACAGCAACAGGCATAACCGAGTTTTGTCGCGAAACCTGTTGTCCAGTGAATTATTTCCACCGAGGTGATCGTAATAAACTTTTTAAAGTTCGAAAACTCACCCATAGCTTAGATTTGTATGTAAAATTTACCTACCCTGAAAAATTATTAAGCAAGCCCTTGTTTCAAATTTAAATAAATAACTTTGCATAGAAAAAGATTTTCAGTATTTTGTTGTGGAAAATTAGTACATCTAATCTTGATTTTTAAACAAATTTTAATGGGCCTAAATGCTGTTGCTTGTGCTGATTAGACCAAAACTTTCATGAAATCTACTTAGTCATTGCACAGCATTTTTTCATTTTATTTTTTAGGGTACCTTCAGCAGCGTGCAAATTAATTGACTTACTCAAAAAATCAGGTGGAATTTTACCCAAACTGGTTTATTATTCAAAAAGCATAAAAAAATTTATACTCTATATGATATATGACCTCTTTTGTGTTTTAGAACTTGTTTTACACGTTTTGGCATGGAACAGACTAAGTTTTTGCAACTTTTTTTGATTTTCCCATCATGCTACCAAATGGCAATGATGGTTTCCATCCGCTTGGTGAAGTTAGTGCAATCTTTAGCCTTGAGTTGATTTTTAACTGTAGCACATAAATTTTCTATAGGTTCAAATCTAAAGGGTTTCCTGACCATTTTAGAACCTTTTTTAGGTTTTCTCGGAACACTTTGTTCACTTTTTTTGTTCAATAGGGTAGATGTTGCTGAAAAATGCCCTTTACCATCTGAAAATGCTGTTTGCACGTCTCTCATAACCTTCGCTGGACTAGGTCATTATACTTGTCAGCATTCATCAGTCCTGGTATCTGGTAGAGTGATCCCACACCTTTGAAACTGCAAGATCCACAAAACATCAGCTGAGGATGCTTTACTGTCTGCTTCACGTGCTGTTTTGTAGCCATTTTTCCTTGAATCCTTTTTGCTTGCCGTTTCTATTGTCATTGCACTATAAAATGACTTTCATCCGAAAATAACACATTTTCCACTTATCCCCAGTCCAATCCTTGTATTTTCTCACACATGCACTCCTTTTTTTTATTGCAAATGTTAACAATCGCATCATAGAGAGTCATTTTGCTCATTTTCCTCTTGCAATCGATTGCCTGCACATTGGGGTGCGCTGGATTTGACTCTTGCTTCATCCAAATCATTCTTAATCTCCACACTGCTCTTTGAGGGGTCTTGTTTACTCTTTTTGATAATGCAGCAGTCATCCTTTCGAGTGGTTTGCCTTTTTCCGACCACAACGTCCCTTTCTTTTCGAAGCAACTGACGCTGAGGTTTAATATTGCCGAACGGTTCTCCAAACGGTGGCCTGTGACACACCAGTTTTTCTTGATATGACTCTGGATGACTCCTGGTTATGCTGATGGAGGGCGATGATAATTTAACGTTTTTTAGAGGTTGCATCTACAATTATAGCAACAATCAGAGCAGCTTACACAATCGGTAAATACGAAACATATGAATCATTCACACCCACGTTGATATGATGTGAATATTTAGCTAATTATGATGCCATAAAGCTAATTGTAACATCGTCGGCTATTCTAAAACAATTGCCTGTCACAAAACAATTTCTAAATATGTAAAAATATGTGCATTGTTGAAACTGTGCAAGTGAATCAATTACTTTGCACACTCTTGCACATGGAAAGAGGGTGACCAAGTAAGAGAAGACGCGTTGTCGCCCCTCCTCATGCTGTAAACTTCATGAACAATTACATGCAATGACATAATCCACTGGCGTACATAAAATTTGTGAAAGAAGAAACCACACAGGTAAATTAAGCTGATTTGTTTGCTTTGTTGTCGAGGCTAATAAGGGGAGAGGCACGGCACAAAGCCCTCCTTTAAAATACGCCAATGATTAGACAAAAGAAAAGTTGCTTTTTGCTTCTTTCCTTCCGCTCATATATTGGCTACGCATTTAGGAGTGGACCTTGAAATTTAACTTTTGCGGAGACACTACCAAAAAGGTATTTTTCCTAGGGGTCATTGAGTCAGTTTTACGCATTGAACTAATAGCATAATAACCGCTACGCGATGCAAACGCAATCATAAAAAAGACAATACGGTTGCAAGTACGTCTCGAGGCTGGTCTGGGCCAGATATCAAACTACTTAAAGTTAGAACAATGAGTCTTTTCAGGGATAATTCAAACTTTTGTCCAAAATGTCTGCTTCGGAGAAAAATTGGCGTGAAAGCCAACATTTTTTGATTTGATTCCGGACGAGACATTTTCAAAAAAATCCGCTCTTCTTTCTTTTCAAAATCTTTTCAGAGGTAGATACTCTGGGAATCTCCTTTTAACACTACTGCTTAGGTTTTTTAATCCTTTAAGAAAAACAAACTCTATTTTGACAACGACTTGCAGGTTATCGGTATTTTTTTATTCAACAAAAACAGATTTGAGGTAAGTTTTCTATAACTTTAGTACTGTACATAAAATTTGGTTTGAACTCTGATAAAAATAACTTGACTTTTGACGTCATGTGATATTGATATCTTCACTTCGGTTCATTCCCTTTTTAAATAAAGCAATCTTCTCAGTTTACTTGATTGAAAGGATTAAAATAAGTCACAAATTCTTTAATGCCACGCAAAACCCCATATTTGTTAATGATTGCAAAGTTCTTAGTATGCTACGTTTGCAAAGGGTTTGCAGCTTAACGTGATTGATTGATTTAACTGTTTATTCTAGTTGTTTTGACCTATTTCAACGGCTCAGTTAAATCAAGCACTTTATATTTCATTGTATTTACCATCTGGTTTCGTGAGAGAACAATAATGCACTTAGCTGTAGCTGAATTGTAGAAATTTAAAGGCATGACAACAAAACACTTGTCTTCAGAGCAAAATTCATACAAGGGAGGCAGAGAAAAAATGGCTCAACAGCAAATATGAATGCATAATTACAAATTTTAGTAAAAGGATTCAACCCAATAGCGTCACTTTTCATTAAAGCTGGTTCGCTCCGGTGTCTATCTTAGAAAGTGAAATTCTTGCTGCCCGTACCTCACAAAAACTTCACCTTACTGGTGGTCGCTGAAACTACCAGCTATTTCTTATCAATTTTGGAGATGACGCTTTTCAACTTTGTTGCGAGATTTTCACAAGCTCTACAGCAATCACGTGTTTAGGGGAAGTAAGTGGCTATGACCCCTTTAAAATTTCTTTAACTCACACAAAACCAGAAGCTGTTTTCAAAAACTGCCGATGATGCATCGATTGTCAAGAAAAAGAATCATCTTCGGGAGAAAAATCCTCACCAAGACGTCAATCTGCCAAATAAAGGCTATCTATCAATATGAGTAAAAAAAGGGTGGACAGGAAACTTTGACCTTTACAAAATTTATTTTTGGTTACTCTTTTGTTCTATAGTAGAGCCAGTAGCTGGTGAGTAGTTGCACCTTCTTTTTAGTTTTGAAGGCCGGACTGCAGGCCAAGGTCTGGCGCCTAGTAACATAAGAAAAAATATTTAAAATAGTTCTTTATGCTTCTGCTCGGTGGTTGCTGTAAGCAGAAACGCAGCTACAAAGGAAAGATGAAAAAATGAAGCTCTTCTATTTTCTTGTTGCTACACCTTAAAAACAGGTGAAGATCTTTTTGGATAAATACCCAAAACTTCGACTTACAAATTGCTTGAGGCATCTCTTACTTTGCAAATATGCTGCTTGCTCTCACAGATGCAGATTGCCTTGTGTTTTGAACGAATAACATCAGTTTAAGCTGGCGTAATGGAGGGTTTGCAAGCAACGATTGGTCCACCGGTGCTATGGTGTGGCGTGAGTGATATATTGAGTGCTTTTACTGACAGCAGTCCTGTTTCCTAATTTTCTTGGGCGTGGAAGAATTTAGGTCACAAAAAGATAATAACCATGATCTTTACCGAAAGCAAGTTTGGCACGGGACGTTTTCAAAATTTCGTAGAATTTTGCATATTCTGGGTATTATTTTCTTTCAACTTCCATTACACTTCAATTACTTTACCCTCATTTTTATTAATAGATAACAAAACTAGAGTAATCTACTAAGTTTATTTATTAAAAATCAATAAGTGAATACAAAAACCATTGTATGCAAACTAAAATGCATTTTTTTCTGAGAAACGCAAAGCATGAATTTGATTACAAGCATTACAATTTTGTTTATACTTTTCGAAAATTTAAAAGTTGCTGAAAAATTTGTCACCTCAAAATAATTTTTGGCTACTTCCTTGTTCACAGAATGAGACAACAAAAATATGAAATATTAACTAAGGGCATGGGAGCAAAGAAATATGCCGCTTCTTTCGTAAATTATGAGCTCTTCTCATCTCATCTATCCCGTAGCCGTTGCCATTGGGGTCTTCTCATCTTACTAACTCGCTTTCATCAGTTTCTGACTTCCTCATTGGTGATGTGATGAGGCAATATGTAATGAGCCCTTAATGAGGTGATATAGTCTACTCTTGGCTCTTTGCTAAATAAAAAACAGTTTGGCTACAAGAGATTTGAAGTGCAATTTTAAACCAAAAAAAGTGATTTAAAAAGTACTCCTCAGTTTTTGTAGTAGATGTATCGACAACCCTTGGTATCTCCGGGTAAAATTACTTTTTACACCCATGCTGTGCAAAGTTTATTGTCACATAAAAAAATATTTTGGCATTAAAAACAGCCCTAGTTGAAACAAAAAGCCAGAATTAAGCTGATAAATTTTTGTTGCCTGCTAGACATTTATCTAAAACTTTAAATAAGGTATGTTTGAGCAAAAAAGAAACAAACACCTATAGGTAGCCAAGCTATTTTTAAAAATTTTACTTTCCTTCCCAAAAAATTTAATTATTTAAGTAGCCAATTTCTCCGTAAAAAGAGGGTTTTTAACAAGTTTTTTTAACAAAGAACAAGCTATTGATCTATCCACTGATTGCGAAAACTTGAAGATGAAACTCTAGTTTTGTTTCATTAGCAGCTGTTACTGCTGAGAACAGCGAAACTAAAGATTTGTATTAATATTTGTATGTTTGCAAAGCGATTCTTTTACCATCATTTCAGGTTCTCTAAACTAATGTAATTTATTGGTTTGAAAGGTGCTCTTAAAAACTTTTTCAAGACTACAATAAATCGCTTTCACGTTCAAACGTGTTTATAGCGTTTCGACGATACTCCTGCAAATAACCAAAGCACAAACGCAGCTTTCGCTGCAATGTGACGACAGTCGTTACATATCACAATATACGGTTTTGGCCGGAGCAGCACAAACAATCAATAAGAACCTGCTGCACTTCAGACATTCGTTTTTCCTCTGAAAAAATAGATAATAAGCCAGCATTAAATAAAGCCAAGCTGTTTTGATTGCGATACTCTGTTTGAAATCCTTATTGAACTCCAACCGCCAAAAACGGATGTATATAGAGACAATGATTGTCGGACTATTCCTCAGTGGCTGCGTTGTTCCGCACTTTCTCCTTCTTGTGGCAGAAACGCGTTTCTATGCAAGCAGCATCGATAACTCTGAAGCGAGTCTAAGTAGAGCTTACCTATACATGAAGAGTTCATTTATGGTACAGAATTTAAAGATTGCAGAAAGTAGAATATTCATTTTCGAAGCTTTTCGTCTGACACTTTTCAAGAGAATCCGTCAGAAAGAGAGTGAAAAAGATGAAGTGATTCACTTCACTTTATTTCGTCTTTTTCACTCTATTTCTGACGGATTCCCTTGAAAAGTGTCGGACGAAAAGCTTCGAGAATGAATAATCTACTTTCTTCAATTTCACCTATATTATTATATTTGTCGAAAACCGCCGCTTTATTGTGGTGGTGTTAGAAACTTTGAAACAAAAAATCTTCAGTGTCATACTCCGCAAAGGCACTATTGGTATTTGCAAAGAGCTTCTAAAATTTTGAATGCTGTGTTTCTTCAGCAACATTTGTATTGGTAGAAATACATTGAATTAGCAAGTCTTTTGAAGTCTGAAATTTGTGAAATAAAAGAACGTGCTGTTTAATCAAGGAAAGCGAATGAGAATACAAATCTTGACTTTATGATACAGGCCAACAAAAACATTTTTTGTCAAAAAGCAAAGGATGTTGAATCGTTTTGGGGTTTAATCGGGGGCTCTGAGTCCAAAAATGCACTTAGCTTTGCCGAATTGGCTCTAGTTTTGGAGATGTTTTTACATTTATTTTTTTTATAATTTTGCTTGAGCACGGTACATTCCAAAGCATGTGAAGCTTTTTCAATGAAATATTACTGGATTCGCACTCAAAGTTTAGCGTCCATTTACAGTTTACTCCATACAACCTATATGTATATCGATTCGTTTAAAAACAAATCATAATGTCGATGATTCGTGAAAGTTTGATGCGGTTTAGAGCATTACTATCAGCTCATAACCATAAAATTTACAATTAACTCCTGTCAAAAGTTTCTCTTTATTACATTTTTATTCTTTCTTAGAGAATAGTTATCGGTTTTAGCTTATTTGCCCTCCCTTGTTCGTTAAAACAACCAAGATAAAGTCTAAAGGCAGCATAGTGTGGAAAGCATGTATCATTTAGCTGACTCAGGCGTTCTCAACCTTTATGCTCTCATTTACCCATCGGCAAATTTGAAAAGTGACATTCACCCCCTAAATTTTTCTATATATTTTCACTTCTACAAATGCCTTTTGAAATAGGTAAAAGTGTGAACTTTTTGCCAACAAAATTTACCCCCAAACCAGGTCAAATTTAGCCCCGGTTGAGAATCTCTGAGCTAACTAAAGCGTTAGATTTTGTGGATTTAAGGACATAATGGACAATGAATTGCTGCTTTTTGGCGAACATGTTAATGGGTACTATATATTCATTTGCAGGAAAATTTAGTTACTTAGTCTTGAATAAAGCTGTATATGAGAAAGTAGTAGAGATGAGCACTAAGTGAAGGCAATGCCGACGCAATCCAGACGTATTTTGCTACATTTGTGGTGAATATATGATGGCAAAGTACCGATTCAATGTGAGAGATTTTACCAAGAGAGCTTGTGAAGCCTACTTTGGCATGAAGTTAGGGGACCAAGACGAATCTTGGGCACCTCAAAAGGTGTGCGAATATTGTATAGAAACGCTGCACTTTTGGACCCAAGGCAAAATCAGTTCGATGCGATTTGGAGTTCCTAATATAGTATGGCGTGAGCCCAAAACATCACCATGATGATTGTTATTTTTGCATGGTGGATATGTCTGGATGGAATCAGCGAAAGAAGAAAGATTGTTATTATCCTGATATTGAGTCTGCTCGACGACCCATACCATATTGCGCTGAAGTTCCAGTTCCAGTTTTCACTTCCTTACCTGACCTTACTGCAGATGAAATGCTATTAGAAGCGATGGATGATACTGATAGCAGCGACAGTAGTATTAGCTGTTCTTCCAGAACGGCTGCTGCAGCATCTTCGCTCAGTGCAAAACTAAAACCCTTTAGTCAAGGCCAACTCAATTACCTAGTTCGTGATATCGGCCTATCCAAAGAATCGTCTGAGATTTTGGCATCTCGTCTTGGTGATCATGGTATACTGGATTCGGGAACTAAAATTACATTCTACCGTGATAGGGATGATTTGTTGATTCGTTTTTTCACTATGCAAGATGATTTTGTTTATTGCAACAACATCTAAGGCCTCCTTTCAGAAATGGGTCTTCCAGAGTACAACCCAGGTGAATGGCGATTGTTTATAGACAACTCCAAACGGAGTTTGAAATCTATGTTACTTCATAATGGCAACAAGTTTGCATGTGCTCCAATCGGACATTCCGCGATTGTTAAAGAACACTATCTGAAAGTGAAGATAATTTTGCAGAAACTACCCTACAGTGAGCACAACTGTGGCATATGCGTAGACTGTAAACTGGTCAATTTTTTGTTAGGACAGCAAGTGGGGGTACACCAAACATCCTTGTTTTTCTGTTACTGGAACAGTCGCGCTACTGATCAGCACTGGGTAAAGAAGGATTGGCGGGCACGAGAAGATCTTGCAGCAGGCGATTAAAGGAGGATAAATGAATCACTGGTTAATCGGGATCGCATTATCCTGCCTCTGCTTCACATAAAGTTGGGTCTGATGAAACAATTTGTGAAGGCTCTTGATAAAGATGGTAATTGTTTCAGTTATATCGCCAAAACCTTTCCTAGTTTCAGCATGGAAAAACTTAAAGCAGGTATTTTTGATGGACCCCAAATTCGAAAACTGAAGCAAGATCAAATCTTCACTGCTAATATGACAGTGGCTGAGAGGGCTGCATGATGCTCATAGGTCTCAGTGATATGAGAGTTTCTAGTTAACACAAAAGCTAGCAACTACCGGAACCTTGTGGATGTAATGCTCTAAAATTTTCAAGCTCTTGGTGCAAGGATGAGCATCAAACTTCACTACCTATTTTGCTATCTAGACTATTTTCCAGAGAATCTTGGTGATGTTAGCGAGGAACAAGAGTAGATGTTCCATCAAGACATTAGGAAGAAAGATACCGAGTTTGTCTAGTCTCTCACATGATGGCACATCATTGCTGGACATTGATTCGTAATCGCACTGAACAAAGCGATAACTGGAAATCACATAGGCCTAAACGAACTTTTCTTCAGATGAACAGTTGAAGTTCAATATGGCATGCTAGTTAATGTTCTTTAGGTCTATGAACATCCCCATGTAATTGTTTGTTACAGAGGCTATGTTTTGCAAGTGATGGGCCAATACAATTCTTATAGTTTTTTAAGATGTTGAACATTGCGCGTTTACTATATAGCATGCTTTGTTCATTCCGTGAATTAATAGCTTTGCCTGTTTTAATTCCGTAATCATTCATGTCAGACCAATACGGATCAGTTACACTGAAAGCACATATTATTCATTGACCAGCCCTATATAAATGTCCATTTAAAAGTAGCCCCAACTACGGTAAAAATAAACAATTCAAAACATCTCAAAAATAGAGCCAATCTGCAAAAAATAACGCCATTTTTAAACTTCCGGCTCTTAATTACCCTCAAACCCCTTGCACCTTACGTGCCAAGAACTTTTCGTTGGGCTGTGTAATCGGACGGTTTTTGTTATTCGAAGACTTCGCGTGCACTGTTTATCATTATTTGTTGTGTACTAGTTACTTACGTAAAAATAAAAACTTTTCTGCCAACACAAACAATTGTTGGGAAAACTCAAATTTATTTTCACAAAAGCCAGCTTGCACTTGAAAATAGACCTTTTGTGGTGGTGTCAGTTTATGTATTACGTAACAACTAAATTTAAATGTTGGGGTTGTTATTTTTTGAAAGGCGAACGTAACTCATTTTCATCAGCCTAGAGGTTATCAATGCCACGTAGGGTAAGACCTTTATTTTATCAGCTCAAAATTTCTCTGCAACACTTTTATACTTCGCTCATAAGATCAACCACAACTTGCACAATTTATTTACAAAATTCGATGAAAACAGCCGGAGCTGCAAACTTACGTCGCAAAAACGTCATTTGAACTGTCTTATGCTTAACAAAAGTATTATACACTTTGAACAAGCACTGAGCATCTTCGAATCGATTTGCCGTTACTTTACAGTCTTTAACATCGAATTCCGTAAGCTTATTGTGGGGGCGGCGGTGGAGGAGCCGGGGGCATACCGTACCCCTGCATCATCGCGTATGGGTCATTCATCCCTCCTTGCGATCCATCTCCTGTTCCAGATCCACCAGGTGGCGGTGGTGGGACCGGCCCTGGTCCCGAGGGCATAGGGGGCGGAACAGGTCCAGGTGGAGGCGCAGCACCACCACCCATGCCCCACATTCCCATGCCACCATATGCTCCCATTGCCCCATAACCCATAGAACCATCCATGCCCATTCCACCAGGGGGCATGCCCCCATATGCAAAAGCGTTGTTGGGATCTGAAACACAACACTCAGTCGTTAACTTTCAAGTCGTTTACTCCTGCTAATTTACAAGAAATTTGCCACTGTAAGTTTATTTTATTGTAGTGTGCGAGTAAACATTCCTCTTGAGATGACAAAAAGCAAGAAAAAGACCAGCTGCTGTAACTGCTGAACACAAGTTGCAGAAAAATTGCTTGGTGTAAGAAATAAGCATTGCTTTACAAACTACAGTTGGCGATACACTGGCCTTGGTGCAGAGTTGGCAAGCTGCCTTTTATTGCTTAGTCGACAACGTGGAGGAATGGGCTGAACAACGATCTTTGGTAACAACTGTCGATCGTTGAAACTTCACGATTGTAACGTGGGTGTGAGTTCGAAACGGCACTTCACGAAAATTTCTTCTGCTGACGACATAAATGCAATGGGTCAGCAGCATTGGAGACTTCGTAACAGATCGGAACACGAAGATGTTTCAGCACAATCAATAAAACGATTTTCCGCGATCGCAAAATACAACTCTCGTGTATTGCATCCAAGCAATTTACATTAAATCGAATTCGCTAAAAGTTTAACAACAGGGTCATTACAAATAGATATGTTTACCTTTAGTCAAACTTACCGTTGAAAGCATTGCTTCCTGAAGTAGGATTCATATTTCCTCCACTCATATCGTTATTTCCACCTTTTTGATCTCCACCCCAATTCTGCTGCCAATTGCCGCCTCCTGTACCAGATGAAGGGGGAGGAGGAGGCTGGGGGGCACTATTTGGAGGAGGCGGGGGAGGCTGGTTGTAAAAACCACCACCAGATCCTTGATCCCCACCTCCAAAATTTCCCCCGCTTCCCCCCATGGGCCCATCTTGGCCAGGCATCCACTGTGGGGGACCACTTCCATCATTCGGCGGGGGGCCATTAGGAAAGTTGCCAAATGGTGGGGGAGGACCCATGCCACCTTGTGGTCCCCATTGATTACCACCACCACTAGGTGGTGGTCCGCCAAATGGGCCACCAGGTGGCATCCAGTTTGGAGGGGGCCCACTCTGGTTATTCGGGCCTCTGCAAAAAGAGATACATGTACAACACATGCTTAGAGTACATGATAAAATTACAATCTCGCGTAAGCAAAGCACTTCGGCAAGACATTCGCAAGAATGCCACTTCATTGGTTGCGATAATAGCGCTCGATCCCACAACAAACTTGTCCTGCGTAAGTGGAAGGATCCAAACAAACGCCTGTTTCAAAAAAGCAAGAGAGCTGGCTTTTTTACTACACTGTTTTTTCGTGTTGAGCTCTACGCAAGGAAGATGCGAATAACGCTAAAACAAGAATTTGGTATAACCCGGTCGACGTTTGAGCCAAAAGCCTACTGCTTTGGAAGAGAACACTCTCCCCCTAACGACTAAAGCATTGAGACAATATGATAAAAAAAAAACGAGCAAAATTAATGCAAATAATGCGGCCAAAATAACAATGCCGTTACGCCACACTTTTTTGCATGTTCGAGGTTGAATGCTGTTGATGTGCTGCCAACTATGTCGCTACATAAAATCGCAATTTTAAACCTAACGGGCCCAAGTTCTAATTTATTTTTATGTGAGGCACAAAGTCGGACCCTCAATTTGGTTCAGACCTTACACCTAAATATGGGAGCTGATTTTGCTCCAAAATGCCTCTAATGCCCCAAATTGCTCCAAATTTTATTTCGAAAATAATGAAACTGAGAAGCATCACAAGGACAGCAACCTGCGTCTGAGCGCCGCTGTCAGAAATATACCAACTTCACGTAACATCACTTTTCAATGTTATACCTGTTGTTGTTATATCCACCACCTCCTCCTCCTCGACCTCCATAGCCACCACGGCCACCAGATCTCTGGTCTCTGGGCGGACCACCTGAAAATCGGCCGCCTGATTGTCCACCACCATGTCGAGAACCTCCAAACCGGCCTGGAGGACCATCATTAAATCGGCCTCCACGATTGGAACCACTATTTCCACCGCCATCACCACCAGGTCCACCTTCACCCAATTCGGCCATAAGCGACATGTACTAAATAAAAATAAATAAGCATTGTATGGTGTTCGGACCAGCGCGAAAGCTGTCAACATCTACATGGTATTGGCGCTTAGACTAGATTAAAGGTCGGCAACCTGCGGCTCTTGCGCGAATCTTTGAAGCAGACGAAGCGAAGGTGTGTTGTGTTAATACTCGATCTATTGCCACCAATTTCAGGTGGAGACCTTTTTTTTTTTAGAAAACATTTGGGTTAAGCAGACTTATTGTAGCTCTCATCGTTCCTTTTGTTGTAGTAAACGGGTCCAAATGGCTCTTCGGCAACCTGCGGCTCTTGCGCCAATCTTTCAAGCAGGCGAAGGTGTGCTAACACACGAATTATTGCCACTAATTGTAGGTGAGGACCTTTTGTTTTTTAGAAAACAGTTGCGTTAAGTAGACTTACTGTGGCTCTCATCGTTCTTTTTGTTGAAGTAAACGGGTCCAAATGGCTCTTCGGCAGTAAAAGGTTGCCGACCCCTGGACTAGATAAAAGCACTGCACTTCGACATCGTGTCTCAGTTGCGGAGCTTATGGCAAATGAACTATATCGGCAGTACCGACAGCTACGTAGTTCTAACATCGTTTGTTCAACCCTAAAATTGTCCCCTTGCAGCAATGCACAAAATGTAGAAATTTTAACACTCAACCTTATTCAACTGAAGCTTTGACAACTTCACAAGAAAACCTCTTTTTCGATAACGACTACGACCGGAGAACTCATCACACAAAGCAAATGAAGATCTGAATACACTTCACAGCAAGTGAAATTGTTGGCACAATACAATGTAGAAAGCGAGTTTTCTTACTTCACTGTCCATTTTTTCTCGGTCCACGCCTGGGCCTCCAAATCCTCCAGGAGGACCTCCCATGCCAGGCTGCAAAGTGGTACTTGGTGGTGGGGCGACACAATCCTGCGCCAAGTGACCGCGACCACCACATTTAGTACAAATTGTCGTGTTTGTGATGTTCTGATTCTCAGGCTTCAACCATGCACGCTCTCTGCAAAGTAACTAATTTGACTAAAGTACTTCTTACTATACAGTCTATGGAAACGACGTCACCTTACAAAGTAAATCAAATTTCTGCAACGAGGGTTTTTGGGCCACGACAACATTACTGCTGTGCTAGTACGCAATCAAACCGAAGCAAATGGCACTGCTGGGACAAATGTGGCCAAGTGCTAGGTTATCGTTCCAAGCAGCTTGAAGAACTAAAACTCACTTTGGCATCAAATCTTCTCTTAATGTTCCATTCAACTTCGCCAATTCCATGAGCTGCAGTTTTCTCAAATCGTTCTCTTCTTCAGGCTGCTCAATGCCCTGTTGCACAATTGTTGTTAAAATAATTTCTATCGATCTTGCTTAGAGCTTGGTGGCAAAGAGCAAAACCATTTTGCTTACTCGTTTAAATAGATTTCGGATAGGGGGAAACATTTCTTTCTGGTTTCGATAAGCCAAACAGAGATCGATAGTAGTACTTTATTAAACATAATCAAATTAACATAAGAAAACTAACATTAACAGAAAACACGGAAGCTTTTCATTCCTTCTCGGGAATTTCATCAGGGCAAAATAAATAAATCTGTAGATCCAAAGCTAAATTTACTATTAAGGTACTGGACGCTATTGACTACACCAGCAACGTTTTAACACTGAAACACGTGCACAAGCGACTTGCAGCACCGACGCGATGGTGTTGTGGTGACAGTGTCCGCTTCGCAGTCGGTAGACCTGGGGTTTATTCCCTAAGTCGAGTCATACCAAAACACTTTAAAAAATGGTATTCACAGCATACCTGCTTAGCGCTCAGCATAAAAAGAGAGTGTGGAGAACAAGCCGGCAAGCTTGCTTGTCGTGTCCTTGGGCAAGGCACTTAACGGGACGCTTTCACCTTTATGTGGCAGACAGGTGGCCCCACCCGTACTTCACCGGATTACAATTGTAAAGTTGCTAACCCAGCATGGCAGACGACTCTTAAGTACCCACCAGGGGCAGTCCGCCTTGTTGGTGGTGGGGCTACCAGTCACTCAAGACTGGTTAGAAATAGGCTGCCATCTTTCCCCTAGCCTATTTCAATTACGTTGACGGCATGAACCTGAATTGCCGTTCACGCAGTACCTCCATCCCGAGGAAGAGGAGGGGTAACCACAAACAAACAAATTCGCTCTTTGTGAATGACCGAGTTTTATGTTTAAGGATGGTTTGAGGTATTTGATTAGTAACGTGTCCATTAGCTCGGTTTCAGTGTTAAAATGGCACTTTTTTAACTGTGTAGTTTTGCTCTGCTGGCAATGTTTTCCTGCAGGCTTTGCAGTGATCGGGATGAGATTTGATGGCGGAGTTCGATGAACTTAAGTTATTTGAAAGATGGTTATCAATTCTGGCAAATAATTGTCAATAGTCATCAAACCGATGAACGACGTGTTCTTGTCACAAGAACAAGTATATTAGTAGGCAACATTCAAGCAGAAAAGAAAGGGTGAAGGGAATTTAAGGTTGAAATATGAGATTATTTTAAAGTTTGGTAGACTATTTGTAGTGTCCAGTATCACTATATTTAATTTAATTTTGAATTCATAGATTTATATATTTTGCCCAGGTGGAAGTTTCCAAAAATGAACGAAAAGCTTCCGTGTTTTCTGTTAACGTCAATTTTCTTATGTTACTTTGATTATGTTTAATAAAGTACTACTATGCATCTTTGTTTGGCTTATCAAAAAAATAGCTAAATACCAACATAATGAGTAGCAATCGCGGACTCACCACCTAAAAATTGGTTGCTTTGAGCAAAAAACAATTTAATGTATTTTTCGGAAGAGGGAGTTTACTTTTGATACATATCCCTGCCCCAGGAAACAATCACACATACTTGTTTAATAATAGTATTGATTTGATTGACAGCATTTTGCACATTTTCTACGCAAGTCGAAGACACAAGCGCATGTAAAGGTTCATCTTCTCCCGGCAATGGCTGTCCATCTTTTCGGCCAATCTTTCCTTCTTTCACCGATCCTTTACCTCGAATCATGATCTTGCAGTTCGTCTAATCACGAAGTTGCATTAGAAAGCGAAAAACCGTGTTTATAAGAAGCAAATCAAAACGTTAAAACACCACCACACACTTTACTGCCGCAATCTATATTGGCCACTTCGCCATTTCCGCAGCAGCAACTTGAGGCACAAGCAGCTAGCCACATAGAGAAATATACCAAATGACGCACCTTGAACTCAAGCTGTTATGAAGAGTTACAAACTTATTAAATCTTTCTATCACCGAGACGTTTTAAAGACTCCTTTCAGAATTATTTTCATGGAAATAAAGTTTCACCAGTTGCAGTGCTGCTATTTTTGCAATCATTTCAACCAATCGGTCGGATTTAGTGGCAGAATAGAGAAGTTGAATCAAGCATATAGCTTACTTCTTTTTCAATCTTTTTTAGTGTGTTTCCTCTTGGACCGATGAGCAAACCAACGAAGTTAATATTCGGATTATGATCTTGAGGAATCATAACCCGTTCGCTTATCCGCTGTAAGGCAGGCCTGTGAAAACGTATATTTTAGATATTAACCTAAAATAGGTTCGCAGTTGCTGTAGAATCTACAGTGTAGTTGGGGTTGTCCCCTCCCGCAAAACCCATGATCTGAGACAAAAAGCTCCTGTAACACGGTAATTCTTAAACCTCTAGTTACTCCAAAAAGGTTTGCTCAAAATTTGTTCTCGTGCTCTATCTAATTTTGCTAAATAACACGAGTACAAATGCCAACCAACTTTGAAGAGTAAATTCATATTTATCACCACTTTAAAAAAAACAAAATCCAAGCAACTCTGATTAATAGAAAGCATTTTTATCACATTTCATAAAAATAAAATATGCTTTGACGTGCTATTGTTAAAAAAAGCTATCGAAGCGCTAAAAGCGTAGCTCCGCCCAAAAAAGTTAAAATCAAGTTTAGAAAATGTGATAGTTTTCTAATGCTACAAATTGCTTCCTAAAAATACAAGTTGATGGTAACGTCGAAAAGATGGCCGTCTTAAAGCATATCCCAGACGTACTTGTAATCTGCTGGTGGCTTATACTCTGGATTTATTTCAGTCATTTGCTGGATTAACTTGTGCCGTTCTTCTTCGATTCGTTTTCGGGTTCGATACTCTCGTGTGTTCATCCTTTTGCCCTCTCCATTGTAAATCGGTTCCGGAGAAGGAGATCTGAGACACAAAAGTTTACGTCACAGTGACGGGTGATGACATGCCAAGCCTAAAGCTCGAGCACTGCGTTGACACATTTACAAATATTGATATACGGTGCAAATAGGCAAGCTCGGGTGCAGCTTGTACAAGCAATGTCACCTGCAAATGTCAAAAAATGCAGCTTTAACTTAAAAAACGTCAACTTTTTTTATTATGATACCGTATACGTTGGAAAACAGACAAAATAGAGCAAACAAAAGCAGTCATTACAAACGATGCATTGAAAGTAAAATCAATTAGATTAAAACCGCTTTCTTCGCGAATGCCGATTGGCAACTAGCAAGAACAATTTGTACAGGAACTAATTTCAATTATTGCGGTCATTTTTAATCTTTTTTTATCAATACCCACTTCTAGGTTTGACAACATCTTAATTTCCCAAAACCTTAATCGAATTGAACCATTTCAGCCATCCACTCACCCCGTGTATACAAAGAAACTTTGCACCGGATAACTTGACCTCCCTAAAAATTATCACTAACGCATGTTGCTTACCAACAATGAGTTGGCAAGGATGCAAGCTACCGAAACCCTTGCTGACTTTAAAACAACGCATCAGTGGGTCGCGAGGCTCAATTCGCAAAACCTCTGCCTTCGGGGTGCTGATTTCGCAGCTGCAACCCTGTAATTCCTACTGGTTAAGAAGCCTTGACCAAGTGACCATTAAGTTTTAAATTTTTTTCAAGTTGAGCAGGTCAATCGCATAACGGGAGCCATATATTGCACCGTATACAAACATTTCTAAAATTCATTTAGACTCTGTGCAAACTGAAGTTTAACAATATAAATTAGATATTAATCCGCAGCTTTGTTCTTCGACAGATATGCATTAGCAGCAGATAAACAACTACAATTTTAAAAGCTGCAAAAACTTATTAAGTGAAGCGCATTAAATCTAGCCCTGCAAAACCAAGAACACAAAAAAAAGTTAAAAATTGCTTTGAAAATTAATTGCAGTAGTGCTCTTTTCTTTCAGTTTGTGAGAAGCTAAAGCTCCCTGTGAAAAATCAGAAAGAATTATCTTTTAATACCTGAAAGATATGTTGTTAGCGAATTAATTTTAAACTAAAAGCAGCTGACAATCGGCTGAAGTTTTCAACTATAGCTAACTTCAACAAAAAGATTAGAACAGATGTATTTAGTAGCATAAAGGCCGTATAGAAGTTGTAAGTCAGAAACTTCATTTAAATAATTTATTCGAGGATTAACCGAACCATTTGTTTACAAATAGCTTTGTTGTAGGGCCGCGTAACCAAAAAATACAATTTCGATTATTTTGGACTCATTTGTCATCAATTGCACTAAAATATAAAAATGTATGCAGCACTTGAAGCAAAAATTAAAGAGCAGGTTGGCACAGAATAGTGATGACTCAAGACCTACTGAACAAGTATATAGTCAAATCTCTCATACGAACAACAATTCTACGTTTTGTAAACTAATTTTGGTATAGCGAAGTACCCAGGGTCAAAGCTGAAACAATTTGCTCTTAAGGCTCAGGTTGTGCAAAATTCACATCAGTGGTTCTCAAACTTTTCTAATAAATGGATTCTTTACCTAACTTGAAATAATGGCAGGTCCCCCATTAGTTTGTCTCTCTTTTTACGACGATTATCTTTTTTTGGGATTAAATTGTGGAGGGGGCCCTTAATACTAATCTATAACTTGATAACTAAAGACTATAAAAGTCTCCTTAACAATCCCTCACCAACTTTCTGCAGTACAAGAATCCCAGTTTGAGAGCCACTGGTTTAAATAAATAAGATCTAATTGCTACTTCAAGGAGGCTAAGATCGCCCGCAAAAACAATATCTATAACTGTAATGTTTCTCCCGCTTACTACAAACCGCTTAACGTTGTCCGACGCAAAGTGCCACTAGAAAACTAGACTAATCTTAATTCTGGCAACTAAGAATCTAGCTAAAAAAGACTACGGGCATTAAGGAAAGCCTTGGGTATGTAGCCTGGATAAAATAATTCAGCTAAATTTTGTGTTTGGCTATGACGTCACAATACCAAAACAAATTCCAATGCCAGGCAAGGGGCACACATAGTCTGGCCTACTTTCAAAATAACTCTTTGCAAAGCAGATCATATCTGTATGTTGACTAGACATCCTCGTTTTTGTACCCTCAGATGATCATACAACAGAGCGCATGCTGTTTCGCAAAGCTTTTAAATTGTAGTGGAACTCCGCTACATTGATCACCAATGGGATTGCAGTCAAGCAATTGTGTTATTGATATAAAATACAATCAGTTCAAAAGACTGCATAAAGTAGTCATTGTCAATCGGAGTTTCATAGGAATGTGCATGCAAAACAAACCTAATGCATGTAGCGCAAATTCCTTTAGAATCAGTAACGCCATTTAAAATCATACTGTAGCCTCCACTTTAGAAATCCACCCTCGTACCAATCTATTTTGGATTAAATAAACGACTACCGTAATTATTAATTTTCTGATACACAGACGAGTACTGTACGAGTGCACACTGTAAAGATAGTTCTAAGCTAACTGACAGTGAAAATGAAGAATGAGCGCATGGAATAAGATTAAATTGCTAAATAACATTCAGATTGTTTGTTCAAAATCGTTAATCGCTTAGAAATACCCACTGTTTTAATCAAAACGCCAAGTATGTAAAGCAACAATTTTGACCTGGTCAAAGCCTTAGAAATCAGTTTGTAAAGTGTTGAAGTTGGTGAAAAATTCCTACCAAAAACAATTCATAAACCGAAGTTTTGATTTTTTATCCAGAAAATCATACTGTATAAAATATTGCAGCGATTCGGTGCCCAAGTAAGTGGATTTAATCAGCGACTGGATTTATGAAGTGGAGTCTACTGTATTCGGTATTAAGTATGAGTTAAGCTTGTTCATGGGCACTAAAGCGCCGTAGATATGGTAATCAGGTAACCTTAGATATGGTAATCACGGTTAGAAATATCTTAAATAACACTTAAGCTATAGAACAAAAACATAAAACCAAACGCTTCGATCTCTTGTAGAAATGGACGAAAAGATCCTCAAACCTGTCTTCTGGATTAATTGGGATTCCAAGATCTCCGGACTTCAGCTTCCTAGTGATGTCCTCTATCTGTAGCTGAACTGTTAAAGTTTTCGGTTACGTGAATTAACCGAAAAAGGTAAAAAAAAAAGAAAATTGTGTGAGAGCACAGTTAAAGCACCTTGTGCTCTAACAATTTAACAAAACATCACAATGTAGAGCTATTCACAACATATTGACATAAGCATAAAGCAACTCAGGATCTCATAATGCAGCAATTAAAGCATAACCTAAAAGCTTGTAAAGTCTGCAAAAAATCCAAATTAGGAATATTAAACTATTTACAAAGTAGCAAAGAGCAAATTATTTAAGGATAAAGGGATACCTTCGGCCAAGGATAAAAGCAATTCCTCACATACGAAAGAGAATGACTCAATGCTTAAAAGGCATACATGTTGCTTGTTTAAAAGGCAATCTACATTACAGTTTAAGCATGTTCATCACAACATGATTTTAAAACTTACCTGTAATAGAATACAATCAAAATAAATTAAAAAAGTACACCAACCATCTGTTTATTTTATTCATCAAATACTTTAATTTAATTCATAAGTATTTATCGATAACTGGAGATTTTTTATGTAAAGCTGTTTATTATAGTGCAAATGGAGTGAGGTGCAATTTTATTAATTCACTTCTTGTTTTCTCAAAACTTTATCAATACAAAAACGCCAAGTAAAACAATGTCTCACTTATATAAGCTTTTTGTTGTTCTGGTGTCAAGTGCGTCGGGATGGCAGCTGGCATTCCAGGCACCTCCGTCCTAATCATACTGCCCCATCTGCTCTTTCTTTTCTTCTTCCTTCCTCTTTCATCGCTATTGTCTGTTTTGCTTCCAGATTTTTGCGGTGGTGGTGGTTGTGGTTGGTTACCATTTCCAGTGTGACTTTGCTTAGCAGCAGGCGGCCCCCAGGAATCACCAGAATCTACGAAAATAATAGTATATGCTTTCACTTTTACTCTTCAGGGCACTGTTTCAAAACATTACTGTGAGTTACCACAAAATTTTGGAGAAAAGTGTAAATTACGATTTATAGTACACATTTCACAGGCCAAAGCTGAATATTTATTATGCGAACTGCGTAAGGACTTCAAATTGACTCTACCTACAAACAAACTACAGTCTTCTAATACGGATGGTAGCTGAGGCAATCACCCAGTTTCGAAAAATGGTAGAGCAAACCAGCTTTTTTTTTCAAACAGACTTTGGATAAAAAAGATTTAAGAAAATACTGGATCAGCTTTTCCTGTTCTGCAGTTGCTCACCTTAGTTTCTAATAAATTAGTGGTTTCCAAAGTACCTGTGAGAAATGCGAAAATTTATTTTGGGATTAATGGCCTAGTAGTCATTCTTTAATAGCAGAAGGGTATAACTGCGTTTAAAATGTTAACGAAATCATACCAACACTTTTTCAGCAAATAAGTGATCAGCTTGACATATGCAAATCTTCTCCCAGAGTCAGGGGCACAGTCGGGGTGATGCTTAGACTACATGCCATCCCACTTGGTTTTGACCAATGCACCTAGAAAATGTTGATGTCCAAAAAAAAGATCTTGGACTTTAATTGAAATAGAAAATAAAGCCTTAGGTTTCGCTTCAATTGGAACAAAAAATACGAGATTATCGACTTTGAAAATGTTGGCCTCCGAAAAAGATGGTCATTGTCTTCAATTAGGAATGAAAATATTAAATCTGTTCAAAACATATCAGACCACTCTTTTCTTGCCAAAAATAATGCCACACGAAAACCAAGTTGTTTTGTCAAACTATGACGTCACTATTACTGCGCACGGTTAAATGGTTTTCAAGCTGATCGGTCATGTCATTCTCTTTGTTAAGAAATTAGTGCAGGCATATCCTACGTGCTCGTTCATTTTTTTTTCTCCAATCAAAATTGCATGTTAATGACTGAACGCATTAAACAGAGATAATGCATCAAACTTTGAAAAAAACTTGGCTAGTTACGCTGAAACAATTTTAAGATTCAGCAAGTTTTTGGTGAGGAGGCTTGAAGCCACACTGGGATAAAGAAGTGGTATAATTGCTTTAAAGGTAACCTAAAGTCACCGCAGAGTAAACCACACTCAGGGAGGCAATCCACAAGCAGAAAGAAGGAGGTGATCGGTAAGGTTTATCAAGAAGTAATGAAATATCATCTTTTAACAGTATGAGAAATTGTGGCCAACGTTGGAATGGAAACAGGCTCATTACATTCATTGTTGTGCCAGAGAAAAGTGTCAGTGAAATTCATTCTCAAGCTACCTATGTAGCAACAGAACATAACTTCAGATGCATATTTGCCAAAGCATGCTGGATTTTGCAAACCATGACCACAATTTATGAAGACCATAATAACTGGTGATAAGACCAGTTTATAAGACCATAATAATAATTGCTAAGACCATAATAACCGGGTGCAGAACCAAACTTTTTCCTCACAACAAAAGTAGACTATCCAGAATCACCCATGCCGAGTTACAGCAATGTGACAATGACTTGTTTTTGGATTTCAAGGACATAGTGTACCATGAATGCGGACCACAGGCTTGACTAGAAACCTTAAACCTTTTTTTCTAATGGGCCACATCACAGATTTAAGTATTTTATTAGGCCACAGAAGCATTTACACATAAACTTCTCTCCAACAAATTTTTTGTATAAGCATTTGGAAGCAAAAATGTCAGCAAAAAAACAACCAAAATATGAAATCAGTTGAAATGGTGTTCCAAAAACACCAACGACAAAAAAGGTCTTTACTTTTTTTCTGTTCAACAATGCAACCATCCTGCACTTGCAATCTAACTTATGAGAACAAATTAACAATGCAGTGAACCGCAGGTAAATATCAAAGAGGCCCCAATTTGGACATCCCTGGGTTAGACAAGCGATAAAGACAACTATTTGGCAATTCAAAGTAGGGATGCACAATTCAGAATACCAAATCTGAAGGATTTGAATCCTAAACTATCCGAATCAAAAATGCCACTTCAAACCAAATACGATCCGGTTTGTATCCTGCTTACAAGCTTTATCATGTTGCTTGGTCACCTATTTTCTTTTGGCAAAGATTTCAATTGCATGCAACAATTGAAAAATTAACTCACACACACAGCCATACTTATTGATCAAATGTGTGCATTAAATTGTGATCTCGCCTGATAGGCAAACATGTAGAAAGCTTAAATGCATTGCACTGCAATAAACTCGTTCTCTGATTGTGCTTTTGTTGTTGTAAAATAGCAAAAAATAAATGCTTTCATGTTAATTGAGCTAATTGCAGAAAAAAGAATTCGGTAGTCTGGTTAACTATTGCAGAATAGTGTATTACTATGAATTGCCATAGCCAATATACAGGGTGTCCCAGAAGTCGCGCACCATTCTAATCTGCGTTTTCATATTTGATTTAATTACACGGAAGAAACTAAAAGTACAAGAAAGAGTTAAATTCATTTTTATGTTTGGAAGAGCTGGGACGACACACCAATCTGTAGCTCAAGAATCCAACCTTAATGGCCCTGAGCGAGAGCAACCGATAAGAATAACAATAGCAACTGAGTGCTAAATGACAACAATAACAAGGATGCAATAACTACTTGAGTGCCCGAAAATCAGCAATAAAACGCTCAAGAGAGTGAAAGACAGTTTGATAGAGATTTGATGCTTGTTTCATTGCTGTAGGTGCACAGTTTGAGCATCTGTTATGACTGTAATCAATAAAAGCGTTTTCTGTAGAAACCTGGATGGTGCGCGACTTCTGGGGCACCCTGTATATAATCTTAATTGCACTTCAAAGTCATCTTTGTGATACTGTGTAAAGAAAGCAATGTGGTATGTGGGCAGTGAAGCATTTTTCAGCTTTACCACATGAGATCTAAGCTTTTTTGACGCAAAACAGTGTGCCACTAGTTTGACAGGTTCCTTGCTTCTCTATTAGCTTTCAATTAAAATTTATAGACTTAGTTGCCAACTTCGTTTGATTGTTTTTGGTTGCACCACTGTCTCAAGGCAAAAGTTTGTAGAGAATGCCTGACGCATCTTTTCTATTGTTCCACTACACAGAAAATTTTGTAATTTTGTAATTTTGGACTTATCTGACACTGTTTCGACCTATCAGGTCTCTTCAGTGCAGTTGATGACCAATAAAAAGCTAGAAACTTTTAATAAAGCATGGCTTAGACCGTCACACTTGTGGGACCTAATACTGGGAGTTTTTCAACTGAGTTGTTTTTGAACCAAGCCACTACATTTGAGGCAATGAGCAAAACACCAAATAGCTAAAAGCTAAAGAAAATTCAAAATGTAAGCCAACACATAAAAAAGTATTGATACCTTTTCCTCCTGCAGCTGGAGCTCCCCGATTAGCTAGTTTTGATAAACTTGCAGCAGCAGCTTGAGCAGCTTTAAATGCTTTTGATGCTGAATCATTCACAGGTGGTTTTGGCTCTTCCCGAGGTGGAGAGGATGTGAATGATCGCTTTGCTCCAATGGCTTTGTTGCGTGCACCAAGTGGAATTGCATTTGCACCAGTAAAGCCACTCCCTGATCTCCGAGACATTATGATTATTCAAATTGAATATTCTATCTTAAATTTTGAACTGATTAAACGACCCAGCACTAAATTTAAACCTAGCTCAACCAACTACAATAAAAAAAAAGTATAGGGTTATCAGTTAAAAGCATTAGGTCTAAATTTTACAGTACATCAGTTGAGCAACATTAAATTATAAAAATTCAAAAAGCCATGATCAATCACTTGAAAAATTACAGAAAGTCCATGACCGATTTTTTCAAAATAATCGAAGTAAAAGTTGATATCTTAAAAGTAAAGAAAAAATGTATTACTTTAAAAATCATGAAAATATACGTTTGATTTTTCTAAGGTAACAGAAAATTGAAGATAAATATATGGCAATTTGATTGCTATAATGTAATAAAAATCTCGAAGTGATCACATTAAAATTGAAAGTTTTTTGGTCTCTTCACAAATCAAGAAAACCGCAAATTTTAATTTAAATCAGAAAATGGCTAATTTTCCATCAACAACATCTTATCCTTGGAGGCTATTTTGCCATCACCATTCATGCGTATTTAAATAGACATATTTGCTTCAAGTCTGCTGGTGATGTTGTTTGTATGAAATAGTGCAGCTGCCTTTAAATGCAATGAATGAGAGTTCGAATCTTTGCTGGCAAGGTACATAGACAAAGGCAGGGTACTTTGGAAGGGGAGCACAATATGTAATGTATGGGAAAGTGTGCACTGGATGCACAATATTTTTAATTTGTCATTGAAACTGATCAATGAGAAACGACCAAAAGTCACATGTTTAATACATCATTAAGATTGACCAATCGCAAATGTCTGATGGAAAAATAGCTTTCAAGGGTGAAATGCTGTTGATAGCAAAATAGTCACTTTTCAAATAGTTAGAATTAGAAGCAGCAATGCACTTAGTTCTTTAGAACCAAACTATATGTTTCAAAAATTAAAATTACAACACGCAAACCCTAATTTAAACACTAATTTTAATTTCAATCCTATCTTGAACTAACCCCAAAGCTGATCCACAGCCACACAAAATTTCCATGTTTTACTAGTATCCAGTTCCACATATTAAGCTATGAAGCTGATACTCTAGTTAACTGATTTTTGTAATTTTATTGTTTAGCTTGTGTAATCAAATTTTTTAACTGATTTAATCTGGTCTGTAGTTATTCTTTTGAGTTTTTAACAAAAAACATTTCACACACAACTCCCACTTTGATCATGTAAACTTGTGAAAAGGCAAATAAGTACTGTACTGCAAAATATCAGACATGTAAAGCAAAAAAAGCAAACAAATCTGCAAATACAATCTATGAATCAACATATTTGTAACAAAAGAAAAAACAAATTTTATCTTTAGGCAATGGCTATTTTGCCATCAACAGCATTTTGCCGTTGAAGACTATTTTGCTGTTGAGACATTCATGACTGGTAAATTTTAATGATGTATTAAACATGTGACTTTTGGTCATTTCTGAGTGGTCAGTTTCAATGACAAACAAAAAAAATTGCACCCTAAACGTACACTTTGCCCCACTGTACATACCAAGCCTCCCCCTCTAGTATACATGACATTCCTACATACCTTGCAAATAGATTTAAACCAGTAGCCATTGCAATTCAAAGAAGATGCACTATCCACAATGCAAAAGCATTTCTGCCAGAATGCTAGCAAATATGGCTATCTAAACTCACATGATACAATTGATGGAAAAATAGAGCAAAATAGCCTCTAATGCCATTGATTGCAAAATAGCCATTTCCTTATGTTTAACTGACAACTCAAAACTGCAATATACTAAATTGTAAAAAGTGTTGCTGAGAATTGGATGAATGAAAACGTGAAAATCTATATAACTGCCAACCAGCATTTGGCTTAGGGTAAGCGTAAGCCCTTGCAATTTACACATTTTAGCAGTACTATATTTGCTTCCAATGCTGGTATAAGTAGCTCAAAATCTCACCACCAGAAAATGAATGGTACTACAGCAGTACAGTAAGCAAGAAAAACTGGGAAAAGAATACTGTCCTCCAAAGGTAAAGATACATATCTGATGAAAAATTAAATTGTAGAAAAAGCGCTTTAAAGTGAAATGTGTGCCATGATGGCTCTTTAACTGCAGTTCAAAATCATCTACCTGAAGGGTCTCTTTTGTACTTTCACTTCAACAAGAAGAAATTTTTGACTATTTTTCTAATTTTCGCTAATTATGCCTATTAACTTAGTTACATTGCTTTACCTTTGCTACTAGCACTGTTTCTGACTTTAAAGTAGAAGAAAATTAGCATATGTGAAGCATTGTATTTATAAAGCAGCAAACAATGATTGATAAATGTAACTGAAACACGATAGAAGTGTTGCGTGAAGTCAATAAGGTCATCTGAGTAGTCATTGGTGGGCAGGTGTTCCCAAAACACCAATCAATTAACCAGAATCAAGGGGTATAGTTTTTTGATAATATCCTCATGCTTGAAATTGTTACACTATGTCGGACTGAACGGTTTAATGGGATACTTTTTATGCTGAACTTCTTCCACAAGAAGTTGACTGATTTGTGCTCTGCATCAGTGGTATGAGAGGTTTTATATTTAATTGATCTTGATCCTCTCTAGAATAGCATGTGGCTTATCTCAGCAAGCTTAACACAAGGGACTGCTTTAGAGAGCAGAATAATGACATTACTAGTGATTACATTTATATTAAATAAAAAAAGTTAAAACTTAGATCCAACCATGGTAGACAGCAAGCAAACTTGTTGATTTATGAATTTGATAACACTGTTGCAACATCAACAATGGAAAGATCAACACAAACCAAGTATGGTAACAATAACAAAATTGGTGAAGATAGCATAACAGGAACATTGTGTCAAAAAATAGTCCCCTTAGGACTTGACAAAAAATCAGCTAAATAAGTCTTTACTCAAAAAATTGGCTGATTTGCATCAACAAACAACAGCTCAATAACTAATTCTCTCACCCAAAGCCCATCCTGAAATATTTCAAAGCATGCCGCTATATTGAAAGCACAAAGCTAACTTTCTGCAATTCCTAAATATATTCGACACCAAAATCTAAAATTCTGACTAGATCAACATTATTTTACGTCACTCCATGATCACTTCAATAACTCAGCAAACCCAAAATGCCTTTTGCTATGGTATCCGGATATTATGCTAAGAAAATGAATTTACGTTTACACGACAATTACTTAAATTAGCTAGGCCTACCACAACAGCAAAGTCAATCTATGTGCCGTATGTAGCCACTACTAGCTAGGGTTCAAGTTTTCAGAAAAACTTTCTGAAGAAAACTGTGTTCATAACTGCACTTCACAAAATTTATCTTAAACACACAAAAATGACTTGGGTTAGATATTTACGATAATTCAGTTTGCATAGAAACCTGTTCAAAGTGTTCTGTGTGTAGGTACAATCCAAAGTTGATGTTCATTTCGCCTATTTATTTCCTGCCTTTTAAGCTACTTCTTACTCAAACGTAAAAAGTGACATGCCTCCTCCGTTCCCTCCCTCAAAACAGATCAAGCAAGGGTCAAAATGATGATGGCGAATTCGGTGCTGGGCAAAAAATGCAAAAAGATGAATTAACAAAAGGTCTTGTTTGCAAAAGGCGATTAATCAAAAGATTAGCGAAAACAGATGAGAAATTAACTCTACTATTTTATCACCAGTTGGAGTTATAGTGACTAGCTGGTGTCTCGGTTATTTGCGGGACAGATTGAAAGCCAGTAGTAAAAGCAAAGCAGCAGTTTCAATAAAAAAAAATTGTATTAAAGAATGTGGTGGTACTTCATGAAAAATGGTTTTCGTGAAGATAAAAGTAAGAATCTAATAGTCGGAGTTGTGTAAAATTGTCAATGTTGCATGGAAGTGTTAAACAGAATATGATACGGCGATTTCGAAAACGACAAAGAAAAGAAATTTATTGCGGCAAATCGCTTGGTAAGGAATTAGCATGGGCAAAAATTTTTAATGAGGTTATATTTCTATCATTAAAATATTGAAGGACAGGATTGGCAACCTTTTACAACCGAAGAGCCATTTTGGTCCGATTTTTGTAAACAACAATGAGAACTGCGTGTTTGTGCGAGTGCACGTTGTGCGAATTTGTATACCGTAATTGTTCCGATGTCACCGAAAATAAATAGGCCCATCAATTAGACTACCATTGCGTTTTTGTGATTGATTGCGTAAAAGCGGAAATACAAAATCGTGATTTATGTCAGTCCAACCCCACCATTTTGCCGTTCGCTCAAACTGTGACCCACAAGGCTCTTTGGAGTGGCCCGCCAAGCAAATTTTTTTGAACAGAAAACTTGATACCGCACCGTACGTTATGGTTTCAGAGAATTTTTATTAAAGATGCCAAGTTTCCTTTTCAGCTGTTTATTATACTTTGAATTGACTGGTTTTAAAGGAGGCAAATTCGAATGCAAAATAGTAACTACTTTACAAAGTTAAGACACAGCAAAGTTTTCCTTCATAAATTTATTATTATTAATTCTTGTGGCCCACGAACGGTTTCTGAAAAACAATTAAATGTGACCCACCAGCCAAAATGTTTAAGCACCTTTAGCTTACACCATCACCACTGAAACTTTTTCCGCTTGTCACTTTTATTCGTTTGTCTTCTCGATTTCTTTAACCTTCGTTGCTTGTCACTGTAGCAACCGTATTTCATCTTTGTGATTCCTTGTTTCGATGTTTAGCAGTAATAAGGGATTAGTTGGCAACATTACCTTTGTTTAGATCAGTATCCCGGATTTAGCGCGGTATAATAATCAGTATGTTCTAGTTGTTTGCTTAAAAATAGATAGTTTGGTTTAACTAGACTTTTATGCTAAATTAGGTAGGCATTATTTAGTTGTACAGCTGATATATCATTTGGTCTTTCTTACTTTTGATTAATCTTTAATAGCTTGGTTTTCACTAAATTTTGGATAGTTTTAACTGCTTACAATCTTTAATTTGCATTTTATGTAGCCGTTTATTTTATTTGAGTTAAATTGTGATAATGCAATGGTGTTGTAAAATAAGGCTGCAGTGAATTTGGTAAGAATAAATACCGCTAAAGGTTTCTGTGCCAAGAGAAGTCAGCGCATTCCTGAGCTGCATGGAAATAATAACAAAGGCCATCAAATCCAAAGTGATCTCTAAAAAAAAGGATTTTCACCTTTAATTAGTGGCAAAAATAACCATTTCATGAAACTCCCTCCTGGTTCAGACCTTCTCAACGGAAGTGTTTTCCAAAAAAATAGGAAACAGAGCCGCAGTTGAAGAGCAAAAGAGCGGCAGGTTGTCGACCCCTGTTGTAGGGGTCCGTGGTCATGCAACCAAAACATTTTTGAAAATTACACAAAAAAAGACATTTTTATGCTTTCTAGAACAACTATTAACATAATGCTGGCATGGATTTTTTCGCCTAACCGTAAACGTAACTATATAAGAAAGACACTAGTTTGATATTATAAAATATAGGCAATCATTCAGCTTTAAATTTTAATACCGGAACATATAAGTTATAAGCAGTTAGGCCTATTATTTACTATTTTTCGTTATGCAGGCCTAGTTTTACATGTATAACCTAACGCCTGTGGCTGCGTGAATGTCTTTTGATCTTCGCATAAAACCAGCCAGAAGAGCGAAGTGACCCGGAGTCGATCATCTACAGTTGAATTTCTTTATTGGCTTTGGTTATGGCTCAAGTTCATAATAATCCAGTAATCAGACTTTTGTGTTTAAAAGAACAATTTTTTCTGAAGTGTGCCAGATTTCACATCAAACTTCGGCGATTTAATCCACTCTACTGTACATTATGGAATATGTTATAGAGTTAGGGGTTGAGTTTAGTCTGGTGCTGAACTTTATTTCACAAATGTATACTAACTTGGAGTTCATCTACAGGACAATTCAGAGGTTGTAACTTTCCAACTTGCCATTGCATTATTTAATGCAATGACGTAGGTAGAAATTTGTCACGGAGGTAGGTAAGGTTTGGTTTCTCAAATTAAGAATGCTGAACGCACGATTGTTGTAGGGGAATACCGGGGCACGCTCTCCTTCCAAAAAAAATGTAGAAAATTACAATAAAAAATAAGCATTTTTTTGTTTTCTAGAACAAGTTTTATGCTAACTTATTGTAGATGGATTTTTTTACATGAATTTTTTTACCTACTGTAGATAAAAAATTGTATTTATTAACTTAAAAAAATTGTATGCCATCAATTTCCATCGAGGTGTTGATCTTCACCACCCCCGGCACATACACCACCGATAAAATGAGCAGATTTAGACGGTATGAAAGCGTGTGCCTATTTCATCATCATTTAACAGGCAGCATATTACTGTGAAATGACAGTGTATAGTACCTAAAGTAAATATTTGAATGAGAAAAACGAGTCAGAGTTTTTACAAGAGAAAGTACAAAAGCATAAGCTAAAAAAATATCGTTGCTCCAATCTGATATGCTAACTGCAAAAAAATTATTTAAAGTACTTACTTTACGTAGATAATGCATAGACCAGAGATTCCCAATTTCTTTTTTATGTTTTTTCCTCTTTTCTGTTTCAATTCGCTGGATCAAGCACAAAAATACTCAAGCTGAATCATTATTTCTTTTGCAAAATAAAGATTTTTTCTAAATCGACTTTTTGAAAGCAGTTGATTTTATCTCTTTTTTATTTACTTACCGGTAGTTGAAAACCTTTGTTTAAATTTAATTCCTTGTTTAACAACAGGAAACTTTTTTTGAGGAAAGTTACACAAAGAAAAAAAGATTATTGCTCGTAGAAAGCCTAATAGGTGAGTAAAAATATACATTGGTTTGTATTACGATTTAAGCACCTACCAACAGAAACGAAAATGATTTTGAGGTTTTTGCTGATTTTTGTCTTCTTTCTTATAATGTCAATTTTTAAAGTCTTTTATGTCAAAAACATCTCGCCTTAGTTATTATACGTTACAAAGACGTGCGTAACAAGAGCTGATTGCAAGTGGACTGCCACTTAGGGGTTATTAATACTCTAGTCGGCCTCTCACGAAAAGGGAACCAGTCAGTTATGCCGCTTTAGAGAAATCGGTTCAACCGGGCTGCATCGGCTTTGCCCAAATAGTATTTCTGAAAGCAGTTAAAAAATGGTATAAATAGATGGCACTGCCCCTATGACCCCCATCTCGATCATTTACTTTAAAATAAAATTGGTCTAAATCTTTCAAACTTTTTATCGCTCCACAAATTCTATCTTTTCCTTCCAATGAATTCAGGAGCACAAAGTCAAACTTTTTTTTGGTTCTGTAGTGATTTGCGGGATCTTGTTTGAAATTCGGACTGCTCCGAATTTGGTATACTCCCCACCCTGTACACTCCCTTCCAGTGTACACTGCCCCGTACATTTACATACCGGGCCTGGCCCTACAGTGTACACTGCCCTTTCAGCTTAAATAATTTACCGCACTAAAGTAAATAAAATATCAAGTTTTCAGTAAAATCCGGAGCAGTCCGAATTTCAAACAAGACCCGATTTGCGTTTCACGATTAGGCTACAGAATTGAGTTTTTTGTTGGTAGCTTTATTTCACGACTCTGTGCAACTCCCTTAATCATGATTTTCATGATATCAAGTTCTTTGGCTGCATCTACATGCTTTGGTCCTGGAATAGAACAAAAAAAGCTCAGGCTAACATCTTCCCAAGTGTCTGGCATCTGATCATCTAGTTTGCATAATAACCCATTTTCAAGAAAAAAATGCCTTCCTTAGGTAGGACGGTACATTTGGTGACTGTGATTTCTATAGGAGTCTGTGTTATAGGCCCACATATTTTTATGTTTTTTAGGTTGCGATTGTATATGTAGCGTAGGCTACTGGCCTATTTCTTTCTGTTGATTTCTCTTCAAACTTAGGATTTATTAAACTATGCTCACAATACCGACCTCCCTTCCAATGAATAAACACTGTCGATGGTGGCAAACAGCAAAAACTTCCTCAACTTTCATGTGTTCGTTTGACTACGTGCATAGGGGCATGAATTCAAATTTGTACAAGAACATTAAAGTGGTTGAAGTATTTGCAGAAATTAAGATATGAAGCAATAAGCCTACTGCTTACAACCTTTTCTTAATTTTAGGTTTAAGTTGGTTATAAAACTTAAAGCCTGTGATTCTTGCTCCGACACGGCGGCAGCAGGGGGAGGGCGAAGCAACCCAGAGCCCATAGTCCAGCATTTACAGCTGAGTAATTAGGCTACAATAAGTTTGGTTGTAGCTAAGGCCTTAGTGGATAACCACCCACTAGTTTTATCTGCCAAATAAGGTCATTTTTTTTAATTTAGCAAGATTTTCCTATAAAATTCAGCACTATTTTCCACTTTGCTACACGTGATAAAAATGTCTTTGGGTTTTAGCGTAAGCCTACTCAAGTGCTCAACTTGGTTGTTGGCCTGCTACAAAGGCCTAACGTGAAATCCACCGAAAATTCAATTGTTATAACTTGCCATTGCATTATCAAAAAAATTGTTATACACCAGGATATATATATTGTGACATATTGAGAAGTCACCAACATTTATGACACTCACTCAAAGTGGTTATCAAAAGTGCCAACTTTGATGCCTGTGTGCTAGCAGTTTTAAAAGAGTTAAAACAGACCGACTGACACTCATGCAGAATTGTACTTTATAGTAGGTGTTCCGCCAATTGCCGTGCAGTTTTTTCTCAGCGTAGTCTCTTGAAAATGTGACGCAAAGACTTCATAATCAATTTCCCACAAAATTGATTGATATTGTAGTAAATTAAGTGATCTCGTGTTGTTTTGTTAGGAGTTTAAGTAAATATAGCTTCAAGTTAGACCCCCACATCGAACCGAACAATCAGCCCCTAGTGAGAAGTAGTAGACGTTATAACCGGGCTTCCTACAGACTACTTCTAAAAACCCTTCTTTGTTGTATTGTCTTTGCCCTGTGGTTAAATAAGGCCACAATATTTGACTCATATACAGTATATAACAGGTGCATCTGCTTGTATATATATAGTGACCACCTATATTTTCGCTATTCTTGTCAAAACGTCAACGTGGCGAAACAAGTAGTAAGTTTTCGTTTCGATCTGATTATCCTTCGGATTTCTGTTTGGGCTTGAGTGTTGGTCCCCCTGCTTGATTGTTATTAAGGCTGTGTGGTAGCCTTTATCGCCGTGAATTTTCGTTCTGCGCACGCTTGTAGGAATTCCTCAGCAAAAGCACAAATCAAAAGCTAATTTAATATATATTTACACAATTCTTAATTAATTACAACAAAACCTTATTCAAATAGAATAGTTAGAGAGAAAAACACTCAATCTATCTACAGTTTTGTAGGCTTAGACCTTACTTGTCTTGACAGCTAATCGAACTCAATGCACATGTGAAATTGTGGACGGCGGAGCATGACGCTCCTAAAGGATTTAGTATAACGTGTAGTGTTTGGGTACCAAATCACTACAGATTACCCCCCACCAAAAGAAAAAGAAAAGCGCGTAAGCAGTTGGAGAAACAAACACTGACTTGCGACTCGCTTCGCAATAAACACACACACATTATACAGAAGAACTGTATAGGCTACTGTGAAAAGTAATGATTGCAAGGCATTCAATCATTATATCGCGAAGGGCGATGACATGTCGGTCTGAGATTAAATCGGCGATTTTGCCGCAGGTTCACGCTAAGGTCACTCGCATTCGGATTTACACAATCAGGTAGCGGAGATAAAATACAAGCCGGCTTAACATTATTAATGGAAACTGATTGAAGTTTATCTCGGCGAATCACAGAAAAAGTTTTATCAGTTCTCGAACATACTTCAAAGGGGCCATCATAAGTTGGTGTGAGATTAGACTTGATAGGATCATTTTTAATGAAAACATGTGTGCAAGTTTGAAGTGAACATGGCAAATGAACTTCAGGGATTTGAGCAACCCTGGTTTCAGAAGTTCGGCATTCACGTGCAAACTGTCGCATTTTCGCAACCATGTCATCACGAAAAACATGTTCCGAAGGCGTTATGTCGACGCATAAATCGCCTGGTAAACGCAAGCTTTGTCCATACACCAGTTCAGCACTGCAACATTTCAAATCTTCTTTATACATGGAATTTAAGGAAAAGATAATAAATGGGAGATGGCATGTCCAATGATTTTTATCTAGTTTAGCAGTAAGAGCAATTTTAATACTGCGAATCATACGTTCAGCTAGGCCATTAGACTGCGGGTAACGAACACTGCTAATGCGATGGTTAGCGCCTATAAACTGACAATAATCACGAAACATAGCAGATGTAAATTGACAACCAGAGTCAGTGTGAATTACTGAGCATGCACCGAAGGTTTGAAGATGCTTATTGAATGCACATATAACAGAATTAGTAGTTTGGTCAGGCATAGGGTATGCTTCTACCCAACGACTAAAACGATCAACACATACAAGCAAATGGGTATAAGTTTGTGAAGGAGGAAAAGGTCCACATATATCCACATGTATGGTGTGGAAACGTTCATTAGGCACAAGAATCGGTGTTAAAGGAGAAACGATATGACGAGTTACTTTTGAGCGTTGACATCCGATACAAGTTTTCACATAATCACGAATTTTCTTTTTCATGGACGGAAAAACATAGCGACTTTGAATAAGCCGACGGGTAGCTCTTATGCCAACATGAGCCATGTTATGATAATGTTTGATTAATTGTGATTGCAGGGATGGAGGAACAAGCGGTCTATTTGTTCCTGTGCTATCATCAATCAATATTGTCTTGTTTGAATTGGGAAGAGAAAGATATTTCAGTTGAATATTAGAATTTGATGGAATGTCTTGGTGAACTTGATACTGCTGCTGTGCTTTGACAAGTTCTTCAAGCGTAAAGGGAGGTTTCTCTGCCCAAAAAAGATTTTGAATAATAACTCGTGATAAGCAATCGGCTACAACATTGAGATGGCCTGGCAAGTGTCGAATTTCACAATCAAATTGAGACAAATAGCTAAGTTGCCGTACTTGACGCGGAGTGTGGCTTTCAGATGGTTTGCAAAAGCTGTTTACCAAGCTTTTATTATCTGTGAAAATAATAAAATAATTGTCTAATAACATATGCTCAAAGTATTTGACGCTGTTGTAGACACTAAGCAGTTCGAGATCATAGGTAGAATATCTTCGTTGAGCATCTTGCAGACTTCTGGAAAAATATCCCAGAACTTCAGTTTTCTTATCATAAACCTGCTCCAAACAAGCACCAAGTGAAACATTACTCGCATCACATTTAAGTTGCAATGTTGCACCCTCTTTGGGGTGAGCCAGATATGTTATATCAACAAGTTTACGTTTGATTGCAATAAAGGCTTCATTTGCCTTGTCAGTCCACTGGAGTCGATCATTATTTTTTACACGACCCTTTAAAAGGAAGTTTAGTGGATCCAAAATAAATGCTGCATTTTTAATAAATCTGCGTTGATAAGCAATCAACCCTAAAAAACGTCTGAGTTCTTTGATAGTAGTAGGTTGCGGAAAGTTTTTAATAGCAGAGATTTTGTCCGGTAAGGGCAGTATGCCATCAGCCGAAAGTCTGTAACCAAGTACATCAATTTTATTTACACCTAAAATACACTTTTTAATATTCAGGGTCAATCCATAAGCATTAAGTCTGTTAGCAATGTCATGCAAATGACGTTTGTGTGCATTCAAAGTTTTGGAAAAAATAAAAATGTCATCTACGAATGCAAAACAATAGCTATCAGTACCTATTAAAACATTGTTAATAAAGTGCTGAAAGGAGCTTGAAGCGTAAGTCAGGCCAAAAGGCATTTTGTTGAATTCAAAATTACCTCCGTGCGTACAGAAGGCTGTATATTTGCGGTCAGTAGCTCTGACATCAAGCTGCCAAAAAGCTGATTTTAAATCAAGGCACGAAAATACAGTGCAACCATTTACATAAGCAGTAAAGTCTTGTAAACGAGGCAATGGATAATTCATTTTTGCAGTTTTTTGGTTAATTGCCCGATAATCAATAACTAATCTGTAAGAGTCATCTTTCTTTTTAACAAGATGTACAGGGCTAGCCCAAGGGCTAGTGGATGATCGGATAATATTTAGTCGAAGCAGTTCATCTATCTGCGAATTGAGTTCTTTTGTTTTTTCCGGATTGAGCCTCCTGGGTCTAAATGCAATAGGCGAACCAGACACGTCAAGTTGATGTTCAAATGGATGTACTTTGACACTGCTACGTATCTCACCAGAAATTAGATCCGGAAACAAAGCAAGAATGTTATCAAGTGAATGGCTATCATAATCAATCTCTTGTAAGTCAGGTATGTGCTTTGCAGTTAAAACAGTATCAGCAATGCTCACTTTCAACTGATTAGTATCTATAGTAATTTGATACTTCTTTAAAAAGTCAAGTCCAAGAATAGGGTTGTAAATGTTAGCTAGAATAAATGTATGCACAAATTGTTTACTTGGAAAATCATCAAAACGCAAGGTTAAATCAATACTGCCTGCTTGCTGTAAAGGATGGCCGTCTGCTGAAAGGAGTTCACACGAAATGTTGTTGTTTTGAAGGGATGGAAACATATGGATAGGAACAATCGATTTTGGACTTGCAGTGTCAATAATAAAATCAATGCCATTGTGACTGTCATACATGCGAATAAATTGTGAATTGGTCACCGACACGTCCACTGTACCTATGTGAAAAGAAGGCACAGTATTCACATTGACGTGCCGGGTTGCAAGTTTAAAGAACCAGAAAAATACTTACAGCCAGGAGCACACGAGTGAGGGGAATTAGGGTAATAGGTGTGATAGAAGCATTTACCATTAATAATAGAATTACGAGAAGTTTTTGAAGATGTTGAAAAATGTTTAGCGGATTGGGAATGATCAGGGAAGGTATGACGGTTAGGAGACGGTGAGAAAAAGGTAGAAGGAGCATGTTTGTAGTGATTAGGCTTTAGTGTTAAAGATTCTACCTGCAGAGACAGTTTCTCAACCTGGGCAGCCAATTTGCTGACCAATGGAAAAAGAGTATCAGGAGAATCATTATGTCGTTGTAAGGCTGAGTATTGTCGATCATTCAAAACAAGAGCATCCGCTTTGCTGGCAATATCATCTAAGGATTCACTCACAAATGCAGATAAAATTTGTTGAATAGTGGAAGGCATGCGTTCCATGAATGCTTGGAGCAAAAGTGCTTTTGCAGTTTCATTGGTAAGATCATCTTGCTTTAGCAAAAGCCTTAAGTGTGAAAGCAATTCTGAAGGTTTTCTGTCTCCCAACTGTGGTGCAGAGTGCAAATTTTGAATTCTTTGCAATGGTGATAAATCGAAAGCTTGCAATAATGTGGACTTCAAAGATTGGTAAGAAGGAGGGTGGCGAGATAAAGCAGAAACCTTCTGCAGTTGATAATCATTTAAGCAGTTAATCAGTTCAAAATATAATTGCTGGTCATCTAGGTTGCTGTTATGATATTTTGCTTCAAATCGGGTAAACCATAGAGAAACATCATCAGTAGAAAACTTTAAGGAGGGTTGAGAATGATAAAAAACATGGGAAACACTTGTACCTGCTGCACCAGTAGTGGAAGGTCTTTCAAAAGTAGTCGGAGTGGCCATCGATGTTTGATGACAAGGTGATGAAGAGCTTGGTTGAACAGAATTGTCTCTCACTGATGGCAGCTTAGAATTCACTGTTCTATTACGAAGATCATAAATTGGAGATTGCATGTTGTAGGCTAGTCGGGGTCACCACTTGTAGGAATTCCTCAGCAAAAGCACAAATCAAAAGCTAATTTAATATATATTTACACAATTCTTAATTAATTACAACAAAACCTTATTCAAATAGAATAGTTAGAGAGAAAAACACTCAATCTATCTACAGTTTTGTAGACTTAGACCTTACTTGTCTTGACAGCTAATCGAACTCAATGCACATGTGAAATTGTGGACGGCGGAGCATGACGCTCCTAAAGGATTTAGTATAACGTGTAGTGTTTGGGTACCAAATCACTACACGCTGGGCGGAGCTGCGCATATTTGTAAATAAAAAACTGCAAGAAAGCTTCAACCGCTTCCTGTTTTGGTTTGATGAAGCAGAAAGGATCCTTAGAGCTAATATTACTAGCTCTACAAAGCAACTCTACTGGTTCAGTGCTAATCAACGACGGTACGCTTGGCGCGGAAATTAAAGAGTAGAAACCTGGTGCTGACGCACCAGTAGGCTATACATTTCATTTGTCAACAATCTTTTTCACGCATAAATGCGATCATTAGGTCTTATTCAAATGGCTCTATTTGAGAAGTATCTTTCGATAATAAAAACATTGCATTCATGCGTGAAACGGAGTGTTCTGGAATAATGCTTTTAACCCTTCGTTAGTACCCTGAGGTGTTTGAACACCCCACAAAAAACTTTTTATTACAATTTTGAGTTGGCAGCAATGACATGGACTATCTTCCAAGTACCTTCCTAAATAAGTGAAAAGATAAATCACTGAGAATTTCATAATTCCATACCTTACACAGTAGGGGATTAGAGATATTTGTTGTGGTTTGGGGTGTGACATCACCCCATGGTACTAAGCATGCCATTCATTAATTTCCTGGATTTCGGCTTTAGTTTTCTCTCTTCTGCTTTTTTAGACAAATTTATATTTATTGATAATTGTTAATTAATATTGCTTTTGTTGATATGAAGAAAATAAACATGCTTAATTTATAATTTTAATTTTTTATGCTTGTAAAGGTGTAATGCAAGTCAAAATTTAACTATTTTTTGTGGTTGACCTGATGTGATGCAAAAGCATTCTTCAGTATCAGTAAATGAAAATTTTTTTACTTATTAATAACTATAAAAACTTACAAAAGAAGCTGAATGAACATCATGTAATGATAAGCAAGAGGACA
The DNA here is from genome assembly GCA_963675345.1 of Trididemnum clinides. NCBI lineage: Eukaryota > Metazoa > Chordata > Ascidiacea > Aplousobranchia > Didemnidae > Trididemnum > Trididemnum clinides. Next base: position 14,525,481 of record OY776302.1, read on the forward strand.
TGAATTTTAAGAATGGGGTGTTCAAACACCCCAGGGTACTAACAGTGTTTCAAACTGTGAGAGTACTAACGTAGGGTTAACCATTGAGCGATAATCATAATTTATGCTTTGCTGTTGCAATTGAGCTACTTATTTTGATAAACTTGCCTACGTTACTACTTTGGTAATAAAGTTTAAAAATTGTCGGCTTTGATTGTCTGCTAATAGCTAATGCTTTTAGGCAGTGGAAATTACTGTTGGAATTGTTCCTACTCCTCAGTGGACTCGTTTCAGTCTCCAGAAGGAGGTTGAAAATACTGCTGTGTAAATTTCTTGTAGATAACATTACAATTTTTAAAAAATGTGTTGAATTCAAAATAATTCCATGATCGGCTACGCAGTTGCTCCTGCTCTTGTAAATCCTATTTTTTACTAGTTGAGCAGGTTGTTAAACTATACTGCGTATATGTTCTGGTAAGCTTTGAAAAAAATAAGAGCAGCATTGTTCCACACCTCCCTTTCTTATGCTTTCCTGAGGTAGAGCTACCATCCTTTCAACTTAGACATTTTGGGTTTGTAATTTCAGCTTTGCTGCATTTGTTTTTCTATTACTAAACATCTTTTTTTCGAAATTCAACTAATTAAAGCACTTTTTTACGAAGTTGTTGGTCTTAACTTGTTTCAAAAGTGAATTTTAGCCATTTTCTTTAACGACCCAGCTTTTACAAACATTTTTGGGCTTTTACCTTGCTATTATTGGCCGTAACGGCTAAGACATTTATTGGTTCCCTTTTTTGAGCACAAGTTTAGTAACCGATATTTGGCAATTTTTTGTTTGTCAGATTGTTTGGAAGGCATCGCTCTATATTTCCCTCCTTAAGTATGCCTCCACTATGGAGAGATAGCAATGTGCTAAAAAAGCGTCAAATTTCATAAGGCAACCGAAGATGACGTCAGAAAGGCAAGCTTAAGTAAATGATGCCATTAACACCGAAAAACGGTATTTATGGACCAACAAGGGAGAAATACCTGGTGAATCAAACTACCCCAAGTTGACTAGGCGAAACCTACTTCAAAAATTGTATCTTTTATCTTGGTACTGTAGAAACAATGGCCATCTACTTTAACTTGCTGTCAAGTAATTGCGTCCGTAGCCCATGTATTATAACCAGCAGGTTTTCTACCGATGACCTTGCTATTCATTACGGCAAAAAATCGCTTGATCAAAGCAAAGTCTGTTTTCTAAGCCAGCTTTTTAACAATTTTGATAAACACGTTTGTCACTAGAAAAGTAAAACAATATAGCTTTCATATGTTTCTACTGGTGCAAATTCACTGAATCATTCTTTCAAAGACAAAACAAAAGTGTGAAAATCTTTATCAGAACAACTGCGTTTACTACTCATGAAAGCCAAAACAATTACACAAAAATGAGTAAAAAATATTTCAGATTGATAGGATGGCATTTCCCAGCATCATTATTGACTACTCTACCGCCTGTAGTCAACGAAGTTAATGAAAAGTCGTAAATACAACTAATAACTCTTTATTTTTTAATTTACCGAAGTTTTCCGTGCATTCCAGTGTAGCGCATTACGTACTGCAAACATAAGTACTATCAATGAAACAACAGGTGCGCTGTGCTCCATTATTTAAGTTCTTAGATGACAGTCAACGGCTGATTTTGTAAGAATAACAAGTATGATAACCTTGACACGCAGTAACCTGCTCCATACCATGGTTTCCTTGCTTTTTTGAGGGTAGTATACACGAAATTTTATCGATTGACCCGTGGTGATTCTGTTTCGAATTCCAAAATAGCCTATCGGATGTCAGCTGATAGTTTTTTTGCTATTGAATCTCGGAAAAATTCTAACGTCTTGGTGCTCGCAGCCTTAGCTAATAATAAACATTCTTGGTATTTTGCCGGGCACAGGTCTCCCAGCATGTAAGAGGACAGCAAGTTCATTTTGGAGCTATCAAAAACAAATGTCGCAACTGCAATAGCACATTTCTGAATCTTCAAGCTTGGGCTAATGACAAATTTCAGTTCTGTTTCCGAGTCTTCATCATCAGGTTTATACAAGGCAACAGTAGCGGCAATAGGCAAGCAATTCATAGAAACACCAGCATCCTAAACAACGCGCAATTTAATAAAACAATTAAAATAAGGTATTACCAAACTTTATTTCAAAAAAAGAAACAGGCAAAGCTTTCGCTGTTCAAAGGCAGCTTCGTGCGTGCTACCTTGTTTAAATAAAAATCTTCACTACAAAGTTAGATATGGCAAAAGAAATTATTAGACAACATTTTGTAGGGTCTACAATTCCTTTTTGAAGCATAGCGCAAGCTGTTGATGAACGAAAACAGTATGCATAGCCAGTCTCAAAAATTCGGAGGGGCCCCAAGCCTTTACCGGAACCTGCATTGCATGATATCAGAATATTACGTGAGACAAGCCTTCCTACATGACAGCATAGATAATGGCAAGCATGACAATTGGCATTTTCAAATATTTCTATAGTAGGTACAGTGAAAACCGATTAACGGCAACTCTTGCATCACGACCGAATAAATAAGGTCCAGATCATCATTTTTCTACATACGAGTTGTTTGACCAAAAGCTTTTCGCGATGCGCTGTTAAGTAAACTTTCTTTGACGCAACACCGGCATTGATAAGCACGAAAAGCTTTTGGTTGAACAGCTTTGAAAAAACTGTATTGAAGTTCTACCCAATACCGTCCAGAAATTAATTGAATATTTTTATCTGGCTGGAAGGCTGGAAACCAGCCTTTACAACGCATCGCATTTTGTTTCTATATAACCACTTCAGAGCGGCTTGTGGTTGGCTTATTACCGTTGCACTGAAACTAAGAATTCTTCTCACCTGCAGAGCCATACTGACGCCATTAATTGCACAGGAAAGTAACTGCAAAGACTAGTTAAGAAAATAGTAATTGCATTGAGCGTAATATAGGCGAGCCGTACGGTGGTTTAGAAGAAACGCTTTGGTTTGTTGCTAAACAAACACTATTTTACACAAAATCATTACAAGTAGGAAATTTTACTGTATGCAGCTTAGTGCGGACCTGTCAGCTAAGCAATCGCACGTTAAAGGCGCGATGTTGTGCCTGTACGTTGGGATACATTATTCCTACCTTTTAAACAGTAAAATCGGCATTTCAAAATTTCAAAACCACACTATCTAACAGTAAACTTAGACAATAAGGATTAGGATGGATGGTTGATTGACAACACATTAGGATGGTAAATTGACAACACTAGGATGGTTGATTGAAAACACCCTTCACATAATTTAAAGATCAGTGGCCCGGGCCTTCATATGAAAAAGCCTTCGCACCAGCCAAATTGAAAATTGCGATCTTCAGCAGGATCCAGGGCACTGGTCTATTCCTAACAACAAGTATTCAAGACAGACTAGCAACAAAAATTTTTTTTCTCCATGCTTATCCTCCATTCACCAGAAAGTAAATTGTATCATTGTTTTTTGGAAGGGATGTCTGCACTCGCTAGGGAGTTGCCATTTTTGAGGTGTCTGGGCCACCTGTATTCCACATAAAGATGGGGACATCCCGTTAAGTGCCTTGCCCAAGAACACAGCAAGCAAGCTTGCCGGCTTGTTCTCCATAACATCCCTTAAATGCCGAGCACCAAGCAGGGAAGCTGCGAATACCATTTTTCAAAGTCTTTAGGTATGACTAGACAAGGAAAATGAACCCCAGGTCTACCGACTAGAAAGCGGACGCTCTAACCACTACGCCATCACTTTGGTCAGCTAAGTGGTACGGCTGCCTTATTAACTGATGGACAATATAATTGTAGCAGGTAATTGACTGTCTTGTTATTGTAAGGTCACGGAAAATTTAATGCGTGAGCATCAACCAGTCAAAAATGTTAATTCTATAGTTACTCTTGTCATTGCGAACCACTTACTGCAAATCATTAAACACCAATTAAAAATATCATCATCGATTGCAAATTTAAAGAGTTTTGCTTCTTTATCAAAGTGATATCAGTAAAATTGAGTGATAGATTTCTATACTTCTTAACAATATTAATTATATACTGTATACTTCTTAACAATATTATTATTATATTAAAATTCTGTACCACCAACAAGATTTTTGTGACTTCTCAACAAGAAAAACTTTTTAGTGGCTATGGTGGAAGAGGTATATGTGCAAATCAGCTTCAGAGTTGCTGTCACTGCCCATTGCTATGCAAATGCAAAAAATTTCGGCATCATATCTTCATTTTGAACATTACAATGTTGCCACGATGGGACTTAAACATATGATCATTACTGTCATAGGCAGCGACCCAACACATTTAATCATTCATTATGTCTCATTAGACTAGTATATTGGAGCTGCTCACCCAGCATGTCGTAAAAGGCAGCAAATAACATTCTGCCTTGTCGGTGTTGGGGATACCAATCTGCAGTTTGCACTAGTAACTGGTTTACAATAGACTGTCACTTTCCTCCAGCCGATCTTGATTATTATTATGGCATGGACCAAAAAACAACAATTTTATGCCAGGACTCCACCCCGAGATAGAGGAAGAAAAAAACACAACCCAACACTTGCAGCTGTCTATCAGAAAAGATGATCAACTTCAGTAAAAGTGCAGTAATAAAAAAGGATACAGATCCTTGGTCTTGCATAACTTGTACAATTATAGAAAAAAGAGATCTTGGATGAAGGAACCTTTGAATAACAGTTTCCGCAATGCTCTTCACATACTTTTCCAAATATTTTTCAGCAATAGCAGGTATACCAACTTTAGGTCGAAAATTGACTTCAACAACAGCTTGTTTAACATCTTGCTTGCTTTCTTTACAGTCTGCAGGTCCATATAGTCCCACAAGAACAACAGTTTCTCCTAAATGTAGAAATATATACAACTAAATCATATATACAACATAAAGTATATACAACTAAAAGTACAGTATATACAACTAAATCATAACTCTTCACTTGGGACACATCAAGGCATTTTGGTAAAATAATGACTCCCATACAGTATTTGCCAAAACTGCACATCAAATTCTTAAATTAATTTTCACAACAATTTAGTAACATATCTGAACACCGGGCAAATGTAAACTTCACATCAAAGCAAATCTCGCTATTGAACAGCAAGTGCACTTTTATAGCTTCGTGGTACACTTTCAAACTAGGACAAAAAACTTTTGACAACAACAGATGACAACGTTTCAAAAAAAATTAACTTCATTTAGAAATTGGATGTACCGGTACTTAGCTTCCTGCCTAAAATTAGCGTGCACATGTTGTTTCAAATTTACAATACCACAATCTTCAAAACCTAACAATGTCTATGATAGCCCTAAAGTTTAACCATAGATGCACACAAAGCTAAAAATCAAGAATTGTGTTTTGTAGTTAGCTACTGTAATTCATAGTTCAAGTATCTACTTGTCTATTGCACAAGTTTCATCATTTTAACAATATTCCAGTTACATAGTTTGATACCAGCAACAAAAATCTAGTGGCAGAGAGTCAAAATTATATATACCGTCAATCAGGGTGACTTTGATCATTTCTAGCCTAATTTCAATTTAGTTTTAAGCTTCCTATTAATAGACTTCCGAATGCATGCTAATCGTTACCTTCTAGGTCTTATCTGTTGCGTTACACAAGCTCAACTTTGTTTACACACTCTTATTCAATCTATTCCAAATGCAATCTGTGATTAAAGTCACCCCATATTTTGGGTGTCTTTGACCACAGTAACAAAGCCAACTTTCGATCAAAGCAGCTTTACCCCGAGTGATAGTGATCACTTAACTCTTTTGCTCCGGCGTGCATTGCGAAAAAAATGTACGCAAGATGGCAAAGCGAAAAACTGTCATAATTTGTGATAATCAATCACAATTAATCATCATAAAATACCCCAAGTTTGTTTGTAAATCATTACTCATTTGTTTACTTCTACATCAAGTGTAATATGTCGTTCAAACCTCTATTTCTTGAAGATTTCAAATACAAAAAAAAACAAAAAAAATTTTTTTGTTTGAATGTGGAAATTTTATGCTAATTAGCCCCCCCCCCCAACAGTTGCTGAGTTGTCTTCAAAGTTCAAGTACCCTTACCTCAAAGATCAATACAAATTTTATTTTCAGCCAATTTTTTTTAGAAATGGTTGCTAGATGATGCTCAGGATATAAGCTTTCATGGTACATCAGTCAAAACTGGAAGCCTAGGTTTTCTACAAATTTGCAGCTTTCAGAGGCCCGTGACCTTTTTATTAACTACTACTGACCAGTACCAAAGTTTGTTAGTACAATGTAGTACCTAAGATATGATCAGTCATTATCTGCTAGAGGTTAGCTTAAACCATGTAACATTAAGCATTTTTGAAAAGGGAATTTCTTCAAGATTAAGAAAATATCAAGTTGAAATAAAATATATTGTCACAGCAATGAAACAGAAGCTTTTTTACACCCCTACCATTTGTTGAGAAACAAGGGGGATACAGCAAACTTTGATTTAGAGAAGCCAAACTTCTGCTAGCTTTTAAACTTGTACTTTAGTTTTTATCTCCTTGAAAATTTGATACAAAATAACAACTTTAGTGATGAAATATTTGCAATTTATTTTATCTTTTTGTAGGGTGTAGTTTTTCTAAAAATTATAATTTAGTGAAGCTAAGTCAAAACTTTTTGGGAGTTTTGAACTGACATGATGTACACTACTCATTTTTGATCAGTAAATATCATACACCGCCTAGCCTGAACCAGGGTTTCCCAAACTGGGGTCTGCGACGTTATAACAGAAAGGGTCAAACATCAGTATGTCTATCCATTATTGTCACAGATAATTCCCGTAGTGTTTTAACCAAGATGAATTCGTATGTTTTTGCAATAGTAAATCATTGTTGTGTCACTTTAACAATTGTATCGCATTTAGCGTTTGTGACATAACATTAATTGTTGAATGATTTATTTCCAGTCGGGAATGTTAGCTTTAAAGATTACTCCAGCAGTTTTACACGTGCAAAAGTTAGTGAAGCAACGATAAATAAGTGTAGTTTGTTATGAGGAAGAGACGTGAAACAAAATGAAGTTTTCAGAGAATTTAATTACCTGATTATGTTGAAGGCTTGTTTAAAATTTAAATAATTTAATAACATTTGTTGAATTAGTTCTGAGGTACCAGTACTGGTAGCTTAACCTTAAATTTTAGTATTGTAGAGGTTGACCTTCCTTAAAATCTATGGATAAATTTTTGGTACGAAGAAAAGGTCGAAGGATTTAGAATGTGAAGCCCAGCATTTTTTTCATCAAAAGGTGAAAAAACAAAAAGTACGAACATACGATGAGGAGTATATCAAGCTAGGCTTTATTGACTGTCCCTATGATGTTACAAAGCCTCAATGTATAGTATGTTACAAAACATTGTCAAATGAAAGTATGAAACCAGCTAAGTTGAAGAGGCATTTGATGACACAACACCCTGAGTTAACTGAAAAGCCTTAGAGTTTTTTCAAAAGAAAAAAGAAAGAATATTTGAAGCAGAAAAAATCATTCAAAATCTTTGGTGTCAAATGAAAAATTGATGACAGCATCTTATTTAGTAGCATTAAAAGTGGCTCGAGCCAAGAAACCTCTCACAATTGTGGAAAATTTAATTCTTCCAGCAGCAATTGACATGTGCGAAGCAGTTTTAGATTTAAACGCACAACCTAGCTCAAAGAAATTCCTTTGTCGAACAACACGGTATCTAGAAGAATAGATGAGATTTCAAATGACATAAAGCACAGTTGCTTGAGAGACTGAAACAAACTTATTTTGCAATCCAACTGGATGAAAGTATGAACATTGCCGGCCAAGCACAACTGTTGGTTTATGTACGGTATTGTTGGGGTGGAGAAATGACAAAAGATTTCATGTTTTGTAATGAAATGCAATCCAGAACAACCGGTTTAGATGTTTTCAAAGTCTTTTGTGATTTTTTTTCACAATCAGAACTGTAGTGGGATCGATGTGTGGGTATATGTACAGACGGTGCAGCTTCAATGACTGGCAAGCACTCGAGGGCTGTAGCTTGTGTAAGAGAAAAAGTACCAAACATTATACAAATGCACTGGATGATTCATTGTGAAGTGCTTGCTGCAAAACATTTGGGACAATCACTGTGTGACGTCTTGTCTTTATGTGTCAAAATTGTAAACTCCAACAAAGCTTGCCCACTCCAGTCTCAAATGTTTTCAAAACATTGCAATGAACTAGGTTTGGAACATTTAAGTCTTTTGCTCCAAACAGAAGTTTGATGGCTGTCGCAAGGAAAAATTGTAAAACATGTGTTTGAAATGAGAGAGGAGCTTTTAATTTTCCTCAAAGAACACAATGCGAACTTAGCTTCATTATTAGCTGATGAAATTTGACTTGGGAAACTTGCCTACCTGGCAGACATGTTTAACCTTCTCAACCAACTAAACTTGTCACTTCAGGGAAGAGATGCCAACATTTTGCTTAGTCAAAACAAAATAACAACATTCATCAAGAAGCTCAACATATGGAAAGCTAGAATAAGTGATAATGTGGTGGATATGTTCCCAGTTCTGTGTGACTATATTGCTAACAAACCCTTAATTGATAAAGAATTGATTTTCTCTGACATTCAACCACATTTGGAATTGTTTTCTCAACATTTTAAGAAGTACTTTTTAAAAGAGACATATGACAATTTTGATTGAATTCTAAACCCATTTGTTGTCGCAAAAACGGACCTTTCTGGGCGCGAAGAAGAAGAATTAATCGAATTCTTATCTGATCGAACTTTAATGATTCGTTTCAATCAAAAAGCTCTTGCATCTTTTTGGTTAGGTGTTGTGGACGAATATCCCTTGCTATCACAAAAGGCAAGAAAGATTTTATTGCCATTTTCCATCACCGACATCTGTGAGACAGCGTTTTCAGCTCTTACCAATGTGAAGACAAAATACAGGTCCAGACTTGCTGTAGAGTCTGATTTACGAGTTTGCTTGTCACAGATTGCTCCAAGAATTGACAAATTGTGCAGTCAAAAGCAACCTCATCCATCACATTAATGACTCAGTGTTTATAATAAACGTAATTTAGTGTTATTTATTTTTGATTTGTATTATCTTTCCTCTTTGGTTACTCAGAAAAATTGATTCGACATAAGATCAGGGTCCAAGAAAAAAAATATTTACAAATAGAGGTCTGTATCCCAAAAAGTTTGGGAAGCCCTGGCTAAACTATTTTGAGATATACATTGCTACAAAGCAAATTTCCTAAGCTTTCAAATGAGACTGGTATTTAGCAACATATTTTTTTTAAAAAACTAAATTTACTTTTTTCTACTTATACAAATTTTTTGGGAGGTTTTGAGATCCCTAAGAAATTTGAAAATTTTAGTAGGTAAATTTCGTCATTATTGCTTGAAATTTTGTCAAATGATGCCCCAAAAAAATTATTTTCAGACTGTGTTAATGATAAAGACTTTGGTATTGTGGTAAACATGTAATCTCAAATTGATATTAAGGTAGTTGGCTCTTACTGAGAATTTGGCAATTTTTGTTGTCTGCAACTGGGCTCTTGGTCTTTTTAACCCTTTTTGGGTAAGAAATTCCAAGAATTAAAACACAAATTAAGTGTGATCTTTTGAAAATTGAATGAGAAAAGTCACAAATCCGTTTTTTAGTAAACTAATTTTGTAACTCAATATAAAAAAATTTGAGAGAAACACTAAAAACACGAGATCATCAATTGATGATTGCAAGAGCTAAAGAGTTAAAAAAGCTTTGGGGCTTTTGAAGAAGAAATGCAAGAGCTACATATCAAAGTATTCTGGCATTTCTGTGTAAGAGTTGCTAAATAACAGACAAAAATGACATTATTATTTGATATGAAGATCAATGGATGACAAAAATCAGTCAAGAAATTGTTGCGCAGTGTATTGACATAAATAAACAGAAAAAATTTAGTCAATAAATAGTGCTGTGTATTATTTTAGTGAATAAATGAACACAAAAAATTACGGGAGCATTGAGTTGCACAATGGTTGCAGCAAACTGTTAGCCAGACGCCTGGTGCCACATTATAGGAAAGATAAACAGGCAATCAATCGACAAAGTCCTCTTTGAATAATAACCTTTTTGTATTGCAAACTTGAGACAATTTGAACATGATTAAGGTATTTTCAGAATTAGTTTCTACAAATTGTACAAACACATGGTAAACAATGGCACTCTTTTAGGATTCTTTTAAGAAGGGGTGCAATCACCCAAATTCTTCGTTCTGGATCTGCCTCTGGTCGACAGATACTAGTGATTAAATATCAAATGACCAAAAAGAGAATCCTGTATACATACAGTGACAGAGTAGCTTAAAAAAATTGATGCAAGCCATGAAGAAACCTTGAACTGTGACTGATCAAAGTCCCCATGGTTGACAGTACTGCAAAGCTGCTGAATAAAAAGGAAAATAGATCAAATACAATAGCTAAAACTCCTAAATAAATGTTTTATATTATGAAAAAACATGAAACATACCATCAGAGTATAATGCTGAACCATCTGTATGCTTCAACACATTTTGTTCACATTTCAGGTTTTTAATTTGAATTTCATAACTCTTACTGGTATCCATAAGTTTCTTTTCCAAAAAAATATATTTCACAGGGTAAGCAATCAATCTAAAAACATTAGGTGATAGATTTTTTGCATAACATGAATTAACTGCACAAAACTTGATAGTTCTAATTAGTGCATGTCAATGATGTCTCCAATATATATCCACTTTATGCAAAGTTGGGGTAAGGGTAAGGGCTAATATTAGGTTTAGGGTTCGATTAGAGTTAGCTAACATTACAAGACATCATGCACATCAAAGACAAGTACTATTGAGTAGGCCCCACGAAAAGCCTAAGCCCAGACTGTACCAATACATTGCAAATCAAAAATTTAGCCAAGGCAACTATACTAGATGCTAATCCTTTACACTGAGCCTGAATTTTTTGTTTTGACATAATCAACCGCAGATTTTTTCATGAACGGAAGATAAAAACATACAATAATAAAACTAGCAGTTGCAGCTTGGCTACCTATTCAAGACCATTGCATTTTGACCTTAAGCTTTTTCTTTCAGTGGTGCATAATCCTGAAGGCTAGCCCTTCAAACTTGAGATATGATGGCCTCTTTCAAGTTTTACAGCTTGCTTTTTGCAGTATATTGCATATTGCATTCTACAGTTCTAGGTAGACGACTAGAACAGCTTTGTAAAACTGTATTCACAGTTCAGTTCGGTTGATCGGTTTACCAAAACCGATCGAAACCCATGAAAACCGAGTAAAAGCATCAAGAAAAACCCATAGGAAGATTGCATATGACGTTGCACATTTTGCGCCAAAAAAAGTCTGACGAAAATGTAGCGCCAGAGGCGTGGCGTGCTGTACCGTGAGCCTACTGACCTTAGTGACCTACACTTAATCACTTAATTTCACGGGAGTTCTTTGACATTGAATTATTTCCTTAACTTTTCAGTTGACACGAATTTTCTCTGTTTTGTTTATTAAACCTTTTACCAAAAATTATTGTACAATTTCAAAATTTAGCAGCATCTTCAGTCCAAAAGTTAATTCTGTTTTCTGTTTTATGATGTTTTATCCAAAAACCAAGAGATATTTATATGTCAAAAAAAAATGAAAAAAAGGCACGAGGAATAATTTTTCATGGGGTGAAGTCGAGGCAATGCATGAGTCACGTTTCTTCGAAAAACAAAACGAAGCACGAGGATTAATGTTCGGAAACACAAAGGAATGCATGACTCACATTTCTACGAAAAGATAACGAAACGCCAGACAATATTTGAAACAGATGTGCATAGGTGAGGTGAGGGCAAAGGTTACATAATCACTATAGAAAGACAAGGAATGCATGACTCACGTTTCTACGAAAATGAAAAGAAAACACGAGGCAGCAATATACGAAAACAAACGTGCGCGGGGTAGGCATAAAGGCAAAGGTTACACGATCGCTACAAAAAGCTGTGATTTATGCTGAAAAGATATAGGGCAGACGCTCCCAAACTTTTATGATTCGTGGCCCAAATATTTATTTAAACATGGTTCGTGGCTCACTACGAATTAATAGCACGAAACTAACAAACTGTATGAACATAAAGGATTAACTATGAAACTGTAACACAAAACTAAACAAAATGTTTGCTAACTATTTATTTTTTCAATGAGATGGAAGTGACTGCACTTTTGCTACAAGATTCTTTAGGTCATAAAATTGCATCTAATATATCGATACAACTGGTCTGCAAGCATTATTGACAAAAAATTTTAAAGAATTACTAATTTTATTTATCATTATCTAATCTAACATATGACAAACGGTACAGAAGTCTACCCTGTCATTTAGGCTACAGTATAATTTAAGTTCACGACTTTTCAGTATGCTTCTGCAAGTAAATATACTGTATAAGTCGCACATTAAAATTAACTTAAACTCAGCATTTCCAAACTTGCTGATTAGTCGAATATGAAACCCTCGCAGAAGCTAGCTACAAATAAATCTGCATGTTTAGCTCATAAAATTAGCCCAACTATAAGCAATAACAAGCAAACTTTAACACCTGTTATCTTACTTTGTCTTTAAATTTATTTTTTAACATCAGTAAAACAACATATTTAACGTTCATTTAACAACCGTCACGTTTATCCATTTGATTTGCAAAAAACGACTTCACTCCTTTTAAATTCAATGCAAAAACACTGAAAGTGGTCAGCCACTTTTTTCGAAAGCACATTTGGATGATGTTTGATCACGTGCGTGCAACCTTCCTATACAATATTCACTTCATTTAATGAATATTAATGAAATAACTCAAACTGAATGGTTTATGCACATGTTCTTTTTCGTAATCTTGAAAGCATTTAGTTAAATCATCTATTCCTGAAAGACGATTTACCGAAACCCTCCCATTACTCCATCACTGTCCGACTTTTTTCAACCAATTGTACTTCAGTTAGGATGGCACTATAATACGGAAATTCATTTTAAATCTTGAAATTACTGAATCTCTGAAATATGGGAATTTATATTAAGTGTGAAATCACTGAAATTCATTAAAAAAAAAGGAATCACTGACTTAACGAAAATATAGAAAACCTACTGGTTTTTACTACAGAAGTAAAAAAATCGAAAAATATCAAAAATTACGGAAGTCAATAAAAACCAATAGTATAACCACTCAATTGGCTAACATCAGATTCCTGAGTAAGTTAAACTATGTATTTTTGTAAATTTCCTTTTTTCTGCGACTTCCGTAAGATAAATGTTATTTTTTCATTTTGTAATACAAGTTTTTGTATTTCAGTGTTGTCTTTCAGTGACGTTGCTTGAGAGACAACTATTTGGTAGGCCTACACTTTTCAATTTGATGCTTAGCTGAACTCAGTTTCAAATTCAATCCAATTTTATTTAATCAAAATAAATTTGATCCATAAATGCCCTCTCAAACAGTAAAAATCAGCTAAAAAATAGCATATACATCAATCTACTAAATCTAGGAAGTGTTTTTGACTGCTGGGGCAGCGAAAGATCTTTTGATCACCCAGTCTAGCTGCAGCATAATGTGATTAATGCCACAAACAAATTACTATTTGAATGAGACAGAATTTATTTGTTGGGAAATATGACCAAAAAATACGTTTATTTGTTTTTTTCTCTTTTTTACGGCCAAATTTGGCATTTATAGAATAAGTTTACTCTGAGATGTTAAATTTTTGAATATTTCTGAAGACTCACAAAACACAAATTTCTTTAAATCGAAATTCAATGCAAAAAATTGTGTATTACTGGCAAGGGAGATTTTGAAGATGAAGTAGAAATTTCTTAAAGAAAGAGTGATAAGACAGTTTTTTATTCGGTCAGGAATTTTGGCCCAGATTTTTGGACCCAAATAAGTTATTTAACTTTGGCTTTGCTTTTAGGAAATATTGCGATGGGAAGTAGTTTTTGTTGAATGATAGTCTAGTTCAGGGGTGGTCAAACTATCGCCCGCCAGAGCATTTTGTGTGGCCCGCCAACACTTATAGAAACTTCGAAATATCTAATTTAAAAAGACGCCATTTTCCGTACAAAATGGAAAATGTACGGAAAATTGATATATACTTAAAAGGTGATCACCTTTTTTTTTGGAGACCATCATTTTCAAAGCCCAAAATTAGGCACCTGCACCCTATCACCGGCCACCCTTGGCCAACTCTTGAATGGTCAATGTGGCTCTCCAGCTAAAAGGTTTGCCCATCTTTGGTCTAATTGGATAGCTGTGTACCGGTATTTGTTTAATTTCACTAAAGTATTTTTTATAATTTCTGGCAATTGATTACTACAAAATTTATGAACTTAAAATTTAACTAATTAATGAACGGAATTCAAATCAATAACAAGTGATCGACAAGCACGTGTTCCCGCAATCTCTCTACCACCACTCAGAACCATTCCCTGAAAAAGATTTGAAATCGTGTATGGTGATATTTCTTTTGCCGCATGAGTACTGTTCTGCCAATCGCCATGTAGTTTTTTACAGCAATTTGACTTCATAAAGCGTAGTCTCTTGAAAATGTGACGCAAAGACTTCATAATCAATTTCCCACAAAATTGATTGATATTGTAGTAAATTAAGTGATCTCGTGTTGTTTTGTTAGGAGCTTAAGTAAATATAGCTTCAAGTTAGACCCCCACAGCGAACCGAACAATCAGCCCCTAGTGAGAAGTAGTAGACGTTATAACCGGGCTTCCTACAGACTACTTCTAAAAACCCTTCTTTGTTGTATTGTCTTTGCCCTGTGGTTAAATAAGGCCACAATATTTGACTCATATACAGTATATAACAGGTGCATCTGCTTGTATATGTATAGTGACCACCTATATTTTCGCTATTCTTGTCAAAACGTCAACGTGGCGAAACAAGTAGTAAGTTTTTGTTTCGATCTGATTATGCTTCGGATTTCTGTTTGGGTTTGAGTGTTGGTCCCCCTGCTTGATTGTTATTAAGGCTGTGTGGTAGCCTTTATCGCCGTGAATTTTCGTTCTGCGCACGCTGGGCGGAGCTGCATATTTGTAAATAAAAAACTGCAAGAAAGCTTCAACCGCTTCCTGTTTTGGTTTGACGAAGCAGAAAGGATCCTTAGAGCTAATATTACTAGCTCTACAAAGCAACTCTACTGGTTCAGTGCTAATCAACGACGGTACGCTTGGCGCGGGAATCAAAGAGTTGAAACCTGGTGCTGCCGCACCAACTACAAAAGTATGTTTAGGTTGTTCATTTCAGAATACTTGCATATTCTAGAATCTAGAATAATACCGAATCTTTTCAATTCTAGAATTTCGAATCCTATTGAAAATTGACAAAATATACGATTAGTTTACATGAAAAATCATTGAAAACGCAATTTTATATTGAAAACGTTACGATATTATTTTGTAAAAAAAATAAGTAATTGTTATCCTTTTTTCTATATTTTCTATTCTTACAGAAGCAATACAAAAGCAGCAAACAATGTATCTCGGCTTTATAGGCTGGAAAAAAAGCGTCTGACAGTGTAAATCATGAAAAACTTCTTCAACTTCTCAACCAAATTGGTACTGATAGCAAAGATCTCAGGCTCATCCAAGCATTGTATTATGAACAAACTGTTAATGTTAAAATTGGTAATAACGTACAAATCAAAAAAGGGGTCCGACAAGGCTGTGTTCTATCTCCAGATTTGTTTAATCTATACAGTGAAATTATTTTACGTGGCATCAATGACTTTGAAGGAATAAAGGTAAATGGAGTTAGTATAAACAATATACGTTACGCTGATGACACTGTCCTCATTTCAATGTCACCAAGGGAGCTACAAAAGATGCTAAATGAATTAGAAAAATTGGTGAACAATATGGAATGTCAGAATGTCTCCTAAACTAGAAACAGTACCAAGACTCACACTTTTCGTGAAAGGAAACTCAACTAAACAGACAGAACATTTTCGATATCTTGGTTCACTTATTTCAAGTAACGGAAGGTCCACTAATGAAATGAAAAGAAGAATTGTACCGGCCGAACAAGCATTCATAGACTTGGGATATATCCTCCGTAACAAAAAGATGAGTTTCAGGATCAGATTTCGTTTGTTAAAGTGCTATGTGTGGTCGGTTTTCTTATATGGTCGTAAATCTTGGACTATGACAAACGAAACTACCAAGAAAGTCATGGCATTGTAACTTTGGTTCCTACGGCGAATGCAACGAATTTGATGGACTGCTCACGTTACCAATAAAGCTCTTCTAAAGCAAACCTACCTAGTTAGACAGCTTTTTAACGCAATCAAAAATAAGCAGTTGCAATTTTTTGGACATATTATGAGACAGGAGAATCTGGAGCAAACTTCAATTACTGAACGTATTAATGGAAAACGAGCACGGGGTCGTCAAAGGTACAATTATTTGGATCAATTAAGAGCATATACAAAGCTTAATACAGAAGAACTGCTGCATTTTGTCACAGATAGAAGAAAATGGAAAAACATTTGCATTAATGCTGCCGAGGCCTGGATCAGGCATGGCACTTAATGATGATGATTCTAACAGACAGGCGAATCTTTGCTGTGGCGTAAAAACGAGACTTGCCATATAAAAATATATAATTTATGCGACGATTCCTACAAATTTGGCAGAAATTCTAATCACAATCAGTTAAAATAAATATGTGTGCATTGCAAACAATCGGTAAGTTCCTATTGTTCTATAGTTTGGATGCGGTTCAAATTTGGAGTCGGTTCTAAATGATTCGTTATTCAGAAATGGACATTCCTAAGCATGTTGAGCACTAAAACTCAAATCAAATCATTAGCACCACTTTGTGGCAAAATGATTTCACTCACAAAACCCAACCTGTGCCGTAAATTGCACGACCACCATGCACTAAAATCGACAACCGGAGACGTACAAAAATCCGACCTGTGGCGTACTTCGCGCAACCAATGTAACAAATAGGTTCTAGCTGAAGTGTTGGTTCAACATAAATCTACTGCACAACTTATGAAAATCCATTCTGTTTCAATCAAAAAACATAACCGACTGCAATCGAGTCAAAACCGTCTTTACCCAGCGAACAAATTGGATCAAGCTCTTTGTCTCCCAACCTCCTTTCCCATTTCTGCTTAGACCAAACTTGAGGTGAAACCAACACTATCCAGATCCTTCTGGAGAGCTTTTGCGTTCACTCAACCGCTCATGATTTCTCGTACTTCTCCTAGGAAGGTCTCTTCGCTTACCTTTCCTCCCTGGAACCTGGCTTCCTTCACTATGGAGCGCATTTTTTCTCCTCATGCTTCCACTCTGATCTCCCTCTCTCTCTCGCCAAGGTGCGGCTCTCGCTCACCTTGACTTTCTCCCACCTCACAATCTGGTGTTCTGAACTAATAGTTCTGTTCCTTTTCCCTTTGGGAAAGCCGGCTGTGGCGTTCAGGTAAACTGCTCGCTTTATGGCACTGAGGCCACACTTTCCAATTCTACTGGCCCAGTTTGCTCAAGTTTTTCCGCCAAAGCCGGCGCCATTCTGCAAGCTCTCTGCAGCATCAGCAAGTCTGCTTTTTCTCTTCTCTCCTTTGTCTTTACCTAAAACTTTTCGCCAGATCTGGTAGGAACGGTGTTTTCTCTCCTCTACTGCACTGGGTCCCCGGACACTAGTTTTTTTCAAAGAACAACGCAGCTGAGTTAGCCAGGCGGTGGCGCTACTAGTGCCCTCTGCAATCTCTCTTCTCGGACTAGAGGTGCATTGTCTTATTTAAATTCATTGGAACACACGCTCCTTCGCTGCAACGGACACAGCTTTGTTACTCCAGTCTTTCTAGAATTGAGAACCCTTTATGCAACACCTTTCATCTCATTTTGGACTGTCCAGCTACGGACTCTTTGCGCCCCTCGCTCTTTGGCGACTCCGTCTCTCTACGACCTTTGGCCCAGGCCCTAAAGAATTGTTCGGCTTCTGGGGCTACATGGTCATCGGCCATGCCCCATCCCTTGGAAAGGATAAGGTAACAACACCGACTCCCAACCGTTTAAAAGGTTTGTGCAACGTTTTTAACACAGGTATGTTCACCTTTACATCTCAAATAAAATCTCTTGTATTTATAACAAAAAATATCACCAAACATTAAACATTGTTGAAATAACCTCTGAACTGCAAAACAAAAAATCAACAATATATAAAGTACGGAACGCAAATTAGTGCATTATATTGATTTTCAGTAAAATAGAACTTTTTTACAACTTTTACAATGTTACAACTTTACAAGACACTTTGCATCACACCTGTGCAGTAGTATAAACAAAATATACTTTTTAAAGCATGGATAAATGGCTATTTGCTTAGAGTCTAGCGCAGAGGTGCCCACAGTTTCTACGGTTCGGACCACATTCCGGTAATGTAGTCTTGATGGGAAGTCTTTTACATATAAATTGCAAGAGCTATTTCATTCCACTAGCTCAAGTTAGGATTACCATATCCGAGAAGGCAAAATCTGCGTGCTAAACTCGAATTTTGCAGCAAGCAGTGGTCACCAAACCAGTCGCCGACCGCAAAAAATTCTTCCGCGAGCGCACTTTGTGCAACCTTGGTCTAGCGAGATAACTAAAGTATAAAAGTGTTAATAATAGCCACAAAACAAGCGAACAAACAATACAAAGAACCTCTTCGAGGTTTTAACAACAAATCAGTAACGAGGTTTAATATTCATACAGCACCACCAAACAATTCCGTGAGCAAGAGCCCACTGGTAATTTAAGGTATCAAAATCCACGGATAATCAAAGTAATTCTAACAGTCTGAAAGCTGTGCTTCAAATCCTACCGTACTGCTGCAAGGTAGGTTAACCAGCAATCTTTTATATAAAATAGCTAACATTACACCTTTTCGCCTTTCGTCGGTACTCGATCCGTTTCAACCGGAGCAGTATTAAAAGGTCGAAAAAAATTCGCAACAGCATTTAACTGTAACATATATCTGAAGTTAGAAAATTTCGTAAAATCTGTCGTTAAGGGAAAGTAAGGTGTTGTCGGAGGAAAAAGTTTTCGTGACAACAAATCAAATTTTGCCCGGCCTGAGCAAGTTTCAACAGAATCTTCAAGACCAGTTTCAATCCAAGCGCCACTTCGTAACTTCATTTTGAAAAACTCATCGTTAGTAGCTCCGTTTGACTTTGGCAATTCTTGTACTTGATCCTCATAAGATTCAGTAGAACAGAGCTCGGTCGCTAAATACGAATAATCATTATCTCAAGGTCGCGGTAAACTTCTAATTTAATGTTTAACTGAGCTTCGGAGTGGTCACTACCTATTGTTGCTGGCACAGTGCTTTTCCACTGCACAGGAAAGATTAGCACTTTAGCAGTAATGTATTTTGATTAACTAGGGTGAGACAATACATGAACGCACTAAATTTGTTCATGCTATTCTGATGACGCAAATAACTCACATACGTAACCTTTGTAAGAAATGCCAAAATAGCATTTTCTTGATTACAATTACCGGTAATAATTCACTTTTGCACGGTGTACTCTGCGATTTATTCAAGTAAGTAATAAATGATAGTCAGCGCCAATCAACCAAATCTTGTTAAAGGTGCAATTACAAATTCTAAAATGAATGGGAGGGATGCTATTAGCGCGATTTAATTGAAGCCGTTATGACTGTGC
Source organism: Trididemnum clinides (assembly GCA_963675345.1). Taxonomy (NCBI): domain Eukaryota; kingdom Metazoa; phylum Chordata; class Ascidiacea; order Aplousobranchia; family Didemnidae; genus Trididemnum; species Trididemnum clinides. The sequence continues at coordinate 14,545,225 of OY776302.1, forward strand.
CAATATTTAATCAAGGTAAAGATAGCAGTTCTCACAGAAATCAGTCATGACCGAAAAATATCGTTAACGACAATGAAGTTGATCCTTTACCATTAAAATGCGAACTAAATGTTATTTTGGCTAAGTCATAACCACATCAGTTGCTTCAATAGCGCATCTGCTTTGTTTACGGTCTTCCTGGCTACCAACGTTTTTTTTTTGTACAGAATAATCCAGCAACTTAGTTGTTTTAATTGATGTAGGCACTATATGTTCTCGTCTTTAAGCTTCAAATGCCTTTCCTCGCAAATACTAACGGCATCTACGTAAGGTTTTAGATGGTAATTGCGTGATCAGAAGTATGAAGATTATTACAGCCTTCAGTCTGAACAAAGCAAAAAGCTTACCGTGCGTTGGAGTAGTCGCAAGAAAAGAAAGGCTGTGCTGACTGCATGATTCATCTACATTCTTTGACGGTTCAGATACGGCAGAGGAGAGCAGCTGCTGTGCAGTTTGGTCATGCTTGATGCTACGCGATAATATATCACTGGTGGAAGACAACATCAGCTTAACAGGAGTTCTTTTTTTACGCCGGTGGACTGCTTTTGTGGGCGAGACGAGTATCCCAGACTTCGAAATATCGGTTGGAAGATTGGTGTTTAAGTCTTTATCAATTACCACACTTTGCTTCGCTATAGATGTCTCGTCGGAAAACAATTCATCACCAGTAGTTTTTCGTTTTCGTTGTAACGTGTCTTCCCCAGTGAGCTGTTCCTTCGATCGTTTTCTTTTAGTGGGTGATGAGAAGCTGCTGTCAGACACAACTGAAAGGATATCAGCCTCGATGCAATTGCTTGAATCGCTATTGATTGATGCCGAATCGAAACCTCCGTGTGATGAATCGGAAAGATCGCTGGGTGCCGGTGATGTATCAGAGCGAGAAATGAAATCTCTTTCATGACAATTCCCGTAAGTTTCTTTAAACTGAAAAAAAAGTTTAGTTCTATTTTTACTGTCCAGATGTGGGAAAATTTTAACGGTTGTTATTTTTGCAAACCGACCCTCCCTGGGTATTGGGGCATAGCGATAATTATGGAGCGTAAAACCGGGCTTTTCAGCCAAAAAAAGTTTTTGGGGAAATCAAAACGAGAGCATAGGCGGTTGAATAGATGCAGGAAGACCAGAAAAGCCTAGATTCACCTTGTGTGTAGCTAAACTTGAAACAAAATGCAAGGCAGCCGGTGAAGGTGCGCTTGGTCATTTAATGAAGGCACTCCAATTTGGCAGTGTTGGTAACCAGGGCTGGGGAGCAGGAGCTGGAATTTTTTGAAGGAGCCGGAGCTTTATTTTTAGATGCTAGTGGAGCCGGAGCTGGAGCCATCAAAATTTTTGGCAGCTCCAGCTCCTATCCCATTATAGAAGAGATGTAGCTGTGGTACTGTAATTCTACTGATTTTTCAGATGCATTTCAATTTTATGTTCACTGATCTGAGTGTTTATTTAAAAACCATTGCTATTTCATAATTATTTTTGGATACTTCTTAACCATATAGTTATATTATCGGTAAAATCCATGGCTAAAAATATATTGCATTTCACTACATTAGTAAAACCTTGAAAACTTGACTGGAGCCGGAGCTGGCGCTGGCTCCGCATGAATCTAAACACTAGCTCCGGAGCTGGAGCAAAAGCCACAGATTTGAAAATTGCTAGCTCTGGAGCTTGGTCTATATTAGGCCAGCTCCCCAGCCCTGTTGATAACGCAGAGAAATATTGTACAGGTGAAGCATAGGTAAAAACGAACCGTCAAAAAGTTTTGTACGGAAAAGATAAGAAACTCCTAAAGGGATGCCGCATGAAGAAATAAAAATACAGGAAAACGCTCATCAAAGAAAAAAAGATGCCATTTAGCGAAGAAACGCATAGAAAAAAAAGAGTACAGTTAAAGGGGATTTTAATGCAAATAGGGCTAAAGACTAGACTGGCAAAAATCCAACAAAAAGAAGGTTCCACATATGCCCATGTTAAATAGAAGATAAGAGTGCTGAAACAAACGCTTCTGTTTAACTACAGCTCTTTGTAAAGCCATCAAGGCAGCAAGTAGAAAGGAGAGGGGGAACTGAAGGCCAGGTTGCCCACAAAAAATGGAGCTGCCAAGGGAAGAAGAACAAGAAGCATGGATATCATAAATAAAAAGAATAGAATTTGCTGAATGTCTCGGGGACGCAAAAAAAGCGGCTTTGGGATTTTGAATAATACACAAGCGCGTGTGTCAGAGAAAAGATTGAGTTCATATAATACAGCAAAAAAAATTGGCCGGCCGAAATAAGCTTGTGGTGCCAGACAGAGTCAAATATTTTATAAAAATCCATTGAAGCAAGTATTATCCAAGTACCTAGCTTAAGTTCGTAAACCATCCAAAACAGATAGACTTGGACAGAAAAAAAAAACTTGATTTAGCGTAGACAGACCAGAGCGAAAATCGTTCAGTCGAGGGGAAAGAGTGGAGTTGGAATTCACAAACAAAATGACAGCACAGGATAATCATTTAAATGGCTCTGATACGCAAAAGGTGAGATAAATAAGCCGAAACGAAACAGGAGAATCAAAAGGTGTTCTAATTTTACGGGTGGTAACAACTGACGAAGATGTCCAGCTGGAAGGATGGGATGCAAACACCAAGACTAAAAATACAAAGATCCACACCAAAGCGAACAAGCTGCTTCGGCATGGGTGAGCGACTACGTTTGGGTTAGTGGCAATAAACGACAGGAGATAAAAGGCAGCCGTGAGAAATTTGGTGTTAGAGAGCACAAAGATAATTGCGACTCCGAAGAAAAGGAGGTCCGGTACAGTTCAGATAAGTATCCTTCGCACAAAATACATCGAACTTCGGAGGCCAGATATATTTTGCAGCAGTCAGAAATGCAATTATAGCGCATTTCTACCACTAACACTAATTCAAACATGCAAAATTGCTACTACAAAATATTTTTGCCAGGAGTGGAAGCTGATGAAAACACATTTCGATATTGAAATAAATTAGCAACCTTTCAATTGCCTAATCAGCACCACGTCGTAAACGAACAAAGATAAAATCTAATAACTGTAGTACATGCCATCCTTTATCATCAACATAAACCAAGTGCCATTCATTTCCAAAGAGAATGACTAAAAGCGGAAGACAACACATAAGGATATCAAAACAATTAAAGCAGGAGGATGGACCCTGGTGAACAGCCATGAGGGCAAACCAACAAAGCAGCGGCCTCTCTTGATGCCACCAACTCCTTTTAAACTTGGCGAACGCCGTAAAACCCCTGACCTAACCCTCCCTTGTCATCGGTCAGTGTTAAAAAAAGGTCCCAATTGATAACTTCAAGTGCTTACCAAACAAAACAGACTGTACATAGCATGTGCAAGTTGCCCAACTAAATTCTTGCATATTTTCAATCACGAGTTTCTACTTGAAGGGTTGTGCGTGTAGTTATCCAATAAGTTCCTACACATTGGGCAAGAGAGTGAGAGCATGTGATTAGAAGCATCGAAGAGACGGGTAACCGCTTCAACATTATCTAAAGGCTATTTAGCCTTGTTAGATGAAACAAGAGCGCCGAAAAGCTGAATATGATTAACCAATGGCGTAAACACCTTTTTCTGCCTGGCGACAGCCTTTTTTCGTTTTAATCGATGCAACCTCTTGTCTGTTTCTCTCAGCTGATATTTATCGGAAAAAGCTCGAGATGTACTTTGGGTCGCTTTGGAATTGTCTTTTGATCGAAAAGCGCCAGTTTGTCTCCTGAAACAATATCTTGTTAATACACACCATAGGTCGAAATCATATATCATTGGCCTCCTCAACTTTTACTTTTTACCGCATGTTTTTTAATAACCAAGTAAAACACATGATATAAAATGCATCCCTAATCCTGGATTTGCAGAAAACCAAGCGAATCAACAAACCTTTGCTAGTATTATTTATTATAGTTTAAAAAGACCCTAAAGAAATCCTTGTAGCAATACATGTACTAAATTATAAACGATCAAAGTAATGCTTGCCTTTCACAAGTCTCGCATTCACACAAACAGTTCTTGTCCCCAAAAAAAGACTCTCCGTAGAAACAAGTTATTTCTTCTCCGCAATCAATGTCCCTTAAAACCCGAACACAGGCCGTGTCCCGACCAGTTGAAACAAAAGAACAATTTGGTCGGCAATCTAAAAAATTACAATTATTATTCGAATTTATGCTAGTGCCATAGTAAAGAAATTATCATCATGGCGCCTTTGATGATTTCGTAGCGTATTTCATTATAAATTTACTCCTTGGGCTCGCAGGACAGCAACAGGAATGCTTTAAGCATCATGTAGCTTTCTACACCAGCATTGAAGCTTCCAAGTTTCAATACTCGCTTGAATTGCGTGGTACCGTTATCACTTTAAATAAATGTACTGCTTTTACAACCCATCAACCAAAAGAAATCAGCATTAAGTGCCTCTTCCAAGGGCACAACTAGGCCTAACCACTCGATTAAAACGGCGCTTTAAACCAGCTGGACCAGTTTTTCCCGTAATCGATTTTATAGACATCCTGTAGTTAGCATGAAATCTACAGAAATATTAAGATAGGCAAAACAAAATACTATTAAAATTAGGCTAATGCATGTATCACAATAACTGCTTTCAAGTGTTTGGTAGCCTAGCTACACACCATGGTTAATAAAAGACGCTGGTCCCAGCCACAGCTGAGCGCAGTTCTTTCTAGTTGAATACATGACACTGAAGTCATTCTTCCCAGGTACAAGTAGAGCAGCTTCATCCTCGGGAGTTAATTCAGCAATGCAGCCCACTAACAAATTGATTTTCTCGTTTTTCAGCCTAAAAACAACCAAATGGTGATATGCAGTGTTTTCACTAAATTTTGACAACTTAGTGTACAATCAAAACTTTAAAGATTAATCGCGTACAACTTTTACATCTAGGTAGTTAAAAAAAAGATCACCACTTTCCCAAAGTGCAAAACTTAGTGTCCTTGATAATAAGAGCAAGGGGCATCAAAAACATTTCCATGTTACTTAAAAGTGTACCTGCTGTTGTTTTGAAAACATGTGCCTTGACATAAAGTTAACAAGCCCCCAAGCAAACGCCAATTTGCCAAAAAAAGTTGGCCACCAATAAACTAAGGTGAAGTATGGCAAACAGTATTTAACATGTACTTCCAAAAGTAATTCTCTAAAAAAGTTTTGATTCTATGGCTTTCACAGTCTTTAGCAAAGAGAATAAGGGGTTTTAAAATTTACCATAAAGGAAAAAGACATGAGAATTGTTCCTGAAAAATGTTGGTGATTATTTATCTCCAGTGAACGTCTTGATCACGCTCCATGTCTCATCATAATCACAGATGGGGGCAACCAAACTATCACTTATTTAGTTTTTGCTGTAGTGTAAAATCTTTAAACGTTTTGTTTCCTTTATTGAAGGTTTTAACACATGGTGCCAAAACAGTACTGGCTTAATAACGTTTATTTGCTGCAGCTCTTTAAAGTAAAAAATGTAGGTGTGGAACGCAGATGTTTCTGCCAACTGTTTTAAAACATCATTCAGTGAAAGCCTACATTTCAAAATCAAAGCTTAATCACAACACATTACAATAACACAGCCTGAAAAAAGCTTATGAAACAGCTACAAGATTATAAATCACATCTGCACTGCACAATAAGTAATGTCGGTGTTACCATCTTTGTGTTGCAACAATTTTAGCACCATCATTTTCTAAAGAATATCGATTGCAGGGTCGAATTTCAAATCCACAATCAGGATGAAACATACCAAAATAACGAAAAATGTGATCTTTAAACACCTAAAAGAAATAAATCACGTTAAAAATGCAAGCATTTTAAATCTCTCAACAGCTCAGGGTGCATCAATACAATACCATCAAGAATACAATGCATAGATTTTCAATTTTCTTTGGTTTAAACAAAATTGACTAGTAGCAGAGGGTGCTCACTTTAGGCAGCACCCTAACATTAAGATAGCTCTCCCTCCTGACTGTAGTATATTAAATTCAAAGTAAAGTTTGTTTTCTGAAAAAGACACTTCCGTGAAACATCTATTTTGGCATCTTAAACTTTAAGTGCATTAGATTCAAGAAACGGTTTGCCCAAATACTGCACTCAAGCTACCTTGACGCAAAGTTGGTTTGTGCTCAAATGATGAGAGAATTTACCTAAGAGCAGTGCCCTGCATAAACATCAAGCCTACCTGTTTTTGCTTTAATGTTCTGCTTGCATAACACAACTGCGCCCAGTCCATTGAAATCATTTTTGTAAAGCATGCCTCATAGTTAGCAGTGCAAAGAAATTCATTCATCACTTCAATCATATCTTCAGCACTGGCTTTTATAGGCCTGAATCGTGTGTTCATTTTATGTGTTGTAAATCCCATTATTGGATCCAAAATTATCGATGTAGCTAAATCATCATTTTCACATAACTCTCTAGCATTCATAGAAGATGAAGTAATATTCCGAGGTATGCAAGTATTATACCTTCCAGCATAGCTGTAATTAGTAGACATTCGAGATACAACCATGACAACAGTACAGACGACAAAATATGTTATTCCTTATTCATTTTACAATTGCACACTGAAAAAACATTATTTCAAGTAAAATAAAACTATCAACTGCCTTGAGGCCATCAAGGTCAGTAACTAACTTGCTTATCTTTCCACTAGTTCATTGACAAATTAGTCCTAAAATAAAACATTGGTATAGCATATTTTCTTTATGAAAGGTCATTACTTTTACTAAAGAGCATGTTTTAGTGCCTTTGGCCACAACTCCAAAAAATACCAAAAGATGATCATTATGTTATTTGGAAACACATGTTTTATAACATAACTATTGGTATAACCAGTAGCGTTGAGTACTACGGAAACGCAAAATGTCACGGACTAACCTGCTAACCCTCATCACAAAAACATTTAGGATTGTGGTAGACATTTACCAGGCAAATCCTTTTCAATACTTTCTCCAAAATTTCACCGTTTAGTTTTATCCTACAAAGTTGACCTGTAACTAAATAAATTGCCGATTTGCCAAAAAAAATGGCATAAAGAAATATATACTGCGGTTTTCAAAAGCCAGTTCAAATGGAAAGCCACAAGACCAATGGCCAATACTTTTTGTCTTTTATCATTAGTTTTCTTCAAAATTTAACATTTTTACTCAACTACTTGCAGAGAATAAACCCAAATTTGTAAGTAATGTGGTCTACTCGCTACTAGACACCTTAACTATAAAAATCATCATATCTGTAGCCTAACACATTAACCCTACATTTACAGTAAGTACTTTGTGCCATAAGTAGCGAAATCGTCTGACGCAATTTTTGTCACGATTTTTTCTGAAACACTGATAACAGATTCTCAATAGCATAAGTCCAGTCCTAACACTGAACTTCTGCAACTTAAACTTCACATATCGTACTACGTCATTCAAACTTTTAAGATAAACCACGTTTTTCCACATGACCAATTTTTATGGACCTCGTGAAAACTAAACAAGCTGTGTTTTGCAGGAGACAGCACGCGCTTGAGTGTTGAGTTGAGTGAGTTTATCAAGCCAAGAAAGCATATATTTCGACTAAATACAAAAACAAACTGCGGTTTTCTCAGGTTTAAAAACGACATATGCCTTCAGTGTCTATAGCAGTGGTGCGTTGTTAATTTTACCCAGGAACAGCTGATCTTAGCCAATCTGATCTGCGATAGACTATTGAAATAAAAAGCAGCAATCCCTTAATAGCTTATTTGCTCAAAAATTTCAGAATATTTTCATATGTGTATAACTTACCTAGTTTCTACTTCCACAACTTGAATTTGACTCAGTTTTTAAACATGTAGAATTGACTAATAAGCCTCAAATTACTGCTTGCCACCATTCAATGTTGACATCACGCACTCGCGATAGCGCTTGATCATGTTTGATTTCAAAATTTTAAATGTTCCTCCGCTGATGAAAAGTCGTTAAATAACACTGACTGTGAAGGTAAATGAAACCAATTTTGACAAGTAATTTTTGTACATTAACAAAGCATAAAATTTTAAAATTATATATACTTCTATTTCTTATTTTTAAATACGATTAAAAACATAGATCGTGAATGATTTTATTCTTCGGGTCACGTGTTATACGTCATATTTTGGTGTTTGACGTATAACGATTCTGCCAGAAAGGGAATTTTTAAACCAAAGGGGATTTTACTTCTGTCATCAAGCTGTAAAAATTTTAGCCCCAAAATTAGGCTACTTTATTACGGAAATTTATAAGTTTGATTTACTTCAGATTTTTGTTTAATTTTAATATCTGCGGAGCGAAGTTTTGCAAAATTTGTGGCAGTTCGTTGTGACAACAGCTTGCTTTCTCTGAAGTTACATAACGCACGAAGGTAACGTCACCAAAACAAACACTGACGTAAATGCACGGTTGAATACGCAAATAGTCATAGAAATTCGGTAGTTTCTATTACGTTGCTTTGGTAAGTGATTTTGTGAATTCATGCTCTGTGCCCCAACGTCCAAGTATGTAGCTTATTGTAGGTCTACAAAAAGCAGCTTGAAATAGAGTTACGCAGTGATTACTTAATGCTGGTGGGGTGGGGGGCGTGGCCAGGATTTCAATTATAAACACAACGCAAAATTTGATACTTTCTAAAATTTAGGAAAAGATGCAAAATTTTTGTCAATTTTAAGGTTTTGTTTTTAAAAATATTTTCAAGTTTTAAGAAAATATGTGAATATAAATCATATTCTTCTGTATTTCTAAAAGTACATGATATAAATGATTACATCGGGAAGAACATGGTTTTCTTGTACCCTCATTTCTTGTTACATGGTCAGGTGGCAAAGGCTAGGTAACCCAACACATACTCCTCTGGTTGTCTGATGTCATGTTCCGAGCTGTACTCTCTCCCACAGATTGTAATTTTTCTTCTCTTTTGGAAGAATTTTGCCAAATTTTTTAATTGAAGGGTGTGGGACTATTGGATCGACACAAAATTTACGAAAAAGTATCTTTACCTCGCTGATGGCGCTTACTCATATTGTGGAAAGTTACACATTAACATTTTATTCACACTGGAAATAGGGGATTTAGGGGGAATTGAAGGCGACTACCGCCCGGTTTCCTGAAAATATCATCCATAGTCAAACCTTTAAAAAATATTTAGCTTTAGCACTTGTTTTTGGAAAACACTTATGAAGCTTTTCTAAAATATAATTGAGCCATTTTTCTCCCTCTTCCAAAACAAAGTCTTGGTTATGCCTCTAATAAAAACAGGTTTAGGCTACATAAGAATTTCTTGCTTTACAGGTTTTATTTGACTGTTATAACTTAGTTTGAATTTACACCTATTGCAAATTTCCGGTAATTAATTGGGTTCAAAATGCCGAAAAATGTTGAAATTAAAGCAATGGTCCATAATGTCGCTCAATTGCTTAAAACTGCTTCCCGACTTAGCGGAGAAAAGGGAACACTGCTCCTACAAAAGGATATTTTCTATCGATCAGTCAATGGAAGGTTAAAGCTGAGATCTGTGTCAACAAATGTAAGTTAGTCGCAGCTTAATTCTAAAATCATTAACGTAGCTAGAAATAATTTTTTTTGGGAGGGTGGGGCAAAAATATGATTTTCGGTTTCTGTGTTTCTCTGTACTGTTCGATGATCTTTTGTTTTTCGGAGATTGATTTTCAAGTATTCAATTTAGTCAATCTGTGTCTCAAACTCGTTTGATATGCTTTTTGTTTGGATATCCACGTTATACTGCCGTTAACTCAAAACATCTTAATTTTTTTAATCGGGTTCAAAAATTAGGTGTCCATGAAAGAACTTCTGTAGCAACATTTGACGGCCTATGTACCTGACCCTTAGCTAGGCTATGTTTATAACCCTAAATTTTTTATCTATGTTGAAAACCCAATCAAATTCTGTTTGAATAAGAATCCGATCAAAACGCCTAAAAACGTTGAAAATCGAATCCGATCAAATTCTATTTGAATGACAAAGGAGCTGAGGAACAGCAGTTTCGCAGTTCAAAAATAATTGCATACTGCCACCACTAAATATTTTTGAAAACCCCTCCATTTAATATTACTAGTTGAAACTACCCCTGACCTAGGATAAATATAATTTCGCTTACCTTTTATTTTTTCAGGATGGGACAACTGAAAACGAGCTAATTTTTTATCAGCGTCCTGATAAAGAAGGTCCAAAGGTTTCTGACTTTGTTGTAACACCTGTCGAGAATTACGATGAAATGGATCAGATTTTGTCTCAATCAGTGGGAAGAGAAGGAGTGGTCGCTAAAGAACGCACCTTGTTTATGATTGGCCAAACAAGAGTCCATGTGGATAAAGTTGAAGGACTGGGAAATTTTATGGAGTTAGAAGTGAGTTGTTCTTTGGTTGATAATAGTGCTGCGGTTTTTTTCATGTGAACAGGCAGTTGTCCAAAAGTCATTCGTAAGTGGCAGAAGCTGATAAACAAGTTTATGACTGAAAAAAGTATTGCTAACATAAGGCCAAGCAATATTTTAAAACACACTATACACTTAAAAAGAATCCGCGACTAGCAGTTTCATTCTGAAGGGTCTCATCAAGCAAATGAATACATACTCGTGTTCTGAATAGAAACACAAACTCATAGGCCAGCGACACTGCAATTTTGAGGTTACAAACATGACTTTATTTTTTTGGTTGGTGTATGATTATATGTATTCGTTCGCCCGATGAGCCGCTAAAGGCAGAGACTGTTTAATTGCGAGGTGTTTTCTATGTGAATACTGTGTTTGTCCACGTTTTCTACTTTATGCCTTATTTTACCGAAGCTGTGTTCTAATTAGAAAGATCCAGTTTTATTCTGTTTACTCAAGCTAAAGTGCAGGTAAACTTTGTACAGTATTTCAAAATTATTAATACTAGAAAAGTTGCAATTGAAATTATCAAACAGACTACTGTGAATACTACGAAGCCTATCTAAGGTTTAAGAAAGCCCTAGATAGGCTTCTAATTCACCACAGAAGTAGTAGCCTGGATTTACATGTAATAGAAAAAAAGGTTAAGATTATTTTGGTAGATAGTGACAATATGCTTTCCAGCAATTTTGGTACGCTACTCTAGATCTGCCTTAGTACTATATAAACTTGATTTATTTTATTTTCAAATTATAAGACGTAACAAGTTATCTCCTCTTGGCCTGAAAAATTTGGGTTATACAAGTGAGATTTGACTTCTTACCTTTCATAATGACTTTTAGTAGTAGAGATCGCATTTGCTCACTTGGCCATGCCGCCGCCACTTTCACTTACGCATCAAATCCTATCACTTGGAAAAAACACATAATTTTTAGGTTCAACTCAGAGACGATCAAAAGCATGAAGAAGGTGCAGAAATAGCGAATGATTTGATGGAGAAGTTAGAAATTCATCAAAACGATTTAGTGAATGGTGCTTATCATGATTTGCTTAGAAATAAACTACCAGTTGCCTGTTAGACGAATTTGTTTTTCTTGAAAACAGTCTAAGTCTCGGAAGCTCTTTTTACATCAAGCGTAGCTTACAAAAGATATTAAAAGATCTAAAATATAACAAAACAAATTAAATTACAAGAGAAGCCATCTTTCGAAAAATATCTATCAATTGGGATCTCACCAAAAAAACCATAGCACCTCCATTTTTGTAGCTGCTCAAACAAGCTGAAAAAGAACTGGCGTTCTGTTTAACCCTCTCCAATCTTTCCAAAAAAAGTTAATTTACAGATGTAGGCTACAGTAGATCTTCTTGGCTCGTGGAATATCCGAGAAGCAGAATTCGGCGGTAAGCAATTCGAGTGCAAGCTACTTAACTTTCGCAATTGCGGATCTCGCGCTGCGCTGCCTCACGTAATTTGTCGATTTTACCGAAGTAGCGCTGCGCACTTAGAAAAATAAATCAATATTGCACTTTGTTTGGATGCGTAGGCTGCAACAAAAAAAACATGCCCCTTCCACTTAATGGCGTTTCGCTTAGAAGCGTTTTTTGATAATTCAAAAACCAAAATGTAGGTCATTCTTGAATCGACTGGAAATTAGCAAACTGATAGAATAAAAAACTACAAAGTTCAAATAAATGTTTTCATTATTTTATCACCAAGCATGGGTTCGCTTTCAAGCGTTTTTTGATTATTCAAAAAAAACGTAGGTCAGTTTTAAATCGACTGGTAATTGGGGAACTGATAGAACAAAAGGCGACAATATTCAAATAAAATGTTTTCATCCCCAAGCATGAGTTAAGGTGATCTTGGGGAGCAATAATAGAATTCCGAGTTCAGCTTCAGTAAGGGGGTATCAAAGATTTTAATACCAAAGTTCAATCCTGATGACTTGAAAAACGCTTGGTAATCATGAAAAATGACAAGAAGTGCCAAAATCTTTACTAGAAATCAAACCTGAGGCCCCTTTGATAAACAATAAATTTTTGTTATTGCAGTATTGCAGTGAAATTTTTATTGTCTTTATTAGCTTTGCATATTTGCTTTAAATATAGAATGCGGTGGATACTGATAATGAGGTTGAATTCTTTCACACACCAAACAATTGCGCTGCTCTTCACCAGATAAAAGGAGCGCAATCTTGTCTTTTGCGTTGCGCTTTAGTCACTGTGTAATGTGTTTGCGAATGTTGCGCTGTGCTTTAACTTTTCGAAAAAAACGCCGCTTCAATGCGCTGCGATTCTGAAAAGTACAGCAAAAGGCTCAGCTCTTCCAAGAAGCCCTCTGAAATTAGGGTTCTTGTGCGAATGCTTCTCGCCTAAACATAACATTGCGGTCATCTGTCACAGTTGAGATAGGTGGAAGGCAGTTAGCTATCTACAACCAGTGGTCTGAAGCCATCGCCCTTTGGACAAGTCGTTCTCAAAAGACAACGGATGCAAATACAAATAATTGTATACTCAAAATCTCGTTATGTTCTTACTATCTTTTTATCTTCTCCACTCTCTGGCTCATTGAAGAGAAACTATTTATCCGCTTCTCATTTTCTTTTCTCAGGCTGTAATGGGTTTCCGATCACTCATTTTTACCAAGTTAAACCACAACTGATGAGCTGGTCAGACAAGGTGCGCTAATGTAGTCATCTGCAGTCCCTTGCAGTCGCTTTCCTCTTACCTTTTTATCCATTCCTCTTCTTTTTGATTAGGAGGCGTCCTGTTTCATCAAAATTTTTCAATAAACGCAAATCTCCCCAGTTTTCACTGAAAAACTTCTGGTTCTTCGCCAGGTTTGCCGTGCTTTTTCCATCATTTCTGCAACCTTTTAATCTTGTCCAGCATTGATTCAGCTTATGTACTAACCTCTTCAAAATTGACTCCAATAAAAATTCTTCGTGCAGCGCCTGTGGTCACACGACCAGAGCACTTTTTATCTCATCCCGTTCAGTTCTGCTACGGATTCCTTACACCGTAAGTTCTTTGAAACTTTTTATCTATTTGCGACTTCTGATCCACGCCGTGGAACTCCAAGGACATCCGCTGTGCCCCCAAGTGAAATACCAGCAATACCAGAAAAATAAGACATTGCCAATCTTAACACAAAATGCAATCGTGGTCTTCAGAAAAAAATCTTCATCAAAAACATGATTGCTGCCCTGCTCTTGACGCGTGTTTTGAAAATTAAAATTTTGACAGGTTTCCTTTTACGCTAGATTGTTATCATTTACCATGGGCAGCTAATCTTAAACACACTAAAGAGTATGTCATATTCGAATATAAACTATAAATATCAATCAGTAATTTGTAAATATCTCATACATTTAGAATAAAAACAAAAATAAAAAGACACACAGGCAATAAAATCTTAATAAAAACGACATTTTTTTCCATTTCTATTTAGAATTGAAAAAAGCTGCAAATAGCTTAAATTGAGCATGTTGCCTGATACCTTGATAATTTTCGTCAGAAGCTAGGAAGACCAGTTGGGGGCAGCACGGCAAATAGACTTTATTAACGTAACATAGTAAACTGTTTGAGATTAACATTAAAAAATATATTTGTCTGAGACAATTTAGGCAACGTGACCAAATGAGATCGACAGTGTTCAAAATAGACTGGCGCTTTCCTTTAGCTCAGCAATCGGGTATTGGGGTAAATTACCACAAGTGGGGTAAAATTAACAAAGTTGTGGATAAAAGGCACAAGGACACAGAATTTTTTCTAAAAATTGACCTATATATAAGGTTTTTACTAAAAAAGATTAGTGGCGGCTCGTGGTTAAATTTTCTGGTGGGGCTGCCAGTCATTTAAAAAATTTTTTGCACTCTTTGTAGGCAGTTTATTTGCCATTGTTTAGCTATAAATGCGCAAATTTTCCGAAACTGCGTTGTATTAGTTGTATAATTGTATTCAATCAGGCATTGCTTTGGCTGAATATTACGAATTGCGGTAGGCCAATTTAGTGTGCAGTGTAGTAATGAAAATATTTTGTAATCTACAAAGAAAATAGAACAAATACAAAGCCTCGCACATATCATCAAGCTAAGGACTAGCCTGAAGAGTGAAGCACATGAACAAGTGCAAGTCGTACGAATTCATCGCACTTGAACTTATTGTTAAGGATTCACCACTCGAAAGGGATGAATCTTCTATTATAGTTGTCACAGGCGGACGGCCAGGACCTTCCTCGCACTGTTCTCTATCCAAGCACCAGTTTAAAATCAAACAGTAAAATCAATGGGTTTATTGACAGGATAAACAATAAAACTTCGAATAGGCCAGCGCGAGAAAATTGACTAGACTTTTATCCACGATTGAACCAGCAACATTCAAGAACCAAAAAATAGAATTTGAAGTAACTTCTTTTTCTTTATATACATAATTAGTAAGAGCCTGAAGCCACGCGTTTTGTGTGCTTAGGTCCGAGTGTAGAAATAGATAATTGTAACAAAGTTAAAGTGCGACAAAACAATACGTGCAATAAGACTCTTGTTCTCAGGGCTGCAGTTCGATTATCGGTGAGTTAAAAAATGGGCATTGGTGCAATAACATTGCGGCCCCTTTGAAACAAGAACACAGGGTGAAGTTTCAAACAAAACCATAATACATATAGAGCACCAAGGCGCTACAATAACAAGATTAACTTAACATATTCAAAGAACAATGATGCAGTGGTCAGGTATACGTAGTTCTTTTTGATGGTAGTCCACCATCATCATTAACATTCATATAGACGGTGCAATAAATAAAAGAAAAGGTGACTAAACACGTATGCTAAAGGCCAAGTCCGAATTTTCTGATATATAATTACAGATTTTGAAGCATAAAAATGTCAATAATGCTCGGGAAATACGAATATAAAAACAAAAGATAAAATACAATAAAATATTATACGGGAGCAATTTTTGATATATCACGAAGGATGTATTCGATTTTATTTGTACCATCCCCGCAATCTTTCAACACAGCAACAGTTGCTCTACGGACTAATTCTTTTCCGTTACGCCACTGAGGGTGCACCCGGTGTACCCGGCCCAAACGATAAGCCCCGCGCCTTGAGATGTCCTCAGCATCTCCAACCAGGACCAATTGGCCAGTGTAGATATTATTCCGAGTTACCCTCCACTTGTTTCTACCTTGTAAAGTAGGGAGGTAACCTTGCATCCAACAGAGCCAAAATTTATGAGCCAAAGTTGTATTATAAAGAAAGTCACGACGCAAGTCCCCCCGATCATGAAATGCACTTAGAGGTGTATTGGGGGCAAGACCTTGCCCCAGGAAAGACGAAGGAGTGATTACAGCCAAATCATTAGGTTTATCGCTAAGCGAAGTGAGCGGGCGATCGTTTACTATGCGCACCGCGTCTGAAGTAAAGGTCTGTATTTCAATAAGTGAAGGCTTACGTCGAGATTGATCTAAAACGCGATTAAAGGCGTCTTTAAATAACTTTACCATACTTTCCCAACTACCTCCTTGACTAGGAGAGTATGGAGGGATTTTAACCCAATTAATGTTACGCTTTCTAAGAGAATTACAGAATTCTGTCGAACCAAGCAACGAGGAAAGCCGATCAGCAGCGGCCCGAAACGTCGAGCCATTATCCGAATAAACAGTGTCAACTGCTCCCCGAAGATTTGTAAATCTAGAAAATGCGAGCAAAAATTCATTCAAGTCAAGACTAGTGACGATTTCCACGTGTATGCAACGAGTGCATAAACACGTAAATAGTAAACCCCAACATTTGCAATTACTACGATTTTGGCGATAAAAATACGGTCCAAGATAATCTACGCCGCAATACTTGAAGGGTTTATTTGTGGCAGTTACTCGGCAAGCCGGTAGATCGGCCATCAGCTGTCGAACAGGGGTTGCTTTTCGCATTGCACATTTTACACATTCCGTCAGGTAACGCTTAACGCTCGAAATTCCATACACAATCCAAAAACGCTGCCGCGTACGCATTAGCGTATAGCATGGACCTGCATGTCCAGCTTTAGCGTGTTCATCGAGAATGATCAACCCAGTAAGTGGGTGCCTGCTAGGGAGTATTAAAGGATGTTTAGTGTCTGTTGGGAGATCAGCGTTTTCCAGGCGACCCTCAACACGCAACATCAAGTTATTGTCCACACAGGGGCGCAGGTTTCGCAGAGTTTTTAATTCAGAGACACGACGGACGTGTTCTAAATCTGACAAGCTATTACCTAATTTTTTTAAAATCAAATCATAAGCATCTGATGACTTCTCCTGGAGAAGCTTAATTGCGGTCCCAAAATGGGTTTTCTGAACAAATTTTACAACTTCCATGAAGGCGTTATCCAAGTAGTCCGCATCAAGTTTCGGTTTACAAAGGTTACGCTTTTGTGATTTGGCGACAATATACTGTTTGAAAGTAATAAGATAAGCCACACGTTTTTTTAATGTGTATAGATCGGGAGCGCTTTCAATTATCCGATCCAGGCACGCATCGCTTTCAAGAGACAAAAGATCTAAATTAATGCTGGCACTACGAACAACCACGGCGGGGCTCACGGGCTTGGGTTCCAAAGATCCCTGTAAAAGAAATGGAGGTCCTCTAAGCCACAATGCAAAGGAATCAGGGTTCCTTACGCTGCCTTCGCGTGTACCAACATCAGCGGGATTTAAAGATCCTTGAATATAATTCCAGTCACAAGCCGAAGTCATAAGGTGTATTTTATCTACACGGCGTTTTACAAATCGCGGAAGATGAAGATCCGGGTTTACAATCCATTTAAGAGCAACTTGTGAATCTGTCCACAAGTGAAAGCTGCAAGACAAATGCTGTAACGATTTAGACACGGCGAACACCAGTTCAGAACAAAGCCTAGCCGCTTCCAATTCTTTTCGAGAGATTGTCCAATTCGTCTGAGACAACAAAACCAGTTTCGACTTGCCATGCACGAAGGCGACGTTCGATTGTCGCCCAATTAAGCGTCTCAGATAGACCACACAGGACAAGGCATCATTCGAAGCATCACTAAACCCATGAAGCTGATAGCTAACGCTTTCATCATCGCCGGTCTCGGTTTCGGCCTCCCAAAAGCAGTAGCGGGGGATCGAAACCTCTGAAATAGGCCGTACAAGACAAAGCCACGCACTCCAATCGATCATCATGTCTTTCGGAAGCTCGTCATCCCAGCCAATACCAGCACAGGCAGCTCGGTGAAGAATTAACTTGCCTCCCAAGAGATAAGGAGCGACAAAACCCAGTGGGTCAAAATGGCCAGCAAGAAAGCGCAGCATTTCGCGACGACTGAGTCTAGCTGGCATAGTCAAATTTTTATTACAATGAACCTTGAGACAGTCCTTTTCCACGTCCCATATTAGTCCCAATGCTTTAGAGTCTGGCATAGAGTTTGAACCAAGGTCAATTTCTCGGATATTAGAGCCGAGATCGCATTTGGGAATACTCAGCAAAACCGGCTTAGCCAGGTGATTTGCCGACCACTTACACAGTCTGAAGCCTCTGGTTTCGAACAGTGACTTCGACTCTCGAGAAATAACCTTAATATCAGCCAGGGATTCAGCAGTAATGAGCAAGTCATCCATATACCGATTGTTTTCGATAGCTTCCAAAGTCAGTCGACTTGCTTTGGTAGGATTTTCCTCAATCAAACGTTGTATTGCATGAAGAGCAATGTAAGGACTGGAGTTTATCCCCCAGACATGTCTACAAAACCGAAATATTTCGGTTTCACCAAGTTTTATGTCGTTATCCTTAAACCAGACCAAGCGAAAGAGATCCCGCTGGTCTTCTGGAATAGAAATTTGAAAGAAACATTTGCTTAAGTCGGCCATACACGCAAATCTACCCAAACGAAAACGAGTCAAAACGTCAGTCAACCTATTCAAAAGATTAGCCCCTGGCAAAACAGCATGGTTAAGACACACTCCCTTAAATGTGGCTGCACCATCATATACAACACGAGATTTTTCTTGTTTCGTCACAAAGAAAGGCAAATACCAAGTAGGCCCGTTAACCTTTACCTTCTCCACATGCGTTAACCAACCCTCAGCAAGCAACTCTTGAAATGTGTCTGTAAGGGTTCGGTTTAAAGTAGAATCGCCCAGAGCTTTCCGACGCAGAGACATAGTACGCTCTAAGGCATTTGAAAAGTTATTGGGAATCTTTTTAACAATATCCGATCTCAAAGGAACCGGAATCTCGTAACGACCATCTTTTACTTTGACGTTAGGCTCCACCAACGAACACGCAAGCTCCTCACTCCTAGAGGGTTGAGTCTCCTCGTCCTCCAATTCAACTTGTCGCAAAGCCGCCTTTAGCTCAGTAATTTCCTGTCTAAGTTGTTCACATTCGTTTGTGTCACAATCAACGTTTACTCTTGCTTTCAAGACCTGGTGCGAATCCGATCTCACCCCAACGCGACCACCGCTGGCTATAGGACCCAGTCGAGTCAGAACGTAGTTAGGTTCACTCGCATTTACACCCTCTCTTTCCTCCAAAACAGTGAGCAACTCTTTATTAGTTTGTCCTATCAAAATGTCAATCCTTTGCCGTTGAGGAATAGTGGGAATTTTAACCCCTTCGAAATGCCTAAGTTTTTGCGTATTTACGGCATGAGGCAAAACGTTCTCATCATCAATAAAGTCCGGGACAACCAAAGCATTTTTTATAGCAAAAGTTTCTTTATTTGAAAGTGATTCAATTTCAAAGTTTGTAAGACCATCACTGGGCATGGTTTGTTCAGCTAAGGTGCGAATGGTTATTGCATGATCCGTTTTAGTAGCGAGCCCAAGCTCGTCCCTCAAGCTCTTTGAGATCAATGTAGCCTGAGAAGCAGTATCATGCTGTGCATATGCCAAAGTAGACTTGCCCGTCACTGGGTTTATAACCCTTACGGCACTCGTACGAAGCATCACCAAATCGTTATTAAAGGTCAGTTTTCTCACAACTGTTTGTTCAGCATCTGTCTGTTTTTTCCCAGCGTCGGCTGTCACCGAAGTCTGGCAATGCCCAGCGCTGGCGGCCCCAAGGTTTACCGAGTCTGACTTAACATATAGGTCATGCAAGGCGGTAGAATGCTTGGGGACAAAATGTGGCCCGCATAAGCGACATTTCGACGAAGAACTACATTCTCTAGAGAAATGTCCCAAAGAAAGACAATTGAAACATCTAGCAGCATCAATAACAGTTTTGCGCTTTTGCTCAGAAGTTTTGCTTTTAAATTGTTCACAATCAGTTAAAAAATGTTTTGAACGCGGGTCGTTGCATACAAAACACACCGGGGGAGGTTTAGTAGAATGTTGAGTTTTATTACAGCTACGCGAGCTTTCGCCAACGGTCTCTGCTGAGCGAGCGCCAGGACGTTCTCCAATCACAGCAACTTGTCTGACGCGAAGAGCCGTATGTCCGTTGCTAGGCCCACTTGCTCTATCTTTATCGTCTGATTTGAAAAACGACTGCGCATAGTCCGAGGTCATCAAGTTTAGTTCATGCACTACAAATTCGCGCAAAGACTCAAATCCCGGTTGATTTAAATTGATACTCTTTTTGTCAAGGTAGTCAAGGTATCTTCGTTTAAGTACGCCAGGTAACCGATTTGCGGTATCCAACATTAATTGCCCAGATAGCTTATCTAGCTCGTCATGGGCATGTGCATACACTTCAAGGGTGTTTAGATCTTCATTGAACGCTTTTAATGAAGCGATGCTCATTGACACCTTAGGTCCGGTACGGATTTTCGCAATTTTAGGTTCCGAAGTAAGCCCACCAGAAACGCCATATCTCTGACGTAAACGGTCCAAGGCTCTTTCAATGCGCCTAGAGGCACTCATATTTCTCATAGGCGCAAAAAACAAATTGACCATTTCCCGAGGCTGGCCAATGCACGAGGCTCTCAAAACTTCGAGCCGACGTTCATCATAAGGACTCTCGTGCATAAGCCTCCGAATTTGGTTTTCATAAAAAACGAAGTCTATGTTTCTACCGTCATAGCCTATCTGTGAGGCAAGATTTATAAATTCATTTCTGTCTTGGCGTTCGATATAGGCGCGTAATGCCGGTTCACCATGAGCAACAGAAGGTCGCCTCAAGGACTCGCCATCTCCAACAGCAGGGCCCACAAGCGACTTCACTAGAGTTTGCGAATTGCTACCATTCATAGGAAAATCATTTCGATCAGTCACAACGCGATCTAACGCCGATTGAAAATTAGGAACAGCCGATTTATAAACAGTTTTCTCTCGTTTGGGAAATTCAGAATTTTCCCGCGAGAAGCCTGTATTATTTTTAACTCTAACTATATTTCTTTTTACCGATCCTTCTAACAAAGAAGAACTCGTTTCTCCAGCACAATTGGCTAACTGCGTTTTCTTTAAGAGCGGTTTTAGGTCTGCGCGAAACGCCTCACGAAAGTTTGAGCGCCCTCCAAATAAGTTATTCAAGGAATTATTGGGGCCTGCCCTGCTTAAGACAGCCACTGAAGAACCCCTTTCTGAAAGCGCAATCAGCCTCTCTTCCGCATCTAATTCAGCAGCAGCGATTTTAAGTTGCTCTTCAGCTTTTGCAATTTCGAGAGCATGTTTTTGTTTGGCTTCCGCCTCCGCTTTTGCGATTTCGAGAGCATGTTGTTGTTTGGCTTGCGCTTCCGCTTTTACAAAAGCATGTCTAGCTTCAAGTTCAGCCCGTTTCTTATCTAATTTAACTTGCCGGGCTATAAAGGTGCCACTTGATGTCGCGCTGACACTTTCAGCAACCTGCGATACACTATCCTCAGGCTCGACATCAATGGTACCATTGTCCTCATGATGGACTGAAAATTTCCTGGGTGAGGTCAACATACCCCGTTTAGCATTTTCATAAACATCAAGGCATTGATTAAACAGATCAGCTACACTTTCTAGAAGCTCGTTTGAAACTTCAGGGTCTAGGATGTCGTTTAAAGCCGTTTTATATTTAACGTAGTCAATTTTAATTTCATCAAATTGTTCGAGGGCTTTGGCAAAATGTTCGTGCGATGAACATTTTGCAAGGGCATCACGCGATCGCTTTAAACGCATGGAAAGTTGTCGCTTTGTCGTTAAAAGTTTACGAGTATTTACCTCTGATATGATCGGGTAGGCTTGGGATGCAAGGTCGTTGCCTAGTTCCCCAACTGTAGCAGTTTGGTCACCCTCCACATGCCCTGCGGAAGGCGCCCCATTACATGTCGATTGAATTACGTTATTTTCGCAATTCTTAATGTTAGAAATGAAAGACATACTGTACTTAGTATGTAGTTTAAATATAAAAATCAATTAAATAAATAATAAAAACAAATTCCAACCGTTCGTAAGGAAAGAATGATCCAGGTCTTCGGTAAAGAACTGTCGCGCTGAAGATCCGATGTCGCTGATCTCGCGCAATTGCACCAAGGATCTTCGAGAATTCTTCGCAAAAAAGGTGGAATTACACAGTGACTTCAATTTCCTGCAGAATCAGTTTTGCAGAAGAGCCAAGATAAGATGTCTGCCAGTCTCCCAAGTAAAATAGCTGAGTCCTTGACGTCAGTTTCAAAATAAAATGACTGACAGACGGCACCTTGCAACGCTCCAACTGAACTTGAAGTAAAGATGTTCCTTCAAATCGTGAATTTCCAACTGAAGATGTTGATAGGCCGAAGATTTCTCAAATCGCGCAAACTTTTCCACCAGTTCAAAGAATCCAACGCGAATCTTTGAAAGGGGGTAACGAGCCTGAATCACCTCTCGGAAGATTTCTTAGTCTAGTCAATTTCTTTATGTTAAGGATTCACCACTCGAAAGGGATGAATCTTCTATTATAGTTGTCACAGGCGGACGGCCAGGACCTTCCTCGCACTGTTCTCTATCCAAGCACCAGTTTAAAATCAAACAGTAAAATCAATGGGTTTATTGACAGGATAAACAATAAAACTTCGAATAGGCCAGCGCGAGAAAATTGACTAGACTTTTATCCACGATTGAACCAGCAACATTCAAGAACCAAAAAATAGAATTTGAAGTAACTTCTTTTTCTTTATATACATAATTAGTAAGAGCCTGAAGCCACGCGTTTTGTGTGCTTAGGTCCGAGTGTAGAAATAGATAATTGTAACAAAGTTAAAGTGCGACAAAACAATACGTGCAATAAGACTCTTGTTCTCAGGGCTGCAGTTCGATTATCGGTGAGTTAAAAAATGGGCATTGGTGCAATAACACTTATAACTGGTTAATTCGACGACTTGCAAAATTTCTTTCAGCATTTTTGGACATCAGCAATATATGTATATATTTTTTAAATTTTTACAAAAGGTCACGATCCAAACAACATTAGTATAGCAAAATAGGCGGAACCATCCCTTAAATACGGGTAATGAAGATGCATTACCATCACTAGGGCTCTTGCCAAGTGTAAGATACTTTACGTTGCTCCTGGCTAGCCTGATATCCAGCATTGAACTGTATACGCAACAAACCCTAACAATCCAACACAAAGCACAAGACTTACGTACCGTTTACTTTTGAACCACGATTCCTTTTGACGTTACTGCTTACCGTGCTAGCATGAATAAAAACTGGTATTCTTACACGAAATTGATCACACAAATGCTAATTAGGCATAGAAAAACCTTCCAATGATTATATATACTAAATGTGTTTTTTAAAGGCATTTATGGCAGTAGGTGACTACACGATAGCATGTCTCGGCATGCACGGAAGAGCAGCTCGAAAGACCCGGGTTCGAAGCCCACAGGAACCAGACACGACGCAACATACCTCCGGGCAAAATCACGATCCGAACAACGTTAGTATAGCAAAATAGGCAGGACCATCCCTAGACTCAGGTTTCGGCCTTTTGGCCTCATCAACAAGGACTCGTCCCACCCAACGCAGCGCCCCCGAAGGGGCGTTGTGCGCCTGGAATTAGAGATTAACGTTGCCCCTTGCATTGCAGGTGGACGCGAAGCGTGTCTAAACAATGAATAGTTGCGGTTTCGGGGTTGAGCGATGAAGCATCACGAACCATAACAATGCATTGACCAACGTAAAAAGTGCGAGCCGCGGCGCTGGTGGAATCAAACCAAGTCGTCAGAATCTACGTAGCCCGGGACTGTCATAAAGCGGGAAGTGGGGCGTGTGGTGTTTAAATAAAATTTTTGTGAAATACCCGAAGTAAATTTTGGCTCCTGGACGAAACCAATATTTTTGCCCCACTCGAAACCGAGGGTCGGATGCCTCGCCACCTATCCCTCGTTTTTACCGGTTATGCGGGTTCAATCTAGGACAGTGTTTCTTAACCTTTTTGGCGCTCGTACCCCTTAAAATTTTGTGAAATGTTTTTGTACCCCTAGACCCATCAAACAAACACCTACAAAATTACCGGTAAATATACAATCTAAGGACGAAATAAAACATAATGTAGCATGCTACCGGCGTATATTTATTAACCATAATATTTTTCACACCAAAACCGATTTAGTCTAAAACCAATTCTGTCAAAACAAACAAAAAGCTATTTATTACGTCACAGTAACTCTTATGACAAAAAATCATTCCGAAATGCTGATGTTAAAAAAGACTTCGGAAAGTGTTTTCTTTTTTCAAATAACACTGAAAATAAATTTTTAGCAAATAGTTTAAAATAACCATTATTCTGACGCCTCATCTCGTACCCCCTGTTTTGGTGCTTCGTACCCCCAAGGGGTACAGGTACCCCCGGTTAAGAACCCCTGATCTAGGAGGAGTCGTAAGAGTTCAGCCACTCTTGGTTGGTCGCATGCAGCAGCAATATTACCCCACGCCGTTGCGGTAGTCTGATATTTAAATGACGAAGCGAAAATTTTACGACTTTTTTGACCGGTAGAAGAGAAAAAATAAGTTAAACAACTTTCTCGCTTCCAGATAAGTTTTCTTACTTTCAATTTATTTGCCTAATTCATTAAATGATACAACTGTAGAGCAACATTTGAATTTGCTTACCTACAAACAATATAACTAATTACAGCAACTAGCCCTGCTTTAGAGGTACAGCATCAGCAAGCTTAGCGGGAATTGCTACGTCGCAAGAAAAGTGACAAGAACCAAGTGACCATGAAAGCAACGCATATACTGTACGTCATGCGTCTGGGCGCTACTGATTTTGCTCTTCCTGCTGCTATCTTTTGCAGCTTAACGAGCGGTGTACAAAAGTTAGAGATATTCAGTTATACAAAAAAATTTGGCTTAGTCATGTTGACAATACTTGCAGGGGCAACAAATTTTGCTATGTCACACAGAAACTAAAACTTTAAACCATTTATGAAGCAACTAAATCGCTTTACAAAATTACAGTATCGGGCGCTGCAGCTGCAGCCCTGTCCTACGCATTATTATGACGTCACATAGAATCCCTATGTCGCACGTTCACTTACTTTATTGCTAGCAATATAGGAAAATTAGTCTTTTCAGCAACATAAACTGGTGCATTGGTAAATAAGGTATGAACTATGACATTATAAAAAGTATTAACATAAAAAATTTGAACAAAAAACCGATCACAAAAACGCGTGGGGGGATGCAGCTCTGCAGCCATAAGCACGAGCCGCCACTGAAAAAGATACAGATATAATCGATTTCAACCGGCGATATCCAAATATTTTTTTAACAAATGGCTGCTGCGTCTCAAGAATTGATAAAACATCGCTTTCAAAATGTCCATTTTAGAAAAAAGGTTTTTCAATGAGCATCAAGTATTCAGATCAGATTGGGCACAACTTTTTCGGTGCTTGGATATTTGTGGAGTAAATTGTACTTTTTTGAAATGATTTTTGGGTTAGTAAATATCCCAAAAATTTTACCGGCCATTGCCTTAGCCTAATTTAGACTAGGTTTGCGGTGAGGGTCGGAATTTCAGTGTAATGTTGTTCTTTTACCTCTCTTTACCTATGGAATGGAAACGGTGACAGTGACGGAAAGACAGGTGGGAAAAATGGAAGTTGCAGAGTTGAAAATGGTGAGATGGGCACTGGGAGTGACAAGACAGGACAAGATAAGAAACGAATACGTGAGAGGGACTGCGAAAATGGCAAAGCTAGGAGACAAACTTCGGAATGCAAGGCTACGCTGGCATGGCCACGTGAAAAGGAGAGAAGAAGGCTACGTGGGAAAAACGATGATGGAGATGGCGGTGCCAGGTAGAAGGAAAAGAGGAAGGCCAAGGAGAAGGTGGATGGATTTGGCAAGAGAAGACATGGAAAGGGTTGGAGCTAAGGAAGGAGACGAAGTCGACCGGGATAAATGGAAAATACTTTCGCGCTGTGGTGATCCCGAATAGGGGGAAGACGAAAGAAAAAGAAGAAGTTGTTCTTTTACCTCAACGAAGAGAAAGGGTAAACAAAACAACGATATAGCCTACCGATGGTTAAATAATTAGGGCTGAGCCGTAGTCTATCTTTAGAATAGAATACAAATAGATTTGCTGAAACCTAACTATCAGTGGTGCAGCTATAGCTGAAGTGTGTGACCTATTCGCAAGTAGGCTTACCGCATAGGCGTATAACCGGAGAGTGAGATCCATTCTTTTGAAATACAATAAATGGGATTAATACAAAGCGATTCTTGATGATAACAGCCTCATGCGGCGGATCCCCAACAATGTGCCGCTTCTGTACCCCGGGATTTATTGTTGATGATCTGATAATCAATTGTTTTGAGGTCAGAGAAATGATCTTTTTTAAGCAGATACCCATTACCTATGTTTAGAGCCAACAAAGGTGTTTTTTTGAAAGAAATTGGAGTAAGGACCAAAAACTTTTCCGTTTTTGATTTTTTGTATTGCACTGTCCATGTTTATCCTCCATTCAGGAGAAAGCGAATTGTATGGCAATATTTTGGACGGGACGTATGCACTCGCTAGGCAGTTGCCATTTCCGAGATGTCTGGGCCATCTGTCTTCCATATATAAGTGGGGACGTCCCGCTAAGGGCCTAGCCCAAGGACACCACAAGCGAACTTGCAGACTTGTTCTCCACAACTTCCCCTACATGCCGAGTGCCAAGCATGGAAGCTGTGGATACCATTTTTAAGCTTTTAGGTATGACTCGACAAAGGAAATGAACCCTAGGTCTACCGACTGCGAAGCAGACGTTCTAACCACTATCAGGAAATGGCATGTTTAAAAACTCCGGCTCTTTAAATTACGAGTAGGTCATTTCAAATCCGTAGGCATTCTTTTGACATCTTAACGTTACAGGTAGCCGTTAGTGTTCAAGCATTTGAAGTTGGCTTGCCCAAGCTGGCAACATTGCAGCAGGAAAAAGAAGTTTTGTTCACTTCTCTTTTTGTGTCCTCTTTTTCTTGAGCAACTTAATTAAAAGTCACAAATCTTGAGCAAGATTACTTTGAAAAACTGCCGAAAGTCGAGCCTCAAAAATTAGTTTTAAAAACTCTTAAAATCTAAACTTCAAAACAAGTAAAACATTTTCGTTACCGACTACTTTAGCTTTGCCCCTCCTCCCCATAATGTTTGCTTTGGTCTTTGGCCTAACGTTTTAAAGCAAATAGTAGCCTACCATAGAAAGTTAGTAAAAATGGTTTGGCGCTTATAAGCAAAGACACTGTTTCAAGCAAATAAGTTGTAAATTGCATTGAAATACATGTTGTTACTTTGTGCTTCAATATTGTCACGTATCAGAATAGCAATGATGTAACAGCTGCATTAGGTCATGGTCGTCATTACTTCGTTATCTATTTTGCAATCAATGACATATCTTGCCGTCGATCAACGTTGAAAGCGAATCAGCTTGCGAAGACCACTTTACGCCGCTATTTGTGTGGAGAGTCAAAGTAATTTAGAATAAATTCATACAAGAGGTCTACGATTTACTTTCTGGGTAACAGCAGAAGAGTGCAGAATGATTACAGAACTTCCACTACAGTGAAAATATAGTTTAGGTTTTACTAGTGTGAATTTGCGCTATACTTTATTTCAAAGAGTCTGGCCTGTCAGAGACAGAGGAAGAATAGACCCCCTGAAATTACCCCAATATTTTTTTATGCCTACCACTGAAGTTAGAGTGCTTTATGTGTTCCTGCTTTTATGTTCTTTTGAACTCCACATTTTACTGTTGATTTCTCCGCCCCTGCTAATAGTCGATTACAAACTGAAGGCTACTGATGAGATATGATAGGTGGGAACAGTGTTTACTATCTGCAATAATTTAAGCTAATTTTTTTGATCAACCATTGAGTTGTCAGACTTGAGCTATCAACATAAAAAGCTATCTTGATTGAAAATTTGTAGCTACACAAGGAGTCCATCTGAAGAAATAGGAGCCACGTCAATTTGCCCAAAAAGAGACATTTTTCGCGATTCCTATCTCTAATATTTATTGGTCTTTGCTGTAATAAACTGTGTGGCCGAGCCCAAGCAAAGCTTCAATATTAAAACAAAAACTCAATTGTCAACTGGTGTGTTATAGATACAAAATGACCTGTTCCAAGTTTTTTGGATTCTTTAAGAAAACTGGCGGCCTGCATGACAGCTCACCGACTTTCAAGCTGGTGATTTAAACAGTGTTTCATTTGGTTAAACCAGCCAGTAATACCCCAGAATTCATAAAAGCGGAAGAATGGCGCTGGTCCCTTAAGCTAGCCTACAAACAATTTTGATCAATAAACATGCTTCTTAGAAAAATTGAATGTTGTTTCCCGATTTTTTTTCTAGGTCTCTTACAGAAAAAGAAACACACTATAACCCCTTTCCTTTTCGCATGCGTGCTAACAGCTTGATTTCATAGAAAAGAAAAGTTTGTGTAGCAACATTGGTATCATCTTTCGTAAATATCTATTAATATGACAGAACGTCGCCAGCGCACTGAAAGACATGTGCAGATCAATCCGTATTATCGAGCAGCCAGCTGGGAACCGTTTCGCGATTGGCCTTCATCTCGCTTATTTGATCACGTGAGTAAACCCAGTATAACTGAAGCTTTAATTGCGGATTTAAGAAAACTTTTTGCCGCAGTATGATAAAATTTGATAATTACCAAAAATCATATATTTAGGAAAATAGACTTGTTTGTCATTTAGGCCAATAATTGTTTAATGAGAGAACTACAAAACTATTTTTCAGCGTTGCCTTTGACCTGTTTACTGTAAAAACAATGATTCTTTGGGTTTCCTGATCATTAGCCTACAAATAAATCAAACTTTAGGGTTATTAGTGAAATCTAAAATAAAGTTGCTAGCCCTTGCAGTAATACGGTTGTATTGTGCTGTGCTTCTACCATTTGGTCTAAGCAATGTAAAAATTTTGTCTTTATTTGTTAGCTTCATCAAGATAAAGAGAATATTTGCTCAAAAGCAATCACCAGGAACATCATAGACTATATTATAGTACAACATCCTATTACAACTTGTCAATAACCCCTGACCAGTTTTGACCTAATAGAGTCTCATCAGGCGGTATAAAAGACACAAAATAATAAAAATGCATATCCTATATCAAATCAAATTTGTCATTGTGTGCAAACTGGCGATGCAATGCAATACAAAAATGCTTTCATTAAGGGGGTCTCATTAAGACACTCCCACTCATGATGAGATCATTGAGACTTCATCAATTTACAAAGCATAAATTGTGCAAGTTGTTAGTCAGTAATTTTTCTTTTTATTTTGATGTGATGCTAGAGGTAAATTCCTCGCAATAGATTGCTTACTAGAACCTATCACAGTCTATGGTTTAGCTTCAGCAATAAGTAAAACATTTTTATTATAACTTTTCCATTAAAACTCCCATTTTAGGCAAAGTACCGAGTGTCCTATGATAAAGTTATTATTGGATTAATAAACTATTTTTTTCAATTTATTTTTACTCCTTTCAACCCTATCCATCTCAAAAATCCGCGACAAGTAGTCTAGCTTAACTACAAATGCATTGTTGCAAGCGAGATTGTATTTCTACAGGATTTCGGTGCCGCCTTTGATCCGGAAGCTGAATTCTCACGCCAAAAATTTTTCCGCGAACCAAACTGGGCTAGTCTACCAGCCACATCAACTGTTTTCAACATGCCTGCAACATCTATCGTCCCACGAGGACCACCAGTGACAAGACAATTTAGCAGCGGTTTATCCGAGGTAGAAATTACACTGAATTTAAAAATAAACGCGTGAACCACCCAACTCAGGCCTACAAAATTTTCCATTCAGTTTTAGAGAAAATAATAAACAAAAAGTTCCAGGCGAAAACTTGCAAATTTTAGTGTGGAGGCGTTTTCCCCAAAGATTTGTAGCATTCCTTAGCCATTGTTCCAAAGTGTACATAGCTACGCCCTTGATGCAATTACCTAATGTTGTGGTTACGCAAAACACTTCACTTTTCCTTCATTTTGTTGAACTTTTAAAAACAAAGACGTTGTACGTCACAGGGAGCGCCAATTCCCAAGGTGTGCAGCTAACCTAAGTTTGAGGAAGGCTGAAAATCGCCGGGGCTGTTTTGGGAAGATCAACACTCAATCTGGCGCTTTTATCGCAACCCGAAAGATTGAAAATCTATTTTTGCCTACAACTAAACTTTCCACGCGAGAACTACTTCTCAAGCGCATAAAGCTGAATTTTTTGAGGTGGACTGATGCAACTTAGAAGGGGACAAGAGTTTCTCCAGCGCGCCAAGCTTTCAGTTATGGTTTAGTCCTTCATTCTCAATGCTTGGTACGTAACGTAAATGCCACATTATCAAAATTAAAGGTCACTACTGAAGACGACAAGTTCAAAGTGTCACTGGATGTAAAACATTTTACCCCTGCCGAGCTGACTGTTAAGACGATTGGAAATTATATTGAAATACGCGGCAAACATGAAGAGAAGAAGGATGACCATGGCGTTATATCAAGAGACTTTACAAGGAAGTACACCATTCCATCAAGTACGTTGAAAATAATCACTGAAAAAAATTTTATTTATTTATTTATTTAATACATAAAACAGTGTATCAAGCAAAAACTATATGTGAACAGATAAAAACCAATAACCACATTAACAATCACGGCAGTAAAACATTGATAGAGAGCAAGGTAAATGATTAAACAACGCAAGTATTAATTGTTGAAGAAAACGGTCAAACAAGTGTTTAGCTGTGCCTGGGTTTAGCTTATAAGTTTTTTCCAGAAAATTGGTTTCCAACTTTTTCAATATGTCGCCTTCCCCGCCCTATTTCAAGTTACTTTTTACCTCCTTTACAATCACAATAATTGCAACAAAACGAACACAAACAGTAAAAAAATTGAATTGCGATATGTGTAATGTCAATAGGAACACTGCTTTTGCAATTTACGTGAAAACAAGGGAGTATTTGATACGGTGCTCAACAATGCGAACCACGTTTCATATTTCACAAAAAGCTAGTTGTTTCATTTTGTTTGCCACAACCGTAGCAAAAAACTGGCCAGGCATGAATTAAACCTTTTCTGAAAACCTTTGCTCACCTCCTTTAAATGTAATTTTGCCTACTCTAGGGAGCACGGCCTCCCTGCTTGGAAACCACTCACTGTTCTGGAGTCTAACAATCATTTTAAAGTTAAATGAAGACATTTCAAGACTGCAAATACAATGATTAAAATCACCTTTTTTAGCTTAAGTGATTGTATATTTTATCATAGAACAAGAGTTATTGCGTGGCAACATTATTCTTAACGATTCACACAAATTTTTAATTGTTCATGATTGTAAGGACTAAATTTTATTTTTCTCGCAACTCGTATTCTTTGGTCCTAATGATTAGGCTTATATGAACGTGAGGAAAGAGCAGATGACTTTGGGGTCCATCACAACACAAACAAAGATCAGCTTATGAAATTCGAAGTGCCACTTTTAACAAAAGGAGTTTGTTGTGAAAAAGTTTGTGAAGGTGTAGTAATTTGGGCAAAAAATGCGGTATCTCTTAGGCTCCGGTCGCACGTAGCGGTTTCCGCAACCAGGAATAAAACTTCTAACCAAAATTTAGAGCAGGTTCTGGGACGAGATTTCGCTGCTTAATGTTGAGTGCCAAGAGAGCGTCGATCTACTGCTTTATTATCAAAAATATCTAAATTTTGTCAAGTAAAAATTTTTTAAAACGATTCCAACAGCTATCACTATTTTTGACAGTTTTTATTTGTGGTAAACTTCCATCTATCTGGCAGGTAAGATGTGTAAGGATGAGATATTTTAAACCAATTGCCTATGCTAAATTCTACGTGGAAAAACATGTTTTAAAGAAAATATCTGGAAAAGTTTGCGCAATGCTATCTGATATATAAAGTGGGGCCTCTCAGAAAAGGTTTTGAGGTCGCTTGGAAAACCTATTGCTAGGAGTTCAAAGTAACCCTGTTACGAGTACTTTTGCAAATTGTGAATTTGTTGCACTGAATTTGCTGTTATTTGTTTTTCTCAATCGTGCAGCTAAGGTAGGTATGTAACAGACATTTTTAGATATATTGCAAAATTCTGCAAAAGGTTGTCTGCTATTGATCAAAACCACTTGCATCTCTAATTAATACCTCAATAACAGTGGCAATACAAGTAGATGCAACTGAAAAAGTTTTCAACTTATCAGGTTTAATTTGATATGAAAGACATCCGGTCACTCACTTACAAATAGCAGCTATAACATCAGCAGCGGCGTCCAGTCAGGTGGTCGAGTGGTAATAACCACAGATGAAGGTCTACATCTCGATGGTTGGGTTCCCTGCTGGTCGGATACGCGCCACTGAAGAGCCCCAACGATGGCGAAACCGGTCTGGTGCTTCCTCATTGTTTGTGTTTGACTGCTTAATTAAATATGAAAGACAGTAACTGATCGTTTGGTAACAACATGATGCAGACGTACAAGAAAAAAGATCGGTGGCAGACGGTATCTAAATTATTCCAAAGAAACTCTTTCAGAAGAAGAGTATCCGTGAAAAAGATCCACATAGCATACATTTTTTTGAGCACCTAAGACACAAAATCAGAGGGAAGCAAGAAAACCATTGGCACACCCTACTGCAGCGGTTCTCAACCGAGGAGGAATTTCACCATTTTAGGAGAGGAATTTAACTTTCGAGTTAAATCCACTACTACTTATAACTACCACTTCAATGCAGGAAATAATTTCAGCCAAGAAATTGGTCTGGTACCGGAAGCTGAATGAAATATTTGAATATTGGTATTGCCAAGCCGTACTGTTTCCCCCCCGAATGGTGTTAAGTTGACGCTAGACTCTTGCAGCATACACAATTGCTGCACCAACAGATCTAGCTTCCCGCATCGTAGTGTTGATTGTTATCGCATTACCGTTAACTAGCATACATTGTCAGTATTTATGCTGCATTTAATTATGATTGTCACAAAGACCATGTTGTAACATACTGTTGTCAATAATATGGGAATAATGTTTTGTTACAAGTCCTTCAGATAAAGATATAGACAGAACAAGGAAGAAAGATATGTAGGGAGGCTACCGTAACTCTTATCAGTCATGCTGAAGATTTAGCAAAGCTGCCGAAGAAAGTTGAGACGTGCAAGATTTTACAAGTTATATCCTAGAGCAGACTGCAGGTTGACTTTGTCAAAGCATATTATTAAAATACATTCCAGTAATAGGGGCCACCAAAAGGCAGTGCAACCTCAGTAGGTTGTGCAGTATGTAGACTGGCTACTAGGCCGGAAGTTCAATAGTTAGACAGGTAATGCTTTGGAATGTTAGAAGTTAATTGCTCATATAAACTGAACATAAAACAGTTAGTAACTTTTTATGTTCAATTTATATGAGCAACTAACTTTTAACATAGGCCAGCCTGGTGTAATAAAATTAGATATGCAGCCAAATACTAATAGCCTAAAACAGTATTTTGTGCAGATTTAGCCTTACGTTTAGTTACTAGCAACCTAGCAGCAAAGACATGAGTGCTAAAAAACGAAAATATGATGAATCATATATCCAGTTCGGTTTTGCATCCGTCATTATGCATAGTAAAGAAAAGCTACAGTGCGCACTTTGTAATAAAGTACTCTCCAATGACTCAGTGAGATCAGCAAAGCTCATGCAACACTTAGAAAATGCACAGCCGCAACACATAAATAAGAACAAAACCTACTTCGAACGTCAAAGGAGAGCACTAAAGTAGATGCTTCTGGCGATTTTTTAGAAAAAACAACCGATTGTTAAAGCATCTTATTGAGTGGCATTTGAGATAGCAAAACAGAAAAAGCCACATACTATCGGCGAAACACTAATCAAGCCTTGCATTCTGAAAACGGCTGGCATAGTGCTAGGAAAAGAGGCAGAAAAAAGCTAGCTGCAATTCGCTGTCAAATAACACCATTCAAAGGCGAATCAAGGATTTGTCTCTTGACATAAAAAGTCAAGTAGTACAGGAAATCAAAACTGCTCCATTTGGACTTTTTGCAATCAAGCTGGATGAATCAACAAGATATCTCTTCGTATGCACAGTTGATGGTGTACGCAAGATATGTTTGCAACAATGCATTTGAGGAAAAGTTTCTATTCTGCTCCACTCTTAAAACTACTGCAAAAGCAGCAGATATTCTGAATAAAGTTACAACATTTTTCGAAACTGAGGGCTTGGAACATAAAAATCTTGCTGGCTGTTGCACTGATGGTGCGTCAGCAATGTTGGAATGCAATTCAAGCTTTCAAGCTTTAGTAAAGAGCCAAACACCAAAAAGTATAGGTGTTCATTGCATGCTGCATAGGCAAGCCCTAGCTTCCAAGACATTACCCGAGTCCCTTCAAAAAGTTCTTGACCAGCTAATAAAAATAGCTAATTTTATTAAAGCAGGAGCTTTAAATTCCCGTCTATTTAAGACATTCGGTGCAGATATGGATTCAGACCACCAGGTGCTTCTCTATTTCACTCCGACTCGATTGCTATCCAAAGGCAATGTCACGCGAAGAGTCTTTGAACTCCGAGAGGAAGTAAAAGCATTTTGTCTTCTCAAAGGCAAGATTGAGTATCACGCTTGGCTAGATAATGAACTGTGGGTAATTTCTCTGGCTTATTTGTGTGACATATTTGAACAACTTAACAAACTCAACCTACAGATGTAAGGCAAAAATACCCATGTCATCAAATTTGTCGATGCACTGAAGGCTTTCAAAGCTAAGTTGGGAAGTTAGAAAAGAAAAGCTGAAATCTACAATTTTGTAATGTTCGAGAAAGTGGATATGCTTCTTGACAGCAGAGAGGAGAGCAGTATGCCAGAAGTTGTTGAGAAAGATATTGTAATGCATTTGTCAAACCTTCAAAACGAATTTGACAGATACTTTCCTCAGACAAGTGATGAAGAATTGGATTTTGTGAGAAATCAGTCTGCATTTCCTGTTGAAAAGCTTTGGAATGAATGTCAGGACGAATTTTTAGAGCTGATAAACATTCTGGAGTTGAACTAGAGTACCATGAAAAGCTTCTTTCACACTTCTGGGTTGGAATGAATACTCATACCATCAAACAACAGAAACACCTCTTCGTATTCTTATCCCTTTTGTGTCAACTTACTTATGCGAGTCCGAATATTCGTCTCTACTTCAAATTAAGGCCGAACATAGAAAAAGACTTGCCATTGAGGATGATTTGCGTTGTGCACTGTCACAAACTACACCCCGCATCCAACTACTTTCAGAAAACAAACAAGCACAAATTATACATCGATCGAGAGGAAAATTGAACTAAATTGATATTCGAATTCATTAAAACTGTGCGAACTGGCAGTCGTGTATTCTGTTTCAACTGCTATTTCGTTATTTTGCTATTCTGATATTGTACAGCGATCTCTTGGCAGAGCCGTACTACTTACTGGGTTAAAGCAGGGCCTACCAAGTGTCAAACCAGAACAGAAAATTACTCTGCTTCGAAGCAATCACACCCAGATACTAGATCAAGATGTTTGACTGACAGCAGAAAATTAGCAATGGCAAAGAGTACAACAGGGACTAGCCGTTGCACTCTCAAATGTCTATTGTTATACATTTCTCATGTTTACTGATAACCGGGAGAAGAGTTTTATAAAAGGTTTTTTTGACTGGAATAGCCCAGAGAAACTTGCACATCACGAAGGTTCTATCTTAAACATGAAAACTGCGATGACATGCCATGTGATGCCGAAAACTGAATATTCTCAATTTTGTGTTAAGTGTACAGATTGATACAATGAAGCAATACTGGAAAGACGTATTGAAGCGTGCAGTTGAAGTGATCGACTTTTTACCATCAAGAGAACTGGTATTTTTCAGAAACAGAGATGTCATTGATTCTACTGAGAATGGAAATTTTTATCCCAGTTTGATCCATTGGTCGCAGACCCACCTTGAAAGATATGCCAACAAAAGAAGAGGGAAAGTGTCATACCTTTCCTACACCATTGGTGATCTAATTGCTGAGCTTTTGTCACAACAGCAAGTCAACGCTATTGTGTATGAAATCAAGGAAGCAAAACATTATTCAGCTTCTATAGATTCTACTCCCGACATCTCGCACTCTGATTAAACGATCATCATATAGAGATGTTTCAAAAGAAGTTGCTGTGAAAAACAGCTTCTTGACATTTTTGCCGATGGAGCCCCATTCTGGCAAGGCCATATTTTAAAGTAAGCTATTCAAAAATTGCTTGCTGAATTTGGCATCGACATTATGAATTGTCGTAGCCAAACACATGATAATGCAGCAAATACAAAATGGTCGGTACTCTAATGCAGTGCTTTTCAACCGGGTGTATTGTACACCCAAGGGTGTACCAAAATTTTTAAAGGGTGTACCACTGTAATAGGGTGTACTGGGGTGTACCATAAAACAATATAGTGAATTTATTTTCATACCAGGTGTCACTGTATCATTATAAATAGACAGAACTATGATTCTGCCCTGATTGTTCTGGAGTAACTTTACTGTTAAGAAGGCAAGGCCTCTATACACGAGTGACCACAGAGACAATTTAAGCTGATTGTAGGTGCTGTGGTGCATTGACACTGCTCGCGCCACTATGACATAATAATTGTCTGCTGGACTTGTGCGAGTTTGGGCATGTGCAAAAAGTTTGAGCGAGCAGTCTTTTGTGTTTAAGTAAGCTGTCAACTATTATTCAATCGAGCTAGTTGAGAAAGACACTTGTAATAAAATAAAGACACTTACCACTCTACTACGATTGCAACAGTTGAACGATGTTTCTAATTTACATTTTTTTAACAGAAATAGCGATTAGTGTGTTGCCATAAAATAATCATAATGGACATTCGTAATTTCTTTAAGAAGTCTTCTGTAGAAAATCAAAACTCCATTGAATCAAGCAAGCTTGAGCATGATGTCGAAAGATACGATGAGGTTGATAGAGAACAGTTGTCTGAAAGTAGTAATAACAAGAGCAGCAATGTTCTTTTACAAGAGAAAACATTCAAAGAAATAAAACTGGAACCACAAAGAAACGCAAATGGAATGATGATTATATTATGTATGGGTTTTATCGAACAGACAAAGAAATGTTAAATCCTTACCCTTCTGCTTGTTGTCTGTTTTGTCCTGCCATTTTTGGAAACAGTAACCTAGCCCCAAGCCATCTACAAAAACATTTGAAAACACAGCATCCTAATCATCAAAATAAATCAAAGGCATTCTTTGAAGAATCTTTGCGTGATAAACAGAAACAAGTTTCTCTCTTAGAGAGTCAGGTAAAAAGTGGAAATGAATTAGTGCTTGCTTCCCTGAAAATGGCTTATGTTGTAATGAAACGAAAGCGTCCATATACCGAGTTGGAATCTGTTGTTCTTCCCTGTCTTGAAATTGCTGCTGACATTTTACATGGAGGAAAAAAGGCTGTTAGCAAAGTGAGGGAAATTCCTTTATCAGACAATACAACTAAGCGTAGATGTGATGATATTTCAAAAGATTTGCTAAAACAACTTGTTATCAAGCTCAAAAAGAGTCCCGCTTATGGCTTACAACTCGATGAAACAACCGATATTTCAGATGATCAGCAGCTAATCGTTTATTGTAGGTTCGTTGATGCGGAAGCCAAAACTACTGTGGAGCATTATTTGTGCTGTGTTAAAGTTGGAGTTTCTGCAACAGCTCAATCCATGTTTGATAAATTGAATGAATTCATTGAGGAACATGATTTGGATTGGACGAAGTGTAAGTCAGTTACTACCGACGGAGCAGCAGCAATGCAAGGTTGTACAAATGGAGTTGTTCAAAAAATAAAAAAAGTTTCACCGGATTGTGTTTCAAATCATTGCATGATACATCGAGAGGCCCTCGTTGTCAAAAAATTAAACCATGATAAAAATCAGAGATCTGAGCTGGAGATTGTTCTTAGCGACATTGGAAAAGTTGTAAATTTCGTCCGCTCCCATTCAAAGAAACATAGAATGTTTTCAGAACTTTGCAAAAATATGGAAGCAAATCAACTGAGGTTGTTATATCATGCTGAAGTACGCTGGTTATCAAGGGGAAAAGTTTTGAAGCGCATATTTCAACTGCGAAATGAGCTGTCTACTTTTCTTACTCAAGAAAGACACCCAATGTCTGCAAATTTTGAAGATATCTATTGGCTCGCAAAGTTGTCTTATCTATCAGCATTATTTGAAAGCACAAATCAGTTGAATTTATCGATTCAAGGAAAAGGATGCGATATTTTTGAAGTTAGTAGTAAGATTCAAGCTTTTAAATTAAAACTGAAATTGTGGCAGAGTAATGTAAAAAATTGTAATTTTTCTGATTTTGAATCTTTGAACAATTTCAGTGATTGGGAAAACAAAAATCCAAACACTGAAGCCAAGATAAAATCACTTGTTCATGACCACCTCAACTTGCTACAGCAAAATTTCGAGGCCTATTTTCCAATCGATAATTATTTGAATCTTAATTCTCTGTTATGGACTGTGCAGCCGTTTACAAATGAAGAATTTTATTTTGGACACCTTTGAATTTATTGAACTGCGGTCGGACTTAGTGCAAAAGGCAAAGTTCAAATCATTTAAAAACTACAATGAATTTTGGGTATCGCTTTTGAAGTTCCGGAATATCAGAATCTTGCTCAAAAAGCTATTTCCGTCCCTATTCGCATGCCTACGACATACCTTTGCGAGCAAGAATTTTCCGCTCTTGTTGAAATATAAACAAAGAAAAGAAACGCAATTATGGATGTTGATACGCTAATGCGAGGAGCACTTGAAACAAGATTGTTACCTCGCTTTTCAAACTAGCTGATAAAATTCAACAGCAACGTTCGCATTGAATGGCTGTTGAAATGACTTATTGGTATAAATAAATATTTTCCTTAACTGGTGTTTTATTTTTTCCATTAACATTGATGCAATTTCAGTGTATTGTGTTGTGAAGACTGGGGTGTACAAGCTTTTAAGTAAAAGTTGAAAGTGTGTACGATTTCAAAAAAGGTTGACAAGCACTGCTCTAATGCAGTGCCATTCAACGGGGTCTACGGTATACCCCAGTGCAGCGGTTCTCAAACTATGGGTCGCGAAAGTCATTCAAAATTTAAATTACTGCATGCTTTGTCTAAAATAATTTAAAAGTGAATTAACACCTTGAATAGATGTTTGTTTTCACTGTGCTTTTTTCCGAGTACTTTGAAGTACATGCAGAATTACAGTATGTGGGACCCGAAAATTTATGTTTTAAAAAGTGAGTCCTGACTTAAAAAGTTTGGGAACCACTGCCCTAGTGTATACTTTGCCTTTACAGATTGCAATGTCTTTGTTTAAAAACTTTAGCAATGATACCTGCTAAGAATCTGGTGTAGCTCCAGCCTCATCCTCTGCAAATGAACTTATCCCGCTAAGCGCCAAAAAACAACGCTAAAGAGCCGAAAAAGGAACAACAGTTCCATAAATTATGGATTTCGTCTTTCAATCGGTGAAAAGAAAAATTCCTATCCATCTGTCCAGTGTCTTTTTTTGCTCGACCATTTATGGCAATGTTAATCTTCTTCCATCAAAGCTTATCAATCACCTCACAAAACAGCATCCAGAACATCAAAACAAATTTAAGACATATTTTCAGTCACATCTGGCTGCTCAGAAGAAACAAAGCAATTTGTTTGATAAGCAAACGGGACACCAGTCAACCCATAAGGAAAACGTATCATTGGCATCTTTGAAGATGTCACATCATATGATGACAGTCAAACGCCCATACAAAGAACTTGAATGTGTAGTTTTACCTTGTTTAGAAATTGCGGGTGACTTAATTCATGGTGGAATAAGAGCAGTTGAAAAAATTAAGCAAATTCTACTTTCCGACACTACTGTTGCACGACCATCCGCAGATTTAAAACAACTAATTTAGAAATTATTGATAGTCCCCTCTTTTGGCATACAGTTGGGCGAGAGCACTGATATAAATGGCGAGTCTCCACTAATGGTATTCTGCAGATTTCCGGACATAGAATCAAAGAGAATGGTTGAACATCAACTATTCTGTCAACCACTAGGAAAAAAAGCAACCGCTGAAGCGATTTTCATAAAAATAAACAAGTTTTTGAAAAAGAGGGGTTGGACTGGTCAAAGTGTAAAGCTGTGACAACAGATGGCGCTGCAGCTATGCAAAGCTCGCAAAAAATATGATGAACAGAATAAAACAAGTCTCCAAACTGTGTAGAAATTCATTGTATACTCCACCACGAAGCATTAATTACTAAGAAACTTAAACTAAATGTGGGTGAGGTAGGTGGTCAAGAAAACGAATTGAACAATGTGCAAAGGGAAGTTGTAGATATTGTAAATTCTATTCGAAAAAGTGCAAAACAACAGAGACTTTTTTCAAAACTTTGTGATAAAATGGCCTCCACTTCCAAAAAACTAACTTTGTACTCAAGAGGTACGATGGCTATTTTTAGGAGTTTTTTCCTGTGTATTTGAACTTCGAGAGCAATTAGAGACATTTTACACCGAAAACGGAGGACTAAAGCTGCCAAGTTTCGCGACATCTTCTGGGTTGCAAAATTGGCATTGATTTTTGATCGTTTGAACTAAGTGAACATTAATCTGCGAGGGAAAGGAGGTAATGTATTTCAGTTAACTAGCAAAATCAATAACCTGAAGATAAAAATTCTACTCTTGAAAAATGCCATTATCAAGGAACTTCAATGACTTTCCTTTGTTAAACCAACACATGAATGAATTTGAATGGGAGTTTGAGAACGTTTCCACAAAAGATAGCCTGTCTAGGCTACTCTTATTGTTGGTTACTTGAACTTACTTGGTGATAATTTGACTGCGTACTTTCCTGAAGATAACGACAAATATCTGGAAGCAAACTCGTGGATTATGCAGCCATTTACTGATGAACCAACAGAAAACGAGGCATTATTGGAACTCCGGGCTGATTTAAATTAAAAAAGTTGATTCCAGGAAATGGATTACTCAAGACCATATTGCTGAAACTACACAAGAACACGCCAGCCACTAAATCAAGTTTGTATTTTAAGTTTCTTTACACATCTACGTGCTTGTACCTAGCGTAAAACTAATTTCATAATTGGTAATATTTTGACTGACTACCAAATTTTTAATTTTTCTTTACTTTCTTTGTACATTTTTAAACACTGCTATTTATGAGGTATACAAAGTTTTCGAAAAGTTGTATAAGGTACACCACGGAAAAAAAGGTTGAAGAGCACTGCTCTAGTGTGCAGACAAGGTTTCGAGAAGCAAACCTGTTAGCACTATTGTCTAAACCTCGCAGCCGTAACAGCTGCAGCAACCTGCAATATCGCTGTAGCTTACTTTTCTAGCAAAAATTTACATCTACATTTACAGCAAGCGATTCGGCAAAAAGACAACACCTTTCAAGAAACAAAAAATATGCTACGCATTATGAAGACAAACAGTTTTTATTTTGGCCAAAGATGATATTTTTATCTATTTGCATTTGAAGCTACGTTTATCAAAATTCCCAAACCTGAAGTCTGCCGCCACAAAAAAATTCGTTTTTTTCTACATAACTTTTTGCATTTTACAAAGCAGATCTTCCGAGCAGAAATGTTATCAGACCTACGAGTATGTTATCAACGTCTTTCGCATTCAAGACAAAGCAGTTGTACTAAAGATTACGCAACTGCCTTGCAACTTTGCCATCGACCCACAACACGAAGCATTACAGGAAAAACGGCTTGGAGAAGCTGAATAGTTACAGAACATTGACTTCTACTGCTGATGAGAAATTCAAAACAAGATGGCTGAAAAACAGCGCCGACTCAACATTACCTTGTAAAATAAGAATATTACGGCTAATGCAAGTTTTTGCTTGCATTCTTTACTTTAATTTATACGTTTTATACTTTTTCGGGAGTAAAACTTTGTTATTACTTAACTAAAATACGTGCTTTTTATACGCATAATTGAACTCGGCAAGCTTTCAATCAGAATCATGATGAGCAGGCAAAAGCTCTCCCTTGACGATGAAAAACGTCTCTCCTCTTTACCCCTTTTAATGACTTTGTAATCGAGTAACCACACACCACAATATACAGTAAATCTTGCACACCTTTGGGTAACGTTTTGGGACCTACTTCAACAATGGGGGAATGACACATCCATCAGTACGAATATTTGTGGCAACACGGCAAACGGTCTAGTATCCGTAGGTTTCTTGTTCTATTCTATTAAAATACGTACATAGAAAGTGCTACGTCTGCCATAAGACGAGATATCGAAAATATCACACCAAATAAGCAAATTCTTGCTAGATTTTGGTCAAGACTTTACAGAAGCCCTGATCACTGACCATTCTCGGAGCCCCAGCCTCGAGCTACATCCTAGTCTCGATGTTAGCTGACTTTTGCTTGAACTGCATCAATAATTTAGTTCGAACTCTTGTGCAGTCAAAGTAAATTATTAGCTCTTGGTTACCCAACTCCAAAGTAGCAACAACTATCATAACTAACGCTGTGGATATGCTTCATTGTTCACTAATAAGTCATGAAGTACAGTTTAAACTACTTGCTACATATGCTTTTGTAAACTGTGTAAGCATATTTTTTTGGGGGGAGATAAAATTAATGAAGTAGAGTTAATTTGATGTACCACCAACGAAAAAAGCCGGTATTTGGGCGACCTTTCCCGCTCGACAAAAGCAGAAGCATATGTTTAGCTCAAGTTATCAAGAGAATGCCGTAAAAAAGGCAATTATACGTCATTTTTCCGACGTTTCGCCGCCACAGACGTGCTGATTCAATGTATGTTTTTGTCGGAGCATCGCAGCACTTTAAATTCCGGATGCCCTTCCTGGCGAATACCAATCATGCTTTCATAAAATTTGAAATCCAGAGCTTTCGATTCGAAACCCGTAACAATTTCCACTACGCCACGGCAGCTACTTACCTAGAGAATGCTGCAGATATTAAAATGTTTTTAGAACATTCTCAATCGTCTATTTATAAGTCTTTAGTAATCATGTAAAGCAATTTCTTTACACAGATGTAGATCCCTTGACAGTGACATCATCGCTCTCTGCAGACGGTTTTCTTACGGTTGAAGCGCCGATTAAGAAACCAGCGATCCAAGAACCAGTAAAGCTGCAAGTAAAGCATGAAAGTGACGCGCCAGCTGATGTCTCGACGGAAAGTTGAAAATGCACGACATTGAAGTTTGAAAGGTCGGCCAAAGTTTGACATATCCCCGATGTTGCTTTCTTTAATGTGCTGCAATCGTGTCTACATAAAAGCTTGATACTCCTGTATTGTTGTGTACAACCAGCTATGAAGGAGATTTCAAGTGCTTGACAGAGACTGAGAAAGATGCACATATTCGCAGTACAAACTGACAATTAATATCTCGGGAATGCGTGCTAGGAATAACCACAAAATGAAGTTGATCTTTCAGAACAGTGCCAAACAAAGAGACATTACCTAAAAAAAAATTAATTTATTTTTGTTCATTAATAAAATTGTAATTGAATCTACTTAAAATCATGCTGACAGTGGGATTCGATCCCACACATACGACAACCAATCGAACAATGGTCATTGGCTTGTAGCTATAGAGCAGGACTTAAACGGAAACGCCTTCTTAACCACTTTACCTACCCCAGGTCGACGGATAATACTGCTAATTTGGCTACAAAAATGGACTGGATTACCACCTGCATAGGATACACCACCACATGACTAGCTTACACAATAAGTCTTTTTACCACACTTTATCGCTACTATGACAGGGGTTTTTGTGTTTTATCAACTAACGATA
The DNA here is from genome assembly GCA_963675345.1 of Trididemnum clinides. NCBI lineage: Eukaryota > Metazoa > Chordata > Ascidiacea > Aplousobranchia > Didemnidae > Trididemnum > Trididemnum clinides. The sequence continues at coordinate 14,588,918 of OY776302.1, forward strand.
CAACTTGAAATGGTTGATCCTACAACAAATTGTGATCACTATCTGCAACTGACAAAAAGACTTTCCTGCGAAAACAAAAATTTGTAATTTAATACAACTATTAATACATTTAGACACAAAATTGAGTAGAATTGTATTGCAAGAGTAATATTTTTGATAATGCTCATACTATTATATTCATACGATGGACTTGTAGAGAAATCCGGAGAGTTACTGTTCAACGAAACGATGACTAGTGGCTTGTCAATCGCGGTTGAAAGCTGAAAAATAAAAATTAAATGAAAAATCACTCTATATAACTTCCATCTATAACACTGTATCAACCGAGCCATTAAAATCCCTTCTTCAGAGACAAGGCGTTTATAAATTGCAGCACTGCGCATGAATTGAGCCAACGGCTTAACAATCCGCTTATAAATTAAGTTAGCACACATGCTTAAGTTAACAACACTTAAAGTTCTTCTTATTATGATCAGAGCTTTGGATCTGGGCATTTTCTAAGAGGCAACGCTTAAAAGTTAGAAGACAATGGACCCAGTTGTTAAAAAGACAGTTTCAGCTTCAATTCCCAAACTTTTGTTGTGTGCACGCAATTTCATGCAGTTTAACAGCAACAATATAAAATAGAAAATTATTGTCGCTCATCCTTTCTAACCCTTCTCAGTTATTTACTATGGCCAGTTCTAACCAAAATCTGGAGCGAAAATAGGCCAAAAAAGGTTTGAAGCAGAGCAGCCTAATACTTTGATCGTTCCAGGAACTGATTTAAATCTCCATACATCTCATCTGGTGTACCTTCCAAACGTGCAAAGCAATTGCTTGTTCGGCCTCTTTTCGCTTTGAATGACCTCTTGCACTTTTCTGGATTAGATTAATGTAGAAGAAACCTATAAAAGAGAGTAAATGAAACATACTACACACCAGCATACGTCACTTGGCAATAAGAAGTCATAAGCTCGCCCAACACTTAAAAAAGTACGGCTACTTGTAAGCCATGCTATGGCGATCTTCCTGAATACCCAAGTGCATATGAGCAATTCTGCAGCTATTACAGTAATATAGTTACCGTCGTTGCAGCAACTTTCTTTACTTAGTTATTTATAGGGGGAGGGATACACGTAGAAAATTTGTTAAGGTCGGGAAGGTAGAAAACACAATACCTTGGGGGTCCCTCCAAAAAAAAACCTTTTCACCAGCAGGATGGCTTTTTGGCATTACATTAATACCTACCAGGTTCTTTGCAAGATACCAAGAATTGGGGGTTGTTTTCAAACGTAGAATCCTGATATCGACCACCGCAAGTCAAACCGGCCGTCCACGCGGATTGAATAGTTACTTCAGAAATTAAAGTTTCATCAGAGCCTGGTAGAAATCACATTTTTACCATATTTATTTGAAACCACATAATGTAATAATATGATTGTCATATAATTAGCTTCGAATGACAATTAAGAACAGTATATATTTTTCAAAAGAATAAAAGCATTTTGGCATGCATAGCCATTATTACTAAATAACGAGCAAGCGAGGGAATAAAACGCTTAGCTATGTTTTTAAAGTGTAAACCAACCTTTAATCAAAAGCATTTAGTATCGAACATAAAGTAGTGGAGCCTGCAGCTCAAATGTGTATCTGGTTTGCACACCCGGGCCGTACCAAAAAGTCCACTCTTCGGGGAAGCAGGCAGTACTGTGTTAAGTCCTATGTGGGCCCGGAGGCCAGAATAATTTTGCTCTCCCCCCCCCCTCACCTATCAGTGCGGTGGCACCAAATAAGCTCACGATAATGTAGCCTATAACTACATCGCATTGATATGGAAAGGGGGTTCTCTTCAATATTTGCTGACAAGCTCAGAAAAGAACACAGATGTAAATATCGGTGTAACAGGTCTACCTAGTGACGGAGACTTTTGTACAAAGCCAAGTAAGGGTTTAAAAAAACTTCACAAGAGAACGAAGGTACTCATCAAGCATATCCGCAGTGAACACCAGCAACTGAAAAAAACAAATTGCTATTGAAACACAAAACCCTAGGTTCTGAAGACCCCTTGAAACGGTGCGATCGGGGGCGGCCCCCTCCTTGTGACACCACGGGAAGCAAGTGGTCAATGGGTACAGTTTAAAAGACAGAGGGCTATGGAAAACTGTATGGTCAAGTATGACAAAATGCGATGTAAACATGTTGATAATGGTAATAAGAAATTGCTCACCAAATACTAAGCTTAAATCCGTGGCACAATACGTCAAAGTTGCTTCAAGACTACAAAAGCTATTCAACAAAAGAGTAATTGATCTTGATTGTTTAGTTTCACTTTCTCTATGAAGACAAAGTAATTCTACCTAAAACCAAAATGAAGATATTAGACCATAGAACACAATCCTAAAATGGAAGTTTGGTAAAAACTATTTTTCACAGCAATTGTGGCTTTAGGTTAAATTTTTTTCATGTTATTCATAGTTAAGTCCTCCTGATGCGTTGAATTTTTACCATTAACCTCCAACTTTTGTATCGCATTTTGAGCACCGTATGAAAATAGCACATCTAAAATTCTTTCCAGACCTATTTGATAAGCTGCAGATCCAATTTCTATTTGCGTTTTTAAGTACATGTGATTAATAGTTTCTCTACAGCAACGGTATAACTGGCAACGATTTAAAGATAAAATAATCAATTAACATTTCAAGTTGAACTCAGCAACTATAGTTTTGTCCTCAGTCAAAGAAATACCATTTTGCAGTTATATACAAACTGGTTTGAATGCGCTAGTGAGTTAACAGTTCTGCTAGCTCAGTGCACTTCTGCAACAGTACAAATGTGGAATTGAGCAGCGAGTATGTGAGGTGCCTTGCCAAAAAGGCAGTCAAACTAAAGCTTGAAAGGACAGTCATTTAATCATTGCTGCCATAAAACGGAGCTTCGACCCAATCAACCACGTAGTTGCCGATCTCGAATGAATGGATGGCTGAGTGAAACATGACGAAAGATTAAAAGGTCAAAAAAATTTTTATTGCCCAAAAAAAGTGAACTAAATAGTAGAAAGAGAAACACTTACTTTCACTTGACCTTCATGAGCAAATATTTTATTGATCACATAATAATGTAATGGAATCACGTTTGGTTGATCGCATTCTGATGTTGAATAACCCTCTACAACAAAATTGCTTAAACCATGAATTTTGCTTCACACACTGAACAGAAGAAAGTCGGTTTTACGTCATTTTTCCCGCGTTTCGCAGGCTTAGACGTGCTGATTCAATGTATTTCTACCACTACACACTCGCTTTCGAACCAGAGTTTGAAGTGGAGCAACGTAGCACTTTAAATTCCGGATGCCCTTCCTGACGAATACCAGCGGTATTTCTATCGAGTTTTGAACTCCAGAGTCCAGAGCTTCCGTCTCTGAAGCCCGCAACAATACCTCTATACAACCATTAACAAAAAGATTCAGAAGTCATAAAGAGTTTATACAAAAAGATGCCAATGGGTGGTCAAGCTAATTTTCTCTATACTACTGCAACATATTCAAATGTAGCATTACCAAAATGCTACTTCTAATGTGGAAACCAGATAAATACAGGGTTGCTCATCAGTCACGCACCATAGGTTTTACATAACAATTCCAATTTATTCTGCGATATAATTACAAAATGTTTTAGATGTAATTTCCGTTTAAGCGATCACTCAAGCTACGCAGCAATGTTAAAAATCAAATCCGCTTCAATGAACTAATCTTCAATTTTTTGAAGCCGATGTTTTTTATTCCTGAGTTTGAGTAAATAAACCATAGATTTCAAGTATCCCCATACAGCAAAATTCAGAGTATTTTTATTTTGGGATCGCAGTGCCCATTCCATAAAAGCTCTATGGCCAATCCAATTGAGAAAGTTTTCATCAATCAAATGACGTCCTAGCATTCCATAAAGGGGGGAGGATTGCACCATGCCACATACACCATTGGGGACAAGAACCAAGTAAATCCAATTCAGAGATTCAGAAATTTTCCAACATTGCTAGATAATGTTCGCTGGTAACGGAATCCTCACAGAAGTAAGAATCAATAATTCAATCTTTCCACAAAGAACCACATGCCATAATACGATCAGCACCTTGTTTGTTGTCAAGTGTATCAACGCAGATTACAGTCAAATAAGTAGCGTACATTTTCTTAATATACAGAGTGTCCCAAAAAGATGTATACACATTAAAAATAATTGTAAACGTAGTGTTGTATTAGAATTTTATTGTTTTAACTGTGTAAAAATATTTACAAATAATAGTTTATTGTTTTTTCACAGCATTTTGACTACATTTTAAATAATTGTAAATAGCCAATAACTAAACTGTTTGTGTTTTTTTGCGGATTCAACCCCTGAACAAAAGAATGACAGTCAGACTTAACTTCGAAGAAAGAAAATTTATTGTAAAACACTGGTGGTAAACAATATCTCTTTGAAATTCTCTCCTAAATTGTCTTTGCACTTCAACTGCATTTTCACACTTCCAGTAGTATTTTAGAATAAATTTTTTTTCTTCGAAGTTAAGTCTGACTGTCATTCTTTTGTTCAGGGGTTGAATCCGCAAAAAAAACACAAACAGTTTAGTTATTGGCTATTTACAATCATTTAAAATGTAGTCAAAATGCTGTGATAAAACAATAAACGGTTATTTGTAAATATTTTTACACAGTCAAAATAATAAAATTCTAATGAAACACTACGTTTACAATTATTTTAATGTGTATACATCTTTTTGGGACACTCTGTACTTCATCCTTTACACAATAATTAGCTTTATCCGAGAACATTACTGTGGATAAGAATTTATCGTCTTTGGCTTGTTTGCTCAAAAACCAACAACACGTTTCAACACAACTATCCGGATCACCTTCTGCCATGTGGTGTAACACCAGCAACCTACATGGATAGAACCTACTGATTTTCGATACGCGCTAGATTGTTGTACAAGAAATGCGCAAATCCAAGGATGTTAATTATGTCAGTTTTCTTGGGCTTGCAACAGCCTTTTGACAAAATCACACCCTTCACCCTCGGCAGATGTTTTTGGACAAACAAATCTAAGAGCATCAGCTAAACTGCCAGTATTCTTAGATTTGTTAAACAGCCTATAAACTGTGCTATGGGTTATTGTCGATTAGGATGTCAGCGATAAAATTCAGCAGCAACATCTCTAGGAAATAATCTTGATGGGTTCTTCAGTTGTAAACATTTTCTATCTATTATTTTTTATTTATTTTATAATAATCTGAAACACATTACAAGTATTTATGGAATAAACTATGTGCCAATGGTGTGTGACTTTTGGGCTACCCTGTATATCGCAAAAGAAAAAAAACACTTTTTTAAGCATTTTGTAGTTAATTAATCGCTGCGTTTATAACTAATAGTTTGACAAAAAACTTTTGTTATAATTTAAACAGTAGCTCATCAGTAAGAGTATTGAGCTAGTTTCTGTTCAGGTAAATCAAACACCGTTGCTACGCACTTAAAACATCAATGCACCTTTAGCAAAAGACACAACTGCTAGCATTTTTTGGTAGCAATTTGTAGCCAATGTGAGTGAACTTTTCAGTAATTCATAATTGGAATCAATTGTGCAAAGTTTTCTCCAGCAATAACCAGAAGTTAAGAGCATGAAAGCTTCAGATACTTGACCACAATTAAGTGCTTCATAACTCCCATAGAACCTGCATGACAAAAACATCTTCTATTAGTGATGGAAATTCTACTCGGCATGTTTTCAAAGAGTTAGCACACAAGATTAGATGTACCAACATACTCGTAAAGAATGGAAATGCCCAAAGAAATTTAAAATTTACCAAGGAAAGTCCCTCAATAAACCTACAGTAAATACCTACACTGAAAACTAAATGGATTTAAATTATTTTAGCAACTTGGCACTGGAATGCATGACTTTTAAACATACATGTACATACAGATGGTGCTTAAGCAGAATAGAACATTCTGAATGTTTCGGGTGGATTAAGTTACTAAGATGTGTGAATGATTGAATTGCACTCAAGCAAAAAAATGCAAACATAACGATACCAATACAAGAAAATCAAAAAGTGCAACAAAAATGACAATACTTTGCAAAGGCTTTTTCAAGTAGTGGAAACCAGAACTGACTTGAATCACTACAGGAACCAAACAGAAGAGTATTTTTAACAACAGGCAATTGATCATCAATTACCACAGGCACCCATGCCTCTCTAAAGCAGTCATATATCAGTACGGTCCATTTGCCAACATAGTTTTCATCACTGAATTCTACAAAAAGTCATCACCAAATACATAAATCACACTTATTCCAGCCAACAAATATTGTTGTGTTAAAGACTATTCCTAATGTCTTTGTCTGTCATTTTGTCTTTGTAGCTTTGAGCTCAGGCCATTGGAGGCTTATCGCACTCTTTTTTATCATGCCTAGGTAAACTCGGTTTAAAACTTTACCCATAATATTCCTTTTTTTGCTAAACGCCAAAGAGAAGACCTGTAGATTCAATTAGGTTTTTGGTATGGCTGGACAAGGAAATTGGCCCAGGTCAACAGACTGGAAAATAGATGCTTTCATCACTACAGCATCACACTGGTTTCATCAGTGGTGACATTAAAGTAAATAGAAAAAGTTAAAGCAAACATGGTCTATTTTTATACAGTTTTATAATTCTTACTATGCCTTCCTGACTCACAAGGGGCTACAGTAAGTGCAATATATACAATACTCAATGTTGCCAGATCTGTGGTTTTCCTGCAGAATTGGGCTAGTTTTGATTAGGCATTGTGGAAAAAATTTAGCAGTCATGAGTTGTGTTTTTTTGGCCTATTTTTGCCATCCCGTTCCGCTATTTTGCGCTAGTTTTTGGAGTGACAACAAGTGTGTAAAAGTATAAGACAATGGTGTGTGATATAGAGGTTGCTACTGTTGCTGGCATATTTATAAAAATAAAACAGTCTGAAAATGGGCTCAACCGACATTAAATCCAAAATTACCTCACACTCTAGGTTTACTTGACCCCACCTGGTAGGTGATGAACATTTTTTTTGGAGGTCAATGTCTAGCCAACAGTAAAATTACCAAAACCGTGGGGCAAAACAATCACGGCAGCAGTGTTGACCTATTTTCTTTGGAAATCATGCTAAAGCACAGGTTGACCTGTCTATGGCCATCGATGGGAAACCAAACACGATGCTGATGCAGTGCCTGGACTGTTCTCCCAATGGCCCTATATAGAATGACTTTGCAAATTTTTGGCTATTTTTCAACAGGGAAGCATTGGGCTAGTTTTAAGATACCATTTGGGTTGGAAACTTGAAGAAAATCTTGCAACACTGACAATACTGCATATAGCAAAATTACAATTTTCAATTGCTAAGTTTCAGCATTTATTAGATAACGTTATGCAAGGTTAGTTGATGGTTGGAAGATTCACACCGACATAAACCACAAACATTATATTGAAAACAATTTAGTGTGTATTGCAAACAATGTACCCAACCCAATTTCACAAGACCATCCCTGGATGCGTTTTGTCCTCTTGGACTCCTCAGCAGGGCCTGTCCCGTCCCCAAAACCAAACCCTTCATTTGCAATAACATAAAATCGTTTTCTCCATATGCAATAGCAAACATGCATCAGATAAAAGCGGCGCAAGCATGTTCATGACAGATGGTGAACCTAATGGAGACACTCGGGCTTTTGCTGCAAAATGAGGCTCGCAGAATCCACTGCAATCCACAGACTAAGTCACCTCAAAGCAACACCTTGCTGCCAAGAGCGCCGTCACCTTTTGTCTCCATTAGGTTCGCCATCTGTCATGAACATGCTTGCACCGCTTTTATCCGATGCATGTTTGCTATTGCATATGGAGAAAACGATTTTATGTTATTGCAAATGAAGGGTTTGGTTTAGGGGACAGAACAGGCCCTGCTGAGGAGTCCAAGAGGACGAAACGCGTCCAGGGATGGTCTTGTCAAATTGGGTTGGGTACATTGTTTGCAATACACACTAAATTGTTTTCAATATAATGTTTGTGGTTTATGTCGGTGTGAACCTTCCAACTTTCATCATTTAATTTTAATTGCTGTGCACTGTATTGTTTTTGATTTATATACTACTCATTACAATTCAAGAAGCAAAGAAAATCATGGTAAAGTGCTATTATCAATAAATGGTAAACTCACATCATCACATGAAATCAATAGCTTAAAACATAAAACTATGACATAGAAAATATATATACAGTACAATACCAAACTCAGTAAAATTTCACATTCATTGCTTTCATTTTGTTTGCAACTTTACTCACTGTTGGGCCTCAGTTACATGGTACATCAAGTTTCCTTAAAGTATTGTCGAGTGAAATTAGGCTAGAAAAAAGTAAAAAATGGCTATTTTGCCATTGATAGCATTTTAGCCTCAAAAGCTATTTCACTGTTACCATTTTGGCAGTGATGCATGAATAGTGCTGCTGTTTTGAAATGCAATAGTCACAGGTTGGAATATTCCCTGGCAAGACACTTAGACATAGGCAGTATACACTGAAGGGGGCCCCAGTATGTAAATGTATGGGATAGTGTACACTCGGAGGGAGTGTAGACTAAAGGTGTAAATTTTTTTAATTCATTAACAAAATAACCAATAAGGAACTAACAAAAGTCAAATATTTATTAACTCATTAAAATTGATCAATCACAAATGTTTCATAGCAAAATAGCCTTCAAGGGTAAAATGCTGTTGATGGCAAAACAGCCACTGCCAAAAAAGTACCATACCTGTGTAATGTCCAAAAATTTTTTTGATCAAAGGACAGCTGTGCTGAAGAATATAACAAGCAGACACAAACCAACAATTACCAAGACAACCCTGTAAAGGTTCACCACAAGTGTCTTCTTTAAAAAGTGTTGGAATTTCACGCATGTCCTGCACAAAATATATCATTACTAATGCATATAGAGTCAATGAAATTAGTCACAAAAAGAAATGTAGCCTATCAAACTGATCAGAAAATATTTTTGAAAACAGAGAACATCATATCTTTTGACATGCGTAACAACTTGAGAAGACCTAAAAAAAGATATGCTGAAATAATTCATTTAAAGTGTTTCAAAAGCACAACAATGCAGAACTCACAAGGATATTGAAATTGAAACTTCTCAAGCCACCAGAACATAGAGTGACACAGATTTTTTATCATTACTGGTTTTATTATGAAATTTTGCCAAAAGTTTTTGTTACTTTTATTGTGGTTTTGTTTGATTTATTTCATATAGCTAAGTTTCACTATAACTGCTGAGCCTACCTTTGGTCTTTTCCAATCCACTGTAACATCCCCATTCTTTTTGCAAAAAGTTGTTATGGCAATTTCCATAAAGCATTCATCAACAAATAAATTACTGGACATACTGGCAGTCTAATAACTGAATAGACCTAATGGTGGCTAATTGGGAAACATTGCTAAAAAGTACAACCGTTCGACAAAGTGTTGAGACCTTTGACTGCAGCAGCACACGGCAATATTTGACGTCATCTGCATCTTAATTTACCATTAAAATTTACTAAAGGCACACAGACTGATTGTTTATTTCATCCATAAAACATAAAAGTGCTATGCAATGATGCAATCACCAGGCCTACAAAGACCAACTAACATGAAATTTACAAGATGCGATTTGAATTAAAATTTTAAATACTTTTATCGATATTAACTCAGTTTTGACTTTTTTCCATTCATATTTTTGTTTAGCCCTACGTTGAAAAAGGGTCTGCTATTAATAAACAGTAATAAAGTCAGCTTAGACATTTATTTGCCATACGAAAAATTAATTTCACCAACACATCATCAGTTTCTGCAAAAAAATAATAAAAATCCTACAAAAAACATTAAATATTTTCAAACAAACTAATGGTAAACCAGAGAAAAGGCTGTACTAAGATAATAAAATCTTCAAAACTTGACAAGAAACAAAAATGTTTATCTGCACAGGTTTTACAAAATAATAAACTGCTATCAAAACTACAGACCATAAAACTAGCTTTGACTCCTTTCAAAATACATTCAAACTAATATGATAGGTTAAGTTACATAGAAATAGATGTGAGATAAAAGACACATCTAATTATTAAATAAACAAAGGGCATTACATCAAAATAATGAGTGAAAGGGTCATAACCTATTGAAGCTGTGACGTACCTAAGTGATAGATAACACACCAAGATGTGAGAGGAAATAAAACTAAAATAGTATTTCAAAAACAAAAAATAGTTACAAAATCACTTAATTGAGGGCAAGAGCATTTTATTTATATTAATAGTGGCCATTAATTTATCTAGCCATATGTTTTTGTAAATAGATAAAAGATGTTTGGGCGGTTGATCTACAAACGTTACAAAAAAACAATCAGCAATATCTGGTTTTGTCTGTAATGTGAGTATATGGAAGGTGTGATAATGGTGTAATAATGCTGCTTTATCATTAATATTGTCATATTTAAATTGATTCCAAATAAATCTGTGGTGGCACCACGTTTTGAAAATTTGTTTATGGTTTGACCAATATATTGTTTGTGACATAAATGGCATGTAGCCACCTACATGTCGTAGTCTGAACAATCCAAGGTTTGCTTTAATGCAAAAATTTTACCATTGGCTGCTGTGATGGTAATGATTTGATGTACCATAGCTTTATAATGGTTGAAATGGCCATAAAGGGCACATCTCTTGCAAGGTTGAAATCTTCCTTGACCAGTATTTTCAGTGGTTGAATGAGCCACCTTTTTATAATTCGCAAGGATACTGGCAAGGGTAGATGGATGCTTATACATGACAGTAGTTTGAACTAAGCTTTTCTCTTTGGCAGTAAGTTGAAGTAAATTGGAAAAAGCAGACATCCAAATCAGCATAGGTTTTGTAGTCTTGTTTTCATTCAGTGGTTTTGGTCCAAAACGATCGGTCCATGTTTTTGCTAAATTAATGATGTTCTCCACCACTTTTTTGTTGAAATAAGAGTCTACACATTTCTTTTTTAGGCTTTCTAAATCTTTAAGGTACAATTCATTTGTTTCATTTAATCTGCGTAGTCTAATAGATTCACCAAAAACAATAGATTTGAAAATGCATGCAGGGTGGTAACAATTGCCATTTAAAAACAATCTTTTTGTAGCTGTTTCGTTAAGAAAACTAGCAGTAAAAAATCCGAATTTGTTAGAATTATCAATCATGCGAAGAACGTCCAGAAACTTCAGACTATTTCCTATTTCATTAGTGCTAACTTTTCTAAATGCGAGTTTTAATTCGTACTTCATGCATGTATTCGTTAGTGTTTGCTCAACTTTTTCAGTTAATCCATTACCATATGACAGCAAAATGATATCATCAATTATTTACTGTTAAACTATTAATTTACTGTTAAACATCAATTTTCCTTATTTTCCATATTTTTTCCCACGGTTACAGTAACGTCATATATGAATTAGTGATGTACGGATACTTTAGTATCCGTATTGGTGGTATCGGTCTATTTTTATGGTATCGGGTAGTAGTATTGGTTAAATATAGCCGACACCTACCGATACTTATTGAGCACAAAATAAAAATAAAATTTTTTTGTTATATTTTTTCATAGAATAAATATAAAAGATTTTTTGTTTTCCCCCTGGAACTGGATTGGATTTGTAACATAATCAATGATTTGTAGTGTATCAATAATGACCAGGGAGAGAGCGGTCTTCCAAACAGGACCCAAACATTGTGTAACACTCAATATTGTGTTCATATAAATATACATGTTAAAAGTATTCTATAAATTTTAGTTTCTCTTTTAACTTCAGAGGCAGTGGTTAATAGAAATCACTTCTAATAAAAGCATTGTGGGAAAATTTCTTAGTGTTAAAGCTACTGATGCCAAAACAGTTATCTGCAATTTATGTAATAATGAATTTTTGAAAGCAGAGAGTGATGAGAAAGTTTTTAGTTTTGACTTTAATATGAAGGCAGTTTATTTGATGATAGGAGTGTGCAGTTTGTGAATGGTTTTGATTCTTTTAAGTATGGTACCGGTATAAACATTTTTCAGTTTGAGTGCTGTATTTTTGATAATAGCTGTAACCAGGCCAGGAAAATGGGGAATCCGGGAATGAGATTTCCGGAGAATTTTGCTAGTTCGTGGGAAATTTTCACCAATTTTTTAAAAAAAAATTTTGAGATGAAATTTCTGAAAAAAATTTTTGAAGTTTTGTGGTAAATCGGCAATCTAGCTACCTTAAAGCGAGGCCCACCCATTAGTAAACAATTGGTAGTTTAAAGTCGCATCATGCAGGTCGGCGCATCCTTTACGAGCAAATCATACTTATGACATCACAATAGCGTGATTATCAACAACAACAACAACTTTTATTTCGTTCAAATAAACGTACAAGATTTGAACAGGACAGTGAAAGATCACTAGTGATCATCTAATCAAACTGCCCTTTCTTGCATCACAATTACTTATAGTATAACAGCAAAAGCGTAAGACACAAAGCAAAAGCATATATACAGCTAAGCTACAGCAAAACTATGTACATCTGGCCAGAGTAAAACTAGTATCACATATACATCAGGCCAGAACAAAAGTACCACTACTACTACTTTGTGTAGTAGCTCTATTATATATATGATTAACGTGGTATCAGAGATTGCAATATTAGTATTGCTTTAATAATAAACTTGAGTAATATTTAGTGAAACTATGCCAAGACAGAGATTTGTTTAAAAGTGGAATTTTGTTCCAAATTTTTACTCCATGAAAATTAAAAGAAGATTGCTCATATTTAGTGTTGACTCTTTTTAAAAAGTAATTTTTATTTGTAATTGACCTAGTTAAATGAGTATGCTGTTGTGATGCAGTTCTGAAGTAGGAATTAAAATTTTCTGGAATCTTGTTATGGTGAAACGAGTGCATGAATTTTGCTATTTCTAATTCGAAAATATCTTTAAGTCGTAAAATATTCAAAGATTCATACAAAGTGTTCATTGTGACACAGTCTGCGAGACTTTTGAATTCCATAATTCGAATGATTCTGTTTTGGACTACTTGGACTTTCTGCAATAGGTTGTTTGCAGCAGTACCCCATGCTAGAATTCCATATTTAAGATGTGAGTAGGCAAAGCTATAGTATAGTTTAACTAGCGTTTTTTTGTTCACATAGTGTCTCATTTTAGATAGGATTCTAGCTGCATTAGCAAGTTTGTTTACTACATGGTACACTTGTTCTTTCCAGGTTATTTTATTATTGATAAATACTCCCAAATATTTTACACAATCTGTGTTTGAAAGTTTATGCCCACCAACATGAAGTTGAAAGTTTTGTAATGCAACTCTCTTTTGTTTGGGAGCAGAGATCAGGGCTGCTTGCTTCGCCTTCGGATCTCTTTGATAGCAACTTGTGTCGCCGTGTCGCTTTGTTTCCGTTAATTTAACATAAATCTTGTCACTTTAAAGGCGCTTAGTGCGAAAGCTGTAAATTTGATTTACCAATGGAAGTGAAGCTGTTTTGCGCAATCTTGTTTCCAATTCCTTATCAGAGTTAGCGCGTTTATGTCATGGACTCATTCATAGTTATTGGCTTACCGAGTTCGCCTGCTGCAAGTTAGTTGTATCAGTGTATTTGCCGGTAGAATAATTGCTTCAAAAGAAACTAGATTTAAATCAAAGATTTCCATTCAGTGTGGTTGTTGTAAAGTATCTATACAGAGGGACAGGCTTAGCGAACATACCCTTCAGCAACATCCCGGTTTGCCTATTAAAGAACGTGATTGTAGAAAAAAAGATCCTATGAGCAATAACGTGCTGACTGAACCCAATCGCTGGGAACTAGCAGTCACAAGGAGGAAGGCACGACAGCAAAACTTTATTCCACCAATTTACGCCGTTGTGGTAGCAATCGAATTACGTCCGTCCGTCACGAAACCCAACGATGAAAGAGAGCACAATATCTCCGACCACATGGTCGGTAACAAAATCTGCACGCGACACCAGGAATTAGGTCGCTGCACACGTCTATGTAAACAGGACACTGCACACGTCGCATTAACAAAAAAAATAACGGATAAACAACCTAATGGCGGGAAAGGCAAGCCGATCACCAAGCTACCAAGAGAAGACAAGAATAAACATTATCTAGCCCTAATAAAAAAATAAAAATATGTGTGTGTGATTTTAGAGGCATACAATAATAAAACCCGAATACACATAGTAAAAACTAGAATCACACACAACGGCTGGAGTAAGGTGCAGAGGCGCCGAAGGCAAACTAACAAAAAATTAAAAAAAAAAGACAAAAAGATGTTTGGCATGGCAGCTCGATGAAGAGCGAGGCGCGACACGCTACATGGTCAAACAAGTCTCACAGCTATTTTATCCCGGAAAAGACCACATGATGGAGAAAATGAAGGAGAAACCAACCCAACCGCAAAAACGAAAAAGACCGATGGACCAGATGAAACACAATCTGGTAGTACTGCTGCTACTAGCGAAAGTCCAAGTCAAACAGATTGCTACTGAAATACAATTCGCAGAGAGCGTAACGTCAAATACCCAACAACCTGAAGAACCTTGTCGTCGCAAAAGTAAAGCAGCTGAAGTCGAACAGATTGCTAATGCGCGATGCTTGTTCCACTGATGGAAGTGTTAGATTATGCTGCAGTGCAGGGCTATTTAATTACGACTTTGCTCTAGGAATCGATTTCGCCAAGAGTAACCAGCCAGTTGGTTTTATCAACTTTAAAAAATTCATAGCAAGACACATAGCTGCAGAGACGCATCAAGCAAATTTGGTTTGTATTATACAGTAGGTGCCGCTTATTATGACCACGGATAATATGACCAGACGCTTATTATGACCAATTTGGTACGGTCCGGAATTTCTCCATTTAAAATTCTCCCTTTGATATGACCAAATTTCGGATAATATGACCAACATTTTCTCCATCTCTCTTATTACAGTACAGGATTTTTTCCCGCCACGCACTTATAACTTCGCCTTTTCAACATATTGTTACATACTGTACTTGGTTTTACCATCACTTGTACTGTCACAGTACTGTACTTTGTTTTACTGCCAACACCACATTGTTACTTTGGTTAAACGATGAATTTGACGGTGTTTGGACTTCTTGCGGCTTACGACGTCGATTCAGGAGCTGTTAAGGCGGCTTCGGCTTTTATGACCATTCGGATATTATGACCAAAATGGTCTGGTCCCAAAGTGGTCATATCAAGCGGCGTCTACTGTATTAAGAACTATAAAATAATGCTTTAGCTATCGACATTTTGCGTAAAGATTTCGCCGAAAAGAATGGTTTTAAACAATTATGACGTCATAATCGCCATTTCAAGCCGCGGGAAATTTTTAGTTCAAAAAATGGATTCCTGGGAAACTTTGCATTTGATCCAGGCCTGGCTGCAACTGGCTAATACTTTTTTAATAATACGTCTATGGGAAATTTTAACTTGCCGAGGTGTTTTCATTATGTTGTCAAGTTTGTTTTTTTCAGTTACCACATTGTTACTTTCTCATTTTATTTTATTTTTTTTCATCTTTTGT
Organism: Trididemnum clinides; assembly: GCA_963675345.1. Classification (NCBI taxonomy): domain Eukaryota; kingdom Metazoa; phylum Chordata; class Ascidiacea; order Aplousobranchia; family Didemnidae; genus Trididemnum; species Trididemnum clinides. The sequence continues at coordinate 14,604,520 of OY776302.1, forward strand.
GTTTGTAAGGTAAGCCTATTTTTTTGAATAATAGTATTCAATCCATTGTTTTAGTATTTTGCTACAAAAAGTACTGCTTGAATTGTTCAACTTTCTTTTACAGATTCGCAATAATATTGTAATGATAATGATAGATAAATACCCTAGAAAAAATTCAAAATGCAATAAAAAGCTAGATTTACTAAGTACATTCTTTGGTACTGCTTACAAAAGCTTTTATTGCTGGTGCTCAATAGATAAAAAGTATCGGTGGTATCGGCAGTATCGGTACATCTCTAATGTGAATTTCTGTTGGAAGCTTGTCTTAGGAAAGTTTGTTATTTGTGAGTGCTAGGACTGCAATGTTAAAACATGCTGCATATCAAAAAGGAAACAGGAGTGTCATTGTCACTATTTCACAAGTATGCTCTCAGAGTGGTAGCTGGTAGACCAGAAACTTATGAAAGTTGTTTTATATAGCCTAGACTGGGGGTGTCAAACTCATTCAATCCTGTGGGCCACATTTTCATTCCTGAATTTTATGCGGGCCAGATTATGTTATAAAAAATTTAAAAGATCAGACTACACATGCATATTTTTTTGTAAATCAGTGGCTTCAATTGGGATTTTCTCGCATTTTTCACTCAATAGCAACTTAAAAAATCTTTTTTTGAAAATAAATGCTTTTATCGCGGTGATTGTCGCTATTTTCACTTAATTACAACTGAAAGAGTTTTTTCTTTTGGAGAACAATTTTTCAAAGACCGAATTTGGAGGTCATTCATTTGCACTGTGTCATAAAATTCTTGCTTGGGCCGCAAAATATTATGTGGTCACCCGCCGGACACCCGTTTAACACCCCAGATTTATTTCAAAGCTTCATGGTTAGCTGATTTTACCGTAGTCATTCAGCAGCAAATTATTTGCACTATCAAACAATATGTTACTGTCTAGCTTTTCATAAGGTTATATTGCAGTCAAGTTCTGTAAACTTATTTAGATATCAAGCCTACACTTATTTATAGCTGTAAGAAGAGATAGAAAAAAACTGTTGGTTTTTTACTTATGAGTCAAATTAGAACTTGTCATATAGCTTGTTTGCACGTGTGCAATTACATTTGTTTATTTTATTAACATGCGTATTTAAAACCACAGTAGTGTTCAAAGGTAAACTTTTGCCGAATTTTTCTAACCACACATGCAGGCAGAATCCTTTTGTTTTTCTTGCCTATTCTTTTTCGTATCCACTGTTCAAACCTCCAATAGGCAATCTATCGATAAGTGCTCAATTAAAGTTGCATTTGTTTACAATCCAGCTGGCCGCAGCAATTAACCTACATAAAGCTTACTCGAGAATCTGTTCATCTTTTCTAGATGGTCCGTGGGTTTCTTTGTATTCGTAAAACGATATTTCAAGAGCATCTATATCCAAGCAATTAACTTGAAAGTTTGAAGATAATGTTATGCACCTAACACCTTTTTCGTTTCTTTTTTTGTCAACCATTGTGACAGACAGGTAGACGTTCATTTTTGTTTGGCATACTTTTACAGTTCCGACAGCCACCAAAGGATTTTCAAATCTCACTTTTAATAAAAACACCGTTAAAGGCCTTTTACATCTCAAAGACAAATCAACGTTTACTTGTCACAAAACCAGTTTTGTGCAAGGCTAATATAGTATGTTTTGTACGGTATTGACCATGTTTATCCTCCATTCACGATATAGCGATGCTATATTTTGGACAGAACATCCGCACTGGTTTGGGAGTTGCCATTTTTGAGATGTCTGGGCCTCCTAACTTCCAAAGAAAGCGTCGCTCTGTTTGCACTCAGTATTAAGCAGCGAAACTTCGCCGTAGAGCCTTGTCTAAATCTCGTTAAGAAGTTTTGTTTCTGTTGCGAAAATCGCTATGTACGATTGCAGTCTAAGACTGAACAAGTCAAAAAAGGTTTTGAAGTGTTCTGAGTCGGATAACCTCTGGCTCTGCACGAAGGATTCTCAGATCTTCCAATTTTTGAAAGATAAAGATTAAGAGAGCCATGTTTGTTGCAAAGAAGACAAGAGAGGACACTGCCAGCGAGGCGAGGAAGCACAAGGTCTTCAAAAAAAAGTCTGAGGATAGCTAATTGATGAGTCAGCTACTCATCCACCCAAAATAGAAGGCGCGTCAATACGAGAGGTAAGAAGAAAAATGCTATCAGGGTACTGTGAATGGCTTAAGCAGCACACCTCGTATAGTGAGCTTATTGACAAGTCGTTACCTAGAAGACACACGTGCCTGGAAAGGGAGGGACTCATTGCAACTTGAGAAGATAAGAGAGTACAAAATTCCTGACAAATGTGCCAAATAGCGTGAGTAACAAGGGGGAGAGGAAAACATAGTACAGACAAAGTCACAGTCTGAGACTGGCAGGAAACCTGTTATTTTTTTCTGGGAGTGTAAAGGTAAGGGGCCCAAGTTTTTAAATAAATGTTGGCATTATGTAGTGACCTGACTCATCCATAACCGGGAGGTCATTTAAAATTGGTCTGACGAAGTAAGGGGATCCAGTAAGTAGCCTATGCCTACTATTTAATTTTGAAAACAATTTTTGTTTATAGAACGGGCTCTATAAAGGCTTAATGAGCATGTTTTAAGCATAAACCATTAATTTCTAAGCTCATGTTGCAAGGTGCCGAAACGCTTGCTCTTTCAATTTCATGGATCATGTTTTGAATGAAATCTTTAAGCATAAATAGAAGTGGCTACACTTATGATTCGTAAGATGCTAGCCCACTTTGGAAATAAGGCTAGTCCTCCCTTTTACAAAGTTCACTAACAATAAAATAAAAAAAAGAAAACTGAGCTGAAACATATTGCAAAGCAATAGGTTTTTACAACTTTATCAAACTGTTTCAATTTTTTCCCAAAACAAAACGAGATGCCCTATCATCAAAATTAAGTAATGATCTTATCCCACTCGCCGAACCCACTAACAGGAACATAAACAGAATCTGCAAAAACTCACAATACAACACCATCAAAAAAAGATTATTACCAAGGCTCATTGGAAAAATTTTTAGGCGATATCAGCAGTCAGCATTCCAGGGTGCAAGCTATTACAAAAGTTTAACATAGGCGGATAGACCTAACACTAGCTAGAAACTCAAGCGTTGAAGTTGCTTTTAAAATGATTAAGGAAATAATAAAGATCAATGTTTTTTGCCAAGTCACTTTCATAAGTCAGTGGAATCAAGTTATTTTCTTGCGTCATACTCAGCCTTTGCTGGCATAATATTCAATGTATGCAAAAAAACGAATTTTCGCAAGCAGCAGTAGAAGCGCTAAAAAGTTGCTCTCCTCATAGCAATTTGTAGTTTTCGTGGAAATGCTGCTTTATTCCCATGGGCCAGTTTTATTCCCATGGGCCATTTCGAAACTATCAGATTTTTTTAAGGCTAACATGCGACAAAGCACTTGCAACTCTGCGTTCAATACTTTACTTGGATAGCCTATACGGTACATCAACCGAATCGATTCTGTTAAACAAGATGTCTATACTATAATCCGCAGTTTTGTGTGTGGGGGGGAGGATGTAGGTGTGTGTGTGTTTAAATTCCTCCAATACTAGCTGGGCGCACGAGCCTGAAACTTGGCACGACTGATCACCATCTCGGGGTAAGTGCCATAAGGAAGTTGGTGACTTCATAATCAAAAACAATTTTTTCAATTTGCGTTTCTTGGCGGAGCAAAACGGTTACTAGCTCAAACAAAAGCCACTCCCGAACTTACAAAAAGTCCTATTTTTGGAGGTCTAAGATGAAGTCACAATCAACTTTTGATTGCACAGTTTGTTCTCTGTATTTTATCAAAAACTACTGATTGTAGAAACGCGATTAGAAGCTTTTTCGGGAGATATCAACACGCTTTCGATAAAAAACTCCAAAACAATTAAAGCCGAATTGATGATGCAACAACAGAGTCTTTATTTAAACACTTTAACCTTCTAAACATGCTTCTTCGCTTTTTTCTTGAACGCTTCCAGCTCGTTCTATGATGTCATGATGCTGTATGATACAATTAAAGTGAAAAGAAAGAAAAAAAGCAGTCAGATGCTCGTAAACCTATTATTCACTGTTTTTTCGTAACCAAAGAACTGATATAATGCTTGTGAAAAAAGAATGATATATCAGAGTAGTTTATTAACATAGCAGTTGGTCAAAAATCCCGCGTTCTAGTAATGCAACGGCAAAGTACAAAATTTTTTTATAGTCCTGTCGCAACCATGACTGATCTTAATCTCTAACATATATCAATGAAGCAAAGTTCAAGAAATTGACGATTTTTCCTGTTAAATCTTACAGGAATCGCAATTATCCGCATCTTTACCACAATAATCTGGTTCATAGATTGCAATCTTAATCCGAAATCTAGCCTGATGTCCGTAATAACTTGGTTGACTTTGGGTTAGTTTGCACTTTCCCTAGCTGCCATTATGCCGGCACCACGCAGCATAAGCTCAGCCAGAGATGTTAAGTGATAAGAATAGACGGACAATTACAAAAAGTTTTTTTAAGTATGCAAACTATTTGATAACTGATTTCAGAAATTACACAGCATTCAATTTGGCACTCTTTTTGCCCCACAACTTTACATTTGTGCTTCTATGAAAGTGCTGAAATCAACGAGTAAAAGTTAGTGACATTATTGTGTGTTTCAATCGTAAGCAAGTCCACGCAGGTTTTAAGTAAGCCTAGTTGTTGGATAGAGGGCAAATGAAACGTTGCTAAGGACTTCAAAAACTTTAGAAAAGTTATACCGCTATGCACTACAACCCATGATGCTTTTTTGCTCGATTTTCAATAAAAACATGGCACTTTTGATTTTGAAACGACAACTAGCTACGCCAATAAACATTAACTTTTCATTACTGTTCTCACTACTATGCATATTCTCAACCTCTACATAACTGATGGAGGAGCTGCAATTGTAATAATTTAGTTACATCTGTAAGCTATTACTTCGGGTTAGTTTGTTCTCAGCCTGGCTGCGTTTACGCCAGGATCTAGCAACAGGCGCGCGCCCAGAGATGTTAGGTCGTACAATTACAAAAAGGTGGTAAATAGCGGTCCTAATATTTAATAGCTTGTTGCTGCAAATGCATATTGGTCACTTTGGCGTTCTCCAACAGTCTTAAAATTATGCTGGATGCCTATGCTGACAGGGCAAATATGACGTTTCCCGAGACATTGGGAGACAAGTAGTGATTAGGTGTAACCACCACGATGTTTTTTTAATTAATTGCGTTTAAAAGAACGGTAGCTATGTTTAGTAACGACAATGCTATTTCAAAATAACAAACTTTTTATTGCTGTTTTTGCAACTATCATTTGGGCGAAGCCGGCGCATGCTGACTTGACATTGTTACATCGATATACTGATGGGCACCCTGTGGCGAAGTTTAAAGAGCCGCCAAGTTTCTGTTAACTTTGGCCAATCAATCGCCTACGCTGCTTTTAGATTTTTGAGTACAGAATTTTTCTCCATATCTTTGGTTGAATTCCATTTCGGTTTCTATATTAATTCCTTGATAAAGACCGTTCTATTTTGCCTCTGTGTTGGCTGAAGGTAAAGCATTAGCACTGGGCAACATTTTTGTTGCAGCAAAGTTGTCAGGGCGGCTTTGCTGGCTATTGCTTTGGGTATTTTATCTCTGCAAGTCTCACTTTCGTAATGATTTGCGGTAATAAAAAGTGGGCATTTCTCATAAAGCTTTGCAATAAACTCGTCATATAATTTTTTTTTATCGTAACAGGAAAAAACAAGCATCGCGTGGATTAATTCCAATTTTCATGACATTTGTTTTTTTTGAAGAAATTTGCTGGCTGTTGCAAATATATTTCCAAAATACTGTACATTGCTTTACTCCTCCTCTTCCTTGGATGGTGGTACGGCGCGTCGCGAACCACAATTCAGATTCACGCCGTCAAAGTAATTAAATTAGGCTAGGGGAAAAGTGGCAGCTATTTCGAACCAGTCATAAATGTTAATTATTGACTGCTAGCCCCACCACCACCACCACCACCAAGGCGAATTGTCATTGGTGGATACCCAAAAGTCGCCTTTTACGACCTGCTTTACAATTCTAACTCGGTGAAGCACGGGAGGAGTGTACATTGCCTCGCTAAGAAAAATAATCGTTGAAAGTGGAGATGCCAGCCAAATACTTCTGCTTCAACTGACAGATTACCGTGAATTTTAGATATAGTTCCGTGAACTTCAATCATTTCTAATTGGTCGTCGAAGATAATTTCAGACAAAGTTAACTAACCATTTCAACTGATCTGCAAGTCACTGCCAGGGTTGACCTCTGTAAAGTCGCAAAAAAATTGTACAAGCAGTAGCACGTGGGAAACACGACGGCAACTTCTTTAATTCTTCCATACGCATGACTTATCACAAACTGCAACCAATAATTAAGACAATGGGCATACGAAATTTTTTTGAAGCCCTCTTTGTAAAAATGCAAGAGCCATTTCTTTTGATTCGCTCGCTACACTTTCCCCGTAAAAGCAAGCGCATAAAACAATACCGGTAGGCCGATTGAAGCAGACTGACTGTAAATCTCCAAGCATTTTCTTGGTGATGTGGTTAACAGAAAAACAGCTCAGTTCAAATCATGCTCAGAATGCTCGTGCATAATTGTATTTACATAGTAACAAACAACTTTAACCTTGACGACGTCTCGGGTACCGTGGCATTTTGAGCAAAACTTAAGTGTTTATTTCGTTTGAATAACATACCTAGCACCCTGTCTTTAAGAATCGGAAGATCTCATTTTAAATTACATTTGAAGTGTATTTGCAGCAAATTCATCACTCAGTTTCAAAATCGTCTTGTATTCCCTCTGCAACTGGAATAGAAAATGGATACAAAAATACACTGAGTTTTAACAAAACGCCAAACCAATAGCGCATGACAGTTTGAAGTAAAAGAATAACAAAAATATTCCAAACACATCCACATGAGATATCCTTTAGAGTGAGCATACTAAACTATTTTTCCTCATTTGTAAAATCGCAGATTAAATTAACTAAAAAATCTACTGGAGTTCATTTCCGCATGCGATGGCCAATACAGTCATTGTAAGCAAAATATACCTTGATTGTGAACGCAAAAACGTTTTGAGCATAGACACAAAGATATCAATATAAAAAACAACTTATCCATTGGTTTCTAGTAGGCTAATGTCAGGACAGGACTGCATTTCACACATAACACGATCAATTAAGCAGCAGCAACTAAATAAAAATTAGCGGCGTACGCAAATACGTTCGGATTTCACGTTTGAACTTCAAGAGTGCTTTGACGTTGACACAAACAATCTGGCTAAGAGTATACAATCATAAGAAAATGCGAACATTAGCTATTATAGTATCCCAGATAATTTTTAATTTGATGTAAAACGGACAATCTTTACGCCTGGTAACCCTAAAAACATGGAAATGAAAAAAGTATTGCATTGATTTTTAAGCCTGTTGAAAAAGACCTAAATCAAGAACGACTTATGGTATTCGTAGTTTACTGTAAGTTAAGAAAACACAGGGACATGGCTGACCAAAAATTTCACGAAGTGGTATTTTCATGCACTACCCAGATTTTGACTCTTTTTTAATGTACCAAAATCTCTGAGCATTTATCTACAATGGAGTAGTTCAAAGGGTGTATCGAATGGGGGAGCAATTTTTTTTTCGATTACGACCTATTATTGAAAACGCAGCTAGGCAATGGGGTTAGCGATAAAGCACAGTGCAAATTGATATTTTGGGTTAGGCTTGTTTCTTCTCGTGTGAAAAGTAATATTAATGCAAAGCCTACAAGTGGCTAAAAACAGTGCAAGCGGCCGATAGTTCAAAACGACCTGCTCTAAGTGTCTAAAAAACACATAAAGCAAACTACAAATCGTATCATTGCAAGAGGCCTGGCAAGTTATTACTAAAATTCAAATATCTATAACATATTTAGCCGTAATTTAATAAAATTATTGTCTAGAGACATTGAAATCGAATTTGCAATGCCAGCTAGACTTCAAAAAATGGGAAAGTTTATATACATAAACATAGCGACGAAATTATACACAATGTAATAAAATGTCTAAAATACCAATATGACACAAATACGTGATATTTTATTCCAAATAAAATAAGTTCTTGGCAAACCGCTTTTACGTTGCTTCAATGCGAATCTTTATAACGGGTTTGATGTAACGCACCTTTCCTTTAATTGACAACAGCCCTTAAACAAGAGGCGGAACGTCAAATTTTGCGCAAGGGAGTAGTAAACACGGCACAACATCAAGGCATTTGGCAGTTTGATGACGTAATGGCACAGGCCGCAGACACGTGACGTCGCAACCGTCACAAAAGGCATTTGAATACTCAGTTCGAAGGCAGGGGTGGTCAAAAATGACCCAAGGTGGCCGGTCAAGTAGTCCAACCAGCAGAGGTACTAGGTCCAGTCTCAACCCTTGGCCTCTTAGCCGGAATCCGCTGCTCTCCGTTTTCCATCATCATCCGCTCATCCATATAAACACCCATAGGCGATCTGCACGAAAAGAATTTATATGATAACAATTACAACGTGTTCCAAGGTCATGTCTGCTAGCTGGAGTTGAAGAATGATCTCTTGGGAACTGGAAAGATTTTTTTCAAATCAAGCAATACGGCTTTAAAGAGCGTTTACACTTAATCAGTTTTAAAGTGGAAATTTTACAAAAAAATTGTGATTCTTTGAAACCGATCACAGTGTTTTGGAATTTACTTTGGATTGAAGCTCATATAAAATGTTGTGTCTGTTTTTGAAAAGTACACAAATTTTCTGCTAACAGATCGATTGATGGTGAAAGCACTGATTTTAAGGGAGGGAGGTCACACCCGACCTAGCACTGGTACTTTCGCATCATAAGTTTGAAATTGTGAACGCTGGACGTTTACCAGTCACACGTTTTTACCGATGTTGGAAATCCAACATCGTTTTATTTAAACTGTACGCAGCACGGAAGGGCAAAAAAACAACTCTCGGCTATTCATCCCCTTTCGCACCACCTGCTTTTCCCTATAATCCGGTTGTTCTCCAACTTTTTCAAACTAAAGGACTACTTTTTCTTTGCTTGAACTAACAAAAGAACCCGTTAATTTGCTTTCTTTTTTTTAGATAAGTAACTAATGGCAGAAGTCTCATAGTCCGTAACTTAATAACCTAAGATTGTAGCGGGCCCCAGTGTAGCAACCACTGATATATTTAGAGAGCGGAATTGCCTTATTGTTGCCTTGCATTCTAAGAAGCTAATCTAGTGGATGACCTCTCGATTGTCAAGTTCAATTCAAGCACATGATTCAAAAAAAATAATTATATAACTCACCGTTCAGGTCCTCTCTGTGCTGCAGGCTGGTCTGATATGCGGTCAGGTGGTGAGGACGGTTCGCGTTTTATGGGGACCATCGACATCGACCCGTGGTTCGGTACAGACGAATCCGGATGTATTCTAGAATGAATGTTTCAATGCTAACATCAACGAACCATTTTGCCACACTGGGCCAAGTTAAACCGAAAAGCTTGTTAAAATTACTGACTTATTATTATGGGCGGCAATTAGTGCGATGCAAGCGGTTGTCCTAAGCAATGGAGACCGGGTGTGCATACCAATCCTCTTCCTTGGGGTGCAGGGACCAGGACATGAAGCTATTATTCTGATTCAAACCAAAAAGCTACTCGAGATTAGACTAAAGAAAAGCACCGGTCCAATTTGAATTAATCATGAATACAAATCGCAGAACGGTTACCCCAAGGCCAAAGCGGAGTGCAAGAGATGGGTGGTCAAAAGTCACCGCTTACTGAATGTTGCGTAAGCAGCTTCACCATTATGAGCCGGTAAAGCCGAATTCTTTGGATAATAGTTAGAATTAGCGGTAGAAATGCGCCGTTCAAACAGCACTGACCACCTTGAATCCGTTCTGAACAAAGTTGCATTCGTACAACCATAAAAATTTCACGTAGCCGAAGAATACAACCAGAGCTCAAAATGTTTCACGGCGATAACAACGTGAAAGCGCCACTGAAAAGCACATCAAGTGACACACCCGACGGGATTTTGGCATCACTCTTCTTAATATAAATTCCGACGGCTCTACTGTTTCTAGTCATTTAAGCAGCGAAAGTGCATCGCGTCATTATGACGTCAGGAATTCGTTATCCAGCGCATAGCGATCAATACATACCTAGACTGTGAAGGGTGTGGCATCAAGGAGTGTTGGGTGGTCCATGAATGTATCATGCCGGCGGAGGAGTATCCCTCCCCTCCACCACCAGCTCCTATCACGGGGTAGTCACCTACATCAATAACAGAGTTAAAACGAGAAATAAAAAGAGGGGCAGGTAATCATCAAGCTGCAGCTTGTTAGGGTACAATGGTTCCACCTAAGTTTGATTCGCAAGATTGCTTACGCCGCACGCTCATCGGCAACTCTTTATGTATTTACGACCTCTGGTCCATGCCGTGGAGAGTTGCCGGCTTTTAAAGTTCTATGGTCTTCTGCAACGCCACCATGCCTGAGAAAAAATAAGGCAACAAAAAACCAGGAAAGCTACCATACTACTTAAAACATTACCAAAGATCATGAGGCGTATAGAGTGCTCTTGAGGCTTCTGTCGCTAGAGCTTTTCAACGATATAACGTATTTTGAAAGACGGTGATAGCTCTTACAGTAGCATACTCGCAAGCATTGGCTCGTGAATGAAGTATATTTATCAAAATAAACAAAATGCTCGAAATGAAAACCTGAGGTTAACGCCTACTCCTATGCTAAAACTGCAAGACAACATAAATTACCACAGTAAAACAGTCACCTGTGTTATAAGGCTGCTGTGGTGGATGATATACAATGCTTGGCGTCGTTATTTCTCCTCCCCCACCACTGTCCTAAAAGCATGGAACCATTAAATCATTTCCGAAGAATGCTACAGCTTTTCATGACGCCCCGGTAAGTGCAGTAGGTGCATCGGGTCAAATGTTGCAGCTAACACGGTCGTGCTCGTCTTTTCTATTCCAGTTGCACAAGAATGTGCTATTGCGGTGAGGTAAAAAAGCGCTGATGTCAGCACTATAAAGAGCGCTTTTTGTAGTCGTCATAAACACAAGGCATTCAGGCTTTTAAAGTTCACACCCAGAGCCAGTTAACCAATAGTTGTTTTCCAAAATCACCACAAAAATCAGGATTGATCTAACAAGCTCTTGTGTCTCTAAATCAGGGGTGTCAAACTGGTGGCCCGCGAAGAATTTTGTGGCACAGTGCGAATGGCTGGCCTCCGAATTAGGTCTTCGAAAAACTGTTCTCCAAAAGAGAAAAAATGTGTTGAGTTGAAATTACGTGAAAATAGCCATGAAGTAGGGGTCGACAACCGCTGCAAGTCACGGGTGGCATTACAGGGTGCGGCGAGAAAGGTAATGATCTTTTTTTTGGAGATCAGCACCAATTCGGGCTACATCACACGATTTTTGGAGATCGATGCCGGGAAAAGTGGCGATTACCAACTAATGCCGTGGCTGGTGTGCCGCGAAATTTGATCAACTGGTTTCCTGTGCCGGCAGACAAAAAAGTTTTGGGACCACTGATACACATTCTTGCCTGATTTAATTTTTCACGACAGAGTCTGGCCGTATAAAATCCAGGTATGTAAATGTGGCCAACAGCACTGAATGAGTTTGACAACCCTGCTCTAAAGCATACATTAAGACCAGATTTGTTACTCTTTATGTCGGAGAACAGATGTTTTCAAGTCAATTAGGATGTAGGAGAACACCATAAATTATTTACGGTTATTCGGAACAATTTGAGTTCAGATCCGCTACGGACTTAGGTGTAGCGAATATCTACCCCAAGCACTGCTGCTCAAGCAGGGGAAAGCGTTGTAACTTGCCTTTCCAAAAGGCACGAAACAGCAGACGCAAAGCGGGCACTGAACACGTAACTGTGAGTCATTGCCTTTGGCAAGCTAAGCCAATCAAATTCCATGCCCGTGCTTCACCAAGTTAGAACAGTGAAGCTGCTCACCCAGCATGTCATAGGAGCGACTTATGGGCACATACCAATGGCAGACCGCCTTGTAGGTAGGGGGGCTAGCAGTCACCAATTTGTGCTAATGCCTAGTTCGAAATGGAGTGCCGATCATCAAACCATATTATGACTACGTTTACTACATAAACCGGAATATAACCACGCCCCATCCCGAGAAAGAGAACGAGTAATCACAAACACTATCACTTACCGCGGTCAAGCTTGCTTGAGACGGGGGCACAGTCACGTGCAAATCTTGTCTGCTCCCTCGATTAGGGGAGGGCGGGTTGTGCTGCACCGTCTGCTTCATAGGCATGGGCGAAGTGCGATCATGCATCGGCACCGAAGGGGAAGCTCCTCGTTGCTGGCCACTGCCAGGGAAGCCATTGCCTAAAAATTAACGAGTTAGCAACCCAATATCCAGTTCTCTTTCTACGAATGGAAGCACGGTGTTAGGCAAATGCAATGACACGTCGATGGCTTAAGTGTAAGATGTTCACCATATTACAGAAAACTACGCTCCGCTTTGAGCCAGTCAAGAAAGTGATGTTGGTTAAGTTGCTTCGCTATTCAAACCTTGCAGAGCTTTGGACCCCAACGTTTGCAATGGACTTGGCTACATGGCAGCTCTCCTGCATAGATGGCAAGACTTTCACATGCAAAGCGGTGTATTATAACTATTTAGACCCTTTCAGTGCCTACTGCTATATAAATAAACTACTAAGCAAAATTTTGTACTTGTTTAACCCTTTATTGTGTGTTATTGTTTATGATATTTATATAAATTTATTCTGGGCTTATTGTTTTTACTTTTCCTACTACAGCAAACTGTCTTTATTTTTCTCCGTGAACGAGACATGTCCGTAGTGTAATAGCGCTAAAGTTGTGGTTGGAAATTTAAACTCCTTGAAAGATTGCTGTTGAACATCTGTAATGTCAAGTATTCTTGTCACGAAAAAAGTGCAAACAAAGTTCTATCCACCAGAGACAAGGGTGTCAACAGTACATGTTCTAGCAGTCGTATTGCCGCCTACGTTAACATCATCAGCTAAGCAAAAATGACAACTTTTTAAACATTCTAACCAGATCCATCAATCGAATAGTGATAATTGAAGATCTGCAGCTTTCTATTGATATTTTCCCATAATACTGTATGAGGTTAAAAGTTGGCAATGGGATGTAAGCACACCACTACCCAATGTCTGCTTACATTGCAGTGCGGAATGTCTTTCTGAACTCAGCGACAAGGGATATGGTAGGTTTTGCAACCCCAACTAGCAAGCAAAGTGCAGTTTACTGCCATACCTCCTTAGCTTGCAAATTAAAAGTTAGTCAGATACATTACATAACCAATTGAGTATTAAGTTATAGTATTAAAAAGTTTTTAAAAATCGATACAAATATCACTATAATGACATTTTTAAATAAATAAGTAGAAATTTCGATAATATAGCCAGATGTGTCAGGATAGCTAGCAAGAAACCAATTATAAATCTGTTGAAAAAAGCCAAAGCGTTGCTTTTTCCAGTCGTTTAGTCACTTGTCAAAAATTTCTGTTACTTTGAAAAGCGCTGACACAACAAAAAAACAAAAGTGATTGATGAAGGACTGCTGTTGGAAAAGACAAATTAAGTCAAATGTTTATCCCAAGAGTAAAAATACAAAGAGTAAATGTGACAATTTGATCGTTTAAACGTTTTAAACCGACCAGTGAGGTCAAGTAATACAGTAAAACGTGCTTTAACCGGTTAAAATAATGAAGCTGTTCAACCAACTTATTATTGGAGGCAATTATAAAGCATTTACAATTGGCAGTCAGCCTTGTTAGTGGCGGAGTTTTCTGTTCACATCATTGCCTACCCCCTAATCCAATCAGCACGTGGTTATTTAAGTTTGAGATGTAAATGTCATTTGCAGAAATCAGTTAAAGACACTGCTTTTCGCTAATTAACAAGATTCTGCAATAACAGCTGCCATCGAAGCCTAAATAAGGCGTACAACATGCCAAGAGAACCTATTAACAGTAAAATTGATTTTTATCAAACATGCTGGTCAAACCAATACATCACGCGTCACAAACCGAGCGTTTCCATTGATTATTTTCCTGGCCTTGCTATATTATATATCTATTCAGACAAAGGGTAGTTGCTATTTACTCCTCCTCCTTTTCGAGACAATGATATGATGCGAAATAGAAAGCACTTTATCCGCTAAGGTATAGCATGACCAGTTTTGGGAAAGATGCAGTTTGTTTCGAAGTAATCATAAATACACATTGTAAACTGGTAGCCTCACCGCCAACAAGGTCGAATTCTCTCAGTAGGCGTTAAAGGGCCCCCTTTTACAACACGCTGGTTAATGCAGCCGAGTTCGGCGATATTCGACCTGCACATTCTTTACGAAAAAGCAGCGAATTTCGGGATTGACGAATAGTTGTGGGCTTTCTATGTATTTGCCATAATTATTGAGGAAAGTGCAAATAGTTACAAGAAATAAAAGACCAAAAACGGGAAAAATCATTAGCAAACATCATACACGACGCAACAGAGCCTAAAAGAAAACCCACCTGCGGGGGATCGGGTTGGGCTATGCCCTCCAGTGGCTAGTGGGCTGGTCGGATGTGGGCTCCTGCGTTGGGGAAGGTACAGCCGATTGGGGTCATGGTCAATGGGCAGTTGATGTCCAGGCAATCCAAATAACGTGTGGGAAGAAAAATCGTGGGATACTGGCACGGCAACCGAGCTAGGAGGAAAGTCGGTGGGCTAAAAGTTAAAAATTCCAGTATTTATCCGTTCGATAACTAACAAAAAGCAGTAGAGAAACAAGTAGAGCTCTATGCTAACCCCATTGCTGTTCCCACGGACGAACGCAGAAAATGCCAGTAGAGCTAAAACAAGCTGGTAAAACACTGAAACAATCCTGAAAATGTCATGCATGTATTATAAAGGCATAAACTTCAGAACAAGACAATTTCACATTCAAAAAAGTTAAATCCTTTTACAAAATTTATTCTGGGCTTTATCACGTTTTCCCGATGAGTCTGTGCTAAGTGTATCAGACTTAGCTCAAAGGATTAAAAACTAGTTTACAAACATACCCTTGACGGTTGTCTCATCATAGGGTTAAATGGCAAGTTGAGATTGCTATAAAGATCCATACTTGAGGAAGATAGCATATGAGAATGATCCACGTCAGGACTGTCTGCACTTTTGTCCTTTTTGTTCAGCATCTAAAAAAAATGATTCAAATTTTTCATTCTAGTTTATTTCGAAGTAGATCTTCTAGATGCATAAAAACTTTTACAGATACACAGAACAACTGGTGTGGAGCCGGATTTGGTATACCCTCAGCTGCTGGTACAAAGCATTTCTACAACAAGCAGTACAACTAAGAAAAAATTGCCCTGCAGCTGCTCACGGCAAAAATTATGCACTTAAACAGAAACAATTCGGATTTAAACACGCGAACCTTTGACTCGCAATTGGTAATTGAATTTTCCTCTAGTACAGGGGTTCTCGACATTTATTCTCTCATTTACCCCTTGGCAAATTTCATAAGTAAAATTTACCCCCAAATGTTTTTATATTTTTTCACTTCACAAATGCCTATTGTAATAGGTAAAAGTATGAATTTTTTGCAAACAAAATTTGCCCCCAAGGCAGGTCAAATTTACCCACAAGGAGTAAATTTACCCCCGGTTAAGAACCCCTGCTCTAGTATCAGTCGATAAAAACGCATTAGTAAATGAAAAACCAAGCCGAGAAAGCACGCCATTACATTTGCGGTATATCCTGCGCCACGAGAAGTTACCAATAATCTAGTCTACCAACGTGCCTTCGTGTAGCATAAAAGTGCTTACAATTTATTCATATTACTGGGTCGAGAGAACGCCAATTGGGAGTGTCAGCATAAGTTTTGAGGTAGATTCCATTACTAATTTGCTTGATGCAGTAACATGTCATTGAATACAAGGATTGCTGCTTTAGGTGCTACTACATAGCATAGTTTCTATTGTATGAATAAAAAAAGTTCGTCTTAAATAAAATCATGATGGTAACCTTTACCAATTTAGTTTAGTAGTTTTGAACAAATAAATTTTCGAAATGTGATTAATTTTCCCCTTTTCCAATTTGCGTGGCCAAGCCGTAACCAAGATGTGATGCCATAAGAAACAATTTGCTTTCGAAGTCTCATTCAATGGACTGGAAGCAGTAAGCTTTCTATTTTGTCAATCAGGTTACTACAATAACATCAATTTTGCTTTTATCGTTAAAATATAGCGGTTTTTGAAATCCAAGTGGTTTACGGCATGGTGTTGTGCTCTAGGACGAAGAAAGTATCGTAGAAGCAGGGAGCTTAGGCCTATCCGGATACAAATAAAAGCAAAATGCAATTATAGAGCACAGGTCAAGTAGATCTGACGCAAACGAACAAAAACCGAGATAATTACTAGAATTAAACGCAACAACAATCAATTTAACCCTACACAAATTAGCCCACAACCTGTCACAGCTCGCAAGCTTTTACTGACTGTAAGTTAAGAGGTACTAGCGCGTAACGAAAATTGCACGAGTAGTAGTAGACTGGAACAAAAATATGGCTAGTAAATCAATTCATGGCCAGGATCGTACGGCTGTTTGCTACGAATTTTTGCTTCTTAAAGCTGACTGACACTAGATGTAGAACAATGCAGAAATAAGGCAGGCAAAACTTTTTGTTGTGTAACAGAATTGAGTTCGGTTCCCTAGAATTTCACTTTAAATGTAAATTAGTATTCACCTCAATTTGAGTTTCTTTTGCACAAGGCCTGCTATAGTTTATGTAATTTAAATGCAGATTCTTCACTTGCTTTCTAAACGACCTGTGAGGTGACATACCAGGCTTGGAAATAATGGTACGTGATACCTAGCGGGAAATTTTCACCCTATTGGAACATTTTTTTTGATTATCTGATTTGAATGAATTGATTCGCGTAACAGTTGTAGCTTAACTACGATCTGTTGCTGCTTGAGCAATTGCAATCAATTTCAAGTTTATAGCTCCACAGACACGGATGATGTATCGTTAATTTTGAGAATTACAATAGGCCAATAAAACATAGCTGATAGACACAAATGCACCAAAAATGTAATTTGTTTTCGGGCCAATGCATTTTTTGTAGTTGAGTAACATACCACTTAAATGTTTCGGGCATTTAAGTGATGCAAGTCGATGACTGTAACCTTGACGCTGTGGCAGTAAAAGGCTCTCGTAAACAGTAGATTCCATGTTAACGGTTGCTCGTCGGAGTAATGACCGCTAATCTCGAACACAATGGCACCTAGCAACATTGACGTCAAGCACACGCAGGCCTTAGCAACGGAGGCCTCAGGCACCAATGACGAGTGGCAGTCTTTTATTGGATTAGCGTTAATTCCAGGCTAGAAACCGCTAAAAAAAAAAAAAAAAACGTCGCCCTAAAGCATTCAAAGAAGTAGTCTATTTAAAGAAAACAATACTTTTTCTTTGTATTTCAACTTAAAAATACCAATACTTTTTCTTTATATTTTGAAATCAAAAATACCTAGCTTGTGGGAAAACGAGGCAAAAAATCGCGACGTGCGACCTTGCTCTAACTGCGTAACCCACAAAAGTCACATTGCCCATTGCCGTTAGATTGTTTAGATCTTTCCATCAGCATTCCAGAGCAATTGAAAATATGTTTTATTAAATTCACCACATTGAAACAACCTCACACATGCTGAGCTAAGTCAATTTTTGACATAATGCACAAATAAAGTATTTCTTTGCTTACACTCAATTATCACCATACTGGTTATAGGCTTTGGTTTACAGTTTGATTTGCACCCCGTATTTTATATCGCTTCATTTACGAAAGCACGATAAAACGTTTGTAGATGTTGACTATCGCAGGAGCACAATAAACGAATTCAGAATTTTCAGCCAGCTCCTTGAAAGCGAAAACGAAATTAACTCTTAAGCTATTCTCTACGCTTAATGGGGCTATCAGTGGCATTACGTAAAGTTAAAGCTTAAGTCATTGTGCAACGATTTCTATTTTAACACCAACATAATTACATGACATCGCAGATATTTTCGTGTGGGGATGATCAAAACAGACCACAATGGCTATGGTGGTTTATAACATGCATTTATTTACAGTTAATATGCCAGCAAAACCTCGTTTTTTTTAGCAAGAGCGTAAATAAAAGCCTGTTTTGTTTTGTTATAATATAGCAAACAAAGAATGTTTCCGATTACGACCGGCTCACAAAAATGCTACGTCCTCTTTCTTGGGACAGAGTGAAACGGTAATCCAGACTCCCACCGCAAACGTAACCAAGAATAGACTAGCAAAAAGCGGCGGGATAATTAAAAGCTACACAAACTGGTAGCCCCACCAGGCGGATTGCAATCGGTGTGTGCCAAAGAACTGCCTTTTGCGCAGCTTCTGCGTTAACAACGAGTACCATTTTGCTGAATAGAGAAGTGCTAAAAGACATCACTTAAAGTTTGTAAAACAACCACTGACCCTCGCAACTGAACGAATTTCTACCAAGTGGTTTCAAGATTTCCTTGAGATTACCACTGAAAAGTAATGCACAAAAATATGCTTTCGGGTCAACATGTGCGACATTAAACAATTGTTGGTGTGTTATGCAAGCATTAACAGCCTGATTTTTGCATTCAATTTTGGCATACAGGCAAGCTTTCAATTCTGAATGCACTTTCAAAATCTTGATAGACATTGATGATATAGGTAGGGTGACCAAATCCCGAACTAGCTCTAAAATTCAAGTTTTTTATAGGCGCGGTGAAAAACAAGTACAGGTATAATGCAACGCCAGTTTTGCTGTGCCAAATCGCCTCAGGAGAATGAAGCAAGTTAATCCTGTAACAGGTTCTAATAAAGCCAGAAAAGACTTGACCACGTGCTTGCAACCACGACCGTCTCGTGAGCCCAACCATACAGTAACGCACAATGCAAAAAGAAGCAATTCAAGCAATGCTATGATTTTGTTTTTAGAAATCGGTTTGTAATGGCACCACTACGCACGCACAACAGGATACGTTGCCAAAACCCGCAACTGAATTAAGTATATCAGCAACGAATAGTCGTGATTCGGTTTGCTCACTTTCTTTGCTCAAAATAACATTGCCGTGAACTCAGTAAAACAGTAGTGGAGCTACGCCTTTGAGTCTCATTGTTCATAAATATTAGACATCTGCCAGTAACAGCGTTTGCATTGATGGCATTATGATGTTAGCACCACTATTTCTCATAAAAGGAAACAAGACAAGTTGTCATAGAAATTCTGTACGATTCGATTCAATCATGCGGCTAGCAATGGTTTTCCCAGAAAAGAACGAGAAGAAACAGAATGATTTAACAAAATTCAAGTGGGGATTGATTACATCATGCTTCAATTAACGTACTGTAGCAATACCCTACTGCAGCTTCTAAAGCAATCTGAAGGCAACAAAGCTACTAAGTCTGCAACGCTGAAGCAGCTAATAGCTAATGAACTAAGCATCACATCAAAACCATGAAGATCAAAGTCAAACATGCGCGGTAACATGATAAGTAAAAGTAGCTTCGAGTGTAAAGGTTACATAGAAACACAAGGGTGTAAAAATGATGAGCACGGAGAAACACGGCAGCATCAAAACTGTCCTTGACGTGCATCTCTTTTTAGGTAAAAAAGTACCTTTCCAAGGTCTAAATATCAGAGTCTGTACCCTTTCCACTCGCAAAATTTTCAAGTTTTGGTTCAAGAACAAAGAGATTTAAAAATACACCTGACAATGGCTATGACACCGCTATGGCCGCGAATATGTAAATTATACAGCAAAACATTCAAGTGAGAGAAAAGGAACAAATGCCAATGTGATTAAATATAGCTGAAAATGGTTTTGTTGGGCTTATAATAGCAAACATGCAAGTGAAATTGGATTCGCTGATTCTACTATCTTGATTGTCAGCATGCAAATATCGTAGCACTTCTACGTAATCGTGACGTCACGAGTAAAGCTTGTGATTATGAAAAGGCTTTAAATAACGGTCGTATAGGGGAAATCCCTTTTAGAGGCCTATAAATAGTTTAGTTGTGTTAGCTGAGGCGCGTTTATCAATATGACGAAAAGGAAAAAAACACTCGTCTCGATAATGACGTGGCAATACTTTCTCCTGGGCTATTTGATCAAAATAACATATGCTTCTTAAAACGGCTTTTTGCCACGATTCGAAATAGATCAGCTGTTGCTAAAAATAGGCAAAAATAACTTTAAATCGAGGGACGTTTCAGCGACAAGATGTTGATACAACGCTTCTGCCCAGACGT
This sequence comes from Trididemnum clinides, assembly GCA_963675345.1. Classification (NCBI taxonomy): domain Eukaryota; kingdom Metazoa; phylum Chordata; class Ascidiacea; order Aplousobranchia; family Didemnidae; genus Trididemnum; species Trididemnum clinides. Next base: position 14,624,935 of record OY776302.1, read on the forward strand.
CACGCTACCTGCACAGTTTCACAGAGCACGGTCACAGAGTAAATAATCGCAAGTAAATCATTAGCGTTGTGTTAACAGTTCCACGTAACATTAGCTTTATGCCACCACTTCCACGTAACCGTTTACGCATGACGTCATATAATAACAACAAAGAATAATGAGCGTCGCAATTTTGCGGAGAAATGCATCTCGACTCTGCTGCAATGACTAGAATCGAAAATGTAAACCAGTGTGGTCCAACTTAATTTTAGAGCGGGCCATCAGAAACTGAAAATTTATTCTGCGGGCCGCGATTTAAACTAGGGATGTGTTACCCCAAATAAAGGCGTTCTCCAAAAAAAAAGGTCATCACCTACATTTGAGAAAATTTTCGGACAGCCATATTATCTTCGGACAGAACACCTGAATTCCGGACATGTCCGGAATTTTCGGGACGCATGGCAGCCCTATCGTAATCACACAAATCACCACAACTATTCGTGGGCCAAAATGGGCCCGCGGGCCCGCAGTTGGACTACACTGATGTAAACCATTGGTTTTGGTTTGCACGCCATCTTCGTTAACCTCTTCGCGGTTAAGTGGTATTGGACGCAAAGTACAATGTCTACCGAGGGAGTCCAATTCTTCGTCGTGTCATGCACTGGCTTTAGCTTAGCTGGCAATGAACTTGCGAAAAACTAAATATTGAGCATAGTGCTTGAGAAGTCCTTCTCTGTAGCAACTGGAGAAGGCAATATTTGTGGCTGAAATGTCAGCATAAAAAGCTATGACTACTACAACCATGCCTATTGTTTAAGATGTTTTGCAACTGCTAGACATTGCAGGTATGCAATTGCTAAAAGCCAAGCGTATCTTAGGATCATGATGTCAACAGTGTGCGTTTAAAAGTCAGTATATTTTGCATTCTAATTAAAATACTTTTAGGTTGTTGAGACAGTCTGATCTACAGTACCTAATTTAATATTTGAAACAGAACGACACAGACAGGTATGTTTCTTACATCAAAAAAGCAGCGTGGGTCTTTGCTTTACTTGTGGTTTGGCACTAGTTTTTAGTGCAGTAACGGCTAAGGTAGCAGCTGAATTGAAAAACAGCCACCAAATTACTATTCAACTCAAATAGAAAAAAGTTTTAAAGTGCAAATAAAATTTCGTTTGCTCGTGATTAAAGTAACGAGTTTTGCTAACGCAATACAGATTTTTCACCGCCTGCACGATCTGCTGAAATAAACTGTCACTTTATTAAGGAAGAAGCCAGCGCTATTTTCAAAAAAATAAGTAAGAAGCAATACTGCACTATAAACTTGTATTGTAGAACACAGGTTGTCAAGAGTGTGCCGTAGTTTTTATGGATGTACCAATGCGATGGAGTGAACCAGTTTCTAAACTGAAGATCTTTTCTTTTCAAGATCAACTTTAAAATGAGCAGCAGATATTGCATTAAATGCTGTTCAAACTTCATGTACCTTGTTCGTTTAATGTTAACATGATTGGAAAGTACAGATTTTTCGGAAAGCGAAACAAATGTATCGCTACAAAAAGGTTGACAATCACTGAATTAAAGCGGGCTAGAAACGGTGTTGCACTTACTTCAATGATGTCAGCATTGGTGCGGCTTTCATGCGGTTCATTGTACTCCGTGTACTTAAGAAGCACCTTGTCCATGTCTGTACTAGCATATTGAAAGAGTTTGTTTGAACTGTTAAAGATGATCAGGGCGATTTCACAATCACACAACACCGACAATTCGTAGGCTTTCTTCATCAAGCCGAACTTTCTTTTGGTAAAAGTGACCTAGAGTAACAAAAAACAATTAAACTCTACCATCACATACATGTTATAGAAGTACTTGTTAGTGATGCAAAGCTTCACTAGCATTGCAAGTTGCAAAGTTCAAGACCTATCTAGGCCGCGTTCTGTTTACTGAGCCGACGTGCATCACAAGGATTACGGTTAATCAAGGAAATTGCTGAAATGTAGTTGAAGCTGGGTTAAGTTTTGCTTTTGATACAATTTCTACGCCGGCTTAAGCAGCACAAAGCAGTTGGGAACCAGATTTGATGGTGGTGGAGTAAGTGGTACAGAACTGAAACTAAAAATTTTCACGCACATTATAAATAGACTTTCATTGTCGGCTACTCACTGACACTAAAGATCTAAATACAGCTACCAGGACTTGCGTAGTCTAAACTTATCCAATACATTGCCAAAGATGAAGGGACGAAAGTTTAAACTGACACAAAGGACCAAGACGCGTTTGCTAAACTGTACCTAAAATCAGTAGATTTGGAGGCAACGTAAGATCATTTTTATAAATTTTTACGCTTATTGCAAGGTTCATAATTTTTCTGAATAGGCCAAACTACATAATAATCAACACTTTAACTTAACGCCGAAAGTTAAGGCACGGTCTAGATAATTTAGTAGCAGGGTTCAACTGTGTCGGACAATATACATGACAAAACGAAAAAATAAGGGAAATAGTTAGCAGCTAAGGAATCTCAGCCTCTTACAATATATGGGTAGAACGAAGGTTTAAAGTTGACAAATTTTATGGGTTAATTGATATATTACAACTTTGCTCTTAAAATTTGAACTTTAGCAAGCAAAAACTAGCAATGCGATCAAGTTCAATTGGACTGCTAAACCAATCCTTCACCAGAAGCAAAGGGGCTGTTTCGGGTGCCATTACTATTAATTAACTCTCGTGTGCAATCATGGCAAAGAAAAAGCCAATGATTCACAGTAAAAACAATCAATTACTGTACATGCAAGCTACGAAAAATAATATGTAAAAATAAAAAGCTAGATCTAAAATTGACAGCTAAAAAAATGAAAAAATATTTCGTTAACATTTTACATCTCGAACATGTCAGACAAAAAGCCCACATCTCATCAATATTTTATTTGCATGCGTCATTTACGCAAGTTGTGACGTCAGGAACGTCGACCGTAGTTGTGTTGAAAGATTTGAACAGCGTTGCCTCTAAACCAGGTGAGGGCAAACTTTTTAGCCGGAGGGCCGCACTGAGCATTCAAGAGTTGGTCGAGGGCCAGTGCTTGAAATCTTGCAATGTCATACTACAGGGCTTTAAAAATGAGGGTCTACGAAAAAAAAGGTCATCACCTTCTACTAGGACGGAAGATGTGTCAATTCAAACTAATAATGGCGTAGTGGCTCTATTAATGACGGCTTCTATCGTTTTTGGCTCTTTGGTACGACAATTTGTGGCCACCCCTGTCATATAAAATTAGATATATGAAAATTTCTACAAGTGTTAGCGAGACGCACTAAATGCACTGGCGGACCGCATGCGGCCCAAGGCCTGTGGTTTGCCCACCCTGCTCTAGACAATGGAAAACCCGGTCACGCGAAGATGCACACGGTTCTATCTATGGTGCATGCGGGCGATACGATTTCTAAGATAACTTTTCTCAAATTCGATGTTTTATGCATAACAAAAAAAACTTTTGGCTTGCTTCACTGTACGATTCCTATGTCAGGAAGGGTGTCCAGCAAATCTAGCGCCTACAATGAAGTCAGAGAAAAATAAGCTGTTTAAAACTGCCGCCAATTTGGACCTAGTTTATTAATATTCAAGGTTATACATGCTCCAAGGAGTAAGAAAGTGACTCTGCTAAGCGAGCATGTCTTAAAGAGACAAAAGGTTGCGGCAATTAACATCGTCTTAGTAGAGCTACTGTTCAACGTCTATATAGATACCTGACTTTTTCCAACGTGATCAACATATTTCTGTTTGCTTGGTTGGGTAGTCGCGTGGACAGAGGCGCAACCAAAAGGGAGGGGAGGCTAAGAGAAAAAAGCCCACCCAGCAATGTGATTTGGTGTCAAAGAAATAAAAAGACTTTTTTCTCCACAAAAAGACAGTAAAATTTTTGTCAGCTCTCTCTCCTTATAAAAATTCCGGTAAACCGCGGGCGTGTAGATCTAAATGGCATTTCACAACGTGCCTGTCTTGATAAAAGGACCATTGCAATCGAATAGATAGAGCAAAGTTGAGTTAAATTTAAAAATTCCCAAATTTATTCAATCATGCATATGACCTCACGCGCCATTCGCAAGTCATTATTCAAACTAAACCACCGCGATGGGTAGACTGCTTGACCTCGCCTGCTAGTCGGTGACATAAAGATGGAGGTAACACGTCGCTTTACGCGAGGTCACAACGAACAAACTTGGCGAATTTTTAACACACTATCCTTTTCGTGCTGACCGTGAGGCAAGAAAGGTGCAAGTGACTTTTTTAAAGACTTCGGTATGACTTGACATGGGAATTGAGCCCGAGTCCAATTGCGAAGAGGACGCTCTAACCACTGCGAAACCGCGCCTACAACTTCTAATTCCATGCTACAGGAAATTGCAAAACAATAAAGATTAAGATTCCTCATTCACTACCTGAGGCCACTTAACGCTTTATGGAGCCAGTTGCGCTGTGACAATGCAACAAATTGATCTATTTTGGGAATACGTGACAATTAAAATAGACCGGGAGTTCTACCAAAAGTGCTCTGTAAGAACCTTAAACATTAAAACACGTGCTATGCTGCAACAAAACTTTTGGAAATCAAGCTTGTAAGCCAGGCTACGATTAAATGTGCATACATGTTCAGAAAGTTACCAAAGTAGATGTCAAAGCCGAGAATAAAATGGTAATTACCACGAAATGAAAAATTAATATAACCTATTCCACATTTATATTTAAAAGCCATCTACAACTAATGTATTGTCAAAAATTGCTAAATGAGCCTTATTTATTTCTGAATAAGACACCGTGACTTGAGTATAGGCATTTATAACATGTAAACGCTGTTGAAGAGGTGTACTGTTGATTAGCCTACCGTAAGTGTTTTCACACCACGTTAAATTAACATGGCAAAAGTTGGTAAGGTACCTCTACCTTACAATCAAAAGAAACTTATTACAGATACGCATTATCAGCTTATACTCGCTACAAAAAAAAGTTGCTCAAGGTGTGCCGTTATTGAAAACAAGATGAATGGAAAATCTGAGAGATTGCACCGGCATACGTAAGACGTAGTTTGGATCTGAAAGTATGCTAAGAGCAACGCTACTAATGCGACCGGAGGATAAAAAAGTGTGTAGAAAAGTTAGGAAAACACAGCTCCTGAATCATACCTGTCGGTTCCTCTCATCTCCAATCCTTGTGATCTGGATTTTCTTTCGTCCCATTTTTTCAAGATGAACAAGCAGCAAAATATGACTTTTTATTAACAGAGATCAATATGTATCATAGCAAGAAAAATTATTAACTACTAAAGTTTCTATTCACAAAACGTAGGAAAAATTTAATAAGTTATTGTAACTCAATTTTGTAACTACTTATAGCTATCAAACGAAGTCATAAGATTAAAAAAAAATTTGCAAGATAAACTTTTGTAGTAAAGCATCTTAGTTAAATCTCATAACTTTTTTCCAATAAAAGTCTTAAGCAATGAACCTGCATATATCTGCAGTTCTTACAAACGACCTTGGTAAAACTTTCTCGAAAACGATTAGGAAACAAGTGACAGCAATATAACTAAAAAAACCAAAACGTATACTTAGGCACTGCACTAGCAATTTTTAACTGGTTCACACTTTAACGACCTCAACTTTTTATCTAGAGATTAGGAGCATCTATTTCGGCACATTGTGCATAGCCATCGCTATTCTAATAAATGCTGCAAAAATGGTAAGACCCTTTACTGAAAAAAGCGTTCATAAAAAAACCTTACCAAGATGCAAAAGATTGATGTCACCATTGAATGAAAAGTGCTTATTAGATAAAATGGAAAGTGAAACCAGTTAATAGGCTATCAACTGTTTTCGACTAGAGAATACTAGGATGCGCTTTGATATCCAATCAATAAAAAGATTTCCGCCATTTCTAATGACTAATTACTGTGAAGATGAAATACAATACCAATCACTAGCTTTCGCGAATAAAGAAATGTTACAAAAAAACAGAAAGCTCGATATCATTCAGCATCTAGTCTGGATTCGACCAAATACGCGCAGCAAGCTATCCAAACGAAACGCAAAAATTTTGGCGCCAACGAGTATGTTTCGGAGTTGCTGTGCCTTGAACCTCCACGTTCAAGTGTATATACCTCAAATTAAACTAAGAAAGGAGTCAACAATATAAAATTATAACATTACCATAAACGACAAGTTCATAAGTTCAATAACAACAATTACTGCAGGTCTGCTGCAAACAATTTAAGGAAGTAAAGTTAATGGGTAGTTTTTGTTATTCCGCTTTGATTAATTGAAGCTGCAAAGCAGACTGCTTGGCTAGAATAAATGGTAGTACAAGGTCTTAACGTTTGTCTAATATGAACAATTTACTACTTGTTTTGTAAGATACCAATTTAGTTTGTATTTATTTACACGCAAAAACTAGTCAAGTTATGCTTAAACAGTTAAGTTTTAATTTCAACGTTGCATTACTTAGGCCAGGCCTCAGCTAATTTCAAATAACGTTAAGCAAATCAAAACATTTACTACAACGCATTGTACGAACTATTTAGAAGCACTCTCAGCAATTCTTAATTTACTATCCTCTAAAAATACTGAAAACTGCAAATAACACAGCATTCTATATTAGTCGGGAGTTACTCTCGAGAAACCTAAAATATAACAGAGCACGCGTAACGCTTCAGTAAGCAAAGAGTGGCGTGATGCCTGTATTGAAAAGAAAAAAAATATGTGTGCACGCGCGCACATGCACCAGTTTGTTTGTACATGTCTTTTTAGAAACGCAACAGACGGACGATCGTGTTACTGGGCTGCTGTAAGGTTTAGCAGCAAAACAGATACCAACAAAAACTACCTAAAATCCTTTTTGGTAAAATTTAACCAGCTATAACGACATAATTTCACCGTGTAAATAGCCGTCGTTCATGTAATAACACCTAAAACAATGAAAAACTAAATATGCTTGTTCCTACTGTTGCTTAAATTAGCATCTTGACCGGAAGGTTTTGCATTGTTCATTGCTAAGTTTAAGGTGTTTTGTTGACGAAGAATAGATCAATTTCGGCATGCCAGTGATATAATGATACGTCAATCTGAGCGACGATGTTCTGAGGACAGCACCATATTGATTTATTTTACAATTACAAATTATAAGCGTGATACGTTATAGAAGCGCAAACAATGAGCATCTTGTGAAAATTGGCGGCAAAAGTAGCAGAACTGAGAGCGTCGTGACTTAAAAAATATGCGCTTCAGGGCTTTCCTGCCTACATGCTGACGTAGCTTCCGCTACGTAATACTGCTCCCTGGCAGAAGCGCGCAATGTACACACAAACCACTGCGCAATGATAGCAGAGCCATTGAGGGAATACTTTTGACCGCATTTTCGCGGCATTACTCACAGAAACTATAACATAAATACCGCAACACATTGACACAAAATCTCCCCCAAACACAAGAGTAGGCCTACGCTATTAAATAAATGACAAAAAAAAAATAATAAACAACACCTAATAATTAACAACTCCATTGCATGTTTCAAGCTAAAGTAATCATTGCAAATTTATACAGCAACTTTAACACATCTAAATTAAAAGCACGACTTTTTCGAAAAAAAATAATTGCATGATGGAGATGAATACGCATAATACTGATCTTGCTTTGTTTCAACATGATCAAAATTTGAATGCACCAATATCATTTTATTCAATTGCCATTAACAATACCAAATCTTAAGTACAAATTATAACGTTTTGAAAGCCAATGCTAGCGGATGCACGTTTAACTTATCTTGTAATGGTCTTAATTTGTTCAACCATTAAAATTTTTAATAAACGCACTAGCATTTCTATAGATATCAGGGCATTAAATAAACTGCTACCTAGCATACGGTACTATAATAAGACTGAGATTGCGACAAATGCATTTAACTTCGTAATTGCTATTTTCCACAATTATAAAATTACATCTTCTTCTTAAACTATTATAAGCAGCACGAGGTACCAAGACCTTCCTCAAGCTTGCAATAAAACAGGAACTGTTGAACTGACTCAAATAAAGCACATGCAGTCTAGTATCGAATGCGCTAAATCGAAAAACATCAATCATGGACAAATACTCATCCAAAAAGGATATTGCAAAGACAGCAACGGTGCATATGACTCTATTGAACATACTTAAAACAAAAAAAGAAACCTAAAAATACGAAACGGACATACTTCTATATTTAAGCATTTCTGTACATTCAAGCTGCAAGTGTATATCTATAACCAAGGTCTATTTTTAAGAATTTAATAGGTCTCTAGATCTTGTTGACAATCAAGCAATTAATCTGGCAGTTGTTTAAAGACTTGAGTCCTTTATATCTATTGAAACAACTATATCCTGTAATAAACAAAGCAATAAATTAAGTTGCTAATGGTTGCATCAAAATGACAAAAGAGGAAATCCCTAATAATAGAAAGTTTTGACATGGTAATTTATTAAGCTATCATCTATCTCTAACTCTATAGAAAGTAATCACTTTTTGACCATACAACACACAGTACGCCTACAGCGTTACATACACGGCAAAACAAGTTGCTTGTACGAACTCAAGGTTAAAATTGGCATGACAGGAAGACTTGTGATGTTATAGGAAATCAGATGTGTACATGACTTTACTTTACACACAAAAAATTAAAAAGCCTACAAACTCTTTTTTCCAAAATTTTAACAATGAACACAGATCCAATTTGCCTGAAACAAAACTATTAAGTCAAAAGATATCAAAAACATTATCAGGCCTGTTTAATAAGTAGAGGTACTTGCAAACAAGATTCCCAGAAAAATATTTCAAAAAGTAACAAATACAATGGTCAAAAAGTAACAAATTTATAAAATAAAGGCAATATGTTAATATCATCAATAAAAAACATGTATTTCATCGTCAAATAAGTCAATTTGGTAAATATGTGATTGCAATGAAATTAATGTTTTTTTTTTGAGGACTACTTCTCATGTAGGTCATCTTGGGCTTTTTTTCGATATTCAACATATTTTCTAGCTATTTTAGCAGAAGAAATAGTGACAAAGAGAAATCCAGTTTAATGTGTAATCAAGCCAAATAGTAACAACTTTTGGTAGTATTGCAACAAAAGTAACAAATTTTAAATTTGTAAACAAAAGATAGCAATTTGTTAGCAAAGGTAACAATTCTGACAACCCTGCTTGCAAATAGCAAGTACAGTGAATTAAACAATGAATCAAAACAATAAGCCTATGATGAGCAATAAACACAAGAAATATAATAACAATAGCTTATAAATGCGAGTTTTCGTAATAAAGTACATAATTCTTTATAATTTATATGGGAACAAACTGATACCTCAATGCACAGGTTTAAAAACAACAGCAGAGGCATGAAAATGTCCATGCTGTTTGGTTCATCTTAGAACAAACCAGACAAATTTGCAGTTTGGCCAAAGTGATCAACTTATTTTTAAGGTATTAATGCCACAGCTGTTGCCCTTGCTCTTTAGTTCACAAGGCCAAGATGTTTAGGCAGACAATTGTTATAAACACTATTTCCGGTAACACATTATTATAGATTATCAAACAACCAATAAGGCATATTAGGAATACAATTTCAAGATTTTAATCAAGTAACAAAATTTTATATTAACAAGCATTTTTATTGGACCACAGTGATGTACTAATTCATTTATTTTGATCCTACAGTAAACAGTGAATTCATTGTTCATCCCATCAAAGCACAAACTTATAAAAAGAACAGTTAAACACACTGACAAAATGGAGTAAAAAATAAATCAAAAAAACTTGAAGCATTATAAACAAATCGTGAGGAAGCCATGAAACATTTAATTAACCTGATCAATGTTTTCTAAAAAACACTATGTTTCTGCTTTAAAAAATGGTTCTAGTATCTCACACAAAGTATTTAGAGATTATAACTGAAAATAGTAAAAGATATAAGTAGTTACCTACTGATACAGTTGATATACAGAGTTTAAAGCATGCACAATTCCTGTACGGTTGCGCCTACATGAGAGAAGGAAGTAAAAAAAGTACCTCAAGCTAATTATCTTTTTCTAATGTTTGCCGTTAGAATAGCAGAATAGGCTTAAAGGTCTAACATCTAACTAGGCCAATGCAAGACAATAACAATAGCAGAATAGTGTGCCTATGAACAACCTATTGATTATACAATTAAACCTCAAACTGACTGAATTCCTTGTTTTTGGTTGACTTGATCTGATTCAGGATCTTTTGCATAACTGTACTCGAAGTTGCTACCAGATGCAGCTCAACTAGCCAACTACTTGATTAATTCTTTGGTGCTTTCTGGTCCACATCGCATGCATCTGTGATATTGATTTTTTTTACATTTCACATTTGCGATTAAGGACAAAGTAAAAATTCTATCTGTTGATGAAAAAAGTGTTCAACTGCCAGAAAAAAAATGTCTATGTTAAATTCTACATTTTTTTCAAGCAAGATATTTTTTATTCGCTTTAACAGTTAAGTCCAAATATGTCTGAAACTGCTCCTTTCTGCATGTTAAATCGTCAATCCTAATCGCGGATGCCAATTAGTCAGGTAATTACTCCACTACTCTGTTACAGCTGAGGAATTAGTAAATTTATGCACTTAGTAACAGGTAAGCTTAAGCCAAGTACATATCTTCCTGGTAGTAAAAGCAACAATCTTTATTGATTGAACAAACTTTATACGATAGAAACAAACCAGAATCCTGAGTTTGTTACGGAAGCACACAATCATTTAGGAAATTCAGATCCGCAAGCTCGATCGTGACACAACGGACTGAGTGCGAGACTTGCCCTCAAAAGACTGCAGATTGAACAATAAGACACGGATAGCCATGGCCCCCCACAATTTTTTGTTTTGTTTTTGTTTTGTTTTATTTGCCATTTTTATCCTCCATTCACGAGAAAGCGAATTGTATCGCTATACTTTGGACGGGAAGTCCGCACTCGCTTGGGAGTTGCCTTTTTCGAGGTTTATGTGCCACCTGTCTTCCACACAAAGGCGGGGGCATCCCGTTAAGTGCCTTGCCCAAGGACACAACAAGCGAACTTGCCGGCTTGTTCTCCACAACCTCCCATAAATGCCGAGCGCCAAGCAGGGAAGCTATAGATACCATCTTTTAAAGTCTTTTGGTATGACTCGACAAGGGGAATGAACCCCAGGTCTACTGACTGTGAAGCGGACGCTCTAACCACTACGCCATCGCGCCATCGCATTTTTTAATCCGCTAAAGAAGTGAAAATGTTTTCAGTTATTATGGCTACAAAATGTCGATGTTGGAAAAAAGTCAGAAAATTTGGTCAAACAGGATTGACATCAATTAAAAGTTCATTCAACAAATTTCATATGCTTGACTTCCCTTCAAAAATACTTGCCTTTGACTTCGCCACTGGTTGAGCGCTGAGACTTGAAGGCACTGCGCTGCTACTATAATGACGACATTTTGGTAAGTGAAAAATCTCATAACCACGCCCACGTCTAATTCTGCTAAACTATTTATTCGCCTAGCAGATAACCGGGAATACCATGAATCAAAAATACCATGAATCAAAAATACGTGCAACTGGAAAAGATAAGAATTTTTTTCACAAAAGAATCATTTTAGAAATCTTCAAAATTTTGTCAAATATTTGCATTTATAAGGGCAAAATGACTTGAGTATTTCTTAGAGTTACCAAAATAAGTTACCCAAAATCTAAAAAAAGGATATAGCACACTCTAAATCTTCACTTTGATAAAGAATTAGCATTAGAATTTATTTTTTGTTGGGAAAAACACGAATATTAAGACAACAAAAATCACACAGGCAAGAAAATAATGCATCCACTTAGATTATAAACCAGTTTGCAATAAATTGTTTTTGCTTTTATTTTTCCGGTGAGAGGACGCGAAAGACCAAGTGTCCGAGATCATAACACTTGGTGCAGTCGTCGAGTCTGATTCCTCCCACTAAATGATAAAATAGATAAAACAAAATAACTTTACGTCAAGTCAATTGCGAACTACTAAAAAACTGACCCAAAATATTGGTAGGCGAACGTAAGAACAGAGAAAAAACTCAAATAATTAAATTTATCCAAAAACTGAGCAAAAGCCAAATAGCCAACACCTTTAATTAATCGCCTTGGTTATTGTTGGGTATCTATTACAGAAGATCAATTTTACATATTTTTTGAAAACAGTAAAATCTTGATTAATTTCTGTATAGAATTGGGGAAAAAATTTATTTCAAATTTTTGGACCCATTACAGTGGTCAACAGAAAATTTTTTTTTCTTTGGTGTCAAAGGTAGGTCTATTAGACGTGTGCTAGGGTATATTTGGGGTGCTGACTCCAAAATGACATCGGTTTTTTCGCAGCGGCTCTAATTTTCGATATATGGTATATTTGACCATTATTTGAATTGACTGTTATTGTGTTTTTGCTTGAACCCAATGAAAACGTATTCCAAAGCTAAGTAAATTATAATTAAAAGTAAATTATCTTATAAAAGCAGTTTGAACAGAAAAGTATATTTCCATGACTTTCAATTCTTTATTTTATGAAATACTAGCCCGCTTTGCCGGCGTCGCCCCTAAGGCCCCCATATGGAATGTAGGAGTTGAGAATGTCGGTTCAGCCGGCTGCGCCGGCTTTACCTAATGGGTAGGCCGAATATTTTTTTTTGACACAGGCATTAATCGTCGCACGGCGAAAAGTACCGTTTTAGAAAGATAATGAAGTGCAAAAACATTTAGAGGTTGCACAGAGCCGGTGAATATTTTCCTCAAATCTTGCGCAGGTTGTTGCCATGTGTCATTTGCTTTGTTTGCAGCATACCCGTTTTTTGAAGGTGATCTTGGTCCACAGAAAGATCTGATGAGAGATGTAGATATGATGACGCAGCAGTGTCTTGTAGCAGTGAAATTGAGTTTGAGGTTTAATCAAGGCGAGCTGAATGGCCTGATTAGAAACCTCAATTCTTCAAAAGAGACCTTTGAAGTTCTCACTTTCCGGCAAAATGAGAAAAATCTTCTTCAACCGGATACTACGGTGCCACCTGCTACGGAGCATCGGAGTCACCAATTGTAGCAGCATGCTTCTTGAACGTCTGGGGTCACCAACTGTAGTTATTTAGGGGGTACCACGTTAACACAATCTTTGTTTGGAAATGTTCTGACTTTTAATTTACTTACTTTCGACTCTGTAAAATTAGGCAAATCCAAACGAAGAGTAATGATGCCGATTCCGATCCAAGTAGTTTTTCCGTTTGATTTCTAATTGATGGAATTCATTTTCATTATTTGAATTAAACAAAAGAAAAATAATCCAAACACAAAATTAACAACTAAATTACTAAACAAACTTTACAGCAGGGATTTTGCGAACGTGTTAAATCCAATTTCCTGTAATTTTGATTAATTTTGTATTTGTTCTATTGCAAACTTAAAACTACAAATTAATGTTTAATTACAAAACTGATGATGACCATTACATAGTTGAAATATATTTTCCGTTATCAAAAGTTAAAGCTGAACGATTACCTGTATTTAATTATCTACAAGATAGATTACAAAACTGCTGTAAATTAAGAAACAATTACGATAACAGAAGATCTGGGTCTGGAACCGCTACAGTACAAACATGTTTTCGCGTACAAGAAAAAAAGATTTGCTGCCTTATTTTTCAAGAGAAAATAATCTGGTTTTTTATAATGATGTCGTAGGTCTTCTATAAAATATGGAATTGGAAGAATGCAATCCACAAGAATGTCGACTTTTTATTGACAGTTTTGTAAGAAGTTTAAAATGCATTTTACTCCATAATGGCATTAAGTATACTTCTATTACAATACGCCATTCAACAACCATGAAAAAACAAGACAATTTTATAAAGCTATTTCTGGAAAAACTGGTATTCTTTATTACGTATAAAACTTGGTCTTATGAAGCAATTTGTCAAGGCATTGAATAGAGATGGAACATGCTTTCGCTGTTTATGCAGTATACTTCCAGGCATGAGAAAGGAAAAGATTAAAGCAGGAATTTTTATTAGTCCGCAGATCAGGCATCTTGTGAAAGATTCACATTTTGCTAGCCAAATAACCAAAAAGGAATCAACGGCTTGGACAGCCTTTATGCTGATAATCAAAAACTTTTGGGGAAATTACTAGGCAAGTACTATTCAGGGCTTGTAAGCAATATGCTCAGCAGCTTCAAAGATCTTGCCTGCAACATAAGCATCAAAGTAATTTCATAGACATTTGGATCACTTTTCGAAAAATCTTGGTGACCCAAGTGAGGAGTAGGGCAAAAGGTTTCACCAGGATATAAGAGTAATGGAGGAGAGATACCAAAGAAGATATGGTGCCACAATGCTGGCAGATTATTGTCGGAGATTGCAAAGACACTGTCCTGATGCTAGGCACTCAAAAAAGTCCTACAAAAGACAATGTTTAGATGTTATGTAATAATGATACTTCAAGAAAGTGTTGCATTTTTTGCTGTTTATTGCCATTATTGGATTATTTTATTATTTCGCATTGCTAAAAATTCCACAAACACCCTTACAGTTGGCTACTGCGCATTTGACATACTTTTAAGCAATTTCCATAAACTTTTTTCCTGTTTATCATTCATACGCAACAGACAAAAATCAAAATTGTTGGGGAAAACCATATCTCAAAAACTAGAGTTGATGCGAAAAAAACCGATGTCATTTTCGGAATCAACGCCCAAAGTAAACCCTATAACAGGTCAAATATTTGAGGTATCAAATTGTGTGTTGACCAGTGTTATTCTCATTGAATCAAAACGAGCACTTTTTTTCATGCGATTACACACATACATACGCCTAAACATTTAGCGAAATTTGTTTCCGAGACAATTGTATGGCCCAAAGATACCAAAAAATAAAAATTGTTTTTGATAAATTTATTAGTAAAGCTTACCGGCGTCGCTGGCAGTAACGCCATCGGTAACGTCTGGTTAAGCCTTTTGGTTTAACCGGCTTCACCCATAAAGTTCTTGTGTGAACGAAAAGTTAATGAATTTTATGCACTGACGCAATTCTTGTACACGTGATGGTGATCATCTTATTCTCTTAATTAAGACTGATAATGCTTACAAAGAAAGAAGGTTGCTACCAACTATCATTAATACTTTTAAAAATGAAGGAGAAGGAATTATAAGTATACAACACAGTCAAAACTGCTGGTAGTGCCCATATGATTGTTGTTTTTACAATGTCGGAATCAAACTATTTAGTGGCAAGCCTATTTTGCGAGTTGGTGCGGCACCTTTCCTCTTCATCTTCGTGATATTAATTTTTTTGGCTACTCTGTTTGCCTTGTCTCCGGCATAACGACCAAAGCGGCTACGCCTAACCCAGGGGTCGGCAACCTTTTGCGGCCGAAGAGCCATTTCAGCCCGAATCCGACAATAAAGAGAGCAACGAGAGCCACATAGGCTATTAGGATATGTGTACTGAAAACAGTAAAAAGGTCTCGAAATACTTGCCGTTAAGGTGGTGACTTTTTTTTTTGGAGGAAATCCCCGGCTTGCGAGCTGTTGATCTAGGTGCGCTAAGCCATAGGCAGGCTTGACGACCTGACGCGTCCAGTATTTCAATCAAGAAAATATGGTAAGCCTAGCTAAAGAGCCGCAGTTGCAGGGCGAAAGAGCCGCAGGTTGCCGACCCCTGGCCTAACCCAACGTCATTCTCGATATTCTAGTGGGCGCCCATCAAGCCAAGTTATTTTCAAACATTTATTTTCTTTAAATATAGTTTGACAAATGGTTGGGTTTATAGTATTATTTTGATTTTTTTTTTAAACTTGGGATTTTATTTCATTGCTTTATAGTGTAGATATAGATATCTTAACAAGCAGCAAATTAGCCAAAGTATGTCGGCGCCGCCCGCAGAATCTCCATCAGTAGCGTCGGGATTGAGAATGTTGGTTCACCCGGCCTAGCCGGCTTCACCCATCTGGCGCTTGAGTGCACAGTAACGAAAAGTTAATGTTTTTTCTGCACATAAGACTTTCACAACTTGATGCGCTCCTTTTTGTAATAAGATTTATAATTTCAGGGTGCTTGCTATGCCTTAGGTCTATGTGTTCTGTTCATTGCTTACATAAAACCAAGGTGGCCTTGCGTTTCCCTTAGTTTGGAACTAGGGAACACACTTTCTAAAATCCCTGCTGGCTACGCATTATGTTGCATGTTCGTTTTTCCTTGATTAGATGTGCTCAGAGGAGTCAAAAGAATCTTTGCTTTTCAGCAAATATGTAGCTTTGATCCCGATAGCTCCATAAAGCTATTAGCAAGCAAAATAGAAAAAGTATTTCCCCTGAGTGTGGTGCAATTTTACCCCGGCAGGTCATGCCATCATCTGCGCCGAGTTCAAACGCATCAATTAAGGCAGCTGCGCCAGCTTTGCTGTACAAACATTTGTGATATCAGCAACGAAAAAGTTTTAGTAAATATAAGCCACCGTTCCTGCACACGTAATGGTAATCATCTTGTTCTATTAATCAAGACTAGTAGTACTCAAAACGAAAAAATGATATCACAAACTGTTTTTTGTTCTTTTAAAAGGGGGAGGGGATCCAACACAATCAAAAAAGATGGCTGCGGCCAAATGGTGGTTGATTTGACAATTACAGAAATGAGTTAATTTGTGGTAGACCTATTTGACGATTTGATGGGCTCCCTTTTGTATTTGTGACATTAAGTTCTTTGGCTGTGCTGTTTGCATTAATTCGGCCATAACCTAAAAACGAGCTATGCTTTTCCTCAAAGTCATATAACCTATTGCTATAGGCGCCTATTAGGCTACTACACATAAAAAACATTTGAAATAAATATAAAAACTCGTGGAAAACAAAGAATGCTAAAAAGATATCGCAGTAATTGTCATAATACAATGTTATAACATCTCAGCCAATATTGTTGCGAAACACAGGACGCATCAAGTGGCTTGAGAAACTAAAATCTATAGTACAAAGCGTAATTCTTTCTGTGTGTGTGTGTACCCACGCGTGCGAGTGTGTCTGTGTGTGTTTGAAATCATCCCAAGTCGAGTCATGCCAACGGATTTTTAAAAATGGTATACACAGATTTCCTACATAGCGCTCAGTATTAAACGGATTGTGTGGAAAACAAATCGGCAAGCGGGCTTGTCGTGTCCTTGGGTAAGACACTTAACGGGATGCCTCCATCTTTATTTGGCAGACAGGTTGCGGGGCTAAGCAGTCTACCAAACGTGGTAGCCCAGTCTAACTGAATACTGGGAAGAAGGACTAATGGGAAGTTCATAATGTAAGTTGCTTCGACAAAAATGAAAGATTTTTGCCATACAAAGAAAAAGAAGAAAGGGATATTAACTCGGTGCTTTTGATAAAAAATTTCTTCAACGAGTTAAGCCGAATTGACGACGCAACTAGCGATTCTTTTGTTTTTAAACAATCTAAGCATGGTTTTATTATTTTTTCTTAAACGCTTCAACCTAGCTCTATGATGTCATAACGCTATCTAATAGCATTATAATGAAAACAATGCACCAGGCAGCCGCTACACTTGAAGTTGCCATACAATGTAATTTCAAAAGCAAGCAATTGATATGCTACCTGATAAAGAATGCATAACTAACGTAGTGGTTGGCCAAAAACCTGATTTTTGGAAATGCAATATATTGCAAGTTGATATACTTTTGTACAGTCGTGTTACAACCCTGACTGATCTTAATTTCGAAGATATATTGATCAAATGTGGTAGGGTTAAACAAATCGACAATTTTTCACGAGAAATCTTTTAAGAATCACAAAAGTTATTCGCATCTTTACCACAAAATTATTGTCGATGGATTGCACTCTTAAACCATAACAATAATAACCAAACTGCAACTGCTTGACTTTAGGTTAGTTTTCGCTTTCCCTAGCTGCGATTATGCCAGCACCAAGCAACATGCGCTCAGCCAGATGCATTAAGTCAGTGTTGCTAAAACTTTTTGGCTCGTGGTCCACATTTGTCTTTCAGAAACCCTTCGCGGGCCACAAGAATTAATAATAATAAATTTTTGAAGAAAAACTTTGCTGTATTTCAACTTTGTAAATTGTTAACTATTTTACATTCGAATTCATTTCCTTTAAAACCAGTTAATTCAAAGTATAATAAAACAGCTGAAAAAGAATCAAAAGAAATTTGAGGTCTTAAAATTATCTGCAGAAATCCAACAAAATAAGTAAAATCATTAGTTTACCCCAAATAGTAAAAACAAGCGCTGTTCACAATTGCATCCATTACACTAAAATTAAGTACTGAAAATAGTTATTATGTAATTGCAATTGTTGGTTCACTTGACATCTTCAATAAAAATGCTCTTAACGATAAAAGTATTAAATTTTCTTTTTAAATGAAATTTACTTGGCGGGCCACTCCAGGGAGCCTTGCGGGTAACTTCTGGCCCGCGGGCCACGGTTTGAGCACCATTGCTTTAAGTCATACAAATAGGTCTGCATTTGCGAGAAGTTGTCATTAGTACGCCATATATTTAATAGTGTGTTCCTGAAAACACACAAAAATCACTTTAGCGAACTTCCACAACTCGATTTATGCTTCCTTGTAAGTGATAAAATAAACAAATAAAAGCTTGTAAAATGATTGGCTCTTTCAATTGTGAGCAAGGCCAGTCTCAAAGTACGCCTGTGCTCGAAATAAGACAAACAAGGTTTAGCCACAGAGACTTCAAAGACTTAGGGCAAAGTGCATATGCGTAAAACGGCTATGCGCAACCTCTCACGATGTTTTTCTACGCCATTCCATAAAAAAAGATACTGCTGGTTTCGGAACAAAAAATGACGCCTCAAAAAAAACCCAAACTTTTTGTTACTGTTCTCACAACCACCCATCGGATGAAGCCGGCTCGGCTGACTTAACAGATATTTTTAACTTCGACATTACTGATGAGGTGCTGCTATTGTATTTATTCAACGGTGAGTGATTGACTTTGAGAGCTGGTTTGCTCTCTTCCTGGCAGCGCTAACGCCAAGACCATCCATCATATGGGCAAGCACTGGCTTTAAGTCATACAAATAGCACAACAGTTGCAAAAAAGTCGAAAACAGAAGGTAACATTCAATAGCTTATTGCTGAAAATACGTTTCAATCACGTTAGCCTCCTCCAGCAACTTTGAACTTGTGCATTTCAAGCACTACGTCAAATGAACGTATAAACGTTCGTGAAATCGTTGGATCTTTCAATCGTGAGCAAGTCCAGTTTCAAAGCAAGCCTGTACTGCAAACAGTTTAAACAAGTCGATTCTAGACACTCCAGAAATTTTGCGAGAAATGTAGCAGATTTGCGCAACTTTCCATAATGTCTTTCAACTCGATTACCTATATAAAAAGGGTACTTTCAAATGTGCAAAGAGAATTGGCTATGTCAAATGATTATTATCCATTGGGTGGAATCGGCGCAGTCGGCTGAACCATAACCCTTCACCCTGACATCACTAATGGGAGTCTATCCTGCCACTCCAGCTAGTTCCGCATAAAGTCAGGGCAGGGAGGAAAATCAGTCAAAGGGTAAAGTCAAAAGAAAATCAAATTGAGCAAAATCAGAAATCGAATTAACATCGAAACAAGAAAACGGGATGTGGTTGTCACGAAAAAAGCAGTACAGTTAATAGAAACAAATAAACAAAAGTATTGATAAAAGCCAAGCAAAAACTAAAATGTAATTCCCTTACCGTGCCCCTAAGACTACATTTAAAATAGTAAAACGTGACAAATTCAAAATTACGGTTTTAGAAGCTCTAACCGGCCGACAATAAAAGCAAAATGAAAATCATTTACTTAATCATGGGAAGTGTAAGTTGATTGATGTTCATAGACGTATTGTTTCTGTAAAAGTATTTGTCTTTACATCAATCTGAAAATCTTTTTGCCCGTTCTTCAGCAAATACAGTGAAACTTCGTTATAACGAGCCTCGATTGAACGCGAATTCGGATATAACGCGATCAAACGATGGATCCCAAGTTGTTAACAAACACACGAAGTAGACTCAATCAAGATTTTCCAACTCGAGAGCATTGTAGATTTTGCTAGAAGCATGAAATCTGCCTCTCTTAAAAGAGTGTACTATAGACCCTTTCTTTGAAAAGCAATGATGGTAATATGCATTATTGTGTAAAAATGTGGATTTACTATATTTACTGTGGTTTTCCAGTGATGCTAAAAATAAAAATGGTTATGTTTTTAATCTCCATACAACGTTATTGCGCTTTTTACGCGATGACGTTTTATGGACCCCGGCAATCGCGTTATATCGACGTTTCACTGTAAGACGTAAAAACAAAATGAAAAACACGTTTAGCTCTGATAACATCTGCATGGTGCTTGGCATAGTGTCTGGGTAAAATAATTTGATCATTTTTAGAAATGAAAATATTAAAAGTACGATATTCCAAACGGGGCGACGTGAGGAGTATCTAATAGAAAACGCGGTTTTTGTTTGGCCAACGTATTGCCTATTTCCTAACTTACACTGCACAACACAAATTGCAAATTTAGGCAATTTAATTTTGACGTACCTTTATTACTTCATCCTTGCTGGAGTGGAGCTATTTAGCGGTGCAAACAATATTTTTATTTTGGTCTGGTTACATAGTTTCACAAAGTGGGACTTTTGTTCCACTTTGCTGCATGTGATCGATGTCTTATGGGTAAAGATTAGTCAGGCACGGACACAACTGTATCCTAGTATTTTAACCTATTGTACAGCTACATATCAGTTATTACAATTTTCGTAATTGCTATTGCATTATATACCTACATACCTACAGGAATGTAAAAACTGTAATGTATCACTTTATTTCAACAGGCAACATATCAGTGACAGGCTTTATTTTGTACAGTTACTACGAAAATGACAGTGGTTGATAAGTACAGCTGTGACCTGCAACTCTTTTTACTAAAGTTAAAGCAGCGGTATTATAGCGTCATTTAACGCTATGACGAAACAGGAGCTTGTTAATGCGTTCACGAACAAAATGCATGTTTAAAATGCAAAGAAAAAGAACCGCTTGTTAGGTCTTCAATAAAACTCAAATCGCATTAGAATTTTAAGTATCTTGTCATTATTTTTTAGATTACTTTTAACTGCGTTTCTACGGTCAGAATTTGCAAGAGAAAACGAAGAAAGCAATCAATTTTTAATTATGAAGACATTCTACCCCCCCAAAAAAGTGAAGTTTTCCCAAGCTTGCAAATCGGATGCTGACCTTCCTTTTAGCTTAAAACCACTTTTTTCCGTCAAGACATGCCAACGAAGCAAAATATTCTTCAACTGTGACGTCAACAATCCTTCTTACTCTCACTCACAGAAGTGATCAGTCGTGCCGAGTTTCATGTTTTTACAACCAGTAGCTTGGGAAGAGTTGAGACACATAGGCACACACACATACACACATACACACACACACACAAACACACTCCTAGGCACACACAGAAACAGAATTGCACTTTATAGAATAGACTAGCCGGTTCTGCCGGCGTGGTTCGCAGAACCCCGTCAGTAACGTCGAAGTTGAAAATATAATTCTAGTTTCAAAATCAAAAGTACTATTTTTTAAAGGAAATTGATTACAAAATCTTTATAGGGGAATGCGCATAACCGTTATGTTTCTCCCAAAGTTTCAGGAGTAGTTGGCTATGTCTTGTTCGTTCTGTTTCCAGCATAGGCGAACATGAGAACCGGACTTGCTCATAACTGAAACAGCCAATCGCTTCACAAACTTTTGTCACTTTATTTTATGAAGAGCCTGAAAGCATATTTAAAAAGTTGTGGAGAGGCCAAGGTGATTGATATGTATTTCAGGAATAAGGGATTAGATACCAGCCCACTGATGACTTTTTCGCAAATGTTGGCAAATTTGTACGACCCAAAGGCTCTGGCTGGACGCATGTTGGTTGGTGCTGACAAAATCGCAGTTCGGGGAAGCGAAACTAACGCAAAGTCAAGCACTTGCAGTTGAGTTATTATGATGAGTTAGGTTATAGTTTAAGAGTGTAATCCATCGACCAGGTTTTTGACCGGCGCGATGGCGTAGTAATTAGAGCGTTCGCTTCGCACTCGGTAGGCTTGGGGTTTATTTCCCATGCCGAGTTATACCAAAAAACTTCAAAAATGGGATTTAAGCTTCCCTGTGCGACGCTCAGCATAAGAAAAGGGATTGCACGGAGAACAAGCCGGCAAGCTTGCTTGTTGAGTCCGTGGGCAAGACACTGAACAAGATGCTTTTGTCTTTATGCGGCAGACAGATGGTATCCGTGCTTCATCAGGTTAGAATGGTAAAGCTCTCACCCAGCATGTTGTAAGAGGCGACTCACTAATGGCAGTCCGTCTTATTGGTGGCGGGGCTATTAGTCAGTAATTTGCATCCGTGATTCGTGACTGGTGCCAAATGGGCTGCCAGTTTTCCCCAAACCCAATTCAATTAGATTGACGGCGTGAACCTGGATTGCGTAAGCGCCGTACCGTTATCCCTAGAAAGAGTAGGAGTAAACAAATCTATCAGATTTTTGTGGTAAAGATGCGAATAACTTTTGTGATTCTTAAAAGATTTCTCGTGAAAAATTGTCGATTTGTTTAACCCTACCACATTTGATCAATATATCTTCGAAATTAAGATCAGTCAGGGTTGCAACACGACTGTACAAAAGTATATCAACTTGCAATATATTGCATTTCTAAAAATCAGGTTTTTGGCCAACCACTCCGTTAGTTATGCATACTTTATCAGGTAGCATATCAATTGCTTGCTTTTGAAATCACATTGTATGGCAACTTCAAGAGTAGCGATTGCCTGGTGCATTGTTTTCATTATAATGCTACCAAATAGCGTTATGACATCATAGAGCTAGGTTGAAGCGTTTAAAAATAAAATAAAACCATGCTTAGATTGCTCAAAAAAAGAACCGCTAGTCGCATTTTTGGTTGGTCGTTTTACTCCTCCTCTTCCTTGGGATGGAGGTACGGCGCGAACAGCAATCCAGGCTCACGCCATCAACCTAATTAAATTAGGCTAGAGGAAAAGTGGCAGCCCATTTCGAACCAGCCGTGAATGCAACATGCCGACTGGTAGCTCCACCACCAACAAGGCGGATTGCCATTGACGGGTATGCAAAAGTCGCCTCTTACGACATGCTGGGTGAGCAGCTTCACAATTCTAACCCGATGAAGCACGGGTAAAGCCAGTTGCATCGTCAATTCGGCTTAACTCATTATAGAATTTTTTTTTATCAAAAGCACCGAGTTAGTATCTCCCCTAAAAGGTTGTAATTGTGTTTCTATATTGAGTAGTTTTTGAGAAAATGCTTTGAACACATTGTAAAATCAAGAGTCACCTGTAACGTCATCTTACCAGCAAAAGCCATGAAATCTTGTCAAGGTGGCAAGTTAATGACCGGCTTTTGTTTGATCAAAAAGCTTTTTTCTACGTCAAGTGTAGTGCAAATTCAAATAGAAATGGTTGAATATGATGTCATTATGGGGTCACAAATCCCCCTTGTGACACTTATCCCGGGGAGGAAATTGATTGTGCGTAGTTTGATGTTTGTACGCCCAGTAGTTTCGGGGTTTGTTAAAGTGCACGTACGTATACACGCACATACCAATCAAAATCGCGCTTTCTAGTATAAGGTGCAATAAGTCAGCCAAACAAAAACGGCGTTTTCTATTAGATACTCCTCACGTCGCCCCGTTTCGAATATCGTACTTTTAATATTTTCATTTCTAAAAATGATCAAATTATTTTACCCAGACACTATGCCAAGCACCATGCAGATGTTATCAGAGCTAAACATGTTTTTCATCTTGTTTTTACGTCTTACAGTGAAACTGCAAGTTGAGCCTTACAGGCGTCACATTAGGTTATTTCGAGCTAACTTTGCCTCGTAGATTTTCAATGTGTTGCTTGTATGTCAATAATTTCCAAGCGGTGTAGCCTGAAAATTGAAGAGTACTTTTTTGGACGAATATTAGCAATGCGATTGAAGCAATCATTCGCTATCCTCATTATATTATTTTTAGCATCGATTTTTTTAACAAAGGGTTAAGCGCAGATTTTAAAATTTGTGTTAATGATTTTGTTCTTTCCCAGATGTTTGAATTTGTCGTGGTCCTTAGCGTTTTAAAGCAATTGATTACATGTAAAGGCAACCAGAAGAGAGCGTAAACACCTGGGCCTCGACAGCTTTTCTAAATAATCCAACCTGATTTTTATATCAAGATATTATTGGGCAAAATATCCAAAAATGCGGCCAATTTGCAATTGTATTCTCCGATGAATGCAGTGGCTGGTCTAAGGAACTATCCACAATTACTGTTTAATAAGTCACCATCAGCAGGCTCGTCCCAAGAAAGGCTTATATCTGGTTGGTTGTTGATAAAAGCTACCTTTTTTGAATTGAGGTGACACTCTTCGCATCTATCCCTATCGCTACTGGCTCTATCGACGTCAATTGCTGCACAACAGTAAGAGAACAAACTTAACCAGGGGTGGGTAAACTACGGCCCGCCAACACTTGTAGAAACTTCCATATATGTAATTTAATATGACAGGGGAGGCTACACTCATTGTACTAAAGAGTCAAAAACGATAAAAGCCATTATTAAAAGATCCGCTACCCAATTCTAAGTTTGAATTGACGCATTTCCCTCATTTTCAAAGCCCTGTAATATGACATTGAAAGAAACTATTGCAAGCTGTCGCATTGCATACAGCTATTGCAACATTTTAAGCACTGGCCATCGGCCAACTCTTGAATGCTCAATGCGGCCCTCCGGCTAAAAAGTTTGCCCTCCCCTGGACTAAACGAACGCCAGACGTCTGGCTTCCCGAGCCTCTAATTTTACGTCTGAAGTAAAGCTTATTCTTACTAAGTACGGAACACACTTAATCTTTTGCAATTTGCATACCTTAACTTTACAGGCCTGAATCAAGCTCAGGAAAACATTTATAGTGCAGCAGCAGACTAATCAACAATTACCTATTCTTCTCAAGCTTCTTAAGAGTAGGTCACACATATCATTTTAACCAAAACAAAACAAAGAGCACAGCTATGCCCCAAATCCATTTCATGACCTTTTGTCGCACCTTCTCGCTTTAAGAGCAACTTGAGGTTGAGCAGTTTTGATCAAATTCTATGAAGGCAGTTAAGCGTTCAAAACTCATGGTGATTACGTGATGAAGTCCTCGGCACCTTCTGCAATTTTTCCAGCTTGTCGAGGAAAAACCCTACACCAACTTACAATCGGCTATTGGTAAGTCCAAAGGGGCTCTGAACCCAGAGATATTATGAGGTTATATCGTAATCTGAGGATAAAAATATATATGTCTTAACTCAACCATTACACTTGGACTTACTACCCTAATTCCAACTGGTTAATAATACAGGAATGCGATTAGCTGTAAAAGAAAATATGCATTCGAAAACATTCATGCTTCATCGACAGATGTGGAACCTCAATTAAGTTGAGTTTATTTGATTTGAAGCCCTATTGCTCGTTATCGAAAGTTAATAAAGCAGCTGTCTATTCAAATACATTACTATTGCCTCAATGATAAAGTACAAAAGGATTTAAAAACTAAAATTTCGTCATTTGTCATTAGGACCCTTAGAAGAACATCAGGAAAAAAGTGCAACTCTTTACGATAATCAATTTGCCCAATACGAAAATATGGTAAAATTACCAACTGAATGTTTAATAATAATCAAGTTGTTCTTTTGTAGATTTAATTTAAAACAAATCAAAAAAGATGCTGTTTTTAACACATCTAAAATTTAGTTATAGACCTTAATTACACTTTCGGTCACGCTAGATATTTTTATCCTCCAGTCAAGGGAAAACTTGTTGGTTATTTACAGAAAAACGTGGTTGCATTTAGATATGCACTGCTCTCAACAGCAGGCGTAGGTATCGACAGAACTTCAAATTCTGCGCCGAGTCTTGGTGAATATTCGGCTTCGGCCAATGATGCTTCAACTCTGGCATGAACCGAAACTTTACGTTTTCCTCGATTTATAAAAAATTTCATTATTTCCACTTTCTCAATTATGAGCTCAGCAGTGCACAACTAAAACGCAATTATTTTATAGTTTCGTTACTCTCACAGCATTTTCTTTTTTAGTTTTAACTTCCAGTCATGAAAAAACCTTTGCGACTACAGATTGAAGATCGTCAAGTTTAAACCCGCTTCAGAGTTATTTACACTCCTAGTACGTTGCATTTCTGCACACAAGCCTGAAACCAAGCAGGGGAAATTAAAGCAGAGTGGATTTCACAAGGGCACAACAACGTGACCATTGTGGGCTTCAAACTCACAATCGTTGTCGCTATGAATCGCGTTCTAACCCACTCGACCACTCGCGACAGTTTTGATTTGTTTTGATTAAAACAGAGCTTTTTGTAAATAAAAAAATATCTTTCTATTCATGAAAACATTTGTTTCAGTTGAATGGTGTTTCTATTTTTTACGGAAAACGTATCTGCCAAAGATTGAAATAGATTTGAGCTCGGTCACTTTCAGTAGCCTTAGTTCAACTTCTTTGTGGAGGCACACCGATACCAATAACATCAAAAATGGTATTCACCGCTTCCCTGAATGGCGCTCAGGGCGATAGGGATAGGGTAGAAAACAAGCCGACAAGTTCGCTTGTTGTATTTTTGGGAAAGATACTAAACAGGATTCCTCCACCTTTGTGGCAAAGACAGGTGGTGGGATTAAGCAGTTTACCTGTCGCAGTGGCCGAGTCTAATGAGAGACTAGCAAACAGAGCGGGAGCCCGCATGCATGATAAACTGAAGTGGCCAACTGTATACTTTCACAAGCGGTGCAACCAAACGGCCAACATTGCCGAAGTACACTATCAAAAAGAGAACTATCCATTCATCATGGGTTTTTTTAATGCGATACCATGTGATCATTGAGGCCTTAAAACAACAGCATAGGGTCTAGTTTTAAAGTCTGCAGAAAGTTTTTCACACCATAGGAGAAGCAAATGCCACATTACCCCTCCGCGGAATATGGCGCTAGGCCAATAATTTGTTCTTTTTTATATGCTTTATTGCTACGAAGCAAATACACTTGAATGCAAGGGCGTATTTAAAAAAAATTTAAACCCAATAGAAAAAAATTTTCCAAAAAAAGGTTATCAAGGAACAAGACAAAACAAAAAAGCATCCATATTAAAAGATTGGGAGGTTGTTGTAGATAATACAAAAACAAGGGGAGAGGAAAATAACATCTCTTCTTAAATAGGGTGTTTATTGAAATCATATAGTCCTAAGCACAGGCTTAATGTAACTAGAAGTATTCTTTTTGGCGGGGTAAACCCCTTTACAGCTAGGGCTAAAGGCCACCTTATACTGCGCAACTTTGATCAAGAAGGCCATTGTAATTTTGGTTTGCCCTATCTAGCTCCACAAAAATCCGCCGTTGATCAGCAACAAGTTTCATTTGCAAAAAAAAACAACTAATTTTTTATGCTATAGGCCTACAGTGAAATTATTTCTTTAAAACATTCATCACAGTGTCTGAAGTTAGGCACAATAATTTGCTTCATTCTCATTTTTAATTACCTTTTCCTTAATGAACGGAACCGAAACTAACTATTTGTCATATGACAATAGATCATTAAAATGCTTCCGAAAACTTAAAACAATTAATACTCTTGTCTAGAACAATGAAAAAGTTTTCTGTAATTTGATAGCCTACTAGCTGGCTCTGCCGGCGTCGTCCGCGGGGTCCTATTAGTAGTGTCGGGGTTGAGAATATCGGTTCGATCGGCTACATTGGCTTTATCAAATGGGTTGCTGTAAGAATAGTAACAACTAAAAAAGAGTTAATACTTTTTTGAATTCGCCAGTTGTTCTGCCAAATCAAAAGTATACCTTTTTTGAAGAAAACCGAGTAGAAAAACATTATTGGTGATTTCGAATGTCACAAACTTTCCTTAAGTCATTTTCCAATTTGCCTGGAAGCACAAATTTACGGTTGTGGGAGAGCGCCAGAATGATTGTTGTGTATTATTAGGAATGAGCTATCAAATATTAGGCGTACTACTTACAACTTTTTCATAGTTGCATGTCTATTTGTATGACCTAAAATCTATGGCTGCTCGTATGTTGCTTGGTGTTAGCATTTAGCCCAACTTGGGAAAGTGAGAACTAACCCAAAGCCAAGTACTTTCACTTGAGTTATTGCTATAAGTTAGACAATGGTTTAAGGGTGTAATCTATCGACCGGGTTTTTGTGTTAGGGATAAAGATAACTTTTGTGATTTTCTTCAAGATTTCATGTGAAAAACGCCAATTTGTTCAACTTGCTGAATATAACTTAGAGGTCAAGATCGGTCAGACTTACGACACGTCTGTACACATGTATTGAAACTTGCCATTACTTTACTAAAAAACAAGTTTTTTGGGTCAACGGCTTGTTAATACTGTACTGCATCATTCTTCTTTAACAAGCGGTATATCAGTTGTTTGCCTTTAAAATGACAAGATATAACAACTTCAAGTGCCGCTGCCGCCTGCTGCTTTTTTCACTGCAATGGTGCCAGACAGTATTATGACATCACACAGCAGGTTAGAAGCGTTCAATAAAAAACGAATGAAAGCATGCTTAGAATGCCTAAAATACTTAAAAAAGGATATCTTTTTGCATTGCCAATATCTTTTTGCATTGCCAATATCTTTTTGCATTGCCAATAGGCCTATTACTGAAATGAACATCCTCAAAAAACGAAAATTATAAGCAGACAAGTTTAAGTAGGCTTAAAATTTAAATACAGTCTTTTCTTAATGAGAAAAAGTTTGTAACACGTTTGTATCTGTATTCAACATTCTATGCTATCTTAAACAATAATCACTATATTATGCACGTTGAGGGTTCAACCTATCTTTATTGCTATGCTAACTTGCAAATTTTGATTAGCTGTAGACTGCGCTATTCGCGGAGTATACGTATCAATTAATGTTAATCTTTATCATAATATAGCCAAGTCGTCTGCTGGGCATCGCCTCGAATTGTATTATTTGACAATGTACGAGATTGATTGGCAATAGCAACGAGCTGTGAGACAAGAGTTTTATTAATGAGACATTCCCTACAACTAAAGTAATTACAAGATGGAATATAGTGTTTCTTCTTTCATAAATTCTTTGCGTCTTCGAACCGACGATCGTTAAGCCATTGACGTCACGCAGTTACCACGGAAGCAAGTAATTGACCAATAGGAGTTGCTCTGTAATAAAACACATTGTCTCAAGTAGGTTCAGTGATTGAGGCTCTCTTGTGGCTTTGTCTCAAGTTAACATTTTTTCTGCCGAGACTGTGCACAACCTTGAAAACAACCGGGAATGCTCACTCAACTGGAATCAATTTGATTCCAGTCCACCGACTGAGTTACAAGGCGAAGCCAAAAATAATTGCAGGGGCACATTTTTCGAAAAATTTTTGATGTCTTAAAAATATTTAGCAAAATTATGAAGGTATACTCTCCGCTGTTTAATTTAGGTTGTTTTTCCATCTCAAGTTGCAAATGGCTTTGACTACAGCTAATAAAAGATTTTATACAAATCAACTGAGCGTTTTCGTTCTTTAGTGACAACAAATTAAAGAGAAATTGGTAAAATTCAAAGTTTAACGATAATTGCACCAAAATCAATACTTCGGCTGGAAAATTACAATTATTGAAATTTTTTGTATTTTAATTGAAAATAGCTAATTACCGCAATTGGATCCGAGAAATTTGATGGGGTTCATGGTTTCTTCTCCCACCTTAGGTAGTTTGAAGACCGGACTTGCATTTCTTATGGACTATCTATTTGTGACTACCGACTACTCCAAAAGACAAACCAGTTTTATTGAAAATCAAATAAATTAACTAAAAAGGTTTTTAATACCGTTGTGATTAGAGATTTGAAGATGGCAAAACTTTATTTATTACTGTATTTAAGGTGTCATTTTATTTAAAAGCTACAGCATTCTGCGGGCCTTGAACTTTCGGTTCGTTGGCTTAAGAATGTCTTTTCCTGATTTTGCAATAGCGAATTTGAAGGAGAGGTAAATGCAATTTTTCCAAAATTCGCTCTAAACCTTTTCTGTTCATTAAATCTAAACCGTTCCAAATTTTCTTATGGACAAAAATCGTTTATTTACTTGAATTCACTGTTAAAACCTTACTCCTACCTGTAATATTTATTGAATTAAACATCTTGACCCTATCCAAACAAATTTCTGAAAAATTTTATATTATAGCCGTTTGAGTGACTAGACAAAGAATTGAATCCATGTTCAGCTGAAAACCAAATAAGTGGTGATTAGCTCAATCATACTCTCGTTCTGATCTTTGGTTCAAAAACCATCTGACATCAAATTTTTCCAAAGCTTCTTTAACATATTGCTTTTTTTCGAGACCAGCGATGCTACTTAGAGATAGATGCCAGTTTTACATGCATCTGAGTTCAATTTTTCTCTGGTTCAGCAAAAGCTGACAGAAAATATTAATTACTTTTTGCAGTATCGTTTACGAACACTGACGTCAAATTTTCCATTCGAGTGAGATAATGTGTTTTTTCGCTAGACGACGCACAAGTTCAATATCTTGAAAAATCGTGAAACAAGGTCTACAACACATGTATTACTCACTTTAAGAAACGTAATTGGCAATAGCATGTCAATGGAACCAGGCATGCCCCAAAATTTTGGCTGTATTACTCTGTTCTAGAAAGTTAGTGCAAGTTAAAATTTTTTACAAAAGACTGTAATAACCCATTCTTAAAAGAATTGGAATTATTTCGAATTTTGCCAATTTAAATCAGAGATTTCTTCCAGAGTAGTCATATGTACCTCATAGGCTGCGTATTTTACACGATAAGAATTTTTTTATTGAGATAATGTTTCATTGGTGTTTCGAATAAAAATTATTTAAACCTTAATGGTTAATCATTATCTCTGCCAGAACTGTAGTTTTTTTTCCAGTCCAACAAATGATAAAATAGACTACTTCAGAACCTAGTTTAGGCACATCTATGTAGAAGGAAAAACTGGATGTCTAAAATATAAATATCTGTTTTATTGTAACGAACAAAGTACTTGTTTGCTTGATCAGCTAGTATGAGCACCAGGCATTTGCAAAGACCTCGGTCATTTGATTATTGAGAAGCTCTCAAGAAGACATATAAGGTCTAAACTTTTTATAAAATGGTGGATAGAGTTTTACAACTCGTTTACTCTGTAAAAAAGTGGGTCTAACCAAAAACCTAATAAATCAAAAACTATAAGCAATGGCAACTTGGCGCACCTGAGTTAGGCAACCATTAACTAAAAAGAGCTGTGCTTTTTGGTCCAGCTTGCTTATTTTATAAATGCAGACTTCCAGACATAAGCCTAATTAAACTGTTCTATTTTATACATTTGTGAGAAATGACATAACCTAAAGAATCAACCCCATGTTCACTACCATCAATTCACTTGATTTATTGCTTTTTCTGAATACCGTACTAAAGCATGTGATTACGAAATGGATCGTGATGTCACTTCGTTAAAAGACATTTTCTCTTTTGAGAAAACATCCGTTGTTTATTTTGGACAACCATTTAAGTGCACAGCTTTTGCTGGTAAGCTTATTACCGACTGAAAATGACGCATACGTGTAAATAGCCCACGTTTATTACAGTTTAGTTGCATTTTTTTGAAGCCTTATTTACCTAAATCTATTATTATTTTTAAAAAATACCGCTCAAAAAACGATTCGTCATAAACCAAACTTTTAATTACGAAATTCTAAACTGCTTTAGACATTAATCCTACATCATAATCAGCATTTACCATAATAAGCAGTGCAATCACTTCACATTAATCTCATCAATCACATCCACTGGGTTCCGACAGGCGTACAAAACCGAGATAGAATATTTGCAACAGCGTAATTAGGTTGGGAACAGTAGCATATTTGGAAGCGAGGACAACAAAACCAACGAGGAACTTGTGCTCCCTCGTCATGCTCACTGTGCTCTCTCTCGTCTACACTGCAACGGGCACAGCCTTCTTTTAGGTTCTTATCTTTCTAGGATTGGCAGAATCGAGAATCATTCCTGCAGCGCCTGTGGACACTCGCCCCAGGACACCTCTCATCTCATTCTGCACTGTCCAGCTACGGACTCTTTGCGCCGCTCATACTTTGGCGACTCTCTGTCTCTGTACGACCTCTGGTCCATACCTTGGGGAGTTGCCCGGCTTCTGGAGCTCGATGGTCTTCCGCCATGCCCCCAACCCTTGGAAGGGATCGGGTAACCAACAACAACAGCAACAACAGGACAACAAAAGGCGATGCCTCCCAAACGGTGTGAAGAGAAGAAAAGATGTGAAAAGAAAAAGGGATTTGTATCTGTTTGGAGACCAAAATGGGGAAAAGAGTTTTGAGTGAGTTTATAATTAAATTGAGCAAAGTCCTCGGTTTCAAAAGGTTGATCCTCTAAAATTTTCATCTTTACAAAATGTTAACCCAAAATTTGTTTCTGACTACGCAATGGTTGAAAACAAAAGAAAATGGATTCAAACTCCGAAACATCAAAAATCTAATTTTTTATGGATTTGCTTATACATTTCATTGATTGAGTACAAGTTCAAATGCAGTTCCAACAAGAAGCTTTTAAGTAATTTCAAAATTTCATCGGGATTAGGCTAAACAGTGAAGCTGCACACCCAAGATGTCGCAAGTGGCGACTTTTGGGTCCCCACCAATGACATTCGCCTTGTTGGAAGCAGGTCTGCTACCATATATTTTGACTGGTTTGAAGTGGACTGCTACTATCTTTTAGTCAGATCTTAATTGAATTTGCGGTGTCATCGTGAATAACCGTTTTCGATGTGTTTCAATCCCGAAGAAGAGGAAGAATAAACAAGACCATTAAAACCTCAACACCATAATAATAAAGCCTAAACCAGAAAATGGTTTCCGAAGGATTTGGTTAATTCTTCAAAAAAGTTAGGTTTATTACGCAGCAAAGTGACGGCCTTTGAATGGCTTCGACCTAACCTTTGCTCAAGTTTTTAGATAGCTTTTACACCGAAAAGAATATTGCGCCAAGCTGACACTACTGCTTTTATTTTGAGGTTACAGCTTAATGACGCTACGGTTCAATTTTCTGTTAAGTGATGCCAGAAACGAAAACGGATGGAAAATATATTTCAGTAGAAACGAATTTAACCTATCGAAGAGCATGCGGCAAGATAAAATATTAGCATTATCAGTATTGGCCTTTCTGAACTTTTTTTAACCATGCCTACTCACCAACAAATTCTCTGACCAAAGCAATTTTGGGTAGAAAAATGCTCGTATTCCTGCTCCCAATTTTTACTACAACGTTTTCTTCGAATAGTGCTGTTAGATATTTCAAAGGAAAGCTATAGATAATTAGTAGCTTACCGATACCATTATTGAGGACGTAAAGAGCTCATGGTCCACTGAGATATATATTGGCGCAGGTGACAACGCTATCAATCTCAAAGGTAATTTGATTAATTTCGCGCTGATAGTATTGATGCAACCACGATACATCGGTTGAACGCGGTTTGTTTTACCTTGAGTTTCTTCTATTCTTGTCTACTTTTGTAGAAACATACGAAAACATAGATGACTACGACCAAGACGCCATTTTAAAATTTTATTAGGGTGTTTGCTATAAATATTATATTGTTGAAGGTATTTTTAGCTTTCTGATTTTAATTATCACACTTTAACGGTTGAATGCAGTCTACTCAAAACGTTACATGAATTCAAATGATCATTTCAGACGTTTTTAACTTCACAAAATTTATTGACGTTGGTCGGTTTGATGGTATTTGACTAACACTTTGTAATAAAATCATAGTAATGAGGCGCTTTGCTTGATTTATATCAAAAACTGCGACAACTTCTTAAGATTAGTTGGCTTAAATGTTCATACTTGCCGTCAATTGCGTATTTTGAAGGCGGAAAACTTTACTTCAAATGGAAAGAGAAAAAAAGAAATTTCCAAACTTTTTATTGTTCTGGCACCTCTTGTTTATATAAAGAAAGTTTAACCTCACTGAGTCGCCTGCCCCTATCCCTAGAATCAACTTAATATTTCCATCTTCTCCATGTACAATTATTTCTTCATGCACCTGAGCTCGCCTCAAGCTAAGTACAAGTTTACTTTTGGGTAAAAGACATCAAGAAATGTCAACAGTCAAACCAATTATCTTACTATAAAATTTGTGTCGAAAAAAAAATTTACATGTGATGATGTCACAACAAAAAAGCACACTTAAAATGCCTTTCGACTTTTATTAAATTTTTTTAAAATGCCAAATAAAAATAATAAAATAAACAGTGGATAAAATACAATAAGTAGGCAAAACAGTAGCCACAAAAATATAGTCGCACACAAAAATAAATTACGGCCATTTCTAGTGTAAAATTTGGCATTAAAAAACCATAAAATTTTTAAATAAATTTACAAAAGAAGTAATTTTTTGCAATTTATGGGTTCCAAATAAATAATCGGTTGTTTTTTCAGTTTCAATTGATCATGGTAAAGAACGGAGCAATATACCCGCAACTGGATATCAATAAATAAAAATGCATTGTCAAATAATAGGAAACAAATATTATACACTAATTTCACATAAAGGATGCGTGTATACAAAATCTTCGCATGGCAAGTTGTACAAGCCAGCTCTAGCTGGAATGCTTTTTGCAGGATGCCCTTTTTTCCACAGAGCAACAGCCACACAGTCGGAATCCTCTCCGAACATTAAAGTCGTAGGCCAGTGGAAAAACGTTTTTGTGCGATGGTTAAAAATAGGAGTCATCCATTGAGGATTGGGAT
The DNA here is from genome assembly GCA_963675345.1 of Trididemnum clinides. Taxonomy (NCBI): domain Eukaryota; kingdom Metazoa; phylum Chordata; class Ascidiacea; order Aplousobranchia; family Didemnidae; genus Trididemnum; species Trididemnum clinides. The sequence continues at coordinate 14,659,886 of OY776302.1, forward strand.
CTACGACTCCATTATCGTAACGCAAAGTAATTGTATCCTTAATCCAAGTTCCATCTGTCCACGCGGTCGGAGTTCCACCTCGAAGGTATTCTTCATCAAATTTTTTGTGTAGAAATTTGATGGTTTTTTCCATTTTAGCTTCACTGTCCAGCACTGCCAACTGTCCACCGTATTCAGATTGGCAATACTGTTTGGCGGCCGCCCGCTGAAAAACCGGACCATCAACGTATTTAAAGCAAGAAGATCCAACGGAATAATCGAAACCATCTGGACATTTCCGCACTGTGAATAAAGGAAGCGGTTAAATTTTGACTGTTCTTAGCATAAAAATGCAATTGAAAAAGCTTATTTATTTTCTGTAATATTCTGAACATACAGCTGAGATAAAATTGTACCAAATGTTCTATTTTGGCATTTTCAGTTTTACCTTTTCAAATTATCAAAATTGCTCAAAATTTCAAAATGAAATATCATAAACAATTTTTGATCTAAGTCTTATTCTAAGACTTTTCAAGTGCTCAAAAAATAAAACTCGGAGTCAACACTTATTTCACAAATGAAAAGTCAAAAAAACCTTTTGAAAATAACGTTTGTCAATGATATAACCCTACACCAATAACTGAATCACATTTCCCAAAGCAATTTAGAGTCAAGTCACTTTAGCAAAGAGATGCGCTATACAACTAGTTATGAGATAAATTAATTAATTTTCTGCTCACTTGGACTGGCTGAAATTGCAGTGATGAAGATAAAGATGAAAAATAATTGCATTTTGACAAATAAATAGGTTTCTGAAAATATAATAAAATCATTTTGAAACTGTGATCAAAACAAATCAAATTCAATTTTCTCTTATAAAAATGCATACATATTTAGTGATAAAGTAATTTAATAACGGGACAACCAAAATGGTATAAAGCAATAATTTTTTTCAAACATGAGAAGATTTTACTAGACTCCTAGCAAAAAACACAAAAGTTTTCGGAAACAAATTTTCTTCTTTAAAGCACATTATATTGATCTCTCACAACCTATGCGTTTTTTTTCTATTTCTTGTTTAATAAAATCTTCTTATATTTTGGGCCTTAAAGTCACATAGAACAAAATTCATTCTTCTCCAATTATAAATGGCAATAAAACATTGATTTGGTGAATTTGTCGTTTATTGTTGATTATATTCAAAGACAAAATTAGATTAAATAAAGATAAAATTTTGTTAGATTTTACCTGTTTAAGTTTTTTTCCAATTTTTCTGAAATCGTTTTTAGGTCTTGCTGGTTTTGATCGTCCTAGAACAACTGCCAGTGATCATCTGTTGCGCTTGCCTTTGGTGGAAGGGCATTTATATGAAACATGTAAGCTAATGCGTTGAAAATCAGGGCCTTATTAGGTAAACAGTGCGTCAGGGCTAACAACGTACGTAAGATATATGTGAAAAATGTGTTTGGAATTTAAGCGGAACATTCCGAGCATTCTAGCTTTTATTTCCTTACTATTTCACAGTAGGTACAATACTTAATTATTACATTAACGTTCGGGAAATTCTCTGAATACGAAACCCACATTGTTCTAACACAATCAATAGAAACTAAACGTCGTACATTTTTTGGTAAAATCAAAAAGCGCAGTAGATCAAAACAGAATGAAAAGATGTGATCTCTGACATTAATGTTGATCTCGAATGCCGCCTATATCATGGCTTTTCAACTTTTCAGTTTTCGATTCATTTTTGAGGAAGAAAAGGCATAACAGTTCGTCGGCTTCCAAAAAGAGGTCATTAGCCAACCTTGAAGGGCAAAACTTTTTCTGACTGCGCCCTTGTTTTCAACATACATTTTGCTACACCACAAAACTGCATTATTTTATAATGATCTACGCATTCCATGGCCCGCCGGTTGATAAGCATTGGTTTATATATAGCCTAGGTCACTATATACTGTAGATCAGGGCTTCTTAACCGATGAGACATTCCACTCTATTGGGAACAACAGTAGTTGCAGGGGGAAAATTAGAAATTATTTTAAGGCAGAGATTTCTAAATGGCGCGTTTATTTGAAACAATAAGGGCGTCACAAGTTTACGTTATTAATGCCTGATACTTGGAAATCAGCTCGTGGTAATCTGATTACTTTTTTTTGAAGGTCTGTTTTTATAGAAAGGTTTTGTCCGTTTTTTTCACTTGATGGCTTTTTCTTCGAGGTCATTTGATTCGGGCGGAGTACATGGCTGATCTTGTATAAATGGCTCAAAGTTGATTGGGGTTGTTGGAAATGGAGACTTAGCTAAAACTGAAAGTGGGTAACGACAAAAAAATTAAGAAGCACCAATTTGGAATGGGATCTCGGCTATGTAATTTTACAGACTAATGAAGCCACGAAAGTAGGCGCTTTATCAAAATTTTGGTGAGGGGCAAGGGGATAATCGCACTATAACGATATTTTTATGGCAAAAGGTTGAAAGTCTCAAAAAAGATTATCTCTCTTTTTTAAATCACATTGAACTGACAAAGAAAGAAAGTGTCAGGTCCAATATCCTTCTATGATTTCGCCTTTCAGGATGGTATCGTGAAGAACAGAGTTCTAATTGTGAATAAGGACGACTTCAAGACTAATATCGTTACTCAGGAATAAATCTCGAAAATCTCGATTAGGCACTTAATATCTCCTTGGCTTTCTTTTTTGAGGTGATCACATGACCGTGATTTTTTTGTACTGATTAGGGTTCTAGCTGACTGATTAGCAAATATCTACTAAATTATTTCCATCGCAATAGACAATTATTTTTCAATTGGCTTGTTTGTCTTCACACACCTAGTAAGCCAAGACTACCCTTTTTGACGCAGTGTTATAATGGCGGTAAAAATACACTTTTTGTAAACATAAATTTGATAAATTGGTTCACCAATTACCGATTACATTAATAGTTAACGATTCATTGATAAAAGACGAAAATCTCTTAGGCTGCTTGATATGTTTGCTTTTACACATTTTTAAACAAATGCAATATTACAGCAAAAAGAAGCGTCGAAAATTGTATCATTAAAGATTGTTTAAACCATAAAATTGCTTGTAAAGAAATAATAATATTGTAGAATAACTATACTTGAGCACTATGAGCATGAAACATTAACTTCATTTTTGTTTTTTTGAAGAAAGGAAGCATATCTTATTGCAAATCCTTACTGCGTTGTGTCCAAAAACTATCATGTTTTCAAAAAGAAGGTAGCTTAGTTGATCGAAACCCGTGGTCTGAAATGACGATAGACTATTAGTGCATGGGCGGAACCAGATCATTCGTCTTACTATAACTTCACAAGCAGCAACTGTTTAGTGTTGTTCCTGGCATAGCCAAACCGTAACCCTTACATGCATGTAGCTGCCCCCCCCCCCCCAAACAAACAACATTTGATGGGGCTCGAAATTCATTCGTTGTCATCCTAAATGCAGATTTCTAAAGTTCGGGTTCTTTGCTCTGCGGCAGTTGCAAACGGCAGATCCTACCCCAGTGAGCATTGTATCACGAAAATGAAAAAAATTTGACGTCAAAGCACTTTTACCGCTAAATAATAGCATATGAGTTTCTTGTTTTCACTTAAGCTTGTTCAGGTGGCACAAGACCAAGAGAAAGGACATGCAATTAGAAAAGGTAATAAAATTATACAATAGATAATTTGTCTCTTGTTCACTTGTTGTTATGTGCAAAAGGCGAGGAAGAATTCTTTTTGGTTTCCCATTATCTGGCATTCTGATAATTGTTTAGCTTTCTAAATTTGTTCTTTTCGGCTCCGTTGAATTGATCTATCATCGGCAAGTAAACGTTGACAGGCATCTCGCGTTTGCTGTCATTGCTGCTTTGGGCGTGAGTATCACGTGGTCTGCTTTGTGTTAAAAAATGAAATGATGAGGCAGTTTTCCTGCAAAGTTAACACCAAATTAGGGCTAAGTAACCCGCGATACTCCAGCCATCTCTATTGCCAAAAGCTATGTAAAAACCTCAAGAAGTTTCTTTGCATCTGATTGCTTGAAATAAAGCTGCAAAAATCTGGCTTTACCGGACTTTCAAGCGAAATCGTAACTTTCGATGATTTATTAAGATATAGTACATGACAAGAAGCAATACACTGCCATAAATGGCCAAACAAAAACATAATCTCTGATCAAAGCTCCACCTAAGTGGTCCATTAGCTTATCATTGCGTAGTCAAAAACTCTAATAAGCTCAAAATATAAAAAAATTGAAGTCATTGAACGTTTTGCTTTGGCAACAATGCTATAGCAATCAATAGCTTTCATTCATAATTTGTAACAGTGATTTGTAGCAAGAATGTGAAATTTCCTCAAACAAAATGTTGCCTCTTTTGCAAAAACGCAGTATCACAATGCTCAAGGGCAAAATTTAATAATGGTTACTGTCCAAGATGCAGCACTGTTATAATTCGTATTGTTCATGTAGCGGTGTTAGATCCTACAATCCTGATTTTACAGTTTTGACACGAAGCAGCAAAAATTGATCCTAGACAATCTGCTCGAGCTATAAAATGAAGCTACTTAAAACCTGCTTGCTTTTTTCAAGTTTTTTGTAACAATCGTAAAAGTAAACTTTGTGTATATATGTTAAAAGTTCTTTTTTAATTTTGGTAAAAAGGGTAAAGTTTTGATAAAAGCATTTAAGCAACCGGTTTCGACCCGATGCAAAATGTTCGCTGCAGTTTCAGACAGAAAACACACTTTTCAGACATTACCAAACTAGAAAACATTTGACTGGAATTCAGGTGTTAACTCTTCAGATTTTTAACAAATAATGAATCAACTTCATCCAGTCGCCCAAGCCGTAGCTATACATTACTTAAACATGCCGAGCTCATTGATCCACAAAGATACTGCCAAGCTTATTGATCTGGAACAATACTGCCACAACTTTAAATTTACTGATAACATAAAAAAAATGAATGAAATTTAAAGAACATGCTGTCGTCATGTATGGTTGGCCTCTCTGAAACAGACATCGGAGATCACGATTCTCCGCTCTGATTTGTCTTTATTGAACCTTACAAAAATGTTGCTGCATTATTTTTGTTGACCATAAATTAAAACTGTCTGTGAAGGTTTTTTCTACTTTTCCGTGCTTCTCTTTCCTTGCGTTTTCCTGGTATTGTTAAATATTTCAAACCGTTAAAGCGACAGTTTTGTCATAAAAATTTCTGTTTAATTCTGACATACTGTACCGTATTTGACGTAAATAGTAATTGCAAAGTCAAGAATCGCAAGAACAGGCTGGTAATTTAAATGATTAAGATTTATCAATTCAAACATTTAGAACAAATGTTGATTTTAAAAAAGAAAAATAAATTAAGAATCACCAAGCTTGTCTTTTTTTGGGTAAACAGAGCAAAACCTCGAATTCGTGGAAAGTCGACTGACTACAAAACAAAAAACTTAGCAACCAAAAGTATTCTTATTTTTTGATCATGATGATTTTTGTTGTTGATCTTTCAGCGGTAACCACATGCACGCTGTAGTATCTCTTTTACAATAATGATATTAATCATAAGTTGTTTTCTAGTTTCTATATTTACAAATCAAGGTCAAGACTTGTGTTTTGACCTTATAAAGCCTTGCCATGGTTAGGTAGTATTATACCAAATTCAAAATGATTCATAGTTGCACTTTGTTTGAAGAAACGTATTTATGCGCTTATGAATCGAGAGAACAAAGCAAAAAACATTTAAGCGGACAATAGTTAAATGATACAGCCAGTTCTTCACAAATCTTTTGCTGTACAGAGTAAATTTCTTCATTTAGGAGAAGTAACATTTCTTTGTGTAGATGAAAATTTCTGAGTAGTGATTACGTTTTTGGTCTTTTGAAAATTTTTTATGACACAATAGTAACGTCATGGAGCTAACAACACCATGAAGGCACTGCTTTAGAATAACACCTTGAAATCTTTAATCTCCTTTTTAACGTGGTTTCGCGAAATATGAGTTGACACCGAAAGCGTAATTACGTATGATTGGAAATTTATAATGTTTGCCAGTAATAATAACTTATCATAAAATCGTGCAGACTATTAATAGAAGTAAAGATGTAATTGATAACATGAAAAACCTTGCCCATAAAAAGTTGTTCCGGAATGACCAATTTTATTGATTAATATTTTCATCGCTGTTAATGCCGCAAGTATTAAAACCACACAGATCAGAAAAATTAAAATCTTTTTGCCATGTAGATCTTAAAGAATTACTTACTAACACTGCTAACACAGCTCTGCCGGGGTTGCCCGGGAGGGCTACCATCCCGTTTCGTTGCGTCAGAAATACCAGTTCAGTCGACTGCTCCGGCTTCAACTAAAATATCATTTCTGAGAGCAGTAACAAAAGATTGATGTAAGTGGGAGCGTCGCCCTTATATTTTTAATCCTGATCGTCCTATTGTGAATTAAAGCTGGTCTTGCTCACGAACTTTCTGTTTTCTTATGAATTGCATTTGTGCCTTTCGATAAGTATGGGAGCACAAAATTAAAGTTGGTGGTGAGTACCTTAATTGGCTTTTTGTTTTACAATTACAGAAACAAGTTAATTGGACGTAGGCTTATTTCACGACTTGGTGCAACAGCCGTAGTAATGATATTAGCGACACCAAGTTGCTCACCTACACCTATCTCTTTTGTCCCGGAAGAAGACAAAAGAGGTTATATTTTCCCCAAATGCTTCGCGTGCGATTACGCGGTTGGTCTAATGCTCCATTGTCATGCAAAAAATTTCCCTTCATAGGCGCAATTGTACACAATTCTTGAGATTTTTCTGTCATTAATTTCCTCCTAAACTTTGAATTTGATGAACTATGCCTGTTCCCCTAATGTCAATTATCCTAATCCGAATTGAAAATTGTGGTTACTGAAAAAATGCCATTAGGTCCATAAAAAACACCGTTCCTTTCACTGAGTGAATGTGAGTATATACTCAAACTTTGGAAGAACGCTAAAGTGTTACGATATAATTACAAGACTAAGTAGTGGGCCTAATGAGCCTAATAGGCTTAATACTTGCGATTTTTCGTAAATGTAAGCCTGAATGTATGATTTCATTTCTCTGGCCGCGTGTATATTTCTTGGTCTTGGCATAAACGCAGGCAGGGAAATACGGGGTGACCCGGCGACCAATATCTAGGCCTACGCTTCAGTTATTACAAAAAGTTAAGTTACGGTTGCAGTGGATAACTCACAGACCAGCTTTTTGTGATAAAAAGGACAATTTTTTTTCTAATTTTGCAATATTTAACATAAAAATTCAACAGTTGGTTCCACTGTGCTACACGTGATAAAAACTTCAAAGAGGATGAGCCTAGTCAGTCACGCAACATAAGTGTATTTGGGAATTATTTTAATGTAGACTGCACCTACTGTTTAGTTGTAATAATTTTCGTACTTGCCATTGTATTATCACAAACAGAGTTAAACCGGTGCGATAGTGTTGTAATATATCACTCTACTTTAAAGGCAGTATATCAGCAACAGACTTTCCTACTTGCGTTTTCTTTTAAAATGACATTGGCTTAACAGTAAATAGTAATAGGTGCAGCCGCTGTCTGCTGCTGATTTTCCTGAAGTAGCGCCAGATAGCATTACGACGTCACTTTACATTATGAAAACTCAATGTGTTTCTGAAGCGTTCAAGAAAAAAAAGAAAAAAGCATGCTTTAAAAATACGCTTTAATACTTAATCGCGTGTGGCATCGAAGAAAAAGCATAGATTTTTAAAGAATTAGTTCTATCGGAAGCTCCTTGTCAATATCTCCCGAAAATCTTTCAACCAAGTTTGTACAATTAATACTTTTAGAGGTAATGAACAAAACAAATTTTAAAATGAATCGTTAATCATGGTCTCATTTTAGTTCCCAGAGGGGTCAAATTTCTTTAAGCGGGCAACTGGGATGTTGGACATTTTAGGCAAAAGTCCGTTTTCTACGTCAAGAAATGCGGATTTAAAAAAATTTATTTCCATTTATGCTGTCATTGTGACGTCATTAACCCACTTATGATACTTTGCCGTAAACGAAGATCATTTGTATCAAGTTTCATGTATGCACACCCAGTAGTTTCGGTGGAGAGAGAGCATACAGACAGAATTCCGCTTTATAGTATAGATTGCAAATCAACTTATTTTAGTTACTTGTTTTGTAAAATAATGCCAATGCAACATTATAAATATATATATAAACATACATATATTTGCGTTCAAAAGTTTAAGATCACTCGTGACTTTTCACTCTCTTGCATTTAGGCTTATAATATCTTGTTTGTTTTTGCTCATTCTTAGGTAATCTTTTCTTTATTTGTTAATTTTCTATTACGAACATTTAGCTCATATACAAATTTTTGAAAATAAAATCAATTATTTTTTTTGTAAATATTTTTAACAACTGCATTAATTCTGCGAGACACACTATCATCAAGATTACAGCAGTAGCCAAAACTTATTTTTTGAGTCCACGTAATTGTTGTTACTGTCTTTCAGCGATTTTATTCTAGTAGGATGTTCATTTTCCCTTTTGGATGTCGTTGCACGCCACAAGTTCTCAGTGGGATTTACATCCGAAATGTTTTTTCGTCAATTCAGAACATCAAAAATCAAGCACATCAAATCAATCTTTGCAAATGCCAACATTCTAGCTCCCCTAGAAGCAATGAGCCTACATTTTTTTGGCTAGTTTGTGGGCTTTGGGTCCAAACTCCCCAATAAAACGGCTTTTTATTGTAGACGTACTGACATTTCCACACGAAAGCGACAAACCAGATCAAATATTTTACTCGAACACGTGCTCGTGGTCGTGCTCGAACAAGAACACGTGCTCGTGCAATTGCACATACATGCTCGTCATGATATAACCAGCTCTTGGGTTGGAAAATTTGGGCCTAAAGCTCTGTTAAAGTCCTGAAAAGTTTTAGATTTTCGGAATCAGACAGTTTTCAGACATCTTCCTTTCTGCGTACCCCCGAAATTTAACAGTTTTTGACCGTTCAACAGCAGATAATCCCTATTTTCCTCATTTTTTAGCGGCAAAATTAAAAAATAAAATTATTTTGTTTTAAATAAGCAACAGCTCACCATTAAGATTTCCATTAAAAGTATCTTATTACATAGCAGTGGACTGACGACACAAGGGCAATGCGATATTAAAATTACGATAAATTTTTTGGTTTACTGTAAGCGTCCGAATTTAGGCAGGTGGTTTTACAGTGCTTCGTAGCGTAATTGAATTTAAACTGCTATTAAATGTGTGATCTTCAATAATAATAGTTAATTAGCTCTGGCGAGTACGTCATTGAGCTCTGTTGCCATAACTACCGAGATCAAACAATACTTTTTTTGTGTATACAATTTTTACACCCATTAATTTAAGAGAGAAAATTTACTAGCGAGCCCGGTAGACCAAAGTAACATCGGGTTCTAACGTTTATTTTTAAACAGTGGGTTACTAAATGCGTAGCAGCCAGCATATATGAAATTGTTTAGTGCGCATTTTGACCTTACCGTTTTTTTATTATGACCGTGTAACACATTGTATAGTTTACCGCGAAAATCTTGAGCTATAATTAGATTTTTGAGCATTTTATGCAGCAAGTTCAAAAAAGTCGGCCGAGATCAAATGTCAAGTTCAAAAAAAGGGCCTTCCATGATACATGACACCAAGTATGCCTTCAACAGGAATTGCAAAACTTTGCCTGCGACTTCACGCGCGAATAGTTTTTTTACATGACTTTTAACGCTTTCTTTGACTTCGTAGCAACTTCAGGTTTGACCTAAGTTGATGCGCATGTGCAAAAACAAACAATTGCAAAACTTTGACTTGAGTCGGCAATAAACACAACAAACTACCACATTCAAAAAATAGCGGCAACGTTAAGTGTTTTATGCAATACCAGTCTATACATTTTTACGGACCGCCATTTTCCTATCTTCATGTTTTAAGGTTGTGCACCGGCACGTTAATAAGCCTTCAGAAACTTTAAAAAACATGCTGTTTTTGCTCTAAACTTCTTTGTACACTAGCGGTTTTCAAAAAAAGTCAATTTTTCTCGGAAGCATTAGCAAGAGATTACAAGATTATTGTTCATGTTGGCGAAACAATTTCGGAACCCAGGAATGAGGAACAGCTCAGTTCTTGACAAAATAACTTAAACAAAGCATCAAGCAAATCACAAAGCCAACTTATAGGAGGACTTTACAAAATTACTTGATTTGAGTGGGCACTTTTTGTGTATTTATCATAAACCAGTCAATAAAATCAACTACAAAATTTATCGGAAATTTCTAATACATCACACACACATATATATATATATATATCGGACAGAATTGACCTTAAATATGACAAAAGGCAACTAAAAACAAGTCAAAAATTTCCGATATACAGTATATCGGGTGGCGCAAAAAAACGATAACACACTTCATTTTAGAATATTTCAAAAACTATCAGAGCTATGGTTCTTTTATTTGATACACATCATGACAGAAACATTTAACACTTTCATTGAAAATTTCAGCTTTGGAGATGAAAAGACGAAGGAACGCCATTGCTTTTAAAATTAGTCGCCAGAAATTGCAGTGTCGAAAATGATTACATTGCCATTGACAGACATAATCAGGCTAATTGAACAGGTGATCGATGTGGCCTCTGCTTTCATCGTAAATTACTCGCAACCGTTTTTCCCAAGACAAAATCGCCTTTCGAATTTCATCCTGCAGTATTTCTCGCCATTTGCGTCTGAGTGCGTCCTTTAGTTCCTCTTCTTTAGAAACAGTCGTCCTTCCGCTGTAAATTTTCTCTGAAAGTGAGCTCATACACTGTAATCCATGGGATTGCAATCTGGAGATTTGGGAGGCCATTCATCTTTTTTAATGAACCTTGAAGTACTGTCTTCCAGAGAGCTCTAAATGGCACGGCTGGTATGTGATGTGGCTCCATCTCGCTGAAAAACATCTACTTCATAGAAACGAAATCCACATAGGTCAACTCTGAATGTCACATGAAATTACTGGATGAGGGACTTCTACCGGACTGTCGCAGAATGTACCAAAATGTGGATTGTGTTTTTCAGCAAGATGGAGCCACATCACTTACACACCTTTACGTGATCAAAGATTGTCAATTGATATGCTAGCATATCGCCACATTTTAACAGTCCTTGCTTGTTTTGTATATAAACATAAACGAAGTAACTACATTAATAGTTTTCAGACACGTTTCAGGAACTATCCCACGTATTATTATTGAACATATTTATTTGTAAACTGATGCCAACATAGCATTTTCTTGTATTTTCAAATTCGCCAGCTCTGATTTTTTAGTTTTGACAACTGAGTCCGTATTTGTAAGAGCGCCGAACGTGACCACCTCGCCTCAAGCTTGTATCATGACAAGCAATCTTCAATCGCTGTAGGAGCAAGAACGTGAACTCCCCACCTGTTTTCGACTACTACGTACCATTTCAATTTTTACCTTTCGAAACTTTCACAATGAAACTTTTACACTTGCATGACACTTTGTTTTTACTGTAATGATACGCTTCGCACTTTGTAGTACTGCCAGTGTAATATCGCTCTACCGTATCACAACCACAGCAACCATGCAAAGGAAATTGTGTTGAGTTTTTTTCAAGAGCATGACAACGTAGGAATTAAACAGGCATTAAATTGGCAACCAAGTGATCGTGTGCTGTGAAGCACGAAGCTATAAATTTTCCTAATTTATTCCTTCGGCTTTGCTTGGTAGGTTTTAATTTAACTGAACCACAGCCACTAATAAACTGCTCCATCAAGCTATCTGTCTGCAACTTAAGATGGAGGTATCTCGTAAAATGCCTTATTAAGGACGCAAAAAACAAGCTTGCCGATTTTTCTCCACACAGTCTTTTTCACGCTGAGCACCATGTAGGAAAACTGTGAATACAGTTCTTAATTTTATTGACATGGCTCGGTATAGGATGAGAACCCTGGTCTAATGACTGGCGAAGCAAACGCATCAACCATATGGCTCGGTATAGGATGAGAACCCTGGTCTAATGACTGGCGAAGCAAACGCATCAACCATATGGCTCGGTATAGGATGAGAACTCTGGTCTAATGACTGGCGAAGCAAACGCATCAACCATATGGCTCGGTATAGGATGAGAACTCTGGTCTAATGACTGGCGAAGCAAACGCATCAACCATATGGCTCGGTATAGGATGAGAACTCTGGTCTAATGACTAGCGAAGCAAACGCATCAACCATATGGCTCGGTATAGGATGAGAACCCTGGTCTAATGACTGGCGAAGCAAACGCCTCAACCATATGGCTCGGTATAGGATGAGAACTATGGTCTAATGACTGGCGAAGCAAACGCATCAACCATATGGCTCGGTATAGGATGAGAACCCTGGTCTAATGACTGGCGAAGCAAACGCATCAACCATATGGCTCGGTATAGGATGAGAACTCTGGTCTAATGACTGGCGAAGCAAACGCATCAACCATATGGCTCGGTATAGGATGAGAACTATGGTCTAATGACTGGCGAAGCAAATGCATCAACCATATGGCTCGGTATAGGATGAGAACCCTGGTCTAATGACTGGCGAAGCAAACGCATCAACCATATGGCTCGGTATAGGATGAGAACCCTGGTCTAATGACTGGCGAAGCAAACGCATCAACCATATGGCTCGGTATAGGATGAGAACTATGGTCCAATGACTGGCGAAGCAAACGCATCAACCATATGGCTCGGTATAGGATGAGAACTATGGTCTAATGACTGACGAAGCAAATGCATCAACCATATGGCTCGGTATAGGATGAGAACTATGGTCTAATGACTGGCGAAGCAAACGCATCAACCATATGGCTCGGTATAGGATGAGAACTCTGGTCTAATGACTGGCGAAGCAAACGCATCAACCATATGGCTCGGTATAGGATGAGAACTATGGTCTAATGACTAGCGAAGCAAATGCATCAACCATATGGCTCGGTATAGGATGAGAACTCTGGTCTAATGACTGGCGAAGCAAACGCATCAACCATATGGCTCGGTATAGGATGAGAACCCTGGTCTAATGACTGGCGAAGCAAACGCATCAACCATATGGCTCGGTATAGGATGAGAACTCTGGTCTAATGACTGGCGAAGCAAACGCATCAACCATATGGCTCGGTATAGGATGAGAACTATGGTCCAATGACTAGCGAAGCAAATGCATCAACCATATGGCTCGGTATAGGATGAGAACCCTGGTCTAATGACTGGCGAAGCAAACGCATCAACCATATGGCTCGGTATAGGATGAGAACTCTGGTCTAATGACTGGCGAAGCAAACGCATCAACCATATGGCTCGGTATAGGATGAGAACCCTGGTCTAATGACTGGCGAAGCAAACGCATCAACCATATGGCTCGGTATAGGATGAGAACTCTGGTCTAATGACTGGCGAAGCAAACGCACCAACCATATGGCTCGGTATAGGATGAGAACTCTGGTCTAATGACTGGCGAAGCAAACGCCTCAACCATTATACCACAGTGTCGGTTACCGACTTAGTGAATCTAATTTTGCATTGCTTGTATATCATGTTGTCGTTTATTTTGAAATTTCTAGTGATATTTGCACTAAGCATCGTTTTCAAACCTTTTTTAGGTAAAAACTTCGTTTATTGTCTTTATTTAAGCGCCAGACACGTGTTTACTCTGATTAAATGTGGAACTATTTTTAGCAAAAAGAGCGTTAGTTAAAACCTAACGCTAAGCCTGATTAACTTGAATGAGACTTTCAAGTTTGTTTTTTATCTCATATTTCATCTCAAATTCTTTGATTTTTAGTGCTGGAAGTTCAAAAATCTTTTTGCTGCCCTTTCTACCATTTCGAAAATGATTTCTAACAAGAGTAATTTTATTGATGTTTTTATGCCTATAAGGCCGAACACGTCCAAACGTTTCCCGGTACAGGACGCATTTCTGCGCTTGAGGCTCGGCGAGGGCGGCAAGTTTTTGATATCACTCAGATCAGAAGAGAGTGGTTGCCGGATACCTTTTTGTAAGTTTATATCAATGATTCTGAACCGGAACGATCGCATATCTTCTTCGTCCACTGCACAGACGTACTGCGAAAAAGAAGATGAGGGACATATCTTCTCCCGAATCACTAAGTAGTGCAAGTTCAATGATAACATAACCCCATCAAAAAGTCTTCTAGTGTACGGCTACTTTCCAAGCGTACAGAAAGGAGGGCAATCGCCGACGACGTTTTTTGAAGGATACGTCCTTGGCCGAGCCATTGGTACCTTGACTAGCGGTTTCTAAAAGTTGCATAGGTCGATAAACGTTTTCTTTTTGATTTGGATGCTGGTGTGCTAAAAAGCGAGGGAAAAAGATGTTCTCAAGTTCGTGTAAAAATAGCCTCAAATTATTTTGCACCGTTTGTTAAATAGTACACAACACCTATCGTATTGAACAAAGTAGTGCTGTTGCCCCATGGTCGTAACCAGGATAGATAGCAAAAGGGTCGGTGGCCCAAAAATATATTTGATGCGATCAAGCTTGGGATTAAGCTCTTCAAATAAAATTGCTAAAATTTTATGCAGACCACTCAAACATAAAATATCAACGATACATTACCTTCAATTAAAAAATTGCCTCATTTATTTGCACAAAATTACTTATAAATTGCAATCAAAATCATTTCATGCAATTTTGGAAGCGACTTTTACGTAAAAAACTAAAAATATGTGGATCAAAGCATTTAAGAATTCGGTTAAAATTTGGCTCTTTAAATTTTTTCCTACCTATATCGCTTTACTAAATTTTTTTTAAGCTTCTATTGATAGAACTGCGATTCTACTGTTATAGTGGCGAAGATTCTTAAAAATTCTTCTCAGAGACGTTGTTCAAAGCTGCTGCAACACAAAACGTGTGTCGTAGAAGTGTCGCAGAAGCTCTATACTTGCTTTTTGAGCTGAAAAATTTGTTGTTAAAGACCTCCATTTAGAAAAATATGATAAAAACAATACATGAACTGCCAGGAACCTAACAACAAGAAAAAATCCAAATTGGGAGATAATTTATTTTTATATCCCTAATCTACTTGATCTACAAATACTGAGTAAAGTTAAAATTATAAATATCAAAAGATTGAAATGACCTACATTTCATGAATCATGAATTTCCCTTCAGTTTTGACCTTAAAAAGCAATCAAATGGTGTTTTGAAACAAACTTCAGTTTATGTTGTCATATAATCTTTTCTCAGACATTACAATGGTCTAAATCTCCAGTACGATTGCCTGAAGTTTATATTAGCGTCTGTGAATCACGGCATATAGCAGTTTCATCTGCTTTGAGTAAACAGAAAACGTCAAATAAGTCCTTAAACTGCACACTTGGAGTGCTGAAAATTCCAAAAAGACTCCTTAATTGCATTCCATTGTTTCCGTAATGAGTTTCTAGAGAAATGTATTTGCGAGGTACGGGTTTTGAGAAATTCAAAAAGCAATTCTCTTTTTGCAATACGCAAACATTGTCTGAAAGTTAGATGTAGAAGCCATTCAGTTCTCCTACTACAAGAAAGCAATAACTTTTATTTTGTTTATAACAAAATAAGTTTTTCAACAGTGCCGGGATTTCCTTCCAATCCAAAGACTGGGCAAAATAATTTTACAACTGCAGTTTAAGTCTGCAATCACGCTGTCAGGGCTGAGAAGGGAAAAAAAGACGCCGTTGTTCCAAGAAGTTTTGGACTTGGAATAGGATTAGCCAAGGAGGTAGAAGGAGTAGCAGCCCGAAAAAGCGAGGATCTTTTTTTGCGGTCAGCACCAATAAAAAGTTGCCACAAATTTTAAGAAAAAGTTGCACTGCCTCAGTTATATTTGCAGCTACACCAATGGGACTTGCAAAAGTTTTCAAATGTAATGGTGCCTCATAACAAACCAAAAGACATATTTCTTTCCCATTTTTCTGTTAACGCCTCGATATAGGAGCATGGTACACTGGAGTATTGTTTCTTTTGTTTATAATAGTGGGAAAGCATGGCCTTTAATCAGCGTATTTTCAACGAGAAAAACAAACATGAATGTTTAGCATTCGCTTAAAGAGTCAAAAATCTCAAAGGTTAATGCTGAGACGTTGACTTTTGTAATTTTCCAGTTTAAAGTGTACAAAATTTGACATTTATTAATCTATTCGTTACTAACTAAAATAAGCGTTACAAAATTTTATGAAAAAGATTGATTGAAAACAAGTACTGTAAATGTTGATGGACCTATTTATACCTTAACAACATTTAATGTAATTTATCAAAGGATGAATGGTATTTTTACCTTTAAAGTTGTTTTACCACTTCTCTTTCTATTTATGCTTTTGGCATTGCGCAAAAACACATTATTAACGTGTAATAAGCGTTTAATTTTCTAGTCCAACTTAATTTTCAAAGTTAAAGTTGCTTAAATAAATTAGCCATATTAAATTTGAAAACCAAAAAATAAGTAAATTTTTCAGCGTAATAACCAGTGATGGGATTCAGGAAGCCGTGCGAACCCGTTCTTGGAGTGTCATGATAATCGGCGAACCTGTTCTGGTTTATTGTTATAGACCTTAGACGACCGCAGCAAATAGGCTTTCCAAAATGAGGGAACCTGTTGTTAGTGAGTTTGATACAAAAGAGAACCTGTTCTTAAAATTTTGAATCCCATCACTGGTAATAACACCTAAATAAAGTTATTGATTATAACACAGGAATTGTTCAAAATACAGCTTAAGTCGGCTGGCATCTTTCATCTTGGAACCTTTGCAAAACAAAACGAAAGCGAAAAATTGATAAACTTAGCAGCTGAAACCTTGGCTAATTTATTCGATTTCTGTTTGTGATCTTTACTCTTCAGTGTACTATAGCAGCTACTTTGAGAAAACTGGAGATGATCATATCATAAAACCAATTTATTGTTAACACTGATGATAACACGTCAGAGTCATCTAGCGGCTAATTGAATGCTTTTTCTTTGCCGCTTTTTAGCAGAAGGATATGATTCAAGATAAATGAAACTTCTTTTGACAGACATTGTAGTTTCTCGATGATGAAGACTAGAAGCCATTGCCCAAATTGCATTTCTGGAGTTCGGAAGATCTCGACCACTAAAATGAAAAAAGTTTGGTGCAGGGGTTGCTTTGGGGGAGTTTTATTAACATAAGTGTTTCCAGAAAGTGATGCCTATTTATACAGTATTGCAACAACACATAAAATTTTTAACTATTTGGCATGTTCCACTGATGTAGGTGATCAAGCACGTCATACACCTTGCGTCGGATATCGTGCGATAGTTTAGAACTATTGCTATATTATAATGACAACAAAGTAATTTTTAGTGCCGGGCAATCAATCGTTCTTCTTCTACAGTATGAGCTCATGCTCTATTTGCAAGATTTTGATTATACTGGGCCACAACGACGGGTAGACTATTGACGCCACCATCTGTCTGCCATATGAAAATGGATGAATTCTGTGGGATGTCATACCCACGGAGACAATAAACGAGCTTGGCAGCTTCTTTTATAATGACTTTATTGCAGAGCACCAAGCAGGGAAGCAATAAATAACGTTTTCAAAGTCTTTCGTGTAACTTAACAAGGTAACCAAGCCAAGGTCTACAGACTGCAAAGCGGATGCTATGACCATTGTGCCATTGCGAAGGTTAACAATTAATCCTTTAACACTAGCAAGCGACTTGATAGTGATTTGATTTTTGTATGCTGTTATTAAGTCACTTTTTAGATTAAATTTTTTCATAGTAAGTAGCCTACTGTTGTTTGTATCGAAGTGGTATTTCTGTAAATTTAAAAGTTTCTCTTGTAATCAGCGACTGGCTTGAAAGAAAGATTGATTTTAATTTTTTATCATTTTTTTTAATTTATAAAAGAATACCAAAGTCCAAGCTGGCAACTGAACTATGACTTCTGCGACTGCTACAATTTTTTGTACTAGATCCTCAGTGCAGTTGGTGGTCAGCTGATGACACCTGATAGGTCGAAACAGAGCTACCGTCTGCAGTTTACCTTACTTCGTTTGAATAATTATTCTGTTGTGAGTTACAGTAAAAAATTTTTCTCCGTTGTTCGGCGCTGTTGTATCTAGAAATGCCAGGGGTCAAATAGAGTTTCTTTATCTGAATAAACTAAATTGTGATATAAAAACCAAAGTAAATCCACTTGCTAAAAAAAAAATCAAGAGGGGGCAAGGGACGACCAAGACCATGGTGGTGTTCTTGTACAGTAGAGTTGTGAGGGGTCTGTAAACTACGTCCTAGTCACAATTCGAAGCGCTAATTTGAAAGCAAACCACTGCTCCAGCTCGTCGCATGCAATTGAACTGTGTGAGAGTTCAACCCGTTGATTTTCGGATCCAAGGTTGACGCGCAGTTCATCTTTCCGAGCTACTGATGGTTTTTGTGCAGTAGGGTGGCTGAACTATAAACTGAGCCAAATTCAAAATAAAAACCATTTATTTTTTACTCTCGATGAAACTAGTTAATTTTAAGCTATTGAAAAAATACCTTTTGGCAGTTTAATAGCTATAATATGCTTAACCGTACATTTCTACATATCAAGTTTTAAATAAACAACCTTAAAATACAACACTCAGTGATTGGCTACACGTTTTAAATAATGCATAGAAATTGTATCCTTTCCAAATAAACTATCCGTAGGTTCAAGTTTTTGTCAAAGCAATTTTATTTTTTTAAGATTCAAGAGTTATTTTGGAAAATTTTAAAAAAGCCTACGTTAATTCTGTAAACAGAGATTGTGTTTCAAAATCCATTGCAAAACCGTTATCAAAGATCCCCCCCAAATAGCTACTTAAAAAGTCTGTAACTAATACAAAGTTAATTGTTTTTTTTAAAAATTAAATTGTAAAAACAGTTTTATTCACAAAAGGACGAATTGAAGCAAAACGTTCAATTTACATTTTCTGCCACGGATCTATGAACTAAAGAAAAGCCAATTGCAATAACCACTTCAGATAGAAAGAAAAAGCCTTTTGTTCGAAATGTAACTAAAACCACAACAGTTGCTTTAAAGCTGTCAAGTGCGACGCAAATTTGATCGTGTAAGTTTGGTTTGAAAACTGCTTAGTCTTTTCTGCTGGCAGAGCTCATATTTTGTTGTCTGGTTTTCAATTTTTGCAACAACACATGAAACATGAAGACAACTATAAAAATCATTCGCTTTCGAAGTTCGTTGCTAAATAATTCATATGTTTTATAGACAAGAAACGTTTTTGTTGTTTTTAAAAGTAAGCAGCCATATTTATAGTTAATGCCGCAGAATTAGTTTAAAATATTTATGTATAAAAAAGTTGATTTTATTTAAAACTTAAATTTGCTGATATTAAAAGCCAGAAAGAAAAATTTCCAAAAGGTTTTTATAGCTCTGTCTTCTACTAAATGTCATGTGCCTGCTTAAAAAAGTCGTTACATAAGCTTCACCTAAGCAAATACCCTTAAAATTGTTTAAAAACCCTTGACTTCACCAAAAACTAGGAGGATCTTCAAAAGAAGTTTTTACCGAAAACAATAGAGGATAAAAAATGCTGCTCTTGAAATTTTGTGCTATCTACGACTGTAACCGGCATCGAGATATATGAAATTAAATAAACAAGTTGTCAATCTACTGCTAATGGTTTGCTGCGTTATCTCGATTGAGGAAAGATAGCCTAGTCATTGCAGTTCAATGAACAACGCATTAATCAAAAGTAGAGCAATCACATAAAAATCTTTTTAATCAACTTCTGACAAAAGCAGGTTGTCGAAGACAAAAACCATATGCATAACTAAAAATATAGCAGATGGAATCTATAAACTATTAAACTCCAGACTCTGATGCAAACGCTTTTTTAAACTATTCTTTGTTCTTGTTTTTATCAAAAAATTACATAAACAAACCTTATGGCATTTTTCTTATTTTCTTTGGTGATATCATGTTGTTTAGATGCGGATTTTATTGTGTTCTATGCCACTTTCGCGGCATTCTTTTCGTGAATTATAACAGCTCCCACAGGCCTACGAGTGAGCTTTTCTGTATTTAATCAGGCAGGAATGCTTAAGATATGGTTACAAGCATGCATCGATATATAATTATCGCATTTTTGTTATAATAATTACAGGATTCGGTTGCTTTTGTGTACTTCATCGTTAAGTTGGAACCCAAAGACGCTTGACAACTGACAAAAATCTTATCAGTCACGTGATATTTAACACTTTACTTATCACTTGAGTTTGCTACAGTTTATTTGTTAAAAGCGAATGTCTTGGCCACCCATGGTGATGTCGATGCGGTACTTGAAAAAGAAAAAAGCCAGAGCATAAACTTTAAGAAAATACGAAAACGAAAACGCAAATTCCGCAAAAAGTCTCTGAAGGTCAATGGATTGACCATTTGCTTTATGCACGTTTTATTTGCATCATGCATTCGGTAATTCCAAAACAGGGCCAGGCGAACAGATAAATACCATTTGTATTTTGAGACCAACATCATTAATTCATGTCAAAAAAACTTTGCTGAATCAATTAAATGAAAAGCTTTACCTAATAAAGCGAAGTAAATGTCATTGGAAAAAGTTGAAATTAAAGGATTTGGAGGGGCTGTACTAGAGTAAACCAACTCGATGGTGTAGTGGTTAGAGCGTTCGCTTCATAGTCGGTAGATCTGGGATTCAATCCCCTTGTCGAGTCATATTTAAAGACTTTAAAAAATGGTATCCACAGCTTCTCTGCTCGGCACTCGACATTTAGTGGAGGTTGTGGAGAGCAAGCTGGCAAGTTCGCTTGTTGTGTCCTTGGGCAAGGCACTTAACGGGACGTCCCCGCCTTTGTGTGGAAGACAGGTGGCCAGGCCTGAAGAGGAATGGGCTCCGCCAGGCGTCTTGGCCCGAGATTCGCTGCCTGATGAACAAAACCAGAACAGATTGGACTGCTTATAGATCATCTGCGGTGCCCGAACGGCAACCGCCACAGGACAAACAAAAAAAATACCAGAGTAAAAAGAGCTTTGACAAAAAATTAGGCTGGGCCACTGCTTTATAGACTTTTTTCGTTTTGCTTTCTCTTACTGCAGAGTGACGCATTTCATTCTATTGATTGCTAAGACAATGTGACAATACAAATAAAAATACTTCAACGAAACATAATTGCGTCATTAGCGCATTTTGTTTTGGTACAAGATCTATTCAAGCGAAACGCCATCATCAGCGGCACCCCATTCCACATCTACAGTCAAGAGACGTCTAGTTACGGAAACAACAAACCGTGTCATCACACTTTTAAATCGCAAAAACGCATAACCGGAACAATTTAAGGTCACTGAGGATCGAACTCACAACTTTCGTCTTGATTTGATCAAGGTGGTAAAACCACAATATACAGAATAGATCAATTATGTGCAACGAAAGCTTCATAGGTAATTGCGATATTCCTGAACTTTAGCAATTAATGTCTTAAGTCACGGATAACTCGATTCTTTCAGAGCTATTCTCATCAATGGGACGACACATGTTAGCGAGTGTAGTTTTCAGTTTAACTAAGCATAAAAATCCTTTCTCTGTGAAACGTACGTAGTCGGCAAGAGCGCCGGTTGTTGCAAAACTTTCAAAGCAATTTTCTTATGCTCTGGAAACTCGAGCCAACTATCACAACAGTCTCCGTCGAAGGAAAATGATTTGAAAGAAACAATGCGACAAAAATCTTGATTTAATTCCATCCGTGCTTCCATCAACTTTCCACGATTTGCTTGTTGCAAGTCTGTTTGTGATCAGCAATGAATAGATCGATTATCCCATCTATTTCCATCATTGGTAAAATCAAACCATCTAAAGTTTTATTTACTCCTTTACTTTCTTTCACCCATGCAAAAATTTATTCACCCCGAAGTGAAACATTCACCCCATTAACAAGCACTGGGCTAAATTCTTTGCTTTTACCGCGAGGTGTTGTTTTACCTTCACTTCAGATCTGAAAAAAAAATGAAACAGCCGTGCAGTGATAAACAAAACAAATATAAAGAGAGGTTAAACCGATTATCAAGCTGCATAAACAAAGCGAGTTTGTTGGAAGAAAAATGCATAGAAGTTAAGTCAGCTAAGATTTCAAAAAGCATAATCACACTTTAAAAAAGATTTAGAAAAAAACGTTTCTGTTGAAAGCCTTTTTGTTTTTATTTTTTATTCGTGCTGCCTTTGCATGGTGTAAAAGATTAACAGTGGTCAAGTTTAGAATATAAATTGAACTTAAAGTTGTGTAAATTGGGTGGTGATCGCCAACTATAGCCTTGTGGCGTCGACTGACTAAATTCGAATGCCTTGATTTGTGTCGAAAGGATTCGTAGTTCAGGGGTCTGATTTTAACGTATCATAACTGAAAAGACAAAGAAGGTAAAGCAAAATTTCAGCCAAAGTGTTGCTAATTCTTTGAAGTAAACTCGTAACTACGTTTACCATATGCCCCGTTTTTGAGCATGTGGTCCCGACCTAATCATTTCATTGCCTGGAAATAGTTCTTTCCAAGGGATAACTAAAAAAAGACTCTCCTACTTGATTTCGGGTTGAATTTTGTTTTTCGGAATGTTTTTCGATTAAAACGCTTTTCTCTCGCTACATTCTGGTTTGATGTTTAACAACAAGGTAAACTTATTTCTTGAATAATATTGTCTTCTAATGATCAGAGGCGTGGAGGGGGGGCTCCAATACGCGCGGTCCCTCTCAGGTCCTCTTCAGGAAAACGCTAAATATCATTTTCAGTCATTTTGTTTGCAACGGTAAAAAACAAATAACCTGTTCTACAGCGATAGAATTAGTTTCAAAGTCTAAAGCCGACCGTGAACAAGTCATTGACCAATTTGCAAAAGGAAATCGTCGTCTAAATTCAAAATAGAGCGTCTTTGTTTTTGTGATTGCTGTCTGCAGCTTTGGTTTCGCTTTGCGATACTGTTTCATTCCGTCACTTTTTCAAAACAGCTTTTGCAAAACTTGTTCCACATCGCCTCGTTTTCAGATATGACGTTGCACTCTAATCGTCATTACACTGTGCTCAACTTCACCTGAGTGATTTAGTGTACTAAGTTCGGGATGCACAACACAGGGAACGCGTGCCCAATCTGGCGCGCCATAAGCTCGAATGTGGCACGCGAACAATTCGGTAAAAAGTAATTCTTGTAATTGTAATAAATTGTAATAACTCATGTTTATATCGAAATAAACTTAAATCATCGTGTTTATTTACACGATGCTACCTCGTGGCCCTTGATATCAAAAGGTAGCAGCTGAAAATAAGTAAGTAGGCTGGTGGCTGGAAGGTTGAACGGGGTTGATTTCGACGTGGAGTTTGATCTGAACGGCGCTGCGCAGCGTTGTAAAGAGTGATTTCAAAAAAAAAGGTCAGCACTTAGATACAGAGCTTGATCAAGCTTGCAGGGGGACAAAACAATCCCCAGCACTCTGCTGGTACGTCGCAGATACACTGTCGTCTTGCAAATGCGTCGAAAAAAGTTTAAGAACTGCTGATTTAAAGCATGGGTGATTTCAAGTAATACATGCTACTCATCTTGTTATATGTGTATGCTATAAAAAATAAAATCGAAAAATTCTCATTTGACTTGCCAATGATGAGGACTAAACTTTAGCTAGTAAGAAAGCTACAGGTTTCTGCTATCATTGACAGTTTTATGTCTGAAGGTTTCCACTTTAAAAAAAGGCATTTATGGCTTGGTTATGTGCACTGGTATTATACTTATATACATCTGTGCGCGTGTATGTTAATGGATATGTAATCATGAAGTTTATGCATGGATTCAATTTTATGTGGGCCAACACGTTATACGAACCTACAAGATTGACCCAGCACCAGTTTTGAGTTGTGCACCCCTGTCCTAAGTAATGTAAGATACAAGGCAATATAGGGAAGATGCAGGGTAAAACAAAATAAATTACAAGTAGGATCTTTTTAGGTTATAAAATTTAATTGATGAGCTCTTTGAAAAGCTTGTTGCGCAGCTGCAGTATAAGGCCGGCGGTCAATAACTTCTTAGGTGTAGCGTTGACAAAGGCTAACAAATTTCAAACAAAAATTACTTTAAAATTAATTCCAGAAAGCACTAAAATTGCGTATACTTGCGTGTAATTTTGCAAAGTTTTTTCGGGTGGATATACTCCCCGAACTCCTTGGACATTCGTGCCGGTCGCACATTTTTGCACCCCCCATCAAAAGTTTCTTCGTACGCCTCTGATAATGATAGATGACTTCTTTTTTCAGTTAAACCCTGAGTATAGAGGATAAATGTGATATAAAATTATATTAAAAGCAAAAATGTAAGAAAGAATTTTTGACTTTTTTTGATGCAGGCTACCACAAAAAACCACAAAGAATGAAAGCTGAAACAAAGTTAAACAATGAACATAGGTTGAACTACTGCACAAGAAGTAAAATGAAGAAGAAACATTCAACGCATCGAACACAGGAGGAAACTAGAGTTCGGGTGACTGCGAAATAACCGCGAGGTTTTCGGGTCAGCAGTCACCCATAGAAGAAGATTCATGGAGATTTTGGTGCAACGTAGACTAAAGCGCTTGATGAAAAGTGAAAATTAGACATTTCGCGAAATACCCAGTATCATCGAGATTTTGATTCGCAACAAGGTCGAATCAAAAAAAGGATCTATCCGCACCTGAAACCTAGTTAAAATAAGCCAGCACAAATACTTCAGAATCTTTATTATATATTTTGCTAATGCAGTTTAAATCACAACCTGTCTTTCACCTATTTATGTCCACTGAAATTATACCTACGGTATTTTTGGTTATGCCTATAAGCGTTTGATGTACAGCTGTTTTATAAAGTGAAGATGCCCTTTAATCAAAGACTTACCTTCTTACGAGTGCTAATTAGACTAAGCTACACGCCAAAAATGTAATTATTATCTTTGTACCTTGAAGCTATAATAAAAGCATTGGGAAAGACGTGATGCATAGAGCCATAGTTCTCCCTTGATTGAAATAATTGACATAAGCAACAAAAGTGACAGTAAAGAACTTCCACTTTTTTATTTTCGGACCAACTACATTGCGAATGTTGGACTCAGATGACTCGCTCTGGAGCCACCAGTATTGCCGACGCACTGCATTCCTAAAACGAGCTGTACTAACAAGCAGAGAAAATTGCCGTGAAGTGCCAATCAACCCGACCTTCGACAGCTTTAATCGCGCGATCATTGGCTCTTGAACTAGCGCTCAAAACGTTCGACCAGACTGCCGACAAATAAATCTTTTCATAACCAAACAACATAAATCAAAAAGTGTGCGACCATGCCTGATGTGAATAATTTTGCGCGGAAGAGGGCAGGAGGTCAAACCCTATACGAATATCTTGAAAGAAAGCAATGCTTTTACACTTGAAGGAGACTGAAGAAACGAAGTAGTAAATATGCAGCGCGATCTGTCAAAAGAAAATGTTTTAAGAGCAAACTCTTTAAGTTACAAGGTTGCTTTCAAGCAAAATTAAAGGCATAGGATACGGGAGCAATTGGTCCACACGTTTCATGTACAATCCAATGTCTTAAAAAGAGCTATGTGGCTTCTTACTCCCTAGGCATGTTTTCGTTTGCGGTTTAATCAAGAACACATGCCAACCTAACAAACGAGTCACTTGAGGGAGGAGGTGTTCACCTTGGGTTACGCTGTTTTGAAGGGCGACACTTTGGCCATGCTGATCAGTGATAACTTGGAGCTATTTTTTGAAATTTTGGGCGGCATTGTCGGAGGCCGTCACGAGTGTTACGGACACTTCTTCAGTCTCCTTCAAGTGTAAAAGCATTGCTTTCTTTCAAGATATTCGTATAGGGTTTGACCTCCTGCCCTCTTCCGCGCAAAATTATTCACATCAGGCATGGTCGCACACTTTTTGATTTATGTTGTTTGGTTATGAAAAGATTTATTTGTCGGCAGTCTGGTCGAACGTTTTGAGCGCTAGTTTAAGAGCCAATGAGCGCAATTTCGGGCGGCATTGTCGGAGGCCGTCACGAGTGTTACGGACACTTGTGACGTCACTGGAGTTTAAAGACAATTAGGACGTCTCGCCCCCTCCCCCACGCAAATATTTTGAATGTGCCGCTGTGGCAGGAAGACAGGTTTGGAGGTAATTGCGAATACACGTGTTTTATTGGCTTTATACTTGTAATTATAGTTTGCCCACTTGACAACAAGCACCTAATTTAAAGCGTTTTATTTGGGCTGAAGGCCTACTTAAATTCTTGACGAAGCGATGAAGTAGTAGTGCCAATCAAGACCGATTTGGAAAACTGTTTCTAAAGGAGAGTGAAGAAAACAAACGGTTTGAGCAATCAGCGTCCCTTTAAATAAGGCCTTCCTATTTTTGTATTGCTACTTTTAATATAAGTGAAGACATTTAGGAACTAAGTTCGTGTGCATGGGTTTTTGCTGAAGAAACTTAACCCGTCACAATTATGGGTTTACCGAAAATCGGGAGGATATTGTCAAAGATGATTCGAGATTAGAGTGCTTTTGGGAGAAAGTTTTAAGATATTTGCTTCTAACATTACTCAATAACTGACCACAGATATAGAAAGTTGGTTAAATTTAGACTGTTAATTGCCATTAAAACGTTTCTTCAGCATTTACGTCAACTTTTTGGTTCAAGCGCGAGGTAATAAGTTACGTATAACATCAAAAGATTTCTCATCAAATACGCTTTATTGTTAAAAAGTAAATATAATCGGGGTTTCTCTTTGAGCAATGACCATTTATCTAAATTCATACAAGAGGCTATGGCTTTACTTTGAGTGTTTCGGCATAGTGTGCGCACTGATTCGACTTATTAGGTCTTATCAGAGCAGTTGGTGACTGACGATTGGCTATAGGCCTTGACATAACGCACAACCTAGAATTACTATTTAGTTTTAACATATGTGTTAATAGACTAGTAAAAAACAAGGTTTATTGAGATTATTTTAAAAGATTTTATTGCAAAACCCTTAGAAGCTGTTGCTGGTCTACTGCGTCTAATGACATTTTTTTGACTTTAGATCAGGCAATCAAGCAACTTTTGGTTGATTGGAGCAAAGGAAAGCGAGAAAGGAATTTAGCCATATTTATGCTTCCTGTGTGCTTTTATATCTCTTGTTCTGTTGTCTCGAAATGAATAAGAATGACAAAAATTTTTAGCAGACAATATATCTACCTTTGGGAGAAAAAAAATTGTCATCACGCTTTAAAGATAAATGGATTGATTTAACGACAGATTTTAACAAAACCGAGCGGTATCATATTACTTGTAGAAGCCAATACCTCTTTATGATACATGACATTTGGTCCTCAATTAGGTCACAGTTGGAATAAACTGATTTTTCTGTGGCAGTCGTTGTAGTCTGAAGTCAAGATAGTGCCTCTTCGTTTGCTTTAAACAATACATGATCCAGTGGCTCTGCGTCCTAGTGAAAGCCGAAGATTTGTTCTTCGCAATTATTAAAGGGTGAAGCTGGGGTAAGCAGTTGGTAGTCACTTTTTGAAGTCTATTCAAAAATCAAATTTATTTTTAACGGTTTTCAGCTATGCCAATCACTTTGGCCGCAAATTGCGAGTAACGCTGTAACGACCAGCGCTGATAAAAGAAAAGCCAAGTTTATCTTTCAAAAATGATAACAGTTTCGTCTATAATCTCAATGTTAGAACACATCAGTGTTGGAAGAAAGGCCTTGTAAGTTTAAAGCAATTGGTAAGAGTTGAGTTAAGTGTGTTTAATTTGAGCTAACAGTGATCGCCTGAGGTGACAGAAAGCAAAAGTGTCAACAAGTAAAAGACATACCTAAAATCGTTAGACTAAATTTTAGTAAATACCAGATTAAGTCATGCGTTGTAAAGTTGGCATGCAAGTTGAAGCTAAATACGTTAGCCGTTGCAAAAATGGCGTTTGTATGTTTGTATTGCTTTCTTTCTGTAAAGTCTTCAGAGCCTTATTCTGTTGAAGCTAACCATTATTCTAGAAAGAAAAACGACTTTCAAAATCACTTTTGATCAAATTGCAAAATAGAATGCAAAAGCTGTGGGGAACACAAACGGATTAACAAAGCAGTTGAACATTTATTAGATTTCGTTTTGGGCTGCAGTCAGGCAGCTGAACGAAAGCCTACAAGCAGTGGTAGATAAAGGACTTTAGGGGTCTGAGGCAAGAGTTCATGTAGGACCCCCTAACTGCTCAAGTTCTCGGTGAAGACCCGTGTTTTTTGAGATTACCACTGTTTCGAAGGGCTGAGATAGCTTATCGGACATGTCTGGAAAAAGAAGGCAATGCAGCTGCCTGACTTGCCGCACTCTAAATCTACCACTGTCTTCTAGCAGGCCTATTTTTACTACGTTTTTTACGCCAATATTTGAGGTCGACAACAAAGTAAACACAAATAACAATAAACAGGATACAAAACAGGAAAAAGCTAAAACAGAGCAATGTACATTATACCAAAAAAGCCATTTTTATTAGGCTTACTATCTGAAGTTTGAACTGTTGATTGCGAAGGGACAAATATTTTCTGACCACTTTGCGGTAATATGTAATGTTTGGTGGATTACCACTAAACCTAAGACTTTTTTATCAACTCCACAGCATGCAATTCAAAAATAAATTTATTTGAGCTCATTAGAGCGACAGAAAAGCACACCGTTCCCAAAATATCCCATGAAAAATAGAAAGGTTGTTGAAATATTCATGTTAATGTTTTTTAGAATTCTGCTTGATTAGAGAGAAAAAATAAGCTTCTTTTATAAAGCTGTCTGTTCTGTCACAATGATCTCGTTATCATTGTGAATATTTTATCACCTAATAAACTATTTCTTTTTGAAAATAGCTTTTAGAATGTACACAAGTATAGGTTCTGCGAACAAATCGGCAGCATTGCTTGAAGCAACTTTAAACCCTATTCCAACTTTTACTATCCCTTACTCTAACTTTAGTCCTAACCCCCTTTCCTACCCCAAAACGCTGATCGGCAAAATCGCGTTTCAGCAGGACCAACACCAAATATTCAGCAATACAGCTAATTCTTTAGTAGACCTTAATATTACGGTTTTAAACCGTTTGTTTACACTCCACGGATAGTGGGCAGTGGCGTCACTGAAGAAAGAAAAGACTGAAGAAAGGTTCTGGTGACTTCTTTCCAAAAAAGGTCATGATCTTTTTTAGTGCGTGGTCTCAGATTGGCTGTAATTAGATGAAGCTATCATCGTTTTGAAATTTTGTTGTCACACTTTTTGTGTCTGCTCAGGGTCGCTAGGTTTTTAGAACAAAGCTAGACAGAGGGTCATACTTCTTTTTCATAAAAGCAAGCTTACTTTGTATTCCTTTAGCAAAGGAAAAAAATTGTTGTTCACTGTAAATGTATGTGCATAGATGGTGAGATCTATAAATAGTAACAAAACCTATAAATAGCTACAAGGCAAACGATTTTCCACAGCATACTGGATCAAAAGCAGTGTCTTTTATGGCTACATTTTCATTCGTTTACCGGTGCTTTCAACTTTAAATAATAAACTAAATTGACCGAGTCATTGCTAGCGTGTGAAAGAAATTTGAGGCTTTAAAAGAAATTATAGCGTGGCATTCGTATCGTAACATTTAAACAAGCAACTAAAAAAAGTGTAAAGCGATAACCAGCGTTTTAGTTTTTTTGACGCTTCACTTCTTTGTAGACGCTGTGTTTATGGCGGGATTTTTGTTATTCATTGGTAGATTCAGTCTGCAACTGTTCGTTTTCTGCCGTATAAACAGCGTTAAGTGTGCTTTTAGCATTCGAGAAGATTTTGAAATTGGTTTGAACAGCAGTTAAGAGCTGTAGCCGACCATAAAGCTTTTTCAGTGACATTTCAATTATTATGAGGTCAATAGGCTATGCTTGCCAAAGCAAATATAAAGATTTGACCGCTAAGAAGACTGCAGAAGCAGTGGTAGTTGAAATAGAAGTAGTTGTAATAAATTTTAATATTATAGAATTATCAATGGACTAGCACATGAAAATAGAGGAGAGAATTGTAAACGAATAAATATGCTGTAGAGGGCAATAGCAAAGTTTTTGTTCGATTTGCTTACCAAGCCATCCCAAGACTCAAAAAATAGTATTAACAGTTCTTCAGCTTGGCACTAAGCTTTAGACGTAATGTGAAAAATGAATAAAGAAACCGAATGCACGTAGTCAATGACTACAAAAATTTTCTGGCGTTGAAAAACCGTTGCTATTAAAAGCGATCATATGTGGTATCAGTGTAGGCTTGTACCTGATTTTGTTCCAAGACTTGGCAATATTGTTGACATTAATGTTATTTCAAATCCAGGAACGTAGGACATATTCCGATGTCCACTTTCCGCGAAACCTAAGAAAGCAGTCGAATAACCAGACAAAAATGGAAGAGGAGGAAGGGACTAGATTCTTAGCCTGGTTGTGTTGATGTCATCTTATGACTGTTGACTGTCGACATTTTTAGGAACCGCGGTGCTGCTTTCCCCCCTGACCGCATCACACCAGAAGAAGCGGAGGGGAATTTTTAGTAGATACGTATAAACTCAAACATGCTACTATAGTTGCTGCCAATGTCTTGACTACAGATAAAATTTGAAAATGCTTTTTTATCGCTTATCCTGCTGATTGGTTCGCTTACAACCAGTAGAATCAGTAGCAGGTGATAACAACAAAAACGCAGCAAACATGATGGAAGCTTCAAGTCTTGGGAGTGAGATGGCTAGTGAATACATAAATAAATTTACATTAATATTTGATCGCCGAATCAAGGTCAGCGAGTAATATTAATGTTGCGCTGCGTATGCTGATTTGTAAATTGGACGATATCGTTTGCATTTCGGATTAAGTTGTTCCGGATGTAGCCTAATTTTTGCGAAAAGGCATTTCCTGTTTGTTGAAACACAAGAACTAAACCAATCAGGTAAAACTTCGAGATTTGGTTAAATTGACCAGGTTTAAGTAGAAACAAGTGCCGTGAATTATAGCTATGTGCAAAAAGCGCAACTTAAGTCGTGTTTATACAGACAACAAAAAATTGGCCCTATTCGAAACGCTTCAAATGTTTCCACTTGTAACGATCTCTGTTACCAACTTGTACAAAAACGAACCATATTTATAGTGTTCATTCAAGTCATCAGCAAGATTCATGCTCGCATACTGTTTCTGTTAGAACGGTTGTTTTTAACCTTTTTCCTTGTTGCACCCGTTAGAAATCACCAACCAATTTTGGCCCCCCTTCTAAAATTGCATTTTGCCACTAGCACGAAATTAAAGCGTGCTGCATGTACAGTGGCCGCGTATATATCAAACCAACCTTAGTGATTTAGCATCCACGCACCCCTGGTTAAGAAACCCTGTGATAGAACTGAGCTGTTTATTCACGCTCAGCGTATGTATTTCAACCAGGTGTTTGTTTCGAGGCCAGGCGAGCGAATCAATTTCTAAACGTGAGTTGTGAAACAGCTAGCGCTAAAGGTGATAATGTTAATTTTCACGCACACAGCACACACCACTATCAACACCAACAACAAAAATACTGTCGCTTAGGCAAAAAACAATTTAGTGTAGGACTAAGGTTTGCCTTTTTGCTTTTCGTGGTAACATGATTAATATTAGTCTTGAAAAAACCCGAAGTTGGAAAGGTAGGGAGGGGGTGGTAGTCGCTCTCTGCACGTCATTTTTCTAACTATATAGCAAAGTGTATCTAGCTATATAGCAAAGTGTAGCGAGCATCATCGTTGACTTCGTCTAGTTTGCCGACGAGGCATTGGATTTGTTTTTTTCCATTTCCACCACTCTTTTGATTAGCAGTAAAATAGTATGACCTATTGCTGGCACGCCCCTTAGGACGTTTCAGCAAGCATTTAATAAACTAATATGATGTTGTTCTTATTCCCGAGAGAGTTTTTGTCCAGCTGCACATGACTAGCTAATACTGGTCTGCATGATTTAATGACTTGAAATTAAAAGGTCAAAAAGAGAAACCGCAAACTATGAAATCAGATCAGGCTCTCTGGCTAAGCCTGTCTCCCAATTTTTCATGATAAACGCTCGCGCTGCATAATAATTTTTGTTTGCAAAATCACTTGGCAACAGTGCAATGCCCCTACCTAGAGAGCCACACAACAGAACTACATTGATAACCTGCAAATTATTTCAGTTATTGATTGCAATGTCTTGAACATGGCATTATCTTGTTGATAAAGAAATTGTTTTTGGCATTGACTGACACAACAGTGTTTGTAACATCACTAGTACTTATTACGCAATATATCAGCAGCTCAGTTCGCCAATTAAGTTGAGCTGTATTTTGTAAAGCTAGCAGGTTGTACTTAGGGTTTAGTGTCATCTGCATCACAATTTTTTTTTTATATTATAACATTTTGGTGAGCACTTTTTTGTAATTTTTGCGTTGCATTTTAGACTGCAGATAATCGCGTGTGTGATAACAGAATGTAAAGAATTCAAATGTTTTAGCAACTCCCCAGTGATGATAGTAACATACTCTGCTGCTGTTTGAAGATTGAGCACTCTATTTTGATTCTCTGATATGTACTACAAGATAAGATGTTACACAATAAAATTACACTTTAACTTACGCCTACTTATACGTGCTTGTAGATCTGAATCAAAGTTTGCGCACAGTGAACAGTGTTTGCTGTTTGCCTTTGCTCGATAAAATTGAATTCAAAATACCGGAAGACAGAGTCTAAAACCACAATTAACCCAACGTGTCATTCAATAAGAGAGCTTATCAAATATTGATTTTCCTCGAACCTATGTACTTCCTTTCACGTCAGCTAAACTGCTACTACTTTAAATTGCACACCCGCTGGCAGTGGTTTTGCAAATATGATTGATAAGCGACTGCATGCACTCTCTTTCATTTATCAATATCGTATAAGTATCATACACTCTCAACATATTGTTGAAATGTATTATGTAGCAGTGCTTCACAGCCGTATCTCACGGTGTAGCAGAATTTTCCTAGGGTGTGCCAACGTAATGGGGTGTGCCAGTTTTTCAAAAGAAGGCTTTTTTAAAAGAATAAGCTTGAAAGCGATGAGTCTTTTTTATCTCGAGCGCTGCGAAGCAGTGACCTCCCCCAAAAAATGTCACCACTCTTGCATTGCAGTCCCAACAAGCCAAAATGAGTGGCGAAAAATAGCGCCCTCCAAAAAAAAGTCTAGCTAGCCCTTTAGTTTAACGTCCATCAGTTCAATCGCTAGGCAAAATTTTTGTGAAATTCAGAGGAAAATGTTTCGAGGGTGCACAGATTTTTCAAAATTGACATAGAGTTTATCGTAACAAAAAGATTGAAGACTCCTGTTATACAAAACCCGTACAATGCCCCTTTAGAAGTTTGTTTGAGATAAGGGGGAATACTTTAAAACCAGTGGTTCTCAAACATTATGCACTCTAGGCGTACTTTCAATGCTACAAATAACTGCCGGCTCCTCATATACCATAATATTGTGATTATAACTTATCAATTTAAGGAAAACAAGGTGAAGACCTTTTTGTTTAGAGATCAACCCATTTTGCATTGGTATTAGTGGCCCTGGTGTTACTGGATACGATTCGCATGTCATGCATTTGCTTTTCAAAAATGCTTCGGGGCGCACTTAACCCTTTCACTACCATTGGGACAATACGTCCCAAAAATTTTTTTGAAGTTACCATTGGGATAAAAACTGATTTAAATTTAATGGTTTAGTATCCCAGCGGTATAACTAGGCACTATAAATTTCGTTTTAGACGTTATAAGAAATAAAATCAACTTTTTTTTATTTGTCTGTCTGTTTTGCAAGGGACTAAGATAAAATAAACCCAATTTCTCAAAAAAAAAAACTTTTGGTAGTGAAAGGGTTAAACAACTTCAGGGGCACACCACTGCGCCCGGGCGCATTCTTTCGGAACCTCTGCTTTGAACTGTTGATTTTGGGCGGAAGGGTGGTACCAAGTTTTTGAGAAGAAAAATTACGGCGATTTTTCGTTCTTGGTTTTGCTGCTTGTGTTGCAAATGCACAGCGTCAGTACTGGTGACTTTGAAGCAGGTCTGAACACACATATCTATGTGTAATCGATCAAAAAGTTTTCCCGCGACCGAACTTAACTCGACCATATTTGAAGTGTTTACAGTGGCGGTTGTTCTTTTCTACTTTTCCTAAACGCGAAAATTCAACAGCAAGGGCCTACACTAAATCCAATAACATAAAATATTCTAGTTTCCTACTATTGTTTTATTAAATGAGATGTAGACAACTCGGGTATTGACGTATCTCTGTTTGTTAAGTTGAAGCATCACACTAGCAAGTGGATTTATATGCCAGGCACTTTGATAGAGTTGTAGAAATTAACTTACTCGGTTGATACTTAGCTTGCTCAAGCGCAGAAAAGCTGCAAAAAGAAACTGGCAGTGGTGATTCCGTTCGTGCTTCTAGTAAAGCTTTGCGCACTTCGGAAGCCTCGCGCCTTCAGCACTCGCTTTGTTGTTTTGTTTCTCGCTTATAAGACGCTCTCTATCGATCGCAACCACTTGGAACTAGCAATAAAAAATTAAAATGACAGGGGATAATAACACCGCAAAATGACTTTACAACAGAAAACGTTTCATCAACAGAAATGCAAGGAAATGGTTGGTGTCCGAATTGTACAATATTCCAGAATATTGCCTATAGTACGTAGAAGTTGCGTTGCAGTTTCAGTGCTAGTCTATCTTGGCACTTTGCCGAACTTCCTTCCGTTGTTATGACCAAAATCTTTTTCCACGTTGGTTTAATCTGTTAAATGACACGTCATGGCAAGTAACTTATTATTGAGATTTCGGTCAGAGCTTTCCAATTAGTCACTGTTAAGTAATTTTTAAATTTCAGCAAATCTCTTGAGAATGGTACCGCAAAAATGTCGCAGTTGAAGCCAAGTTCACATTGCTTGTGACTAATCATGATTGATACGCCGCTTTCGGTGCCAGTTCATTTCTGTCTTTGCATTTTGCATCATTGTTCTCATGATAACAGTTGCTTTCGCACGAGAAAAACTAACAATTCTTTCTTTTGACCCGCAGGCTACGCGTGATGTTATCGTTATAACTTGTAATAGTTTGACCATCTTTAACTGATCTCTGTTTTTTCAGGGCTTAAAAAATATAATTTTGTGTAATTGACTGATAAACAGATGCAAGAAAGCGTGACTCTTGAAAACATAGTGCCGCCATTGTTGATTGTATATCCATAAAATCTTCGAAAGTGTGTTGTAAAGGTTAAAGAAGATGACAACCGCATTTGAAAGCCATGTACAGTTCTCCAAAGGCTTTAACAGTTCGATTTTAATTCTTTGCCTTGTGGGAATATTTCTCAACAGTTTTCTTCTCTACATATTTTCCACACGAAAACAGGTACATATTGACATAACAATCGAACGTTTATTTGTCTAGAGCAGGGGTAGGCAAACTACGGTGTGCGGGCCCCATGCGACCCGCCAGAGCATTTTGTGCTGCCCGCCAGCACGTATAGAAACTTCGATATATATTTATTTAATGTGACATTGCAAGAAGCTATTCCAAAAGTTTAAGCTTTTGCAAGCTGTTGCACTGTATACAGCTATTGCAAGATTTTAAGCAGTAGCCCTCGGCCAATGCTTAAATGGTCAGTGCGGCCCGCCGGATGAAAAAATTGCCCACCCCTGGTCCAGCGCATTGAGGTCTGCACTTTATGCTAAACAATACATATATTTGTGTATGTATTGTCAGTAGCTACCAGTCTTGCTGCATGATTCAATCTAGATATACATGTAAAGTAGGGGTACCCAACCTTGTCACTGCTGGAGGCCGCATTACAAACTTTATTTAATTTACGGCTCCCAGAAAATTAAATTGGTGTTATTGTAGTTTGTGTGAAAGTGGAGACCTTCTCTCTACTTGGAGATTAAAGTTTTTAACGTAAAATTTCTGATCGTAAGTTTTGTTCAAATGGAGTTTTTCTGCTTATATAAAGGTAAAAATCTTTTTTGAGGAGGGCATCAACTTTAAACTTATGGCACAACCACGGGTTGTGCATCCCTGATGTAAAGTGAAAGGATGCATCATCTTCTGCCCTTAAATGTACTCATGCAGAGTGTCTTGAGTTCTATGCCTTTGAAAGAAAAACAACGAGAAAGCAAAATTGAAAATCTGCACCGTTGCACTTATCAGTAAGAAATACACATAAGTTTCACCAAGAACGCATTAGAAAAGTGGAGTGACAATCTTATTGTCTGTGCTATTAATTCATATATCCTTGCACATGTTAAGCACGTAAGATCATTGGAAGTCCCACGTCAAGCACGTGTGGGAGTAGGAGGATAAAGATGGAGCAAAATGCCTAGAGAACAAACATACTATACAAAGATGGAAGATGTTGTATTAGTAATATTTTAAAATAGACAATTAGAAGAAGGCAGCGGAAGTTGTTCCGCTAAATCCATACGGAATCATTGCTGCTTGCGATATAAACCTAGCATTGACCGTAAAAATATTGTAGGTTTGGTAGGTAAAAGAGGCGATGTAATTTTTTTACACTGCTTTACAAGCACGAAGTCCCACAGTCGCCATATAAAGAACTTCAAGATTTTTTTAATGGTTCAAAAGTAATGACAAACATTGCACTATAGTTCTCTTTGTCGGTTTTCAAGTTTCCATGAACGTTAACTGATAGCGTTGACTCATTGTTGTGTTATATGGAAGAAATATTTTCGGAAATATGGTTCACAAACGTGCAGGTGTTGTACGAAGAGTGGAAGACAATCAATGTTAAATAACGCCCGATGCTCTGCTGTTCAGTTTTGGTTGTATTGACTTTACCGACGGTATCAAAAATCAATATGTGATTTGGGCTTTAAACATCACATGTCACTCTTAGAAGTCCCAGCAGACAACTCCGAAACGGCTCTGAGCATAAGTTGTTTTTATGCAGGATTGCAGAGCTTTTCCGGTGTTTAGTTAACCAAAATCGTGAGCTATGTCTAACAATATTTAGAACTACACTGAAAAACTCCCTGCAACCATAGGCGTAGCAATGGGGGAAGGGGGCACAGGGACGATGCTCCCCAAAAATTATGATTTTGATCAAGAAATGAAGAAATTTTGGGTCAGAAATATGAAAAAGCTGATTTCTACAAAAAAGGTCATTCAAAAAATTTCCTATTTTTATCTTCTCCCCTAAACATTTGCTTCAGGCTTCAGGATTGTCTACAACGCGTCTCTTAAACCTCTTTGGCGCACGTGACCAGCAAAACTAACTAAGACATTTTTTTGAAGCAGAAAGGTGTTAATTTGGATGTAGAAGAAAAGCTGTGTTGTAAAGCAACCTCGGTTACAATCAATTTACTGCATTCATAAAATGGCTGCTTTGCAGTGCTGTATGTAGACCAAACCAAGTATTTTTACAGGAGTCTGCTGTATTTGAAGTGCGTGGGATCCAGGCCTTATTCAATGGGGTCCCAGTCGCATCGACATTCAAAAGGTGCTTGATCAAGTCCGAATAATAAAGTGTTCCCTCAAAAAGATCTACAGCTCGATAATTGGAGCCTTTTTTTTACCACTACTCTGGTGCAAGTCCACTTTACTTCTCTTTTGTTATGGCACAATATGTGGGGTATTTGATATCAAATTGCTTGTATCATCGTGCTAGGCATGCTATTAACGCGCAGCAACCCCACTTTAACTTTATCGAAATTAAATCCATAAAGCAGCGTATACTATGGCTGTGGGAGCAACAATGTTGTAGAACTTCAAGTGTATACGCGTGAATCTGTCTTTTTGTTTAGTTTATAGCGAATAATCGGAATTTGATAAAGGATTTATATTTGAAAGAAATTCAAGTGCCCTTAATCTTCAAGAGATAAAGAGGATTATGCATTACAGGTACGAAGATCAGTATATTCCATTTACATGATTCAAATTACAATCACAGACCTAGTGGTTTGCGTTATATGGCTGCTGATGGCATCCATGCAGCTAAAAGATCTTCCTCCCGGATCTGATCTTACTAGCGACATCAAGGAAGGTAGGATTACTACTAGGTATGGTGATACGTAGAGACTAGTAGAACCGGAAAATGTAAAAAAGTTTATTAAGTTTAATATGAAAGATGTCGTCACCTTTTCCTACATTAAGAATACTTGCCTGATATATAATTCATAATTCAATGAATACTTTATTTCGACTTTGGCAGTGGTAGTAATTTTTTTGGTTATTTTATTTTTGTCGTGGCGCAATTAAGTAATTTGCAATATGCGTTTAGCTATATTCAATTGAAAGTCCGTTTACAGATCAAAAATCTGAGATTGTGAAAAATGTAGAATAAACTGGACTGCCAGAACATGCAGTGATGAAGACAGTATTCTACACGCTTTATTTAGCGTTTAGCTTCAGTTTAACGCAAAATGTGATCGTGATTTCGCAATAGCAACATCGAAGCTACTGCATTCCATTAGCTGACAAAAGCTGTGAGCAAAGCTAACTTTTCGGCCAATGTGCGCAAATGCGGCCTCGCTTTCCGGCTCTTGATTTTGTTTTCCGCCCTAATGAATTTCGAAAAGGAGGAAACTTTTCCAATTTTTAATTA
This sequence comes from Trididemnum clinides, assembly GCA_963675345.1. Classification (NCBI taxonomy): domain Eukaryota; kingdom Metazoa; phylum Chordata; class Ascidiacea; order Aplousobranchia; family Didemnidae; genus Trididemnum; species Trididemnum clinides. The sequence continues at coordinate 14,698,582 of OY776302.1, forward strand.
GATTAACAATGTTGACTGTATTTATTGACGTCGAAAGCACGACTAGAGTCAAATTCAACTGGGTCTTTTTTCCCCGCCGATCGGGCCAAGCCCGTTCCCTTGGCTGTGATTTCGCTTGACAGCAGTGAGGGACAGTAGGAATCTCGTTCATTCATTATGAACGAGATTGTTCATGCATCCATTATGAGGTATGTTTATTTCAATTATGATCAGCAAACTTATGTTTCTGATCTTTGGTTGACTAAAACTTTGCCATAATGATAACAGTAGTTTTTGTTCTCAAGGAGCACTAAGTGAAAGGAGAGCATGGGAAAAAACGAAGTGATCTTATTGTTTTCGAGTCAGCAGCGATTAGCTATGTGTCTATACGTCGCAAGCCGTAATTTTAACGTGAAACGTGTGAACAATGGTTCCGCTTGACTTTTCCACATCCAGTCATTTCCGCGTTTGCGTCTAACTATATCAGCCGTAAGCGTTGAATTATTTGTCTTCATCCGCAATTCCGACACTTTGCTGAAGACAAATTGGGTGTCAATGAGAACAACAGTACAAACTCTAATAAGAAAGATTTTATTCGCCACCACGGCCAGGCATTCTACAAGTCCCCAGATAGCGGAAAAATGCAATGTAGTTCATACGTACTAATATATCCTTCTTTTAACATTGATCGGCAGTTTTTGATTAACGTGTGGTATTATTTATATTTTTCTATAAGACTGGCCTTATTTTGTAGTTTATTTTTTATTGTTGGTTTACCAAGCTACTAAGTTCTAGGCGAAGAATAGCTGCGATTAGATCAAAGAACACTAGAGCAACGTTACACGATGCACTAAAAGCTTCTTAAAAGATCAAGTACAATTTTTTAATCTTAACTGCATCGCATCTAACAAAAAAGCTTGTTTTCTTTCTATGGAAGTGATAATGCATTATTAAATTACTTCATGCTTGTGGTGGTATGTTCACTGCAAAGTATCGTATATTAATCTTGAAAGGCAACAAATTTTGTACATGTAAATACACTCAAAAAGGAAGGCTGTAATCAAATCGAGATTGTCGTAATTAGGAACCGTTTTTGATTCTGCGAGATTCTCTAAGAGGCTGTGCTTCAATTGCTTTCTTGTGTCATACTTATCAAGAATGTAAAATTATTATGAACAGATCTTCTGCTTGGCGCTCAGGTAGTAAATGTGAAGAATATGATTAAACCTATTCAGTTTGACGTGTAGATGCACAGGCCTATAACGTATGCTCTGGAGCCATAAAACGTCGCAGATAGAAAGCTACATAAACTTTATAGTATTTCATAATTTAATTTTAGTTCCGGTACGGTTTTTACAAGTTTCAGTGGGAGAAAGGGAGTCAGGCGCTTGAATATATTAAAGAAAAGTGGCCCTTATAGCCCCCTCGTGGCTTCACTTTCAAAGAGCAGGACACTAGATATTGGTTGGAATGACGCTACAAGTAGTTAAGCTCTATCACAGCGAGCTTGATTCAGTACAAAAAAACACAAATTTCTTCATGGGCTATCTTCTGTTGTAAAGCAGTAAGTATGACCGTGAAATTACTAAATTAGGCGTCATGAGCAAAAAATTTAATGCGGTCACTTGGCCTACAGCGTAGAGATAAAAGGGTCATTAAACAATCATTTGTGGACAGTTGGGTGCTAAATACCTGCATATTAACATGCTTATAAAACACAAGTATAGCTACATGTTGCAAAATTTTTTGTTCAAGTAATGTCACGATGCCATCAACTACTTAAAGTTTTTCTACTTTTTGTCGGGCTCCTGGAAAAATTGCGAGGTTTATTGCTCTAAAATAGTCGTAAAATCAAAAAATATGATCAAAAAGTTCAAAAAGTCATTTGGCACACCGGCCTTAAAGCTTGCAATGCCTAACCAATACAGAAGCGTATTAAAAAAAAATGCATTCTTTCATCGCAGGCGGGTTGTCAGAAAAAATTTAAAGAAGGGAGAAGCGAGATTTTGATTTCACTTGTTATGATGACGCCATCGTTCATGTGCATCCTGCGTTGCAAATCCAAAATTGGGGGGGCAACGACTACGTTGCCTCCAGCCTCCGCTCTGGCTAACCTCCTATTCCAATTGTTCTGAAATGAAACATATTACACACGAAATGCAATTTAAGATGAATGTCGAGACTTCTTAAAATTTCGGGTCTCTCGATAAAATTTCTAGCCAATAATGTCGATCGTTTACTGCGACATTAGCATAGTGATTAACATTGCTGATAATGCGGTTTATCACATTTGTGTGCTCAAAACAACGAACTGAGTCACTCTGCTGTTCATAAACACTTCAAGAGATCGCAGATCTTTTGTAGAAAGCCCCCGCCAAAAAACATCCCCACCACCGCTCTTATCCAGTTAGAATTTTTATTCATTGATGGAATTCAGCACTGAATTCAGAGATGTTAGCTAATATTTTGTCCTAACCCTAAAATCTGCAGTACTTGAAACGTGGCGGGGGTGTTTTTTCTCAAATCTCACATTTTTGCATTAGTGGCGGGGGCTTTCTACAAAAAGATCTGCATTGTCATTAACTTGATTCTGAGCTCAGTTTTTTTGTCAGTTTCATATTTGCAGCATTGCGATTGAAAGCGCAGGAGTGCTGTATTGATAAAAAGAACTGCTGTTGGTACAATTCGTGCAATTTGTCTCTGATGTGGCCCTTGTGTTGTGAAGTGAGCACTTTAAATCAATCGACAAGCTCTACGAATGGATATTTAGTTACGTTGAAACTCATTCACAAAGACAACATAGCAACTTGAGAGAACTTTTGCACAATGTAGCTGTCTTGACTGTTTGCTCAAAGCTTATATGTACGATTGGAATTTGCACGGATAATTACTCTATAATGCCGCTGATGGTGTGATTCCGCTTCAAAAGGGAATGTCGAAAGTTATCGCCGTGTTTTTGTTGAAGACATTTTTTCTCTTTATGAGCAGCAGTCTTTGGTTTAAGCTCCAAGAATTAAAGAATGCTAAATAATTTGCTAAAAAGTCTGCTAGGTGTGGTGTTCCGGTAATTCATTGCGTAGCCCTTCATTGCCTAATTTCTTTTCGGTTTTAAACTCAGTTTCTATTATATCTCAATTGCAACCAAATAAGATTTGACTGGTTGGAAATTTAAATTGAAATTAAACGTTATGACCACTCCCAAAAAGACACGCATATTTTCTCTGGAAAGTTTTGAAGATTAAGTAAGCTTACGTGCAAGTTTAATTAATTTTGAAATGCTTCAAAGAAGAAATATTTTTTGTATAAATTTGAAGATGAATTAAACGATGTTGCTCTTTTAATACCACCTGTAGACGTACACCAATTTCAGTTTGTGTTGATTCTCAATTGCTCCCAATTACCAAACTGTTTTTTTACGTATTTGGACCCTTGTCTGTATGTGGAAGATAGAAAGCGTTTTTTCAACTTTTTAGTCTCTGCCGTCAGTAACATGCCGAGCAAGCTTGACAAACTATTCCTACATAATATAAGTCTAGTCTAGGTCGATGAAATTTTTCGACTAAAATTAGTCCATTGCCTATTGTTCGTTAATTTTAATGCTTGCTTGGGTATCACTTTACTTGTGCTTATTTCTGACATTTGATATCGCTGGAGATTTCAAAACTTGACCCATGGGAAAGTGCAGAATTCTTGCGTGTTAAACGAGCTCTTCGACAAAAAAACTAAGCCATTTCAGCAGATGCCAGTAACAAGAAATGGTTGTATTTGGGATAAGCAAGATATTGTTGTGTTAAAGTGTTTGCCATAATACGTCGCCTCACAGCAGGCTGACCCGCTGCTCAATGTTTTCCTAAAGCCTATTTGCTTCATAACGGTAAATTGCGGGAGGTGCAACTTTAAAATGCGTAAGAATCTTGAACTTTTGCTAGGGATTCAACTTTTTTCGTTTTTTTTTTGAAAACAATTGTTTCTTCTAAAATCTACAAAAGTTTGAATACGCCCTTGATTTTACGTTTTCGCAATGCCTTTGACCATAGATAGCATAAGAGCAAGACTTTTATACAAATAGAAATTCCTTTTGAATACGCGATCAATCTACGCACAACGAAGGAAAAATCAAGTGCTTTTCTTGGAAGCCCTACCAACGAATGTTCCGCAGCAGTTGTTTTTTCTTACTCTCTTCTTGCCATTCATCACGTTCGTCGCCCTTTCGACTTCAAGGATTACGTAAGCGCCACAAGCGCCGATCAACCTTGACTGAGGTACCAGCTTCGTTTTGAAAACGTCTTTCGACACCTCAAAAGCGCATCAATGATTATTCTTTCGAAAACGGAATTCAAGTTTTTTACAAGTCACGCCAGGTCACGCTTGGTGGAGCACAGCAAACCTTCAATTACAACTAAACTTGGCTTCGATTGTCACGCGACTGAGCCAATTGTACTACGGAGTAATTGTTTATTTTAAAGATTTCAAAATGATAGCTACGATTATGTATTTTTGCATTGAATCCTCCGTAATGCCAAATTATATGTCAGATTTCTGGCATTGCTTTTTTTGTAAAAGCCCTGTATATGTAGCCGGTGCCAACGAAAACCGCTTTGTCTGGATAAAGTAATCTACAAGTATACATAGGCTGCATCTCAATCAATGGTACGTAAATACGGTTTGACTTTAGACTGTCATCTATAAAAGTCATCATTATCAAATTTGGAGTTGGCCTATTATTTGTTTCCCAGCAATCGATACATTTTATTTATTTAAACTACAACTAACGCGTTGGACTGTGACGTGTGCATTTAGTATGTGATGACGTTTATTAAGCGGGAGAAACTCAATGCAGAAAAACAATCAAGTTGACGTTTTAAAATAAATATTTTGGACACAAAAAATTACAGTTGTTTCAAGCGCATTACCCTTCTGCTGTATTTGTCTAAAAGGTTACTTTCTCAAAGCTTTCAACTTTTGGTAGTGGCGGATGAAAAGAAAGGAGAACGTGGGCTACTATTGTAGGGCATTTGTCTACACTATAAAGTTAATCAGTTGAGGATATTCTCGGATATTTACAGAAGCTTGCTAATTTGCTTCCATGAAGCATCTAATTCAACGTCAATGTTTTTATTGCAAAATGTTTTTAGCGCTTAAAACTTGTTTATAACGCGTATTCGCCAATCTAGCATCCTAGATGCCAAGCAGAAGAATTTATTAGTAACGAAAAGATCCTAACACGCTATTGTAATTAATCCATGTCAAAGACTTTTTATTTGCAAAACATAACAATCGGTAAACAATACCTATTTAGCTTTAATGTACATTTTTGCTATACCAACTGAACGTACTACATTAACATATCTGGGCTGTGCTTGGCTCGTGATCGTTCAATACGAGCCGCGATGTACTTAGGGGCAAATCTTAGTACTTAGGGAAAAATCAGAACTCTTAAGTTCTCTGCAGCCTTTCTCAAGGCTTGCATTTCTAAAAGAGTTGCCTCTAAGTACATCGTGGCTCGCATTGAACGATCACGAGCCAGGCACAGCCCAGAGATGGAACGCGCTTTTCTAACAGATGATGTTGAAAAGCTAACAGAGCAATCAAGAAAACTTCAAACAATTTATTAGCTTGTCTTGATTGCCTAACGTCCAAATTATTTACATTAACATACTAAAATTGTGTCTACTGCCGCACAGACTGTTGATGAAGTCTACTGCATTGATCAGAACGCGGAAAATTCAAGTATTCGTTCTTTGGGCGGGACAAATTCGATTGATCAACTGAAAACGTCTGCAGAGATCGTGGCCACTCACAGACTTTTTTTAATGAACTGAGGAGCTTGCTGCAACACTTTTACTTCGTAGTTGTTAAGACTGGAAAACTAGAGATATTTTAATTCACACCTTTATTTATAAAAATCCAAAACGTTACTTAGCATTTTGAACCAAGCTGCCTTTTATAAAGGCATCAAAGTGTTAGGGCGCCATTTTCTCTGAAGCAATGGCGCGTATGCATAGCTATTTTTATCTTATGACAATGGTGTTTATATACAGGTTACTATACAATTATGGTCAGTTAGTTAAAGAACTATAAGTAACTCCGAAGAAGTCGGGAGAGTTTTTGAAACTGCGGCCACAGCGAGCTTCTACGGTGAGCAGTGAAATCAAACAGGAGAAGCGGCCAAGAAGTGCAACGTTACCACGTAGTCATAAAGTGTAAAGTAGCCGTGAAATGTCCTTTTCCTAACGACAAAGCGACGCAGTCAGCATGAGGATTGAACCCACTTCTTTGGAATCATTGCAGTCTTCAATGGAGTTCCAACCCACTCGACCTTCTTGGCGAAGCAATAAACACTAGTGTCGAATAAAATATATTTTAACTATTTAGATATAATCGAATTGAGAGAAGGAATTGAACCTGATGATGATACTCAATTTACTATACACAGATTGACGTATGCTGTATATTACTTTCATTCTTACTACAACATTTTCTTGCTAGCCATCATGAGCACAGAGCGCTGTGTTGCGGTTATGAAGTCACTTCGATGCCAGCGATATCAATTCGAGGTATTGCTTGTATTATTTTGTGCTTGCGGTAAGATTATCTTTTGCTTCTCAATCAAAGTGCAAACCAGTCACTTTAGCAATGCATCTTTTATGAAGCAATGTGTAGCGACAATCAAAGCCAGTAGTTTTTCTAAATCATATATATTCCCGAGGCTATGCATAAGCTAAACTTCAAGACTTTCAACAACAAAAAAATCCATCAAGTCAAATATAAGGGCAAAAAGCTCTCAACACAATGCAGGTTGAATTAATGATTTCCAAAATGAAAGTCATCAAGGATGTCAGTTTGTGACATTCTTGCAGCATCAAAACGACGCACCAGTGCGTGGCAAAACTCGTTTGGGACCTGCTTGTCAAATCTACAAATGTATATTATCATCTTTTGTTAATATACATAGGCACTCTTCGAAAAGTCATTCTTTTGTTTTTTATTATGATCCTGCAGACCAAGGGTCGGCAATCTTTTCAACGCCGTGAGACAGCTTAATGAGTATGTCTAAATTTCATTGGCTTTGCGTGCCAAAATTTTTTGGGTACTACTTTAGCGAGAGATCTTCCTAGATCGCACGAATGTACGTCAAACTATTTTGCACAGTCAAATTTTTCATTTGAAAAGTAAACTAATAACAGATAGTTTGGTTTGATTAATTATTTAAAAATATCAAATGAAGTTACAAGTCTTGATGAGATCCTTGTTCTTGCTTCTCCTAGCACAGCTCTGTAATATTTAAACGACAGTTAGATGCTGTCAGTTAAACACATGCTTCAGAATGATCTACAGCATATCGATTGCAAAGGAGAACTGAGAATGAACATTTGTGAAAATGTTTGTTTAAATAAATTGGTGGATAAAAAATCCTAACAGCAAAGCTGTTGATGACGCCTTCTTACGACAGTTACATTTCTTTGATAATAATACTAAACCTTTTAGATGACTCCCATTTTTGTTTTCAATAGTGTTTAATGATACAGCAAATCGACGTACTTAGTTATCCAAGTTAAGTAGTCCATGAAATCGATCAGATGCATCTGGAAGTCGTCTACATCCATTCATTCCAGATGAGATAAATCCAAATCTTCGCTGCCATCTGATTTGATCAGAAAATTGAGAACTTAGATCACACATGTAAACATTCATTCAAAGGTGTTGACTTGGCCAAGCAACGAGAATTTCTACAGGTGTTTAAAGTAGCCGAAAGTCGCAGTTTGGATGTCCAATGTGCATTGCAGGCATCCAATTTGGCTACCAAACCGTTTCATACCGCAAAAACATTTGCGACTATTTGTCCTGGACTCTGAAGATGAAGATTTAGGTCCTTGAATTGCGTTGTGGTGTTCGCAATAAATATTACTTCTGCAAGTCACTTTTTATCCTCCAGTTCAGGGTGCTACGAATCACTTTTTTGAAAATGCTGCTTTACTTTTTGTGGCAAGGTAGGCCTACCGTCTTCTGCAGTGCTTCAACCTTTTCAGTCTCAACATTAAAGAATTTCTTGCGCGTTCTTTCAAAATGTTTTATACTTGATGTTCGGCAAAACATATTTGGTCAATAAAGCGCACGCACTACTCTGTTGTCTCGAGAAACAAAACCGAAATCCTCTGTTTAGGATTCTTGGAATAATGTAACGACTAATTCTACCATCTTGCTGGCGACTATAAATTATCGTTTTTATAAGACAAATTTTTGAAGTATTCATACTATTATAACAACTAGCAAGCTGCCATGAAATAAGCATTCATAGATATCAGTTGTAAGCTGCAGCGATGTCGAGAAAGCGTCAAATCCCTCAGCTCGCCATGAAAAATCCTCTTGCTTGCCACTTGTGACACGCGTGCCACGGGTCGCTGATCCCTGCTGCAGATCAACCTCACCAAGTGGTGAAAATATAGGATAGGAGTGTAATAGCTCATGTGGTCATGAGATTCATTCATTTGCATCTGAAAAAGTAGCTTTACCCCTAAATGAGTAACGGAGATTTTTTGTTACTGTACAACAACACAGTTTGCGGTAGTTATGGAGGACCCACTCTATACAGATCTATTGATTAATTACCCGCTCATAGAAGAAGCCGATCTATGAGCAAATTATTTTATATGCTGTGTAAACGTAGTGTTATTTCGTATCTGGATAACATTATGAATAGTTAATCGCAACCAATCAGCTCGGATAAAGCGTTTTAAATTTCATGATTTTTGCAGAAAAGGGTCATATATATTGCAAGTTTTTTTGCTTGGCTTGCGGCTCTTATTTGTGCGATACCAACATTTATCTATCCAACGTTGATTACTCAAAACGAGTACAGTAACAATTGGATGCCTGATGAAAACCAAACAACCAACACAGTCTTCAAGTAAGAGCTGGTTGTAAAATGCTATTTTGTAAACCAGGGAAGTTCGCCATTTCAATAACTTTGTAAACACAACACCATAGAAATTAACTCCACAAAACGATTTATGGTCTAAGAGGGTGATAATATTTATGGTATTACCGATTCGAAACATTTTTGGATTTTGGGGCTCAAGTGAAATAGTTTTGTTATGTTTTCAATGGCCGGCCCCAACAAACAAAATTTATTAAATACACCACAGTGCTGCGAATATACCGCTTATGACAGCTTGTTTATTTACAGTTCATCAATGAGCCATATTGGAAGTTTTTATTAAGTGTACAATTGTGATATATCGTAGGAAATAGTTGTCAAGTTTTTGTTTTTGGAAACAACCATTTTTCTTAAAACTAATTTCAAAGTTGACATGTTCAAGATAACTTGTAGCGTTCTTTGACTCGCGTGTTGATTGGAAACAGTTAAATTTCAAAGGCTACGATTGTTTTGAGTAAAAGCATATTAAAGTCCAACGAAATTTATTGATACCGTATTTTCAAGGATAACGGTTTATTGAGGAACCTTCCAGATTATTTATGCTGGCCTGCTGCAAGTCAATAAGGCTGCCTGGTAAATAGCGTAGTGGTCAAAGCGTCAGCTGCTAGGTAAACCTGGGTCTGATTTCATTGTCTAGTTTAAGTAACAACTACCAAAGTCGTATTAACCAATCTCTTGCTTGGCGCTCAGCACTAGAAGTAATATCAAAAATCAAACACGAAATTGAATTTGCTCGATCATAATCAACTATTATCTTCCGATTTCCAGTTGCCGAAATAACTCCATGATATTTTATTTTACATATTCATGTAGTTGAGAGGGTTAAACGTCGTTTCATGACAGCAATGATCGAATCATTGAGTGTTTGATTCTCCTGATGAATGCATCTTTGTCCTTGAAAAAAACACTTAACAACAACTGCGTTTAATTGCACTGGCTGTGGTTGGTCAGGGCAGTACCGGTGAAATCATAACTGGTCTGAACAGAGAGATGTATGTACTGTATGGTCGACAAAAGTTTGGGGGACTGAAGCACAAAAATATTTAAATCATATTATTTTGTATGTCTGCGACTGAACTACTATTTCAATGATAATTTTGCAAACCATTGGCTGCGGGGATTTACTAAAAGACTGAGTAAGTCAACCTAACAATATCAGAGGTTGATGTTTTCTTATTACAATTCAAAAATTGCTATTTTTGAATATACATGGATTCATTTGCGTTTTTTACTGTAAGGAGAGACATATCTTACTGCCTTAGAAATGGAAAATTCTTTTGTTGTAAAAAGATATGAAAACTAGCTTTTGATAATGACATAAATTAGATTTATGTTAACTTTGTATGTTGCAGCATATCTGAAATGGCTCCCACTACAGCAATTGCTCAATGCCATAAGCCTCTAGCAAAAGCACTAGAACTTAATTTGGCAGAAGTGACTGACTGTTGCCAAGTGTCTGTTGATCAATGCTTGGACTTATTTGATCGTTATGGAAATATATACAGTGACTCCTTGGAGGAAAAATTAGGAGTAGCAGCTCCGCCCAGCTCCTATGAAATACCAAGTGAAGTTCCGTTTGACCTCTACAATTTTGAGGATTTATTTGGTGACAATTTTACTGCTTACGATGACTTTAATGGTTATAATGCTGTGACTGACGATGTGACAGGAGTGGATGAGTTTGAACGAAAAGTGAAAGCTTACCAATTGTTATGGCAAATCACTTTTGAGCTGATACGATACGAAGTCGAAACTGGGGACCTTGACAGCATGTGCGATCCAAAAGTGTCGCAAACTGCAAAAATTTATCTCATTATTGTGAATCTCGCTATTGGATTTTTTGTTCCGTATCTGGCCATTGTCATAACAAATTTGGCCATTGCCTTTGCAATAAGAGTTAGAGCTCAATCCCGACTCGACAGCGACAATATCGAGGAAGTATCACTGGTAGGGCGTCGAGTGTCCGGGTTTTTTAGACAGCTCAGTCATGGGCTTTCACGGAGCGAAGCGGAAAGCTGCCGGCGGGATTCACCACCAGCGCTAAGAAGTGTAAGAACAAAAACGAATAAAAACCGGAATGAATATTTCATTTGCAATCCAAATGACCCAAAAGAACTTTTAACGAAAAACCCAAACACTGCCATTTATTTGCAACCTGCGACGCCGGCGACCTCGCCGCAGCATGAGGCAAACGTAAAAACACGTGATCGGAAGTTGCGTCTTTCGTCACAATCAAATCAATTTCGAAGAACAAGTGGAGGTTCAGGTAGCTCTGCTGAAAGCTTCCTCACCGACGTGACCTCACTTCAAACGAGTCCAAGTCCCGCAGTTCGACCCTCAGCGCCTCAGTTCGCGCAATCCTGTGAAAGCCGGGTGAGTGTATGGATCATTGCAGCAGTAACTGCTTTTGTTTAATGCTTTTTAACCTAGTTAATCGGACTCTGCAAGAGATGCTGACAGGTCTGTTTCGATCATTTTGGTTTATTGCTCGCAAAATTTTAACTAATAACGTCAAAAACGAACAATGATTTCAACAGAGAAATAAAAAGAATACAGCAATATGGGGATATTATGATTTATTTGGAGTTACCATTTTAGTTTTCAAGCATAGATAGTATACAAATATACACTATAGAATGATTGAAATAACTATGAACTTTTAGTAAATCATAAGGGATAAAATATGTTATGCGTTGGGTAACTGTGATCTCGAAAAGATTTTCTGTTTGTGGTACTTTACCAAAGTAGCACGAAGAAAGCTTTTTTTCAATTTACCATGCATTCCCCGATGCGAGCAGGCTGAGCACAAGGCAAACTGCTCTACACGTGGCTAGGGCAGTCAGCCGGCTGGAAAGTGTCGGTTACAATTTGACTAAAGCCTTTGGCTGCGCGTTGTCTGTCAGGCACGTGCTCGGGTTGCTTTGCTGATAGCAGTTTTGGGCTATCTGTGAGCAAAAGAATACGCAATGTCTGCTACTGCTAGGCGGCGGGAAGATCAACTTATATTTACTGCTTGCACTAAGCAAGTTTACCGTACCTTTTCAAACTCATTGTGGCAGTGTACCCAATTCATTTAAAAAGTGTTTAACATTATTAAAGTCAGGGTGGCCCAAAGTTTTTGCGTTCGGGCGATATTTCCCAGACGTGAAATCGTGACCGAGCTGCAAGAGAGCAATTTTTTGGGGTTCAACTGGCCAAAGTTGTAATTACCATATCTGAGAAGTTAAAAGCAGTGGTCCGAACTCGAATTTTGTTGCAGACAATCGTCCCAAGACTAGTCACGAATTGCAAAAGTTTCTTGCGCACCCCTGACCTAGGTTGTGTTATTTTCAGCCAAAAATCGTTGTTTTAGAAACAGCGTCAACTAAATGGTGTTGGCTCATTGGCATGTTTTGATAGTCCTAACCCAATAATGTATCTAAGCTATTCCAAGTTCGTTGCGGCGTTAAGGGAGGTTACAGGGACACGTGCATCAGCACAAGCGATATAAAGGAGAAGTGGTTATCTGGATAAAAACTTTTAACAGACACGCCACAACTGGACTTTCTTCACATTCAATTTCTCTCATTTTGTCAAAATTCAATTACTGATACATTATTTTAAATTAGTGTCAGAATTCTAGGGAAAGCTTTTAACCGAGCAGACTGATCTTAATTGACTTTCGATTTCAAAGGCAGAGCAAGTCAATTCAGCAGGGATTTTTTGAAGACTTTCCGCAAAAAAAGCATCGCTGAAATGATCAATTACTGTTTTCATGCTTGACATTATCTTGGTAGACAAGACTTTATCATTCTTGCAATATTGTAAATAAAGGGCATTTTCAAAAAGTTTATAATGTATCTAAATCCAAGCTTTTGCAATATTGATGTAATACTCATTCTAAATTTGCAGTTATAAGTGCCAAAACATCCTGAAAGCTTAAAATTGACCATTATCACCTTTAGTCAGTGTGGTTGCTCCACTTTGTGCTTTGTTCATAGTTGGGAGATAAAACTTTGTCAAAATATCGTCTGCAATTTAACAAACAAAGAGCTATTGTCCTTAGTTAATCAACGCCTTTGCAGTCCTACAGTTCGTAGAACAGTTTGCGTTGGCCTAAAGTGCACTATTTGTTGACTCGCTAATGTCAGCAGACACAGTCAGTGACGTATTTCGAAATTTTTTTGGAGAGGGGCAAGCACTCGCTCAGCTCAATCAATATTATCGTAAATTGAAAAGACATATGTAAATTGTGGGTCAACAGCAGGAAGTTTTTTTCTTTTGTTTAATTTGATGATATTGCTTTGGGAAATCAAGTTTTCGAAAGCGATTGTTTTGCTCATACATTAATGTAAATACAAGGTTTTTTTGTTTTTAATTAAACATATTTAATTTCAAATTAAAAAAGAAATAGAAAAAGATTTGAAAAAGCTTATAGATAAGTTGTTGTTCCAAATGACAGATAGTTCTCGTCTTCTCTTCATATGAGTTCTCTTATATGAAGATGCGCGTTAAGTGTGAAATCTCAACGGTTAAAAAGCACTGCTCTTGATAATCGTAGCGCTGAGGTCTCTAGAAACTGCTTAGCGTTTTTACATACTGCTCTTTTGGATGACCACTTATTGCTCGTCATATTTTTCAGGCGCTGATTCAGCGAGCATGTTCAGCTGATTCTGGGAACGGATCTGGCGAGCAGAGCCTTCCGTCGTCAGTGAGGAGATGGTCTAGTGATGGAGTGCGAGTTGGAATAGATGAGAAACGGATTCTAGAGGTCGACGAAAATCACGGGCTACAAGGTTTGTGAATCAATATACATGAACACTTTGTCTTAAGTCTGCTGCTTAGTTCGTAGAACCCTAAAGTAAATTAGACCTCGTAAGTTTTGGTACATATTACTATAATAGTCTAGCACCCTGCAAGAAGTTCTGTACATATCAGTACTACAATCCAAGCTTGAAACAAATACAAAAGCATGACAAAAATAATGTAGATAAACTTGTTAATGCCTTGTTTTTATCTCAGAGCAGAAAGAGTGTAATTTCTGAACGAAAAATGTTTTTGCGGTTTATTGAGAACTGTTTGTAGAGGAATCTTTTTAAAATATCCCGCCCTTCTTTTTAATGCTTTTAGTCTTGCATAGGCAATTTTTTTTATCTTGATTTCTCAAAACCGTAAAATTTCCTTAAGGAAGGACAATGGTAGTTATCTAGTACAAAGTCAATTGCTAATAACTAAGCATTAACGAGGTATGTCAGAATGAAAGATATAATTAACTTTCCACCGCAATGACAGTATCGGTGTTTATGTTCAGATCTTTCTGTTAGGCTCAAACTGCTGATTCTGAACATTTTTGTTGAGATTGCTCGTTTAATCTGCAGAAATTGAGATCTGTCTTGAAGAAAGTGTAATTATTGGCTTATCATTGCTAGCAACAGCATCGTTAATCTTGATGTCAACACCAAAGGTTGACTTGCGGCCTTCAAATCTTATTATAGCTAAGCAACTAAATAATTAAAACTGTACTGATTTGAACACTGAGTAAAGTATATGGCCTAAAGCCCTAAACCAATAGTTTTTGTTGGTTTGAATTGCAAAATTTGACATTGACATTGACATTCAACTACAGTATAAACTATAATCTTTGATATATAGTTACAAGAACAGTATGTCTGTATAGACTGGAAAACCCAATAAACCTACCACCCGAGCGTAGCCTTAAAAAGTATAAATGATCAAACATCATATTTTTGTCCCTTTTGTTGATGATCCTCTTGTTGTTTGAAAATAGAGGTGTTATTGAAGACTTTTTTGAAAGAATGACTTTTTTGGGGCATCGGCATATTGCTGCATTTTGCTTGAAAGCAGCTTCTGTTCTGGATCGTGTCCAAGAACTTTGGAAGGCATGGCCGCTCTGGCTTCTGGCTATCAACTTTTTTCACCCAGGAACAATAGTTAGAGGTCACCTTGGCAGGGTAGTTGTGTTATTAAAACAAACTAACATGCACGTTAATAGATAAGAAAATATTCAGAACTGCTTTTTTGATGTATTTTTATTTTGCCACAAGATATAGCAAGTGGTCTAAGATGTGCGCAGGTCATAGCATTGGCTCCACGCCAAGCTACGTGATTATGCTACTTTAGCACATACTGCGCAGAAGTCGGACCAAGTAGATCTAGAATCTCCTATATAATTTCAAAAGCAAAAACGTATGGTAGGCTGCCATTTTTAACTTGAAATAATCGCTTAGGTGAAACTCTGGGTCCTGATTTAAGTATTAACTGCATGCCATAAGATCGTACGTCTGTTTATAAACTGGTATTTTGGCTACTGGAGGGGGTGAGCCCTATGCTCAAAAGTTTTGGAAGGGGAGGGTGAAAGGGGCTCTTTTATTTAAATGCTACCTTGTTTGCCTGTTACTGATGTCAGAACCATTTTTTTAGAAGAGGATGCGGTAGAGTATAGTAAAAACGATGAGAAATTGTCCTCTATACTGCCCTCTCGCGTTGAGCGATTTGAGTCAACCCAAGAACTACTGGGAAGCCATGGGCGAATATACTATCCACACCAATCCAAACATCGTGGACAGCCTCATCACATCAGTAGAAACAGAGCATATTCAGCGGCCTCTAGAACAAGTGCTGGAGGTAGGTGAAGGCTTAATCGTGACTGCGATTTCACAGCAGTTCTACATACTGAGATATGTCATGTATACTATATAGCGCAATTCTGTTTGTATGCGTGTGTGTGTTTTAGCTCCTCCAAAGGTACTCGTCTTATAAACGTCAAAGTTGGCACGATTGATCACGTCCCGAAGTGACTCCCACGAGGGCATGCGTGACATAATTATGGCGTCATAATCAAAGAAAATTCTTTAAATTTGTACTACTTAACGGAGGAAAACCGATTTTGCTCATACGAAAACCAGCTCCAACCTCCAACTTAGCAAGATAACGTCACGCCTAAATTTGATTGCACAATTTCTTCGATGCAGTTTCCCAAAAACTGTTGATCGTAGAAATACATTTAAAACCTTTTTTTCGGAGACATCAACAAAGTGCTTTCAATGAAAAAAAATTCTGCCACCATTTAAACTGAATTGACGATGCAACAAGCGATTCGTTTTTTGAGTTATCTAATCATACTTTTTTTTTCTTGAACGATTCATATCAACTCTATGATATCAAATGCTGTCTGGTAGCATTAAAGTGAAAACATGGCAGCAGACAGCAACTGCGCTTAAAGTTGTAATGCATTGTCATTTCAAAAGCAAACAAATGATATGGCGCCTGATGAACATCAGTGATACTTTTTAGTATTAACATAGCCGTACTCCTAAAAGCTGGTTTTTTGATGCAATGGCGAGTAATAATACTTTTGTACAGTTGCGTCGCAAGCCTAAGTAGTAGTCTTAACAACTAAGACATAGGGTTATTAATTACTGTAAGTGCAGCCCAGTTAAACAGTTTGGAAATTTTTTAAGTGAAATCTCGCAGGAATCACACAAATGATTCGCATCTTTAGCACGAAAATCTGATCTACGAAGTATATTCTTAAATTATGACGTAACTTAATGCAGTAACTCAACTGTAAATGCTTGACTTTGGGCTAGCTTTCTCTTTCCTTTGTTGCGATTGTGCCAGGTTCAAGCAACATTCGCGCAGCCAGACATATTAGGTCATACAAATGGCCTACAATTACCGAAAGTACTTAGCAGTATGTCCAATGTTTAATGTATTCTTCCTGAAAATACTGAATTATCTGGTTCAGTGCCATGCATTGAACTTGATGCGGTGCAATGCTATGTCTGCTTGTTTGTCCACTGTAGTTAAAGCCTTAACTGAGCTTTGTGCTTTATCAAGCCATTTTAGCTCTTGCAATTACAGTTGTATGATTTTCTGCAGGATCGAACTCCGGTACGATGCGGCAAACTGTTGTGCACAAGCACGCAGTGAAGCAAATGAGGGTTTCTCGCACTGTGCTATCCTATGTCATTGCATTCACCCTGTGTTGGTTGCCTCAAAAAATTGTTTTTTTGATTTACATTACAGAGGTAAGGAGATTAACCAACTGTCAATTTTTTATTATGCTAAAATAAAACAACTTGGCCTATTATTTAGCGTTGACTGTATAAACCGTTGACTTTATCTAGTGATAGATTGAGGGTTTTAGGGGCCTGAGTCAAGAATTCATGAGGGGCCCCCAGCTACCAAAGTTATGTATGAAGACCACTATTTTCTGACTAGTAGATGAACTTGATGGAGAGTCGATGTAGTAACATCTATGGTTGACCAACAACTGCTGACTTTTTGTTGTTTTTTTTGGAGATCATAATTGCAGTGAGCTAAAAAAAACTGAGGCAATGCGGTATGAAGTCCTTTGTTTTTGGTGGTCAACTTCACGTAAATCAAATTTTTGGGGGTCAAAGATTTTTATCACCGAATTTTCTGATATATCTGGAAAGAGAGGCCTGAGGCAGCTGACTCACTTGCATCACTTTAAATCCACCACTGACTTTATGATACTGTTCAATTTCTTTTTACTGACTTTCTTGCCGATTACAAAAATGCTTAGAAAAACTGCTTTGAACAAAGCAACAAACACTTAAAAATCTATCGATAAATAAGATTTAAGTTCTCAAGATTACGATACGCTGATTGCAAAAGGAGTTCTACCAGCTCCTGTTCCAAATATAGCAGCTTCCGCTACTAACTTACTCTTTTTATGTTATCGGGTCTGCTGGAAATTTGCTGAGCTTGCCGAGTTTTATGCATAAAAAAGTGCGGCTCACACGCTGGAAACGTTGGTTTTATGAGTCAATATTTTTCTATCACCGAACAACTTTAATTTAAACTGGAATATGCTTTACACTTGACTAGTCCTAATATTCTCCTGGCAAGCGTTGGATGGGCATTGTCCCGTTGAGACATTCTTAATGGAAATAATGGCTTTTGAAACGGTTTTTAGATATTAGGAAGAAGCAGTTAGCTGAAATGCATAGCTTCCACACATCTTTGGTTGTGTGTAGCGTGTAGAATGGAGACCGGTACTCTTAAATGAGGTTTCCTCAATAAAAATCTGTTATAATATTGTAAATTTTTTGAGCAGATTGTGACTCCGAACGTTTTTCAGGGTATGATTGGAATGGGAGGTCACTTCTGCAACGTTTTAAACTCATCCGTTCGACTTGTCAGTTTCCTCTACGTTCTGCTTAATCCAATAGTTTACGCTGTGACGCAAAGAGAGTTACGCCACTTGGTGCGTGATATCATCACCCGTTTACGTAAAAATGTCGCGAAAATCAAAACAAACACTGTTCCAAGAGAGGAAAACGGAGCGACGGATAACAATGAGCGGAATTTAAGTCGAAGTGTTATCAACCGGTATACAACCGATGAGATGTCCCGATCAGAGCGCCATGCCCGAAACAAAGAAACCAGGTCAAGGCTCAACCAGAGACTGGGACGACCTAACCTACGATTCTCCCACTCGGCCACTGGTATTTCGGCTCATGATAAGCCTAGTGATGGAACGATTGACGAAGAGAGAGAAGACGAACGAAATCACAGTTCCAAAGGACAAAGTTCATCTACGTCATTTCGGCTCAATTACACAACGAGCAACGGAGAAGACTGGAAACAGTTAATTGATATGGCAGACTCTAAAAACGGTCATTGTCATAGCAACGGCAGTGGTAACGACACCAGGATATAAGCCACGAACATGCTGCTGAAATAGAGTTGTCCATCAAAAAAGCGAATCCGTAGCCAAGAAATTCTCTGCAAAAGCTGGTAAAAGTTTAAGAGGCCTGAACGCTGGACTAGCAAACTTTGGCCAAAAGATAGTTTTCAATAAAAAATAATGATAACTAGGCTAGGTTCAATTGTACGTGACTTCAATGCCACACCGACAACGTTAGATGGAATACAAAAGATTTTTAGCATAAAAGCTCTCAAATACTTGGAAAAACTAGTTTCTGGAGATGCGAATTATCTACAATCGTCGGGTCATTTCGTACTCTATATTCCTTTCGCAGTTGGTGAGAGGAAATAAGCTCTTCGTACAATCAGTTTCTTTTGAGCAGGCTGGCAATTTTGTTGGACCTTACTTGGGTGCGGGATGTTTTGTTATTTGCATGGTAGTTACGGTAACGTGGCTCGATTATATGTAAGGTGCTTTTGACAAAAACTGTAATCTCTGCTTTTAATATCACTGTGATTTGTTGCTTTAATTTTTTTGGTTTTTCTGGCTATTTAATAATGGCGTTACTGCTTCTTGTTGCGTTTCGTTTCTTGTGGATATTGTTGAAAACACTTCTGGCTTAGCCTACAGTATGTGGTTCAAAATACAACAGACAAGAATTTGCATATTCTTACTAGCAAATTACTCGTATTTTTTGCTACACTCTTGCATAAAAAAATGAGCGTAGATCTATTAAGAGTGTTCCTTATTATGACGTTATTCTTTTATGTGATTGACTTTTGCTGCTATGCTGATAGAAGTTAATAAATGACGTATCCCATTAACTGGACAACCTCTGGTAGCATAATTTTGAAGTAACCGGCGCGATGGTGCAGTGGTTAGAGCGTCCACATTGTAGTCGGTAGACCTGGGGTTCATTCCCTAAGTCGAGTCATACCAAAAGACTTTAAAAAATGGTATTCACAGCTTTCCTGCTTAGCGCTCAGCATAAAAAAGGGATAGTGTGGAGAACAAGCCGGCAAACTTGCTTGTTGTGTCCTTGGGCAAGGCACTTAACGGGACGCCTCCATCTTTATGTGGCAGACAGGTGGCCCCACCCGTACTTCACCGGATTATAATTGTGAAGTTGTTAACCCAGCATGTCACACGACTCTTGGGTACCCACCAGTGGCAGTCCGCCTTGTTGGTGGTGGGGCTACCAGTCACTCAAGACTGGTTCGAAATGGGCTGCCATCTTTCCCCTAGCCTAATATCAATTAGGTTGACGGCATGAACCCGAATTACCGTTCATGCAGTACCTCCATCCCAAGGAAGAGGAGGGGTAAACACACACACACATAATTTTGAAGTATTTCTCAATTATTGAAATTACAGTAGTCCTATAAGTACATCATCCGCCTGAAAAAAATTCAAAAAGGAATTATATTAAAACACTTACGCATCGTTTTTTTCAGTGGAGATGCCCGTTTTATGAATTAGTGTAGCCACAATATCTATACCACCAACAAAATAATTTTATCTTTTTTCTCAAGCCATAGGAAAATTTATCATGCTGATTTGAAGTTGCAGGCTTCCATGCTGGTAATGAATCAGTAAACCAATGATTATAAAACAAAAGTGACAGACCAGCAATTCTTGAGTACAGGAGAAGAGAAAGCACAAGGTTTGTGATAAGCACGGGTTCCTGATATTGAAGAAAACTCCGCAAATTAGGAAATATTGCTTGCTTTTTACATAAGGGCCCTTTTGAAATTTTTAAATGGGTATGATGAGGTGTCCGTCATTGGAAGTTATGCTTCTAATGCCTTGGACAAAAAATCTTCCCATGGTAGGGTCTCACTCAGTGGCGACTGCGGCACTCGGGTTGAGCCTTAGTTACGAAATGAAGAAAGGCTTTGTTAAATTTAAATTCTGCGAAACGGGTTAAAAGCTTAACTTAATTTGTACCAAGTCCAAAGAAGAAGCCGGACATCGTACAAACCACCGTTGTTTGTGGTGGTAATTGCTTTTCCTGCTCAACGTTTTGTGCAGCTCGTGCTGGAGAAAAATAACCGGACAGGCTGTGCAGAGAAACGATTTTCAAGCATTTTTTCAAATCAAATTTAACTCTGGCGTAATTGCATTTGTCTCAGCTCTAACAATGCGAGCGTTTATCGCGTTGTTTCAGACATTTTTTTGTTGAACTCGGGCCCGCGAGAAATCGACCGAGCTGATATCAGAGAATGGTAAATAAAACAGTAACTTACAAACACTCGTTTTGTCTGGCTCGGGCTGGCGGAAAATAGCCAGACACGCTCGCTGTGCAGAGAGGTAAAGAAAGAAACAATTTTCAAGCATTTTCTCGAATCGAATCCAACTCTGGCGTGATTGCAGTTGTCCGAACTCTAACAATGCGAGTGTTTATTGCGTTGTTTTAGACACCTTTTTGCTTAATTTTTTTGTTGAAATCTGGCACAGTTGACAAAAACAGGTGTTTTGTAATGACTATGAATAAACGCGTTTTACAACAGTTAAACGGCTGGATAAATTGTTGCTATTTTTTTGTCTTCTCGCTGGCATTAGTGCTTTACTTACTGTTTTTGCAATATTTTGCGACAATGTCGGAGACGAGCCCGAGTAACCATAAAAAGCTGGAGTTGCCACTTAGGTCTCACTACAAAACGTTATGTAGGTGTGTTGTCTTATTTTTTGGCCAGTGGTTCCCAAACTGTGGTACGCGAGAGTCTTTCTGGTGGTTCGCGAGCAACTTACTTAAGTTAATAAGCTACAACAATAAATATTTAAAATTAAAAATACTTTTAAATTATTGTGTCACAACTGTTTTTATTTGGGCTTTTCACGCCAACTGAGAGGCCAATTGTCTAATAAATAAAGTGAATATAAAGTTGGTTTGAGCTGTAAGGTCAACTGCTGGTTGCAGTAGAATTGTAGCCTATTTATTCCTCTTACATTGTTAAAAACTAATTTTAATGTTGTTAGAAATAGTCGAAGCGATATAAAGTACTTAGCTGAATATATATAATAGCTAAATTGTAATTTGTTTAAAACTAAATAATATTGAGCTGAATATATAAAATATTTTTTTAAATGCCGGAGCGAAAGTACTGTTCAACGTACATAAAGTGTGGGTTCATTGCCATTGAGCATGGGGGAGAATCTCTTCCACAATTTGTAATGTGTATGAAGACACTTTCTAAGTTGTCTACGAAACCCAGCGTCACCTTGTGACAAATCATGTTAAAGAGAAAGAACAAGACGAGAGTAACTTCCAGCGACTTGGAGAGAATGCAAAAAGACAACGCCTAAACAAGACTGGCATGATTTACCAGAAAAAGAAGGGTGTTGTCAAAGTATCGTATGAAATTGCTCTCCCAGTTGCTAGAAGCATGAAAGCACATACCATTGGCGAGTCTCTTTCTGGTAATGCCAACAGCAAAGATTTTGGTTAAGAACGTAATTAAAGTGGACGCGGCTGCGGAGCTCGAATCTGCATCCCTCTCTAACAATACGGTTAAAAATCGAATTGAGGTGATGTCCATCGATATTGCCGACCAAGTAATTTCGGGTGTGAAAGACTCAAAAGTTTGGGTTTTCTATGCAACTGGAAGAGTCGACGGACATAACAAACGAGCTCAATTACTCGTCTATGTTCGCTATACTACTCAAGACAACGATGTGAAAACTGAGTTGCTGATGAGCAAGGGATTTTCCAGCCCAACAAAAAGGAAAGGATGTTTTTGAGGTTTCGGACAATTTTTCAAACAGAATGAACTAGACTGAAAAAAGTTGATTGGCTGTACAATCTACAGGGCTCCATCCATGCTGGGATGTAAATCTGGGTTCACAGCTTACACGGAAGTGCGCTGACTCTCCAGAGGTAATGTGACAAGGCATCTTTTTAAACTCCGGGATAAACTACTTCAATTTTCAGGAAAAAAAATCACGATTTTCAGGCAGATCTTGAGAATAAAAAGTTTGTTGCAAGATTGACCTATTTATCCGACATTTTTAAAGTTCTAAACAACTTCGATATGTCATTCCAAAGTCCCAACGGAAGTTCATCAGAGTACATATCAAAGCTGGAAGCGTTGGTCCGTAAGCTGACCCTTTGGATAGAAAACGTGAGGAATAAAAAGTACGCAATGCTTTAACTCCTCACCTTGGTTGAGGATAACCGCAATGATGAATTTTCTGAAGAAATTGTCTGCCATCTTTCGCAACTAAAAAAGGAGTTGATGCATTACTTTCCTGACGTTACATCTTGCGCTTATTGCATCAACCCATTGTTTGAAGAGCTAATAGACATTCCAACTGATTAGGCAGCAAAGATCAAGCACAAGGAATGCGGCTGTCCTATAAACTTCTGGTTGAGCATGGAGTCATCGTACCCAAAGCTAGCCACTCACGCTGTTCCACAATTATTAATTTTTTCGTCAACGAGGGAGTGCGAGCAGGGGTTCTCAGCTTTAATAAACATAAAATCGAAAAGCTTGAACCGCCTTGCTACGCCTAGGCATGATTTTAGATGCACTGTAAGCAAAGTTATTCCTCGAATTGACCAATTTGTGGAGAAAAAACAACTGCATCCTTCTTATTACAACTATTATTGCGTTTTCAGTCATTTTTTAGTTTTTTCAACTCTGAGCTGATGCTTGTTTAACAAAAACATTGATACTGTATATTTCTGAGCTATTAAATTATCCAAATGTAGGTGGTACGCAAACATAGTGCTAAACCTTCTAATGGTAAGCGAGTTGAAAAAGTTTGGAAAACACTGTTTTAGACGTATGGACAATTTAGTAGTCATAACGTTATAAAGGTATATACTAAATCGATCAGAATCTTTTTAATTGATGTAATCGTAGACTTGTGAGCAGGGATGTGGAAGCGGTCGTTTTTCTGTGGAAGCGGAAGCACAAAAATTCTACCGCTTCCACATTGGAGGAAAGATTGGAGGGAGAAAAGAAATTGGTTCTGCTATCCTTCGGAGAAGAGCGAATAGGGGGAGCATAAACATTAAGAAATGAGACCGAGGAGAAGTCGTTTAGAGAGATGTTGACCTCTACATAATCAGAATAGGGGTCAAGTAAAGAAAGAGAGGAGGTAGAAAGCTCAGAGAAGGATAAGCCCTTCATGACGAAAATGATGACGCCGCCGAAAAACGAGAAAAATACCATATCGGGAGTGGGTGCCATCGCAGAGCAGAGAATCCAGGAATTCGGAAAGAGGAAGATAAATTAAGGTTAGATTCCTGGATACAAACAAGGTCAACGAGATGAGACGAAATAAAGTGTAGTAGTTCAGTTCTCCTGGCTTGGAGACACCCAGCATTCCATTGAAGAACCCTGAGGGAGTTAAGGAGAGGAAGAGGAAGCAGGAGGTAAAGAGAAACACCCAGGAGCATGAGACGGTGGTGAGGGTGCAGAGGGAGAAGATACAAAGTGGGCAGAAAAAGGATAAGAGATTTGAAGGTGAGGGCGGAGTAAGAGTGCTGCATTAGCACAGGGGGGCCAGATGGGTTGGACTTGAGCAGTGGAGGTATACCAGCTGGAGGAGTCTAAAGAGAAAGTCACGGTGTTGGTAGGTGTGGAATCTCAAAAAAAAGCAGGGATGCAGCAGGGAGGGCAGCTCCAGGAGTGAGAGATGCCAAGAGTTTTGAATCAAGAAAAGGAGAGTAGTGAGCACTTTAAATGAACCCAATTGGAGCATGTGCAGCATTGCACTGACCTACCCTGCCAGGTCACATTTCGAGCGCACACTGAACAGGGAAAGACGGGACAAGGGTTAGCATGAACGTTGCCGCTCATCAGGAGAAGGAGAAGAATGAGAAGAGAGAAGACAGGAGAAGAGAGAAGACAGGCCGATTTTAAAGAGGCTGCATGCTACCCTTCTGCGGTTGTTCGGAGGGCTGCACGGCGAAAAAATGGTTTGTATGAGGGGAGTGCCCGTGGTAACTGGGATCCTCGGGAAGGCCAGCAGCCATTTTAACCCAACCCAAGCGGGGTTGAGAACCCCACTACCACATTGAGGCGGCTGTTGATTGGTGCAGTTGATTTTGCTCGCTTTACATGCATATACGACAGAAATTTCGCACTTCACTATCCAAAAAGATCGGAGTCAATACGTGTTTTGTGGGCGGACAGATAGTCCGTAATGATGATTAGAGTTAAAGTTAACTCAAAGTCAGAGTTGGTTGAGGATAGAGAGGGAAAATCAGCGCTATGCGGTGTAATTTGCTGTGGTGACGACAGGTTATTGTCGAGAGCTGTGATATGTAATCATACGGTTTAGATCTGAGAAGCATTAAGTTAACTGTTGAAAAGTGGTTGTAAATAGTCATGGAACTTGTAATAACTGTCTGTTTGTTGAAGTGTTGAATTATTTTTTAAATTGTAGTAACGAAATATTTGATTTTCTTGCAAGCAATTCGTGATTTCTAAATTTTTGTTAGTGGGGGTTCCGTGACAAACGCGAAAGTACATTAGGGGTTCCGCGATGACAAAAAGGTTGAAGAGCACTGTTCTACATTCAACACGAGTTTTAATATCTAAATTAGAGAAACACAGAGTAGTTCGGAACAATAAGCTCAAGCGAAGTAGGTAAAGTAATAGCAATAAATGAAGGTTTTTGTCCCCTCAAAATGATGAAGTGTAGGAGAAGGCAGGCTAAGGACCCACAAAAGTTTAAAAAAATTGTCATCGGCCCTATTCTCGTTTTTTGTTAGTGGAAGCGGAAGCGATAGGTGTGGAAGCAGAAGTGGTTAAAAAATAACCGCTTCCACATCCCTGCTTGTAAGGATTGATTCAAGATTAAATCCCGCCTTTATTCCTCGCATAATTTACATTATAAATTAGTCAGCTGCTGGCAGTTCGTTTATTCTTAATGAGAGGAGAAAAGCTGCAATTGTTATATTTTTGGGTTCTCCCGGTAAGCAAACTACTGTTTGTTGTTGGCAAGGGTTTGTCTCCGTAACCTAGCAAATGCAGGGTGGGCCAAAAGTAGGCATACAGTTATTAAAAGTAGGGCTTAGGTCCAAAAGTAGATTTGTAGTTCTCATGTAGGAAATTTTAAAGTTCAAGAATGCTAAGTACATCTTAGACAGAAACTGTTCAATCTCTTAGGTACTCAAAATGTCCTCCGCCAACATTGCAACATTCTTCACACCTGTCCAAAACACTCTTACACATAGTGCGGCACAAATTTTAATTTTCATCGATTTCTCTGAATACGTCGTGAATATAATCTTTTAATTCATTTACGGATTTGGGATTCTTCTCAAACACCTTGTTCTTTACAACACCCCAAAAAAAGAAATTCATGGGTGTCAAGTCAGGTGAGCGTGGTGGCCATTCAATGCTACCCTTTCTTCCAAACCAACGCTGTGGAAAGACTTCGTTAAGGTAATCTGTTACTCTTAACGCATAAATGTGGAGGAGCTTCGTCTTGCTGAAAAGACAGCAAGCTCATCGAAGTTAAGTTTGGTTTGTAGTTGTGGCACTACCACTTCACGAAGCATTTTCCAATAGTTCTCTCCATTCACACTTCCATAAAAAAAAACTGGTCCTACAACACCTTTGGTCCTTCTACTAGTTTAATAACTGTATGCCGACTCTGGCCCACACCGTATTTGGTATTTGCTAGCCAACGCAATTATGACGTCACCTTAATAATGACGCAATTGTATTTTACGATTAATATAACTTAATTAGCTCAAATCGCTCTAGAACTTTCAAAATACGATAAAATAAATACATTTCACTAAAATCGCATCTTTTGTGCTATAAAAATATTAAAATAGCCAAAAAATCAGGAACTACACTTTGGAATGTTGAAAGGGTTGTGGGCGAACTAAAATCTCAGATCCCTTATATTCAGTTACTTCTTATTTTACTGCACTGAAAAAGCGAATTTATTATTGTTTTTTTGGTGTTTCAATAGAAGTTGAGCTGATTCATTTAAATTAATAATACTTTTATGAGAGAGATCCAATTTTTCACGTTCGATTTTGTAAGTTCTTAGAAACGGAATCGCTCAAGTATGCTGAAGTTCGATGAATTACGTACCCATTATTAAATTCAATTAAAATATAATTTTATCCATTTTTGCGAACAAAATTTTATGCTGAACAAATTTGTCACAGATACGGATTGTTTTGTGGGATTCCAACAGATAAAGACTCAGAGTCCATTGAAATTAAGCACTCAAAACTGCGAAAAAATCTAACTGCTATGCTATCGACCAGCAACATTAGAGCACGCACTTAAGTGGTTAATATAGATGTACCGCCAGTCATACCATGGTCTTCGTAAGTACACAAAGTACCGGTGTCGGTTTTCAGCTGACGTAGTCGAAATTCGCAATTTGGTATTCTTTGCGGTCATTGCAGGAAAAAAGCGACGTAAATTGTCGGAGGAAACGCTAAAATATCCTAAACAGAGTAGTCAGTGCGGGAAAACGTGAGTTGCTGTTAGTCTTGTAGTAAAGCGGTGTGGGTAAGATACAATTTCTTAAATTTTAGCTCAAGTTCAAATTATAAACAAGTTTTCCGTTCTACTTCTTGGGAAAGTATGATTGAAACGAGATTTACAGAATATCGCAGGAGGAAAAATGATATTGAATTTTTATGTACTGTATTTTATTTTTAAACTTAGATGAAGTTCATGAAAAACACGAGAAAGATGTTTAAGAAGGGAAATGCATGAAAGGAAAAGACCAAAAGTTAGGTTTTGGTAAATAAAACAGAAAAAGTATACGGAAAAATCACATGGAGGAGATTGTGGAATAAAAAAAAACGGTTGGGAACAAACAAGAGAAGCTAATGTCGAGGGAAAACCCATTGAAAAAGTTACCCAAAAAAATGGTAATAGCAATAAAAACAATGATATCAAGAAAGGTAACTAAACCTTCTCAAGTATGAGCGGAGATGATATCTGCCAAAAGAAATAGGAAGGCTTAGAGTGATGATGAAACTTTTCCTCATTGCTAATGGAAAAAAAAATACTGAATGAATGGTAAACAAGTGGATTGGTGGCAATTTTCAAGGGAAAAAGAGAAACAACAAGTTGTAATGTATCTTATACATAGAAGTAAAGTTGTTAAAGCATGCAATGAAGATCGTTGGAAGAGTGATGAAAAGAAGAATTCAACAATTAGTAACTTAAATGTTCATTTCATACGATTGGGTTTTGTGCGAGGTAGAGGAAAGACAGACGCAATTTTTGTTGTGAGAAAATGCACGAGGAATATAGAAATATAAAAAGAAAGTTACATATGTGTTATTAGAATATTGAGAAGGCGCATTTGATGGACTTTTATGCAGTCCCGTACCACTCCAACTTCGGGCCCCCCCAAAGTAAGCGCAAGAGCCCCTGCGCACAGGTCATATCACTTTAGAGGTGTAAAATTGAAAAGCTGCATTAAGAAAATACACCACAATTTGTACATAAGTAAATAGGCTAATGTCAGAATAAAGCATGCCGATACCGAAGGTGCAAGTCATAAAAAATTCGGCACCGATGCCAGAGTTCAGTAGGACATTTATGCAGACACTGCGAAACGAAAGCAATGACACTGAAAAACATGAAAAAGTTATAAAAACACAGTATCATTTAAATAGTCTGGAGCGAACCTTTTTGTTCGCAAATGCTGTTATGACATTGTCATAATCAAGAGATCGGGCGCAGTCATTTTCGATTTACAACATGGCTAATGAAGATAGTCTACCGTCTGTCATAGACGTTCTATTAAAAGGTTTTGATCAGTTTCAATTTGCTGAAGCTTCTTTCAGCGCTGGCAACAGTCACGGGGCAAGTTAGTAAGATTCGAAGTGCGATGTACACATTCGGATACAATTCAAATAAATGAGTCTTTAGAAGATAGTTCAGAAAGTCTTGAGCCGTTTTGAGATTGCGTTTTTTTTTGTAAAATTAAAACAAACCGCTGTAGCTCAGCGCTCATTTCATCAGAATCAATGTCACCGAACTTTTTTTGGAACTCTTTACAGCAAGTAAGAAGAGCATTTTCTTGTTGCACAAGCAAAAGTTTGTCTCGTGTGTACAAAAACGAAAAGGCGGAAGAAACCTCACGTAACAAATTAAAGCGCTCCTTTATTGACATAATAGCCTGGTCTACTAATGGATAGAAAAAGTTGCTTTTAAATTTCAGTTCAGGAGTAGCTCGTTGTTCCTCTTCACCTTGGTAATCAAACAATCTTCTTTTCTTTCCACTTCTTGACGGAGGAAAAGAAGGATCAATATCCAATTCCTGTGCTATTTCAACAGCAGATGTTGCGGCACTGTCATAACCCGTTGTGCGATAGTTTTGCAAAAACTTTTCAGTTGCCTGGATTTCCGTTTCCATTGTATGAAGGGAGACTCCATACGATTGAAGAATCTTGCTTGCTTTATTGACTTGGAATAGGATATCATACCAAATAAACACCGACAAAAGAAAACTCCATTTTGATAAATGAGCTATCAACGATTTTGTTTCTGAGGCAGCTCTTCCATCTTTTCTTTCTATGGAAATGGCTTCCAAGTCTTTCAGTGCCAGCAACACCTCTTTTAAATTGTATCGAAGAGGTTTGATGCATTTAATTCTGCTTTCCCAACGAGTATCAGATTGTGACTTTATGGACAGCTCCACATGTTTCTTTAAAATTTCCCAACGCTGAGCAGAGGAAGAAAACAACACATACAACCTTGTAAGTACTCCAAAAAAGTCAATGCTTCCGTCGATGAATTAGCACTGTCAACAACAACTAAGTTAAGGGTATGGTTTGCACAGGGCACGTAAACAGCTTTGGGATTGATGTCTAGCATTCTTGCTTGGACCCCAGAATGTTTTCCTTTCATGTTAGCACCATTATCATATGACTGACCTCGACAATCAGACAATTCGAGTTGCAGTTCGGTCGCTTTTTCTAAGAAAGCGTCCAACAAGCCTTTCCCAGTACTGTCACTTATTCTCAAGTAGCCAAAAAATGTTTCTTTAACAACAGCAGCTTCTTCATTACATAGTACATAACGGAGAATGACAGACATTTGTTCATGATGTGACATATCTGGAGTGCAGTCCAAAATTATAGAAAAATATTTTGCCAATTTCAATTGCTGTAAATTTTCTTTTTCAACTTCTGTCGCTAGCAATTCAATTAGTTCATTTTGTATGGTAGGACTCAAATAGTGATCTTTAGTGTTCTTATTCTTGATTCTGTCTTGAAGCTCTTTTAGGATCGGATCTCTTCTTGCCAAAAGCTCAAATATACCCAGAAAATTTCCATTGTGAGAAGATCCTAAGACTTCTTCAGATCCTCTAAAAGCAAGATTCCTTTCCGATAGAAACAAGGCAATGTCGATAAGTCTCTCTAAAACATTTCTCCAAAAACGTCTTTCATTGAAAAAAATATTCATCTCGCGTTTGTCGATAGTGGATGAATTTCTTATCCCTTCAGCTAGCAACATCCATTGACTGCAGCATTCTTGGTGGGAAATGCCGTTTTCATGGTCTTTCAGTTTTTTCGAAAAACCCTCCCATGTATTTATACCACTACAAAAGGGGCTTAGTGTTTTTCCAAATAGCTTACAACAAAAGCAAAAAACTTGATCTGATTCCCCAGAATAAACTAGCCACGACCGTGAAACACTTTTACCATTAGGTAACACACGTTTATAATGGTTGGAGGAAAAACGTCGCCTTGGAGTTGTGTTATTATATGGAAAATTCATTATTAGTTGATGTGGTCCACACTTTACTATATCACATCGTTGAGCATCAGAAATACTTTCAGGCCATTTACATGGGTCATCAGGGATAGGGGTAAATTGAGATTCAGTTATTTTTGATATTGAAGGTTGCGTATTGGCAGGTAAATCACAACTTACATTTTCTGGAAATTCACAATCACTTTGATGCTGATCGTCATAGTCTTCTTTTTCTTGTACACTATAGCTTTCTTCATCCCTCTCGGTACTAGTGCCAGGTCAACTCTGCTCAGTAATCTTGAAAAAATCTGTCATCTTGGGCAATTTCGCTACAGCATCTCGAGCAGTGGCTGCTTCTTTTCTCTTTTGAGCACCACTTTTTGAACGTTTCATTCTATACAATGTCAATAAAATACTTTATCTGCACTCTGCAGTGTATATATATTGTCCCGGTATTTATAGCCAAACAGAATTCCAGACCATTCTATGATTGTTGCGTAACAACGGCATTGTTACGTCAATCGAATATTCAAGATTCTACCAGAAAATCAATCGAAATATTCTAGATTCTGCGAGATAAAATGACGTTGCATTCACTTATGATGTCACAAGCCAATTTCTTCCTACAGTTTAAATCGGTTGTAAACAAGTCTGCTGAACTGAAAATAGTCACGTAGTCAAAAAGCAATTTCAGACTAACTTGGGCCCCCAAAATTGGCCTGTGCCCCCCCAATTGGGGAGTTTGGGGGGCGGCTGCTACGTCTCTGCTTCTATGTCAGGTGATGAAGTGAGCAATAAGAATGAAAGGCATCTGTCATCTGAGTCAAATAATTTTAGTACCTCAGCAGAAAATGCGGGCCTAAGTCCCGCGAGTTTTGAACACGTGAATTGGCTAAATATAGCCTAATAAGTTTTGGTAGCGTTTAGTGAAAAAAAATTTATATTGACCTGATTATTGATGTTTTTTTTTGAAATAATGGCTTCAGCTGTTGGGGAAAAAGATAAAACTTATCAATTTGCACTCTTTTTCTTGGCTATCTGTTTTGAATTAAAAGAAGGGAATCCATAATATGATATAAACCTAGGCCTGGAGACGGAGTAAACCTCTGGATGGACACATAAATTAGCTCTACGGTAGAGATTTATGGTTGGTCTGCAGGTTCATCAATTCCCACTTTACACAGATTCTTTCCTCAAAGAGCTAAATGATTTTGATTCTTGATGCTGATTAGAATTCCTAATGCAATTATAAGCAAATAACTTATCAACAAATAACGGATTCCAAATACAGTTACTAGCTAACCAGCAAATAACTTCATTCCGTTATTGAATTAAAAACAAACGCTATTTTTACTAAAAACGGCATTTTGCCTTGGAATTTATTTCACCTTTGAGAGTTTGTGAATGATCAATTTCTGTAACTTATAAAAACCTGAATTTTTAGTGGTTTGGGATTAGTTAATTTCTATGACCTTTTAAAAACATGACAAGATAAAAATTTAATCCTCAGTGTACATTTCCCCTTTCGTTTACATACCAAATAATTCCTAAAAGCAAAGTCAAAAAGTAGCACTTTATACGAAATTTTTGTTATGGATTTCTGCTCACACAAGTGTTATCAGGATAAAGCCGTTCTTACTCGATTTTCTTAATTATACAGCTGTTATTAAGTTACAGAAGTTCTTACTCAATATTCCACATTTCGACTATTAGGAATGCTGTAACTGAGCATTGCAAAAGTAAAAAAAGCAAATTTACAGCTAATCTGCTGCTATCGACTACCAACCAATATCAAGCCATTTTTTAAATAATTATGTTGATGATACCTAAAAGAGAGAAAAGCAGGAAATAAATTCCTATAGTTCAAGTGATACGGCTTTGTAGAGTACTGACAGACCATCCACTACAGTGGATCTAGTATAGGCCCGCTACTGTGACGGTCTAAGCTGTGCTTTATTTAAAGTCTCGAGCTTTTTTTTGGTTACCAACTGCACCGAAGAGACCTGATAGGTCAAAACAGTGTCACTGTCTGCAGTTTGTTTAAAGTGCATCGCTGGCCTCTTGTATTACTTTAAGAGCTTGTAATCACTGAGTTGTGACAGCACTATTGTTCTAGCAGTTGTTTGACTTAGTGCACCTGCGACAAACGACACTCATTCACTAGTGATACGGCTTTGCAGAGTAGGCCTACTGACAGACCATCCACTACAGTAGATTTAGTATAAGTCCCACCAACGCGACCGATCAAGCTATGCTTTTTTTAAAGCCTCGAGCCTTTTTTCGGTCACCAACTGCACCGAAGAGACTTGCTGGGTCGAAACAGCGTCACTGTCTGCAGTTTGCTCAAATTCCTATGATTTTGCAAAAAAAAATTTACTTTTCAAAACCAATCAAAGTTTTTGAAAGAGACGATTGCACTTGATATATCCGAATTTATGCATGTAATTTCGAAAAAAAAATTTGCTACACTTTGGGGAATAGATTGGCTTTCCTGGCTTTGTTGTTTGGCTGGTCTCACGAAATCAGACTTTCGCCTTGGGACATGAAGCCTACTTTCGGCAATAGGAGCTTGATTGCTGAAAAAAATTTACCTTAGCGGACCCCAGTGTTTTTGTGAATCAGCGTTTCCACATTAAGATTTTTTAATTTCAGGTTCAGGTCACAGTTAACAGTGGTCATCAGCCAGTTGTCTAAAAACTATACAATTAATTAGATTTGTTATTTTCTGATTCCGTTATGAATAGGTCTCCGTGGCAGTTAAACTAACTCTTGAGGCAGTCACTTTTGTGGGTTACACCTAATAAATTGCAACATCGTTTGCAGTCTGTTAAACTCTCTCCCCCTCAATTCATATGCCTTGGTTAGGCAGTTAGGTAGCATGCCACAGTAAACTCAGTGTCAGACTTGTGTAGTGTCATTAATAGGCTGTCAGTTAAACGCTGAAAAAATCATTAACCATGCACTATAAGTAAACAAATCCAATGTTTCAGTTAAAGCTTACACCAACTTTAACTGTGTAAACAATGGTTAGCACCAAATGTAACAACATAAATAAATATGCAGGTGTGTAGGTGCCATAGCACTAAAGGATATCACATGCAGTGTACTGTTATACGGAAATCTGTGCAAAGTGTTACAGAGAATTGAATATGGCTAAAATGCAGAAATTCTGCAGGAATGTAGATTAGTCAGTTAGTGTAAGGGTTAAAATCAGAATACAACTAATATGCAGAATTCCGCAGACTAGACCTAACCCTAATTGTAATCCCTTTTATAAGCCTAATTTTAATCATAACCCATACCCTAAATGTTGATCTTCAGGGATTTTCCTGTTTCTAAGCTGCTAAGGCAGTAAGGTGAGTTAGGTAAGTTATGGTTAGAATTAGGGTTAGTCTGTGAAATTTCTGTGCTATTGGTTATGTACAAAGCTATCAACAATTTAGAAATTTAGATTAGTAGAAATACAGCAAGTTCATTTTGAAATATGCAATTATAAAATTACATAAATTTGTGCTAAAACATGGAAATAAAGATTTACTCTATGCAAGATTTATGGAAATAGAAAAAATCAACAATTAAAGAAGTGCAGAAATCAATAAAAACTAGGTCAAAAAGTATAGCCATCCAATTGGAGAATTTTGCTAAATTAACTAGACATTACTTTGAACTTTCATATTATTGCAATTTTAGCAAATTAGTTGGTATTTTTTATATTTTGATAAGAATTCTCATCATTGTGTTATTTAGTATTTTAGTGTTGCCCTCTGGGTGACTGCAATGCTGACTCCAAGACCGAAAGGTCATGCCTTCTGTTATATTTTGTCACTTAATGAAAAGATGTTTTTTTCCTTTTAAAAGCACTCTTCTAAATTTGATTCTTCTTTTGCGTTCAACAAGCTAAATAACTGCTCATCATTTTTAATATTCTGGTTTTCTCAAATTTTGTAAACACTACATTTAATCAGAAACCACACAATGTAGAAATTTTCGTCGTTTGTGTTCTATGATTTTACTGATGCTCTGTTACTACCATTTTAAATTTGTCATTAGAAGGTGTAAGTTTGTCTTATGCGTAATTTTTTTTGTTGTACATCCATTTTGGAGAAAATAAAATGGTGTAAATTTGTATTTGCTGGTTTTTTGAGTGTAGAGTCAATTTCATTTTGACATCTTAGTAGCAATATTTTGTTCAGAAAGTGATTGAATCAGTAATTGATGTTCATATGAAAATTAGTGTAGTGCCCATGGTGCTGAAAAGAAAAACAAAAACTGTATCAAATTATTGTCAAGAACTCACCTTTTCTGTTCAATTTCAAAGCAGGTTTTTCAATACACGTGTGTACTATGAAATGATACAATAACCAAATTCTTATACTTTTCAATTTAAATATAACACACTTACAACTTTATTTTTTCGTCTATAAAATGCTGCTTGTAACATGCAATAAAAGCAGTGCTTACAATGCATGCACACTGTATGAACCAGAAAGCAGCAGCAAAATTGGTTTTCTGGTTGAGCTGCTTCCAGAAGTCAGCTAAATGCAGAATTGATGCAAAACTAAAAAAGGAAAAAGCAGAAAAAACTTAGCATTGATGGCAAACTTTGGCCTAATTATTTGAACAGCAAATTAACATAATTGAAACAAAAATAAATGTAACATCACGTCAAATGTTGTTACTTTTGTGGTTATTTGCTTTAAATGTCTTTTAAAGGTTCTATCAAATTGGGTCAGGTTTTCGTCAACATAAGATCAAAATTTTATGCCCCAAAATGGTGATTCATTTTGAACAAAGATTTACAGAAAAATGATAGAAAAAAATCAAATTTCTTAATTGATTTTGTTTAGCATGTGTGAATAATGTGTATGATTGTAAAAGCCTTTGTGTCATATTTGATAAAACTTTATTGTTAACAACTTAGTACATTAGCTTGTTCAGTTCTAGTTTGTCAATATCTTTAAGTTTTAATACTTTTGCACACTTCTGTAATGTGGAAAAATGTTTTACTCCATGTTATGTCCTTTATTTTGTTGTTTTCCATAATGTCTATTCTAAGCAAATGTGATTGGGCTCCTATACCTCACACCAGAGGTGTGTAACCTGCAGCATGTAATGTCAAATTTTGTGGCCCATAGAAAGAATAATCTCAAATTTGGCCAACAAGGTCAAACGTTATGGCCTTAATGGCAAATCTATCAGTTGTGTGTTCAAAAAATCGATCTCCATAGAAATATCTTCAAATGGAAAATTTGATATATATGTTTTTGTAAAAGAATTAATATCAAAAAAATGGTCTTTACTTATGTGGATCTGCACAGTCACCAATTACTGCTTACTAGCATATTTGTGCTTAGAGACAATGTGGATTACAAACTCTGACTGTCTTGTACAATTTTCAAGAAGTTTAAGATTGGCATGCCAGCAAAAAAATTGCTCACCTCTGCTTTACACCATTATATCATGGTACTACTAATGTAATCCAACACTAAAAAATTGGTTGATTAAATTGGACAAAGTCTGTACAACCATC
This sequence comes from Trididemnum clinides, assembly GCA_963675345.1. Lineage (NCBI taxonomy): Eukaryota > Metazoa > Chordata > Ascidiacea > Aplousobranchia > Didemnidae > Trididemnum > Trididemnum clinides. The sequence goes on from OY776302.1 coordinate 14,734,410, forward strand.
ATTTTATTTACATTGGTTTTCAGTCCAAATTGTTTTACACTGTATTCATTTATAACTCTTCAAGCTGGTTCATATCGTGGCTAACAGCTGTAGTTACAAGACTGATATCATATGCTTAGACTCTAGTCAAGGGTGTGGAAAGGTCCCAAAGGGCAAGGAAATGCAGGCTTTTCAAAGGACACTTCATGAGAACATGCAGCAATAAGCTGAGGTGAAAAAACTTTTTTGGAAATGAAAAAGTGGCCCCTTTAAGAAGTTGGCAATTGGTCCAAAACTCCCAATTCTATCAAAATTTTTCAATTGCTCCCTCTAGTGGTCGACCAACATAAAGCTAAAGGTCATGTGAAGGTCATATTTAGTGAAAATGCTCTAACTTTGTAATGGACTAATGGATTACACAAGAGATCTCAAATTGGTATCAAAAGAAGCAGAATCATAAAGTTTCTATCTGTCCTAATAGAACTTTTTGCCCTGTTTTTGTCTAGAAATGAAGATATTACCAAAAAATGGTATTTTAAAAGTTACGATGAGTAAAATTTTGGAAAGAACACATTGCAATTAGCAAGCCTTTCTGTTTTAACAATAAGTCACTATAAAAGATCTCCAAAGTATGTTGATGTCAGCATGTTATTAATGCATTACTAATCGCAATACACAAACTAGATACATATTTAAAGTGAGAAAACCTCTGGCTAGTAGCAGCAGCAAATTGCACCAAAACATATACATTGTCTGCAAGTAATGTGCAGCTGCTGTTCATTCTATTTCTGAAACTTCTCAACGAATGTTACAAAAAGTTATTTCAATCAATCAATCATTTTATTTTTGCCCAAATCAGCCTACATAAAAACAAATTTGACGGCAGTGGACAAAAAAGGCAGGCGATAGCAAAATGATACATGTTAATACGTGTACATGAAAAGAATGCAGTTTAAATTTGAAGATAGTGGCCAGGCCATTGCACCTGTAAAATAGCAGATAAATAAAAACACACACAAAGAAAAGCATATACAATATGTACAAAGTGCCGCAAAATACATTAAAGATAAAAACTGTCATGTTGTAACCCTAACAGGGAAGGCTATCAGGAGCTACACCTTGCCCAAGGGTGACCTGGAAGCAATGACAGCTAAGAGACAGCTCCTTTACATCTCAAGGCACATAAACTCTGTCGCTTGTTGTAGTTTTTAAGTCATACACCTAGGTCTAGACTCTAGATTGATTTGGATTGATGTTACATCAATGCTTGGCTGAATTTGTTTATATCAGTTCCTAAATGTTTTATTGAGATCCTGTACTGATTTTTGATTCATCACATTGACACAAACATTTAAAACCAACGCTACTAAAAATAAACCATGCTTGGCCGAGGTATGATTAACAATTCAGAACATTTTGCAAGCTTGGTTGTGATGCTCAGAAAAACTTACAGAAGAAGATTCTGTAGACTGAGAACAAATATCTTTTATATCTGAAAAGAGTGATTGATCATCCAAGATGATTGAATTTCCAGCATCACTTGCATCTCCACTGCCACCTTGACTTGGACCTGGTAGTTGATCACCACCCTTTTTGTTAATCTTTCTTGTAAATCAAAGATCAGATAAAGTAAGAGGTTTTTGCAATCGTAAACATCTGGCTTTACTTTGTGCCTCTTGATTTTTGTAAAATAGAAAGTCATCTTGAGTCATTTGTAGCCTGTACTTTTTCTCTTATTCTCTTCTCTGTTGATTGTCTTCACAAAATATGTCAAACAATTTTTCAACATCATTTATCAACTGGCTTTTTTGTGCAATATATGATGGTTTTGAGCGCTTTTTCGTGGGGTAGTGATCAACTGCTTTAAATTCTGTCATCATGTTAAAAATTTTAGGAACAGTCAGTTCATGGATTGGATAAACATTGCTCGATATCCAATGCTTCACAAGCTCGGCAGTAACTCTTGCAGCATTCATTGAGAAAAAAATGATCTTCACTTTACACCTACCTAATCAATAACATTTTGGTTGGTAGGCAATGCTCCTGCAAATTTATTGCTGCTACAAAAAGTATGTCCACCATGAAAAGTCTTGTCACCTTCACTGATCTTTTTCTAGTTTCCATTTGCACTTACGTGTTGAAATAAGCAATGCACTGTAGTGTAATTGTTAAAACATGGTATCTGAAAATCAAACCACTATTAAAAATGTTGAAACAAGAGTGTAAAGGATTAGTCTGTGTCTTTTATTTTCTCAGACACATGCTCTGACAGCAGTACACATATTGCACATAGCTATGCAGTATAAAGTTATGTAGCTCTTAAAATACCGTTTTTTGATAATATCTTCATTTCTAGACAAAAACAGGGCAAAAAAGTCTATCAGGACAGGTAGAAACTTTATTATTCTGCTTCTTTTGATACCAATTTAATGTTTCTTGTGCAATCCATTACAAAGTTAGAGCATTTTCACTAAATATGACCTCCACATGACCTTTAGCCTTGTGTTGGTCGATCACTGAAGGGAGCAATGAAATAGATTTCAATGGAATTTGGAGTTTGGACCATTTTCCTAACTTCTTAAAGGGGCCACTTTTTCGATTTCAAAAAAAAGTTTTTTCACCCCAGCTTAATGCAGCAATAGGCCTGGGGTATGTAACCTGTGCCAGCTGTGTAAAGACAGAAATTCTAAGTGATCTTCAAAAAAAGTCATCGTATTAAGAGAATACGCCCAAGACAACTCGTTTTTTTAAATAGATAAAAAAAGTCAACTATTAAGAGATACAACATTAGTTGCTTTGCAAAACATGCGCAACCAACTAAGATTAACCTAAATTTCAGTACATTGTGAAAGAAAATTAGCTTTAAATCCATTGATTTAAAAGGAAACTGGTATTGCAACGACAAAACCAAAAAGCTAGAATTTTTTTTAAATGGTTCAGTGTGTGATTTGTGATAAATATATGCAAAGTGTTATCAAAATCTAAAACCAAGGATATGTCTTTTGTATTTTTTTTTTTGGCAAATTAGAGATGAAATTACTTTGCTAGCCCGCTGATGTTTATTGGTCATCCAGGCTTGTCCTGAGTGTACTACATCATTAATTTGATACGAACAAGTTGATCTTTGTGCCATTATCTAAGTGTACTAACTATACTTTTATTAGGTAAATATGTTGACACAATGCTAGGTAGCCATTTTGTAAAGTTTTAATAAACACGTTTATTTTTTGTCGATCTGTTAGTAGTTTAGCCTAGTGTCTAGGCTTACCAATCCTTTAATGATAACCGTGATTAAGGTTTTTAACCACCAGTAACAGTTTGTCCAGCCAAATTTGAACATTGGTGAAAACAATTGGTGACTCAATCTTGAACATTTTTCTAATAAACATGGTGATGAAAGTAGTAAAGAACAAATTTGCGCCAGTGTCTTAATCGTAACAAGCGCAATGGAAAATTCAGAGACTGACAACCTGTTCAAACCATTTTCTTCTCTAAATAAATCAGGCAAAGTCAGTGATGACATCACAGAAATGACGCAGCTTCGACCAAGAGGTGCTATGGGACACAGCCAGCCATATACATCTACCACTCCAAATAAATTATCTGACAATATTGTTCTGTTAGAGAGAGAAATATTGCCATCAGATACTCTACAATCATTTGCCCTTCGATATGGCTGTTCAGTAAGTTGTTTTTCTATTTCGTATTAATCCCATTGGCTATATCTCTACCAGTAGGCCTATCAGCCTAATCCATAAATTTTAAGTTTATTTTTTTCAAACAAGCTAACCGTGTATCAGATGAAAAGGAAGCAGAAAATCATACTGGTTACATTCGGTAGCTCTCTTTATGCTGTTTTTTTTTCAGACTAATTGATTTATTTGGACTGGTCATCGTAGATGCCATCTTATATAATAGGCACTTGTTTTCTAATTAACTGCTAGAGCACCTTTTCTGTTTTTGACGTATCTGTCAATAAAGGTGCTCTAAAATTGCACCTTGACAACAGTAAAAATTTTTTAGAAAATTGACTTGATCAAAAATTAAGCATTCACTTCCTGCCTTGCCCAGTGCATTACTGTATAACAGGTACCACAATACTGATCAATATGATGTCGAAATCGTACTTTGCACGCCAATGCTTTATTGCACTAACAAAACAGATGAATTAAACCCTGTTGTATTTAAAAGTTTGTTGCTAGGGCTATGCATTCTCATGAGCTTTGTTTTCAGGTGAATGAACTGAAAAGAGTCAACAATTTAATAAAAGAGCAAGATTTTTTTGCTTTGAGGTTTATAAAGATACCAGTGAAAAAATACGGACTTTTGACTGAGCCTGATGAAGAGTTGAAGAGAAATCCTTCAAGGGAGGACGATTTGGTTTCATCGTCTTTGTCATCACAAAACTCTCTCGATGTCAGTTCCGATCACAAAGCACCGTCTTTGGATGATGTATACACATCCGGTGATGAAGATAGCCCAAATGAAACCAGTGAGCTTCTTTACAATGCTCCAAACTTTGCAAAACACGTGGCAGTAGATCACAACGATGCTAGCAGATTTCTGAAAAATGTTGATGAAGAAATTCTTAAAACAATGAAAAAAAGCAATTCTGCTGATAAAAGTGAAGCTTTAGAAGAAGTGGTGTCCTCTTTTGGGTCTGTAGAGTTTCAGGCAGTCCCATTACCAACCGGTTCGGGAGCTCGAGATTGTGATGGGGCTAACTGGGGTCTCAGTTGGTCTACTGTAATGCTTTCGTTTGTTTTCGGTCTAACTCTTGTTATTATATTTATTGTCATTAAGGAAAAAGTTGGTTTATAGCCTGACGTGCTATCTGCGTTATTGCTCTATTTGCTTTACGTTCGAATTGCAGTTCATCTAATTGCTCAATTATAATTTTGTTTCAGCCATTGTCACTCAAAATGTTTATAACTTAATACAACTTGGAGTGAGAAGGGGATATTACCAGACTAAGTGCTTACTAATTGTGGAGTGTTTGCTGTGATGTAATGTTACGTCAAAATTAATTTATTTAATTGTTCTACAGCAAGTGTTACGTCATGATTTAATACTTTTAGTTGCGGAGATATTTTGTGTGCATTTTCTTTAAAAATATCGGTCATGACGTGGCCTAAAGTGTCCCAGTGCCACTAATCTTCCATTAGCTTTTATATTTTTTCATTGTCATTTGTAATCGCTTGTGCTTTTTTCCCTTTACGAACATCGCTTTTGTTTTTAATGGCAAAAATGCAGCAATTTTTACAAATGAGTGGAAAAATGAACTCAGTGAAATACATTATTGCTGTGGTATTCTTTGCGACGATGGGTTATGTCGATATTTCTTTCTTGGTTGTGGTGGTTTTATTTTTTGTTGCGCTCGTTTAATTTATTGCAAAAACTGCTTAGCTTTGCTTGCCTTGAAAATTTTGATTTTTAATTTTCACCTCTATCAATGTATCTAGGCTGTGCCGTAGCCGGAGGGAAATTTTGGGGAGACCGAAAATATATTTGTTGAATGACTATTTTCGGGGGGGGGGGATAAACTTTTTGAACCTAACTGTTGTCCCATTATCGGCGCAAAATGCCTGCATGCCTTGATCGGGTTCAAAAAGCTTTGGAGAGGAGCTATTTCGACGTAGTAGCGACGTCTATGTACCTAAGTTTTTCAACCCAACTAATTGCGCAGGGTTTTAAGCAGGGCTGCAGGTTCCGCCAACTTTACCAAAGTTTTATAAACGGAGTTCAAAATCTGCATAACAAATGTACCGAGTTGGAGTTGGGCAAAATTTTTTAGTGTGCATTCTTAACTCTGGATGAAGAATTTCTTTAATCTTTACCTGGATTTTGGTCCTAAACGAAGGTGAGCTATAAATTCAAAAAACAGCCCGTTTCAAAAATGTAGTTGGGCTCCCACCTCTTTCAATACACCTTGTTTCTGCAACACAGGCCCGCAAAGTCTTGCTGCAGAGATTTTTCAAAGTTGATCTATGCCAAGACACGCTGTTTAAAACGTGTAAATACTCTACGTTGGTTTGCGACGTCATAATATCAGACGCTGAGTTCAAATGGTCCAGTAAGACAGCTTAAAAATTTAAAAATTGCATAAACTGCAAACCCTGTTTGACAAAACTGAAGTCGATACTCTTGCTTCTTCAAAACTATTGTAGCGGAGAAATCTTGCCCCTATGTAGTGGTGATTACGCTTTTTTATTTGTTATTCGCTTATCTACTGTCAAACGATTGGCTAGTTGTGCGAACGATTGCTTTGTGGAGTTCAGCGAAGTAACCGAGTGCTTTGGAATTGTTGTTGGATTCACTCCACCTCTTGAGGTGGAGACGCGACATAAAGCGGTTGCATTCCAGTTGCCTCGTCAGAACCAGGTTAAAGAAATGCGGCTGTGTAATTGGAGCCAGTTATAAACACTAGTCGCAGGCTGGCGGCTTCATCGCCTACAAAGCAGACTGTCATTGGTGGACACTAAATATAATCGCCTCTTAATGTTCTTTGGAGTTCGCAACGCTGGCGTAAAATCGGATTTGCGTGATTTACATATTTGAGACTTGTGTCCAAAGATAACTTTTAACTGCTGGCACAAGTTTGGGTAAAGTGTTTAGTCACTGCTGCTTGCTATACATTTATTGTTAAACTGTAAACGCTTTTTAGAGCAGCTTGTAGTCGTGGGTTTTTTTGGATTTAATTTTTTTTACATAAAAGTGCCGTCGTTGCAATAAAATTGTTGTTAGGTAATTACGTGATGCAATCACTATGTTTGTTATTGAAAATGATTCAAAGCAATGGTTTCTAAACTGTGGTCTGCGGACCTTTGGGAACCGATTTAAAAGCTCCGTGAGGAAGTTTTCAGAGATCCGCAGCCATTCTAAAGTTTGTTCTTTTTTGTACCTAATTCATGGATTGATTAGTTAGTATATAATGAAAATGCAGTAAAGATCATATCAACTTTAGTTTTATTTCACTTGGTATAACATGAGTAAATAATTATGTGCTTTGTGTCTCGCTGTTTGTAATACGCTTTTATGTGTGAATGCAATGAAACATAGTAAAATCATGCGCCATTTTTCAAAATGTCATCAACATGCGGAGAAGGATCTATGCTTTTTCCATCACAATAAAGTCGGTTAGAAACTCTTTAAGAACTTTATTTACTACGGCTATTTTGAAAAAAATAAAGTCCTAGATGAGATTTCTCGCGATTTAAAATTTCTAAACAAACTTCTTGGTTTATAAATTGGTGGAGGTCCTCCATTATTTCAAGAAAGCAAAGGGGCTCCGCCAGCTAAAACAGTTTGGGTATCACTAACATAAAGCACATTCTTTATATAGTAGTACAGCTGCTGAAATGATTTACAGTTTAAGCTGTTAATAAAATTAACACTGTGATGATCAATTGAGTTCCGTTACAGTCCATAACACAGCTTTCTCCGGATTTTGTTGATTAATGTATTAATCACTCTTTCGACTTAGGGTCGTTAGTTTACTTTCTTCATATTTTATCGAGTGCAATATGATTTCCGTATACAGCTAAGTTTATCCACTGCGAATTAATCATTTCTCTGCTCTGTTTTCATAATGGTCTCTCTACACCGCAAGCATTTGCTGGATTATTGCGTCACAGAATATTGTGGTGAAAAGGCAAACTGCCAAGAATCCTTTAGCGAGAAATGCCAATACTATTCAACGGTATAAAACAAAAGAGTGTGCAACAACAGTTTTTTTGGCCAAAGAACATTAATTGCATACCCGATATCGTGGTATGATAGGATTGATGAATTTTCTGTTTAATGATTCAAGACTCCTAAACTTGGAAAAATTTTGTTGTAGGAGTGATTTAAGTCTTCCAGGTTTATTGGTAATTGAGTAAATTGGCTTGATTTTATTATATAATAGTAAGGACTGAGTTTAAAAAAAAACAAACTAATTCTAACAGCGTTTCTTGATAGTGACTTGGGTTTATTTGGAAATGTTATTTTCCACTATAGTTTAGTTTCGCTCTCTGCATCTTTTAAACGCCGCAATGCATATGAGCTAGAATTTTCTTCCTGTGTTTTATTTTGGTTTTTACTGTTGATCATTCTAAACATTTATTTCGCTATTTTAGTAGTTGTCATCGAAGTATTGTTGCCTAAATATCTTATTTTTTGTGTAGCCATAAAAAACGGTGATTTCAAAAAGATGGTTTGGCTATAACAACTTTTTTTGTTATGTTTTAAATGCATGATCTCTTTTTTGTTCAAAATTTGCACAAGTACTTTTTTTGATGTTGTGGGTGGTGTTGTGTTGTTGCGGTGCTTGTTGTGGTATGTGTTTAAGGATTACGCTTGGGTACCGGCGAGCGGTAAATTTTGCGTTTCAAAGATATTGGCCAACTGCAACTGGTCAACTTTCTACGGGCGACGCAATATCTAATCAGTTTGAACATTTTTTGTTGGCATAATAGTTATCCCAACTGTAAGATTGGTTTATTAGCTTTACGAAGCAATTTTGACCACAAGTTATTTCATGAATAGACATGGTGTGATTTGCGATGCAGAGCGAATAAAAATAGATAACTGAAGTTCTATCAGCCATCATCAGTCGGCCTACTGTATAAGGTTGTAGTTGTTATTAAGGCTTTATGGTGGCACTGCTATTAATGTGTTGAAAGGTGGAGCAAGCTTGGAATAGTAGGTATATTGGAATTGGCAAAAATATGTAGTAGAGCTGTTCCCGTGAAACTTTTGATTGTATTACTTTTTGCATTGAGGACCTATCATTTTCGTCCAATTTTTACCAACTTTTTTCAGTCTTGTTACTGTGGTTACTAGGTATCGCTATGTCTATCTATGGTTTTAAATAATAAATTTTACGATGCAATATGACCTTCAAATGAGCAATTAGTAGAAAGTGTACTTTTATGCTAGCGCAGTTGGTGCACTTACGTTGAGACGTAATGGCGACTTCAGTGCGTAGGTTTTGTCTGATTGCTTTAAACGATTGTAATGACCTTGAACATGAAAGACAAAAAATTAATTGTAGATCGTTAGTTGATGCCTCATTCTCAACGTAGGTTTGAGAGCAGAGAATTTTAGGCTCGAATCTGGAAATGTTTTTTACTTATAATAACAGCAGTATGTAAAATCTTGTTTCAATAAGTCGTATTTAGGAAAATTTACTATAGCTTCTATTTTAAAATCGTTTAGCCTATGTTGAACAGAACGCCGGTGTTTGAGGCGGCCATCAGCGAATGGTTTTTTTAGCGGAGTTGGTGGATTCCGTGATACTCGAGACAAAACTTTGAAAGTTTTCGTCACCAACGACATTGGCTTTTCCTTGGTGGCCAGTCTACCTGAGCGAGAGGGTGACTCACCACGGACCGTCTCTCTAGTGGCTGTCTCGATAAAAGAGAAGTCCCGTAACAATATAGAGCATCTACAGCGGCCAAAGGAGTGTTGAATATAACACAAGCTTGTTGACCATTTGGCGAAAGTAAAATTTAATTAGTGTCACCTTAAGTGCAAGGCAATCTTAAAGTTTCGAAGTACCAAAAAAATAGGTTTCACTAGCGACTAGTTAAAGCGTCAGCCTAAGATCTTTGTCCATGGACTAGCTCGTGGGTAGAAATACAGCGATGTTGCTAGAGGCAGACTCCTTCTTTTCTAATGGCTCACTACGTTGACCTACACCACATAAAAATTTGAAGTTTAGGCTATTAGCTTAGGTAGCTATACGAAGAAAGTACAAATTTACACTTTATTTTGGCGCTTGGACAAACAAAGTAAAGCAATAAAGAAAGCAAGTTAACTCAAACCTCGATCACAATATGCATCACGCTTCATTACTGTAACAATGCAAAGAAATAAATACCTTTCTAAAATATCAACTTCATCCAAATTAACTCAAAGTTAACTGTCATTCCAGGTACAATCAATTTAAACTTTAAACCAATTTAATCGCGAAAAAAAATTGATTGCAAACTCTTCAAAACGGGTCAGCAAAGAAGTCAACATTTGTTTCTTCAGAACCAAAAAACTTTTTATGGTTACAGAGCTAATAGAGTAACAACGTGCTAAAGCTAACACTTTCTTCGGAATCAAGTGTACTGCTGACACAGAGCATTTCTAACAAAAACAGTAGGCCTACAAACCAACAAGAAGATTGCCGTCAAGTGCCTTCCTAAGAACTCTCCTACGTAGCGATTGCAAGATTTGAGCACTTGGCCATTGCTTCAAAACCATTCAACCGTGGATCAACTTGCTTGAACCCGTTCTGAGGTGGTCCAAGTAGCTAAAAAATCTCTGAGTAAAAGCACCGTTTCTCAAAAAAATACTCTCGTAAAAGAGGAAAGAAATGATAGATATTTTTTCTTGAGCAAAAGTGAAAACGTACTCGAGAATTTGAACCATTTAAGTAGGGAAGTAGAAAGTAGTTCCACTTTTTTGGAACAGCTTTGTCTTGTATGTTCCTCGGGGATGCTCGCTACACGAGAAGGGAATTTTGAAGATATAAACTTTTCTGCCAATTGTTGGCTTAATTTGCATTATTGACAAAGTTAAAGGTGTGCGGTCATGGTGCAGGCAATGGCATCTCTATAAAAAGGAGTACGGTTTGGGAGACTCCACGTCGGGGGATTACCCTATTTGTAGAAGATTCTCGAAAGGGGTAACCTTAATTAATATTGACTTTTTCTTTGAATAAAACGTTGTGAAGATAAGTTAAGTACTTTAGTCGTTAGCACTTTATCTAGTAGGCATATGTAATTATATTTTTGATTGCTGTCTCATGCTTTTGACACTACGATCATTTATAATTAATTGTCGTGAAAACGAGAGTGACTCGATGAAACCAATGTTCTTTTACCTTTCGGCCTAAACCAGGGGCTCTTAATATTACAAAATAACAGATGTATTTGATCAATGCTCTTCAACCTTTTTGTCATCGCGGAACCCCTGATGTACTTTCGCTAACACAACTACATGTTTTCCCTAAAACAACTACATGATTTGCGGAACCCCTGTTGAAGAGCACTGTATTAGATTATATGGCAATTGAAAAAAGTAAGGAGAGTTAAATTTTACTTGAATCCATATTAAGGGTATTGGGGCTTGAAAATTTTTTGAATCGCTAGTCTAAAATAAAACTTAGATTTTATGATCCGAAAAACTTGGCGCAAAAAATCAAAGCCAAATCACGTAGTCAGCTAAAAATTTCTGAAGATATTGAGGCAAAATCTTTTTTATCTTAAGCCACATTTTTAGTCATGACTTTTTTGATTACTTTTGGGCTCTCACAGACTTTTGGCAGAATTCAGTGACATCAAGTGAATTTAAAAAATTTTGCTGAGACCAAGTTTACACGATAACTTTGTTTAGAGGGCATTAGAGAATTCAGCCTAAGCAAAACTTTATAGATTTTTTGAGGGGATGATTGGCCCTTTACTCTTTAGACTACTCCTTTGTAGAAGAGCAATATGCTAGCTGATATTTAGATAAACAAATATTTGCTAAAAAGATAACATAAAATGCAAAAAATGAAACAAAATAGCTTTGAATAAAGCTTCAGATAACGGGTTTAATGCACTCTTTTACGGAATGAGAAAAAAACTTGATTGTCTTCGTCTGGCTCTCATTAGAAGTTATGTGTGTGTGTGTGTGTGTGTGTGTTTACCCCTCCTCTTCCTTGGGATGGAGGTACGGCATGAACGGGAATTCAAGTTCATGCCGTCAACCTAATTGATATTGGGCTAGGGGAAGATGGCAGCCCATTTCGAACCAGTCATGAGTGACTGGTAGCCCCACCACCAACAAGGCGGACTGCCACTGGTGGGTACCCAAGAGTCGTCTGACATGCTGGGTTAACAACTTCACAATTATAGTCCTGTGAAGTACGGGTGGGGCCACCTGTCTGCCACATAAAGATGGAGGCGTCCCGTTAAGTGCCTTGCCCAAGGACACAACAAGCAAGCTTGCCGGCTTGTTCTCCACACTATCCCTTTTTATGCTGAGCGTCAAGCAGGGAAGCTGTGAATACCATTTTTTAAAGTCTTTTGGTATGACTCGACTTAGGGAATGAACCCCAGGTCTACCGACTACAATGTGGACGCTCTAATCACTGCACCATCGCGCCGGTTATTAGAAGTTATCGCCAGGATGATCGGATCTGCCCATCATGAATTGGCCAAATGGCTCACAAGCCTTCTTTAACCAGTCCCAGATTTTTAGTTTAGCCGTTGCATTAAAGATTTTTTCATTTATGGAGAAACCATGCAAAAACCTCACTCAGATCCAGAAGCCAACTTTCGCTGTTTCTTCGATATCTCTAATTTATCTGCAATTAATAGCCTATCCGACTGACAGAAGGCATTCAGATTTGTCCTGATACATTGTATAGTAGTGAACTGATTCCGCCTACTATTCCGATGCCCTTTTCACTGAGTTACTCTACGCAACCACTACATCAATTGAATTCAGTTTCAATATAACAATGTACAAACAGATTGATGGTGTTGCCGTGGACTCGTCACTTGGCCCAGTACTTGCCAATATAAATGCTGGGTACTACGAGAAGGAATTGCTTGGACAAACCAGGAAACCAGTCGTGTATTTCCATTACATCGATAACACCTTTGCCAACTTGAACGAGGAATCCTACTGTGACACTTTTCTTACGGCGTTAAAGTCTTTACATTTTTTCACGACCTTTGCTTCTAAAAAATAAGCTGATGGCAAACTTTCCTTTGTAGAAGTTATGATAGACAAAACTGACTCAAAATTTTTCACGTCCTTTCATCAAAAACCGATTATTATTGGGCAATATGCACGTTAGAATTCTTTAGGTCTCAAAGACGGAAACAAACCTCATCGAATTTTTAATGCCCAAGGCTTTGTCTATCTGCTCCAAACCCAGACTACCACAAAGGCTGGACAACATCCAAGCTATTCTTTGCAAAAATGTCTTTTCAGACAGAATTTTTTAGGTTAAGTATGTTCAAGGCCATCACCAAATTTATTGCCCCAAAAGAAGAAGGTCGGCCTCAATGTCCTGTTTACCTAAAACTTCCATGGATTGGTAACACTTCTCTGAAATTCCAGAAGCAAATCAAAACTATGGTGAATAGTTGCAACAGATTTACTGAATTTCGGATATTTTTCATCAAATCTATTCTACCTGTAATCCACAAGGATGCCGTTCTTTCCCTTGAACAAAGCAATGTTGAATACGTGTGCCGCAGTTACTTTGGTCGTACATTCCAAAGACCACTGGACAGAATCAAGCTACATGTACCAAATCACCTAGACAAGGTGGAAAAAAGAAAGGCAAGTATCAACACAAAAATGCAAGACAACTCCTTTTCCCCACCCAACTGTGACTTGGCAATTGGACAAATATACTTGAAAATCAAAACTAGGACCCCCCTTTTCCTGTGGCTGTCAATTCTCAGTGTTGTGGCAACAGCTAAATCGTCCATCCATTTAGGCACCCTCGAGGCAACTTGTACCCAAAACTAACGATACTGTGCAGTCAAGGAGATTTTGTCGATGCTCTGCAATTGGTCTAAGTAGCAGCTTGGATTACAGACGCTAACAAAAGACACAGTTTTGATAGTTCTACTACTATTAATAGCGACGATTTTTCTTGTGCTTCATTCAGGCGATAACTTGTAACGATAGCCACATAAAATTGCTCAAGTATTCACTCATGGCTTTAAAAAAGTACAATGAATCCGTCCTCTAAGGTGCTATTCAAAGCTAACAGGGTGTTCCAAAAAAAAAGTAACTACTTTGATTGGCTATAAAAAATTAATTTCGGCTAGCACAGACTTTTCCCTTTCAGGTTATGTAATCGATTAGGTTATTTGTAAACCTGTTTCTGTTTTTTGTATTTTTCAGATTTTGTACAGGTTGTATAGTAATATATCAAAACGTAGTGTAGAAAATATACACGAAAGAAAAGAAGTTACAAATTATCCAACTCTGGTATGAAATCAAGTCACCCACAGTAATCCGCCGTCGATTCGATACCTTCCAGGGTTTCAAATCTAAGTCTGACTGTGCAGCTCTTACAAATTTAAAAAACAAAGAGAAAATTCTGTATAAAGTCAACAAGGGAAGAAGTGGTCGGCAAACGGCCATTACTTCTGAAAAGCGGGAGCAAGTCCGCAAGTCAGTGAACAACATCCCGAAGAAATCTTACCGGATCCGTGCCCATGAGCTGGCTATGTCTCCAACTACACTTTTGAGAGTCATGAGGAAAGACCTGAAACTGTTTCCATTTTGAATTTCAACGCACCATGTGCTGCAGCAACAGGACAAAGAGAAAAGAATCGAGATGTGCAACTGGTTGAATGAAAAGCTTGAGCAAACTCCCAGCTGGCTTAATCACATTGGGTTTAGTGATGAAGCACACTTTTATCTCAATAGGGCGGCTAATAACCACAACAATGTGTTTTGGGGAGAAAGTAGCCCGGAAGAAATCAGTGAGAAGCACCTCAAAGGCCCAAAGGTCACTGCGTTTGTGGCCTTTAATGCGAAGCACGGTTTGCTGGGACCTTATTGGTTTGAAAAAAGTGGGCGCATCGTTACCATCAACAGTGAGCGTTATATCGCTATTCTTGACCAATTTCATGGTGACCTGACTCAGAAACTAACCCAAGGACAGTTGAGACTGGCTTGGTCATTGCAGAATGGCGCTAGACTTCACACAGCCTATGCATCATTGCATCACTTAAGGGAATTTTTCCAGAATCGTCTGATCAGCCTCAACACAGATCACGAGTGAACCTCCCACAGTCCAGATCTAAATCCACTTGATTTCTTGTTCTGGGGAGCAACAAAAGGAAAGATTTACGCTAACAGACCTCAAACACTAGCTGATCTAAAGCAGAATGTGCCAGATTATGCAGCTGAAGTAACCAACGACACATGGAAAAAAGTGGGCCAAAATTTTTGCACACGCATGAAAGCATGTTTCAACAGAAACAGGGGTCATATTGAAAATGTGGAATACAAGAAGTTTGTTTGGCTTTCAAATAAAATCCAACCTATTTGACTAAATGTAGCTTGTGTTTTAAGTTTATTGCGCAAAATATTTGCAAATAAAAGCAAGTTAAAGTAGTTACATTTTTTTGGAGCACCCTGTATTTTTAAATTCTGTACCACTAAACAACCGTTCAAAAATTAGATACTGGAAAATTTTTGAATTAGCTTCTGGCACCAAAATTTTTTAAAATTCCAAAGGCTTGACAACACGACCCACTGACAATTCTTTTATCTTGCTTAATAAGTATTAAAGAGTTGTAGGTGTACCAGTTGGTGGAATGACCTAACCAACCAAAATAACCTATTTTAAATGAGGATTTGCAGAAAATAAAAGGGTTGAATTCAAAGCTGTTTTTTTACGCTAGCATACAGCATTCCGATTCAATTGACATCAAATTTTTAGCATCTTCTTAAGTATAAGTTGTAACTGTTTAAGCAGCTTTGCTTCTTACGTAATGTGCTCACGCAAAAGTGACATTAGAAAAAACTGAAACTACACAAGTAAGAAGCTCGTTACTTCAAGTCAAACAAGCTAATTTAAGTAAAATTACTTCATTAGTGACCACCTCTGCCATATTATAAACAAACGAAACGTTTCGATTATGCTCAAAATTTTTTTTATGTTTTTCTGTTTCGAAATTTTAATCTATTGTCAATACGAACACAGCAATAAAAAATTTGATCGCGAACGCTTTATAGGTGGAAGTCTTTAGGTGGATCAGTTCAGCTGACGATTATCCAATACTTGGCTAGATTATGTCCGTTTCTTCGTTTTTTGCCGTATTGCCTACATTAATTCAACACAATGAGTATAGCAAACAATTTATGCAAAAATGTGTTGCCTTTTCAGAACTGCATGTTTTTATCGTTCGGTCGTGGGAAAACCGTCTGTCATTAGTATGTAATAAACAGTGATTTTGAAAGTTTTTATAAAATTTTGTGCAACAATCCTCGGGCAATTTGCGGTTTCCTTTCACAAAAATTTAGAGTCTCGTGTGATCAAATTTCAAATACTGTATAAGGCTCTCTATCATCGATTTGAAAAAACTGAAACTGTTCATTTGTGAACCCTCTGAAACAGCTTCACTAACTCTCCTTTCGGAACCACTGCACTACAATATTTTGTGTTTACGTCCGCTTAGAAATTGCCCATACACTTCTGCGCATTTCTACAAAAGCAGTGCAATTCGAAAGAAGAATTGCCGTTAAGTTTCCTTCCCAAAGAAGCAACAACACAGTTATCGTACGAGTAACCAACCACGATCGCTTTAAAACAGCCCCCAGTTAACTTGATATAGTGAGCCTATAAAAGCCAAGCTATTGAGCCACAATCTCGCACGCGTTACTTGTGTCACCAGACAAGGGCGAGATCTAAACTGCGAATTTTGATTTCAATTGAGCTAATGAGGGCAATTATAGGCCTAATGCATTTATGCCTGATAGAATATGGAATACAATCAGACACATTTTTGGATAGTCGCCGCCTCGGTAATGAGGACCTATTCATTAGACCGTTTCGCTTGATATTGGAATACTTGGATTCAATTATCTTTTTAAGTAATACCGTACAAAAGTTTTGATCAGGGGCGTGCAAGCTTTTTTGCACACAGGCCGATTTTACAGAAGAAAAAGATTCTGCGCGCCAGTCAGAATTTTTAAAGTGATCATTGATTTAAGACTGTATAATGTTCGGGGGAAAGAGGCTGACAGACAGCAGACCTTTTTTGAACATCGACGTTTTGGCGGTAACTCTTTTTACCCATTTCTGTCACCAAACAAGTTTAAGATTTTTTTTATAAGCATTGTCTCGACAGCAACTTTTGGCAATCTCTATCACTAAACAAACTTGAAGACCTTTTTTTGTTAGGAAGATTAGCACATGATGTCGGCCTCAAAAAAGCTGAATTTCAAACGTGATCATCTAAAAATTCAGTCAGTGAAGGCGGGCCACGGTCACATTCTTCCTCCTCTGGTTGGCTGCAAAGTTTCACGTCGCAGGCTGCGGGTTGCACGTCCCTGGTTTAGATAATGTTATTCGCAAATCTCGTGCTTGTTGCTTAGCAATGTTAAAATAAAATGTGGAGCAGAATTTGCTCAGTCATGATTGGAACATTTTTGCGGCTAAACATTGTTCCAGAAATGAGCGATAATATTGCTTAATATTTATTAGTGATTGTTTGAGTCGAAATTCTATCACATTTAATGCAGAGTAGCGTTGATGGATGCAAGCAAAATAAAATCTAATGTAAGATACGACTTACTTGTACGGACAGATCTAGAGCAGGTTTGGGTTCATTTTCATTGACGATCAACTTCTGTGCTCCTCTTTCCAACCCACTTGTCGACTGATCGTTATCAAATTAAATTTCGTAAAAGATAAAAAGTTGACTAGAAGGTTTCATAAATCAGGTGATTGCATCTTACATTGACTTCGTAGTTGTACCGAAAGAAAAGCACTTTCAAACAATTTTTTCTTGTCAAAACAAGCAACAAGTTTATCAAAAATGCTATTACAATCAAACAATTTTTGAAAACTTTCGTGTTGGTTGGATTCTGGCATCCAGGGGATATCATCGTGAAGTTTCTTGTCTAGTGGCACAATAAGGCAGTCGCTATTGCGTTTGAATGCACGATCATTCGGTTGTCATTGCGATACAAACGGCAAACCGGCGAGATGGCTAGTGATTAGAGCGTCCGCTTCGCTGTCGGTAGACGTGGGGTTCATTCTCCTTGTCGAGTCATACCAAAAAGACTTTGAATAATGGTATTCACAGCTTACCTGCTCGGCACTTAGCATAAGAAAGGGATAGTGTGGAGAACAAGCCGGCAAGCTTGCTTGTTGTGTCCTTGGGCAAGGCACTTAACGGGACGCCTCCATCTTTATGTGGCAGAGAGGTGGTTTATCCGTACTTCACCGAGCTACAATTGTGAAGCTGCTCATCCAGTATGTCGTAAAAGGCGACTCTTGGGTACCCATCAATGGCAGTTCACCTTGTTGGTGGTGGGGCTACCAGTCATTCATAAGTGGTTCGAACTGGAGTGTCATCTTTTCCCTAGCCCAATTTCAATTAGATTGACGGCGAGAACCTGAATTGCCGTTCGTGCAGTACCTCCATCCCGAGAAAGGGAAAGGGGTGATCATAATAACAACAACAACTTACAAACGGCAATTTTAACCACTGGACCATCAATAACCGACTTTCCCTGCGGCTTCGACGCCGAATTTTGAAAAGCTACATGCTCATCAAGCTAAGGTCAGATCTTGTTCTTCAACTTTTGAATGAACCAAAAATTTTCATCGGTCACAGTTTACAAAAAGTTTCAATATTTTCATTTTCTCAATTGAAAGCCGAGTATTGTTGCTGAAAAGGCGCGTAAAAGTACATCGCCCAAAATGATTTCATGTAAAACAATGGTGCATAGTGGGTGTAACAGAAGTAAGCTGCAAGAAACGGGGGCTTGCTTTCCTTAGCCCCACCAGCTGTGTCAGCAAGTTTATATTTTTTTTAAATAAAGATTTTAATAAATAACAGTCTTGTGCTTCAGTGGAGAAAAAGTTTGTCTTAGACCTAGTGCTATTTCTATCTTTGCTAAAGACTTTAACTGAAAGTCAAAAACTGATGTTCAGTCGCACACATTGTTGACATAAACTGCTAACAAATAAGCCTGTTCTCATCAACAGCAGCCTCAACGTGTTGGTGCGGTCCCCGACCCCGTTTGGATTGGGTCAAAATAGTAGTTAGCCTTCCCAAGGGTCCCAGTTACCCCAGGCACTCCCTTCACACAAACTATTTTTTCGCCGCAGAGGGGCAGCACGCAGCCTCCTTGAAATCGGTCAGCTGTTTTCCTTTTTCTCCTGCCTCTCCCTTGCCCGTCTTCTCATTATTCTTCTTCTCTTGATGAGCAGCAACGTTCATCCTTTCCCTGGCCTCGTTTTTCTCGGTTCATATGTGGGCTGGAAATGTGACCTGGAGGGGTAGGTCGGTGCAATGCTGCATGTGCTTCAAATGTATGTATTTAAAGTGCTCACTTCTCTCCTTTTCTCGATTCAAAACTCTAGAAAGCTCTCACTTCTGGAGCTGTTCTCCCTGCTGCGTCCCTGCTTCTTCTAGAGATTCCAAACCTACCAATATTGTGTCTTCCTCTTCGGACTCCTCCATATGAAGAAGACTAGGGCTCCATGGTCTTCCGCCATGCCCCATCCCTCGGAAGGGGTCGGGGATCAACAACAACAACCACAACAACAACAAATAGGCAGACAAAAAAGGAAAAACATTTTTGTTTCATGGTTGGACACCAGGTAGCCTCTTTATCTCTCTGTTGAGATGTAATTTTGTTGACTAAAATGCCACGCGTTAGAAAGGGTAATTAGAATATTTCGTCGGCAACGTGATCGAGCGGGTTGGAGAGTCCTTCCAAGGCTGCAACGATCGCTTATTTATTGGTCATTCAAGCCTCATTGTTATTGAGTTGTGATGTGTGTGGAAAAGGCACTTTGTCGTGCTTTTATTTATCGTCGTCAAAGTGCTTTGAGCAGCAGCATAATATAAGTTTTTTATGTATGATACAAAAAGTTCTTTTGTAACTACAAGGTAAAAAGCTAAATCTTGTTTACCGGAAAATTGCTACATGAAAGCTCATGTGCTTTCCACGCTGTTTCTTCAACCACGTAGTCAAAGGCATCATTGGTATAAACAAAAGTAAAATCTTCTGGATATAACCACTTGTAGTCGTCTTCTGATACAGCTGAGATACCTACGTTGTGAAATGCTTCCATAACTCGTTTTGAAGCGATGGTAAGTTCAACGTGCTCACCGGAGTCTCTGGTTATAATACGAGTTCTTTGTTTTATTAAAAAAGTTACTATTACTATTCATTTTAAACGTATTCATCATCCTAGCTCGTAGGACGATACCATATGTGCTGAGTACAGAATGATTGTTCAGGCCTGTTTCTCAATTTTCAAGTTGTAACATTTCACTTCAAGTGCTGGGTTTATGAGTTTACTGCTTTTACAGTATAAAGAGAGTTAGGAAAAAGACTTACAAAATGACAAAGTCAACAATAGTATGGCGTAGATGGGTTAAATTTTGCTATAGGCATGCGCTTTTCACTTAAAGTTGAAAGCCTACAATGCGTCTGCATAGTGCCCTTGAAAAAGACGCGAAGGGTTTCTTTGTTGGTGCTCTACTGCAAGTAGTTATTTCGATCTGATTCCATTCAGATTTTATTCTTAAATCGGGCAAGCTGGCAAAAATCCTGCAAGGCAATTAACACGCTTGTTGTTCGTTTGTTTCACTCATTGCACTTCCTTGTTTATCTCAAGTTCAAGACGTATGTTAAATCGGACAACTTACGTTATCTTTTGCACGCATTGCTCGTGCGTTATTTGCATCACATCCTCTCCGTTCACGCAAGCAATGCAATCTCCTTTCCGCAGCCCAGCTTGCTGAGCCGCTGTATCTTGCTCAACGTCGTAGATCAAATGCAGAGGGTTTTTGTTGTACTGAAAGAAAAATTAAAAAGAAGAGCTAGAAAAATAGCCCCTTTTAGGAATTTGTGTGTGTTCGCGTGCGCGTATATGTGTGTAGGAGTGTGCGTGAGTACGTGTGCATGTGTGGGTGTGTAAGTGTATGTGTTCGTGTGTGTGTGTGAGTGTGTGTGTGTGTGTGTGTGTGTGTGTGTGTGTGTGTGTGTGTGTGTGTGTGTGTGTGTGTGTGTGTGTGTGTGTGTGTGTGTGTGTGTGTGTGCGCGCGCTCGTGCATTTGTGTCAGCTCTTCAGGGACATTTGGACACCAACATATTCTGTAAAAACAGACTCTAACAAGTGTGAACTAGCCTGCCGTTTTCACGAATTCAACGAAAAATACATTTGTATCACTTTCTTTAGGTTGCAGTTGATAAGGGGTCACAGCTTGTGTCCACTCCATACTTAGATTTTCAGCTTTGTTCTTTCATGGCAATTGCAGGTTGAATTCACGGCCTAGAATTTTGTTACATTGTTCAATAGTATACAGTCATTTTAGGGCCATGCCTGTATTCATAAATTAGCTTCAGGGAAGACCAATTCAGTTCTTGTAGAGTTTTTATGAAAAAAAGCAGCATATGCTTTGAGAAGCTTGTTCAATTACTGGTCCATTCAATCTGCTACTAACTTTATTGTTTACTATACCTCAGCTTTTTGTAAAGAGAAGCCATATCCATTTTCAGGTTTTACAAGTTTTACTAAGCGAGGTTTTTCTGTGAGCTGCTGTCGTCGGTGGCCAGATATTGTTGATAACCCATTGCTTGGACCAACACCTTGCGCCGGTTCAGTGTGAATGTATTCTCGATAGCTCCTGGACACATAAAGTCGTCACAATGAAAAATGATGCTGTTTTTGGACTCATGGCAACCGTTACTTTTTTAGCGCTCAAATATATTTTTGATGAAGCCAACTAAATTTTGCAGTTTATATGTCATTCTCCAAAATACTTTTATTGCTGGGACTCACACAGAAGATCTGTGACCACTATTTTTAAAGTCATTGTTATGATCGAATAAAGGAAATGAACCCCAGTCTACAGACTACAAACCAGACGCTCTTCTAACCATTACACCAATTCTTTTCAAAGAAAGCCTACAAAAATGATTTCATGTGATCCGGGATCCGGCTTAATCTGCAAACTCGCAGTAAATTTAATTCGAGATTAAGCAGTGCATTTGCATTCTCTGAGACGGACCATGTGTTGTGCCGAAAACATTTAGAATTTAAATAAAATATTTAATATATTAAGGCAGCTATATATCTTGACTATTATGCTTCTGCTCTCTGTCGATGAATCTATATTAAGCTTGTAATTCTGTTCAACCCTTTAGCAGGCGCCGTGGTGTAGCGGTGAGAGCGTCCGCTATGCAGTAGGATAGACTTGGGTACAAATCTCTTTTCGAATCATACAATATCAAAACGATATTTACAGCTTTTTTTCTTGGTGCTCGGCATGAAAGTAGTAATATAAAGAAAAAGTCCGCAAGTTTGTTTGTTGTATCCGTGGGAAAGGCACACAATGAGATACCTTCATCTTTATGAGGGAATCAGATTGTGAGGTCGTGTAGTTCACCAGTCCCGTTAAACAAACGACTGTGTAGCAATCACAGAGCAAGCTCAAAAGTGTATAAGCAAAAAAAAAGAGAACTAGCTCAAACGAAGACGAACTCTCCAGTTAGATGCATTGACAAACAGTGGTGAAAAAAATAGCCATGGTTGTTTGATTGTCTTACCATGATAACCTTAAGTGGTTCCTAATTTTTTCGATGCCATTGACCTTTTTAAAAACTTAAAAACTGAATCTTCCAGTTAACTTCATGTGGCCTACATTGTAAGAATGAGGGTCCCAAAAACGATCTCATCCATCAATCGCCGTCAAAGTTCTTACAGAATACTTGCTCGTAGATTTCCTCGAATGTTCACGGATATCATAGGGTTATACTTAACGTTACATCATTATGTTGGCTAGGCTACTTACCAGCTTGAAGGCTTCATATTTGTTTCAAACAGAATAAAATAAAATCATATTAATAATCCATTGCTTAGTTACAAAATTTCGATCTATAATTTCATTAAACATCAGAATAAATGGCAAGTCACTCAACCATTCTTTTATCGCGTTTTCATTCTCGAGACTCGCAGGACTACGGCAATGGCTCTATACGAAAAAAAAGCTGCCTAGACCTGCTTCAGAGTTTTTGCTTTGATTATTCCATTTAAATTGTTTGATATTACGTTTGATAATTGCAGTGATAGCTGGAATCGCCCGAGCATAAGAAATCGTTTCAAAGTGTCTTGATTGCGGGAATAGCATCGCAGTTGCTGCGACATTTCAACGAATGACAATTCGATCATTGTCGTTTTCCAAGGACGCCTTCAACTCTCTCGATCACTTGGTAGACTCTTCCCAACATCTTTTCAAAATTAAGCTAAATTTGTTTGGTCTATATCTATCAATCAATAAGTATACATTTTGCAAGTAGCTCTCAACTTATAAAGAAGCCCGATAGGTTGTGGAAATTTGTATTTTTCTCAAAAATAGCTTATAAATAAATCAAATAAATCACAAGCTTATCAAAAAACTGATGTTAAGCTAATATCTCAACTCTAAATTTCGCTAAATCGCAAAAGCAACTCAATTAAAAGTTTATTTAAGACTGCTAAACCTACAACTTACGCGTTTATAATTGCGAAGGCATTCGGTTTGTTCAAGCCTAAGCAGTCATAGTTCAACAAACATTTGCACCTTATGGCTCTTTTGCTTTCGTTAGAAAAAATTGGTTTTAATCGATTAAGTGTTTAAGCAACTAATCAAAAATCCTCTAACCTACTTTCTGTGTGACTGACGTTAATATAGTTTCAAACATAGGAATGCTATTGCGTTCATAATTTAATCTCTTGACCTTGCTTAATTCTTAGCTTGGTATTGTTTTCGCTTACTAACTGACAAAATTGAATTTTATGTATGTCAATTCTATTTAACTGATTTTTCAGCAGTCAATAACGATTCAGCTGTTGAAATAAAAACAAGCTTTACACGTCGGTCGATGTTTTGTTCGCATAATTTACGACCTACTAAAATTCTGCAGCTCTCTAAAACCTTGAGTTAATCATTAGGCACTCTGCACACCACCATAGTGAATATAACAAGTAAGAAGCCCTACGTGCAGTAATGTGAAACTGGTTTGGCTTTAGTGAAGGCAGTCCACGTTTTCATCAACGACCTGATATAAATAAAGCATGCAGGCTACGACCGCAAGCTTTTTGTTTGATTCACTGAAAATCTTTTGAAACTGTCCAACAAAAATTTGCCGCGCAGGCGCGCAAGCACGATTTTTTTAAGAGGAGGGGGAGAGTAAATCAAACTAAGTTACAAGGTGTCTTCGAAGGCTTTTTCTTCTGCGTGAGGAATAATGGCATGGCTAAGAGCGGGAAAATCACAGCCGTCTTAACCCCCTTCCCTCACGTGACGCGATTAAAATTTTATATAAGGGATATAAAATGTGGAGACCTATTTCACAAAAAACACATGCGATTTGTTTTTTCAGTTGATTTTTCTAGATATTTAAATTCAAAGCGGGGAAAGCCACATTGCTTTCCGTGAAATCCCGATCCCCCTTTATTGCGTAGGCCTATGGGTTTCACATCAGCCTATCTACCTCATATACTGGCTTAAAAGCATGGCGTAATGTTTTGTAAGTATTGCAGCTTTGTAGGTTACCGACAGTCCAGTCCAAAGCGAATTCAAAAAGCACCTTTTTGTTAACAGATGGCACTTAAGACAAATCCTTAAACGTGCAGCGGAATCTTGCAATCTATAGCGTTCTTTGAGATGTAAGGCATGTTTTTGAGAATTTGCAGTTGATCGTCATTATGCCTACATGAATAATTTTGTGAGAATATTTAAGGTTTTCGTGACGTAGAGCTGTAAGTTAAGTTCAAAAATGCAAACGAGTGAAGAGGGAATGACGTAATCAAGCTTTGGTAGACTAATCGAAACAAATTAGCAAAAATTTGTAGTAAAGTGCAAGATTTTTTAAAACGGCTGAACATTCCTTAAAAATTCACCCTATTGGCCTAGTTTTGTTAACCTTTTTACAGGTCATCAACATTTCACTGCTTGGCACCTCTAAATGTTGGATGTTTAACCGACGCGATGGCGTAGTGGTTAGAGCGTCCGCTTCGCAGTCGGTAGACCTGGGGTTCATTCCCCTTGTCGAGTCATACCAAAAGACTTTAAAAAAAATGGCATCCGCAGCTTCCCTGCTTGGCGCTTGGCATTTATGGCAGGTTGTGGAGAACAAGCCGGCAAGTTCGCTTGTTGTGTCCTTGGGCAAGGCACTTAACGGGACGCCTCCGCCTTTATGTGGAAGACAGGTGGCCCATAAACCTCAAAAAAGGCAACTCCCAAGCGAGTGCGGACTTCCCGTCCAAAGTATAGCGATACAATTCGCTTTCTCGTGAATGGAGGATAAATATGGCAAATAAAACAAAACAAAACAAACAAAATGCATTATTTAAGGCTGCAAAAACAGATCGAAGCATCGGCAAAGAAAGTCATTAGAGCTGAAAATGTACTACAAACTTTTGTAATTTGATGAGCAATGCCTTGCGATAATACAGTAATGCACATACGTGAAATGTATTGCCTTTTTTGGATTGTGTTCATTCTGGATTTTGTTAAAGGTGGGAACTGACTCGAAGCCAGGCATTTTTGAGGAGGAAGAGGGCAACGGTAGAATTTTCGTTCTTGTGGGATGAGAGTCAAGAAAACAATAATTCTAAAAACCTATTGAGTGGTAGAGTCAATAGGCAAATAACAGAGCTTAGTAGCGTATTCAAGAAATAATAGGTTTTTAACGCCTACAAATTTAGCATTTTAGAAAAACAGGCTCAAGAAACTTTTCTACGATTGGGTCCGTCGGGCTAATTTTGTTTAATGCTTTGGGAGAGAGGGTAGAAGAAGGCTTTGTGTTCTTCCGATGCCAAAGAGAGAGCGACGTACTCGAGTTGGCTGGAGTGCAGTTTCTATGGCGACTATGACCGAAAGGTCTATTGTGCATGCTGCACCATGCCTGCATTGCTTTGTTGCCGAAAAAACACTTTGCCATCATTTTAACAAACAGCAAATAGATCGAAAGTATGATATCAGGAAAGGTTTAAAATTTGGCTGTTCCAAAGAAGTCGCTGAATTGCTTATCTGTAGAATCAGTGTGCATTAAAATAACTTCTCTGCAGATTCCTTTCCCTTGGATGTTACCTCTCCTGCATTGGTCACCGAGATTGAAGGAGCTAGATGCCTTCTGAAATGCAATTATTTCAATCAGAATCCATCTGATACAATGTTTGTCGTATTGTGGCAAAAAGTCAATGAAACAACAAGACAGTCAGTGACAATATTAAACTCTCAGGTTCTTAGAGAAATATTGTGATTAAAACTAAATACTTGAAACTTTGATAGACGAGGACTTACCATTGCTAACATGTCAGCTGCAGTATTGTATAAATGACGAATGGTAATTTGATTCGCTATATTTTACAATCGCTTATAAGTCTCCATCATTGCGGCTCGAAATATAAGTCGAACTTGTCCTTGAGGTTCATTTCCTTTAGCATAACATTCGAAAATAAGTGAAAGCATGCTTTGGTTGTTATATCATGTCGAAATTCTTTTTCTTACGCAGAAGTTTTGAGCACGAGCTTCAACAAGTCATCAAAAACAAAACATAATTTCGATTACGCTCGAACATTGCGCTAATGAAAAGAAGCCTCAACGCCAGTGACGTCATAAGAGTTAACGACACTCTGTACGACCTCTTTTACCATCACTTTAATGAGCTTTAGAAAAAGTACCTTGCAGCAATCCTTAGTTAGCGGCAAAGTGGTGGAGCAGGTTGGGACGCCATTTATGAAGACTGGTTCGAAGCTCGCTGTGGTTTCCTACGATCTTGCGCTGTAGCGAAAGGCACTGGGCGGGAATTTTTTTCTGCTGAGTTGAGCTGCTCATGACAGAAACGCACAGCGCCAGTAACATTGGCAACTTCCCAAAGTGGTTCTAAACGCAAAAATGTTCTGGCATAATTGACAAAAAGGTTTTCCTCGACCGGAGGATAAAAATAAATACAAAAATTTGAAGGAGAATGTTTTTTGCATGCACGATAGCTACAGCGTTACTTGCAATGGAACTGCTCTGAATGAAGTCGCTGCTTAACGGCAATAAAGACTAGCAGCAACTGTATGTGTTTCCTCAGCTATGATGATGAACTGACTGTTTCCAACTTCTAGAATGTTTGCTGAGTCCCCACAAACAGCGATTTTCGGTAGTTTCGTTATTATAAGGGACACAAACCTCCGTCATTTTAACATGGTGCAATTTACAATAGATTGTACTTTATTGCCAACTTGTATTATTTGTAACATCTGACAGAATCAAATCCATCCATGATTTTGTACTAAAATTTGTATAGGCAAACCACATTATTTTATGGTTGCTATTGCATTGACAATTTTCACACCATTTTCAGACATTTAGGGAGGATGGAAAGTTCTCACCAAACAATCGATTAGATTTGATTGGACTTGCCTCTCTTCAAATTGATCCTGTTTTATGGACGGATTCGGGAACTTACAGATGTCAAGTTATTCCTTTTCCAAGTTTTCATCAAGGAGAAACTTTAATAAATCTTCAAGTTAATTGTAAGCTACAGCATTTTGCTTCAAGTGCGATAAACATTTTTATTTTTTAGGTTTTTTGGGTGTAGAAGTGTATTGGGCTTCATACGGTCATAAATCAGAAGAAAGAGGCAAAAACGACCGATTTTAGAAAAAAAAAAACTTTTCCGTAATTTCAAATTAGACCTCTCAAAATACTTTTTTTGGCAAATCTCTTCCCTATTATATTCAATAAACACCATACAGCTGTTTTTACATCAAGCCTCTTTTATTTTTAGATCCACCAAAATTTAAAATTCCAGAAGAGACGACTTTGTATCTGAGTAATGGTGATCAAGTTATCTTGCCCTGTCATGCCAAAGCTAAGCCAAACGACATATTTTATGCTTGGTGAGAATAAAAAATGGCTCATTGGTCTATAGAACATTAAACTTATAGCCGAAAAACAAGAGGGCATTGGGGTCTGCAGCCTCGCCATGAATTTCAAAAATTTTATCTCCACAGCTAAATAATTACTTTCAAAAAGTTGATATCTTTGTTTTCTGTGAAAAATAAGCAAAACAGTCGCTTTTGAAATTTCGATCTCCAGAAAAGGTCTCCTCTTTACCAACTTCCTCTTACCCACTTATAGTTCAAAGTAATGCTTATAATTTAATCAATTCACTTCTTTGCAAACCGGTTGCAAAAAGCACTTTACAGTAATCCCCTTACTTGTTGGAAATGTCCTTTGCACAAAATAGCATCGATGACACTGCTGACTTAAACGAATGCGGGTTTGAATAGATGGCATTTCTAGGTAGTGAGGAGCACCTACAAAAAATGGTGCCCCCGATTTTAAGAAAAACATATAATTTTTGGAAAACACTCCTGAAAATAGAAACAAGGTTGAAAGCCTTTTCTTGATATGAAGAATTTACGTGGTCTGAAAGAACCATTTATTTTTTGTGGCTTTTTGAGGCGATATTTTTCGAGGCTGCTGTTGGCAACAATAACTCACCTGACCCCATTGTTTTTCGTTGGCTACAGACTATGATGGAATGAGATCTGAAGCACCCACCTACACCTTTTTTGTTGGCGTATAGAAAAAATATTTTTGAAAATTAACCGATCCGCTAGGTCTGAAACATCTCAAATCACATGTAAAAAGTGGTGCCTTGGTTTTAAAATTGGAGAAAACATTTCTATTGGACCAAAATTGCTCTCAAAAAAGTTAATGCAAATAAAATGTGGGCAAAGAAATCTCCATAGCTCCATTTTTGTTTTTAAAATTTAGGAATCAACGCAACATGCTTTATGTGTAAAACATTTGTCTTTCTTGTTTAGTTATCTTATGCTAACTCAAAACAATGTCATTCTTGCGATTGTTGTATTCAATCAATCTGTTATCTCTCTAGGTATTATCAACCTCTTAATGGGAAAGAGGAATTTCTCAATATTCGAAACTACCGCCAACTTGATCATGAAACAGGAAAAACGTTGAGAATTGGTAGGGTGGAATCACTTTACGTTTTTCTTACTGTGATTTTTCCACTTTCAGGACCCACGTGCTCATCCATACCTACTGGGCTAATTGCTGCAGAGCTGACAAACCTAAGCAGACGACAGCATTGTGGAAAAAGTTTGGTTTTATTTTTGCCAGGCGCCGCCAGTGTTTTATGATGCTGTCAATGTTGGATATTTATGATTTGTTGGACCTTTTTTTTCAGTTTTTAAACGTTTGACTGCTCTCTTTCTCTAAAGCACTGCTTTCGATTACAAACTGGCAGCGTTCAGCTGATATTGTTTGGAATTTTTTAGCATTTCGCGGGGACATTGAAGGGCGCCTGCGTTGTGAAGCAAACAATACAATAGGATCATCTAGTGTCGTCACTCATCTTGTGTTGAAAAGTAAGTTCACAAACTCACAAAAAGCAAACATTGTCGCATTTAAAAAAACGTATGTTTATAAAAACACAGTCAAATTGGAAAAATACAGCACTGCCAGCAACAATAATCGACTGTTTTGAAAAAATTTTCGAAGATCACTTAACTTCCTTCCTATTGCTATAGCCTATTTTAAAATGTACTTTGCAAACTAAACTTGTTTATAGCAGTCGCTAGGTGGCACGCCAGCACACATAAAGAGCCTTTCATATACAGTCGAAAGATAATAATAAATAAATGCTTCTCAGAAGTAACTAAAGGTGGTAAAAAATCGCGATATAATGATGTTTTCAGAAGTTGTATTTCTCAACGCCTATGCTAGAATACAAAACTAAAGTGTTTCAAGTTTTCATGGAATCATCAAAGCTGAGTAGATGCAGGGCTATGCAGGAGTAGGGTCTATTTCTTTGATCACGCTACGCCAATTTTTTTGGCCGAATCAAAGAAATATACCCTATTCCCAAGAAGCCTTGAATCTACGAAACTTCATTAACTCTATGAAAAAACCTACACAGTGATTAGCGTTCAATAAATTGAAAAAAAAAGATCAGCTACTTCGGGGTAGGCCGTTAAAGAGTGCTGGTCAAAGTAAAAACAGGCTTGTTACGTACTTTTCTGTGCTAGAACCTGCTCGCTTCACTTCGATCTTGTGCAACAACTACACTGTGGCTGAAGGTGATGACGTTAGGATTGAAGTGGAAGCGGCGGGGGTTCCCAATAACTTAACGTTTAAGTGGTTTTACGAAGGTATTCCTATAAGCATGTACAAAAGGTAAGCCTACATTTAGGGACTACAAGTTTATATATTCACCGCCGCTCCAGGACATCCTTTTCAGTAAGTACTGTCGGTAACGTGACATAACGGACTGAGTGCGAGACCTGTCGTCGAGAGGCTGCAAGGTAAGAGTTCACAGCGGTACGTTGCAAGTACCATGGCAGAGAAGAGCTGGCGTTTGAATGAAAGCTCACATTTCGGGTTTAATACGGCTTGCTCTAACAACAGCAACACGTATGAGTGACTGTCGTGAGGTCACTTCCAAGTCTTCCAAACTCTCCGTAACTGTTGCCTTCAACGGATTAGATAAGTTCTCATCGTATAACAACATAAGTTCAGACTCTTTTTGAAGGAATCAGTTCTTTTTGAAGGAATCAGTTCTGTGCGACCATGCATTTTTAAGATAAATATTGCAACCGATTTAGAACTGTTGTTGTAAAAAACGTTTCCAAGGGTACGACCCTACATGTATTTCATATATGGGCAATGGACTGAGTTTGTTTTCTGATTGTACACTTTAGTTACCATATTTTGCTACTACACATTTATCGATTTTGTGCTTGGTGAGATTTCAAATACAGCTTTTTAGGTCATCTGTGCTGGCAATCAATAACAACGCTACAACACCAGATCTGAGGTAGGCATAATTTCAGAATAGCTAGGTTTATTTAAGCAACAATAGATAGCTGCAGAGTTAGGCAAAACAAATCATTAGAATCAATATTCATGGCCAACTGGCCGTATATCAAATCTGCCTCTGGAAATGAAACCTTACTTGTGGGTAGAGAGTCTCATCTTTTTGGCTGGCTTGGGCTTACCTAATAATTTTTTTGAGAACAATAGTTTCTATCGATTTACCTTCAAAAACTAATCTCTACTTACAGCCTTAGCTTAGACAGTGCATTATTAGAGTCCATGACACTCATCAGCTTTGAAAGATATCTTTGGCAAAAATATAAAAAAAACAGTTTTCAGGAACTAGTAGGTATAGGAGAAAAACTTTTACTGGCACCAATTGCTAAAGTTCTTGTTTCGAAAATATAGTCATCCCAGGTTGACCATTTTTCCTCCCACAGTGATGCCACTGCTTATAGGTCATTATTGGCTGTTCTAAAGCCGAGATAAGTGACACAATTTCAAGAGATGACCCTCAGTTGAGATTAATGATTAGATAAGATTTTGGACAATATCAAAGTAAATACAGGTTAAAAACCTATTTTATATTTTCAAAGCCCTTTTAAATTTGGAAAGTTATTCTTTAAACCGCCTTAGATGACAAGTTTTAATTTTGAGAGCAGCCTCTATGAGGATAACCTAGCCTCAAGAACTTTAGTGACACTACTGCGGTATAGAAAACAGTGTTGAACAAATTGAAAAATGTTTTTTTATTTTTGGTGATTATAAAAAAATTTATAAAAAATCAGTTTTTTTCCGTTCTACAGGAATGATACAGTGATAAAAAAAAACTTGGCTAGACCATTCTTTCTGACGGTAAACCTATTTTCCTGGAGGCTCTCACAACTTAATTATCGTAGCATTTTTATTTCAGTATCACGTATAACAATAGTCTCAGTCGATTAAACATCAAGCGAATTGATCGGCGAAGCAGCGGAACCTATACTTGCAAAGTACATAATGAAGTGGGCGACCCGGATGCAACAAATTTAACCTTGACCGTACACTGTTAGTAAATTAGTGTAGTGTGTGACCTTGCATAGGCTTTGTTCAAGGCAATGTGTTGAAGCACCAAGATTAGAGATTTCAAAATATTAAATTTTTGTTTGCTCAGGGTTTGATGCGGTTCTGATTCACAGCAATTCTGCCGTTTTGTGTCCAAAAACGCACTTTGGGATGCTTCTTCTGTGTGGTTCAATTATTTGTCGCTGAAATGTTTTACGTTGTTGTACAAAGTGACTCCAAAGCTGATCAGAGCACGGGGTTTTTTGCTAATAACAGTGAAGAGTAACTTTTCTGTGTCGAGAAATTTAATTGTTAGGCATCTGAATAACAACGACAAATAAAATTTTAATCATTGTTTACATATATAGTCTAGATCAGTGGTTCTCAACCTTTTTCGTGCCGTGGCCCATTTAGAGGAGCCGCAAATCTTCGTGACCCACTTTGATTACGTCGGTGATGTGATCATGACAAAGTTGCTGGGATCAGCGTCAGAACTCATGGCAGCGGAGGTGATCTCCAAAAAAAAGGTCATTGCCTCCCCAGTGCCGAGGATGGCCAGTCGGTGAGCGGGATCGGAGCTGATTTGCAAAAGAAAACAAGGCCAATGCGCCTCCATTTCATGGCTACTGATCCGTATGGTGGTTCATATGCACCGGTATTACTCAACTTCATTCAACTTGCAAACCCACTATTAAAGTACGCAAACGTCTGTGTCCTACCGGTTGAGAACCGTTGGTCTAGATTGTTTTAAAGCTTTAACTGGAACTGACTTATTTTTTCCGTTATTGCGCTGTTGACGGACAGGGCTTTACGGTCATGAGAAATAATTTACCTATCAGGCAATTGATAGGCTTATGTTTACAAGGCAAAAAAATAGACCGTATTCCTTAGTGCAGTGATTCTCAACCAGTGGTTCGGCACTTTTGTGTGCCGCCAAATTTTAGATATATAATTATGTTAATATTATAAAGTAATAATTTTTAGTAGGTAAGTAAATAATTTTTAAACTTGTCTTTTTCTATGTGTGCTGCCAAATTTTGTAATCGTTAAAAGTGTGCCGCTACAAAAAAAAGGTTGAGATTCACTGCCTTGGTAACTCATTGTTCATAGTGGAAATAGGTTAGACTAAAGTCTAATGTTATGAACGAATTAAACTGTCGTGGCTATATTTAGATCCTGCGGTATTTGAAAGGGTTCCGTTCAGTAGTTATGTTGTTATGGAAAGAGATTCCATAATTTTACCCTGCTCTGGTCATGGTAATCCTCCTCCGGTTGTAAACTGGAAGATCCCGCATTTCGATCTGTTTTCTTTCAATGCATCAGCTCCAACGCGGCACCATATTCTTGAAAATGGATTCTTAAGTGTTGGTCCTGTTTTACGGAGTGATTCCGGAAAATTTATCTGTGAGATTTCAAACGGAGTCGGACTTCCGAAAATTGCTTCAACGGAGCTGAAAGTAGAATGTAATTAAAACTACTTTCTACAGTAGTTAATTTTTGTGATTCAAGCAGGCCTACGGCAATACATACATGAAGGCAGCGAGTTAGTTACTTTGTTCCTTTGCAGAAAATGTTTTTATCTGCTTTCCTAGATTAAAGTGAAACTGTTCACGAAGCGCGTTGTAATGTACATCTGCTCAGTACCTACCAAACACATTTCATCTTGTTGATGGCGCCATGATAGGAATATCAGTTCTATGACAGTTTCAAAATAAATAATTGATTGGTAATCTCAGACGTAATACTTTGTTTTGTGTCAGTGGGAGGCACTGACGGAATTTTTTGTTACTTATTTTTTTTTGGAGATAACTGCAAAGTGAAAACCTTAATTTTTTGTTTTTATTTTTTCAGTCCAAAGCAAAAATAGAGAGATTTTTTTAAAGAACTTTTAAAAAGTGACTATATTGAGCAGTTTTAGAATTTATGTGTGGCTGACAATATTATAGAGGGGGTTGAACGCCAAACCTCCTTCCTTTATCCTTATGCCGACAATCATCAAGCATTTGTTTGCTTTGTTGTGGCGGTGCCAATGGTGGCCACGGGCTTATTGCTCGAGTTATTGAGGCTCATTGCACTGCTTGTAATCATGTCTAAGTAAACTCAGTTTTATATTCCGTCCTCATCACTCCTAATGCTAAACGCCAAGTGGGAGATCAGTAAATAGTATTTTTAATGTTTTTGGGGCGACTTGATAAGGGAATTGAACTTAAATTAACTGATTGTTAAGCGGACACTCATGCCGCTGCACCAACAAGTCGGGTTTTCTGCGTGTGATTGGATGTTACGTTTAATACTGCACCTCTATCTTGAGAAAGAGGGAGGATTAACTCGACTGAAGAAATACTTATTTTGTGAAGTGATCGTTGTGTGTTACATATACAAGGAAAATTGTAAGCCCGACAACATGTAGTTGGCTACACTGGGAAACTAAAGAGTGAAACAGCATATTTGATATTAAGACGTGTGTTACCGCTATGAATTAAAAGAGGTTTGAGCCAAAATCTACCTTTTAATATCACTCTTCGTTTTCATGAAGGCTAACCAATGCATATCCGGCACAAAAAACATCGGCAAAGACTAATATCGCGCGAAGTTCGAAGTGATGATCCGTATTAGCTATCCACAGTGTGGAAACCCACGTTCTTGATAGCGAGATGTTCTCCATGGGAAAAACGCTTCAAGCAATTTCCCCCCTAAGCATGCCGATGTGCTAAATTAATTTGGATAGATAATCAAGAACCTTGCTACTTACTACTTCACGTTCTGACAATGTGATTAAGCAGGCAATTACTCGATTGGTTGTTTATGCTATTTACAGATTTGCCTGAAATTTCTAGACCATTTCAAACAATTTATCATGTATTGAAAGGAGACAATTTTTCCGTGCCATGTCTTGCTTCTGGTTTTCCAGCGCCGCACATCACCTGGTGAGTTGATTATTCGCGGAGGCGCACTCAAAACTTGGCCACTGAAGTAAGGCCGGCAATTTGCTTGATTTCATGGGGCTTGAGCGTGATAGCAACATCAAAATTTTGTTATAAAAACCAGTCCACAATAAATTTTAGTTGGCACTTGCAGACCTTTTATTTTTTTGAAAATCACCCAGCTTTTGAGCGAGAGTAGCACCTTGTGCGTGGAGAACAGACATTGTTTTGGTGAGTCATGAAGAACTTTGGGGAAACTTTGCAGTCTTTTGTTGCAGGGCTGAAATTACTTTTATCTATAAAAAGAAACGTTTTGGTCTTCCAAGGTTTTGTTCTTTTTATCTGCTCTGACAGCGATATCGGGTGCAATTTACAATAAGTTGGTTCTTGACATTTTGCCAATGCTTTCTGTTTAGGTATAGAAACTTGACGGAACTGCAAGCACAAGAATCGAATGAAAGCAACAATTTGACTTTATCCAAGGTCAACTATTTTGATGGCGGAGAATATCGGTGTCAAGCGGAAAACCGGCACGGAATGGCGTTTATATCCGTCGAACTCTTTGTATTGTGTGAGTTTTACTCTTAAACACCGTTGGTGTAGGTTGTTTCATTGCACGAGATTTCTCAGATTAACAGATTTTTTGCTCGCAACCTTTTAAAGAGATGAATTTGTGCGTGTTTTGGCAGAATTTTTTGTCTATAACTATGGGTTACCAAGATTGGCCAATGCCTGCTGCACTGTTTTTACTCTTAATAAGTATTGAATGTTGAAGCAAAATTATTGAGTTTTGTGTCTGTTGGTAATTCTGAATCTTTGATCATGTGTGTCAAGACTAGTGGTCGATCTCAATTGCTTATTAGTTATAACTTCTTTTTATCGTTATTATGTTGTTCAGAGTGATAGCTGATGTTTGAAAAAAGGAAAATTACTCACGCTTGCTGACTAAATGTTGACTTTTTATTAAGATGCTCCTTACATTGTTCATTTGCCGTCGTTTCGTTACCTTTATGTCGGTGATGACGTCAATATTACTTGTCTCGTATCGGGGTTTCCCCTCCCAGAGATTAAATGGACTCAAACAACCAACAATTCAATGGTGCCATTAAATGTTCAAAGCGATACTAACAGTAGAACATATATTGTTAAAAATTTTGAGAATTCAACGTTTGTTCAAAGCATATTAATGGTAAGGATGGGATTGTTCTGTAGCGTAGACTGCCCATTTTACGGCTGGGTTGGGTTTCGAAAAGAGGAGGAAGACCGCTTCCTCGATTTAAATTTTGCGCTTCAACAGTATTAGCTAACATCCAACCTTTTTTCTTTACTCCACTCTGTAAAGTCAAACATCAACGCATTTCTATGAAATACAAATCTACGATGTATATAGACCCTTAAAATTTAAAGTTGCATTCTTACAAAAACGAATTTTTTTGCGCTCCCGCTGAAAAAACGATCAGGTTTGTTTTTGCAATCTATTCTTACAATCCTGAATCAATCTTCAAAATATTTAAAATACGAACTTGAATATTACTTTGAACTTCAATATTGTGAGTGACACTAACGTAGGCAATACTCTACAGCCAGTGACATTACTTGACCTCGTCGCAATCAGGACGACTACTTGAAGCATCAACCGCAAAGCAAAAAATTCCTCCTACTTCAAACATGTTCTCTACAAACTACTTAACTCCGTTTGACAAGTGTTAATAGAAAAAGTTCACAATTTAAATAGTGTCTTCTGCACCTTCTTTTTCAGAAGAGAAAAGTAAGACTTCGAGAAAGTGGCGTTTATTTCTGCACAGCACAAAACTATTTAGGAAAAATCCAATCTGAAGTTAATCTTTTGATTAAAAATTCAGGTCAGTGTTTAAGTGTTCGGCATCGAGGGCAGTCAGCATCGGGATGGGAAAACTTTGCAGGTGTTTGTAGCATGAATCCATGAAAACATGGTTACATATCACTGCATTTTGCTCCTATTGTATTTGGTAAGATTTTGTCTCAAAATCGGCATAAATAGCCGTCCACTTTGATGCCAAACCCGTTTTTTGAGATTGGATCCTGGCGGTAGATCATTGAACATTGCAAACCTACCACTTCCGATTTATACCGTACTGTACTGTGAGTGGGTGTATGTGTGCGAAGATTGGGCAACTGGAGTATTAGGTAGTTTAACGTGATTTACCAAATTTCAGATTATTTTCCGGTTCTGAGCAATCTAACTATTTATGAAGTCACGGAAAATAGAATCATTTTATGTTGGAGTTATCAAGCTTCAGACAATAGTTTGAGCTACAGCGGCCTTCTTGGTACAATACACTGTGAGCTGTGGAATAACGTAACTGACAAACAGCCTCGTGCAATAGAATGCTCTTCTCAAAATTGTACAATTGAAAACCTAAACGCTAGCACCATCTATCGGTTGTTGTTAATTTACAAAGGTTTCAGAGGAAGAAATCGCGAGCTATTCAAGCTAATGGTAACAACGAAAGGTTGGTATTTCTGTATGTAAGATCAAGATATGAACTTAATGATAAAGGCATTTTATTTGGTATCAGTGTTAGACATGTACTCCCTTGCCTAAAATAAGTAGCAGATCTTATATACTTCTGCTTTTATCCAGATCCGAGAGTCAGCTTTGGAAAGTGATTATGCAATTAATGATTGCAGAATTTTGAGATTTTCCGGAAAGAAGTCTGAACATATGTTCTTTAAACAAATTTGGATAGTGGGAAAAAATCCACAAAATTGTTTGAAAATCTTCGCTCTGTTTTGCTGAACTTTCTGTAGAACACCTTAGACCAGAGGTTTTTAATCTTTTTTAGCTACAAATTTTTTCATGGAACCTAGACGTGTGGCGTACCGCTAAAAAATGTTTTTTTTTCTTTCTCAACTTAAGAGCCTTTTCATGAGATCAAGTTGATGAAAGCGATTGTTTTGCTTAGTTCGTGTTGATTTTGTGATATCTGTGCAAACCCTTTGTCCTTACGGTTGTTTTTGCCTTTTCTCAGGGACCTTTTTTTTTGTGGAAAATCTTTGCTGCGATTTTAGGAGAAACTTGCTCGAGCACTACTGTGGGTAGGCGTACTTCAGTTTGAAAACCCTGCCTTATTTAAATTTCGTTTGCGATTGTTTGATTCTGACGACTCTAAACATCGATGTACTGTAGACCCTTCAAGCTCAGCACCAACTGTATTTGCAACGTCAGCTTCCAAAAGTTTACATGCCAAAACCTACCAAGAAAAGAATCAAACTGAAGAATTGTGGAAAAATTTTGCTGCTCAGGTTTTGCATGAGACAGAGAGTTTATGCCTAAATATGAGAAGATATAATTCTGTACAATTGCAACAATATACATCACGGAATAAACGAGACATAACAGTGAATAAAATCAATCGTACAAGTAACTACTATTCTTATACGTGCTACAAGGTAGAAGGCTATAACGAAACAAGGTAAAAAAATACTTAGCAATTTTCTTTAAGCCTTATTTGTTTAATGCGCTGTTATAGAATTGAATCAAAAGCACTAGAGGTGGATAAGGGAATTTTTGCGCTGCAAGAAAACATTAATATGAAGCTGTCATCTCCCTTTATGTTGTCGCAACTGCGCGCTTGGTATATAAGTAATCGGATCGGTTTTTAATGTTTGCAAGAGACAACTGTAATCAGAAAGTATGGTCTTGATATTTCGAAAAAGATTTGAGTTGAATCTCTAACTGGCTCGGCTTAACCTGAATTTATGAAAAAGAAAAAGAATTATATTTGTCCATTGCTCAACTCTATTCCGGTTGACTCAACTCTTCAAACACGTGATTGTTTAAAGGAGACAATGGAGTGGCTTGAATTAAATTTGGATTTAGTATCTTGGCTTTCCGATTGCAGGCAAATCTTTTGTCAGCCGTCCCAGATCCTCTCTGAGTTAAGATCTACTACGGATGTACATTGTATCAATACTACCTCCACAGTGCCAATCTTTCACGAGCCCATGCAACCGAGTAGAAAAAATTTCTTTGAATTGTCTTTCTCAATAGAAAATCAGGTTTTACGCATTTTACAAAAAACTGAACCCTTGCATTTTGCAAACAAGGCTTTAGTTAGTTGGAAATCTGTGGTTGTTGTTGTTACCCGACCCCTTCCGAGGGATGGCGGGAGACCATGGAGCCCCAGGGTTGGCAACCTAGCAGTACAAACTAGAGTGCCGTGGGTCTGTCACGTCAGTTTAATTGCCAATCTTTGATGAAACGAACCATTGTTTTGTTGATCAGACTAGCAACCTCAAGAGGGCGGAAACGGGAAATACTTGTACTAGTTACAGCTTGACATTGTCTTTGAATCAAAACCAGCTGACATTTTCAGGGCGTTGTGGACGGTTATAGCTCAGTGCCTGTCTCGGGCTACGGAAATATGCCAACTAATTGACAGCGTGACGCATTTTCCTCGCGTGAAAATAATGGCTTGCCATCACATCAATAATGTTTGCCTACAACCGCTGGAATTTAAACTTATCAATATGCATTACGGTAAGCTGTAAAACTTTTCTTTGTCTTTTTATTCATTGTTGACCACGCACAGAACAAACAATGTGTCTTCTTTTATGACTCCAGTAAAAGCTTGTTTGCAATAATTAGCTGTTTACCGGCGCGCTCTGCTATTATGCAGCTTATTCATAAGGTAAACAACTCTTTCAAGTTTTATAACAACGTTGTTGATTTAGAAGCCAGCGACCCTAGGTTAGTAACATCGCAATCGAATCGCAATTATGATTGGCTATCATTCATCGTACCGTCAGGAATTGCTTTGTTGTTGGTAACAGCACTTTACATGTTGGCTCGTGTTTTCGCCCTAAGAACAACGAACACCAGAGGTAGGTAATTATGAAGTAAAGGGCACGGTTTCGTACCATGGGAAACCTTACGTAGGGTTTTGTAAAAGCTGCCAAGTGTGTCCCTTTTTTCCCAAGGACAAAATTGCTTAAAATCTCGTCAAATTTATTTGTTTTCTGTAGTTTAAATTTGTTACAATAAACTTTAAAGCCATCGGCGATCTCTTCCGGACAGGTAGATCTATTGTCGGCGGATACTGTGGTAGATTAAAGCTTAAACTGGCCATCGGGAGACTGCTGGTTCACCGCTTAAAGTATTGCGTTGCGTAGGAGGGCAAAGCGGAATCGTCGCTGCATAAAGCCGCGAAGCGGAATTGTCGTTGCATAGAGCTGGCGGAGCGGAATCGTTTGCTCTCAAGCTTGTGCTTCGGTTCTAACCATGACTTGCGCCGACTGCGAAGACCTGTGCGAAGCGCTGCACGATCGAATGGCGCGAGGTTGTTTCCGTGCGCATAGCTCGAAAAGAAATGGGATAGAGACGAGGTTGAAGTTGATTGCCTCATAATAACGTCACCATACACGAGTTGGTCCAAAATTTTTTTGGAAGGAAAATGGACTATGGCACCTCTCTTTCTTCTTTCTGTCTAGGCCGCTGA
Source organism: Trididemnum clinides (assembly GCA_963675345.1). Classification (NCBI taxonomy): domain Eukaryota; kingdom Metazoa; phylum Chordata; class Ascidiacea; order Aplousobranchia; family Didemnidae; genus Trididemnum; species Trididemnum clinides. The sequence goes on from OY776302.1 coordinate 14,774,403, forward strand.
TCATTTCCCAAACTGCAGTGCAAACTCTTCGTTCAATAGGTTCAAGTGTATTTGCCACAGCCGTAAACCAACAATTAGCCTGTATTGTACGCTTGTAAATTTTTGTAGTTGATGTTGCCGTGGAATTTTTTTTGTTGCGTATCATATTGTAAAATCGTATTTGCTCATGGTGTTTGTAAGTAGAATAAATGCTTTTGTCTCAAATTTAAAGCGCAGGTAAGGTAAATGCTTTTCTTTTTTCCATTTATGTTTTTCCAGCACCAGATGCTCTCTTGTTTTAGATGCATCCCATTCTATAAAGACACTTTCCATGATTCCTAACCAATTATTTTACGAAAAATTGAGCGAATGCTAACAAATTTATTTCAAATCTTTCAGTATAACCGGAAGACACAACAACCATAGACAAACTTTTAAAATCTCTTTATTTCCGAACTTGCAAATCCAATAAAACTTGCCGAACGTGTATTCAATAAACTTACGTAAAACTGTTATATAACGTTTGGTGTCCTAGTGTCATGAAACAGTTTTCTAAAATTGATTTTACCTGACGAAACTGTTGCTAATAGCCCAGAATAATGAGCTTTATGTCGTTTTTTGACTTAAGCGCTATGTTGTTTGTATTCTTGGCCCAGGAATCCACGTAACTGATAGAATGTATTTGTGGTCAGAAAACTCTGATCTGGAAACCAGCGTTTTTCCGAGACGTCGGGTTTATTTCTCTGATGATTTGATGGTCCAAGAAGAGTCCCCTGAAGTTGACACCAACTTCAGATATAACAAGTTAGTTAGTTAGTTAGAGTGCAAGTTAATGTAAATGTTTTACATTCTTCTCATAAATTATGCCAGGTTGAGCGAATTTCGTTAGGCCTACATTTGGAAATATCAACCAATTTCTGTTTAGACCTGCTTGGAAGTTTTCAAAGGTTAAAAGTTGTTACTGTAAATTTTGAATTTATTTAGAACATTTACAAAGACAATACTTTAGCTGAAATAGAGGTTGTACTACTTTAGCCAATGACAGCTGCATTGAGTTGCGGTTTCAAAAATCCTGCCATACATTGACGTGGCAAAAGTTGGAAAAATCAAAATCCTCAATTGTCTTGGACCTGCCTACTTATTAGGCTGCATTTAGTAAAATAGCTGATAATATTTTCTACCCAATTTTATGCAGGATTGTAATGAATTTCTTTTTATATTCTCTCAAACTTTGGATTGGATTAACTTCGCTTTAATTTATCGTCATCAAACTACAGAATTTATCCGCATAAAATCAGCTATAAATTGCAATCAAAATAATTTTTTGAACTTTGGACCAAAGTATACCTAAACAAGTAAGAAAACGTAGGTAAAATATCGTGATTTCGGTCAAATTTTTTGGTTTAAAACATCAAAATTTTCTGGTAACTTTGGTCCCTCCTAAAATTCTTGCTACGACTATGCCCTTTATATTGTGTCTTGGGCATATCTATTTCTACAGATCATAGTATGTGACCATAATTGCTAACTTATACTTTCATAATTCCTTCTATTGTTCAGATTTGACAAAGTAAACAAGTCATGGGCTTTGCCAGAAGTAAAATCTGCTACTTTGTGATCAGTCAATTGCAGCAGAAGATCAACAAACATTGATATGAGCTTCCGGAAGTAATTAAGAGATTCGAGTCATTAAAGACCCTAGACTTAAGACTCTGTCTCTATTTAGCTTGAGAAATCGTTGACAAGTAATTTGACGGCATACAGTGTAAGACGCACTTTTCTTTCCAAAATTTTTGCTCAAAAAATTGCCCCGCGTCTGATATGCAAAGTTAAAAACTCCCCTAGGCTAATCTTCTCCCTGCAGATCACTTACCTAGCTTATGACCAGTACTTCTGCCTACCCTAAATGCCATACTATTAAGATGTCTTGCTTGTGCTGATTCTTATTGCTAATTTTTCTTGCCAAATTACAGTAATTTTATACAACTTTTTCTTTGTATAATGTGCTGCTAGATACTTTCAACAATAAATGCTTAACCACTCTAAAAACTTCTTTCCTAAATCTGACCTGCTGAAATGGGGGTGTGCCTTATATGCCAGTGCTTTCTATATGCCATCAAATACACTAATTGCTCGGAGTTAAGAATTCTTATTTGGTCACCGAAATTTTGAATTAATCTAATTTGTTTCCAGCAATGCCCTCACCTTTAGATCCCATATCTTTACTTTTAAATGTAGGCGAAACTGAACTTTTATAAAATAACTCGATATTAGCTGCTATTTAAATAATTCGTCTTGACTCCAATATTGTGTTTACTTCTCTTTATTAAGATAGAGATGCAACATGAAACGGATGTCAAGATTCACACCCCGATCAGGGAAAGGCGGTGCTCCGTCTCGAACCGTGCGATCATGAACATTGCTTACCGACGAGCCCCCCACCACCGCCGACAAAATTAAGGCTACTATTGATTGGGACCCAGTCTCCCAATAGTCGCCTCTAATACAACATACTGAGTAAGCAGTTTCATGATTTGAAACCCGGTAAAGCTCAAGCATTCAATTAGAGTGGAAACCTTCTAGCAACTTGACTCAAATTCGACTTATTTGACTTCTTTTATTACTTGCTTTTCCATTACACATTGCTTGCTGCCTCCCTTTTCACAAAATTTGCTTTGCGACAGCGTTTTTGACTAGATCTTTCAAAAGCTGATATTTAAACTTTCTGAAAAACGATTTATTTCAGTTGAAGCTGCTTGCATTCACTGACATATTTAGAAGGGAGTGGTTAGCATTGTGCCTTTTCCATTAACCATAACAATGAGAAAATTTGATTACAGTTTGTAAGTGGTATTTAATGAAGATGAAGATTTCAGCTAAATTTTACTCGAAAAGCCAATATTTGGCTCAATTTTTAGTGGTTTCTAAAGCAGACTTTACTAAATTAATTAATAATCTAGGCGTCATCGCCCTATCGAAAATTCGCGGTACGCTAGTGCTGGCAGTGTGTTTGTTTTTGCTTTTAAATCTTCCCAAGTTTAGAAAATAAAGCCAGGTCCACTAGATTGAAACCAAGTCTTTGCGTTTGGCTAAGACACCTTTTACCCAACCTAATTGATATTCGGGTCTACATTGTACGCCTTGTACAATTAGGAATTTGGTTGTGGAATTACTATGTTTAATATGAGACCATGTTAAATTGGATTTGCCTTTTACGAATATTTAGAATTGTTATGTTCATCTCACATGTGATTGACTATGTTCAGCCCAATACATTCAAGTACTCTTCAATTTGTAGTGTTACTGAATAGCTTAAAGTGTCTCGATTGAGTAATGGAGATGAAGACATTTTTACTAAAGATGAGAAGTTTCTTTAAAATGCTTTTTTACGATAAAAGGAATTGTAAAATAAGAATTAAATAAAGAATCTTGGAATTTGAAATAAACTTAGATTTGAGTTTGTAGCTCCAATTGCCAGCATCAAGCTGTAAAGGCACTTGAAGATTAGTTTCTTTAAAACAATGGCACTTAAGTAAGATAGAAACGAACAACTGAACAAACATAAACCCAGTGACTGTAGAAAGTTTTCATAAACAATTGGATAACTATCTTAGGTTAAGCAGACAGCTAGAGCATAGCATAGTTACTGTATGTGAATGAAAAATCTGCAAACTTTGGTCAGTAAGCTACGCCTTATGAAAGCACATAAGGTAGAGAGTAAGATATTCTTAATTGTTTAATTACTTTGTAGCGTTACTCTCTCAAATCAACCGCCACTTATATTTCACAAGAAAAGGATTTAAAGCCAGATAAAATTATTTGTGTTTTACTAATATCTTTTATCGCTCTCGGAAAGCCTTAACGGCTTTAGCCTACTGCAGGATGGGTTGAGAAACACAAATGGAATGGCAACTAAGTAACCCTACACTAAGCTTCCTTGTAATACAACTTTAGTTAGCACCTGCGCTGAAGTTGCCAGCTCACTGCCTATCGATTTTTTATTTCTACCTGAAGCACCATTACCAACCAGGGTGAATTAAAAAGACTCGATTGTAAAAGGAGAACACAGGTCTAACCACGCAAATATTACAGGATATTGTTTGCGAAAATAGTGCTTTGTACCATTAAGCTATGACGTCGAACTTCTGCATCCAGCTTTCCAAATGCAACATGGGCGCGATCAGGAAAAAGCCATTCTCGTTTGCCTTATTCCTTTTGATGGACAGAAAAATTTTGTGATTGACATCCGTTGAATTGGCCACAAAAAGTATCATCATGCTTGCGATTAGTTTTCACTTCCTTAAAAAATCTGGTTGCGTACCTGAGACGACAGGCCCTTGTAACAGACATAATTTTTCAGGAGGCATGCCCCCGAAAAATTTTACAAAATTTCACTCAAATATACGCAATTTTAGTGCTTTTTGAGCCAGATATAAGGTAATTTTTATTTGAAATTTGTTAGCCTTTGTCATTGCTAGACCTAAGAAATTGTTTAACGTTTTTCTGAGGGGGAAGGGGAGCTCGCGCATAGGAACCCCCTCCGGACGTCACTGGTCGCACGATAGCGACAGCGCAATAAATATTGAAAGAGTTGTCAAAACCTGCTCAGTAGTTTTCTAATTTTAGTATAGATGGTGTTATTTTGATTCAACTGAAAAGACAAGCACGTAGAATAGAGATCTAAGTTGTTTGACATTAGTCTCGATCCAGCCAATAAACTTGAGTGAAAATAAAGAGCTAGAGTGTATGACTTTCTAATGACAACATCATTGGCCAACTCCTTTGCTATCTGGCGTCACTTTTTAAATAAATTTCGTGAGATAATAAAGTAAACATTGATGAGCTATATATTAATCAGAGGCGAAAATGGCAATCAATTGAAGCAAAGAGAAGTCTCATAAATCCAATTCAAAAAGCTCATCAAAAGTTGTTGAGTCTAGTTCGGGTAAGGATATTGATTTTATCGCAAAAGTTGTGCCTAATATGGTGACAAGAACTTTGATAGAATTATCAGTAGTATTAATCAAAGTAATTTTTTCATTTTGTATGCTGAGACAAATCAATTATTTGACATCATCAACGGTTCTGTCGTATCACATGTTGAAAAACGGCGTGGTACGCAGGATTTACTGATTCTTTATTTTCTTTTTTCTTGTCCATCCAACATCGCGGAAGCAATGGAACCAAGCATGATGTGGCGCTGACTTCAAGTTGTGTGTCCAATACTCACGTATTTTCTGCGTTGTATCGTCCTTTAAAAAAGCAACTTACGCCAATTTCTCAAGTTTAGTTTCAGTGCTAAATTGTCCTGTTCCAGGAGTTAGCTACTGGCAACTCCAAAGCGGATTGACACAATTCTGTTTTGTGTCAACCGAGAAAGAATTTACGGCAATCAGAGAATGAGAGTATAGGCTATTGCTGAGAACTCTTCTCGATTTATCCAGGTTCATTTTCAAATTCCTCCAATGTCAGTCATAGTGATTTCAGGAGAATCTTTTCGCAAGTGAAAACGGATAGCGGTATTACTAAATTTTTCAACGAACTACAGACTATTACAGTTCTCAATAAATATACAGTTGAAATCAGTCAATGAAATGTTTACACATCGATTCAACAAGTCATTTTTCCATAAAAACATGACGTTTTATGTACTTTTATACTCATAATGGCATTTTAAGAGCAAAATTGATTTGTCAAATAAAAGTGTAAGCGTATGATTGACTGATTCTAGCTACAACTTTACTTCAAAATTAACACTCTTTTATTATCAATGAGTAATCTAAAGGGTGCAACTAAATTTCTTCATATGCCCACTTGCACAGTTTTGAATTTAGATTTTAGGGGAACGGACTTCTGAAATACTCAAAGCTTTCATAATTCAAATGCACAGAATTTTAAACGGCAGGCCAGGATCTCTATTGTGCGGTATCCGGACGTTTTGGCCCTAATCCATCCTTTTATTTTTTATTTCAGCAATTTATAAGCAATTAACTTTTACTTAATCTTTGCGAAATGCGATCAATGTTGTTAGGGTTAGGGTTAAGTTTGGGGTGCAATGAGAGGACTAACAATGCGTGGGAGGGATGGAACAATAATTTTGCCTCAACATTTGTACATATCAAAAAATTTAGCCGAAACATCCAACAATCCTATCGTGCAATATCCGCTTTGCTTTAAAGTTCAACAGTGAAACCGTTTCTTCAGCATTTATTATTATTTTTGAAATAATGATCAAAGTTGTTTGTCATTGGCAAAATATTAAATGAAATTGAAATCTTATCAGTCACATGCCTGCTTGTCAGAGACAAACAACCTAGCCTATATACTCTACCTTTAACTATTAAACATTAAAAGCTGATGCAATCGCAACAAATGCAGTGTTTTAGACAACGCTTTTTAGGTATCCGATAACCGTAAAGCCAAGTTTTCATAAATTTTAGCTACTATCCAGCAATATTTATGAAAATTTGTTTCCGAGATATTCTAGCTTCATGGAGGCCATAATGATGTACAAAAACAAGAAAGGTTTTGATTTAAAAAAAAAAGTAAACGTTTTAAATTTACCGCGCTCTTTATAGTTTTCCGAAACAACATTTCACTTTTAGTCCCAATAGTTTATAAATATCGCTGTATTTCAGAGTTGTTTTTGATAGTTGTGCTCAGCCTAAACATCAGCAATATTCAAATTTTGCTCAGAAAATGTGTTTGCAAGGAAAGCAGAGAGATGAATTTGTTATTTATCATCATCCCCAAGGCACGCTACTAATCAAAGCTGTAACTAAAAGAGGAAGAAAAATTTTCTCCTTTAGGTTAGCACTCAGCAAACTTTCCAAAAAATCAAATCTTAAATACGGCTTACAAAGTTAACGAATGTTAGTACTGAGCAGTTTTTTCAAGCAGCCAATCTAGAAGAAACGAAACTTTATAAAAATTGAGATACGGAACAATATTGGCTAAAAATACTTTAATCAGGGGAAAAAAATAAATCAAATATACTGCAGAGCTCTTCAATTGTTTTAAGGAGAGGTAGGTATCTAAAGCATAATTCAGACTGAGTGCAATGACTGCAAAGCAAGTAGCGTTAAAATTGTAAAGATCGCTAGCATTCAAAAGATTTTTAACTTATATTTCAAGCTTTAAAAAGAATCCAGGGGCATTTTTCTTTCCACTTTTTTCAGATCCTCTTTTTCAATATACTTTGCATTATCTTTTGAAGGTTGCAAGCCGTGTTTCTCTGTGAGGGAAAGTCTAAATAAATAATTTTCAGTGGTCTGGAGAGAGCAAAAATTGATTCATGCTTGATACTAAAACCACCGATCCGGAATCACTTCAAGAGAAAGGACTTTTTCGAATCTGCAGTTTTTCCATCGTAGCCCGTCTAGTATAAACAGCTGCAAATCCCCTACCTACCCCCATTCTTTTGCAAAAACAAGTAACGCACATTTTGGGAAAGATTTAGACCTTTTACCTTTGCTTATTGCTTTTGTCCTTATCCTCGTTACTTTTACTTTACTTTTAATCTTTCCATTGCTTTATCTTTTAAAAAGCGCATTCGACCGAATTCCTTTTGCCACATTTGTGGAAAAGAAAAAATCACTTGCCTATCCAAGAATTGTGTGGGCGCTTTATACAAGTGACTGCTCTTGGGTCAAGGCTTAGGAGCAAACGGATTGAGCCCACAAATGTAGCTGGAGATTGTAAGATTTAGAAAGAACTCCTATCGCCAAATGCTATTTCGATTTCCTTCAAATAATCTGGTTCAAAAAATGTGGACTTTATGCCAGTAGCGTATTTGGGGGAGTGGAAAGAGCCATGGCTTCCAAATGGCAAGACAGTAAAAAATATGAAAAGAAAGTGATCTTTCATGTCTGTTTCGAGATCAAATTGGGCAACGCTTTGGGTTCAAGAAGTTGATTTGCAAAAAAAGGTCTCTAAGTTAACAAAATGTTTTGTACTCCTCCCCCAACATTTGCTTCTAAATAAGCCAGTGCTTAATGCATATAAGCTGTGAACCTTAAGTATATTACAATTAAATGGTAGCCTATTCACTGAAAGTAAGTTTAGACCTTTTGATATGAATATAATACAGTATTTAGGTTGCTATTGCCAAGCGTTGAGGCATATTTGAAGGTTATAGAAAGCGTGTTTAATTATTAACACCGAGACCTTCCTGAGTTGAACCGCCTCTAACTCGTCGCTATATCAGAATGCTATCTGTCATTTCCAGTCAATAAAAATTAGGTGACTGATTGGCAAGATACGACTCTCTCTTCTGAAAGGAAGCAAATACAATATGAAAGGCAGCAATGTCTAGTTTGCGTTATCAATTCTCTAAATTAGTTTACCGAGGGTAAGATTTCATGAGAGTAATACAGACACTTAAACTTTCAGCAAATATAACCCCATATCAAGTATAATGCAGTAGACCTACTAAATTCCGGTAGTATTCACATTAAACATTGGTATTTTGCGAAAATGGATTTATTAAACCTGGCGTGATACTTCTATTTGCATTTCTCAAGTTTTACGGCTTGATGAAGAAATTTGTTTACGATATTTTCTATGCTTATTTTTCTTTTTTGTTAATACATTATGTTCAAAATGTTGCTTTTAGCCACCTCAGGGTGCTTAAAGCTATTTCAAAAAGAAGTTACTTTGGCGTCACTTTTTAAATATATTCAAGGAATCCAGCATTGAAGTTAAATTCTTAGTTAAACAGTACACAAAAACTATATAAAGCGTTTACAAAAATAAATCTTCCTATACTTTATCGTTTTGCTATTTGTATTAAATATCAGTTTCTGGTTCTATTTAAAATCATCAATTCACGTCTTATGGTAGCCTATTTTTTGTAAATAAATCGCTTTTCTTTTGAGTAGTCCACAATATTTCATTTAATGCTGGAACAAAAGGTTATGAAGAAGGTAAAAAATACTAAAGTAAAGAAATAATAACGATGATAATATTATGAGAAGTCAAAACAGACTTGATTTTTACTCGAAAAATAATATCGTTAAGAAAACAGTGAAAAAAATTGTTAGAACCGTAGCAAAGGATAGAATATCTTAGGGTACCGGCTATTTGTAGACCATTAGACTACTGATTTGTACAGTTTCATCGCAAATCAGTTTCTTGTAGGCTTCTGTAACTTTATCTAAAATAGAGTAATTTTACATGATTTCAATTCATGTAGACATATTAGAATCAGGAGAACTATTCCAAGGTAAGCTGCTATATTATTTACACAACGTGTTATCGTTAACCTGATACTGGCAAGGTTACCATTGCTGGCGGCTGTAAGTGGATGAGTTCAAAACACAAGTTTAGAGACTCGCAGAAGATTTTCACTCGCACAATCAATCAGCGTGATCCGAAGGATTTCTTGTTTTCTTTATTTCATTAAAAGTACGTTCTACAGTCTTCGCCTTTCGGCTACGTCAAAGCACAAAAATACGCCAGTACGGGCATGGGTGCGGAAGTATTTTTAATATAAAAGGATGAAGCTTTTTTGCGTTCCTAAAAGCTGACGTAGGAGATTAGCTCTTATTCTGAAGTATCTTCTTATTATCTTCCATGAATGGTTGAAGATTGGCGATTACCAACTTTTGTGAAAGTCGAGCATCGCGAGCATAAATCTGAAATTTTTTGAGGAGCTGAAACAATTTCATTGTGGTCAGCACCAAACGCTCTCAATATTTCCACGCTTTTGAACGCACACGTATAGAGTAAATTAAGAAGTAGAAATCAATCCGCAGAGTTTATGGTAGCACGAATTTCTTTAAGTTATAAAATACATCAAACCCAACCAATATCAAACTGCAAAAACAAAAGAAGTTGCACCTGCTATAGGTGAACAAAGACGTAGTCGTAAAGAAAAATGGGGAAGGGAAAGGCTGTGGTGGCACTGTCTCTTGAAATAGACAAAGTTTTTAAGCAGCATTATCTAAAAAAGATTCTTGGTGGTCTTTCAAGTAATCTGTAAAAAATCTTCACTCATTTTGCACGCCATTATCAAAAAATTTAGAAAGCATGATTTTCTTGCCCCCTTTCACTGTCCCGTAATTTTTTCCCCGATCGAACAATAAAAGTCAGTTGCCAGTTGTTGTTGTTGTAGCGTCGATAGAGTGATATTGTGCTCAGACCATCAAAGCCCATTTTTGTAAGTATTTTTTGAAAACATGACTGAGTAAATTCAATTTCATGTAAAATCCTCCGAATCAATCCTATTGACGAGCGCCAAAATCGAAGAACATCATTTTTACAGTTCTTGTCACGACTTATGCAGTTCTTGCTAGGACAACGAAATTGAATCCAGGTCTACCGGATGCGGAGTAATGCTCAAGCATTACAAAACTGCGCCAGTTAGTTTTCACATGCATTTTATACAATCTTACGCCAAAGTATTTGAAACGCGCACTATTTTAAGCGTGTATTTGACTAAATACTTCTAAGACTGCCACAATGTGCGTTCTGATAGAGCGCGCGGAAATCGCTTCGTCCAGCTATGGATACTGCTGAAAACTGCATCGATAAATTTACGTTAACTAAAATGTTTGATCACATCGTAGGCATTTTTGCCATTTTTTGGTAAAAGTTACTCGACAAATAGCCAAACTGTTGATAAACCATGTATTTTGGCAGGTTTCTTTAATAGAATCAAGTTGTTTTACTTCCTGTATTGCAAATATGCCTTCTAAAACTATTCGAACTTGTCATGTGAAGAAGGAACCTGACGAAGAATTTGAATTTTTTCTTCGCGCAGATGATACACGAAAGGGACAGGTGATTGTGTTATTTAAAATATAAAAAAATGGCCAACACCGCATGAAGTTGAAATAGCCTACGTGATATGCATTTTAATCTATTAAAAGTTGTTGTGAGACCGCAATATTGTAGAAACAGCTGATACTAAGTTAATCAACTGAAAAAAACTAAAAGCAAAATCTCTAGAACAGCGATATGCCAAATAAAGTATGGTACTTAGACTACTGGTTGCAGCATGCTCCTTAAACATTTGAGCTTGAACAAAATCTGGATGTCTTGAGCTACTTGTACTGGGAATTTACCACCTTTTAATTAGATCTCTAAAGCAACAGATCATTGCCGTCTTTCTCAGTACAATTTAATTTCAAGAGGTAGAGGTTGTAAATTTTAGCAAAATAAATATTAATACAAGTGTTTAAACAACGAAGTTATGAAGTTTACTCATTAATCGTTCGTTATCAGCGCTACAGTGTGGTTACCTGCTCTTCAGCTACGTCTTATGAAGGTAGATGAGAGACAAGGACATGCAGTGATTCAGCCTAATTGCGTTTAAAGTGATGTGTAGTTTTCAGAAACCCACTCCCAGAAACGTAGCTAAAGCATGAGCCTCCCTTGCCTCATAAATGCCATACACAGGTGTGGGAGCTTTTCTATCTAAAAAGAATTTGATGAAATTCTAGATTAGTGGTTTTCAACCAGGGTTCCGCCACTACAGTCTAGCATTGGTTCCGCCAGAAGTTCACAAATTTTCATTTTATTTAATACTTAAATTAAATGCTGTTGTTTGCATAAGACAATTCGATTATATTGCACAGGGGTTCCTCGAGCCATTGGAAAGTTGCTATGGGATTTCGCTCCAGCAAAATGGTTGAAAACCACAGTTCTATACCAACACTTGACGGTAGTTGCAGCTCGAAAGCTGTCCGACCGTAAACAAAAGTCAATAAAAAAATTAGCAAGCTTCATTTCTCAAGCTTATTTAAGTAGCTGTTCAACAAGCTGCGTTTATAAGTGTGCAATGATAATTACCAGTTCGCCCAAGAGTTCAACCGGAAAGGAGGGTAAAAAGGACTGAAGCTTTTAGAAGGTTCCCACAAATTTGTTACTAACTAATTCAAAAAATGTAATTTGCCCCTAACATTATCTTAAAGTAAGTCAAAAGATCACGTTTCGTTGGAAGGCATTCAACGATTTAACTGTTAGTGTCGACTAACCACCTTACCAAAGTTTAAGTGGCACGCCTGTTTACACTACTAAGCTAATTGAATTTGGTGAAAATAAAACTTCACTCACTGTTGTCGCCACAGTAAGTTAATTTTAGTTACGTGATCTAAACGGCCGATACTATTAGCAGTTTTAGCAACACAATCATAGCATCATAATAGTACCATGACTAGTAGCAATTATAACAGTAGGCAAAAAGTTAGAAATGTGAAAATGAAACTCGTTTAAATTATTTACATTACCAGCTAGGTTTTGTTTGTAAAAGTCGGCTTCTGTACCTGACTCACTTGCTCTTTCATTGACATAAAGAAGCATGCGCATTGTTATCATATGTAGTTTGCCTGTAATTAACCTAGAACAACAAACAAGCTTTTTAAAATGCTTTGTCAAAACTAAGACAACTAAAATGTGATTGTTGGTGTATTTAACTAGAACAGGGGTTCTCAACCTTTATTCTCTCATTTACCCCTTGGCAAATTTCATAAGTAAAATTTACCCCCAAATGTTTTTATATTTTTTCACTTCTACAAATGCCTATAGTGATAGGTAAAAGTGTGAATTTTTTGCTAACAAAATTTACCCCCAAGACAGGTCAAATTTACCCCCGGTTAAGAATCCCTGAACTAGAACATCAGGAGTTCAATCAATGCCCAACATATGGGGTCTTGTTGAAACGAAACGTTCATGACTTATCTAGGTAAAATTGCAAAAAAGCTTTAGAAGACAGTTTTGACTGTTGCTGTTGGATTAGGTTGAGAAATTTAAGGAAATCGCTTTGCCAAACGCTTTCAGAAAGGCTAAAAAGGAACTAAATAATTATTTTTGCGATTTTCTTCTAGAAGAAAGCAAGTCTGAGTTATTACGTAGCAACTACCAGTTGATCACAGTCGCTGATTTGGCCTTTTCAAAAAGCGTTTGGAATGAATTACTGGTAGAGTTAGGTTACGAGAATTAATTTAAGGGAAAAAGGTCCACGAATGCGCTTGAGGCGTTGTGAAAAAGGGTCCTTGACATCTCGATAAAAACTTTGTTTAAAGAACACCTCCCACAATTCGGTGAAATTGCGGGCGCACTTCCTTTTGGAGTTTTTCGTAAGCTTGCACCAGGGCTCCAACAGCATGTTGGCCGTAATTCAGCCAGCGTATATTTCAGCTTAGTGACAAACCCAAAGTTTAAAGTAATTTCAAAGCATTATTGAAGTACTACTTATTCTAAGTACGTGCTGAAGAATTGACCGGACTTATCAAAATTTTTACAAAAGCGTGCCAAATCATTTGTTAGTATTATGCACTTTTAATATAGTTTGGAAAGAATCGTTTTGCTAAAACCTTTTTACAAACGTTATCACATTTGAAGCAAAACGCTTTTTTTCTACTGAATATTAATTTTGCAACCATCAACAAATTCTGCAGTGGGCCACATAAATGTGGACCTGCTCTTTTACCATGGAGAGTCGTTGCGGCTGCGCCCTAGGAGGTCCCTATAAACCTTATGGTATTCAGCTACATTTGTCAACTCAACCGGTTAAATTCCTGGCCTTAACAAAGCCAAGTCACTTATGTAATCATCCAGTTTGTTTTGGGGGTCAAAATCCTATATCTGCGGCCACAAAAACCGCACTTCGTTTTCTTCACTTTAATCTCGGTAATTTTAAGTTACTGCTTTTAAAGACCTTTTTCATATTGTTAGTATTCCATGTGACCTGAGAAGAGTAATTTCAGGAAGATTGTATAGAGCATTATCTCTTGTCATAAACTGTGATAGCAACTATTTCTCCAATTAACAAGAGAGTTCTTCCTCTATTTAGAGCAGTGGTTTTCAACCGGGGTTCCGCCAGTACAGTCCAGGGGTTCCGCGACGTTACGAGTAAATTTTTACTGACTACCGTACTAGATTTTTTTTTGAAAGCTTTGAGAATTTTAAGTATTTTAAATTGTATCGAAATATATCGTGACAAGGCATGGCCACCTAACCTAGATAAAGTTTTTCAAGCTTTCTATGTCCGTACAGCCGATTTATGATGTCGTAATACTTCGTCTAATTGTCAGTTTAAAAAATAAGTCTGCTTTGCTGGTAGGCTACTACTTTAAGTTAAAAATTTAACATGAAAACAGTAGGTTGTTTGACGATAAATAATAATGTGAAAAAATGTTTTTATACTTCTATTGCAGGCTATTTTTGTTAAAATCTAAAACTAACGAATTTAATTATTACATACTGTATTACTGCTACTAGTTGTAAAAGACGATTACGATTGTGTTAAATGTGTATATTGGTAGGCTACTTAAAATAAAGAGTTTTAGGTTAAATTTTTGCAATTTTGCACAGCCCTTTGAATTATGGAACAATTTTTGAAAAAACGTAGATTAAAAACAGCTGAAGAGAAGGAGAATTTGAGACAGCCTACTGGAGCTGCACTCAATAGCAGTGATGCTTCTTCGTCCAGACTACCAAAACATGATGAAAAAAGCCTACAAGTAAAAGTTCGACAATATTGTGAAAATTACATAGCTCTGGGATTTACTTGGACTGGAAACCCAGACTGCTCTTTACCTTTGCGTATTGTTTGTGGAGAGAAGCTAGCTAATAGTGTTATGGCACCAGCAAAACTGAAGAGGCATTTAACAACTAAACATCCAGAGTTGTCAGGCAAAAATGAACTATAGTTTAACAGAAAATTGGCATCAAATAAAATGCAAGTTTCTATGTTTACTAAAAAATTCAAGTTGAGTGACAAGGCACAAGAGGCAAGTTATGCTGTGTCGGAGATAGTTGCAAGCAAAATGAAATCCCATACCATTGCTGAAAGTGTAATTTTATCTGCATGCCAGCAAATAGTGAGAATAATGTTTGGAGAGGAGGCTATATCAGAACTAAGTAAAATTCCACTTTTTGACAACACAATAAGTAGGTACATTCACGACATGTCAGAAAATATTGAATGCAACATCAAGTCAAAAATACTAAAACATAAATTGTTTGCACTTGAAGTTGATGAGAGTACAGACATCACTGGTAAAGCACAGCTCCTTGTGTTTATTCGTTTTATTGATGATGAATCTATGTAGAAGACTTCCTGTGCTGCAAAGAATTGCCAGAAACAAATGAAGGACAAAGTATATTTGATGTTATAAATTCGTATTTGGAGAATTGTGAATTGAAATGGAAAAACTGTGTTGGTATTTGCAATGATGGTGCTCCTTCAATGACAGGGGGTCTCAAAGATTTTGTTTTCATCGCACAAAACAGAATTCAAATATTTTTCATACTCACTGCTTTATTCATCGAGAAACACTTGTTGCTAAAATTCTTGGAACTGAACTAAACTCTGTATTGGATATGGCTTTGAAAATAGTTATTTACATCAAAATGAGGCCACTAAAATGTCGACTATTTGCGAAACTTTGTGTGAGTGTGGAAGCACAACATTACACTTTAATTCAGCACACACAAGTACGATGGTTGTCAAGAGGGAAAGTAATGTCTCTTTTCTACTAACTAAGAGACGAGCTATTGACCTTTTGTTTGTAAGAAAATTTGAAAGAATTTGCAGAATGATTGAGTGATGACTATTGGTATTCCAAATTCGCATATCTTTCCGATATATTTTGTGAACTAAACCTCTTGAACAGTGGCATGCAGGGTAGGAACGAAAATATCTTGTCTTCTGACAAAATAATTGCTTTTCAGAAGAAATTGGCAATATAAAAGAAACGCATTGCCGCAGGAAATTTGGAAATGGTTCCAAGTACTCTTAAAAGCAATTGTCCCGAAACTGCACCACTAATTTTGAACCACTTGGACACTTTGCTAAAAAATCTCGACAAATATTTTCCTTCGATATCTATTGACTGGATTCGGTATGACTGGATTAGAAGCCCATTTGTGGAATTTGAACCACCAGAAGGCCAGTTTACTTTAACAGAAGAAGAAGAAGAAGAACTTGCCAGTATTACAAGTGATAGAATGTTAAAGCTGAAGCATTCTGAGTTAAGCTTGAATGCATTCTGGTTGTTGGTTGAAAAGGAATATCCTGCAATTGCCAAGAAAGCGCTGCGACTTCTTCTGCTATTTTCAACCTCCTATCTTCCTGAGTTTGGATTTTCAGCTCTGACAGCCATCAAACACAAGAAGCGAGCGCAATTGCTGTCTGTGGAAAATAAGCTTCGTGTGTGTCTGTCAAAAACGATACCCGATCTTAAAGAGTTGTGTAAGAAACACCAGGCTCAAGCTTCTCATTAAACTTTTTATGAGAACAAATGTACTTTGTTTACAGTTTGTATTTTTATTGTAAATAAATCTAAACATGAATTTGTTTGTCTCGTTCATTTAAGTAACTACTTGGTTTGTGCGTGACAAATAAATTAATGCACTGGGGTTCCTCGAGCCTCTGAATGTTTCATTGGGGTTCCCCTCCACCAAAAAGGTTGAAAACCACTGATTTATAGCTTTTAATATTCAGGCCGGATTTCATTAACCCCTGTGCAGCAGCCGTCGTTTCTTTCAATAACTTCATAGCGAGTAAAACCTCATCTTCTGTAGTGATACTTCCTGATGCAGGATCGTAGAGGCTGTTGTTTGCGACACTGGATTCAAAAAATTTCTCAAGTACTCATTTCGTGGGCGCAGAATGTCAAAACAGTTTATTCCGAAGTTAAATGAAAGTAATGCTTAATCGTACTTTGCAATACGCTCCCAAAGTTGTTGCCATTTAGCGCAGTCAAGTTCGGCTTTGTTCAATAGCGTAATTGTTGATGTTTTGTTCACATATTGTTTTGTCGAAGAACGTTTTTAACAAAAGCTACTAGAGCACAATCAAATTGAATTGAAAATTTCAACTGAGTAAACAGTTATTGTGCCAAGTTTCTTTTGTGCCATTACTGCATTTAGTATATCTACCATACTGTAAAATGCGATTTTTTCTGTAGATTATTACCTCTGTTACCCCTAACGGTCCAGCAGACGTAGGCGGTTTAAAAAACGGTGATCGCATAATTGAGATTAACGGCGAAAACGTGGAAAAGAAGAAGCACGGAGAAGTTGTTGAGCTGATCAGAAAAAGCATGCCGGTCAACAAAATCTCGTTTAAAGTAGTGGATGAAGAAAATGATCCCAATAAACTGGACACCAATCCAAAGTAAATCAATATGAAGTGTTTGTAATATAACTACCATAAAGGTATAAATCCCTCAGTACTTCTGATGCTGGGAAAAGAGGCTATTTTGGGATCCTCGTATTTTAAACGGTAGCTAGCATCACGTGTTTTTCGTCAAATCATAAAAGTGCGGTTCAATCAGAAGTAAGTTTCATCAAATTTTTACAACGGGAGGTTTTCTTGTTAGGTTTGTTTTCATGCGTGGTTAATAATTGGGGTCGCTTATACTTACCATGCAGCAATGCGAAAGTCGAAAAACGATTCAGGTGGAACTAGAACCCTCAGTCTACTAGTTACCGGTCAGGTGCTCTACCAGCCATCGGTTATAGGATTCTTTTTAGCTTTTCGCACTTCTTGATAAGTAGCTTATAAATGATCCCAATTACCAACATTTTATTGAATTGAGTTGCGATTGTCCTCACCTGCTTCGGACTTTCCAGTTTCCGCTTGATCACACTTGATGGTACTTACCTTAAATTTGCATGCTAGAATCTGCCTAGGTAGCCACCGCCGGTGTCGAACGCATGATCTTTCGATCACGGAAATCATTAAACTTGTGCTGTCGCCGATTTAGTATTTTGTGGCTGAGATGCAGTTATATGATATGAGTTCTTCAATTTTGCTATCTGTAAAAATTCTTCTTATGAATAGAAACTTTCATCTGCTAAAAGTTGAAATGTTTTTAGAACAAACGGAAATGTAAACGTGAAAGCAACATCTGACAATCGTCCTCGTTTGTGCAAAATAAAAAAGAAGGGAAGCAGTTTTGGATTCCATCTTGAAGCTTCCAGCTCAAGCAAACCAGGTAAATTGTTTTGCGTAGTGACAATAAATCTACGGGTACAGAACCGGGTGGATTATTTTATTTGGGGCTGCAGACTTAAAGGCTGTTGCTGGGACTTTACTGTTGATAAAATTGAAGTCAGTTCGCACCTCGTAAATGCATCTTAACTACAGACCCAAAGGCCTTGCTTCCACAAAGTATCGCAAAGAAGTCGTCTATTTGGTGTTCTGAGATTTAAATTTCTCGTCATTATTTTCAAAAATCAGTGAAGCTAGGAAAGTAGTTTTCTGTCAAATTATTTTTCTCTATAACTTTGTTTTAGGACATTTTATCAAGGAAGTTGCTGACAATGGAGCTGCTGCGGAGGCTGGAATACGTGAGGGCGACCGAATCATTGAAGTGGCTGGCACCAACGTGGAAAAGATGAACCACGCAAAAGTGGTTGCGCTGATTAGAAAAAGTGGTGACAAAGTTTCCCTTCTGGTTATCGACGAAGAAACATACAGGAAATATTCTGCCAAGTAAGTAGTCTAGTTGCTAGACATTTTTTTTTGCTTTTCTTAGTTGTTGGCAATGTGGTCGAGTGTTAGGATAAAAATTACCGAATAGTCATGAGTTCAAATCTCACGACTGCTGAGTTGTTGGATCCTCAGGAAAAGCACTTTGTATGGCTTTCTTTACTTGGTGGATTTCAACATGCAGTAAGGTTATCGAAAGTAATGCAACACTTAGCTGTTCAAGAGAATTATTAAAACTAGGATCTTTAAAGAAGGCCTGAACAGCGTGCTACGTATTGCTTCTTGGTCGCTGCCTGGCGAGTCTGCAGCAAATAGAATTGCATTGAAAAGGTTTGGCTAGTGTATGTAGCAACGTTAACCAAAAATATAAGCAAATCCGAATACTTGAATGCAAGCACAAACCGGACGGCTTAAAAACAAGTTGAGTTCATCCTGACTTGGCAATCAACTAGAGAGCACAACCCGAGAGTCGCAGAGGTTTGACTGCAGCCCTTACATTCGTTTTATCAAAAACTCACAGGTTTATTTTTTATGATTGCTGTTGTGTTTAGCCCTCTATTTCTTAGGAACAGAGGCGCGGCATGAAACGGTGATTCAAGCTTACACCACGATCTAATATCAATCAGACTAAGGAAAAACTGCTGCTATTATTTTCAAACTAGCCGTAAATAAAAAAATGCAGACGGTAATTCAACCATCCATTGAGCTGTCTGTGACTGGAGAGCGCTCACAAGTTGCCTCTACGGACATGCTCGGGAAGCAGCTTTGCTATCCAGTCTCGGAAGCCTGGGAATTTAAATTTCTTTGTTGCAAATATCACCGTTGATTGATTGTTGTGATTTGGTAGAAATCAAAAATTTTCATCTCAACCTATCATTACTTTAAAAAATGTAGCCTATGCTAAACTATACGTGTGTAACGCAGTTTGTCAATTTAAATTGCTTTGGTTGTAAAATCTCACCGAACGTTTAAAGATTGCATTGTGCATATACATGCACAATGCTGCAATCCGATGTTAGCTTTTCAACAGTAAATGAAGGATTTATATTTGAAGATAGAATAGTTTCCTATTTATCAATTATTGTTCACAACGCGTTATCAAACTTTTCTCTTTTTAATTGGACTTTTAACTTTGCAGAGAATGATTTAGCAATGACTAAATATTTGTTGATAGCTTGAAGTTTACATATTGAATGCATTGTAGGTATAGCCCTGGATACTATTTTTTCTCTTCTCCATCATTTCCCATTTAGTTTTCTGAGTTACTTATTAACAAAATAATTGCTGGTTTGGGTAGAAAAAGATCTAACAAGGTGTGGTATATTTGCTTTTATACCTCCACTTTAAGGTTTTTAATTATTTAGGCTTCAACAAATAATTTTTTATAAGATGGAAAGCTTGAATCTTTAATTGTCTAAGCATCTTGGTTTACATAAACACTTCAATTTGACCGTCAGGCTGTGGAAGCGTAAATACAAGATTACAGTTTGAACTTACTCACATTTAAAAGAAAAGAAAATTGAAACTAAATGATTTGCCGAATGACTTAATTTGTCTGTTTTTCACGGGATTGGAAAAGTAAAGCTACTCAAAGTAAATGTTGTAAAAAGCAATTAATGAGTAACCCTTGACCTATCCAAGTAAAAGCAGTTCGCCTTGCTGGTAGTTGCATTGCCAGTCAGCATTTGCGATTGGTTTGAAATGGCTTGAAACTTTCTCTAACCAGATTATCAAACAGTGCAGAGTGAGCATCAAACAGCGGTTTCCAAAATGGTTTCCGAACCTTTTGTGGTCCTTGGAGCAGTTTCAGAGAATCCGCTAAGAAAAGTTTTAAATTTTTCTAATTAACACTAAATGCTTTCTCAAAACTAATTAAGAAGGACTCTCTTAATTAAAAAGAAATTTTTGCTGTGGAGAACTGCAAATTATTAGAAAATTGCGAGAGGCCCATCATGCAAAATTTTTCAAAAGTTTGGTAACCGCTAACGTAGAATGTCTCTTTCTGAGAAAAGGATAAAACTTATCGTCATCAACAATACTGTTAAAACTTTTTTACACTTGAGCGACTTAATAGTTGTTGAGGCGACAAAAAAATTACGATCATCTCTTAACTACCTTTATAGTCAATCATATAGACTTTCAACCACTTACTTATATGTTTCTTTTTAGGAAAATGAAAATTAAAGCCAAACATGCCAGCACAAGCAGCGACGTCATTGAAGCAGCCGCTGCCTCAACTAAAGCCAGCAAAGCAAAAAAAAGTTCCCAAAAATCTGCACCTACATCGACATCTTCGTCTGGATCAAATGAAGACGAAAATGCACGACTGGTTCATGTTTTACGAGATGCCGGAAAAGGATTTGGATTTTTCCTTCGAGTTAAAAAGAATGAAAAAGGTATTTATTTTTTAGATATCTCTATTTGGGCAATGATGTTGTGGTTTACCGGGCCAGATATTTAGGCATATTTGTCATATTGCTGTGGTTGTTATTGATGTGTTCCCTTCTTCTTCCGGGATAGAGGCACGAAATAGATTTTCTAGGTTTTAAGTGAAAACTAAATTACGATCAGACTAGAAATGTGCATAAACTTTCGATAGTCTCATAAAATATAGAAATATAAAGCGTCGCTCTGCATATGTTAATCTACCTCAAAAATGACCTTCAAAAAAGAGCAATAAATCAAAATTCAAAAATAGAAACAAAAAAGCTCTCAACAGAAGTTGACCTCCCAAAAAAGTCGGCAAGTTTTAGGACGCCTTTACATTCTCAAGACGACACATCAGTGCGTCGCTACAAACGTATTAGAGAAAAGTAGTAGTCCATTTCGAACCAGTTACGGATCCAAATTTCAGATTAGCCACCCGCCACCAGCAAGGTATACGGCCATTGCTGACTGCCCGATAATCGCCTCTTACGATGTGCTGGGTAAGCATCTTACTGTAATTATTTTAACCTAGTGAAGCACGGTTAGCACTTTTTAAAAAGCCAGTTCATTGTTTTGTAGTCGAGAATCACAAGATCAAATCCCGAGTGGTTTAAGTGACTAAAGAGAATTCGTGATTTGCGTTTTGGAATTAGTCAATTTGATTCCCCCTAATTAGGGCACCAAATTGAATAATTCCAAAATAGCTTTAAAAAAAACTATGTTGCCAAAAAAGATTTGCCCCTCAGTCATAGATGGAGGTGTCACGTCTCCATTGAGATGTGACATTGTGTTCCACTTACTCTTCTTTCATTGGCGCAAATCCGCCAGTAATGAGATAGCGACAAAAAGCTTTTGTTAAATTGCTTTGTGTTGGCTTTGATCATTCAAAAACGACCGAGCGACGCTCACAACCTATCCACTGTCACCCTAGGGGGAGGCAAACAGGTATTGCACTTTGCCTAAGGGTAGCCTGGGAGTAACGACAGCAAAGAGATAACTTTATGTTTTTCAAGTGAGTCCCTGTCGTCGGATTAAGTTTAATAACATGCTTTAACTTAAATACTAAATAAATCAAATCGATTATTATGCAATTATTTAACTGCAAGTATTAGCACCACTACAGGAATTATAATCATGTCTGAGCAATATTTTTTACTGTGTTTTCCAAATTTTTTTACTTTCGTTGTTGAGCACCAAGTTCGAAAGTTGTGAAAGGCATTATTGTTTGTATGTTTCCACAAAAACCTAAATCCAGGTCAACCAACTGCAAAGCAGGCGCTTTACAACTAGAAGTAAATACGTTCCCGCATAATCGAAGATAATTTTCACGCCTGGGATTTTTGCCTTGGGCAAGCAAACAAAAACAAAAATTTTAACACTATTCCTTTTACTATCAAATGTAGCGGAAACATAGTCCGTAGGTTGAAAGGCTGCTTGGTTTGGAATTCTTGTTAATTATTAAAAAACCTTGATTAGATTGTTTACCTTCTTGCCTTCTCGCCCAAAATCATCTTCGAATGTTTGCGCAGTGAATGTCATCATAACCATATGAATAACCGACTAAACATACAGTGTGATAGTTCAATAAGCTGATGAAATAGCAACATATTGCAACACAATAGGCAGGAACGTCGCATTCAAACAATTTTAGAAAAGGGCGAGGTTTCGCCGGTTGTATAATTGTTACAATGACATCATCAATAGTATATACTGTTAGTTGAAAGGCCAAATTTTGAAGAGAATGTGCCCCACTTTTTCCTCACCCTCTGGCTACTGGCCACTGATATTGAGAATTAGGAAACCGGTCAAAGTAAGTAAAATTGCTTAAAACTAAGCGCTTTAGCCTGGTTGGTCCCAAAAGTAGCGGTTTTCAAATATATGGGGGCTATTTTAGTTTGAAAGCATTGAGGCGTATCGGCAGCATGGAAGCCATTTCACAAAAGAGGGGTGAATTACCGCTGCATTATTGGATCATCATTGCTCCACGAGCGTTCAACATCCTTTTATTAGCACACCTAACTTTTCAAAAAGATTCGAATCTTTAATCTAAAACTGAAATTTTTCAATCAGCCAAGTTTTAAAGTAAGAATTTAAGCCCGTTAGTCTCTTGCGTTTCTCAGCCGTTGATAGCTCTATTTTTATCTATTGAGTTGCGGATTTTTGTTTTTTTCTTTTCATTGAGTTGCTGTCAGACTCAATTTGTTTACCGGTAATCAATTTTACTTCTTTGTCTTGTAAACTCTTTTGACTGATTAAACTGATGGATTTAATGGTTTGTTGCCCGATTGCGAAAAAACTATTTGTCTGTTTCTCTAGAACATTATATTATTCAAACCGCTTAGGAGTTGCCAACACCTTCTGTATATTTCTGCCACAAGCAGTGCTATCACTCAGAAAAGATTGTCGTGACTGCCTTTTCAAAGTGTACGACAACGCTGTTATAGTCTGTCCAATGTTCTATCCAAATTCTACAGGCATACAAAAAAAAGCAATGTTTCTGCATTTATTCATAAACAATTTCTAATTATGACTGCTTGAAGGTGAATATGTTGGAAACATTGAAAGCGGAAAGCCAGGAGAAAGATGCGGCTTGAGAGAAAACGATATGGTGCTTGCGGTGAACGGAAAACCGATCCTGTTATCATCGCACAGTGAGGTGGTGGAAATGATCAAATCGAATCCCAATCATGTTATTCTTCTCGTAGTCGGAACAAAAGCACTTGAGTAATTGTTTGTATATTTGTTGCCTTTTAAAATTAGATCTAAGTTGAGGAGGTGCGCTTGCCCAATACCTCTCTATACAAACAAATGCTTTTGCACTGAAGGTTATGTAACAACAAGCAACTAAAAGGGAAGGTTAAAACCTGGAAATTTCAAAACGCACAATTACTACATGCTTGGGATTGCTATCGCTTCCCTTTGAGTCTGGGGAAAAAATGCTACAAAGAAGAATTCACAAATGATCTTGTGATGTTGTCTTGAGTATATATTTATTACCATAACATTTAAAAAATTTTAAAAGTAAGCTTTGTAAACTGAAAAATCTATAAATTCCACGAGCAAAAAAATAAATCGCTAATTTCTATATACTTCTTATATTTTTTCATCATGTGTTTGGTTGAAATTTAAATTTTTTGGTAGTGGTTCTACTTTTTTCTGTTTATTGCACAGAAACGCCAAAAACAAAGGTCTGATGTCGACGCTAAGCGGTGCGAAAGAGCTAGTCTTTGAGAAACCGCGTAAAGTGAAACTAGCTAAGGGAAAAAGTGGATATGGATTTTATCTAAAAATGGATGCGGTAAGTCCAAATTATATTGTTGCTAGGTGAGGAAATCATAACCAATATGAATCACATACTTCAATCTGCGCTGCTCTTCAATATTTTTAGTATTATTGACGCAACGAATCAATTAACGATAATAACGAACCAAATTTGTTATTATAAGCTATTTTAGTTGAATTTTCCAATTGGCTAGCTCTTTATGTGAGTACTTATGTAAAAAAATGCAATTATTTTGAAAAGGTTGAGAAGCATTGCTACTTGAAAATTACTGAGTCAAACGTCTGGTTTCACACTAATTGATGTGGGAATGATTTGTGAAATATACCCATGTCCATCTTTCAGAAGCATGCTGCCATCGTCATCAATAAAACGTTGTTCATCAAAGGAAATATTGGTACTGAGGAGATATTTTTTTGAAGTCCCTTTGGTATAGTCGTTAAACAAAGCTCTATGAACAAGACGTTTAAAGAAAAAGCAAATTAAGTTTGACATGGTGGAATGTGTCGATAGGCTGTTTACAGTGGCAATAATCGCAACTTCAAGCCTCACAACAGCTACATCGCTTTGTTTTGAGTCCGCGGTGAAGGTACTTTGCATTAATTTTTCTCTACTTGATGTAGGAATGAGTCGTGCCAACAGAACTGGCAACTGCACTTGCCACGACAAAAGACCAAAAATACAATTACGTTACACGTGATCCGAGTTGCACGCGTAAACAGACGCGAATTGCTTAAAAAGTTTCCGCCGTCCTCTTAATCGCTTACCACAACAAAGAGTGACGCAAACTGAACCACCGCAAAATTTTCAAGCGTTTCACCGCAAAAAAATCTTTATCGGTGAGGCGGCCGCGTTTCGCTGGTGTGCTGATAACAATTATGACGTGCAGGCAGTGGGCAAAGTACGTAACAAGAACCACAAAATGATGACAACAACAACAACAGTTTTTAATAAAACGGACAGTGAATACAATATTTTTTGAAACAACTAATGCTTTGGAGAAACGCTAGATTTTAGCAAAACGTCTCGCCGTAGCCGCTGCGTCAACGTCTGAAAAAATTGCCGACGCTAGCGGTGGCGCGAACGTCAACGTCGTCAGTTTGGTGGCGCAAACGTTCAGCACCGCTGGTAACTCATTTTCAAAATGTTTGGAGATTTATGCCTCGTTTTGAAAGTAATTCCTTTTTGCTGAGTCAAAAATAATTCCAGCATCTTTTGAACTTTTAATTTTTTGTGAGAAAGTTTTTCTCTAGTTGGGTCCATTTTCTCTTTGCCGAAATTAATCGCAAAGTTAAACTTCAAATTCAATCAGTTTTCACCGTAGCGTATAGTTGCTTTTGAACTTTACTCTTGCTTGTGTTTGTAGACGCAGAGCTCTATGCACGTGATTACCGACGTCGAAGACGACTCCCCTGCACAAAGAGAAGGATTGAAAGACGGTGATGTTGTCGTTTGCGTCGGCTCTGAAAATGTTCTTCGAGCTCGTCATGATGATTGCGTTGAAAAAATTAAGTGGGTTGCATAACTTTTTCTAATGCCTACTTCACTATTAAACGAGTTTCTTGTTAAGGAACTGCTTAGCTAATAGGTTAATTGCTATTTAAATACCGATGACCGTTACAAGCGGGAGGGGGCATAAAGAAAAATTACTCTGATTGAAAAAAAACAGGTAAAGCTCCGGGTTCTGACTCTATTTGCCCAGAGCTTTTAATCCATGCTGGTCCCGGCTAGAAGTTCTGGCTACGTGGCTTCCTTTCTTCCTGCTTGCGCCAACTCAAAATTCCAAAAGTCTGGAGAAGAGCGCTGGTAGTCGCGATGCCTAAACCCTCAAAACCTGTAGGGCACCCAACCTCTCATCTCTCTGCTCTGTGTCCCTTGCAAAATCATCGAACAACTGATCTACAATCGTGTCGAACCAATAGTCGACCCCTTGCTTCCAAAGGAACAGGCGGGATTTTGACACGGAAAGTCTACCGTGGACCAGATCATTTTGCTTACGCAAAACATTAAGGATTCTTTTGAGGCAAAAAGAAGGCCGGTACCGTGTTTGTAGATCTGACAGCTGCTTACGACACTTCTGGCACCGTGGCCTCATCTACAAGTTTCTGAGACTTCTGCCGGACAAGCACATGGTCCAGATGATTATGGAACTTGTTTGGAACAGAAGCTTCACCCTGACCACTGGTGACAGCAAGCCAAGCAGGCTTCGACGCCTGAAAAATGGTCGCCCACATGGATCAGTCTTGGCTCCTCTTCTTTTTAACATATACCTATACGATCTGCCTTCCATAACCTCCAACAAGTATGCCTACGCTGACGATTTGGCGACACTTTATTCATCTGGAGATTGGAAGGTGTTGGAAAGAAGTTTGAGCGAAGACATGACTACACTTTCTGCGTATCTCCAGACTTGCCGGCTAAACCTCAGCCCTGCTAAAACGGTGACGGCAGCCTTTCATCTCCACAATCCAGAGGCTAAGCGTGAGCTAAAAGTTAAAAACAATGGTAAAATCTTAACATTTGCCCACTGCCGACCCATCTTGGTGTGAAACTGGACAGAGCGCTCACGTACCGTCATCAACTTGAGGCATTGCACAAAAAACTATCCAAGCGCGTTTCGCTTTAAGGCAACTTGCGGGTTCAGGATGGGGTGCCGGTGTCAAGACATTGCGCACAGCTGCCTTGTCCCCGATTCACTCAACTGCTGAGTACTGTGCACCAGCTTGGTGTCGCACTGTGTTGGCAAGAGTTTTCATAGATATTTCTGAAATCATAAAAAAAACAATAGTTTGTTAGCTCGGTCTATTCAACTAATACAAAGTTGAAGTCCGCATTAACTATATTTCTGCTTTATATCTGTGCTACCACAATATTTCCATGTACCAAACTCAGAAGCAAATATTACTGGCTATATTACGAATGAGGAGCGTTTATATTTACAACCATCTTTGGTTTTGGAGAAAACATTTTTTCGCTGATCTTCAATGCTTGGTAGATTCCAACATATAGTTACTTTATTGAAAGTATTACCAAACAATTTATGTGGAGTGTTAGAAGATGGAATTTCTGAAGGAATTTTGAAAAATTGCTCTTTGCTTAGCACTATTTTCCGTGTCAAGTTTGAAAAAAGAACAAAGTAAATTGTGTCTCTGTCAGTAAATTGAAAATAAGTTTGAAAGTTGCTTATGCAAAATTCGCCCGACCACTCGGAGGCTTGCAAGTTCGGTTTATTTGAACACTTTACAAAGGCATTGTATAATTAATAATAACATTTAATTAATTGATTGCTCTGCCTTTCATAATTACCTTGCTCTAAACGTTGTTTTGAACTTTAGTGCTAAATTGCATAATTATTTATTACAATTTCAAGCACATGCTCAAAGGCCACCGACGATCTTAAACGTGATAGGGCATTTTTGGGTACTGTGCCAAAATTTAAACAGCGCAGTTTCTGCGTATGAGGCAACCAATCAAGAAAGAGAAAAGTGTCGAAATTCTTTCATACAAAAGTTTGGAAAAACCCATAATGATACGAATAAAGATCCATTGATTTACCATACATCACAAATATTGACCGGTTTTCTTACTAGAGCAAAATTAGTGGAGCCACTGATGCAGAAAAGATGTTTCATTTGCTTTTCGTTGTCTTCTATGAAATTTGAGGAACAGTTTGGAAGTATAGAATTTTTTTGCCTTCACCCCTACTCAGTAGCTACTTCCACAATCCTTTGTATTACTCGCGATTTATTTTCAGGTCTGCAGGAGACAGCGTTGAACTGACGGTTGGAAATGAGGCTACTGTCAAAGTTCTTAATGACCTTTATATTGATTTAACGGACAAGTTTCTTGACAACTGGCCCGAGCCTGATGTATGCAAATTGCCGGATATGAAGCAACATGACGGATTTTTTGGAAAGGTCTTAGTTGCAAACGAAGAAAAACCGACTCCAATAGAAGAGGTGACTTGTGTTATAAGAAAAGAAAAAAATTCCGATTAGAAATACACTGTGTTGAGATCAAAACACTGAACAATTTGAGGGAAATTTTTGTGGGCCCCAAATATCCAAAAACAACTCACCAAACAAAAAATATCCTACAGTTAAACTTAGGCTCATCTTTTTTGTAACAGTGTTGTTTAGCAGCTTTTGCAGAAGGATTCATGTGGAAATCTACAGACCTGAAAGTGTGAAAATCTTACGGCATGATTTGAAGTTAATCTAGTACTCAAGACATGTATCAAAATGGGTGGCTCTCCTGGGTATTTGACCGATGGTCTCTCTAGAAAAGTTAGAGATTCTCAACTAAAATTACACCCTAAACCTTTTATGGTTTACTTAAATTCTAAGCAGAGTACACGGTTATGTACCAAGCCGTGAACCGAGGATTTGAAAGGAGGAGGGGCAGACTTTTATCCTATGCGGGATTGATGAACTTTTTGATCGAGTTGAAGGAGATTAATTGCTATTGACAGAGGATAATCATATTATATTTAGTTAGAAGTTAATGATCCTTTTTTTTAAGGTCAAGTTTAGTTACCAGCTTTTCTTTTTCATTTAACGATCTTCTTTGTTGGAGAGTTAATTTTTTGCTTTGTTGTTAATGACAAAAGGATGTGGGTAGCATGGCATATCACGCGAGTGGTTTCAAGTGTTAGCAAAATTTTTGAATCACTGTTAACAAAAATTTCCGATCCATATTTTACCTGAAAACTACGTCACAAATTTCTGAGGAAATTTTTAAGTGACCTTTAAACAAAGGTCATTGTTGTATCCAAAAGGGAACAATCGAGCATGTATACTTTTCAACTCTTTTCAAGATGTGATCTCTTGGCTCAAACAACTTGTCACGTGCTAGCTTCTGATTGTAGCATTTTTGACAGAAAGTGCAACAAGAGCCAGCTGATACTGTTGAGAAAATTACAGTGAAATGCACATTGAAAAAAGTGGAAGGAGCCTTTGGATTTTTCTTGAGGGATGATGGTGGACATTTCCTAGGAAACGTTGAAAAAGATGGTGCGGCTGATCTTGCTGGAATAGAAGAAAATGACCAAATTATTGAAGTTAACGACGTGAACGTGGAGCACACAACTCATAATGAGGTATTTTATATTTATGCGTGCGGTATTAACTGCGCTGTTTGGTAGTTTTTAATTCTAGGTGGAACACTACGACTGGTACTGGTTGTAATGTCCATGTTGCCTTCTAGGCCTCCGTTACCTGCCTGCTACATAGATGTGAAAGAATGCCCTCAATGGCTTTGACAAGGATCTATCAAGCGAACTTGTCGGCTTCATCTCTATACTATATTTTGTGTTGACGACCTTGCATGGAAAGTGTGAATAACGTCGGTTGCAGTTTCGTAAATACGACGCAAATAAATCAGATTTCAGTATTTAAATAATAAATATTACACTACGATGCCAATCTCAATTAGATTCTAGATATAATTGATAGCAATGACTTTATTTTTATATTTTTATCTACATCATTTTCGACAAAAGCAACAGCAACAACGTGTAGAAGCAGTGCACTTTGCATGAAACATTGCCATTTATATAATGAGAGCGTGGCAAGATCAGTAGCTTCAGGAAAGACTGCGATTGATCGTTTGAATAAACACTTAGGTGATGAATGCCCTTTCAGTGGTCAGAATTTGCTCTGCTTTTTTTGTAGTGTTATTTTTGGTGAATTACGACACTCTTCAAGAATTTATGTAAACTGGTCGCGGATGTGCAGATCGTAAATAAAGTATTTTGTAAGCAACAAGAGCAAAATCAGCATATTTTCCACATTATTGGATTAATACCAAACATGCATTAATACCAACTGCCATTTCGAAACGTGGAAATCTTAAAGCATTTGTAATTTCTTCTGGTGAACATGTGATATGCCAAGCAAAGCAGGCCTATATATCATGAGTGTCGCTAGTTCTGTTTTATGGGTTGTCTTTGAGTCAGTGCTCAGGGTAAGTTTTTGGTTGTTACTTTAATTTTTGGGAGGAAATCACAAATTTTCACCGGATGCCTCTTGTTTTCCCCCATCCCACTTCTTCTCTCAGAGGCTTCTCTACCTCCCCTACGAGTCACCCTGACTCATTTCACTTTGCCATCTTATGAGCGGGCTCTTGGTCTCCCGACCTCCTTTCCCATTTCAGGTTTGGTCGTACTTGGGAGTGAAACCAAGACTCTGCAGATCCTATGGAAAGCTTTTGCGTCCACTTACCCGCTCATGCTTCCTTCTACTTCTCCTGGGGAGGCTCTCCTTGCTCGCCCTCCCTTCCCTCCTTGGAACCTGCCTTTCTTCACTGTGGAGTCCACTCTTTTTTCGTCATGCTCCCGCTCTGATCCCCCTCTCTCTCGTCAAGGTGCGGCTCTCGCTCATCTTGACTCTTTTTTTTCTTACAATCTGGTGCTCTGGACAGATGGCTCTGTTCCTTTACCTTTTGGCAAAGGTGGCTCTGGCGTACTTGCCAACTGCTCTCTCTGTGGCACTGAGTCCACTCTTTCCATTTCAGCTGGCCCAGTATGCTCAAGTTTTTTTTCTGAAGCCTGCACCATTCTGCACGCTCTTTACTGGCCTCGGCAGCACCAACAAGTCTGCCACTTCTCTTCTCCTCCTATCTGACTCTCGTTCTGTCCTTGCCATCCTGTACTCTCCTTCATCTTTCCCTCTTACCTCAATCTCTCGGGCAGATCTGGTAGAAACTGTCTTCTTTCTCCTCCTGTTCTATCACGCTACAATTTTACCACCACTCTCGGGAATACAGCCACCAACCTGTCGCCGGAAAAAACTCTGTAAACGCTTATACTACAAAGCAAATAACACTGACCATCTTCTACACAACACCTTGTACAGCAAAATCCCTCCCAAAACGCTTAAATTCCGCAAACCTCTTCGCCCATTTCTGGAATCACTACAAGGCTATAACCCTCAGCAAGAACCAATACCACATAAACTGCAACCACACATCCAAGACTGGTCAAACAAACCCCTTGGACATGGCCTCCCACGAAAAGCCTGGGTCCAACTAAATAGATTGCGAACCGGAATAGGAAAATTTGGTGACTCAATGATGAAATGGGGATTTGGAAATGACAATCTATGCCAATGTGGAGAACCCCAAACTGCATACCACATTGTCAATGACTGCAAATCAATAGGACCTCCATGCAACTTCTGATGAGATTGTCATACGAACGAACGAACGCTACAATGGGTCCCCGGACATTCGTTTCTACCGGGGAACGACGCGGCTGACAAGTTGGCCAGACTGGGAGCCTACTCGTGCCTTCTGCAATCCGTTGTAGTCTCTCTCTTCTTATCTCTCGCATTCACTCTTTTGTTTTCTCGGACTGGAGGCGTACTGTCTCATCTAAATTCTTCAACACACAGGTTCCCTCGAAACTTGTGCTCCCTCGTCACCCTCGCTGTGTTCTCTGTCGTCTTCGCTGCAACAGACACAGCGGTCTGTTAGGCTCTTATTTCTCTAGGATTGGCAGAATGGAAAATCCTTCCTGCAGCGCCTGTGGACATTCGTCATAGGACACCTCTCATCTCATTCTGCACTGTCCAGCTACGGACTCTTTACGCTGCTCGTTCTTTGGCGACTCTCTGTCTCTCTACGACCTCTGGTCCAGGCCCTGGGGAGTTTTTCGGCTTCGGGGGCTCGATGATTTTCCGCCATGCCCCCATCCCTCGGAAGGGGTCAGGTAACAACAACAACAACAAGCACCTACCCTGTACGCTACAGGCAAACCAGGTGTAGTTTGCACACGCAATGATATGCAAACTAGGAAAATGTTGAATAATGCTCCGCAGGTGTAGAAATTGCAAGGCTTGCTCTTGGTTAGCAGAACAGATATAATTGTTGTGTGTTACCATAAATTGGGTAGTGGATAATTTTACAACAACTTAAGAAAGCCTTCCAACCACCGTTGACTTTAGCAAGCTACTTCCAGTAGAAAAGGATTTGCTTAACATGTCTACAAAGTTCGGGGTAGGCATAGTGATAGGTGAAGTTACACATTACTAAGTATGTGCAGTCCTTATCCTACACCAAGACATGAGCTATATTGGTATGGCTATGTTGGTGTGGCTAGGTATAGCAGTGTTTTGTTTATAGCATGTAGAATTGATAACACATTCACTGATTAAAATTATGAAGGAACCTCATAGATTAATTTACAACTATGTTATTGAAATGTTTTACAGTTTGTGATATTGATTAATTAAGCATAGGCCTGCCAGACGCCTGATGTTATAATTTAATGCACAAAAGTAAAAATATAGCAATCATGAACGGCAATTAACAACATTCTGATAAAAAGTATTTTCTTTTGTCAAATATACCAGCACATGACGATCAGAAAGGTAAAGGAACGAAGCTGGCAACATCCCAACAAGACATTTAAGTTTTCTTGTCTTCGAGAAAGAGTTTGAAAAAAATTCTTTCAAAAAAGAAGCTTTCCTCAACATATGCATAAAACAAGACAGTACAGGATATTCTAACATTTTACGAAAAGGTAAACATTCCGACAATATATCCAAAAAAATTGCTCAGAAAATCCTAAATTTTTATGGTTAAACTAAACGTATACTTAAAATTCAATTGGTGTATTTCCATAAGAATAAAAGCAACCGATTCAAAAGAATTAAAGCGATTGAAGAAAAATTCAGTTAACGTTTTCTTTTTGGCCTCGTGATGCTATAAAACGCATTTCACTTGAAGAAAATAAGACCTTTTTGATCAGCATGCAAACTATTAAAGAAGCAACTATGGCAGAAAAAGATCAAGTTTTGCAGAGAGCATCAAAAAGAAGCACACCAGAGAAGAGGCAGAGAAGCAAAAGAAAGAAAACGGCAACAAGATGATGCAAACACTGTGATGCACAGCTCACTTTTTCAAGTGATGCCAGCCGCAAAAAAGAGTCAACGATAACCAATGCTAGCATTGGATCTTTCACATCAGCAAAACATTAAAGAAGCAATCACCCAACAGTAAAACCTGGCACCACAATATTTATTCCACATCATTTTTGACAATCCCCTGGTTTACTAGCTACAAGTGTACATAACAAGTAACATCAACAACATTATCTGCAACCATCCACACATTGATCGAGGATTGCTCTGGTGAACCCAGCCGAGTGAACTTGAATTATTTCACTGCTCGCCGATGCAGAATCGAAACTGTTTTCAGTATTTTGGAGGTAGTAAAGAAAAGTTGGTTGCCTCCTAAAATCGGAAACATTTACCGGGTAGTAAGTTGATGAAATCTTTAAAGAATCTCGGTGACAAGTTGACAAACTTCCGATATTATTATCACCAGTTGGGGGATCAAAGCTGCTTGGGGTTTCATATTTACTTGCACAGTCATCAGTCGCTGCAAAAAAACAAAATGTCGACGCAACTATGAATTTACTAAATAATCGGAATAGCGCTAATTGTCTGGCTGGAATGGCGTTTGCTACAAGCTGTAATACTGGCCACAAAACCGCTGCCTGCATTGAAATACAGAACCAGGTTGGGATTGGATTAGTTTGGGCAGCATGCATAACTCATGCTGGAGAAATTGTGTTGACAGATGTTTGGGATGATATCAAAATTGAAAGCAGAGGGCCCAAGATTTCTCTACTTCAACGCTTTAAAAATAACTCTAAAAACATATGCGATGGTTTTGATATTTTTGGATCGCACAAGGGCAATTCCATCTTAACAAGCAAGCGTGAGGATTTGACTCTTCTATTAGCTTAAAAGAAGTCTTCAAAATTTTTGCGAAATAATTTCCTGGAACTTATCGAATTTAATAAGTTATATGTGGGAATAGAGCAAGTTAATAATATTGATGTTACACTTCCAAGGCCTGGTCCGTGCAAAGTGGACGGTTAAACTAACTCGCTCTTTCAAGATTCCGTTACAAAAAGAAGAAATACTTAAATGCCAAAAGATTGCCTTTAGGAAGGGCCAGTTGGAAAAGTTAAAAAGATTTGTGAAATTTGTTGTATATTTGTATGTACTGTGTTGGTTTACATCTCCTATTAGCAGTGATGCTCCTTTGAATGACTTTCAGTTTTTTAAATCCTTGTCACAATACTGTGAAATCGATTTAATAGCTGCAAATAGTGCTATGAAAGCTTTTCGGAAACATCTGTCGTATTTGACAGAAGAAATGATTCCGTAATTATTATTCAGTACCAATGTTCTAATGATGAAAAAACCGCAATTGCTCATAAGTTGTTGCAGCAACCTTACAACAGCAACGGCATTTTCAAGAAGCGCTTTGGGTTTGGATTAGGAAAACCTTTTTTCCAAACCTTACTGAACCTAATCGGTTCTGGTTCACGGAACTTTTCTCATTAATGAAGATAGACTTGCCATTTCTTCACAAATTAGTCGACGAGTGGTATAATAAGCAGTCTTCTGTAAAATCAGAAGAAAAAGTCAATAATTTCAAAAGTCCTTAATGATGCCGCAGAACGTGGCGTCAAGTTGACAGATGACTTTTTGTACAGAGCACGACTGGAGGACCTATACCAAGCCATTCTTTATGTTGTTGAAAAAACGAGAAAAGCCTTATCATATGAACGTAACCTACAAATGAAATTGGCAGGCATTTGGTTTCTATAACCTAAGCATCATATTTGTGTTGGTGATTTTTTAAAATTCGTGCCATTTTATTTTTGTAAGCTGAGGCGCCTGTCAAGACATAAATTTTATTCTTTAGTTTTGGCGTTGGTAGCTCGTGAAACGTAAGGTTAGTTATTGCAAATGTTTTAATTAAAAGTCCATTGCTGGATTAATATACAGCAATTTTGTTTTGTGAGTAGAATTTTGGTGAAGTAAATACTAAGCAAAGCGTTTTTTGTTGATTTGGTTCATTCAGCCAGAATATCAAAGTTTTTGATGGTAGCCAGGGGCTTCTGGGGCGCTGCCATTTTTCTTCATAATTTTTAGGCTTTATTTTTTGCTGGCCATAACCTTGCTTTGAACATTTAGGTTTTAATCGATTGAAGAAATATTTGGCCTCCCAAATTTTCAAGCTGACGACCCCTAATCGTAAGCTATGTGAATTCAACAGAATATAATGCCAGAGCAAAGCCACATTTCAGTGTTTTTTGAAGTTTGCTTATTTTGTGATATTGCTTTGATCATGAATTTGTATAACACTGTCATGTACTAATTGCAATTATTACTATAAAACTTCTTCAATCTCAATTTAAAAGGATAAACAGTTTTGCTTTTTTGAAGTTATTGCTTTTGGTTTTGACAAAGTGAGTTTGAAAAGAGGTTCTGAGCATTGCTAACTAACAAATTACGTAGTTAAAAACATTATTATTCAAAACGATCATCAATTAGTTGAAAAGATCAATTTCGGATCTTTTACTTTTTTCCGGCCAAAATTTAAAGTTGTTGCCACAAAAAGAAAACAAAGCACTTCTGCACTTTCAGATTTTATCCTAGTTGCTTAAAATTTTTCACAATTACTTTTTTTTTATCAAATAGCACCCACAAAAAAGTAAAAGTAAGTTTGATAAAGTTTTATTCTTTGGGTGCACCTGCATCACCATAACAAACACATCAAATCATACTCTTAGATACTGCTGAAAAACTTTTGTCTGAAGTAGGAGTTCATGAACTGGGGGTGCGCTCCCTGAGAAGTGGTGCGCAAGATTTACAAATGGTCTCGGGGCCACGTTGCCATTGTTCCTGTCAGAGACATTTAGAAAATTTGACGAAATCTGTGATGAAAGAAATGGGTCTCCAAAAAATAAGGTTTTTAGGTTGTTTGAAGGGACAAACAATAATCACCTTGAAAAAATTGATCTCCGTAAAATAAGGTGTTTTAGGCTGTTTTGAAGAGCAATAAGAGAGAAAATAAACAACGCTGAGAACAAAACCATTACCAAAAGAACAAATTTCACGATTGTGGGAGATACGAGTTTTTGTCGACATTTTCAAGGAAGGCTCGTCTTAAAAAGTTTACGAACTGTACTTTACGAACTCTATCTTTACTTACGATCTAAAGTCTTTTGTGACCACTCATCTCTATAGTCAAATAACGATTGGTTTACTCGAAAAAATAATGTCAAAAAAGATAACCTTTGAGATACTAAAGCAAATACTTCCGCTTGAAGAGATGATTCAAAAAACAAGTTTGTCACGCAACGGCGTTACTTTTTAGTTCAAAGCGGTTTTTAAGTATTTAACCACCAATAACAACCATTTGCTTAAATCTTCGTTACAAATTCATTTTTTCAGGTTGTTAAAGCCATTAATAATTCCGGAGATGAAGTCACCTTTCTAGTACGCCGAAATTCAGATCAAAACTCGAAGAAGGAAGAATCAACCGAGGCAAACTCGAAGAAAGAAGAATCAGTCGAGGCTTCGACATCGAAGGAAGCAGGTATTACATTGCTTTTACGAAAAGAGATCCGAACAATCAAAACCGAATCGCATATTTATGGTTAAACCTGATCGGCTACTGCTTCTGAGTTTACGTTGTCGGCCGATCATATTTAAAAAAAACACAGCAGCATGAAATTTTTTTAATGATCGATGTCATCAAAATTAGGACTTGTATCATTGATATCTCAAAAATGTTGTAATGTTTTTGTCCAACATTACATGCCAAGTGCTCTCGTGCTTGTCAATACCACGATGCTCGCATTTAATAAACTTTTTTTATTTGACTGTAGATGAACCAGCAATCAAACCCTTGCCGCGGTTTTGCGTGCTTCAAAAACTGAGCAGTGGTTATGGGTTCTATTTGAACACCGAAGGAGGGGACAGACCTGGACAATACATGAGGAAAGTGGTGAATGGCGGAGCGGCAAGCATTGCTGGAGTACGCGAAGGTAGATTTGATACACAGCGTAATTAACCGTTGATTCTATTGAAACAAACCTCTCGTCAAATATTTCAAGGCACAGCAAGGTTTTATCACACACTAAAAAATAACCCATGATTTCTACAACGTTTAGGCGGCTGGCTCAATAATAAGACCCATGAAAGATATTAAAAACCAAATAATTCCGTTTCATTTTTTTAGCAAGTTGAAGTAGTCACCGAATAAATGTTGCAGATCAAACAAATTGTTAAAATCAAAGCCTTTTTACTTGAAGCCAATTGCAGACAGTGACACTGTTTTAACCTGTCAGGTGTCTTTGGTGCAATTGGTGACCGACAATTAGCTAGAGGCTTTAAATAAAGCATAGCTTGGATCTTCAGATTTGCTAATAACTTTCACACTTGGAGACCTGATTGGTCAAAACAGTGCCACTCTCTGCAGTTCGCTCGAAGTTCATCGATGGCTTGCTGTATTACTTTAAAAGCGTTCTCATTTTTGTAATGTTTTGTGTTCGGTAGGCTATGCAACTTAAAAAAAAGTTTATTTTAACCGTTTGAGTAAAAAACATGCTTCAAAGTGGTTCTTTTTCTTGGATTATATTAGGCCCAGTTGGCTTATTTTCAAATTCCGCACTATAACTGCCTTAGCACGTATAAATCTCGACGATTTTGCAGACTAAGCTAACTTGCAACAAATTTATGTAATTTGCAATTATGCATTTAAAGTTCATGCTAATAAGAAAGTTAGCGTACCTGATATCGACAACGTGCCCTAGTTATACGTGACTAGCGGTCGTGCTGTGGTCTGTCATGCTTTCAGCCATGTAAATGTTAGCCATTTAACTCTTAAATTCTCAATATTACAACATCATTTTAGTTCAGTAAATTGCAAAGCGTGAAGTATATATTCAAATTGCTGATAACTTTTGAACGAAACAGGAGCAAAAATGTTAATCGCATTCATCACAAATGCCAAGGGCATTCACCTTTGCAATTTCAGAAATGACGTAAAATGCAATATTAAAAACTACTTGATTTGAGGGGTGGGCCTACGTACTAGAAATTTATTCATCAATTGCGTAAACCCGACCAAGAAATAGGCAACTCACAACACATTTAACTATCATGCCAAGTATCACCTTATACAGGCCTCCTACTGTTTTGCGTGAAGAATATTTCTACTTTTTAAAAATTTTCGCCGATCAAAACTTAGTATCTTGACGATATTGAACAGTCGTAAAATAATTAAAAAATTGTCTTTTATTAGCAATTTGAACATCAATGCAATATTTGGGATTACTTGTGACGAGCAAGGCTCGTGATGTCACATTTGGCGCTGTGCTGTCGTGGTTGGCCGGTCCGCTTTGCAGGCGGTGGACATGGGTTCGATTTTCTTTTCCAGTCCTATCAAAGCATTTGAAAATAGCATTAGCAACTTCCATGCTTGACGCTCAGCACCAAGGTGATAGATAGATAGCAAGTTCTGTTGCTGTGTCCTTTGGTGAGACAATAAACAGGATACCTTCTTCTTCGTGAGGCAGAGAGGTCGCAAGGTCATACAGTCTCAATGTGGTGTTGGCCCGGTCTGACAAAAGACTTGCAATCATGGCATAAGTTCATACCCATAAAAATAAATCATATTTGGCTCAAATGTCGTTGTAGCAATAACATTTAAACTGAGGCAAAAAAAAGCACGTGCAATGCTATCGGATGAAAATACGAAAGCGTGATCAGTGCATGTGTAACAGCATGTTGAACCAATGTGTTTCTCAAGGTTTTAAAGCACGCAATCCACTTTCACCAACTTTGTTTTTGGGTAAACGCTATAAAATATCGTGGCCAACCGTCAAAGAAAAAAATTGAAATAGAAGACGGCAATAAAATATCTACAACACATGCAGTTTATTTCTAGTGGGAAAACTTGATCAAATTAATGAAAAAGCATGAAAAATTGAATTTAAAAGAAGCGTTAAATTACAAACCGGAAAATTGTAGCATTTTAAAATGCTTTGCAGCCCTTCGGAAGACTTTTTCGAACAATCAATGGGCCCCACCTCACAGGTTTGAAAGCGCTGTGTTACCTCGTTAATGTTTCAAGGTCGTGACAGTGAGCGAGCATGAATGAAAATATCATATAAAATTGCTGAGGACAACTTCGGTCAATTGCAGGCGGAATTTATGAAGTTCACAGCATTTAACAAACTGAAAAAGATTTTTCGCCTTGTTGCAGGTTTTTCTAAAGTGCAGAAAGCTTAACGGGCTACTATATAAGTTTTGACGGGGCACACGTGGCTGGCAGGCCCCAGGTCAAATGCCTCTGGCTAAAATTAGAAACCTATTTTCTTAAGAAGTCATACCGTGGAATTTACAGAGCTTCTGCGTGCCGCCCGGTCATGCAAGTAATATAGGAAATGATATGCATGTATGTATCGGATGCACCAGAAAAAGTGAACCGCTTTTTGTTAAGGATTTTCTCCTCGATAATTAAGCCAAATTTATTGAAATTTTTCACACAGTGACCTTCAGATATAATCAACACTTCTACATCTAAAGTATCAGTTCCAAATGATGTGAGTATTGTCAAATTCAAAACTAACGTCTCAAAAAATGCAGTATTAGAGTAAAGCTCATTCATTTCAGTTTATGCTCAATGAGACCTCCATCCTCCTCCACAACTAAACAAAGCCGTTTTTTCCACGCAGAAATGCTTTTGTGTACTTCTTTTATCAATCTCCTCCCATAATATTATTGTCTTGTTCATTAACGCCTGCTTGGTCAATTTGTCTTGGACTACTCGGTAAACTTTCTCGTTCAAGGAGTCCTATATGACATAATCCGTTGGGTTGCAGTCAGGAATTTGCGGAGACCATTCATCCTTGTTGATAAATTCTATTGTAGCCTCCTCCAGAAAATCAAGGGTTACCCTACTTGAGTGAAAAGGAGCCTCATGTTATCGTGACGTCACAAATTATGAAGCATAATTATGACGTCACAAAGCGGTTATTCAAGAATTACTCGCATAATTTCACTCTGATATTGCATTGTTTGAGACGTTGGTTTTGAATTTGATAATACTCACATAATTTGCAATTGATACTTTAGATACCATGTAAAAGTGTTGATAACATCCTAAGGTGTGCGCGAAATTTCAATAAACTTTGGTTTTATTATCGCGGAGAAAATCCTTAACAAAAAGCGGTTCACTTTTTTTGGTACACCCAATGTAAACGTAGTTACTCCATCACAATTTCAAAAATGTTCTGAGACTAAAAAAGCAAGAAAAGCTCTAAATCTTTTTAAATTCATAGTTATCAATTGGAGTCTCTTATACTTGTCATGAAGCTGTTTGACAAAGTAAACACAATTCTGTTGAAATTCGAAGCCTCAACCTTTTGACTATACGTTAAATGCGTTTCCATTATAGCTTCGAAATACCAGTTTATAAAAAAGTTACCTTTTGGAACTCTGGTACGTAACCAACACGCACGTCATTCTGTCTTTATGGCTTCATAAAGCCTTAAGTTATTGTTTATACTCAGCAATTTTCCGGGGGCTAGGCTTAGAAATAAGGTTACTAATTTGTGCTTATTTTTAAGGTTTACGCTTATTTTGAAGGAGCCTGTGTTAGAAAATACAAATGTGCTACTTTAAAAAAAACGTGCCCATTTTCAAGACACATGCTTATTTTGTCTTAGAAATGAATGTTGTTTCCGAAGAACAGCAGCAGTAATGGGTACCTCCAAAAGAAAAAACAAACAAAAAAGAAAAAAAAACTACGGCAATCTAGCTATGCGTCATATTGACAACATCAAAAAGGATTCACTTGTCATTTTCGTTTTTCAACATCATTCTAAATTTTTTCTTCTAGCCCGATGATAACCCTGCTTATTAGAGCAAATTAGCAATGTAAGGTTTATTATTTCGTTGCTGAATTGATTGAAAACCTAACCGGCAATCAAGATACTGTATTCAAATCCCACCGAAATTGTTTTTAGCCTTTCGCGCTGCTTCATGATAAGTTTAAGCGACCCCAACTGTCAAGTGCTCAACCTCAAACCTTCACAAAAAGGTCGCCTCTTGTAGCCCCATTAAATGGCAGAAGCTTTTTCACTATTATTTTTTGTAATTTTCTTAGTTCTAATTTTGATATAAAAATACCCTTAATAATTTATATATTTGTTGAAACATGGTTCTCTTAATTTTGTGTCAGACATACTACATCAAAAAATGTTTACCGGTACTTAGGTATACTATGGTTCTGCCTCTAACTCTAACAAATCTCAGGAGTTGCTAGTTGCTAGTTAGCAATTTTCAAGGCGATCTCCTATTAAGAGGGATCTGCCTCCAGCATCAAAGTACAATAGAAAAATTTGCTCAAAAGTGATCACCAGCATCATACGGTGCCATACAGCAGTCTATTACATCATGTCAATAATCCGCGACCGGTTTCGATCTTATTGGGTCTCATCAGGCGGATGTAAAAAACACTCAATAATAAACAAGCTGAAAAAGCATAATTGCATTGGGTGCAAAAAAAATGCAATACAAAACAATATGATGCAGCAATACCTATATCATGTGGGTCACAGTCAAGGACACACACACATGACATGAACAACAAGTCACATCGGTAAGCCGTAATAGGGGGCAGGATCATTGTCAAGACTTATCATCAATACAGGAGTTGCTAGTTGCTAGTTAGCAATTTTCAAGGCGATCTCCTATTAAGAGGGATCTGCCTCCAGCATCAAAGTACAATAGAAAATTTGCTCAAAAATGATCACCAGCATCATACGGTACGATACAGCAATCCATTACATCATGTCAATAACCCGCGACCGTTTTCGACGTTATTGGGTTTCATCAGGCGGGTGTAAAAAACACTCAATAATAAACACATCATGTCAATAACCCGCGACCAGTTTCGACCTTATTGGGTCTCATCAGGCGGGTGTAAAAAACACTCAATAATAAACATTTCAGCATGTTTATAAACATTTCAGCATGCTTGTTATTGAGTGTTTTTTACACCCGCCTGATGAGACCAAATAAGGTCAAAACCGGTCGTGGATTATTGACATGATGTAATAGATTGCTGTATGGTGCCGTATGATGCTGGTGATCATTTTTGAGCAAATTTTTCTATTATCATTTTTAAAGCTTAAGTTCTCCACAAATACTGAACGTACAAACATGAAACTTGGCCCAATTTGTGATTAGCTTGGCATGAGTGTCACAAGGGAATTCATGACGTTATCATGACGTCAAAATCAAAGGTATTATTTCAAAAATTGCATTTTCTGTAGGATAAAAGTGATTTTTTTAATTAAACAAAAGCCAAAAACCTACCTATTAACTTCAACAAATTTCACACTTTTGGGAACCAAAATGACGCCACAATTAGCGACTTCTAAAATTACGTAGTTTTCTTTGTTTTCTCGAAAAGTATTGACCGTAGAAATGTGGTAGAAAGTTTTTTGGTGAGATATTAACAACGTGCTTCCGCTAAAGGTGATTTTTTAACAATCTAAGCTTTATCGATGATGCAACAAGAGATTAAGCATTCTAGCCTTTTTCTTCAGCATGCTATTTTCTTTTTTTTGTTAAACGCTTCGAAAAAGCACTATTTCGTCACAAAGTTAAATGACATTATAATGCTGTGTGGTACAATTTCGTTGAAAGGAGCAGTAAAAGCTGTGCTACTTATCCGACGTCATTTTGAAAGCGAACGTAAATAGTAAAGGCTTATTACTGATATGCCGCTTGTTAAAGTACAATGTTATTTTACAATACAGTTTCACCTCGTTAACACCAACTTTGTTAAACCGGATATCGGTTAACTCGGACCTTGACTGAGAAAAAACAAAAACACATAAATCTCATTTACAGTGTACAGGTGTACTGTACATTATTTATTTACATGTTATGAAAGTAAGGTAAATGAAAATAACCTTGGTAATAGCCGATAATAACAGTCGATATCGGTACAAGTTTGTTTGCTAGGCTAGGCTAGCCGAACGTAGTCTTCGTCAGGTGATTTACTTGAATAAACAAAAATAAATGAATATATTAATAAATAAATCTGCTTTTTTACATGTTATTAAGGTAAATGTAGAAAAACAAAATAGCCTATATAATAAAGGCATTTTAAACTAAACTTCGTTACCATAGGCATGTTTAAAAGCTATGACCTATAGGCCGTCGGTTAGTCGGACAATCGGCTAACACGGACACCCTTCCCCCCCAGCTGTCCGAATTAACGAGGTGAAACTGTACTGGTTTATATACGAGGTGTGTCCGAAAAGTAACAAGACTGGTGTTATAAAAACTGTATTGAAAAATATTGAAATATACCAAAGTCAAATTTCTTCAAAGTGATCTCCTTCCACTTTGAAACACTTGTGCATTCGCCTTTTCCAGGATTCAATACACTCTTGGAAGACATTTCCTGGGATCTTTTTGAGCTCCGTCGTCGCGGCCATTTTGATGGAATCAATGTCAGAAAAATGGGTTCTCTTTAGAACAGATTTGATTTTGGGAAAGAGGAAAAAGTCACACGGGGTCAGATCGAGGGAA
Organism: Trididemnum clinides; assembly: GCA_963675345.1. Lineage (NCBI taxonomy): Eukaryota > Metazoa > Chordata > Ascidiacea > Aplousobranchia > Didemnidae > Trididemnum > Trididemnum clinides. The sequence goes on from OY776302.1 coordinate 14,817,955, forward strand.
TATGGGTGGTATTCCAAAGTTGCAATGTTCCTTTTTGCAAAAAACTGACCAATACTCAGAACTGTGTGATCAGGAGCGTTAATGTAATGGAGCCTCCATGCGTGAGCTTCCCAAAAAGGTCCGCCTCTTGTCACGCACTGTCTCATAAAGCGCCGAAGAATGTCTTTAAGACATCGTTCATTTCGAATTCCTACCCCAAGGCCAAACAGTGAACCAAACCGTCAATAAAGACATTCTTCGGCGCTTTATGAGACAGTGCGTGACAAGAGGCGGACCTTTTTGGGAAGCTCACGCATGGAAGCTCCATCACATTAACACTCCTGATCACACAGCTCTGCGTATTAGTCAGTTTTTTGCAAAAAGGAACATTGCAACTTTGGAATACCACCCATATTCCCTCGATCTGACCCCGTGTGACTTTTTCCTCTTTCCCAAAATCAAATCTGTTCTGAAGAGAACCCATTTTTCTGACATTGATTCCATCAAAATGGCCGCGACGACGGAGCTCAAAAAGATCCCAGGAAATGTCTTCCAAGAGTGTATTGAATCCTGGAAAAGGCGAATGCACAAGTGTTTCAAAGTGGAAGGAGATCACTTTGAAGAAATTTGACTTTGGTATATTTCAATATTTTTCAATACAGTTTTTATAACACCAGTCTTGTTACTTTTCGGACACACCTCGTATGTTTTTTAGCGATGCAATGGCAAGTACGAAAGTTGTAACAACTGAAGGTGAACTTCGCTTTAGAATACCTTTGTAGTACAGTCATTTTGCACGCATGAGTACTCTTAGTTATTAAGAAATTTTATCACTTATGGAAAGCAGGAACAAAATGCCAAGTTTTAGGGTGAAGTCTCGCAGGAATTATAAAAAAACTAACCTCTTCTTTTGCACAAAAAGCTGTTCGGTTGTTCATTCACTTAAGCCATATTTCAATGTACCGTAATAACTCAGTTGTCGTGCCGAACTCTTGGATCCGATTAGTTCGCAGTCCACTGCCGGCGTTTATGCAAGGAGCAAGTTTCATACGCGCTGCCACAGGCTTTAAGTTTAAGAACTATTTTCTGAAAATGTGGAAGGTAATGAGCCAATACTTCATTGCTTGATTCCTGTAAATACCTCGTACATCACTCACTTCAGCGTCCTTCCCCCGTGCACTTTGTCAAATTAACGTGTGAAAGTTGGTAAAATTATTTGCTGTTTGTAAGTAGGTAGAATCCTAACTTTTTAATAGAGAGATCTGTGTTATAAGCATAGTTTATGAAATTCAAAGATTAAGAAGATATCAACAAGAACAAGAGGTCACCACTGTGTGAAATCATAGTCACCAGATATAGAAGCGCTTTTGTGGAAAGACATGTTTTCTTGCAAATCGGTTGTTGGGTGATGGGATGCGAGAGATATAGCAGTAGCGGATGCAGAAACTTTTTATGGATGAGATACGAAAATTAAATTGACGTATTATTATTGAAGGCAAAAACCTCTTTGTTGCTGATCTACTTTTCCAAAATCCAATTTTTTGAAAAAAGTTATTTTTGACTCAAATTCGACGAACAAATACTTGGGTTGCCACCCATGTATTTGTGCAAAGAAAAAAATCTTCGCCGAATTTGAGTCAGTATGGGTAAAGCTTTTACATCACAGTACCAGTTCTGTTGAACAACGCAATGTTTTGAAAGCTCGACTCGCCGACCTTGCTCATTTGTACTGTGACAGCTCCATAGATTCTCGTGACTTCACAATGTTTCGTGCAGTCAACAGCTTACGAAAGAATAATGATATTATTATCACTAAACCTGACAAACACTACGGCGTTCTCCTTTTAAACAAAAGTGACTATGTCGATAATATGAACAAGATACTTAATGATCAATCGAAATTTAAAAGACTTGGTCCGGTCTTCAGCAATGACAACCAGCATTGAATCGCGCCTTCAGAAGCGTTTGCTTGACTTAGTCAAAGCCAATCTTATGCCGAAGTGGATATATGACACAATGCGACCTACTGGATTTCAAAGACCTCGAATGTATGGTTTTCCGAAAACACACAAGAAGGCACTCCACTTCGCCCAATACAGTCTATGACAGGTTCGTCCCATCATGAACTTGGCAAGTGGTTGGCTAGCCCATTACAACCTGTGTTTGAGCGGTTTTTGTCACATTGCATATCAGATTTGTTTACGTTTGCTAAGACCATACAAAATCTTGACATCGACCCTAATGTCTTCGTGTGTTCTTTTGATCTGTCCAGCTTGTTCACCAACGTTCCCCTTGATAAAACCATCAAGGTCTGTTCAGAAACCCTCTATGACAAGTCTGGTTCCCAATCAGCCATTCCAAAAGACGTGTTTGTTGAGTTGATGAAGAGCGCTACATCCACAGTTGAGTTCAGCTTCAATAACACTAAGTACAAGCAAACAGACTGAGTAGCTATGGGATCACTAATTGGTCCGCTTTTGGCTAACATCTTTGTTGGATATTATTACAAAAAGTTATTTTCTCAAACGCAAAAGCCTTCAACATACTTCAGATATGTTGACGACACGTTTACCATTTTTGATCAGGAAGCTGAAGCAGATGAATTCCTAACCAAACTCAACTGCCTTCATACATCCCTCAAATTCACCTTTAAAAAGGATAAATGTCTACCGTGTCTTCATGTTTACGTCGAAAGAATAGATATTGGCTTCGAAGCCAGTGTAAACCGGAAGCCCACTTTCACCGGCCAGTATTTGCGTTGAGAGTTCTTTAGCTCTCTCAAACGTAAAGTAAGTCTAATATCTACATTGGTGCATCGAGCCCTAATGATTTGCACCAAGCGTAGACTCAATGGAGAAATAGAACGGATCAAAAAAATATTACTGGACAATGGCTATCCTAAAAACATCATCAACGCTCAGATCACCTAGAAAATTGCTCAGTTTTCTACCCTTAAGCGATTCGGCCCAATAAAGTGCTTTGTGTACTTGAGGGTCTCTTGGATAGGTTAGCCCTCCGCAAACTTGGAAAAAGAAGTCAAAACCGCCGTGGAAAGCTGCTATGGTTCCGTCAGCACCCGCTTGGTTTTTACGTCAAAGCGCATGCTGCCTGTGGCCCGCAAAGATGTTCTACCTACCATACAGAAAAGTTTTGTCATACATAAATATAAAAGCCACAGTAATAGTCGGTGGGTAGGACGAACATCTCAACGATTTTAGAATCGCATCAACCAGCATATTCCGCAATGGTTAAGAAAACAATTTACCCGTCCACGCAGATCTTAACTACACAGATCGTGTAAACGAAACGACACCAAACCGGATTGTGACTCTGCCATTGATCAGCATCTTTTAGAATAATTTAGATAATGATCAATGTGCATTAAACTATGATAACAAGCGGTTTACAATCCTCGCCAGAGCAAGCAGCTCTTTCCACCTTAATCTCGTAAAGGCTGCTTATATCAAAACCAGGCGCCTGGTGCTATGCAGACAGAAAAAGTTTGTTTACACTCTCAAACTCTTTTGATAATCGCGGCGTTCTTATTTAACCTCTCGCTGTACTTTCTTTAGCATTTTGCAATTGCGAAATCTTTCTTTGGCGCGCTTTTACAATACTAGCGCTACCATTGGCTTGTCTTGATTATCTAACCTCCAAATTAATCACTTAAAACACTTATTCACTCTAAAGTCTAGATCTTCCCTTTTGACGCAATACCGCCACTGATGGGAGCGTGACGAAAAGCTTATGGCTCAAACAGCTTTTTTCAAAGCTATATTAAAGTTACTTTTCGAAAGAAATACAAACAAATATGTTTACGATACCAGAACTAGGCTGGCAGGAGAGATACGCCTTCACATTTCCCCTGCTTCGGCCACTGTGGTGTAGCACCTGTTCCGGGACCAAGACGCATAGGTACAGCGAAAAAACTTGGTGTCACGAATATCATCACGAGGAGGTTGCACCAAGTGGTTAAATAAGCATACCACCAAACAACTTTTTTGTGATCGTAAAACAAAAACCATTACATCGATTACCCTCAACTTTTACTTTTTGCCCCAATACTTATCGGATGGATTAGATAGGCTTTAAGAATTGAAGCAGAGTTTGTGAGCAAGACCAGTCCTAATTCAAAATACCGTTGCAATGATCGAAATCAGGGGCATATAGGCAATGCCTTTGTCATACCACTTTATTGTTGCTGCTCTCAGAGACTTAAGTTGGATGACCGGCTGAACCGATATTTCTAGCCTGACATAACTGACTGATAGCCCTGCCAGGTGACGTCGCTACAGTCGGTTAGTTGGTTTATAAGTGTAGACAACGACTTAATCAGAATCGGCTTTTCTTTTGGGTGAAAATGTTAAAAAAAGACGTCATAATGCAGACAAATCAGCTAAATTTAAACTGTCTCTTACTTCAAGGTGTAGTCTTTCTTTAATTAACTACTTTATAATGATTTTTGGACTGAAATATGTTGTAAACTTTTTTTGAAAATATTTTTGTGCCAGAATGAATGAATAATTGTGCAGTCTTTTCTATTTTTGTCTACACTCTTTGTTTGTCATTGTGAAAGGGCACAAAAAACGACTTTTCCATTTTTAAAGGACAAATTATTAAAATTTCGCAAGATTTTCAACCGTACTTAGTTGATTAAAATGCGCGCATATTTATGACAAAAAAATAATTAAATGCTCATTGAATAAAAAGCGCATAAACAAAGACGTCGAGACAAGATTATTTGGTAGTATGAAGTAAGTGTCGCCGCAATTTATGCAACATCACAATCCACATGAATTTCCTCAAAAGTATCGATATACAGGTTGACCATCACTAGTCTAGCAATCAGTTACCCCGACAATCAGTTCTCTGGCACTACTTTGACCTAGAATTAGTTTTGCAAACCGGATTAATTTTGTACTGTACTGCACCTGTACCAATTACTTTACCTGTATTTCATTACCATTTCACTTGTCTTTTCTTTATTAACCAACTTGTACTGATTTTAAGGATATTTTAATTTTAAGATGAGGTGGTTAGCAACTGGGCTTGTGTATTCTAAAATAATAAATGAATAATCCGGCACCCCCCAAGTCCCAATGATTCCGGATTAGTAATGGTCAACCTGTACATATATATATATATATTATATCTCATCAAAATTGTTTTGACAACAGAAAAGAGGTTTTAAAGTTTGGATGAAAACATCTTCCAAAGTTGGTTCTGATGAAGGTTGACGAAAAAGTAGGCCTACCTGCATGAAAGAAGAGTCTCTTTCAATGATACTGCTTTTTTCAGAATAGCAATCAACCCGTATCTGGTCAAAGCTATTTTCGAACATCGTAGGTTTGAAATTTGCCAAAGCATTTGTTATCCTAAAAAAAGCGTCTTTTATGAGAATGCACTCTTGTTTAGAATACGCACAAATTTATCACAAAAAACTGGTAGAATGTGTGCCTTCTATTCAAATAAATACGGTATCCTTATTTTGTGTTAAATTTAAATTAAAATTTTGATGCAGCTTTTTAACACCTGAGTTGTCTGTTTACCAACTGATCAAATATCTCTTTAAATTTACACTGATAATATTTTTAATGCATTTAAAAAAACATAATGACACAATGGTTTTGAAATATTCTGGACCGTAAAATATTAGTTCCCATTAAATCTGCGGTAAAACTTTGTTCAATTAGACATCCCTAGCAAATACTTGATATAAAAGTAGGCGAATATGTTGTGTCGCCACTTGCCCTCCCTCCATCAGTAATCTCGAGGTCAATATCGATTCAATCGGCTAAGATCTATTCACCCAGTATTGCAAAGTTTATGTGTTTCTACTTACCCAAATGACGCTCCGAAATAAAAGTAACGCTTTTAAATTGGAATCGATTAAACAACATTTAGGAGAATTGCACATAGCCGCTACATGTTTCTCATACTAACGAGTCCCTGGCAACGGCTTATTCTCCGTCTTTTCACCATAGGCGTCTTTAAACTTAGCAAACTCTTATCCGTCAAATCAGCAAGTGCTTGAAAGCATTTCAAAATTGTGGAAGGAGGTGAAGATGATTAGTAGGTATTTTCAGGAATTAAGCTATTCAACGTAAGGCCCGCTACTTACGACTTTTTCGTAACTGTAGGCATATTTATATGAGCTAACGCCTCTGGCTGGGCGCATGTTGCTCGCTCCTGGCATAAATTGAACCAGGCAAAGAGCAAACTAACGTAAACTGAAGCTCCCACAGTTAACTTGTTGCAATAACAAGGCATCCATTAGTAATGTTGAGGTTTAGAATATAACAAAAATATTATTGTTGCAGACGTAGTGAACAAGTGCTGGTAATTTCACTTACAACGTAAGACTTAACATTGGCGAATCGTAAAACAAATGAAAGTTTTCACGGATACGGCAATCAAAAAGTACGATCAACTACAGAGTTAAAATGCATGTAGCAACAACGAAGAACCACTGGCTTACAGTTGTTTGTTGAGTTGTGGATTGATTTTCTTGATTAGTAGAGTCTCATGGATTTTGGTTTCGTATTCTATGTTGCACTTTCTAATAATGATGAACAAATTTGTGTTGCTATTTTTCTTGCAGCTATCACATACCGGTACCTTTGGATGCTCTGAGATAGCTGTGTTTGTTAGTGTAGAGTAAAGATGCTCATGCACTCTGATGGCTAAGAGGCATGTGGTTACATCGATGTATGGACAGTTTGCACCACGCAAGCAATTAATTTTGTACACCACATTAGACGAAAAAGCAGTAGGAGTAGAACACTTCAATTGATAACACGTACCGGTTTCAAAACTGGTATAGCACACTGACAAGCTAACATTAAAGTGTTTTCTATCGCGACAATTAGCGAATTAGTAAGATTATTGGCCATGATAGGGGACTTCAATTGAGCGAGAGAAATCTGTTTTTAGTTTCTTTGTACCTGAGTTATTCTTATGATTAAATTTTTTGTTTTAAAGATTGATCACAAATCCAACTAGGGATAGCCAATTTTTGGAAAAAAGATTACGAAGACTACGCATTTCTTTTTTAATAGGTCGTTATTGGAGCAAATCATCTTGGCTCTGTTCAAAAAAACACAAAATTAAAGCTGTTTTCCCCCTTTTTTAGGACACTTTGCCGAGTAATGAAGTAGTACATCTGTATTAGTAGATTTGCACCACACCCAATTATTTAAACCATGGTTGGTAATTTCTAACTCAAGGTCAAAAAAATAAAGGCTGTTTGGGTTTTTTAAGGTCCTAAACGGAACTTGCACTTGTCGGCCCTGAAGGAAAGCCCATTGCCACCCGATCTATTTGTTTGTTCAAGCAATCTTTATACACAAAAAATTCCAGAGTAACACAGATCATCAGTTTCTTGAATGGAAATTGGTTTAACAGTGGATCATCTTCTGAATATAGACAATTAGCAATGATTTCAATTGCTTTAAATTGTAGCACATTGGTAAAAAGCGATACTGCATCAATTCAAATCATTACTTGATTTTTATTTAACTTAAATTGCTTCACGTTATCCATAAATTGAGATGTTGATTTCAGTAAATATGAGCTTGATAGGTGTGATTTAATTAATTTTTCCAAAAATTTAGCCAAGTTGTATTGTGCAGAATACAGATAAAGTTATTGCCGACCAATCCGTTTGCTTGCCTAAATTATATTTAAGATACATCATGACGTATTTGCCATTTTCAGTAATGATGATGATTGCAATAAATTTTTGAAAGTACTTGACAGGCAGCAAAACAACACCAAATTTACAGTAGAAAAAACCCAAACAGCCTTTATTTTTTTGACCTTGAGTTAGAAATTACCAACCATGGTTTAAATAATTGGGTGTGGTGCAAATCTACTAATACAGATGTACTACTTCATTACTCGGCAAAGTGTCCTAAAAAAGGGGGAAAACAGCTTTAATTTTGTGTTTTTTTGAACAGAGCCAAGATGATTTGCTCCAATAACGACCTATTAAAAAAGAAATGCGTAGTCTTCGTAATCTTTTTTCCAAAAATTGGCTATCCCTAGTTGGATTTGTGATCAATCTTTAAAACAAAAAATTTAATCATAAGAATAACTCAGGTACAAAGAAACTAAAAACAGATTTCTCTCGCTCAATTGAAGTCCCCTATCATGGCCAATAATCTTACTAATTCGCTAATTGTCGCGATAGAAAACACTTTAATGTTAGCTTGTCAGTGTGCTATACCAGTTTTGAAACCGGTACGTGTTATCAATTGAAGTGTTCTACTCCTACTGCTTTTTCGTCTAATGTGGTGTACAAAATTAATTGCTTGCGTGGTGCAAACTGTCCATACATCGATGTAACCACATGCCTCTTAGCCATCAGAGTGCATGAGCATCTTTACTCTACACTAACAAACACAGCTATCTCAGAGCATCCAAAGGTACCGGTATGTGATAGCTGCAAGAAAAATAGCAACACAAATTTGTTCATCATTATTAGAAAGTGCAACATAGAATACGAAACCAAAATCCATGAGACTCTACTAATCAAGAAAATCAATCCACAACTCAACAAACAACTGTAAGCCAGTGGTTCTTCGTTGTTGCTACATGCATTTTAACTCTGTAGTTGATCGTACTTTTTGATTGCCGTATCCGTGAAAACTTTCATTTGTTTTACGATTCGCCAATGTTAAGTCTTACGTTGTAAGCGAAATTACCAGCATTTGTTCACTACGTCTGCAACAATAATATTTTTGTTATATTAGTCTTATTTTTGTGCCGTTAATGTTTCATTACCAATTTTTTTATATACACATTTATTCCCAACTTTTAGGTTGTAAGGCAAACATGTAATTTTGAAACTACGGCGAAGGCCATGTTGATGAGCTGAAAACGTTAATCTCTGATATGAAACGCTCCACGTATATCGTCTGCTTATTTTTGCTGCTTTACTCTAAAGGAAGAGCGCCTCTTTACCGAAATTCTAACTTTAGATAATATGTAGCTCTACATAAATATTATTTGAAAAACAAAAACAGGACCATCGTCACCCCCTCTTTTTTTGTTGAGGAATCACCAATTTTTTTCTTGAGGTAGGTTACTTTTTAGAATTTTTTGTAAATTTATTTGTAGATGAAAATCTATGAAAATATTGATTGATAACGCCAAAGTATCATGCTTTTGTGGAGGAACAGTCAAAATCTACAAAAGAAGTTAGTTTTTCTAGACATCGCAATTTTGTGAAGTCCTGGTACCAAAATTCTGAGTGTTTTCGACCTGTAGCCTACCTTTCAAAGTATTTTGAGACTTCATTTTTTGATCAATTTTTTTGAAAATGTAGACAGATAGGCTAATGCAAAAGAAGCACGCTTTCCGGGAAAAATAGTCAAAATGTATCAAAGAACAAACTTTTCCTAAAAATTGAAAATTTCTCAGGCTCAGTAGGAAAAATTGGTTTAGTGAAAATGGAAAATGATGTGTTGCAACCAATTTTTTATCGGCGATTATGAACTGACCCTTAGCTGTAGCGAATTAAAGTGACATAGTTTTGGAAAGACAATTTTCTAAGCTTTCAAACGACACTAACTGTTAGTACCTTAACCCTTTAAAATTCATTGGACTCTAACTGATAATTGAAACAATTCCATAATTGTTGGTAACAATGAGAAAATAATAAATTTCAGAAAAGTGGTTATTACATCATAATGGCATAACAAATAATAATTGTGGGACATATATGACCCAGTATCCGTCAAAAGGTCATCAGAACCTTTATGTAACAACGGCACAATGGCGTAATGGTTAGATCGGTTAGATGGTTAGATATTGTGGAGAGCAAGCCGGCAAGCTTGCTTGTTGTATTCTTGGGCAAAACACTAAAGGGATGCCTCCCTCTTTATGTTTACAGGTGGCGGGGTCAAGTGGTCCACCCGTCGTGGTGACCCAGTCTCTAAAGACTATCAAAAAGGACTAATGAGGAGCTCATATTCTGAGAAGCTTCTCCTCAAAAGAAAATTTTACCTAAGCGAGACGATGATCTTTATGTATTAAACTAACCTGTTTTTACTCAATGTACTATTTTTGGAGGATAAAATATTACACCACAGGTCTTGAAGTTCAATTTTTGAAGTATAAAAGCAATTACTAAATGTACAAATATAATATCCGAATTGTCCTAAAATTACCTTCAATTTGTAAAACAAATTTTGAAAGCCGGTTGTAAAATGAGATCACAAATCAGCTTTAGAGTAAACTAACTTTGTGAAAATGTTGCTATTTTTGAAAAAATTCATGATCTCGGGATGCAGAAGTGTTGCTCGTACCAGACACATCATGACATTATAGAGTAAGTTTAAAACGTGCGGAAAAAAAGGAAAAGCATTCCTAGAAGGCTTAAAATGCTCAAAAAGGAATCTGTTTTTGCATCGTCAATTGAGTTTTACATTTTGCACTTTTTTTATCACAAGCACTTTGTCAATATTTCCCAAAAAGCTTTGAATTGAGTTTCCACGATCAGTACTTACTGATAAAAAACGAAGAACAAAATGTGCAATCAAGCATCAACTGTGACGTCATTTTAAACCTTAAAGTGTTAAAGTCTTTGCAAGTTAGGTGCTGGTTCTCGCTTGAGAATAAATCCGTTTTTCTCAGTCGAAAAATGCAAATTAAAAGTTATCTTTCATAATGACGTCACCATGACGTCACAAATTTCTATGACACACACCTCGGTGTGGTTTCGGAGGAGTTGAAACCCACAGACAAACGCACACATACTCACACAGAAAGAATTGTGTTTTATAGAATAGAGTTAGTGGAACACATTTCTCAAGTTCAACCGTAAACTATTTCACATGTAGAAAATTTTGCAGACATTTTTTCAAGTGTATTGCTTCCTTTTTTCAATTGCCGCAAAGCATAAACCCGTACCAAACACAAGCTTTTCGGGCCAATTTTTCCATGCAAAATCATTTTGATTTATTTGCTAATTAGAAATGCAGCTGCAACTGTAAATTTTTTTCACCATGCTGCAAAGTAATGCCGCTCTTAGCCAACAGCTTGCAAATAGCTGTTGCAGACCCAAAAATTTCCTGTAAGAAATTGAGTAGATGAATTTTATTTAATTTTGTTTCAAAAATTCCTAAATTTGCAGATCTATGATAGATTTAATTCAAGAATATGAGGTCCGTGTAAGCTAATTTTACATTTGGTGTACTATTATCTCTGCCCAGCCTAATGTTGACGCTGTGTTGCGTCTTTTTCTACTTGATTTTTTCGTTTGTATCTGGTGGCTTTTGGTGTGTCATGCGTGACGGTCAACACCAATAAATGATTGTAGGCTAATGTGCAATTATTACCTGCTGAAGTTATCAAAGTGGTTGTCAATGAGAATGAGTTTGTTTCGCCATCCCATTTATTTTACGTTTACCCCAATAATTTGCCACTTTTTCAATTGCGTTTTTTGCAGACTTTGAGTGATAGCTGCTGTGACTTGCTTAGTTTCACATTCAAACAATTTCATTGTGGAAAGCCAAAAACTTTTGTCGGCTTTTTATTTTAAACTTAAAATGTTAGCTATTTTATTTTTTGCAATAAAATATCCAAATAAGCTAAGTTTTGGCATTTTTTCGACCATGTATTACAATTGTTACAGATATATTAATGAGTGCTGATGTATTTTGTTTACAGTCTAACTCCTAACACACACAAACAACGTTTATTGACATTAAAAACTAAAATAGAGGAGATAACTTGTTAAATATTTGTGATCTAGTGATGTGTTATCTTGGTGTAGTTAGTTTGAGATGTTATAGAACTTTGTGCTAGTGTTTTAAAGCCATTTGTTTTTGCTCAAAATAAAATCAAACGCTTTCTGCACTGTTGTTTATTTTTTAAAGTGCCAATTAGGTTTTGAAAACCTTATTTAATTTATGCAAGATAGCTTTCAAATAACTTGAGGCCAAATCATAGTGCCAAATTTTCTTCATTAAACATAGATACGTATAATAATTAATCTTTTGTTGCGGAAATAATTGCTTCAAGGACTTAAATTTTTACCAAAATTTTTCGGAGCACTTGATTTTGGCAAAATTGCGATAACGTCATCGATTATGTAAAATTTGACAAACTTAGCTGTCACCAGAGCTGGACGATGTTCAAAATAATTCAAAGAAAAAAACATTTCGTAATTGTAGGGCCATTGCAATGATTTGTGTAAAAAGCGTCCAACTTTTCTACTTAATAACAAATATCGAAAATATTGTTTGTGACCTTGTTGCCAGAGACCGCAAAAAACTGTTATCCTTGGTACCATTGGTAAAAAAAACAAAATTCATGATTTTATTTTACATTATAAAAGTGTATCAGAAGTTAATGTTACAGTGGCGAAAAATGTAGCAAAATTTTTTTTATTTGAAGGAGTAGTGGCTTTTGAAATAACAATTTCAAAATTTTCGAATAAGAGACCGACTTTATCGCCCCATCGTGCAAACAACAAATCAAAGAAAATATTTTTTGCGAGATGATATTTTTGAAATTTGGTTTTGGTAATGATTTGACTCGAAAAGAAGATAAATGGCCAAATAAATGCATCATTAGATCCTTGAAAGAAGGAAAAGGGGAATTCACCCTCATAAAAAGAAGTGCTTTTTAAAACAGGTCTTCATTTAAAAAAGTGAAGGTTATTACATAATTCTGAAAGTTTAGTTTGAACAACTTTTATCCTGAATTAGCATGGCTAATTTTTGTTCACTTTTGTCTATAAATGTGATATCCGGCCGCATCGCACAAACAGCAAAGCTACCTTAAAAACTTTATGATCACAAATGCTGTTCTGTTTATGCAGGAGATCGAGTTGTTGAAGTAAACGGAGTCAGTCTGCTGTCTTTGAATCACGACGACATAGTCAAAAGCATTCGAGAAAGTGGCAGCCAGGTACTGGAGTATTTACTGTAAAAATGCTGTGGATCTTTTAATGTCGAAGCTCTTGTACTGCAGTATTGCGCTGCTTTGCTTTTTTTCTTGAATTCACAGGATAGCGACGATAGTGCTAAACATAAAAATATTGTCGACGCCTGCTTCGATGTTTCAACATTTCTCTCGAATTGCTTCACTCTTGTGTTAACCTATTTTCAACCAATTTGTCGCATGTTGGATTTCACAGAGCAGAGAAAATCGTGGTAAAGTGCTTTATGAGGCAACAAAAACAACAGTTGTGTGAAACATTGCATTTTATCTCTGATTTGCTTTAGATAGATTTTCATTAACAGTAAATTTACAGCCAGCCAATACAGAAATACAACTGCTAATTGCTTGTTTATGTTGTATAGGCTGCAATTGTCGTTTGATGTTGTTTATCCTTCCACTTTCTTGGTTGGAGGCATGACAAAATCTGCAATTCAGTTTGACTCTGTAAACCCAATCTAAGTCAGGCTAGGGGGAAGCGGCAGTTCACTTCTAATCAGTCATAAGTATAAATTACAACAGCCCCACGTTCTACAAGGCGTACTGTCGCTGGTGAGTACACAAAACTTGCCTCTTGCAACTTGCTGGGTGATTCGCCTTACTAATCTAACCCCTTGAAGCACGTCAGTAATGCAAAGTCTACGTAGTACACTTTAAAGTGTTTGAAAGTAAACTCGATCTTACCCTTTGTCTTCCTTACTGAATTCGATTCGGTTACCAAGGTGGCTTTTCGAAAAAAAAGCAGAAATGTATTCAGAACTGAGAAAAAGTCATTTTAAAACATTTTCAACTTTTTCTAGTATTATTAGCTTCCCATAATTTTTAGTTCAATGTTTTGGTTGTTGACGAAGAAGCAGATCTTTACTACAAAAGAAAAGGAATTGAAATTAGCAAGGCGCTACTGGTTGCAGAAGCTATTACAGAGAAAAAAGAAGGTAGATTTTTCTTAAGCTACTGCATGTGGTCTGTAGGTTTTAAAATGATAGGCTAACGATCAATTTACTCATTTCAAGGCAACTATGATTGAAAAATTGCAAGACAAGTAGAACTTGCAGCACCAAAGACTTTCACAACATTCAATCTCTTTTCACTATATTTAAAGATATTAGTTACACTGGTTTGGTCACGGGAACAAACGATCCCAGGCTATAGGCCTACAAAATTGATATGAAAACAACCAAAAATTTTTTTTGAATTCTCATATTTTTTATTTTTCTTTTACAACTGTCAGAAAAGGAGTTTGATCTGTAGGATGAAACTGCGAAGTTTTTACATTTAAGGAGTCTCTACTTCACTTGACTGCGCAATATGTTCTAAATTGTCTAATAGCAAGTAATGAATTACACTAATCATAAAAAGTGATCATAATTTGTCCATGATTAGAGCACAAAGCGTGGGAGGGATAATACTGCTCCTGCTCCTCTTTCCATCCAATGCACGCAGATTCACTGGGACAAAGGCTTAAACACAAAAAATGGCACTAAAAGAGATTTCCAGAAAAAGGTTTTGAACTTAAAGAAAAAGGGACTAAACGAGCTTTTCAAAGAATAATCTTTGAAAGAAACTTCTTACGCCACCGCGTGTGTCAGATATTACTGCACCAAAATTGACACACTGCTATGTCTACTTACAAATAAAACAGGGCTTTTAAATGATCTATGAATATTTGAATGCCTCACACATTGTAAAATGAAAGCAAAAAGTCAATCTGCAAAAAAGTCACTGTCCGTGGGAGAGAAAAAAAATCGTTACCCAAACGTCAATCTCAAAAATTATCGACTGAGGAATAAAAACTTTTGCGAAATGTCAATCGTCTCCAAATCTTCTTTTTGCCTACGCCAATGATTCATAGCCAAGTCTTGGTGTGGTTGGAAAGTTTGTGGGGTGGGAACACCATAGCTTTCCTGTAATTTGTTCTAACCTAGAAATGAGTTGCTGTACTTTTATTGGAACACGCCTCAGTTCTGTCATACCTTGAGTTTCCGCCCAATTTTTGCGTTGCAGCTCTTGATACGGTTTGTTAGTCAATCAGATGAATAGAAAGAGACACCTAATTTTATTGAGGTCTCATGTTCTGATTATTACGCAATGTGTGTGCTATTTTTAAGAGTTTCTAACTCATTTGTTATTTTCAATTTGCCCTCACTTAATGATCATTTTCTTGATAATCGCTTCGTTTTGCTCATCAAGCTCAGAGATGAGTACTTTTGCTACTATGCCAAGTGATATTAATAGGTTTCAAAAGATCATCTTCGATTTTCTAATGAACAATTGTAGCTCAAAGTCCATTTCTTAAAGTTCAAATCAATGAAAAATTATAAGTGGTTATGTTTCGCGTGCAATAGGTATAATTTTTTGATAATTTTTGATAAAAAGCTAATCAATAAACTTTATTATGTTAAATTTTTCCTAACAGAAAGTAATTAAATGTTTTGGACGTTTGGCAGTCTAGCTGTAACAGCTTAGGAAATTGAGGCACAAATATTGCCCCATATTCAATTAGATACAACTGATTAATTTGGCAGTGTGAAAGAGGTCCAAATATTTAAAAATTAGGCCTAAAGCGGATATAGCTAACGTAGGTTCTTCTGTCTCAAGTGGATAGCAGAATGCTTATAGGTTTTCTCCAAATTTTGTCTTTCAAAATGGCTTACTTTGCCTATTGATACAGGTAATGATGTGCTTATTGCTTTAAGATGTTCGTCTTTTGCTTTCAAGTTCAAGCTTTCACTTCAAACTACACCTCGCCCTTACATCGATGACTGTTTTGGGTGACTGCCGCATTAAGAACACCAAAGTTCTTTCGCAGACTCCAAAACTTTCCGTTCATTTAATGTTTGATACGTTCTAGTCACTTCATTTCACTAGTTCTTTAAAACTCCTCCAATTGTAGATTTACATTCCAACGCGTCATCTACCGTTGAAGCTGAAGCAACAGTCCACGTTGACCCAGAGGAATCAGTACGTGATTTTAAGTCTAAAGTTCACCGAAAGCTTTTTTGTGATCTATTTTTTTTTAAATAACAGTTTTTTACTTTTGTAATTGGTAAGTCATGAATGAAATATGTCGACGATCAAGCAATAGGCTAACGGAATCCATCAAACACGTCTTTATTTCTTTTTCGTGTTTTACAGAAGCATGTCGTAAGTTGATTTTACAGCTTTTTTAAAAGTTTCTTTGTTCAGGACAAGCCGACTGCCGCTGTGATTGATTTTCCTCCTCCTCCTGCTTACGATGAAAACGAAAATGAAGAGGTTGCTGAACTGATTGAAGAAGCAATCAAAGAAGCTCACGACGAGAGAGAAGAAAAGATTGCTGATGAGCTGCAGGAAATTGATGAAGAAATAAGAGAGAATGAAGCAGAGAATATTTCTATTGTCGTTGATGAAGCTTCGGAAGTCGAAATAATGGTGGAAAAAGTCGAAGAACTAAAGGAAGAATTAAAAGATGAAATAATTGAAGATATAAAGGAGGAAATCCAGGAAGCTCGGGATGAAATCATCGAAGAGATAAAAGAGGAAATTCAGGAAGAAGCACACAATGAAGTAATTGAAGAAATGAAAGAGGATGTTGTGGACGAAATTAAAGAAAAAGTAGCTGATGGGTTAAAAGCAGCAGCTGCTATTGCAGTGGTCGATGAAATAAGAGATGCAGTAGAAGAAGAACGAGAATCGGAAAAGTTAAAAGACGAAATACAAGAAGAACTAGTAGAAGAGATCAAAGAAGAATTAATGGAAGAAATGAAACAAGAAATTGAAGAGGAAGCAATAGAAGAAGTAAAAGAAACACAAGAAGAATACATGGAGCGAATGAAGCAAGAAATGAGAGAAAAAATTGAACGTGAAATGAGAGAAAAAATGGAAGAAGAAATGAGGCAGAAAATACTAGCTGAAGCTGCTGCCGTGTCAACAGTACCTGGTAAGCTTTGTTACCTCTACACAAAAATTGATAAGCATATAAAGAAACGTGTTGTCTCACTAACAACATTGTTTACAATAGAGAAAAAGTGCGCAATGACGCAAATAGTGATTCGCGCGTATAATCTTTTAAACTCTATTCAAATAAACCAATTTTATTTCATGCTACCGAAAAAGATTTCCCGTTTTGAAAATTTGCTACGTTTTAAGTTTGATGACATTTTTTGAGCTCTTCCGTTACAATAAAGCAGGGTACCGGTAAAATTGTTATCTGATTATTTTCTTGTTCACTTTTCATTTATGCTATGAAACTAAACTGCCGTCATGATTCCAGCATGCTGTATTTACTGAAACTTGATCTTTTTCCAGAACCGCCAAAGTTTGCACCCGCCTCCGTTGTTATCAACTCTGCTTCATACGATGTAGAGCCCAAATCTCCTGTCAAGAAAACAGCCACTAAATTTGTTCCGAAAATGGATCAGGGTGTCATCGCTGAAGACATTGTTAAAATGGCAAGAAACCTTCGCTCCGTCAAGAAGCCCAAAGATCTTCCGGATAATATCACGAGAGAAGTAGAGAAGAAAGAAGAGAAGGAAGAGCAGCAAGAAGAAGTCAAAATATTTAAACCTAGCTTTATGTCTGCCCGTGCGATGTTTGAAGGAGGCGCAAAACAACCATTGCCCAATAGAAACACTAGCTGGAATAGAAGTGATAACACATCCGTAAAACAATCTGTGAACAATGCTGCACCAAAGACCACCACCCAAGCCAGCAAGATCGAGGAAAAAGGTCCAGTAGACAGGCAAACAAGTTGGAACAGAGGTGGAATGTCTTTCAGAATTGTCGAGACCTCAGCCACTTTTAAATAATTTTTTGGTCTCTCAAACTAGCTAAGCTCCAACAAGAACTATAAACAATGGAGTTCTCTTTGTGTTCAAGAACAACTTTTGCATTCGTTGTTTGAAAATAAAGTGTTGTTTTAATTTGAAAAAGTAGTTTTCAAATTGTATATAGGCTACTTCTCTTTTCCATTAATGATAGCACTTTTAAAGGCAGCACAACATCTGCCTTTACGCTTATAATGTCGTTATAGGCCTAAATGTTTTTTCTCTTTTTTGGTTACGTTGCTCAATTTTCTGCAATGAAATGCATGATTTAAACTTAATGTGCATTCAATTCATGTTTGTTGACGGTCGCTGTAAATTTGTTTTTTTTCTAATGTTATTTTTACGCGTAATTGAGTGCTATTTTGTATTGATTTCTTTTGCTATCGAAAAACTGTAAAAAAGCTTTTGAATTAAAAATTGTAATGAAGAAATGTAATTTTATGGTTTTTAAGCCCGCGGGGTATGTTCAAATATAAAAACTGGCATTTTAATTTAATGTTTATTTCTTATCATGCTTTTAATTTTATATTTAAAATTGTTCTATCGGTTTTTGTGTTATAGTTCTATATCTTGCGCCAATCTCGAATCTGTATGTATGTGATTTCTATAGTGAAATATTTGACGAGAACATTGCACTTTTTGTGCCAGCGAAATCAATATACTGTTGAAAACATATTGGTACTGGACTTTGATGCTGTGCAGATTGAGCGCTCTTCCTGACGGCTTTGAGAAGATCTGCTATTGTGCGTAGCTTACTGCTTCGGTAGTTTCAAGCACTCTGCGACACGTCATGAAGAATTCGTTACGTACCACGAAACGAAATGGCTTTTCCAGCACAATAAAGTCTGCGGGTCAGTAGTGTCTCCTAGAACATTTTATTCTTCCAAAGAAAGACACCAATGGCAGCGATATGAAAGATGGATAATATATGCTCAGTAGACGTACCCAACAATAGGCATATGTATCAAAGCATCAGTCTAAGATTCTGTCAAGTCTATTGGCAAATCATAGATAAACGACTGTTGGACAAAGAAACCGCTGCATTTTATTTCACCTCATGCGTAGATACATCTTCTATTAGTGTTACGCCTGGTTTGGATTTTACAAACTGTTACTTTAAAACCGCGGTCCCTAGCTTTTTGCTAGTTTGCTGGTGGTGATGGTATAGACTAAAGTATTTGAGAAGCATTCTTATTGGGTTTACCTCTAGCTCTTTCCCGAATCTCCTTTCCTACAAACACAGCGCTTCTATCCTTTTGTTTTGGACAGCATGGCCCACAAGCGAGAGTTAATTCCATTGATGCATGACCACCTGAAAGAAGTTTTCAAAATTTACGTTTCGCTGAAGTGAAGTGAAAATTCAGTGACTGCTAAATCAAATTATCATGTTTCATGCTGCGTTAATTTAATGCTTGCTTTGAATACTGAAGCTAAAACTTTACTTTTTAAAATGAATTTTTTTACACAGCGCTAGGACGGAGTGCAAAAGTCGGTTAAATACTAACAGTAATGTGACAAGAGTTCTCCCCCGAGTGATACTCTTGGGGAAACATTTTCAAATATTTGGCCATCTCAAGGGGTTACGTTGTCAGAAAAAATTACGGTGCTGAAGAGTTTGATTATTCCCAAAATCATGTATAAAGCTGCTAACTTACGTGTACCTGTAACATTAACAGAGAGCTTCATAAAACAACTCCATCAGATTATATTTAAATTTATTTGTAGCTCCAAAAAGAAAAAGATTGGTCGATCTCAATCATGTTACAATGTAAGAGGAAGAGGTGATAAAGTAATTGACATCAAGAGATTGGTACTTTCTCTGAGATTTAAATATATTTTCAAACTATTTGATTTCGCTTCCGTCTGGACGTTGCTTGAAAATCGATGTATGGATGACAATGTCTTTTCTGCATTTTGCATTGTAATATACAGCTGAATAGCACGCTTGTTGTTGGTAGGCTGATTTTTTGCACTTACCACCCAAAGAACCATGCAACATTCAACTAACGTCGCAAATGATATTGAGTTTTTATGGTTTGATAAAGCGGTTAATATCAAAATAAACCAATATTTGATGAAGAATTTTGCAATGCCAGGATTTTTGTTTTTTCACTTGTTTGAATCGGACTATAAATTATATTCACATGATAAAGTGGCAACAACATTTGATATGATCCTAAATAACCTGAGTTTTTTCAAATACTTTTAGCTATATTCAGCTATCCCAATGCCATTAGCTCACAAATTTAAACAGCAACTGTCATAAACTTTCTTAAGCCTTTTTTGACTTTAAACAAACTGCAAAACAACAGAATGTTACTCTTGGTAGCTCAAGTAAGGACGTGTTTTAATTTTTGAGAGACAAAATTAAACAAATTACCTGTTAAACAACTTCTAAAATGATGTGGTATATTGCAATTTCCATCCGATGCAGTTGATTGGTTCACCATTTATGAAAATAATTCTACGCCACAAATAAAACCAAATTGCGGTCATTTCAAATCAGTTTAAAGTTTTAATCGATTGTTGGTAATGTGGAACTGTGCGGTCGTGATATTGATTCTAGAAATTTATGCACATTCTGTTTTAAAGGAAACGAAACTTTGATACATTTATTTTGTGGTAGCAAAGTTGTTGGTTTTTTTTTGAATAATGTGTTTAATTGGATTTTAACAAGATTTCGTATAAATATCTCTTCAAGCAACCTTTATAAATCGTTTAAGTTTCATAAACGACATTTGAAAATATCAATTACTCAATATGCTGCTTTTATCAAAAAGATTCTTGACTTACCGGTTAAATATTCAAATACAAAATCTAATATGCTTCAGTATTTTATGCAATTAAATCAATAGAAAACAGAACACTACATAGCTAAGAAGAATAACCAATTTAAATTTTATTTCAAGAAATGGTCAAATTTAACTTAGCCATTATGTAAATGTTTTATTTTTTGTGTTCTTGCAATTGCGTTTACACAAAAAGAATTGGCTTGAGGGGGTTTTTATACAAAAAACAAAATTAAGTTGCAGTCAAATTGATTTAACGCTTTATAAGGTTCTTCAAAACTCTTGCATTGCATCTAAAATAAATGAAACAAAATCATAACATAGCCATCTTGAACAACTTAGCAACAACATACTCTGCGATTACGGAAACCTGCACCAATCAACGGTCGCCTCAACGTGGTAGTGCGGTCCCCAACCCCACTTGGGTTGGGTTGAAATGGCTGTTGGCCTTTCCGAGGGTCCCAGTTACCCCGGGCACTTTCTTCTCGCAAATCATTTTTTCGCCGTGCTGTTCCCTAAACAACGGCAGAAGGGCAACACGCCTCCTCCTTGAAATCGGTTGACTGTTTCTCTCTTCTCCTGCCTCTCTCTTGGCTGTCTCCTCATTCGTCTCCTTCTCCTGATGAGCGGCAACGTTCATCCTTACCCTGGCCCCGTCTTTCCCTGTTCAGTATGCGCTGGAAATGTGACTTGGAGAGGTATGTTGGTGCAATGCTGCATGCGCTCCAAATGGGTCCATTTAAGGTGCTCACTTCTTTTCTAGATTCAAAACTCTAAGCAGCTTTCACTCCTGGAGCTGTCCTCCCTGCTGCGTCCCTGCTTCTTCTGGAGATCTCACATCTATGTCTTTCTCTTCGAATTCCTCTATTTTGTGTACCTCCACTGTGCAACCTGTTCCACCTGCCCTCTTTTCTGCTAATGCAGCACTCCCACCCCACCGTCGTTTTCAAATCTCTTATCCCCTTCCGTCCACTTTGCATCTTTTCCCTCTACACCCTTACCACCGCCTCATATTTCTGGCTGTTATTATATACTTTCCGCTTTCTCTACCTTCCCTGACTCTTTCAAGGTTCTTCAGCGGAATGCTGGCGGTCTCCAATCCAAGAGCACTAAACTGCTACACTTTACTTTGTCTCATCTCGTTGACCTTATTTCTATCCAGGAATGTGACTCTAATTCATCTCCTACTTTCCAAATCTCTGGATTATCTGCTCTGCAATCCGATCCCACCCACTCCCGGTCTGGCGTTCTCTCCCCCGATGCCACGCATGCTAGCAGCGGTGTCATCATTTTCGTCATGCAGGGCTTATCCTCCTCTCTTTCTTTCCTTGACCCCTACTCTAATTATGTGGGAGTCAACGTCTCACTAAGCAACTCTTCTTGCTATCATTACTTAATGTTTATGCTCCCCTTATTTGCTCTTTTTTGACGGATACCAGAACCGTCTCCTTTTCTCCCTTCATTTTCCCCTCCTCCACAAAGCTATTCATTCTGGGAAACATCAACTGCCATCACACCCTATGAAACCACTCAAAAGATACTTTCCACCCCTTTTGGGTGGAAGTATTCAATTGGGTCATCTCCTTTGGCCTCCTACCCATCAATGAATCCGACATACCTACTCTTGTCCATCGCTCCTCAGGCATTCGCTCTTTTCCTGACATCTCTTTTGCATCCTCCTCGCTCGCCCTATCTTGCTCCTGGGAGGTGCTTCAGAACTTGGGTTCTGACCACCTACCAATTCTTCTGACTGTCTCTCTCTCTCCGATCTTTCGCCCCAACAAGCATCTCCCATCCTTCAATTTTCAGAAAGCTCGTTGGGATGACTTTGCTTTTTACTTTGACTCTCACTTTTCTTCTGCAGAGGAATGCTCGTCTCTTTCTCTTTCCTCTGCTGCTGCTCTTTTTACTTCTCTGACACTGATTGCGGCCAAATCTTTCATTCCTTTCGGCCGCATCAAATGCCAATCTAAAGCCTTGTGATTAGCTGAAGTGGAAGAAGCTATTAGTGAAAACGTAAGGCTTTCGCTGCCTCTCACAGAAGTGATGAAGATCGTCAGGCTTACATCTCTGCTTCCCGACATGCTTCGTCTGTCATCGCCAAAGTCAAGGCTGAGGCATGGCAGGCGACATGTTCTTCTCTCTCACCCAAATTCAACCCCAAATCTTTGTACTCTCTCCTTTGTTCTGTCGCTGGCTCTTCTTCCTCCTCTCCAAGGGAGTCTGCTTCGGTCTTCGCCGATTTATTATCTGAGATCCCACTTTTCTGTCTCCCAGCCAAAGGCCCTGTGTCGTAGAGCCAGAGGCTACCTTTCCGAGCTCCGCCGAGCCACTTGCCGTGAGAAGTCTCACTCGTCCTTATGCTCTCCCTTCTTTCCCGCTAAATTTCTTTCGGCTGCCTCTAACCTCTCCTTGACCACTCCCTCTGGCCCAGACAAAGTTGTCTATCCCATGCTAAAGCCCTTTCCTCGCTCTGGCATGGATTTTCTTCTTTAAATTTTCAAACTCTCCTGGATTTTGCATTGCTTTTCTTCCATTATTCCCATCCATAAAATGAAAATACCTTTCGTCTCTCCTGCTTCCTTCCGTCCTATCTCTCTCACATCCGGCGTTTCAAAGCTTTTTGAACGCATCATTTTATCTCGCCTACTCTTCTTTCTGGAGTCTAATTCCATTCTCTCTCCGGCCAGGCTGGTTTCCACCCTGGACGGTCTACTCTAGATCAAATTCTGTTCCTTGCTTAGTCCATTTCGAGTGGTTTTAACAAGCCCAGGCCAGGCTTTCGGACGATTCTCGGCATAATTGACATCTCGAAAGTTTTCGACACTGTCTGGCACCCGCTCTTTTCCATAAACTGACTTCGGGTGGCCTCCCTCCTTGCTTTGCTCGTTGGACTCAATCTTTCATTTCTGATAGGTGCGCTTGTGTGGTCAATGAAAATCACAAAAGTCGATCCTCTCGAGTCCATCTAGGTGTACAGCAAGGATCCATTCTTGGCCTTGTAATTTTCTCTTTTTTCATCAACGATCTTCTTGCTTCTCTGTCTTCTTCCGTGCGCTGCTCTCTTTATGCTGACGATCTGGCCATTTGGTCCTCCCTCTCCTACTGTCCTTACTGCGGTGGAGGCCATACAGGGAGCTCTGTTTTGATTGGAGAGCTGGTCTGAGTACTGGTGTCTTCCTCTCAATCCGAGAAAATATGAGGCCTCCTTCTTCTTAGTAAATCCCCACCAAGCTAACCTCCAGTCCCACCTCTTCCTATTCAACTCCTGCCTTCGTTTCAATCCCACTTCAACTTTTCTTGGAATCACCTTCGATTGCACTATTTCCTTTTCTAAACATGTTTCTTCGCTAAAGGCCAAGTTCTTCCCTCGTCTTAAGACCTTACGCTGTATCTGTGCTTGCTCATGGGACCCCTCTAAGGAGTCCCTCTCTTTTCTGTATAAAGCTTTTCTTCGGCCCATTCTCACATATGCCTCACCCGGGTGGTTTCCTTTCCTAAGCGTTACCAATATCACCAAATTGGAACGCCTTCGCCGAGCGTGTAGCCGCGCCATCACCGGCTGCCTCTCATCCTCCCCCATCCCAGTTCTTCTATCTGAGGTATCTTTATCTCCTATACGAATCACCCTGACTCATTTCATTTTGTCATCTTATGAGCGGGCTCTTGGTCTCCCAACCTCCTTTCCCATTTCAGGTTTGGCCATGCTTGGGAGAGAAACCAAGACTCTGCAGATTGTCTTGGAGAGCTTTTGCGTACACCCACTCGCTCATGCTTCTTTCTACTTCTCCTAAGGAGGTTGTTTTTGCTTGCCCTCCCTCACCTCCTTGGAATCTGCCTCCTTCACTGTGGAGTCCACCCTTTCCTCTACATGCTCCTGCTCCGATCCCTTTATCTCGTCAAGGTGCGGTTTTCGCTCATCTTGACTCTTTTCCACCTCACGATCTGGTGCCCTGGACAGATGGCTCTATTCCTTTACCTTTTGCCAAAGGCAGCTATGGCGTTCTTGCCAACTGTTCTCTTTGTAACACTAAGACCACTCTTTCCTTTTCGGGAGGCCCAGTGTGTGCAAGCTTTTCCGCTAAAGCCTGCGCCATTTTGCCATCTCTTTGTTGGTCTCGGCAGCACCAACAAGTCTGCCATTTCTTTTCTCTTCTCCTGCTCTCTGACTCTTACTCTGTCCTCGCCAACATATCCTGTCCTCCGTTTTTCCTTTCACCTCAATTTCTCTGGGAAATCTGGCTGTCATTTCTTTCCTCCTGTTCTATCAAGCTACAATGGGTCCCCGGACACTTGTTTCTCCCGGGGGACGACGCGGCTGATGAGCTGGCCAGACGTGGAGCGCAAGTAGAGCTTACTACTTGTGCTACTCGTGATCTCAACGACCTCTGGTCCAGGCCCTGGGGAGTTGCCCGGCTTCTGGAGCTTCATGGTCTTTTGCCATGCCCCTATCTCTTGGAAGGCTTCGCGTAGCAACAACAACAACAACATTACGAAAACAACCGCCTCTGTTACAGCACAATGTTGCAATAACTAATTAAGCAAACCAAACGTGAGTCAACACAATAAGCTTACAAAGATTACTTGACCACAAAAATACAAACTGCATGATAACAAAATCTTAGGGCAATACTCTTTAAAAAGCCTTTATACAATTTTTAAGCACACTTCGAACAAAATTTAGGTTTGACGACCATATTCAAAAAGAATATTCATGAGTTCGGGGGAGTGTTATCGAGTAAAGGGTTTCGAGGGTGCACTCTAGCAATAGAAAAAAATATTTTAGGATGACCTACTTTGTAATGGCACCGGCCAACTCGTGCTCTCATCACGTCACTGAATTTTAACCATTTTTGTTTCAAAATTTTACCGTCTCATCTTGCAAATTTTCTTTCGAACTTTCCAAGTTTTACAACTTTGTTTGACATGACTCTGGTAAAATTGCAGCAATTGAGTACAGACAAGATAGATATAATTAAGATTGAATCATGCTAAAAACTTGAAAAACGGTAATTACACCTATGGAGTAATGTGGAGGGTAAAACACAAAATTGAGTTGACCAATTGATGATTACAAAAATAATATGGGCTTCATGCAAAGGTCTGCTCAGGTAGCCATTGTTAGCACCAGAACAAAAAATACACCTTTACTTGCTTTATTTTTTGAGTAAAAAAACGCGAAAAACCATTTGCTCAAGGCCAAAAAACTTGGTGCAGTCTTCAAATCCTCGTATTCTCTCAATAGATATCGAATAACTATGAAAAGAAAAAAATGTAGTCATAAGCTTGAACTTTATGCAAATAAAAACCTGCCCGACGAGGGAAAGGCAAATAAAAAATGGTCACAAAACGTTGAATGATTTTGGTTTAAAAAATTTACAATTTGGGCACCAATAACTATCAATTGCAATAAACTTTTATATATATTTACATTTAGAAGAATGAATGAAGCAGAAATGTAAATGGGGAAACAAAAAAAGAGCTGCGGTTTAAGATCCTTTTGCACATGCGCAATTAGTGAATTAGGTTAAGCAAATAAGTTGCCTACAAGTTCGAGAGAAAATAAGTGCAACAGTTTGGTTTCGATCAGGTTAATGCTCTCAATAATATGAAGATATGTTGGGCAAACTGCCTCTACTAGTAAACAATAAAATAATATGAAGTATTTCATTACAATACTTGAAATTAACCTGGCGTAATTGTTTATTGTAAAGGAAAAAGACATTTTTGTCGTTTGCTTTCTAACCGTAATCCAGCACAATACTTAAAAGGGCAATTCACCAAAAAACTCTATATTCTGAAGTTTAACATTGCTTTGATGCTGGTTGCTATCACAGAGGCTGAAGCTCATTGCTTCATGTTTTACATCGCTTTGCTTTCCAACAGAGAGAAGGCCTTCTTTGTGTCTATCAAAAACTTTGCTTGCACGCGGCCGAGCAGAAATGTCGCTTGTTTTCGAGGTTGTGCTTCTTGTTCAAATCACGGTTTGCACCAATTGCAATGAGAAATATGGATAACTGGTGACTCAAAAGCCATAAGGTTTTTTCGCATATTCTTGAACTCTACGCAAACCTTGTGTTCGATGACAAGAGCGTTTGCATCATCATTCAACGTTTAGTTGAAAAGATTGGAACTTGTGCATTACTAAAGAATGCTTCAGCTTTTTCAAGAAAACGGTTGTCTCTTAGGGTGTGGAAACGCAAGAATTGCGTAATGTTCGGCTACTTACAAATGCTTTTGCAAGTCTTTTTAGTAGACTTTAATTTTAAATTATAATAGCAATGCGTTATTTTAATATGGCGTTGTTTGTAATTAATCTTTTACTGTACGCCACATTTCAAGCATGTACCGGCACATTTATTTTTAGTTTCACTGTGAAATGTACTTGACATACAGTACGCAGACAAGAGTAGAATAAAGCAGAAAGTTTATGCATTTTTGAAAGAAGTCACTAATTAGTAGGTTATAATAGTAGTCATTTCCGCTGCAAAGAGCAACATTTGTCTTTAAGTTCATGGCTTTGGGATAGATAAAATTACTTGGATCTGCTTCTGGCATTGCTTTTTTAAAAAAATTTTGCAACAAAAGTCTAATGGTTGTCGCTGCCACGAACTGATGTTAATGATCTTGACCTTTATTCCTAGTGCGATGATACGTCAAATGAAAATTAATTAGTGTTTGCTAAGGCACAATAACTTATATCGAGTGCATATAAGTTAGAGAAGCGAGTTAAGGGCATAACAAGACCGTCATTAAAGCCAATGCTACCTGGGGACGGGCGATCTTTGAAAAGTGGTACTCTAAAGCTAAAAATATATATTTCAGCAATCATTAAATACAACAAACTTTCATTTTTAGACATGTTGTTGGAGTTCCATCCCCTGAAATAGTATCATCAAGGGAAAGCCACAGCCCATCCCCGAAGGGACGTCACTGCAGTATAAGCTAACGTAGGTTTTTACTCATGACCAACCACACCACAAAAGACTTCATTTTTGAAAATATTTTAAAGAGATGGGTTCCAAATCTATCTTTGTATGGGGTGTAATTTGTAATACACATGGAAAAGTAAATTTTTGCAATGATTAGGGCATTTTGTACTGCAACAAAAATATTTTTGCTTTCCAAAGATATATCAGTCTGTAACAAAAACATGTTGTTTTTACAAGGCATATCAAGCTGAGACGAAACCATTTTTTTCTTTCGAAAGACCCATCAAAATGTAAGGAAATTGTTTTTTCTTCTCGAACACGTAACAGACTGCAAAAAAAACATGTTTCCTTTATTAGACTGTAACAAAAACTTAATTTCTTCCTAAAGACATATCAAACTGCTACGCATACATGTCTCCTTTCCAAGGACATCACAGACTGTGATGAAAACATTTTTTTCTTTTCAAAGACATATCATGCGATCATACGGCAACGAAAACATTTTTCTGTTCCAAAGACGTATCAGACTGTAATGAAACCATTTTTTCTTTCCAAAGACATATTAAATTACAGCAAAAACATGTTTCCTTTCCAAACAGATACGATATTATAACGAAATCATTATCATTAAAACTTTCTCAAGACAAATAATTCAGCAGCGAAAACACGGTGAAGTGCCGTTTGTAAAGTAGCGCCGCTACAAGTGAAATAGTGCTACTTGCAAAACATAATCGTAACGTTCGTGGTTATTCGGAAGCGTGGGGTTTCGGTTAACAGAAAAATGTGCAGGTTGTTTATAAGTATGTCTAGGGTTTACGTTACATCACACAGAAATTCGCCGCTTATGAATAACCACGAACGTTTCCGAACATGTTTGGCAAGTAACACAGATAGTGCTATTTACAAACGGCAGTTTACCGTGTTTTCTCTGCATTACGATTTGTCTTGGAAACGTAATAATGATTTCGTTGCAGTATAATTGGTCTTCAAAAAGTAATGATGGTGTCATTGCATTATGATATGCCATAAGAAAGAAAAATATTTTCGTTGCATTCTGATATGTTATCGGACAGGGAATGTATTTACGTTGTTTTGATTTATTTTGGAAAAGTAATAATGGCTTCATTGCGCTATGATATGTCTCCGAAAAGAAATAAGTTTTTGGAAAGGAAACATGTTTGCGTTGCATTCTGATTTGTCTTGGGAGGAAACATGTTTTTTTTGCAATATGACATGTCGTTGGGAACGATATATCCCAATCACTCTAAAATTTTATTTTACCGTTGACACCCCATATTTTTGAGTCAAAACTTGGTGGTAGCAACGGCTGATTTACTTGCTACAATTTTGGAAACCTCATAACTACAAATATTCGTAAACTCAACTTGATTTTTTCTATTCTGTAATATGAACTAACTACAATAGATTTTGCAATGTTTCTCTTAAAATTGATGAAGCTTGAAAATTTTTCAAATAATATAACCTTCAATGAATCAAGCTTTTAAACAACGGTCGAAAATTTACAAATATTTAAAGGAAAGAATTGCTTTTCGATAGAAGTTGACCTCCAATAAAGGTAGCAACTGTAACTTAGGGCCATTTTTTAAATAGGTATGTTTGGGCCATCTTTTAGCAATTCGGCAACCCTCCTCAGCTATGTGAGTGATGTAAAAAAATAGGCAAAAAACGAAAGAAGCAGAAAGCAAAATTTATTCGATCACATTGCATTTAAAAGGAGTCAAAAACTAGCCTGAAATCTCGATTTAATGTCATTGTCAGTAAAATTTGAAAATCAAATGTTAAAGTATTGCAGAAACAAAAGCAGAATCGTCTTGGAATACAGCAGTGTTTTCCAAACTTTTTACCTTACAAATTTTACATGCCGGACTAATTAGCTACCAAAGAACCTGCAGGGAGAAGAACAATCATGCAAACGTAAAAATTTTATCTAACCTGCCAATATAACTATTTTGCTCTAGAAATAAAAAAACCCTATTGAATTAACAGAAATTCGATACCGCATTAAAATGCTTATAAAAAGTAACACTAACCGTATTGTCTGCGGTCACATCATGTTTTACAAAACCTTATGGTATGGAATTGAGATTTTTTAATAAAATATGGGAAATACTTGAGACTCGGGTAGCCACTTCATGCATATGGAGGTTGAGCTAGAGAGTTCCTCGATCTGAGATCAATCAATTTTGTAGGGAAGAAAAAAACACTGTAAAAATGGTATTTATAAATCTCCTCTTTGCCGCCCAGCAATAAGAGTAACAGAAATATTAAAATATTCGATGCTTAACTGAGTTACGAATGGTTGCAAATGTTCGACGGCGTAAAAAAGAACCACGATTGTTTAGGCACTGAAAATTGCATAGCCTATTAATCAGGCTGTTCATATTTTTTTTTGATATACTGTATTAAAAATATAATGAAAAAATGTCAATCAAACAATTAAGCAACAGAAATAAATAAAAGTTTAATTATACAATCAAATGATTATCAAATATGGATTTATATAATTGTTGATATTTAACCAAAGAAGCGGAAGAGCTTCTAATTAAATTATATTATTGTTGATGGCTGAAGAGTCGAAAATGACGTAAGAGAAATTGCGTAACCTACATTTGTTGAGATAACAAGACGGTTATTTAAGCATTTATTAAATAAATTTATTGTTAAATTAAATTGCATCGCGATTTTTGGTGATTACACAACAGCGCCAATTTCTGCCAAATTATGCGTAATTTTTACGTCAAAAGATTATTATATTTCTAAAATGAACTTTATTTGTGTTGCCAGCTATTTAATTAATTTGCGCCTTCCAATGACGTAATACCAACACCTGACGAAATAGATTGTTTTTATTGATAGAAAGGAAGGTGTATGAAGGATTGTTGAAATGTATGCGCAACACCTGGTAAAAGGGAATGTTATTTACTAAACGAATTACGCCCACAGTTTATGGGGGCTTTTGTTTGTAACAATCTTCAGTGCCAAGTAATTTAAATGACGACAAGCAAATTTGCACGATTATACCTCAACATTAGACTTTCTCCGTTATTGAGAAGTAAGCAGCAGCATCTCCTCGAAAGCCATTAAGAAATTTTTAGAATGGCCAGGAAGACAAAACTAGAATGTCACCAGCGATGTAGCGCGTCATCCTGTTGTGACGACACCGAGAGAGAAATAGAGAAAGCATTCTTTTGCACAGCAAATACAATTTTAATACTAACCTTATAATAATAATAATAATAACAAGAGATGTATCGCAGAAATCGGCTATAACCTGCCGGCTGATCCGTCCTCAAAAAGGTAGGAGAATTGCCAACAAAAGTACAGAATTATGTCTTGCTTTTGCACCCCATTACCTCATTTTAAGATCCCAGAATAAGCTTGCGCCTGAAAGATGACATAAGATAATTTCGCATATCAAGCTTGTCGCTCTTGGCTGTAATATGACAAGAGTGTTTATTTCAACAGCTGTTACAGTAAGTAGCCAATTTATAATGTTCAAGATGGTAACGTAGCTCAGTGTGATGCTAGTGATGTTTGGGTTTTCGTGCCCTTTGGAAGCATCCTTTACGACAACTTTCGCTACTTGCTTGCAGTGCTTTGTGTACTGTAGAAGTAGGGTGTTGGAGCGGTTGCTGTACCTCCGATGCTCCGATGCTGCTCTCGAGATGTTTTATGTTTGCCCTTAAATGTAAATTTGCCACCGAAAGATAAAATTGTATTACCAACTCACCAATCATTAAAAAAACCGGGTTAAAAAATGAACTACGCGTAAAGTTTGACTACTGCATTGATATCAATCTTTATAACCTGCATTCAATTCGTTTATCGGCTTTGCACTAAATTGCCAAACACGGATTCAGATACGCTTTTATCACTTTTTTAGGCAGCTGCAAACTGTGATCCCAGCCAGTAGATAATTTAACCCACTCAACAACCCGAAAAAGATTGAGCAAGGTTCTTTACAGAGCAATATGTTACAGAAAATCAAGAATCAAAAAATCGATACAAAAAAAAGAGCAAATTATTCATTGGTGATACTGACCCTTAAAAGAGAGAAATGGACAAATTCAGTAGTTTTCCGAAACAGATAAAAATAGCAATTGCATTTGATACTCAATACCAGTTTTTAATGACAGTTTAAGAATTAGGTTGACGACAAAAACTTAGAAGTCACGTAAACGGAAAAATGTTAACTGTTTTCTAAAACTATTATTAAAAAGCTTTTATGATCTTAGTGCAACAAAAATGTTGTAATGCCAATCATTTGTAGACACAGGAGCAGTCATGTCGCCTTCTTCTCTTCGGCAGAACCGTGTATTTCGTTCCAATTTGCCATTTAAAACTGCCCTGTTCTACTAGCTCTCTATGAGGTTTGCAGCTTTCTCTACTAGTCTTGGCAGCACCAACAAACCTGCCAATTTTGCTTACTTATTTTTCCGACTGTCGCTCTGTTTGTGCCTCTCCTCCACGAAATCTTTCCTTTCCAACCCTTTTGGCATAACTAGCAGGAACTTTCCACCCTCTCTTTTCAGATTGCAATGGTTCCACGTTACTCATTTTTTCCAGATGATAATGCGACAGATGAAGTAGCCAGACGAGATGCGGTAGTTCAGTCATTTTCAGTCCTTTGCTCCCTTTCTTCTCTCCGATTTTAATAACGTGGGTACCGTCTCTTTTAAATTTTTCGACAGTCAGCCATTTTTCTCAGTCTCCTAGAGAGAATTTTTCTCTTGTTACGCTTGCTGCGTCCTCTTTTGTCTTTGCTGCAACAGATACCGCCCTCTTGCAAAACATAATATTCCTAAACTTGGTGGAATTGAAAATTATTCTCAGCACCTGCGACCACCCAACTCAGAACAACTATCGTCTCGCTTTGTTCTGTCTTACTAGGGACTCTTAAAGGATCTTTTTCCATATTTCCTACCTCTGGTTTACGCCGTCAGAAATCAACCAAAATTAGGAGCTACTTGCTCTCTCAGCATGTCCCCATCTCTAAGAACGGATGATGCAACATGATGTTGCTTCATGGCTACATTTGTTGTAAACAACATCATTACACATTAGCACAATTTCAAAAAGCATAAACTTTCTTGAAATTCAGGTACCCTCACTATCTAAAAAAAGTCAAAAAATTTTATAAAAATGTTCGTTCACAGCATATTGCCATAAAACACATAGCTACAAGGAGAAAAGAAAAGACGATAACGCAGCATAAATGCAATGGCGACCCCACTGAAAAGGGCAAAGGAAGCAATATCCCACACCCTGAATGGTTTATCTATGACTTCTTTTCAAAAGAATTCCAATGTGTCCCCAATAAAAACATTACAAAAATAATGTCTACGTTGTACAAGTAGTCATAAACTCAGCTTATAATTTCATTTGAACAAATAAAAAATTCATTTTGGTGCTAGAAGCATCTTTACTTTTGCGGTCAAAATAAAACATTTTCAATGGTAGCCTGAATATTTTACACTCCTTGTAACCTTCATGAAAGAGGTTATAAGGAGTGTATTTTGGTGAAATTGCAATTCAATCTTGGTAATTTAGAAGTTTTTTTGCTTAAACTAAACTTCTAAATTAGTAAGATTGATTTAGAAGTTTTTATTACTTAAACTAAACTTCTAAATTAGTAAGATTGATTTAGAAGTTTTTATTACTTAAACTAAACTTCTAAATTAGTAAGATTGATTTGCAATTTCACTACAATGATCGAGTGCGTTGTCACTCGTAAAAAGCAAGCAATTAAAAAAACGAAAAAAGACTGTGCATACATATAGAACGTAATGTAAAGCAAACTTTCTTGTAAAGTTGAAATAAACCACGTGTTTGCTGTACATTACAGCTGACCTCACCAGAAAAGTTGTGAGTAAGACAAGATTAGCGCAACAAAGATAAAAAGTGGTTTTGTTATCAGGAATATCCAAGTCGGTGTTGGGTGAACCAAAAAATATCTCTAGCCCTTATTCAAGAAAGTATTTTGAATGGTTGCAATGTTTGTGTAAGAATAAAACTTACAGCATAGACCTAAGAGCGCAGATGGCAATGGAGCTAAAGCTCCTTCACAAATTAAAAAAGTTTATGAAATAGGCTTCTTCTTTTGAGAAAAATCAAAATATCATCACTTTCCAAAAGTTGCACCTCAAAAATTAAGGTCTTCAAAATTTTTGAACTGAAATTGCAAAATTGCCACCATGATAAAAGTTGGTCGCCCAAAAGAGTCCTTCCGTTAACGATTTCCATACAAAAGAAGTGCTACGCGTTTGACTAGCAGAGGCCAGTGTTGGATAAGCAAGAGCTTAGGGCTCATGTGCAATTGTGCACCTAGATCTTTGGAAAATATAGCTTCAGGCATCAAAGTGAGAACAATTTTTTGTTATGTAGAGAAAATCCCAGAAATAGGGGAAAAAATTCATTTCATCGACACGTGGGGCCCTTTTCAATGCAGGTGCGCTTCCCCTTCAATTGAACTTAATTTGATCTTAGTAGTGGTCCACCTTGACTAGACCGATTAAACGAAAGCTATTGTGTTGTAGTGGAATGTCCAGCAACGGGAAATCAGATGGCAATGGGCTAAGCAGCTGTACAAGTGCCAGGTTTAATTTTGAACATAAACTCTTTTTTCTGTAAAAGTCATTACAAAAAAAGGTACTTCGGAGATCTGCCTCAAATTAGTGCAGCATGAAATGTCGGTTTCTTAGACGATATTTTTCTGAATAAAAACATAAGAACAAAAAGAAAACAGTGTAACAGTTTTCACGATAACTGCCAATTAAGTTCATAAAAATAAGATTTTACGAGGGCTTTGGTCAAAATTGACACCAAATACTTTTTCTTCTGAGTGATTGATTAATGTCCAATAATGGATTTTTAGAAATGGCTCTCTGCCATGTTCATAAGTTGTTTTTTAATAAATGAAACATGATATATATACGATTTCTCGAGCCAAGTATATCACTCGCATTTTGCTGAATTAGACAGGTGCAAGAATAACATAAATTTCAGAGCAAAATATCAAACCTAAATTTATAGGTTGAGAACTATTTTTTGAAACTGTTATAGTTTTTGATAAAAAAAATTTAACCTGACATTTCGAACTGGAGTCAACTTTTCAGCTTGCTTATCAATGTCACCGCAATTTTACTGCAGTAAAATGAAATGACATGATACTTTAAACAAATTAATTGAGCAAACTGCAGACAGTGACACTGTTTCGATCTATCACGTCTCTTCAGTGCAGTTGTTGACCAGAAACTAGAGGCTTTAAACAAGGCATAGCTTAGACCGTCACACGTGTGGGACCTATAGTAGATCCAGCGTAAATTAATTGAATCGTTTTAAAAATGAGGCGCTGATTATATAAAAACGAATGTGTTACGCGTAATCTAATCCTGCTGATCGAGCAAAACTTATTATTAAGGAAATATGTGTACAGTGATCTCGGCCGGATCATGGTTAAAAATATTCAAGTAATTGGTAAATGATCTATAAAAATATTTTGCTTAGTGAAGATGGACGACGCGCAATTTGTATCACTTGAATGTAACACGCAAACTGATAACCCTTCATATCCGCTTGATTAGACTAGAGTGATTGCTGTATTCTTGTGACCATTTTATTTTCGACAAAGCAAAAGCTATTAGTCTACTGTTTAATACACATTTTACTGTATAATCGTAAGCGACACGTACTTACAGTTGCAATAACAGCAGCAATTATTTTTATACCATTTCGGTAGAGAGGTAACTTTTAAAATCCACGTTGTCGTTATTGCTACAAGCAATACACCATTGAATATAATAACAAATTCAAACGTTTTCAGCGCTACATATCGCCCTCGTCAGGACCTATATACAAATATTTACAGTGTTAAAACTATCGTTGAACGACAACACAAAAAACACAAAATATTTGACAATAGTCAAAACAGAAAACAGTAAAACTTCATTTTGCAGTCTTCAGTTTTACTGTTTTTTGTTATGACTATTGTGAAGTTATTTTGTGGTTTTGTTCAGCAGTAGTTTTAACACTGTTAATATTTGTATATAGATCCTGACGAGGGCGATATATAGCGCCGAAAACGTTTGAATTTGTTAAATATATTTTCATTACTTTGTTTCAGCGATGCATTGCTAATAGCAGTAATAACAACGTGAATTATTTTTATGTTAAGTGACTACAAACGCGCCGCACTGTAGCTGAAGGTAGACCAATGTCACTACAAACGCGGTTTGGAAAGGTAAGCCTGCCAGAACAGCATTTTCCCAGAGAATTTTTTGCCCAAAAAACAGCAACGAAGTAATTTTGTTCTTTTTCTGGCCAGCCATTGTTTTTGAAAAATTAACCTCCCACCCCAAACTAATCTCTTCAAAAAGAGTAGTCAGTCAACAAGAACAAGGCGAGTGACAACAAATGCAAAGTTGTGAATTTAAACCGTCTGTGGCGTTGGATTCAACCAAGCTACAACCTATGTGCTAAAACTCATGATTAATGCTTTGAAAACGTTTTACCTAAATTTATGTTCGGTAGCAACGCAACAAATAAAAATCTCGAACAACCGTAAAAAATACCTCAATGCTTAAGAAAATATAAGTGGTTTTAAAAGTAAAATTCTATCAATTTTAAAATAAATTGATTTTAATGCTTGGATCTCAAGTTATATTGCGTACGATCTTCACGATAATTGCTTTTCGAGGCCATTCAAATACTTCAAAATCAAGTGGAAAAGGAGACATGGAACAAGTTTCAAGAGGTTGGCTCATTTGTAAGAAAATGCAACTGCAAATGAACATTATTGTTCGAGTTTCAATAAGTTTAGTGTCGGGAAAAAAGATATAAAAGGGAGATACACATAATTTACGACTTAAATTTGACCAAGCTAATGAAAAGAAAAAAATTAGGATGTAATGTAGCATTGATGAACCCAAAATAACTAATGCAAAAAAAGCCACTACTCCATTTTTGTAAAATTATTACATTTCAGCATTGCAGGCTTAAAATAACGTAAGAGATGCCAGCCAAAATTGTTCACCATCTGATACAATGTATTTCCGTCAACACCAAAAGTATCTAAATTTCATAAATATCTCATAAAAACTTCGACAAAAACTTTCCTCAGGAACATTGCTATAACAAAACTTCTAAAAAGTACATTTCAGTTGATTTATTGTTTTTGTAGTTATCAAGTAAATTAGAATCTAAAATAAGCTAGATTTTCTGTGACATGTTTTCATCCAAAATGTTGGTCAATCATCTATTTGTGTTGATGGCGATGTCTGTCGGAATTTCATCATCCCCTTCTCCTCGTCAGTTACTGTTGAAGGTATGAACTTGTTGGTTTCATTGGCGTTAAGCCTACTGTATTTATGGTGGGCGATTTTCTCTACGAGGGGCAACGACAATTTCTGTTTTCTGTATTTTAATCAGTGTAGAAAATTTTTTGTAAAATCATAAGCTTGTAGTTAATTGTTTGTCAGTAATTGGCAGTAGAAAAATATCTATCGTTATATATGGCGGATGCAATAAATTGAGTACCAAAAAAAAACGTTATTTTCATAGCGGTTCTGCTAAAGCAATGACTTTCTCTGGCTTTTATAATCTCCAGAGATGCACAAATGCACAGTAGACACTTTTTGTTACAGTGCATATGCATTTAGTGGTCGCGTGTAAAGAAGCATGACTTGTGGCAAAACTATCGCAATAGACTACTTGGCACTTTAAGTTTGAAGAAGATTTTAAAAGCCCAACTCTTAAATAAATCTTTAAAAGATGCTTTGTCACGAAGAACAATTTTTTATATAATAGACCATTAACTGATTAAACACTGCTATTAATAGCGCAGAGTAATTTTATGCCAAATTTAAGAGATTTCAAAAGTTGAAAAATTTCTCAAATAAACCTTGCAGCAAAATACCAATTTCACAATTTTCCAGTTAACTTTCGAAGAATCTCATGAAAACGTGATCTCCATTACACGGAATAGAATATCATTTCCTCTTTTTGTCACGAAACCCATCAAATTCAATTTTAAGTCAAATCAAAAACCTGTTTTCGTTTTATGAATGTCAAAGTGCAGAAAATGAAATTTAGAAAAACGATTGCTTTCGGGTATTTTCTGTAAATAAGCAACACTGGAGCTGGCTTTCAATTGTGAAAAACATTTCAATAAATGGGTTTTTGAGCTGTAGACCTAGCCAGAGTTTAACTACAATGTTTTTGTTTTTATAATCCTAAAAAATAACTTTAAACAAACGGCAGAATCACTAAAACTGTGTAGCATTTTTTTGCAAAAAATTTAGAAGGTATCACTAGTAAAATTTAATTCAAAAATACCCTTACTTGGATTTTGGATTTTCTGCATCAGAGATTATTTAAATTATGCCTCGGTAGTTATTTTTACACATTATTGTACTTGAATTTTCACATTACGTCCAATGCTGAACGTCAAGCTGGAGGTCAGTGAATACCACTTTTCCAGTATTTGAAATTACTCGACAAAGAAATAGCATCGACGTTTACCAACAGAGTAACAAATATTCTAGCCATTAGATCGCAACCTTATTCGCTACCATTTTCTGTTTCCACAACCTAATCAATAATCCCTGAGGCACTCCAACTTTAGCTGACAAAAATGCATTACATTGGTTCAAGTTACAAACGCTTCATTGTCTGCACGTTTTGCTATTATTGTGCTTCTGAAAAAATACACCTAGACTAATTAACAGCGACACGCGTAGGCAATCTGACATTTGTTTTCCCTTCTCACAGCCATTTTGTTTGATAAAAAACGATATTGACAAATTTTTGCCCAAAACTAGAAATGCCTAACATTTTTTTAATCAAATCTATGAGTGCCTGCAGTTTTTCCAGCGAGATGTCTTTGACTTGAATACAGAATGTCATGTTTTAACAATGTAATCAGAAGGCTCATCACTGTGGCAAAAGAGATTTACTTACTGCAGGGTGCTATAAGCACTTCTATTGGGTAACACGGTAACAAGCGGTTTACTACTAACAGCCAGATTTCTAATCACTAATTTTTCACGTTTTCGACATTAGTTTTGCGTTTTAAGGCAAACAACATCAAATAAAGAAAATTTGGTGTCTGCTCAATCAGCCTTCAAGTTTCTTACAACTTAGCAATAGAGACTAAATAATTGTTCGCACGGTGAATGTTGAATTGTTGCATGTGCGTAACTTTTGCTTTGACATTAAGATCAAATCAAAACAATGCTTAAAGTAAATACCCGTCGTTTTTGAAATCATGTTTTATGCTGGCGGGCTTAGTCTTTTCTCGATCACCAACATGCAAACGGAGCTTAACAATGAACCCTATGATATTCGCGTTGTTGACGCTCGCAAAATTCCAAACTTTAGCCGTTTAGAGATAAGTTTACCTGGAGTTAGAATGCACACGAGATATTTCATGTAATTTATTCGTTACAATGTACAATTACACATCAGTGAGTTAAAATATAAGAAGTATAATAAAGTAACATACACTCTATCAAAAAACTATTTCTTATTACAGAAAATTCTCTGCGGTTGTACCTGTTGCAAAGAAGCGATACTTAAGCAACATAATAATAGGGAAGATGTCATTGGGGTTAGTCCGGAATGCATTCAAAACCCATTCTTTCCAGTCCCATTTGGGTTGCAGTGTCCGCTGGAAGAGTGTGAAGGGTCGAATAAACGCTGCGGGCACTGGAATCAGGAAAAATGTGACACGGCATGTCTTTGTAGGTAAGTAAGAGTCAAGCCAATCCGGAAAGTTAACAAAGTGCTTAGGCTATTTGCTGACGTAGGATACCCTACCGCCATATTCAAAGCACGCGCAAGAAAAAGAGGTTTAGGTTTAAGCTACTGTACTGTATTTACTGCTAACAAAGCTGCACTTTGTTAGCAGTTGTAACTTACTAGTTGTAATTTACAGATGATAAAAATATTGACGAACGTACCTTTAACACTAGCCGACCGAGGATTTCTGAACAGAACAGATGTGATAAAAGCAAATTATACCAAGCTTTTTTCCATTGCCAAAGCCCAAAACGGAGGAAAAGCATGGCCCTTACTTTTTCTCTAGAGGCGCTTGTGGCATTCTATAAATTATCGTTTAGTCACAAAACCATCACAAATAGGAAAAAAGTATGATTCCAAACTAAGGCCGTGAATAAAATGTGGGTCAGGATGGCTTAAACTGCCAGCGTATTGTGTCAAAGATTTAATCTTCTTAGTAAGCATTTTTCAGGCATACTAAAGGGAATCTTTCGGTGTAAAAGTTCTTTTTCTATGAAGCCTACTACTTGTAACGTTTTCTCAATATCAGTTTCTAACTGCTATGCAGACACACAAAATTTGTGAAATTGCCTTTAAAGCTACTGCACAACAATGCAATTGATAGTTTCCAGCTTTTGCAGCTGTACGTAATGAATAGTTTTATTTTTAGTCAATGTCCGAACTCAACTGATGCGCGATGCCAAGATTGGAATCCTAATGTTGTCCCTGGACCAAGGTGCCAATGCAAACCTCTATTAAAACCTCCATTTTGCGGCAGCAAATTTTTGTTTGACTTGTTTCAGAATCCAGCTCCAGAGCTTACTTGCACTATAAAATGTATTTGCAGGTGAGTAAAAAACAAAAAATTACTGAAAAAAATAAGCATTTTTGTAAACTGTACCTGACGCTAAAGCAACCCGAAACCACCAGATTTTTTTTAATGTAATTTTGCGTTTGGACTATTTCCAAAATTTTATTTTAGTCTTGAATTTGCAAACCTAGTGACGGTATGAAAACAATGCAAAGTGTCATGAAAAAAAAGATAACGCACTTTAATAAACGTACTTTAATGCGTGATCTGAATGTGCAGTCTACCTCGTGGTAGGCCCAACTGTTAAAATTTTTTATGAAAAACCCAGAGATTAATCTTTCGTCCCAAACTGTAAAAGCGACCGGCTATGAATTGAGATCATTCTGTGACAAAACTGGTTTATGTCTATTGTTTTAAAGTCAACGTGTTTTGTCTTGCAGCTCATGTTATGATCCTGAATTAAATGCGACTTTACATGGCATAGATAGAGTTTGCTCAAGAATTCCGGCGGATACAGCTTCTAACTGTACATGCTTAGACTGCCCTCAGCTTTTATGTAAGTTTCATGACAGTTTTTAATTTTTTGTTAGAAAAGACACTTTATCCTTGGTAGCCAGATGCTGTAAAATTTACCTACTCCGATTGACCCATGAAGCTTCTAAAAGATGTTACAACGAGGTGAATTTCGTTGCGCACCCAAAACATGACAAAAAAACTTGAAGTAACATATTGGCTTACGAAGAATTAATGTTTTTTGCCTCATGTTATTTTTGTACAATTCAATTTACTTAGTGCGTGCAACCTCGTAATCACGCCAACTAGCGTCAAATAGGTTGTATATTTCGAGTATCGCAGAATATTTTCTTGGCCCGAAAGTCGCCCCTGCCTTATCCTTTGTCGTTGTTTACAAAAAATCACGTTCTAATAAACAATATGGTCTGTTCATCAGCTTTCTAAGGTTAAATAATAAATGGTTAAAGTCGTCATAATGATGTTGTCGTATGCAAAAAGTTAAAACAGAAGGAACGTCTTTACAAGACAGATTTTTCGACACACATCCAAGCATCATCAGAATGACGATCTACTTTTTTAATCATGATTTAATGCAAAAAAAATTCTTTTTATTTTGAACCTTTTTTTCGAAAACGTATACAAAACCATGCATGCTGTCTCTAAAATGAAAGTAAAGTGGCTTAAATGAACCATTGTCATTTTCGAACGGGACTAAACGACGGTGCCCAAAAGCAAGTCTGTTAAACTTGCTTTGCATGGCATTTGCAAGATTATTGCTATACAAAATTTAACGACTCAATGTTTTAAGTTCTTCTACCAATCAAAAACTAATGCATTTCATTTCCTTCCCAGATAATGAAAAATTTATTGGTTGATCTCACTGGCATTCAATTTTTAGGAACACCAAACAGAAGACATGCTATTGTACATTGCACCTTTGTTGCTATACACCTGTTTTAAGTAAAGGAAGCTAATAAAAATTTTTTTGCAGCAATTGTCATGCGGCTTTAGTAATGTGGAAACGGTACATATATAATCCCATCAGCATAAGGTGTATTCTTTACTGCCTCGTAACCTCAATCAATGAATATTGAAAGATGCCATCGACATACCGAGGTGGCGAAATGCTGATTATAAACTTTCGAGGGTGATGAGCTGAATCCGGCCACTTCTGCAAACGGAGACAAAACCGGATTTAAAACATTGGAGCTCTCTCTCTCTGATCCTTGTTTGCAAGAAGAATCTCTAAGTGATCAACGGATTGTGAAATCGACTTCATTTAGATTATTTGCACATAGTCGCAAGGTTGCCAAAGCGATTTGAACTCTGCAATATACAGTCAATCCAGCATCACAAAACCAGCCACAAATTAAAAAAATACTTAGCAGCACCATCGCTTTTTTAGTATCAATGTTGAAGAAATGTTGAGGAATGTTTTTGTGACATAAAAACTTTAATTTATGTGCTGTTTTGTATGTTTTTATTTTCAATTTTCGTGCTATAATTGTAAATTAAATTTTGACGTCGTATTGGATGCAACTGGAAGCAATTTGCATTGAGCATAGATGAAATTTCAAGCAAAAGTTCTTGGGAAAACCTTTATACGTAGCATGAAAGTTGAATCTGATATTGCTAGCTCTTTATCGAAGTAAGGAAAAAAATGCGGCTGTGTTATTCCAAATTAGGAGAATTTTGAAGTCAGAGATCAAAACAATTTCTTTATTTTGCCATGTATTGTAGAATAGCTCATCGTCATTTATGACAAACTTCAGGAATAAACAACCAAACCAATCATCGCAACGCTTATTTTGTTCTATAAACCCAAATACAACACTTTATTGATGAGTAGGGAAGAAAAAGTAAAGCCTGATATTTAGTGGCGTACCAAAAAGGCACCAATTTGGCCTGATTCACAACGATGATCCAACTGACTCCCATTCACACTGCACTGGGAAATGGCAAATGCAGAAATTTTTAACGCTGCTACACACATCTGGTGTGACAACCGCGTTTAGAATTCATGTCGATAAGGCCAGTTTTAAAATCAACCGTCTCTGTGTCGTACCTTGTTCTGTTTACAGGGTTGCCACACAAACCGAAATTGTGAATTCCAGGACTTTCCACTACTTTTAAAAATAATTTCCAGGAGCTTTCCAGAATGGTTTGGAACTTTTTAAATTAACTTATCACTAAATCATTTGATATTTTTTGTACTTTATGCCCATAACTAAAATTTTTCTGTACAAAAATCAAAGACTAAAGTATTATAGAAAATATTATTAGCAAAAGTCAAGTTATTACTACCAGACAGTTAAAAACGCTATATTTGCATTCAATTGATAACTTTTCCTGCCAGTACTAATTTACAGCACACCACTAATTATGAACATATCTTAAAATAAAGAAATTAAATAGCAGAGCACCATGCAATTAATTATGGTACCCACCGTTTTGAAACAAAAACAATTTTCTTTTTTTAATCTGAGCTCAATCGTTATTCAAAGCATAATACATACCAACTATTGACTCCTCAATAAAACGACATGTATGAAATGGCAGCATTCTGTTCAATTAAAGATAGTACTAATTTAGTGCCACAAACAATATAACCTTTCTACTGTTTTCAAACAAAAACGCTTTTTCTCCTATAATCACAGCTAAACATCTATTCACAGCATAGTACTATAGAAATCTTAGCTATTCAGGATACATTGCCCTCAAGTATTTGCAGATGAGTTAAGGAGTGCTCAAGTTTTTTTAGCTCTTCGGCTTTTTCCTTTGTTGCTAATCTCAATGTGCTAGGCTAAGTAACCAACTTAAAACTTCTTCTATCTTTTGCTTTTTCAGATAATTTATCAGCTTCAGTTGTTAATGCAGATATTTCAGATTCAAGCCAAGCTCTTTTGTCTGGTAAGATTACAAGTGCTTCTGCCTCTTCTTCGTGCCTTTTCTTTTTCTTGTTCCTTTGATTTATTAGTCAAATATGCTTTGTATCGCTGCTTGGCAGCTTTAGCTGAAAAAAACGGTAATTTTATGATTTCAACATTAGCAACACCGCCAACTGCTTAAACATGACCACAAATAAGACGTTGTGCACTATAAATTGTTCTTACATCAAATTCTCTATCTCAACTTGTCTTTCAACAGAAAATCCCCTCTAGACCGTTGCTTGTTCATGAGAAAACAGAAACACCTCTTGGGCGACATTCCACAGAAGTCTGTATTTCTACTGTTCACTATCTCTTTGTATTGAATACAAAAAAACGTTCGCTCTACAATGTGCCTCTAAACGAATTAAGTTGGTCAAGGCAGAAAATGATTTGGCACAACACAATAAATGAAGTCGTGAAATTGTGACCGAATCTCATCACATAAACTTAATTTCCCAGCTACTCTATTTACTCTGAATATTTCCATTAGAAGTGCATCAAAATTTTTTTGACATAAACCTTTCTTATGTGCCATATTTCTAGGATATAGACCTGTGTTTCCTTAACTTTTTGTTTGTTGGCACCGTAAAAAAGCTAAATAAATTTCGCGGCACAACAGCCACATGAATCTATTCGTGTTAATCGCAATATGCATTGCAGGTGACAACGAAAAAGGAGGTGTTCATTGGAGATCATTACATTTTCGGGCAACATAACACCCATCTCAGAGGTTATCGACCTTTACTTCATGGCAGCATTTATTAAGTTTTGGCCGAAAACTTGCATAAAAATTAAATATTTTGAAAAAACCGTGGCACCCGCCTGGCACAGTTTGGAAAACACTGATCTAGACACTTCAAGTACTTTACCAAAATGTATTCTAAAGGGCGTTTTTCCAGCAGTTTTGATGTAGTTTTAAGTAGAAAGTTCTTACAGTCACTTTTGACTTGTGAACAATGCACATCGCTGACACTT
Source organism: Trididemnum clinides (assembly GCA_963675345.1). Lineage (NCBI taxonomy): Eukaryota > Metazoa > Chordata > Ascidiacea > Aplousobranchia > Didemnidae > Trididemnum > Trididemnum clinides. The sequence goes on from OY776302.1 coordinate 14,862,433, forward strand.
TTTGATCGCTTAATTTTGACTAGCTCTTCATTTGCAGCACAGCCAATGTCAATTTTATGTAGCCTACCTGTACGTAATTTGTGGGCTCCAAAACGTCAATTTTACAAATCTTTTCAGAAGAATACGCTTTTGTGAAAACTCTATTGCGAATGAACTTATGCAATAAAATTCTCATCATTTTTGTTAGATCTTGGTACAAAAATGGTATCATAGGCTTATTACATTGATAAGTAGAGAGAAACTGTTGTACGATCTTGGCGATTCCAATGAAGATCAAAAGCTTGACAATAAGTAAGGGGTCTTTTACACACTGCTTTACAAACCCAAATGAGTGTGCTTTAGGACAAATTTCTTGTTTTGTATTTTTGCAACGAAAGCAATAACACTGGGCCAAACTTGATTACACAACTCTCTCAGCAACCGAAGCATTTTCCACCCATCGATGGGAGGAAAATTTTTGCGAAAATAACTTCGACCCAATTGCCGAAATGAAGTCTTTTCTTCGAACAGGTGGGTCTTCTGACAGCGAATATAAATTTGACAGCAATGTGTCAATTTTCCTATCAGTCGAATAATTTCCATCTCTGAAGGCTCCATAAACAACATGCAATCCACAATCCAACCATTAGTAGGCTTTTGCCATTTAGATCAATATGCTTAGTACAATAAAGTATGTGAAATTTTTAATTCATATTTGGCCCATCCATAGAGATTTGAATGAGCTCGTTGACATGAAGCTCTTTAGTGCAGTCTTTAAAATGCTGCAGCACGTCATCAGCCCTTGACCCATGAATGCAGATGCATAAAAGCATGTTGTTGTCTAAAAAGAAAAAAATGTCATTACTTGGCTTGAACTGCAAGAACTTTGATGGTAAGATATCATCCATAATTACCTGCCTGATGAACAAGTTAAACATCTGCGAAAATAAAGTAAGTCAAAAGGCACACTGCAGTAGCAATAAATTTTGTAGTTGTTGACTAACACAGCTAAAGTAGCTCACCCGTCTATTTTTGTTACTTCAACATTTATTGGTGGAAATATCAGTCCTGACTTATTTTACTATAAAAAATAACACGAGTACAAAGAACAGATTATAACTATTTATTAAATAGCTGTGAAAAAGAAATGGTAGTCGGGCATTCTAGCTCATCTACAAGTGGTTTCATAACTTTCAAGCTGGCGATCATTGGCAGGTTTCTATTAATAGCCTTTTACAACTCCCTAGATGGGCGGCTTTACTATTGTTTCCCGGTGAAGCAGGGGATAAGGTCACAATCATTTTTCCATGATTTTTTAGGACCAGTGTTCAACTTCAAGGTATTTCTAGAGCTTTCTAGGAAAGAATTACCATTTCAGGAATTTTTCAGGCAGAGTGTGGCAACCATGTTCCACACTAAAATTACCGGAGCGGTCGTTATGACCGTTTTTGATTTTTAATTGTTTTTATCTCTAATTTGGTACGTGCAATAACATTGAAATTTCCTGAATTTTCCTAAATCTTGGATGACTTTTAGCATGTTAATTTTCATTGCATCGTAATAAGTGCAGGGTGGGATGGGAATGGATTTACCTTAAATTACCGAAAATGGTCATTTTGACGGAGCAGAAACTACTAAATTTTTCATCATTAAAATTGTCTTTGCAATCAAGAATCTTTTGCTATGCTATTGCATCGAAACAATCCTGCTACAATAACTGCACTAACTGGTAAAAGTTATCTACCAGTGCGAAAGATAAATATGTTTGTGTGGACATAGGGGTAGAAGTATGGCGATTGGTGGCTGAAGCCTCCAGACTGTTTGCAGCCCCTTGTAGAGATTTTAAAACTGGGCAAAATATTCCCTTTTGAAAAATATATTTCCAAAAAAAAAGATCTTCGCCTATATTTGGAGCAGAAAATAAAAAAGAAAACACTCTGAAAATATTGATACCCAAAAAACACGGGTCCTCAATTTTTCTTTGAGACAGAAATACTTTCAGCCCTCCACCCATGCTAAAGAAAGTTACGCTTGCGTTGTAATGTTACGCTTTGATCAGGGATTGGCATATTCAGACTCGGTTCGACGTAGGCCTACATGGAAAATGATTTTTTTTAAATAAAGCAAATTTACATGCTGCTATTGATAACATGCAGGAAATTGATTTAGCATCATGTAAATTTGTCGGTTTTGGCAGTGAGACAGTGACAGTAATGATGCAAGTAGGCTGCTACAGCGCAAGCGCTAAATGATAATTCTTATGCAATTTACATCTAACACAGCGAAATTTGATTTGCATTGGTTGCTAATGACGAAGCATGATTGAAATGTATCAAATTTCCTTCAAAATCGAGAAGTAGATTACAAGCTCCAAACCTACTAACTAATAGGAACGCTGCTGACAAAAAGTTGAAGGCCTACAATTCATTTTGTAGATTAGGACAGATATGGGCAAACTTTGTAGTCGGACACAAGAGTTGGCCAAGGGCCAGTGCTTCAAATCTTGCAACAGCTATATACAATGCAAGAGCTTCAAATTTTGCAATAACCTCTTGCAATGTCGAATAAAAGGCCTTTGAATGTGACTGTGTCCAAAAAAAAAAGATCATCACCCGCTATTTGGATGGAAAATGCGTCAATTCAAACTAAGATTTGCGTAGCGGCTTTTAAATGATGGCTTTCATCGTTTTGGGCTCTTTAGTACGGAAAGTGCGGCCACCCCTATCACATTAAATTAAACCTACGTGGAAGTTTCTATAAGTTTTGGCGGGCTTTAGTTTGCTTATCTCTGGATTAGAACCTATGCAGTTTATTCCAAGACATAATGGAACTTACGATTCGTTAAACTCCCACTTAAAATTATTCAAAATATCATTTGGTCTAACATAACAGTTAAAACAAGCTTGTGACACAAAACAATGCCTAATTATCAAGCATCTTTTAGTAATTAAGCAAACGGTCATTTTGACCGTTTGCGGTAACTTTAGGTAGGTCGAAAAAGCAGTAATTCTAGTGTTACTGGCAGAAGGATGAAGGTTTCTCGACCGAAAAATTAGCTCGTAAGAGTTCAACGACTACCTTCTATGTACTACCCTTCGCACTCAGGACTGTACGCTTGAGAAGCTAAACCTACCAGCCCACTCTTTGACAATAATAACTCTATTGATACACTTGTTTGTTGAATGCCCGTAATCATCGATCACCAACAACTACTTTTTGTCTAAGCAGCGAATAGCCTTCCCCCCTTCACTTTTCTCACTTGTCTCTTCTGTCGTTTCATTGCCTCCCCTCCCTCTTTTTTTCTTTTTTTTTCTCAGGTATATACCCTCGATGCGTCACGTAATAAAAAAATAATTCTCGAATATTTTCTGGGTCAGCCAATAAAATTGTTAGAAAATCAAATTAACACGAAATGGTTTGTAGACGAAGGAATACAGCAAACATTTATCAAAAAAACACCAATAAAATCGCTAAAAAAACAAATTAAAAAGGATTCGTCTAAAAAGAATACTGAAAACAATTACTAAAACAACCAATCAAATCGCTTAAAAAATGAAATAATTAAGAAAGGGTTTGTATACAGGGAATGCTGAAGATAATTATCAAAAACAATGAAATATTCTTCGTTTGAACAGGATAAACGGTTTAATTAATCCCTAAACTGGGCCCCATTAGCCTGCAGTCATTACACATGCTGAACTTCGTGACATAGCCTACTAGAAGAAGAAAACATTGAGTGGGCCTTTCCAAATATAGACATTGGTTTTTGTGTACTTTTTACATCAATGGTCACAAATGGTTTAGCTAAACGCTCATTTTCTTGGTAGAAGCATATTAAAAATTCCATTAGAGCAACTAAGCAACCTGGCAGGCTGGATGTTTTTCTCTGTTGAGTATAGAGGCAGATGTGTTAAACAATATAAGTTTAAGGGGGCCAATAGGAGGTCCCCATAAGGGGCCAATCGGAGGCCCCTCATCAAATCATGACTCAGGTCCCAAAAATGATTGATCCACCACTGCCCCCAAGTAGCAAAAATTTTTCATAACTTCAAGCGTCTCTCCATTCAGATTTAACTTCTTTTCAAATTTCTTCTGTACATTCATATATCAGACGCATGAAAACGACTAAAAACCTTATTAGATAGCTGCATAAGCTTGACTATAGCAATAAAAATGTAAGGCGGTTTGTATATAATTGGCTCTGACCTTTCCTCATTTGCTTTGCTTTCAAACCACTTTTTAAATATCCTATTTCAATGTGATCATTACGTCACAAAGTCGGAGAAACAAGATGAGCTTGTATTTTTTATCTGTCTGTAGTATGCCAACTCGCTCGATGCTCTTAAACTCTTATGAGTTCTCCAGTTATGTCTCCAGCTTGTACGGTGGTTTCGCCTGATGAAAAGAGCCTAAGTTTTGGTCTAAATGCCTAAGATCAAATGGCAAGAGATTGTTAGAGATAATTCGATTACCAAAAATGGTCTGTAAAGATGTCAAAATAGCATTTGATATTTGTGCTGTTGCACCACCAAGCGCATATTGCATAACATAAATAAATTATAAAAACAGTAAGATAGGGGCTTAATTTTTGTCAAAATTTTGGTTCTCAAAAATTTTGTGATCATCCCGCTATGCTGAAAAAAATTTCTTTAACTTTCATCGGATATTGTGTAAGAGCATTAGTCACTAATAATCGAGGATTTACTATTTCTTATCATAAAAAAGTAACTCGTCCGACTCACAATCTCGCCCAACTTGCAATCTTATTCGTGTCTAGGTGGCTTTGCCAGCATGGATTGCCCGGCTGGGCCACCAGTCAAATATGTCGCGATAGCAATATTAGTTTACCCAAATGGTAATTTTGAGGCATTGGCAATGGTGTGGTGGTTAGAGCGTCAGCTTTGCACTAGGTAGACTTGAGGTTCGTTCCCATTGTCAAGTCATACCAAAAAACTTTAAAAAATGGTACTCATAGGTTGTGCAGAACAAGCTGGAAAGTTCGCTTGTTGTGTCCTTGGGCAAGACATTTAATGGGACGCCTCTATCTTTATGTGGAAGACAGGTGGACAGACATCTCGGAAATGGCAACTCCCAAGAGAGTGCGTACTTACCGTCCAAAGTATAGCAATATAATTCGGTTTCTCGTGAATGGAAGATAAATATGGACAATACAAAAAAGTTGGTATAAATGGAGATATCGCCCCTATGCCCTCACCCTGATCATCCTGCTTTTGAAATAATACTGGTATTACAAACTGTGGGAAAAGGAAGGAGGTGACAATCGCTGAGCAACAATTTGGCTTTATACCAGGAAGGAGCACCACCGACGCAATCCTCTGTTTGAGGATGCTGTTGGAAAAGTGGACTGAAAGGCAGAAAGCAGTGCACTGTGCCTTTATTGACTTGCAGAAGGCATACAACACGGTACCCAGAGAGGAACTGTGGGAATACTTGCGGTTAGCCGAGACATTAGAGTGTAAAGATTATTAAGGACATGTATGACGAAGCGACAACAACTGTGAGAGGTGCAGCAAGGTTGGACTTCACCAAGGCTCAGCACTCAACCCATTCCTTTTTGCCATAATCATGACAAGCTGATGGAGGACATCAGAAAGAACGCACCATGGGAAATGCTGTTTGTAGATGACATAGTGCTGTCTAGGCAAAATCCTAGGGAGCTAGAGGATGATCTGGAGATTTGGAGAAATGCACTGGAGAGAAGAGGCCTGAAAGTGAGCTGGAGCCAGACCGAGTATTTGAAGGCTGGGGGTGGGGATGATGGAGAAGAGTTGAAGCTGCGAGGAGAAAAGGCGAAGAGAGCGAAAAACTTCAAATAAATGGGTTTGACAGTTAGTAGCGATGGAAGATGTGAAGAAGAAGTAAGGAGAAGGATCCAAGCAGGCTGGATGAGTTGGAAGAAGGTGTCTGGAGTTCTGTGCGACAAGAAGTTATCAGCAACGGTTAAGGGTAAAATGTACAAGAGTGTTGTTAGACCAGCCACGCTTTATGAAATGGAAACGGTGGCAGTGACGGAAAGACAGATGGCAAAAATGAAAGTTGCAGAGTTAAAAATGGTGAGATGGGCACTGGGAGTGACAAGAAAGAACAAGATAAGAAACAAATACGTGAAAGGGACTGCGAAAATCGCAAAGCTGGGAGACAAACTTTGGAATGCAAGGCTACGCTGGTATGGACACGTGAAAAGGAGAGAAGAAGGCTACGTGGGAAAAAGGATGGTAGAGATGGCGGTGCCAGGTAGAAGGAAAAGAGGAAGGCCAAGGAGAAGGTGGATGGATTTAGCAAGAGAAGACATGGAAAGGGTTGGAGCTAAAAAGGGAGACAAAGTCGATCGGGATAAATGGAAAATACTTTCGCGCTGTGGCGACCCCGAATTGGGAGAAGCCGAGAGAAGAAGAAGAGAACTGGCCTTACAAGCTATCCATCATTTCAAAAAGCGCTATCGTCTAGTTAGAAACTCTAACCATTTTTTTCAATAAGTGCAGGGGCAAAAAATCTAATTTGGGGGTGGGCGCTGTAATCGTCCTTGTGTTACTTTTGCAGAAATAAGTTGCTTGGTAACAAGCTTATTTTATGACTTGGGGCAACCCACACTCAAAATGGTGTTTGTTGCACCAAGTTTCTTGGCTCATCCTAGGGTCGAGAAGGGGCTAAAAGTCACTGGGATGCATTGTTGCGAGAAAGTATTTAACACAACCAGTGGAGGGAGTTATTTGCTGGCGTTATAACATCCGTTTGCTTCACTTTTTAACAAGTTAAGCGGTTTGCCATCTTGTTTTCAGGAGTAGAACAAAAAAAAGGAAAACAAAGACTGAGTTTTACCTTCCGGCGAACACAAATTAGACAACGTAAGAATTTTGACATAGCACAATTATCTGCAAATACTTACGTAAATTTTCTATTGCCGTAAATAGTGAAATGCATTAGTAGCAGAGCGGTTTGCGTGTGGTTTGTAATTCTAAAATGTGTTAACCCAAATGTAGAGTTTTGAAGACGAAGTGCCTTGGGGTATATTGTCACAGTTGCGATAAAACTGGAGACGGGCTAATTTATTTTCCTAAAAATCTTGTCACCTGCTTTCACCCACTCGAGGATATTATCTTTGAGTGGCCTATTTCAGTTTTCCCACAAACAAAGAAATCAGCAAATCTATTTACTTTTTACTGCTCTGAGCTCTATACCCACAATGTGCACTAAGATCAAGGCTGCAATGTGTTTATTCATGCCAATTGAGAAATCTGCATTAGTTATACAGTATATAAAGCGCGATTCTGTCTGTACGTGTGTATTTACGTACGTACGTACAATTTATCTCCTCCAAAATGACTGGGCTTGCAAATATCAAACTTGGCACAATTGATCACCACATCGGGGTGAGTGTCATAAGGGCATTGGCTACGTCATCACAATGTCATAATTAACGATAATTTCTTTTAATTGAGATTTCTTGACAGAGCGTAACTGTTTTGTGCGCAAACGGAAGCTAGAACAAAACCTATCACTTTACAAAACATTTCATCCATTTAGGATCTACGATGAAGTCACAATCAGCGCTTGATTGCACTATTTGTTAGCTATATTTTCTCAAAAAATACTCATCGTACAACGCAATTCAACGCATTTTCAGGAGATATCAATAACGTACTTTTGATGAAAATAATTCTACAACAACTTATGCTCATTTGGCAATGCAACAAGCAATTCTTTATTTAAGCATTTTAAACCTTCTAAGCATGTTCCTTCTTTTTTCTCTCACACGCTTAAAACTCGTTCTATGATGTCATAATGACGTCTGGTACGATTAACACTGTGCTTCGCAAGCAGAGATTATATTATTAAGATTTTTTCAAAAATTGCAACCTTTTTACAAAGTCAGTTTACTCACAAATTGATTTTTGACCTCATTTTCTCAACCGATTTTCAAAATTGTTTCACCAAATTAAAAGTTATTTCAAGGCAATTCCAATGATATATGACATCTGTATTTACTATTTGTTTTTATACTAAACAAATTCAACTTTAAGACCTATAGTTTAACTTTTTACCCCTCTCAAAAGTGGTAAGCTGAGTAAAAACAGGTAAGTTTATTGCATAAAAGTTATGATAAGATACTAACAATACTGTCCGTTAAAACCTTAGGAAATTTACTTTTCAGCAATATGTGACTACAATTACTTTGGGCTAATGATTAGTTCATATTGGCTGATCAATAATTTGGTTGCCATACATCATGTCCTATTTTTAGTTAAACAATTATCCTACTAGACTAGGGGTGGGCAAACTTTTTAGCCGGAGGGCCGCATTGACCATTTTGAGGGTGGTCGAGGGCCAGGGCTTGTTGTCTCGCACAGCTGCATGCTATAGAAGAAATTGCATTAGCTCACAATTTTGCGAAATGTTCTAGCAATGTGGTATCTCAGCGCGCAAAAACGGTGGTGTCTCTAAAAAAAAAAAGGTCATCACCTTTTCGTAGACGGTAAATGCGTGATTGAGGGCAATTGTAGGCTCTGACGCATTTTCCGTCTAAGGGAGAGGCGATTACCTTTTTTTTTAAGGACACCGTCGCTTTTTCGCCTCGTCAATCCCCTTGTCGTATTTATTTTAAAACGGCAAAGTTTCAAAAAGTCTTCGCGGGCCGCACAGAATGCTCTCGAGGGCCGCATGCGGCCCGCGGGCCGTAGTTTGCCCACCCCTATACTAGACCAAGCCAACATGCAATTGTTGGGCAAAGTTAATTTTTTGGTACATTTTGACTACTTTTTTTTATAAACATGGTTCATTGGCATCTGTCTTCGTTTCCGAAAACATGTATCAAAAAATAAAGTATCCAAACGTTTGTGAAATGTAGCTTACCGGTTAAAAACACTCATGATTTTGGTGCCAAGGCTTCACAAAATTGCAATTTGTACAAAAAGTAAGTTCTTTGGTACATTTTGTTTATTCTTTTTTGATAGCATGAATCTTTGGCAATATCCATTAAAATATTTAAAAATATTCCTCACAAATGAAATTTCTAAAAACTTTAATATGTAGCCAATTACAATCAAAACAGTTGGTGATCACCCAAGAAAAAAGGAGGAAATGATAATGGTACTGTTCAATCTTTTGCAACGAAATATTAGAATCTACCTACATATGATCCAAATGTTGAAGCAATTTCCTTTGCAATTGGGAAAGGCTGGGGCAGGCAGCTAATTTGATATTCTTAACCTCGATATTATAATGGGGGCCCCGTTACTGCTATAACTTAACTATGAGTGCTTTCTTTCGGGTTAGTTTGCTTTTGCATGGCTGCATTTATGCCAGGACCAAGCAACTGGCGTGAAGTCAGAGGCGTTAGTTCATACAAATTTTCCTGCAGTAGCCTATCGAAAAAGTCGTTGGTGGGGGTCCTAATATTCAATGGCTTTATCCTGAAAATGCGTATCAGTTACCTTGGTGCCCTCCCACAACTTTGATATGCTTTTAAGCTTGCTAAATTTAACATATAAAGCCTTTTTGGTTTAAGAACGCCTATGGTGAAAACAATAGGCGTATTGGATTGGCAATATCTCCACAAAATTTGAAAATCAATGCAAAACTGCTGTCAGCTCATGTTTTGGTGCAGTAAAGCTTCGTGTAGCGTTTTCCACAAGAAAGATGCTTCCAACGGTCCGCAAAGATGTCGTGCCTACCAAGCAACAAAGTATGGTCGTTTACCAATACGTGTGCCGCTGTGATTGTCGGTACGTAGGCCGCACATCTCAAAGACTGCAGGATAGAATAAAACAGCATATACCGAAAGCAATAAGAAATCAAGCTCAAACAAATTGTGACTTATCTCAATCCAAGCATACCTGTACTTCGGCAATTGGACAACACCTCCTCAACAATAAAAAATGCGCCGCTCACTATGATGACAACCAATTTTCTATTTTGGCTAAAGGAAGAACACTTTTTCATTTATCTACCTTGGAAGCGACTTTCATCAAAATGCTTAAACCGGAGCTTTGCCGCCAAAAAGAATTCGTCTACACATTAAAATTACGTCATTGATTCGGACTCGACGAAACGTCTGGTTGTCTACCAATCAGAACGTTCCGCCATTCTCACCAGCTTCGTTCGCTATAAATACCTCGCCATCAACACCAGGCTTCATTCTAGCGATAACTCCTGATGAGAGCTAGACGAAAACGTTAGAGTTTTCACTTATTCTTTGCAAAAGAGTAATATGAAATGGTCGATAACTAAAGCTTTATTCAAATTTTGTACCACTTCTCATCTTTTTAAACGTTTTTCCGTTTCAAAGACAAATCATGGACCAGCGAAAACACGGGGAAGTGCGGTCTGTGAAACAGCGCTACTTGTAAAATAGTGCCTCGTGCAAAATGTATTTGGAAACTGTCGTTGTAATGTGGAAGCGGCAAGGTTCGTTTTGCAGCTGCATGTGCTGGTTATTTATAGGTAGGCCTAGGCTTTGTTTTGCTGTTGACCAAGTTTTGCCACTTCTAAATCGCCACGACAGTTCCCAAACATATTTTGCTGGAGGCACTATTTTACAAGTAGCGCTATTTTACAGACTGCAGTTCACCTTGTTTTCGCTGGTGTATGATTTGTCTTTGGAAAGGAAAAAATGGTTCGTTGCTGTATGATTTGTCTTTGGATTGGAAAAATTGTTTCCTTGCTGTATGATTGGATTTTGAAATGGAAAAACGTTTTTGTTGCTGTATGATTTGTTTTTGTAATGGAAAAATTGTTTCTTTGCTGCATGGTTCATCTTTGAAAAAGAAAAACGTTTTCTTTACTGTATGATTTATCCTAAACTCTACCAAATTATACTTTACCACGTACTTTACAAATGGCACCTCATAGTCTGTTGCATCATCGATAGAGCTTAAATCGTAAAAAATAAATTGTATCGGAACCATCTTGTTAATATCTCTCGCAAAAGCTTTTGATTGCGTATCCACTTTCAGTACTTTTTGAGATAAGAAAACTAATACAACCATTAATTGTTAATAATGACTTTATCTCATTTCCGGAAGAGGTGAAATTTTTTGAAGTTAATTAGTCGGTTGGTGGCTTTTCTTTTTTTGTTTAAGAAAAATCTGCTTTCCTCCGTCAGCAAACGCGAACTAAAAATTATCCTCCATGATGACGTCATCATCCCAGGATGGTAATGAATTATGCCAAGTTTCATATTTGGACGCCGAGTAGTTTTCGTTTAACTAAAGCACTGAGACAGACGCACACACAAACAGAATTGACCTATATGATATAGTTGGCAAAATTTTGCTTAATCATTTGGACTTTGTCCAAAATCACTCTCTACTAGCTTTTGTAACATATTTTTTACCAGTCGATTTGTGGTAATATTTCAGAGATGCTCTACTGCACGGGTGTTCAAAAGTAACTCATTATTTTGTATTGTTTATTGAAAGTTTAACTGATAGAAATATGAACCCAACAAAACCCACATGATGAAATATACATGAAATGGAAATATTTGCGGTGGGCGCACCGACTTTGATTTAGAGCACAGGTCTGCAGCTCGGAAACCGCGACACTCATTTATGTGGCTCTTCCTGCTTCGCAAACAGTTATTGGGTTGGCCGTTGTTCATAAAAAAGAGTCAACTGTTAGACTGCCGTTGTCTACATTTTTGACTTTGTATTGTTTCACCAGAATGGTATTGATAGGGGAGGGGAGCAGTTGGTACCGACGGATCTGGACGTGAAAATTCTTAGGGGACCTGGGGATTGGGTGACAAAAACTTCTCTAAAATAAAAGCAGAAAAATTGATTTTATAAAAAAAGGTCTTCAAGTCAAGAAAGAGCGAAAGCAAAAATTTCAATAAGGATTTGCAAAAAATTAGCAAAAAGCAGCCCAAAGTAAGCAAAGCAATCACTTTTGAAAATTTGTTTTTCAAAAAAAAGGTTTTTTTTCAACTAGAGAAAGACCAAAACATCTATTTTGCAAGTATATCCGCATATAAAAAAAGAACTCAAAAGGGCAAAAATAAAACCTCTAAACTTTGGTTCCGGACTCGGATCAACCTTTTAACGACCTTATTTTTCACACTGAAAATAACTTTAAAATATCTACTTAAGTAAAAGTATTGTTACTTATTTCAAGAAAATACTCATCTAAAAGTAGAAAGTAACAGCAGATGCATTTAATTGAGGAAAAGTAAAAAATGGTCCAAAATAAAAAGTATTTAAGCAGTAAAAGTAAAACGTAAGTTTGTTTTTTTCACCAGTTTTGTCTTTTACTACACCTAAATTATAGGGTATAGTTCAGACACGTACACCAGCGCATTAGAAAAGGGGAAGAAGGCGTATTGGCGTTGCCAGAAACAAAATTGATTGCAGAAAAAATTTACTTTGGGGGCTGTTTTGTTCCTCCTTTAGCAATTTTTTTGAAGACGGTCATTTTATTGAGGACATTTTGTCTCTTTTGCAAGGAAAATAACCTTCACAATTATATCCAAAATGTAGATTTTATAAATGCATCGGGAGTTTATTTGCCACTTTTCTCCTAGAATTTTTATAGAAGCCGCCGCGCAGTCATTTGGGACCCACTTTACGCGTAAAAACTAATTTTTTCCGGAGGTATGTTGCGTCGTGTGTGGTTCCTGTGGGATTTGAACCCGTGTCTTTAGAGCTGATCTCCTCGCGCACCGACTTCCGGTGACATGCAGCCGCGTGCTGCCAATTATGCCTTAAAGCACCGCGTTTAGTTTTATAACCTTTTGAAGGTCTTTCTAAGTCAAATCACTTCTTGTGTGATCAGTTCAGGTAAGGACATCAGCTTTGGTCCGTACTTCAACGGTTAGCAGTAACGTCAAAACGAACCTGGTTCAAAATAAACGGCACGTAACTTTTGTACTTTGTATTAAATTGTTTTTAATAGTCAACGTTAATGCTATTGGGGGATCTCTCGGCCCTTGAGGCAAGCCCTGCTGATGAGTTCCAAAGGACAAAACGCGTCCAGGGATGGTTTTGTAAATATCTCTCAATAGCATTGCTTCCTTCGGAAGCCTCGCGCCTTCAGCACTTGCTTTGTTGTTTCGCTTCTCGCAGATAAGACGTTCTCTATAGATCGTAACCACTTGGAGCTAGCAACTAGCATATAAATACCAATATATGCTTGAGAGTGTGAAATACATTTCAAAAATAAAATATTGTATAACATGTGAATTTACTTCTGAGCTAAAAACTTTTAAATACCAAAATACTTAGTGACAGCACGACTCACTGGTCGTAACTAAGTGATTGCATCTAATCTGTTGGCATGAAATAATAGCATCATCTGGTATTCAAAATAGAAAAAAATCATCTGAAAAAAGTAACCACTTCAATTTGGAGCTGTCTTTTATACTGGTGTTCGGCATTTCAATTAACAGATATTAAGTATCTGCGCGTTGTGGTAGTGATTAGAGTGTCCGCTTCGTAGTTGGTTGGGGTTCATTTCTCAAGTCGAGTCGTATTTACAAACTTTGAAAAATGGTGTTCACAGCGACCCTGCTTGCCGCTCAGCATAAAAAGGATAGTGTGGAGAACAAGCCGGAAAGCTTACTCGTTGTGTCCTTGGTTACGACATTCAACGGGATGCCTCCGTCTTTGTGTGGCAAACAGATGGCGGGGTCAAGCAGTCTACCAGTCCTCGTGGTCCAGTCCAACTGAAGAATAGCAAAAATGACTCGGAAGAAGCTTACAATCTAAGATGCCTTTCCAAAAATGAAAAATCTTTCCCACACGAAGAAGATTTTTAGTTAGCTACAACATGAAGAAAATAAACACCTGAATTTAATGCTGTCTTTTATGATAGCATACGGTATTCCAATTTAACAGATATTAAGTAGGTTACAACCACTAAAGAAGCAAACCTCTTTGCACCATTTACTTTGATGTTTCCCTTCATTGCAATAATACACCCAAAAGTTTACATGCAATTCCCTACAAACTATATATTGTCAGAAAGCTAAGAGCAAATTATTTTTGTTAATGCTGAATTTATTATTTAAAAACATCGCATTTTGAAATTATATCTCTGCAAACTGGATATATTATCACCCAATAAGGCAAATTTAAAAGCTTAAAACTAAATAACCACATGAGGTATTGGTCTGAAAAATATCAAGAATGTATGTAACGGGTTCGTGGAGCAGAGACCCTTGGGGTAGTCTCCGAACCCGAGACAGATTGCAGTGAAGCTGAAGTTGTAAATAGATGAAACGCGCTTTTCCTCTCGTCACGCTGATATTGTCTGACTTTCTTGAATAAATTCTTTGATAAATTTTTATTGGTAATACACGAAACTGAAAATGGAAATAATGAAAATGATGAGCAGATATGAAAAAACAGATGGATTGGCTTCGGCGACGTTGGCGTTGTTAGCGGTGTAGCGTTGTAGCGGCGTAACGGCGTGGCGGCGTGGCGGCGTGGCGGCGTGGCGGCGTAGCGGTTTCAAACTATTTTGACCCCCAAGTACTTTCTTCTTTACTACAGCTCCAACACAGTATCAATCCACAAAGAAACAGCTCTACCAACTTTTCTCTACGTTGGCATCTACGAGCTTCTTTGATAGTCCTTTGACTTCTACCCAAACGTGCAGGTTTTACAAACAACGTAATCCTTCTTGCAACGTGTCTACTTGAGAATAATGTAAAGGTGTGTCCTAACAAGGCAGTTACTACTGCGTCGCTCGAGGGTCAACCTCGCTAATCCAACGACTAATCAATAAAAGACGATAACTCAAGAGAAACAAACATAACAACCACACAACGCGGGTTCGAATCACAGATTGGCTACGCAAAAACTAGATTTAAAGCATTAAATGTTGCCAAATATTGTAACAATATTTACAATGTAGATCGTGTACATGGCAATAAATTTCTGGAGTGAAATTTTTTTATTTATTGAGTGTACAAAAATATTGCAAAATTCTTTGGCAATATTGATTTTTTCTAATACTCATTTGATTTTTCATTCACCTCATTTTAATTTACTTTGATGATTATTTTGCCTTTTTTTTTATCACCGTTTAGTTTCTTGTGCACCCGTTGGCAAATTAGTAGGTGATGTAGTTTAGTTTTGCATTATTTTAGTCAATTCGAGATTTGCGTCTTTCGAGCTTGGAGACATTTTTGGGATTCAAGTTTTAAGTTTAGTTGGTAAAAGGGTTTAAAAAAATAAATTGTTTTAAACGTTTTAGTGATTGTTATCTAAACCACGGAGTTATAAGAGAGTCAACCGCTACAAACCTATTTGGGTGTGAAATTGTTTAACTGAGAGAGTTCTGTATTTGTACGCTACACAACATTAGGATGATTTTTGACTTTATATTATAACACCAACTCCTGCTGGAATTAACCCTGTACCTGCACATTAGTTAAACTGCAATAAAGTGCCTTCCAAGTTTCAACACGTGTGTTATACCATAGGCTTGTCCGTAATATTTGTAATCCTAGGAGTACTGTAATTTACAACTGAATAGGAAATATGACATCGATTTGAGACCCAATATTTTACGACAGCTGTTTGGGGGCCTGGTCAGGCGGCGCTGGATTTAATTAAGTAGTGATCATAGGCGTAGCCAGAAGATGGGTGGCGGAGCCATGACTTCCCCAACTTTCTGAGATACATATAACTTGCTATAATTTGTTGATTTAAACGTCAAAATTAACATCAACAACATAGATTTAGCATATTTGAACCCCTAAATTCATGGGCTGGCGACGCCACTGGTGGTTGTGGGCTCTGAAGCCTAAGTTTAGTGGGGGTCCCTTGAGCAAAAAGTACCTTCTTCTGGTCTTTCACATTTTGCTGGAAATTCTTCTAGGGGTGCAGGCCCTTTGAGCATAAAATTGGAAACTTTTTTTGATCTTTACTTTTTGGTGGGGGTCTTAGAGCCGGGGCCTTTTGGGCTCTCCTAAATCTGGCCCTGTCGTCAGGTTAGACCGACACAGATAGAAATCTTGTCAACTTATACTGAACGGTAAATTTAACACGGATTTGTGCAACCTGTGGTCTGCTGAGCAATATTCTATGGCGCGCAGGGCAATGTCTGTTTCGGATTACTGCCCGCAGAATGTCCATATCTGGCTGCGATAAAGTAAAGATGGCAGGTAAGTTTAGGCAACAAGAAAAAGTCACCTATATAAAATGAGGTCGAACTCCAAAAAAAATCTTTTCATTAAAATCAGGCCAATTTTCTGAAAATCATTCGACTTTTTCGAGTGTTACCGTATAGCCCGGCTGTTGATTTGGCATGGCGCTTAATCAGCGCATGTCAGTTCGGTCTGAGGGTACAAGGAGGTTGCACAGCCCTGATCTAATTGACCCAAAATGTTTTTTTCGACCCTAGACGCAAGAAATGTACCGACATGAAGCTGGGGCAGTAACAAAAAAATGTTTGAGATTGGGTGATATTTTAATAGCTTGTCGGATGCCATCATCATATCTGATACCGATTCGCATATACAGCATAACCTTTTGAGTTAACCAGATTTGAACTGTCAGTTTATGACATATGAAGAGTGTATGAAACAATGTACTGTAAGTACATACAGATATAGTAACAAAGCTTAGGTTACGAAGTCAAATTTAATGTTAAAAATTGCTTAAATTCGGAAATTAACATACCATTCAAAAGAGCAAATCTATGACTTCATTATTCAATTTAAATTTTTTGAATATGTCGACGATTATAAAAGTTATGTTGGTTTTAATAACAATAATCGACAATTTTACATCATAAAACATAGGAAAAATGTGTTTCGGGCACATTTTGCTTTCATTGTCGCTTAACAACCCAAGCAAAAATATTTCCTCGGCTCTTTATCTGCTGAATAATGCCAACACAAATTACACAGGCCAACAAAATAATTTATTGTCAAAAGGCAACGGATGTTGAATCGCTTTGGGGTTAAATCGGGGGCGCTGAGTCTGAAAATGCGCTTAGTTTTGCCAAATAGGCTCTAGTTTTGGAGATATTTTTACTTTACCGAGCATTCTCAAGCATGCGAAGCTTCTTTAATGTGATGTCACTGGCTTCCCATTCAAAGTTTGGTGTCCATTTACTCCATACAACCTACATGTATGTCGAGTCGTATAAAAACAAGTCATGATGTTGATGATTCATAAAAGTTTGATGCGGTTTGGAGCATTACTATCAGCTAATAATCATAAAATTTAGGACTTAATCCCATCAAAAGTTTCTCTTTATTACGTTTATATTCCTTCTTAGAAAAGAGTTATCAGTTTTAGTTTATTTGTTCTCCCCTGTGCGATAAATCAACCATGATACGCCTAAAGGCAGCATAGTGTGGAAAGCATGTATTGTTCAACCAACTCAGGGGTTCTCAACCTTTATTTTCTCATTTACCCCTTGGAAAATTTCAAAAGTGATATTTATCTCTTAAATTTTTTTTATATATTTTTACTTCTACAAATGCCTATTGTTGTAGGTAAAAGTGTAAACTATTTGCCAACAAAATTTACCTCCAAACCAGGTCAAATTTACCCCGGGTTGAGAAACCCTGAGCCAACTGAAGTGCTAGATTTTGTGGACTTAAGGACATAATGGACAATGAATCGCTGCTTTTTGGCGAGCATTTTAATGGGTATTACATACTTATTTGCTGGAAAATTTAGTTGCATTGCCTTGAATGAACCTGTATATGAAAAAGTAATAGAAATGAGCACTAAACGAAGGCAATGCCGAAACAATCCAGATGTATTTTGTTACATTTGTGGTAAATATATGATGGCAAAGTACCAATTTAATGTGAGAGATTTTACCGAGAGAGCTTATAAAGCCTACTTTAGCATGAAGTTAAGAGACCAAGGTAAGTCTTGGGCACCCCAAAAGGTGTGCAAACATTGTACTGAAACGCTGCGCTTTTGGACCTAAGGCAAAATCGGTTCAATGCGGTTTGGAGTTCCTAATATAGTGTGGCGTGAGCCCAAAAATCGCCATGATGATTGTAATTTTTGCATGGTGGATATGTCTGGTTGGAATCAGCGAAAGAAGAAAGATTGGTATTATCCTGATATTGAGTCTGCTCGACGACCCATACCATATTGCGCTGAAGTTGCAGTTTCAGTTTTCATTTCCTTACCTGACCTTACTGCAGATGAAATGCTGCTGGAAGCGATGGATGATACTGATAGCAGCGACAGTAGTACTAATAGCTCTTCCAGCATGTCTGCTGCAGCATCTTCGCTCAGTGCAAGACCAACACCCTTTAGTCAAGGTCAACTAAATGACCTAGTTTGTGATCTCGGCCTATCCAAGGAATCGTCTGAGATATTTGCATCTCGTCTTGGTGAACATTGTATACTGGATTCGGGAATTAAAATTACATTCTACCGTGATAGGGATGATTTGTCGATTTGTTTTTTCACTATGGAAGATGACTTTGTTTATTGCAACGACATCCAAGACCTCCTTTCAGAAATGGATCTTCCAGAGTACAACCCAGATGAATGGAGATTGTTTATAGACATCTCAAAACGGAGTTTGAAATGTGTGTTACTTCATATTGGCAACAAGTTTGCAAGGGTTCCAGTCGGCCATTACGTGATTGTTAAAGAACACTATCTGAATGCGAACATATTTTGCAGAAACTGCACTACAGTGAGCACAACTGGGCCATACGCGTAGACTTGAAAATGGTCAATTTTTTATGTTGTTGAGTTTTTACTACATAGCATGCTTTATTCATTTTGTGAGTTAGGAGCTTTGCCTGTTTTGACCCCGTTATCATTCATGTCAGACCAATATCGATCAGTTACACTGAAAACACATTTTATTCATTGACCAGCCCTATATAAATGTCCATTAAAAGTAGCCCTCATTACGGTAAAAAATAAATAAATAATTCAAATTATCTCAAAAACTAGAGCCAATCTGCAAAAAATAACGTCATTTTTGAACTCAGCGCCCCCAATTTATCTTTAAACCGCTTTTACCTTGTCACGAATATGTAAATTTGTGTTAAAGAATAGTTTTATATATGTACTGTATAGTTAGTGTGATCTGTTGTTTTATTTGCAGTGATCGTTTTATTTGTAAATTTGAATTGTCTGAAGCCTTGACCTTGCTAAACTGTTTTCGAAAAAAAAAACTTTTTTTCTTTCGGATTTATAAATAGATTTGTAACTCACACACCTATTCTGAAGTCACAATGGTTGACTACGTGACTTTCCACTGTATTCTAGTGATTCTTGTTTCTTCTCGAAGATTTTTCTTTTTTTTTTGTTATTACCAATTACGTAATTTATTAACGGTGTTTTTCCTGTGTCACGTGATGTTCTAGCATTTTTAGATTATTTCCCAGTTGTATATATAAGGCAGTGAGTTTTTTTTTATTCATTCAGAGTGTAATTCAGAAAGTGTAATTCATTGAGAGTAGATCAGAGTAGAGTAAAGATTGGAGTGTTGTAAAAAGGCGCTGTTGTATGGTGATTGTTGTGACAGGAATCAAGCAATTATTTTGGTGGTTTTAGTTTTAGTTAGTCTCTGATATTTATTCATTGAAGTACTTTAGTTCTATGTTTTGGCAAGCGAAGGAATTCGAAGTTATAAAGTGGTTTGTGATTATATTTGTTCTATTCTTGATCGAAAAGTGCGCGGGTTAAAGTATCTTAGTGGAAGCCAATCTTTTCCTAGCTATTAAGTTGCAACCAAACTTAATTATTCGATCGATACTGCAAGTCGCGTCAATTTTAAGAAGTAAATTAAGATTGAAATGGAATCAAAAAATTTCTATTAAAACGCGACACACCTTATATGCCAAAAATTTTTTGTTGGCCGGTGTTATTATTGGCAATTTGTCTGGAGATCGATTTTACACCAATCAAGGGTTTTGCCGAAGAATACCAGTAAATCAAACACGTGATCAAAAATCTTTTATCAGTAAATCAAAAATCTTTTGTCGGTTTTTGATTAATCTGTTAGTGATTTGTCAGCATACGACAAAGTGTCAATATTCTAGACCAGATTTCTAATT
Organism: Trididemnum clinides; assembly: GCA_963675345.1. NCBI lineage: Eukaryota > Metazoa > Chordata > Ascidiacea > Aplousobranchia > Didemnidae > Trididemnum > Trididemnum clinides. The sequence continues at coordinate 14,882,426 of OY776302.1, forward strand.
GCAGTATTTACCCTAGAAAAACAAAGCAGTATCTTTAGTAGTCTATTGGTGTAATACTGCTAATTATTTTTGTATTATGATCAATATTTAAATATCTATATCAGGGGTCGGCAACCTACGGCCCTCCAAACAAAATCGTCAGGCCCGCAGCCCTTACACAAATTTTGGTAATGATACGGCCCGCCTATTGGTATTGTATTTTATTTTATTAGTATGCCCTTCTTGCAATTATTTGGCACTACATACTTATGAAAACTATCTTAACAGAAATCGAACTTTATAGACTGGCCTAAAGCTTTAATTCACTATAAATGTTTGCCAACTGTTTTACAAAGGTGAATGCAAGCCTGTTCTACGTCCCTAAGCTTTTTTTAAGTCAACGTCGCATTCAACTACCTTCTTCCAACAACTGCCACGTCTATTCATTTAATTTGCAAAAAACGATATCACTTCGATTCAATTCAATGCAAAAACATTGAAAGTGGTCGGCCACTTTTTTTCAAAAGCGCATTTTGTTGTCGTTTAATCACGTGCGTGCAACCTTCCTGTTGCGATAGATGAGAGCACAGACACAGCAGATACAACTGAGCTGACAGTATTTGTGAGTGGAGTAAACTGAGATTTCCATGCCCATTTTACTTAGCTCTTCTAGAATGATAACGTTTATTCAAATTAATACAAGTATTAACTTGAATAAACGTTATCATTATCAGAAGAGCTAAATAAAAATGAATTTATCAAAAAATACCTGATAGCCAGAATAACAGATTTTCATATTATTGAGAATTTTGTTCAACCTCTTCCTATGATGGGTGTTACTACAGGAGCCGATATTCTAAAGCATTACTTCAATGCCTTGAAGCTATCAATTTAAATCTCTGAAAACCGATTTCAACAACGACTGATAGAGCACATCAATAGTTGGAAAAATATAGGTGTTGTGTCTTTACTTCAAAAAGCCGTGGAAGATTATGGAATTAATAGCGACATTGTAAACTTACAGTGTCCCATTCATCAGGAAGCATTGTGCGCACAAGTATTAACCTTAAAGAGTGTCATAGACATAGTGGTAAAGGCTGTGAACTTTATTTTGTTCCGACGGTTGAACCATTGTCAATTTCGCCAACTACTTTTACAAACAGTGGTTTGTATGGAGATTTGCTTTATTTCTGCAATGTACGTTGGCTTAGTCGAGGTGAAAAGCTACAAAGAGTGTACATATTGATAGGAAAAATAGCATTCTTACTAGAAAAAACGCAAATGCTACCAAATTTCGCAATCATAAATGGGTTTCTAATTTGGAATTTTTGGTTGATTTAACATCTCATTTGGACAACCTAAATTTGCAGCTTCAGGGAAAGCTCCGATGCAAATTGTGCTCACTTTACTACATTGCAAGAGAACAAACCTATGAGCACTACTTTATTTGTATCTGTGTGCCGAATTTTTACCTCGCCGATTAAGAACCGAATTTTCACCTCGCTTTAGTGACATTCGTACTCGCGAAAATGATATTAGATTGTTTAGTATTCCATTTGATATACAGGTGGACGCTGCATCAGAAAAATATCAAATGAAGTTAATTGAGCTGCAGTGTAGCAACAAAGTGTTACAGAAACTTCTGGCTTGATGTCCCACGTAATGCTGTCTGCTAGAATTACGAGTACCACAGGTTCCACACAGAGATAATAATTGAAATAAATTCAACAGGAAGAGGTTACGAAGTTGCTAGTAGATTGAAGAATTTAGACTAAGATACGATGCAAAACGATGCAGTTCGGTTTTCTGTAAAATAATTAACACACATAACTCAACTACCCAAACGTAGATTCGCTGAAGCACTGATCTACTATAGCTTAACCGGAAATCAGACCCAAAAAATGATCAAACAGTTGGTTGTAAGCGTTCGACTAACAGTTGCTCACAATACAATTTAACAGTTATTTACTCAAATTCTAAACTGACTTCAAGGGCAACAACGGTCAGCTATATTGGGGAGGCAACAGTGATTAATCAAAAGGCAAAGGTTATCGGGGGTAATACTTAGTACGAAAGGCTATGACGTTATCTAAAGTCTATTTATAGAGGACGAAACTCTATAAATGACGCTTTTTGCTTAAACGAAAACCAGCTTCCGACTTACCACATTTCAAAAACTTTGTTTGTTTGAAATAACGTCACAATCAACGATTTATTGAACAATCTGTTTTTTGTTTTTTCTCAAAAAGTGCTCATCGCACAAACGCGGTTAAACGTTCTTTTAGAAGATATTGAAAAGCTACTCTAGATGAAAAAAACTTTAAAACAATTAATGTTTATTTGATTATGCTACGAGCAATTCCTTTTTAAGCACTTCAAGCCATCTAAGCATTTTTTCTTCTCTATTTCCCTTGTACACATAAAACTGGCTCTATGGCGTCATAATATGTCTCGTACGATTAACACAAATCTTCGCTATCGCAGATCATATGAAGACGTTTTCAAAAATTGCACCCTTTTTACAAAATCAGTTTTCAAACTGATTTGTGACCTCATTTCTCAACTGATTTTCAAACGTGTTTCAACAAATTAAAGATTATTTCAAGGCGATTCCGATAGTATACAATATGTACAATTAATATTAGTTTTTATACTGAAAAAACTGAACTTTGAGACCTGTGGTGTAACTTTTTACCTCTCCCAAACGTAGCGAGCTCAGTAAAAACAGGTAACTTTAATACAAAAACGTTATAATAAAGTACTAACAATTACTGTTCTTTGAAAGCTTAGGAAATTTGCTTTCTAATAATATGTCACTCCAATTACTTGCGGCTAAGGATTATTTTATAATGGCCAATCAAAACTTGGTTACCATACATCATGTTTCATTCTTAATTGTACAATTATCCTACTAGAACTAACAAACTTGCAATTGTTAGACCAAGTTAGTTCTTTGGTACATTTTGACTACTTTTCCTCACAAACGTGGTTATTTTGCATTATCTGTCGACGTTTTCAAATAGATCCATCAAAAACTGAAGTCTTTAAATGTTTATAAAAAGTAGTCTACCAGTTAAAAACAAACAAAATTTTAGTGCCTGCAGTTTACAAAACTGCAATTTCTAGAAAAACTAAGTCCTTTGGTACATTTTGATTATTCTTTCTCGATAACATGGATCTTTGGCATTGTAGCGATGAGTGCGGTGGTTGTAGGGCGGAGCCACAGGAGCGGATGGATGAAGAGCTCTGACGGCTGGTATTGTGGCTGTCTACCACGTCTATTTGCTGTTTGTTCTTGAACCGCACCTCGCTTACATAAAATTGAACTTTTACACTTTTATTGACGCAATTACTTTTTAAAAGCGAAACTCGCACGACCGAAGAAGTCTAAAGACTGAAGAAGGAAAAAGGCAGAGCAGGCAGTTTATAAACACGTCGCGGTGACGTAATAATCAACCGCTACAGCATTATCTATCAAATTATTCAAAAGACTCAAAGTCCACAAATTTTGATATGTCGTCTATTCCAAGCAAAACACTTGGTAATCACCCAAGAAAAAACGATGGAGTAAAGATGGTCCTTTCTTATCGTTTGCAACAACATGTAGAGATGGAGCTACATATGATCTAAATATTGAAGCAATTTCCTTTGCAATTGGGCAAGGCTGTCACAGCAGCCTGCTGATTTGATATTCTTAACCTCGACATTATTGATGGGGTTCCCGCTACTGCTATAACTGAATAGTGAGTTCTTCATTTCGGGTTAGTTTGCTCTTTGCATGGCGGCGATGTGTAAGTGGAAGCGGAAGCGGTGGAAGCGGTACTTTTTCTGTGGAAGCGGAAGCGCGAAAATTATACCGCTTCCGCTTCCACATAGGAGGGAAGAATGGAGAAAGAAAAGAAATTGGTTCTGCTATCCTTCGTAGAAGAACGAATAGAGGGCAGCATAAACATTAAGAAATGAGAGCGAGGAGAAGTCGTTTAGAGAGATGTTGACCTCTACATAATCAGAGTAGGGGCCAAGTAAAGAAAGAGAGGAGGTAGAAAGCTCAGAGAAGAATAAGCCCTACTTGACGAAAATGATGACGCCGCCGCTAGCGTCTGCGACATCAGTAGAAAAAATACCAGATCGGGAGTGGGTGCCATGGGATCGCAGAGCAGAGAATCCAGGGATCCGGAAAGAGGAAAATAAATTAAGGTTAGATTCCTGGATATATATAAGGTCAACGGGATGAGACGAAGTAAAGTGTAGTAGTTTAGTGCTCCTGGCTTGAAGACCCCCAGCATTCCATTGAAGAACCCTGAGAGAGTTATCGAGGGTAAGAGAAAGCAGGAGGTAAAGAGAAACAGCCAGGAGCATGAGGCGGTGGTGAGGGTGCAGAGGGAGAAGATACAAAGTGGGCGGAAAAAAGATAAGAAGCTTGAAAGTGAGGGTGGGGTGCGAGTGCTGCATTAGCAGAAGGGGGACAAATTGAGCAGTGAAAGTATACCAGCTGGAGAAGTCTGAGGAGGAAGTCACACTGCTGGTAGGTGTAGAATCTCAAAAAAAAAGCAGGGAGGGAAGCTCCAGGAGTGAGAGCTGCCAAGAGTTCTGAATCTAGAAAAGGAGAGTAGTGAGCACTTTAAATGAACTTAATTAGAGCATGTGCAGCATTACACTGACCTACCTCGCCAGGTCACATTTCCAGCGCACACTAAATAGGGAAAGACAGGACAAGGGTTAGGATGAACGTTGCCACTCATCAGGAGAAGGAGAAGAATGAGAAAACAGGCCAATTTTAAAGAGGCTGTGTGCTACCCTTCTGCGGTCGCTCAGGGGGCTGGACGGCGAAAAACTGGTTTGTGTGAGGAGAGTGCCCAGGGTAACTGGGATCCTCGGGAAGACCAACAACCATTTTGACCCAACCCAAACGGGTCGGGGACCGCACCACCACGTTGAGGCGGATGTTGATTGGTACAGTTCAATTTTGCTCGCTTTACATGTACATACTAAATATACGACAGAAATTTCGCACTTTACTATCCAAAAAGATCGGAGTCAATACGTGTTTTGAGGACGGACAGAAGGTCCATAATGATGATTAGAGTTAAAGTTAACTCAAAGTCAGAGTTAGTTAAGAGTATAGAGGGAAAATCAACGCTATACGGTGTAATTTGTTGTTGTGACGACAGGTTATTGTCGAGAGCTGTGATATGTGGTCATACGATTTAGATCTGAGAAGCATTGAGTTAGCTGTTGTAAAAGTAGTTGCAAGTAGTGATGGCACTTGTAATAACTGTCTATTTGTTGAAGTGTTTAATTATTTTTTGAATTGTAGTAATGAAATATTTGATTTTCTTGCAAGCAATTCGTGACTTCTAAATCTTTGTTAGTGGGAGTTCCGTGACAAACGCGAAAGTACATTAGGGGCTCCGCGATGACAAAAAGATTGAAAAGCACTGTTCTACATTCAACACGAGTTCTTATATCTAAGAAAAACAAACACAGAGTAGTTTGAAACCATAAGCTCAAGCGAAGTAGGTAAAGTAATAGCAATAAATGAAGGTTTTTGTTTTCTAAAAATGATAAAGTGTAGGAGAAGGCAGGCTATAGACCCACAAAAGTTAAAAAATTTGTCAACAGTCGTTTTTTCGTTTTTTGTTGGTGGAAGCGGAAGCGCTAGGTGCGGAAGCGGAAACGGAAGCGTTTGAAAAATAACCGCTTCCACATCCCTGCTTATGACACCACCATAGGGTGGTAATCAATCGTGCCAAGTTTGATGCTTGTACCTGCAGCAGTTTCAGAGGAGTTAAAACAGACACACAGACAGACAGAACTGCGTTTTTTAGTGTAGATATACATGTATATATAAGGTCTAAGGTCATACTTAGCTTATTTTTCCCTTACGTAGTGAGATATGATTTTGCGGTTAAAATCTGGCTCTTCGTTTTGCAACTGCCCTGTTTTGTTAATTGATTAAATTTTTCGATTCTTTGTGTGTAGCACGTGACCAAAAAATACATGTATTTGTTGTTGTTGTTCAGCATTGAATTTTTCGGTGTTGATTGAGACCCGCATTCATTGCCGTGCCTTTACATATTTGACTGCTTTTGATTTGAAATATCATGTTTTTGTAGAATCTTATGAGCGTTGCTTGCAAAAAGTGTATGCACGAAGCGAGATTCCAACGAGTGATGCCCAGAAATCAGCTTTGTCACAAGATGAAGGAAAAAGGTATGTCTTAACAATAAAAAAGTTCTACGCCTGTTAGAAAAGAACAATGATCAACTCAATTAACTTTGTTTATAGAATTAACTGGTTCTAAAATATGATTAATTGCGTTTTCTGACCTAAAATTTACGTACAGCATTTATGTTCCAAAATATTGGTAGACAGTTTCTAATGTTAGCCTGTACTTTTCAGCAATAATTTGCCTGTAATCTAGTTATTTCATCCTAAAGTTATTCGACAAATTTTTAAATCTCTGGGAGCCAAGATTTAAATTTACTCGCAGTTGAATTGGCCTAGTTACCTACAACTTGACTGCCACTGCAAAAGGTGACATATACCCGGATATATTTTATTATAATAGGTACACAAAAGATGCAGCCAGTAGTAAAGCATCGTTAGCACAGTGTCCGATATCACCAATAAAAATTATTATCCAACTGGTTGTAGAGTAGACTGGAGTGGCCTGCCTCCTCAATCTGGTTTATCACTGAACAACTATGCGAAGCCCAATGAGCGAGTGACACGCTTCATTAATCACCAAGTATGTAATTGATGTTGACAGATTTTAGTTAAAAGAAAGTACAATTTTACACAAGTGCTAACTTTGACTAAAAAAGGCAAAAAAAATCTGCGGCCACGGGCTCTCTAGAAAGGCTAAATTTGGCCATAATAAGGGCAATCTGGCAACCCTGCACCGTATATTGATGTTATTTAGTATATGACAAGATCTCAGTCGGTTTATATTGCCTGAATAACTTTTTAGATTGTCTTATTCAAAAGAAAAAAGACCACCTGAAGAGCCATCAGGGGTTATGTAGGTGCTATGCTGCATAGGCAAGCCTAAGGACCGACTTTTCAGAAACACTAAGTTCCATTATCAGTTTGGATCAAGTCGTCAAGAGTATATTTTTTAAAAAATCTATAACAGAAAAAACTGGAAGAAATTGGCGAACAATTGAATGAATTGAAACGAGATGTGGCATCCATTAAATGCTCTCTTAAAGAAATTTGTCAAGGTCCAACCAGTACAGAAGAATTATCTTTCAGGGAATTCAAATTCTTCAGACTTACCCTTACCCTTGTCCATCCCATCATCAATAATAGAAGAACTTACTGAGCTACTAAAGAAGCCTGTCATAAGCTGTGTTCTAATTTTGATTGCATTGCGTAGGTGTAGAAATATGATTAATCTTGAAAGCAGGTTTCTTGCCGTTTCTAAGGATTATTGTGCTTAGTTTAGCACTGAAATTGCAAACATCAGCGGTGGATTCAAAATATGACAAGGGGTTCCGGAGTATGTAAAAAATATATTAATAAATGCATCTAATACATTTTTCTGGCCTTTGAAGGCCAAAGTAAACTTTGAAAATGGACTCATGTTTGAAATATGCTTAATTTTTCGCAAGCAAATAATTTTTTTTACTCTTCGTGCAATTGAAAAAATTATCTTTGTGGATGCTGTAGTCACACAAGCAGTTCGTACGCTGTAAAACTACAACGTCATAAGGAGTTGGAATCCAACTGTTTTTGTACGCATTTTTGCAGGAAATAATTTGATCACTTTAGCAACGAAATAGCTAAGCAGCAAACTGCAGTGCCAATGTCTTCGCTCTATAAATTGACGACAGAAAATAGTCACTTGATTGTCGGTAATAAGATCAGGAGGGTTCCGGACTAGTTGGACCCCCTGTATCCTTGCCTGACTGTATATTCGTTGCTTTAGCAAAAATTTTTTTTTTCGCTAGACATCTTTAAAATTACTTTTCAAAGCAACTAATTTGTGCTGTAAGTGTTTACTGTTTGTGTGATTTGAAACAGAATATTGAAACAGTTGCTCATTGTGTACGTGATGAAAATCTCCGAAAAACATTTCGTAATTTTATCCGATTGTGGATGACAAAAGAACTAGCCACAACTTTTCTTGGAAAGAATGTGCCAAAAACAGAAAAAGAATAAAACACTCTTTTCAAGACCATGCTTTATTTGACGTCCTCAGTATGTATACTTACCCTACTTATAATTTTAAACATTTTTTGTGAGGTATAATTTTGTATTAATCCAAAACTACCTTTCGATGATGTGATGTCGATTTTACGTCATTTTTCCAATGATTTACAGGCTCAGACTTGCTGATTCATGTGCATACCGCTGCACACTCGCTTTGGAACCAGACTTTTTGCTCGAGCAAGGTAACACTTTCACATTTCGGATGCCCTTCCTGATGAATAACTTCGTGACAATACCGCTACACCACGGCGGCTTTTGCCATTACTGCAGGGATGTCAAACATACGGCACGCGAGCTGGATCTAGCCTGTTGCAAGATTTAATTACTCAACGCGGGCCGCGTAAGGCAACGATATTAAAAAACAGTCTCACTTGAAATTCGGAGGTAATCGGTGGATGAAACAAGAAAGTAGTATCACTCAACAATCGATCTCAAAAAAAATCTTAACTCTTAATTTGGAAAAAAAAACAAAAATCACATGGCCTGCGTAAGATCTTACTGCATAAATATGACCCACAGCAGTGAATGAGTTTGACACTCCTGCTTTACTGTGGAGTACTTACTGTAAGTGTGTGTTTACTCTTCCGTGGGATGAAGGCATGCCATAAAGTGTTAATTCAGTTTTAAAGCGCAAGCCCAATCAAGATCAGACTAGGGGAAAGGGGCAGTCCATTTCTAACCAGTCATACACAAAAATTGGTTGCCCCAAAGCTGAGAAGACAGCTTGCCATTGATGGTACCCGTTAATCACCTCTTGAAGCATGCTGGGTGAACAGCTTCACTATTCTAACTCAGTAAGCGCAAGAGTGAGCATTATTATGCAGGCAAAATATACACACACTGCTTGCTCACCACGTGTCTTCCACACAAAGATGGAAGCGTTCCGTTAAGCGCCTTGTCCAAGGACTCAACAAGTGAACTTGCCGGCTTGTTTTCCACACTGTCTCTTTTGTACTGTGCGCCAAGCAGAGAAGCCGTGGATACATTTCCTTTGCGATTGGATGAGGCCGACGCAGTCGTCTGATTTGATATTCTTAGCCTCATCATTATTAACGGCTAGTATTGCAATAACTTGACTGAAAGTACATCACTTTGGGCGACTTTGTTCTTTCCAGCTGCGTATATGCCGAAACCAAACAACATGTGCGCAGGTAGAGGCAATAGGTCGCAAAAATAGGCATTTAGTTACAACAAGTCGTTTACCCTGGTCCTAATATTTAATAGGCTATTTTCGAAAATACTTTGGTAAATTACTTTGGCGCCTCTCCTACCCATAACTTTGAAGTTTTGCTTCGATGCACTTCATACAATTTGAACAAATAAAACTTTTTGGAATCCCTGGCTGTTCCAATTGCGAGCAAGTTTGGTTCCTACGAAGAACACAAGCCAAGTAAGATAAAACTTTAGAAACTTTTAGAAAATAATGGCGGCCATGCGCCATCCCCGTGATAGTTTTTACGGTTTTATCGATTTCCATTAAAAAAACGATATTTTTGATTTTGGAACGACAATTGGCTGCATCAACAGCACATCAACTTTTTATTGCTGTTCTCAAAAATATCAATTTGGTGAATCCGGCGGAATTGATATTCTTATATTCGACAATACTGATGAAGGCGCTGCTATTTCCAGAACTTAATGGCGAGTGTTTGATTTTGGGTTAGTTTGCTTTTTGCCTGGCTACGTATATGCTGGGACCACGCAACATGTCCCCAGCCGGAGACGTTAGCTCACACAAATATCCAAACAGCTGTGATAAATTTGCTAGTAGTGGGCTCAATATTTAATAGCTTAATCCCGAAAATACATATCAAGTACTTTTGCGCCCTTTCGCAACTTTGGTTTGCTTTCAATTGAAGTACAAGCTCAATTTGACGAATTAAAGTTTGTTGGGGTTAGGGCTCTTATGGCGAACGCAATGCAAATAAGACGTTTCCAGGGTTCCAGAAACTTGGAGCATGTAGTGGTTGTGAACAATCCCACGCAAATATTTTTTTGTCAACTGCGTTTCAAAAACGATAGTTTGATTTCGGAACGAGACTTAACCATGGGAAAAAAAACAAACTTTTAATTACTGTTTTCACAACTATCCATTGAGTGAAGTCGGCGCGACAGGCTGAACCGATATTGTAAACCTCGGCATTATTGATGGGAGCCCTGCCGGGCGACGCCGGCTGGTATTTCAATAGAATTCTCAGTTTCTTATTGAAATCAATTCTACTTGAACAAGAAACGAAGATGCTTAAGCGAAATCGGTTTTGCTTATGATAGTTAACTGTCTAAGTTGACTCTAATCCTGTTTATTGATTGCTGACTCTTTCAATCGCTTACGAATATGAAGTCCCTTAGACAGACTATTCTACTTAGGTTTAGTTACTGTTTTTCGCTTTCAATTTGTTTTCATCAACTTTTTGATGCAATTTCTCAAAGTACTCCTCCAAAAATAGCGTCGGAAATAGTTGATCGTGAGCTGAAAAACTGGGGAGGTGCCGCCGTTTTAGCGCTGCGAATGTAACAACTCTGCAGTAACGTTTAGGTCAAAAGGTTAAAAAAGAATACTATCGCTTAAAAAAGTCTTTGGCGCTCTCGAACGAATATTAATGATTTGCCACAATAAATTTCATTCTCAAATGAAAACAATGTATTTCTAGCCTAATTGCAGATTGAAGTGGTAAAATGAATACTTAAGTATTTCATCTAGACTAGCCATACAGCCTAAGCCTAGTATTTTGGTTAGGCAAGGGGTTAACCATCATCGCCATCCTCACTAATCCACAAACGCAAAAAACAACTGCCTGTAATGAAAAGTTTGTTAAGCTCTGAATTAAAGCGTTGTTCTATATTTACTTTCGTGCTTGATTGATCCGAGAACAATACCATATATCCTGTAGAGCCATGCTATAGAATACATACCTTTAATATATACTGTAGAACATTCTATAAAACCAAAACCATATCTTTAATATCATTTGATTCTAAGCACTAGTGTAGGCGTGCTGATTGGCTTACTCTAAATCAAAATGCGTTTTTGAAGTAAATTATATCGATTTCAGAAGAATATCCACTCCAGTAAAAAATGACGATTGCGCTACAGCAGGGGTTCTTAACCGGGGGTAAATTTACCCCTTGGGGGTAAATCTGACCTACCTTGGGGGTAAATTTTGTTAGCAAAAAATTCACACTCTCACTCATTACAATAGGCCAGAGGCTCCCAAACTTTTGGTCATACGGAGCTGATGATGAGGTTGACCATCACCTACGGAGCCCCACAATATATTTTTAGAAAGAGAAACACATCGGTTCTTGCCGATTGATGTCAGCCAATCGTTATTTTTCGTGTCATGTCACCGCGGGACCACCGCGCCTCGACGTTTTACCGTACGTGGACATCGTGTTCTCCAAAAAAAAAAGGTCAGCGACCTCTCTTTGGACCTAATTTACGTCTGCAACGCCCCGGTCGGAGCACTTTGAAAACCAATGCAATAGCCATTTGTGGAAGTGAAGATATATGAAAACATTTGGGGGTAAATTCTGCTTATGGAATTTGCCAAGGGGTAAATGTGAGAATAAAGGTTGAGAACCACTGCGCTACAGTCATCAACGAACATAAAACTTTAAGAGAAAAGCCGTGGCTTGAATCAGCCAAAGTAATACTCGCATTTCATCAAAGCAAATTGATTTCGCTATTAAATAGTACCACCAATGACCTAAGTCAAATACAAGTAACTGAAATAAGAGCGCTGATGATGTTTCGTAGTAGTGAAATGAAATTGTTTTGATAAAGTGTGAGCATTACCTTAACTATTCCAGCTACAGCTCTGCTTCATAGTTTTTAGATGTTTTTATTTTTGATTTACTTCTAAAAATGATTTGTTGAAAGGCTGTGGTTACGTATGTCTTGACTCACGAAGTAAATTACTAGAGATTTGATCACTACGAAAACTGTTTTTCTTACGCGCATCAAACTGAAATCAAAAATTACTTTGTATATGTTTTTTACATTTTATAGCAGTTTTCTGCCAGTACAGTGCATCATCTAGCGGATGAAAAAATTTGAACCAAAAAATGTAAGGACAGCAACAAAAATAATTGAAATTTCACGTAGAAATGTTGCCATGTTGATTCAAATGCTTTTCCTGGTCGATTCAGAATGTATTTTAAGACGTAAATCAAGGTTCTATTTTGATGACTTTGTCATGCTGTTCCTTCCAAGAGCGGTTTTTGTAACAATAAATTTTGGTAATAGGCCTAGTTGGGCGGTGCCTATCAGTCAAAGTGAAATCTTTCTACTTTATGACGCAATATGAACATCACTGGATGTAAACAGATGTTTAACGTGTGATCTGTCTTTTAACTGTTGCTTTGTAACGCTTAAGCATAGTCAGTTGCAAATTTTTGGAGATGTTCAAAAATATGCCTGCATTTTTTGTTGTTGGTGTTCTCAAACTTTGTTAGATGACCTAAGCAAAGTGTGTATTAGCCAATACTTTTAAATGACTTTTTTTGGCTTTGACGTTTTGCATATGTTAAATCTGAAAACACCTTTGGATTTTGATTGGGTTTGAAAAATTGGGGCGAGGGCAGGATCTCTCTGTAGCCCATCTATTTCCCAAGTTGCGCCAATGCTTAAAACGTAGGCCCACCTTTTTTTATTTACCAGATTTATCCTCCATTCACGAGAAAGCGAATTGTGTCGCTATGTTTCGGACAGTATGTCCGCACTCGCTAAGGAGTTGCTATTTTCGAGGTGTCTGGGCCACCTGTCTTTCACACAAAGTTGGAGCGTCCCGTTTAGTGCCTTGCCCAAGAACAAAACAAGCGAACTTGCCGGCTTGTTCTCCACAATCTCCCCTAAATGCTGAGCGCCAAGCAGGAAAGCCATAGACACCATTTTTAAAGTCTTTTGGTAAGGCTCGACAAGGGGAATGAAACCCAGGTTTACCGACTGCGAAGCGGACGCTCTAGCCACTACACCATCGCGTCTTGAGAGCCTTTCTCAATGAAAATGTTAAAACCGAGACCGAAGTTGAAGTTTTCCATGCTGTTTGTATTTTCATTTTGATACTGTTTAAGGCTTCAAAGCTTGGGTAACATATTAGAAATTGATGGAATAATTTTTCGCAACCAATTTAAAATACTTTCTTTTCTTGCCCAGGCAGGACAGAGTGCCGCCTTCAAAAATCCCCTGACGTACTACCTGCACATTTGTGAAAAATAACATAAGCAACCCGTTAATTATAATATGGGTTGACCATACCAGGATGCCGGAATTGGGTTTACTGCCACCCTTTCCCTTTTACCATAGGGCCAAGAAAGATGCAGAATTACCCTTAGTATACAAAATAAATTTTAAATAATTAAAACTTTATGAGTTTTTGATACATCTGCGGATACCTTCTTGCTTGCAGTGGCCTTGGGAATGTAAACACGTCGTACGCATTAGTTTTAAATTTTACCTCCTGTAACTTTTATTTGCCGTATTTTGCCCATATGAAATTTTCTACGCCTGTCTATGTACATGCGGTCCTTTACCTTTATGTAATGTTTTAATGGCTTGCTCCTTTTCTCTGGACCTTTTGGAACCGCTTTGCCATTATATTTGCGTGCACTAAAACTGGTTTTCCCTAAGACAGGCGAGTCCTGTACGTTGAGCTAATTCAACAAGTTTCCCTGGCGACTCATAGACGTCGTTACAAGATTGAATGAAATCTACCTTAACGCAACGAAACTTTGCAGGCCATCGACTAGTTATTAGCTGTAGATATTTATAAGCATAGCGCAGAGTTAATACTATTGGCTTTCGGGACAAGGAGACTGATTTTGTTAAGACTGCCGGAAAATAAAGGCAACGCTTTCATTCCCATTGGATGTTTTACGTACAACAGCTGCTGCCGTTCGTGTGTTCCTGAACACGGCCAAATATCCATCAACTAACTTATCAAGGTGCAGAGGAATCTGAAAAAAATGTAGCCTACTACGCTAAGCTAGGAATCAACCGAACTCGCGATAAAATGAACATAACACTAAGCACACGGAATGATGGTTCTGACTTGTCTTCCATTCGATACTACTTCCGACCAAGATTTGGCTGAAATCTGCTAGCAGCTGAAGACCGCACAGAGTTTATAAGGGCATGGCTACACGGCCATCGAAAGAAAGTAACTCACACCTGTCCGGCTATCGCGGAATAAAATCGATACCTTAGTTTACTGAAACATCCCTTTTGCAGTTAAGAGATGTTACAATTAGATATCTACCATGTTCAACTATCTTGAAATCACGAAGCTTTCAAACAGCCGACTCGTTTGGCATAGCACTATATTTTATGCGTTGATTCTCGGATATAAAAATAGGAAGCTATGACACAGCATAAAGAAATTGAATCAGTAACAAGATGATATATAATATGCATTCTAAAAATCAAGATACAAACGATAACAAAATCAGTGATGTAAAATGCTTACTAGGGATGTTCATTTCAGAATACTTTCATATTCTAGAATAATTCCGAATCTTTTTTAAAGATTTTAGAATCTTTCCAGAATTTCGAATCCTATTGAAAAATCTACAATTTGTTTGCATAAAAAATTATTGAAAAAACAAGTTTATATTAAAAACGTTACTATATAATAATTCTGTAAAAAAAGCCTAACTAAGTATTATCCCTATTTATATATCTCCTATTCCAACAGACACACAAATCGTTGCTCTAGTAGCAAACGATAATTGTCAAATAGAAATATACACTTCTTGCGCCAATTCTTATAAATTTGGTAGATTTCCAATAACAACCACTTAAAATTAGTATGCGTAAATTGCAAACATTCGGTAGATTTCTATTGTTCTAAAACTTGGATCCGGTTCTAAAGGATTCGCTATTTTAAAATGGACATCGCTAATGCTTACTCAAAGAACAAAACGACTTACGAAAACATTTAAAAAAGTAGTTTAAGATCCGTGATGGTTTTACAAGGAGCGCGTAAGGCTGTGTGATTGCTCTCCACAAAATTAATGTAAAGTGACCCGATGTTTCGACATGTTTGACCAATTACTACAAATTAACTGCATTTTACAATTTAAGACGTTCTTTCTTTGCTCCCAAAACACTTGTCACGAATTTTACTTTTACCCAAAGGACTCGTTCAAGAATTACAAGTTATTTCGAGCGCCGTTTCTTCGATAAATTCAATTTTTTGTCGCGAATCAATTTCTTGTACAGGCTTGCCAGAATTAAAATAAAATGTGCGCTTGAAGTTAATTAATGCGTTCAAAATCGACTGAATCAAAAGCTTACAAAATATCGTTTAATAACTTACTTGAAACGCGCGCAATCATTTCACATTGTAATGTGACGATTACTCTTGGGGGGCCAAAAAAAAAGGCTAAGAGAGAAGCAAAATTTTTTGCGGATTTTTTGTCGGACAACGCTCCCTTTTTACTATAGATCTCACGGGTTTTTTGTAAGAATCTGGTACACATAGCAACTAAAGAAGAATTGGCTGGAGTAAGCTTCTTGATGACGTATTACCAAGAGAATGATGTGAAATTGTCAAAAATAGGGTTTGATAGACCTAAATCTACAAAGGGGAAAAACTGTCTTTTTTCTTTCCCTGGCAACGTCCTGAATTGCGATTGGCTTTTGAAGCGTTTACAATCAGCCGTTTGAACGTAGCGTTATACTACTGGTTTGATGAGATTCCATAGACAGAGCATATATTTTAAGTTTTTCATCAGATGATTTCCTTTTAGGAAATCCAGACAAAAACTCCTTGGGGTAAATACTAAAACGGAAATTTTTGAAAAGTACATAATACATGTTTGAAGGTTTGTTAGAGCCAGTGTCGATCACGCTTGACATTGCATTGCACCAACCATAGTGATGGTTTCTATCCGGTTCCTTAAAAAATAACATAACCAAAAACCATGCGATGCGTAAAGGCGGAACAAAACAACAACTACAAACAACTATATTAATGCAATAAATTATAACTGAGAACATATTCCGTATACTGTGCGCATAAAATTGAGTTATATACAAGCATACAACCTAAAAACATTGATCTCAATTGAGAAAACCTTAACGTAACAAAAAGCCAATAGAACGCACATCATGTATTTCGTTGCACCGTATAGCAATCAATGCAAAATTTACTTTGGTTTCAGTGTCAAATATTGTCAAACGAATGAATTTGTGATACGCGATCGACCGTGCCGGTTCGCCGGTTACTGGCGGTGCGAGCTGTTCATACATAAATATAAACCCACTAACCGGCTTTCTGTTTGCGGTTCGCAGTCAATGCTACAACGGCAAGTTATAAACAAAAAACATCAAATATCAGACGTTAACAAACCATTCTTCCTTCGATGATGTTGGCCGTTCTGAGCAACAAAACGTCAGCCTGAATTAAGGCATCACCAAGGTAGCTGATGTGGTCGTTGGTCACCGCCACAGCGAAATACAAGATTTAATTTTTGTTTAATGCCTGGTAAACGATTTTTGAAGTATTTTCCTATAAATCAACAGTTACGCTTACAGCGTTGGGAAATTTACACCATTGAAAATACTGGAAAGACTTGTCTATAACGTATAAGGTTTTTACACGACAACGAGCGATAAAGCAAAAATGATATTAATTAACACCAAATGTCAAAATATAGTTCATGATTGTATACGCAAAATGGTCAATGCTGAATCAAGTTTACCTCAGATTATCAGCGGAAAACAAGAGTCAAGCGATGGCCCCTTTCCCAGAACATACAGGGAGGAAGTTTCAGGGCGCCAAAATGTACAAAAAAACTTTTACCTTTTCAAGCATTTGCGTCTTTTGACGTATACTACTTAAGATTGTGATGCCAGACTGGTAGTCACAACGTGAAATCGAAGCAAAATGAACTACACGATATTATGTAAAACATGCCGTTCAGATTCCTAGCTCGACTTGCCCACTTGCTCTCTGATTCTGCTGCCAAGCATAGACTAAAAATTTGTATAAAAAAAGCACGTTCTACTTTTCTTCTACCGAGAATGGAAAGGAAGTAGTGAAAACCGCTACAACAGGCAACAAATATTCTTTTGCAGCAGAATAAGGAATAAAAACAGGAAGAGAAAGTTAAGATTTTAGTTTTCAGCTATTTCTCCTGTTGCAGAAGTAAAAGTTACGAATTTTAAAAAGTAACCTACATTACGTTCAAGTTATTCTAAGCTAAAACCGTCCTTGGCAAATAACACTAAAAATAATCTTTCACTAAGTGGATCTTTTATGGGACAGTTAGCGCAACTACTATCGATATTACTATCAACTTTCTTTCAAGCCAATGGCGCATTAATTTCCAAGAGCGCTTACATGAAAGTCGATAGTGCTTTGGGCATTGTTGCCAATAGCTTAAATTTAGCTTACATTTAGTTCGACAAAGACGCCCTAAAAGCTGCGCAATTCAAGGGTGCTGCAAAGCAACAAACTGCAAACCACATTCTGAATTGTTGCGTCATTTTTTTCACAGTACAGAACGACTGGTCTATCAGAACCAAATGACGAAACACTCAATTAGCTGCTTGAAATATATCTGGACTTATGAATCCGCAAACACCGACCACACACGGAAGAAATATATATTAAATTAATGATTAATTAAATTTTATAATAGACCTAAATCGACTGCTGCGGGCAGCATACCTCCATATCAGTTTAGTTAATTAATGCTAAACAATCATCCGAACAATAATTTGTTTCATTATGCATGTCTAATCAAAAACAAAACAATTGATTGAGGATTGGGAAAACTTACAAATCTTATACCATCGTATTAAAAGTTGATGCTACAAATAAAGATGACATGGACCACGTTGCTAGGTGTCTGTCCAACAGGCATTAAGTAATTTAAATAAAGATATAGGTATTACAATGATCGTGCAAAAAATTCAGTGCTCCTGCTAATAATGCTTGAAATTTCAAGTTTTTCCAAACTGAAATGAATGCGATTCGAAAAAAAAAACTAAGAGCAATTGACAACATATTATGATTAGATGGTCAAAAATCTAAAAATTAGAAATCTATTTACATTACAAAATTGAAAACAGGAAATACTGCACATAAGGAAGTGCAAACTACACTTACTATAACAAACTGAATGCAGTTAATTAGCAAGATTACGTTTTAACGCATTTAGTTCGGGCTGCATAAAATGCCTCAGTAGCTGTTACATCTAACCAAGGATAAACTTCTAGTAATTGCACACTAAAAAACACTAAATTTAAAAACAAATTTGAAAAATTTTTGACCAACAAGTTACATGAGAACACAATACTTTGAATGCAAGGGACTAAATTTGTTTTAAATACCATGGACCTAAATGTTATACAGCATCACTAATCATTGTTGGAAAAACCGTAACACAAATAATTAAGGCTAGCTCAAGATCAATTGCTTGATCAAGTTCACTTGCATTAAACAACAAAGGCTTGACAGATAGCATTATGCAGTAACTAAGCGTGTAACTCTGCGGCCCAGAATCAGACAAGGACTTCTGGATGCAGATTCACTGGTTCAAAGGCAACAGAAAATGTCCTAGCCGTTCTAAAGACGAGCCACGTTCTGTTGAAGACAGTGCTAAAAAGAGGTAATAAACAGTATTAGAGTTAAACAAACAAGGATTTTTCATAGCGCGAACATATGCAAACACTACATTTACATAAATGCACGCGAGCACAAAAGGGAAACTGCTGCAGTACTGGAACAGTCATTACAGTGCACATGAAGCACAGTGGAAGCACAATCGACTTAAAATACAAAATCTTTGCAGTTGTCATTAGTTAGCCAAATAAACTCTTAATTAGTATGCCACGGGGCTTAAACAGCAAGATCAACTATTGAATACAGCATACAGTTTACTTAACAATATTGCGTTTCAGTATGGAAGAGCCAAAATACGTAATTATATACAGTGCATAAAGTCTGTGGCTTAGAACCATTATCTGATGGCGTTAAAAAAAAATGACAAGAACTTATTCAACTCTTCAAACACAGGATGAACGAATTTGAGTATGCGAAATCCCTAACTGTTTTTCAGTCAACAGTCATTGGAAGGCATTGCGGTGGGTGCAAGCCATAATTAGAGCCAGGGGGATGAATTTGAAAGTGAACGATGGTTCCACTCGCTCGTGCCACATACAACATAGCGCTCGAAGCGCCTAACAAGCAAACCTCTGACAGTAAGTGGCCGTACCACACTGGCCACAAACTTAATGAAATTAATTAAATTTGGTAACCTTACAAAACGATTTGGAGGATAGGCTGTGCTTTCAAAAGTGAACAACAGCCAACACTACGTTTCACAAAAACTCAAGTATGATACAGATTTGTAAGCTGGCATTAAAGGGCCTTTGCTAGTTGTTCTATAGCAGAGTACTTTATACAGTCACATTAACTAATTTCACTTATTAGATAAAAAGCATGTTACACAAGTGAAGTGACATTAAACTTTAAAAAAATATGTGGTATGCATTTAGCCATCACTTATTTCCCTTGATTCGATACAAGCCATTGCAGGCCTTCAGATAAACCTTCTCCAGTGTTTGCACAAGATGGTTGCACAAACCAGTTTCTGTCTCTTAACTGTGCTAGCTGCAACTTTTGTTGTATTTCATGTGGCTTCATAGCCTGTGGAAGATCTTGCTTATTAGCAAATATCAAAATGACAGCATCTTTCATTTCTCGGTCATTGATTATTTTGTACAACTCTGTTTTTGCTTCTTCAATTCGATCTACATCTGCACAGTCTATTACAAAAATGAGACCTTGGGTGCCAGTGTAGTAGTGGCGCCACAATGGCCGAATTTTGTCCTGGCCACCAACATCCCAAACGTTGAATCGAGTGTTTTTGTATGTAACCGTTTCAACATTAAATCCTACTGTAGGTATGGTTTGAACTGGCTGGCCAAGCTTCAACTTGTACAAGATTGTCGTTTTTCCAGCTGCATCAAGACCAAGCATCAAAATTCTCATCTCTTTGTTACCAAACAGTTTTGAAAAAAATCCACCCATAGCTGCACTTTTGAAAACCCCAGTAATCGTAAACAGTAAAAATACAAAGTAGCCAATATAGCATTGGGTGCGCACACTAATTAGCACGTTGTTCCTATTCAACTCTTCATGTCTACAAAACACGTAGTACTCATTAGAAAACTTTGAACAGTGGTTAAAGTATTTGACAACGCTGATTGGTTCATCCCTCCTCTTCCTTGGGATGGAGGTATGGCGCAAACAGCAATCCAGGTTCACACCATCAACTTAATTGAATTGGGCTGGGGTAAAAGTGGCAGCCCATTTCAAATCAGTCATGAATGCAAATTGCCACGGGTAGCCCCACCACCAACAAGGCAGACTGCCATTGGTGGGTACCCATGAGTCGACTCTTACAACATGCTGGGTGAGCAGCTACCCTATTCTAACCTGGTGAAGCACGGGTGATTTGACAACGTCGTCGAATTGGTTGAATTATCATTTATGGTGGCAATGATCAATTTATGTTCAATGCTCATGGCTGAGGTTGCTATACCCTTGAAAACAACACTTTGAGGCAATATTCCTAGCTTGTGGTGGAAATGCATTTTTGCAGTACTGAAACCAAAGAGGATCTGAACTCATGGTTTTTTTTTAGCAAAAAATCAAGTTAATGACTACATCTCCTTGCAAACTGTAATGTACTTATTATGTACTACTTCACAAATGATACATGAAAGTTTTCCATAAAATATGTGAGCACTCTAGAGGTGTGTTTAACCATTAAACTGATTTTTGAAATTTTGCACACCAAAATTACATATGACACCAGAAAATTGTGTACTGGCAAAACATATAAATCGCATCAAAAGTAATTTCATAGCAAACCATTCCCATTTATTTCCAAAAACATGCTGCACCAGGTAACTGCATAAACAAATTATTGCAAATCAGAAAAATTAATATACTTTCTAATGGGGAAACAGCACATGAGCACTTTCGATAGCGGTTTAAACAGAAAAATTAAATGCAGATTTAATCACATAAAAACTTGGAAAATTAACCAGCGTCAAATTGCTTTTGTCTGTATTTCTTGCTAAATAATAGGTGGTAAAAGACATACTTGCATTAAAGCCGATGCTTCCTGCCTTCTTTATTATTGATTCATTAATAAAGGATAAAGCATTTTTTGTATATTATAATGAAGCAAAAAAAAAAATAACTTCTTGACTTGTATAATGTTACTATGAAATTGGTGATCTATTTGAGCACAAGCCATTGCTATGTCAAGGTATATGTCTTTAAAACAGCATCAGTGATTGAAGGCACTAAATTTTGCACTTCAGCAAAAACATGATCTCTTTTCTTGGTAAATTAGGTAGATTACATAGATGTGATCACTTAATCTATTGCTCAAAAGTTGTGAAAGCAACAACTAGGGTTATCGTACAAAATCAAGTCTAGCCCACCTGCAGTGTTCCTCACAAACACGAAAAAAGTGCGAATTTGCGATAACATGTCCGGCGGATTCGCAGAATTTTTGACTAGTGATTTTTCTTTAAACTAGTCAGAAACACGAACCCAAGGGAACCTTACGTTTTCCGTAGTTAGGAAATAGGGATTACATTTCTGATATTAAGCTATTCTGAAGCAAAAATGTCTTTTGTGTGGTGCGATTTCACACAGTGATGCTGTTTTCTTTTGATTTCCTTTTAAACTTTCTCAAGTCCTCGCTGGCTTTGGATTATGTAGCATGCTTTTTTCTTCCTGCTTGACGGGCCCTGGAAAGTTTATAGAGTCCTTGGTTTTTCCCAAATGTTTGTTTTGATCCCGGTAGCTCTATAAAGCTATTAAAAAGCGAAATACCAATAATATCTTTCATGTGGGGTGATTTGACACAGTAACGTTGTTAATTTTGATTTCCCCTCAAACTTTCTCAAGTCCCTACTGGTTTAACGCTTCATGATTCATATTCGTTTTTCCTTGCTTAGGTATGCTCGTAGAAGTTAAATGAGTCCTTTTTGATCCGGGTAGCTCCATAAAGCTATTATCAAGGGAAATAGACAACATGTTTCTCCCAAGTATGGTGCGATTTTACCCTGGCAGGCATACTATCACCTGGGCCAATTCCAAACGTTTTAATTGATGTAGCTGCACCAGCTTCACCATACAAACATTTGTTAGAGCCACAACGAAATGCTCTAATAAATATAAGCCGTAGTTCCTATACATGTAATGGTGATCATGTTAGTCTATTAATCAAGACTGGAAGTATTCAAAAACAAGGAATGAGGACACAAACTACCATTTGTAATTTTTAAAAGTGTAAGGGGAGTGAAAAATAGTCAAAATTGATGGCGTCACCCAAATGGCGGTCGTTTTGACTCATAAAAAACGAGCAATTTAGTGGTAGCTATTTCACAATTTGGCAAGCCCACTGTTATATTAATATTTGTGTAATCAAGATTTTGGCCTGCGCTGTTTGCTTAAATTCGGCCATAGCATGAAAAGGGACCATGCCTTTTTCCAAGTCATACAACCTATTGCAATATGCGCCTATTAAGCTCTTTCCAAACAAAAACATTCCCTCTTAATCCAGTGATACAGATCGATGCTATCATTGTTCAATTTTGATCTTTTCTTAAATTTAGGATTTTATTACATTTAACTTTGCCCCCAATCTAGACCTCCCTACTGTTAAATGAAGATTAGTGTTTGGTACCGATATCCTTGCAATTACAAATATCAGTAATGGGCTTTACCATTTATGTTCGCTCTCAAATTCATACTGGATAATTTTGCTGCCTGCTGCTGTTTTCACCACATAGTGGCAAGCATTTAGATGTCATTTAATATTACGACCTCACAATTGGGTTGGGTACATTGTTTGCAATACACACTAAATTGTTTTCAAGATAATGTTTGTGGTATATGTCGGTGTGAACCTTTTTAACCATCAACTAACCTTGCATAACGTTATCTAACCTCACAATGTGTTTTAAGTAGGCTAACTATATTTTTGTGATTGAAAAACGAGACGCTTCAGAACAATAAGCCTGATCAGAGGGTTAACTATGTCTGACGAGGCAAACTCCCGGCATACTCAGCAGAAGCAGTAAAGCAATACAGGTGTTGATCTTTTTTCCCCTCCATTTCAGGTGAAATTTACCTTATTTTTATTGCATATCAACAAATTCCACCCAAAATGGAGGTGTCTTCAAAAAAAAAGGTCAACACCTGCATTGCTGCCGCTTTTGTGTCTCTCCCGGTCCAAATCATCTTCAGGCTAGAGCAGGGGTGGGCAAACTTTTTAGCCGGAGGGCTGCATCGACCATTTAAGAGTGGTCGAGGGCCAGGGCTTGTTGTCTCATACAGCTGCATGCTATAGAAGAAAGTGCAATAGCTTAAAATTTTGCGAAATGTACTTGAAATGTGGTATCTCAGGGCGCAAAAACGGTGGTGTCTCTAAAAGAAAAAAAAAAAAAAGGTCATCGCCTTCCCGTTGACGATATATGCGTGATTGGGGGCAATTGTAGGCTCTGTGGCAAAGTTCCAAAAAGTGTTTGCGGGCTGCACAGAATGCTCTCGAGGGCCGTAGTTTGCCCACCCCTGGGCTAGAGTTTGCTTTCATAATATTATTGCTCACCATGACAAATGGCTAAATTTGGTAGGTCCGGCTATGCTAGCTGACTGAATGAAAACCAGGACTTTAGATCAACTGACCGTGATGAAGCCGTAAAAGGCGGGACTGTACCTGCTAAAACGAGACGTATGGTAAGGTAATTTTAAGCCATTAAAAATATGAATCGCTACTTACCACTTTTTCAATACTGTAGGCAAATTAACATGTACTGACGTCTAGAACTGCGTGCATGCTCCTTGGCTCTGACAGAAACCCCACCATGCAAAGAGCAAACTAATTCGAAATGAAGCACTCACAGTTGAGTTGTAGCAATAGTGAGGGCCCCCATTATTAATGTCGAGGTTAAGAGCATCAAATCAGCTGGCTGCTGTGACAACCTCGCCCAATTGCAAAGGAAATTGCTTCATCGTTTAGATCATATGTAGCTCGACACTTGCAGTTTGTTGCAAACGATAGATAAGAAAGGACCATCATTACCCTATCGTCTTTTTCTTGGATGATCAATAAGTGTTTTGCTTGGAGTAGGCTACATATTAAAATTTGTAGACTTCATTTTTCGATGAATCTTTTTGAATATTTTGATTGATAATGCCAAAGATCCATGCTATCGAGAAAGAATATACAAAATGTTCCAAAGGACTTAGTTTTTCTAAAAATTGCAGTTT
Source organism: Trididemnum clinides (assembly GCA_963675345.1). Taxonomy (NCBI): domain Eukaryota; kingdom Metazoa; phylum Chordata; class Ascidiacea; order Aplousobranchia; family Didemnidae; genus Trididemnum; species Trididemnum clinides. Next base: position 14,906,929 of record OY776302.1, read on the forward strand.
TGTAAAATGCAGGCACTACAATCTTCATTTATCGATGAATCTTTTTAAATATTTTGATGGATAATGCCAAAGATCCATGCTATTGAGAAAGAATAGACAAAATGTTCCAAAGGACTTAGTTTTTCTAGAAATTGCAGTTTTGTGAAATGCAGGCACTACAATTTTTTGTGTTTTTAAACGGTAGACTACATTTCCTAAACGATTAGAGACTTTAGTTTTTGATGGATCTTTTTGATAACGTCGACAGATAATGCAAAAGAACCATGCTTGTGAGGAAAAGCAGTCAAAATGTACCAAAGAACTAACTTTGTTCTTAACAATTGCAAGCTTGTTTGCCCTAGTAGGATAATTGCACAACTAAAAATGAAACACCATGTATGGCAACCAAGTTTTGATCAGCCACTACAAACTAATCCTTAGCCTTAAGTAATTGGAGTCACATATTGCCAGAAAGCAAATATCCTAAGCTTTCAAACGAGACATTAGTACTTTATTATAACGTTTTTGTATTCAAGTCACCTGCTTTCACTGAGCTCGCCACTTTTGGGGGGGTAAATAGTTACACCACAGATCTTAAAATTCAGTTTTTTCAGTATAAAAACTAATATTGATTGTACATATTGTATACTATCGGAATCGCCTTGAAATAAACTTGAATTTGTTGGAAAAAGTTTGAAAATCAGTTAAGAAATGAGGTCACAAATCAGTTTTTAAGTAAACTGATTTTGCAAAAAGGTTGCAATTTTTGAAAACATCTTCATATTATGATCTGCGGTAGCGAAGATTTGTGTTAATTGTATGAGACATATTATGACATGATAGAGCCAGTTTTATGCGTGCAAGCGAAATAGAGAAGAAAAAATGCAGGGGGCTTAAAGTGCTAAAATAAAGAATTGGTCGTAGCATTGTCAAATAGGCTTTAATTGTTGTAAAGTTGTTTTTATCGAAAGCACCTTATCAATATCTTCCAAAAAAACGTTTAATCGCGTTTGTGCGATGAGTACTTTTTGAGAAAATACAAAAACAGATTGTTCAATGAATCGTTGACTGTGAGGTCATTTTACACCCCAAACAATAAAAATTTTTGTAATGCGGTAAGTCGGAAGCTGGTTTTCGTTTGAGCAAAAAGCAGTTGTCCTTTGTCAAGTAATGTAAATTCTAAAAAAATTATTTTTAATTATGATGTCATCATGACGTCACCAACACTCTTATGACGCTCACCACAGGGTGGTGATCAATCGTGCCAAGTTTGATGCTGGTACCTGTAGCAGTTTCAGAGGAGTTAAAACAGACAGACACACCGACTGCATTGTGCTTTCTATAATAGATTCCTAAAATTTACTTAGATAACTTTTGAGATTGCCTATGAAATTGTGCAAAATATATGATAGAGCCACGTGCCTCTGCGTGCGTTTCCAAAATGGGCCACATGCCAAAATCGGCTAAAAAACAGTGAACTAGGTTAAAAATACCATAATTAAAAAAATAAGTCAGAGAAAAACAAAGGGTGCGGTTACACGCAAAAACAATTTATAGGCAAACTTTAAAATATCCGAAATATTGGAATTCTGCAGGGACTGAGGGAAACCACGCATTATTATGGCCAAGTTGACGTCATCAATAAAGCCGTTTGACTAATTCTACTGAACAATAAAAGCCGTGGAAACAGTGAGCGCATAGCTTGCAAATCACTGATGTCTAAAGACTGGTTTCCATTAGACAAAGATTATGGGCTTGGCGTAAAAAATTCTTTGTTTCTCTATTTAGTTTTATGCGTGGAGCGAGAGCGCGAGCGCACAAAACTAAATAGAAAAAGAAAGAATTTTTCACACAACATCTACAATTTACATCTAATGAAAACCAGCCACTGCTGTCACGTGATGTTTACGTCAGACGCTTAACTGCCTTCGAAGAAACTTTTGGACGAAGGATCCAAGATCTGAATTGGGGTAAGCGACATCTTTTTTTAGCTTAGCGTGTATATCAAACAGCAATAGGCTACCAAAACCATTTTCTTTTACTTACTTTAAATTACCTCACTTAGGCTGGCGAGGCGGTTTGTTCAGCAATGTCCGCCAAAATTTGTCCGGCGGTTTTCGTATATTTGCTAGCAATTTTGCGTTACGCACTTACTGAAATCTTAGAAGGAACACTGCCCACCAGTATCACATGACCATAAAGCGCTATAAGAGTTTGATATTCGTCTTATGTTGGCTGAGTGGCACAATAGATCGAGTGCAAAAATGGTCCTTGAGACTGTGGATTGAGCGCTTAGCTGCTCGAAGCATTTTTTTTGCACGCAGCATGGCCAAGCAGAACCACTGTTTGCATTAAAGCTCATATTCTGTGTTTGAAGTAAGGCCTGTGCTCCCTGCGACATTTATGCGTGACTACTTACCAAAAAGACTACAATACAGCCACATTGCAGTCCCCATCAAACAAATCAACCATCATCTGTTTTGTCACAAAAATTTCATACATTTAGTTGTGGTTAGAAATACCAATACATCACTACTAAGAGCTAATAGTTTAACACTGCCAACAGCTATAGAGCAAGCACTATTCTAGACTGAATGTTTTAACGACAACACCACAATTACTTTTAACAGACAAAAAATGACGTCGACTTTACACTACATTCCATAATAAAAACACCACCCAACAACTGTCCGTGTTTCAAATCTATGCCCAGATGACACAAATAAGAATATCAATGTGACTACATTAAAGAATTTTGACAACCACTACTAGAGGTTGATCAAGAGCAAAAACTATTTAATATATTTTTATAAACTCAAATATGTAATGTAGTCAAAAAGAATGTTAAATTTACACAAAAAGCTAAAAAACATGGATTAAAATATTAAACTTTAAAATTTCCTACATAAGCCAGTGTCTCACAGGAAGATCTACCAATTTTTACTGTATGCAAGTTATGGAAAACAGATTTCTAAAATAACTCGGAAAAACTTTGAAACTACTAGCACATTTTTTGGCTAAATATCTGGAGAGGTTACCGCCATACTCCCCTTTCTCCAAGACAAAAATCATTGAAGGAAACAAGATTGCTTTGAGCCTGAATTAAATAATTTTTGATCTAAGATAATTTTTTTCGTCAGAGGATCACTGACAAGTCTAGTCAAGACCTTAGTAATTCCTACTGTTGAATACAGTTGCCTTTTCTGCAACCCATCTGGGTATTTTCTTATCAATGAAATTGAAAATGTGCAGCGACCAATGAAATGGCACCATTGAACTATTAGCAAAAAAATACATTATGTTGGTTAAAATTACTTTTTCGTAAAAGATATAGGCAGGGGCTAACGTGCCATCAATAGCAAAATACTGTAGCCTTCAAGGTTATAGTCGTTTGTAATTAGTCAAATTCTATGTCACAATCAAAATGTGACTTGACTACGCTTTAATCCTCAGTGTATAACCAACTTACACTATAAATACCCACATCCATAGGCACCAGGTTTTCAAAATTTTTGGGGGGTGAAACTGTGATGTCACGCTTTGGTGACGTAACAATTCACATAACCAATGCAGCAAATGAGCTTTCACCGATTTAGATCAGCAATGGTAAAAAAGAGTAAGCAATTTTTGGAAATTGCAAGTAATTTCATGTAATGATTGCAATTAACTACATAGCAAAATTGTGGGGCTGGGTAACAAAACAGATTTCATTTATAACCAAGTAGGTTTATTAGAGTATCGGAAGCTGCCCCCCTCATATTTGGTAACACTGCCCACATCCCTAACTCGAATGTACACCAGTGTTATCTTGAAACGCAAGAAAGTACGAATTTGCGAAAATATGTCAGGCCGGTTTTGGTTACTTTTTTTAGTTGGTTCAACTATATGCAATTTTGCCAGCAAAATTTCCAGGCAACTGTTTAATAAGTGGGAGAGTGAAAAGGGATGAAAGTTTGGCCGAGGCTTTCTAGGGTAGCGCAACGTCACGAAACCATCGAGTAGCTGTGATGCAACAGCGACCTAAGTATCGCGCACACCGTTATTTCACTTCTTTAGTATTACAAATTATCTCCTAAGCAATTAACGTAATGGATGGGATTAAAAAGTTTTTCCTTTACTTTTTCCGTCCCATTGCAATCACAGCTAAACAGCAATACCAGCAAGCAGCTCTCAAACTTCAGTTTAACACTTGATGTTATTTTTCGAGGGAAGCCCGAAACTGGAATTGGTAAAAATTTATACTTTTTCTTGACGTTTCAACGCTAATTTCAATCGCGTGCTTGTTAAGATAAAAAAAAACACCTAACTCTCGGTTTTAGTTTTCCACAAAAATACTATTTTGGGGGGAATGGTTCAGGTTTTTAAAATACAAATAATTAACTTCGCACTCACCGCCTGTGAAAACCAAGAATATGACTTTCGATCAATTCTTGTTTTGACTTCCCTCGAAAAACTGATCATTTCTCAAATAGAATGCGGCTGACAGCTATGGGCTGTGATATAGCTTACCAGTCATTGAAACATGAAATATAAATGCGTGAATTCTACTTTCATTTCTTTAAAAAAGTTTGATGATAAAACATAGCCTTTTTTGCGTAAATTGCTTAAAAAGTAATTTGTAATCTACTAGAATTTGCCTATAGCGACATCTTTAGAAGACTGCAAAAATATCTTGTTGGCGACGTAAAATTTTAATATAGCTTTGAAAAAAAATGGCATATGGCTAAAACAGCTTTTTTACAAAATTATATTAAAATTGTAAAAAATTGCCGTGCACTATGTACCATTCCGAAACTGTCAATTGATTCAACATTTAGGTGTGTTATAAGGTTTACCAGTGAACAGAAAAACCACTAAATTGTCAAAATCCACAAAACGTTGTGCACTGTGCTAAGTAAGTTTCCTGTAAGTGTAATTTTACCAGTGAACACAAAAACCAATAAATTGTCAAAACCACAAAAAGTTGTGCACTGTGCTAAGTAAGTTTCCTGCAAGTGTAATTGTGCGTGCGAGGCTATTGCATTTTTACATCTGCCAGTACGCATTGTACCGGATAAAGTAGACAGGTCCCCCTAAAATTTTTCCGTGGATGGCAACCCCCTCGCAAATGCACTAAAGGTATGTGATTTTAAATGAAGAATAGACCTTGCCATTTTTTTACAGTAAGCGCCTGAAAGTGAGACGCTACAGTTTTTACATGTAATTACAATTATCAGTATTTCACTTTTTACTTGACTTAAAAGCTGCGTTTGCCATACTGCCCACATTCAATTTCTCTTTTACCTTCGGCCAATTTGCGTATGCTTTTCACAAAGATGAAAATTCACCCTGAAATATTTGCGACATACAATTTTTACGCATTGGCTGAATATAACGGATTGCGGTAAGCTAATTTAGTGTGTAGTGTAATAATTCTAATATGTTATAATATTTCGAGATCTACAAAGCAAATACAGTAGAATCAATAAAATGTCTCGTTCATATCTCTCAAGGTGAGGACTAGCCTGAAGAGTGAAGCATATGGACAAGTGCAATTCATACGAATTTGAACTGGTAACCGGTTAATCCGATAACTTGCAAAATTTCTTTCAGCATCTTTGGAGATCAGCAATATATACATTGATTGCGGTAGTCTAATATTTAAATGACAAAGCAGAAGTTTTACGACGACTTTTTTGACCGGTAGACGAGAAAAAATATGTTAAACAACTTTCTCACCTTTAGATAAGTTTTCTTATTCATTTTATCTAATTTATTAAATGATACAATTGACTAGCAACATTTGAATTCGCTTACCTGCAAACAATCTTACCAACTACGGCGACTATAGCGGTGTTAATGCCACAACAACAACCTTAGCGTCAATTGTTACGTCACAAGAAAAGCAAAAAAATCAAACGGCCGTGATAGCAACGCATATACGTTATTTGTCTGGGCACTACTGATTTTGCCCTTCCTGCTGCTATCTTTTACAGCTTAACGAACGATGTTCGAAAGTTAAAGAAATTCAGTAATACAGAAAAATTTGTATTAGTTATGTTGACAGAACTTGCAGGGGCAAAAAGTTTTGCTGTGAAACTAAAGCTTAAGACATTTATGAAGCAACTAAATCGCTTTACAAAATTAGTCTCGGGCGCTGCAGCCTGTCCTACGCACCATTATGGCATTGTCACACAGAAGCCCTATGTCGCACGCTCACTTAGTTTAGTGCTAGTAATATACGAAAATTCGTCTTTTCAGGGACATAAACTGGTGCATTGGTAAATAAGTATGAACTATGACATTATACAAAAAATTCGAAAAATAGATCGTAAAAACACGTGGTGGAGCTGCAGCCATAGGCACTGGTACCTGTTGTTTTTCCTTGAGACGTATTTTTTCGATTATGGCATTTTTAATCAAGTTTAGTGCTTTTTAACTGTTTTTACCATGTGGTCTATTTTCGAAACGCTTAGAGGCCCGGGGCCCGATTGTATATTTTTCTTAGTTTCTTAAGCAACCTTTAGAAAGTTATCAAAGTAAATTTTAGGGATGTTGTCCAAATAAAATAAAAAAACAAGTTTGCAAGAAAATATTCCCGTTTCATACGATGTGAAGGGTAAATAAAGTACTCGTGAAGACCGTGGTCTGCCAATTGAAAATATCTGGTCTGGGCTATCATTATCTGCCACGAATGATCTTTATTTTTAAATTCGATTTAGATGCCAGCTCACGAGATGCAGCTTGTTTGCTCTGCTACGTCTTTCGCAGCAGGAACTGTGTGTCAAAGATCTGTGTGTCAAAGATCTGTGTAAGCTGTGTGTCAAAGATCTTTAAAGGTGAACTAAAAACATGTTCGAATAACAATTGCATGGGCGTAAATGCAGAGTTTTTAAAATTTCCGGCGGAGAAATGAGGCAAAACTGTGACGTTGCGCTTCGGTGACGTAATAATTTGCATGATTATATCAGTCTTAAAATATGTTTACAAACAAGTAGTGTAACGGGTTCGTGGAGCAGAAACCCTTGGGGTAGTCTCCGAACCCGAGACAGATTGCAGTGAAGCTGAAGTTGTAAATAGATGAAACGCGCTTTTCCTCTCGTCACGCTGTTATTGTCTGACTTTCTTGAATAAATTCTTTGATAAATTTTTATTGGTAATACGCAAAACTGAAAATGAAAATAATGAAAATGATAAGCAGATATGAAAAAACCGATGGATTGGCTTCGGCGACGTTGGCGTTGTTAGTTGTGTAGCAGTTTAGCGTAGTTAGCGTTGTAGCGGCGTAGCGGTTTCAAACTATTTTGACCCCCAAGTACTTTCTTCTTTACTACAGCTCCAACACAGTAATAATCGACAAAGAAACAGCTCTACCAACTTTTCTCTACGTTGGCATCTACGAGCTTCTTCGATAGTCCTTTGACTTCTACTCAAACGTGCAGGTTTTACAAACAACGTAATCCTTCTTGCAACGTGTCTACTTGAGAATAGTGTAAAGGTGTGTTAACAAGGCAGTTACTACTGCGTCGCTCGAGGGTCAACCTCGCCAATCCAACGACTAATCAATAAGAGACGATAACTCAAGAGAAACAAACATAACAACCACACAACGCGGGTTCGAATCACAGATTGGCTACGCAAACTAGATTTAAAGCATTAAATGTTGCCAAATATTGTAACAATATTTACAAGTAGCCTATGGGTTACTAATCGGCTGCGGCAAAATACCTGGTTATTTCTGTTTAACAAGTTAAATTTGGTCACTCAAACTCTGTGACCTGAGCAACACCAATTCAAAAACGTTTCAGAATATCAGTTTAACAGTGCATGCAAATAAAATTAGCCTAATCCTAATCCTCAATCACCCCGTGTTGAGTGTCATAAGGGTATTCACAGTTACATTGCATTTGCATTGTCTGTAAACCCAACAAATTTTAATACACACAACCTTTCTACTAGTTGCACGAAAGTGGTTGAAGGCACACAGTTCAGTCTTCATGTCACTTCATGCTCTTTTTGAACAAAAAGAGGCCTACCTTAAACATTTCTGGGCGTTTTGTTTGAGAATAACCTGGCCTGATGTGCACCTACTAAAATATCGTGAATGATTTTGGGGAAGCCATTGCCGCTTTTTTCACTATGCCGGAAACAAGACAAATAGCGCAGCCAAAACAACTTAATACCACAAATATAAACAGCCGGCCAATATACATAGGAAAGCGGCAGCACCATATTGCAAAATAGGCTTACCATTAAATAGTTTATTCGTGTAATTGTGAAAGCAATCATCATTTCGCCGGTACCGTCAGTTTTGATTGCTTTTCAATCCCTTCTCCCTTAAGTATTAACCATAATTTGTGGCAAGATTCTTTGTGAGCATTGCCAGTCATGATTGAGAGAATGATGATCACAATTTCGTGTGAAAGAATTTTGAAAGTGCATAAAAATCATTTCACTTCGCTACTGCTCACACAAAAGCCTCATGCGTGAAGCCGGCGCAGCCGGTTGAACCGAAATGCTAAACCCGGTCATTACTGATGGAGGGCCCCTACCGGGCGACGCCGGCTAGCTGTAAAATAAATAAACTACAGTAGTTACATTTCTCAATCGTAATCAATCAAGCGCAGGATTTTGCAATTGCAAGGAGACTTCCATCTAAAATTGAAAGTATTTGACGACCAACGCCACGTAACTTTTAAGATTTTTGTTCGATGTAGTATTCAAGTTGTGTGTGTTTTGCTTTCTTCCTGAAACTGATCTTAGAAAGCAATATTATTGATAAGCGATAAAAAATTTCACTCTAGTCTATTTCAACCCACACACAAAAACAAACAAGTTAATTTTTAGAAAATTTTGCCCTAATGTGAAAAAATAGCAAAACCTCGTTATGTGGCTAAGTATTGTGGCGAAAGTAAATGGTAGTTTTGTGACACTGCTGAAGCTTGTTTACATCACCAGCGATAATAATTGCTGTAACATAGCTGGCTAAATATTTTTTCGCTCTAACCAAGTTTTAATTAACCATTGAACGAAAGCGAGAAAAGAGATCGCAAATATTTGACAGATGAATTTCCATCGTTGTGAAAAGCATACGAAACTTGATCCAATTTCTTCCATCTTTGTTGAAAAGCGTTCAAAACTTGACCGAAGTAAAGGAAACAGAGGAATTCACGGAGGCGAATATGCGCGAGTTTGGTGAGCGCAGTCTAGTAAAGAGTTGAAAAGCTGCTAATTGTTACTATGCATGAAACTACATGTCGCTCAGAGACACTTTCCGCAAAAAAACTAAAATCTATTCTTTATTTAAAATCACATAGTTTTACAGCATTTGCAAGGGGGCTGCTCTCGCCGGAAAAAATTTTTGGAGACCCCGCCTACTTTACCCAACCCCAACTACTACAGGCAGATTCAAAAGAATGCAATAGCCGCGGGCGCACAATCACCCTTAAAAGGAAGGTTTCTTTCAGCAGCGCACAACTTTCTGTGAGTTTTGACTATTTAATGTTTTTTCCTTAGACTGGTAAACATGATTAGATGATGCACCTTAATGTTGAATCAAAAGACAGTTTTAAAATGGTCAATTGTGAGCGGCAATTTTTTACAACAATATAGTTATAGACAAACTAGTCGGCGTCGCCCGGCAGGGTCCCTCCATCAGTAATGTCGGGGTTTAGTATTTCGGTTCAACCGGCTGCGCCGGCTTCACCCATCCGGCTTTTGTGTGAGCAGTAACAAAAATTTAATGAATTCTAAGCACTTTCACAATTCTCGTACACGAAATAGTGATCATCACATTCTCTTAACCATGACTGGCAGTGCTCACAAAGAATCTTGCCACAAATTATAGGTAATAGGGGAAGTGTGGTACCCATGGAACGGTGGGACCTTTGGAACACCGGATTTATTTGCAAACGGAAAACGGATTTGTAGAAATTTTTGTATTTGCAAACAGGGTTAGGTAAAATTTTTAGATACCAAAACTGAAATGCGGGAAATTGCTGGATAAGAAGACTGTGGAGCTGTTTCGTGTTTTGGGGGTAAAAAATGTAGTTTTTAGGGTCAACTTTGTAAGAATTTTTCAATAGCTTGTAGTTAACAAAACTTATTAGTTTGGTTTCTTTAAAAAGACAGCTTATTTAGCTGGCATTTGAACAAAAGTGCTTCTTGTCAAATTGTAGCGTGTATAGGGTAGAAGCTATTTTTCCCAAGTCATTACTGTGTGGGACTGAACATAATTAAAACCGATTGTAGCGGCGAAATGATGTTTGCTTTCACAATTACAGGAAGAAGCTATTTAATGGTAAGCCTATTTTGCGATGTGGTGCTGCACCTTTCCTATTTATATTAGTGGTATTAAGTTCCTAATTTGGCTGCACTATTGGTTTTGTTTCTGACATAGCGACAAAAGCGGCTATTGTTCTCTCTATATTGAGTTTTACAAATTGTTATGGTTTTATATTGATTTTTTTTCTTAAACTTGGGATTACAATGATTAAACTTGTTATTGCAGTTATTACAAATTAAACTTGTTATTACAATGTTGTAGAGAGGTGCTCTTCAACCTTTTTGATATCGTGGAACCCCTGATTTACTTTCGCGTTTGTAATGGAACCCCCTTAACAAAAATTTAAAAAACACAAATTCCATCTAAAAATCAAACATTCGCTATTAAACAGACACTTCAACAAATAAATAGTTAATACAGAAGTAAATAAGCAATAAATTTTAATGACTCGGTTGTTGCTAAATTTCTTTTACAATCTTCTTAAATCGTGGCTGCTCGTTGCTCAATGCATTCCTCATACACATATCCACACTCTTCAAACAACTTCTGTGCTTGTTCTTAATAGTTGTTAAAACAGAAAATGCTGTTTAACACAAATAGGTATTGGGAAACTGACACAGAAGTTTCAATGCTTCCTTTGCAATTGCTGTTTCCTCTTTGTAGAGGAAAATCCAAAAATATTCATTTCCATTTTTCTCAAAGATTTCCTCCAAATGAATATCATTACAAATATCCAGAAGTTCTTCTTGCTGTGGCGAAGTGAAAATAAAAGGATTAACTACCCACTTCAGCAAACGAAAAGCCTCAGATTCTTCTTCAGGAAAATACCGGCTGAAATTTTTCTGTAATAGCTTCAAATGTTCCAACACCAATTCTTTTATTTCAGATGTATCCTCTATCTTGGAGTCCTCGCTCAGAAATTCATTCAAAAACCGAAAAGAAGAAAAATCATTTTTTGAAACTTTATTAGTCCAGTAGTCCATTTTTCTTTTAAATGCATCAATTTTTCCAACTTGGGAAAATATATCCGAATTTTTTCCTTGAAGACTGGTGTTGAGAATGGATGATACATCAAATATTGAAGTCAGATATGCCAATTTGGAGACCCATTCATGGTCAAGGAAGTTCGTTGCATATTCATGATTTTTCTCTGCAAGAAAAACTGATATTTTTCGTCTTAATTTGAACAGACGAGTCAAAACTTTGCCACGAGAAAGCCACCGCACCTCAGTGTGGAGCAGAAGAGTGACATTATCAGAATCCATTTCTTCACACAGTTTTTGAAAAACTCGTGCAGATTTGCCTTTACCTCCACATTTTATGTAATTAACAGTCTTCACAACTATATCCAAAACACTTTCTAGTTCCGTCTTCCTCTGCTTATTAGAGCTAAGCGGTTTTACAGCAAGAGCTTCACGATGAATAATACAATGTTTTAATACACAGTTTTTAGCAACTGCCTTGACACGAGCACCAACTCCCGAGAAGCGTCCAGTCATCACAGCTGCTCCATCTGTAGTTAGAGAACAACACTTATCCCATGGTATTTGTTTTTCTGTCATAAATTCGTTGAGTTTATTAAACACTTGTTCAGCGGTTGTTTTCACTTCCAAATCCAAGCAACACAAATATTCATCAACAATATTATATGAATCAGCATCAGGAAATCTAATAAACACAAGCAGCTGTGCTCTACTACCTACATCCGTTGATTCATCCAGTTGCAGTCCATAACATGGAACTTTTCCGATTTTATACAAAAGTTGTTCCAACAAGTCTTCAGCCATATGAAATCCCCTTCTGCTTACAGTGGTATCAGAAAGAGGTATGTTTTGAAACTTGATTTCAGTTTTCTTGTCAAGGAGCTGTTCTGCCACAATTTGCAATGCTGGTTTGATAACTTCCTCGCCCAAAGTAAACGGTTTCTTTGTTTTAAGAATATGATGCGACAGTCGATAGGAAGTTAACAACAAATCTTGATCCATTTTAACTGCTCCTAAGAAAGAATCTTTTTGCTTGCGTACGCTGCTTTTCCAGTAAGCTTAACCAGTAAGAGATAGTCTTTGTCTCGTACGCTGGATGATTGGCTTCTAAATGCCTTTGTAATTTAGCCGGAACCAGGGCAGAATTAGAGAGTCTGTTAGAGCAAATCAGACATTCGGGCTGAGGAGCTGCATTCAGAATTTGGTCATCCGGCAAAAAGAATCCGTATTTTAAATATGTTTCGTCCCATTTTCTAACTTTAACAGTTTTATCACATTTGGTCCGCTTGGATGGAGGTGCCTCTTGTACATTAGAACAACACTGTTCAGTACAGTCCACATTTTTGCTGTTGTTACTATTTCCCTTCACGTAAGAAAATATACTAGTCTGCTTCATCAGGCCTGACTAAATATTAAAAAGTTTATTCTCACGAAGGCTGAAACCTGACAGCTGCTCCCTACTGCAGTGACCTAAACTCCTACTGTTTTCATGCTACATTTTTAACTTAAAGTAATAGCCTACCAGCAAAGCAGACTTATTTTTTGAAATTGACAATTTGACGAAGTATTATGACATCATAAATCGGCTGTACGAAAATAGAAAACTTAAAAAGCTTTATCTAGATCAGGTGGCCTTGTCTTGTGACGATAAATTTCGATACAATTTAAAATACTTAAAATTCTTAAATCTTTCAAAAAAAAAGCTAGTACGGTAGTCAGTAAAAATTTACTCGTAACGTCGCGGAACCCCTGAACTGTACTGGCGGAACCCTAGGGTTCCGCGGAACCCCGGTTGAAGACCACTGTTGTAGAGTGTAGACAAAAATACCTTAACACGCAGCATATTAGCAAAAGAAAAAAATCTTTGCCTTGTAGTACAGTATATACAATGTCGTCACTCGCAGAGCCCCCATCAGTAACGTCGGGATTGAGAGTGTCGGTTCAGCCAGCCAACCAGGCTTCGTTTATCAGGATCTTGTGTGAAGAAAAGTTTGTGTTTTCTGCACATAAGATTTTCACGACTTTTTGTGCTCCTTTTCCTAGTGAAATATCTTACTTCAAGATCTTTGCTACGCGTTAGATTTTTGTGCTCTGTTCATTGCTGACACGAATCCAAGGGAGCCTTGCGTTTCCCGTAGTTTGGAAATAAGGAATACATTTTTGATATTAAGCTATTTTCAAGCAAAATAGCAAAAATATCTTTCGTGTGGTGCGATTTCACACAAGATGATTTTCCTCTTACACTTTCTCAAGTCCTCTGTGGCTACGCATTATATGGCATATTTTTTTCTCCTTGCTTGACGTGCTCTGGGGAGTTTAATCTTGGTTTTTCCCAAATGTTTGGCTTGATCCCGGTAGCTCTACAAAGCTATTGTACAGCAAAATATAAATATCTTCCATGTATTGCAATTTAACACTGTGACATTGTTAATTTTGATTTCCCCTCAAACTTTCTTAAGTTCCTGCTGGCTGCGCAATAAGATTTATATTCATTTTCCTTGCTTAGTTATGCTCATACAAATTAAATCAATCCTTGCTTTTCCTCAAGTTTTAGGTTTGATTCCGGTAGCTCTATAAAGCTATTATCAAGCAAAATAGAAAACATTTTTCTTCTGGTGCGATTTTACCCCGGCAAGGCATACTATCACCCTTGTCGCTTTGAAACGTATCAATAAATGCAGCTGCGCCAGCTTCACCGTACAAACAATTGTGAGGGCAACAATGTGATGCTTTAGTAAATATAAGCTATAGTTCTTGTACATGTAATGGTGATTATGTTGGTTTATTGATCAAGACTGAAAGCATTCAAAATGAAAGAATGATGACACAAACTACCATTTGTAATTTTTAAAAGAGTAGGGGGTGTAACAATCAAAATTAATGGTGTCGCCCAAATGGTGGTCACAGAGAAATGAGCAATTTAGTGGTAGGCCTATTTGATGATTTGGTAGGCCCGCTTCTATATTAATAATTGCGCCATAAGAATTTTTCCTGCGCTATTTGCTTTAATTCGGCCATAGCATAAAAAGAGGCCGTGACTTTCCCCTAAGTGATATAACCTATTGCAATAAACGCCTATTAGGCTCTTTTCAAAAACATTCCCTCTTAATCCAGTGTTACAGATTGATGCTATTATTGTTTAATTTTGATCTTTTCTTAAATTTGCGATTTTGTTACATTTAACTTCGACTGTAATCCGGACTTCCCTACTGTTAAATGGAGATTAGTGTTTTGTACCGATATCCTTGCAATTACAAATATTAGTAATGGGCTTTACCATTTATGTTTGCTATCAAAATGATAGCCTATAGATAATTTGGCTGCCTGCTGCTCTTCTCACGATATAGTGGCAAGCATTGCGATGGCATTTAAGATTATGACCTCACAATGCGTTTTAACACTAGCTTTACGGGAAATTTTCTACACCTAGTTTTACGGAGGGGTCGTTTTCGACCCCGATCTTGTTTTGCTGATTGCGTTTTTCTTGCACTAGTTTCTGAACTGCTAGTATGCTGTGTTGCAATGATTACGCATAACAAAATGATTTTACTTTTAAAAAATACATTTTGAACAAAATATAAAAGCATTTAACTAGTCAGTTTTACGCAGGCTAAGCACTTTACGTGAGTCACCCTAAAATTGTGTTGTGAACATTTTCCACAAGTAGGTTTTTGGCAAAAAATACAAGTTGAGACTGTCTTGTTGTCTCAGCATACACCATGACACTTCCTTTGCTTACGCAAATTCTTCACCGCCTCGTTTGAACTGCCGTTGCTATTGCTCGGACAAGGTTCTGCCTTGCCCAGCAGGTTTTCTACAAGCATTTGTATGAACTGCCGACGTGTTATGCGTTCATTTGTTACTTTTTTATACAATAAGTAGGAGTTGATAGCAGCAACGTCCAAGATGTTACCCCAGACGGCAACTGGCCATCTTCGACTCGCTGACCTTGTAGTGTATAAGCGTGCCATTTGATCGAAGCAATCAACGCCTATTTTGTTTGCACTATAAAATAAAATCATTTACGGCTTTTTCTTTTCATTACTTGCATCAACATCTGCCGAGCCGTGCATGCTGGAAAGCAAGCAAACTGACTTTTTCTGTTTTGATTGATATTTCACAAATAAGAAGTTTGTGAGATCATGCCAATAAAATTTACTTGAGTATGTAGCTTTATTCTCTGGTTCAGTCATTTTTTTGCACAACCGGCGTCGATTTTTTCGTATTGTTCCTACAATACAGTAGATAGTTTGTCTCTCGCAAGTTTTTCGGCAACGGGCAATGAGGTAAAAAAGTTGTCACATGTTATGTTGTAGCACTTTCCTTTGATATATTTGCAAAGATTAACAACCACGGATTCAGCAACAGGAACACCTCTACGCTGTTCTTTTTCTTGAGCTCCAAGACAAACATCAATGTTTGAGACATACTTTGTTTCCACGTCAGCCAGGACTCAAAATTTCACACTATATTTATCTGGCTTATTTGGCATAAAAGTCACAAAGGAACAGCGCGACTTCAAAGGCATCAGTTGTTTATCCACTGTCAGTGAAAATTTACACGTATACTTCTTTTGACATTGATTAGCAAAATGTTCAAATACTTGTCTAATCGGTGCAAACTTGTCAGCCTGGGGTCCACTTCTGATTCTGTTTGGTTTTTCATCAAACCTCAGATATTTGAAGATTGTTAGAAAATAATCTCTGCTCATATTGTCATAAAAAATAGGAATGCCATATATTTTGCTCCACAAGAAAGCAACGGGATGACCTTTAGCATAGACCCCACTCGCATACTGTAGTCCAATAAACGTTTCTAAGTTGGCTAGGCTTACAGTAAATTGATTATCGCCTCTTCGTTGAGCTTCTTTGTTTGTGCATCTGCAGATCATACGCAAAATATGTTTAGAAATGAAATGTTTCCACACATCATATGGGCTTCTTGATGAAGCTACATCCCGAGGGACTCCTGGTTTAGCTGTAAGCACATTATGGGCTCCAGCACGCCCACTGCTCACTGGATTGGAGCATTTCCACGGAGTGCCATCTCTGCCAAACAAGCACTCAGAAGATATAGTAGGCTGGGCGTTTGGGTCATCATCACTTTCACTCTAGCAGCACCAGAAAAAATCTCTTCTTCATCTGACAGCTCATTATCAGTATCCCAAGATAAGATTGTGTCTGCAACTTCGTTCATATCTATTATACAGTTTGCTTTAGACTATAGAATAAACAAATTCTGCACTCTAAAGTTCTACAAATGACCTAACAAATATTCACAAAACAGCTTTTGTTTACTCTAGTACACGTGTTTCATGAATAAAACTATTCTGGCTAAGGCGAAAACTTTGTTATTATTGGCTAGCGCAAATACCTCGTTGCTAGCGGTACTCAACTCACACCAACTATTGTAATAAACTGGAATCTAATGCGAAAAAATATACACAAAAATCTTTGACCAGCTGTATTTACACTTTTTTTGATTGTTGTCACCTGTTTCCTTATCCACAAAATAACTACTACTTCAATTGCAGCTGATATGATGCACCCAAAGAGAGCATTGTGTTTAAAGGATGTTTCTAAATTGACTTGCACAGTTAGAATACCAGTACCTGCTTTTCACTGTCTTAGTATTTACTTAGAAGGCTCTTTCGACATTGTTGTCACATTTTGAACGGTTTCAGACCAGCTATTGTTTGCTACTACTAACAAGATGTTTTACCATGCAGCTTTGTCTTTAATAATACTTGGTTTCTGCAAAAACGAGGTATATACAGTACTGGAAATAATTAACTGGGACAGTGATTATTGAAGTAGAAAATGGAATATAAACGTTTCAGGAAAATCCTGAATTTATTTTATGTGTTTTTGTTTGTAAAGACTGTAAAAATATGGTAAAGACTGTAAAAATTGTAAAGACTGTAAAAATTGAATTTATGTGTTTTTGTTTGCAAAGACTGTAAAAATATGGTGAAAAGTAACTGTCCCAGTTAATTTTTTCCAGTACTGTATATGAAAAGGGTCGAAAACGACCCCTTCGTAAAACTAGGGTAGCTTTTTTCCAGACGCGAATACTCAACCAGTAAGCAAGTTTTTTAAAGTTTCAAAACCTGGAATGTAATCTAGAACAAATTTTAGGAAAAGTCAAAGCGATTCATGGACATTCGGTCACGCATTTAGAAGATATAAAGCAAATAAACAACAACCAGGGTCGAAAACGACCCCTCCGTAAAGCTAGTGTTAAGCCATTAAATATTACGATCGCAACTTACCACTTTTTCGCCACTGTAGGCGAATTAATATGAACTAACGTCTATGACTACGTGCATGTTCCTTGGTCCTGGCATAAACGCCGCCATGCAAAGAGCAAACTAACCCGAAATGAAGCACTCACAGTTAAGTTATAGCAATAGCGAGGGGCCCCATTAATAATGTTCAGGTCAAGAACATTAAATCAGCTGGCTGCGCCAGCCTCAGCCAATTGCAAAGAAAATTGCTTCAATATTTAGATCACACAGAGAATGGATTGGAACAGTGTAGCTTTCACTCCAATATTTCAACGGTCTCTTGAATCAAGAATACTGATTCAAATTTTAGTCTTGCAGTTTATAGCCATTGCAGATGGTGCATTTTATCTATTTTGTTGTGTGTTTTAAATATTTTTTCATATTTGATTAAATCTAAGTTAAAATGCGTGACCTAACAGATTTTGAAAAATGGCAAATTGTTGGAGCTTCCATGGCAGGAGCATCGATCTCACAAACAGTTGAATTTTCTGGTTTCTCAAAAACTTCAATATCACGAACCATGACGGAATTTACGAAGCGGGGAAATACAATCAGTAACCGGAGTAATTCTGGGCGAAAATCAAAACTTACTGAAAGAGGCCGACGTTTCTTAGAACGCACTATAGCAAGAAATGATCGGACTACTGACACAAAAGTGACTGCCGAGTGAAACCAACATTTAAATAGTTCAGTTTCCACTAAAACAGTTCGCCGGGAGCTTCATAAAGCCTAGTTTTGATGGAAAAATAACTAAAAATTCCTCTGGATGGAGTCAGGAAGCTGTATGATTCCATTCCAAGACGAATTTAGACTGTACTTAAGTCCAAAGGAGGACCAACTCCATATCAAATAAACTTTCTTAGTGTTCCAATTAATTTGTCCAACCCTTGTATGTAGCTAGGTTCTAGAACACTTGCCTCGCCTCCGATCGCATACATCTGATCATGGGCACTCCAACCTTAACCCAACAGACCGGGAGTAAATGTCCAGGGGGTAACTGCCTTGATACCATGTAAACATTTTGTTGCAAACCATAAGAAAGGACCATCTTTTGTCCATTGTCTTTTTCTTTGGTGATCGCCAAGTGCTTTGCTTGGAGTAGACTACACGAGGTATATTAAAATTTATAGACTTTGTTTGTCCATGAATCTTTTTGAATAATTTGTTGGAAAATGCCAAAGGTCCATGCAAGAAAAAATAGACAACATACATCAAAGGACTTAGTAATTTTAGAAATTGCAGTTTTGTGAAATGTAGGCACCAAAAATTTATATGTTATTAACCGGTAGACTACATTTCAAAAACATTTAGAGATTTCAGTTTTTGATAAATATTTTTGAAAACGTCCACAGATAATGCAAAAGAACCATGCTTGTGAGGAAAAGGAGTCAAAATATACCAAAGAATCATGTTTGTTAGGTCAAGTAGGATACTTGAGAACTAAAAATAAAACATCATGTATGGCAACCAATTTTTGATCAGCCATTATAAACTAATCCTTAGCTTCAAGTAATTGGAATCGCAAATTGCTGAAAAGCAAAGTTTCTAAGCCAGGGTTTCTTAACCGGGGGTACCTGTAGCCCTTGAGGGTACAAAGCACCAAAGCAGGGGCACGAGATGAGGTGTCAGAATAATGGTTATTTTAAACTATTTGTTAAAAATTTATTTTTAATGTTATTTGAAATAAGAAAACATTTTTCGAAGCCTTTTTTAACATCTGCATTTCTGAATGATTTTTTGTCATACGAAAGAGTTTCTGTGACGTAATAAATAGCTTCTTGTTTGTTCCGACAGAATTGGTTTTGTTGTGAACAATATTATGGCTGATAAATATACACCGGTAACATGCTATATTGTGTTTTATTTCATTATTAGATTGTATATTTACCGGTAATTTTGTAGGTGTTTGTTCGATAGGTCTAGGGGTACAAAGACAAATTTTAAGGGGTACAAGCGCCAAAAAAGCTAAGAAACACTGTTCTAAGCTTTCAAAGGACAGTAATTGTTAGTATCTTATAACGTTTTTATATTAAAGTTACCTGTTTTCACTCAGCTTACCACTTTTTTTTGGGGGGGGGGGGCAGAAAGTTACAATACAGGTCTCAAAGTTCAGTTTTTTCAGTATAAAAACAAGCATTAATTGTACATGTTATACACTATCGGAATCGCCTTAACATCATCTTTAATTAGTTAAAAAAAAGTTTGAAAATCAGTTAAGAAATGAGGTCACAAATCAGTTTTTTAATAAACTGATTTTGCAAAAAGGGTACAATTTTTGAAAACATCTTCATATTATAATCTGCGGCAGCGAAAAATTTGTTAACAGTATCAGACATATTATGATATTATAGGGCCAGTTTTAAGCGTGCAAGAGAAAAAGAGAAGAAAAATATTTGGAGGGCTAAAGGTGCTTCAATAAAAAATTGCTCGTAGCATATTTAATTTAGCTTAATTGTTGTAGTCATTTTGGATCCCAAACAAATGAAAGTTTTTGTAATGTGATGAGTCGGAAGTTGGTTTTCGTTTGAGAATAAAGTGGTTGTCCTCTGTTAAGTAATGCAAATTTAAAAAACTATTTTTGATTGTCACGTCATAATGATCTCACAAACCCCTTTATGACACTCACCCACCGCGGGGTGGTGATCAATCGTGCAAGTTTCATGCTTGTACCTCTAGCAGTTTCAAAGAAGTTAAAACAGACAGACAGAATTGCGCTCTATTGTATAGATTTTACTTTACTACACGTTACCTTTCAAGCAATTTACATAAATAGGCTACAGTTTTATGTATAAATTTTCAAAGAGATCGAAACTAGTATCCTAACTTTTTTCTTCCGGTTTCAGGGCTTACTTTAATCACGACTGGTAAGCTATCACAGCACATAGCTGCCAGCTACATATTTTGGCGAGACTTTGAAACTAAAATTGGTTACAAGTCTTTATTCTTTTTACTTTTAGCTTTCATAACTAGCAAATGTGAAAACGTTATTTATTTGTAATGAACAAAAACTGAAACATTCCCTTAAAAAATGGTGTTTTTCATGCCAAACTGAAGCAAAGATCTATGTCCTTTTCTATCTTCTCAAAGGCGATTGAAATTGGCGTTGAAGCGTAAAGAAAAAAATATGCGTTTTAAGCCACTTCCAGTTTCGGATTTTCCTCGAAAAATGATGTCTTGTGTTAAAATAAAGTTTGAGAACTCTTTAGTATTATTGCTCTTCAGCTACGATTGAAATTGGCCGGCAAAAGTAAAAAAATTGATATTTAATTGCATGAGAGACAATTTCTTATGCAAAAGTCGCCATCACCCACTGTTGCGTCACAACCACGCGCTGTTTTCGTGAGACGTCGCACTGCCCTTAAGAAGCATTGGTCCGATCTTGGACTCGTATTCACTGTTTCCCACGCATTAAACAGCTGGTTGAAAATTTTGCTAGCAAATTGCAAAAAATTACCAAATACCACGAAACCTTTTTTACGCATCCTTGAACTTAAACTGCAAATCCGCCGGACATGCCTTCGCAAAATCGCAAGGTTTTCGCGTTTAAAGGGAACACCTGACGATTGAGCATTGTAACTAGTTCAATCATTTACCGCAATCAAGCTACAATAAAAGTTCGCCAGTAATTTTTGTTTTTGTGTCATACGGTAGTCGCGATAACCCAACTAACATCTCGTTATTTCATAAAAGTAATATTTCGTTTTCCCAGCTAGGGCTTCGGCAAATGATTGATTTTATTTACACGCACTGTTGACCAGACTGAAACATTTATGAATTTCTGAAACACTTATGAATTACTGTTTTAAAGGTGGTATAGTTTTAGTGACCAGTTTTATCTTCACTAATCAAACAAAACTAGCCAGTTATTTCGCTGCTGCCGATTAGTAGGCGGTATACTTGTTTGTGAACTTTTTAAGGTTAATCACCTCGCGAACTATTACGTCATCGGAGAGCAACGTCACAGTTTTGCATCTCCTTTCCTCGCAATTTTGAAGACTCAGCGCTCACGCCCATGCAATTGTTGCTCCGAGCTGTTTTCAGGTCATCTTCGAAAATCATTGACACGCTGTGAACTCGAGTCCTTGAACACGCTCTCAACTTGAGAACTCAAGTAAACAAAATACAACTCCAAACCGGCATCCTCATCAGATTAAAAATTAAAGATTATTTGCGACAGATGATGGCCTAGATCAGTTATTTTTAATCGGTGGATCGTGGTCTTCACTGGTCCAATACTTCATTTAGCCTTCACATCGAGCGAAATTGGAAAACATTTTTTTGACCTCTTGCTTTTTTATTTTATTTGGACAACAACCCTAAAATTTACCTCCATAGCTTTGTTTTGAGGCCACTATGAAATCAATAAAAATATTACGACCAGGTCACATGCTTCTGCGCATTTCGAAAACGGACCACATGCCAAAAACAGCAGAAAAGCACTGAACTACACAAAAAGTGCTTGGATAACAAAGTAGGTCTGAAGGAAAAACAAAGAGTGCCGTTATACCCAAACAAACATAATGGGCAAACTTTAAAGTATGCAAAAAAATTCTGCAGGAACTGACAAAAACATAATACTTTTATAGACAAGTTGATGTCATAAATGGTGCCGTTAGATTAATGCTACTGTACAATAAAAGCGTGGCAACAGTGCGCGCGTAGCTGTTAATCGCTGCTGCGTCACTGTCACTTGCGCTTTACGTCAGACTTTTAGCTGCCTTTGAAAAAAATTTGTACGAAGGACCAGAGATCTGAATTGTGGTAAACGACATCTTTTAGTATCTTACCGTATGCACTGAATAAATCGTAGTCGGTTGTCACAACTATCCTTTTTCATACCTTCACAATATGATTGTAAGACCGGTGTAACGGTTTCTTCAGCAATGTCCAACAAAATTTGTCCGGCGGCTTTGGTACATTAGCTAGCAATTTCGTACTTGCGCCGGCGGGTACGCACCTACTAAAATCTTAGCAGGAACACTTATCTACACTGCTGTAATGAAATTCGAGAACAAAACTCCTACAATATATTCTTTAGAGAATTTAACTCCAATTCAGGACAACAGTAAAATATAGGAAATTTATGGAATTCCAAGAACGCAAAAATTCTTACGGAAATACAATAGACCCTGCTTATTAAACCCACAGTTAATAAGCCAACCTACTTAATAAGCTAAAATTTGTCCAGTCCAGATCACACTATTCATTCCTGTAATAAAAAACTTCCTTCATAAACCCGAAACGCAGCTTATTAAGACCAATTTTTGAACACATGTGCTTAACATTGGGCGAATAAGGATTGCAACTCACACTTCTTTGTCTTGCTTTTGATGATTTCACCTTTTGCTACGCAGCTGACCTCGTTCTTAATTTAACTGTTATGCTACAGATTATTCATTTCTGCCGTAATTGATTGGCAGACAAATGGGGCACTGTGGCTTTTATTTTTAGCAACTTTTAGCCCTAGTACAGTTGACCATACTCAATTATGTGCGTGAGAGGGGTAAAAATTTGTACCCCAGTTAACAAGCCCACCCATTACCTAAGCCGAAAATTGTTCTGTACCGAGGTGGTTATAATAAGCAGAGACAATGACATGTAAAAAACTTCAATTGAATTACAAAAATCACAGATATTTGGAAATCTACAGGTATGTTTAGTTCAACTCAACTCAATTTCTAACTTTTCCCGTTTGGAGGGTAAAATTTGCATATTTCTGCGATTTCTGTAGAGTGTGAGGGGGGAAATAACAAACATTGGAAAACAGTGATGTAGTCAAGACTGCAAGCAGCAACGTCAAGACCATGCATAACAAGACTAAGTCCACTCAGTCAAGATGAACATCAAGACCACTTATGAGCAAAAACCAAGACCATAGTTTAGCAAAAGACAAAAATCAAAGATATTTTGTAGGTATGGTTAATGTTTACCAGATTTCTGCAGTACACAAAGCGACTACCTCATTGCAAACTATGGGTATAAATAATTAAATATTTTGTGATCTGTTTAGTAAAACCTAAATTCGTAAAAAATGCATCTCACAATATTCCAACCACATTTGCATCAAAGCTTGCAATTTGGCAGTCTATCTCTAAACAAAAATAATTTACTCAAGTTAAGCACAATGTTTAGGTTATTAAATTTTTATTATGCAGTTGGTTTTTGTTTTTCATTATGCAGCTAAGAAGCTTCCGTCTTTTTCGGCCTATTTTCTTACAATGTCACTCAAAAAAATTCTTATCTACCGTAGTTTTGTATTTCATGATCACACAGTTACACCAGCAAAAAGCTGTTCTTTTCAAATGCCAAACAAAGACTAGGACTTTCTGCTAATTAACACTTTGTCTCTATTTTGATCATGGTAAATTTTATGAAAACTTTTTAGTTAGAAATGATTCAATGCAATCACCATAGAAATAAATAGCATTTTAAAACATTTTAAAGTATGACAATGATTTCAAAGACCTTTTGGTCTTAATACCAAAAAATTTTCAAGACTACAAGACCTTTATAAGTTAAGACCACAAAACCTTGAAAAAAATGGTCTCAAGACCTACTACATCACTGTTGGAAAATGTTGGACATTTTCAAGAAAAGTTGGACATAGGCTAAAATCAAATTTTATAAGTTGGATGTAATGCCCAAGTATTTTTACATTTGAATACATAATATTTTCACTTAAAACTACTTTTTTCCTTTCAAACCACACCTTTTTTTCCAAGGCAGAAAAATTACAGATAGAAAAAAGCAAACAGTAAAAATATGTCTCACTTTTTCCATTGGCAATAAAAGTCAGATGTCAGAAATAACATTCTTTGCAACATTATTTTGTTGACAGGTTAATCTCCAATTGGCAGTTTTGTCCAATATTATCCCAATGTCGAACAAGACTGGCAAATGAAAGACATACTATGCTCTATAGCAAACTTACTGTATGAAATCAGTAATCAATGTGTCCCATGAAAGTGACTGAAGTGATAAATAACTGCAATAACGCAAGGAAGAAGAATAATTAAAAAGCAGTTATTGACTAATGCAGCTACAATGTATTTGCACAACATACACCAAGATAAAAACCAAGAAAATCTGTTGATAATTTCACCTCAATTACAAGTGAATACTTCTAAAACCTAAATATTCCAGACATTAACCTTAATTCCAGCCACAACTAAAACATAATTCTGAGGCAGTGGCTATTTTGCCATCAGTGACATTTTACCTTTGGAAGCTACTTTGCTGTGAGATATTGTGGTCAATTTTAATGACATATTAAGCATATAACTTTTGGTTGCTTTTGATTGGTCAATTTTGATGATTAATGAAAAAAAGAAAGTGCTATTTCACAGTTGACGGCATTTTTACCCCTGGAGACAATTTTTCCATAATCTTTCAGGAGTGTTTATGTTGCCATAATTGCTACAATTCTGCAAGTCATGCTGCGGCACATGGATAGTGCAATTGTCATAAATGCAGTGGTTATGGGTTGGAATCTTTGCAGTCCTACTGGCCTTGAAATGACATGGTTTTGAATTGGAATTTTGGCTGGCAGGGCATTAAAGAAAAGCAGTGTACATTGGAGGGGCATGCCCAGTATAGGAATGTACAGGGTAGTGCATGTTGGTAGGGTGTACACTGTGGGGATGCAATTTTTTTTAATTGCTTATTAAAATTGACCAATTAGACACGACCAAAAGTCACTTGTTTAATATATCACTAAACCTGACCAATCACAAATAACTCATGGCAAAATAACCTCAAAGAGTAAAATGCCATTGATGGCAAAATAGCCACTGCCTCAAAAAATTTGCACTCTCTACACAGCATATTCCCTACCAGTGTACACTACCCCATACATTCACATATTAAGCCCCCCTACAGTGTACGCTGCCTTTCTCTAACTGTCCTGCTAACCAAGATTCCAACCTGTAACCATTACATTTCAAGGCAGGTACACTTATCCGTACACCACAGCAATACTGGTGAAATTTTAGCAATTATGGCTACATAAACACTCATGAATGGTTACGGCAAAATAGCCTCCAAGGGTAAAATGCCACTGACAGCAAAATAGCCACTTCCTTATTCCTAACCCCAGCTCTTCTAACCCCTACCCTAACACTGAACTACAAGCCATGGGAATTTCCACATTTTAGTAGTATCAAACTTTTCGTACTTAGCTTTCTGCAAGATTCTAAGTTTAACCTTTAAGTACATTGAATTGTTTGTTTGCCTCTTGTTTGATTGTTGTTTTTGAACCTTATTATGTTTCACCTTCCCTTACAGTGCCATAAACTCATGAGAATCTAGTTAACTACAAGATATTTCTTAGCTGCATTACTTAACCTGACGTTGTTATACCTGTATATCAGTTTCCGTATAAGCTATAGCCTAGGTCTGCAGGTTTACAAGTATACCACAAGTGTACCAGCATACTGCGAGTTGTAATCAAGGCTGTGGTGTTGGCATTTTAAGAAAGCGTTGGTGTTGGCACCAGCACAGTAGCTTAAAAAGTTGAAAGAAAAAGGTGTCAAAGTCAGTAAGAAAACAACACCAGAGTCATTTTTGCTGACACCATAGCCTTTTTGGTCTTTGTTAGCAAGGTAAAAAATGTACTGGTTAAGTTTCTCAAACAAACGCCAGTACATACCTGACCAACAAAGGCTGCCTGGGTATTACCAATTTACAACAGTCACTAAAAGTTGGATTAGCTATCAATTAAAATATATTGAGTAATGTTCATAGCATTGTAGCCCTGATGTGGGCTTAGATAACGCAATACTATTACCAGTTGTTCTTCCTTATTTGCTAGACTACCATATCCTAATTCAAGACCGAGATTCTGGATCTGGATTAAACTAGTTTCCATATAGGAAGGTTGCATGTGACGTCACGGATTTCGCGCCAAAAAAAGTGGATGACCAAAAGCTCTAATTTATGCTGGAGAGGTATAGGGCGAACACCAACTTTTGGGGTTATTTTGAAAACTAATGAAAAATTAATTAAAGTTTGGAATGAATTATTGCTAGTTGGATTCTCGGAAACAAATAAATTTGACCAAAAGCAATTTGGTTGAGATTTGGTCTTTCAGTTGGCTAGTATAAGCCTAGCATAGTGGGCTAATTTTTAAAAAAATGCCCCCAAGAGAAGTGTCATCTAACTACCATTTGCTCCTCACTTAAAAATAAACAATACCAATTAGATACCAGTCGGTACATTAGCAAAAACAACCATTATTTGATCATTACTACCGGTACGGTAAGCTTGCCGGTAAGCTTACTTGCTGTGTCCATGAGCAAGGCATTTAACGCTATGCCTCCATCTTTATGTGGCAAACAGGTGGTGGGGCCAAGCAGTCTACCCGTCGCGGTGATCCAGTGTGACAAAAGACATGCAAACAGAGCATGAGCTCTACGCATAAATCAATAAATCGGTACCGTAATTTTTGTATTACCCTTGGTCCAGCAGCCTAGGTAATAGCCCAAACAATTGTTTAAAGAGTAGTTAAGGTCACACAATTACATCTGACATATCAATATGACTGGCCTGCAATTACTATTGACCAAAAATTTCAAAAACTTACTGATTTTATTCAACAATAACTAACCCAGCATATGTCAAACGGTACAGAAATCTGCCCTGTCATTTAGGCTACAGTATAACTTAAGTTTTCAACTTTTCAGAATGCTTATGCCACTAAATATACTGTATAAGTTACACATTACAATTAACTTAAACTCATCATTCCCAAACACGCTGATTAATCGAATATGAAACCCTCACAGAAGCTGGCTACAAATAAGCCTGCATGTTTAGCCCATAAAATTAGCCCAACTATTAGCAATAACAAGCAAACCTTAGCACCTCTTATCTTACTTTGACCTTAGATTCATTCCTTAACATCAGTAAAACAACATATTTAATGTGCATTCAACAACTATCACGTTTCTTCATTTGCTTTGCAAAAAACGATATCACTCCTATTCAATTCAATGCAAAGACACTGACTTTGGTCATCCACTTTTTTCGAAAGCGCATTTTGATGACGTTTGATCACGTGCGTGCAACCTTCCTATAGTGTCCTAAACGATAGCAAAAATTTATCACTCTATTTGTCCATGAACCAGTTCCATTGAAATCCATCTTTTGCTCCAGCCAACTCTTACCGCTCGCTTGCTTTCGCACTCTCGCTCTCTCCTACAGCTGAGTTATAATTTTACATTCTTCCACAAGCAGTGGCGTAAAGTACTTTTCTCAGACACAACAACTCTAGCCATGGCAAGGTTTACAACTCAACCACTACTATCAAAAAGTCTGTCCAGCCTACTTGGCGACGTTTCCAAAACAGAAGACAAAACAAAGATCCAATTTACTTGCATAAATTTTCCAGAACTGCTGAGTAGAACAGAACAAAAGAACGGAGGTCCGACTCACTCTTACATCATCAGGTTTGCAATGTAAACCTAAACTGCCCTTTCTAAGCCATGCCTCTATCCCAAAAAGAGAAGATAACACACACACACACACACACACACACACACACACACACACACACACACACACACACGCACACGCACACAAACGCACGCACGCAAACGTATTTGTAGACATCGTCGAACGAATAGTACACCTATTTTTACTCGATTAATTATCTGATACAAGCAACGTAAAAACAAAGATTATTTCTGTGCAGCTCAAGAATGCGCTGACTTTTCTTGGCACAGAAACCGTGTGAGGTATTTATCCTCAATACTTCACTACAGCCTTGCATTACAACACAAATGCATTACCACAATCTTATTCAAATAAAATATATGGTAATAAGCAATAGAAAAAACAGGTTGTAAGCAGTTAAAACTATTCAAAATTTAGTTAAAGCCTAGCATTTCCATAAAGGAAGTACCAACTGATACATCAATTGTACAACCAAATACAGTGGAACCTCACCATTTGTACACAATCCGTTCCAGAAATTTGTTCGAATTGTGAGTTGTACGAATGGCGAATCAATTTTTTCCATAAAAACAATGTAAATTGGATTAATCTGTTCTAGACCGACAGATAATTACCTATGTATTCCCTAACAATAAATGTAATAAAGTAATCCCTAATAATAAATCCAAATGTAAATAACAAAGAATATCAATAATATAGCACAAAATTACACGAAGCTTATATGAAACCTGAAAAATGCTGGACGTTTTTGCTTTTTTGCTTTATTTGCCATATTTATCCTCCATTCACGAGAAAGCGAATTGTATCGCTATACTTTGGACGGTAAGTCCGCACTCGCTTGGGAGTTGCCTTTTTCGAGGTTTATGGGTCACCTGTCTTCCACATAAAGGTGGGGCGTCCCGTTAAGTGCCTTGCCCAAGGACACAACAAGCGAACTTGCCGGCTTGTTCTCCACAACCTTCCATAAATGCCGAACGCCAACCAGGGAAGCTGCGGATGCCATTTTTTAAAGTCTTTTGGTATGACTCGACAAGGGGAATGAACCCCTGGTCTACCGACTACGAAGCGGACGCTCTAACCACTACGCCATCGCGACGTACAGAAAGCAGTCAGCAGGAGACTGATGAATACAAACATTCGGAGTGGCGGACTGGTAGCGTGCGAATCAGCTGACAGCAAAGTTCTAAAACGTTTGAAGTACACGTATAAACGTTTTAGAACGTTGCTGTAATTTATCTTCTTTTGCTCTGTAAATCACGGTATGGGTCCGAATCGCGGAGCAGCGTACGAATGACGAGTCAAACGTTGTGGGAACATGTTGGACAAATAGCGAGTTGTACGAATAGAGAGGCGTACGAATGGCGAGGTTCCACTGGGTCTAATTTAGTAGAAAGGGCTAATTAAATCAAATTATCCATTATAGAATAAACATTAGTAAATATCTAGAGGTTGCTGATAATTCTAGGCTACCGCACTAACACCGGTGTAGCGTGTTGCGCCTCGCACGTCATCGAGCTGCCATGCCAAACACCTTTTTTCCTTTTTTATATCTTTTTTTGTTAGTTTGTTTTCGGCGGCTTAGCACCTTGCTCCCGTCGATGTGTGTGATTCTAATTGTTTGCTGTACGAGGTGTGTTTGCTATTTTGCAACTTCGTGCGTCCCCAATTCGACGCCAAGCCAGTGCACCGCTGCTGTTATATCCGACGATTTTACTACAATCTTTTAATTGATGAAGTAATCTGCGGTCAGATTTGTAGCCGCTCGGCTATCTCTGCGTGCGCCAATCAAGGATGTGGAAGCGGTTATTTTTCAAACGCTTCCGCTTCCACCAACAAAAAAACGAAAAAACGAACGTTGACAATTTTTTAAAACTTTTGTGGCTTTGTAGCCTGCCTTCTCCTACACTTTATCATTTTGAGAAGACAAAAACCTTCATTTACTGCTATTACTTTACCTACTTCGCTTGAGCTTATGGTTTCGAACTACTCTGTGTTTGTTTTTCTTAGATATCAAAACTCGTGCTGAATGTAGAACAGTGCTTTTCAATCTTTTTTGTCATCGTGGAGCCCCTAATGTACTTTCGCGTTTGTCACGGAACCCCCACTAACAAAGATTTAGAAGTCACGAATTGCTTGCAAGAAAATCAAATATTTCATTACTACAATTCAAAAAATAATTAAACACTTCAACAAATAGACAGTTATTACAAGTGCCATCACTACTTACAACTACTTTTACAACAGCTAACTCAATGCTTCTCAGATCTAAATCGTATGACCACATATTACAGCTCTCGACAATAACTTGACGTCACAACTACAAATTACACCGTATAGCGTTGATTTTCCCTCTCTATCCTCAACTAACTCTGACTTTGAGTTAACTTTAACTCTAATCATCATTATGGACCTTCTGTCCGTCCTCAAAACACGTATTGACTCCAATCTTTTTGGATAGTGAAGTGCGAAATTTCTGTCGTATATATAGCATATACATGTAAAGCGAGCAAAATTGAACTGCACCAATCAATAGCCGCCTCAACGTGGTGGTGCGGTCCCCGACCCGTTTGGGTTGGGTCAAAATGGCTGTTGGTCTTCCCGAGGATCCCAGTTACCCCGGGCACTCTCCTCACACAAACCAGTTTTTCGCCGTGCAGCCCCCTGAACGGCCGCAGAAGTGTAGCACACAGCCTCTTTAAAATTGGCCTGTCTTCTCTCTACTGCTGCCTTTCTCTTGCCCGTCTTCTCATTCTTCTTCTTCTTCTGGTGAGCGGCAACGTTCATCCTAACCCTTGCCCTGTCTTTCCCTATTTAGTGTGCGCTGGAAATGTGGCCTGGTGGGGTAGGTCAGTGCAATGCTGCACATGCTCTAGTTGGGTTCATTTAAAGTGCTCACTACTCTCCTTTTCTAGATTCAGAACTCTTGGCAGCTCTCACTCCTGGAGCTTCCCTTCCTGCTTCTTTTGGAGATTCTACACCTACCAGCACTGTGCCTTTCTCCTCGGACTTCTCCGGCTGGTATACTTCCACTGCTCAATTTGTCCCCCTTCTGCTAATGCAGCACTCGCACCCCACCCTCACTTTCAAGCTTCTTATCCTTTTTCCGCCCACTTTGTATCTTCTCCCTCTGCACCCTCACCACCGCCTCATGCTCCTGGCTGTTTCTCTTTACCTCCTGCTTTCTCTTTCCCTCGATAACTCTCTCAGGGTTCTTCAATGGAATGCTGGGGGTCTTCAAGCCAGGAGCACTAAACTACTACACTTTATTTCGTCTCATCCCGTTGACCTTATTTATATCCAGGAATCTAACCTTAATTTATTTTCCTCTTTTCAGATCCCTGGATTCTCTGCTCTGCGATCCCATGGCACCCACTCCTGATCTGGTATTTTTTCTACTGATGTCGCAGACGCTAGTGGCGGCGTCATCCTTTTCGTCAAGCAGGGCTTATTCTTCTCTGAGCTTTCTACCTCCTCTCTTTCTTTACTTGGCCCCTACTTTGATTATGTAAGGGTCAACATCTCTCTAAACAACTTCTCCGCTCTCATTTCTTAATGTTTATGCTCCCCCTATTCGTTCTTCTATGAAGGATAGCAGAACCAATTTTTTTTTCTTTCTCCATTCTTCCCTCCTATGTGGAAGCGGAAGCGGTGGAATTTTCGCGCTTCCGCTTCCACAGAAAAAGTACCGCTTCCACCGCTTCCGCTTACACATCCCTGGCGCCAATAGTTAGCACGCCAGGCGATGTAATCTCACGCCAGGAATTTTAGCCTTTTGGCTTTCCGACAATCAAGCCGTGGACTGATATCTGTTTTATCACTTATGATGTTTGGTTTAACTAATAGTCTCTGTGGTTGGCGACTGGAGTAATTGTCTGCCCTGGCTTATTAGCACAAGATCCCCTACATAGATTAATTAGTACAGCAGCGAGTAGTTTAAAGATTGTTTTTAATCCACCAGTTGGCGTTTGAAAAGAATTGATTGCGATTAATATTGCACCGCGTATTTGTGTATTATTGCGTGTGTCAAAAATCACTCACATATATTTTTCTTTATTTAGTGGGGCTAGATAATGATTATTTCTTTTTGTCTGCCCATGGTAGCTCGTTGATCGGCTTGCCTTTCCCGCCGTCATTTGTTTGTTTGTTTGTTGTTTTCATTCATGTGACGTGCGCAGTATTTTGTTACAGACCATGCGGTCGGAGATTTTCTGCTCTCTTTCTTCGTTAGACGTTGTGGTGGATGGACGTGGTTTTGGTTGTCTGACACAACTGCGTAAATTCTAGTCTGAAAATTGATGCAATAAAACATTACTGTCGCGCTTCCTTTTTTGTGACTGCCATAGTTCCCAGCAATTGGAGTTCAGTCAGCACACTCTCGTTCAAGGGAAAATTTTCTACAAAGGGTTACTGATATAAACAAAAATAATGTTGCCAACTAACACCCAATTACAGCAAAAAAAGCGAATTACAAACATGAATTACGGTCGCTACAGTGACAAACAACAAAAATTAAGCAAAGTGGGAAGACAACCAAATGAAAGTGACTTACGGCAAAACTGGCAGTAGTGATGGTTTAAGCGAACGGCAAAATGTTGGGCTTGGGCTAGGATAAATACGATTATGCACTTCCGCTTTTACTCAATCAATCACCAAAGCGCAATGATAGTTTGATCGGCCTGTTGTTGTTGCACCTCTAGGCCGATTTATTTTCGGTGACGTCGAAACATGGATTGCGTCAGAAGTTTTGTTGGGGGGAGAAAACTTTGTCTATTGGCTGCAAGGCGGTCCAGGCAGGACTACCTAGGTCATCAGTTAATTGTGATAAAAAGTATGGAATCAGCAGGCTGTTTTTCTCTATAGTAACATTTGTTAACGCAGCAACAAAAAATTGGTATACAAGGTGTATCGTAAAATGTTCTGAAACTAAGGTAACAATAATTTTATTTCAATTCTAACCAAAGAATTGCAGGTTGTCCCTTTCGAAGTAATCACCTTTGAGTCTAATGCGTTTTCCCATCTACTTTGCCACCTCTCAACGCGCTTCCAGAACGATTTATAAGGATTTTTAAATGCTCCCTTGTCGCTCGCTCTTGATGTAATCTATGTTTGAAAAATATTTTTCTTTAATAATACTTTTAACTTTAGGGAAAAGGTCACATGGAGCAAAATCTGGCGATTAAGGACGTTGCTCTAGCACTGTAGACTGATGTCTTTTTCATTATAAATTTCCAGATGTTGAAGGAGGTGCAGGAGTTGCTAAAAGTGAAGCAAGCGTTGCAGGTTCTCTTCAAAAAAATGTTTGTTAGCGATGGCAGCATTCTCTTCCCTTACTTTTCCCGTGGCGCTCTGCGCGTTGTCCTTTCTCTCGACTCTTTTTGCGACCTACATGCTCTCACGTGAGAATTCTTTGTTTTTACCTCGTTTATTTAGATTAGATTTAATGATTAAGCAAGATTTTTTGTTTTCTTTAGTTTAGACCTCGTGTATCTTTTTAGTAGCTTAGGTAGAAACAGTAATTTGATTATGATAGTACGTAACTTCTTTCGCGCTGTGGTTCAGACTTGGCCGGTCATTACCTCTGTCTGGCAGATTACGCTAGATACAATGTGTTAGTCACCATTAAACCGACGCGATGGTGTAGTGGTTAGAACGTCCGCTTCGCAGTCGGTAAACCTGTGGTTCATTCCCCTTGTAGAAGACTTTAAAACATGGTATTCACATCTTCCCTGCTTGGCGCTCGGCATCTAAGGGATGTTGTGGTGAACAAACCGTTAAATTTGATTGTTGTGCTTTTGGGTAAGGCACTTAACGGGACGCCCCACCTTTGTGTGGAAGACAGCTGGCCCATACACCTCGAAAATAGCAAGCGAGTGCGGACATATTGTCCAAAACAAAGCGATAAAATTCGCTTTCTCGTGAATGGAGGATAAATGTGGTAAATAAAAAAAATTGGTTTTCAGTTTGATTTGTGTGTATTTTAAGAAGTCGACCTGTTAGCTCGGATCGGGCTAGCGGATTGTATTTAGCCGCTATTTAAGCCTAGCTTCAGATTAGTTGGTTGCTTTTTCAATAAAGATTTCTACATTCGAATTTGAAGTGACAAAGATCCGGTTGACTTTTAAGACCTCAATGTTGGTTGACAGCCTGTCCCTACCGCAAAAACTCAAAACAATCACACTTAACATCAAGTCCTTTTTGAAGCTCCGTGCCGGAGAAAGATCGTTGAACGAGACAAAGTTTGATTTTTATAGAATTGCTGAAGCATACAGAGAGATTCTGAAAGACTTTTTCCCAAACCTACCAAAAATTTTGGGGTTGCACCAGCTTTACCCAAAGAACATTGTGAAAAGAGTAACCAAACGTTGTGGTAACGACAATCATCACACTCCTTATTTTAAATTTGTTAAACTCAATCCATCACACAAACTTCTTTCACTCATACCAAGTGGAAATTGCGAGTGGGCTCTTAAAAGGTTGGCCGTATTCACGATTATTGATACGGTTGGCATATTTTTAGACTTAGTGCGACAGTTTTAAAATTTGTACTCTCGACGTGTGCCTGTGGCATTACGCCTATTTTCCCTGGTCCAGTCGCATCAAGAGGTCATATTTTATCCCAATTGTCTTGCACTTGATCGCGATAGACTAGGCCTTTTAAGCTAATGTCAAGCAATAATATTCTCTTAAGCTAAGCTTGGCATTCGTTCGGCAATTGCATTTTGATTGCTCCTCATTCGACAAGAGTAGGTAAAGAGGCCAAAGTGGGCTTGTCCACAAATTTTTTGAACCCAATTCGCTCTTTGTGGAGACTTTGGCAAGACCTCTGGTCCAGACCGCGCGAGTTTTTTCGGGCTTCTCGGCTTTCAGTAGTCTTCCGCCATGCCATCACCCAGTTCGTGCGACAATGAATATCGCGAGAAGACTTAAAAACACGAATTCTTAAAATATGAAGTAATAAATCCTCAATGCCTCGATATGTTTTCATGTATTCCTTCAAAATTTGAGCAAGGAATTAGCGTGAAAGACGGTTGAAGAAGACTTGTCAGTATGATAGCAGCGTAGTGCAATAACCCATCAAACTCTAAACTCTTAAAAAAAATCAAAATTCTGTTCGCCGTTCACAGCAGCCTATACTAAAGTGCAATTGTTCGAAGCCTGAAAAACCGTCGTGCATTACAGCTGGCGTTTCGGATAGTCAGTGCTGAATTATGTGGAAAGGAACGAAAAAAGCCAATGGCAAAAAGTCCCTCTACCGCCATCGGATAGTCAGTGCTGAATTATGTGGAAAGGAACGAAAAAAGCCAATGGCAAAAAGTCCCTCTACCGCCAGCGCAAGCATTTAAAAACAACTTAAAACAGTTAAAGTTGTTTTTAAATGCTTGCGCGCCGATACTTTAGTGTGGTAGGTACAGATTTTGCCGACCGGATTGACGTATAAATAAGAGTGGCTGCCAACTTTGAAAACAAAAAAGACGATTTGTTTGTGGCGTTTTTCTTACCATTGTTTCACAATAGGAAGCGCATGCTTCTAAGTGAAGCTATTTTTGTAGATACACAATAGCGATTTATCCGTAGTAATAAAGTGTTGGCAGTAGCTTTGTTGGTTGTAGGTAAAAGCAATTTTCCAATGTTGAGAGGTAAGGTTCTCCCGCTTCCCCGCCTCACAGATTCTGGATTTAGTAACATCACTTTGCTGAATGCTACAACCGTACTTATTAAAAATGAATCACACTCAAGACTTGCTAACGAAATTTTTAAAAGCGAAAATGCTAAGTTTTAAAATTACAATTGTAAAGCGAACAAACAATTTTCCGTAGTTACACAACAGAAAAACAACGATTTTAAGAGACGTTATTTTCTTTTTTATCTTTTTACCTACACTACCTTTTTTTCAATGATTTTCTTGTCGATTTTTTCTGTAGACTTGGAGAAGGGTGGAGCAAAAAACGATTTTAAAATGTTTACTTTTTGGGTCTTCCTTTACCTCCACTATCTTTCTTTGTTTCAATAGTTTTCTTCGTAGTTTTTTTTCCTGTAGACTTGGAGGGCTTAGACGATTTTGTTGTCTCGTCTTTTTTCCTTGGAGCAGATGTTGACTTTGGATTTTGTAAAGGATCAGCTGAAGCTCTTGGAAAAACATTTCCTTTAAAAATTTATACAGTATAAATTAGGCAATCGATTGGCTGCTCTAAACTATGGACGCACTGACAGCACCACTAACAATATATAGAGAAATCAGTAGGTTACCGCTTCAATAAACGGCTGGATCCCATGCCAAAGGACCATTTTTGTTAAGTCTCGTATCTAAATTATCTACTTTTGTCTAGCCAACAGCGGTTAGTTCCAGAGCTTCGTTTTAGCAATGGAGCTACGGAACATTACACCGCTTCCAAATGAATTGGACGATATATCTGGTTGTCTAAAGGTGGGAACACACAAGCAAGTTTCTTGCTCTCTAGCTACATTTTTTTTGTCCAAGATTATTACAAAAAGAAAATTTGTTTAGAATTCTTGCACAAGAATCATGATTTCACTGCACACTTACATCTACGTCACCAGAGACCCGCTCAGCAATTTGCGTTATAAAATTCTCTCAAGAGTATTAATTACTCTTCACACTCTTCTTTCAAGCAAAATCATGTTAGAAAAATATTGATTTTTGCAAACGCAAAATTCCTTAAACGTTATATGCTCACTAATATTGCAATTTCTTTCCCTCAGGTCCAGAGGCCTATAATCGTGGTTATGAAGCATTTTTCGATCATCCCATATAGGACAAAAATCAAAAATTTATTAGTTTCGCGAGACCCTGTCCAATTTTCAGATTGCTAATAGCTCAAAAGCAATGGTTTTGCGCATTTGAGTGAAGCAAACTCTTATTAATGCTTTTACCCATTTTCAACGTGAAAATTTTTTTGAGATCAACTTGTGTACTCAAAAAATATGCCCGTGACCCATCTACGAGATTGCTGCGTATTTCACGACAAGCTTAAATTAGCTCTCGCCATAAAACTGCATATCAATGCATTAAATCTTCAATATGTAGCATTGTTCTCTTTTTTGAAAAACCGGGGACCTCGACAATATTTTCGTCAACCACAGGTGGGGTTGCGACCCACAGTTTGCGAACCACTGGCCAAAAAACAATGTAGCAGTGTGTCAATGTTCCAAGCGCGAAAATGGCAAGCAGCTGCATCAGCGACTAGTTGCATTAGCTTTTCAGGAAAAGAAAGAAAACGCGTTAACTGCTCGTGATGTCACATCGGGTGCCGACCTGTCCTACCATGCAGTGCATCGATGCAAAAACTGACGATGGAAAATCACATGATGACAACAGACTTAAAAAAAAGGAATTCTCAGAATGGGGGTGAAAAATTAATTTGTGAAAAAAAATAGAATAAATTGTTCATGAAACTGAGTGCTTGTAGGCAAACCGAGATCACCACAGCATTCGCTGCCACTGGCTAGAGGGCAGCGTAGCGTCTCGATTGCTTCTTTTCACTCACCACATTTTTTATTCCGGTCTTTATGGTCATCTGAAATGACCTTCCTTGCAGAATGAGTATTGGCTTTCTACTATTCAAATAAATATGTCATATCTGACACTTAAATCATTTTGAAGAGAAATTGAAATTATGAATTGTTATCGACTACGAGTTTAACGCAGCCAAGACAGTTTTTCAGAAAGCTCTGAAGTGGCCTCCACGCCTGGAAACCTGGTTATTGTAATAGCTTACATTTAAGTACCTCCCTAGACACAAACACTGCTGCAAGATTCTCGCCCCGTGTGATCCCGCCCGCAGTCATGAGCAAAGGTATACCACGCCCCCAAAAAAAATAATGAACACATAAAATATTAAACTTACGAAGATGTTATAAATTCAAACCATAAGATCGAGTTATTTTAAGTCAATAAATGCAGGTTTTTGTGTTACATAACTATGCATTTTTAAAGCTTACACCACGTATAGTGCTTTTAAAATTTAAAAATCGACTAGACCCATCTACACTCTCAAACCTTTTTTGGAAGCTGACGGTTTTCCGGTCTTCGCAGCAAGATTCTTTTTCGATCTCTAAAATATTTTTACAAAATGGTTAAATAATATAGGTAATACTTGGTGTGGTCAGAAAAATACAGAAAGAAGAGATTGAGTTTTTTACTTATTTACTTATCGTTATGAGGTCATGTCGTTGCAAAAATTGTGTGAAAAGAATACTACAGTTCTTCTCGCTACTTACTCACTACCTCACACGTCGTAACATTACTGTACCCTTACGGACTCCCGAGTGTACCTGTTTTTTGGAGGTTCGTACAGGTTGCTCAGTATTTTTCTTTTCAGCAACCTCTTTTGAAATCCTTCGCGACAAAGACATTCGGGCTTGCTTCACCTTGCTTTGAGCCATCTGCAAATGCATAGGGCTATTAAAACTTGTGCAAGAGTCAACAGTGAGAACGTGCTGGACTCGTCGAGGAAAGTGAACTTGAATCTGAAAGACTGAAATAACCTACAATAGTCTTTGAGACAACAGCCCTTTTAAAGAGGTAGTTGTAATCTGTCGTTCCAAATTTCAAAATGGCGCATCATGACGCACTGCTTATGCCTCGTTTTGAGACTGCAAAATTATCCTGAGACTTCGCGATTTTTTTTGACTAAACGATCTTTTGTTTTGGAATTCAGCGGGTGTGACAAATTTTTCTAGGCACAACTTATGCAGCGGGTCAGCGAGTCATCCGATTTTTGACACAACGTAGTTCATGCAAGTTAGGAATCCTCTGAGAAAGTTATTTTTTGAATCAAAAGTGTGAGCTTGAAAACAAACAAAGAGTTTCACAATGTTCTGCCACTTACGCGCGAGTTTAACTTAGGCTACCAACTGCCATGACTGACTTACCTTTGAGACTGCCGAAGTTTGCTTTAAGCTTTTTAGTTGTTCCGCTTTTATTTTTGTTAACTGTTTTCGTTGTGGTTGTGCTGTTTTTTTTTCAGGTTTTGCAGATTTCTGACCCTTTGATTTCCTTTCAGTTTCTTTGTGGTTTGAGTTTAGTTTGAATCGTCCTACCAAGCCTGTAAACAACCACAAAAGTTCATGGAACATAAAGCTATTATAAACATGAAAATATCTTTAATGCTGTTCACTTTTCAACTATCGTGCTCCATGGAGACCAGCCATTGAAAAAGTATCATAAATAGGAGAACAACCAAACAGTATACAGTTTCAGTTTTGAGATTTTATTTTTGCTTTTTCTTAAATTAGTGTGTTGCTTTTGCTGTAGTCCTTCCTGTAAGTGCCATATACGTTACAGCTAATTGACCTAATGATTTAAGCAATCTTTCTTGCTTATTTTCATTAGCGTTTTTAACTACAAATAAAATGTCGAATTTTAATCAGAAAAAGGTTAAAACTAAAGATGCCTCTTGCCAAGGTTTATAATCTCTAAAACTACAGCTTTGTGTCGGGAGATAAAATTTGTTTCTGCGACAATAATTTCAGGAGAGATTCTCAAAAAGATTTCTGTTTTTCAGGTCTGGGGCACGACAAACAGTTTACCTATCACAGGTAAAATCGAAGCCCAAGACCTTAATACGCTGCTTGTTTTTGCAGAGAATGCTCCTCATAAAAGTATTCGTCTTAAATTTGTGGGACGCACTAAATAGTAAAAAAACTTGTTGCACCTACTAAGGCACCTTTACAACAAAAGAGAACCAGCGCCCCAATTACTTCAATTGGACTCGAAAAAGTTTTAGTTGGGCTGAGACTTTGATATAGATGATCTACATTAAATACACTTTTCTCCGAAATCGATACGAGTGTTTGTTTTTTCTTTAAAATCCTTAAAAAGCAAACGAGTATATCGTACCGAATATAATGAGATTGCGAGCAAAAATGCTCCACTGATCTGAGCCTGCACAGCACCCACTCAACCAATGCTTCATACCTGTCATTTCTTTGGTTCCTTTCACTTGACATCGAACGATTTGTTTGCTTGCTAAACATTTTTCCAGAGCTTTCTTCAAGTGTGCTTTCATTTTGGTCTGAAAAATTAAACTCAAATACTGGCCCATCAGCCCTCTACTCACAGGCGGTAAACTTTGTCAGTTTATTACTTTTTTAAAGCAGTGCGTCCCCAACAATGGGTCGCGGATCATTGATGGTCCGCGAAGCTGTTTTAATTGGGCCTCAAAGCATTTCAAATCATTTTATTAAGTTGATCTGAAAAGAAAAAAAGTCTACTGTAATCAGAACAGGGAAAAAGTAGTTTTCGTAAAGTTGGTCTCTCTCCAAAAAAACAAAGGTCTTAAAATGGGCAAAATAAATGCTTGCAGGTAAAGTGGAAAAGAGAACTTCAATCTGATCAGAAAAGTCGCATAGGTTAAAGGTTCGCAAGAAAATCCAATCATTAAAAATTGGTCGCCAACAGAAAGTAAATCGAGAAATACAGTTATAAGAACACTTTAGCTAGTTGTCATCTAGTAACGTAAGAAATGTTAAAGCAAATCTAGTACATTAAGGTAGACCTGAGCGGAGGAATACATTGACCACTCTTTCTTGATCGATCTTAAATTTTTAGAAAACACGTAACAAATTTGATAGAATTGTAGCTCTGGAATGGGGAAACATTTATTTGGACACTACACTAAGTTGGCCAAAATTTTTTCCAACTTTCGGTAAGCTATGCCATTCTCTTTCTGAAGAGCTCTTTTCATTTATCATCGACATTACTAAAAACAGAAGAGCGTCAAAAAAATTCATTTAAAATTACCTCATCGACTGCGTAATGGCTTGCTATATAGGTTTTGATAGCAGGAACCGACACACCTTTACTATTGTTGTTATCCCCAACTGCCTTTACAATCATGTCAGAAAAGGTAAGGCGCAAGCTCTTCACATCACTCGAAGCAGCGGTTTTCTTTGATGTAGACTTACTGCTCGTAGCTTCATCTTGACCACGGTCGTCTTCACTATATCAACAAACAAACAAGGTGGCTGAAGCGTAGTTTACTATATCAAGGGTCAAACGGTGAAGCATTTAAACCTCGTGACTGTAAGTTCGTTTAAAAAAAAAGACACTTGATATGACTTCCACTGATTGATAAAGCCTAGCGAGCTGTTTACATATCACAAAACCGGTCTGGGCATTTGGCTTGCAGCTTGACTCTTTCGTCGCTGTTTTACACCACTCTGCATAGTGAAAATGCAATAAACAGTCAACCTATTATGCAATAGGTGATGCATCGGAGCAAAATCAAGTACGCTTATTGGGTTCAAGCTTTAATGCACCTGAAGGACCTCACGTTTTACATTGAAAGGAAGTGAAAGCGGTGGTAACAGATGTAAAACCATAGTTTGAACTAAAGCAAATGATATTCTGCAATATTACTTTTTGATTTACTAAGGGCTTATAAGTTTGTTTGGCCCAGGACCTCAGCTGACTCATCAGGTAGAGATCTAGAGCGAAAAGGTAATTTAGAAAAAAAAATAGTGAGCACAGAGAGTTTTTCAAGTACAACAGTAAGGTTTTAGGCTATATAAAAAATAGAAATCCATTGGGTCACAACTTCTTCGTAATAGCAAAATAACTTTTAAGACGTTTGACAGCAAAGCATGTGTATGTATACTCAATAGCTTTTGTTTCATGTGGGTGTCAAGATCTCACCACCGAAGAGCTTCCATTTAAGTAGGTTTTGTGTTATTGCTTCTTGAAACTGATTACACACTTATCGTTTTTGCTTGTACTATATCAGCATTTTTGCCTCAACACTCTAGATCAAAGGTTTTTAAAAAGTTTTTAAGCCCCATTATCCCTAATCCGGATTCACGCAAAAGGTGTCACAACTTCTTCGTAATAGCAAAATAACTTTTAAGACGTTTGACAGCAAAGCATGTGTATGTATACTCAATAGCTTTTGTTTCATGTGGGTGTCAAGATCTCACCACCGAAGAGCTTCCATTTAAGTAGGTTTTGTGTTATTGCTTCTTGAAACTGATTACACACTTATCGTTTTTGCTTGTACTATATCAGCATTTTTGCCTCAACACTCTAGATCAAAGGTTTTTAAAAAGTTTTTAAGCCCCATTATCCCTAATCCGGATTCACGCAAAAGGTGACTGCCCTAACTTTTTAATTGCTATCTAATGCATCAGTGATTATATATAACAAAAAACTCAATTCTCTTAAAACCCCGAAATTCAATATCAATACCCCTGGGAGTATTAAGGCAAATTAAAAGAACCCCTAGTTTAGGTCT
Source organism: Trididemnum clinides (assembly GCA_963675345.1). Classification (NCBI taxonomy): domain Eukaryota; kingdom Metazoa; phylum Chordata; class Ascidiacea; order Aplousobranchia; family Didemnidae; genus Trididemnum; species Trididemnum clinides. The sequence goes on from OY776302.1 coordinate 14,949,142, forward strand.
TCATGTTGCAGATGGGTCTTTTGATTGACAAAGTTTATTATTACACAGTAAAAAGAAATTGCACAAATCCCAAGATGGATTAGTGCTTTGATGGAGCTGTGAGCTAAAATGGGCCCCAGTGTTGTCTGCTATAGAGTTATCAATCTTTATCACAAAGCAACTTCGCAAAAAAGACTTCGGGTTGCCTGTTGCTTCCTGGCCTATGTCTTGCTTGATCACTTGCACTTCTTCGTTGTATTGTTAAAATATTTTGCGTCTGATGCACACGGTGCAATACAGACAATCAATCAATCTAAAATAATGTCACCCGGTTTGACTTGCCTTCTACTTAGTGAGACCACCACTTGTCTCCGATTTATTATTGTCAACCTATCAGCTTTAATTACAAGCTATTCAGTTATGCAACCATTTTGACAAAGTTTGCAGAGGGCCTTTTCATCATCTCGTTTATGCCGTTCTATATTTTGTCGAAAGCTCAATGCGAGGCCTGCAAATTGTTCAATCATTTTCTTTGCAAGCTCGTAGCCAGCAAAACTAATTGTTATGCAAACAATGTTGTATGGTTCATAGGTCTTACGTAATGGCTTATCGGTCTGATCCAAACGGCGAATATGAGCCAACGTGAAATGTTATAATAGTACCACAAATGCTTGAATCATTTACAATTCAAATGCCCAGCGTCTTCGCCAGCACCAATGCTTAAAATGGTTCAGTTTAGTTTGAATTTTTAGAATCCTTGAACATAACTTTTCAGATTGTGCTTCGTTTAAAAAAAATTGGGTTTATTGTCAGTCCGGAACTATATTTACCAGCAAACTATCAAAAGCTAGCAATAATCGTTAAAGATAAACAAACCTTTCACTGAAATCTAATTTCAGTTGTGGGTGAGACAATCCTTCGTCGGGAGCAGGCGAAGCTTTGCGTGAAATGATAAATGTCTTGTCTACAGCTTCACTTTCATCAGAAGAATAAGTTCTTTCCATCTTACACTGATGTTTTCTGCCGCCAAATCAATCCAAGACTAAAAACGACTAAAGCCCAAACAAAGAACACCTTTTTGGAAGATTTTGTTTGCTTGCATTTAACATCTCACAGTAATTTACATTAAAAGTTTTTTTGCTTTTCGTGCCCTTGGGAGATGCAAACCAAACCTCTGTGCACAATGTTACCTAAATGCTTCAATTTCATAGTGGAAGCTTCGGTCAGAGTTCGAATCTTAGGTCTGATAAAACCACGAGTTCACGTTTTTGAAAAAGTTGTAAAGAGCTTGGTTTGATAAAGGAAGATGTCAGGATATACCTTATTTAAGAGAGACACATAAAACCGTTAGATAATACTTTTGAGTTGACATTCAATAAACATGCTCAGATTTTACCATACAAACCAAGCCAGGGTCGTAGAGATTTAGCACAGTCGGCTCAATTCTATCCAACTGCAGTAGACCATGCACGGTGAGAGACCAAAAAACCAATTTGGGGCAGGACATTTTTCAACAACTTGTTGATACTTTGACAGAAAAATTTTACAAAACTTTAAAAAGTTCTCTGCAATAATACCAGAGGAATGGTATTTTATTCTTGACAAACATGCCGAATCTAAACCTTTTGTCTTGTTAGGCAAATGTAGAGGCGAAGTATCGAAAACATTTTTCTAGAGATCAACCTATGTTGGAAATTCTTTTTACTATGAAGAGCTTTTAATTGAAAGTCGCCCTTCGATGTGTGGTGGTTTGTAGTGGACAGGGCTTTAAATAGGCGTTAAGCCTCAGACTTGCATTTCAAATTAGTGACTACTATAAAAACATGGCAACTATATTGCAAAACTAAAAGTAAGTAAAATTTTGCACTAATTAGTACATACCACACCGTAACGAGAACATTTTTCTTTGCCAAAGACAAATAAGACTGCAACGAAATCATTACTTTCGCAAAACAAACCATAAATTAATTTCTTTCCAAGACGTATCATATTGCAACGAAACCATTAATGCTTTTCCAAGACATATCACGCTGCAACAAAACCATTGTTTCTTTTCCAAGACAAATCATAGCCTACTGTAGCGACAACGCGGTGAAGTGCCGTTTTGTAAATTTTTTTTTCCGCAAAGTACGTTTTTTTCCTCAAAAACGTACTTTGCGAACAACATCATTTATTGCAAAGCATACATCATATCCAGAAGATGAAAATTTTTGGCGCGTATATTGCGGACATAATTGGATATCTAATGCAATATAGATGCATAGAGTTGCTGGATGTACGCATATCACCTGTTTGTATGTTTTGCATCCGATTCTGTACGTTTTTTGTTCTCAAGCATCGTTGTTCCAAGATTTTCATACGCTTAAATATTAACAGGGTGTTGTAAAATAAGAAGTTGATTGCGTGAAAATCGTGGGTCAAAAAATATTTTTTAATGCGTTTTCTTTTTCCAAAACTCATACCCTTTTGGTAGGCTACGTTATTTGCGCAGAAAATTTAAATTTCGAACCGCAACACATACTGTGAAACATAGATATCCAAGCGGGTGAAAATTCTTGAGCAAAAATGCATGCTAGAAAATTTTTGAGCAGAAAACGTAAAAAACTAGACAAAAACGCATACTGTGTAGAGCTGCTCTTAGAGAAAAATACACTAACACCGATCAAAACCGTACAAAAACGTGCACTGTACGAGTATACATTCACCTTAATCCATATTGGACAGCTACCAGAACCAACCGCCAGAATATCGAGATTTTCTAATCTGTTTGTCTTTTCATTCCCTTTAACATGTCAATAAAAAGATTTTGACTTTACCGTTTTTAGTTTTTGAGATACAGAATGTTCCATTTTTGGAACAATTGTCCAACCCATAGTCGCAAAACTCAGAACTCTGCTATTTTCATTGCGGTATCTATCTTTTTTTGCTTCTTTGTTTGCAAAGAAGAATTCGTGAAACTTCACAATTCTGTGGCTAAAATTTGCTTAAAGGACTACTACCATTGTGATGAAGAGTGATAGTTTATCTCCACGGATGTAAAAGTTGGATTCAAATGACAGAGCAAGGAAGTAGAGGAAGTACGCTTCCATGATCGTTGATTTCTTGATTAGTATTTTTTCCGAGTTTAGAGTTTGATCTAGTAGGCTGATAGATTAGATAAATGTGCATCACGTAGGCTAAACGAACGCAAGTTGCTGGGTTAAGATATGGCTCGTTGTTTAGCAACAGCGTTTGCCCTCCATCTAAAAAGAAAAAACGAAAACCCACCTCAAAGGATCCAAACTGAAAACGTGGCACAAACGTGAGCGATCCACCATCCTGGGCACACATCCCGCCTCTATTGGAAACACGACCAGAACTGTGTTTATTGTGGCCATATCAGAATTTTACGTTGCTCCTGAATGATGAAGTTTGCGATATCATCAGAGCGTTATGCCACGCAACATAATGAAACAATAAATTTTCCAAGGATGAAATTTGTACTTTTGTTGCAATTATTCTTCTATCTGGCTACAATGCTATACCGCGTCAACGGCAATACTGGTCTCAGGACGATGATTTAGCATGTCCTGCGGTTCCAAGAAGTATGACCAGAAACCGCTTTGAAGAAAACGTTTTCTTCACTTTGCAGACAATCACTGTTTACCTTAAGGAGACAAAATGGAAAAGATCTGCTTTTTGCAAGCTGTAAATGCATCATTACAGCAGTTTGGAGTTTTTGCCGAGGATCTATCAGTAGACAATCAGATGGTGCCATATTTTGGGAGCCATTCATGTAAAATATTTATTCGCAGCAATAAGAACTGTATACTCGCATCAAGCTGTGGTTATCTATTAAAGTTTGCGACTTAAGTTGGGACATCGGAGATGAGACGGGTTCAATTATTGGGCCTATGCATTGTCTCAAATCTACTTTTGATTATCGAAAATCCACGGCAGCTTTGTGTATGCCTTGATTACTTTTTCGCTTCATATTAATTTCTAGTTGATCTAAAGGAAAAACGATTTCGTGCGCTAGAGACTATCCGCAAAAATCGACTTATGATATGCCCAATCGCTTCTTCAAAAACGGTCCAGAAAAAAGAACAGGGTTTTTGCGATTCCTATTCTGACAAAAATATTGTGTTGGTGCAATGAAATGACAATTGAGTTGTATATATGGCGTTGAACTTTGTTGGTGTTCAGCCAATTAAAGCAGTCACGCGTTTTAGTCGATGGCAAAAAAAGAAAATTAATGTTTCTCAGCCCGACCGCTTCAAGAGGTACAACCAAGGGATGAGCGGCGTTGATCTTTTGGACTATTTCAACAGTCAATATTGGCCAACCATTCATCAGACGCAGTGGTATTACCTTCTCTTCCTCAACTGCATTAACATTGTTCGTGTGGCAACGTGGCAATTTTACGTGATTCTTCAATACGATCCCCAAAAAGGCTAATCAGATTTTACTAGATCCGTCATGATTGAGTTGCTTAGGAACGCGGTGCGCCCTGAAAAAACTCGGGCTCTAAAAAATGGCCAGCAAATCACAAATCAAGTATTGGACAACACCAACCAGTTGGTTACCTGAAGCAGGACCGCTGTGTTTGGTGCAGGAAAAACACAATAAAAGAGTGCTAGGAGTGCAAGGTGCAATCATCCCATCTCATTGCCAGTGCAGATAAACTTATTGCGATTTCGTTTCAAGTCTGGATTAATCAGTGTGTCATATGGTAATTGTATGCCAACGTTACAATAAATTTGCTTTTATAGCACATTTTTCAAGTGGTCGCAAAAAGAGCCATTAATGTTCTTGTGCAGAAACAGCCATTTACCATAGAAAGAATCGTAAATTGACTCGCAAATACATTTAATCGTTATAAAAATTCCTGGGGAAAATTAATTTCATTATTATCGCCTTGAGAAAGATTTGATACAGTCAGCAATTCAACTGTAGGTATGGCGCTTTGGTCATGACGCAAACACGCCAAATGACGCAGTAGCATAGGCATTGGATAACTGTTCCAATATTGGAACAAAATTTTCAAACAGATACTGCTCAGCAAATACATTAAATACAAATAAACAGGATATCAGAACAAAACTAACACCTACAGAATAGTGAAAGCTCTAAGAATAAAATTGCATTGATAAGAGTTCAAAATTTGTTTTGATGACGTCACTATTTCCTGCTAAAGATGAAGACTTGAATTAGGTGTCAAATCGCGAAGTGTGAAGATTAATTACAGCAAAAATTATGACGTCATCACTACGAATTTTTATGAAACAATATTTTCAACTTTTAAATAGAGATTCGAAAAGACAATTTGTTGATATCACATGTATGCAATCAGGGGTGAACGTTTAAAGTAATGTTCCAATATTGGAACTATTGTCTAATATGGGTTAAGAAAGTAATCGACTCTACTATAACAACTACTTCCAGTAATTTTTGTGTTTTACATAAATCTAGATGTTTTTTTAACACGTTTTTCATTTTAATCAATGATTGAGATTTTGAAAAAGACCTGAAAAGCAATTAATTGGTGGTGAAAAACTTAGTTTCCGCAATGAAAGGAAAACGACTGAAGTGAGTAAACATTGCAGCTTTTGCAGTTTTTTACTATGCGTTGTGTATTTGATTAGGTTGAATGTCCCAACTAAGTATGTCTGTAGTATAACCTTTTACCTCTCCCAAAAAGCGTTAAGACAAGTAAAAACAGGAAAGTTTATTGCATAAAAGTTATGATAAGTTACTAACAGTTAGTGTCCTTCGAAAGCTTAGGAAATTTGCTTTCCAGCAATATGTAACTCGAATTGCTAAGGATTACTTCTCAATGGCTGATCAGTAATTGGTTGCCATACACCACGTTCTATTTTTAGTTGAATAATTATCCCATTTGACCTAACAAACTTGCAGTTGTTGGACAAAGTTAATTCTTCAGTACATTTTGACTACTTTTTCTCCCAAGCATGATTCTTTTGCATTATCTGTCTTCGTTTTAAAAGCATTCATCAAAAAATGAAGTTTCTAAACGTTTATGAAATGTGGTCTACCGGTTAAAAACACTCAAAATTTTGGTGCCTGAACTGCACAATTTTGCAATTTTTAGAAGAAATAAGTCTTTTGGTACATTTCGTCTATTCTTTCGGAATTAGAACGCTTTTATTTAAATAAAGCTCAATAGGCACCTATTGGATTGGTTTATATGACTTAGGGGAAAAGCATAGCCTCTTTTCACGCTATGGCCGCATTAAAGCAAACAGCATAGCCAAAGATCTTAATATCACACGTATAAATATAAAAGGGGGCCCACCAAATTGTCAAATAGACCTATCACCACGTAGTTTATTTTTATAATTGTCAAAATAACCACCACTTCGGCGCCGCCATCATTTTTGACTATGTTTCACTCTCCTCCCCACAGCTTCAAAAAGTACAAATGATAGTTTGTGACACTATTCTTTCTTTTTGACTGCTACCATTTTTGATTCATAGACCAAGACCATTACCACTACATGTACAGGAGCAATGGTCTATATTTTCTACAACTTTTTGTTGCTGCTCTCACAAATATTTCTTCGGTGAAGCCGGCGCAGCTGCATTGATTGATACATTTTAACTCGTCACTGAGGTAAAATCGCACCACAATTAGGGAAAACAATTCTTCTATTTTGCTTAATAATAGCTTTATAAAATTACCGAGATCAAAACTAAAAATTTGAGAAAGCGAACATGCAACATAATGCGTAGCCAGTCTGGACTTGAGAAAGTTTGAGGGGAGATCAAAATTAACAACATCACTGTGTCAAATCGCATTACATGCAACATATTATTGGTATTTGTTTTATAATAGCTTCATAGAGCTACCGGGATCAAAATTTTGGCGAAAACAAGGACTCTTAACTCTTCTGGGCACCCCAAGCAGAGAGAACAGAACATGCAACATAATGCGTAGCCAGCAAGGACTTGAGAAAGTTTAAGGAGAAATCATAAGAAAAACAGCGTCACTGTCTGAAATCGCACCACATGAAAGACATTTTTACTATTTTTCTTGAAAATTGCTAAATATTACAAATACGTTCCCCACTTACAAAGAAAGAGAAACACAAGGTCTCTTTCGTTTCACGTAAGCAATGAACAGAGCACATAGACCTAAGGCATAGCAATGACCTTGAAATCAGAAATTCTATTACGAAAAAAGCCCACTAAGTCGTAAAAATTCTATGCAAAGAAAAAACATCAACTTTTCGTTACTGTCTATTCATGTGCTCGATGGGTGAATCGACATTCTCAATTCTGACATCAGCAATGGAGGCCCTGCAGGCGAAGCCGACATATACTATACGACAAGGATTTTTTCTTTTGCTGATATGCTGTCTGTAAAGCTATCTCTATCTATACGATATGACAATGAAATAAAATCGCAAGTTTAAGAAAATATCAAAACATGAAATCACAAAACTCACAATTTTTAAAATAGCATTTAGAGGGAATATTTTCTTTGAAAATAACTTGACATGACGGGCTCCAACAAAAATATGGTGAACAGGGCCGGATTTAGACCATGAGAGGCCCTAGGCTATTCCATTTGTGAGGCCCCTCCCTATTTATGATTTCAGAATTTCTCTCTAAACAACATCACATGTCATTGCTTAATGTTAAAAAGATGAGTGCATTAAACTCTTCGTTCTTTTCATTCTTTCCATTCATGGGTTCAAATTTTTAAATAAAAGAATAAAAATTTAGTTAAGGCAGTTTTGCTTTTAATTTTAATCTCTTTGATCAAACAACCGTTACAATAATTGTAAAGTTTATTTACGAGGACATAAGAAATAGTTACAGCCATCAAATAGAGTAAGACTAGGCTACAAAATATTTTTTCTAGCTTTCGTCAAAGCAAAATCATGCAAAAGTTCATCAAAATTTATCTGTTTAAGTTTGTCACTCTCAATGCACAGAGTGCTCAGTGCAGACAACCTTTCTTGAGGCATTGTCGATCTCAGTTTATTTTTGATGCTTTTGAGCCTTGAAAAAGATCTCTCTACTGAGCAGTTAGGGACCATTAAGCTTAGAAACAGTCTTAATATTGCTTCCACATTAGGAAAAGCAGTGTGAATTTTTTCCTTGCGCATAAACGTCTCCATGAGACAAGAAAATAGATCGCTCTTCTGTACCGGTAAGCCCTTGGTTTTGTGTTTGTCTCACGTACAAATGAAAATGTAGAAGTTCATCAGTAAGTTTTGGGTCAACATCTTCTGGATACGCTTCCTTTAAAAGTTCTACGCCTCGTACAATTTCTACTTAGTTGCTTTCAGATTAGCAAGAAAGAGGAACATTTCTGCAATGTCACTGTACACATTAGCTCTTCTTCTTAAATTGGCTTCAAGTGCGTCGAGCATAGGGATAAAGGAATTTATTTTAAACCTTTCCTTTGAAGAGAGTTCACTTAAAGCGTCAGGTGCATTTCTTTGTCTCCAAGTGACAGCTCTGTAGTTAATATTCGGCAAGGTTGCTTTTGCTTGCTGATCAAACTCGTCAAACTCATCTCTAATATCGCTTAGAAAGTCTACAAGTGAACTGTACAATTCGGCACAAGTACTTAATAACAATTCAGATTTCTGAAGGACTTTGCTAACCCTGTGAAAACGACCTAGCACTCTGGACCAAAAATGCAACATAAACACAAATTCCAGTTTTTCTATTTTTTGCAAAAGGTTATTAGCATAAAGTCTGGTATCGCCCTTCTCACTTACATTGGAGTGCAAATGACTGAGAGCATTAGTAATGGCTAGGGTTGCCAACTTTGACAAATTTCAATAAAGGACACTGTGACTAGAGTTGCCAACCGTCCTGTATTGTAAAGGACAATCCTTAATCGGAGACCCTCTGTTCTTGTCCGGGTAGGTAATCAGGTGTTGACCTTTTTTTTTTTTGGAGGCCACCATGTAAAAATACTGCTCGCGGACATGGTGGCCTCCAAAAAAAAAAGGTCAACACCCGGTTTTCCATGGTTGTGCTACACAACCGCGATTGGACTGGACTGGACTTTTGCAAATTTTTTCCGCTCTTGCAGTAAATTTTTTTCAGCTCTACAAATAAAGGACAATTCTAAGTTTAATAAAGGACAAGGACGGGGGGTTCAAATAAAGGACGGTTGGCAACCCCAGTAATAGCTTCCGTGGCTTTTGCATGTGTATCCCACCTAGTATCTGACAAATGTTTTGGCACCTTTGATTGAGGTTGCAAAAATGATTTTAGAACTGCCCACCTCTTTGTGGAAGCTGAAAAAAAGGCGTAAATTTCATTGATAATGCCAAAACAGTTTACTGCATCAAGACAGCAATCAACAGCTGAGCGGCCTAACAAATTTAAGGAGTGACCTGCGCATGGAATAAATTTTGCAAATTTCTTTCTAGGATTTTTTGCTGCATACTGTTGTACCTACCAGCCATATTTGCAGCATTGTCATAAGACTGCCCTCGGCATTTATTAAAATCAAGCTGAAGCTCAGTAGTGAGATATTTATGCACTAAATCTGCCATGCCTACCCCAGAGTGGTCTTTCAACGCAAGGAAAGTTATAAATCTCTCACTTGGTAAACCGTTTACAGGTGACACGTATATAATAATCAAACTTAACTGATCGGTATGTGAAATATCGGGAGTAGAATCCACAGAAAAGCTGAAATATCCCGCTTTTTTCACGTCAGCCACAATTGACTCTTTAACTTTTATGGCCATGAGCTGAATCATCTCTTCGTAAATAGTTTTTGACAAATAAGAGGGATTTCCTGATCCTGAATTTCCATAGCGATTGATATGAGCAAGTAAAAATGGATCAAATTTGGCTACTAGTTCTAAAAGACCAAGATAATTGCCGTTATTGGGATATCCAAATCGTTCGTTGTCCCCTCTAAAAGGTAAGCCTCGTTCTGCAAGAGTACAAATTACAGCGGTGATTCTTTCCATTACATGCCACCAATACTGCTGTTCTACTTTTATTTGCTCCTCCAGCTTTGAAGTAAGCATATATCCTCGCTTTCTTGTTAGGTAGGTTAACATGGCATTTGTGTGTTTTTCTGAGTTTTCATAAGCTTGGATAAGATAAGAGTTGTGCCAGTCATCAAAACCATCAGAAGCTAAAGCCGAAGAAGATGCATGATTTGGAAAAAGTTTACAAACAAAGCAATATACCCGTCCTTTTGCGGGGGAATATACAAGCCACTCTCTGCTATATGTTTCACCATTGACTTTCGTTGCATAAAACAGAGCTTTTGTGCAAAACCTGGATTGCTTCTTGTACTCTTGTTTGGAACTAGAAAATGGTCCACAACTGTGCTGAACTTCAGAAGGGCCTCTCTCTATCCAGTAGGCTATTTCTTCATTTGATAATTCTTTCCTGAAACCAACGTCCTTTAAACTCAGTGTATGTGTACATCTATGTTCGGCATCATCTGCATAAGTATCTGTAATACCTTGGGATTGATTTACTTCACCAGGTGTGAATTGAAAATTTTGAATGTCTCCACTACTTTCATATGTTTCTTTTTCCCCTCCCTTTGCAGCAACTGAGTTCTGAAATAATACTTGTATTTTCATGTTCACTGGGCATGGCTTCTTCCTCATTACCAGGTTGCTGTTCAACGTGCTGCGTTGCTTTTTCTGTAAGACTTTCTTCTGGTTGAATGCTAGCAGTTGGCCGATCTGCTTCGTCACACTGATTTTCTTGTGCTAGCGTCAAGGCACCTACTTCACTGCCAGCACCTGTTGCTTCTGTCAGAGGTTGATGCAAGAAAGCAGTGATTAGTTTTATCTTCTTTACCATATCATTTCCAAATTTCTTTCTCTTGCGCTTGCTAGCTCCACTTTCAAATCTTTTACTCATAATAAATTTAAGGTTCAAAAAATTATGAAATAAGATTATTGCTTGATCTAAACGCAGGTTAGCAATACCAAGACGTCTAATAATAAGATAAGTCGATAACATTAGTAAATTTCAATTGATAAAACGTATAATTTACCACATTAACAGTAAGCAACACAATGTCTATTAGTTATTTCAGCAACATGTCAACTACCGATACTGTTTTTTGCAGAGTAGACTACAGTACTTTAACATAGAAGCTTCCAGCAGAATGCGCACAACAATTGCCTTTATTGTGATGCAAACGACGTAATAATGGCTGTTTACAACGTGGTTGAAACCAGTGTGTATAGAATTTTCTACTCTGAAAAGCTTGATATATATATATATATATATATATATATATATATTTTAGGTAGGGTTTAAACTTGTCAAGTTTTTAAAGGAATTACAAACTTCGAAACCGAATTTCGAGGCCCCTGGACGTTGAGGCCCTAGGCTTCAGCCTGCCTGGCCTATTGGTAAATCCGGCCCTGATGGTGAATAACGTTGAAGAAGGCATAGCCGCTTTTGTCGCTATGCCGGAAACAAGGCAATCGGCGCAGAACTTCTAACCGCAAAAATAATTAATTACAAAAGGGGCCACACCAGATCACAAAATAGGCTTATCTTTAAATAGTTTATTTCTATGATTGTGAAAATAACCACCATTTGGCCGCCATCATCATTTTTGTCTGTGTTTCAGTCCCTCCCCTTCATACTATTTAAAAGTGTTAATGGTAGTTTGTGGCAACATTCTTTCTTTGTGAGCGTTACCAGTCTTGATTATGAGATAAAGATTATCACTACTACGTGTACAAGAATTGTGGATGTGCATAAAAAAACAAAATTTTATTGTTTCTGTTCACATAAGTGCACGATGGGTGAAGCTGGCGCAGCTGTCTGAACCGATGACTTTAATCCCAGTTACTGCTGCGGGACCTGAGGACGACGCCGGCAGAGCCGGTTAGTACATTATCAAATAGTTCCAAAAGTTATTGGTGAAAAATGATGATTGTGTAGTCAACAGTACACTCAACACGCGGACGCTTTGTTAAAATCAGCAACAGGTTGACTCAGCATGTAATAACAATTTAGCACAGAGCGCTAAATCAATTCACTATGAGTGTTAGACCTAATCAATATCACTATGAGAGGATGTTTATACTTGCCGCTCTTTTCATTGTGTGTAAGAATTATATTACAAGTCCCAGCTTTGCTGGATTAAATTGGAATAACAAGCTCGATTGTTTGGTTTTTGCAGATGATGCAATTCTTTCTGCAGGATCAAAATCTGATCTTTTACAGAAACTCGATTGTTATGCAGCTGGTGTGACGGTGTTGAAATGATAATAGTATAAAGAAGAGGTAGCCTATCTTTACCGAAAAAACGCAATGAAGAAGAATTCCAAAGCTGGAGAAAAACTTTGATGCCAGTGAAAAGTTCAAGTAACCTAATCCCATATTGGGGTCACAGTAGTGAGTGATTCTCGGCAAAAAAACGCGACATATGAATCGCTAAAGCAAGTGCAGCAATACATGAGATTCAACTTTCACATGTCACGAAATGTCACGAACTGCTAAAATTTTCAGCTTTAAATCAATTCTTGTTTCTTTTCTCGCCTATGGCCGTGAATCCCCAAAAATGAGCATGAAGAAGGGCAATACCAAGTGCACTGCACCACTCAACAGCGGCCTCAACGTTCTGGTGCGGTCCACGACCCGTTCGGGGTGAGTCGAAATGACTATTGGCCTCTGACTTCCTCTGAACTCACTCACTCCCTCTGAACAACTTCAGAAGAGCAGCACTGAGTCTCTTCAAAATTAGTCTACTGTTATTTCTCTTCTGCTATCTCTCTCTTGCCCGTATTATCATTTTTCTTTTTCTCCTGATGAACGGCAACGTTTATCTTAACTCTAGTCCCGTCTTTTCCCGTTCAGTGTGAGCTGGAAATATGACCTGGAGAAATAGGTTAGGGCATTGTTGCACCTGATCAAAAAGGGTACATTTTTGGTGCTTGCTACTTTCCTTCTCTAGGTTCAAAGCTCAAAGCAGCTCTCACTTTTGGAGTTGTTCTCCTTGCTGCATACCTGCTTCTCCTGAAGATCCCACACCAACCAACTCTATGTTTTCCTTTTTAATCTCCTCCAGATTGTATATCTTCACTGCTCAACCTGGTCCAGTTGGCCCCCCTCTGCCGAGGCAGCGTTCCCGGCCCAACCTCGTCTACAAACATTCTTCCCCCTTTCAGCTCTTTTTTGTATCTCCTCCCTCTCTACCCTCCCCACTCTCTTTGATTTCTTGCTATTTTTGTATACTTCTTACTTCCTTTTCTTCTTTTGACTTGCTCAGGGTTCTTCAATGAAATGCCGAAGGTCTTTGAGCCAGAAGGGCCAAATTAATACATTTTATCTTGCTTTATCCTGTAGGTCTTATCTGTATCCAGAAATCTAACCTCAACTTATCTTCCTTTTTCTGGATCCCTGGATATTCTGCTCTGCGATCTGATTGCACTCACTCCCGGTCGAGCATTATTTCTTCCAATGTCATGCACACTAGCGTTGGTCTCATCATTTTCGTCAGGCATCGTCTATCCAACTTTCTGTCTCTTGTCTCTCTTTGCTTGACCCCTACTCTGACTATGTTGAGATCAACATCTCACTACACAACTTTTTTCTTTCTCTTTCCTTAATGCTTTTGCTCCCCTTTTTCGCAATTCTTCGACGGATAGCAGAATCGACTCCTTTTCCCCCTCCATTCTTCCCTTCTTCAAAAATCTCTTGATTTCAATTGCCATCACCCCCTCTGGGACTCAAAAAGTACTTTTGACCCTCGTGGGGAGAAAGTATTCGATTGAGTCATCTCCTCTGACCTCCTTCCCCTCAGTGACTCCGACACCCAAGTCTTTTCCATTTTTCTTTTGACTGTTGCTCCTCTCCTGATATCTACTTTGTTCCTTCCTTCCTTCCTTCTCCTCTCTTGCTCCTGTTAGGTGCTTCAGGACTTGGACTCTGATCACCACCAATTCTACTAACCATTCCTTTTTCCCCTCTTCCGTCCCAACGAACGGCCCCTTTCTTCAATTTTTAGAAACCTCGTTTGGATCAGTTTGCTTTTTATTTCATCCCTCACTGTCCATCTGTAGAGAAATACTCCTTTCTATTTCTTTCTTCTGCTGCTGCTCTCTTTATTTCTCTGACACTAAATGCGGTCAAATCTTCCATTCTGTTCGGCCGCGTCGAATGCAAAATCTCAAATCTGGTTGCCCCTTGTAGTGAAAGAAGCGGTAAGCAAAAGACCTAAAGCTTTTGCTCCCGTTCGTAGAAATAATGAAGATTGTCAGGCATACATCTCTGATTCCCGACATGCCTCGTCTGTCATCGCCAAAGCCAAGGCTGAGGTGTTGCAGGCGACATGCTCGCCTCTCTCTCTCCCTTGAATCTAACCCTAATTCTTTTTATTCTCTCCTTTGTTCTGTTGCTGGTTCTTCTTCCTCATTTTCTTTTCTTGTAGCTTTCTCAACTGTTCCTCTTCTAGGGAGTCGGTTTCGATTTTCGCCGACTACATGAGATCCTACTTTCTGTTTCCCAGCCAAAGACCTTGTGTAGCAGAGCCAGAGGCTACCTGTCCGAGCTCCGTCGAGTCACGTGCCCCAAGAAGTCTCATTCTTCTTTCTTCTTTCCCTTCTACACCACTGAATTTCTCGCGGCTGCCACAAACCTCTTCTCGTCCACTGCCACTGGGCCAGACAAAATTGTCTCTCCCATGCTAAAGCATCTTCTCCGCTCTGACAAGGATTTTCTCCAACACATTTTTAATCTTTTCTCGTCTTTACATTCCTTTCTTGCCATCTAAATACATCTTTTATTATTTTCATCTACAACATGTAAAAGGCTCTCGACTTTCCTGCTTCTTTATGGCCTATCTCTCTCCCTTTCAGCGTCTCAAAGATTTTTGAACGCATCATTTTATCGCGTCTACTCTTCCTTGTGAAATCTGACTATATTCTCTCTCCTCATCAGGCCAGTTTTTGTCCTGAGCGGTCTACTCTTAACCAAATTCTGCTTCTTTCCCAGTCCATTTCGGATGAGTTTAACAAACCCGGGCCTGGCTCTTGGACGATTCTTGCTACGATCGACTTCTCGAAAGCTTTCGATTCTGTCTGGCACCCCGCTCTTTTCCACAAACTTCTTTCGGCTGGCCTCCCTCCTTGCTTTGCTTGTTAGACTCAGTCTTTCCTTCCTGATAGGCACGCTTGCGTGGCTTATGAAAATTACAAAAGTCACCCCTTTCGAGTCTGTTAAGGTGTTCTACGAGCATTCGTTTTTGGCCCTGTACTTTTCTCTCTTTTCATCAATAATATTTCTGCAAGTGAAGGGACGATACCAAATTTTATAACGATTCCGATACCTCATTAAAATTCCGATTCCGCTACATGCAATAAATTCATGATAATTTTCAGACCCGAAAGCTGGTTTGAGAAACAAATACTTTTTTGACAAAATGCATCGGAAATTCGAATTAAATTCTCCGATACCGATTCAGATACCAGAAAAAGTTCCGATATTTTTAATTCTCGATTCCAATTCCGAGTACTCGTCTTATCACTAATTTCTGTTTCTCTGCCTTTTACCGTCCGCTGTTCTTTTTATGCTGACAACCTGGCCATTTGGTCCTCCTCCCCCTCGGTCGCTGCTTCGGTGAAGGCTACACAAGGATATCTGATTTGACAGGAGCACTGGTATAAGTACTGGTGTCTTCCTCTCAATCCAAGCAAATGCAAGACCTCCTTCTTCTCAGTGGATCTCCACCTAGCTAACCTCCTTTCCCACTTCCTCTTATTCAACTTTTATCCCACTCTAAGTTTTCTAGGGGTCATCTTTGATGACACTGTTTTTATTTCCTAACAGGTATCTTCTCCCAAGGTCAAGTTCTTCTCTCGTCTCGAGGCCTTACGCTGTATCTCTGCTTCCTCATGGGGCCCCTCTAAGGAGCCCCTCTCTCTTCTGTATAAAGCTTTTCTACGTTCACTTCTCACTTATGCTTCGCCCAAATGTTTTCTTTTTCTTAGCGTTACCAACTTAACCAAATTAAAATGTCTTCATCAAACGGCTAGTAATGTTATCACCGGCTGCTTCTCATCCTCCTCTATTTCATTTCTCGTCTCTGAGGCGTCTCTATTTACCTTGCAAGTCAACCTGACTCATTTTACCCTGTTTTTCTATTAGCAGGCTCTTTGTCTCGCAACTTCCTTCACCATTTCAAGTTTGGCTGGACTTGGAGCAAAATCAAGACTCTCTGGACCCTTCTCGAGAGCTTTTGCTTCCACTCATTGGTTCATACTTTCTCCTACTTCTCCCAGGGACGTTCTCTTTGCTTTAACTTTCTCTCTTCCCTGAAACCTGCCTTCCTTCACTGTACAATCCATCCTTTTCTCTACACGCTCCCCCTTAGATTTTTTTCTCCTCGCTAAGGTGCGGCTCTCGCTTACCTTGACTCTATCCCACCTCACGATCTTGTGATCTGGGCTTATGACTATGTTCTTTTTCTCTTTGGCAAGGGCGGCTCTGGCGTCCTAGCCAATTGTTTATTCTGTGGCACTAAGACCACTATTTCCTTTTCGGCAAGCCCAGTTTGCTTAAGTTTTTCCGCTGAATCCTGTGCTATTCTGCAAGCTCTCCGCTGGTTTTGGCAGCACCAAAAAGTCTGCCATTTCTCTTCTTCTCCTTTCCAACTCTCGCTCTGACCTCCTCCGTCTTTTCTTTTATTTTAAAATCTTTGGCAGATCTGGCAGGAACTGTCTTTGGTGACTCTCTGTTACTGTACGACCTCTGGTCCAGGCCCTGAGAAGTTGTTCGACTTCTGGGGCCCCAAAGTCTTCCGCAGAGCCATCATCTCTCGGAAGGGGTCGGGTAACAACCATGACAACATCATCATAACGAGTGTAAGCTGCGGAAAATAGGATTTTGAAAAGAGTTGAAGTTGTATCGCGAAAATAACAAGTTTTCAGCATCAAAATTCCAAATTCTCTTAATATCGTGCCAATGCTTTTGAATAATGAGAGACCTCAATCGTGTTGGTTAAGTCTCGTAGCTAGCCTAAAATGCTTAAGGAAAGACTTATTTGTCGAATTCTTTTTGTTACAGTTAGTGTAAAAAGCTGCTTGACCGTGCAAAAACTTGGTACATGATCTACACAAGTGAGTTTGCTGGTTCATCGCTTGAATTGAATTAGTAAGGTAGGCGGATACCACTGAAGATCATAAGGTTAAAGAAAACATCCGTGCATGTGTGTAACTACGTTGATTTGTTATTTTACAAAAATAGCTGTTGTCACATTTGTAGGTGCCAACTGTCCAGGACCTCTTGGAACAGTTCCGGATTTGGAGCCGGTGTCTCGTACTAGCCCAAAAATTACAGACTACCGGAGTTTCCCCGGATTTCCAAGGATGTTTGGGCTCTTGAAGTCCAGAGAAGGTCACAGAATTTCAGCCAACTTAGAGCAACGAATTTGAGATTATTTAAAAAACTAGCCTAGGCTACCAAATAGAGCTAGCGGCGTCACCAACACACGGTCGTGTTATAACACATTGTCGATCACGGAGGGTCGATCAAAATGCCGCAGTCAGGGACTACATACATTGAACAATAATAGCAAACCTCATCTTAGCTGTAGACCTGCTCTTACTTTCTTTTATTATCATGTCCTAAGTTTGCTGAATTGATAAAAAGCAATCGAGGGAATGTGGTTGCGTTCTTGGAAATTGGTTTCTCTGAAGTTTTTCTTTAAGGTTGCCACCTATGCACACAGCAAATACTCTGACCTTCTATCTGAAAAATTACATGTAGCTGGTGTGCCCCCTCGTCAACATTACTTCTCCGAACAGTGGTTTATCAACGTAAAAAATATAAACCTACTTCCACGGCCAGACCCATTTTCAGTCTTGCAGATGACGACCCGCTACATTTTGTTGGTAACTTACAAAATAATGCATTTCGATTATTTGCCGTAAAGAGATTGGGTCTATACGTATTTTCTGAATATCAATATGTTTAAAAAGAAAGCTTTATCTGCTTTAAACTTATTCGCTTCCATGGCTGCACGCCTGGTATATAGCGGTTTTTGAACGAATTCAGAAGAAAATCACCCAACTGTGAGACAAGCGCTCTTTATCTACTACATCACTTCACCAATGTTTAAACCAGTAGTTCGAAACTCTCCAAATCCTTTCGCTATCATCCAAACTTTTGTCCGAATCCCACAATTTGCTATGCTATGATGATACTAGCTTAGGCTACAATGCATTCTAAATTTGACAATTATGAAGCCATGAAAACAGTTCTTAAAGAAGCGAAACCAACTATTCGTTTGACAACGAGATGTCGAATTAATTATCGGAGATGATGAGAGGCTGAGTCATACCAGAACAAAAGGATTTTTAAATCAGAAGGTTGTGCTACTTTTTTTAAGAGGTGACCCAAATTTTAATCGAAATGGCTGTTTTAAAGGAAAAACTGGGATAAAAACACGATTCTTTTCAAGTTGTAAATCAGGATGCGGCATTTTTATCCGACATCCTGGTCCTCTAAATTAGTAGCTTTCAACCAGTTGGCCATAGCTCATTAGTAAGACGTAGCACACATGCCAGCTAGGCCACGGCTTGTTGTTTAATTATTTGTCAAAAAATGAGAACAACACTCAAATTGGAAAAACAGTGTAATGTAACTGAGCCTTAGACCTCTGTTTAGTTTTAAAATGAGTTACATCTTTATAAAAGCTGAGAAACTTTGTTCTAAATAAATCCCGAAATTTCTAAAAACTTCCTGGTCCGGAATGGAGACAGAAAGTAATGGAAGGTCCCTAGTGCAGGGGGCAAACATTCAAAAAAGGAATTACTATCTTAAAAAATGGTACCGTTTCCTTCATACTGGGACAATGAGTGTGGTACAATATGCATGAAGGTAAGAGCTTATATATAACGAAGTAGGGTACCGGTAAGCACAAAAAAATAGAAACGAAGTATTTTAACGCACAAAATATAAAAGCAACAGTTCATCCACATTTCCCTCTGCCATTACAGAAATGAGTTGTTTGTAGACACGCCTAAAAATCACAAAATTCGAAAGAAAATTGTTAAAACTTAATTTTGTTTAAATGAGCGTTGCTGCTACCCCTTATCGACATCCCTGAGTGGATGCCCTCCTCCTCAGAATTTTGTTTCCAATAACCTACTGGTTAATGTAGCTTTGGATGGTCCATTTTTGCAATTCAAAGGACCTTGTCAAACCGCTGAGATGGCTTCCGTGAACCCAAAGGATTCAAACAAACCTAGATTTACAACCAGAGGTTTAAACAAAATAGACCTATGGTGTTGGTGTTGTTTTTGGACGCTTTTGGTGGTGGAAAAGTTCTCTTCACGACTGGGCAAATTCGGCTTCATATTTACCTTCCACGACCACATTACCAGTTCGCCAACTTGATCGGTTAAGCAGGTGATTGGCGGACATTTCAAAATCTATGCTACGACTCGACATGGGAATCGAGGTCAGATATGCCAACTGCAAGCAGATACTCATACTGCTATATCTCGCGATTGTTGATAAACGAATTGGTGTTTTCTGCCTTTAGCTATTTTCATAGACAAAACTAAAAGGCATCCATTAAATACTAGTTGTGCTGTAACTGCGAATTGAGTACGACAGCTCGTGCGTTAGCGCTAGGCAAACAGTTAGCGCTAGGCATGGAAAATGCTCACACACGCCGAAATCACTGAAGCGAAAGAAGTTTGCTTCTTGTAAGACTAATCTCTTCGTAGTCAGCTCGAACGCTAAGTTATTAGTTGAAAAGACATAGCGTGGAATGTTTTGAAGCAGCCATGGTAGGTTACGGATAGAGCTATGTAAGTTTGCGACACAAAAAAAAATAATGTAAGCTGTCAAATTTAACGTGAACCATGCTTCAGTCTGGCTCAAAATTGATGAAAAATTCCTAGCAGAAACTAGCTGAAGGAGAATTTGACGTTTAGCTTCTTAAAAGGAATCACATAAGTCTGGTGAAGGTAAAATTCTACCAGAGACACTTATGACTCTACATGTTGCAGGTTGATCATCTCAAGGTAAACGTTTACTCGTAAAAGTGCGAATCGCTAAATCATTCAGGCCAGAGCTGGTTGAGCATTGCCACCATGCACAGCTTAAGCAAGCGCGGTGATCTTTTAGTTGCGGCGTCCGCTTCGCAGTCGGTAGACGTGGATATAATTCCCTGTCGATTCTTACGAACAATTTTTGAAATGGTATTTGCAAATCTGCTCAGCGCTCAGCAATGGGATGAATATGGGGGATATAATAAAAAATTGGGTTGCTTATATAGGAATGCAAGAGGTTGGCAATGCACTTAGCAAACTGCAGACAGTGACACTGTTTCGACTTATCAGGTCTCTTTAGTGCAGTTGGTGACGGACAAGAAGCTAGAGCAGTGGTTCTTAACCTGTGGGTAATTACCCCCAAAGGGGTAATTTGGCATTTTAAAAAGGGTAACAAATTTTCAAAATAAAAAAGAAGTAACTTCGATGGCAAACGTTGTCATGCGCTTCTACTCTAAAAGTCTCAATTTGTTTCACTCATAACGATGCTATTTGTGATGTCATAAAACTAGAACTAGAGTCTCTCGTAAATATCTGTTTCGTAGACAATTGATGGTATAGTCCAGTTAGTGATAGGCATCATAGGCGTGAGGTAGCATTTGTTTCTTTTGTAGTAGTAAGGCTAATTTAGCCCCCAAAAATTATTAAAATGCCTCCAAAGAAACGAAGTTACAAAGAAGCTTTTCTTAACTTTGGTTTTACGAGTGTTATCGAAAATTCTATTGAAAAGCCACAGTATGTGATTTGTTCTAAAGTTCTAACTCAGGAAAGTATGAAACCAAGCAAATTGAAACAGCATTTGGAGTCTCGCCATGGTGGATTACTAGGAAAATCAGCTGACTACTTTTGGCGAAAATCTGAGCTTTTGAAAAATTGTCGCCTCGATTCTGGGGGAATGTAGGCAAAACAAAACAAAGCAGTATTGGAGGCGTCATATCGCATCGCCTTCCGCATTGCTCAGGCAAAAAAGCCTCACACAATTGGCGAGGAACTCATAAAGCCCTGCCTCATTGGAGCAACTACTCTAGTACTGGGAGGAGAAAAAGCCAATAAGTTAAAAGAAATCTCGCTCTCCAACGACACTGTCAAAAAAACCCTTTCTGAAATGAGTCAAGACATTTTGTTACAAGTGGTGGACGAGGTAAGGTCCAGCCCACTATTTTCCTTGCAATTGGACGAGTCCACTGATATTCGTCCTGTGCCCAGTTGCTGGTCTACGCTCGCTACATCTTTGTAGGAACGTAAAAGTACAATATTTATTTTCTGAACCACTTTCAACGACATGTAGAGGAGAAGATGTGCTCAAAATTGTAAAAGATTTTTTTGAAAAGCACGCACTTGATTTGAAACAACTTGTTGGCATCAGTACAGATGGTGCTCCATCTATGATTGGTTGCAGGTCTGGTTTCAAAGGATTAGTAACTAGTGTTGCTCCTCATGTATCATTACTCATTGTGTGATTCATCGCCTTGCTTTAGCCATGAAAACTCTCCCTTTTGAACTTCAAGAAGTGTTACAAGATGTAGTGAAAATTGTAAACCATATTTCTGCAACTGCAACAACATCAAGGCTATTTGCAGCGTTTTGTGAAGAAGTTGGGTGTGATTTTAAAGTTCTTTTGCTGCATACGGAGGTAAGGTGGTTATCTCGCGGTAAAGTGCTGAACCGTTTGCTCCAGCTGCGAGAAGAAGCTGCTATTTTTCTTGAAAACAAACGATCTGCAAAAGGAGTAAATATGCGCAACCAAATGAAATGTAATGACTTTTTGCTGAAGGTGGCTTACTTGGGTGATTTTTTCTCGGAAGTGAATTCCCTTAATTTACTCTGCAAGGAGGTCGTCAATGGTTGCATACGACACACGACAAAGTTGCAGCTTTCAAACGCAAAGTGGAACTGTTTGAAAGATTGACAGAAAAAGGCGACACAAGTATGTTTCCTAATTTAACAATGCTATTGCAATCTGACCCAAATATGAAATGCAACTTCACTCAAGATATATCTAGCCACCTGAATGCAATAAATATCGCGATTGATCGGTATTTTCCTGGAATCGAAGAACGACATAATTTTTTGTGGATTAGCAAACCATTCTCTGTTGAAGAAAGCTCTATCTGTGATGATGATATGGCGGCAAAAATAGAGTTTCTTCGACTGCGTGAAGATTCAAGTCTTAAGACTGACTTTGCTGGGGTGGATATAGGAAATTTTTGGGCTGGCCTTTAAAATGAATATCCCATCCTTTCGAAAAGAGCTCTGAACTTTTTGATTCAATTTCCTTCAAGTTATTACTATGAAGTGGGATTTTCCGCAATGGTGTCTATAAAGACAAAATATCGAAACATGCTTGAGATTGATGATGATATGCGATGTTGTCTCTCCTGCACTCAGCCTAGATTTGCACGCTTAGTAGCTAAAAAGCAGTATCAACCTTCCCATTAACTGCATTTGAAATGAACCTTTGAATGTACAATAAATAATGACTTTGTTTTTCTGTGGGTTTATTTTGGATTGCAAGCTATATTAGGTGATGTTTTTCTAAAAAGGGGTAATTGATATCCATCAAAACATTTTGGGGGTAACAACAGAAAAAAGGTTAAGAACCACTGAGCTAGAGGCTTTTAATAGAGCATTAGACCACCACGCTTGTGAGACCTATACTATGTTCACTGAGGTGGATGGTCTGTCAGTACTCTGTGAAGCCATATCACTTAAATGAACTCTGCGAAGCCTTTTGCAATACCAAAAGAGTTTGTGACCACTCGGCTGTGGCAGCACTATTGTACTAGCAATTGTTAGACTTAGTGCACCTGCGACAATCGCCACTCATTCACGAGTGATACGGCTTCGCAGAGTACTGTCAGACCATCCACCTCAGAGGACATAGTATAGGTCTCACAAATGTGGTGGTCTAAGCTATGCTTTATTAAAAGCCTCTAGCTTGTTATCAGTCACCAACTGCACTGAAGAGACCTGATAGGTCGAAACAGTGTCACTGTCTGCAGTTTGCTGAGTTGCTCAGTTTGATTAAAAAGAGTGCAGTGGGCCTCTACACCTTGGACATCTAGCCATTGTTAGCGACAACAGCATAGCCTAGCTCGTTTTGTTTTAAGTAAAAACTCAGTTACTTCCGTAAAATGTATCATGAAAAATGTGCATTGGAACACATTATTTAAATCCAAATATAGTTTATGGCTCTTTCATATATTAAAGAGGTCTAACTCAGGTGGAGTCGTATAACTTTCATGCCATAGTATTTTATAATTTACTGCTGGACTAAATGCCGAACTTTTTGCTTCAAGACAAAGTTAAAGAGTGAAATAATACACAAGGCCTTGTCATCATCAAGGTAGGCCTAGCCTACTGATATGTTTATGTACCAGGCAGCAAAATAATTTGAGTTGAGTAAAAGAGTTAAATTCTCCAAACTGGAAGCGTTGATTACCTGTGAATAACTTTCGTTTGTAGTTATCAAACTTACTCCCTGGCGGTGGTGCAGAGAGCTCAGTAACAAGCATACCGAAGATTTTGAAAGAGGTAGGGGGGATATTACACTATTACCGGGGTTTTTTGAAAAACCGCCCTGGGCTGTTAATTGGAAAAAAGATAAATCAGAAAAATAAAATGTTAACCGAATAATCGCCCGGGCTGTTATATGGCACTTGTGTCAGAAAACTACACATGCCCACAAAACCCATACACAGTACGGTTTATGTATGTTGTTGCATCACTACCGATACTGTTAATTAAGTTTAGTGTTCTCATTTGCTTGGCTATTTTAATTTTACAAACTGCATTAATCGATAGATGAAACAAAAAGACTACCGGTACTGGTATATCATTATGGCACGATATAAATGCCCACCTAAAAGAAGCGCCCATGGGCGGGTTAAAGACTGTGCGGTTTTTTGGAAAACCCCGGTAATCCAGTAATCTTTGAAGACAGAAATTTCCCAAGCAATTTTAAGGGAAAAATAAGGCGAGAATTTCTTTTTAGCATAACATTTTTTGCATTTTACAAGCGCGAATTAGGCTCATTTCTTTGTAGTACAAACCAAAGGGGAGAGAGCATGGCAAATTGACAAACTTTTCTTTGTTCTTTGCCAAACGATTAGCCAGTGCCTTATCACACTGACATACTTTTGCTGCCTGTTGGTATAAATGTCAATTATGCGTTGAGGTGTTTACGTCAATCACGGCGGTATGGGACCGGTTGCACTGTAGCGCACTAGTTTTTAAAACTGAGCAATGTTTGATTACTGGTGGAAGCATTCAATCATTATTTAAATCATTTGGTGAAAATATGCGAGTCCACTTTTGGATGACAGAACTCCGGTGAGGTCAGTGCTCGCTAAATAGGGTATTGAATTTCTGACTTTTTTGTGGCAAAGACTGTTCTGTAGTTTTGTTTAAAAATTATGCCTCGAGCGTTTTTCGAAGAAAGCCTGAACTACACTGAGACCTAGCGCGGTTTAACTGCCAATTTTATTTTGGTTTAATCGCAAGTCGTATGATTTGCGATTGGCCTTACTGTAGACCATCCGGCCTTGATAAACTTAAAACCCCGCTTTTGCGTGTACGTATAGTAAATTTGCCTTCAAGGGATTGCGAGGATAAATATTTTTTCACGTGGATTTGTTGACTTTCCAAGTTATGAGAACTGTTTTTAGCCTGTGAGAACCCCCTGTGACTGTGTATCCCTCCTCCCCTTTAGAAATGAGGCGCGGTATGAAATAGATATCCAGGTTCACGCAGCAAAAACCATATCGAAATCATGCTTGAGAAAAGCGGCAGTTTATTTCGGACCACCTATAAGTACCAGTTGCGTAGATTACCAATAGCGTTAACACCCACAAGGCAAACTGCCATAGAAAAGGTGTCCAATAGTCGCCCCTTACAATGTGCTTTATTGTTTAGCCCGGTGCAGAACGAGAAATTCGATTTCATTAGTTTTAGTTCGTCTTGAGTCAGGACTGGTTTAATGCTAGCAGTGCTAACTTGGAACGCCGGCCTTTTGGTTTGAATGTTGTCAGCCAAGCTATTTTATTACTGTTGTGGTCGATCAATTGCAGAAATAATTTTGTTCGCTTCCGAAAAAACTGTTGAGCTGTTGCTTTTGCTTTTGCATTTTTGTTTTTTGTTTTAGATGTGCTAAAATGATATGTAGAAAAATTCCCTTCCTTAATTTATTTATTTATATTCAAATACTTTTTTGTTTACTTGCTATTACCTTTGCTGCACATCCTATGCTGTATTTTAATTCAAATGATATTGCAAGGTTACGTCACAAAGCAAAAACAACTCATGCCAAAATTGCAAAGATAATTGAAGAGACTGGAAGAAGTCTCAAAGACGAACCAAAGCAATATCTTCCTCCTGAATCTTTTGAAGAGTTCGGAAGTAGATGGAATGAACTTTACGGAAACAACTTGTGCGCTTTTGCAATGTACTGTGTGCTCTATCCAGACGATATGCGGGCTTTGCGACTGGTATGTAAGTTTGTAAACGTAATACCAACCTTATTCATTGCGACCAAGATTGGGGGCAACGTTGTATCCAAGCTTTTTTTACCGTGGAAATGTGGTGTCATACTTTATTGATAAGAACTTTACAGTATTCTAAAATAATTGCATTTTGCTTTTAAATGCTTGTGTGTGTGTGTGTGTGTGTGTGTGTTTAATCAGGTAATGTTTTATCGCGCAATGGTTTTTTATATGAACTTATTGTGTTTGAATTATCATAGGTCCAGTATTCTTTTTACTTAAAAGCTGCTGGCATAACGCACAAAAGTATTTTAGTAAAACATTACACGAAAGATCGTGTTAGCGGTTGTGTGAAAGTTTTGAAAAATCAAAAGCAAACATTTTCACAACTTTCTGCTTTTATCCTATTTATGCCTTGTTTATTTCAGGTAAAGGTTTACATGAATCGCATGGCATCCTATCCGGATTGGTATGTCAGTTCTAGTCGGAATTTGGATGAAGTTCCGATTGGACATTCATTAACAGGATTCGCCACTGCTTTTGACTTCCTTTATGATACTTTTAGTGAAAGCGAACGAAAGTTGTACTTGGAAAAAATTCAAATCGAAACTAAACACTTGTATACATTAATTGTAAAAAAAAAAGGTGGATGGACCAAACAACACATACATAACCATGCACCAACCAACTTATTGGCTACTTTGCTTGGAGCGATGGTTTATGAAGAGCATTTTCCTGAAGTAGGTAAGTTCCTTTGCTTTTTTCATGGTTGGGAAAGTGATTTTTGGGTTTGCGCTGTCTGAAAAGTTTTCGTTAAGTTTGTGCTTGTAAGATTTACTCTAAATTACAAAATTACTGGGCCTTCTCTTTTGTTTTGTATTCACAAAACTGCAGAATCCAATAGTTTTAAGGATAACGACTACCGATAAGTGTTGCTATAAAGTCCTAACAAGTTGCTTTTCTGCAAAAAAGAACCCTTGCTATGACTGCGCTCTACAGTATGTAGTTGGAGTCTATTTTCATTGAAATGTGATGAGAAAAAGCTCTGAATCTTCGAAAGCATTACCTCATAACTACGTGCTCAGCTCCCCACTTTTCGGTTTTTCAATGCTCCTCCTTCGATCGTTGTTGTCTACCGGACTGGCTGACTCAAAAATGTAAATGATAGCCTATATTTTTAGCTTTGCCTTGGAAGAAAGCATCCATTGAGCTGTTTGAAAAGGCCATGTTTCTTTTTTCGTATGTGATTGATGGTTCTTGTGATGAAGGAGTTGCTTATGGGTCTTACACATCTCGCGGTATAACTCAATACGTTTTTCTGGCTTTAAAGCACTTTGGAATTGACCACACTAAAAATCGATGGCTTCGTGAACACTTTTGGTTCTTTTTCGCAACCACAATGCCCGGATATCAGAGATCCGTGGGAATCGCAGACTCGAATCACAACTGGTTTTACGGACCCGAAAGTCAGCTTGTGTTCCTCGATGCTTTTGTAATGAAGAATGGTTATGGTAATTGGTTAGCTGATCGAATACGTAACGCTAAGCCAAAGAACCCTCCCTTAGCTAGAGCAGGAAGTCAAAAGTGGAGCACGATACACACCGAGTTCATTTTCTACGACGCTTCCATTAAAAGCGTGAAACCAGTGTTGCCAAGCAATTCATCGATGCATTTCTTCAGCGATTGGGGTGTAGTGACGTATGGAGGAGGACAATATTTAAGGAAAGGAAACACCTTCTTGTCTTTCAAATCAGGAGCTTTGAACGGTGAAGCGGTTTCAGATATTGTTGACTACAAGCTTCTTTCTAAATTCATTCGAGGTTGGGAAAATTTCAACGCTGGTCATGAACATCCGGATCAAAATTCTTTTGTTTTTGCTCCAAATGGCCGGTACTTCATTACAGAAGCCTTGTACTCCGACAAGTTGACCCATTTAAACAATGTTCTCTTGTTTGCACCTTCCAACTCACTGTGCAATCAACCATGGGAAGGGCAAGCCGGAGAATGCTTTAAGTGGCTAAAGTACAAAGACTATTCGCCGGTGCCACGAGGGGAAATTATTACGGCGTCGCTCACTGATGGGATAGTTCATATTGCTGGCGAAGCGGTCAAAGCCTACAGGTGTGTTGGTGCCTAGAAGATTTTATACAGGTCATGTTGCACATTGGTACGAAGCAGGTTTGTGATGCCTTGATATTAAAACTGCTAAATAATACTTAGCGATGCCTTCACGAATGAAATGCGCTATAATGTTTGTAATGTCGGATAGCTTAACAATTTCTCTTATCGTTGATTATTTATGCAACGGACACAAAATGCCATTTACCCCCTTTTTGGAAAAAAGTAATACTTAATTGCCTAATTGTGTAGTATTAAATGCATTTATTTGTGGGAGGATTTAAGGCAAAATATTGCTGTTCTGGCATCGAGTTTTTGCTGTATTTCTGGTTTATAATTAAAGGCGGAGTTTTTTCGACAATTTTTCACTAAGCAGGGTGAAACGTTAATTAGTAAAATTAACGTTTCGCCCCCCTGAATGACCGAAGAGCTTCAGAATACGATAGTTCTTACATCCAAAGTAACATGTAAACAGTTGATTTGAATGTTGCTGTCCTCTTCGGTATATACATATGTGTTACTTTTAATATGATAGCTGCTGTATTTTGATGAAGCTCTCCGGTCGATGAGGAGGGCTAACGTTAATACTACAAACAAAAATTGTTGAAAGAACGTCTGTCTCTGCAAGATCTATACGTTCGACAAACGGAAAATGTCTGCTATATTCAACATTTCTGTTGCTGTTTAGATCAGAACTAGAGCTGCAAAGTGTGCAGCGGTCGTTGTTACTGCTTCATCCGGAGGTGCTGCTGCTGGTTGACACCGTGATATTGAACCCAGAAAGCAAGCTGAGCCGCGCCAGTGCAAACTTCCACAATATCCTTCATCCGTTTCATCCGTACCGTCATGCCGGATTCCAAGGCGCTCAAGTTATCTACCCGGAAGGACCGTACGCGTTTTTTTGGCTGCAGCCGGACGGAAAGTCCCCATCTGCTCTATTGCAGAACAAAGAAAATCAAGCTGAATCGAAACCTCGCAAAACTAACTTTGTGAACGTCACCTTTAACCTTCTCAAGGATCAACCGAGTCGTATTGCTTTCGTATTTGTTGGTCCGAATGTTCGGGTTCCGAAAGTTGAGTTTTTAAAAGAACCAGACAATGCTGATGTTGCTACTAGGATGCGAGTTGTTGTAAATGAAATGGAATACAAAATAATACTCGCGTCTACGTCCGCTCCATTAGCTCAAAGGATAAAAGCGTTGGGCTTTGGAGGATACGCCAAAGTCCAAACTGTCGATGGATCTGTTTCCTTGGGAATGGATACTGCGCCTGGAAACCTTAACAGATGTGACTTCAAGGATAATATTGACGTTCAAAATTTTGTCAGGACTTTGGTAACTTCGACTAATTTAAGTCTAACAGAGAAAGAAATAGTGGAGGAAGATGTACCAGTAATTTCTTCAACAACCTACACTATTTTGAGTGTCATGCTTCTTACTGTTTTTGGATTGTTTTGTTTTAAGGTTTTTCGGCAAAGAGTTTCAAAAAGGCAAGTTTTGTTAAAAGTTGGTGATTTTTAGATAGTCTCTCATTTGACTGGTATCGCATTTCATTTGTAAAGTTATTGGGCCGCCATTGCTACGTAATAAACGGTCGAAATGCGGTAGCTATAGCATGTTCTTAAAAAACGGTCAAAACAGGGTAGCAGCCTATTTGCTTATCCAAAAGGAATAATAAGCCAGCTTGGCAAAACTTTCCTGAGGTACTTGAATGGCTTTATTTGACGGAAAACTGACTGGCTATACTAGTTCAGTAGGCACCTAAAGCATTATATGCGTTATTCTCATTGCATAACGAAAATAAAATGATTGTAGCTATCTCTAGGTTTTACAATTCCCAACTTGTTAAAGCAATGCTATGAGAAGGATTTGAACTTGCGTCTAATGTTTAACCCAATTACCCATCTGTGACTTTAGCCCAAAGCTATCGGTTATCGTCAACGCAACATTCGGGCGAAGACAACGTCGAAGTTTTTATCAACAGAAACACCGGATTCTTGTTTACAAAAACCTATGTTGTAATTCAACGTCAACTGTTTCAGCGCCCTGACCAGTTCCACCATTATTGCCAACTTGCCCCCTGCTTTTGACTTTTGACCCCCTGGTTAAACAGCAACATCTTTTTGGGCGTTATTGTAACGCAACCTTTTATGAGGTGCGCACTGCCTAATGAGTTCATCGTAAATTTATGTTGCCTTTTTATAAAAACGCTAAGCATTTAATCGCAAAGTTCTTCTTAAATTGTGACAACTAAACTGCTTCGGTTGGTGTCGAAGTTGAAGAACAACGCTTGCTCAAACCTTGTCGAACAAGCGGTTCTTTTCAATTGCGGTGCCAGTCTCTTAAGTTTGATCGGTTTCTCCCCACGTGTATTTCAGCCATACTAGAACCACGGTCTTTGCCATAGCGTTTTGACAACGTTTTCCCGATATTCATCACTATTTTTGTAACATATGTCTGTTATTGGCAGATGGAAATTTGTTTTGAGTGTGATGTTCCTTTGGATGGTTTACGAATTCTTGAGTGAATGTTGGGACTGCGGGGAAACATCTTTTACCCCTACTTGTACAATCGAAAACCCAATGTAAGATAACAAATGAGTTGAACATTAGTACTTTTCACTGGCACATCGCTCAGAGCTGGACCTCCAAGTCGGTGTAGTTGGCGAGATGATTTGCAGATAATCTTAAAGAGTTTACAATTCCGTTGACTGAGACATAGTGGCGCGTTGAGTACTGAGGTAAACTTATACTTGGCAATGCTTGGCCACCACAATTGCTTTTGCACTTGTGCCTGTAGTCCAAACTATGGACTTGCACCAACCGTAAGAAAATGCGCAAAAAAAGCGAAATTGTCGAAATATTTAAGTTGTGCTGCACGGGCTTGTACTATTGCACAATTT
This sequence comes from Trididemnum clinides, assembly GCA_963675345.1. Lineage (NCBI taxonomy): Eukaryota > Metazoa > Chordata > Ascidiacea > Aplousobranchia > Didemnidae > Trididemnum > Trididemnum clinides. The sequence continues at coordinate 14,979,647 of OY776302.1, forward strand.
TAGTGTTGTATAATATTCAGCATGAAATACAAGTTTGCTGTATTTTTAGTGAAACATTTAATCGGTTTTCCCTTCCCACCATCGTCATTGTTTCACTTCCGCAATCCGGATCTGAGGTCTTGCGTCACGTGTTCGAAAACTCGAGTGATTTTCTTTATTTGCCGCATCAAGATGCGTCCATACCTATAGCAGGAGATGATCCTATGAAATACGATCCCTGTTATTGGTTTGACAATTCCGCTTTTGCCGCTCCAGCCGGATGGTTTCGAACCACTTCAACAGAACCACTGTTGTTCTTGAACAACCATCCGACCAATCCAAGAATTGAGATTCTTCGAAGAAAATTTCGAGGCAGCGGAAAATCTGCTCGGTTCGTTCTTGATTTATCGTCAGGTTTTTGGAACACTAAGGTAAGTCGCACTCGCATTCGTTTTATGGGCCTTTCGCTTCACTGTTATAATAGGCTGTGAGATCAAGTTCGTTTTATTGAGATCAAGTTCGTCAATTTTTTTAATTTCACGTCCTTTTATCCGCTTTTTTGCTGGTTAAAACGTGGTGATTCAGCGTATGTCTACAACTGCAGATTTGGTTTTGGTCCCAACTTCTAGCTGGAGCAAGAATTAACATCAGTTAACCGGTCATGACACCTCGAAGTTGTTCCATACGCATTTGCAAGTCGTGCTTATTACAGCCAGCTTTAGTAAGAACGTTTTTCCTGATGGAAACCGATACCGCTTGGTTCCTTGTGTGCAAAGATGAACTGAGTGGTTGGTAGTCCATGAGTCGAGTGCTCAGAGCGTTCCGTCGCACGCGCTATAACAAAACGGAACAGTCGCTTGTTTTCGAGCTAACGTCTCGGGTTCAACTTTTGGCTTACGTCGATCATAGCGACGGGCATGGGTGATTGCTGACTGGAAAACAGTCGGATTATGTGGCAGTCTCCCAATTTCTGTTCTTAAGTTCCATGAGTTGAATACGTTGTCACCATTTCATCAGCGCTTTTAATGTTCATCGGGTTTAATGAGATTTTTTGTCACTATTCAGTTTGTCAACACTGGACAGAAAAGTTAGAATACTGGTCATGATATCCGGTGCGAGGTGTAGTCGTTAGAGCGCCCGCTCGGTGATTGGCAGATCAGGGTTCAATTCCTTTGTGGAATTGCACTTCAGTTTTCAAACAACGGCACTGCAGCTTCTCTGCTTGACGCTCGGCTCGAAAGAAGTAGAGCTGATAAAGCCTGCAAGTTTGCTTGTATCCTTGACTGAGGCACTTAAACGGCAGACAAGTGGTGTGGCCGAGTTGTTTAGCGCTGCGGTGGCCAAGTCTGACTAAAGACTTCGAAATCGAGAATGAGGCGATGCGGATGAATGTATGGTTACGTTTTTGTTTACAGCTTCCATGGTTGCGATCGGCAATTGGCGACAGCACAAGAACGATTGTTGTTGTCAGAGATCCACGTTCTTGGATCTATTCTTTGTTGCGGAATGATCTTAGCGTGGAACAAGCTGAAAAGTAGGCTAATGGCGTCCTGGTTGCCATTTAAAACGCTTTGCATAGGCAATAGGTTAATGAAACGTGCTGCATCTTATCACCTCGCGACCCACGCTTGCAACTGGAAATTAAAATCAGAGGCAGCCCTCCCAACATCCACCGAAAAAAATTTGTCAGTTTGCTTTTTTGAGCTGTTACTCTTTCCTCGTCTAATTTCGTGGCCCCCCAACATGCTTCTTGTACATTTACCTCGGTATTGCAGTCGGCAAAGTCGTTTGGTGTGTAAAGCGCCGTTCATAGTGTCGGTGACCGTGAGTGTAAACCTCACGATAGCTACGTTAGTGTTTCCTGGGAAAGACCCTTTGCGGCAATTTCCCGTGTTGGTTGCAAACTGGGGGTAGAACTTTGCTTTGTGAGCAGCACCAACAACTCGGAAGCAAGTCTGAACGCAAGATCTGTGCGTAATCTCAAAGATTTACTGTGGCCCGATGATAAATATAAGTGACTGCAAATATTGCTTTAACTTAGCTTGGAAGAGATAAGTCTGTGTGCCTGGACATGATTGTTTGTGATGTCAACTGATAATCTGTTTTAGACAAGAAGCTTTGCAAAATCGGCTGCTGGTCGATCCAAAATGCCATCCTCCTGCGTTTTTGCTTAACGAGTTTCATGAGACAAAAGCGACGAACAAGCTTGAACGCTTAGCCGAAGTATGGAATGCTGTCGTATTGACGATGATACGACACGGCAGACAGTTGCAGATCGTACGTTACGAAGATTTCGTCGTCAATCCGCAACATGCTGCAACGTCCATGATGCGTCGGATGGGGTTAACAATCGCTCTTCCTCAAATCAATCGTTTGATAAGGTACTAGAACCTAAACGAAAGTAAAATGTAAATCTAATCGGCCTTGTGACGTAATTGTTAAACTTTTTGCTTCAAGTATTGAAAGTAGATCAAAAAAATGCAAACCTAATTCGTAAATACATTGGTAATGTTAAAATTTTGGCTTTGAATTGAAATTGTATCTTCTAAAATTTAAAACTTTGACATAATGCCGTTCGTTTTTATGCAGCCAAACGCATATATATACTTAGTTGTCTTTTTTTTTGCTTGGTTAACTGAATAAAGGCAGGTTTCCATTAGGCGTAGATTGCAGGCGTAGCGTGAAAAATACTTTGTTTCTCTATTTAGTTTTATGCTTAAAACTAGGTACGTTGCACGCTGCGCCTGTAATCTACACCTAATGGAAACCAACCTTTAAAGTTACCAGGAAGTACATCAGATAGAAACCACAACAACGTTTCGATTTTGTTTTGAAAACATTGGCGGCAGCAGAGGAAAACACGTGAGCAATGCACTCAGGATCTCGTGCCTGCCAGTAACTTATCGTGCTGAGCCATGTCAACCTCTCTAAATGTTGTTGTTTTTCCTTTACTGATACGGAATTGCGTGACTGCGTAAAATGACCGTAACTGAACAGACCAGTAACGGACTAGACCTGCTTTGAATTTACTTTTAAAATTTCGATTTAATCGCTTGACATTACTACGGATAATTAAAACTTTGATCTTGGGCTGTGAAATCAATTAGTAACTCATTGGCAGGTGTGCAATCGTCTAAAGCGATAGCGAAAGAGTGAAAGACATCCCATAGGTTAGTGCTTGGCGGAATCTGGCTAGCAGTCCCAATCATCGTCAAGCGTCTTTTCATGTGATAAAACGACAAACTTATGCTGAGATTTGAACGCACGACCATTTCATCATGGTCGCCATGCATTAGCGCTTCAACCCACTCGACCTGGTTGACGAATTCTTTCTCGTATCAGAGCAAGTTATTTCCTGCTCTCATCAATGCCTTGAGCCCAGGAAAATAGGGGCCTCCACCTTGACATTCCCAATCGTCAAAATCAAGTGTTGGACTACCTTTTTCTTTGTTTTTCAGAACTGTGAAAAGCGGACGCTTTGCTCTGCCATACGAACCCAAAGACTTCATATCCGATGCTTCCGTTGAGAAATGGAAAGAAAAATTGGTGAAAATTGACATTGAAAGCATTGAACGCATATGCGGGGATACTATGAAAATGCTCGGCTATTTATGATGGTAGCTTCTAACTCTTACTTATTAACCAGTCTTACCAAAAATGAAATGATCGAAGTCGTGTTGAGGGGAAAATCGCCAGTTCAGTGCTCCCTTTAAATATAGCAGAGTTTCACTTTCGTAGGGCGCTGCCCTTTTCAGGCGTATGAAGATTTTACGGGGGAGCTTGCATTCGTTAAGAACTTTTTCTGCCTATTCATAGCTGCGTTGAAAGCAGCAATGCTACCGTATAGGAAATGAACTTCCTTTCTGTTGATTCTTTGCTTAGTAGTTATTGGTGGTGCAGAGTTTTACTACTGTTTTGACAATACTTGAAAACGCTGTTTTGCAAACGCTTTTCCCAATGTGATCGTCATTCACTGTATTGCTTTGCATGGAATGTGCTTTGGAGAGATGAAGTGCGCGCATTCTTCATATGTCAAAATCATTTTTTTATCTCTCAGGAATTATGAGGTATGAGCTTATCAATAACAGCGCATGTGCAGTAAGTCGCGTGATTGTCAAATAGATCGCTTGTGATTAATTGCTTAACCTGCGCCTACATTCTCAAGAGTTTATTACACACTTGTTCGTCGTGTTTGACCAAATGCGGCCGCTGGTAAGCAGTTCGTTAAGACTTTTGGTGAAGATGCAGTGTATCACTCTTAGAGTTCATAGTAATCGAGATCTATTTAAAACCCTTACCTCTATGAACATAGCACGTGATCACCACAACGGTATCATATATCGATTTATAGAGTTATAAAGGCAGTCTACGCGCTTTATATGCATGTTTACACGAATGACGTGGTTATTTCACAATGCAACAGTATTGCAAACAAGCAATACTATTACATTGTGAAATAACCACATCATTCGAGTGAGCATGCATATAAAAGCGCGTAGATTGCCTTTATAACTCTATAAATCGACTTTTGGTGAAAGTTCTATGTTGCAAATCTTGGAAAAGCAGTTACGGTATGAATCTATGCTCGTTGCTCATTTAAAGGAAAAAAATTAGTGTTTACACTTTGTTTTTTATGTATACTCTTTGATATCTATAAACGGAATGCGAGCCTACTGCATTGTTTCAACTGTGTCTTGGCAGAAATATGTTGCTGATTATTTCTAGGTATTTTTTTACCGTTCAGTTTTTACAGTTCACGAAACATTGATCGAATTTTGTTGTTGTTGTTTTTACCTGACCCCTTCCGAGGGATGGGGGCATGGCAGAAGAACATGAAGCCCCAGAAACGCGGCAACTCTCCGGGGTCTGGGCTAGAGAGTCGTCAAGGAGCGAGCGGCGCAAGGAGTCCATAGCTGGATAGTGCAGAATGAGATGAGAGGTGTCCGCAGGCGCTGCAGGAAGAATTCTCGATTCTGCCAATCCTAGGGAGATAAGAGCTTAACAGAAGGCTGTGTCCGTTGCAGCGAAGACGAGAGAGAACACAACGAGTGTGACGTTGTTCCTCAGTGCGAAGGAACCTGTTTGTCAAAGAATTTAGATAAGACAGTATACCTCCAGTCCGAGAAAAGGGAACAGTGGATACGAGAGATAAGAAAAGAGACACTACTAGGGATTGCAGAGGGCGCGAGTAGCGCTCCCCATCTGGCCAACTCATCAGCCGAGTCGTTACCCAGGAGAAACGAGTGTCCAGGGACCCATTGTAGCCTGATGGAACCGAAAGAGAGAGAAGACCGAGCCTACCAGATCTGCCAGAGAGATTGAGATAAAAGGAAAGATGGAGGAGAGGACAAGGTAGCGAGAGTCAGATAGGAGGAGAAGAGAAGTGGCAGACTTGTTGTTGCTGCCGAGACCAGCGAAGAGCTTGATCGATTTTTCGCAACATTGATTGAAGTTTAGCTTTGCTCAAACGCTGCAAGCAATAATTGAAAGTTGATAAAATAAAACTGTTGTAGCTTTTTTGTCTACGTTTGTTCTGATTATGTACTGATTGAAACAAATGCTTGCAGGAAATTAAACGAGAATATTTAGTTTTTTGTGATCAAATAACGCTTTTTGTAGCTTATAATGTTTTTGTCCTACCCACTACTCAAGCTTTTGCATAGATTTAATGCTCTGTGGCTAGTATAATCTGTGGATGCAACATTTTTTTCGTTAATTGTGACAGCTTTCTGTTTTAAGCGATGGGCCTGTTCAGAAAAAGCTACCAAGCTACCAAAATGTTTTGTTATTGGGGGGGCTGGGGTAGGGGGGGAATTAAAAATATATTTTTCAGGCTTTCTGTCTCATTTTTATTTGATGTCCTTTTATGGGGAGGTCGACTTTCTGTCTCACAATTTGTTTTTGAATGTGCACGTTTTGTTGCCGTTGTAACCTACTTGAAAATATTTTCTTACTTTGATTCGGTTTAAGACAAGAAATATAGGAGGGCCATTGCCCTTTATCTTAGGCTCCGCCTATGTTCACAGGATCAGTTCCAACGTAACTTAAGGATATCGGGCATGCGAACTTTGATATATTTCAGGTTGCATAGCCCTAGGTTTTTGTTGGCTGCACATTTTCAAGTCCATAAGTCTGAAGTCCTCGCTCAAAGTAAACTTAACGATGAACAGGTCGACTCAAAAAGAAATCTTTGGGCTTGATAGGCCTACAACGTTCTCAAGCTTGTCTTTTGCAATTGGCGTTTCTACTGTGTTTCAATTTCTTTTTTTTTTAAGAAAAACAAATTTATTGCTACGTTGCTTTCTGCGATGGCTTGCACTTTAAATAAATACCTGGAACGATCTGTTATTGTTTTACTTCTCTTTCTTGGGTCAGTAGCTATATTTGAAACGTCCAAACTACCAAATTCAAAGTGGCACTTCGATTTAAATCAGAATCAGTACACCCTCTTCAAAGTAAGTTGGCAGTACACCCGGTCCGGTTACCTTTCCACCAATAGCAAGGGAAAGTGAATTTCCAAGAGCAAAACATTGTTGCCATTGTGGAGTGTGATCACGCGACCACTGTCATCCAGAACAATCCTCTTCACCTCGCTGTTGACTAGATTTCGGAAAAAGTCATTCTAAAATACGTACTGAGAAGAAACCAATTTCTTCTCATTGCGTATTTAAAGTGAAGATTGGAGTTCTGTAATTACAGTTGAGCGGATTAATTGCCATTAGGGGCGGTCCAAAGGCTTTTAATCATTTGGTTTGCTAAGGAAGGAATTATCAATATCTGGGAGAAAAGATAAGATTTCATTTTATGACTTGCGTATAGATTCCAATGTTTACAGTAAACCATCACTGCTCCATCGAGAGATGTAAAATCTCCACAAATAAGGTTCCTCACCTCACGCGAATGGAATCTCCAAAGAAAAGATTGGTAAGAAATGACATTGTCTGAGGTTTGTAAGGAACGAAGTTGGAAAAAAGCTCAAAACCACTGGCGTAGCCTGCTCTTGCGGTATAGATACTAGGGGAAAATTGTGTAAATTAATACACAGGTGTTTTGTGGCTAATTTTACGGTTTCATGCAGAAATGATCACTTGATTTGAAACAACTTGACAAGGTTTTTAAAAAACGCTTCAATGCTTTTTGGCAAAGTATTGAGGAAAAGGCGATCCATAACAAAAAAATTAAGAGTGTGCGATCTTATTTTAGGTCCTATGTTATTGACATAAAATAGAAAGGCTGGAAAAGATATGAATTTAACTGAAACGTTACTCATACTCGGGAACATTTCTGTGCACTCTGCCACAACTAAGTTTGAGTGCTAGGTTGAGGAATGATGAAAAGTGATTAAAAAGGTGTCATACTAAGTTAGTATAAAATGGACCCCAAGACCTAGTGTAAAATGGAGCCGGGGTCCAATTTTCACAGTGGAAGGTATTCATCATACTTAATCAAATGGTGTAGAGCGTTTTTTGTGTACCACACATACTTCACGTAGCGCTTGACAGTAACATGGTTTTAATTTTGTGTTGTACTTATGCAGATGACTTTGATAACGTGATGCTGTTTAAATGTCGACTCGAGTTGCACAAAAAGCTAAGGAGCTCATGGAAATGTTTGTGTAGGTCGCTTTCTTTGTCATTTGCTATTGCTAAAAAATAAATTCCAGTAATTTTCTTTGAATAACCAGTTTACATACATTATATTCAGCTAGGACCAAATTACGACTAGGAACTCTTACCCAGAATATGTACTATTTCATTACTAAATAGTAAATTTCAATCTTACAAAACATTGCACCTTGTTAAACTGTGTTTTGACTGACTAAAATTCTTGCATTTTGACTATTCATCAAAGGGTCCGTTTTACACCCATATCGCGTAAATTGGACAAGTTTGATAAAACAATAAATATCAATTTTGCATCTGAACGAGTGAATATAAAAGCGTTACACTTCATTTCAATATACCTTCCATCCACCTTTACTGATACACAAAGCGGGAAAGGAATTGAAGCAAAACTACTGGTCTTATTGTAATTCTTGGTTAAAGGCCCCGAAATACACAATTTTCCCCTATGTGCAGGGTTACTGTTACTGCCGTATAATGGCACTTGTTATTAGGCTTTAAATTCGAATAAATCAGTTCCCTTTGTTTCGATTAATCATCGTTTGGTTTTGAGCGTAAATTGTCTGCGATACCTCATTTCTCAATTATTTCGGAAACCTCGCTAAACAGACAGTCAAATAGAGCTCCGTTGTTAGACAACATAAGTATTGTAAAGCCTACGGTGTTATTTAGTAATGAAGTTTTGTATTTTTATTGTGCAGAACCTAAAATTTATATATACCAAAATTTGTGCTAACTTTATTGCCTTAAAAAAAGAAAACAAAGTGTCACAATTGCCAGTAAGTTCGTGCTATTTGTTAATTTATGGTTGTTCGCTTATTTGTAGATAACGGTTTCTTCAATACAATTTCAAATTAAATCAAGTATTGAGAAATCAATGTTGAGGCTATGACACCTCAATCAAAGTCCATGTGACGGCCATCAGCCCAAATCGCCGTCATAGTTACCATTTTGTACTTATCTCTAAAATTTGTGCTTTAATTCAAAAACATCTTCAAAAATATTAATTTTTCAATTATTAAGAAAAGTGCTTGAATTTTGTTGATGATGTGTTTAGTTTCTCTTGGAAATCGTTTTGATCCTGATGCACAAAAATTGATTTTATTAGTCTCCCAAAAACAACAAATAAGAGGTGTTTACTTGAGAAAGAACAAAACATCAATTATTGAAAACAGCAATTCAAAAAAAACATGAAGTTTGTCGCCGTTGCTTAACAACGTGCTTCTTTTTTGGGCCAGGATGATGGCAATTCTGCGTACATGCAATCGCTAAAAACAGCCTTCTCTTTTGTTCTAAAAATACAAAATACATAATCTTAATACAAAATCTTAATCTATATATTTAAACTCAAAGTTTGTCTGTCTGTATGTCCGCTATAGAAATAAAACTGGAGACATTTAGATACAAACAAACATATGAATCTTATATAACTTTTTCCAGGGAAGCCAAGTACGGTATTTTGATTTCAATCAGAATCGTCTATGGGGGGCTGCGAGCCTATATTTATTCAACCTATATTGTTATTCAATGTAAAAATTCAATTACAAACCACAAACAGAATGTTAGAAATGTAAGAATGTTAGGTTTAGATATAAACGTTTTTGCTTGAACGAGATGTACGCAAACAATTGCGCGCATGTCTGCCATTTCTGTTATTGCTGGTATATATACCGTCGCGGGAGCGAACGCATAGAGATCGCTTGCCGGTAATTATACCGGCACGGGATCGAAAGAGTTAAAATATGGTTATTCAATGTAAAAATTTAATCAGTTTTTACATTTTACCCGATCAACGACGGATAATTTAATCAGTCTTTACATTTTACCCAATCAACGGCGGGGTAAATCTGCTAGTAACCACTAAAGTTCATAAAATTTTGTAGTGAGTATTTTAACTGCTTGTAATCTCATTTTTGTAAGTTCAACACAAGCAGTAGATCTATTTCTTTTTAAAATGAAATTGCAAGCCATTTGTTTGTCACTTTTGTTCCAATTTGGTAAGCTACTGATTTGTTTTCTTGTCACAATATTTTGCTAATTGATTGAACCGTCAAGTGGCGCCAACGAGCTGCGTAAAAGCGTTTTGATCAAAATTGATTCCGTAGCCTGGTACCAGCAGACTTTCCCAGTGACGTTGCAAGAGTTCGTGACACCCGGGGGACTTTGAAGACTGTCTCTCTAGCTATCTCTAACAGCACAATCCAGTGAAAATCCTTTACAGAAAAAACAACTTACTTAAATTTACTCCAATTTTGTCCAAAGTATTCTGTAAAAATTATTTTTTTATTTTGTTTTCTTGTCATCCGATAACAAAAAAGCCCTTGCGGTTTCGTATAAAACATTGTTGCGTTTAGACCAGTTTAGATGATTTCAATCAGCTTTTATCTGTAAGTCGGTAGCATTTTGCTCGAGAGGTGGTTGCTGTCTAATGAAGAGAAGGCAAAAGTACATGAAGAGAATCACTAGCTCATAAAAGTCACAGTAACAATAACAGAAACACATTTTTCAATAAAAGATTAAGTCGATAGAACAATACCTGAAACAAATTAACCCTTTGCGTTTTTATTTAGAATTAAACAGAACTAAGTCGTGCCACTGTCACTTCCGTTAAAGTTGGGGAAAAATTGCTGCCGCTAGCGTTAGCGCGAGCACAAAGTTACCGCCGTTAGTTAGCGCCGTTAATTTGACCGCGCGAACGTATAACAGTAATCTTGTGTAAATCGCTGTCATCAGAATGCCCCCACTAAATCGTAAATAATTATTCATTCGTGCAGTGAATGCCTCGTAAGCTTCATTTTTATGTTTCCAACGTTGGAAAACGGTCAAACAAGTACAATGGAACAACCTAAAACTTCTGTGAGTAAACAAACATCATGTGATAGCTATTTTAACAAATCACCACAAATCTCTTTAAAGTTTAACGGCCTTGTCCACAAAACCTGAAAACCAAACTTCTGAAAATTTTACTTTCCAGCAGCAAAGTAACATCATATCCTCCGACTCTGAGAAGAAATCAAACAAAAAACTGAATATTGGATGTTTGAATGATCTCATAGAAAGCACTACTCGGCGCTATATTCAGCTCTTTTTGCTCGGCAGTAGCTTTTATTCTATCGGTGGTGCTACAACTTTCCCCTATTACATCTAGTCCCAATCAACCCTAGCTCACAAGCAAGCAGCAAAAACGTCTGCAAGAGAAAAGGGGGCTAGATGAAAAACTTTTTCAATCTCTAAAACAGTATTGGAAATTTCAAAAGTAGCTTATATTCTAAAGAGTGCTTCTCGAACAGATGTAGAGTGGGTTTTCTAGGAAGAGTTGTTAGGCGTATAGCTATAAAAATATGACTTAAGGGTTATAAGAATATAGCTTAAACGTTAAACACAATAGGAAACTTGCAGCATACATGTTTGCTTAAAAACAACTTACATTTTGAACCCCTGATATTAGACTTATAGATTGCACTGGCGTCCTGACAGTTTTAGAAAAAAAGGGGTAGCATAGAGAAAGGTAAACTGATTTTTGCTTTATTGTCAAGAATAAAAGTGGACAGGGAATGACCCAGCAATAGTTGCAACAATACAAATTTATTGGACCCAAAACTCTGCACGTGACCAATAAAATACGCTGTTTACCATCCGGTAAAAGCTGGTGTACCATTGGTGGTACGCGCACCACAGTTTAAGAATCATTCGTTTAAAAGTAAAAGCATAAATCTTATCAATTTGCTCACGTTTTCATGACATTTAATTGTTTGCGAAAGTTGTGTCAAAAGCACAAGACAGCAATCAAAAAATATACCAAATCAAATAGACCTGCAAAAGAAAATAGTGACTACAAGAATAATTGATCTAAATTTAACAAGTCTTTCAAAAAAAAGTATCATCAACCTTAAATGATTTAACCTCTTTTGATAATCTTTTAAAACGACATACTCTTACCGTCTCTTGGAGCAGACCATTTTTTATAGAAAGGTTGTTGCCTGCACCATACACATGAGCCAAAAACTTGGTCGGTAGTGTAAATTAAGCCATAAATAGGAAGAAATGTTTACATCTTCAAATATCCATTCCCGGCATTTTATTTGGTACGAACACACCCAACTTGGTTAAGAAAAATGGTTAACCAACTGCTCAAAAAAACTAATCTCCTTTTTACAACTTGGGTAGTCAAGTTCGCTATCCTACTTTTTTACTCATATTCAAGTAAAAATACCTATCATTATTTTCCACTGTATCTTGACAATTTTTTAAATAAGTAACAATATTGTTACCAAAGTAGATTTTCAGCATGTTTTGACCAACTCTGTCTGTAAAGACTAACCAAATTAGTCATAGCAAAATCCGTGGCCCACCGGTTGAGAACCACTGCCTTACATGTATCTATACGTAGACAAACATACTTACATACATGCATACCCACATAGCATGTATGCATATGCACATCTATACTACATACATAAATTGACTACTAGTATTTTTTATTTCTTTTGTGTCGGGAGTTTCGCAAGTAGGAAATTTCCGCGTTAAAACATATCAGTGGACAAGTTTCTATAGGATTCCAGATTAGGATACACCAAAGTTCCTATATTTCTACAGCAACGAAGCAAATCGATTCAACACCAAAGCGGTATGCTGAACAAATCACGTTTGCAAACAATTTCAAATGAATTGTGAATGCGAAAGACTTTAAAGTTTGTTTACAACCGGTTATTGCTAAGGCCTAAATTCATGGTTTGTTAGGTAAAGATGTTTAAAAAATTTGCAATTTGTACCTGTGGGCTTAGGTGATCAGTGATAGCAAATAGAAAAAAATTTACTGTGCTATGCTGCTAATAAGCTCAGTGCAAAGGCAGGCTTACTTGAAAGCTAGGAGCAGTAGTGTGAGGTAAATGTACCTGCCAGCAAAAATTTCCATTGCGGTTGAGACTGATGTATCAGCTATATAATTCACGGGAAATTATTGGACTACCGGTACACTTTAAGACGGAAACCCAGGTTTATGAAAATTCAAATTAAAATATGGATGTACTGTTACTGAATCAGAAAAAATGGAAATTCATATTAAAACATGGATTTACAGAAAAATAAAAGTTCATTCTAAAATAAGGAGTCAACTGACTTTTGGAAATACAAAAAGCTATCAACTAAAAAGTAGCCTACAGGAATCTTGGAAATTTGGAAATTTATAGAAATCTATAGAAAGTAAAAATAACCTTTCAATAAAATAAAATAAGGTATAATTAAAGTTTATGTACGTAAATTATTTAAGCTGAAAAACGGAATTAAAAACTTTGATTATACCAAAAAATGGATTATACCAAATGTTGCACCCCCAGTGTACACTCCCCCACTCTGTACACTCCCTTCCAGTGTACACTGCCCCGTACATTTACATACCGGGCCTGGCCCTACAGTGTACACTGCCCTTTTCTTTCAATCCGTTTTTCAGCTTAAATAATTTACATATGTAAACTTTAATTTTACTTAATATAAGATAATTCAATTGAGGTAAACTATGTATTTTTGTAAATTTTCATAATTTAGATACTGTTCTTTTTCCTCTTGTGTAACATTTTGTAATTCTGCATTTCTTTAGGTATCGGTTTACACTATTTTAGTGTTATTTAACTTATCTTTTAGTTTTGACTTCACAAGCTGTATGAAAGTTTGTTTAAATTATTTGAATTCCTCTGTAAAAGTTTTTGATTGTCGCTTTAGTTAATAAGAACTCATCAGTTACCATCATTACATTCTGCATGGTTCGTAATAAAGCTTTGTCATCAATCAGTTTTTGTATTTGATGAGAAGTATTTCAAATCAAAACTATACCTGAGGAAAGCATGGCCAGCATTGCTGAAAAGTAAGTGCAAACAGTGTCAAGTATGTGAATGTGGCTTGTGTTCTTTTAGAAATCAATAATGGTTGATCAGCATATGTATAGGTAACTTGCCCCAACAGTTCAAATATGATTCTTGCAAATGAAAAGTGAACACTGAATCGATTTTTGCAGTTAAATTGATTTTCTTATGTACTTGTGTTTTTTCGATAATTATACTGTTATTAAGTGTTGTAAGACATGTGTTACCATAGAATTGTGTACTGGGTAATGTAACCTATGGTGTTATAGTAGACTGGCGTTGGGTCAGAAGTGGAATTCAAACCTGTGTCAATGTTCATGAGGTATCATCTAAACTTGACATGTTCCTTCTGTGAGATGCATAATCACACTTTGCTATCAGCTGTATTTACACTAATTTTTTCTTAGGTTTATCAAAGGCTTACTACTGGTACTGTATGCTGATGAATGGGTTTGAGAACTTTATTTGTAAGCTGATAGCTGTAAGGCTCATTGCTGGTTTGCAGGCTAAGTTCTTTAAGTAAATAAAGACTGAATGCAGCAGTGGATGATTAGACCTTGATGTTCTTTTTAAAACAGAGGGGCATGTTTAGATGAAAGTGTCATGTTTTAAGTTCATTTTTGGAAAAATAACTTGTAAAGTGAGGTAGTTTAGAAGACATCATGTTTATAATGCAAATTAAAATTGCAATAAACAATATTTTTTGCACAGAAGGAAATAGGTAAGAACCTAAACACTTTTCTGAGATGTATGCATGCAGTGATGTCACTAGATTAGTGCTTCACAATCTTTTTGAGCTTGCCGCCCACTTTTTCTGACACTGCTTTTTTGGGACTTTTGGAAACAGTTTTACCAGTTTTCAACTTGACTAATTTTTTTCACATCAACTGTAAAAAATCAAATGTGTTTTCTAGTTGGGTCACTGAAGCTCCCTCTCCTTTTTTAGAAATCAACTTGAAATTGAATTTAAAAGGCACGAAACTGCGACATTTTGAAACACATTTCTTGCCATCTGAAAGCTCTTCACAAACCACTGGTTGAGAAGCACTGCACCAGAGCCAATACTCCTGAAGCACACCCAAAGTGTCCACCTCTAAATCAAAAAGTAGTAGCTTTCATCAACTTCCAATTAGACATGGCATTTTTTATTTTTCAAAAAATGAGTGCTGGTGTGTTACCTGTGGGTTACCCTCCTCATCAGATGACCATATTGCTTTTATTGTTTTATTATTTGTATTTGATCAATTTGGTGTCTATTGTGCTTGTTATGAATATATTGTTTTGTTTAGAATAAACATAATGAGAGGCGGAGGCAACAAAGATCATCAGAAGCAACACAGGTTTGTTTACAGGTTCAGGTACTATCGTAGCATATCTTAAGCTTTAATTAGTCTGTAAATTTGGTATGAACTCAAGAATGTTTCTTAAACCCAAGATCAGGTCAGTTTTAAAGACTAAATGTTATAAGTTGTGTTAACAAATTTCTGACTTGCTGTATCAGAAAATCATTAAACATTAAAAACAATGCTCTTCCACTTTTTTTTAGGAAAACTTGCTCCCTGCTATGAAGCTTGTTCGGGTTAATTGTCAGCTAAATGGCTGAAGAAAACTGTAGTAGATGATATTCCTGCTCCTGAAGATTTAGCTGTAGTTTCAATATCAGAGAGGCAGTTTTTCATATTAAGTTTAGTTTGAAGAAATGGCTTTTGCTTATTATTTTAACTAGCTTTTGTGTGGTGTTGAGTTGCAAGTTTGTTAAGAACGGAACGTGTCTAATTCTAATTTCAATATTGATGCTAAAGTTGAAATTTATGTGGTTTAGAACTTGGATTGGTTAATAATTGATTGTGGGTGTGTTTCTTGCTGTAGTTGTTTGTGTATGATTTTTTGGAAGAATATTGTTTATGAAAAGAAATATAGGAAAATGACAGTTATAATTGGTTTCGAGTGCGATTTTTTATTTTTTTTTGTATTTACACATCAAGGTCAAAAATTACTTTACTGAGTTTATATTGTCATCATAAATTAAAGAGAATGATAGCCGACTGGCTGAACTTGTCGCTGTGTCATCTTGAAGTGTGTTTATTTTTGGGCACGTCCCATTCTTATTAACTTTGCTTGAGTGCATTTGTAAACTTTTTTCTCATTGTAGGTCTGCTGATCGTTCAAACCTTGAAAAGCTAAATTGAAAACGGCGATAAACCAGAGTATTATCTCATAGCTTATCCTCTGTCTTAGGCCTGATCAGTCAGCTTTAATTGATTTTGTTCTCTGTATCATTTTGCACATGCATAGCGAGTTAGTTCATAGATTTATTTATCATGCCCTCGGAATGAATTTGAAAAGATTATTTACAGATGGTGTCTTTACCACAGTTACCAGGAGGCATTTATAGAATTCATTTGAACTTCAGTTCCAATGATGTTATGTGCTGCGCAAGGCTAAGTTTTCGGACTTGACCTTTGACCCTATCCTTTGTCCTTGTCTGAAAAAGGACTATTGTTTTTGGAAAATATTGAAGAGTGTTTTGAGCAATGTGCTTTCAAATGACTTTGCTGTCTTTGCAGATTAAGCAAAGCAAGTATAGGGCAACCGATGGAAAGAAATGGTCATATTTATCATACTTCCGATTCTTCCAGCGGCACTGACTGCAGCGGAGGTAAGAATTGTTTTGTCGTTTAAGCGCAAATGACTACCGGCAGTATCTCTATGAATTTTATGAACCGTACTTGTTTTATTGTTGTGCCGAAATATTCATTGCATTTGTTTTTATAGTTTGAATGTAGGAGATAGTAATGGGCTTTTAAACTGTTGAATTTGCTTGTAACCCAAAATTCAGTTGTGTTTTGTTGACCTTTCCAATACGGGTTGGTAGTTTGCTTTATTTGAATAATTGTTATTTTGCATTGTCATGTACTTTTTTTTTAACTGTTACATTGTATTTACACACATGGTGTCAATTTACGCCTCGTACTGCCCTGTTATTTCTAGTCCTGTTAATGGTTAATCCAATATAATAGACCTAACTTTTTTCTGTTATTGTTTAATCATTATGTAATACCTGACACATGTACCGATAGTCAAGGTAATCCTGTTGAAGTTTAGTACCCTGGCATTCCTAAGACTTTGTTCTTTTTACCCAGTTGTTTTATATTCCGGCGTTTTTTTGCGTTGTACTACATGTTTTAAGCTTGTTATTTGAGTAACTTGAAGTCTTGTCGTTGTTTACGTAGCCTTTTTTGAGTAGTGTAAGGATCGGGAACAAAAGTATCACCCAGTTAGGTGCCCTTAGTCAACCTGCAGTGTCGCTTTTAGACTGGTCGCTCGTATCGGTCAAAAAATACTTTCCAAATTAGAAGCGTTCGTGTTATTGTCAAGTCGTACGGTTTGTTTCTGCGCATGCGTAATAAGTTTGGTAAAAGTTAAGTTATTATCGGGTTAAAAGAAAAGTTAAGCTGCCTGCAAACATATTCAGTTAATACGTTGTGCTGTATGCATTTTATGCAAAATTTGCCTGAAAATTATCTTCAGAAAAGTTGGTAGTGTTTCAGGTCTTAGTTTTGAGCATGACCTTCTACCTCATCGTTTAGCAAACGATAGGGTCAAAGGACAACCCTTATTGGGACCACCCCATCACTAACCGAATGAAGGACCCTCTTTCGACCTCATCTTTAACCAACGATTTGGTGTTAAACTGGATGTGATGCACGACGATTATTTCAACAGCAGGCGAAATATCGTTTTACGTGCGTGAAAAATTGAAAAATGAGGCTACTTTTTCTTTTTATTTGCCCCCCCCCGAAGCCTTTAGTCATCATCTAAACCGGGGTGGTCCAACTAGATGTGGTCTGGAGGCCATTTTAACATTAACTCCTCTACTTACGGGCCACGTAACGACTAACTTATCAACTTGGCCGCCAACTTGGCCGGCCAAAATGTTTGATGCGCATATTTAAAACAAAAACTACACCACAGACAATTGAACAATTAATTGATGTTATTACAAAGGTTAGTTGGGTTCCTGTGGCCGCGACTTGTCCGATAGTATTGCTGGTATGCAGTTTACCCTCTAAGATTTTAGTAAGTGTGTAACCGCTGGCGCAAGTTCGAAATTGCTAGCAAATATGCGAACCGCCGGACAAATTTTGACGGACATTGCTAAACAAACCGCTACACCAGCCTAAGTAACGTATTTTAAAATAAGTAACAAAGATGGTTTTAGTTATGTACTGCTGCTCCGTAATATACGCTAAGCTAAAAAAAGATGTCGTTCACCCCAATTTAGATCTGGATCCATCGTTCAAAAGTTTTTCGAGGGCAATTAAGCATCTGACGTAAACATCACGTGACAGTAAGCCAACAGCAATTTGCAAGCTACGCGCGCACTGTTTCCACACTTTTACTGTGCAGTAGAATTAGTCAAGCGGCTTCATTGATGACGTTAATGACGATAACTTGCCAATAATAACATGTCGTTTCCCTCAGTCCCTGCAGTATTCCAATATTTCGGATACTTTAAAGCAGTGGTTTTTAACCTGTGGGTGATTACCCGCAAAGGGATAATTTGGCATTTTAAAAGGGATAACATAAATTTTCAGAATAAAAAAGAAGTAACTTCGATGGCAAACGTTATCGTGCGCTTCTACCCTAAAAGTTTCATTATGTTTCACTCATAACCATGCATATCTGTGATGTCATAGTGTAATATTTGAACTAGAGTCTCTCATAAATATCTGTTTCGTAGACAATTGACGGTATAGTCCAGTTAGTGATAGACATCATATGCATGAGGTAACATTTGTTACTTTTGCAGTAGCAAGGCTAATTTAGCCCCAGAAATTATTAATATGCCTCCAAAGAAACAAAGAAGCTTTTCTTAACTTTGGTTTTGCGAGTGTTATCGAAAATTCTATTGAAAAGCCACAGTGTGTGATTTGTTCTAAAGTTCTAACTCAGGAAAGTATGAAACCAAGCAAATTGAAACAGCATTTGGAGTCTCGCCATGGTGAATTAGTAGGAAAATCAGCTGACTACTTTTGGCGAAAATCTGAGCTTTTGAAAAATTGT
Organism: Trididemnum clinides; assembly: GCA_963675345.1. NCBI lineage: Eukaryota > Metazoa > Chordata > Ascidiacea > Aplousobranchia > Didemnidae > Trididemnum > Trididemnum clinides. The sequence continues at coordinate 14,998,173 of OY776302.1, forward strand.
CGCCTCGATTCTGGGGGAATGTAGGCAAAACAAAACAAAGCAGTATTGGAGGCGTCATATCGCATCGCCTTCCGCATTGCTCAGGCAAAAAAGCCTCACACAATTGGCGAGGAACTCATAAAGCCCTGTCTCATCGAAGAAACTACTCTAGTACTGGGAGGGGAAAAAGCCAATAAGTTGAAAGAAATCTCGCTCTCCAACGACACTGTCAAAAAACGCATTTCTGAAATAAGTCAAGACATTTTGTTACAAGTGGTGGACGAGGTAAGGTCCAGCCCACTATTTTGCTTGCAATTGGACGAGTCCACTGATATTTCATTCTGTGCCCAGTTGCTGGTCTACGCTCGCTACATCTTTGAAAACAACGTCAAGTACAATATCTATTTTCTGAACTACTTTCAACGACATGTAGAGGAGAAGATGTGTTCAAAATTGTAAAAAATTTTTTGAAAAGCACGCACTTAATTGGAAACAACTTGTTGGCATCTGTACAGATGGTGCTCCATCTATGATTGGTTGCAGGTCTGGTTTCAAAGGATTAGTAACTAGTGTTGCTCCTCATGTATCATTTACTGATTGTGTGATTCATCGCTTTGCTTTAGCCATGAAAACTCTCCCTTCTGAACTTTAAGAAGTGTTACAAGATGTAGTAAAAATTATAAACCATATTTCTGCAAATGCAACAACATCAAGGCTATTTGCAGCGTTTTGTGAAGAAGTTGGGTGTGATTTTAAAGTTCTTTTGCTGCATACGGAGGTAAGGTGGTTATCTCGCGGTATAGTCCTGAACCGTTTGCTCCAGCTGCGAGAAGAAGCTGCTATTTTTCTTGAAAACGAACGATCGGCAAAAGAAGTAGATATGCACAACCAAATGAAAAGCAATGACTTTTTGCTGAAGGTGGCTTACTTAGGGGATTTTTTCTCGGAAGTGAATTCCCTTAATTTAACTCTGCAAGGAGGTCGTCAATGGTTGCATACGACACACGACAAAGTTGCAGCTTTCAAACGCAAAGTGGAACTGTTTGAAAGATTGACAGAAAAAGGTGACACAAGTATGTTTCCTAATTTCATAATAATGCTCTTGCAATCTAACCCAAATATGAAATGCAACTTCACTCAAGATATATCTAGCCACCTGGATGTAATAAATATCGCGATTGATCGGTATTTTCCTGGAATTGAAGAGCGACATAATTTTGTGTGGATTAGCAAACCATTCTCTGTTGAAGAAAGCTCTTTCTGTGATGATGATATGGCGGCAAAAATAGAGTTTCTTCGACTGCGCGAAGATTCAAGTCTTAAGACTGACATTGCTGGGGTGGATATAGGAAATTTTTGGGCTGGACTTCAAAATGAATATCCCATCCTTTCGAAAAGAGCTCTGAACTTTTTGATTCAATATCCTTCAAGTTATTACTGTGAAGTGGGATTTTCCGCAATGGTGTCTATAAAGACAAAATATCGAAACATGCTTGAGATTGATGATGATATGCGATGTTGTCTCTCCTGCACTCAGCCTAGATTTGCACGCTTAGTAGCTAAAAAGCAGTATCAACCTTCCCATTAACTGCATTTAAAGTGAACGTTTGAATGTACAATAAATAACGACTTTGTTTTTCTGTGGGTTTATTTTGGATTGCAAGCTATATTAGTTGATGTTTTTCTAAAAAGGGGTAATTGACATCCATCGAAATATTTTTGGGGTAACAACAAAAAAAAGGTTTAGAACCACTGCTTTAAAGTTTGCCTATAGCATTGTTTTGCGTGTAACCGCACCCTTTGTTTTTTCCACAGACTTATTTTATTTTTCAAATATGGCATTTTTAACCTAGTTCAGTGCTTTTCAACCGATTTTGACATGTGGCCCACTTTCGAAATGTACAGAGGCACGCTACCCGATTATATATTTTTGTCAATTTCACAGGCTGCTTCAAAAAAGTTATCTGAGTAAATTTCAGGAATGTCAAAATAAAATAAAACAGCAAGTCGTCAAAAAAGTTTTCCAATTTTACTTGATGTGATGGTTAAATAAAAGTGCTGGCCCTCGTGAAGATCGTTGTCCGCCGATTGAAAATCTCTGATCTAGGCGATCATCATCGGTCACGAACGAATTTTTAATTCGATTAAGACGCCGGCTTGCGAGTTGTAGCTTGTTTACTCTGCTACGTTTTTGGCAGCAAGAACTAGGGTAAACTGTTTGTCAAAGATTTTCAAAAATGGCCTAGAAACAAGTCCGAACAGCAATAGTATGAACGTAAGCGAAGAGTTTTCAAAATTTCCAGAAAGGTGTGGAGAAGAGAAGCGGCAAAACTGTGACGTTGCACTTCGGTGACGTAATAATTTGGTTGATTATGTCAGCCGTAAAAAAGGTTTACAAACAAGTAGCCTATCAGTTACTTATCGGCGGCGGTGAAATACCTGGTTATTTCTGTTTAATAAGCTAAACGTGGTCCTTGAAACACTGCGAAATGTGTAATAGTAATTTGTAAACGTTTCAGAATGTCAGGTTAACAGTGCATGCAAATGAAATTAGACAATTCTATGCCGACGCCCGACATGAGCATAAAAAATATGACTTTTTCAACTTATGGGATGTAGGGTAGGTTACCATGACTATGACACCAGAACAAAAATTACTGGCGAACTTCAATTGTTGCTTGATTATGGTAAAATAATTAGACCAGTGACATTTCTCAATCGTAATCAATTAAGCAGTAGGGTTTTGCAATTGCTAGTAAACTTTTCATCTAAATTTGGAAGTATTTCATGACAAAAGCCTCATAACATGAAAGGATAAAATCAAGATTTTTGTACGATGTAGTAGCAGTCATGCTGTGTGTGTCTTGCTTTCTTCCTTAAACGTATCTCGGAAAGCAATATTATTGACAAGCGATAGCAAATTTCATGAGAGTCTTGTCAACTACTTTCACAAACCACGCATGAAAACAAACGAGTTAATTTTTAGAAAGTGTCCCAAATTTGAAAAGATGGCGAAACGTATTTATCTGGCTGGGTATTGTGACGAAAGTATCGGTAGTTTTGAGACGCTGCCGAAGCTGTTTTACGGAACCCTGAATGATAATTGCGGTAACATGGCTGGCTAAGTATTTTTTTTTCGGTCTTACATAAGTTAAAATAACCATTAATAGAATGCGTGAAAAGAATTCTACCTTCGTGAAAAGCATTCGAAACTTTACCTAAGTTCTGTCTTTGTTGAAAAGCATTTGAAACTTTACCTAAGCTCTGTCTTTGTTGAAAAGCAATCGAAACTTGACCGAAGTAAACGGAGAAATTGATGGACGCGGATAAGCGCGAGTTTGGTAAACGCAGCTATTAAGTCTGGTAAAAAATTGAAAATCTGCTATTTGTAACTGCGCATAAAACTACAGTCTCACTTAGAGGCGCTTACTGCAAAAACTAACGTCCATTCTTTATTTAAACCACATAGTTTTACTGGATTTGTGAGGAGGCCGCTCCCTTCGCTTAAAATTTTGGGGGGACCCCGCCTACTTTTCCCGGTGTCACTCACTACAGGCAGATTTAAAGATCGCAATAGCCACGCGCTCACTATTACGCTTTAAAGGAAGGTTTCTTTGCGCAGTGCACAACTTTTCGAGAGTTTTTGACTATTTGGTGATTTTTCCTTATGCTGGTAAACTGTGATTAAAATGTGATTAGATAATACACTTTAGTGTTGAATCAAAAGACAGTTTCGGAATGGCCAGTCGTGAACGGTATTTTTTCACTATCCCCTGAAACAGTGTTTCCCAACCTTTTTGTTTGTTGGCACAGTAAAAGGGCTAAACAAATTTTGCGGTACCATAGCCACATGAATCTATTCATATTGATCGCGAGTATTATTACAGATGACAGCAAGAAAGGGGATAACCTTTTTTTTTGGAGATCACCACTTTTTCGGGCAATATAACACGATTTTTGACGTTATCGACCTTTACTTCATGGCAACATTCACAGTTTTGGCTGAGAACTTGTAAAAGTATTCAGTATTTTTGAAAACCCGCCGCACACCTGCAAATCTTCCACGATACGCTGTTTGAGAAACATTGCCCTAAAGTTATAGGCAAGTTTTACTTTATTACAAATTACCTTTCAAGCAATTAACATAGAAAAGCTGCATTTTAGTGCAAAACATTTTCAAAGAGATAGAAATCACACTTTTTTCTTATTTTCAAAACTAGAAATCACACTTTTTTCTTTACTCTTCAGGGCTTATTTCAATGATAACTGGTAAGCAGTCAGCTATATTTTTTTTGAAAACAACATTTTGGTATTTTAAACTAAAGTTGGTTTGAAATCGTATTCTTTTTACTTTTATTTGTCATAACTGACAATTATGAGAAGATTATTTATTTGTAATTAACAAAAACTAAACCATTGTCTCAAACAATGGTGTTTTTGTGCTAAACTAAAGCCGACAGCAATGTGTTTTTTATCTCATCAAGCACGATGAAAACTGGCGTTGAAGCGTAAGGAAAAGAAATGCATGTTAACCACTTCCAGTTTCAAACTTTCCTCGAAAAATCATGTCTTATACTAAACTGAAGTTTGAGATCTTTTCGATATTATTGCTCTTTAGGTGCGATTGAAATTGGCGGGAAAAGTAGAGAAAAACAAACTTTTTGATTTGCTTTGTGTTAATTGGTCGAGAGACAATTTGTTATACAAAAGGTATTTAAGTCGCCGTCACTCGCTGTTGCATCACAACCACGCGATGTTTACGCGAGACGTTGCACTGTCCTAAAAAAAGCGTCAATCTAACCTTGGATTCCTATTCACTGTCTCCTACGCATCAAACAGTTGGTTTGGAACATGCTAGCAAAATTGCTCAAATATTAACAAACTGAAAAAAATTGCGGAATACCGCCGGACTTTTTACGCATCGTTGAATTTTGACTGCGAATCCGCTGGATATGTTTTCGCAAATTTGCACTCTCTCTTCGCGTGTGTAGGGAGCATTGGTCGTATGTCAATGCTAATGCCAGAAGCAGCAAGTTAGAGGTAACTGTTTAGCGTATCGTCTGCCATTTGATTTCCTGATGTAGACTTTTAATTATTTCGTAACAGAAAATCCACTTTCACGTACCTATGTGCTTCCACATTTTGACAGAATTTTTATGCGAAATCCTTTACTTGCGGAAATCTGATTTTACTAAATAATTACCAAAATTGCTAGCCGAAACCTCATGAAGGTTTGTATTAAGCATTGTTTGTATTTCACCAGAATTGTTTTTATCCATATGTACTGCTCCATGATAAGTTAAAGGGACAACAATTATTCACTAAAAGTTACAAAACCTTTCTTAAGGTTTTCTTGAGATTCGTATTACGTGGTGCGAAAAATGCTTCCCGCTGGACCTCGTTGATCTAATCTTCGTATTGATAACATTACATTGTTTTTAGGTCCAACTATGATTCAAAAGTGTGTTGTGGTGACGAAAGATGATCGAGGTTATGGCCTAACTGTGAGCGGAGACAACCCAGTTTATGTTCAATCTGTAAAGGAAGGTAGGTTTTTCTGCATGCTGAAGCGACATTAACTGCGTTTTGTGCAATCATCAATGACATTAAGATTTCTAGTCATCATATTGGTTCGTAAATGGTGTGTGCGCGCTTTTCCTTGGCGCTCTTAAAGCACCCTCGTATCTGCCTGCTTTATTGAGGTGTGAAATAAATACTATGATTTGAATACGAGTTGTTTTGACTGTTATCATGGATTGGGCCGAGAGCGCAATAACTATTTGTTGTCCACTTTGCATTATAGGTTATCCGGTAGATGCAAACAGATTGTTGTGCAGCGTACATTTCAGTATTGTGATAAGGTGCTCCCGACTCAAGTTTTTTGTTGTTTGCTTTGATAGTTCGTGCAAAGCATAGTCACCATTTATAAAATAGATCCTTAACGTAATAGAGCTTATTTGTGGATCGTAAATGCTTTTTCCATGTTAAAATGTCGAGTTGCACTTAATAGTGGTGATTATAGAGTGAGTTTACTGCTAACCGATTTTACGGTTTAGTTGTGGTGTATAAACTTAGCGATGGTGCCCACAGGCGTAATTTTGAAATAATTTAGTCACTGTTCCCGTTAGGTGGTGGTTGCACGATTTGGTACATTTTAAATATGTTAGGTTATTGGCTTTCTTGTTGTAAAGGAAACACAGAGCATTTAAAATACGTATTTTAAAAATAATTTTTGTGTAATTCTCATCGTCACCAAAGCGCATCCTGCCGATGATTGGTTGGCAACTGCACTACGGCTCGCTGGTGGTGCTTTTCCAATGCTTGTTGAGGCTGGTTTCCATTAGGCGTAGATTGCAGGCGTGGCGCGAAACATCTTTTGTTTCTCTATTTATTTTTATGCGCGGACGCTCCGCGCCACGCCTGCAATCTACGCCTAATGGAAACCAGCCTTTATTTTTAAGCAAAAAGCGAGGCTAATTTCTGTTTGCACAGTGCGCACTGTATGCTGAAGTATTTTTGTGCGTTTATTATATTAAAGAATATGTATAGTTGCTCATCAAAGGCAATGTGCATGCCAAAAGAAGCTTATAGGGTTAAGTCGAAACTGGCGAGTAGCATGCTTTGTTAACATTCGATATTTTTAGTTGCAGTTTAGGGATTGCACGTTGCCAGCACGCTCTTCTGTATGCATTAAATTATATTTCGCTAGCTGTGTACTGTCTAGTACAGAGGCTCTTCAATTTTTTGAGAGGTGCCCCCTTGACAAAGTTTGAAAAACTCCAATCCCTCCCCCTTAATTTGTAAAAAACATTTTTCCTACGGGGATCAAATTTTTTGAAGCATTTATTTTTCTACATTTGCCTCCAAAACAGCATGCAATGTATTTTTGGAGATCAGGTTTTTGAAAGCGCTGATTTTGTCAAATTTTCTTAATTAATTACAAGGGTATCCATGGCGTCGTGGCCACACGCCATCCTCGTGAACCTCCCACGTCATCCAGTTTAAGAAATCCTAGTTTCATATTTGTTGGCATAACTTGTTTTTAGATGGTCCTGCGGCAAATGCTGGAGTCGCTGTTGGTGACAGAATAATAAAAGTAAGTTTAACAGTAGCAGTATCGCGGATAGTTTCAGACTCAAGGCTGGTTTCCATTAGGCGTAGATTGCAGGCGCGGCGCGAAAAATTCTTTGTTTCTCTATTTAGTTTTGATAACAAAATACAGAAACAAAAGATGTTTCACGCTACGCCTGCAATCTACGCCTAATCGAAACCAGCCTTGAGGTGCTTTAATGTTAAATGTGTCAATATGAGTGCCTTAGTAAACAGAGCTTTGTGGCCGATCTAAGTTTGAACATGCTTTAGCTCTGGAGCTCTCTTTCATCAAGACATTGCTACAGCTCTGGCTCATGAGCTCTTTGATATCAACTTCTGTTTCATTACCATACTTTTCACTTTTTATTGTACAGTTTTCACTTCCATGAAAGCACAACACAATCAATGAATGCAAAATATTGATTCGCCCTGTTTGGGCCTTAGTGCATTCGTTACACTAAAAATGTCCAGCAGCCATTTGTTCGAAGAAACAGTATTGCATCATAGCTTTAATGTGCGTGCATTTCAAGTTTTCAATAAAATAACTCTAGAGTTTTAGTATAAAGCAAGAATTAGAACTGGAGGCGTGTTTAAAAACGTGGCTTCAACTCCTGCTCTTCCTAAAATTTAAGTGGAGCTCCGGCTCTTGGAAAAATGCCCGGTTTTTGCTTCAAAGCCTTGTTGCTAAGAGCATATTGTTCCAATGAATTTTCACAGTTGGCGATTCTTGTTTGCGGATAGCCTCCTGAGCCATATTCTTTTGAATTGCTAATGTTGTTAGTTATGCATTGCAGAAATGTAGATGTTTGCACATTTGATAGACCATCTCATGTTTTGCGTAGATTTTGCTAAAATTGGATATTGTCTTATTTCGCTTCTTGATTGATTGCGCATAAACTGCTCGATGCTTTAATTAAATAATATTTTGTCAAACATTGTCACTAAGAAAGAGCGTGTGTGTATTTAAGTGTTTATTGATCCTATTTAAAAGCTCTTAAATCAACAGCTATTACATGAAGGCGTAGGTCTTGCTATGTTGTTACTCAAATACACTTTGTTTGACTTACAAAAGATGTTTGATCTACGCGGACAGCTTCCTTAATTCAAAGTGAAAGCATAATACAATATTTTTGTCATCCAATGCCATTAACTTCTGGCCACGGAGTATGACACTGTGCTATTAAACTTGCTTTTTATGACTGCTTATTCAAGATTTTCATTGGTGCTTTTCAACAGGTCAATGGCGAAAACGTCACCAACTTAAACCATCTTGAAGTGGTGAAGCTTATTAAAGGTAAAGTTTCTTGTTGCTATTTCAAGCTCATTTTTGTTATTTAAAACGAAAGCTATACTGCGAATACTATCATAAAGGATAATTTGAAAATGCTAATAGGTTTTATGTGGTTTAAGCTTTCACTTCAAAAACATTGAAGACAGTGTGCAAGTTGATTTCAATATTGCTGCGTTTTATAGCTACTAAATGACGCTTTGGTCCATAAATAGCAGTATATGCCAAATAGATCTCATTTGGTTTTCTGGAAACAATGCTTTACTTAATGGGAGATTAAATTTTTCTGATCTCTTGTTTTTGCATATTTTTGATGTTGGTTGTCGTACTTTTTTCGATAATACACAAAGGTTGCAAAGCATTTGTTATATTAATTGGGTAGATTTAACCAACCTTAAATTGATCACGGAAAACAAGAAACACGCTAAATAGTCATGTGGCGAATTTTTGTCTATCTGTACTTTCCTTTGATATCCAGTGTTTCAGTTTTTTAATCTGGCGCTTTTTCTCTTCTGCAAAATTTTTTCTCTTTGCAGCTGATCGATATGTAGCATTAACTTTACTGGCCGCTCCATCCAGTTCTCCTGCATCGTCGCAGGAGGCCAGTTCTAGCACGATCTCATCTCCATCACCAGAAGCAAGAGTTCGTAAAAAGGTAATCGTCCTTTCCTTGCTGTGGCGAACCATAGCTAAATGGAATATGTTCATAAATCTAATGATTTAAATTCGGAATTGATTGAAAATATAACTCAAAAAATATGTGCTTCAATAACGCTTCCAATCGTTTGATTTTGAAATTTGTTGGATAATAAATCAGCATGCAATAGCCAACCGTCGCGATGGCGCAGTGGTTAGAGCATCCGCTTCGCAATCGGTAGACCTGGAGTTCATTTCCCAAGTCGAGTCATACCAAAAGACTTTAAAAAATGGTATTCACAGCTTCCCTGCTTGGCGCTCAGCACATAGGGATAGTGTGAAGAACAAGGCGGCAAGCTTGCTTGTTGTGCCCTTGGGCAAGGTACTTGACGGGATGCCTCCATCTTCATGTGGCAGACAGGTGGTGGGGCCAAGCAGTCTACTCGACGTGGTGGCCCAGTCTGACGAAAGACATGCAAACCGACCATGAGCTCATACGCATGAATGAATGAATGCAATAGCTGCGAGGTTTTTTGTTTGTATTTAAAATTGATTTTGCGGGTTTTTTCTTGAAATCGATGCCGGTATAAAATTTAACTTGATTGGCCCTTAAGAATTGACGCTTATTTGCATTAAAGCTTTATCAAACATGAATTCAATAAGTTTGTCTCACCGCAAGAAAGGGGAAAGTCTGTCGCTTATGCAGAAAAAACTACAGTTACATTTAAGGATGTGGGGCAGACCATTTGGAATCCCCTCAAAATATTGACAGGCCGCTATTCTGCTGCGAACTTGAACTGGTATTTGTGATTGGTACCAACCAATAACTACAGTAAACGTTGATGGTTTTGACCCGGTGAACCACATAGTACTTGACGAGCGTCATACAGAGTCGAACTTTGGTGTTGCTGTCGCAGTATTGCTCTATATCAACTGATCACAAAGAAATATGTTGTAGTTAGCGTTTAATGGCGAGTACGGTATGCTTCTCATCTTAAAAAAATACGGTCTGTATTGTGCAGCCTGCGTTCTACGTTTGGTCAAAGGTCGTTGTAATTCTCTCTGCAATTAGGTGTTTGTTTACTAACAGTGCTTTGCGAAACTTGACTCTCCTGCAAGGGTTTTTGAAAGCTGTTTAGCAGAATCTTAAGGCATCCTTGTGCACCGGTATCGCATGTTTTTTTGTAGTAATAGTCCAGCATTTTTCTTGCATCCGTGTATGAGTTTTTGTACTAAATCTTGATTTTGTAATCTTTTCCTAACACTTAAGGCACTAGAATTTCAATAAAAAGATTATAGAAATAGGCCAAAACATTTAGTTATTCACCTTATTAAGTCTCGCTTGTTTTAAGTGCACCTGATATATATGAAGTATGTTGCCCCAAGGCATTGCCGTATGCTATCTTACGGCAGTGTATAGCATATTTATACGAACATGTCTCAAGCAATCAGGCCGCGTTAGGGCAGATGTCACATTTGCTTTTTGCGTAATTTGGGTAAATTTTAGGAGTTTCAAGTTCTAATTAACGTGTTGAACGTGAAAGCAACTGTTTAGTGTGACCACAAGGTTGAAGGTTCAAGACTTGACTGAGGCGTGGCTTCAGTGGCTAAAACGTCATTGCAAAAAATTTAGGCCAACGCTTTTAGGAACCCTACGAAATATTGTTTATAAATCAGTTTTCAATGCAGTGTTACTGATCTTTGCTTGGAACATGTTTTACGCGTTGTTCTGTTGGTGACTTTTTGTCCTCGTTTTGGTACCTTCATTTTTTACGATCTCTGGTTCAAGTTGTGAAAAGTCACTCGCCGCCCGGAACATCTATGGCTTCCGGCGGATGTCCATCTCAAAGTGGTTTCGGACCGGCAATTGTTTTAGAGCTACCACAGTGTAATTGGCTGTGACTGTCCACACATTAATGAAATCTGCACGATTGAACGTTGTCTTATGTCGATATATAAGCCACTGAGGTTAATAAGCTTTTCCTCGAGCTCTGTGGTTTCTAAGTCTTGATTTGTTTACTTCTACATTGCTAATTAAGTCTTTCTTGAGTTCCTCTATGCACTGTGGATGGCTTTGATAGCAGTCATATCGACTTAATTCAGTTCAGTCTGGAAATCAACCGCAAAGGAAAATGTTAATACGAACCAACATGAATTTGATCAGATGAGCGATTTTCTTCTCTTATTATTTGATTACAGTCAATTGAATAAACTAAACACCAACGATTCTCGAACAAAGACGAGCTTTTGTTTTTAACGATCGAAAAGAACTTGAACAAAACTTTTGTATTTGTATAATAGGCAGGGTAGCAAAAAGACCTTACAATGTCTAGCTCTGAACTATTTTCGTATCTTTGCTATTATTTTTATGTTGGAAATGAAAATGTGATTTTTAAGCTTTATTCAGACTTTGCTTAAGTAAAGTGTCGAGTTGCTGCAGAATTTTATTACGCTTTTGCCAGTCACCAATAAACCGTAGCTTCCTATCAAACTAATCGACAATTAATGCTTTGCGATGGCATTATTCAGTGTAAACTGTTTTGTGTGATGTCAACCGTGTTTTTTTGATGAAGCAAAGCTGCATCAAGCTGCTTTATAGTCGATAGTTCCATTAGACTCTGACCAGACCACCACCGTTTCCTTGCTTTATTGGTTTTTTGGTATAAATGTTCGTCTTTTTTCTAGTTGTTAGTAATCTGTTGCTTTTGTTTTGTGCGGCGTTTTGCTCTCAAGAAAGATAACATTTAACGGCTACTTCAGAAGCTACTAGAACGTTACTCGGTTACTACCGTGTTTCCCCGATAATAAGACCTACCCGCAAAATAAGACCTAGCGTGATTTTTGAGGATGATTTTAATGTAAGCCCTACCCTTAAAATAAGCCCTAGTTGAGAGCGGCAGAAAGACGAAAGGCGAAAACTCCGCTGCAATTTTGGAAACTGATGACTTGCAAGATATTCCAGAGGATGATGATATGATTGTTCTTGAATAAATTGTTGTTAATGAGTTTCTGAATAAAAAACATATTAATGGCAAGTAAATGTAGATCTTTTTTCGTAATTTCTGTTTATTTAAAATCTCGTAATTTTTACTTTGTAACTTCATTTTTTGATATATCAAAATAATACATCCCCCGAAAATAAGCCCTAGTGCCATATTTTGGAGTAAAAATTAATATAAGCCCTGTCTTATTATCGGGGAAACACGGTATCATGCCACAAGAATCTGATTCTGAATTATTTATTCCAGAATGTTTTTCACGAGCAAAAAGTCATTACAATTAAGAAAATGCTGGAGCAGGAAAAAGCAGAATACGAGGTAAAGTTGATGCAATAATTTGTATCTTTTTGCTACTTGCTTCGACAAAGTTTCCGTTGTGTCGTTGTGGTGGACTCAAGTCTTCCTTGGGATGGAGGGATGGCATGAAACGATTTTTCATATTCATGACGCATGTCTAATTAAATCAGGTTTGGAGTAAAGTGGCAGTCTATTTCGAACCGGTTTTGAGTGTAAATTACTGACTGGTAGCCCCTCCACTAGCAAGACGCACTGGCATCGGAGGGTACCCAAACGTTGCCTCCTACGAGATGCTGGGCGACCAGCTTCACTGTTCTATCCCAGTAAAGCACGGGCTAAATTTCTATTATTGTTTGAGGTAACCGTAAGATGCTTGTACGTCTGTCATATAAAGATGTTTTGTGTTGTAAGGCTCCTATTTATCACATATCTCGTCAGTCGTGTCATTTTGCCATAAGGCGTGCTTCGCAAAAGAAACCGGTTTCGAAATAGGATGATTTGATCGGATGCTATAAAGTCAGTGAATGCGCGCACAATGATAGCTGCGTGATAACTTTTCCATATATACGGAATGGTCGTAGTCATTTTCGCTCGAGGCTGCATGGTCGAAAGCTATTGCATGAAATTGTCAGCAATTCTGCTTTGACAAGATTAGCGATGCATGTGCAGCACTTATTGACTACAGTTTACAGTACCTTCATTTTTGTAGAAAATGAAAGATGAATACAGTCGAAACCCCGACGACAAGATACTCGTTAGCATGCAACAGACGCAGAAAGTTTTAAAAGATATAGAAAAACAACTGTGGAAGGTGCGTTTGCATTTCCGTAGTGGTTATATCGTGTAAGCATGCGCAACTTATCAGTGTTCGACATTGGAAAGTTGGAAAGATTACGAATTACCTTGCAATCTAGCTACTACAGTCGGTGTTTGTAGGAGAGGACTCTGCTCAAATTTCACCAAAAAGAAAACTTTTTTCACCAATATGCTACTTGTGCAAATCTTTCAGTCGCTCGATTTCCACCTAAATCAAATTGCGATTTACGACCGGTGGCGTCGAGCTCGAGGCGGCAGGGGCTGCTAGCCTTACTTGCTTTCTCCTCCACTGCTAGGTTTTATAGCTATAAAGCCAATGTGTAGGATCAAAAACAACGTATGCTGGTGTTGAATATTCGAATTAAATTTTCAAACATCGACGTCTGTTATTCCGAACATGAATTTTAGTGATGTTTCGGCAATGGTTATGGAGGGTAGCTTTCCAACATGCTGTAAGTGCCATTGACGTGGAGAAGGCATCAGCAATTGAACGGATCGCTTGCTTATTGAAGTCTGATGCAAGATCAAGTGGCGGCGAAAGACACGCACCTCCTGCTTAAACTTTTGATTCGAGAGCCATTCCATGTACATTACTACTCGTGAGCCACGGCATAGCCTTGTTTAGGCATTTGCACAGTGTATCTTGGTATCGCAATTTTGGTCGTAAATTTCTCTTTCAAAACGCTGTTCAAAAGACTAGAGAGATATTCAGAGAAAACAAAAGCGATCATCCTGTAAAGAAAATGCTATATTATTATGTTGATTGCTCCTGAACGATACTGTTCTATCGATTAAGGTCTTATGTCGACTTAACGTTTAAATCCTTTTGTATCACACTAAGAATACTCTGAAAAATAATATCAGCTGAAAATAGAAATGAATGAAAAGACAATTTCGAGAAGGGAATAACCCAAATCGCTTTACATCCCCAAACGTCTTTAGTCTGGAACTATTTCTAAAAAACATCTGCAAAAACTAATTCCAAAAATAATACTATCGAAAAACTGGGAAAACTTCGATTTTCTGTGAAGACAATACAATGCTCACCAGCTGTTTCTTGCATTCAATTTTCTAATTGAGGACTTCTGAGAAAATAGTAGCATTTGATGTTGCTCTCAGCATAATAACGGTAATTAAGTCTCTTTAATAGAAGATAGTTTCTCCTTGGTAAACAACAATTAGTGCCATTTGCGATCAATTAAAGCTGTTTACACGACTGCGTCGCTCACTGCAAGTTGAGTTTCAAAATTTACTCAGTTTGATTTAAGTTCGGTCTACTGGGGCTAAGAGCAACTCGCGACAGAGCTAAAATAAAGCAGAGGTACACCGCTTGTGGCCTCGCTGTTGCCAAGGCTTTAGGCGGTCGGAAAGTAAACCCAAACAATATGTTAAAATTTCGCTTGTGTTCCTTCAGTTTGAACGCTGAAAGCGCTCAAAAAAACTCCAGATTAGATGTACAACTTAGTCCGTGTCATCAACACCGGTTTAGTGTAAGTACAAATTCAACATAAAACAAGAAAAAGCGTTTTTAACTGAAGGTCCGTGTCTGCTGCACTACGAGTAATCTTGACATTTGCCTTAATGTATCGCCGATTGCTTGAGAAATATTTTTCAATAAAATTAAGAATTTTGTGTAATTGTCACAAACTCATGATTTTATCATTTATATAACTGCAATGCTGTACGTTAGGTGAAGTTTTATTAAATTTATGATAATAAATTTAGCTACGACTAATTTTTACAAACTCGTTTTTCTAAAGAATGTAGTTTAGTCGATCCAGCTAATATTTGAAACTAAAACATTGTGGTTGCATGTAATTTGAAATGTACTTTAAATTCTGCGCAGGGACTGGTACTTAAAATTTTAAAAATGCTGTTATCTAGCGGCGTTTGAACGAGCTAAGTTTAAGTCGCGAGATGTTGCTCCTGCGCGACCATTTAAGATCGATTTTTCACAACTGGTAGCAAGTAGGTATGTGAGGCAATGTTTTCTGGGTTTCTGAACGCGTAATTCTAGGTAAAAACTTACCGAAGTGCAGTTGTTATTCGGCAGAAACGTTATCTGAAATATAAAACTCGCTGATTACAGCCTGATCAAAAACAGTTAGTCCTTACCTGTGACTGGCAGATCATACTATATCTAATTGAGGTATACGCCTTATTGCCAACGCCTAAGCCTGTATTATCGGAATATGACGGTTAAAAAACGCTTTGGTATTTTCCATCCATATGCCGTATAAACTGCGTGTTATTTAGGTCGAAAGCTACCGGGAAAACGACCTAGAACTGTCGCCTTATCTTTCTGACAGCGTTGAAGCAGATGGAATTTCAAGTGAGTTAGGATTATGTTGGTGTTGATGGCAAATCATAGCAACCGTTTGGCAGTTAATAATCTTGGGTGTAGACCTTTTTCTGAATGGCAAGAACGGTTTCAAAATAATATTCACAGAGCTTTTTGGTATTGCGATACAGGTTATGCGATGCGTGCGAAATACTGAAACAACTTTGGTAGAGTGCGATGGAAATTGCTTATGACTATACTATATTGCTTGTGCATGCCAAACGCTCGATGGCTTGTTCCTTTTTATCGCAATTAAGCGGTTTGAAAAGGAAATAGTCGGAAAGTTTAAACATTGAACCATTTCCTGGTATTGGTGTGTAGCCTAACAGTCATAACAAATTAACCGAAGTAATAGGCGAAAATGTATCGAAAGTGCATTAGGCCGTGGCAGTGTTCTTCGAAATATCCTCTTTTTAACCAGATATATGCGTTAGCGTATTATATGATGGTCTACGTAAAAGCATTAGTAATAGTAGAGGTTTTGTGCTTGGAAGGCGTAATATATACTACTGTAATTGAAAGATATTTTGAGTTTGTATGATTTGTTAAGTCAGTTGCTATGATTAAAACGTCTGTAGGCAACAAGCGAACAATATATACTACTTGAAGCATTTCTTCAGTAAATACGAGTAATTTCATACTGTAGTTCAAATATCTTCCGAATTCAGTTTTTACTTACGCTAGCTTGGTTGGTCTTCACGTGATCATTTAGGAATAGATCTTGGTTTTGTATGCACCAGTGACACCAGTATCGGCACCTCACCAGTAGCTTTGTACAGGGTGGCCACAAAGTCACGCACCAATGTTAATTAAAAAAGTTATAGTAGTAACATTTATTTAAATTCAAAGTTCTTTACCAGGATTACAAATGCTCGATATGTTCGCCGTTTGCAGCTATGCACGAGCCAATACAAAATTCAAAGTTCCTGTAGTTGTTACTACTATAACTTTTAATTAACATTGGTGCGTGACTTTGTGGCCACCCTGTAGATTACTGTGGCAAAATGCATTGCAAAAAACCGATTGTTTTTTTGTCACAGATATTCGATAGGGGTTACGCTTAGATTTTTAATGCATTTTGTGGTAATTGGTGTGCTTCATACATGCCTTGATTACTGTTATCTGCATCATCGATTTCCTTTCAGGACATGAATCAGATGAATGCGACGTATCTTTGATAAACATGGATGATCCTCCGGGTACCGAAGAAGAGCGAGTGAGTGAAAAATAAGTTACCGCTAAGCGCATGCAGTAGTTGTTTACAAAAGAAAAACAAAACAATCGGACTGCTGTTATACTTTTAATTTCCAAAAATGACATGGGCAAACATTTAAGTCAATGTGAGCTCGATGTAAGTGAAGTTATTTGTCGCTAGAACGTGTTTGAAAGTGAAAGTTACCCCTTTTCTTTGGTAGGAAGGCACAGTGCCGAGCGAACCTTCGCACGTCAACTCACTCAAGCATGATGATAAGGTCAGGAAAAATGGGCCTCATTTGCAATCGGTGGTAGGGTAGACTTAAATTGACCAGCCCTGCCATCAACAAGCGCACTGGCATTGATGTTTATTCCTAACTTTGCGGGCGGGATGAGCAGCTTTGCTATTCCATTACAGTATAGCACGATCTAAATTTATTAGGTTAGGAGCAGTTAATACAACGGAGAATATGTGGACGTGCAAAATTTACTACTGGTAATGAAATAAATAACGATGCTACTGAGAATGCGCAAGTTCCTGGTTTCTGCTTAATGGCTCAGCATTTTAGGACGAATGCAACATTGTAAATCGCAGAATTTGTTCACTTCTGAATTTTTCTGCTAAAAATAACAGCAGTTGAAGCGCATTAGCCTGCCGTAATTTCTCTTGTTATTTAGTTGCGATGATTTCAAGCAATTGTGGTCTTGCTGTAGAGAGTTTTGTTTGGCATTGGCTTTGCGTGAATGCGTTCAAGGTGCACTTTTTGTGGTTGACTTTTCGCGTGATTAGGTTAGTGCAGCATCTTGCGCATCAATTGAGATGCATTGTGCACGTTAAAAAAACAAGTCCTGCGACATATTTTCGCAAAAATTATGTGTAAATAAACGTTAGAAAGTCTAGACTTCACGGTTATCAGTATTGAATTATGGTTGTGTACGTATTTTATTTTCTGTTTTTCTTGAGAAAATGCGAAATACAGCAGTTTGAAAACGTTGTGTTAAGATTGAAGCAACCAACATTCAATTTCGAAACTGCATTTACTCATCAGCAATACATGTTGTATGTACTTTATGTGCACAAAGCAATTTTTTTTGGTGAAGTATTTTTGGGGCGTTGCTTCGCAATGTGCGAATTAAAGCAACGGTTTTTGACCTTGGGTTTAGCAAGCTTTAGAAGTAGCTCCGACGAATGCGGCAGAAGTCAAGTATGTTTGTGCGCTTCACATGTTGTATTTGAAAGTCTGGTTATCTTAACAACACGTTTAGTGCTTGCAGGGCTCAGTATTTTCTACGGAAGTAGGAACCGATCCCGTAAATGTTAAATTGCTATAAAGCAAAATAAAAAAAGTTGGCAAATAAACAAAAAATCTATTTTCCAATACTGATTTTGTGTCAGCTAAAGTATTAAGCAGCGTAAAATTTGTCTTGCGCAAAGAACGTTGTCCTACTGTCGGTTCGTTGGTTATCTTCGTGTTTATGTCTTTAGTCCTTCCATTATCTTGGGCTTTGTTATAAAACCATTTTTTCACGTTTTTAAGTGCGACTTTCTGTTACTACACAAATTTTGTTTGTTTAACTGGTAACATCGCTCTTTTTGCTCTTTTCCACATAGTGAGCCAGATATGCAGGTGATTTGATTGAAGGCCATATTAACAAAGACGTTTTCAGTCTTTTAAGAAATCAAGCGTGGCCAAAGATTTTCTCTGAAAATATAAAGTTAATGAAGCGAAAGCTTAGAAGCATGTCATTAAACGTTTATCATGCTAAAGGTAGCGTTATCAGCAGCGGTAGTGGAGAGGCCAAGTATGATATTTCGAGATGATTCACGTTAACAGAACGTGTAGTCTACGCATTAATATTGCGCAGAATATTGGATTATTCAGAGCTATGACAGATTGGTTGATTTTTGAGTCAAGAATAGCTTGCTTGGCTGCAAGTTGAAGAACAAAAGCTGAGATTCAGATAACGCGGATGTCAAATTAGTTATGCGTAAGAATAGGATTATCCCAAAAGGAATGTGTTTTTACTGGTTTCGATATAAAAATTAAAAGCAAATGAACTGCTGTACGTTTTCATCGGAACGTTTGGTGAAAAACTGCAGCTTTAGTTGCCGTTAGAAAGTGAAATGAAAGAATAAAATTGGTCGTTAGTGGATTTATGAAAGCAAAAAATCGATTTCGTCTGTGATGTGATGAGCTAGAGATTAATCGTTGAACACTAAAATTAATAAGACGTAAAGGGGTTCAAATATTATTAAAAAGTCTAACAGTTCTAAAAATAAGTGCACTGTAAGATAACCGCGATAGTAAAAGTTCTGTCAGGTTTTAGTGGAAAAGTCAGGAAAAGGATATTAAAAAATCACAGGGAGGAAACATGAATATTGAGAATGATTGGGACCACGTGACAGAAGCTAGTATGGTAGAGGGATCCATTAAAAAGGTTACTCGCGAAGAAATGGCGATAGCAATAAAACAATCAAACCAGCAAAGGCAGCTGGACCGTCTGAAGTATGCGCAGAGATGATATCTACTAGTGGAGTGGTAGGGATTGGTGTCACGATGACACTTTGCGAACGCCTGTAGGAAGGAAAAAGAATGCCGGATGAATGGAAAACAAGTGTGCTGGTACCCGTTTTCAAGGGGAAAGGAGATGTAAGGATTTGCAATACTTACAGAGGAGTGAAGCTGTTGGAACTTGTTATGAAGATTCTTGAAAGAGTGCTGGAAGGAAAGATTCGAGAATTAGTAAATATTGATGCAATGCAATTTGGTTTTATGCCTGGCATAGAAACGATAGACGCATTTTTTGTTGTGAGAATGTAAGAGAAATATAGGGATAAGAAGAAAAAGTTGTATATGTGTTTTGTGGATATCGAGAAGGCATGCGATAGAGTTCCAAGAAAGATAATGGAGAGGATGATGAGAAAGAAAGGTTTACCAGAATTAATTGTAAGAGCGGTTATGAGTCTTTATCACGGAGCAAAGACGAAAGTTGGAGAAGGATCTGAGTTATCCGAAGAATTTTTAGTGCAAGTTGTTGTACATTAAAGATCTGTGTTGTCGCCGCTTTTTCTTGCAATTACAGTGGATGTAATTGTGGTGCATACAGGAGAACAATTGATGGATGAAATTTTGTAAGCAAATGACTTGGTTTTAATGAGTGAAAGTAAAGAGAATTTGAAAAAGAAGTTTTTGAATTGGAAAGAGGCATTTGAGTGCAAGGAGTTGAAGGTCGATCTCAAGTAGACCAAAGTAATGGTAAGCGGTTCGAAAAGTGAGATACACAAGAGCAAAGTTGATTCAATGTGCCAAGTGCGGTAAGAGGGTGACGGCAAATTTCGTGATGTGCGCTATATGTAGTAAGTTGGTGCGTGCTAGATGCTCGAAAATGAAGAGAATGACTGCAACTCTGGCAAAAGGTTTTGTTTGTAAGCAATGTGTTTAGACAAAAAAAAAAACAGATAAAGAAATATCATTTTTTGATCAGGACAAATTTGTGAAGTTTTTGTTGCTTGGGGGACAGGTTGAATGCCGGTGGTGGAAGTGAAGCAGCGGTGACAGCAAGAACAAGAATTGGATGGATAAAATTTTGAGAATGTGGGGAGTTGCTCTACGGAAAATAATTTCCGTTAAAGACGAAAGGAAGGATATTATCAGAGTTGCAAGATCGGCAATGCTGCATGGGAGCGGAACATGGCGTCTGAGGGTGAATGATATGGCAATTTTGAGAAGAACTGAAAAATCAATTATAAGAGCAATGTATGGAGTTAAGTTGATTGAGAAAAGAAGGAAGAACTTATGAGTTTGCTGTGTTGGAAAGATATTTTGGATGGACTGGCCAGGGCGAGTGGAGTGCGATGGCATGGGCATGTTTTGAGAAGGGATAATGATGAATTGTTGAGAAGAGCGTTGGATTTTGAAGTGGTGGAAAATAGAAGGCGTGGGCGACCGAGCGTGACGTGAAAAAGACAAATGGAAAACGTATTGATAAGATTATACTGAAAAAAAAGCCACTGACAGAACAAAGTGGTGTAATGATATTTATGAGCTTTCTCGAAATGTGAGGTAAATCCGGCCACCTCTGTTTATGGAGACAAAACCAGATTTGAAATAGTGCCTCTCTCTCTCTCTCTATGGTATTCCTCTTACGAAGCATTTGCAACGGCTTCATGTACAGCAGTTTATAATAAAGATAGTGCTGTATAGTACTGTAGCATTCCTTTATGGGCATCTTGACAAATGCCTGAAAATCTTGACTACGTGCAGATCAAATGTGCCTCATATCGAAATTCGGCTAATTACCTAAGAAAGATATCGCTTTTGCGCAAGTGTAAATGTTAGTCCTTTCGACAAGAGGACTAAAAACAGCGCAGAAAAGTGCAAATACTGTTGTTCGAAAACACGTGCCCCGACAGCAAATTAGTATGTGTCCAAATGGATCGCTACTTTGCGGAAAAAACGGCTTAAGAAAACTATGCAGCAGCGTATTTTGATTTTCTAAATGCTTCTTCGCAGTAAACAATACGACCCCTCCCCGAAGTTGGTTGCTTAAAATGCTGTTTCTTTGTCAAACTCCATGAAAAATCGCCACTGATCACTTGTAGATCACATCCTCGTTGGCAGGTTGGATTTCTTCGTGTCAATTTGCTTTTGTTGGAGATGTATTTGATTTTTGAGGTATAAAGACAATAGAGGCCTTTTTTAATAATACCTGACTTGTCCAAACAGTAGGAAAAAAACTTGTAGAATTTATAATCAATTGGCGTTTAACTGTGTTGACCAATACAGTATCTGTGTACATGAGCCGTCATTTGGCGGTGTCTTTCAGCTATATTTTTGTTGGTTTTCGCTAATAGAAATTAATAATTAACACAGCAACCCGTTTGTTCTTGGCTAAGTCTAATTTTCTTTGTAAACTTAATTTATTACTTTCATAAAGCATGAAAGCAACTGTAGCTTCTGGTAATAAGATCCTGGTGCAGTTGAGTTCAGTTTGGTCACACTGTTATTCCAGTTTTAACGGTTTGAATAAGAAAAGTGAAGACGTGCTAATTTAGTAAAATTTCTGTGAAGAGTTTTGTAATGTTGTGTCGCACATGAGTGCAAACTTGTTCAGCGACACAAACTCAGCAGTGCTAAGAGCAGTCAGTCCACTTTCAGACTTATATTTATAGCTCAATGTACTGTATATCAAACAAAAAGCAACTTTAAGGTCAATTAACGTTATATTTAGCTGAGTACACGGTAGTTGTTTACCGCTCTTCCGTTCAGCGGAGACATGATTAAAACTGAACTGCAGGTTTTCGCTTTCTATTCGATTCTCTTCTCGCGTATGAGCTCATGCTCGGTTTGCATGTCTTTCGTCAGACTGGGCCACCACGACGGGTAGGCTGCTTGGCCCCACCATCTGTCTGCCACATAAAGACGGAGGCATCCCGTTAAGTGCCTTGCCCAAGGACACAACAAGCAAGCTTGCCGGCTTGTTCTCCACACTATCCCTTATGTGCTGAGCGCCAAGCAGGGAAGCTGTGAATACCAGTTTTTAAAGTCTTTTGGTATGACTCGACAAGGGAAATGAACCCCAGGTCTACCGACTGCGAAGCGGACGCTCTCACCACTACACCATCGCGCCGGTTTCTATTCGATCATGCAGTTGAACATACTACCAATCAGCTTAAGAGAAATTACAGTCTATTTCGAATCGGTCATAAATACAGACGTAACATTCTCCACGTTATAGCGGACTGCTGTTGCCTTTTTTCTGGACAATTTTATGTATTTACACCCTGTTAAGTGGTCAACCACAAAACTTAATAAATTCAAGAAACTCTTACTCTCTTAACTATGATATTTTATAGGTTGGGCTTTAGTAATGCCTAACATTGTAGTAGTTATGTAGAAAATTTTACAAGTAAAATTTGCTTTGTAAGATGAATTGAACAAGTTTTTGAAGTATTTTACTTTTTTATGCTTTCGCTGATAATGTGGCATTTGTTTTATTATCTAAACCCATATTGGACAATTGTTCCAATATTGGAACATAACTTTAAACGATCGCACACATGTGATATCAACAAACTGTTTTTTTCATATTTTCATTTTGGGGTTGAAAATATTTTTCATAAAAATTTTTGATGATGACGTTATAAGTTTTGCTGTAATTAATTTTCAAACTTCGCGATGTAACACCGACTTTGAGTCTTCGTTTTTAGGGGAAACAGTGACGTCACCAAAACAAGTTTTGCACTCTTATCAATGCAACTTCTTTCTTTGAACATACACTATTTTGTAGATGTAAGTTTTGTTTTGACATCATGTTTATTTACTGAGCAGTACCTGTTTGAAAATTTTGTTCCAATATTGGAACAATTGTCCAATGCCTATGCTAAAGCGTCTTTGGCCTGCTCACGTCATGACCAAAGCGCCATACCCACGATTGAATTGCTGACTGTATCAAATCTTTTTCAAGCTAATAATAATGAAACTAATTTTTTCAATGAACGTTTATAACGATTAAATGAATATTTAATTTGATTCATGATTGCTTTTATGGAAAATGGCTGTTTTTGCACAAGGGCGTTGATGGCTCTTTTTGCCTGTAGACTCTTTTTGCGACCACTTGAAAAATGTGCTACAAAAGCAAATTTATTGTAATGTTGGCAAACAATTATAACATGACACACTGAATAAATCAGACTTGAACCGAAGTCACAAAAAGTTCATTTCCATCGGCAACGAGATAGGGCAATTGCATCATTTCTAAGCCGTTGCATGATAAGGCAAAAAGCGATCGCGTGTAATCGCACCTTGCACTCGCTGCACTCTTTCGTTGTGTTTTTCCCGCACCAAACACAGAAGCTCTGCTTCACGCAATCAACTGGTCGGTGTTGTCCAATGCTTTTGCTTGCGATTCACTGACCGCTTTTTAGAGCCCGAGCTGTGTCAGG
This sequence comes from Trididemnum clinides, assembly GCA_963675345.1. NCBI lineage: Eukaryota > Metazoa > Chordata > Ascidiacea > Aplousobranchia > Didemnidae > Trididemnum > Trididemnum clinides. The sequence goes on from OY776302.1 coordinate 15,021,761, forward strand.
GAGCATCACGTTCCTAAGCAACACGTTCCTAGGCAGCCCAATCACGACAGATCCCGCAAAATTTGATTGGTATTTTTGGGTATCGCGTTAAAGAATCGCGTTTAATCTCCACGCTGCTACACAAATCACATTGATGCAGTTGAGGAAGAGAGGGTAATACTACTTCCTCGCATAAATGGTTGGCGGGTATTGACTGATGAAACAGTCGAAAAGATCAACGCCGCTCATCCCTCGGTTGTGCCTTATGAAGCAGTGAGGCTGAGAAACATCGATTCTTTTTTTTTTGACTTTGACGAAAGCGCTTGACCGCATTTATAGGCTGAACACCGGCACAGTTCGACGCCATATAAACAACTCGATTATCATTCCATTGCATCAAAACAACATTTTTGTCAGAATAGGAGTCATAGAAACCCCGTTTTTTTTTCTGGACTGCTTTTGAGGGAGCCATTGGGCATTTCATAAATCGATTCTCACGGATCGTCCCTAACATACGAAATCGTTTTTCCTTCAGCAACCAACAATTAATAAGAAGTGAAGAAGTTATAAAGGCATGCACAATGTACGGTGGATTTTCGATTATCAAAAGTAGATTTGAGACAATGCATGAGTCCAATGATTGGTCCTGTCTCATCTCTGATGTCCGACCGTAAGTCTCAAATCTTGATGGATATTTGCAGCTTGATGCGAGTATCGAGTTTTTGTAACCGAAACGAATCGGTTTACCGCGAATAAATATTTTACATGCTCGTCTACTGATAGATCCTCGGCAAAAACTCCAAACTGCTTTAATGATGCATTTACAGCTTCTTGTAAAGAGCAGATCTTTGCCACTTTGTCTCCTTAAGGTAGACAGTCATTGTCTACAAAGTGAATAAAACCTTTTATTTCTTCAAAGCGGGTTTGGGTCATATTTCTTGGAACCGCAGGACATGCTAAATCATCATTTAGAAACCAGTATTGCCGTTGACGCGGTATAGCATTGTAGCCAGATAGAAGAATAATCGAAAGAAAATACAAATCTCATCCTTGGAAAATTTTATTGTTTCATCACTCAGGAGCAACTTGAAAATCTGAAATTGCTCCAATAAACACAATTCTGGTCGTGTTTCCAGCAGAGGCGGGTTGCGTGCCCGGGTTGGTGGATCGCTCACGTTTTTTGCCACGTTTTCAGCTTGGATCCTTTGAAGTGGGTTTTCGTTTTTTTTTTTAGCTGGGGGCCGACGCTGTTGCAAAACAACGAGCCATATGTCAACACAGCAACTTGGTTTGTTTAGCCTACATGATGCATATTTACCTAATCTATCAACCTACTATATCAACCTCTAGACTCGAAAAGAAATCAACGATCTAATCAAGAAATCAACGATCATGGAAGCGAACTTTTTCCACCTCCTTCTTCAACTGAACAGTATAAACCAGCACAAAAGCAGCAGTTTAAATTCAAATTTTGCGTCAGTGGGAATAAACTATCACTCTTCATTACATAGCAGTCCTTTCAGCAAATTTTCGCCACAGAATTGTGAAGTTTGAAGACTTCTTCTTTGCAAACAAAGAAGCAAAAAGAAGTTAAGTAGCTTAGTGAAAATAGCATTGTTACGAGTCTTGCGACTACGGATTGGACAATTGCTCCAAAAATGAAACATCCTATATCTCGAAAACCAAAAACTGCAAAGTCAATTTTTTTTATTGTCTTGTTAATGGGAATGAAAAGGCAAACATTAGAAAATTTTGGTATTCTGACGGTTGGTTCTGGTAGTTGTCCAATATGGGTTAAAACTACCGACTTTTATTATCTCAAATTGATTTGACTATTACCTTGCAATTTTGTGGTAAGTCTAGTGCTGTTTGTACTGATAAGATAAAATGGCCCATTTACTTCTGCAACGTGTTTTAGGTTATGTTACTCACTGGTGCCCATGTTTAGCTATATGTAGTAAATGAAACAAGGTAGGCTTTTCTCGTATTACGGCTTAATGAAAATTTCATGGTATCTCACGCCAGATGGCGCTTCAGTGCAATTGCCGAGGATACACAATTTCTAAGTTCAAGATTTTTATTAGTTGGCTTATTTCTATCTGTTGCATGAGCGCTAAATTTATTATGTGATGGGCCTTCCATTTTGACCATTACTCATCAGCTTTGTTTCATATTTATAATTTTGGAGGTTTAGTTGTTTTTAAGCTATTTTGCCTAATCTTAGAATGCTGTAGGCCTACACAGTACATTTATACATGATTTGTTATAATTTTTACTCTTGCATAGTGTCACTAAATATAAGTTGTGCAGCGCTTGTTTTTTTGTTTGACCTCTTAATTACACACTTCACAAGCTGGCATTTTCATACATCGTAACTGCTGATTTTTCGAGTTGCATTATGTCGTAAAGAATCAAGCTAATGCGTCATAGTTCTAAGAAAGTTACTGAGAAGTTTATAAGCTAATCGAATATATTGTAATTCTTTTTGAAGCGTTATATTTCCCATAGTCTTATTTTGTTTATAGAAGATTTTGAGTATGTAATGTACGTTTTAAGCTTGTATAACAGTGTATGTTGATGTTACAGAACAAAAAAATACTGAAGAGTGGCTTTGTCAAAAGCTTTTTACGACTTACTCGTTAATAGTGATACACGTAAAATTGGTAGTATTGCTTAATGAAATGAAAAGGCTCTGCTAAATGAAAGAATAACTTTTCCTCGTTTTCACCCATACCACTATTAGCAAGTGTGTCTGAAAAGCCGTTGGCTAAACAATTTCCAAACCTGCTCGGAACAGTAGGTCATGATGCAGTGGCGCTAGTCTTAAAATACAAGGGTGCAAGTAGACCATTTGATTGCTATTGCCAGCAGATAGACGGAATAGTTAAAGCAGTAAATGCACAGTTGTCATCTAATGATTGGAAATTCAAAGCTTCAACGAGATGCTTATTCAATAGGTTTCGTACAAAAATAAATTGTTTTTTTAATTTGTTTCCGTATGTCCAGTTTTTAAAAGTCGCCGTTCATACACTTAAGCTAAATGTGGTTGCTTTGCTGTGTCCAGTGGTGATCGTGAACGTAGGAGATCAGAGCTTTCCATCACGCTATCACGCCGGCCCAACTGTTCATCAGCTCAATTGGAAAGTCGCCTTGCAGTTCCAATGAATTCATCAAGCCAAAGGCGCAGCAGCGACGAAAACTATGACTATTTAAGTCAACGGAAAAACAGTGCTTTTGGAATTGGCGTGATGACAGGCCCGGTGCAATCTCCGAAATTGCGCAATCGCTTTTCGTTGAACTTGCCGATGAGTTCGCTGCGCAAGAAGATGAACCGACGCAGTAGTGGCATGCCGACCATTGAAGACTGCACTGAAAACGATACTTCTCCGTCCGACCCTGCTTCACCACTTTCAAAAAATGACCCCCTGTCTAACGAAGTTTTCAAGTACAAATCTCCCACAGGCCTTAACCATTTCTCATCGAGCTCAACTCCATCACCCAGTCACGACTCCGTGTTCAGTTTACCTACACAATCAGGCCACAAGAACCTTACTGTAGAAACAGATAAAATTGCTCGTAACGCACAATCGGAAGGCAATGGCCGACTAGAGCGGCAAAAGTCTTCACTTTACTCGACTTTATCGCTTTCTTCTGGTCGATTGTTGGATGATCTCGGATCAATGCCGGGCTGTTGGTCGCCCGGCTCTCTGCGGCGAGGAAGCATGCCTGCATTCTCTCAAGCAGCTACAAGACATCGGTCAAGTTCTGGTAAAGCCAAGGTAAGTTCTAAAACAGGATATACACCGTTACCAAGGTTAAAAGTAATATTGAAAAAATAATTATCATACTCCCACCAATAATGCTTAGCCAAAAGCTGGTGGTAAATAGCTATTTGCAATGCTATATATGCATTTGCGTAGGTATTGTTATTTTACGATCTCGGTAAAAGTGCTTAAACTGCTCTCCTACTCATTGCATTAGTAGTTATCTCTTTAGGCTTTGCTTTTGTGCAAATGCCGTCTCGATCTTGCTCTAAAGGACTAATGTTTTCAAATTTGTTTGTTGGGTGTTTCTTTATGTTAATGTGTAGCTAATGACGTGTTTCTGTGACTGATATTTGAGTTTTCAATTTACTCATCGAAGACAAGTCACAGGTAAATGCTCAACAGACGTAATACGCAGTTACGAGAACGGGCAGCTAATCTGTTTTATACAAGTTATGAAAAGACAAGGTTTTAAGTGTTATGCTGATGCTTATTTAAAGAATGCATCCGTTCATGTATTGCCATTAATATTGCTTATAAGAAACAGAAAAGCAAATTTTCTGTATTGAGAAATTGAAACGCGTTTTGCATCTTTTGGGTGATTTATTGGGATAAGTTGGCGTCTAGAAACGCTTATTACTTAGTTTCGTTTTTCAAATGCTCGTTGACTTTTTTGAGTTGATGACCTCCATACTTATCTGGCCTCGTGATAAAGCAACAATGTCTTACTAGCGCATTAGTAAAGTTTAAAAGTGCCTAGACCAAATAAATGAAAAACCGGAGTTTTAGAGGCCGGGTCGAAAATTTTTCCAACACTCGTAACGGTGGCGTGCTGAGGGGGTCGCCTATGCGTGTGCCCCTTCTTAGATCCTCTTCAGTAAAGCGTAAAATATTATTTTTAGTCATCATGCTTGTAACGGTAGCAAAACAAACAACCAGTCCTACAGTGATAGAATTAGTTCAAATTTCTAAAATCTGGTATGTATTTGTTTTGCCTATTTCATTGTTTCCCTGTTTTTTGACAGCTGTTGCAAAACTTGTTTCACATTTCTTCATTTTTAGATATGACGTTGCACGGTAATGACCACTACACTTTACTCAACTTTACCTTAGTGATTGTTGGTGTATTAAGTTATATGAGATACAAGATACTGTGGTAATAATACAGGGTTAAGAAAAATGAATTATAAGTAGGATCTTTCTAGGTTATAAAATTTAATTGATGGGCTCTTTGAAAAGCTTTGTTGCGCAGCTGCAAGCGTATCTGTTGTACGTCTAAAAATGTAAACAGCTAATGATTTCGTAGGTGTAGTAGTGACAAAAGTAACCGATTTCAAATAAAAATTACCTTAAAATTAGTTTAAGAAAGCACTGAAATCACGTATATTGGAGTGTATTTTTGCAAAAGTTTTCCGGGGGTGCATGCTTCCGGACCCCCAGGAAAATTTTTGCACCCCCTTGAAAATTTTTGCGTGTGCCCCTTACACGTAAATGCTTATTTTTTTCTGAACAGCGTTTTCTGATGTAGACCATGGAAGGCAATTTCTGTACTACTGTTTTCTTTTATGGGCACCCTTCAAAACTGATTTTAATTGTGGTCTTGGTGAGAATTGGAAGGGCTTAATTGTGACTACTACTCACAACAGAAACTGGTGAAAACCACGCTTTTAGCTGATTAGAAGACTTCAAAAAAGGTATTCACTGATGGCGCTGCGGCTGTAGAAATAACATGGCAAAATAAAATAAAATGAAAAAATACGAGACGTGTTACCAGTGCACAACATGATTTGCTGTAAAACCGATTGTAGTGACGTCACGCTACAGAATATTGCATTTTGTTTTGTTCGTGGTATTGCTGTAGTACTAATACCACGACAACCTGACATGTCTATATAAGTTGTCACTACTGGTTGTCTGTGCAATTTAGAAGGGAATTTCTCTATTATTTCCGGTTATTGTCTTAAGCCTGAATAGCGAAGTGAAATGACCAATGTATATAGTTTTCGGTTGTATTCAGCCAAACTACTATGAATGCATGGACAGCAGTTTTGTGCCCAAAAAGGTAGTACTTTCATGGTTATAGTTTCTTCAGGATGGATTTGCTTTCATGTAAACAGTGTTTGAATTAGGTTCAGCTACAAGTTGTATACCGTCACGTACACTTTCAACAAAAAGTAGCTTGAGGAAGAAAGGACGCTTTGGCTAGGCATTGAAAGTTTGTGTAGCCTAACAAAACTAGCTAGCACTGTAATGTTCTGCGTATATTGGACGCTTAAAAATGGAATCAGACTAGTACAAATGCAACTCCTAGGTTGGTTTTACACAGAAATTATTTTACATGTAACAATAAGAGAATTTTTGTGATCAGAGGGCAACATATGTATCTGCATTTTCAACTAACATTGCAGATTGTTGAGCAAGTTTTTATTGATACAATAAGCCAGGGCTTTTTTGCCTGACCAAGCTCACTTGATGAGTTTAACTACAAAACAGGTAGTTGGCTAGTACAAAAAATGAATGCTAAGTCATTTGTTGTAGTTGATATTGCCCTGGCGTCACTCGTCAAGCACTTTAAGTCTCACGTGTTTATTATTAACTAAGTTTTAAACATCTTTACGGTGGACAGATGAAAGTTGTAAGAATGTGACATTTTGTGCATTAATAGCTTTATATAGATTATTACAAATAGTTTTCGATAATTTCTCGATATATTTTCAACTATGATGCATACTTTTTCTTTAAGGAGGTCTCCACGCGTGTTTAAGGTATGTGCTTTACTTTTATATTAAAACTTCGACGGAGGCCGTCGAAAACACCTTTTAGATGCCGATATGGAATGCCTACATTAGCTAGCCCGCTTGTTTCTTGTTTGCTTGATATATTTATAACTTTATATGTACACAGTGTTTCATGTTATGTTGTTGAGCCATAATTACCTTTTACGAAAGCATCTTTTACCAATTGGTTACCAAATGGCTAATTGCCCCCGCATTAAGTAGTGTATGAAGTACAGTAGTTTAATGCAGTTGAATGTCGTTTTAAGAACTAGTAGATCATGTTCTATTTACATTTCTTTTTAAACATGATGTAGCGGAACGGCTAACGCAAATGTATCTTTGACATTGACTTTGCGACTGCATTTCATGAGCGATACCCTATTTAAAGTCAGCCCAAAGAATCAAACTCTCAATTGTGTAAAAAACCTTACATGATTCATTTGTTAAAAAATTTCTGAAATTTTTTTTACCTGACCCCTTCTGGAATGGTAACATGACTGTAAGTTTGGAGCCCTAGGGGTTGGAGCAGAATCGTTGATGGAAAGGTGCTGGAAGAAACTGTGCGGCGTAAAAGGTCTGGAATCGAGATGTTTTGCACACTACTGGATTGATCTCCTGAACATCGTCTATAAACCAGACTGGGGTCCATAAATATGCTATCAAGAAACTCATAACACGAAAACTGGTCATCTGTTCTTTGAATGAACCACTTTTGTAAAGCATCCCTACGTTTGTTTGTCTTTGTTGGATTTTTAAAGAAGCCTATGTTCATAAAAAGTTGAGATGCATTAAAATAGACCAATATCAAGCTCTGATTTCTGATTAATTTTATATTACAAGCACAGCAATAAGCCGCATGACGTCACACATAGAAACAGTAATTGCGGAGCTAGCATATTATGCGAGACATTTCAAATATTTTAGTCATAACGTTGCGATTTTTGTAGAATGTTCTTTAAGGTTTTGTTGGAATGACTTCGGCCATTGTTGAATAACGCATTTTTTCTAAAATCTTTTATGGCGTTGAGTTGCTCGGAATTTAAACCTTTATGCTAAAGCGTAGCTTTATATTTGGGGAGTCTTGTCAAGGATTAAGGTCGCTTTAATCTTTTTAAATCTGTCTTGTTACTTTAAGATGCTAACTGGACGCATGTATTATTTTTTGTTGCTGCTGCGCTGCATTTCAGAGGTAGTTATTGTCAGCATAAATGACTTTCTACAAATAGTGGATATAGGAAAGACGATGCAACTCATTGTAGGCAGGATTTCAACCCAGTTCGCAATCGAGATAAGCAGTTTGAATGGACATAAAAGCGAAAAACCAACGAAAAGTTAGTTGTGAATATTTCAGTATCGTTTCATTTTGAGTCTCTGTCGAAATATATCCCGAAATAGATTGTTGCGATTAGTTACAAGAAAAATTCTGAATCACTTTTCTCGAGTTCCGCTTTTAAATCGATTCAGAGCTTAAATCCATTGTCTTTAAATGCTGCAATGTTTGGTTGTATTTTGTGGGTATTGCGGTACAGAACTTGCTTTGTACAAATCAGATGTGTGACAAAATGATTTTAGAAAGTGTAGCTGCTGTCAGTGTGACGATATCAAAAACCTGAAAATGTGGAGAAACAGTAATTATGTAGCTGCGTTGTGTAGAAATTGGCATACTGAACTTTTCGCTTGAAGAAGAGCGCGAATTTTTTAACTGGCTAAGTTGTAATTTTGAGTGTTTTTGTTCCAAATATTTAGTTGTATATAGCATTTGAGGGTTCAGTTGCCGTATCCTTTAAAATAGTGTACGAGTTGGCTTATCAGATCAATTCTCGTTGCTTAAATCGTGATGTGACGACGTATCTTGAAACGTAAGGCGTTGCGTTTTTCTCGGCTGATCTCCCCGGGTTGACTGGCAGACATTCAATCACAGCTTGAAGGAAACGGCAACCGCAACAGTAACCTGTCTAGAATTCGAGGTTGAGCATGTGCCGTGCTACAAAGCATTGATGTATTTTCAAATTGGTCATGTTGTTGAGTTAGCAGCTTTACAGTCAAGCTGATTTTAAAAGTACACTTTGATTAGTATCATGTGCTTTCGCTATCTTATTGTAGTTAAAGATTACAATTAGATCATACAATTACCCTTAAAGTCTTGTTAGTTCTTGCGATGCAGAGGCTTTGTATCAGTTTATCAATGTGCAAACTACAGCATTCCTTTAAAGCTGTTTACTATGGATATTCACGACGCAAACAGATTTTCTATATCTTTCAGTCTAGCAGTATGAACTTTTTGTTATGGTAATCTTTTTGCTATAGATGGTTATTTCTTGTGGTAACTTTTGTTTTTGTTGTTTACTCCTCTTTCTTTGGTCGGAGACACATCGTGAAACGTATTGCAATCTTTATCATTAGGAACTGTGTTTTGAATTGTTTAAGCAGTTATAGGTGGTAACGTGGCTTATGTCAAACTATAACAAATACTAACCATACTTCTCTAAAAATATTTGGTGTACTTGATAGGTTTAAGTGCACTTGTAATGTCCATTTGCTACTTCCCATTTGAAGCCAATTATGAACATCGAACAACTAGATTGGTTACCACAATCGATATAGCAGTGTTGCTTTGTTGAAAGAGGATAAAGGGGCCTAAAACATCAGTAAGTCACATTAAAACTGAAATTAGTGATCTCTGTGGAGTAACTTGTTGCAACACTGGCCATGTTTTAGGCTTATTGTTTGTAACATCTTGCGAATTGTCGTTTGTAATTGGCGGGAACAATTACGTATGATTTACGTCATTGCATGTAACATTTAGTGACCACTTATTCCTTAAATGATGTGACTGTAATGATTTTCAGCCCTGCCCGTCGTGAAATTACGATAAATGCGAAAGAAAAAAAGTGATTTGATACAGAAAACTTGTCCGGAAATGTTGCGTCAGAGGCAACTAGTACCAATTCAATTTATCAAAACCTATTTTCAGAACCAGCTTGTATGTTTGTGCAGAAAGCAGCTAGGTAAATTTTTATAAAATAATCCATTACCCCATATCAGTTAGTCATGGCTGTTAGAATAAGATTTTTTTAAACTATGGTAAGCAATCTAGGTGTTGCTTCGGCTCTGAACTCCACAAAAGAGTTCGAGGTATTATTACATATCCAAATGTAAATCTATTTTCCATGTTGAATGCCTGTAAAGATTAGAGTGTAAATAGAATAACAAGCCCCTTGTATTTTCTTTGTGTATCACGAGAGCAGTTTGGGTGAAAATCGATTTTGGAAGTTTGTGGCGGCTTTGAAGTACTTCAGGTGTTTTGATCGAAGTTGAAAAACAGTTGTGACATCGTTAATAGTCATTTTGTTTCATAGTCAATTTCTGCTTTCTTTAACGCAGTAAAAACAGTTTACTGCACGATTTTGGCATGTACGCTGTCAGGTAGTGCTGTTTAGAGGTTGTGTTCACGTGTTGGAAACACGCTCACAACAACCATTTTCTTGTTAATAATCAACCTTAAAGCCAGGTGCTAGTTGTGCTGATACTTTATTGCTCTGACAACTGTTGTGGAACCACAGTTCTTATTATAGTTTGCTAAGTAACTAATGACTGATTAATAATCAGTACAAGCTACATACGACATGGAAAAACAAATTTATTCGCTTTATTTTAATTTTTGTAAAGCGGTTATATTTTATCTTAAACCTCTACTAAATTATGGGCATTTAGTTCTGCTAACTAATGCCCTAATTCTGCCCACGTGATAGCTGTTTTGATGTTCTCTTTCTTACCTTTTAATTATCCAAACCTCAGTGTCATTTTCAGCACCAATATTCGCTCAATTATTTTGTAATTGAAAATGGCGTAATATCCTTCGATAAGCTCATGAAAGACGTGTTTTACGCCGTAGCTTCCACTCAAAGGAAATGAGTGACAGTACAGCACAAGTAACCGCATTTGTGACGTTAAGCAGACTGACACTATGAAAGCATGGCGTTATGGTAATGAGTTGCTTTTGATCCAATTCGTTGTATAATTTTATACGATAGTTAGTTTCAATAAAGAAAGCAGACACTGTTTGATAGAATTCAAATTGGCCAAAGCGTTAATGAAAGGTGTGGTACAGCGACGTATTCATAACTTTACCGAGCGGCAAGCGAGATTAGCATCAGGTTAACGTGGCTTACGGACATGTTTTAAGCAAGTGCATCAATATTAAGCGCATTTTTATGCGGAAGAATTTATGCCCGTGATACGCTAAGTTGAAGTGTGCTTATTATGCAACTAAACAACTTTTCTTGCGCATTGACGCGATAATGTTTTTTAGAAAACTCAAATAAATGATACATCAAAACCTTCGCGAAATAATGCAGTAAACGCTAGTAATCAATCAGACGTCACCTCTGAAAATCAATCCTCAGTTATGGTCTTAGACGACGAAAAATCAAACATGGATTTGCTACGAGAATTTCAACCTAACAACTTATTCACTAATAACACTGGGGTAAGTACAAAAGGCTCTAGGACACTTACCCCCTGTCATATACCCCCCGGGCACTCCAACCTTAACCGTAATCCTAACCCAAGAGACCAGGGGGTAAATGTCCAAGGGGTAACTGTCCTGATACCGTACAAAGTGGGTGATGCTATGATATCTAACGTTTGTAACTCAATTTTGAACTAATAAATGCAATTTTTCTATTGATACAATGCAAGCATTTGAGCAAGTAAGGCAAAGATTGTACCTTCATACCTCCTCGATGTAAATAAAAGTACCATGCGTGCGTTTGTGTGGTTATTAAGGCTGCAGCGTGCTGTCAAAACAAGTAATGTTATTGCCATTGGTTTTGTTTCACCCAAAAAACGCGAACTTAGTCATTAATGACTTGACCGTTCATGTGTTATGGCTATAATTTTGGGCAAGTAGCCGTGTTTTGTTTTCCCTATTACATAATGATAAACTGAAGAGCTTCTTGAACTGATCTTGGCTCTAAAAATCAGATCTTTTTCCTCTTTGTTGAATAAATGTATTTTCATAGGTAAACGAGAATGGTAAGATCTCAAGTACTTCACAGAACTCGGATATAATGAATTTTGAAGATGATGAAATGGCTGCTGAATGTGGTGCGGTAAGAATAAGTTTTGCTGTCTAATTAGCTTGTTGCATTATTACAAAGAACCCAAAGTTATGCTTTTTGGGGGACAGAATAATCGGTAAGTCCTTCTAAAAGAATGTTGAACGCATGTCCCCATGAAAATACAAGCAGAAGGCCATGCTTGACCAGACTTTTTATTTGAAGTAGCTTAATAAATATCTTTTGCAGTTCTACTCCATGCATTTGTCTGACTAAAATAAAATCAGCAGCCTTGCCATAGTTTACCATTGTCGTCAGTTCCGTATCATAGCTCCGGTATGACTAATGCAAGTATATCAAACTATGGTATATCGGATGAGCCAAATGCCATGTATTACGCAGGTATCAGCCTTCGATGACTTTAGCTATCATTGCTTTCCAAACCTGAACTGTTTTCTGCTGGGTTAAGTGATCTTGTGCACTTGTCTTTACATTACGAATAGCATAGATCTTATTATGAGCTTATATTTCGACACGGGATCTTTTAATTTAGGCAACTTCTCATTAATAGGAAAATGTAAGCGTGAGGAGGCGTAATCTTTCTTATGGTCCAGTTTTTGCTTTAGCACTGCAATCATTAATTTTTTTGAGGAAGTGCAACGACATGCTGTAGATCTTCAGCTGCAAGAATTTAGGACCTGGTCTCTAACATATCACAACTGTTGAAGTTTGTTTTGTTCCTTTTTTAATGGTTTGACACTAAATAAGGAACCATTTTTGCTGGAATAAGTAGTTTTTTAGGGTTTATAACTTCTAGTGATATAGATTCAGCTCCACATTTTGGACCATGTTGGTGGTTTTCTTCGACTACTGCATTACAGAGTTGCATGAAAAGCAAAAACGCTTTTATGGAATAATTAGAACCTACTGACTGCAGCATAGTGTGTTATAACGTAGGCTACACACAGTTACTGAATCAGCCTGACTGGCGATACGCCCAGATACATAGAAGTGATCACAGTCTCTATCACATGTTACTGTATGCACCAAAGTAATAATGGGATTTACTTTTAGATTTCAAAACTTTCAGCATGTTAAAAACAATGCTGGTAGTCGAACCCATAAGTGCACTAATCAATTGAAAAATGACAATGTCCAGTGATTATTATGAGTGTGGTTGGGCGTTTATATCCCACTCCCACGATCGCTTTTTACTTGATGAAAGTTGTAAAATCTGGGGCAGCGGTTTTCAAACTATTTAAACTGGTAGACTTCTTTTGCTTGTTTAAATGAATGGAGAACTCTCATTAGGGCACTTCCTCTTCTGCATTGTAATGACCTTTATTTTTCGGAGAGCTGCTTGTGGTGCGGTCCCATTTTCTTCCTTTCTGATAATGATGACCTTTTTTGTGGTGGTGGTCTTAGGAAATAAGTATATGTGTAACTCCTAAAACTTAGAGTTGTTTCAGAGCCCTTGAATATTCCTCACCGATCCCAGTTTGAAACCACTGGTCTAGATATAGATCTAATTAATTGTTACCATACAGTAAAACTGCTGTCTGCAGCTACTTTACAGAATGCTTTCTCTCATGTTGCATTACTTCTTATGTTTACATAAAGTTGTCACATACTGCAATATTTTTTAATGAGCAACTATTGTTGCAGGACCATGGCCCTTTTAACGATCTGGATACATTACGTCATCGGCCTGCTCATCTTGCTGTTTTTTTCAATTATGTAATCGGATCAAAAGAACCTGCTGAATTTGTAAGCGGCTGAAATGTTTGTTGCTGTATAAAGGCTGGTTTCCATTAGGCGTAGATTGCAGACGCGCATAGAAATAAATAGAGAAACAAAGAATTTTTCACGCTACGCCTGCAATCTACGCCTAGTGAAAACCAACCTTAAATCAATACTCGATGTCTGTATGATTGCGCTTTGGGCGAACTTGGCCGGATATAACTGTAGTGAAGCACTCTTAACTGGACTAGAAGTGTTAGTGGTATAGTTCTGTAGTTTTGTAGCAGCCTGTTTCGGATCGTTGCTGCCTGTTTCGAATTGTGAGCTTTGCGTAATTTTGTTCGCGATGGCGAACATATTACACAGAGCTCTGAATTTTTGCACTTCGGTACGCGTGCTTATATTCATATCATGTTTTGCAGCTTCTAACGTTAGCTGTCGATGCCTATAAACTGTTGTCAAACGTAAAAGACATGGTCAAAGCTGGTGACAATATTGTGAAAACTTATCTGACTCCAAATGCTGTAAGTTGTTTTATTGCAAGGTGTGCGTTTGCATCATGCAATAGCCGCGTAGATTGCTCTATTGTAATAATGTGGATTTTAGCAAAGCGGATGTTAGCTATCCCTGCATCTGCAAATTTCTTTTTGCTTACTGTTGGAGCGCTGTATTTAGTTTAGTGGTTCCCAGCCTAGGGTTCACAAATCCATGGGGGCCCGTGAGAAGGTTTCAGGGGTGTCCTTCATGTAAAACATATTTGCATTTCTTTCTGTATGGTTAGTAACACATTATCTGTTGTGGTCACTTGTGATATCGAGCTATGTATCAACAGTAATTCGATTTTCGTTTTGGTAGTGCAAGTAAATCGTTTTCAAAGTTAAGTTGTTCTGCCATACCGGTGGTCATAAGCGGCTTTTCACGCTCGGTGCTTAAAAGAAAGCGTGGTAGCAGCTTGTTGATTTATGATATTGGTAAATAGAGAGAGTGAAACCTCTCAGCTTTCTTGTTTTTTTGGCTGCGCTTTTATTTTCTCACAAATGCAGCCTATCCTGTTTAGGTTCGTTTTCGTCTCTGTGAATCGTATTGCTTTGTAGCGAAAACGGTTCATGACATCTCACCTATCACTTTCTTAGTTGATATTTGCAAGCTACCGGCACTTGCGTGAGCAATTTATTCAATTTTGTTTGCGTAACTGTCATAAAATCAAGAGCGAGGGGGACGAATGGGGTCATGTGCGTCCAAATTTCTTGGGCCTATGTGAAAATTTTTAAGAAAACTAACAACAATTTTTCTCTGGCACAATAATTGCTAACAGGCTATTATTTTTGAACTCTAGAGAGGAGAAATCGAAAATTTGTGATATCAAAAAAACTCAAGTAACTAGCAAATTTATTTGTATCATATCAATTACAAGTTGCAATCAAAGCTATTTTGTGCAACTTAAAATGCAAAATTTCCATAAAAAACTGTTACTATAATATCTGAATTAAAATATCATTATTTTGATCAAACATTTTTGTATACGATGGGCATTCAAAAAATACGCGAAATTTTTCAATTTTTTGTTGATTTCTATTTACAATAAATTTATTTTTCTGCATAACCTCCACCACGGTCGATGCAATTTCCCAGGCGGTGTTTCCATCCATTTATACCATTTTTGAAAAATTCTGCAGACCGATTTCTAAGCCATATTTTTGCTGCATGTTTTGCTTCATCAGTGCTATTGAAACGGACTCCTTTCAGATGTTCTTTGAGTTTTGGAAATAGGAAAAAATGAGATGAGGCTAGACCTGGGCTATAAGGTAGATGTGGCAGCAATTCCCATCAAAATTCTCTCAAAATTTCCTGTGTCTCCCTTGCAGAATGCGCTGGAGCATTGCCATGATTGTCTGGAGTCCGTTTCAATAGCACTGATGAAGCAAAACATGCAGCAAAAATATGGCTTAGAAATCGGTCTGCAGAATTTTTCAAAAATGGTATAAATGGATGGAAACACCGCCTGGGAAATTGCATCGACCGTGGTGGAGGTTATGCAGAAAAATAAATTTATTGTAAATAGAAATCAACAAAAAATTGAAAATTTTCGCGTATTTTTTGAATGCCCTTTGTATGATATCAGAAGTTTCTCGAATAATGTGGTTCTCCTTCAAGTGTTTTTTGGCTCGTCTTAAGCTACTGTTTAGTTCTATTTTCAAGATTAATATTTACTACAGCAGTGATAATCACGTTACACAGTTGCAATATGTGACAATCAATTTTGCTACCGTGGTTCTATGGTATGTGATAAGAATTAACGGTATGTTTATTGGATTCCAGGCTAAATCTAAGTAGGGGTTTGAAACACTGAAAACTGGATTAAAGAGGTCTGTGGCTACAAAAAGGTTTGAAACCCTGATTTAGTTTTTTAACGTAAATGATTCTCCGTACGCTCAGCGTTGCTCAATTGGTCTTTTCTCCAAATTTTGGGTTACTAGAAACCGTTTTAGATATTTTATGGTATATTTTGCGCGGTACATCCATATCTTCGGTTTTTCGTGATAAATTACCGTGACAGTATGCTAGTTGTTCTAAAAAAATGGAATCTACGTTGTATGTAGATTTTTTTGGCCGATATTAATCAAAGCTAAATGCCATACCCAGCAAGATGGACTTTAGTATAGCTGTGACCTGGCATCCTTTACACTGGGGCTTTTCAACCTGCTTTGCTCTGTGACCCAATTTAAAAAAGATAAACTTCTATGTAACCCTTTATGGAAACCTTTACGCTAATATTGAAATGAGTATACTTTTCGTTGCGCATCGTGATTGATATTTTTGTGTGAAGCGAAATCATGCAAATACACACAATCTACGAAAGCAACTGTACAGTGATAAAAGAACTGGTAAACGATGCACCAAAGCCATTAGAAAATCAACAAAAACGTTCAGTTTGTAAAAGCTATCAAGCTCATCTAATGGAATGAATGTGCTTGATGATTCTTGCGCGGATCATTCATTTCGAATATCACAAAAAATTGATTTTTTTTAGTTTATGTAAAGCTACTGATCAGCAAACAAAGAAATAATTAATCTTCGTATAGTTACAGCTTTAAGGCAAAACTAAAAAGATTTGGTTCAGTTTTTTTCTTTGTTGAATAACAATAAACGACAACAAAGTCAATGTCCTCCAAAACATAATTTTTGTAGTTATTAGGTTTTGCCATGTGACGACAGAGCGTTGTTTTTATTAAAAACTAGCGGTAGTTATTTTGACAACGTCTCAAAAACAGTATGAAGTTCGAATGACATATGCATGCCTGCAAGTGCCTCTCTGCTAATCATTCAATGAGTAAAAGTGACTTGGTAGCACGTTTTTTTTACTTTTGCCACGAATTCAGCACGTTTTCCCAGCATTTTCCCTGTGCCATGAACTTGGAGGCAATTTTCCCATTGCAGATCTGCAGTCGTGAAAAATTCATTGACGTTAAGAAATATATCTTCACTTTTGCTGTCACTTTCCAAAGGGCGATAAAAAAGCAAAGCAATTTTTCTTCCTGCTTTCTTCATGAGCATACCGCACGTATAGTAAGAAGCGACGCACTGTTTTGATACATCTGTCATTTCGTCGAGCTGAATTGCGAATTTTGGTCTTACCAAAAGTCGAATGAACAACTGCTGGAATTGATCATAACTAGTTTCGGTGACAGTTTAATTAAATAAGGAAATTTTGCAAACTTTATCACCATACTTTTTCCATGTACTGTTTTTGACATTTAATCAGCTGCAGGTGAAAGGAGATCTTTACCAAGCGACAAAGGTTTGGTGGATTTCGTGTTTTCTGCACACAAAATTTTATTAAAAATAAGCAAAGAGGTTTCTCCACTCCATTATTATTATTACAAGTAAATCAATGCGGCAAAGATGTGTCGTAAATAGTTTCTTTTCCTTTTTGGCTTACCAACTTTTTGTGTGTGCTTTCAATTTTTCTTGACAAGTCTAAACCCAACCACTGGTCCATACTGAAATCAATCTTTTGTTGCTTTAAACTTAAGTCTAAAATTAGTCTGCTTGCTCTCAATGCTTAGTCGTAGAGTGACACACTGAAAGGTTCTTTCTGTGAACAAGGTCGTGTCTATGCGACAATGATGATGTAACAATCCCTAACTCGCTGCCCCTACAAACGCAGTATGAAGACTGGTTTAAAGCAATAAGTGTTGATATCATTATCGAGCAGGGGCTCCGTTTGAACAGGGGAAGCATTGAAAGTACAAAAAGCCGATATGCTTCGCGACCCACAGTTCGAGAATCCCTGCTTTAGACTACTGTCATAACATATTTGATATTGCTTTGCTGAAAAAATTTTGTTGCAAGATTTTGCTGAAATATGATGCATGTGGTAAAATATCGTTAGACTAATAAACATTGATTTCACACATATGACTGTTGTAAAGCATCAGTATTAACTATGTGTTAGGGACTTTTGCTTGCATTAAACAATCAGCAGTAGCCTACAACTGTTTTAGTATTCAATGTCGCTTCACTACCTTTTGATTTGAGTTACATCAAGTTCTTGATACCAGTTACTGTGTCACTAAGATTCAAGAAGTAATCTGTATCTCTATTTCAGCCTTACAAAGTGCAACTTGATCCGGGAGTCGCAGTAAATATACGTAAGTTTGTATAAGCTGCCTAGGTTATCTTATCAGCTTTTTATATCTTACAATATTTTGTTTGATAATGTTCGGTTATCCTATGGCTTGATGCATTTTAAGTTAGTCAAGTCGCATTGATGCTAACCTTAAGCAAGATGATCGTACCAGTGACGGTCGAGATATTCTGTTTCACAATGTTGTTTTTGTATCCTTTATCAAATCACATTGGCGTAAATTCAAAAAAGAGTAAGCTAGCCAATTGATTTCCTAATAGTAGTTTTTAGTAAAATTGTATTTAGATTGATAATGGTTTCAGCATTACAGGTCGTAATATGCTGAATTCTTTATTGGTTTATGGTTTTTGATAAAACGTACAGTAGTCTTGATGTTTTACTTATTTGTGAAACAAGCTAGTAGAGATGTTCTGGGCTTTTTAAAAAATGATTAACAGTGTGGTATTTACAATGAGCACTATCGTTTAAAAAGCAGCCTAAAATACATAGGCTTTTTGGTGGTACAAAGGTTCTTAAACTTTTTGACCGGCACCCCCCTTGACAATGCCAACAAAAAACTTTCCGAAATATTTGCACGCTTTTCAATGCGCTGATGGTTACAAATTTTCGTGCAGTTTGAATCAAAGGAGGGTGTCCACAGCACCGTGGTCCCGTGCCTGCTTATAAGTCTTTCACGCCAACCCCCCTAGTTAAAAAATCCTTGTTTTGGAAAATTCTTATTGCAGCAAGACAGTAGTGGTCAGTGGTAAGAGATATTTTTTCGGCAACGACTAAATCCAACAGTTTAAGCGAAATAACGTGAAACGATGATACTTGTCTCTGGTCCAGACCCTGGGGAGTTGCCCGGCTTCTGGGGCTCCATGGTCTTCCGCCATGCCCCCATCCCTCGGAAGGGGTCGGGTAAACAACAACAACAACAACATGATACTTGTGCTTTCAGAAATCGTCCTGTCTTCCAAAAATCCTTCAGAAGATACCATGAAAAATCTGTTTGATCCAGTGGTACAGGCTGCTAATAAAAAGGTCAGTAAAACTGCATTAGAAAATGTCGCTGTGCTTTGACACCAATACAGTATTCAATATCTATTAAATTTGTAGTCATTTTTGGTAATTTTATCGCTCAATTTTACGTAGCGCATTGCGTGCTAGTGCTCATTATTTATCGAACTAGGCGTTTTGGTTAATTATCTACTTAAGGTCTTATGTTAGCGCAAAACTACTTTTTGCCTTACTTTGTCGTGCATTTCTATTAAACTTATTTAACTGAATTACAATGCAATGATGAAAACGAGTGATATATCTTTCTTTCATTTTAAGTGGCCCGTCTTTTGAGGTTTCATAGATTTTCACCATGTCTCCACTTCTTAGCATGATTGTGTTAAAACAATTACAGTAGTGGGCAGTGAATGCAGATATCGCCATATTATTGCTAGCATTCAAATCTTTTTGTTGAATGCAATAGTAAGTTGATTGGCGAATACTGAAACCGCTATCATTATCATTTTGCCCTTCTTCCGTATTTAGCAGCAGTTCAAAAGCTGTTTTGACTTAATTTTCGTGCTGCACTTGGTCCTTGTTTACTACACCTTGCCCACCTCACTACCTTATGTGGTCAAGTCGCAAATTTGATCGACATCCAAAATTTTCTCACGTGGTTTTGGTTTTGACTGGTTTCCTAATCTATTTCAATTTGGTGTTTCATTTTGATGTAGTATTGATAGCACTGATGCTCTCATGCATGTTAAAAAGGTGTTGGTTATTTGTGGGTATTCAAAATATCGAGGCACCAAGGGTATAATTTTAATAAGAAAATAACCAAAACTCACTGTAATTGCTTGCGCCTAGACCTGAAGCCAAAGCAGGTTGTAGTTGGCAGCGTAGCTCAGTGAGAAAAAGCACTGACTCGTATTCGTGGAATTGCAAGTTCACTGCCTCGTGAACCTTGCGTTGCTGTGCTTTTGGGAAAGGCTCGTTTCTATCGATTTTGGTTATGTAGACTGTACTAGAAATGCACCGTGCCAGCAGTATTGCCCACTCTGAAGTGGATTTGAACACAAAGCTGTCCCATGCAAAACTGCAAAGGCTTTCCCGTGACCGTAGGATAGAAATACAATAAACAACAAGACTAGTCGGTCTTCATCAGCCATGTTTTACCTTATTTGTTTTGTTCGTTCAATATGATTAGAAGGCATTCCAAAGTTTTTCTGTTTTTGAAAAAGTAAAAGCAGCTGGCTTGTTGTAAACTCTGTTGCAGCTACAATGTCAAGTCGTATTACTGCTTTAGCGTTCTGCAGTTGTCTAAATTTTATATCAAAGAGGGAAGTTTTAATGTACCGGATATTAACTGAGGTTTTGCTAGAAAATTGCCAGCTTCTCAAGGTGTCAACATTTACAGCAGGTTTTAATTCGCTGATTTTATAATCGTTGGTTGCTGTAGTTTGCTGAGAACTTTACAAATAACTTGCTGCTGTTTGCAGGTACGGTCACAGCTGACTGTATACAGAACAAAGCGGGAACAAGGCCTTGGTAGTTTGTTCGGTGACGAAAAACTGCATCACGTAACCAATTTGAATCAGCAATCAGACATAAGAATTGTGGACGAAATAATAATGCCCACGTTAAATGAACACGAGTAAGTTACTCCATTTGTTTCGCCTGCAGTTGGTAAGATTTGAAAATGTGTTTACCCGCGTCTTTTTGTTAAAATTTTTGATGTTATTGAATTAATTGAGTTGTATTTTATTACCGTTCTGCTTTTAAATGTGTTAGTATGGAATCAAGCCAAACAGGTGAATACAAAGCAAATGAAAAAGCATTACACTTGCTGAACGATTAACTAGTTTTTTTTTTATTGACAGACAAACGAAAGTTTCAGATGAACTGGATCAAGCCCGGTTGTAAGTTTGTATATGTGTTTATTTACAAGGAAATGAAAAACGAAAACTTTGACTGCGTATTGTTAGACTACACAAGGAAAAACGGCCAAATTTTTAATTCTAGCTTGCTTATGACAGCCTGTTTGAAGGCACTATTTAGTAGTTACACACCACATTAACAACTGCTTTGCATTCTGTTATACAACAGCACATAGTTAAAGAAAACTGCTTTTTTAAGCGCTTGTGCATTTACAGAGCAATTCTAACTGAAGCTCTTCAAAGCTTTCTGAATCAATATGGCACAAAACGAGTCAAGAAGCCTACCTCCAGATTTTATTCAATTTTGAGACCGAAGGTGAGCTGCATCAACTGTAGTTTATCGGTAGCATGGTCTCGCACCAACCAGTAACTAATTAACGACTGCGATTTCGTTGCCCTTACAAATTCCGTATCGTACTCGTAGATTTAAACCACCCCTCTCTTTTTGCTTGCAATGCTGCTGAGAGAAATGCATATTAAAAATAAAATAGGTGGTTTTTCAACATGTGTTTAATGAAGTAGTAATAACTGAGTGACTGAGTGATTGACTCAGTAATGACTGAGGGGAAATCAGTTTCATATTTCGTTCTGCACATCACCATATTACCGTCACGCGAAAGATCTTATCTCGTTTATTCGATTTTATTCTCTGCTTTTGCTAGCTTACATTTGCTAGGTCAGTGTGTACCAGGCACCAGGCACTTGCTTTCGAATCAGTCCCGTTCCTACCGTACAACTTTTTAGTCTGGAATGACTTGTCGGCAGTTCTCGCGACTGATGCAAACTTTTTTTAGGTTAAAAGATAAAACACTTAAGTTTGCTCTTTTACATGTCTTAACTACTCGACAATACCGACTTTTTGCTTTCGTAACAGACAAGATGTTTTATTCTACGCTACAACAGTCATTTGCAAAAGTTTAGGACCCTCCAAAAAATAATGAACACACAAAATAGTTAAACTAAAAACATTTCTTGAACTCCAGTGATTATAAAAAGTTTTTAATTTTGGTCGTGAAATTTCAGCACTTTTGATTTCAATTACAAGGTTTTGTTAGAATACCTGCACTTCGATACGGTATGGATAATGCATTGAAAAGTAAAAAATTAGCTATGTGGTTCTAAACTTTTGCAAATGACTGTACATTGAGAGCTTTATCGAACTAGTAAAACGATATCTATAGTTCAGAACTGAAGTTGCTTTCTGAAAATGTTTAAGACACAGCTAATGACGATCATTGGTGGCATTCCACCTTGTTGGTAGTGGTCAGGGATGTGAAAGCGGTTATTTTTCAATCGCTTCCGCTTCCACACCTATCGCTTTCGCTTCCACTTCCACTAACAAAAACGAGAAAATTTTCTTAACTTTTGTGAGTCCGTAGCCTGCCTTCTCCTACACTTCATCATTTTGAGAAGACAAAAACCTTCATTTATTGCTATTACTTTACCTACTTTGCTTGAGCTTATTGTTCCGAACTATTCTGTGTTTCTTTTTCTTAGAAATAGGAACTCGTGTTGAATGTAGAACAGTGCTTTTCAATCTTTTTGTCATCGCGAAACCTTTAATGTACTTTCGCGTTTGGCACGGAACCCCCACTAACAAAAGTTTAGAAATCACGAATTGCTTGCAAGAAAATCAAATATTTCGTTACTACAATTCAAAATATAATTAAACACTTTAACAAATAAATAGTTATTACAAGTTCCTTCACTACTTACAACCACTTTTACAACAGTTAACTTAATGCTTCTCAGATCTAAACCGCATGACCACATATTACAGCTCTCGACAATAGCCTGTCCTCACAACAATAAATTACACCGTATAGCGCTAATTTTCCCTCTCTATCCTCAAGTAACTCTGACTTTGAATTGACTTTAACTCTAATCATCATTATGGACTTTCTGTCGATCCCCAAAACACGTATTGACTCCGATCTTTTTAGATAGTGAAGCGCGAAATTTCTGTCGTATATATTACATGTAAAGCGAGCAAAATTGAACTGCACCAATCAATAGCCGCCTCAATGTGGTGGTGCGGCCCCCAACTCCGTTTGAGTTGGGCCGAAATGGCTGTTGGCCTTCCCGAGGGTCCCAGTTACCCCGGGCACTCCCCTCAAATAAACCATTTTTTCGCCGTGCCAGCCCCCTGAACAACTGCAGAAGGGTAGCACGCAGCCTCTTTAAAATCGGCCTGTGTTCTTTCTTATCCTGCCTTTCTCTTGCTCGTCTTCTCATTCTTCTCCTTCTGCTGATGAGCGGCAACGTTCATCCTAACCCTTGTCTCGTCTTTCCCTGTTCAGTGTGCGTTGGAAATGTGACCTGGCGGGGTAGGTCGGTGCAATGCTGCACATGCTCTAATTGGGTTCATTTAAAGTGCTCAGTACTCTCCTTTTCTAGATTCAGAATTCTTGGCAGCTCTCACTCCTGGAGCTGCCCTCCCTGCTGCGTCCCTGATTTTTTTGGAGATCCCACACTTACCAGCAGTGTGACTTCCTCCTCGGATTCCTCCAGCTGGTATACCTCCACTGCTCAATCTGGCCCTTTTTTGCTAATGCAGCACTCGCACCCCATCCTCGCCTTCAAACCTCTTATCCCTTTTCCGTCCCCTTTGTAATTTCTCCCTCTGCACCCTCACAACCGCCTCATGCTCCTGGCTGTTTCTCTTTACCTCCTGCTTTCTCTTCCCCTCCCTAACTCTCTCAGTGTTTTTAAATGGAATGCTGGGGGTCTCCGAGCCAGGAGCACTGAAATGATACACTTCGTTTTGTCTCATCCCGCTGACCTTATTTGTATCCAGGAATCTAACCTTAATTTATTTTCCTCTTTCCTGATCCCTTGATTCTCTGCTCTACAATCCGATGGCACCCACTCCCGATCTGGTATCTTTTCTATTGATGTCACAGACGCTAGCGGCGGCATCATCATTTTCGTCAAGCAGGGCTTATCCTTCTCTGAGCTTTCTACCTCCTCTCTTTCTTTGCTTGACCCCTACTCTGATTATGTAGGGGTCAACATCTCTCTAAACAACTTTTCCTCGCTCTCATTTTTTAATGCTTATGCTCCCTCTATTCGTTCATCTACGAAGGATAGCAGAATAAATTTCTTTTCTCTCTCCATTCTTCCCTCCTATGTGAAAGCGGAAGTGGTAGAATTTTTCGCTTCCAGCTTCCGCTTCCACATCCCTGGTAGTGGTGCTACCAATCTGCATTCACGACTGGTGTAAACTAGCCAGCGCGATGGCGTAGTGGTTAGAGCGTCCACTTCGTAGTCGGTGGACCAGGGGTTCATTTCCTAAGTCGAGTCATATCAAAAGACTTTAAAAAACGGTATTCACAGCTTTTCTGCTTGGCGCTTTGCATAAAAATGGGATAGTGTGGAGAACAAGCTGGCAAGCTTTCTTGTTGTGTCCTTGGGTAAGGCACTTAACGGGATGTCTCCACTTTTTTGTGGCAGACAGGTGGCCCACCCGTACTTCACCCGGTTACAATTGTGAAGTTGCTAACCCAGCATGTCGTAAAAGGCGACTCTTGGGTGCCCACCAGTGGCAGTCCGCCTTGTTGGTGGTGGGACTACCAGTCATTCATGACTGGTTCGAAATGGGCTGCCATCTTTCCCCTAGCCTAATATCAATTAGGTTGACGGCATAAACCTGAATTGTTCGTGCCGTACCTCCATGCCGAGGAAGAGAAGGGGTAATCACAACAACAACAACTGGTGTAAACTGCCACTTCCTCGCATTCTGATGATCGTGCGTCTGCTTACTTATTTGAATTTTCCGTGTGGGCCTGTATTTAAAACCTTGGTTTTGCCACTTGGTTTGTTTGTATACCGGCTCTGAATGTGAAAATCAGCACTCGCGGATTTTAGTGAACCTAATTCCTATCAGTCAGATCAGTCAATTCTGAACAATTTGGTCGTATTTCCATAGGTGATATCACTTGCCGACTTTAATTAAAGGCAGCTGTTAAAGCAGCTATGTAAACCTGAGACGATTTATTTACATCTTGCTTTCTTCCAAAAGAAGAAGAGTGGTAATTTTGTTTTTGTGTTTCAGCCGTCTGGCTCTGCACCAAAAAGCGGTAAAATGGGCTCTCAAGACCCAATGCTTGATGACGGAGGCAGTAAAAAAGGTGGTATTGTTGGCATTTTCGCTGTTAAAGGTCGCAAACGCCCAGATCAGATAGGTACGTACATACAGATGGATGGAAACGCGTGATGAAAGTTAAGCCTGATTTTTTTTAGTTTTCTATCTACGCTCTGTGCGCTGAAACATTCTTAAGCATGCAACATTTTTATTTTACATTTTTTATTTGGATAAATGGTGTAGTAACTCGTGAATAATTGTCTGTAACCAAGCATATATGCAAAAAGACCAACCCTTGCTTTATTCTACTATAAAAGTACTGTTAGCAGAAAACCATTTAGAAATCTTGCTATCAAATTGTAAAACTTGAAGTTATTTTAGTCACAAGCTAAGCTTTAAAAGTGCGGTTTTTCGTGCTTACAGTTTGAAATTTTCGCTGAAGCGCACTTTGTAGAGCTTCTGCTTCATAATCGGTATACCTGGGTTTAAAACGCTTCAAAAAACAAAAACTAGAAGAGAAAAAACTAAGGTTTTGAATGTGTCAAGATATACAAAAGGTTTAAAAATATTATTCACAAATTTTGTTTCGTACTCAGCAATGGGGTATTGTGAAAAGTGAAATATAAAACAATTTACTCGATCATGATGAACAACATATTTTGCGCTGGAAAACCGTCAAAAAAACTGCGTGTTATGTCGTTCATTTTAAAACTTTACACGAGGTAATACATGTGTGTATTTCCCTACTTTTTAAAACAATTGCTTTTAAGTATTTTTAATCGTGACCTCATTGATGATTGCATACAACTTAAAACTTTGAGCGTAATTGCACACAGTACACGCTGTTTCTTCCGATCAGGTTTCATCAGTGCGGTTGGTGACGACAAGGCTTGTCAATCATCTGCTGCACGGATGAAGCATACAAGTCAAAACAGCAAGCACTGTCCGCACTTACGCTCAAAATGAATCGCTGGCCAATCGTATGAATTAACTAACAGCTTGCTTTTCATTCTTTCCTCCAATGAAAAGGACCAAAATGTATTACAAGCAGTTTTTGCTGCCCCAGGTCGGGAATTCTCGTGCTTAGAGCTTAGCTGTAGGCGAACACGCGCAACGCCGCTGCTAAATGCTCGCTGCCTCTTGGCCTGTAATAGAGCTTTCGGTTGATTTTTTTGCATTTACTACAAATGCATTTTATTTTGCTTAACAGTGTACTTGTTTTTAACTTCCTTTCACGCATAATTTTATTTAAAAGCAAAAAGTGATTGAATGTTGTCGCTAACAAAGTTAACGTTGAAATAACTGCTGCTTTTCAAAGCCTTTAATGCCGTTAGTAACATTTAAACAAATGCTTTCGTTGTGCTGCAGCCGAGAAAGCAAAAGGTGGTTCAGGTTTCAAGCGCTCCAACAACCCTCCCGGGTTTTCGCAAGAAGTGTTAAAACCTACCAAAGTCGGCTCATCCGCCACTGCTGAATCCGTTAACTTCATGGCAAGCAATCTCGGACTGCTTGATGCCGATGGCCGGGATTTAAAACGTTCAGGCCGCTCAACCGAGTCGCTGCACAACCCGAGCTCGAAAGAAATGCCGATGATGCGGCTAAAAAGCACGTCTCCGAATGACACTAGCCGTGGAAGAGCACATACAGGTGTTTCTCGTAGTTGACTGACCGCTGATGATTGCGATATAATTCTAGAGCTTAATTTCAAAAGCTTGGCTGTCGTACACAAGTCTTTGAAAAAAGTCGTTGAAAGATTTTTGCAACTCGCTCATGAACAGCGTCAAAGGATGGGCTCTTGGTTTAATTTTCCCGTTTTGACATCATGGGTGCGTGACGAAAACTTTCAGCCAATCGTAGTTGAGCAAAGCGATCAACGAGATTGCTTTTGAATGAAGCCTGGCTGCTTTTGCATGCACCAATCAATTCTTCACTTTCCGTTGCATTGTGTAAAATGGACTCTGCACCTAGCTATGGCAACAGAATTGGCATTGCTCACCAGTAGCATACAGGGCGCAATAATAACTTTTAAGCGAGATTTAGTTTTTACATGCATTCTGCTTGTTCAAACCTATGCCGGAGTACTTTGTTTTATAATATTCGCTCGCGAGTGGCGTTTTTGATAAAACCTTACGAGTGATCGCACACAGCTACAGAATACTCTTGCCTCTGCACAGGGAGTGTGCTCTGTGAAACAGCAGCTGCATGAAGTAGCGACATGGTCAAGATGTCGCTGTTGCTGCGGAGGTGATTCATTTATTTGATTCATTTTGACCGCATGTTTGCTTGTTTGATCATGGTTGCTTGATTGCATGTGTTCGTAGCTCTTGTCATTTTAATCCTTTTGCTATCAATTAAAATTGTTTCATAGTGTAACAGTCATTACTTTTTGATCCATTTTCACAAGCATGACAGCTAACTTGGAAACCAATAATTGGATTTATTCACCAATTTCAGAAACAGAAATGAAAGCGAAATAAATTTGTTATAGTTTCATTAAATGTACGTTTAGTTCTTAAGTAAAATGTTCTATTAAGTTATTCAACGACAGTATGGCTTTGATTTTGGTCTTGACTTAGCAACCATACGGTAACTACTTAAGCAAAGTTTCTTTAATGAAACTAATTTGAATTACTGCGAATGGCAATATTTAGGGTATGAAAGTGAATGTCAATATAGCCCTTTCTATCTCTTCTATTTTAGTATTATCACTGTTATTTTTCAGTTACAATTGCACAGACTCCTGCCATTCAAGAACCTGTTTTTAACAATCATGTCGTTGGCGATGATGACTGCGATACCGTTACTGATGGTTGGGACTTGTTTGAGAGCAAAAAGTAAGCAAAAACTTCCGCATTCAGCGGTAGAATAAGCAAACTTCAACATGGGGTTGAACATGAGCTGTTTTATGTACAGCAGCAAAAAGCTATTTATTCGACCAGAGAAGATTAAATGAATGTTGAACTAAAAAGGACAACTTAGCTTACTAGCTTAACTGCTCTTTGAAACAGTTTGATCAGCTAGTTTAAATTTTTTAAAGTTTTGTGAGGTGGTAATGGGCTAAACACCATGTTTTTACTCAACAATATCTCAAATGCTAAAAATCAATTTTTCTCTGGATTCCCGTTACTTTTTGTTGGTCATAAGTAATTAAAAGTTTAGTTTTTCTCTATGGTTGTTGTCATATTTAGAGGGTTGATTTTTGTTTGCTTTATCATTAGATGTGTCAAGTGAAGCTGCTAGTTTTATGACGTCTTTTCATCAAGGTTTACAAATTTGATTCCGAACTTTTTGTGCCATGCTCTCGTAACTTTCCTGGTCATTTGTGCTAGCAGCAAAATGTAGAATTGTCTACCTTGCCTTTTGCAATGTAATCTGTTCTTGGTTCTACACTACGAAACAAATCAAAGCCCTGATTTCTTGAAAAAGGTTGCTCACAAATTTTGCTCAGTCATTTTACAATACGAGTACTTGATCACTTGCGCTAAAAACAATGATGCAAATATGACTTAAAATTGATGCGGAACTAAAGTTTTTACTTGCCAATTATGCTCGGTTTTTGGAAAATGGGTTCTATTACATTTACAAAATTTTTCCAAGGGTTTCCTGACGCCAAAAAGTCGAAGAGCTTTGCTTTAGAGTATACTAGTGTACATTCGGTGTTCACGTCAGTCGAATCAAGCGTGTTGTAATTTTTGATTCCAACATATTTAAAGGCTAAGAAAAGGCAGTAACTATGATGAAGAGAAGCGACTTTCACTTATATCAAACAAGAGCAACAGCGACCCTGACAAGAGCAAAGTCATGCAAGCAGTTACACAGCATAAGTAAGTGGAATGCTTTACCAAATATCATTTTAGTTTGACAGTTTAATTAAATTCGCCTAGCTTTAAAGTACGTTTATGAACACTGATTACACAAAGACATTTTGTTTTCACTCGCTCTAAACTCCAACCACACTTCCAGCATTGGAGCGACTTAATTTATGGTTTACCTTGTCTGAAAGCAACATTTAGTCTTAGATCGTAGATTTGCCCAGGACAGAATATCACCTATCGCAAACCGCTGTGCAGTGTAGAAAAGTAACACTCGAATTCCAGCTCTCGGAATGTGAATGTTAAAATGCCAGTTTTCCTGGCCCCACAGCACTCGGAAGAGTAGCTGGTCTAGTCTCTAGACCCCCGTTCCTTGTACGCATATGCCTATCCATGGTATTGGGCAAGCTGTTTTACGAAATTCTGACTCAGCCGGAATTTGAACTCGATTTTGGTATTGGTCAGGAAGAGCATCCGGAATTTGAGGTGCTACGTTGCTCCAGCAAAAAAACTTGGTTCGAAAGCGAGTGTGTAGTGGTAGACATACGCTGAATCAGCACGACTGAGCCTATGAATCCTACTCTTGCAGGGCGAGTGCCTTCACTTGCACACAATGCTGATTGCACGATGCTGCATTTCGTGTGACCAGCTGCAGCAAGAAAGCGGAAAAGAACAGCTTTTGGTTTTGGGTATGACTTGACTGGGAACCAAACCCTGGCTACACACACTGTAGCCAGCCATTTATACCCCACGATGTTTGCGTCCAGATGTCCTCAAAAAAAGAATACTTCGACCAAACTTCAGGCAGTGACACGACATCAACGTTTCAGGTCTCATCAGTGCAGTCGGTGACCGACCAGTGTTGGCCACCAACTGCACTGATGAGATCTGATAGGTCGCAACAGTGTTCACTGTCCGAAGCCTACCCACTCAATTTTGCTTTGTGCTTGTAGTAGAAATGGCTCTCGTCAGCGTGTCTAATTCGAAGTTGTACCATTTATTATTAAAGGTTATTCGTGACCGAACACCTTTTAGTGTATATAACTGAACACGAAGGATACTGTATCGCCTTTTGACTAACAGCAGTTAAACTGCTTAGGAAGTGACCATTAAGGTTAAGTCACACCAACGGTTTTTTTACGTAGCAAGTGTCATTGCAGCGACTATTTGCTTCAAAACGCTAAATGTGACTAAACAAAGTGGTACTTATTTTCTACATATCACTAAAACCGGTACAAGCAAGTACCGGTTTGGGTTTTTCAGCGAATAATCGCTGCTATTGCACTTACAATACAATCGCTTGGTGTGACGTTGGCTTAACAGTTGGCAAGAAAAAGTAGTAGAGATATGCTCCGCAATGGCAACATCGTTCCGTGTAGTGTACGACAAAGGAAGAGATGACGTAAACGACATTGCAAATCGTTTAGAGCAAACGCATTAACACTTTCAGTCGACTTTTTAGCAGCTAAGCTTAAATAGCTTACACTGGTAATGATGCAGTGATGTCATACTTTTTAAGTACATTCAATAGCAATGCAGTTATTTGACGTCAGTTTTTGGTGATGCAGGCTATGCCTATTGCTTACCTTTATGTTTAACCGAAAGTAAACCAGTAACTTCCAGATAATCTCGTTTTTACTTTTGTTTGTGAATTGTGCTCAAAGTTTCTACTTCTACCCTGTATTTGCGTTTACATTACAGTGCTAACGAACAAGAACAATCGTTTCGCCCCCACACCCTATCAACCACCGATTCAACTCTGTCTCTCAATATTGATGATAGGAAAATGTTAGAACAATTTCCAACCTTTACTAACGATCCTGAGGTATGTCGTGTAGTGTATGATTTGAATTGCTTAAGCCTCAAATCATAGTGTCATTTCGGCATTTTAGTGTCTAGATTCGTTTTCTAGCTTTTCCAAGTAGTATTTGATCGCTTGAGCATTACTTTTGTACTCTTGCAATTACAATCAAGATACCACATTCATTCATATATTGATAAGTTCGGCCTTTTGGTATTGCTATGACGTTGCGGCAATGTTTTTGGAGCGTCTGCTTGGCAGTCGGTAAACATTTTATGTTCAAAGACCTCAAGATTATGCGCAAACCTTCCGCTTGGCGTTTAGCAATAAAAGTAAAGAATGGATTATGAAATTGTAGATGTAATAAAATATACATGTATACCTTATACGAGCATACACCAGAACATCATAGATTGCTGTGTGGTGGTCCGAAAAGCTTCGGTTTAAAGCAGTAAAGCCAACAGAAAAGCGCGCTAACTAGGATCTAACAATCTTGTTATTTCCTTTTGCTAGAGTATTTGCTTCTTTGGAATGAGCTGTACTCAAGGCCGGATGAAGCGCAGTAGTGGTTCTGGTGTGCCTTTTTTGAAAAAGGCCATTATTTGTTAATACGCTCTTTCATATTCCCAATTTTTGGGGTGTTGTCTAAACAAAAAGCCTTTTATTATAACAAAGGCCTCTTTCTTTGCCATGGTTCCCTAATGCGTTGGCACCCTGTGACCCCCTCTTAATCCTGCTTTGGCTATACTAGCTTTCTAGGGCTGTAGATAAACAGCTTGTTTTGGAATGTCGAAAAGAACCCGCAATCATTAACAGCAAATATGCGAATTTTTTAGATGTAGCAGTTACTGTAGAGGTAGCATTACAGAAAAGTTAATGAATGGAATTTCTCTAGAAAGTAATTTGCTATCGACCTGCACAAAAGATCTTAAGCAGCTGTTGGTGTTCGACTTCACGACCTCACAGTCTGAGACGCACTTAAGTGTAAAACTAAATTTTTGTCTTAGATTGATATTGATTCGTCGGAACGTCAGTGGATTGACATAGTAGATAAAAGTGTTGTGAAAAATTTGGAAAAACAAGGCAAACACGAAATCAAACGACAACAAATAATAGATGAACTGATGTACACTGAGAAACACCACGTGCGAGACCTAAAACTAATTGATCAAGTAAGAGCAATAGAATCTTATTTTTTAGTTTTAATGTGACCGTGTTCTGATGCGGTGTACGTCTATTGTGTACCTCGATTACTTTTGCAGCAGATTTTGAGGTTTTAGATTTAACTTGTGACCGTTGGAAATTTCGAATGCTTGTCTGAGTGTTTGAAGACATGATTATTGAGGCATTTCGGATGCACTTGACATAATTTGACGATTTTGGAATGTTACGAAAACGTTTATCCGTCGAGTTTTGTCACCCAATGTTTGTTTTTTTAGTTGGAATAACAGCCGCAAGTTATTGCGCCCCATAAATAGAAATTTTATCCTTACGAAACTGACATTTGTATGGTGCGCTTTGAGCGTATACATTTTTATTTTTGGAGATAGTGTTCGTCTCCTCTTTGGAGTTGATAGTTCTGCACAATTAGCTGGGTAAAATACCATTAAGTATTCCGTGGGTTTACCTGAGCGCAAACGATGTGGACAGTGAACTGACAATTTTGCAATTAGTTAACCTTTTTATGTTTCAGCTTTTCTTCGAATACGCGTTGAACTCTGGTATTTTAACTGCTGAGGAATGTAGTCAGCTCTTTCCTAATTTGAAAAAAGTTTTAAATTTGCATCGGGAATTGCATGAGGCGTTTGTGGAATTGAAGAAACAGGACGGTGATGTTGTCAAGTTGATAGGAGATGCGCTGCTCTCAAGGGTACGCTGCTATTCCTTCTTATTGCATGAGAGTAGTGCTTACTAGATAGGGCGTGGAATGTGGCTTGATCAGCTTTTTCTTGATTTACCAAGTCAATCTTTAACAAGGCAATTGATGAACGGCTACCGTTATCCACCATACATTCTTGTGTTTCATTGTGTCATTTTTACCCCTTTGTTCCTGAAGGTTAATGAATGGCATTAAGCGGATATATCCTGCTCCATACCGTAAGCCTAATCAAGATCTGGTTGGGAGAAAGCGACAGAATCGTTGGCCTAGCATTGACAAGACTGATTGCCATTGGTGGGTGGTTAAAAGCATAAACGCAATGCTTTGTTTTGTATTGGGGGGAAGGGGGGGTGAAGCCCATGGAAAACTTTTTTTGGAGATCAAGTTTTTCAGACTGATTGTGTTGCCATTTTCATCTCCATTTTAGGCTAAGGATCTTTTTACGGAGATCAAATTGTGCTATAATGCTACTTTTTGCCCGTACTTTACATTTCACGGAAAGCTGACATTGTGGGAGGGCCTGGAAAACAGTCTGGAGGGCTTTTCCCGACCACCTTTATTTTACGCCTGTGATCAAAAATATCCTCTCGTCACGTTTGGTGGGCGGGTTTACCATCTAACTCACTAAAGCTCAGGCATCCATCTTTGACAACCATGTCAAATCGATTGGTGTGCTATGTCATGGCGCTAGTGATCGCATTGCTTTGCGTTTAACCTTCCCGTTGGCCGTGTTATTGTCGCCTTGTGATACTCAGCGAAACTTTCTTGTAGTTAAAAAGGACGCTGTGTCTGCAGTAAGCCTACAGTTCACTTCTAAGCGGGTCAAAACATACAAGTTAATCTTTGTATAGCCAGTAAATGTTTTCCTGTCACCGGAGTGCAATGGACCTCGACTCGACTGATTTTAGTTACGCATTGTCTGAAAACAAAAATCGATAAATATCCTCTTTAGCATTTTGTGTTTTGTACCAGTATGAACCTGCAAAAATTTTCAGAAACAAGCTCTCTCAAAAACATTTTGAACAAAATTTCTGCTGCTTTCGAGCACATGACTTTTGATGGCCTAAATAGTTCTGAAATTACAAGCAGTACTTCTTGTATTGTGTGTTCACAAACTGACCAACCGTCCAACGTGTCTCACTGTTTGTTCGATAAAAATGTGGTAGCCTGAGGTGATACCATTGTAGCTTATGCATATTCCTAAGCAATTTCTGTCGGTGTTGATTTGTAAAATAAAAATTTTTTGTCAGTTTGACGGCGAAGGCGGAAAGATATTCAAAGAGGAATGTGCGAGTTACTGCGAGAATCAATCAGCCGCGCTCAGTTTTATCAAAGAAAAATCAAAAAAAGATCAATCCTTCAAGCATTTCCTTCAGGTAGGTGGAAGCCTGGACATTGATTGAATGCTGTGTGGTTCTTTAGTGCTTGCGCGTATTTTCTTCGATTTGCATACTCTTGCTTGTGACGTCACTTTCAAATCAGAAACGTCACAATTACTGTGGAGGTAACCAGTTAAGTAGGCAACGTGCGATTTGTAAAATTCCTCCCTCGATAGTTTTGCCTATTTAGTTCAATGGTAGCGCTCAGGGTAGACGTGTTGTGGAGAAAATAGATTCGAAGGTTGGTTTTCTGTGTTTATCTTGCTGAATATTTTTAGATGGCTCAAAAACATCGATTCTGTCGCAAGTTTCATTTGAAAGATTTCATTCCGTTGGAGTTTCAGCGATTAACTAAATATCCTCTTCTGTTGAAAAATATAGCATCACATACAAACAGTAAGTAACGATTTAATGATGATTTAACTACGCAATAATAGTATTGTTTTACACAGGAAGTTTGTAGTGATTTATTCTGCTTGATTAAATATGGAGCACATTTGTAGAAAGCGTTAACAAGCAAAAACCGGAAGCATTTGCAAACTGTTTGTCATTTTTACCCGCTTTTTGTTTTTGATGGATCAAACAGTAATGAATGCATGGATGCGTTCGTTAAAAATGCAGTCGCCACTTTCGCAGTCGAAAGTCCGGCGTGAAGCGATTATCTAGTTTTACTTCGCAAACCCAACTAAGATTAAGCCAGGAGAAAGTGGCACTCAATTCCGAACCAGTCGCGCATGTAATTAGGATATTCGCAGTTTAACCTCCTATCTGGCAGCTGCCGTTGATGGGTGACCACAGTCGCACATTACGTCTTGCAAAGCGAGCTGCTTCGTTAACGATTAAGCATCGACAATATTTTAGACGTCTCGTCTTCGCTTTAACGCCACTGTCACTGTTCTAGAAGTGAAAAGGATAAAAATGTAACCAACAAATTGAATCAACTTTTTTTTTTAATTGTGGTCTTTGCTTTAGAAAAACTAGAGAGCGAGATTGAAAAAGTGAACACAGCTTGGGAAAGATGTAAAGATATTCTTGCTTTTGTTAATCAAACTGTGAAAGAAGCAGAGGACAAACAGGTTTGTTGCCGCTGGCTAATTGACCACGCAACATTTGATCCGGCAATACATATTGCTGCTGATCGAATGATTTTAATTTTACTGCATATGCCTAATTTTACAAGGTCTAGCCAGTGCTTGTCAACATTTGTTGTGGTGGTACCCCCGATTTGATTTGACGAAAAATCTGTACACCCCAATTACGTTTAAATTAAACTAGGCGGCGTCGCCCGGTGGAGGCCCTCCATCAGTAATGTTCGGGTTTAGTATTTCGATTCAACCAACTGCGCCGGCTTTACCCATCCGGCTCAAGTGTGAGCAGTAGCGAAAAGTTAATGAATTTTATGCACTTTCACAATTCTTCTACACGAAATTGTAATCATTATTTTCTTGATCATGACTGGCAATGCTCACAAAGAATCTTGCCACAAATTATCGTCAATACTTGTGAGGGAGCAGGGATTAATTAAAACTGATTGTAGCGGCAAAATGGTGGTTGCTTTCACAACTAAAGAGAAAAACTAATGGTAAGCCTATTTTGCCAATTGGTGCTGCCCTTTTCCTATTTCTATTTGTGGTATTAAGTTTCTAATTTGGTTGCGCTATTAGTGTTGTTTCCGGCGTAGCGAAAAAAGCGGCTATTGTTTTCTCCATATTCAGTTTTACAAATTGTTGTGGTTATGGTTTTGTGTTGATTTTTTCTTAAACTTGGGATTTTATTACAATGCTGTAGAGTATAGATATAAATGTTAAAACAGGCAGGATATAAGACGGCATCGCCCGATGAACCCCAGTCAATAACGTCGGGATTGAGAGTGTCGGTTCATCCGGCCGAGCCGGCTTTACCTATCAGATTCTTGTGTGAAGAGTTACCAAACGTTTATGTGTTTTCTGCACGTAAGATTTTCATGACTTTTTGTACTCCTTTTCCTAATAGAATACGTCGTTTCAAGATCCTGGCTATGCCTTAGGTCTATGTGCTTTGTTCATTGCTGACACAACCCAAGGGAGCCTTCCGTTTTCCGTAGTTTGGAAGTAGGGATTTCATTTCTGATATTGAGCTAATCTAAAGCAAAATAGCAAAAATGTCTTTCGTGTGGTGCGATTTCACACAGTGACGCTGTTTTCTTTTGATTTCCCCTTAAACTTTTTCAAGTTCTCGCTGGCTTCATATTATGTAGCATATTCTTTTCTCCCTGCTTGACGTGCCCTGGGGAATTTAAAGTGTCCTTGCTTTTCCTCAAATGTTTGGTTTGACCCCGTTAGCTCTATAAAGCTATTATCAAGCAAAATACCAATAATATCTTCCATGTGGTGCAATTTGACACAGTGGAGTTAATTTTGATTTCGCCTTAAACTCTCTTTAGTTCCTGCTGGCTAGGCATTGTGATTTATATTTATTTTTCCTTGTTTAGGTATGCTCATAGAAGTTAAATAAATTCTTGCTTTTCCCAAATTTTCAGGTTTGACTCCGGTATCTCTATAAAGCTATTATCAAGCAAAATAAAAAACATTTTTCTTCTCAGTATGGTACGATTTTACCCCGACGTGGCACGCTATCACCCGCGCCCGTTTAAAACGTATCAATTAATGCAGCTGCGCCAGCTTCACAGTACAAATATTTATGAGAGCAACAACAAAATGATTTAGTAATATTCCCTTTTTTGAATTGATATTGGTGACATTAAGATTTTTGCCAGCGCTGTTTGCTTTAATTCAACCATAGCATGAAAAGGGGCCCTGCCTTTTCTTTAAGTCACACAACCTATTGCAATAAGCGCCTATTAAGCTCTTTTCAAACAAAAGCATTCCCTCTTAATCCAGTGTTACAGATTGATGCTATTATTGTATAATTTTGATCTTTTCTTAAATTTGGGATTTTATTACATTTAACTTTTCCCCTAATCCAGGCCTCCCTACTGTCAAATGAAGATTAGTGTATTGCATCGATAGGTCTATCCTTGCAATTACAAATATCAGTAATGGGCTTGACCATTTATGTTTGCAATCAAAATGATAGTAGATAATTTTGCTGCCTGCTGCTGTTTTCACTATATAGTGGCAAGCATTGCGATGTCATTTAAGATTATGACCTAACAGTCCGTTTTAAGCCATTAAATATTAGGATCGATACTTACAACTTTTTCGTTGGTGTAGGCCAATTAATATGAACTAAGGTCTCTGACTGCGTGCATGTTTCTCGGCCCTGGCATAAACGCCGCCATGCAAAGAGCAAACTCACCCGAAATGAAGCACTCAGAGTCAGCTATAGCAGTAGCGGAGTCCCCATTAATAATGTCGAGGTTAAGAACATCAAATCAGCTGGCTGCTGCGACAGCCTTGCCCAATTGCAAAGGAAATTGCTTCAACATTTAGATCATACGTAGCTCGACCTCTGCATTTTGTTGCAAACGGTAAGAAAGGACCATGTTTATCTCCTCGTCTTTTTCTTGGGTAATCATAAGTGTTTTGCTGGGAGTAGGGTACATATTAAAATTTGTAGACTTTGAGTCTTTTGAATAATTTGATGGATAATGCCAAAGATCCATGCTATCGAGAAAGAATAGCCAAAATGTACCAAAGGACTTAGTTTTTCTAGAAATTGCAGTTTTGTGAACTGCAGGCACTACAATTTTGTGTGTTTCTCACCGGTAGACTACATTTCATAAACATTTGGAGACTTTAGTTTTTGATGGATCATTTTGAAAACGTCGACAGACAATGCAAAAGAACCATGCTTGTGAGGAAAAATAGTCAAGATGTACCAAAGAACTAACTTTGTTTAACAATTGCAAGTTTGTTAGCTCTAGTAAGATAATTGTACAACTAAAAATGAAATATGATGTATGGCAACCAAGTTTTGATCAGCCATTATAAATTAATCCTTAGCGGAGTCACATATTACTGGAAAGCAAATTTCCTAAGCTTTCAAAGGATAGTAACTTATTATAACGTTTTTGTATTAAAGTCACCTGTTTTTACTGAGCTCCCACTTTTGGGAGGGGTAAAAAGTTACACCAGAGATCTTTAAGTTCAGTTTTTTCTGTATAAAATCAAATATTAATTGTACATATTATACACTATCGGAATCGCCTTGAAGTAAACTGATTTGTTGGATAAAATTTGAAAATTAGTTGAGAAATGAGGTAACAAATCAGTTTTTTAATAAATGTTTTTGCGAAAAAGATTGCAATTTTTGAAAACATCTTCATATTATGATCTGCGGTAGCGAAGATTTGTGTTAATCGTACGAGACATATTATGACGTCATAGAGCCAGTTTAAGCGTGCAAAGGAAAAAGAGAAGAAAAAATTGCTGAGTAGGCTTGAAGTGCTTAAACAAAGAATTGCTCGTAGCATAATCAAATAAACATTAATTGTTGTAAAGTTGTTTTTATCAAAAGCATCTTATTAATATCTCCTAAAAGAATGTTTAATCGCGTTTCTGCGATGAGTACTCTGAGAAAGAACAAAAAACAGATTAGTCAATGAATCGTTGATTGTGACGTCATTTTTGATCCCAAACAAATGAAAGTTTTTGAAATGTGGTAAGTCGGAAGCTGGTTTTTGTTTGAGCAAAAAGCGGTTGTCCTCTGTTAAGTAATGCAAATTCTAAAAAAAATATTTTTGATTATGACGTCATCGTGACGTCGCGAATACCCTTATGACACTCACCACGGGGTAGTAATCAATCGGGGCAAGTTTGATGCCTGTACCTGTAGCAGTTTTAAAGGAGTTGAAACAGACAGACGGAATTGCGCTTTATGTATCAGATGAACGCGCAAAACAAAGTTCAGAAAGCATTTTATGTAGTGGCTGCTGTTCATGTTGCGGTTTACTTCTGAAACAAATTTTTACTTTACAAATCCGTCTTTGTGGGTTGATTTCCACCAAAAAAGATTTTTTCTTTAAAATCTGCTACACGCCATCACATTGGTACACCCCTCCGAAATTTTGGTACACCCAAAGTTGTACTACATACCCGGTTGACTAGCCCTAATCCAGAGTAGAGCTGTTCTACCTAATAGGATTTCACGGTTTCTCATCAGCGCCTACTCCCGTTTATTTAATTTTGTTATATATCTGAAGTTGATTTAGGATAACGTCAAGAGCAATATGTGATGCTAAATTTATTTTTGGTTTGGAAATTATCTTATTCAAGGGTCATTAGCAGTTGCGTAGTGCCAAATAACATGAATATGTCTTTAACATAGCTCGTTCGGTGGCTGTAAATTATTTACTGGAAAGTACGTATTTATAAAAGAATGCTAAATATTAATACATTTTACAATAAACCAGACACACTTGAAAGATTTATTGAGTGTAAAGAATGCGCTTGCTGTGTGGTTGTTGTCTCAGGCTACTGTCGACATTCTAAACAGCTTACCCGTAACTCCTCAAAATAATTTGTACTGTGTTTAGCCGTAATAATGAATAAGTGTTACGACGCTTGGTCTACGTCGTCCCCTATGTGTGTCAACACTTTGTTTTTTTTCAATTGTTGATTGTAAACATGGACGTGGTTTGCAAAGAAACTTATTGTGCATGCATTACTGGCAATTACATAATACGAATACGACCAACCAACTAAAATGATTATAAAATGTTTAAAGTTGAGGGGGACATATCCTCCCGTTATTCCTGATAATAGATACATGATTGTAATAGTCTGTTTGTCTGCTCCAGTCTTCATCGGCCGTGGAATTACTTTTATCGTAATCTTTGCTATCATGTGAAAGAGGTTACAATTCATTGATTTTTCCAATCAGCTACTTGACTTCACGAAGGAAAAGGGAATTTTAAACCTGAACAGGGAGAAGTAATTATTTCACTGAACTTGGGTATCTCCTGGGGATCTTTTTTCTAATAATCTCTTCCTATGTTCCTGTAGAATTGAAAACAAGACAATGATGAGAACTTGTTTAACTCATCAAACACAGAATGAACAAAAGGTTAAGTAGACTGCAAAGTAAACTCTGATTCGGCTGCTACGCATAAGGTGTCACTGTAGAAAGATCAAGCCTTAGTAGCTATTCAAAAAGGAAAGAAAGATGAATAGACATAAGTAGTGATAGCCTTAAGAAGCACCTGTACCGAACGAGTAAGTAAAACGATTTTTTGTTCGACAGAAAATCATCGAAATTAAACGCAATTTGGATCGTGAACCACTCATGAAACTTCGTAATGCTAGCACCGTGATCGAAGCGTACAGGGTAACTATGCTGCTGTGTAAATTATGAGAGGTTATTTATATTCTCCCACTACGGAAATACCCTTGCGATTTTGTACACAACAACTTATCTTCGGTCCTGCTTCAGAATTGGTGGTGTTGTAATTGCAATGTGCTTCCACGAAAAGCATGGAGCTATAGCAGAAGATATTGCTGCAAAATGCTTTTTCCAAGAGCGCTACAACGCAGAAGCAATGCGTGTATTAAGCTTGCAAGCTCTTTGATTGCAATTCAACGTCCTTGCTCTGTTTCGCGTTGTCCATTAACGGATTGTCTTAAGTGTAATGAAAATCTGAATTTTATGCTACACTTCCAAGACTCTTGTAAGGACAGGTTAGGACAGGACGGGTGAACGACGGGACTTTTGCTCATCAATGCTGAGGTAGCACGCGGTTGTTTGCAGTAAGCATTTAATTTAACAAAGACAGGAAAAAGTATATCAAACTTATCCGTAGAACCAGATTTTATGTTTTCAGGACATCAACTTAACCGAGCGACCGGTTGTCCATCATGGCTCACTGACTTGGCGTATCGGTTTGATGGAAAAAAGAAAAGCAATTTGTAAGTAGACGCCTGACCCGACCGATTGTTTTTCAGCGTAGCTTGTAAACGATTAAATCAGAACTTTACTTTAGCAAGTAGGCCTAAAACTTGGTTTCCACTAAAGCCAAAATAAAACAAAGAGTAGAGTTGGCCTTAACCACTGTGTAGATCAGGCTTAACTCGTGGTACAGGGCACTTCAACGTCGCTGTTTGAGCACAATTAAAGCTCTTATCACTTGGAATGGCATATTACAAGCACCTCTTTTTTGTGCTTTCAACTTTTTTTATTGGACAGCAACTTAACCTGTAACCTAGCCTATTGCGCATGCATTTCAAAGTGCTCTGAAAAGGCTTAGCGCTTTAAGGGTTGTTTTGAAGGTGTAAAGCGGTTGGTCAGTACAGAAGCGTAGTACTTCCATTTGTTTTGGTGTCAGTAGTGGCAGCAGTTTGGAAAAAAGTGTTGGCTGGAATTAGCAGTGTACATTTCTGAAGCAATTACGTTATACCTACACAGTCAACTTGTGAAATAATCACTGAATGGTATTATCTCATGATCGTTTTTGTACTTTTGCCACAAGCCCGGCAATAAAAAATAATAAAAATGGCCCGTAAGTGCCGTGTTGTGCCTTGGAAAGAAATTGTTTTGAAATCTGTCGTCTTCTAGCTTAATATTAGTGTTAAGTAGAGCACTGCGAGTATCAATAACTTCTATTTTGCCTTGGGAAAAGTGCTGTTTAGCAATTTTTCTTCATTTGGCGCAATATCTGCGATAGGTAGAGCACTACGGTTGTCACAACTCAAATTATGTAATGGAAAAGATATTGATTTTAGCGATTTTTCTTTTGACGCAATATGTGCGGTGAGGAGAGCATTACAAGTGTCTACGACTCCAATGCAGGCCTGAACATTATTTTTTTTTTATATATTTGCCTGCCGCAGAGGATAAGATCATGTCAACACCGTGTGCTCTGTTTCAGCTTTGCACTGTATCTTGTACGAAGAAGTGTTGGTGCTGCTGCAAAAATCAGACGATCGCTACTTGTTGAAAGTTCACGGGCAGGGTGATAAGTCCGCAGGTGGTTCGCACGACCCCTTCATTCCAATGGAAAATGTAATCGTCCGAAATGTAGCGACAGGTATCAACTGATATTTCAATGAGCTGCCGTAGAACTGTTAAGTGCATTGTTGTTTGGAACAAAAACTGGAAAGGCCAGCATTAGTCAGGGAGACGTTTCGGGTATAGGATAGGATTGGACTACTAAAACCCAGGTTACAATGTCAAATTTTGTTAAACTAGTTGTTGATTCTCCTCAAGATCAAAGAACAGCCTGACCCTGATATCCTTGGACACCCCCGCGAATATAATCGAGATCGGGTTAAGGGAACGTGGAGATCGTTTCACACCAGTTGTCAATACTTGCCGTGTGACAGCTCCATCAACAACGCAAGCGGTCATTGGTGGGCGCCCCAACGGTGGCCTTAATACTTTGCTGGATGAGCTTTGTGGGGTCGGAATAGTGACGCTGTTCAATGATCTTGTCAAGCGCAAGAAATTTTAAACTATTGGTTTG
The DNA here is from genome assembly GCA_963675345.1 of Trididemnum clinides. Lineage (NCBI taxonomy): Eukaryota > Metazoa > Chordata > Ascidiacea > Aplousobranchia > Didemnidae > Trididemnum > Trididemnum clinides. Next base: position 15,063,997 of record OY776302.1, read on the forward strand.
TTAATTTGTGGTTTACTCTACTAATTTCCTTTTTTGTTTTCTCAAGACAAAAAAGCGTTCTTCGTGATGCACACCGCTGACATCGGACCACAGATGTACGAGTTTGCGGCTACAACTTCGACTGAGACGAAGCAGTGGGTACAACACATATCAGACGCTGCTAAAAAGCGAGTAAGTGTTTCTTTTAACTTTATTTATTGATTGTTTTAACGGTTAGTGGATGCGCCCTACAACTCTATACGCGTCCTGGAAGGCCGCACCCGTCCTTAGCGTTGGCAATTGCATCGCAAAGATATGCCGTCTTCCAACTTAGGTTCCGCGTGTGACCTCAATTTTTTTGTTCAGGGAGTGAAACCAGCGAGCATCAGAAAAACCGCATTTTCAGTGCCATCGTCTACTGCACCAAGGTGTGTAACTTCAACTGCGCTACTATCCGGTTTGTGTTTGTGATTTCCGTTCCCGGAAATGCTTGTTCCGATTTTTAGGTTTTTGACGACGCGGCATGTACCCAAAAATCGTGAGTGTGAGCTGGAGATGACGTGGCCCCAACTTTTAAATGCAGCTAATTACCAAGAAAAAAAAATGCCGCTTTTCTAAAAGTTGAAATTTAATGCCTTTGAGATCAGGTTGACCTACCCAAAAAAGCAGCTATGTTGTTTATGGAGTGAACCTGCTTTGAAAACACGTGCCATGTCATAAAGTTGGCTTGCTTTCAAAAAAACTGGCCCGTAGGAGACTTTAGGTAGAACTTAAATTATGTGTCGTCAGTACTACTGGTACAATGCCTTTCCGAGCTTTGTAACAAATCAGGAATATACGCTTTTTTCAAGGACACGATGACGAATAGCCAAGAGACCATTGAACAGCAACCTCAGCACTGCAATGCCATCGCCATTTAGACTGAGTTGTTATACGTCTATTAATTACTGATAAACAACTTACGCGTAGAGTTTTTAGAACGGCTGGTGAATTGATTGGCAACAGCAAAGACAATGACCCTTCAAAACTGTCTGTAAGTTCAATTCTGTTGTACCGAGCCAGTTAATCGCTTAATTTATATTCCAGTAGAATTCATCTACTTCGACGTTGGCTATGCTATTAATTTGCTTTATCGTCGCTTTTGTGTTGGTCTCGTTGAAATTTTTATCTTATGTGTATCCGAGCAAACCTACATCATTTTAGCCATATCGCTAACGCCCTTGTATTTTCTCTTTTTTAATCCCTAAAAGGTTTTGTTCATAGAGGTCTTTTTTCAACTTTTTGCTTTACTCCACCTGTTTCATGTTATTTTATCCGTTTTTCAATTCCTTGAAGATGACAATAAAGGTGAATCTTACTGCATTCATGCAATACGTAGACAAACAATTTATTTTGTTAGACGTAAATTGCGAACGGTTGATGCATGTCGTAAGATGCGACTCTTGGGTACCCACCAGTGGCAGTCCGCCTTGTTGGTGGTGGGGCTACCAGTCTCTCATGACTGGTTCGAAAGGGGCTTCCATCTTTCCCCTAGCCTAATTCAATAAGGTTGACTATGTGAACTTGGATTGTCGTTCGTGTCGTGCCTCCATCCCAAGGAAGAAGAGGGGTAACCACAACAACGACGACGGTTGACGACCTCCCTTGTTTTGCAATTACCGCGCTGGCACGACCGTGTTACTGCGTTTCTGTAGGAGATCGGCTGTTGGGACTTCACCATGCATGTTAGACTAAGTTGATGAAATGCCTTGCTTAAACTGATTAAATAGAAAGCAAAAGTTTATGATCGTATTATTAAAAATATGACTTGAGGATGAAATATGTAATTTCAATTTATGTTTTTACAAATGACTGCATTTTATTGCGTGGCCAGGCAATGTTAATTTTTTTATTTAAACTACAACTGTTATCTTTTTCGAGCTATTCATTGCTGTTTCTTTTAGTTGCCGAGTTATTCGGGATTGGTGAATCAGCATCCGATATCCCAGGGGCTGTCAGTTCAATCAGAAGTAATTAACAATGCAGAATTGATGGACAAAATTAAACAAAAACACCAGGTAAAATGTGCTGTAAACTGTGACCACTTGACTTAAAAGAAATTTTACGCTGGACTTAAAAACAGCTTAATTGGTGGGGCAGTTTACTGCTTTCTTGATCTGCCTCATAAAGATGAAAAGACTGGAAGTACCACATTAAGTGCCTTACCCAAAGAGCTCAAGCAGATTTATTCCTTTTTGTGTATAAGACCCTCTTAATGCTCATTGTCAAGCAAGAAATCTGTGAATACTGTTTGTAAAATTTTCGAATCTCGTGTCATGAAAATGTGTTTATGATTTCTTGCTTGCAGGAAGTGAACGAAAGCATTCGAGCAAAGTTCACATTGATCGCTCAGATGCTCGGCCTAGACGAAAGCGAGGTAGAGGCAGTGCTGAACATGTCCGTAACTGATTGCGACCCAGATCCGAGCGTGCTGATCAAGAACTCAATCCTCTGCGGTGAGCATAAGATGTAAATTTTAATTGCATTTGAGCTTTTGCCCAACTGTCCCAAAATTCCAACAGCCGAATCGTATTGAAGCGAAATGATGAGGATAGGCATAGCTCGTCAAACGCCAGAGAACCGAAAAGAAGGGGAGACTATCAAGTGAGCTAACGATTTCCGAGTGATAGCCTGCCCGCACTGGCGATTGGAGTTGACTCAAGATGTAGTTTAAATTTGACACGGGAGCACACAAGCAAGCGTCCGTTCCATTTGTCCATGCCGCGACTGCCATCTGCAGCGTAACGCTCTGAAAGCACAACTCGCTTGCTTCTGACCTCGAGATAAACGCTTAGTCAAGCGCTCGGCGCATTGAATCAAGTTAGGTCGAAAAGCAAGTTGCTCTTGACAGGTGCGTTCTTTGCCGCCTACGATTAATCCAGTTCTCAGAGACGACTTAAGCTCTGTTGGGGCCGGAGAGGGTGCTCACTGCACTTTTTCTTTCAAATTCTGAGATGTTTTTTACAAAAAGATGTTTAACTAAATGTCAAGACTCCTTATATTACCACGGGTTTTACGTAATGTACAGTCGTGCACCCTTCTCAGTACTCTCCCCCCTTAATTTAGCTCTTCCGTTTTAATTGGATAATTATGTAAAACAATATTATGTTTCTTTTTTTTAGTTGATGAACTCACTGGCTTGTTGAACGAGTCTGCTGCTCCCGAGTCAATTTTCGCTAAGTCACGTGGCCTATCCCAGTCCGAGCTCGTACGTCAGCCTCAGGCCTCGGTAGACCCCCAGCCAGAGCCGAGTCCCGCTCCCATTGAAAACACCGAAAAATGGGCGGTTGCCGTTGCACACCCGGAAGCGCAATCATCAAATGGTTGCCCATCGGCCGAAGATACTTCCGATCCGTTGAAGTCGAATGAAGACGTCGCAGAGCGGTGTTTGCATACTGAAGATGAGGTTGCGGACAGCAATGACCAGAGCCTACCCTTGAACGCAGAACAAAGACTGTCGCCTAACGTGGACGACGAGGCTAGCTCAAGTGTTGACCCTGAACCGACCCGTCCTAGTGACCAGGAGGTTGCTGAAAGTGCATCTGTGGACAGTAACGTGGACAGCTTGACCGAGCCGTCGGAACAAGCCGATGGCGCGTCGATTAATATTGAACTAAATGATTTGCCAATCGAACGTTCTAGAAACTTTGCAACCGTCGATGACGCTAGCAGTCAAACTAAATCCCGGCCAACTTCTGGAATTGAAATGTGCGCTCCTGCCGGTGAAGTTCCGGTCGGCAAGCTGATGAGCATTGTGATGAATTTGCAAACTCAGTTGACGCAGCTCATGGTAAGAATAAAACAAATGTCAGTTACATGCTGTCGCCGTGGTGTAGTGGTGATCGTTTCTGACCTCGATACGGAAAGTCCGTAGTTCGAAGCTCTGTAAAACACCATTGGTATGCGTCAGAAACACCATCCAGAAATTGAAGTGCTGTGTTGCTCCAGCTAAAAGTTTGATTGAAAAGCGAGTGTGCGGTGGTAGACATACCCTGAATCGGCAGGTCTAAGCTTGCACAAAGCGGCAAAAAGACAAAAAATAGAACAAAAAAGCTCGATTTTTTGTCTTTTTGGCGCTGTGTGCTAATGCAAGCAAGTGGGTGCTAAATATGTTCCAGCATAACTGCGTGCTTCCTGGCAATGTCCTGGAATGCGCCGACTTTCCGGGTTTAAATTTTTACTTTAACAATAAGCATCGGTGTCGTTGCCGAGAGGTATTCTTTATTTGAAAGCTAATAAGTACCTGTTGTGAGGCAGGTAGTGACGTACGCAGCATCAGCAACTTATAATTGCGGTTAACACGAAAAAAGAACAAACCGGTAAACGGCTACGCATCATTACTGTTATTGATAGCTTACTGCTGGCATGCTATAGCTTACCGCATACAGATATTTGGATTTCATGAAATTGTTAGGCTTTGCTTTTGAGCTTGGATTCCAATGATTTTTATTACAAAATAACAGTTTCTTCTGGGACTTCAATATGGAGCACTGTAAACAGTAATTGCAACAGTTTTGATATCGAGGCTTTTTTTTGGAAAGATGAAATTTTTTACACAATACCTTGCCTTTTTTTGAATTGGGCTTATTTTGTTTGTACCATCTCGCGGCTCTGCTCTTGTTTAGTACAGGCTACTTTTATTTTTCAAATTACATACTATTTTTGTTATTTAGCATGTTATTGAAGAAAATGAAAGCGAAAAACGTATATTGCGTGGTGAAAACAATCAATTACGTACAAGGATAGATACTCAAAAAGTAGGTCCAGTTTCTAAACTTAACTTACATTGGCATACCTTTCAATCATAGAAAGATTTTTACATATATATACTCAATCTCCGAACGGCTGCCGTTTCTGCCTTTGTGGCGTCATCAGCGGAGCACAGAGCGTTCTGGCATGTGCAACCAACCGAGAGGTTAATGTGTGCTGGAAAAACCATTTCGTTTGTGGTACGTAACGGTTTTTCCACACCGCATCGCAGAGTGCTCAAACTGCACAAGCAGTGAGCTACGCATAGTTGCAGCGCGATACGATGCTGCGAGGTAGAGTGCTCAATCTGCACACACGGAACAATTGATGTTTGGGTCCGATTTGGAATTGGATATCAGCCTGGCTGGCACAGTTTTTGCAAATGCAGCGAAGTTGTAATTTGCGTAGAGTAGCTAAATAGCTAGATTTTTGGGTAAATATTGCAGGTTAGATGCCTTTGTTAAACTAAATATATTAACCTCTTTACTGTATAGCACTACAGTAGGGTGTTAGACGTTGCCGTTAAAAAGGTGAATGTCGATTCAAATCTTTTTAAATTTAGGTTTAGTTTCACCCTTATTTGTTTGGTGATGTATGCTTTTGATTATAATTTCATGATAATGTGGAAAAGACCACATTTGTGCTACAGCGAAACCATGAGAATTCTACCATTCGGGAACTAATTGCTTGGTTAGTGGGATAACTGGGTACGATTTTAAATGGTAATTTTGTCTCGTATAATGTAATAACAAGGGCAAATACAACAAGTAGACAGGTTGTAATTCGCTTCAGTCTTAATTGTAGTTTCAATGAGCGGTGAAATCCTAGTGTTAGGATACATTATGCTCTTGCAAGGTGGATTTTCAAGCATGTATGGCGCTCCTCTTGTTTTGACATTGAGGCCGAGCAAGCGATCACAATCACGTGATCACCATTGGGAAAAATATTTTGGACCAAAGTATTTTCAGGGTTTCGCTGTGTTTCATTTTAGCCTGTTTACGCTGATCTTTTGTCTAATGGTACATTTATTTTTGTTGTGCGGATTAAGGCATGTGATGGTGTTTATGTTCATTTTAATCATTAGTTACAGAGTTTTCTTTTTACTTTATCGCCTTAGATTACAGCCTGCCTTCATTGTAATGCAAATGCAGGTCTTAATACACAGATCGCTAATCTACGAGAGTACACCAAAATACTTTTGATTTCTATCCTGTCAACAAGCTCAAGCTGTGGCGAGCGCGATTCTAGGTCACCTAACCTCCCCCCCCAGTTACACACATTCGGTTAGGGCTAGGGTTGGGCGCTCTAATCCTAACTCTGAATTGGATCCTAACCCTAACCCAAGAGACTGGGGGGGGGGGGGTAACTGGCCTGATACCTGCAAGCCAATTTTCAACAGCGAAAATGCGCTTTACCACTCCAGCGTACGCTAAAGTAGTTTAACATGCTTGAACGCTCTGCGCTAACTTGAATACTCCAGCATGTGCTTGACTACCTAAGTGTACAGTTAACTACTTAAGCGTACCAGTTGACTACTTGAGTGTACAGTTAACTACTTAAGTGTACGGTTAACTACTTAAGTGTACAGTTAACTACCTAAGTGTACAGTTAGCTACCCAAGTGTACAATCAACTACTTAAGAGTACGGTTGACTACTTAAGTGTACAGTTAACTACATAAGTGTACGGTTAGCTACTTAAGTGTACAGTTAACTAGTTAAGTGTTCAGTTAACTACTTAAGTGTACGGTTGAAGAATAATCCAGCACATGCTTGAATGCTCCCACTTGTGCCTGTGCTTGTACAGTGGGCAAGTGGGTGCCAGCGTTACATCAGTGCTTTTTGTTGTTGAGAAAGCACATACCCTCTGTCATTCGATCATTCTCCGAATTTTCTTTTCCAGCAGTTGGCTGCGCGTTCGAGCGGGTTCGTCGTAAGAGCATTGTTTGTTGAAACGTTCCAGCGTCTAAACCTCACGTTGTAGTGCACTCGGGCCAAGGTACATCACGGCAATTTCCGTTCGGCGATGCAGGCTGGCGGTACAAATGCACTGCGTTAGCAGTGCTGATTACTCCGAAGCTGGTCTGAACACCATCACGTTTCTATTCTTTTTACATAGCCTCGCTGTAGTCTTGCATGTATTGATTGATTGATGTTATGTGTTAGAATGATTTATCTCAGCTTCCCAGCTATGATGAAGCACTCCAAGGTTCGTGAGACGATTGCAAGTTTGCTGAAAAGTAATTGAACTGTGATTATTTTTGTATTTGTGTAATCGATTGCTTATTTCACCATGCACGGTGTTTCGAATCGCAAAACTTCACTGTAATTTTGAAATTGGATTGTAACCCAGTTCAATCATGATTTGAATCAAATGAATTGTTTTGTTATGACGATGCTGTTTCGACCTATCTGATCACTTCGGAGGATTCGTCCCACAAGTTAATAACTCTTACTGATACGATTATTGAAATTTTGATTTTTTAGGTTAAATTTTTGGGCTATTTCAATCGAATATAGAATTCAGAAGCAAGTGGTTGTTGGTATACTTTTGCTATTAGCCACTTTTATCCACGATAAAGCCGTCCAAATTTATCAACTCTAGTTGTAGAAAACTTAAAAGTGCTTTTCCATGGTTTTTCAAGAAATATTTTCTTTGCAAACCTCCGAGCGTAACTAGGATATGGTAGTAAACTTATTTTTGATTTCGCAGAGTTTTGGAAGCCTTTCGATTGTATTTGATAACAATGCATTTCTATAAAAAAAAAAAGGTTTTCTTGGTTATAGCACTGGCGCTGATAAATATGGGACGTTGTATTGTTTGCTTTCACCCCGGTGCATAGAGTGTATGTAAAACGGCTTCGCTTCCTTATTTCAAATTAGATTGTAAATGCTTTCATTCACTTAAGTGAGGGCATGCTTTGAGAAAAAATTGGTTTGTTTATTTTATAACGTCATATGATAAACTTGAGTTTGCTCGATGTGGAGTAGTGACTTTCTGAACGGCAGTCCACCTTGCTGGTGCGGCTTCGAGACTGAATATATTGTCAGTTACTTATGATTATAAAAATTGGGCTTCATGTGGCGCTTTCTTTACTAAAAAGAGAAGCAGTAAGCGTCTTGTAGCGTTGCTGAAAATGGTTTTGGCGATTGCGTGAACTTTAATTTGCATGCAAGTGCTTGGGTAAGGAAGCAGGAACATAGCGAGCCGAAGAGAATAATGCCTTTTCCGTTTTTCTTTAGCTATAGGGTGCGACACATGTTCCCACGTAAAAGGGTTTTTATGGCAATTTTCGCTTCAGCTTTTTTGGAAAAATCTACCCTCCCTATGCTTTTGTGTTTAGGCTATCGATGCTGAACCAACCTTTTGTTTTTAGGGTTCGACGGTGTTTCGGTTCTAATGGCGTCATCGAGCCCTGGCTCCTCTCCGACGTCGCTCGCACAAGACTGTGCCACTGTGTGTGCGTCACTGGAACGTCAAAAGAGCCACGACGATACGATGTATGGCGCCAACGACTCTCCCCCTCCCTTTAACCGCCATACACGTCGCTCAACAGGTTTTTGATCGCGTCTGTTACGTCATCGGATTTTATGTTTCCTTTTCTGGATCGTTGGTTGCTGTAGTAAACAGCTTCTTTTCGTTTGTAGCACTTCCTTGTTCATCCGAAACTTTCCAGTTCCGGCAGAGACTCTTTGTACCCACTGTATGTTTATGTCGCGCAAATCATAAATAACTTTCGATATGATTAGGAAGAAGAAGTAAGAAGTGATCTTGAAAAAGACTGTGATATTGGAGTTGGCAGTATTCTCAGAATTTACTCTGGTTTAGGTGCGGCTTCTTTCTTAAAATTGCGTAGTTTCGACATTGTTATGCTCGTAGAAGCCGTGCTTTTCTTTGTAGTAGTCGTCAAATGTCCGGCGATAGCCCACAGCAAGCAATGTTTCAAGCTAGTATGTTGTTACGCTACGCTGCTTGCATGAACTATTACAACTTAGCGACCAATATGTTTTCGTCGTTGTAATTTATTTTTTTTGTATTAGAATTAATTAATTGTTCTTGAAGAAAATTTTTCAGTATTTATGCGTACTGCTATCAAATGTTATCGAGATCAAGTTGTAAAATGGCACTTCTGATCTATGCTTCGTGCTGAAACAGATCTACTACACCGTCTATGGGCAAGTACAGCACTGAATAAATACCTTGGATGAAGGCACAAAACATTGTGTAACTCTGTAAATGTAATATTTTTCGAGTTCTGAGAAAAATCTCATTGATCAACATGTGGGAGACCCGTATGTTGGAAAAAATTTGAAAACTCTGTTGGAAAACGAGTTTCAATCCAGTTTTTTCCACAATTTACGGAGTGCATTGGAGTATTTTTTTGTTGTACTGTGAAACTGCTAGCAGTTTTTGAACCACGTGAAACATGAAATTCTCTAGCGTGCTCTTAGAGTGCAATTTAAAAACTTTTTCTAGTTACTTTACAAATGTGACGGCATTTTGCTCTAGTGAACTGCGAGTGCCCTACGACAACTCCATTTGTGAGTTTTTGGTGGTACATAATTCAAAAATTGCTTCAAGTATCAATTTTCCGAAGTTGTTCGCGCTTTTAGTTTTAAGGGTGAATTGTTTGAAATGATGTAAAAGAAATAAATGACGCTTTTGTAGGAGAGAGGTAAGGGCTGTGACTGCGCGAGAGATAATCGTCTTTGATTGGCCAAAAGTGACCGATTAGAATAGAAATGGATGTGGGCTTTAGGCACAAAAACTCTCTTCCGGTCACTGCCTTTTCTCTTCTGTAAAAGCGCCGTTCAGTTCTGTCATTTACCTTCTGATCTTACTCTGAAGAGAAGTCAGAAAAAAGCTTCGTAAAAATGATACTTAGAGCAGTTGAAAGTCCGCTGTATGTCTAATTCTCGCGTTATTTGCAAATTGCCAAAACCGTTATCAAAGAATATCACGCACTGCATCTGTATTCGAAATGACGTCGTTTTTGACGAAATTGACTTTTTTCGTCGCTCTTCGTCAAGTTGCTTAGCTCACAGACAATGGTGTTATTGTTGCATTCTACCAGCATTTTACTGTTTTTGTTTTTCTTTATATTGTTTCGACGATGTCCCTTAATTTTGTTTTCTCGTTTTAGTTGTCCCGGTGACGACCTTGCTCAAACCGCATTACGTAATAAATCAAAAATTAAAAAAGACCACTCTGTATTCGCTTTTTTGAACAAACCGGTTCCCTTTTATCAGCTCGCTCAACGACTGAAATTAGTGCAGCTTCTCATCCAGCATATCATGACTGGTTGCTTTTGGGCGCCTACCGATGGCAGTTCGTCTTGGCTGCGAGATTACCTGCCTGAACTCGTCGCGTGTTGTCCCTCGCTAAATATTGTGGCGACTTCGTCAGCACGTCTGCGCCTTCTGAGAAAAAGGCTTTATTTTCAACTCAGAAAAAGTGTTTCAGGTGTGCTGCAGTTTCCTTGCCTTTGGGCAGTTGCTTGCTCACTCTTGAAGATTGCATTTACTTTGCATAGACTAGCGTAGGGGATGCTCAAAACAGGGAACGCGTGCCCAATGTGGCGCGCCATGAGCTCGAACGTGGCACGCGAAGGAATCGGTAAAAAGTAATTCTTGTAATTGGGATAAATTGTAATAACTCATGTTTATATCGAAATAAACTTAAATCATCATATTTATGTACACGGTGCTACCTCGTGGCCCTTGTTATCAAAAGGTAGCAGCTGAAAATAAGTAAGTAGGCTGGAAGGCTGAACGGGGTTAATTCCGACATGGAGTTTGATCTGAACGGCGCTGCGCAGTGTTGTAAAGAGTGATTTCAAAAAAAAGGTCAGCACCTCGGCACAGAGCATGATCAAGCTTGCAGCGGGACAAAACAATCCCCAGCACTCTGCTGATTCGTCATAGATCCACTGTTAATGCACATGTAATCATGACGTTTATGCATGGATTCAATTTTATGTTGGCACGTGCGTTATACGTGCCTAAAAGATTGGCCCAGCATCAATTTTGAGTGGTTCACCCCTGAACTAGAGCATGGCAGGGAATAATGCGGCCATTGTGCTTACAGCAGTCAGCCAGCGTTTCCCATCGTGGGGTTTTATTATTTTGGTGGGCGTAAAAGTTAAATCCGCTGAAGATCTTTTTCGGGTATCACCTATTGAGAGCATTTGCGCTTTGGTTATTGAGTTGAAGATCTTTTTTGCAATTCAAAATAGAATGAAAGCAGCAGCTCCAATGTTGCCAGCTGCTCTTTTTCATTCAACTGTAAGATGTCGCGTAAAACGTTTTTAGAAACACTGGCGTTATCACTCGCATCGGGGTGCGCAAGTACACAGCAGGCTGTCTTTGATGCTACCCTGTGCAGCACATTGCCTCAAAGTCAATCTGTAAGTCCAAATTCTTGCAGAAAGGCATTTGAGAATAATAAGCGTGCAGTGGCTATGGTACCTCTTTCACTTCCGGCACCACGCCGAGTCGTAGGGGTGCAACAGCATTATAAGTTCATCTAACAAGAGGTCATCGGCACAGTGTATAGTGAAAATTTGGGATTTCATCACAGCGCAGCAACAATTACATTTTATTTTCCCCCACCTTCTATTTAGATTTTTTGGTGCTATGCTGTAGGCTCCATAGCTATATAATTTTGATTTGTAAATAACGTTTTTGCGTCTAGTTCAGTTTCAATATCCATGGGCTTACGGATCGCTTGAAATTGAAAAGGTAAAACGGCCTGCGAGCAGTATTAGTAAAGGGAATTGAGGGAAAGATACGCACTCACCACCACTCGTGATAAAAAAACAAAAAAAAACAACTTGAAAATACATCGCACAAGATTTTTTTGCAGCATTTTACAAATCGAAAAAAAAAAGAATAGTTGCCAAAAAGAAGAAACGACGCCAAAATAGAGCTCTTGGTTTTAAATCTTTTTTTGATAACAGACGCAAAAAGCTGAAAAAAAGAAACTCGCAGTTAAAGGTGGCTTTGCCACAGGGACGTAGACCGTTTTATTTTTGTGGTCTCGCGTGTTGAATTTCAAAATTGCAAGCTTTTTTTGTTGATAGTGCTTTCGTAACCTTTCTGAACTTGTTCTGAAAGCTTACAGTATATTAAGCACTAAGCATCCTCGATTTTTATTTTCACTTCACAGTTTTGCCTTGCCGTAAGCGACGAGCTTTTTTGAGAGACGTAGCGTCAGGTATTGTCAATTCACCATGGTATTATTTACAGCTTTATATTTAGCCTATTATGACGGCATAATTTAGCAAGAACTTCAGCCTAAATACATGTTCCTCAAAGTACAGAAACTCTAACCTGGCAAAAAAGGGTTTTTGGTCATATTAAGTAATGCCTCAAAATGACATTAGCAAAAAAAACAAAGAATATGAGCGAGGAAGAGTTAGTTCGCCGAGTTACAGCTCCGAATGCAGAGACATCCCTGTCGCCTTCAGGAAAAAAACGCCAATATCCTGCTTTTGAAGTAATGATCAAAAAAGTAATATGGTTTTCAAAACACGGAAAAGGTATGAAAGAGTTGTTTCTTTCCATCAAAAAAAGATTTGATGTGCCTCGAAAAAAATTGTTCAAGCGAATCAAAGTCGCTGTTAAGATTCTGTACAAATATGGATACATCTACAAGCACAAAGCATGCCCAACCGGATACCGACTCACGAGCAAAGGAAGACAACTAAAGAGAAAAATACCAGCCAAAAAAAGGAAAATGAGAAAAAGAAGATGCAGAAAAAAGACAGCAAAAACCGGACGCAAATAAGCATGACAGTTTGCTGACAAAAATTTCGTAATAAGCTTCAAATAAAAATGTAAATTCGCTCATAATTTTTTCACGTGCTGTACTATCGTAAAAAAGCATAGCCTAAGTTTAAAGGGCCAAAAAGATATACTCTTCGGCTTGTCAAACGCTCAAACAAGATTTTGGTATGTGGAAATACAAAACCGCAATGGATTTTTGTGGCAATGTTGTTTGGTGTCTCTTGACCCTGATTTGCCCTTTTTAATAAAACTAGAGCAAAGGCAGAGGTATACGTTGTTCCCTCGCTACTTTGCGGTTCAAGTTTCGCGGCTTCAGTGCATCGCGGTATTTTGAAAAAAATTTTTTTGATTGCCTGCGTATGACATCGCTAATTGCTGCGCATAATCACGCCATTCTCGTTCACCTTGTTAACTGCGTCTGGTGTATCTTAGGGTTGTGAGTGTTGTACAGTACATTATTTGTGATTGCAATGCTGTACGGTCAACCCTCACAATGACAGTATCGGATTGTGTTCAGAATAAACAAAACAGAAAACATTTCTAATTTTCCCTGTTCTTTATCCTTCAATTTTCAGAAGAGTAAGAGTTCATGAATACTGATGTGCATGAATATGTGTCGAAAAGTAAGCGTTCATGTACTGTATCCTGTATTAGCCCAAAGGCGCCGGGAATTCTATAGTACCGCCACTTCGCGGTTTTTCACTTATCGCGCTGGGGTCTGGAACGCATTAACCGCGGTAAGCGAGGGAACACTGTAGTTCCTTTTATGTTTTCATCTCTTGGCTGAGTCTTAGCTTTCGACGCTTCTTCGGTGCCTTATTTAGGTAAACCGCTATTACTACTACCATGGACCTTGAGAAGTTGCACCCGACCCGGTGCAAAAATTTCCGAGACAGAACCTGAGACGTAAGAAAATAAGGGTTATTCGGGGGATTGTTGGGCTCTTTCTCGAGGTGAGAAATAATTTCTTTTGATCCAGCGCATTTTAAAAGCAAAGCCCAGCATTAATGTAGATATTTTTCTGAAATACCGTGTCAGGGTAAAAAACGTGTTTCTCTCCGAAAAATCTTTGTTGCAGATGAGAGGCACAACGTTTTTCATCCTTACACAGCGTCGTTGAAAAAATGATTACATCGGACCTGGGCTCCCCAAAAAGATCCCGGGCCCCTAGGTGTCCCTCTCACAAGGCTGTGGATTACTACCAAACTCAAATCTGCGTTTAAGTTTAAGATGTGTGCCGCTTTGTTCCAGCCAGATCATATTGAGTTCTCGCTTGTTTTGATTTCATTTGTGTTTGGGTCTAGCTGTAATTTTACGTTTTCCAAGAGAGAAAAAGTAATCTCCTGGAAGCTGACAATGAATTTGATTTACAACCTAATGAAAAGTTAATGCCAAGAGTATTTTCAGCAATTGTTACAGGCAATGCTTTCCAACCTGCCATCAGTTCCAAAAAAATAAGCTGGCAGTGGCAAGGCTGAAAACTTGTAATTTTCTCTTACTTTGAAAATCAAGACCGTTTTTTGAGGTTATTTTTCGGAGGTCCACGTTTTGATCGATGAATTTCCCGAACAAAAGCGATTTCCAAGACAAAAAAAGCACGCAATTTGCTAAGAAGAACATTTCTATTATCTGAGAGAGTTTCCATGATAATGAGAAAAAATCTTAAAAATAAACGGGAAATGGTAACCCTGATAACAGTTTACTAAGGAAATTCTCAAGAATAGAAGACAAGCCAACGAGAGATTTCCTGCTGGAAAAGGCTTTCATGCTTGCATTTTGTTTTTGATAGAGTTAGATAGGAAATTTAGCATCCGGTCACTTGATATTTTTTCCGGCTGAACACAGAGCAACTCTTGCTCAAATCTATTCAGAGTTTCCATAAGTTTGCTACGGGCACAGCGTATTTTGTCTACAAGCAGTGCATCCAGTTGGGGGCAATACAACCGGAACAAAAAGGGCGACGCCTACCAAAATTTGCTTATTGAAGAAAAGAAAATCTTATTTAAAAAATTGTTTCATAAAAAGAATGAGGGCGTGTTTTGTTTCTATCAAAAATGTCAAAGTTGAAAATTTTAACAGCGAATTAATTCCTTGTATTAATTAACTCGGTTCCTGCCGACGCTTATAAGAAGAATTGCTGTAGAGTTTTTTTCTCTATGCCATGCCATCACTAGCACTGAATTAGGATTGTCAGAATCCCATATAGCGATGAGCTGGTTGTCGGTTTTCCAAAAAACCTGAACGGCAGCAAACCATTTAATTGTAATCATTAAACTACCTGTATCCTTCCTGCATTTGTTATTTCAGCCTCAGGTTGATTGACAGTGGGTACAGTGGATATCAAAATTCCCCACTTGATGACATGGACACATAAATGGAAATGGCAATCTTTTTATAGATTGCCGAAGGAAAGCAAACTGCGCCGGTCACTCTGAATACAAGTCGCTCTTTTCGCTACCTCGCAATCTTATTTCCCAATTATCTGGATCAAAAAAAACATGGAGTGACAATATACTGTGGTTCTGTTTTTTGAGGTTTAAAAACTGAAAGGCAACAGGCAAAACTTTCCTGAAGTACGTATATAAAAACATTTTGTACCCTTGTTGCCAAAAATAATTTCTACGTAAAGCAACACAAGAGGCCAGCGAAGCAAGTTGAGTGAACTGCAGACAGTGACGCTGTTTCGACCTATGAGGTCTCTTCAGTGCAGTTGGTGATTGACAAGTGGCAAGGTGCCTTAAATGAAACATATTCCAGCGCACCTGTTTAGGTCCCACCAGCGCATGTTCGAAGCTATGCGTTATTTAATTTCTACGTGTTTCGGAAAGGAAATAACGCCGTTTTCTTTTTTCCTCACCCCGCAGCTTCGACTAAGCGATCGTAGAGTTTTCACTTTATTAAAAGCGTAAAGACACCTCAGTTGCACACAGAGGAAGTGATCAATGCAAAGAAATCATGTTGGCAAGGCACTACACGTGGACTGTTACTGATGCAGCGCTGTGGAGTGAAAAAGTCTCAAACAAATATTAGAACAGAACTTTTTCAACAAAGTTGCTTCAAATTGACAGCTGATTCGTACGAAATTTATCTAAAGAAATCTGTTTCTTTTATTGTCACTTTTCTAAACTCTTTTGTATCTTCAGTTCCATAGGATTCAGAGCTTATTTTTTTCAAATATTTTCTTTTAGAAAAGCTCCGCTCTTTTTCCAAGGATTCTTTCTTTGAATGTCCGGGTGTATTCCTATCATCTGTTTCATTTCCTCTTTCTTCTAACTTTTTTTTTTGTTTTTTACGGGTGGGTTCTTTTTTTCTCCTACTGGAATCAAGTTTTTTTTTTAGACCAGATCTCCCACGAGCCGTAGAAGAACAGTTCTTGGCTTTATTTTTTGTTTTGCGTTGCTCCCTTTTTCGCCTTTGTGGTTTATTTTTTCTTTTCATTGTTGCTGAGTGTTTATTGAAAACTTCCAGTGACCCGCTGTGGAAAGGGATTTTTTGGTTTTGACTTTTTTTTTGTGTACTTTTTGCTGACACAGTTGGTACTTTCTTGTTCGTTTCTTGGCCATTAGCATCAAGAGAGGAAGTATGGAATTGTCTGGCCCATGCACCAACGTCTGGCTTCAACGTACCGACATTTTCGCAGGCTTGGTTTGGCGAATTAATTCCTTGAGGTATTTTATTCAACTTTTTTTGATTGAGATAATCCAATACCAATTTTCTTGGGTCTTCAACTCCCACATTTTCGATTTTATAAAAATCGGTCAAATTTCTTTTCTTGATCTCTGCAGCAGGCACAATTTTTTTCACTGATTTTTGAGATTTTTCCACTTTTAGTTTGTAGAAGTATTTGCCTTTGTATTTTCTCCTGGCAATATCTCCATCGATAATAAGTTCATTTATCGTCTTCTTCACCTTGCTATGCAAATCTTCTGGAATCAAATGAAATTGCTGAGCAAGCTTTCGGACAAGTTCTTTGTCTGTTACTGCGTTCTTGCTCTGAGTTAGAATTTCTTTAATCATATTTTTATACGCTGGAGGACAATTTTGAGATACACCAAAAGCGGTAAAATCTACAAAATTTACCTTTTCCTTTTTTTGCTTTTTTAAGACATTCATTTTTAATTGGTCAGGACATATACAAATATTGCTAAAACATTACAGTTGACACAAAGCACAAACGATGTTACCTACTCACTTTACAGATATTAAAGTCGTGATAATATGGTAGTAGTCTACTTCACATTGTGGCAAATAAAAGTGCAGTTATGATGTAACAGATGACGCAAAATAATGCTTGAAGTCTTTTGTTTGAGGGCGTGTATTTGCAAGATCGCCATTTTAGATTTCTTTTGCATGCATGCAAGTTAAAACTTTAACTTGGGAGCCAGAAATTAAAAAAAGCTTAATTAGCCTACTTTTTATCTTTATAGTGATTAGCAGATATTTTTTTCCCTTTTAAAGCTTGTGTGATTTTATCTCATAAAAAAATCAAAGTTACCGATAATCTTTGGCCATATCTGGTCGGCTATGATTTCAGCTGCAGTGTGGCTCCCGCTAACGGAGAATGCAGTGGTGGATTAAGATGAGGCAAGTGAGGCAGCCGCCCCGGATTCCTTTTTCAGGCATGTACGATCAACTATTTCATCCCTTCAAAATTGCAGCTATATACAAAAAAAGTCTTCACCGAGAACTTGAGTTCTTCGGGAGCCTCTTCATAAATTCTTGCCTTAGGCCCCCAAAATCCATAATATATTCCTGGGAGTAGGTAGCTGATTAAATAGTTGAACCGCTTTTTCGAATGACCACTGCAGTCCTAAAATATTACCCCATCAGACCTTATTCTCCTCAAAGACATCACAAGGGCGAGAACCAAACCTTGATAAGCTCTTTTTCTAAAACGTCGAGTAACCTTCTTTTTTATCCGCCAAAAGTTAAAATAGTATCAATCTGCGGCTGTAGACAAGCTCTATTACCTTCTTCATCATGAGACTGTTGGGCAGTAGCAGTGATCTTATTTATTTTTATCAAAAAGCAGCATAAAAGAAACTAAAATAAACAGCAGCAGAAAAAAATGTAGATGGCAAAACGATATATGTTAAATCAGGGGTTCTCAGCGGCGGGTAAATTTACCCCTTGGAGGTATACTTTGTTGGCAAAAAATTCACACTTCTACCTACTACAATAGGCATTTGTAGAAGTGAAAATATAAAAAAAATTGGGGGTAAATTTTACTTTTGAAATTTTCCAAGGGGTTAAGGAGAGAATAAAGGTTGAGAGCCCCTCCGTTGAATCATGTATTTCTTTGATTTGCAATGACTAAACTAAATTTGAATTAAAAGCGTGGCCATCGCACTAAGAGAAAGCCTCTAATGCGGAGAAACTTGCTCGTACCATATGCTGCTGTGAAATATATGTGCAGAGTGCCGTTTTTATTCTTCTTAACTTTAAAGTAGTCTGATGTGGTGGTTCATGTGTGTGACTAGGCTATATTTACCAAGGATGGTAAGAAGTAAATGAATGCATTCACGTAACTCTTCCTACAGACAATGGACTCAAGAAACCAAATCTTGAAACAAAACAAAATTCACCAAGAGGTAAGATGGTGTAGCGGTTTCGAACCCCGATTTTATGTTAACAGTGTTTTTGACCTAAGTTGTCCTGTATCACCTTATGTTTTCAGCGTTTTTGCTTAATTTCTTTGTTTGCGTAGTGTACTTAATTAGGACACATTTTAAGTTTCTGATTTTGCTTTGAGCATGTTTTGGAATTGTTTAAAAACTTTAAATCATTTGACTGTGGTTTTACGGAATTCAATTCAATTCAAAGCAATTCAATTCAATTCAAATCAATTCAACTTATTTTTGAGTTCAATTCGATTCATTTTTTGATTCTAGTCAGTTCAGCTTATTCAGTCGGTTTAGTATAAATTTATTTCTGTTCATTTCAGTTCATTAATAAATGGATCCATTCATTTGCCAATATTTTGGTAAACTAGAAGCAGCCGCAAAGATTTATAGTTTACGTACGATTGCCAATTATCCAAACTAGCTTTCGCTACAAACGAAACAAAGATATCGGTGTTCAGCAGCAAACAGCTATCTTCAAATTAGCAGTCGTCCCACCAAGGAAAACAATCGGAGGGGTAAAAATCTGTCGGGGGCTCTTATGCGAATTCTCCAGCTGAACATTGATGAACTTGCCGCTGGGTAGCGCACCAGCGTTGCCAATTGATAAATTAACCTAGAAGTGGAAGTAGACCGCGCTACCGTTTGCGTGAGGTTACCAAGCTCATTGTAGTTTAGTATCTGGGGACACTGCTATGCAGTCGCTTAGACGAATAGTACATTATTAATTTCATCTACGATCAATGCAAAGCAAGATTCTGCTTTATAGGCATAACCTCTTCTTTGTCGTATGGCAGGGTATCTATGACCCAGGTCAGACACAATAAAAAGATGGGGACCAAGGGTTTATCCTCTTACCACCCTAACCTGCTGTGTTGCCTAGATCAGATGCTGGCTGTGATAGAGTTGAGCCAGCCAGCATCTTGTTTTGTCATCCAAAACTGTCAGACCCATTATTCCTTGAGGTGTCCGATGTATGGGACATGTTAAAATAATGTGGTCTGCAGTTTGTTCACCAGCCCCACACTCGCATTTCGCTGAAAAGGCGAGACCCATTTGTGCATGGACGAACCCAAACGCCCACCAATACGCAAGCGATTGTGTTTGACCAAAGCTGTTCTGGTCAAACTCATTCCAATAGACCTTGTGCTGACCCAAGGAATGTAGATACCGAGCGCTGACATACTCTTGGAGTACTCTGTGTCCCATGTGAAGTACGTCCATTGGGCAGCACGGATGCCCAACTCAGATAAGTTGTGTAATAGTTTTCGTGCCGCAGGAGCAAACGGGTGTCTAGATTTCAGTCTCTCCTTGCTAGCAGCCTTCGGCTCAGTCAGCTGGCCATGCAGAATGTGGGCAGGGTCCAAAGAACTGCCATTACCCAAGGAGAGTGTCGCCCCTTGGCGACGAAGATCAGCTGGCTGGATGCCTGAGAGAACTGAAAGGTTGTCCGTTGGAGTGGGACGTAGGCATCCAGTGACAATGTGCAGAGCGTCATTAAGAACGATGTCCATGAGGCGAGTATGCGCGCTGTGACACCAAGCTGGTGCACAGTACTCAGCAGTTGAGTGAATCAGGAACAAGGAAGCTGTGCGCAATGTCTTGGCACCAGTGCCCCATCCTGAACCCGCAAGTCGCCTCGGCAGCGAAACGCGCTCGGATAGTTTTTTGGGTAATGCCTCAAGGTGATGACGGTACGTGAGCGCTCTGTCCAGTTTTACACCGAGATAGGTTAACACTGTGCAAAATGGTAAGATTTTATCATTGTTCTTAACTTTAAGCTCACGCTTAGTCTCTCGATTGTAGAGATGAAAGACTGCCTTCACCGTTTTAGCATGGCTGAAGTTTATCCGTCTTGAAGATATGAGGAAAGTGTAGTCATGTCTTCGCTCAAAGTTCTTTCCAACACCTTCCAATCTCCAGGTGAATAAAATGTCGCCAAGTCGTCAGCGTAGACATATTTATTGGAGGTTATGGAAGGCAGATCGTAGATGTATATATTGAAAAGAAGAGGAGCCAAAACTGATTCCTATGGGCGACCATTTTTCAGGCGTCGGATCTTGCTTGCTTTGCTGTCATCAGTGGTCAGGGTGAAGCTTCTGTTCCGAACAAGTTTTATAATCATTTGGACCACGTGCTTGTCCGGCAGATATCTCAGCACCTTGCACGTGAGGCCATGGTGCCAGACAGTGTCGCAAGCAGCTGTCAGATCGATAGACACGGCACCAGCCTTGTTTTTTGCCTCAAAAAAATCCTCAATGATTTGCGTTAGCAAAACGACCTGATCTACGGTAGACTTTCCGTGTCGAAACCCGGCCTGTTCCTTTGGAAGAAAGGGATCGACTATTGGTTCGACACGATTGTAGATCAGTCGTTCGAGGATCTTGTAAGAGACGCAGAGCAGAGAGATGGATCGGTAGCTATGTGGGTCCTCTACAGGTTTTGAGGGCTCAGGGATCGCGACTACCAGCGCCCTTCTCGAGACTTTTGGGATTTTGTGTTGGTGCAAGCAGGAAGAAAGGAAGCCACGTAGCCGGAACTTCAAGCCGGGACCAGCATGGATTGAAAGCCCCGGACAAATAGAGCCACGGCCCGGAGCCTTACCTGGTTTTAAGTGGTGGAGAGCAGCAGCAAATTAACTTGGAGAAAAATCTTCTGAGATATTCACTGCATCTGGGACAGTAATCATCCAAAGATCAGACAATCCCTGCATAACGGTGCGAGAAATCTCTCAATTTGCACCCTCGCATTTCCCGTTTTTTACCAGCTGGCTAGCATCAGCATTTTCTGAAACGGAACATTGTCGAGGGAATTGTCGTGACCTACCAGTAAGATCGTTTAACGTACTCCATGCTACCCGGCTGGAATGTGAAAAGTCGATGTTCTGGACAGACTCAGACTATTGATCCCACCGTTTCCTGTCAAGCCTGGCAAGCAAAGCTGTAGCAGCTCTGCTAGATTCATGCCCTTCAAGGTATTGCAAGAATGTTTGGTAGCGGTTTTCACACTCGGCATTCCAAGATGGTATACGATTATTTTGTCGTCCACGTGGGATACACTTTTTCGCCACAGTGCTGATGGCATTACAGAAATACTGATATGCGTGATCCATATCAGGTGAATCAGGTGCCGATAAAGTCTTGGCAAGTCTGTTTGTGAGAGTAATATAGTGGCCTCACTTGGCCTTGCGGAAGTTCCATCGCTTTACAGGCTTGTTTGGTACAGGACAAGTAAACCTGGGTGGTGTAATAAGCGAGGGTCGATGTTGAGACCTTGGTAACTTTTCTAAGATTTGTCTGTCAGGTAAACGACTGTCTGAATCGATACTGACGAATGCAAGATCCGGGTTGGTACTTGTATTCCAGCGGCCAGAGCGGAAGCTGGCGGCATCCTTTGAGTTATGAAGTCAGGCGAAATTGTTGGTATTTTCCCAGCCAACCAGGCATCCTCCATCTGCACTGTTGGCATCATAACCTCAGTCAACATGCTGGCAATTAAAGTGGCCAGCACAAAGACGGGGATGTGGGAATACTGGGAGATCGGATACTTGCAAACGAATCGGTGGAGGTTTGTAAACGTTGACTATCTTATATCCATCAACATCGACGCACAGCCACTCAGTCTCTGATGTAGGTGGAGATTGGTCGCAAACAGTCCACTTCCGTCGTTCCTGGACAAACGTAGCAAGACCATATTTCCTGCTTAAGGAGTACCCAGCTAGTTGGTAGTCCAGTAGAGCTAACTTCTGTGCAGACGTGCAGTGGGTCTCCTGGAGTAGGATGACGAATGCCTCAGCGGTGTGCAGCAAGATGGTAAAGAACGATCATCTTGCTTGCAGTGAGGCTTTTGATGTTCAGCTGAAGGATGGTAGGCCTTCGGTACATGTTGACGATGAGTTTGGATGCATCGACCCGCCCTGAAGAGAGCGTTTGCCACTTACAAGGCCTTGCCAGAACATCGGTAACAGTAGATGCTTTACCGTTTGGCCAGATTTGGTTTCGATTTGTCATACGAGTTCAGAGGACAGGCGTACTCAGGGAGCGGGCTACGAGAAAGCATCTGCCGTCCAGTCCAAAGACAGAGCCAAAGAAGGGTAAAAAGGACAATTTCCCCAAAAAAGGTTATCATCTCAAATGCATCAGATTCTGATGTAAAAATTGTTGACTGCTAGCTACAAAATTTTGGCTAGATGCTACGGTCTTATAATTTTTTTCGTCTATCAAAGTTGAAGACTCTCCTCTCGTACATTCTGCAAGCGCTAGGCAAGTTTATGGAGAAAATATGTGCATTTCTGTTTACGATTTCAGATGAAATGAAACAAACTACCGTATTTGCCGGTGTATAAGTCGACTCGTTGTATAAGTCGACCCCCTAAAATTCGACGGAAATTTACGATTTTATGATAATACAAAGTTGAATTTCATGACTCGGTGTATAAGTCGAGGTCGATTTTTTTAGGTCGATTTTTGATCGAAAAAGGTCGACTTATACACCGGCAAATACGGTAAACTGTTTCAGCTTATGATTTTCGATTGTGCATGCGCCAATCTTCCTGAACTGCCAGTGCTTGAGGTTTGCGGTATGTAATTGATTTTACATTGCGATGGCAGCTTAAAAGACATACAAGCCTGCAGCCTCATGTTAGGTGCGAGTAAGTTTTTTGCAGCACTTAGTTTAATTTGAAAACAATACTTTGTTTGTTTGAATATTTGCCTTGAAGAAGATAAATTGTTTTGATGGCTTTTTGCATATCGTGATTTTATTACATGGTCTATATTTGAGGTTTTTTTTCGATACTTAGGCCTAAAGAGCGTAGAATAGAAGCCACTGGTTATCAGTATCACAATCTAAAAATCACCTTTCCTTTTGTATTGCCAAAAATTAACTGCAATTTGCCAAGTTTAAGATTTAAGAAATGGACATCAATGCCTATGAAAATTTCTGCGCGTCTACATAAAAATTGGCAGTATTTAATTTTATTTAATATTTTATTGTTCCTTTTTATTGGTTTTTAACAATATAGATCCCTTTCCTACCTTATTGTACATCAGAGCAAGACATTATCATTGCTTTGTTGAGTCACAAAATAAAACTGGAAAAAGCATTATGTCATCACTATCGATATTGTAAGATAATAGAAAATTTTCCTTTGGATTATCAAAAAAAGTTGAAGCATGAAGTTTTTCCCACATTTAGTAGATTTAATAATAAATCAAAACGAGGAAAAAAAACAGTTCCCAGAAAAAGTAGGTGATTCAATTTCAGTTCATTCGACTGAAAATTGTTGTGTTATGGAAAATTCTGTCGAAAAGCCTGCAATAGAAACTGAAGAACACACATCGAAAGCAGAAATGGCCGCTCCTAGTGCATCTGGGAGCAGAAACACGTCATATGAAGAACTTATTAGACGAATTCTTCTTGACGGAAGTAGTAATGGAACAAGTACTGAAAGAATTGTTCAGAAAATCAACCAAACTCAATGTATTTTTGGAGAGGACATTTTTTCCAATGTCAAAAATGCACTAAAAAGAATGATGGCTCTTGGTTTAATCTATCCACATATATACAGTCCAAAGATGCGCTTTAAGTTAACTCCAAAAGGAAGAGCAATGAAGGTGCTGGCTGTGAAAAAAAGGCGAAAGCAATCGAAACCGCGAGGAAAGCAGAAATCTAAAAGAATTTCAAAAAGGTAAGAATGTAAAATAATATTTTCAAACTTTTATTGATGAGAGCAAGATGAGATAAAGACTTTAGTAAGGAGAAAAGGAAAGAGGGTTTACAAATAATACAATGTTTTGTGCTGAAAAATTGAGAGTGACCAAAAAGTTTTAGAGGTAAAGCCACATGCCCTCCTTTCAGTCCCCTTTCGGTGGCTCTTCTAAATAGAATTTGTAAAAAACGACGTGATTCCAGAAAGTTTAACTATAATGTATCTGAAATATTCGTAGTTATGCAAATCACAGTACATTACCAGTTGTCTGTTTGTGAAAACACTGAAAGTTTTTTCTTGAAATGACATCTTCCTTGCTGCTGATGAAAATTTAAGGTTGATTTTTTGATTATATTTAACTGTTGTATTTCAAATTATCAAGTACCGGTTGACCTATTCTAAAAACACGTTCATATCTTTGCAGATATCAAGGATTAGGAAGCAAGCAGCTCTCGCAAGGAGCCAAAAGACGATCAGAAAAAAAACAGCTGGGAAGTGACAACATGCCCAGAACAGAAGGTGATGGAAAAATGATCTGTAAATACCAACTCGAAAAAGAACGACGGCAAAAACCAGCCCGAAAAGAGGCCCGTAAGTCACCGAACTTCAAGGAAGAGTGGGATAGCACAAAGTGGTTGTTTCCGATAAAAGACCAAGTACAATCGGGCAAGCTCGGTAGTGCTCGAACAAAGCGATGTATGGTGGCCAAAACAAGAGCAAAGATTTTAAATAAACGACGAATTCGTAAAGATTCCAAAGAGATTTATCGTGAGAAGAGAAAACGCTCAAAGTCAGCTTCAAAAGGAAAACAAGGATTCAAGTGCACTTATCCTCTAAAAGGAGAACGAATTAGGTCAAAAAGTAAACCTAGAAAAATGAATCGGTCCCGTTCTGAAAGGAGGAATGGATTCAAGTCCACCTACCCATTGAAAGGAGAACGATCTAGATCGAAAAGTAAGCCTGGCAAAACGAATCGCTCTCGCTCTCACTCTGAGAAGAGAAGTGGATTTAAGTTCACTTATCCCTTAAAAGGAGAAAGAGCAAGGTCAACAAGTAAACCTAGAAAAATGAGACGTTCCCGTTCTGAGAAGAGGAGCGGAATTAAGTCCACCTACCCATTTGAAGGAGAACAAACTAGGTCAAAAAGTAAGACCCGAAAAACCAATCGCTCCCGCTCTGTGAAAAGAGGTGGATTAAACCCCACGTATCCCTTAGACGGAGGACAAATTAAGTCAAAAAATAAGCCCCGAAAAGTAAATCGTTCCCTTTCTGCGAAGAAGGGTGGATTTAAGTGCACTTATCCTTTAAAAGGAGAAAGCACCCGGTCTAAAAGTAAATCCCGAAAAACCAGATCTTCCAAACGTAAGTTGGGATTTAAGTACAATTACCCCGGAAAAGCAAAAAAAGCAAAATTGACAACTAGACAACAAAGGCGAGGTTCAAGATCAAAAAGTAAGCCAGCTGTTCAAAATATTTCTCAGTTCAGAGGCAGAGGGCGAAAAAGAGGACCTTCTAGCGGCCCCAAACAAAGAGATGGCTCAAAAACGCAGCATCAGCACATTGTTTTTAAGTGTACGTACCCTGGACTTGGAATGCGAGGGCCACAATCTTACTCTGTAAAAAGAAAAAAATTGACAGAAAAACCGCAGCGCAGAGGTCGGTCCAAGACTAAAGAACAAAGATTCAAGCACACCTACCCCATAAAAGGAGAACGGGCTAGATCAAAAAACAAGTTTCCCAAACCAAATCCTTCTCATTCGGACAAGAAAGGTGGATTTAAGTTTAGTCACCCACTTAAAAGGCAACATTCCAAATCTAGAGGAAGGGGTCGCTCAACAACAAAAGAAAGAAGTTTTAAGAGCTCCTATCTTTTAAAAGAAGAAAGAGCGAGGTCAAAAAATAAGCCCCGAACGATTGATCGTTCCCGCTCAGAAAAAAGAGGTGGATTTCAGTGCACCTACCCTATAAAAAAAGAGCTGTCAAAATGTAGAGGAAGGAGACCATTTGTCCGATCCAACAAGGCTTTCAAGTCAAAATCAAGAGGCAGAGGTCGTTCGAAATCTGAGGACAAATCAGTTTATAAACCTTTGCTTGGGAAAAGTCAAGGACGTCGGGGTCGCCCCAAGTCCCAAGGACCAGATGAAAGATCAAAATCGAGAGGAAGGGGTGCCTCTAAATCAAGAGGCAGAGGTCGTTCGAAATCTGGGGACAAATCAGTTTATAAACCTTTGCTCAGGAAAAGTCAAGGACGTCGGGGTCGCCCCAAGTCCCAAGGACCAGATGAAAGATCAAAATCGAGAGGAAGGGGTGCCTCTAAATCAAGAGGCAGAGGTCGTTCGAAATCTGGGGACAAATCAGTTTATAAACCTTTGCTCAGGAAAAGTCAAGGACGTCGGGGTCGCCCCAAGTCCCAAGGACCAGATGAAAGATCAAAATCGAGAGGAAGAGATGCCTCTAAACCAAGAGGCAGAGGTCGCTCGAAATCTGAAGGCAAATTAGTTTATAAATGTTTGTATGAGGAAAGTAAAAGACGTCGCGGTCACCCCAAAATTAAAGGGCCTGGTAAAAGATCAAAGTCAAGAGGAAGGGGTGCCTCAAAGTTGATGGGCACAGATCGCTCAAAATCAATGGGCAGAGGTCGACCAAAATCACAGGGCAGAGGTCGCTCGAAATCTGGGGGCAAATCAGTTTACAAACATGTGTACGGGAAAAGTCAGGGACGTCGGGGTCGCCCCAAAATCCAAGAGCCTGGTAGAAAAGTAAAGTCAAAAGGAAGGGGTGCCTCTAAATCAAGAGGCAGAGGTCGCTCGAAATCTGAGGACAAATCAGTTTATAAACCTTTGCTTGGGAAAAGTCAAGGACGTCGGGGTCGCCCCAAGTCCCAAGGACCAGATGAAAGATCAAAATCGAGAGGAAGGGGTGCCTCTAAATCAAGAGGCAGAGGTCGCTCGAAATCTGAAGGCAAATCAGTTTATAAACCTTTGCTCAGGAAAAGTCAAGGACGTCGGGGTCGCCCCAAGTCCCAAGGACCAGATGAAAGATCAAAATCGAGAGGAAGGGGTGCCTCTAAACCAAGAGGCAGAGGTAGCTCGAAATCTGAAGGCAAATCAGTTTATAAATGTTTGTATGAGGAAAGTCAAAGACGTCGCGGACGATCTAGAAGCAAAACTGAAGATGGCCTTGAATTTTCAAGAAATCTTCCTTTTAAAGGTATGAAGCGACAAAAACAGTCTAGAAGTAAATCAGAAAATAGAGACATACCATCTAAAAGATCAAGAAGAATAGCAGATAAAAAGCAGTTTGGCACGTACCCCGGCAAAAAAAGAGAAATTAAGCGTCTTCAAACCAAGCAGGGCGCTAGAGAGCACAACAGTAGTGGACCAAACATTAAACAAGTGTACAATCTAACAAATCCTGCTTCCACAATTTCATTGGAAATTTGGACCGGCAACAAAAACTAAACAAAACAAGTTCTCTTGTGATTTTGTTGAAGTAAAATTGATTGCTGGAAGCTTTTACAAAATAAAAAAAGAATAATGCAACTACGAGTGTTGAATGATTTAATATACAGGAGCCTGTTATATCTTTCTCCTACGAAATATTTATCAAACAATTGTAATTTGTCATGGCATGAAAACAACTGTCTTTAGGCATTTGATAAACTTATACAAAAGGAGAAGTAAAATTATAAGTCGCATTTCAGAGGACGATCCATACAAAACAAAATTGGTATAGTTGCAGAATTCGAACAAATTTAAAAGGGAAATTAGAAGGCAATGTGACTTCTGAAAAACGTAATTTTGTAACAAAATGTGGTTCAATTTTCAAACTTTGGCCCTTGCCTACCAGTGTACCAAGTATTGTATAGCTGTAGAGTGTAAAGTTTTTTTTGTGACTCTTTCCACTAATTTGCCAGCTTGTTTAGTCTTACAGATAGAAATCAGGTAGTTAGTTACAAAGTAACAACAAAAGTGCGTTTGCATTAGGTGCAAAAGTTTCAAGAACTAGAAGTAAAAGCAAAAGAAAAATTCAGGATGCACAGGAGACTAGAAAGGCCAAGCGCAGGAAATTACCAGCAAAAGAAACGCCAACATTTAAATGTTTGTATCCAGGAAGCACCAAATCTACAGCTCAACAATTAAAAAAAAATAGAAAAACTTCAAAATCAGGTATCCGAAAAAAAACAAAGTCTGTTTATCCGTCTAAAAAACGACAAATTTCCCCGAAAGGAATGAAACGTAGAGAAAGTCCAAGAGCGGAACGGCTTTGGCGTTTAAAAAATGCAATTATTGCTTTTCCAAGTAAATCGCCGAAAAAAGTAAAACAAGCTATTAGCAAACAAAGGCCAATATGTAAATACCTGGAAACAACCAAAAAGAAAGCTTCAAGAATGAAAGATCTTAGCAAAACAATTAACAAATATCTACAAACAAAAATAAGAGAAAATTCAATGTCGGGGCTCTCCCATATGAAAAAAAAGAGTTCAGAAATTCTTTGCTCCAAGTCTAAACGTAAACTTGAAAAGCCCAAAAAAGCTCAAGAAAAGAAAAAAATTGATTCTGAACCTTGCAATAAAAAGAGAGCAGTAACTAGAACAAAAGGCTCCGGTTCTTCCGGAATAATTCATCTCGTTGAACCGCTTCTTGGCAGGTATGATTCGGAAACGGAAAGTTTTGTATCAGACATGGAAAATCATATACGAGAGGAAGATGTTACATCGGAAGAAGAGACAGAGAAAAAAAACATAGATATTCCAAACATGTGCTCAAAAAAATTCTGTAAGCTAAATTCCCTGCCTATAAGCGATTAATAACTATTTAAAAAGCTATTGTTTCTCATGCCTTGTCAACGTTTGACAAAACAATAAAAATGCAAACCAAAACCGAAGCATATTTTTGGGAGCAATAATAGAGGCAAATACTTGGGCCTGGTCTTGTCCACCAATTGTATCCATCAAAATGATACCGTCGTAGCTGTTGAGTAGTATTGTGCATGAATGAAGCTGTAACTGATCCTGGCTGTTCAACAAATACAGATACTACGACCATTTAATTTCGAGCTGGCTTCATGCAAAGCAGCATTCAAAAGGAAAACGCCAAGAATATTGTTGCACTGAAGTACAACAAAATTTTGGGCCATGCATTTGCATAAGAACATTTGAGAAGTAAAAAAAAGGAATGCGGTTACATCAACAATATGTAGACTGAAGTTGTAGGGTAGTTGTGGCACAACAACAGTGGATGGTCCTACAACGATTGCTTTTTCAACAGAAAGTTTGGAGCTAACTGTCGCACAAAAATGTTGACAGAAGCTGTTTTAAGCACGAAACGATTCCGTAAGGGAGAAGTGTTTTATGCAAATTTAGCATTTACAGCTTGCAGTACAGGCCACAAGCAGCGCTACAAATCAATCCATTTGGAGAATGCTGAGGCTGCGTTCGCACATGACGGTTTTCGCAACTCGGAATAAAACTTCTTACCGATATTTAGAGCAGGTTTCTAGACGAGGTTCATTGCTTCATTCTGAGTGACAGGTTCCGTTGCTTCTGACCGAGCGCAAACAGAACGACGGTTTCTTCGCACTCGGTATTAAGCAGCGAAGTCTCGCCTGAAAATCTGCTGTGAGTACTGACAAGAAGTTTCATTTCTGGTCGCGAAAACAGCTATGAGCGAACGCAGCCCTAACCGTACAAAAGTAATCACAATTTTTCAGTACCACATAATTAAAGCATCAAATCCTGACTAAAGATAATATCATTTCCAATAACGTAATTGAAAACAAATTTAGGCCTGGGCTACGCGTTTGTTGTACCGAAAAGACTGGAGTAACAAAACAACATCGCTAGTCAGATCTTGCATTTTAAATCGGGCCAATAAAAGAATGTAATCGAATAATTGTGCTTTGCATATAGAGAATTAGTTTGCTTGTTTCTTTGTTTTTGCCCATAAAACGAGAAAATGCAATGCAAAAACATTGCGGCGCAGTTGCAAGCGTTATAGATCAGGAAGCAGCAAAGAAACAAATGAATGTTTTTCTAGTTGAGTGCTATTTTAAGCCAGCTTGAGTGCAGAATTAAAGGAAAACTAAAAAAGAAAATCAACGTGAAACAACCTGAGCAAACTTGGGTCAAATGGTTTGAGTGGTAAGTCACGTGATGGCAAGAAAAATATTGAACGTCGCATTTGATTTTGATAAAAGCCCAGCTATCACTTTTAAACGTTGTTTCAAATGTAATAAAGTCAGTTATTCAGATTTTTACGAATCTCAGATCAAAATTTTGTGTCACGAAATACCAGAGCTGATTTATATTCCCATTTATAGTCTGTAATAACAGCGTGTGCACCTCTTTGTCTTGCTAGTGGGAAGATTTTATTTAGTGTAGGTATGTCGCACTGCATTTTGTGCCTGTAACAAGGACATTTAAGGGAACTGGCGTCCAAGAGCAACACGCCTGGCAACTTCAAATTTGAATCTGCCAAAAGAAGACAAAGTGATTGCTATGCACTAGGTGCCAGTCAGCAGCGTTGTAACCGGTAGAACCAAAGGCAGCGACGTACATCCCTTTTTGTGTCCAACGTTATGTCGAGTTAATCAGTCTGGTCAGTGAAGACTTTTTCTCCCATATCTTTTTGATCTTTGTGAAAACGGTGTGTTATTGGAG
Organism: Trididemnum clinides; assembly: GCA_963675345.1. Lineage (NCBI taxonomy): Eukaryota > Metazoa > Chordata > Ascidiacea > Aplousobranchia > Didemnidae > Trididemnum > Trididemnum clinides. Next base: position 15,094,542 of record OY776302.1, read on the forward strand.
TGCTAAAAAATGTCCCTACTGCAGCATGCGACGAGAGCAAATTGTGATTTGCCTTTAACTCGTGGGGTGGCCGGGTTGGTGTTAAACAGCAAAATGTCCCGAAATGAAATTAAAGTTTCCATCGTTGAGGTTATTGCTGATATATTAAAAGAATTTTCTGCGTCCGAGGTAAGCTTTGTTGCTTGTTTTTTATGATACAATAGTAGGCCATTTGCGGTTTGCGTTTTCGAAAATTCGTTTGTTTGATCACTTGCATCCCCGAGCGAGCGAGTGAGTTTACCCATCCTCTTCCCTGGGATAGAGATGCAACGAGACAGGCAACCAAGTTCAACATCGTCTATCTAATCAAAATTAGGACAGAGAAAAAGAAAAGGCGTCAGTTTTTTTGAGTCACACACGAATGCGAGTTACAGACTCGTAGCTCCACCCCCAACAAGGCAAAATGCCTTGGGTGGGTAACCATGAGTTAACTCCTACAACATTCTGAGTGAACAGCTTCACTATTCTCACCCGGTAAAGCAGGGATACCCTTCTTTTGTCATTGAAAACAATTTAAAAAGTTTTGCACATTTGCATAATTAGAAACAGGGTAAAGACAAGATATATCCTTAGTATTGTTTTCGGTTTCCACTATAGTCGTGTTTGGTCTGTATTTGCTTGTTTTTTAAATTATATTTTTAATCGTGCTTTGTTTTTTGCTTAATGCTTTTTTAATGTGCCCTTATTATTTTTTTGATGGTTTGGAATCAAAACTCTCCTAAAGTTTTTTTGTTTTCTTCTGGGTTTTAGTTTTGTCATTTTTGTTCTTTTCCTTCTTTTTTTACTTTTTCTTAGGTTTTTTTCTTTGTTGTGTCTTATATTCTGGTCATTTAGCTTTCGAGTTTTGTTTGAATTTTTATTATTTGTCATACTTACACACGCATTAAGTCCTCCTTTGTTTTCTTATCGATGCTTTTTGTTTTCTCTGTCTTAGTTTTTTGTTTGTGTGAACTTTTTAAAATGCATTTTAAAATAAATAAAAACATTTTAAAATGCCCAAATCTACATGTTTCAAAACACAGGAAAAAAAATTTCTTTAAAAATTAGCAAACTCAATGAACAAAAGATATAGGCGCATATGGCACCAAACTCAGCACGGAGTCCAATGAAATAGCCATTTCGTTGTTGGTATAAGCGGCTTTGAATTCTTGTATTTTGCTAAGTGATAAAAGTAATAAATTACCTGCAGGGCCGCCATCTAGCAGATCGGAAGTACAATCGCAGCCTCATTAACAGTTTTATTGCTTTTCAAATCACGATCTGTTCGTAAAATCGGTAAAGAATGACAGCAAAAAAAATGAGGAAACATTCTTTCAGAAAAAGCGGTTAACCAAACATCCATGAATCACGTATTACAGATTGGAATGATCGAATTTTTGCCACACGCGCAAAAAGTTTCCCCATTCAGAAGTCAACGCTGGTTATGTTTATCGAGAAGTGCATCTGGGAATAAACAGTATATTGGACTGGACGGCAGATGCTTTCTCGTAGCCCGCTCCGTGAGTACGCCTGTCCTCTGAACTCGTATGACAAACCGAAACCAAATCTAGCCAAACGGTAAAGCATCTACTGTTACCGGTGTTCTGGCAAGGCCTTGTAAGTGGCAAACGCCCTTCTCACGGCGGGTCGATGCATCCAAACGCATCGTCAACATGTTCCAAAGGCCTACCATCCTTCAGCTGAACATCAAAAGCCTCACTGCAAGCAAGATGATCGTTCTTTACCATCTTGCTGCACACCGCTGAGGCACTCGTCATCCTACTCCAGGAGACCCACTGCACGTCTGCACAGAAGTTAGCTCTACTGGACTACCAACTAGCTGGGTACTCCTTAAGCAGGAAACATGGTCTTGCTACGTTTGTCCATGAACAACCGAAGTGGACTCTTTGAGACCAATCTCCACCTACATCAGAGACTGAGTGGCTGTGCGTCGATGTTGATGGATATAAGATAGTCAACGTTTACAAACCTCCACCGATTCGTTTGCAAGTATCCGATCTCCCAGTATTCCCACATCCCTGTTTTTATGCTGGCGACTTTAATTGCCAGCATGTTGACTGGGCTTATGATGCCAACAGTGCAGATGGAGGATGCCTGGTTGGCTGGGCAAATACCAACAATTTCGCCTGACTTCATAACTCAAAAGATGCCGCCAGCTTCCACTCTGGCCACTGGAATACAAGTACCAACCCGGATCTTGCATTCGTCAGTATCGATTCAGACAGTCGTTTACCTGACAGACATGTCTTAGAAAAGCTCCCAAGGTCTCAACATCGACCCTCGCTTATTACACCACCCAGGTTTGCTCGTTCTGAACCAAGCAAGCCTGTAAAGCGATGGAACTTCCGCAAGGCCAAGTGATCTACTTTATTACTCTCACAAACAGACTTGCCAAGACTTTGCCGCCACCTGATTCACCTGATATGGATCACGCATATCAGTATTTCTGTAATGCCATCAGCACTGCGGCGAAAAAGTGTATCCCACGTGGACGACAAAATAATCGTATACGATGTTGGAATGCCGAGTGTGAATATCTATACCAAACATTCTTGCAACAGCTGCTACAGCTTTGCTTGCCAGGCTTGACAGGAAACGATGGGATCGATGATCTGAGTCTGTCCAGAACATTGACTTTTCACATTCCAGCCGGGTAGCATGGAGTACGTTAAATGATCTTACTGGTAGTTCACGACAATTCCCTCGTCAATGTTCCGTGTCAGGCTAGCCAGCTGGTAAAAAACGGGAAATACGAGGATGCAAATTGAGAGATTTCTCGATTCATTATGCATGAATTCTCTGATCTTTGGATGACTACTGTCCCAGATGCAGTGAATATCTCAGGAGATTTTTCTCCAAGTTAATTTGCTGCTGCTCTCCACTACTTAAAACCAGGTAAAGCTCCGGGCCGTGGCTCTATTTGTCCGGGGCTTTCAATCCATGCTGGTCCCGGCTTGAAGTTCTGGCTACGTGATTTCCTTTCTTCCTGCTTGCGCCAACACAAAATCCCAAAAGTCTCGAGAAGGGCGCTGGTAGTCGCGATCCCTGAGCCCTCAAAGTCTACAGAGCACCCACATAGCTACCGATCCATCTCTCTGCTCTGCGTCTCTTACAAGATCCTCGAACGACTGATCTACAATCGTGTCGAACCAATAGTCGACCCCTTTCTTCCGAAGGAACAGGCCGGATTTCGACACGGAAAGTCTACCGTAGATCAGGTCGTTTTGCTAACGCAAATCATTGAGGATTTTTTTGAGGCAAAACGGAAGGCTAGTGCCAAGATCTGGTAGCTGCTTATGAACTGTCTGGCACCATGGCCTCACCTGCAAGGTGCTGAGATATCTACCAGACAAGCACATAGTCCAGACGATCATGGAACTGTTGTTCGGAACAGAAGCTTCACCCTGACCACTGATGACAGCAAGGCAAGCAGGCTCCGACGCCTGAAAAATGGTCTCCCATAGGAATCAGTTTTGGCTTTTCTTCTTTTCAATATATACATCCACGACCTGCCTTCCATAACCTCCAATAAGTATGTCTACGCTGACGACTTGACGACACTTTATTCATCTAGAAATTGGAAGGTGTTGGAAAGAGCTTTGAGCGAAGACATTACTACAGTTTCAGCATATCTTCAAAACTTGGCAGCTAAAGCTCAGCCATGCTAAAACGATGACCGCAGCCTTTCATCTCCACAATCGAGAGGCTAAGCGTGAGCTTAAAGTTAAGAACAATTGTAACGGGTTCGTGGAGCAGAGACCCTTGGGGTAGTCTCCGAACCCGAGACAGATTGCAGTGAAGCTGAAGTTGTAAATAGATGAAACGCGCTTTTCCTCTCGTCACGCTGTTATTGTCTTACTTTCTTGAATAAATTCTTTGATAAATTTTTATTGATAATACGCAAAACTGAAAATGGAAATAATGAAAGTGATAAGCAGAAATGAAAAAACAAGACGGATTGGCTTCGGCGACGTTGGCGTTGTAGCGATGTAGCGTTGTTAGCGGCGTAGCGGTTTCAAACTATTTTGACCCCCAAGTACTTTCTTCTTTACTACAGCTCCAACACAATAATAATCGACAAAGAAACAGCTCAACCAACTTTTCTCTACGTTGGCATCTACGAGCTTCTTTGATAGTTCTTTGACTTCTACTCAAACGTGCAGATTTTACAAACAACGTAATCCTTCTTGCAACGTGTCTACTTGAGAATAGTGTAAAGGTGTGTTAACAAGGCAGTTACTACTGCGTCGCTCGAGGGTCAACCTCGCCAATCCAACGACTAATCAATAAAAGACGATACCTCGAGAGAAACAAACATAATAACCACACAACGCGGGTTCGAATCACAGATTGGCTACGCAAAAACTAGACTTAAAGCATTAAATGTTGCCAAATATTGTAACAATATTTACATTCCCCCCAAATATACGACTAAAGGAAGATATTTCCCACAAAATATTGTACAACAGTGACAATACATAAGGCTTTAAATTAGTAACAACGTTAAAACAAAATACAACAAACACATTAGGGTGATGCAAAAATGGTGACCATTTCATAATTTGTGGGGCACCCCTTAATTTTGTTCATTTTGGTATAAAAACACCCTGTGTAATGTTTTTTTCAATTTTAATAATATTTAGAGTATGCTACCACAGGTCAAAGTTTGTAATTTTGTTCTTTTTTTTTATTTTTCAGATTATTAAATATAAGTTACATAACCTAGTTATATTTACTAATCAGATACTGTAAAATAGCAATTTCATCACTGCTGCATAATTTTCACACCATCATTGAGTTAAAAGCTAGTCTCACTCTGTTTATACAGTAGAAGAACTGCTCTCCCAAACTTGTCCCCACCTCAACCCCCTGCTATAAGCCCCACAATAACTTGAGCCAATTGTAAGACAGAGCGTCATAGCTTCAGTACCCTCACAGCTGTCACAGAAGGAGGTTGTGCTTCTCTTTGTTCTAATAAACAGTAAGCAATCTTCATTTTAATACACAGTAAGCAATGGCGTCTCGCCATCCAACCAGAAGCATTACAGATATATGGCTAGTTGGTCAGCCCATAGAAGCATTAAAAACTTCTGTTCTTCCATCTAAAAGAGAAGCAATGTCATTATTCATGAATTATAAAACAAATTGTAAGCAAACTGTTAGAGAAGCTCTAACATCAACTGCTAAAGATGTGATGCAAGTCTGGGAACAAGCGCGAATTCCAACAAAACTGAAAAAACATGTAATTGAGAAATTGAATTCTATTTACAATGAATGGTTGAAATTAAAGAAAAATAAAGAAAATAAGAAAAAACAAAGTCAAAATTTGCTAAATAAACAAAAGAAATGGGATCATGACTTGGATAAATTATTTGATATTGCCCATGCTGATGCTCTGAACTTAATGGACAATGAAGAAGATAAAAAGTTTTTGATGTTGCAAAGGCAGCCTAAGCGTGAAGGAAAAATGGCTGGTGTGGATAAAAAATATTCACAACTTCAAAAAGCAGCAAGTGAAAATGAAAAGAAACTTGAGATTAAAAGAAAAAGACAAATGAGTGATTTTGAAAATACAGTTGAACTTGCTGATAGTGGCTCATCATCAATTACTTCTGCAGAAAACTCCAGCCAGGATGAAGACGAAGAGTGCACAATTGATTCTAGCAAACCATCAACATCTAGAATCTCTTCAGCAAGAAAAAAAGTCAAATTAATGGATGACAGGCTACTAGCTTCTCTTGATGTTGCTAAAGTCAGTGATAGAAGTGCTTCATTGATTATGATTCCCACTGTGAAAAATTTAGGTCATGATCCGGATGAATTTAATGTCAGTTATTCAAGCATCAGGCGTGCAAGGCAAAAATTTCGCAAAGATATTTCAGAAGCTCTAAAAGCTGAATTAAAAAATGATGTTCCCTTAACTATCCACTGGGATGGCAAACTATTGGAAGATATTTCGGGAGAAGAAGTTGTTGACAGGCTCCAGTTTTAGTTTCAGGAAATGGAGTTGATCAGCTCCTTGGTGTACCAAAACTCAGCAGTGGCACTGGAGAAAACACTTCAGCTGCTGTGTTTAAACTTGTTCTTGACTGTGGTCTATTAAATCAGGTAAAATGCATGTGTTTTGACACAACAGCTTCGAATACTGGCCGTAAAAATGGAGCTTGTGTTTCACTTGAGCACAAAATGGACAAAGATATGCTTTGGCTTGCCTGTCGTCATCATATTTTGGAGATAGTTTTAGAATCAGTTGTGTCCACCTCATTACCAGCTTCATCTGGACCAAATATACAAATATTTAAACGTTTTAAAGTAAATTGGGATAAACTGAATAAAGAATCCTTCCAGACAGCTGAGAATGACCAAACCATAGCCACCAAAATTGCCAAAATAAAAGATGATACAATAACATTTGCCAATAACCAGCTGAAAGAGCACCAACCCTGCGATGATTACAAGGAATTGCTTGAACTGAGTATAATATTTGTTGGAGGAATCCCATCTTCAGGAATACGCTTCAAAAAACCAGGAGCCTGTCATAGAGCCCGATGGATGGCAATGATAATATATTCTATGAAGATCTGGATGTTCAAACAGCAGTTCACTTTGACAAAGTCGGAAGAGAAAGGTCTGAGAGACATCTGTTGCTTTGCAGTTGAAGTTTATATTAGATCCTGGTATACAGCACCTGTTCCTCGTTATGCTCCTCGGCTTGACTTGCAACTATTAAAGAATTTAGTCAAATACAAAGAAAGCGAAGAAAAAATTGCAACAATTGCACTCAAAAAGTTCTCAAACCATCTGTGGTATCTTTCTGAAGAGCTTATAGCACTTGCTTTCTTTGATGAAGAGATCTCCATTGAGATGAAGAACAAAATGAGGGAAGCTCTGGAGAACCCTGCTGAGCAGAATAATATCAAACGAACCACTATTGACCATGCAGTAATTGAACAGAAGTAGCTTAATGATTTTGTGACTTCACACACTAAAGTCTTTTTTGAAATCCTTGGCCTCCCGTGCAGTTTCCTTGAATCAAACGCAGAAAATTGGGACTCTAATGATGAATATTTGAAAGCACGTGAAACTGTAATGAATATGAAAGTAACAAATGATTTAGCAGAAAGAGGAGTGAAGCTAATGGAAGAATATAACAAGATCCTCACAAATGATGAGCAACAAAAGCAGTACCTTTTGCAAATAGTGAAGAAGTTCAGATCTTCTCTACCGGACAAAAACAAGAAAACAATTATGTCACTGAAATAAATCGTCATGATGATACATGCTAGTGGTTATGATAGGCTTACTGGGGAGTTTCCACTTAAAAAAAAGCAACGCGCCCATGACTATACCTCAATAGGTGGTGTGGAAATTAGTCTCCAAAATGTAGCAAAAAAATGAAAATTTACTTTAATGTTAGAATTTTTAAAGGCTGGTAGCAACCTCTAAATATCAATTGATTGACCTCAAATTTTGTATGTAGTGTTTTTGAGGCAAACAGTATCAGATTAGAGGGTGCCCCATTAAAATTTCAAAAAATTTTCAAAACCCCGTCTTTTTGCATCACCCTAAAACACATATAAACGTATTTACACTATATACATATTTTACAAACATAACATATCAATGATACTTTCAAACGGTTGATATCCAAGATGGGATATCTTTTTTACTTGTGACTGGGACAACAACACACATTTTCGAAACGGGACGTTTCACTTCACTACCGTGCATTTTTACAATTGCCGAGCGCACAAAACCTTTGGGATCCGGAAACGTTTTCAAAATTTGCCCCAAGGGCCATCTACTTCTAGGCGTATTTTTATCGACAAGAATCACAATGTCGTTCACCATCACATTACGTTTTGTTTCATACCATTTTTGACGATACTTTATGGTAGGTAAATACTCTTGGGCCCACCGTCTCCAAAAAGGTTGGCAAAATGCTGGGCATAGCGCCACTTACGGGCAATTAAGGAATCGCTATTCGCAGTATCAGTGGGAGGCATACCCGACGCCGGACAGAGCTGTAATACATCGTTAGATGTAAGAGGTCTCTTGATCTCTTCTACGAAGGAAACTGGAGTTAAAGGTCTGGAATTGAGAATACCTTCTACCTCAACAAACAACGTGGCAAGACCTTCTTCAGTGAAAGTGTTTTGTGAAGTAATTGATGTTAATACCTTACGCACTGACCTGATTAGTCTTTCCCAGGACCCGACAAAATGGCTTGCCAAGGGGGTGTTAAAGTGCCAGTCTACATCTTTCTGCACCAGAAACTCAGTAATCTGCTTCTGATTCCATTTCCGAATTGACTCCTTTAAAACCTTCTCTGCTCCAACGAAGTTAGTTTCATTGTCAGAGTATATATGTCCAACGTTTCCACTTCTGGCAACGAACCTTCGGAGCGCGGAAATAAACGAATCGGTTTACAGAGTATTCAGAACCTCAAGATGTACAGCTCGCACTGTCATACATGTGAAAATACAGCCATATCGCTTGACTAGGCTTCTTCCTTGTTTCACTGAGAACACTCCAAAACAATCGACTCCGGTATGGAAGAAAGGTGCGTGATTCATATCTAAGCGACATTCCGGCAGATCTGCCATTAATTGAGTCGAGACTTGAGCGTTTTGGCGTTGACAAGTTGCACATTCCTTGAGCACATTTCGAATGACGTAACCTCCCTTTTCGATCCAAAATCGTTGACTCAGTGCAGACGAAGTATGATTGATTGCAGAATGTCCGGCCAAAAGATGATACCATCTAATCACTAGTTTTGTAAAATGAGAATTTGAGGGCAGAATTATTGGGTGTCGAGCGTCTGCGCTGATCGAAGCTTTTCCCAGCCTTCCTCCTACTCGCACGACATTGTGAGAGATAAACGGATTTAATTTTTTAATGGAGAGTGAGCACACTTTGGAACTTAAACGGTTGCCGTTTTTTTAGAACCAAAATTAAATTTGAAAGATAACGGCGTTGTTCATGAATAGCTACCTGTGATTCTGCTGATTTTAATTCCGCCACAGTAATGTGGGAAGTAGAGCTCTTAACCAAGTCCTTTCCATGCAATCCTGCTCGCTTTCTTTTCAAAAACTCGAACAGTCGTATGCACCAAGCCACCGATTTTTTCAATTTATGAAGAGATGAGAAGTGTTCGATGAGGCGGTCTGTAGGCGTTTCTATCGCAGACTGAACGACCAAATTGCTAATAATCTGTATCCCCTTTTCGAACAGAGGAAATTCTTCTGGAAGTTGTTCCAAACTTTCCAATTGTTCCGGCCACTCCTCTTCAGCCTGTTGTAGAAACTCTGGTTCCGACAACCACATGGAAGACTCAACGAACGCTTGTGCCTGCTTGCATCTTGTCGCCTCATCTGTGGGGTTCAACTTCGACGGGACGTACCTCCAACTCTGTATGTCGCTGTTCCTTTCGATCTCTGCTAATCTGTTGGCAACGAAGACAGGAAATCTTTTATTGCTGTTGTAGATGCTAAGCAACACGGAGGTTGAATCCGACCAGAAACAAGTTTTTTCTATAACCAACGGCAATTCCTTTTTTAACATTTGGTCAAGACGCAGAGAGACGATAGCCGCCAGCAACTCTAATCGAGGTATTGTAGTCATAGGAGAAGGCGCGAGATGCGACTTCCCCATTAAGAACGAACAATGCACCTTGCCACTCTTATCGGCAATGCGGAGATAAGATACAGCACCATAAGCTTCTCCAGAAGCGTCAGAGAAATGGTGCAATTCATAGGTCAACTCTCCGTTCATATCAGAGGGCTTAAGGCAGCGTGGTATTTTCAACTCCTCCAAATAATATAGCGCTGAAATCCAAGCTCTCCATCGTTCCTATTTCTTCTCAGACAAAGCGGCATCCCAATCATCACCGTTCATTTCTCGCAGCAGCAACTTTATTTCTACTATCACTGGAGCAGCAAATCCTAATGGATCAAACAAGGAATGACTAGCTGACAAGATTCCTCGTCTCGTACAGGGCTTTCTTGGCATATCAACTTTAATTCTAAACTCATCTACTACTATGTCCCAATGCACACCTAGCACTCGCTGACTTGTTGTGTGTTCCAGCAATAATTCCTTGTATTTCTCGCAACGATCCTCCTCGGGCACCTTAAGAAGAGCTCGTTCACAATTTGAAAGCCATTTTCTAAAGTCTGAAGCCATAGCTGGACAAGGCATTTCGCAGCTCATTGGCCAAATCTGCGGCCTCTTCGCTGGTTTCTACTGACATAAGACAATCGTCAACATAGAACGCTCTTTGTATAGCTTCAATTGTTTGAGATGAACAATTCTCAGCGGATAAAGCTGCAGTCTGTTTTAGACAAAAGAAAGCACAACTAGGGGATGATGTTGCTCCGAACAAATGGACTGTCATCCTATAAACTTCTGGTCCTTTGTCAACGTCTCCATCTGGCCACCATAAGAATTGCAGCGCACTTCGATCTTCCGGGCTGACTTTAACTTGATGGAACATTGCTTCTATGTCCGCAACAAGAGCGATAGGATTGAGTCGAAATTGTGTCAATACCCCTGACAAATGTGAGAGGAGGTCAGGTCCTTGTAGAAGCTTGTCATTTAGAGACACTCCCATAAACGTTGCTGCACAATCAAAAACGACTCTTATCTTGTCCGGCTTCTTCGGATTCATAACTGGGTGATGGGGTAGGAACCAGGTGCAAGCATTTCGTTTGCCGTCATCTCTGACCTTTTCCGCGTAACCTTTCTTGATATAGTCTTGCATAACGCCCGCATATTTTTTGTGTAGCGATTCGTCCTTCGAGAGCCTACGTTTCAATGACTCCAACCTTTTTTCCGCCATTGCTCTGTTGTCGGGAAGGAAGACATTCTTATGCCTCCAAAGCAAGGGTAGCTGAAAGTGACCATTGACAATGTTGATCAAATCCTTCATTATTTTATGTGCCAGGCGATCTTCTCGAGAATTATCATGGTACAGGCCACAACCGACTTCGTATTCGTGTGGAGGTAAGTTCGGGTCTACCTTTGCGTTTTCTGGAAGGATGACATGCATGCAAATGTTCGTAGCACTATTGTTTCTCACTTCAGCGCAACACTGACAACGAAAAGCTGGGCCAAACAGCACCCACCCAAGAGAAGTTCTGATAGCATCAGGGGTTCCTTCCGGTCCAAATCTGCACTGAAGTACCCGAAATACCACAGATGCGTCCACTCCAATTAAAAGACTGATGGTCTTGTGAGAAAGCTCTAATGAGGTGTCCTTCAAGTGCTCTAAATTATTCAACTTGCAACTAACTGGCACTTGAGCTGCCTTTAAAGGAATGGCGTCTACAACTAGAACCTCTCTAAGGCTTACACTACAGTTTTCATCAACACCACTCACTAACAGCGTTATAGCCTCTGTCTCTATGGGGGTAGGCTGAACTCCTGATGATAGCGTACTTATAGAGATGGTCTGCTGTGATTCATTAGCGTTCAACTCATCAGCAATACGTCGTGTGCAAAATGTTTGTTGTGATCCACTATCCAAAAGAGCATAAGTCAGCAGCTCTTTCCCATTGTGACATATCTTCACCGGAAGAGTCATGAAAAAATGACCACTAGAGTCTCGGTCCGAATAGATATTCTTCGTAGCGGCGCACAGTACCTTTTCACTATCGGCCGGCCCTGATGCTTTATCCCTATGAAGCAGAGTGTGATGCCGGTCTTTAGTGCATCCCTCTACGTTGCACCTTTGTTTAGATTTACAGTCTCTGCTTGTGAGTCCAGCATCTAGGCATTGAAAGCAACGGCCTTGCTTCATCAGAAAGGCAATGCGCTTGTACCTTCGCAATTTTTTAAAACGTGAACAGGCAGATAGTTCATGCTTTCCGTCACAAAAGGGACAAGTCAGACTTCCAGTCTTGGGAGTAAAGTCAGGGATAGCCGTAGTGTTTAGTACGGTTGCTCCTCTCTGTCCTACATGAACACTCTGTTTTAGGTTTCCATACACTACCTGTCCATACAATGAGTTTGCTTCTGCTGCCTCGTCTTGGACAAATCTCACCAACTCTTCAAATCTCGCTTGTCTTCCTGTAGTCTTAAACTCATGATACGACCACTTGGCCCAGTCCTTTTGCGTTTGTTCAGGAAGTTTTTCGATAATTCGTCGAATGGTGCCTAAAGAGTTTAAGGTTGCAAAGTCTTGTACGCCCCTCAACATAGTCACGCATTTGTCCATAAGCACTGACAATGTCTTTAGTCCTTTTGGGTCCTTCGTTTTCAGCCTTGGTGCAGCCAGGAGTTTCTGCTCACAATGGTGAGCGACAATGTGTGGTTGGCCATAGTCGTTATATAGAATGTCCATGGCTAGTCCATATTCAGATTTGGCATCGCGAGCCAAGTGTTCCAAGTTCTGTCTAATTCTCGTAGAACAATGTTGTAAAAGGTAGACTAATTTTGCGGAATTTGAAGACATTTTTGTGGCAATGTGTGCTTCGAAACTACGTATGAAGGGCCAATAGGTTAGAGGATCTCCGTCGAAATTTGGAATAACTGGTCTAGGAGGTGGATAGTCCTGAGAGGTAAGGATTGGAATCGACGCGGACTGTCCAGGAGGAGCATGCCAGTGAGTTACCGGAAGGGAAACATTCCTTCTGTCTTCCTCATACTCCGGTTCCGCAAATTTTCTAGATTGCTTAGAGTTATTTGTAGGTTGTTCATATTGACTAATCATGCCATCAAATTTTCTTACGTTGTTATAGTCTTTTGACGTAGCTAAATGATTTGCCATCGTCATGGCTTTGTTATCCTCCAAAGAACATTGCTCGTTCCTAGCCACAGCTCTTTCAATGTTCTGTTCTGACCCTTTCTCCGCATTTCTTAAAGTTTCGCAAATCTGTACTGATAAGGCGCAATAGGTCGTCTTAATGGTCTCGATCTGTCACCTCGATCGGATAAGGCTTCATCCCACGCCTTAACCTCAAACTTGGCCAATTCTACGTCCAACGCCCTTTCTTGTTCATTGGCTTTTCTTTCGGCCTCTTGCTTGGCTCGTTCGGCCTCTTGCTTAGCTCCTTCGGCCTCTTGCTTGGCTTATCTTTCGGCCTCTTGCTTAGCTCGTTCGGCCTCTTCCGCTATGCGCGACCTTTCCTTTTCCTTTTCTTTGACAAACAAAGCCAACTTTAACTTCACAAGGCTTTCCTTGCGCTTAAAGCTAGAGAGTGAATATCGCGAGCTACGTCCTGAACATCTCGAACCGCCATCTAAAGAGGATCCCTTCGACCCGGGTGCTGAAAGGGGACACAAAAATTTTGTGCCAATGGGAGGCGAGTCTACACTTTCATACCAACTTTTAACCCTGGCGTCAAATTCTAATTTAGCTTGTTCAACGCTAATCCTTTTGGTTTGTGTGCCGGGCAACAGGTCTTCCTCCGATAAGAAAATACATTCAGCCATTAAAGAATCGTATTCGAGGTTAATACTAGAGATTAGGGTTTTCAAAACGTTCTTGTTCTCAGGGTTAAGCATCAGATCGTCAGATATTAAATATTTGTTTTCTAAGTCTTTTAGAGTTGCACTTAAGTCACGACTGTGGTGATCCATGATCGACAAACACTCGTAAAATAATTCTACAACACTAAATTTGCGAACAAAGAGCGATCCTGTTATAGCCGTAAAAATAGGCGTTTGTAAGAGTTTGAACAATAACGAAAAGTACAGTACCTTAATTGTTCTGCGATTATTGTCCAATTTCTACTTCGTTGAATCAGATAAACGACGTCAACGCGGCTGCAGAATGTCTTCTTCAAACGGAGTTTTCCGAGCAGAAATCGAAGCACCGGAGATCAATTCAAGTTGAGCAGTAAAGGCACGGGTTCGGATATCCAACGGACCAACGGGATGAAACGGAGAAACAACTTTTCTTTCTTCAATGGGACGAATAGAACGATACAGAATCAGCCAAATAGTTTTGGAACTCCAACTGATCACTTTAGCGAAGCAACAATTAGCTTGAAACTTTGGCAAAGCAACAATTAGCTTGAAACTTTGGCGAAGCAAAAAATAGTTTGAAACTTTGTAACGGGTTCGTGGAGCAGAGACCCTTGGGGTAGTCTCCGAACCCGAGACAGATTGCAGTGAAGCTGAAGTTGTAAATAGATGAAACGCGCTTTTCCTCTCGTCACGCTGTTATTGTCTTACTTTCTTGAATAAATTCTTTGATAAATTTTTATTGATAATACGCAAAACTGAAAATGGAAATAATGAAAGTGATAAGCAGAAATGAAAAAACAAGACGGATTGGCTTCGGCGACGTTGGCGTTGTAGCGATGTAGCGTTGTTAGCGGCGTAGCGGTTTCAAACTATTTTGACTCCCAAGTACTTTCTTCTTTACTACAGCTCCAACACAATAATAATCGACAAAGAAACAGCTCAACCAACTTTTCTCTACGTTGGCATCTACGAGCTTCTTTGATAGTTCTTTGACTTCTACTCAAACGTGCAGATTTTACAAACAACGTAATCCTTCTTGCAACGTGTCTACTTGAGAATAGTGTAAAGGTGTGTTAACAAGGCAGTTACTACTGCGTCGCTCGAGGGTCAACCTCGCCAATCCAACGACTAATCAATAAAAGACGATACCTCGAGAGAAACAAATATAACAACCACACAACGCGGGTTCGAATCACAGATTGGCTACGCAAAAACTAGATTTAAAGCATTAAATGTTGCCAAATATTGTAACAATATTTACAACAATGATAAAATCTTACCATTTTGCCCAGTGTTAACCTATCTAGGTGTAAAACTGGGCAGAGTACTCACGTACCGTCATCACCTTGAGGCATTACCCAAAAAACTATTCAAGCGCGTTTCGTTGCTAAGGCGACTTGCGCGTTCAGGATGGGACGCTGGTGCCAAGACATTGCGCACAGCTTCCTTGTTCCTGCTTCACTCAACTGCTGAGTACTGTGCACCAGCTTGGTGTCGCAGCGCGCGTACTCGCCTCATGGATAGCGTTCTTTATGACGCTCTGCACATTGTCACTGGATGCCTACGTCCCACTCCGACGGACAACCTTCCAGTTCTCTCATGCATCCAGCCAGCTGATCTTCGTCGCCAAGGAGCGACACTCTCCTTGGTTAATCGCAGTTTTTTAAGGCCTGGCCAGCTGACTGAGCCACGGGCTGCTAGCAAGGAGAGACTGAAATCTAGACACCCGTTTGCTTTTGCCGCGCATAAACTATCACACAACTTATCTAAGTTGGGCACCCGCGCTGCCCAATGGACGAACTTGACATCGGACACAGAGTACTCCAAGAGTATGTCAGCGCTCGGTGTTTACATCCTAGGATCAGCACAAGACCTATTGGAATGAGTTTGACCAGAACAGCTTTGGTCAAACTCAATTGCTTGCGTACTGGCGTTGTGCGTTTCGGTTCGTCCATGCACAAATGGGGTCTTGCTTCTTCAGCGAAATGCGTATGTTGAGCTAACGAACAAACTACATTATTTTAACATGACTCATACATCGGGCACCTCGAGGAGTATTGGGTCTGACAGTTTTGGATGACGAAACAAGATGCTGGCTCAACTTCATCACTGCCAGCATCTGATCTAGGCAGCACAGCAGGTTTATGTGGTAAAAGAATAAGCCCTCGGTCACCATCTTTTTGTTGTGTCTGACCCGAATCATAGATACTCTGCCATACGACGAAAAAGAAATGTGGAAGATAGAAAAAAATACCGAAAGTTTAAACCAACGTTTACAAAGCCTTCGGCATGAAGATGCTGAATAGCAAAGTAAAAGTAAATAAGAGAAGTAATATAGATAGCTACTAAACGAAGAAACATTGCCAATAGCCAGAGTTACCGCCTGTCTGGGTTTAAAAATAAACACATTGTTTAAGAAGTGGTAACAAACATGTTAACACTATCGTTTTCGCCCTTTCTCACGTTTGTAGACTTTTGTAGACATCAACTTGACCAACTTTTGAAAAACAATGTTTTTGCTTTTCGTAACCTTTTTTCGAAACTGAATTTCATGAAATGATATTTTATGACAAGTTCTACAAAAAATCAAATAAAAAACATCACAAAAATTAGCACATTTTTGTGAAATAGCCACATCATTATTTTCAATGCAGCTGGTTTTGAAAATAAGCGCAAATCTTAAAAATAAGCTCGACACGGCAATCCTTTCTTGCAGCATCAACAATTGTGCTGCTTTGTCTCTTGTTTGAAAACCATACAAATTTTTTTCGACAAGGCTTGCTGAGTAGAAATCAAACGAATGTCGAGTAAACTATTTTTGAATTCAATAAGGAAAGAAGTTTAGATTCCCCTGAATGGGAGCTCTTTTGGAATGAAAATACATCGACGTTTCATTCCATATTTAAAGAGGAAGAAAAAATAGTTGGTTTTAACGAAAGCGGAAACTTTGGTTGAGCGCTGTACCTATCATAGGCGTAGCTAGGGGACGGTTACGTGATCTAAGCCCCCAAATTTTTGGAATCCATAAAAGAATCAAAGTGTTTTTATGTATCACGGCTAAAAAAACTGGAAAAAAAACGGTCTTTTAGCCTATTTTAGGAACGTGTTAGAGATTGACAAAATTTAGGGTTGGATTATATCATTCTCCAAAAAAGGTCATTCAATAAACTTTAGATTTACATTGCCAAAATCGGGGTTAGCGAATGTTGATGAGGTTATCTCACAACATCCAGAAACACCAAGAAATAGACATTTTTCATCGCCGCAAATCTACGACTGGCTACACTAATAGTTTATTTAATGACTTGTGACGAGGCAGCTAATTTATCCCAAACACATAAAATTGTCCTTTCTAGTTCAGAGCTGTGCTGCTAGTTACGAAGGTCAAGAAAAATTCGTTGGCAAACTTTTTAAAGATATGTTGAGGATTTAATGATTCAATGCAACGTGAAGAAGAATACGTTGATTGCGATGCCCCTTGACAGTGCAGCACCTTTGAAAAAGCTTGTAGAACTCACGAAAAAGAAGCCATTACTTTTAGCACCGCATACATTTCCTTTGCTTTGTTTAATACATTGCACTAGTTTTCAATGATCATTTTTTGTTGTGTAGGCAACCAAAAATATTACGCGAGAACCTTTATACTTTTATTGGTGTTTCTGCAAAAACGCATAACGTTCTATGAAAATATACAAAACAAAGGACCCAAATGATTTTGACGTTTTGAGATCTAAAAACAAACCTTTCACTGACCAGATGGATGGCAAAAGGGTTGCTGCAAAAATGATTGCTGCTAAGCATGTGTCGTTGCACGAAACTCTTCTGACAGCGCAACAGAGAGGGGAGCAAAATGCAATATTTAATAAAAAAAATAATTATTCAAGAGAGGTTCATGGTTCTGCGCATCCACAGCTTTGCTACGTTTTCTGAAGCAAGTACCAAGCTTTCACCAGAAGGGTCAGTAACACCAGAGCAACTGCTTAGTTATCTTTTCGGAGAAGAAACTCAACTGCAAGGAATGCATACTGAAGAGAGCAGCAAAAAAATTACAAAAATGATAATTGGCAGCGCGGTGTTCATAATCATCTATTAGTCAGCAAGTTTGTAGGACAAACAGTGGAAGTCGGAAACAACTACTGCCTCAAGCTTATGCAATTTCCAATGTTGAAATGCATCAATGGGAAAAATAGGCCAAGTGAATTAAGCCTAAAGCAAGTATTTTTTAAACTTAGTGGCATGATATCAAATCTGACACTATTGCTAAAAACTTTCGTTAAAAAAGGATTTGAAGATCATGAAAGTTATTAAATTGATTTTACTGAGAGAGCCTGGTGGCAATTACGTTTCTTTTCAAACCACTGACATTCAAAAAACTTAAAAAGTTGTAATCATGCAAGAACGTACAATAATCTTCACCACATTGGCTGCTTTGTTAAGGAAACTGGTTGTAGAAGTTTAGATTTACACTCAAGGATGAGATAGGCTTTATCAACAAAGTTAAAGAATTGTCAAATAGCTCAAAAGTAAACATTTAACATCATGCACAAAATATTAGCAGATTTTGATCAATTGCTGTCAAACACGCGCATATTCATGTTGCCTGTCTTCATCTTCTTCTTTTTCTGGCTTTATTTCAATCAGTTGGAGTCGCCGGTGTGAAATCTTACTCTCCAGAGCGTTTGATCTTTGCGTAATCCTTCTTCAATTCCACTCCTTTAAGGCATTATTTCCGTTTGTTGACGGATGCACTGCTTCACGGTCGGATGCACTCCCTGTCGCCAACCCTCTTTGAAGGGAACTGGATCGCTGCAACGGGTGGACTTGCACGAACTTTCACAATAAGGTATAAGACAGAATATGAACGGTAGAGGAAATTGCTTTGTTAATGACGGGCACCTCCGACAAAAGACAAAATACAGGCACACCTAATAAATAAAATAGAGTCTTGTCTGTAAATGTATGTGTGCGCTTTTAGTCCTCCGAAGCAACTGCGCCTAAAAACCTATTCCTGGTGCGTTGATCACTGCCCTGGGGTGAGTGTCATTAGGTGTTTTAATGACGTCATCATGAAGTCTCAATAAAAATTAATTTTCTTAAAACCTCATCTTTAAGCGGAGGAAAGCAAAATTGAGCTTTAGCAGCACCTTTCTCAAACCAGATTCAAACAACTCTTACTTCTTTAGAGGGCAAGAAAATCTCACGTTAAACGTTTTTTGCTAGATTTGCAGTTTACTACTCAAAGAGTTAATAGTAAGCGGGACCTATTTTAAGCCCTTACCTCTATGAACACAGTACGTGATCCAAAGAACCGTATTACACATCAATTTATTAAGGTTTAAAGGTAATTTACGCGCTGTATATGCATGTTCACATGAATGACATGGTTATTTCGCAAAGTAATAGTTTTGCAAATAATAAAAGCTCTATCCCATAATTTGCTTAGTTCGCTTGCTTAAGAGTTTTTTAAAATGTGGTTTGAGAAAGGTGCTGCTAAATTATTATGACGCGTCCAGGGATGGTCTCGTCAAATTATGGGATAGGGCTTTTATTATTTGCAATACTATTACTTTGTGAAATAACCACGTCATTCATGTGAACATGAACATATAGCGCGTAAATTGCCTTTATAACTCAATAAATCGATGTATGATACGGTTATTTGGATCACGTCTTGTATTCATAAAGCTAAGGGCTTTAAATAGATCTCGCTTACTATTAACTTTTCGAGTAGTACACTGCATTTTCGATACGGATGGGGTCCCCGCACCAAAGTGATAGCATGCCCCCCGCGCGTGATGTGTGCGAAGGAATTTGTAGTAGAAAGTTAGTACATTTTTCATGTCATTGCAAATATGGGGTTTTGTTTTTTGGTGATGACAGGACAGGCCTTGCTGGTGAGTCCAAAAGGACGAAACGCATCTTGGAATGGTCTCGTCAAATTATGGGAAGGGGGCTTTTATTATTTCCAATACTATTACTTTGTGAAATAACCACGTCATTCGTGTGAATATGCATATAAAGCGCGTAGATTACCTTTATAACTCAATAAATCCACGTTTGCTAGATTTGTTTTCGGTTTTTCAAAAAATACTGAACAAAGCAACGTGTTCAAAAGACTTTACAAAAGATATTTGAAAGCTGCTTCCAATCCTGAAAATCGTACAATGATTGTACCTTTATTATCTTCAGAATTAGCAATAACTTTTTTAAAAGCGTGCTTTTTCTTTCGATCCTTCTGACGTAACTCTGACTTGTGATAATCCATAGTGACTTCATATACTGTCATGTATAACTTTAGCAAATATGGCAATTTTCGAAAAAATTCTATTAGAAGTTTTTCTGAGCCTGTTGTGTCTTGTGTTGTAAGGAAGCTTGTTTTTCTGTCAAGTGTAGTTGACGTTAATTGATAACTAACTGAATTAAAATAGCATTGGAGGTGGTAATTGAGGAATACCTTAAACAAATAGATATTTTTCCATCTCATTCAAGTTGTTGGATTTTTTTGTCGTTAACTGAGGGTAAGGAAGCTTTGAGCCAGTTGTGTCAGGAAACAATGAACCCATCACTTAATTGATCTTGTGGTTGATTGGTCCCCATGTCTTATCATGGTTGCGTGAACAGCTTACCGGTAACAAATGGATACAAAAAATGTCCCAAATGTATCAATGGCATAGGCTAAGATACAGAAGTTACAGTACTAAAAAACTCTTTTGAGAACTTTAACATTTTTAAAGGTTCCACCCCCCTGGTTACCCAAGACCTCATTCGCAGGCTCATAAGTTCCTGTGTAAAATTTTGGGAACCTTTGATCTACATGCATAAAAAAGTGTGCTTACACTGAAATTGTACTTCACATAATGTTGAAACTTTCAAACTTGAAAATCAGCCCAATATGTACATCGAAAGCTGCTTCGTCGTCAAGTTTTAGCATGGTGCTGAACAAATTTGTGTGTGGCTGTTAATTGAAAAAAAATCCGGCTCATAGGCGCCACACTTATGGCTGCTTTCCAGTAGGCGTAGATTGCAGGCGTAGCGTGAAACAAAAGATATACGCCTGCAATCTACGCCTAATGGAAAGCAGCTTTTAATTGCCGAGGCCCTTGCGGCTGATGCCAATGCAATCGGCCAATGTAAAGCACAAAAACTCAAAATTTAATCAGTTATGATTAAAGAATACTTTGGCAGTTCGAGAGGGTGCCGAAAACTGCCTGAAATATCCTTCTTTTTACTTTCTTTCTTTGCTGCATCGCAACGCAGATACGTAATGTGTTGCAATAATTTGCAAAACCAATTTCAAGTTGTCAATAACTTTCATAGATATTCTTCTTGACGTTCTGTAATAAAAGTAATGTTGTGAATGAAATATAAAACCAGATTTAAAAACTGTTTTATTGCTAAAAGCGTTGTTGAAAAGAAACAAAATAGCTACTCAATCATGTTATTTGTTATTTTGTTAGAGCGTCCGTTTCGCAGTCGGTAGACCTGGGGTTCATTCCCCTTGTCGAGTCATACCAAAAGACTTTAAAAAATGGCATCCGCAACTTCCCTGCTTGGCGTTCGGCATTTAGGGGAGGTTGTGGAGAACAAGCCGGCAAGCTCGCTGGTTGTGTCCTTGGGCAAGGCACTTTACGGGACGCCCCACCTTTATGTGGAAGACAGGTGGCCCATAAACCTCGAAAAAGGCAAGTCCTAAGCGAGTGCGAACTTCCTGTCCAAAGTACAGGTATAGCGATACAATTCGCTTTCTCGTGAATGGAGGATAAATATGGCAAATAAAAAAAAATATGGTTTTATGTGAAAATAATTTTGACCATCAACTTTTAAAGACATAAGGATTTTGACCTTGAGCATTGGTGGCTTTTTTGGATCGTGTCTTCCTGCTGTGACCATTCACTTTTGTCTAGATTGTTTCTGCATTCTGTAGTGGTGCTACTTTTTGTTAAATCGTTGGGGTGTTTACCGTTATCAATTTCACTTTGTTCTGAGTTGACATTAAGCCAACGCGATTTCATCGCCATTACGTCTGTTCTGGAGATTGCATAATTCTTACGTCCATAGCTGCGACGAAATCTTTATTATTTGTGACCGCGCTGGCGGGAGTACATAGGGGCGGAAAAAATTCGGAGGCGGTTTTGGTGAGCCTTTATTGAAATGGACCTTATTCGTACGTGCTCCTCAAATTTTCCCGAACGGTGAAATGTTTTTTAAAGAAATATTTTTTCACCTTGATATCAGAGGACTCTTTTTCACCACAGAGCCTTGTACATGTTTATTCTGTGATCCTCATCAACCACTGTGGGAGTATAGGCCATTTGGAAACACAAAAAACAACAGCAAGGTTGACAGAAAAAGTCTCCTCAATTCGAAAAGACAAAAATTTTTGAAGTTCGACTGTAATTGGCAATATAGCTTGCATCTCTTTATGTCCATCACCAAAATTTGAGATTGAACTTCTTAATTTCGTATCTCATACATGACCCGACCAACTAACCGCAACGATATCAATATATTTCCTCGGAAGATTTTGTGCAGATCGAATAAGAAAGTCATTATTTTGATAGAGCAGGCGTATGTCATGTGGTGTCCCAAATAGCTGTTTGTGACTCTGGAATATTTTATGAAAAGCCTTGCACCACTCCTTCCACATCACAACTTTCTCCTTCGTTGTTTTTGTGATAGTTTGTTTTCAAAATTAAATCATGTAGTTGGTGTTATTGTGTTACCCGACCCCTTACGAGGAATAGGGGTATCGCGGAAGACCATGGAGTCCCAGAAATTGGACAACTCTTCAGGTCCTGCGCCAGAGGTCGTAGAGAGAGAAAGAGTTACCAAAGAGCAAGTTGAGTAGAGTCCGCAGCTGGACATTACAGAATGAGATGAGAGGTGCCCTGGGACAGATGGTCACAAGGGCTGCACCAAGGATTCTCATTTCTGCCAATTCTAGAGAGACAAGAGTTTAACAGAAGACCGCTACAACCAAGACCAGAGAGGACAAAGCAAGCGTGAAGAGAGAACACAGGCTCTTCAGTTGACACAGAGGGGACCTGTGTGTCAAAGAATTTAGATGAAACAGTACGCCTACAGTGAGATAAAAAACAGGAAAAGGATACGAGAGGTAAGAGGCGAGAGACTACAAGGGACCGCAGAAGGCCATGCAGCGCACACCGTCTGTCCAGCTCATCGGCCGAGTCATTGTCTAAATAAAATGAGGGTCGGGTGACCCATTGTAGCCTAATTGTACACGAGGAGAGAGATGACA
The DNA here is from genome assembly GCA_963675345.1 of Trididemnum clinides. Classification (NCBI taxonomy): domain Eukaryota; kingdom Metazoa; phylum Chordata; class Ascidiacea; order Aplousobranchia; family Didemnidae; genus Trididemnum; species Trididemnum clinides. The sequence goes on from OY776302.1 coordinate 15,117,310, forward strand.
ATTTCTGCCAGATCTGCCACAGAGTTTAAGGTAAAATGATAGACGGAGAAAAGGACAGAGCGAGAGTCGGAGAGGAGGAGAAGAGAAGAGAAAAGGCATACCTGTTGGTTCTGAAAAAATTAGCGGAGAGCTTGAATAATGGCGCAGGCTTTAGCGGAAAAACTTGAGCAAACTCGGCCTGCCAAAGAAAGAAAGGATTGCCCTAGTGCCACAAAGTCAGCAGTTGGCAGGGGCGCTAGAGACGCCTTTGTCAAAGGAAAAAGAAACAGAGCTATCTGTCCAGATCTCAAGATCATAAAGTGAGAGAGAGTCAAGGTAAGTGAGAGCCGCATTTTGGCGAGAAAGAAAGACCAGAACGGGAGCATAAAGTACAAAGAGTCTGCGTACAAAGAGTCAGCATGAAGTATAAACAGTGAAGGAAGGCGAGTTTCAGGAAAGAGAGGGAGGGATGGCAAAGAGGACTTTACTGTGAGAAGAAGGAGAAAGCATAAGCGTGTGAATGGACGCAAAATCTCTCCAAGAGGATCTGAAGAGATTTGGTTTCACTCAAAGTCTGCCCAAATTTAAAATAGGAAAGGAAATTGGAAGAAAAAGGGCCAACTCGTAAGACGACAGGGAGAAATAAGTCAGAGTGATTCGTAGAGGAGGTTGAAACGCCTCAATGAGAAGAAGTTGAAGAGGGTATAACAAAAGGCAGCGAGTGATGGTGCAACTAGCCGCTAGATGAAGGTGTTTCAACTTGATAACGTTGGTAACGCTAAGGAAACCATGCGAATGAAGCATAAGTGAGAAGGGGTCGACGAAAAGCTTTGCACAAAAGAGAGAGTTACTTAATAGAAGGGCTTTATGAGGAAGCAGAGATACAGCGTAAGACCTCGAAATGAGAAAAAACTTGATCTTTAGCGAGAATACGTGTTCAGAAAAGGAAAGAGTGTGGTCAAAGGTGCCCTCAAAAAAGGTTTAAAGCGGAAAAGAGAGTTGAGCAGGAAGAGGTAGGGCAGAAGATTGGCTTGATGGGAATCAACTGGGAAGAATGAGGCCTTAAATTTGTCAGGGTTGAAAGGTAGGCAACAGTGCACAAACTAGCGCTTCAGTTGGATCAGGGCTTTTTGTGTAGCCTCTATAGCTGCAGTTACCGAGGAAGAGGAGGACCAGATGGCCAGATTGTCAGCATAAAGTGAGTTGCTGACGGAAGACGGCAGAGAAGCAGAAAGATTATTGATCAAAAGAGAGAAAAGTACAGGGCCAAGAATGGATCCCTGCGGAACACCTCGATGAACTCGAAAAGAGCGAGTTTTGTAATTTTGAAAAACCACAAAAGCGCGTTTTCAAAAAGGAAAGATTGAGTCTAACACACAGTGCAAGGAGGGAAGCCAGTTGAAATAAGTTTATGAAAAAAAGTGGGATTCCAGACAGAGTCGAAAGCAGTAGAGTGGTCGATCGTAGTCAAAATCGTTTGAGAGCCAGGCTTGAGTTTGTCAAATTCATTCGAAATGGACTGAGAAAGAAGCAAAATTTGATTAAGAATAGACCGCTCAGGACGGGAACCGGCCAATCTGGGAGAAAGAATGAAATTAAGTTTCAGAAAAAAGAGTATAAAAGACAGACCAATGCTTATAATAAATGCCTATAAAAAGCTTTGAACGCAAAAGATAAGAGATAGGCCAGAAGGAAGCCGAAGAGTTTAGGACCGTTTCCATTTTATGGATGGAAATCATAGATGTTTTCCAGATGGCAAGCGATAAATGTAAATACCAGAAAGAATTAAAAATGTAAAGAAGAAAATCCATGCCAAAGCGAGGAAGATGCTTTAGCACGGAATTGGAGATTTTGTTTGGCCAGTGGCAGTGAAAAGAAAGGTTTGTGGCCGCCGCGAAAAATTCAATAAAAGAGAAGGGAAAGCAAAAAGACGAATGAGACTTCTCGGAGGACGTGGCAGGTCGGAGCTCGGACAGGCAGCCTCTGGCTTTGTTACAAAAGACCTTTGGTTGGGAAACAGAGAAGTGATTTCTCGAATAGTTGGCGTAGATCGATGCCAACTCCGAGGGAGAAGAACAGTTGGGGAAGTTAGGAAAGGAAGAAGATGAGGAAGAAGAATTAGCGATTGAACAGAGAAGAGAATAGACTAATTTAGGATCAGACTCAGGAGAAAGAGACAGAGAGACGAGCATGTTGCCTGCCGTATCTCAGCCTTGGCTTTAGAGATGACAGATGCGGCAAGTCGATAGGCAGAGATGTGAGCCTTACGATCTTCATCACTTCCGTAAGCGGCAGCAAAAGCGTTGCGTCATTCGCTTACCGCTTTTTCCACTTCAGGAGACGACTAGGCTTGAGGTTGACTTTCGACGAGGCCAAAAGAAGTGAACAATTTTGCCGCGTTTAATGCCAGAGAAGTAGAGGAAGCAGCACCAGAGGAAAGAGAGAGAGAGAGAGAAGAGTATTTTTCTGCAGAAGAACAGTGAGGGTCAAAGTAAAAGGCAAAGGTATTCCAACAAGCTTTCTGAAAATTGAAGGAAGGGGACTGTTTGTTGGAGCGGAAGAATGGAAAAATAGAAATAATGAGAAGAATTGGGTGGTCATCAGAGTCCAATTCCTGAAGCACCTTCTAGGATCAAAGGATGTGTCCGTAGACGACCGACTGCCAGACGACCGATAAAGAAGGATAGGGGTTTCGGGGTCAGTTAGTAGATGTAGGTTCGAAGAAGTGACCCAATCAAATACTTACTCCCTACAGGGGTCAAAAGTACCTTTTTTGTCGCAGCGGAGGAGATGACAATTAAAATCTTCTATAATGAAGAAGTTTCTAGATGAGGAGGAGCGGAGAAGGAAAAAAAGTTGGTTTTGCAATCTGGCAAAGAAAAGCAAATAGGTGGAGCGTAGACGTTAGGAAAAGAGAGCGAGGAAGAGTTGTTTAATGAAATGTTGACCTTTTCATAATCGCAGTAGGAGTCAAGCGGAAAAAGAGAGAGGTGGTGGAGAATTCAAAAAAGGATAGACTTTGCCTGGCAAAAATGATGGCACCACTGCTGGCGTACGGGCCATCAGGAGAATCAACGCTAGAATGAAAATGAGTGCGATCAGATTGCAGAGCAGATTATTCAGGGATCTGGTAAGAGGAAGACGAGTTGAGGTCGAATTCTTGGATACAGATAAAGTCCACAGGATAAAGCGAGTTCAGCGCTTTCGGCTTGAAGACCTCTGGCGTTTTATTGAAGAACCCTAAGCGAGTCAGGAGAAGAAGTAGGAAGTAGAAGTACAGCCAGAAACATTGTAGGGCGGGGAAGGTTCGGAAAAAAGAGTTGCGACGTGGGCGGAAGGAGTGTAGGATGTTTGTAGATGAGGATGGGGTGGGAGTGCTGCATTGGCAGAAAGAGGGTCAGGTGGGTCAAATTGAACAGTAGAGGTATACGTGCTGGTTGGCTTCGAAGAAGAAGTCACAGCATTGAAAAGATGGAGTTCCCCAGGAGAAGCAGAGACGCAGTATGGAAGACAGTTCCAAAAGTGAAAGCTATTTAGGACATTGAACTTGGAGCAGGTGAGTAGTGAGCTCCTTACATTAACCCTCTTGGGGGCAGCATTGCACCTACCTATTCATCCAAGTCACGTTTCCAGCGCACACTGAGCAGAAAAAGACGGGGTTAGATTTGGATGAACGTTGTCGCTCATCAGGAGAAGAAGGAGAATGAGAATTAGAATACGGAAAAGACAGAGGCAAGAAAAAAAAGAAGAGACATGCGTCCGATTTTAGAGAGACTGAGGGCTGCTTTTTGCTGCCATTCAGAGGGAAGCTTGGCGAAAAAAATGATTGGAGGAAAGCAGGGCCTGGAATTACTGGGACCCCACGGAAAGGCTAACAGCTATTTCGACTCACCTATTAACGGAATCGGATACCACACTACCATTATAAAACGGCTGTCGATTGGTGCAAAAAAAATTAGTCCACCGCACAAGCGGAAGATCCTCCTTGTTCTTCCAGGTATTTTGTCATCATCATTTCTTTTTTCGTCAATGGGTGTCTCATTACATGGCTAAAATATTACAATCGTTGCGTCATTGTCTGTGCTGCAAGCAATGTCTTAATTGATGTGATTCCTTGTAAACGAAGTTTGACTTGTCGAACGCTTGCAAGCTCGCGTAAGTTTTCCGTGGGAATGGGACACAGTTATCCAGTCTCAGTAGACAATGAATAGTTTATAAATTATATGATCAAATTGGCATCAGTGATGCGACACCGGACAGCCGTGCTGTTATCGGCGAAGATCACCGCAGAGAAAGACTGCAAAATAGATGATAAATGTATGTATCAGCTCTATTAAACTTCAAAACTATGATTAGGCAAAGAGGTATTTCTAAAGCTATTGTGTGGTCAAATAATTTAATTGTATATGAGCGATCAAAGATATGAGCCAGGTTTTTAAGGTGTGTAAGAATCCAAGAAAAAAACAATTTTTGACATTATTTTTCTTATTTTGTAATTTAGGTTTTACCTTTCACCAAAAGTGGAGTTCTTCCAAAAAGTCATTGTTTGGTGTTTATCACGTCATAGTTTTATTTGTGAACCAACAAATCAAGTATAATGTGTTGCATTGCAGATTTTCTTGAGGGCTTTATTAAAGTACCTACTTAGATAAGCTGTAAAGCTGACATAGGACATAAGTAATTTGCTATTCGTGGGGGGCAACTAATTGAAAGGGATGGAGCAGAATCTCGGTTTCCTTGCAGGGGAAAAGACTCGAAAATCACAAGAAAAAGCCACTCCCGGTCCTTCCGGGAGTTGTAAAAAAATGTCGTCTTTTGAACTGATGATTAAATCCGTACTATTTACAATGAATAGTGGAGCAAGTAGAAAGCAAATAATTGCCTGCATACAAGATAGATTTCCAGTCGCAAGAGATCGTTTAACTCTGAATGTCAACTGCGCAATCCAACGGATGCTAGACGCAGGTTTGATGTATCAACATTCTAACTCTCCAGTACGTTTTAAGCTTACCCCTAAAGGACGGCTAATGAAAGCGAGACCAAAGGCTCTCACGGGCAAACCTCGCTCGAGGTCTAAATGCAAATACCCAGTGAAACAGAAACGACCATCTTCATTTTGTCGATACAAAAAGAGAAGGCCAAAATTATTTTGCAAATATACAAGCAACTCTAGTTCGAATGCCAGCTCACAAGCCCCTGTGAACAAGTATTTGCAGTCGATGTGCCGATACATTTCGGCTAAGAAGCGAAGGAGATTACAAGAATGTAATTACAGACCAAAGCGGAGAAGAAGAAGAAGATCCAAGTGCAATTATCCCACCCAGGTCAGAAGAAGAAGTAAAAGTGCACGTAGATACCGAGCAGCAACACCTACTAAAGAGGTAATTGAATGCAACTATGTTCCGAGAAAACGATCAAGAAGAAGGAGGCGCAGCAAATCCCGCGGAAGACAAGTGTGTCGGTATAAGCCGAGGCGAAGATCAGGTAGCGGAAGTAAATACCCAAATAAATCGAGAAAAAGATTAGTTAGTGAATGTCGATACCCGTCCAAGCCTAGACAAAGGTCAGCAAGTAAATGCAGATACCCATCCAAGCCTAGACGTAGATCGGCAAGTAAATGCAGATACCCATCCAAGCCTAGACGAAGGTCGGCAAGTAAATGCAGATACCCGTCCAAGCCTAGACGAAGGTCGGCAAGTAAATGCAGATACCCGTCCAAGCCTAGACGAAGGTCGGCAAGTAAATGCAGATACCCATCCCAAACGAGAAGAAGAACAGTTAGCCAAAGTAGAAACACATCGAAAAGGAGAGCGAGATCTGCGAGTTTCTGCAAGTATCCAGTAAAGAAAAGAAAGCAAGTGTGCGAGTTCAAGCCAAGACTCAGTGAAGTTCCAAGAAGAGTTCCACCCCGACAGTCTTTCCGTTGCGCTTACCGTCCTGTTTACGAACCCAAGTGTAACTACCGTCCGCCAAGGAGACCAACAGCAAGTATTTGCAAGTACAAGCGAAGAAGAAGATCGAGAAGTACTTCAAGAAATATGTGTAGGTACAGGCCTAAACGACTATCAACAAATGTCTGCAGGTACAAACCAAGAAGAAGGTCAGTGGCAAGTTTCTGTAGATATAAACCAAGAAAACGTTCTGCCAGTTTCTGCAAGTATAAACCAAGAAAACGCTCTGCCAGTTTCTGCAAGTATAAACCAAGAAAACGCTCTGCCAGTTTCTGCAAGTATAAACCAAGAAAACGCTCTGCCAGTTTCTGCAAGTATAAACCAAGAAAACGCTCTGCCAGTTTCTGCAAGTATAAACCAAGGAAGCGCTCTACCAGTGCTCGCAAATACAAGCCTAGAAAGCGCTCTACCAGTGTTTGCAAGTACAAGCCAAGAAAGAAAGTAGTAGGTGGATGCAAGTATCCCAAGAAAGCAAAAAAAGGCTTTAAGTGCAATTTCCAGCAAGCAACAAAACCTGCAAATCGAGACGATTTCATGAAGAAATTAAAAAAACCAAAATGCAAGTTTCTTGAAACAACGGAGAAAATAAAAAAAGACCTATCCAGTTTTTCTCCATTCTCGAAACCCATCTTTTCCAGCTCTGACAGCACTCCGACAAAAAGTTCAGAAAAGACAAAATTTATGCCTGAATGCAAATACAAGCCGCAATCACAGCCAAAAAAAACGTCAGAACCTAAATGCTTACTAGAAACGTGCAAAAAATGCGGCAAAAAGAAGATGAAATGAAGCTTTCTATGTTTGTCCTAAATTCCGAAAGCAACATCTAAATGTTATCTGGGGAGCTCATATACATATTACACGTTGTGCTGCAACTATTTGAGAGTTGAAGTTATATCCATGTTACTATTATCAAATAAACACGAGTTTGTGTTTATAAGTATTTTAGAGTCATTTGCTTCCTTTGTCTTTTTATTGATGGTGATAAATCAGTGCAGTGTTACCAAGGACTCAAAGTTGCGAAACTTTTGTGAACGTTTTTTGTGGAATAAATTGTAATTCACGAAGTTGCCTATGTTTTTGCTCTCAGTTGGTGTGTAAAAGCAATGATTTTAAACCTATGCTTCGGAATATATGATTAGAACTTCCAAGCAAAATACTTCTTATTTCAAACTAAATGAGTCATATTGCGAGTAGATTCTATCCCACGTCATTTCGTGGCGCCCCTAAGCTCATTGGCGTGCGATACGAAACTTGGATAAGCGGGCCTCACTTTGAAAAAAAGTAGTTTTTTCTTTTTCGAGACGCTCTTCTCGGTAGCGGCGGGGCCTCTGGTAAATCAAGATGAGGAAGAGCAGTGGTTTCGAAACATTTTTGTCTGGTGTACCCAGCTGCTCTTTTGTTTTTGAGATTGACCAGTCATTGTGGCTCTTAGTTACGGGGTCTTTCAGTGTACCACCCAGCCTTCCATTGGTCTGCTGACCCCGTTTTTGAATCAGCAAGGTAAAGTAAACAGATTCTTATGTTCTGAGAATTCGAACACAGCAAGGCGACTATGAATAAAAAAAATAGTTGTAGTTGCATAATACAATGTAATGTGATGTGGTCAATTCCCCTCTTTAAGCGCGTTTTACGCCCACTTGCGGATAGGCAAATGCTACTATTGGCTTAAATATAATTGCTTAGCTTAAGTTGTAATTTTCTAAACATCAGAATCTCTTTCCTTTCATTCAGGAATCACCAGCTTCGACTCGTGCCTTTAATTTTTTGACCCACCACAATGTGTCTCAAATAAGACGAAATAGAATTTTTTGAAGCGAAATACAGTATTTACCAATAGTAGAATTGTCTGTTTTCCCAAAAATCTGGCCGCGCGGTAATTCAAAGATCGATTTGCCTGTAATTTTTGACTGATTTAACAGGACTATAGACACTGGGGTAAAGAAATTTTGGCCATGGTTACCCAAATTTTTCGGATATATTGCTTGGCCATTGAACAAATTTTCAGTACACCTAGAGCAAGAGAAACAGTGAACATTGTTGCGATGTTCACATAACGGATGCTCTAATTTTGTAGTTTGTTGCGCAGTAATTAAGAAAACATGCGAGAATTGAACCCTTGCCGATTGTAACTACGTCACGTTCACTTGTTTATCTAAATGGTCATCGCAAACTGCATCTCAACCAACACAACAGCGGCTGCCCAAAATGACATTTCTACCTCCATTTTGAATAAGTTGAAGCTTAGCAAGTATGGCCATTTTGCTTGGTTTTGCTAAGTTAGGTTTTGAATTGAATTTATATCCAAAGAGTGGCTTGTATGTAAGAAAGATTTAAGTTTCGAATGAGAATTCATTTTCAAAATTGTTTGATTTCACCGTGTGACGAAGAACTTGGGGTGTAAAATCGTGTGAAAAGGCAGCGTTAAGCTACGTTACGCCTTGCTTTATTTGTCACTCTATGCGTTGTGATTTCTATGATTTCCGTTTGCTGTTGTTGCCTGCGTTTCATTTATTGCTAGTACAGGGAGGCCCGCTTAAAAGTAACCCAGAAAATGTAGTGGAGAAGAGGAACATTCTTTCATTGCCTAAATTACCTGTAATGTTATAAAAGATGCTGGAAGTGCTCCCCGTTGACATCTATACATTTCTGGGCACGTTTAACAGCGTTTGCAGATAATGCCTGTAGTTTTCGACAGAGCCTGTTTCGCATAATTTCTTTACCAAGCTCTAAACGGAACGTTTTGCTTGTGCTTTTATCTCTGGGTCTTTTTTCACGAATGCCGGTTGCGTTTCCTAAATTGATCCAGTGCGCAGATAGGCTTCCACAATCACTATTCTCTGCTGCAGCGAAAACACCATCCTTAAAAATTTTAACTGTTGATTTTAAGAACTTTGGAGCCTTAATCTGAAAAAAAATGGATTAGAAAAAGATAACATATTTGGTATATTGGCCTATAGCCTATCGAGGCCATCAACAATATCAACCTATCACCTATACAACCTATCGAGATATCAGGCTACTTTTAAGTGGGCCACCCTGTATCATGATGTGGAAGAGAAGAGAGGTAAAACGAGTGGGAAAAAAGTGAACGTGCACGTTTCCAGTCTTCAGGTTTGGCACGTTGGGAAGCTGTGATCTGTCTGGAGTTCAAAGGCTATTCAAAGGCTTCAATTCAGAAATTCTTTACAGATATTTTTAAAAGATTTATTAACTTTGATTGAATACAAAATCAAATAAGTTATGTATTGCGGCCAAAATTATTTATTGCTTCTTGTGATGCAAAATTCACCTCCATGACGCTGGTTTTAAGCTGATATATTACAATTAGATTGACCAGTTTTCAAAAAATGTTAAAAATTTTTGAAAATATTTAATCACCTCCCAATTTATTTCACTGGGTATATCATTTGAAGCACTTTTATTGTCTATGTCAAACTTTCTTCAAAACTCCATTCATGTTTCTGTTCAATATCTTCAGTTTTGCGATTAGTTCAAGTGTAAGCACTTGCAGGTTAGTTCTTTCAGATTTAACAGTCTTGTACTGAGTTGTACAAAGTGGATATCAGGTCTGTGATCCTTAGTTTACACAGTTATCTTTCCCATTGTGAAAAAAGTTTGATGACTCCTTTCCAGTTCTTCACGAAAAATCGCAGCCGATGAATGTGACAAAAAGCATTTGATTTGGTTTAGTTCGGTAATATTTTGTAAAATGTAAAGAGTGTTTCAAGGATGAATGAAAAGGTTAAAAACCAGTGTAATTGTAAAAACAAGAGATTACTTCTCTCACACGGCTTGAAATTTGATTACTTTTACCATGGCAAAGGAATCTTGCCTTTATTTATTAAAGGTGTTAAAAAATGCTAATTTCTTCTCCCATTAGCGTGGTGAAGAATTTGAATTGACGTGGTGGTAATACAGGCGAAATAAGCTGATTTTTTGCTTTGTTTGTTATCTAAGACAAAGGAGGAGGCATGGAGAATGCCTCATTTGAAATCCCAAAAAGTTTTAACTTTTGGTCAAGTTTGGTGATAGTAGGATCCGCCTAAGACATGCTACTGGTTGAATCTAGTAAAGATTACCTCAAACACTGCTGGATCATCGCTTAATACCTAACGACCTTTGGTTTTTATAACCTTTTTTGATTTTTCTAACCTTCCTAACCTTTCCTAACCTTTTCTTTTTAATACCTTTGGTTTTTCTGACTTTTCATGCTTGAGCTTTCATTTTAAAAAACTAATTACAAATATGGCTAATAGGCTAATTAAGGTCACACCCCCTGGAACAGTGCAACAAACTCAAGCGATTCCGGTGGGATTTGAATCGACAATCTCCTGGTTACCAATCAGATGCTATGCCATGTGAACTATCTCACACCAATGCCTATACTGTGAATTTGCTCTTATGAAAGTAGCATCTTCCAATTTATCGTTCATGAACCGAGGAGTATCGGCAGGTTGGCGTAGTAGTTAGAGCGTTCGCTTTCCATTTGATTGACCTGAGGTTCATTTCCCTATCAAGTCATAACAAAAGACTTTAAAAAATATTATTCACAGATTCCCTGCTTGGCGCTCAGTACGAAAAAGATACTGCGGAGAACAAACCGGCAAGCTTGCTTATTGTTTCCATGGATTAACGGGAAGCCTCCTTCTTATTGTGGAGGCAAGTGGTGGGGCCAAGCAGTCAACCTATTATGGTGGCCCAGTCTGACTGAACACTAGCAAAAAAGGGCTAATGAGAAGCTTATAGCGTTAGATGCTTTTCCGAAAATGTTAAATCTTGACCACCAAGAAGAACCGAGGCGTGGGGCTGGTAATTCGAAGTGGAAGAAGTCAGTGATAGTAATCAACGAAATTAAGCAGAGCTGGCTTATTTCTCACTCAAAAGTGTCGTTAGTTATGAGTTATGACTAAACAGTAAGGCTATTGTTTATTAACCCAAACTGTAAAAAATGCCGTAGTAGCAGCAATTTGACGCGAGCGAAATATTGAGCAATTGCATTTTTGCAATTATTGATTTGCAAAAACACAACAACCTATTTCATTTTACTTTCTATTCATGAACAAGAAATACCTGAAAAGCCTCATGACGGAATAAGCTACTGTGTTTTTACCAACCGATGAATAGTGCTTGGTTCCACTTTAACTGTATGCATTTCTTTAATTTATTTTAGCAAGCTTTTGTTGATAAGTATTTTTATCTTCTGCTCACAATTTTTGCCTTGCCGTAAAGAGGCTTTTTATAGAAAAGAACTGCACCAACAATGACCTCAAAGACTCTTTAGCCAATTATAGGCGTATAGCTAGGGGAGTTCCAAAGGAACCACGCATTTCTAAATTGCTTCAAGCCGATCAAGGTAAGAACTAAGAAGACAATGTTAAAGGAAGTGGCAAAAAAACTCATCAATCAAAAAATTGAGGGACAGTAAGCTCAAAAAATGTGTTTTTGTTTTCTCAAAACTTGTTCCTGGCTAGTCCAATTGGCTGACGTGCTAACTGCATTATATTTGTTGTTGTTTGTAGGCTATAGTACTATCTGGTTCTGTCGGCATTGCTTGGCTAGGCGACCAGTCAAATTTTTTGGTTAGAAGCACCGGTGTATCCGGCTGTATCGGCTTTACCCAAATAGCATTTCTGAGACCTGAAAGGATAAATTGATCTCGATGGGGACATCGTCCTTATTCCCCTTATGCTGACCTTTGCACCGGTGATTTAGAATAAGATTGGTCTTACATGTACTTACAAAATCTTTATTATTTCACAAAATCTATCCGTTCCTTCAATGGAGGAGCAAAGTTAAGGTTAGAGTGGGTGTTGTAATTGCTTTTGTTTCACGATTACAAAAATGATATATTTGGTGGCAACCTTATTACATGAGGTGGTGCAATCCTCTTTTTAATGATATCAAGTTTATTGCCTTATGTGCCTTTTTTCCAAGTGGAGCAAAAAGGGCTAAACTTCAATTATGAATCTAGAAGTGTGACAGAATTTTTAAATCAGCGTGACCCAACGCGTCTCAAGTTCGTCTCCTTCTTTTCTCTCTGGGCTGTCAGTTATACGCGTCCATGCAACTCCTTTATTGCCGACAAAGACGATAGCCCTCTGGACACACACAGCGGGCTCGAAGACGTTTCTGTCAACGCAGAAAACAAAGCATGACTAATCGTGGAAAGCGCTAACTTGCCTGCAACAGAATAATACTGATACAAATATTTGCCTGACTATTTTAGCTTCTAAAGAACTTGACCCAAGCAAAGCAGCAAAGACGGCGAGAATTCCTTTAGATTCTGTCATGGGCAAGTAGCAGATCTTCTAACGTGGGTTAAACTGCAGCAAATCAACCATAGGGTGAAAACTGCCGACCGCTCACTGGCAATTTAAAGCAACAACTGACTAAGCAACAACAAAGCCAAAAAACAAATAAAATCGCAGCCGTCTGGAGGCAACCTGAAGCTCAAGCACGTGAGATAAGCACCAAACAAATTAATTCACTTGCTATCAATAATATAACGAAGCAAGAGGCCAAGGATACAAAACTCACACGTAGCGGCATAATAAAACGCGTGAACAATGGGATGTGAAGGAATTTAACATCCCTACCAGTTTTTCTTAGTCTTGGCTTTGAAAACTGATTTGCTCGGGTCATTGAAAGAGTTAACCTCAAAAAAAGGTTGTTACTTTACCCTCCTCACCACCGATTACAGGATTCGCTACAGCTATTTTTATCGCATCAGATCACTCGTTTAATCTAATAACCCATTTTCAACAAAAAATTTTCCTTCATCGGTACGATTGTAAATTTGTGGACCGTGATCTCAATCAGTGGTGTAGGTGTAATGCCGTATTTGCCGTCAGGGTTTCATAAACTATGCCCATAATATTGATCTCCCTACCAATAAATTAAGAATGGGCTTACTTACAAACAGAAGATATTTTCAAAAGCTTTCACGCGTTTTTTGACTACTTGCGTAGAAAGATGAATTCAAAGTTGTGAAAGAAATAAAGTGATTGGTGTAGTTACAGCAATTAAGCTATGAAGCAACGAACTTGCTACTAACAAACTTTTTGTAATTCTGAACCTGTTTGCAAAACAGTCTCATAGCTGCGCGTACGTTTCCTGCTTACGGCATAAACGCAGCCAAGGTAAGGCGAAATGACCAGCAGCCTAGCGTCCAGCGTATACAGAGCAATTCTTTCAATGAGTTAGGTTGTGACTCAAGTGGATAACCTACTGACCACTTCTTTGAGCAACAAAGAGAATAACTTTTGATTATTGTTATTATAAATGTTTTCTTCCATTCACGAGAAAGCAAAAAATCGTATTGCTGTCTTTAGGACGGGATGTCCGCACTCGCTTGGGAGTTGCCATTTCCGAGGTTTCTGGGCCACCTGTCTCCACAGAAAGGTGGGTGCGCCCTGTTAAGTGCCTTGCCCAAGGACACAACAAGCGAACTTACCGACTTGTTCTCCACAACTTCCTTTAAATGCTGAGCGCCAAGCAGGGAAGCTGTGAATACCATTTTTTTAAATCTTTTGGTATGACTTGACAAGGGTGTGAACCCCAGGTCTACCGACTGCGAAGCGGACACTCTAATCACTATGCCATCGGGTCGGTTTTATTTGATATTCTAAAAGATTTTACATCATAGCCTTGCATTTCGTTCCACCTCGCTACTCGTGATAAAAATGTGTAAGAGATTAAGAGCGCTCAAGTCCACGATATGACTGTACTACAGCAAAAGAGTATTCCAACGTAAAGTCCTCCTATAGTTCACTACTTAATTAAAAAAACAGATTTAAACCGGTAAGTAGGTTCTGTTACACGTCATTCTACTTTCACCAGCAACTTATCAGCAATGACGTTCACCATTTACATTGCTCTTGAAGCGACGGTAAATTTTGAGTTCCGCTGCTGCTTGCTGCTGCTTTATAGAGAATAGAAAATTTGAATAAAAGAAGAAAGCATGATCTTCTGCAGTGCTAAGGTAAGGAAAGGAATGGGAGTTGAATTGCTCGCATGAAGGCCGGTGGTGAAAAAGGAGTTTTGAGGTCTCAAGATTTTTGTTTGAAAATCCAATTAGAAGCAATCAAAAGAAATATGGAAAGTAGGTCCTGGCCGATAGAGAAGCATCTCGGCATAGCTCTACTCTTTTACAACTTGATATACAACAAGGACACGGCGATGTACATCGAAAGCTGCCGAGTTGAAGCTGAAGTACATTCTCAAAGAACAATTAGCCTACCATGCAGGCATCGGAAAGCATTATTTTTTAAACCAGTGGTTTCCGTCCACGGGTAGGTAATTGCTCATGCGTTCGTTTTCTTTTCGTTGTCGCTTGACATGAGGCAGGGTCTATTTTGACAACAACGACCTGTTTTTAAAGATCGATTCGCGGTGGTTTTCAATGAAATGTTCAATGAGTTCAGAGCAGTGTAGAACAGAGGTTTGTAGAACTGGTAAATAAAGAGGTCTGTGACCACCAAAAAGTTGGAAGCCACCGTTCCAAACAAAAGAAAAAAATTTGCGGCTACGCGGCAGTTTCTGAACAAAATTCTTACCGTGCTTTTATTCAGCAATAAGAGTGAAGTCAAAAAATAAAAGCTTCAGAAAAACTTAAAAATTTTTTTGTTAAAGCATTTTGAACAAAAATCGGTGCTACTATAGCGTGAGGTCTACCACACTATAGCGTGAGATCTACCTCCGGTTACTACTATAGCGTGAGGTCTACCAATGAATTATTTATCCCTCCCCTCTCTATAGCCACACTATAGCTGCACACTTACTACTATAGCTATAATAATTCCAAACACCACACATACATTCCAGGGTTAGGGTTACGATTAAGGTTAAGTTTAGGGTTAGGGTTAGGGTTAGGGTTAGGGTTAGGGTTAGAATTAGGGTTAGGGTTAGGGTTAGGGTTAGAATTAGGGTTAGGGTTAGGGTTAGGGTTAGGGTTAGGGTTAGGGTTAGGGTTAGGGTTAGGGTTAGGGTTAGGGTTAGGGATAGGGTTAGGGGTTAAGGTTAGGGTTAGGGTTAGGGTTAAGGTTAGGGTTAGGGCAGTGGTTCTAACCCTAACCCAAACCTCACGCGATTCGCACCTCGGTAGATGCGAATCAAGCGGTAGACCTCACCCTGCATCTCGGTAGGTGACTTATGTCGGTAGACCTCACGCTATAGTAGCACCCAAAAATCAATGAGAACAAAATCTGTGCACACACTCAAAATTTTCAACTGTAAACTTTTTTTAAATATTCTTGTTTTTTACGCCAAGTTGCGAAAATGATATTTTCTTCTTCATTAACACTCAATAATGTATTTAGTTTTTCCATTGTTTTATATTCTTATTCTGCAACCCCGCAGAACAATGACAGCGCTGCGGGCATTGTCCATACTTCTTTCAGAGTCACCACGATTCACTTCATTTGTAAGGCATAAAATTCTTTAGAAGGCTTTCTCTTCAGAAGATCTAACATGCAATAGCAAAACAGAATACAGCTTTCCAAATGTAACAACGTAGACCCCATATGACAAAGAGCTAGGGAGAAAGAAAAGGTATAAGGGTTAAGGCTGGTTCCATTAGGCGTAATGTGAAAAATTCTTTGTTTCTCTGTTTAGTTTTTTGCGCGCAGCAAGCGTCGCTAAGCGCATAAAACTAAATAGAGAAACAAAGAATTTTTCACGCCACGCCGCAATCTACGCCAAATGGAAACCAGCCTTAATTCTGCATGTTCAAAAGCAAAATACTTTTTAAATGCTCAGGCCTTCAAAAACACTTGTTTGGCTGGTTGAACCGGTGGTTCTCCGACTTTTTTCAATGCGACGCACTTGAAAAAATGTTGCTGAACTTTCGACGCAGCAAACAACAAACTGAGGTTGTTGCTTCTAGTTTTGCAAGATAGTGTGCCATCCGAAATCTAAACAGCTGTAGATGTGCTTGAGAAATTTTGTTTCAGGCCTGTCATTTAATTGTAAAGTTTTGCTTATTTTTGCCGAGATGCGACGCCAGCTTCCTGTTTTCATATATTGGGCTAACTGCTGCAGCCTTCAGCTGTTATAGAAGCCAATGTAAATTAAAATTGTGCAATGCCCTTGTTTATTAAGCGACAATTCAATTAATGTATTACAACAATGCAGTTACTGCAGCGTTGTAATAACGTAGTTGAAAAAAGGCTTCGTGTTGGAGGGGTAACACAAGGTTGACTCTATGCTAAAAATAAATTTGCGGGATAAATATGAGAATTGTTGGCACAAAATCTATTTATTGTGTGACCTAGTTGAAAAATTGAGGTGATGCCCCAAAGCATCGCGACGCACAGTTTGAGAACGACTAAGTTACACTTTTCCAAACCTAGATCTTAGTGTTAAGAGTGGACTTGTACCACTTTTCATATTGCTTAAAAATTAGTCCAAAACAAAAAAATTATTATAACACTTCTTTTCCCTTCTTTTTTCTTGTATTAGAAAACAAAAGGTTTTTTAAAACTGTTGCAAGAATAAACATCGTCACAAACCACAAACAAGAGAGCGAGACAAAAATAATTCTAACGCATCATTCCCTTGAGCTAAAGTTTGCACTATATTATCTACGATACCGACACATTGATTTGGGTTTTTGTCAAATGTATTGGCAAACCAATCTCTTTCTCTTGGACTGAGTTTGCTTTTTTGATTTTCTGGAGCGGTATCTGCATTGGTTGTTTTTCCTTTTCTTCTGTGATCGATATCTGTTAACCTGTTTCTTTTGGTTCTTCTTCTTTTGGGGGCGGTATCTACACATTTGCTTGGACTTCCTTCTTTTCTGTGGGTACCTGCATACATTTTTTTTCTTTTGTGGGCGGTAGTTGCACACATTTTGTCGGCGCTGTTTGTAAAGCATCGTTTTGCCTTTGGACGTCAGCTTGAACCGTTGCTTGGTAACATCATGAGGGTAAATATAACCCCCACGGAGCAATCGTCTCAGCCCTTTTTGAACCCCTTCATAAATGCAGCTTTCTGCTCCTGTGCATCTAGGTCTTACATATCTGAAAATATCTTTGACACTGGAACCACCTTTTCTAGCCCTTTCAGCAAATGCTCTTTTAACCAACATTAGGTAACGACTATTGGTTGTTCCTTCATTGGCCCCTAGAGACGGAAATGGAAGGATAGGATTGGTATGTTCCTGTTTTATTTCTATCCTTCTGTTGTCGTCTTCTTGATTTTTTCCTTCGGCGTTCATTTCTTTTTTTTGGTTTTTTTAAAAACAAGACAACAAAAATTAGGCACACACAGCCCGACGGCCAACAACAAACTGACGAAAAATTGTTGGAACAACTTTCGTTAACTGCTCCATTATTTTGGCATAAAGAGAAAAAAGTTAATTGTTACGTCATAATTATTTTCCTGAGATTTAGCAATTGGAAAAGGGAGGTTGAAAAAATTGTCCCTTTTCCGAAAGGAGAAGGAAAAAATCTAAACAATTATTTAGCTTTGAATTGCCAGTGGCCTTATGGTAATTTCTCTACGTTGATTGCAAAATAGTGCAATCCAACGTCTGCCACGCACCAACAGTAAACAATGCCTCATGGAGCAAGAAGAGGGCGGAGACCGGGGAAAGTAGTAGTGTGGGCACCCTTGGAAATGGCGTTCCCACACTATTTCGCACCAACCTGACTGGTAGATACACCGGCAGATGCTAAAGTTGCCACACACGAGAAAATCAATTTATTGTTTAATTATATTCTTTTAACTTCATATTTTTGATTTTAGATTTAAATTACGATATTTAGATACCCTTAAGACACCTTCGACCAAAGAACAATCAATTGAGATCATAATATATAATATCCACTTAGATCCTGTTAAATAAATAAATTTTTTGTTGCAAAAAATAAAATTTTCTTATGTACGTCGACTTCTGAATCAGCCGCTATGTTTCTGCTGTATGCGTTCCCACACTTCTTTTTTTTAGCACAAGTGCCCTGGCTGAGACTAAACCATGATTTCATAGTTTCACGGTTAATCCGACTAAATCTGGAAACTTTCCACTTAAGCTTCTTTGAAAAGGGATTGAGGCCTAAACCAGGATGGTTTTTACATGACACTAATGAGGAAGCACTCTCTGCTCATCCTTTCTCGAGTTCACGTCAAAGTGTGTGAAAGTTTCCGCCCGTAAACTGGAGTGACACCATGACAGATGCCAGTTTTGTTTAGAGTTATACCGTCAAAATAAACACCAGAGTTTGACAACAAATTAACGTTATTGAAGATCTAAATCTAGAGTTGAACATATCACATTTCATATACTTGAATATCTATGCTGAAGCTTTGTACCGGTGTTTAATATTTTATAGTTTTTAAGGTATGCAAGTATTTTTTGTAATTGCATTAAATGTAGTTCAGTCAATATTAGTAGAACAAGTCCTCATTGTAAAGTTTAGTTGCTCGTATAAGCGTACAGATCGAAACTAAAACACAGGAGAGGGGATATTTGAAAGACTTCTTATCAGAAATTGACTTGCAGTTTTCATCGGACACATCTTCTTTCCGTTACACTGTAGATCACGATATTCAATTGCTTGCCCTGTTGTAAAAGTATCATGCTTCTATTAAGAGGAGGTTATTGCAGCTTGCAGAATTTGATATCAATCTAAGCTAGAAAGTGTTGATATAGTGGTACCGGATAAATGAGGTCACGTATTTATCGCAGGGACTTGAGATCACGAATTTTATCACACCAAGTTTGCGCGAGCCGCTAAATAGCTCATACTTATTCCTATTTTAAAAGAGACCGGCCTTTATTCATTTTGCTGCAAGTCAGAGCAAAAAGTCATTAACCTTATCAATGGTTTCTCCATTCTAAGGCCACGACTGACCTGACCCCAACTCTTAATTTACCCACTTTTGTAGAGATAAAAATCTACAATTATTGGCTGAAAAGTTGTTGATACAAATGAGAATTTTTTTGATATTTCGATAAATGAAAAGCTGTTCAAGAGAACAGTTTTTGGTAACTGTTTTTCGCCGATGGTTTGCTATCTTTTTTAATAGCCGCTGAAAGACATTGACGATTTAAACCAAAGAGCACAAAAAATCGCTCTCTTATTGCCGTAAAAAACCCAAAATTTCAATGTCTTTTACTTTATTTGAAACAAAATACCCTTCAAAAAAGACAAAAAATAAAAACAGAAAAAATAGAAGTCTTACATGATGTCATCATACCTTTGCTCTTGCCGG
The DNA here is from genome assembly GCA_963675345.1 of Trididemnum clinides. Taxonomy (NCBI): domain Eukaryota; kingdom Metazoa; phylum Chordata; class Ascidiacea; order Aplousobranchia; family Didemnidae; genus Trididemnum; species Trididemnum clinides. The sequence continues at coordinate 15,136,452 of OY776302.1, forward strand.
TCCAAATTTATAGATTTGGAAGCTGCACTACTTGCTCCCGCATCCTGACTTCTTCACTATAATGTACGAATACTTAAAGACAACGTTATCGAATAAGCTTGACTAAAATATTTCAAAAAAGTCTCTACTTCGCTCACCCCTGATAAAACGTTAAAATTGGCTCTAGTGATCTTTTTGAATATTGTAAAAATATATCTGATCGTTGGCTTAACCTTTATTTTTGTAAAGAGCAGGAAAAAATTCGCCTCCACTTTTACTATGATCTCCAAAGCGTTTATTGCAAACAATGAAAACCAAAAGCCTGGTTAACAACAATGACAAGAAAAAACTCTAACATAGAAATAATTCTATCAACATATGTAATGTGCTTTTCATACTAGTGAACATAGAAATTGTGTAAAGCTTTGTTTTTAAATATTAAATATTCAAGAAAGCACTGGCAAAATCAATTGCAAAAGGATCTACATTTTTCGTTTGAGCTTCTCTCACCCAAATCTCCTTAATGGACTTGTTCTCCCTCTCTCCCTACTCCTTTCTTGAGTTAATTCAACCTCTTTACTGTTTTGGATTCCACAGTATTAGTTCTCCTTTTTGAGCATGACAAAAAATACTCAAAAATATCTTAAATTAATGCCAATTCTTTGCTACCTAATTAAATTTGCATGCTTTCTGTTGCAGGACATTAAAAAACCTGCTTGTCTTATTGCTCACAACATGTATCGTAGTAGCGGTTTTAAATTGCTTGTCTTGTTTATATCACCGAGTTCATTCATATTATCCAAGTCAAAACTAGTTTAAAGTCCCAATTATCCCACGTTTAGTAATGCTGTGGTTCTTCTGGAGTAAAATAGTATGTAGAACAAGCAATGTAAAGGTATTTTTTGTTAGCACATCGCTTGGCATACACTTTAAGCTTCATCAGAAAAATTGTGCTCAGGGTTGTACTCAAAACCTGAGCTTGAGCAGCAAAAATCAAACAAAACTACACTGTGATGTTTTACTTGGCTGATAAAACAATGTTCGAATTTATCATCCACGTCATACACAATATGACGTGGATGAACATAATTGTTACGCAACAAACAATTATCGGGAAAAGTAGAGGTTATAATAATTGCATATAAAAAAGCTAGTTAACATTGTGGCTGTAAATAAAAAACGCTAAATTTGAAACGCTAATGGTGGATAAACATGGAGTAGTCCATCAACATTCAACTTATTTTTGTCACTGGGGTAAAACTTAATCAACTATGCTTCAGCGGTAAGACGTCGAAAATAGTGACAACTTTCAAAATGCGGGATCGAGTTACTTCAATAAATAAAATGATCAAAGTGTCCAACAGGTTCGCACTGAGCAGATTGCTCTGGCTTTTGACATCTAATATCAGGTTTGCGTTCAGCTCTTGACCTCGTTTTTTTTGATAAGCAAACTTTTGGCACTCTTATGAGCTTCTATATCTTTCCAGTCATTGCCGAAATATACATTGAACTTTCTGGACGCATCGTCATCACTGCATTTCACTCCCCACTTTCATGCTGTTAAGATATGTTGACGATACGTTTTTCACAATCAGCGAGCAGCATTTGATAAAATTTTACCACCATCTCAATTCAACATTTCCTCACATTCAGTTTACTCTGAAAGAAAACCAGAATTCTTTTATCTCTTCTCTCGGCGACTGATAGTTACTCGTGATGTACGTGAACAGGGCGTCAATACTTGTACAACACTTTCCACTGGCATCTAGAAAAACTCACGCACACCAACAGAGGTCTTCGCTTACTACATGTTCTATCAACCCAAACATTGGAAACCGGCAGTTGCTAAATCATTGATCCATTGAGTCAACACTTTAGTTTCTAACAAAAACCATCTACATAGTAAATTACTCAACATACGCTCTACCTTACGTTTTAACAAATTTCCAGCTAAAGCTATTTATTTCTCTTCTTACCAAATTCAAATCAATACAACACAGCTTTTCCATTCCTATTCTATATTTTTCAGTTCAGGTATATCTGAAAAAATTAGACGAGTTGTAAACGAGGCAGGACTCAAAGTAACCATGCGGCCTATTTGTATCATTGGTCAAGTTTTACCCTCGATCAAGCACTGACACACTGATGGAAAAAGATTCGTTTGATTTATTCCTTTCCCTATTCTACCTGCAGATGTACATATTGGGCAAACTAAGCGAGATCTGAAGTCTCGTTTAGCTGAACACAAACCTGCTGTCAGATGAGAAAAATCAGAGCAATCTCCCCAGTGCGAACATGTTATGCAATTTGATCATTTAATTGATTGAAGTAACTCGATCCCGCATTTTGAAAGTTGTCACTATTTTCGTCATTTTACCGTTGAAGCATAGTTGATCAAGTCGTACCACAGTGATATAAATAGGTTGAATGGTGATGGACTACCCCGTGTTTATTGACCATTAGCGTTTTCAATTTATCTTTTTTTTTGCAGCCACAATATTCACTTGCCTTTTCATATGCAATAATTATAATCTCTACTTCTCCCGCTTGTTGTTTATTACGAAGTAATTGCGTTCAACTAAAGATAACTTTGAGCCCAGTTTTTTCAGTCAGGTGAAAAAAAATCGCAGTGTTATTTTGCTCAAGTTTTGTTCCTCGCGCTCAGGAATAGATTGACACTCTGAGTACTATTTTTTGATGAAACTTGGCTTACCTGCCGAGAGAAACCTTGATGAAAAAGCGTTTTTATATTGCTTGTTCTATATACCCTACCACTAGCGTACCGAAGGGGGAGGCCACTGTGCCATGGCCCCCCTCAGACCCTAAAAATAAAAAATGTAAAGTAAAACCAAGCAGTTTTAGCAAAAGCAAAGCTGGTTTGTGACATCACACGATTGTGACGAAACTTTGCTCCCCCCCGGGAACTTTCTGCGAACGCCACTGTAGCCTACTATTCTACTCTGGAAGATTGTCAACATTCCGTACAATTTTTACAATACCTGGTGAACAAAAAAATCTTAGGCGATTATTCCACTATTTTCCAAGGTCAAATTCATTATGACGTAACAAATACATTTATTTTCTTTATGACAAAACAGGGGTGTTGTTGAGGTAAAGTTTTCTCTCATATATTTGACACTTTGTGGTTGGCCATCGGTCTGTGTGTTCGTTTTTTGTTTGTGTGTGAACATATAAGAAAAATATGCTTTCAAGAAGAAGAAATCACGAGAAGCCTGAAAAATGCCCTCTTCCTTCTTTAGGGGCAGATGAAGGTACGACAAATAGCCGTTACTTGGTGTTGGTTAAAAACGTTTTTAGGCAAAAAGCGAGAAAAGGCGGCTCAGGAATTAATGATATCTTTCGCAAAGTGAGAACCAAGTGCCAAGGATCGAACAAGTGCGTTTACAAAGCAGTACAGAAAGCAGTGAAGCGATTGTTTAGAGCGGGTTACATTTATCAACACGACGCCGCCAAACGCCGTTTCAAGCTCACATCTAAAGGCAAAGCGATGCTGTATCAAGGACAACGGCGCAACGTGTGTAATTACCGCCCGAAAAAAAGAAAAAGACCCCAGCAAGTTTGCAAATACCGCCCACGAAGGAGGAAGGCTCCCAAGAAACGACAAATTTGCCGATATCGACCACAGAAAAAAAGAAAAAGTAATTACTGCCGTTACCGACCTAGAAGAAGACGATAAAAGCGTTGTAGGTCTATATCAGAATGTCCGATCTATTAATGGAAAATGCCAGGCGTAACTTGCGACGCGTCATAACTGTATTCACGCGAAGCATTGATTGTATACTTGTTGTTTCTTCGCGACGTTGGCGCCAATGTTTTGATAATTTAAAAAAATGTAAAAATAAATAAACAGAATTAAAATCTCTGAAGTCAGGTCAATTATTTTTAATTGGCAAAGAAATTCGTCTCCTACGCTGCTTTACTTCCCCCTCTGCTTGAAATCCTTTGGCTGAGACCGTTACTGCCTTTCTTATCTTTATAGCTCATACCGCAAATCAGGGATTTGCAGACTGCGATCTACAATGAGGAATTGTGCCTCTTCCGCTAGAACGTAACTTGTGCTCTTGTCCACAGACTGCTGTTTAAAAGAGAAAAAGAATTTTAGCCCACAGATTTCTGTTGTGCAAGGTGTGAAGTCTAATCTTGATTTCTCCAAAAAAAATAAACTTTTTTGTTAAAAATTGTTTCCTTTTTAAAATGATATCCATAAATAAGGTGTTCATCTGAAAAACTGCAACAATTTGATGTCGACAAAACAAAGGCTTTTGTCCGTTGTCTCATGCAGGTGAGTAAAATTGGCCCGCTTGCAAAATATTTGAATCCACCAACATACCAACATTAAAGTTCCTTTTTCAAAACGCACAATATACAACCATTGTGAAGTGTAAGCAATAAATCAATAGCATGAGTGAGATGGGATAAAAAATTGAGGTTCGCCCACTGTCTCAGCCGACGACACTTTATTCACTTGTTCAAAAAACAAAAGGCTCTGTTTATGAAATAGCCATTACCGAGGGCGACAAGTATTATAGAACTCTGAGGATTTTCGCAGCGACATCTTTCAAGGTCTGCACCGAACGCATGACAATGCTAGATATTCGATCGAGGTCGCCACTAAGTAAACTGATATTACAAGTTTTTTCCCGGTAATTCGGCCGGCAGCGGGAGCGAATGCTAGAAAAGTAGCTGCCGGTACGGATATCGAGTGCGACAGATCGCGGGAGCGAATTAGTAAAACTTCAACCTACCAACTCGATCACACGTTGCTTTTGGGTTGCTTCTGCTTATTTCACTCGCACATGCAGGTCTTTTGAGAGAAGTTCGAATCAATGCTTTAGAAAGAAGCGTTCCCTTGTTCAAAATGAGGACCTCTTTTTTCCGTGCTTCAAATATCTTCCTTTTAATTTGAAGTGGCAACACTTTCAGTTTAGCCGACTTCGCTAGATTTGTGCGAAGAATTTAATCTGACGAATTTGGAGCAGATAAACAGGTGTATTTGAAATATCTGGCTTGGTAAGATCCAGCGCTGTATATCTGACTTCAACTTTTTTGTCATTATTTGTCAATATATTTGATTTCGCTTGGACCAGACTTTTAGAGACGGTACACTGCGTATTCAGTCCTCCAAACAAAAAAAGTTGGGTGAGGGTCGGGGGCGCCAGCTCTTTTATTAGAAAAACTTGAGAGCTTATTTGCGTAGTTTAGCTACTATAGTTTGTCAATATCTCTAACAACCAATGGTGTACTTGAGTGTAGGATAAAGGGCCATACTCCCCCCAAACGATTCGATAGAAACAAATATTCCATCAACAAGCCGTTACGAGAGCTTGAAAAAAGTCTTGGAGACCAAAATTGGCAAAACCATCACTTTTTAAAAGTTGATCTCCGAAAACTAGTCTTGAAGCAAAAAAAGGCCTGAATCAATGATTTCAATTCGCCATGCATAAAGAAATTTCCTACTATCGGTTTTAAATTCGCTTATATCTCACCCTTGTTAATAATATTGAGCGGAGCTAAAGTTACTGCCCCCCAAAAAAATTTCTCACTGCTAATATTATTGTCCTAAGCCATTGCTTCTTAACCCCTGGGTCGCAACCAAAAGCGAGTCGCCGATTGATTTTCTTTGGGTCGCCGACTACAGTAGTTTTCAAAGCCTTGGTATAACTGAGTAGGCTACTATCTTGTATTGCATATTCATTTGACGGCTGCGACTTGCGAATTCTTGTAAGAAGAAATTGGTACTTGAAGAATGCTTTTGGGGCATTACAACACAACACTTGTTGAATTTTGAACCACAATGTGCTAGTGGTGATTCGTTGCAATCCTGGTGGTCTATAAAAAAGTAAACACAGGCCTTGATAATGTATACTTGTAATGGGTAGCGGAAAGCTGATTTCAAAGAAAACGCAATTGTAATTCTGGCATTAATGTTTTGCTTTAATGCATCTTTGCTATTTCTTACTTTTTTTATGCTTTAATCAGCCTGTCACTGTAGATCAGTACTGTGCAACATCCGCCCCTTGGGCCGCAAGGGATCAGCAAGAACCTTTTTGGCGGCCCACCAGGCTTTTAAAAAAAGTTGATCTTGGGAAAAAGTATTCATGTGTTTCGAGACAAATGAACACAATATCCTCTTGTAGCATGTTGATTTTTTTGATTCGAGGTCAAAAGCTCATGAGCGAATAAACGAATAAACATCTGCTAAATGTCGTTCTTTCTACTTGTTTTCAGTTGCACTGGCTTGTTCTGCTTTATTTGAGCTAAGACTAGTTTAGTACTGCTGCTGCTGTTACATCAATTTTTGATTAGCATCGCATGACATCGGCTGAAACAGGCCAGGTTGCACCTATTGCTGCGCTATTAAAATTCAAAAAGGTCAGTGGTACCGTAAGTGGGCATTGTTTTGTTTCAGTTTTAACAAATGAAAAAAGTCGACAGCTTGTCACATTCAGTTTTCAATGCCACTTTAGTACAGTCGAAATACCGGTGGTTATCAAAATTGAACTTAGTGTTCCACGCGCAAGAACTACATTTTCATTAAGAGACTTGCCTGTCTCTATGTGGTTCACTTTATCCTTACAGAAAATTTGTGTAAAATGTAGTTTCAGAAAGGGGTCGCCAAAGCGTTATCATCAATTTTGGTTTGGTATTTGGATCGCTGTAGAAAAGGTTGAGAGCCATTGCCCGAAGCCACAACTTTTTTTTATTTCAATTGTTGCGATGTTTTTCACCGTAGCTCCTATATTTCGAAGTGAAAATAGGCGGTTCAATAAAATGAACCACAACAAAAAAGTTTAAAAACAAAGAAAAATGTCAACAAAATTAAAAGGACAAACAGGTTGACAAAAGCACATTTTGTAAAGCACATTATGATATATCTTTTTTATTGTGACCAACAAAGTAAACGTTTCGCCTACGTACAGAATTAGGCAATAAATCAAAACGCATTGGCTTCGTTTTATGTGATTTCTGATTTGAATAGAACACAAAACACATCATGGCTGATACGGAAACGGAAACCGAAATGGATGATATGACTCCGACTAGCTCAGAAGAGAGTGTTGCTCTTCCGGAACCGTTGGAAGCTTCTGTTCGAGCCAAAAAGAAGCACTCTTCCTATAGCGTGATGATACGAAGAGCAATCAAGTCTTTGGGCTCCAAGAATAATGGCGTATCAAAGCGTGCGATTACAAAGCATATTCTCAGCAATAACTGTGTCAAGAAGCAGCACGCCTTAGAAGCAACTCTTCGGAATCTGAAAAGAATGACACAAACTGGTTGCTTGTACAAAAACAAATGGGGGCGGTTTTCATTGATAGACAAGCGTATGATCCTTTCCCGCTTAAGAGCCATTCGCTACCGGCGGAGGAGCAACACAAAGTCAAAACATTCAAAATCAAAAAAAAGAAAAACTGCAGGAAGAAGCCGAAAAATGAAAAGAAAGATAAAAAAGAGAAAGAGTACCAAAAAACAAAGACGTTAGGAAGAGTTGGTGACGTTTAAAAATTGATGCAATTGCGCCGAGTTAAATAAATCACCACTTTTTTCAACAAATATCGCGAGATAAATTTGTCGTGGTAATGCAATTTCAGGAAAACTAGGTACCGATAGCCTGTCGTTAAAAAATCTTTTTAAAAAGCCAAAAAATTTGAACTATGGGTATATAAGTTAGATCAAGTCGTAATAATGATGAGAGGAATTTGATTCTTAGAGCGTTTTTTTTTCAATAAAACCAATTAAAAGGAATTTAATTAGGACGGAACAAAGGCAGGACGGAGTTCACCTGCTAAGCGTATCATAGTAACTTATCCCTACCCATCTGTACTCATCATTACCCATATACCCATCATTACCTGTATCATTTACCTCCAACAACCAATTAAAAGGAGTTTAATCAGGACGGAACGCAGAAGAACAAGGAAGAACATAGTGAACTTGCTAAGCGTATTATAGGAACTTATCCCTACCCACAACGCAAACATAATTTGCTCGTTTGCCTATCTGCTAGTCAGGTCATCAAACCAAACCCGAATCGAAAACCGGTATTAACTGCTAATTTTTCTTGAAGCTGAAACTCTTTAATTTGGCGATCGTGAGTCCGAATCGACCCTAAATCACAATTTTTTACAAAGCATTGAACCAAAACCGAAACTGAACCGAAGAAAATAAATTTTACTGATCCTAACCGGAGCGTAGTTACTTTAACGGCTTTACTAGTTCCGCAAATTCTTTCAGAAAACCGGCAATCTTAAGTGCATGTGCAGTTGTTCGGACTTTGGTTCGGACTTTGTCTGATATTCAACAGCACAATTTTGAAAAATACAATAAGTAACCAAGATTTTATTTTAGGTGAATAAAAGAAAGCAAAATAAAATTGAAATTTTGATGTAAAATTTTCTTGTTTGTTTACTCTTACCTATTTTTTTAATTTTACAATTTACTATAGAAACAGGAGCAGGTCCATTTATACTACTCGATTTTACCCCTATTTGTTGTTGCATTTCTTTGTATAACGCAGGTTGCAAACGTTTTTGTAAAAATACGGAGTTTCATACAAGTCTATGATTAATTTCATGTTTGCAAGTTTTCTGTACCATGAATAAAACCATAATAAACTAGTGCTATATTTTTGAAAGTATTGTGCTATGAGGCAGTAGATTATTATCCTACTTTTGACGGGTCATTAATACAGTCTGACTTCAGTTGAGTTCGGCGCTTTTATTTTTACGGCCTACTAAATTCAGAGCAAAAATCAGTTTATAGCTATCAGGCAGCAAAAAAATCAAACGCAACGAAAACAAAATCAGTTGAAACACGTCATAAAAACAATCGACCCAAAAACCACTTTCAAATTTTTATTATTGAACTCAAACCAAACCCTAAAATTTAAACTGCAACCTCCAAAATTTGACTGATGAACAGGAACTGAACCTAATTATAATTTTTATTAAGCGTTAATCCTGAACCGATCGTAACAAATTTTGTTGAACCCAAATCGGAACCGGAGAGTTATTTAAAAAGGTTCGATGCCCTGCTATTATCGGGCCAGCATGCTTATGATTAACTGTCACTTGAGGCAGTGAAGCTTTTAAAAATCATATCAAGAAGGAAAAGAAGGTGATGACGACGATGATGATGATGATGATTGTTTCGAATAACAAATTTTGCATTTGGCCAAACCAAATTTTCTGAAAAACACATTCCCCCAATCTTCTGTTTCCAAGTATTTCTTTGTGATATGCGATTGTTTAACGATCATCAATTTTACTGACTGTTTTGACTTTAAAACACATTAATGAAAGTAAGGCTCAAGTAAGCATAAGTTTACGGTTAAGCGCGAAGGTTCAAATTTCTACGCTACCGGCTTGATCAGAGGTATTTGAACTGAGGAAAGTGCTCTGTGGGAGTGCGTGGAAGATTTGTGGGGAAGTGTGGGGCTATGGTCCCACTGTACCACCCAGGGAAATTGAGGCAATTGATCAAAAATTGATCTTAATTATTGATTTTAGACAAAAATTGATTTTGATCACAAGAGATCTTAATCAAATTTTATGTTGTTTGATAGAAAAGACCCCTCGAGAAAAAATCATCTCCAAAATAAATAAAGAGTTTCACGTAATTAGGGAGTACGGATTCTTATTAACGTTGTCCAGAAAGCCGCGGCGCAAAACGTTTAAGAATCCCTGGGCTAGATCATAGACTTTTTAATATATTGACAAAAAGCTGGTGAAACTGCCTATTTATTTCATGCTTCAGTGGCCCTGCGTGAGTACAGGGTGTATCACAAAGATATTCACCCCCCCTAGAGCTCAATCCAAAAGGACTAGGAAAAAAACAAAAATATTGTTATAAATTATATTAAAATAGAAATTTATTCCGTACATTAAATCAATCCTAACTAGTAATCAGTATGACCACCATGGTTTTTTCTAACAGCATCTAATCTTGCAGGATACGATTTAAGAAGATTAGCAAAGATTTCAGGTTCCTCTTTTATTTTAATTAGTTCTTCTGAAATAATAGTCTTTAAGGTTTCCACTGAATTTCTTTCCATGCTAGGAATCTTTAAAATTCTATCTTCAACATGTTTTTTCAGAATAGCTCCCAAGTTTTCAGTTGCATTTAAATCTGGTGATGAACCTGGCCACTGACTGTTGTCGAAGAAATCAAATTCTATCAACATACCTAATTTTTTCATTATCAGCAAAAGCCATAATTATTAAGTATCTGGAAAAAAATGAAAATGTACATTAATTTCTAACAACATAAGCTTCACAATGTGCTATATAGTTTGGTCATACCTATTACCAGTTTGGCTGTAGGGGGGGTGAATATCTTTGTGATACACCCTGTAGTTTCTAGGGTGTGGTTTTTAATTTTAAGAATGAGATTGAAACTTAAAAGTAGTCACTAGATATTGCAAGGGTAGCGGCAACAGATTAAAAACAAGAAAAGATAGGCACGAGGATTGAAAGAAGGGGGGGGGGGGAAACAGCAAGGGGAAAGAGAATAAAAAATGTAGAAAGTCGGTGAAAGGAGGGTAGAAGAAGTGAAGTAATGGAAATCAAGGTGAAAGGAGGGTAAGAAGAAAAAGGATGGGAAGAGGAGTAAAAGAAGGGATAAAAGAAAAGGAGTAGAATGGTGAAAAGATGAAAGAAAGGAGGTAAAATTAAAAAGAATGAGAAAGGGGTGGAAGATTGCGAAATGGGTAAAAAAGGGGAAAAAGAGCATAAAGAATAAAGAAAATATAAAAGGAGACTGTAAAAGAATGGTAAGAGGGAGTAAAAAGACTGAAAGAAGGGATAAAAGAAAAAGGCGGAGGTGTACAAATATGGGAGGAGGGGAAAAATAGAAGGGAGAGGGGTAAACGAAGGCCGTCAAAAAAAAGGAAGAGAGTGGGCGAAAAGAGGTGAGAGGTGGTCAAAGAAGTGGAAAAGAGCAAGAAGAGCGGATGAAAAAATAGTCAGAGGGAGTGAAAAGATGAAACGAAACGGCAAAAACTAGTGGTTGTCTTCTCCTTTACTATGCCAAGCTATAGCTAATAACATTATTTGCGTTCCTCGACGACCTCAGATATCAGTTTTGGTCGCTCTTCTTTTTTAATCTTTATGATCTGTTTTTCATGGTCTTTGGGAGGCAGTGGTGATCTTCATATGATTCAAGTGGAGCAAGTGTTCCAGCTCTACCTTAAAAGTTAGAGCAACAAGTTCCCTTCAGACATTTCACGAAAACAAAATGGTCTCAAAACTTACTTTTCTTGTTGCATTATCGGAACCATGCCAAAACATCAAACTGTTGAAATTGTTACAAAAGCTTCAAATGAATAAATGTTTAGTTGTAATCTCGTATTTTTAGTTGGCACTTGGTTGCATCACATCCCAAAACCTCAGGCTCATACTTTGTCATAGCCAATGGTTTTAATGTGCTGTGGTCCTCCTTCTCTAAGCAATTCATTTAATTTAAGTGGATACTCAACTAGTAGATCTATGTGCGTCGGTCTCCTCAGGTTCATCTGCCCAACCCCCTTACAGTTTTTTTGTTGCAGCTGCTGGAAAACTGTATAATTCCCGGCTTTGATTTACTCACATGTGCTTTTTCCACAGCTTCCTTGCTCGGACGCTCTTCACTTAAAAGATGGAGCGAGGAAAAAGCCAGCAATTCCGCCGTGTGATTTTTGGATGGGTCCTTTAAACAAGTTTCGCCAAATTTACTTCGCGCAGGGTCTGAAAGAAGCCGTGAGATATTTAAGCAGCCTTTGTTGTGGCGATCCAATGTGTATGAGCACTCGTATTGGCAAAGAAAAAATAAAATCGTACTCATAAATAGATGGCCATTGCACGTTAGATGGAATGGTTGAAACGCCGTTCTTGAAGACAATGGTCATAAGGCCGAATCTCGCAATGAACACGTTGATGTGGCGTTGGGGAAATGCACAACTTCTGCTGCTTGGTTGGAGACTTGTGGCAGATGGCCTATACAGTGCGCCGGCAGCACCAGTAGCTCCACAGCAAGTCTGAACACAAGATGCTCTATGCGCAAAAGGTTTTCCGCGACCGGAGGATAAAAATATATGACAAAAACGACAATATAAGCCATTTTTTGATTATAAGTGATTGTGCTGCAGTGCATTATTTATTGATTGGATGCTTGCGTGATGTAATTGAACTTTAATAGGTTTATGTAGTTTGATGCGTCCATGGCATGAAGCTGCGTCTTTTTTCATTTATGCAGTGATGTTGATTCATTTTGAGTTGCTGAGTTTATACATGTTTAGTTTTACAATAATTAACCAAAAAAAAATGTGCCTTTTAATTGTATAGTAGATCTTGCACCCTAAAATAAGATTTGACTTTGGATTTGCTTATTGATTAAATTTTTGAGTGTTCAAACAGTCAAGTGATTGCTAGTCTTTGTTATGAGGAGTGGAATAATTGTGCTGAGATTTTAAATAAGCTCAGAAAGTTGAGCATCTTTTTGTTCTTGCTCCAGGCCCCCTTATTAAAAGGGCCATTACTTCCAAAAAGTTTGCACAGGTATTTATTCTCTATGTAAACACTTGAAACATATCATCCAGACGGTGTACAGCTTTAGGTTGGAGTACCTCCTCGGTCCCATTACCGTTTGCACTCAACCGTGTGTAGGTCTGGGCTTGACAGATAGCACATCTGGATTCATGAACAAGAAATAATAAAACTGATAATGAAATAACTTATTTTACTGCATATACTTTATTTTCTAAATTTTTATTACAAAGCGTGCCATAAATTTTGTCGTTCAACTTCACAAGGCAAATGAGGCTATTTCAGCCCTAATAGTACTGTAAATTCCTGCAGTTATGCTCCGTGTTGCGAGTATGCACGCAAACGCAGTCTACAAAAAACCAAAAAAGAGATAAAAACTTAAAGCGGTTGTTTTGTTTCTTTTATTTTCTTTGCTTCTTTTTCTGAAAGAGTTTCTAGTCTGTGAATTAGAAAGTTTATGGGCTGGATAGATCCAGCAATATTGTCAAGCGTGTTTCGCCAACGTTCAAATTAGTTGTATATAACCAATTCTTTTTTAAAATCTGATTTAAAAAAAAAGAAAAAAAGACAAAAATTGACAATGTGTAAAAACATGACCTTAAAAAATGCTGGAAGGCAGAGGTGCAATTAAACCTAGATTTAAAAGGCAATGCTTTGCAAACATGGGGTTATCAGCTAAAGCAAAAAAAAGAGTGCATCCTGCCTTTGAACTTCTGATAAAGAAAGCCATCTACTTTTCAAAACAAGGATTGAGCCGAAAAGCCATTGCAGAATGGATTAAAAAACGACACAACGTTGAACCGAAGCACTTGACAAAGATCTTAAAGAAAGTGTTAACGAGACTTGTAAAAATGGGGATTATATACATGCACAAAGTGAAACCAACAAGGTATCGGCTCACAATAAAAGGAAGAATAATGAAACAAGCGCTGAGGTCACGCGCTCACAAAAGAAAAAAAAAGAAGCAGAAGAGGAAGAAGAAGAAGAAACGATTCCGCAGTTCTTACCCAAGATCGCCAAAGCGTAAACGCTAAATTTTGAAAAAATTGCCTTTCAAAAGCAATGGTAGTAATTTGTCTCATGCTCGTTGTATTACAAGTAGCCAATACACATGCCAATTGTCTACAAGCCTCGGCAGAAAATAGCATTGCAATCAATTTTTAATTGTCTTGAACACATGAAAAAAAGATATTGAAGTCAAAATTATAAAGAGCAAAGCTTCCTACATGTTTTAGAACGTTTTGCCTCTTATGTGGCCAATCACTAGTCAGCTGCAATCGTAAAATCTTAAATCTAATTTGCTTGTGGAACATCTATCTAGTAGCAGTAGGCCATATTTAAGTCTACTATTTCAAAAACTGGCTCGACGAAGAGAATTTGCAGTAATAGAAAACTTCTCATATCAAATAAAAGCTTAAAAACATAATTTTCCAAACGCGAGGGAATCTAAATGTAGCCGCTGGTTACATCTTCTTCTTGTAGATACTGCAAAACACTTTGTACTTTTACAAGACTTTTGAGATAAAGGGGTGTATTAATATCTCTTAGACATGGTATTGAAACTGTTTCATCTTGATGCACTTTTTGCACTTTATGTACGTTCTCAATCAACATGAAGTTTTAAGGAATAACTAGGATTTTTTATTAAGGAGGAAGTACAAACTAAAGTCAAAAATAAACTTCAATTATGTGAAGTCTTTTTTTGCCAAAGTAATTTTTTACTTTGGGCTGTTGTAGCTACATGGTACGGCAAACCTTATTTTGAAAACCGATGTCTACAGTGAGAATCTTCACCTTCCCCTGAACTCTTTACTCTTTATTTATAGCAGACCTACGATGGTAATTTTTATATCGAACCCGTAAGCTACCAGAGGCACCTACTTGGTCAAGCGCACATTAAAAAAGCCTTTGAAAAAAGTTTTCCAAAAGGTTTAATTATAAGCATGCAATCTTTAATCGACTTTTTAAAATCAGCATACTTACTACAAATTGCGCATAATACTACTGTATTTAGCTTTCCTAAAAGTAGCAAGACCTTTTTATCAATTGCAGATAACAAAAATCCATATCTTTTAGGAAAAATTTGACCCCTGTTCTGTTTTCTCTAGCTGCCAACTTTGAGCTTGGGAAAACCTTGTTGATATAGCCCAATGCTTCCCCAACTTTTTCAGTTTTGTTTAACCCTGCAACCGAGTACTGCATTCCATTCATCCAAATGCAAAGCCAATATGATAATAAAAATATCCCAACAATGTCTAACCATGTCAATATCGCATTTTATTTTTGTACAAGATCTATTGAAGCGAATTGCCACAAGCAGAAACAAACACACAGCTTATTTGCTATATGCAGTCAACAAACGTAAAGTTACGAAAACAACTAACGGTGTCGTCGGGTTTGTAAAGCAGCAACATTGAGCCTGAACAATTTAAGATCAGTGAGAAGAACTCACGATCTAAACACAACGACAAAACCACAAAAACAGAAGAAAATGCCAATTTTCGCAACGAATGCTGTTCATTAGCGAAAGTGATGCCCTTGAACTTTGGTAATTAGTGTCTTGAAAGCGCGGATAAATCCATTCTTTTAATGCCACTCTCAACAACGTGTCAACGCATTTTAGTGTATATAGTTTTTAATTCAACTAAACATAAAAATCCTTTGTCTGACGTGTATCTAATAGATACGAGCACCAGATGTTACAACGCTTTCAAAGCGATTTAAATCGGTGCTCTGGAAATTCGAGCAAACCAACCCGATAATCTCTGTAATTGAATTATCTTTTGAAAGACACGCTTTGAGAACAATCTTGATGAAGCTCTATCAGTGCTTCCATCAACTTTCAAAGACTTGCTTGTAGCAGGTCTACAGGTTTTCAGTGATGGATGGATTGATTTTTATATCTATATCCATCGTTAAAAAAATATTTCACCCCTCATTCACCCTTTTACTTTTGTTCACACCAACAAAATTTGTGTTCATTTTGGGGTGAACCGTTCAGCCGATTAGGAAGCACTGATATAGCCTACTCCACGGAAAGGTTTACTTTTTACCCGCCCCTCTTCTACAAGCGTACACCGCACACCTACAGTACAACAAAACAAGGTGACTTCAAGAAGCTAAGTCTTTACCACCAAGACCACTTAAATTGCAAGCAAGATTTATACAAATACCGATCCAAAGCTTTTCACCAATAGTACATACCTCACTAAAGTAGGTAGCAGGAGATTGGTAAGTACCGCGTTACAATATTTTAGATGTGACTTTCCATCCACTCGTTTCTTACAAAAGCTCTTGATCTCTTCTCAAAGACGATAAATTTGAAAAGCGATCAGTACTTTTTAAATCTTGAGTTGACGCGTTTTGAACCTGTCCCCTGTGTGGTTGAGCTTGGTGACTCCTCCACTGCATCTTACCTCATGGTCGGACTTGACTTCAGCACGGGAAAGCACTGGACTAGTAACGGCACTGTAAGTCGAAGCAACCTCATAAAACGAGCACAAGAAACCGTGTCAGTTGCACAGCTGGTTCCACTTTATATCGCCAGCTTGGCATCTGGATCTACGAGAAGTTAAGAGCGGGAAGCTTGGCCGGACAAAAATTTTATCGAGCTGGGCGGTGAATTTCAGGTACATATCTGCATAATTAGGGGTCAGAATATACCGATCTCCGAAAAAAGTCTTCCAACCAATTTCAGGTGTAGTTTACAAAATTTCGGGTCTGAAAATATAATTAGTGTTTGTATTATTCTCATAGACTGATTCCGAATGAATTAATTCTAATGCAAAGATAGTCCGTGATTTAAAAAGGTTGGAAATAACTGGTGAGATATTTCGTTTGTGGTAGAATACTTCAGCATAGCTTTAAAAATCCTGCTTTGCCATTAGCGCTTTGTGTCGCTCTGATCAGTGGTGATGTCGCGTCAAAAGGAAAGAGCTAGAGCGAGCAGGTTGTTTATCTCAAAAATTCATACTGCTTTAACCACTACACCAATGTGCCGACTTTTTATGATAAAAGGCTGTGTTAGTGTCTATCCGGAACTTCCCAAAAAAAATTGAGTTGAAACAGCAAGGCATCCCAAAAACCTAATATTGTTGAAATATGAAGAGCGAGAAACTAGCAATCAATGATATCTAGTTCCTTTCTGGAGATGGTTAGAATGTGATATCAGCTGTTGCCCAAAAAAATGTCCTCAAATGAGTTAATTGATAAGAGAATAAATCTAGGTGCTGCCATCCTTTGGAGAGCCGCAGGTAGTGATTCTATCAAGCAAATGTAACTACAGCTTGCTATGACTAATTGAAGACGAGACGAGTGGTGATGTGCAGACAGGCAGCTCAGGCCTAATGGCATTGTTGCAGATTTTTGATTGACATATGAAGCTTGGTAGAAAATCAAATGCTCGATGTTTAATTTCCGGTATGTATTATGCATACTACAGTTCTGAGTCGCATTACCGTAAAGATAACGTGTGCAAAAGTGCAGGCTTCAAGATATGATTTTAAGCTTGCCAGACCAGTCCAGAGTTAGTGATATGCACTAATGTTTGCAATTTCGTGTGGTAAGCAATGGATCTGTTACAGGCAGGATCTGACAAAATCTATTTAAGACAGAGTGCCTTTACATTACGAAAAATCTAATTTTCACATGCGTAAATGCCAATTTTCCTCAGTTTCCGAAGAGTTCCATAAACGAAACACTTTTACCTTAATATGAAAGACTATTTTTTTTGCAGTGTTGCGTGCGTAATCGTGTAACTTACGCAGTGTTGAACGAAGAGACAGAATGGTATCGGTCCGAAATAGTGGTACTTTTATTAAGTTTAAGCGATGTTTTAGTGAAAGCTTCATGATTTGGTTCAAAAATTTCAGGATGTACTCATAATTTCGACGTTTTAACTTTTAAGGGGTACCAACCCCTCCCTACTGACTTATAAAGACACAGTTTAACGCATGGAAGGATATATCACGCAGTTGTTGAATGGTGTGAGAAATTTGAAGTTAGCAAATCTGCCTTCTAACTGACTTCAAAATTCAATTTTTTTAAACCTCAAGTGGCCTACTTGCAGCAGCTTCTATCAGCTTTGTTGTCTTAAGGAAATTTAACTGCAATCTGCCTTGGGTCGCAAGAAAATCTTTTTGCCGGTTACACCAGAACAGCTTGTGCTCCGACTCGCTTTGAAGCTACCAATGCTGCTGGCTCCGCGCCTTTCTACTGCAAGCAATGCAGCCAGCTGCAGAAATTTTATTTCAATGTTTTGCCCAAGCAACTCAGTTACGAGTAGGTTAGAAGGCAACACTACGTGATCATTGTCGTCACAAAACTCTAATTTACTTCCATGTTGCCGGCAAATTCTGATCGCGAACGAGAAAATCATTTTTTGTGTTGTTTTTGAGATTACAATCCAAAGAAAATTGCGGTAAAATCTAGATACAAAAGCGTGTTTTACGCGGAATGGATTAAAAACGCTTTTGGTTTGTCATAAATAAGCAATAAGCTTCGAAGCCGTATCGATTGAATAACGATTTTTTTCGAATCCGCAGCCAAATTTGAACGGTTTCATGTGGCGATAAACAAAATGTGTCTGACGCTGAGCGAATAAAGAGGTTGTAAAGCATAAAATCAAATTGCAGTGAACACCTCACAAAGCTAGCTCTGTTTTGGTTCCATATTCTTTATAATGTTTTCAGTAGAGGGAGAGAGAATAGTTTTACTTTTCAAAATCAGAAGAAGAATCAAGGGAGGATTGTTGTGAATCTTGTTTGTCGCGATTACGGTCTTACTTTATGGCGTCACTCGTATTTAAGATTTAAGTTTTTGATTTTTGCGAAATTTCAGGTCCAGGTGAATTGCCGAAGCTAATAAAGATGTTCTGCTAGTACAAATAGTTATTTTGGAATTTTGTAGCGTAGACCAACCCGGTAAACGATTCTACTTTTTGGAATCGAGCGCTATTTTGGAAGGATTAATTGCCTGCAATGCTGCCGGCAAGATTTATTCAGTTGTGGAGGCATGTTGCATAATGTAGTCGCTAATACAGTATATCCAAGTCTTGGCTGTAAGGCAAGCATAAGATGGTTAGTTTGTCGGGACTAGTCTTGTAACAGAAATTATTCTTCATCTCGGATCAACGGAAGCCCACAACGCGGTGTCGCCTTGGTCAGGGGTGACTAATCCTTTTTTGGTCAAAGAGCCTCATGCGGTTTGCGAATGATTTTTCTGGCCGCTTGACAGGGATTATGTTCTAGTTTTCACTACACTGATTACAGATTTGTGTAAAAATAAACAAAAAACACTAAAATTCCAATCTTGGAAATGCATATTGTCCATTTTGAAATTATAAAAAGGGTGAAAATTACAAATAAAATCGGCAAAATTATTAATTCACATCAACAATTTAATGTAAAGTCTGGCACTGCTGTTATCTAACAAGCTTGACGTTATGCGGTACGATTCGGGCTTCATCAGGGCGAAGCAGTAAAACATCTTGCTGTCAAATTGTGACGTCACCAAAAAAAGCCAATCGTAAAATTAAAGGCTGGTTTCCATGAGGCGTGAATTGTAGGCGTAGAGTGAAAAATTCTTTGTTTCTCTATGCGCATCTCTCTAAATAGAGAAACAAAGAATTTTTCACTCTACGCCTACAATTTGCGCCTAATGGAAACGAGCCTTAAGTTTGTAATGCGGCTGAAAAAAGCGAAAAGGTTGTGCACGCTGCACTACACGATGTTTGAAAGCAAACAATGACTCACTTCCAGATATTTACAAAAATTCTTTGCAGTCAAATAAATGACAACAGCAAAATTCTAGGCTGAAGCTTTCCCACTTATTTTGTCTTTTATTGTCCAATTACACGATGATCTGTCATAAGATTATGTATGAGACCCAGTTGCTAATTTCGCGGCTTGTAAGTTCATGTGAAATTACCCCATAAGCGATCAAGTTTGCGTCATTTCGAAAAATATTGCGCGGGCCACTTTGAAATTTTCCGCGGACCACGGGTTGGACGCCGCCTGGCCTAGATGCTACAACTAATAGTGGATTAAGTGTTCCCGATTGGATCGGACATTTTTAGACAGAAATGATCGATTCTGACCTCAGAATCTTGTGAACGTATTTTAATGGTTAAAAAAACAATAAGTGTCTAGATCAGTGGTTAAAAGTTTTTAAGCCCCAATGGCTCGAATCCGTATTCACATAGAATTTAATTCACTTTTCTTTCCAATTGCTATGTAATCCAATAGATTTATATCTTGTAATAAAAATAATCAATAGTCCTCAGTGGTATTGAGGCAAGCTTTAAGAAATCTTGGACTAAATAAACCATCATTTGCAATTGACTGTGACGTATTGTTTATCGTTTGAAAAATATCTATTGCTGCTGAGTCAAAATAAAGATGAGTTGTTACTGTTTTCCTGTTTTCATTCGCTCCACACATTTGACTTTTCGCTTTCAAAAAAATGCCGTCGTTGATGAGGATACTTGCAATACTTTCTTTGTTTTTCCCAGTACTAACAAATCACCCAGGTTCCGCCGCACTTTTCCGGATAAAAGTGGCGCAATTTTGCATTGCTTCTCAATCATTCAAATTGATCTGCTTGCGGAAGCTGTGCTGCACTCAATTCACTTTAAAGTTTGGTGACGGTGAAAGATGTACTGCTCTTTGATCATTTGAACACTCGGTGAAAGTTGCCCAGCGCTTCGGGGAATTTCGAAAAAATGCGCAGTTCTGGCCATTAATAACAAACGTGCTAATCGATGTGACAGCTGCAAGAAGCAAAGTGAAGTGAGGTGCGTCGCTTAGGCAGATATTTTACCACGTACATTTTGGCCTGTGTACAGTTACGTTTGCGAGTGGAAGAGAACTGTTTAATGGGTAGTTTTGTTAGCCGTGCTATTGAACAGAAAGCGAAAGGTTTTATTTCAAAATTACACACAAAACTTTTCCAGTATTTTGGCATCCAAATCAGCTACCTTCTATTAGGAATTAGGATACACATTAGTGATAAAAGCTAAACATATAAAAGCTATTTCTAATTTGATTTGTCTGCACATGTACGTAATTACACTCAAGAAAATGTTTGCAGAGACAAGTTTCTGAAATATGTTTGAATGGTACTGTTTTGAGCTCGTTTTGGAAACTTCAGCAATAGTCCAATGATCATTATATAGCCTTAAGCATAAAAATGGTTTTGTTATTTGCCGAGTCTTGATCATTTCTCCAGAAAGCGCATTTTTGAAGTTAGCCCAGCAAAAAAAGAAGTATCGTTGAGCCTAGTTTCAGTCATTAAAACTTTGTCAGATGCCAGTAGGCTTTTAGAGCATCAAAAACTTTGTTTCATCGGAGAGGTGGGGCTAAATGACGGTTTGAAAAACTGTAACGACTCGCATCTCTCATCAAACACCGCTCGTCGCAACTAGTAAGACTTAATTACGTAGCTTGATTTTATTCCAGTTTTGCCAGATAGTTAGTTACTGATCCTTTTCCGTAACGAAGTCTAAAAATTTCCCCAATTCACATCAGACTTCCCCAGAGAAGTATCGTGGCCGAAATTCTCTGATCCGTGAGGCAAAACATACGTTGGCGCAGCGATTAACTGGCGATGCTTTTTTTTCGAGATCAACCACAAGCACATGCCGGAAATTACCTAAACCGTGCGGCAAAACTTCAAAAACAGCACGATTAACCTGCGATAACCTTTTTTTTGGAGATCAACCTCAAGCATTCCCTGGCTTTGATCTCCAAATCGAAGGAAAATTTCCTCTGCATATCAAAATACCCATTTTCCACCACTTTTGCAGCTCTTCTAGCAGTGGGGGTTCACCTTTTTCTTTCTGTTTCCAACACACTTCCGACACTTTCAAATTTCCCCAATTTTCTTTTGGGAAATCTTTAAAAATTTTCTTTCCCACAGACATTCAAATTTCCCCAATTTTCAAAAAATTAAGGACGAATTTCCCCATCTGGCAACACTGTTTTATTCACTGGCAGAGTTCAAAGTAGAATAGAAGTCAACCAATAAATACGATGTTTTGTGTGACAGCTTGTGGTTGGCCAGCTTCCGGTGGTTTTCAAAATTTAAGTGGTTCTGGGCAGGTTTGAAGAAATTGTTTTGAAATTCGACAACTTGAAGGTAGCACCGGACATAGGCCTTTAATATAGCTTTGAAAAAATTGTTCATGACCCTTTTGTCAATGGCGGTATTGTATAAAGCAGTGGTTCCGAACCAAGAATGGTTCCTGCCAATCTAAAGAAGCTACTTTTGGGAGAGGCGAGCGAAGACTTGAAGAGGAGGTTGAATATACGCGAGGCCGATTTTTTACCATGGTTGTCATGTAGAAAAAGAGAAAAACTGCAGCTTTTCGGGAAATGTGATATGTGGTTTGGATTGTTAAACGCCGTGTCGAAAAGTTTCTTCTTTTCACGTACAGTGTAACAGCAGTGTTCCTATTGACTTTGCACGTAAAGTAATTCCATTTTTTAAATGTTTGTGTTCGTTGTAATGCAATTATTGTGAATGTAAAGTAGGTATAGCATAACCAAATGAAGCGGCGACGTTAAAGAGGTTGGGAACCACCGGCGTAAAGGGTAGGTGTAGCCAAGGGAGCTAAAATGATCATGGTTCTCCAAATTTGGTGGATTCGATCAAGATATGATGCTGCTTTCAAGTAAAATAGCAACAATACTTTGATTCCCCCAAAAATGTCATTCTCCCTGGAAGGGACAAAAGGTTCCCAACAAAGCGATATCCAATAAAAGGCAATCAATCAAAACAAAGAACAAAACAAAGAAAAGCATATTTTTTGCTCCACTTTATTTCTGGCAAAGCCAGTGGAGTCAAGTGGGCGCATTAAACCGCGATGTTATTCTGCTGATTAGAGCGTCAAGATAAGCTGCAAATACCCATAATTGTATCTAACAGTAGCAAGTGTTTGTCTTCGAGGAAGAAAGAGAACAGCCAATTCTAAACCACACACTGAAGTAGGCTCAACCAAGTCAGCGAATCGCTGTATGTAATTTGTGTGGTGGTTTTTCATTCTGCTTTACCTTTTGTTTTATGTAGACTTATTCCAGCCTAAAATCAGTAAATGTGAAGTATTAGATTTGGTCGGTACGCAGTTTAAAGTTTTATTGGTAAATTCTCAAAAAAAATTACGAATTGTGTTTTTAAGATGTTACTTGCAATACAAAATGTTAAATATTTTGGAAAGCGTTAGATTCCCCCACCCGAAACTTTAAAAGCTTTTTTCAAAAATTGGTCTTTTTTGTGATTGTTAACCTTTTTTAAAATTTTATTCGATCAATCCGGTCACTTTCCTCAGCACTTTACCACAAATCACATGATAACAGAGATCATAGTTGCTGCAGAAGTGTTTGAATGTTAAGTTTTAGACTGGATTGTAGCTTTAGAACAAGGGTTCCCAACCAGGAATGCGAGATGATCATTCAGATTTTTGTGTTGCATTACTGTAATGTAATGTTGCATACATGCTTAGTTCATCAATTGCTCATTGTTCTACACAATCTGTGTGTAACCACAGCATGCCAAGTGCACGGCCCTAAATTCATTCCGAGATAATGCTAATCTCCAAAAAGAAAAAAAAAAGCAACGCGTGCAATTTCAACCATGATTTCAAAATTGGCCCACATCTTGGCCCGGGACATGTTATGAATTTGTCACATGTTGAAATATTTTAGGGGTGCGAGAACATATTAAAATACATTAGGGGTGCCGGCCATTACAAAGGTCTGGAACCACTGCTTTTACAATATAAGCGTACAACATACGTCCCGTTGGCCATAATATTGTTTGCAGCACCAGTTTATGAGCGGGCATAGAGCTTGCAATCGCTTTCGCAAATTTTGCAAAAAGCTCAAAGTAGGTAAAGTGATTGCTCTCAGTAGCAGACCTCCCCAAAACACGTCATCTTCATAAAAGGCATAAAATAACAACTTAAACACATGATTTTTCAAAACACAGCGCAAAATAAACACAATAATCGCCTTTGAAAAGTTGGTCTACGAAAGAAAAGGTCTTTACCTGGGCAAAGGGCAAATAAAAAACAATCTTCAACCTAACACTGCTTAGAGTGGTTATGGTTCGCGGCCTCATCTGCTTAATTAAAATCGGGAAAAGTCAGCCTGCCTGCGAAAAAGGTTGCCTGCATTTGCTTTCGAGCACAAGACAAACTAATTTGCTCTCGTTCATACATAATAGCAAAATCAAATTAGATTCTTATTGGTTTTGGAATGCTTCGTTTGCTGTTTAGACTGCATTTACCACTACACAATTTATCGGCAACTTCACTTTTTTCTAAACTGTGAAACGTAGGCCGGACAGATGCCGATATAATGCATCCACTATTGATTTTAACCTATTCATATCTTTAGAAATCAACGTATTGAATTCATGCTAATAGCTGTAAATAAAATATGGATAAATAACCTTTGTTGATTTTCCAAATGGAATCAAACGAATCGTCTGATTCTGAAGCATTGACTTCACCTTCAACAAAGCTTGAAGTTTACCCTCGTCGTTGGGTCATCTTGATGATGTCTTGTTCTGCCATATTCCTCAGAGGCTTCAACCAGTCTTGCTATGGACCAATTAACAGCGTATTTGTCAAGTATCTTCAAGTGCAACCATGGCAAGTGGATTGGTTCATCCTAACTCAGTCGGTAGTTTTTCTCAGCATGGCTCTTCCTTTGTCTTGGCTTACAGCGAGAATCGGCTTTAGAAAATCTTACATTGTAATGACAGTTACTCTTTCAGTTGGGTTCATATTAACAACCGCAGGCGTGTCATTAAGGACTGGATATCCATCGGTGATCTTGGGCCAGTGTATCATGGGCTTCAGCAACATCATATCATGGTCTATTCCGCCCCCTACTGCTGCTATTTGGTTCCCAACTAATGAAGTTGCCACAGCTGTTGCGCTCCAAGTAGTAGCGCGAGGTGTAGGAGAATCAGTCGGTTCGATTTTAACTCCTCTAACATTGCAAGTTGATTATCCAGTTGCAGAAATCGGCATGCGCTTAATGTGGACTTTCATTTCAGTAACACTTTTTTCAATTATTTTGTGCATTGCTGTCATACTTTGGGTTCTTGATGAACCGCTATCACCACCCAGTGAATCCAGAGCCTTAGTGCTAAAGCAGAAACAAGCGAGACTGGATACTGACCAAAGCTTTATGGATGCTTTGAAGCAATACAAATGTGTAATTAAAGAATTATTCATGGATCCTTATTTTGTTGCAATTTGGTTTGTGTTTGGAGCAGCAAATCCAGTTTTACGTAATAACAGCGTTTTATTGTCTTCAGTTTTAGAAAGTGCTTTTAAAAATCAACCAAAACTTCATTCACAAACAGGTTTTGTGTTAATGGGTGGTTGGATTGCTTTTACCATCGGTGGGTTTGTAGCGGGTCCTCTTATTACAAAAACACGAAAATTTAAGGCAATTGTGTTGTTTAGTGTTGGGTTCGAGTGCGTGTCTACCATTGTTGTCATGATGGGGATGCAGTTCGAGCAACTGATGTGCGTTTATGTTGGCGTTGTCACAACTGGCCTAAGTTTGGGGATGGCCAATACCTCATTGTTTGAAATTCTTCTCGAAGTAACATATCCTCAGCCTCCCATGCTAGTTACAATGGTCAACATAATTGGCATGGGAGTTTTCCGTTTGATTTACCCCATTATAGGACGAGTAATGTTGTCAAATTTAGGTCCCACTGCATCAACCACCTTTCCTGTTGCTCTTCTTTTGTTATCAACTATCATTTTAGCAATTATGAAACCGTCTTACAAGAGAACAGCGGCAGATATGGGCGAAACACAAAGTCTTATATAGCAAAGAAGATGATATGGCGTTTGTTTTTGACGTAAATTGGCCAAATTGTCCATTTGATTTCACATTTTGTGATGCATCGCGCTGTATTTTGTACTGGTACTACCACTAGTGTTTAATGTGTACTCGTACTGAATGATTTTCTGCGTTCTTCTGTGGTAACAACTCAGCTTCCTCAATTGACGCAGTGTTTGAGAAAGTGGGGCGAAGTCAAAGGCCCGAAATGCGTAGAAAATGTTTTTTGGATATTTGCTCGTGATAATGAACAACTTTTCATCACCTCCTTCTCCGTCCCTAACAACAATTATTGAATACAGCCTTGTACGCCCTAGCTATTGGTGTTGTGGCGCGGGTATTGCATCTCCCAATCCCCAACATATTTTGATCGTTTTGACAGCAAAATCGCTAACCTTCGTTTTACATTGTGCTTTAAGTACAAGTGTGAGAAGTACGTAAACAGCAACAGATAAATAACTACGGCTTGTTGTTTTGTTTTCTTCTTTGTTCGGATGGTTGGAGGTACGGCATGAAAGAAATATCCAAGTTCAGACCGCAAACCTAATCACGATCAGATTAGGGTTAAACGAGTGCCTATTTTGAGCCAGTTATGAATACAAGGTTGCAGACTGGTGTCTTCACCACTACCAAGGCAAAACTACCATCGGGAGGCCTTTTGTGACATGCTAGGTAAACTGCATTACTCTTTTATTCCGATGAAGGCGGAAGTAAATACGGTCCCATCTTTCGCGATAGCAGCTGTAGAAATTTCCTTCAATCATTCAATATTCGTGAACTAGACTGAGTTTGGCTGTGTTGGTATACAATGACGTATTTAGGGGGACAAAGGGCAATGGTGCCCTCCCCAAACGGTGTTATTGTTGCAATAATTATAAAAAAAAAAAGTTGCTAGCCTTTGGTCGGAAAGCAGAATGGTTCAAAATCTTGATTTGATAATTTGGTCTTCAAAAACACAAAAAGTCTTCAACTTTAAAAAATGCTCTGGACCCCCTAAAATTTGTATTGAAATAAGCCACTGTAGTTGTAAACTTGTTTCATTACCTTTTAACTTTTTTTGCTACCAGATCGTTTTAGAACTCGTTACCGCATGGCAAAAGCATATTTATTAGACAAATCTAGACTTTCCTTGACGTTTAGGTTGTTCTTTGGTTGTTACGGAATCATTTATCATCAGCTGGCAAAGCTAGGCTACAGGCGATGGCCGATGGCAATTTTGCTTTTTGGTTACGAAACAGAAAGAGTTTCCAAAGAAAGTTGTTTGTTCGGTAACCAAGACGGTAAATTCAGTTTGAATAAATTTGGCTGAAGAAAGCGACCACCAATAAAATGCATATCATGTTCTAGGGGTTACACATCGCTTTTCCTTGTTAATAGTTACTATCTGGTAATTGAGGGGGACAATTAAAGGTTTCGAGCATTCTTTTCAACATTGGCCCGTTTATGAAAATAAGATATCTTTGAAGAGTTATAAGATTCCGGATAGTAAGCGCATTCTTTCTTTTGTTGTGTTATCTTGCATTTAGTATTACATTAATGTTGTTGTGGTTTGCTCTTTGTATTCTCATCTACAACCATGGCAATACGTGTGCTCATTTGATTATTTACATTTTTTAATCAAATCCAACAAGATAAAGTTTTTCAAATCGTAATTAAAACTTCAATGGCAATTTGTCGTTTTTATTCGTTGTCAATGGAGATAATCATAAGAGAAATCCGTTTTAGTGTTTTCATTTTTAAATATTCGGACAGTTGCAGCATCGCTTAGTGGTTAAAGGGTCGTTGCGCAGTCTGCAAACTTCGGTTTAATTGCCTTGTTTGGCCGTAGCTTACGAAAGATTGTCAAACCTGTATGAAAGCACACGTTTTGTTATATTTTGTTACATCTGGCCTTATCTTAAATTATAGATAAGACATGATCTGAGAGATTCAAAATATGCCTTGTAGTATCACTGAAAGCATTGCCGAAACGGTCACGTCCGAGTGAAAAAAGCAGTCGCTCATTTTTGATCTTTGATTTTGATTTCGTTCTTCCATCAAGTATTGCCAGGTATCTGCAGAACCTGATTGTGTCGAAGAATGTTGGAAATTCGCGGGCCGCCCGCCAATCTGATTGATTAATTGTTTGAAGTTTTCTTGATTGCTCTGTTAGCTTTTCTACATCATCTCTTAGAAAAGCTCGTTCCATCTCTGGGCTGTGCCTAGCTCGTGAACGTTCAATGCGAGCCACGATGTACTTACGGTAACTCTTCAAATATGCAAGCCTTGAGAAAGGGTGCAGAGAACCTAAGAGTTCTGATTTTTCCTCTGGCTCTCACCACATTGTTTAAAACAGCTATTTGCTCTTTAGTGTACCGAAGGCGAAAGTACACAAAAATCTTGGTGGTGGTACAGAATTTTAATATAGCTTTGAGAAAGCTGTTTGAGCCATAGGTTTTCGTGATGCTCTCATCAGTAGCAAAATCGCGTCAAAAGGGAAGATCTAGAGTCAATAAGTGTTTTATGTGGTTAATTTGAGAAAAAAATGAGCGACTGCTTTTTTCACTCGGACGTGACCGTTTCGGCAATGCTTTCAGTGATACTACAAGGCATATTTTGAATCTCTCAGATCATGTCTTATCTGACATTGAAAGTTTCGTGCTATCGCATGGTCTCAACTTTGAATTGCCACCCAGGTTGTGCAAAGAAGAAATCTTCGCCGAATTTGAGTCATTGTGGTCACAGCTTTTACATCACAGTGCCAGTTCTGTTAACCAACGCATTGCTTTGAAAGCCCGACTCGCTGATCTTGCACATTTGCATTGTGACAGCACCGTAGATTCAGGTGACTTCACAATGCACAAAGAGTGCTTTCGTGCAATCAATAGGTTACGAAATAAGCATGAAATTATTATCACTAAACTTGACAAAGGCTCCGGCGTTGTCCTTTTAAACAAAAGCGACTACGTCGATAAAATTAACGAGATTCTTGATGATTAATCGAAATGCAAAAGACTTGGTCCGGTCTTCAGCAATGACAATATAGCTAGCATTGAATCGCGCCTTCAGAAGCGGTTGCTTGACTTAGTCAAACTCGATCCTATGCCGAAGTGGATATACGACGCAATACGACCAACTGGATCGCAAAGACCTCGAATGTATGGCTTGCTGGAAACACACAAAGAAGGCACTCCGCTTCGCCCTATGACTGATTCGTCCCATCGTAAACTTGGCAAGTAGTTGGCTGGCCTATTACAACCTGTGTTGGAGCGGTTTTCGTCACATTGCATTTCAGATTCGTTTACGTTTGCTAAGACCATGCAAAATCTTGACATCGACCCTAATGTCTTCATGTGTTTTTTAGATGTGTCCAGCTTGTTCACCAACGTTCCCCCTGATGAAACCATCAAAATCTGTTCAAATGCTCTTTACGACAATTATGATTTGCAATTACTCATTTCAAAGGACTTGTTCGTTGAATTGATGAAGAGCGCTACATCCTCGGTTGAGTTAAGCTTCAATAACACTATGTACAAGCAAACAGACGGAGTAGCTATGGGATCACCACTTGATCCGTTTTTGGCTAACATCTTTGTTGGATATTATGAAGAGAAGTTATTTTCTCAAACGCAGAAACCTCCAACATACTTCATGTATGTTGGCCACACGTTTGCCATCTTCAATCACGAAGCTGAAACAGATGAACTTCTAATCAAACACAACTGCCTTCACCCATCCCTCAAATTCATCTTTGAAAAAGAGAAAGAGAAATGTCTACCGTTCCTTGATGTTTACGTCGAAAGAATAGATATTGGCTTTGAAACCAATTTATTCCGGAAACCCACTTTCACCGGCCAGTATTTACGTTGGGAGTCCCTTAGTTCTCTCAAAAGTATAATAAGTTTAATATCTACATTATTGCATCGAGCCCTAATGATTTGCACCAAGCGTAGACTCAATGAAGAAATAGAACGGATCAAGAAAATATTACTAGACAATAGCTATCTTAAAAACGTCATCAACACTCAGATCACCTAGAAAATCGCTTAGTTTTCCACCCTTGAGCAATTCGGCCCAGAAAAGTGCCCGGTGTACTTGAGGGTCCCTTGGATTGGCAAGCCCTCCACAAACTTGGAAAAAGAAGTCAAAACCGCGTGGAAAGCTGCTATGGTTCCCTTAGCACCCGCTTGGTCTTTACGTCAAAGCGCATGCTGCCTGTGGCCCGTAAGGATGTTCTACCTACCACTTAAAAAAGTTCGGTCACATATGAATATAAGCGCCACTGTGACAGTCGGTACGTAGGGCGAACATCTTAACGGCTACAGGATCGCATCAAGCAACATGTTCCGCAATGATTAAGACAACAATTGACCCGTCCACGCCGATCTCAACCACAAAGCTCGTGCAAACAAAACAACTCCAAACCGGACTGTGACTCTGCCGTTGGTCAACACCTTTTAGATAATGATCAATGTGCATTAAACTATGATAAGAAGCGGATTTCAATCCTCGCCACAGCACGCAGCTCTTTCCACCTTAATCTCTTAGAGGCTGCTTATATCAAGACCCAGCGCCCGGTTTTATGCAAATAGAAAGAATTTGTTTGCGCTCTCAAACTCTTTGGATAATCGCGACATTTGGCCTCCTGCTGAGCTTTCTCTAACTTTCGCTATTGCGAAACCTTTCTTTGGCGCGCTTTACAATACTAGCACTATGATTGGCTCGTCTTCATTGCCTAACGTCCAAATTAACCACATAAAACACTTATTGACTCTAGATCTTCCCTTTTGACGCGATTTTGCCACTGATGAGAGCATCACGAAAAGCTTATGGCTCAAACAGCTTTTTCAAAGCTATATTACCATGCTGCCTTCTTTTGTACGAGGAAGGAAAGGGACTGACAGGGTTTTTACCGCAAAACAAAGTCATCTTTTTTTGGAAACAAATATTTTGAAAGAAATTGCTTTTTCTATTTTCGATTTAGACCAAAGAAAATGAACTTTTTCTTCGAGATTTCAATCTCTATTTTTTAAGTTTTGGAGAGGGGGTGGCTTAAGTTTCTACTTTTACGTCGTCTATGCAACCGATCATTGTCGCCATAAAATGGCGGTCGCAGGTTGGTGTTCGGCGGTGGCCGAAACGAATTGATTGAAAGTTTGCAGGTCATATTGGCGATTACATCACCAATCAAAATCTGAAACATATCAAACATGATAGATAGTATCAGATTTGATCACTAGTTATTATAAACATCCTGTTGGCGATGTCCTTTTTCACCTCTGAGCTGATTTTGTTGTGATTGATCGTCAAGTTGGATTATGCAATCTGCCCAAAGTATCAATGTGTTCTAGGCTTCATTTTTGTTGTTGAACAAATCATAACAAGATGAAACAATCAGTAACGTACACAGCTACAAACAGCAGACATGAAATATGCCGTAGAGCTGTTTTGAAAGAAGCCTAGTCTTAGAGAACAGTTATATCACGAGAAGAATGTGAGGTATATTTAAACTGTAAAATCATTTCAGAAGTTGACGGTTACAAGGTCTTTATTGCTAACATCACTGCTTTTTTTAGACTCTGGTTTCGCCGGAAAGCGTTGAGCATAACTGTGGTTTCGCATAAACTTTTTTGAGTCTTGAGAGTGGTATAGAAATGCCATAGGTGTAAAATTCTTATTAAAGTCAAGAAGGTAGCTGAAAGAAAACATTGGGTGGTAGGAGGCAACTTTTCATCCAACAGATCATATTTTACAGGTAACAACTACAAAAGAGTGCTCACCCGAATTTCAGTTAATCTCTTGGGAAAAAAAGATTTTTACTTCTCAAAAATGCTACCAGTATAAGTGCTTTCAAAATTTGATCTCTTAGATCTCCGTCAATATTTATGTTTAAAAATTTTTTTCTCACTGATATGAGAAAAAACCAATCGATGAATTAATTTAGAGAACTTAAATGAGCAGCTGTCCTTAAACTAGAATTTTTTATAAGAATAATTGTTTCATTTGGGGCGGCGAGAAAATAATCAAAGGGGCACTAAAGAAAGGAATTTAATGGGAGTCAAAAAATCGAAAAAATCTAAGAGCGAAGCTTGGTTTAGTTTTATGCCTTTACAAACCTTCAATAAAAGAATGCAGAATTTTAAAATTCCAAGTAGCTCAAAATGTCAGATAACTTGTGCTTTTAAAACATTCAATTTGTCATTACAATACTGCTTGCTTTTGTTGCAGTTAATTTCTGGGGTTTCCAGATCGACCCAGGCTAAAATGGAAGGAACATTTCTTGGTAATATTTATTTTATCTCGCTGTTCTAGCTTGTGGATTGAAAAAATAATTTTGGCTAAACTAGCTTTTGTCTCGCGTACACAAAAATAGAGAGATTTAGTACTTGAGTGAACTAAAACTGTGCCAAATAAGCCAATGGGTACCCAAACTTACTTGCAGACTTTTGCCCATATCTTGTCTTAAATATCTCCAACTTTACGTCTTGAGTTACGGTCAACAGTAAATGTGACAAAACAAATTTCTTTGAAACGTAAGTCATGAAAACTTGCCCCATTATTTTAAATTTTGAAATTTTATGTTTTCTTTTCTCAACGCTTCAAATCGCAGACAGCAAAAACAGGACTGGTTTTCAAAATCTCTTTGATTTTTGGAACTTGCTTAATGTTGTTCTTTCAGCGCACTTTTTGTAAATAGAATTAAAAATTTACCAAATAACGTAAGTGTTGAAAAGGTACAAATATTTGAAAAAATTGCATGTAGAAACTTTTGACTAGATTACTCCCAGGGCGTGTAGCAAAGTTAAACTAATTACCTGCGGTGATGTCGTCATCACTGGTTAAAACTGTTTCAGAGTTTGCAGTCACGCCCCACCCTCTTCCTCTTTCAGTAGTGTATACCAGCAGTGATTGGAACTCGCCTTTCTTACCAAACGCAATCAAATGTTTGAATTATTCGTGATATTTATGGCGGGACTTTTTAAACATTTGTCAGGTTTGGTCAGAACGAAAACCGTTAAAATTGATTGCTCTAGTTCCCTTTACGCAAAGTTGATCAATATCGGGGAATTTAAGATACTGTTTGGTAGTCTATGAGCTATTTAACAAATTTGCTCTCGTTATTTCGCGACTAGTATCCCAAGTGGTGTAACTACAAATCATACCTCCCCTTTTCTTTCAAGGACTATCTGATTGATGGCTTTTTTCTGTTGAAATGCAGTTTGATCGAGCTGTGGTAAAACAGTTTATCATGATTTCCTGCATCTGCTTATCAGTGTATTGTTAAATGAGATTGAACGCAATGACTTAAAGATGAAAATATAATTATTCGGCTCATCGAACTCCCGAGAAGTGGATCGTTGGAGGGTCTGCTAAATGACCTCACGACCTTCCCAGCCGGGTAGCAGGTCCTGGGGTATGTGGGAGATATACCCCACCAGCATTTGCCAGGTACGCATTAGCATATTTAAGAACTTGAGTTCATCAGTTCGTATTGGGTTAAATCACATGCATTACCTTCAACGTTTATCCGGGGTGGATTTAGCGCTGATGGAAAGTGAACACCCCTAGCCAGGTATTTGGATGCAAGTTTTTTCTAAACTTTGTAACCATTTCATACGTTGAAATGCTTTCTAGTTTGTAAGCGTGCACTTAGTTCGATCATAAACAAATTGAAAATTTGTATACATGTACATCCCTTTTCCTATAACCAGCGTTTTAAATATGAAATTTTTGTAATAAGAAGCTACTATTAACTGCCCGCTTCTCCAGTCTCCAATTTTGCTTTTTAGTAAAATTTGTTTCTCAAATTTGATAAATTTTTAAATATTCTGGGGTGCAAACAATCTCCAGAGTCGCATAATCAGTCTTTCGAATAAGTTGTTTGTTTTTTACAAATTTGATTAATAAGTAAATAGTTAAGTCCACATATTTGCATTGACTTCCTTTAATACAACCTAATTTTCCCAGGCGTTTACTCAACCAACAAATTGCATGTTTGCACGCATTTTTCTTTTATTAAGAAGCCATTGATATAAAGAGTGATACAAGGAAAAACGAGTCACATTTTGACATTATTGGGGTCAGACCCCCTGGCGCTAAGCTTAGCCCCTTTTGAAGCGTTACTGACGCTTATGTTCAGTCCCCTTACAGCATTTTGATTTCGTGATCATAGCTAACAGTAAATTTATTCCCCTTCCAATTGCTGCTATTGTAATACGTCACTCTAAATCCACGTGTGCAGTTTGATAGCACGCTAAGTGAAAGATAATAGCGGCTGTAGCATATTGTTCGGCTTTCCCGCTTTATACTGTACTTGAATCATACGGTTTCCAGCCAACCTTAGTTGATCTGTTTTTCGCGATAGCAACCGATTGTGCATTTTTGTAAATAAAGAACAGTTGGCGCTTGCTTGGAATGCTCTCGTAGTTAAGTGTTAAGGACAAAATGCAACCTTAATCTCTGCCAGTTAACATTAATTTACCTTGTACTACGTTGCGCTAATGAAACCGTGACAACATCACTGACATTCTACACACCTTTTGGGCCCCATCATAATGACTAAAAGCATCTATAGTCGTAGTCTTCATAGATTGGTCTCTACGCTGGTTTACCAGCACAATAATCGTGATCTTCTGAATCATATCTTTTTAAAAAATAATAAAATTATATAGAAATGGGCCTATTTTTGGTTTTGTGTTTCAGAACAACGACAGTCAAGAAAGTCAAAGTTTTAGACAAGTACACAAGCGTATTTTGAGTGTTTTTGTGCTTTGTGACCAAAAATCTCACTATTGCTATTTTTCTTTCTGGGTTTGTGGTCCAAAGATCGAGAGAGCTAACGTTACTGAGCTGAATTCATTTTTTTGCCACAAAGAAAGGAAACAACAAACAGCACAGTACGATGCAACTTCCGATTTTTTAAACTTTCGTATAAGTGCACGCACTGTACAATAATGAAGTCTACACATATTTGCTTCATTTCAGTGGAACTTTTCGTATGTTGGTCTTGCTGAATATTAAAGAAGCTTCAAATCTACTTGCAAACTACTCAATAACAGCTTTTATAGCACTTTATCACAATACGGAAAATAGTTTATCGCTCCCCCCACCCAAAGTTTTTGGCTCAACCACTGCCCCAATCGTTTCCAACCCATGTCCTTGCAGCCGACACTAACCGTAATTCGAACACGAAGCGTTTAGTTTTAATGCAACCTCTGGTTCCACTCAGCCATTCTACGTGCCCGGCAAGGTTCTAAACAACCAACCCGTAAATTTTTCAATCGATCAAGCGCAGCGCTCCGTTCATCGCAACCCGATGCGGACGCGGAGTCGCTATCGAGCTACAGGGCGTAACACTGAAGCAAGCTGACTAGTTGTTGCAGAATGCATTTTTATTTCGTTTCATTCGGCCGACTGGCAGGCCACGTGGAACAGTGGCGTTAAACAGAGGACAATTGTTTAGACCTGCTTCTGCATTTGCGAGTAGTAGCTTTCCACTTGAACTGTTTAAAATTACTTTCGTTAAATTTGATTTTTATTACACCCCCCAGCAAAAAACATCATCGCAATGAGTCTTTTCCAAGGGCGCAGCAGCGCAGTCACGGTAAGATTTGAACGCAAAACGCGTTGATCATTGTGGCAATGAAAGCGACAAGCCAACTCACTTGACTACGTTGCAGCGTGAGCAAAACTTTTGCATTTTTTAATAGTTTTCAATCATCTAACCCGGTGACTTCGAATCGGGGAAGAGTATTGAACCGTTTGGGGAAGAATTTCCACATTTTAGGATTCACAAGCATGAGTTCTATATTTTCCAATTATATTTCCTGTATCTGCAGGAACATTAATAGCGATTCACATTTACACTTAGCCGAGGACTAAGATGGCCGTGTGACTGTGGGCTCAGCTTTGAAAGGCGCTGCTTGCTGACCAGTGGCGCTTCTTGCTGACCTGCGGCTGTCTTACGTGGTGCTTCTTGCTGGCCGGAGGCCGTGTTGCATTTTTGATACCATAGTTCCGTCCTGCCATTTTAGTTCGGTGTTTCATTTACACTTCATGTGAACACAACGGTGAACGAGGCCGGGTTTTCAAATTGGCGCATTGCCATCTTGGCCGCCAATCAGTCTTCACGAGAGTAAAGTTCTATTCTACAAGCATAATTATTCCATGCATTTGCTTCAGGTTTAGCCATGTTTAGTCATTGTGGTGTCACAACAAATATTTTAGTTTCGCCAATTACTCGAGAAGCAATGTTTGAAAAAATATAATGCTATGTGTTTTTTTGTAAGGGGCCCGAGAAAACATAATAACTTTGAAAAACAAGCAGAAAATTATATTGAATAAGGTTGAAAACCATTGATCTAATCATTATTTTTTCATTTCTCGTAGGACCTCTGAAAAAAGAGCCCTCTGAGTTAGGGGGTCCTTGCTTTCGTATCACAGTTTTCTTGACATAAAGTAGCTTAAAATGAAACTGACGGTGTTGGCAAACGGTGTGCCTCAAGACAGCAGTGAAATAATCGAGACTGTCATCCTAGGCGTCAGTTCAAGAAGATGGTCGATATTGTTGTTTTCATGCATTGCAATCATCTTGAAAGGACTCAATCAGTCTAGCTATGGACCAATTAATAACTTTCTTTCAAAATTTCTTGAGATCAAACCTTGGCAGGTAGACTGGTTTATTCTCTCTCATTCAGCAGTGTATGTTGTTATGGGCTTTCCTTTTTCATGGCTTACATCTCGTATTGGCTTTAGAAAATCCTTTATTTTGATGACAACAGCGTCATCTGTTGGATTTGTTTTGTCGACGATAGGAGTGTCGTTTAGAACTGGCTACCCATCCATCATAATCGGTCAATGCTTGATGGGGTTTAGTGACGTCATATCTTTTTCTTTACCCCCATCAACCGCTGCTGTTTGGTTTCCGACCAGCGAAGTCGCCACTGCTGTTGCATTACAAATCGTGTCGCAAGGTGTTGGAGAATCTATAGGATCAATTATGACTCCCGTTGTAATTAATGCTAGTACCTCTGTAGAAGAAATTGGAGTTCATTTGACGTCAATTTTTATTCCTTTGTCGCTTATTTCAATTGTTTTGTGGGTCGCAGTATTGTTGTTTGTAATTGATCAACCACCACTGCCACCTAGCGAGTCAAGGGCTTTGGCCTTGAGGCAGAAAAAATTGAGCGTGAACGTTGACTTGGGCTTCCTCGATGCATGGATTCAATACAAAGAAGTAGTTCGGCAGTTGTTTAGCGACTGGAATTACGCTGCCGTTTGGTTTGTATTTGGAGCAGCCACCCCGGTGCTACGGAGCAATTCACTGCACCTGTTGCCAATTCTTGCATCCGATTTTGTGGATGACACCAACCTTAACATTAAAGCAGGCATGATGCTGATGGGTGGCTGGTTGGCTTACACCGTCGGAGGCTTTATTGTAGGTCCCGTGTTGACGAAACTTCGACAGTTTAAAGCTGTGGTGTTGTTTAGCGTGACTTCAGAGTGTTTATTTTCCATCATAGTCATGCTTGGCATGAAGTTTCAAAATCTCACTTGCGTTTATGTTGGCGTTATTGCGACTGGTTTTTGCATAGGAATGGCAAGCACTGCTCTGTTTGAGCTGATAATGGAAGTCACTTATCCCAAGCCGCCCATGTCAGTAACAATTCTCAACATTGTTTGCTTGGGTGTTTTTCGTTTGGTATATCCAATTGCAGGTCACTCGTTGTTAACAAATTATGGAGCTACAGCTTCTACGTCACTACCAGTTGCTTTTTTGTTATTGACAATTATTGTATTGATAGTAATAAAGCCACCATACCAAAGAACAAAAGCCGCTTCAACTGAAATACAAATTCTTATCGAAAGTGACAAATAAAAAGATCCTCTAGCGTTAGAATAAGATTTCTCATATTACGTTTTCTATGCCAACTTTTTATCTTGCTAGTTTTGTGATGTCAAATTATAGCACTCGATGACATCATACTTTCAAAAGGTGGAATTACAAATTTTGCAAAAGCTAAATCATCAAATTGGAAATAAAAACGCAGCAATTGAAATATTTTTTTGATCAATGTTTCAAATATTATTTTTTTAATGTTTTTGATTAAATATCACGCCCCGTATGTTTATTTTTGAACGCATTTTTACATCTTTTGTCTAAAATTTTTGTTAACTTTATGAAATCAACTCACTATTGATTGAAAGTCAACTAACAAATGTATCTTGCGTATATTCATTAATACTCATGAAAAATGCTTGAACTTAATGAAACTTTGGTAAAAAGCCGACCTATTATTTTTTTATCGTTGTATTTGTTTTGATGACTTTTGCAACTTTTATGTTCAAATTTGGTCTGAAGCGAAGTTACAATATGCAGTTACCGCAAGGTCGGAACCGTATTTAGATATTCCTTTTGAAGGATAGAAGGGTAAAGAGATTGATGAAAGAAAAAAAGCTTTATCTAAAATGCTTGTCATCTAGTGCCACGAAACTACATAAATAAAGCTTTGCAATGATTACTTCATCAGTTTTGTTTTCCCTCTGCTAGTGATATGATCATCCTTGCTTGTTATTATTAATAATTTTTCTAAACAAAGATTTATTTTTTTGTACTAATTTATTTGATTTATTTTTCATCCATATCATTGATTTAGGTGTATCACAAGTTTCATATCAGAGTGTGTTTCAATTTAACTTTTTGCACAGTACTTATCCTATCAACTGTTAAACCGTTGCTTTTTGCATTGTACATTATTTGTACTGATATTTATATTTTTGCAGCATTTTAAAAAAGTTCTTTTTTAT
Organism: Trididemnum clinides; assembly: GCA_963675345.1. Classification (NCBI taxonomy): domain Eukaryota; kingdom Metazoa; phylum Chordata; class Ascidiacea; order Aplousobranchia; family Didemnidae; genus Trididemnum; species Trididemnum clinides. The sequence continues at coordinate 15,174,619 of OY776302.1, forward strand.
TTTGACTTAGATTTTGGTTTTGTGGTCCCACAATTCTAAAAGCACTTTCTGCTGGGGAGTTCTCCCTAATTTTTTTCTTTTGACCGAGATAAAAATTGTTTTGAATCGTTCATAGCAATAGTTAAAACTTGACTCTGTAATTTTTCAATCATATTTTCAGGAATGTTGTTAATTAGGTAGATCAGGGTTTGGTAATCCCTTTTGCAGCGATGCCCTTTATTTTTTTTCGAAGAGCCTGTATCCCCCAATTATGTTATAATCCAGTGGAAAAAAACAAAATTTGAATAGCATTCCAATGCGATAGCACCTGGTCTTTTTGAAGTTGATCTCAAAAAAATGTCATTGGGTCAAAAACTTCGTTCTTTTAAGGTTGATTTTCAAAAAATGATCTAAAAAAGATGATCTGGTTAAAACTATTACTCTTTTGAGGTTGACTTCCGAAAAAAGGTTTTCAGTGTAAAGATTGATACACCCCGTCTCGTTGATCCAATCAGAAAACTTCTGATTTACCCTGGGAAGTATAGCACATACAATTAACACTGACTTAGATTACATTAATATGATTGTGAACTTTGCTAGGGCACTTTTTATTTGTAATTATTTTGACTACATGTTTTGTTGTAGGTTTTCAGACGCATTTTAAAATTTTTTCCTCAGGGTAATTGTATATAAACCACAAATTATAACATGGTCGAGGGAAAAGATTCTGAAAAAAAGTTGGTTGAAGAACCTGCAGAAGAAGAAGAAAAAACTGAGCTCGGAGTTTACCCTCGTCGATGGGTGATTTTGTTTATTTCGTGTACAGCCATATTTCTCAGAGGATTCAACCAGTCTTGCTATGGACCAATCAACAGCGTATTTGTTAAGTTTTTGCAAATTCAACCATGGCAAGTAGATTGGTTTATTCTCACTCAGTCGGTTGTCTTTTTGAGCATGGCTCTTCCTTTGTCTTGGTTTACTTCAAGAATTGGATTCAAGAACTCCTACATTGTGATGTGTGCAACCTTGGCCGTTGGTTTCGGTCTTACCTGCGTTGGATGCTCGCTACGTACCGGATTTCCTTCCGCAATAGTCGGGCAATGTATTATGGGCTTTAGTAACATCATATCTTGGTCCATTCCACCGCCTACTGCTGCAATTTGGTTTCCAACGCGAGAAGTAGCCACAGCAGTCGCACTCCAAGTTGTGGGACGAGGTGTGGGCGAATCGCTTGGCTCTATCCTAACGCCACTGACGGTGAATCCCAGAATGGCTGACGACGAGATAGGATTTCGCTTAATGTGGATTTTTATTACCATGACCGCGATTGCCGTTCTGCTCACATTGGGAGCAATCTTTTTTGTTGTGGACGCGCCTCCTTTGCCTCCGAGCGAGTCTCGAGCCAAGGCTATTCGTGAAAAGAAGAAAGCTGGAAACTTGGAACAGCAGAGCTTCAGAGAGGCCTTGACGCAATACAAAGGAATCATCAAAGAATTATTTGTCGATCCTTATTTCATCTGCATTTGGATAGTGTTTGGCGTAGCGAACCCTGTGCTTCGTAACAACAGTGTATTATTGTCGTCGGTATTGCATTCAGCGTTTTCTGAGGATAAATTTTTAAACAAAAAAGCAGGGTATGTTCTAATGGGAGGATGGATTGGTTACACCATAGGCGGTTTCATTGCTGGACCACTGATTACCAAAACAAAAAAATATAGATACATGGTTTTGTTCAGCGTCGGTTTTGAATGCCTTGCTGCAATGGTAGTGATGATAGGAATGAAAATTCGCGAGCTGTTGGCTGTATATGTTGGTGTTGTAAGCACGGGGTTGTTTTTGGGTATGGCAAATACTTCATTGTTCGAAATTGTTCTGGAGGTCACCTATCCTAAGCCCCCTATGTTGGTAACTATGATAAATATCATTGGTATGGGTATATGCCGTCTAATTTATCCTATTATAGGTAGATATTTGTTGATGTATGTTGGTGCCACTGCATCTTGTGCTTTCCCATTTGCAATGCTGTTAGCTGCTACTATTGTGATGATGATTGTAAAAACACCAACCAAACGTTTAGATGCCGAAATGAGTGAAACTAAAAAGCTATTAGACAAAGAAAATAATGCAAATTAAAAGCAATTCACCAGTTCTATTACAATATACTGACGTATTTCAAATATTCAGACTACCTTGTTGACCAAGTGCTTCTAAACTATATTGTTGTATCTTGATACTCTGTTCTTAAAATCATCGATGTTGCTGGAATTTGCCAAATCTAAGCACCTTTGAAAAGTGTCAACACTTAATATCAAGAATTCTTCCCCGCATCAAAAATTTTCTCTCTACAAATATTCTCAAAATTCAAGTGTTTTGCTGTCCTACATAATTTCATCTCAGTTTTGTAGAAAACTTTGAAAAAAGCTATTCTAAAAAGCTTTTCACCAGCGACCGATCGCTTCCTAGCTACACCGCGGATCAAGAGTCTGTGAAGAACTTGCTGCGGGGATGTTTCAGTTCAATGAAAGCAAAACTCTCTACGAAGCATGTTTGGGTTTTGAGAGAAGCCAATTCTTTTAGAACTTAAAGTTTACTGATCTAAACCTGACTTCTCTCTTAACCCTCGAATTGATCTTACGTTTAGTGCTGTTTTACATCAGTGTAGGCAGAATACAAAGTGCTGTTTATTTTTGTCATGGACATTTAAGGTCAATTTACACTTTCAAAAAATAAACTAAGAATGTCATTTTTTTTGTTGTTAAATAAAAGGTTTGCGTAACCCAATAATAAAACAATTTAAAATTCTCAGTTCTTTTTGCATTTTCAAAATAGAAACTGACCTTAAAGTTCTGTTCTTATTAGCCACAAATGTGTTATAAACTAAACCCATAATGTGTTTTATGTCGAGTGAGCGACGCGGAAATATTAATTTCTGGAGTATTTAATCAAGAAAAACTTGGATCAACACCAAAAATACTTGTTAAACATTGTTAAAAAAATGAACGCTTCAAAATATTAAGATATTTATTATGATCTAAATATATCAAATTTGTTTCTATAAATAACAATAATTGATAAAGTTGTCCTCAAAGTAGTAAAATTGAAACTGGATCCTGACTGTCGTTGTATTGGTGAGCAATAACCACTCAAATATCTTTGGTGGGGCCATTATAAGTTATACAGGGTGCGGCAAAGGTAGCGCCCTTTTTGTTGTTTGAGTTTTCTGATGAATAATTGTTATTTTGGTTTAGAAATTGTTTTTTCGTAAATAAATAATTTTATACTTAAGAAATACAAAAATAGAGTTACTTTTGCCGCACGCTGTATAACTTAAAACTTCTGGCTGGCTGCGCGTATGGTCTTTGGTACTGACCTAAAACTTGGTATTTCGTTTGTCTTTGCTTCACGTTACAAAAATGTCTTTACATTTTAGAGTACTCAGGCCTGCTACATGACTGTACTACCAAGGTATTCTAAAGAGAATTCATCTGCGGATCAGTTATTATAATTTTCTTAGTTGCCATTATAATTCAAGGTGTGGCAAAAGTAACGTCATTTTTGTATTTCTGAAGTATAAAATTATTTATTTCTAAATTAACAATTTCTAAGCTAAAAAAGAAACAAATATAAATTAGAAAACTCTGATACTAAAACGGTGTATTTAAAAACAAAGAAGAAATCAAGCAAAAACTAAAAAACTCAAATAGCAAAAAGGGCGTTTCTTCTCCCGCGCCCTGAAAATAGACACCACCAAAGAAATTTGTATGATTACTGCTGGCCTGTAAAATGATGGACGACATTTAGTTTTTAGAAATTTCAATTTACTCAATTTTTACGTGTTATTTCCTGTGACTGTGAAATTGTTTTGTTTGTTGATATCTATTACTTAATATTGATCGCATAATTTGTATTAGCTTTATTTGTTGTACTATTATGTGTGGCAAAAACATATCAATCCACCATTTTTCTTATGCGTGCTTCCTTACAATGTTAAAAAACCATACCTTGAAATTCTCAGCATTTGGTCAAAATTTGGGATAACATTTTTATCAGCTCTTTGAGAAATAGCTAATCCTATTTCCAAAACTATGATGGAGCAAGCTAATTTTTGAAATGTTGCAAAAAGGGCTTTTGCAATTTTTGCGGAATACTTTGTACTGAAAAGATTTGATCTTTTCCATCATTATATTCCTTAGTAGCACAATAATTCTTTTGTTACATAATTGTTGTCGATGTAACTATATCTTGTACACAGCGTTGTAGCAAGAGGTGTGCAATCCTCGAAGAACAACCACTCAAAATTAGAGGCCATTTTTGATCGAAAGGCAAAGTTTTAGCTGAGTCTGAACACTCGATTTTAACTCCGACCTTTATGATTGTTAAATCAGTAATTTTTTTGCTTCTGCACAGGGCCAGCCAAAATCAACGCAACACCACTGCTTATATGGTGCATTCAATTTAAATTTTGTGATTCGCGTAACTTTTGTTTTTGACATTAAATTTATCTTGTCCGTTTAATTGAACTATAACTTTAATAAAGCTTATACCAAAAAATTTAATTCTGGCAGTACTTATGAACGGTTGTTTAAGTGTGTGCGCGCGCTTAAGATAATAGCCCGATACTCAATTTCAAGTTTTGGGGTGAAAAGATTGGAAGGTTAAGGTCCCATTCTCTTGAGTTCACGAAACTCAAGAGAGTAGGTGGACCAGTTCCTTGGTCTCGACCGCCTTTTCTTTGTCAGGAATATTTGTCCGTGTTAGTACATTCTGAATACAAGTGGCAAGCTATTTTTCGAAACCCAACGCACCGGGAATTCCAACTCTGATCTGACGCTTGCGAAACGAGTGCCTAAGCCCACACATTATCGAGCTCGCCTGTGTGTGTGTGTGTGTGTGTGTGTGTGTGTGTGTGTTGTGTGTGTGTGTGCGTGCGCGTGTGTGTTTGTGTGTATGTATGTGTGTGTGCGCGCGCGTAAAGTTAACTATTTTGAAATTTCTTGTTAATGGGCAAGAAGCTTCAAAATATATCCAAGATAAAAATTTTAGAAGTGGGTACTCTTTACGGTAGCGTTTTTCAAACTCTTTGCAATCTTTTTTTTGCATCAGTTTTCTGCCTATCCAACGATGAACGATAATACAAAACAAAAATAAATGATAGCAAATCATGTTTTATTGTAAATCATTTTGTTAACTTGCTAGAATGTCATTCCATGAACCCGAACTCGATATAGGCTACTTATGATATTTTGTATTTTTTGCCCTTCTTCTTCCGAATCAAACATGATAGATTTAGATGAGAATTTTCCCCGTAAAGTAGCTGGAGACGCTTTAATTCGCATTACGAGATTTGGCTAAACGTGTCCCACTCCTCCTTTTAATCACTGAGATGTTGTAGTAATGACTCTACATGGTGTCCCAAAAGTAACCGAACCCAAATTTTAATAAAAATTAGATACTAAAACCAACAAAATTCTTAAACATATTTAGTATTTACAATTATTCAAAATGTCTACCTTAAGCTTCAATAAAATCAAAACGTCTTTTGACAACATTGCAACATACTTTCTGGCAAGTTTCCAGAAAGCATCTTTCTTCAGCATGCTTGTAGCTAGTCGTGGCAGAGTAATTTTTGATAACGAAGACACGCTCGTGTAAATTTAAAGTCCTTCGCTGCATTTTCAAAAATGTTAGTGCCACCAGCGCTCACTGAACAGGAATTAAGCAGTTATGTTAAGCAATAGTAAGAAAATACCATACAAAAACATAAAAAAGAAATTACATTTGTTGGTTTTGCTATCTAAATTTTATTTAAATTTACGGTTCGGTTACTTTTGGGACACCCTGTATTTGTAGTAGACGCCATAAAGCGATGTGCAAAATGAAACTGAATTAAACGATTGCCAAAATATAACAGCAGAACGAAATAAATAAAATAAATATTTCGGGAATAAATAAAGCTTGTGATTAACATAGCTGTCGGGAGTCCAAGCCGAGCAACCTCCACAAGCGAGTGGGACATTTTCTTGTAATAAATAAACACAATATGAGAGTGACGTAACAATGCTTTGCAATAAGCTACCATAATCGTGCTATACGACCAAGACAAAAGAACATTTACGTACCTTGAAAAACTTTGCAAATAATTCATTCAAAAATTTCTTTTGACCGTCTTTTGGTCTACTTTAGTATCAAATGCGAATCCTTCCATTGCTCAGTGATTGCAGCAAATTAATTGCAACAAATCAACGCCCATCAGCTGCGTTTGAAGTTTCAAAACGAGCACACATCGTGATCACAGTGCTCAAAGCAAATAGAGGTGCAGATTGCAATCTCCAGACCCCGATGAATCATGCAGCTTAGAAATATATTTTGTTCTTGACTTCATATTCTAAGTCATGATCGCCAAAATATAAATTATTTGCATTTTTTTGGGTTTAAGTAATACATCCATTGCGCACACAACTCTTTTCATAAATTTGTACTTGATGCTGCAAAATGAGCTAGTCTGCATTCGAAAATATATCATGCAAAGAAATGAATTTCAAAGCAAACTAGAGAAAAACAATAAATAAAACGCATTGATATTGGTACGTTGTGCTATTGCCTTTTTTGAGTGTTTGTATACAAGTTCAATCACACAGAGTAGGGCAATCTTTCTTTGCTTTTTTATTTGCTTGTATCCTTTGAGCTCTCATAAATATTCCCGTAGATGACGTTGGAGCACAAAGAAAGTCGATAGAAAAAGGTCTTTTACTCCAACATTCAGTCAAATTTAAAGCTTTCAACAAAAGTTGATCAGTAAAAACGGTTTTCAACTCCACAAAATGAGTACAAAAAATATCAACAAAACGTTATCACCCCCCAAACAAAAACCTGGCACCTCTCTTTACAAATCGTAGTGCTTTTATCTTGTGCTTGAAAGCTTATGCGATAGATAGCTTCTTCCGATGTCAAACATGCTCAGTAATTTCAGCTTCAGTGGAGTCGTGATAAGCGATATCTTTCTTTAAACATATTTTAAAATGATTTTTCCATATTATAGCAAAGTTTTCTCAATTGTGTGTGCAACGGATAAAAAACTTTTTTGATTTTGAATAAGGGGGTCTATAAAAAGTTTTCAAATGGCTTTTATGCACGCACATTGTATGTTTTTAAAGTTGGAGTCAAAAATCGACATCTTACCTTAGCTTTAAGCTTATAGAGGAATTAAATCATGTAGAAGAAATGTATGTAGCTCGAGAACAACTTGTGCTAGAGAGAGATTTTGGTCTTAAAACTATTGCAAAGCCAACGTCTGTCTTTGATATGAAAAACATTTTTCGCTGACGACTTCATTTTTTTAGTTGTCATCAAAATACAGAAATTAAAAATTTTTCCACAAAGTTGAGATAATTAAAGAATTTGACATTATAAGAGTTTTAATACTTTTTACACAAAAAGAATGCAATGTTAAAAAAATCTAATTTGAAAAGAATAGGGAAAGTTAGCTAGCATCGGAAAGCTTATAAAATAGGATATTGCAATTTTTCCTTTCATATCTTGCCTCTCCGCAACCCACGTGTAGTTAAGTCACGCGAAATTGTTTTTTTGGACATGAAGAAGTTGCGGTTTTAGGCTAGAAGGCAGAACAAGAAAAACGAATTTTTAAAAGTCGATGTAACTTTTAAGCTCTATATTTGCTGAAAAACTTGAAGCAAAGCAGCAGCCAATCGAACAAAATATACCGATGTAAATGCCCTGGCACATTGTCGTCAAAAAATATTGTTAAACTATGCTGTTCAGTCTCGTACGGCAACTTTTTTTTTAAATAGCAGTGGATCCTCTAAGATGGCTCAGACTGTCCCATCTTACAAAGCCTTAGCAAATAGGTCAGTTTTGTCAATTTATTTCATGTTAGTGTTTACAAGCATAACGTTGCTGTCACAGTACAACATGCCTGGGAAAAGAGGATGGTAGGGGAGATCAAGGATTACGCGATCCATTTCATGCGTGCCTCTGGGGTTCCCAAAAATAAAGCCATTCTCATCACAATTGATGAACATTCCTCATACACACAAAGCTAGGTTGTCGTTGACCTTTCATCAAAACACGGCGTACTTGTGACAAGCCTACTTTCACACCCAGCTCACAAATTGCAGCCGCTTGTTGTTAGTTCTTTTAAGACTCTACAAACTTACTGCAGTCAAAAAATTGAGCGAAATCGTGCCATGTAATTCTATCCATATTCCTAAAGTTTTATTTTGAAAAAAGATTGAAATGCCACAATCCACCGCTCACCTTGTTACTTCTTTGCCCGACAAACGAGCATTTTAAGTTAAAACGTGTAGTTAAACCACCAAAGCAGCTCTTACGAAAACGTATAAAAGCTGTGGCAACAAAGAACGCGACGAGGCTTTTAGCATAAAATAAAGTTCTTGACTGGCAAGTTTAGCGTTGGGTTGTCCGTGATGAGCTTTACATGGAGTGCAAAGAAGACTAACACAAACGTATCAAATGTGGAGAATAGACACACGAGCTCTGTGCTAACCCAGAAGGACAACATTTAGGCCAGTAGTCATCACTGACACGATTTAGCACTCGACAAGCACTTTGATAATTGTTCGTCACATTTCAGAAAACATAGTGATGTAAAATGGAAAAAAGAGGCATTTTTGTTCTAAACAAAATTTTGTTAATAAACGAGAGCGAATCATCTCTACGAAATGGCATGTATTTTATACAGGTTAGCACGTTGCTACCTATGTGAAAAATAGATGCCCCACGGAGACGAACTGTTTGCCACTTTTGGTCGGCTGCAAAGGACACCTTGTAAATTACTGCTTACGATGTATAAATTGGCTCGCTGCAACTACCACAACGGAAGATGTCTGCCTTCAAAGTTAAGTTGTCCATCTCGCCCGACTTTCATCGACTTTTGTTCTTCAAACACGAACTTTGGATTCGTAATTAGAATAATTCATTGCTACTTTGAAGAAGGATCCGAATTTTTTTTTTTCAATCGGGTCATCGGTTTTCATTTCTTTTTTGTAATGCGGCCGTCAAGTGTGGCAAATGCAGCCAAAAGTACTGCTCCCGTTATCCATTAGGGCTTGTCACAAAAAATAATTTGGGGCAGCTTCAAAAACTGTTATTTTGTTTTTATCTAACTGAATATTTAGCAAAATTTGTTTGCCCGCTTTGATTCAACCAAACGTATTTACAATGTTTTAATTTATCCAAACTTGTTTACCTCATTTTATTTGTAAAATTGTGACGTGATATTTTTCTAGTGAAAAACTGCGCAAATTTGTGCTAATGGTAGTATAGTGGTTTCCACTGTTGATTTTTATAAAATCTTCAAAAACGTCTATAATGTTTTTCGCTTAGCATATGTATGATCAAAATTCTTGAGAGAGAGAGAAATAGACAAGTAATGTACTGTAAATGTATATCTGCGTATGTTTAATCGGCCTTTGAAAGTAGTAAAGACCAAATGGAAATGATAATGATTGTAGTCGGTAGTGCAGTTGAGGTAAATTTTAATTACGAATAGATTTCTCATTGTTTCAAACAGGAAGTGTTGTGAGTCTACTGCTCTTAGATTTGATATTTGGTAATGAATTACTAAGGTCTCAGCAAAGGTGCAATCAGACGGGTTGTTTGAGCGATGCAGTACGTCGCCTTAATTTTTAACTACTGTTATTTAGATGGAACCACAATTCTATTGCTCGACTATGCCACTGCCTACTAGTAACTCCACTGGGCTAGTTTGGTAGTGGAAAAAACTTTTGAAACATGCAATTAATCAATAAGGCGAAATTCTCTCTGATGGCGCGGCATTATTCCGAAAACACCTGTCGGAAGGATATGACATAACCAGCGTAACCAACACATTGGTTTGCCGCGAAAAAGTAATGAATGAATGATATAACTAGCGACATGAAAGTTACCTTTGCTTTTATTCATGCTTATAGTCAATTGTAGGCAACTGAACTAAAAAACTAAGCTTTCACAAAGCTGTTGCTGGTTAGAAAAATAAAGAAATTTATCTCTGCCAAAAACTGGAGGAAAGGAAGTGTCGTTACTGGATAAACCGCAACTCCCAGAGTAAACACCAAAAGTGTTAATACACAAATCAAGATGAGTCTGCTAGCGTATTACCCCTCCGATAGTACTACTCAGGCCCCCTCATGTGACGCCACTGTACATAAGTAATATTGCAAGTTTGACTGAATAATTCCAACAAACAAATAAAAAGAGGGAGTTTGCAAATCATGCAACGATTTTTTATCCGATTTTTAATCCCCTACCCCCATGTGACGTATTACAAAATTTTTGTACACCCTCCTACCCCCTTATGTGATGCGTCATATAAAAAAATGCTAAATTAAACTTTAATGATTGCCTCTTATCCTCTTCTTCTCTCCATATGACACCAACACAATGGTTTTTCTTCCTCCGTCCACCCGCTCCCCTTCTCAAGACGTCATATGATATTTGAACGGCCACAGAGAAAAAGCTAATGAGAGAGTAATGTCCGTCCTTCGATTACACAAAAACCTTTACAAGAAAGAATAAACGGGAGTGGTGTTGTAATCTTGGAATCATAGCACATTGTATTGGCCTTTTGTAGATCCACTGCAACGCCAAAAGTAGTTACTGCGCAAGGTGATACAAACAACGTATTGCATAACAACCTATAACAGTGCTTCAAAATCTGTGCCCCACGGTGTAACGGTAGTCATGTTGTTTTTACCAAACGAAAGTTTTTTATTCCTTACCAATTTGGACGTTTGGGAGTCTTGACAATTTGCAAGTTCATGCTCCAGACAGCCCACTGTGCATTTACGTTTTTTTACTATTACGTTTTGCAACGTCAGAATAAGTTACGCGTTCGTATCTTTGTAAGACGTCTTGGAGTCCGTAGCCGTTAGTTGGCGCATTTTCATTGCCTATAAAAAAAACAGTCCTTGATTAATGTGCTTTTACAATATTTCGTTTTTAGTGTATGTTTTTACTTAGTTTTTTATGAACCAATTGATTTGTAGGTATTACTAGTTAGAAGTTTAGAAGTGAAAAACTTTACACCACATAAAATGAAAAAAAGGCTTAAAGAACACAAGCGTACTGTGGACTAATTTAAGGGTGTCGCAAGATTCAAAAGGCAAGAGAAAAACGGCAAAGAGAACAAGCTTTTAAATGGATATTTTTCACTTTGCTGATATCCCGAAATTTTGTCCAATCTTTCAGACTTTCTAGTAAGTATTTGCATACAGGCTACAAAGCAAATCAATATACATGCGGTAATAAGCAAGTCCTAATTAATTGCAACGTAAAATTGGGAATGGAGCGATTGGCGCGGGCAAGAGACTTGGGGCAGGCAATGGGGGTAAACACTTGAGTATAGGTAAAACTAGAAATTAAAACTTTACAGCAAAAGATACGGTACAATCACATTTCTCACGCCAACTACAATAGACAAATTGTTGTCGCAGATTCACCTAAAATTCACAAAATTTGGTAAAAAATAAATTCAAAATTTATTGCCTGCGAAAAAAATATTGCCTGCGATTTTGGCATTTCTTCTGATTCTGCACAATTTAGTGTGAAAACAAGATTTTCATCTATGTGATCAAAGTCAAGAATGAAAAACAATTCTGGCATCCGATTAGCAAAAAGTTGTTGATAAAGATCTTCATCTAGTTCTGTCGAATACATGGTCGAAAGTACGGCAAACGTTTTGCCCATTCAATTGAGAACAAATAAATCAATAAAATAATAATAAAGCATAAAGTGTTTTGATATTCAATGTATGTTGGGTAAATTTTGCTTGAGATGGGTCATCAACACCTTTTGAGGCAAATGAGCGTGTTGCGAGCAGTAAAAGGTTACGGAGCATTGTAGTGCAACGGCAAGTGTGGGACAGGAACGCAGTGTTTGTCTTTGCAAACTACTAATTGTTAATTAAACTTTTAGTGAGATCTGACTTGAAGTTTAGTTGAAAGCTTGTCAACTGCGAAGAAAAAGCTTAGTCCACTGCACCTCTGCTTATTAATGGTTGGCGGTTTCGACTACAACTTGCTGCAGAACAACCTGAGCTCGGATTTGGAGTGATGCATACTATGCTCTTTGTACGAATACGAGCTTTCGCGCTTAGCAACTCGCTCGTGTTGAAGATTTTGATGGTAAACCATCACGGTTCTCTTTCAAACCATTTTTGCAAAATTCGATACCAAATCGATCAAGAGAGTTCTTTGTATTTGTTTTGGTAACTGCATTTTTCTTTACTAATAAAATGATGAGTTGAGTTTAGAATCACAGCCTGGAAACAAAAGTTTTTACTTTAGTTTTTGCAAAAAGATTTTTTCAGCCACCGAAAATCTTCGCACTCGTGTTTGTAAATAACTTCAAAATCAGCTGAACTACAATAAATTTTTGTAGCCTTTTTAAATTTTCAGAAAAGTGTTAAAAAATCTTTGTGTCCACGTTTTCTCATCAATTACAAGAAACTTTTTGCCTAAAAAAAGTCTTGGTATTTGTAAATTAAAAATTAGTACACATGAAATGCAAAAATTACGAACAAAAAACGTCATGCCTTCATAAGAAGGCGCGCATTGTAATGAAACACAGCTACTTATTAGATTATAAGCAATTATAAGATTATATCGATTATTAGCCACTTCTGTCACTTGTTTTGCGATATAACAATATCTTATTAAGTGTTGTCTCAGAGCAGTAGGGGAAAGGAGGGTGATTTGATACGGGAGGTGATTTGATACAGCACCCCTACGGAATTCCATAAAATAAATTTTAGTTAATTAACGCTACCACGTGAAAGAAAGTGTCGAAAAACTTCATCCAGTTTATAGGAAAAGCTGGTTTAAATGAATTTGAAAGAAATGAAGAACAGAAGTTATTTTTGTAAAGTTTTTGTAAAATTTCGTTTCCAAACTTCAGCTTGACTGCAGAATTAAAGAAAGGGTTAATAAAGCTGCCAATAAGGTGGAGTAATTGTTGCTAGATTAGGTTGTTATCTAGTGCAGTTGTTTTTTCCAATTACTTTTCCTAGGATGTTAGTTGTCGAATTTCTATCCGAAGTGCTGGAAAGGAGATTTGATACAGTGCATTGAAGGTGATTTGATACGGTGTATCAAATCATCTTCCATATTATAAGAACATGGTATGATCATTTGATGAAACTTTTTGGTGTCTTGGAGCATGGAAGACAATTAAAAAAGCACAGAGCACCTAATCAGTAGTTAGGTTGCCTACAAAAAGATTTATTAACCGGTTTCGTATTCTGATATAACTGCACAGTAATTATTGTAGGCTATGGTGCTGGTAGCACCTACAAGCTAGCAATTACTCTTATTTCAGATATTTTGTATTTGAATAGAACTTTTATTCTATTTAAACTTGCTTTACAGTAATTGCACGACTAAACAGTATGCCGTTTAAATATGAAAGAAAAACTAATCGATGTTTTCGATCACCGCCGGATGTGTTGAAAAGAGCAGCTAGATGTGTCACCGAAGAAGGTATGTCTTATCGAAAGGCTGCTGCCAATTTTAATGTCGACAAAATGACTCTAATGCGATATATGAAAAAGAAGGAGGCAAATCCCACTTGTACTACTGGTTATCAAGCTACCATTCTAAACAATCGAATTTTTTCACCGGAGATGGAACAACAGTTATCGTCTCACATTGTTCACTTGGCTGATATGTTTTTTGGACTGTCAGTTGAAAAATGCAAAGAACTTGCATTTCAATTTGCTGCTGCAAACAACTTATCTATTCCACATTCTTGGAAAGTAAATAAGAAAGCTGGAAAAGAGTGGTGGAAAGGGTTCAAAGAGAGGCACCAACTTTCAATAAGGACTCCTGAAGCCACATCAATTGGCCGCGCATCAGCTTTCAATCATCACAATGTAAAAGAATATTTTGACAATCTTGGCATTGTGTTAGATAAGCATCGGCTTACTCCGGATCGAATTTTTAATTTAGATGAAACTGGTGTTACTACCGTTCAAAATCCAAAAAAGGTTGTAACTGCGACTGGAACAAAAAGTGTGGGTTCTATAACATCTGGAGAAAGAGGCGAGCTTGTCACTGTTCTTTATGCAGTGTGTGCTGCAGGGCATGCTTTGGCTCCTATGCTGATCTTCCCACGAGTGCGATACAGGGAACACTTTATTCGTGGCGGTCCACCTGGATGTATTGGAAGAGCAACCAGATCTGGTTGGATCAATGCAGATCTTTTTGTTGATTTTTTGATGCACATTAGTGAGCTTACTGGCTGCTCGCCAGATCGCAAGATTTTAGTGCTCATGGACAATCATGAATCACATCTGTCTATTGCTGCAATTGACAAGGCAAGAGATTTAGGTATTGTTCTTTTAACAATACCTCCAAAAACATCCCATAAATTACAGCCTTTGGATGTATCTGTTTATGGGCCATTTAAAACTGGATACAACATAGCAATGGACAATTGGATGAGGACTAACCCAGGAAAGAATGTGACAATTTATGAGGTTTCGTCGTTAGTTAAGGAAGCCCAAATGGTTGCAATGACTCCACGAAATATAATGTCAGGATTTTGTTCGACAGGTAACTGGCCATATAACCCTCAAATTTTTGACGAAACTGATTTTGCCCCGGCTTTTGTTACTGATCGTGACATTATTCAAGATTCTGGGAGCAGTTCTGCAGATCCTCAAGCTTTTCAAAGTAAATTGGGCAATGAACAAGCCTGCAATTCTTCTTTGGATAGGCCTACTAGTCACCGCGACAATGCTTCAGGTGATGTTGATCAGTTAGCTAATTTTCTCGAAAAAGCAACTCCAACTTCATCAAGTCTTGACACGGCTTCTAATTTCGTATCTCCTCAAGATGTTTTACCTCTTCCCAAAGCGGCATCAAAAAAAAATTCTATTAGAAGAAGAGGTAAAACAAGAATATATACCGACACTCCTGTTCGTGATGAAGTAGAAAAAAGGCAAACACAGAAACTACCTAAAAAGTCAGCTGATCGTGGAAAAAGTACTAAAAGAAAATTGTTTTCAAAAAAAAAAGCACCATTAGTGATCAGGTCATCTTTTACTGATGAGGAAGGCATAAAACTTATATACAATGAAGATAGTCACTGCGAGTTGGAGGAGAAAATTGAAGTTAAGTTGGGTGATTATGCAATTGTATTGGTGGCTGGAAAATCAAGGTCATTAAAATTTGTCGCTCGGATCGACAAGTATGATAGGGATGATTGTGAATATGAAGGAGTGTTTCTCCAAAAAGTCAATAAGAAAATTGACTCTTGGATGGGAGATAAAGGACAAACTTTTATTGTAAATGAAAAAGATGCTGCTTCATTTGCCCCTGATGACATTGTGCTTATACTTCCTGCTCCAGTTGCTGTTGGTGGGTCAGAAAGAAGAAGTAATCAATTGCGGTTTAATTTTGACTTCAGCAAATTAGACCTAGCTTGAAGTTTCACAAGCCTGTGCTAGTAATTTCAATTATGAGCAGAATCTATTTGTAAATACTAGAAGAGCAAACATTTTCCTAATACCACACAAAATTGCTATTATGCTAATTCTTTGAAATTTGTTTGGATTTTTCAACTTAGTCGCTTGTACTTGTTTATTTTTTTGACATGTTTCAGTTTTAGTGTACATGTTAGAATCAAAATACAATATGATTCGACTTTCACATGCATTAGTGTTGATGCTTTTAGTTTAGCATACAATTCTTGTAGTAAAAACTTGACTAACTAAGGTTAGAATTGAGCCACTATTTGATGATTCACTCAAAATAATAATTAATACAATATTGAAAAATTATTCAACTATAGCTTATTAAAGTGTAAAAGCACATTGAAGCAGTGAAACCTCAAAAAAATAAGCTTTCTCAAGCATACCGTATCAACTCACCTTCCCCTGTATCAAATCACATTTTTGGCGTATCAACTCACCCTCCCAGGAAGGAGGGTTGATACATTTGGGTACCACTTTTTAACTACTAGTTGAGTAAAAAGTACTCAGTTTAAAACATCGTAGTTTTTCCCGAAAAGTGAGCGAAGAAGCCTAGTTTTATTTGTGCCATCAACCAAATATCTATCACAAGCCGTTTGGAATTGAAAGACAAAAATGTAAAAAGTGTCTCAAATCACCTTCCCTTCCCCTAGTGGCCCTTTATGTGATTCGAGCAGAATGACTACTTCATCATCCCACCTTTTTCACCCCTAAAACTTACCGCATAAGGTTTCATCCTCGAATATCTCGTAAAAGCAATGTGATCTCAACTTTTACTCCTCTTGTTACGTCATCTTACTCATGTCAAAACATCTGTATGCTGAAAAAATTACAAAAGCTTGGACTGAACTTCTGTTTTGACGAGGTTGCATACATGCCAAAATGCATAGGCTTACATTTTGTTATTATAGCATGCTGTCAGCCTACCTCTCATAATTTACCAACGAAGCATCAACCTACTGGTACATGCGTTGGTCTATCCAAATTTGTCTCCAAAACGTCCCTTTACAAAGTTTCTTTTTTTGTAGCAGTTTGATAATTTCTGCAGTGATTTACCAAATCGTATGTGCTTTTCTCATTCTTGGTCAGATTGTAGTAGCTACGTAAATCAAATCTGAGCTATCAGGGATAAATAAAGTCCGGTGGCAGCCCGACAGCATCTTTAATGAAAAGGGAAAGTGATGGTAAGCACAATCTTTTTGAGCTGTTGGTTATTATCTAAACAAAAATATTTCATCACGATGTCAAAAGCCTCTTTTTCCCCACGTGCGCTCGTGCACTTACACCCTGTGTCCGCTATCTCTCTTATTCCAACACTACGCACCATCGCTATCATATCATCCCATCTGCAAGATATGCATGTTATATTTGTTTAAACAACGATGCAACTGCCTTGATGGTTAAAGGATTTGGGCTTCCGCCTCGAATAGGCAGCTGGTGCAAACTTTAACCAAGTCATACCACGCACTGGCGCATTCAAAAGCAAGTTTTAGGAGGAGGGACAGTGTATTTTGTAATATTGGTGACTTTTATTTTTTTGTAATCAACTTTTAAAACCAAGAATTGGGCCCAAATTGGTCTCAAAACGGATGTAAAGAAAATTTCTTTGGCCAACTTGATTTCTACATAGACATGAAGACTTTTTTTGCATATTTTTTTCTGCTTTCATACCCATTAAGGGAACCGTCGTCCTTTATTCCCATCTCTAAATACCCACTTACCCCAAGAGACTACTAAAACTTGGTATTCATAACTTTCCTGCTGGACGCTTAATTCGTGCGTGATAGAATGGAGAAATGGCCCAAAAATTTGCTTCGTTTGGCTTTGGGAAACGCAATTTTATGAGAATTTTCTATTTTCTACTCAATAGGCAGGCCCGATGGCTAAGGTGACCTAACGTGACTAAAAATAAGCAAACAGTGCACGAGCTCGTGTGCATGAATGAACAACCACACAAAACAATTCAATATCTAATCGTGAGTGATGGGGTGTTTATATTGTCTGGTTGCTTTAGTGCTCTAATTTTAGTTTTGAATTTCACGACTATGTGACACGAAGTATTCTCTTTTAATCATTGGCGCTGTGATTTTTTTTGTTTTGAGCCGCTGGTTTAGACTCATTTTGCTTTAAAGTAATTGAGAAAAAGACAACAAAACAATTATTACATGTATGTCAAAATCTGGTGCTTGTACAGCACTGTAAAAATTAGGTTTAACTTTAAAATTATTTATTGATTAGATTTTAATGTGATCAAATTGTCAAAAATTTACCAGTCCTTTTCAAAAAGAGTTCCATTGATTGTGCTGAGGTTTCAGACGAAGCTCAAAAAGTTGACTTCATTTATTATTTTGTCCCAGTTCTCTTTCTAAAAAGTCCACCGCTGCTTGAGAAACCTAGATAAATTTTTTGTTACAATTTTGAAAACCGCTGGATCTCAAAGTTTTCAAGCAAGTTAACGCTTTATTTTCAAGGGATAAATCGACTGGTCTATAACATCTTCACTGCAGATCTTTTTTGACTATTTCACACACTTCATAAATTTTTTCAACCAAGACTTCTGAATAATTTCTTTTTCCATTTTTCTTTCTAGGATATTTCTTCCTTCTTCCTCAACTTCCTTGAGTTATTTTGCTATTTAACAAAGAGTGTAAAAATGATAAGCTGAATAAACTTCAAATCACGCAAACCTTGTAACAACTACAGCTAAAGCTAAATACAATGTTCGACCGTTTTTATATATCGATAGCCGTTTTCAAGTTGGCCGAAAATGTTGGTAGATTTTCACAAGTGGCCATGATCACTCGAGAAATTTTACTAATAAATGGCAAATTCACGTACATTTTGAGAAAATATACTCTCAAAGTAACACGAAACAAAAAATATTTATACAAATAAAAAATTTTCGATCAAATAAAAAAAGTTGTGTAAGATTATGCAAAAAAATTTGTTAGGAATGAAAAAAATCACTCAGGAATAAAAAGATCTGCGTAAAAAAAATATTTGTGCAGAGAAAAAATATTACTACAAAGAAAATAATCTTCGGGTGAAGATTTTAAATGTTCCTGAATAACCCAAATATTTTATTCGTTACGAGCACCCTAGTATACGAAATTCTTCAAAACCGGATATTCTTACTCCAACATAGACCATGGTATATGACTTTTGATTCATAGTTAACAATGATCAATGGGTTTGAGATAATTGGAACAGACTCAACAAGAGGATCGCTCCAAAATTCAAAAAAATGAAGACCCAATTTTATAGACGAGGTCTAACGCCTAGCAGCGCAATTACCAACTTTGCATAGTGCACAGGCTAACAATTGCAATGCATTTCTTTCGCTAACCCTGTGAAAGAGAACTTATTCTTGAGGGACTGTGGCAAAGACCAAGCCACACTGAAACCATACGATTTTGTAACCTTTAAATGCCAACCCAGTAAACTATCACCATAAGCTATGTAACAGGCATATTCCTACAGCAATGAGCTTGTTCAATTAGCAGTAAAGCAGTTAAAGGTTGCCAGCGTTTGATAGCTTTTTCTGTACTGATACTATCGATATAAATGTCTAACTGGAGTGCTTGACAAAGCGATAACTCACTGGTTGGTTGATATACGGTAGCAAGGATACAACTGCTACAAACCTTTATGAGGGATAAGCGTGAAAGTTTAGATTTACGTCAATTGGCGAGTAAGTCTTCGATAAACTGAAATGGCTGGAAGCGCAACACAAGTCGGCCAAATGTTAAATGATATCAAAAAATAAATCCTCATTCTCAAAAATGGATCGTTTTGTCTTTTGCTATGCAAAATAACTTTTCTTCTAGGCTTAGATGAGACTTTTTATTGGCTTGTTAGTAATGTTTTTGTCAAGTATTTTGGAATCGAACCATGGGAGGTTGACTGGTTTGTTACTAACCATAGTCTGGTATAATTTGTCACCGCAATTTCTTTACCATGGATCACCTCATGTATTGGTTTCAAAAATTCATATTAGTTTGCAACTTTATCTTTTCCATTAAATTTGTTTTTGCAGCAGTAGGCATGTCGTTAAAAACTGAATGTTTTTTAGTAATCATTGGCCAAGTTATGGTAGGCCTTAGCAATGACACTGTTTTTTATCCACGCCTCTCAAGATTGCTATTTGCTTTCTCACAGATGAAGTGGCAACAGCTGTTGTACTTCAAGTGGCGTCCAGTGACCTAGAAGGATTAGTGGGATTCATTTTTTCTCCGCTATCACTAAAGATAAATTATTCGGCAGAAGAAATTGGCATGCGCCTAAAGTGGATTTTTACATCGACAACTCATGTATCACTGATTGCGTGCAGCGGAGCTATGGTTGTTGTGTTGAACAAACATCCATTGCCTATTGGTCAGAAAAAAGAGAAGAGCCTTGGTAGCAGCACAAAAAAGTATGGTCACTCGATAAATCTTTATAGATGTTCAGAATGAATACAAAAAAATTCTTAAAAAGTTATTTACAAATTTATATTTTTGTGCAATTTGGTTTGTGTTTGGTACAATCCAGCCTGTTTTGTGAAACAACAGTATTTCACTAATTTCTGTTCTTGACGCGAAACTTTTACATCAAACAAATTTAAACGTAAAATCCGGCTTTATGATGCTGGGTGCTTGAGTGACTAGTTCTTTTGTCGGCTTGTTGCGGTGCCAATAACTGCCAGAATTAGAAAATTAAAGGCGGTTGTATTGCAGTGTGGCATTCGCGGTATTGCTGAGGTGGATTTTGGTAATTAAGGGGCACAAGTTTAGTTAGTATGCGGACAAACTTTTTCTTTCCTTTTAAAAATTACCATTATTTCATGGTACTCTAGATATCTCGGTCTTAATTTCTACTGGAAGACTGGACAACATGAAATTGAGCCACACGAAGCCAAGTGAGGTGATTGCAAAAAATAAATCATATGAAGCTATTTCTACTTTATTTTCATTTGAAACTGCTAGTCCAGGTAGAAAATATAGCGTGCTAAGTCAATGTAAACTTAGACGTTTAAGATAATCAAAATCAAAAGCCTGCAGGTGTGCAGCTTAGGATTAAAACTGAAATGTAATTAGGTTAGAATGTAATTGCAATATGTCATTTGCATTTTGTTTAATCACTTTGTTTTCCTTTTTTTGTTTGTGTCAATAACTTTGTGTTTCCTTTGTAATCGTTGTATGATTTATAGACTACCTCAAAACGCTGGAGTAGCAAGTGCTGCTGGCAAGTCATAGCAGTAACATATTTTGCTAAGTGTTTAGGATAAGGGAGAACCAAGGTTATGAAAAGAGGAGGAGAAGAAAATGATTTGAAACCACATTTTTAAAAATGAGCAAAATTGCATTGTTTTCAAAAAGTATGAATCTAGTAAGTGTGTGAGTTATATATATTTTATTCTGCGGTCTCGAAAAAACAATTTTCCCATAATGCATGGAGCAATAACGTGTTCGGTCTCGTTACGGAGTTGCCAGTAGCGCTGGCGCAGTGTGTTTCCACTTGAGGCAGTGAAACAAAACCGGATGACAACCGCAAAGTGCTTTTCCCTACCACATCAGTGACGTAGCTTTGTCAGGTGTAAACGCGCAATCATTGTCATCATCTCCAACGCTCGCAGCGACGTCGCCGATCTCATCTATTATTTTTTTTGAAGAGCTTTTCATTTCGTTGAGGCAGTCCCTTCCCAAAAGAATTCCTAAACTACACTGATGGAATGAATCTATTTTGAGTATAATTGGGAGAAAGACAAAACTTCAGCAAAGTGCCAATCAATCTTTTTTTACATCGTTTAGCATAAACTGCAAAACGTTAAACCGTTTGGTACTTAAGCTAAATATATCTACGTAGTATGGTGAAACTATAAGATCGATTTACTAGTCGTAATCGCAGAAATCGCGTTTACTCCGATACACGGTTTTTCTATCGCATAAAGCTCGTATAGTTACTCTTCAAATAAGCTACATTTGTTGTGGATATTTGACTGACTCTTCACAGCACCGTTTGATCACTTATAAACAGCGCACAACTGTCTCTTTTTAGCCAGCTGATGTAGTGTTGTTGCAGTTGGCTGATAGTAAGCCTATACCCAGTGCTACGTTTAACTTCCAAATCAAGAAGAAACTACACGAATTTGAAATGTTATGATGAGAGCCAAACTTAATGAATTGCTTCTTATACCGCTTCACCGCTTTGAAAGATCACACGACAAATCCATTTCGTTTGTCAATAACCTATCGTGTTTGCAGCTAATTACGATCAGGGCAAACCGCGTGCTGGAGATTGAGATTTCATAACTGTTTGGTATGTCAAATTTGGAAGTTATTCAGCCAACTCTTGAGCTTGTCTGCTAGTGAATGGCGACTGTATTTACCGTCTTCGGCGCCTTCCTCTTCTTCCTCTTTTGCCTTTTTTCTTCATCATGGATCGTAAATATCGTCCTTTCAAAGTAACTTTCAGCTTCAAAGGGTTTTTTCGGTTTCGGTAAATGTATCCGTTTCTGAGCATCATTTTAATGACTCTCACAACAGAATCCTTGCATTTTTTGTCGTTCACTTCATACCGTTTGACAATATGTTTGATGATTCGTTCGACGGTTGTACCACCATCAGATTGGGTGCGGAAAATCGCTCTCTTTACCATCACTGTGTATTCTACAGCAGGTCTTCTCTTCTTAACGCTTTTTCCCTTTTTCCCACGGTGACGCCTGCTGATTCTTCCTGCAGATGGAAAAAGTGCTACTTCTTTGCTTTCGTCCTCTTGGCGCAAAGATTCAATTGTTGATGGTTTTACGGCTGCGGGAGCCTTTTCAAAAATAAAGGATGATAGGGCCTTCTCACTTTGAAAACGTGCGACCACATCCTCATTTTTTCGAAAAGCCCCGACCGCATCAACAGGTGAAGCAGTCGGTTCCATTCCTAACATGCCATTCATTTTTTTTTTTGGTTTTTTGACAATTTTTATGTGAAGTTACATTTTGTCGGATTAAGGATGTAAAATGCTGCGCTAATGGTTTATACAGCTAATTCGAACGTCATCGAAACGTGGCATAACAATTTGTCTCCCTATTTTTTAACAATAAAACAATTGTTGGCAAATAATTGTGGACATTTATCACACGCGGTTAATGTTGTAATTAGCTAAGTTTAATTGTTATCGCAAATATAATACTTGCGAAATAGTTCTTGATTACCAAAAATGTTGTTTCTATCAATGGATAGCTTTATTTATAGGATAAAAAAAATAAAAAGCAAATTGTTAATACATATTTGTTGCTTAGGCTTTGAATCGATTGATGGTTTAACCATTAATCAACAAAACCTTGATTCAAAGTGACGTTGTGAAGTGTAGATTCTAATCATTGATTCCATAGTAAACGGACAAATGCCTGAAAAGTAATATTGTACTTCCCAGTTGTTCTATATTTTTGTCTTGAAAAAAATTTAGTCATTAAACTTGCTGCTAAATTTTAGCCTCGAAAGTTCATTTCATACTCAAAAATGCACCGTTGATCTTAGAAAAATGTGCTCAATCAAAAGTGCTTTCAAGCATATGTTACAAAACTTTTATTTACTGCTTTTTGTGGTTTGAAAATAACTTTCTTTTTTTCATAAGCTTAACTAAATTCCTGCAGTATCATGCGCCGCGTTCACAATCATTTGATTATTTCTTCACATCTTGAACCAATTCTTACTGGGAACTTTGTGAATAGGCTAACTGGTTTTGTTTTTCATCCAACATCCATTTTAAACCTTTGGCAAAATAAATTCAAACGCGGGCAGTGTGAGTAAAAAAAAGGCCTCCGTATAGCGCTGCCATAATATGGGAAGACCTATTAACTATTAATATCATATTTTTGAGAATATTGATTTTGTTGTCACTAATTGTTGTTCAGCAAAGCAGCAACTGAACCATTTTGTTTTCAGTTTTGCCTTGAATCTGTTAACCATACGAACATTAATCATTTCTTCGCGCTTGCTGTTTAGCCGCTTCGTATAAACAAAAACTTAAGATGGTTTCTGACATCTGAAATGTAGGCCTAGTTGTTTGCTTTGCCATACGAAGGGAGAGCGCTTTTGTAGTTTGTTTCAACCTTGAAACGTTTTCTCTCAATAGTTTTTGTTGGGAGGCTTACCCAAAATGTTTTTGGAGTAACACTTGAAATATCGGACATAGACAAGCTACTGCTTTAGCGCAGCTGGTTACTTTTTTTGGATGATAAAATAGTTTTGTTGGTATAGTTTTTCATTTTCCATTTAAAAGGTAGAACCCCGTTTACAGTAACCGCTTTCAGAAAAACGATAAGGTTATTTTTATAATTTTTTGCCTTGCTACGATAACAATTTTACGAATTAATTGCTCAATCAACTTAGCCGTAGAATACCATTGCAAATAGTACTGAGCGTGAACGATATGCCTTCCTGTAGAGGTGCCACAATCTAAACCAGATGAATTGGTGACACAAATTCTCTCTTATTAGTAACATTAAAAGCATTCACTAATTAATGAACATACGGTTGTGTAGAAATGTTTGACTCGTAAGTCGTAAAGTGTAATTTAAGCAGTGGCGTATTCAGAAGAAAACAAAGGGCGATTGCCTCCTAACAGTATAATAGTAACAAAAAATGCAAAAAGAAAAGTTTTCTTGTCTGCACGAAAAGCGAATTGGGCAAAATTTTGCGTTTCAAAAAGTTGATCTCCAAAAAAAAGGTCTTCAACTCTATAAAATGCTTCCTGGCTGCCCAAAACTTTTGCTTCTCAATAGGCTGTTGAATCTGCGGTATGCTGTAGGCCAGCGGTTTCCAAAAATATTTTTTTCGGCAGCTTTTGATAATTTAAGAATACTTGCGGTGCTCTAATCAATATTTGATTCAATATTTGCTCAATTCGCAGTTAAAGATATTTATATTTTTCGAAAGTTAACTTTTCGAAACCGTTTGCTTTGAATTCTGCTTTCATTGGAGGTTTGCTCTTGCCGTTGCTTTTATACTGAATCTGTACATTTTAGAGTTTAAGATTTTTTGTAGTCTTTTTTAGTTGATCAACTGAATTCAACTCTTTCTGTTCAATTACGTGGCGCTCCTGACGAAGTCCCCCTGCACCCACCCAGGAAAACGTTGCAGTAAGTTATCCCTTCTTCCTATAAATCTGATGTGTGTTCTTTGCTACAGGATTTTTGACCGCTGTGAAAAGATCTAGGACGAGAGTGGTAAGAGTCACTAGTTTCGAACAATACGACAAACACTTGTCCTCTGGGATCATCCCCTAACAATTTTTGAGTTAATTGAAAAAATAAGAACATCTCAATTAAGATATAGGTAAACCTTGGGGTGGTGGTAACATTTCGCTTCACAGAATTCTCCCCGTCCAAAAAATAACGGCTGGCTTCGGACCTGCTTTCGAGTGGGGAGTGCCCAGTGCGGTTACTTAACACACTTACAGATACAGCAGTTGGGTTGTAGGGAGAGCCCATACCGCCCAAAATTATTTTATTAGTGTTTTTGAAATAGTTTAAGACTTGGCCATAATGTCTGATGCCAAAGTAAAGCACATGGAGTAAATAAGACCCTGCAGGTGATAAGGCCCAGGAGCTCGACCTCCTTGATGCATGAAAAGTAAAATCCCAAATTGTTTGCAATCAAAATCTGTTGTCATAATTAATATGTTGATCCATTCGCCTAAAGTTATCTGCCCAATCAAGAAAGATAAAAGTGGGAAAAGTTTTTGCCAGTTGCAAATTGAAGTTTTTATTTAGGAAATATTTGTGTAACCACAAATTGTAAGTTATTTTTGTTCTTTTATAACATTTTTGATGTTGTAGAAAAGTAGTAGGTAATTATGAAATTAAACCACAAATTTCTTTTTGAAAAAGCTCCATTATCTTGTCTGTTATTGATAAAATGTTATAGATTGGTGATATTAATAATAAGGCCCGCTTTTGATTCCATGTCTTTGATTAAGCTATGAATCAGATCCTGTGATCAAATCCTTAAAAGCATCTACGGAGATGCAGCATTCATGTTGTTTTTCTTTTATGACAGAAATAATAACATTTTGTCAAAAATAAAAACAGCATAGGTAAAAACCTCATGTTGTTCTCTGTTTTCAAATCAAGTGATATTAAGCTAAATGTTGAAAAATAGGGAGATGCTTCTTAGAGTGGAAGTTGTTTTTAAATTATCAAAACTTGCAAGAAAATTTTAAACTTTTTACCGAATGTATTCTTTAAGTGTCGACTTTAGCAATGTTTTATTAAATGCTATTTTCATTCAACGCTACATTGGACTTTATTTGTTGCATATGAAGGTAATCAAGTCCCAAATTTTTTTTATTTTTAAAATTATTCAAAAACGGTTTTATTAATGTAGTTGAAATTAAATTGGATAATAGCTGTGATCGTACTCTGTCAAATAAGCAAATAGAGTTTGAAAATATCGATTTATTATAAAGATACATGAACTTAAAATGCGCAAACCTCTTCGCCCATTTCTGGAATCACTACAAGGCTATGACCCTCAGCAAGAACCAATACCATATACTACTACAACCACATATCCAAGACTGGTCAAACAAACCCCTAGGACATGGCCTCCCACGAAAAGCCTGGGTCCAACTAAATAGATTGCGAACCGGAATAGGAAAATTTGGTGACTCAATGGTGAAATGGGGATTTGGTGATGACAATCTATGCCAATGTGGAAAACCCCAAACTGCATACCACATTGTCAACGACTGCAAATCAATAGGACCTCCCTGCAACCTAAACGATGTTGACAACCCTATGCTCAAACGATATCTGATGAACTGCAACTTCTGATGAGATTGTCATACGAACGAACGAACGAACGAACGAACGAACGAACTTAAAATTAGTGGGCCTTATTAGTTGCAGGTACCTCGGAGAAAATTCGAAACTTTGGCTTATGAACCAGCAATTTATTTCGTAAAAGATCGAACTTTTTCAGAGTGCTGGGCAACACAACACAGGTAAGTCTATCAAGGGCGTTCGGTGCAATATTCCTGAATTGGAGCAAACGCCAATAGCCCTTGAAAAAATTTAAAATTTCTTTACAACAATCTTAAGTAATAACCTAGAAAAATGTAAACGTGTAAAACGACTAAACATGCCAATACAGTAAAGGATCAAACAACAAAATAATTTAGTGTAAGCAATGTTTATGATAGGCAATTTTTATGATTTAGAAAGTCACAAAAATTAATCTTGACTTTCAAAGGACCATTTGTTGAAATTGGATCTTGAAAAGTTGAATGCTCTCAATTATGCTTTATTTAGTTCTGTGCCATAAGTGTTTATCACTAATTAATGAAAAGAATTAGTTACAGTTTTTGTCAACGAAAAAATTTGTAATATGCAATCTAGACTCTTTAGTTAGGTATCGAATTCAAGCATAGTTTGTAAAGCTTGTAGTCACCGAACGTTTATGAAATTTCTTTAAATTTACAATAAAAAATGAAAAACAAGTGTTTGGCACTCCAGAATGCACCTCGAAGCAATGCTCTACCCCAAATTACTTGTTTGTGCCCCTAAATCAAGTCGGTGCCCCGAAAAAAATTGTGTTCATATGCTTTTCAAACTAAAATTGCGCCCACTTTATTGAAATAATGACCCCAAATCACACAACCTTGATCAAAAAATCAGAGCCAAAAGTGGTAGGAACTTTTTTCGAGATCTACTTAAACTCTGTAATCCTCCCAAATATCATTTTGCTTCACTAATCGAAGCAGTTTGCCGTTGGCCCAGGAAAAACATTTTTCAAATAAAAATTTTTAAGCGGCGAAATATTTCATGTACAGGAGTGTAGATTTAAATGAACTTATGACATTTGTATTGAGCTGGTGAACTGTGCAACATTAGCGGTAATTGTGAATGATGATGACGAGCTTGTAACAACTGCTTTTGTTCCTTTGCCTTTGAATACTATATTTATCTAATCGAATTTTTGAAAAGATTTGCTATCTAAATTTAATTTTTGCCAACAGCAGGCAAAATTTTTTTGAAGTCTGTGTCAATAAAATTTGGCAGCTGAATGTTGAAAAGTGACTCTCGGTTTGGATTTAACGGAGACACGGGTCAGATGGGGCCCGTGGGCAGCCAATTGCCCATTTCTGACTTGTGCTAAAGCATAGTTGCTTTTAGCTGATAAAGTTTGTTGTTTTAGGCATAGAGCTGGCACTAGAGTAGCTTACAACCTCCAAAGTATGCTTCTTATTGGCGCGTTATTTAGTTAAAGTCATAAATATACTGGTCGTAGACCTCACGGTAACGTAAGCCTAACGAAGACAAGCTTCACAGCTTTAGTCAATACTGTGGCGGGTGAAGGTCATCAAACTTATATTTTTTGATGGTACATAAAATTGTCAAACCGATAACTGAGAACAAACTTCATTATTATGAGTTTATGTTACTCATAACCTATCGATAGTTGGAGAAGTGATAAAAATTAATTTGTACGTGGTTTCCTTGTTTGTAACCAAAAAACAAGAGGAAAGGCAAATGTCCTATTTCCTTCGCTTTCCCAGCGAACGACCTTGAAGCTTACGCTATAGACTTACATAATTAGTAGTAACGGCATCACTAGAATGAATGTCACCTGGGACGATTTTAAACAGGTCACTAATTAAGTTATTCCACAAAATCAAAAGTATTTTGTAAAATAGCGTCTTCAATAATTCCGCAGGTTCTCTATTAAATCAACAAGGTGTTATTATAAAAGGGTCTCACCAGGAGCTGCATTGCACTATTAGATCAAATGCTAGTAAAGGACGCGGGATAATAACTTTCGCTTGAAGTGCAGTAAGTGGTTCTCAGCGAAAACAGCATAGTAATCCGGTTCTTTCGACAGCACATTTGGTAACCAAACTGGAGAATATTGTCTCTATTCGACACCTTACTAAAACGCCTTGGCAGTACTAAATATTTCATTTCAAAATTGAGTTACTTTTGTAGCCTCTAATCGCCAATTTTGTTAACAACAGTAGACCAAGAACTTGTTGCAAATCACATCTGAAAGTAAGTGCTGGATGACTGATTTGTGAAAAGTAGCCTTTATGTAACTGGTGATTTATGTACGTAGCAGCACTGCTTGCGGTAACCTTAAAGATTTTTTGTTACGTCATAATCAGCAATCTTCACTTCAACGGTCAGATTTTGACAAAGCGTCAAAACGCCATTGTCTAAAAAAGCGAAATTCTAAAAAGCAATTGTTAAATAACAACTCAGTTGCCAAATTAAAACTTGCGATGCATTCTGGGTTTGAAGTAAATATTGTTGCAGCAGCAAGGTCAGTTGCTGGAAGCAGTGGAAGAACCTCAAAACAACTCAGTTATACTTGTTTTCCCGTCAAATTATTTCGAATTGTTACTGATGACGCATACGGTTCTTTGTGGTGGGATAGTTGTGGAACTCATTTTATTGTTGATGTGCCAAGATTTGAAATAGAGTTTCTTAGAAATGAAGCTATTCCGGAAGAAGATGGATTTAAAACCATAACTTTTACTAGCTTTATCCGACAGTTAAACTTGTATGGATTCAGAAAGGTAAGTCTGGTTCAATAGCGGTTTATCACTAGCTTCATGCAAAATGATAAATTGCTAATCATCTTTTTTACGTTAGAATTGAAACGCAACCTTTAGCAGACATCAATGATTTTACCTATCGACCATAAGTTCATCTAAGCCCCCAATACCGTACGGTACAAAATGGCTGCTTACTGACAGTTGTTTTCGCTTGTGCAGTGTCAGCCAGCACATGCCATATTTTGAGTTATGAAGATTAGCATTATTTTTTTATGGTGCAATCAGGTTTTGCTCTAGTAAACATTTGTGGAAGCAATATCTGTTGAACTACGCTATCGAAGATAAATTTGAATGGTAACAACTCGTCTGTGACAGCCTCATATAGTAGTCCAGGATTCGAATGTTTGGCTTGTGATCAGGAGAATTCTTGTTTTCATGAACCAGCTACGTGTAAATCATTGCGTTGAAACCTTGAATAACAACTAACTGCGGCTCGTATTAAGTAATAGTTTGTCCTTTAATATCCTTTTATACAAGCCGCAGTTATTTGTTAAAAATAACCTTGTAGTTATTTTAAACTTATTTGAAGGACTTTTAAGGTGACACTTCATAGTGATGTTTTCGTTGATCCTCGAGACTGGCAAAGGTATGCTCATCCGTTTTTTCTTCGAGGAAGAATGGACGTGTTGGATCGAATCAAACGGCAAGCTCCATCAAGGCTGGGATGCAGTGGCGCGAACCGCAACACTTCCAGCGTATTGCACGCCATTAAAGGCTATAATAAGTATCAAATGATTGTTTTGATTTCTAGTTTTGTTTTCAGTGCAGCCTATATGTTCAGATGTTTAATTATACTACAAATCATAAACATAGCCTAGTGATTTTTAGCTAAATTCGGATATAAAATTTTTGTTTTCATTCAGCTGATGCTATAGCCTATGATTTTGGATAATTCGAAGGATCAAAAAATTGGCGCCAGATTATTATTATTACTATTTTTTCCTTGATAATTTGCGTAATTTTTCTGGTCTCCTAAAGAATCGATCTATTGCTAGAGCTAACCCTAATGGTGATCCACATTTATAGATTATTTTGGCATTTCAATGGTATTCAAATCAAGCAATACCTATTTTTTAGTAGACCCAGTTTTTCTACCTTAACCCTTTGAGGATCATAAGATTCTAATTGATAAAATTTAAAACAATTCCATAATTGTTGGTAACAATGGGAAAACAATGGATTTCACAAAAGCGGTTATTGCATCATAATGCCATAACAATTAACAATCGTGGGTCATATATGACCCAATATCCGTCAAAGAGCAGGCCATGGTCACATTCATTTCCTCACCCGTTCGGCATATTCGCAGTAGGCTCATGTAAAAAAGCATAATGCATTAAAGCATCGATTTTCAACCTGGGGTAAAATTTACACCGGAGTAAATACATCACCATAAGGGATAAATTTCTTCAACGACCGTCGAGTTAGGTGACATGTTTTTAGATTGATTTTTTTGACCCCTGATTTTGTAAATTATACCACGTTTTTGTTGAATGACCTTTGTTGGGAGATCAATGTGTGAAGCTCGTGCTAATTGTATTTCGGTGTATATTTAGTAAGTTGAATTGGTAAAGGGATAGTAATCGAAAAAACGTTAACAAAGCGTAATATTTGAAGCAATTAGATAGTTTTAGATTGAAATCTAGAGTCAGCATGGTGATGAACGATTATTACCTTTTGATGTTTAGAAGCTATTGAGATTAAATCTATCTCTTAACAACAATATCTTTGTAACATAAGAACAGCAAACGCTCTGACATGAAAAGCAATTAGTGCTTAAGCAATATATTAGCTACTTCAGTTATAATTAGAAAAACAATCACGAAGCTTTAAAAGTCACAATAACGTTTAGTATAGTTTTTACTCTTAACAAATGAATGCTGTTCTGGTGCCATTTTTTTACCCCGGAAAGACTTCGAATCACCGGTGCCTGCCAGACAGACTGTGCGTTGGTGGTGAGGCCACAGAAACATAATATGCAGTTGGTGGAATGTGCATTTTTTTGCCCAGTTTACACATTATATTCTCAGTTTTACTTTTGCGAAGTGTAAAGCAACAGATCTGTGAATACCAATTAAAATTTGCACACAACTCGACCGCATATTATTGTCCCCAGTATACAAACTGTGAAACGGGCATTTCAATTACTGCAACATGTTTCTCATTAACAAAGAAGCGGGCTGATCAAGACTTTTTCATGGCAGCCGATTTTTAAAGTTGCGTATCGGAGAAGTGGCTTGTTAATTTGTAATACAAAGCTCGTCGTTATTTTGCAGAGCGATTAAGGAGAATTTTTTTTACAAAGGAATCCAGCTCTCCCGTACAGGTCCTAAACCAAAATATTGCAATCATAATTGTATTATTCCAATCAAGCATCGGAAGTATAAAAAAAAAATACAGGCTGTGATCACTCGCACAGGTAGGCCGACCTCAACCTTTATTTTATGTGCTTGCCGTGGTGATACAACAGGTTTTGTACGTTTTTCTTTTAGTGCGTGTGTATAAATGCATAGTAATGTGACTCTCGCTAATCTACTCACAGCATATGTGGTGAAATATGTTTGTCAAAAGATAATATCAAAGCTATTCGATGGCGTTGGTTTTGCTGTTTGACATCTTTGTTTTTCGTGGTAGAGCAACTTCACTCTTCTTGCTCGGTATAAGCACCGATGTACTAAGCATATCGCAGCTGAATCAGTAGCTGCTAGTTGTACCAAAGACTACAGAAAGTTGCATCTCGTTTAATGAAAATTAATATCATCCAAGCGTGTGAGCTTGTGCTCTGTTCGCGAGTCCTTTGTCACATTGGCCCACCGCGACCGTGTAGACTACTTGCATCATCTGCCTGCCCTATACAGATGGAAATATCTCTATCCCCTTCGCTGCTGGTCTGCAGACCCAGCTTCAGTTTTCTTGTCTAGTCATATCGAAGACAAAAGATTGTACTTACGACTTCCATGCCTCGTTTTTTTTCGTGGTAGACAGGTGGCGGGGCCAAGCAGTCTATTGTCGCTGTGGTCAGTTTAACCAAAGAGTAGCACATGAAGCACGTGCTTCTATTTGGCGATAGAATATAATTTAGCAGTATAATTCTAGTACATAAAGCTGAGACTGATCCCGTAAATGTAAGCATGTCGTTGCTGAACAACATGCTTTAGTAGCTTAATTTTAAGGAGCTCAAAGTGAAAAGAGAAGAGAAAAATGACACTAACCACGTAGGTAGCTTGTTACTGCAGAACTTACTGCAGTTAACTTAGGTAGAAACTGTAGTACTTTGTTTCAGACCACCTTTTGCAAGCGAATGTTCCTTTGGTTAATCAATATTTCTCTCTTCCAGTCAACTCTGACCACGCGTGCAATATTGTCCCGTTTAATATTGATGAAAGCCAAGTGCTCCGCGCTCATGCAGCTCCTGTGCCTTATTATCCGCCAGCTGGTGTCAATTTGCAACCAATCTTACCTCAAGGTTACGTGTGGCAAAACGTCAAAGATAACCCTGAGATACCTACATTTGCTTTTCGTCAGCCGAGTAGTGAGTTGGAAATTTGGTTATCAGAGAAAATCTTAGCTGACCACTTCTGTGATCTCCCGAAAATTTTTATCTTTTGAAATGCTCTGGACTGTGTTTGATTAATAACCACTTTACTGCAGTATTCGCGTGGTTATGGGATTTTAACTGCATTTTGTCCCTCGCCATAAAAATCATGCTTGGATTTCAATCTCGATAAACAACACGTGCTGCCACAATGGAGCACGTGTTGTTTTTGGTAAAATAACTTGACGTTTATTTTCTCTGCTTGGCGATTTGTGCTAAGCATTTAACCCATATTTAATAATCAGACTGGTTTAAGTAAATGCAGAAGTGCTTAGCAGAGTCGCATTTTGATTCGATTTTGACGTTTTAGCTCTTTTTTTCCCTCACACGCCCTCATAAGGTTAAGATCAACCGCATATGGATGTGTCGGATGTTTTTGAACCACTTGGTGGCATTAAGTAATGCATGGATGAGAGTTAAGTTAAAACAAATAATGACACCGCTTTATCATTAGTTCAAAATTTAATTTTTAAGGAATAATGTGATAAGTTTTCGCCTGCGTAACATGTTAACAAGTACTTTGTTGATTGCAGGGCTTTGGCAATAGTGTATGGTTTTGAAAGAGCTTTTCGTAGTCCTCTCATCAAGAGGAAGAGTTAGGGTGAATACGTTTTCGACCGGAAAATGTTCACTCTAGTTTTTCCGATATCAAGCGATACCGCCAATGATGACTGCGTTATGAAAATGGTCTGTCAAAGCAGCTCATTTTAAACCCGTAGTAACTTGGCAATTTGTTTAGAAAATGTTGCACAGCTCTCCACCGTTGCATTCGATCCTTCGTCAATACCAGTGATGCATAGCGAATGGCAGGTTGGTGTTGACATTGTTTAGAAAATAATTAAGCTTGTAACTGGTAAAGCAATGACGGTTCCCAATGCAGTGAGTATTGAAAAGATTTGCTGTATCTGCCACAAGTTTGATTAGAGCACAGAAACACTAAGTCAGGTTGGGGATGGATATTAGCTCAATGTCAAAAGAAGAGAATTTTTTAGAAAACAGGATTGTTGATAAAATTTGCGTTTAAGATTTACGTTGGCTGTGTTTCGGCACCCTTAATTGAGAATTGCGCTTCACTGAGATTTCTTTTGCCTCGCTTGCAAATTCTAACAAACGCCGTTTTACCAGATATTTTATGCAATTTAAGCGAAACTTTGAATCTACAAAGCTGGTCTGCTCTTATAGCGTCATCGTGGCTGTCTGGCGAGTTGGCCGAATAAAAATACGTTTCTTTTTCTTTTTATCCTCTTAGAAGATAGCAGCCTTTGGAATTTTTTATACACTTAGCATCTCCAGCTACATTCTTTAACTCAGCCAATTCAATTCAAAGCCTTTATTAAGTTAAGTCGCCTATGCAGCTCATCTACTCGTAGTTCATAGGCGGTCAAGTAGTCCTTTTCCATGCAGTTTGTGTTACAAAAAGGATTTGATGAATAAATTTCCTCTTTGGCATTCGGTTACTTGGCCAAATCAACGCAGCTGGGGTCTTCCAACACGAAGAAGCAGCTGCTTGCTGTTAGGAGAGTTACAAATTTCGGTTCTACAAATTTTATCCATTCGTGATCCAGTTTTGTCCAAAATACCATTTTTGCAGCTTGCTGTCGAGGTCGCACTTTTTTGGTCTTTGGCCATGATAGATGACCGTGGGTGAGAACAGGAACATAAACCGATATAAAGGTCGAAAGCTGAAGCATGCTGAGACCGTTTTCGTTTAATTACAACCAAACGTTGAAACTCACTGATTAATGCACTTGTTCTACCGATTCAAATATCGAGTTCTTACATTGGCCTACCGTTACTCGAAAATGTGACCCCAACATACTAAACCTTCTCCACCTGCTCCAAAATTTCTCCGCAGACGTGAAGATCTACCAGGTCAGGATTTTTTCTATGCATGAAGTACGGCAGTTTTTTTCACTTTTCTTCATCCCAGTATTATCACAATCAGCTGCAAGACGACGAAGTACATGTTGGAGATCTGATAATAATGGTGGCAAAAGCGTCAAGCCGCATCTGCAAAAACCAAGAGATTGCTTTTGTAACTACTGTTTCTACTCCATTTTGAGTAAAACTATGCTTCTCTATCCAGTTCTTGTACGCAATGAAAAGGAGTGGTGATAGCACTCACGGTTTCTGTGGCGTCTTACGGCGGAAACAAATGGCAATAACTCCCCCAAACGGTCTGATTATAGCGAAAGATCAGATAAGAAAATGATTTCTGTGTCTATTTGGAGACCAATATGGGCTAAGTTCTCGCTTTAAAAAAGTCGATTTCCAAAAAAATAGGTGTGCACCTTTTTGAAATGCTCAGCCCTACTTACCCACTCCCTTCCAAAAAAGTGCTTCTGAACATGCCAGTTTGCTCTAAGTCTTGGACTTAGGCAAGAGTGCAACTGCAACACTTACAGCACACAGTTTTACCTAATGCTTTGTAATCTGACGGACACATCAGCACTTGGCATGCAAAAAAATCTAGCATTTGCTTCTGATAGTAATGAAAAAGAAATTATAATTAAAGAGCCGAACCGAAAGATAGAATATAATGTAGGCTGACAAACAATGTGTTGGGGCAGCGGTAGCTGACTTTACCCCTTTAACTTTCCATCCACAGAAAAGTAGGTGCCCACTACTACAAAGGATCAGACTTATTTTTCCAGCCTAACATGACTTCTGCTGTGATCTAAACGGAAATACGAAGTCGCCCCTAAAATTACGAAATGGATATTTATACTTTATTAAGCCGGTTCTCACCGATTCGTACGAACCTGCTCTTAAAATTTTATTAGCTCATGCAACTGGTAGTTAAACTAAGGCAAATAAACTTCACAGAAGCGTTACCCTAAAAGTGGTTACAGTAAGTGCTGAAGCACATAGAATTCAGTGAAACTTTGCAAAGAAGGTCACTCTCTCCCACTGATTAGTATTTTTCCTGCATCTGCATATTGGACGGAATAATTTGGCTCCAAAACTTAACAATTGTTTCATACTTTCTGAATCCAATCACGCCGACTGTTTTTTTTTAATAAATACTGTAATCGAATGTACAGGTTCGAAAACCGCATAATTTCTATTCAGAAACACACTGCTTTGCTCGCTGGTTGAATATCGCGAGATCAGTTACACAAAGTTCTTCAAATCTTTCGTAACACGGATAGTGTTATCCGAGGAACAACATTCACATTACGGTTGTCAAAACATGAAAGAAGGCCCCAATCTTTAGCCAGCGCGTGTTGCGAGATACCCAAAGCAAAGGCAAACACCGCCGCGGTATATTACGCACGTCTATAGGCCGGTCGGTATACATGTATTACCCACGTGGTAACGGTTCTGCGGACCGGATGAGTATGGGAGGTTTTGGTGGTTTCTAGTTCATCATCCATGCTTCGACTCACCACGTTGGTGCTAACTTGGTGCATGGCACTAGGTTGGAGGATGATCAGTCCAGTGCTGGAAGCTTTTGACTTGAGCCAGCTAGGTGCTGGTTGGCTATTTTTCAAAACGAGGAATGAATCGTAGGATTGTGGTTATGTGCTCAGCCCTGCTAGCTCACTCTCGTTGAATTTCTAAGATGCAATACCAGGTAGCAGGTAAAACGGTGTAGATTCTGGGTGTGTCTGTTACAAGACATTTTTTGATAAGATGGCCATAATTTAAGCTTAAGTCGATCTATTTTGCATGTGATGATCTGCTGCGTGCGCAACGGATATTTTTAGCAACTGTGTATGAAAAAGCTTGGTCAGAAAAGCAAAATACTTCTGGTGCTGCGACTCAGTACAATGACGTTGATTTTCGTAGTGTGAGAATGCGAGTTGAGATTTTTTTCTCAGTTCTCTTCAAAGGCGTTCTCTTTATGTCAGGTTACGATCCAACGTCACACCAAGGTAAACTGGTTTGGACAGCGCTTAAGTTTTTCTTCCATTCCACATGATATTGAGTTGTTTTGTGGGATGC
The DNA here is from genome assembly GCA_963675345.1 of Trididemnum clinides. NCBI lineage: Eukaryota > Metazoa > Chordata > Ascidiacea > Aplousobranchia > Didemnidae > Trididemnum > Trididemnum clinides. The sequence continues at coordinate 15,211,239 of OY776302.1, forward strand.
TAGTTTTGCAGACTGAAAACTGGCTAAGTTAAAAGGGTAAAATCAGTTCAGACTAGCTTGATACCTTGTTTAGAATGCACCACTTCAAGTCACTCAGGAGTCTGGAGGCGAGCGCAATGCTTCTGGATCAAATCAATTTCATCATAATGATTTTTCTCTTGCATCTCTTCAAGCCTCTCACAGCTTAGGGGAAGAAGGAAAACGAGACCCAGAGATCAAGAAGGACAAAAATTTGTAAGATAATTTATTGTTTTTTCGTTCTAAGCCACTTCTAATCAGTTGTTAACGTAGATATTGGCAGGTACAAACCGTGTCAAGTATATAAACTGAAGAGCGTTGTTAATCATAACGTGCACATGAAAATAGATCGTCGATGCTAACCAATATGTTGTTCTGCATATTTTCTCTCTATGTACTCTTGATCAATATGGAAAAATCACCATTTGTTTTTATTGTCTCTGCAATTTATGTAGGCCGCCACTGAGTTGGAAAGGGGCCAGGCTTTTGCGGTTGGGTTCGGGTTCGGGCTTAAGTTCTAACAAATTTTCGGGCCCGTTTGCAAAATTTTTTCACAGTAGGGTTTTTAAGAGTAAGGGTTTATTTCAGCTCGGCAACCTCTTCTTTTTCGTCTCAAAGAAGAACATCACTGTTTACGATAGTGCCTTCAATCACAGTGGGTAGTCAATTGAACTGCTGCTTGTGATTTCATGAGAACCATCACTGTTTAATGTAGTGACTTCAAGTTCAATCACAATGGGTAGTCAATTGAAGCGCTGCTTGTAATCGCTTTATTTTAATTGTCAGTTGATTTCACAAGATGCGACGTTGGATTCCCAGCAATTTTGTGTAATTGCGGAGATTATGGTTGAACACATTAGGGCTGGACCTCGGATCGTGTTTTCAATTGGTTTGTGCTGATAGATCATGCTGTGTAATCAACCACCATTGAAATGTTTTGAAACGACAAATTTAGAGCTTAAGTCGGGCTACAAAATAAATGTCGGGTTCAGACCGGGTTCGGGCTTGTATTTTCGGGTTCAGGCTTTACAATTGGGCCCGTTTCCAACTCTGAGCCGTCATATGAAAGCGAATTACTAAAAGCACGTTTCGAAAACATTTTGTTGAATGTGGTTGAATCAAAATGTCACCAGATCATCATTCAAATGATTAATTGTGACGAAGATCAGCTTCAAAACAGTATTTTCACGACCATCGACCAGCTAGGCAACGCATGCAATCTGTTGCATCTCCAAATATGTATTGGAACTTGCTAAAACCTCTAGCGCAACACATTCCAATCTTGTTTCTGAGCATTGTTCGAAGACGTCTTGTGGTTACATTATAAGTAAATTTGCTTGATCTCCTTTTTCCAATAGCTCATTATACGCTTAACGTGAGTTTGGCAAGCGGTTTGTACGCTGTCTACACTTTACCGCATTTGTATAGAGAAATCTTTTAAATGTTCATCTAGCAGGTTGCAAGAGGCGTAAGTAGGGCGTCCACCAATGCTAGCAGTTGCCACGTCATTGAAGATGGCCCTATTAGTGAACATTCGCGATTAGTTTGCAATAGTTGTCGCCTTACCTAACCCAACCAATATGTTTTAAACTTCCTTGATCGAATTTGTGTTTGGGTGCTAGGTTGGATTTTCGTTTCCCACTGCACCTTCATCCCAAGGAAGAGGTGAGTTATCATCGTCAACAAACCAATTAAGTCGATTTATAAACATCCTTTACTGAAAAGAGCGGTTTGTACAGAAACTTTTCGTGACGCTTTGATCTGTGGCGGTGTCGCGTTATCGGTTTAATGCGATTACACTGCCAAAGAGAGTGGCAGGAAAAGCTGGAAAAACCGATTTTTTGAAAGCCATAGTATGCAGCAGCGGTTCCCAGTTTGCAGCGAGACTTCGTCAAGGGCGCTGCGTAAAATGAAAAGAAATAGTAGTAGGCTTGTTTGGTTGATCACCATAAAAGAGGGCTTCAAATGGACGAATTCCATATATCAACAAACGAATGGAGTCTCGAGTTTAGATAAAACAAAGGGTTACGAAAAGTTGTTTTCTAAAAAAATTGCTTCAGATTGGGCAAATTTGATTGAGGCGCAGCAAATATTCAAAAATTTTCGAAAGGAGCCGCGAAAAAGTATGAGAGATCTATCTCAGCATACGACATTCAATCACTCTTAAAGTTATATAAACACACTTTTTGTTTCCTAAAAGCAAATGATCCCAAACTTCTGTTGGAAAAATTTGAACTCGAACATCTAAGAGGTAACGTACAATGCAATTTTTACGAACGTTCATTATGCTAGGTCTTGGTGACATGGCACTTAGATAAACGCTATTCCTTTTGTCCCCAAACGCGATCAAGCGTATCCGGATCGATGGTTGCCAAGACCTTTGTTATCCGAGTTCTGACAACGCGGCAAATGAACGTTGGTGAAACCTGTTTTCTTGACTAGCTTTTATTGACTTTCGAGGCCTTTGCTTAAAGATGCTTCGAACTTGTTCGGTCGTTTTAAATAATGTTTTAGAGCGTTCAGTTCCCTCTGTGTAGCATAGGCACCCCACTTTAATTCTTGCCGGCCAGTTCGGTCCGGTGGCCTCTAGAAACTTGATCCTAAAACTGCGTTGAACTATGTTCATGACTGACCTTTACCGAATTCTATGACATAAAACGACTTCTTCCAAGTGTACGACATTATCGAAAGTAGGAATGACATCTGTAGATATACAAAACTACATCTTACGCAAAATAAAATGAAATTTATTCCAGTTAAAAACACCTCAACAGTCTGTTTCACCTAAGGCGGCTCGTCAGGAGGTAGTTCTGAAACACAACACTGGCATAAGATGAAATCCAACATTAATAAATAAATAAATAGAAATTAAATTATATAGAAGGCTCGAAACTCAAGGGAAGGTTCATTCATTCAAGCGTATGAGCTCATGCTCGGTTTGCATGTCTTTCGTCAGACTGGGCCACCACGACTGGTAGACTGCTTGGCCCCACCATTTGTCTGCCACATAAAGACGGAGGCATCCCGTTAAGTGCCTTGCCCAAGGACACAACAAGCAAGCTTGCCGGCTTGTTCTCCACACTATCCCTTATATGCTGAGCGCCAAGCAGGGAAGCTGTGAATACCATTTTTTAAAGTCTTTTGGTATGACTCGACAAGGGAAATGAACCCCAGGTCTACCGACTGCGAAGCGAACGCTCCAACCACTACACCATCGCGCCGGTTAAGGGGAGGTAAGCTTACGCCAAAAGTATAAATATTGTGATGTTCTGTGAACAATGGCTTACCAACAATGCCGTGGCATTTTAAAGTTTGAACATTTTACCTTTCAAACGTCACCAATTCACCTTGCTACGCTTTGTAGTTCCCGAGATAAAATTTTTCGTAAAACGATATAGACTTATCCACCCCCTGTATTAAAGTTATGTACCACCGAAAAAATCATTTCTGCCCCTTGCCAAGTTACAGTAGCTTCAAATTTGAATAATTGGTGGGTGATACAAAACTTCAAAATCGCTGCTGATATCGACCATCTCATGGTCTGCACTCTTTTTCATAAATAAGTGAAAATCTCTCGTCTAGCTCTTTTCAGGAGTTATCGCTAGAATAAGGCCTGTAGTAAATGGCAAGATATTTATATAATTCGTAACTTTCGCTGATTGGTGGAAAATTTTGAAAAGTTTCGCCCGTGTCCGAACAAAATGGAAATGGTAAACCGTTTTGATCACAAACGTTTCGACATTATTCGAATCAATGATGTGATGATTTTAATGTGTAGATGAGTTCAATTTTGAGAATTTTGATGAACGTAGCTTCTTGTGCCGATAAATAGAAATGTGTTCTTCTGGCCAACTGGAAAACCGTTTGTGTTCATAATGCTTAGCGCAATCTTTGTTTCTTGAAAGGTGTTGTCTAATTGACGAGTCGCTTGCTAGGAGGGATTTAGATATCTTGCAGTCGCGTTGAAATGAAGGTCATTCTTGTTATTGTTTGTTTCTTATTTCCTTTGGTACATGTTGTTTTATTCTGTCCTGTAGTCTTTGATATGTCCGGCCTACGTGTTGGCAATCGCAGTGGCACACATATTGATATTCGACCATATTGTGTTTTTGGGTGGGCGCAACATCTTTACGGACTGCCTGAAGTATCTTTGTTGAAAATTTTACGCAGTTTCACTCCACCGAAGCAGTTGTTGATAGCGACTATGCATTGTATTTCAAATTTGAGTAAAATATTTTTAATCCCAGGTAATTCGAGGTAAACTAGACATTTTTGCGGACTACATCTTAGTAGGAGTTTAATTCTTTCCAATATCTTTTTAATTCCAATGTCGATAGCATATCGTGGATAGCCATTAGAGTTATGTATGGATCAAACTGTATGCAATTCTGCTGACAGTTTTGAGGGGGAACAAATTATGAGAGCTCTGTGAACGAGAGTGCCAATTACATTTGTTTTTTAGCTATTAGGCCCAATCAATCCCAACGAATGTACTGATTGGTAAATATTGATTTTCTGTACACAAAAGTCGAAAATTACGTATCACTCTTTTCTACCAGGGCGTCCAAAAAAGGTAGTTTACCGTCTGTTTTTGATAAGTAAAGGGTAGTGTGATTGGTATAGTGAGTTAAGCTTGGTTAAAAATTGGTCATCGTAAGACTCTTTTTTCAAACATGGCGAAAGTTTCATTTATATATCGAAAGTAAATTTTCATTTCGTTCTTCTGATTCAATAGTTCTTCATGATATCCGAGAAATATGTTGGTCAGGGCTGGTCCAAGTGGACTACCCATGGCAACACGATTTTGCTTGTACATGATGTTATCGCAACCAAATTTAACTGAAGTAGTAACTATGTTCATGAGTTCGATGAATACATTTTTGTCCATGTCTGGAGAAGCTAATTCGTTCTAATATAACGAATCCGCGCAAATTTTCAATGGGAATCCGCGCAAATCGGTCAATGGGATATTAGTAAAGAGGCCAGCAATGTCGAAAGAGAACGCGTGTTTTGAAAATTTCCTGCCAATCAGCGAACGCTACATAGTGTATAAACATCTGGCCATCTACTACAGGTCTCGTTCCAGCGATAACTCCTGAAGAGAGCTAGACCAGAGTTTTCACTTATTTATAAAAAAAGAGTGCAGATTCAGACGGACGATATCGGTAGCGATATTGAAGCTTCGAATTTCAATGTAATGCGCTAAGTTAAGGTGTTTGTTTACTTTCCAGGAATGAGGCACAGTTGAATACGATGCAGTTTGGCTTTAATCAGTTGGATCCCACGCTGACTGCTGACGTAACGGTGACGTCAAATGCGTCTCATTGCTGTCCAATCGATGAGATCGAACAGATGAAAATTTGGTGTGACGATCCCAACTTTCGCGTCGGAGAAAATTTTTTTCAGGATCATTTTATGATCGACTGCGATGCCTTTGCTGATTAAAGATTTTTCGTCGCCATTGTTACTCAAGTATCCAGGATGGCTGTAGTCGCAGACCGATTTCGAGACGCTAAAAACTACTCTTATGGATTCGGTGACAAATTGTGCGTTATTTTTGGGACATTAACCGTGTGCTTGGTAGATTAAATTTTCTTTTGAAACAGAGCGTCAAATATGCTTTTCCAAAGTAGAGGCTAAATTTAACTGAGAACGTAACCACGTAAAATAAATTACAGTATAAAATTTTGACAGTTTCAATATGCTGCCACTAGATGGCACTCGCGGATCGCATAATAAATTCGTGTTGCCATTTTTGTCTCGCATCGCTTAACGACAGCATAGAGTAGTGCTTTAAGCGTCGGCAGTTGGTGGGCTTTAACTTTAATTCCAAGTCCGGTCGGATTAAAGACGTTATCAACCTGGCATTTGTAGTATAGGCGTGGCATGAAGGCATTTTGGACGGAAAAGAGAAAAAACTCAAGAAGTTAATCTCAAAAATGCTGACTTGTTTTCACGTGCGGCGGTAGACATTAACAAAAGAGCGAGTCTCAGTTGATCATTTCAACTTACACAGTAATTATTTTTAGAGTAGTGCCTGGTTGCGAGAAGTCAACGCAAGTGTTTTGGCTTTATTGCCCTTGCGCCTCCTTTGCTTCCCTTGTGTTGCTTTCTTGATGACTTTGTATTCATGTTCGCCAACTTTCCAAAATACTACAAAAGCACTGACTGATTTTGTTCTTTTGTGATGAATGTTTATTTTGTGGGAAGGTAATGCAAAAGTTATGATAATATCGTTTGTTTTTGCATATTCAAAGTTCCAAATTTATTTTTCATGAAATAATGTTTATGAACAATCAAAAAGAACAAAAAAACACTTTTAGATATATATGTTATCAAGTCACATATCAGTTGATGCATTACATTAAAATTTTCCATTTTTTAAGTTCCAAATTTTCATTTGTTCATATTGTAACCTTTTTGCGTAAACTAATGGCTGAGTGTAGCCACTTTAAAATTGAATTGATTCTCCTTCCTTTCGCGATGTCGAAAAGGTTTTCCATTTTTTTGAAGTGCTCGTTTCTGCATCTGTGATTCCAGACCAGGCACAACCTAGAGGGGGCTGAGTAATATACTTAAAACCTATCTATCCACAACTTTGCTTCAAAAATCTGGTAAAATTTTATTTTATACAGACCCAAATAATGTTTTAAAGCAAGTCTCCATCTTACGTTTGCGCATCTGATCCTGGAATCGGCACGAAATGCTTTATTCCTTATAGATCATAACGGTTGACATGAGTTGGCATAGGCCTGAATATCTTCAGTCTTCCGAAAAAATTGAGTTTGTGAAACCAGTATCAATCTAGTCATTTAGCCTATAATGGTAGCAGCAAGAAATGAAGTAAACAGTACACGCCTGGGTTTATCATGAAATATTTTTCATAATTTTTGATTGGCGTGTTTTCTTACTGAAAATTAACCAGCTTATCTTAACGGTTCTTCAGTAATCAGTGTCGTTAGGATCTGTTTGTGCTCATCTGTCAAACTGTGCAGTGCTTGAAGTATGCTTTTTTCCGTCCATCAAAGCAAGATATAATGCTTGATGGAGAATGTGTGTACTGTTTTTTGTTCTTTTAAGCAATGCAGCGCGTGAAAGATTAAATTTGTTAATTATAAAATTGGATACCTACGTAGGCAAACGAATAATGCTGTTGAAGTCGGCATTTTCACTACAGCTTAAAATCTTCGGTGAATTACTTTTTGATTAAGTCTTCTGCATCTATTAGACTATAATGACGTCATGCAGGCAACCTTGAATGACACAGTAGCGCAGTTTGACGTCAGAATGCCATAAATGAGCGCAAAAAAACAGGCGCGGCAGACGAAACGTGAATGCCGTAGTCTGTTTGATGTTTGTGTTTTACGCAGTTGCTTAAAATATAAACGACGTCATTTTCGAGATGATGGCGTTTGACTTTTTCCTGTTGCGCTCAATCTTCAGTTCAACAGTTGTTTATTCCTTGCCAGCAAAATAAGCTTAACGCTAAAGGCATTGGCGTAAAATCTTTAAGGGAAGGGCATAACAATATAGGCTATTGTAATTTGCTTTCCGTTTTATTAAGTTTCTTTACATACAAGGGCGTTCAACATAGGCTATTTTCATTTTTTTAATACCAGAAGGGGACCACGGCCTGCTTGCCTTTCCTCCCAGCAGACCCCACATGACATAAACAAGAAAAACGGACGTGCAACAAAACGCTAAAACGCTGTGATTAAACACGCAAATAATTAAAAAAAGTAATACTTTCTGTATAATTACCCATGGCTGCATTACCTTTTACATCTGCATGATCAGGTAAAAGAAAATAACGAAAAATAAGTTACAAAATAAAACAGGAAAGCCAAATCGAAAGGAAGAGTCCAATGGGTATAAGCGCGACCAGCTGTCAATCAGTTACCAAAGCATGTTGCCTTAGCTAGTGGAAGCAAACAGGTACTGCACCTTCTCCAAGGGTAACCTGGAGGAAGTAATGATAGGGTACCCTGATTCAACTCTACTTATGCAAAACAAATTCATCAGTTGGTGCAGTTTTACGCTCGTGCTCAGGACCTTAAGTTACATTACAAATAGTTCGTATCAGATTTGCAGCCTTCTTTGGGAACGTGCTCACCACAAAACGCCCAAACTTTGGGTATTATGTAAAAAACGAACGATTGATCTAAACTAAATATACAAGCTAAATCAAAAAAATTCGATTGCAGTTGGAGTTTTAGGACGTGTTTATAAATTTCATTCAAAAAAGTCTAACGTCCTCAACAAACACCGTTGTACAAGCTTAAAATATCTTTAACTTTCCCATTGTTATATTCGCGGCTTTCATAACCTGTTGCGGTGTTAGTTGGCGTTATGACGTGTTTTGAAAGAGTTGTTGGCACAATGGTTTGCCTCGTGTTTACGCTTCCTGAATGAGGCAACGCGCCAACTTAAAACGGTTTCAACATTCTGTACCGGCTTTTCGCAATATGCTTAAAACTTTCGGCGGGAAAATCAAGACCGAGGAAGAACTACTGCAGAGGGCTACTTGCGTTTGTGGAATTCAAATTTGCGTTCACTCTGATTAAAATCAAAATCTTTTATCCGGTTTTTCTATCACAATAACTTCACACAGCAGTTTCTTTAGCATTTTTTTGAGTAGAAAAAGCATAAAAAATGCATGCTAAACACTATTCATCTGATGTCGAAACAGACAATTATTTCTAAAGTCCTGACTTTTATTGCGTTTTGAAATGGTTATCAACTTTCGCTCCTGCTTGCTAAGTAGCCGACAATACTGGTTTTATATCGTAGTCAACAACTTCAACGTTAAACTTTAAAAAGATAGACTAGGACTACAGGCTTGAGTAGATTGATGGTTGCGTGCCCAAGTCGAAGTTGCTGTTAATTTTGTGTAGAGGGTGTCGTGTCTATTTATGATCTTGCCAAAATTATCACTTCGAACTTTGGGTAGGGAGACGAAAGAGGGAAATTATTATTTTGTCAAAATTTGCTCCTGCATTGCGCCTGAACAGCTTTTTTGGAGCACGTTTTCTTTGGCGAGACATTTTTTTCTCCCAAACCAGGGGCGTAGCCTGCAAAAGCATTGGCAAACAGATTTTTTCAAAAACATCTGGTGCCGTATTTTAAAAGAAACAACCGATATCGTGATATTTCAATCCACGTTTTTCGAGGATTTTCAAGTAAAATTCACGTTTTAAACTGCGTGAAATGACTTTGACTGGAACTTATGCGTTTTTAGCACGTCAAGGGAAAGCTAAAGGAAATAAAAAAGTTTTGGAAAAATCGAATGTAATGGTCCGCTTGAATGCAATTGCGCAGTAGGCGCGAAAAATTTATACAAACTAGCTTTAAAATAATATTTAGATAAAGTTCAAGAAACTGTGGATAAATCCTGGTTCTTTTCTTTTTTCATACACCGGCCACATCTAGGCTCCCCCCTGCAACCCATTCGTGAGGGTTTCCTCGGCTCTTCATTAATTGTTTTTACCGCCGTGACCAAAATGATTACTGCAGATATGGAAGCTTGCTCTAAAATAAGCTTAATTTATTGAATTTTAGAGAGAGACCACATATTGTTATCTTGTAATAAATTGCTTTTGCCTGGAGGCATCATCTAAATTTTTTCCGATAAACATATAATCAAGTTAACTTTTCTATCACTGTTTCCAACTAAAATTTATTTGATCTCTACTTAATGTTTGTTTTAGTCAATAATAGACGTTTGAAAATTGTCAAATTAACTATATTCTTGTGGCTATGAAGTTCTACATGGCAAAGGTCTTTACTAGGGTTGCTAACTTTCTATACGTCCCGATTTTTCGGGACATGTCCCAACTTTTGGTGCTAAAATCTGCTCCCTAAAAGACATTAAAAACTGACATAAGTCCCGACTTTAGCTGCAGTGTAGAGAGTGGTTGGAGTTGACAGTCAAAAACGGTCTAAAATAAAACTGCCGCAAACTTCCGCACATGTTTGGAATTTTCAGGTCAAAATTTTTATCGGGAAAAAATTTTAGAAAAACCTCAAATGTTGAAATTTTTTTGACTACTCACGAAGAGTCAGGGAATTTCTTGTTGAAGCGAGTTTGAGGGCCATTTAGCGCTTGAGTAGCAGAAAAAGTAGTGATCTCCAAAAAAGATTAGTTCTAAACCCATCTTTTGCACAAAAAATACATCATCGCAGTCTTTCAACATACTGGTCTTCAAAAAAATGTTCTTCATAGTTGATTAAGTATCAAATTAAGGAAATGACTCACCAGTACTTCATATGGAAAAAACGTGTTCGCGATTTTGGCCTCGTGAGATAGGGTAACCCTAATATAGAGCCTAAAAAATCTTTTTAAGCGCCTATAGCTTTTCTCTTTTGGATGTTGTTCACTATTCTAAACCAAACCCAAAAACTTTCTCCCCAAGCAAGCTTTTAATATTACATCTGTAGCATTTTGATATAGACGTTTGTCGCTTCTTGAGCGCCACTGGTCGGTAGCCTTTTTGTTTCTTAAGGCATACTATTGGCAATGATTTGGTGTGGTGGTAAACAATTCAAATTGATCATTGTTAGGAAATTGGACGTTTGTGATTATAATTAAAATGAAGATAAATTCAACTGCAGATCAAAAAATTTTAAGAATGCATGTTCGTTGACATCATCACGTAGCAGTTACTCCGAAGTTGATCAAATCGCATTTGAACAGCAAATTAGCAAAGCGCAACTTTTTTATTGGTATGTACTGTTTGTGCTTCATAAGCGTTTTTTGCGCTAGAATACCAACAGTTATCATCTGATATAAACATTGTGTAGTGAAAAAATGTTCTTGATTTTCCTTGACATAATAATCTAAATAAGTTTTAATGTGGATGTTTCGTAAATATGTTCAGTACAAATAGTCAGAAAGCTTTAAACTTACGCCAAGAGAGCGTTCAGGGTAACGAAATGTTTTTGAATCATTTTAGTTTCGGTCTAAATGGAAGCCAATTGTTTACATAAAAAAAATTCTGAACATCGAAAATTACGGATTTTCCTTAGAGCGGATCGAAAATTTCTAAATGTTGTCAGATTTTTTTAAGCTTGTGATTGGTATTAATTGACATCACCGTATAAAGGAATTCGTGCGGAGGCTATCGAGGTTAGTGCGGATGTAATGTCTAGCGCAAATGTTTTTACAAGTAATCACGTCGTTTGTCACAAGATATAAATATAGATGACAAGAAATGAACGAAATTAAATTTGTATGTTTTCAATCGTTTACATGTTAAAACGAGACAGAACCTATAAGGGAGTGGGGTTTGAGATGGAATTCTAATGCAGCCCAAATACACTTTTAATATTCAGGGAAGGGATGAAAAACGTGTTGCAACATCGGATCAAATACATCTATCCAAAATGCACGTGGGGCATTACTTGCATTTCTCATTTTCGAAATCACAGCTTCTGATTCTTTTCCAGTTTGCGGCCCACTTTCGCTGGAGGAGCCACAAAGAGCTCTTTTCAACTTGAGTATCTTTTTTCCGGAAATCCACTTTACAAAAGCCATTATTTTTTTATTTCCCAATATTTTATTCCTTCCTTTATCACTCGAAGTAATGACCTTTCCTCTTCTTTTTCTTCGGAGATCAACTTTGCAAAAGCAATTTTGCCGTCCATTTCGGCCCCGACGAAGAAACATTGATTTCCTAATGTTCCTTTGCTTCCACTCTTCCCCAGTTCCATGATCCACTTGATGGAACCAAGTTTAAATACGTCGGCTGGAAAGCGCGGGCTCAGTTTTGTCAAAAATAGACTTCGGGGATAAAATTGAAAGTGAATATCTTTTGTCCCAATTCAAGTTTCCCGACGTCATACAATGGGCCGGTTTGGAAAAGTTTCCGATGGTGTTCTAGGAGTGGAAAACTTCGGTGACCGGATCTTGTTCCGCTCGCAGGTTGTGCACCCTTAGGATGACGGTAAGCCACGACTTCACGCAAAAAACCAAAAAGTATCTTTAAATATTTCTAAAGATAATATTTCCGTCATTTCAAATGACAAAGAAATCTGTTTGGCCGCCAGTACAATATTCTATAGAAAAACTATTTTTGATTTTTTAACCTTCGTCCTTCATCTTTGAACTGCATTATGCTTTGTTTTAATAACTTCACCATCCTGTTGACACGGAGCTTTTTTCGCTGTGTGTATGTGTGTGTGTGTGCTTATCTCTTCTCTTCTTTGGAATATAAATACGGCATGAAACGGTAATCAAGTTCAATCCTCAAACCTGATTAAACTCAAGGTCTGAGAAAGCTGCAGTCTATCTTGAACCTGTCATGAATGCAAACTGCAGACTGGCAGCCTCATCACAAGGCGGACCGCCATTCGTGTGGCCACGAATGGTCTCTGACGACATGCTGGCCACACGACTTATCTTTCCTTCAAACTTAAGTCATCAGCATTCGCTATGATGTATAGAACGTTAAGTAAAAAATTGTCGGGTGTCGCCTCATAAGCGCTAGAAGTCCTTTAAGTTGAAAATTCTGTCTCAAATATAATTATTTTTGTAACCAATTTATAATGATTTCTTAGTCTAAGGCAGTAATTTTTATTCTTTTTCCACTTTCCACGTTCCTTGTTCCGCTAACCCCAACGACGCTCTCCCAATATTGTCAGCATGATTACAAAGTGAAACTTATGCAATGAGATTCCAAGACAGCTTGAAGGCCCTGAGGGTCGTGCATCCTGTATGGTAGGGTTGTGCAAACTGCTGCCGCGTCCACTCCTTTAAAATTTAGCTCTTTCAAGGCAAACCTCCAAAAAATAGACTTACGCCAATAAGTAAAACTTCCAGTACAATAATTTTTTTTCCTTTGCAAAAAAATTTTGCAGACCCTTGACGTAGAGCTATGGCTAATTTCTTGACCTTCTTCTTGCTATTTATGATATATGTCAAACACTTCTCAGAATTGAACCCAAAGCCACTTCAACTCAATTACGTAATTTTGCTTGTGCCAGGTCGCTCATGTAAGATGCAAGATAACACGTATTGCCAAGAGGTGTTTTGTGTAATTAAGCGCTTGTATGTTGTGTAATTTAAACTATCCATTGTAAAGTACCTGGGTTGAAGTGGCAGAAGCATTCTGTTTAAAAGTCTGTCATTTAGCAAATAAGTCAAGGATTATCAACAACCAACTGTATTTTATTGTGATTTAGATGTGTTGTGTTTTGGCTGATTGCAGCCTAACTTAAATAAAGGTCTAATATATCATGTTAGTAATAAATGTACATTACACATCCAAATCGAAGACAAACCTAATTCGCAAAAGATCCATTTTGTGTAATCTACGTCAAAGCCATGAAACTAAGAGATCCTACAGACAATTATATTTGCTTTCACTGGTGAAATTTACAACCCATATTGACGTTTTGTCAACAAACTCCTTGGCTTTATCAGTGCGGTAAACATCAAAACAATCAGAAAAATACGCCACGTTATATTTTTCATAAACTCCAAATATTTTTGCCAAACTTTAAATCAAAAATCAGAAACGAATTTAACTTGAACTCGAAATTCATGATTAAAAAGCAAATTTTGCAAAGTGATTCATAGCTGTTATTAGAAACCTTGTTCGTGAAAAAACATCACAAAAAACGAAGTTTGCGTACTACTGCACTTTACAAAATTTTTCTAAAACACGTACAAATCAAGATGAATTAAAGATTCTTTCGTTCAAATATTGTGGGAGACATATCCCCCTCTAAGAAAACAGTTTCACGGCCACTATTATGTAAAATTTGATCATGTACAAGGAGTATGTTTTCATTGTAACCCAATGCGAGCACAGTGTTTTTCATTGATTTTTACTTCCCTGTAGAATTACGTAGGCCCATCAAAACTCCTTTCTCCTTTTAACATTTTACAATTACCTGGAAATAAAGTTGTTTGCGAGATCCTCTAGATCCATGGAGAACTTTATTTGGGCAATGTCATACAAAATTTATATCTTTTACGTCTGTGTGTTAAAGAATAATTAATTTAGAACACGTATTGCCTACAAATTCAACTACAGCTAAAGCAGACCTCAGAAATTTGAATTTGACTAGATGGAAAGGTGTTAATTGATAATAAACTAAAGGTTATTTCGCATTTTTGGGAAACGCTTCAAACTTCTTCCCAAAATGGCCTTGATTACAGTCTTCTTGTTTTGAAGCAGAGACGGCTATTTCTGCCTCGTCATACGACTCATATCACTTGTTAAACAAAATTCTTTGAAAGCAACTAAGGCCAGAAGAAAAATTTGCCAACACTTTTCCGAGAAGATGCTATCAAGAGTTCAAGATTTTTCGAAGTAAAGCCTTGATTCTGAATAAACTACTTTGCTCGTTGCCAAAGATAAGATAGTTCGAAGAGCTTATGCAACCATAGACGTTACTAGGTAGTTGATCCCGCAGCATTTGATCTGTTGAAAAAAAGATTTCTTAAAATAGTCATCCAGGCACTAGCAAGGTGGAAATCTCTGAAAAGAGTAAGAATTTTACATTAGGGACTGGCGTGTAATGAGTTCATACTCATAAAGTTTAATGGTAGTGATAGACTTAACAAAATTCTATAACAAACGGTCTCAAATGTATTACTCTTTTAGCCAAACATTTGTTGCAATCAATCGCTTGTTACGGTTTGACAATGAATGGGTGCTATAACAAAACTACAATACCCTACCAGGCGACAACTTAGGGAGAGGTCCAGGAAGTCTGGATTCCCTACTTGCAGCGACTGACAATTCTTCAATGTAATGGATTTTAACGCACAGGCAATGCGGTTCATTGCCTGTGCTGATGCTTTTGAGCAACAACTATGGACGGAAATATCGTTTTATTATATCGCCTTGCATTTTTAACAATTCAGTTTTTTAGTTTTTAAAGTATTTTTGAGATAGACATGTTAAGAAGGTTGAAAGAATTCATCATACTTTCTGCGCGTGCGTTTTGAAGGAACGCTGAATGCTCTTAGAAAAGCGAACTAAACCAATCACTGACGTAGCATAAATGCCAAACTATTTTCAGATTGTCCATTCAGCTCGCAGTTGTTTGGTTGTTCCACAGTTAACAACCATTACATCTAAATCGGACTAGGATGTCAAAAAATTTTACCATGTTATCACGTGCAGTATTTGGGTGGCCTAAGCATGCTACGTACAAAAGGCAACAGCTCGCTGGGTGTGGTAATCTCCCACTCTTGCGTATAGTCAACGTGAAGAAGAAGAATCGACTCGCTGTAAAAAAGAAGACCGCCTGATTCAAGTCATTTGTACGAACAGACTTGATTTGACAGTTCGCGATAGTGATCTGAGTCTCGATTAATATGGTTCGAGCCAGAGTTGAGGCTAAACAGCCACACCTAATTTAATTACCGGTATTTGTAAAAAGATTTTTTTTTGGCAGGGAAGGTTTGATCCAACCGCTTTTGTTTCTACAAAACATTTAAAAAAATTTTGTCTTTGCTCAACGGCAACTTTACAACCTAGTTAATTTTGTACTGCTTGCCTAAGGAGTAATTATGTGGCACAAAATATTGAAACGTAAAACTTTGAATGCGATACGTTGTAGTTTATATATACACTTTTGCAAAAGCTCTTTCCAAAAATTTCTTCAAAATAATGTTTGGAACAAAGCAGTCATGAGATCGACTTCCTCGCCGCTACAAATAGTTTTAGGAAGCTGCTTCAAAAAAACTGGCTTCGAGACGTCATGCACTGACTTTCTTCAAACGACTCGTTTACAACCCGTTGGGTAGCCCAAATATTGGTAAAATGTTAGCTTTAATTAGGTTTAAAGCAGAGAAGGCATGCCATTTTTGACAATTTGATGATATATTGTCATGGATGATTATGATGTATTTCAAAAACTGATGATGTATTAAGAAATATTTTTTTTAGATTGGATGTTTTGAGTGACAAGATTGATGTTGAAACGGATTTAATGTTTTCTCTTTTTTACATTCTTTTATTGGCTTATTCGCAGTGTGTGAATAGTTCTCTGTACTCCTTAAAATATTCCCAGAGATTGTTTTCTCTGATGTCTAAATTACGTTTAACAGCCAGATGCCTGGAAAATGCATTTGAGGTGATTTAACTTTATAAGTTTTTTCAATTTTTCTCTGGATTATTCTCAACCCTCTCTGTTCATATATCTGGACCTGCCCCTGTGGTTCAAAACAGGCTTTAACAGTTAGCACCAGAACACTAAAAATTCCACTGATTGTATAAGTCATTTTCCAAGCCTTCATCCGATAGTGACTTCGTCAGCTCGATATTGTACAAACTTTTCAAGAAAAATTTCCATGCACGCCCCTCACAGTTGTCAATTTCGAGGAAACCGTCAGTTGTCTGAATCCCGATAGTGCGTGACATTGATCATTTTGGCCGAAACGTATTTTCTTGTTCAAGTTCAAAGTATACGCAAATGAAAAATAGGTATTACTTTAATTCTTACGGCTGGTTTCCATTAGGCGTAGATTGCAGGCGTAGCATGAAGCATTTTTTGTTTCTTTATTTAGTTTTAGAAACACTACTCTATTTTGCGCGCTCGCTCCGCCCACAAAACTAAATGGAGAAACAAAGAATTTTTCAAGCTACGCCTGCAATCCACGCCTAATGGAAACCAGCCTTAAGAAACTGGTTCCGCTTCAACCAAAAGTGTCGCTGCAGCCCAGTAGTACTATGACCTGACAATGGCACACACTAATTCGGCTGCACATCAACAGTGCAGTATGCTGAGAATTGTCTTACAATTTTGCTCTGAAAAGTAAGCTATTCCTTAATACAAAGCAGCGGAGCAGAGTGGGTTGGAGCAAAGTTTCATGACGACAACGATCAAATGATCGCGCGATCTAAACTCAACATGACTGCGCTAAAAGCACTCAACGACGACTTCACTGATTGATTACGCTGCTTGACAAGAAGACACTTTTACCAGGGATTGTACGCCCTAGATTTCTTGGTTCAGATCCAGATACTCAAGCTATTTGCGAATAAATTGGCGAATATATCAATAATCTCCTTTTCTCGTTTCATTGACTTGACTCATTGTCCACAAAAAACGGAGCTGCTTGATTCATTTTTGAGGCTCTAAAACTAGTGGTAAGTTACAGTCGTGGGAATTTCAGAAAACTTACGAAGCAAAAACTACACGAAACCGAAAAACAAATGCAAATTACAAGTCATAATTTCGGCCAAATTCTTATTTTAAATTATCGAACATTTTCGGAAAAATTAGCCCCTCCTAATTGTTTATTTCATAACCATGCCCTTGAAACGGGCTGAATAGTTTACTAATTGGTTTCATAAAGCCCATAGTCTAAAAAGTCTTCTTGTGGTTGCTTGATAATAATTTAGAACTCTTTACCTGGGTATCTAATATGGCCCAAACCATCTACTCATCTGTTCTAGGACAAATGTACATGATATATTGTGATGCTGAAATAATATTTGAATACTTTTGTTCACTGCTAAATACTTAGTATAAGTAATATAGAGTGATTTAAAACATAGCATTGAAGACTTTTTTTTACCTAAAACTTCTTCCAGAAGTATTTCAGGCTAATCTATGCAACAGCCAGAGCAATAAAAAAGAGAAGGGTGAGAGGAGGTACGTCCTCCAACAAAATTTTTATCCATTTTCAAAAATTTGAAAAATGTAGCGTTTTGATTAGTTTTGAAATTCCACTAAAAAATGATGCTGCTCTCCCCCTTCTCCCCCTCCCCCGCTTAAAACTCTGCTATGCCCTGTACAAGTCATCATATAACACTTTACTCATTACAGACATTTGATTTCATGAAAAGATAAGTTTCAGAAAGCTACATCAAATTAATCCAGTTTCTCAATTCGTGATCGAAACGGAAAGCGAAAAACAACTTTGACTTGAGCGTTGAGGATGACAGAGATGAATAGAGAGTCAAATAAAAGCCAGCTGGCTTATTGCTCACGGCGTTTGTGTCTGTTCAAATATCACATGACGCCTCTAGATATGAGGGAGGAGGGGTAACAAAATCGTCATATTGATGTTGTAAGGGGGATGAGAAATATCGCTATTTGACAAACTTGCTCTTATTTTAAAAAAAATTAAGTTTTCAAAAGTTTGATTAAATGTTTTGTGGCACATCCGAATAAATAAAGTATGATTGAGTGCTTTTTTTCTATGACGCGTTACATGAGAGAAGAGAGATCGCAAAAACTTCATAATGGGTCACGTGGGTGGAAGGGGGTTAGAAATCGAATAAAAGATTTAGAACAAGTGCTTGCTTTCAAGTTTCCACTGTGCGTTCAAACTGCAGCCTGCCATATGTGCAAGAACATGTTGTAAGTGTCTCTTGACTTGAAGTCCGTGAAGTGATTTTCCATTTCTCAAATTTTGGTCCCTAATATTTTAAATCATTTCACTCATGACCCAATGGCCCACGTTACATAAGGCTTCCATACAACCCCTGTTGAAAGGATGTGTCCTCCTTTGTCAAAAGACAAATCGTCTTTCGAGAACACACAAAAATGCTCAAATATCCTTCTTTTCAGGATATACTACAAATTTCAGCATAAAAACTAATAGAAACTTGTTGCATGATTGCCCAAGGTAAAGCAATAATTGAGGAAGCACTTTATTGGTTATAGCGAGTTTAATAGCATTGGACTCCGAAAAAACGTCCTTCTCTAGGATGTTCAGAACGTGGTACTCCTAATGATACGTAAAGTTTTCATGAATACATCTTGGTTAGATACAATGCTGCGGAAAATCTCCCTCATGTAATCATAAAAGACTAAAATGTGTACAACCATCGCTTCTCACACTGAAGTTATATCCAAAAAAGGATTTGTTATTCTTTGTCAATTTGTACACAAATAAAATAAAATCTCAGCTAACCGGAAGATTGGCCGAGCGCAAAACAGTTGATTGAAAACAACATTGATAACAGTTAAATTTAGAAAGTAAATCCTGCTTGTAATGATATCGTTGGTTTGATGTAGACTGCATTTTGATTTTGAGTATATATTAAAAAGAAAATTATAGACTTAAAAAGTAATCCTCTGGTAGTCTACAAAGTTCTATATTAAGCAACAATTTTTAAACGTTTTGCATTATCAATATTTTAGTCTTTCAATTATTGGCATAGACCATCTAGTTCCTGAGGTAAACTCGATGGTGTGTTAAGGCGCACGTCTCGCAAACGAAGACCCTAATTCGCATCCCTGTAGTGTGGGAATTTTAAAAAGCTATTAGCCACGTGCACCCTGGCTGTAATAGCACGGGTGGACATTCGTGTCGAAAAAAAGGCGGCTGAGAAAAAAACTGTTTTTTCTATTCTTATCAGCACGGCGGACCCTAAAAAGTGGAATCCTTTTCCCATTTCCAAGGCATTGGACTTTTTTATGATTGTTTTTACTAATAGTTTACGACAGTTCTAGCTGCGAAATTCCAAAAAAGACAAGACCTCAACAAGAGAAAACGCTTTAGATCAAACATTTCTGCCCAAACAAATGTGATTTCCGCAAAAGCTTTCTATCTTCAGAAGATATGCAAATTGATTCTTACAAGTTTTGAATTTGCTTCACTTGCATCCCAATGTTTGGTAATTAATTGCTCAACAGCATCAATTTGATATCGACAGCAACTCAATTTTGATGCTTCTGTAACAACTTTTACAAAGGACGCAACCTAATAAAGTAAAAATACTTTTAATTTTGGTAAAGCTATTCAGATATTTATATTGAATTTCTTGTAAATTTCAAGTAAAGTAACTTGGTTTATTTACGAGATAATTTTGTCCAAATAAGCTAGTGTATAATCAGAAGCAAACATCATCATCAGACAGTGCACCTGGCACTAGTCTATTTACCGTTTTAGGAATTTTGAATCAAGCTTTTTTTGTCATGTACTGATAAATGGTAGAAAACGCACATTACGATTTTCAAACACGAAAATGTATCTATCTATTCACCAAATCGACTTGGAGATCCAAAGTAAAAACAGTAGTAAACAATGCCTTCCTCTATCAACTGCACAACCCTTACACCCTCATGAGGCTCGTTTGTTTTCTGTCGAGCTCAACCAAGCAGCTTATGGCAAGGAGACTTCGGCTTGCTGTCGTTGATTCTGGGTTCGGTCCCAGCGAGGTCTCTGCGTTGTTGTGCCCAAGAAGGTGGTCTTTGAAGATTTTTCCAGCTTGGTTGCAGTGCGGTGCCGGTCACAGGATTGCGCTGCTAGCAACACTGGCAACCGCGAAGTGTATCTGAAAACAAGTTGCTCTATGTTTAGCATAAAGATTGTCCTAAGACTGAAGGGTGAAAATATAAACGTTCAGGGTATGGTCAATTTCAGCTGGGGGCAGGCGCATTTGTCTCATTAAGTTAAGCATTTGCCTCATTCAATTTGTGGAAGATTTTCTAAAAAATAAATAAAGAAGGCTATCACTTCGACGGTAGAAGGTGCTTTTATTTCGGGTGCTGGTGCATACGGGTAACCCTATATTCCGGCACTGTAAATACAAGCACAAAAAATAAACGAAAGACAAAAACCTGTTTTAGAAGACTGTTTTTGCTTTTTTTATTCTCGGTGATAACAGCTCTCGTTGCCCTGGCAACAACGTAATGAGAAAAACATGACGAAAATAAAATGAGACCAAGAAGATATGATTGGCTTAAAACCAAACTGCTTTCCAAAAGAAAGAGGTTTATTCTGTTCTGAGCGCGTTACTTTATTTAACTCTGTTTCAAAACATCACTAAACAAAAGGCTTTGTTATCGATTGTTTTGCAAAAATGACGCAACCTGTATCTATTTCTCTTTATTAAAAACGTAATCCAATCGTAACCACATGACATCCCACTGCTTTAGGAGTCATGTGACAACAACGTCATCATGTTTGTTTCATTCTCAAATTACCTGCTGCTTATGGTAAATAGTATTCATTCCAATAATTTTTTCCTTGTTACGAAAATATGAAAATACAGCTTGGCGGCCACATTGAAGCGGAAAGAAAACATTTTGCGCGATTGACGGAGTTAAAATGAACGGAAACAACTTAAATTCAACAAACACAAGAGAACGGCTGGATAATTTGGGAAATTTCGAAATGACCTTATTTTCTTCTAATCATCAATCACATAAAAATTTTTTTACGGCCAGCGAGAGTCACATTTTGAAACAGAAAAGTTCAGTGCAAACGCCGGTCCCGCTAAGCGACGGCACATGTAACGTGACGCTCAAAGAGCTCTATCACCAGTGTGTCGACCTCAAGTTTCACCCTTAGTCCGTCGCGCCACGCTTTCAAAAGAGTTGGCAATCACCTGTTTGATATCTCAGGCTACGTCTACTACTGACACCTTCCTTTGGATCAGACTAATTTTTCACATTACGTTTGAGGGCCATATTTCAAAATCCTCCAAATAAACTAAAACGGAAGTTCGCAGATTGGCGATCAATATAGCGATTAGCCCATAGTTTAAACGTCTACTGTGCAGCGACGGTGGGCGGCCGCAGACAAGAAGGGCACCGGAGAAATCACCGCTCGCGTCTCGGCTGCGAAACGGTTAAATACTCAGAAAAAGGTCGCGCAACATTTTCGAATGCGGGCCTCACGGCGTGTGGAAGCTGGAGTCTCGGAATCGTTGCGCGGCCAAACAAAGGTTACCGCACCAACATCAAACGATGGATCGATGGCATTGAGAGAAGTATTGTTTGGAACTTTGCCAGTCAGTTGATTTTAGTGTCGAACTGGGGATTATAAGGCCTTTCATTTGTTTGTTCTGCGTTGCAAAATGCGCGAATAAATCTGTTCTGCGACTAAAAATGCTTTACAGATTTTTAAGTATGACTAAAAAAAAAGGATTTGGATCATTATGACAACAGGTTTGCTAGTGGCCGGTGCACAGCACTTTGCCACTATTTCAGCAATATCACAACTAACTGCAAAACAATCAAATGCATCTCAGAGATCTCATTTTGGTGGTGTGACGACTGCTACATCATCAACGAAGATCCAGACGTTTGATACTGCGACTTTTCTAATTTTGAGATTGATCTCAGCTAATCTGTGTTTCGCTGTCTGGTTCATAGTGTTGGTACACAGCTTTTTACGAAATCCAACGCGAACGTTGAACGGGTTTGATTCAGGTTTTGTGTTCCGACGTCCATATTAAAACGTATTTTTCCATGTCTTGTTTCAATGCCCTTTTTAAATCTCACCAAACACTTCAAAAATGGTCTGCACAAATTTCCGGCCAGGCGTTACGTAATGAGGACAACGTGAATAATGAAATATACAATTCTGTTCGGCCTGATGTTGAAAAATATTTGAAATCTCCAATAACTTCTTAATGTTTCACCGTAAATATGTTTCCATAAATGGACTCAAAAACACCGACAAGAACAAAAATTTTAGAAACCAGATCCACGATTTTAAGTGCCGTAGTAAAGTTTGTCACGCTGTAGTTAAACTGCGTTGCAAATTTATTGCTTGACAAACACCAGAATCAGCCGTAATTTCGAAAGGGGCAAAAAAATAGTAGCAGTTTGCCGTTTTCTTAAAGCAAAAGGATCAATTTAAATGTCAACTAATTTTTTTGACTGCATTGTCGTGCCACAAGTTTTTTGCCGCACCTAAAGTTCAACCTTTTGCGATTTAAATATAACTTGATTACTTGTGTAGTAAGCATGTTAGGCTATCAATTTAAGCTATCAATGAAGGGTAATTAAATATAACAAGTGGTAATTATCAAGTTATAATCTCAAATTTTCCTAACTATAAAGCTTCAAGACGTTCTTAAACTTACGTACACAATTTCCAAATACCGTCAGCCCAATCTCGATAGGATTTTTAAACTTGTCATTGAAATTGAAAACAGAATTTGACTTTACACCTTTAGTGACAAAGCTTTACTTTCATGAGGTAACCGATAAGCTTTAAATTTTAGATTTGAAAACCTCATTTTTGTTTGCTTGTCACCTCAGGTTCTTTGTCGACTTCTGCTTCTTTCATCTTCTCGTTTACTGGAATTTTAAATTTGTCGTATCATCATAAACTTCATTCAGCTTCACGTATTTTGTAATTCAATTCAACTTTTGAAAGGAGCAAAAGTGTTTTGCATGATTGTAGACAGAAATAAGTGAATTTTTGTTGGCGTGATAATCTAAACTTGCGGAAGCACGCTCCGTTTCGGCATTCCGAATTACGCTTCCTGTGACTTTGTGTTACAACACAACCTTTCAATTTAATAAAAGAGAATGCAAGATTTCAAACGTGATTGAGCATGATATCGGCAGGGTTTTAAAAACACTAAATATTCTGACCCTTGACAAGGACTAATGTTTATTCTCGCTTGATTAGTTTGTCAGTAAGCTCGAGGGTGATTCATTGTTTGCAGTGCGTCGCTCACGATCGTCGTGATCTCGCTATTTTTGTAACATGACGTCACCTCGACCAAAAGTAGCTCTTACATCATTTCACTTTTTTGCGATCTACCATATAAAAGAATATCATTCTGTACCGGCAACAGAAAAATATGATAGCTTAATAAGGCGATAAAAATGACCGTACGGTCGTCTGAAGTCAACCTACTCAAATATAAATTAAAAGCAAACTTGAGGTAAAATAAACCAAAACAATGTCAGCCTAATGAAATATTGAAGCTATGTTTTAAAGTTTTAAACTAAAGTCAAGCAGTAGAAATAGGTCTCAAAGCGAACAGTTACGGATGATGTGTCACAGGGGCGGATAAGTTTTTCCGGAGGAGGGCCAAACTTCCCCAATTTCACTCATGCGAGCAAGGCCGCAAGCCAGACTTTGCGACACCAGGACTTTTCAAGATAAGCATTCTTTTCAGGATCAACTTAACCTAGGGGCGTGCAAGCTACGGCTAGGGGGCTGCGGACGGGGCGGCAACACTTACAGAAACTTCGATGTGTATCTCGTTTATTATCACATTTCAAGAAGCTATTGCAAGATTTTAAGCACTGGCCCTCGGCCAACTTTTGAATGGTCAATGCGGCCCCCGGCTAAAACGTTTTCTCACCCCTGACTTAACCGAAAAGTTATTGGATCTTTTGTAGAAAGCTCCCACCAGAAAGAACACCCCCACCACCGCTCTTATCCAGTTAGAATTTTTATTCATTGATGGAATTCAGCACTGAATTCAGCGATGTCAGCTAATATTTTGTCCTAACCCTAACCTTAAAATCTGCAGTACTTAAAACGTGGCGGGGGTGTTTTTCACAAATCTCACATTTTTGCATTAGTGGCAGGGGCTTTCTACTAAAGATCCCAATTATTTTGTTTATTTTGGGCTTTGTGCAAATTCATTCTTTGGAACATTGTTTTTGCAAAAGGAATTGAAAGGCTTTGTTTGACCAGAAAAGTTGGTGCAATGACATATGTTGCACGTCTCCAGTGGCACATTTAGAGGGGTAGAAGGATGACGGGTCCCCATATGATATGACAGTTGCAAAAGTTCATCACGTCTTGATTTTTATGTCAGACCAAAATCAGCACAATTCTCGCTTTGAAAAATTTGATTTCCGAAAAGATTTATTTTTGCGGCTATTTGGTGGCCAATCGGGCTAAATTCTTGTTCTCAAAAAGTTGATCTCCAGAAAAAGATCTTTTATTTCATAAAATGATCCCACAATAAAAAAAATTGTTTTTAAATGTGCTACCTAAGAAGTTACGCGTTAGCTTCACCGTTAATTTGTGATGAGACGAATGCAGTCTCAAACATGCCCAGCTTTTAAGTCTTCAAATAGATTTTTGTTCCGTTTTTAATCTGTGGATATGAATCATGATAATGACCGAAGTGCGATCTCGCGTTCAAGCGGCGGAAATTGCTTTTCTGTAAAACGACGAAGCTTGTCACGCTTGGACAAAAATTGTAGCACCACAATTCAAAAGTTAACGTCCAGCGACAGTTTTTTTTTTGTATTGAGAGATTTCAGATGCGCGGGTTTCACAAATAAAAACGTGCAAAAATTACTTCAAGAAAGACTCACAAGGCAAATTGTTTCTTGCCAGGCCGATTGGCAAAAGATCACTAGGCCGCTCAAGATGTAAGCAATTAGTTGCATAAGCGACTTGGCTCGGTCAAGGATTAGAATTGAACATTTGAGTAATTGTTGGTGGTTATAGATAATGAAGTTTATAGTAAACTCCTAGGCTTCTGTCTCTGCGATTTTCCCAGAGAGTGGAAAGTGGAAAAGTGGAAAAACAGTAATTTAATCCAAGTAGAGCCGTAATTGTGAGCGGCTCCTTCACCACGTAAAATCATCCCAAAAAAAAGATGCGGTTTTAGAAAATGTATGTATGACTCATATCCTTGTTTCTTTTAATGCTGAAATAGCGCATTGAAACCTATATTTATTTTTGAAGTAGGCTTTGTATTCATCTGCTATAAATAACTCAGTAAAACGAATTATTTGATTTAATAAATGGCAACGACATCAAATAATCACATGGTTTTGAATCAACTTTACAATTCACGTGATAATGAAATGCAATTGTCGTTCAATTTTGTTAATGCACCGACAAGAAGTCAAGAGTCATAAGAAGCTACCAAACAAATAAAGAAAGGCATTCGAAATTCTTTAAATTTAGCAATAAGCGAAACCTGTGTTTCGAGAAACAGAACAAAGAAATGACGAAGAATAACAGTCGGCATCGCAAATTAGAAAGAAATTTGCATGTTTCTATTGTTCAGACCAAAATAGTTGTAGTTTTGACATAACCTAAGCTGTTGCCTTCAACAAAATTTCGAGATCTTTCCGTGCTACAATTGCGCAATTTCTATTACATAATGGTCACGTGACCTTGGCTAACGTTATATTTGCGAACAGTGGCGCAATGTTAATACAGAAAGCAATCGGTGGGACTACTAAAAATCGTGCAGAATGAGCTGTAAAAGTAAAACGGTGTCATACGTTGTTATAACAAGGCAAAGCTAGGAGACAGAACTATACTGCCCGTTACCAGAACAACAACATTAGAATTTTCAGAAAACTTTGAAATTTTTCAATTTATTGAAAATCGCCGTTAACACGGGATTTTTAGGTGCTGTTCAGAAATCAAAAAATGCCATAAACTTTGGACAATTGCCTTAAAAAATTTTTTTAAACCTAAAAAGTGCTCTTGTATGCTATTTTTATTTTCTGGTTGCTCCACGAACTACGAGCCTATTATAGGAAATATGAAAGAAATTGAGACGAAAAAGAACTTTGCTGGTAATATAGTACACCGGCATATTTTTAAAAAGCTTAGTTTTCATAAAAACTATTAAAAATAGCTCACGATATTTCATATGATGCAAACATGCATATCTGCTTAAGCTAGCCAACGTTAGAATGTATTGAAACATTACAAGTTATTCAAGTTCATGTTTGGAAAAGTTATTGCTGGTAAGCTGCCTTCAAATTGTCAATGCCCTCGCGCATTGGTATGATTTTTGGAGAGGCATTGCACTGCAATTTCCTTTCATTAATTGCAGACCCTTGTACTTTCATTATTTTTCATTTCATTTAGCTGTAGACCCCCTGTTTGTTGTAATAGTACGCACTGATAATGCTGGAAACTAAAGGTCACTGCACACGGTATATGTTGTTGTTCGGTTTTTTGTCCGGTTTTATACGTTTTACCTTCATGCATTTTTGTACGAAACTTTGCATCGCTTAGATATTTAAAAGATGCTTTGCACTTTGCAGTATATTTTATTGTTGGAACGTCTGATTTTGTCCGCAAAGTACGTACTAAAAGCTTATACGCTTTTGGGGACGATAACGTGAAAAAAGATTTGGTTGTTTCGCACAAGGTATTCTGCGCAACACCATAAAGATATCCAAGCCGATAAAAATTTTCGCACAAAAATTCTTGAGAACAAAAAACATACAAATCCGGACAAAAAACAAACAAAAACAAATACTGTGTACAGCCACCTTTAAACCTCAAAGCGGGTGAAAAGATCTATTGTTCTATGGATAACTGCATACTACCCTAGTGTTTGATGCATCTTTATTAGTATTGATGTACAGCACACATTGCCATTTTATCTTGTGCATGAAAGGGTAAGTCTGTCGTCGCTTCAATAATGTGCTTAAAACATTTGTAAACGTGTAATTTAAATGTCGCTAAAAACGTATGTTTTGCTTCAAAACTAGGTGTTTTGTTTAATGATCAACAAATATTGCTGAGGCTGGTTCATATGGCCAAAATTCAAAAGGTTAAAAACAGCTCTTTTAATTTCAACAAATCAAAACTCACCATTTTAGAGGAGCAGTCAAGCGAATCTTGTAAATCGCTTTTTTTCAACTTGCTACAGAATACAGATTCTTTATCTGTTTTATTGAAACCAATTTTATTGTCTTTATTCATGAACCAACGGTCTGTTTTTATAAAGAACCTAGGTTAATAAAAGCTGAGTAACTCAGTGAGATGGAAGTTATTTGGTGGGTTAACTAAGATGCAAATTTATTTAACTAAAGGTTTTGTTATGTATAATATGACGTGTTTGAGAGCTGTTCAGCGTATGAACACATTGTTTCAGGAATAATAAACATGCAAAATGACCTCAGACCCTACGCTAATAGTCGTTTATGTAACAGCGTAAAAACATTTGATATTTAACAGCATGAAGTGCAGTGAAGTAGTCGATAATAGCTTTTCGTAGGAAAACAACTTGCAAATGATCGTCAATAAAGTAAGTAATACGAAGTTTTTGTCATTATCTGTAAATTAAGTAACGCTGGAATCAGAACACTGCCGATTGGGGGTGTCCCAGAAGTAATACGGGGGAAATTTTTATGTTTTATGAAAACCTAGCAAAAGCAGAAAGAAAAGAGAATACTGAAAGTTGTGTCTCATATTTGTTGCTATCCTTGCTTATGTTATTGATCGGGATCGATTGAAAACGCCGGCAATACTTTTAGTGGATTTTTTCAGTTTGACTGTCTGAACATTGGGCTTGTTAAGCCTATGGGTAGATGCTTTCATGTGTGTGTTCTTACAAAAAAGTCTTGTTGGAAATATTAGCATAATTTTGTTCGGGGTTGAAATTTTCCATTACGTTTAAACTAGTAACCTGTATTTTGTTTGAAGATTACGGTAAGAAGATTTAAATTGTTAGGCAAAATTAAAAGTCCGTTCATTTTGTAACACCGCTAGCCTGTTTTGCCTGCGTCGCCTGGCAAGGCTACCAGTCAGTTATGTCAAGTCATATTATTACTTTAGAGCTGTCCAGCTTTTATCGAAATAACATTACCGTGAGCAGAAACATTAAGTTGGTACAGACAAAGACATCCCCCCGTGCCCGAAATCCCGATCGCCGTACCAGAACTATGAATTAAGGATGGTTTTTGAAGCTCTCTATCATCTCACAAATTCTATCCGTTCCTGCCAATAAGTGGAGAGGCACAAAGTCAAAGTCAATTTTTTTTGTTTCACGATTACAGAAATAAGCCATTTTGTGGTAGGTTTACTTCACGACTTCGTGCAACCCCCTCGTAATGATTTTTGTGACACCAAGTTTCTTGGATGTACCTGTGTGCCTTGGTCCAGGAGTAGAGTAAAAGGGGCTATAGCTCCCCCCAATGTCCTGCACCGGACCAACCGGTTGGCCTAACAGTTCTTTTTCATAAAAAAATTGTCCTCTGTTGGTACGACTGTTTTTTTCAGATACGTGAAAACCAGACCATGTTAGGAAGGAGAATTGGGGATGTTTAAAAAATGATATGCGCTTTACGAAAACAGCGAACTGCGTTACTTGAATTTATTTTGGGGGATAATACACGGTCATCAATCCACAACTCGCTTTGAAAAGCACCAATTACTTTTGTTTTAAGAGCGTAACTGCAACTTCCATTAAGGCATATTCCCCCTCAAAGGTCAATATATTGTTAACCTTAGCCTTAGTACGCGACCAATGTAATGAGTCTTTGTAAAAGTATGAAAGGAGTATAACCACGTGCAGGCCGATCATTATGGAGGTTTTTTGCGATCTTTGTCTTCATCAGTTCAGCGTCTTATGTAGGCTTACCTTGAGTAAACCTGAGTTCCATTCAATTTGATTATATACTTCTACTGTAGGCAACATTTAAGTACGTGACGAATACTCGTACAGGGATTTACCTTATAAAGCCGTGCAGGAATAAATTTAATCTTAAAAGTTAATGTCTTTTAAATAAGGTGATAATTTTCCAGTTGACCTCAACAGGATAAGTTTTGGAAGAACAGGCCGAATGTCAATTCAGCGGTAAAAACTATTTTCTTCAGAATTTCAATCAAATACAAAATATGTCTGGAGACGTCACACCATTTCATACCGTTTTTCAGTGGCGTATCATTCGTGTAATTACTCCTGCCTTATTTCGTCTTTGACTTTTAAGTGTTATTTCGAATATTGTGTGGCCTACATTCAAATTTGCTTAGCGAAGATGAAGCAGGTTGCTGTTCCGAGAATAATAAGCAGTGCTGTATGTCACGCTCACGACGTCAGAAAGTATGCTCGAACGTTTTCGTAAACATCCTGTTTTACAAGTATGAACTTTAGCAACAACAAAAAGCCTATCTTGCATTTTTTTATAAAAGATTTCCTTGTACTAAGAGAATCAGTATATACAATCAACAAACGATGTATTTCAAAAATAAAGTGTATATTTAGAAAGTTTGTGGACTAATTTAAATTTAGGTTTGCAGGTTTTGTTGATATGCTTCTAAAGTTATCAACCTTATTATGTTTTTGCTTCATGCTGTGAATGGTTAACGAGAAAGCGAAATGTAGCGCTGAACACGTTTGATAAGTGATTTTTCTTTGAAAATGATTAATGGTGTATTGCCTGTAGCAATATTGACCACATGGACTCTGGAGGTCACTTTTCTACCGAAATTGTACTCCATTTGCATATACGGTAAATATCCTCATTGCTCAATCTCCGAACGGTTGCCGTTTGTGCCGTTCTGGTGTCGTCAGCGGAGCGCAGAGCGTTCTGTCGCGCAACACCAAAGCCCTAGGAATTAGGGATGTACCGAGATAAGAATTTTGCCGAAACCGAACCTTATGTACCTATCTATGCAACTACAATCAAATATATTAATGTAGTGTTTCCGAATATACAGTTTACACCATGATGCTATACTGTGTAATATTTAAATGATTTACTATTTAATAAATTGTGCCCCCATATATAGCACTTATAGATAATACATCAAACGTACAAAGTATGCAAAGAAATTCAAACCGTCAAACAGCAAGAAACTTGAAAATTTGAAATCAATAAAACAGTGGTCGCATGTACAGTATATGGCATATGCAATGGAATGTCGTGTTAAATTACCTTTACAAAAAAACCTGCACATTTGATTTCAGCGAAACGAATATCTAATTGTAAAATGGCTATGCACATGATCTATAAATCAGTTATTCTTTGTAAAAGATCGCATAAGGCAAAACTACAAGTTGGGCTTAAAATAATTGTTAAGTGGCATTCAATCATCTTATTGTACACAGAGTTATGCACTTCTTTAAGATGATTTTGAAGACAGTAGTTTAATAAAGTAACTAAAAATAATTGGCCAAAGGAAAAGGTTCGGCAAAAAATACCCCTGGCTTCGATTGCAGCCGAAGGTTCGGTGCATCCCTAGTAATAATTCCTTTATGGTACATTCCTAGTGATATCGCCTCATGGAAAAATTCCGTGATATCTTATTTTCACTACGTACAGCTTGAAGCAAAGGAGACGTTTTGTTGTTGCGATATTTTGTTGTGTTATCTGGATACAAACGTTATTAAGCTGCTTTTAAACAGAAAAAGCGTTATTTTGCTAGCTTTACCATTTCTTGCTCCTATGTTAATAAATAAACAAATTAATAAATAGTCAAGACGTTTTATTAAAAAATTGGTTTACATTTGACAGCGTTTGCTGCTCACAACTAGGGTTGAAGGATAAATTTAATCATAGTCCATGGACTAGTTAATTTGATGTTAATCGTTTTTGTTTATTTTTGCTGCAAATCGATTTTGTTCTATTAGTTTGTAATGCCTAAACGCTTTTTGTCATCTGCTGACAAAATGAAATAGACACCTAATCATTTTGGTCATTACCTTTTCCACATTTTTTGTTTTTGGCATGTTTTAACGGCAGCGTTTATTTGCGCCAGGAAATATTTTAATCACGACTCGGCAAATTCCGTTTCAGATCTCTTCGTCATATTGCACTTATTGTCTGGCGCCAAGCAAAAGCACAACATGAATATCATTTTGGTGCTACTATAGCGTGAGGTCTACCGACATAAGTCACCTACCGAGATGCAGGGTGAGGTCTACCGCTTTACTCGCACCTACCGAGGTGCAAACTGCGTGAGATTTGGGTTTGGGTTAAGATTAGAACCACTGCCCTAACCCTAACCAATGATTTATTTGTGTTATTCTTAGATGTACGAAGTGTTTATCGTTAGAATAAATTTACCTTTGTGTGTGGAATGTATGTGTGGTGTTTGGAATTATTATAGCTATTGTAGTAAGTGTGTAGCTATAGAGGGGTGAGGGATAAATAATTCAGTGGTAGACCTCACGCTATAGTAGTAACCGGCGGTAGATCTCACGCTATAGTGTGGTAGACCTCACGCTATAGTGGTACCATCATTTCTAAGTCTCTGATCTTTCGTTCTGGTTTATTTCAATAAGGTGGCGACGTAGTGCATTGCGTTGAGTCGCTGATTTGAGGTTGTGATGTGACGAGTTTAGTTCCACTGTGGTTTCTGCATTGATGACCCGCTAAAATATTTGTCAGGAATATCTTCTTCTTGGTTGCATTGCTAGTGATAGCGGTGTAAGGCTGCGTTTGCACATAGGGGTTTTCGCTACCAAGAATATAACTTTTTACCGATATCTAATGCAGGTTTGGAGACGAGGCTTTACGGCTTCATACTGAGTGCCAGGTTTTGCTGCTTGATATTAAGTGCGAAGACAGCGTCACTCAATGTCAAGCAGCGAAACCTTGTCTCAAAACCTGCACTAAATATCGGTACGATGTTTTGTTTCTAGTTGCGAAAACCGTCATCTGCGAACGCAACCTAAGTTACACCAAGCGGTTTTTCACGTTGCTTGGCAATTACAGAAGCAAATTCGCAAATGCGGCTAACCAAACCGGTACTTGCTTGTCAAATGTGACTAAGCAAACAAGTACAAGCAAGTACCGGCTTGGATTTTGCAGCGACCAATCGCTGCAATTGCACTCTCAACATGAAAAATCGCTTAGTGTGACTTGGGCTTAACACTCAAAGTAAATCAATGGTCACTTGATTAAATTTATGACTTAATAGGTCTTTTGACAGCAGTCCTATAATCAGTTTTTGATTGATTTATTAATAGCTTATGGTTATTTTACATAGGTTCTTTTTCGTCCGAGATTAGAACGTTTACCTCAATATATAAAATGCATGTATGCATTTTTACATGTTGAGCGTTTATAGTTATTAACTATCCGGCTCTGTCGGCGTCGCCTGAAGGGCCCCTATCAGTAACATCGAGGTAAAGAATATAGGTTCAGCCGGCAGCACCGACTTTACACAAGGGGTAGTTGTGAAATCAGTAATGAAAAGCTGATGATTTTTTCTGCACATCCGATTCCCATTTCAAAACCAACTGTACTTTAAAGAGTCGCCGAGTCAAAAGCAGTATGAACAGAATAGGTATGCTCTTTATTCCCATGATCTCCATTTCTCTATTCTTTCAAACAAGCAGCTAACGGGGGCACAATTCAAGTTAATCAAGAGGGATGGGGGCGACGAAGTAGTGATTGTTTTCAAAAGTATAAAAATTGGATATCAAGTAGTAGGTCGGGTCGCTATTTGATGAGTTCCTCTCGTTATGAAATTCCTGAGTTCAAGGTCCTGTCAAGGTATTCGGTCTATTTGCTCTGTTTATAGCTTATTCGCAGCCATAGAAAAAAGAGCCTTGCGTTTCCTTTAGTTTTCAACCTTGACCTCGGTTGGCACAAGAATTTATTTTCAAGTAAAACAGTAGAAATGTCTTCCACATGGTGAGATTTACAGGGGTGTTTTTTGTTTTAATTTCCCCTAATTTTTTAAGTGTTTTTTCTTTTAATTTTCTTAAATTACTTCTTAAGTGCGTGCTGACTACGCTTTATTTTCCCTATATACGTGTACCAAGGGGAAATGAAGTCATGCTACTTATCCCAGTACGTTTACTAAGCTATTTTAAAGGAAAAATGCTCCCTTTTCATCCGTGAATAGGTCTATTGTTTTATTTTGATTTTTTCTCAAACATGGTATTTTAATAAATTTCACTTTGCCCCTTAATCTCGACCTTCCTACTTGTGAATCAAGATTAGTTTTGCTTTCAAACAACCTATCAATTACCAATATTTATTCATTCCTTCCCCTAAAAGCAGAGAGAGAAATCAATTTAAAATTGTGAGGGTGTGGCAAGGTGCCCCAAATGTAGACCTCTCCACACATAAATTTAAAATAGTCTTATTCACAAAAAGCGTATCGTTCAACAGATAACAAGCTTATATGAAACATACAATTTTATGCTGAAACAACAGTAATATATCCGACAGCATCTCAGCAATTTGCGTTTACTTTCGAAATGAAAGTGGATAATATGTACAGCAACTGCCTGCTGCGGTTTTCACTGTAATCGTACCGGACAACATTATGGTATCACAGATATTTTTTAAAGCGTTCAAGAAAAAATGGAGAAAAGAATGCTTAAAATTAGAAAAACCTAGAACAAAGAATTGCTTCTTGCATTGTCAAAAAGGTTCAAACGGTTATAATTTTTTTTGTCAGAAACAGCTTTTTTATATCTCCCGAAAAATTTTTTATCCACATTTCTACGGTCATAAATTTTTGAAAAAATGAAAAAAGCGAATTCTTCAGTCAGGCGTTAATTGTGCTGGAATCTTAATCCCCAAAGAGTTAAAATTTTTCCAAGTTTAAGTTGGAGCTTGGTTTTTGTTTAAGCAAATAACTGTTTTCCTCCGTCAATAAATGCTACGCTATCTAGCTAGAAGGGGTTTCAGGAGCTTGTTTTTTTCTGATCCAAAATAACTTTGTAGAAATTGTATCTTTAAAAAACAGTAAATCGTTTCTGTAGCTTAAAAAACTCTTGGCTTACATTATAATTAAGGTCATATGGTGACTTATGTTTAGAAAATGCGCAATTTTGATAATGTCTGACGGAAGGAAAAAGGTCACAAAGAAAAATCTAATAAAAGATATCACATAATATTTGATTTTTGCTGGATATGAATTTATGAGCGTATTTCAACACCGCATAAGCTTGTTGGAAGCAAATAATCGCAAGCAAAAGTTTCGGTTCAGTTTTTAGATCAGCGTTGTTAGGTATCTTTATCTCAGACCAGAAGGCTGTTTTCTTAAGTTAACCTAGCCAATAGTTCAACAGTAGTTAAATTAAACATAGTGAAATGTAGAGGTCTAGTAGCAATGAATAACATACGGACGAAAAGACTGCTTTGATAAAAAGGAAACTAAAGTGCTACTCTAATTTGTTTACCCTTAGTATTGCTTCCTATGATACATTCCCGTTACCAATTCTTCGAAATCGTGTTTCGTCGAAAAGCTGTGTAAGGGCGCTGGAACAGCGCTCAGCAACTCGCCAGTAGACTCATATCATGACAGTTTTAATGGTTTTTCATTATCATCATCAACTGTACACCGACATCGTTCAAAATTTGTGACTTACTTCTTAAGTAACCTAAAAATATTAAATATGTTAGTTGTGTTTCAAATCGCAAAATAATCAACAAAGCAAGTAAATTAAGGTAAAATTATTTTGATGTATTTACAGTGGTGTTACCTTGATAAAAATCTACTTTAAAAAACCGTAATAGAATTGCATTCTTCAAAGCTTTATAACGTCATACAAAGCATTTCGAAATGTCTGTTTGTCTGGATTCATTTTATTTTCAGAAAGCGAGAATAAGTAAATGTCTGATTGTCAGCCAATTACACATTTGTTTTAAGTAAACCTGAATAGGTTAAATACTTTACCTACGTTAAAAACCTCTTGTCCACAGCTTAGCAAGAAAGCCAACTATGAAGTTTTTGAGTGTTAAATTTTAAAGTTACCTTACGAGTGCTATCTCATTCGGACGCTGATACGTCGATAGCAGTAGCAGCTTGGTGGAAAAATCGATAAATATTTCCACCACGTATTACAGCAAAAAGGAAACTGCATTCGTTGTTCTCTACAGAGTTGAAATTGCTTTTCTGTTTCTGGTTCTATATCGTGAAGTCTATAGAAGAATTATCCATAAATGTTTTCGCGCGTAGGCTATATTGAGGCAGGCACATACGGTACCAAAAACCGTTGAAGAGAGGGTATCGGTATGTAGAGAAAACGATAATGCCGTTTTTGTTGATGTGAAAATATCTTGAGCCAAGTTTATCTCCCTATGTCTGTGCCTTTTAAACTGTGCACCACGAAGAAATTTTGAACGGACCGAAAAAACTAGGCTTGAAAAAGAGATTTTAACCGAGAATTAGTTGCAAGTGACCGCTGATCTCTAGTTATACGGGTAAGGGATGGAAAAATTGTAAATTACTGCTTTAAGAATTTAGACCTTGCTCACCGAGGACGTATCCAGAATACGAAGAAGACAATATCCCATTTTCCGAAAGGTTTATCAAGCCCTGTTTTTGACTGATTTCCTTAGTTTTACCTCACCAAATACCTTTAAAACTTGCTTAAAATTGTTGATTCTTACCAAAATTCTGTAAAGTCAACAGTCATGATTAAAAGTGATCTGGATCTAACAGGATAAGAATTTTGCTCCGAAATTTTTGACTGGCATCGCACCTGACGCCCACCATATCATTTGTGGCCGGCTTAAAACGTTAAGTTATACAATTAACAGCTTTCTACAAGCTTGAAATACGAATATAATAATATTTTTCGAAATTAATAGAGCTCTGCCTTGTCGTTATAACGACAACAGAATCGATTAAAAAAGTAATACCAAGCTGTTGCTGCTGACAATAACCGGTAACGTGGCCCAGTTCTGTAATTTTGCTTTGTGTTGACAGTTCAAAAAGACTTATTTCTCAGGTAGTAAAGAGTATAATTGAAATATAGTTTATAGGCCCAGCTAAGGGTTTTTTTTTCATAATGCAGTAATTGCAGAGGTATTTTGGCTTTATTGCCTGGCTTGCTATTTTTATTGGCAGTAAAAAATGTTGAAGTAATGCATTACAACTGTTATGATCTATTGTTCTATGCAGCAAGAACGATGCCATTTTCGGTTTTGGCTGCTGCACAGTTTCCTTAAGTGGTTTCTGTGCAGTCAAGCCCACAAAGCAATGGCCTGTCAAAAGTTTCCTTTAAGGAACCTAGAGCCTTTTTGTGATGCTGTCACCCTTAGTTTAAGCATAAAAATGATACTTTAGCTAGTTTTCAGCCCGTTATTTTCTTCGGTTTTTGGTGTGAAGTTGTCACTTAATCAATATTTGATTTCTTTGCTCAGCGAGATGTGACGGTTGCTTTCTGTTGAGTGATTTAGTTGTCTGTTAATATGTTTCCTGGTAAAACGTATAAATTGTGTGAATTAAGTCCGCTGTTACTAGGGTAACATATTTTCAACGTCCAAAAGGAGGACTTTGTTTGGGTGTAAAAATTAGAACTATGACTAAAAGTTTACCGTTTTTCTCTTAGGATCAATATACAAGTGGTTACAAAAAAAATTTCCCCAAGTTATCAGAGAACTCTATGCTGTGCAGTTGATCCTTCCAAAAAAGGTCTTCACCCTATCTCCGTCAAAATATCCCATGATTTTGGAGTAGGATATCTAAAAAAGGGCTTCATCTAAAATTTCCCAAATATTCTAGCATTTGGAGTTCACTTCTCAAAAAATGGTTGCTTAAAAAATTTCAATATTCGAGAAAAAATTCCGAGTTTTGTTTCAAAAATGCACTTCGCGAAAAAATCCCAAGTGACATTGAAAATTCCCATGATTGGTAGCTATGCTTGTGAATTGTGATAAATACTTAAAAAGGGACGTTTAAATATTGCTAATGCGTTCTCGGAGGACAGCTACTTTTTCTTGCTAAAGGAGAATATGTCCTCCAAAAAGACGAGTATAACCTTAGCTGTTCCCTATTTATGATTACATATCAGTTGTATACACAGTTTTTTTCATCCTGCTCTCAATCCCTGTTTAATCCGATGACATGCCATTGGTTCATCCATTTGCCAGCACTTGTAATCTGTGACACTCGCAACTTCCTAAAGGTTACTCGTTGCCATAGCTACCGTACGTAGGAGTTTCTAGAACTGAGATTGATTTTTGTTGCTAAGCTTTCGAAGATACAAAAGTCTTGAAAATAAAATAAGCTTACATTGAGCGATATGATGCTGCTAATCAATTTATGAAGCAAATTATTTAACGAGTGATAAAACGTGGTCAGTGGCGTACGGAAAGGGCTCCTATGTTCCCCCCCAACCTTTCAGGTCCTCCTTTGGAAAACGTGATGGTCATTTGCAGCCATTATACTAAACAAATAGTTCCCATTAGAAAGCTCTGAAAATGTTGATCTTTAAAAAAAGTTTTTCACTGTGATTGTTTCGTGAAATTTGCAAAAAGTCAATTCGGCCCCCTCAACAAATTTCTGCATACGCCCCTGAACGTAGTGATAGTGTAAAAGTTTTTACATGGCAATGTAATTGCAGTATTGTAGGGAAGAGCTAGGGCTGTCACTCTAGATGTTTTATAGCTAGATCTAGATATTTTTTGTAAGGCCTAGAGGTATAATTGGGAAACTAGATGATGGCTAGAAAGTCTAGATATTTTTTTAACGTACTAGATATTATCCAGAGGGAAATCTTTAAGTCGAGTAATGTAATAAAGAATAGTGAAGGAGGGAGATTAACTTGTATTCCTTTACTTTTTTATTCTAGGTTATTGAATATTGTTAGGCTAATATTGTTTTAGAGAAATTTTGGGCTGATGTGGAGGATTTGAAAAATGCTTCTGGAGAGAATTCATTTCTAGATCTCTATAATTGTACAAAGCAAGCATTGATTCGACAGACTCCATACACGCATCTTCCGCTCGTAGCGAGGGCGGGGACCTTTTTTTTTTTTTTTTTGGAGAGCACCATGTATAATATATCTAGTTTTTCGTTCGGCTATTACATTTTCTCTGAAATTTTTCACAATCTTTAATCTAGATGTTTCTAGATATTTTTTCAAGTAAAACTAGATATTATTAGTCACGTAAAAGTGGCAGCCCTAGGCAGAGCATTTAGCTATAGTAATCGTAGCAACCCAAACCTCACACATGTCGTTTAGAATATTGCTTAGAAAAGGACGCTATTCCTAAAGCTTGTTTTCGAGAGAGCAGCTGGCAATCCTGTTAAATACATCATTGTGGCCGAATTTTTTTGTTTGTGGTTTACAAAATTTCAAAATCTGCAGTAAAATCGCTACCTTTTTCAGCATTCTGTGTATACCGCACTAAAGACTGGTTCGGCACAAGGCACGGTTACAGCCGATGCGGAAACTTGTTCTACTATTACACTTTTTTTCTGCATCTGCTGTTTCCGCGCCTTTAACAGCTTATTGAGGTGTAAAGGAAGGTTTAGCTGCATCGCTTATTTCTTGCAGAAAGCACAACCGTTGCTCATTCACAAGTGGTAGGATTTCCCAAACTAAAAGAAATTTTACCAGCGGACTTGGTTTATGTCCCGGAAGTGTGTAATTTTAGGCTGTGCTTTGTCTTTTTAAGTCTCATGTCATTTGTCGGTCACCAATCGCACTGATGAGATCAAACAGGTCAAAACAGTGAGCACTGTTTGGATATTAATGTCGTTTACTATTAGGTCGTGTAGTTCATTTGTCGTAGTGGTTTGCTGATCAGTTGAAAACAGAAACATTGTAGGAATGATAAGTATGGCTTTGAAATACATATCGTTGTAAAGCACTGACCTTGGTTAAAAATTTCAATATTAGCAATCTTTCTCTATCTAAGTATTTGGCTGAAAACATGTTTTTATCATTATCTGGATAAACCTTTATCATCAGTACTGCAATGCAGTCTGCAGTTTTTATGTTATGGTTGGCTCATTGCCCTTAAAATTTTTGATATTGGTTAACAAGTTAAAACAAAATTAGTATCGACTTTGCCAAAATGATATCCTTATCCTTTCTTACAGAAAATATCGATATTGGTACTGTATGAAAATAATTGCAAAGTTTGTATGCACCTAAACTTCTTTGACCAGTCTGGTTCAGTTTTGAAAACAGATTTATCATCGAAATGCCTCACTTGAGCTTTATGAAGGATTAAAGATTTTGGGATTTAAGATTGGTTTTTGTTGCTTACCGAAAGGTAAACTGTGACATGTTGCATTTTCACTTCTAAGATTTTACAATTTTTGTGAAAGATAAAGTGGTTGACATTTTTTGACAGCATTGTTCTGCCACAAGGTGCTGGATCTTAGTCACTCGCATGTTTTTGGTATTTTCTTGGTTATATACAAGTCAGTCAGGTGTTTAAAATCGAGAACTGGAAATTCCTAGCAATGAATGCGTTGTGCTGCTTTTGATAAAGGCATATTAGCTTGGTGAATATCGACAAGCAGTAAATTTATGCAATTTGGAAACCCCGAAATACGTCTGGATAGTTGTTCAGTGCTTGGCACTTCTGATATTATTGTGTTATGAGTCTAGAGG
The DNA here is from genome assembly GCA_963675345.1 of Trididemnum clinides. Classification (NCBI taxonomy): domain Eukaryota; kingdom Metazoa; phylum Chordata; class Ascidiacea; order Aplousobranchia; family Didemnidae; genus Trididemnum; species Trididemnum clinides. The sequence continues at coordinate 15,250,961 of OY776302.1, forward strand.
ACCAAAATAAAGCACATTATGAAAACAAAATACATTATGTAGTTACTGGTACTCCAAAGCCATAAGCGCCTTGTCAAAATAAAATCGTTGTGGTAGATCATGGCTGTACTTAATTCATTTCAAAGCTGGTGCGAGTTCGTGACATTTCGCTCAAGAACGTTGTTTTTCACTTGGCAGCATGCCGTTTGCTGCATTGTTGTCAAATCAGCACCACATTTTAGGGCAGTAATTTTCAATTTGGCTTGTTTCCCCATTGGTCTCAATATTTATAATTGTTTTGTTATTTTCTAAAACTTTACTATTCGGGGCTTTTTGTGGTTAGGCTGGTGGTTATATTTTCATAAGCTTTTAAATGTACAGCAGTCAATGTGATATAGGTTCCGCTATTGGTTCCGCAAAAGCTTACAGTTCTTACCGGCAATTTTTTTCTGAATCAAAAAAGTTATGTCGTTCTTATCTGCTCGATGTTTACCATTAATTTTTAGTCTAATTGCGATTTTTTCAATAATGTGATCAAAATTATGCACTTCACAGGCAGACACCCAATTTCGTCTCTACCTATCACGTTTTTTGGTTGTAATTATTAAGTCTTGCAGCTTGAGGATTTACCAAACCATGTAGACATAAAAGCTATATAACGCACTTGCTGTTACTCTGGTAGTTGTTTCCTTGTGTTTCTTTTCATTTTGGAACATTGCCTTGGATACAGGTGATGGTACTTTATAAAGAATGGACTCATTTTGAGTTGATACTGGTTGCTTGTCGTTTCGACAATGCAAGTTGCATTTGCAAGTAAATCAATATCTTTGCAAAGAAAATTATTGCCTATTTAAAAAGGAATTGCTGCATTGGGAGACAACAATTTAATTATGGCTAATGAAATTACTATCTTGCCCCGTAGGACAAATTAACTGGACCGTAAATTCTAATTACCGTATCTTTTTTTTAAAAAAGCGCCTCTACAATATGAATGGTTTTAACTATTCCCACGAGAGAAAATATACAGGAAAGCCTGCACTATAAATCGTCAACTGTACTGCCAACATCATTTGTTTTGTGCTAGGTAAGACATGCAAGTATCTGTGCGAAGTACAAACTGCAGTGTTTAGCTAGTACGCTTGAATATGCAGCGTTCAAGGCTTCTAGTTGACCGGTCAAGGTCATTTAAGCTCGAGATATACATTTAAGCTCAGTGTACATTTATTAACGCATAGTGTCGAAAGCAGCTTAGACAAGGATTAAATGCTGCGGCGTTGCTTTGTTGTTCACTAAATGAAGTCTGCTTTAAACATGGAACCAGCAAATCAACACAACAAATGATTGATTCGATAACCCGCAAATTTTATAGACATTTTTATGATGCAACGCCTTCGATTGCTGTTTCAACTAGCGCTTAAAATGTGGTTGAAGGTAAGGAAGTCTTTTGCTTTGACGCAGCTGCTGTGTGATAGTGCTCAACGTAGGGAGCAGCGGTTGCCAACCTGTTTGATGCTCTAGATCCTTTTGAAGACTTTGGTTGATGCTGTGGACCCCCCCAACTCAACAACCAGTCTTTTAGCTGGAGATAAACTCCTAGATATCGATGTTCTGCTCTTGTTTTTAAAAATCAACTTATTTCAAGAGGTTGTTTTTCCTCTGGGGTGATTTTGCAGAATTTGAGCAAATCCTTGGTCAAAATTGTTTATTATGCTTTTTGTCATCTGTAGGTTTTAACTCACCTCGACTGCAAAGCTTCTGTTCAGTGTACCTTCCTGAAATTTTTCTGGACTTCCAAGAATTTTTGTACTCTCTACCCCCGGTTGGGAACCATTAGTATGAAGAATTTTTAAAGGTCATGTAATATTAACCCCAAACAGATCTTTTTGAGAGGTTTTTAGAATTGCTTGAAACATTAGCATTTGTGTAGGAAAATTAAGAAAAATAATCTTTTTTTGTTGGAAACGCCTTTCAAGCTGATTGTTTCTTTTGTTGTCAAGGCCATTGGGGGGTTGTGGCGGAACGTTTCCCCCTTATTGATATACTAGTGGTGATAGAGCTATAAACGTGAGGTATCAGCATTTTCAAACAACAAAATGCAAGGACAAAACGTCGAAAGTGTTCGTCCTGTAACAAGGACTGCATTGGAAAAGATTTTACAAAAATTTCCAATACTACCGTTCAAAAAATAATGATGAATTTTGTAAAATTGGCATCTACGAAAAAAGTTTGTTTTAAAATTTAATGAAAATTTGCTCTGCGGTCAACACAGATCACGTTCCTTGGCAAAAATACTGCGCACTTGCAGAGCCTGTAAGTGGAACAGGTGACTTGGCAGTCTAGCTGAGCAGTTTGCATCACTTTAAGCGGAGACACTTTATTGTGTTTATGTCAGTTTGATTTATAGTGATCAGAGCATTACCTTAAGCGCAAGATCGAAAAATGTTTTTTCGGTCTTATATTGTTGCGAAATATTTGTATCAATAATTAATAATTGCTGAATTCATGTTTCACGTCAAAGCCAAAAGTGCTGTGTAATAGATACGCCGTGTTGAGATTGATAAATTGCATAAAGTTTTTTGGAATTTATTTTTAATGCTTATTGCCATTTGTAGTTTAAGTTATTACATAACTAATAGGCACGTTGGCAAACAAAAAAATATCAAACATGACACGACACTTGTTGTTTTTTAACATCGAATATTTATCGTGAAGGGAGATTGACGTTACAAGAGTCATTTAAGTGATCTGTAAAATGACTAAAACGCGAATTTCCGTCTATAGAGAAGAAAAATATTGCTAATAAAACGAAAAACAGTACCATACTGGGTTACGTCGAAATTAAGAGCAAAGAATCGAACTAGTTGTGACCATTCGATCGAAAATTTCCGGTCTTGTTGGAGTTCTGGCTTTCTATATTACGCAATTGTCGCGAGGAGTAAAATATTTTGAGACTAATTTGAATATATAATATATCTTTGTACATTCACAGTTTTAGTAGCGTAGCTACAACGCAAGGTCAATTCTGACGGGAATCACCTTTTATTGAAGCTTTATGTGATCGAAAGAGCGAAAATTTATCGGCTTTTGCGAAGGTCAACACTTTTACTCAACACCCAGGAAAATATTTAAGAGATACGCAAAGGCCACGGAATGCCTAAGAGTGTCAAAACACTCTCCGACTTTGCTAGTATGCAGAAAGAAATGTGAGTAGATGACAGCTTAAAGCCTGCCTTCATTGCGCTTCAGAATAATTCGTAGTGGTGACTGCCTCTCTGAATGGCCACCTCCTCGTGATGCGGGTGTTGACGTGAGAGGAACTAACACAGGTAAAGATTAGTACGATTTTATTTTAAAGAATGATGATAGTTGCGTATAAACAAAGCCATTTGTTGACATTTTTAGAAAAATTATCAGAAAGGCAGACCATTCTTCCATGTTACATAGGCAATAGTCAAAAGTTTTTCGGAAATATGCTATCAAATGCAGTCTTCAAATTTTACCCCCAAATTTTCTCTGTACTTTAGTTGCAATTGTAATGCATTTTTACTTGTCAAAGATCTCGAAAAAAGACAACCAAAAGAAAAAAATGTGAATTTCTAGCTTTTAAAAATTGTCTGTAACAGAATTTGTTATTTACCAAGTCTGTTTTTGAGAAACAAAATTAAATGTTTAATAGCGGTTGCGTTTTTAACGGCGATGAACAACTTCGCATCAAGATCAGTCGAGATCTGAAGTGCAAAGCTGAGGGAAAGCTAATAGATGAGGGAAACTTCTGGTGATTCAAAATAAAGAATTTACTCAGACGTAAATTTAGATGCAGTTTTTTAAAAATAAGCCTTTTTGCAGAATTTGAAGAGCCTGCATTTAAAAGCATGAAAATATAGCTTAAAGAACGTCGCTTTAATTGCTGAAGTTTTGTAATAGAACACGTATTTGTAATTAAAACAAAAAGAAAAAAAATTTTATCGTACTAATTTCGATTTAGAAAGTTTCTTATTTTCGAAAAAACTCTTACAAAGCTTTTAGCCAACAAAACAAATTAAAGCAGTATTAAATTAATTTGTTGTTGATGTAGAAAATTAGAAAAGCCACGCTTCGGTAAAATCGTGAGCAAAAGTTTTTGTGTTGTCTAGTTCCGTATTTGATGAAATACGCTACTATGTGCTATGTCAGAATAAGCTTTTATAGTAGTAGCATTTTTCAACAATATTTTAATGTTTCAATTGACTTGGTAAAATTTTTTCTCAGGTCCGTACGGCGATTTTTTGAAACAAACGCTTCAATTAGTTTTACCGAAAGTGTTTATTGTATCATTGAAAAATATGATCGTTCAACGTCAAAACAACCAAATGTTGTTTACAATGTACAGAAATGGTTAATATTTAACGTTTTCTATCATAACTATTACTTCGTTCGTAGCGATGTGCCAAGGCGGGATGATTGTGGTCTTACTTGCATCACAATTACTTATGTTAAGCCTAGAGACTTCAAATCTCTTGATAAGCAGTGCCTTATTAAGCAATAATCGTTTTCACTTTAGAGGCATACAAATGGAATTTTGATTATTTAAAATTTCGATTGAATTGATAGCCTATTCCAAAATAGATGAGCGTTTCTCCGTTTATAAAGTTGATAAAACGTTTTAAAAATTCTGGCCCTTCATTTTATGTGGCTATTTTTATCAAAGTATTAAAGAATTACCAATATCGCCTTGGTGTTTATTCTCTGAACGTTTCTCACCATGTGTTGTCGGAATTACAGGCTGTGCTTTGACCCAAATTGTTTGGCTACGATAACTCTGTCCTCGAATCTATCGCATGGCACCTAAGCCTGTTTACTGAATTCAAAATATCTTGTTTCTAAAGCCATTGGGCGCGTTCAGTTCAACTGGTCAGCTTTACTTGAGATAAGGACCAAAACAAGTCCAACAACAACCTGCTGCTCATAAAAACTTTCTGCAATGATCCCAGACACAAATTTCTACTCACATCCTTGAATTCATTCACTGTTGCATGTGCCCATCTCTATGTAGGGATTCCACAGATCTGACTCTCTAGATCCAGTTAATTTAAATAGACTTTTCAGTTACTGCGTGCCATTGCCATTTTTATGGCTTAATTTTTAATTGAAACAGTTTTGGTTATGATATTGTGAAAACACGAATGACTTGTGCGACATCTGTAGCATTACTTCATGCAAAATGCAAGCTATGAAATTTTCAATAGAAAGAAAATTAGAAATGGGACTATAAAAAAAACTTTTCGCGAACATATTCTGTTCGGTTGCGTTTAAGATCTTGCATATCAGAGAGCAGTGCTGGCATCACATGTTTAGTGGTGTGTGTTTTAAGTGCTTTTCTGGCCTACGTCTAGCTTCACTCTAACATTAATTAAGCAGGAAGTGATTGCTTCTCAGAAAATAGATAGCATAACTTTTCTTTTTTTGCATATCGACCGGACAATGTTCAGTTTTTACATATGCTTGAACGTTCAAGCTATGCAGATTGATGTCGGTCATATATCATTATGTAGAAACATTTCTAAAATTTGTTTATGGATTTAATTCGCAATACGCTTTGTAAAAAACGGCGCTGTGGTTATAACGAATACAAATATGTTCGGAAAAAGGATGTTGCTATAAGAAGGAGAAACATATTTTCTAAAGTTTTAGATTAACTGATATTAGCCAGTGCAAATATTTGTTATTATGTACAAGGTTATTCAGAGAGAGATCAAGGGATAAAGGTCGGTGGTCGAAACGTTTTATAATCTGACGCGTGGAAAGCCAAAACGTGCAGATTGTTGTTGAGAGACTCGATTCAATTTTCATGTAAACCGAAATAGCAAAATTTTTAGGCTTTGGCCTGATGTATCGCAGCAAAAAGAATATAAGAAAATGAAACAGGTGACTGCGTGGAATTTATTTAGTTACATGCGTAGTAGAAAAAAAGGCATCAGAGTGAAACCTGAGTTGCGGTTAGAAAAAACTGGACAAGATTTCATTTCATCATTTACAGAATGTATAAAAAGTTATGGAAACTGCCTTCAGCTTTTTTACCTTTTGAGTCAGATAAAAGGCAACCCTATTTCTACATTTGCTCTTAAAAGCAAGTAGCAGGTCTACAAATGCTGAAGCAATAGTTTTTTTTAGAGGTTGGCTTTTGCTTGCTTCACAAGCATAGGCTGTGTCGAGTATTTTTTGAGTTATTTCGTTGAAAGTACATTCATTATAGTTAGCACCAAAAGCAACGTGAAGAATAAAGTGTGAAGTCGAATTTCTCAATCTTGATTTTAAAAAATGCCTCGGCGCTAATAGCCGTTGCGGTGAAAAAGCGCCATGAACAGCACGATTTCTCATTTTTAAATAGATATTCTCCCGTTTTTCCTAGTGTAGTGTGATGAAATATGCTTGAATGTTTGTGCGAGACTTCGTTCTTGAAGTGCAACGCAGTTTTTTCGTAACTAAAAAAATTTGCTTTAGTCGTGAATCAAGCCTTATAGTTTTGCTCTATTACTAACAGTTATTCGAAGAACAAAATTTATTGACAGCTGTCGACAGATTAAACTGTTTTGGGAGACTCTTTTGCGGCGTACTGAGCCAATTCCTTTTTAAAGCAGCATTTAGAATACTTCAAATATATAGCGTTAAGTAAACGTAAATGTTTGAACAACACTATAAAATTAGTTCAATGAAAAGTAGAATTGATTCCGTCCTAAGAACGTCATCAATTTTGTTGCCGTAATGTAGACGGTATAGCGTTAGACGTTATGCTTTTTAGTGATTGCATACTGTGCCCTGCAGACAAATTGATTACGTTTTTCGGCTCTGTGCTGGTTTTTCGTTCTTATAATTTCGTCTTTCTAGTTTTTATGGTCCTCCACTTTCGGGACGTGAATTTAATTCATATTCTTTTAATTCTCATTAATTAAAGCAAAACAATATGTCAAAACTAGCCATTTAACTTTAATATAGCTTTGAAAAAAGACGTTCTGTACCACCAAAAAGCTATTTGTATAATTAACTTGATCGTCATTTGAGACGTATTTCTCGAACGAAATATCTGAATGTTGTGGACGTGACAAAATGGTTTGAAAATCATGTAAGGTTGAATCAATGTGCGTTTTGATTCAACACAATGCTGAAATACATGCGTTGGAATGCGGTGAAATGAAATTTAATTAGCAGTGCCAATGGCGTTATTAAAGGGGAGGCATCATACCATGCCTCTTTCTTTGATCGCAAATAAAAACAAACCAACTTTAATTTGTGTATTTGAGTGATATTATTTTGTATAAAAAAAGGTCTTCATCTTTATTTTGCTTCCAAACGCCTGTTTTTGATAAAATAATGAAAGGCCTGTGAAATCGGATTTTCATTGAATTAACAGTTCATGCCCCGCCCTCTTTCGAATATTCTGGACATACTGGAGGAGGGACCGTATCGTGTATCCGTATGCCTTAACCGCATAAAAACTAATAAGAGGATTAAGAAGAACAGCTTGTGTTACGTTTTGCTTGAGAGTGCTTTGGCACAGGGCGCAAGAACTATGGGTTTTTTTGTAGAAAGTCCCCGCCACGTGCAATAGGCGCCTATAAAGTGTACACTGGAAGAGTTTTTCAGTAAGGCAAGCACTTCCTGATAATTGCACCTCCAGTGTACACTCCACTGTACATTCACATACCGGGCCCTTCCCTTCAGTGTACACTTAATAGACGCTTATAGCAAGTGGCGCTGGCTTTCTACGAAAGATCCGAACTGCGACCAGGGATAGGTGTTTGTGTAAACTAGGTTTCGCTCGCGCATTGCAATGCAGAACCCGTACAAGGATTAAACTCACCATCTCTCGAGTGCGAGATCAACGGATTATCGTGTTTAACCGCAAACCTTCCAGGTATAGTTGCAATTGAGCCCGTGAGCGATGCACGCCGGCTGATGAGAAGTTTTACTACTGCTTGCGAGTAAGGTTATTCGTTAGGGAAACGGAAGAAAGAGTTTTGATGAATGACTGCTTTGGGTAATTCTCGTAAAGTTTATTTGCTTTTAGCTTAAGTTCGTATTGACACTCAGCTACTTACCTTTATTTTCGATGATTATATTCTCTCAGTTATAGTGCAACTGAAAATTTAGGTTTGATAAAGATTAGCTCTCCCCGTAGTTTTGACAAAAAATGTCGAAATCCAACTTTTTGGTTATTGTTTTGGCCAAATAACTTTTATGCAGCTATCGATATTGCAGGTAAACGGATGTTCTAAGTGAATAACAGCCGAAACAGGATGCATTTTACCAATCTTTATGTTCCGTACAAAGCCTATCAAAACCTGTTTGTGGTTTATATTTTAAAAAGCGATGGCCTTACATTATATGCGATGTCTTGACATACCAACAACTTTGGATTTCTAGTACAAAAACAATATGTGATAGTAAACTTTTTCTTTTTGGCAAATGCTTTTTCAAGTAATTGCCTGCCATTAGCTTTTTAATGTTTTTATTAAAATCTTGATGCTAATTTTGCAATGTGGTCATTATCGGTTTTAAAACAGCAAACCGACGAGAAAAAAGCAAAAACAATTAAGAAACAAAGAGAAAAAGAGCTCTTTTGCTCGGAATGACATCCTTTGTGTGATCTGCAAAATGCCTTTTTTCTTGTGCTCGTCTTTTTATTGCTGAATTGCCGAAGTAGGCTTCGCTCTGGGCGTTGAAGCGAAATGTAAATTTGCTCTAAGAATGAAAGCTTGTGGAGAAATATGCGAACATTAACTGTGTGGGACGCATTTGTTTGTATGCGATTCGTATGTACACGGTGCTTTGGCGTTTCAAAGTCAAGTAAAAAGTATGAGATCCGTTATTTATGTATAGTTGTGTTGAGTTTGCCGGAGGTAGTTGGTGTTAGTCATATGTTTCATTTCGTAGAACTAAAACCACGAATTTTCGTAGAAGTTTTTGTATTTTTTAATGATGTGAAATCAAACAAAAAATGTGAAAATCTTTGTCATGATATGGAGAGATTCAATAACATTTGGCGAGCGTATGCACAGGATATCGAAAACATATGAATAGTGTAACGAGAAACCAAAATGAAATCGAGCATGTGGTTTGTCTGAGTGGGCTCTACATTAAACGTTTTTGATTTTAGCAGCTACTTTTTGCCGTTTTTTTAGTTTACGTAATGCACGTTTCTTAATGTTATTGCATAAATTACAAACAACAGGCTCTGCTCTTAGAGAACTTCGTGCGTTAAATGAAGTTTACAATGCATTTTGCTATCAAATATTTTTGTAGCGGCTCGATGAACGCAAACTGTCGTACTTTCCATATCTTTTACGTCTTCTAGCTCGAACTGAAAAAGTGATATCTTTAATGCCTTGATGTTTGAGGTAGAGTGAGGCAACTTCGAAATGGCTACGATCTTGCGTATTTGGGAAAGACTCGTAACGACAGTTTTTCCTGTTGTACAGTGTTCGCCATGGAAATGCGCTGCGCCAATTGTATCGCTAACGTCGAAGCTGATCTGGACGTGGCGACGTTTTTGCATGTCGGACAAAAGGTATTTGTGTCACCCAACGATGAAATATATGACAAGATAGCAAAGGTTTGATTACAGCCATACAAAAGACTTGGAAAATATCATTCACAGATCTTTTTGCATGGCGCTCAGCAAAAGGAGTAACGTGGAAAGTGAAATATAAAATCAGCGTTAAGGAATGTCCACGCGCTGAAAATGCAGTTTTGAAGCGCTAACGCTGCATGAAAAACCGAGACTTTTGTTAAAAGTATTTCGCGTGGCGTAGATTCGAGTGAATTTATCGGCTTTTATTTCACAATATTTTTTCACAAATAGACTCCGGGCTATCAATAGTATTTGCAAGACTCCTATGTTTAATTGCGTTTTAGTCTCAAAGCGAGTTATTTATTAACCTACGAAAAGGCCAAAGCAACGAAGCTTGATTTATTCTAATTTTGGATGGATGAAAATTTGCTTAAATGCTTGCGCTAAATTTTAATGCCATTTCATTCCATTCAAACCATTTTTGAATATATCTCATACTATTTTTAGCTGTTGATACCGTTTGGGTTAGCTGAAACAGTATTGCATCGACTGTGTTTGTGGTGCAGCAAGACAGTATTGTTTGCAAAAAAACGCTCGCATTAAAACAAGTTTCCGGGTTTTAAAATTGCAGCATGCTTGTCATGTCCTCGCTGTTAGAAGAGTGCAGTTAGCGTTCAGACCTTTGTAAAGACTGCAGCAGTTGTTTTAAAGTGTGGTACCATTTTAATGATGGACAATAATTTATTTTTATTGCTAAATTTACTTACACGTGCAAAGATTTGCTTTTTTCGAGAAAATTGTTTCTGTCGTGGTGACTTTTTTCTTATAAAAAAGGAACTCTGCATTCAAATCGGTTTACACAGTCGCAGATCGATTGTATTCGAAGTGCGCTCGGCACTACTGTGCGTTCATCATAAACAAGCTGTGAAAAATATTTTTTGTTATTTGAGTGAATAAGAACTTGTGTTGTGTCTTTGATTCCGATAAGCAAGAGAGTGAGAGGATAAATGTGATGGGCGTCCAGTGGTTTACCATCACTTCACTCGTAGTCCCGTCGCTCAAAGAAAGTAAATGCTAGTGCAGTTGAAAACGAGTATTGTATTTAGTGTAGAAGCAAAAGTTTGCGATCTGTTTGATCGACCATTAGGTTTGGGTTACGTAGATAGTTCAATTTTAGTGGAAGAGTATAAGTGTTGAATGTGTGTTGCTCACTGCATTGTTACATTAAGATGTGAATTAAAGCTAGTTCCTGCTATTAAGTCAAGATACACGATGAACATTAAAACAGTTGCGTTGCACGTTTATTCTTTCTTTTGGATAAATTAACGTTGTATCTTTTCGAGTTAGGCTTGTACAGATGTGTAAGCTCATCTGTTATGCGCGTTATCGGTTGATACTAACAGAAATAACATATGTTATGCGCACGTTTCAGTTCCATAGATTTCAATTAATCAATGCATGCAGTCTGCACCCTGCATCGCCTTTGATTAAAATCAAAACTGGTGTCTCTGTGCTGTGCGCACGTTGTGCAGTCGGTGTGTTTACTATGGTTTTAAGTGCGACTAAGGTCTATTGGAACGTTGTATGTGTAGGGTCTTGTATAGCATACCGCGTTCTGTGCTGCTTTGTTTTCTTTAAATGAGTTTCGGTTATTTTAAATTGGTTTCGTGTGGTTTGTATTCCAAAAAGAGATTAAGATGCCAATCTGAAAACAGAGCTTCGGTATCAAAAGGTTCGATAGACTTGGGTTCAATTACCTTTACGAGTCCTACCAATTGTTTAAAAAGTTTTATTCACTATTAAATTGCCTGTTTCACCCACGGCTGCAGGGATAAGATCCAGCGTAAATTATCAATATTTCTTTGAAAAAAAGTAGCTTGTCAAATTCTATACCAACAAGAAATCATTAGAATTAGTATAAAGTCTTCACAATTTTACACAGACATGATCAAACATCGCCTGATGCGTAGAACTGTTGCTCTTAATTATGCGTACTATTTCACTTTTGTGCGTGAAGAAAAAGATGATATCGAGAGTGCTGACGTTTTATAACCGGTTTAAGCGTTAGGCTGCAGTTGAGGTGTCTTCCTTCAGGAAGCAGCCCGATTGGATATCCATTTCGTGCTTCGCATCGTTCTGGTCCATTTTTCCTGAATCAGTGGTGCTATGTGCTTGTTGCATAGTTGACGACAAAAATAGATCTCTTTGTCGGGGAACACTTAAGTGGTTAAAACGCGTTTTTTTATTAAAGTTATCGACTTTTAACACGTTTGGGAAGGTTAGTTGGCAGTAGCGACACCTGAATCCGCTTTATCCTGAGCTTTAATGTGTCACGCCAATATTTCACTCTTTCGCTATCTAGATACCACTTTCTAAAATGCTCGAAGACGAGTCACCGGATTATCATCCTCTACAATAGTATCCTCGGGAATAGTCAGTCCATCGGTAATGGCACCACGGCGCATTGTTTTTCTTTCAAAAAACAGTTTTAAGCAATTGATCATGACCTTCTGTCGCTGAAAAGTTGACTGTGTAGTGAGGCAAGATATGTCAAAAAGCGTTTATGTTTTAATATATGCAAGTCATAGGTCCGGATATCAGTGAAAAATTTATCAAAGGTTCTGCTTCCGCTGAAGTTTCAGGCAGAAGGAAGTTGTTGATATCATCATCGCCGCTCTCCACGTTATGTAAACAAATTCTCTGCATGTGAAACGGCTTGTCAAGGCTTGGCTTATGAAACCTTATGCTGGAGCTGTAGGGAAAAAGAGGAAACAGCCGTCATTCTAGTCAAAGTTCGTACAAAACCAGTTTGAAAAGAACTTTCTGGAACAGCGTGCCCCAGTTGCAATTTAGAAAGCTTGGCCGCGAGAGTAAACAAGTTTTCGCTGTATAATCGGCCTAGCAGTATGGTTTCGATTTTTGAAACAATGATTTGAGAGTTTTAAAGTAATTGCTGTTTGTTGGAATTTTTTGACGTGCTTTTACCTAAGTTCCATAAACAGCTTGCCAGAGTTTATTTTTATTAAAACAGTACGTCTGAACTCTGGAGCAGTTAATACTGATTTTTCCTTCATAATTGATAGGTTGTTTCTTTAGCACATAATGGAAATGCCCAAGCAATTAGCTCTGATTAACTCAAGCGCCAAAACATTAATAACAAGTCTGAGTAGAATCATGAACTTGAAAAGGCGGGAATTTGTGAGCAACATGGCTCAATGCGTTAAACCACTGACTCGTACACACGGAATTTCTCTGTAGGTTCCGCGTTGAGCGGGGGAAGTCACTCAACGGCAATTTCTCCTGTTTGCAGTGCTTGAGATTGAAATGTACCAATGGAACAGTAGATTGCTCCTTGAACGCCAGGTGTCCTGTTTAGCCGTGATGGTTGCCTTGTTGCCGTAGGGTAAAGAAGTAGGTGGGAACGAGCGTAATCGTAAGCATGCTTCATTGGTTTTGTTAGGTCGAAACCCTCACCCAATCTCCCAGCGCTTTCGCGTATCAGCACGTGCTGAATAAAGCTTGCAAACGTTGCTTCCAATTGCACTTGAACATCATGCTAATAAAAGCGAATATGACACTTCCTGGAAGCGTGTTTCATTCTATGAAGTCTCACCAGAGCATCAACGTCACAACAAGAAGCGGTATTTTTACTAATTCCGAATATCACATTTTCAAAAGCGTTTTGCCCCATACTTTTGCCTCTTTGGCGATGCAAAAAGAGTACAAAAATTTTTTGTTGAAAATAAAAACCTGTCACTCTTGCCTGTAATTTAATGTTTTTAAGAAAATTTTTTGCTATTTTAAACTAAAAGGTTGTAACTCTTGAAAGATGCCAAGTTTTCTTTTCGCTTCTCGATTCACGCGCCACCTGTTTTGTATACAAGTCATGGTGGGTCATCACGATCGGTAGTCTACTCAACCCCACCACTATCTGCTCGTAAAAGTGGGTGGAATCCCGTGAAGTTTCATTCCCAAGGCCACCACTGGCCTACTATCTGGCATTTTCTCCACACGATCATTTTTGTGTCTTTTGTTCAGCATGATGGAATTGGTTACAAGAAATGTATGTTTCTCTCCATTAAGAGTCTTTACCAATTTATTTGAGGATATGAAGCCAAATTGTTGATACATTTTTTAACGCTCAATAGCATTCATGAATACAACTAGAAATAATGTTATTAAACGACGGGATGTATTTCAATGATCTCGTTTAGCATTTTATTTATATGGATCGAAGGGAGATCTATGTATAACTTAACTGCGTAAATTTTGTTACGGAAATATGCGGATTTTATTTTATAAATATCCCTGTGGATTAATCCGTTGGTGGTTTTCACTGTTCTTTTACAAAGGATCAGGTTTCATTGTATTGTTCTGACTCGTCTCGGAATAGCCGCACTTGTGTGTTTTTTACGCCAAGTATTGAGCGCCTTTGGCTTTTGACAAAGCGAGATACGTAAATTTAGAATTCCCACATCACGGTAGTGAAACCGTAGTTTCTGACGCATTAGATAAAACGCATTAGCTACTGTTTTTTTGGGTGCTATGTAGTACATCTGCTGGTTTAGTCAAGGTTGTCAAAGAGAAGTCGACAGCTTGCTCGGCAGTATAAAAACTTATATCATGTATTATCAAGCGATGGCCAGAATAGGCTAGCACGTGGTATCCGCTAGTAGCTGCACATTCTACGTGATCCCTATAACTTGTACGTTCAATATTGTTATGCAGCTTAAAAGTTGATGCGTTAACGCTTTTTTTTAAATAACTGTTGCACTTTTTCTTTTTGAATGTTTACATTGTTACAATGTTTCGCCGTGAAACTGAAAGCAAATGTTAAAGTGTTACACTGTACTGTAAAGTGCTAAGTGTAAAAAGTATTGCACTGTAAAGTGCAAAAAAAGCGTCTTAACAATTCTGATTAAGTTTGAAAGAACTTCATTGCAGAAAAAAGACAAATGTCCTTTTTTTGCGCGTCGTATTTGATAAGTAGCATACAATGCTAGATTTTATCTTCAACTTTAGTGTCACTTTTTTGCGTTCGGTGTTGGCTGAAAGGTAGATTATTTTATCAGCTGTTCTAGCGTATATGGAGAAAAGTTTCGTAACAGTTGTAGAACCTTTAATTTTTAGTTCTTATTCTATTGATATGAAGCGTTGATAAAAGTCACAGCTGAAGTTTTATGTGGAACGTTATGTTATCTTACTAGCTTAAAATTCATTTTACTTTTATAGGGTTTTTTCCGTGACCAGCTAAGTGACAGATTGATAGCATTAGAAATAATTGCATGCAATTTTCTTTCACTTGTACACAAGATTTAAAAGTTTATCATCATACCAGATGTCGATCAGCTAATAATATTGTCATACCACGTAGCGGATTCGCAACTGTAGTTCGTAACAAGTGTAAAAGCTAGAAAGATATCTCCAGAAATTCCCAAAGTTTTCACAGAATCGCTTTCACTGGTCGTTTAGTTTAGCAGAAAGTGTTTTTAGAGACGAATTTCTTGCATGTCACATGGTTACCACCATTTTTTCCTTACTTCCATGGCTCGTGTCATTTACTGCAAGAGCAGAGGTTACCTGTTAAGTTTGAAGCTGGTGACTTCGGAATTGATTTTCTTAGTTTAGCTGAGATTGATATGAAAGTGGAATGTAATTTTTCGCATTTTGATAATTAAATGTGTTGATGGCTTTTTGTCGAGAAGTAAAGCTACAGTATTACATCGAATCTTGCGAAAGGAGAAGGCAATAAGCGTTTACGTTAAACAAGACGACGAACATTGAATCAGTTTTAAAAGTTTTTTCTTCAGTAGTTTCCGAAATGACGTCAATGTTAAATGTCAATACTGAAAAGGTCACAAAAACATTTGAGTTTTGGCTAATTTTGAGCGAATTCGCAAACGTCCCTCTCAACTGCTGTATGCAATGTGGCATTTTTTTGATGTATGATTCATCCACATTTTCGATTTTCGTTTGAAAGCATGCAGTTAATCTACGCTCCGAAAATTGTTTTCATAACGGCTGGCGCAATGTTGAACGATTTGGATACGCTTTATTATTGCTAATATTGCGGATATTAAATTATGCCACTGATTGTTAAAGTCCTTGCTTTTAATGTTTTGCCTGCTTAAAAAGCGTATGTTATAAAACCGTGTGATATTGCGTTTTTTTGGAGTTAATATTAAAATGTTGAGTGTAGCCTTTTCAAGTGTTTGTCTTAAGTAGCCTAATATACATTAAAGTTGAGCAATTTAAACGCAAATTACTCTGCAAAACTTAAACTAGATTTTAAAATAAAACAAAAATGGTTTTTATGCTTAGGGTTTTATTTTGTAAATGGGATGAAAAAAGCAGGTTTACACCGAACAACTTCTTTATTGGTTCTTTATTTTACTGCGGTGTTATTACGACACTGGATATTATTTTAATTATTTTCTTTGATTTTTCTTTGCGGTTACTTTATGTCAACGATATGCCAGAGGAGTTACACTGAATTTTCGATTGCCGAAATTAACGCTTTTATATCAACTATAAGCACCTAGCTACCGGTGGAATTTTCCGTTTTAGATTTCAGAGTAAGAGGAAGCTTTTCTTAGGGTTTTTAACAAACCAAGCAATAATTACAAATACAAGTTTATTGAACTTCATCAAAATAGCATCTGTAACAAAAAATTATACACACCGAACCTTTCGTTCTTTTATGGATAGACATTCCGCCTTGATGAAGTCCCCATAAAGGAGATGAAAAGCTCCGTTGTTTATTATTTTTTGCTGCAGCTGTTTATACTAGTTATAAAAGTTTAAGCTTTTGTATGTGATTACTGTTTCGTTATTCAAAAACAGTTCCGTCTTAACTTGGTGAATACGATTGTCGTTTATGATATATTTTAGTTCCTTACAAAAGGTTTTCGCAATTTTAAGTGAATTTCCAGAGCTTTTTTTGAGATATACTAACGGGCTAAAGCAGAGCCATCGAGTTTCTTCGGACAGTGGTATAACGAAAAACGTGACCAACTAAAGAGCCGTCTTAACCCACTCCGGAAACTTGCAACTAAATGATTTCCTATTTTCGCCTAAAGGAGGAACCAACATACTTAAGCCAAAATTAGTATACAGATCCTTGCCTATTTTAATGAAGTGTGTTAGCTTTCCTGCAGCAATTTAGTTAATCAGCACTTTTGAAAATGGTAATCAGTAATGTTTTTGCAGCAATATGTATTCTTTCGTATGATTTTAAGTAAGGGATTAAAGGGCTAAAACTGTTTAAACTTCAAAAGACGACAAGCTGCAATAACCTAAGAGCTATATGCAAGTTATTTAAAGAAGGAATTAGCACAACATCAAAGGTACCAGAATACCAGTATTTTTAGTTTGTGCTTGAAGGCTTATTTCGTGGTCTTCCTGCTTGTTTTGCGTTCAGTGAAATAGCGCTGTCTTTGTTTTAATTACGTCTCATATGTCTGCCACTTACTGTACAGTCCACACTGTAGTCAATGTATGAGTATATTCAACCTCTTCTGTGGTTGTTGTAAAGTGATACTGTATTTCTTACTCCATAAATGATTCAGAAACATTTAGAATATCGGTCAAAAATATGTGATTGGGTTGGCTATAGAAAGCAGTGAATCCAGCTGCGTGATGTTAATAAGTACACGGTGGTGTCTATTCGCAAGGGACGTTTTGTTAGTATTGCTGTCAATCAGTAATACAGGTCTATTACTACAAGCTACAAATACAATTTCGTTTACCCTTAAAGTAACTAAATGTTTGGAAAATTAGGTTGAAGCATGTTGGAAAATGGTGGAGCCGTGCGGCGCAGCAGGCGGGCTGCCAGTTTAACTGCCCAAGTTTTGTGGAATATGCAAATTGAAGAGGACACTTGCAACAAAATCTCGGCCAAGTAAGTGTAATTAGCCTATCAGCCTTTTGGCTTCATGTCCAAAGTGAGCGACTTTCCTTTCATGATCTGCTCCAATGCCGTTCTGCCACGTCACGGTTAGCTTTGGTTTGAAGGAAATCTTGTAAGTAGTTGCTGACGCCAATTAGTCAAGACTAGACACTGCTGGATTTGATTTTGTAAGCCTTTCCGTTTACCTTTCATGCGTTGAAACACTTGGCCATGCTAGAGTGATAGATTTGACCTTGTCGCTTCGCTGGAGTCGTTAAAAAGCAGTTACGTTCGTTTATCATATTTTAAATGACTTTTTACAGGCCTGGGAGAAAGCTTTCAATTTGTAAAGAAGAGCTTGATTCACTTTCTCAAGTCTCGACGAAGCGGGGTTACAAACGAAGTGTGGGTGATGCTAGCCTTGCGGAAAACGATTACGCAACGGAAAATTTTTATGGAAAAAAGAACAAATTAGAGTCTGGATGCAGCGGACATATATTCTCCATCTCTAAAAATACGGCTACGAAGAAATTGACGGCATCTGTTGCTCCCCTCATTAAAGCACAGCCAACTGTTTCTCAATCTGTGTTGTCTTCTTCAACCGCCACTGACAACCGGCCTCATGCAAACCCGATTTTTCTCTTGCCAGTCTCCCTGCAAGCGAATGAAGGCGCTCCACAGGGCAGACATACCACTGAAGTTGGTGGACTGTCGCTTGTCACTGTTCAAGCGCCTCCCGACCTCTTAAATTGCTTTGGTATCAACAAAGCCATCATGGGGTCCACGCAAACGGAAAAGAAGTGGAATACATCTTGTGCCCATATACCTGCCTGTAAACCAAATGCGTTCCAAGGACTGCCTTCGAAAACAAACAATGATTTTTCCAACACATTCCAGCGCAGGCCTTCAAATTTCCAGCCGTCTTGCGTGGATTCAAGTGACCCGCAGGTCGAGCCTTTGAATTTAAAAATGGGCGAAACTACTATACCTAGTTACAGTTGCTCGGTGGTCAAGCCTACGTCTTCGAATAAATGCATTGATTCTACAAGCAGTCCTTGCCCAAAAGAAAGGCAGCCGCTGCGAATAACAATCAAACGATCATCCATTATCGAACCGTACACAAACTCGACGGAATCGTCCTACAAATGTGCCAAGCCGGAAAGGAGAAAAAGCAGAGCCAGCTCCGTCACTATTAAACTTGAAAGGAGAAAGAGCAGAGCCAGTTCGGTTGATCCGATTCGAACAAAGCAACAATGCGTCGCTGGCGCGGCCAGAAAGCGTCACCTGCAATGTCCATCACCAGGTAGAGTTACGTAAGGAGTACATTGCCCCGAGCTTGACCTGCTCGGTATGAATTGCTGTCGGAGATCTATAAAATTAAAACCAAAAAGCGCTCCCAAAAATGGCTTCTCTATAAATATCGACTTTTTACGTTCTTTTTTGGTTTTTCTTAAATACTTTACATTGCATTAGCCTTACGAAGACCTATTGACTGGAGACGAAAAGCAGCCTAAATCGAGTGGCTGCTAATGCAACGCCTACGTGAAATTTTCGTGACAGTTTCTCGGGAAAAGCGCTTTGCTAGAAATCTCTCTTGCCAAATTGCAGTGTTTGTGTTAGCATTCATAGAGTCGGCATTTTTAGCTAATACAACGCGGGTCTAAACTCAAGTTTTATGCTTAAAACCGCAGAGTTTTTCCTGTGACCGAATTTGGTACTAGAGTGCATGCATTGATCTGTTTATTGCTTTTAGATTACCTATGTTCGTCACCGGATGCAGATGACGTACAACGCGTAGCACGTCACACTTGCAGTCGAAAACAAATTCACCTTCGTAACAAAGCAGCTCCTCCACCGAATGCACTTGAATATGCTGATGCTGAGTTTGTCGAAATGGTATGAAAATTTTGCTCTTGTTTTTTCAATCGTAACGAACCTGTATGATCGGGTTTCATTGTAAAAGGGAAAAGTAACTGATCCCTTGCGATCATATCTATATTTTTGCTTAGGGAGAGTGACTTTGAAGAAAAATTTTTGAGCACCCCCTTTTGCGAAAGTTTTCTAATGTACCGTATTTGACCGCGTATAGGGCGCACTGGCATACGCGACGCACGCCCATTTCAGCAAGTCAGATTCAGGAGAAAAGTTTTTAGTGTAAATTAAACACACATTGTTGAAAGCAATCTAGCAGCACATTACACAAGCAGAAAACATTGCCGTGCAAAAGCATGTTATACACAACCTACATGCACTTCAAATATAGGAACTGACTATATTTTTAAGAATTTCGTAGTTTTACTCCTCACCGTCAGATGCTATTGTGTCAAGGTTCCGATCAGCTGACATAAACATGGGTCACAGCCTCACAGGTTAAATTGCTTTTATTTTTACGGTAAATATTCGTTTTGTAAGTAATAAATAATAATACCAGTAAATAGCATAATGATGCATAGATTTAGGGTAGATAGAAGTACTGATCATAAGCTGGGTTAGTGATCTTCTGGGAGAAGATTAGCCTAGGAGAGGTCTTAACTTTGTATATCAGGCGCAGGGCGATTTTTTGAGCAAAAATTTTAGGAAATAAGTGCGCCTTCTATGCCGTCAAATACGGTAGTTGCTATGATGTCATTAAGTATCAAAAAAATGGAATAATGCAGTCTTTCAAGTGGAATTGCAGCATAAGTGTTTGTGGAATTTTTATTAACTTTTGATGAAGTAGTCTTGCTGACCTATACGATTGATTGTCATCAAAACTTGTAGCAATTGTCGTCAAAAGTACGTTATTTTGTTTTGCAAGAGCAATATCGTTTCGCTTCCCTATTATTAGTCTTGTAAAAGTGGTTTGAAAATTACAGATTGTTTTGCAATCGACCAACATTTTTACAGGTTAAACAATGAGCAGTTGATAGGCTTTGTATAATCAATTTAAATAACTACTTAATGCATTTAGTTCTGGCATCTATTGGAAGTTTGTATCAAAACTGGTAATTTTTTTCTCAGGCATTTTTTCTTGTCATCTCTTGCATATATAAACCGATTATTGGTTTTTCTTGTAAACTAACTTGACACAGAGCACAATATGACGTTGTCACTTCTAGGCAAAAGTATGCCACCACACAATTGACGTAGTCTGGCGATGCAGGCTTAACCAATTAACTGCAAAATCTTTAATTTACTATTTTTCCTCAGCAACGACAATTACTCGCGGAAGCGAAACGAAAACAAAGAAAAAAGGAAAAAGCGAAAGCAAAGATAGAAGCTAAAAAAACGAAGCTCAACTGCGACATGAACGAAGAAGAGCGTTCATTAACAGCTGTGGACCAATTCAAACTTGCAGTACCTGAGCAAAGCAGCAATGGTTGGAAGTGGTGTGGTAACCCGTACACGTCTCTGGTATTTTCGGTGGTAAGTAGTTCGCAAATTCAAGGTTTTTCGCATTTGCGTATGGGAGTATTTGAAATGCCAAAGTACTACACTGTAAACACGATTGTAGGCAACAGCGGGATGAAGTTGGCAATATTTGTAATTTTAAGTGGTAGCTCTTCGCCGGCAGGGAAACTAGCTGTCTTGGTACCCTCAAGCCGCCAAGTGAACCCCTATCATCAGCACTTTGACACACTATACAAATATTGGTCAACTAGGTAGTTCAGTGCGGTGAGGTGTTACTCATTGCCTGCTTTGTTAAGAAATGCGCTTCGCAACGTTTTCTTCTCTGCAACAGCGCTTGCGGTTGAAATGCTGTGTGCGAACAGTACCGATTGCTTGGAAGTTTGTCAGCGCATCGGTTGTTCAATTTACACATGTGAAAATTTTCCGGGTATTAAAAACACATGTCACTTGAGAATAAGCAAGTCATTTAGTCACGCTATTTTTGCCATAGGACAGCGGGAAATACGTGCGACGAGTTTGTTATCCTGGAATGACCAGAGTGGACAAGAGAGTGGACACCACTGACGTGGTGTTGGTTCATGACTCCGTGTTTCTTCGTCCTTCAGGCGATGAAGAGCTCTCTTATGTTGCAAGAGTATCTGCTCTTTGGGAAAAACCAAAGACGAAAGAAATGATGATGAGCTTGGTGTGGTATTATAGGTAAGAATTGCAGAAGTTGCGTCATCCGTGAATATTCTCATTTGCAATTACGCGTGAGAATTTATTATGATGGTTGGTTGCTTGTGAAACAAAATTGGTAAATCCTTCACTTTCAAAAATTGATTTTCTCGTGACATTTTACTATCAGTGCAAGATGTTCACCCCACGGTCATCTTGGAACAATACTTACATCTCATACTACAATGTATTGTATGGCCTACACATTTGATGTTTAATTATGCATTTGGTCATTTTTTAGGATTTTCTTGAAGGACCCGACTGATGTACTCAATTTCGTTTGTAATTACCACCCGCAAGTTTAATTTAGCGCTTAAAGATCGGTTAATTGTACCACTTTGCGCTTCTAATTGATTCATTAACTGGGGATGAGTAAGGATATTATATACAGGGTGGCAATGACGAAGTGATTTTTTGGAGTTTAATTACAAGCAATCAACATATTTTGTGGGAAAGAATGAAAGTTCCAAAAGATCAATAGTGGTAGTATTCTGGACTTTAAAACCCATTCGGGGTTCAAATCCCTTCTAAAATTATTGATATTTACGTAACAAGGCAACCGCAATTAAAAGGTTAACTGACTTTTTTGACCACTTGTTATTGTTCTTCTTCGTTTGATCTATATGGTGTTGAATATTATGCAGGAAGATGTCCATACCCTGCGTAAGAGGTTATCCTATGTTTGCGAGTCTTCAGTGAGACTGGGGCCACCACGACGGGTAGACTGCTTGGCCCCGCCACCTGTCTGTCACATAAAGATGGAGGCGTCCCGTTAAGTGCCTTGCCCAAACACACAACAAGCAAGCTTGCCGTCCGCAACTTTCCCTTTTGTGCTGAGCGCCAAGCAGGAAAGCTGTGAATACCATTTTTTGAAGTTTTTGGTATGACTCGACGTGGGTAAATAAGCCCCAGGCTTACCAACTGCGAAGCGAATCTCAAACCACTAAACCATCGCGCCGGTCATTGTAAGTGCCATGACTTGTTCTTTTTCACATTTATTTAAAATAGTGCGTCATCGAAATTTGTCTGATTTTAATATAATAGCTTGTTCTTCTAGTTTTATTATGGCATTTAAAAGCTTTAAGCAATGTTGTTTTACTATTTATTTACGTAGCGTTATTTGCAATGGCCTTTCGAATTTAGCGGTTCACTGGCTTTCAGTTAAATCCGTAACAATTACGGGTAAATTAACATCATTGGTATTTGTCTAATGGCATCTAAAGTTATTTTACTTGCTTTGACGACAATCATCATAATGCAAAAACACTAAATTAGGTTAGATGAGTTCGCAGTAAAACTAATGTTTGATAGTTTCCTTACAGTAAGTTCAATTTTGCTTACGTGATATGTGTCACGAGTGTGTCATATTGTCTGTCGCTAATAAACTGCGTTTACCACAAAATTAAACGCCAATGCAAACTTCAATTCTGGACTTATAACCAATGCTAATGATGATTACGAATATTTTCTGCTGGCAACTAGGCGCTCAAAACTTCAGAGAACTCGTACGCCGATGCCGTTTGAACTGTATGACTGCTTTTTTTCAGACCGGAACACACCGAAGATGTGAAAGCAACAGAAGCGTGTGAAGACGAACTATTTGCTTCGCGTCATCAAGATGAAATCAGTGTGGCTTGCGTTGAAGAACGATGTCACGTGCAAACCTATTCACAGTTCTGCAGGTGTGGCCTTTTGTGATATTTCACAGTATGCAAAACCAGGAGGTCAAAGACGTCAGGTTCGAAAAACAATGATCACATTCTGCTGTGACTTCGCCAAAGGGCGTATTGTTGAGTGTTTGCTCCTGTTCTTTGGGACAGAGGCACGACATGAAACGATTATCCGGGTTCCCGACACAACCCCAATCACGATCTGGCTCGGGTAAAGCTTTACTCCATTTTCGGATCAGTCGTAAATACAAATTACCGACTGCATCAACAAGGAGGATTGTCATTGCTAGCGCCCACTCGGCTGTGTTAAGTCAGCAGCTTCATTATTGCAACACGGTGAAACACGGCAAAAAGATTGCTTGATAAACTCTACCAAGCATGCTTACAACGCTACTTACAAGTTCGTGTTTTAATCAACTAAATGGTAACCTAATCTTTTCGTTTAACTGGGTGCACGAGCGAGCGGGAAAGATTTATTACATTAAGTTACTTTCTGTCTAATGCTTGCATAATCTTTGCCCCAAGAATATGTAAGGCCTCAGAAAGAATTAGCTTCCAATTTTATGATGCTATTGACAGAGCATAAATATCATGGTATCACACGTAATGGCAAGCGTAATAAATGAACGTACGCCCTGAGCAATACCACAAAATTATTATTATTATGTATTTGAAGCAAACGTAGAGCTACATTTTGTAGTATGAATTTTTTAGTTGTGAATTCAAATTGCACCACTGGACCCATAGTTCCTTTTGAAACTTTTTCAACGTTGTGCGAAAGTTTATTTCAAAAATATAGTGCCATGGCCCGTCCTGTAGCAGCAAAGAGCGAAAAACTTTTGGCTGTAAGTTAAAAATCATTGAAACTTGACACGCGTAATCTCGAAATGCAACCGACGAACCGTTTCCTCTAACATGATATTCAAGTGTAATTGGAAAGACTTGATGTTTGTTTTACTGTGTTGCAATCGTAGCCACTGCTTTGACGATGAGCGGATATTTTGACCTAACAAAGTAAACAAAGCTACTGCTAATTACGGACGAGCACCAAGCGGAAACATGCTTTTATGAGTAGAGAGCAACCCGACGAGCGTAT
This sequence comes from Trididemnum clinides, assembly GCA_963675345.1. Classification (NCBI taxonomy): domain Eukaryota; kingdom Metazoa; phylum Chordata; class Ascidiacea; order Aplousobranchia; family Didemnidae; genus Trididemnum; species Trididemnum clinides. The sequence goes on from OY776302.1 coordinate 15,275,248, forward strand.
TCTTTGACATTTTTTACGCTGAATTTCATTCTTTGAAACCACAAGGTGTGCTTTTGTCAGCTTTTTGTTCTACTCTTGTACACCTGCGCGTAAAAGCAAAAATTTTTAAACCTTGTTTCTAGAAATATCGCAAACGTCCTTTCTATTAACGAGCTATTTAATTTGTGTCAAAGGATTTTGTTTTTTTTTGCACCAAGCTTTTAAAATAACTGTTTAGCTTTTTTTACCTGCGAATTTATTTTAATGCCATTAGCTCTGAAAATTACAGCCACCCAAACTAGGTTCATTTGCGTTGTCGCGATTGCGGTTGTTACTTGTAGCTTAAATAATGAATATCCAATAAGGTCATCAGATCAATCATTCTATTTAAATACTGAAAAACCATTTTTTGTGATAGCGTCACAACTTAAATGTAGCTTTTGGAAATAGTTTGGGTAACATTTTGTCGTATTGCACCCATCTAAGGCGACATCGCTTGTCATCACAAAACGTTTTTACCGGACTGCTTTTTTTCAATGAGATCACAATTAAAGTTTTCAAACTGACAAAGTTCTCAGGCTGCAAATTAAACCAAGTTCAACTGCTTTTCAACAGCGTTCGCTGAAAGTTAGAGGGGAAATGACGTCATGTCACGAGGTTGTCGCTGTTTCTGCTCATTTGCATTATTTATATTCATCATTTTCGATAGCGTTGCACCATAATAATGACGCAACATTATTGTAGCCTAATTTGTAATCTTACACAACTTCAAGTAAGATCAGTATAAGCTATAAATCGAGTTGCAAAGGTTTGCGCAATTGGCCTATTTTCAGTAACCTCAGCTTTGGTCAGTCTTTCGTGTACGTATAACTGACGTACGAAAAAACCTGTTCATAAGTTACGAAAAATGATAAAAACTTGATTTCAATAAAGGTTTGGAAACATGTGTATAGCCTATTCTATTTTATCAGTTAGTTAAAGGCAATCTGCACTTGATTATTTTACGATTGAGCTTGCGTCATAAATGATTAGTTTAACCTATAGCATTGGGAAGCAATATGAAGTTGGGCGAAGAAGAACTTCTTATGTTTTACAATATCTGGGGATAGTAGAAGGCTTGTTTACAGTTTAAAAGAGTATTGGTCTTTCATGCAATCATTGAATGAACTTGTAATTCTTAAATTGTGAGTGCTTCCAAATACCTCTGCTTTACAATTTTTATTCAGTGCGATTAAATGTAACTCAAAGGACGTTTTTATTGTTATGACTGCCATTACTCTATAGTTAATTTAGTGCCATCATTTGTTTTGCGTATGCAAAAATGTGATTTTGTTGTTTGTTTGTAGAACACAGACGACGGCGCGATATGATGGCATGTGGAGGTGGAACGATTTGCGCCGCATTGTTCCTGGGCGTCCGAAGTCGATTTCCCCGCGAAGAAAGCCGTTTGTCCGGCCAATGCTGCCTGGCGAAACCCGGATGAGCGCTCGCGACACGTTTTTCTGTCGCGATCTTTATGACGTTTTGCAGAAGCGCGTGAGAGTAAAACTACCACTCCCGACGCCTTTGACCCATTAAACGTGAAGACTTCATCGGTCTGAGATTTAAAAGGACCATAATTTACCGCTCATCAGTCAGCAGTCGTTTGTTCTTCCGTTGGTGCGGGAGTCTTGCAGACTTAAAATGAACTGTGTTGAATTCCAAGGTTTCTTGATTGCGGCAACTTGGCGCTGGATTAAGCTGTAATTAACAATTTGTTTGTGATATACAAGCGCGGTCGATCTCATCCAAAACTTTAATTACGTTTCTTGATTCTTCGTAACAGTGTAGGGTTTGTGGTTCTTAATCTGGGGTTCGACGAGATCCTTTTGAATTATAAAAAATTTAGAAAGTCAAATTTCCCGTGTCAACTTTGAAAAGTATCAACCGCATGCACACAAGGAATATCTGGGGATAGATCGTGAAAGTTTGTCTGATCGGCTAATTAAGACCTTGCTTGTTTAAAAGCGCCCATCAAATGTGGTCTCTATAGAAAAGCCTGTGGATTTGCGGCTTTGAGTTCAACAAACCTTTCGAGGAGAACGTTGAGTTTAGCTTGTTTTTCAAAGAGTAAAGAAGCCTCTGGTGTAGGAAAAGTGAATTGATTGAAAATTTTCGTAAAACAGCATATGGTTATTTTGTTATACTTTTGGAACCAGCGTAGAAGCCTGCAATATTGCAAAATAATTCAATTGAAGACGGGTATTGGTTAAATTTGTATCTGGCAATACTTTTTAAGTCAGTTTTGCAAAATTGTAAATTTTCATTACAGTTCGGTTAGTCAGATCATTTTTTTAACTATTGAGTAAATTTACGCAACAAATTTTCCTTAAAGGTTCTTTTTCTGTTTCGCTATTTTGCTTTTTAAAAAAGTTAAGACACTTATCAACACAGACTGAGTTTTTAATTTGGCTTTGTTCCGTTGTGTATTGCTTTTCAAGAAACATTTAAATAAATATGTGTAGGTTTAAGGTGTTCGGTATCAGCTTTTTCAAGGTGTTACAGTTTGATGATGCGTTTGTTTATTTCTGCTGTTGGTTGTTTAATTTACTCTACGGTAGTGAACAATCATTTTGTTGTTCAAAGTTTTGAACCACGAGAAAAACTGTTTAATGTAGCAGTTTGTGGCATTGCTTGATCTTGTGCGATTTTTGAACATAAGAGTGCTGTATTTGGTTCTTGTGCAGTTTTGTTTTTGTTTAGTGCTTTTTTCGTGCATTTCTTTATAAACGGAATTAAAGTTGTTTTACTTCAGGTTATTTTCTTTATTACTGAATTCCATATTTGCTATGAAATTATACAGATAGGGTTGCAAAAGTAATTTTTGTGAAGATTTTTGAGCTCTTGTCTTGAAAGTAGCAGATATTGTACAACCACACTTTAAATCGCATGCCATCTTTCGACCTTAACGACATTGATTGCGATCTGTTTCTCATTTATCAAATCATTACACCAAAATCGTTTTGCTGAAGGTAATCAAGGCTAAGACCGATTTTCATGCATGAATTGTGCTGGGCAGCTCTTGGGCATTTGGTTGCGGTCGGTAAAATCAATTTGGCTATTCGCTAGTTGATGACGAAGAGTTACTGGCGCCTACTGTGGTATGTTCAGAAGTATTGTGACTTAACCCTTTGAACCCGACATTCCCACATTTAAAAGCTCTCCGACCCGAGATTTCCAGCCAAAAATTTTCAAAAAAAATCATTTTCTTTTTTTTTTCGTTTTGGGATTATGAATCGCCTGCAGCTCTCAAACCAACTTCAAAATCAGTGTAGTAACATTGAAATAGCCTTTGCAGGTGCAGATATGATCCTTATTGTACATTTTCACGTTTGGCCGGAAATCCGGCCTTTAGGGTTCAAAGGGTTAAAGCAAATATGTCAGCAGATCAACCATAAATTACATATTTAGTGTGAGTTAGATAGCCTAAGTCGAATCTTTTCAGTCGCTGTGTGGTAGAGGTAATTGTTGATGATTGCCAAAACCAGAGAGAGAGAGAGTTCGAAATTCATTAAAATAATATCGATGTATGTTAAATGGGCAATCGAAATTGACAGCGCTTTGGTGCTTCAGTGAAGGTCTAGCACGAAAGTGAGTAAATGAAAAGAAAACACTAAATCAGCGCGTTCGAAAACCCAATGTAGAGGTTAAAACGTTCGCTTCGCAGCTGGTAGACCTGGGTTAATTTTCCTTGCCGAGCAATATCAAAGAGAGCGATATCCAAGGCTTTAAACCCGTTTGATCTCTGTTAACAGAGATGGCCGAATTCACCTGATGATTCTCGAAAGTTTATTTACAGCTGCTTTTGATATAAACAATTGTTGCTTATTTGACAATCTACGAGCAATTCTTTATTTCAGCTCTTCAAGCCCTCTAAGCATTTTTTTCTTCTCTTTTTCCCTTGCACGCTTAAACTGGCTCTATGATGTCATAATACGTACAATTAACACAAATCTTCGCTACCGCAGATCATTATATGAAGATGTTTTCAAAAATTGCAACCTTTTTGCAAAATCAGTTTATTAAAAGATTGATTTGTGACCTCATTTCTCAACTAATTTTCAAACTTTTTTCAACAAATTAAAGATTATTTCAAGGCAAGTCAGATAGTGTATAATATGTACAAGTAATATTTCATTTTATAGTGAAAAAACTGAACTTTAAGACATGTGGTGTAACTTTTTACCCCTGCCAAAAATGGTGAGCTCAGCAAAAACAGGTGACTTTAATACAAAAACGTTATAATAAAGTACTAACAATTACTATCCTTTCCAGCAATAGGTGACTTCAATTACTTGAGGCTAAGGATTAGTTTATAATGGCTGATCAAAACTTGGTTGCCATACATGATGTTTTATTTTTAGTTGAACAATTATCCTACTAGAGCTAACAAACTTGCAATTGCTAAACAAGATTAGTTCTTTGGTAAATTTTGACTACTTTTCCTCACAAGCGTAATTCTTTTGCATTATCTGCAGAAGTTTTCAAAATGATCCATTAAAAACTGAAGTCTCCAATCGTTTATGAAATGTCGTCTACTGGTTAAAAACACGCAAAGTTTTAGTTCCTGCAGTGCACAAAATTGCAATTCCTAGAAAAACTTAGTCCTTTGGTACATTTTCTTTATTTTTTCTCCATAGCATGGATGTTCGGCATTATCAATTAAGTTGTTCAAAAGACTCATCGAAAAATGAAGTCAACAAATTTTAATATGTAGCCTACTCCAAGGACAACACTTGGTGATCACCCAAGAAAAACACAATGGGGTAAAGATGGTTTGTTCTTATCGTTTGTAACAAACTATAAGTGTCGAGCTACATATGATCTAAATGTTGAAGCAATTTTTTTGCAATTGGGCAAGGATGTCGCAGCAGCCAGCTGATTTGATATTCTTAACCTCGACATTATTAATGGGGGCTCCCACAACTGCTATAACTAAACTGTGAGTATTTCATTTCGAATTAGTTTGCTCTTTGCATGGTGGCGTTTATGCCAGTGCCAAGGAACATGTACGCAGTCAGAGACGTTAATTCATATTAATTCGCCTTCAATGACAAAGAAGTGGTAAGTAGCGATCCTAATAATGATGGCTCAAAACGCATTGTGAGGTCATAATGTTAAATGACATCACGATGATTGCCACTATTTAGCGAGAACAGCAACAGGCAGCAAAATTATCCACTACCATTTTGATAGCAAACATAAATGGTAAAGCCCATTACTGGTATTTGTAATTGCAAGGATTGGCCTATCGGTACAAAACACTAATCTTCATTTAAAAGTAGGGAGGTCTGGATTATGGGCAAAGTTAAATGAAATAAAATCCCAAATTTAAGACAAGATCAAAATTATACAATAATAGCATCAATCTGGGACACTAGATTAAGAGGAAATGTTTTTGTTTGAAAAGAGCTTAATAGGCGCCTATTGCAATAGGTTGTATGACTTAAAGGAAAGGCAGGGCCCCTTTTCATGTTATGGCCGAATTAAAGCAAACAGCGCAGGCAAAAATCTTAATGTCACCAATATTAATACAAAAGCGGGCCCACCAAATTGTTGAACATGCCTACCACCATACAGCTCATTTCTTTATGAGTCAAAACGACCACCATTTGGGCGACGCCATCAATTTTGACTATGCCTCATTTCCCCCCTCCCCCCCTTACTTTTTAAAAAATTACGAATGGTAGTTTGTGTCATCATTCTTTGTTTTTGAATACTTCCAGTTTTGATTAATACACCAACATGATCGCCATTTGATGTACAGGAGCTATGGATTATATTTAGTAAAATATTTCGTTGTGGCTCTAACAAATGTTTGTACGGTTAAGCTGGCGCAGCTGCATTAATTGATACGTTTTAAATCGGCACGGGTGATAGTATGGCCTGCCGGGGTTAAATCGTACTATACTTACGAGAAACATTTTTTCTATTTTGCTTGACAATAGCTTTATAGAGCTACCGGAACCAAACCTGAAAATTTGGGAAAAGCAAGAACTTATTTAACTTCTATGAGCAAACTTAAGTAAGGAAAAACAAATATGAATCATAATGCGTAGCCAGCAGGGACTTAAAAAAGTTTGAGGCGAAATCAAAATTAACAACGTCACTCTGTTAAATCTCACCACATGGAACATCTGGGTATTTTGCTTTATAAAAGCTTTATAGAACTACTGGGAAACCAAACATTTGAGGAAAACCAAGGACACTTTAATCTCCCCAGGGCACGTCAAGCAGGGAAAAAAGAACATGCTACATAATGCGTAGCCAGTGAGGACTTGAGAAAGTTTAAAGAGAAATCAAAAGGAAACAGCGTCACTGTGTCAAATCGCACCACGCGAAAGACATTTTTGCCTTTTTGCTTCAGAATAGCTAATATCAAAAATGTAATCCTTGCTTCCAAACTACGGGAAACGCAAGGCTCCCTTGGGTTCGTGTCAGCAATGAACACAGCACATAGATCTAAAACATAGCCAGGATCTTGACATGAGATATTCAATTAGGAAAAGGAGCACAAAAAGTCGTGAACATCTTATGTGCAGAAAACACATAAACTTTTGGTAACTCTTCATACAAGAACCTGATAAGTAAAGCCGGCTTGGCCGGCTGAACCGACACTCTCAATCCCGACGTTGCTGATGGAGGCTCTTCGGGTGACGCCGTCATATATACTATAAAGCAAGGATTTTTTCTTATGCTGATATGCTGCCTGCTATGGTATTTATGTCATTTATGTCTATACTCTACATCAGTGTTTCTCAAACGGTGTGCCCAGGCACACATATGTGCTCCGAGAGATGTTCAGGTGTGCCCCACGAAATTCTAGGTAGATATATAGTGAATATGTCCATAAACAATTGATTTATAGTACATTATATCCACATTTCAATGTTAAAAATTTCTTTACGACAGGCTGTTAATATTATGCTAAGAGCGGGAAATGTCCAGCAAGAAATAGCCATTCGAAATGGGTTTTGGCTGATGAGTCATCTGAATTGCAGCGGTGCCATATTTAACCTAGTAGTAGCAAAAACACAAGGGAAATATAATAAAAATTGGACTACTATTAGGTTACATTCTGGCAACCCTGAATTCTGAAAAAGGGCTTGAAAAATTACGAAATTTGAAATATTTATCCTTGTTTAGCGCTGAACCGGCACTATGTGGCATCAGCCTTTCGTTGTGGCCATCCGCCACTCACGTGGATACCTCTAACGTCATAAGATGTTTTCCTGTTGTAATTTCTCCTAAGCGTGGCAAGATTTCGAGTAATAGTTTAGCCTAGCAGTGACAAACAGTGCTTGATAAACAGCTTCATAAATAATGCATTGTTTTGTGTTTCAGATGTGTATTTCAACATTTTCCTCTTAAGTCCAAATAAATATTTAGTAATCCACCCATACAAATGGATAAATTTCTAAAACAAAAACGTGAACATGATGATTCCGGCAGTCATAAACACAATCAAAGTAGTTCAAAGAAAAGAGTTATAACCCGGTCTATTCGAAAATACAATGAAAGTTATTTAGCGTTTGGTTTTCATTGGACTGGAAATATTCATGAACCTTTGCCTCTATGTGTAGTATGTGGATATAAAATGGCAAATAAATCATTGGTTCCGAGTAAATTGACTAAACATTTTAAAACTTGGCGCTCTCATTTGCAAGGTAAATCTGTCAATTATTTTAAAAGATTGTTAGAACAACAGACGAAAGCAGGAAACTCTTTCAAAAGCAGAATGACTATTTCTGAAAAAGCTCAGATTGCGTCTTACGAAGTTTCTGAGTTCATAGCACAAAATATTAAAGTTCATACTTTAGGAGGTCACTCATTCTGCCTGCGTGTAAGAAGATTGTAAAAAGAATGTTGGGAAATGAAGCAGCAAAAGAAATAAGCAAGGTTCCTCCTTCTAACGACACTGTTCACAGACGTATTCTAGAAATGTCAACCAACATCGAAAAAACAGTTCGTAGTAATAAACTTCAGTTTTCAGATTTTGCATTACAAGTAGATGGGTCAACATACAATGCTAATAAAGCGCAGCTATTAGCATTTATTCGTTTCATTGATAAAGATCAAATTGTAAATCATTTTCTTTTTTGCAAAGAATTAAATACAACTACAAAGGGTGAAGATGTTTTTAACATTTTAAATGATTGCTTGTCCAAATGACAAATATCATGGACATCATGTGTCGGTATTTGTACAGATGGAGCTCCATCAATGGTAGGCTGCATGAAGGGCCTTACATCTTTTGTAAAAAAACAAAATAAAAATGTTGCTGTAACTCACTGCTCTCTTCATAGAGAAGCATTGATGGCTGAAACATTAGGAGAAAAACTAAGAGAAGTGTTGAATCTGTTGAGCTTGTAATTTACTTTAAAACAAGACCAGTAGAGTCACATTTATTTGAGCAGTTATGTAGCAATATGGACTCACAACATAGGCGTCTGTTTCTGCACACTGAAGTCAGGTTGCTTTCCAAGGGGAAAGTACTTAATCGTGTATATGAGCTTTGAAAAGAGCTACTTAAGTTTTTTGAAGAAATGAAGCAAAACCACTTTTGCGAGCTCCTTCGATGTGAATCTTGGATTAGCAAATTAGCATACTTGGCTGATATATTTCAGCACCTCAATATTTTGAATGTTACCATGCAAGGAAGTAAAGAAAATATTTTGACATCTATTGATAAAATGAAAGCTTTTCAAAAAAAAACTACTCATCTGGAAGAGAAAGGCTTCGGGAGGTGAATTGGAAATGTTTCCTTTGATAAGTAAAGCTTCCGCAAATGATGGTTTGCTCTTGATAATTGAGCATTTAACAAATTTGGAAGCTAACTTAAAATATTATTTTCCATCACTTAACACTGAAGAATATAATTGGATTCGAAATCTATTCATAGAAATTTCAGATAATGCTCGAGTTAGTTTAACACTAACAGAAAAAGAAGAACTAGCATCTATATCCACCGATGATAGCTTGAAGATTAAACACAAGGAGTCTAGCCTTAAAAAAATCTGGATTTTAATGAGAGAAGAATAGCAGTCAATAGCCAAAAAAACTTTAGCCATTTTACTGCAATTTTCAACGTCATATCTATGTGAATTAGGATTTTCTACTCTCACCAATATCAAGTGCAAAAAAAGAACAAATCTGCAATCCATAGACAAGGAAATGAAAGTTTGTTTATCCTACATACGCCCCAACATTGAAGAAATTGCTAAAGCACATCAGGCTCATACTTCTCATCAGCACAAAATAGATAATAAATAAAGGAACATATACATCTCCTTGTTTCAGTTCTTTTTTTTCTTTGTTTTTTTTACATTTTGCAATGCATTTCGTAAGATTTTGTGTGTAGTGTGCCCACAACTTTTTGAAAAACTTCAAGTGTGCCCCGACTTCAAAAAGTTTGCGAAACACTGCTCTACATCATTGTAATAAAATCCCGAGTTTTAGAAAAAATCAACATAAAACTATAATCATAACAATTTGTAAAACTGAATACAGAGAGAACAATCTCCCCTTTTGTCGCTGGGCAGGAAACAAGACCAATAGTGCAGCCAAATTAGAAATTTGATACCACAAATATAAATAAGAAAAGGGCAGCGCCAATTGGAAAAATAGGCTTACCATTAAATAGTTTTTTTCTTTGATTGTAAAAGCAACCACCATTTTGCAGCTACAATCAGTTTTGATTAGGTTCAATCCCTGCTCCCTCACAAGTATCAACGATAATTTGTGGCAAGATTCTTTGTGGCATAGTCAGTCATGATTAAGAGAATATGATGATCACAATTTCGTGTGCAGGAATTGTGAAAGTGCACAAAAATTTATAAACTTTTGGCTACTCCTCACACAAGAGCAGGATGAAGCCGGCGCAGCCGGTTGAACCGAAATACTAAACCCGGACATTACTGATGGAGGGCCTCTGCCGGACGACGTCGGCAAAGCCGGCTAGTATATATATATAAATATATTTCTATTTGAACAGCTACAGAATAGACATTAAAACCACAACAGACTGTTTCGCTTAGTGGCTCATCAGGTGGTGTGTCTGCAACATACATATAAAACGCTACAAAAACCGGCATAGCGTTTTTGTAGTGTTCTATGTGTATTTTGCAGACGCACGACCTGATGAGCCACTAAGCGAAACAGACTGTTGTGGTTTTAATGTTTTTAATGTCTATTCTGTAGCTGTTTAAATAGAAATATACTACGACTCCGGCAAGTTTGCTGTTGAACACTGTGAAGCCAAGTGACTATTATACATGTATATATATAAAGCAATGTAACAAATTTCCAAGTTTAAGAAAAAATCAAAATAAAACCATAAACCTAGCATTTGAAAAACTGAATTTAGAGAGAACATTTGTTGAAAAAATAACTTGGCCTAATAGGCGCTAACTAAAATATGGTGAATGACTTTGGGCGAAGAAATAGATGCTTTTGTCGCTACGCCGAAAACAAGGCAAATAGCGCAGCCAAAGAACTTTATATCACAAATATAAAAGCGAAAGAGGTCACACCAAATCGCAAAATTGGCTTACGATTAAATAGTGTATTTCTGTAATTGGGAAAACAAGCACCATTTTCCCGCCAGCATCAGATATGACATTTCAGTGACATTCCAGCATCAGTGTTTCACCCTCTCCCCTTACACTTTCTAAAAGCATTAATGGTAGTTTGTGGCAGGATTCTTATATTGTGAGCATTAGCAGTCTTAATTAAGAGAATTAGGTAGTTACCATTACGAGTACAAGAATTATGGATGTGCATAAAAACACAATTTTCTCGTGTCTTTTCACACAAGTGCACAATGGGTAAAGCCGGCGCAGACGCTTAAACCGCTATTGTTAACGCCAAGGTTACTGATGAGGAGCCCTGCCGGGCACCGCAGGCAAAACGGCTAGTTTATTAATAAACAAGAATCAAAGACCCAGATGCAAAGACCAGATCAGCACGACCAAGCCGACAAAAGCAGAGAAAAAAGTGATCCAAATCGAACATCATCATTTGGTTAAGGTTGTGACTACAAGGAAGTTAATTTGTTTGAAATGGGAAAAAGATTCAATTTTTAAAATCTGGTTTTGTTTGCGTTAACGTAAGTGGCTGGAAATGGCTTGTGATGTGGAAAAGTATTTTGCCAGAAACAAGCGATTTGTCTAGCTATACCAAAAAAAAATTAGACGATTTGTTGCAAAATTTTATGTGTATAACAAAAGACGTAGAGGTAGGGTTACCATTTTGTGCTTATTTCTAAGATTTGTGGTTAACATTCAGTTGCGTGCTTATTTTGTCTCGGAAATTGTTATTGCAAAAGCATGGTGTTGTTTAAAATTTTGACACCCTAAAAAACCCGCGCAATAGATATGTCAAAGGTGGTGCAACTGCACGATTTTGTCGTAGAAAAGGATGACCTTCAAAAAAAAAGGTCTTCAAATAAGATCGGGGATGAATATTTTAAATTCCTGGCGAAAACATCCTTTAATCACAGCGTGCTTTTGTTTTGTTTCAAACCGATGGCAACCCTGCGTATCGGCTGCTTTACCATCAAGCATAGATATCAGGCCTAACTGACTTTGTTTGCGTGCTTGCCTAACGACAAAAAAATAGACTTTAAAGCTATGAAAATAACGTACAAACGGCAATATACGGTAATGTGCTCTCTTCAGTGAAGAAACATGCAACAAATAAATCAAACAAATAACTTTGAATCAGCAATAACAGCTTTCGACAGCTACACACTGGTTCAACTTGATAATGTAAGAGCAAGGGCTGAACTGAGGCAAGTTTTTTCGAGTCTGTACCTCGGGATTCCCTGAGGTAGCGCAGTTGTTTTCGTTTTTCATGTTATGTGTTTTGTATTGTGGTGGTGTGTACTTTATTAGTTTGAGTGAGCAACCGGTATCAATGTAAAAGAAAAAGGCAAACTTAAACAAAGCTATCAAGGTCGTTTTAGTGGCAAAGGTATTCAGCGTTTCTGAAACAGCATGAAGAGGTCTACTTATTTTGTTAAATCAAAGAGACCGGACAAACAAGTGGTTTAGCCCCCATATCTTCCCCTGAGAGTTCGCTCCTTGGGCATCAAAGTGACGTGTTTGAAGTTAACTAACTCCACGAAGGTTATGTCCTCCTGCACATGATTACTTTTCAAGTAAAAATGGGTACATAGGCATAAATCGGCTTGCAAATGTATCATGTTCTGACCGCTTGTCATTTTGTTATAGCGAGCCTCTGTCAATTGAAAGACCGCAGAGTTTAAAACTTGGGATGGTGATTGCTTAAACGTAATTGTTGAAGCATCTTTGCTTGCTCGTTAATTCGACTCTTGGGTTAGTAAAATACGGCTGATCAACTTCGAAGTTATTTGAACCGCCAGGCACATTGCTGGAAGGACTGCCCACTACAGAAACAAAGTATTTTGATTGAGCTTTGCTGTCTTCCGGGAAAACAGTGTCGTTCATACTGAAAGACATTGCGAGAGGCTGTTGCCCTGATGCCTGGACCGGAGCTGTTGTTTGCCGATCAATTTGACCCCCGTTTAATTCTGGCAGGTTGACAGCTTTTCCGTAAACTGGCGGTGCAGAAGGTGGTGAAAAAACATTTGCCTGCTGGTAGTTTTCATCAGGTTCATCATAGCTGAATGGCTTGTTGGTATTGAAAGAACCAGGGTAGCGGAGGTGCTTTTGTTTACGAATCACTTTTGGTTTCTTCACGCAAAGCTGAAACAATACTGTTTATTACTTCCAGGCGATCTATGCATTTTTATGTTCAAATCAATGTTGACTTGTTTCAATATCTAAAGAGAATTACAAAAAAACAATTTAAACCTAACTAAATAAAAGCTTAACTATAATGCACAGTTTCTCCGCATGGCGCTCAGAACAAAAGGGTGGTGTTTAGAAAAATCAGGAAAGTTCGCTAGTTGTGTTTTTTGGTGAGACACTTGACGAGATGCCGGAGTCATGACGTCATTGCCGAGATGACCAGATTGCACTTGACGACATGCCCGAGATGCCTGTGTCATTATGCCGGAGACAGGCGGTTATGACCGGGGGCTAATCACCGGCAGTTGGATAACCAGATAACAAATAGCAAAGAAGTTACTCTATCGCCTAGTACATATATTGGGATACATATTGATTTACTCAAACAACATGAACAATAAAAAGTGAAAACTCTCAATCAACGAAGTAAAAAAAGATCATGGCATTGACATCCTCTACTAAAGATGCTGCGAAGAAACAGTTACAAGCTTCGATTCTGGCAGTCTCTTGGACCCATGACATAAAATTCATTTCTTCTTTTTGTAGTTTTGAGTTTTTGTTCTACTACTGGAAACACGTAAGCAAAACTGAGGTTATCATATACACGATCTCTAATTCGACTCAAGGGGTTTATGGTTGCTAGCTTCTGGGTTGTTTCGACTTTTTCAACACTTTCCAATTGAAAGATAAAAAGTTTTCAAACATTTTGGTGGTGCAAAGTAAACCCTTTCGAATTCACAGAAAAAACGAGAGCGATGTTTTAAGTATACTTTCGCATTTTTACTCTTGAGCGTGTTATAGTGTGGTTTCACTTCAGCATCGCTGCCTTGTACAATCAAACAGAAAAAACTCAGGTACAATTACCTTGTCCTTATCATAACTAACTACTTCACGTCAAAGCACAGTAGAAAGATAAAAGACTAAACTTACCTTCCAAAACAGATAAAAAAGCTCGAGAAAATTTAAGAAGAGGCATAGTATAGTGGTGATAAACATGAACCAAAGAAAAATCGTTTTTTCCATTGGTCGTGATATAAAGCAGTCAACCGTGTTTGGACAGGGATCAACGCTACATTTGTACAATTCCGCTGTCCAAAAGCCGAAGAATTCGTACTGAAATTACAAAACTAATAAAAAAGATTGGCTGTATGACTCATAATTTTCTTCATAAATTTTTAATGCTGCAATTAAGTGGTTGTAATCTTGTTGCTTTGGCCTAAACAACCATAGCGGTTTTGATAGTTTTGGGTTTGTTTTTCGAAAGTTTTTTTCAATCTAAAAGCATTCAATGTAACAGCTCTCTCCTAGTCTCCGTTTAGGCTCACTTTAAACGGAAAAGTGATCCGCTAATTGCCTATTCTTCAGGTAATTGTGGCAAACAAATGCAAAATTATACAGTAACCACGGAGATAGCCAAAAGTGGGCGGAAAAAAGGGGAGCCATGCCCGTTTGAAAGTAATCAAAAATATACTTTGATTCTGCAAACTACAATAAAAGAAGAAAAACAAAAACAAACAAGAAAAACCAAAAAACAAAAGGTTTTCAGACGGTGCGTTGATATTAAAAAAAGGTTGATAACGAAAAAATATGCCACTTCCTCCTCCCCTCACGGTCAGTCAAAAAAAACGCGTTCAAAGCTCTAATGAGCTGCATGCGCCTCGCAAGCCATAGTTTGGCCATCCCTAGCCTATTGTTACCTGTAAATACATGAAGACAACTTCGATTCCAGTTCTCATGATCACTGACAGCGTATACAAGACGTAGTGTTGTGAAAACGCTGATTTCTCATCCCCGAACAACTCCTTTGTCACTGCCTTGTTTATTTCAAAAGCTTCTTGCTTTGGATTAATTGAAACAGCGCGAACCCTTTGAATCAAAAAATAGAAAGTTAAACATCATTTTTTTATCAACTTATTCCAGCCACCAAATCAAGCAACACACTACGCAACCATTGCAATGTTTTTTAGTTCAACTCCATGGATGATAAAATCACTTCGTCTATGGGATATGACAAATCAGTAATTAAGTTATATGCATTGGCACTGAGATATGATGACGTCATCATGATAAGTGTAAGTTACATTCCTCCCTTTACTTTTTTTCGACCTAGTCTTTGTCAGTAATCACTCTTTCTTTTACTGCCTGGAATGCACTCTGTAACCTTTTTTGGTCTCAGTATTTCCACAGATGTAACTGGTAGATTCCCAAATTTCTAAAGAAGGTGCGGTAAATATCACCAAAAATATTCGTCACCTCGTTTTAAAAGTGTCTAAAAAACAATTTTATAACTTTTACCCCATTTTGAGAGCGTCTCAAAATGTGAGCTTGCATGAGAACTTTACCTAATGTTATGACGCAACCATTGCCAGTACATAAAACGAAATACTTTTTTTACCATTTAAAGATATATCTGAAAGGCTTAGAACTTCAAGGTTACAGGATTGACTAGCTGTCAATGACATTGAAACTTCTTGTAACGCACCTCGATTTAAGGTGAATTTGTATATTGCACGATTAGTCGGTGAACCCCAAGTTTGTTAGCAAGACAGCAAATGAACGCGATTAAAGTTTCTTCGACTTAGAGCATGTTACATTTTGCTAGAAGCCGGAAACATGTTTCACTTGAACAACGTACTATAGACACTTTTTGTGAAAAGCAATGAATGACAATTCGCGGTTTTGTGTATAACTGTGAATTTAAAATATTTACAGTGGTTTTCAAGTGATGCTAAAAATGAAAGTGATTATGTTTGCGATCCCTATAAAACGCGACCCCGCTTTTTACGCGATGATGTTTTATGGACCCCGACCATCGGGTTGTAACGAAGTTTCACAGTGCAAGATATCAAGTAGGTGGCACAAATATTTTTGACAGCAAAGTATTAGCGGCAATGCGGTAGGTAATGGCGTGACTACAAAGCGGTGAGAGATACCATCGTAATACCTTCGATTTTTGGCTTGCAACAGCTGATACGTGATGACGTTATCATACCCCTTGGTTAAGTTTAATTTTCTTACAACTCCGCTGGCAGTAGAAGTCGGCTGTGTACGTTACGTGATTAATTTTTTCGCACCCGCATCACATGTTGATCTTTTCTTTTAGGGTTTTCCTAAAATTTTTTTCCGCCGAAGTTACAAAATCAGTTTACTAAAAAAAGGATTTGTGACTTCATTTTTTAACCGATTTTCATAAAATTTTCAAAAGATCACGCTTAATTCCTCACAAATTCGAAGATGTAAAATTAGTGCCTCAATTTTTTGATTTTCTTACCCAAAAAGGGTTTAAAAGACCAAGAGCCCAGTTGCAGACGAAAAAAATTGCAAAATTTTCAGCAAACACGTGCAAAAGCACACTACCTTAAAATCAAAATGAGATAGACCTGTTTACCAGGAAACCAAAGTCTTTACCACTAACACAGCGTAAAAACTACTCTTTTGTTGTACCTTCCGACGAAATTTCATGCAATATTAGAATGTTTACCAATTGATATTTTAAAATTACTTAGGAGTCTCAAAATACTTACCAAAAACTTGTGTGATAAGTGAGAAAAAGTAAATTTGGTTTGTAAAAAATTTGATATATTGCTAAATACTGGTCTCATTTGAAAGCTTTAGAAATTTTCTTTCTAGCAATGTATAACTTTAAATAGTTTAGGCGAACAGGTATGTGATATTTACTGATCAAAAATGGGTACCGTATATCATATCAGTTCAAAGCCTCCCATAATTTTTTGAATTACCTGTACTAAATTAAAATTTTTAGAAAAACTAAATCCTTTCAAAAATAAAATTAATTGCAAACATTTCACCATCAAAGTCGATGTTTTGTATCAAGTTTCCAAGGAAATAGCACCTACAATACAAGTTTAAAAGCTAGCTGAAGTTTTGCTTTTCTCAATTAAAATTTGCTGTATCCCCCTTGTTTCACAACAAATGGGAGGGGTGTGAAAAAGTTTCTGTTTCATTTTTAGTGCAAAATATTCTATTTAAACTTGATATTTTCTGAATTTTGAAGAAATTTTCTTTTTAAAAATACGTACATAGTGTTACACGGATTAGGCTAACCTTTAGCGGATAATGACTGATCATATTTTAGGTCTAAATCTAACTAACAAAATTTAGTACGGTCAACAAAAAGCTCATAGGCCTCAAAAAGTAGCAAATTGTTGAAAAATTAGGCTTTTTGGTAAGTTTTGACTGATATACTGTACCTTGAGCGCTTAGTTCTTTAGCATCATCTAGCGACCATCTCTAAAAAAGTTGGTAGAAAAATGAGATCTGTAGTTATCTTTGAGGTAAGGATACTCTAATTTTGAAGGCAATTCAACAACTCTGGGAGTAATTAGCATCGAATTTGCATATTCAAAAAAATTTTTTTTTGGTTACAAAATTTGAAATTTTCAAGAAATAGAGATTTCAACATATATAACAATCCATTTTGTTTAGCTCCTCTGGTAATGATAACGCTTATTCAAGTTGATACAAGTTCGTTTGATGTCATTTCTTTGTTTACTAAAATACCAGTTGATGTGGCCAAAACCGTTTTATTAGAACAATTAAAAAAGGATGACACCCTTGATAACAGATCTGACCTTATCCTAACTGATATTATGACTGCATTAAATTTGTGTCTTGATAATACGTATCTTTATTTTCGTGGTAAATGTTATCGTCAAATATTTGGTGTCGTGATGGGCTCCCCTGTTTCCGTCATAATCGCAAATTTAGTGATGGAAAATGTAGAGGAAGGAGCAATGTCAACCTTTTTAAACCCACCCAAATTTTGGAGGAAATATGTTGATGACACGTTTGTTGTTATTAAAAAAACAGAGGTTGATGAAATTTCATAATCATATCAATAACATTGAAGCCAGTATAAAATTTACCATAGAACATGAGACCAACAATTCCATACCTTTTTTGGATGTCTGTGTTACTCGAGATGCTAATGGGAAGTTAATGACAAAGATTTATAAAAAGCCAACGCACACTAACAGATATCTAAATTTCAACTCAGCGCATTCCATGAGTCAGAAGCAAGGACTGGTAAAGTGTCTTTTAAAAAGAGCTCAACCACAATGAAATTCCAAGCGGACAAATAAAACATCAGAAACTTTAAAAATTATGGAAGCTTTAAAAAAGAATGATTATCCCAAATGGTCTCTAAAACGCACAGTTAAAAGTTTGAAAACAAAAGCAAATTTATCGTTTGCCGATAACAAGGAAATTAAAACACGTGTTGTGCTACCTTATGTTCAAAATACTTTGAGGCTTTGTCAAAAATTTTAAGAAACGTAGGAATTTTGGTTAGTAGCAAACCGCATTTAACTTTAAAAGACATTTTACCAAAGGCAAAAGACTCGGTGAAAAGATCATCTAGACCTGATGTAGTTTACCAGATTCCTTGTCGAGATTGCACTAGTATCTACATTGGGTAAACTGGACGGGCTTACAAAACAAGATTGGCTGAGCACAAAAGGGATTTGAGGCCAGCAAATCTGGCAAAAGTTGATGACAACAATTTTAATAAAAAAACGGCATTGGTTAAGCATGTCATCACCAAAGATCACCGAGTTGACTGGGATCATAGCAAAATTTTAACCTTTGAAATACATTTTACCAAACGCCGATTTCTTGAATCTTTTTTTATTCATAATTCTGAAAATTCAACCAATGATAAAGAAAATTGTTTTTATTCGAAATTTATGATAATTTGACGTAATCTACAGTTGTTTGTTATTCGCTTTTAAACTTTTTGTTTTGCCTTTTTCTTTCGATTGCGTAGCACACTATTTATATTGCCTCACTCGTGCTTTCGTTTATTATTAGTCCTGATGAAAAACAGCTGTATAGATGTTCGAAACGTTGACGGATATTGAAGTTTTACATGCTAGGTAAGAACTTGTATCAACTTGAATAAGCATTATTATTACCAGAAGAGCTAAATAAAATGAATTTATCGAAAATACCTGGTTGCCAGAATAACAGTATATATATACAGGGTGCGCCAAAAAGATCTGACACATTTGAAAGTTTAATAAAAATCAAGCCTGTTGACGAAAACAGGAAATGTTCACATTTTTGGAAAGCGTACAGCATGCCATTTTGTGTGGAACACGCGAAACATGAACACTACATTTTGTGACGTAATAATAGTTGATGTTGAAAATTATGGCATTTTGTAAGCAAAGTGCTTTTTAAATGCAAAATAACAATTATATTAATCTAATATATAAAATCCAAAGTCTGTTTGTTTGTCTGTCTGTCAGTCTGTTTGTCTGTTCCTTATGGAAAAAAAATTAGGAGCACCTAGAAAAAAATAAAACATGCATTCCGATGTATTTTTTTCCAGCGGAGTCAATGGGCCTATTTCCAAGTTCGTACCTCGCCCCCCAAGGGAGCTACGGCCCTTTTTCCACAGGAGGGTCTCAGATAACTCTTCGATTCTAATCGAATTGCGTATTTAGGTTTGGGGGATTAAATTGCAATTGACATCTAGCTTAGGCGCAAAAAAGTACAATACAGTGATGGTAATTTCAACTTCATACATGCACCCCAAGGGAGGAACAGACGGATTCCATAAGGAACAGACAAACAGACTGACAGACAGATAAATGTTTTTTATAAAATGTTTTTTAGATAAATGTTTTTTATAAATATTTTTATACTAGCTTTCATTTGGTAGGGGTTGTCTAGCTTTTTTGCATAAATAAACCTCAACACATCTGTATGTATATTTATATTTGTTTAGATATAAAAACAGTATCAGCTCATCGTAAAACTAAAAAGCATTAATTCAACATATTTTTTCCAGCTAACCCAAAGGTCATATTTTTATTTCTTACGTTGCTTCAAGTATTCTGTTCAGAGGTTTTGCATTTAAACCACCCGGCAACGACGGGTATTTCTGCTAGTGCAATATAAAAACCAAAATAACACTAAAAACCAAACACTACAATATCTATATATATAAAACTCAAAGTCTGTCTGTCTGTCTGTATGTCCGCTATAGAAATAAAACTGGAGACATTTAGATACAAACAAACATATGAATCTTATATAACTTTTTCCAGGGGAGCCAAGTACGGTATTTTGATTTCGATCAGAATCGTCTATGGGGGGCTACGAGCCTATATTTATTCAACCTATATTGAAATATGGTTATTCAATGTAAAAATTTAATCAGTCTTTACATTTTACCCGATCAACGACGGGTAAATCTGCTAGTTTTTAAATAAAAACGTAAAATAACAAAATAACAACGATGCATTTTATTAGGTTTTAAAAATTAAATCAGTTAAGTGCTTGCCGTGATTGTTTACGCAGAGGTTAACACGCTTATGAAAGTTGTCGATTACTCGGTTGATCATCATGGGTGTTATGGCAGTAATTTCACGTCGTATTGCGTCTTTTAACTCTTCTACTGATCGTGGGCGTTGAGTGTACACTTTCGATTTCAGGTAACCCCAGAGAAAATCATCGCATGGATTCAAGTCAGGTGATCTTGGTGGCCAGCCAATGTCACCACGCATGGAAATCAAATGATTAGGGAACATTTCTTTCAAAGTCTTTATTGCATTTCGGGAAGTGTGGGCTGTTGCTCCATCCTGTTGAAACCAAAGTTGGTGTTGATCTTCACGCTCGTTCAATCTTGGTTTCAAAAAATTCTCTAGCATTTTGCAATATCGATCAGAATTTACAGTTGCCACAACGTTTTCTTCTTCAAAGAAATACGGACCCCATATGCCAAACCTTGCTATTGCACACCACACCGTCACTCTGGGACAATGCAACGGACGTTCATGCAGCGAACGAGAGTTAGATTCAGCCCAGTAGCGAAAGTTTTGCTTGTTAAGGGTACCACACAAGTGAAAATGAGCCTCAACGCTGTATAGCACCAAAGCATCCATACGAACATTTTGTTGAATTTTCAAACACAAAGCTCTTCGGGTTTCAAAGTCATTTTCGTTTAGTTCTTGTGCCAACATAATCTTGTACGGATGCATTTGCAGTTCTTTGTGAAGAATTATTCTTACGCTGGTTGCGGAGATCCTCAGAGCAGCTGCGTGTTTTCTCGCAGAACGTTGTGGAGATTGTTGAACTGACGCTTTTACTGCCATTGCATTTTCTGGAGTTGTGAAAGTCCGAGGTCGGCCGGTCGATCGTCGTTTTAGTGCAGATCCATTTTTTCTAAAGTTCTTTATCCACGACAAAATTGTGTTTCGACTTGGCACTGGATCGTGTCTTCCAAGCTTGAAGTGCGTACGAAATAATCTTTGAGTTGCAGTTATTGATCCACTGTTCGTAAAAAAAGTTTCCACAACGAAAGAACGGTGTGAGCCCAACCACTTCATTTTAGCAAATAAAGCACAATTTTAAAAATTACATTAGTTTAAAAACCAACCATTATGACGTTACAAATGCATTGTAGATTGTTTTTTGGACATCGCACAAAATGGCATGCTATACGCTTTCTAAAAATGTAAACATCAATTATTTTCGTCAACGCGTTTGATTTCTATTAAATTTTCAAATGTGTCAGGTCTTTTTGGCGCACCCTGTATAACAATCAATGTAGAAATGAATACATGAGTAATGATTTACAAACTTGGTGTATTTTGTGACGACTATGACCAATTATAACAATTTTTTGCACTGCCACCTCGCGGACATTTTTTTTCACAAGTTGCGAGGTACTGAAGTTTTTGCAGGTAGACGCGCTTTTAAATTTGTTATTGTTCACAAATCCAGTTGACTTCCATTTAACGGACTATTGCCCAACGGAGTCTGTCCGTTTCTTGAAAATGTCCCGTCGCTGAGAAATATGCCTCAGGTTTGCCCAAAAATGCCCAGTAAAATAACTGCTCTCTACAGTTACAATGTGGCATATTTTATGAATATATATGCAAACGGTAACTGGTAAATTGCGTTGAGAATATAAACAAAACACACAGCTATTTAGCTCTTTTGTGTTCATTGGTAGCTGCTAAAACTGCAGTAATACGTTGTGTAGATGTGTATCTCACACTAATTCAAATGTAATTCGTCAGAGTTGGAAATGATCATTGGCAGATCTGAATCGGAGGCTGTCATTGTCTGATGGCAATCTTCATATTCAAATTCAGGGGTGGTGGAACTACTGCTGACACGCGGAGCATTGTTACTGGGATCAGCAGAATTAATAGAAGAGCAAGGAGTAAAAACATCGCTAAGTTTGGTCTGGCGACCACCCATATGCTATTCTTCGATGATCAGCTCCCTGACCATTCACAGATTTCTGCAGTAATGTGCCGGTAGCTGGCTGTATGAGGAGAAATCAACTAAAGCGTCACCGTAAGTTCGTAAAGTTGACACCTTCAATTTTGACAAGCAAAATTTGCCACTCGAAAGACTGCTTCTGGGTCATTGCTGCTTTTCTTCATCTCAACTCGAAAAACTGCTTCTTTATTTCAGGCAAATTCACACATTTGCCTTTTACTAATTGCTTTGGCATCTTGATTATGTTTTGAGTAACGTATATTGATGCTTGCACAAAGGTAGAGAGATGTAAAGTAGAATCCTGTACTAGCTATAGACCATCCATTGTTAAAGAACATTACTTGTACTGTTATGTATCAGTACGATAGTGAGCAATACCTTGTTTACAAGCAATGCACAAGAGAAATAAGACAACGCTGTGCTTTCTACGAATATTTTAATTGCAATTACAATTTTGGCATAAATTAAAAGTGTCTGATTTTATTAAATTTTAACTGTTTTCACAGTCCGTAAAATCGAGGGTCAGCTGTAAATTTAAGCGCGGTAAATCAGGAGCCTGGTTAGTTTAGATGATAGAGTGTTGGACGTTTAATCCAACGGTCAAGGATTCAAGTCTCTTATCGAGCGTATGTCTTTGAAAATGCAAAAATCCATTTCATGAAGATGGTATTAGCACAACAACATTTATAATTTTGTGGATAGCCAATCTCACCAAAATTTAAACAGTGAACATGACACACCTTTCCTAGTCAACTGGTAGAAAGAGATTATCAGTCAAATTGTGTTCATAGATAGCCAGAACGGCTCTCAACAAAGCGACTGAAATTCGGGTATTGAAAGACAACAGGCTATAGTCAAGTCTAGAATAACGTATGTATCATGGTGATAATGGACTGTTTCTGCAGTCTCAAGTAGCCTGGGCTTTCTAAGATCAAAATCAGTTTCTTTTGCACGTCGCTGAAAATTGGAGATATCTAAAGCATGCTGAGGATTTATCCTTTTTATTACCTGCTTCAATTGCAGTTGTCAGCCGCTATTGTCAACAAGGTACCACCTGTCTGCCACATGAAGATATAAGCATTCGGTTTAGTGCTTTACTCAAGGACGC
Organism: Trididemnum clinides; assembly: GCA_963675345.1. Taxonomy (NCBI): domain Eukaryota; kingdom Metazoa; phylum Chordata; class Ascidiacea; order Aplousobranchia; family Didemnidae; genus Trididemnum; species Trididemnum clinides. The sequence goes on from OY776302.1 coordinate 15,298,405, forward strand.
AACAAACAGAATTGCTGGTGTGTTCTCCACATTATACGTTTCGTACTTAGCGTCAAGTAGGGAAGCTGCGAATATCGTTTTTTATAGTGTTTTGGTATAACTCGACAAGGGAATCGAACTTACAGAACATTAAATCATTAAACTATGCAAAAAAATTGAGAGCCTGCCTAGTAGTCGGCAGAAGTAGATTTAACTCCCTTGTCGTGTCATACTAAAGACTTAATTTACGTTCACAGATCTCACGCTTGGCTCTCAGCTATGAAAGACGAGGAGAATAAAATACTGAACTCAATTTACCTGAGGCAAAATTTGTTGTGACGCTAAAGAAATTGATGCAGATGAAAAACGCAAAAAAACATGATGCCCAATTTCAAAAAAATTGCTGCTTCTGCACCTAACCAATAAATTAGCTAAAAAGATTTTGGAGAAAAACACGCGGTACTTCAAGCCAGGTTAGTCAATAGGAATCAGAAAACGTGTTTTAAAAGACACTTTAGAGTTGTGCCAATTATATAACACCAGTTGCAGTCAATAGCTAACAGTGGACCTTGGTGTTTATTCTAGTTTCGCTTCATTTTACCTTGATCCTCTTTTTTCTTCATTCCCAAGTAATCTTTCTTTGCTCGAGTCAAGTTTTTTGCTCTGAAAACAAGTGGCCATAATTTTTTCATTGTTGCAATTTAATCTGTCTCAACGTGGGGTTTATAGCACTTAGTGAGTCTCATTCATTTGGGAGTCTGGTTCGCTTGCTGACTTGTCATTCCAAGATCGCCCGAAAATCGTCGCTTAAAAAAGTGGTTACAACAGCAGGCTGAATGAGGACAAATTGTTGTCAAATGGAAGCGAAAATCGACTGCATCAGATGGAAGTGTTTGTGGCGAGAAGAAAGACCAAACGATGGTGCATTAAAACGCCCAATGTTCACGTTGATACGCCTTTGTTGTTATGGCGCTAACTATGACAACATGCTTGGGGCCATTGAGGCCCATCGTACTCATTTATCATGACTGAGTAAACCACGTTTAAAGGAGAACGACATTTAGAGGAAGAAAGCAAATAGAATAACATGCTTTGAGCCTTACAAATAACAAATAGTTTAAAAAAGCAAAATCTCCAACGTAATGTTTGTTTTGCTGTTTGTTTTTATTACTTGGTCTTAATTACTGCTGTGCTCACTGGTGAAATGGTTTGACTTGTCGTTGATTTTGATTTGGCGGTCGGCCGTTGTTTGACTTGGTGCGCCGAATAAACTATGAACGCGATGGAAGGAGTTGTGACCAAAATGATTTGGAAAGACCAAAAACGGATATGGGAGATAGGAGAAAATTCATTAAAGCACACATTTGGACAGCCAACCTAAAAAAAAAGTCAAAATCAGCATTGCCAAATTTAGTAGTTCAAAATTTAGTTTGGTTTGCTCTTTTGTTTTCCTAGCTGCGCAAAATAGTTACAGTGGCGTTAAACACAGAATGAGTTGTACGAACCTGCTTTAAGTTATCAATTTTCGATGCAGGGCTTAAACTAGAGATGAATATCCATAACTTAGCTGTTTGTTGAAATCTGCCGATTAGAGAGAGAGAGTCATTCTAAATTGGCTTTTTCAAGATCGCAAAGGTCGATCTCACACCCCCAGGTCGTAGCCCCACTATTCAACTGTCTTGCAGTGTTTGATACTTTTAACTGCAACGGTTTTTTTAAAGCAAAAACATGTGTCTATCTATGACTGAGAAAGTTTTGCGCGGTTTTTAATTTCATTCCCCACATTTTCTCAATTGCTGAGGGCAAAGAAGCAGATCTGCAAATATCAATATAAAAGTCTTTAAAATAAATTTGGCATGGAAATCGTACCGACGTCTACGGATTGTGAAACAGATGAACCAACTACTACACCAAAATTTCGGTATGATCCCTGTTGTATTTAAAACTGCGCTTTAGTCGATTCGACCTCGCAGATGGCATTTTGCTTGATAAAGAAAGGGAGCACTTTAACGGTTTACAATCGGTAAACTTGGGTTCCAATTCCTCATCCAGTCTTACCAAAGACTTTAAAAAAATATTTACGGATTTCCTGCTTGGCGCTCTGCAGTAAGAGGGACGTGAAGAATGAAATAGAAAACCAAAGTTCATCCAGTCATGATAGTGTTACAAAATGTCTTGGCGTTAAAGAAAAAGCTGTTCTTTAAATGCGTCAAAAATTGGTCACCTAGATTCACTTCGATTGTCAACATTGGTAATACTAAATTTTGTAGAAAGTCGCTGCCTGTTGTGCTGCCAAATTAGGATTTGCGTTGTTCAAACATTTTGAGATTGGTAGGTGTTCCTATGGTAAAAGTCAATAACAGCACATTAGTTAAGCTGTTTTACTGTCATAGCAATGGTTTCATCTCCTGAATCGAGCATTGCAAAATCAATTTATCAAAGACCTAAAAAATTATCTTGATGATAACGCAATTGGAGATTTTGTAAGTCTCAATAAATCTTCAAATTTGCCTTATTGTAAATTTACCTCTTAATAACCTTATAATTTAGTAACTATTGCTTTCAAATTCAAATGCTGTTATACGTCTTTGAATTTCTTTTTTGCTAGGAACAAAATTTAACTATCATGAAAACGAATAACAGTCTAATAATTTGGAGCAACACCAAGCCGGAATTGCAAATCAATATTTTCAAGCGTGCTTCAGAATATAAAGTTTAATATTAGCTTGACGTTTAGCTTGTTTTTATATTTCCTTCCCAGATCATGATCTAAGTGAAACTTCATATTTGTTGGCTTCTTTTTATTAAATTGTTGTTGTTCAAGAATCACAACACATATGTTACTTAACGTCAATAATGTACAGCTGCTTGCCGAATTCTAAGAAATAAATATTAATATTTAATAACTTTCTGCTCTAAGGTTATTGTCGTAACAAGTAATCGCTTTTCATTTTAAAAGTTTCTACTTATTTTACTAAATAAAAGGCATTTTAATTAAGTTAACACGAAAATCTACCGTAAATTATTGATCACAATTTTTGAAAGTCTCAAACAGACGAAAGTAAGTTTTGTGGCTACATTGTGGTCTTTTGAAAGAACGGAGGACACTAATCCTAAAGAGTGGTTTTTTTTTAGATCTACCCAGGTTGAACCGTGTTCTTATCTTTCGGGAATTGTGGTTTTATTCAGGAGTGGCGCATAATTTTTCACCGATAAGGAATTGTCATTGCACGCAGGGGGCTAAACATTTTTCTTCAGTTTAAAAGTTTGCGTTTATTTAACTATTAGAAGTTGTTTTAATTAAGTTAGGACAAAAATCTGCGGTAAATTATTGATTGCATTCTTTGACGTAATTAATCAGGCAATTCGAGCGCTAATCGCCAGAGTGCGACCTACAAACTTACGGAAATGGGAGGACACAAAATTTCCATTTCATCAGTTCCCGAAAATAATCCATTAAAAGTTGAAGCTGTTTTGGGGGTCAAAAATTGAAGTGTTTTTGGAAATGTGATAGGAATTGTTTTGCGAGCGCGGGAGGTAGTGTGGGGGCAAAAACATTGCGCGAAGATACCTCCACAGGTACGTGGCAAGCTTGCGCTAGATGACAAAGATAGATATTTCTCAGGTGCATAGCCAGAATAAATTTCGAGAGCTAGACGTGTTTTTTTCTAACCATGATGACCTCATTGCACCAATAAAAGTCCAAGCAAGTTTGGGAAAGAAGGTCTTTTCGTCCCCTTCCGTTTCTTCAATACATGATACGACACTGATACCGGTTGAAACACTGTCTGTAATCAAGGAACTGATGACAAAAAAAGAAATTGCTTTGGTATTTTATTCTATTTTGCAATATTGGCCTGATTTTCCCCACAGTGCTTTCAATTAGCATTTGTAAAATTAAAATAACTTAAAACGCAGATTTTCCGTAACACTCCCTAATCTTTTAATGAATGAAATTTAATCTCGAAAATTTTTTAAATTTGAGAAAAAAACTTTTAATTGAAATTTAAATAAAGTTTTCTTTAATACACCCAAATCTTTCAACAAATAAAAGTTAATCTCGAAAAATTTTCAAAATTACAGTAGAGCAAAAATTTTTAATAGAATTTTAGATGAAGTATTTTTGCACTTGTTGCTATATTTAGGAGTTGGATTAACTTTTTAGGGAGAAGGGGGCTAGAGATCAATGACGAACAAAGTTTGAATGGCAGTTCTTTCGAAAATCTTTTTTTTTCAGCAGGAAAGAATTTACTGAATTAATTTTTACATGTTTTCTTATATTAAAAATGGGTTCTCATAGCCACCATTTATCATTTTTAGATGAGCTGTAAAAAAGGTGATCGTCTCTCCAGTGTGCAAATTCTTCAAAAATTTGGCAAGGGCAGACAACATCTTATTTCGTCTTCCCATGACAGAAAAGGCAAATCTACTAGGTACCAAACAGATCCAAATTTTTCAAAAAGTTTTAGTCATGTCGAGGAAGACGGTAGCTTCTCGTGCTTATTTACTTCTTGTGTATTGCATCTGAATTCGCTTTGTTCATCGGAATAAACACGGTCACCAACACTAGAGACCACAACAATCCGAAATACAATTAAAAAAGTGATCCAAAACTTCCCAATTAGGGTGGAATGCTGGTTGACCTAAAGATAAGAAAACAAGTTGGATCATGGAAATACGATCAACCTATAGATACGATTATAACCAGGAGAGGTTCCGAGACCTGACATGGTACCGAGATCTGATTTCTTCACTCATTCATGCGTATAAGCTGATGCTCTTTTGTCAGACCGGGCCACCTGCTGGTGTACAGTTCGGCCCCATCAACTCTTCGCTTTATAAAAGTGGTGGAATTCTGTTACGTGCCGTTTCCGAAGACACAAAAAACGGACCTGCTGGCTTTTTCAGCGCACTATCTCTTTCGTGCTGTGCGCCAAGCAATGAAGCTGTCAAAACCACTTTTAAGAGATGCTGACGTCATGAGAAGCGGAAAATCAACTAACTTTCTCCGCGTGAAATCATTTCTAGCGCTGCGCCTCTGTTTTTTTTGGAGACTTTGAAGGTTAATTTGGGATGAAACAATGAGAAAGCCACCAATAAAGGGCCTCATATATATAGGCACTCTTCTAATATACACACAGCCGACCCCCCTATCCCAATTTCGGTAAGGTTTTGAAGTCAACCGCTCGCTTTGGCCTGCTTCAATATTGTTTTTGCTCTCCCAAAGAAACACTTTCATAATATTAAATTAATTAATAGATATCAAGGCAACTTATAGGCTGACTACTATCAGTTGATTGAAATACCACTTTCACGACCGGTTTCGTTCCTATTAGAGCTCTTCAGGTGGACTCAGGTATTGAACCGACGATCACATGAATTATGTAATTTAATTGAGCTAATAATTTAGCTAATAATTCTATTTAGTCAATAATTCAAAAATCAACTTACTTTCTGTAGCCAACGTTCTACGAAGTGCCAAGACATGGGTGCTAAAGTTAAATAGCAGTAGATGATATTGTCGCCGATGTGACAGTTGATACTGCTATGATGTCTCCATTGCAAGCATTTTTGTTTTCTACGAACTATGAAGCTATTTAAATTCAGCAGATCTAGAAGAACACCGAGTAGTCCGATAGGCCTGCTCTTGTGCCGTTGACGTAGCCTAGCCTCCTAAATACAGTAAGCTTTCCTCCCTCTGTTTTGTAAAGGTTTTTAGTTTCAAACTCTGCGCTGTTTTTGGGGGGAGTTCGATCTATCGTATCAAGAGTCTAACAGCCAGAAGTAAAATGCAGCCGCGATGTTCATGGGCGCAGAGCTGGCAAATCAGATAAAAAATCTAACGCCACGCTCTAGAGCAATGATTCTCAACTTTTTTTTTCGTTATCCACTTTCAACTTTAATTAAATTTTCACTTCCTTCAACCCAAATTGAACTGAAACATTTTTACAAGTTTAGCCTTGAATTCAGCACATGTATAATAACTAACTACGCAATGCATTAGTTTACTTCCTTAACCTTAATGACTGGTGTTTTAGGCTTTTAGCACTCACTATCACTCAACATGAAGTGCTAGCGGCCCATGAAGTATTTTACAATTTAACTGAAGTAAGAGTGCATCCAGTAAGCGAGTTCAACCATACAGGTAAAAATGGTATTTCCCAACGAAATCCTGAATGTCTCTTGAAAACTTGACAAACGAAAATCCAAAAACAGAATCAAAAAGTATGAGTAGGAAGAACGTGCAGAGCCAGTGATAAAGAGTTTGTTTATTTTGTGCTGCATGAACAAACCACAGTGACGCTTTTATGTTCACTTCAACACGGTTCCCCGCAGTTGCTGCACAAGTCAGCGGTCGTGCGACTCATTACTGATGGGCAAATGAGGCATTTTTGTCTTTTCCTCTTTACGATTCCATCTGTCTCACATCTCACAAGGTTGCCGATGTACCTTGAACTGCACATTTTTGCAAGGCAAGCATTGTAAGGCAAGCTCTTGGGAGCTGTTGAATTTTTACTCGACGAAGAAGTAAAGATTGAAAATCTTTATTTCCAGGTTATCTAAGAAAATACGCCGACAATGACACTTTCCTCTCGCGCAATCAGGAAATTTCGCCTGATAAATGGCCAGAGTATGTATAGCAGCTACATTGAGACAGTTGTAAAAGTAGGCAACGGGCCAATATTTTGTTCTTCTCTGGACACTGCAATTAAGACAAAGTCGATCATTTCTTTCAACAGCTGCTTTTGTGGCGTTGTAATCCAGCACCATCCGAGTTTTTCCTGTTGTCTTATTTACTTCTTTGTCACTATGCGTTGTTGAAAGCAAAACCACGGTCTTTTGTTTTTAGGAACGAACGAAACAAGAACCTGTCGATTTCTAAATCCGAACACAGCTAAATTACTTCTCGATTCTTCCCAGTAGAAAATTCTTTTGGAATATCTGGTTTGAGGAAAGCCTCAGCGTTCCCAGCGGAGTGATCTGCTCCGGTAAGAGGCCATCTGCAAGTTTGGTGCTGGTAAGCCAGTCGTCTGTTGTAACGTTGATTTCAGAGTCGTGCAAAGGGTTGCAAAGAGTTTTGACAACATGTTCTGTTGACCCTGCTAATCTTTTATTGCTTTTGTCCCCTGTCTAGAGCTAGCCGTTGTATGTGAAACCTCAATTACATTCGTACACAAGAAACATTTTTGTTTTGTATTCGTCTGGTTACTTTGGCATGGCTTATCGGCGAAAACCGCATCGCCCTCGAAAAGGTATTATCAGTTTATCGATTCTCACAAATGCGCTCACGACTCACAGCAGAATGTTTACGACAATTTTCGGTTAACTGATTCCAAAAGCTGCAAAATGATAGCAAACTTGTCCGTCTGTCTCTGTTGCAGTCGCACATCACGATCGTTAAAATGAAGAAAACCCACAATTTCCTCAAAACGATTTCGACCAAAGGCAGCTGGATACATTGCTCTATCGAAAGATTCGGATCATCACTCAGATTGAAGTGACTCGTGTTGTGATCTATAAACTTCTATTAGATAGAAAAGTTCGACAGTGCCTTTGATTTCATCAAGGTGAACTGGTGAACTGGTGATCAGTTGTCTTTTCCTTTGTATCTTTTCCCATGATTATTTGTGTACTCTAAAATCATTCTCGGCATGTTTTTATCAAAAAAGCTCAAAAATGCCTCCACTTCATCTTGGATTGGGTTTGCATTGTCTAATGGACCTTCAGCTGTGTGCCTTATGTTGCAAGGACGTGTGCGAGGGGGTGTTGGACAATCGACAGACCACAAATTACTATTTTTGCCTGTGAAGAAAGAGTTATTATTGTTCTGTGGCAAAGATAGAGATAGCACATTCTTATCAGCACTGCTGCCCTGAAATGAGCTTGCCCAGAACATCTTGGGTTAGGCACAATCGCTTGCGGACTGGCGTTGGGCGTTTTCATTAGTCCATGTAGCCTACAAATGGGGTCTCGCTCCCTCGTGGAATTGCGAGTGTGACGTCATCGAATCAACCGCAAACCATGTTATCTTAGGGTCGTCCATACATTTGGCACCTCGAGGGCTGGCTGGTTAGACGGTTTGGATGACGAGACTCGATGCCGGCTTAATACCACCACAGCCAGCATTTGATGCCGACAGCAAATGGATGCTCCTCCACAGGAAGAAAAAGAGAGCACTGCTACTCTTTTCTGAATAGGATATTTCCTCGTCTTTCCTACATTTAGAGCTGTTCAGTTCATCCTCCCCAGGTTGAAAATCGCTCACAAGGAAACAGCTGTCACTGGTATTGTTATCGTCAGCCCATCAATCAATCATTGACTCAATTTTAACTGTAATTACTCTCCTGGTCATTGTTCTCTCTGTCAGTTATTTTTATAAAAATACTACAAAAGAACTTGTTTGCTTTAAGTAAAGAGCAAATAACTTTACATTTGCGGTACATATAAATGATTTTATATTTATTTGTGCGTATGAGTTCATGCTCGATTTGCTTGCCTTTTGTCAGACTGGGCCACCACGAGGGGTTGACTGCTTGCCACATAAAGACGAAGGCATCCCGTTAAGTGCCTTGCCCGAGGACACAACGAGCAGGCTTGCCGGCTTGCTCTTCACACTATCCCTACATGCTGAGCGCCAAGCAGGGAAGCTGCGAACACCATTTTTTAAAGTCTTTTGATATGATTCGACTTGGGAAGTGAACCACAGATCTACCGCCTGCGAAGCGGACGCTCTAACCTCTACGCCGTCGCGCCATACCGGCGCCTAGATTCATTTCGCCAAGTCGAGTCATACCAAAAGACTTTAAAAAATGGCATTTACAGCTTCCCTGCTTGGCGTTCAGCACAAAAGGGAGATTGTGGAGAACAAGCCGGCAAGCTCGCTTGTTGTGTTCTTGGGCAAGGCACTTAACGGGATGCCTCCATCTTTATGTGGCAAACAGGTGGTGGGGCCAAGCAGTCTAACGGTGGTGGTGGCCCAGTTTGACTGAAGACTCGCAAACAGAGCATGAGCTCATACGCGTAAATATAAATGATAGGTATTTTTAATATGTACTTATATGATACAATAATACACTTTTACTTAGCATGGGTTGCTGGCAACCCTATAGATTTTTACCGAAAAAGTTTAATTTTTTTTGCTGAAGTTGCAACTGGAAGCGATTACTACTGTTGAAAACAAAGCCAACAAGTGACTTCAGGAATACACAAAGTGCGATAATAGTGAGCAGTGTAGTGGGTGATGCGAGATTGTAAAAGTTTGTTCAGGTGGCTAGCGACCCTCAGAGGCGTTGAAGGCTTAAAATAGCCATCAAGCCAAAATCGAGAACAAAAAATCTCTCTAGTCACCACAACTTGATTTTCGTCGGTGAAACATCAAACATGGAAGCTCGCGATCCCCTTGCAGTCTCAAAACGACACCCTATTTGAAAACTGTGCATCGAGATAATTCTTAATTTCCCACACGTAACCTCTTTTATTTACCCACTAATGGAGAGTTACCTACTGGTTCAGAAACCTAGTTTTCTGTGGAAAAAAATTCTTTTACCTATTACAATTTTGCTAATTTGCTGGCAAGAGAAGCGTAGCATATGGCAGATTTTTTTTCTCAAGTTATTTCTCAAGCTGGAAAATCTGTTCCCGTGAATGTCGGTAAACTGGTTGTGTAAGCTTGAGTAATATAAACGAGTTCCATTGTTTATGTTACTCAAGCTTATACCACAGAATTTTTCCTCTTGAGCAATCGAGGCAGTTATTTTACCCAATAGAGTAAAAGCTATTGACTGCATTACACGCTGCACCACCCACCTAGGCAAGAATTTCCTCGATAAAGCTCACAAGAACCAAGATACCAACTGCATCATCTTTTCTTTTTGCTACTGTTATCTTGGCGGCTTGAAGCTAATGGTAACTCAATAAGCATTGAATCTAGATTAGTGTGAGCTAGATAACGTGCAAGATAAATCAATAAGCTTTTAAGTAGCATTTTATGCAATTGCAGTGCTGTACAGAGCTTATTATAAATTGCTTTGCCCGATACGGTACTGGTATTGAGGCTACTGCATTAATGGGATAGTAGGCTGACTGCTAAATAAAGTACATGTTTGTATCGCTTCATTTTTACAACCCTTGGCATTGATTAATAGTCTTTGGCTGCTGGACACTGGAGAGATTTTAAGGAAGAGAACGACCTTTAAAATCGTGTTTATTGACCAGTTTATGGCAGATTCCAAAGTGAGATGCCTTTATCCGTTTCAATATCATAATTGAAAAGGTTTTAAGAAACCAATGATAAATTGAAGGCCTCATTAGGTTAAAAGGTTTCCAGACCAAGTTGAACTTGGAAAAAAGTTTTTTAAGTGATTTAAGCATGAGAAAACTAAGCCGAGATATATAATCAATAAAATGATTAATCGGTAAAAATACAACTTTTCAAGTCAATTTAATAATATTTCAATCGACTAATTCTCGATCGGTAAAAAACATCAAGTCACAGCTGCCACAGGCTAGACTAGGGTTGCCATACGTTAGAAATTTTCCTAAAATGTCAGGGGTTTTTGTGTTAAAATGATCTTCAGAGATAAATGTACAAAGGTGCTCAAAATTTAAGCATTTTCTGTTCATTGTAAAGTTTATCTTCGAAAAAAGGTCTTTATGTTTGTTTCGAGACTAATATGCGCAAAGCAATCACTTTAAAACGAAGCATCTCCAAAAAAGATAAAAAAAAGGCCTGTATATCTGTTTCGACTCTAAAATGGCCAAATGACCTGCCAGTGCTGTCAATGTAACCGACCTAAATGTGTTAGGGACTGCACCTCTTCAGATAAGGTATCCCTGAGCTACTTTTTTTTCTGTATTTAGAAACTGAATGTAAATTGTAGATCCCAGTGATGATGGTCAAGCTGTAGCGTAAATGCATCCTGTTAAAAATATGACCCATTCTAGATTTAGGCCAACTTTCAATTTTAAAAATTTGCTTACTCAGAGGCTATTCAAGTTTTCAGCTTTTAGTGTCATACTTTTAGTTTATTTTTCTGTGTCATTTAGTTAACAATTCATTAAATTATTTAATTGGTTGGTAAAAGCTGCTTTCTCTCCAATTGCAATTTTCCGAATTCTTAGAGTTTAAATTTCATTTACACCTTAGCCTTAGGAACTAAAGACTCAAAGTGAAAATGCATTCGGTCTAAATTTTCACCCATTTCAATAAGCCTAGTCCATCGCTTCATGTAGTAAGTGTTTATTTGTTGCTAAACATCTTTCTGCCTAAGCTGAGTGAACATAAGTAGAGTTAGCTTTGTTAACATCTATTTTTTGCGTTTATTCATCTTTTTTCTCGGCCCAAATGAAGTATTGGCCTTCAGCCGAAACCGTATGTCGACATATGCTGTTGTTGTGAATATTTCTTTAGTATTCGCTTTTTATCCCATCTCTAACTAATAAATTATTTATTTCTGAATTTAGCTGTAAGTTGGGTAGAGAAATTCGTTCTGGTTATTCCAAAGCGTTTCGAGTTCTTTTTGTTGTCTTAACGCTGTTTTTCAATTTATAAAGTTACATCAAAGTTGCCAACCGGTTGTCACCAAAAAAAGTCAGACCTAGTTCCAAAAAAAGCCAAATACCGATTGTCTAACATACACATATAAAATATAGGTAACCGAACTGGTTACAAGATAGACATTACAACTCATTGGAGTTATCAATGTAATACAATTCCAAACTTTGCAAGCACAGTTTCACCTTGTTAACACGGACCCTGTTAAGCCGGATATCGGTTAACTCGGACCATGACCGAGAAAAAAATGTTGATATTGGTACAGGTTTGTTTGCTAGGCTAGGGTAGTCCAGCGTAGCCTTCGTCAGGTGATTTACTTGAATAAACAAAAATAAATGAATATATAAATAAATAAATCTGCTTTTTTTTACATGTTATGAAGGTAAATGTAGTAAAACAAAATAGCCTATATAACAACGGCATTTTTAACTAAACGTCGTTACCCCAGGCATGTTTATAAGCTATGGTCTATAGGCCGTCGGTTAAGTCGGACAATCGGCTAACACGGACACCCTTCCCCCTCCCCCCCCAGCAGTCCGAGTTAACGAGGTGAAACCGCATGGTCTTCTATTGCGATTAAATTGGCATTTCTTTGTTTCTCGTCAAACAAATCAAGAAATTTTTCAGTAACAGTAAAATTTTTGTAACATTTTTTTTCAAAACTGAGATTTGTTTTCATACGTAGCAATGCATCTAGCATTCTAAGCTTCATTTGATTTCTCAACTTTGTTGTTGTTTAAGTTACAGTTGAAAAAATTCGTGCCTAAACTGCGTTGGAAACTCCACCAAGCCACATTTAAAAAGGCCACTTGGTTCTTTTACTGGCTTTAATGTTCAAGATATCTACACCCAAGTGCCAAACAAAAGACTGAAAAAGATTGCGTGAGGAAAGTGTAATAAATGTCTTTAAAACTCGCAAGGATTGAAGCTGACTGAACATATTTTTGAAAAAAGAGAGGAAAGAAAAAATGAAACCACAACTCTACTGGTTTCTTTATTGTTTTAAAAAATTTAAAAGCCACGAAAACAAGCCAAAAATAAACCTGATTTTATCTCCTTTTTTTCCTTTAAAAAAAGCTGGATGTGTTAAAAAAGCCGAAATGGAAACCCTGAGTTACAATGCTTACCAAAAGTTTAAGACCACCCATGAAAATAATAGAATTTCGTACCATTGCATCGTCTTATTGTTATGATTACATCATGATTGTTGTTTTGATTTTAGACATTAATTAGCAGGATTGCCAGATGGGGCTACTTTTTTACCAGCATTTGCGCCAAAAATTCGCGTTGGGAGCTAAAAATAGAAACGTCTAATTGAGCTCCTTTTTGTCTACTCGGTGAATAGCGGTTTGTTTATATATTTTTACTAAAAACTGGTTTTTCCTCTGTTCAATATTATTCTTCGCCAGTTTTTCATTATGCCTTAGTGGAGTAGTTTCAGTTATAGTTGCTCCAGGTTATATCATTAATTTGAAACATAATTTTGGAAAAAAATTGATGAAAAGTTTGTGATTGCAGTTACTCATTTCGTCTGCATTAAAGTGTATGCATTCGTTAGGTCAAACTTTTTTTTAATAACTGGCTGTGCACAGAAGATAACTTTTGATAGGCGAATTTTTTCGATCAGTCTACTTGTGTTCAGATGGCATTTTGTGAGGACACGTTAGTTTCATCAGTGCTGGTAGGTTCGTATTAGATGATAATCTGCATTTTTTTAGGTAAAAGTGGATACTTTAGTGAGAGAGGAATTCATGCAGTTTTGCGAGTCTTTTAGCACATGCAAATAACAACACAATAGGTAGAACAAAATAAATTAATCTTCAACATAGACGACTGCTAGGAAACATAAAAAAACTACTTGATTGTCAAGTCAAGATCGTCCCTACTTGCAGCAGTTTGTAAAAAACGTATCAACAAATAGTTTTGAGCGCATCTACAACCCGATACATTGTGTTTTACTCTGATTTTTTGATCTCATTTTTGAGTGAGTGTGTAAATTACAAAAAAATAACAAATGTCGGAGGAAACTTTTAGAAAGGTTTGATCAACAAAATTTCAGTAGTTTGCAAGACCATAAATTTCTGAACTGCTTTGTCTCAACCAGTGGTATTGCAAAAAAATTTTGGGAGCAAAAAATAATTGGAGAAGGTAATTTTTTAGAATCTCAATACTTTAAATAAGAAAGTTTGACCAAAATTATGTTTTTGGTATTTAGGATGATTTATGTTTTCATGTTACAATAAATCTAAAAAAAGCTCACGATGGTACGCTCAGGTCCAACTGGTTAGGGCCAGCCAACGAGCTTTTGCAGTTAAAACTATTGCTTAGTCAGGTACAGCAAAATAACTACAATTAGAAATACAAGCCAAAAATTCTTACCAGCGATAGAAAAATATACCAATGTGTCTAGGAGTTAGTTACATAAGGTAGGCTGCAAACAGTTTTTTAAGATACTGCAACTCAGTTTTGCTTACGTTTCTAGCTCACTACTAAGAAGGGCTTGGCTTTTTGGCTGGTTTAGTGAGAGGCGGTTTCACTGCAAGGTTTTATCATTTTCTAGATTCAACTTCGCAGCCTTTCCTTTGGATTTCCCAGCCTCACTGATACATTTTTGTTGCTGGTACGTATTCTTAGCTTGTGTTCCTAATTGTCGCTATTTTACAGCACCAAACTAAGCGTTAGTCTCAATTGCGAAAGCGAGAGTTTGTTTGTAATATACCGATTAGCCTTTACAATACCACAGTGAGCCTGTTTTACATTTATTGTATTACTAACCGCACCTGCCGGCGTCGACCGCAGGGCTTCCATCAGCGATGTCGAGATTGAGAATATCGGTTAAGCCGGCTGAGTCGCCTTCAACCCATTGATAAACATTGTCGTGGATCGCGCGTTGCCACCAGATTTTTCTCAAAGCTTCTCGAACCCCCTGGCTATGTCTTGCTTGCACTGTTTCCAGTTTGGGTCTACTTACGAACGGGACTTGCGCACAATTGAAACAGCGGACGATGTCAAACACTTTTAGTCGTTCATTTGATGAAGTTCAATGACGTTAGAAAAACAAACCAGCCTAAAATCAAATTGCTCTTCAGGCGCCGACCTTGACATTGATGTTTGCCAAGGTTGGCGCTTGAAGAAACAATTTGATTTTAGGCTGGTTTGTTTTTCTAATGTAATTGAACTTCATCAAATGAAGATTGAAAATCTGTAGGGCCTAAGCCCTAAAGACTCATTGTGCACTTGTAAATTTCGGTTTCAAATCTCACTCTCCACATTACTCCCTTTGCTGAACGCCACGCAAGAAGTCTGTGAGCATCTTTTTTTAAAGTCTTCGATATGACTCAAAAAGAAAATTAAACCCAAGCCTATCGACTGCACAGCGAATGCTTCAGTCACCACACGACAGAGGCGGTAAAGTGAGATTGATAAATGAAAAAACACGAGATTACGTGCAGAAGCCGCTAACTTCTCGTTGCATCTAAGTAAAACACAATAGTAGGCGTGGTTTGTTTGTTCACTTCACAATCTAAAATAACGCAATTTTAGGGGGTAGCGCTCCAGCGGATCCAGCTGCAAAAAAGGTCGCGTCCAATTGGTGACTGGTAAAGCTGTCGTTTGTTTTTAGATTTAGGATGATTCTTTTGGTTCGCTCTGAATGTTACTCCTTCGAGTTCAGTATTGTCAAACTCTTTTTAATGCATTTCTCTCTTACATGTTTTCGCAAACTTTTATTCTTCTTCGCTCTCTTGCAAATACGATAAACCAAAAAGTTTAATTTTAGTGGAAGAAAAAGATCAATAAAATGTTTGATTGATGCACGTGTATACAAAAACATCAATCGCATCATAATCCCAGACAACCAACACAACCGTCTAGAAAATGCATGAAATAATCTTGAAAAATAAGTATTCTATGATATGAAATAAAGTTCGGAAATGTGAAAACTTCAACTTTAAACTCTACAATGAGGAAATTTCTTCCTCAAATGTTTAAAACTTCTCTCTAGGGTGGAATTTCTCGCCGATTAGTAACAACAGCGCTAGCCTAACCTGTGCCGCTGGCTTCGTTGATAATAAAGTTTTGTGTAAGTTCTCTACCTTATTCAATAATGAGTGCAAAAACTATAATTCAGAAACCAACTACAATTATCTTTGATTCATTAGGTGACCACTAATTAAATACAGTAGATTTCTATAAAAAAAGATTAGTGTATTGAAGCCTTATTGCATCCTGTTTCTAGCTTTTCAAATCATTTAGTCTCCTGCCTTAAAAACTAAACAGCTACAAACACGTTGATTTTAATCCTATTGCTTTTATCAAACTTGCAGTGAGCCGACCGCCTAGCTAAACATAGTGCAATGTTGTCCAGACCTGTTTCTCAGTTTCCAAAATCAAGCATGACGGTGATTAACCACTTTCAATTACTTTTTAGAAGCTATCGATTAGAAAAATCGCCATAAAGTGCTTTCGTGCAAGCGCAAAAATACAGTTGTCGAGAGTTTTGAACTCACGGCCATGCGATAATTAACAAGGCGCCCAAACCAATTCAAACAAGTTCTAACTCAAGCATTCCCGTCAATCATGGATAGATTTTAGCGTTTTGTTGCCATCTAGGAGGTCATAATATTCATTGTGTTTTTTTTTCTTTGCAGTTCACATGTGATTGATTTTTTAGACAAAAGTAGTCGAAAGTCAACAAGAACTTCTAAAGCGCTGCCGTCTGTCACATTAAAACCCTTTGTTGTTTGTAGACTAGCAACTCTGTAATAATGTCTTTAGTCTACAAATAATAAAAACTTTTTGCTGGATAGATCTTCATCATTGTGTGTAAAATTTATTTAATATCAAGTTCATTCAATGTTATTCATTGTCGCGTAAGAATCAACAACTTTTGTCATACCAGCACGTTTGAAGTTCAGTCACTACGCTTGTCCGACAGAAAAGCAAGGAGACTTCAGTTGAAGTCCCTACCAAAGCCCTCTTTCCAAGCGCCTAACCCCGCAAATTTCTTTACACAGGCAGGCACACAACCAGTATTTTTGTAAAGGGGGCTAATCACAACACCAATGGCGTTTTGTAGGTGCTATCAAAATAATTAGCACAGATAGTCATCACTTACGTCTGAGGTGACCTTGTGACATTGGTGTTAGGTGTCCAAACAAAACAAAAATACGACGTTTCAAGTTTCTGAAGCAAAGTTGTTTGGTGACTTTTCAGCAAAAGTCTTCACTCTTTTTGAATTCTAAATTCTCGTAATTGCCCGCTGTTCGAATTCTTGAAATATAAAAAAATATTCACCTTTACTCTTCCCACGTGGCAAAACACCGCCGCTTATGAGAGTGTCACAAAAAAGCCTCAGACGAAATAGTTTTTTCAAAGCTTATCAAAGTTCTGTAGCACCAACAAATTACCTATTCTTTTTTCGAAGCAAAGTATCATGATATGATGGTTTTTAGCCATTTCGTTTGCGTGTTTACATGCAGGTGATCAGATAGACTTGTCACGTAGTTCTTCTAAAACGCAACGCACTTTTCTTCTAAAAGTAAAATAACAGCCAGGAAATACAGCGGTACGTAAAATTCTTTATTTATTTTTGAGTGACCGTGTTAGTGTGGAACTGTTGATAATGCTTTATGGTGGTCACATGTGTCATTGAGTCACGTCAAAACAAATATCTAAGCAATTGCAGGGCAGACTATGGTTTTCTTAAACTGTTTTTTACAGTACAACTCTTCGCTGTCTGAATTTTCTTTTTCTATATCTATTTCCTTTTTACTGCACCAGTACCCAAAAGAATGGGAAGAGTAGGGGACTTGCTTTTTTAATTTGGGCCTTTCTTTGTTTGCAAATCTCTTGCAAAATTATTAAATTTTTAATTTGTTTTTGCTGGATAGGCTAGCTATTCCTTTTTTTCTTCTTATTGTTTTTAGACTGTTTAATAATTTGTGTTTTTCTTGTCTCCAATTCTTCTTTTAAATTAATTATTTATTGTTAAATTATCTTTAATTAAAGAATAAAACAATAGTTGTTTAATTTGAAAAGAAAGGTAAAAAAAAATTTAAATCATAAAACAAAAATCACTGAACAGCATGAGAATGACTGTTATACGAACAAAAAAAATAATAACTTTGTCATTGCAAACAAACCAATCAAAAAATAAATAAACTTTGTTGCTAGGAGTGGTTGGGTGATCATGTTACAAATAAACAAAAACAATCCTGGGAACGCACTTGCCTGCATAGCGGTAGCTTGGGGGACCACAGAGACCAACCCCTCAAAGTTTTTAGATCCGATCAAGTATAAAGTTGTTTTCAATTATTGCGGCTACGGAAGATTGATCCCAAAAATTACAAATCTCTCCAAACACTTTGAGTTAGAAATTGACAAAATTGGGAGTCAAAAATATCAAATTCTAAAAAAAGTCATCCAACAAATTTCATACTTTTGGTACCATTAAAATTTTCTTCTGGTTACCCAACTGCCTGTGTGAGGCTTTTTCCACTATTTTGACAATTTTTTACCATCGCACGCATTCGCTTCTATCGTGCAGCTCCGTTTCCTTTTTCCTCTAGTTGCCATTGTTTCTAATTTATTACATTATTTTACTTTCACTTGGAGATAAGGAAATAAAAAAGAAGGAGTTATTCAAGTCTTCTGTTGTGAGACAAGCATAATCATTCAGATATGATTCTGGTGCAGCAATCTAACTATTTTTTCTTTCGATAGCTACAATTTTCACCATGAAGAACATTTGCTGCTGCTTCCTATCGATTTCGACTTGCGTTTTGCGTTAAATTGCTTTCATAATTGTAAACTTGCCCGCTTGGGTTCATATTTGTCTTCCGCCTGGTCATAAGAGGCAAGATTTGAACCTGTGCAATATTTTGACGTGCTGATTTAACAGATAACGATTTATTTTATCGAGAAAACACATTTGAACCTTCAAACACAGAAGAATTTGAGAAACTGAGAAGTAACTTTACCGACTTTGAGTCAACGTTTACCCATGTATTTTGTTGCACAAGCCAAAATTCGAACCCGAAACACGGGATTTGATGCCAACGTCGGGAATCCTTAGGCGTGTTGGGTGCAACGTAACGCTCTGAGTGCTCAACCCGCAGTCTCTGAATGACAAGCTTCGCGCTCGGTTCATTGCGTCACGCTGTCCGCAGTCATCAATCATCACGTGGTTCGTAACCTGCTTTCCTCCACAACTTTTTGCTGGTTGAAAATTTTATCTGTTTTTGTTTTTGTTTTTACTGTTATGTTGCAGGTCTATTGCTTGATGCAATGCTTGAATCAAAATAAACATCGGGCGCTAGTTTGTTTATCTGTAGATTGACAGGCTGTCAACTAGCAACTCAACTAAAGTAAGTGGAATTTTAGTGCACTTTTCTCTGCTCGATTCTTTTTTATGTGGGGAACACGCTGCCCAAAGTCCAATTCCTTTTATTTTTAATCTACCGCTAGATAGAGCTAGAGAGCTCTTACAGCAGTCATACACCAGCTCTTTCGACATTTGCAAGAACTTAAGACGTAATAAGAAGAAAATATAGTGTCGTCATTTTTGCTGTTTTTATACAGAGCTGCATGTTTCGTGAAAGTCAAGGTGTCGAAACTTTAGTTGTCATAGAGGTTCAAGGGTGTGGAAACCTATTTACAATACCCATTGCAATAATACAAGAAACACAAAAAGCTGATTTTCTCAGAATTTAAAAAAAGACGCCATCTAGGTTTTTGCCAGTGATGGAAGAGCTGTCGTTGGTTGATCAAAAAAGTTAATTTTAGCTATTTGCTGCTACCTCACGGTTTGAGTATTATTGAAAAGCTTTTATTTGAGTTTTACTTTACCTCAACTTTTTAAAGCTTTTTAAAATCTTGAATAGAAGAAATCTTCGTCATTTTTTCATAGGGCATATCAAAACGGGAAACCGGGAAAAATAGCTCGTTTTTCTCCGCCTCCCAATTTCCTCATTTTATAATTTAGCTATCAATATTTCTTTCTGGGTTTAATTCTTAGCCTAGCATGCATTTCTCTCTGGCTCAAGATTTAATTTTTAATTTTGTTTCTGAGATGGTCTTTGTTGTATGGGCCTTAACTTTCAGTTGGTCTGCCAGCTTGATGGGCCAGTAAATAACAATGGTGACAAAGCTCGGTTTGCATTAATAGAGTCTGACTTTGAGGTCGTAAGCTCAATTCTGCATTGTTTTGGCCTTTTTGGTGTCAATGGAAAAGGTATTTTCAGTAATGGTTTTCTTTGTTTGCTTGCCGCACTTGAGAAAAGTACAGCTGCCAGCAATACTGGAAACTTGGTGTTGTTGGTGGCAGTATTGTGTTTGCCCTTCCTCTTGTTTGGGATGAAGGCGCGAAACGGTTAAATTCCGGTCCATAAGCAAATTTAATCAAGATTGCGCCAATGAAAGCTGGGAAGGGTATGCTCTCTATTCACATTCTATTCAAATTTGTTAAAGTTCTTCTGCAGGCGGATGTCAAAGATATTTAGCTTATATTTAATTCAATTGTTGTTTTACTAGATGGTCTGACAGATTTCTACCCCTGTTTCGTCAATAATAATTAGGAAACATACCACCTGTTGTCATTATCGACCGCAATTGATGAACATATTGAAAACGTACTATGTTCCTTCTGCCTTTTATAGACAATGTTTATTTATTTCATATAGAACGAAAACGATAATTTGAATTGAGTATATACAAAAATCAATTGAAAATCAATAAAAGACATATGATTGTTATGTTTTAGTATTTTTCTTTATTCATATATTGCCTGTTTGATCAAAAATTGAGAGAAAATTAATACAGTAGCCAAGATCTATGCGTAGTGTGAGGGGGCATATTTTTATCATCTGAAAGCATTGTTTTTAAGAAATTTTTTTTTGCTTCAAATGCACGCAAACAAATCCAAATCACTACTTTTATGGAAAACAATTTGGTTAACAAAAAATACAGCAAAATCAATTTAGTTAAGAAAAAATACATGTAATTACAGTTGGGCGTTAAAAGACAATATAGCACAGTACTAAACAAACTTGCATTTCGTCACAGATTTAGCTTTTCATAAATTAGAGCATCTACATGTATTTTAATAGGTTTTCTTCAAGACAAGCTTTGTGGTACCGGTCCATGTAGTGTAATTAAAATTCAAACAAACGTACAATTCAGTGGCATCATTGGGGGCACTTCCTGATATTGTCGTGTTTGAGGGTAATGCTCTTTAACAGATTCCTCTCTATCACTCTTGATCGATGAACCCCAGAGCTGCTGTTTTAAAACCGGAAAAAAGGGGGTTGGGGCAAATGTGAAACGTGACACTATAGTGCGGCAAGTCATCTTTGTAAAACTAACAGCCCTCACCATTTATTGATGGATGCCGAGGGTCGCTTTTTCCAATTGAGGAGGGGTGCTTTTCTAGTTGACATTTTTTGCGTCCCTCCTGGCGTCATGGACACTTGCGACACTGCTGCGTAAAACAGACAGCACAGTGTTTATTGTTTTTACTTTAAAAACAATATAAAAACAAATCTTTCGTTGAAGTGTGATTCAATAAAACAAATTAGTATGCCGTCAGTTTAGTAATTTGCTTAAAAATGATTGGGGCCAAACTAGTTCAAAGTAGACCTCACAAAAACCTTTCATAACAAAGTCAAAAAACTTTAACAGCTTAAAATGCAGCGTGACACAGCTTTTCAACAATTAACGCAATAGGTTATTGCACAAACCAAAAATTACACAAGGAAAAACAGTGACAAAGCAAAGGAACTAAAACAAAAAAATGAACTTAACGAGAACTTATAAAACTGTAACAACAAACATTATGAGAACACTGGTCCAATGGAGGACCCATGGAAAACGGAGATAAACTGAAGATGACGTGACTTTATTGGTACCTCCGTGTATTGATTTGACCAAGAATAACAACTTTTGAAAAATTGACTTCGGTCTCGCATACATGATCGCTCCCTTTCCTATCTGATTGCGGTAATCACTTCAGATCTTTTTCTGATTTGCTAAGTGGCAAATTTAACCATTTTCAATAAAAAGTCCATTTTCGAGAGTAATGTAAAAATAGGCATTCTACAATCAATCTCATGTGCTATAGTTCTTGGATATGTTTCAGTAAACTCTGCTTCTACAGGAAAACGAAACCATGGTGCAGTCGAGCACAACAAATGTAGTTTTAAGCGAGAAAAAATTAACAAGACCTGCCATCTGTTGCATCGGCAAGGCCTTAGATTCGTTTTCTTTTGCCTTAAATTGAGAAGAAAGACTTTTGAGAACAGTAGACCACCAAACCTATACATTATGCACGAGCCAGCTGTTAAAGCAAGCTTTGTGCTTCGGTAATTGTGAACTGGAAATGGAAATGCGTTTGAACACAAAAATTCTTTCGCCTATTTGGCTAAGATTTGAAAGCTTCATACTATGGCGTTTAGAATATCCCGAAAGAAAATCTAATCCACCGCAAAAAATCTCATAATAGATAAATTTACCCTAATTTCTGCGATCAAACATTTTTGCAATCATTTTTGCAGTATCACTTCCAAAATAGGTGTTTGAATTACATATCCAGTTTTCGTAACCGAATGAAAGATTTTGGTTTTGTGTCTTGAAAAATATTCCAAGATAAATTTTGATGACTTTTCCAAACAAACTTCGTTTCTACAAAGTTTAAACGATTCTTGTATCTTTTTATAAGCCCTTTTTAAATGCACGAGTAAAGCCATTAAAATATTTTGACAAGGAACTGATGTTTAATATAACACGCAATACAAACGGTTTCCAAACAACTTACTGAATAAAATAAAAAAGTAATTATTGGCTCAATATGCTGTTTAAATGCATTATGTACTTCAGCGTTTGCTGTAAGATTTCAACTTCGGTTAAATTGTCTTTGGGTGAATTTTTTGGAGGAAGAATCAAACGAAGACGAGCAAAAGCCAAATCCAAATCTCTCTTTCTGTTTTGCTTTCTGCAAAGAAGTAAATTAAAATTTAGGCTGGCTCTAACGCTACCGTCAACCTTTTTTTTCTACCGAAAACTAGATTCAGGTAATTGCTTTTCTGGTTGAACTTAATGAGCATAAAAGTATTTCAAGAAGTTGGTAAGAAGATAAAGACCATGTTTGCCACAACCTTAAGTTTTCCGCGTTGCCCTGGTATGACGTGCTTATTTTTCGCATGGGCTTCTACCTTATTTTTCCGCCGGTAATTGCGCTTGACGGCAGTTTTCTACTCTCATTCGCGGTCTTCCAAAAGTGCTGGTGACTACGAAGCGAGACTGAAGAAGAAATTTTCCTACGCGTACAACTTTAAGTTGTTTCTGTGACGGTGGGAAAGTAACTAAAGCCGTGTGACTCTACTTAGCTCTACGGCCAACCAACCTTACGGCACTCTGTTTCGTTTTTCTAATCTTTAATTGCGTCGATTGTTTCTTCATTAACTCTTCGTTGAAAGCGCTCATGTTAGCTGGAAACTATATTTCTTAACGAAATTTTAATAAAATTGTACTTCAACTTTCTGAAAAAATATAAACATAACTGATGATAGTACTGGCGAAATTCATACAACAGTATTTACCGTTTGTCGAGTTTATAGATGTTATAAACAGATGCAAACAAGTCATGGAGAAATATATTAATGAAACTTATTTTTTTCTACCGTTTATCAGCCGGAAAGTATCATAAGAATACAGTAGAATTAATAGCTAAGTTTTGTCTATGTTGGTAATAACTTCTGCTGGTGTTCCCTGGTTACTAAGGGCCGAAGCATAAACTTTAGTATTATAGTTGTCAAAGGAACGTTGCTGCCCTCAAAACAGAATGCAAATAGATCTTAAGCAGCGTCAGCTTTCACATTAGCTGGTAGTCATGGGTTTACAATTTCAGTGCCGGTATGGTTTCTGCCGACATGTTGAAATTTCACCGCCGGCATGTTGAAGTCGATTTGTAGGCAAGGTGTTTGAATGGGTCGGAGCGCTGTTCACGGGAATATTCGTGAGTTCGAACCTCACCATGGCTGTCTTATTCTTTCCCTGCTTGGTTGCGCTGCTTGAGATGGAACTCCACCGTGCCTGCCGTAACGGTAACACAGAAGCAGGTCTAAACACGACAATGTTTTCTAGCTTAACCAACAAAAGGCTGTCCCGGATCGGAAGATAAAAAAAAACATCACTTTACTCATTACTTTCTATGCGCTGACGAACAAGATTTGCTTGAAACTGGTTTGGAAAGGTTTGTTTTACTGAATTATGCTGTGATGAAAAAGCTGTTACAGCCAATTAGCCAGACAACCTTGTCAAAAGTTATTGCCTTCGCAAATAGAATATAACTTCCCGTACAATATTCAACCGTTCAACGTGCCATTACAATTCAAATTAGACGTCAATCTGCACGTATTTTCCAGCAAAATAGTTGGAATTTTTGTTCCAACTAATACTATTGCAATTTTTGAGCTACCTATAAAACTAAAATAATTTACGAAGTCATTGCTATCTCGTCAGCATAATGCTACACGTTAATGAAATCTAATTAATTCTCGATCTTCCTGCCAATGCTATAGGTTAGGTGCTAAGTTTGAAATGAGCGACTTAGGCTGAGCTGAAATCGTTCTTGTTTTGCGTTTGCACAAGCAAATCGATGGTCAAGGTCAGTTCGATAGGGGCAAAGCCTCACGAGATTGGTTTATCGAACTGCAAGAAAGACTGTAGCATCTGGTTTAATAATTCTATGATTTTTTTTCGAACTATTTTCAATCAAAAAATCGGTCTGAAAGAAAAGCTTTCTGGTTTTCGATCGAATGTTTTATAAATTATAAATAAACTCTCTTTCGTCGCCTCATATGCAACCTTGAAAGAACATTGAATTGGTAACATTGTTGGTATAAAGTTCGAGGATCAATTCTTAAAGACCAATAATCACTCATTCTATTGCGAGGGTAGCAAGGAACAACATCGGAAGGGACTTAAGTTTTTCTTACGAGTTGGGATTACTTTTTGCTGAAAAGTCTTCTTCTCCACAGTATACAAGTTGGGGATCATGCGTACTTTTGTCTCTGCTGGTTACTCTTAAACGCACTATGCAAGTCTACATGCGTGAGTAGAAATTGCTTTAGTTTCATTAAACCACCTATCTTTGTCCCTGATCCAATATCACAAATAGGAACAATTTGTCGGTTATACAAGGAACAACTTGGGTCTCGACTTCCTTGGGGTCACCAGTATTGCTGGCACAGCTCATTTTTCCCACACGCACAAAAATCAGGCCGGGGAACTTACCGTACAACGTTTTTTGAAGGACTCACAGTGGAAGATATTGCAAGCAATCCGCACGCAACCACATTATCAGTGCAGCCACAAAAAGTGCTCCGACCCGCTCAACACGTTGTCAGCAGCGGGTAACTCACTTCCCTTAATTTCAGTTTGCTTTGATAAAAAAAGACTCTTTAAGCATTGTGCAGCACTTTGGCTACACAAATAAAACGAAATATATTTTACGGTACCCCGTGCATTAATAAAAATTGTCTTTTCCACACTGAACAACGACCTTCAACTTGAAAAATTCAACTTGCCCATTCGCTGTTACGTCTTTAAATTCTAGGTGATGGGTAGTTTAACCACTTTTGGAAAAAAATCAACAGCTCCAATACGCTTAAAAACCATCACTGGCTATCAATGTCATTGCGCCATATGCTACAGATGAGAAGTGTTTTTCCAAAAATCGTTATTTTGATCATACACTGATTAACTCTGTGTGTAGTTGACTCCGCACTATGGACCACTGCAGAAGACTGTTTAGCTATGATTACTGAAGATTGTGTAGCCGTGTTGGCTTATAGAGGTGCTAAATGAAACTTCATATTGACAACTAGCAAGGGTGTCAGGACGGAGCATGACAATTGAGAAAAGATGAAAATTTTTCGAGCCAGTCAGAGATGGTATGCCAAACTTTTTGTGCCCACAAGTGAGCTGGGAATTATTGGATGGTTACGTTTCTAATCCTATGTAAAGGTGAAGTCATTTTTTATTGAAAAGCAGCGCTTTCACTAGCGTACTGAGGGGGGAAGCCACTGTGCCTTGGCCCCCCTCAGACTTAAAAAATGAAAAAATGTAAAGCAAAACCAAACTGTTTTAGCAAAAGCAAAGCTGGTTTTTCGCGAGTATTCGGGGTTCGCCTTGGATTTCAATTTTTTGTGCCTTCGGCACTCCCTGCAAAGTTGATTTGTGACGTCACACGATTGTGGCATACTTTGACCCTACCCTCGGAAACTTTCTGCGTACGCTACTGAGCGCTTTCGAGACAAGATTTTAGGCATTTGTTAACCAGTTTTCATATTGAGATCTTTTTCGAGATTTGTTTTTCGAAGATCACTTTGTCACATTTCACATCCAATTTACATCGTGGCCGCTGGCTGCACCTGTTTCAAATTCCAGGGGTCGTCCCCCTTCCGATGCTTTGACAATCGGTCGATTGTTGATGCATTTTAGGTTTGCATGCTTTCAGAAACGAAAGCTCACTTTGTAGGGCAGACGAATTACAGTAATTTCCAGACAACTTTTTGTGATAGCAAAAAAAGAGAAAATGCTATTCTTTTTAACAAAAGTTGCAGTGAAATGTCTCCTGTATGCAGAAGCTGGTCAAACCACCGTATTTTAGTCCTGTCACTCACTTACACACACAACGCCCAAATATTTTCAAACATCATCGGTGAAAAAATGATCTTTCGACAACAGTTCACCCAGCACGCCACGGCTTCTCTCAACACCGCGAGATGCTGGTTTGCAATCGAACTATAATTTAACGTATAGTGCTGGATAAACGTCTGGCCGGTGCATTTCTACAATCGTGTGTAGGTCGCAATTCAGTACAAGTCTATGATTCGAATACAATTGCATTGTTGCTAGAGCGTTTCACAATATTGGCAGCAAAAATTCGCATTTAACAAAAGCGAAAGTGGCATCTCAAAATCTCTGCAAAGGGCTCGAATCATCTCACGACATAGGTTTTGAGTAATTACAAATCTGCCCGAAGCTGACCAAAAAAGTTGCAAAAATTTGCGCTGGCTTTTACTAATCGATACTATCAGTCTCGTTCGCCTGACTATATCACGTTTGTTAAGGAAAGCTTACTCAAATAAAATATACAAGCTGACAAAGTGCCAATATCAAATTGTTATTTATGAATATGATTTCTTTCAGAACTTCTTGCCTTCGCTGACTAAACAGATGAAGTTGCAAAATGCTTTTATATAGCGCAATATCATTAGCTGGCATCGATCTCACCATCGTTTGATTGCAATTCCGACGGCACGTTTGCTCTACTCTAGAACTTTAGCGGATGTCTACACCAGATCGTCACTACAACTGCTTCATGTTCAGTGTAAGCAAAACAATTAAAAGATCTTGACGATAATTTGTTATTACCATGACATCTGCTCAACGGCTGCGCCTGTAAGATGAAGGAAAAAAATAGCAGCAGGCCATAAGCAGTTCATATAGATTTCCAATATTTTGATCAATTTTACGTCCGTTTAGCACAGGCTCAGTAACCAACCATTCTGTTATGCTTTTTTATATAATTGTCTTTATGCAACAGATTTATCAAGCTCAGCAACCACCATCCCGTCATTATCTCTTTTATTTACCCAAATTGTCTTTATGCAACAAATTTATGGAGTTCATGGCACATTGCAAAATCTTATTCGAGGAAATATTTTTTAATCGCACCGGTAAAGTGAAACCAAGAACAAACTTTTAAGTGATCCAAAGCTTTTCGTGTTTTTTGGTCGGAGTTACAGATGGTTATTATTTTGAGAACAGCCCTGATTCCTTTACCTATTTTTCCTTACTTGAGGCTCCTCAATACTTCCTCAACTTCGTGCCAAACCGTAAAAGCAAAGGTTTGATTCAAAAAACTAGGCTAAAATGCAACACAACAATCTATGAATAGCTCCAAGGTACATTTCATTCTATCTACTTACTGTGCTTACAACGAAGCTACTTTTTCGATCGAGCTAAATCAACGCTTTGTAATTTTATTTTTTGTTGCAGATGCCATTTGCGGGTCATAGGATAGCCGCCGGGGAAGACTTACGCTTGTTCGGGAACTAAATGCAGCAAATTTTTTTGCCTGCGGCCCATTTTGACCAACGTTTTTTTTGGGGGGCGGCTATGGACAGTGGCGTGTTTGGAAACTTTTTGGGGGGCCAAATATTATCATCATTTAGATATGGGATCAAAAGCAAAAAATTGTTTCTGTAGATCGTGTGTTGGAATCGAAGTTTGTTTCTCTTTTTTGGAGATCAACTATATCCAAACGATTGTTATGCCCAATATATTACGGAAAAGCTTTTTATTTCTTAATGTTTCTTTGCTTCCGTCCTTCCTCATTTTCAAAACTTTTTTTTGATCAACACTATGAAACGAAATTTGAAAAAGGCGCTAAGCTACAGGTTAAACACTTTAAAATTGAAATAATTTGAAATGTTTTGCGGCTCTTTGTTTGAGAGAAGTCTTTGGATTAAACATCCAATTTAGCACATCTTTAATATTTTTTCCTTCTTACAAACTTACCAAAATTATAAAAAAGGGTCACTCTGCCCCAAAAATGGTTAAAATCTTTCTTAGATGACACAAAACCATGTCGCCACAAAAAACAGAAAAAATTTGCAAAACTCAAGCCTGCGCGCTTGCAACTGATAGCAACAAAATTGATCTATTG
Organism: Trididemnum clinides; assembly: GCA_963675345.1. Lineage (NCBI taxonomy): Eukaryota > Metazoa > Chordata > Ascidiacea > Aplousobranchia > Didemnidae > Trididemnum > Trididemnum clinides. The sequence goes on from OY776302.1 coordinate 15,326,670, forward strand.
CAGTTTGCTGGCTGTGTGCAACAAAATTAATGCAAAAACTCAGCAAACTTTTATTGAGAAAAAGTTGATCGACGAGTCGCTTGTTGTTAGTGGCAACCTTTTCACCACTGTTCAAATTGCTTTTTTTTAGCTACCTAATGTACAAATTTAACTCAAGACTTCGTCAAGCCCAAGATGGAGATGACAGATAGTTTGTCTTGTACAACTTTCAAAAGAAAGGTCTATCATGATTATTTTATTAAAAATTTTTCCTTTTAACTTCTATGACGGTTTTTGAAGTAGTCGTAAAGCCCCTCTGAAATGGTGTGCCGCAGTACTGTTGTAACATTGAGGGTAGATCCTCAATTTTCACGTTATTGCGTCTGCCAAAAAAGTACTTTTACCAAGTTCGCTTCAAAGTTTACATGTAGTAAAACATTTACAGTCGTCTGTTGGCTACTGGCTACTGCAAACCAAACCTGCTTCGAGTCGCTTTGAACATTATTGTAAACATTTGTTTGAGTCTAAAAGATAAGCTGTGCACGCTACGTCAGATCCTGTATGAAATATTTTTTAGCTTAACCTTTTGTTCAATGTACTGTTTTATGAGAGAGCCTGATTTAACGAACATCAATACCACAAAACTTTAGTATACAAGTTGTGATACTTTTAAAAAGAATCACCAGAAACGTGACGCCCCAAAAAAAAAGTATCTCTAAGCAACTCAACGTTTAACGACAATGGTTGCTCCAAAGTTAGTAATAGTTATTGCAACCATGGCAACAAAAAGTTCAATTTCTAGGTACCTAGCCTGTGATCAAAGTTCTTCTATATCCAGATTAGCAATGAAAAAGCTTGTTAAATTCAAAAGTAGGATATATTGACAACGAACGCACGCATTAGAAGTGGCATCTGGCTATTCCAGTCCTAATCAATAGATCCAACATCTGTTAAACAGCTAAGTGCTTAGGTCATTTGATTCTTAAGCCTACGCTAAAATTAATAAAATACACACCTTTTAGAGTATTTTTCTGTCTAATACGTTCTGCGATGTTGCGAAAATTCTTTTATCGTTAAAAAACTCAAGCCAGAATCTGACTGCTGGCACAACTCCACCAGATCGAAAGTTTTTTCCTACTTTTTCCGTTCAAAGTAAAAAAATGTACAAAACAACTGGCAAACATTTTGCCTACATGAAATGCTATAGCCAACTTTGAAACAATTTGTTGGTCCAACTTAAGGCTGGTTTCCATTAGGCGTAGATTGCAGGCGTAGCACGAAACATTTTTTGTTTCTCTATTCCGTTTTATCCGCCGAGCGAGCTCGCTCCGGACATATAACTAAACGGAGAAACAAAAAATGTTTCACGCTATGCCTAATGAAAACCAGCCTTTAGTCATTTTTCTATTCAAAACAACGCAATGCGGACAAAGTATTGCGACTTTATTGCAGTAAAGCAAACGCTAAGTGCGCTTTTGTCTTGAAAAAAAGAAACAAAGTAGAAAGAAAAACCAATGAAAACTGAGAACTTTTGCTTTCAACATAAAACAATAAAGCACAACAAATATAAAACAAATAATGCAGCTAAAACAAAATTTAGCTGCTTTACATTAAGAAAAATGACCGCAAATATGGCCATGATACCTTTAGAGCTAGTGCCGTCATACACAATTGCGGAGATGACGAAATTCCAAGTCTACCTTTGATAAACCTCCAACACAACAGGACGAAGCGCTAGGGTGATCTCGGCAAAATTTCAACTCTAAACACTCCGATCTGTTGGTCAGATAGATGCTCTACCAAGTGAATCAAAATTTAACGGCACAAATTTGTTTTGTAAAGTCTAGAAACGCAGAGTTGCATTCATTTCAGCGTGAAACTACTAAGACTGGTTTCCATTTGGTGTAGATTGCAGGCGTAACGTGAAACATTTCTTGTTTCTCCATTTAGTTTTGTGCGCGGAGCGATGCGCTTAATGCGCTCCGCGCATAAAACTAAATAGAGAAACAAAAAATGTTTCACGCTACGCCTGCAATCTACGCCTAATGGAAACCAGCCTTTGCTCCTGAGCACACAACGCCCATGCATCTTGGTTGTAAACGTGTTCGTTTTTTCTTCGGCCGACGTGGTCGAATTCAGAGATCATCCTGTTGATGACGTCATAGTCCGGTAACTTTCTTCTTCAGCATCAAGGCTGTATTATGTTTGCTTTTTGGCTTCTTGAAGTTTCATTCTGGCAAAGTTTTCGAAATCCTAAAAAAGAAACAGTAAAAAATATGTTGCATCATAGGATTTGCTTAAATTCAATCTCAAAGTCAAGGCCATTGAACAAGCAGATCGAACCGAAGGTCATGGGCTACACAGGAAACTCCTAAGAAGTTTGCTTTCGCAGTTCTCCAAAGAGATATAGTGAGATTTGAAAATCAACGGCATGCACATTACAATTTATCATGAAAGCATTAACAGCATTAAAGCAAAAATGAAAAATCAATTTATAAGTTTGGAAACTAAACACAGCAAAGCCAGCGTTAGCGCCATTTTCTGCTTTTTCCAGGACATAAAGTTGCTGTTTTAGGAATTTGGTTTAATTTTAGATGAGAAAATTAAATTTGACTTACGACAAAAATAAGGCTATTTCAAAAACAGCACCAGTACGCCACCATGCGGACAATTTTTTTTTGGTGGCGAGGCTACCAGCCACAGTTGGGCGTTTGCAAGTATGACTAGTTCGTAATTTACTGCCTTTACTCTAACTCAATCTTAGTTAAGTTTGATAAATAAAACTGGACGTTTTGTTTGATAACGTGCCTTTTGCCCAAAATAAAGGCAGGACAAATAACATCTCGAAAATTGCCGGCAAACATGGACGAGATGATATTCTACCACCGTACCTCTATTTTTGCAAGTATTGACAAGTCAATTTCGTTGTTTCCTGCTTTCGACATTGTCTCATCGCTCGAACTCGACACCCGGTAATCATCAACCTTAGTGTGTTTCGGTGAACTTGTAAAAGAGTTCTTGGGTGAAGAGAGTAAAAGTGCGTCGCCATCTCCTCCTAGTTGCTCGGTGGAGGCCTGGAAGCCACTGTCATCATCCGTAGTGACGTCATCATCTCCGTCTCCCACGTAGAAATCCATTCTTAGCAGGTCAGGAGCCGGGGAGTCACTGAGCGAGGTGTGAGAAGTGGATTGCTGGTCGTCGTTTTCGGTGGAAAAAAACTTTACGTCCTATAAATTAAACTAAGATGAACATCACTTTGAAGATGCGTTTGAAACAGATCGTTTCGGCAGATGATTTGTTGTCGAAAAAGAGACATCTCACATTCCCTAAACACCATTCAGCTTCTGCTAAGTTGGTAATTTATCAAAGCCCATGACAAATTTAGCCGGGCCACGTGAGAGTACAAAGCACTATTGGCGGCAAAATGATGGTGCATGGTATGCTTTTCCAGAAAATACCACCGATAATTCCAGGTACACCACTTGTAATCTAACCAGCGGCGTTGGTAGTAGCACCAAGACCGCTGGTTAGATTACAAGTGGTGTAGCTGGAACTACCGGTGGTGTTTTCTAGAATAGCATACCATGAACCATCATTTTGCAACACGAGCAAGTACAAAAACTCTGAACTTATTCCAATTTAGAAAAGTTTACCTCAAGCGATGCCATGGAATCATCGTTCGCACGAGTTGAATGGATATTTTTTGTTGCAGATGCCATTTCTGGATCATAGGAGAGCCGCCGAGGAAGACTTACGCTTGTTCGGGATTGCGTGCGACGGAGGATTTGAAGCGTTTCACATTGCTCCATCATCAACAGTTCGAGATCTTTCTTACGCTCAAGTCGTTCAAGGTTATGCTGGCAACAAAAACAGATGCGAGTGAATCACTGTGCTGCGGATTACACACGGAATTTGATTTTTACCGGCTGCAAAGATAATTTTAACTAAAATTATTTCAAAAGGGGATTGTTTTACCCATACCATGTGAGTGAAAGGCTAGAGCGTAATCCCACCTTTAAATTTTGTCATCGCTACATATTTTTATCCTACTCACGGGCAGATTAGTGATGGTAAGCACTAAAACAAGCGAGAGAGAGAGAGAGAGTTGTCAAAGTTAAATATTTTTCAGTTTTTACAGATTACGCTTAAATCATGAGCATCATTTTCGAGACAAGGATCTACGGCCAACCAACAAGTCTAAACCCTTACTCGTCAATGCACAGCAAACTGAAAAATCGAAATCTTCACTTCAATTCGTAGCATTTTGCCCAACTTCTTTAAAAGGGCAGTTTGAAGAAGGTCACTCTCTGTTTACTGCTCCTTTGTTAATAGCCCTCTATGAATTTATCAGTTCTAGGTACCTGTTTGGTGGCTTGTTCTTCTTCTAGCTCGCGATCAATTAAAACCAAAGCCTGTTGCATTTCCTTCAGCTGTTTTTCAGCTTCCACAAACTTCAGGTGATCGCCTCGACGCGAGGCACTGTTTTGTGATAGCTCTAAGCTTTTGTTGTAATGAGCCATCTTTAAATGGCAAGAGTTGCGACGTCTAAAAATTAAAGGTATTTGTGTAAAATTTCATTGCCAGTGTGTTTTTAGTTCATGGCACCTCAAAACAAAACAGCATTTTTTCTATGCTTTCCAATTAAACGTACTGATTTTCAGCAGCATCAGATGCTCTTGGCTCATAAATGGTATCAGTGTTTTGTATCACTGGGACTTTTTGACTCATTTAAGGTTTTAATATTAGCTAGTTCAGTCATTATAACGTTACAAGCACGTATGTTCATGCACAATACAACGATTTCTTTTGCAACAATTAAATTTTTCTGGTAAACTGTGTCGCTTCTAGATCTACACTTGACAAAACATAAAACTGGGACAGTTAAGCCTATCATAATCAACTTTGCATTTTTGCAATATTGCATTGTACCTGCAAGTGCAGGTACACAAGCGATGCGGTTAGCTCGGAAAATTACATGTAATATGTGCTTGAGAGCTTTCTATATTTGTAGCCAAATAATCCACATTAAGCGGGGAATGAAACACTATCCATACCCATAAAACTTGCGCTCAAACATTCACTACTTACTGCAACTATCAACTAATAAAAAGGGGTTGTGACGCGACTGTTGTTTAATTGTTACAAGAGAAATTGTATGGTGCATAAACAAATGAGCTTGTCGCGTAATAACGAATAAACAAGCAATATTAAAATTTCAAATAAGTCAAAAAGTCTTAATGACAGAAAAAAAGATATTATTTTTGAAACCAGCGACCAAAAATACAATAAAATAAGTCAAAAACATTAAAGTAACAAATCCGCTGTTACGTAATGTAATTACAGTATCTAATCAGCACGAAAAGTCAGTAAGTACATTCTTACAACACTACTATTAAAGACGAAACTAGAGGGCGAGGTAGATAAGAGGTTCTCAAATTATGTTGAAGGTTTTACGTAAGTGTGAAAAACAGCTCTTCGCGAAAATTTCTGTGACCCTATTATTAGAATTTATTTATCCGTTTTTCTCAAATACATAGGGTTTTTTGCTCCATGATATGAATAATAACGCACATACGAGCGTACTGTGGAAAATACGCAACGCTAACGGGCATACCTATTGAGAAAGGTTTGAAAATCTTTGGTTCGCAATTCCTCTTGTATTTTTTGCTTCTCATATTCTTCAATAACTTTTTCCTTTGACATCTGTCTTAAAAGCGGAATTCTTCTAAAATCTGATACAGTTAAGGAGTTTGGAAGCCCTTCTAAAAGCTTTTGTTCCTCGATTAATTGTTTCTTTTGGAAGGCGAGTTCTTGAAGTAACTTTTGCTTTTGCATGGTAACAAACTCGTGGTCGATGTTTTTTTGAGTTCGAAAGCCCTAAACAATAAATTGCGGTTGTAAATTTTTAATATATGTATTATCAAAATCTTGTAGCCAAAGTTTCTTTCTAATTATGGTTACAACTGCTCAGATAATTGAGTAAAGAAAAGCTCACTATACAACAGTTTTTATTAGAATAATAAACCTGAACACTCCAAATTATTGTGTAATTTAATGTCTAAAAAACCAACAATTTTCTGCTGCACATAACCACACTTACTTGACAAGCCGAACCGTGGTTATTTAAACATTAATATATTTCTGAAGTTCCCGCTCCAAAACAAAGATGGCAGGTGGCGAAGTATTTTAAAATGTATAAACGCAAGAGGCGCTAGAAATTCACCTGATCATTTTGAATTTCTTTCACAGACAAAGGAGCTCTGATGTTTGGCAGGCTAGCCCTGTGCCTTCTTTGATAAGCCATTTTCCTTCGGTTGGCTGGGCTCGATGCATTTTCTTGAGTTTTAGCAGAAGGTATTTCATCTTGGCTACTAAAAATAAATCAATTAAATTACAAAAGCTTGTCTCTAGCTACAAGGTATTCCGTACAATGGAAAGCAATAGATGTATCTTTACAATGCAATAGATGTACCTTCACGCTAAAGTCAAAGAAAACGGATTCCTTACTAATTATGTGGAAGACATGTGGCGGGACAGAGTAGTCTAACCGACGTGAAGGCCCAGCATCTCCAAACACTAGCAAGTAGCGCAATAGCTCGAAGCGTGAATGAGTCACAGAAATTGCTTACAAGCAACCTGTTTTAAACATTCAGAGTTACCAGTACTCCTGATTCAGTACATTTCCACCACGAGCAATGATCAACCGCATATAAAATTGTGACCAAAAATGAGTTTCTAAATCTCTCTCTTATTTTTAATTGATAAATATCCACCTAAATGCAATAGTTGCAAACCGGTTTTATTTGTACATGTCGCAAGTACAAGCAGATGTTTTTTTGTTGCATCTAATTAAAAGTCCGAGCGTACTTGCACTTTTGCTGACGTTCTTTGGCACAAAAAGCAAAGTCCATGGTGTATTCTTGTCGAGCGTGCAAACGAAAATTGATGGTAATGTCCTAGTTTGCAATCAATAAGTTTATCACAAACGGCACAAAACTTACGACGATTTTTTGAGATTGTCTACTTCTCTTTCCAAGCATCCAACCCATAGCAGATAATCACGGTGATTATCACAGCTAAAGTAGATGTTTGAATGACTCTAAAACAACACACATAAACTAATTTATCTGTATCTTTGGCTAGGCAATAGCAATGCACGGAAAATGATGATTCACAAATTTGGTAACAACATTTCGTATCGATGATATTGCAAGCAAGTAAGCTGTAACTCTAAACGTTAAAAAACTTATAAAACATTTTACGAGGGCCACATGCCAGTAGTTCTAAGAGAATTCTCTATACCTAATCGAAATCAAAAACTGGAGTTCGAATCCTATTAAAACTGCTTTAATCATTTGCAGTGATTTAACAGTAAGCATAAGAGACCTCTACACACGTCACAAAAACGTTAATTTAAAAGAATTACTCAATGAAAAAACTTCTACCTGTTGTTGAAGATGAAAAATAAAGCGTACACGATTCAGGGTTTTGACGTCAGCAACTACGTCATAACCACGTAATACAATGACGTCACGACTGGTCTCAGACTGAGGAGTATGGTAACAATAAATGCAGGATTCTTGCAACACGCACCAGTATCTAAAAGAAAAAAAGAGGTTTTTCAGTAAACGGATATAAACAAACCCCTCTGTTATACTGAGAGGCTATCTCTTGCGAAGAAGCGTATTAAATTCACAAAGTGCGTGCAAAACACATAGCTCGTGAAATTGAGAGTGAAAAGTTTGCGTTATACAAGTGTGTTGGCACTCTAGAGAAAAGTACGTTACTATAACACACTTTTCTTGTGATGAAAATACACAATACCAGTTGCTCTTTTGGCCTAAATCTAAATTAGATTTAGATACAAGATGGTCTACCCGGTTCGTGTAAAGGGTAAGTGAATGAAGCAGCGGAACCCACCAGGTTGACTACAACCCGTAGAACAGTTCTATTCCTAATCACCTTCTAGATGCATAAACAACACTCACGTTGTTTGTTGGATCATTGACATGATTGACTCTGGATCAATCCAATACATTTCTACTTCACCAACAGGTAAAAACCGCTGGTCAGACTAGTACCCACTTACTAGCAACTGAACAAAACTAGCCACTTGAATTGTGGGACGAGGTATTTACGTAATCAGCTGCTTCGATTATATTTAATTGGGCTCGCCTTATTGACCCGCTTTGATAGTTTGCGACGTATTTACTTAACAAATAGTCGGCGCTCGCAAAGACCTCAGTGCAGCTATTTGATGACAAAAAAATTAGCCCATTAGTGCTAGCTTTACTCCAACCGACTTGCTTTTAGACAATATAAACGCTGCCGGTTTGTCGATTTGTTTGTTTGTTTGCAGTGAAGGCAATCGCTTTATACAGCAGTTGACTTTGATTGGATTGTATGTTTAGCTAATACACCTGAGACATATAAATTTCACTCACTGTTTTAAAAGTTCAGCAAAAAAAGTCATTAAGTACTGCACTTTAAAACACAGTAGCTTGTCACAGTGCATTGAGTGGTAAGCTACCGCATCTTAAATAGAAATGCCAAAAGTTTTCAGGACAAAACCTTCTACAATACATTGTAGATCTCAGGTGTATTGCAAATCTGAAGTGAAAATTGCATGCAAAAAGATTTTTTTGTGTAATAAGTTTTTCTTACTTTTCCCATCGTTTTTTCTTGTTTCTAAAATCAAGAAAACCTTGGTGCACTGCGTTTGTGCTGTTTGGAGAGACAAGTGACATTGAAGGAGAGCTAAACACAGGTTTTGCTTCACAACTTCGGTTTTCTCCATTTTTAGCCGAGTCATCTTCGGCATCATCAGCCGAATTCGATTCGGAAGCTATGAACTGCGTCTTCCTCGTAAGGTACGGAGACAGAGGCAGCCAGTGCGATATTCGTCTCTCCGTTCTTTTATCCACTTGCAAGCTCATAGAAGGATATTCGGAGGCAACTAAAGTAAACAGAAGGCACTGAGAACGGAGGAACGACGTAAAAGCAAAGGCGCTAGGCGTCAGATATGTCGTCCTTTGGATACCGAAAAAAATATACTGAATTAGTTGCGTTCGATTCTTTTCGTAGTTACCAATACTGACGGCATTACATAGCTACAAAAAAAGTAAAGGCCTTGGAACAACGACAGCGACAGCTGCATCGATATTTGGAACGATGCAGTGAAAAATTGAAGAATATTGCAACCAATCATAAAATATCCTTGGAGTAATTTTGCCAATGGCGCCAAAATCTACCTGCGGTACCGGGAAAAGCAGGTGAAAAATACTTTTCGTATTCAAAGACACTGTCTGGAAAAGGCACTTTTCGATTATCTTCTGCGAGTCGCTGAAAAAAAGCTTTGGCCCTGAAATCTTTGTAGATAAACAGTGAAAAAGGCTCAGATGATTCCATTAAGGTTGGAAACAGGTAGTGGGGAAGAGAAATAGTGGGAAAGAGGCGAGAATTGGCATTAGGTTGTCATAATCACGTCATCGATATTTATTAACAATGCAAGTTAGAGCTTTGGAAGAGGGTGTTAAGAGGTTTCTCATTCCCCATTGGGACGCCTTTTATTCTCTATGCCTACGTGACTTTGAGTTGCGCAGGGAATGAGGAATGAAAGACTTCGTGATACTTTACCACCTAAAACCATTGCATTTAGGTAAGCAATAAGTTACTAACCTTCAATCATATTCGTCCATTCTAAGAAGTACAACAACATATTCACGTACATTAATACGTGAGGCCAGCAATTCGGTTTAAAGCATAATTGCACAGGACACACTGTTTCGAACAATCAGGTCTCATTAGCGCAGTTGGTGACGAACAATAGGCCAAAGGGTTTCAACAAATCATAGCCCAGAACTTTGCACATGGCAGACCTAACGTTTATAAGACTGAAGTTTTGTCATAGCAAAACTAAAAACTGGAACTTACGACTTTTTCGACGTCGAGATACAGCTGCCTGCACAGCACCGCCAAAGGAAGCTAATTTATCGACTGAGATTTTGCGAAGCCGTCGTTTCATTGATGTAGTATCTTGCGAAGACTTAATCGACTCAGAAGCGTCTGCAATCACATAGAACGGGTTTAGAATTCAACCAGCGTGGTTTTCGATGAGTTTTGACTGATTGGAAACAAATATCCTCTTCAGAAATAAAACAATAAGGCTCTCATGCCGGTGTCTCTGACAGTATACTTTTTAAATTTGGTACCAGTCGTGGAGTGCATTGCCGTACCGTATCCCAGTCAAAAATCCAGATAATCAAAGATTACTTAATGGACAAAAAATTTAATATTACGATTGTTAAAAGCTTTGTTATCTTGCGAGGCACTATTTAAAGGCATTGTTTTCAAGCAGCAAAAAAACCACAATAATTTATTTGTTACACGCTACTTCAAAACTGTTGTCAAAAAGCTGTTTGGTCATCAAGTTTGCACTTGCTCTTCCTATTGGGCATGGCTACCGCCATTTGTGAATGTGTGACGTAAAGCTACATTGGCAAAACGGCTTTTCATGGCCATGTTGAACAGCAAAAAGTTGTTTTGAGATGTAATACGGCTACGTATAACGATAATCGTTGGTTTTTGAATGAGTTATTATTTTCGCCCAGCTCAATGGAATGGGTTTATTTTAAGATCAAAGTTTAGGTGACAAAGTGACATCTTCTTACTTCAATTGTTTGCCTTTGTAAGGATGTTATATGCGCAGAACAAACAAATATCCAAACCAACTTCATTTTTGACAAAATATCACGATTTGTTTAAAGCTATGAAATGTACTTGTTATTAAGTGTAATGGCTACTAAGCGAAGTTGTTAAGATACAGCTATTTCATTTCGTTATAGCACTTGTCCTTGCTATAGTTTTGCAAAGCAACTTGCGCAGTAGATAGCTTTTGTTTGTTTCATTACGCCGTAATTTTGCTCACTTTGGCGTATGAATCGAGCTTATTTCTGTTTGTCTGCGAAACATTTTTTTATTGATGCATTTATCAGCCGCTGTTTGGAACTCCTTTTTTTATTTACACCGAATCAGTTACATGCTGTTACGTCATTGATTAGCCCTCTGTACTCATACTACTTTGCAGCTGTGACAATTTTTCGGGCAAAAAAGCACTGATAGTTACTTTTATATTATTTGCCATTGCAACCACTGCTTTGCAATTGTGAAAAGGATGTAAAATTACCCCAATGTTGCAAAAAAGATATAACTAAAGCCAAAACTTTATTAATTGGTCGATAACTGATAATTTTATTATTAAAAAGCAGACATTCAATTAGTAGCAGACAGGCCATTAGCCAACCGCGTGGAAAAGCTATACACCTTGCAGTTGTTATTGCAGCGCGCAAAAGACAAATCAAACCTGCATTTCAGCCATTATGCACCCCAATCTATGCCAATATTATGACACCTGTCACCAGTAATGATTGAGGTGTAAAAAATACTGTCGTTTTCGATGCTATCTAAAAGCAAAATGGAGTAAAGAAGAAAAACAACATATCAACCTTTCCTCTTCAAGGTGTATTCAAAAATAACTTTCACAAGAGGTAGCAAACATTTTTGCTAAGAGTTAGCTTGAAACGGCATTGCAATTCTTCGAAAACGAGATTTTTAATACTTTGGATCGGTAATCAACGCTTTTTCTCCAGAATGCTATTTATATTTTTTCGAAAAATAATTACGTAAAATCCATTACCATTAATATTTCTTATTTCTGAAATACCGTTACGTAAAAAAACATCAAAAAACATGCGACTGAAAATCTAAATATGTGACATGACTTTATACGTGTTTACATAAAATTCAAGTAATGAAAATGGGCTGCATTGTACAAAATTGACTCAATATGTAATTCTAGTGTTTATGGCAACGGAAGAAATAAAATTTGTTCACAAAAAGGTCAAAACAGTACATGCGAAATATAATTAGCTCAAACTCAAGGTCAGTATTTGCTGTCAATTACTCTGAAGTAGAGTACGTAACGCACAAATATACGCTGCTGTTTATTAGAAACTTAAGCTGCATTAAAAGTGAATCTTGAATGGATTCCTCCTAGCTAAAAGCCATTGTTGCAATGATGCTGCAAAGAAAATTGAACTTTATGTGGCAAAGAATTTTACCTTTACGTTTCGCAGTGTAAGCGAGTATAGTAAGAAGAACTTGTGAAATATTCCTAATATTTACAGCAATACATGCATAAATCGCTCTGTATCGTTTTAGATCCTTTTCTGAAATCTCGCCTTTGACCCAGCAGCTCAGTTTATGGCAAAATAGGTTTTTTTCGCACGCATTTGGAACTGTACCTTGTTCAAACAAGAGTTTAATAGCCTACATCAATCAATCGATTAATCAAAAACATTAATGTCAAGCAAACCTTTCGCAATGTTGCAGCAAACTGCATTTACATACGCTTATTATGTAAGTAGTCATACCTTAAATGATGAGCATCGAACTCCCGTTAATTTACATGCAGATTTCTGCGTCTGGGTGCCATTTTTTTCCGTTTAAAGCCATCGCATCTACTGCGGTTGCAATGTTATAAACCCGCGGCTGCGTTTTGTATTTTCGTCTTCCGGTCACAGGTGCTCACACCTAATTTGTTTTCAGACCCTCTTTGAAGCTGCTAGTTCTGTCGACAAATGCAATTTCTACCACTAGTAAAACAATTGCCGCCTGATGTATGTTCCAAGGGAGACAATTCAGAAACAACGCGGGCATTGAACAATCAGTCTGACGACTAATTGGCAGGATGTTGCTGTGGTGCAGTATCAAATTTACTATAGTTTAACGTCGACAAAGACGCCTGTGCATCAACAAAAATTGTCAACGTCGAAACCAATAATGGAGCCAAAGCTGTTGCCATCAAAAGTCAAAATAGCTAAAAATCAATTTTTTTGGATTTGTGTTTCTCTTCTGCGCATGTCAATAGTAACAATTCAATCTATATGAATGAACTTTTACTAACTACCTTATAACCTCAACTTCATGCTACTGCATTTCCGTCCCAAAATATGCCTTTTGCAAAGAAGGAGATAGGAAAAGAATTTAGTCAAATCGAAAAACAGCAGGCTGAATACCACTGATGCGTTATGGCCACGCTATACAGTCCTTATCATCACGAAAAGTAGCAAAATATCGCTATTTAGGGCGTTACACTGAAGTAACATCAATATCAGTTGCAAAAAAATGTCATTTTGTTACATAAATGCCATTACAAAATAGAGAGAATAATAACCTGTGGTTAGTTCATTTATACATCTCAAAACCAATTTGGGCTATGACATTATCCAATGAGATCAAATAGCCAAACGCCTTTAACCCAGGTTCATTTTTCATCTTTACACTTTCACCTCTGGTATTAGATTAACAGTTGGACAATTGGTAGTTAGGTAATTACCTATAAATTGTTTGAACTAACATATTCCCGAAGCATACATACTTAAGCTTTAATGTACAACGAAACTGACAATTTAATTGGTAAAATTGCAGTCGCGGAAAAACCGTTTTATCGCCATGCATTCACAATTGCCAGTAATAGCGTACTGAAGGTACAATTGTCTTAAAGACAGGCAGAACTATCAGACACGTAAAACTATTTTAAACTGCCAGGAAAACCGCTTGCAAAAATATTTGGCACTGGAGGTGTAACATAATATTAATTAAATGAATCTCACTGCAGGGCTGTCAAAAACCTCAAAATCGCAAATTTTGTCCAAATTACCATTGGCAGCTACTTATTAAAAACAATATGATTTTAAAAGTATTCCTATAGGCAAAATACTGGGTTTGAGTTTGTTTCAAAGTGGTAATAATTAAGGTTTAATAAAGTGCGTGAGCTACTATCTTTTAACCCTACAAATCAACGGTAAACGGCGCAAACCATCATCAACACGACACACGCCTTTAAGTTGCTTCGCCAAGTGGCTTTTAAAAATGATTTTCTCTCGTTTTTAAGTTTAAGTTACGCCCGATTTTGTACTTCTGCATTAACGCGCTCTAACTATCTTGAAAAGAGTAAAAAACGCCACTAAGGAGTGAAAAGAACCCACGCTTATCAGTTTTGTAAACATTTGACAAAAAATTAATTGTATAATATCAATGCCCAATTATGAGTAATCAAATGGCAAGCTAAACAGAATTAGGTCGATAGACAATTATTTCATGTCCCACACAAAATCTAGATGAGTTCAAGGAACCTTCCTTTGCCTGTTTACTGCCAGAATTAGTTAGTAACAACTCTCTCGAAAAAGTCAAAGCGTTTTTTGCCAAAAAAAAAGTAACGAATTTTTCTTTTCCTAATAAGTGCCGGTTAATGACTGTAGTTGGAATGCTTATTTTTGTCTTGCACCAAAGAAATGCATCAGTCTCATGTAACAACTTTAGCCCAAATTTGTTTCGGTGCTGCCAAATAATGCGTAGTTGGTTTCGACCTCAAACGCTGCAATTAAGTAAGGGAATTGCTGTTACCGGCCTTACCTAATGTGCACTTTCCAAGAGTATTGAGCTCACAATCATGGCACAACTGTGAACCAGGGCTTTGTCACACAAGCTACGAATTATAAGATCACTTTCGTGATATGCTTTCAGTGCAATCAATCGCGAAATGCACGCTTCGTAAGCATGTGGAATGAGAAAAAGCAACGTGAATGCATCAGAAGGTAAAACAGAGGTCTTTTTGTCCACGTTTGATAAAATCTACACGCTTTAGATACAAATGTAACGGAAAATTGTTACTATGCAATTTATGAGAAAATACGATACGATAATCTTTTTCTAATATATCCCTCAGGTCGTTGCATGTGGTACACTTCATAGAACTGCAAACTGCGCGTCTCAGCCAGTGTTTGGCTTAGATCTTAGATCGAATTCAGTTGGCCGACACGGATCACTACAGTTGCGGTCATATGCTGTTTCAAAAATTTCAGCAATTTCGAAAAGGTTTTTGAGTTTTATGCGAAAACGCGCTGCAAGTGACACCGCAGTTCACGATTACGTAAAACCAATGATGTAATTCGTAAGTTTGTAAAATTATTAAAAGCTTAAACTGTGTATGTGAGTTGAAACATTTTTACTTAAACCACTTGTTCCATTTGAAATGACCTAAGACTAACGAATAAACCTAAACGTTAAAGCTATAGTAATTCGTTTCACAACAATTCATATTTTGTAAAGCTTTTCGAACGTTAAATACTGGTTATAGTAGAATATTTTTAGAACTTATGCATGCTTCCAAACTACTTTACTCATAAACATTTCCAAACAGAGTTACCCTTTTGAAATGATTAACAGCAAAGCGTAACAGGCGATACTTTTAGGAATACTACAACAAAACACCTAAATATAGTTTAACCATTTCACGATTGCGAGAAAAGAGTTACTAATATCACACGTTTTCCTAAAATTCTTTCATTATCCATTGCAAAAAAATTCACTGAACACGTTGAAGCAATGTCTAGGCATTTTTTGCCGCTGCATTCTTGGAATTGACGGAATTATTCTTTCTTAGCTTTGTTGCAGAGAACGCGCTGTACTTGTTCGTCGAAACAACGATCACTTTTTATTTTGAATTTCGAATAAATTGATTTTTACTAAACTTCTTTTTTCTTTTCCAAGTTGCTGGAGATCGGTACCTGTTTACAGCTGTTTGGTTGCTGTCAAATTCAGGAGAAAATTTATCAACCAAGTAATTTAGAATCTCGAACAGTAATTCACCTACGTGGTAGACTACTCACAAAAAATGTTAGCAAAATCATTGAGATAGTCTATTGTCAGTTCTAGAATGAGTAGCTTTGAAGTGTGTTTATGAGGTTATGAACCAACTTAAAAGTAAGCAAGACTTTTCATATTCGTTCTAAAAACCTATTTATCATAGATGGTCCACGTGGTAATGGCACAGCCAACTATGCAACTCTTTTTATGCTGGTTATAACAGCAACTTTAACGCCAAGACATATTTTAATCATGAACGAGTAAATTCGGTTTTATTTTTCATTCTCGTCATCACTCTTCTTGCTGAATACCTGCTTCGTAAAAATAAGTGAATACCTGCTGTAACCCAGAAGGTAAAATCAGAACATATCGCTTTTGTCCTTAAGTTAAACCAACTGGTCACCCTGCTCTATCCGTTTAACGATCTCCAGCTGCGCGTCTAATAGTTTTCATTCCAAAATGTTGTGTTACTATATAGAACAGAGAACGACAAAGTTTTATTTGATCGAGAAAAACAATTTTGAAACCTGACAATAGTACACCCTGTACAAGGAGTTTAAAAACAGTAAAATGGAGATATTAACAATAAAAAGTACTGCACAAACCCATGGTGCGTGAATGCATTCAAGAAAAGTGACATAGCCTACTCGGTTTCTTCAATATTTACACAAATCTGTACTTTTGCAGGTCTCAAGAATTAAAGTGTCACTTCTATTAGTTCGTTCGCCTTTGCAAAGAATAAAAGCAATATCTGTTTTTCGCTTATCTAGGGGAACTTTGAATGCAAAAAAACGCCAAAGATAATAAGCAATAAAAGTGTCTTGCAACATTGTATCTTTTGAACTACAGACTTACCGCTTTGACTGCTTGAGTTACTTTTTTGAGATAATTTGCTTGAGAGTATTGTAGGACTTGTTGCATCCATTGACGTCGCACAGCTATTATTGTTTTTCATATCTTCTTCTGTGTGTGTCTATATGCAGCACAAACAAATTATACAAGCTGTAACCCAAAAGTTGCCTGAATAGCAAATCACAGGTAATTTTTGCTGAGTTGAAAAATAACGCAACATTGTTTATTATTATCGCGGTATTGCACAACTGGAGAGTGACAACTAAGATTTCACATGTTTTCAACTCAAACTGTGTAAGGGCTCAAAACACAACAGCCTGGAGACGAAGTTGAATTAAAGCAGCCTAGAAGTTTCCCCAAACTAAAATATGTAGTCCGCACCTTATTAATATCAGTCAAAGAATTTAATTGAAAGAACAGCTATAATTATGTGTCACGTGACAAAGCCAACAGGCGTCATTTTCAGCAGAAATTAGTCTGAGTAAGGCTCTTAAAATAGTTCTTCAATCAAAAAATAATACTGACACCTTCGAAAGTCTATAAACCCAAAACACTTTCACCTATGCCTTTCAATACAATGGAGTGCAGTGGGAATAAAATCGAACTTATAGGTTAACTAGCCGGCTTTGCCAGCGTCGCCCGGGAGGGTCCTCATCAGTAATGTCGAGGTTAACAATATCGGTTCAGCCGGCTTCACCCAATGGATAGTTATGAAAACAGTAACAAAATGCTTGTGCTTTTTCACATAGCCAAATCTCGTTACAAAATAAAACTATCGTTTTGGAAACGCAATTGATAAAGAACATTTTAATAGGATTGCGCATAGCCACTACATGTCTCCAAGTTTTAGAAACCTCTGGTAACGTCTTACTTGCACTGTTTTTATCATAAGTCTCCTTAAACCCAACAAACTTTGATTCGTTAAAATGAGCTAATGCTTCAGTTGAAAGTATATCAAAGTTGTGGAAGAGCGCTAAAGTAATTGATATGTATTTTCGGGATTAAGCTATTAAATATCAGGCTCACTACTTACAACTTTTCCATAGCTGTTTGGGTATTTGTGGGAGCTAACGCCTGTTGCGTGGTGTTCGCATGTTGCGTGGTCCTGGCATAAACGCAGCCAGAAAAAAACAAACTAACCCGAAATCATTGCCAATTCATCATTAATTGCTTTATGGTTTTTTTTATCGAGGGCACCTTGCTAAGATCTCCTAAAAAAGCTTTTAATCGCATTTCTACGATCAGTATGTTTTGAGTAATTTAAGAAAACAAATTTTGCAATTATTGTTAATTATGACGTCATGTGATGTCGTAAAGAAATAAAATTTGTTGAAGTCGGTAAGTCGGGTACTGGGTTTTGTTTAAGCCAAAAACCGCGTTCTTCGGTTCAAAATCGCGATTTTTAAAAAACTATCTTTGACTATGACTTAATCGTGACGTCACGAACCCCCTCATGACACTCACGCCGAAAAGGTGATCAATGGTACTAAGTTTGATTTTAGTACGCCAGGCAGTTTTGGAGGAGTTAATATAAACAGACAGACACACAGATAGATTAGAAGAATAATCGAAAGAGCTAAATTTCTCCGAATTCTTTATCACTCAGAAAACTCGAGCTCTAAATAGTCGAATGGGCCGGATGACGACGCTTCTGTCCTCATATGGCGACAGTGATCTAGAAGTGGTGGGTTTAAACCTCGAGACGAAAACGCTTATTTTGCTGCGGAAAAGGTTCTTTATGGCAATTTTTCGAGCTTGTGGTAGAAATGCACTAATCTAGCATTACTGGAAAAGGGCATAAACTAAACACAATTTCTTCTTTAACTAACTAAAAGTATCCTTTGACTGAAAGGTAAGCATGGGTGATTCGACCTTTGCTTATAGCACTTTCAGTGTACACTTTGCTCTTACCATATCTAAAACCTTATGCTAAATGGTAAACACAAATGTAAAGCTAACGCTTTCACGGTTTTGGTATTTGGTTTCTCTTTTATCTTTCTTACAACATGATTTTTTTTCTCAGTTACCATTTCAAACAAATTATTTTTAATTCTAGAGCCGGCGGGGATCGAGCGTTAAAAATTTAAGATTTAATCGACAATGCACAGATGCTATCGTGCAGCGCTATTTTTTATCCATTCACTAAAAGGCTCTTTACAAATCGTATGACGCTTTTTTATCCAATTTTTAACTCCCCACTACCTTGTGATACATCACCGCGTTTTTGTAAGCTTCCTCTCTCTCGAGTGACGCACCACATAAAAAGAGTACTCGAGCAAACTTTAATTACTCGGATTCGCCACAAAAATCTATTTGATCGAACGAGCGAAAAGTTTTAATTCTTTGTAATAAAATGGCAAGTTTGTCATAACGATATCTCTCATCTCCCCCCATCTAGCACCAATATGACAGTTTTGGTTCAGCTGTCCTTTCTAAAGGTGTCGTATAATAAATAAATAGCCCTTTAGGAGTCTACCATGAAAAAGCGGGTGATTCAAAAGACACGGGCATTACTTGTCGGCTAAACACGAGAAGTAGAGGTTTAATACCCTTTTTCTTCAAAACCAAAAATTGTGCATACTTTTTTGACAACCTTGCTGCTTAAAACGAAGAACGTGAAGGGGCATTCAACTTAAAGCCATTTGACTCTGCGGTCAAGTTTATTTTTGGCTATAGGTGAACAAACAAAGCTACCTGCTGTTCTAGTCTGTAATTACTGTAGGTTATGGCTTTTTTGTTTTTTGCTTTGGTAATGGTTTACAAAATTGATCTCAATACATATGCTTTTTGGTCAATCTGATTCAGACTCCTACGCGTATAAACGTTTTTAAAAATCGATTTATCATAACAAACAGACAGCTACAAACAAGATACATGTAACCTTTAATGTTTAATACATAAACAAGTCACAACTATAAAAATTAATTTATTTAGGCGAAAAACGAAAGCGTTATTTATATAGGCCTACACGACAGTTTATGATTTGTAATTAATTACAGTCAAGACTGCGTTGAGGCTAATTACACAGTCGCGACAGGTTGCAAAGTGTTTTGCTTGTTCTGTTCCAATACGCAACCCTGCCAAAGTCTAGCACGCTACTAAGTTGTTTTTCGATGCTGTCACGTCATTTAAGTCAAGTGTGGAACGGGACAAGCTCGAAAACCGACACCCCAAAGTTTTAACAAAATTGTTATTTACCACTAGAAAAAAAGTCAAACTCTTTTTTACAAACGTGCTGATGTAGTATCATCTCTTAAATGAGCGTCACTCAAACACACCGCTTTCTATCCTCAGTGAAGCCACTGTTTTTATGCCAATTGTCTAATACTGTATGTAAAGCAGAATTATGTTTGTACGTACGTGCACTTTAACTCCTTTGAAACTAATGGATGTACAAACATGAAACTTGGCACGATTGATCGCTGCCACGGAATTAGTGTCATAAAGGGCTCGATGACGTCGTGATGACGTCATAACAAAATACAATTTCTTTATTTGTATTTCTTGACAGACAAAAACCGTTTTTCCTCAAACAAAAACCGGCCCCCCAACTTACAAAAATTTTACCCCTTTAGGAAACCAAAATGACGTCATAATCAACAATTCATAGTAAAAGTTATTTTTTCCATTTTCTCAAAAACTCTGACCGTAGAAACACGGTTGTAATTTTTATCCAAAGATATTAACTAGCTACTTGCGAAACAAAAAATTGTCATGATATTTGAGCTCTATTGACGATGCAACTAGCGATAAAGTATTTAAGTAATTTCTTAGGAACTTTTTTTCTTGAACGCTTCCAATAAAGGTCTGTTTCGTCATAGTGCGGTCCGATGCTGTTATAGTACATCAGTTACAGGCAGCATTATGATTCACTCTCATTTGAAATACAAACAACAGAGATGTTGTCTGTTAAAGCAGAATGATACTTTACAGTATTAAGATACCGGTAGGTCAAATAACCTGTTCTTTAAATATTGCAATGGTAAATTAAAATACTTTTGTACCGTCGTGTTGCACGCCTGATTAATACAACCTCAAACACAAAGTCATCAAGAGTAACAAAGTTGAACAATACGTTGATTTGATATGAAATCTTACAAGAATCACGAAAAATATCTCGCTCTTTAGCACAAAAACTATCGTCTTAGGCCATAACTTAACCTATTTAAATAACTGAACTCTAGATGCTAAGCTCCGGGCCGCTTTACCTAGCCCTACTTTCGTTCTGAGCCAAGGCCTACAACTAGGAAAAAGTCACTAGCAGTTAGACCTACTTCATAACAGCTTTTCCTAGTAAACATATTAATCACTTTGGTGTCCTTCCGCAATTAACATTTATGCACCCATATACTTATTGAAATTAGCGGATTAAAGTTTGTGAAATCATTAGTTCTTTGTAAGCGCAGTCTCAATGTAAAATAGCAAGGAGGTCGATATTAAGAGCATATAGTCTATTCAATTCAAAGATTTAAGAAATCAATGGAAAAATAAGTTAGTAGGTCTATACCACTACGAAAATGGGTTGTTGGGGCCATTAGGTGATCGCATGTAAGGCATTTGGAAAAGGTTTGGCCCGTTTTGCTCTATGCAGGAACCAAAACACATAGTGCAGCCACGAAACTTGATGTCACAATTTTCATTACGATGGCTCCCATGAAGTCGTTAAATAAGCTTACAACAAAATATCTCTTCTCTACACTCGTAATACGACCACCTTGATAGGCGCCACTTTTCAAATTTTACTTTTTGACCCAATATCTATTGGAAGAAACGAACAAAATTAATGAAAAGATGGGCATTTTGTAAGTCTTAACCGAAAAGTGCGATGATCGGATATAAGGGGATAGGGAAATGCTCCCATTTATAATCACTTTTCGTTACTGCTCCCACGATATAACCTTTAGGTGAAACTGGTGCACCAGGCTAAACCAGAATTCTAACTCAACATATAACAAACTGGTAGCCTTGCCCGCGATACGAGCAGAGCCAACTAGTTGTAGGATGTTTATGATAAGCCATATAACAAAATAATGCAATTGATCAGCACTCAGCCAACCTTCAGTCACCAACCTATAACATGTTTCATAACCTTGCAATGATTTTGCTTTACGACATGTCTAATGTTATCACCTTACATGTTTTCATTTACCACATGTTTCCTTTTGTTGTTTTCAAGACATCGCGTGCGACTGCTGCACTAGGTTAACGATCAAACGATTAACGTTTCATCTTGCTAATCGATTTCTCTGTATTGCATTCTTCTATCATTTAATTTTGCAATATCATGCTTTGCATTGTGTCAGATTTACGTTGGAAAAGATTTAAGCAATATTTTAACGCTTATTTTTGCTACAGATATTTCGTCCAAAAAAAGACACAGTAGACCCGTTTAAGATCTTAGTTTATAAGCAATTTTTAGGGTAAGATGGAACTGTTTATGAGTAGTAGTCTTATTCTCGAGATTAGCAGGATCTGGAAAATTGCGCTAGACAATTGCCTAGGCCTACTTCGGGGTTACCTGGTCTTGACATCCTGCGTGGATTGATTGGAAGCCTATTTTACTGACAACTTAAAAAAGAAAATACACTGATAACTGGAATTCTCCAAGTACAGTAACTACCGAAAGTTGTCGTTTCGAAAATTATGGCAGAGAAGAAAACTTGCGATAAAACGTCTGGAAACTCTGTCTTATCTGCTGTCAACGACTGCATATTTGCGACAGAATGCAGATGCATGTTTTTAACAACAGAAACTACGCAAAAGGTCAAAGCATCGAATAATTATTCCTGTTTAACATTTTGTCTTTAAACAAAACTGAAGCACGCTTTTGCATAAGAAGTAGCAGTGTAAATGCCGAGCTCAGAAGGTTCAAGTAACTACTGCGTGTAGTAACACACCAGCTTACATTTGGTTCACTGTAGGAGCTGCAGCATTTTTCGTTTTTTGTATTTTACTAAAAGCACGGGCTGCTGCTCGTGAGCGCAGTGGTAATATTAGATGTCAAGATTTTAAATTCCGGTATTTTCCCGCAAACGGAGATAGCCGGATTCACTTCTCTACATGCAATAGCGTGCATTTCCTTCCTTCACTTTTTCCTATTCATTGCAACATTTCTCGTTTGCGTATTTTCAACAAATCAATTATGAGCTACGCTTGCCTACTCTTACTAAGCACGTGTTCGAAAACAAATCTAAGGAAGAAACGACTTGCGTTAACTGAAATCGGACCGCTTTCCTCGTTTCTCTCTGGGACATTATTTCAAAGTTCTCAACCATTTCATAGACTATTTCACAGAATGAAATAAACAAAATCGTTATTTTTCGTGAAAATGTGTTTTCGGTGTATTTAACGCGAAAAAATAACTTAGCTCGGACTTACAAAGCGAAAAAAATTTGTTGATTTGTCACATGATTATAGTGTGATTAATTCAATTCGAAGAGATCAGAAAAGATTTCAAACATGGATTTTAAAACAAAAATTGGCATAGTCAATTGGCTGCTCTAAGAAACAATGAAAAAGAGAACAACTTAATTTCTGGAATTTGATTCTCAATTCTGCTTTGATATTTCACAGAAGGTAAAAACGTGATGTGATTATCAGTAAATTGAGGTTGTCACAGTATCTTTTCGGCCGTCTTATTGCTCTACTTTAGTCTATGTAAAAAGTTATACTGCCCACTGCGAAAGTTTGAAATTAAACCAAAACCAAGAAAAATCTACGTTGCGGCAACTAAGTCGGTATTCGCGAGCACTTTTTCCATTAAGAAACTGGGGCAGTGCTTTCGTCATAGCAACCAAAAACTTGAGTTACAAAATCCAAGTTTGAGATCTATTCGGAATGGAGCTTTGAGAAGGGGAGGCTAAATAGAGAAAAAAATAATGATGAATATTTCTCTAAAAGTAAAACGTTCACACATTTCAAGAAAGGCTGATGTCATTTTCTTAACCCCTCTTTAAAACGAGCTTGTCATACTACATTGTCAAGAAAAAAAAAATGATAGAATAAAAAATAAGCTTTTGGTCAACTTGATATTTTATAAGGTTTGATGAAATTGTGCTTACATATAGACTTATTCTATTGCAAGACACACTTTACGTTTATAATCCCTCTCTCTCTCTCTCTCTCTCTCTCTCTCTCTCTCTATTTAAATATCATGTGTATCCCTGGTTATTACAAATTACTTCCTTTCGTTTTTAAGTTATTGTTGCTGGAAGGCATAAGCTCGCTGCATTAATATCAAGTAACTACTATTTTGATCAATTTTGAACCAATATTTGACAACATAATGTAATGACCTCGAGGGCAAATGCATTAAAGAATTATTTTCAGCAAATAGCTGCAATTAAAACTTATCTTATGCAGCCACACAAAATACCGTCTGAAAGTTTTCACTGGTTCATATTGCTTCCTGACTGGAATATAAGTCAAATACAGCTATTTATAGCAACTGGCTTACTGGCTGTTTGTCTGCTACTGCCAGTGGGCCGATAATGATAGCTGCAAAGAGGCAAATATTTCAATCTAATTATTTCTTTAAAGAACACTTTTTGCTGTCACATTTAACTTTACTTATCGGCATTTTTGTCCCATCGACTTCAAACTCGATTGCGCTAAAATTCTAGATTGCACCAACTACTAAATATCTATTTGAAGAGAGGGCCTAGAGCAGAATGGATATATTTTCATATCGCTCATTCATTCACGCGTATGAGCTCATGTTCTGTTTGCATGTCTACACTCAGACTGGGCCACCACGACGGGTAGACTGCTTGACCTGACTGACTGACCGCCACGTAAAGACGGAGGAATCCTATTGACTGCTTTTCCCAAGAGCACAGCAAACGAACAAGTACTCATACTTTGCATCGACTACTACCTTGCTAAGCATATTGGGCTATACTTTCCAATAGGCCTGTATTTTGCTATTTCTTTATAGGTCTGCTTTAGTTGCATTTAAACTTTATTTGCTGGATCTAATAGTTTTTGAATCCATAATGCGTTTTGGGTAGAATAAATCATTAATATGCAATTAGCCTAAACTAAACAGATAACAACTTCGGCACGTACCACACTAAAGAACTGATTTCTGACGCAATTTATGACTAAAATAGTAACACATTTCAAACCACAACGTTAATTGACAGACATACAATTTACTCAAAAGGGTAAAATTAGCATGATCCGCAAACTGACTGTATTAATGAGAAATATATGTAAATCATATTACGGCGACGATCTTGCATGCAACGTTAGTTTCGTCTCCTCAAAGAAAACTACAAAATTACCCACTGATGCAAATATGCAGAGAGCCATTGACGGCTACACACTCGTTTCCATTACTAACAAGCCCCTTAAATGTTTTGCACCTTTCTACTAAGTGATTTTCACCAACAGCGACGACAGCAGCACAAATCATTCAAATCTTATGAAGCTGGTGTTAACCTAATTTTAGAAATTTATTTCCCGGATGTCCATAGGCATGTTAAAGGCTCAGGCAGTTTGTTAAAAAAATAGCACTTTCATAACCGCTTTCGTTCATGTTAGAGCTCATCAGAATGCGGAGACCGATAGCGGAGTGGTCTAAGCTGCTCGTTCTACGAGTAGCGTGTTCATGAGGTCCAAGTTTTAACACCGGACTTCGTTGTGTGAGTTCTTACAGGAATAAAAATGGTGATGAGAGTGGTATGTTTTAACAAATTGTGTTAGTCATTAACGTCCACTAAATAAACAAGCATAAATCATAAAACACAAAGTTTCAAATGCAAGATTGACAAGACTTTTCATCGCTTTCAGTATAAGCATAGGCTTAATTTTCGCAAAACATGCGTCTTTGGGCCTACATAAAACACAAGTTAGAATTTATTCAACTCATCATCAAACTTCAGAGTAACAAAGAGATGGCGAGTCGGTGGTCTTAGTCGGTAATCACTTAAATCACAAACGATAAAGACTATTTACTGTTTACACTTCTGTATGAGGCCTACTTGATTTGTTATACTACCGTATCTTAGTCTGAACCACGAAGTAAAATCTTTTTCTTCTGCCTAATAGCACTAACCATGAGCCAAGCGACATTACATTCTCATTTTCTGGCATCGCACTAATTGATACTTCGGCAAACTAGCAATAACGACGCAAGCAGCTTGAATTTAGCTTGTTAAGACTCTGACGTAGAAATTGATACCAGTTACAACAGCAATACGATAGTGTACTCAAGTGCAGGCTATGCATTGTTACTTAGGTTAATATCATAGCTGAAAGACTACCAACAACGCTAGAGTTTTTTACATTAAAAGACTGAAACAATGCCTTAGTTTCAAATGCCGCATATTTAAACTGTTTGCTGCGTTGTTTGTTTTTTTTTCATGGGGAGGTGGTATGAAGTGGGTAAAATATTTCTCCATTTGATTTAGGGGTCGCAGAATATTCTCCTAAATATTTTTTAATTGGCAAAGATAAACGCTTCGCTTTACGTAAAAAAATTAGGCGTTTTGTCATATGCAATCTATTTCCGACACCGTAGATAAATTACTACAATCTTGGTTTCACTTCTAAATGAAGCATTTGCTTAACTTTCAAGTTTAGTTCAAAGTCTCCCTTTGCAGCCCGGCAACGCAATTCGCAGACAAATAAGAATATATCGACCGACGAATGCTTGTCTAAGTTTCTGTGTCTTTCATTTTTAAGCAGAAAGTCAGCCAAATTCGTATTGTTGTCTTCTTGTAATTATTCATCGCATTCTTAAGATTGATTCCCTATCTTGACTGATTTATTACGACTGGATTGTTAGCATAAGCGCAACGAAAGCAATAAGGCAAACAGAGCAAACAACCTTCATATATACTGAGAAAGCAAGACAACTTTACGACTTAAAAATGAAAAATAAAAAACTGAATATTGCTCAAAAATCTACATGGCTTGAATATGATGTACAAAGTGATGGGAGAAAAATTCTCGTTCCACTTTCTAAACAGAAACACATTACGCTATTCCAGTAGTAGTAGAAGCAGCCGTAAAATGTGAAAATGAAAGCTGAACATTTTCAAGTAAAGAGAAAGTTCACCAGCCCTGTTGCTGAAACCGTTATTCAGCGCCAGAACATTTTTCCTCAGTACAAGGTTTCGTGTTCGATTCTCTACATAACTCTTGCTGCTTAGCGCCAAGCGGGAGATTTGTGAACTGCTATTTTTATACAGTGTCGTGTGATGCAACACGAAACTGAGACCAGATCGTAACCTGCCTTGGTTGGGCAGAGTCGAGAGCGTTCTTTGGAATTTGCAGATCTCGTGATTCGCGCTCATCCGGAATGGGAAAAATGAATAGGAAATCGAATTCACTTAGTTAAGATTAAACACTGTAAAGGTTGCAGTTAAAAAGTAAAACAAAAACTGCATTGCATTTCAATTTTACTGATTTCGTGCCAGAAACATCTTTTCGGAAGATTTGGCGCGCGATGACGATTTTAAACCACTTACAAACGATTTACGCAGGCTTGATTTTAAGTCATGTGGAAAAAGATAACATTACACTCAAAACAAACTGTTCCAGACAAAAGTGATCGACAAAAGACGTTTGCTATCAAATTTATTACAAGGGACAATATCTGCCGCAAGATCTTTTACGATACTACGATAATCTTCTCGTTCAAATGACTTGCGCGTAAAAATAACAAAATTACGAATCTGTTCGTAACCGAAAGTTGATGTATACAACTGCATTGCCACAACCGTTATTTTTAACCTAAACCTTTTATAAACAACGACAAAGTTGACAATCTAGTTAATATTGCAGCAAAAATTAATCCCAAAAGACCACTTACTGATCAAAACAAAGAAATCTTTGCAAGTGAGCCTGCAAACTGAAAACTTACAAAGCATTATCATATCTTAACCGAATTTTTGTTTTAGGACAAAAGCGTTCAAATAACATTGAAAAAATTGTTACACTAAATCCAATTAGGACCTTCCTACTGTTTTCTGCAATTGGAATTAAAAAAGTCCACCTCATCTATTGTATATCAAAGTTATAATACTGTAACGCATTACTATAAAAGTAGGGGGGTTGAGGAGCTAAAGCGCTGCCAGACTGTTTGCAGTCCCCCTTCAATATGTTGACAGCATCCACCCCAGAAATTTGGAAAACAAGCAAAATACTTACTTTCTACAATGTGATCTCGAAAACAGGTCAACAAATTTTTTTGGAGCTAAAAATAGGAAAAATGTCACTCCGGAAAAAATTTGATTTCTAAAAAAACAAACAGAAAAAAGCCTTTACCTTTGTTTTGAAACTAAAATGCCTTCAGCCACCCTCATAGCAAACAAAGTGTTACACCCGTGCCGCAATTAAAAGTTTTGAAAAAGGGGGTGCAATAATAATACTAATGTAGTTGTAGAAAGCATTATGCTGAAATAACAAACAAAAATCTTTTTAAAAAGTGATGGACTTCTATACCATGAAAGCCCATTTCAAAAAAATTCTGCACCTTGTTAAGACAAGCATTCAAAGCATTTATTTAATCTAAGAATACTGAACCGGTTTCAAGAGCTCTTTATGGCATCAGTGTTTGCCAAGAAAAGCCGATTTAAAAGCAACACTGCGCGCTTACTATAAAATGATGTCGTATATCAAAAATCGAAAATATTCAAAGGTTTGATTTTAAAATCCAACAGCCTACTGAAGAGGGCAATTACTTTTCAAGACAATGCTTTTGTTTTGCAAAAGAGTATCATCCTACTAAAAGATCTCAAATGAAACCACTTTACCACTTGATATAGAAAGTACGGTACCTCCAAGGACCAGTCGAGGCAATCACAGATTTGGCGAATAATAGCAAGGGCAATTCAAATGATGGTAAAAATGCAGAAAATTCTGAAGTTATTTGAAAACACAGTGGCCTGTACCAACATTGCTTTTCGCATGCTACCGAGAACACTTGGCGAAGAGTCTGATGCAAAAACGCTTCCTTATGACCAGTTATGTGCAGCTATAATTTCATAACCACCTAGTTGTGCTCTCACACGGCACTAGTATTTTTTAAAACCTTTGATTAAAATAGTTCGAAATTAATTTTTACATATGACTGCGGTAGGTCCGCTGACATGTCATCGACGTGCTTCAATCATCCAACCACTTGGGAAAGGTAACATAAATGGATCGGCTTTAAACTTATACGAATGATTCACGTGGTACAAGTAGCAGATGAATAACATGAGCAAATACACAGACGCGATGGCACTTGTGGTTGCTTCAAAGCAGCCTAAGGTCTCATCACCGGAAGCACAAAACGTGAACATTTTCAAGTAAAGAGAAAGTTCACCAGGAGAGGAACATATTGTTCCTAAAGTTAGGTGGGAAAAATATACCCTCTACTCCCATAAGCAAGTACTTGCAAGTGTAATTTCTCGGTTTTTTGTTTTGCTCAAAACAGTCATTTTTAAACCTAACATCCAAATAGGTATAAATACCTTTAAGCTTTTATTTATGACATAATAATCACACAATTAAAATAATTATGACTTAATATGGCATAGTTTTGACAATTGTAAAGATAAATTAACCTTTTTGATAAATAGCTCAACCGCTTAAGCTTTTATTGACATTTATAGATCTATCCCCTCTTTCTCAAAGCATTCTTATGTAAATTTTTCATGTAACTTCCTAAGCTGGTAATCCAATTTGATAGCTGCTCAATGTAAGATTTTTGCAAATACTTTGTACGCTTCAGCTTGCCAGTGCCCTAAACTCAACAACAAAACTTTATTTAAATAAGCACTAAGCAATTAGTATCGTCAATCTACGCGATGCTATACAACTTTCAACAATAAGAGCAATGCACAAATGACCTTGAAAAAATAAGCTATCAATAAAAGAAAAGACCAATTTGAGAAAAACTTTCTTAGTCTGCATGATTCAATCTTTTATCTAACAGCCTAGTTTTCAAACAATATCAAAACCAAACTTGGATAAAAACGCATTCGACTATAATTTAGCCCAGTTTCGGTATTTTACCTAAAAGAGGCGGAATTTAAAGAGGTAACAATTTTTCACAATAAACACTAATCGAATACCGTTTTTTGTATCACAGCTTGGAAGAAGGTTTACAAGACTGATTTAGGGTTGATGATGTACAAGTATTAAGAGGAACCTCACTAGAAATAATTTCACCAAAACGATTGCTTAGCAACATATTATTCTATGAATGTTTTGTAAAAAAGTTGCTCACTTTTGTTCTCTCTTGTCTTCTGTTTCTGTTCTTTTTCTGAGTTGAAGGCATAATATCAGGGTTCGCTTTGAATTCTGCAACACAATAAAACATCACATGCCCAAAAAAGCATTAGCATACGATAGAAAATATGCAACTGCTTTCACCAACGTTATTTCAAAAAAAAGAAAAACTTATAACAAGTTTTACGATTTTAAGTAGCTTTTGTACCTGTCCTTCACCACTCTTCCTCCCTCTCCCCTCCCCCCGACACTCGTTTGTACCCAGAAGTCCTGAGCGCTTGCTATGTCATAATGAAACAAAGAAATTATCCCGGATCTTTTGTAGAAAGCCCTCGCCACTAATGCAAAAATGTGAGATTTGAGAAAAAACACCCCCGCCACGTTTCAAGTACTGCAGATTTTAGGGTTAGGACAAAATATTAGCTAACATCGCTGAATTCAGTGCTGAATTCCATCAATGAATAAAAATTCTAACTAGATAGAAGCGGTGGCGGGGGTATTTTTTGGCGGGGGCTTTCTACAAAAGATCCATTATCTCTAATTATGCTACACCCTTAGTTGAGGAGTGTCAAACCAGTGGCCCGTGGAAAGGTCCGAGTGGCCGCTCGATATTTTTCGAGATGTCATAAAGTAAATTTAATCGCCTAGCGGGTACTTTTGCATGAATTTGCATTCCATCAAATTAGCGACCAGTTACCAAGCATAATCTTTGGCCAGATCGTTATGGAATATGGGAATCTTTGGCTAATATGGAAAGCAAACGACAACATAATTGAGAAGCTTCAATTTAAAATTTTGCTGTTGTCATTTATTTAACTGCGCGTAAAGGACTTTTTTCAAACATCTGGAAGTCATTTATTGCTTGCCTTCAAACATTGTTTAGTACAGGGTCGCACATTGCCCAACGTTTTCGCTTTTTTGGCCGCATTACTGACTTAATTTTACAAACGACTGCCAATGATTGTATACAGAAAACCATTTTTGTGTCGTCACAATGCCTTGTTACGTTTCATGATTTCCTCACAATTGTATTAAAAAATTTTGTCCGCTTTATTGTTGGCTATTTTTACTGTTTCGTCGATTTTGCATCTTTTATCCCGCGTTTCCGCAGGTTCAGAAGCGCTGATTCGGTGCATGTTTACTAGAGCACATTCGCTTGCAAAATCTATTTGTCGTTGGAGCAATGCAGCACTTTGAATTGAGGATGCCATTCCAGACGAATACCAATGGTGCTTTAATAAAATTTCTAACTCCAGGCTTTTTTCTCCAAAGTACGGAACAACTACCACTAAACCAAGGCAAATAAAAGAATAATGCACATTTTTAGGTAAGGAATTTCAGAGTGAAAATTTTGTTTGTTTTTGCACCAACCTGTATTCAGTGTAGTGAAAACTAGAACATAATCCATCGCGCAATTATTCGCAGACCGCATGTGGCCCTTCGGTTAAAAATGTTGGACACCCCTTCACCAGATAATGGAAACGAGGCTTTTAGTCAGGGCTATTTTCTACGCTTTTCGCAAAAAAAAGTATCACCAATAATTACAGAGCGAAACTTCAGATTAGACTTCGCTGACTCGCAATGCCCTCATTGAAACTGTAGTCATGCAATCCAATATTGCGCGAGCGGAAGCTATCGTACCGTTCGTACGGCACGTGCTGTGTAAATCAAAATGCATATCAGCGATTAGTGTGGCAATGATGTCATTTCCCATTAAAATTCACAAAATAACTTTCATACCTGTTCTTTGCGACGTTTCACCTCCATTTACGTACGTTTCCACAAAACTTTCCTTACTTAATTCCAGCATGTTTATATATACCACATATAGCAAGAACGACGTACGATTTGGTTACAAAATAATGCTTCGCACATAACTCTGTAAATCTAGCAAGAGAAACATGAAATATGATTTTTATGCTGTTTTGGATGCAATTCATCACAAATACAGTAAATAAATACAAAGCGAAAGCAAGTCAAATGATATTAGTCTGTGGAAAATTATAGCAACAGCTATCAACAATCAAACGCTGCTTAGCACAGTGAGACGATAAAATGAACTGTAATGCATATTTAGACATTTTAATTGGCGTGGTTTCCTTCATAGCAGGTGATGTGTGAAAATCATTTTTCGTGACACGATTCGTCAAGGAAACTAAACACACGTTTACCAACTGCAAAGCAGATGCTTTAACTCGGTGGTTCTTAAACTTTTTGAGACAAGGGTCCCTTTGGCAGGGTCAACAACAGCTCGCGCCTTCCGGATCGATGAGAATCTTTCATTTCTTTGTTGTCGGCCAGGTTTCTGGTCGTATTCCGATAATTTTCCTCGAAATTATTGTAAAAGACATGTTTTTGGAGATCAAGTATTTTTGAGCCACTTTCCTAGTTAATTTCGCCAAATTCTTATCAAATCCAACGTGATGACCTTTTTTTCGAGGGATCAAATACTAAGCTGCTCCCCCCACCAATTTAAGAACCGCTGCTCTAACTGTTGCACCATCAGTCCAAACGCCAACTTCAGCAAACTTTTCTGTCGTTCTTGGTTTGAGCTAAATCTTTCTTTCTGTTTCACTTACGTTAGATCATGGTCTATTTGCTGGTCTTCAGTTGCCCGTCTTTATGTTGCAGACTGGCGGTGAGGCTGAGCCGTTTATCCGTCCGTGGCCTAGTCTACCTAAGACTAGCAAACAGAGCATGAAGTCATATGCATGCGCAAAAAAAGATTTAGCTCACACTAACAACGAAAACGAAATCTTTGAATATCATCTCGCCTTTTTTTTTAAAAAGTTTTTTGCGAAACGCAATCTGGATCCTTAATAACTGTAATCTTATATTTAACATATAACAACGAACTATGTGCTTGCGATAAAATTTTCGGCAAAATCTGCGTCTAACTGGCTTAACTCTATCCTGCATTTCTGTTTTTTGCATGCATTCACCTCAAGTATACTAGGCCAACACAAATTCTGTTAGCGTTTCACGAAGTTATGGAAGTATAACTGCACGGTATCTGTGAGCTTTAAAACGTGTCGAGTTGATAGCTTTGCTTTTTTTCTTTTTCTAGCCAAAGTGAACCCACTCTTTATATCTTCTTTTCTCTTTCACTGCATTCTCGTTCTCATTTTAGTACTGATATTCCCGTTATCGTGATTTCTCCAAAACCCAAGGAGACCGAAATAAAGATAATTAAAAAAATTGAGTGAATGAAACTTTTCGCTTAAAGCACTTGTTTATGGCTTTCTAAAATTGTATACATCAAATCTTTTATCTAAAGACAGATAATGCACTATGGATTAAAGGGCTTTTATTTTAATGATGACTGTAATCGATAAACCGAACGGTTATACCATATAAGAGCTAGTCACTAAAAGCTAGTAAAAAATACCCAAAAATAGCTAGCCGCGAAAAAGTTTAGTTTCGCAAAAGAGGTAGTGCTACAAAATAGCTAGCCATAGCCTAACCCTATTCCTAACTTCGTGGCCCCAACTCTTGAAACTAGCTCTTTTGTGGCCAAGCTGTTTTATGACTAGCTCTTGTGATGAGACACAAAACGAACAACCAGCAGTTATACTCTCGCTATACTTCCGTTGTTGTGCCTTAAGAAAAGGCACTTATTCAGTGGATTGTAAGAAGCAGAAAATCAGTTAAAAGTAGTAACAAGTTCATTTATGTCAGTGGTTCCCACATCGGGTCCTTCAGAAGGTTGCAAAGGGCCCAAAAATACTTTCATGAATTTTCAAAGCTAAAAACAATTGATCCACTAAATGTTTTTTTCATTTTTGTTATTTTTTGATTGCTCGCGTACTTAACTACATATTTGACCGAGGCTGCCAAACCGTGGTATTACAAAAACTTGATCCCCCCAAAAAGATGTTAACAGCCATCCGTCAATGGCTCGTTTATCGAGTTCCAAACGAAGTTTATGTAGGGGGTCTGCAGGATTGAGTGATCCGTGACTACAAAAAGGCTGGGGATACCACTGATGTAAGCGGAAAATGCAGAATTAGTAATTTCGAAACATGGCTGGACAGCTCGTCTTGTGTTTACTTTCATCGACACTGCGCTGCGAATCTGTAAGATAAAGTTGAAAGAAAAAACATCCAAACACAAAAAAATGATTTAAACTTGTTTAAGGTGCTGCACTTTTATATAGTATCTCACAGTTTATGGCTGTCTTGAGTTCTCACATTGAGCAAAAGCAACATTACTGCAACGAATTTACTCTTTAAGTAGCTTTCTCAAATCAGGTTAATTATCATATAATAGATACAATTATTAAATGCATGATAAACGAAAAATCAATTTCGCTTTCGAATAGGCGATTTCCATTTTGCAGAAAAAGTTCTCACATTGTAAATCACAGCTTAGCCGACTGGTTGGCCTACTGTTGTTCCAACTACAAAGGTCTGAGTCGAGAGCATCATATTTATACTTCAGCCTTGAATGCGAAACAAGGCCTTTCCTTAGTTTTCTTTTTTAGAATACAACTTACCTCTACCTAATGTTAGTGGATGACGTCAAGGCTACGAGATATACAAATGAATAATGCTTTTTGATCCATGTAGCTTACAATTACAAATAACTATGACTGTATCACACAGATTATAACGTCAATATTATTCATAGTACGCAATCTATCAATTATGAATTCACTTCATACTGCAAATACAACGAGGCCAATTATCCAAACAGCAACAGTAAATAGCCATGCACGTTAAACCTAACACGAATTCGAAAAAAAAACGTAGCTGCAGGGTTCAGAGCCCACAAATCAGTTGCACCTGATACCGAGATCAATCCATTTTCCACTAAAATAACAACAGTTTTTCGCGAAACGTGTTTTCATGTTTTGATGTCTTTGTAAGGTTTGGATTTCATTGTTTTTACCTCAAACCATCGACAGAGAATAAAATTGGTTTATTCGTTTCATTGAATAAAATCAGTTCGACCCACAAAGTTCAGTCAAAGCCATTCATAAAACAAATAATAAAAAATTTATCTAAAACATCAAAATACCTGCGTCAAATTATCATAACTTTGATCAAATTTGGTTTTTATTTTTTGATCAACGTTCTCCTTTAAATTTTCAAAATGTGCTGACAAAGTTTGCTCCTTAAAAGCTTTTTACCGATCAAGCCCCTGAGCAGAGCTTTTAGCTACATATTAAATAAATGACTCCAAGACCCTGTGTAATTTAGTCTTAAAAACTGCTCAATGCACAAAAGCTTGAAATCGTCAGGCATAAAGTTTCTCGAGGAAAAGCGACCATCCTGCTAAAGGAGAAATCGAATGATAGTTATTACAAATTACAGTTTATTAGCTCTTAGACAAATTAAAGTGTTGTATGTCAAAACTTGGAATTGCAATGATATATAATGATTCATTCGGTCAAGTCTAAATTATTTATAATAGTTTGGTTGCATTTTCTTTTCTAATATTGTTTGTTGGTATTCAAAACTGTATGACATCATCTCCAAAGTAAAACTATGCGTTAGCGCATCATAAAAGCTGACTTGAGCATTTGTTTGCTCTGAACGAAATTACTCAATGCGTATAATTTTTCATGAGTTTAGTGCTAGTTACATGAATTATGGAAAGCATAGCTTTGGCAATTTTTTCTTTCCA
The DNA here is from genome assembly GCA_963675345.1 of Trididemnum clinides. NCBI lineage: Eukaryota > Metazoa > Chordata > Ascidiacea > Aplousobranchia > Didemnidae > Trididemnum > Trididemnum clinides. The sequence goes on from OY776302.1 coordinate 15,362,061, forward strand.
AATCGTGCGATGAACGTAGTTTGAAATTTAAATTATTGGACATATAGCGCCCCCTATTACAAAATGCATATTTTTTGTCGATACGCTTGATGATCATCGTGAACAAAGGCGCATAGTGGTTAAAAATGGTGGGTAAGCTGTTTTCAAAATTGCAAGAGCCTGAGTTAAATTCTCTGCGTAGACACGTACCAAGAAAAAATTTGAGGAAAGGCAGCACTTCAACGTAACTCGCATTTATTTTCCCTCTTTTCTCTGTCATACCAATGACTCTACCAGTTACCTTCGACAACGTGGGGAGACCAGCGTGTAACGAATCACGGAATGCAGTATTGTTGAGGTGCCAACAGTGGCTGAGTGTTCAGGCGATCGAGATCTATCGTAGTTTGTGAATCACCACTGAACAAACTAAGTTTAATATCCTTCCCTCCACATTACTCTTATTTTTGAGCGTCAAGCAGGAGAATTGTGAATACCACTTTTGAAGTTCTTAATTTGACTTGATAAGGGGTTGAACCCAGGTCCACGCAACTCATTGAATTAGTATGGCCACTGACTTGGGTCAAAATTTTCGAAAAGCTTCTGGAGACTCGAAATCTCTTAAAAAAATGCTATGATTTGTGAGAGTTCTTTTTGGAAGCCGATTTTTTGGGGCGTACAAAAGCCCACGGAGTTCAATATGTTGAATTGGGTCAATCTAGTCAATTAAGTTAGTACATGAAAAATAATTCTGCCGCATTCGGTCCTGTTTTCCATGTTCCTCATCAAACTTCATTAGCAATTTTATTTTCAGCTTGTTTGTAGTCTACAGCGGGATCGTCATAACGTTTGTGAATATTAGACCATATCGAAACAGCAAAGGCTTTCTCCAATCGTTGCTTTTTATTGAGTACAAGGCTATAAAGTTTAAATAAAATGTAGAATTAGTCAATAATCTTAAATAGTATAATGAAAAGTGAATGCCTGTATCACATTCTAATGATTGTAAAACCTATTAATTTGTCATGTGCTCTACGCACGACGTCACGCAGTACTTCCTGTTTAGCAATTAGCCTACGTGATGTCATGACATTCTGTGAAATTTTTAGCCGAAGAAACAAAGATACAAAGTGGGTTGAAAGTACGTAAGCTTGCATTGTAAATTATCATAGCCAAAGCACAGCACATTAACTACCTCTTGGCAGCTCTGTTGTAGGCTTACTGTAATGCTATAAATAACTAAAGATATTCTCAGGTGAACTGGATCAGTCATATAGTGTCAGCAGAACACAGCAGTAGATAAATTGTGACAACTTATAAAAACAGGCCGAGAAAATATGAGCATTGTTTAATTCACCATTAGAGTCGAGAAATAATCTGAAGATTTTGAAAAAGACAGCAAAGCGTCAATATTTTTCTAGGGTGGCACTGTCTTAAACCAGGAATGCCTTAAGTTTTTACCATTTGGGCCACATTTCGTTAATGCGAAGTTTTGACGGGCTGAAAAGCGGCTATATTTTTTGGTTCAAATGGCCTACGTTAGGCTTACCACATCTGAAAAAGCAAAATCAGCGCTCTGACTTTGAATTTTGCTGCACACAATTAGCAGGATACTAGTTGGAGACCGCATTTTGAACTTCTTTGTCCTAAATTTTAAGGTTTCAATATTTCGGTCATTTTTTTCAGGTCAGAGAATATCAAACAACGTAGATCACAACTTAATAGCTTACTCAAGTCACTCTACATAACTTACCATTGCTGCGCCATCGCTGGTATTTCGTGATTTTACGTTCTCCCCAGGGTGCCCTATGTTTGTGATCTACTAAACTAAAGGAGAAATCGATCTACTAAAGGTGAACTACAGGCTTTTCATACATTTTGTACCCAGTATACACATGATTATTGAAATGTATTCGGAAATAGTGCATTGTAAATGTGATGACAACAGCACAAACTGGCCGCTTCCAATAGAGACGTGAATATAGAGCTGACCTGTCATACTTGCCATGTATGTGTAGCCTTTGAAAAGTACAACAACTTTGCTTTGAGTAGTTAACGAAATTGCTGCTTTAAGCTCAAAAAGTGAAACACTTTTCATGATTAGTTAATTAATAGTGTACATTTTACGGCAGTGTCTGATGTTTCATTGGGGGTAGGAAAAACGGTCTCGGATTTCTTACGCAAGACCCCCAACTGTGTAAGTATTACTTGTTTTCTGATACTTCTTGCTTCCGTCAAATCGAACCTTTGCCCCTGACAAATCTGAACAAAATCGCATTTTTACTCTTCTTGTTAATTGGTATCTTTTTGGAATATCATCTTTACTTTTGAAAAGTGCCCCGAGTACTCCTCAGAGTGATCCGGCTCTGCTGACAAAACTTAGCTTGCGGTTACAAAAGTGTAAGTTAGCAAACAGAGCTGGTAATAAGACAACGGGCATGCAATCTGCCGCGCGTGGTAGGATATTGTAAATTTACGCAGAACATGTTGCTAGACGCAAAGCTTTTGACAGCACATATTTACCAGCTGTGGTTATAGTCAGCATAGAAAGCTTACAGAACCCGATGCATAGCTATAGCAAAGCATGGAAGTTACCGTTACCTACTATCTTATGTTTGTGGTTACACCAGCTTTGTAACGGAAAGAATAAACTTTAACTCTTTAACTTGCAGAGCTTGCCTAAATGTTTTGTCTGGTTTGTTCAGGAAGGTATTGGGGAGGATAAACCTTTACACAGCATTTAAATTTATGAGCTTTTTTCTGGCCTCCATTTTGCAGTTGAAAATCTTTGGTTTAGTTTCTTTGCAGGCCTGTGACTAGCCCCGTTTTTATCAAGAAAACATGAAGCCTAAATAATTGTAGTGGGGAGCGTGCGCGTAGCTAGGGGTCAAGGGAGCCATGGCCCCAAAATTTTTTAACCCTCTCAAGAAATGAAAGTGTTTTCAGTTATACACATCGATCTCCAAACTAAGGTCCCCAAGACAATATATTATTGGCCCCTCCGTAGCATATGCTTCTAGCTGCTCTCCATCAAAAACAAACCAATGTTGTTTCTTGAAAAATAGATACTTAAAATAGTTACTGAATTTTAGTGAAACTGGATTTCTCCAAAAAGCTAGAAGTCATTCGGTTTAATTGAAGGAAACTAGAAAGGCTAAAACTTTTCGAGTAACGGAGAAACAGTCCCCGCTGCTTGTCTGAATATGTGCCTTATTCTTTAGTCAAAGAATACCAAAAGCTTAAAAAATGGCGGATGCAGATTCTCTGCTTCACGTTCTGTAAAGATAACGTAGACAACGTAGTATCCCACCGAGAACGTACAATTTAATCTGTCATTAACAGAGACTTTACTTGTAGTCACTGGAAAAAGAACCAAAACATCTGAAAAAAGAGTTTATTTTAATTTCATGGCTTTGCTTGGGGGCCAACTGATTTTCTTAAACAAGGGAGACTCAGTAAAGTTGAGTATAGAAAGACATAAATGATCACATTTTCTTGCATAAACCCGCTATTATTTCCAAAGTTACGCGAAATGTGATCTTGAGCTTGCTTTTTGTGCTGGCTTCGAAAATTTGCTTGCAACCGATTCACAAAAATAGTTGGAGATATTTTAGCAAAAAAATAACATCGCACGACTTGCCTGCCCTACAGTGTGAGATAATTCGTGGGGGTAAGCGAAATGAGCCAAAATTTTTCAGATGATGTCAAGTTGATCCACTTTCAGCAAAGCAACAAACATTCAGTAAAAGCTTTTTCCTATCAACAAAGTGCCAACAAACAATCAAAAGCTATGTAAAGAAAACTATTCAGCTTTCCAAAAGTCAAGTGTCGTTTATACCAGTCATCAAACGTTGAAGTTTTTAAAGGCAAAGGTAGAATAATATTGTTTGTTTCTTCGGGCTAGAGATAGCTGGTGACTATAAATATTTAGTAACATGCTGGTTAATTTTCGTACGTAATACTCATTACTTATTAAAAGCTGTTTAGTGCTGATACAAAGCAAAAAAAATTGTTCCTAAGACTCAACATGGACCATCACAGACTGCCCAAGTAGCCCCGATGCGTCATTTCCTATAAAAATTTTGTTTTCGTAATAATTAGCTGCTCTAATCATCTGCACCCTTTCTTACGTGTAGGTGAGTGCCAACGCTCTCCACTGCCATCCAGTGGCATATTTAGAAACAAATTTTGGGGGACAAGTGCATTTTTTAAAGATAAAGACTTTTTTCGGAAATCAATTTATTCAAGATATTCGCCCATTCTTCCCTCCGACCAAACACCAACATCTTTTTTTCCCAATTATTGCTACTGTGATACCGCTTGGTCGGGCCATCGCTCTTTGTACCCCCTCCCTTAAATATGCCATTGCTAGCATGTTTCCATTATTTACGACCCACTAAATAAACTATTATAGCTCACCTTAGGCTGCCGTCTGACTTTTCATGAACAGATAACAAGCTTATTTTTTGCAATTCGACTTGATGTTTATATGCTTTTTACTATCAAACTAAAAAATTCGATAAGACTTTCTTTAAAAAATATTTTGACAGTAACTTCATGCTTCTGACATCACAGTAGCTCAGGCCATGCTGCAAGGCTCATCTTGGACCCTGACTCAAATCATTCAAGTCTCCCCTAACAGGAAAAATAATTTTTGACCCACTTGAACAATGTTTTTTGAGAGGTTTAACTAATGTGCTGCGAGTAGCATAACTACTGCTAAGTTTTTATGCTAGGATGTAGGAGCAAAATCACAAAAGTCAAAACCTCTGACTCTGGCCGGGCTTGCAAGTGCGTATTAGATAGACGGAAATAAAAGTTTAGTAAACGCTGTATCTAAAGAAACTTAAGATCTTGTTCCTATTAAAAGTAATAAATAAATCAACTTAAACGCAAGGCTTTATGCATTGATCGCAGTAATTACTCTAAGTAAGGGAAAACGACTTCCATATATTGCTTAACAATTTACCCATAAGCTTTAGGCAATGATATAAAGGATATAGCTTATGGGGCAACGATGTCTTTATCGTGGCTTACCAAAAGAATTGTGAATGACCAGCTATAAAAACTTAATCACGTCTCTAATTTGAGGAAAGATCGACTGACTGTGTAGATGAAAGTACCGTATTCAAAGTTAACGACAAAAGCATTCGATGAGAAAGCCGGTAGCAATGTAACTTGCTAAGTTTTCCTACTCAAAATCATTTTTTTATTCAGGCCATTGCAAGTGTTTCAAGCTAGTTAGCTTGAAGGCTTGAACAAGAGCTAGCAGAGTCAATTTCACATCCAACAGGAGCATCATCTCTGACGGGAGTAGATACCAAAGCAAGAGAAATCATATTTGTCTTTGGAGTATTTGTGAACTATCAGCATATGTAGAAGTAATGTGGGACCTTTGGACCGAATTTCAGTTTTTCTTACTCAGTGATGCCCAATACCACCTGTTGTAAGTAAAAAATGCATGAAACAAAACCTAAACTTTGCTACAGATATTTACCGCAAAAAATTGCTGTATCTGCATTTGCTTTATCAAAAATGTTTTATTTCAAATCTTCAACAATTTTAATCCAAAGATTTGTGTGGGGAGCAATGGACCATGTGGGTGGAGCTCTGGACCAGCTGAGCACAGATCCGCGCGTAAACTAGTAGTCATTTCCGAATGCAAAATTCAGTGGTTATTCAAACAAAAAAGTGAAAACAAACTACTAAGCAACAAAATAAACAAATTAACCAGTGCAGAAAGAAACGAATTAACCAGAACAAAACCAATCTTATTAATCGACGCAAAGCCAAACTATATTTGAATGTCCTGATAGCTCATATTCGCTCAGGTCTATGGGAAACTTGAATACATAAGCCAAAAGTTTCGTGGTTGAAATTGGTGTTGCTAATGGCAGCATCACCACAATATCGTTCCATATTGAATTTCTCTAACCACGATGAAAACGTATTTGCATATGTTTTCACCGTGGTTAGAGAAAAGCAATAATTACTTGCAGACTACCGTAAAGACCTGCCGGTGTCGACAACACCTTTCATCGCTTCCTGTAGCTTGATATCACAGTACGCGTACAGTCCAAACTTGTTATTCTGAGTTTATTCAATTGACGTCATTTTTTTCACCTAAAAATGCTTTAAGTGCCTGTAAAATGTGTGTAGCACCTGATGTAAACTGTAGTAGAAACAAAAGGACCTTTGGACCGTGGTCCAAAGCTGGCATACGTTAAATGGCGGAAGGGTCCCCAGGTACGCAATTTTTTTATAAATTAAAAAACGGTCAGAATTTATGTAAACGCTTTTTACGAAAAGATGCAAAGCTAATCATAGCGGCTTCAATAATCTCTACAAAGCAGAAAATATGCTGTTAAAACTTACCAGATAAAAACCACAAGGCTAGCCAACAAAAATGTGCTTAAGAACCCAATTTTAGAACTTTTTTTTGTAAAACTTTTATGGCGCGTTTTTCAAGCGATAAACAGCGAATTCAGGGCTTTTGACGGCCTTTACGAACTAGTGATATGCATTTTTTTAAAAGACTTTTTAGGGACAGAGTTACACTGCATGGTCCAAAGGTCCGGGCGGTCCAATGGCCAAGCATCTCCCCAACCTATTTTAGAGTGCATGATTTAAGTGTATGCAATGGTGTTTCTGACGAGGCATACTATAATTCTTTTGATGATGCTTTAAGGAAGAAATAGCAATGTGGAGTGGCCGGGACGGTTAAAACTGCCGAGCATTTGAGGTGTGGATTTTATTTTAAAATATCTTTTGATGATGAAATCAATCGCAAGAGTTGATAGATTTCTTCCAAGTGCTGAGGCGCGTGGTATCGATGGCTTCACACCTGAAACTATTGCTGAGGAAAACAAAATTCGTATGAATAGCAATTGATTGATTATTTTTAAAAATCAATACGACAGTATGAGTTTGTTAAATTTGGATATGACAATTTCTGCGGGAATTGGCGGATTCGAGGGAGAATTTTTATCGCTTGAAACCTTTTTGAAAAACAGTTTACCTCAAAGTGTTAAAATTTAATTTTTGAACTTACTGTATACCGATCCTATTCCCTGTAATGATTTTTGAATGCGCTTGTGGAAGCACCGAAAAATTATTTGAGTTTTGTGGCAGCAAATGCTGGCAGTTTTCATCAAGTATTAATCTTAGAAGCTTTGCTGCTTCGCTAGTGTTATTTCATTTCATTGATTTCACTTTTAAGGTTTGCGATTAGAAATATATTTCGACTTTGCTTGTGTTATAATAATTCTTTTTCTTGCTTTATTACACTAAAAAACACAGCAAAAACATTTTTAATGGAATGTAGTCATAGGTGTGGAAGCGGGATGAAAAGTAATTTACCATTTTCAAGGCCCTGAGTTTAACACAATTTGTTTTTAATAAACTTTGCTGTTTGTTTGCAGCTTTTTTCAACTTTATTGCTCGTTTTTTACGTAAATTGCTGTTTATATATTGTATATTTCGGTCTTGCTTCTTTTAAAATTCCATATGTATCAAGGTAAGTCTATTATAAATAAACTACCGGTAGTTTACGTCGAACGTATAGTGGTATAAACCAACCCAGAAATAGCGTGCATGTGGCACTATTGACAACCTTTTAGTTATCGTTTTACGTGGTTTTGCCGAGATATTGCAAAACGATAAAAGCAGCTCGCTTTTCTTTTTTGTATGCTCTACCAGTTACATTTTTTGTTTGCGTTTTAACGTCTTTGGCATGCAGTAACTCTGCTCAAAGATTTGTTTTCCTAGCACAGACCGCAGGATTTTCGACCGGAAATAAATTTCACGTGCCTTGGTTAAATTTGATATAGCAAGATGGTGTTAAAGATTAATAACTGAATTTGATAACCTTTTGATGGGCCATCTAAGAAAGGAGGAGTAAGCTGTCTTAATCCACTTTCTTTGCTATTCTAATATTCACTGACTTTGAAGAAATTTTTTTATCATGAAGAAAAAAAGGAAAAAGTTCTTAAATGAAAGTAACTTATTTCTTGGATCATGAAGTTAAAACCGTGACGGTTGTTATTGTGTCTAGTAGTGTTTCGCAGCTTTTCGAACGGAACGGTTTTTTAGCTCCAGGAAATTTTTGTGCCACGACCGCGTAGATTTTTTGTTTCATATCTCATTCTCCACCTCTCTTCCATCGCTGAGCGTCTAGCAGGAGATCTGTTCATATCGTTTCTAAGTCATTGGTATGACTCGATAAGGAATTGATCCCACGTCTAAGGCAATGGTAATTTGAAGCGCAGATCTTAAAGCGCCAATAATAGATCAATTATTGCCCTGATGTAGTACTAAGAAAGGCGTTGCGGGATAATTTCCTCTCGTGGATAGACTCTAACAAGCAGTAGATTTATCTCAGGGTCTTGAAACGAGGAAACATTGAAGTAGGTTAGTTAAAATTAATATACTACCAAACGCCACAGTTGCCGTCTTTCAAGTTTGGAGGAAAAATCCAATCAAAATGTGTTTGATTTTTTCAGTTTTTCTCTGCTTAGTACTTTTTACTTGTTCTTGGGCGCAAAGACCGACCAACAATGCTACTGAAGGTAAGTTAACGATAAGACAAAGATAGGCCACTATAATTGTTTGCTACCTATAAACACTAAATTCCGAAGTCAGAAGGTATTAAGAACAGAATATTCGATTTTAAAATAAGCAAAACATCTGCAAAAATCATTAGCTGGCTAGATATCATATACCCTAATTCCTACTCTCTATTATACTACATTGTAAACAAAAGAATACCAAATATTTGTGAAGCTTGTTAGTGTAACACCAAAGGTTTTTCCGTTACAATGCATATTTTTGTCATGACCAAAAAAATTTAATTTGATATATTATTTCCACATTTTTCTTCTTTATCCATAGCCACTAGCAAATCTTCAGCCAGCTATATCCACTTTAAACATTCTTTAGTGGACTTATTTATTTTTTTAAAGGCGCCTATTCATAATTTTCGTGGGCACCCTGGTCTTTATTGCACCTTATCGCTTTCGGGAGACCTGTTTTATTCCGGCTGTTTTGTCGTGTTGCATGCCCAAAATACTAGAAACTTCTACAATGACATATGTTAGGAAAAGTTCATGCTGCTTAACAAGTGAAATGCTTTTCTCGCGAAGAATTCATTGATTTTTGACATTCAGGTACTGTTATTGCTGAACTCCTAGTGATGGTCTATGGATACCATTTTTGCATTTTTTCTATGCCTCGAAAAATTAAACCTACGTCTAATGAATGTGTGATGGGTGCCCATTGGGCACTCAACCAAACCCATTGACGATTCTTAACTTTTTTCCACTTTTACCTCTTTACCAATATCATTTACTAGATCTGCCTCAAAAGACTTTCAATTGCCAGCAAATTTGTTTTTAACTTAGCCAACAATTAACTCATTGTTAACATATTATCGAAGGCAGAAGAAAAAGGAAATGATCCCTGCCACCGAAATAAAAAATTATTTCTTGGATTAAATTTAATATCCTTGGCCACTATTGCCTCGTCTTTTTACAACAGAATGATAGCAACAACGTTGATTGATTTGTTGTCTCATTTTTATGGCAAATATGGTCATGGGTTCAAGCCTCAGAATGATTTAGTTGCATGACGTTTGGAATAGTACTTTGCAATGATATTCTTTCTTTGGAGAATTCTTACAAGAAGCCAACTCGTTATTTTAGCGATTCAAGCAAAACGTGAAAGATTTTCAAACTTTAAAGAGTTGGACAGTTCATCCCACGTATTGTTTTATACTGCATTTTTACGTGCAGGAAGACTAGCGTAGGCAGGAAAATATTTGGAGATGACAATTTTTTCGACAAATTTTTGATATCTTTTTGATAAAAAGTTTGGCTGAAATAACGATTTGATTTACACTGTTACACTTTTTGGACATATTAGCATCCTAAGTTGATTTACGTTATAATTGATTCTGTACAAATAGATTGAGTAAACCAATCTTTTTTCTTGATAGTAATAATTTAGGTAAAAAGTAATAAATTCAAAGATAGAGAAGAGTTCAAGCAAAATAACGCATGTGCTCTATTGTTTTTCATTTTTCCTCACATTTTTGATTTTATTCTAGAAAATTAATACGCAAAATACGATAAATCTAGGGAAAAGATGCTTGAATTTTACTCAAAACAGAACTCCTGTATAGTGCTTGGCTGTGATTTAGCCTGAAAACAATTGAAGACTATTCCTTGTAAATTCTACTTTCCTCATTGTTTGAAAAAATCGTCTGCCGTCAAAAACTTATTTTGGATTTGCAGTTATCAAGTTTCTTATGTTTAGAAGTTTGTTTGTTTGGTGGAACATGCCAAATGCTAACGCCAGATGGTGCTTGCGCGTCGCCATGCGCATGCGTTTCGGGATATTTTGGCGATCGATGTCAAAACGTTTACACGAGATTTAACGGTCGCATCGTTTATTCTGTTGGAAGCACGACTCGAGTGGAACAGTTCAACACGACCCAACTGCAAGCACTGGCAAGTTTGATTGAAATTTTTTTTTTGCTTCTCGATGACGTAGCATCAATAAACGCAGGCTGACGGTTGTGGAATCAAAGTTTAATTCGTTGCTTTTAAAGGAAGTGACTTTGCGGTACGGCGGTTTGGTGTGTTTGACGGCGAGAATTGGAGCAGTCCAGTGATATGGTGTGACATTGGATATCGAATGTTCGAACATCGGTTAAACGTTTTCACATATGGATGATGTTTGCATTGCTTGCGTCCGTTAACCAACATTTAGTCTTGTTATCGTGAATCATACAGGCAGCGCCGATGTTATTCATACGTGAGAGCACCTTTGTTATGTGCAATATGAATTTCTCTACAAGTAATTTGGACATGACGAAGAGCTGAAAACTAAGTCAGACTGGTTATTTGGATGCTTCATTCATTCCGAGTGATGCATCGTCCGAATAACATACAATAAATAACTGTGCAAACACGCAGGTCGTTGGTTAATCAATTAACTAATCACGTCACAGTGGGAGTAATGTTCAATGTGTTCGAGAGTGAGAATTCAAGCAGTTTAGTGACATGTAGTGACAGTGGATGCCACATGTTTGAACCTTTGTTAAGCATTTTCTCACGTGGGTAGTGTTTGCGTTGCCGGTCTGTGAATCATAAAATAAAATGTAAATTTTGGTTAACGGTCCCCAGGCAACTCAAATATAGCTCATATGCAAAAACAATTACCGTAGGCTCGAACATTCGATATCCACGGTCACGTCATATCACTAGACTGCTCGAATCCTCACCGTCAAACACACTGCTCCGCAAAGGCTTTCTCTGTTTCGTCGTTTGTGCGGAGCCTGCATTAAATGTTTAGTTCTGCTGACTAAAGGAGCTTGCATTGTGTGCAACTTGCATCCACGAGCATATGGCCGCTAGAATTGCGAGATCTTCGTACTAGATATGGCTGACATTTTTTCTCCACGGGACTTGCTGAATGCTCTTCATCTGAGCCGCAGGGCCTTCAGGGTCTTTCCACATTCTTCTGCAATATATTTCCTTTCTTGGTTTCGAGACTTGCGTTGGAAAGGGGCTTAAACATTATGGCTGTTTCTTCCGAAACGAATTTGAACTTTATAGTTGTTCTTTGTTGAATTGCTGCGTTTACCATTTGTCTGCATCATGGAATTAAGCACCTAGCAATGACTACACAGTAGCGTCCTTTATGTCTGTAAAATTGAAGCTATGGTGTTTGCTGGAAACACAAATGGGAGTTGAACTAAGGCAATTCTGTTTTACGCAAGCACAGGAGTACTATTTGTTTGCTCATTTTTCCAAAGAGCAAAATGTATTGAGCATGTTTTTGACAAAATAATACAAGCGATTGTTTACCAACATATGCTTGTAACCAGTTAAAGTGGAGGTCAAATTTTAACCATGACTTGTTCTGCTGTAATGTGCTGTATATATTTAAAAAGCGTTACAAGTTGTTCTTTTTAAAAAAGAATGTTTAAAAAAAGAGTTTGGGCGTTTCATCTCAATATAAACGCTTCGTGTTATGAAAGTAGAAGAAGTTGACACATACGCTCAAATGTTCTAGGTATCCACACCATCCTACTTGTCTAATAATGCAACGGCAAAGAATATACTACACGATTCTTTCTAGACCACTGCTTCAATTTATTGTACAGTATGTGGCTTCCTTTATTGTCTTTTGACAGTCGCTACTTTGCAAGGGTTACTATTGGTTCTTATACGATTGCCCTGCCTTGTTTGAAATCTTGAGATATACTAGTAAGATCGTGTTCATTCTAGCTGTTTCCACTTGAAATTATTACTCCTCAAATGAGAACGTCACGGAAAGCTCGTGGCAAAACACCCCATTCTGTAGAGCTTTGTTTTAAAGTTGCGTACAATTACGAAATTACTAGTTTGCCCTGTATGTGTTTTAGACTAGAACCGCAATCGGAACGTCTTTTAGAAACATAGAATTCGGTGAACCAATCATTGATGTTGGAGAAGCATCAGTTGACTTCTCTTTCTACATTGCAAGGCCTTCTGACTGGAAGAACCACGTAGATGCTAAAGATTTCAATCAGAATCTGAATGAAAGTCTTAGCCTACCGTCATCAATACAAAGCGTTTTGGGAACGAGTGTTAATATAAGCGTGTCTAGCTTTACGTTAGGTAAAAATATCAATTATCACTAAATCAACGTAAAGCCTTGATTATTGCTGCTTGTAAATCAAAGGATATTTAGGGATTAACATCAGACGAGAAAAAGTGAAATCGATTTACTTCAAAAATTGATACCTACGTAAAACTTTATTTTTATACATTAGAAAAGGGGATGAACCTCGTTCTTCTAAAAACAGTGCCAAAGCGTAACCAAAATGTGAAGCTCTCACTCCTGTTCCTATTGCTTTAAAACTCGCTACGGTGCCTTACCCTATTATTTACATTGATCGGAAAATAATGGGCGATTTTAGACAAAGACTTTAAATAATGAAATAAGTTACAATTTGATGTTCAAATTAGTCAAAGTATGAACCTTGAACAGCCATACATCTTTGTCATCTATCAAGAAGATCATTTATGTTCATTGAGCTCATGCAGGACACATCTTTCAAGCTTTTTGACCTTTCCGATATGCTTCAGATGGTCAGGCACAGTTCAAATGCTGACACCAAGCTGCGTTGACATTTCTCTCACACTCTGTCGTGGGTTTTGCTCGACAATCGCTCTCAAATCTTCATTCTGAAGAATGGGTAGCAGTCCCCCACCGTCTTCATCTTTGAGACTCTCGTCCCCACCACGAAACTTTTGAAACCATCTTTGTACTCTTCTTTTACTTGTTGTGCTTTCTCCCCCAGCTTTATTGATGTTTGTAGTAGTTCAAGCAGTAATATTGCCGAGCTTGAATTCATGCAAGAAAAGTAATCGCAAATCTTCTTTTTTCATATTAAAAATGCATGGTTTCATTGCTTATGAAATGAGCTATTAAAGGATTTATGACTTTATGAACTAATGAGGCTCATTCTTAATCTGAAATACACAAGACATTCATAAGAGAACCAATTTAAAAATATATCATCTAAAATTGGCCATTATTTTCCAAACAATGTAAATAAATTTTGTCTGAGTTTCGGAATAATTCGTGGTGGCAGACCCTGAATATGGTGCTGCAAAAATTTCCACCTTTACCTAAACAAGCTTTCATTGTTTTAGCATCACTCTTATGTCTACCTTATTTGTTTATAGGTCATGTTTATCGCATTTTGGTTTCTTTATTTGTTTTTACATTTTGCAACACGGTTGATGTTTATTTATTTCATGTTTGTTATTTTCAGATATTGATGAATGTTTTTCAAATTGGACAAATTGTCCTCTTCAATCTTCTTGCGTTAACCAGAACAAAGGTTTTATTTGTCAATGCAATTCTGGCTTCTCTGGGCCAGACTGTTTACGTAAGGCTTTAGAAGAACAAAGTACAATAGGAAGGTTGCACATGACGTCACATCTTTGGCTTGAAAAAAGTGGCTGACTCAAAGTAAAAGTTTTGCTGCAAAGGTACACTGTAGGACGAACATCAACTTTGGGGGTTATTTTAAATGCTGATAAAAATTTAACTTTGTTTTGAAAGGAATTAATGCTAGTTTCTCACCAGGAAATAAATTGAAGTAAATAAAAGTGATTTGATTGAAATCATTACGCGCAGCTTTGTACAGTGATTGCACTTTGACCACCAAAGGTGAATGTTTAGCTTAGTTGCATGCGGTTGCATGGTTCACTAGCAAAAACAAAACAAGCTATTCAACGTAGGTTTAACAAATTCAAAACATGAATTTTCTTAATCATTCATTTAGCTTAACAGTGATTGCCTAAATTTTATCCTTAGAGCTACTTGATATCAGAGCATAGGCCACATAGTTCTAAAAAAAGATGGATTTTGATTAATTGTCACTATTATTAGATTTGAGGGGAGTTTATAGATTTTCATTTGATATATCTAATCTCTATTACCAACTTGATAGCATTTTTGACAAAAAATTGCAGAGGTGTATTGATTCTGCACGATATCAAATGCAAGGTAGGCTACAATGCACAGAAGCTTTTCTCATCACATTGACTACGATCTAGGTTTACAATTCTTACAATTTTACGTAAAACTTCGTGTGCTATGCTAGAAGCACATCGCAATTAGTTCGCTCTTAACATTCATCAGCAACTACTTTATTGAAACCTGCAATCATAAAAGAAGTTAGCTACAAATAGGCCAACATTTTAGTTACATGAAACTAGGCTACTATCAGCAGTAATACGTCTACTCCCACACTTTTTATTTACTTTGAGTTTAAGTCACAACTTAAAGTCATAAAAAAAGCATATTCAATGTCTATTTGACGACTGCTTACATTATACGCTTTATTTACATAATACGCTCTCACTTTCATGCAATGCAAACTTAGTTTTTACTCAATGCAAAAGATCTGCCATTAGTCAGCCACTTTATACAAAAACGTATTTTAATGCCGTTTGATGACGTGAGTGAAACATTCCTTTATCTTGTTTTGATCTATTACAAGGTCTATCAAGAACCACATGAGCACTTTTGAGATATCTTTCAAGAATGAAATTGATAGAGTGGTTAAGACTACTAATCCTGAAATGCTTGTAACCTGTTCTTACCTTAGGCTATTTAGTATTTAGAATGCTAATTTCATACATATTGGAGAGAAACTTAGTAGCATTCAGTATGCATACTTTTCTCTCTATCGATAAAACATACATCAGTGTGTATGTTATAAAAACCATCATTTTTGTTAGCTGTCTTCTGTTTGTTGACGAATGCGCCAGCTGCACCATCCTTGGCTTCACGCGTCTTTGCAAACGAAAACGGAACAGTAATTCCTAACCCAGATCCTATCCTACCATTTGGTACTTCAATAACATACTCTTGTCCTGAGTAAGCATATTTTTGTTAACTGCGTAGATTCTTTTCAGAGTAATTTGCAACAAAGTAACATCTTGGTTTTGTAAAGATTTTTGTTTTTAACTGCTATTCAAGTGTGGTTTGTCGCAGACCATGCTTACAAACGTGGTTTTCCGTTAGTAAAAAATTTTGAGTTAGACTATGTATAATTTTATCCTACATTCAAAGCAAACCTTTTATTAGTTGTACTGTACAATACATAGAACTTATGTCCGCTTGGAACACTGGCGTAAGAAATGGAAATACTACGGGGAAAGGCTTTAGTCTCCCCAATCTTTTCAATTTAACTCTACATTATGAAGCCAATTTTTCGACCTGCATGTACTTGCTGTATTACAGCAATTAATCTTGCAAGGTTGCAGTGTCTGGAATAAAAATTTTTCTCGTCGACTCTATTTGCAACCTCGAAGCTCATCTTGACGCATTTGGCTTATCGCACGAACATAGGCCCAAACAAAAGAAATTTTCAAACTAGGTGTAAACAGTTCATAAATATTCTTTATTGCAAATCTCAAGAAAAACTGTTTTCGTCTTTCAATGAATAACATTACGCATTATTGTCCGTCGATGAAGAAATAAAACTTTGAAAAGTATGAATCTTGGAGCTAGACATTTTATGTTGAGTCCAGAATACATTGCTATTTAGGTGGATTTACAGCGCCGAAAAAAAGTAATTTCAAAATGACATTGACACACATTTTTTGCAGTCGATATGTGCTTGTAGATGGTAGCGATAACATTCTTGGACTTCAGTCAATATCTTGTGACAATGACGGATGGGGTGCCTTTGAAAGGAGCAGTTGTACAATGGGTAAGCATTGTACTAGGTAAAATATTGGCTTTCACGAGCATCTAGAAGCAAAAGTTGTGGTGGAAAGTCAAGCAAAGGGATTGCTCGCCCCGGCCAAATCGTTCACGGGGGTGTCGCTTTTTGAAAACATTTTTAAAGTTATGTGAAATTCAGATTGTAGACATTTCTTGGAGCTGCGGTCCACAAACTGTGGGTCGTGGTCCCTAATGGAGTCGGCTGCAATTTTCTGGCGGTTGCCTGTGCTTAAAAAACTTGACCTCGAAAAAACCGATTTGGAGCCAAAAATAGTGCAAAGGTCTCTCTGCAAACTTGACCTCAAAAAAAGTTCTTTAACTTTGTTTGAGAGAAAAATATCTTCATACCTTCAGCTGGACAGAGTTTTGAATACTTGCAGATTTGATTTTTTGTTTAAATTGCCGTCCTAAAACTGGAACCAAGGTAAAGGTGAACGCTATTGAAATCGAAGTAAATTTTTTTTTAGGAGTACTAAGAATTCCTAAACAAACAAAAATGGTACTATAAGGAGTGGTGTTGTTCTTCCGGTGCAAAATAACATACAATTTCCACAATGCCTGATGTACGAGAATACGCTTCTGATTATGCAGTGAAACAAAAATGATTTTGATTGGGGGTAACACTTTTCAATATTGGAACGCAACGACCCCGGGTGCCTCAAATATTAGCTACACATCGACAACGCAGTCGAGTGGGATGGAGCACCCTTTGTGTGTGCAATGATTGAGTGTTCAAATCTCACGATGGTCGCGTGGTTGTGTATTTGAAAAAGGCACCTTACGGCAATACCCGCAAGCTTGGTTGGAGGTTTGTGGTGGAAATGCACTTTGCCAGTAGTACCGGTAACTAGAAAGCGGATTTGAACACAGCGATGATCTATACACAACCAAACAGGTTTTCCCGGGTTCGGAGGATAAAAAATGTACCATACAATACGGCACGAACACCAACGCATTTATCTTTGTTTTACGACCACTGTCGTGGTCCCTAGCGTTTTTAAATTATTGAAATACTTTGTATTTCATTTCAATAACTCATCGCCTAGCTCAGGAGTTGGCAACCTTTTACGAGCAAAGAGCCACCTGAGCCCGATTTCCTCCAAAAAGGTAACAAAGAGAGCTGCAAAAGATTGTATTTGGGTAAACATGCACGACATAGCCCACCGAATTAAGAATGCTCCCTAAAAAAGAGGTTTCCATCTTTGATTAACGACAAAGAACCAAATTCCAAACACGCTCTTCTCGTTCACATCTTCTTAACAGAATTGTTCTCCAAAAAAAGTCGTATGAACCGCCTACGTCTCTAGAGCCTCTGGTTGCCTACCCCTAGCCTAACCGCATTTCTTGGGTAGTTGGCTTATTGGAGTTTCTTAGCAGCAGTTTTTATTCTATAAGTCAAACCGTAAGCCCAACATCATGATTGGGAAAAGGTTTTCATGTGATGGATAGTAATTTTTATGCTTAAGTTAATGTGCTAGGTTTTTTCGTTAGTTGGTGAATCCAGCTACGATGTGCACGACGGTGATGTACATCAAAGCGCTGTTCGGACTGTAAAAAATTTCAAATGTTTGAAAGCACACGTGACCGTCTTGCATTCTCGTGTAAATAGGTTACAGAACTAGCTATGTTGCTGATATGCGAATGACAAACCGTATTCACAAAAAGGCTAAAAGCGTCGCCTTTCTTGTTCCTAAAATTTGTGCAAAAAACTTTATTTAAAAATCATTTGTTTTTCTGCAACTTGAAACTTTTTTTGAAGAAATTTCCTTGCCACCGTAGCAACCTTTTTCAAAGGCGCAGCCAAAGTTTTCTCAGCCATGTTATTGGGACATATTTTTTAAGACTACCAAGATCTTAAAAATGGTCTTCATAGCATTAGCTGCCACCCCCAACCCAATTCCGCAATTATTTTGGTTGCGTTTCTTCTCTGCATAAACCACTTACTGGAAGGTTTGTTGGCCTGTATTTACTTCTTTATGATTTACAGATCTGGGTTTTCGAATCGCCGTTGGAATGGCTATCACTAGTTCGTTGGTCATCATCATTGTGGTTAGTGCACTGGCTACAAGCCACTGCCTTGCTGCTGAAAAAAGAGCAAAACAGAGGCGACAGGATGAGGAGAGAACAGCGATCGAGAATTTCAGTTTTGATGGAGTGTGAAGTTGCATTTTGACGACGTGTGCTTCCCAGTGCTATTTATATCTGAAATGGTCAAAACCAATTCAAGCCTATGATCATTATCATCAATCCCATCGATGATTATTGTTTCTAGAAACAAATACATTTTGCACATTCTGTACTTCAATAATTCTATTTTTTTTTTGTCATTTCATTTGTAGTTTAGTGAAGAAAATTTCCTTTTATTCACCCTTGCAAACATATTCATGTTCGAGAGGCTATTGGAAAGAAATTGGTAGAAAAAATGTCTTTGAATATCTACAAGGGTTGCTTCTAAAAAAATAAAAGGTAAAGTTTTGTAGTAATATGAATTGTTTTCCTATGTCACGCTATTAGAACCTCATATAAACTTCTTTGCAATGCAAACATTTTTAATTCGTCACGGGCAATATTATTTATATCGTGAAGGAAATCAGTTGCCATTAAGTGCTAGAAATTGCAAAAGCCGTTGAAAGACCACTCCAGCTAATGAAGCCACGAAACGAGAAATAAATTTATGAAACTTAATGAGTTCAATTTGCCTTAAAGTTACTTTGTACAGGTCTGCTCTGCAAGCGTAAGCTGAAGTATTTTTTGTTTGTTTTTGCTCTGTCGAATACCTATACAATACTTGTCACGTGTTTACCATTGTTAGGTTCGCGAAAGCATGTGGTGAACCAACTTTGTTTTGCAATAATGAGGCATATTTGTTTACTGTTTCGCAACCATGAAGCTCCTTAAAGTGTGCAAATAAATTTTGCTTCATTTCAGGTTGGCTTATCATACTGCATATAGCTTTATCTTTGGATGGATAGGATAAAACTCTGTAGCTGCTCGAAGTTCGTGATTGCCATAAGGAATTAAGTGGTCATCTTCTTGATCAACCATCAGGAGGAACACCAAGTTACAGCAAGAGGCCTCGGTCTTGAGATTATTCAGAAAAGGCTCGCTGATATTTCCCCACGCAATGATATCACGGGCCATTTGTGGACTTTTTCAAGATCTTTGGTTTTATTGGAGATCAACCTCAAAACGAGCAGGGTTTTTGAACAGGAGAGTTTTTTCAAATTAATCTGAAAAGGGTGGAGTTTATGAACAGAAGAGGCTTTATATTTTGGCTGTTCAATCTAGTGCGCGAGCTCAAGTAACAATCTTACTCTGACAGTACAATGTCACCTCGTGGGCCGCAGATTGAATGTAAAGTCCATTTAGATTAAAAGGCAAGAAGAATTGAAATCTATTCCTGAATGATGCTGATAATGACAATAATAATGTTACTCGTAATGAAGAAAGACTAACATTGTTATCGTTGATGGAGAGATCATGGTTTTTACATATCTGTTTGAGTTCTAGTCAAAAAATCAAACTTTTAAGCAGATAAAGTTGGTGTCGCAGTTAAGAATCACAAAATGCGGAGAAAGCTTATTTCAGAGATTTGGGACTCTTTTCCATACATTATCACAAATTTATTTTAATAGTACTTTATGGGCAATTTTTTTTGAAAGCGAAGAGTCATAGGCAACTCCCAAACGTCATCAATAACTGCACCTCTTAAACAACAAATTTTACGTACACGTCAGAATTTTATTTGTACGTAAACCAAGCATATTGATCAACTATCGAGGACATATATTTTTCCCCACAAAGGGAAAAGCACAATTGCAAAAATTATACTAAATCAAGTAATCATGATCACTGATCAGTAGCAGTCATAGCTGTATTGTCGTTTTACCAGGAAAAATTTTAGCTGCCCTCTCCTCAGGATGCTGAACGAGCCAAGGCTTAAGATGTCTGTGGACTTTACGCTTCCGAAGAGCTGCCTGGATTAATATTCCGCAGGTTTTCCTTATTATAAAGTTGAGCGATGCGATCTTTAACCTCATCTAAGTTGACAGCAAAGGCCGGATTAGCGTAAGCCTCCGTATGTCCTCCTTGCGACGTCAACGAAAAGGTAGAAGGAGACGCCAAGTGAATGGTTCCAATATCTGTTAAGGTACCCTCCTGAGCTTTAACTTCGCCTTGATCTTGCACATTTGCAGCTGCCAATATCATTTTTGAAAACTCAGAACTAGTGTTGCTCAACAGGTCATGTGGTCTCCCGAATTCGACAATCTAGAAAAGACAAATAACTGTACCATTTTGATCGCAAAACAAGCAGCCAATTAAATGTTCATTAAACCTACAAAGTGGTAGCATAAGAAAATATTTTTTGGAGGAACCAATGAATAAACTAGGTCAGAGAAGCTGCTCAGTGCTCACCCAGCGTGCTATTAAAAACCGATTTTCAAGTCCCGCGTGCGCATTTATAAATGCCTCAAAATGTACTACTACTCTCCTTTAGTGGTTTGTGATGTGGACTAAAATATAACTCTTTTATACCGTGGCTCCAATGCGGGAAAGAATAGAGGTAAAAGCACCAACAAAAGGAACATTTTTCTTGTTTTAATTATTCTGATGGACTAAGGCATCCGCGATCCCTGTAGTGCATCCAATAGTTCAATGTTATGAAACCTTTTTGGAATAATAATTCGCGGAAAACTTTCTACACATCACACAAAATGAACAAATGCCATATAAGTTAGTAGCCTGTCGCTATACCACTCATCATTAACAAAAATATATCGAGTAAAGAAAAGCTTATTTTCCAAATAGAGCAGTGTCACTAGCTCACACAGCATTACTGTTTCCAAAAGCCACTTTTTAACTAAAGTTATCAAATTGAACAAAGCTTAGAAACCGTTTTATGCAGTAGTCTACTGGTCAGTTTGTTGCCTAATAAAAATCCAACATTTAATCAAGCGATGTTTGTGGTTGTTATTCGATTACTTGCTAGGGATTTGAGCATCGCTGGTGTCCATGAAACTTCAGCACTCAGGAGCCTGGAGCAGTTTCATGTATTGCGAGTGACAAGGTAAAGGGAACGACGTGGAAAGCAAATAGAAAGACAGAAGAAATAAACTGGAAAATATTTCCAGTAGAGTAATGATTTCAAAACTGAAGAACTGTCAATACCAGAACAATAAAAATTTTAGGGAGACATCTTTCATTGGTTTTTACTAATTTTCTATTCTGTTTATATTTCTTTTCGGGTGAGATCAGGGGTTTTCAAACTTTTTGTAGGTGGGCCATTTTTACTCACCTAGATGATTCAGCTAGCCAAGACCTTTGCTTTATCCATACTAACCCCAAAACATCTCATCTTGTTTGGCTGAAGACCTCGTTTCCAGCGATCAATTTCAAAAAGAAAAAAATTTTTGCCAAGGAAGCAGCAAAAATTTTTTTTCAAAAGCCAATCGCAAGAAGGCAAAACTTTAGAATCGAACATTTTTTGTTTGGGGTCGCGCCTCGGATAGGGAAATTATAAATAGAAATCCTGCTTTTTCTTTTGAGTGGTCAAACGGTGGACCGGAACCAC
Source organism: Trididemnum clinides (assembly GCA_963675345.1). NCBI lineage: Eukaryota > Metazoa > Chordata > Ascidiacea > Aplousobranchia > Didemnidae > Trididemnum > Trididemnum clinides. Next base: position 15,383,902 of record OY776302.1, read on the forward strand.
AAGTCACATCCTTCAACGCGACCCAGATTGCACACCGATGATCTAGACAACCAATCCTGGTCCAGGTTGTAGCGAGTTATTCGGCTCCTGTGTCATGCCTCCACCCGGCAAAAGGGATCAAGTAGTAACAACAACTACATTTAAAACTGAAGTAAATGAGAAAGCTGTTTATTACCTCTCCGTTATCCATCACCAATATCTTGTCGCATGCCAACACTGTATTGAGCCGATGAGCAATGGTCAACATTGTACAGTCAGCAAACGCTTCTCTGATGGTATCTTGAACCAGACTGTCGGTCTCACTGTCGATCGCTGCTGTCGCTTCGTCCAGCATTATGATGCGAGAATGACGTAATATGGCGCGAGCCATGCAAAGAAGCTGTCGCTCTCCAACGCTGAAGTTCTCTCCGTTCTCGACAACTTCGGATTCCAATTTTTCAGGTAAATCAGAAATCTGCAGCAAACAAGCACCTAAGATAAGCAAGGCAACATGTTAAAAATAAATTTCAATTGAATCAGTTTAAACCATTAAAAGAAATTAAAAAAAAACAGCATTTGAAAGAGTTTACATCTCTCCCCAAAAACTGCAAAAATTTTACTCTTCAAGTACATTATTTTTTGTGGAACCTGGTGCAAAGATGTTGTCAGATACAAAAACTCACTGCGAGACGTAGTTCAAAAATTAATGTCAACATCTCTAACAGGTGGCGGTTAGACTTATTACCAATAGTTTTCAGTAGTTGTTTAGGTAGAAGGTTTTCACCTTCTCAATGCGATGATTATTCGACTATTCGGGTGGCATGGCCTTGTTCGCTTTCTCTAGGTTACATTTTTCAGCTGATGATCTGTGTTTATAGTGTTTCTTTTCTATCGAACAAGACCAGAAACAAAAATCTGCGTAAGGGCTTGAAATTGTTTCAATGTAGGCCTATATTTTGCAAAAAATGCTTAAACGTTCTTACAAAAGCCTTTTTTCTTGTTTTGATCTATTTTTTAAAAGTAGGCCAGTTTTCATAAACTTTGATTGAGGCAATCGTTTTTTGTGTCTCTCGAGATCAAAGACGCGTAATAGACTACTTACCGCTTGTTTCATATGTGACCGTTCAAGTGCAACCCATAAATCATCATCAGCATATTGATTAAAAGGATCTAAATTGTAACGAACCGTTCCCACAAATAAAACAGGATCCTGAGGAATGATTGAAAGATTCTGTCGTAAATCCTTCAAGCTGATCATACTGATATCAACGTCATCAATCAAAATTTTACCGCTTTGCAGCTCAACAAGACGGAATAAAGCGGTTCCCAATGATGATTTACCTGAAAAACTTCACTGTTTTCATAATTTCAAAACAAAACTAGATGTTGGTATGGATTTTTTGATTTCGGTTTTGGCTAAGAGCTTTGTATGACTAATGCACTTTATGATTTTGAATATGGCGCATAAAAGTATGACACCTTTATACTTGGCCTACATTGCAAGAATCGGTCAGTGATATTTCGCTTTTATTTCGTCACAAATCAACTTATCTTTGTTCTAACGCTTGTGATACTCGTAGATTGTGCAGCCTGGCAGTTTACCAGCACTGACTCCAATCCATAGCGGATTTAAGCACAAAGCTGTTCTAGAACTAAAAAAAGTTTTTCCCATGACTGGAGAAACAAATGTATAAATAAACTAAATTCAATAACGTTACTATTTGAATAAGCACACCACCAATGCATCTTATTCAACACTATCGATATGCAGAATATAGAGCAAACGCACGCATGCACGCACGCAACCACACACGCACCCACCCACCCAACAACACGCACACACACACACACACACACACAGAGTGAGAGAGAGAGACAGAGAGGCTCACCTAATGGCAAAAGAAAAGCTATTAGGTTTACGCGGATAACTCAGTTCTTAACACTATTAATTTTGGGAATGTCATGCGAGAGCCAACTACTTTACAGCAAGCTGTCCGCTGGGACCACCTTAACTAACAGAAGAACTGCAAGCGTCGGGGAGTCTAAAAAAATTTGCTAATTACTTTTTGAAACACCTCATTTTAGCAACTTAGCATGTTGAGTATTTGTAGTTAAAGTAATTACTAATTAGTTCGTAAGCATACTTAGTTTACTTACATGCAACCAAAAAGCCAGGGTAGAAGCAAGTGCCCCATTCGGCCCCTGTCCTACAGCAACCGCCCTTGTGCCTACGTTTAAATTATGTATAAATTCTTAGGTATTGCTTGAGCCATATATTTTCTCACCAGACCCAGTACGGCCAACGATTCCAATCTTTTCTCTAGTTCGGATGGTCATATTCACATTTTTTAAGACAAGTGGTAAATTAGGACGATATTGCAAGCATACCTTTTGAAATCTGTAAAACAAAATCATTAGCAAAAAGCTCAAAGCAATGATTTAAAATTACTAATTGAGCTATAGCCTATTTTATAGAATAGGTTGAAACAAAAAATTACATGTGTATAGATACAACGTAAGTTTTCTGCCCTTATCTGTGTATAACTGGGAATCTGTTTTGTTGAAGACATGGCTTAAAGCAAAAAACACAACTTTATAGGATTCCGGTTGATGATTGTTCTCTATCTGTATGCGGTTATTAGTAGGCTTCCTGTAACGAAGTTTACAGTTGTATACTTAGGAAAAATTCTAAAGACCGTTGACCTGGGAGACCCAAAAATATTTAAGAGGGATTTACATTGCATCAATACCCAAAGTTAGATTCCTAAAAAATGCTATAAGGCACACGGCTATTCAAAACCAAAACAAGTAAAACTTTTGCTAGGTCTCTACAGTAGTTATTCAACAAAGTGCTCATCAAGTTCTGGAACAGTATTAATCGTTGCGATCAGACATTTCTGGAATAAACTGAAAATGGAATCAATCAGGTTTCTTCAGAAAGGGGCCTCGATTTTTTTACAGGGCAATCTCAAAATGTTTTCCTTTGAATTTTATCTTATGTGCAAAAATAATGGCTTAATATTAATGACTCTGCAATGCTAATTCACTTCAAGACATTATCTTATGCTACCCGGTGCGCCGGCGTTATCCAGCTGCGCTAACAATCAGTTATGACCAGTTAGAAGTATAGGTTCTGTCGGCTGCGCCGGATTTACAAGAATAACATTCTGAGAGGAGTAACCAAAAGTTGGTAGAAGTAGGGGAATCGTCCCTATACCCCCAATCCCGATGATCCTACTTTGAATTAAGATTGATTTTACTCACTAACTCTTTATCATTTCAAAAATTCTATGCGTTTCCTCAAGTAAGTGCAAAGGCATAAAGTCAAAGTTGGGGATGGGCATCGTAATGGTTTTTGTTTTGCGATTACAAAAACAATTTATTCAATGGTAGGCTTGTATCACAACTTATGCAAGTGACACCCAGTTTCTAGGCTGCACCTATGTATCTTAGTCCCAGAATAAAGAGAAAGGGATTTTGCTTTTTTCCCCAATGCTTTGCAGGTTAATCCTTTCAAAGTTGTAAAAATGAGTGATATGTATACAGAATTTCAACTTACATTGGATAGTCCTTGCTCCCTGCATAAACACAACCAGGGAAAAGCAAACTGCGCCGGAAACCACCATCTGCAGTTGAGTTATTACAATCAGTTAAGTTATGGCTGAGTAAATAACACACTGACCAGATTTTTGTGCTAAAGAAGAGAATAGATTTTTTCTAAATCCTGCGAGGTTTCACTTTAAACTCGGCCTTTTTTTTCCTCTTTGCTACATATCACAAAAATGTCTTAGGGTTCAGAATGCGCAGGTACGCGACATGATTGTACTACAGCAGTATTCTAACGCAGAATCCATCTACTACTGTTCAGTAATTACAATTTTGTTATTGGCCATTGCATTATTAAAAAAACAGAATCAAACCGGTATGTTAGTGCTGTAAAATATCATTCTGCTTCAACAAACAGCAAATCAGTAACAGACTTTGACATTTACGTTTGTTTTATTAAAAGCCGTGTATAAAAAGTGTATTTGCCGCCTGCTGCTGTTTTCAGAGGTGATCAGTAACGAAGTGGTTTTACTTAAGTAGGTTTTCAGTTATGAGCTACTCAATTGAGTAGCTTCAGTTTTGACTACTTCTACTTTTACTTGAACAGAATCGGTAGGAAAAAGTAACGCTATTTGGTCAGTTATGACTTTTATTTAAGTGGATGCTAAAAATTTAATGTCTGTTGAATTGCAATGCAGCATGCTAGAATAAAAAACAAGTTTGTATTTAAGTTATTATTTTGTGCAAATCTTTTTATTGAGTGCGTCTTTTTTTGTTCGTCTACCAGTTGAAAACCAACTGCTACACCAATAGATTCGATGGAAAATAGTTGCGAACCAACCGGTAGACATCAACCATTGTGTAATCCTTACTAGGAAAAAAAGCTGAATTATTATCAGTGGGTGGTTTTTTCACACCTTCTGGTTTAAAAAAGTTGTTAGCACCTGAAGTGAATTCCATTATTTGCAGTGTTTAACTTTTTAACAGTTGTATAGTGGTACAAAATTTCAAAATAGCTTTGAATAAACTTTTAGAGGACAAAATCATTGCACTCTTTTAGAGCAATTGTTCAAAACATAAATATTTTTGTATTTATCGTTAAGTTATCGTCTAAATGAAGCAAAAAAGAGAAAGCGACGCAATTTGTAGCACGCGGCACAATCGAAAATGTTGCGTTTCGTCAGCGTCCGAAATTTAAGCTGCTAGTGGATCACTTGCAGTGCGTAGATAATTTCTTTTTGGCGGCATAATACGGATTGTTGGTATTTTTAATAAATGTTGGTTCGAGGGTGGCTAAATCGAAGAAAATTCTAGCTGTTGCCAACACTGAAGATTAACTGTCGCCGTAGGAGGCGGTACTGTTCGGATTATCAAGTGAATGCTGTACAATTGCCGAGTCATTGTTGGGAAAAAAAAGTTGTCTAGTATTTGGTATAGATACTGGTCATTCTTTCTTTACGTTAAGTCTAACTGACATGGAGACATGTTGGTGAATCTCTGTCCTGAAGTCTTTGGCATGTGCGGCCAGCTTACCGGAAGTTACGGCCGTACAAGTATTCTTATACAACATTGCTTCGTTGAAGGAAAGTCACAGCATTCTTGTGGACAGCGATTAGAATAGACTTAATAAAAAATGCCATCCGAAGCTCAGTTGCTCTGTAGCAATTACAACCAGGGAAAGTTTTGATTTGTTTCTGGTATTAAAGAGAAGTGTCACCGATTCATCAAATTTTTAATAGACTGGGCGTTTTGTGGGACCTTTTTCTTGGGGGGGCATTATATTTGACGTTGGCCTGGACATACTTAACTAAATAACATTGCCTGAGTAGCGAAGAATAGTTCTGATGTTGTCGACGCGTTGTAGTAGTCTCGCTTTAGAGCAGACAGACAGAGCCATGTGCATTAGGGTCCAAATAAGATTGGTCTTCCGTTTTTTTTGAAGGGATGGGGGGGAAAAATCCCAACGCGTACACTGCTAACTAAAAGTCGGTTTTCGATATACGGACGTAAGCAACCTTGTGTCAGCTTTCTTTACCAGAACATCTCGAAAGAGAATTCTGCCTCAGCTTCTTTTTTAAAAATGAAGGTCAAGCAAGGATGTCAGGAGTTTTCAACCATAAGAAAAGTGCTACAGTCAAATTACTCGTTGTAGATGGCAAAGGTGTCATCAACGTAGCGTAAATACAGAACCAGTTTGTTAGTTTGTCGAAACAATTTCTTCTCGTAGTGAAGGACAAATGTATTGGCAAGAGATGGGTCAAGTGGAGAGCCCATGGCAACACCGTCAATTTGTTTATTGCAGTGATGAAACTGAATTCAGCTGACGTAGTTGTTGCATTTAGCAACTTAGTGACAGTGGCTCAGGAATAGTAGGCGTAACCAATTTACTATTGTACAGAATATCAGCATAGATCTAAATGTTCTATGTCAGTATGATATTTGCAAATAGGCTAGAGATATCGAAGTAACAGAAAAAAGATGTTTTTTTTGATTTAAATTGAAGTTAAATAGTTCTATGAAAAAAAAGAATTCTAAATGCAGTGGCTAGGCATTTTTCCAATTCATGATTTGCTGATCAAATCATTTTGCCAATAACTCCTCATGAAAGTCAGGCAACAGCGTTTAGCTTTTCATTTCTTACTTAAAAAGAGAGCAATGAATTTGCTTCTGAAGCTTAATTCAAAGCTATCTTGTTTATTTTTTTGCAGTTTGTTTTATTTTTTTAAGCATAACATTAGTTTATTGACATACAACTGATCTTGTAAAGGGAGTGGCCAGAGAAGCAAGGGGAATAATTACTCACCCAAAAGATTTATAAAGATTTGGTTAGGCTGAATTCTGAACCTCAGCAAGAACCTATAAAATTTGATTAATACCAGCACTAATGATTCTTACAACAATTCTGCAAGGTTGCTAAAATGAACATAATATGTCATAACTAAAAATGTGATTAATTAAGATAAAAAACTCTGCCCCAACGCCCTCAGAAATTATTAGCTGATTACATCATTTGGCTCTAGTTTTTTTGCTAAATTTTAAATGTAATATCTAAATTTTTTGTTTAGAAGTAAAAGGACATTGGTCCCATGCAGTCGATCACGTTTTAACGACTTTTAACAATCGCTCTATTAAAAGTATAAGACAACAATCAAAAAATATGTTCAAATGAACCGACAAAAAAAGTTGTAATTACTACAATGCGGTAATGATTCAAACGTTAGAAAGTTTTTTCAAAAGATAAAAGTGACCGATCTAAAGGAAAGCAACCCTTTTCTAGAGTTTTCTAAAATTAGTATAATCCTCTAATGCAATGTCTTATGGAGCGAACCCTTTTTTGTAGAGACGTCATTGCCTGCGCCGCACACGTAAACCTTGAACTTGGTCGGTAATGTAAATTAAGGTAGAAATTAGCAAAGTTTGCATCTTCAAAAATACTTTCTCACGTCTTATGTGATGTGAGGACCCCCAACTGAGAACCACTGGTTTAGAAAGATATAGGGTAAAACTTCTCAAAAATATGAAATTACTTTCTACTTTACTATTTAAGAAGAGTAATTCGTGACTACTTTGTTACCTTTACTCTATTAAAAATTCCTATCATTACTTTATATTTTTACTTGAGAATATTTTTGCGTAAATAACGATACTTTTTTCAAGTACACTTTTAGTCTACTTTGAACACCTTTGGCTGTTTTCACTGAAGTGGTTTTAAACAGCATTATGCCTAAGCGAAACCATTTTGAAGCGTTCAAGAAAAAGCTCAACGATAACAACGCTTAAATAATTAATTGCTTATTAAATCGCCGATAAACATTAAATTGTTAAAGAATTACTTTTATCGGAAGCACCTTGCTAATATCTCCCAAAAATGCCTTCAACAGCGTTTCTGTGGTGTATATTTTTTGAAAAAATGAAGAAACAAAGTTTACAATCAATCGTCAATTATGACCTCATCTTACTTTCTAAAAGGGGGAAATTTCTAGCCATTGGTAGATCGGGTGTTTGCTCATGCTTGAGCAAAAAACCGTTGTCCTAGGTCAAAAAATACGAATTAAAACAAATTATCTTCAACTTTGACGTCATCATGACGTCACAAATTTTCGTGACCCTTTTCTTGGAGCGGTGAACAATCGTGCCATACTTAGTGTTTGTGCATCCGGTAGTTTCGGAATAGCTTTATTGTAAAACTTCGGGTTAGCATGATGAGGGTGCTCACTCAGCATGCCATAAAAAGGGACCAGGTCCATAGGTTACTCATTGACGGCAAAGCGCCTGGTGAGAGGCGATGTTGGGATTATCAGTCTAAAACATCTCTCGCTGACTGGTTCTAAACAGACTGCTTCTTTATTCAAACCTGATTTTGAACATTCGTCCCAAGGAAAAAGAAGGGAAAACAATAATGTACATGCATAATACTCTTATCTATTGCGTTGAATAACTTGAACAAGTTCTTATACCGGTATGTTCTAACTTGGCTTACCTTATTATTCCTTTTTCTGGCCATTTCTCTGGTACTGAATGCAATTTTTTGTCATTACTTTCTTCTTGAGGACATATTTTGATGTATTCATTGATCCTTTCTACCGACGTAAAATATGATTCCAACTCAACACTGAAGCGAACGCAAACTTGAAACAAACCAGTCATCTACAAAAGATATGGATAAAAGTCAAAGCACCAAAAATGCAGGGATCGTGAAGTGAAATACTGTAGCATACCACTCCTCCATTTTCTGATAAAACAATTTGCCAGTTCAAGTGCAAAGATTCGAAACTTTTTTGCGGGTAAGGAAATTTCTAGTTTTGTTTTCTCAAAAAAGGGTGCAAAATCTTTTTTGGAGATTTTTCTTCTTTCTTTTTTGCTGTTTTTTCTTTGAGCAGATTTTTCTTTCAAAGAAATTCCTCTTCTTTAAATAAATTTATTAGCTACTGCTTAATTTCAAAGTAAGACCCATACAACTTTAAGTTGCATTACTCCATGTAACTTGTGGGTATATCAGTACGTTGTTGTTCTTATAAAACATTAGTCACATTTTCGAATTGTAAGTTTACCGTTATTGCATATGACAAGGCCAATCCTGCTTGGGCTGGTGGGATCCTGCCAAAAGCGTGAGGATATACGGTGGCACAAACTACAAAAGCTGCCGTGAGGACAGTCGTTGCGATCGTAAGGACGTCCAAACGGACTGCTAACCATCTTCCAGCAGATAAGTAAGAAAAGTAGGGAGAACTATTGTTGTCTAACAAATCTTGAAATCTAGAATACAACACAAAAAGATATTTACTGGTATGCTTTCGTACGATCATCTTTTGCTCCAGAAAAAGAAATTTTTGGGTATATAAATGTTCGTGTTGCTATTATTGCATAATGACAGAAGTATAGTACTATTGATTTAAACTTCTAATTCACAGAAGAGAAGTTTTGGTAAATAACCCCACACCAGCTATCTCAAGCATTTTTTGTGGTTGTAGTATACCAACCAAAACATCTTTCGTTAAAATAAAATGTTAAGACAAGGCCTTGACTTTCGCAGCCTACATCTCACATCAATTCACTGGTGTTTAAACGAAACACAAGTTATTCTTTGTAAGAAGTTGTTGATTTTGACAAAGCACAATTCCCGGTTGCAACCCATAATTTCTAAAAAAAATCTTCAAATACAAAAATGAGCAAGTTATTAAAAAAGTATAGTGGTTGCCTATTTTGCAGAATGGAGTTGGAAATTTACTTTTCTTTTACATACGGTCTTGATTATGTGAACAAAATAACGGGGTTACACATAAGTATTACAAACTTACGAGTCTAGAGTAGGTCTATGTACCTCTCAACAACTTGCGATAATGTCACAAAAGGTTCGGCTATGAGTAAGCGCTGTTAACTGTCTCGGCAAGCAATGTAAATCCAATCTTGGCAACCAGATTTGTTATCAATTTTATCCGTCCGTTTGTGTTCGTTCCAGTCATTACCCAGGTAAAACCGAATCATTTCTGATTTTTGCAACGTTTATGTTTTGACTTTTGCCAAATCAGTTTTGATTTTTGCCACGTTTATTTCTTGATTTTTGCCAAATCAGTTTTGATTTTTGCAACGTTTTGCAGCTATCACCAAGGCAACAAAATTTATACTTGCTAATAACTTCGTCTGTTTTTTCGTATGCATGAATCGTGCTCAATCCTTGAACGGTTGATGTGACATGAGAAAACCAAGGAGATCTAAATCAAAACCAAACAATCGAAAGACTAATAATCTCAAATAAGCTTTTTATTAGCCTGACGAACTTCCTGCCGTTAAGCATTTGAACATGACACTTTTCAAATAATGTAGACGTTTCCACAAGGCTATGTAGGCCTTCTACGGAAATTGTAGGAACATCACCAGACTTCAAGGCGGTATCAGCAGAAACGAGTTTATGAGGGGTAAAAATCACTTGAGTATAAGGCTTCAAGGATATTTTCCGCACTTGTTTTCCAAAGAAGTTTTGAACGAATAAAGCGTAACACCGGTAACTAAGTAAACAAAAACTTATTCAATTAATTCAACGCAAGACATGAGAAGGTGAGATTGGAAGACTGCAAAGAAAATTTCCAATTTTTGAGTCAGTAGCCACTCATATATGCTGTAACGGTAGGCGACAGTCATAGCTTACACATAGGCAGGGACAAGAGTCAAGGGGCAATTGCCCTTCTTCCCTTTTGCTAGGAAGAAATGCTGTGTATAAAAAATTTTTCTTCAAAAATTTTTGAATTATGAATAAATCTTTGATGCATAAGCTAGTTGTAGCGTAAAATTTTGTACCATTTGAAAGTCAACTTTATGTCATGTAAAATGCCTTTCTAAAAGCTTACTTTGACATTTTTAAAGAAACCGGTAGCTTAAAAGGTTTAAAATAAATTGATCTAAATGCCTAACCTTGTTAAGTTATCCATTCTTTTCAGTTCCCTGATTGCAGATCGAAAATAAACGTAAATAACAGTAAAAACTACTCCCAGCAATGCAATTCCTACAGCAAACCAAGGAAACACGGCTATGATTGTTACAACAGCAAAGATAAGAAATAGCATCTAAAAAACGGCTGATATCAATTACGAGCTAATCAATTTTCTTTTCCTCTAGTCGCAAAAATTCTTGGTGCTAGTCACGAACAACTTGTACGTGGACCTACTGTGCTTTAAAGCTGCCAGCTTCAGATTCATGTTTTTAAGTCAGCGTTTTAATGTCAGTAGGTTTCGAAGTTATCGCATGGCGAACAGCAGGAGCCTGCCACAACATTAAGAGCTTTTTTTAAAAACAACCGCAATATCTTTACAAGCTAAGATTTTTTTCTATAAACTAAATTTGTTAGTGACGTTGCGTAACTAATTTAAAACTAAGCGACCTTAATAAGTTAGTTTTATATTGCATGAAATATTTCAATTAGGCTAATACCGTAACCCAATTTTTAAAAAATGGCTTATCAGACTGCTTGTACAACTGCATAATGTTGTAGTGGAGACCGGGGACAAATCTAACGTGGGTCAATTGTAACATTTCAGATTTCCCGCGCTTTATTCGTTACTGAAAGTCTATAAATTGATCACACATCTGTTTGATACGTGGGATGTATCAAAGCAATAGAACTGTAGTTTCAGCCAGACGGAAAATATCTTCAATAAGCTGTTTTCAACGAAGTAGGTAACTTTTAGTAAATGCTGAATAATTTGGTTGCATCATGGTAAAGGAATATTTAAATCTCACTACTGCAGTAACAAGAAAACATAGGTTTTGAACTACATTAGATCAGTGTCTTTTGGTGTGACTGGTTGATGGAAAGATGACAAACTTGGTCACGAAATGGATGACTACTGACAGGTTCAATTGTAACTATTGTTACAATGGACTCCAGCATCTATTAAGTAACTGAGCATGATTTTTACTGGGAAATATCTAAAGAGTAATGACATAGAGTCAGAATTTTTCGTTTGCCAATCAGTAGCGTAGCCATCAATGAAGAAGTCTTAGTTATTTAGGTATTAATAATCACTACACTTGAAATAATCACTACACCTGAAGTAATCACTACACTTGAATCATTTTCACCAGAGGAGATAAGGTCATTCCCTAAAGCACAGCCAAGAAAAACACAGAGAGATGGAAGAAAAAGAAGAAAGAGTGCTATTCTAACTGATGCACCAGTAAAAACAGCATTGGAAAAAGAAGCAATAGTGGAAAAACAAGAAAAGCTACTGAAGCTTGTAAAAAACTGATCTCAAATAAGAAGCCAATATCAACTGTCAGTTCCAAAGTAGAATCTGCAAAAAAGGGGCTGAAGAAAGAAAAGGATACAAGAATACAAGCGGAAAAACCTGACGAGGACGAAGAGTTTAAGATATGCTTAATATGCTGTGAACACTTCAGTGTCAGTCGGCCTAATGATGAGTGGATTCAGTGCTTGATATGCAAGCACTGGGCACATGAACTTTACACAACTGGAGAGAATATATTTATTGGTCAGAGCTGTGACTCTGCATGATGAATTGGATTGAAATCCATTGATTTCCAGTCAAATATCAAGATTGACAATTGCGTTACAACTGAGGTTTTGCTATAAAGGTTTGCTACAATTGACCGCTACATGGGGCCAAATGTAACTCGTGACATGGCGTGTTTAGATGGCCATTATACCTACACCAAGTACTGCATGGATTTAAAATGTTTTGGAATATCTAAACGGGATGTTTCATTTTTTAACAAATATTTCTTTACGCTAGTCTCATGAAATTTTGGGTTACAAAACAACTTGTAGATTTTGTTACAATTGTACCCAGTCTCCCCTATATCAATAAAACCATTCTCATTTTTTGGAAAAAAGTACTTCTACACATTGCTTTACCAAGTAAAATTACACAGCAGTAAACTTTAAAATTAACTACTCTGTTAAAATAATATAGTACCTGCTGAATAAACATATCCATGTACAAAGGCAAACGAACGTCTAAATCATCTAAATCACGAGAAAACCTGAAAGAGAGGAAAGGAATTTTTCCTAACCAATTTTCATGAATATTACAGCATTTACAACGTCAGAAAGCAAAGCTACCGCAATAACTTGTTTGAAACGAAAATGTTATTTTTACAAGGCATTGCGATATACTGTTTAGTAGTAAAGCTACAACTAGCAGTTAAAAATTTAATTCAAAGTTACCTAAGTTAGAAATTATTTAACTCAATATCCCCAAGGTTCTCACACAGGCCTATTCTTTTTGCAAAGCAAATGACTGTAAAAGCGAAGCAATTTCTGCTTTGGTTTTGTTTATATCTTCTTACCTGTTTAATATGCGACCTGTCGGTGTTGTGTCAAAGAAAGACATTGGACTTCCAAACACTTTTCGAAACATATTTTTGTGGAGATTTGACGCAGCTCCAACGGTTGCTTTTGTAAATAATCCGCTTTTGATAGTAGCTACTATCAGAGTCCCCACCAGAATCATAAAGTATATCAACTAAAAATAACGGTAGTCAAAAAATTCTTACCAATACCGATCAAACAAGAACATTATTTCACCACAAGCTACCTGGTAAAACTCAACATTATCACCGGTTGAAATATCAGTTTTTCTTAACGTTTCACATTTAGTTGGACCTTCAGTTGTATCGAAATTATCACTTGATGTGGTGTCAAATGGACCTGTGCTCGCACCGGAGAAAGTGGTTGCATTTTCTCCACTAGAATCTGAAGCAATTTAAAAATTAATAGTCTACTCATATATTAAAGAGTCGTGCATTTATGAGAGGAAAAAGCAGTAACTACCTCCCTCAAGCGGAATGGCAGTAGCGAAAAATGTGAAACAAAAAAGTCATAGGTTTTTATGTCTGTTTGCACGCCAAAAGCAGGAGGTTGTTCTGTTGAAAAAAAGATCTTCACGTCTATTTGCAGACCAAATTGAACAAAATTCTTGGTATCAAAAAGTTGATCTCCAAAAAATGGTCTTCAATGTCACGAAATGCTTTGGCCTCCAAAGATTATTTTCTACATACAACAGTGGCAAAGAAGCAAACGATTACGATCCTCTGGCAACTTTGTTTACAAAAGTCTAAGCCAGGCCTACAGAGCTCAAAAAAGGCTCGGGCCATATTGACTACAGAAAATTTGCCAAGGGCGGTCTGAGCATTATTTTTACGTTAAATCACTGGTTGTAGTGCAATTAAGCGTTATCATTGTGTAATACTTCAAACTCAGTAGAAACTTATGCACTTTAATCACAAACAGTGATATGAAATATTGCATCGCTTCCCGGCAACAAGTTTGTCATAATCTGGATACATATGGGAAGTAGATATTTTCAGGATGTCCTCCAGACTTTGATTAGACAAAGAACATATTCATAATCAAAAAAGTTTGTTCGTATATGTAGGTACTGCCAAATATACTCGGCGTTTTCTTTGCAAGTTGGACAAGATTTTTATATCTATCACTGTGCAGACTTTTGCAGAAGTCTAGCAGGCTGCTTTCTCTGTGTTTAGTCTTGCACACAGACGAGGCTTGCAGTTCGATAACCTTCAACTGCAATTGTATGGGCACTTCTTCTGAATCCATAGAAAATGGGTCTACAACCAGTTTGAATTGGAGATTTTCTTCCTGAGACAAAGTGAGTCGTCGGTCAAATTCTTGCTTCAGTATCTCAATTTGCTGTGCAAATTTTTCTCCTAGCTCAAGATGTTGGCACTATGGAATATGTTGTGCACAGATAGGAAAGTAGGTCATTTCACCTTTCAACAACTGACTTCTGAAAAGTCGTAGTTTCATTTTGAAAGCTTTTTCTGCTCCTACCAACTGAAATATCAGCAGGTCTTTTCCTTAAAGCTGCAAATTGAGATTGTTTAGATGAGCAGTGATTGTTTGTTTTTTTAATTTTTTTGTTTTATTTGCCATATTTATCCTCCATTCACGAGAAAGCGAATTGTATCGCTATACTTGGACGGGACGTCCGCACTCATTTGAGAGTTGCCTTTTTCGAGGTTTATGGGCCACCTGTCTTCCACATAAAGGTGGGGCGTCCCGTTAAGTGCCTTGCCCAAGGGCACAACAAGCGAACTTGCCGGCTTGTTCTCCACAACCTCCCCTAAATGCCGAGCGCCAAGCAGGGAAGCTTCGGATGCCATTTTTAAAAGTCTTTTGGTATGACTCGACAAGGAGAATGAACCCCAGGTCTACCGACTGCGAAGCGGACGCTCGGTTCCGGGATTCACTTTCAAGCTCTTTGAACTTTTTTTAGTTCATTTTTAAGGAACTGTAAAACTTCCTCTTTCAAAGCAACAAAACGTTGTAGCACTCTTCCTGGGCTCAACCATCTCACTTCTATATGATGTACTAGGTCTTTATATTCGGCATCTACCTCTTCCAGATTTGCTCGAAATGTTCTATGTTTTGGAGCGGGAGCACGAAGATAATGTTCAACCGAAGCTACACAGACATTACGAGGTCAAATTTTTAAATCTTCCCACAAAAAAGCCTGCTGGTGAATAGTGCAGTGGTGTGTGATTAAACGTCTTTCAATGACTTTCTGAATCAGAGAAACTGCTCCAGTAGGTTTTCCATACATAGCTGGAGCACCGTCGGCGCAAATGGCCACTAAGTTTGTAAAGCTGTATGCCAACTTCTTGCTTACACAGTTAATTAATTCAGTACAAATGTCTTTCCCAATAGTACGGCCCAGTCCCGTAGTACTCCAACTTCGGGCCCCCCCAAAGTAAGCGCAAGAGCCCCTGCGCACAGGTCATATCACTTTAGAGGTGTAAAATTGAAAAGCTGCATTAAGAAAATACACCACAATTTGTACATAAGTAAACAGGCTAATGTCAGAATAAAGCATGCCGATACCGAAGGTGCAAGTCATAAAAAATTCGGCACCGATGCCAGAGTTCAGTAGGACATTTATGCAGACACTGCGAAACGAAAGCAATGACACTGAAAAACATGAAAAAGTTATAAAAACACAGTATCATTTAAATAGTCTGGAGCGAACCTTTTTGTTCGCAAATGCTGTTATGACATTGTCATAATCAAGAGATCGGGCGCAGTCATTTTCGATTGACAACATGGCTAATGAAGATAGTCTACTGTCTGTCATAGACGTTCTATTAAAAGTTTTGATCAGTTTCAATTTGCTGAAGCTTCTTTCAGCGCTGGCAACAGTCACGGGGCAAGTTAGTAAGATTCGAAGTGCGATGTACACATTCGGATACAATTGAAATAAATGAGTCTTTAGAAGATAGTTCAGAAAGTCTTGAGCCGTATTGAGATTGCGTTTTTTTTGTAAAATTAAAACAAACCGCTGTAGCTCAGCGCTCATTTCATCAGAATCAAGGTCACCGAACTTTTTTTGGAACTCTTTACAGAAAGTAAGAAGAGCATTTTCTTGTTGCACAAGCAAAAGTTTGTCTCGTGTGTACAAAAACGAAAAGGCGGAAGAAACCTCACGTAACAAATTAAAGCGCTACTTTATTGACATAATAGCCTGGTCTACTAATGGATAGAAAAAGTTGCTTTTAAATTTCAGTTTAGGAGTAGCTCGTTGTTCCTCTTCACCTTGGTAATCAAACAATCTTCTTTTCTTTCCACTTCTTGACGGAGGAAAAGAAGGATCAATATCCAATTCCTGTGCTATTTCAACAGCAGATGTTGCGGCACTGTCATAACCCGTTGTGCGATAGTTTTGCAAAAACTTTTCAGTTGCCTGGATTTCCGTTTCCATTGTATGAAGGGAGACTCCATACGATTGAAGAATCTTGCTTGCTTTATTGACTTGGAATAGGATATCATACCAAATAAACACCGACAAAAGAAAACTCCATTTTGATAAATGAGCTATCAACGATTTTGTTTCTGAGGCAGCTCTTCCATCTTTTCTTTCTATGGAAATGGCTTCCAAGTCTTTCAGTGCCAGCAACACCTCTTTTAAATTGTATCGAAGAGGTTTGATGCATTTAATTCTGCTTTCCCAACGAGTATCAGATTGTGACTTTATGGACAGCTCCACATGTTTCTTCAAAATTTCCCAACGCTGAGCAGAGGAAGAAAACAGCACATACAACCTTGTAAGTACTCCAAAAAATGTCAATGCTTCCGTCGATCAATTAGCACTGTCAACAACAACTAAGTTAAGGGCATGGTTTGCACAGGGCACGTAAACAGCTTTGGGATTGATGTCTAGCATTCTTGCTTGGACCCCAGAATGTTTTCCTTTCATGTTAGCACCATTATCATATGACTGACCTCGACAATCAGACAATTCGAGTTGCAGTTCGGTCGCTTTTTCTAAGAAAGCGTCCAACAAGCCTTTCCCAGTACTGTCACTTATTCTCAAGTAGCCAAAAAATGTTTCTTTAACAACAGCAGCTTCTTCATTACATAGTACATAACGGAGAATGACAGACATTTGTTCATGATGTGACATATCTGGAGTGCAGTCCAAAATTATAGAAAAATATTTTGCCAATTTCAATTGCTGTAAATTTTCTTTTTCAACTTCTGCCGCTAGCAATTCAATTAGTTCATTTTGTATGGTAGGACTCAAATAGTGATCTTTAGTGTTTTTATTCTTGATTCTGTCTTGAAGCTCTTTTAGGATTGGATCTCTTCTTGCCAAAAGCTCAAATATACCCAGAAAATTTCCATTGTGAGGAGATCCTAAGACTTCTTCAGATCCTCTAAAAGCAAGATTCCTTTCCGATAGAAACAAGGCAATGTCGATAAGTCTCTCTAAAACATTTCTCCAAAAACGTCTTTCATTGAAAAAAATATTCATCTCGCGTTTGTCGATAGTGGATGAATTTCTTATCCCTTCAGCTAGCAACATCCATTGACTGCAGCATTGTTGGTGGGAAATGCCGTTTTCATGGTCTTTCAGTTTTTTCGAAAAACCCTCCCATGTATTTATACCACTACAAAAGGGGCTTAGTGTTTTTCCAAATAGCTTACAACAAAAGCAAAAAACTTGATCTGATTCCCCAGAATAAACTAGCCACGACCGTGAAACACTTTCACCATTAGGTAACACACGTTTATAATGGTTGGAGGAAAAACGTCGCCTTGGAGTTGTGTTATTATATGGAAAATTCATTATTAGTTGATGTGGTCCACGCTTTACTATATCACATCGTTGAGCATCAGAAATACTTTCAGGCCATTTACATGGGTCATCAGGGATAGGGGTAAATTGAGATTCAGTTATTTTTGATATTGAAGGTTGCGTATTGGCAGGTAAATCACAACTTACATTTTCTGGAAATTCACAATCACTTTGATGCTGATCGTCATAGTCTTCTTTTTCTTGTACACTATAGCTTTCTTCATCCCTCTCTGTACTAGTGCCAGGTCTACTCTGCTCAGTAATCTTGAAAAAATCTGTCATCTTGGGCAATTTCGCTACAGCATCTCGAGCAGTGGCTGCTTCTTTTCTCTTTTGAGCACCACTTTTTGAACGTTTCATTCTATACAATGTCAATAAAATACTTTATCTGCACTCTGCAGTGTATATATATTGTCCCGGTATTTATAGCCAAACAGAATTCCAGACCATTCTATGATTGTTGCGTAACAACGGCATTGTTACGTCAATCGAATATTCAAGATTCTACCAGAAAATCAATCGAAATATTCTAGATTCTGCGAGATAAAATGACGTTGCATTCACTTATGATGTCACAAGCCAATTTCTTCCTACAGTTTAAATCGGTTGTAAACAAGTCTGCTGAACTGAAAATAGTCACGTAGCCAAAAAGCAATTTCAGACTAACTTGGGCCCCCAAAGTTGGCCTGGGCCCCCCCCAATTGGGGGGTTTGGGGGGCGGCTGCTACGTCTCTGGTACGGCCCTTCATTGATTGCATGGCAGCAAGTTCTTTGCAAATATTAAAGTCCTTGTCAACGCCTCGAATATATATATGACAAGCTCAGCTGTATCGCAACAATCGATACTTTCATCCATATCCAATGAATAAAAACAGAATTCCACTATGCAGTATACCAAGTGCATCGCTTGCCTCTTGCTTAACTATAAAAACAGAATTTGTTTACTTTCTGCTTTAACTGATCCGTTGAGTTGGCGGCTATGTCAGCCACCCTTCTTTGTACGGTCATGCGTGAGAGACTGATGTTTTGCAACATCCGCATCTTTTCTGGACAAATCTCTGATACAGCTAGCAGCATGCACTTTTTCACAAACTCTCCGTCTATAAAATCTTTCCAGAAGCAGCAATTTTCCTCGAAATTTGGAAGCTAAAATTTGTAGCTTTTGCACTTTCGTTGTCGAAATCTCTAAAAAATTGCTGTTCCTTGCCAAGGCTTTTCATGAGGCTGGCTGCTTTAAGACTTTTCATCAGGATGCTGAGTTTCCAAATGTCGTCTCAAATTATATTTCTTGGGAATGGCTTCAGTTTCTCCACACACTAGACAGATTATTTTGTCTTTGTTCATTACAAACAAGTACTTGTTCGTCCACTCAGAGTTAAACGCTCTGTGCTGGCTGTTTATTTTCTTTTTTTCCCTTCATGCATGGTTAACTAGTAAAAAACAGAGTTCAGCTACAGGCAGATTACGTAACACTAGCAATTAAACAACACTGAAACTATAACCGTAAAAAGAGGCAAGAGAACTACTCTCTATGGATAGATGAACTTCAGTTTGTAGGCTACTTGAATGTGATCGTTTTTTTTGCCTATGCAATGGCCCTAAGTGCAAAACTGTAAAATTTTCTATAATTGATGCTCTTCTCTGGCTCATCTAGGTTTAGATGATGAGCTATTAACCCACAACAACTTTTAACAAACATTGAATGAGGCATCATAAGACAAGTAACTGTTACGTAATAATTGAGAAAAAAGATTTAATCGAAATGCGTTCTATCACACACAGCAGGTGGAATACAGAAAAGACAGAGTTCAGCTGTTGATTGACTTTGAAATGCTTTCGCACAAAACGCATTTCGGGCCGTATGTTGAGCAGGCCTGGTCTAAGCCAATATGCTGCTGTACCTGATTTACGAGGGCGATTCGCTAAACGCTGCTAGTATTGTCAATTCATATAGCACAACTCTCTTTACACAGCTTTCATAGCGTGTTTCAAAGACTTAATTTTGAAGGATTACAGGTCTTTGAAAACAAAGTTATTTTTTTTAAGAAACCTCTTTGTTTCAGACTTAGGGTAATGTACGTGTAATGTGATATTTAGTAATATGCAACAATTACTTATACAAACTTTTTTTCTTCTCATCTTAACTTAAAGACATGAGAATATAAATTTCTCGTATAGCTCTCTAAACGATTATGAAGACCTTAGTTTTTGGAAATCAACCTTTCCAAAGTATTTTTTTGTGTCAGCTATGCCTTTGGCAGGGCATCGGCCTTCATCTTCTACCCTTCGAAATAGGCCACAGAGCATAAGCTACTACTCTTTTCTCACTGTGTCTCTCTTAATAATGTACAAATTATTACCTGGAGCAGCTGTAGAAGGCATAGCTGTAGTTTTATTGTCACACGGAATAAGAGCACCCTCTTGATTTATCCAATAACTAAGCCACCAATTTGACACAGTAGTTCCAAAAACCGTAATAGTAAATGCTAACAAAACGATAAAAGAAAATATGTACCTGGAAAAATATAAAACAATGAAAGTAAGAGAACTTAATCAGCTGACACACACATACATGCATATATTTTAACTTTGCGCAATCCCCATTTAAACGTAACAAAAGTGTTGGCTAAGTTCCGAGAATGCATAGCTTGTGGGGGAAAGTGTAGCTTACTTTTCCGAGTCTCTCAGACTCGAACGCTAACCTTTTATCCAAGACCATCTTAGATTCAATATTAGTAAAGATTTTACGACTTTTCATTCACTGTATTCTGAACTGATTGTATCTTTCTCGCGTTCAACTTTACCATGATGGGTGATCCAGATAGAAGCAAAAGTTACTCTCAGCCGTTGTGCTCCTAAGTTCATAGAAAACACAATTTCTTGCGCAACAAATATGTGACCACAACCTTGCAGCTATCAAATAGTAACACTCTCTCATAAACATCTTTGCAGTTGGCTGATATCAAAGTTCAAATCCAAAAGGCGAGTTTGCATGCAAGCGATGATACCCCTCGGCCATACCACATACAATGAAACGCTCCAAGCGCCCAACACCCAAACTTCAAACAGCAAAGGTGACTCTCAGCTCTTCGCGTCGCTCTGCGACCAATATTAAATAGGGAACACTCCCTTAATTATACTAATTTATTAGCACAAGCATTTAAATGGAGAAGCATTGTTTCATGATTCCCATTTTGACCTTGGCAATAAACCAAAATATAATAGCTTCAGTTGCTTTTACTTAAAAAATCAGCTTAATTCATTTATATCCCCTAAACTCCCCTTTTCCATTCCTAGAAAAATCCGTGCGCTAGTGTTTGCTTAGTGGGTCAACAAGAAACGAGAGGCGAGTACAAAGTCAAACACTAAGACATAATAATAGGGAAAAGAACAAACATACCCTCCAGCTGCTTTTACATACGCTAAATATGTTTCTGCAGTAACTGCTCCTTTTTGAGTTGCTTCTGTTTCTATTAAAACAACTGGAGTAGCTTCAACTGAAGGAGCGCTGCCTGTGAAAATTTAACTAAATATAATTTTTGATATTGAGAAGTTTTTGGTATGTGCTGATATTAAACACTTCTCAATAATGATTAAATGCAAAATAATTAAAATGATAGTCAAAAAATTAATAATGAGTCTGCCTACTAACTATGTTAGCTTATTATGTAACATTATCAAGCATCTAAAAACTGGTTTTTACTGACGCAGTTGCATTGTATTGAGGTGCATGATGAAACATTTTGAGATCCAGAATGTCTTTACAACTATTATTCTCTGTTCGACAGGTGCTTTCTTGACAACTAAAAACCCTCTTAAATCTGATCAAAATTTTACAAAACCTTACACGATAGAAAGTATACTTGGTGGTTTATAAAGGAATTCATTTAAAAGCATAGCAAAAAAATTAGAAGTTAATTCCTACCTTTTGCTTGTGGTTTTACGTTCAAATTATGGTCCTCATTTTTCGGAGTCACGCCGCTTTCTACTTTCAATGTGTCTGCTGATCTTGCCGTAACCAGACGGCGGAAAACCTTTGGAGTGCGTGGAGGCGACTGGCCACCAGATGATAACGATCCTCCGCTTAGTGCTATAGCTATATCTTTTTCTTCGACTGCGTAGAGCAAAAGCGTTTTTGAATTAAGACTGGTTTCCATTAGGCGTAAATTGCAGGCGTAGCGTGAAAAAATCTTTATTTCTCTATTTAGTTTTATGCGCGCAGCAAGCTTTCTGACTAAAACCTGCCTTTATGAATAGCTTAGTAAAAGTTTGATTTTGTTGCAATCGAAAATGACACTAGTTTCATGTATGTAAAAGAGCAAAAGTGTTCTGTTTTACTTGCAATGTACAGATGTTAGCGCTATAGCTACTTGGCAATTGACTTCACTCTCAAAGACTCTTAAAATTAGTGCTTTGAACAACAAAAAATTGAAAAGCAGCCTTGCTTCAATGGTTCTACTTGCTAAATTCTTATTGGCATCACTTTATTTAACGTGGAGGCAAAAACACAAACCTGATTCGACGATGGAATGAGCACTTCCAGCTCTTCGGCGCATTAACTCATCAACTAGTTCTTTATCAAGTTGCTCTTGCGGCTTCCTCTCCTTTTCTTGCTCCAAATAAAAGTTTCTAATAAAACATGTTATTACATTTAATATACGATGTGTTCTTTGATTCTTGAAAGTTCTGAAAATTTTCTAAAATTTTTAATCTCACGCGGTTGCACTTGTCTGTTTCAGATCATATTGTAAATGCACTGCGACCCGATGCCAAAGCAATCGCTTTGCCTTTAAGTTAAGCATGATCTGTTTCTTCAGAGCACAAAAACTAAAATCATTAAATCGTGTTTGGGGACGAAAGGCTACACAACCGTTCGCTGAAGTTTTGGTTGAAAACTTCAAGTGCGCTCTGATAAATTTCCAAAGCAAAATTTCAATCAATGCACTGTGCAAAAATCTTTGGCTGAGAGCGCAATGCTTGACCGTAGAAAGGGGTGGGTTGATCAGCAAACCGCTGTGAGATACTTTGAGAACGTGAAGAGAATGTGATTCTCAGTTCAACGGAGCTCAAAAAAGTCTTTAGAAGAAGGAGCCGTAAAACCAAACCGAGAGTCCATATTGAAGATGTGAAACGCAGAAAGTTTGCTTAGAACATCTTTCTTTTGCTGCGTCATTCCAAAATCGCGGAACTTTTCTGACCAAAATGTTTGAAATATCGATTTTTATGTAAACTACAGCACTTTATGCTTTATAAGGGTTTCAAAACCTCAAAGAATCGTTGGAACATCCTCAATGAGACAGAGATCTGTCGCACGTGCCTACACTTCACTTCCTTCAAAACTGCGAGGCGCGACAAGAATGAAACTTGGCACGAATGATGATTGTTCCGGAATGATTGCCCTGAGAGGGGTCGCTGACATCTAAATGATGTCACAATCAAAAATGATTTGACAGAAGCGAGCAACTCAGAACTCAAACGAAAGCACGCGCGCATTATCTGCGAAAACCTAAACTTTTTAGAGAGAAAGATAACGTCAAACTAAACGTTTCTTCACAGAATTCGCGGTCCGCATTATTTAAAAAAGTACTTATTTTAAAAACGCAATTGAAATCTTGATCGGAAAAAAATAAAATTGATTTCCAAAAAAAAATTTTACAGCAATTGCAGCTTTCTTCGCGCCGCAATATCCCGTTTCTTATTTAAAATATTTAATGCTGATCCTCAAAACGATTCTTTTTTCAAAAAAGCTGAAGATATTGCCCTATTTTGTCATAGCGTGTAGTGGCGTCACATTGCTGTCTGATACTATTTCAGCAAACAACATTTTTCGTATTTGCAATTCTCTGTTCTTTTTAAAGCATCGATATGTTGTAGCAGTCGAGCAGTAAAAGTCAGTGGCGTAGATCAGTTATTTTAACAAGTTTTGCCTGGATTCTGAAATCTGTGACCCACGAGGGGAAATTGTGCGGCCCACAGAACGATGTGACTCATGTCACGCACTCTCAGGTTGACTTCTACCAAAGAAAAGGCATTTAATGTGGAAGCTCTGTCAATTTGCGGTTGATCTTCAAAACAAGCTCGGCACCGAGCACTCTAGCTCGCAATTTTATCCGGTTGAGTAAATGAAGTGAATTTGAACCTTGCCCTAAGCATCCCAAATATTGAATTGTGGGATAACAGTTAACACACCCCTAAGTTGTTGTTTCTTTTCGTGGAAAACAGAGAATGAAAAGCTAATGCTGAATTAGATACAAACACAATTTCGAAGGAGGATATTGTTGTTGTTGCTGTTGGTTTACCCCTCCTCTTCCTTGGGATGGAGGTATGGCGCGAACAGCAATCCAAGTTCACGCCATCAACCTAATTGAATTAGGCCAGGGGAAAAGTGGCAGCCCATTTCGAACCAGTCGTGGATGCAAACTGCCGACTGGTAGCCCCACCACCAACAAAGCGGACTGTCATTGGTGGGTACCCAAAAGTCGCCTCTGACGACATGCTGGGTGAGCAGCTTCACTATTCTAACCCGGTGAAGCACGGGGGAAGGAGGATATTTGGGGATGTTATCAGGAGCATTTTCTGTTAATAAAATTTGTGCCAGCAATTGCATTAGCACTGTTTACAGATGCAAGTGGTTGAAACGAAGCTAAAGTTAGATGCACAGTTTAGTTACAGAAATAGGTTGTGGCAGTTTTAACGGAAAAAACAGGACAACACCAAAATACAGAAATTTACAGAATTTCCGGAATTTATATTGAATTGCGGAATTACTGAATTATAGAAAGCCATATTGAACATGCAATCGCTGAAATACGGAAATTCATTTTGTAAAAGGATTACTGACTTACGGAATTACGGAAAAAGCTAAGGGTAGTAACCAAAGAAGTATGGAAATTGCAGGAATACGGAAATTTACGAAAGTCGATAAAAACCCAATAGAATAAAATTTGATGTTTGAGTGTAGTTAAACTAAACATTTTCGTAAATATCGGTATTTCTACGATTTTCGTAATTTAATTAGTGTTTCCACATTTTAATTAGAATTTGCCCTCTTCCATATTTTATTGTTGTCCGAAAACTTATAAAAACTTCCCACCAACTTAGGTCACAAACATAACCATGAAAAAGAAAAAGGATGTTACGGTGTATTACGCATAAAGGGTTGGAGACCACAATAAAAGGGCGAAATCAGAAAAAACATTTAGGGAAAAGACGAAAGGGGGCAAAATTTTTTTGAAAATTTTGATATTCCAAAATGTTTAAACAAATTGTAGTATTTCTTTCTAGTTTTTTCTTTTTCATTCTACTTTTAGGTTGAATAGAATAAGATTTCACAGCAATAAATAATTGATATTAATCAAATAATTCTACTTTTTGATATAAATTAATTAATTAATTGTAAGTTAGCAATATCTACAACTTGAGAGGGAATAAAAAATAAAAAGAGAAAGCCACTTTGCAAAGCACACAACAGGAGGAAGAACTTTAAATAATAATAGAAAAAAGTTCGTAAAAGGACAGGCTGTTGGTGAAAAAGTTCAGTCTTGATTAAAGTATAGGGAAATTTAGATTTGGGTCATAGTTAATGAAACCCACACCTTAAAGAGAAAAAAACAATAGGCTGTGTAAAATAACATTCAAGTAAAGTTTTTTTACATCTTGGCAGGTCTGCCAGGATCAAAGGCAAAACATTTGGGAGAACCCGTGTCTTCATTCTCCCTACGCCGGTATCAGGGCACAAAGTCAAAGCCAGGGATTTGAGATCACTAATGCAATTTATTTGTTCATGTTTATCTGTTCATGGTCTCTTTGCAAGTCTTTTGTCAGACAGGGCCATCACGACGGATTGATTGATTGGCCAAACCCCCGGCGGCGGCGCGATGGTGTAGTGGTTAGAGTGTCCGCTTCGTAGTCGGTAGACCTGGGGTTCATTTTCTAAGTCAAGTCACACCAAAAGACTTTAAAAAATGATATTCACAGCTTCCCTGCTTGGCACTCAGCATAAAAAAGGGATGGTGTGGAGAACAAGCCGGCAAGCTTGCTTGTTGTGTCCTTGGGCAAGGCACTTAACGAGACGCGTTCACCTTTATGTGGCAGACAGGTGGCCCACCCGTACTTAACCAGGTTACAAATTGTGAAGTTGCTAACTCAGCATGACGTAAAAGACGACTCTTGGGTACTAACCAGTGGCAGTCCACCTTGTTGGTGGTGGGGCTACCAGTCACTCATGACTGGTTCGAAATGGGCTCCCATCTTTCCCCAAGCCTAATTTCAATTAGGTTGACGGCAGGAACCTGAATTGCCGTTCGTGCCGTACCTCCATCCCGAGGAAGAAAAGGGGTAACCACAACAACAACCTGTCCTTCTCATAAACATGAAAACATCCTGTTTAGTGCCTCACTCAAGAACTCAACAAGCAAACGTTTTGGGGTTTTTCTTCACACTGTTGCTGTATTGCTGAGCGCCAAGCAGTGAAGCTGCGAATGACGTTTCAAAAGTCTTAGGTATAACACGACAAGGGAACTGAACACAAATCTACCGACTGCAAACGGTCAATTAAAAATATAATTACAAAAGGTATCGCACCAGGTTGCTAAATCAATAACTTTCTGCTGTAATTGTAAAAGCAATTGCAATGTTGACATCCAACTACAACTATGATTTCGTCCCTCCCCCCGTACTCCCCCACAACAAAGTGGATAAAAATTTGCAAACAAAAAGAAGTTTGTGAGTAAAATGAGTCTTGATTTAAAAGTAAAATGATCGAAATTAGGAAAAGGCCTATGTCCTCTCTCTTTTCTATTACAAGAGCTTTTTGTTACTTCTTTTACATCTGTTTCTTTCATGAAGTTGGGTAAACGGATGTTTTTTAATCAGATGTTATTGACGGGTAGACCTGACGAAGGAATCCCGGCAGATCCCGATAGTAAAGACATATATCAGTTTTAATCTGCAACTGCTCGACGAGAACACGTCTACACTATTAAGTTAATTAAAAGTTAGTGAAAAGGAAGAAATGAATCATCATGCAGCTGCACGTAACCTCACATTTTATTCTGATGTTTTATCATCGAGAAAAATTGCACAACTTTAAAATTTACTTTTGACGTCTTGACTTTAACACCAACTTTAAAGGTTACATGAATGCAGATATTTTATTGACGTTGATAGCTTACCAACAAATGTCTTTGATTTATTTTTCAAACTTAAAGTCTAAGCTTTGATAAAAAGTCTGCAATACCTTATCAAATCTGCATAGTCTTTTGTCCTTTCCATTAGTTCATCATGTGTACCATGTTCAGCGATTCTCCCATCTTTCATCAAAATAACTTCGTCGCAATCTTTTAAATATTGCAGCTGATGAGTGACAAAGATAACAGTTTTTTCAGCCAAAGCCTTCTTGATACATTCAACGAACATGTGCTTTCCAACTTGAGCGTCAACTGCTGATAGTGGATCGTCGAGCAGCACAATATTACGTTCGCTATATAAGGCTCTAAATAATTTTTAATAGAAGTTGAGCCAATTTTGTTTGTATCAATCTTTATTTGGGACGTTCCTGGCATTACCAGTAACTTAAATATTAAAGGAAGCTTGTCTGACTTTGGAGTTTGATTAGAGAGTAATGATCTTTTCATCGAAGATCAAGTTGTGGCAAGGCCTCTTTCTTTCCTTTTTTAAAGTTAATGCCCTAATTTTTGGAGATCAACTTAAGGTAGAAACCGCTTTTTTATTTTTAAATCATGTCAAAGCCCAAAAGGAGAGTGCACGGCACTATACCTCTTTCCTAACTGCGCTACTAGCCATTGAGCCTGTAGACGTACCTTGCAAAACTGATTCTTTGTTTCTGTCCGCCTGATAAATTGATTCCACGTTCGCCAACTTCTGTTAAATCCTTATCAGGTAAAATTTTGAAATCCGAATGGAGAGAACAGGCATCAACAACTACAACAAAACAAAAGTTGTTAATGAAAAAAGCTTTTTAAAGGATAGGACAAATGCCGGTTCCAAAATTGACTTCTTAGCAAAGTAGATCGCCATGATAATTGGAGTGAATTTAAAAAACGTCACCGCATACAAAAAATTGTAGATTTTATCAGCAATCTTTAATTGAACAAGGGCCATAACGGAATGCCAAAGTGTCACTCACTGTTGTTCCCAGTTGCTTCCTGTAGCACAACTACTTGTCGATCCCCCCCCCCCCCCTTCAAACAGGACAAAACTGCAAAAATGTCTATAATTCATAAAGCAAAACTAAATGCCTAATCTTTGTTTTTGCTTAGTTTTAAATTTTGCTCTTATTTACCTTTATTGTACTTATGCTCGTCCCACGGTAACCCAAATATAATATTTTCCCGCACGCTTGCATGAAAAATCCAGGCTTGTTGCGGGACATAAGCTATGGTTCCATTAAGTCCGAGATGTCCGTTTTTGATTACAGTCTGGCCTAGCACTGTTGATATCAGAGACGATTTTCCGCTTCCAACGGATCCACATATCCCAATTAATCTTAAAGATATTACTTTATATTCGGGCAAAAGCTTTGTGTTTTGTTGCTCTAAAATATGATGAAGCACACGTGGCAGAAAAATAAGCAAAGTTGTTTATCCTATCCATGGTAGTAATCATTCAAGCCAAAAGAACTAAATTTATTTTTTGATCAACCAATGTCGTTGAAGCCAAGCAAAAAGACAAAAAGAGACGGGTTATGAGGGACTTTATTTGCTTTATTTCCAGATACTCAGGCAAATGAAAATAGCAAAGCAACAGTAAAAAACGGTAGAGTAAGTAGAGTAAGCTGATGCGGTAGAGTAAGCAAAAGTTCGGGAGTATTGAAAAACTGTGAGGTAATCCAGTCGAGATAGGCCTTGTCCTTGTCTCTAGCGGTTGTAGTCAAACCAAACGCACGCAAACGGTACACCGCTCGCCATTCTTTGAACTGGCGAAGCTTTCGTTCGATGAGTTAGAAATGGTCTTTGTTACAAACATATGCGGTCGATACAAATTGATAGTGAATTATCGGCCAGACAATCGTAGCTCGTACTAACTCAAAAGAAATGAACCGCTGCGCAAACTGATCTTCGATCAAGACAAACCATTTAGTTTTTAAATTGCAATGGTTTACGCAAAGACATCTTTTAGCTAAAGACTAAAACGTAAAACAGCTTTAAAAATTTTTAATACTTTGATACCTGTGTTTTCGAACGGTTAAATTGACTTCAATAATGACGTCTTGACATTGCTCATCTGGAGATTTTTGGTCTTTAGAAATGGCCGTTTCTGGCTTTCCGCTTGTCTGATATGAAACAAACACACATGCACACACCTTCTTTAAGCTGGTTTTCGTCTGGGAAGGATCATAGGGCAGCAGGCTCAAGACTTCCAGGTAACCTTACAATCCCCAGCTAATTGGCCAATTAACTGGTTTTTCCAAGCCTTGACCAAGCCAAACTGCTTATGACATTCATCCGGCTGTTTCTTGGACGGTCAAGTGGATTTTATCAGTTGGTGTGACCATATGAGTTAGACGAGTGAATCGTTCTTGCCATCACAAGTCTGTTTGGAGGGTGGGTAGGTGTAACTTATACCAAACCATCATGTACTTGGCGTAAAAATCTGAAACTTAGCACGATTAAGACCATCTCAGGGCAAGTGTCAAAAAGAGAAAGATAGCGTCCACTTCAGAAAATTTTTTGAAACCGTATTTGTTAACGTAGAAGAGCTATTTTTAGGCTCAAACAAAAGCCGGCCACTGACCGGATACAAATGATATACTTTTGTGAAAATATTTTGTTTTGAATGCCAAGGTTGTGATCTAAATTTTGCTGAACACCATTGAGATGACCAACATTTATGAAAACATCAATGACCAGTGTGGCCTCACAATCGTTTAGATCTTTTAGTTGTTAATCAAACGCAGCCGTGGGAAGAAAAAAGGGAAAATTACCGTCACGCTTACGTTAGCTTTTTCCGCCACATCCCACATTGCTGTAAGGTTTGTAAATTCAACAGCAATATTTTCGTTTGACGTTGCCTGGTAATACTTTTTTATTTCTTCCATTTGTAGGAGTCTATCGATTCTGTGAAACGACACAAAGACCTGCAATGCAAAAAAGGTTTTTGAGTTGTTTACGCAATGTAGTATATTTTGTAAATAAAATGCCTTTCTAATGCTAAATTTTTCACAACAACGCTTGAAAATGTTAAAATAAACTTGAAACAAAACGTTTCTGCTCGCTGAAACAAATTTCATCGCGATTGCAACAATGTAATGCGACGATATCCAACTCTACGACGACAACCAGATTCGATAAGTCATGTTTTTATAAAGCACGTTACCGTACCTCTGAAACAGCTCTAACCGCCAGTGGTAGGATCGCCATTACAAATCGCATCGAATTAAACACTGAAACTATGGTGAAAGCCTGAAAAAGATACGGTTTACATCTTTCGTTATCAGTTATTAAGCACTGCTATGCTCAGGAATTATAGAGCGTCGAGCAGCAAAGAAAAAATCAAATGATTTGCAAGTGAAGCTACTCCCTGAAGCCGGCAACGCATTTAGGAGGTTCCCCTCTGAGACGGACCGGGATATTAACGTTTAAAACAGTTGCTTTTCAGTGGTATTGTGAAACCTATCAACTAAATTTTAGATTTGATAAACAGCCTCGACGTTTTTCATTTATGCGAAGCTACTAATCAGCAGATCTACAGACATAATCTTTGTTCGTGCCGTAAACAGATGAAAGGCAAGGAAGAAAAAAGTTGTTTAGTAGTCTTCTTGTTGAACAATAATGAATGACAAAACAGTCGATTTTCTCAAAATCATGATTTTGCTGCAGTTATTAGGTTTTACCATATCAACGCAGTGATACATAAAGTTGATCTCAGAAAGAAAGGTCTTCAAGCGGAACTAAAACTGCAACGCTGGATCTCCTCTTTCACAAAACTTCTGTTCTTCATTACCTGAAGCTACAGTAGATCGAGTGCAACAGCGAACAAAAACTAACTGAAGTAACATACCTTGGCTGCGTCTAGTGGATAGCCCAACAAAGTATGTGTTAGAAATAACAACACCGTTGATACGACTGGAACCACTGGAATTAAAGAAACTTGAAAGCTTTGAATGAATCCACTGCGCATCAAAATCTGCTTTTCTTTTTCACGAATTTTCACTGAGCAAAACAAAGTGAAATTTATCAATGTAAATTGAACAGAAAAAAAAACAATAATTGCTTAATTTGTACCCAAGAGCGTAGAAATGATGAAAAAATAGAACTGGAAGGATTTATTCATTCCTTTCGTAAAAATTATCTTGCTCAACAAAATTTTGCAGTTGAAAATTTTGTGCCAAGTTTTGTTGCAACCTCTAAAATTTTTCCAAAATTATTTTTTGTATTAGAATCAAAACCCTGGTTATGCCCCTTTCCCATTGTACTTTGTGTAAAACACGCAGTCAGGTAAGTCAATACGCTGTACAATATCACAGAAAAAGTACGACCTAGTGAAGGAACTGCAAGATGCAATGGCTGAATAAAACTACACACTGAATGAAAAACTACAAACTTTTCTAACCAAGAAGTTTCCTGGTATTGCAGTGACTGATGTCGTTTTTTTTTCGACAGGGTGCTTGCAACAAAATTATCCGCTATTTCGCTCTGTGCAACTCCCCAACAGTATATAAATCTGCTGTTGAAATTAAAACCATACGTCGTGCCAACAAACTCTGTGAGTGTGGCAAAATCATCATTGCTATTGAATTTTTCAAATAAAACTAGGCCTTCCACATCTTTAAATCATACCAATGGCTTTAGCAAAACTTTGTTCCCAGGCGTACATTTTGATGAGTTTAACGCAGGTCAGAATCTCGTTCATCATTCTTACTCTGGTGTCCGTTATTTTGATGCAACGACGTCGAAACATTGCCATCAACTTGCCAAGAAAAAACTGAAATAAACAAAACATTGTCTTGATGCAGGAAAGTGATGCCAACCACTCCCTATTAAATAGAAAAACATTAAATTTCTTTCAAATAGACTCGCAGACTACTTTTGAAAATGAAATCTTTTGGATTTTTGCAGAGGCGTCCGATGAATTTTGTCAGCCTGACGGAAAGGAGAAGGCGTGAAGACAAGTTCGGCTGATTTTTTTTCTTGGTTGTTTTTATGATGAGGAAGTTTTTGGAGATTAACTTGTAGTAACTGCTCTTGGCAGAGCAAATGGTCCCCCTCCTAAATAGGCTAGTGGACATCCATCAAATCAGTTTATTTTAAGTTTGTTAATCTACCAATAAAAACGTTTAGTTTGAAGACATAGACTACATTAATATCTGCTCTGCACTACATCAAAGAAGATAGCTGATGGTATGATTGTTAGTTCCACAAAAGGAGCCTTTAGTTTAAATTAATTTCGTAACAGACGTGAAATGGAACAACGTTTTGATTCTTGGTAAAACTTACAATGGCCACCAGGTTTGAAATAGAATGGGTTTATAAATGCGCTGTTATTTATTAGATTATTTTTACACTCCGGTCACGAGAAATAAGTTGATGTCTGTCACACAACTGTAAAATATTTCGAGTTCAGATCTTCAACGAAACTCTAAGTAAGCTGCTGGTAAACCAGCGCAGTTCAGAAGCGGTGCAATCAAAGAGGTAAATTGTCGGTGAATTATTTTCTCAGTTAGGGATGCAACATTCGTTGAGAAGCTAGGTCTAGCGCCCACATGCGACCATCGCCGACGTAAAAGATTTGTCCAAAATACTCGACCAAGCAGCCAAATGCAGGCAGGCTGAAATTAACTTCCAAATATTCCTTTGATTTCCTGCGTCTAAACGGTGATTAAAGCGTCCATTTCGCAATGCAGAACTATGTTCACTTGCTTCGTCAAGCCATACCAAAAGCTTTAAAAATTTTACGTACAAATCTCCTGCTTACTGCTCAGCATTGAGTGATGTAAAGAATGGAATATGAAAGCACAAAACTCTCTTAGTTGTGATTAAAGAAACTATGTTCTGGCGTTAATAAACTGATGCAATTAAAATAAGCGCCAAAAACACCATAATTTTTTTGTTATAAAAATCAATTGGGTGTGGCTTTGAATAAATACCTTTCTTCAATGTTTCAGAGCACATACTTAAGTAAAGAAAAAGCAAACATCATTTTAAGAGTGATTAAA
Source organism: Trididemnum clinides (assembly GCA_963675345.1). NCBI lineage: Eukaryota > Metazoa > Chordata > Ascidiacea > Aplousobranchia > Didemnidae > Trididemnum > Trididemnum clinides. The sequence continues at coordinate 15,416,710 of OY776302.1, forward strand.
CACATCTGAAAGCTTAAGTTACTCAATTTTTGTAGATCAATGTTGCGCCAAATTACGACAAAACAAACCAAGAAGAAACCAAAAGTATAACCAAGATGCTAAGATGGTAAAACTATTCTACTATAACCAAAACATAGTTACTTGTATTGGAATAAAAAGAGTAAATGCTAGCACACCAATCAAAGCTGTCCAACCAATGAACCAACACGTGAACACTGTGACAAGAATGAGCATAAATGGAGCACAAACCAATATTCCTCCATACATGATCATTTCTGCCAATCGTTGTCCATCATTGGCCAGTAGATTGACTAGCTAAAAAATAAAATAGGCAATTTGTGGGTGAAAAAGTGCTCTTCGTATTACAAAAGCTAAAACCATTAGGCTCCGACATATTTTCAGTTACCTCTCCAACCGATCTGTCTTTTAGAGTTCTGAGCTTTGCGATCTTTTGAAACACCAATGTCAAAACGGCCGCTCTTGCACGAATAGCAGTTCTGAAAGTAACAACAAAACAAATTCAATTGAAAAAAGAGGTAAGTCGATGGCTGCAGTGCCACTGCAGACAGAGCTTGAACGAACTAAAATAGCTCTATGCATAACGACGAAAGCTTTTTCACAGAAAAATTTTGAAAGCTCTGCAATTAACCGTGCGCCTACACGCTTTCCTGAAGAAAAGATAAACTCCGAAGCTGGTCTGAACACAACAATGTCCTAGCATAGATGATAAACGGTTTTCCACCGACCGAAAACTATACAGTCAAAAAGCTAAGCCTTACGGTAGTACTAGGGTCGATAAGGCAATAGAAACGCCCATAAAGCAGCAAATATTTTAGATCAGACTTGCACTATGTTTTGCATCTACGGGCCGCTAAATAACTTGAAGAAATTTTGCAGTTAAAACAAGACTTGTGTAAACGCATCGTTATTGTTGTGGGCGAAGACTTTTTTTCTCTTTTGGGATTGGAAATCAATTTTAAATTGGATAATTTCTTGCAACTTATTGAGTGAGAGCTTTTTCGAGATCATCTTCCAATTTCGCCATCTTTAAGCAAATTACCCGATCTTTTTTAATTAGATTTTAATTACATCTTATTACATTTTGAAAGTTTTGTACAATTTACGGCTAACATTGTCGGCATGTGGGCCACGGAAAAATTATGTGTTGTTTGACCCATTCACTGCTTTCAATTTTTTAGGCCTCTTAAAAATTACAAACACCATGGAAAAAACTGAAATAGGGATTGTGTCACAAGTCTTACCAATTGCTTCAAGATTTAAAACCTTGAGCTGAGCATGGGTTTGGGGTTTATAGCAAAGGCTACTATCAGCAGTACAAACGTCAAATCTATACTGTTTTTTCACTTTGGTATTTCAAATCACAAATAAATCGGCGGAATTCTAATATTTTTTCACGGTTTAGAACAGCAGTTTCAAAAATGGGCTGCCCATCGACCCCAAAGGGGCAGTAGATATCATTGCAGGTAGTTGGCATCAAAACGGCCAATTGAGGGTCCCTGAGATAGAAATACAAGCATTTTCTTTAAAAAAGTTGATCTCAAAAAAAGAGGTCTGGCTAAGCAACAAAACGTATCTTTGTTTAAATGTTGATCAAGTGGGCGTTTACTAATCATTAAGCTTTAAAGGGGCGATACAGGAAGAAGTTTGGGAAACAATGGTTGAGAATGAGGCTATCCAGACTTCTCACCTGTAATTTATGCCCCAAAACAAGGCAAACATAAGGGATCTGCCAAATTCAGAAACCATGAGACAAAGTGCTAGTCCAAAACCATACGAAATACTTGGAGATTCCAGGTAGGCAAAACCAACCAAACGATCCACCAAAAATGCCTATATCAAAATGTTTGTCAAAAAATCAGAAGTCCTACAAATGCAGAAGGAATGGATACACATGGCGAGAGCGGTATAAACTTTCACAACCCAATATAACAATAGTAAGAAAGAGTAATGGAGGCCGCAAATGGCCTCATTGTCTTCGAGTCGGCAGTCAAACACGGATGCTATTGTGTTCGCAGAAGCTGTAACTTAACCAAAGCATAAACTTGTCAGCATTTTGCTTGGCCATACCGCGTGCAACGCAGCACTCTGGCAGCTCATCTAAGCGTCTTGCTCAGTTTATTACGACGCGTTGCTGACAATATGCTCAATCAAAATCTAATCTAGATTAACAGCAATGTTTGTTTCTGTCAAGTAAGTTCTGCTGTGAATCCATATACCGCTACCACTTAACAAAAAGCAGCATCGGCAAGAACAGACCTAAAAAATTGAATGATCAATCGGTACAAGGAGTAACCTTGGGGATAAAAATCCAAGTTGCTACTTATTAGCGCGCCTTGACTTTTTGGCCAGCCCAGCAATGCACGCCAATCAGAAGTCGTAATAATTATTATGAATAAATGACTAAATAGATCTTAAAATGGCACGAGGTTTTAAATAGTGCCTTTATATCGTAATGAACAAAGATTCAAGCAAATATTCGCTGGATCAATGCTGATTCAGTCAGAATACTAAGCACTGTAGCAGCTTTGTAGTATAAAACAAAGGGAGCATTGTAGGGGTGGAACAGTAATTCGAATAACTTTTGAATTGTAAACGGGGACAAAAGTAGCAAAAAAATGGCAATTTTTTTATTGCTTGCAAGAATCCGATTGCTAAAGTCCTTTAATGTGTTTTGAACTTAGTAACAGAATCAATCCAACAGTGTGTTTTTGCGTTTTTAAGAGAATTTTAGTAACAGAAGTTTGAGTCACACCGAATATTTGAGGCCATATTTTTTATGATACCATAAATTCTAAACGCAACTTTTAATTTGTAATGGCTTTCGGGGCCTATTCCAATGGGGCTCTTCTCTCAAAGACTACCGAGAGTCGCTATAAAGCCAACATCTTCTAACTACTGTATTAATACGTATTGTTATTTATTTCATCTCCAACAAAATGGATGATTTAAAAAAATCTTTCGGTTTGTTATTTAAACACTGAGATTTGGCTAAATCTGCAAAAAGATGAAAGCCATCATCTCTGACGTTTGCTGACACAGGGCTGTTGCCTACATCGATATTAGTCATGCTGAAAAACAACTCGTAAATCAAGCAAATATTACAGGGCCAAAATCTTTGTAGACAACATGCTATCTGCATTTATTGGCATAAGAACGATGGTTTTCTTAAGGGCAAAAATATTTGAAAAAGATATTAAACTCTCGGGTTGAGGATTTATAAAAAAGCCATCAAAATTTAATCCATGAGAGCGCAAACGGATTGTGGTCAGCTTACATAACCTACAGAGTTCATGCGTTATCTCTAATGTAACCACCCAATAAGATGATAGGCCTGAAGCGACTAGAGTTTCCGCTTTTCAGCTTTTGTCAACTCATTTCAAATTCTATTTTCAAATCTGCTTTTACACTTAACAGCAAAGGTGTAATGCGGAAAATAAAATATGAAACTGTACAAAATTTACTATGTAGTTTCTGCCGTTTTTCTGGTTGTTCTCCAAAAAAAAACTCCATTACTTCATTAAGCTAGTTTTCCATTATTTTGGAAAAGATCATGGCCTCTTTCGCACCCTCGGTCACCGGCGGTGTAGCCGGCCAAAAATGTTCGGGAGAACAAGGTTGCTCACGCTGGATCAACTTTGCTCAGAATCAAGGGTATTGAACAAATTTTTGTGGTAGGCCTATGTGTTAGAAACTAATTTATGTAAAGACATTTTCTTAAAGTGTGCTTAAGACTTCTGCTAAAAGCAAGGCATCGATAAATTTTTCAGGGGGATGACGATCTTTCTCTGCTGGATACAATTACAGAATAAACAATATTAAAGTCTAAAAATCATTGCAGCAACGCCAGAATTTTGTTCCTGCTGAAGCGATTGTTTCATTAAAGTTTTAAAAAACCAGAATTACAAGAGATAACCTCCTTACGAAAGTTTGTATTTTAGTACGGTTAATATCTGGGATCACCTACCACGCAGCAGTGCGAAAGGGCAAAATGATTTCGGTGGGATTCGAGTACACAGCCTCCTGATTACTGGTCAGATGCTATACCAATTGAGCCACGGAATACCAACTGCTCACACTACTAATTTGCAATGTGGGAGCTTGGTTTTCCGTAGCTTAAATGGTATAGCATCTTATAGGAAATTAGGGGACTGTGGCTTCAAACTCCATCGGAATCCTTTTTAGCCTTTTTCGTGCTACTCCATAGTAAGCAACCCTAATTATTAATTATAGTCTTGAAGGAGAATAGATGAGTAACAACTTTGGTCGACCGAAAGTGATCTGTTGTCTAGTTTACTTGGAAAGTTCAATTAAGTGCAAAAATGAAAGGTTACGCCGTGGAAATCATTGTTTGCGTTGCAATAAAGTTAAAACATACCGGGCCAATCAATGCTGATAAAACTGACAAGCACGCGGCAAAAGATGACGCAATCATCCGAGTTCTAATAAAACGGAAAACTGTCCGTTTTATAGAAGGGACTCCATTATGCTTCTCTGCATCCTGATCATACACTTTTTTCAATCTGTAATGTATGATAACATTAATGTAAACAGCACTGTTTTGATCAAAAATATTCATAAGTGTAAATCAAGGAGTTCAAACAACATAAAACAGCGCAAAAGAATAATATGATTTTAGTGAGATTTAGAGGTATTTTTTCTATCATTTTTTCGCTGCTTCTTTTTTTAAAGCATTTAAAAATACGGCATTAAAAAGTGCTCATGGTGTTTTTTTTAGAAAATCCGCTGTCCGTGTATCAGTGCCGTCTCACAAAAGCGTGTATTGAATGATGCGAAAAGGTGGTGATTAATTTAATATCACATGCGCTTGCTTTTGTTTTTTGCTGGTTTTATGTGTCGTATTGAAGTTATGGCTTATTTAGCATTCAGTATCTCGTTCTATTTCTGCACCGTCATGGTTTTCTATTTTCAAAATCAAACGTGTTGAATCTTGTTTTCTTTTGTTTTGTTTGTTGATTAATGCAACAAAAATTTTTCTAAATAACACGAACTGATGAAAAACTGACAATTTAAAATACCGTATACTATTTGGCTTGAGATTAAAATCAAATATCTGTCGTAGATCTAGAATAAGCCTCATCAACTGTGTAGCATGTACAAGCTATATGAAATGTAAAATGGGCATTTTGTTTATGAAATTATGTAAGCAAGTCGTCAAATCAGAACTTAAGAAAGTAAAAACTTGATTAAAAATAGAAGAGTTAATACAATTTCAAGAATTTTATTCAAACAAACGGCGATTTGGTTAAAATATACCAATTATGAGAAATAGGAAAATTGTATTATATTGATATAATTAACATGATTCATAGAAAAGGTGTTACAAATCACAACTAAGTGGCGTTTTTACAATATTTTTGAGAGAAGCGCTAAAAGTGATGACGTCTCTATTTCAAGAATTAATTATGGTGTCTTCAATTTTTTGCTTTCTGGTTCGTAAAAACTGTGGGTATGAGATCACAACAAAAAGTCATTACCATGTCTAGCGCAATGTGACAAAGTTTGAAATAAAATCTTTTCGCTCTTCATCGTCTTGTAGAAAAGATCTAAGCTAAGACAAACGGCAGTTGGCTGACTATAAACTCATTTCTGCATTTCACAGCGCTGATTTAATAAGCTTAATGCCATTGAAGCTGTTAAATAAACTTACATGGACAGCAAGCTGCAGAGTATTTTTAAATCATCAAAACTAGGGCAAAGGGCCGGGAGTTTGGTTGTTTGGATCCATGTGGGACAAGTCCAGTTTAAGTACGCCCAAGTAAAATAAATTGTTCATTTAACAACATAATTTTCTACCGTTTGATGAGCACTTTTCCACCTATTTGACAACATGCTTTTCAAAAACAATTAATGGTGTAGCTCTTACTACTCGTACATTTTCAACAACGTGCGAGCGTAAGTATAAAAATGTATATAAACGATAACTATGTGACAGCCAACAGAAAAAGCCGTAACACAAAGTTTAAAAGTTCTATTACATTTTTGCTGTAAAGCTTGAATTTTTTACCCGTAAACAACTTTGATTTTTCATATCTCGAGGGGTGGGTACCAAACAATATCCCCTCTAAAATACCTTGTAATGAGATAAATAGAAGTATACGATTCTTATTTGCTTTGGAAAAGCAGTTAGTATAAGGATAGCAACAATAGTACAAGAAATACTCAACTAGATGTTATTTTTTGTGATGGCATGTAATTTGCTTTATATGCAGCTTCCGATTCTAAAGTTTGGGCAGGGGGTAGTTTATTTTTACCGCCATGAATAATGTAAAAGGCCAAAACAATGTGGCTACAACAATGGGGTAAAGTTAACAATTCAATTAATTCTTGAAATAGAGTTACCACTTGCCTACACCAAACAATACGCAATCTGTTGAGCAGTGATAACAAACTTCTAAAAACGATGTTTTTTTCCTTTTTCAAGGTGAACACCATTTTTTGGTGACCAATCTTGTAAAATTGAATCATGTGGCCTTTGTTTTTAGAGGATTCATCTCACCAATTCGCTTCTAAGACAAAAACGGTTTCTATGACAAGCTAAGCATATCATTAAAAAAAACTACGTTTCTTAAAAAAAGCGCATTGATATTTTCTAATTGTTGTTCTTGAAAATAAACACAAATCTTAGAATTAGATATAAAACGTTTCCCCCACTTATAGGCTATGCTGATCAAAAACCACAAAGACCAATCATAAGTAGCTTCGTTGCAGTAATCACATCAGTTTTCATTACTCAAATTTTTCGTAGCTAAGTTCGCACTTAAACAGAAATTCAGTCAAACAAAAGGTATTAATTAATTTTTTGGCGGGCCATCGCCCTTTTTATCCCTTCTAGCTACACCCTTGCCAATCCCTCTTCCAACAAATTAGTTTTCATTTTTTTAGTTTACCTTGTTGTTGCACATTCAGATGCGTCATATTTCGACAGTGGAGGCAAATCGTCGACGTCAATTTTCTTTCTGCATTTTATTATGACGTCATTCATCCAGCTGAATGTGACAAAAGAAAAGCAGTTGGCATTGTCAACTGGTGCTGGCAACCTTCTCCTGAAACAAGAAAATATTTTTGAGGAAATGTGAAAAGGTCAGCAACAAGTTTGTTGAAAACTGCAGGGCAAGTTTTAACTTTAGTTGTTCTAGAAACAAAATTGTGGCGAATATAATATTCTGTGAGGAATGTTGTTGTTCTTCCGGTATAAAATAGTGTATGCATCAAGCCATATAAAAATTTCTTTTGTTAACGTTTGGCTTGGCAGATATACCAAGCTTTATTAAAAAAGCATTCTGCAGGGTTATATTCCGACCCCGAGCGCGAGCACCAAATCTAAAAAAACTGTGACTTTTTCTTTACTGATGAGTTGATTTTCTCTCAACTGTTAACTACTCAACTGCTGAGAAAAATCATTGTGTCATTTGGTAGAATTTTGCATCTTGCTTTCGGGGTTGGAATACCACCCTGAGCACTGCTTCTTCTGATGAAGTATGGAGCATCTGCCAAGCAATACGTTAATAAAAAACAATTTTTATGTTGCTTGTTCCACATACAATTTTCCACCAAAAGAACAACATCAATATTCCTTGCAGTTTTTACAATGTCTGCTGTACACAAATATCTTTCTAATTATGGAGTATTTAGGATATTATCCCTTAAAAACGTCTTGATTTTAATTACCTTTAAAATTCCGGCAAAGTTAAGATAAAACCTTTATGCAAAAAATTGAACGTGAGATAACAAGTTGTAACCCATCAGTTGAAGTGTCTTACCTGATCTTAGAAAATGATTAAACACTGAGATGGGGAATAATCTTATGGTTGCAGGTCAAGCTTTCGTAGAATCTGGTTACTACTTTTTACTTGACACCAGCCGGCGTTGCCCGGCGAGGCTAGCCATCATTTATGTCGGATTATAAAAAAGTTTGCTTCAGTCGGCTTCCCTGCCTTCATCATAACAATATTTGTGAAAACAGAAACTGAAATTTCTTGTGAATGGAAGGCTAAGTACGTGTACCCTTAAATGGTGATTATCCTACGCTGTAATCAAGTCTGGTGCAGCTCACAAACAATCTGTCATTTCATAAGCTTTTATCCTTTCCTTGCAATAAAAATTGGGTACGAGCGTCGATGTTTTGACGACTACATTTTAAAAAATAAACAATTTTTACTTAACTGCTGTGCAATTATTCAAAGCGAGTGTACTTTGTTTTGGTACACCCTGTATGTTCTTTTAACAAACATAGCAATTGATTTTTCAATACTTACCACTGTGGGGATCTTGACCTAATCCTACGAAGCATGTTTTCAAAAAAACTTTTGTACAAAAATTTATACGTAACGCCAAACTGCAAGCACTTCAAAACTCGAAACCAACACTATAATTATTTGCAATCTTTCATTTAGCCATATGTTCATATTCCAGGAACAATCCTGCTGATTCTAAGATCGTAAAATCTTTTTACAGGTCGCCAATTTCTCGGTTTGTCTTGATCTGATAAATTGAGTTTGTCCTCGTATTCCTGCCTTCCTGCATCTTGCGGAAGAGCACCAAATAGCATTGCGTTTAGAGAAAAGGAATGAAGGTGTGATTATCTTTCCGAAAGTCTTGACATGTAAATAAGTGATTGCAGTACAGAAAAGTCACAAAATCGTCTTCGCCCTAGACTTCTACTCTCTAATGGATCAAGATGATCCAGAGTTGCATCTACCTCTTGGTTTCACCACTTTCAGCATGTTAAAAACAATGCTGGAAGTGGGAATCGAACCCACATCAACAGTCGATCAACGGTCATAGCTTATAAGTGCACAGCGTTGTGATCACTTCTAATACATTAGGCTATCCCTGCACACGCTCGTCAGTAATAGCTTGTAACATAGGTTACAGCAAATTGTATTTTTACACCTCGACACAGGGGGACAGCCAAAAAATCTAAATGGGGCTAAATCTCCAGTTTGACCATATCACCGTGCATCAAAGAAGGATCTAGACATCATATAAAAACACCAAAAAAATTGCACAAAACACGCTTTAGTTTTGATTAGTTTTTCCCTGTCACACAAAAATTCTGATTTTACAATTATTGCCCATTAAATCTTAAAGTGTTCTCCACCCAACTAATCTTATTCTTGTCTCTTTTTGTAATTTTTTGCATTTATTTCATTTTGTTTTTGTTTTAGTTTTAGTTGGGCAAAAATAAAAACAAAAGTGAAGTCATCTTTAAAGACATCACTGGTGCTGGAATCAGTTGAAGAGCAATAGTTCATAGATATTTAAGCTATTCCAACAATTATGTACCACTTGGGGAAAAAACTCATTGCATTAAAATCACAGGGCGAACGTGAATCATCAACTTCTCTATTATTGAGCTTTTGTGTCTTTTCAATGGTAATCCTGTTTTTAGGTTCGTAATTTGACAAAAACAAGTCAAAAAAAACAACGAAATCCCAAGTCTAAAGAGAAATTGAAAGAAAACGATATCTGTGTCATATGCGTTGCTAAGAGAGGCAGAAATCGCGCACCCCGTATTTTTTTAATCTGATCAAGAAACGGAAGAAGTTTAGTTGTTACGGCAACAAAACATCAATCTCCAAAACCAAAAAAAAGATCATTCACAAATTTCTTTTTTTGCCCTCTAGCCCTCGCCTATGATATGCTTCTGGTTGCACCACTGACCTCTGCGTGCAATTGCTACAACGGCGCAAAAAACTGTGGTTATATTACAAAAAAATAGCTTAATAATAAGGTTTGATACTCGAAATTTTCTTTTTGCTCTATCTCCTCCCCGGCTAGGGCAAGGACTGTTTGGTCTTTTGACTGTTTTTCCCAAACTTTGTGGATATAAAGTCTTCCTAACAAACGCTTCTTTATTTGCAGACTAGCATGTAAACAAGCTGGTAACCATAAAAGGCTATTTAGTGATAAGAATCAGGGCGGACGTCCACTTGCCTTCTTTTCGAAAATGTTGAAATCCAATTGGAACAGATATAGCCTATCTTGCATTATGGCTGAAACCTGACTTTTGATGTACAATTGCGAAAGACCTTGATCAAATCGTTTTAAAAGGATTAAAACCAGCGACTTTATTACGATCATGTGGCAAACTTAAGCTGTACTTTGATTTCATTACAATTTTTCCTGGTAATGACGCAATCGTTCTTGATCAAATCATGCTAAGCTTCACTTTGTAATCATGCTAAACTTCTTCAGATAAACTTCACTGCATATCAATAATATACAACGGTTTCTTGTTTGTAGCTTAATAACAAAAATCTTTCGGATCAAGTTTTTACCGGGGCATTTATAAGTTCAGTTTTCGCGACTGCGGCATCGTGGTTTGTTTTTTCCTTGACAGGTTTTATAGAAATCTTGCCACACAGTTTCACCAATAAAAATGAAACAAACAACGAAAAACTCAACCACCGCAACTATTAGAATATTAATCTTTTTTTATCTAGGATCCATTTAAGAAGAAAATATTTATTTTTAGTTACTTAGTCTGTGTCAAACACGACTGTATTAAGAGAATAAATAATTGGATCAACCTTTAGATTTGGTATGAATTAGCAGCTGAAAACGATATACAGTAGGCGCCGCTTTATAAGTTCACAGTTAATAAGCCCAGCCGCTTATAAAGCCCAGTCGTCATTTTCTGGATCGGTCAGTCATTTTCTAGCACCGACAGCCTTTTTGGAGATTTGTTTCTCGCATTGGTCCTAATTGCAATAAAGTTGTATCAAACTTCATTTGAAGACAATACAACGATCAAGTTTAATGTACTATTCTTACTGTACATAGTGCGATAGACCGGCATCCAACTTGGTTAAAAGACGGTATGAAGGTCAAGTTCAATATCCTAGCCTTGCATAGTCATTTCAAAGTGCATACCAAACTTTTGCCAGTTACTTCGCTCATAGCACTCACAAGCCACTCTTTTATGCTGTAAAAGGATTTTACTTTTCCCTCCGACCTAAGTACAATTAACCTTTTGACCTACTTTCCAGTCTAGCGCATGAGCAAAAGCAGATGTGAAAAAGTCAGTTGCAAAATGCAATCTCGTGTCCCATGCTGCGATCAAAACGGGTTGTTACCTGGCAATCCGACCTATTGTAAAAAAGAGTTTTTCGCAACTACTCCTTAAAAGGAGCCTAAAATTTGTTATTTTGATCAAGCAAAAATAACAGTTATCCGTTTTGATAGAGACCCCAATATCTCCTTACAAACAATTTGTTGCACTTTCGATCTTATTCACCATATTAGCACTTTCAAAGCTTTTACTTACTTATGAAATCTCACTGGTTTAAAGGATTGCATACTTCTCCAGTATTTCCCATGATGCGAATCTCCTTCATATGCAGAGTAGATATCTTTATACACCGATGGATAAAATGACGGTTTGCATATTTGGTTTTGAAAACTTTTACATTCGTCAGTCTTTTCTTTTGTTTTTTCTTCGTTTTCGGAGACCATATTAAAGTCAAACACAAAAAATCAGGGATTTTTATTCTTGTGCACAACCTAAACATAATTAAAATTCAAGTATTTTAATCTAGTTCTTTAGGTGACTTAACGTTTCGTAACAGTTGTAGCAGTAACTTTATTTTAATCCAAAACAGCAGGACAGAAAACAAAAAAGAAAATCATGACAAAACGATATAAGTTCATTCATTCATCATGCATTCGCATCACCTCATATTCTTTTTTCATGTTTTTAGTCAGACTGGGCCACCACAACAAGGAGACCACTAGGTCCCACCACCTGTCTGCCTCATAAAAATGGAGATGTCCAGTTAAGCGTCTCACCCGAGGGCATAAGAAGTGAACTCGATGGTTTTTTCTCCACACATTCATTTCATACTGAGCGCCCAGTAGGGAAACTGTAAATACCATTTTTTAAAGTCATTGCAATGACTCTACAAGGGAATTAAACTCGGGTCGACCGGCTGCGAAGCGGACGCTCAAACCATTCCACCATCGCTCTGGCAGCATAGGCTAAAGCTTGCAGAAATAAATTTGGTTGGTCCAATTTAAACTTGAATTACAATACAAGCATGGCCGTTGCCACTAAATCATCACGAACGGTTCAACTAATTTTACCACAGAAAAGGAGAGAATACACACGGTCTTTCAGCCATATCTTTATGTCTGAGTTACACTTAAAATTTATTTGTATCCTAGTGTCCGTAAATGAAGTTGTTGTAACTTCTTGCCAACTAAATCAAACGCACCCTTTACCAAGCAGCCTGTAGTTTGATTTCTGGCAGACTACCTTTAAGCCAAGCTATTCTTTAAAAGACTAATAGGATAGCCTATCAACAACAACAACCTTCTTTGCGTCTACTGATTGACGAGCAAGATGCACTGTCATTAATAGAACTGAATGTAGTAACTGTCTTTTCGCAAGATAAGACAGAAGTGACCAGTAACATACTTAAAAACAAGGATTTGGGGGCTATTGCAGGATGAATATTTAAACACCTTTTTTTGAATATCAACAGTTTGAAACCGAAAACTTGCCAAATTTAGTCCCCAAACAAACCTAAAGACTTTTTTTGCCCATTTAGGTGTTCAAATAGTCCTGAAGATCATTTTCTTTTCACACTTCTTACTTCTGTGTGTGGAAGTCATGGTTTTATTATCTTTTCTTAAATAAGCCATAGGTAGACGCAACCTTAAGATTTAGGGAAAAAAATTAGACATTCCTCTCTTATTTTCATCCTCACGAAGCAATTTTCAAATTTTATAATTTTGGATTTTTCGGCAGCTGGCTCCCTCGTAGATTTTAAAAAAGAAATAATTTTCCTTGTAATATTGGGCTTACCGCAAAGTAACAAGCAAAAGATTTTATGAAACGCTAAGAAACCACAAACAAATAAATAACAAAGCTTTCATGCCCTCAATTCCTGATGGGGCTGCGAGCAACGATTATAATGGGCAAGAAATAAAAAGACAGCATGAATAAAACAATGGGCTAGTCAATTACATTTTTTAGTTTTTTGTTTGCTAGGTGTTACTTGCGTTAGCTGAAATTAATGAGCTGCCGAGGCACATGAAAGACACAAAAACTTCGGCCATATTTGCCGTTTGGGAAAGGTTTTGAACAAACCTCTTCTTTTGATCACTAAACGCTTTAGCTACCTCGTTCTAAACTACCTACCTTTTTATGCCTAACTCTTGCAACTTGTTAGAATAATTTTCTATACGCTTTTTTGCTTTCCAGCAAATATCAAACATCAATCTAAATATTTTTTCTTAGCATTTGGCAATACTAAATACATTACTTCGTCATTGCTGTCAAAAACATTAATTCCGATTCGTCACAATTGCAAAGTTACACTTGTCTGTTGCGTAAGAAACAGCGCAAAGGTATAAAAAACGTTAACCATAGGCTCGATTTCCCGACTAAAAGATATATTCTGATATATTCTGCGGAGCAAAAAAAGCATTTTAACCTAGTTTTATTGTCTTGCTTTTCATTTTCCTCACTTTTGTTTAAATCACGCGCTATGTTTCAAACAAATAGTAAAACACTGAAATCAAAATTCATTATCCCATTCTTGAATGTAAAACCTTGTGCAGTCTCGACTGGTCTTCTACTTCAAGCATTAGGCCTATAGTTTACAAGCTTCGCATTTACATTAATTAATCTTTTTGACTTTTTCTGCTTAATTTTATGTGAGGCAAGTTTTATGACATTTTTCGCCATGAAATCTTGTTTTATATGCGGCTAAGTCGTTTGCGAGCTTTTTTTAATTTTACCAAAAACAATAAGAATAAAACCAAATCTTTAAATTGTAGATTTTTTACACTAAAAATACCTGCATGACAAAGTTTTACTCCATCTCGGCCGACCACCGTTGGTGGGTACCCAAAAGTTGCCTTCTACGCACACTGGGTAAGTAGTTTCAATACTTTTTGAAGCATTGGAGGATTCTTTGCTTGGAGAATTAGTTGAAGTGTAGCTACATTGCAGCGAAGCTCGACATGTTGGATTCTGCAAGAACTCTTAGGTAGTCTGTTGGAATAGAATGCTGGCATCCAGAGGCAATTTGTAAGGCATTGTTGATTTGGACGTCAAGGATGGGCCAGGGATGGGCGCTGCGACACCACACTGGAGCTCAGTGCTAAGAAACAAAATGGACCAAGTTTAGGATGGACCAAGCTATGGAGTTTCCGTGTGCAAAGTGTCAGCCTTGCCCCTCACCTTGTACCAGCTAGTCGTCTCAAAAAGTTAACGCTCGATGAATGTTAATGGCATTAGTACGTGAGCAATCTGTCCAGCGAGATATGCTGGTTCTGGGCTAAAAAGCAATAATGTTCCCATCATCTCTACCTCAGTTTTCGTTTTGTCCATTTATTTTTGAGGTACAAAACTGTCGTCACGGTTTTGTTTTGGCTAAATTTCATTTTCAATTAATGGAGGTATCCAGACAATGTTGCCATGGCATAATTCACGCTTCTCTACTGCTACCAATTCTTTGAAAAAATTCTTATCAGAGCAAGGGTTTGTCAAGTGGCGGGAATATGCATGTTTCTTAGAGGTTGTAGGAAAAAGGGGCAGGGATCAATTCCCCAGAGACGCCATTTTTCAAATGCCGTAATATTGCGTGAGTACATTATTACTTTGTCACGGTCGAGAGACTTGTTTGTATCAATGACTCCGAGAGCTGAGCTCACGCGGGTGTATGCTCCCGGTGGGATCACGCATGCACGAGAGGTCTGAGGGTTGATGCCAGACGAAAAATAGTCCAGTCTTGTAAGTCAGGTGGAGTGGCTCTGAGGCAGGTCAGAGCAAGAGAGATCCCAGTGCTCTACTGCGATGCAGTCTCGTTATTGGACCCTAGACGTTTGGGAATTTCCCTCGTCATTGGAGGTATCTTGAAGAGATCAAGACCGTGCTTAAAGATATGTGCAACCTTCTGATTGCTTAAAACGAGTCTTTAAACATGTTTTCCTCACACGATTTTTTATAAATGAGGTATCTTTTGAGGGACGTTGTCATCAACATTGACGAACCTCCATTATTACCACTATTAAGTATTACTACCCAGGTATCGTGAGAGGAGGATCTATTTTTAAGCTCCTGCGGCTGAGAGCTACATGATGTTGTCATTGTCAATCACAACATTTGGATGCATATTTGAAAAATTGATATCATGAGGTACGTAAGCTTACATTTCCTTTTGTCGCTTTTCGTGTGAGAAGGGTTGCTGTTGTTGTTGTGATTACCCCTCCTCTTCCTCGGGATGGACTTTCAGAGTAAGGTCGTTAATACATCAGTCTTTGAAGTTTCGTGCAAACATAACTATTTAAGTTTTTTCAATCTCTTTTACTTCCTTTAGTTAGATTAAATGATACTTCTATCATAGGCAAAGTAAACATAATAGCTTTCGTTTTCTTCTTTTTTAAAGAATTGCTAGCGGAACACGATTCACTTCCTGAAGACTCTTGACACTTCTGATTAATAAGCCTTGCATTACTCCAGTAGTTTCCTTACTTTTTGAAAAATTTGTACGACAGACACTTGCAATTGTTATAGTGGTTGGTGGTCCTCCATAACAAAAATTTGAAGATAGTTTGCTATAATTAGTTTTAAAAGAGTATCCACCATTAATTAGAAAGGATCATTGGTGTAGCCAGAAGTAAATATTGGGAGGGGGCAAAAATATAGCTTGCGGTCTTGGTGTTTCTCCATTTTGTTAAATGATCTTTTTTTGTAAAATAATATTTTGTAATCCCTTATTTTGTAAATCTGTTTTTCAAATTTGTTGGATGATCTCTTTTTTGGAGATCGACGTTTTGTAACCGTTATATCTAAATCTCATTCCTCGATTGACTTTGAAAACTTTCCGGATCATAATCCCTGTACTCTTTCTAGCTTCGCTTGTGGGAAAGATTAAATGCTTTCTGCTACCAGCTCCATAAAACTGCTAAATAGAACCAACATTGGGAACCAATGATCCAAACTATAAAACACATTTTGTTTGCTTGACTTTCTGTTCAACTACTACGAAACTGCAGCTCGCAGAAACATGTGATTTGGCACGAGTAGTCACTACCCCGAGATTAGTGCCATAGAAGTGTTGACGATGTCATTGTGATATCATAACTAAAGATACTGTATATTTTTTTAATCCACATCTCTTGTTGGAGAAAAGCAATTTTTTTGTTTAAACGAACGTTAACACTTGGTTTTACCAATTTTCGCCACACCATCCTTTTTTTGTGGGTAAAATGACGTGATAACAAATATTTCTTTGAAGAATTAACTTTCTTGATTTTCTCCAAAACTACTAACCGTACAAACGCGGTTGAAAGATTTTGCTGGACTTAATACAAATCTGCTTTTGATTTAAGACTTTATAATAAGTTGAAATTTTAACAAACAATTCTATAAAAATTTGAGACTTCTAAGTGACGCAATTACCAAGTTTTTAAGCATATGTTTTTTGCCTTTTTTGCTGAACTCTTTAAATATTGCTCTGATTTATCATAATCCATACAACGTAAAAAGAATCTAATTTTCACAAATGAAATATTGTTAGACACCACGAAAAACGAGAATAGCATTTGACAGATGTGGCACAAACACATTTTCTGCAAGGTATTCAGCGTTTACGTCTGTCACACCAGATTCTGTTGCAGAAGTGAACAATTTTTCTCACAAAATTAAAGATCGCCCATTTTGTTGTTTTTGTACAGTTGGTCTAGTTGAAAGCAAAAGGCCAGAAGTTTCTGGCTTTAAACCTTTCACTTTGATTCTTAGAAATAGTGTGTCTCCTCTTCGAAATTCTAATGCTTTAGTGTTTTATGTTTACAAAGTTTTGAAAACTGAAAGAATTCAACTTTTAAAGACAGTTTTCGGAGAACAATCCTAAATTAGGAAAAATTTTGCCTCTGGCTCGTTTGGTTGTTGCCCCCTCCCATCCCAGAATCAAAGCCTTGTTTCAGCACTGGTAGATTTATTGTACGAGCGTATTATATCAGCTTTATTCGCCAAAAAAAGAAAAACACCATCGCTACCACAAAATGAAAATAGCAATCATAAAAAGGCTAAGTGACGTCACAGAAAGTGTTTTCACGTCAGTAGATCCTTTTCAAAATAAAATCAATAGATGAAAAACAGACATTTAAAAACAACTACCTTCAACAAACAAGAGTCAAAATTAAAGCAGAGAAACAAAAAATCGCTGGCAACATTAGTGTTTAATAGACTGCTATGTTAAATCCAATATTTGGTAGAGAAATAAATCCACTAAAATTGTATATTAGCTTGAAAAACTTACTTTAAGCACCTTACTTTTTCCAAAAATTTTTTTTATTCTTATAAAAAGTGAGGTTGGAATTATAATATTTTGATTCCCGTTTTTAGTTCTTCAGATGAATGTGCATCGTAAGTTGAATGAAATGGGTTTGACCACAACTCATTAATTTTACGCAATTAAATTCAGTTATTTTGTTATTTACTAATAACATCAGAGCAAAGGCAATAATACTCGTAAAATTAAAACATACAAAATACTGAGAGAAACTAAAAATACCATGTAACGAATCACGTCGAAGACGAGAAAAAATTTTCTATTTTTTTCCAGAAAATAGCTTTAAGTCAGAAACGGGCTCGAAAAATTTTCAAAACACGTGGCCCACTTTGCTCTCCGCTTCTTGACTACATCTATAAAATCCATGTTAAAAAAAAGATGCAAAAAAGAACGGAGCAATCAGAACCTCATCCGGAAAAGAAAAAACAAGCGGAGGAGTTAAGCCAAAGGGTATCCAATGCTCCTGATTATTCTTGCTTTGACCTCACGTATAGCCACTCCCAAAATAGAAAAAGAAGATTGTAGAAGCAAAGCGATCATAAGAGGAGAGCATGAAATTTGTCAAGGTGACCGGAAAAGGAGGCCGAGATGGCTCAAAAAAATATTTCTGGCCACTCTACTTCTACGTCACAATAGCATCACAACAAGATAGTAAGTGCCTTGCAAATCGTATATTCTTTTTGTAATTATTCAAACTCATTGTATCTTTGTGAGTGATGAGTTAAAGAAGTTGTCATGTTTTGAAAACACAAATTTCTGGCAGAAGCACAAAAAAAATTTTAATTGGTTTTTCCTCAATTTTAAATTCTGATACGTCATATTCCAACACGTTGCAGTTGAAGTGCAGCTTGACACGTCAGTACGTGCAATTATATAAATGACAATGTTGACATGATCAGTTGTTGCCGCAGAATGGCATCATAGCATTCACAGAAAACAACGAAACTTGCTAAAAGCAGTGTTTCAGCGCTAGCAAGAGCCTGAGACAGGGAGCTATGACAACAGTGTATAAAAATTTAAGAAGCTAGGGATAACAGAAGTTTAACAGTTCTATTTACATGTGTAAAAGAGAACTGTGACACAGGAATTATAGAGGTTTAAAGAGTACCAATTTCTCATGACAACTGGAAGAGGTGATGCAGTGGTTAAAACTTTACAGAATCTGGTTTGCAGTCGGTAGATTTGGATTTAATTTCCTTTTTGAGTCATTAGAGTCCTATAGCAGTAAAGGACTCCCCCCTCGGCCCTTAGCAAGAGGAATAAGCTTACTGTAAAGAAAAACATCCGAAACCGTATTTACTCAGTCTTGATTATTTCTTGGTCCTAAAAAGCCGTTGTTGATAAAAAAAAGTGTCAAAAAACGTACGATATTTCGTTTCTGTTAACTTGGCTTGCTGTAAAGTTACCATATCTGATGAGGCAAAATCCCGTACACATTTTTCGGTCATGTTCACACTTTTAAGTATTGGCAGAAAGGTTGCCTGGGTTGTAACTTTTGGTTAAAAATTGTTACCTTTTGCTTGCAAGTTTAAAATTTGTTACTTTTGTTACAAAGCTACCAAAAGTTGTTACTATTTCATTTCATTACAGTCGACTCCGCTTTATCCGGACACTGTGGTCCCTGCTGTTTTTGTCCGAATTAAGCCGAGAAATAAGCTTGTTCGAATTAACGAGAGATACGCGGCAAGGAGCTAATACGCCTATATACAGCATACAGCAAAAGTGTGGTAGGAGCCAATAAAAACGTCCAGAAAAGCAACTTTTAGGCCAAACAAAGGATTATTTATGTGTGATGAAAACATTTAAAATACAATAAAAAATAAACATATGAAACAACAAACGCTATAACTCAGTGTAATGTACGAAACACCACCTCGTTATGTTGCTCACGCAGCCTTGGCTCATTTTCTTGCCAGTCATGTAAGTTGCATTGCGACACACCAACAAGTGCAGCCAACTGTTTGGTTGTCAGTGACTAGTTTTTCTCCTTTTCTTCCTTAACCTCGTTTAATAACTTTACTTCTTCAATCAAAGCTTTCGGTGTCATCGCTGACTGAATCGAAAAAAAATTTAGCCGAATACAGTACACAAAATGCGCGGTGAAGTTGGTTGTCTTGTTTCTGTTAACATGATAGCATCACCATGTTATTGTTACATCATAATCACTCAAAACTGCTAGCGTAATAAATGTTAATGAGATAGTATTGTGACCTTTATTGTCCGAATTAAGCAAAGGTTTGTCCGAATTAGCGAGATAATTATATGTGTGATGTTCACTTTTGTTCCGTTCTAGGGACTTTTATCCGAATTAAGCGGTTATCGGGTGTCCGAATAAAGTGGATTCGACTGTATTGACATATATTTTGGGCCTAACTAAAGTAAATATTGCTCGAAAATAACGGTTGGTAATGTTGGAGACTCGTGTTGAGATCACATCTACTCATCTCCAAAAAAAATATAAAAAGGTCTTCATCCGCCGCGCAGTCACCGATTGTGCTACTCGCGACAAACATGACTGAATCCAAGTGGATTTGTTTGACTGGCCACTTATGGTAAATAAACACTAAAATTCCTGACATTTAAGCACTTTTTGGCATTTCTCCCTGACGCAGATTATAATAACTAAAATCCCTGACATGTCCGGGAAAATTCTGACGTATGGCAACCCCAGCTTGCTATATAGTTTTACGCAGTAAGGCAAAATCGAAGATGATCAATTCTTGGAAAATGGTTTGTTGGGATTTAGGTTGGCCTCGAGACCAAAGAGGCAATAGCAGTTGTGATTCTACATGATAAAAAGTAAGAAAATACAACAATATCTGCACCGGTCTTTTACACAGCATGTGAAGGCATTTAATGTAGTAAAGTGAGACAGAATAATGGAGGTTCTTCAGAGATTTAAACCAGATTGGAAATACCTACAAAATGATTGCGAGATCGTACATGGAACTAGTAGCAATTACCAGAATGTATGGAGAAATGTAGAACCAATTGCTGTAGGAGAAGTGCTTGGTAATGCTACTTAGTTTCTCCAGATTTATGTGACAGATATTGGGAAATTATGATAAAAGAAGCTTATGGTAGATGGCGAGGAGTTATGAATCAATATTGGGAGAAAGCGAGTCAATGCGATTAGATTTGTAGATGACCAGACGATGGTTGACGGATCGGGGAAAAAAGAGAATTCAGTTGATAAACTCAAAAGAGTTGCAAAAGAACGTAAAACTTGAACAAACAGTGGTGGCAAAGGTGATGCGAATGAGTACTTGTAGCATGATCAATGGGCAAAGAATAGAATAAGTGTCCCACTCGATGGTGTAGCATGGATTTCGGCCGCCCTGCGTGCAAGCAAAAAATGCCGCCCCATCTTTCATCAAGCAAATTGTAAACGTCAATTTTAGAATTTTCTGTGTTTAGATCAGGGATGTGGAAGCGGCTATTTCGTCAACCGCTTCCGCTTTCACACCTATCGCTTCCGCTTCCACTAACAAAAAACGAGAAAACGACGGTTGACAATTTATTTTTACTTTTGTGGGTCTGTAGCCTGCCTTCTACATTTTATCATTTTGAGGAGACAAAACCTATCCACATATTGCTATCATTTTACGTACTTTGCTTAAGCTTATTGTTCCGAATCACTCTGTGTTTTTTTTCTTAGATATTAAAGCTCGTGTTAAATGCAGAGTAGTGCTCTTCAATCTTTTTGTCATCGCGGAGCCCCTGATGTACTTTCGCGTTTGTGACGGAGCCCCACTAACAAAAATTTAGAAACCACAACTTTCTTGTAAGAAAATCAAATATTTTATTACTACACTTCAAAAAATAATTAAACACTTCAACAAATAAACAGTTATTACAAATTCCTTCACTACTTACAACCACTCTTACAACAGTTAATCTATTGCTTCTCAGATCTAAATCATATGACCACATATTACAACTCTCGACAATAACCTGTAGTCACAACAACAATATAGCGCGGATTTTCCCTCGAGTGAAGCCTGTACAAAAGTAATTGCCGGCCTAAAATAACACCATGATTTTGTCGATGTCGATTAATATAGCGTAGTGTTAGTCAAGACTTATGTCATTTTATTTTATTTTGGTAATTGTGATTTTTTGGAGGTTTTCTGAACATGTGTTTTTTTTGTCATTGCAAAACAATATAACTTAATTGATGAAGTTTTATCCGCATTATGTAGGCTAAACAGTAATGAATATTTTTTACTGTTCTGCTGTTGAGCGTTTACTGTCGTTAGAAAGCGTCGTGATATTAAGAACTTAGACAGATATTTGATCTATCTGGCTAACTTCACAATATTTTTGCATATTTTGTTTTGTTTGTTGTTTATTCCTGAAAGTTGCCTTGAAGTAATTAACAAAGTTTTATTTATCTAGTAAAACTTGTACTTGTGGCTTGTGTTGACATGACTGACAAGAAAGAAGACCAAATGGACACAAAAACAACTAACTATGGCAAGAGTGGTAACACAACAACAAATGAATCAGAGCTAAAATTACCAGCTACTGACTTTAATGGTATTTATGCCTCGTATGATGGAGATAAACGGCACAGAAAATACTGGAGAGCTCTACAATCCGCCAAACCAATTCGGTTTTCAAAGTAGGTTTGAGAAGTAACTGTAGGTCATTGCGACACTTGTTCTGCAATCAATGGTTCGTGAGTTGGCTGTTGCGAATTGTCATCTTCTTTACTGAGGTGGAGCACGTTATCAGACGGCTTCCCTAGTTTATATAGCAAACCTGATTGATATTTGTTTGGAAGGAAGTGGCAGTCTATTTCAAACAATTTATGAATACAAGCTGTAGACTAGTAGCCTCATCGATAGTAAAACAGACTGGCGTTAATGAGTATCAAAAAGTTGTCTTTTATGTCAAGCTGGCATAGCATCTTTTTTGTAGGCCATGTTCTTACCAGGTGAACCACAATTAATGAAAGAGTTCGTATATTTTTTTGTGAAAACCAATGCAAGGGACCTTCAGTATCTTTCTCCAACTCATAGGTTCACTTCAAAATAATGTTTTCTCTTTTAACAACTAGAAATGGTTATGAAGCATATTCAGAAATGTTCACTCACTTTAGGAGAAAAACTCCATCGCCCGTTGACAACGCAAATTTGTTTTCTTTTATGACTTTTCATTGGTTGAGTGAAGTCATATTTAAAAGCAGAAGAACTCTCACAACAAAAGATTTACCTCCACTGTCAAAATATGACGCTGCAGATTATGCAGCCCAAAGGTGAGAAGTTCCAGCCGTTGGCGTATTATTGATTTGTTTCTGGCAATTTTTCTTAAGCAACAATCCTACAAAAACAGCTACTGGTTTGAATGAGTATCAAGCAGGTTGTTACGTGTAAATGCGACTTCTGTAAATGCTTGACATTTTTTGGATGCATTTTTTTTTCATTATCATCTCTAAATTTACAGCTGGTTAAGCCTTGACGAACTTGACGCCGCGTTTGTAACTTTTGCCATTGTTTTCCTTTAAACTTATCTTAATTGACTTTCCCTCTATGATATACGACAAACCTTATTTAGCTTTCAAGCCAATCTTAATGGGCCTCAGTAGCGTTGACAGGGTTTACCTATGAACCAAAATCAAAAATTTTAAGGGGCGCGAATGTGCTGATGAGCCCCTTCAAAATAAAAAGATACAAAATTCGATTTCATAGAGTTGATCGTCAAAAAAGAAGATCTACTACTTGAGAAAGCAAAAAAACTTTGATTTCATTACGTAATCGACAGAAAACATTTACTTACAAAAAGTCTGCTGGATGAAAAGAGCCAAAACAATAAATTATTTCTATAAACCTGATTTCCAAATTAAAAAAGCTCTTTGACTGGCAAATAGAAAATAAAAAGGGAAATTGAAAATGCAGGCCTGCCAGCTTTGGCACCAGACCCTGGTCAGCCTGTCAACGCCTTTGATAGGCCTACAAACATATGCTATGATCTTATTAGCACGCAATCAATTCAAAATTTGAAATTTTGATTGTAAATATAGTAATACATGCGCAGTCAATCACTTTCAAGCCAGGGTCCAAGAATTTCAGGAGATCCATGAGAAATTTTCAGGAAGTTCACAAATCTGTCATTTTTATTTTTGGCAACTCTTTTTTATTTGATAGATTGATTCGACTGTATGAAGAAGATGCTTCAAAGCACGATGGAGTGCCTTCTATCAAACGAACTTTCTTCCGTTTTATCAGAACTCGAATAATTATCGCAACCATATCCGCATGCGTTTTCGTTACCGCTTCCGTTCTAGGACCAGTAAGTAAAGCCTTTACTATAGAATTTGTATCATTTTAAATGCAATTACGTTACTAGTCAATTCCACCGGCGTCCCCACATTGTCTTAAACATGTTACAAGGAAGTAAAAAATATTTGAAAAATCGGCTGTGCCGAGTTTACCCAAGAAGTAATAATTGTGAGAATAACAAAGAAATTTTTTGACGCGGCACCGTTTCTATTTACATGTAAGCGCACTGAAACTTACATTTGTTGAAATATAAAGAGCCTTTTTACAAAAAAAGACTCTTGATCGCGCAAGTCTCATAATGTTTGATGAACCTCATTCGCGAAGTGTTTATGACTTGTCAAAAACCGTTCACACGCCGATACTGCGTGGTTTTACGTATTCATGTTCTCTTAAAAAGGGTCTCCAACGAGTATTTTTTCCCGACCATGGGGGCCAGAAGCCCTGTCAGCATGAGTTCTAGGTCGCACTCACTCTGCATCTTTCCTTCTTTTTTATTGCAAACTGGTTGTAACCATAAAATAATTGATGCTCTTATTCACCGACATCCTATACCAATAACGTATTAAGCGATGGCCGTTGTGCCTTGCTCCCCTCGTTAGACCTCGACAAGAATGAAAAATGGTAAGGTTAAAGTGCGTAGTTGCATCACGCTTGATTCTCCAAAAACAATTCATTTGCCCGATTAATCTCAAAAAAAGTCATCTCTTCAATCTGGGGCTAACCCACTTTCTGTTTAATATTCTAGGTACGCCAGGGCTAACTGCGTGGTTTGTTTTGCATCACTCGCACTAATTTCGCTCTAATTTCACAAGTTCACACGCCGATACTGCGTGGTTTCAAAAAGGTCTCCAACGAGTATTGTTTCGCAACCGTTAGGGCCAAAAGCCTTGTCACCACGAGTTCTAGGTCGCACTTGCTCCTCATCTGCTTTTCTTCTTTATTGCAAACTGGTTGTAACCAAAAAATGATTGATCCTCCCAACATTCTATACCAATAACGTATTTAGGGATGACCGTTGTGCCATACTCCCTCTTAAGACCTCGACAAGAATGGAAAAGATAAGGTTGAAGTGTGTATTTACATCACTGTTGAATCTCCAAAAACAAGTCGTTTGCTCGATTAATCTCCAAAAAAGTCATCTACTTAGTCTGGTACCAACCCATTCTCGGTTAAAAATTTTTGGTACGCCAGGGCTAACTGTAAGCTTTGTTTTGCATCATTCGCAGTATATGAAAAGTTGCTGTACAACAGATTATCAGACGTGAGAAAAGCCTGGCGAGTATTATCTAACTGTCACGAATACGTAAATTTGCGTTGTAAGAATAGTTTTATATAAGTATACTTGCTGTAATCTGTTGTTTTATTTTGCCGTGATTTTTTTGTTTGTAAATATGAATTGTCTGAAGCCCCAAACTTGCTAAACTGTTTTCGAAGAAAGACCTTTTTTTTCTTTCGCATTTATTATTGGATTTGTAATTCACCCGCCTCTTCTTACATCGCAATGGTTGACGACGTGGCTAAGTTCTAGTGTATTGTAGTGAATCTTGTTTCTTCTCGAAGATTTCTTTTCACTTTTTTTATTACCGATTACGTAATTTATTAACGGTGTTTTTTGTTTGTGCCACGTGATGTTCTAACATTTTCCAGAAGATCGTCTTTTTGTATATAAGGCCGCGAGATTTTATGATTTACAGAGAATAGTTCAGTAGAGTGACACGTAGTAGAGAAAAGAAGTCTATTGATCTATGGTGATTTATTGTGGATTTCTATTAGTGTGACAAGCGGTTAATAAGTGGATTTAGTCTTGGTTGGATCTGATTGTTATATTAAAGCGCATTGTTTTTTGGCGTTCGACGAGCGAAGGAATTCAAAGTCTTGAAGTGGTTCATAAATATATTTGTTCTGTTCTTGATCAAGAAGTGCGTGAGTTAAAGTATCTTAGTGGAAGCCAATCTTTTCCTAGCAATTAAGTTGCATTCAAACTTAATTATTCGAGCGATAATACAAGTCGCCTCAATTTTAAAAAGTAAATTAAAGTTGAAATAGAATCAAAAAATTTCTATTGAACGCGACACTAACTCATCTCACTCCAAAAAATAGCAAGAAAATTATTGCAAACGAAGTATATGATGCAATAAAAAACATTGAGCTATTTGACATACTGAACGTAAAATAGAACAAATGGGATTCGTCTATGACTGGTGCCAAAAATAAATTCGTCACGTGTTTGGAAGAAAGCGTGGATGACCATTGCAGTAGATGGTGTGCCTTGGATGGTCAATTGACAGTTTTTTGGGAACAATTGGAAAGAAATTTAAAGAATGTGTTTCAAATTGGCCAGTACAAAACCTCAAACCAATACCTTACGACAGCTACCCAATACTTCCAAATCGTGTAGTTGATGATCTTAGCAATAATAAATATTATGGATAAACGAATTTGTTTGGCAATTATGTTGATTTTATGCATCTACCAAGAAACTACAAAAAATGTAATTCTCTTGGCCAAATTTTGCCCATTAGGAAATTTCCTAACATGGTTCAGCATTAAGCATGACAACACAACCACTCGCGCTAAGCCAACAAAAAACTTCTTCAAGTTTATTTAAAGAGTACGCCAGTTTCCAAATGGAAAGGTTGGAGAAATTCCCATGAGAGTTTTCCAGTGAAGCGTATACTCTGCTTAGCCTGAAAATATGCTTCAAGTAACATTGGCCAATGAAGACCACAGCATTTATTGCATAACAGTCAACGAGATTTTGGTAATTTGAATTGCAATATCATCAACCTCGGAAAAAGAACATCTTGAACGAGTTGCGTCTGTAGAATGTGTTAAACAAAGCCTTGTCCGTCAGTATTATGTTCCAGAACTCAATCTTTAAGCTGGAAGTTTTCATGAGCTGGTGAATCTTGGCACCACAGAAGTTGGTCAGCCTCCAACTACTGATGAATTTAACTGATGCTGCAATTACAGAAATCCAGGGAACACTATTACACCTCCATCATCATGCCACAATTAGCCTGTTGAGCACCACGTAACTCTTGTAAGTAAGATATCTTCAGCTGTAGCTGGTTATGAAAAACTAAATTGATTGATTCACCACAAAATTTAATTAAAAGGCCTGATGAAGAAATTTGTTTTAAAACAGTATTTTGTCTAAACAATATATTCCCATGTGAACTGCAGACAAAATCTTTCTTAAAGTGAACATTATTAATAAGTCTATCGTCATTTTGCTTAAATCTATAATTCCGGTATCCAGTTATTGAACATTTGGTAGTGATTACATTACTCGTGCTAAAATTTACAGGTTTGTGTGACTAGCATCTTTGTGAAAAAGTAGTGTTGCAGTTTCTTGTCGCCATCATTATCCTGTTGGCTATTTCTTTACATGGAGAAGGAGTACGATTGTTGCAAAATATTTCTTGTTTCCACGTTTATTCTTGTTCTGTTTTATGTACCACTCAAGGCTATATCTATTTTTTCTCCATAGTAGCATCTTTTTTTGTGAAATTCATGAGATAATGTTTAATGACACAATAGCCTCACAATCATGTTTGAGCACTTATCTGATTCTGAAGACAGGGCTTTTATCAGCGGCTCACTATGGGTACAGTTACTGCAGTATATTGACCGAACAATATCTTTGACTAGGATCGCACCCGCAAAATATAATTTTTAAAATCACACAAATTCTTAACTGTTAAAGAAAAAAAGTGTTTTATAACAGATGGGAATGTGGGTCTTCTGCACATTTAGATACCAGTTTGAATCTTCCAGCTTAAACGGTTCTCGCCATACAAGCTATAAAATGAATTTGGTGCTCGGATGACACATGACCTTTAATTGCTCGGCCACGTTGACATACAAAACTTGAAAAAAGTTTTTCTGTGTGTTCTTGCTATTTTTCTAGTGCAGTGGTTGTCAAACTTTCTCGATCCGTGGCCCCCTTCCAAAGATTCTCAACACTTGTGGCCTTTTGGCTCTTCAATCAAATATCTAGTTTTGCTTTTAATGGGTTCGATGAGTCATTTAGTTCGCCACGTTTAATAATAAAAAAGCCAACAAACTAAAGTAAAAGAATAAATGCATTGCAGTCAAAGAATTAAACAAATCATAGTCAATTTACTTTAAATTAACCTAGTCAGTGCGAAGCGTGTTCTTGTACTCGCCTGAGAAGACCTTTGATATTCGGTTCCGTAACTTGGACTGAACAAGGCGAATGTCACTGCATACATTGAGGCGATTTCTGGATTTTGTTTTTATGGACGCCAGATTAGAAAATCCAGCTTCGCAACGATAGGTATTGCAAATTGAGCGAGAATTACGAAAACCTTCTTGCTGAGTAGCGGAAATGAATCACGAAGAGACAACCAAAAGCTGGAGTCGCCAGTTTTGTTATTAAATGCCAGCCTTATTGCCTTCAAAACTTTGAATTCTGCTAACTCCTCTGCTTCTTCGGCATTGGGGTCAATTTCAGTGTTAAACGGATTTCTGTACAATCAAACATGCAACGTGTCGTCGTTGAAACATGATCGAAACTCAACTGAAACAATTTGAAGATGCCCTATGATGCAAGTTTTGATGTTATCTGGCAAATCAATCCTATGCATTTTCAGGCATCTTTCCAACAAAGGAAACGAGGTAGTGGACCACCGGCGCGATGGTGTAGTGGTTAGAGCGTCCGCTCCGTAGTCGGTAGACCCGGGGTTCATTTCCGAGGTCGAGTCATACCAAAATACTTTAAAAATGGTATTCACAGCTTTCCTGCTTGGCGTTCAGCATAAAATAGGGACAATGTGGAGAACAAGCCGGCAAGCTCGCTTGTTGTGTCCTTAGGCATGGCACATAACGGGATGCCTCTATCTTTATATGGCAGACAGGTGGCGATCCGTACTTTACCGGGTTACAATTGTTAAGCTGCTTACACAGCATGCCGTAAGTGACGATTCTTGGGTACCCACCAGTGGCAGTCCGCCTTGTTGGTGGTGGGGCTAACAGTCGCTCTTGACTGGTTCGAAATGGGCTGCCATCTTTCCCTAGCCTAACTTCAATTGAGTTGACGGTGTGAAATGGGATTGCCGTTTGTGCCGTACCTCCATCTCAAGGAAGAGGAGGGGTAACCACAACAACAACAGGTAGTGAACCCTACCTTGATTCGTGCTTGCCAGACTCCCATTTGAGCAGTTAGCCTAGCCAGCTTGTCTGTAACGTCGCTGACTGTCACATCACGGCCTTGCAAATACAAGTTAATGTCGTTGAGGAGGCCAAATACATCGACCAGGCACACAAGCATCACAACAAACTTTTCAGTGTGAAATTGAACATGGAGGCTGTTTTTGTTTACTCAAAGAAAGATTTTAACCTCATTTTTAAGTTCACACAACCGAGAGAGACATTTGTCCCTCGACAGCCCACGCACTTTGGTATAAAACAAAAGTCGCACATGTTGCGCTCCTATTTCTTTGGCCAAAAGTTAGAAGAGCTGATGATTTTTTGCCCTCCAACGAATGAAGTTGATTACTTTGACCGCAACGTCCATAATTTCCATCAAACATAGAGGAAGAGTCTTTGATGTTAGAGTGTAACCGGTGTAGTGAGCAGTGACAGGACGTCACATGAGGTTATTTGTTCTCTACCGGTGTGACAAACTCTGATTTGACGCTATCATCGGTGGGGCACTGTCAGTACAGATGTGCTTGAAATTCTGCCAGCTGAGCTCGTTAGCTTCAAAAAGAGTCCACGAGAGCTTTGACATCAGCAGCAGTTGTTGTGGCTGACAGGGTGTTGCTAAACATGAGCTCTTCCCTCATCTTTTTATCTTTTTAATATTGGACGAAGGAGATCAAGTGGCTTTCTAAAGCGCTATCGGTAGACTCGTCTAGTTGAATGCTAGCCTGCAGCGTGCATTGCTTGATTTCGGAGCAAACTTGCTGGCACACATCAGCGGTCATGTCGTCAATCCGTCGGCGAATGGTGTCATTAAAGAGCGAAACTTGCTGGATTTTTTTTTGCTTCCGATCCGATCATTATTTCAACCATTTTTTCTGCTCATGCCTTGATAAGTTCCTCAGCGATAAAACGCGGCTTCTTACACTTCGCAATTTCATATGCCACCTCGTAGCTGCATTGAAAAGTAGACTTTTCCTCTACCGTAAATCCCAAATTAGGTAGAGTCGCTTCTAGGTTGTATCGTACTCTTTTGGCAGACAGAGCATCGATGTCATTATCCTTTTTTTGGGGATGCTTTTTATCGCAATGGTTTTTTAGATCAGAGGGTCATAATGACGCATTTGACATCACGACCGAGCAGTGAAGACCCGAGCACTGCGCACAATCACGACCGTTTTGAGTAACTTTTGTGAAGCCAAAAGAGACGTAGCTCTTGTTCCACTTGCGAATTTTCGATATTTGATAACACAAAAATCTTGCTTAAGCTAAATGCACGTAAAACTTGGTCTAGAGTCGAAACAGAATACAATCAAAGAAGTAGTTAAATTTCTATTACCATAATTACTCTATCTTCGTAATTCACTAAATTTATATTTTCTAGGGCAGGACGTACCAAATCTTTTCCACTTACAGCCACTATCTTTGTAATAACAACAAATCACAACGATATAGTGCGGATAATTCGTCTCTATCCGCAATTAATTCTCACCTTGAGTTAACTCCATCATCAATGCGGACCAGGGCCGTAACTTCGTCAGGTGGGGCACAGGTGCAAACATCTATTTTGGGGTCCCCATTTTTTTCTGTACTTAATATTCAATTGAGCTACTTTTCTCAGCACAGGAGTGATTGACAACTCCGCGTCATAGAAAGATTTTTCTATTGAAATAATGAGACAAAAAAGCATTGAGCTGAACAGGTAAAAGGGGCTGAAGCTAAGTTTATTGAACCTGCAAATGAAAGGATTTAATTGGAACAAAATTTCACCAAGATTGTACGGTTCAACATAATTTTTGTGATTGCAGTGTATTCAAATCGAAATAATGGCATAGCAAGGATTTTATGGGAGGGGGCACGCTGCAAAAACAATTTTTTGATTGTTTAATAAAAGTTTAATCAAATAAACGTTGCAAACCAAAATCGTTTCATAATGAGAAAAAAAAAATTATGTGCAACATAATTTCTTTGATGCAAGGTGCTTTGTGAGCACTATCAACAATATTTATGCAAAATAGTGATGAGGTATGCAATGCCGATAAATTGTTCAACCCAAAAAGAATTAACATACAGTACACTGACATCACCACAAAAAACACAAACTAATAAAACACAATAAGTTGTGGCCAATTAAGTAGGCTACCATAATTTACTTGCGGGTGATTGGAAACCTGAAAATTTTTCGTTTTGCTGTTACACTAGCGAACTGCTGGAAAACTTTTCTAAAATCTAAATTTTTATTTCTTTATTTTTCTATCGATAGCAGAGCCAAACCGCTAAGTCTCTCTTGGGACATGGAGCTTCGAAGAAAGTTTTTGATCAGTTTGAGTTTAGGAAAAGACCTCTCTGCCGTAGCAACTGTTGCAGATACTGTCATATACATCATGTATGCCGTACAAACTTCCTGGTAAGTTGTGGCAAGTGATGTATTTTCAACAATCAAAAAAGAAGCCATTTCTTTAGCAGATTTTAAATGGCCAATTTTTTCTCCAAGCGATGTTTTGATGGAGAGCATCTGGCTAGGAAACAACTTAGAGACGTCATCAGAAAATGTGTTAGAAAATTATTTTGCTCTAATCTCAAGACCCAGATGAAAAGCATTTGATTGAAAACTTGGTTCCAAAACTTGTAATGACGTCATCCCTGATTTCATTCTGTCAAAGCAATTAATTAGTTGCCGAGAAGGTATGTCCATGATCGGAAGAAACACAGCTACGCAAAATTGCTTCTTAGAATTGCTTAACATTACTCCTCCGGATATTTCATCAAAGTAGGCTTTTGTTTTCTTTGCTCTTTTGTTTAAAAACTGTCTTGGCAAACCCCATGTAGAAGCAATAGAGGAAGCTTCCTTTAGTACTGCGTCAAACCTCCTTCTGAGTGGAACAATGTCTTCAGCAGCAATTCGCATAAGTTAATGAGCAGAAATTAAGTCAATTGCTTTATACTGCATAATTTTTGAAGGAATGTTGATGATCTGCAAAATCTTGCATTGCACAACCAGCATGCATACAGAGTCAAAGTTTTCTATCTGTTTCTTTATTGCCATAGCTTCATCTCTTTTCTTTCGCTTCATGCTGGTAAGTATTATGTGAGTCAAACACCTCATAACATCACCAAATCTATCCTTCAAAGCATAGACAGCATCATATCAACCAGAACACCTAGTTGGATTCAACGCTTTTAATGTAGGATTTAAGCAAGAATGATCATGGACATTCTGAAGCTTTTGCCACGACACAATACTATGTCCGAAAAAATTATATACAGACTCAATGGTGTCGTAAAATTGAGGGGTCTCAGTCACGGCTTCTATGGCACCTTTCAACACCAAATTTAAATTGTGCGAAGCACAATGCACGTAGTAAGCATGTGGAGCCAGATCTTGGATCTTCTTATGCAAGACGGAATACTTCCCGCTCATCACTGCAGCGCCATCATATTCTTGTCCACGGCAGTTTTTTTATATCAAGTCCCTTTTGCTGAATAGAATTTGCTATCAGTTTGTGCAATCCAATATCAAATGAATCCTCAACTTCGATAAATGAAGTAGACGCTTCAACAACTTTCAGTTCTGATGGCGTTCCATCATCGTGGTAATCGATTTTGACGTAACGAAATACTTCACTTAACTAGTCTTTTTTGCTGACATCTTGAGTGGTATTAAGAATAATGGCAAAAAAAGAGCGCTCTGTAGTTTGCTTTTTATATCACGGAGAACTTCTTCAGCTAATACTGATATTAGTTCATTTTTTATCAAGGCACTTAAATATTTTGGATAACCTTTAGGTGGTTGTAAAAGTTTGTCTAAAACAGTATTGTATTTGGCAAGAAGCTGTTTGATAGAGAGAAAATTGCCCTTGTTATCCTTCGAAAGTTTTTCACTGGATCCACGAAAAGGTAAGTT
The DNA here is from genome assembly GCA_963675345.1 of Trididemnum clinides. NCBI lineage: Eukaryota > Metazoa > Chordata > Ascidiacea > Aplousobranchia > Didemnidae > Trididemnum > Trididemnum clinides. Next base: position 15,449,415 of record OY776302.1, read on the forward strand.
GCATTTAGCTAACATCAACGTAACATTCACTAGTCTTTCCAAAACACTATGCCAGAGTTTGTTTTTTCCAGCAAAAATTCGTGCAACGCTTCTTCCATTGACACACGCCTCCGCATGATGTGTGGAGCTTTCATGGCTTCGAATTCGCTGCGATAAATGCCTCCAGTCATTTAAAACTGCTGTACCCTAAGGGTTTTGAAGTGCGTAAAAAGTTCCTGGAGGGACATCTTCATCAGAAAATAACAAGCAAATAAATGATAAACAAATACCAAGCAAAATAACAAAAATAACAAAATATCAGGCAGGCAGTAAACACCGTTTTCTTTCATTGTCGTATGGCAGGGTATCTATGATCCAGGTTAGACACAAGAAAAAGATGGGAACCGAGAGTTTATCCTTTTACCACTCCAATCTGCTGTGTTGCCTAGATCAGATGCTGGCAGTGACGGAGTTGAGCCAGCACCTTGTTTCATCATCCAAAACTGTCAGAACCATTATTCCTCGAGGTGCCAGATGTATGGGACATATTAAAATAATGCGGTTTGCAGTTTGTTCACTAGCGCCACACTCGCATTTTGCTAAAGAAGCGTGGCCCCATTTGTGCATGAATAAACGCCAGTACCAACGCCAGTACGCAGGCAACTGAGTTTGACCCAAGCAGTTCTGGTCAAACTCATTTCAATAGATTTTATGCTGTCCTTAGGAATGCAGACACCGAGCGCTGACTTACTCTTGGAATATTCTTTGTCCCATGTCAAGTTCGTCCATTGGGCAGCGCGGATGCCCAACTCAGATAAGTTGTGTAATAGTTTCCGTGCGTCAGAAGCAAACTGGCGTCTAGATTTGAGTCTCTCCTTGCTAGCAGCCGCTGGCTCAGTCAGCTGGCCATGCAGAATGTGGCCAGGGTCTAAAGAACTGCGATTAGCCAAGGAGAGTGTCGCTCCTTGGCGGCGAAGCTCAGCTGACTGGATGCCTGAGAGGACTAGAAGATTGTCCGTTGGAGTGGGACGTAGGCATCCAGTGACAATGCGCAAAGCGTCATTACGAACGCTGTCAATGAGGCGATGGGGCGAGTATGCGCGCTGCGACACCAAGCTGGAGCACAGTACTCAGCAGTTGAGTAGAATAGGGACAAGGCAGCTGTACGCAATGTCTTGGCACCAGCGCCCCATCCTGAACCCGCAAGTCACCTCAGCAGCGAAACGCGCGTGAATAGTTTTTCGCGCAATGCCTTAATGTAATGACGATACAGGAGCGCTCTGTCCAGTTTCACACCACGATAGGTCGACACTGGGCAAAATAGTAAGATTTTACAATTGTTCTTAACTTTTAGCTCACACTTAGCCTCTCGATTGAGGAGATGAAAAGCTTTCGTCACCATTTCGGCATGGCTGAGCTTTAGCCGCCAAGTCTGGAGATATGCAGAAAGTGCAGTCATGTCTTCGCTCAAAGTTCTTTCCAACACCTTCCAATCTCCAGATGAATAAAATATTGCCAAGTCGTCAGCGTAGGCATATTTATTGGAGGTTATGGAAGCCAGATCGTAGATAATGAAAAGAAGAGGAGCCAAGAGTGATTCCTGTGGGAGACCATTTTTCAGGCGTCGGAGCCTGCTTGGCTTGCTGTCACCAGTGGTCGGGGTGAAGCTTCTGTTCCGAACAACTTCCATGATCATCCGGACCACGTGCTTGTCCAGCAGAAGTCTCAGAAACTTGCAGGTGAGGCCACGGTTCCAGACAGTGTCATATGCAACTTTCAGATCGATAAACAAGGCACCAGACTTCTTTTTGCCGCAAAAGAATCGTCAATGTTTTGCGGAAGCAAAACAACCTGGTCTGCGGTAGACTTTCCGAGTCGAAATCCAGCCTGTTCCTTTGAAGGCAAGGGGTCGACTATTGGTTCGACACGATTGTAGACCAGTCGTTCGAGGATCTTGTAAAGTATGCAGAGCAGAGAAACAAAACCGTAGCTCTGTGGGTCCTCTACAGGTTTTTGGAGCCTAGAGATTGCGAGTACCAGCGTCCTTCTTCATACTTTGGAATTTTGAGTTGGCGCAAGCAGAAAGAAAGGAAGCCACGTAGCCAGAACTTCAAGCCTGGACCAGAATGGATCAAAAGCTCCGGAAAAATAGAGTCGGGGCCCGGAGCTTTTCCTGGTCTTAAGTGTGGGGGGCAGCAGCAAATTGTCTTGGAGAAAAATCTCCGAAAATATTCACTGCATCTGGAGCAGTAGCCCTCAAAGGTCAGACAATTCCTGCATGGCGAATCGAGAAATCTTTCGATTTGCATTCTAGTATTTCCCGCTTTTTACCAGCTGGCTAGCAATAGCATTTGCTGAAACGGGATTGTCGTGACCTACCAGTAAGATGGTTTAACGTACTCCATGCTACCCGGCTAGAGTGTGAAGAGTTGATATTCTGGACAGCCTCAGCCCATCAATCCCTTCGTTTCCTGTCAAGCCTGGCAAGCAAAGCTGTAGCAGCTCTGCTAGATTCATGCCCTTCAGGTTATTACAAGAATGTTTGGTTCAGGTTTTTACACTCGGCATCCCAACATGGTATACGAGTATGGAAGACATCTTCTATTATTCCCATCCACAAGATGGGAAAACCTCTCGACTCTCCTGCTCCCTTCCGGTCTATCTCTCTCACCTCATGCGTCTCAAAGCTTTTTGAACGCATCATTCTATCCCGTCTTCTCTTCTTTCTGGAATCTAATTCCATTCTCTCTCCCCGCCAGGCCGGTTTCCGCCCTGGAGGGTCTACTCTTGATCAAATTCCGTTCCTTCGGGTGGGTTTAACCAACCCAGACCGCGCTCTTGTACGATCCATTCCACTATTTATTTCTCTAAAGCTTTTGACTCTGTCTGGCATCCCGCCCTTTACCATAAACTTATTTCTGCTGGCTTCCCTCCTTGCTTTGCTCGTTGGACTCAATCTTTCTTTTCTGATAGGTGCGCTTGCGTGGTTTATCAAAATCACAAAGGTCGTTCCTTTCGAGTCGGTCGAGGTGTTCCACAAGGATCCGTTCTTGGCCCTGTACTTTTCTCTCTTTTCATCAATGATCTTCCGGTTTCTCTGCCTTCTTCCGTCAGCTGCTCTCTTTACGCTGACAATCTGGCCATTTGATCCTCCTCCCCTCGGTCCCCACTGCGGTGGAGGCCTCACAAAGAGCTCTGTTTCGATTGGAGCGCTGGTCTGAGTACTGGTGTTTTTCTCTTAATCCGAGCAAATGTGACGCCTCCTTCTTCTTAGTGGATTTCCTTCAAACTAACCTCCAGCCCAACCTCCTCTTACTCGGCTCCCGCCTCCGTTTCAACCTAACTCCAAATTTTCTTGGGGTCACCTTCAACCGCACTCTTTCCTTTTCTAAACATGTATCTTCGCTGAAGACTAAATTCTTTCCACGTCTCAAGGCCTTACGCTGTATCTCTGCTTCCTCGTGGGGGCCCCTCTAAGAAGTCCCTCTCTGTTCTGTATAAAGCTTTTCTTCGGTCCCTTCTCACTTATGCTTCACCCGGATGGTTTCCTTTCTTAAGCATTACCAATATCACCAAACTGAAACGCCTCCACCGAGCGGATAGTCGCGCCATCACCGGCTGCCTCTCGTCCTCCCCTATCCCACTTCTCCTTTTGGAGGCTTCTTTACCTCCCCTACGAGTCACCCTGATTCATTTTACTCTTTTATCTTATGAGCGGGCTTTTCGTCTCCCAAACTCCTTTCCCATTTCAGGTTTGGCCAGACTAGGAGTGAAACCAAGACTCTGCAGATCGTCCTGGAGAGCTTTTGCGTCCACTCACCCGCTCATGGTTCCTTCTACTTGTTCTAAGGAGGCCTCATAATCTGGTGCTCTGGACTGACGGCTCTGTTTCCTTTCCTTTTGGCAAAGGCGACTCTGGCGTACTTGCCAACTGCTCTCTCTGTGGCACTGAGGCCACTCTTTCCTTTTCAGCAGGTCCAGTTTGTTCAAGTTTTTCCGCTGAAGCCTGCGCCGTTCTGCACGCTCTTTGCTGATTTCGGCAGCACCAACAAGTCTGCCATTCTCCTCCCAAATAACTCTCGTTCTGTCCTCACCACTCTGTCCTCTCCTCCATCGTTCCTCTTATCTCAAACTCTGTGGCAGATCTGGCAGGAACTGTTTTCTCTCTTCTCCTGTTCTATCAGGCTACAATGGGTCCCCGGACACTCGTTTCTCCCGGGGAACGACGCGGCTGATGAGCAGGCCAGACGGGGAGCGCTACTTGCGCCCTCCACAACCCCTTTAAGTCCCTCTCCTCTTACCCCTCGTATTTACTCTATTCTTTTCTCGGACTGGAGGCGTACTGTCTCATCTAAATTCTTCGACACGCAGGTTCCCTCGATTTTCACCGAGGACCTTGTGCTCCCTCGTCATGCTTGCTGTGTTCTTTCTCATCTACGCTGCAACGGACACAGCCTTCTGTTAAGTTCTTATCTCTCTAGGATTGGCAAAATCGAGAATCTTTCCTGCAGCACCTGTGGACGCTCGTTTCAGGACACTTCTAATCTTATTCTGTACTGTCCAGCTACGGACTCTTTGCGCTACTCGCTCTTTGGCAACTCTGTGTCTCTCTACGACCACTAATCAAGGTTCTGGAGAGTTTCCGGCTACTGGGGCTCCATGCTCTTCCGTCATGCCCCCATCCCTCGGAAGGGGTCGGGTAACAACAACATTTTTTCGTCGGCCACGTGGGATACACTTTTTCGACGCAGTGCTGATGGCGTTACAGATACAGTGATATGATTGATCCATATCAGGTGAATCACGTGGTGACAAATTCCTGGAAAGTTTGTTTGTGAGAGTGATATAGTGGCTCCAATTGGCCTTTTGGAAGTTTCATCGCTTTACAGGCTTGCTTGGTACAGGACGAGCAAACCTGGGTGGAGTAATAAGCGAGAGTCGATGTTGAGACCTTGGGAACTTTTCTTAGATATGTCAATCAGGTAAACGACTGTTCGAATCGATACTGACGAATGCAAGATGGGGTTGGTACTTGTATTCCAGCGGCCAAAGTGGAAGCTGGCGGCATCTTTTGAATTATAAAATAGGGTAAGATTGTTGGTATTTTCCCGCCGACCAGGCATTCTCCATCTGCAATGTTGGCATCATAACACCAATCAACATGCTGGCAAGGAAAGTCGCCAGCATAGAGACAGGAATGTGGGAATTCTGGGAGATCGGATACTTGCAAACGTATCGGTGAAAGTTTGTAAACGTTGATTATTTTATATCCATCAACGTCGACGCATAACACTCAGTCTCCGATGTAGGTGGAGATTGGTCGAAAAGGGTCCACTTCAGTCGTTCATGGACAAACGTAGCGAGGCCATGCTTCCTGCTTAAGGAGAACCCAACTATTTGGTAGTCCGGTAGAATTAACCTCTGTGCAGAACCAACTCGGTCCATGCTTGATAAATAACGCAACCAATATCTTTGTAGTTTTAGATCTGATTGTGTTACAAAATGGTATTAATTTGCTGAAAATGAACGACCGCTTTGGAGCGGATCTTTAGGGAAAGGTTCGTCGGGTTGTTTGGGACCTGTTGCAATACTTGCTTTCTTGATCTTGTGAGTTTATAATAATGGTGGGAAAGTCGTCACTTTTGCTTGCATCTGATCTATCTTTAGTAGTATCCGAACTTTCTGTCTTATGAATGCTGACGTCAACAAGTTGGGGAGTAGATTCTGCCTCACGAATGCTGACGTCTTGCTCATCCGCTTTGGATGTTTCTGGTCGAGTTAGCCACGAACTCAGTCGCTGAGAGTTTTCTGGCTGCCTCAGCTATTTTTCTCCTCTTAGCTTGTCTCTTTTGTACTTTGCTTTGATAATTTCTTTTCATATTAAATTGCAGTCAACTAGAGTTTTACAATGTTGTTACTCAAAATCTAAAAAGTTTAATAAAATTTAGACAAGGTTAGTAAAGTTTAATGTAACAAACTCTCTTTGTTATTGTTTTTCCGCTCACGAAATAGTACTGCTGCGAGCGTAAGGACTACGTTATGTTTAGCAAAAAGGATTTTAATAGAAAGCTCAAACCCGACTTTTCAATCACTCAAATCACAACTTCTTTCAACGAAAAAAGTTTATTAACAGAAATCACAAATTTGATCACTGACTAATAGAATGACGTCTAGCACCCAGATGGTTAAACTAAATCTACGTAGCTTATTCAAATAAAATATCACTATTCTCACAAAGAAAGGCGTTAGATCTCATTAACCCTTAAAAATCTAACTCCTGCCACACAGGCAAAACAGTAACACAACAAAACGCTGACTTTCACAGCACAAATTACAAATTTATGTATTTATATGAAGCGGGTAAAATTTACCAGAAATAATTAACAACTTCGAGAAAATACTATATTTTCTATTGTACTTTGATGCTGGAGGCAGATCCCTCTTGATAGGAGATCGCCTTGAAAATTGCTGGCTAGCAACTAGCAACTCATGTATATATTTTCTTAATTAATTATTTTACGACGATATAAGCCAGCCAGATAGTTACTGTTATGTCACAAAGCATCCAAGTTGAAAGGCTAGTAAACAAATTATGTAACATGTGATAGTATTAAGTTACTGGACGGTAGTGGAAAATTGTAGAATTATCTCCAAACCATCACATGATATTATGTAATGACTAGGCCATAAAGCAAAACTTATTAACAATTACAAGCAAAAATAAAGCGGATAAATATGAAACTGTGTGATCATTACAGCTTAAACTTATTTTCCTAAACAGACGTAAGTGAGGGTAGCGTACCAATTACGTCATGAATACGTCACAATTAAAATAAATTTGACACAATCGAAGCTTCAAATATGTTCAAAAATACTTCAAATAAATTAGATGGTTAAATATAAATTAAAATTATTGATGAAGTGTGATATTTAATAATAATAATAACAGGTTTACTTGAGCTTTGGACGAAAATATTTCACAATAAGATGTAGCAATGCGGGACTACGGTGCATTGCATCGGTGTTAGTTAAGGCCCTGATACGGACCTTCCGTTCGTCCCCGCAACACGTTTTGATTATAATCCTTCTGCACAGTGAAGTGCGAAATTTTGGTCGTATACATATAAAGCGAGCAAAATTGAAATTGCTGGACGCACCATTACGTAACAAAGGGAGTTAGCTCTTTCAGAAGTTATTCAAGTTGTAAACAAGATTACGGCAAAATCTGCAACTTGCTATCACAAGATTCCGTTACTACTTATAAAGACTTAATCATTTAATTTATGTAATGCGACGGATTGAAAATAAAGCTACAATATACAGTATAATTCAAGAACGTTCCAGAAAAATGCGTCACCGAACGTCACAAGGGAGGTCTACGACGTAATAATGAAAACTACAAATTTAAGTTTAACTGGCGAACACTTAAAATCGTGACACTTGGGTTTTGTAATACTATTGAAGGTCTCTGCAAAACTACCTAGTGAAGGCCTTTGCTCGTGGCCCCCGGAGAATCGCTCCACGGCCCCCAAGGAGGAGGGGTCGAGGGCCCGTTTGAAAAACCCTGCTCTAGTGTTTAAAACCCATTTTTTCATTTCAAAAATTCACTATAATTTTTTCCACCTTGATATTGAGATTTGTAATGAGATGCTCGATATGGTGTTAAATGCAAATTATAATGTACATTGGGTAGAATTCTAAAATTATAGCTTTTTGCATGTCTCATTACTTCAACTGTAAAATGTTGCCAATCGATTGAGTGGATTTGATGAAATCGACTGTGGAGTCATAAAACTATACTTCAATTTCATTGCGCCAGTATCATTTATCAGTGAGCAACCCAACCCAAATATTTTCATCTAGATGCCAATTTTTTTCTGCTTATTTGTGGACTCAGAGACTCGGCTTCTCAGTCTTCTCCAATTTTTGTGTGCTTGGTTTGCATATGGCTTTACTAAACTCACTATTGTACGATATAATAATAAATATTCATGGGAACTGGTTGTAGTGACGTAAAACTGATTGGGGCAGGATAGAGGGCAAAAGGACAAGCTTTTCCTGCTGCAGCATAAAAGCAAACATGCTGTAACTATGACAATTGCTCTTTCAAAATACTGGTGTGCTTGTTTGCGTTATTGGCCACGCCTCGGTAATCGTCTTTGCTATAAAACCTTTGCTTCTTACACGAGCATGGTAGTTCCAATGTCAATACCTTTTTGGCGGAAAGCTCTTTTTTGCTTGTGAATCTTTGAAGGACTTCGACTTTTTGTCGTAGAAACAAGTATTTTTGTGGTGCCATTCAGTGTCACAAATAAGGAAATTTGCCTCGTAAGAATAGTTTCATATTTGTGTAAAGTGCTGTGTCATTGTTTGCTCGGCTACTGATTGAAAAAAAAAAGACCTTTTTTTCCTCGCAAGTGGATTGCTGTAGTACGCCTTTATTACGTCACAATCCTTATTGCGACATAGTACGATTCCAGATTGATCTAGTGATTCTAGCTTCATCGAAGACTTTCGATAACTGATTACTAGGGCCATTTTTTTTATCTAAAAATATATATTTTTGACTTTATTTTAGCAAAATTTTGACTTTATTTTAATCTAACCGCTTTCGCCTATTATTTATGTTTTGTTGCACTTTTTTGATTAAAAATGTTTTATAATCCGCAATTTACATAAGTTTTTAAAGAAGAAGGTAGCCTACTTTAAACATTTTCTCAATCACTCAGTCTTGAAGCTAATGCAACAAAGCGACGCATGACGTCAAAACCTAGGATAACGAGCCATTGTATGTACCGGTAGCAATTAGTGTGTAATACAAAAAATGCGTTGTTATCGCAACTGTACTGTACATTAACAGTCTGTCTATGATGTTTTTAACGAAAGCCACACAGTATAATTACCAAGACTTTTTATTGTAATACAGCATCATATATTTTTTTACGTTCTTAACATCAAAATTTCTGTCTTTTCTCAGTAATTTACTGAGCATAGAAAACAATCTCTCAACAGCAGCAGAGGTTGGCTGGGCTTTTTGCAATAGTGCGTAGCTTGTTGGGTCAATTGTCAAGTTGGTACAGTTCATTATTGTTTCTAAATCAGAGTTGGATAGTCGTTTTTTAATGTAATTTTTAATTGCGCACAGATCATCATCGAATTGCATATTCTTCAGCACTTCCTTCTAAGAACTCTACGTTGGCTGCTAGAGTCAGGTATTGATTTATTTTAACCAAGTCCGGCACCAAATCTTCCACATTGATAGCGTCTTTTGCTCTGCTGACTAAGAGGCCTGCACTTGTCCAATTGTTGACAATGGTATGAACAGCTGGAAGGTTCTCACTGTAATATGAGGCAGCTCTAAGCCAATTTGCCCATCTTGTAATTACAGGGTCAGGAGGAAATGGCAGACCAGCATCATGAGCATCTTTTTTGCGATCTTTGTTTGATTGTTGCTGCCTTGATCGTTGCTATTACTTTAACAATATTTTTAAAATAAGCACGCACACGCATAGCGCAGTTATGTAGTAAGTGCGCAACGCAGGTGACATGCATCAAAGAAGGGTATAATTCCTTTAATGTCTTTCCAGCCAAAGATATGTACCGAGCAGCATCAGTCAAGAATAATGAAAAATTCTCGCGTTTTGTTTCAAGTTGTCGCAATATGTTATCCACAGTGTGCAGAATAATACTGCTATTAACATTGCTACCGCTGTCAAGTGGATGGCAATCAACGAGGAATGTCTGATTTGGGGCATCTAAGCTGCCCACAAGCACACTAATATACTTTTGTTTAGCAATCTCTGCTTCATCCACAATTTAAAACATTGTTTTGTCACGAAGTAATTCTTGAATTTGTTCTTCTTTTTGGGATGCTAATTTAGCAACACATGCCCGGGCTGCAGTCTCCGAAGGCAATACTTTTCCCATTGTAGCAAACAGAGACTTTAAAGAAGGATGGTTCAGTTTATGAAGTGGGATATCTTCTGCTAAGAATGAAGAGACAACCTGTTCCTTGAACTTTACTTGATCGAGTTGTAAAAAGGTTTGGTTACTTTGGGATTTGCTCTTCGTTTCCAATTTTCTTTGGTGTTGCTTATTTTTTCTGTGGCTTTCCACAAAAAACTTTTTGTCGCATTTGACTAACACGTCGCAAAGGTTGCATCGCAAGTCGCGGGCAGGAGTGGCCGAAAACTCATTCGGATATTCCTGGCAAATTTGCCTAACTTTCGCTGTAGAAGATTTGGCTTGTTTAGGCATTCTTTGCCTTGCAAGCTACGACTTAAAAACACTACGTGTAAAGAGCGCAAAGGCTTTATAGGAATAGATTAATTGTCTAACAGTTACCGTATTTGCCGGTGTATAAGTCGACTCGTTGTATAAGTCGACCCCCTAAAATTCGACGGAAATTTACGATTTTATGATATATCCTTTGTATAAGTCGAGCTCAATTGTTTCATTATCTTAAACTTTAAAATTCAACCAGAAATATGCGAAATTTATTGACGAAATCTATACGCCATTTTGAATACTATTTACTTTGTAACCCTGTGATATTACGCGCCGAGAGAGGCAACCACATTATTCTGCTTTTACTGGCTTATAACTTGTTACACCGAATTTCATGACTCGGTGTATAAGTCGAGGTCGATTTTTTTAGGTCGATTTTTGATCGAAAAAGGTCGACTTATACACCGGCAAATACGGTGTGTGTCTATGCGTCAACAATGACGATTTCATGCATCGTTTTTGTAAGGAAATTTTTGATGAAGACAATTTTGATAAGTTTTGACTTTATGCGAAATTAAGACTTTATTTTGACATATAAAATCTAGCAAAACAGACTCCTGAATACCTGAAACGAACGTTAGTACACGTTTGATCATGTAACAAGGTCGTGAAAAAATTTTGACTTCATTGACTTTAGCGGGCCCTACTGATTACATAACTTGAAGTGCTTTTTTTCACGTGATTTCGTTCTAGCGTTTTCTGGATTGTTTTTTCGGTTTATATATAAGGCGACGGAATTTTTTTTACTTAGTAAGAGTAGTGGTAGAGTAGTAGAAAAGTGCGTGGTGGAAAGAGAGAGATTGATTGACGGATTAAAAAAGAGGGCTATTGTTTTTCGGGATAATTTATTGTGGATTCTGTGGACGTGACGAGTATTAAGCAGTTATTGGTGAATTAGTTTTGGCGGTTTCCTGATTGTGTGGTAAAGTGAACAGTTCTGAGATTGTTGAGCGAAGAAGTTTGAAGTCGTGAAGTACTATTTCTGTGAATACATTATTCTGTTATCAAAGTGGTTTAAGGTATTTTTAGTAGAAGCCAATCTTTTCCAAGTCTTATTAAGTTGCAGTCAGACCTAATTATCCGAGCGATTATCATACGTCGCCTCAATTTTAAAAGGAATTTAAAATTGAGGTAGAACCGAAAGTTCTATTATTAATATTATTATATATATTTAAACGCGACATTCAGCAAGTTCTGTTTCTCGCTCCAAGGTAAATTGGTAAACCATGGTGCGAGCTTTCTTTGATACGCTTTGGCTCTTTTCAACTTCTATAGTGTATGTAATCTTTCTTTAACCCTTTAAAGATCATAAGATTCTAATTGATAAAATTTGAAACAATTCCATAATTGTTGGTAACAAAGGGAAAATAATAGATTTTAGAAAAGTGGTTATTACATCATAATCGCATAACAATTAACAATCGTGGGACATATATGTCCCGGTATCCGTCAAAAGGTTAAATATATCAGCGTTATGTCATTTATTGCTTCTCGTCAGTTCTGAGATTTTCTTCTCGCAACTCACAATCATGGCTTCGCAGTAGATCATCGTGGTCCAACTGCAGGCCCGCGGGTCAATTTTGGCCCGCCAACAAATTTTTTTGCCCGCGAATAATTACGGTGATTTGCGTGATTACGATAGGGTTGCCATGCGTTCCAAAATTGCGGACATGTCCGCAAACAATATGGCTGTCCAAAAATTTGCTCAAATGTAGATGATTCTCTTTTTTTTCGGAGAACACCCTTTTTTGGGGTAACACATCTTTAGTTTAAACCGTGGTCCGAGGAATAAATTTTAATTTCTGATCGCCCGCTATAAAATTAAGTTGGACCACACTGTAGAAGATAATCACTTATGCCGTAGTATCAAATTTATTCTTTTGCTATGATTTCGCAGTGCGCCACAAGTCACAGAGATGTCGCAATGAATTCGAAAAACAATCGCCTTGAGTTTACCAAAAAATTGAAAGCGATTTCGTTGCGTCTGTTGGCGAATTCGATGCGACTTCACCGCGACTCACAAACTTGCCCTCAAATTTTTCAACATCTTGACAATTTTAATGCCGTTGACAAATCGACAGCAACTCGGTTTCAACTAATTACAAACAAACGCGAAGTTACATTGAATCAAAGCTGCCAACTTGAAATTTGAAAAAAATCTCAACAAAAGCACGAACTGACCACAAACAATGCAATTTTTGTCTCAAAACACGCAAGTTCCGAAAAGTTTGTATACGTAAAGTATTTCAATTTGGGCCCAAAAACTTATATTAAAATTTCTTTTCTTTCCTCCCAACGAAGGTCTTTGCCGAATACTTACCACAAGTTTTCCGATTTTTATCAAAAATAGCAACCAGCTTTCTGATTTCACGTTGATCACTAAATCAACATCTTTGCCAGAACTGAGGAAATTATTAAGTTCGATCTCAAAATTCCCAAAATTCCAAAATTCTCAACATTTAACAAAGTCAAACTTTCAAACAAAATTCCCAAATTGCTTGAAAATTCTTGAGATCTTGGAATGAATTTTTAAGGTTGACAATTATACAACAGATCCGTATAGACTCTGAAACGTGAGTTTCGCCATTCAGCCGACATTAAATTCGCATAGACTTAAGGAAATGATGGGTTTTAAATCTACTTTCTTTCTATATCAGAGTAATTTTAAGAAGCTGCAATATTTCTATTACAGAAAAGTTGCTAGTATGCAACATTATAATTATCACTCTGTAATTATAAAGACATTCTATTTGAGTAAGATCTCCTGATGATCGCATTTTTGCATGAAACAGACTGTTGAGAGTATAGAGTGCCTTTACAACTACCGAGTGATTATTGTAGTTAATGCTCTGCTGTTGACATTGAGTTCTCTATTTTGATTTACTGGCTTATGCTACTACATCAGTATGCAAATTTTTAATTTTTTTGGTGTCCAAAAGCTTCGACACTGAAAAAGATTGAAAACCTTTGTCTTCTAGATAAAAATTTTGATTATACTTTTATTTATTGCAAATTTTTTTGTAGGCTTTTTTGGTGAATCAGCTAATCGGATTTGCTGAAATAGAATCAGTCAATTTTGGATATGGCTTGGGTTTAACTTTTGGTTTAGTGTGCACTGAGTTTATCAAATCTTTATTTTTCAGTCTATTTTGGGGAATCAACTACAGGTAACATTTCATTTTGCCAACTGGTTTCATTTGAAGCATATTTATCAAAAATGGTCCTCATATAATAACTCTTTTTAACGTTGTCAAAAACAAATTTGTGTGTTAAAACAGCCCATCTGTGTTAATTGTCTATATTGTCGATTTGTCTATTAAAATTGTCTATCCTACCAATCTACTGTATATTAATTATAGGAAAAGAGCAACCTCCCTCTCCCCTCTCCAAAAACTAGGCATTAAAACTTATAATAACAGATTAACTCACTTGTTTTTGACTAAATTTTTCAATGATCTTCAAAAAAATGAAGGTGCACTTTCAAAACTGATAGGCACCCTTGATTATTGCCCTAAAATATTTTGGAAACAGCAGATTTTTTCATCACCAAAAATCTTAAGAGATTTTTGGGGCTTTACCCCTGTTTATCAACATTACTCTTGCCTTTTAAATATACGCTTAGCAAAGCGTTCTATTTTTTAAGTATTCACTTTTTCTCATCTACACAGAACAGCAGTCCGAGCTCGAGCAGCCGTCTTAACCATGGTATTCACGAAGATTGCAAAACTTAGAAGTTTGAAGGACAAGTCTGTCGGAGAGGTTAGCATTGCATGCTCAAACGCCTGGAAGTAGTTGGTGTTAAAATCTTGACTATTTTTTGCAATTCAAGTATGTTTATGTATTTTCTTGTTTGTTGGCGTACGCGTGTACAAAGTGCATTAGCAATCGGCATTGCCCGGGTGGATGCGCATAAACATGAGAGTGTTTGTGCGTCATGATTTCGATAATTTATCAATTATCTATGGGTGCCGTTTGATCCATGTTTAGCGATGGTAACGTATATTGTACAAATAAACATTACCGTCGCAAGGTAATAAACAACAGCAAAAATAGAGCTCCTACCCAACATTAGCTAGTGGTGATGCTATTTTCTAGGTTGTGACGTTTATCACTCATTTTTTTTTGAGAACAAAATTTTTCTTCGAGAGAACAATCCCATTTGCATGTAGACTTACGATTGCGTGAATGTTATTAGTGGAGCTGAGGCAGGGATGCATCAATGGGTGTCCCCAGGGGTGTGGAGCACCCCTACTTGCAAAATATGCTTTGCCAGAAGGTGCACTTCGGGGCCCTAAGATGCATCACACAGTTGCGCTTGAAACCTTGTAAAAGTAAGCTACAGGCATAAAAAATGCAATGCAAAAAATTGTTCCAATCGGTTAATTTTACTGTATGGCTTACTCTAACACAGGGGTGTCAAACTGGTAGCCCACGCCGTAATATTTTGTGGCCCGCGTAAGGATTTTGTGGCACAGTGCGAATGCCTGGCCTCCGAATTTGGTCTTCGAAAAATTGTTCTCCAAAAGAGAAAAAATCTTTGAAGTTGAAATTATGTGAAAATAGCGACCATCGCCGTGGTGAGAACATTTATTTTCAAAAAAATAATAAAGTTGCTATTAAGTGAAAAATGCGAGAAAATCCCTATTGAAAGCATTATATACAAGTATATCCAGCAATGTTTTTCAAAATGTCTGCCGCGGAAGATTTGCAAGTGTGCCGCGAGTCTTTTCAAAGTGCTTTATGCTGATACAAACTTTCTGCCTAAATTGAGAAAATGCTGTCATGAAGCAATGGTCGAAAACCGGTATAAGTCGCTGGTGGTGTTACAGGTTATGTCCAGAGAGGTAATGACCTTTTTTTTTGGAGATCAGCACCATTTCTGATCTCATCACACGATTTCCGCAGATCGCTGCCCGGAGAAGTGGTGATCTCGAAATAATGCCGTGGCTGGTGTAACGCGAAATTTGATCAACTGGTTTCCTGTGCCGGCAGACAAAAAAGTTTAGTGACCACTGATATACAGTCTTGCCTGCTTAAATTTTTTTTCAACAGAGTCTGGCCCCTATAAAATCCAGGTATTTAAATGTGGCCCACAGCACTGAATGAGTTTGACACCCCTGCTCTAACACTTAAAGCAAATCTGGACATCACTTAATGCTATTAACAAACGGGGTTAGTGTGAAGTCACATTGCGATTGCTTTCAAGCAGTAGATTAAATCGGTATTATGTGTGTGGCTGTTATAAAATACAAATGGTATCAGGTGCAGCAAAAGAAAACATGTTAAATGACTCCAGCAAAGCTAAAACTAAATATGGCCACTACTCGCTATTAGCGATATAATGTGCACCTTTTAATTGGTAAAGTTTAGCTAGAGCTTTCCTATTGATGTTAACTTACTATACAATCTCTTTTGATTGGTGTCAAGAAATGGAAGTCTGGGGCGGGGAGGGGAGAGCCCCCAAGTGGTCGACCCCAGTGCCACGCTTCATGCCGTCTATGAAGAAATCAGCTCCCGTAGTTACCGCATGACTGGCCAAAGGTAACCCAAGTTTGGATTTCGCGAGTGCACCCTAGGGCTGAGATCCTTTTTGTTGTGGTGTTGTAATAATATTGTTTGTTAAGCAATTATTTACGTATTGCTCCTTAAGAAAATGAAAGTAAGCCTGTAAGCTAACCTCAGGCATTCTTTTTTAATGACAAACATAAAATTCTTGACTGAAAAATTCATTTCTTTTACGCTCAGAGCATATGTAGCCTAGATGCTCAGGCCTAGTAGTAGGCTATAATTACATGAATTGTCTGACAATTATTGTATTTTTCATGCACAACGACAGCAACGCACTGTTAGCGAGCTGCACACAGAAACATTGTTTCGATCTTTCTATTCTCTTTTTATTTTGCCAGTTAGTCAATTTGTTAACCAACGACGGACAGAGATTGGCGGAAACGATCATGTTCATGGCAGTGCTTATAACAACTCCTTATTTTTTAATTGTTGTTTGTGTGGTTTCATGCCTAATCATTGGATGGACAGGAGTGCTTGGCGTCCTTACTTTCCTTTTGTTTGTTCCAGTGCAGGTACGTAAGAAAATTCTGGTTGCAGTTGCTGCTGGAAATGTTTTGACCTCAAGTCGACAACTTGAGCCAATTTTTGACTAAAGAGTTCTTCAGTTTTTATTAGGTTTCAGTTTCAACAAAAAATATTGACATTTTCAAAAAGCTGCCAAAAATTAACGATTGTTCTGATCATTTTTGAGCGTAGCCTACTGCGTAAAATGGCGTTCAGCGTTCGAAGAATAGTATTGGTGCTTTGCAAACTTCAAAATTTAGAAAATACCAGTAGGCTTAAATTAGCGTAATTTTATGTTTAAAGTAGGGCAACGTTAGTATTTCAAGTCACCTAACACGGTATCAGAACCATATAGACGAGATTTTCCTGGTGTAGGGAGCGATTTTTTAATGTTTTGATAGTTGAAAGTATTGTACAAAAAAGTATAGAAGCATCCTATCTAATGCCCGCAGCTAGGGCGGAAAAATATTTCAAGAATCAGGATTTAGAACAGCAGCAACCATTTTTGGTCTGAATTTTTATTGAATTGAGTTTCAATGGGGTGGAATCCCAAACGATAACTTATGAAAGAATCCAACGTTCTAGCGACCCCACTAACCTTGCTACTAATAACACATTTCAGCATTTTTCTAGCATCTTTAGCAAAATTTTTTTGATCATCTTTGAAGTATTTGCCCTCAACTTAGAACTGTTTGCAAGAAAAAAAATGAGAAAAGACCAACAACAATAGTAAACGCAGAAAGATTAGGCATGGCAATGTTGCAAAGAATAATAAAGCAGTTGATGGGTCTCTCAAATTGGTTAAACTGTTTTACCTTAATATTGATAGAATTTTGTGCGTTTTTGGAAAACAATCTTCATTTATCATTACCGCCAACGTTGGCCGGTAAATGTTGCGTAAGACTTCCATGTTTGGCATCAACCCTTAATCCAGGGGTTCCGAAATTGTGGTACATGTACCCCCAGGGGTACATTTCGACTTTTTAAGGGGTACATTAGATTAAGTATAAGGTTATTCTTTCCATAACTTCTAATCTGCATTATAATGTTTTTATGACCTGATGTCAATAATTTGAAGACCTAAGTTTAAGAACTCCATAAAAAGTCACATCTTCACCGCAGTAGAAACTATAACTACAACTACAGTAACTAACAAGTCCACTTTCGCAGTTCACATGACTTCTTTTTTTGTCCAATCACGGCACGCAAGACAAAACACCTGATTGATTGCAACGAGAACCGTAGTTACAAAGGCTAGAAAGCAAATACAGTCGTCCCTGCTTAAACAACATTTAGTCTCTTCGCCATTTTAAAAACAAAATTTACAGAGCACCAGTTGTCTTGCCAATCAATTACGGCACAAATCAATGATGTGTGATAAAACAGTTGAATTAAGAACTAAGTCAGCAGCGTAACGAAGTGTAAAACTTTAAATGCAAGACAAAAGGTGTGGGTTGTGACGCTGGATTTTGGGTTTATAGAGCAAGTTTTTTATTACGGGAATAAATGCAGTAATTCTGGACCGGACAATTTTGGGCTAATAAAGTGGGTGAGCTTATTAACCGTGAGCTTAATAACAATAATAATTGCAAAAAAATGAAAAGAAAGCCTAAGGAGCGAACTGGAAAAAAACTTGAAGACTACATGAGTTTCAGGTGTAGTCTAAGCCTACCTTAGGACAACACAGGAAAGATTTAACATAAGATTGAAATAAGTTTGCAATGTTTTTCAAAACTTTAATTTTCTTTTTTTCAAAAACTTGATTTTGTGATTTATGTAGTTCTTAATTCAGGTCGTCATATGCTTTTAGATTCAGTTTGCAATATAACTTCGCTTAACGATTAGCTCATCGCGCTGCTGAGTTTAAAAACTTCTATTGTTTTACTTAAAATCTTTGTCGAATTTCGGACTTTTTAAAAAGCTCTGCTAAACAATGAGTCTCAAAAAAAGAAAATATTCAGAAACCTACTTAAAGTTCGGGTTTACATTTACAATAAACAATGGTTTGGATATACCAGTGTGTGTACTTTGTCAAAAATCATTGGGAAATGATTCGATGAAGCTTAGCCTTCTCACTCGGCATTTGGAGAGAGCTCATCCGGAATTCAAAGACAAAGAACTTGACTTTTTTAAGCATAGAGAATCAGTGTTTAAGAAACAACGCTTGGATAAAGGTGGCAGGTTTTTCCAACAAACCAATGCTTCATTAAAGGCATCTTATGAAGTTTCCCTCATAATTGCCAAGCAAAAAAAGCACATACCGTTGGGGAAAACCTGGTCCTACCTGCTGCAAAAGTAATGGTACGCTGTATCTTTGGAGATGAATCAGTAAAAAAACTTAACTCCATCTCTCTGTCTAATAATACAGTCGAACGAAGAATTGAGGAAATGTCAGTGGATATTTTGCAGCAAGTAATTAGTGATATTTGTAGATCGGAAAGTGGATTCGCAATTCAACTTGATGAGTCTACAGATGTAACAAACTGTACTCAGTTACTAATTTTTGTTCGATATGTAGGAAAAGAAGGCATTAAAGAAGAGTTCTTGATGAATGCGGCATTAGAAGCAACAACTAAAGGAGATGATATTTTTGAAATGGTGAATTCTTTTTTCAAGCAACATGGTTTAAAATGGGAAAATTTAAGGGGATGCACAACGGATGGAGCCCCAGCTATGTTAGGACGAAAGTCTGGTTTTAGAGCTCGTGTCATGGAAGTAGCTCCTCATGTGATATTTTTGCACTGCATGATCCACCGGTTTGCATTGTCATGCAAAGTCCTTCCTGCTGAATTCTTTGACGTTTTGTCGCTAGTGATTAAGATGGTCAACAATGTAAAAGGGAGTGCGCTGAACAGCCGGTTGTTTAAAATTCTTTGTGAAAATTTTAGTGCCGATCACAGTGTACTTCTATTTCACTGTAATGTCCGTTGGCTTTCCAGAGGAAATGTTACTAAGCGTGTATATGAGCTTCGTAAAGAATTGCTAGGATTTTTCCAACAATCCAACAAATGTGAAAATTTTGTCACTTCCTTGAGGGATGATTTTTTTATTTTGATCCTTGCCTACCTTGTTGATATTTTTGATGCTCAGAATAAGCTAAACAAGAGCCTCCAAGGAAGAGATCTAACAGTGTGTGAATTCATATCTAAAGTCAAAGCGTTTCTGGCGAAACTTCAGTTGTGGAGGGGAAATATTTGCTCTGGCACTTTTTCCATGTTTAGTACTGTAACAGAATTTCTGCGTCAAAATCCCCAATTCGAGACCACAAGTTTTTCGGAATTGGTCACTGAACATCTCATGAAGTTGGAAAAGGAAATTGACGACTATTTTCGAAGTCTTGGTAAAGACGAAGTTGCTTATCTTAGGAATCCTTTCACCGCGAACGCTCAGACACTGCAAGCTGGGACAGGTATGCAAGAGGAATTGATTGAACTCCAACATGATGGTTTTGCACGCGATGTGTACTCTGAAAAAAATTTGGGTGATTTTTGGTTTACGATGTGCAAGCCGTACAAAAGGATTGCGGAACCTGCTATTCAAGCATTGTTGCTGTTTCCATCAACATGACTGTGTGAGTGGACATTTTCAGTGCTGCTTAGAATCAAATCAAAATACAGATCACAGCTCAAAACACCTGAACATGACCTTCGTTGTGCTGTTGCTAATGCTCACCTCGTATTAATGAGCTTGTTGCTAAAAAGCGAGTTCATCCATCACATTAGCTAGGATTACTGGGCTTATTCAGCCGATATATTGTTAGTTTGATTGTGGTGTTTGTTTAAGCTTGGATTACATTGTTATGAATAACTTTGTGTGCTTTGATTAGTACCAATCACGCAGCTTTTTTCATATTAAAACTAAAATAATCAATTTTAAAGTTTTTAGCAAATTTAGAGGGAATGTAATGGGTTGCCTAGCTATAGAAAATAAGTTGCGCGTTAGAGCAAGTTGAGCTTAGCAGCTAAAAATATGAGAAAATTTTGGGGGTACACGAGCGAATCTATAAATTGTCCAAAGGGTACCGATGAACAGAAAGTTTGGGAAACTCTGCCTTAATCGTTCTACAGCTCTAATGTTTTTTTTCAACACATTGAGCTTGGCCAGATCTAACTGAATACTAAATTCTTTTGTGCGGTAAAGTGCGTGCTTACTGATATGAGAGCACATTTGTTATTTTTGATCCCCAAGACCAGCGGTGTTGAAAGGGAGATTCTAGTAGTACTTTCGGACCCACAGCGTACTTTTTTTTAGTGGCTAGGTATTACGAAATCTGCGGCCCGAAATTCCAAATGTGTTCAAAAGTCATGCCTCATCACAAATTTTTTGGTGCTGATACAATAACTTCTTAACCAATTGATGTTGGCTTTTGAAAAATAAGAGCGTTGCGATTTCTGATCCAACTCAAAAACAAAATATTTGTCATTACCTCTTTGAGTAGGCTAATAGTTTGAGTCACTTCTAAAAAAATTTCATCACTGCAGCTCCTTTCAATTTGAATCCAATAATGGCTCCAAGAAAATAGGCATAGATCATGAATTGTTGACTCATTAATACCTGGTTTGAAATATTCTTTCAACAACCCTATTTATAGACGTTGACGTCCTTAGACCGATGCAGAGGTAGTCAGTAATAATGTAGTTCTACTTATTTAAACTACTTAAGTTGGTTTACAGTTACGAGTTATTCAAATGAGTAGCTTCAGTTTTCACTTACTTCCTTTACTTGATTAGATCGAGTAGAAAGTAACGCTACTTGAGCAGTTGAAACTGTTACTTAAGTAGATGCTAAAAATTTGATGCCTGTTGAATTGGAAAGCAGCATGCTGGTGTAAAAAGACAGCTTTAAAAACAAATGTTTATCTTTTGTAAATCCATTATTAAAGTGGGCAATTTTTGGTTTAAATTTCAAAAAGCCTACCGGTAGACTTCCTATTGTTTATAGCAAACTAGGTAAGGGGCAATGAGTTATTAGAAGGCCGTACCGTTTGATTGTGAAAAATTTTTAGCAGCAGAACTGCCGTAAATTCAAATATTCTCAAGTGTTGAATTTTTGCAGCTTATTTTATTTTCCCAAAAATACATTAGTTTGTTTTCAAACCAGCTGCTGTTTCTGTCAAGGGAGAAACAAAAGGGGCAAATTGCCTTCTCAAAAGTGTTACAAGTGTTGAGCTTTAAATTAAATTCTTTGGTGTCCTCTTAAAAGATTATCATGTAGGCTTCTTAAAAAAATTATCAAATTTGATTGATACCACTGATACTTAATAGAATTCTCCATGGTCTCTTGAAATGATGAAAAATTGTCATCATCAAAAAGGTCATCCAAGATGTAAACATTTTGCCTCTTTTCTCATAAATTTTCAGCTGACAACGCCAATTGGCTGAGAATTTTGTAAGATAAAATCTAAAAACATGAAGATCCGCCTTTTTTATTTAAAAATAACAGAAAAAACTTTTCCATCAAGTCTTTTTACGTTAAAACGGGTTTCAAACATTAACGAAAATTCTATCAAAAGCATAAGGCAGCAATCAAAACATATTTTCAAATAGTCCAACAAGAAAAAGTGGTAATTACTAGAATTAGGCCAAGTGTTCGTACTATATTGCACAATTTGGGTTTTGAGCAACCGATCTAAACCCATTATTCGGGATCTCACGTTCCACAAAAGAAAAAAGAACTCTCTTTCTTATCATAGTTTGTATTTCGTGGAACGGATTCCAAAATTAACATCCCAAAATATTAAAGTTATTCAAAAAAATAACTTCGACTTAAATTAACAATGTGTTTTTTAAAGAAAAAAATCAACAATCTAAATTAAGGAGTCCTTTTTGAAGGTCTTCTAAAAATATTGTCACCCCTAATGTACTGTTCCCGAAGCGGATCTTCTTTATAGCGAAGCGATTGCGTACACCATACACGTTAACCATTTAAATTTGGTTGGTAGTATAAGTTTAACTGCAAATCTTCCAGGATTCTGTATACGTGGAGGAAGCACCTCCGATTGAGAATCTCTGGTTTAGAGAGATGCAGGACAAAACTGCAAAAAAGACAAAACTGCTTTCTACATTCAGTAGTTAATTGCTAGACACTAGTTCAGTGGTTTGACTCTCGACTACTTTTTACTTTCACTTAATTAAAAATACTTATCATTCCTTTCCACTTTTACTTGAGTATTTTTTGATTTATTAATAATACTTTTACTTAAGTAGATTTTTTAACTGCTCTAATCTTCTCTGTGCCTACATACTAAAACCGTGTTGTCAAAGCCCTGAACTATGATCTTCGTGGGCTACCGTGGCCACATCTTGTTCAAAATAGCTTGAATACAGGAAAGTGAAACGTCTTGCTGCAACCTGAATTTGAAATTGAAAGCAATCCGATTTTTGAAAAAGAACTTACCTATTGATTATTATTTAAATAAAAGAAACTTATTTTTTACGAATAGAAAGTGTATGCTGTTTTTTCTAGCTTGTATTTTTCTTTTTCTACAAAGCTAGTGGAAAAAAATCTTTGCAGACTCATTATCATTCTTAACTTGTTTATCCTTTCCACAAAATTTAGTTATATAGAGCTATGTCGAATATTAGGATTAGAAAGAGTAGGCTGCTGGCAACAGTAATTTCTGCACGTAGAGGCAATTGTTTTGGACGGTTTACTACGGTTTCTATTTTAGATTTTTCTTGGCAAGTTGATGGCAAACTTTCGACGTCGTTGCATCAAAATAACGGACACCAGAGTGAGAATGATGAACGAGATTCTGACTTGCGTTAAACTCATCAAAATGTACGCCTGGGAGCAAAGTTTTGCGAAAGCAATTGGTATGAATTAAGTTCTAAACATTTTCGTTGTTCTTCAAAAAATCATGGTGGAAAAAAATTGTGGCTCTTATGAAAAGCTTTCAATAGGTTTGCCTTTTATGTTGGGAGTTTGCACATTTGGTTTGTTGATCGTAGACAAGGACAAATGTAATTGAAAAGGAGATTGATTATAGAACAGGAATCACAATCGAGTTCAATCATTCTCTAAGTTTTATTTTCTCTGTTCAGTGATGCATTTTTAAATTACAATCATTTTAGATCAAATTCGTGAGAAGGAAAGAAAAATATTGGCCAAAAGTGGGTTGATTCAAAGCTTCCAAAGTTCCCTTATTCCAGTTGTTCCGGTGTTATCTTGCATGGTATTGTTTCTTGTTCATACTTACCTCGAATACCCTTTGGATGCAATTACCGTGAGTCACAAATGTCTCTTGTGTTGACGTTAACATATATTTTGTCGTTTTTAAAACCTTATTTTGTGATTGAGACATAGTTTAAATTGTGCTTTATTTAAAATAAGGCAATGCGGGCGTTTGCCGTAGCCTAGTTATCGGAGTTCTCAGTTTAAGTGGCAAGATTAAGACTTATAGTAGTACAAGAGGCTAGCTATGCACTTAGAAAAGTGCAGACAGTGACACTGTTTCGACCTATCAGGTCTCTTCAGTGCAGTTGATGACCGACCAGAAGCTAGAGGCTATTACTAAAGCATAGCTTAGATCAGGGGTTCCCAACCAGGGGTGCTCGCACCCCTTGGGGGTGCGAAGCAGCATCCTAGGGGGTGCGAGATGGTCATTCAGATTTTTCTGTTGCATTTTTGTCCTGTCATGCTCAGTTCATCATGTGATAATAGTTCTGCACAATCAGTGTCTAATTACAGCATGCCTAATGCGCGGCCTTCACTTCAGCCCGAAACGATGCGAGGGTATTTTTTTTGGGAGATCACCTCTGCAATAATGGTGAGAAAACTGCGGAATTTGCCTGCTTGAAAACTACGGAATTAGACTCTAAGCCAGGGGTGGCCAAATTAGGCGCATTGCATGGTTGGAGGTGGCGCATTTGATGTTTTGGGCAATTTGAGGAAGTGTGCTTATATATGCCCCGAAAAATTTGTCACAGGTTATTAACACTCTGAAGTGAAAAGAACGATCAACTCAGGTTTGATCTCCAAAAAAAAAAAGGCGATAGCTGAAAATGCCACCAAACTTCACGCCAGACAAGTGATGACCTTTTTTTTTTTTTTTTTTTTTTTTTGGAGAACACCGCTGAATGTGGCCTTATTTTGACTTCAAGGCAGCAAGACATTACTACACGCTTGAGGGCAATGACAAGTTATGAATGTTTGCGTGGCGCATCTTCAAATGAATGTTTGTGTGGCGAAAAATTTTGGCGCATGGACTGAAATCGTTGGCGCATTTCCTGTTTAGAGGTGGCGCATTGCTCACTTTGCAATCTAAATTTTGGCGCATGGTCTGAAAAGTTTGGCCACCCCTGCTCTAAGCATACTTAGTGCATGGCCTTATTCTTCACATGTTAAAATACTATAGGGGTGCGAGAACATATTAAGATATTTTAGGGGTGCGAGAACATATTATAACAATATAGGGGTGCAGGCCATTAAAAAGGTTGGGAACCACTGGCTTAGATAGACCGTACCTCTTGTGGGACCTATACTAGGTCCACTGTAGTGAATGGTAGACTTTTGCAAACTCTTGCTTGCGCAACATTTTTATCCCCCTGTTTGACGAGGTGGCCTGTTTATCATATGAGAGTCATAGACTCTCCGGAAGATTTTGGATTTCTTGTAATATCAATTCGTCTCTAGGCTGAATACCACGAACTCCATACAGAGTCGAAAGACTTTCAAGTTTTGTGACCAAGCTTGGCTTATCAGAGCTAGGTCATAGTTGGAGAAATGTGACTGATCTAGTGATTATCTGACCATGCATTACTGTATTTCAGGCTTTCACAATTTTATCTATTTTCACTTCTATGAGATTTATGATGTCAATCCTGCCTTCAGCAGTTAAATCATTATCGGAGGTAGGCTTTGTGGTTTATAGGATGGCGACTTACAAATATTGACAATGACTGATGACTAGGCCCACAGGAGTAACAGCTTGCCGAAAGGTCCATCTAAGCTGAAAATTAAGAAGAAAGTTTTAGATGTTAATTAATCTGTTCTAAAAACTTTTTGTTACCGCTATCAAACTTTGTCTGGCTAGTATCTTCAATCCACTATCAGTCCTTAGCAAGATTGTTCATTTCAATACCAATCGCTATCCATGAACATATAACATTAAAAAATAATGGTTTAGATTTTTATTTCATTCAACCGCATTGATAAATTGCTGGAAATGGAAGAAATGAAAGAATATTACTGTTCTACGTCAAGCAACGACATTGCTGTCGAATTTACAAATCTTACTGTGATGTGGGATGTTGTTAAAAAAGCTAACGTGAGTGTATGTTGCTGAAAAAAAAATTTTCAAGATTCGATGCAGTAGTTGAAAACTTGAAAAGTACTTGTAATAACTCCAGTTATGCGCAAAACAATAAGACCGTTAAGTCAATTTTAGTTTTTGGAGGAATTATGTTGTGCTTACGCTTGGGTATAACGGCGCATTTATTTTAAAAGGACTTTTATTATTGACGTTAAAACTGTTAAAACTTTAGGATGAAAATTTAAACAGTTCAGTTGTTATCGCTAGAGTTCAAGAACCACATTAACGTGTCTTGAATTCACTTGAAAATTGCAGCTAAATATAAGATTATTCAATTAAAGTTTGACAGAGAATTGATGTTGTCCATCGTAGACAGCGTTCGCAGTTAGCGGTATTCGTTACCAGGAACAAAACTTCTTGCCAACCTAAGCGCATTATCACATCTCGAAGCAAGGAAAGACAACCAGATATTTAGAGCAGGTTTCGACAGCAAGCTTTGCTATCAGATACTAAATGCGAAGAGCGCGAATTGCAAAACTCACTTTTGACACGTTTGACAATGTCAACGCTGCTTTGTTTTGAAACTGAACTTCAATCACAAAACTTTTTTCTGAATCATTGATTAGGGCTAGGCCTACAATGGACATATAAGGAAATGAGTTTATGGGTCAATGGGCGTAAGGGGTAATGAGCAAATTGGGGTAATGAGGCAGTGAATGGGGCAAAGGGCGTATAAAGAAGTGGCCGTATGGAGTAGTGGATGTATGAAAAAATGGGCGTATGAAACAATGGATGTGGAGATGCCCAACACAGCCATGGATGCATATGTCCATCGCCCATTTGCCCATAGTTCCATGCACCTTTTACCCCATATGTTCATCGTACCATACTCTCATGGTGCTGTACAACCAATGCTCCATACGGCCTTTGTCCCCTTCGTCCATTGACCCATTTGCCTCATTCACGCATCTTTGACCAACCGCTTCATAATAAAATCAAGCTTTGCGACTAATGCTTAAGCTTAAAAACTTATGATTTGGAAAGTTTGAAGGCTTGGGTTGGAAGCCAAAAAAGCAAAAATTTCGCTGCATTTGCGCATTTTTCGCATTGCAAAACTCAGTAAATATGCCCATGAAACGCTAATTTCAGTTGTTTAAACGCAACAGTTTTTGAGAGGATTCTTTAACCTGAATCGAAACTTATTAACAAACACGACCTTAAACTGATGATGAGACCAAAATTGTTCCTTCACAATGTCTGACGAAATTGGTGTTCCAAACAAGCAGAGCTGTTTAATGTTCTATGTTTAATCGTCATTGGTTTTCCTATCAGTTGAGAACTACACAAAAAAGACAAATAAATGCATTCTCGCAATCTATCAGGAATACGCTTGCGACTTGTTTGGGAAAGCAAACGGGTGTAGCACAAAGTGGAAAATATGAAGACTTCACAGGGCGGCATGCATTGCTGAGATCTATTTAAGTGATGAGGTTAGTCTTGATAGCGACCTTAATCTTTAGAAGACTAGCATCATTTTATTCAGGAATAAACCTCGACTTTGAATGTCATTGTACAAGGTGTGTGATAAAAGTTCTAGGACTGTGCTCTCTGTGTAAGTTATAGTTAAGCTATAAGACCAAGTTAAATGGCAGAGGATTTAATAACTTCTTGAGAGTATTTCACCGCAATTTCAGCTCACTGTAACATTTATTATGCATTTCAGGTGTAGAAGAAAATAGTTTACACACATGTATTTACTGTCTTTCTACAAGTTTTATTATTTTGTTCGACAATTTAGTAATGACAACCGAGCAACGAACCAACCTCAAATTTCTAGTCCGTTTGGGAAAATCTCCTTCAAAAGCTCTCTATATGCTTCAACAAGTCTACCAAGAGCAGACTTTGTCTTGTTTAACTGTTTTTATCTCGCACAAAAGATTCAAAGACGGACGTGAGGATGTTGAGGATGATCCCAGGGGTGGAAGGCCCTCCACCAGTAGAAATAAAACTTCCACCAGTAGAAATGATGTCAGAGCCAGGGTAAATTGTGAATTTTTGCCGCAGGGTCAGATTGTCAATCAGCATGTTTACAAAGAAATCCTGCAACGTTTGCTTCGCTCAGTAAGGGAAAAAAAGCGAGATTTGTGGGAAAGCAACACATGGTTGCTTCACCACGATAATGCGCCCGCACACACTGCATTAAGCATGCGGAAGTTTCTGGCAGATAAAAACATTACAGTGCTGGAGCAACCCCTTATTCGCCAGATCTTGCTTCAAGTGACTTTTTCCTTTTCTCCTATGTTGAAAACATCATCAAAGGAACACATTTTCCAATCACGGATGCCATAAAAAAATGCCGTAACAAAGGAGCTACGGGGAATCCCCCAAGAGTCATTCCAGAAGTGCATCGATGCATAAAAGAGAAGAATAGAAAAGTGCAACAAACTCAAGGGGGACTACTTTGAAGGGGACAATGTATAATTCTTTGATTAAATTTACATTAAAAAAATTGTTGTGACCTCAGTCCTAGAACTTTTTTGACACACCTCGCATACCCTAGAACAGTGGCGTACGCAGGGGGATCCAATGCACGCCCCTTCAAGTACAGTAAAATGTTTATTTCAGCGTACTTGAGGGGGGCGTGCATTGGATGTCTATTTCTATTTCAGCGTTTATGTCTATTTTCTATTTTATTTCAGTCTGTCTATTTTAGCGTTTTTTTGCCAAAAACAATCCCCGCATCCCCTCAGGAAATTGAGAAACGTGATTGTAACTGCAGCATGCATTTGTCCAAATTTAGCGCTGTAGACTCTCGATCTACAAAAAAGGTCGGCATTGCCTGTTTCCGCACAATTTTGAGCCCTGTGTTCATCGTTCGCCGATCTTCAAATGCAACCTCTCGCGCCTCCCTCAAAAATTTTCTGCGTACGCCCCTGCCCTAGAATCAAAAATTAAGATCTATTGTTGCTACTAATTATCTTAAGAGAGTAAATATTTAATTGCTGAAAAAATACATTCCAAAATACATGGCGTTATTTTGTCAAAGAATATTTTGTGAAAGCTGAGTAATATACTCTCTGAAAAACTGCAGGAAAACCTTCAAAGTGGCGAGAGGTTTGAAGCACTTTTATGGTGACAAAAATCGTGCGTTCTATCCTCATGATGATTACGTTGTGGTGCACTTGGAAAAGGCACTTCATAGATAATTTGCATGGTTGCAGTATCTGTGGTAGAAATGCACTGTATCAACATTCCTTGCAACCCTGAAACGGGTCTGAACACTAAGTTATTCTACCTAGTACACCCTATAAAAGATTTTGCCTTGACCGCAGGATAAAAATAATTTTATCAACCGATCAACTAGCATGGATACACAGTGAAATTTTTATGATACAGAGATGACTGCATTGTTGCAATCTTTTTATGCTTTATTTGGGTACAGTTCGCCACAACTTTTGTACTTTGTTAAATTATTACATTACTTTTTGTAGTTAAAACAAGAAGCAAAAATTTTTATCGAAGACGAATCAAAAGGAAAAAAAAAGCAATTTAGTCAAGCTCTGACCAATATCAATTTAACTATACCGAAACAAAGGTAATGCTGGTAACAGGAAAAATTCAACTTTACCAATCACAAAAAACCTGGTTTTCCCACATCACCTATGTTGTGATTTTATTAAAGAACCTTGTCTCTCTGACTTATAGGCATAATGTGATAGATAATTTTCGGTTTTTAGTTTTAACTCTATGGAGTAAGGGTTACTTTAAAAATTCATTTGTCTAATTGGCTGAGCTTTGTGGATTACAGCGAAATGCGTCAGCCCAGCTAGCTAAGCATTAAAATTGTATTTTCCAAGACTAATTGGAATCTGTGGATCTGTCGGAAGTGGAAAATCGTCTCTAGTGTCAACAATGTTGGGACAGACTGTTTTCAAAAGTGGGCACCTCGGACTTAATGGAACCATTGCTTATGTACCGCAGCAAGCTTGGATTTTTCATGCTAGTGTACGAGAAAATATTTTGTTTGGGTTACCCTGGGATGAACAGAAATACAACAAAGGTAAATTAGTCGACAGCTCTTGTCTTTATTGTATATTTGAACCCGACAGAATGTCGTCCATTGTTTAATGAAAGCTTGCTGCAGATATTTGTAGTTTTTGGATAGCTCTGTTCAGGGTAATAGTGTGGGAACTGCGTTCCCACACTGTTTCTCACTGACCTGTCTAAAAGAGGTATATTTTTACTTTGTGCGTTTCCAGAATTCCTTTTTTAGCATGATATCTCTTCTCTTACTAATACAAACGTATTAACCCATTTTTTCGCAGTGGTTGAGGCGTGCTCTCTTCTTTCTGATTTTGAAATTCTACCTGATAAAGATTTGACCGAAATTGGTGAGCGAGGAATTAATTTATCGGGAGGACAAAAACAAAGAGTTAGTGTCGCCAGGTAACTTGTAGGATGTAGATTGTGTGGGCAAGTAACACTGCTGGTTGATATTAGATAACTTTTGAATGATTCGCATCTTTTACCGAATATTTCAATGTAAAGTTTCAACCAGAGCTTTGCAACCATTTTCATGCCGCCGCTCACTAATATTGCCGTTGGTTTTGGAAGACTGCCATGGCGTGTTGTGACGCATTGACTTCACTCCCTACAAGAGGAGCAGAAAGAGGAGCAAAAGTTTTCTAAGAATAAGTCGCTTTCTAATAGTTTTTCTGGCTTTGCCCTAGTTTTTAGGAAACTTTTTAACCGACAAACTGTGAATTTTTGAATGCTGTAAACATTTTAAAATGTTTCGCTGCCTTCCTCGAAGAGCTCGCAGCCTTCTAGTTGATTAGCACTAATTTAAAGTGATTAAAGGTAAACTAATATTGCGTATTCTCATTACCTACATCTTGGTTGATTTAGCGTATATTTTTTTAGTGTTGCTCGTTGTCATCAGTTAATAATAGCAATGGAAGAAGAAATTGTTTTACAAATTCGCGGAAAATATATCTAACCGCGCTTTAAAATTTTCGGGAATTTTCGCGCTAAAAAACAGCCGCCTAATAAATACAAAGATCGCTTTACAAATTTGTTTCATAACAATTTTTTTTTGAAAAAAATTATTTAAAGTAATCTCTGAGGGTTAAAATTCTATTTGCCAAACGTTTTTTCAATCTCAATAAACGCAACAAACTGGGATTACGATTAGTTGTACTATCACTTTCTCGTTGCGTAATATGTACCCACAAATGTGAGACTAACAATGAACCTCTTAGCTGCAAGAGCGTTTTTCAAAGATGCCGTTTCCATTTTAAGCTAGTGCAGGCATTTGCAACCTTTTTTACTGGCGGGCCAAATGTGCAACATCAAATTTTGCTGCGGGCCGCATCAATTATTGAAAACTAATGTAGGATCATTATTTTATGAAAGGAGCAATTTTGTAGTCAAGAAAACAGATTTGATGCATTTCACGTCACTCATGTTTAATACATTAATACAGTCAATCACATTTAACAGTTTTATCAAAGATTAATGTGATTTTTGTTGCTGTACATCTTTCAAAGTTTTTGCAATATTCATTTTTGTAGAACTACAAGCGATTCTAAGTTGACTTGTCAAATGTTCGTCTGATAACTGGCCTCTTTGCTTTCCTTTGCAATATTTCGTTTTTGAAAAAATATTTTGCAGCAATAGGTGCTTGCGAAAAGTGAAGTGTTTTTCAAAGCATGATTAGCAAGATTTGGATACTGCTCTCGAACATAATTTTATAAAAAGTCACAAGATTTTTTGGTCAAACGCTCTTTTCAAGTTATTACTGGACTGTAAATCAATCAATTTCAGGTGGAATTAGTCGAGGCTTTGATTGGCACCGGCCTGAAATGGGCTGGAAAAAATGCCGAAATCACATTCAAGTGTACGAAAATCCAAAAATTATGTATCAAAAGCAGCAGCTAAATTAGCAATCATAGTGCTATATTTCAGGTAGTTTATATCTTTACATTCATGATGTTGATTTTTTAGACACGAAAAGTGTCTGAGTACCGGTACAGACATGCTAAATTGGCTTTCTTGCAGTTGCACATTTAATTTCGATAGATGTTGTGTAACATCGGTAAGAAATGCCAAGACATTCAACCATTTAACATTTGATAAAAAAGAGACATTTTGGTTTTTACTTTTCCATAAAAGATTTCATCTCATTCCTAAAACTCCAAAATCTTTTTAAAGTTTCAGCGCTGCTTAACCAGTGAAACGAAGAGAAGTAAGATATATCCGGGTAATCTGAACCAAGTTCTTCCAAAAAAGCTTAAACTGTCTGTGGTATAGTCCTCAATTCCGAATATACCTGATACACGAAACAACTTTCTTCATGGTGTCAATGTCGTCCAAAACTATACTGCATAAATTTTCTTGATGAATAATACAATATTCAATGAGACTTTTTGTTATCCAAATGCTTACAAGAACTTTTTACAAAATCTTTTGTGTTTTTCTACCGCCGCAGATGCACCGTTCGTTGTCAGACCTGACAATTTTTTGGATCCAAATGATATTTTTCTGATATCTTCAATACTTCCTCGGTTATGTCCTCTCCACTTGTTGTTGATTTCATACTAACTAGGTCCAACAATTCTTTAATTTCAAAGTTATCAGTTACTCCACGTATGAAATTGGCCAACTGCCCCTATCTTTGATATCTATGCTTTCAATCAATGCTAAGCTGAAGTACGAAAATTTAATCATATTTTCAACCAAAGCATCTTCAAGATGACTTGACATTGTATTTTTTCTTCGCGCAACAGTGAATCTTGACAAGCTGGTCTGTTCAATCAAATGCTTTTTTTTCAGGGAAAGCCAGTTCAGCAAATATCATTAAACAATGTTTGATAAATTCGTCGTCACTAAAAGGTTTCTCTTTCTGTGCTATAGCTTCGCTAATCTTAAAGCTCAGTAGACTGGCAAGTCAGAGTCATCTTTATAAGTCGAAATCATTTTTTGTTGACCTTGTAGCGACTTTTTTAATTTATTGGCTTTATCGACTCGTAATTGTCCTGAAATTTCGTCATACTTTTTTGAGCGTGGGGAATTGTAATGTCGCTTGATATTGTTCTCTTTTAAACAAGCTATGTTGTTTTGAACAATCAGGCAAACGGCTTTTTTGTTTTGTTGTACAATGAAATACTTTATAAGCCATTCATTGTTAAAGATCCTCCTTTCATTATTAAGTTTTCGCTTTGTACCCATCATAAATGAAGACTAAATTCAGTTTAAATTAAAATTAAATTCAACAAATATAGAATCGCATCATCCAATCTCACATTGTCTACCTAGCACATACATACCTACCTAGCGATATCATACATACCTTGCAATCAACCTGGATCGGAGTCGAACATACAAAAACCACTTGCACAAACTGAAACAAAAAGTGTCTTCCCGAGTGGCACTGGTGAGAAAACTGTCGGGAACTAACTGGGATACCTCATTTGACACTTTACGAACCTCTACTACAGCACTTGTACTTGCACCAGCTGAGCATTGTGCCCTTGTCTGGTGCCAAAGTACCCACACAAAAACACTAGACCTACCTTTGAATGAAGCAATGCGGATCGTCTCAGGCTGCATCCGCCCCACCCCTTTGAACTTCTTACCACCACTCGCCGGAATACAGCCACCTAGCTGTCGCCGGAAAAAACTCTGTAAACGCTTATACTACAAAGCAGATAACACTGACCATCTTCTAAACAACATCTTGTACAGCAAAACCCCTCCCAAAAGGCTTAAATCTCGCAAACCTCTTTGCCCATTTCTGGAATCACTACAAGGCTATGACGCTCAGAAAGAATCAATACCACATAAACTGCAACCACACATCCAAGACAGGTCAAACAAACCCCTAGGACAAGGCCTCCTTCGGAAAGCCTGGGTCCAACTAAATAGATTGCGAACCGGAATAGGAAAATTTGGTGTCTCAATGGTGAAATGAGGATTTGGTGATGACAATCTATCCCAATGTGGAGAACCCCAAACTGCATACCACATTGTCAATGAGTGCAAATCAACAGGACCCTCTTGCAACCTAACAGACGTTGACAATCCTATGCTCAAACGATATCTGATGAACTGCAACTTCTGATGAGATTGTCATACAAATGAACGAACTAACTATATTGGGCAAATTTCACGCTGCTGCTGGTTTAACACTGTAAAACTGTGAAGAAAAAAAGACTTTGCATCTTTACCGCAATTTTTCACTTGGAGAGCAAAATTCGCTTAGATGTTTACCACATGAAACAGAGCAAAATCCGCGGGCCACATGAAAAAACATGGTGGACCGCGGATTGCACACGTCTGAGCTAGTGCAACTTACTCCTGTGTCGTACAGTTACGCTACTCAATAAAAAGGTCGAGACAAATCAAAACTGTATTTGCGCTCTTTGTATATGTACTACAATATCTATATTGTGATGGTTAATTCATCCATCTCTTGTGAAATCTTCAATCGCAAAGGACCGGATTTATTAAGCGAATTCTACTGTTTTTAGAGCTTTGTATAGTGAACGTGACATTGTGCTGCTCGACGACCCACTATCAGCAGTTGACGCTCATGTTGGAAAGCACATGTTTGTTGAATGTATCAAGAAGGCTTTGGCTGAAAAAACTGTTATCTTTGTCACTCATCAACTGCAATATTTGAAAGATTGCGATGAAGTTATTTTGATGAAAGATGGGAGAATCGCTGAACATGGTACACATGATAAACTAATGGAAGAGGCAAAAGACTATGCAGATTTGATAAAGTAAGTTGGTTATTATTAATCAGTCGTTTCGAGCTGCGACGGTGAGGTTTTGGTTAGCATCTTGCAATTGATCTATTGCGTAATTTGTGTCGTTGTATTTTGATAAAAGTGGTTTATACTAACTCCTCCTCATCGTTCTACAATAAATTGTGACCCGCAGAGGTCCTTACTACTTTTTAAGTCACGTGCTTACGTCCCAGCAATCTTAAAGTTTGTTGCATGGATTACTGGATGGGGAGCAACTACTCTGGAGTATTGTGAGTGTGACCTTTGGTGGTCACGTTTACATAGTCACTGGCCTCTAACATTGCACCTGGTAGTTCCTGTAATGCGACTCTTTTGAACGTTGGTAAGATCTCTTTTGGTGTTTTTTTTTCTTGCCTTTCAGACCTATGTCTGTGGTCAACTACAAAAATTCATTAGTTACTACCAACACACTATCATATAAGAGACGTAGCAAGATACTATCAACTCATTCAGAATAATCAACTTATTGAGTCGCAAAAGCTAAACTTCTAATTTCTAAAAAAGTTTCTAGGAGTGCGTTTGTTTTGTGCATTTATGACAGTTTTGTTGAGCTCCAAGCCTGAAACAAACTGGCAGTCTTTAACTACTAATCTCGAAACAATCTTTTAGTATCCTTGTTCAGCACGTAACTTTATTGTTTTTCGTGTGGCTAACTTGTTCCACGCTAGCTTCTGCATCCTCTTCACCACCTCATTATACATACCTTAACTATCATTTCATTGAAACTCGAGAGGTGGAATTTGTTGTTTTTTAGGGACAGACTTTAGGAAACTTAACTGCTCGGAGCCATTTGCCAAATTCCTATTTTGCATTTATTACGTTGCGTTGCGATCTTTTGCTAATCCCTTCACATACTTTTTTCTTGCTTTTCTTTTCATACAAAATTATGTTCAGTGATGGCCTCTATGTGCCAAATCCTATCCTCCTTTTCATAAACTCTCTCTTTTTCGTACGCCTTTATATCTTTTTTGTTTCCTGCTGTTCCTGTTGCTTTACTGCCATGTTGTGATTACCCCTCCTCTTCCTCGGGATGGAGATACGGCATGAACGGCAATTCATGTTCATGCCGTCAACCTAATTGAAATTAGGCTAGGGGAAAGATGGCAGCCCATTTCGAACCAGTATTGAGTGACTGGTAGCCCCACCACCAACAAGGCGGACTGCCACTGGTGGGTACCCAAGAGT
This sequence comes from Trididemnum clinides, assembly GCA_963675345.1. NCBI lineage: Eukaryota > Metazoa > Chordata > Ascidiacea > Aplousobranchia > Didemnidae > Trididemnum > Trididemnum clinides. The sequence continues at coordinate 15,485,004 of OY776302.1, forward strand.
CGTCTGATATGTTGGGTTAGCAACTTCACAATTGTAACCCGGTGAAGTACAGGAGGGCCACCTGTCTGCCACATAAAGGTGGAGGCGTCCCGTTAAGTGCCTTGCCCAAGGATATAACAAGCAAGCTTGCCGGCTTGTTGTCCACACTATCCCTTTTATATGCTAAGCGCCAAGCAGGAAAGCCGTGGATACCATTTTTTTAAAGTCTTTTAGTATCACTCGACTTAGGGAATGAACCCCAGATCTACCAACTAGGAGGTGGACGCTTTTTACTGCCATTGTTACCGTAGTTTTACATTCACTGCACATTGATATTATGCTGCGAAAGTATTTAAAAAAATGAAAAGAGTCTTGACGTTATGATGACAACATCAGAAATTATGTTTAAAACATTCTATTCCTTGATGGAAGAGAAGGATTTAAAGCTCGAACAAAAGCCAACCACCTGCTCATTAATTTGCGAAAGCTACGTCGTATATTAAAACAAAGAATGAGATAGCGTTATAGTTATTCTTCATCAGCTCAAAAAGCGCTAGTTGCAAAGACGCGTTTGGAAGGTTTGCTGGAGTTGTGATTTCTATTGTTAATGATAAAGGTGGCGGTGATTGGATTTGCCATAGCACCAAAGGGAGCGATTTTAATTTTTCCAAAATTTCCTGGTATTCTAAAGAATAAGTTTTATTAAAACACGATATTTTAGTCTACGTAAACGATTGCATTCTGCATTTTTTAAAGCGCTTATTTATTTTTTGCACGTGATTTGAGACGTCATTAAAGGCGAATTGTCGCACAGGGGTTTTATGCAATTTCGGTCACAATTGATTCACCATTTATTGTCGTTATACAAAATTGTGTATTTGCTATTTAAACGAGTAAATTTAAAGCTGCAGCTAACATTTTAACAGATTGAAATTGGTTTATTGCTCCAGAAAAAGATTGAATTCATTGAAGCAGCCAAATGTAATTAAAATAGGTTCCTTTTTTCCATTGCCAAGTTTTTATGATAGATATTAAAAGGCTGCTAATGAATATGTTTGCGGATATTAGTTTTTTACGTAGCAGCATAGCAAGCGATTTAAATTTTTCCAGAAATATACATATCTCAAAAAGAAAAGTCGAACAAAATTATAGTACTTTAGTCTATGTTATTTTTGGTTTTACAGGTAGATAAATATTTTGCATTCTAAGTTGCAGTGAAACGATTTTAAATGCATTTGTAATTGACGTTATACGCATAAATTAATTATATAATCTTATGCTGTAACAACAATAAACTATGAATAGTTAACGGATCCCAAAGTTTGAAGTTAAATTAAAAGAAAACACAACGCCTATATAAGCTAACATCAGTATCTCCTTAACGGTTGTGAGTCATATCCCTTTCCACTTATCTCCATTTAGGGCACATTTAAGTGACCAGGGACTTTGGACACCGAATATTGTGTCGCGTATTAATAGAGTTTTTTGATTCTATTTTAACTTTAATTTATTTCTTAAATTGAAGCGACTTGCAGTATCGCTCAGCCTGGGCTGCTAACCTTCGTTCTTCAGCTTCAGCTTCTTTCATTCGGCGCCATTCTTCCGTTATAAGCTTATTCCTCTGCTTCTCATCCAAGCCCAACGATTCTACTTGTTTCTTTAAGTCTTCCAACTTCTCCATATTAAGTTCTTCCGCAGCCATTTTAAATTACCAACCGATAAAAAGATAAATCCCGGACGAGCCCCCAGATGTCGCGTTTTAATAAAGTTTTTTGATTCCATTTCAATTTCAATTTACTTCTTAAATTGAAGCGACTTGCAGTATCGATCGAATAATTAAGTTTGTTTGCAATTTAATAGCTTGGAAAAGATTAGCTTCCACTAAGTTACTTTAACCCGCGCACTTTTCGATCAAGAACAGAACAATATATTCACAAACCACTTTATAACTTCGAATTCCTTCGCTTGCCAAAACACAGAACTAAAGCACTTCAATAATTAAATATCAGAGACTAACTAACTAAACCACCAAAATAATCGCTTGATTCTTGTCACAACAATCACCACACAACAACGCCTTTTCAACATTAACTTCTACTCTGCTCTGATCTACTACTCAATCTCTGAATGAATGAAAAAAATCTCGCCGGTTATATATAGGGCTGGAAAATAATCTAGAAATTGCTAGAACATCACGTGACATAGGAAAAACACCGTTAATAAATTACGTAATCGGTAATAATAATAATAAGAAGGAAAATCTTCGAGAAGCAAGAATGACTAGAATACGCTGGAAAGTCACGTACACACCTATAGTGAAGTCAGAAAGACGTGTGAGTTACAAATCTATATATAAATCCAAAAGAAATAAGGTCTTTTTTTTTTAAAACAGTTTAGCAAGTTAGGGCTACAAACGATTCAGATTTACAAATAAAATAATCACGGCAAAACAAACAGATTACGGCTCTATACATATGTAAAACTATTTCTTAACGCAAATTTACGTATTCGTGACATATTCTTACAAGACAGAGCATACTGATTTCTGAAATAAATCTACCATCTGATATAGTCTATTTTTGTAATCGTTAAAACAATCAACTATATTAAAAAAAGACACTGTGTTGGTGCCAATCATACGCTTTGACTTTTTGTCGTCTTTATTGAAAAAAGAAATAAAACTTGTGTAATAACAAGCTGTTTGTGGATGAGATCGGTCTTGAATTAATGAGAGAGATACCTGGACCAAGGCACCCAAGCTATTTCACAAATCCAAAACAGAAAATAAAAAGAAAAGCGCTGTAATATTTTTTTATTGTTGCGAAACTAAAAGCAAATCATTTCATAAGTTTACCGTGCGCTTATGCTTCATTAGAAAGTTTTATCTGGAACAAGAGAAAGAAAAGAAATCTCATGAACAACATGTGGATAAAGAAATCATAGAAAACTTGATCCGAAAAACAACTGCATCTCATAGCAATTCAGGTAACGACCAGAGCTTTGCAAAGAAATCACGTTATGTTTTTTTCCAATAGAAGCTACATTTTGATTTATAAGCAACTTCTTTCAGCCATTGCGGTAACTTGGTAATGCGAAATATGTTCATCGATAATTTTTTTCCGTAAGGCAATTGCAATAAACTACACGTAACTTCAAAGTTTTGCTATGAAATTAAATTATGCTTGACCGCTTTATTGCAAAGCTTTCATGCTGCTTAGAGTGGAAGTTCAGCTTTGATACCTAGCTCCAACATTTTTTTCTGATATCTTGAGTATCAATTCCGTGACCTCGGAGCAAAATCTATCTCCCGACTTCCCTAATTCACTAATGGAAGTTTGTAAGCCGTCACGACCAGATGAGCTTCAACCGGAACTAAATCACGGTTTAGAAAAAAATTATGTTGATCAAAACAAGTCAAAAAATGAATTCGAGAAATTAGTTTGTAGATTTCATAAATGCATCCATGCAATGAAAAATTTTTCAACAAAAAAGATTTCAGATGTTTGACGAACTGTTTTTCTGGAGGAGGGGGTAAAATGCACGTTATTGGTCCAAATGTAGCTTTATAGAGAGAAGTTAAGATCCCCAACTATCACAAAAAATAATTAGAAATCCACCGTAAACTTCGTTCTATTTTTACAGATAATGGTGTTCTAGAAGAAAAATCGCCAACTGTTCTTGTACAAAAAGAAACAAGCCAAAAAGGATCGGTCAAAGCTGCGACCTATATTGCTTACATAAAAGCTGCCGGCGGGTAATTAGCGTAATTATTCTAGGTCCCAAAACTATAAAAAGCTTCGCCTGGGCAAAATTTACTGGTGCTGTAAATAATGCCATTGATATTTTTGACATTACTGCTGCCTGCACGAGCTAAAATGATATCTCTCGGCGATAGTTTGCAATCTTTTCCGAAAGCACCAGCAGCCATTTTTTCATGGCATGAAAGGATAAAAAATATTACTTTTGGGGATTGAACTATTACAATTTACCAATATTGTTTGCAGGCACCTTTGATGAAAAGCTTTCCTTGAATTGAGACAAGATTATAATACTTGTTGCGCACTAATGCTATAATTTGTTGCAGATGGTTTATTGTTTTCGTTGTCTCTCTTGCATTCTTTCTAACTGTAGTTGGTGCAAACATTTCAAATTGGTGGCTAACTTATTGGATAAACCAAGGAGGTGCTCTCATACCATGTGACAATTCAACCACCACTGTTTATCCAGGTAAAAATGTTGATAAAATATGAGTAAGAATATGAAAAACGTTTGCAGCCCCAAGAACAAAACAAAAGCTGACAATACTTCTTTTTACAGAACACGATCATATAATGCCGTATATTTTCGGTATTGAAATGTCTGTCTTTGAACAAAGCTTCCCCAGCAAAGAGAAGCTTTTCTCCACAGAGGTAGTGGTAGGCTGACAGTTTTGCTGCAGCGCGTACAGCGCCGGGAAAATATCTTCACGATTCATCAGAATAATTGCTTCTAGGTCACTGCCAGAAACCCTCTTTCTTATGTAGCTCTTGATGTCACACGAATATTCTTTAAAATATGTTTTACAATCTCCTTTAAAATCTTCTTAAAAAACAGACGAGAAATTAAGCCAGACATTGAAAGAAATTGTCATCCCTTCAAAGCGGTTATCGGAAGTTCAAAAAAAAGGCAGGCAATACGTTGTGCTGTACACGTGATTACTACAAGTTTTACAAAATAGAAAAATCGACTTTTTTTGACCTTATAACTTTTCCCATATGACCCCTATAGCAAAATTTTTTTATTTCTGCGCGTTTTGAGGCATTTTGAGGATGTAATAACTATTTGACTTATTGATAAAAATTTGCTTTATAGGTATGTTTTATCCTGGGATGGAATTTTCCCGTTTTACTTAGAACTATTTCTTGCTGTCTTTTAGTCCTGCTAATCTAATATTTTATTTTTATACAATTTAAAGCAGGCGAATAAATTACGTAAATGGTTTTGAACTCGGCAAACCTCAAACTGCAAAATATTTATGGTTAATTTTGGCGTGGGTTTTGTCGGTAAGTGGCGGAATTTTCCGATGAAAAAAAACTTGTAAAGTTTGTGAATTTAATCATCAGCGCTGTTGATGCGAGCAGTAGTACGGCTCGACCAAATAAATTTGTACAGTGTCTTTAAACGTATGTTTCCGGCTCAAACGATTTGTGTCAATCTAAGTAAAATTGTGAATGACTCCGAAGACAGACGGGCACTTCGCAGTCAATTCAGCTTTTTCTTCATGTTGTGTTTGATAAGCCAAGCTTTTTGTTTTTTCTTCGGTTTTGCATTAATATTGCCTATAAAACTGTCTTCTAGAAATTTCAACGATTAGAATAAACCAAAATGAAATTCCTAGTGAATGTCAATCAGAAAGAAGTCTAAATATATCGACTGGAGAAAATCTTCAATTTTATCAGGTAATAACAACGTATTTTTTGTTTGGTATTTTGTTTGGTTGTTCGCACCTTAGCTTTTATGTTTACTCACTCATTTAACAGAAAAGTTAGTACTCGGAATTAGCTCTGTAAAGTCTTCGATTGACATGCAAGGCAGATGGGTATTTGTTATCAGATGAACTTTTTATTTCAGAATTTCAAGCTACATCTGCTAATAACTTAAACTAATTTGGTTATTACGAAACCTAGCCACTAAGTCATTTTGACCATCGCGATTCATTCATTCATGTGTATGGACTTCTGTTCTGTTTGCTAGTCTTTTGTCAAATTGAATCGCAGCGACAAGCAGTCTGCGAAGTCCCACCATCCGCCCACTGCCATATAAAATTGTAAACATTTCGTTAACTGTCTTCCAAGGACTCAACAAGCGAACTTGTCGGCATTTCTCGACGCTACCCTCTCGTTCTGAGCGTCAAACAAGGAAGCTGTAAATACCGCTTTGAAAGCCTTCGCTATTTCTCGACATTGGTATTAACTCCAGGTTCATCGACTGCCAAGCTGAAACCAACCACTGCGCCATCGCTCTTGCTTGATTATGGTTCATAATTTTGTATGACGGTTTTTATCAACGTCTTTGCTTTGATATTAGATGATATATTTTGTCATGTTGATTGGAATGATAGTAATGGCTCTAGTGAAAGCTGGATTATTCACGGAAGCAACAGTGCAATCTGCTTCTGATCTTCACAACCAAATGTTTCGAAAAGTGTTTGGAAGTCCTATGTCATTCTTTGACACAACACCGACAGGACGAATATTGAACAGGTATATAAATAATGATCAAGTTTTGTACGATATATTCAAGATGTGAATTTGCTCGATCTCAGGTTTTTTCTTTTCTGGTTTTTGCAAAATTTGTGTGCTTATTCATTGTGTATGTCCACCACTATACACTCGCTTCCAAACCAGATTATTCGCTGTAGAAAACCTACACATTAGATTTCGGATGTGCTTTCTCATGAATCGAAAAAACGATGCTTTCGTGAAGTTTCGAATTCCAGACTTAACGTTCTGCAGTAAGTAGCAAACCACTACACCATGACAGCCAAGACCATGCGTAGCAATACAAGTTGAGAATGCAATAAGATAATTCGTGAAAAAAGAATATATGAGATTATTTTCACTTTATACTGCTGCCTATTACCGAAATCAATAATAAATACAAACTTTCTAGATTTTCTCGTGATTTAGATGACATTGACGTTGTTGTGCCGCAAAGGATGGACAGATGTATTCAGCAGGTAACTTAAAAAGTTGTGGTTGTCTCAATTACCGATATAAGGTATTTTGAAATGATTTAATTGAAATTTGACATCAGGCAAGTACTTAAGTTCGCTCTGGAAAACATCTCTCAAGGATATTAAAATTTTGTAATAATCCCTTAAAATTTCTTTATTTTTTATAATTTAGGTAGGGACGTAACTTTCAGAATCCATCAAACGATACTACATAGCAACACTAAACCACTTTTCATTTCTGATAACTTATTTACATATTTACACACACACTCCAAGCTAAACCTTTTCGGCTTACATTAAGCTCTTATCAAAGCACCTATTATATCTGGTATCAGAATCTAATTATGATATGGACTTCAAAACATTAATATAGGCTCACGCCTTATACTTCAGCAAGTCAGATTATAAATAGAAATTTTGAGATCGCAACAACATATACTGGTAACCAAATACTATGAATTGTGACGAAGAAAACAAATGATCACGAAAGAACAACTAAATGATAACAAATGACTTCACGAAATAGTGGCAAATGCAATAGATTGATAGATTGTGACCGAATAAGACAATCAAATTAAAATATTTTCAGCTAAAAGCAACATACATTCATATATAGCTGTTTATTAAGGAGTGGTTTGTTTTGTATAATTAACAGAGCTTCATGAATTTTTGCGTTATATTCAAATGAACATTTCTTTAAAACCGCAAATGACGAGTAGAAATCAATTTTGGTTTTAGAACAAGATTTACACTGTTGCAAATGATTCTTAATGGCAGTTTTTCTGTTGTTATTAAGGTTTAAATATTCCCTTTCCCTGGTGATCAAATGTCTGGATGACATACCAATGTATGTCTCGTCCGTATCACACGGGCATGTAAATCGATATACGACATCAGACACCAAAGGTAAAGGAATAGAAGATTTTAATTTGAAATAATCTCCAACTTTAAGCGTTCTATAAATGAGCATAACATTAATATCTGACACTTTCAAAATCAGCCTAGATATGTTTATATAAAATCAACAAGACGATTTTCCCAAGTAAGGTATGTCAAACGACATGAATTTTTCGCTTGCAGGTACATCGTCATTTTGAGTAGTATGGGAGTGGCGAAACTTATTCAAAACTTTATGAAAAAACCAGTTGGGATTACCGTTGTCATAAAACAAAGATCTCATTTTTCATATTTAGTGCAAAAAAGCTTTTTTTTTAAACAAATAGTTTTCGCTGGATTTAACATACAGAAAACCGATCCGGTTTTCCATTTTAAAGGACAAATTACGAGAAAAACACCAGTGTTTGTTGATTTTCTCCAAATCCATGAATCAAAATTATCATCTTTAATTTTTAGCTCTATATACAAAAATCAAAGAGTACCAAACGATTTTTCCATAGTGAATTTTATGTTTTTATGCTAAGAGTTTGATAAATTAAGAAACTCACCACAGGCACATTCCTTGTTAAATACTGCGAAAATGTCATCGACATATCTGCAATACAATTTAGGCGAGCAATTCAATGTCGGTTGAAGAAATCGAATTTGAAGGTCTGCGAGGAAAAACTTGGCCATTGTGTCACCCAATGGTGAATCCATAGCTACGCCATCAATTTGATGGAATACTTTGTCCTTGTAAATGAACATACCTTGCGTGGCTAATTTCAGTAATTTTACAAAAATCTTCTGTTTGATTGGAGGTTTCAACGCTTCATCTACAGTTTCTCAATAATAATTTTCGTTGCTACGTATAAGATTGATAGTTTCGTTTAGAGGGACATTGGTGAACAAGGAATTTACATCAAAACTGACTAGATGCTGGTTAGATTTAAATTTAAACTGATGTAATTTTTCTTTGAAATCAGTTGAAAATGGAAGCATGTGTTTATCCGGTATGAATGGTTCGATAACAAAGTCCAATAACTTTGCCAATTTATACTCCGGAACACCAATCATAGAGACAACTATACGGGCAGGATTGTTTTTCTTGTAAATCTTTATTGAACCTTTATGTATTGTGAATTCAAGTAATAGGAAATTGGCGGTGTTGGAAGAAGAAGCGTTGCAGTTTAGCCTTCAACATCACTTACTGCCCAACAAAGTTTTTGAGGACAGCATCAAAGTAGATGTTGAAAGATGGTTTGCAACCAAAACATACAGTTCCTCTGAATAAAGAACTCAAATCAAATAATACTTTCGAAAATTTGTAAATGAGTCAAACTCTCTTTGTCTAGCAAGAAAAAAATTGAGCAATTTATCAATCATTAAAAGCACTTGCAAAGAATTCTGAAATCAAGTTAGGAAAATTTGATAAGGGAAGAGGTGTTGCCATTTTAAATTTAGAAGATTATTACGCCAAATTCGACTCAATAGTTTCTGATGCATCAAAATTTATTGCGGTAAATGTTGAAGGTAATAAACATCCAATAATCATTCGAGAACAATCAATTAAATACCAATTACAAAAATATTTCAAACCTTATGGCAATTAAGTCATTCGTAATCTCCTTCTATCAATTCCAGGAAAGTTGTAGGAATTAATAAAAGGTTTACAAGAAAAACAATCCTGCCCGTACAGTTATCTCTATGATTGGTGTTCCGGAGTATAAATTGGCAAAGTTATTGGACTTTGTTATCGAACCATTCATACCGGATAAACACATGCTTCCATTTTCAACTGATTTCAAAGAAAAATTACGTCAGTTTAAATTCAAATCTAACCAGCATCTAGTCAGTTTTGATGTAAATTCCTTGTTCACCAATGTCCCTCTAAACGAAACTATCAATCTTATACGTAGCAACGAAAATTATTTTGCTTTTGTCACCAGGCATCCTTTAATTTCTCAATATAGCTCTTCTGGTGTAATCGAAAGTTTAAATGATCTTTACTTAGATTCAAAATCTACATAAAATTCACAAAAACTCAACGTTTCGAAAAACTAAAATCAGTTTTTCTTCGTCAGGAGTGACTAAAGTACATTTACAAACTTTAGTCACTCCTGACGAAGAAAAACTGATTTTAGTTTTTCGAAACGTTGAGTTTTTGTGAATTTTATGTAGATTTTGAATCTAAGTAAAGATCATTTAAACTTTCGATTACACCAGAAGAGCTATATTGAGAAGTTAACGAAAATTATTATTGAGAAATTGTAGATGAAGCGTTGAAACCTCCAATCAAACAGAAGATTTTTGTAAAATTACTGAAATTAGCCACGCAAGGTATGTTCATTTACAAGGACAAAGTATTCCATCAAATTGATGGCGTAGCTATGGATTCACCATTGGGTGACACAATGGCCAAGTTTTTCCTCGCAGACCTTCAAATTCGATTTCTTCAACCGACATTGAATTGCTCGCCTAAATTGTATTGCAGATATGTCGATGACATTTTCGCAGTATTTAACAAGGAATGTGCCTGTGGTGAGTTTCTTAATTTATCAAACTCTTAGCATAAAAACATAAAATTCACTATGGAAAAATCGTTTGGTACTCTTTGATTTTTGTATATAGAGCTAAAAATTAAAGATGATAATTTTGATTCATGGATTTGGAGAAAATCAACAAACACTGGTGTTTTTCTCGTAATTTGTCCTTTAAAATGGAAAACCGGATCGGTTTTCTGTATGTTAAATCCAGCGAAAACTATTTGTTTAAAAAAAAAGCTTTTTTGCACTAAATATGAAAAATGAGATCTTTGTTTTATGACAACGGTAATCCCAACTGGTTTTTTCATAAAGTTTTGAATAAGTTTCGCCACTCCCATACTACTCAAAATGACGATGTACCTGCAAGCGAAAAATTCATGTCGTTTGACATACCTTACTTGGGAAAATCGTCTTGTTGATTTTATATAAACATATCTAGGCTGATTTTGAAAGTGTCAGATATTAATGTTATGCTCATTTATAGAACGCTTAAAGTTGGAGATTATTTCAAATTAAAATCTTCTATTCCTTTACCTTTGGTGTCTGATGTCGTATATCGATTTACATGCCCGTGTGATACGGACGAGACATACATTGGTATGTCATCCAGACATTTGATCACCAGGGAAAGGGAATATTTAAACCTTAATAACAACAGAAAAACTGCCATTAAGAATCATTTGCAACAGTGTAAATCTTGTTCTAAAACCAAAATTGATTTCTACTCGTCATTTGCGGTTTTAAAGAAATGTTCATTTGAATATAACGCAAAAATTCATGAAGCTCTGTTAATTATACAAAACAAACCACTCCTTAATAAACAGCTATATATGAATGTATGTTGCTTTTAGCTGAAAATATTTTAATTTGATTGTCTTATTCGGTCACAATCTATCAATCTATTGCATTTGCCACTATTTCGTGAAGTCATTTGTTATCATTTAGTTGTTCTTTCGTGATCATTTGTTTTCTTCGTCACAATTCATAGTATTTGGTTACCAGTATATGTTGTTGCGATCTCAAAATTTCTATTTATAATCTGACTTGCTGAAGTATAAGGCGTGAGCCTATATTAATGTTTTGAAGTCCATATCATAATTAGATTCTGATACCAGATATAATAGGTGCTTTGATAAGAGCTTAATGTAAGCCGAAAAGGTTTAGCTTGGAGTGTGTGTGTAAATATGTAAATAAGTTATCAGAAATGAAAAGTGGTTTAGTGTTGCTATGTAGTATCGTTTGATGGATTCCCTATAGGTCATTACAAAGCCTAATCGAACTGTTATTGCGGGAAAACTGCTGATTCTTTAGGTGTGGTTGAACTGAAATGAGTAAAAGCGAGCTAGTCAAAAGTTGTTTTTATAGCCCGTGCCACTTAATTTATAGCTACGCCTATTTTATCGGCTAAATTTCATTTTATTGAACAGATTCTGATGGTTCTATTTGCTGTCGTCACCATTGTCGCTGTGTTTCCTTGGTTCGCAATTGCTATTGTAGTTTTGGGAGTAGCTTTCGGCTTCTTGTTTGTTTATTTTCGCGCTGCCATTCGTGAATTAAAACGACTGGACAACACATCAAGGTATATTTAAAACAGATCTTATGGGTTATGGTCGTTCAATTTCTCCTCTTTTTTCCTACCCGGATGGCAGATCTTTGATGGCGTTTTTTGAAAACCATTTTCAGCTGTCAATACAGTCCTCGCAATCAGTCTCTGCATTCAACTTTTGCTATTTTTTTGACTGACTGCTGTTCTGCTATGCTCCCTCCTGAGAAAGGAGTGTGGTCATCGGTGTAGCCTAAAGCAGGGGTATCAAACTCGTGGGCTTCTGGGGGCCACATTGCATATTGGAGCAATCGTGCCGAGGGCCGCATAAAGGTTTGGATTTGGAGATCATCACTTTTCTGGGCAACGATCTCTGTAAGATAGCCCGAAGAAAGATCGATCTCCAAAAAAATTAAAATAAAAAAAAGGTCTATCTTTCCAGCATCAGTAAAGTTATCTCCGAATGACAAAAATTTGTACTTCTCAAGTGTGGCCTGTAATCAGAGCTTCATGCGTTTGTTCGACATTGATCCGTTGCAATACTGCCGAAATTCATTAGTAATTTCAGCATCGTCTCGCAGGCCGCACCGAAAGGCTCCGAAGGACGCGAGTTTGACACCCCTGGCTTAAAACGATATTTGGGCGGGGTCCAAAAATAGGAAAATTGGATTCTAAGAATTTGCAGGCGATAGCTCTTTGCCCTCCCCCTTCCCTCAGTTACTACTATGACTTGGGTAACAACAGTGTTTGGTATTGTTAGCCAGAGCTATATTTAGGAAAAGCTGAAGGCAAAAGAGGTTGGAAATATACCAAGTACCGTTTTGTGAATGCTGATGTAGTTCATATTTTTAAACAAAAGAAATTCTTTGCATTTAGATCTCCTTGGTTTTCTCATGTCACGTCAACTGTTCAAGGGTTAAGCACCATACATGCTTACGGAAAAACAGGCGAAGTGATAGACCAGTAAGTTTTGGCGTATTTGTACCATCTGATTTCCTTGTTTATATGGTGTGAGTTTATACTAAACTTTTAGCTGATTTCTTTAGTGTCTGTGCTTACTTATTTATGCGACACTCTTCAATTGTTTGATAACAGAGGCCACAGGCGCATTTGTGCTCCGGTACTACAAGGTTATACCTTCTCAAAACATATGCCAGCAGGAAAATATGTACAAAAATGATTTACCAAACCTTGGCACCCAAAAAAGTCTTCAGGTATATTTTGAAACCACGATGGAAAAACAATTGCTTTCAAAAATTACATTTAAAAAAATGCGGAAAAAGATCTTCACGTTGATAAAAGGCAAAAACATCAATTTGAACATGCAATTCACAGAAAAATTTCAGAATTTTACTCACGAGTTTGTATATTATATGAGTAGCTTCATCGCCAATATGATGCGTAGGCTACCGGTATTCTTAACATATAAACCAGGATTACAGCTTCTTTGTTTTGACGGGCATGCTGTGATAACATAATTGCGGATGAATTTTAGAAAAGAAATTTACACCTATAAATATACAACTTTTGCTTTCTAGTAGCTCCTTTATAATAGGGAGCATTTATCTCTCACTTACTTTTAACCTATTTTACTCACCACTCTGCATAGCCAGCTCTTCAATACATTTTGACAGCAAGGCCTTCCAAACTTAGTGAGAACTTGCAAAACTTTTTTTCAGATTCGGTATTTTGCTTGACAATAACAGCTCTCCTTATTTTTCTTACTTGTGCGCTCAACGATGGTTGTCTGTTCGTATGGACGTTTTAACCGTCACAGCTACTTTTCTTACCTCCATTTTCGTCGTGTGTTCTACCATTTATCCAGAAGCCTTCGGTTCAACCACATCCTCACAAGCTGGTCTTGCTTTATCATACTCAATCACGGTAAGCTGATGTGACAAATGCAATAACATGATAAATAATGAAAACATGGTTTCTCTTAGACAAGCTCTAATTGGGTGGAACCTGAAAATGATTGTGCACAAGCTTGATTTATTTTTTCATTTAGGAATAAGGAATAAAAACGTTGTCTCATATTGCTTAAGCTATAGAGAGCTATTTCAACAAAAAAGTGATAGCTTTTTCCAAAAGCCCTTTTATATGGTTCTCATATCACATATGTTCGCTTAAAGCCAGCCGTTGGTGTAAACTGAACCGAAACCCACTGGTCAAAAATTTAAATACAATGAATTGAGAATTTTTTAAGATATTGTCTCAAGTAATTGCCCGTTGTGTTCCAACCAGAAGCACATCCTTAGCCGCTGGACCACCTAATTTCCCCGATTAACTGCGTAATTATTTGTAGAACAATGAACAATTGACTTAATGCCTTCAAGCAATTGCAATTAACAGCGCCTCAATCACTTGAAGCTCAATCCAATCACTTTTTGGATTGCTACTATCAATAGCCTCAGTCCCGTAGCACTCCAACTTCGGGGCCCCCCCCAAAGTAAGCGCAAGAGCCCCTGCGCACAGGTCATATCACTTTAGAGGTGTAAAATTGAAAAGCTGCATTAAGAAAATACACCACAATTTGTACATAAGTAAACAGGCTAATGTCAGAATAAAGCATGCCGATACCGAAGGTGCAAGTCATAAAAAATTCGGCACCGATGCCAGAGTTCAGTAGGACATTTATGCAGACACTGCGAAACGAAAGCAATGACACTGAAAAACATGAAAAAGTTATAAAAACACAGTATCATTTAAATAGTCTGGAGCGAACCTTTTTGTTCGCAAATGCTGTTATGACATTGTCATAATCAAGAGATCGGGCGCAGTCATTTTCGATTGACAACATGGCTAATGAAGATAGTCTACTGTCTGTCATAGACGTTCTATTAAAAGTTTTGATCAGTTTCAATTTGCTGAAGCTTCTTTCAGCGCTGGCAACAGTCACATGGCAAGTTAGTAAGATTCGAAGTGCGATGTACACATTCGGATACAATTCAAATAAATGAGTCTTTAGAAGATAGTTCAGAAAGTCTTGAGCCGTTTTGAGATTGCGTTTCTTTTGTAAAATTAAAACAAACCGCTGTAGCTCAGCGCTCATTTCATCAGAATCAATGTCACCGAACTTTTTTTGGAACTCTTTACAGCAAGTAAGAAGAGCATTTTCTTGTTGCACAAGCAAAAGTTTGTCTCGTGTGTACAAAAACGAAAAGGCGGAAGAAACCTCACGTAACAAATTAAAGCGCTCCTTTATTGACATAATAGCCTGGTCTACTAATGGATAGAAAAAGTTGCTTTTAAATTTCAGTTCAGGAGTAGCTCGTTGTTCCTCTTCACCTTGGTAATCAAACAATCTTCTTTTCTTTCCACTTCTTGACGGAGGAAAAGAAGGATCAATATCCAATTCCTGTGCTATTTCAACAGCAGATGTTGCGGCACTGTCATAACCCGTTGTGCGATAATTTTGCAAAAACTTTTCAGTTGTCTGGATTTCCGTTTCCATTGTATGAAGGGAGACTCCATACGATTGAAGAATCTTGCTTGCTTTATTGACTTGGAATAGGATATCATACCAAATAAACACCGACAAAAGAAAACTCCATTTTGATAAATGAGCTATCAACGATTTTGTTTCTGAGGCAGCTCTTCCATCTTTTCTTTCTATGGAAATGGCTTCTAAGTCTTTCAGTGCCAGCAACACCTCTTTTAAATTGTATCGAAGAGGTTTGATGCATTTAATTCTGCTTTCCCAACGAGTATCAGATTGTGACTTTATGGACAGCTCCACATGTTTCTTCAAAATTTCCTAACGCTGAGCAGAGGAAGAAAACAGCACATACAACCTTGTAAGTACTCCAAAAAATGTCAATGCTTCCGTCGATCAATTAGCACTGTCAACAACAACTAAGTTAAGGGTATGGTTTGCACAGGGCACGTAAACAGCTTTGGAATTGATGTCTAGCATTCTTGCTTGGACCCCAGAATGTTTTCCTTTCATGTTAGCACCATTATCATATGACTGACCTCGACAATCAGACAATTCGAGTTGCAGTTCGGTCGCTTTTTCTAAGAAAGCGTCCAACAAGCCTTTCCCATTACTGTCACTTATTCTCAAGTAGCCAAAAAATGTTTCTTTAACAACAGCAGCTTCTTCATTACATAGTACATAACGGAGAATGACAGACATTTGTTCATGATGTGACATATCTGGAGTGCAGTCCAAAATTATAGAAAAATATTTTGCCAATTTCAATTGCTGTAAATTTTCTTTTTCAACTTCTGTCGCTAGCAATTCAATTAGTTCATTTTGTATGGTAGGACTCAAATAGTGATCTTTAGTGTTTTTATTCTTGACTCTGTCTTGAAGCTCTTTTAGGATCGGATCTCTTCTTGCCAAAAGCTCAAATATCCCCAGAAAATTTCCATTGTGAGGAGATCCTAAGACTTCTTCAGATTCTCTAAAAGCAAGATTCCTTTCCGATAGAAACAAGGCAATGTCGATAAGTCTCTCTAAAACATTTCTCCAAAAACGTCTTTCATTGAAAAAAATATTCATCTCGCGTTTGTCGATAGTGGATGAATTTCTTATCCCTTCAGCTAGCAACATCCATTGACTGCAGCATTCTTGGTGGGAAATGCCGTTTTCATGGTCTTTCAGTTTTTTCGAAAAACCCTCCCATGTATTTATACCACTACAAAAGGGGCTTAGTGTTTTTCCAAATAGCTTACAACAAAAGCAAAAAACTTGATCTGATTCCCCAGAATAAACTAGCCACGACCGTGAAACACTTTCACCATTAGATAACACACGTTTATAATGATTGGAGGAAAAACGTCGCCTTGGAGTTGTGTTATTATATGGAAAATTCATTATTAGTTGATGTGGTCCACGCTTTACTATATCACATCGTTGAGCATCAGAAATACTTTCAGGCCATTTACATGGGTCATCAGGGATAGGGATAAATTGAGATTCAGTTATTTTTGATATTGAAGGTTGCGTATTGGCAGGTAAATCACAACTTACATTTTCTGGAAATTCACAATCACTTTGATGCTGATCGTCATAGTCTTCTTTTTCTTGTACACTATAGTTTTCTTCATCCCTCTCGGTACTAGTGCCAGGTCTACTCTGCTCAGTAATCTTGAAAAAATCTGTCATCTTGGGCAATTTCGCTACAGCATCTCGAGCAGTGGCTGCTTCTTTTCTCTTTTGAGCACCACTTTTTGAACGTTTCATTCTATACAATGTCAATAAAATACTTTATCCGCACTCTGCAGTGTATATATATTGTCCCGGTATTTATAGCCAAACAGAATTCCAGACCATTCTATGATTGTTGCGTAACAACGGCATTGTTATGTCAATTAAATATTCAAGATTCTACCAGAAAATCAATCGAAATATTCTAGATTCTGCGAGATAAAATGACGTTGCATTCACTTATGATGTCACAAGCCAATTTCTTCCTACAGTTTAAATCGGTTGTAAACAAGTCTGCTGAACTGAAAATAGTCACGTAGCCAAAAAGCAATTTCAGACTAACTTGGGCCCCCAAAGTTGGCCTGGCCCCCCCCCCAATTGGGGGATTTGGGGAGCGGCTGCTACGTCTCTGAATAGCCTCAATCACTTTTTGTTATCGTAATTGATTTTTGGGCAATAATTGTTTGTTGGGTATTGAGCGTGTTTTTCCCAAAAATATCAGGCAAATTACCAGATATTTTCGAGCAAATATGGAGATTTAATTTCCGCTGAGAAGAAGGAAAAGACAGATAACAGCTGGAGTCGTTCTCTTGACCTTTTCATTGGTAATAACAATCAATATTTACGATCCTTTAAATGCACTGATGCTTTAGGTTATAGCCTAATGTATCTTATTGTAGATGACGGGTTTGTTACAAGTGGGCGTTCGCTTCTGTCTTGAATTGGAGTCATTTTTCACGTCGGTGGAAAGGGTTTATGAATACATCGACACATGCCCTCAAGAAGAAAGTGATGATAAATATCGGCGGACAACTTCAAACAATTGGCTTGAAAAGGGAGAAATTAAGTATGTTTTAGCTACTTTCATTGTGGATGTGAGTTTTTACCAAAACATGTGAGAATTGGAGAGTGGATTTAACGCCTCGAAATGTGGGCCAATTCTCTTCCACCCCTTCATCTGATCAATTTTCGGCATTCATTCTGGTTTCTTCTAAACACACTATGGTGTAACTAATCCTAATTTCAATTATGTGGTCCAAACAATTAGTTTGGTGACAATATATGCAGTTGCATACTGCACAGTTGGATGCATCCTTTCATCCATTTACTTTAAAATTTCCATACTTTGATGTTGGCGACATTAATTAATTTTTCTGCTAGATTATATTACTTTGTAATAACATCAAGTGACTGAAAATTGTGCTTTTCACCATGGACATGATTTTTCAAAAATAAAGCGTAGAAATTATCACAGCCAAGTTTTTGACGGTGTTGCAAATTTATGATTGGAATATATCAAAGCTTGTGGAAGTCGACCAGTGACTTGGTTTTGTATAAATCGGTGATGAAAGCACTAACTGTGCATTTAGCCAATAGTTTTTGTAGCTGCTCTTACAAACAAATGGCATTGTCAAACGCAAAAGCTTTAGTATTGTTCAGTATCCTACAGTGAATGGTATGCATTCAGTAGCCTACACTCAGGGCCGGATTTAGACCATGAGAGGCCCTAGGCTATTCCATTTGTGAGGCCCGTCCCTATTTTTGAGCTCAGAATTTCTCTCTAAACAGCATCACATGTCATTGCTTAATGTTAAAAATATGAGTGCATTAAACTCTTCGTTCTTTTCATTCTCCCCATTCATGGATGCAAATTTTTAATTAAAAGAATAAAAATTTAGTTAAGGCAGTTTTGCTTTTAATTTTAATTTCTTTGATCAAACAGCCGTTACAATAATTGTAAAGTTTACTTACGAGGACATAAGAAATAGTTACAGCCATCAAATAGAGTAAGACTAGGCTACAAAATTTTTTTTCTAGCTTTCATCAAAGCAAAATCATGCAATAAAGTTCATCAAAATTTATCTGTTTTAGTTTGACACTCTCAATGCACAGAATGCTCAGCGCAGACAACCTTTCTTGAGACATTGTCGATCTCAGTTTATTTTTGATGCTTTTGAGCCTTAGGAAAGATCTCTCTCCTGAGCAGTTAGTGACCATTAAGCTTAGAAACAGTCTTAATATTGCTTCCACATTAGGAAAGGCAGTGTGAATTTTTTCCTTGCACATAATTTCATAAAGGTCTCCATGAGACAAGGAAATAGATTGCTTTTCTGTACCGTTAAGCCCTTGGTTTTGTGTTTGTCTCACGTACAAATGAAAATGTAGAAGTTCATCAGTAAGTTTCGGGTCAACATCTTCTGGATACGCTTCCTTTAAAAGTTCTACGCCTCGTACAATTTCTACCTTAGCTGCTTTCAGATTAGCAAGAAAGAGGAACATTTCTGCAATGTCACTGTACACATTAGCTCTTCTTCTTAAATTGGCTTTAAGTGTGTCGAGCATAGGGATAAGGGAATTTATTTTAAACCTTTCCTTTGAAGAGAGTTCACTTAAGACGTCAGGTGCATTTCTTTGTCTCCTAGTGACAGCTCTGTAGTTAATATTAGGCAAGGTTGCTTTTGTTTGCTGATCAAACTCGTCAAACTCATCTCTAATTTCGCTTAGAAAGTCTACAAGTGAAGTGTACAATTCGGCACAAGTACTTAATAACAATTCAGATTTCTGAAGGGCTTTGCTAACCCTATGCAAACGACCTAGCACTCTGGACCAAAAATGCAACATAAACACAAATTCCAATTTTTCCATTTTTTTGCAAAAGGTTGTTAGCATGAAGTCTGGTATCACCCTTCTCATATCGGAGAGCAAATGACTGAGAGCATTAGTGATGGCACTGTAACTTTCCAAAATAGCTTCCGTGGCTTTTGCATGTGCATCCCACCTAGTATCTGACAAATGTTTTGGCACCTTTGATTGAGGTTGCAAAAATGATTTTAGAACTGCCCACCTCTTTGTGAAGCTGAAAAAAAGGTGTAGATTTTATTGATAATGCCAAAACAGTTCACTGCATCAAGACAGCAATCAACAGCTGAGCGGCCTAACAAATTTAAGGAGTGACCTGCGCATGGAATAAATTTTGCAAATTCATTTCTTTCTAGGATTTTTTGCTGCATACCGTTGTACCTACCAGCCATGTTTGCAGCATTGTTATAAGACTGCCCTCGGCATTTATTAAAATCAAGCTGAAGCTCAGTAGTGAGATATTTATGCACTAAATCTGCCATGCCTACCCCAGAGTGGTCTTTCAGCTCAAGAAAAGTTATAAATCTCTCACTTGGCAAACCGTCTACAGGAGACACGTATCTGATAATCAAAGTTAACTGATCGGTATGTGAAATATCGGGAGTAGAATCCACAGAAAAGCTGAAATATCCCTCTTTTTTCACGTCAGCCACAATTGACTCTTTAACTTTTTTGGCCATGAGCTGAATTATCTCTTCGCAAATAGTTTTTGACAAATAAGAAGGATTTCCTGATCCTGAATTTCCATAGCGATTGATATGAGCAAGTAAAAATGGATCAAATTTGGCTACTAGTTCTAAAAAACCAAGATAATTGCCGTTATTGGGAGATCCAAATCGTTCATTGTCCCCTCTAAAAGGTAAGTCTCGTTCTGCAAGAGTACAAATTACAGCGGTGATTCTTTCCATTACATGCCACCAATACTGCTGTTCTACTTTTATTTGCTCCTCCAGCTTTGAAGTAAGCGTATATCCTCGCTTCCTTGTTAGGTAGGTTAACATGGCATTAGTGTGTTTTTCTGAGTTTTTATGAGCTTGGATAAGATAAGAGTTGTGCCAGTCATCAAAACCATCAGAAGCTAAAGCCGAAGAAGATGGATGATATGGAAAGAGTTTACAAACAAAGCAATATACCCGTCCTTTTGCGGGGGAATATACAAGCCACTCTCTGCTATATGTTTCACCATTGACTTTCGTTGCATAAAACAGAGCTTTTGTGCAAAACCTGGATTGCTTCTTGTACACTCGTTTGGAACTAGAAAATGGTCCACAACTGTGCTGAACTTCAGAAGGGCCTCTCTCTATCCAGTAGGATATTTCTTCATTTGATAATTCTTTCCATAAACCAACGTCCTTTAAACTCAGTGTATGTGTAGATCTATGTTGGGCATCATCTGCATAAGTATGTGTAGTACCTTGGGATTGATCTACTTCACCAGGTGTGAATTGAAAATTTTGACCATCTCCACTACTTTCATGTGTTTGTTTTCCCCTCCCTTTGCAGCAACTGAGTTCTGAAATATACTTGCATTTTCATTTTCACTGGGCATGGCTCCTTCCTCATTACCAGGTTGCTGTTCAACGTCCTGCATTGCTTTTCTGTAAGACTTTCTTTTGATTGAATGCTAGCAGTTGGCTGATCAGCTTCGTCACACTGATTTTCTTGTGCTAGAGTCAAGCACCTACTTCACTGCCAGCACCTGTTGCTTCTGTCAGAGGTTGATGCAAAAAAGCAGTGATTGGTTTTATCTTCTTTACCATATCATTTTCAAATTTCTTTCTCTTGCGCTTGCTAGCTCCACTTTCAAATCTTTTACTCAAAATAAATTTAAGGTTCGAAAAATTATGAAATAAGATTATTGCTTGATCTAAACGCAGGTTAGCAATACCAAGACGTCTAATAGTAAGATAAATCGATAACATTAGTAAATTTCAATTGATAAAAAGTATAATTTACCACATTAACAGTAAGCAACACAATGTCTATCAGTTATTTCAGCAACATGTCAACTACCGATACTGTTTTTTGCAGAGTAGACTACGGTACTTTAACATAGAAACTTCCAGCAGAATGCGCATAATAATTGCCTTTATTATGATGCAAACGACGTAATAATGGCTGTTTACAACGTGGTTGAAACCAGTTGTGTATAGAAATTTCTACTCTGAAAAGCTTGATATATATATACTTTAGGTAGGGTTTAAACTTGTCAAGTTTTTAAAAGAATTACAAACTTCGAAACCGAATTTCGAGGCCCCTGGACGTTGAGGCCCTAGGCTTCAGCCTGCCCAGCCTATTGGTAAATCCGGCCCTGCCTACACTGAATGGTATGTAGACGGAAAACCAAGGTACGTTAGGCCTCGTCAGCAAACCTCAAACAAAGCAACGTAGCCTAGCCTGGTTACCTTGCTATCTTCTAAGGATTGTTTCTTAAAAATAACGGCAAAATGCTTTAGAAATAAACGTTACTCTAGTGACAGAAATTATCATTGACACCTCACATAAACCAACTTTTGCAACAACCAATAATTTTTATCACCTAACAAATCAAGAAACTAACCTAAATTTATAGGTGTGCTCCCTAGCCAGAGGGGTGGCATGGACTCATGGCAATCTGAAAGAATTTTAAAACCGATTCTGGAGTTAATTAAGTTGTTTTTACTTAACATGGCAAAAATTTACCGTAAAGTAGTGGTGTTTTCTCTCTGTTTTCCTCAAACTTTAAATTCAATTTCTTTACCTCAATACAAGGTACTATCATTAATGAACGGAATTGGTCGATATCTATTCTTAGTAGGCTATCAACAGAAACCTTTGTAAGTTGCATTTAAAATATGTTGTTTTCCCATGCAACTCCGAGCATAAAATTTTCCTAATAAAAAGCGTGAATCAAAATACAATAAGTTTGATCAAACATTCTCCCATAAAATACCAAATATCTCTTGGCAAATTTTTCCCCTTGCAAATACTTTTCAGGTACCTTCATGCGTGAAATTGATACAAATAGAATATACACTGTATATTTACTCAGAACAACTTTTCAACCACCATATTTTACAAGGTACTACAGCAAGCAATCTATGCTTTTTTGCAGTTCAAGTGATTCGTCGAATTGTCGTGACTTTGCGTACAATTTAACCATGAATTCATATCCCTGAACTTGTTAATAGCAAAAGCTTCTTCCATATTCCCCCAACCGATTTGCACTGGTTTTACAGCTGTGACTTTTTAAAGAACAAGTTTTTAGGGTGTAACAAATACCTTGGCTTTTAATGGAAAGCATAAACAGAGAACGCAACACTTTTGTTACTTACAAAAGTGAGTCGGGATAATATTTGCTCTTCTTATTATATTATTATCCTTCGGTGACCGGAAGACATTTGCAGTATTGCATAGAGCATTTCGTTTACGAGCCTGAAACCAAAATGGGGAAATTATTCTAAAGTTCCATTTCCAAGAGCACAACAGGGCATTGGACTGGCAATCTCACGATTACAAGCTAGTGCTTTATCGCTTTGTTCTAGGCTGCCAATGAAATACGTCATGTGTCGAAATATCGCATTCGTCTCTTTGCTGTGAGTCAAGAGAATGAACTAAACAAATGCAAGTAAATTTGCGTCTCGAAGTAAAAACCCAACACATGTCATTCTGAGCGGCCCAGAAACAAGTCTTTCGCGTACCGGTTGATATGGGACCGCGAACTGGTGGTTGGGGATGGCCGAACAAACGCGTGGAGCGCAGCTTTACTTTGGCAATTGTTTTTAGATTTTAACATGGTTGATTTTATTCTGAAAATTATTGCCAAATATAAAATCTTTGTTGTGTTGGCTTTCAGGTTTTCTTCAGTTGCCATGCGATACCGCCCACCTCTGCCCCTAATATTGAAAAATGTGTCATTTGAAATCAAGTCTAAAGAAAAAATTGGAATTGTTGGGCGTACGGGCTCCGGTATGTATGCCTGATGCTATGTGTTGGAAGAACTGAAAAAATTCTCGTTTAATCATTTAGAGCAAAGTTGTCTAGTCTTATTTGCAGACGAGATCTCAAACTAGATGAAAGTTCTAGGGCAAATCAGGGTATTTAAACCAATCATTAATCTAAGACTGTGTACTGTATGTTGTGCAATCTTGCTTTTTTCTCCACTTCCAATTCTTATTTCCAATTCAAAATGAAGGCCCTTTTTTTCATAGATCACTATATTCCTCGGCGAAATTGAAAGTGATAAAGTTTTTTTGAAGATCAATTTTTACAAATCGACAGTGGTCGCAATTAACAATTGCCTAGAGCCATCAAAACTTTTCTCGAGCCAAAAAATTTTGCTTCGCGCGCCGCAGATTATGCACCCCTGATTTGTAGCCACGACCAAGACCTATTTAGGCGGATCTGGGATTGCAATACATTGCAATATATCAATCATGGAATTGAAGCCTCTTGAAAATATGCTTAATAATTGTGGTCGCTTAGCATAAAACGGTGCAAAAGATTTAAAAAGAATTCTTTTAAAGTGCCAGCGCATTGCTAAATTCATATTTGATATAATAATGGAAAGAGTTTGTTACAATAAAAGAAATGTTAGGCCTCCTAACATTTCGAATTTAATTGGGCAGTTTTAAAGATAATGACTTTTGGATTGCAATGGATTTAGTGTTTGCTACATTTAATTTAACGATAACTAAACTTTAAGCCTATATCATTTCACCAAATTGTTGATTTTTTGATGTTGCTACCATTTGACACAATCGAGTTTGATAAAAAATCTCTTTCAAAAAAGTCACGTGGCGTTAGTTCATGCATTAGCTATTTCGTTGTCATTAGACAGTTTTTTAATGCCTTAAATATAGACGCCGACTGAAACTTTAATCCAAAAATAACAGACTAAAACTGAAACTGAAATCATCAGTGTTCTTATTCAAATATAATCTTTTTGAATAAAGAAGAATCAAAAAAGAAAATAGAATAGAAATCAAAATATAGAATCAAAAAATAGAATCAAATTTTCTATTTGAATAAGAACACTGATGATGCTATTTTAGTGAAATCGATTTGTTAATAAAGTGTGAGTTCTACTATTGACTGATTCCAGTCACAACTTTACTCTATAAAGTTTCAGTCTATTGATATTCTTAATGAAATCGTCATTTATTAATTTCACTTGTGTGGGGATTCTCCTAAAATCATTATGATTTATATCGTGAAATATAGACGCAAGTTGAAATCGGGTCTCTGTGACGTCATAGTATTTTTGTGTAGAAATTATATTGCATATAGCAGGCATTCCTCGTATGTCGAGTGTAACGATATTTCAACCAGATCAATTCGTTCTTTCGACAATTTATTATTCAAATTTAACGTTTCAAATTTAAATTTCAAATTTCAAATTTAAACGTTTCAAACGTTTCAAAATCAAATTTAAATTTAACGAAAGAACGAATTGATCTGGTTGAAATTAAATTACATTTGAGATAAAGCACAAATTGAAATGACTTCAATGTGATCAATCTAAAAGCATAATAGGAATGTTTATTGGAAGAAACAATTCATGGGTTTGTAATAGTCACGTTTTATACAAAAATTTTACACCAATTGCTTTTACTTCAAGGCTGCTTCGTTACACAAAGCTAAGTTATAAAGTCTATTGTTACACAAAATAGAATAGGCTACATTAGGAATGAAACCATCAAATATTGCTACTGGGTACGTCTCTATTCCTGTATGTGGCTTTTTGTTCAGGCCATTTGAAAGTCATTGCACTTTTTTCAACCTTCATCATACCAATTTATTTTAATGCATAATCTTAGCAAGTGAAGTTCAAATAGACCCCAGAGGAAATGTAGTGCTTACCATCACAAAAATACACTTATGTTGCTGTAAATAGTTGTATTACTACAGAAAGTGAATGATAAGTTTGACGTAATACCAAAATGAATCAACTTTGTTGTGAATAGGAGCTACAATCAATAAAATGCCGAAAACATATGGCTTCTAAAAAAACGAAAATTTACATGTAACAACACGTTATTTTCTATAGATTACACTTTAGTCCGGGATCTCAATTAAGTTAAGATGTTTTAGCATAAATGGATACTCTGTTGACATTATTAATGTTGCTAACAATCATCTCAAACTATTTGCAGCATGTTACAAGTGGGGCATACGTACTAACTACACGATTTGCTCCAGCGTTGAAATTTTTTTATCAGCTGCACGTGGGTAAGGAGTGCATTTTCGTTTTTTGCCAACTGGACGTTGAATCTGAATATCCAGTGCTGCTGCAGCTGGATTAACCCCCAACGTATTTATAACAATTCAAATAGAAGTTCGTAGTACTGGAATTTCAGCCCTGCGAGTGACATGTGACGTTTCAAGTTCTTGACCAAGTTTATGAAAAACCATTGTTCTTTTCCGTTTTCCCTCGGTTATATTCCATGCAGGACATTTTGCCACCCAGATTACAAAAGCAACGGCAGCTCCGACATCAACACAACTCATTAACAGTACAGTACATCACGTCAAAGATTCATCTTTATTTTCCATGTATTCATTGTGCTCAAGTGGTTGAAGTTGTCAACCCCATTCTTTGTAGCATTGCAGTGCATTGTGATTATAGGCTTTTGGCTTTCCTCTTCAATAGCAGTATCGTCATGCATTGTTAACACTACCACAACAAAGTTATCTTTCTTTGCACGTAAGAAACCAAGGTCACTTGATCTTTGAATACAAACATTTGGCTTCATTTCGGAAGATATTTCTAATTTGTTACATTGAATGGCAAAGTTAAGCAATTTTGAAGCACATAACCTGGAAGAGGGGTTAAAGTGAAACAGTAATCAGCTGTAGCATGCCTCCCACTTCTATTTCATGTTACCACAAGTTCTTTGACAAGGCTTGCACTCAGACCAACTTTTCGAGTCTGATTCGATTTCTCCCCGTCCCACTTTTTCCCTCTGAAGGGTTTCTACCACCCTACGAATCACTCTAACTCGTTTCGCCATGATTTCTTATGAGAGGGCCCTTTGTCTCCCAACTTCCTTTTCCATTTGAGATTTGGCCAGACTTGGAGTGAAACCAGCACTATCCAGATCTACCTGGAAAGCTTTTGGATCCACTCCTCTGTTTATGCCTTCTACCACTTCTTGAAAGGGGTTCTTCTTGCTTGCCCTTTCTCTTCTTCCCTCTTTGAAAATCACATTTCTTCATTGTGGACCTGACTTTCTCCTCTCCCTGCTCTCTCTCTAAACCTCCTCTTTCTCGTCAAGGTGCGGTTCTTGCTCACCCTGACTTTCTCCCATCTCACGATCTGGTGATTCTTTTCGTTGGCAAGGGCAGCTCTAGCGTCCTCTTCAACTGCATGCTAAGTGGCGCTGAGGCTACCCTTTCCTTTTCGGCAGGTCCAGCCTGTTCAAATTTTTCTGTTAAAGCCTGCGCCATTCTGCAAGCTCTCTGCTGTTCTCGGCACCACAGGCAAGTCTTCCACTTCTCTTTTCTCCTCCACTCAGACTTTTGCTCTGTCCTCGACACACTGTTCTCTTCTCAGTCTTTCCTTTCAATTTAGATTCTCTGGCACATCTGGAAGGAACTGTCTTCGCTTTCCTTCTTCATTATAAGGCTACAATGGGTCCCCGAGCATTTGTTTCTTCCGGCAAACAACGCGGCGAATGTGTCATAGTGCTCTACTCCTGCCTTCTGCAGTCCCTTTTAGTCTCTGTCCTCCTACCTTTTGCATCCACTCTTCTCTTTTCTAGGACTGGAGGCGTACTGTCTCATCTAAATTCTTCAACATACAGGGCCTTCCGATGTCCAATAAAGAACTTGTGCTTCCTCGTTGTGCTCGCTATGTCCTTTCTCGTCTTTGCTGCAGTGAATACAGCCTTCTGTTAAACTCTTATCTCTTTAAAATTGGCAGAATTGAAAATCCTTCATGCAGCGCCTGCCGTCATCTGATCCAGGGCACCTCCCAACGCATTCTTCACTGTTCAGCTGCGAACTCTTTGGGTCGTTTGCTCTTTGGCAAATCTTTGTTTCTCTACAACCTCTGGTCCAAGCCTTGGACAGTTTTCCGGATTCTGGGGCTCCGTAGTCTTCCGCCATATTTCCATCCCTCGAAACGAATCGTATAAAAACAACAACAACAGGATGATTAGGTTACCTATTCAGATAAACTTCGCCTTTCAAAGGATAATTTGTTTTGTGCACAACATCACCACCATATTTTTATCTCCAATTTTGCGGGTGTGGAAAGGATGTATCGACGCAAAAGACATTATCTACAAAAAGCTACAAGCTGCTAACAACGCAAAGATCAGTCCCTGGATATAGAACTTTTGAAGCTGAGCGTTAAATAGTGTCCACAAATCACGAAAAGCTTGTCTGTTGCACGTCTTTCTTCAAATCTGAGATATTTTAAAATGTCTGTGATTTTACTTCTCGATATATTGTAGTTATAAGGTAAATTGGTGTGCTTTGATTTTCCGACTACAGAGTTAAAAGAGGCTCATGACTAGATTTATGCAGGCCTACCAGTAAGTTGAGTTCTGTAATTTGTCATTTTAGTGTCAGCAACAGGACGGGTATCCATGTTTTCTGCTCATTATCGTGTTGCCTGTTTTATTCATCTATTTTCCGATGAACTTACCGATTTGCTTTTACAACTAGAAAATGAGTCATTTGTTCCTTAATGAAAAAGCTGAATGCCTGCTTGATTGAAGCGTAATTGACGGCTGATGTTATACCTGGGGCGTGTCTGATAATGTCTAGAGTTCGACGTTTTCCTATAAAAGGCGGTTGTTTGTGCCAAATAACCCACTTCATTAGAAATATATTTTTAGTTTGTTTAGTTTCGCCTGCATCTAGACCACTACTATTGTTTTCATCATTATCTCAACGCTTTTTTTAGTAATTCAATGTCACTAAAATCAAATATTCAAATGCGCTTTCTTCTTCTTCTTCTTCACTTAAAAAGTCCAAATTTTTGCTTGATGAGTTCTCTTCAGCTTGAAAAACATTTTGAAGTTCTCAGCTACATGATTGGCATTCACATTCCTTTTAGCGATTATGTAGTGAAAGAAATATGAGATGAAGCGAATAAAAATTGCTAAAATACACACTATCAGCTGGGATTCAAGAAAACCCAAAGCAAAAATAAATCGTATGCTTTGTAACAGCTTGCAATCTAAAGCAAAAGCAATGGGTAAGAAAGGTTTAATATAATTAAACAAACTCCTACTATCCTAACATTTGGAAGCACTGGTACGCTTTTGGCAAGCATTAAAGTACTAGCCCAGTTGGACCCCACTGGATGGAACTGGGGTTAATCGTAACTGATTAAAGACCATTTCATATTTCATTTTCACATTACTTATATTGCTGAGTGCCAAGCATCAAGTGTGTGGGTACTATACGGCATTTAAAGTTTTTGGAACGACTCGACAAGTGAATTGAACCCAGGTTTACCCAATACAAAGCAAACTTTCTGCAGTTGTTCCTAACGATTTTTGAAGCATTACTTCCTTGCACGTTTTTGCAAACTTTCATTCTTCTCTTTTTGACATAAAATGTAAAGCACAGAACTTTGTTTTTTACATCTTATATTTCTTAATATTGTCCCCGCCAAATACACATCACCTTGGTGGCACACTAAATCGCAGCCTCCCTTTCATACAGCGTATTTTCAGCACCAAAGCAACAATTAATACCAGAAATGTGATTTTTTAAAAATTTTTCACAATAATGTGGGGTGCCTAGCCATAGTTACTTAAATTGACAGCCTTCGCCTTGTGCTATTCAACAACAGAATATGCCTGCCAAGAGTGGGAAAGATCTTGCTATGCCAAAAAAATGGACTAAGCATTTCTTGCTGTTATTCCTCTTCTTCCTTGGCATGAAGGTACGGCATAAAAAAATTTTTCAAATTCATGCCACAAACCTAATTAAATTGGGCTAGGGGAAATTGGAATCAGCTCTTAGTAACGCCTGCCGTCTCATAACTGGCTGCCTCAACCCTACTAACCCCAAAAATCTCTTCATATTATTCACAATTACCCCATTCAAGGTTAGAAGTGAAGTTGCCAATCGTGTTGAATAGCTTGCGATAACAGACATCTTTTGTATGGACGAACTGCCGTGAGACATCAACCAACACGGAGGAAGAGTTTTTTGAGAGAAATCTTCGAGCAAGAACCCCGTAGCCAAGATATCACAATCCCTCAACCTTATTCTCTCCTATCCCGTCATAATACAATTTGAGTCGAATGGAAATGCTTAAATTGCCTTCACAGCAGTTTAGGGTGCACCAAAGTAGCCATGAAAAAGTAGGGCTACTCCATGGCCTCAGACATCTGGGTGTGTGAGACTGCACCAGAAGACATCCAACATGTTCTCACCTGCCATAAATTCCTAACAACATGCTCAATAAAATATCTGGAACTGTATATTACTAGTGAAAACAAAACGTAGAACAGATGGCTAACATCATATGACATCTCCATGCAGAACCAATAAGAAGAGATCTTGCGCATTTTGAATCAACAACTGAGCAAATTAAACTACATCACAAGTGTGCGTGTACGTGCACGTGTGCCGGTGTGTGTGTGTGTGTGTGTGCGTGCAAAGAGGCAGAAGCGGAGGAGGAAACAGGTACCCTTTTAGTAATGATTGTTTTTTAGACCTATTTTCTTTAAAGATTTGTGAAAACTAGAAAAGTCTACAAATATTTGAGATCACACTTTAGTGGGGTTGTTGTTGTTACCCGACCCCTTCCGAGGGATGGGAGCATGGCGGAACACCATGGAGCCCCAGGAGCCGTGCAACTCCCCAGGGTCTGGACCAGAGGTCGTAAAGAGACAGAGAGTCGCCAAAGATTGAGCGGCGCAAAGAGTCCGTAGCTGGACAGTGCAGAATAAGATGAGGGGTGTCCTGGCACTGCAAGAAGGATTCTCGATTCTGCCAATCCTAGAGAGATAAGAATCAAAAGAAGGCTGTGTCCATTGCAGCGTAGACGAGAGAGAACACAGCGAACATGACGAGGGAGCACAAGTTTCTCGGTGGAAATCGAGGGAACCTGTGTGTCGAAGAATTTTGATGAAACAGTACGCCTCCAGTCCGAGAAAAGACAAGAGTGGATACGAGAGATAAGAGGAGAGAGACTACAAGGGGTTGCGGAGGGCGCAAGTAGGGCACCCCGTCTGGCTAGCTCATCAGCCGCCTAGTTCCCCGGGAGGAAAGAATGCCCGGGGAACCATTGTAGCCTGATAGTACAGGAGGTTTGATAGTTCCTGCTAGATCTGCCACAGAGTTTGAGATAAGAGGAAAGATGGAGTAGAGGACAGGGTGGCGAGTACAGAACGAGAGACAGATAGGAGGAGAAGAGAAGAGAAATGGCAGACTTGTTGGTGCTGCCGAGACCAGCAAACAGCGTGCAGAATGGCGCAGGCTTCGGCGGAAAAACTTGAACAAGCTGGACCTGCTGAAAAGGAAAGGGTGGCCTCAGCGCCACAGAGAGAGCAGTTGGCAAGTACGCCGGAGCCGTCCTTGCCAAAAGGAGAAGAAACAGAGCTGTCACTCCAGAGTATCAAATCATGAAGTGGGAGAGAGTCAAGGTGGGCGAGAGCCGCACCTTGGCGAGAAAGAAAAGGATCAGAGCGAGAGCATGAAGGGGTAAGGGTGAATTCCACAATGAACGAAAGCAGATTCCAAGGAGGAGAGGGAGGGTAAGCAAGAAGAGCCTCCCTAGGAGAAGTAGAAGGAACCATGAGCGGGTGAGTAGACGCAAAAGCTCTCCAGGACGATCTGCAGAGTCTTGGTTTCACTCCAAGTCTGGCCAAACCTGAAATAGGAAAGGAGGTTGGGAGACAAAAAGCTCGCTCATAAGATGAAAGAGTAAAATGAGTCAGGGTGACTCGTAGGGGAGGTAAAGAAAACTCGGAGAGAAGAAGAGGGATAGGGGAGGACGAGAGGCAGCCGGTGATGGCGCGACTATCGGCTTGATGGAGGCGTTCCAGTTTGGTGATATTGGTAACGCTTAAAAAAGGAAACCATCCGAGTGAAGCATACGTGAGAAGGGGCCGAAGAAAAGCTTTATACAGAACAGAGAGGGACTCCTTAGAAGAGCCCCATGAGGAAGCAGAGATACAGCGCAAGGCCTTCAGACCAGGTAAAAACTTGGCCTTCAGTGAAGATACATGTTTAGAAAAGGAAAGAGTGCGGTTGAAGGTGACCCCAAGAAAGGTTGGAATTAGGTTGAAACGGAAGCAGGAGCCGAGTAAGAGGAGGTTGGGCTGGAGATTAGATTGATGGGAATCCACTAAGAAGAAGGAGGCCTCACATTTGCGCGGATTGAGATGAAGACACCAGTACTCAGACCAGCGATCCAATCAAAACAGAGCTCCTTGTGTGGCCTCCGCCGCAGTGGGGACCGAGGGGAGGACGACCAAATGGCCAGGTCATCAGCGTAAAGAGAGCAACTGATGGAGGAAGGTAGAGAAACCGGAAGATCATTGATGAAAAGAGAGAAAAGTACAGGGCCAAGAATGGATCCTTGCGGAACACCTCGACCGACTCGAAAGGAACGACTTTTGTGATTTTGATAAACCACGCAAGCGCACCTATCACAAAGGAAAGATTGAGTTCAACAAGCAAACCAAGGAGGGAGGCCAACCGAAATAAGTTTGTGGTAAAGGGCGGGATGCCAGGCAGCGTCGAAAGCTTTCGAAAAATCAATAGTAGACATGATCGTTCGAGAACCCGGTCTGGGTTGGTTAAACCCATCCGAAATGGACTGAGAAAGGAACAGAATTTGATCAAGTGTAAACCGTCCAGAACGGAAACCGGCCTGGCGGGGAGAGAGAATGGAATTAGATTCCAGAAAGAAGAGAAGACGGGATAGAATGATGCGTTCAAAAAGCTTTGAGACGCAGGAGGTGAAAGAGATAGACCGGAAGGAAGCAGGAGAGTCGAGAGGTTTTCCCATCTTGTGGATGGGATAAATAGAAGATGTCTT
Organism: Trididemnum clinides; assembly: GCA_963675345.1. Taxonomy (NCBI): domain Eukaryota; kingdom Metazoa; phylum Chordata; class Ascidiacea; order Aplousobranchia; family Didemnidae; genus Trididemnum; species Trididemnum clinides. The sequence continues at coordinate 15,517,452 of OY776302.1, forward strand.
CCCGATGAAAGGAAAGGAATGTGAAGACCAGGAGAGATTGAAGATGGGAAGAAAGAAATCCATGCCAGATTGAGGAAGATACTTTAGCATGGGATAAGCAATTTTGTCTGGGCCAGTGATAGTGGAAGGGGAAAGGTTGGAGGCAGCCGCAAGAAGTTTAGTGGGGGAGAAAGAAGAGCAAAAGGACGAGTGAGACCCTTCAGGGCACGTGGCATGGCGGAGCTCAGAGAGGTAGCCTCTGGCTCTGCTACGTAGGGTCTTTGGCTGAAAAACGGAAAAGTGAGATCTCAGGTAAGCGGCGTAGACTGAAGCTGATTCCTTGGAAGAAGAACAGTTTGGGAAGTTGGAAGAGGAGGAAGACGAGGAAGAAGAGCCAGAGATAGAGTGGAAAAGAGAGTATGCAGTTTTTGGGTTTGATTTGGGTCAAAGAGAAGAGCAAGTTGTCTGGCATGCCTCAGCCTTGGCCTTGGCAATGAACGACGAGGCGCGTCAAGAAGCGAAGATGTAAGCTTGGCGATGTTCATCACTTCTGTGAGTGGCAGCAAAAGCCTTGCGTCTTTCACTAACCGCAGCTTCCACCTCAGCAGACCACCAGGTTTAGGATGGCTTTTGATGCGACCGAAAGGAATGGAAGATTTGGCCGCATTCAGTGCCAGAGAGATAAAGAGAGCAGCAGCAGAGGAAAGAGAAAGAGACGAGTATTCCTCTGCACAAGGACAGTGGGAAGCAAAGTCATCCCAGCGAGCTTTCGGAAAGTTAAAGGAAGGGGGACACTCGTTGGGGCGAAAGACCAGGGAGAGAGGGACAGATAGAAGAATTGGTAGATGGTCAGAACCCAGGTCCTGAAGCACCTCCCAGGAGCAAGAAAAGGCAAGAGAGGAGGGAGCAACGGAAATGTTAGCAGAGTAGCAACTGCCAAAGGAGCGATGCAGAAGGGTGGGCGTGTCCGGGTCATTGAGGGGGAGGAGGTCAGAGGATATGACCCAGTCGAATACTTCCTCCTTGCGGGGGTCGGAAGTACCTCTTGAGTTCCAAAGGGGGTGATGGCAATTGAATTTCCCTAGAATAAAGATATTTCTGGAGGAGGAAAGAATGGAGGGAGAAAAGGAGTCGGTTCTGCCATCCATCGGGGATGAGCAAATAGGGGGGCATACACATTAAGAAATGAGAGCGAGGAGGAGTTGTTAAGAGAGATGTTGACCACTACATAATCAGAGTAGGGATCGAGCAAAGAAAGGGAGGAGGTAGAAAGTTCACAAAAGAATAGGCCCTGCCTGACGAAAATGATTACACCATCGCTAGCGTGCGTGGCATCAGGAGAGAGAATGCCAGACCGGGAGTGAGCGAAATCAGAGCGCACAGCTGAAAATCCAGGAATTTGAAAAGAGGAAAATGAGTTAAGATTGGATTCCTGGATACAGATAAGGTCAACAGGATGGGACGAAAGAAAGTGAAGTAGTTCAGTGCTCCTGGCTCGAAGACCTCCAGCATTCCATTGGAGAACCCTGAAAGAATTAGGGGGAGGGAGAGGAGGCAGGAGGCATAGAAGGGCAGTCAGGAGCAAGGGACGGTGGTGGGGGGGGCAGAGGGAGAAGATACAGAATGGACATACGGGGATAAGAAGTTTTAAGACGAGAATGGGGTGGGAGTACAGCATTAGCAGACCAAGGGATAAATATTAAAGTGGAGGTATACGAGGCGGAGGAGTCCAAGGAGAGAGTCACAGTGTTACAAGTGAGGACAAAGCATGGAGGGGGGGCAGCTCCAAGAGTGAGAGCTATCAAGAATCCTAAATTTGGAGAGGGAAAGTTGTGAGCACCTTAGATGGACCCATTTGGAGCAAGTGTAGCATTGCACTGACTTGCCCCGTCTGGTCACATTTCCAGCACACACAGAGCAGGGAAAGATGGGACCAAAGTTGGGATGAACGTTCCCGCTCATCAAGAGAAGAAGAAGAAGAAGGAGACGAAAACGGGCAAGAGAAGAACAGGAGAAAAGAGAAAGAGAAAACAGGCGACCAATTTTAGGAAACTGTGTGCTGCCCTTCTCCAGTCGTTCAGAGGGCAGCATAGCGAAAAAATGAAGGGGAGTGCCCGGGGTAACTGGGACCCTCGGGAAGGCCAACAGCCATTTCGACCCAACCCAAACGGGGTCGGGGACCTTACCTCCACGTTGAGGCGATTGTTGAATAGTGCAGAAATGGGGTGGCTTTTATACTGGTAGTAGAATAAAAACCTTTTTTCCTTTGGAAATCACTTCGCATCGAGAGATGATTTGCCATTTGTTTTGTAAGGATAATCTTTTTTTAGAAGATTCACTTATGATTTAGGCTCTCAAACAGTCTCCAAAAATTTGTCTCTGCCTATGAAACACAAAAAAATTTCTTCTTTGACAAAATTTTTCCCCTGTCTTCACGATCTCTAAACACCCATTTGTGCACGTATATATTTATAATATGATATTACTAAGCAACAAAGCTAAGCAATGCATGGAATAATTCTAAAATACAAACATTCTATTGACTACAGCAAAATTAAATAGAATAAAGTTCTTAAAATGTAATTTTTAAAATGTGGAAATTTCCCCCTCCCTTTTTCTGGAAATTTTACTAAAAGAGTAAATCTCCTCTCTGGTGAAGAGTTTCTCCTCGGTTGGGACCACTGCTCTCACCACTGCATCACTCCGTCGGTTGGACTAAATCTGTAACTTCCAATGCTAGTTGTAGAAAAAAAATGTAAAATTTTGTCAGTATAACCAAATTTCCCCGTTTTTCAGGTAAATCATCATTGGGAACCGCTTTATTCCGTCTTGTTGAGTTGCATACTGGTAAAATATTAATTGATGACGTTGATATCAGTAAAATCAGCTTAAAGGATTTACGACAGAATCTTTCTATCATTCCTCAGGATCCTGTTTTGTTCGTGGGAACGATCCGTTACAATTTAGATCCATTCAATCAATATGCTGATGATGATATATGGGTTGCACTTGAAAGGTCACATATGAAACAAGCGGTGAGGAACAGTTCCAAGACCTTAAGCTTGCTTAAGCTCATGTCAAACCTGCATCAGCACGTCTGTTTCCGTATAGTTTGTACTCACATTAAAGCTGAGACTCACTGCTGCTGTAGTTGTTATCAGACCCCTTCTCTGGAATGGGAGCCAGTTGGCAGACAGTGAAGCCCCAGGAGAAACGCAACTTCCCAACACCTACTGGATCATCACCAAAAACAACTTTCCACCGATTCGTATTGCCTAAGTGCTAAATTGCTCACCGACTGTAATATAAGCTTGAGTAGTTAGCGCTAAAAGTAGCCGAGTATCTACAGCTGTTTGAATCACAATTTTGTTTTAATTGAAAAAAATTTAAGACTATATTAAACTAAAAGCGCGATTTTCGATTAGCTGTGCATTTTTTAACCAGCTCTTTACTTTTCTATCATGTTTTACGGAAAATTATTTGATGAATTTTGAAGTCAGTCGGAGCTAGATTTACAAGATTAAGCCCCAACTACTTTTGGTGAAGAATCTCGTATATTTTCTAAATTACACAATTGCACGTTGTATAGCGCCTAAAAAATATGATTTTGTAGGGTGAGTCGAAGCAAGCAAACAACTGTTGATCCACTTTATTTTCTTCTACAATATTTTTCTACAGCCTATGGAATACTAGTTACAAGTGTTTTGTTTTGCTACAGATTTCCAAGCTTCCCAAAAAACTAGAATCGGAAGTTGTTGAGAACGGAGAGAACTTCAGTGTTGGAGAGCGACAGCTTCTTTGCATGGCTCGCGCTATATTACGTCATTCTCGCATCATAATGCTGGACGAAGCGACAGCAGCGATCGACAGTGAGACCGACAGTCTGGTTCAAGATACCATCAGAGAAGCGTTTGCTGACTGTACAATGTTGACCATTGCTCATCGGCTCAATACAGTGTTGGCATGCGACAAGATATTGGTAATGGATAACGGAGAGGTGATATAGCCTATTTTGACTGTTTCTGTTGATGAAACGAGTAGCCAAATAATTGTTGTTATCCCTCCGCTTCCTTGGAAGTAAGGCATGCCATGACACGAAGATCAATATTTTCTACAGAGTTGTAGGTTAAAGACCTTGGACACTTCAGAATGTGTTATTGCTGCTTTGTTTCCTCTTTCTTTTGCCTGCTTGTGCTGCAAAATCGTGGCCTTCATACCCACTTACTTAGTGGCATTGGTTCTTGCTAAGTCATAATGCTCCCTTTAGCCTTTTAAATACCATATTTTTCTGGAGAAAATCTTAATTTTTTTACTCAGATATGGATTCTAAACTCCTGGTGCGGATTGTCAGCGGGTACATTAAGATAGGAGTTTTTACCATAATTTCATGCGTAAAAACGGAGTGCTAATTATTTCCCGAAAAATACGGTACAACTTTGATTAGCCTATCATAATTAAATTTATTTAGATTGCTGAATTCGATAAACCAAGCTCACTCTTAAACAACACCAACTCTCATTTTTCAAAAATGATATTAGCATCGGCGAATGTGCAAGGTAAATAGGAAAATGAAAAAGAAACTGCGAAAAACTTTCCACTTTAAGATACTGAACTTTGTGCAATTGCCAGTTCTTCTTTACAGTTGCAAAAGAAAAATATGCATGCTTACAGCAATCCTGCTTTTGACAAAAGTGAATCTGAAATTCTGGATAATTGTTATGTTGAAAGCAAAAATTATCGAAAATCACAAACTAAGCAATTGTAATTTGAAAAAGATCTATTTTGATCTTGACTACATGCAATGTGATTTCGGAACCCCGCGAATTGTTGGTGTGGCGTAAAAGAGTATATTGTTTGCACATTGTGGTTCGACGTGCATTAGGCTATATGGTACCCTTACGGGTGCAACTTAAGAGTAGAGGATTTGAATTCCACCCTTCAGCAATGGCACTTTGGTTCAATAAAGACAAAGCCCCTTTTTCTCAGAGATACCTAAAAATCTACCTTTGGTTAGACAACTGTAATTCTGGATATTATGCCCCCATACTAACATTTTAGTTGTACGCTGGATGCTCCAAGAAGTTTACATGTTCCAAACGTTGTGCACAGAATACAATGAAGCAGTTGTTTAATACCTGTTCCAATATCGATACTTCGAATGCTGTCTGCTGTAGTACAAAGAAGTTTTATTTTCATTCTTTTCCTAAGCATCACAAAAAGATCCTGCTCAAATGAAAAAGTTGCAAATAAATTATGCAAATCCTTTAAACATCTTTTTATTTTTTTCATTACTAGCCGACATCGCCCTGCAGGGGCCCTCCATGAGTAATGTCGAGGTTTAGTATTTCGGTTCAACCGGCCAAGCCGGCTTCACCTTCGGGCTCTTGTGTGAGCAGTAGCAAAAAGTTAATAAATATCACGCACTTTTACCATTCTTGTACACGAAATTGTGATCACCATATTTTTTAATCATGACTGGCAATGCTCACAAAGAATCTTGCCCCAAATTATTGCTAATACTTGTGACGGAGCAGGGATTGAAACGCAATCAAAACTGATTGCAGTGGCAAAATGGTGGTTGCTTTCACAATTAAAGAAATAAACTTTTCTATTGCAAGCCTATTTTGCGATGTGGTGCTGTGCCTTTCCTATTTATATTTGAGGCTTTAAGTCTCTAATTTGGCTGCGCTATTGGTCTTGTTTCCGGCATAGCGACAAAAGTGGCATTTGTTCTTTCTATATTCAGTTTTGCAAATTGTTATGGTTATGGTTTTAGATTGATTTTTTCTTAAATTTGGAATTTTATTACAATGCTGTAGAGTATAGCAGGCAGCATGTACCTCAATAAGCAGCAATAAATAAATATCTTAAATACCTTAACAGGCAGCATATCAGCATAAAAAGAAATCTTTGCTTTATAGTACATACAACGGCGTCATCCGAAGAGCCCCCATCAGTAACGTCGGGATTGAGAGTGTCGGTTCAGCCGTCAAGCCGGCTTCACCAATCAGGCTCTTGGTGAAGAGTGACCAAAAGTTTATGTGCTTTCTGCACAGAAGATTTTCACGACTTTTTGTGCTCCTTTTCCTAATAGAATATCTCAATTCAAGATCCTGGCTATGCCTTAGGTCTATGTGCTTTGTTCATTGATGACATGAACCCAAGGAAGCCTTGCGTTTTCCGTAATTTGGAAGTAGGAAACACATTCCTTGTATTAAGCTAGATGCAATCAATATAGAAAAAATGCCTTTCGTCTGGTGCGATTTATCACAGTGACGCTATTTTCTTTTGATTTCTCTTTAAACTTTCTTTAGTCCTCGCTGGCGATGCATTACGTAGAGTGTTCTTTTCTCCCCGCTTGACGTGCCCTGGGGAGTTAAAAGAGTTCTTGCTTTTCCCCAAATGTTTGATTTGATCCCGGCATCTCTATAAAGCTATAATAAAGCAAAATACCAATAATATCTTTCATGTGGTGCAATTTAACACAGTGACGTTGTTAATTTTGATTTCCCCTCAAACTTTCTCAAGTTTCTGCTGGCTACGCATTATTCACGTTCGCTTTTCCTTGCTTAGGTATGCTCACAGAAGTTAAATGAGTCATTGATTTTCCCAAATTTTCAAGTTTGATCACGGTAGCTCTAAAAGCTATTATCAAGCAAAATAGAAAAAAACGTTTTTTCTTAGTATGTTGCGATTTAACCCCGACAGGGCATACTATTATCCGTGCCGATTTAAAACGTAACAATTAATGCAGCTGCGCCAGCTTCAACATACAAGCATTTGTGAGAGCAACAACAAAATGTTTCAGTAAATATACGCAATAGTTCCTCTACATGTAATGGTGATCACGTTTCGTCTATTAATCAAGACTGGAAGTATTCAAAAAGAAAGAATAATGTCACAAACTACCATGCGTAATTTTTAAAAGTGTAAGGTGGTGTGGAGATGAAACATGTTCAAAATTGATGGCGTGGCATAAATGGTGGTCGTTTTGACTCATAAAGAAATGAGCTATTTAGTGGTAGGCCTATTTGACGATTAGGTGGCCCCGCTTTCGCATTAAAATTTGTGACATTAAGATTTTTACCTGCGCTGTTTGCTTTAATTCGGCCATAGCATGAAAAAGGGCCCATGCCTTTTGTCTAAGTCATACAACCTATTGCAATAGGTGCCTATTAAGCTCTTTTTAAACAAAAACATTCCCTCTTAATCCAGTGTCACAAATTGATGCTATTATTGTGTAATTTGATCTTTTCTTAATTTTTGGATTTAATTGCATTTAACTTTGCCCCTAATCCAGACCTCCCTACTTTTAAATGAAGATTAGTGTTTTGTACCGATAGGCCTATCCTTGCAATTACAAATATCAGTAATGAGCTTTAACATTTATTTTCGCTGTCAAAATGAAAGTGGATAATTTTTCTGCCAACTGCTGTTTTCACTAAATAGTCGCAAGCATTAAAATGTCATTTAACATTGTGATCTAACAGTCCGTTTTACGCCATTTAATATTAAGATCGCTACTTACCACTTTTTCGTTACTGTAAGCGAATTAATATGAACTAACGTCTCCGGCTGCGTGCATGTTCTTTGGCCCTGGCATAAAAGCCGCCATGCATAGAGCAAACTAACCCGAAATGAAGTACTCACAGTTAAGTTATAGCAATAGCGGGGGCCCCTGTTAAAAATATCGAGATTAAAAATATTAAATCAGCTGGCTACGCCCTCATCCAATTGCTGGGTAAATTGCTTCAACATTTAAATCATATGTCGCTGGACATTTACATTTTGTTGCAAAAGAGAAGAAAGGGCCATCTTTAGCCCATTGTGTTTTTTTTTGGTGATCACCAAGTGCTTTTCGTGGAGTTGGCTACATATTAAAATCTATAGATTTCATTTTTCAATGAATCTTTTTGAATAATTTGATGGATAATTGCCAAAGATCCATGCTATCGAGAAAGAATACCCAAAATGTACCAAAGGACTTAGTTTTTCTAGAAATTGCAATTTTGTGAAGTGCAGGCACTAAAATTTTGTGTTTTTCTAGCCGGTAGACCACATTTCATAAACGATTAGAGACTTCAGTTTTTGATGAATGTTTTTGAAAAGGTCGACAGATAATGCAGAAAGAACCATGCTTGTGAAAAAAGTAGTCAAAATGTACCAAAGAACAAACTTTGTTTAACAATTGCAGGTTTGTTAGCTCTTGTAGGATAATTGTTCAGCTAAAAGTGAAACATGATGTGTGGCAACAAATTTTTGATCAGCTATTATATTGGGTTATTGCCTAAGTTCCCGCCGTTTTATGAAACTTTTTTTTCTAAAACGGTTTTTGATATTTGGTAAAGTGTTATATATTGTCAGAAATTCCTTATTCTGTTCTACAAGATAACGGTCATCGATTTTTTTTCCATATCAGTTTTTCTCGTTTTTCAGAACCATCAAATGGATTGTCAAGTCAATAAAAATTGCTACTTCGACACCTCCTTCTTTTCGCTTTCAATCGAAGTCAAAAAGCGAGTGAAGTCACCAACCCCTTATGACACTCACCACGGGGTGGTAATCAATCGTGCCAAGTTTGATGCTCGTACCTCAAGCAGTTTCAGAGGAGTTAAAACAGACACACAGACATACAGAATTGCGTTTTGTAGTATAGATTTTTATGGTGATTTATTCATTTGTTTACCGATATGTTTTTAATTTATCGTGATGTACCCGTGCAAAAATAAAAAGAAAATACTGTACAATAGGTAGCTAATGAAGCATACTAAAACGTCATCATTTCAAGAAACGTCATTTGCTAAGCAAGCAGTGTTGTCAGTTTTTGAGCAGGTTGTCAACAAAATTACAATGAGAATATCTTTTAAATTACCTTACCTAAGTTCTGGTTTTCTTTCCGAAGATAACTGCTTTGTTAGCACGTAGACCATTCTCGATAAGCAAATTTATTTAATTGTCATTCTCCGACTCGTGAAAATGAAATAACACAGAAAAGAAATAATGGATAACTGTTAGGTAGATATGGTCAAAGAACCTTACCTGTTTAGAGCTTAGACCTACAGTTTTCATAGTTAAAAATAGCAGAGTTAAAACACAAATTTTTTCGGAAATGTTAGAGAACTTTCCTGGTAAATCTTAGATTCAGTTTGATGAGTTTACAAACTTGGGTTAAGGTTGTGTTAGGTATGGTTAGTCTATGGAGTTTTCATGCTTTAGTTGTATCCAATGAATGATGCTTCCCAAAAATAAACACATATAATTTATGGAGTAAATACATTGCTCACATCAAATGAAGGTCAACAAAAAATCCAAAATAGAATTTGAAATGGAATGAACAATCAGCATACGTCTGATGATAAGGTATAAATACGCACATTCTATATAGCCAAATAGCCTAAGCAAAAACAAAGTGAGCTTACTCATTGCAAGCTTGTCACATAGCTAAAGCAGTGTAGAAACTTTAAACAAAGAAAAACTTGCAAAGCCTTAAATTTATGGGATATAGTGTACAATTTTAAAAGTAAAGTATAATTAATTAAAAGTGGCTATATTGCCGATGACAGCATTTTACCCTTGGAATTTATTTTGCCTTAGAACATTTGTGTGTCATTAAATCGGCACCTGAGCATGTTTGCCATTATTCATAAAGTGATGCTGTGCCATAGTAGATAGTGCTGCTGCCTTCAAATGTGTTGGTAACTGGTTCGAGTCTTTGCAGGTAGGGTACTTTGACAGAGGTGGTGTACTCTGTGGGAAATTGACTAATCACAAACATTCAATGGCAAAATAGATTCCAAGGGTAAAATGCCCTTGACGGTCAGACAGTCACTGCCTAATTATTTCAACTTATTTACTTTTTGACCTAAATAACATACATGAAACTCACACAATATCAGCAAATAAAGACAATACAATACAATACTTATTCCCTTGATACAAACTGACTAGGTAAAATCTATGACTGTATTTGCACACTTTGAATGTTCCAAGAAATAACAAATGATAGCATTTTGCCGTAGACAGGCATTTTTCCTTGGAGGCTATTTTGCTGCCACCATTCAAGTGTGTTTAAATAGCAATAATTGCTGCGATTCTGCAATGATGTGGCAGGTGGATTATGCAGCTGCCTTGGTATGTAATGGGTTTGGGTTGGAATCCTTGCTGGCAGGGCGCTTAGACAAAGGGATAGAACACTGGACCTGGTACGTGAATCTATGGGGAAGTGCACATTGTGGGTACTTTTTTTTAAATCGGTCATTGAAATCAACCAATTAGAAATGACCAAACGTCACATGTTTAATACGACATTAAAATTGACCAGTCACAAATATTAACATTACAATTGACCATTGCGTTAAGGAAAAAAAAGGTATAATCATCTTTCCAAAAGCATTGACATGTAAATAAGTGATTGCAATACAAAAAAGTCACAAAATCAACTTCGCCCTAGACCTTTACTCTTTAATGTATCAACAAAATCAACAGCTGCATCTTACCTTTTCGTCATATAACTTTCAGCACGTTAAAACAATGCTAAAAGTGGGAATCGAACCCACATCAACAGTCGATCAACGATCATAGCTTATAAGTGCACAGCGTTGTGATCACTTCTAATACATTAGGCTATTCCTGCACACCTCGTCAGTAATAGCTTGTAACATAGGTTACAGCAAATTGTATTTTTACACCTCGACACAGTGGGACAACCAAAAAATCTAAATAGGGATAAAACACTAGTTTAACCCTATCACCTTGCATCAAAAAGTATCTAGACATTATTTAAAAGCATCAAAAACATTGTACAAAACATGCTATATTTTTGATTAGTTCTTCCTTTCTCATGCAAAAATTTTGGTCTTACAATTACTGTCCATTACATTTTTAAGATAAGCCAAGCTTGCAGCAATGAATTTGGTTGGTACAATTTAAACTTGATTTACAATGCAAGCATGGCCATTGCAAATAAATTATCACGAACGGTTCAACTAATTTTACCACAGCAAAGGAGAGAATACACACGGTCTTTCAGCCATATCTTTATATCTGAGTTACACTTTAAATTTATTTGTATCCTAATGTCCGTAAACGAAGATTGTTGTAACTTCTTACCAACTGAATCAAACGCACCCTTTACCAAATAGCCTGTAGTTTGATTTCTGACAGACCACGGTTAAATTGAGCTATTTTTTAAAAGAACAATAGAATAGTCTATTAGTTGTTAAACAAATTTCAAAACTCGACCATTAACTTCTCGTAACTACAAACTGATTATAATTTTTGTCAAAAGGTAGGTTATTGATAAACAATTAACAATTACACGTAATTTAGCCACCTTCTTTTACCAATATACAAAGTTAAAACGTAAGCAAACCGATTTGTTTTTTGTCAGTTTGTTGAAGAAACTTCTTAACCTACTCCTAAACTGAGCAAAGAAATCACTTAATCTTTGAGATTTCGAGTAGTGAGTTCCTAACTCTACTATAAATTAGTCTTAATAACAAATATGTTGTTGGTATTGCTTTAAAAAAATATCTATTTATTTATTTGCCACATTAGCGCCTTCTTTGCGTCTGGTGATTGACAAGCAAGACGTACCGTCATTAATTCTTTCGCTGGTGCGTGAAGAGCGAAAAAAAATGTCCGTCAGGTGGAAGTACGAAAAACTGTCATAATTAATCATAATATAATTAATTATCATGAAATACCCCAAATTTGATTGTAAATCATTACTCATCTGGTTATTTCTACATCAAATGTTATATATCGTTGAAATCTCTATTTCTTGAAGATTTCAAATATAAAAATTTTTTTTTTGATTATGCAAATTTTATACAAATTACCCCACCAATAGGTGCTGAGTTGTCTTCAAAATTAAAGTAGTACTCTTACCTTAAAGATCACTAGCAATTATATTTTTCAACCAATTTTTTTAGAATTGGTCTCTAAATGATGCTAAGGGACTAAGCTTTTAAGGTACATTAGTCAAAACTTACTTAAAAGTTTGGATTTTCTACAATTTGCAACTTTCTCAGGCCCATGACCTTTTTTTGACTTGCACTAAATTTTGTTAATTAAATTTAGTATCTAAAATATAAACAGTTATTACCTGCTAAAGGTTAACCTAAACCGTGTCACATTATGTATTTTTGAAAGGAAATTTCTTCAAAATGCAGAAAATATCCAGTTTACACAGAATATGTGGGCACTAGCAATGAAATAGAAGCTTTTTTACATCCCTCCATTTGTTGAGAAACAAGGGGATTACAGCAAATTTTGATTTGGAGAAGCCAAATATTTTTGTCAGCTTTTTAAACTTGTATTTATGCTTTTATCTCCTTGGAAACTTGACACCAAACAATGTTTTTAGTGGTGAAATATTTGCGATTTATTTTATCTTCTAAAGGATGTAGTTTCTCTAAAAATTGTAATTTAGCGAAGGCAAGTTGAAAATTTTAGGGGATTTTCAACTGACATGATGAACGGTACCCATTTTTGATCAGTAAATATCATACAACACTTAGCCTAAACTATTTAAAGTTATATATTAATGCAAAGCAAATTTCCTAAGCTTTTAAATAAGACCGGTATTTAGCAACATATCATATTTTTACGCTCTAAATCTACTTTTTTCTACTAACCATACAAATTTTTTGGGGGGTTTTAAGATCTCTAAAAAATTAAAAAATTTTAATAAATGAATTTTTTGTTATTGCTTGAAATTTTGTCAAATGATGCCCCAAAAGAGTAGTTTACAGACTGTGGTAATGATAAAGGCTTTGGTTTTCTGGTAAACATTATATCTCGATTTGATTTCCAAGTAGTTGGCTTTTGCATGTGTCTGCTGAAAATTTTGCAATTTTTGTTGTCTGCAACTAGGTTCTTGGTTTTTAGCACAAATTTTGCATCTTCCGATGCATGAGGAAATAAGTGTGTTCTTGTGAAATTTCTATGAAAGTTGGATGAGAAATAAAGTCACAAATCTATTTTTTAATAAACTGATTGGGTAACTTTGGTGGAAATAAGTTTGAGGGAAACCCTTTCTTTTTCGCCAGCAATCTTACTGTTGTGGGAGCGAAAGAGTGAAGTCGAATGTGGTAACTGTCTTTTTGCAAGATGAGACAGATGTGACCAATAGCATACTTAGAAACAAGGTTTAGGGAGGTTACCGCATGATGAAATTTTTAACACCTTTTTTGAAGATCAACAATTTGAAACCGAGAACTTGCCAAATTTAGTCTACAAACAAACGTAAAGACCTTTTTTGCCCATATAGGTGTTCAAATATTCCTGAAGATCTATTCTTTTTACACTTCTTACTTCTGTTTGTGCAAGTCATTGTTTTTTATCTCTCCCTAAATAGGCCACAGATAGTGACAACATTAAGGTTTAAGAAAAAAAATTAAACATTCCTCTCTTATTTTCATCCTCACGAAGCAATTTTCAAGTTTTATAATTTTGGATTTTTCTGCTGAGGCTTCCTCGTAGATTTTTAAAAAGAAATAATTTTTCTTGTAATATTGGGCTTACCGCAAAATGATTTTATGAAATCCTATAAACCATAAATATAGCGATACAATTCGCTTTCTCGTGAATATGAACATTACAAATAAAAAGACACCATGATGTAAACAATAGGATAGTGAATTACATTATTTTAGTTTTTTGTCTGCCTGGTGTTACTTAATACTTATGTTAACTGAAATCAATGAATTGGTGAAGTACCGGTAAAAGCCGAAAGTTTTGGCCATTTTTACCTTTTTGGGAGGGTTTTGAAAAATCTCTCTTTCCTTTATTCACTAAACGCTTAGCTACCTAATCTTAAACTACCTACCTTTTTATGCCTAACTCTTGCAACTTGTTAGATTAATTTTCTACACGTTTTTCTGCTTTCCAGCAAATATCAAACATCAATCTAAATATTTTTTCTCAGCATTTGGCAATACTTTGATTTAGAGAAGTCAAACTTCTGCTAGCTTTTAAACTTGTATTTCACTTTTTGTCGCCTTGGAAACTTGATACAAAATGACGACTTTAGTGGCGAAATATTTGCAATTTATTTTATCTTTTTAAAGGGTGTAGTTTTTCTAAAAATTATAATTTAGTAAAGGTAAGTCAAAAAATTTTGGGGGTTTTGAACTGACATGATTTACAGTACTTATTTTTGATTAGTAAATATCATATATCGCTTAGCCTAAACTATTTAAAGTTACATATTTCTGGAAAGCAAATTTCCTAAGCTTTTAAATGAGACCGGTATTTAGCAACATATCATATACTTTACGCACTAAATCTACTTTTTTCTACTAACCATACAAATTTTTTGGGGGTTTTGAGACCCCTAATAAATTTGAAAATTTGAATAGGTAAATTTTATCATTATTACTTGAAATTTTGTCAAATGATGCCCCAAAAGAGTAGTTTTCAGACTGTGTTAATGATAAAGGGTTTGGTTTTGTGGTAAATATGGTATCTTGATTTGAATTTAAGGTAGTTGGCTTTTGCACATGTCTGCTGAGAATTTTGCAATTTTTGTCGTCTGTAACTAAGTTCTTGGTCCTTTTAACCCCTTTTCGGTATGAAAATCCAAGAATTAAGGCACAAATTATACATCTTCCGATGCGTGAGGAATTAAGTGTGATCTTTTGAAAATTTTTATAAAAATTGGATGAGAAATAAAGTCACAAATTGTTTTTTTAGTAAACTAATTTTGTAACTCATTTTGAAAAAATTTGAGGGAAACTCTTATTTTATTTTGCCGGTAATATTATCGTCGCGGGATCGAAAGATATATACATTGCTGTCAAAAACATTAATTTCGATTCGTCATAATTCCAAAGTTACACTTGTCTGTTGCATAAGAAATGACACAAACATATAAATAACGTTAACCATAGGCTCGATTTCCCGACTAAAAGTAAAATTCTGATATATTCTGTGGCGCAATAAAACATTTATCCTAGTTTTTTGTCTTGCTTATTTTTTTCCTCACTTTTGTTTATATCACGCGTTATGTTTCAAGCAATCAGTAAAATATTCAAATCAAAATGCATTAACCCATTCTTAAATATAAAACTGTCGTGCAATATTAGCTCATCTTCTAGGTCAAACATTGGGCCTTCAGTTTACAAGCTTCGCATAGCAGTTTTTGTGACATTTTTCGCCATGAAATCTTTTTTATATGCAGCTAAATCGTTTGCGAGCTTTTTTATTTGTACCACAATCAAAAACAAAAAGAATAAAAACAAATCTCAAAATTGTAGATTTTTAACACCAAAAATGCTTGCATAACAACGTTTTACTCCATCTCGGCCGAACCGTTGGTGGATACGCAAAAGTTGCCTTCTACGACACACTGGGTAAGTAGTTTTTGATACTTTAACTGGTTTAGTAGTTTCAATACTTTTTGAAGCATTGGAGGATTCTTTGCTTGGAGAATTAATTGAAGAGTAGCTACATTGCGACGTAGCTTGACATGTTGGATGCCTACAAGGACTGATAGGTAGTTTGTTGGAATAGAACGCTAGCATCCAGAGACAATTTGTAAGCCGTTGAGCTATACTTTTCTTCAGAAATAGCTGACAAGTAGACTTGCGGGGCGACTCCGGCAAAAAGCGGCTAATGTTCCATAGATAAAATATTTACACGAAACATAAAGATCTAAAAATGCAATTTTGATTGCACATGCGGCGCATTTCAAAAACAAACCATTTCAAACATCAACTCGGTCGAAGGTGAGATCAAGGGTCTCGAATAATATAGTAGGTAGCAGCTTTAAAAATTGTGATTTTGATGTTATGTAAGAGATTATCTAGCAAAACTTGTTTACAACATTTTGATGGTAAGATCGTGATTCAGACGTAGCATTGTTTCTATAAGAAATTGCACATATTCGTGCTTATGGCATCATAGTAATTACCATTGCTGTTTTTTGCTGAATTTTTTTAGAACATCTAGAGTGTCTTCGGTTGAAATATACGGCTAATCAACGGTAGGCGTGGATTCAGGTGTGAATGTTGCTTGGCTTTTGTTTGTTTGAGCTGAAGTACAGTCGCAAACTAGCTTGAGCTGGCGCTGTCGAGATTCTTTTTGGAAAGAGGAAAATAGGTGGCGTTGCTGCGTGTCTGCGTTTGTTTATTCGGAGCATAGTTGGTTGCTGGTAGAAGCCGTAAAGAGCAAGTGAAGCTGTTGATTGTTGCAGTCAGTAGTGCCGTTGGAGTTAAGTGTAATAGTAAATACATTTCTTGTTGTTTCGTACGAGAAGTGGCGTGGATCTATTGCTGGTTGATTAGATATTTGGTATTGCATTGTCAAGGTTACAGAAAAGTTGTAGACAGACAAATTGTTAGAGCGATACATTACTTCGCCTCAATTTTAAAATATGATTATTGAGATTAAACAAAAGTTCTATTGCGCAACACCAAGAAACCCAGAACAAAGTCCGCAATTCTCTTTTTCTCTAAACGTGTGCTGCGAATTCTGCAAATTACCTAACTATCTGAAAAAAATGGAATCCGAAGGTGTTGAGGACGGATAGAACTTCGGCGTCGGAGAGCGACAGCTTCTTAGTGTGGCTTGCGCTATACTACGTCATTCTAGCATCATAATGCTGGACGAAGCGACAGCAGCGATCGACAGTGAGACAAGCAGTCTGGTTCAAGACGCCATCAGGGAAGCGTTTGCTGACTATAAAATGTTGACCATAGGTCATCGGCTCAATACAGTGTTAGTATGCGACAAGATACTGGTTTTGGACAATTGGGTTTTTATGTTTTGCTGTTGTGATTGTAGGCTTCCTATTTATGTTTTTGATCTTCTCTTCCCCACTTTCTTCGGACTAAGGCAAGGCCTGAGATTTTGCATTGAAAGTTTTTGCATATTGTTATTAATGACTTTTTTTTTGCTTTTACTGACTTCTATTGAGAATGAGCATGACTCCGTATGATATTGAAATCATCGTAGCAAACGTATTGAGCAAAACTCGAGTTCATTGGCATGCTTTATATCATAGGTGGTCTGAGTCATCAACTTTAGAGTCCGAATCCAATCTTGATCTAAACACGCTAATCCTGAATCTTGATCTAGCTCCTGCTAAACACAATTCAACTGAATTATAATCAGGTCTGACTCCGTAAAACTAACTTTAAATTTTTCACCATATGCTTGATATTCACATACAGTTGCAGTAGAATTTTCCACTTCTGATCCAGACTTGATCCTTGCAATCTTAAAAACTGCCCTCCTGATCCAATCCTACATCCAAATATTTGTGAAACATTGCCCGATCCGACTCCTGAAATCCTAATACTGGCCACCTGCGTTTCATATAAAGTTGAAATTTTGTTGCATTGGCTTACTACACAAAAATATTGGCTGCGACCTTGATTATGGCAAAAATTTATTGATGCTTAGCCAAGATCGAAAGGTCAAGTACACTTTTAAACAAGATCAACTTTGTTTTTCAAAGATAATAATATCAAAGGCGAATGTGTCAGGCAAAGACAAAACTGAAAAAGGAATCGAAAACTACTCTGCACAGTAAAGTACTCTGCTAACTGCCGCTTCCAGCAACAATTGTCGGCTGTTGGTGCCAATGATTCATAGCTTGTTACGCACGTTTTCAAACAACATTTGTGCCTTCATCAAATCAATTTGTTTTTGCTAAAAATCTGTTTAGTTTAGACACACATGCATTCAAAAGCGGACGCATTTGTTAAACTTCACAAATCAATTCGAATTAGTCACAAATGCCTGTCACTCAATCGTACCACTTTTTGAAGGCAAAATATCCTGTGAACATTATTTTCACCTATTTGGTTGTTGGA
Source organism: Trididemnum clinides (assembly GCA_963675345.1). Classification (NCBI taxonomy): domain Eukaryota; kingdom Metazoa; phylum Chordata; class Ascidiacea; order Aplousobranchia; family Didemnidae; genus Trididemnum; species Trididemnum clinides. The sequence continues at coordinate 15,535,253 of OY776302.1, forward strand.
ACCATTACGTCAGTGCTTCTTAAACTTTTTTGGTTTTGTTCACCCCTAGCATCCATCTCCAGATTTCATTCACCCTTGTCCCTTGTTATGATAAACTCAAGCTAAGTTTTACCATTGCAAATCTACAATTTCTCGAGTCAAGAGATATAAAGCTACAAAAGCACAAAAGACAGTCACCAAATTTTTGTACTTATGCACTCATTGCAAACCAACTTCACTATTACAAGAAGCAAAAAAACAACAGTTCAGTAGTCGATTTACTGCAGTAAATTGTTTACTAGTGACTTGGATGCTCCTGAACTTTCGCAACTAGTTTTTCAAATCGTGGATGAATCAGTCTTTCTAATGCCACTCTCATCGATGAGTCCACACATTTCAGTGCATTTCTCTTTTTAGTTTTCAGTTCCACTAGGCATGAAAATCCTTTTTCTGACAAGTAAGTAGTAGGCATGAGCACCAGTTCCTGCAAGGCTTTTAGAGCAATCGTCTTATACTCAGGGAATTCGAGCAAGCTGACCCAATAATCGCCATAATAGGGATGTGTTTTGAAGAAAGATTTTTGAGAAAAATCATTGTGTAACTCCAACAGTGTTTCCATCATGTCTCCAAGGTTTGTTTGGGACAAATGATCAGCAATAAAAGGATTTATTATCCACATTTCTTTTTCCAAGTCTTGATGCAGTTTTGTTGGGAAATACATTTCGAAATTTTCACTTAGGAGTTGCAAATGGTCCAGTATTATAGTTGTTATCCTATTTTCAAGCTCTGGTGCATTATCTTCCCAGTTGCATTCTTTCATATAGTTTTCCAAATTCGGAAAGTTTGAGAGATTGTTTTTGCCAACGTTGCTTTGCCACGTTTTTATCTTCAGTTTCATGGTTTCTATTTTCCCTGAGACATCAAAGATGTCTCCACCTTTACCTTGAAGTGACAAATTTAATTGATTTAAATGATTAAAGACTGATGCCATGTAATGCAATTTCGATATCCAAATATCATCTTCAAAAAGTAATCCACTTTCATCATTGCGAGATTTTAAAAATTTATACAGTTCATTTCTCAGCAACAAAACTCTTTGAAGAACTTTTCCTCGTGAAAGCCATCGAACTTCACTATGTAGAAGCAGAGTTTTGTGATCTGCAGACATTTCATCGCAAAGTTTAAAAAACAATCGACTTGTTTTTGCTTTAGGACGAATAGCATTGACAATCTTCACCACATCACTCATCAGTTTATCAAGCTCACTCGCCTTATCAGAGGAATGTGCTCTCAGTTTCTTTGAAGCTAACGCTTCACGATGTAGAATGCAGTGTAAAAGCTTGCACTCTGGGGACCTAAGTTTGATCAGTGCAGTAGCACCTCTGTGTTTTCCTGTCATAGCTGCTGCACCATCTGTAGTTACAGCAACACAGTTCTGCCACGATAAATTTTCATTTAGAAAAAATTCGTCTAGCTTAGAAAAAATAAATTCCCCAGTAGTCTGCACACCAACCGGAAGGCAGAACAAGAAGTGTTCAACAATTTTCTTAACACTTTTGTCTGGAAACCGACAATAGACAATAAGTTGGGCATCGTGTTTAATATCTGCGGTTTCGTCCAACTGCAATGCAAAGCAGGGTGCTTCTTTCAGTTTAGCAATTAACTGCTGCTTGATATCGTCAGCAATCATGGAACCTCGAACTGACATTGTATCATTGGACAATGGTATTTGTTCCACTTTATCTACAGCTTGCTTTCCGCCATGACACAAATTTGCTACAATCTTCAAGCATGGCTTGATAACTGATTCAGCTTCGCTATATGGCTTCTTTTGTTGCATAAGCACATGCGCTATTTGAAAAGAAGAAAAAAGCAAAGGTTTTGTGTTGGCTGAGGTGTTTCTAACCAATGATTTAAGAGCACTCTGCTGATTGTATAAGTAGTCATGTTGTTTCTTGAAAAACTGCACAGACTTGTTTTGATGAATGGCGTGTTTGGTTTGCAAGTGATTGCGTAGTTTTGAAGGAGCTAAACAGCTGTTGCGATATGTTGCACTACAAAACATGCATTGAGCAGATGGCACAAGGCTGGTTTCTTCACTTTGGGGTAGAAAAAAGCCATATTTGATATAATCATCATCCCATTTTCGTCTTTTCACTTTAGTATTCTCGTTACCAACTTTCCTCTTTGGAGTAGGTTTTTTTAACTCTAACGCAGATGCAGCTGGCCTTGGTTGCCTATCTGGTTCAATGTCATTACTGCATGCACCGAAATTAAGTATTTTCTGAACATATTTCTTAGACATACTGCTGTTTTTTTATCTAAAATTTATCAATAATTACAGTACGAAAGCAATGATTTACGAAAACAGAAGTAATTGCATCACTTCTGTTTGATCACCTGACGGTTCACCCTTATTCACCCCTTTTGGTTGGTTCACCCCTGCAAAAATTTTATTCACCCTGGGGTGAACCATTCACCAGTTTAAGAAGCACTGCATTACGTGACACGCTTGAGATTGACTTGAATTGAGCTAAGCGGCGGAAAAAGCGTAGAAATTTTGGAACTGGTGTATTTGCAGCAAATCAAACTTGAAGCAGCCCAGTTATTACGCAAAATATCGTAATTGCGGAAAGTAATATTTCAACATAGGTTATACGGGTTAATGCAGTTAGCTTACAACATGTTGGTACTGGTGAAGGGTCTGACTTTGAGGATAGGCAAAGCTAGGGGTTCCATTTAAAAATTTTATCGAGCGTATGTTTTTCACAATATCATTGGTTTGATCTAAAAGGCAAACATTTTTACAAAATACGGAATGGATCTTGCATCATCCTTACAGTACTATAGAACTCTATAGACACTTCTATTATATCTCACTATGCCGCTATATTAAATTAGCAGCATAAAATTAGAAACAAATTTTGGAAAGGGCCACTATTTCATTTTTCTGTCATAGTATCCCTAAAATATGTGTGGGTAATTTTTTTTGGAGATTGACATTCTTTTGCCGATATAATCGAAATATTTCTTTTCTTTGATTGAGTTCAAGAAATTTGGAGAGTCATGTACTCTTTGTCCATACCCCTAGCCTTAACCACGTGTGGTTATTGAAAAATGTACAGTAATACAACTCAGCTCTTAGCACCATAAAATTTAATTTGCCGCAAACTAACTTTTTCAAAATTTTTTTCCGCCGCGTCTTCCGCTTTCCAACGATCATACAGATCAAAACATGACGTTTTAGGATATTGCCTTTTAAGTTGAGTCATATGCATTTGTCACTAAATCAAGCCGATTTGCGATTTTAAACAAATGCATCTAATTTTGAATGCATTTACATCCTTAAAAAGGCTAGTTGCAAATGCATATCGCGCTCAACCACGTCACTCTTTGAAGGCAATGTTCTGTTCTTTTTATCAGTTTGGTCGTCGAAACCATGACGTTCACGAATTGTGGAAAATGGTTTTGTGAAATATGATCAGATGAATGCAATCTTGATTAACGACCGACCGCACCGGCTTGCCGCTTGTCTGATCAAATGGCTACATTCGTGACCAGCGATCGACCTTGCTGGCTAGGCGGTTGCTTACCATGTGCGGTTGATTTATATGTCGACAATGGCTTTGAGACAAGTTTATCTGTGACTAATTGAACTCCTGTACTTGCTTGACCAGTTGCAGAGTATAAGCAGCCTGTTAGATTATCAAAATACAGTGTTTTAAATGATAGCACAAACTGAACCAATCTTCAACCTCAGGTCCTTTAGAAGCAGAGGCGCAGCAAGGAAGGGGAAACACAAAGCCTTAATATAAATAAAATTATAGTCATTGTTAATACACGAATAGCGTACTTTGTTTTATTTCAATGAGAGCATCTTGAAAGCAGAGGTTCAAATCTCGAAAGCTAAAAAAGCCAGTCTTAAAAGCACATCTGAGAGTTAGTTTCGCCTGACGATAAACACGCTAAATCCTATTCTAGTGCACAAAATCTTGTAGTCAGACAAGTGGGTGCTTTTTACATTATTTTTGTCCGTAAACAAACGTAAAGCGCGACTCTAATATTTGGAATTTTTCAATTATAACTTTAAGCTTTTGCGAATCTGTTGTTCTCCACTTTTATTAATTTAATGTTTGAGTTCTTAAATTTTTTGAGACGCGCCCTCTTGACAACGTTGGCAAAAACCCGCACCCCCTAATACGTGAAGTTTTTTTCAAGATAATATTGTTCTTAGCAGTCGTTATTTTTGCACATTTGTTTTTCAAAACAGAAGACTATTTTGTTTCTTTTTTGGAGGTTAATTTCTTCAAAGTTCTGATTTTAACCAATTTTTTCAAGGGGTAACCTTGGCCAGGGCGTTCGTGTTTAACCTTTTTCGCGCGCCCCAGATCAAGAACCCCTGATCTAATGTAAATATAGGGCCTAGATTTCAAATGAAGAAAAAGACGGCTCGGTTTTGTTGACGTCTTGTAAACGCATTGATCCATTCATTATGGGAACGGTTTTACGAATAAGTAAATTTGCGTTGTAGGAATAGTTTTATAAATAGTTTGTGTAATTTGTCGTTTTGTTCTGTCGTGATTATTTTAATTGTAAATCTGAATTTGTACGCAAACTTGCGTTTATATCGCGGCTGTTTTCGAAATGAACTTTTTTTCTATCGCATTTAGATTTGTAACTCACATGCCTCTTCTGACATCATAATAGTTTAATACGTGACTCAGTTCCAGAGTATTCTAGTAAATCTTGTTTCTTCTCGAAGATTTTTTTTCTTTTTCTATTACCGATTATCTAATTTATTAACTGCGTTTTTTTCTGTGTCACGTGATGTCCTAGCATTTTCTGGAAATTCGTCTAAGTATATTTTGGGCGGCGAGAATTTTACAATTTAGAGAATAGTTCAGTAATAAGAGTAGTAGAAAGATAATATAGTAGAAAAAAGACGTATTTTTCTGTGTGAACTTATTGCGGATTGTTGGCGTGACAAATATCAGACAGTTGTTTTGTTTTGTTTTGCTTGGTTCCTCATTGTTAAAGTGCTTTAGTTTCTGTGATCGTGGTGCAAAGGAATTCAAAGGAATTGTCGAGCAAACAAAGTTTTAAAGTAGTTTGTGAATATGTGCGTTCTGTTCTTGATCTATAAGTGCGTGGGTTAAAGTATCTTAGTGGAAGCCAATCTTTTCCTTGCTATTAAGTTGCAACTAGACTTAATTATTCGAGCGATACTATACGCCGCCTCAATTTTAAGAAGTAAATTAAAGGTGCAATAGAATCACAAAAATTTCTATTGCACGCGACAAACGGTTCAAAGGAGTTTCTTGCTATTGTCAAATGCTAACATCAGAGATAAATCAAGTCAATTTGCCGATTAGTGAAAACATTTACGCTATCGCTAGTACATTAGATTCTCGTTTTGCTTTGCAATGAGCACGTCTCAACAAATGAGGAATATGCTAATGATAAAGAATGAGTAATCAACAGAATATAAAACAATCAACAACTGAGACGATTTTGAAAGACTTCAATATGATAATGACTATCTTTTTGTAATAATACAGAAGGCTGAAACAGCGTTTGTTAATTACACAAACTGGCTGCAAATTTCGCCTGCGTTTTTTGTTTGTACTTTTTCAATTTTGTAATTTGTTGACAAAGTTTGCGTAATCGGTAAACGCGACTTAATGAGGATTTGGTTCCAAGGACAATACGTTAGCTTTCTTCTAACGAAAACAGGCAAATTCTTTTATGAAATCATTTATTGGTCAGTTATTTTGCGATTTATGCGTACGAGTCCATGTTCTGGTTATGGGCACAGCCAGGAAGACATGGTGGCGTTCCCTCTTTGATTCCAGTTGCACAAAAAAGGCCAAAACAGCAAAAACAACCGCTTTGAAAAATTTGATCTCTATAAGATGTCTTTTGATTTGTTTCGTTAAAAAGACTGGCAAATGCACTCTGATTTTAACATGAAACTTAGTAGTTAAACGTTTTTGTTCAAAAAATCTTGCCTTTCCTCTCCCCCACCCGCATTTTAGCAAATCCCTGGCTCCACCTCTGGCTCTGTTATAAGTCAGACTGGGTCTAGGCGAAGGGCAGATTGCTTTGCTCCATCACCTGTCCACCATGCATAGATACAGAGATCCAGTCACGTGACTTTACTAGGTTGCAACAAGCATGCATACCGATTTCCTCACGCAATCTTTTTCTCGCCAAGCCAGAATTTTGCGATAATGATCTTAAAATAGTTTCACTTTATAGGTGGTGCGGGAAAAATGGTCTTGTCGGATCTTGTTGTTGGTTAGACTGGAGAAGGAGCACGCAGGCGAATTGACGGTTACCACTAAAGAAATTTTTTATGTATGTGGCAATTGGGTGGATATTATTCATTACTACAGAAATTAAACAAAGAAAACTGAGACACAGTGCAATTCCCCAATATACTCATTTCTAACACCTAATGGCTTTTTGGCTAAACAAATCACCTACCTTTTCTTTGCCACTGTTTAGACAATTAGACACGGCATATTTTAAAACACAGGAGCAAAACCAGAGGGAAGCTAAAGGAACTTAAGCCCTACTCTTGAAATAAACTTTTCCTAAAAACAGTGATTTTTGTCTCAAAGTTAAACTTTAGCCTCTCTTCCTTAACATAAACGTTTGCCTCAAAATGAGATTCAGCCTCTCCTTTACAAAAATTCTGTTTGGGCGCCTGACGATATATATAATATATTATAGTACACGCCTAGCACTTCAAACCAGTTATTTAATAATGTTTTAAGAAATGGTAATCCGTGCTAAGGAGCGACTAATTTTCAACCCTCTGGCTTTTATGAAAGTGAACGGTGTGCAACAATACTCATTGAGGGGACAAGGAAAAATATTCAGGATTAACAGAACCCTCACAAAAAGATTCCAAAACTATTTGCAAAGTATCAAAGAAGTCGCACTCGACGTGTCAGCCAACCATCAGCAACGATGAATGTTCGCGCTCAAACTAGCAAGACCTTACAGGAAGTGCATGAGCTTGCCAGTTTCCCTACAAATGTGTTCCTATATTGGACTTCTAAATCGACTGACTATTTTGCACTTTCAGCTCTCGTTTGAAATGTTTTGTGTGTACCTGCTTCGTCTGCTCCAGTGGAGTGCATTTTTAATCAAAGTGGGTTAGTTATGCCTTTACAAGTGACTACATCAAACTAGGTTATTTTCTGAAATGCTATCGATCATTGAGTGTTTACAGTCAAATGCAATGCAAATATGCAAAGTAAAATCAAGTGTGCAAAATCTTTTTGGTTTATTTGCAGCATAAAATTTGAATATTCACGAAGATATGTTACTTCGATACATTGCCAAGTTTTTACCGGTCTTGGTCTCACTTGGTTAAGGTCTTTGTCTTGAAACGTTGGCCTTGAAAAAAAATCGGGTGTTGATCTTGATCTTGGTCTCGAACAAGCCTACCTTGACTAAAACACTGGCTTGCATCGATCGCACCAATATCTATTGAATTGATTTGATTGCTGACTCGAAGAATGCAAAATCATTTCGCAGTCTCCGTTCATCTTGACGAGGTTAATGAGATGAATAAGATTTTAGGCTAGTTTTACCTATCCTCCTTAGCCGTGTTACTTTGTTATAAAAAGGATGAAGACTTTTTAGAGACGCTTAACCACTTTGCACAAAAACTATTGTGATTTCCGACAGACCCTTACAAAAGTTCTGGTTGCCTTCTTGATCGAATCTACATTTTGTAGCACAATTAGAACTATCGCGCTACAAAACGCCATAAACGATTAATACTCGGACAAGGCCGCAAGTATTGCAGACTTCGATTTCTGTTTTAGTTGGGGTTGCTTAGAAATCATAGATTCAAGCCAATAATCTGAGCTTTGTGTCTCCAAATTTAGGTGCCAGACTTGCTTCCCTGCTTCCGAGTTACCAGAACTGATGTTTACTTTAGGGATCAACTTCTGCAAAAAATTTAGCTTTCTTGTCAAGTTTAAGATCTGTTTTAAAAGATCAACTTCTGGAAAGTTCTAGTATTCCTCTTTTTCAGGTTCAAAACCTATTTTGAGGAAAGCTAAGGCGCAGTGGAAGAGGATCAGGGGCTCAAACAGAAAAAATGGAGCCGAAGCCTCCTTACCTCTACCCCACCAGTGCTCCCAATTAGCCTGCAAATTAGCGCTTTACCAGACTGAGCTGCTAAGCCTCAGAAAAGTTGCGAATTTAATAACTGCATTGGTTATGATTTTGCATTTTAAACGTTTCACAATATAGAACATAGTTATTTTAATGAAATGATTTTACTAAAGAAAAATATAAGCCTGCTAATGAAATTCTTTTGTCGTCTAAGAAATTTTTACTATGTTCTCATAATAGCATATGTAAACAAAAACGTAAAGGTTTTTGTTTACATATGCTAAACATTTCATAAGTCTATAAACTTATGCCAATAAACTGCAAGTAATTGAAATATTGGAGTTCAAATTTTCTAATATCAGAGTCTGCCAATGAGATCAATTGTTTTCAGGAAAAATATCCACATGCTCACAACAAGTGGAAGAGTTTTTAAAAAAGTTATTGAAACTCATTTATTTCCTGCAAAATGAGCAGCAATTGTTCCTGCTGACTGTAAATGTCGAGAAAAAATTGTCCTCGAAAGTATTTTCGAGATTTTTAAGCTTTGTTGAGTGTATGCAACTTCATCTAAGTAAGAAATACCCCATCATTGCCTTGTAATTCTTTACATGAATTATCTAATAACAAGCCATACATTTAATTACGCCAAGAGACTAAAATTTTTAGAGTGATTTCAAGTAATTTTCAGCTTCAAAATAAAAGGAAGACTTGTTTTGGATATTCAAGACTAGTCGTGGGCCGCACTTTGGGCATCCTTGGCCAGAGCATATGGGAGCTTTAACTATAAAACAGTAAATTGACATTCTTTGTATCGAGAAATTTATTGAAGGCATCAAGCTCTTCTGTCGGACTTCGACTCGAAACTTAAATAAATAATTTCCAGCAAACCTTTATGCAATATTTGTTGCTTCGTACATATTGCTAACTGTGATTAAAAGGGGTCATAGCACTATGCCCTTAACTAGATCCCGGTTTGCATTAAAGCTCACACTTTTGGTTCAAGATATAGCTTGAGCCGACCGCATCGACAGCCTAGTTTGAGTGACAGCTGATGCCAAACTTCAAGGACAATTCGGAGTTCACCTAATTATCCATTTTTGGGGTGCTTCATCAGTTATAAAAGTTCTCATAATAGTTTCATTTCATTGCTTGTTTTCCTTTGCTTCAGCAAGAGTAAGATTTCTTGATCATGATTTTTATCACACTTTCTTTTGGCAAAGAATAAGTGAAATCGCATGACATAATTAGGAGAGTCTAAGACAAATATTGTCAAGATATGGAAGTTTGAAAAACTTTTTAAAGCTTCAAAGAAAATAATTGAAGGCGAGAAGAGCAAGATGTAATGTAAAGGTAGTTCTTGTTGTCAGGCGTCACATGGCCAAACTGTGGCCGCCATTCTCCTGCTCTAGCCCTTTCGATTTTCAGTTACCATGACAGCTTTTTCTAGTACAGCTGTTATCGCTCGTTCTTTGATGTTCTCCAGCAACAACCTATCGGCTAGTTGGTCGTTCTCGCCTTTGCAGGCGATCATTTTTGTAATGTTTCGTCATCATTTGCTGCTTAATGAATGTTATACATCGACAAGTTTTTCAAGTATCTGATTCTTTTCAATTATGTTTGCTTTGTAATTTCTTTCAAATTTTGTTATGCATACCTCATTGGTGCTCGTTATCTTCAAAAAAGTTTTGAATTATTTGAATGTAGTAGCCAGTGAAGGCTATTGCTCATAAAACTCTATCATTTTTTATGTAATGTCGTTTATTGTCAGAGCTAAAGTGCAAAGTAAGAATAAATCAATCAATCATTTCCAACCAGATTACGGTTCAATGATCTGGCAGAGAGCCAGGATGAGAAAGCACAGGAAATTCGTAAAAAGAAACTAATTTTCACAAATGAAATATTGCTAGACTCTACGAAAAACGAGAATAGCATTTGACAGATGTGGCACAAACATATTTTCTGCAAGGTCTTCAGCGTTTACGTCTGCCACACCAGATTCTGTTGCAAAAGTGAACAACTTTTCTCACAAAATTAAAGATCGCCCATTTTGTTGTTTTTGTACAGTTGGTCTAGTTGAAAGCAAAAGGCCAGAAGTTTCTGGCTTTAAACCTTTCACTTTGGTTCTTAGAAATAGTGTGTCTCCTCTTCGAAATTCTAATGCTTTAGTGTTTTATGTTTACAAAGTTTTGAAAACTGGAAGAATTCAACTTTTAAAGGCAGTTTTTGGAGAACAATCCTAAATTAGGAAAAATTTTGCCTCTGGCTCGTTTGGTTGTTGCCCCCTCCCATCCCAGAATCAAAGCCTTGTTTCAGCACTGGTAGATTTATTGTACGAGCGTATTATATCAGATTTATTCGCCAAAAAAAAGAAAAACACCATTGCTACCACAAAATGAAAATAGCAATCATAAAAAGGCTAAGTGACGTCACAGAAAGTGTTTTCACGTCAGTAGCTTCCTTTTCAAAATAAAATCAATAGATGAAAAACAGACATTTAAAAACAACTACCTTCAACCAACAAGAGTCAAAATTAAAGCAGAGAAACAAAAAATCGCTGGCAACATTAGTGTTTAATAGACTGCTATGTTAAATCCAATATTTGGTAGAGAAATAAATCCACTAAAATTGTATATTAGCCAAAAAACTTACTTTAAGCATCTTACTTTTTCCAAAAATTTTTTGTTCTCATAAAAAGTAAAGTCAGAATTATGATATTTTGATCCATGTTTTTACTTCTTCAAATAGACGTGCATCGTAAGTTGAATGAAATGAATTTGACCACAACTCATCAATTTTACGCAATTAAATTCAGTTATTTTGTTATTTACTAATAACATCAGAGCAAAGGCAATAATACTCGTAAAATTAAAGCATACAAAGTAATGAGAGAAACTAAAAATACCATGTAACGAATCACGTCGAAGACGAGAAAAAATTTTCTATTTTTGTCCAGAAAATAGCTTAAAGTCAGAAACGGGCTCGAAAAATTTTCAAAACACGTGGCCCACTTTGCTCTCCGCTTCTTGACTACATTTATAAAATCCAGGTTAAAAAAGAAATATGCAAAAAAGAACGGAGCAATCAGAACCTCATCCGGAAGAGAAGAAACAAGCGAAGGAGTTAAGCCAAAGGGTATCCAATGCTCCTGATAAGTCTTGCTTTGATTTCACGTATAGCCACTCCCAAAATAGAAAAAGAAGATTGTAGAAGCAAAGCGATCATAAGAGGAGAGCGTGAAATTTGTCAAGGTGACCAGAACAAGGAGGCCGAGATGACTCAAAAAAATATTTCTGGCCACTCTACTTCTACGTCACAATAGCATCACAACAAGATAGTAAGTGCCTTGAAAATTGTAGATTCTTTTTGTAATCATTCAAACTCATTGTATGCTTTGTGTATGATGAGTTAAAGCAGTTGTCATGTGTCGAAAACACAAATTTCCGGCAGAAGAACAAAAAAATTTTAATTGGTTTTTTTCTTTAATTCTAAATTCTATTACGTCATATTCCAACACGTTGCAATTAAAGTGCAGCTTGCACGTCAGCACGGGCGGATATATAAATGGCAATGTTGACATGATCGGTTGTTGCTGCAGAATGGCATCATCGCATTCACAGAAAACAACGAAATTTGCTAAAAGCTGTGTTGGTTTGTGACAAGACAACAGCACTTTTCAGTGTTAGCAAGAGCCTGAGACAGGGAGCTATGACAACAGCGTACAGAAATTTAAGAAGCTAGGGATAATTTGGAGTTACATGTACAAAATAGAACTGTGACACAGGAATTGTAGTTTCAAAGAGTATAAATTTCTCATGATAACTGGAATAGGTGATGCAATAGTTTGAAGTATCTGGTTTGCAGTCGGTAGATTTAAATTTAATTTTCTTTTTGAGTCATCAAAGTCCTGTAGCAGTGATGGACTCCACGCTCAGCACTTAGCAAGAGCAATAAGCTTGTTGTAGAGGATAGTATCAGAAACCATATTTGCTCATTCTTGATTATCTCTTGGCCTTAAGAAGCCATTTGCTGATATAAAAAGTCCCAAAAATGCACAATATTTCGTTTTTGTTAACTTGGCTTGCTATGTTGTTTTACGCAGTAAGTTAAAATTGAAGATAATCAATTCTTGGAAAATGGTCTGTTGGGAATCAGAATAGGCCTCGAGACCAAAAAGGCAATAGCAGTTTTGGATCTACATGATAAAAAGTAAGAAAATACAGCAACATCTGCATCTGTCTTTTACACAACATGTAAAGACATTTGATGTCGTAAAGTGAGACATAATAATAGAGGTTGTTCAGAGATACCAAATTGGAAAGGCGAACAAAATAATTGCGAGATTGTACATGGAACAAGTAGCAATTACCAGAATTTATGGAGAAGTATGGAACCAATTGCTGCAGGAGAAGTGCTTGGTAATGCTACTTGGTAATGCTATAGAAGTGCTTGGTAAAGCAGCGTGAACAATAGTAACAAGATTAAGACCATTGGCCTCTAGCTGCTCTACTGATTGCATTGCGTTTGTGCAAACATAGCTACAAACCGCAAATAATTGTTTATGTTGCCATTTCAAAAAGGTGGCCTTACTGTTTATGTAGTTGCATAATGATTAGCGCAAGTTAGAACAACCGTGTCAACATACGCGACGCAGCTTGATTCGTGACGTGATGCAGCATGATTAGGCACTTACTCGCATTTGTGAGATTGTAGGTTTAATGCAAATGCGATTTCTGCGTTCTTGTGCTTTTGGAAAATAGATTTTATTGCAACTAACCTTGCTTAGTGGCAGCACATGAAGTGGACATGCTGTGTGATAATATTACCGGTAAAATGAAGCGGATCAGGCAACAGGTTGTTCTAGATGAATCTCACGACGGCAATGAATCTTCTAATGTATTTGTCACAGACGGACCGCCAGGACCTTCACTGCACTGTTGTCTATCCAACGAATAAGATCAAAAACAAAGTAAAATCCAAATGGGTGTATTGAAAGCAAAACGATAAAAACTTTGAACAGACCAGCACGGGAAAATTGACTTAACTTTATCCTCACAACGATTGAACAGCAGCAAAAGTTTTACTGTCTGAATGTACATATCCATTGATTCTTCTGTAACTCGTGCGATCAACAGATTTCGATAGCTATTGGCTGTGATTGGGTAGAAAAACTGACAGTTGAAGTTTAGAAACTGCAAAGACTTATTGAGAAACAAATTTTATGGAGTAGGGCGGAGCATTCTGAAAAAGTAAAAAACTTTTTACCAAAAATTTCCCTCATAAATTTGTTGAGAGAGAAAAAGAGATCAAGTTTTTGAAACCGAGAATTTCCCTCATTTTGGTCTCCGAATGGAATGAAGAATTTTTTTGTATGTTTTGTAGAAAGCTCCCGCCACTAATGCAAAAATGTAAGATTCAAGAAAAACACCCCCGCCACGTTTTAAGTACTGCAGATTTTAGGGTTAGGGTTAGGGTTAGGACAAAACATTATCTGACATCACTGAATTCCATCAATGAATAAAAATTCTAACTGGATAAGAGCGATGGCGGGGGCTTTCTACAAAAGATCCCTTTTTTATTACTGCCATACCGTTTGGTGGCATTGCCTTTTATTCCTTTCAAAAGAAAACCCTTAATTTACTTTATGTCAAGCAGGGTGTTTGTAAATTTATTTTCGGCGAGTGAAGCCTGTACAAAAGTAATCACCGGCTTAAAATAATGCCCTGATTTGGTCGATGTCGATTACTATAGTGTAGTGTTAGTAAAGACTCATGTCATTTGATTTCATTTTTATAATTGTGATTTTTTGACTGTTTATTCCGAAAATGTGTTTGCTGTCATTGCAAAACAACATAACTTAATTGATGAAGTTTTTTGCGGATTATGTAGGTTAAACAGTAATACCGGTTATAATTTTTTCATGTTCTGCTGTTGAGTGTTTACTGTTGTTAGAAAGCGTCTTGATATTAAGAACTTAGACGGATATTTGATGCATCTGTCTAACTTCACAATATTTTTGCATATTTTATTTTGTTTGTTATGTATTTCTGAAAGTTGCCTTGAGGCAATTAGCAATGTTTTATTTATCTAGTAAAACTTGTACTTGTGGCTTGTGTTGACATGACTGGCAAGAAAGAAGACCAAATGAACACAAAAGCAACTAATTATGAAAAGAGTAGCAACACAACAACAAATGAATCAGAGCTAAAATTACCAGCTACTGACGTCAATGGTGTTTATGCCGCCTATGATGGAGATAAACGGCACGGAAAATACTGGAGAGCTCTACAATCCGCGAAACCAATTCGGTTTTCAAAGTAGGTTCGAGAAGTAACAGTAGGTCATTGCGACACTTGTTTTGCAATCAATGGTTCGTGAGTTGGCTGTTGTTGCGAATTGTCATCTTCTTTCCTGAGGTGGAGCGAGTTATCAAACGGTTTCTCTAGTTTATATTACAGACCTGATTGAGATTTGTCTGGAAGGAAGTGGCAGTCTATTTCAAACAATTTATTAATACAAGTTGTAGACTAGTAGCCTCATTGATAGTAAAACAGACTGGCATTGGTGCGTATCTAAAAGTTGCCTTTTATGTCAAACTGGCAGAGCATCTTTATTGTAGGCCATGTTCTTACCAGGTGAACCACAATTAATGAAAGAGTTCGCTGCTCGAGTAAAAAACGTATACTTTTTTGTGAAAACCAATAGAAGGGATCTTCAGCCATTTTCCCCAACTCCTGAGTTTACTTCAAAATAATATTTTCTTATTTAATAACTAAAAATAGTTACGAAACATATTCAGAAATGTTTGCTCACTTTAGGAGAAAAACTCCATCGCCCGTTGACAACGCAAATTTGTTTTCTTTTATGACTTTTCATTGGTTGAGTGAAGTCATATTTAAAAGCAGAAGAACTCTTACAACAAAAGATTTACCTCCACTGTCAAAATATGACGCTGCAGATTATGCAGCCCAAAGGTGAGAAGTTACAGCCGTTGGCGTAAACTTGATTTGTTTCTGGCAATTTTTCTTAAGCAACAATCTGACAAAAACAGCTACAGTACTAGTTTGAATGAGTATCACGCAGGTTGTTACATGTAAATGTGATTTCTGTAAATGCTTGACTTTTTTGGATACATTTTTCTTTTATCTCAAAATTTGCAGCTGGTGAAGCCTTGACGAAATTGTCGCCGCGTTTGTAACTTTTGCCATGGTTTTCCTTAAACATAGTACTGTAATTGACTTCCCCCCCATGATATACCGTACTTTCGACCGAGCAACAAATCATATTTAGCTTTCATGCCATTTTTAATGGGCCTGGGTAGCATTGACAGGGCTACCTATGAACCAAAATCAAAAATTTTAAGGTGCCCAATTGTGCTGATGAGCCCCCTTCAAAATGAAAAGATACAAAATTCAATTTCATAGAGTTGATCGTCAAAAAAGAAGATCTACTACTTGAGAAAGCAAAAAAGTTTGATTTCATTACGTAACCGACAGAAAACATGTACTTACAAAAAGTCTGCTGGATGAAAAGAGCCAAAACAATAAATTATTTCTATAAACCTGATTTCCAAATTAAAAAAGCTCTTTGACTGGCAAATAGAAAATAAAAAGGGAAATTGAAAATGCAAGCCTACCAGCTTTGGCACCAGACCCTGGTCAACCTGTCAACGTCTTTGATAGGCCTACAAACATATGCTGTGATCTTATTAGCACGCAATTAATTCAAAATTTGAAATTTCGATTGTAAATGTAGTAATACATGCGCAGTCAATCACTTTCAAGCCAGGGTCCAAGAATTTCAGGAGATCCATGAGAAATTTTCAGGAAGTTCACAAATCTGTCATTTTTATTTTTGGCAACTCTTTTTTATTTGATAGATTGATTCGACTGTATGAAGAAGATGCTTCAAAGCACGATGGAATGCCTTCTATCAAACGAACTTTCTTCCGTTTTATCAGAACCCGAATAATTATCGCAACCTTATTCGCATGTGTTTCCGTTACCGCTGCCGTTCTAGGACCAGTAAGTAAAGCCTTTGCTATAGAATTTGTATCCTTTTAAATGCAATTACGTTACTAGTCAATTCCGGCTGCGTCCCCACATTGCCTTAAACATGTTACAACGAAGTAAAAAATATTTGAAGATTCGGCTGTGCCGAGTTTACCCAAGAAGTAGTATTTGTAATAATAACAAAGAAATTTTTTGAGACGGCACCGTTTCTATTTACATATAAGCGCACTGAAACTTACATTTGTTGAAATGTAAAAAGCCTTTTTACAAAAAAAGACTCTTGATCGCTCAAATCCCATAATATTTGATCAACTTCATTCGCGAAGTGTTTATGACATGTCAAAAGTCGTTCACACGCCAATACTGTGTGGTTTCTTGTATTTATGCTCTCCTAAAAAGGGTCTCCAACGAGTATTTTTTCGCAACCGTCTGGGCCAAAAGCCTTGTCACCACGAGTTCTAGGTCGCACTTGCTCCTCATCTGCTTTTCTTCTTTATTGCAAACTGGTTGTAACCAAAAAGTGATTGATCCTCTTATTCACCAACATTCTATACCAATAACGTATTAAGCGATGACCGTTGTGCCTTCCTCCCCTCTTTAGACCTCGACAAGAAAGGAAAATGGTAAGGTTAAAGTGCGTAGTTGCATCAGGCATGATTCTCCAAAAACGATTCATTTGCCCAATTAACCTCCAAAAAAGTCATCTATTCAATATGGCGCTAACCCATTCTCAGTTAAAAATTCTCGGTACGCCAGGGCTAACTGTAGCTTTGTTTTGCATCATTCGCAGTGCATGAAGAGTTGCTGTACAACAGCTTACACTGCGCAACACAAAAAAAACTCAAAGACAAAATGAGTTGATTTTGATAAATTTGGGGTTGCTGAACACGAATATGAAACTTATTTTTTCTATCACGTCAGGTTTTTTCAGCATTTTACATTTTAATTTGAAAACACAGGCGTGAGTTTTCTCTGCTTGATTTATGATCCATCATTGGCACTATTGCTGACAGTTGTTAAATCTATACAAAAAAATAGCGATTCTGGCCACCCATGATCCGTTCAGTTAAACAGAAACATACTGTCACAGTTGCTGCTTACAGGTAGGTAGAAATCAACAGTCCTTGTGATTTAGCTACAGCAGACATTCTTTTAATCATAATTTTTGCATTTACGTATGTTGTAAGCAAGCTATAAGACAAGTATACTCATAGTGTTGCACGTATTGTGCAGTGAGACATTGATTTTGTCCATAAGGAAGCTAAAATGCCAAAAAAAAGACGATCTTGTAAAAATGATCTTGATACCATTTGCTACATTTGTGGAGAATTAACTTTGCTAAAATATCGAATGAACTTAACTGACAAGATCAAGAGTTTGTATTATACTTATTTTGGATGTGCGGTTGGAGACCAAGATAAAGTTTGGTCTCCACACTATTGTTGCTTAAATTGTAGTGGTAAACTAAGCAAATGGTTTTCGGGGAAAAAAGTAGATATGGGATTCGCTGTGCCTATAATCTGGCGAGAGCAGAGAGACCACATCACTGATTGCTATTTCTGTTCAACCAAAACAAAAGGCTATAACCAAAGAAACAGGAAGAAAATTTTGTATCCAAACCTACCATCTGCTATCCGTCCTGTCCCACGTTCTGCTGATCTACCTGTTCCCATTACTCCACCGTGTTTACCTGAACTAAGGGGCGAGTCTTCAGAGAACTCTGAAAACTCGAGTTGTGATTCTGATGATAGCTTTCAACTTAGTCAAGAAGCTACCTAACCACATTTGATCAGTCAGGAAGATTTAAATGATCTTGAGCGAGATTTAAATCTGAAGAAGTCTAATAGCGTACACTTGGCTTCACGCTTACAGCAATGGAATTTGCTTGCTCCAGGCACAAAGGTAACTTTCTATTGTCAAAGAATCCAAGACCTAATTTCCCATTTCTCTACTGATGGCGAACTGCGCTATTGCAACGATGTTTCTGCATTATTTCAAAGTATTGGCATGATCCACGATCAAACGAACTGGAGACTTTTCATAGACAGCTCTAAGGAAAGTATCAAAGCTGTGCTTCTGCATAACGGGACCGCTATCCATCCGTGCCAGTAGCATATTCAACCACCCTCAAAGAAACATACTACAACTTGCAACTTATTTTGGATAAATTAAATTACCATTCTCATTTGTGGTATGTGTGCGCAGACTTAAAATCGTGGCTTTGTTACGAGGCCTTCAACTTGGCTACACTAAATACTGCTGCTTTCTATGCCCCTGGGATTCCAGAGCTCGTAACAAGTATTACATTGACAAGACCAGGCTGCAGAGAATAGAAGAAGAGGAAGGTCAACGTAACGTGGTAGCTTTGCCTTTGGTCCCTGAAAATAAACTCATTTTGCCACCTATACACATTAAGCTTGGGCTATTCAAACAATTCGTTAAAGGCTTAAGAAAAGATTCTCCTGCATTTGAATTTTTGCATGAATGTTTTCCCAAATTGTCTGATGCCAAAATAAAAGAAGGTGTGTTTGTTGAGCCTCAGATACGAAAACTTATCCTAAATGACATGTTTGACAAAACGCTCAATGAAACCGAGTTGACTGCGTGGAAAAATTTTAAACAAGTGTGTCTAAATTTTCTTGGTTTACATAAGTCTGATGACTTCGAAGATGTAGTGGCCAACTTGTTGCATAACTACAACATATTGGAAGATGTCACTCAAAGTTTACTTTCTACATTCACATTTACCATTTTTTCATGAAAACTTGGGAGTAGTTTCAGGTGATCACGGTGAGAGATTTCACCAGGACATTGCTGTTATTGAAAAGAGGTTCAAAGGAAAGTAGTCAACTGGAATGCTCGCCGAATACTGCTGGTCACTGAAACGAGATAAGCCAGAACAAGAACACAAAAGACTACGACGTTGAACCTCTGTTTAGTTTTTGCACATAGTGTGATTTTCTTGTAGAGTTTTTTTGTTGCTCCGTTTTAAAGCTTCATTTTCATATTAGATAATGCTGAAACTTGTAATAGGTGGGAGAGCAAAAAAAACTACAATAAAGACTAACAATGTTGCTGTAAAACCATAATTAAATTGCTTTGGTAAAATGCTACTAAGTGGCTAATACATTTTGGTCGAAATTTGAATATTTTATCACCAACTATGCCAGGTTTTCTTAAACTTGGGGAACTGCATTCTTTACAAATATAATAGACTGGTTGCAACTCATAGAAAGACCTATTAGAAGACATATTAGATAAATTTGTTATGGGCAATTGTGCTTGACAATGTAAAGAATATTCTATCTCAACCAGAAAATCAGATTCTTTTTTCAGAAAATCTTGACGTCAACGTAAAAAAACAAGTTCAAATTCGGACTCAGCGCCCGCAAATTACCTTAAAGCACATCTGTTTGTTCTTGAATTTTTTTCAAACTGAAAATTTGTTGCACAGTGTTATCAGACGTGAGAAAGCCTGGCGAGTATAACCTAACTCATCTCACTCCAAAAAATGGCAAGCAAATTATTGCAAGGTATACGATGCAATAAAAAAAGCATTGAGCTATTTGAGATACTAAATGAAGTTGGAACAAATGGGATCCGACTTTAACTGGTGCCAAAAATAGATTCGTTACGTGTTTAGAAGAAAGCTTGGAAGACCATTGCAGTGAATGGTATGTCTTGGAAAACCAATTGACAGTTTTTTAGGACCAATAGGAAAAAATTCAAAGAATGTGTTTCAGACTCGCCACTACAAAACCTCAAATCAATACATAACAATAGCTACCCAATCCTTCCAAATCATGTAGTTGATGATCTTATGACAAGCATGACAATACATTCACTCATGGATCAAAAAAAACTTTTTCTAGCTTATCCAAAGGGTGCAACTGTTTCCAAATGGTAAGGTTGGAGAAATTCCCATGAGAGTTTTCCGGTGAAGCGTATACTCTGCTTAACCTAAAAATATACTTCAAGCAACGTTGGCCAATGAAGACCATAGCATTCATTGCATAGCAGTCAACGACATTTTGGTAATTTGAATTGCAACATCATCACCCTCCGAAAAAGAATATCTTGAACGAGTTACGTCTGTAGAATGTGTTAAACAAAGCCTTGTCCGTCAGTATCATGTTTCAGAACTCAATCTTTAAGTTGTAAGTTTTCATGAGCTGGTAAATCTTGGCACCACAGAAGTTGGTCAGCCTCCAACTATTGATGAACTTAATTGATGCTGCAATTACAGAAATCCAGGGAACGCCTTTACACCGCCATCATCATGCCACAATCAGTATGTTGAGCGCCATGTAACAATTGTGAGTGAGATATCTTCAGCTGTGGCTGGTTATGAAAAACTTGATTGATTGATTCACCACAAAATTCAATCAAGACGCTTGATAAAGAAATTTGAGTCAAAACAGTATTTTGTTTAAATGATATATTTGCCTGTGAACTGCAGACAAAATCTTTCTTAAAGTGAACGTTATTAATAAATCTATTATCATTTTCCTAAAATCTATAATTCCGGCATCCAGTAATTGAACATTTGGTAGTAATTACATTACTCGTGCTAAAATTTACAGGTTTGTGTGACTAGCATCTTTGTGAAAATGCAGTGTTGCCGTTTATTATTGTCATCGTTACCTTGCAGCTACTTCCTTACATGGAGGAGGATTAGGAACGTTGCAAAATATTTCTTGTTTTTACGTTCATTTCAGTTTTTTTCATGTACCACCCTAGGCTATATTTATTTTTTCTCCGTAGTAGCATCTTTTTTGTGAAATTTACGAGATAATGTTTAATAACACAACAGCTTCACAATTATGTTTGAGCACTTATCTGATTTTGAAGGAAGGGTTCTAACAGTGGCTCACCATGGGTATTTCACTATGGTTAGTGGTTCGCTCGGCCATTTACGGACACAAAGCCAAAAAGATCTTTTTCTGGGTGTTGTCGCTATTTTCCAAGTGTTTAAAACCAACTTTTTTCATTTCAAAAATTCAACATGATTTTTCTCACCTTAATATTGAGATTTGTAATGACATGCTTAATATGGGGGTAAATGCAAATGATAGAGCACATTGGATAGATTTCTAGAATTGTAGCTTTTTACATGTTTGATTACTTCTTCTATAAAATGTTGCCAACTGTTTGAGAGAATTCGATAAAACTGAATGCGGAGACATGTCATAAAACTATACTTCAATTTCATTACGCCAAGATCATTTATTTGTGAAGAACCCAACCCAAATATTTTCATCTAGAAACCAATTTCTTTTTGCTTATTTGTGGGCTCGGAGACTCCGCTTCTCAATCTTCTCCAATTTTTTGTGGTTGTCTTGCATATGGCTTTACTGAACTCACTATTGTACAATATAATAATAAATATTCATTGGGAACTGGTTGTAGTGACTTAAAAACTTAATGGGGCAGGATAGGGACAAAAAGGACGACAAGCATTTCCAGCTACAGCACAAAATCAGACATGCTGTAACTATGGCAGTTGCTCTTTCAAACAGATAGTGTGCTTGTTTTCGTTATTGGCCACGCCTCGGTGATCGCCTTCGCTACAAAACTTGGAAAAATATAGGTTTTAGTTCTTAGCTTTTATATCAGGGTAATTTTAAGAAGCTGCAATATTTATATCAATGAAAAGTTGCTAGTATGCAACATTGTAATTATCATTCGGTAGTTGAAAAGACGTTCTGTTTGAATAAGATCTTCTGACAATCGCATTTTTGCGTGAAACAGACTGTTGAGAGTAAAATATCTTCATTACTACGGAATGATTGTACTTAATTATCTGCTGTTGGCATTGAGCTCTATATTTTGATTTTCCGGATCATGCTACTACATTAGTATGCAAGTTCATAATTTTTTTGGTGTCCACAAGCTTTGACATTGAAAAAAATTGAAAACCTTTGTCTTCTAGATAAAAATTTTGATTATACTTTTATTTATTGCAAAGTTTTTTGCAGGCTTTTTTGGTGAATCGGCTAGTCGGATTTGCTGAAATAGAATCAGTCAATCTTGGATATGGCTTGGGTTTAACTTTTGGTTTAGTGTGCACTGAGTTCTGCAAATCTTTATTTTTCAGTCTATTTTGGGCAATCAACTACAGGTAACATTTCATTTTGTCATTTGGTTTCATTTGAAGTATCTTTCATCAAAAACGGTCCTCATATAATGACTCCTTTTAACTTTGTCAATAGCAAATTTGTGCATTAAAACAGCCCATCTGTATTAATTGTCTATATTGTCGATTTGTCTATTAAAATTTTCTAACCTGCCAACCTATATTAACTATGGGCGAAGCCGCAGGATAGGCAGAAAAGCAATTGCCCCTCTCCTCTAAAAACTAGGTATCAGAACTTTTATAGATTCACTTTCTTGTTTTTGCCTAATTTTTTCAATGATCTTTAAAAAATTGAAGGTTTACTTTTAGAACTGAGAGGTACCCTGGATTATTGCCCTAAAATATTTTGGAAACAGCAGAAAATTCATCATCAAAAATATAAAAAGATTTTTGGGTTTTACCCCTGTTTATCAACATTACTCTTGTCTTTTAAATATACGCTTAGCAAAGCGTTCTATTTTTTAAGTGTTCACTTTTTCTCATTTACACAGAACAGCAGTCCAAGCTCGAGCAGCCGTCTTAACCATGGTGAAGAGATTTTCGGGGCTTTACCCCTGTTTATCAACATCACTCTTGTCCTTTAAACATAGGCTAAGCAAAGCGTTCTATTTTTTATGTGCTTACTTTTTCTCATCTACACAGAACAGCAGTCCGAGCTCGAGCAGCTGTCTTAACCATGGTATTCACAAAGATTGCAAAACTTAGAAGTTTGAAGGACAAGTCTGTCGGAGAGGTTAGCATTGCACGCTTAAACGGCTGGAAGTAGTTGGTGTTAAAATTGTGGTTATTTTTTGCAGTTCAAGTATGTTTATGTATTTTCTTGTTTGTTGGCGTATGCGTGTACAAAGTGCATTAGCAATCGGCATTTCCCGGGTAGATGTGCATGAAGATGAGAGTGTTTGTGTGTCGTAATTTCAATGATTTATCAATTATATATGGGTGCCGTTTGATCCACGTTTAGTGATGGTAAAGTATATTGTACGAATAATACTGTGTGGAGCACTCTTAGTTGCAAAATATGCTTTACTAGTGGGTACCATAAGGTTGGGCCTAAAACCATGCAAAAGTAAGTGAGAGGCGTAAACAATGCGATGCAGAAAATTGTTCCAATCGATCCTTCTACTGAATGGCTTACTCTAACACAGTAACACTTTAACACTCACCCCTGCTCTAACACTTTAAACGGACCTGGGCATCACTTAATGCTATTGACAAAGGCTAGTGTGACGTCACATTGCGATTGTTCTCAAGCAGTAGGCTAAATCGGTATTTTGTATGCTAGATCGGTATGGTTGTTACAAAATACAAATGGTATCAGGTGCAGCAAAAGGAAACTTGTTAAATAATTTCAACAAAGCTAAAACTAAATATGGCCACTACTCACTATTAGCAATATGATGTGCACCTTTTAATTTGTAAAGTTTGGCTAGAAGTTTCCTATTGATATTAACTTACTATACAATCTCTTTCGATTAGTGAAAAGAAATGGGAGTCTGGGGGGAAGCCCCCAAGTGATTGACCCCATTGCCACGCTTCATATCCTCTCTAAGAAAACAGCTTCAGCACGACTGGCCAAAAGGTACCGCAAGTTCGGATTTCGCGAATGCATTCTTGGGTTAAGATTTTTTTTGTTGTCGTGTTATATTTATTTAGTTAACCCTTTAAGGACCATAGGATTCTAATTCATAAAAGTTGAGACAATTCCTTTATTGTTTGGTAACAGCAAAATACTAATCAATTTCAGAAAAATGGTTATTATGTCATAATAATATAACAGTTAACAATCATCTAACATATGTGTTACATTATCCCTCAAAGGATTAAGCAATTATTTACGTATTGTTCCTTAAGAAAATGCAAGTAAGCGTACAAGCTAACCAGAGGCATTCTTTTTCAATGACAAACATAAAATTCTTGACTAAAAAATTTACTGCTTTAATGAGCAGAGCATATGTAGCCTAGATGCCCAGTTGCATAAAGACAGGCTTACGTGAATTGTCTGATAATTGTTGTATTTTTCATGCACAACGACAGCAACCCACTGTTAGCGAACTGCACACAGAAACATTGTTTCGACCTTTCTATTGTCTTTTTGTTTAACAGTTAGTCAATTTGTTAACCAACGACGGACAGAGATTGGCGGAAACCATCATATACATGGCAGTGCTTTTTGCAACTCCTTATTTGTTGGTTGTTGCTTCTGTGGTTTCATGCCTTATCATTGGATGGACAGGAGTGCTTGGGGTCCTTACTTTCCTTTTGTTTGTTCCAGTGCAGGTACGTAGGAAAATTCTGGTTGCAGTTGCTGCTAGAAATGTCTTGACCTTAGGTCGACAACTTGAGCAAATTTTTGACAAAAGAGTTCTCCAGTTTTTATCAGGTTTCAGTTTCAACAAAAAATATTGACATTTTCAAAAAGCTGCCAAAAATTTGCGATTGTTCTGATCGTTTCTGAGCGTAGCCTACTGCGTAAAATGGCGTTCAGCGTTCGAAGAATACAGGGTGTCCCAAAAGTAACCGAACCCAAATTTTGATAAAAATTAGATATCAAAACCAACAAACTTCTTGAACATATTTAGTATTTACAATTGTTCAAAATGTCTACCTTGAACTTCAGTACAATCAAGACATCTTTTGACAACACTGCGACATACTTTCTGGCAAGTTTCTTCTGAAATTTGATTCCATTCGTGCTGAATACTCTGTTTCAGTCGATCAATTGTCTTAGGCTTGCAAGGTTGATTAATTGTCCTAGTCCACGCTTGTTTAAATCTAAAGTCCTTCGCTGCATTTTTGAAAAATGTGGGTACCAGCAGCGCACACTGAGCAGGAATTAGGCAATGATGTAAGCAATAGTAAAAAAATACCATACAAAGACATTAAAAAGAAATTACATTTGTTAATTTTAATATCATAAACTTTTATGTAAGTTTATGGTTCGGTTACTTTTGGGACACCCTGGAAGTATGTACCTGGAAGTATTAATACCCAGAAAGTATGTCGCAGTGTTATCAAAAGATGTCTTGATGGTACTGAAGTTCAAGGTAGACATTTTGAACAATTGTAAATACTAAATATGTTCAAGAAGTTTGTTGGTTTTGATATCTAATTTTTATCAAAATTTGGGTTCGGTTACTTTTGGGACACCCTGTAGTATTGGTGCTTTGCAAATTCCAAAATTAGCTAATTTGGTAAATACCAGTAGGCTCAAGTTGGCGTAATTTTATGTTTAAAGTAGGGCAACGTTAGCATTTCAAGTCACCAAACACGGTATTAGAACCATTATAGGTGTGATTTTCCTGGGTGTAAGAAGCGATTTTTTAATGTTTTCATAGTTAAAAGTATTGTATAGAAACATCCTATCCAATGCCCGCTGATAGCGGGCATTGGATAGGATGTTTCCGCTGATAGACCGCTGATAGCGCGGAAAAATATTTCAAGAATCAGGATTTGAAACAGCAGCTACCATTATTGGTCTGAATTCCTATTGAATTAAGTTTCAATGCGGTGGAATCCCAGATTAGAATAAGAATCTAACGTTCTAGCAACCCCACTAAATTTGCTACTAATAACACATTTCAGCAATTTTATAGCATTGTTAGCAAAATTTTTTTGATCATCTTTGAAGTATCTGCCCTCAACTCATAACTGTTTGCAAGAAAAAAATGAGAAAAGAGCAACAACAATAGTAAACGCAGATATGGCAAAGAATAATACAGCATTGTGGCAAAGAATAGTAATGTGGCAAAGAATAATACAGCAATGTGGCAAAGAATGGTAATGCGTCAAAGAAAAATAAAGCAGTTTATGGGTCTCTCAAACTGGTTAAACTGTTTTGCCTTAACATTGATAGAATTTTGTGCGTTTTTGAAAAACAATCTTCATTTATCATTACCGCCAACGTTGGCCGGTAAATGTTGCGTAAGACTTCCGTGTTTGGCATCAACCCTTAATCGTTCTACAGCTCTAATGGTTTTTTTAACACAATAAGCTTGGGCAAATTTAACAAAACACTAAATTTTTTGTGCGGTAAAATAAGTGCTTACTGATAAGAGAGCACATTTGTTTTTTGAGCCTAAGACCAGTGGTGTTGAGAGGGAGATTCTAGTAGTGCTTTCGGGCCTGCAATGTACATTCTTTTAGTGGCTAAGTATTATGAAATCTGCGTGCCGAAATTCAAAATGTGTTCTAAACTCAGGCCTCATCACAAATTTTTTGGTCCTTATACAATAACTTCTTTACCAATATATGATGGCATTTAAAAAAAGAGCATTGCGATTTCTGATTCAACTCAAAAACCAAAATATTTGCCATTACCTCTTTAAGTGGGCTGAAAATTTGAGTTACTCCTATAAAATTTCATCACTGCAGCTCCTTTCAATCTGAATCCAATAATGGCTCCAAGAAAAAAATAGAGGAAATGAATGGTTGACTCACTAATACCTGGCTTGAAATATTCTTTCAACCACCCTACCTATAGACCTTGATATCTTCAGGCCGATGCAGAGGTAGTCAGTTACAAGATAGCTCTATTTATTTAAACTACTTAAGTAGGTTTTCAGTTACGATCTGCTCAAATGACTAGTTTCAGTTTTTCACTTCTACTTTTACCTGAGTAGACTGAGAAGGAAATAACGCTACTTGAGTAGTTACAACTCATAACTAGATAGTAGATGCTAAAAATTTTATGTCTGTTGAATTGGAATGCGGTATGCTGGCGTAAAAAAAACAGCTCTAAAACCAAATTTTTATGTTTTATAAAACCATTATTTAGCTGGGCCATTTCTGGTTCAAATTTCAAAAAGCCTACTGGTAGACTTACTATTGCTTATTGCTAATCAGGTTCGGAGCAATGAGTTATTAGACATGGTGCTGTCATACCGTTTGATTGTGAAAAATTTTTTAGCAACAAAACTAAATTCAAATATTTTCAAGTGTTGAATTTTATGTAGCTTGTGTTATTTTCCCAAAAATACATTAGTTTGTTTTCAAACCAGCTGCTGTTTTTGTCAAGGGAGAAACAAAATGGGCAAATTACCTTCTCAAAAGTGTTACAAATGCTGAGCTTTTAACTAAATTCTTTAGTGCCCTATTGAAAGATTATCATGTAAGCTTTCCCTCAGCAAATATCTTAAAAATTTGATTGATACCACTGATACATACCAAAATTCTGCATGGTCTCTGAAAATGATGAAAAATGGTCATCATCAAAAAGGTCATCCAAGATGTAAACATTTTGCCTCTTTTCTCACAAATTTTCAGCTGACAACAGCGATTGGCTGAGAATTTTGTAAGATAAAATCTAAAAACATGAAGATCCGTTTTTTTTTCATTAAGTCTTTTCACCTTAAAACGAGTTTCAAACATTAACAAAAATTCTATCAAAAGCATAAGGCAGCAATCAAAACACATTAACAAATAGTCCAACAAGAAAAAGTAGCAATTACTAGAATTAGGCAAACGTGTCTGCACTATATTGTACAATTTAGATTTTGAGGTGCGGACCTAAATTCATTATTTGGCATCTCACGTTCTACAAAAGAAAAAAGAACTCTTTTTTTGCTATCATAATTTGTATCTCATGGGAAGAATTCCAAGTTTATCACCACAAAACAGTAAAGTTGAACCAAAAAATACCTTCAACTTCAATCAACAATGCGTTTGTGAAGGAAAAAATCATCATCCAAAATTAAGGCAAGCCTTTTTGAGAGTATTCTAAAAATATTGTCACCTTCTAGCATAATGCCTCCCGGAGCGGATCCTCTTTTAAGGTGACGCGATTGCGTACACCATACTGGTCCACCATTAACTTGGTAGGTAGTTTAAGTCAAACTGTAAATCTTGAAGCATTCTGTATACGTGAAGAAAGCACTTCCAATTGAGAATTACTGGTCTTGAGAGATCCAAGACAAAACTAAAAAAATAGAATTGCTTTCTACTTTCGCTAGTTAAAGTAGTTCGACTCTCGACTACTTTTTTAGCTAACTATAAATACCTATCATTCCTTTCCACTTTTACTTGAGTAATTTTTGAGTTAATGATAATACTTTTAGTCAAATAGATTTTTAAGCTACTTTAACCTCCTTTATGCCTATATACTAAAACTGTGTTGTCAAAAGCCCTGAACTATGATCTGCATGGGCTACCGCGGCGACGTCTTGTTCAAAATAGATTAAATCTTGCAAAATGAAACGTCTTGCTGCAACCTGAATTTATAATTGAAAGCAATCCAATTTTTGAAAAAGAACTTACTTATTACTTATTCTTTAAATAAACGAAACCTATTTTCACAAAACAGAAACTGTAGGCTGTTTTTATAGCTTGTATTTTTTTTTTTACGAAGCTAGCGGAAAAAAAGCTTTGCAGGCGTGTTGTTATTCTTAACTTCTTTATCCTTTCCACAAAATTCAGTTATATAGAGCGATATCGATTGTTAAGATTAAAAAGAGTAGGCTACTGTCAACAGTGATTTTTGCACCCACAGGCAATCATTTTGGTAGGTTTGCTACGGTTTCTATTTTAGATTTTTCTTGGCAAGTTGATGGCAAACTTTCGACGTCGTTGCATCAAAATAACAGATACCAGAGTGAGAATGATGAACGAGATTCTGACCTGCGTTAAACTCATCAAAATGTACGCCTGGGAGCAAAGTTTTGCAAAAGCAATTGGTATGAATTAAGTTCTAAACATTTTCGCTCTTCAAAAAATCATGGTGGAAACAAATTGTGGCTCTTATGAAAAGTTTTCAATAGGTTTGCCTTTTATGTTGGGAGTTTGCACATTTGGTTTGTTGATCGTGCACAAGGACAAACGTTTCTGAAAAGGAGATTGATCATAGAGCAGGAATCACAATCGTGTTCAATCATTCTTTCAATTTTATTTTCTCTGTTCAGTGATGCATTTTTAAATTACAATCATTTTAGATCAAATTCGTGAGAAGGAAAGAAAAATATTGGCCAAAAGTGGGTTGATTCAAAGCTTCCAAAGTTCCCTTATTCCAGTTGTTCCGGTATTATCTTGCATGGTGTTGTTTCTTGTTCATACTTACTTGGAATATCCTTTGGATGCATCTACCGTAAGTCATAAATATCTCTTGTGTTAACTTTCACATATTTTTCCTTGTTACTTAAACCTTATTTCGTAATTGGAACATAGTTTGAATTGTGCCTTATTAAAAATAAGGCAATGCGGGCGTTTGCTGTAGCCTCCTTTTTCGGAGAACTCAGTTTAAGTGGCAAGATAAAGACTTTTTTGCAAATTCTTGCTCGCACTACATTTTTGTGCGCCTGTTTGGCGAGGTGGCCTGCATAACACATGAGAGTCACAGACTCTCCGGAAGATTCTTGGAGTTCTTGCGATATCAATTGGGCTCTTAGCTGAATACCACGATCGCCATTCGGGAGTTGAACGGCTTTCAAGTTTTGTGACCAAGCTTGGCTTATCAGAGCTAGGTCGTAGTTGGAGAAATGTGACTGATCTAGTGATTATCTGACTATGCATTACTGTTTTTCAGGCTTTCACAATTTTATCTATTTTCAATTCGATGAAATTTATAATGTCAGTCCTGCCTTTGGCAGTTAAATCATTATCGGAGGTAGGCTTTGTGGTGAATAGGATGACAACTGATGAATATTGACAATGACTGATGACTAGACCCATAGGAGTAACAGCGTGCCGAAAGGTCCATCTAGGCATTAAATCTTACAAAAAGTTTTAGAAGTTATTAATTAATCTGTCTTATTTTAAAAAATATTGTGTTAGCAAACTTTGTCTGGCTAGTATTTTCAATTTTCTATCCAGTCTTTAGCAAGATTGTTCATTTCAATACTAATCAAAATTTTAATATCAAAAAAATATTGTTTTAGGTTTTTATTTCATTCAACCGCATTGATAAATTGCTGGAAATGGAAGAAATGAAAGAATATTACTGTTCTACGTCAAGCAACGACATTGCTGTCGAATTTACAAATCTTACTGTGATGTGGGATGTTGTCAAGAAAGCTAACGTGAGTGTATGTTGCTGAAAAAATGCTTTCTTCAAGAGTTGTTGCGGTAGTTAAAAACTTAAAAAGTACTTCTAATAACTCCAGTTATGCGCAAAACAATAAGACCGTTAGATCATTTTTAGTTTTTGAAGGAGTTATGTTGTGCTTACGCTTGGGTATAACGGCGCATTTATTTTAAAAGAACTTTTATTTATTGGCGTTAAAACTGTTAAAACTTTATGATCAAAATTCAAACAGTTCAGTTGTTATCGTTGGAGTTCAAGAACCACAGTAGTATGTCTTGAATTCACTTGAAAATTGCAGTTAAATGTAAGGTTGCTCAATTAAAGTTTGACAGAGAACTGAAGTTGTCCATCGTAGACAGCGTTCGCAATTAGCGGTATTCGTAACCAGGAACAAAACTTCTTGCCAACCTAAGCTCATTATCACATCTCGAAGTGAGGAAAAACAACCAGATATTTAGAGCAGGTTTCGAAACGAGGTTTTGCCACCAGATAACGAATGCGAAGAGCGCGAATTGCAAAACTCACTTTTGACACGTTTGGCAATGTCAACGCTGCTTTGTTTTGAAACTGAACTTCAATCACAAAACTTTTTTCTGAATCATTGATTAGGGCTAGGCTTACAATGGACATATAAGGAAATGAGTTTATGGGTCAATGGGCGTAAAGGGTAATGAGTAAATAGGGATAAAGGGGCAGTAAATGGGACAAGAAGCGTATAAAGAAATGGCCATAGGGAGCAATAGATGTATGGAAAAAAGGGCATGGAGATGCCCAACACAACTATGACTGCATATATTATCCATCACTTGATTTCCCCATAGCACCATACACCCATTACCCCATATGCTCATCATCCTATACTCTCATGGCGCTGTACAACCAATCCTCTATATGGCCATTGTCCCAAACGTCGATTGACCCATTTTCCTCATGAACGCATCTTTGACCGACAGCCGCATAATAAGATCAGGCTTTGCAACTAGTTTTCAAGTTTAAAAACTTATGATTTGGAAAGTTTGAAGGCTTGAAATTGGAACCGAAGTTTCGCAGCTTTGCTGCATTAGCGCATTTCGCACAAAAGTTTCTTTCCTGCTTGCAAAACCCAGTCAGAGCGCTGATTTCAGTAACGTTTAAGCACAACAGTTTTTGAAAGTTCTCAAACCTCTATCAAAACTTATTAACAAACGCGACCTTGGAACTGATGATGAGACTAAAATTGTTCCTTCACAATGTCTGACGAAATTGGTGTTCCAAACAAGCAGAGTTGTTTATTGTTCTATGTTTAATCGTCATTGGTTTTCCTATCAGTTGAGAACGACACAAAAAAGATAAATAAATGCATTCTCGCAATTTATCAGGAATACGCTTGCCACTTGTTTGGAGAAGCAAACGGGTGCAGCCCAAAGTGGAAAATATAAAGAATTACAGAGAGGTATGCATTGCTGAGATCTATTTAAGCGATGAGGTTAGTCTTGATCGCGACCTTAATCTTTAGGAAGACTAACATGATTTTATTTAGGAATAAACCTCGACTTTGTATGTCATTATATACCCTAGAACAGTGGCGTATGCAGGGGGTCTCCTATGCGCGCCTGCCCTTCAGGAACAGTAAAATGTCTATCTCAGCGTTCATTTGGCAAAACTAATCCCCGCATCCCCTCAGGAAATTGAGAAACGTGATTGTAACTGCAACATGCATTTGTCCAAATTTAGCGCTGTAGACGCTCAATTTCCAAAAAAGTCGACACTGCCGGTTTCCGCACAATTTTGAGCACTGTGTTCATTGTTTTCCAATTTCCAAAAACTCACGTCTCCCGCCTCCCTCAAGAGTTTCTGCATACCCCCCTGTCCTAGAATCAAAAGTTAAGATCTATTGTTGCTGCTAATTATCTCAAGCAAGTAAATATTTAATTGCTGAAAAAATAGATTCCAAGATACATAGTGTTATTTTGTCAAAGAATATTTTGCGAAAACTGTGTAATATAAACTGTGAAAAACTGCAGGAGTTCCTTCAAAGTGGCGGGAGGTTTAAAGCACTTTTATGGTGACAAAAATCGTGCGTTCGATCCTCATCATGGTTACGTTGTGATGCACTTGGAAAAGGCACTTCATAGATTTTTTTCTTGCATGGTTGCGATATCTGAGGTAGAAACTCACTGTTTCAGCAGTACCACCAACACTGAAGCAGGTCTGAACACAAAGTTATTCTATGTAGTACACCCTATAAAAATTTTTACCATGACTGCAAGATAAGAATAATTAGCAAAAATAATTACATAAACCGATCAACTAGCATAGAAACACAACAAAATGTTTGTGATTCAGAGATGATTGCATTATTGGAATGTTTTTATGCTTTATTTGGGTACAGTTCGCCACAACTTTTTTGCTTTGTTTAGTTATTAC
The DNA here is from genome assembly GCA_963675345.1 of Trididemnum clinides. Classification (NCBI taxonomy): domain Eukaryota; kingdom Metazoa; phylum Chordata; class Ascidiacea; order Aplousobranchia; family Didemnidae; genus Trididemnum; species Trididemnum clinides. The sequence continues at coordinate 15,567,930 of OY776302.1, forward strand.
TGTGACGAATAAGTAAATTTGCGTTAAAAAATAGTTTCTATATATGTATAGTTATTGTAATCTGTTGTTTTATTTTGCAGTGATCATTTTTAATTGTAAATCTAAATTGTCTGAAGCCCTAAACTTGCTAAACTATTTTCAAAGAAAGACCTTTTTTCTGTCAGATTTATAAACAGATTTGTAACTCCCATGCCTCTCTGACATCACAATGGCTGTCTACGTAACTTAGTTTTCCAGCGTATTTTAGTGATTGCTGTTTCTTCTCAAAGATTTCTTCTTTTTTTTTATTATTGCCGAGTACGTGATTTATTAACGGTGTTTTTCTTGAGTCACGTGATATTCCAGTAATTTCTAGACTATTTTCCGTTGTATATATAAGGCGGCGAGATTTTATTCATTCAGAGACTATCAAAGAGAGTGTAGTTCAGCGAAAGATAGCAGAGTGTAGCAAAAAGGGTGATTGTTGTGACTGGAATTAAGCGATTGTTCTGGTGGTTTTTAGTTAAGTAAGTCTCTGATATTTATTTATTGAAGTGCTTTAGTTCTGTGTTTTGGCAAGCGAATGAATTCAAAGTTGTAAAGTGATTTGTAAATATATTGTTCTGTTCTTGATCAAAAAGTGCGTGGGTTAAAGTATCTCAGTGGAAGCTAATCTTTTCCAAGCTATTAAGTTGCAACCAAACTTAATTAATCGATGGATACTGCAAATCGCGTCAATTTTAAGAAGTAAATCAAGATTAAGATAGATTCAAAACTCTATTAAAACGCGACTATTACATTATTTTTTGTAGTTAAAACAAGAAAGAAAAATTTTTATCGAAGACGAATCAAAAGGAAAAGAAAAACAATTTACTCCAGTTCTGACGGATATCAATTTAACTGTACCGAAACAAAGGTAATGATGGTAACAGGCAAAATTCAACTTTACTCATCACAAAAGAACCTTGTTTTCCCACATCACCTATGTTGTGATTTTATTAAAGAACCTTGTCTCTCTGACTTATAGGCATAATGTGATAGATGATTTTCGGTTTTTAGTTTTAACTCTATAGAGTAAGGATTACTTTAAAAATTCATTTGTCTAATTGGCTGAGCTTTGTGGAACACAGCGAAATGCGTCAGTCCAGCTAGTAAAGCATTAAAATTGTATTTTCCAAGACTAATTGGAATCTGTGGATCTGTGGGAAGTGGAAAATCGTCTCTAGTGTCAACAATGTTGGGACAGACTGTTTTCAAAAGTGGGCGCCTCGGACTTAATGGAACCATTGCTTATGTACCGCAGCAAGCTTGGATTTTTCATGCTAGTATACGAGAAAATATTTTGTTCGGTTTATCCTGGGATGAACAGAAATACAACAAAGGTAAATTAATCGACAGCTCATGTCTTCATTATTGTATATTTGAACCCGATAGTATGTCGTCCAGTGTTTATTAAGAGCTTGCTGCAGATATTTGTAGTTTTTGGATCGCTCTGTTCAGGGTAATGGTGTGGGAACTGCGTTCCCACACTGTTTCGCACTGACCTGTCTAAAAGAGGTATATTTTTACTTTGTGCGTTTCCAGAATTCCTTTTTTAGCATGATATCTCTTCTCTTACTAATACAAACGTATTAACCCATTTTTTCGCAGTGGTTGAGGCGTGCTCTCTTCTTTCTGATTTTGAAATTCTACCTGATAAAGATTTGACCGAAATTGGTGAGCGAGGAATCAATTTATCAGGAGGACAAAAACAAAGAGTTAGTGTCGCCAGGTAACTTGTAGGATGTAGATTGTGTGGGCAAGTAACACTGCTGGTTGATATTAGATAACTTTTGAATGATTCGCATCATTTACCGAATATTTCATTGTAAAGTATCAACCAGAGCTTTGCAACCATTTTCATGTCGCCGCTCACTAATGTTGCCGTTGCTTTCGAAAGACTGCCATGGCGTGTTGTGACGCATTGACTTCACTCCCTACAAGAGGAGCAGAAAGAGGAGCAAAATTTTTCTAAGAATAAGTCGCTTTCTAATAGTTTTTCTGGCTATGCCCTAGTTTTTAAGAAACGTTTTAACCGGACAAACAGTAAATTTTTGAATGCTGTAAACATTTTAAAATGCTTCGCTGCCTTCTTCAAAGAGCTCGCAGCCTTCTGCTTGATAAGCACTAGTTCAAAGTAATCAAAGATGAGTTTACATCGAGTATTCTTATCAACTACATCTTGGTTGATTTAGCGAATATTTTTTTAGTGTTGCTCGTTTTCATCAGATACTAATAACAATTACAGTTGAAATTACTTTATAAATCCACGGATAGCTAATCGAACCGCGTTTAAAAATTCAATTGACTTTGGAAGGGGATTTTCGCGCTAAGAAACATCCGCCTAATAAATACAAAAATCGCTTTACAAATTCGTTTCATAACAATTTTTTGCGAAAAAATTTAATTAAAGTAATCTCTGTCGGTTAAAATTCTAATCTGTCATACTCATCAAATTCAACGTTTTTTCAATCTCAATAAACGTAACTAACTGAGATTACAGTATGTTGAGCAATCACTTTCTCGTTGCGCAATGTGTGCACACAAATATTACACAAACTTAACCTTCTTGGGGCCGAATTTTCTTGGGCAATTTTTACGTGCTTGTGTTAGCATTAAATACGCGCTAGTTCTTTCTAGAAACCATACCAAACCATACAATTTCTGAAAGCATATTTAATTCTCTTAACAAAAAGTGAAGAAAAAGAAAAACGCTACATTCCCGCAGAAATAAGCCAGATATGGGGCAGCTGCCAACTAAGTTCCAAATGCACCTGATATGGTGCATCGGCCCCGAGGAGGTTAATCTCGTCGCTACAAGAACGTTTTTGAACCATGCCGTTCGCATTTAAGTTAGTGCAACTAACTCCTGTGTTGTTTAGTTACGCTACTCAATAAAAAGGTCGAGACAAAACAAAACTGTATTTGCGCTTTTTGTATACACACTACAGTATCTATATTGTGATGGTTGATTCATCCATCTCTTATGAAATCTTAAATCGCAAAGAACCGGATTTATTAAGCAAATTCTACTGTTTTTAGAGCTTTATATAGCGAACGTGACATTGTGCTGCTCGACGACCCACTATCAGCAGTTGACGCTCATGTTGGAAAACACATGTTTCTTGAATGTATCAAGAAGGCTTTGGCTAAAAAAACTGTTATCTTTGTCACTCATCAACTGCAATATTTGAAAGATTGCGATGAAGTTATTTTGATGAAAGATGGGAGAATCGCTGAACATGGTACACATGATAAACTAATGGAAGAGGCAAAAGACTATGCAGATTTGATAAAGTAAGTTGGTTATTATTAATCAGTCACTTGGAGCTGCGACGGTGAGGTTTTGGTTAGCATTTTGCAATTGATCTATTGCGTAATTTGTGTCGTTGTATTTTGATAAAAGTGGTTTATACTAACTCCTCTTCATCATACTACAATAAATTGTGACCTGCAGAGGTCCTTACTACTTTTTAAGTCACGTGCTTACGTCGCAGCAATCTTAGAGTGTCTTGCATGAATTACTGAATGGGGAGCAACTGCTCTGGAGTTTTGAGAGCGCGACCTTTGGCGGTCACGTTTACAAAGCTACTGGCCTCCAATTTTGCACCTGGTAGTTCCTGCAATTCGGCTTTCCCGAGCGTTGGTAAGATCTCTTTTGGTGGGTTTTCTTTTATACCTTTCAGGTCAATTTCTGTGGTTGCCTACAAAAATCCTGTAACTACCACCAACACACTATCACATAAGAGACGTAGCAAGATACTGTCAACTCATTCAGAATAATCAACTTATTGAGTCGCAAAAGCTAGACTTCTAATTTCTAAAAAAGTTTCTGGGAGTGCGTTTGTTTTGTGCATTATGACGAGTTTAGTTGAGCTGCAAGCCTGAGACAAACTGGCAGTACTTGCAACCATTGTGAAGTCATAATTTCGAAAAAACATTCCAATTATTGCATTTACACTTCATTATTGTTTTATTGCAAATTGCAATCGATCGGATCTTGGAGATTACCTCGATCTCGCTGTGTCTGCCCCGGGTTGAACTGCACCGGGAAAGGAAAATTTGTTTGATTGACGTCTCAAAATGAAAGTGCAGATCATACACAGGTACAAAGATTTTTCCTTGGGTTGAAACTCTTAAAAGTAGGGTGCGGATTATACGAGGGTGCCAATTGTACGTGGGGGATTACGGTATTTTTGTTCAGCAAGTAACTCTTTTGTTTTTCGTGTGGCTAACTTGTTCTACGCTAGTTTCAGCATCATTTTCACCATCCCATTATACATATTTTACACTATCACTTTGTTGAAACTCGACAGGTGGAATTTGTTGCTTTAGAGGAAAGGACTTAAAACAAGCTAAACGGCTCGGACTCATTTGCCAAATTCCTTTTTCCGTCGCGTTCCGATCTTTTGCTAATCCCTTCACTTACCTTTTTCTTCCTTTTGTTTTTAAACAAAATTATGTTGTATGATGGCCCCTACGTGCCAAACCCTATCCTCCTTTTCACAAACACTCTCTTTTTCCTACGTCTTTATATCCTTTTTATTTTGCTGCTCTTCGTACTGCTTTACTGCCATTGTTACTATAGTTTTACAACACTTTACATTGACTTTATGCTGCAAACGTATTAAAAAAGTGAAAACAACCTTGACGTTATGATGTCGACATCAGAAATTATGTTTTAAACATCCTATTCCTCAATGGGAGAAAGATTTAAAGCTCGAGCAAAAGCCAATCCACCCACGCATCGATTTGCGGAAACTGCGTCGTATATTAAAACAAAGGATAAGATAGCTCTACACTTGTTCTTCATTTGCTCAAAAAGCGCTAGTTGCAAAGACACGTATGGAAGGTTTACAGGAGAAATAATCACTACTGTTAATGATAAAAGTTGCTGTAATTGGATTTGCCATAGCACTAAAGGGAGCGACTCAATTTTTCCGAAATTTCCTGGTATTCTTAAAAAATAAATTTTATTAAAACTACGATATTTTAGTCTACGAAAACGATTGCATTCTGCATTTTTTAGAGCGCTTATATATATTTTTGCACGTGATTTGAGACGTCATTAAAAGCGAATTGTCGCACAGCGGTTTTATGCAATTTCGGTCACGATTGATTGATCTGTTATTGTCGTTATACCAAATTGTGTATTTGCTGTTTAAATGAATAAATTTAAAGCTGCAGCTAACATTTTAACAGAACTGGCTTGTTGCTCAAGACAAAGGTTAAATTTATTGAAGCAGTCAAATTAAATTAAAATAGATTTATTTTTTCTATTGCCGAGTTTTTACGATAGATATTAAAAAGTTGATGCTAATAAATATGTTTGCAGATATTTGTTTTTTATGTAGCAGCACAGCAAGCGATTTAAATTTTTCCAGAAATTTACATTTGTCAAAAAAGAAAAGTCGAGCAAAATTATGGTGCTTTAGTCTATGCTATTTCTGGTTTTACAGGTAGATTAATATTTTGCATCCTAAGTTGCGTTGAAACAATTTTAACTGCATTTGTAATTGACGTTATACGCATAAATTAATTATATAACCTTATGCTATGGCAACAATAAATTATGAAAAGTTAACGGATCCCAAAGTTCGAAGTTATATCAAAAAAAAAAACTCCTATATAGGTTAACATCAATATCCCCTAAACAGTTGGGAGTCATATCCCTTTCCACTTATTTCTATTTAGGGCACACTTAAGGGATTATAGAGCACAAATATTGGTACGAAAGAGAGCACACTGATTTCCAATATAAACCCATCATCCAATATAGTCTAAAAAAGCAGGGGTGGCCAACTGGTGCTGTACAAAGAGCCTAAATCGGTAGAGATTATGAATGAAAGAGCCATAACATGACGTTTACTTACCACACATTGCATTCGAGCAGTGGATGCCGACCTTTTTTTTGGAAATCGCCGTTCACAACACTGAAGATACTAGATTTCTTCGTCCCAGAGGTGGAGTGGCCAACCTTACTAAATAGACTGCCACACAATTCTGAGACAGAATTCACGCAATCTCCGTCCAAAGCGAGAGTAATGATCTCTTTTTTTTTAAAGATCACTCTTTAGTGTTTCCTCCGAGCAGATGCGGCTTTCCACCAGCCAAAGAATTCAAACCGCAGTTTAGACATCACTACACTTCATAACTAAACACAAAAAATGGGTTAAAAGAGCCCCATTCTAGGACCCAAACAGCCGCGGATTGGCTACTCCTGGTCTATAGGAAGGTTGCATATGAAGTCACACATTTGGTGCAAAAAAAATTGGCTGACCATGAGCTGTAATTTATGCTGAAAAGGTACAGGGCGAACACCAAATTTTGGGATTATTTTAAGAATAATGAGAAATTAATTAAAAATTGGAATGAATTATTGCTGGTTTGGTATTCAGAACCAAATTTATTTAATCAAAAGCAATTTGGTTAGATTAGATCTTTCAGTTGGCTAGTCTATGCTTAGTATTGTGAGCCAATTTGCCAAAAAATTGGCCCTAAAAAAGGGCCATCTAAATATCATTTGCTCCTCAGTTAAAAATAACTCTTTTCTAATTAAATATTCGTAGGTACATTAGCAAAACAATCATTATCTGATCATTACTACCGCTACCGTAAGTTTTTAAATTATCCTTAGTCCAGCAGCCGAGGCATTAGTCCAAAAAATTGTTTGAGAAATAGATAAGGTTGTGAAGTTACATACGATATATCAATATAACTCGTCTGCAAGCATTATTGACAAAAATTTTCAAAGAATTACCGATTTTATGCATCAATATCTAATCTAACATATGACCAAAGGTATAGAAGTCTGCCCCGTTTAGACCACAGTATAATTTAGGTATACAACTTTTTAGTATGCGTATGCAACTAAATGTACAGTACAAGTTGCACATTACAATAAACTTAAACTCAGCATTCTCAAATATGCTAATTAATCGAAAGTTATGGCCTACCAGAAGCTGGCTACAAGTAAGCCTGCATGTTAGCCCATAAAATTAGCCCAGAGGTTCCCAAACTGGGGTCCACGAACCCCTGTGGGTTCGTCACGACCTCACAGGCGGTCCGTGGCTTCGTTCCGGTCAGTCAATGAATCAACGTTTGTCTTGGTTGGCAAAAAGTCCCGGAAGTTCACTTCAGCGAAATTATGAAACGTAACTCTAGCCTGACGATGAATAGGACTGCGAGTGAGACAATCGCGGCAGAAATACAGGTGTTGATCTTTTTTTTGGAGGACAGCTCCATTTTCTTTTGTATTCGTATTGGAAGTGAGTCGGGTGAAAAAAGTAATGTCACACATACTGTAATTGAGGTCTGCGAAAAAGCAGATTCGCAAAATAGGGTTCCTCGAAGCAAAACGTTTGGGAACCTCTGAATTAGCCTAACCAGTAGCAAGAACAAGTAAATTTTAGCATCACTTCCTTTACTTTGTCCTCAGATTCATTTATAACATTATTAAAACAACATACAGTGTATTCAACGTTCATTTAACAACTGTCCAGTTTTTCCATTTAATTTGCAAAAAACGATATCACTCTTATTCAATTTAGAGTAAAACACTGGAAATGGTCAGCCCCTTTTTTGAAAGCGCATTTTGATGACGTTTGATCACGTGCGTGAAACCTTCCTATTTCTGTAATCGTTAAAACAATCAACTATATTAAAAAAGGACACTACGTTGGCGCCAATTATACGCTTTGACTTTTTGTCGTATTTTTTGAAAAAGAATAAAACTTGTGTAGTAACAAGCTATTTGTGGATGAGATCGGTCTTGAATTAAGGGGAGGGATACCTGGACCAAGGCATCCAAGCACAGCCAGGGATCAAAGATAGAGGGCATATGCATCCCACCCAGTTATTTTGGAATCGGTACTCGTTTAAAATATATTTAGGTTCGAAGCAAAAATTGCAATTGTTTCTTTGTCGCAAAAACATCAACTCGAAACAACTATTAATTACTGTTTTCATCGTTTTGGGGGGTTGGGAGTCATTGGTTTTTCAGACCATGGAAGGGCTTGGATACAATTTCATCAACACTGTTTGTTGACGCATAAAAAATGATATTTAAAGGACGGTGTCACGTGTCCAGGAATTCAAGAGAGACAACAAAATCTGCAATAATCATAGTTTTATAACTACGAATTCGGAAGAGAAGACATTATTTGTATCGATTTTTATTTTTATATTATATATTTTTATCAATTCAGAAAATAGAATAAGCCTACAAATTACTGCAAACATGAAATTTTAATCTGCAACAAACATTGTTTCACATGTACAAATTCAGAAGAAAACATAAAATTTGCATAGGGGATGTCATATATCTCACAAATCCAAAACAGAAAATAAAAAGAAAAGCGCTGTAATAATTTTTTGTTGTTGCGAGAATAAAAGCAAATCATTTTGTAAGTTTACCGTGCGCTTATACTTCATTAGAAAGTTTTATCTGGAACAAGAGAAAGAAAAGAAATCCCATGAACAATATGTGGATAAAGAAATCGTAGAAAGTTTGATCCGAAAGAGATCTACATCTCATAACAATTCAGGTAACGACCTAAGGTTTGAAAAGAAATTACGTTAGTTTGTGTCAATATCAGCTACATTTTGATTTGTAAGCAACTTCTTTCAGCCATTGCGGTAACTCGGTAATGCGAAATATGTTTATTGATAATTTCTTTCCGTAAGGCAATTGCAATAAACTACACGTAACTTCAAAGTTTTGCCCTGAGATTGAATTGTGCTAGACCGCTTTATTGCAAAGCTTTCATGCTGCTTAGAGTGGAAGTTCAGCTTTGATACCTAGCTCCAACATTTTTTGCAGATATCTTGAGCATTAATTCCTTGACGTCGGAGCAAAATCTATCTCCTGACTATCTTAATTCACTAATGGAAGTTTGTAAGCCATCACAGCCAGATGAGCTTCAACCGAAACTAAATCACGGTTTAGAAAAAAATGATGGAGATCAAAACAAGTCAAAAAGTAAGTCGGACGAATTAATTGTAGATTTAATAAATGCATTCATCCAAAGTAAAGTTGTTAATCAAAAAAGATTTCAGTGGTTTGACAAAATGTTTTTCTAGATGAAGGGGTAAATTGCACGTTATTGGTCCAAATGTGGTTTTATGGAGAGTAGTTAAGTTCTCAACTATCACAAAAAATAATTAGAAATCCACAGTAAACTTTGTTGTATTTATGCAGATAATGGTGTTCTAGAAGAAAAATCGCCAACTGTTCTTGTGCAAAAAGAAATAAGTCAAAAAGGATCGGTCAAGGCTGCGACCTATATTGCTTACATAAAAGCTGCCGGCGGGTAATTTGCGTAATTGCTCTAGGTTCCAAAACTATAAAAAGCTTTGCCTGGGCAAAATTTACTGGTCCAGTAAATAATGCCATTGATATTTTTGACATTACTGCTACCTGTACAAGCTAGAACGATTTCTGTTGGCGATAATTTGCAAGCATTGGCCGAAAGCATCAACAGCCATTTTTTCACTGCATGAAAGGATATAAAATGTTACTCATGAGAATTGAACTATTAACAATTTACCGATATTGTTTGCAGACAATTTTGATAAACAGCTTTCCTTGAATTGAGACAAGATTATAATACTTGTTGTTCACTAATGTTATAATTTGTTGCAGATGGTTTATTGTATTCGTTGTCTCTCTTGCATTCTTTCTAACTGTAGTTGGTGCAAACATTTCAAATTGGTGGCTAAATTATTGGATAAATCAAGGAGGTGCTCTCATACCATGTGACAATTCAACCACCACTGTTTATCCAGGTAAAAGTGTTGATAAAATATGAGTAAGAATATGAAAATCTTTCGCTGCCCCAAGAACAAAGCAAAAGCTGTGAGCTTGATTAGAGTTACATGTCTTTATCCTGGGATGGAATTTTCCCGTTTTGCTTAGAACCATTTCCACTATTTTTTAGTCCTACTAATTTAAAATTTCATTTTTATACGATTTAATGTAGGCGAATAAATTACGTAAATGGTTTTGAACTCGGCAAACCTCAAACTGTAAAGCAGCTGTGGCTAATTTCGGCGTGAGTTTTGTCGGTAAGTGGCGGAATTTGCTGATGAGAAAAAACTTGTAAAGTTTGCGAATTTAATCATTAGCGGTTTTGATGCGAGCAGCAGTACGGCTCAACCGAATAAATTTGTAGGGTGTCTTTAAACGTACGTTTCAGGCTTAAACGATTTGTGTCAATCTAAGTAAAATTGGGAATGGCTCTGAAAACAGACGCAGTCTATTCAACTTTTTCTTTATGTGGTGGTTGATAAGCCAGGCTTCTTGTTTTTTCTTCGGTTTTGCATTAACCTTGTCAATAAAACCGACTTCTAGAAACTTCAACGATTAGAACAAACCAAAATGAAGCTCCCACTGAATGTCAACCAGAAAGAAGTCTAAATATATCGACTGGAGAAAATCTTCGATTTTATCAGGTAACAACAACAGGCTTGGTATTTTTTTGGGTTGTTTGCATCTTAGCTTTTATGTTTACTCACTCATCTAACAGAAAAGTTAGTACTCTGAATTAGCTCTGAAAAGTCTTCGATTGACCTGAAAGGCAGATGGGTATTTGTTATCAGATGAACTTTTATTTCAGAATTTCAAGCTACATTTGCTAATAACTTAAACTAATTTGGTTATTACGAAACCCAGCCACTAAGTCATTTAGACCATCGCGATTCATTCATTCATGCGTATGGACTTCTGTTCTGTTTGCTAGTCTTTTGTCAAATTGAGTCGCAGCGACAAGCAGTCTGCCGGGTCCTACCATCTGCCCACTGCCACATAAAGTTGGGAACATCCCGTTAACTGCTTTCCAAGGACGCAACAAGTGAACTTGTCGGCTTTTTCTCTACGCTACCCTCTCGTTCTGAGCGTCAAACAAGGAAGCTGCGAATACCGCTTTGAAAGCCTTTGGTATGTCTCAACATTGGAATCAACCCCAAGTTTACCAACTGCCAAGCGGACACCTACCGTTACGCCATCGCTCTTGCTTGATTATAGTTCATAATTTTGTATGACGGTTTTTATCAACGTCTTTGCTTTGATATTAGATGATATATTTTGTCATGTTGATTGGAATGCTAGTAATGGGTCTAGTGAAAGCTGGATTTTTCACGGAAGCAACAGTGCGATCTTCTTCTAATCTTCACAACCAAATGTTTCGAAAAGTGTTTGGAAGCCCTATGTCATTCTTTGACACAACACCGACAGGACGAATATTGAACAGGTATATAAATAATGATCAAGGTTTGTACGATATATTCAAGATGTGGATTTGCTCAATTTTACGTTCTTTCTCTCCTGCTATTTGCAGAATTACTATGTTTATTCATTGTGTGTGTCTACTACTATACACTACCAAACCAGATTATTCGCTGGAGCAAAGCTACACTTTAGATTTTGGATGCCCTTTCTAACCAATGCCAATAAACGATGCTTTTGTGAAGTTTCGAATTCCAGACTTAATGTTCTGCAGTAAGTAGCAATTGCCACTACACCATGGCTGCCAAAACAAGCATAGCAATAAAAGTTGTGAAGCCAATAAAATAATTCGTGAAAATAAAATGCATGAGATTATTTTCACCTTATACTGTGGCCTATACCGTAATCAATGATAAATACAAACTTTCTAGATTTTCTCGTGATTTAGATGACATTGACGTTTGTTTGCCGCAGAGGATGGATAGATGTATTCAGCAGGTAACTTACACCTACACATCTCGTAAAAATTTCAAAGCCTTGATATACATATGCAGTTAAGCTCTGTTTGTCGTGCGAGATACTCTTAAAAAGTTGTGGTTGTTTCTACTATCGATATAAGGTATTTTGATATGATTTAATTGAAGTTTGCCATCAGGCAAGTACTTAAGTTCTCTCTGGAAAACATCTTTTAAGGAGACTAAAATTTCTTAATTTGTTAAACTTAGATAGGGATGTAACTTTCAAAGTTGATAAAACAATACTACATAGCAACACAAAACCACTTTTCATATTTGATAACTTATTTACATATTTGCACACACTCTAAGCTGAAATTTTTTGGCTTACATCAAGCCCTTATCAAAGCATCTATGATATTTAGTATCAGAATCTAATTATCGTATGAAACTAAAACTTCAAAACAATATTATAGGCTTACGCCTTATGCTTCAGCAAGTCAAATTATAAATAAAAATTTGGAGGTTACAGCAACCTATACCGGTAACCAATTACTGGGAATCGTGACGAAGAAGACAAATGATGACAAAAAAACGACTAAATGATGACAAATAACTTCACGAAATGGAGACAAACACAATAGATTGACAGATTGTAATGAAATTAGACAAATAAATCAAAATATTTTTAGCAAAAAGAAACATCCACTTGCATATAGCTATTTATCAAGAAGTGGTTTGTTTTGTATAATTAACAGAGCTTCATGAATTTTTGCGTTATATTCAAATGAACATTTCTTTAAAACCGCAAAATCACAAGTAGAAATTAATTTCGGTTTTAGAACAAGATTTACACTGTTGCAAATGATTCTTAATGACAGTTTTTCTGTTGTTGTTATTAAGGTTTAAATATTCCCTTTCCCTGATGATCAAATGTCTGGATGACATACCAATGTATGTCTCGTCCGTATTACACGGGCATGTAAATCGATATACGACATCAGACACCAAAAGTAAAGAAATAGGATATTTTAATTTGAAATAATCTCCAACTTTAAATGTTCCATAAATGAGCATAACGTTAACATTTGACACTTTCAAAATCAGCCTAGATATGTTTTTATAAAATTGACAAGACGGTTTTCCCAAGAAAGGTATGTCAAACGACATGAATTTTTTATTTCCTGGTAATTACGGTTTTTCATTTTTAAGGACAAATTGCCTTGAAGTTGAGAAAAACACTATTGTTTAATAGTTTTCTCCAAATCCAGAAATTACAATTGTCATCTTTAATTTTTAGCTCTTCATTCAAAAATGAAAGTGTATTACACGATTTTTCCACAATGAACTAGATGTTTTTATGCTGGGAGTTTGATAAATTAAGAAACTCACCACCGGCATATTCCTTATCAAATACAACAAAAATGTCATTGACATATCTGCAATAGAATTTAGGCGAACAATTTAAAGTCTGTTGAAGAAGTCGAGTTTGAAGGTCTGCGTCAGCTTGTCAATGTCAGCTTGTGCCATTGTGGGACCCAATGGTGAACTCATAGCTTCGTAATCAATTCGCTGGAATACTTTGTCCTTGTAAATGAACATGCATTGCGTGGCTAATTTTAGTAATTTTACAAAACTCTTTTTTTTGATTGGAGATTTCAACGCTTCATCAACAGTTTCTGAATAAATTTTTGTGGTTATAAGATTGATAGTTTCATTTAGAGGGACATTGGTGAACAAGGAATTTACATCAAAACTGACTAGATGCTGCTTAGATTTAGATTTAAACTGATGTAACTTTTTTTTGAAATCAGTTGAAAATGGAAGCATGTATTTATCGGGTATGAACTGTTTGCTAGCAAAGTCCAATAACTTTGTCAATTTATACTCTGGAACACCAATCATAGAGACAGCTGTGCGCGCATGGCTATTTTCTTGTGAACCTTTATTAATCCATACGATTTTTGTGAAATTAAACCTGATGGAAGGAGATTTCGAATGACTTCATCGTCATAAGACTTTAAATATTTTCGTAAAAGGTATTTAATTGATTGTTTTCGAGTGATTATCGGATGCTTATTATCTTCAACATTTACAGAAATAAATTTTGATGGATCAGAAACTATTGAGCCGAGTTTGGCATAAATAGTCTTTTGAATTTGATGTGGCAACACCTCTCCCCTTATCAAATTTGCCTACTGTGATTTTGGAAATTCTTTGCAAATACTTTTAATGATTGATGGGTTGCTTGTTTTTTCGTGCTAGACGCGGAGAGTTTGACTCATTTACAAATTTTTGAAAATAGTATTCGATTTGAGTTCTTTAGTTAGCGGAATTGTATATTTTGCTTGCAAAGTTTAAGCCAACTTTTTAACATCTACTTTAATGCTGTCCTCATAAACTTGTTTGGCAGTATGTGATGGTGAAAGCTAGACTAAAACGCTTCTTCTTCCGACACGGTCAATTTTCTATTACTTGAATTCACATGACATGAAGTTTTAATAAGGTTTCACAAGAAAAATAGCCATGCGCATCTAGATGTCTCTGTGACTGACGTTCCGGAGTATAAATTGTCAAAGTTTTTGGACTTTTCTATCATACCGTTCATACCGCATAAATGCATGCTTCCATTTTCAACTGATTTCAAAGAAAAATTACATCAGTTTAAATTAAAATCTAACCAGCATATAGTCACCATGTTATCAGATAGATAATTTTCCCCACCTAAAGTTTTAATAATGTAACAATCGTATAGTGTTTAATGGAAACTCTGTTTAGCGCTCTTACAAACGTGAGAAATAGTGTCTCATGTTGTTTTGCTGTTTAATAGAGAGGATGGCTTATACCTCAGACAGTAATAATTATTTCTGTTATGTTTTGACTTAGAAATTAGCTGCCTGTTGAGTAAACTAATTAGTAAACCACTGCATAACACTGCTCATCAGTATTGTAAAATCTGTGCTGCTAGCTGTAGTCAAAATCACTTCTCTGATCTGGGCTGAATTTATACGATTTATAGTACTACAATAACTTGTTCGTTTGCTGGCTTGTGGAATTGTGCAGTGCAGTGAGTTACGAATCTCAATCTCAGTGGAGTTCTAGGGTGCCAATCCCGACTACCGTACTCAACACATTAATGTCCCTCTAGATGAAACTATCAATCTTATAACCACAAAAATTTATTCAGAAACTGTTGATGAAGCGTTGAAATCTCCAATCAAAAAAAAGAGTTTTGTAAAATTACTAAAATTAGCCACGCAATGCATGTTCATTTACAAGGACAAAGTATTCCAGCGAATTGATTACGAAGCTATGAGTTCACCATTGGGTCCCACAATGGCACAAGCTGACATTGACAAGCTGACGCAGACCTTCAAACTCGACTTCTTCAACAGACTTTAAATTGTTCGCCTAAATTCTATTGCAGATATGTCAATGACATTTTTGTTGTATTTGATAAGGAATATGCCGGTGGTGAGTTTCTTAATTTATCAAACTCCCAGCATAAAAACATCTAGTTCATTGTGGAAAAATCGTGTAATACACTTTCATTTTTGAATGAAGAGCTAAAAATTAAAGATGACAATTGTAATTTCTGGATTTGGAGAAAACTATTAAACAATAGTGTTTTTCTCAACTTCAAGGCAATTTGTCCTTAAAAATAGAAAACCGGATTGGTTTTCTGTATGTTAAATCGAGCGAAAACTATTTGTTTCGATGAAAAGCTTTTTTACACTGAAATAAAAAAGTTGAGATCTTTGTTTTATCCCATATCCGCCCAAGGTGATAAAAAATAGTCCAATCTGTTCAAAAATTTATTTGGGATATGCTATAATGCTAAATAATAACATACTAAAAATTTATAAAAATTCCTGCACTAGAAAGTAGTTTTTTATATACGTCTACCGAGGTAGACATTGGGCGCTCCTGTATCACAATATCAACATCATTCAAATTTCTCTTACAACTAAATAAAAGGTATTTCCGTTTTAAAGTAACATATTATCACAGTTTTAATCACAAAAACTAGTCGACTTAGACCTGTTAACTCTAAAAATAACAGTAACTAAACTAAAATAAAACATTCCTTTTCTATACCTCACTAAATAAAAAAACTCATTTATAACAAAACTTACTTGGTAACCTAAAAAAGCTCAAGTAACTCACTCCATCAACAAGGTTTAGTTTTCATTATAGTTTACTCCGCTCTAAAAAATGAACATCTCATTCATGGAACTTTTGAAAGCAGTACATTAGATGTAGCGTTTTATCACACTTGCCACACTGGATTTTGGCACTTTTTTTACACATTATACATTTTCTCGGTGTAATTCCCTCTGGGTAGTGTCCAATGCCATCTTTTCTTACAGTTTCAGGAACAGCTCTGCTGGCTCCGGGTCGATTCAAAGGATATGCTTTTTCCTTTTTAGTCATTGCATACACTAATTGGTTTCTGAACTGCTTTTGAGGTACTTTTTCACCTTTGATCAGCTCAAAAATACGCCACGCAAATGCGACCGAGATGTTGAGAGCATTCATAATAAGAACCCAGTACCATCTCTTTCCAATAATTCTTGGTCTAAAATCAGATAGAGCTCTGTCCATTAGGTCAACACCTCCCATTCCTAAGTTGTATTCCTTTACTACAGCCGGCTGTGTCACCTTCACTTCTCCTTTACCTTTTACTCTTCTGTTCACTTTTCCCACGGGTTCAACTCCAACAGCATTACTGCAAAGGGTGACAACAGAGTTATCATGCCATTTCACAACCTCAACATTTCCATCTGACCGATAGTCATAGCTTCCTCTTTCTTTCTTTTTCATTGTTTTAGTATCGGTAATAGGACATTTTTTCACCCTGCTATCCCTAACAGTTCCAGTTGCTTGAAAGTTTCGTTGTTTCAAGTCGAGCATCAAGTCATATGAGGTAAAGAAATTGTCCATGAAAACATGATGAGTGTTCTGCTTATCACAAACCTGTAGAAGCGTGTTCACCACTCTTGAACCCAATGGTCCATCTGTTGAATCTCCAGTTTTTCCCTCATAAATATCGACTTTATAGGGCACACCATCAGCACTGCACAATGCCCAGAGTTTGTACCCAAACCTAATGGGCTTGGACCTAATAAACTGCTTGCAGGAGTGGCGTCCAAAATAGGGCACCATTGACTCATCAATAGATAACTTATATTGCAGTATTCCAAATTGCTGCATCTTTTTATTCAAAATGTTGTATAGAGGCTTTACCTTTGCCATTTTTGAGCCATCCAACTTTTGATTATCAGCAGCGTGAAGGTACTTCTTTATAGCCAAGAACTTGTTCCTTGGCATAGTTTTTACAAAGGGATCACATTGTAAAAAGGGATCTTTGCTCCAGTAGTCTCGCTCACTTGTTCTTGTGTTATACCCTGACAACAAGATCAAACCAAAGAAGTTCCAAAAATCTTCTTTGGAGAGAGAAAAAGAAGGATCATTTTTTTCTCTATTAGCAAATTTTGTGCTCTCTGTAACTAAATGATCAATCATTTCACCAAAAATTTCATTGTATAGTGAAAACTCATCAATAGAAGCTAAATAGGGAAAATTCTTTAAGAGTATTTTTGATGGAGGCTGCATACTATCTCCATTTGAAGCTCCACTACTTTCTATGTGAGACTTTTTCCATTTGGGGAGAGTAACTTTTTGCTTTTTATTTCTACTTGGAGCAGTCTCTTCGCCTTCACTTTCACTACTACTCTCTTCATAGAACACATCAACTTCTCCCGTAATTTCATTAGGCAATTCTACATTTTCAGTCAAATCTTCATCATCTTCTAATTCCATATCACTATCCTCACCTCCATGGGGTGGACCTGTTATTGCTATTGTTGCATTTCTCTCTCGCTCTTCAATCTCTGTGACTGCATCAGCAAAATATCTGTGATGTGAAATTCTAGTTGTTCCATAAAAACTGTGTGAATCCATTTTTCTGTAAACAATGAAAGTGTGTAACTGGATAAGGCTGAACAAAAGTTGAGCAGTATACTAGTGTCATCACTCATCACTAAATTTGATCCTCAAATTACAGTTTGTAAATTAGGCTTATTGATTCTAAAAAATCTGGATAGAAAATTGAAATATCCAATAGCTTCTAAAAAATTATAAATGCCAAAGAGGTAAACTTTTATGCAAAGCTCCAGTAAAAAAACATTGCTTTTCAAATTCCATTGTGTAAATTTGACATATTTATTCTTATAAAATTGTATTATGTATCTATATAACAGTTCACTACCATTGAGGTGTTTGTTAAATGTTAAAAATGGCCCACAAGTGCATAAATAAAAACATAAGCAGGAAATATCTAGTTTTAGCTTTTTTATGGTTTTAGATGCTGCACAGCCCAATGTCTACCAGGGTAGACCTTCAACTTTAGAGTCTAGTAAATCAGTTCACATACCTTACAGGCTGTTTCTGACAGTTTCTTCTGGTTTCTAGAAAAGCAGTCTTCAGCAATATGCTTCACTTCAGGAGTTTTGTCACCAGATTAAATTTTGCAGCACAATTTGAAATTTAGTTCAAAAACTTTTGGAATTTACGATTTTTGCCAACTTCAAAGTCCTCCAAAATTTTTTCTGTAACTATTGTGAGTTTCAACTCTTACTATAGTAAAATATACCGTATTCTTAGTATAATCTGAAAAAAATAATGTTATTGAACAGTTTTAAACACTAAAAATATAGATTTTAAAAAAGGTCTACCCAGGTAGACATTGGGCGGATAAGGGTTATGACAACGGTAATCCAAACTGGTTTTTTGATAAAGTTTCGAATAAATTTCGCCACTCCCATGCTACTCAAAACAACGATGTACCTGGAAATAAAAAATTCATGTCGTTTGACATACCTTTCTTGGGAAAACCGTCTTGTCAATTTTATAAAAACATATCTAGGCTGATTTTGAAAGTGTCAAATGTTAACGTTATGCTCATTTATGGAACATTTAAAGTTGGAGATTATTTCAAATTAAAATATCCTATTTCTTTACTTTTGGTGTCTGATGTCGTATATCGATTTACATGCCCGTGTGATACGGACGAGACATACAGGGTGTATCAAAAAGATATTCACCCCCCCTACAGCCAAACTGGTAATAGGTATGACCAAACTATATAGCACATTGTGAAGCTTATGTTGTTAGAAATTAATGTACATTTTCATTTTTTTCCAGATACTTAATAATTATGGCTTTTGCTGATAATGAAAAATTAGGTATGTTGATAGAATTTTAAGTATTGGTCTCAGAATCGCTAGAATCGCAGTGGCCAGGTTCATCACCAGATTTAAATGCAACTGAAAACTTGGGAGCTATTCTGAAAAAACATGTTGAAGATAGAATTTTAAAGATTCCTAGCATGGAAAGAAATTCAGTGGAAACCTTAAAGACTATTATTTCAGAAGAACTAATTAAAATAAAAGAGGAACCTGAAATCTTTGCTAATCTTCTTAAATCGTATCCTGCAAGATTAGATGCTGTTAGAAAAAACCATGGTGGTCATACTGATTACTAGTTAGGATTGATTTAATGTACGGAATAAATTTCTATTTTAATATACTTTATAACAATATTTTTGTTTTTTTCCTAGTCCTTTTGGATTGAGCTCTAGGGGGGGTGAATATCTTTGTGATACACCCTGTACAATTGGTATGTCATCCAGACATTTGATCATCAGGGAAAGGGAATATTTAAACCTTAATAACAACAACAGAAAAACTGTCATTAAGAATCATTTGCAACAGTGTAAATCTTGTTCTAAAACCGAAATTAATTTCTACTTGTGATTTTGCGGTTTTAAAGAAATGTTCATTTGAATATAACGCAAAAATTCATGAAGCTCTGTTAATTACACAGGACAACAAAAATATTTTTTCTGTTAGGCAACTAATAAGATGGTGATTTTTGCTAATTTGGGGGCCCTAATTTCAAAAATGATGTTAGCTTTCTTCTATCAAGTAACGTTTTTAAGATAATCGCATGTCCCAATTTTCTCTGATTCTATACAGCGCACATAGTTACGATCTACCATTTCGCACTAAACAGATGACTGCAACAATCAACAAATGACTTTTATTTCACAATATATCGTGAGAAACCGGTTTAGAAATATTTAATTCATTTGGCTTTTCTTATATAAGGCGAGCCCTTGCTTTCACGTTGTAGGTACAAGCAGAAATCTCCCATCGTATTGGCATCGAAGCGGCCCTGATACCACCTTCTATGACGGATATATCTTGGTGGAATCTCTCCTGGTTCATTACTTACTTCGCCAAGATTAGGAGGAAAGAAATCCAAGTGAAAACGCCGAAAGTGCATTTTTGAAGACATGCGAGCTCCTAATCGCTCATATGCTTTCAGCATGCAATCAACAATATCGGGATATTGGTCTTGACGGCGATTTCCCAAGAAGTTAGCAGCAATTGATTTCAAAGCATTTCAAGCAGCCAGTTCTAACGGATTTAGTCGCGAATCAAGCTCCTTATTTAGCATCAGTTTCTTAATTTCAGGACCAACACAATTTCAGCTTTCAATTTTGCATCACTTTCGTTAGCTCCAAAGAAATCTTTTAGATATTTAAAGCCATCACCATCCCTGTCCATCTTTCACAAAATTTTTCATCAAACCAAGCTTGATATGAAGAGGTGGTAAAAAGACATTTGCGCAGCCAACCAAAGGCTGTTGTAGGACATTATGTCTTCCGTTTTGGGGGCTTTGTCAAGGAGGCCATACCTTCATTGCATAGTGACCGCTGTTTTGCCGATTGTTCCATAGATATAAAAAGTTCATGTGCTTTGTGTACCCCAACGGCAACCCAAAGAAGAGAAAAACATCTTTCAGATCACTACAAATTTTCCGGTTATACTTGGGATATTCCAAAAGATCGAGAAGAATTTTCGTTGTATCATAGATTTCCTTTCTGAAAATGCTGTACCCCACAAGATTGTTGGCTTGATATTACCATTGTGCAACAACACGGATTTAAGGCTCGTTTTGCTGGATTCGATGAACAACCTCAAATGAACAGGATTATGTTCACACCTCAGTTCGGTCACCAACCTATATGTATCTTTGCAACAGCATATATTTTCTGCATTTGCATAATAACGAGCAAGGTTTTGATTGCGACTAAGAAAGGATGAAAGGGTTGTTCCTAGTTCCAGTAAATTCCACTGTTGGAGCCTGCACCCCAAAACTTCTGTTTTCTCCTTGGATAGATACAGATCACGGACTAGGTCATTCAGGCGTTCGTAAGTGATGAAGAGTGGCGCAGACTCATGTTGAAAGGAGGGTCTGATCCAATAAGATCCAGCTCACTTTCAGTACCGGTACTCGCATGTTCATCAACAGACAAGGCATCTTCCTTTTCAGTCGGAGGCTGGGGTACAGGCAGATCTGGGTCGTGGGGAACTAATTTAATGGCAGACTTGCACACAGGGTAAGAAATTTTGGACTTGTTTTTCGGAAAAATCCTCTGATGTTTGTCATGCAGAATTAGCAATTAGTAACATGATCGCTCTGCTCACGCCATCCCATGCAAACAGCAAAAGGCATTTGCTTCCGTTTACGATGCAGCCAAAACAGAAGACTTGTTCAGGAACGGTTGCAGCAAATATGTGGAGCCCATGTTTTATTGCCTATGAGCTGAATAATGCTTGTATGCATATCTTATTCTGCTGTTCGGCTTTACACGGTCAGCAAAAGGAGTATACTCGCCGCAGAATAACAAAAGTTGTCAGGGTGATTAACACAGCCACGTTTGGAGGTTGAAAGCATCATTGTAACAAGTTGTTTTAAATCAGTAATTTCAATGGTTATACAACAAATCTGAGCACAAAATACAACTGAAATTAAACACTTAAAATACAACTAAAATTAAACACTTTCTCTAAAATTCCTAACTGCCGCGAATTTCACTTAGACCCGGTAGCCCAAAGTACCTTGAAAAGTCAAAAACACTATTGACACCAATACTATTTAAGCATCTTGCTATGAAGCATTACATCAATTGTTGCATCACAAAGAGAGTAGTGTGAGGTAATAATTTTAAATTTTTTATCAAAAGTAGGCCTCATTGTTGCTGCTGGATTTTAAGGTAGACCCGGATTGAAATGGAAGTAAGTTGAATAGAATACAGATATCTCAATTTGTAGACATGATAGAAAAAACCTGACTGCAGATTTGGGCTTGGCATATCTGAAGCATTGGGAAAAGATTGTTTTTTCTGCGGCGAAACATTTTGTTGTTGACCAGTGTTATACAAAACAAACCACTTCACAATAAGCAGCTATATGCAAGTGGATGTTGCTTTTTCCTAAAAATATTTTAATTTGATTGCCTTATTTGGTCACAATCTATTATATTTTTACTATTATTTCGTGAAGTCATTCGCCATCATTTGGTCGTTCCTTCGTCATCATTTGCCTTCTCCTTCTCCTTTTTCTTGTTACCCGACCCCTTTCGAGGGATGGGGGCATGGCGGAAGAGCATGGAGCCCCAGAAGCCGGGTAACCTCCCAGTGTCCAAACCAGAAGTCGTAGAGAGACAGAGAGACGCCAAAGAGTGAGCGGCACAAAGAGTCCATAGCTGGACAGTACAGAATGAAATAAATGGTGTCCTGGAACGAGTGTACACAGGCACTGCAAGAAGGATTCTCGATTCTGCAAATTCTAGAGAGATAAGAACCTAAAAGAAGGCTATGTCCATTGCAGCCTAGACGAGAGAGAACACAACGAGCATGACGAGGGAGCACAAGATCCTCGGTGGAAATCGAGGAAACCTGCGTGTCAAAGAATTTAGATGAGACAGTACGCCTCCAGTCCGAGAAAAGATAAGAGTGGATACGAGAGGTAAGAGGAGAGAGACTACTAGGGATTGCAGAGAGCGAAAGTAGCGCTCCCCGTCTGACCAGCTCATCAGCTACGTCGTTCCCCAGTAGAAACGAGTGTCCGGGGACCCATTGTAGCCTGATACAACAGAAGGAGAGAGAAGACAGTTCCTGCCAGAGAAATTGAGGTAAAAGGGAAGATGGAAAAGAGGACAGGGTGGCGAGAACAGAACGAGAGTCAAATAGAAGGAGAAGAGAAGGGGCAGGCTTGTTGGTGCTGCCGAGACCATCAAAGAGCGAGCAAAATGGCGCAGGCTTCAGCGGAAAAACTTGAGCATACTGGGCCTGCCGAAAAGGAAAGAGTGGCCTCAGTGCCACACAGAGAGCAGTAGGCAAGTACGCCAAAGCCATCTGTCCGAAGCACCAGATCGTGAGGTGTAAGAGATTCAAGGTGAGCAAGTGCCGCACCTTGGCGAGAGAGGGGGATCAGAGCGAGAGCATGGAGAGGAAAGGGTGGATTCCACAGGGAAGGAAGACAGATTCCAAAGAGCAAATGGAAGGCAAGCAAGGAGGCTTCCCTTGGGGAAGTAGAAGAAAGCATGATCGGGTGAATGGATGCAAAAACTCTCCAGAAGGATCTGCAGAGTCTTGGTTTCACTCCAAGTTTGGCCAAACCTGAAATGGAAAAGGAGGTTGGGAGACAAAGAGCTTGCTTATAAGATGACAGAGTTAAATGAGTGACTCGTAGGGGAGGTAGAAAAGCCTCGGAGAGAAGAAAAGGGATAGAAGAGGACGAGAAGAAGCCGGAGATGGCGCGACTAACCACTCGGAAGAAGGTAGAAAAGAAGGCAGAGAAGCAGGTAAATCATTGATGAAAAGAGAGAAAAGTACAGGACCAAGAATGGATCCTTACGGAACACCTCGACGGACTCGAAAGGAACGACTTTTGTGATTTTGATAAACCACCTAAGCGCACCTGTTAGAAAGAAGAGATTGAGCCCAGCAATCAAGGCAAGGAAGGAGGCCAGTCGAAAAAAGTTTGTGAAAAAGGGCGGGGTGCCAGACAAAGTTAAAAGCTTTCAAGAAATCAATAGTAGCAAGGATCGTCCAATAGCCTGGCCTGGGTTTGTTAAACCCATCACAAATGGGCTGAGAAAGGAACAGAATTTGATTTAGAGTAGACCGTCTACGGCGGAAACCGGCCTTGCGGGGAGAAAGAATGGAATAAACTCCAGAAAGAAGAGTAGACGGGATAGAATGATGCGATCAAAAAACTTTGACACACAGAAAAAAGATAGGTGGGAAGTAAGCAGAAGAGTCGAGAGGCTTTCCCAGTTTATGGATGGCAATAATGAAAAATGTCTTCCAGATGGAAGGAAAAGAATGCAAAGACCAAGAAAGATTGAAGATGTGTTGGAGAAGATTCATGCCAGAGTGAAGACGATGCTTTAGCATGAGATAAACAACTTTTTCTGGGCCAGTAGCAGTGAACGAGGAGAGGTTAGAGGCAGCCGCAAGAAATTCAACTGGGGAAAAGGTAGAGCATAAGGACGAGTGAGACTCTGCAGGGCGCGTGGCTTGGCGGAGCTAGGAGAGATAACCTCTGACTCTGCTGCGCAGGGCATGTAGTTGGGAGACAGAAAAATGGGATCTCAGGTAATCGGCGAAGACCGAAGCTGACTCCCCGGGAGAGGAACAGTTGGGGAAGTTAGAAGAGGCGGAAGATGAAGAAGAAGAACCTGCGACAGAACGAAGGAGAGAGTACACAGTTTTATGGTTAGATTTGGGCAAGAGAGAAGAGCAAGTTTCCTGCGATGCCTCAGCCTTGGCCTTGGTGATGACAGACGAAGCATGTCGGGAAGGGGAGATGTAAGCTTGACGATCTTTATCGCTTCTGTGAGCTGCGGAGAAAGCCTTACATCTGTCACTAACCGCTTCTTCCACTTCAGGAGACCACAAGGCTTTAGGATAGCGTTTGATGCGGCCGAAAGGAATGGAGGTTTGGCCGCATTCAGTATCAGAGAAGTAAAGAGAGCAGCAGCAGAGGAAAGAGAAAGAGATCAGTGTTCCTTTGCAGACGAACAATGAGAGTCAAAGTAAAAAGCAGAGTCATCCCAACAAGCTTTCTGAAAATTATAGCAAGGTGGCGTTTGTTGGGGCGAATGACCGGAGAAAGAGGGATGGTTAGCAGAATCGGTAGGTGATCAGAACCCAGGTCCTGAAGCACTTCCCAGGAGCAATATAGGGCAAGATAAGAGGGAGCAAAGGAGATGTCAGAGGAGGAGCGATTGCCAGAAAAGCGATAAAGAAGAGTAGGTATGTCAGGATCGTTGAGGGGAAGGAGATCAGAAGTGATGACTCAATCGAATACTTCCTCCCCACGGGGGTTGGAAGTATCTTTTGAGCCTCAGAAGGGGTCATGGCAATTGAATTTCCCCAAAATAAAGAGATTTCTGGAGGAGGGAAAGATTGAGGGAGAAAAGAAGTCGATTCTGCTATCCGTTGTAAAAGAGCGAATAGGAGGAGCATAAACATTAAGCAATGAGAGCGAGGAGGAGTGGTTTAGAGAGATGCCGACCCCTACATAATCACAGTAGGGGTCAAGAGAAGAAAAAGAGGAGATAGAAAGTTCAGAGAAGAATAAGCCCTGCCTGACGAAAATGATGACGCTGCCGCTAGCGTGCGTAATATCAGGAAAAAGAATGCCAGACCGGGAGTGGGTGCGATTACAAAAGATTGCAGAACAGAGAACCCAGGGATCAGGAAAGAGAAATATGAGTGAAGGTTAGATACCTGGATACAAATGCGGTCAATGGGATGAGACAAAATAAAGTTTAGAAGTTCAGTGCTCAATTTGTCTTTTTTGTCACAATCCATGATAATTGGTTACCAGTATATGTTGCTGTGACTTCCAAATTTTTATTTATAATCTGACTTGCTGAAGTATTAGGCCTGAGTCTTAAATATTGTTTTAAAGTTTTAGTTTCATATCATAATCAGATTCTAACACTAGATGTTATAGATGCTTTGATAAGAACTTGATGTAAGCCGAAAAGGTTTAGCTTAAAGTGTGTGCAAACATGTAAATAAGTTGTCAGACATGAAAAGTGGTTTAGTATTGTTATGTAGTATCGTTTTATGAATTCCCCTATATGATGACAAAGCCTAATCGAATTGTTATTGCTGGAAAACTGCTGATTCTTTTGTTGTGGTTGAACTGAAATAGGCAAAAGCGAGCCATCCAAAAGTTGTTTTTGTCGGCGCACTACTTAATTTATAGCTACGCCTATTATATCGGCTGAAATTCCTTTTATTGAACAGATACTGATGGTTCTATTTGCTCTCGTCACCATTGTCGCTGTGTTTCCTTGGTTCGCAATTGCTATTGTAGTTTTGGGAGTAGCTTTCGGCTTCTTGTATGTGTATTTTCGCGCTGCCATTCGTGAATTTAAACGACTGGACAACACATCAAGGTATATTTAAAACAGATCTTATGGGGTATGGTGGTTTAATCTCTCCTCTTTTTCCAACACGGATGGCAGATCTTTGATGGCGTTTTTTGAAAACCATTTTCAGCTGTCAATACAATCCTCGCAACCAGTCTCTGCATTCAACTTTTAATATCCATTTAGACTGGCTGCTCTTTTGCTATACCCCCTCCTGAGAAAGGAGTCTGGTTATCGGTGTAGCCCAAAGCGATATTTGGGCGGGGTCCAAAAATAGGATGATCGGATTCTAATAATTTGCAGGCCATGGTCTCTTTGTCCTCCCCCTTCCCTTAGCTACGACTATCACTCGGGTAATAACAATGTTTAATACTGTTAGCCAGAGCTATATTTAGGAAAAGCTGAAGGCAAAAGAGTCCGGAAATACACCTAGTACCGTTTTGTAAATGCTGATGCAGTTTATGTTTGTTAACAAAAGAAATTCTTTGTATTTAGATCTCCTTGGTTTTCTCATGTCACGTCAACTGTTCAAGGGTTAAGCACCATACATGCTTACGGAAAAACAGGCGAAGTGATAGACCAGTAAGTTTTGGCGTATTTGTACCATCTCATTGCCTTGTTTATACGGTGTGAGTTTATACTAAACTTTTAGCTGATTTTTTTAGTGTCTGTGCTTACTTATTTACACGACACACTTCAATTGTTTGATAACAGAGGCCAGAAGCGCATTTGTGCTTAGCTACTACTGGGTGATGCCCTCTCAAAACATATGCCAACGGAAAAAATGTACAAAAATGATTTACTAAACCTTGGTATCCAAAAAAATCTTCAGATATAGTTTGAAACCACGATGGAAAAACAATTGCTTTCAAAACGTAGATTTAAAAAAAGTGAAAAAAGATCTTCACGTTGATAAAAGGCAAAAACATCAATTTGAACATGCAATTTACAGAAAAATTTCAGGATGCCACTCACGAGTTTGCATATATTTTGCACTTTACAATAAAATTATGCTAAGTTTACGCTTGACTCCTCCAAAAGATAATTACTAAATACGCTACTGCTTGAGAGTTGTTGACTAAACTTTTTATCATATAACAAAAATTCCTGTACGCTTCTAGACGTACTGCATAAAACCACTTGGGTTCAAGCTTTCATTGGAGTGTCTGAAAGGTTACTGTTGGGATCGGTAACCTTGAAGACACTCACTACAAGTGTCTGCAAGACTCTTATTTAATACAAGCAGTGCTATCAAACAAAAAATTTGTTACACTATCCATTTTCTTGAATGTGTGGTCAAGGTTGCCTGGCAATACGGCTGTGAACACCTCAGCAGTGAGAGAACAGGTTATTTGAATAGTTTCCTTATCAATGTGATGCGTAGGCTACCGGTATTCTTAACATATAAACCAGAATTACAGCTTCTTTGTTTTTCCGGGCATGCTGTAATAATATAATTGTGGATGAATTTTGGGAAGAAATTCACACCTATAATTATGAAAGTTTCGCTTTCTAGTAGCTCCTCTATAATAGGGAGCATTTATCTCTCACTAACTTTTAACCTATTTTACTCACCACTCTGCATACTCAGTTCTTCAGTACATTTTGACAGCAAGGCCTTCCAAACTTAGTGAGAACTTGCAAAACTTTTTTTCAGATTCGGGATTTTGCTTGACAATAACAGCTCTCCTTATTTTTCTTACTTGTGCGCTCAACGATGGTTGTCTGTTCGTATGGACGTTTTAACCGTCACAGCTACTTTTCTTACCTCCATTTTCGTCGTGTGTTCTACCATTTATCCAGAAGCTTTTGGTTCAACCACATCCTCACAAGCTGGTCTTGCTTTATCATACTCAATCACGGTAAGCTGATGTGACAAATGTGGTAACATGATGAATAATGAAAACATGGTTTCTCTTAGACATACTCCAATTAGGTGGTACCTGAAAATGATTCTGCGCAAACTTGATTTATTTTTTCATTTAGGAATAAGGAATAAAAACGTTGTCTCATATTGCTCATGCCGTAGAGAGCTATTTCGACAAAAAGGCAACATTATTTGCGTACCAAAAGTCATTTTTTATGGTTATCATATCACATATGTTCGCTTAAAGCCGGCCGTTGGAGTAAACTGAACTGAAACTCACAGGTCAAAAATTTAAATACAGAAAATTGAAAATTTTTTAAGATATTGTCTCAAGTAATTGCCCGTTGTGTTCCAACCAGAAGCACATCCTCATTCACTGGGCGACCTACGTTCTCCAATTAACTGTGTAATCATTTGTAGAACAAAGAACAATTGACTTAATGCCTTCATGCAATTGCAATTAACAGCGCCATTTTTTGGATTTGCTTTTTGGATTGCTACAATCACTTGGCTCAATCACTTTTGTTATCATAATTGATTTTTGGCCAATAATTGCTATTTTTGTATTGAGCATGTTTTTGCCAGAAAATATCAGATATCAGGTTTACCTGATATTTTCGGGTAAAAACATGCTTGATACACTATTTTTCTGATCTTTTGAATTCACTGATGCTTTAGGTCAGTGGTTCTCAAACGTTTGGTGTTGTGGAGCCCATGAAGAGGTTGACCATTATTTACGGAGCCCCACAATAAATTTCTAAAAATAAAAACAAAAGTAAACAAATAGCTCGGGGAGCCCATAGGGTTCTCTCGCGGAGCCCTGGGGGTCCGTACGGAGCACTTTGAGAACCAATGCTTTAGGTCAGTGGTTCTCAAACTGTGCGTCGCGACGCCCCGGTGCGTCGTTTCAATTTTCCAAAGGCGTCGCGGGATATTTTGGTTTTGTGCCATTAAGTCTAGATTTTATTGCGTCAAAAGAACTCTGATCGTAGATTCCTTTTTTACTTTCTTCTGACATTTTCACGATAGTGTTTTTAATACACTGTTGCAACGGTTGACTTGTTATTCAAGAATCAAATTGCAGAAGTTTAACTTAATTGGCGAAAAATATATGAAGAATAAAGCATTCAGTTTTATGTTGGACGAAAACAGGAAAGATGAGTTACAAACTTAGAAGAGCGTAATTTTACGATTGAAGATGACAGACCAATCCAAAATCTCGGGAGCATTTGCATAGGGGCAGTTATTTATGTAGATCATGGGTCACATTTATCTCGCAGTATGGCAAACTAAACTGTAGGATGCTGTCTGGTGCGTCGCAAAGTCTCGCAAGCTTTTTTAAATGCGTCGCATCGCAAAAAGTTTGAGAACCACTGCTTTAGATTATAGCCTAATTTATTTCATTGCAGCTGACGGGTTTGTTACAAGTGTGCGTTCGCTTTTGCCTTGAATTGGAATCATTTTTTACGTCGGTGGAAAGGGTTTATGAATACATCGACACATGCCCTCAAGAAGAAAGTGATGATAAACATCGGCTGACAACTTCACACAATTGGCTTGAAAAGGGAGAAATTAAGTATGTTTCAGCTGCTTTAATAATGAATGCGAGTTTTTACCAAAGCAAGTGAGAATTGAGGAGTGGATTTAACGCCTCGACATGAAGGCCAATTCTCTTTTACCCCTTCATCTGATTAATTTCCCTATTCATTCTGGTTTCTTCCAAACATACTATGGTGTAACCAATCCTAATTTTAATTATGTTGTCAAAACAATTAGTTTGGTGACAATATATGCAGTTGCATACTGCACAGTTCGATACATGCTTTCATCCATTTACTTTAAAATTTCCATACTTTGATGTCGGCGACATTAATTGATTTTTCTGCTAGATTATATTACTTTGTAATAACATCAAATGACTAAAAATTGTGCTTTTTCACCATGGACATGATTTTTTAAAGGAAAACGTAGAAGACAAATTATCACAACCAAGTTTTTGACGGTATTGCAAACTTTATAATTGAAATATATCAAAGCTTGTGCCCATCGACCAGTGATTTGGTTTTGTATAAATTGGTGATGAAAGCACTAACTGTGCATTTAGCCAATTGTTTTTGTAGCTGCTCTTACAAACAAATGGCATTGTCAAACGCATAAGCTTTTGTATTTGTTTAGTTGCCTACACTGAATGGTTTGTAGACGAAAAACCATAGTACGTTAGGCCTCGTCAGTAAGCCTCACACAACGCAATTTGGCCTAACCTGGTTACCCTGCTATCTGCGATTATTTGTTGAAAATAACGCCAATATACTATAGGAATAAAGGTCATTGGCACTTCACATGAACCAACTTTTGCAACAACCAATAATTTGTATCAACTAACCAATTAAGAAACTGACCCGAATTTTTAGGTGTGCCCACTAGCCAGAGGGGTGACATGGACCCATGGCAATCCAAAGGATTTTGAAAATCGATCCTGGAGTTAATTTACTTATTTTTACGTAACATGGCAAAAATTTACCGTAAAGTAGTGGTGTTTTCTCTCTGTTTTCCTCAAACTTTAAATTCAATTTCTTTACCTCAATACAATGTATTATCATTAATGAATGGAATTGGTCGATATTTATACTAAATAGGTTATCTATAGAAACCTTTATAAGTTACTTTTAAAATATGCTGTTTTCCCATGCATCTCTGAGTTAAATTTTTCCAAATAAAAAGCGTGAATCAAAATATAATAAGTTTGGTCAAACAATCTCCCATAAAATACCAAATATCTCTTGGCAAATTTTCCCCCATGCAAATACTTTTCAGGTTTTCCCTTGCATGAAATTATTAAATAAAGTATACACTGTACATTTACTCAAAACAATTTTTGAACCACCATATTTTACAAGGCACTACTGCAAATAATCTATGCTTTTTGCAGTTCAAGTGATTCGTCGGACTGTCGTGACTTTGCGAATAATTTAACCAAGGATTCATATCTACTGTACTTGTCAATAGCAAAAGCTACTGCCATATTTCCCCACCCTATTTGCACTTGTTTACAGCTGACATTTTTTAAAGTACAGTAAATTTTTAAAATGTGACAAATACTTTGGCTTTCAATAGAAAGCATAACCGGAGAACGCAGCACTTTTGTTACTTACAAAAGTGAGTCGGGATAATATTTTATCCTTATTATGGTACTGATATCCTTCGGTGATGGGAAGGCATTTGGAGTCTTGTATAGAACATCGCAGTGCTCAGGCCCTATTCAGAGTTACTAGTACTGCTGGCGGAATGCATTTTGTTTGCAAGCCTGGAACCAAACTGGGGAAATTATTCTGAAGTTCCATTTCCAATAGCACAACAGGGCATTGAACTGGCAATCTCACGATTACAAGCTAATGCTTTATCGCTTTGTTCTAGGCTGCCAATGAAATACGTCATGTGTCAATATATCGTATTCGTCTCTTTGCTGTGAGTCAAGAGAATGAACTAAACAAATGCAAGTAAATTTGCGTCTCGAAGTAAAAACCCAATACTTGTCGTTCTGAGCGGCCCAGAAACATATCTCTTGCATACTGGTCGACAATGGACCGCGAACTGGTGGTTGGGGATCACCAAATAACATCGTGGAGAGCAGCTTTACTTTGACAATTGTTAATAGGTCGGAGAAATTCTATTACAAGCTCATACTATGATCGATTTTATTCTGAAAATTATTAGAAAATATAAAATCTTCATTGTGTTGGCTTTTAGGTTTTCTTCAGTTACCATGCAATATCGTCCACATCTGCCCCTAGTATTGAAAAATGTGTCATTTGAAATCAAATCTAAAGAAAAAATTGGAATTGTCGGGCGTACGGGATCCGGTATGTATGCCTGCTGCTATGTGTTGGAAGAACTGAAATAATTCTCGTTTACTCATTTACAGCGGGTTGTTTAGTCTTGTTTGCAGACGAGCCAATCTTAAATTAGATGAAAATTCTAGGGCCAATTAGGGTATTTAAACCAATCATTGGCCTAAGACTGTGTACCGCTTTAGGTTGTTTAGTCTTGCTTTTTTCTCCACTTCCTATTCTTAATTCCAATTCAAGATGGAGATCCTTTTTCTTAGAGATCAATATATTCAAAGCGCGGTTTTTCTCATTCCTCGGCGAAATTGAAATTTTTTTGGAAATCGATTTTTTACGAATCGACAGTGGTCACAAGTACCAACTACCTTGAGCCACCAAAACTTTCCTCGAGTCAAAGAATTTTGCGTCGCGGGCCGCATCTACGCACCCCTGATTTGTAGCCACCACCAAGACCTATTTAGAGGGATCTGGGATTGCAATACATTGCAATATATCAATCATGGAATTGAAGCCTCTTGAAAATATGGTTAATAATTGTGGTCGCTTCCCATAAAGCAGTGCACAAGGTTTAAAAAGATTCTTTCTGAAAATAGTCTTAAGTGCCAGCGCATTGCTAAATTCATATTTGATATAATAATGGAAAGAGTTTGTTACAATAAAAGAAATGTTAGGCCTCCTAGCATTTCGAATTTAATTAAGCAGTTTTAAGATAACGACTTTTGGATTGCAATGGATTTTAAAGTATTTGCTATATTTAATTCAACGATAACTAAACTTTTAGCCTATATCATTTCAGCGATTGATTAATGGTTAATTTTCTGATGTTACTACTATTGGACACAATCGAGTTTGACAAAAAATCTCTTTCAAGGAAGTCACGTGGCTTTAATTAATGCATTAGTTATTTTGTTGTTATTAGACAGTTTTTTAATGCCATAGATATAGACGCAAGTTGAAATCGGGTCTCTGTGACGTCATAGTATTTTTGTGTAGAAATTAACTTGCATTTGAGATAAAGCACAGATCGAAATGACTTCACTGTGATCAAACTAAAGCATAACATTGGTCACCAAAAAAATTTTAGCACTGAATGTGTGATTGATTTTAGGATATATCGATGTCGCTGAACCCAAATATGCGCTTAGTTTTTTCAAATTGGCTCTAGTTTTTGAGATATGGAGCGTCGAAAATTTTCATGAACAGTTTTTGCGTGCAGAAAACAAACAGCAGTAGGAATATCATTCGCAGTATGATGAAACAATTGCGGCATTGTTTCGTTTAAATGTCTGTATTGTTGTGAAACAATAAAGTTACTATAGCTGTTTTTATTTAGTCAGTAGCCTACTGTACTGTACTACTGTACATTGCAAGGTAAACTATGTTGCGCGAAGGTCGGTTCATACGGATACAGGTGCCTACTTGTATGAACATAGTTTAATACGTCAGTGTTGAAAAAATTGTCAAACTAATGTTTTGTAAGACTTTTGTTTTAGCAGTTTGCTGATGTTAACTACTTTTTTCTTAGGAATTGTATTTAAGGTCAAATTTTAAATAGAGCTATGATTTCAAAGCGTAGGAGTTGTGTCAATGATCCAGATATATTCTGCTACATTTGTGGAGGGTATATGAAAAAAGAGCATCGTTTTAATGTGCGAGATTTTACGAAAAGAGCGTACGAAGCATACTTTGGCATGAAGCTGGGGGATCAAGACAAGCAATGGGCTGCTCACAAAGTGTGTAAAGATTGCACTGATACTCTTCGCCTTTGGACGCAAGGTAAAGTAAAAGCAATGCGATTTGGAATGCCTATGGTTTGGAGAAGTCCCAAGAACCACCATGACGATTGCTATTTTTGCATGGTGAACATGTCGGGATGGAACCGCCACAAAAAGAATTCGTGGTATTATCCTGACCTAGAGTCTGCAAGGCGGCCGGTGCCGCATTGCGAGGAAGTACCCATTCCAGTTTTTTCTTCTTTGCCAAAGCTTGTTTCGAATGATGACTTGTTTGCAGAAACAGAAGAGGTAAACAGCGATGACAGTAATTACAGCGACAGTATGTCTGATACAACTGGAGAATGGCAAAGTAAGGTAAAGCCTTTTAGCCAGAGCCAGCTCAATGACCTAGTCAGAGACTTAGCTTTATCAAAAGAGGCTTCTGAGGTTTTGGCTTCTCGTTTCAGTGAATATGGCATTCTTGATTCCAAGACCAAAATAACGTTCTACCGTCACAGGGATGAAGCGCTTAGCGAATATTTTACTAAAGAAGATAACTTTGTGTTTCGCAAAAACGTCAAAGACCTTCTTACAGCAATGGGTGTTCCCCAATACAAACCGGGTGAGTGGCGTCTGTTTATAGACAGCTCTAAACAAAGCTTAAAATATGTTCTGCTACACAATGCAAGTATCTATGCTGGTGTCCCTATTGGCCATTCGGTAACTTTGAAAGAGAGCTACTCGACTGTACAGGTGGTCTTGCAGACTTGTGCTACAACGAGCATAATTGGGCAATATGTGTGGACTTAAAAATGGTCAACATTTTATTGGGACAGCAAGCCGGCCATGTAAAGTACCCGTGCTTTCTTTGTCTCTGGGACAGTAGAGCTGATGATCAACACTGACAGAGAAAGGATTGGCCTGTACCTGAAGAGCTCGTGGTGGGGGAGAACAACGTGATAAATGAGCCATTGGTGGACCGTGATAGTATCCTTCTTCCACCTTTGCATATTAAGTTGGGCTTAATGAAACAATTTGTCAAGGCATTAGACGAGAATAACGATTGCTACAGGTACATCCGCAACAGATTTCCTAGTACCAGTTATGTGAAAGTTAGAGCTGGAATCTTTGACGGACCACAAATCCGAACACTAATCAGAGATCCAGTCTTTGTTTTGCACATGACAGTAGTTGAATCTGCAGCCTGGTGCTCATATGTTTCCATGGTAAAAGAGTTCTTGGGAAAAACGAAGGCAGACTGTACCAGGACATAGTGAAACAGATGCTGACAAACTTTCAAGCTCTTGGGGCCAGAATGAGCATAAAAATTCATTACTTATTCAGCCACCTTGGCCGATTCCCAGAAAATCTTGGTGAAGTAAGCGAAGAACAGGGTAAAAGGTTTCATCAGGCCATCAAGAATATGGAAATGAGATACCAAGGTCGATAGGACTCTCGTATGATGTCAGACTATTGCTGGAGCCTTATGCGGGATAGTACCCAGCAAAATTACAAGCGGAAATCATATAAACGTGCGTTTCAACAAATGGATTGACCTACATGGACTGTTGAGGGTAAACCTTGTTTTGTTTACGCTGACACAAAATTTTAGTGCCATTCGTAATTGAATTTTAATAGACTGTCTCTTCTGTTAAAGTTAACAGGCATCTACTGCGTGTACACATTTCATATGCGTTGCCTTGAACAGTTACAGTGCCATTCATGTCTAATGCATGGCTTGTTTGGAATGTAACTTTAAAGTAAAACCAACTTTATTGTTTATTCTGTCAACAATATCTACTTAAGTAGCTTATGTGTGCTCAAAATTACAATCAGCTGTATCTAATGCAATCTACAGTAATCTGTAATGCAATACGCAGTTTATCAGTAAACGCTAATGCGAAAAAAGTAATTTCGCTATATCTCAAAAACTAAGAGCATATTTGGGTTCAGCGACCTTGATATATCCTGAAATCATTTCACATTCAGTGACTTTTGAAAAAAAGTTTTTTGTTGACCAGTGTAATATATGTAGGAATGTTTATTGGAAGAAATAATTCATGGGTTTGTGATAATCGCGTTTTATACAAAAATTCTACACTAATTTCTTTTACTTCAAGGCTACTTCGTTATACAAAGCTAAGTCATAAAGTCTATTGTTACACAAAATAGAATAGGCTACATTAGGAATGAAACCATCAATTATTGCTACTGGACTACGCCTCTATTTCTGTATGCGGCTTCATGTTCAGGCCATTTAAAAATCATTGAACTTTTTTTCAACCTTCATCATACCAACTTATTTTAATGCTTGATCTTAGCAAGTAAAGTCCAAATGGATTCCAGAGGAAATGTACTGACTCCCATCACAAATATATACTTATGTTGCTGTAAATAGTTGTATTGCTACAGAAAGTGAATGATAAAGTTTACGTAATACCAAAATGAATCAACTTTGTTATGAATAGGAGCTACAATCAATAAAATGCCGAAAACATATGGCTTCTAAAAAACGCAACTTTAATAACATGTTATTTTCTATAGATTACACTTTAGTCCGTGATCTCAATCAAGTTAAGATGTTTTAGCATAAATGGATACTTTGTTGACAATATCAATGTTGTAAACACCCAACTCAGACTATTTGCAGCATGTTATGAGTGGGGCATACGTACTAACTGCACGATTCGCTCCAACATTGAAATTTTTTATCAACTTTACGTGGGTAAAGTCTGCATCTTCGTTTTTTGCGGACTGGACGTTGAATTTGAATATCCAGTGCTGCAGCTGAATTAACCCCCAACGTACTTATAGCTATTCAAATGGAAGTTCGTAGTACTGGTATTTCAGCCCTGCGCCTGACATGTGGCGTTTCAAGTTCTTGACCAAGTTTATGAAAAACGATTGTTCTTCTCCGTTTTCCTTTGGTTGACTTTCATGCAGGGCATTTTTCCACCCAGATTACAAAAGCAACGGCAGCTCCGACATCAACACAACTCATGAACAGTACAGTACATCAGGCCAAAGATTTATCTTTATTTTCCATGTATTCATTGTACTTTATTGTTGAGATTGTAGCATTGTAGTGCATTATGATTATAAGCTTTTGGCTTTTCTCTTCCATAGCAGTATCGTGATGCATTGTTGACAGCACCATAACAAACTAATCTTTCTCTGCACATAAGAAACCAAGGTCAATTGATCTTTGAATACAAACATTTGTCTTCATTTCGGAAGATATCTCTAATTTATTGCATTGAATGGCACCAACATAAGTCAAGCCATTTTGAAGCATATAACCAGGAAGAGCGGTTAAAGTGAAACAGTAATCAGCTGTAGCATCCTATCCACTTCTATTTCATGTTCATTCAAGGAATTGAATCAAAAAAACAACAAGAAAATGAGTCATTACTTGCTTAACAAAAAAGCTGAATACCTGCTTGATTGAAGCGTAATTGACGGCTGATGTTGTGCCTAGGGCGTGTCTTGTAATGTCTAGAGTTCGACATCTTCCTGTAAAAGACGGTATTTTTACCAAATAACCCACTTCCTCAAAAAATGTATTTTGAGTTTGTTTAGTTCCGCCTGCATCTAGGGCACGACTACTGGTTTCATCACTATCTCAAGAGGCTTCTTTCAGTGATTCAACGTCACCATAATTAAAAACTTAAATGTGCATAATTCTTCTTCACTTGATGAGTTTTCTTCAACTTGAATAATATTTTGAAGTCCTGCGGCGATATGATTTACATTTACATTTCTTTTAGCGATTATATACTCTAATCTAATGAAAGAAATAAGAGATGATGCGAATAAAAATTGCAAAAATGCATACTATTAGCTGAGAGATTCAAGAGAACCAAAAGCAAAAATAAGTGATAATGCTTTGTAACAGCTTGCAATCTAAAACAAAAGCAATGGGTTAGAAAGTTCAATGTAACCAAACAAACTCCAATCATCCTAACATTTTGAAGCACTGGTACTCGTGTGGCATACATTAACGTACAAGTCCGGTCTGACCCCTGTGAATAGGACTGGGGTTGATCGTAACTGATTAAAAACCATTTCATATTTCTTCTTCACATTACTTGTATTGCTGAATGCTAAGCAGCAAGTCTGTGAGTAGTATTAAAAGTTTTTGGAACGACTGGACAAGTGAATTGAACCGTGGTCTACCGATTGCGAAGCGAATTTTCTACAGTGGTTTCCAACCTTTTTTAATGCATTTCCTCGTTGCACGATCATAAAACCTTTCATTTTTCTGTTTTTTACACAAAATATAAAACACACAACTTTGTTTTTTACATCTTATGTTTCTTAGTAATGTCCCTGCCCAGTACATCTTGGTGGCACACAAAATCGCAGCCTTTCTTACAAACAGCATATTGTCAACACCAAAGCAAAGATTAATACCAGAAATATAATCTTGAGAAAATTTTTCACAATAATGTGGGGTGCCTAACCATATTTCCTCAAATCGATAGCGTTTGCTTTGTGCTACGCAACAGCGCAATGTGCCTGCCAAGAGTGGGAAAGATCTTGCTATGTCAAAAAAATGGACTAAGTTCATATTGTTGTTGTTGTTGTGGTTACCCTCCTCTTCCTTGGGATGGAGGCACGATTTTTCAGATGAATGAAACGATTTTTCAGAATCATGCCGCAAATCTAATTAAATGCGTGTGCGTGCATGAGTGTGTGTTTGTTTGTGTGTGTGTGTATGTGTGTGCGTGCGTGCGTGCGTGTGTGCGTGCGTGCGTGTGTGCGTGCGTGCGAGCGTGCGTGCAAGAATGCACAAGCGGAGAGAAAACATGATCTCTTTTAATAATGATGATTTTTTGAATATATCTTCTTTAGTTTTTTGAAAGCGAAAAGATTCTGCAAATTTTTGAAATCAGATTTAAGTGGGGTTGCTTTTGTTCTGTTATTAGAATGAAAACCTTTTTTTCTTTGGAGATCATCTCACGTCAAAGGGTCATTTATCTTTTATTTTGAAATGATAACCACTTTTTAGAAGATTCACTGATGATTTGAGCTCGTAAACAGTCTCTGAAAAACTGTCTCTGCCTGCGAAACACGAAAAATTTCCTCTTCGACAAAGCTGTCGTGGTATCTGTAAACACCCATGTGTGTGTGTGCGTACATTTATGATATCAAATTGCTAAACAACAAAGCCAAGCAAATGCATGGAATAATTCTAAAACACAAACATTCTATTGAATGTAACAAAACGAAATGGAATAAAGCTCCTAAACCCTGAAATGTGGAAATTTTCCCCTTAAAACGTAAAAATTTCTCTCTGGGAAAGAATTTTTCCTCGGTTGGGACCACTGCTCTCACCACTACATCACTTTGTCGGTTGGGCTAAATCTCTAGCTTATAAAGCTGCTGTAAATGTAGTTGAAAATTTTTGTTAGTATGACCAAATGCTCTTTTTCAGGTAAGTCATCATTGGGAACCACTTTATTTCGTCTCGTTAAGTTGCAGACTGGTAAAATATTGATTGATGACGTTGATATCAGTAAAATCAGCTTAAAGGATTTACGACAGAATCTTTCTATCATTCCTCAGGATCCTGTTTTGTTTGTGGGAACAATCCGTTACAATTTAGATCCATTCAATCAATATGCTGATGATGATATATGGGTTGCACTTGAAAGGTCACATATGAAACAAGCGGTGAGGAACAGTTCCAAGACCTTAAGCTTGCTAAGCTCATGTCAAACCTGCGTCTGCTCATCTGTTGCCGTATAGTTTGTACTCACATTAAGGCTGAGACTCACTGCTGCTGTTGTTGTTATCAAACACCTTCTCTGGAATTGGAGCCAGTTGGCAGACAGTGAAGCCCCAGGAGAAACGCAACTTCCCAACACCTACTGGATCATCACCAAAAACAACTTTCCACCGATTCGTTTTGCCTAAGTGCTAAATTGATCACCGACTGTAATATAAGCTTGACTAGTTAGCGCTAAAAGCAGCCGAGTATCTCCAGCTGTTTGAATCACAATTTTGTTTTAATTGAAAAAAATTTAAGACTATATTAAACTAAAAGCTCGATTTTTGATTAGCTGTGCATTTTTGAACCAGCTCTTTACATTTCTATCATGTTTTACGGAAAATTATTTGATGAATTTTGAAGTCAGTCGGAGCTAGATTTACAAGATTAAGCCCCAACTACTTTTGGTGAAGAATCTCGTATATTTTCTAAATTACACAATTGTACGTTGTATAGCGCCTAAAAAATATGATTTTGTAGGGTGAGTGGAAGCAAGCAAACAACTGATGATCCACTTTATTTTCTTCTACAATATTTTTCTACAGCCTATGGAATACTAGTTACAAGTGTTTTGTTTTGCTACAGATTTTAAAGCTTCCCAAAAAACTAGAATCGGAAGTTGTTGAGAACGGAGAGAACTTCAGTGTTGGAGAGCGGCAGCTTCTTTGCATGGCTCGCGCTATATTACGTCATTCTCGCATCATAATGCTGGACGAAGCGACAGCAGCGATCGACAGTGAGACCGACAGTCTGGTTCAAGATACCATCAGAGAAGCGTTTGCTGACTGTACAATGTTGACCATTGCTCATCGGCTCAATACAGTGTTGGCATGCGACAAGATATTGGTGATGGATAACGGAGAGGTGATATAGCTTATTTTGACTGTTTCTGTTGATGAAACGAGTAGCCAAATAATTGTTGTTATCCCTCCGCTTCCTTGGAAGTAAGGCATGCCATGACACGAAAATCAATATTTTCTACAGAGTTATAGGTCAAAGATCTTGTAAACTTTAGAATGTGTTATTGCTGCTTTGTTTCCTCTTTCTTTTGCCTGCTTGTGCTGCAAAATCGTGGCCTTCATACCCACTTACTTAGTGGCATTGGTTCTTGCTAAGTCATAATGCTCCCTTTAGCCTTTTAAATACCATATTTTTCTGGAGAAAATCCTAATGTTTATTACTCAGATATGAATTCTAAATTCCTGGAGCGGATTATCAGCAGGTACATTAAGATAGCAGTTTTCACCACAATTTCATGCATAAAAATAGGGTGTGGATAATCACGTGCGGGTTATTTCCCGAAAAATACGGTACAGCCTTGTATAGTCTCTCATAATTAAATTTATTTAGATTGCTGAATTCGATAAACCAAGCTCACTGTTAAACAACGCCAACTCTCATTTTTCAAAAATGATATTAGCATCGGCTAATGTACAAGGTAAAGATGAATACGAAAAAGAAACTGCCAAAAACTTTCCATTTCAAGATACTGAACTTTGTGCAATTGCAAGTTCTTCTTTACAGTTTCAAAAGAAAAATACGCATGCTTACAGCAATCCTGCTTTTAACAAAAGTGAATCAGAAATTCTGGATAATTGTCACGATGAAAGCAAAAATTATCGAAAATCACAAACTAAGCAATTGTAATTTGAAAAAGACCTATTTTAATCTAGGTTACATTTTGACACCTCTGCGGACTGTTGGTGTGGCGTAAAAGAGTATATCGTTTACACATTATGCTTTGACTTGAAGTAGGCTACATGGTACCCATACGGGTATAATGTCAGGGTAGAGCCAGGGCCGGATTAAGGCGGGGGCTGATGGGGCTGCAGCCCCAGGCCCACCCAAAAATAGGCCCACCACTATACCAAGTCAACGAAGTCTAAAAAGTTACTCATACGATCACTTTCAAAAAATAGTGAAGGTGTAATTTAGAAATATCATGGGCAAGGCGTTCTCCATTAGAGACCTTGTCATCGTGCAAAGCACAAGCGAAACTGTGTCATAGTAGGAGATACTATTTTATTTGTGTTTTCGTTGGATAAAACATTGTAACCAAAATGTAAACACATTTTGATGTCATAATACAAAATATAACATTATTCCGTAACAATGGCTTTTTCTAAGACTCTGACACGTTCAATTGTTGCCAGTTATTTCGAAGTTTTGAAAAAAATCCAGACAGGTTTATGCTGGGTAAGAAAAGTGGAGCTAGAACAAGTTTAAATAAAAGCAAGCATATTTTCTATAGTCCGGTATTTGAAGAAGGAAGCAGATAAAGTTTTACCAATTAAAAAAAAATGAAGAAGTATAAAAGCGGTTGGGAAAAGGAGAAATCTAGAAGAGAAGCAGAAGATAAACTGAAAAAAGTTGTAGCAAAATCAAAAAAAGTGACTGAGTTTTTTCATATAAGCGAACCAAAAAGCAACATTGTAGAAACGACGTCCAGTAATGCAACCGCTTTGTGTTCATCTTCGAATGACTGTATTGCAGAACCAGAGCCAAATATAAAAATTGTTTCATCGAACCAAATTTACAAACCAAGTCATCAAATGTTGCTGAGGATGAAGTGCATAAGGTAAAAGAAACTATTCAACTCGACATGGATGTTGGATGCTGGGGAGTAATTTCAGACCATCTGAGAGATTACTGCTGCCAAGTAGGAAGTTTAGAGTTTCAACATCTTAATGCAGATTTTTCTACTTCAGAGACATGTTTTACCGGCGATAAATTCAAACGTCGTTGTTTTAAAGCGCTATTTTGGCGAGAACAATTGAATGGCGAAAAAGTAAAACGCAAATGGTTGTGCTATTCACCTTCATCAAAAAAACTTTACTGCTTTGTTTGCAAACTTTTTGCGTTTGATTCTGAAAAAATCATGCTGGCATCAGTTGGTTTTGGCGACTGGAAGCATGCACCACGCGACCTGGCCAGGCACGAATCTTCTAACAAACACTTAAGTTATCTTTCAACATATATCTCTCGAAAAGCAAAAAAAGTTAGCATTTGCAAAGATATGGAAGAGCAAAAAGAATCTGACAGAAAATATTGGTGCAAAGTATTGGCTCGAGTTTTAAGTGTGATAGAATTCCTATCGTCGAGAGGGCTGGCCTTCCGCGGAAGTAGTGAGTTGGTTGGTTCTCCACAAAACGGTAACTTCCTCGGAATGTTGGAATTGTTGGCAGAATACGATACTTTCCTTGCTGAGCATATTCAAAAGAGAGTGAACAAAGGCAAGGGACATGTTTCGTATTTCTCATCAACTGTATGCGAGGAACAGTCCCGTAGCACTCCAACTTCGGGCCCCCCCCAAAGTAAGCGCAAGAGCCCCTGCGCACAGGTCATATCACTTTAGAGGTGTAAAATTGAAAAGCTGCATTAAGAAAATACACCACTATTTGTACATAAGTAAACAGGCTAATGTCAGAATAAAGCATGCCGATACCGAAGGTGCAAGTCATAAAAAATTCGGCACCGATGCCAGAGTTCAGTAGGACATTTATGCAGACACTGCGAAACGAAAGCAATGACACTGAAAAACATGAAAAAGTTATAAAAACACAGTATCATTTACATAGTCTGGAGCGAACCTTTTTGTTCGCAAATGCTGTTATGACATTGTCATAATCAAGAGATCGGGCGCAGTCCTTTTCGATTGACAACATGGCTAATGAAGATAGTCTACTGTCTGTCATAGACGTTCTATTAAAAGTTTTGATCAGTTTCAATTTGCTGAAGCTTCTTTCAGCGCTGGCAACAGTCACGGGGCAAGTTAGTAAGATTCGAAGTGAGATGTACACATTCGGATACAATTCAAATAAATGAGTCTTTAGAAGATAGTTCAGAAAGTCTTGAGCCGTATTGAGATTGCGTTTTTTTTGTAAAATTAAAACAAACCGCTGTAGCTCAGCGCTCATTTCATCAGAATCAATGTCACCGAACTTTTTTTGGAACTCTTTATAGCAAGTAAGAAGAGCATTTTCTTGTTGCACAAGCAAAAGTTTGTCTCGTGTGTACAAAAACGAAAAGGCGGAAGAAACCTCACGTAACAAATTAAAGCGCTCCTTTATTGACATAATAGCCTGGTCTACTAATGGATAGAAAAAGTTGCTTTTAAATTTCAGTTCAGGAGTAGCTCGTTGTTCCTCTTCACCTTGGTAATCAAACAATCTTCTTTTCTTTCCACTTCTTGACGGAGGAAAAGAAGGATCAATATCCAATTCCTGTGCTATTTCAACAGCAGATGTTGCGGCACTGTCATAACCCGTTGTGCGATAGTTTTGCAAAAACTTTTCAGTTGCCTGGATTTCCGTTTCCATTGTATGAAGGGAGACTCCATACGATTGAAGAATCTTGCTTGCTTTATTGACTTGGAATAGGATATCATACCAAATAAACACCGACAAAAGAAAACTCCATTTTGATAAATGAGCTATCAACGATTTTGTTTCTGAGGCAGCTCTTCCATCTTTTCTTTCTATGGAAATGGCTTCCAAGTCTTTCAGTGCCAGCAACACCTCTTTTAAATTGTATCGAAGAGGTTTGATGCATTTAATTCTGCTTTCCCAACGAGTATCAGATTGTGACTTTATGGACAGCTCCACATGTTTCTTCAAAATTTCCCAACGCTGAGCAGAGGAAGAAAACAGCACATACAACCTTGTAAGTACTCCAAAAAATGTCAATGCTTCCGTCGATGAATTAACACTGTCAACAACAACTAAGTTAAGGGTATGGTTTGCACAGGGCATGTAAACAGCTTTGGGATTGATGTCTAGCATTCTTGCTTGGACCCCAGAATGTTTTCCTTTCATGTTAGCATCATTATCATATGACTGACCTCGACAATCAGACAATTCGAGTTGCAGTTCGGTCGCTTTTTCTAAGAAAGCGTCCA
Organism: Trididemnum clinides; assembly: GCA_963675345.1. Classification (NCBI taxonomy): domain Eukaryota; kingdom Metazoa; phylum Chordata; class Ascidiacea; order Aplousobranchia; family Didemnidae; genus Trididemnum; species Trididemnum clinides. The sequence goes on from OY776302.1 coordinate 15,612,028, forward strand.
ACAAGTCTTTCCCAGTACTGTCACTTATTCTCAAGTAGCCAAAAAATGTTTCTTTAACAACAGCAGCTTCTTCATTACGTTGTACATAACGGAGAATGACAGACATTTGTTCATGATGTGACATATCTGGAGTGCAGTCCAAAATTATAGAAAAATATTTTGCCAATTTCAATTGCTGTAAATTTTCTTTTTCAACTTCTGTCGCTAGCAATTCAATTAGTTCATTTTGTATGGTAGGACTCAAATAGTGATCTTTAGTGTTTTTATTCTTGATTCTGTCTTGAAGCTCTTTTAGGATCGGATCTCTTCTTGCCAAAAGCTCAAATATACCCAGAAAATTTCCATTGTGAGGAGATCCTAAGATTTCTTCAGATCCTCTAAAAGCAAGATTCCTTTCCGATAGAAACAAGGCAATGTCGATAAGTCTCTCTAAAACATTTCTCCAAAAACGTTTTTCATTGAAAAAAATATTCATCTCGCGTTTGTCGATAGTGGATGAATTTCTTATCCCTTCAGCTAGCAACATCCATTGACTGCAGCATTCTTGGTGGGAAATGCCGTTTTCATGGTCTTTCAGTTTTTTCGAAAAACCCTCCCATATATTTATACCACTACAAAAGGGGCTTAGTGTTTTTCCAAATAGCTTACAACAAAAGCAAAAAACTTGATCTGATTCCCCAGAATAAACTAGCCACGACCGTGAAACACTTTCACCATTAGGTAACACACGTTTATAATGGTTGGAGGAAAAACGTCGCCTTGGAGTTGTGTTATTATATGGAAAATTCATTATTAGTTGATGTGGTCCACGCTTTACTATATCACATCGTTGAGCATCAGAAATACTTTCAGGCCATTTACATGGGTCATCAGGGATAGGGATAAATTGAGATTCAGTTATTTTTGATATTGAAGGTTGCGTATTGGCAGGTAAATCACAACTTACATTTTCTGGAAATTCACAATCACTTTGATGCTGATCGTCATAGTCTTCTTTTTCTTGTACACTATAGTTTTCTTCATCCCTCTCGGTACTAGTGCCAGGTCTACTCTGCTCAGTAATCTTGAAAAAATCTGTCATCTTGGGCAATTTCGCTACAGCATCTCGAGCAGTGGCTGCTTCTTTTCTCTTTTGAGCACCACTTTTTGAACGTTTCATTCTATACAATGTCAATAAAATACTTTATCCGCACTCTGCAGTGTATATATATATTGTCCCGGTATTTATAGCCAAACAGAATTCCAGACCATTCTATGATTGTTGCGTAACAACGGCATTGTTACGTCAATCGAATATTCAAGATTCTACCAGAAAATCAATTGAAATATTCTAGATTCTGCGAGATAAAATGACCTAGCATTCACTTATGATGTCACAAGCCAATTTCTTCCTACAGTTTAAATCGGTTGTAAACAAGTCTGCTGAACTGAAAATAGTCACGTAGCCAAAAAGCAATTTCAGACTAACTTGGGCCCCCAAAGTTGGCCTGGCCCCCCCCCAATTGGGGGGTTTTGGGGGCGGCTGCTACGTCTCTGGCGAGGAATTCATTGACGTAATTGCAACAAAAGTGTTAGATATTATCATTTCTGAAATAAAACAAGCAAAGTATTATTCAGTGTCCGTGGACTCAACACCTGACATCACAAATGTTGGCCAGTTAACAATAATTTTTCGGTATGTTCTACCTGATGGTCCCGTGGAACGATTTGTCAAGTTTATACCCACCCGTGGATACACTGGTCATCAATTGGCTGATTTACTTTTCGAGTTTATAGAAGACAATGGGATCAGTTTAAAAGATCTCAGAGGGCAATCTTATGACAACGCTTCTAACATGAGCGGAAAATACAAAGGTATGCAAGCTATAATAAAAGAACGCAACCACCAAGCGGAATATATTCCTTGTGTAGCACATTCCTTGAATCTTGTGGGAAAATGTGCTGCTGAGTGTTGCCAATCCGCGGTCCGTTTTTTCATGTTTGTTCAGGGACTCTATGTGTTTTTTTCAGCTTCAACACACAGGTGGAATCTCCTTACTGATGCACTGAAACCATTTAAATGTCCAACAATTAAGCCTTTGTCTGATACACGTTGGGAGGCGCGATATGATGCTCTACATGCACTAAGAAAAGGTTACCAAGCGGTTCTTCAAGTTTTGAAGGCAATGTGTGATGACAATGATGAAAAATATCAAACTAAAGAAACAGCCAGGGGTTTTGTTTCATCAATGGAAAAGCTTGAAACTGGTATTTTACTCGAGGTATCGTCGTGCATAATGGAGCGGTTTCACCAGACCAGTCAGGCTGTGCAGGACAGCAAAATTATTTTGAATAGGGCAACGAATTTGCTTCAGGGCTTACATGACTTTATTCAATTTCTAAGACCCCAATTTCAAAAATTCGAAAGAAGAGGTCAAATATTAAGTGGCTGTCATTATTACACTGAAGAAATTTCAAGAAAGAAAAGAAGGAAAGTAAGGTTGGATAGCGAAGATGAATCTGAAGACACATCCCTTGATCCATCGAGCAGATATGAAGTAGACTCATATTTTCCGATCATTGACCAAATTCTTTCGTCTATGAAAATCCGAATAAAAGCTTACGACCGTCTTCAAAGAAAATTTTCGTTTCTGATGGAATTGAACACCATGTCTGACCGTAAAATTGAAGCAAGTGCGAAAATGCTACTTCAATATTATCCAGATGATTTGGAGGAGTCATTGCCTGAGGAGATGATTCATTTCTCTACACTGATAAAACAACACCATTTTAATAGCGAATGCAAAGAAATTCAGATGTTTAGGTTCATAAATGAAAATGAATTCATGCATGCATTTCCTAACGTATGTGTTGTTTTCAGGCTGTACCTTTGTCTGATGATTTCTAATTGCTCGGGCGAGCGCTCATTTTCAGTTCTAAAAAGAGTAAAGAATCAACTGCGTTCGTCTATGGGCCAGAAAAGGTTGAATTCCTTAGCTCTGCTCTGTATTGAAAACGAACTTTTGGAAAAAATAGACACCGATGACATTATTAAAAGCTTTGCGTTGTCTAAATCCAGAAAATGTGTCATTTGAATGTGTGCACACTAAGTAAATACTTTGTTTATGTATTTTTTTTCGTTTCAATTGTGGTCAGTTTTTAGTACAACTAATAGAATGAAAAATAGGCCTCTGGTTATTCCAGAGCCCCAGGCCCATAAAGAGCTTAATCCGTCACTGGGTAGAGCATTTGAATTCCTTATTTCAGCAATGGCACTTTGGTTCAATAAAGACGAAGCCCCTTTTTTTCAGAGACACCAAAAAATCTACCTTTGGTTAGACAACTGTAATTCTGAATATTATGCCCCCATACTAACTTCTTAGTTGTACGCTGAATGCTCCAAAAAATTTACATATTCCAAACGTTGTGCACAAAGTACAGTGAAGCAGTTGTTCAATACCTGTTCCAATACCGGTACTTTGAAGGCTGTCTGCTGTTGTACAAAAAAGTTTTTATTTTCATTCTTTTCCAAAGCATCACAAAAAGATCCTGCTCAAACGAAAAAGTTGCAAATAAATTAGGCAAATCCTCTTAAATGTTTTTTTTTCATTTATTATTTTTGTGGTGATTTATTCATTTGTTTACAATATATGTTTTTAATTTGTCATGATGTACCCGTGCAAAAATAAAAAGAAATTACTGGACATTTGGTAGCTAATGAAGCATGGTAAAAGGTCATCATTTCAAGAAACGTCATTTGCCAAACAAGCTGTGTTCTCAACTTTTGAGCATGAAATTGTCAGCAAAATTACTATCAGAATATCCATCAAATTACCTTACCTAAGTCCTGGTTTTCTTTCCGAAAATAACTGATTTGTTAGCACGTATACTATTCTTGATAAGTAAATTTATTTATTTGACTCGTAAAAATGAAATAATGCAAGAAAGAAATAATAGTTGACTCTCAGGAAGAAAATGCCAAAGAATCTTATCTTTTTGCAGCTTAGGCATACGGTTTTCATAGTCATAAATAGCGGAGTCAAAAAGCAAATTTCTTCGAAAATGTTAAAAAGAATTTTTGTTGTTGGTGGTACAGGATTTCAATATGGCTTTGAAAAAAGCTGTTTGAGCCATAAGCCTTTCGTGACGCTTTCATTAGTGGCGGTATCGCGTCAAAAGGGAAGATCTAGAGTGAGTAAGAGTCCAATTTAATCACATAAAACACTTATTCATTGTAGATCTTCCATTTTGACGCGATACCGCCACTGATGAAAGCGTCACGAAAAGCTTATGGCTCAAACTGCTTTTTTCAAAGCTATATTAAAGAACTTTTCTGGTAAAGGTTAGAGTCAATTTGATGAGTTTACAAATCAGGGTCAGGGTTGTGTTAGGTGTGGTTAGTCTGTGGAGTTTTCATGCTTTAGTTGTATCCAATGAATGATGCTTCCTGAAAATAAACACTAATATTTTATGGAGTAAATACATTGCTCATATCAAGTGAAAGTCAACAAAAGATCCAAAATAAAATTTGAAATGGAGTGAACAATCAACATATATACACAATGATAAAATGTAAATACGCACATTCGAGATAGCCAAATAGCCTAAGTAAAAACAAAGTGGGCCTACTCATTGCAAGCTTGTCACAAAGTTATAAGCAGTGTAGAAACTTTGAACGAAGAAAAAACTTGCAAAGCCTTAAATTTATGAATTATGTTGTACAATTTTAAAAGTGAAATGCAATTAATTGGAAGTGACTCTATTGCCTATACTTCAATCTTGGAATCTCTTTTGCTTTGGAACGTTTGTGTGTCTTCAAATCAGCACGTTTGCCATTATTCATGAAGTGATGCTGTGGCATAGTAGATTGTGCTGGTGCCTTCAGATGTGTTTGTGACTGATTTGAGTTTTTGATGGCAGGGTACATTGACAAAGGCGATGTACACTGTGGAGGGGGATTGACTAATTACAAGCATTCAATGGCAAAATAGACTCCGAGGCTAAATGCTCTTGGCTGCAAGACAGTCACTGATTAATTATTTCTACTTCATGACCTAAACAACATACATCAAACGCACACAATATCAGCAAATGAAGACAATACAATACAATACTTATTCCCTCGATACAAACTAACTCAGTCAAATCTATGATTGCATTTGCACACTTTGAATATGGCAAGAAGTAACAAATAATAGCTCATTAAAAAATAGGAAGTGGCTATTTTTCCGTCGACTGGAAAATTTCCTTGGAGGCTATTCTGCTGTCACCATTCAAGTGTGTTTAAATAGTTGTAATTGCTATTATTCTGCAGCGATGTTGGGGCATGTAGATAGTGCAGCTGCCATGATATGCAATGGGCTTTGGGTTGGAATCCTTGTTGGCAGGACACTTCACTGTTGGGGGCCTGGTATGTGAATGTATGGAGCAGTGTACATTGGGAGTACAATTTTTTTTAATTGGTTATTAAAATCAAACAATTAGAAACGACCAAAAATCACATGACATTAACTTAACTGATCACAAATATTAACATTAAAAATGACCATTGCGTTTAGGGGAAAGAAAAAAGGTGTGATCATCTTTCCAAAAGCATTGACATGTAAACTTGTGATTTACAATTTACAATTGTTGCTTATTACATTTTAAAGATACGCTAAAGCTTGCAGAAATGAATTTGGTTGGTTCAATTTAAACTTGAATTACAATACAAGCATGGCCGTTGCCACTAAATCATCACAAACGGTTCAACTAATTTTACCGCAGCAAAGGAGAGAATACGCACGGTCTCTCAGCCCTATCTTTATGTCAGAGTTACACTTAAAAGTTATCTGTATCCTAGTGACCGTAAACGAAGATTGTTGGTGCTTCTTTCAAACTGAATCAAACGCACCCTTTACCGAATAGCATGTAGTTTGATTTCTTGCAGACCACTGAAAAATAAGCTATTCTTTAAAAGAAAAATAGGATAGCCTATTAGTCGTTAAACAGATTTTAAAACTCGACTATTAATTTTTCTTACCGAGAAACTGATTATAATTTTTATCAAAAGGTAGGTTATTGATAAACAATTAACAATTACGCATAATTCAGCCGTCTTATCTAAAGAATACACAAAATTAAAAAATAAGCAAACCGATTTGGTTTTTGTCAGTTTGTTGAAAAAACTTCTTAACCTATTCCTCAACTAAGCAAAATCACTTGATCTTTCAGATTTCGAGTAGTGAGTTCCTATCTCTGCTATAAATCAGTCTTATAGCAAATATGTTGTTGCTATGCTTTAAAAAAGTATTTATTTGTTTGCCACAACAACAGCAATAATCTTCTTTGGGTCTACTGATTGACAAGTAAGACGCACTGTCATTATTAAAGCCGAATTTGGTAACTGTCTTTTCGCAAGATGAGACAGAAGTGACCAGTAGCATACTTAGAAACAAGGTTTAGGGAGGTTACCGCATGATGAAATTTTTAACATCATTTTTTGAAGATTAACAATTTGAAACAGAGAACTTGCCAAATTTAGTCTCCAAACAAACGCAAAGACCTTTTTTGTCCATTGAGGTGTTCAAATAGTCCTGAAGATCTATTCTTTTCACACTTCTTACTTCTGTTTGCGAGAGTCATTGTTTTTTATCTCCTCCTAAATAGTTTTTTGTCTGCCAGTTTTAGTTACTTATATTAACTGAAATCAATGAGCTGATGAATTACCGGTATGGCGACCTTACGGGATACAAACTGTGGATCATTGATGTTTTGCTGAAATCATGTGGGTGACTCATAAACGTTCTCGTTCTGTTCGTTCGCTCGTTGTTGTACTGTGATCGTTATTGTAAATCATTTGTTGCCCTACAAACGGGTCGCAAAAGAACATACTTAGCTATCGATGATGATGTAACAATACTGGGTGACTAAGCCGTATGGTCAGGCGTGGTTCCGTCTGTCGTGCGACGGAGTGACCTAGTAAACAAGCATATAAAAAGAAGCATTGCTATTTTCATTGAGTTTGTCGATTAAAATTCAAATTCAAATTCATTGGCTTCAATTCAATTCGATTCGCTTAAATTCAATCAAGATTCGTGCATTCAACGCTGTGTTGTGATTATAATATATTCGTTCTTGGAGTCAGACGTGCTGTTGAAATACAATCCCGCACAATTTTGGAGTCCGACGTGATCGAAGATTCATTTCCCCATACCGGCAAGGGACAAAAGTTTCGGCCATTTTTGCCTTTTTGGGAGGATTTTGAACAAACCTCTTTTATTTTATTCACTAAACGCTTTAACTACCTACCTTTTTATGCCAGACTCTTTGCACTTGTTGGAATAATTTTCTATACGCTTTTTGCTTTCCAGCAAATATCAAACATCAATCTAAATATTTTTTCTCAACATTTGGCAATACTTAATACGTTGCTTCGTCATTGCTGTCAAAAACATTAATTCCGATTCGTCACAATTCCAAAGTTGCACTGGTCTGTTACATAAGAAGCGGCGAACGTTAATCATAGGCTCGATTTCCCGCCTAAAAGTAAAATTGTGATATATTCTTTGGTAGCAGTTTCCGGTATTCCCCCGTTTTCAAACCTTTTCTTGTTAATTTTTAGTTTCTAGTAATTTTGATCGGCTAAAATATTTGAGAACTTTATTTTGGTTACGTACGAATGGGAAGTATATATACGGGTGGGTCATTTTGAAAACTAAGAGACGAAAGCAAACAGACGACAGAACAGAGAAGAAAGAAAAGAAGGGTGGTGAAGAGACAAGCGAGAGAAGAATTAGAAGGCAAGGGCCAAGCACTACTGTAAGGAAGGGGGACTTTTGGCTGCTACAAGTGTGGTGTCTGTGATTGTCTACGTGCGAAAGCTTGTATATTAATAGAGTTGTGTTGTAAAAGAGTAGGCTGGCAACCTAGCTTCTCAAGCGTAAGTCCTTTGGCCGAAGAATAAGGCATAGAAGGTAGCCGTTGAACTCTACCGAGCTAATCTTCTAGTCGTCGAATCGTCATCTGCCGGTCACTAGGGTACTGGGCGGGTGACTTAACCCTATTCGGCGACATTAGGCTTAGAGTTTCTGTGTGCAAAGTGTCAGCCTCGTCCCTTATCTTGCACTAGCTGGTCGTCTCAAAAAAGTTAACTCGCGATAAATGTTAATGGCATTAGTACGTGAGCTATCTGTCCGGCGAGATATGTTCCAATCATCTCTACCTCAGCTTTCGTTTTGTCTATTTATTTTTGAGGTATAAAACTGTCGTCGTGGTTTTTTTTCGCTAAATTTAAATTTTAATAAATGAATGTATCCAGATAATGGTGCTATGTCATAATTCAACGCTTCTCTACTACTACCAATTCTTTGAAAAAATTTTTATCAGACCAAGCGTTTATCTAGTTGTGGGCATATGCATATTTCTTAGAGGTTGTAGAAAGAGAGGGCCGGGACCAATTCCCGAGAGAAGCCATTTTTCAAAAGCCGTAGCATTGCGTGCGTACCGTACGTTATTACTTTGTCGCGGTTGAAAAACTTGTTTGTATCAATGACCCCGAGAGCTGAACTGACACGGGTGTATGCTCCTGGTGGAATCACCCATGCAAGAGAAGTCTGAAGGTAGATGCCATACGAAAGATAGTTTAGTCTTGTTAGCCAGGTGAAGTAGCTCTGAGGCAGATTAGACCAAGAGAGATTCCAGTGATCTGCTGCGATGCAGTTTCGTCATGGGTCTTGACGTTTTGGAATTTTCCTCGTCATTGGAGGCATCTTGAAGAAATCAAGACTATGCGTTAAGATATGTGCAACTTTCTGATTGCTTCAAACAAGTCTTTTAACATGTTTCACTCACACGATCTTTTATGGAAGTGATGTCTTTTGAGAGACGTTGTCATCAGCATTGACGAACCTCCATTATTACCACTACTAATTATTACTACCCAGATATTGTGAGGAGAGGATCTATTCTAAAGCTCTTGAGGCTGAGAGCTACGTGCTATTGTTATTGTTAATCGGAGTATTTGGGTGGATATTTGAAAAATAGGTGTCATGAGGTACGCAAGTTTACATTTTCTTTTCCCGGTTTTCATCTAAGTAAAGTCGCTAGTACATCAGTCTTTGAAATTTGCTGCAACACAACTATTCAAAGTTTTTTAAACTCTTTTGCTTCCTTCAGTTTGATTAAATGATACCTTTATGCAAATTTCTATCATAGGCAAAGCAAATATAATTGCTTTCGGTTTCCTCTTTTTTAAAGAATTGCTAGCGGAACACGATTCACATCCTGAAGACTCTTGACACTTCTGGTTGATAAGCCTTGCATTACTCCAGTAGTTTTCTCACTTTTTGAAAAATTTGCACGACAGACACTTGCAATTGTTGTAGTGGTTGGTGGTCGCCCATAACAAAAATTTGAAGATAGTTTCCTATAATTAGTTTTAAAAGAGTATATACCATCAATTAGAAACAATCATTGGCGTAGCCAGAAGTAAATATTGGGAGTGGGCAAAAATATAGCTTACAGTCTTGGTGTTTCTCCATTTTGTTAAGTGATCTTTTTTGTAAAACGATATTTTGTTACCTCCTATTATGTAAATTTGTTTTTCAAATTGGTTGAATCATCTCTTTTTTTGGAAATCGACGTTTTGTCACCGTTATATCTGAAAACATCCTCATTCCTCGATTATGTTTAAAAACTTTCGCGGCCATGACCTTGTACTTTTTCTAGCTTCGCCTGTGGGAAAGATTAAGCCTTTTCTGTTACTAGCTCCATAAAACTGCCAAACAGAACCCAACTTGGTAAACAATGATTCAAACTATTAAGCACATTTTTGTGTACTTGACTTTCTGTCTATCTGTCTGTTTAACTACTTGAAAACTGCTGCTTGCAGAAACATGTAATTTGGCAGGAGTAATCACTACCCGAAGATTAGTGCCATAGAAGTGTTGAGATGTCATGGTGACGTCATAACTAAAGATATATTTCTTTAATCCACACATTGGAGAAAAACAATCTGATACTACCAATTCATTAAAAACGGTAGCACTTGTATTTGCCGTATTTTCCACAGTTATTTTGAAAGCAAACCTAAATAGGAGACCTAAAGCCTATGTAAAATATTGGTTTTTGTGTATTGCCTTTAGTTGTTTCGATTTGGAATTGAACCCAAACCGACAACGCTTGTTTAAGTCGCTGTTGGTTCAATACTTGTCTTCAACGCGCTTGTGTTGCATTGCACAATGCACTTGACCTAAAGCTTATTTCACTTATTGATGATTGCTACTTGGATCTCTAGTCTACACCTCATTATAATTAAGAATTGCCATCTTAGTTTTAGGAGTGTTTTTGCCCCAGAATCCTGTCAGTAATTTGCTATTTAGTTTAAGTTAGTATGTTAATTAGTTCTTTTGTAGAGTTTGATTTGTAACGTTTGTTTGGTCATTTTTGTTAAGTTTAAGTCAACGAACGTGGCAAATGTAGTAATAGATCTGAGAAACAAATATAGCCCAAAATTTTAGTAGCCGCTCCTAGTATTGTTGGTCGACATTGAATCTGGTTTGTTAGTTAGTTTACATCGTTAACGGTTCTGTAATTTCGCAAGTTATCTTCAATATATACCGAGCTCCCCCTGATTGCTTGTTTATCAGCGTTGGCCGTGGTAGAGACACAAGAAGAACTTCCGAATCGATCAATTTGCGGGCGCATTATTAAAGGAGCCAAAGTCCTGTAAGAGCTGGCTTGAAGGCTGAACTAGCCCGTTACTACTTTTGCTATTATATTTTACAGCCTATTTCCAATATGCTGCCAGTTATCGATATCAATAAGCTGTACTTATTATTTTCATAAACACAACAGAATAATAGGTAGCTGACATATAAAAGTGTTTTATTTCATCACCATACAACTACATGACTGGAAACTCTTGACGTATTGCAACATTATCGTGCTGAATTATGTGTGTGTGTTGCCATTTTGTGAAGTTGACGCTTTAATGCATGTGAAGAGCAATAATGCCACGTCACAAAGCTCCATTTATTTGCCTGAAAAATAATAAGTATTATGTAGTATGCATATAGTATAATTAAGAGGCAACAAATATTTTTGAATTAAAATAATGCCCTTTAAAAACCTAAGTTACTTCGTAGGTATTTGCAAAATAATTATTTTAGAAATTAAATTTTTATCATACACTCAGCAAAAATTATTAAAACAATCAGTAGCAAATTTTCCTTTTCCATAATCCAATGGCAATGTGACAGATTGTAAAATTATACAATCTAATAACTGAAACTAAGTGAATTTCCTGTTGTACTGACTTAGTACAGTCGTATCGTGGGCGGTGGTTTATGTAAGAAAGCGAGAGAATGGCGACGCCCCCAAAACTGTGTCGACAGTAGCAATTGAAGAGTAAATTGGGTAAAATTTTCAGTTTGAAAATGTTAGTCTCATAAAAAAAGGTCTTCACGTCTGTTTGGAGACTAAAATGGCCGAGTTTCTGGGTTTCAAAAAGTTTATCTCAGTTAAGAAAGCGGTCTTTGCCGTTTCAAAATGGCCCAACGCACCCCAAATTTTTTTGTGAATCTGCCAGTGGTTGTACCTCTAATTTATTTTAAACCCCATAAAATATTGCTTCTGTGTAGCAAAGTTGAAAAGAATTTGCTTTGCTGATGAGAACTCAGATAGGATTAAAAAATAAATCATCCGCTTTCTAAACCACAGATATTTTGGTCGGTCGGTTATCCACTTAAGCCATAAGCTATTTAATAACTAATCTGTAGGCGCTTGACTATGGGTTTGACTATATTCTGTATCTTATCATTACAGATTGGGGATCCCTTTCGACCCAACCTAGCTGCGCCTATCCTGGGACCAGGATACATTAGTTCAGCCAGAGACTTCAGGACACAAATGCAATTAATTCGATGAGCCTACCACTTACAAGCTTAATTGCGTAAACGTATCGACCACATTTGTTGCCCACCCGCAACTCTGAATTTGTGCCCCCGTCTAACATATTTTATGAAAAGAGTGAATAAAAATTTGTGATATGATAGAATGTTTGTGAGTAAAAGCAGCCTTGTTTTAAGAGTAGGAAAATTGAGTTCAGGGGCATAGTTAGTGAAGTCGAAAGTTTGTCGAAAAATCAAAAGAAAACAATAGGCCTACATGTGTGAAATTGCACCTTCAGAAAACATTAAAAAGTATTGAGTTTGAAAATGGCCTGCCGGTATCTGATTAAGACATCAGGACAGAGGCATTGCTTCTTTTGCTTTACAGCGGGATCAGTGAACACAAGCAAAGAAAAAGAAACTGGAGAAGAAATTTAAGAAACTTGAATTTACAAATACGATTATAGAAAAGATCGTACTAAGTTCCGAAATAAGCCCACCACTAAAATAGGGTATTTTTACAATTGTAAAAAATACCGATTAGGATGCCCCATCATGAAATTTTGATTTGCGCCCAGCTGTTTATTGAAAAAATTGGGAATTAGTCTGTGAAATGGCAGACTTGTTTGTGAGTAAGGTCAGAATTACTGTAAAATTTTAAACTACAAACGGTTTGCTGTTTGTCTTTTCCGTCCTGTATCAAATCGATATCCATGTTGAACGACGAGTTTCTATTCTTTGATGGTTTATTTGATCAATTGTATGAAAAACGAAGAATAACCGAAAAATTTAACCCAGAAGTTGAAGCACGTTTTCTAAAAGATAACACCAATTATTAACTAAAGAATAAATTTAGGACAGCGACGGTATAATACTCTAATTGACTTTGTAAATGATTTTAACACCAAATAAATTACTCCATAACAATAAAAATATAATCAAATAGACATACCAATTTGGTTGATTCAATAAGGACAGAAGAATTAAATTTCCAAATGTTTCGCGAATATGGCCAACTGCTACTTCATCGAGTTCCAAAACACAAAGTGATACAATTATAGAGTTTTTTTTACATCCAGTCGAAGTGCCAAAGAAAAACGTCTTTGTACGAGTTGAGGTCAAAGGGCAGGGCGAAAAAGGCGTGCATAACAAGTACACCACAAGATTACGCAACACTACTTGAACGCAAACTGCAAAACTAAACACACGGGTTCGACACCCGATACGCAAAACCGGAAAAATAACTAGAAACTAAAAAGTGGTTTCAATAATGTTAAAATTTCTAACAATTACTTTAAGTATAGAATGAGCTGGGTTAAGAGCACAGTGGCTTTATCTCTCTTTCATACCAACTTTTCGTTACAGCCTTTTCAAATTATTTTAGAGTGAATCCAGCATAGCCGGCTGAAGATATGTTTTTTCTCCCCAAATAACGTACAAGTAGGCTTGCCGGGCGACTCCGGCAAAAACCAATCAGTGTTTCGTAGACAAAAAATTTACACGAAGCATAAAAAATCTAAAAATGCAATTTTGATTACGCATATGGTACATTTCAAAAACAGGCCACATTAAACATGAACTCCGTGGGAGATGAGATCAAGGATCTCAAATAATAATAATTGTAGCAGCTTTAAAAAGTGTTCTTTTGATGTTATGTAAGGGATTACCTAGCATAGCTTGTTTAGAACATTTTGATGGCAAGATCATGATACGGACTTAACATTGGCCATGTAAGAAATTGCGCATAATTGTACTTATGACATCATAGTAATTCCCATTGCTGTTTCTACTGAAATTTTTTGAACATCTAGAGTAGTCTTCGGTTAGAATATAAGGCTAATCATCGCCAGGCGTGAATTCAGGGGCGAATGGGGCTTGGCTTTTGTTTGCTTATGAAGTACAGTCGCAAACCAGCTTGAGGTGACTTTATCGAGCTTCGTTTTGGAGAGAGAGAAATAGGTAGCGTTGCTTTATATCTGCTTTTGTTTATTCGGAGCATAGTTGTTGCTAGTGAAAGCCGCAAAGGGCAAGTGAAGCTGTTGATTGTTGCAGTCAGTAGTGCAGTTGAGGTTAAGTGTAATAGTAAATACATTTCTTGTTGTTTCGTACGAGAAGTGGCTTCGATCTATTTTCTGGTTGATTAGTTATTTGGTATTGCATTATCAAGGTCACAGAAAAGTTGTAGACAGACAAATTGTTAGAGCGATACATTACTTCGCCTTAATTTTAAAATATGGCTGTTGAGCTTGAACCAAAATTCTATTGCGCAACACCAAGAAACCCAGAACAAAGTCCGCAATTCTCTTTTTCTCTAAACGTGTGCTGCCAATTCTGCAAGTTACCTAACTATCTAAAAAAATGGAATCCGAAGGTGTTGAGGACGGGTAGAACTTTGACGTCGGAGAGCGACAGTTTCTTAGTATGGCTCGCGCTATTCAGCGTCATTCTCGCATCACAATGCTGGACGAAACGACAGCAGCGACCGACAGTGAGACAAGCAGTCCAGTTCATTTGGGTAGAGTTTGCTGACTTTACAATGTTGACCATTGCTCATCAGCCCAATACAGAGTTGGTATGCGACAAGATACCAGTTACGGACAATTGGATTTTTATTTGTTGCTGTAGTGGTTGTAGGCTTCCTGTTTATGTTTTTGGCCTCTCCGCCTCCTTGGAACAAAGACAAGGCCTGAGATTTTGCATCGAAAGTTTTGGATATTGTTATCAATTTTGTACCTGGTCACCCTTGTATGATATGAAGTTGAAATTCTGTTGCATTAGCTAACACCACAAAAATATTGACTGCAGCCTTGATTGTGGGAAAAATTTATTGAGGCTTACCCAAGATCGAAAGGTCAAGTACACTTTTGAACGAGATTAACTTCTATTTTTCACAGATAATAATAGCAAAGGCGAATGTGTCAGGCGAAGGCAAAACTAAAAAAGGAATCGAAAAATACTCGGCACAGTAAGATGCGAGGCTACCTGCTACTGCCGGTAGCAATTGTCGGCTATTGGCGCCAGTGATTCATAGCTTGTTACGCACGTTTTGAATCAACATTTGCGCCTACATCAAATCGATTTGTTTTTGCTAATAAATCGGTTTAGTTTAGTCACACATGCATTTAAAAGCAGACGCATTTGTTAAACTTCACAAATCCATTCGAATTAGTCACGAATGTCCATGTCACTGAACTGTATCATATTTTAATGGCAAAATGTTCAGTAAACATTATTTTTTACCTATCTGGCTGTTGGAACCATTAGGTGACACGCTTGAGATTGGTTGAGATTGAGATTGATTTGGATTAAATAGAGCGGCAGAAAAAGCGTAAAAATTTTGGAACTGGTGTATTTGCAGCAAATCAAACTTGAAGCAGCCCAGTTATTACGCAAAATATTGTAATTACGGAAAGTAATATTTCAACATAGGTTATATGGGTTAATGCAGTTGGTTGACAACATGGTGGTACTTGTGAAGGGCCTGACTTTCACGATAGGCAAGGGAGCCCATTTGAAAATTTTATTGAGCGTATGTTTTTCACAATACCATTAGCTTGACCTAAAAGTCAAAAACTTTTGCAAAAAACGAAATCGATCTTGCATCATACCAACAGTACTATAGAGCTCTATAGATACTTCTATTATCTTCCATTGTACTATTATATTGGAGTAGGCAGCATATAATTAGAAACAAATTTTGGTAAGGGCCACTAATGCGTTTCTTTATTATACTATCCCCTAAATTTGTGTGGATAATTATTTTTTGGAGATCGACAATCTTTTGCCGATATAATCGAAATATTTCCTTTCCCTGATCGAGTTCAAGAAATTTGGGGAGTCATGTACCCTTCGTCCACACCCCTAGCCTTGGCTATAAATGGTTATTGAAAATGTACAGTAATACGACTCAGTCCTTAGCTGCTTAAAATTTAATTTGCCGCAAACTAACTTTTTCAAAATTTTTTTCCGCCGCGTCTTCCGCTTTCCAACGATCATACAGATCAAAACATGATGTTTCAAGACATTGCCTTTAAGTTGAGTGGCACGTGCATTTGTCACTAAATCAAGCCGATTTGCGATTTTAAACAAATGCATCTAATTTTGAATGCATTTACATCTTTAAATAATTTAGTCGCAAATGCATATCGCGCTCAACCACGTCACTTTTTGAAGGCAATGTTCTGTTCTTTTTATCAGTTTGGTCGTCGAAACCATGACGTTCACGAATTGTGGAAAATGGTTTTGTGAAATATGATCAGATGAATGCAATCTTAATTAACGACCGACCGTACTGGCTAGCCGCTTGCCTGATCAAATGGCTGCATTCGTGACTAGCGATCGACCTTGCTGGCTAGGCGGCTGCTTACCATGTGCGGTTGATTTATATGTCGACAATGGCTTTGAGACAAGTTTATTTGTGACAAATTGAACTCCTGTACTTGCTTGACCAGTTGCAGAGTATACGCAGCCTGTTAGATTATCAAAATACAGTGTTTTAAATGATAGCACAAACTGAACCAATCTTCAACTTGAGGCCCTTTAGAAGTAGAGGCGCAGCAAGGAAGGGGAAACACGGAGCCACAATTCAAATAAAATTATAGTCATTGTTGATACACGAATAGCGTACTTTGTTTTATTTCAATAATAGCATCTTAAAATATAGAAGTTGAAATCTCAAAAGCTCTTGGCTAAAAAAAGCTAGCCTTAGCAGCACCTCTGAGAGTTAGTTTCGTCTGACGATAGACCCACCAAATCCTATTCTAGTGTTCAAAATCTTGTAATCAGACAAATAGCTTTTTATGCTTTTTACACTATTTTTACCCCTAAGTATACATAACACGCAACTCTAGTGTTTAAAATTTCCCAATCATGACTTTAAGTTTTTTGCGAATTTGTTGTTCTCCACTTTTATTAATCTAACGTTTGGGCTCATAAATTTTTTGAGACGCGCCCTCTTGACAGCGTCGGCAAAAATCTCCGCCCCCTACGTGAAGTCTTTTTTTCAAGATAATGTTGTTCTTAGCGGTCTTTATTTTTGCACATTTGCTCTTGTAAACAGAAGATTATTTTCGTTTCTTTTTCGGAGATTAAGTTTTTCAAAGTTCTGATTTTGACCAATTTTTTTCAAGGGGTAGCTTTGGCCAGGGCCTTCCTCTGTAACTCTTTGCGCGCGCCCCAGCTTAAGAACCCCTGATCTAATGTACAGGGTGTCCGTAAAGTTACTATACAGTCTTACAAGTTACTATACAGTTTCATTGTATTATATGTAATAGTTGTTGTTACTATATAGTTTTATTGTATTATACTGTATTTAATATTTATTTTTTTTACAGGCCTATTTAATTAAGCATTATTTATTGTATTATAGTTGTAGTTTTATAGCATTATTTAATTAAGCATGCCACGCAAGCTAACTTTGGAAGAGCGCAAATTTATTTTGAAGCGATATTGGAAAACAGAAAACGCACAGGATGTAATTCGTGATTGGAATCATTATTTTAATACAGATCCTTCAACACGTTTGGCTATTTATAAACTTCGAGACAAATTTGATGATACTGGCTCAGTTGCCGATGCTCCGCGTTCTGGTCGGCCAAGTGTGTGCACTGAACAAAATTTGACTACAGTTGCTGAGGCATATGCCAGAAGCCCAAAGAAATTGTCATAGAAATTGTTTGCCTTGATTATTACAGTCTTTTCGGATGTAACACATGTATTTTCTGAGATTTTTATAAACATAAAGGTGTTATTTCTTTTGTTACAAATAAATATTGTAATACAATATCTTACTGTACTGTTAATATATTACAGGGTGTCTGTATAGTAACTTGTAAGACTGTATAGTAACTTTACGGACACCATGTATATCTAGGTAGTAATTCTGAAGTTATTGTTTTAACCATAAAACTGCTTCATTTATTTTAAAATCCCCACGCTGTTTAGTATACTCTACATTAACTTAATGAGGAAGCTCTCAACTTTTTCAGATATAATTTGATGGCAATATTGACATCGACAAAAAATTTTGTCTCAAATGTTTGCTACTCACAAGCAAAAAGTGGAAAATTTATTTGAAAAGCAAACTTCGATTTCACTCTCGCTGAACATATGGACGAACCGCACAATGAGAAGTTACATAGCTATAACAGCTCATATGATAGCAGTTGATAATAGTTTCGACAACGCTGAATCAAAATCGTTATTACTGAACTTCCAACAATTTTCTGAGCCTCACTCCGGAAACCGATCAGCATGCATGATTGAAGAAAGTTTGGCCAAATTAGCAACAAAAAACAAAGCTCAATACATAATCACAGACAATGCTGCTGATATGCGTGCTGCGTTTCTAAAGCAATTTCAAATTAACGAGAAGCAGGAGATTGAGGACGGTTAACAATAAGGTGAAGATAACATATTTCATAGCCTGGCGAATGGTATTCAATTTTAAGTGCAATCGGCTTTAGATTCTTTTTCCTAACAACGGCTTTCATGGTTCGTCCACACACATTGCAATCGGTGATAAAAGATGGCTTGAACGAAACAAGAATTTTGTGTAGTGCTCTATCAAACTCATCACGTATTTCCTCACTTCTACACCGAAGCACTGTTTTCAACCAGTATTGTTCCAAGGCCTTATAAAAATCAAGAAATTATCCCGAAATTTTGTGGGGCAGCTAATTTTTACCCTATTTTTTGTTTGCAAAATGGGAAAGCCCTTTTTTAGGGGAATCTACTTTTGTAGTCAGTGGGATAATCCAGTATCAAATTGATATTTTTCAGAGTTGACCTTTAGCACAGGTTTTACGTTACTGCTGCTCAAAACGAAACGTTTATGTATAAAGCGTTGTGTATTTAGCATCTGGATAGATGTAGAATGGCTAATTTTGTCCGACAGTGATCGTCAATCCCCCACATTGGGGCAATTAGCCAAGCTTAGTCTCTTGTTGCCATTTCCCCCGATGGTTTATCGGAAGGAGATGATAACTTCAAGCGTCCTGTGTGCTTGGTTGGTGTTTTCTTTCCCACAACACAATTATGTAAGGTTGTCTTTTAAGTTCCGTTATTTTTCTTTTTGTTTTATTGTGTTTGCTAGTGGTCGTTTTGTCGGACCCTATTAGTTACGTCATATACATGTATATGCTGTTTATCCATTTACATATCTAGTTTTAAACACGCGCATTTTTTTAAAATTGTTTTTTGGCAACACCTATTTATAAAGCGTTTGCACTTTGCGTGCATTGAGCCTTTCCTGGAGAAGAGTTTTGGAAAACTGCTTCCAAATGTAAAGCTGCTTATTTTTACTGTGCGAATGGCACATTTTAAACTTTAATTTTGCTTCCTGTTTACTTCTCTTTAATAAAACCTTCCTAAGCGTGTTGTAGTCGCAAATAAACAAAAAAGATGATAGAAGCAGGAGAAGATTTTCATTTCTCATGAAACAGTTGAAAACACGTATTTACATGCAAGCTTTGACAACATTTTGCTCAAGAATTACGGCAATTTTTTTACAGATCGCACATCATCTCACAGGAGCCGGAGAAGGATAATTTACTCCGCCATCTATACGTATTTCATCCGCCACTTTAAAAGTACGGGCAGGGCGACTTCTGACATCCATGATCTGAGAAGCAGACCTTCTGATCATAATGCTGATCACTTGTCGACGGAATTCCTTTTGGGACAGGATTTCACCAGAAATGATCCTACATATACGAGAACCATAAACAAATGCGACGTTTATCCCATTTATGATTAGTGGCCAATACCATTTTTTGACGCGAATTACAGGTCTCAGATCGGATTAGGCGCAGTCTGGCAGATCAACACTACCCATTCCGTGATTGTATGTTGCAATCACAGCTATTTGGGTGATGTTTCCTCTTCCCTTCCCTCTGATCCACCTCTTGGCATTTCCCACGGGCTCCATCCCATATGCATTACTTCCAATGGTGACTACTGAATTGTCATTCCACTGCAAAATTTCCAGGTTGCTCGTGCTCCTAAAATTGTACGATCCCCTTTCTCTTTTCTTCATATTACTAACATCTGCCAATGAACATTTTCCAATCCGATTGTTCCTCATGGCACTAGGTACCAGCTCATAGATTTTATGAACTCGTATTATCCCACTGACTACATTTGTAGACTCGGCTATTCTAGTGGCAGTGACTTTTCGCCGAACCAGGGCTGGGGAGGCGGAGCTGGTGCTGGGAGCCAGAGAGCTGGGATTTTTTGAACGGAGCCGGAGCTTTATTTTCAGATGTTGGTGGAGCCGGAGCCATCAAAACGTTTGGCAGCTCCAGCTCCTATCCTAGTTATTAGGTCAAGTTTTTAAAACACTTACCCTGATAACAGCTTAAAATACCCGGAGAGCAACCTCAGGGAAATCCTATGAGTTGGACCCGTTGGGGGTTATATCATGTGGGTGTTATATCATTCACCCTTTAACTACAGTTCACAAGCTCACCTATAAGGATCAGCATTTTTAGTCCAAAGGTGGGGGTGACTGCCTTTTTTGTTACATTACAATTTTATGATGAACTCTTACTGATATTGTAATCGTGTTTCTTTTTTGCAGAATATAATTTTTTATTGTACGTTTGTTTGAAAAAAATGACCCTACAATGACAGGAAAATGTAGCAAGTCAGCGGTATTAAAATATTTTAAAGAAGTTGAAGGAACGCAAGAATTAATTTGCCAAGTAAAAAATAAAGATGGATCTGTCGTAATGTCAGAACGAGTGCCAAGACCTCAAATTTAAAACGGCATCTGGAAAGGCAACACAAAGAAGCATTTAAATGGGTCAAGGAACAAGACATGCAAGAAGTACACAAAAAGAACAACCCAATCACTTCTAGTGGGCAATCTTCACTTTCACAATATTTTTCCAACAAAAAGTTACAATTTCAATGACCAAGGAACAATTTAAGAGGCAAATAATCAAATTGGTTGTAGATGATGGAGTAGCACTCGAACTGTTTTCTTCACCAGCACTTCTTGAATTGATGGGAGAACTGGCTGCTAAACTAGGAGTTTCATTGGAAAGGCATTGTGTTAGAGATATGGTGATAAATGATGCTGATAATCAGAAACAATTGTTGAAAGAAATGCTTCATAAAAAGTTTTGCTATCTGAAAATGGACACTTGCACAACGTACAGAGTAAACTGCTTCGCAATAAATGTACATGGCATGAATGACGATAATAAACTGACCAAACGTGCATTAGCATTGGGAGACTCTCATGCTCTTCATACAGACACTTCATAAAATGTTTGAATGAAGAAGTTCTCAAAAAGTTAAACATTAGCAAACAACATCTCTTGGCAGTTGTCACTAATAATGCCGCTGGCATGACCCATTCAGTTGAAAAACTTAATATTGAACCAGAATTATCTAAAGGTGAATGCATTGCTCCTGGCTTAAGTACTTCCGATGATTCAGAACAGGAAGAAATGGTTCTTGATGCAGTGAACAAAGTAACAAATTCAACTGCTGTAGAGCACATGCGATGTGCTGTACATACTCTGCTACTGGCTATTCGTAATGGTTTGAAAGAGAAGCATGCTCAAAATATAATAAGTAAGATTCGGCAGTTTGTGTTAGTCGCACGAACTCATAAGATTGATGAAATTTTGAAACGCATGGTAGGCAGAGGTGCAGTAATAGATCAAGCAACAAGGTGGGGCAGCACTTATTAGATGATCCAGCGTCTTCTGAAGATAAAGGACAGCTGGGTTGACATGGCACATCCAGATATATCTATGAAAGGCAATGGAAGCAAGTGGAAGAACTTGTAACACTTCTTCGATCTCCGTGCCTGGTTACAAAAAAGTTACAAGAAGCAGTCTTGTCACCTGAATTGTTCTATGAAGATGTATGTATGTATTGTTCATATTTATCCTCCATACACGAGAAAGCGAATTGTATCGCTATATTTAGGACGAGACGTCCGCACTCGCTTGGGAGTTGCCATTTCCGAGGTGTCTGGGCCACCTGTCTTCCACATAAAGGCGGGGGCGTCCCGTTAAGCGCCTTGCCCAAGGACACAACAAGCGAACTTGCCGGCTTGTTCTCTACAATCTCCCATAAATGCCGAGCGCCAAGCAGGGAAGCTGTGGATACCATTTTTTAAAGTCTTTTGGTATGACTCGACAAGGGGAATGAACCCCTAGTCTACCGACTGCGAAGCGGATGCTCTAACCACTACACCATCGCGCCGGTTAAAAGAATGTAAAAGTTTGATATGTAAAGTTTGATATTTACCTCATCTAAAGCTGATTGCATGATTGCAGATGCATTTAAATGATGTGTAGAGAGAAAACCCTCCTTAATAGCAATTTGTTATTAGCTGCCATACATGTGGACCTAATGCATCGCGTTACACTTTCTAATTAGCAGATAGATCGAGGAAAGGCAGCCTTGTGTGACTTGGCTGTTCGAATGTATCTTATCCAAAAACAAGCACCCTTGTCTCCAACTACTGAAGCCCAATCAGTTGTAGTAACTGACACAACAGAGTCTTCAACAGGCATTCCTGATTCTGTAAATAAAGTAGACTTTGAGAAGCATCTTGATAATGAAGCCAAACGCAGACGGATTGCCTTGGAGAATCAACAGTCACGTTCAGCATCATCTCCAATTGATAAGTTCCGACTTGATTTTTCTGATGCTTTGAAGGAATTTGAGAAAATAGAAAGATTTTCCAAACTTGAGGTCTTTGAAGCTGTAGAATCCTATCCGAAAATTGTAAGAAATGTTGCTTACGCTGTTACAGCACTACCTGCAACTCAAGTTAGTGTAGAACGATTATTTTCCGCTCTTAGAATAATACGTTCAGACCGCGTGCTTCTATGAAAGAAGACTTGCTGGAAGCCATCATATTTTTGAGAGTAAATCCTTTCTAATTTCAGTAGTTTGATATCTTAAGTTGTTACTACTTGAGCTGCTACAAGCAATGTTGTTATTTGCCCCACTTGCATAGTACAGTACTATAAAGGGAGCTTCTGATATTCAAAGGAAATCTCATTATAAATTTTTCATAAATTACTCCTCCATCATCAAGTGGATTATGCTGGGAAGAATTTTTATTTCAAATGTAGCTATTTTGTGTTACGAAATTTTAATTTAGATGTTTAATTACACCATTAGAAATACAAAAATAATTTGTGCGAGCTAAGGAGCTTAATTTTTTTTAATTTAGGGTTACTGTAATTCTACTGATTTTTCAGATGCATTTCCCTTTTACGTTCACTGAACTGAGTGTTTATCTAAAAGCCATTACTATTTCACAACTATTTTTGGATTTTGCTTTACCATATACTTATATTATCGGTAAAATCCTTGGCTAAAACTACATTACACTTGACTACATTAGTAAAACCTTGAAAACTTGACTGGAGCTGGAGCTTGCTCCGCCTGAATCTAAACACTAGCTCCGTAGGTGGAGCAGGAGCTATAGATTTGAAAATTGCTTGCTCCCGAGCTGGAGCTGGAGCTTGGTCTACGTTAGGCCATCTCCCAAGCCCTGCTCCGAATTGCAGCATAGAGAAACTTTTTACTGATTTCACATCTATGACTCAAGCACCTTTGCAAGAACTTTCTTTTTTCACGCATCGTTACGCTTGACTGAACGTATTGAGGGAAAACAATAACGAGGCTTGTGAACATAAATTTGCGGTTTTTCAGTTACATGAAAACCTATCAAGAATATTCGGAATTTGATGAACTTATGTTGAACTTGAAAGTTTCAACATAACTCTATATGAAGAAGCGAAAAAATAATAAATTATATCTGTTCTGGGGGTAAAAAGCGCTCTTTGAAAATGGGTTCACTTTTGTAGACACTGGGATTATTTTGGTTAAAGAAAGATAGATTTCATATTTGTTTGAAATTAGATAAACAATATCAGACTTTACTACAAATATGTGAAAGGCCAATATTAAATCCTAACTCCAGGAAGAAGAAAGCAAGACTGTGAAAACAAAGGACTAACAAATAGAATGCAACATGAACTTTGAAAAATATAAAATTTTACAAAAAAATGCTCGAGTTGCCTCTTTCTTCCAAATAAAAACTTGAAATCGCTCAAGCGATCTTTTAAACAGATATATATTTGTTGGGGCATTTGTTTATCACATAACTTGATTTTAAGAATCGAGCAAGCATTCGGCACAAATAAATCAATCTCCAACGCAATATCTCCTGGTGGAATTCTGTGCTTCATCTATTGTAATCGTTATTGAAATTGAACTGGCAAAAGCTGAATCAAATATGTGGTGAAGAGTTTCAAAAGCCTGCTCTCGCTCGTTGGGAGTGTAGAGCCAACTAAGAGAGTCAAACAGAATTCTTAGTCTTTTCGGTGAATCTACTTTGCTTACTAAAGGTAATTTTGACAATATTAGTAGAAAGCTTACGCACTAATTTTGCAGTTTTGTTTGCTATAAATATGTTGGTAGCTTTTCAGCTATAGCATGGGTTATGTACATTAGCTACATTTAAAGTACGTTACGTTTAATATTTACCGTTTATATATATATATATGGAAAAGAATGTTACAGTTAGCTGCGTCATAGAAACCATACTTCATTTGAACTCACACTTTCAAATAAAGAAAGAGACGCCTCGATTTTGTTGAGGTCTTGTAAACGCTTTGATCCATTCATTGCAAGAACGGTTCAAAGGAGTTTCTTGCTATTGTCAAATGCTAACATCAGAGATAAATCAAGTCAATTTGTCGTTTGGTGAAAGCATTTACGTTATCGCTAATACATTAGATCCTCGATTTGGTTTGCAATGAAGGGATGAGCATGTTTCAACGAATAAGAGATATGCCGATGATAAAGAGCAAATTATCAACAGAATAAAAAACAATCAACAGGTGAGACGATTTTGAAAGACTTCGTTATGATAATGACTACCTTTTTATAATAATACGGAAGGCTGAAACAGCGTTTGGTAATTCCTCAAACTGGCTGCGAATTTCGCCTGCGTTTTTGTTTGTACTTTTTCAATTTTGTAATTTGTTGACGAAGTTTGCGTAATCGGTAAACGCGACTTAATGAGGATTTGGTTCCAAGGACAATAATACGTCAGCTTTCTTTTAAAGAAAACAGGCAAATTCTTTCATGAAATCATTTATTGGTCAGTTATTTTGCGATTTATGCGTACGAGTCCATGCTCTGGTTATGGGCGCAGCCAGGAAGACATGGTGCCATTCCCTCTTTGATTCCAGTTGCACAAAAAAGGCCAAAACAGCAAAAACAACCGCTTTGAAAAATTTGATCTCTATAAGATGTCTTTTGATTTGTTTCGTTAAAAAGACTGGCAAATGCACTCTGATTTTAACATTAACCTTAGTAGTTAAACGTTTTTGTTCAAAAAATCTTGCCTCGTCTCCCGCCACCCGCCTTTTAGCAAAACCTGGCTGCGCCACTGGTTCTGTTACAAGTCAGACAGGGCCTAGGTAAAGAGCAGATTGCTTTGCTCCACCACCTGTTCCCCATGTATAGATACAGACATCTAGTCACTTGCCTTTTTAGGTTGCAGCAAGCAAGCATGCGGGATTTCCTCACGCTATCTTTTTCTCGCCAAGCCAGAATTTTGCGATTATGATCTTAAAATAGTATTGCTGCCTAAATTTAAATCTAAAAGCAGGCCGCAATCTAGACTCCTTGCTGAGTACACACGTTCTTGAGTGGTAATGGTTTTCTGAAATTAACAAATACACCATAAATAAAAGCTCAAAAGCCAAAAAATAAACGCACTTACGAACTAAAGCAAGAGTTTGCGCCACACAAGATTATCTTTAAATAAAACAAAACTTCAAAACGTCAAGCAATTATAGCCTATTGCCTAGATACAGAAAAAAGATAGGGCCTTTTTCTTCAAACGCAACAATTACGCCTGGAGAGCAACGCAACCACTAATTGACTGCGTTACTGCAGTAGCACACCACCCTCCTTAAAAACACCAGGAAGTTTTTAACATTTGACAAAAATGATGACGATAATAATAATAATCACAACACAATCTACAAACACATTGCACACAAAAAAAACATTCATTAGTTATTGAGGACCAATAATATTCTCAGCAGTGCTGAGCAAGCATAGTTTAGTTATTGGTTGGTTTAGCAACGCTGTTGCAGTTTTAATTTTCGCACTGCAAACCAGTCGATTTTTGTCTTTTTTAGTTTCAACAACAAGTCCCAAGTTCCAAGCATTTCTAGGTAAATTGTCATCAGCAATTAATACGAGATCACCTTTAGAAAAATTGGCAAACGTTTTAGTCAATTTCTGTCGTTTTTGGAGAAACAGCAAATGTTCTTTCACATATCGTTTCTAAAATATATCAGACATGCATTGTGTATTGTACATGCCTCCATCTTTTTCTAGAAAATAGGTCGGACAAATCAAATTCACCAGGTGGCAGTGAAATTTCTTGCTTTTGGTGAAACAGCATGTTTGGCAGCAGAGGCTGCATGTCCTTCACATCGCTTAAAACTGAGGTTAAGGGGCGATTGTTCATGATGTTCTCCACCTCGCACATGAAGGGAATCAAACTTTCATTGTCTAGGGTTTGCAAGTGAGCTACAGCATTCAACACCTTTCGAACCGATCTGATGCATCGCTACCATATACCACCGTGATGCGAAGCGGCAGGAATGTTGAACACCCACTTTATTTGTTTGAGCAACAAAACTTTATAAACAACATTTTGATTCCATTTGTCAATCGACAGCTTTAACTTCTTTCCAGCACGACAAAACTGATAGCATTGTCCGAGCGAATTTCTATCACCGGGCCTCTGCGAGTATTGAAACGTGGCAAAACTAGTATAAACGAACTTGTGGCCAACGGATAAGCGACTTCAATATGAAGGGCTCTTAGTAGCAAACAAGTAAATTTTACTCCGTACGGTTTTATTGTGCTTCTGCCTCGCTTTACTGAAAAGGGTCCGAAATAGCCAACACCCACAAAGGAAAACGGCGGCATTCCCGGAGTAACTCAATCAGATCAGCCATCTTCTGAGCGCCCAGTGGTGCATGAATCTTTCGGTATGTTCCACACTTCCCAAAGATAGTGCGAATTAACGAGTTCGCCCTTGGAATCCAAAATTTTCCTCGCACAGCAGAAAGAACATAATTTCTACCGGCATAGCCAAAAACGCAATGAAAACGAGATATTAACAATGAAGCTACTGCAGACGCGTGAGGAACAAGAATTTGGTGGTTGCTATCAAATGCGATAGGTGCCAAAGCCAATCTTCCACCCAGACGGATAACAACATTATCATCAAGAAAAGGGTCGAAACTTGCCAATTTATTGTTCCGCTTTGGCGGCTTACCATGCATGAACTCTTGCAGCTCATCGACATAATGCTTCCGTTAATGATACTTCAGGACTTGGGGTTCGGCTTCCTGCAATTATTCAAGGTTGATGAATTTGTACTTGGCACGCTCTGTTCTGTGCTTTTGTAGGTTGTGGCGGTAGCGCAAAAGTCATCCCATCGTTATTTTTGACTTATTTCAACTGAAAAACCTAGAAAACAATAATCCACAGTGACATCAGCAGGGGTTTTAACAAAACATACCTTTACTGATCTTATCTCCAGGTCAGGATCGTATTTTCTTTGAAGAAAGTCTAGTTGTTTTGGTCACGGCATAGAGTTTTTCAGAAATTGCGGTCCACGCAACCAAATGGAGCGCTTCAAAATTTCACTTGTGGTTACTCCTCTAGTTATCATATCTGCGGAATTAACGCCTCCAGTTACGAAACGCCACTGAGAGACGTCAGAGTTACCTGAAATCAAAGTAACACGATTGGCTACAAATATTTAAAGGCACGAGACTCATTGCGGATGCGGCTCAGCACAAGTGTGCAATCAGTCCAGAAGTACGATGCGACTTGATCCATTCGTAATTCGCGACGCAAAGCTTAGTCATGTTTTATTGATAAGGTGGCTGCATTGAGTTCTAATCTAGGAACAGTAACACTTTGGATAGGTGTAAGTCTACATTTGGCAAGAACAATGTTACAATGACAATTAAAGCCTTCATCAATGAATCGAACATAACCGACAGAGCCATACGCTTGTTCCAATACGTCCGAAAAAGTGGTGCAATTCAATCATAGATGCATTACCAAAGTTTCTTGACTTCAAACATCGAGAAACCTTGAGGGCAGCAAGCTTTAAGAAGATCACTTAACCACTCATTAACCCGTTTTTGTGATTGATTATCGACTGTGTCATCCTAGGAAAGTTTTGCACGGCACAGATCTTCCTGAAAAACTTTGATTGGTTGCATAAACGGTGATAAGAACCCCAACGGATCGTAAATTGAATTTGTTTTTGACAAAATGCAACGACGATTGCTTAAAATCCTTTTATATTCAATCTTAAACTGCAACACGTCCTCTTTAATCGACCACAACAAATCAAGAGCTCTAATCTATGACCTTTGTGAAAGCAATTGTAAGGATTCACACTCAACAGCAGCTCGATCACTTTCTGTAATGGTTTGCATCACATTGCTGCTATTGCTCACCCACTTTCTCATATAAAAAAACCCTTTCTAAGAAAGTTAGTTAGGTTATCTAATAAGGCAATAGCATGAGATTCACTGGGAGTGGAAACTAAACAGTCATCAGCGTAAAAATTATTTAAAACTGTTTCGCATACGTTTGGAGAAAACAATGACATGTTGTTTTCGGAGGTTTCACGTAGAGCAAAACTGGCACAACTTAGAGAACAAGCTGCTCCAAACACATATACCTTGATTCTGTGTTCCTTGGGTTCATGATCCAAATCCCCATTTTCTAACCAGAGAAATTCTTAAAAATGGCGGTCTTCTTCAAAAATTTCTACCTGATGGAACATTGCTTGAATATCTCCCATAATTCCGATGGACTACAGCCTAAATCTGCGAAGACCCCTAATAACGTGTTAGTGAAATCAGATCCTTGTAATAAACTGTCGTTAAAAGAAATTGCTTGAAAGCGAGCAGAACAGTCAAAAAATATTCGAATCTTTCCTGGTTTGGCTGGATGATACACCCCGTGGTAAGAGAGGTACCAGGTTTGGTCGTCATGTTTGAGCTTTCCAGCCTTTTCTGTATATCCACTACTGAGTATTATTATGCAGTATATATGAAGTAGTATATTATTATAATATACTACTACATATCCACCTCTGTATATCCACTACTGAGCATCTTGTCAACAAGTTTAACATAATCATAATAAAACGATGGATTTTTTGCAAAGTTTCTCTTTGGGTACATAAATCTTTTTAACAATTGATCTATTGGAAGGCATTTTAAGTCTAGGATACCTCAGTGGAAGGGCATTTTTATAATGTTAATTATCATTCAACTGAATTGAACGTGTAACATGTGATAAAAAGCGTTGATCATCAAAAGTCATTTCTGTTTCTTGAGGCAAAGAAAGATCGCTATACATTTGACACATTTGAGACTTTTCAGATTTTACAAAAAAGAATTTCGACTGCATTCGTTAACTTGCGGAGATGTTCGACCTACGACAACCCATCCAAGCAGCGTTTTATAGGCAAAGAGACCACCTTCTTGACTTTGTTTGAACGCTCTTGGCTAAAGTATGTTAAGGTAATCACTACCAATTAGTAGTCCGACACCTGCGTCAAGATCTGGCAGAGCAATGCTGTCCAGGTAACCTCAAATTGATAAATCTACCTTTGATGGAATTTTTGAATTCGAAACTGGCAACAATTTAATAGAGAAACACTGTGTTAAAACAGTACGTTCATTTTCATCCAAATCCAAAAACCTTAAATTTTGAACAAGCTTTGCCTCTATTGCCTGATTTTGACTAGAAATGGTTGTAGTCGTGAGTTGAACGTCACGACCAGTTACTCTTAATTATGACAACAAGCCTGCAGTGCAAAATAAAGCTGTGCTACCTGGATCTACGAAGGCATAAGTTTTAACAGCTTTATGGTAATTATTAGCACAAACCTTCACCGGAAGTATTCGCAGTAGCACATCAGAGGCTTTATGGATGTTTGAACCAACATACCCACTCTTCACCAATTTTTCTGTTGCAAGACGTTCGTTGCAATTCGTAGTAGGGGGATGTAACAACTTAGTATGCTTCTTGTCGCAATTCTCCCTTCGACAACAGTTGGTTCGCGAGCAAGCCGCAGCACGATGACCAGGGTTCAGACTTGCAAAACACAAATTATGTTTAATAACAAATTTAAGCCTATCTTTGTAAGAAAGACTTAGAAAATTCTTACATTGATTTATGTAATGCTTCGCAGAACAAAGTACACGCATTTTATCGACAGATTTCCGGCTAGTTTTCGTCAAGGAAGAGAAAGATTTTTGCCCGACGACTTTACGTTTGGTAGGCAATCCAAAAACTGGGTAATTAGCTTCACGTGCTTGCTTACCGGCAAACAGGCAATGTCAGCAGTAGAAACTGACCGTTTGACGTCATGCATAATGTTATTGACAATTGCACGCCATTTTTGTTGTAATGCTGCTGGCAATCGAGTAATTATTATCTGTTTCAAAATGTGCTGATTGTTATTTTCATCAACACAATCAATTCCCGTAAAGGTGGTCAAACACATCCCCAGATTAACAGGAAATGTCGATAGCTCATTTGGAATACCAGTATTTAGAGTCGGCTCATTGGTGAGTTCAATGAACCCGCTAGTAACTCAATAGAGCTGCCCATATTTTTTTTAACAACTTTGGCGATCTTGGGAGATACGTACTCTGAATCATTGATGTTTTGCTGAAATCATGTGGGTGGCTCATAAACATTCTCGTTTTGTTCGTGCGCTTGTTGTCGTACTGTGTATCGTTGTAAAAATCATTCGTTGGCCTAAAAACTGCTCATAAAAGAAAATACATAGCTACCTATGATGATGTAACAATACTGGGTGACTAAGCCGTATGGCTAAGTGTGGTTTCATCTGACGTGCGTCGAAGTGCCTAGCAAATAAGCATATAAAGAGAGGCATCATTATTTTAATTCATTCGATTCGATTCGCTTCAAATCAAAATCAATTTCAATTCAAATCAAGATTCATGCTTCCAACGTGGTGTTTGTGATATAAATATATTCGTTCTGTGGAGTCAGACGATCTGTTGGGTACCACTCAATGAAAGGAAACACGATCCCCACACAACCATTTCGCTTGTTGAAACGCTTCTTCAGCATTGTTCATGTACATACAGCTACCAAGAGGATCATGTGGCATACCGCTTGTGAATTGAGCAAGATAATATAAACACTGTCTCGAATCTTGTTCCTTACTTTCAATCAAAATTTCCAAGGCTATAATAAATTTACAGTACCTGATTGGTTCACCAGAAAACACTGGTATTTTGTCAGACGGAAATTTTATTGTAGCCATGCGATCTGCAAAATCTTACATTGCATTACTAGCATGCATACAAAGTCAAAGCTTTCTATCTGTTTTTATTGACATAGCTTCATCGCTTTCCTTTCGCTTCATGCTGGTAAGTATTATATGAGTCAAGCATTTCATAACGTCACCAAATCTATCCTTCAAAGCATGGACAGCATCATATTGACCAGACCACCAAGTGGGATTTAAGGCTTTTAATGTAGGATTTGAGCAAGAACACCATGGACATTCTGAAGCTTTTGCCACCGCAAAATACTATGACCGAAAAAATTATATACCGGCTCAATGGTGTCGTAAGATTGACGGGTCTCAGCCACGGCTTCCATGGCATCTTTTAACACCAGGTTTAAATTGTGCGAAGCACAATGCACGTAGTAAACATGTGGAGCCACATGCCACATCTTGGATCTTCTTATCCTAGCCGGAGTACTTCCCGCTCATCACCGCAGCGCCATCATCCTTGTCCAGGGCAGTTTTTTTATGTCAAGGCCCTTCTGCTAAATGGAATTCGTTATCAGTTTGTGCAATCCAATATCATATGAATTTTCAACTTCGATAAATGAAGTGAACGCTTCAACAACTTTCAGTCCTAATGGCGTTTCATCATCGTGGTAATCGATTTTGACGTAACGAAATACTTCACTTAACTAGTCTTTTTTGCTAACATCTTTTGTGGTATCGAGATTAATGGCAAAGAAGGAGCGCTTTGTAGTTCGCTTTTTATATCATGGAGAACTTCTTCAGCTAATACTGATATTAGTTCATTTTGCATCAAAGGACTTAAATATTTTGGACAACCTTTAGGTAGTTGTAAAAGTTTGTCTGAAACAGTGTCGTATTTGGCAAGAAGCTGAATGATGGAGAGAAAATTGCCCTTGCTAACCTTCAAAAGTTCTTTGTTGGATCCACGAAAATGCAAGTTGCAGTTTGCTAACATCAATGTAATATTCACTAGTCTTTCCAAAACACTTTGCCAAAGTTTGTTTTTGAAGAAACGATTAGTGCAATGCTTCTTCTATTGTCCCCTGTTTTTACAACAACTCGACCGCGGCTCGTCTTTACTTCCACACGTATTGATTGATTTCCCAGGAATTCCAAAAGAATTGACTCTCCTCCAAATTCAATTTTCATCAATAAAATTTATCAAAAGTTACAAAAACCTTATTCAAATAGAATGAAAATAAAAAACAATGATTAGTAACGCACATAAAAACAGTCACAATACGGTTCCTAGGTTTGTCACTAAATAGTAGACGCGCATAAAAACAGTACAGTACAATTCCTAAGTTTGTCACTAATCCTTGCGTTTGATAGCTCATTAGAGTTGCAATTAATTAGACTGAAGGTAAAATTTTAAATTATTCTTTATTTTTCATGTTTTTAATTCTATTTGATAAAAATTTTATTTTATGCGAACAATGACTACAATAATAGTGAGAGGGGCAACACAAGCAGTTACAGTAGTGACCTATGCTGCTTCTCAACTATTATGGCAAAGGACTTTAAGTTGAAAGTAATGCGATTATACATGATGACAAGTGAAAAGCGTTAACCACAGATTATATGACATACAAGCAAATAAGCGTGAAAAGCGTGTAACACTGACACTGGCAGATTCATGAAAACACATTATACATTTGGATGCAGTTTTACGTCATACCCAGGACGCAACTAGTTCATGGCATGATACCCTTAGAAGCATAATCAGAAGCATGGATGCAGTTTTACGTCGTACCCAGGACGTTAAACTTCGTTTTAAATGCAAATACAAGGTCCGAATATTGGATGCAGTTTTACGTCGTACCCAGGACGGCATGGGAGGTATTTCTATCGTGATTTTTTGTCCTATACTCATTATTAATTAAGAATCTCTTTTGAGCAACTGTGAAAAATATTTACAGTTTGTTTATCAACAGGACATCACGATAAGATAATTTCAAAAGGAAACGTATTACATGCCTAGACATTTGGATGTAGTTTTACGTCATACCCAGGACGTAAAGGGAGCACAGGCATTCGCACCACACAAATATTACATTTGACAAAAGTGATGAGTTACAGAAAAACTATTATTGAATATATGTGTCTCACAATTAGATTACTTCTTATAGAAGTAAGGCTTTAGTATGGGAAGTATGCGGGTTTCCCAGTCGGGATTACAGTTTTCTATTTTATGCATTTTCATTGTCAACATGTTTATGACTTCGATTGAGGGAGTAGGATCCTTCAAAAAATCGTTTCTCATATTATACAAGGTGCACCATTTCAGAAGAGCTTGACTTGAAGTAGGAGGGATGTCCATTTTAATTATCAAGGCTTTTTATTTTTTATCGTAATTGGTTATAAACGTTTCTCTTAACAAATAATAACCTTCAAACATAGAGTGACAACATTCGTAGGTCATTTAACAATTCGGTTAATTCATGATGGTATTTCCTTAATTCATGGTTCAAAGCGGGCATATTAGCAGAGCTGGAAAGTGCGTTCAAACAGTCTATGATTTGTCTATTTAAAGTCATCTCCATTTGTCTGCAAATGGTTTGAATCCATCTACGAGTAGGTTCATCAGGGTCTCGATTATGAATTTCCATTCCCATACTATAGAGTCGACGAAAAATGGCATAATAGTTGTCATAAGTATCGTCGATTAAGTCTCGGACAATTTCTTCAAAGAGGGCCATTATTAAAAATATTTTGTTTAATTTATCAAAAAGTTATCTATCATGCATTAATGGATCAATGATTATCACATTCATTTTAAGGCGCAACACAACGTGGGGTATTGATTTTATAAGAGTATAAGTTTTTAATGATTGAATTTTGAATGCGCGATGTCAAGGGATGTTTTAATTATTTCTTTTATTATTTATTTTTGCCTTTAAGAATAGATGAATTGCTCTCCAAAGGAGAGGCCTTTGTATCAAGCGTGAACAATGTGCATAAGCCCAGGCGAACATCAGCTCTGGTACACATGTCCTTCTTAAAATACAAAGTATTCACTATTCTTTTCTGTCTAAAAGCTGTCTTTTAGTTTATTTTAAAGTTGACTATCCCTCAACATTTCACATTCTATCTTTTAAACTTTCATACATCTTTACTCAACACATGACTTTCTACATTTGAAGCACACCAGACATTGACTTCCCATATGTATCTTGTTTGCAATCTTTTTTTATCAGAATGGGAGGTTCAAGTGTCTCCTTTTTTGGAAATCAGGAAATCACAAGCTTTGTACAAGTCTGTTATTTGATAAGAAGTGGGAGTGCAATGTCCGGTGTTTTTCCATAGCAAAGTGCAATCAAGTGCAATCAGCGCAATTAAAGCATTTTGTTTTTGCAAGTCTGCTGCAGTTTGCAATGAATTTCCTGCGAAGCAAATAGCAAAGATAAGGTTGCACTGAACATTTTCAAATCAAAACTTTACACTTTACAATTCTTAGTTCATAGTTCTTTTGATTGCAGCAAGGCTAGATAGCAAAAGACAAAAGTATAGCAATACATAGCGCATAAAAACAAAGTCTATTACTTTTTATCAGTTCATTGTCTCAAATTGGTGGGGTTCATCATTCTTTGCAGAGATTCATTGTTAAAGGTTTCTGGCGGGCTTCTTTTCTTGCACTTTGGGTGGTATTTGCAGATGCATATTCCTCCAAATATCAAGGCAAGGACTGCTAGCGCTGGGAGTAGATATGGCAAAAGAGGTTTTAAAATGTCTTTTCCAACAGTAGTAATGACATCTCCCACAGTATCAACAACAGTTTTTGGTATTACTCCAAGTCCTTTTTTCAAGTTGTTTATAAATTCTGAGGGGGTAACGTCGTCAATTGAGAAATTTACGGATATGTTCGATGGATGCCATTTTTTAAGGGTAATATTAATGTAGGCAGGAATGCTATCATTTGCAATTTTTATTAATTTTTTTATAGATTCCGTTTGATTTCGCCAGCTTCTAGTTTTGTTCATTTGTTTTTGAAATTTTTTATCATCTAATGTTATTTGTTCGCCTAATTCAGTTGTCTCATTAGCGATTTGTTGTGCCAAAACCTTTAAGTATAAGTTTCCTTGCGATATTTTTGTTAAGTAAATTTTGGAGGGGTCAAATAAATTGACTCCTTTAGTGCTCTGTATTTGTTTTAATATTAGGCGGTCAAGTTCTGCTTCAGCCGTAGAGATTTCGCGAAAGGTTTGTATGGACTTAAGATAAGCACCTAGATTATTTAGCAAAAGTCTTCGATTTGCGTCGATTTCCGACTGCAAGAAATCGTCAGTCGTGGATTGCAAAGTTTGCAAAGTTAAAGTTTGAGTGAGTGATCTTATGATGGCTTGATTTTGCACCGTGTTTACCGCTTCTAAAGAATTTATATGGTCAGAGAGTTCTCGTATATTTCGTTCATCTTGTTCAAATCTATCATTAACTCGGGATTCTAATTCCATTAATTTATCGTTAATTTCTTCTTGTAAGGTCAAGCCTGTTGTTACGCCAGTAATAGCGTTACTAATGAGACTAGTAAGGAATACAAATAAGACCACTCCTCCCGTTATCTGCCTCTTATGTCTCCTTTTTGTGTCCTTAGGCGGGTTTCCCATTTGTCCATCAGAACCGAAGATTTTTAGGGGGAGTCCTGGAAATTTAGTTAAGTTATGTGCTGGGTCGTATTTAACTTGTTGGTAAAAGGCTAATTTAGGGTAGATACCTCCAACAAGGACATGGCATTTTGGTTTACTCTTAATTCTTTGATTACATTTGACGTCGTTTGTTACCATGCTAGGGAAGGTTTCATGGTAATATTTTTGGACCTTGGACAAGAGAGGGGGTCCATCTCTATAAGCTTTGGCTTTGTCATTTGTTGTGGGGAGGAGTAACTTTATTCGTTCTGGAAGTGGTATCATCATTTTTTGGTCATTATTTATTTTTTGAAGGTGTTTTTGTATGAGGTTCATGGCTGTGGAATTATCATATTCCTCTTGAATCACGATATCAGTGAGGATCGGTTCAAAAGGAAATTCTTTTCCTTTTATGTTACATGTTATTGTTCGTTTATACCAAAGAGTCTGTACGTCCCAATTGTGACATTTTTCTCCATTCTGACAGCAAGGGGACCAGTATGCTGACCGGTATTCCCATGATTCCTTTCCATAGGAAAGGGAATAAGAAATGTCACAGCATTGGAGATTTTTATCTGTAGGATTTACTTCGAGACACCCTTTAATATCTGGTGTACACACTGATATCCATCGGTGAGTGGCGGATAGTGTGCAATTCTTTGAAAACCAATAGTGTTGCCAGAAAATTCCAGTTAAAAACGCGTGACCTTTTACATTGATCAAAGGTTCATCTTCATTTGGGTCGTACGTTATGTCTCCAAAGCACTCATAGTTAGAGATACCACATGTTCCCTGTTTCGTTTCGGTTTTGCAATTTGCTTGTACCACGGCATATTGATCCAGCAAAGATATCACTCGCTGTTTATACATTGCCAGTAGAGCAAAGGTTCTATCGTCGGGAAGGATAAAATCCCATATTTCCGGCACAAATACGTCTGGTTGTCTATTCATTTGTATCTTCCAACGGTGTCGAGCAAGATGACCCGTTTGACGCGTGATTGGGATGTTTACTGCTAAAGCGTCTTTGGTTAGGTGAGGAACAATGTCCCTTATTTCTCGTGCACAAAGACAGGTTCGTTCCATAACATCTATTTTTTCCCAATATTTGGATTTGGGGTAATACTTTTGTGTGAAGGTGTTTCCCTCAGCTACAGCGTATCCAAAGATTTTGGAATACATCGGTATTGGATTTTTCCACGCATAATCCTCCTGGGTTTGTTCCCAGAGTCGATCAAAGGAAATATGTTCCCAAGTCGCGTTTGGCGTATGTTGCATGTTGTCTGGAATGGGAGTGGATGGATGGAGGAAAGTTCCCTCGGTTATTGGGGCGAGGGCAGCCTCTGCACCCGTTCCGCAATATCCGAGTGTGATTAAAGATATTTGTGATAAACTTTTACGAAGGGTAGATGATTTGGAGCGTTTCATCGACGAGTTGGAAGACGAGGGCGATTTCCCCCCGCTTTTTGAAGGAAAGCAGTGAGAAAAGAGGCATGGATAAAGTGCTACTGCGAAAGTAGCAATGAGGAAAACGAGGGCAATACTTTGAAAAAGTGCCTCAGAAGATCGGTATGGTAGAAAAGGAAAAAGAGCACCATGGTTATCTTCCCACTGAGTATGTTTCCACAGTTCCAAAAGTAAATTTTCGGGAGGGGGTATGGGCTTTGCGTAAGCCGGTAAAGTCAATGCAAGCATTATTGTATGTTGCATGGTACGAGCATATCTTCCCGGCCGATAACGCGGTGGTTCGTGGGTAGAAGTTTTAAGGCGGTCCCTATCAGAAATAAGATAAAAGTGATATAATCGTCGTGAAAGACAGCAAGTAAGGAAGGCGAAGAAAACAGAAAAGAGAATAGATATGCCAGCTAAAGAGAGCATAACGTGTTCATAGTAAGGAAAGGGAGGGGTGTACGCTGTAGGGTTATAATTTCTGGCTGCATAAGATGCATTGGCAACGTTTTTTATATGGGTATTTAATTGATAGGAAAACTCTTCCAATCTGTCATTAAGTTGAGATTGGACATATTCAAGTTGATTCGCTGTAAGCAAATTTCCAGCTATGACAGTATCTAATTGATGGAATACTTTCGAAAAGGAGGTGGTATTGGGGGACAATACTAGGGAAATTTGTTTTTCAAGGTTAGAAAGCGATGCTAATTGTCCATACACGGTGTTTGGGGAGGGATGTTCCCGATAAACAATTTGAAATCCTTGTTCGACTTCTGGACTGCGCGCGGTGAAGCGCAAATAAACTATTGGGCAAAAAAGAGGAAGTAAAATGGGAGGGATGTGGTTAGTGCCATTAAAAATTAGTGGGTTTTGATCTCCACTTTCTATTACCAAATTATCCTGAGCTTTAGTACGGAATTTTACGATTGTTGCATGTATGCAGTAGTTGCGTCGTGCTGCTATCGTCCAAATACATGCTACATTATTGGGGTATGGGTAAGGAGCGAGTGGAGAGTAGAGATTTTGGTCTTGGGAGGTGGCCATTTGTTGGTAGCCACAGCGTCCTAAGGGATAATATGGTATTTCCGAAGTCCGTTCGAAGGTCAACTGGAATCCGCGGAAGTTATGTTCCGAATTTGTACGAAAGATCAATAGTAAGCGCGAGGAAGTGAAATAGAAGGGTGTTCTGAAGGACATGATACCGCAGAAAGTATATATCAGGCGATTAAATTCAATAATTTGGAGATAGTCATCACATGTTGGGTCAAGATGAAGATTTTCAATTATCATTTTAAGGGCAGTATTAACAGGTGTATCTGTACTGATTTTATATTGTCTATTTAAATTTGAAGGGTAGTTATGGGTGGGGAAACCAGGGGAGGTAAGATTAATAGGCTGATTTCCGACCTTGACATGTATTATAGTTGGGTCAGATATTTGAGCGTGTACAGAATATCCAAAAGTCAGAAGAAGCAAAATCCACATCCTGTAAACAAAGACATACTTCAGTCGATGGGAGTAAACAGGTGATATGGAATAGTAGTCGATACAAGATATATATTCATAGATAGTGTCTGAAAAATGTTAATATTATGTTCAAGCAAAAGACGCGTACTGATTGATAACACTTTGGGGATTCCTTTACGGAGTGCTCGTTGGTAAATATGCGTATCATAGAGCTGTGGGGGAGCAATGGATGTAAAATGAATGTACCAACGTGTCATGGGAGACAAACCTTGTAATTTAATAGAGGGCAATGCTTCAAGTGTAGTGACGTGATAAAGAGTGAGGGGGGGACCATCGTAAAGGTCCGGAGGGAGAGGGTCTCCACCATGACTGTGGCCATATTTAGCCATTATCCATTGTCCGGAAAAGTTCAATCGTGGTTCATTTTGCAATTCTCGAAGAAGGAGTTGAAATTGCGGATTGCTTAAGCCAGCACACAGGGGACGCAAGCATTTATCAACAGGGTGTTTGCCCTGTTTGCTGTATTTACATTTGGAATGGCGCAAATGGCGCGTGATTTGACGAGAAATTGCCTCCATCAAAGAGGGGGCAATGAATAGCGCGGGCCATGCAATAGGGTCATCAGAAGAAATGGCCAACTGTTGCCATGCCATTCGCGATAGCGCATCCGAAGTGAACACTTGTCGTGAGGGTTTGTGCATTATTCCCAAAATGGGATGAAGACAAATTGATTGTAAGTACCTGACCAAAATGAGGTCAGTGGGGGGCTTTCCTTGTGCGAAATTTTGCACTAAATGGAAGACACCCATATTATCCGTTATTATCATGAAGGGGTAGATGCGCAAGAGATAGTGATATTTAAGGATCACTCGTTTCAAAGCATCAAGTTCTTTACGACAAGGGTGTGCAGCGCGTTCGGATGTGGTTTTCCATGCCTGTGAAGAATAGGCTAAAGGAAAAACTTGAGCTGTTTCCAAGGGTTCCTTGTCTATCTGGAAGAGGACTGCTCCGTAACCGGTATTGGATGCATCCGTCTCCAAATATAAAGGTCGCATGGGCACAAAATGTGAGAGCACGGAGGGGTTTTGCAAAATTTGTTTTACAGCATCGAATGTTTGCAGCAGCGCAGGCGTCCATTTGATATATACACGGGGAGCCTGGGAGGCTGAAACACCTCCAGTATGAGCATCGAACGGATGCAGAAGTTCATTTAATCGTGGGATATGCTCGGCAACATAGCGTAAGGCTCCTAAAAAGGAGCGAACCTGGAAGACTGTTTGTGGAGGAGCCAAGAGAGTTAATGCTCGTAGTCTCTCGGGCTGAATGAGGCGTTGGTGAGGTGAAATTACTTCTCCCAACAAGAAAACAGATCGTTTGCCGATAAAGCTTTTGCCGATTGAAAGAGTCAAAGAGTATTTGGTGAGGTGCTCAAAGAGGATACGAAGAAGGCACAAATGTTGCTCCACCGTCCTCGTCGCGATGAAAATATCATCCATATAAATGGCTAAATGAGAGGATGATTTTTCATCGGGGTACTGTTTGTGGAAAAGTTGCTGTACAGGTTCCCAAATAGCCGCGTTCATATTTTTTTGCCAGATAGAGGGGGAGTTGATAAATCCCATTGGCATGCATCGCATGCGAATCTCTTTAGTCGGATGCGATATGCCGAAGAACTGTCGATCGTTTTCAGCTACTTTGCAGTGAAAGAACGCCTTACTCAAATCTAATAAGGAGAAGATTTCCTTTTCAGAGGCGATCTGAAAGACGTCGGCAATCAATGGTAGGGTGTTTTCGATTTTTTGTACTTTTGTGTTCAAGGGAATGAAGTCTTGGACAACTCGCCATTGCTGTGAAGGATGATAAGTGGGTAATTGTCGCTGTTCCTCATTAACCTTTTGAGGGACAACAAAAAGTGAAGTCTTCCACGAAGATGGGCCGTACTCGATAATGCCCATATCAAGATACTTAGCAATGTTATCCTCCAACGCTTTTTTCTGTTCAGGATGACGCATAGGATATGCGGGACAAGTAAATGGAGGGGTTTTAGGATCCACAAGGTTGACTGTACAAAGATAAGGAAGGGTCTGCGACCCGCGCAGATGGCCTTTCAAATCAGTAAGTTGAGAGTGAAAAGGTTCGTAAACAGCATACCACTGTTCACGGGGGATGATTGTGTTAGTTGGGGAGTGTAAATCTATTTTAGAAGGTTCTTGGCTCGACAAAATCTCGACGTTTTTCTTTCGTGAGGTCAAGTCTTGCAATAGGGTATCAGCTTGAGATGCTGGGAGTTTTTCATCAGTTACAAAGAAATATCGTTCATCACATTCATCACACTTTATCCTACCCCCCTGCTCGCATTGGGTAACCTCTTTGTTCCCTTTGGAGACTTGTGCGTCTTGGACGCAGGATGGACTGACTACAACAATTCCATCCTCTTCGGAGGGGATATACTCCGGAAATTGCGTGCGTACATTACAAATTGGCACGTCTTCCACCGCATATTTTTGTTCATCACACACTGTCCTACCCCCCTGCTCGCACCGGGTGACCTCTTTGTCCCCTCTGGAGTTTTGTGCGTCTTGGACGCAGGATGGACTGACTACAACAATTCCATCCTCTTCGGAGAGGATATACTCCGGAAATTGCGTGCGTACGTTACAAACTAGCACGTCTTTTGCCCCGTCGGCAGGTTGTCCGGCTCCCACCGGGTCCTCCGTAATGTGCACATCTTCAGGAAGCGGCGTATTCCTGGTAATAACTTTCCCTTTTTCACAACATTCACACATCACATTCATACAATTAGAAGAAGAGGGAGGAGTGATCAGGTCCATCCCGTGTAGTACAGTCAAGGCCGTGGAAACTTCAGAAGGTCGTTGGTAAGAAACAACAAAATTAGGCAAATTAGCAATTACTGGAATCCAATCGATTCCTATGATATTAAAAGGGACATCTTCACTTACACAAAATGGTACAACTACGTCACAAAATGATATATAAACAAATGATGACAAGGTTTTTTTGCCACCTACCCCCTGTATAGGGAGAGAGATGGTAGTTTTGTTAGCAAAAGCGCGAAGCCAGAACTTCTTAAGGGTTTTTAATTTAATAAGGTTGGGAACGCTGCCGGTATCAGCAAGAAATGTTACTCCAGTCGGCGTATGCGTAAAATAGCAAAGTTTTCCTGAAAAAGCGTCATAAAAGAGGTGTCGTGTGACTTTATTTACATATGTGGAGACTAGAGTATGTGTAGGGGTGAGGAATTGGGTTACCGGGTTATCCAATTCCTCTTCTAGTTTTCCGGAGGAACTTCTGGAGAAGGATTGGGGTTCGTGGTGTGCCTCGGGAATGAATATGGATATTCGGGCACTTGGTGAAAGATCGGAGCAGAGGTTCCTGTCGAATTTGAAGACAGGGAGGTGTTAGAGGTTTGGGAGGTCAATGAGTGAGCATCATCAGAGTGGTTTGCCACTTGAGCATTGCGATTTTGGCCAGGAACGACCCATGCATGATCTCTAACTTTTTGTTTTGTTCTCTGCCACGAATTGTTACTAGGGCGTTGGTAAGGTTGGCGTTTTTCGCGATAAGATTTTTCATTATATTGCCTCATCAAAGCATCCAAATCTCTCAGAGACATGATTCTCTTTTTTAAAGCATTTTGTCCCCTCAGAAAAGGGAGCCATTCATTGTCATGTCTTAACTTGTAGGTCGTGGTCATGGGAAGCCGATCTATGATTGTCACGTAACCTGTATTAGGGTCGACTTCCAGTCTCTTTCCACATTGGTCGAGAACAGCCTTTATCAAACATTCTGAACTTTTGTGTCCAGGTCTACCACAGGTATAGCATTGATAGATCTGTCCTGTAGGCAACTGCAGAGCTTTTTCCATTGCAGTTTCATTGTTCTGGAGGGTAGACTGAAAAGAGGGGGATTGCGAAGAGGTGTTGTTCAATCGGAACATAGATGTAGACGATGTTCTCGGTTGTCGCGAGTGGTTATATCCTACGTTTTGGCCATATCTATTGGGTGGCTGGACGTTTCGCGTGCTCTTTCTTGGTTGGGGTTGAACAGGAAAAGAAATAGGTGGGGGATTTGGATCTTGGAGATAGCGTTGTTTATCACCGCGTATCATGTTCTGGTATTTCTGGAGCCTATTGAAAAAAACATTCCAGGAGCCTTGTTCTGCTCCCAAAAGATTTACCTGTATTG
This sequence comes from Trididemnum clinides, assembly GCA_963675345.1. NCBI lineage: Eukaryota > Metazoa > Chordata > Ascidiacea > Aplousobranchia > Didemnidae > Trididemnum > Trididemnum clinides. The sequence continues at coordinate 15,655,023 of OY776302.1, forward strand.
CTTCAGGCAATCGTCGGCGTATTCGTGACAGATAATCGAGGCCGTGGTCTGTTTTTGAGATCATTTTGTCTTTCATGGGGATGCCTGCCTCCATGAAGACAGGTGTAAAATGGAGGGTGGCGTTATCCTTTTCCCAGTCGAACTTGTGTATGCAAGAGATGATCTGGTCGGACAATTCAACTATCACGCTAGGGAAAGATTGTGAAATCATTTCAAGGACATTTTGCCATGAGGGGCTATCCGTTTGTAAGAGGGTAGCCAGAGCCTCGGCCACTTCTTTTCCTTTAGGCAAACCCGATTTCTTTAAGAGCTGAATCATTTTATTGCATAACAGTCGGTCATGGGGAGTGCTTCCATCACCGTGTGGAACCATTTGCAAGATGCGGTTGATCCATTTCGTGACAGTAGTGCCTTTTGAGAAAGGAGGGAGGGCAGCTAAGTATTCAGAGTATTCTCGTAGAGGAATGGGTTTCTGGTTTGGTTCCCTGGGTGGTATTTCTGTCATTAGGGAGTCGGAGAGGGAACTCAGGTCGTCTACTTCCTCTGGAATAGAATCCTCAAATATTCCCAATCGTGGTTTTGCACTCGGTGGCGTTTTCTCTGGTGGGTGTGGATTGTATGTATAGGGCGATGAAGTAAGAGGGCCTGACATTCTAGCACCCGATGTACTTGGGTGTGATAAGGCAAGGGGGGCCGACAATCTGGCACCTGATGCACTTGGTGCCTCTGCTAAAGTAGCTGAAAGTTCTTGTACTTTTTTTGCCAGTTTGTCAAGGGCGTTTTGCCTTTTTGAGCGAGTATGGGCGGCGGGCCCAAGGGTTTTAGGTCGCACTTCTTCCTCATCATCATTTTCGATGACATAGGAAGGGACAGGTGCAATCTCCTCTTGTCCTATCCCGTCCATTATTACAAAAGAAGGGGTGGGTTGTAGAAGAGAGGGATAAAGAGATGTTGCTTTTTCATAAGGAGGTAAAGAAGATGTGTCATCAACATTTGAGGGTGCAGTTGGCTCGATATCGTGGTATGCCTGGTGTATTTCTTGTAACTCAGGAGGCGTTACTTTAGTGGTTAGTTTATCAAAGGTCTTTTCTAAGGCCTTTTGGTCTTTCTCAAGTTGTTTCGAGCCCTTTTCCAAAATTTTGAGGTCAGTTTGCAATTTAGGTTTTAATTTTTGAATTACGTCTTCATCATGTCGCATTTGTTCTATTTGATTTTTTAAGGTATTTCGTAACTCGGTATGTTCTTTAAGGCTGTTAGTTAGCTCGCGATTATCATCTAAAATTTTTGTAATTAGGCTAGCACGTTTTGTCTTTTCTTTATTAGTATTTTTCTTTTTAAATAGTGGCATATTAACGATCTAACCTGTATTGGTGGTTGATTTTATTTGGTAGATTTTGTTTTGAACTCGGAAGAAGTCCGTTCAGATGGATATCCGTTGTCAATTGGAAGTCCCGGGTCTGGGCACCAGTTTGGAAATTGTGTAGCAGGGTGAAGTTCACCCTGTTCATGCTTGATGAATGACATAATTATTCATTATGACCTTGACCATTTATATATATATCTTCCTAGTTTTAGACCTGATTGTGTCACAAAATGGTAATAATTTGTTGAAAATGAACGATCGCTTTGGAGCGGAACTTTAGGGAAATGTCTTTTAGGTTGTTTGGGACCTGCTTCCATACTTGCTTTTTTGATCTTTGAGTTTACAATAATATTGAGAAAGTAGTCATTTTTGCTTGCATCTGATATATCTTTAGAAGTATCGGAATTTTTCGTCTCACGAATGCTGACGTCTTCGTCGTCCGCTTTAAGTGTTTCTGGTCGAGTTAGCCACGAACTCATTCGCTGAGAGTTTCTGGCTGTTTCAGCTATTTTTCTCCTTTTACCTTGTCTCTTATATGCTTTGCTTTGATAATTTTTTTTCATATTAAATTGCAGTCAACTAGATTTCTACAACGTTGTTACTCAAAGCCTAAAAAGTTTTATAAAATTTAAACAACTGTTAGTAAAGTTTAAACTAACAAACTCTCTTTGTTATTGTTTTTTCGGCTCACGAAATAGTACTGCTGCGAGCGTAAGGACTGCGGTATGTCTAGCAAAAAGGATTCAAATAGCAAGCTCAAAGCTGACTTTTTTCAGTGACTCAAATCACAACTTCTTTCAACGAAAGAAGTTTGTTACAACGGTTAGTAAAGTTTAAACTAACAAACTCTCTTTGTTATTGCTTTTTCGGCTCACGAAATAGTACTGCTGCGAGCGAAAGGACTGCGGTATGTCTAGCAAAAAGGATTCAAATAGCAAGCTCAAAGCTGACTTTTTTCAATGACTCAAATCACAACTTTTTTCAACGAAAGAAGTTTATTGCCAGAAATTACAAATCTGGTCTCTTACTAATAGAATAACGTCTAGCACCAGATGATTAAACTAAATTTATGTAGCTTAATTAAATAGAATAATTGCGCAAAAAACTCTCCACCCGAGTCGGGCTGTTAGGGCGACTTGCGAGATCCGAATGGGGTGCAGGTGTCAAGACAATGCACATTTCTGCTCTTTTCTTGGTCTACTTCACCTCTGAGTACTGCGCATCAGATCGGTGTGGTAGTACGCATACTCACCTCATTGACAGCATTCTCAATGATGCTTTGCGCATTATCACTGGATGCTTGCGTCTCACACCAACGGAGAACTTGCCTATCCTCGCAGACATCTAGCCAGCTGAGCTCCGCCGGTTAGGAGCGACACTCTCTTTGGCGAATTGTGCTATCCATGATCCCGACCGTGTACTGCACGGACAGTTAGTCGGAAAGCAGGACGCGCACCTGGGAAGACTTAGATGAAGACGCCCATTTGTACCTGCTGCGTGGAAACTATTTGGTAGTTTGTCTAAACTGGACATCGGCGTGAAGCAGTGAACGAAACAAAAATGGAACGCGGACTACTTGTAGAGCACTTTAATGGTACGTGCTTTCATTCCCAGGATCAGTTTAAAGCCACTTGGAAAGAGTCTGCCCAGAACATCTTGGGTAAGGCTCAATCGCCTGCGAACTGGTGTCGGACGTTTTCACTTGTCCATGTACAAATTGGGTCCTGCTCCTTCACCGATTTGTGAATGTGGCCCCACTGAGCAAACTGCAGATCACGCTATATCTTCATTTTTCATACATGATGTACCAAGAGGAACACGAGGGCTGCAGGTTTTGGATGACACAATTTGATGTTGGCTTAACACCATCACTGCCAGCATCTAATCTGGGCAGCGCATCAGCCCGGGATGGTAAAAGGAGAGACCCTCGGTCCTGGCCTTGATTAGTGCTGGCTCGGATTGAGTTTGGATGCCTGACCAAACAACCAAGACGACGACGAATCAAATAGAATAATCTTTATTCTTACTAACTAAGGCGTTAGTATGGTAAAAAAATGTAGAATTATATCAAAATCATCAAGTGACAATACGTGTTGGAGGTCATAAAGCAAAGCTTATTGACAATTACAAGCTAAAATAAAGCGGATAAATATGATGCTATACGATCATTATAGCTTAAACTTATTTTACCAAACAGACTTGAGTGGAGTAGCGTACCGATTACGTCAGGAATATGTCACAATTAAAATGAATTTGTCACAATAGAAAGTTTAAATATATTAAGAAATACTTCAAAGAAATTAGATGGTTAAATATAAATTAAAATTATTGATAAAGCGTGGTATTTAATAATAACAAGTTTATTAAGCTTTTAACAAAAATATTTTACAATAAAATGTAGCAATGCGGAGATCCTTCGTGCTGGGGCCTCGGTGCATTACACGGCTGCACCGGGGGTAGTTACAGCCCTGCTCTTGGTCCGAACAAGCCGTTTGCAGATATAAAAAAGTTCCGAAAAACGCACAATATTTCGTTTTTGGTAACTTGGCTTTCTATATTGTTTTACGCAGTAAGATAAAATCGAAGATAATCAGTTCTTGGAAAATGGTCCGTTGGGATTCAAAATAGTTCTCAAGACCAAAGAGGCAATAGTAGTTGTGAATCTACTTGGAAAAAGCAGGAAAATACAACAATATCTGCGCACCTGTCTTTACACAGCATGTGAAGGTATTTGATGTAGTAAAGTGAGACAGAATGATGGAGGTTCTTCAGAGAATTGAACCAGATTGGAAAGACCAACAAAATGATTGCGAGATTGTACATGGCACAAGTAGCGATTACCGGAATGTATGGAGAAGTATGGAACCAATTGCTGTATGAGAAGTGCTTGGTAATGCCATTTAATTTTTCCACGTTTATGTTACAGATATCGGGAAATTATGATAAAAGCTTTATGGTAGATGGCGAGGAATTTTGAATAGATGTTTAGGGAAGGCGAGTCAATGCGATTAGGTTTGTAGATGACCAAACGATGGTTGACGCATCAAACAAAAGAGAAAATTTGATCTGTAAACTCGAAGGAGTTGGAGAAGAACGTAAAACTTGAACAAACAAGATGGTAAAATGATGCGAATAAGAATATGTAGAATGATGAGCCAGCAAGCATCATGATGAATCGGCAAAGACTAGAATAAGTGTACCACTCAATGGCGTAGCATGAATTTCGGCCGCCTTGCGTGGAAGCAAAAAATGCCACCCCATCTTTCATAAAACAATTTAAAAATTTTCTGTTTTCAGACGTAACTAAAATCCTGTATCTTTCAGCCAAAACTGGCCGCCTTTTTAAGAGGTCGCTCTGTGATGATCGCACACCCGTTGCTACACACCTGGTCCCACTTTAAATTACTTCGAAGCACACTTGCTGAGAATGGGTATTGTGAGAAAGAAGAAACAGCAAAGATTGCCGTGACAAAATCAACGTGAACAATATTAACAAGGTTAAGACCATTGGCCTCCAGCTGCTCTACTGATTGCATGGCCTTTGTGCAAACATAGCTACGAACCGCAAACAATCGTTTGTGTAATCATTTAAAAAAAGTTGCTTTACTGCTTATGTAGCTGCATAATAATCAGCGCAGGTTAAAACGATTGTGTCAACATAGGCGACGCAGCTTAATTGGTGACGTGATACAGCATGATCAGGCACTTGCTAGCATTTGTGAGATTGTAGGTTTAATGTAGATGCGATTTCTGCGTTGTTGTTGTCTTGGAAAAGAGATTTTACTGCAACTAACCTTACTTTGTGGACATGAAGTGGACATGCTCTGTGACCATATTACTGGTAAAATGAAGCGGATCAGGCAACAAGTTGTTCTAGACTACGTCTATCTACAGCTGCAAAAAACTTTACTGTCTGAATGTGTATGCATTGATTCTTCTGTAACTCATGCGATCAACAGATTTCGATAGCTATTGGCTGTGATTGGGTAAAAAAACTGACAGTTGAAGTTTAGAAACTGCGTAGGCCTATCCAGTGGCTTATTGAGAAATAAATTTTATGGAGTAGGGGCGGATCATTCCAAAAATGTAAAAACCTTGTTTACCCAGAATTTCCCTCATAAATTTGTTAAGGGAGAAAAAGAGATTAACTTTTTAAAACCGAGAGTGTCTTCATTTTGGTCTCTAAATGAAATGAAGATCTTTTTCTTTTATTTTTTTTTTTGTTATTGCCATACCCTTTGGAGGGCATCGCATTTATTCCTTCTTGAATAAGACTCTCAATTTACTTTATGTCAAGTAAGGTGTTTATAAATTTATTTTCGGCGAGTGAAGCCTCTACAAAAGTAATCACCGGCTTAAAATAATGCCTTGATTTGGTCGATGTTGATTAATATAACGTAGTGTTAGTCAAGACTCATGTCATTTGATTTCATTTTTGTAATTGCGATTTTTTGGCTGTTTATTCCAAAGATGTGTTTTCTTTTTGTCATTGCAAAACAAGATAAGTTAATTGATGAAGTTTTTTGCGGATTATGTAAACTAAACAGTAATAATTATTTTTTCCAGTTCTGCTGTTGAGTGTTTTCTGTCGTTAAGAAGCGTCTTGATATTAAGAACTTAGACGGATATTTGATCTATCTGTCTAGAGTTACAATATTTTGCATATTTTGTTTTGTTTGTTGTGTATTTCTGAAAGTGCCTTGAGGTCATTAGCAATGTTTTATTTATCTAGTAAAACTTGTACTTGTGGCTTGTGTTAACATGACTGGCAAGAAAGAAGACCAAATGAGCACAAAAACAACTAATTATGGAAAGAGTGGCAACACAACAACAAATGAATCAGAGCTAAAATTACCAGCTACTGACTTCAATGGTATTTATGCCGCCTATGATGGAGATAAACAGCACGGAAAATACTGGAGAGCTCTACAATCCGCAAAACCAATTCGGTTTTCAAAGTAGGTTCGAGAAGTAACAGTAGGTCATTGCGACACTTATTCTGCAAACAATGGTTCGTGAGTTGGCTGTTGTTGCGGATTGTCATCTTCTTAACTGAGATGGAGCGAGTTATCAAACAGTTTCCCTAGTTTATATTGCAGCCCTGATTGAGGTTGGTTTGGAAAGAAGTGGCAGTCTTTTTCAAACAAATTAAGAATAAAGTTGTAGACTAGTAGCCTCACTATCATTAAAACAGACTGGCATTGGTGATAATCAAAATGTTGTCTTTTATGCCAAGCTGGCAGAGCATCTTTATTGTGGGTCAAGTGCTTACCCGGTGAACCACAATTAATGAGTTTGCTGCTCGAGTAAAAAACGTATACTTTTTTGTGAAAACCAATGCAAAGGACGTTCAGCCATTTTCCCCAACTCCTGGGTTCACTTCAAAATAATGTTTTCTGTTTTAACAGCTAGAAATGGTTATGAAGCGTATTCAGAAATGTTTGCTCACTTTAGGAGAAAAACTCCATCGCCCATTGACAACGCAAATTTGTTTTCTTTTATGACTTTTCATTGGTTGAGTGAAGTCATATTTAAAAGCAGAAGAACTCTCACAACAAAAGATTTACCTCCACTGTCAAAATATGACGCTGCAGATTATACAGCCCAAAGGTGAGAAGCTACAGCCGATGGTCTGTTATTGATTTGTTTCTGGCAATTTTTCTTAAGCAACGATCAGACAAAACAACTACTGGCTTAAATGTGTATCAAGCAGCTTGTGAGGTGTTAATGTGATTTCTGTAAATGCTTGACATTTTTTGAATACATTTTTCTTTCGTTATCATCTCTAAATCGATAGCTGGTGAATGAAGTCTTGACGAACTTGATGCCACGTTTGTAACTTTTGCCATTGTTTTCCTTTAAACTTACCCTAATTAGCTTTCCCCCAATGATGCACTTTCGACCGTGCGACAAACCGTATTTATCTTTCGCGTCATTCTTAATGGGCCTCAGTAGCGTTGACAGGATTTGCCTATGAACCAGAGTAAGACATTTTAAGGTGCCCGAATGTGCTGATGTACCCCCTTTAAAATGAAAAAGTACAATATTTGATTTCATAAAATTTATCCTCAAACAAGGAAGATCTACTATTTGAGAAAGCAAAAAACTTTGATTTCATTAGGTGAGCGCCAAAAAACATGTATTTAAAAAAAAGTCTGGGGAATGAAAAGAGTCAAAACCACAAATTGCTTCTAAAAATCTGATCTTCAAATTGAAAAAAAACTCTTTGACTGGACAAATAGAAGATAAAAAGGGAAATTGAAAATGCAAGCGTACCTACTTTGGTACTAGACCCTGGTCAGCCTGTCAACGCCTTTGATGGCCTACAAGCATTTGCTATTATCTTATTAGCGCGTAATTTGCATTCAAAATTTGAAATTTTTGAGCCAGAATCCAAAAATCCCAGAAGATTCATGAGAAATTTTTAGGGGGTTTGCAGATCTGTCATTTTTATATTTGACAACTCTTTTTTATTTGATAGATTGATTCGACTGTATGAAGAAGATGCTTCAAAGCACGACGGAATTCCTTCTATCAAACGAACTGTCTTCCGTTTTATCAGAACTCGAATAATTTTCGCAACCCTATCCGCTTGCGTCTCCGTTACCGCTGCCGTTCTAGGACCAGTAAGTAAAGCCTTTGCTATAGAATTTGTATCATTTGTATCAGGTCAAAGTGCGTAGTTACATCACGCTTGAATCTTCAAAAACAAGTCATTTACCCAATTAATCTCCAAAATAGTCATCTACTCAATCTGGCACTAACCCACTCTCTGTTAAATATTCTAGGTACGCCAGGGCTAATTGCATGGTTTGTTTTGCATCACTCGCAGTATATGAAAAGTTGCTGTACAACAGATTATCAGACGTGAGGAAACCTTACGAGTATAACCTAACTCATCTCACTCCAAAAAATGGCAAGCAAATCATTGCAAACAAAGTATAATATATGATGCCATAAAAAACCTTGAGCTATTTGAGCTACTAAATAGCGTTTAAACAAATGGAATCCGTCTATAGCTGGTGCCAAAAATAAATTCGTCACGTGTTTAGAAGAAAGCTTGGACTACCATTGCAGTGGATGGTATGCCTTAGAAGGCCAATTGACAGTTTTTCAGAAACAATAGGGAAGAAATGGAAAGAATGTGTTTCAAACTGGCCACTACAAAAACTCAAACCAATACATAACGACAGCTACCCAATGCTTCCAAATCCTGTACTTGATGATCTTAGCAATGATCAATTTTGTGGATAACGAATTTGTTTGGCAATTATGTTGATTTTATGCATCTACCAACAAACTTGCAAAAAATTTAATTCTCTTAGCCAAATTTTGCTTATCATGCAATTTCCTAACATGGTTCTTATTAAGCATGGCAATACAATCACTCATGCTAAATCAACAAAAAACTTCTTCTTGCTTATCGAAAGAGTGGGCCAGTTTCCAAACGGTAAGGTCAGAGAAATTCCCATAAGAGTTTTTCAGTGAAGCGTACCCTGAAAATGTACTTCAAGTAACGTTAGCCGATGAAGACCACGGCATCCGTTGCATAGCAGTCAATGAGATTTTGGCAATTTGAACTGCAATATTATTACCCTCGGAAAAAGAGCAGCTTGAACGAGCTACGTCTTAGATTGTATTAAACAAAGCCTTGTCTGTCAGTATCATGTTCCAGAGCTCAATCTTCAAGCTGGAGATTTTCATGAGCTGGTAAATCTTGGCACTGAAGAAATTGATCAGCCTCCAACCGCTAATGAATTTAACTGATGCAGCAATTACGAAAATCCAGGTAACACAATTACACCTACATCATCATTACACAATCAGTTTGTAGAGCGCCATGTAACACTTGTGAGGTATCATCAGCTGTAGCTGGTTATGAAAAGCTAGATTGATTTATTCACCAGAAAATTCAATCAAGGCCACTGATGAAGAAACTTGATTCAAAACAGTATTTTGTCTAAACAATATATTCCTCTGTGAACTGCAGGTAAAATCTGTCTCAAACTGAATGTTATCAATAAGTCTATTTTCATTTTGCTTAAATCTATGATTTCGGCATCCAGTTGATGAACATTTGGTAATGATTACATTGCTCGTGCTAAAATTTACAGGTTTGTGTGACTAGCATCTTTGTGAAAATGTAGTGTTGCCGTTTGTTATTGCGTCATTACTTTTTAGGCTATTTCCTTAGATGAGGGAGGATTACGATTGTTACAAAATATTTCTTGTTTCCACGTTCACTCTTGTTCTGTTTCATGTACCACCCAAGGCTACATTTATTTTTCTCCATAGTAGCATCTTTTTTTGTGAAATTCACGAGATAATGTTTAATGACACAATAGCTTTACAATTATATTTGAGCACTAATCTGATTCTGAAGACAGGGCTTTTATCAGTGGCTCACCATAGGTACCGTAAATGCAGTATCTTGACCGAACGATATCTTTGACTATGATTGTACCCGCAAAATATTTTTTTTAGATAACACAAATTCTTAACTGTTGAAGAAAAAGTTTTTGCAACAGATAAGAATGTGGGTCTTCTGCACATTTAGAGACCAGTTTGAATCCTCCAGCTAAACGGCTCTCGTTACAAGCAATATAATGAAGTTGGTGCTCGGATGACACATGACCTTTGATTGCTCAGCCATTTTGGGATACAAAACTTGAAAAGAGTTTTTCTGTATGTTCTCGCTATTTTTCAAGTGGTTAGAAATCAATTTTTTTCATTTCAAAAATTTACTATGATTTTGCCCACCCTTTTGGTGAGGTTTGAGATGAGATGCTCGATACGGAAGTAACTGCAAATGATATTGCGCATTGGGTAGATTTCTACAATTTTAGTTTTTTACCAGTCTTATTCCTTCAATTGTGAAATGTGGCCAATTGTTTGAGTGAACTCGGTGAAGCTGAGTGCCTAGATGCATACTTGTCGCGTAAACAGAGTTTTGGTTCTATCTCAACTTTAAAAAATTGAGGCGACTTATAGTATCGCTCCGATAATCAATTCTGACTGCAACTCAACAGCTAGGTGAAAGTTGATTTCTATTAAATACTTAACCACAATATCTTAAACCAAGCACTTCTTAATAAGAATAGAACAAATCTATTTACAGGATAACTCGAGACTTTAAAATTCCTTCACTTTTTGATCACACAAAACCAATGTACTCTAATATCAAGGCAAAAAAACTATATCAATCGATTAACCACTTGATTCTTGCTACGCTAATAATCCACAACAATATCCACATCAAACTACTACAAAATAACACGCAATTGGCTTCTCTACTGCTCTACTGCCTCTACATTCCTTGCACTTTCTCTCTGTCTCTCTCTTTCTCTCTCTCGCTCACTCTCTCTCTCACTTTCTCTCTCCCCTTACGAGTGCAAAAATCTCGTCGTCGGAACTATGTGAATGGGACGCAATCTACAAAAATCAAGAACGACATCATATGACTAAAAAAGCACCGACTAATAAATTAAGTCATATCGACAATCAAAAACTTTTGAGAAGATAAAGTGTATTCTAGGTTGTCTTAAACGTAAACGTATGACCTGCCATTGTACGTCATAAGGGTGGCGTGTTACGATACAAAGCTTATTTCGAAAGAAAAAAAATTTTTGCAAAAACAACCGAGATATAAAAGCAAGTTTAGATTCGAGACAATTCTAGATTCACGAATAAAATAATTACAGCAGAAGGAAAGCAATAAATTGCAGAGACTATCCATAAAATAACTATTCTAACAAAACAAATTTACTTATTCGTGACAAACATAAAACTCGAAAGAACTGTTCCTCCTCTCGACAAGCACACCACGCACCAACTCAAAACACAGAACCTATGGCAGAACTACACAGACAATATTCCAGATCAACATAGACTCCAAAATTTCCCAATTCAAAAATCTCTCCCCCCAGGATACAAGTTACAATGGAATAAGTGGCGTGGTCTCAACCGTTTAAGATCAAGTGTAGGCAAGACCAAATCTCTTCTACTGAAGTGGGGCTACTTACTCCCCGGCACTGATACCATCTGCCAGTGTGGAAAAGAAAATCAAACCATGAACCATTTGTTTGCTTGCGAAAAAACTGGAACAACCTGCACCATGCATGACTTATTACAACTTAACAGCAATGCCGAAGAAATCGCAACGGCTTGGTGCAACTTAATCTAGCTCAAACGGACTCGAAGAAGAAGAAGACCATAAAACTATACTTTAGTTTCATAAGCCAATATCATGTATTAGTGAACCATAATATTTTTATTAAGAGGCCAATTTCTTTTTGCTTATTTTTGGGCTCTTAGTCTTCTTCAATATTTTTGTCCTTGGCTAGCACATGGTTTTACCAAACTTACTATTGTATGATATAAATATTCCTTTAAACTGGTTGTAAAGTGGCAGGATAGGGGGCAAAAAGACAAGAATTTCCTGCTACAACAAAAAAGCAGACGTGCTGTAACTATGGCAGTTGTTCTTTCAAAGTGCAGGTCCTCTTGTTTGTGTTACTGGCCACGCCATGAAGACCGTCTTTGCTCTAAAACTTTTGCTACTTACACGAGCATGGTAGTTCCAATGTGAACACCTTTTTGCTTGTGAATCTTTAAAGGACTTCGACTTTTTGTCATAGAGACAAGTATTTTTGCGGTGCCATTCAACAAGTTTTGCTTCTCGCTCCAAGGTAAGCTATGGTTGGTAAGCCATGGTGCGAGCTTTCTTTGGTACGCTTTGGCTCTCTTCAACTTCTACAATGCATGTTATCCTTCTTTTAAATATTTACAGCGTAATGTTATGCATTGTTTCAGATCAGTTCTTAGGGAGCACCATTTGTTCACGCTTATTGCACATGTTTTAGCACAACGTTTTTGACTAAATCAAATCGATTTGTTCAAATGCATAAATCGATTTGATTTACTCGCAAATGTATATAAAATAAATGCATTTGTCATACATGTATTGAAACATGAATCCATTTGTTTAAATGCACAAATCGATTTGATTTAGTCGTAAATGCATATGCCTCTCAACCGTATCACTCTTTAAAGGCAATGTACTGCGAATACCACTTTTTTGACATATTTGGTCATTGGTCCATCATGTGAGAGGTTTGCGATAGATTGGTTTGAAATAAGCGGCAGGAACGACGTAGTTTAGTATTTTGAAATAGGTGGTCTGCTGCAAATGGAACTACAAACAGCTAGGATTCAAGTCATTTTCCTTAGGATAATTGCTGGAAGCAAAAATGCAACATAGGCTGTATAGGTTTGTGCAGTTGACGAATTAACTCCAATCGCTAGTTTCTTGCAGAAAATTTTAGTACTTATGAAGAACCTTAAATCCAAGATAGATTAAGCTAGCATACTGGTTGTTGTTTAGGGTAATCTGTCTGCAATTTTTTAAGCTAAAGCAATTTTTTAATATCAACATTTTTAAGAGAATTTTTTAAATTGTAAACAAAAAAATTTGTAATTGATCAATACTCATTCATCTGATTTAGGATTCCAAGATGCTTGTATTGCTGCAGCCTAAGAAACACTACCTGGTAATATAGACAAAAATATGATACAAATACAAAAGAAAAGGCTTACTAATACCTGCAAGTTATGCATATTTGCACGTCAACACTCAAATACAAACTGACACGTACAATAGGATTTCGGTTCTATCACAACCTTAATTTTATTCGTTAAACTTGCAGTATTGCCCGAATAAGTAAGTCTGGCTGCAACTTAATAGCTAGGAAAAGATTAGCTTCTACCAAAATTCGTTGAACTACACACACTTCTCGATCAAGAGCAGAACAAATATATTCACAAGACGCACTTAAAAACTTTGAATTCCTTCGCTCGTCGAACACGGAAATTATAACAATCCGAAACCAACTAAAACTAAATCTACCAATTAGCCGCTGACATCTCGTCACTAATAAAAATACACTTCAAATTACCGCAGAACAGCACACATTTTTTCTCTACTACTCTGCCACTCTGAATGTATAAAAACCTCGCAGCATTATATATATGAATAATAATTCAGAAATAATCCAGAAATTGTCAAAACACTATCACGTGACAAAGAAACAAGCACCGCTAATAAATTACGCAATTGCCATTCAAAAATCTTTGAGAAAGAACAAGATTCACTTGATTACTCTGAAACCTAGCCACGTATTCAACCATTGTGACGTCAGAAGAGGCGAGTGAGTTACAAATCTAAATGCGAAAAAAAAGGTCTTTGCGGAAACAGCCGAGATATAAAACCAAGTTTGAGCTTGCAAATTCAGATTTACAATTAAAATAATGACGGCAGAACAAAACGACAAATTACACAAACTATATGTCAAAATTATTCCTACAATGCAAATTTACTTATTAGTGACACAAACGCTTATTTGGTGCATTTCACAGAAAAAAGGGAAGTTTGCATTGTGGCAATGCAGCGTCAAACCTGTGCTGAGAGTTGTGAACTTAATACCGCATTTGCCCTCGGAGAAATTTCTATTAAGCTGTCTTCTTTTGAACTGAGCTTACTTTTCACATACTTTAATTTACATTTGCTCGCTTCATATGAAATTTGGTTTTCCTTCAATAAAGTATAAATTTTTCTTCACCCTAATTGATACATTCGGGTGAAATTGGACTTGTATTTGAACAATAATTATTCTAAGTGCTATAAAACTTAACTGTGCAACATCTGATGCTTTCGTAGCAGGTCACCATGAAAAGTGAGCCGGTTAGGCGACAATATCGAACACTGCAAAACACTACCAGTAACTTAACCCTATTAAGGCCGGGCTTTTTTTTGCTTTCTAAGTCCGGGGAGGGGGGGTCGATTCGACCCGAGCATTTTGGCAGCTAATAACTTTTAAACTGCTCACACTAGAGATTCCGTGTTTGCTCAGATAGATGAAGAATTTATTTTTCAATTTAATTATATACTTTTCGTTATGATCAGATTAATAGCGTTCAAGTTATTGCAAATTAAATGCACAGCATTAGATTTTAGATTTTTGACTATAATTTAAAATAAAGAAACGGCCGGCGAATTTTCTTTTTTCGTCGTGTTTACTCGTCGACGTTGTGGTTTTGCGATCGGCTAAGCGCAGTTTATCATTGTCAGCTACCAGGTAAAAAGTTCAACACTTCATCATCAATTTGCCATTTTGCCTTTTATGAGGAATTTACCAGCCGTGATGTTTGTATAACATTTCTTGTGTTGGACTAGACCAGAGGTGCCCATTGCGTCGATCGCGAAGGCATTGTAGGTAGATCGCAAGGCATTTAAAAAAATTAAATTTGAAAGAATATTTAAAAAAGTATCCGGACTATGCATCACTGGCTGATTCCATAAAGTGCAAGGCATGAGAGTAAGGCAGCAGTTCTCAAACTTTATACAGTCTGGGCGCACTTTCAATACTACAAATAACAGCAGGCTTACCATATAGCCCAGCGCCTCTGAAATAATGCACATTACAAAATTTCGTCACAACTGTTAGACATCACAGCCCGGCTTCACTTGGCGAATACCAATCAAATTGGTGGTGTTCTCCAAAAAAAAAAAAAAGGTCATCACGTACTGAACAATTACTATTTATTAATAATATGTTTTGCATTTTTAGTAGGTGGTAGATCTCTTTAACTTGGTCATGTCATAAGTAGCTCTCAGGCTGGAAAAGTGTGGGAACCCCTGGACTAGACCAAGTGTCTACTCTCTAGATAGATTTTTGTAATTTGAATTGATTGTTAGTAAATGTGAAACAGGCTGTAAAATTGCATTTCAACGACAAAAATATCTTAACTTTATGAAATTATTACTCTTTTCATTATGCAAGCTATGCTTGTTCATCAAGGATAAATATTTTTATTGATCAAAACATAAATCTCATTCAAATTAAGGAATGCTCACGAACCATATGACTCGTTTATTCTTTTTTCTACCTTATGCGACGCAATACGACGTTTTTCTAAGCCTCTCTATCCTTGTGTGCACACTTGGACGATTAGAATTTTTTTAGCATTTTCAAATTAGATAACACTTAGAATTAGAGCATTAATGCTTTTCTCAAATTAAAGTAAAATAAAATTAAACATTTCTGATTACCACAAATTAAAGTAGAATTGGAATTAGAGCTTTCCAGTTTTTCTAAAATTAGTTTGAAATTTTCACTACCCAGCAAATTTTGATGCCATTTGAACATCTTCTCAAAACCACTTTGTATTTGCGACAATTCTAAGACTCTTTCATTTTTGCCACCAAATTATTGTGAAGACCTTTTTTCTTTTTAGAGATCACCTCATTTCCATCTTGATTTTCGGCCTAACTTTTCGAAAATCCAGGTGATCCCTAATAAAAAAAGGTCTTGGTCATTTTTCAGATTCGACCCTTCGGTCAGGAACTTTTCCGAAATTAGATTATAATTGGAATTAGGGATTTTTCAAATTACACTAGAATAAGAGACTTTTAGTTTTTCAAATTAGATTACAATTAGCGTCTTTTTGCTGTAATTCACCGAATTAGCCAGCTAAAATTAATCAGTTGTCCAAGTCTGCGTATGTGACGAGTTGAATGAAAAAAGTACTCAAACAAGCTTGAGTTCAAAGTTTTGAATTTGCTACAAAAACCTGTGTCAAACGATTGTAAACTTTGATTCTTTTTAATAGCAAGTTTGTACAACGATAGGTCTATGTAGCCTATCTTTTATCCCTCCCACCATAATAACACCAATACGGCAGTTTTGTTTCCCTCTGGAGGTGTCATATGATATTTAAACGGTCCTTACAGTTTTTATATTCAATCAGGGTTAATTATGATGTCATCAATTTGAGCTTTATCTTCGTTACTAGTGCTTTGAGGCGTTAGTGAATTTAGAGCTATTATTTAAAAAACCACTTGGAATTAACAGAATACATTACAAATGTGAAACAAAATGGGCTATTTCTGGACTAGCTGTTGTATTGCAGTCATGCGCCATGCTGTTTCTGCTTATAATTTATCGTCTAATATGAAAATACGGGAACGCTACATTAAATTTACGGGTAATATCAACAATACATATATCATCGACAAAGCAGCAATACGCTCGTATGTTTCAAAAACAACTATGGCAATGCAATTTTATTCTTAAGTATATGTCTAACAACAGTTTAGTCTTACAAGCAAGAACCACAAATGCGAATAAGATGCTTATTACACAAAGGCTTTGCGCATTTTTGGCACTGGCTCAATTGCTTAGAAATTTTGTTTTTCTTTTCTTTTGCTCCTTCTCCTTTAATCTTACTGATACATGCATCGCATCGCCTTCGTTTTTCACTTTGATGAGGAAAAAAGCCACTTGATGTTTTTACATGTTTGGAGGATATTTTTTTCCCCAGTACTATCTCAATTTTGCGAACTACAGAAGAATTTATGCCAATTAAACTTGGTCGTGCTATATGTGGGCGAATCAAAGACATAGCTAGATTAAATCCGAAATCTACGGATTTTATGTTTTGAGGCTGCAGATCATTGTTCATTGCATATATCGTGCTAGCGTTCACTCGACATGTGTTCAAAACGTATCAAAATGCATTCATAGTCCAGCGCTTTGATTTTGATGTACAGCTGGAGACCCCATTTTTTGGCCAATGATGTCTGTTTCGCCTTTTGAAAAGTCGTATAGTTTGTAAATAGCGAGCTTACTTTTGTTGTCATCTTTTGTAGTTGCAAGAAGCGGTGGTACTGTTCACAATAATAAAGCATTTCGCTTTCCTAAATTTTTGTTTTTACTACATACGAGTGCAGATTTAATATGCCGTTATTCTTTTCCCAATAAATCTCGGTCTTTGATTTCTCTAATTTCGGCTGGAATTACTTTTCTATTTGATTGTAAAGTTCCTACAGAAGTTTTTTCGCGGTCAAGCAGCCACTGCACCATTGGTATTGAAGTATACAATCTGTCATATAATATGTTTCTTGCCACTAAATTTGTGTGGCATTCCAAATTTTGAATTAGGTATTTTACTGTTTGTGACGTCCCAGGAGTGTAGTAAGATCTCGGCTCTGCTTTTGGCTTAGCAGAATACACAGCAGTTGAAAAGGTAAATGGATAGCGAAAAGCATTGATTGATTTTTGTAGGCGAAGATATGAAAATTGTAAACCTTGCACCTAATGCACCTAATGCACCTAATGCTGCATCTAGTAGGCTGCTTTGCCAATTAGGTGCAAGGTTTACAATTGATTGATTTATACAGCATTTCATACTTGGCTGGTTTGCTCGGATTAAATTGTTTGAAACTGATTTGCGTTTTCGTAGGATAAAGAGTATCATCCAGCGACAAATAATCATTAGGAACTAGAAATTTCCCACAGTTTTTGTTAAATTCTTCAAAAATTTTAAGAAAAGCTGCAAATCTATCGTATTGCTAAAGGAGTAGGACGCGTTGTATGATCATCAAGTGATATGTGAGCAATCAAAAAATTTAAATCTATTCCTTGACTTAGCTGCACTAAAAACTGGATTGCCAAATATTTCATGGAACATCGCATTAGTGCTTTGATGTGCTTGTCCTAGTAAGCCTCGCATGTAAATCATTCCAATCAGTGCCAATACTTCCGAAGGTGGTTCTGATCCCTAACATAAAAGATCTTTTTATTTTTCACACCCGACTCTTCGGTCAGGAACTTTTTCGAAACGAGATTAGAATTGGAATTAAGAATTTTTCAAATTAGATTAGAATTAGAGACTTAGTTTTTCAAATTAGATTAGAATTAGCGACTTTTGGCTGCAATTCACTGAATTAGCCAACTAGAATTACGCATATTTTGTTGTCCAAGTCTGCGTGTGTATATGACGAGTCATATGAAAAAAGTCCTCAAGCAAACTTAAGTTTTGTATTTGCTAAAAAAGCCTGTTATATCAAACGATTGTAAACTTTAATTTGTTTTATTATCAAGTTTGTGCTACAACAATACGCCTACGTAGTCTATTTTTTATTCTCTCCCCCATAATAACACCAATGCGGCAGTTTTGTTTCCCTCTGGAGGCGTCATGTGATATTTATAGGGTTCTTACAGTTTTATAGTCACCGGAAGCTAAAGAGGCTGTTTTCAATGTCGTCGTTTTCTTCGTCAGATACTTCATTCAAAATTTTACTTAACACTTCTTCAGGTCATACATTGACATGGGCTATTTTTTATTACTTTTGTTTGCGAAATTTATATGCCTGAAAGAAGAAAATTATTCCTTAAATATCATATAATCATCACTATCTTATACACCGGCAGCATATTTAAATTTTAGTGGAAACGAGCAATTTGAACATTTCAAACATGGAATTAAAATGTAGTGGCTGCATTCCCAATGTCATAAGAAACTTTTGATTTCTTAACTATTTCTGTATCGAAGTAAAACAATTGGAAATTTGACTTATCGAACGCAGCATAAACGTAGTTTGGAGTAGGGATGGGCAAACTACTAACCGCGGGCCGCATGCGGCCCGCGAGAGCATTTTGTGCGGTCCTCGAAACTTATACAAACTTCTATGAATTTAATTCAATAAGAAAGGGTTGGCCGCATTTGCCGTACTGAAGAGCCAAAAACGATAGAAGCCATCATTGAAAGAGCCGCTACGCAATTCTTAGTTTGAACTGACGCATTTTCCGTCCAAATAAAGAGTGATGATCTTTGTTTTTGAACGCCATCATTATCAAAGCCCTGTGATACGTCTTTACAAGAAGTTATTGCAAGATTTTAAGCTATTGCAAGCTCTTGCATTGCATACAGCTATTACAAGATTTTACGCATTGGCCCTCGGCTAACTCTTGAATGGTCAATGCTACCCTCCGACTAAAAAGTTTGCCCATCTCTGGTTTAGAAGAATGAAAATGACAAGACGATATTTGAGTCAGCATTCAATCTTATAATGTTGTGATAGTTGACGCAAGCTGTAGTTTGAACTTGAAATGTCAACTTCAATGGAATTGCCTTTCTGCTCGGCCATGCAGCAGGAAACGTACCGGTAATGCTTTTACCAGAGGCATCTTTATAAAAGTGGACAAAAGAACACGGAAAAAAATCTTCATTTGCTTTCGAAAGTGTGTAGAGATGTAGAATACAAACACATTGCTTTTGTCACGCGGTCAACAGAAAAAAATTTTGGTGTTGATCACAAACTCAAGAGATGTTCCGCAGCTCCTTCTCCCCTTAAAAAAAATTTAATTTTGTGATTCACGATTGGCTTCTTGCGTTTTGGATTTGTATTTGCTGATAACAATTCGGTATTTGATTAAGTACTAACAGGTTACTCGTAAAGCAACGGAAATCAAGTTTTATAAAACTCCTAAATTAAATTTTGCTGTCTGTCGCCCCTGCGTCCTTAGTCTACCACTGCATATTTTCCATCTAATAAAAATTGCAAGTGCGCTCGTTGCTCTCCCACCAACCAATCCCCAATTTTAATTGGTAATAACATTACAAATCATTATGAAAAGCGCAAACTATATTATCACGCCGCCAAATTTATTTTCTGGCTTTTACGCTTGAAAACAATTCTTTTTGCTTTGTTGCATTTGTCAAGTATCAAAATTACGAAATATTTTCTAGCATTACTTTATCGATAGGTTAAGACCTAGCGTCAAAAAGGTATTATTTATTTAACTAAAAGTTACAAAATAGCCGTGTATCTGAAAGCACTTTGATGTTTTTGGCTTGTCAAATTAAGAGTTGCTATTCACAGCGAAAAGGTTTTGAGAAGAAAGATTTCTGAGAAACTGTACAGCTTTACAGTCAATGCGTCACTTCAAACAAGTTCTGCGGTTTACTAGCTCGTCACGGTTTTGCGTGTGCGCTCTTTCTCCTTTTTTTCTTTATTATACAAAAGCAATCGATAAAGAAATTTGCCCGAGTGGGTTTCGAAATTGCTATGTTTAAGTCAAAACTACGAAGAATATCTTTGTCAGTTTATAACCAACCAAAAGCCAGATAAATTTTAGGAAAAGTCAAAAAATTTCAAACATTTATCTCAAGCGGTCGCTAAGTTACAACAGTTTTAATTTGCTGTGGGTCGAATCGACCCCCTCCCCCCCGGGCCAAATAGGGTTAAAAGCCTACATGTAAGAAAAAAATCTTAGTTGACTGTTTCGATGCTGCAAATATGATTAGACATTATGTAATAAAAAAGGAGTTGTTTTCCATAAATCGAAAAAAATAATTTGTTTGGAAAGAGTAATTAAGACTGATCTGTGGCAATTGACACTTCTCAACATGAACACCATCTAACAAATAAAACAACCATTCTAAAAAAATAAAAGAGATATTTACCTTAAAGCATCACCAAGTTTTGAAAATTATCTTTTTGGTATATATGAGTGAATACGATTTCCAATTAAAATGGCTTTATGCAACGTATACTGCAGTAGTGGCCCTAGGTATGAGCAAACTGGAAAAATGTCCAAAGCCCCCACATGATTTGTAGCGCTAAAGGTCTCCCCCACTTAAGTTATCGCATTGAAAGGTCCATAAAAGTGGTATACGTAAAAATTTACAACACATATTTTTTGGCCAAAATAACCTAACAAGCCCCTTCCAGTTACTTCCTTCGCTTTTACAGCAAAATCTATACAGTAATATGCCTTAGCCTAAACCATTACACTCTTCTACTGATTACCGTCAATGCCTCGTATTAATAGCAAATGTACTAAAAAGAACTAATAGGGTTGCCGTTTATTGTTCAATTTGCAGCAGACCACCTGTTTCAAAATTCTTAATAACGTTGCTCCTGCCGCTTATTTCAAACCAATCTATTGCAAACCTCTCATGTGATGAACCAATGACCAAATATGTCAAAAAAGTGGTATTCGCAGTACATTGCCTTTAAAGAGTGATACGGTTGAGAGGCATATGCATTTACGACTAAATCAAATCGATTTGTGCATTTAAACAAATGGATTTATGCTATATGCATTTGCAAATAAATCAAATCGTTTAGTGTTTAAACAAATGGATTCATTTTTCAATACATGTATGACAAATGCAATTATTTGATATACATTTGCGAGTAAATCAAATCGATTTATGCATTTAAACAAATGAATTTATTTATCAATACATTTATAACAAATGCATTTATTTTATATGCATTTGCGATTAAATCAAATCGATTTGTGCATTTAAACAAATCGATTAGATTTAGTCATAACATTGTGCTAAAACATGTGTAATGAGCGGTGAACAAATGGCGCCCCATTGATTCTGAGGATTTTTCTCACAATTCACGACCATGGCTTGGTGATAGATAATCACTTATGCTGTGGTGTCAAATTTTTTCTTTCGCTATGATTTCGGGATGGATTCGCCTCTAGTCACATCGATGTCGCAACGAATTTGCAAAACAGTCACCTTGAGTTTGCCAAAAAATTGAAAGCGATTTCGTTGTGTCTGTTGGTGAATTAGATGCGACTTCACTACGACTCAAAAACTTGCCTTCAAACTTTTCAACATCTTGACAATTTCAATACCGTTGGCAAGTCAACAGCGACTCGGTTTTGACTAATTGCAAATGAACGCAAAGTAACATTGAATCAAAGCTGCCAACTTAAAATTTGAAAAAAATCTCAGCAAAAGCACGAACTGATCACAAACAAGGCAAGTTTTGCGTCAAAATATTCAAATTCCAAAACGTTCGGACACGTAAAGTATTTCAATTAGTGCACAAAATCTTACGTCACATTTTCTTTTCTTCCCCTAAACCCATATTATCCCACGCTCAAATTTTTAGATTTACTTTGGTGCATTAAATAGATATTTGGTTGCAATGAACAAATACATACTTCGAATTTTTCCAAAAAAATTTTTTTAAAATTATTTATGAAAAACTGTCCGTCAGTTTAAACTGACGCTAGCAGTGGGAGGGCACAGGTAAATTACGTGACATTGTTAAGAGTTACTTGTATATCTAATCATCTAATTTGATGTAAAGGGCCTAATACGCAAAGTTGGACTTGAAGTAAATGTTAAACGTCACAATCGATGATGTGTTTAGATGCAAATTTGATTGTGACGTCATGATGACGTCACAAAGCCAGCAATATTGTCTTAATTTTTTTGGAAACGATAGGGTAATAGTGTTCTATTCTTTTCTCGTGTAGCCTACTTCAGATGATGTCAAAACTTTGTGCGAGTTTTGTATTCTTAAACACAGAAACCAATGTTTTCTGTTTCTTTGTGCCTTGTTTAAGGCTTATCGATGAAGTTTCTCGCATGCAACGTTCAAACTGCTTTGAACGTGAAATGACGGTTCAAACCAACTCGTCAGAGTTGTCATGATGTAACACTGCATTTCAATAGCAATTCTTAATCCACTGGTTTATTTCGCTAAACATAGGTAACTCAAAAACTTAACGCAAAACATTTATACAGTACCAATGCATGTGTTCGGTTTAGGTTTGCGTGGAATTTGGTAAAACAATCTAGATGTAAGGCAACACCGCACTTCTCACACGAATATAAAGTAGTGCCCTTGCAACCACTTCTTGCACATCGTCGCTGGTTCCCTTTGACAATCCAATGATTAAAGTGGTCGTAGCGAACACTCGGTTGGACGCGCTTGTCCTCCGAAGAGCGGGCGGCAGGAAACATTCTCTCAATTTTATTTTGAACGCGAAAACGTTTGTAGTAGGTGTCCACAATGCTTCGTCGAAACCCAAGAAAGTCAAGGGAACTGGAATAGGGACTGCGCACTTGGGCTTTGAAAAAATGGAAGGCACTATTTACTGCAACGTCGACGCAAAAGCGAAACACGGGCCACCACCATTTTTTACTTCGATGGTTGACCATATATACTGCGAGGTTTTGATCTAACCGATCGACTCCTCCCATGCCCATATTATATACTCTGACAACTTGAGGCTGGGATATTTCGATTGTTCGACGATCTGCGTGGCTGAACCGCTTCGCTTTGCCCATGGGGGCAGCGCCGCAGTATGTTGAAGCCACCGTAACAACTTTATTGTCTTTCCAACGAACCACCGCTAAATCGCTGTTCACGTCAACTACGACTTCATGGGTGCCCCTTGGCTTTTTCTCCATTACCTTGATATCTTGTAAAGGAGCCTTTTCTGTTCGGTTCGCTCTTATTGTGCCAGTTGCAAATACGTTCTTCATTTTCAAATGTTTGAGGAGCTTAACGCTTGTAAAGAAGTTGTCCATGACAAGGTGATACTTAGAGCCATCCTGGTCTGGCAAATAAGAAACAAGCTTGTCGACCGCAGAACCGTCAAGCCCAGGAACAGAATCACCATCACTTCATGCTCCAAGGTAAGGCATGAACTGAATGCAATAACCCTGGCATGTTGCAGCGACCCACATTTTGTATCCGAATTTTATTGGCTTTCCATGTATATACTGCTTCGCCCCATGCCTCCCAAAGTAAGGGATCATTGATTCGTCGATGCTATGGTTTCTTGCGGTAGGAAGTTCTTCAAGCAGGAGTCGTTCATGTGATAAATAATGTCTCTAACTTTTGCAAATTTGTCACTTTGATCTAAATTCATGTTGTCAGCCAGGTGGAGATTCTGCATAATTGAGTCAAATCTGTTTCTGGATATGAGGCTAGAAACAACTGGGTTGTACGCGTCTTCATTATGTTCCCAGTACATGGACCGGCGAGGTAAGACTACGTAGCCGCTCAAGAGTAGTATCGCCATGAATGATTTCAGTTCTTCTACAGAAACACTAAAGTTGTGCTTCCCATTTGCGTGTGCATATCTAATAGTTTCCACACGAATAAATTCGTATACTTCTTCAGTAAAGAAACCTTCAAACAAAGCACAAGGTGATTTTTCTGTATCTAGAGCAGGAGGTCTAACATTCCATTCTCCACTGTTGTCGCGGCTCATATCTTTATGTCTCCATGCACAGCTTATTCTGCTGTCACCAGTCATTCGCCTTCTTTTCCGACTTCCGATCTGCACTGCTTCTTTAACTTCATTGTTATTATTGGCTCCAACAACTCTTCTTCCAGTCTCGTCATGTACTTCAAGAGTGGCAGCAGCCAATAACTGACGACAGCCGAGATTACTAAATTGCGGTGCTTCCTCATCACCGGAATCCTTGTCGCTTTCACCTTGCACGTCATCAGGTGGTTGTATACATACATTGGCGGAGAAAAAGCTGCTTCCTGAACCATCTTCTGCGTCTTCTGACTGGCACAGTCCTTGTAAGTAGGATAACGCTTGGTGCACGTTCATAAATTTGCACGACATTATAATCAATCAATCCTCAGATCTATTATTTTATCCGTGAGCTGAAAAATAAATTGAGGGTTAGTTACTAAGTCTTAGAATTGACAACTCGATCACTAGACCTATATGCCTTAACCATAGATAAACGGTAGTTGTAGGTTTCAAAATTTTGAAAAGCATCTAGATTGGTAGGCCAGGATCTTGATGAAAAAATTAGTATTTTTCTAACCTAACCTTCTGTTATTACCTTTTCTAGCCTAGTATCTTCCAAGTATCTTTCTAACCTAAATATCTAGCCAGGCGATACAGCTCTATGCTGTACGGATAGGCTAAGCACGTGCTAAAATTACAAAGCTTGACCGGTCTGTTGGCTTCATGCGGTCATATCTCGTTGCGAGACTAGCATTTCTCCATACTGACGTAATAAAAGAAAGCTGCCGATAGAGTTTTGCCGATGGAAAAACATGTACCCTCCTGCTGCTAGCGTCAGTTTAAACTGACGCTGGAAAAGCTTTTATTTCGGTGGAATTAAAGGAAATATGGCGGTGGAAGTTGGTCATATTATAGATTAGTACTTTATAAACATATTTCAAAATTTAGTTTATAATTTATTTACTTGCAATATCGGAAGCAGCATTATGTAATTCAAAGTTGCACCTTGAGGTCATTAATAAACAAACAAAGATAAATTGTCGGTAAACAACTTCTTTTTCACGCGAGTTTTTAACTCAACATCTTCTCAGTACATTCAAGGGCAATGTGAAACTCATTAATCATATCAAAAAAGCTAACGGGTAGATATAGCTTAAAATAGGCAGGTGTCAGTTTGAACTGACGCTAGCAGAATATGGGTTAACAAAGGTCTTTGCCAAATATTTACCACAAGTTTTCCAATGTTTGTCAAAAATAGAAACCAACTCTGACTCAGGTTGATCTCTAAAAACGTCTTTGCCAAAACCGAAAAAATTACCAATTTCAATCTCAAAATTCCCAAAATTTTTCCCAATACTTTTCAACAAAATCAAAATTTCAAACGAAATTCACAAATTGCTTGAAAATTCTTGAAATCTTGGAATGAATTTTCAAGGTTGACAATTATGCGGCAAATCCATAGACACTCTGAAAAGTGAGTTTCGTCATTCAGCCAACAATAAATTTGCATAGACTTAAAGAAACGATGGATTTTAGATCTCTTTATTTTCCATATCAGGGTAATTTTAAGTAGCTGCAATATTTTTATCACAGAAAAGTTGCCAGTATGTGACATTATAATTATCACTCTGTAGTTATAAAAACATTATATTCGAGTAAGATCTCCAAATGATCGCATTGTTGAGTGAAACAGACTGTTGAAAGTAGAGTGTCTTTATAACTGCCGAGTGATTATTGCAGTTAATGCTCTGCTGTTGACATTGAGCCCTCTATTTTGATTTACTGGCTTATGCTACGATATTAGCATGCAACATTTCAATTTTTTGGTGTCCAGAAGCTTTGACTCTGAAAAAGATTGAAAACCTTTGTCTCCTAAATAAAAATTTTGATTATACTTTTATTCATTGCAAAATTTTTTGCAGGCTTTTTTGGTGAATCGGCTAATTGGATTTGCTGAAATAGAATCAGTCAATCTTGGATATGGCTTGGCTTTAACTTTTGGTTTAGTGTGCACTGAGTTTTGCAGGTCTTTATTTTTCGGTCTATTTTGGGGAATCAACTACAGGTAACATTTCATTTTGTCATCTGCTTTATTAAAAGCATATTTTCCAAAAATGGTCATCATTTAATGACTTTTTTTAACTTTGTCAAAAACAAATTTGAATATTAAAACAGTCCATCTTTATTAATTGTCTATATTGTCGATTTGTCTATTAAAATTGTTCAATGTAGCAACCTATATTAACTATGAACAAAGTCGCAAAGTCGGCAGAATAGCAATCGCCCCCCCCCCCCCCACCACATCCCTTCAAAAACTAGGCATTAAAATTCTAAAACAGATTAACCCACCTATTTTTGACTAAATTTTTCAATGATCTTTAAATAAGTAAAAGTTTACTTCTAAAACTGATTGTTATCCTTGATTATTGTCCAAAAATCCTTTGGAAACAGCACAAAAGTCGTCACCTAAAATGTGAAGAGATTTTCGGGGCTCTACCCCTGTTTATCAACATCACACTAGTTCTTAAACATAGGCTTAGCAAAGCGTTCTATTTTTTATGTGCTTACGTTTTCTCATCTACACAGAACAGCAGTCCGAGCTCGAGCAGCTGTCTTAACCATGGTATTCACAAAGATTGCAAAACTTAGAAGTTTGAAGGACAAGTCTGTCGGAGAGGTTAGCATTGCATGTTCAAACGGATGAAAGTAGATGGTGCTAAAATCTTGACTATTTTTGCAGTTCAAGTATGTTTATATATTTTCTTGTTTGTTGGCGTACGCGTGTACAAAGTGCATTAACCTATTGGCATTGCCGGGGTAGATGTGCATAAAGATGAGAGTGTTTGTGTGTCGTAATTTCAATGATTTATCGATTATCTATCGGTGTTGTTTGATCTACATTTAGCGATGGTAAAGTATATTGTACAAATAATACTGTGTGCAGCACCCTTAGTTGCAAAATATGCCTTGCCAGTAAGTGCGCTTGGGGTCCTAAGATATATTGTACAGTTGCGCCTGAAACCGTGTAAAACTAAGCTACAGGCGTAAACAATGCGATGCAGAAAATTTTTCCAATTGGTTGCTTCTACTGTGTGGCTTACTCTAACACAGTGGTTCTTAACCTTTCCAACTCCTGGGCCCCCTATTCCTAAAGATATTGGCTTGGGGATCCCTTGTCTGTGCAACCGGCAAAAGAGGTGTATGTTGAAAGAACAAACATTATTGCGATAAGGCAGATAAGTTGTTTACTACTGGATCTCTAATTAAATAAAAAAACTATTTTTTATGAAAGCTTAACACAAGTGGTTAGTGGAATATCACAATTTACTCGGAAAAATACAGCACAAATGATTAGTCAATGTTACCTCTGTTCTTGTCTTTTCGAAACAAGCTCATCAATACGGGGGTTAATATTGCTGAGAGCAATTCTCATGTCATTTGCCACTCTAAGGCGATTACCGTACGTAGTTTTGATATTAATTAGAGCATACATGGCAGCTTCACAGAAGTATGTCGTTTGAAATGAAATTAATGCTTCCAGAGCTCTCTGCCAATTCAGGATATTCTTGCAACATACTGCACCAAAAATCTATCAGTGAGGAGAAGCTGAACTTGGTCTTTGTAGCTTGAGAACTCTGCAATTCCAGATGTTGCTCATGAAGGTTGAGCTGCTCATTGCCGTTCATTTCAGCTATAAAAGGCTGCTGAATCCATGCTGAAGAAGGTTCAGATGTTGGAAAGTAACCTTGCATTTTTTTCTCGAGATTGCTTATATCATCAATTAAAGCAGTCAGTCATTCGTTAGTTACCTGATTATCAATTTTACTGTCCAACAGTAAAAATATAGCAAAATTCTGGTTTCTTGCTCTCTTTTTCCCTAGGGATAACTTCTTTTTGAAGGCGAAGACCTTCTCTGCGGCCTCCATCTGTGATTTGTTTTTTCCCTGCAGAGAATAACTGAACTCATTCAAAAAACTAAAGATGTCTGCCAAATAAAAGACCTTTAATTGGAATCTATTGTCATCAACTAATGTAGCAAATTCCACTGACCCATGCCCACGAAGGAACACGGCAACTTCAGTGACAAGTTCTGCAACACGGGAGAGCACTTTTCCCGCGATAACCATCGCACTTTAGTATGGAAAAGGAGGTAGTGATGCTCCTTTCCAAGGTCGTCGCAAAATGCTTTGAATAGTCGGGAATTTAAGGCCCTGCCACAAATGAGTTTCACAGCCTTTACTACAGAATTAAGAACACTTTTCAATTCAAGAAGGAATGTCTTACAAGCTAAGACGTATTTATGAATAGCACGGTGATTTCATACTATATGCGGAGCAACTTGTTTCACTAGGGCTACAAAACCGGATCGATGCCCTATCATAGCCGGCGCACCATCTGTGCATACCGACTCCACTTTATTCCACGGTATAGAATTTTTACGAAGAAATGCATTAGCAAGATCAAACACGTCTTTAGCTCTAATTCTCTCCTTTATCTCTTGACAAAATAAAAACTTGCCCACAATCGTGTTTTCTTTTACAAATCTCACGTATGCTAAAAATTGGCTTATTGACTTGATATCCGTTGTTTCATCAAATTGAAGACTTTTTCTACATAGGCTATCTTGGATTTGAGCGATAAGCTGAAATATCATTTGGAATACCTGCAATCCTGTTATTTACAGTGCCATCGGACAAGGAAACTGAATTTATTCCTTTGGCCTCGTTTTGGCCAAGTAATATTTGTGCCATTTTTACCGCACTTGGCTTTATTAGTTTCTCGCCAGCAGTGTGAGGTGCTTTTGCTTTTGCTATTATCAAAGAAACTTCATATAAAGAGGGCAGGAGTGGTTGAGAAGTTAAGTAGAAGCCTAGCGCAGGAGCGTTCCTCTTGTATCACAACGAGCTCTTTTCACTTTGAACGTTTTAACTGAGTTCGTATTCTCTTTATGCTTCAGTTTCTTGTGCCTCTTCCACTTCGAAGGCTTTAAGGAATGGTTCGTTGATTGGTTGGTTTACCCCTCCTCTTTCTTGGGATGGAGGTATGGTGCGAACAGCAATCCAGGTTCACACCATCAACCTAATTAAGTTAGGCTAGAGGAAAAGTGGCATCCCATTTCGAACCAGTCGTGAATGCAAATTGCCGACTGATAACCCCACCACCAATAAGGCGGAGTGCCATTGCTGGGTACTCAAAAGTCCCTCTTACGACATGCTAGGTGAGCAGCTTCATTATTCTTACCTGGTGAAGCACGGGTTGCCCAAAATGGTATTGCACAATGTGCCCAAAATGATATTGCACAATGTGCACTGAGCATTGTCAAGTTTATCACAATCAATAGCTTTTGTGAAACCATACTGAGCGTAAGAATCGTCCCAGAAACCTATTTTTTAGAGCCATTAGTAAACAAATAATCATGATCTAAAAGAAGCAAAAATAATGACTAATTGAAAAGTCTTAATTATACTAAAAGTGGCTAAATCATACAAACTCACTTTTGTGGTAATGGCATGTAAAATGTAGAAATGATATAGCAAATACTAAAAGGAAACAGGCATAGTGATTGCATTAAATTCCTCCGCTCCTTCATTGCTTAAAGTGTAAAATCCTATCCAGGCCGGTAGCAACTAGCTATCAAGTACCATAAAGCTGCTGAGAGAAAACCAGACACTCTGGTATCCCGCGGTATCTGAAGTTTCCTGTTTCTCCCTTTCACGCAATGGGATTGTGAGTAGAGCTAGAGGAGAAAATGCCATAACTGCAACTTTTTTACTTCAACCCTCAAATGCTTTATTAAACCTTATTTCTCATGGCTAGGAATTTAATATTTAACCCTCAATACAGAAACACTTGGATGATCATATACTTCTCCAGAGGCGTTAGTTGCATCATTCTTATCATAATTGTCTTAGCTACTGCCGTCATTTTTCAACTACTTTTTCAATGCTATTATCTAAGCTTACATAACTGTATTCTTGATAAAAGAATCACCACTACATAGCTTTATCCACCTAACTAATTGTTAAATCTGAAAGCGACAAACGTCAGTCTTTCTATTGTAAAACCTTGAAACAGGTGTAGCAGTGGGATTGTTTTTCTTACTCTGGTTTATTGCATCATAATAAGTTGTAAAAAACTAAAAATGATGGCCTACTGCATCAGATTAAAACAAATAATTTGTTCACCTCAAGAAAGATGTGATACTGCGTACGTTCAACTATAGGCAGCATGTTACTGTAAAACCACTGTTGTTATTAGTCAAAGTGGTGGTCGTTGTTGTTTGTGCATTTTAGGGTTAAAAGAATACAGTTTGGCATTCCTTCTGAGGACCCCCAGATTTTTTACCGGGGACCCATGAGAATTAAGAACCGCTACTCTAACACTTTAAACAAACCTGAACATCACTTAATGCTATTGACAAACGGGGTTAGTGTGACGCCACAATGCGATTGTTCTCAAGCAGTAGGCTTAATTGGATGGCTGTTACAAAATACAAACGGTATTGGGTGCAGCAAACGAAAACTTGTTAAATGATTTCAGCAAAGCTAAAACTAAATATGGACACTACTCACTATTAGCGATATGATGTGCACCTTTTAATTGGTAAAGTTTTGCTAGAGCTTTTTTATTGATATTAACTTGTTATAAAATCTCTTGATTAGTGACAAGAAATGGGAGTCTGGGGGAAGCCCCCAAGTGATTCACCAAAATGCCACGCTTCATACCCTCTCTAAAGAAAACAGTTCCCGCACGTCTTGCCAAGGGTACCCCAAGTTTGGATTTCGCGAATACATCCTTGGTCTGAGATTCTTTTTTGTTGTGGGGTTGAAATTGTTTAGTTAAGCGATTATTTTTGTTTGTTTTTGTTTTATTTGTTTTATTTGCCATATTTATCCTCCATTCACGAGAAAGCGAATTGTATCGCTATACTTTGGACGGTAAGTCTGCACTCGCTTGGGAGTTGCCTTTTTCGAGGTTTATGGGTCACCTGTCTTCCACATAAATGTGGGGCGTCCCGTTAAGTGCCTTGCCCAAGAACACAACAAGCGAACTTGCCGGCTTGTTCTCCACAACCTCCCCTAAATGCCAAGCGCCAAGCAGGGAAGCTGTGGATACCATTTTTTAAAGTCTTTTGGTATGACTCGACAAGGGGAATGAACCCCAGGTCTACCGACTGCGAAGCGGACGCTCTAACCACTACGCCATCGCGTCGGTTTGTTCCTCAAGAATTTACGTATTGTTCGTCAAGAAAATGAAAGTAAGCGTACAAGCTAACCACAGGCATTCTTTTTTAATATTAAACATAAAATTCTTCACTAAAAAATTCACTTCTTTTACATGCAGAGCATAAGTAGCCTAGATGCTCAGATGGGTAGAGATAAGTTGTAATTACGTAAATTGTCTGACAATTATTGTATTTTTCATGCACAAGGACAGCAACGCACGGTTAGCGAACTGCACACAGAAACATTGTTTCAACCTTTTTATTGTCTTTTTGTTTTGCCAGTTGGTCAATTTGTTAACCAACGACGGACAGAGATTGGCGGAAACCATTATATACATGGCAGCGCTTACAGCAACTCCTTATTTTTTAATTGTTGTTTCTGTGGTTTCATGCCTAATCATTGGATGGACAGGAATGCTTGGCGTCCTCACTTTCCTTTTGTTTGTTCCACTGCAGGTACGTAGGAAAATTCTGGTTGCAGTTGCTGCTCGAAAAGTCTTGACCTTAAGTCGACAACTTGAGCCAATTTTTGATTAAAGAGTTCTCCAGTTTTTATTGGGTTTCAGTTTCAACAAAAAATATTGACATTTTTAAAGAGCTGCCAAAAATTAACGATTGTTCTGATCGTTTCTGAGTGTAGCCTACTGCGTAAAATGGCGTTCAGCGTTCGAAGAATTGTATTGGTGCTTTGCAAACTCCAAAATTAGCTAATTTGGTAAATACCTGTTAGCTAAAGTTAACGTAATTTTATGTTTGAAGAAGGGCAACGTTAGCATTTCAAGTCACCTAGTACAATATCAGAACCATATAGGTGAGATTTTTCTAGTGTAGGGAGCTACTTTTTAATGTTTTCATAGTTAAACGTATTGTACAAAAAAAGCATAGGAGCATCCTATCCAATGCCCGCAACTAGCGCGAAAAAAAATTTTAAGAATGAGCATTTAGAGCAGCAAATCCTATTTTAGGTCTGAAACCCTATTAGATTGAGTTTCAATGGGATGGAATTCCTGGTTAGAATAAGAATCTAGCAATCTAGCAACTCCACTAATTTTGCTACTAGTACCATATTTCAGCAATTTTTTAGCGTTTTTAGCAAAATGTTTTGATCATTGTTGAAGTATTTGCCCTCAACTCAGATTGGTTTGCACGAAAAAAATGAGAAAAAACCCAAAACAATAGTAAACGCAGATGTGGCAAAAAATAATAAAGCAGTTTATGGTCATCACCAAAAAGTTCATCTAAGATGTAACAATTTTGCCTCTTCTCTCACAAATTTTAAGCTGACAATTGGCTGAGAATTTTGTAAGATAAAATCTAAAAACATAAAGATTCAAGTTTTTTTATTTAAAAGTGACAGAAAAATTTTTTTCATCAAGTCTTTTGACCTTAAAACGAGTTTCTAACAACGAAAATTCTATCACAAGCATAAGGCAGTAATCAAAACACATTAACAAATAGTCCAACACGAAAAAGTGGTAATTACAAGAATTTGGCAAACGTGCCTGTACTATATTGTACAATTTGGGTTTGGAGGAGCCGTACTGGTTTATTATTCGGCATCTCACACACGACAAAAGAAAAAAGAACTCTCTTTTTCCTATCATAATTTGTATTTCATAGGAAGAATTCCAAGATTATAACCCCAAAATAATAAAGTTGTTCCAAAAAAATCATTTCAACTTGAATTTACAGTGCGTTTTTTAAAGGAAAAAATCATCAATCTAAATTAAGGCAAGTCTTTTTGAGAGTCTTCTAAAAATATTGTCACCCCCTTAACATAGCGTCTCACGGAGCGGATCATCTTTTATAGAGGCGCGATTACGTCACCATACACGTTAACTATTAACTTGGTAGGTAATATAAATTAAAGTGCATATTTTCCAGCATTCTGTATACGTGGAGGAAGCACCTCCAATTGAGCATTACTGGTTTAGAGAGATACAGGACAAAACCGATACAACTGCTTTCTACTTTCGCTAGTTAAAGTAGTTTGACTCTCGACTACTTTTTTATTTAATTAAAAATACCTATCATTCCTTTCCACTTCTACTTGAGCAATTTTTGAGTTAATGATAATACTTTTACTCAAGTAGATTTTTAGGCTATTGTAATCTTCTCTGTGCCCATATACTAAACCGAGTTGTCAAAAGCCCTGGCTATGATCCTCGTGGGCTACCGTGGCCACATCTCATTCAAAATAGCTTAAACATTGCAAAGTGAAAAGTTTTGCTGCAAACTGAATTTGAAATTGAAAGCAATAAAATATTTGAAAAAGAACTTACTGATTCATTATTTTTTAAATAAAAGAAACTGTTTTTTGCAAAATAGAAACTTTAGGTTGTAGTTTTTACAGCTTTTATTTTTCTTTTTTTACGAAGCTAGTGGAAAAAAATCTTTGCAGACGTATTGTTATTCTTAATTTCTTTTTCCTTTCCACAAAATTCAGTTATATAGAGCGATATTGATTATTAAGATTGGAAAGAGTAGGCTACTGGAAAAAGTGATTCCTACACGCACGGGCAATTGTTTTGGTAGGTTTTCTACGGTTTTTATTTTAGATTTTTCTTGGCAAGTTGATGGCAAACTTTCGACGTCGTTGCATCAAAATAACAGATACCAGAGTGAGAATGATGAACGAGATTCTGACCTGCGTTAAACTCATCAAAATGTACGCCTGGGAGCAAAGTTTTGCAAAAGCAATTGGTATGAATTAAGAGCTAAACATTTTCGCATTGTTCTTCGAAAAACCACAGTGGAAACAAATTGTGGCTCTTATGAAAAACCTTCAATAGGTTTGCCTTTTATGTTGGGAGTTTGCACATTTGGTTTGTTGATCGTGCACAAGAACAAACGTTTCTGAAAAGGAGATTGATCATAGAACAGGAATCACAATCATGTTCAATCATTCTTTCAATTTTATTTTCTCTGTTCAGTGATGCATTTTTAAATTACAATCATTTTAGATCAAATTCGTGAGAAGGAAAGAAAAATATTGGCCAAAAGTGGGTTGATTCAAAGCTTCCAAAGTTCCCTTATTCCAGTTGTTCCGGTATTATCTTGCATGGTATTGTTTCTTGTTCATACTTACTTGGAATATCCTTTGGATGCATCTACCGTAAGTCATAAATATCTCTTGTGTTGACTTTAGCGTATCTTTTGTTGTTATTTAAACCTTATTTCGTAATTGGAACATAGTTTGAATCGTGCCTCAGTTAAAACGAGGCAATGCGGGCGTTTGCCGTAGCCTCTTTATCGGATAACTCAGTTTAAGCAGCAAGATAAAGACTTTTTTGCAAACTCTTCCTAGTGCAATTTTTTTGTGCTCCACTTGCTTAAATTAAACATTTTGAGGTTATTCTATGACGAAATGTCCTGTTTAACATATGGGAGTCACAGACTCTTCGGAAGATTCCCGGAGTTCTTGCGATATCAATTCGGCTCTAGGCTGAATACCACGATCGCCATAATGGAGTTGAACGACTTTCAAGTTTTGTGACCAAGCTAGGCTTATCAGAGCTAGGTCGTAGTTGGAGAAAAATGATTGATCTAGTGATCATCTGACTATGCATTACTGTTTTTCAGGCTTTCACAATTTTGTCTATTTTCAACTCGATGAGATTTGTAATGTCAGTCCTGCCTTTGGCAGTTAAACCATTATCGGAGGTAGGCTTTGTGGTGAATAGGATGGCAACTGATGAATATTGGCAGTGACTGATGACTAGGCCCATAGGAGTAACAGCGTGCCGAAAGGTCCATCTAGGCATTGAATCTTACAAAAAGCTTTAGAAGTTATTAATTAATCTGTCTTATTTTAAAAAATATTGTGTTAGCAAACTTTGTCTGGCTAGTATCTTCAATCCACTATCAGTCCCTAGCAAGATTGTTCATTTCAATACTAATCGCTATCCATAAAAATTTAATATCAAAAAATATTGTTCTAGGTTTTTATTTCATTCAATCGTATTGATAAATTGCTGGAAATGGAAGAAATGAAAGAATATTACTGTTCTACGTCAAGCAACGACATTGCTGTCGAATTTACAAACCTTACTGTGATGTGGGATGTTGTTAAAAAAGCTAACGTGAGTGTATGTTGTTGAAAAAAAGCTTTCTTCAAGAGTTGTTGCGGTAGTTAAAAACTTGAAAGTACTTGTAATAACTCCAGTTATGCGCAAAACAATAAGACCGTTAGGTCAATTTTAGTTTTTGAAGGAATTATGTTGTGCTTACACTTGGGTATAACGGCGCATTTATTTTAAAAGAACTTTTGTTTATTGATGTTAAAACTTTATGATCAAAATTTAAACAGTTCAGTTGTTATCGCTGGAGTTCAAGAACCACAGTAGTATGTCTTAAATTCACTTAAAAATTGCAGCTAAATATTAGGTTGTTCAATTAAAGTTTGACAGAGAACTGAAGTTGTCCATCTTAAACAGCGTTCGCAATTAGCGGTATTCGCAACCAGGAACAAAACTTCTTGCCAACCTAAGCGCATTATCACATCTCGAAGCGAGAAAAGACAACCAGATATTTAGAGCAGGTTTCCAGACGAGGTTTTTCCACCAGATAACGAATGTGGAGAGCGCGAATTACGAAACTCACATTCGACACGTTTGACAGTGTCAACCTGCTTGCTTTTGACACTGAACTTCAATCACAAAACTTTTTTCTGAATCATCGATTAGGGCTAGGCGTACAATGGGCATATAAGGAAATGAGTTTATGGGTCAATGGGCGTATGGAGCAAAGAGCAAATAGGGATAATGGGACAGTGAATGGGGAAAAGGGCGTATAGTAGCTGTATGGGGCAATAAACGTATGGAAAAATAAACATATGAAACAATGGGCATGGAGATGACCCAACACACCCATGGCTGCATATATCCATTGCCTCATTCGCCTATAGCCCCATACGCCCATTACCCTATATGCCCATTGTCCCATACTCTCATGGCACTGTACAACCAATGCTCCATATGGCCATTGTCCCATTTGCCTCATACACGAATCTCTGACCAACTGCCTCACAATAACATCAAGCTTTGCGACTAGTTCTCAAGTTTAAAAATGATTTGGAAAGTCTGAAGGCTTGCAATTATAGTCAAAGTTTCGCAACTTTTTAAGAGGAGTTCTCGAACTTAAATCAAAGCTTATTAACAAACGCGACCTTAAGCTGATACCGGCGCGATGGCGCAGTGGTCAGAGCGTCCACTTCGTAGTTGGTAGACCTGGCGTTCATTCCCTAAGTCGAGTCATACCAAAAGACTGTAAAAAGCGTTATTCACAGCTTCCCTGCTAGGCGCTCAGCATAAAAAAAGGGAGAGCGTGGAGAACAAGCCGGCAAGCTTGCTTGTTGTGTCCTTGAGCAAGGCACTTAACGGGATACCTCCACCTTTATGTGTCAGACATGTGGCCTACTCCGTACTTCACGGGTTAAAATTGTGAAGTTGTTAACCCCGCATGTCGTAAAAGGCGACTTTTGGATACCAGCCAGTGCCAGGACGCCTTGTTAGTCGCTACCAGTCATACCAGTCACTCATAACTGGTTCGAAATGTTCTGCCATCTTTCCCCTAGCCTGATTTCAATTAGGTTCACGGCATGAACTTGAATTGCCGTTCGTTCCGTACCTCCATTCCGAGGAAGAGGAGGGGTAATCACAACAACAGCAACCTCAAACTGATGATGAGACTAAAATTGTTGCTTCGCAATGTCTGACGAAATTGGTGTTCCAAACAAGCAGAGTTGTTTAATGTTTTATGTCTAATCGTCATTGGTTTTCTAATCAGTTGAGAACTACACAAAAAAGATAAATAAATGCATTCTCGCAATCTATCAGGAATACGCTTGCGACTTGTTTGGGAAAGCAAACGGGTGTAGCACAAAGTGGAAAATATGAAGACTTCACAGAGCGGCATGCATTGTTGAGATCTATTTAAGTGATGAGGTTAGTCTTGATAGCGACCTTAATCTTTAGAAGACCAACATGATTTTATTCAGAAATAAACCTTGACTTTGAACGTCATTATATACCCTAAAACAGTCAATAGCGTATGCAGGGGGCCCCAATGCACGACCCCCTCAGCAATAGTAAAATGTCTACATCAGCGTTCATTTGCCAAAAATAATCCTCGCATCTCCTCAGGAAATTGAGAAACGTAATTGTAACTGCAACATGCATTTGTCCAAATTTAGCGCTGTAGACGCTCAATCTCCAAAAAAAGTCGACACTGCCGGTTTCCGCACAATATGGAGCACTGTGTTCATCGTTCGCCAATCTCCAAAAACAAACGTCTCCCGCCTCCCTCAAGAAGCTTTTGTGTACGCTCCTGCCCCAGAATCAAAAATTAAGATCTATTGTTGCTGCTAATTATCTTAAGCGAGTAAATATTTAATTGCTGAAAAAATAGATTCCAAGATACATGGGGTTATTTTGTCAAAGAATATTTTGCAAAAACTGTGTAATATAGACTGCGAAAAACTGCAGGAAAACCTTCAAAGGGACGAGAGGTTTGAAGCACTTTTATGGTGACAATATTTGTGCGTTCAATCCTCATGATGGTTACGTTGTGGTGCACTTGAAAAAGGCGCTTCAGAGATTTGTTTTCTTGGATGGTTGCAGTATTTAAGGTAGAATCAACTGTATTAGCAACACTGAAGCGGGTCTGAACACTAAGTTATTCTACCTAGTACACCCTATAAAAGGTTTTGCTGTGACCGCAGGATAAAAATAATTAGCAGAAATAATTACATAAACCGATCAAATAGCATAGAAGCATAGTGAAATTTTGTGATTCAGGGATGACTGCATTATTGGAATCTTTTTATGTTTTATTTGGGTACAGTTCGCCACAACTTTTTTACTTTGCTGAGTTATTACAATTTTTTGTAGTTAAAACAAGAAGCAAAACTTTTTATTGAAGACGAATCAAAAGGAAAAGAAAAGCAATTTAGTCAAGTTCTGACAGATATTAATTTAACCGTAAGGAAACAAAGGTAATATTAGAAAAGAGAAAAAATGCAACTTTACCAATCACAAAAGAACTTTATTTTCCCACATTACCTATGTTGTAATTTAATTAAAGAACTTTCCCTCTCTGACTTGTAGGCATAATGTGATTGATGGTTTTTGGTTTTTAGTCTTTAACTCTATAGAGTGAGAATTACTTTAAAAATTCATTTGTCTAGCTGGCTGAGCTTTGTGGATCACAGCGAAATGCGTTAACCCATCTAGCTAAGCATTAAAATTGTACTTTTCAAGGCTAATTGGAATCTGTGGATCTGTGGGAAGTGGAAAATCTTCTCTAGTGTCAACAATGTTGGGACAGACTGTTTTCAAAAGTGGGCACCTCGGACTTAATGGAACCATTGCTTATGTACCGCAGCAAGCATGGATTTTTCATGCTAGCGTACGGGAAAACATTTTGTTTGGATTACCCTGGGATGAACAGAAATACAACAAAGGTAAATTAGTCGACAGCTCATGTCTTTATTGTATAGTTGAACTCGACAGCATGTCGTTCAGTGTTTATTAAGAGCTTGCTGCCGATATTTGTAGTTTTTAGATCGTTCTATTCAGTGTTGGTGGTGTGTGAACGGCGTTCCCACACTGTTTCGCACTGACCTGTCTAAAAGAAGTATATTTTTACTTTGTGCATTTCCAGAATTCTTTTTTTAGCATGATATCTCTTCTCTTACTAATACAAACGTATTAACCCATTTTTTCGCAGTGGTTGAGGCGTGCTCTCTTCTTTCTGATTTTGAAATTCTACCTGATAAAGATTTGACCGAAATTGGTGAGCGAGGAATCAATTTATCAGGAGGACAAAAACAAAGAGTTAGTGTCGCCAGGTAACTTGTAGGATGTAGATTGTGTGGGCAAGTAACACTGCTGGTTGATATTAGATAACTTCTGTATGTTCGCATCTTTTACCGAATATTTCAATGTAAAGTATCAACCAGAGCTTCGCAACCATTTTCATGTCGCCGCTCACTAATGTTGCCGTTGCTTTCGGAAGACTGCCAAGGCGTGTTGTGACGCATTGACTTCACTCCCTACAAGAGGAGCAGAAAGAGGAGAAAAGTTTTCTAAGAATACGTCGCTTTCTAATAGTTTTTCTGGCTATGCCGTAGGTTTCAAGAAACGCTTTAACCGAACAAATTGTAAATTTTTAAATGCTGTAAACATTTTAAAAAGCTCGCAGCCTTCTGATTGATAAGCACCACTTCAAACTAATTAAAGACAAGTTTACATTGCGTATTCTTATCAACTACAGCTTGGTTGATTTAGCTTATTTCTTTTTAGTGTTGATCGTTCTCATCGGTTACTAATAACAATTACAGTTGAAATTGCTTTGCAAATCCAACCGCGCTTAAAATTCAATTGATTTTGTCACAGAATTTTTGCGCTAAGAAACAGCCGGCTAATAAATACAAAAATCATTTTACAAATTCGTTTCAAAACGACTTTTGTAATTTAATTAAAGTAATCTCTGTCGGTTAAAATTCTAATTTGTACATCAAATTCAACGTTTTTTCAATCTCAATAAACGCAACAAACTGGGCTTACGATTCGTTGTGCTTTCTCCTTGTGTAATGTGTACACATAAATGTCAGACTAACAGTTAACCTCGTCGCTGCAAAAACGTTTTTCAAACATGCCGTTTGCATTTAAGTTAGTGCAACTAACTCCTGTGCTGTACAGTTACGCTACTCAATGAAAAGGTCGAGACAAGACAAAACCGTATTTGCGCTTTTTGTATACACACTACAGTACTTATGTTGTGATGGTTAATTCATCCATCTCTTATGAAATCTTAAATCGCAAAGGACCGGATTTATTAAGCGAATTCTACTGTATTTAGAGCTTTGTATAGCGAACGTGATATTGTGCTGCTCGACGACCCACTATCAGCAGTTGACGCTCATGTTGGAAAACACATGTTTGTTGAATGTATCAAGAAGGCTTTGGCTAAAAAAACTGTTATCTTTGTCACTCATCAACTGCAATATTTAAAAGATTGCGATGAAGTTATTTTGATGAAAGATGGGAGAATCGCTGAACATGGTACACATGATGAACTAATGGAAGAGGCAAAGGACTATGCAGATTTGATAAAGTAAGTTGGTTATTATTGATCAGTCGTTTCGAGCTGCGACGGTGAGGTTTTGGTTAGCATTTTGCAATTGATCTATTGCGTAATTTGTGTCATTGTATTTTGATAAAATGATTTATAATAACTCCTCCTGAATATACTACAAAAAATTGTGATCCGCAGAGCTCCTTACTACTTTTTAAGTCACGTGCTTACGTCGAAGCGATCTTAGAGTTTCTTGCATAGATTACTGAATGGGGAGCAACTGCTCTAAAGTATTGCGAGCGTGACCTTTGGTGGTCACGTTTACATAGCCACTGGCCGCCAATTTTGCACCTGGCAGTTCCTGTGATGAGACTCTTATGAATGTTGGCAGGGTCTCTTTTGGTGGGATTTCTTTCTTGCCATTCAGGCCCATATCTGTGGTCACCAACAAAAATTCTGCAGTTACCACCAACGCACTATCACATAAGAGACGTAGCAAGATATTGTCAACTCATTCAGAAGAATTTAATCAACTTATTGAGTCGCAAAAGCTAAACTTTTGATTTCTAAAAACGTTTTAGGGAGTGCGTTTGTTTTGTGCGATTATGACGATTTGATGCAGGTCTGGGACAAACTGGCAGTTTTTTACTAATATCGAAACAATCTTTTAGTACCGTAATCCCCGACGTATAATCCGCACTTTTATTTCTCAAATACCAAACCCTCAAATACCGCTGCGGATCATACACGGACACAATATTCAGGAACTTTTTTTCGTTCTCCCAATTGCTTTTTTCCTTGTCAATCTTGAAATGTCACATCACTGACATTTATCAATACCGACTATACCATTTGATGCATACGTACAACCATTGTGAAGTCATAATTTCGAAAAACATTCAAACTGTAGTATTCATACTTCAGTATTGTTTCATATCAAATTGCAATCAATTGAATCTTTGAGATTGCCTCGATCTGGCTGTGTCTGTCTCGTTTTGAACTGCACCGAGAAAGAGAAATTTGTTTGATTGAGGTCTCAAAATGTATGTGCGAATTATTCGCAGTTATAACGATTTTGTCTTTGATTGAAACTCTAAACATGGGGTGCGGATAATACGTGGGGCATTACGGTATTCTTGTTCAGCAAGTAACTCTTTTGTTTTTCGTAAGGCTAACTTGTTCTACGCTAGCTTCTGCATTTTTTTCACCACTACATTACACATACCTAACACTATCATTTCGTTGAAACTCGAGAGGTGGAATTTGTTGCTTTTGAAGAACGGACTTTAGGAAATTTAATTGCTCGGAGCCATTTGCCAAATTCCTTTTTTGCATTTATTGCATCGCGTAGCGATCTTTTGCTAATCCTTTACATACTTTTTTTGCTTTTCTTTTTGAACAAAATCATGTTGAGTGATGGACGCTATGTGCCAAACCCCATGCTCCTTTTTATAAACACTCTCTTTTTCGTACGTCTTTTTATATTTTTTTGTTTTGCTGCTCTTCCTGTTGCTTTACTGCCATTGTTACCATATTTTTACATCACTATGCATTGACTTTAGGCTGCAAACGTATAAAAAAGTGAAAACAATCTTGACGTTATGGTGACGAGTTCAGAAATCATGTTTTAAACATCCTATTCCTTAATGGGAGTAAAACTTAAAGCTCGAACAAAAGCCAACCACCCACTCGTCAATTTGCGAAAACTATGTAGTATATTACCACAAAGGATACGATAGCGTTATAGTTTTTCTTCATCTGCACAAAAAACGCTAGTTGCAAAGACACGTTTGGAAGGTTTGGAGGAGATATGATGACTACTGTTAATGATAAAAGTTGCCGTAATTGGATTTGCCATAACAATAACGGGAGCGACTCAATTTTTTTCAGAATTTCGTGATGTTCTGAAAGAACAAGTTTTATTGAAACTACAATATTTTAGTCTAGGCAAAACGATTGCATTCTGCATTTTTTAAAGCGCTTATTTATTTTTTGCTCATGATTTGTGACGTCATTAAAAGCGAATTGTAGCACAGCGGTGTTATGCAATTTCGGCCACGATTGATTGATCTGTTATTGTCGTTACAACAAATTGTGTATTTGCTGTTTAAACAAGTAAATGTTAAGCTACAGCCAAGATTTTAACTGATAGAAACTGGTTTATTGCTTAACACCAAGGTTGAATTTATTGAAGCAGTCAAGTTTAATTAAAATTGGTTTATTTTTTTCATTGCCAAGTTTTACGATAGATTTTAAAAAGCTGCTGCTAATGAATATGTTTGCGGATATTTGCTTTTTTATGTAGCATCACAGCAAGCAATTTAAATTTTTCTAGAAATTTATACGTTTAAAAAAAAGTACTCCAAAATTATGGTATTTTAATCCATTCTATTTTTAGTTTTACAGGTAGATTAATATTTTGCATCTTAAGTTGCAGTAAAACAATTTTGTCTACATTTGCAATTGACGTAATACGCATAAATTAATTATATAACCTTGTGCTTTGACAATAATAAACTAGAAAAAGTTAACACAGTTTAAAGTGTGAAGTTAAATTAAAAGAAAACAAAACCCTTATATAGATCAACATCGGTATCCCCTAAACATTTGGGAGTCATAACCCTTTTCACCTATCTCTATTTAGGGCACATTTCCGTAATCAGGGACTTTAGAGTACAAATATTGGTACAAAAGAGAGCACACTGATTTCCAAAATAAACCTACCATATAACATAGTTTACAGGAAGATTGCATATGACGTCACACATT
This sequence comes from Trididemnum clinides, assembly GCA_963675345.1. Lineage (NCBI taxonomy): Eukaryota > Metazoa > Chordata > Ascidiacea > Aplousobranchia > Didemnidae > Trididemnum > Trididemnum clinides. The sequence continues at coordinate 15,698,335 of OY776302.1, forward strand.
TGGCGCGAAAAAAAGTGGCTGATCCTAAGCTGTAATGTTAGAAAGATATAGAGCCAGCACCAACTTTTAGGATTATTTGGAAAATAGTGAGAAATTAATTAAAAATTGGAATGAATTATTGCTGATTGCTGTTCAGAAGCAAATATATTTAATCAAAAGCGATTTGGTTAAGATTAGACCTTTCAGTTGGCTGGTCTAAGCTTAGTACTGTGTGCCAATTTGTCAGAAAAGTCGGCCCTAAAAAAGTGCCATCTAAATATCATTTTCTGCTTAGTTAAAAATAACTCTTTGCCAATTGGATACTCGTGGGTACATTAGCAAACCAACAATTATTCGATCATTACTACCGCTACCGTAAGTTTTTAATTACCCTTAGTTCAGCAGCCGAGGCACTAGCCCAAAAATTGTTAAAGAAATAGATAAGGTCATGAAATTACATATGATATATCAATATAACTGATCTGCAAGCATTATTGACAAAAATTTTCAAAGAATTACTGATTTTATGCATTAATATCTAATCCAACATATGACAAGCGGTACAGAAGTCTGCCCGGCTATTTAGGCCACAGTATAATTTAGTTATACAACTTCTCAGTATGCTCATGCGACTAAATACATTATACTGTATAAGCTGCATATTACAAAAAACTTAAATTCAGCATTCCCAAATATGCTGATCAATCAAATGTGATACACTACTACCACCAGATGGCTACAAATAAGCCTGCATGAGCAGCCCATAAAATTAGCCAAATAAGTAGCAACAACAAGCAAACCTTAGCACCTTTTACTTTACTTTGTCTTCAGATTTATTCCATAAACAACACACTTAACGTTCATTAAACAACTGTCTAGTTTATTCATTTAATTTGCAAAAAATGGCATCCCTCCCATTCAATTTAATGCAAAAACGCTGGAAGTGGTCAGCCATTTTTTTCGAAAGCGCGTTTTGATGACGTTTAATCACGTGCGTGAAACCTTCCTATTTCTGTAATCGTAAAAATAATTAACTAAATTAAAAAAGGACACTGTGTTAGCGCCGATCATATGCTTTGACTTTTGCCGTATTTATTGTAAAAAGGAATAAAACTTGTGTATTAACTTGTGGATGAGATCAGTCTTAAATTAATGGAAGAGATACCTGGATCAAGGCATCCAAGCGCAGCAAGGGGATCACAGATAGATCCACCCGATCATTCTGGAATGGCTACCCGTTCAAAATGCATTTAGGTTTGAAATAAAAATTTCATCGTATCATTTCGCAAAAACATCAATTCGAAACAACTATTCATTGTTGTTTTCATCTTTTTGGGGTGGAGAGAGTCATTTTTTTTCAGACCATGGAAGGGCTTGAATACAATTTCATCAACACTGTTTGTTGACGCATAAAAAATGATATTCGAAGGACAATGTCACGTGTCAGGAATTCAAGAGCGATAACAAAATCTGCAATAATCATAGCTTCATAACCACGAACTCGGAAGAGAAAACATGATTTGTATCGGTTGGGGTCATACATTTACCAATTCAGGAAATAGAATAAGCTTACAAATTACTGCAAATATGAATTTTACATCTGCAACAAACATTGTTATACGTGTACAAATTTAGACGAAAACATAAAATTTGCATAGGAGTTGTCATATATCTCACAAATCCAAAACAGAAAATAAAAAGAAAGGCACTGCAATAATTTTTTAATTGTTGTGGATCTAAAAGTAAATCATTCTATGAGTTTACCGTGCGCTTATACTTTATTAGAAAGTTTTATATGGAACAAGAGAAAGAAAAGAAATCTCATGAACAACATGTGGATAAAGAAATCGTAGAAAACTTGATCCGAAAAAGAGCTACATCTCATAACAATTCAGGTAACGACCTAAGCTTTGCAAAGAAATCGTGTTAGTTTTTTTCAATAGAAGCTACAGTTTGAATTATAAGCACTTTTTTAAGCCATATAAGCAACTTCGTTCAAATTCTTTACCAAATTACCTGGTAATACGAAATATGTTCATTGAAAATTTCTTTCCTTAAGGCAATTGCAGTAAACTACACGTAACTTCAAAGTTTTGTTATGAAATTGAATTATGCTTGACCGCTTTATTGCAAAGCTTTCATGCTGCTTAAGGTGGAAGTTCAGCTTTGATGCCTAGCTCCAACATTTTTTGCAGATACCTTGAGCGTCAATTCCGTGACGTCGGAGCAAAATCTATCTCCCGACTCCCCTAATTCACTAATGGAAGTTTGTAAGCCGTCACGACCAGATGAGCTTCAACCGGAACTAAATCACAATTTAGAAAAAAATAATGTAGATCAAAACAAGTCAAAAAGTAAGTCGGACGAATTAGTTTGTAGATTTAATAAATGCATTCATCCAATGTAAAGTTTTTAACCAAAAAAGATTTTGGATATTTGACGAAACCTTTTTCTAGAGGAGGGGTAACTTGCACGTTGTTGGTTCAAGTGTGGCTTTATGGATAGTAGTTAAGCTCTCAACTATCACAAAAAATAATTAGAAATCTACAGTAAACTTCATTATATTTATGCAGAAAATGGTGTTCTAAAAGAAAAATCGCCAACTGTTCTTGTACAAAAAGAAACAAGCCAAAAAGGATCGGTCAAGGCTGCGACCTATATTGCTTACATAAAAGCTGCCGGCGGGTAATTTGCGTAATTGTTCTAGGTCCAAAATTAAAAGAAAACTTTGCCTGGGCAAAGTTTACTGGTCCAGTAAAGAATGCTATTGATATTTTTGACATTACTGCTACCTGTACGAGCTAGAACGATTTCTGTTGGCGATAATTTGCAAGCATTGGCCAAAGGCACATATTTTCATTGGAGGAGATAGAACAGCAGCTATCTTTTCATTGCAGAAGAGGATACAAAATGTTTCTTATGAGGATTGAAAATTAAACAATTTACCAATATTGTTTGCAGACACTTTTAATAAACAGCTTTCCTTTAATTGAGATAAGATTATAATAATAAAATAATTATGATAATTATAAATTTGAAGAATAAATTGTCGAAAGAACGAATTGATCTGGTTGAAATAAGATTATAATACTTGTTACGCACTAATGTTATAATTTGTTGCAGCTGGTTTATCGTCTTCGTTGTCTCTCTTGCATTCTTTCTAACTGCATTTGGTGCAAACATTTCAAATTGGTGGCTAACTTATTGGATAAACCAAGGAGGTGCTCTCATACCATGTGACAATTCAACCACCACTGTTTATCCAGGTAAAAATGTTGATAAAATATGAGTAAGAATATGAAAATCTTTCGCTGCCCCAAGAACAAAGCAAAAGCTGTGAGCTTGATTAGAGTTACATGTCTTTATCCTGGGATGGAATTTTCCCGTTTTGCTTAGAATCATTTCCACTATTTTTTAGTCCTACTAATTTAAAATTTCATTTTTATACGATTTAATGTAGGCGAATAAATTACGTAAATGGTTTTGAACTCGGCAAACCTCAAACTGTAAAGCAGCTGTGGCTAATTTCGGCGTGAGTTTTGTCGGTAAGTGGCGGAATTTGCTGATGAGAAAAAACTTGTAAAGTTTGCGAATTTAATCATCAGTGCTTTTGATGCGAGCAGCAGTACGGCTCAACCGAATAAATTTGTAGGATGTCTTTAAACGTACGTTTCAGGCTCAAACGATTTGTGTCAATCTAGGTAACATAAGGAATGTCCCCGAAGACAGACGGGCACATCGCTGTCTATTCAGCTTTCTTTATGTTGTGTTTGAAAAGCCATACTTCTTGTTTTTTCTTCGGTTTTGCATTGATATTGTCAATAAAACCGACTTCTAGAAACTTCAACGATTAGAATAAACCAAAATGAAGCTCCCACTGAATGTCAACCAGAAAGAAATCCAAATATATCGACTGGAGAAGATCTTCAATTTTATCAGGTAACAACAACAGGCCTGGTTTTTTTGGTTGTTTGCACTTGTTTGGTTCTTAGCTTTTATGTTTACTCACTGATCTAACAAAAAAGTTAGTACTCTGAATTACCTCTGAAAAGTCATTGATTGAGATATAGCATGCAAAGCAGATGAGTATTTGTTATCAGATGAACTTTTCATTTTACTTTTAAGCTACATCTACTAATAACTTAAACTAATTTGGTTATCATGAAGCCCAGCCATTAAGTCGATTAGATCATTGCGATTTATTCATTCATCCATTCAGTCGTATGAACCTTTGTTCTGTTAGGTAGTCTTTCGTCAAATTGAGTCGCAGCGACATGTAGACTGCCGGATCCTATCGTCTGCCTACTGGCACATAAAGTTGGGAACATCCCATTAACTGCCTTCCAAGGACGCAACAAGCGAACTTGTCGGCTTTTTCTCTACGCTACCCTTTCGTTCTGAGGGTCTAATCAGGAAAGTTGTGAATACCGCTTTGAAAGTCTTCACTATGTTTCGACATTGGAATCAACCCCAGGTTTAGCGACTGCCAAACTGACGCCTACCACTACGCCATCACTTTTGCTTGATTGAGTTTGTAATCTTGTATAACGTTTTTTATCAACGTCTTTGCTGTGGTATTAGGTGATATATTTTGTCATGTTGATTGGAATGCTAGTAATGGCTCTAGTGAAAGCTGGATTATTCACGGAAGCAACAGTTCGATCTTCTTCTAATCTTCATAACCAAATGTTTCGAAAAGTGTTTGGAAGCCCTATGTCATTCTTTGACACAACACCGACAGGACGAATATTGAACAGGTATATAAATGATGATCAAGTTTTGTACGATAAATTCAAGATGTAAATTTTCTCAATTTTACGTTCTTTTTCTCCTGCTTTTAGCAGAATTAGTGTGCTTATTCATTGTGTGTGTCTACTACTACACACTCGCTTCCAAACCAAATTTTTGGCTGGAGCAAATCTACCATTTAGATTTCGGATGTCCTTTTTGACGAATGCTGATAAACGGTGCTTTCGTGAAGTTTCGAATTCCACATCTAGCGTTCTGCACTAAGTAGCAATTGCCACTACACCATGGCAGCCAAGACCATGCATAGCAATTCAAGTTGTAAAGGCAATGAAATAATTTGTGAAAAAGAATACATGAGATTATTTTCACTTTATACTGCTGGCCTATTACCGTAATCAATAATAAATACAAACTTTCTAGATTTTCTCGTGATTTAGATGACATTGACGTTCGTCTGCCGGAAAGGATGGACAGATGTATTCAGCAGGTAAATTAGGCTCACACACTTCGAAAAGTTGTCAAAGCATTGATATACATATGCAGTTGAGCTATATTTATCGTGCGGGATACTTTCAAAAAGTTGCGGTTGTCTCAATCATCAATATAAGATATTTTGATATGACTTAATTGAAGTGTGCCACCAGGCAAGTACTTAAGTTCTCTCTGAAAAACATTCTTCAAGGAAATTGAAAGTTTGTAATAATCGCTTAAAATTTCTTTAGTTGTTATAATTTAGGTAGGGTTGTAACTTCCAAAATTCATAAAATGGTACTACTACATAGCAACACTAAATCACTTTTCATATTTGATAACTTATATACATATTTCGACACAAAAAAATAAACCTGCGCGCACAGTTGTCTCTGTGATTGTTGCTCCGGAGTATAAATTGGTAAAATTATTGGACCTTGCTATCAAACCATTCATACCGGATAAATACATGCTTCCATATTCAACTGATTTCAAAAGAAAATCACATTGGTTTAAGTTCAAATCTAACCAGATTCTAATCAGTTTTGATGTAAATTTCTTGTTCACCATTGTGCCTCTAACCAAAACTATCAATCTTGTGGCCACAAAAATCTATTCGAAAACTGTAAATGAAGCGTTAAAATCTCCAATCAAAAAAAAGATTTTTTTAAAGTTACTGAAATTAGCTACGCTGGTTATATTTATTTACAAAGACAAAGTATTCGAGTAAATTGATGGCGTAGCTATGGACTCACCATTGGGTCTCACAATGGCCAAGATTTTGCTCGCAGACCTTCAAACTCGACTTCTTCAACAGACTTTGAATTGCTTGCCTAAATTATATTACAGATATGTCGATGACATTTTCGTTGTATTTGACAAGGAATGTGCCTGTCGTGAGTTTCTTAATTTATTAAACTCCTAGCATAAAAACAGAAAATTCACTACGGAAAAATATTTGGTACACTTTCATTTTGGATATAGAGCTAAAAATTAAAGACGATAATTTTGATTCATGGATTTGAAGAAAATCAACAAACACTGGTGTTTTACCCAAGTTTAGGGCAACTTGTCCTTTAAAATGGAAAACCGGATTGGTTTTCTGTATGTTAAATCGAGCGAAAACTATTTGTAGGAATGACAATGGTACATAGAAAATTTCAAGGTTAATAGTAGATTGACGCGCTGTCTTTATCTCATCAAACGATAATTATTCCAAAACCAAATTTATTAAGAGTGGTGAGAGTAAATCCAAATTTCCGGTGGTTAATTTGACGATCGAAGGACAAGCGGTTATCAAACTATGACTCAACTTGGTCAATATGGGGTCGCAATTAGCAGTTGCACAAATATAATCACGGATCAATATATCTAAAAACAAACTTCCAAGTTAACTGGTTTCTTATGTCACAATAAAAAATACTATTTCCCAACTCTTAAGACTCGGATATAATGCAAATTTACAAGCAACTGCTACTAAACACAAATTAAGTCAATGAAAAGCTTTTTTGCAGTGAAACATAAAAATTGAGGTCTTCGTTTTATCACAGCGGTAATCCAAACTGGGTTTTTGATAAAGTTTTAAGGAAGTTTTGCCACTCCCATACTACTCAAAATGACGACGTAACTGCAAGCGAAAAATTCATCTTTTTCGACGTACCTTGCTTGGGAAAACCGTCTTATCGATTTTATAAAAAAACATATCTCGGCTGATTTTGAAAGTGTCAAATGTTAAAGTTATGCCCATTTATAGAACGCTTAAAGTTGGAAATTATTTCAAATTAAAATCTCCAACTCTTTTACATTTGATGTCTAATGACGTATATCGATTTATATGCCCTTCTTCTTCTTCTTCTTTTAGAAGGGATCCACATTTTCAGATGCTGGCAGTGATGGTACTCAGCCAGCATCGTGTGTCGACATCCAAAACCGTCAGTCCACGTATTCCTGTAGGTGCCCGATGTACGGGGCATGTCAGAATGATGTGTTCTGCGGTTTGTTTTGCAGCGTCACACTCGCAATTCGATGTAGGAGCAAGGCCCCATTTGTGCATGAACGACTGAAAACACCCAACACCAGCCCGCAAGCGGTTGAGCCTGACCCATGATGATCTGGGCAGACCCATCCACATTGGCCTAGTGCTTGTCCTAGAAATGAAAGCACGGAGATCAGATGAGCACTCCGAGTATTCCAGGCTCCATTTATAGTCAGTCCATTGAGGTGCACGAATATCCAATTCAGTTAGATCTTGCAGTAACTTCCGTGCAGCGGGCACAAAGGGGCGTCTAGATTTTAGTCTCTCTCTGTAGCCGTCTGGGGACCCAGCCAATAATTCATAGAGAATATGGCCAGGGTCTAGACTGCCACGATATGCCAGGGAGAGCGTTGCTCCTATTCGGCGAAGCTCAGCCGGCTGAATACCTGCGAGGACGGGTAGATAGTCTATTGGAGTTGGACGAAGGCATCCAGTGACAATGCGCAATGCGTCGTTTAGAACACTATCGATGAGGCGAGTGTGTGCACTGCGACACCAAACCGGTGCACAGTACTCCGCAATAGAGTAGACCAGAGATAGGGCGGCTGTACGCAGTGTTTTAGCTCCAGCGCCCCAACCTGAGTCTGCAAGTCGTCTCATCAGTGCAACGCGCGTTGTTAGTTTTTTGCGCAATGCCTCAAGATGGTGACGAAACGTGAGTGATCTGTTCAGTTTAACTCCAAGATAGGTAGGGACTGGACAGAATGGCAGACGTTTGCCATTGTTGTAGACATTAAGCTCACGTTTGGCCTCTCTGTTGTTAAGGTGAAAGGCCGACGTCACCGTTTTAGTGTGGCTGAGCTGTAGCCTCCAAATCTGGAGATATGTTGAGATTGTAGTCATGTCTTGGCTTAAGACTCCCTCCAGGTCCTTCCAGTCATCAGAAGAGTATAACAGTGCCAGATCATCGGCATAAGTATATCTTCTGGAGACCGTTGAAGGAAGATCGTACACATAGATATTGAAAAGAAGGGGTGCCAGGATTGATCCCTGTGGGACGCCGTTTTTCAGACGTCCCAACCTGCTTCGCTTACTGTCACCGGTAGTAAGGGTGAAACTTCTATTCCGGACAAGTTCCATGATCATACGAACCATGTGCTTATCCGGGAGAAGTCTCAGCAGCTTGCAGGTGAGGCCACGATGCCAGACAGTGTCATTTGCAGCTGTCAGATCTACAAACACAGCACCGGCCTTCTTTTTTGCCTCGAAAGAATCCTCGATCTTTTGTGTTAGTAAGACAAGTTAATCCACTGTCGATTTACCATGTCGAAAGCCAGCCTGCTCGGCTGGGAGCAGGGGGTCGACAATAGGTTCAATATGAGCGTAGATCAGTCGTTCGAGGATCTTGTAGGGGACACAGAGCAAGGAGATAGGACGATAGCTCTTTGTGTTCTCTACAGGTTTCTTTGGGTTTGGGATCGCAACTACAAGTGCTCTTCTCCAGACTTTGGGAATTTTAAGTTGGCGCAAGCAGGAAGAGAGGAAGCCACGTAACCAGGACTTCAAAGCAGTTCCAGCATGGATTATAAGCTCCGGACAAATAGAGTCAGGGCCTGGAGCTTTCCCTGGCTTAACGTGTTGGAGAGCGGCAGCGAATTCTCTGGACGAGAAGTCGCCAGAGAGATTCACTGGAGATGGTATCAAAGCCCTCCAACGGTCAGACACTTCTTGAGAAATGAGTCGAGACGACTCACGATCAACACCCTCGTATTTCCCGTTTCTTACCAGCTGAGCAGCAATGGCGTTACTGAAACGGGACAGTTACGGGGGCTGTGTCGCGACTTGCCAGTAAGGTTGTTAATTGTGCTCCATTCTTTTCTGCTTGAGTGTGAGAAGTCGATGTTTCGGACTGCCTCCGACCATCGGTCTCTGCGTTTCTTGTCAAGCCAAGTTATTATGGCTGTTGCAGCCCTGCTTGACTGGTCTCCAGCAGGAGACTGCAGAAACGTTTGGTGGAGGGCCTCACACTTAACGTCCCAACACGGTATGTAGGTGTTACGAAGACCGCGTGGGATAGCTTTCTTGGCTGCTTTGCTGATGGTATTGCAAAAGTCCTGGTAGGCCTGATCCACATTTGTTGAATCAGGTGATGGCAAATACCTTGCAAGCTTGTTTGTCAAGGAGTTATAGTGGCTCCAGTTGGCCTTGCGGAAGTTCCATCGCTTTACAGGCCTTCCTAGAAAAAAAGCCTTCATCATCAAAAAGTTCCGTGGGCCCTCAATACTACAACTGAACATCGAAGGCCTCACAGCTAGCAAGATGAACGTTCTTCATCACCTTGCTATTCAGCTTGAGGCGTTCGTCATCCTTCTACAGGAGACCCATTGCATATCTGCAGAAAAGCTAGTGCTATCAAACTATATGCCCTTGTGATACGGGTATGACACACATTGGTATGTCATCGAGACATTTGATCATCAGGGCAAATGACCATTGAAACCTTAATAACAACAGAAAAACTGCCATTAAGAATCATTTGCAACAGTATCAATCTTGTTCTAACACCAAAATTAATTTCTACTTGTCATTTACAGTTTTAAAGAAATGCTCATTTGAATATAAAGCAAAAATTCATGAAGCTCTGTTAATTATACAAAACAAACCACTCCTTGATAAACAGCTTTATGCAAATGGATGTTCCTGTTTGCTAAAAATATTTTGATTCAATTGCCTTGCTTCGTCACCATTTATCAATCTGTTGTATTTGCCGCTATTTCGCGAAGCCATTTGTCTTAATTTAGTCGTCTTCTTTGACACATTCTCTAGTATTTGGTTACCGATAGGCACAACTTATTTGAGTTGGGCGTCCGCGCTGCCCGATAGACGAACTTGGCATGGCACACAGAGTACTCTAAGAGTATGTCAGCGCTTGGTGTCTAGATTCCTAGGGTCAGCAAAAGACCTATTGGAATGAGTTTGACCAGAACAGTTTGGGTCAAACTCAATCGACGGCGTAGTGGCGTTGGGCGTTTCAGTTCGTACATGCACAAATGGGGTCTCGCTTCTTCAGCGAAATGCGACTGTGGCGCTAGTGAACAAACTGCAGACCACATTATTTTAACATAGCCCATACATCGGACACCTCGAGGAATAATGGGTCCGACAGTTTAGGATGACAAAACAAGGTGCTGGCTCATCTCCATCACTGCCAGCATCTGATCTAGGTAACACAGCAGGTTGGGGTGGTGAAAGGAAAAACCCTCCGTCCCCATCCTTTTTTTGTGTCTGGCCTGGATCATAAATACCTTACCAAACGACGAAGAAGACCGATATATGATCGTGTGACCTCCAAATTTCAATTTATAATCTGACTTACTGAGGTATAAGGCCCAAGCTTATATTAGTGTTTAGAATTTTAATTCTATATTACAATTAGACTCCAATCCTACATATTATAGATGCTTTGATAAGAGCTTGATGTAAGCCGAAAAAGTTCGCCTTGGAGTGTGTGCAAATATGTAAATAAGTTATCAAATGTGAAAAGTGGTTTAGTGTTGTTATGTAGTATCGTTTTATGGATCCCTTGTAGGTGAGGACAATGCCTAATCGAATTGCTATTGCAGGAAAACTGCTGATTCTTTTGTTGTGATCGAACTGAAATAAGCAAAAGCGAGCCACTCAACCGTTGTTTTTGTGGCCGCACTACTTCATTTATAGCTACGCCTATTATATCAGCTGAATTTCCTTTTATTGAACAGACACTGATGGTTCTATTTGCTCTCGTCACCATTGTCGCTGTATTTCCTTGGTTCGCAATTGCTATTGTAGTTTTGGGAGTAGCTTTCGGCTTTTTGTTTGTTTATTTTCGCGCTGCCATTCGTGAACTTAAACGACTGGACAATACATCAAGGTATATTTAAAACAGATTTTATGGGGTATGGTGGTTTAATCTCTTTGCTTTTTCTTACCCGGATGACAAATTTTTGATGGCGTTTTTTGAAAACCATTTTCAGCTGTCAATACAATCCTAGCAACCAGTCTCTACATTCAACTTTTACCGTTCTTTTGGACTGGCTGCGCTTCTGCCATGTCCCTTTTGAGAAAGGAGTCTGGTTATCGGTGTAGCCCAAAGCGATATTTGGGCCGGCTCCAAAAATAGGAAGATCGGATTTTAAGAATTTGCAGATCATGGCCTCTTCCTACTTTCCCCTTCCCCTTAGCTACGACTATCATTCGGGTAACAACAATGTATGGTATTATTAGCCAGAGCTATATTTTGGAAAAGCTGAAGGCAAAAGAGTCCGGAAATACACCAAGTGCCGTTTTGTAAATGCTGATGCAATTCATGTTTGTTAACAAAAAAAGTTATTTGTATTTAGATCTCCTTGGTTTTCTCATGTCACGTCTACTGTTCAAGGGTTAAGCACCATACATGCTTACGGAAAAACAGGCGAAGTGATAGACCAGTAAGTTTTGGCGTATTTGTACCATCTCATTGCCTTGTTTATATGGTGTGAGTTTATACCAAACTTTTAGCTGATTTTTTTAGTGTCTATGCTTATTTTAATTTATATGACACACTTCAATTGTTTAATAACAGAGGCCAGAGGCGCATTTGTGCTCAGCTACTACTGGGTGATGCCCTCTCAAAACACATGCCAACAGGAAAAAATGTACAAAAATGATTTACTAAACCTTGGTATCCAAAAAAGTCTTCAGGTATATTTTGAAACCACGATGGAAAAACAATTGCTTTGAAAACATAGATTTAAAAAAAGTGAAAAAACGTCTTCACGTTGATAAAAGTCAAAAACATCAATTTGAACATGCAATTTACAGAAGAATTTCAGGATGTTACGAGTTTGCATATACTGGGTTTTCAAAAAGTCATTATCTGTTTTTAAATTGTTATTACATCAAAAATATATTTTCGACAATAATGAAACTTGTACACAATAAACAATATACATTGTGCACAATAAACCTTGTACACAATTAACAATATAATATACATGTACATTAAAATTTTATTCAACTGAATGCCCCCTACTTGCCACGCATTTCTTCAAACGGCTTACAAATAATTTATAATTCTTTCACATTTTCCAAAATATTTGGAGTTAATTTCATGCATTCTTCTTCAATGAACGTCTTTAACTGTTCAATAGTTTGTGGATTTCTTCTAAAAACTTCATTTTTAAGGAAACCTCATAAGAAGAGATCTGGAGGCGCTAAGTCTGGTGATCGGGCAGGCCATCGTAATGGACCATTTCGCCCTATCCAACGTCCAATGGGATAATTAAAAAACAAAATGGGATAATTAAAATGGAGGTAAAGCTAAAAACAAGATGGAAAAATTAAAATGGTGTAGTAAAACAAAATTTTAATGTATACTGTTTATTGTGTACAAGTTTCATTATTATCGGAAATATACTTTTGATGTAATAACAATTTAAAAATAAATGATGACTTTTTGAAAACCCTGTATTTTGCACTTTATAATAAAATTAAGCCAAGTTAATGCTTGACCCCCAAAAGATAATCACTAAATAGGCTACTGCTTGAGAGGTTTTGATTAAACTTTTTATCATATCACAAAAAATCCTGTACGGTTCTAGACCTACTGCATAGAACCACTTGGGTTCAAGCTTTCATTGGAGTGTCTGAAAGGTTACTGATGAGATCGGTAACCTTGTGATGGGATCGGTAACCAGACACTCACTACAAGTGTCTGCAGGGCTCTTACTTACTACAAGCAGTGCTATCAAACCGAAAAGTTTATTACATTATTCATTTTCTTGAATCCGTGGTCAATGTTATCTGACAATATGGCTGTAAATGTCTCGGCAGTGAGAGAACCGGTTATTTGAGTAATTTTATTACCAAAGTGATGCGTAGGCTACCGGTATTCTTAACCTATAAACTAGGATTACAGCTTTTTTGTTTTGGCGGGCATGCTCTGATAACATTGCGGATGAATTTTAGAAAAGAAATTCACACCTATAATTATGCAAGTTTTGCTTTCTAGTAGCTCCTCTATAACAGGGAGCATTTATCTCTCACTTGCTTTTAACCTATTTTACTCGCCACTCTGCATAGTCAGCTCTCCAATACATTTTGACAGTAAAGCCTCCCAAACTTAGTGAGAACTTGCAAAGCTTTTTTTCAGATTCGGGATTTTACTTGACAATAACAGCTCTCCTTATTTTTCTTACTTGTGCGCTCAACGATGGTTGTCTGTTCGTATGGACGTTTTAACCGTCACAGCTACTTTTCTTACCTCCATTTTCGTCGTGTGTTCTACCATTTATCCAGAAGCTTTCGGTTCAACCACATCCTCACAAGCTGGTCTTGCTTTATCATACTCAATCACGGTAGGCTGATGTGACAAATGTAATAACATGATAAATAATGAAACCATGGTTTCTCTTAGACAAGCTCTAATTGGGTGGTACCTGAAAATTATTCTGCACAAGCTTCATTAATTTTTCATTTGGGGATAAGGACGTTGTCTCACATCGCTCAAACTACAGGGAGCTATTTCGACAAAAAGGCAACATTTGCCTACGAAAAGCCCTTTTTATGGTTATCATATCACATATGTTCGCTTAAAGCCGGCCGCTGGTATAAACTAAACCGAAAACCACTGGTCAAAAATTTAAATACAGTAAATTAAAGATTTTTTAAGATATTGTCTCAAGGAATTGCTCGTTTTGTTGCAAGCAAAAATAACATCCTTAACCACTGGGCCACCTAATTTTCCCAATTAACTGTGTGATTATTTGCAGAAGAACAATAAACAATTGGCTTAAGCTTTCAGGCAACTGTGATTAACAGCGCCACAATCACTTAAGCTGCTGGAATTGTCTTTTGGGCAAATTACCTGATATTTTCGAGCAAAAACATGCTCGATTCACCATTTTTCCAATCCTTTGAATGCACTGATGCGTTAGGCTATAGCCTAATTTATTTCATTGTAGCTGACGGGTTTGTTACAAGTGTGCGTTCGCTTTTGCCTTGAAGTGCAATCACTTTTCACGTCGGTGGAAAGGGTTTATGAATACATCGACACATGTCCTCAAGAAGAAAGTGATGATAAACAACAGCTTACAACTTCACACAATTGGCTTGAAAACGGAGAAATTAAGTATGTTTAGACTATTTGCGTTGTGGATGCGAGTTTTTACCAAAGCATGTGAGAAGTCGGGAATGGATTTAACTCCTCGAAATGTAAGCCAACTCTCTTCCACCCCTTTATGCGATTAATTTTCCGTTATCATTCTTGGTTTCTTCCAAATATACTGTGGTGTAACTGAATCTAATTTTAATCATGTGGTCCAAACAGTTTTGTGACAACATGCACGGTTGCATACTGCACAGTTGGATACATGATTTCATCCATTTACTTTCAAATTTCGATGCCATCAATGTGGAGGACAATAAATGATTTTTTGCTAGATCATATTACTTTGTGATGATTAAATTATTTTGTAATAACATCAAGTGACTGAAAACTGTGCTTTTTCACCATGGACATGATTTTTTAAGAGGAAATTTAGGAGACAATTTATCATAAACATGTTCTTGACGGTGTTGCAGATTTTATGATTGGAATATATCAAAGCTTGTGCCAGTCGACCAGTGATTTGATTTTGCATCAATCGGTGATGAAAGCACTAACTGTGCATTTAGCTAACAGTTTTATTGGTGCTCTTACAAACAAATGGCGTTGTTAAACGCATAAGCTTTAGTATTTATTTAGTAGCCTGTACTGAATGATGTGTAACGGAAAACCAAAGTACGTTAGGCCTCGTCAATAAGCCTCACACAACGCAACTTAGCCTAGCCTGATAACTCTGCTATCTGGCTAGGATTATTTGCAGAAAATAACGGCAAAATGATTTCGGGATAAAGGTTATACTAGTGACAGAAATTATTCTTGACACTTCACATGAACCAACTTTTACAACAACCAATAATTTTTTTAAACTAACAAAACAAGAAACCAAACCGAAATCATAGGTGTAGCCACTAGCCAAGTGGCTCGAATGGACCCGTGGCAATCCAAAAGATTTTTGAAATCAACCCTGAGGTTAATTTGGTTATTTTTGCGTAATATGGCAAAAATTTCGCGTATAGCAGTGTTGTTTTCTCTTTGTTTTTTTCCAACTATAGTTTCCAACCTTTATCTCAAGACAAAGCAGTATCATTAATCAACGGAATTAGTCGATATTTATTGGATAACCAACAAAATCATTTATAGTTACGTTTAAAATATGTTGTTTTTCCATGCAACTCTGAGCATAAAATTTGCTTAACAAAAAGCGTGAATCAAAATACAATAATTACGGCCAAATATTCTCCCATAAAATACCAGATATTTCTGGGCAAATTTTTCCTCTTGCAAATACTTTTCAAGTACCCCCTTACATGACATTAATAACAAATAAAATATATATACTGTATATTTACTCGAAACAACTTTTTGGGCGACCATTTTTTACAAGGCACTACTGCAAACAATCCATGCTTTTGAGTCTCACTAATTTGATGAATTCGGAATTGTCGGAAAACTCACTAATTTGATGAAATGTCGGAACTGTCTGAAACGTCTGAAATGTTGCAAATCTAATTTAAGGAACAGTCGGAATTGTCGGAATTTTCGGAATAAAAGTGAATTCTGATCAGTTAAACCTATTTGCAACGAAAACAAACTGCATGATTAATTGATTATATAAGACTGTCACAGTTATCTCAGTGCAAATATAAATAATTTGAACACTTTAAATATTTCTAAATCATAAAAAACAAACAAACGAGTACGGGAAATGAAATTCATTTACAAGTCTTTTGAACAACAACAAAAACGTCGAAGGAATATATTAATATGTTTTTGAATGGAAATGGGATACTATGTGTCAAAAATTCATCAACAAGCCTCTGAATAAAACCAATAAACGTCGCAAACTCAATAAAATTCTTTTGAAACAACGCAATAAGTGCACAAAACTCCTACAAAAGCATCTGAAACCAATGACTAACTATCGCTAATTTATTTACAAGCATTTTAAACACGGGAATAAGTCTAAGAATTTCATTTAGAAGCATCTGCAAGCAAATAACAAGTGACAGAATTTCATTAACAAGCATCTGAAACACGCCAACAACTCTTGGAATTTTATTTAGAAGCATCTGTAAGCGAGTAACAAGTGTCGGAATTTTATTTAGAAGCACCTGCAAGCCAGTAGTAACTGTCGGAAATTCATTCACAAGCAACTGTAAACGAAAAACTACTGTCGGAATTATGTTTACAAGCATTGGTCAGCTAGTAATAAGTGTCGGAAATATATTTACAAGCATCTGAAAGCGAATATCAACTGTCGGAATTTTGTTTACAAGCATCTGCAAGCGAGTAATAAGTGTCGGAATTTGATTTAGAAGAATCTGAAAGTTAGTATTATGTGTCGGAATTTGATTTAGAAGCATCTGCAAGAGAGTAATAAGTGTCGGAAATTCATTTGGAAGCATCTGTAAGCGAGTAATAAGTGTTGGAAATTCATTTACAAGCATCTCTAAGCGATCTACTACTGTCGGAATTTTATTTAGAAACACTAGTGAGCCCGCAATAAGTGTCGGAATTTTGTTTAGAAGCATCTGCAAGCCAGTAATAAGTGTCGGAATTTTATTAACAAACATCTGTAAGCGATCTACTATTGTCGGAATTATGTTTACAACCATTTGTCAGCTAGTAATAAGTGTCGGAAATTTATTTACAAGCATCTGCAAGCGAAAAACTACTGTGGGAATTTCATTTAGAAGCATCTGCAAGCGAGTAACAAGTATCGGAATTTTACTTAGAACCATCTGAAAGCGAGTAATAATTGTCGGAATTATGTTTAGAAGCATCTGCAAGCCAGTAATAATAAGAAGTGTTGGAATAATATTTAGAACCATCTGTAAGCGAATAAGAACTGTCGGAACTTCGTTTAAAAGCATCAGCAAGCGAGTAACAAGTGTCGGAACTTTACTTAGAAGCATCTGTAAGCAAACAACTACTGTCGGAATTTCATGTAAAAGCATCTGCAAGCCAGTAATAAGTGTCGGAATTTTACTTAGAACCATCAGTAAGCGAATATCAACTGTCGGAATTTTGTTTATAAGTATCAACAAGCCAGTAACAAGTGTCGGAATTTTACTTAGAACCATCTGAAAGCGAGTAATAAGTGTCGGAATTATATTTAGAAGCATCTGTAAGCCAGTAATAACTGTCGGAATTTCATTTAAAAGCATCTGCAAGCGAGTAATAAGTGTCGGAATTTCACTTAGAAGCATCTGTAAGCGAACAACCACTGTCGGAATTTCATTTAAAAGCATCAGCAAGCCAGTAATAGCTGTCGGAACTTTACTTAGAAGCATCTGTAAGCGAAAATCAACCGTCGGAATTTTGTTTAGAAGCATCTGCAAGCCAGTAATAAGTGTCGGAATTTCATTAACAAACATCTGTAAGCGATCTACTATTGTCGGAATTATGTTTACAACCATTTGTCAGCTAGTAATAAGTGTCGGAAATTTATTTACAAGCATCTGAAAGCGAAAAACTACTGTGGGAATTTCATTTAGAAGCATCTGCAAGCGAGTAACAAGTATCGGAATTATACTTAGAACCATCTGAAAGCGAGTAATAACTGTCGGAATTATGTTTAGAAGCATCTGCAAGCCAGTAATAATAAGAAGTGTTGGAATAATATTTAGAACCATCTGTAAGCGAATAAGAACTGTCAGAACTTCGTTTAAAAGCATCAGCAAGCGAGTAACAAGTGTCGGAACTTTACTTAGAAGCATCTGTAAGCGAACAACTACTGTCGGAATTTCATGTAAAAGCATCTGCAAGCCAGTAATAAGTGTCGGAATTTTACTTAGAACCATCAGTAAGCGAATATCAGCTGTCGGAATTTTGTTTGGAAGCATCTGCAAGCGAGTAATAAGTGTCGGAATTTCATTAACAAGCAACTGTAAGCGATCTACTACTGTCGGAATTGTATTTGGAAGCATTTCCGACACATATATATTACTCGTTCGCAGATGCTTTTAAATGAAATTCCGACAGTTGTTTCTGGCTCGCAGATGATTCTAAGTAACGTACCGACACTTATTACTGGCTCACCAGTGCTTCTAAATATCATTCCGACAGTAGTTGATCGCTTACAGATGCTTTTAAATATAATTCCGACACTTGTTACCTTCTTGCAGATGCTTCTAAACAAAATTCCGACAGTAGTTGTTCGCTTACAGATGCTTTTAAGTATAATTCGGACACTTGTTACTCGCTTGCAGATGGTTCTAAATGAAATTCCGACAGCTGATTTTCGCTTACAGATGCTTGTAAACATAATTCCAACACGCATTACTCGCTTGCAAGTGGTTGAAATATTTTTCCGACAGCTATTACTGGCTTGCAGATGGCTCTAACCAGATTTCCGACACATGTTACAGACTCACAAGTGCTTCTAAACAAAATTCCGACAGTAGTGGATCGCTTACAGATGCTTCTAAATGAATTTCCGAGATTTGTTACTGGCTTGTTGATGCTTCTAAATGAAATTCCGACAGTTGATTTTCGCTTACAGATGCTTTTAAATATAATTCCGACACTCATTGCTCGCTTGCTGATGGTTCTAAATATAATTCCGACTAGATTTTCGCTTACAAATGCTTCTAATTATCATTCCGACACTTGTTACTCGCTTGCAGATGCTTCTAAACAAAATTTCGACAGTAGAATTTTGCTTACGGATGCTTTTAAATATAATTCCGACACTTGTTACTGGCTTGTTGATGCTTCTAAATACAATTCCGACAGTAGTGGATCGCTTACAGTTGCTTGTTAATGAAATTCCGTCACTTATTACTCGCTTGCAGATGCTTCTAAACAAAATTCCGACAGCTGATATTCGCTTACAGATGCTTCTAAGTAAAATTCCGACACTTATTACTGGCTTGCTGATGCTTTTAAATGAAATTCCGACGGAAGTTGTTCGCTTACAGATGCTTCTAAATATAATTCCGATACTTGTTACTCGCTTGCTGATGCTTTTAAATGAAATTCCGACGGAAGTTGTTCGCTTACAGATGCTTCTAAGTAAAATTCCGATACTTGTTACTCGCTTGCAGATGCTTCTAAATGAAATTCCCACAGTAGTTTTTCGCTTGCAGATGCTTCTAAATATAATTCCGACACTTATTACTAGCTGACAAATGGTTGTAAACATAATTCCGACAATAGCAGATCGCTTACAGTTGCTTGTTAATGAAATTCCGACACTTATTACACGCTTGCAGATGCTTCTAAACAAAATTCCGACGGTTGATTTTCGCTTACAGATGGTTCTAAGTAAAATTCCGACACTTATTACTCGCTTGCTGATGCTTTTAAATGAAATTCCGACAGTAGTTGTTCGCTTACAGATGCTTCTAAATATAATTCCGACACTTACTACTCGCTTGCAGATGCTTCTAAACGAAATTCCGACGGTTGATTTTCGCTTACAGATGCTTCTAAATATAATTCCGACACTTATTACTCGCTTGCAGATGCTTCTAAATAAAATTCCGACAGTTATTACTGGCTTACAGATGCTTGTAAATGAAGTTCCGACACTTGTTACTCGCTTGCAGATGCTTCTAAACAAAATTCCGACAGTTATTACTGGCTTTCAGATGGTTCTAAGTAAATTTCCGACAGTTGTTACTGGCTTGTTGATGCTTCTAAACAAAATTCCGACAGTTGATTTTCGCTTACAGATGGTTCTAAGTAAATTTCCGACACTTATTACTGGCTTGATGATGCTTTTAAATGAAATTCCGGCAGTAGTTGTTCGCTTAAAGATGCTTTTAAATATAATTCCGACAGTAGTTGTTCGCTTACAGATGTTTTTAATTATAATTCCGACACTTGTTACTCGCTTGCAGATGCTTTTAAATGAAATTCCGACAGTAGTTGTTCGCTTACAGATGGTTCTAAGTATAATTCCGACACTTGTTACTGGCTTGCAGATGCTTTCAAATGAAATTCCGACAATTATTACTCGCTTACAGATGCTTCTAAATATAATTCCGACACTTGTTACTCGCTTACAGATGCTTCTAAATGAAATTCCGACAGTTATTACTCGCTTGCAGATGCTTCTAAGTATAATTCCGACACTTGTTACTGGCTTGTTGATGCTTCTAAATGAAATTCCGACAGTTGATATTCGTTACAGATGGTTCTAAGTAAAATTCCGACACTTGTTACGGGCTTGCAGATGCTTTTAAATGAAATTCCGACAGTGGTTGTTCGCGTACAGATGCTTCTAAATATAATTCCGACACTTGTTACTCGCTTGCAGGTGGTTCTAAATGAAATTCCGACAATTATTACTCGCTTACAGATGCTTCTAAATATAATTCCGACACTTATTACTCGCTTGCAGATGCTTCTAAATGAAATTCCGACAATTATTACTCGCTTACAGATGCTTCTAAATATAATTCCGACAGTTGTTACTCGCTTGCAGATGCTTCTAAACAAAATTCCGACAGTTATTACTCGCTATCAGATGGTTCTAAGTATAATTCCGACACTCGTTACTGGCTTGCAGATGCTTCTAAACATAATTCCGACAGTTAATATTCGCTTACAGATGGTTCTAAGTAAAATTCCGACACTTGTTACTGGCTTGCAGATGGTTCTAAATGAAATTCCGACAGTAATTGTTCGCTTACAGATGGTTCTAAGTAAAATTCCGACACTTGTTACTGGCTTGCAGATGCTTCTAAATGAAATTCCCGCAGTAGTTGTTCGCTTACAGAAGGTTCTAAGTAAAATTCCGACACTTGTTACTGGCTAGCAGATGCTTTTAAATGAAATTCCGACAGTAGTTGTTCGCTTACAGATGCTTCCAAGTAAAATTCCGACACTTGATACTCGCTTGCAGGTGGTTCTAAATGAAATTCCGACAATTGTTATTGGCTTGCAGATGCTTCTAAACAAAATTCCGACAGTTATTACTCGCTTTCAGATGGTTCTAAGTAAAATTCCGACACTTGTTACTGGCTTGCAGATGCTTTTAAATGAAATTTCGACAGTAATTGTTCGCTTACAGATGGTTCTAAGTGAAATTCCGACACTTGTTACTCGCTTTCAGATGCTTCTAAATCAAATTCCGACACATAATACTAACTTTTAGATGCTTGTAAATGAAATTCCGACAGTTGTCACTCGCTTGCAGATGCTTGTAAACAAAATTCCGACAGTTCTTATTCGCTTTCAGATGCTTGTAAATATATTTCCGACACTTATTACTAGCTGACCAATGCTTGTAAACATAATTCCGACAGTAGTTTTTCGTTTACAGTTGCTTGTGAATGAATTTCCGACAGTTACTACTGGCTTGCAGGTGCTTCTAAATAAAATTCCGACACTTGTTACTCGCTTACAGATGCTTCTAAATAAAATTCCAAGAGTTGTTGGCGTGTTTCAGATGCTTGTTAATGAAATTCTGTCACTTGTTATTTGCTTGCAGATGCTTCTAAATGAAATTCTTAGACTTATTCCCGTGTTTAAAATGCTTGTAAATAAATTAGCGATAGTTAGTCATTGGTTTCAGATGCTTTTGTAGGAGTTTTGTGCACTTATTGCGTTGTTTCAAAAGAATTTTATTGAGTTTGCGACGTTTATTGGTTTTATTCAGAGGCTTGTTGATGAATTTTTGACACATAGTATCCCATTTCCATTCAAAAACATATTAATATATTCCTTCGACGTTTTTGTTGTTGTTCAAAAGACTTGTAAATGAATTTCATTTCCCGTACTCGTTTGTTTGTTTTTTATGATTTAGAAATATTTAAAGTGTTCAAATTATTTATATTTGCACTGAGATAACTGTGACAGTCTTATATAATCAATTAATCATGCAGTTTGTTTTCGTTGCAAATAGGTTTAACTGATCAGAATTCACTTTTATTCCGAAAATTCCGACGATACCGACTGTTCCTTAAATTAGATTTGCAACATTTCAGACGTTTCAGACAGTTCCGACATTTCATCAAATTAGTGAGTTTTCCGACAATTCCGAATTCATCAAATTAGTGAGACTCCATGCTTTTTGCGGTTCAAGTGTTTTGTCGGATTGTAGTGACTTTACGTGCAACTTAACCAGGGAATCTTATCCCTCAACTTGTCGATAGCAAAAACTACTGCTATACTGTAGTTTCCAATCTTTTTGCATTACGCACTGGTTTACTACAAGAATCTTTTTAAGAACAGGTTTTTATGGTGTGACAGATACATTGGTTGTCAGTAGTCAATGTTAAATAGGCCTGCAGCAAAAAAATAATCATTATTGGTTTCTTCCAAATATACTGTGGTGTAACTGAATCTAATTTCAATTATGTGATCCAGATTTTAATTATGTAATTTTTTGGCAATATGTGCAGTTACATACTGCTCAGTTGACAGTCACTCTGCACAGACTATTGACAGTCGGTCAATAGGTCTGCAGCAAAAAGCAAAAGCGGAGGTCGTAGCACTTTTGTTGCTTTCAAAAGTGAGTCGGGGTAATATCTTATTCTAATTATTATATCAATATCTTCCTTTGACGGGAAGACATTTGCAATATTGCATACAGCAATGTTGTGTTTAGACCAGCTTCGGAGTTACCAGTACTGCTGGCGGAGTGCATTTTGTTTCCCAAGAGCACGATAGGGCATTGGACTGGCAATCTCACGATTGCAAGCCAGTGCTTTATCGCTTTATGCTACGCTGCCAATGAAATACATATTGTGTCTATAGTCTATAGTATTCGTCTCTTTGCTGCGAGTCAAGAGAATGAACTAAACAAATGCAAGTAAATTTGCGCCTCGAAGTAAAAACCCAACACATGACGTTTTGAGCGGTCCAGAAACATATCTCTCGCGTACCGGTTGATATTGCACCGCGAACTAGTGGTTGGGATTACTAAACAACATCGTAGAGCAAAGCTTTACTTTGGCAATTGTTTGTAGGCCGGAGAAATTTTATTGTAAGCTCATATCATGATCGATTTTATTCTGAAAATTATTGGAAAATGTAAAATCTTCATTGTGTTGGCTTTCAGGTTTTCTTCAGTTACCATGCGATATCGCCCACATCTTCCCCTAGTATTGAAAAATGTCTCCCTTGAAATCAAATCTAAAGAAAAAATTGGAATTGTCGGGCGTACGGGGTCCGGTATGTATGCCTGCTGCTATGTATTGAAAGAAATAAAAAAATTCTCGTTTACTCATTTACAGCAAGGTTGTTCAATCTTGTTTGCAGACGAGCCAATCTTAAACTAGTTGAAAATTTCTAGGGCCAATCACGGTTTGTAAACAAATCATTGGCCTAAGACTGTGTATTGCATGTTGTGCAGTTTTGCTTTTTTCTCTACTTCCAATTCTTAATTCCAATTCAAGATGGAGATCCTTTTTCTTAGAGATCAATATATTCGAAGCACGGTTTTTCTCATTCCTCAGCGAAATTGAAATTTTTTTGGAAATCGATTTTTTACGAATCGACAGTGGTTGCAATTAACAACTACCTAGAGCCACCAAAACTTTCCTCGAGTCAAAGAATTTTGCGTCGCGGGCCGCAGATTATGGACCCTTGATTTGCAGCCACCACCAAGACTTATTTAGGCTAGGCTTACCATATTTCTGTGATTAAAAAACGGGACGCTTGATGACAAAACTACTACGGGTGACGGGGTAGAGTCCGGGGAACACATTTAGCGGTTGCAATACAGGTGTCGACCTTTTTTTCTTTGGAGGACACCACTACTCCGGGCGCAATTTGTCTTAAATTCTACCCACAAGAGGGGTGTCCTCCAAAAATAAAACAAAACAAAAAAGTCAACACCTGTTTTGCTGCCCCTTTTTTGTGCCTCTCACGGCCCAAAACGTCATGGAGCTAGGATTCCGTGTCATCATGCCTTTACTTACCAGGGCAAACGTTTAAATACTCTAGTTCTAGCTACGCTGGCTGAATGAATGAAAAACCGGGACTTTTGGTCAATTGACCGCCACAAGGTGTGAAAAAACGGGACGTATGGTAAGCCTAATTTAGGCGCATCTGGGATTGTAATACATTAATCATGGAATCGCAACCTCTTAAAAATATGATTGATAATCGTGGTCGCTTCCTATAAAGCAGTGCAAAAAGTTAAAAAATGTTCTTTTTAAAAATAGTTTAAAGTGCCAGCGCATTGCTAAATTTATATTTGATACAATGATCGAAAGAGTTTGTTACAATACAAGAAATGTCAGGCCTCCTAACATTTTGAATTTAATTAAGCAGTTTAAAGATAACGACCTTTGGATTGCAATAGATTTCAAAATGTTTGCTACATTTAATTCAACCATAACGAAACTTTAAGCCTATATCATTTCAGCGATTGATTAACCGTTGATTTTTTGATGTTACTACTATTGCACACAATTGAGTTTGATAAAAAATCTTTTTTAGGAAAGTCGTGTGGCTTTTGTTAATGCATTTCGCTGTTATTAGACAGTTTTTTAATGCCATAAATATAGACGCAAAATGAAATCTGGTTCCTGTGACGTCATAGTATTTTTCTGAAGAAATTAACTTACATTCGAGATAAAGCACAGATTGAAATGACTTCACTGTGATCAAACTAAAAGCATAATAGGAATGTTTATTGGAAGAAACAATTCATGGGTTTGTGATAATAGCGTTTAATACAAAAATTCTACACTAATTTCTTTTACTTCAAGGCTACTTTGCTATACAAAGCTAAGTCATAAAGTCTATTGTTGCACGAAATAGAATAGGCTACATTAGGAATAAAACCATCAAATATTGCTGCTGGGCTACGTCTCTATTTCTGTATGCAGCTTTGTGTTCAGGCCATTTGAAAACCATGGCACTTTTTTTCAACCTTTATCATACCAACTTATTTTAATGTTTCATCTCAGCAAGTGAAGTCCAAATGGACTCTAGAGAAAATGTACTGACTACCATCACAAAAATACATTTATGTTGCTGTAAATAGTTGTATTGTTACAGAAAGTGAATGATAAAGTTTACGTAATACCAAAATGAATCAACTTTGTTGTGAATAGGAGCTACAATCAATAAAATGCCGAAAACATATGGCTTCTAAAAAACGCAACTTTAATCACTTGTTATTTTCTATAGATTACACTTTAGTCCGTGATCTCAATTAAGTTGAGATGTTTTGGCATAAATGGATACTTTGTTGACAATATCAATGTTGCTAACAGCCAACTCACACTATTTGCAGTATGTTATGAGTGGGGCATACGTACTAACTGCACGATTTGCTCCAAAGAATTGAAATTTTTATCAACTTTACGTGGGTAAAGTCTGCATCTTCGTTTTTTTGCCAACTGGACGTTGAATTTGAATACCCAGTGCTGCAGCTGGATTAACCCCCAACGTATTTATAGCAATTTGAATGGAAGTTCGTAGTACTGGAATTTCAGCCCTGCGCCTGATATGTGGCGTTTCAAGTTCTTGACCAAGTTTATGAAAAACGATTGTTCTTCTCCGTTTTCCTTTGGTTGACTTCCATGCAGGACATTTTGCCATCCAGATTACAAAAGCAACGGAAGCTCCGACATCAACACAACTCATAAACAGTACAGTACAAGAGTCCAAAGATTCATCTTTATTTTCCATGTATTCATTGTGCTCAAGTGGTTGAGGTTCTAAATATCACTTTTTGTAGCACTGTAGTGCATTGCGGTTATAGGCTTTTGGCTTTCCTCTTCAATAGCAGTGTTGTGATGCATTGTTGACAGCACCATAACAAACTAATCTTTCTTTGCACGTAAGAAACCAAGGTCACTTGATCTTTGAATACAAACATTTGGCTTCATTTCGGAAGATATTTCTAATTTGTTACATTGAATGACACCTACATAAGTTAAACCATTTTGAAGTATATTACCAGGAAGAGGGGTTAAAGTGAAACAGTTATCAGCTGTAACATACCTTCCGCTTCTGTTTCATGTTCATTCAAGAAACTGAGTCAAAAAACAACAAGAAAATGAGTCATTACTTTCTTGACAAAAAAGCTGAATGCCTGCTTGGTTGAAGCGTAATTGACGGCTGATGTAATACCCGAGGCGTGTCTGATAATGTCTAGAGTTTGACAACGTCTTCCTGTGAAAGGTGGTTGTTTGTGCCAAATAACCCACTTTATAGAAAATGTATTTTAAGTTTGTTTGGTTTGGCCTGCATCTGGACCACGACTACTGTTTTCATCACTATCCCTCTTGAGCCTTCTTTTAGTGATTCAATGTCACTATAATCAAAAATTCAAATATGCATTCTTCTTCCAAATCTTGAAGAGTCCAAATCTTCGCTTGATGAGTACTCTTCAATTTGAAAAATGTTTTGAAGTTCTGATGCAACATCATTTACATTCACATCCCTTTTAGCGATTATATATTCTAATCTAAGGAACGAAATAAGAGATGATGCGAATAAAAATTGCAAAAATGCATACTATTATCTGGGATCCAAGAGAACCCAAAACATAAATAAATCATAATGCTTTGTAACAGCTTGCAATCTAAAGCAAAAGCAATGGGTTGGAAAGGTTCAATGTAATCAAACAAACTCCTAGTATCTTAACATTTTGAAGCACTGGTACGCTTTTGGCATACCTTAACGTACAAGTCCGGTGTGACCTCGCTGGATAGGACTGGGGTTAATCATAACTGAATAAAGACCATTTCATCTTCACATTGCTTATATTGCTGAGTGTCAAGCAGCAAGTCTGTGGGTACTATTTAAAGTTTTTAGAACGACTGGACAAGTGAATCGAATCGTGGTCTACCGATGGCGAAGCGAACTTGCTGCAGTGGTTTCCAACTTTTTTTAATGCCTTTCCCCGTTGCACGTTTTTAAAACCTTTTATTTCTCTTTTTTGACATAAAACACAGAACTTTGTTTTTTACATCTTATGTTTTTTATGTTGTCCCTACCTAGTACATCTTGGTGGCACACTAAATTGCAGCTTTCCTTACAAACAGCATATTGTCAACACCAAAGCAAAGATTAATACCAGAAATATAATCTTGAGAAAATTTTTCACAATGAAGAGGTGTGCCTAGCCATATTTACTTAAATCGACAGCCTTTGCCTTGTGCTACTCAACAGCGAAATGTGCCTGCCAAGAGTGGGAAAGATCTTATTATGCCAAAAAAATGGACTAAGCTTATATTGTTGTTGTTGTGGTTACCCTCCTCTTCCTTGGGATGGAAGCACGATTTTTCAAGTGAATGAAACAATTTTTCAGAATCATGCCGTAAATCTAATTAAATGCGTGTGTGAGTGTGTGTGTGGGGGGGGGTGCGTGCGTGCGTGCGTGCAAGGATGCACAAGCAGAGAAGAAACAGGATCTCTTTTATTAATGATAATTTTTGGATATATATTTTTTAGTTTTTTGAAAGCGAAGAGATTCTGAAAATTTTTGAGATTAGACTTAAAGTGGGGTCGCTTTTGTACTGTATTAAGATGAAAGCCTTTTCTTCTTTGGGTATCACCCCACGTCAAAGGGTGATTTGTCTTTTGTTTTGGAATGATAATCACTTTTTAGAAGATTCACTGATGATTTAGGCTCGTAAACAGTCTCCCAAAATTTGTCTCTGCCAGCGAAACACGAAAAATTTCCTATTCCACAAAGCTGTCGTGGGATATTTAAACACCCATGTGTGTGTGCGTACATTTATGATATCACATTGCTAAACAACAAAGCTAAGCAAATGCATGGAATAATTCTAAAACACAAACATTCTATTGAATGCAACACGATAAGATAATAAAGCTCTTAAATTCTAAACCCTGAAATGAGGAAATTTCTTTAAAAAAGTAAAATTTCTCTCTGGGAAAGAATTTTTCCTCGGTTGGGACCACTGCTCTCACCACTACACCACCCAGTCGGTTGGGCTAAATTTGTAACTTACAATGCTAGCTGTAAATGTAATTGAAAATTTTTGTTAGTTTAACAAAATGCTCTTTTTCAGGTAAATCATCATTGGGAACCACCCTATTCCGTCTTGTTGAGTTGCAGACTGGTAAAATATTGATTGATGACGTTGATATCAGTAAAATCAGCTTGAAGGATTTACGACAAAATCTTTCAATTATTCCTCAGGACCCTGTTTTGTTCGTCGGTACTATCCGTTACAATTTGGATCCATTCAATCAATATGCTGATGATGATTTATGGGTTGCGCTTGAAAGGTCACATATGAAACAAGCGGTGAGAAACAGTTCCAAAACCTTAAGCTTGCCTAAGCTCATGTTAAATCTGCGTCTGCTCATCTGTTGCTGTCATTAAGGCTGAGACTCACTGCTGTTGTTGTTGTTGTTACCAAACCCCTTTTCTGGAATGGGAGCCAGTTGGTAGACGGTGAAGTCCCAGGAGAAACGCAACTTCCCACCGTCTACTGGATCACAATCAAAAACAACTTTCCATCGATTCGTACAGCCTAAGTGCTAAATTGCTTACCATCTGTAATATAAGCTTGAGCAGTTAGGGCTGAAAGCAGCCGAGTAGCTCCAGCTGTTCGATTTATAATTTTGTTTTAATTGAAAAAAATTTGAGACTGTATTCGATAAAAAGCTCGATTTTCGATTAGCTGTGCATTTTTTAACCAGCTCTTTACTTTTCTATCATGTTTTATGGAAAATTGTTGCGTGAACGTTGAAGTCAGTTGGAGCTAGATTTACATCCCGGTAAGCCCCAAGTACTTTTGGTGAAGGATCTCGTATAGTTTCTAAATTACATAATTGCACGTTGTATACCGCGTAAAAAGTATGATTTGGTTGGGTGAGTGGAAGCAAGCAAACAACTATTGCTCCACTTTATTTTCTTCTACAATATTTTTCTACAGCCTATGGAATACTAATTACAAGTGTTTTTTACTTTGCTACAGATTTCCAAGCTTCCCAAAAAACTAGAATCGGAAGTTGTTGAGAATGGAGAGAACTTCAGTGTTGGAGAGCGACAGCTTCTTTGCATGGCCCGCGCCATATTACGTCATTCTCGCATCATAATGCTGGACGAAGCGACAGCAGCGATCGACAGTGAGACCGACAGTCTGGTTCAAGATACCATCAGAGAAGCGTTTGCTGATTGTACAATGTTGACCATTGCTCATCGACTTAATACAGTGTTGGCATGCGACAAGATATTGGTGATGGATAACGGAGAGGTGATATAGCCTGTTTTGACTGTTTTTGTTGATGTAACGAGTTGCCAAATAATTGTTGTTATCCCTCCGCTTCCTTGGAAGTAAGGCATGCCATGACACGAAGATCAATATTTTCTACAGAGTTCTAGGTCAAAGATCTTGTAAACTTTAGAATGCGTTAGTGTTGCTTTGTTTCCTCTTTCTTTTGCCTGCTTGTGCAGGAAAAGCATAGCCTTTACGCACCCTTACTTAGTAGCAATGGTTATTGCTAAGTCATAACCCTTCCTTTAGCCTTCTGAATACCGTATTTCCGGAGAAAATCCTAATGTTTATTACTCAGATATGGATTCTAAATTCCTGGAACGGGTTATCAGCAGGTACATTAAGATAGGAGTTTTCACCATAATTTCATGCATGAAAACGGAGTGCGGATAATCTGCAGGTGTGGATTATTTCCCGAAAAATACGGTACAGCCTTGTATAGTCTAACATAATTAAATTTATTTAGGTTGCTGAATTCGATAAACCAAGCTCACTGTTAAACAACGCCAACTCTCATTTTTCAAAAATGATATTAGCATCGGCGAATGTACAAGGTAAAGATGAATACAAAAAAGAAACTGCGAAACACTTTCCACTTCAAGATACTGAACTTTGTGCAATTGCCAGTTCTTCTTTACAGCTGCAAAAGAAAAAGACGCATGCTTACAGCAATCCTGCTTTTGAAAAAAGTGAATCAGAAATTCTGGATAATTGTTATGATGAAAGCAAAAATTATCGAAAATCACAAATTACGCAATTGTAATTTTTAAAAATACCTATTTTGATCTGGGCTATTTGCAATTTAATTTTGGCACCCTGCGGACTGTTGGTGTGGCGTAAAAGAGTATATTGTTTACACATTATGGTTCGACGTGCATTAGGCTATATGGGACTCATACGGGCGCAATGTCAGGGTAGAGCATTTGAATTCCCAACTTCAGCAATTGCACTTTGGTTCAATAAAGACGAAGCCCCTTTTTTTCAGAGACACCTAAAAATCCACCTTTGGTTACACAACTGTAATTCTAAATATTATGCTTTCATACTAACATCTTAGTTGTACGCTGAATGCTCCAAAAAATTTACATGTTCCAGGCGTTGTGCACAAAGTACAGTAAAGCAGTTGTTCAATACCTGCTCCAATACCGGTGCTTCGAATGCTGTCTGCTGTTGTACAAAAAAGTTTTTATTTTCATTCTTTTCCAAAGCATCACAAAAAAGATCCTGCTCAAATGAAAAAGTTGTAAATAAATCAGGCAAATCCTCTTAAATGTTTTTTTTCATTTATTATTTTTGTGGTGATTTATTCATTTGTTTACAATATATGTTTTTAATTTGTCATGATGTACCCGTGCAAAAATAAAAAGAAATTACTGGACATTTGGTAGCTAATGAAGCATGCTAAAAGGTCATCATTTCGAGAAACGTCATTTGCTAAACAAGCAGTGTTCTCAATTTTTGAGCATGAAGTTGTCAGCAAAATTACCATCAGAATATACATCGAATTACCTTACCTAAGTCCTGATTTTCTTTCCGGAGATAACTGATTTGTTAGCAGGTAGACTATTCTCGATAAGTAAATTTATTTATTTGTCACCCTCCGACTCGTAAAAATGAAATAATGCAGAAAAGAAATAATGGTTAACTCTCAGGAAGAAAATGTCAAAGAACCTTACCTTTTTGCAGCTTAGGTATACGGTTTTCATAATTATAAACAGCGGAGTTAAAAAGCAAATTTCTTCGAAAATGTTAAAAAGATCTTTTCTTGTGAGTGGTACAGGATTTCAATATGGCTTTGAAAAAAGCTGTTTGAGCCATAAGCCTTTCGTGACGCTTTCATCAGTGGCGGTATCGCGTCAAAAGGGAAAACCTAGAGGAGTAAGAATCGAAATTAATCTCATAAAGCACTTATTCATTCTAGATCTTCCCTTTTGACGCGATACCGCCACTGATGAGAGCGTCACCAAAAGCTTATGGCTCAAACTGCTTTTTTCAAAGCTATATTAAAGAAATTTTTGGTAAAGAATAGAGTCAATTTGATGAGTTTACTAATCAGGATTATGGATATGTTAGTTATGGTTAGTCTGTGGAGTTTTCATGTTTTAGTTGTATCCAATGAATGATGCTTCCTGAAAATAAACACTGATATTTTATGGAGTAAATACATTGCTCACATCAAGTGAAAGTCAACAAGAAATTCAAAATAAAATTTGAAATGGAGCGAACAATCAACATATATACCCAATGATAAGATGTAATTACGCACATTCGAGATAGCCAAATAGCCTAAGTAAAAACAAAGTGGGCCTACTCATTGCAAGCTTGTCACAAAGTTATAAGCAGTGTAGAAACTTTGAACGAAGGAAAAAACTTGTAAAGCCTTAAATTTATGGATTATGATGTACAATTTTAAAAGCAAAGTGTAATTACTTGGAAGTGACTCTATTGCCTATGCTTCACTCTTGGAATCTTTTTTTGCTTTGGAACGTTTGTGTGTCTTTAAATCAGCACGTTTGCCATTATTCATGAAGTGATGCTGTGGCATAGTAGATTGTGCTGCTGCCTTCAAATGTATTGGTAACTGGTTCGAGTCTTAGCAGGCAGGGTACATTGACAGAGGCGGTGTACACTGTGGAGAGAGATTGACTAATCACAAACATTCAATGGCAAAATAGATTCCAAGGCTAAAATGCTCTTGGCTGCAAGATAGTCCACTGATCAATTGTTTCAACTCATTTACTTCATGATCTAAACAACATACATCAAACTCACACAATATCAGCAAATAAAGATAATACAATACAATACTTACTCCCTCAATACAAACTAACTCTGTGAAATCTATGACTGTATTTGCACACTTTAAATACGGCAAGAAGTAACAAATAATAGCTTACAAAAAAAGGAAGAGGCTATTTTTCCGTCGACTGGAAAATTTCCTTGGAGGCTATTCTGCTGTCACCGTTCAAGTGTGTTTAAATAGTCGTAATTGCTACTATTCTGCAGCGATGTTGTGGCACGTAGATAGTGTAGCTTCCTTGATATGCAATGGATTTGGGTGGTAATCCTTGCTGGCAGGACACTTAGACAAAGGCAGAGTTCACTGTAGGGGGCCTGGTATGTGAATGTATGGAGCAGTGTACATTGGGAGTACAATTTTTTAATTGGTTATTAAAATCAAACAATTAGAAACGACCAAAAATCACATGTTTGATATGACATTAACTTTGACCAATCACAAATATTAACATTAAAATTGACCATTGCGTTCAGGGAAAGAAAAAAGGTGTGATCATCTTTCCAAAAGCATTGACATATAAACTTGTGATTTACAATATACAATTATTGCTTATTACATTTCAAAGATACGCTAAAGCTTGCGGAAATGAATTTGTTTGGTCCAATTTAAACTTTACAATACAATTTAACCTTGAATTACAATACAAGCATGGCCCTTGCAACTAAATCATCACGAACGGTTCAACTAATTTTACCACAGCAAAGGAGAGAATACGCACGGACTCTCAGCCATATCTTTATGCCTGAGTAACACTTAAAACTTATTTGCATCCTAGTGACCGTAAACGAAGATTGTTGGAGCTTCTTTCGAACTGAATCAAACGCACCCTTTACCGAATAGCCTGTAGTTTGATTTCTGGCAGACCACCTTTAAAATAAGCTATTCTTTGAAAGAACAACAGGATAGCCTATTGGTCGTTAAACAGATTTTAAAACTTGACTATTAATTTTTCGTAGAGAAACTGAATATAATTTTTATCAAAAGGTAGGTTATTGATAAACAATTAACAATTACGCATAATTCAGCCGTCTTATCTAAAGAATACACAAAGTTAAAAAATAAGCAAACCGATTTGGTTTTTGTCAGTTTGTTGAAGAAACTTCTTAACCTACTCCCTAACTAAGCAAAATCACTTGATCTTTCATATTTCGAGTAGTGAGTCCCTAACTCTGCTATAAATCAGTCTTAATAACAATTTATGTTGTTGCTATGCTTTAAAAAAGTATTTATTTGTTTGCCACAACAACAGCAATAACCTTCTTTGCGTCTACTGATTGACAAGTAAGACGCACCGTCATTAATAAAGCCGAATTTGGTAACTGTCTTTTCGCAAGATGAGACCGATGTGACCAGTAGCATACTTAGAAACAAGGTTTGGGGAGGTTACCGCGTGATGAGATTTTTAACATCTTTTTTTGAAGATCAACAATTTGAAACCGAGAACCTGCCAAATTTAGTCTCCAAACAAACGTAAAGAACTTTTTTGCCCATTTAGATGTTCAAATAGTCCTGAAGATCTATTCTTTTCACACTTCTTACCATAGGCGTAGGAAGTGGGGGGTCCGGGGGGGCACTGGCCCCCCCTGCTTGTAAAATTTCGGGCAATTTTTGATTTTTCGGGCAATTTGAGTAAGTGTCTTTATATTTTGCCCAAAAAATTTGTCACTGCAATAACACCTTCAAAAAAAAAAAAGGTCATCACTTGTTTGGTCTCACGTTTGGTGACATATATTTAGGCCGAAAATGATGGAAAAGGTGCAGCGAAACAGGCGATGACCTTTTTTTTTTTTTTTTTTTTTTTATTTTGGAGATGTTATTGCAGTGACAAATTTTTCGGGCAAAAATTTGGTGCCCCCCCAAATTGGTTTGAGCTCATACGCCCATGCTTCTTACTTCTGTTTGTGAGAGTCATTGTTTTTTATCTCCCCCTAAATAGGCCACAGGTAGTGACAACATTAAGATTTATGGAAAAAAATTAAACATTCCTCTCTTATTTTCATCCTCACGAAGCAATTTTCAAATTTTATAATTTTGGATTTTTCTGCTGAGGCTTCCTCGTAGATTTTAAAAAAGAAATAATTTTCCTTGTAATATTGGGCTTGCCGCAAAGTGACCAGTAAAATGATCTTATGAAAATTCAAAGAAACCATAAATAAATAAATAACAAAGCTTTCATGCTCTCAATTCCTGATGGGGCTGCGGGCAATGATTATTATAATTGCCAAAAAAATAAAACGACAATATGAATTTAACAATAGGCCAGTCAATTACATTTTTTAGTTTTTTGTCTGCCAGGTGTTACTTGTATTAACTGAAATCAATGAGTTGATGAAGTACCTGTAAGGAACAAAAATATTGGCCATTTTTGCTATTTTGGGAGAATTTTGGACATTCCTCTCTCACTTTATTCACTAAACGCTTTAACTACCTCATCTTAAACTACCTACCTTTTCATGCCTAACTCTTGCAACTTGTTAGAATAATTTTCGGATCAAGTGCATAAAGTTCCCCATGTGGGGAAATTTATGCACTTGACAAGGATTAAAATTTTCCCCTACACTCCCTTCCAGTGTACACTGCCCCGTACATTTACATACCGGGCCTGCCCCTTCGGTGTACACTGCCTCTCTTTTAATGCTTTGCCAGCTGAGATTCGAACCCGCAACCATGGCATCTCAAGACCATTGTGCTTGCTGACTGGGGAAAATTTTGCACTTGTTGTCTTGGGGAAAATTTTGCACTTGTTCCTAATTTTCTATACGTTTTTTTGCTTTCCAGCAAATATCAAACATCAATCTAAATATTTTTTCTCAGCATTTGGCTATACTTAATGCATTGCTTCGTCATTGCTGTCAAAAACATTAATTCCGATTCGTCACAAATGCAAAGTTACACTTGTCTGTTGCACAAGAAATGGCACAAACGTATAAAAAACGTTAACCATAGGTTCGATTTCCCGACTGAAAGTAAAATTCTGATATATTCTGTAGTGCAATAAAACATTTATCCTAGTTTATTGTCTTGCTTATTATTTTCCTCACTTTTGCTTAATTCGCGTACTATGTTTTAAACAAATAGTAAAATACTCAAATCGAAATGCATTATCCCATCTTCGGATACTGTATAGAACCTCGTGCAATGTTAACTCGTCTTGTAGTTCAAACATGAGGTCTTCAGTTTACAAGCTTCGCATTTACATTAATTAATCTTTTTGACTTTTTCTGCTTAATTTTATGTAAAGCCAGTTTTATGACATTTTTCGTCATGAAATTTTTGTTTCTATGCCGCTAAGTCGTTTGCGAGTTTTTTTTAATTTTACCAAAAACAAAAAGAATAAAAACAAATCTCAAAATTGTAGATTTTTACACCAAAAATGCTTGCATGACAACATTTTACTCCATCTCGGCCGACCACCGTTGGTGGGTTCCCAAAAGTTGCCTTCTACGACACACTGGGTAAGTAGTTCTAATATTCTAATTCGTTGAAGCACTAGAGGATTCTTTGCTTGAAGAATTAGTTGAAGTGTAGCTACATTGGGGCGAAGCTCGACATGTTGGATGCCTGCAAGGCCTGATAAGTGGTCTATTGGCATAGAATGCTGGCATCCAGAAGCAATTTGTAAGGCATTGTTGATTTGGGCGTCAAGGGTGGGCCAGGGATGGGCGCTGCGGCACCACGCTGGAGCTCAGTACTCAGAAACAAAATGGACCAAGTTTGGTTTAGAGTTTCCGTGTGCAAAGTGTCAGCCTCGCCCCTTATCTTGCACCAGCTAATCGTCTCAAAAAAGTTAACGCGGGATAAATGTTAATGGCATTAGTACGTGAGCAATCTGTTCGGCGAGATATGTTCCAATCATCTCTACCTCAGCTTTCGTTTTGTCTATTTATTTTTGAAGTATAAAACTGTCGTCGTGGTTTTATTTTCGCTAAATTTAAATTTCAATAAATGGAGGTATACAGATAATGTTGCCATGGCATAATTCAACGCTTCTCTACTCCTACCAATTCTTAGAAAAAATTCTTATCAGACCAAGCGTTTATCAAGTTGTGGGCATATGCATATTTCTTAGAAGTTGTAGAAAGAGGGGGCCGGGACCAATTCCTGATAAACGCTATTTTTCAAAGGCCGTTGTCTTCCGAGTATAACGTTCATACAGTGCGTACGTTATTACTTTGTCGCGGTTGAAAAACTTGTTTGTATCAATGACCTCGAGAGCTGAACTGACACGGGTGTATGCTCCTGGTGGAATCACCCATGCAAGAGAAGTCTGAAGGTAGATGCCATACGAAAGATAGTCCAGTCTTGTTAGCCAGGTGAAGTAGCTCTGAGGCAGGTTAGACCAAAAGAGATTCCAGTGCTCTGCTGCGATGCAGTTTCGTCATGGGTCTAGACGTTTTGGAATTTTCCTCGTCGTTGGAGGTATTTTGAAGAGATCAAGACTGTGCGTTAAGATATGTGCAACTTTCTGATTGCTTCAAACAAGTCTTTTAACATTTTTTCCTCAAACGATCTTTTATGGAAGTGGTGTCTTTTGAGAGACGTTGTCATCAGCATTGAAAAACCTCCATTACTACCACTACTAATTATTACTGCCCAGATATCGTGAGGAGAGGAGCTATTCTATAGCTCTTGAGGCTGAGAGCTACGTGCTATTGTTATTGTTAATCGCAGTATTAGGATGGATATTTGAAAAATAGGTGTCATGAAATACGCAAGTTTACATTTTCTTTTCCCGGTTTCCGTCTAAGTAAATCAGTCTTTGAAGTTTCGTGCAAACATAACTATTCAAAGTTTTTCAAACTCTTTTGCTTCCTTCAGTTCGATTAAATGATACCTTTATGCAAATTTCTATCATAGGCAAAGCAAATATAATTGCTTTCGGTTTCCTCTTTTTTAAAGAATTGCTAGCTGAACACGATTACTTCCTGGAGACTCTTGACACTTCTGGTTGATAAGCCTTGCATTACTCCAGTAGTTTTCTCACTTTTTGAAAAATTTGCACGACAGACACTTGCGATTGTTATAGTGGTTGGTGGTCCCCCATAACAAAAGTTTCAAGATAGTTTCCTATAATTAGTTTTAAAAGAGTATCTACCATCAATTAGAAATGATCATTGGCGTAGCCAGAAGTGAATAGTGGGAGGGAGCAAAATTATAGCTTGCTGTTTTGGTGTTTCTCCATTTTGTTTAATGATCTTTTTTTGGAAAACGATATTTTGTAACCTCTTATTATGTAAATTTGTTTTTCATATTTGTTGGATCATCTCTTTTTTTGGAGATCGACGATTTGTAACCGTTGTATCTGAAAACATCCTCATTCCTCGATTATGTTTAAAAACTTTCGGGGCCATGGTCCCTGTACTTTTTCTAGCTTCGCCTGTGGGAAAGATTAAACCTTTTCTGTTACTAGCTCCATAAAACTGCCAAACAGAACCCACTTTGGTAAGCAATCATCCAAACTATAAAACACATTTTTGTGTACTTGACTTTCTGTCTATCTGTCTGTTTAACTACTACGAAACTGCTGCTCGCAGAAACATGTAATTTGGCATTAGTAGTCACTACCCCGAGATTAGTGCCATAGAAGTGTTGAGATGTCATGGTGACGTCATAACTAAAGATATATTTTTTGATCCACATCGCTGGTTGGAGAAAAGCAATTTCTAGCTTAAACGAAAGTCAACACTTGGCTTTACCAATTTTCACAACACTATACTTTTTTCGTGGGTAAAAACGTCATGATAAATGTTTCTTTGAAGAATTAACTTTCTTGATTTTCTCTGAAACTACTAACTGTAGAAACGCGGTTGAAAGATTTTGCTAGAGTTAATAAAAACCTGCTTTTGATTGAAGATTTTGTAACGATTTGAAATTTCAACAAACAATTCTACAAAGATTTGAGATTTAGTTTAAGTGACGCGATTACCAATTTTTTAAGCATACGTTTTTTTTTCCTTTTTTGCTAAACTCTTCAAATATTGCTCTGGTTTGTCATAACCGATAATGCTCTCTGATACCACCCAATTCATTAAAAACGGTAGCACTTGTATTTGCCGTATTTTCCACAGTTATTTTGAAAGCAAACGTAAATAGGAGACCTAAAGCCTATGTAAAATATTGGTTTTTGTGTATTGCCTTTAGTTGTTTCGATTTGGAATTGAACCCGAGCCGACAACGCTTGTTTAAGTTGCTGTTGGTTCAACATTCGTTTTCAACGCGCTTGTGTTGCATTGCACAATGCACTTAACCTAAAGCTTATTTCACTTATTGATGATTGCTACTTGGATCTCTAGTCTACACCTCAATATAATTAAGAATTGTCATCTTAGCTTTAGGAGTGTTTGTCGCACCAGAATTTTGTCAGTAATTTGCTATTTAGTTTAAGTTAGTATGTTAATTAGTTCTTTTGTAGAGTTTGATTTGTAACGTTTGTTTGGTCATTTTTGTTAAGTTTAAGTCAACGAACGTGGGCAAATGAAGTAGTAATAGATCTGAGAAACAAATATGGCCTAAATATTTAGTAACCGCTCGTATTTTTGGTCTACATAGAATCTGGTTCGTTAGTTGGTTTACATCGTTAACGGTTCCGTAATATCGCAAGTAATCTTCAATATACACCGAGCTCCCCCTGATTGCTTGTTTATCAGCGTCGGCCGTGTTAGAGACACAAGAAGAGCTTCCAAATCGATCGATTTGCGAGAGCGTTATTAAAGGAGCCAAAGTCTAGTAAGAGCTGGCTCGAAAACTGAACTGGCTCGTTACTACTTTAGCTAGTACATCTTACAACCTATTTCCAATATGCTGCCAGTTACCGATATCAATAAGCTGTACTTATTATTTTCAAAAACAAAATAAAAATCATTTTCTATTAAAGCAGAATAATAGGTAACTAACATATAAAAGTGTTTTATTTAATTACTGTGCAACTATACCATTGGAAACTCATGACGTATTGCAACATCATCGTGCTGAATTATGTGTGTGTATTGCCATTTTGTAAAGTTGACGCTTTAATGCATGTGAAGAGCAATAATGATACGTCACAAAGCTCCATTTATTTGCCTGAAAAATAATAAGTATTATGTAGTATGCATAAAGTAAAATTAAGAAGCAACAAATATTTTTGAATTAATTAAATATTGCCATTTAAAAACTTAAGTTACTTGGTGGGTATTTGCAAAAAAATTATTTTAGAACTTTAATTTTTATTTAACACCCAGCAAAAATTATTAAAACAATCAGTAGCAAATTTTCCTTTTCAATAATGCAATGGCAATATGACAGATTGTAAAATTATACAATCTAATAACTGAAACTAAGTGAATTTCCTGTTGTACTGACTAAGTACAGTCGTATCGTGGGCAGTGGTTTATGTAAGGGAGGGAGAGAATGGCGACGCCCCCAAAACTGTGTTGACAGTAGCAACTGAAGATCAAATTGGGTAAAATTTTCAGTTTGAAAATGTTAGTCTCATAGAAAAAGGTCTTCACTTATGTTTGGAGGCTAAAATGACCGAATTTTTTGGGTTTCAAAAAGTTAATCCCAGTTAAAAAAAACGGTCTTTGCTGTTTCAAAATGGTCCAACCCAGCCCATTTTTTTTGTAAATTTGCCAGTGGTCGTACGTCTAATTTATTTTAAACCCCAAAAAATATTGCTTCTGTAAAGCAAAGTTGAAAAGAATTTGCTTTGTTGATGAGAACTCAGATAGGATTAAAAAATAAATCATCCGCTTTCTAAACCACAGATATTTCGGTCGGACGGTTTTTCATTTGAGCCACAAGCTATTTAATAACTAATCTGTAGGCGCTCGGCTGTGGGTTTAACTGTATTCTTTATCCCGATATTACAGATTGCGGGGTCCTTTTGACCCACCCTGGCTGCGCCTATACTGGGACCAGGATACATGAGTTCAGCCAGAGACTTTAAGACACAAATGCAATTGCATGTAATTCGATGAGCCTACCACTTACAAGCTTATTTGCGTAAACGTATCGATCACATTTGGTGCCCACCCGCAACTCTGAATTTGTGCCCCTGCCTAACATATTTTATGAAAAGAGTGAACAAAAATTTGTGATATGATAGAATGTTTGTGAGTAAAAGCAGCCTTGTTTTAGGAGTAGAAAAATTGAGTTGAGGGGCATAGTTAGTGAAGTCGAAAGTTTGTCGAAAAATCAAAAGAAAACAATAGGCCTACATGTGTGAAATTGCACCTTCAAAAAACATTAAAGTATTGTGTTTGAAAATAGCTTATTTATAGGCCTGCCGGGGTCTGATTAAGACATCAGGACAGAGGCATTGCTTCTTTTGCTTTACAGCGGGATCAGTGAACACAAGCGCACTTAAGAAACTTGAGTTCACAAATACCATTATAGAAAAGATCGTACTAAGTTGCGAAATAAGCCCACCACTAAAATGGGGTATTTTTACAATTGTAAAAAATACCAATTTGGATGCCCCATCATGAAATTTCGATTTGCGCCCAGCTATTTATTGAAAGAATTGGGAATTAGTCTGTGAAATTGCAGACTTGTTTGTGAGTAAGGTCAGTATTACTTTAAGTGTAGAATGAGCTGGGTTAAGGGCACAATGGCTATATCTCCCTTTCATACCAACTTTTCGTTAGTGCCCTTTTAAATTATTTTATAGTGAATCCAGCATAGTCGGCTGAACCTATATTTTCCCCAAAATAACTTACATGTAGGCTTGCCGGGCGACTCGGGCAAAAACCGGTCAGTGTTTCATCGATAAAAAATTTACACGAAGCATAAAAACCTAAAAATGCAATTTTGATTACGCATGTAGTGCATTTCAAAAGTAGGCTACATCAAACATGAACTCAGTGGAAAATGAGATCAAGGATCTCGAATAATAATTGTAGCAGCTTTAAAAAGTGTTCTTTTGATGCTATGTAAGGGATTACCTAGCAAAGCTTGTTTAAAACATTTTGATGGCAAGATCATGATTCGGACTTAACATTGGCCTTGTAAGAAATTACGCATAATCGTACTTATGGCATCATGGTAATTTCCATTGCTGTTTTTACTAAAATTTTCCAGAACATCTAAAGTGTTCTTCGGTTAGAAGATGAGGCTAATCAACGCCAGGCGTGGATTCAGGTGTGAATATGGCTTGGCTTTTATTTGTTTTTGAAGTACGGTCGCAAACCAGCTTGAGTAGGCGCTATCGAGCTTCGTTTTGGAGAGAGAGAGAGAAATAGGTAGCGTTGTTGTGTATCTGCGTTTGTTTATTCGGAACATACTGTAGTTGGTTGCTAGTGGAAGCCATAAAAGGCAAGTGAAGTTGCTAATTGTTGCAGTCAGTAGTGCAGTTGGGATTAAGTTTAAGAGTGAATATATTTCTTGTTGCTTTGAACAAGAAGTAGTATGGATTTACTACAGGTAAATAAGATATTTGGTATTGCATTATCGAGGTCACAGAAAATTTCAAGACAAATTGTTAGAGCGATACATTACTTCGCCTCAATTTTAAAATATGGTTTTTGCGTGTCACAGACTCGGCTTCGGAACGAAAAAAAGAAAAAACTTTTGATTTCCGTGGCTAAACTGAACTAGCGCCCTTTTGTTCTCGCACGTCTTGTACTTTCTGTTTGGCGTTTGGCAGCTTGATATTGGAATGCAACTCTCGGGCGTTTTTTTGCCTAAAACCGGGCGAGATTTGCATTTTAATTAGCTGGCCTCTCGTTCCAAGCAGTAAAATAGTAACGTTTTAGATTTTAGGTCAGTTGCTCAATTTGATTGCTGCACAAAGTTCAATTTGTTTTTCTGCATTCCGTTATTTTTGAACAAGCCCTCGGTAATTGCGCACTTTCTTTTTATCGATTAGGAAATTGATTTAACTGAGTTTTGGGGTTTAAATTTTCTTTTACTGAGTTCCCGCAATAAAGAAGTTTTTGTTTAGTCGTTGTGTTTGAAGAAGGAGCGAAAGCCCTGGAGTTCCTCCCGGGCACTTGTGCGCAAATCTTTGTTTGAGGATTTGTAACAGTACCTTGACTGACAAAACCTACTGCACTGTATTTATGCAATTTTTGCTGCTCGTCATTTGAAACAGCATAAGCAAAAATGCAAAGCGCAGACGAATACAACAATGCCATTATGCACAATACCAACCAATATCATGCACAATTGTAAACCGGCAATGCGATGACACCCCAACTTACGAACACGATTGCTTCCGAAAGGCTGCTGTAAGCTGAATTTTTTGTAAGTCCGTTAAATGATTATTTCCTGCCTATAATGAGCAATTGAAGGCATTTAATATCCCTTGTATAGACGTGCATGGTAAGGAAAGAAAGATAACACATAGAATATGCAATAAAAAATCAGCATAATTAGTGAAAAAATACTAATACTAAAAAATATTGAAAATACGTAGTGTTTTTTACCTTTTTTTACCTTTAAAACAAAGTTGCTGAGCACACCAGTCAGCTCGCGTTCGTATCTCCGAATGTACAGAACTAGGATGTTCGTAAGTTGGGGAGCCAGTGTGCACTTTGCTTAAAATGT
Organism: Trididemnum clinides; assembly: GCA_963675345.1. Lineage (NCBI taxonomy): Eukaryota > Metazoa > Chordata > Ascidiacea > Aplousobranchia > Didemnidae > Trididemnum > Trididemnum clinides. The sequence continues at coordinate 15,741,126 of OY776302.1, forward strand.
CACTGAAAAAATTCCAACAACTTGCATCATGATGCTATCATAGTAATCCATACTCCAGCTTACTTTTTGCAATGAACTTATTGGTTTCTCATTTGTATTACTCAAGCGAAGATCGCTTTTGACACGTTTTTTTTCGCCTAGTTTTTTTGGAGACCAAAACTTTCAGAGTGATTTTAAGCGGTTTTCAGCTTCAAAATAAAAGGAAGACCTTGTTTTGGATTTACAAGGCTAGTCGTGGGCCACATTTTAGGCATCCTTGATCAAGGTTGTCTCAAGGTGACCCCAACTATAAAACAGCAAATCGACATTCTTTGAGCCGAAAAATTTATTAATTAAGCTCTTCTATCAGACTCCAATTCGAAACTTAAATAAATAATTTCCAACAAAACTTTGTGCAATATTTGCTGCTTTGTACATAATGCTAACTGTGAACAAAGGGAATCACAGCACTATGCCCTTCATTAGATCCCGGTTTGTAGTAAATCTCACACTTTTGGTTCAAGATATAGCTTGAGCGGACTGCATCGACAGCCTAGTTTGAATGACAGCTGATGCCAAACTTGTAAGGCCAATTCGGAGTTCACCTAATACTACGTTTTTGTGGTGATTCATCACTTGAATAAAAGTTCTCATAATAATTTCATTTCATTGCTTGTTTTCCTTCGCTTTAGCAAGAACAAGATTTTCATGATCATGATTTTTATCACACTTGCTTTTGACAAAGAATTTGCTTTGTAATTTTTTTCAAATTTTGTTATGTATAACTCATTGGCGTTTGTTATCTTCAGAAAAGGTTTTGAATTATTGAAATGTAGTAGCCACTGAAGACTATTGCTTGTAAATTGTTATAATTTTTTATGTAATGTTATTTACCAACAAGACTAAACAAAAATGTCAGAGCTGAAGTTCAAAGTTAGAATGAATGAATCAATTCTTTCCCACCAGATTACGATGCAATGATCTGGCCGAGGGCCAGTATCAGAAAGCACAGGAAATTTGTAAAGAGAATATAATTTTCACTGATGAAATATTGTTAGACTCCACGAAAAACGAGAGCAGCATTTGACAGATGTGGCACAAACACATTTTCTGCAAAGTCTTCAGCGTTTACGTCTGTTACACCAGATTCTGTTGCAAAAGTGAACAACTTTTTCCACAAAATTAAAGATCGCCATTTTGCTGTTTTTGTACAATTGGTCTAGTTAAAAGCAAAAGCCCAGAAGTTTCTGGTTTTAAGCCTTTTATTTTGCTTTTTGGAAATAATGTATCTCCCCTTTGAAATTCTAATGCTTTAGTGGCTTAAGTTTATACAGTTTTAAAAACTGGAAAAATTTAACTCTTTAAGACATTTTTTTTGGGAACAACCCTAAATTGGGAGAAATTTTGCCTATGGCTCATTTGGTTGTTGCCCTCTCCCATTCTAGAATCAAAGCCTTGCTACGGCACTGGTATAGATTTATTGTATTATATCAGATTTAATCGCCAAAAAAAGAGAAAAACACCATCGCTACCACAAAATAAAAATAACAATCATAAAAAGGCTAAGTGACGTCACAGAAAGTGTTTTTATGTCAGCAGCTCCTTTTCCAAAATAAAATCAACCGACGAATAACAGACATTTAAAAGCAACAATTATCTTCAACCAACAAGAGTCAAAATTAAAGCAAAGAAACAAAAAATCGCTGGCAACATTTAGTGTTTAATAGACTGCTCTGTTAAATCCAATATTTCGTAGAGAAATAAATCCTCTAAAATTGTATATTAGCTTGAAAAACTTACTTTGGGCACCTCACTTTTTCCAAAACATTTTTATATTTTAAAAAAAAAGTGAGAATAGAATTATAATATTTTGAACCACGTTTTTAGTCCTTCAGATAAATGTGCATCGTAAGTTGAATGAAATGAACTTGACCGCATCTCATCGATTTTACGCAATTACATTCAGTTATTTTGTTCTTTATTTATAATATCAAAGTAAAGGCAATAATACTCGTAAAATTAAAACATACAAAGTACTGAGAGAAACTAAAAATACATATTACTTTTAATTAATGGATGTTAAGGCATATAGGCTAACTGCAATCAGTTGAATAAAATACCACTTCCACGACCGGTTTCGTTCCTATTAGAACTCGTCAGGTGGACTCAGGTATTGAACCGACGGTCACATGAATTATTCGCATTAAAAATACAATGTAAGGACTTACGTCGAAGACGAGAAAAAATTTTCTATCTCACCAGAAAATAGCTTAATGCCCAGAAACGGGCAAGGAAATTTTTCAAAAAAAGGAAGATGCAAAAAGAATGGAACAATTAGAACCTCATCCGGAAAAGAAGAAGCAAGCGGATGAGCTGAGCCACAGGGTATTTAAATGCTCCGGATAAGTCTTGCTTTTATTTTACGTATAGCCAATTCCACAATAGGAAAAGAAGATTGTAGAAGTAAAGCGATCATAAGAGGAGAGCGTGAAATTTGTCAAGGTGACCGGAAAAGGAGGCCGAGAAGACTCATTAAAAAATTTCTGGCAACTCTACCTCTACGTCACAATAGGAGAGTGAGTGCCTTGAAAATCGTAAATTCTTTTTGTAATCATTCAAACTCATTGTATGCTTTGTGTGTGATGAGTTAAAATTGTTGTTATGTTTCGAAAGCAAAAATTTCTGGTAGAAGCACAAAAAATCTTATTGGGTTTTTTTCTTCAATTCTAAATTCTGTTACGACATTTTTCAACACGTTGCAATTAAAGTGCAGCTTGACACGTCAGCACGGACGGTTACATCAATGACAATGTTGACATAATCAGATGTTGCTACAGAATAGCATCATCGCATTCACAGAAAACAACGAAACTTGCTAAAAGCAGTGTTGGTTTGTGACAAGATAACAGCACATTTCAGCGCTATCAAGAGCCTGACACAGGGAGCTATGACAACAGTGTACAGAAATTTAACAAGCTAGGGAGGACTATAGGGATAAGAACATAAAAATTGTACACATGTTTTGTGGGTATTGAGAAGGCATTTGATAAGAGTTCCAAGAAAGGTGACGGAGTGGGCAATGAGAAACAAAGGTTTACCAGAAGAAATTGTAAGAGCGGTGATGAGCCTCTATCACGGGGAAAAAACGCAAGTTCGAATGGAATCTGAGTCATCTGAAGAATTCTTGGTACAGGTTGGTGTACATCAAGAATCTGTGTTGTCGCCACTGCTGTTTGCAATTGCAGTGGATGTAATCTCGGAAAATGCAAGAGAAGGATTGATGAATGAAATTTTGTATGCGGATGACTTGGTTTTAATGAATGAAGGTATAGAGAATTTGAAAGAAATGTTTTTTAAATGGAAAGAGGCGTTTGAAAGCAAAGGGCTAAAGGTGAACCTCAAGAAAACCAAAGTGTTGGTGAGCGGTTTGAAAGCTGAGGTACTCAAGAGTAAAATTGATCCATGTGCCCAGTGCGGCAAGGGGGGGATGGAAAATTTGATGAAGCGTACAAAGTGTGGTAAATGGGTACATGGCAGATGTGTGAAAATAAAGAGGGTGACTTCAACTCCAACCAAAAGTTTTGTTTGTGAACTATGTGTTGATACAAAGAAAGGAATTGTGGAACCAGGTGAAGAATTATCAATTTTCGACAAGGTTGACTTTGTGAAGAGCTTTTGCTATTTGGGGGACAGCTTGAACGCCAATGGTGGAAGTGAAGCAGCGGTAACAGCAAAAACGAGAATTGGATGGATAAAATTTAGAGAATGTGAATGGTTACTATATGGGAAAAAATTTTGTTAAAAATGAAACGAAGGATTTGTCAGAGTTTTGTGAGATCAGCAATGCTGTATGGGAGCGAGACGTGGTGTCTAAGGAAGAATCAGATGGTAATTTTGAGAAGAATTGAAAAAGCCATAATGAGAGCAATGTGTGGAGTTAAGATTGAGAAAAGAAGGAGCCAAGAACTTATGAGTTTGCTGGGTATAAAGGATACTTTGGATGGACTAGCCAAGGCGAGTGGAGTACGATGGTATGGGCAAGTTTTGAGAAAGGATAATGGTGATGTTTTGAGAAGAGCGTTGGATTTTGAAGTGTCAGGAAGAAGGGGGCATTGGCGACCGAATATAACGTGGGAGAGACAAGTGGAAGTGCATACCAATTAGACTGGATTGAAAAGGGAGGATGCCATTGACAGAGTGAAGTGGCGTAATGATCTTTACGAACTGCCGAGAAGCACGAGGTGAATCCGGCCATCTGCGTTAACGCAGAAAAAACCGGATTTAAAGAACTGGATCTCTCTCTCTCTCTCTATGGATGATAATTTGGAGTTACGTGGGTAAAATAGAACTGTGACACAGGAATTATAGAGTTTCAAAGAGTATAAATTCCTCATGATTACTGGAATAGGTGATGCAGTATTTTGAAGCATCTAGTTTGCAGTCGGTAGGTTTGGATTTAATTTCCTTTTTGAGTCATTAGAGTCCTATGGTAGTAATGGACTCCCCGCTTGGCTCTTAGCAAGAGGAATATGCTTACTGCAGAGAATAGCATCAGAAAATGTATTTACTCAGACTTGATTATCTCTTGGCCAGGGCCATTACTTTGTCAGGTGAGCGCCGGTGCAAACATCTATTGTGGGGCCCCCATTTTTTTGTGTACTTAATATTCAATTGAGCTACTTTTCTCAGCACAGGAAACATTGACGACTCCGCGTTATAGAAAGATTTTTCAATTAAAATAATGAGACAAAAAAGCATTGAGCTGAACACGTAGAAGGGGCTGAAGCTAAGTTTATTGTGCTTGCAAATATGGCTGTAATTGGAATAAAATTTTATCAAGGTTGCACGGTTCAACATAATTTTTGTGATTGCAGTGTATTCAAATCGAAATAATGGTATAGCAAGGATTTCGTTGGGGGGCGTGCTGCAACAACAAATTTTTGATTGTTTAATAAAAGTTTAATCAAAGAAACGTTGCAAACCAAAATCGTTTTACAATGACAAAAAAAATTATGTGCAACGTTTTGATGCAAGGTGCTTTGTGAGTCTTATCAACAATATTTATGCAAAATAGTGATGAGGTATGCAATGCCGATAAATTGTTCAACCCAAAAAAAATTAACATACAGTACACTAACATCACCACAAAAAACGCAAACTAATAAAAAAACAATACGTTGAGGCCGATTAAGTAGGCTACCGTAATTTACTTGCAGGTGATCGGAAACTTGAAATTTTTTCGTCTTGCTTTTGTACAAGCGAACTGCTGGATAACTTTTCTAAAATCTAAATTTTTAGTTCGTTATTTTTCTAGCGATAGCAGAGCCAAACCGCTAAGTTTCTCTTGGAACATGGAGCTTCGAAGAAAAGTTTTGATCAGTTTGAGTTTGGAAAAAGACCTCTCTGGCGTAGCAACTGTTTCAGATACTGTCATATACATAATGTATGCCGTACAAACGTTCGGATAAGGTGTAGCAAGTGCTTTTTCAACAATCAAAAAAAGCCATTTCTTTGGCAGATTTTAAATGGCCAATCTTTTCTCTAAACGTCGTTTTGATGGAGAGTATTTAGCTAGGAAACAACTGGGAGACGTTATCGGAAAATTTGTTGGAAAATTTTCTTGCTTCAACCTCAAGACCCAGATGAGAAGCATTTGATAAAAAACTTGGTTCCAAAACTTGATATGACGTCATCACTGATTTTATTTCTTCAAAGCGATTAATTAGTTGGCAAGAAAATATGTCTATCATCGGAAGAAACACAGTTACGCAAAATTGGTTCGTAAGATCGCTTAACGTTATTCCGTCGGATATTTCATTGAAGTAGGCTTTTGTTTTCTTTGATCTTTTGTTTAAAAACTGTCTTGGCAGACACCGTGCAAAAGCAATAGTGGAAGCTTCGTTTGGTACTGCGTCAAAGCTTCTTTTAAGTTAAACAGTGTCTTCAGCAGAAATTTTTCAGAAGTTTTTGGGCAGAAATTAAGTTAATTGCTTTATACTGCAAAGTTTTCGAAGGAATGTTGACGATCTGCAAAATCTTGCATTGCACAACTTGCATGCATACAAAGTCAAAGTTTTCTATCTGTTTCTTTATTGCCATAGCTTCATCGCTTTGCTTTGGCTTCGTGCTGGTAAGCACAGGGTATTTCACAATTCTTTTAGATTTTAAAAATTTTATTAAACAAAAAGTAAACGAGATAAAATCAAAATTTCAAAGCAGCTCCGTAAGAAACATTGTCTTATTTTTGCATATGCATCAGCATGCCGCTAACCTATGCAAATTTTTTGTAGTTTACGTTTTCAATATGGGGGACCATTTCGGTTTGCACAGGCATTGATGCGAACAGCAAAATTCTCAATCACGCGACGACATGTATCTGTTGTAACGCTCTGGGTGAATGATTCAACAGCTTGTTTTAGCTGTCTAAGAGAGCAAGGCTTCTCTCTGTACACTTCTGCTTTAGCACCACCCCAAAAGAAGAAGTCAATAGGTGCAAGATCAGGACTATGCGGAGACCATTCGAGCTCTGCCTGCAAACTCCAAATTCTGTTTCCAAACAATGTGCGCAAATGGGCCATAGTCGCGTGTGCTGTATGGGGATTTGCACCATCCTTCTGAAACTACAGTAATCTCTTTTTGTTTGGTGTGTATAGTTGGTTGAGGTCCTCATTAATTCGATTCAATACCTCTCTGTAGCGCTCTCCATTCACTGCGACTGTTCTTCTTCTGCTGTCCTCAAACCAGTATGGCCCAAGCATCCCTTTCTTTGCATTTAATGCACAAAGAGCAGTCACCTTTGGGCCTTTCAAGTACCTTTCATCGATCTCTTCAGGTCTCTCATCTCCCCAGTACACATTGTTATGGTGATTTACAGCACCATTCAGGTGAAAATGGGCCTCATCAGTAAACCAAACTCTGTCTATCCAATTCTGAAAACTGTCCATTTGTTCTGCTACTCTGTTGCGCATTTCAGTACGTCTCTGTTTGTCTGTGTTCGTGAGCTTGTGGCATGTGGATATTTTGTATGGGAACTTTTTGAGGTCCTTCCCAAGCATTCGCTGAAGACTTGTAACTGATATCCCACGCTCTTGGCTCCTGTGCCTGAGGGACTTTTTTGGACTCTGCTGTACAGAAGGACGGACTCTATCCACATTTGCCGGAGATCTTGCTGTGACTGGCGCACCAGCTTTCTCCTTTCTGCAGTCAAGTACTGTTCCTTTAGTTATGAACTTTTGGACCGTGTATTGGATAAATTTTTGCTGTGGAGCTCTAACATAACGCACATTAAATTCTCGAGCATAACGACGGCGAACTGTTGTATAGCATTTTGTCTCCAACCACCATTTAACGATTTTGATTTTTTGTTCTTTGGAATACACCATAGCTAATTTAAGATAATGTTATTGGTAAAATATCAAATGACAAAGTATTTGTAACAAAATCTGAAACCGGCGAGAAGAAAAAAATTAGAACAAAAAAATTGGAGCCTTTTCAAAACCTGAAAGAATTGTGAAACACACTCATTATATACTGTAGGTCAAGCATTTCATAACGTCACAAAATCTATCCTTCAAAGCGTGGACAGCATCATATCGACCAGACCACCGAGTTGGATTTAACGCTTTTAATGTAGGATTTGAAAAAGAAGGATCATAGACATTCTGAAGCTTTTCCCACTGCAAAATACTATGTCCGAAAATATTATATACCAACTCAATGATGTCGTAAGATTGAGGTGTCTCAGTCTTGGCTTCCATGGTATCTTTCAACACCAAATTTTTATTGTGCGAAGCACAATGCACGTAGTAAGCATGTCAAGCCACATCTTGGATCTTCTTATGCTAGTGGGAATACTTCCCGCTCATCATTGTAGCGCCATCATATCCTTGTTCACGGCAGTTTTTTTTATGTCAAGCCTCTTCTGCTGAATGGAATTCGTTATCAGTTTGTGCAATTGAATATCAGATGAACCCTCAACTTCGATAAATGAGGTAAACGCTTCAACAACTTTCAGTTCTGATGGCGTTTCATCATCGTGGTAATCAATTTTGACGTAACAAAATACTTCACTTTAGCAGTCTTTTTTGCTGACATCTTTTGTGGTATCGATAATAATGGCAAATAAGGAGCGCTTTGTAGTTCGCTTTTTATATCATGGAGAACTTCTTCAGCTAATATTGATATTAGCTCGTTTTGCGTCAAAGGACTCAAATATTTTGGACAACCTTTAGGTAGTTGTAAAAGTTTGTCTAAAACAATGTGGTATTTGGCAAGAAGCTGTATAATAGAGAGAAAATTGCCCTTGTTATCCTTCAAAAGTTCTTCACTAGATCCGCGAAAAGATAAGTTGCAATTTGCTAACATCAACGTACATTCACTAGTTTTTCAAAATATTTTTCCAAAAGTTTGTTTTTTCCAGCAAAGACTCGTGCAACGCTTCTTCTATTGTCCACCTATTTCTCCATTGACACGCGCCTCCGCATGATGTGTGCAGCTTTCAGGGCTTCGAATTCGCTGCGATAAATGCCTCCATCCATTTAAACTTGTTGTATTCCAAGAGTTTTGAAGTGTGTAAGAAGTCCCTGGAGAGACACTTTCAGGAGAAAATAACTAGCAGGGCTGGCAGTAAACATGGTCCATGTTTGATGAATAACATAACCAATATCTTTGTAGTTTTAGACATGATTGTGTCACAAAATGGTATCAATTTGTTGAAAATGAACGACCGCTTTGGAGCGAATCTTTAGGGAAAGAACTTTTAGGTTGTTTGGGACCTGTTGCCATACTTGCTTTCTTGATTTTGTGAGTTTATAATAATGGTGGGAAAGTCGTCATTTTTGCTCCCATCTGATCTATCTTTAGTAGTGTAGGAATTTTTTGTCTCACGAATGCTGACGTCATAAAGTTGGGGAGTAGATTCTATCTGACGAATGCTGACGTCTTGCTCATCCGCTTTGGATGTTTCTGGTCGATTTAGCCAAGAACTCAGTCGCTGAAAGTTTCTGGCCGCTTCAGTTATTTTTCTCCTCTTATCTTGTCTCTATTGTGCTCCACTTTGGTAATTTCTTTTCATATTAAATTGCAGTCAAATAGAGTTCTACAATGTTGTTACTCAAAATCCAAAATGTTTAAATAAAATTTAGACAACGGTTAGTAAAGTTTAATGTAACAAACTCTCTTTGTTATTGTTTTTCCGGCTCACGAAAAAGTACTGCTGCGAGCGTAAGGACTGCGGTATGTCTAGCAAAAAAGATTTAACTAAAAAGCTCAAATCCGACTTCTCAATCACTCAAATCACAACTTCTTTCAACAAAAGAAGTTTATTACCAGAAATCACAAATTTGATCACTGACTAATAGAATGATGTTTAGCACCCAGGTGGTTAAACTAAATCTACGTAGCTTAATCAAATAGAATAATTACTATTTTGACAAATCAAGGCTTAGTAGGGTGGAAAATTATAGAATTATCTCGAAATCATTTCGTGACAATACGTGTGGCTAAGTCATACATCCAAATTTATAAACTATTACAAGGTAAAATAAAGCCGATAAATATGATCGTTATAGCTTAAACTTACTTTCCTAAACAGATTTGAGTAGAGTAGCGTACCGATTACGTCATGGCAACGTCACAATAGAAAGTTTAAATATATTAAGAAATACTTCAAATAAATTGGATGGTTAAATATAAATTAAAATTATTGGTGAAGTGCGACATTAAATAATAACAAGTTTACTTTAGCTTTAAACAAAAATATTTTGCAATATAATGTAGCAATGCGGGGTCCCAGTGCATTGCACCGGTGGTAGTTACGGCCCTGCTCTTGGGTCTAACAATCCGTTTGCTGTTATAAAAAAGTCCCGAAAAACGCACGATATTTCGTTTTTGGTAACTTGGCTTGCTATATTGTTTTACGCAGTAAAGTAAAATTAAAGATAATCAATTCTTGGAAAATGGTCAGTTGGGATTCAGAATAGGCCTCGAGACCAAAGAGGCAATGGCAATTGTGGATCTACTTGGCAAAAAGTAAGAAAATACAACAATATCTGCACACCTGTCTTGACACAGCATGTGAAGGCATTTGATATAGTAAAGTGAGACAGAATGATGGAGGTTTTTCAGAGAACTGAAACAGATTGGAAAGACCAACAAAATGATTGCAAGATTGTACATGGCACAAGTAGCAATTACCAGAGTGTATAGAGAAGTATGGAACCAATTGCTGTATGAGAAGTGCTTGGTAATGCTATTTAGTTTCTCCAGATTTGTATAACAGATATTGGGAAATTATGAAAAAGAAGCGTTATGGTAGATGGCGAGGAATTATGAGTCAATATTGCGAGAAAGGGAGTCAATGCAATTAGATTTGTAGATGACCAGACGATGGTTGACGCATCGAAAAAAAGGGAAAATTTAATCTGTAAACAAAAAGAAGTTGCCGAAGAACGTAAAACTTGAACAAAAAATGATGGCAAAGGTGATGCGAATGAGTACATGTAGAATGATGAGCCAGCGAGCATCATGATGAATCGGCAAAGACTAGAATAAGTGTACCACTCAATGGCGTAGCGTGGGTTTTGGCTGCCTTGCGTGGAAGCAAAAAATGCTGCCCCATTTTTCATCAAGCAATTTTAGAATTTTCTGTTTTCAGACGTAACTAAAATCTTGTATCTTTCAGTCAAAACTGGCCGCCTTTTAAAGAGGTCGCCCTGTGCTGATTGCACACTCCTTGCTACGCCACCGGTCCCACTTTAAATAATTTCGAAGCACACTTGCTGAGGATGGGTATTGTGAGAAAGAAGAAACAGCAAAGATTGCCGTGACAAAATCAACGTGAACAATATTAACAAGGCTAAGACCATTGGCCTCTAGCTGCTCTACTGATTGCATGGCCTTTGTGCAAACATAGCTATGAACCGCAAACAATCGTCTATGTAATCATTTAAAAAAAGTTGCTTTACTGCTTATGTAGCTGCATAATAATCAGAGCAGGTTAAAACGATTGTGTCAACATAGGCGACGCAGCTTAATTGGTGACGTAATACAGCATGATCAGGCATTTGCTAGCATTTGTGAGATTGTAGGTTTAATGCAGATGCGATTTCTGCGTTGTTGTTGTCTTGGAAAAGAGATTTTACTGCAACTAACCTTACTTTGTGGACATGAAGTGGACATGCTCTGTGACAATATTACTGGTAAAATAAAGCGGATCAGGCAACAAGTTGTTTCAGGCTACGTTTATCTACAGCTGCAAAAACTTTACTGTCTGAATGTGTATGCATTGATTCTTCTGTAACTCGTGCGATCAACAGATTTCGATAGGTATTGGCTGTGATTGAGAAGAAAAAGTGACAGTTGAGGTTTAGAAACTGCGTAGGCCTACCCCGTGGCTTATTGAGAAATAAATTTTATGGAGTAGGACAGAGCATTAGGAAAAAGTAAAAACCTTTTTAATCGAGAATTTCCCTCATTTTGGTTTCCAACCGGAATGAAGACCTTTTTTTTACCTTTTTTGTTACTGTCATACCGTTTGGAGGCATCGCCTTTTATTCCTTTCTAAATAAGGCTCTCAATTTACTTTATGTCAAGCAGGGTGTTTATAAATTTATTTTCGGCGAGTGAAGCCTGTACAAAAGTAATCACCGGCTTAAAATGATGCCATGATTTGGTCGATGTCGATTAATATAGCGTAGCGTTAGTCAAGACTCATGTCATTTAATTTCATTTTTCTAATTGTGATTTTTTGGCTGTTTATTCAGAAGATGTGTTTTCTTTTTGTCATTGCAAAACAACATAAGTTAATTGATGAAGTTTTTTGTGGATTATATAAACTAAACAATAATAATTATTTTTTACTGCTCTGCTGTTGAGTGTTTTCTGTCGTTAAGAAGCGTCTTGATATTAAGAACTTAGACGGATATTTGATCTATCTGTCTAAAGTTACAATATTTAGCATATTTTATTTTGTTTTGTTATATATTTCTGAAAGTGCCTTGAGGTCATTAGCAATGTTTTATTTATCTAGTAAAACTTGTGCTTGTGGCTTGTGTTAACATGACTGGGAAGAAAGAAGACCAAATGAGCACAAAAACAACTAATTATGGAAAGAGTGGTACCACAACAACAAATGAATCAGAGCTAAAATTACCAGCTACTGACGTCAATGGTGTTTATGCCGCCTATGATGAAGACAAGCGGCACGGAAAATACTGGAGAGCTCTACAATCCGCAAAACCAATTCGGTTTCCAAAGTAGGTTCGAGAAAAAACAATAGGTCATTGCGACACTTGTTTTGCAATCAATGGTTCATGAGTTGGCTGTTGTTGCGGATTGTCATCTTCTTTACTGAGGTGTAGTACGTTTTCAGACGGCTTCCCTAGTTTATATTGCAGACCTGATTGATATTAGTTTGGAAGGAAGTGGCAGTCTATTTCAAACAATTTATTAATACAAGTTGTAGACTAATAGCCTCATTGTTAGTAAAACAGACTGGCATTGGTGAGCATCAAAAAGTTGTCTTTTATGTCAAGCTGGCAGAGCATTTTTATGGTAGGCCATGTGCTTACCCGGTGAACCAAAATTAATGAAAGAGTTTGCTTCTCGAATAAAAAACGTATACTTTTTCTGAAAACCAATACAAGGGATCTTCAGCCATTTTCCCCAACTCCTGAGTTCACTTCAAAATAATATTTTCTGTTTTAACAACTAGAAATGGTTACGAAACATATTCAGAAATGTTTGCTCACTTTAGGAGAAAAACTCCATCGCCCGTTGACAACGCAAATTTGTTTTCTTTTATGACTTTTCATTGGTTGAGTGAAGTCATATTTAAAAGCAGAAGAACTCTCACAACAAAAGATTTACCTCCACTGTCAAAATATGACGCTGCAGATTATACAGCCCAAAGGTGAGAAGTTACAGCCGATGGTGTATTATTGATTTGTTTCTGGCATTTTTTCTTAAGCAACAATCCGACAAAAACAGCTACTGGTTTGAATGAGTATCAAACAGGTTGTTACGTGTAAATGTGATTTCTGTAAATGCTTGACATTTTTTGGATATATATTTTTTTCATTATCATCTATCAATTGATAGCTGGTGAATGAAGTCTTGACAACCGGCCCCACGGCGTAGTGGTTAGAGCGTCCGCTTCGCAATCGGTAGACCTGGGGTTCATTTCCCAAGTCGAGTCATACCAAAAGACCTTAAAAAGTGATATTCACAGCTTCCCTGCTAGGCGCTCAGCAAAATAGTGATAGTGTGGAGAACAAGCCGGAAAACTTGCCTATTGTGTCCTTAGGCAAGATACTTAACGGCTTTATGTGGCAGACAGATGGTGGGGCCAAGCAGTCTACCCGTCGTGGTGACCCCAGTCTAACTGAAGACCTGCAAACCGAGCGTGAGCGCTAACGCAGTGTAGCCTATATACAAGTCTTCTTGCATAAAGCTCACTACAAATAGGTCAAACGACGAAAAAGAAGAAGTCTTGACTAACTTGATGCTGCGTTTGCAACTTTTGCCCTTGTTTTTCTTTAAACTTATCATAACTGACTTTACCCCCGTGATACACTCTCTACCGTACGACAAACCGTATTTATCTTTCAAGTCATTCTTAATGAGCTTCACAGGCGTTGACAGGGTTTACCTATGAAGCAGAGTAAAGCATTATAAGGGGCCCAAATGTGCTGATGTGCCCCCTTCAAAAATAAAAGATGCAATATTTGATTTCACAGAATTGATAGTCAAAAAAAGAAAATTTGCTACTTGAGAAAGCACAAAAACTTCGATTTCATTACGTGATCGCCAAAAACCATGTACTTTAAAAAAGTCTGCGGAATGAAAAGCGCCAAAACAATAAATTGCTTCTAAAAAGCTGATCTCCAAATTGAAAAAACTCTTGGACTCGACAAATAGAAGATAAAAAGGGAAATTGAAAATGCAAGCCTACCAACTTTGGTTCCAGACCCTGGTCATCCTGTCAACGCTTTTGACAGGCCTACAAGCATTTGCTATTATCTTATTTGCCCGCAATTTAGTCAAAATTTGAAACTTTGAATGCAAATGTAGTAATACACACTCAGTCAATCATTTTCAAGCCAGAATCCAAAAATCCCAGAAGATCCATTAGAAATTTTTTGAATGTTCGCAAATCTGTCATTTTTATTTTTGGCAACTCTTTTCTATTTGATAGATTGGTTCGACTGTATGAAGAAGATGCTTCAAAGCACAATGGAGTGCCTTCTATCAAAAGAACTTTCTTCCGTTTTATCAGAACCCGAATAATTATCGCAACCTTATCCGCTTGCGTTTCCGTTATCGCTGCCGTTCTAGGACCAGTAAGTAAAGCCTTTGCTATAGAATTTGTATCATTTTAAATGCAATTACGTTGCTAGCCGATTCCACTGGCGTCCCCACATTGTCTTAAACAGGTTACAACGAATGGAGGATAAACATGGACAATACAAAAACAAAGTAAAAAATATCTGAAGATTCGGCTGTGCCGAGTTTACCCTAGAAGTAGTATTTGTAAGACTAACAAGGAAATTTTTTTAACACGGCACCGTTTCTATTTACATGTAAGCGCACTAAAACTTACATTTGTTGAAATATAAAGAGCCTTCCTACAAAAAAGACTCTTGGTCGCTCAAATCCCATAATCTTTGATAAACCTCATTCGCGAAATGTTTATGACATGTCAAAAACCGTTCACACGCTGATACTGCGTGGTTTTACGTATTCGTCTTCTCCTGAAACAAGTACCTAACAAGTATTTTTCCCAACCATTTAGCCCAAAAGCCCTGTTACCACCAGTTCTAGATTGTGGCTCTGCATCTTCCTTTCTTCTTTATTGCGAACTGGTTGAAACCAAAAATGATTGATGCTCTTATTCACCAACATTCTATGCAAATAACGTATTAAGCGATGGCCGTTGTGCCATACTCCCCTCTTTAGACCATCACAAGAATGGAAAATGGTAAGGTTAAAGTGTGTAGCTACATCACTCTTGAATCTCCAAAAACAAGTCATTTGCCCGATTAATCTCCAAAATAGTCATCTACTCAATCTGGCGCTAATCCACTTTCTGTTAAATATTCTAGGTACGCCAGGGCTAACTGCGTGGTTAGTTTTGCATCACTCGCACTATATGAAAAGTTGCTGTACAACAGATTATTAGGCGTAAGAAAGCTTTGAGAGTATAACCTAACACTCCAAAAAATGGCAAGCAAATTATTGCAAACAAAGTATACAATGCAATAAAAACATTGAGCTATTTGACATACTAAACGTAATTGGAACAAATGGGATCTCTCTATAACTGGTGCTAAAAACAGATTCATGTCACGTGTTTAGAAGAAAGCTTGGATTACCATTGCAATGGATGGTATGCCTTAGAAGGCCAATTGACAGTTTTTCAGGAACAATTGAAAAGAAATTGAAAGAATGTGTTTCAGACTGGCCACTACAAAAACTCAAACCAATACATAACGACAGCTACCCAATGCTTCCAAATCATTTAGTTGATGATCTTAGCAATGATCAATATTGTAGATAACGAATTTGTTTGGCAATTATGTTGAGTTTATGCATCTACCAACAAACTTACAAAAAATTTAATTCTCTTGGCCAAATTTTGCTTATTAGGCAATTTCCTAACATGGTTCAGCATTAAGCATGACAATACATTCACTCATGGATCAAAAAAACTTTTTCTAGCTTATCCAAAGAGTGCAACTGTTTCCAAATGGTAAGGTTGGAGAAATTTCCAAGAGAGTTTTCCAGTGAAGCGTATACTCTGCTTAGCCTGAAAATATGCTTCAAGCAACGTTGGCCGATGAAGACTACAGCATTCATTGCATAGCAGTAAACGAGATTTTGGTAATTTGAATTGCAACAACATCAATCTCGGAAAAGAACATTTGGAACGAGTTAAGTCTTAATTTGTATTAAGCAAAGCCTTGTCCGTCAGTATCATGTTCCAGAACTCAATCTTCAGCTGGAGGTTTTCATAAGCTGGTGAATCTTGGCACCTCAGAAGTTGGTCAGCCTCCAACTACTGATGAATTTAACTGATGCTACAATTACTAAAATCCAGGAAACACCATTACACCTTCATCATCATTACACAATCAGTTTGTAGAGCACCATGTAACACTTGTGAGTGAGCTACCTTTAGCTGTAGCTGGTTATGAAAAGCTAGATTGATTGATTCACCAAAAAATTCAATCAAGACCCCTGATGAAGAAACTTGATTAAGAACAGTGTTTTGTCTTAACAACATATTCGCCTGTGAACTGCAGATAAAATCTTTCTCAAAATGAATGTTATCAATTAATCTATTTTCATTTTGCTTAAATCTATAATTCCAGTATCCAGGTATTGAACATTTGGTAGTGATTACATTACTCGTGCGGAAATACAGGTTTGTGTGACTAGCATCTTTGTGAAAAAGTAGTGTTGCAGTTTATTATTGCCATCATTATCCTGTTGGCAAATTCCTTACATGGAGGAGGAGTGCGATTGTTGCAAAATATTTCTTGTTTCCACGTTCATGCTTGTTCTGTTTCATGTACCACCCAAGGCTATATTATTCACGAGATAATGTTCAAGGACACACTAGCTTCACAATTATGTTTGAGCACTTATCTGATTGTGATGGCAGGACTTTCATCAATGGCTTACTATGGGTACAGTTACTGCAGTGTATTGATTGAACGATATCTTTGACTAGAATCGTACCCGCATAATATATATTTTTTTAATCACTCAAGTTCTGTAACAGTTGAAGAAAAAAGTGCTATAACAGATAGGAATGTGAGTCTTCTGCACATTTAGAGACCAGTTTGAATCCTCCAGCTCAAACGGTTCTCGTCATTAAAGCAATACAATGAATTTGGTGCTCGGATGACTCATGACCTTTGATTGCTCGGCCATCTTGGTATGCGAAACCTGAAAAAAGTTTTTTTGGTATGTTCTCGCTATTTTTCAAGTGTTTAGAAATCCATTTTTTTCATTTCAAAAATTTGCTATGATTTATGTTGAGGTTTGAAATGAGATACTTGATACGGGGGTAAATGCAAATGATATTGCACATTGAGTAGATTTTACAATTGTAGCTTTTTACAAGTCTCATTACTTCAATTCCAAAATGTGGCCAATTGTTTGAGTGAATTTGTTGGAACTGAGTGTCTAGATGCATCATTGTTGCGCAAACAGAGTGTTGGTTCTATCTCAACTTTAACACTAGAAGGACGATGATTTTGAACTACCTAGAAGGACCAAGAGGCGTCAATTGACGCCCGCATGTTTAAAACCTGTAGTTTACGTCTGTTTCTTCTTAGGGTTATATACACATACTTAAAAAACACCGTGCATGTTGTTTTATTAAAAGAAATCACAAAAAATTACGAACATTTTCGCCTAAGTTCATGGTCATCGCGTCATGCAAGTTGCACAGAGTTTTTTTCCACATTTCCCACAGATCGGCTTTTTACAAAGAAAACACAGATCTGTTGTTCTGTTTTTGCAACATCTTATAGAACATGTGCGACGCACTTTAGGCAGTGGTGATCCAAGGTGGTCAACTTCACTGGATTCATCTGTTTTTGCCGCTCGGTGACTACTGCCAGGGTTGCTACCAGTGAGTTCTTCGCAGACCTTTTGTATAAAAGCTCTGCGACTAATTTTGGTTTTGCAAATGATTTTGTACAATATCCAGCCATTTATCAAGGCCATGTCAATTACGTTATAAAACACGTGTATTGGCCATCGTCTGCTTCCAGCTTTGACGGAATATTGACGGGACATTTGGTCTAATACATCCACCCCAACTTTAGTCTCATTATAAAAAAGGATAGTTTCAGGCTTTCGTTTAGGGTTATTCCGCTCCGGAATTGTCACATCTTTGTGCAAAGAGCTCAAAATGTTTACAGATTTAGATTTCTTGCATTGATATGATGTAATGGTTACCGCAGTAGCTCCCACATATTCCAGAATTGTGGATTCATGCAAAGGTTGAGTTTCTTTCAAAACTGTAGGAACTTCTCTACGATTTTGGCGAATTGTTCCTACTAGGCTGCAATGTTGCTCTGCAAGTCGAAGGGTAAGATTGAGTGACGTAAAATAGTTGTCACAGGTGACGTTGTACCCTTTTTTGAAAAGAGGTGACATCAGTTTCATCACCACATCTGTAGGCACACTCACATCCCCACTTCTAGTAGAATCTTTTCCAAGATATGGAAACCCGTTGTAGAGATATTTGCTTTCGACCTCAGCAGCCATCCAAAACTTCAATCCAAATTTATCAGGTTTATTCGCCATGTATTGTATAAATTTACATCTTGCTTTGCAAGGCAACAGCTGTTCATCAATAGTAATATTTGAATTTGGGTTGTATGATTTTTGACAGTTTTCGATAAAAGGGTCCCAGATTGAAGATGCCAAGCAGAATTTGTCAGTCTCCAGCTGTCGTTTTCTTTCACTTTTTATATCAAATCGGAGGTACTTCATTATTTCGAGAAACCTCCGGCGTGGCATTGTTGCATTGAAAAGGGGGAAACCCCACGATTGATCCCACAAAGATTTTATAGGCAAGTTTCTACCTGCAATTACACCTCGAACTATGACAAGTCCGATAAACTTGTCCAATTCATCAAGTGTGACTGTCCATTTAGTATCATTTGTAACGCGTTGCGCCTCAGCAATGGTACACTTCTGGATATGTCTCAACATTGGTTCGTTGAAAAGCAATCGAAACGAAGATAGTGGACTCCATCTATGACACGACATGTAGCGTAAGACGTAGGCCCTGCACGAACCTTGACTACATTTTGCTGTTGTCTACGTCCAACAGCTACTTGAGAAGGAGTTGAGGTTTGCCAAAATGATCCATCTCTACTTTGAATTACTGGCGTATTGTTGTCATCATCTACATGTGAAACAAGATTATCCGGTTGATTATCATCTACTGTGCTATCTTGAATATCCTCTTCTTCATCTGTCGATTTTTCTGAATCAGATACCTCTGCCTTACTTGCCGATGCAAAAGCATTATTTATTTTTTCATTATCGCTGTCCGAAAACTCGCCATCGGATTCATCTGCAGCAATGTCTTGTAAAAACTCTAAAGCTTGTTCAGCAGTACGCCTACGATGCATTTTATCCTAAATCTAAAAGATACAATATGTTTCAATAAAATGTTATGAAAACCAACGCCCTTGAATGCTTCCACAATGTTTGTAGCAAACACAAAACGTCTTTCTTATGAGCTATTAGTTCTATCAGTCAAACCTAAACGTTAGGACTACCACTGATTCCACGAGACGAAACTCCTGTACTGCAGTACTGTATTGTTTTCCTTACCTGGCGTAAACTGATAATCTCTCTGTCTGCCAGAAGTAGGTCAATCAATTCACACTGCGCGAAATACTCTGCTGGAGACCAAGCAGAGGATTTATTATGTGACAAGATTTATATTGCGACAAAATAGTAAGTGTTATAGTAGTGATTTCACTGCGTCAACTCTCTACCCGTCAATTGACGGGCTTGGTCCTTCTAGGTAGTCACATATTTTTTTCGGTAACCGCTGGCTGAAAAATCCTGAAATTTTAAGAGAAGACATGTATTGATAAAAAAATAAAACTCAGAAAATATCGTGTCATAAGATTTAACAGAAGCCATTTTACAGGCGTTTCGAAATGAAAATACGTCAATTGACGTGCTTGGTCCTTCTAGTGTTAAAAATTAAGGCGACTTATGGTATCACTCCGATAATCAATTCTGACTCCAACTTAACAACTAGGTGAAAGTTGATTTCTTTTTAGTACTTAACCACCATACCATGAACCAAGCACTTCTTGATGAAGAACAGAACAGATCTATTCACAGAATAACCCGAAAATTAAAAATTCCTTCACTTTTTGATCACACAAAACCAATGTACTCTAATATCAAGGCAGAAAAACTATATCAATCGATTAACCACTTGATTCTCACCACACTAATATTTCACAACAATATCCACATCGAGCCACAACAAAATTATACGCTATCCGTCTCTACACTACTCAACACCCTCTACATTTTCTTCCACTCTCTCTCTCTCTCTCTACGAGTGTAAAAATCTCGTTGCCGTAAATACTTGAATGGGACGTAATCTAGAAAAATCATTTAACCAGAGCAATGTCGCAGTGGTTAGTGGGTCCACTTCACAGTCGGTAGAGTGGGGTTTAATTCCCCTGTCAAGTCATATCAAAAGCCTTTTAAAAAATGGTATCTGCAGCTTCCATGCTTGGCGCTGGGTATTTAGGAGAGGTTGTGGAGAACAAGCCGGCAAGTTCACTTATTGTGTTTTTGGGCAGGGCACTTAACGGGACACCCCTACCTTTATGTGGAAGACAGGTGGCGCAGACACATCGCAAATGGCAACTCCCAAGCGAGTGCGTACGTCTATAGCAATACAATTCGTTTTCTTGTGAATGAATGATAAATATGGCAAAAAATTATAATTGATCATAATCAATCATAAGACAAAAAAAAAGCACCGACTAATAAATTACGTCATATCGACTATCAAAAACTTTCGAGAAGGAAAAGTGTATTCTAGGTTATCTTAAACGTAAACGTATGATCTACCATTGTAACGTCATAAAGGAGGCGTGTTACGATACAAAGCTTAATTCGAAAGAAAAAAATTTTTGCAAAAACAACCGAGATATAAAAGCAAGTTTAGTTTTGAGACAATTCTAGATTCACGAATAGAAATAATTACAGCAGAAGGAAAGCAATAAATTGCACAGACTATTCATAAAATAACTATTCTAACGAAGCAAATTTGTTTATTCGTGACAACCATAAAACTATACTTCAGTTTCATTACGCCAATATTATTTATCAGTGAACCTAAATATTTTCATTTGGATGCCAATTTCTTTCTGCTTGTTTTTGCGCTCTTTGTTTTCTCCAATTTTTGTGTGCTTAGTTTGCACATGGTTTTTACAAAACTAATCTTTGTATGATATAAATAAATATTCTTTCAAACTGGTTGTAGAGTGGCAGGATAGGGGGTAAAAGGACAAGTATTCGTGCTACAGCATAAAAGCAAACATGCTGTAGCTATGGCAGTTGTTCTTTCAAAATGAAGGTGTTCTTGTTTGCGTTATTAACTTATCTTGTTTTTGTTTGCGTTACTTTCAAAATCCAGGTGTTCTTGTTTGTGAAAACCGTCTTCGCTACAAAACCTTTGCTACTTGCACAACCATAATGTTTCCAATGTCTTCTTTTCTGCGGAAAGCTCTTTTCGCTTTTTGCTTGTGAATCTTTCAAGGACTTCAACTTCTTGTCGTAGAGACAAGTATTTTTGCGGTGCCACTCAACAAGTTCTACTTCTCACCCCAAGATAAGCTATGGTTGGTAAACCATGGTGCGAGCTTTCTTTGATACCTTTAGCTCTCTTCAACTTTTACAGTGCATGTTATTCTTCTTTTAAATATTAACAGCGTTATGTCATTCATTTTTTCATATCAGTTCTTGTGGGGCGCCATTTGTTCACCGCCCATTGCACACGTTTTAGGACAATGCTTATGACTAAATCAAATCGATTTGTTCAAATGCACAAATCGATTTGATTTAGTCGTAAATGAATATGTCAATCAACCGTATCACTCTTTTAAGGCAATGTACTGCAAATACCACTTTTTCGACATATTTGGTCATTGGACCATCACGTGACAGGTTTGCGATACATTGGTTTGAAACGAACGGCAGGCGCGACGTAGTTAAGAATTTTGAAACAAGTGGTCTGCTGCAAATTGAACTTCGAACAGCTAGGGTCCGAGTCTTTTACTATAGGATGATTGCTGGAAGCAAAAGTGCAACATAGACTGTGTAGGTTTATGCAGTTGGCGAATTAACTCACTTTGCCAATATCTTGCAGAAGATCTTGGTACTAGCTAGCATACCGGTTGTTGTTTAGAGTAATTTGCCTGCAATTTTTTATAATAAACATTTCTATGACGATGCTTTAACTCTTACTAGAATAACTCAAATTACATACGTTGTAGTATTTCTGTTTACATTTTGTAAACAATCTGACAGCAAAAAGTTTCCTTTTGTATATGATGCGATTATTGAGAAGAAATTGAGTATTTCAACAAAACGCTACACTAAACAAATATTGACAAAAGATAATCAGTTCACAGCTGAGACACAATCTCCACACTTGCAGGTTTTGATCAGCTGCCTATTTCTTGGGCATACCCCTCTACCACAGTCATCGCACCGTGAGCATGTAAATTTTCTGCACTCCATACATCTCATTATGCGGCTTGTTTTGACAGTATTTGGTGGTTCTGCAAGAACACTAAGTGCAGGAAATCCCACTAGAACAACAGCGCTTCTTAAACTGTGTTTTTGATTGAAAAGACTCAGACGTATTCCAACAGCAGGTTTTGCCAAGTCAAAAGTCAGTTTTTTTCAAAAACGCTTTTTTCGATGGCTTGTATTCTCCAGCTTTTCTCAATAAAATGTACGCATTGTTTGCTACAGCATCAACAATATTGTAAAACAAAAAGAAGTGGCCATCTAACTGTTTTTCTTGGGCATAAAAATTCTTCCAAATTTTCATCAAACATGTCCACTCCTCTTTTCCTTTGATTATAATCCAAGATCATTACTTTTTTTTTTAATTATTGCTACCAATTATCTGCATGACTGGAGCTAAGTAATATGACGGGATTTTTGTTTTTCTTTGCTTGATAGGCAACCAGGCATATACCATTCACATGGTTGAATAAAAACTTGCTAGAAAAAATTCTATTTTCTTGTTTAATGACCCAGGTATTTCTCGACAATGCTTTCTTGTCGTTCCCGATAACGTCAGACTTTCCTGCAGGAGCAGTTTTGCGAGGTCGTAACTAGTAAAAAGTTGTCTGTGCACACATCTCTGCCCGTTCCAAAATAGGGTTCTAGCAATCGCATTACAATATCTTGAGCCAAACTGCAATGAACTTGATCACCTTCTTTGTCACCGTATGGAATGCCATTAAGTACATATCCAGAACTGGACTCACAAATCCAAAACATTTTCAGTCCATATTTTCGTGGTTTTGATAAAATATAGGTTCTATCTAAAATTCTACCACGATACCTCACCAGTTGTTCATCCACTGTTATGCAATCATCTGGAATACATGCACCCCTCAAATTGATAAGAAAAATGTTCCAGATTTCTGCTACTGCAGCAAATTTGTTGTGACTTTTCTTTCTTCCCGAGTATGCCAATTGTCAAATTGGAGGCACCTAAGGAGGAATTTGAAACGGACCAAGGACATGACAGCTCGGTAAAATGGTTTGGTAACTTCCGGTTGCCATAAGTTATCAAGCTTCGTAAAGTTATCTCTGTCGCTTCCGGCTGGTAAAATTATTGCTAATCCTGCTTTCAACTCATTGATTTTCTTTTCTTCCTCTCAACAAAGGTCTTTGCCGAATATTTACCGCAAGTTTTCCAATTTTTGTCAAAAACAGCAACCAACTCAGATTTAAAGTTGATCACTAAAAATGTCTATGCCAAAGCCAAGGAAATTACTAAGTTCGGTCTCAAAATTCCCAAAATTTTTCCCAACATTTTTTAACAAAATTCCCAAATTGCTCGAAAATTTTTGAGATCTTGGAAAAAATTTTCAAGGTTGATAATTATGCAGCAAATCCATAGAGACTCTGAAACGTGAGTTTCGCCATTCAGCGGACATTAAATTTGCATAGTCCTAAGGAAAAAATGAGGTTCAGATCCCCATCCATATCAGGGTAATTTTAAGAAGCTGTAATATTTCTATCACTGAAAAGTTGCCAGTATGCAACATTGTAATTATCACTCTGTAATTATAAAGACATTCTGTTTGAGTAAGATCTCCTGGCGATCGCATTTTTGCGTGAAACGGACTGTTGAGAGTAGAGTGTCTTTACAACTATCGAGTGATTATTATAGTTAATGCTCTGCTGTTAGTATTAAGCTCTCTATTTTGATTTACTGGCTCATGCTACTATATTAGTGTGCAACTTTATAATTTTTTTGGTGTCCAGAAACTTTGACACTGAAAAAGATTAAAAATCTTTGCCTTCTAGACAAAAATTTTGATTATACTTTTATTCATTGCAAAGTTTTTTGCAGGCTTTTTTGGTAAATCGGCTAATCGGATTTGCTGAAATAGAATCAGTCAATCTTGGATATGGCTTGGGTTTATGTTTTGGTTTAGTATGCACTGAGTTTAGCAGATCTTTGTTTTTCAGTCTATTTTGGGGAATCAACTACAGGTAACATTTTATTTTGCCATTTGCTTTCATTTAAAGCATCTTTTCAAAAAATTATCATCATTTAATGACTTTTTTTAACTTTGTCAAAAACAAATTTGTATATTAGAAGAGTCCACGTCTAAATTGTCTATATTGTCGATTTGTCTATTAAAATTGTTCAATGTAGCAAAGCCACAGGGTAGGCAGAATAGCAACCACCACCCCTCCCCAATCCCTTTGAAATCTAGATAACAAAACTTTTATAATGAATTAATCACTTGTTCTTGACTGAATTTTTTAATGATCTTTAAATAAATGAAAGTTTACTTCTGTAACAGATAGGTACCCTGGATTATTGCCCAAAAATCCTTTGGGAACAGCAGAAAAGTTATCACCAAAAATGTGAAGAGATTTTCTGGGCTTTACCCCTGTTTATCAACATCACTCTTGTCCTTTAAACATAGGCTTAGCAAAGCGTTCTATTTTTTAAGTGTTTACTCTTTCTCATCTACACAGAACAGCAGTCCGAGCTCGAGCAGCCGTCTTAACCATGGTATTCACGAAGATTGCAAAACTTAGAAGTTTGAAGGACAAGTCTGTCGGAGAGGTTAGCATTGCATGCTTAAACGGCTGGAAGTAGTTGGTGTTAAAATCTTGACTATTTTTGCAGTTCAAGTATGTTTATATATTTGCTTGTTTGTTGGCGTACGCGTGTACAAAGTGCATTAGCAATCGGCATTGCCCGGGTGGATGCGCATAAACATGAGAGTGTTTGTGCGTCATGATTTCAATATTTTGTCGATTATCTATGGGTGCCGTTTGATCTACGTTTAGCGATGACAAAGTTATATTGTACAAATGATACTGTGTGAAGCACTCTTAGTTGCAAACTATGCTTTGCCAGTAGGTGCACTTGGAGGCCCTAAGACATATCGTACAGTTGCACCTGAAACCGCTTAAAAGTAAGTTACAAGCGTAAACAAAGCAATGCAGAAAATTGTTCCAATCGTTGCTACTATTGCATGGCTTACTCACTCTTTAGACAGACCTGAATATCACTTAATGCTATTGACAAACGGGGTTAGTGTGACGCCACATTGCGATTGTTTTCAAGCAGTAGGCTTAATTGGTATTTTGTATGCTAGATCGGTATGGTTGTTACAAAATACAAACGGTATTGGGTGAAGCAAAAGGAAACTTGTTAAATGATTTCAGCAAAGCTAAAAATAAATATGGCCACCACTCACTATAGTGATATGATGTGCACCTTTTAATTGGTAAAGCTTGGCTAGAGCTTTCTTATTGATATTAACTTACTATAAAATTTCTTTTAATTAGTGACAAGAATTGAGAGTCTGGGGGGAAGCCCCCAAGTCATTAACCCTGATGCCACGCTTCATGCCCTCTCTAGGAAAACAGTTTCCGCACGACTTGCCAAAGGGTACCCCAAGTTCGGATTGCGCGAATGCATTCTTGGGCTGAAATCCTTTTTGTTGTGTTGTTGTAATAATATTGTTTAGTTAAGCAATTATTTACGTATTGTTCCTTAAGAAAATGAATGTAAGCCTACAAGTAACCACAGGCATTCTTTTTTGATGATAAACATAAAATTCTTGACTAAAAAATTCACTTCTAAAATAGCCTAAATGCCAAGTTGCCTATAGACAGGCTATAATTACGTGAATTGACTGAAACTTTATAGAGTAAAGTTGTGACTGGAATCAGTCAATATTAGAACTCACACTTTATTTAACAAATCGATTTCACTAAATTAGCATCATCAGTGTTCTGCAAAGCAACCGCAATGATAAATTATATATACTTACGTCAAATTGAACGGACAGGCTCACAAAACCAACTCTATAATAAACCGAACTGACTGCAACAAGAAAACACTGCACACTTTAAGCTGATACAACGATATGAAGTTTTCCTAACCGGAGCTGCTAAGTAACTAGAAAATTTAACAGGTTGCCAGAGTAATACATATGATAACGATCCATATGTATTACTCTGGCAACCTGTTAAATTTTCTAGTTACTTAGCAGCTCCGGTTAGGAAAACTTCATATCGTTGTATCAGCTTAAAGTGTGCAGTGTTTTCTTGTTGCAGTCAGTTCGGTTTATTATAGAGTTGGTTTTGTGAGCCTGTCCGTTCAATTTGACGTAAGTATATATAATTTATCATTACGGTTGCTTTGCAGAACACTGATGATGCTAATTTAGTGAAATCGATTTGTTAAATAAAGTGTGAGTTCTAATATTGACTGATTCCAGTCACAACTTTACTCTATAACGTTTCAGTCTATTGATATTCTTGATGGAATCGTCATTTATTAATTTCACTTGCGTGGAGATTCTCCTAAAATCATTATGATTTATATTCTTGTCTGACAATTATTGTATTTTTCATGCACGAGGACAGCAACGTATTGTTAGCGAACTGCACACAGAAACATTGTTTCGACCTTTCTATTGTCTTTTTGTTTAATAGTTAGTCAATTTGTTGACCAACGACGGACAGAGATTGGCGGAAACGATCATATACATGGCAGTGCTTACAGCAACTCCTTGCATGTTAGTCGCTGTTTCTGTGGTTTCATGCCTTATCATTGGATGGACAGGAGTGCTTGGCGTCTTTACTTTCTTTTTGTTTGTTCCAGTTCAGGTGCGTAGGAAAATTCTGGTTGCAATTGCTGTAGGAAATGTCTCGACCTCAAGTCGATGGCTTGAGAAATTTTTGATTAAAGAGTTTTCCAGTTTTTATTGGGTTTCAGTTTCAACAAAAAATATTGACATTATCAAAAAGCTGCCAAAAATTTACGATTCTTCTGATCGTTTCTGAGTGTAGCCTACGGCGTAAAATGGCGTTCAGCGTTTCAATAGTAGTATGGGTGCTTTGCAATCACCGAAATTAGCTAATTTAGTAAATACCAATAGGCTCAAGTTAGCGTAATTCTATGTTTGAAGTTGGGCAAAGTTAGCATTTCAAGTCACCTAACATGGCATCAGAAGCATATAGGTGAGATTTTCCTGGGTGTAGGGAGAGATTTTTTAATGTTTTTGTAGTAAGAAGTATTGTACACATAAGTATAGAAGCACCCTCTCCAAAGCCGCTGCTAGCGCGGAAAAAAAATTTAAGAATCAACATTTAAAACAGCAATTCCCATTTTACGTCTGAATCCCTAATAATTTGAGTTTCAGGGGGATGGAATCCCTGATCAGAATAAGAATCTAGCAATCTAGCAACTCCACTAATTTTGCTACTAGTAACACATTTCAGCAATTTTATAGCATTTTATCAAAAATTTTTGGATCATCTTTGAAGTATTTGCCCTCAACTCAGAACTGTTTGCGAGAAAACAATGAGAAAAGAGCCAAAACAATTGTAAACGCAGATGTGGCAAAGAATAATAAAGCAGTTTATGGTCATCACCAAAAAAAAAATCATTTAAAATGTAAAAATTTTGCCTCTGACAACGCCAATTGGCTGAGAATTTTGTAAGATATAATCTAAAAGCATAAAGATCCAAGTTTCTTCATTTAAAAATAAAAGAAAAATTTTTGTTATCAAGTCTTTTCACCTTAAAACGATTTTCAAACACAAACGAAAATTTTATCAAAAGCGTAAGGCTGCAATCAAAACATAATATCAAATTGTCCAACAAGAAAAAGTAGTACTTACAAGAATTAGTCAAACGTGTCTGCACTATATTGTACAATTTGGGTTTAGAGGAACGAATCTAATTCATTATTAGGCATCTCACTCACGACAAAAGAAAAAAGAACTCTCTTTTTGCTATCATAATTTGTATCTCATAGGAAGAATTCCAAGATTATAACCCCAAAATAATAAAATTTAATCAAGAAAATCCATGTAATTTGAATTAACAATGCGTATTTTAAAGGAAAAAACCTTCAATCTAAATTAAGACAAGTCTTTTCGAGAGTCTTCTAAAAATATTGTCACCTCCTAACATAGCGTCTCACGGAGCACGGATCATCTTTTGTAGTGGCGCAATTGCGTACACCATATACGTTAATCATTAACGTGGTAGGTAAACTGCAAATTTTCCAGCATTCTTGCATACGTGGAAGAAGCATCTCCAATTGAGAATTACTGGTTTCGAGAGATACAGGACAAAACTGCAAAAAAGATAAAACTGCTATCTACTTTCGTTAATTAAGTAGTTTGATACCTTTAAGATAATTAAACATAGGCAATCATCCAGCTTTATGTTTTATTTACGAAAAATATATTTCGACTATCTATTAGTCATCATCAGTTCCTTGTTTAAGTAGTTTCACTCTCGACTACTTTTTACTTAATTAAAAATACCTATCATTCCTTTCCACTTTTACTTGAGTATTTTTTGAGTAAATGATAATACTTTTACTCAAGTAGATTTTTAAGCTACTTTAACCTCCTCTATGCCTATATAGTAAAACCGTGTTTTCAGAAGCCCTGAACTATGATCATCGTGGGCTACCGTGGCCACATCTCGTTCAAAATAGATTAAATCTTGCAAAGTGAAAAGTTTTACTGCAACCTGAATTTAAAATTGAAAGCAATCCAATTTTTGAAAAAGAACTTAATTATTGATTATTTTTGAAATAAAAGAAACTTATTTTTTGCAAAATAAAAACTTTAGGTTGTAGTTTTTATGGGTTCTATTTTTCTTTTTTTACAAAGCTAGTGGAAAAACATCTTTGCAGGCTCATTATTATCTTTAACTTCTTTCGACAAAAATCAGTTATATAGAACTCTATCGATTATTAGGATTAGAAAGAGTAGGCTACCGTCAACAGTGATTTTTGCACCCACAAGCAATCATTTTGGTAGGTTTACTACGGTTTCTATTTTAGATTTTTCTCGGCAAGTTGATGGCAAACTTTCGACGTCGTTGCATTAAAATAACAGATACCAGAGTAAGAATGATGAACGAGATTCTGACCTGCGTTAAACTCATCAAAATGTACGCTTGGGAGCAAAGTTTTGCAAAAGCAATTGGTATGAATTAAGAGCTAAACATTTTCGTTGTTCTTCAAAATCCACAGTGAAAACAAATTGTGGCTCTTATGAAAAACCTTCAATAGGTTTGCCTTTGATGTTGGGAGTTTGCACATTTGGTTTGTTGATCGTAGACAAGTACAAACGTTTTTGAAAAGGAGATTGATCATAGAGCAGGAATCACAATCGAGTTCAATTATTCTCTAAATTTAATTTTTTCTGTTCAGTGATGCATTTTTAAATTACAATCATTTTAGATCAAATTCGTGAGAAGGAAAGAAAAATATTGGCCAAAAGTGGGTTGATTCAAAGCTTCCAAAGTTCCCTTATTCCAGTTGTTCCGGTATTATCTTGTATGGTATTGTTTCTTGTTCATACTTACTTGGAATATCCTTTGGACGCATCTACCGTAAGTCATAAATATCTCTTGTGCTGACTTTAGCGTATCTTTCGTTGTTATTTAAACCTTATTTCGTAATTGGGATATAGTTTGAATTGTGCCTTATTTAAAATAAGGCAATGCAGGCGTTTGCCGTAGCCTCCTTTATCAGAGTACTCAGTTTAAGCAGCAAGATAAAGACTTTTTTGCAAACTCTTCCTTGTGCAATTTTTTGTGCTGCACTTGTTTAAATTAAGCATTTTGAGATTATTCTACGACAAAATGTCCTGTTTAACATATGAGAGTGACTGTTTCTCCGGAAGATTCCCGGAGTTCTTGCGATATTAATTCGGCTCTAGGCTGAATACCACCAATTCCATACTGAAGTCGAACGACTTTCAAGTTTTATGACCAAGCTAGGCTTATCAGAGCTAGGTCGTAGTTGGAGAAAAATGATTGATCTAGTGATTATCTGACTATGCATTACTGTTTTTCAGGCTTTCACAATTTTGTCTATTTTCAATTCCATGAGATTTATAATGGCAATCCTGCCTTTGGCAGTTAAATCATTATCGGAGGTAGGCTTTGTGGTTTATAGGATGGCAACTGATGAATATTGACAATGACTGATAACTAGGTCCATAGGAGTAACAGCGTACCTAAAGGTCCATCTAAGCTGCAAATTAAAAAAAAAGTTTTAGAAGTTAATTAATCTGTCTTATTTTAAACAACTTTTTGTTAGCAAACTTTGCCTGGCTAGTATCTTCAATGCACTATGCAGTCATTATCAAAATTGTACCTTTCAATACCAATCGCTATTCAAGAAAATTTATCATCAAAAAATAATGGTTTAGGTTTTTATTTCATTCAACCGCATTGATAAATTGCTGGAAATGGAAGAAATGAAAGAGTATTATGGTTCTACGTCAAGCAAGGACATTGCTGTCGAATTTACAAATCTTACTGTAATGTGGGATGTTGTTAAAAAAGCTAACGTGAGTGTATGTTGCTGAAAAAAGCTTTCTTCAAGAGACGTTGTAAAGTACTTGTAATAATTCCAGTTATGTGCAAAACGATAAGACCGTTTAGTCAATTTTAGTTTTTGAAGGCATTTTCTTGTGCTTACGCTTGGGTATAACGGCACATTTACTTCAAAAATATAATACTTTTATTTATTGACGATAAAACTACCGGCACGATGGCGTAGTGGTTAGAGCGTCCGCTCCGCAGTCGGTAGACCTGGGGTTAATTTCCCAAGTCGAATCATACCGAAAAGACTTTAAAAAATGGTATTCGCACCTTCCCTGCTTAGCGCTTAGCTTAAAAAAGGAATAGTGTGGAGAACAAGCCGGCAAACTTGCTTGCTTTGTCCTTGAGCAAGACAGTTATGGGGATGCCTCCATCTTTATGTGGCAGGTGGGTGGGTGGTGGTAGACAGGTGGTAGGGCCAAGCAGTCTACCCGTTGTGGTGGCTCCAGTCTAACTGAAGACTTGCAAACCGAGCGTGAGCGCTAACGCAGTGCAATCTATATATACGTCTTCCTGCATAATCCTCACAACAAACAAACAAAGAAAAAAGACATTAAAACTGTTTAAACTTCATGATCATAATTTAAACGGTTCAGTTGTTATCGCGTGAGTCCAAGGACCACAGTTGTATGTCTTGAATTCACTTAAAAGTTGCTAGCTAAATATAAGGTTGTTCAATTAAACTTTGAGAGAAAATTGATGCTGTCCATCTAGACAGCCTCCGCGATTAGCGGTATTCGCAACCAGGAACAAAACGTTTTGCCAACGTAAGTGCTATATAACATCTAGAAGCGAAGAAAGACAACCAGATATTTAGAGCAGGTTTCGAGACGAGGTTTTGCCACCAGTTACTGAATGTGAAGAGCGCGAATTACGAAACTCACATTCGACACGTTTGACAATGTCAGCCAGCTTGCTTTTGAAACTGAACTTCAATCACAAAACTTTTTTCTGAATCATCGATTAGGGCTAGGCGTACAATGGGCATATAAGGAAATGAGTTTATGGGTCAATGGGCGTAAGGAGCAAAGAGCAAATAGTGGTAATGGGGCAGTGAATGAGGCAAAGAGCGTGTGGTGGCTGTATGGGGCAATAAATGTATGGAAAAATAAACTTATGGAGCAATGGGAATGGAAATGACCCAGCACGCCCATGGCTGCATATACCCATTGCCTCATTCGCCTATATTCCCACACGCCCATTACCCTACATGCCCATTGTTCCATACTCTCATGGCACTGTACAACCAATGCTCCATACAGACATTGATCCATTTGCCTCATACACGAATCTCTGACCAACTGCCTCACAATAACATCAAGCTTTGCAACTAGTTCTCAAGTTTAAAAATGATTTGGAAAGTTTGAAGGCTTGAAATTGTAGTCGAAGTTTTGCAACTTTGTTGTATTTGCGCATTTTGCCCATTGCAAAAGTTTCTTTCCTGCTTACAAAACATAGTCAGAGCGCTAATTTCAGTTATGTTTAAACGCAACTGTTTGTGAAAGTTCTCAAACCTGAATCAAAACTTATTAACAAACGCGACCTTGGAACTGTTGATGAGACTAAAATTGCTGCTTCGCAATGTCTGACGAAATTGGAGTTCCAAACAAGCAGAGTTGTTTATTGTTCTACGTTTAATCGTTATTGGTTTTCCTATCGGTTGAGAACTACACAAAAAAGATAAATAAATGCATTCTCGCAATCTGTCAGAATACGCTTGCCACTTGTTTGGGGAGACAAACGGGTGCAGCACAAAGTAGAAAATATAAAGAGTTACAGATAAGCATGCATTGCTGAGATCTATTCATAAGTGATGAGGTTAGTCTTGTTAGAGACCTCCATCTTTAGGAAGACTAACATCCTTTTATTCAGGAATAGACCTCGACTTTGAACGTCATTGTATACCCTAGAACAGTGGCGTACGCAGGGGGCTCCAATGCACGCCGCCTCTAATACTGTAAAATGTCCACATCAGCGTTTATTAGCCAAAAAATAACCCTCCCACTCCCTAAGAAAATTGAGGAACGTGATTGTATCTGCAACATGCATTTGTCCAAATTTAGCGCTGTAGACGCTCTATCTGCAGAAAAATGGTCGACACTGCCTGTTTCCGCATAATATGGAACACTGTGTTTATCGTTTGCCGATCTCCAAAAACAGACATCTCGCACCACCCTCAAGAGTTTCTGCGTACGCCCCTGCCCTAGAATCAAATGTGAAGGTCTATTGCTGCTGCTAATTATCTTAAGCGGGTAAATATTTAATTGCTGAAAAAATAGATTCAAAAATACATGGGGTTATTTTGTCAAAGAATATTTTGTGAAAGCTGTGTAATACAAACTCTGAGAAACTGCAGAGAAACTGACAAAGCGACGAGAGGCTTGAAGCACTTTTATGGTGACAATGATTGTGCCTTCGATCCTCATCATGGCTACATTGTGGTGCGCTTGGAAAAGGCGCTTCAGAGATATTTTTCTTGCATGGTTGTATTATTTGAGGAAGAAATGCATTGTATTAACAGTCCTTGCAGCACTGAAACCGGTCTGAACACTAAGTTATTCTACCTAGTACACCCTATAAAAGGTTTTGCCCTGACCGCAGGATAAAAATAATTAGCAGAAATAATTAAATAAACCGATCAACTAGCATGGAAACACAGCAAAATTTTTGTGATTCAGAGATGACTGTATTATTGGAATCTTTTTATGCTTTCTTTGGGTACAGTTTGCCACAACTTTTGTGCTTTGTTAAGTTATTATATGATTTTTTGTAGTTAAAACAAGAAACAAAACTTTTTATTGAAGACGAATTAAAAGGAAAAAAAGAAGAAAAACAATGTAGTCAAGTTCTGTCAGATATTAATTTAACAGTAAGGAAACAAAGGTAATGTTGTTAAACAGACAAAATGCCACTTTACTAATCACAAAAGAACCTTGTTTTCCCACATCACCAATATTGTGATTTTATTAAAGAACCTTGTCTCTCTGACTTATAGGCATAATGTGATAGATGATTTTCGGTTTTTAGTCTTTAACTCTATAAAGTAAGGATTACTTTAAAAATTCATTTGTCTAATTGGCTGAGCTTTGTGGATCACAGCGAAATGCCTCAGCCCAGCTAGTAAAGCATTAAAATTGTATTTTTCAAGACTAATTGGAATCTGTGGATCTGTGGGAAGTGGAAAATCTTCTCTAGTGTCAACAATGTTGGGACAGACTGTTTTCAAAAGTGGGCACCTCGGACTTAATGGAACCATTGCTTATGTACCGCAGCAAGCTTGGATTTTTCATGCTAGTGTACGAGAAAATATTTTGTTTGGGTTACCCTGGGATGAACAGAAATACAACAAAGGTATATTAGTCGACAGCTCATGTCTTCATTATTGTATATTTGAACCCGACAGTATGTCGTCCAGTGTTTATTAAGAGCTTGCTGCAGATATTTGTAGTTTTTGGATCGCTCTGTTCAGGGTAATGGTGTGGGAACTGCGTTCCCACACTGTTTCGCACTGACCTGTCTAAAAGAAGTATATTTTTACTTTGTGCGTTTCCAGAATTCCTTTTTTAGCATGATATCTCTTCTCTTACTAATACAAACGTATTAACCCATTTTTTCGCAGTGGTTGAGGCATGCTCTCTTCTTTCTGATTTTGAAATTCTACCTGATAAAGATTTGACCGAAATTGGTGAGCGAGGAATCAATTTATCGGGAGGACAAAAACAAAGAGTTAGTGTCGCCAGGTAACTTGTAGGATGTAGATTGTGTGGGCAAGTAACACTGCTGGTTGATATTAGATAACTTTTGAATGTTCGCATCTTTTACCGAATATTTCACTGTAAAGTATCAACCAGAGCTTTGCAACCATTTTCATGTCGCCGCTCACTAATGTTGCCGTTGCTTTCGGAAGACTGTCATGGCGTGTTGTGACGCATTGACTTCACTCCCTACAAGAGAAGCAGAAAGAGGAGAAAAGTTTCCTAAGAATACGTCGCTTTCTAATAGTTTTTCTGGCTATGCCCTAGTTTTTAAGAAATGTTTTAGCCAGACAAGTAGCAAATTTTTGAATGCTTTAAACATTTTAAAAAGCTCGTTGCCTTCTGATTGATAAGCACCACTTCAAAGTAATTAAAGATAAGTTTACATTGTGTATTCTTATCAACTACAGCTTGGTTGATTTAACCTATTTTTTTTTAGTGTTGATCGTTCTCATCGGTTACTAATAACAATTGCCATTGAAATTGCTTTACAAATCCACGGATAGCAAATCCAACCGCGCCTTAAAATTCAATTGATTTTGGAAGGGAATTTTTGCGCTAAGAAAGCCGGCTAATAAATACAAAAATCATTTTACAAATTTGTTTCATAACCACATTTGCAATTTAATTAAAGTAATCTCTGTCGGTTAAAATTTTACTTAAATCTCAATAAA
This sequence comes from Trididemnum clinides, assembly GCA_963675345.1. NCBI lineage: Eukaryota > Metazoa > Chordata > Ascidiacea > Aplousobranchia > Didemnidae > Trididemnum > Trididemnum clinides. Next base: position 15,776,240 of record OY776302.1, read on the forward strand.
CGCAACAAACTGAGATTACAGGATGTTGTCCTATCACTTTCTCGTTGCGTAATGTGTACACATAAATGTCAGACTAACAATTAACCTCGTCGCTTGAAGAACGTTTTTGGAACATAGCTAGTGCAACAAACTCTTGTTCAGTTACGCAGCTCAATGAAAAGGTCGAGACAAGTCAAAACCGAATTTGTGCTTTTTGTATACACACTACAGTACTTTTATTGTGATGGTTGATTCATCCATCTCTTATGAAATCTTAAATCGCAAAGGACGGGATTTATTAAGCGAATTCTACTGTATTTAGAGCTTTGTATAGCGAACGTGATATTGTGCTGCTCGACGATCCACTATCAGCAGTTGACGCTCATGTTGGAAAACACATGTTCGTTGAATGTATCAAGAAGGCTTTGGCTGAAAAAACTGTTATCTTTGTCACTCATCAACTGCAATATTTAAAAGATTGCGATGAAGTTATTTTAATGAAAGATGGGAGAATCGCTGAACATGGTACACATAATGAACTAATGAAAGAGGCAAAGGACTATGCAGATTTGATAAAGTAAGTTGGTTATTATTGATCAGTCGTTTCGAGCTGCGACGGTGAGGTTTTGGTTAGCATTTTGCAATTGATCTATTGCGTAATTTGTGTCGTTGTATTTTGATAAAAAGTGATTTATAATAACTCCTCCTGAATATACTACAAAAAATTGTGATCCGCAGAGCTCCTTACTACTTGTTTAGTCACGTGCTTACGTCACAGCAATCTTAGAGTTTCTTGCATAAATTACTGGATGGGGAGCAACTTCTCTGGAGTTTTGAGAGCGCGACCTTTGGCGGTCACGTTTACATAGCCACTGGCCGCTAAATTTGCACCTGGCAGTTCCTGTGATGCGACTCTCCTGAACGTTGGCAGGGTCTCTTTTGGTGGGATTTCTTTCTTGCCATTCAGGCCCATATCTGAGGTCACCAACAAAAATTCTGCAGTTACCACCAGCGCACTATCACATAAGAGACGTAGCAAGATGCTGTCAACTCATTCTGAATAATCAACTTATTGAGTCGCAAAAGCTAAACTTCTAATTTCTAAAAAAGTTTTAGGGAGTGCGTTTGCTTTATGCAATTATGACGATTTAATGTAGGCCTGGGACAAACTGGCTGTCTTTTACTAATATCGAAAAAATTTTTTAGTACCGAAAACCCCCACGTATAATCCGCATATTTATTTCTCAAATACCAAACCCTCAAACACCGCTGCGGATTATACACGGACACAATATTCAGGAACCTTTTTCATTTTCCCGAATGCTTTTTTCCTTGTCAATATTCAAATGCCACATCACTGACATTTATCAATACCGACTATACCATTTGATGCATACGTACAACCATTGTGAAGTCATAATTTCGAAAAAACATTCAAACTATTGCATTTATGCTTCAGTATTGTTTTATTGCAAAATGCAATCGATCGGGTCTTTGAGATTGTCTTGATCTGGCTGTGTCTGTCTCGTTTTGAACTGCACCGGGAAAGAGAAATTTGTTTGATTGAGGTCTCAAAATGTATGTGCGAATTATTCGCAGTTATAACGATTTTGTCTTTGATTGAAACTCTAAACATGGGGTGCAGATAATACGTGGGGCATTACGGTATTCTTGTTCAGCAAGTAACTTTTTTGTTTTTCGTAAGGCTAACTTGTTCTACGCTAGCTTCTGCATTTTTTTTACCACCACATTATACATACCTAACACTATCATTTCGTTGAAACTCGAGAGGCGGAATTTGTTGCTTTTGAAGAACGGACTTTAGGAAACTTAATTGGTCGGAGCCATTTGCCAAATTCCTTTTTTGCATTTATTACGTCGCGTTGCGATCTTTTGCTAATCCCTTTACATACTTTTTTTTGCTTTTCTTTTTGAACAAAATCATGTTGAGTGATGGACGCTATGTGCAAAATCCCATGCTCCTTTTTATAAACACTCTCTTTTTCGTACGTCTTCTTATATTTTTTGTTTTGCTGCTCTTCCTGTTGCTTAACTGCCATTGTTACCATATTTTTACATCACTATGCATTGACTTTAGGCTGCAAACGTATTAAAAAAGTGAAAACAATCTTGACGTTATGGTGACGAGATCAGAAATCATGTGTTAAACATCCTATTCCTTAATGGGAGTAAAACTTAAAGCTCGAACAAAAGCCAACCACCCACTCATTAATTTGCGAAAACTACGTCGTATATTATCAGTACAACAAAGGATACGATAGCGTTATAGTTTTTCTTCATCTGCTCAAAAAGCGCTAGTTGCAAAGATGCGTTTAGAAGGTTTACTGGAGATATGATGACTTTTGTTAATGATAAAAGTTACCGTGATTGGATTTGCCATAGCATCAACTACTCAATTTTTTTCAGAATTTCGTGGTATTCTAAAAAAATAAGTTTTATGAAATTTACAATATTTTTTAGTCTACGCAAAACGATTGCATTCTGCATTTTTTAACGCGTTTATTTTTTGCATGTGATTTGAGACATCATTAAAAGCGAATTGTCGCACAGCGGTGTTATGCAATTTCGGCCACGATTGATTGATCGTTTATTGTCGTTACAACAATTTGTGTATTTGCTGTTCAAACGAATAAATGTTAAGCTAAAGCCATGATTTTAACTGATAAAAACTGGTTTATTGCTTAACACAAAGATTGAATTTATTGAAGCAATCAAATTGAATTAAAATTGGTTCCTTTTTTCTATTGCCGAGTTTTTAAGATCGATATTAAAAAGCTGCTGCTAATGAATATGTTTGCGAATATTTGTTTTTTATGTAGCTTCACAGCAAGCAATTTAAAATTTTTCAGAAATTTATATATTTCAAAGAGAAAACTCGACCAAACTTATTGTACTTTAGTATGTGTTATTTTTAGTTTTACAGATAGATTAATATTTTGTATCCTAAGTTGCAGTGAAACAATTTTGCCTACATTTGTAATTGACGTTATACGCATAAATTAATTATATAACCTTGTGCTTTGACAATAATAAACAAGAAAAAGTCAGCAGAGTTCAAAGTTTGAAGTTAAATTAAAAGAAAACAATGCCCTTATACAGATCAACATCGGTATCCCCTAAACATTTGGGAGTCATAACCCTTTTCACCTATCTCTATTTAGGGCACATTTCAGTAATCAGGGACCTTAGAGTACAAATATTGGTACAAAAGAGAGCACACTGATTTCCAAAATAAACCTACCATATAACATAGTTTACAGGAAGGTTGCATATGACGTCACACATTTGGCGCGAAAAAAAGTGGCTGATCCTAAGCTGTAATGTTGGAAAGATATAGCGCCAACACCAACTTTTAGGATTATTTGGAAAATAGTGAGAAATTAATTAAAATTGGAATGAATTATTGCTGGTTTGCTGTTCAGAAGCAACTATATTTAATCAAAAGCGATTTGGTTAAGTATAGACCTTTCAGTTGGCTGGTCTAAGCTTAGTACTGTGTGCCAATTTGTCAGAAAAGTCGGCCCTAAAAAAGTGCCATCTAAATATCATTTGCTTCTTAGTTAAAAATAACTCTTTGGCAATTGGATACTCGTACGTACATTAGCAAACCAACAATTATTCGATCATTACTACCGCTACCGTAAGTTTTTAAATTACCCTTAGTCCAGCAGCCGAGGCACTAGCCCAAAAAATTGTTAAAGAAATAGATAAGGTCATGAAATTACATATGATATATCAATATAACTGATCTGCAAGCATTATTGACAAAAATTTTCAAAGAATTACTGATTTTATGCATTAATATCTAATCCAACATATGACAACCGGTATAGAAGTCTGCCCGGCTATTTAGGCCGCAGTATAATTTAGTTATGCAACTTCTCAGTATGCTCATGCGACTAAATACATTATACTGTATAAGCTGCATATTACAAAAAACTTAAACTCAGCATTCTCATATATGCTAATCAATCAAAAGTGATACCCTACAAGAAGCTGGCTACAAATAAGTCTGCATCTTAACATATAAAATTAACCTAGCAAGTTGCAAAAACAAACAAACCTTAGCACCTCTTACTTTACTTTGTCTTCAGATTCATTGCATAAACAACGCATTTAACGTTCATTAAACATCTATCCAGTTTATCTATTTAATTTGCAAAAAACGGTATCACTCCAATTCAATTTAACGCAAAAACACTGGAAGTGGTCAGCCATTTTTTTTTCGAAAGCGCATTTTGATGACGTTTGATCACATGCGTGACACCTTCCTACTTCTGTAATTGTAAAAATAATTAACTAAATTAAAAAAGGACACTGTGTTAGCGCCGATCATATGCTTTGACTTTTGACGTATTTATTGTAAAAAAGGAATAAAACCTGGGTAATAAGCTGTTTGTGGAATGAAATAGGTATTAAATTGAAGCGAGAGACCTGGACCAACGCACCGAAGCACAGCCAGAGGATGAAAGATAGAGGGCTTATGCATCCCACCCGATCATTTTGGAGTGGCTACCCGTTTAAAATACATTTAGGTTTGAAACAAGAATTGCTTTGTTTCTTTGTCGCAAAAACATCAATTCGAAACAACTATTCATTAATGTTTTCATCTTTTTTTTGAGGTAGTGAGTCATTGGTTTTTTAGGCCATGGGGGACTTCGATACAATTTCATCAACACTGTTTGTTGACGCATAAAAAATAATATTCAAAGGACGGTGTCACGTGTCTAGGAATTCAAGAGCGATAACAAAATCTACAATACTTATAATTTCATTACCACAAATTCGGAAGAGAAAACATGATTTGTATCGATTGGCGTCATATATTTACCAATTGAAGAAATTGAATAAACCTGCAAATTACTGCAAATATGAATTTTACATCTGTAACAAACATTGTTTACGTGTATAAATTTAGAAGAAAACATAAAATTTGCATATGAGTTGTCGTATATCTCACAAATCCAAAACAGAAAATAAAAAGAAAGGCTCTGTAATAATTTTTTGTTATTGTGAATCTAAAAGTAAATCGTTTTATAAGTTACCGTGCGCTTATACTTCATTAGAAAGTTTTATCTGGAACAAGAGAAAGAAAAGAAATCTCATGAACAGCATGTGGATAAAGAAATTGTAGAAAATTTGATCCGAAAAAGAACTACATCTCATAACAATTCAGGTAACGACCTAAGCTTTGCAAAGAAATTACGTTAGCTTTTCCAATAGAAGCTACATTTTGATTTATAAGCAACTTTTTTTAATTCTTTACCAATTACCTGGTAGCCTGGTAATGCGAAATATGGTCATTGATAATTTCTTTCCTTAAGGCAATTGCAATAAACCACACGTAACTTCAAAGTTTTGCCCTGAAATTGAATTATGCTTGGCCGCTTTATTGCACAAAGCTTTCATGCTGCTTTGAGTGGAAGTTCATCATTCAGCTTTGATGCCAAGCTCCAACATTTTTTCCAGATATCTTGAGTATCAATTCCGTGACGTCGGAGCAAAATCTATCTCCCGACTCCCCTAATTCACTAATGGAAGTTTGTAAGCCGTCACGACCAGATGAGCTTCAACCGGAACTAAATCACAATTTAGAAAAAAATAATGTAGATCAAAACAAGTCAAAAAGTAAGTCGGGGAGTTAGTTTGTAGATGTAATAAATGCATTCATCCAATGTAAAGTTTTTAACTAAAAAAATTTTAGATGTTTGACGAAATATTTTCCGGAGGAGGGAGCAAATTGCCCGTTGTTGGTCCAAATATGGCCTTATGCAGAGTAGTTAAGTTCTCAACTATCACAAAAAATAATTAGAAATCTACAGTAAACTTCGTTCTATTTATGCAGAAAATGGTGTTCTAGAAGAAAAATCGCCAACTGTTCTTGTACAAAAAGAAACAAGCCAAAAAGGATCGGTCAAAGCTGCGACCTATATTGCTTACATAAAAGCTGCCGGCGGGTAATCTGCATAATTGTTCTAAATCCCAAAATTAAAAAAAAGCTTTGCCTGGGCAAAGTTTACTGGTCCAGTAAACAATGCTATTGGTATTTTTGACGTTACTGCTACCTGTACGAGCTGTAAAGATTTCTGTTGGCGATAATTTACAAGCATTGGACGAAAGCATCAGCAGCCATTTTTCATTGCATGAGAGGATATAAAATGTTAGTTATAAGGATTAAACTACAGTATAAACAATTTACCAATATTCTTTGCAGGAAATTTTGATAAACGCTTTCCTTGAATTGAGATAACATTATGATACTTGTTGCGCACTAATATCATAATTTGTTGCAGATGGTTTATTGTTTTCGTTGTCTCTCTTGCATTCTTTCTAACTGTAGTTGGTGCAAACATTTCAAATTGGTGGCTAACTTATTGGATAAACCAAGGAGGTGCTCTCATACCATGTGACAATTCACCCACCACTGTTTATCCAGGTAAAAGTGCTGATAAAATATGAGCAAGAATATGAAAATCTTTCGCAGCCCCGAGAACAAAGCAAAAGCTGTGAACTTGATTAGAATGATATTTCTTTATTCTGGCATGGAATTTTCCCGATTTACTTAGAACCATTTCTTGCTATTTTTCAGTCCTGCTAATCTAATATTTCATTTTTAGGCAATTTCAAGTAGGCAAATAAATTCCGTGAATGGTTTAAACTCGGCAAACCTAAAACTGCAAAATATTTATGGGTAATTTCGCCTTGAGTTTTTTCGGTGAGTGGCGCAATTTGCTGATAAGAAAAAACTTGTAAAGTTTGCGAATTTAATCATCAGCGCTTTGGTGCGAGCAGCAGTACGGCTCGACCGAATGAATTTGTACGGTGTCTTTTAACGTACGTCTCAGGCTTAAACGATTTGTGTCAAAGTAAGTAAAATAAAGAAAAACTCCGAAGATAGACGGGCACGTCGCAGTCTATTCAACTTTTTCTTTATGTTGTGTTTGATAAGTTAGACTTCTTGTTTTTTTCGTCGGTTTTTCATTAATATTGTCAATAAAACCGATTTCTAGAAACTTCAACGATTGGAATCAACCAAAATGAAGCTCCCACTGAATGTCAACCTGAAAGAAGTCCAAATATATCCACTGGAGAAAATCTTCAATTTTATCAGGTAACAGCAACAGGCCTAGAATTTTTTTAGCTTTTATGATTACTCACTCATTTAACAGAAAAGTTAGTATTCTTAACTAATTCTGAAAAGTCTTCGATTGACATATAGCACGCAAGGCAGATGGGTATTTGTTATTAGATGAACTCTTTATTTCAGAATTTCAAGCTACATCTGCTAATAACTTAAACTAATTTGGTTATGACGAAGCCTAGCCACTAAGTCATTTAGACCATCGCAATGTATTTATTCATCCATTTATGCGTATGAACTTCTGTTCTGTTTGCTAGTCTTTCGACAAATTGAGTCGTAGCGACAAGTAAACTGCCGGATCCTACCGTCAGCCCACTGGCACAAAAAGTTGGGAAAATCTCGTTAGCTGTCTTCCAAGGACGCAACAAGCGAACTTGACGGCTTTTTCTACCCTTCCATTCTGAGCGTCAAACAGGGAAGCTGCGAATACCGCTTTGAAAGTCTTTGGTATTTCTCAACATTGGAATCAACCCCAGGTTTACCAACTGCCAAGCGGACACCTACCGCTACGCCATCGCTCTTGCTTGATTATGGTTCATAATTTTGTATAACGGCTTTTATCAATTTCTTTACTTTGATATTAGATGATATATTTTGTCATGTTAATTGGAATGCTAGTAATGGCTCTAGTGAAAGCTGGATTATTCACGGAAGCAACAGTTCGATCTGCTTCTAATCTTCATAACCAAATGTTTCGAAAAGTGTTTGGAAGCCCTATGTCATTCTTTGACACAACACCGACAGGACGAATATTGAACAGGTATATAAATAATGATCAAGTTTTGTACGACAAATTCAAGACGTAAACTTGCTCAATTTTAATCTTACGTTCTCTCTTTCCTGCTATTTGCAGAATTAGTGTGCTTATTCACTGTGTGTGTCTATTACTATACACTCGCTTCCAAACCAGATTATTCGCTGAAGCAAAGCTACCATTTAGATTTTGGATGCCCTTTCTAACCAATGCCAATAAACGATGCTTTCGTGAAGTTTCGAATTCCAGACCGAACCTTCTGCAATAAGTGGCAATTGCCACTACACGATGCCAGCCAAGACCATGCATAGCAATTCAAGTTGTGAAGGCAATGAAATAATTCGTGAAAAAAGAATACACAAGATTATTTTCACTTCATACTGCGGCCCATTATCGTAATCAATAATAAATACAAACTTTCTAGATTTTCTCGTGATTTAGATGACATTGACGTTCGTCTGCCGCAGAGGATGGATAGATGTATTCAGCAGGTAACTTAAGCCTAAACATCTAGTAAAGTTTTCAAAGCCTTGGTAGACATATGCAGTTGAGCTATGTTTGTCGCGCGAGATACTCTTAAAGAGTTGTGGTTGTTTCAGTTATCAATATAAGATACATTGATATGATTTAATTGAAGTTTGCCGTCAGGCAAGTACTTAAGTTCTCTCTGGAACACATCCTTAAAGAAAATTGGAAGTTTGTAATAATCGCTTAAATTTTCTTTAGTTGTTATAATTTAGGTAGAAATGTAACCTCCAAAATTCATAAAAGGTACTACTACATAACAATACTAAACCACTTTTCATATTTGATAACTTATTTACATATTTGCACACACTTTAAGCTGAACCTTTTCATCTTACATCAAGCTTTTATCAAAGCATCTATATTATCTAGTATTAGAATCTAATTATGATATGGAACTAAAACTTTAAAACATTTATCTAGGTTTAGGCCTTATACAGTACCTCAGCAAGTCAGATTATAAATTGAAATTTGGAGGTCACACCAACATATACCAGCAACCAAATACTATGGATTGTGACGAAGAAAACAAATGATGACGAAAGAACGATTAAATGATGACAAACGACTTCACGAAATAGCGGCAAATACAATAGATTGATAGATGGTGACGAAGCAAGACAATTGATTCAAAATATTTTTAGCAAAAAGGAACATCCACTTGCATATTGCTGTTTATTAAGGAGTGGTTTGTTTTGTATAATTAACAGAGCTTAATGAATTTTTGCGTTATATTCAAATGAACGTTTCTTTAAAACTGTAAATAACGAGTAGAAAGTAATTTCGATTTTAGAACAAGATTGATACTGTTGCAAATGAGTCTTAATGGCAGTTTTTCTGTTGTTATTAAGGTTTAAATATTCCCTTTCCCTGGTGATCAAATGTCCGGATCACATACCAATGTATAAATTTTTCGCTTGCAGGAACAAGATGAATTTTTCGCTTGCAGGTACATCGTCATTTTGAGTAGTATGGCAGTGGCAAAAACTTATTCATAACTTTATCAAACAACCAATTTGGATTGCCGTTGTCATAAAACAAAGATCTCTCATATTTCACTCCAAAAAAGCTTTTCATTGGAACAAATAGTTTTCGCTCGATTTAACATACAGAAAACCAATCCGCTTCTCCATTTCAAAGGACAAATTGCCCTCAAGTTGAGAAAAACACCAGTGTTTGTTGATTTTCTTCAAATCCACAAATCAAAATTATCGTCTTAAATGTTTAGCTCTATATCCAAAAATCAAAGTGTATCAAACGATTTTTCCATAGTGAATTTTATGTTTTTATGCTGGGAGTTTAATAAATTATATAAGAAACTCAGCACAGGAACAATCCTTATCAAATACTGCGAAAATGCAATCGACGTATCTGCAATATGATTCAGGTGAGCAATTTAAAGTCTGTTGAAGAAGTCGAGTTTGAAGGTCTGCGAGGAAAAACTTGGCCATTGTGTCACCCAATGGTGAACTCATAGCTACGCCATCAACTTTCAGGAATACTTTGTCTTTGTATGAATGAACATGTATGTTGTATGAATAAATGAATATACCTATATGAATAATTGACATATCTTGGTTGGCAAATTTCAGTAACTTTACAGAAATCTTTTTGATTGGAGGTTTCAATGCTTCATCTACAGTTTCCCGCATAAATTTTTTGGCTATAAAATTGATAGTTTCATTTAGAGGGACATTGGTGAACAAGGAATTTACATCGAAACTGACAAGAATCTGGTTAGGTTTGAATTTGAACTGATGTAATTTTTCTTTGAAATCGGTTGAATATTGAAGTATGTACTTATCCGGTATGAACGGTTTAACAGCAAGGTCCAATAATTTTGCCAATTTATACTCTGGAATACCAGTCATAGCGACAACTGTATGCGCAGGGTTATTTTTCTTGTAAACTTTTATTAATCCATACAACTTTCCTGGAATTGAATCTGAAGGAAGGTGATTTCGAATGACTTTATCGCCATGAAGCTTTAAATACTTTTGTATGTGGTATTTAATCGATTGTTCTCGAGTAATTATTAAATGTTTATTGCCTTAAACATTTACAGAAATACATTTTGATGGACCAGAAACTATTGAGTGGAGTTTGGCATAATAATCTTCTGAATTTGATATGGCAGCATCTCTTCCCTTGTCAAATTTGCCTACTTTAATTTTAGAATTCTTTGCAAGTACTTTTATTTGTACGAAATAAAACTTGTTGTTGTTGTTTTAATAATCAATCGGTTGCTCGGTTTTTTTTCTTGCTAGACACAAAGAGTTTGACTCATTTACAAAATTTTGAGAAGAGTATTTGATTTGGTCTTTGAGTTCTTCATTCAGCGGAACTGCATGTTTTGTTTGCAAAGTTTAAGCCAATTTTTCAACATCTATTTTGATGCTGTCATCAAATGCTTTGGTTCGCGGCATGTGATGGTGAAAGCAAAACTGTAGCAATTCTTCTTCCAACACCGTCAATATCTTATCATTTGAATTCACAATACATAAAAATTCAATAAAAGTTTACAAGAAAAATAACCCTGCGCGTCCAATTGTCTCTATGATTGGTATTCCAGTGTATAAATTGGCAAAATTATTGGACCTTGCTGTTAAACCGTTCATACCGGATAAGTACATACTTCAATATTCAACCGATTTCAAAGAAAAATTACATCAGTTCAAATTCAAACCTAACCAGATTCTTGTCAGTTTCGATGTAAATTCCTTGTTCACCAATGTCCCTCTAAATGAAACTATCAATTTTATAGCCAAAAAATTTATTCGGGAAACTGTAGATGAAGCATTGAAACCTCCAATCAAAAAGATTTCTGTAAAGTTACTGAAATTTGCCAACCAAGATATGTTCATTTACAAAGACAAAGTATTCCTGAAAGTTGATGGCGTAGCTATGAGTTCACCATTGGGTGACACAATGGCCAAGTTTTTCCTCGCAGACCTTCAAACTCGACTTCTTCAACAGACTTTAAATTGCTCACCTGAATCATATTGCAGATACGTCGATTGCATTTTCGCAGTATTTGATAAGGATTGTTCCTGTGCTGAGTTTCTTATATAATTTATTAAACTCCCAGCATAAAAACATAAAATTCACTATGGAAAAATCGTTTGATACACTTTGATTTTTGGATATAGAGCTAAACATTTAAGACGATAATTTTGATTTGTGGATTTGAAGAAAATCAACAAACACTGGTGTTTTTCTCAACTTGAGGGCAATTTGTCCTTTGAAATGGAGAAGCGGATTGGTTTTCTGTATGTTAAATCGAGCGAAAACTATTTGTTCCAATGAAAAGCTTTTTTGGAGTGAAATATGAGAGATCTTTGTTTTATGACAACGGCAATCCAAATTGGTTGTTTGATAAAGTTATGAATAAGTTTTTGCCACTGCCATACTACTCAAAATGACGATGTACCTGCAAGCGAAAAATTCATCTTGTTCCTGCAAGCGAAAAATTTATACATTGGTATGTGATCCGGACATTTGATCATCAGGGAAAGGGAATATTTAAACCTTAATAACAACAGAAAAACTGCCATTAAGACTCATTTGCAACAGTATCAATCTTGTTCTAAAATCGAAATTACTTTCTACTCGTTATTTACAGTTTTAAAGAAACGTTCATTTGAATATAACGCAAAAATTCATTAAGCTCTGTTAATTATACAAAACAAACCACTCCTTAATAAACAGCAATATGCAAGTGGATGTTCCTTTTTGCTAAAAATATTTTGAATCAATTGTCTTGCTTCGTCACCATCTATCAATCTATTGTATTTGCCGCTATTTCGTGAAGTCGTTTGTCATCATTTAATCGTTCTTTCGTCGTCATTTGTTTTCTTCGTCACAATCTATAGTATTTGGTTGCTGGTATATGTTGGTGTGACCTCCAAATTTCAATTTATAATCTGACTTGCTGAGGTACTGTATAAGGCCTAAACCTAGATAAATGTTTTAAAGTTTTAGTTCCATATCATAATTAGATTCTAATACTAGATAATATAGATGCTTTGATAAAAGCTTGATGTAAGATGAAAAGGTTCAGCTTAAAGTGTGTGCAAATATGTAAATAAGTTATCAAATATGAAAAGTGGTTTAGTATTGTTATGTAGTATTGTTTTATGGATTCCTTATTGGTGAAAACAACGTCTAATCGAATTGCTATTGCAGGAAAACTGCTAATTTTTTTGGTGTGGTTGAACTGAAATAAGTGAAAGCGAGCCACTTAAAAGTTGTTTGTATGGCCATACTGCTTAATTTATAGCTACGCCTATTATTTCGGCTGAATTTTCTTTTATTGAACAGATACTGATGGTTCTATTTGCTCTCGTCACTATTGTTGCTGTGTTTCCTTGGTTTGCAATTGCTATTGTATTTTTGGGAGTAGCTTTCGGCTTCTTATTTGTTTATTTTCGCGCTGCCATTCGTGAACTTAAACGATTGGACAACACATCAAGGTATATTTAAGGCAAATATTTTGGGATATGGTGGTTTAATCTCTCCTCTTTTTCCTACCCGGATGGAAGATCTTTGATGGCGTTTTTTGAAAACCATTTTCAGCTGTCAATACAATCCTAGCAACCAGTCTCTGCATTCAACCTTTAATATCCTTTTAGACTGGCTGCGCTTCTGCCATGTCCCCTCCTATGAAAGGAGTCTGGTTATCGGTGTAGCCTAAAGCGATATTTGGGCAGGGCCCAAAAATAGGATGATCGGATTCTAAGAATTTGCAGGCCATGGTCTCTTTGTCCTCCCCCTTCCCCTTAGCTACGACTATGACTCAGGTAATAACAATGTTTAATATTGTTAGCCAGAGCTATAATTAGGAAAAGCTGAAAGCAAAAGAGTCCGGAAATACACCAAGTATTGCTTTGTAAATGCTGATGTAGTTTATGTTCGTTAGGAAAACAAGTTCTGTGTATTTAGATCTCCTTGGTTTTCTCATGTCACGTCTACTGTTCAAGGGTTAAGCACCATACATGCTTACGGAAAAACAGGCGAAGTGATAGACCAGTAAGTTTTGGCGTATTTGTACCATCTCATTGCCTTGTTTATATGGTGTGAATTTATATCAAACTTTTAGCTGATTTTCTTAGTGCATGTGCTTACTTATTTATACGACACTCTTCAATTGTTTGATAACAGAGGCTAGAGGCGCATTTGTGCTCAGCTACTATTGGATGATGCCCTCTCAAAGCACATGCCAACAGGAAAAAATGTACAAAAATGATTTACTTAAACTTGGTATCCAAAAAAGTCTTCAGGTATATTTTGAAACCACGATGGAAAAACAATTGCTTTCAAAACATAGATTCAGAAAAGTGCAAAACGTCTTCACGTTGATAAAAGTCAAAAACATCAATTTGAACATGCAATTTACAGAAGAATTTTAGGATGTTACGAGTTACACTTTATAATAAAATTAAGCCAAGTTTATGCTTGACTCCTCCAAAAGATAATTACTAAATAGGCTACTGCTTGAGAGGTTTTTATCATCTCACAAAAATTCCTGTATAATTGTAGACCAACGGCATAGGACCACTTGGGTTCAAGCTTTCATTGGAGTGTCTGAAAAGTTACTGATGGGATTGGTAACCTTGCAGACACTCACTACAAGTATCTGCAGGGCTATTACTTACTACAAGCAGTGCTATCAAACCAAAAAAATTGTTACACTATCCATTATATTTAATTTGTGGTTAATGTTGTCTGACAATACGGCTGTAAATGCCTCGGCAGTGAGAGAACAGGTTATTCGAGTAGCTTTATCGCTAATATGATGCGTAGGCTAGTATTTCTAATGTATAAACTAGAATTACAGCTTCTTTGTTTTGGCGGGCATGCTGTGATAACATTGCGGATGAATTCTAGAAAAGAAATTCACACCTATAAATATACAAGTTTCGCTTTCTAGTCGCTCCTCTGTGATGGAGTGAGCATTTATCTCTCACTTGCTTGTAACCTATTTTACTCGCCATTCTGCGTAGTCAGCTCTCCAATACATTTTGACAGTAAAGCCTCCCAAAGTTATTGAGAACTTGCAAAGCTTTTTTTCAGATTCGGGATTTTACTTGACAATAACAGCTCTCCTTATTTTTCTTACTTGTGCGCTCAACGATGGTTGTCTGTTCGTATGGATGTTTTAACCGTCACTGCTACTTTTCTTACCTCCATTTTCGTCGTGTGTTCTACCATTTATCCAGAAGCCTTCGGTTCAACCACATCCTCACAAGCTGGTCTTGCTTTATCATACTCAATCACGGTAGGCTGATGAGACAAATGTGGTAACATGATAAATAATGAAAACATGGTTTCTCTTAAACAAGCTCTAATTGGGTGGTACCTGAAAATTATTCTGCACAAGCTCAATTAATTTTTCATTTGGGGATAAGGACGTTGCCTCACATCGCTCAAACTACAGGGAGCTATTTCGACAAAAAGCAACATTATTTGCCTACCAAAAGCCCTTTTTTATGGTTTTCATATTACATATCTTCGTTCGAAGCCGTTGGTGCAAACTAAACCGAAACGCACTGGTCAAAAATTTAAATACAGTAAATTGAAGATTTTTTAAGATATTGTCTCAAGGAATTGCTCGTTTTGTTGCAAGCAAAAATAACATCCTTAACCACTGGGCCAACCAATTTTCCCAATTAACCGTGTGATTATTTGTAGAAGAACAATAAACAATTGGCTTAAAGCTTTCAGGCAATTGCGATTAACAGCGCCACAATCACTTAAGCTGCTGGAATTGTCTTTCGGGCAAATTACCTGATATTTTCGAGCAAAAACATGCTCGATTCACTATTTTTCCGATCCTTTGAATGCACTAATGCTTTAGGCTATAGCCTAATTTATTTCATTGTAGCTGACGGGTTTGTTACAAGTATGCGTTCGTTTCTGCCTTGAAGTGGAGTCATTTTTCACGTCGGTGGAAAGGGTTTGTGAATACATCGACACATGTCCTCAAGAAGAAAGTGATGATAAACACCAGCTCACAACTTCACACAATTGGCTTAAAAAGGGAGAAATTAAGTATGTTTAGACTATTTGCATTGTGGATGCGAGTTTTTACAAAAGCATGTGAGAATTGGGGAGTGGATTTAACGCCTCGAAATGTAGGCCAATTCTCCTCCACCCCCTTATGCGATTAATTTTCCGTAATCATTCTCGGTTTCTTCCAAATATACTGTGGTGTAACTGAATCTAATTTCAATTATGTGGTCCAAACAATTAATTTTGTGACAAAATGTGCAGTTGCATATTGCACAGTTGGATACATGCTTTCATCCATTTACTTTCAAATTTCGATGCCTTGGATGTTGACGGCAACAATTGATTTTTTTGCTAGATCATATTACTTTGTGATGATTAAATTATTTTGTAATAACATCAAGTGACTGAAAACTGCTTTTTTACCATGGACATGATTTTTTAAGAGGAAATTTAGGAGACAATTTATCACAATCAAGTTCTCGACGGTGTTGCAGATTTTATGATTAAAATATGTTAAAGCTTATGCCAGTCGACCTGTGATTTGATTTTGCATCAATCGGTGATGAAAGCATTAACTGTGCATTCAGCCAACAGCTTTCACAGCTGCTCTTACAAACGAATAGCATTGTCAAACGCATAAGCTTTAGTATTTATTTAGTAGCCTACACTGAATGGTGTGTTGACGGAAAACCAGAGTACTTTAGGCCTAGTCAGTAAGCCTCACACAACGCAACTTATCCTAGCCTAATAACTCTGCTATCCGGCAAGGATTATTTGCAGAAAATAACGACAAAATGATTTCGGGATAAATGTAATACTAGTGACAGAAATTATTCTTGACACTTCACATGAACCAACTTCTACAACAACCAATAATTTTTATAAACTAACAAAGCAAGAAACCAAACCGAAATCATAGGTGTAATCACTAGCCAAGTGGCTCGAATGGACCCATGGCAATCCAAAAGATTTTTAAAACCAATCCTGAGGTTAATTTTGTTATTTTTAAGTAAAATGGCGAAAATTTAACGTACAGCAGTGTTGTTTTCTCTTTGTTTTTCTCAAACTTTAAATTCATAACCTTTACCTCAAGACAAAGTAGTATCATTAATCAACGGAATTTGCCGATATTTATTGGATAATCTACAAAATCATTTATAGTTACGTTTAAAATATGTTGTTTTTCCATGCAACTCTGAGCATAAAATTTGCTTAACAAAAAGCGTGAATCAAAATACAATAATTACCGTCAAATATTCTCCCATAAAATACTAAATTTTTCTGGGCAAATTTTTCCTCTTGCAAATACTTTTCAGATACTTCTTGAACATGAAATTAATAATAAATAAAATATATAAACTGTATATCTACTCAAAACAACTTTTTGGCTACCATTTTTTTTGCAAGGCACTACTGCAAACAATCTACGCTTTTTGCGGTTCATGTGATTCATCGAATTGTAGTGACTTTACGTGCAACTTAACCAGGGAATCTTATCCCTGAACTTGTCGATAGCAAAAACTACTGCCATACTGTAGTTTCCAATCTTTTTGCATTACGTACTGGTTTACTACAAGAATCTTTTTAAGAACAGGTTTTTATGGTCTGACAGATACATTGGTTGTCAGTAGTCAATGTTAAATAGGCCTGCAGCAAAAAAATAATCATTATTGGTTTCTTCCAAATATACTGTGGTGTAACTGAATCTAATTTCAATTATGTGACCCAGATTTTAATTATGTAATTTTTTGGCAATATGTGCAGTTACATACTGCTCAGTTGACAGTCAGTCTGCACAGACTACTGACAATCTGTAAATAGGCCTGCAGCAAAAAAGCATAAGCGGAGGTCGTAGCACTTTTATTACTTTCAAAAGTGAGTCGGGGTAATATTTTATCCTAATTATTGTATCAATATCCTCCTTTGATGGGAAGACATTTGCAATATTGTATAGAGCATTGTTGTGTTTAGACCAGCTTCGGAGTTACCAGTACTGTTGGTGGAGTGCATTTTGTTTCCCAAGAGCGGGATAGGGCATTGGGCAGGCAATCTCACGATTACAAGCCAGTGCTTTATCGCTTTATGCTACGCTGTCAATAAAATAGTTATTGTGTCTAGAGTCAATAGTATTCGTCTCTTTGCTGTGAGTCAAGAGAATGAACTAAACAAATGCAAGTAAATTTGCGTCTCGAAGTAAAAACCCAATACTTGTCGTTCTGAGCGGCCCAAAAACAAATCTCTTTCGTGCCGGTCGGTAATGCATCGCGAACTAGTGGTTGGGATCAGCGACCGATATCCAACAGTGCAGCTTTACTTCGGCAATTGTTTGTTGGTCGGAGAAATTCTATTAAGATCATACCATGATCAATTTTATTCTGAAAATTATTGGAAAATGTAAAATCTTCATTGTTTTGGCTTTCAGGTTTTCTTCAGTTACCATGCGATACCGCCCACATCTGCCCCTAGTATTGAAAAATGTCTCCCTTGAAATCAAATCTAAAGAAAAAATTGGAATTGTTGGACGTACGGGATCCGGTATGTATGCCTGTTGCTATGTGTTGGAAGAACTAAAAAAATTCTCGTTTACTCATTTACAGCAGGGTTGTTCAACCTTGTTTGAAGACGAGTAGTTGAAAATTTCAAGGGCCAATCAAGGTTTGTAAACCAATCATTGGCCTAAGACTATGTATTGCATGTGGCGCAGACTGGATTTTTTCTCCACTTTCAAGCACTAGCTGTTTTCACAATTCAAGATGAAGGTCCTTTTTTTATAGATCAGCATATTTGGAGCACGATTTTCCCACTCCTCGACGAAATTAAAAGTGATTAAGTTTTTTTGAAGATCAATTTTTACGAATCGACAGTGGTCACAAGTACCAACTACCTTGAGCCACCAAAACTTACCTCGAGTCAAAGAATTTTGCGTCGCGGGCCGCACCTATCCACCCCTGATTTGTAGCCACGACCAAGACCTATTTAGAGGGATATGGGATTGCAATACATTGCATACATCAATCATTGAATAACAACCTCTTCAGAATAAGATTAATAATTGTGGTTGCTTCCCATAAAGCAGTGCAAAAGGCTAAAAAAGTTTCCTTTTAAAAATAGTTTAAAGCGCCAGCGCATTCCTAAATTCATATTAGATATAATAATGGAAAGAGTTTGCTCCAATCAAAAAAGTGCGAAGCCTCCTAACATGTTGGATTTAATTGAGCAGTTTAAAGATAAAGACTTTTGGATTGCAATAGATTTTAAAGTGTTTGCTATATTTAATTCAACCATAACTAGACTTTAAGTCTAAATCATTTCATCGATTGATCAACGGTTGATTTTCTGATGTTGCTACGATTGGGCACAATCGAGTTTGATGAAAATCTTTTTTAGGAAAGTCATGCGGCTTTAGTTAATGCATTAGCTATTTCGTTGTTATTAGACAGTCTCGGTTTGCAAGTCTTTAGTTAGATTGGGGCCACCTCGACGGTAGACTGTTTGGCCCCACCACCTCTCTGCCTTATAAAGATGGAGGCATCTCGTTAAGTGCCTTGCCCAAGGACACAACAAGCAAGCTTGCCGGCTTGTTCTCCACACTATCCCTATTTTGCTGAGCGCCAAGCAGGGAAGCTGTGAATATCATTTTTTAAAGTCTTTTGGCATGACTCGACAAGGGGAATGAACCCCAGGTCTACCGACTGCGGAGCGGACGCTCTAAACAGATTGAAATGACTTCATTGTAATCAAAATAAAGCGCAATAAAAATGTTTTTATTGGAAAAAATAATTCATGGGTTTGTAATGATCACGTTTTATACAAAAATTCTACACCAATTGCTTTTACTTCAAGGTTACTTCGTTATACAAATCTAAGTTATAAAGTCTATTGTTACACAAAATAGAATAGGCTGCGTTAGGAATGAAACCATCAATTGTTGCTCTTGGGCTACACTTGTATTATTGTATTCGGCTTCATGTTTAGGCCATTTAAAAATCATTGAACTTTTTTCAACCTTCATCATACCAACTCATTTTACTCTTCAATCTTAACAAGTAAAGTCCAAATGGACTCCAGAGGAAATGTACTGACTCCCATCACAAATATACATTTATGTTACTGTAAATAGTTGTATTGCTACAGAAAGTAAATCAAGTTTACGTAATACCAAAATAAATCAACTTTGTTGTGAATAGGAGCTACAATCAATAAAATACCGAAAACATAAATCTTCTAAAAAAACGAAAATTTACATGTAATCGTATGTTAATTTCTATAGATTACACTTTAGTCCAGGGGTGGGCAAACTACGGCCCGCGGCCCGCCGGCACTTGCAGAAACTTCATCTATTGTTTTAATTAAACACGTTACATGACAAAATATTTGTGAAACTTTATTGTAAATATCTTACTTTACTACTGGAACGTGTGCCTTTTAGTCCTGTGGGTCTAATACAGGGGTTCTTAACAGGGGGCACGCCTCCCCAGGGGGGTGTACGGGTCGCGAGCCCTAATACATTTACAACACATTTTTTATTAATTTTACCAAGAGCCCTAACACGTTGCCGCACCAAAGCTCCTAAGCCTCAATTTTTTCCGAGATATTTTTGTGAGTGATTGTAGCCTTCCATTAATGGTAACCCCGCTTCATAAACTAAGTATGATGTAATAAAAATAGCTAAATTATCGATTGTGTTGCTTATTTTGACTACAAGTAGCAAATCTACGCTTCAGAATAGACTGTCTCATGGATTAAGGCAGCTATCAGTCAGTTTGTTGAAATGGTAGAGCGGTATACAGCTAAGGACAACTTTAAGGAGCTGAGCTTAAGGCTGTTTTGGGTCAAATACTTTCCTGTTTATCCTCTTATCTCCACCCAGGCATTTTTAAAAAATAAAATATTTTTACTCTGTTAAGATAATGAGTGCTGAGAAGAAGCGCAAGATTGAAGACGAATGTCGTGTTTTTAATGAGGAGTGGACTGTTAAATACTATTTTACGAAAGTTGGAAATAAAGCAATTTGCTTGTTGTGCGGTGAATCCGTGGCTGTTTTCAAAGAGTACAATTTAAAAAGACACAACCAAACCAAGCACGCAAACTTTGGACAAAATTTCACCAGTGAAGAAAGAGAACGGAAATGCCAAGAGCTAGTGAACAAGCTGAAGAAACAACAGAGTATTTTCACCAAACAGTCGATCATACAAGATGCTGCAACTGAAGCTAGTTTTATAGTTTCATACAAACTTGCTAAAAGGAACAAGCCGTTTTCAGACGGTGAATTTATCAAAGAATGCATGTCTGACGTAGCTAGTATCATATGTCGAGAACACAAAACCAAATTGGATAGCATTGCCTTGTCGAGGAGAAACTGTGGTTTAGACGTGTTCAAAAAATAAGTGACGATCTCATGAGCCAGTTGAAAGATACAAGCAAGCAGTTTTTGTGGTATTCACTTGCATTGGACGAAAGCAATGATGTACAAGACACTGCACAGTTGTTGGTATTTATACGGGGAATGGATGCTAATTTTCAACTGACTAAAGAGCTACTTAGTGTTGAATCCCTAAAAGACACAGCAACTGGTAAGGACTTGTTTCATGCTGTTGAAAACTGTATTGCAAGAACTGGGCTGGAGTGGAATAAAATGGCAAGTGTAACAACTGATGGGGCTCGTGCTTTGACAGGAAAAAATGTAGGGCTGTTGAAGTTGATGAATGACAAGATCAAAGCGGAACATTCTGGTCATGCCCTCATACCACTTCACTGCGTCATCCATCAAGGAAGTCTGTGTAAAGGTTCACTGAACATTAAGCACGTTACTGATTCAATTGTCAATGTTGTCAATCTTATCAGAGCCAGGGGGCTTAATCATAGGCAATTTAAGGCATTTCTGGAAGATTTAGAAACTGAACTCTGGGATGTCCTCTACCACAGCCGTGTCCGCTGGCTGAGTCTGGGCAAGGTATTGAGGAGAGTATGGGAGCTAAGAAAAGAAATCGTGATGTTCTTGGAAATGAAAAGTATTCAGTGTGATTTTTGTACCAACATAGTTGATGAAGAGTGGAGGTTGGACTTTAAGTTTGCCATTGATATCATGGAAAAATTGAACGAATTGAATGTAAAACTTCAAGGCAATGGTATATTTGCACACGAGATGTACGTGCACGTTAAATCATTCCAAATGAAGCTGTCATTGTTCTCCAGGCAAGCTGGTAACAACAGGTTTTGTCACTTTCCTTTGCTGAAAGAAGCAAACATTTCTGGTAAACTTGCAGCAAAGTATAAAGTTCAGTTGGATACCTTGGATGTCGAATTCGACCGAAGGTTCCAAGACTTTAAGAACCTGGAACCACAGTTTAATATCCTCAGCTCTCCATTCACTACAGAAGTTGATTCAGCTCCTGAGGATCTACAGCTCGAACTGCTGGACTTGCAAGCAAGTAATGACTTGAAAGAGAAGTTTAAATCAGTTTCATTGCCTGACTTTTACAAGTTATTGTCCGACGATTTGTTTTCAAACTTGAAAAACTTTGCTGCTAAGTTTTTGACACTGTTTGGATCCACATATATTTGCGAACAAGCATTTTCTTCTTTAAAGATAAACAAGTCGAAGAACAGGTCTTTGCTGACAGACACCAACTTGCATGATGTTATGAGGATATCTACCAGCAAACTTGCCCCCAGTTTCAAGAAGATTGTGAAAAACTGTCAACAGTTGCACAAGTCTCATTAACTTTTATGATTGGCATATTTTCATAATGCTTTACTGCTACTGTAGAATTTTATGAAAATAGTATATGTTTCAGTTCTAACTATAACTGTATAAATAGCCTTAAACGTACCCGAGTGTGAAATAAAAAAAACTGTGTTTAATATGAATATGTGTTTATTTACATAAAGAGTAAACTTTCCTACTATGTAATTAGAGTGTGCGGCCCTCGGCTGCAACATTTTTTCCAAATGTGGCCCGCCGTACGAAAAGTTTGCCCACCCCTGCTTTAGTCCATCATCTCAATTAAGTTAAGATGTTTTATGATAAATGGATACTTTGTTGACAATATCAATGTTGCTAACAGCCAACTTAGACTATTTGCAGTATGTTATGAGTGGGGCATACGTACTAACTGCACGATTCGCTCCAACGTTGAAATTTTTTTATCAACTTTATGTGGGTAAAGGCTGCATCTTCGTTTTTTGTCAACTGGACGTTGAATTTGTATATCCAGTGCTGCAGCTGGATTAACCCCCAACCTATTCTTAGCAATTCAAATGGAAGTTCGAAATACTGGTATATCAGCCCTGCGCCTGGCATGTGGCGTTTCAAGTTCTTGACCATGTTTACATAAAAACATTGTTCTTCTCCGTTTTTCCTCGGTTAACTTCCATGCAGGACATTTTTCCACCCAAATTACAAAAGCAGCGGCAGCTTCGACATCAACACAACTCATAAACAGTACAGTACAACAGGCCAAAGATTCATCTTTATTTTTCATGTATTCATTGTACCCAAGTGGTTGAAGTTGTAGCATTGTAGTGCATTATGATTACAGGCTTATGGCTTTCCCTTTCAATAGCAATATCGTGATGCATTGTTGACAGTACCATAGCAAACTAGTCTTTCTTTGCACGTAAGAAACCAAGGTCACTTGATCTTTGAATACAAAACATTTGGCTTTCATTTCGGAAGGTATCTCCAATTTGTTTCATTGAATGGTATCAAAATAAGTCAACAATTTTGAAGTATATAACCAGAAAGAAGGGTTAAAATGAAACCGCTATCAGCTGTAGCATGCCTTCCACTTTAATTTCATGTTGTCACATGTTTTTCGTCAAGGCTTGCACTTAGATCAACTTTTGGGGTTGGATTCGATTCCTCCCCTATCCCACTTCTCCCCTCTAAGACGTCTCTACCCCCTACAAGTCACTCTAGCTCGTTTTGCCCTGATTTTTTATGAGCGGGCCTTTCGTTTCCATACTTCATTTTCCATTGGAAGTTTGGCCAGACTTGGGGTGAAACCAGCACTATCCAGATCTTTCTGAAAAGCCTTCGGGTCCACTTATGTCTTCTTCTACTTCTCCTAGGGAGGTTCTTCTTGCTTGCCCTTCCTCTCCTCCTCTTCTTGGAAACTACATTTCTTCATTGTAGACCTGACTCTCCTTTCCATGCTCCAACTTCAAACCTTCTTTTTCTCGCCAAGGTTCGGCTCTTGCTCACCTTGACTTTCTCCCATCTCACGATCTGGTGATCTGGACTGATGGTTCTGCTCATTTCCGTTGGGCAAAAGCGCCTCTGGTGTCCTTGTCAACTGCACACTCTGTGGTGCTGAGGCTCGACCCTTTCGGCAGGTCCAGCTTGTTCAAGTTTTTCTGTTGAAGCCTGCGCCATTCTGCAAGCTCTCCGCCGTTCTCGGAACCACAAGCAAGTCTACCACTTCTTTTTTCTCCTCCACTTAGACTTTTACTCCGTCCTCGAAACACTGTCCTCTTCTCCGTCTTTCCTTTTAAATTTAGCTCTCTGGCACATCTTGCAAGAACCGTCTTCTCTTTCCTTTTTCACTATTAGGCTACAATCGTTTCTTCCGGGAAATCAATCAAAATCACTCGTTTCTTCCGGGAAAAAAGGCGGCTGATGAGCTGGCCTGTCATAGTACTCTACTCCTGCTTTCTGCAGTCCCTTGTACTCTCTCTCCTCTTACCTCTTATATCCACTTTTCTCGGACCGGAGGCGTATTGTCTCATTTACATTCTTCGACACACAAGTCCCCTCGTTGTCCACCAAAAAACTAGTGCTTTCTCGTCGCGCTCGTTGTGTCCTCTCTCGTCTTTGCTGCAGCAGACACATCCCTCTGTTAAACTCTTATTCTTCTTGAACTGGTAGAATTAAGAATTCTTTATGAGTGCCTGCAATCATCCGATCCAAGACACCTCTCATCGCATTCTGCATTATCCAGCTACGGACTCTTTGGGCCGCCTTTTTTTGGAAAATCTTGTCTCTCTACGATTTTTGGTCCAAGCCCTGAAGAATTGCTCGGGATCTAGGGCTCCATGGTCTTCCACCGCGCTCCAATTCCTCGGAAGGGGTCGAGTAAAAACAGCAATAACAAGATGATTAGGTTACCTATTCAGATAAACTTCGCCTTTCAGAGGATAACTTGTTTGTGCACCAGAGCAGCATCATATTTTATTCCCTATTGTGCGGTTTTTGGGGAGATGAGTCGACGTAAAGAACATCTTTTACGAAAAGCTACAAGCTGCTCATAAAGCAAAGATTGGTCCCTAGATATCGAACTTTGGAAGCTGTGCGTTAAATTGTGTTCACAAATCATAAAAAGCTGCCAGCTTGCCTGTTGCACGTCTTTCTTCACGCTTTGCACATTCGTCAAATCTAAGATATTTTAAAATGACTGTGATTTTATTTGTAGATATAGGTGTAGCTTGGATAGGTGTCTTTGATTTTCTGACTACAGAGTTAAATTAGGCCTATGACTAGATTTATGCCGGCCCACCAGTAAGTTGAGTCTTGTAATTGGTCATTTCAGTGTCAACAACAGGACGAGTATTCATGGTTTTGCTCATTATGCAGTCTCCTGTTTTATTTATCTATTTTGCTATGAACTTGCCGATTTGCTTTTACAACAAGAAAATGAGTCATTACTTCCTTAATGAAAAAGCTGAATGCCTGCTTGTTTGAAGCGTAATTGACAGCTGATGTTGTACCTGGGGCGTGTTTGATAATGTATAGAATTCGACGTCTTCTTATGAAAGGTGGTTGTTTGTGCCAACTACCCACTTTATCAAAAAATTTTGAGTTTTTTGATTTTGTTTATTTTCACCTACTCTAGACCACGATTATTGTTTTCATCATTATCTCAAGAGGCTTCTTCTAGTGATTTAATGTACTACAATCAAAAATTCAAATGTGCATTCTTCTTCTTCTTCTTCTTCACTTTAAAAGTCCAAATCTTCACTGCATGAATTTTCTTCAGTATGAAAAATGTTTTGAAATTCTGAGGCAACATGATTTACATTTACATTCCTTTTAGCGATTATATACTCCAATCAAATAAAAGAAATAAGAGATCATGCGAATAAAAATTGCTAAAATGCATACTATTAGCTGGGATCCAAGAAAACCTAAAGCAAAAATAAATCATAATGCTTTGTAAGAGCTTGCACTCTAAAGCAAAAGCAATGGGTTATAAAGGTTTAATATAATCAAACAAACCCCTAATATCCTAACATTTTGAAGTACTGGTACGCTTTCGGCATACATTAACGTACTTGTCTTGTCGAGCCCAACAGGGGTTAATCATAACTGATCAAAGGTCATTTTATCTTGACATTACTCATATTGCTCAGTGCCAATCAGTAAGTTTGTGAGTACTATTTTTAAAGTTTTTGGAGAGACTCGACCAGTGAATTGAACCCATGTCTACCAAATACGAAGCTAAGTTTCTACAGTGCTTCCCCACCGTTATTAATGCATTACTTCCTTGCACGTTTTTAAAACCATTCATTCTTCTCTTTTTGACATAAAATACAAAACTTTGTTTTATGCTCCTTGATATTGTCTCCGCCTAACATACCTTGGTGGCACACTAAATCACAGTCTTCCTTACAAACAGCATATTGTCAACACTAAAGCAAAGATTAGTACCAGAAATATAATTTTGAGAAAATTTTTCACAATGAAGTGGGGTGCCTAGCCATATTTACTTAAATCGATAGCCTTCGCTTTGTGCTACTCAGCAACGGAATATGCCTGCCAAGAGTGGGAAAGATCTTGCTATGCCAAAGAAATTTGACTAAGTTCTTGTTGTTGTTATCCCTCCTCTTCCTTGGGATAGAGGCACTGCATGAAACGATTTTTCAGATTCCTTGGGATGAAAGCCGCAAACCTAATTAAATTGGGCTAGGGAAAATTGGCCTGAGCTGATAGCAGCACCTGCCGTCTTATAACTGGCTGTCTCAATTCTATCAACGCCGAAAATCTGTGCACATTATCCATAGTTACCCCACCCAAGATCAGAAGTGAAGTTGTCAGTTGTGTTAAATAACTAACGATGACAGACATCTTTTGTATGGACGAACTGCAGTGAGACAACAACTGATACCGAGGAAGAGCTTTCTCAGCCGCATTAAAGCCTTGAATGAATAACTCTAAAAGACAGAGGGTTTTGAGAAAAACCTTTGAGCAAGAATCCCGAAGCCATAATATCAACTGATTCTCCCCTACCCGGTCATATTGCGATTTGGGTCCAATGGAAATGCGTAAATTGCCTTCCCAGAAGTGTAGAGCGCACCGAAGTAGCCATGAAAAAGTAGGACCACTCCATGGCCTAAAACAACTGCATGTGTGAGACTGCACCAGAGGACATCCAAGATCTTCTCACCTGCCATACATTATTAACAACAACCTCAATAAAATATCTGGCATCGTACAATACTAGTGTAAACAAAGCTTGGAACAGATGGCTAACATCATCTGACATCTCCACGCGGAACCAATGAGAAGAGATCTTACGCATTTTGAATCCACAACTGAGCAAATTCAACTACAGCACATGTGTGCGTGCATGTGTGTTGTGTGTTGTGTGTATGTGTTTTTGTATGTGTGTGTGTGTGTGTGTGTGTGTGTGTGTGTGTGTGTGTGTGTGTGTGTGTGTGTGTGTGTGTGTGTGTGCGTGTGTGTGTGTGTGTGCGTGTGTGTGTATGCGTGCAAGGAGGTAGAAGGAGAGGAGGGAGTAAGTACCTTTTTAATAGTGATGGTTTTTTAATTTATTTTCTTTATTATTTTGTGAAAACTAAAAAAGTTCTGCAAACTTTCGAGATCAGACCTTAGTGGTGTCGCTTTTGTACTATAAATAGGATAAAAACCTTTTATCTTTGGAGATCACCTCGCGTCAAGGAGTCATTTTTCTATTGTTTTGGAATAATAACTTTTTTAAGAAGATGATTAGACTTTAACTTACTCATGATTTAGACTTTTAAACAGTCTCCGAAAATTTGTTTTTGCCTCCAAAACACGAAAAATTTTTTCTTCAACAAAGTTTGCTCCTGTCTTCAAGATCTTTAAACACCCATGTGTGTATTCATATATTTATGATATCACGTTGCTAAACAACAAAGCTAAGCAAATGCATGGAATAATTCTAAAACACAAACATTCTATTGAATGCAACAAAATGAAATACGTAGAATACAGCTCCTAAACTCTAAAATGTAGAAATTTTTCCCCTAAAAAGAGTAAAATTTCTCTCTGGTAAAGAGTTTCTCCTCGGTTGGGATCACTCCTCTCACCACTACATCACCCCGTTGGTTGGGCTAAATCTGTAACTTAGAATGATAATTGTAGATGTAGTTGAAAATTATTGTTAGTTTAACAAAATGCCCGTTTCTCAGGTAAATCATCATTGGGAAACACTCTATTCCGTCTTGTGAAGTTGCAGACTGGTAAAATATTGATTGATGACGTTAATATCTGTAAAATCAGCTTGAAGGATTTACGACAGAATCTTTCTATCATTCCTCAGGATCCTGTTTTGTTCGTTGGAACGATCCGTTACAATTTGGATCCATTCAATCAATATGCAGATGATGATTTATGGGTTGCGCTTGAAAGGTCACATATGAAACAAGCGGTGAGAAGCAGTTCCAAGACTTTAAGCCTGCTTAAGTTCATGTTAAGCCTGCGTCAGCATATCTGCTGCCTTATAGTGTAGTTTATACTTACGTTAAGGCTGAGACTCACAGCTGCTGTTGTTATCAGATCCCATCTCTGGAATGGCAGCTTGTTGGTAGACAGTGAAGCCCCAGGAGAAATGCAACTTCCCAGCGCCTATTGGATCACCACCAAAAACAACTTTCCACCGATTCGTACAGCTTAAGTGCTAAATTGCTCGCCCACTACAATAGAAGATTGAGTAGTTAACGCTAAAAGCAGCCGAGTATCTCCAGCTGTTTGAATTACAATTTTGTTAAAAGTGCTGATTAAAAGAAATTTGAGACTGTATTCAACTAAAAGCGCAATTTTCGATTAACTGTGCATTTTTTGACCAGTTCTTTGCTTTTCTATCATGTTTCACGGAAAATTGTTCCGTGAATTTTGAAGTCAGAGCTAGATTTACACCCCGGTAAGCCCCAACTACTTTTGGTCAAGAATCTCGTATATTTTCTATATCACGTGGATGCACAATGTATAGCGCCTAAAAAATATAATTTTGTTGGGTGAGTGGAAGCAGGTAGACAACTATTGCTCCACTTTATTTTTTTCTATTAACACAATATTTTCCTATTGCATATGAAATACTGATTACAAGTGTTTTGTTTTGCTACAGATTTCCAAGCTTCCCAAAAAACTAGAATCGGAAGTTGTTGAGAATGGAGAGAACTTCAGCGTTGGAGAGCGACAGCTTCTTTGCATGGCTCGCGCTATATTACGTCATTCTCGCATCATAATGCTGGACGAAGCGACAGCAGCGATCGACAGTGAGACCGACAGTCTGGTTCAAGATACCATCAGAGAAGCGTTTGCTGACTGTACAATGTTGACCATTGCTCATCGGCTCAATACAGTGTTGGCATGCGACAAGATATTGGTGATGGATAACGGAGAGGTGATATAGCCTGTTTTGACTGTTTCTGTTGATGTAACGAGTTGCCAAGTAATTGTTGTTATCCCTCCGCTTCCTTGGAAGTAAGGCATGCCATGACACGAAGATCAATATTTTCTACAGAGTTCTAGGTCAAAGGTCTTGTAAACTTTAGAATGTGTTATTGCTGCTTTGTTTCCTCTTTCTTTTGCCTGCTTGTGCTGGAAAAGCATGGCCTTTATACACTCTGACTTAGTAGCAATGGTTCTTGCTAAGTCATAACCCTTCCTTTAGCCTTCTGAATACCGTATTTTACGGGGAGAATCCTAATGTTTATTACTCAGATATGGATTTTAAATTCCTGGAGCGGGTTATCAGCAGGTACATTAAGATAGAAGTTTTCACCATAATTTCATGCATGAAAACGGAGTGCGGATAATCTGCAGGTGTGGATTATTTCCCGAAAAATACAGTACAACCTTGATTGGTCTATCATGATTAAATTTATTTAGGTTGCTGAATTCGATAAACCAAGCTCACTGTTAAACAATGCCAACTCTCATTTTTCAAAAATGATATTAGCATCGGCGAATGTGCAAGGTAAAGATGAATACGAAAAAGAAACTCCAAAAAACTTTCCACTTCAAGATACTGAACTTTGTGCAATTGCCAGTTCTTCTTTACAGTTGCAAAAGAAAAATACGCATACTTACAACAATCCTGCCTTTGACAAAAGTGAATCTGAAATTCTAGATAATTGTTATGATGAAAGCAAAAATTATCAAAAATCACAAACTACGCAATTGTAATTTGAAAAAGACCTATTTTGATCTAGGCTACATGCAATTTAATTTGTCACCTCTGCGGACAGTTGGTGCGGCGTAAAAGAGTACATTGCTGACAAATAATGCTTCGACGTGAAGTAGGCTGTATGGAACCCATATCGGCGCAACGCAAAAGTAGAACATTTGAATTCCCCATTTCAGCAATGGCACTGTGCCTTAATAAAGATGAAGCTCCTTTTTTTCAGAGACGCCTAAAAATCTACCTTTGTTTAGACACCTGTAATTCTGGATATTATGCCCCCATACTAACATCTTAGTTGTGCCCTGGATTCTCTAGGAAGTTTACATGGTTCAGGCGTTGTGCTCAGAGTACAATGAAGCAATTTTTTAATATCTGTTCCAATATCGGTGCTTTGAAGGCTGTCTGCTATAGTACAAAGAAGTTTTTATTTTCATTCTTTTCCTGATCATCACAAAAAAGATTCTGCTCAAACAAAAAAGTTGCAAATAAACTATAGAAATTCTTTTATATATATTTTTTTTTTTTTATTTCATTTATTATTTTTGATTATTTTTGTGGTGATTTATTCATTTTTGATTACAGATTGGTTTTTAATTTATCATTATGTACCCGTGCAAAAATAAAAAGAAATTACTGGACATTTGGTAGTTAATGAAGCATACTAAAACGTCATCATTTCAAGAGACGTCATTCGCTAAACAAGCTGTGTTCTCAACTTTTGAGCAAGAAGTTATCAGCAATAATTATTGTACCATCAGAATATCTGACCTAACTTTTGCTTTTTTTTCCGAAGATAGCTGATGTGTTAGCTCGTATACTATTCTCGACAAAAAAATTTTATTTATATGCCACACTCCGACTCGTGAAAATGAAATAATACAGAAAAGAAACAATGATTAGCTGTGAGGTAAAATTGTCAAAGAACTTTACTGCCTTACCGGTTTACAGCTTAGGTCTACAGTTTTGCTAGTCATAAATAGCGGAATTAAAAAGTAAATTTCTTCGGAAATGTTAAAGTTAAGAGAACTTTTGAGTCAATTTGATGAGTTTGCAAGTTAGGGTTCAGTGGTTAGGGTTATGTTAGTTCTGGTTAGTGTGTGGAGTTTTCGTGTTTTAATTGTATCCAATAAAGGAGGCTTCCTAAAAATAAATCCTAACAATTTAACGAGTAAATACATAATTCACATAAAAAGAAGGTTAACAAAAAATTCAAAATAGAATTTCAAATGAAGTGAACAATCAATGTATACCTGATAAGGTTCAAATACATTCTACATAGCCAAATAGCATACAGGCATAAGCAAAAACAGAGTGGGCCTATTCATTGAGCTTATCACGTAGTTTTAAGCAGTGTAAGAACTTTAAACAAAGAAAAGATCCTTAAAGCGTCAAATTTATAGAATGTAATGTACAATCTTAATGTACAAGTAAAGTGTATAATTAATTGGAAGTGACTGTATTGCTGATGACAGCATTTTACCCTTGGAATTTGTTTTGCCTTAGAACATTTGTGTGTCATTAAATCGGCACCTGAGCACGTTTGCCATTATTTATAAAATGATGCTGTGGCATAGTATCGGTAGATAGTGCTGCTGCCTTCAAATGTATTAGTGACTGGTTTGAGTCTTTGCAGGCAGGGTACTTTGACCAAGGCAGTGTACTCTGTGGGAGGATTGAGTGATCAAAAACATTCAGTGGTAAAATAGGTTCCAAGGGGAAAATGCTCCTGGCAGCAAGATAGTCACTGCCCAATCAT
The DNA here is from genome assembly GCA_963675345.1 of Trididemnum clinides. Classification (NCBI taxonomy): domain Eukaryota; kingdom Metazoa; phylum Chordata; class Ascidiacea; order Aplousobranchia; family Didemnidae; genus Trididemnum; species Trididemnum clinides. The sequence continues at coordinate 15,807,817 of OY776302.1, forward strand.
TTACTTTGTGGCCTAAACAACATACATCAAACTCACATTATATCAGCTAATAAAGACATTACAATACAATATTGGTACTTACGGTATTCCCTTAAAACCAACTAACTTAGAAAAATCTGTGATTGTATTTTCACATTCTTAAATATGGCAAGAAGTACCAAATAATAGCCTATTAAAAAAGAGAAAGTGGCTATTTTGCCGTTGATGGCATTTTTCTCTTGGAGACTACCGGTATATTGCCATAATCATTCACCAGTGTTTATGTTGAAATAATTGCTACAACGGTACTTATGGGTTATCTGTCACCACTTTTTTTTAATTTAATAAACCTAACCCTGTACACTCCCTTCCAGTGTACACTGCCCCGTACATTTACATACCGGGCCTGCCCCTTCAGTGTACACTGCCTTCCAAACTCATTTTAGGCTTAAACATTATATATACAGTTAAATAATAGTAATTTAATACCTGGTGAAAAAAAGTGGTGACAGATAACCCACAAGTACCGCTACAACTTTGCCAGTGATGCTGTGGTGCGTGGATAGTGCAGCAGTCTTGAAATACAATGGTCACAAGTTAAAATCTTGGCTGGCAGGGCACTAAAAGAAAACAGTGTACACTGAAGAGGGAGGCCCAAATGTGAATGTGTGAGGTAGTGTACATTGGAAAAGAGTGGACACTGGAGGTGTAAATTTTTTTTATTCAGTTAATAAAATTGACCAATCAGAAACGACCAAAAGTCAAATGTTTAATACGTCAATTGACCAATCACAAGTAAAGCACAGCTAAATAGCCTCTAAGGGTAAAATGCTGTTGATGGCAAAATAGCCACTGCCTTAAAAAAAAGAAAGGGGCTATATTGCAGTTGACAGCGTTTTTCCCTTGGAGGTTATTTTGCCCTTACCAATCAAGTGTGTTGAACTAGCCTAGCCATAATTGCTGTAATTTTGGCCGTGATATTGTGGCACATGGATTGTGCAGCTGCCTTAAAATGCAATGATTATGGGTTGAAATCCTTAATGATAGGGCACTTCGGCAAAGACAAACGTCACTGAGAGGGAGTGTACAGAGTGGGGGAGTGTAGACTGGGGGTGAGAATTTTTTTTAATTGATTGTTAAAGTTAACCAATTAAAAATGACCAAAAGTCACATGTTTAATACATCATTAAAAATGACCAATTACAAACAATTGATGACAAAATACTTTCCAAGGGTAAAATGCTGTTGACAGCAAAATGGCTACTGCCTAAAAAAACACATAGACATCAGTTCACAAACATAAGAATTTTTTTGCTTTAGAGTGCTACGTATAAGTAATTACTGTATATTTCAGCATATAAAGTAACTTTGTAGCTCCCAAATTCACCCTCCACAACTGGGGGTTGTTGTATAGGACAAGTACAATAGTATAAAAATGAACAACTACTATACTATGAAAATTTGTCTAGTTTTGGGGAGTTGCTCTTTGCGCCAATTTGTATGGTAAGAAATGTTTTGAATAGTTGATTCAGCATTCAAAAAGGCTTTGTATATTTTTCTTCCAAAGTGGCAAAACTTTGTGCAGGTTTGTTTGTGTGCATTGTTTTGCTATTGTTGATTTTATGTAAATGTATGTTCTGTTTTTGGTTTTGACATTGTAAACTAAGATAATGAAATTTACCTAATGTGGTGGCAACTGCCTTAGATGACCCTTTGGTCTTTCTGCCTCCTACTGGTCAAGTGACTGCACCCAAAACAATTTTGCCTAGTGTACATTGCTATGCATTATTCTTGTTATGATGTGCAGCACTTAATGAACTAAACTGATCTAAATGAAAGAATTGCTATTTTGCCATCAATAGCATTTTACTCTTGGAAGCTATTTACCATTTTTAAAAATCTTTTGGTATGACTCGACAAGGAGAATAAATCCCAGGTCTACCAATTGCAAAGCAGATGCACTAACTACTACATCATTGTGCCTGTCAATTGGTAAATTTTAATAACATATAAAAACCTAACTTGAATGTTTTTGATTGGTCAATTTCTGTAACAAATGAAAAAAATATGTACTGCTAGTTAGATACCAGGCCCCCCAGTGTACCCTGTCTTTGTCTTTAAGTACCCTGCCAATAAAGATTTGAACCTGCAGCCATTGGATATGACTGCAGAAGCGCTATCCACTACACCACTGCATCACTACCAGAATTGAAGCAAATATGCCCACTTGAAAACACTTAAATGGTGATGGCAAAATAGCCTCTTAGTTTAAAATGCCGCTGAAGGCAAACTAGCCAGCCTACTTTTTAAAAATAATTTTAATACTTTTTTTAATAGTAAAATGCAAAAATCGTACTTCATACATTATTATAGTAGCACCACTTTTTCTCCATGGTGTAGAGGTTTAGTTCCACAATATCCACATCAGTAGGTCGGCTCTGTGGAAGAGAAGTAGTTGCAAAAGAGAAAAAATACACTTAATTGGCAATTTTTCTGGAATTATGTGAGTGAGCAATATTCTGGTAGTAATTTTTACAAAGTTATCTGTAAAAGCAACAGGCAATTTGCACATAAACTGGAGCTAGTTGAATTTCATTTATTCGACCCAAAGTTAATAGATTGATTTTTGTAAAACTCATTCTCCATTATGTGCCAGTGATTTGGTTATACTAAGTGCATAGAAATTTTTTCAAACTTCCTGCTACCAACTGCAAGATTTTCAATTTTATTGAAACAATATTTTATCACATGCCATTACTTTGGAATGACAAATTTGCAAAGCAGAAAAAAGTATATGTGTAAATTTCTCTGCTCAGCCGGCAGGCTAGGCCATAGTTCTATTTTTATTGACAAAAGCATAGCATTTTTTCTGTTTTTTTAGTTTATTTTTATAAGAGAATATACAATGTTAGATTTCTTCAGTGTTTTCAGCAAAGGTGGCATTGTTTTGTGGTGCTACACTTTACAAGGAGTAAAGTCCAATTTCACAGATCCTGTAAATGCATTAATTAAGAGTGTGATCCTTCAGGTGAGTGGATTGTTAATTAATAAAAATAGTGCATAACTGCTTAATGGGTTACTACCAACGAATCAGCCCTGTAGTTGAATAAGTAGAATCGTATCCTACTGAAATGCAGAATTTCAGATCAGTGTTTTATGTTTGCAATTGGGTTTAGTTAGAATTAAAATCATAATTATTTCAAGCAACACGACTAATTATTTAGTAGACCTTTTAACTCTATAGTCTACACTGTAGGCTTATTTATAGTCAGAAAATGCTTCTTAGTATTAGGCAGAGGCTATTTTGCCATCAACGGCATTACGCTTGGGATGAGTTTGCCATTGAACGTTTATGGTTGGTCAATTGTGATGACGTATTAAAAACTTGACTCTTGGTCAGTTGTGATTGGTCGATTTTTATGATGTATTAAACATGTGACTTGACTAAAATTTCATCCCCATTGTACACTGCCTCTGTGTAAGTTCCCTACTGCATGGACTTGAGCCATAGCCATGGCATTTGAAGGCGGCAGCACTTCTCACTATGCCACAGCATCACTCAGTGAATAGTTTATGTGCTGATTCAAAGACACACAAACGTTTAGTGGCAAAATTGATACCAAAGGTAAGTAAAATGCCCTCACCAGCGAAACAGCCATTTGCTTATTATTCTTATTATTATACAGGCAGTAGTGATAGCAGGGCAGTGTATAAAACTTCAAAACATTGCTTCGGCCTTGCACAGACCAAATGCAATCTGCACTGCAGTTATGAGTTAATTGTTACTGGCCACATTTGGCAAACCTCCCAGCGCACTGTAAATTTGCTGCCAGTTTTTAATGTTGTATCTACTAATCTCGTGGTTGATCGAGTTAACTTAATTTCCAAGTTAGTTGCCAGTAATATCTTGGTAAAACTTATATCTTACACGGAAAAGGGAGATTGATTGTGACCAGTTGTTTTCTTATGCTCATGTAGATTACAGTGTTATGTCAGGATCTGTGCAAGTTAGGTGCAGTTATTTGAGTCTTTAGAATGAGTTAATACCCAACTCACGTTCTCTGTAGTTTTTGGACATTTTTTTTTCTGTTATTCCATGATGACATCTCTCATTGTTTACACCAGTTCTTTATGTCGCTAGTGCAATAGCATTAGGAAGCGGTATGAAAAATTTTGGGCTTACAGCAATTGCAACAGATTCTGACTTGACAAGTTGTCTGCCATTTTATTGCTATAAACCCCTGTATGTTCAGAGGTCTATGCAATAATAACGTGATTCCTTTTACCTAATTTATTGAGGTTTTTGGTATGCAGTAGCCCCCGCTTATTCATCTCACAGTAAATAAGCCCAAAATCGTCCAATCCAAAATTACTCCGTTTATTCCTGTAATAAAAAGCCACCTTATTAACCAAAACCCCACTCAAATTAGCCCAATTTTTGAACTCAGTTTCTTAAAATTGGGTGAAAAAGCGTCACAACTCCTACTTCTTTGTTTTACTTTGGATGTTTCCTCACTTCGTTTCACTGCTGACATAGTTCTTAATTCAACTGTTTGGTCAGAGATTGTTTATTGGCACAATAATCAATTGGCAAGACAAATGATGCGCTGTAGATTTTATTTTTAACAACTTCTAGCCATAGTGCAGTCGGCCTTACTCATTTATGTGCATGAAAGTGGTGAAAATTTGTCGCCCAGTTAATAAGCCTAAAATCGTCAGGTCCCGAGGTGGACTTAATAAGCAGGGACCACTGTATTGTCGTAATGTACCCAATTTTTCAATATTGTTTCAAATGGCCTGTATAGCTGCTTGGCTACCAATCAGTGCAACCCTATTTTGTTCTTGTGTTTCATCACAATAAGATGTCTCTGCGGCATGCAAAATTACCAAGACTTCTGTTTGAAAAATGAGTTTTAATGTATCAACTGCTTGGAGTATTATTAAGTTGTCTGATGGTGTGGAAGATAAGCCTGCAAGTTCCCTCATTGGTCCTTGAATAAGGCACTTAACAACGTATCTCCATCTTTATTAGGCAGACTGGTGGTGGCGTCGAGCAGTCTGCTCGTCATGGCTGCGCAGCCTGAATAAAGACCTGCACACAGAGCATGAGCTCGTTTGCATGAATGAATAAATTCGTTTGTCACAGCGCGGCCGTGCATTCCAACCTTACACTGAATACATTGTGTCCTTACAAAAAGCACTTTTTAATGATATTTCATGTGTGGTTGCACTGCTTGTAAACTGATTTTGCATCGACTTTTCTCGATTTTCGTGGGACCAGACGTACTGATTCATTGTGTGCATGCCACTATCCACTCACTTTCAAATCAGACGTTGTACAGGACAACACATAACTTTGAATTTCATTTGCCCTTTCTGACAAATACTAGAGGTGTTTTGAGTTTGAGCCTTGTTTTGATGTCAGGAAAAATTATCACTTAACCATGGTAACCTGTTGCTTTTGTTAGTTGAAATTTGCAACTAATTCCTTTTCATCAGTTTGTCTGTTTTCAGGAGAGAGGTGGCATGTCTGAAATGACGTATAGCCAATGGAAGATGAAATACAAGTTGGATAATGAGTTTGAACTTGTTTTTGTGGTTAGTATGTTTAGCATAATATATGGCCGTTGAAGTTGATTATAGCGAGTTGTCCGGTTTGTGACTTGTCTTTGCAAATGAAGAGTCTTTGCAATGTCCAGAGGAAAGCTTCATTATCTTTATTTAAGTTACTTGTTCAATGAAGAAATTTTTATATGGCTTTTTTATACGTTTGTACTGGTACCTAATGTATGTAGATGTAGTCATACTTGCAGTCAACGCAAAAATACTTAAGCTATACCCCTAGTTAAAAACTCACACAATTCTGAGTACATTCTACTGTTTAACGCTTTTGAGTTTACATCCCTTTCGATTGCTTTTATGCACTAAAGTTGAGTATTAAACCTTTTTTGCCACTTCTTTTTCAGGTGTCTCATAGAAAAACTACATAGATTATACCTTTATTTTTTTGGTTAATAATGCCTGCTTTCATAATCCCGGTTATCGTAAAAGTAGTGATGGAATTTCAACATGTAATTTAATATAGATATTGCATGGTAGTGTTGGTGTAGTAGTAAACAATGTCAATTTTCTCTTTGCCTGCAAAACTTAAATGCATCATGAGAATTGAAAAGAGTAATGAAATGTGAACACAAACGGCAATGAATTATGCAGCTTACTGAAAAGAATAATGTCTTGAGACACCGAAGTTTGCCCTTTACATCCATTGAAGAAAAAACGCAAGATTATTTTTGTCTTCTCTCCTTATGTCGAGTTGAATGTAGTTTTTGAATTATTTGCTTAATATTTTTAGATTGGTTATCAAAAAGCATTGACCTTAATGTATGTTGACAAGCTTATTGATGATGTGCATAGAAGTTTTCGGGATCAGTATCGCCAAAAGCTGCTTCAGGGATCGCTCTCATTGCTTGCAACTAAATTCGATTACGAAGATCGTTTCAGGCATTTACTAAAGTAAGATATGACCAATTGTATTTGCTGATAGCTTAGCTCTGCATAGCAACTCATTTGTAGCTGAAGGCTACGAGTTCAGTTTCCAGGTTGGAAATTTCTTTCAAAATGAGCGATGATTTTTGTATTTTTATTATTGCATGATTGAAAGTTAATCACTTTCTCATCGGAAGGATTGTCACCTCTTTGTAATGGAGGAGATTGTTCTATGTACATGTTCTTGACTAGGGGTGGACAATTCAGAATACTGAATCCGAAGGATTCGAATCCCGAACTATCAGAATCCAAAATGCCAATTCAAACTTAATAATGGGATTCGGTTTATAACCTGCTTACAAGCTTTATCACGTTGCTTGGTCACAAGTTTTCTTTTTGTAAAAGTATCAATTGCATGCAATGATTCAAAAACGAACTCGCCCACGCAAGCAAATATGTAGAAAGCTTAAATGTATTGCACTGCAATAAACTCGTTATCTGTTTGTGCTTTTGTTGTTGTAAACTTGTAATAAATGCGTTCATGTTAATTGTGCTAATTGCAAAAAAAGGATTCGCATTCTGGATTTGGTTTAAATATTTTAGAATATTCTGTAATAGTATGTTATTCTGAATTGCCCATCCCTATTCTTGACTTTGCTCAATCGTAAAATTAAACAAGTTTAGTTGGCAAATTTAGCTGGAAATGTTGTTCCAAAACTCCTTCCTTGAAATGGGAAAATGGATAAAGACTTCCTCAGCATCTGGGCAATTCCTCACCGCTGGACCTGAGGTTAAATAAAAAAAAGAGTTGCCATTACTTGCTAAGAACTGTTAAGGGACACAATATACGTTTCTGTACGATTTTTTTGTTCTGAAACACTGTTGATTCAAAATTTTGATCTGCTTTGATATTTATATGGTATTCCGCAGTATACCTTGTGTGAACACCCATTGTTGTCTGGAAAGTACATTTTTGTACCGTACTCGTTATCTTCAAAAATGTACACGCTTTTGGTTGATGTTTTGCTGACAAAAAATCGGATGTTTAAACAGCAACATGTACTCTAAAGAATTATGTAAATATCAAAGTGGATGAAAATTTCCATACAAAAATAATTGCAAGCAAAACAGGATAAAAACGCCTACTGTATACAGCGACCTTTAAGACTGCTGCATTTGCGTCCATTTTAAGAGCAAAAGGGAGTTAAAAAGATGTATGTATGTACGATCAATTTGACTTATTAAATATACGATAAAATGAGCGTTTGAAGGAGCAGCGTTCTTGCTGTATTCAAGTCAGCAGCAATCTACTCTGGTTATTGCTTCGGACATGAACCACAGTTTGAACCGAGCTTGTCCTTGAAAGGAAACAGCGTCGGTCTATTCGGTTCGTAGTAACCAGGCTCGTGCCACGTAAGCTATGGGTTATTTCACTAAACGTAAAGAGAGATGAGCTTTCGTCGAGAGAATACGTTTTACTGACTGAAAAAATCTGGTTAAAAGATTTTCGTTCATACTGCATTTCCCCACTTTAAGTGTAAATGTGTTTTCTGCTTTTCAAGGAACGCAGAACAAGCTAAAGTCGAAAAGAAGGTGATGAGATCGTTCAATGAGTCTGAAAAATCAAAAAAAGGAGTTAAATCCATGATTGTGGACAAAAACAAAAAAGACAATGTAATTGAAGGTGTGAGCAAAAATATGAAAGGAAGTCCGAAACCGGGAAAAGAAAACGGTATAACTGATTGGTCTATTGACGTTGTTTCAAGCTTTTCGGTTTAGCATTATTTTAATGGCCTTTTAGGGCAAGCTCCCAAGGCTAAAGGATCTCCGAAGCCAAGTTCTGCGACCGAATCTCCAGAAGTAACTAAACGGCGAGAGGAATACATCCAGAAAATGTCAAAAACAACCAAATCTGCTGCTTCGTTAGTCTATTTTTTGACTTTGTGACATTGCTCTGAACTTGATATCTACATGGTGGGCCATAAGTTTCGATACATAGGAGAAATACGATAAATATTTTTTATCATATTTTATCTACCAAAGAAAATGTGTTTTAACAAATAGCAGCAAATTAAAATTATACTAATGGCTGATCCGCCGATCTCTCACCCCTTGATTTCTATCTTTGGAGGCACTTAAAGGCCATGGTGTATCAGGTAAAGATACAGGACATAAATCATCTCAAAAGAACGTATCACCAACGCCATTATAGGCATAACTTCAACTGTGCAAATGCGCGTTTATCAACAGGGGAAAATACGTATTAATAATGTGTATTCAAAACCGTGGTATTCATATACAGCACATTATGTAAATAAAAACTTGTGCAATATAGAATGTTTATTTTTCCTAAGGGTCGAAACTTGTGGCCCAACCCATATGACGATTCAGCTGCATATAACGTTTATCGGAAAGAATAAGTAACTGCCACTCAGAAGTCCGCACATCAGCTGAGTTTTTTGTAAATGGTTTTGCCAATGCATTACACTGCAAACTTTTTTGTAAGCTTAAGCGTATATTTTTTTTTGAGATGTGACAAGTAATTGTTGCGCGTTTTCATGAACCAATAAATGTTTCATTGATTGCCCATGCTGAAAGTCGCATATTTTTACCGTGGAGCAATGTTTTACCGGAATCATTATAGCTTTCCACATCGCTTCCATAGTAAGTATCAGTGATCCCGGATATGTATTTGTGTGTGAAGTAAATTATAGGCCTTTGTAGACGACTATCAGTTTGTATAGCAGTAATTGCATGAGCTTAACGACGTCTTTCTAGGAAAAAACCTGTAAAAGGAAAACAAAAAAACAAGCAAGCAAGGGTGTGGGACAACGCTGGTAATGCCAGTGATTTGGGAAGTTTGGATTTCAGCAGTGGCAAACCAACTACGAATGGCAATGCAGCTGAAGAAGTATCTGAAGAACAGGTTTGTCAATCGCGCTTGACTTTAGAGAGTTGCTTTTTTATCATTTGGTTAAAGCAAGCAGCCGTTTTAAAATTCCATGCATTAACTGGTAATTTCTCTGTTAAAAGTGTAGCCTCTTTGTCATGTTCTAGAGAGTTCTTAAATAGCAAATGTATTACAGTATATGGCAACTGCCAATTTGAACATTAGCTATGAAACCTAGATAATTAATTTTATTGCCTTTCACTTGTAATTTATTAGCGTGCTTGGGTGAATGTTTCAAGCACTATCCAAGACTTGGAAGTTGATTCAGATTCATCTGAGGAAGAAGAAGAAAAGGAAGTCCAATCAAATGCAAAGTAAACCATGCGCTTAGAGTTGTTAACTTGTTATTCAATCGTAAGTCATTTCCCATATTAATTTTGCTTGCTACCAATGGCGATAATGTAAGGCGAGGTGGTACTTCGTTTTTCTAGCTAATTGCCGAAGTGATTATTCTAAACATGCTTTGTCTCTTTGGGAGTGCGTTTTCGTGCCTCCGATTAAATAGACTTGTCACGATGTGTAATCAGTGTGAACTGAACTAGTTTCCAAGGCAAGCTTCTTAGAGCCTATTAGCTATGTAAGAATGAAGATAAGAAAATATATTTCAGCAAAAGCTCTGGTGGATTGTTTTCAATGTTTCGTGGTTTGGTTGGATCCAAAGCTCTTACTAAAGATGCCGTCCAGCCCGCTCTTGACAAAATGAAAGATCATTTAATTGGTAATTTAATGCATATCAAGTTGCTTGTTAAACTTTTTAGTTGTGCTTGGAGGTTTTCCAGCATCCGGAAATTGCAAAGCAAAGTTGACATTTATTCGGTGTTTATATTCAGAAGAGTTCCCCTGCTAGGTGGTCACAGTAAACATGCGCCGGTTGTACTGTCAACCCGTACGCGCGTGCGAACTGAAGTTTTATGAGCAACCGTAAAGTTAACTTCATGTTTTAAGGATGAAGGTTTAATTGACTAAATGCCAAGCTGCAGTCCTGCTGTGACTGCATTTCTGTTTGCTAGTGAAGATAATACCCTGAAGAATGCTATGCTGTATTGGCATTGATTTGTTGTAGACTTTACTCTCATTTTGTAGGTAAAAACGTTGCTGCTGACATAGCCGAGAAAATGTGTGAATCAATTGCTGTGAAATTGGAAGGCAAAGTGTTGGGCACTTTTAGTAGTAAGTAACTTTAGTCACAATGGTGCAAACCAAGGAGTAAAATCGGTAATTTTATGCCCTTAACCAGCCCTATAGTACTTAGTAACTATTTGAGGTCGATTGTATCATATAACTTTTCGATGAATTTCAAAGACAAATATTTTTCATTTTTGTTGTTTTTTATGATAAGTGGTTATTTTTGAACCTGTCGAAAACCAGCGATGTCTCTTAAAAGACCTTTGAAATTGAAAAACGTTTATCACATTTTGCACTGCATAATGTATCAATTAATGTACATTGTCCTACGCTATTTTAGCGAACTCACAACAAATCCATGCAAGCATCTAATTAAAGACTCATGATAAAGACTAACTAACATAACTTTTTAGCGATTGCTTCCACTGTCAAGCAAAGTCTCCAGGAGTCTCTCGTACAAATTTTGACACCAAAACGCCGGGTCGATATCCTGCGAGACGTACTTGGGGCGCAGCGTGCAGGACGTCCATACACCATCACCTTCTGTGGCGTAAATGGAGTCGGAAAATCAACTAATTTAGCAAAGGTATATTTTGAGCATTGCACTGATCGTAAAAATGGTATTTCCTAGCTTTTGTCTTTTGAAGTTGGACCGCTTATGTCCGATCTCTAGGCATGTGCCCCGAAACACAAGGATTATTGGTGCTTTAATTTAGGGCGTTTGCATGTGGCTTGAATTTAAAGTAAGCCCCTAGAAATTTATAGTTTGACTGGATAACATTGTAAAAAAGGTGAATGGCTTTATCTTATTTACAAAGATTGTTGTGGTTAGGTGGTTATCTCTTGAATTGTAATACATTGTAAAAAAGGTGAATGGCTTTATCTTATTTACAAAGATTGTTGTGGTTAGGTGGTTATCTCTTGAATTGTAATACAGTGACAAAATAATTGCCGTGCTTAGTTTGTTGTTGGCTTTTGGCATTTTTTTCCACGGCAGCTGCTTCCAGAAGGCCAAGCATGTTGAACTACATTCTGCGAACGAAAAATTGCGCAGTACACAGTCGCAAACATAATCCAGCATGGTTTCTTTGTTGCTGCGGTACTCTTGGGCAAATGTTATTGATAGCAGTTCCTGCGCTTTAGTCGGGTCCACACTGAGGCCAAGTGCGGATTTACTCGTTGCTTGTTTTATTTTGGCTCATTCGCCAGCCGCGGACAGCCAGGCTTTAGGCTGAGCAGTCCTTGCTAGTCCAAAACAAGTCGAAGTTATTGTCTTCATGATAACTAACACTTTTTGTGCTTTTGGTAATGAAAACTCAACATAATGTTGACTTGGAGTTTATACTATTGTATAAATTACACTGCTTCATATAGATCTGTTTCTGGTTAATGGAAAACGGCTTTCGTGTGCTCATTGCGGCCTGCGACACCTTTCGAGCGGGAGCGGTTGAACAACTGGTGACCCACACTGCCCGCTTACATGCGCTGCACCCTCCGTCCCAGAATGGTCGAGAAAATGTGTGCTTATTTCAGAAAGGCTATGGGAAAGATGCGGCAGGCATAGCAATGCAGGCTATCAAAACGGGTGAGTTCATCATCACGTTATCTTTTTAATGGTCGTAATTTTTTAATGCAGCATTATTTGCGTTTTGAATGATTTTTGTCGCGAGTGTTCTTGGCTCCATGTTTACTAAGGGGTAGGTAAAACGTAAATTTTACAAATAAAATTGTCGAATGAGCGTCTGTTTCTGTTTATAAATCTAACATTTGATCTGGCTTGTTACCCACGTGCAAAACTCTAGTGGAACTGGTCTTGAACAAAATTTTACTTGAAGCAAATATTCAAGCGCGTATTCACACCATCCTAGATCTAGTGAATTTCCAATAACCTAGTGTATGAGATAGTCTTGTGTCTTCAAAGCTAGGGGTCTGAGGGGACACTCCAACAGTAAAATTTTGTAATTTTCGTAATTTTTATTTGAAACAATAACTCAAATATTGACCAAATTTTTGGAAAGGTTTTGATACGTAACAACTTCTATGAAAGTTTTAAATAAGAGACATTTGCAACGTGATTTTGTGTGCTGTTGCACGAAATGGTCGTTTAGTGTAGCTTTGGTCAGTGTTCCCTCTAAGATTTTAGTAAGTGCGTTACCGTCGGCGCAAGTGTGAAATTGCTAGCAAATATGCGAAAACCGCCGGACAAATTTTGGTGAACATTGCTGAACAAACCGCTACACAGGCCTAAGTAACATATTTTAAAATAAGTAACAAAGATGGTTTTAGTTATGTACTGCTGCTCAGTAATATACGCTAAGCTTAAAAAAGATGTCATATACCCCAATTCAGATCTTTGATCCATCGTTCAAAAGTTTTTCGAAGGCAGCTAAGCGTCTAACGTAAAAATCACGTGACAGTAAGCCAACTGCGACTTGCAAGCTACGCGCGCATTGTTTCCACGTTTTTATTGTACAGTAGAATTAGTCTTAACGGATTTATTGATGAAATCAACTTGTCTGTAGTAACGTTTCGTTTTCCTCAGTCCCTGCAGAATTCCAGTATTTCAGATACTTTAAAAGTTTGCCTATAGCATTGTTTTGCGTGCAACCGCACCCTTTGTTTTTCCCACAGACGTATTTTTTTTCAAATATGGCATTTTTAACTTAACTCATTACCCGATTATATATTTTTCTCAAATTTGTAGGCGACTTCAAAACTAAAATTGATTAGAAGTCGTATTCTTTATTACTTTTAGTTTTCATAACTGGCAAAAAATGAGATTATTATTTGTAGTTAACAAGAACTGAACCACTCTTTCAAAAATAGTGTTTTTTGTGCTAACCTTAAGCCGAGAGCAATGAGCTTTTTTATCTAATCACGCACGATTGAAACTGGCGTAAAGAAAAAGTTTCGAACTACTGCTTAACTCCAAGACGACAGGTGGCCTGCTTAACCCCACCACTTGTCTGCCACATGAAGGTGAAAGATGGCGGTAATTGCCTTTCCCGTGAGCACAACGAGCAAACTTTCCGGCTCTTCACGCCATCTCGTTCGTTTTGAACGTCAACTAAGGAACTTACAAATACTATTTTTAAGAAGCGTTTGGTACCACTCAGTTGACGGTTAAACCAACAACCTGTATTCGAGGCGGATGTTCGATCCGCTACGACATCGAGCAGGATAAGCAACGTGTGCAAATTATCAACTACTCAAGGTACTTCCCCTCAAAGTACGTTCTTCTTATTTTTGATATCTTCAGCTCAGGAGCAGCGCTACGACGTTGTTTTGATTGACACAGCCGGACGAATGCAGGACAATGAGCCGTTGATGAGAGCGCTTGCGAAACTGATTACTGTCAATCATCCGGATTTGGTGCTGTTTGTCGGTAAGGTTTTGCGACAGGATGCTTGCAGACCTGGTTTCTTTAATCGCGTCATTAGTTCACGCCTGTTGAAAGTGACATGCATTGCATTTGCTTCATCTTTGTAAACTGCTTGCTAGATTATGCGTCCTTTTTTCGGTGTTCTGTGGAGCATAGACGTGTTGCTTTTCGTGAGTCTACCCATACGCATTCGCTATCGGACCAGGCTTTTACTGCAGCAGCACAACACTGTAAATTCTTCGATGCTTTTTGACGAATATCAATTGGATTTTTAACAAAGTTTCCAACTGTGGCCTTTCGTTCTGAAGTCTGGAACTATTGAAGCAATCATCTATGTCATAGTTGCTTCACTGATAAAACTTCAATGATTGCTAGCTTTACATTCATATTGAAATGCCGCTGATTGGGGAAGAAATCACCTTAAAATGCTTGAGTTTCGCTCTGTGCAATGATGGGGTTTAGCCTACAGCAGTGGTCCTCAGCGCGGTGCTCATGTGCTCCAGTTCGCCCCCAGAGACCACATTAGTCGCCCCCAGCTGGTTCAAAAATAGACTAATCTCCAATCACCTCAGAATATTGATAATGATATCAAATAGGATAGGTATGCTGTGCAACTTTATTACACTGCTTAGCCTTTGCGCAATTCAGATCCCTTAGAAGTGCATGTCATTTGAAAAAAAGGTTGACGACTGCTGGCCATGAGTTCACGCGTTTTTTGTGTTTACTTTTCTACGATAACGGTCAGTGCCATGCAAAATGCTGTGTCTGTAAACGCAAATATACAGGGTGTTTCAAAAGTCACGCCCGATTTTATACAGTTAAAAAGTCAATGGATATTTTTCTATGATATTTTCTATATCTATGCTTTCTCTAATCATTTCTAACATAGAAATTACATATGTAGTTATACTACTTATCAGAAATATAAATTCGTTCTTTAAGCACGTTTTTTCATATTAAAAATCGGGCGTGACTTTTGAAACACCCTGTATATTTTGCAAAGCAGAGAAATATAAACCAATTAAGTGTTTCGTTTTTACATGTTTTGCTTAGGCGAAGCCCTTGTTGGTAACGAGGCTGTTGATCAACTTGTCAAATTCAATCAAGCACTGGCAGATTTCTCGAAAGAAGAGAAGCCGCAACTTATTGATGGAATTGTACTGACAAAATTTGACACAATTGATGACAAGGTAACGCACATTACTTAGGCATGTAGCTGTTTTGCATGCAAGCCCGTCTATGAGCCGTTTTGAATTCAGTTGTTTGTTTTTTTCATCTGGGTACTCGTAGTAGAGTTTTCTTGAGGGTTGGCCGAGGTCCATGTTATGATGCGGGCCATAAAGAAAAAGTAATGGCGCTTTCTGATATCTGTAATTTTGTGTTGTAAATATTGTAATAAAGTAAACACTGTTTACGTTTGGAAAAGACTCATTGCGTACTCTTGTTTGCTACTTTTGTTGGCAAAATTTCACTTCGTAAATGACTAGTTTTGCCTCGTTTTTTGCAATAATATAGAAGCCTAAACAGTAATGAAAATATCAGTTTGCCCAAACTTTTTGACAACGTGTTGCTAAAGATCATATTTTGACAGGTCGGAGCAGCAATATCAATGACCTACACAACCGGTCAGCCGATTGTTTTTGTTGGCACTGGTCAATCGTATCCCGATCTTCGTCGTTTGAATGCTCAAGCTGTGGTTCGCGCCCTTTTAAAGTAGACGGTACTGGTGTCGTGTGATTTGCTTTGCTGTAAAAAGTATAATTTCCACTATGTTTGGATTGGCCATGGGCCAAGCAGTGTAAGGTCGCAGTTGTACTTTACTTTATTTGCTTTGTGATCAGATTTAGAGAATGCATTATCCCATTTGTAGAGAAACTTGACGTGACATGTAGTTGTCTGGCTTGTTGCTAAGCCTCGTTGCTGCGTGTGAAAATAGGCTCTTGAACTTATCTCAAAGCTTTGTTACAGCTCTTATGCTTTCCGAAATTCAGCTGATAATGCAATAGTGCCAGTGTTAGCGTATTTTTATATTGTCATACTGGTTGCATACTTAAACTTGACCCCGATTTTTTTATTTGTCGCGCACTAACGTCAGATACCGGGTGATTGGTGCGTGTTGAAAAATTCCAAGATCGTAATGTTCAGCCGAAAAGGTTTTTGTATAGCATGCATAGAGTATGGCGAGTTTTTTGGCTTCAATATCGAGATAGTTTCTTGGGGAGGTCGTTATTTACTTGGTGCGGTGGCGTTGCTGGAAGGGGTGCTTTGTCCGGGGTGGCGATCTTTTAATCAGTGTCCCACGTGTAAGGTCTTGTACCTTGTTTGCTGAGTGGAGTTGCACAATTATTGATTGACGGAAATAGCCAAAAGCTTAGACTTATGTCATTCCGGATGCCCCGGGTGGAATCTGGTAAGGCCACTGACGTGTTCGTTCTTGTCCGACTGTAGTGCAATAATCATTTAATTGTTTTGCTGCTGTGGCAAGTGTTGTCTGCCACTTATTTGTGTTGTTTTCTTTGCAGTTTATTTGTGCATTTTGTTGAAAGACAAACTGTATTAAATTTGCCGAAATCTGAAAGGATGTGGTTGCATTGCGTTGTTGCAAAAAAAAACAGTGTAGACTCCTTGAAATGTACTACCGGGTGCATTTTGCTGTGTTTTTTGCACACACCGTGAACACTTTGGAGGTGATATATAACTTACCAAAATACTCAAAGACCGTTTTGAGGTAAATGAAAAGGGCGTTTACAGAGGTCACTCGCGAAGTAAGCTAAAATTTTTGTTTAGTGAGGTGTCCCCTACATAAGCTATTCATCAAAATGCGCGAAACGCATTTGCTTTGAAGCTTGCACTATTTGTAAAAATTCTGACCTGTACGACATGGATGGGTGATTGCCAAGAAGCAGCTGCTCCCAAAGTGTTTGTGAAACCCTTCATAGTAAAGTAACTGCGTGATTTCAAAAACAGCGATAATTTAACAATTTTTGGGTCTTAAAAAATAATCATCAATAGCTTACACCAACAACCATTAGCGATATAGACCTATAATCACCACCAATTGGAAAGATGTGGAACTAGGGGCATTTTGTCGTGTCCCCTCCACACACACAACTCTTTGGCCTTAACAAAGCACAAAACTCTGTTTAATTCGCATTTTAATAAAGCGCTTCGCCGTAAATCAGAAATTCTAGGTGGAGCGCTTTATTAATGCCAAAGGTTGATTAAAGAAGAAACCTCACATAATGGTTGGAAAATCAGAATTGTTGGCCAAAGTAAGCAACAAATTGCTTCGAATAGTAGCCTCCAAAAAAAATCTAGTTGAGAAACAAACCAAAACTTTATCGTTCTTGAACATGTTAAAAGTGTGGCATTGGTAGCCTAAAAACTAGAATCATTATTTCAACAACGGCGAAGCATCAATACCGGCGCTTCGCGTGAACCAACATCTCGATAATCCAGCAGATTACACAACACCGGCACTCAAAATTTAGATGCACTTGCTTTTCTGAAGATTAGTCAACGGCGATGTCGAAAATTCATCAACTTACTACAACTTTTCGTCATCGGTAGTCTTGCTTCGGTTAAGTCAGCGCAACAGGCTAAACTGACAATAGTTTACCCAACCAGGAACAACTAAAATAACACTGATATAACTGGCTATGGCAAAAAAAGGCGGAGTTAAGAATGAAAGTAAAGTTTTGACAACTGTTTAGTTAAGTTACCCCTTTGGTTACAGGCTCACACAGAAATAGAAAAAAACCGAAGTTCTAAGCATAACTGCAAAGGTTTTTTAGTGGTTGGAAGATAAAAATATACGGTATGATACACAAGTATAGCCTATACGGCACAGCTGTAATACCTCGAATCCAGTCTTCGAACAATTCGAGTCCATTCGTAAAAGTCTTGGAAGGACAAAATAAATTTACTCAAAAAATAAGTAAATTTGTTAGGACAAAATAAATATACTCGTACTCGCTCGAGTCTTCAGACTCGGCCCTGGCTCGAGTCCTCATAACAACTGATGACTCAGACTCAATTCGAGTTCAGTTAAAAACGACTCTAGTCAATTAAAATTTCTCATTGTCGAACCTCATTCACGAAAGTAAAACCCACTTTGAGTTACATTGGATTTAAGTGTCAAGCAAATAGCATCAAACTAAAATAAAAAAAAAACCTGTAGCCTACTGTAAGGAGAACAAGCAATTTTTTTGATTTGGTTTTAAGTTTGTGAAATCTAAAAAGGCCAATTTTTTACTTTGTTTACGATATTTTCTTGCGTTAAATTTAAGTTTGAGATGTGGTCGGTAATGCCGATTGTTGGAAATGACAGGCTATCAATGAGACGCGCATCCGGGGTATTGAGTTCTTCCGTCTGTGTACTATATTTTCTGAATAGCTTACCGTTATTTTGAAATTAACCATTTGCGGGCATGAGCAGAGCGGTTAACAATTACTGCCACTATTGACTAGTTTTGCGTGCAATAACATGATATGCCTGCTGTACATCAATGCGAAAAGGAAGTAGATTTAGACAAAGACTTGGTAAATTCGAGCTTTTGTGGGCTCCGAGACAAAAGAAATCAAGATATGGTGGACTTGGACTCAAAAGGAGTTGAGCTTTGACGGAATCGAACTCGGAATTGAACTCACCTCAAGCATTTTGGAAAGGGACTCGGACTGAACTCGAGTCGCAATTCCAAAGGACTCGAACTCGAAGGTCGTTGAAATCGGACTGACCGGGGTTCAACGACTTCTGGAAACGTTGCAACTCTGCTACACAGAGTTATTGTTTTCTTTGGATTTTTTTCAAACCTTGGATTTCGTTACCTTTTTTCTTATTTGGTGTCATACAAAAAAAGGATCCACTTAATTTACATAAAATAAATTTTATGTTGTAATCAAAAGTCAAAACCGCTTCGTACAACTTAGGATGCAAAATTTGCATGAAATTCTAAAAATGCATGTTATGAATTCTGGAATAATTTGCCTTTTCAAAAAGCTTTTCTGGCTACTTTTGTTGAGATCTGTTTGGCCAAATTTATGTTTTCGGCCCGTGAACTTGCACTAGAATACTGCTTCGGGCACTGATACTCAGAAACTTAGACCACCCTTGTCTATGTCTTGACTATACGCTAAAAAATTGCGGAGCGGGAGTCTTGTAAAGCAAAAGCATAAAGACGCCCCTGCAAACCGTACCAGTTTTAGTAAAAATGAAGAATGTGTGCAGAAGTAGCCTACTTGGGCGCTGCCAAAACTTCCCAAACAGGTCGCAAAGGCATCTGGTTTTGATCGGGCACTGACCAGTTTGGTTTCATCTCAAGAACTTGGGTTTTGCTACCCGCTGGTATAATGCGGTTGATTTTCAAAAACACGTCAAAATGTTGTTTTTTTGTCTGAGTTGATTTTTAAATATTTGATTAGGTCTACTGTACTTACATATCTGCTTTTTTGTACCAGCACTAGCAATGTTTTGGAGAAAGAAAATTACGTGCGCAAATCCATGGAAAGTGTTCCATGGAAATCCTCGGCGCGGATTGGCTTTTTGGATTGGGTTTTAGATTAGAGCTGGAATTATAATTGCCGGTCTAGGGAATTTCAAAGACAACTTGGAATTTTTATGTAGCAAAATTTGCAGGGAGAAATTTGGAGATTTTTTAGTGATGCTTTGTGACAAAGGGCTTTGATCGGTTTTGCGATGCACCCGGAATCAGAGAATTTTTTGGTCGAATCCATGCAAGGACTTCTGGTTTGACGACAATGACTTTGTTTTGGCGTTTGTTTGATGATCAAATTCAACTTAGAAAACGCTTTTATAGTTTTGGGAAGAAGATTTTTATGAAAATTGACGTAAAATTTATGATGACTCAAATCATTTCAGAATCTGAAAAATTTTAAACAACAATGGCCATTTGAAAATTTTTTCAACCTTTTTTGAGATTTTTGCAAATTTTTAATTGGCAACTCTGACTAGGTTGAAGTTAGGCGTAGATTTGGTCAGTCACAGGATTGTCAGATGTCGCTCCCAATTGGGCTTTTCTTCAGGATAAAAGCATTTGCGCTGAAATTTTGCGTTGAGCACCAAAAATAGAAATGCGCCTAATTTAATGGTTTTAGGATATTTCTTCTAGGTTCCAACACTGTTTGAAAAATCATTTTTAGAAAAATTGATGGAAAATTAGTGAATGCCGTCATGAATTTGGTCTGTGCCAAAGTATGTACATTTTGTGGCGTTTCACGTCATTTGTCATAAAATTTATTACGCTAGCCGCTATACTGTAGTTGTTTGATTCTGGTCATCGCTTTGTCTATGCAGCTATGTTGGTGTTGTAACATGTTTTTTGCCAGTGGTTTTCCGTTCTAGCTCGCGATTAACACGTGTTTCGCTCCTCTTTATACAGTAGGGTCAGATGTGAAATAAGTGTTTGCAAATTTATGCTATTTGTAAATCGGCCTTTTTAATCTTGTATTGAAGTCAGGGCCGGATTAAGGTGGGGGCTGATGGGGCTGCAGCCCCAGGCCCATCCAAAAATAGCCCCACCACTATACCAAGTCAATGAAGTCATAAAAGTTACTGATACGCAGGGGCGGCTCGTAGCTAAAATCAATAGGGGGACTACTTCAGAAAATTTTAGCCACTGTTTTAATAAACAAACAATAAAAAAGGAAAGTTATACATAAACTTGAAAAACTATTTGCAAAACAAAACAAAAAAATTACTTACGAATAGCCTAAACTGTTACATTAATTTTAAAAAAAAATTTATATACCAGCACACAAGAGTCGGTACTGCATGAGCGACAGTTCTCTTTCTACAGTTGCATTGCAATCTACTGCTAATTTCAAACATCATATCACTGGAGCTTTGAAGCAAAAAGATTTTTATATTTTATTCATAAACTTAGGATGGTTGTTGAGGTTAACCTTATGGATTATACAATGTAACCACAAGTATAAGAAAAATAAAGAAAAAAAATTAATTATTTATATCGAATGTCATCGATAAGATGGAGTAGGGACTGGGGGTGCTGCAGTTCCACAGTACCATACACGAGCCGCCCATGCTGATACGATCACTTTCAAAAAATAGTGAAGGTGTAATTTAGAAGTATCTTGGGCAAGGCGTTCTCCGTTAGAGGCCTCGTCATCGTGCAAAGCACAAACGAAACTGTGTCATAGTAGGAAATACTATTTTAAATGTGTTTTCGTTGGATAAAACATTGTAAGCGCAATGTAAACACATTTTGACGTCATCATACAAAATATAACATCATTCCGTAACAATGGCTTTTTCTAAGACTCTGACATGTTCAATTACTACCAGCTATTTTGAAGTTTTGAAAAAAATGCAGACAAGTTTATGCTGGGTAAGAAAAGTGAGGCTAGAAAAAGTTTAAATAAAAGCAAGTATATTTTCTATAGTCCGGTATTTGAAGAAGGAAGCAGATGAAATTTTACCAAATAGTTTGGACCAGAAGGAAGCAGATGGAATAGTTGAGTGAAATCCCGATTCAAGGGAATTTGTTTCTTGAAATATTAAATAAAAAATTACTTCTAAATTAATTTACAATAGCTAAATGAAATTCATATTGATTTCACAGGACATTTTCTTTCAATATTAAAAACATAAAAGAAAATTTTTTTTTTTCTCTTTTGTTTTTGAAAAATATATCAACATTGATATAAAATGGAGGCACATTTAGAAATGATTATTTGCAAATTTTAACTTTTTTAATATTTTTGCATTTTGAATAATTAAAATGGATTAGATACAATTTTATGGTATTTCTTGCTTAAATAGTGCACTGCAAGTATTTATAACTTTTCAAGGGCGCCTATAATAATTAGTTTTTGGAAAGTACTGCTTAAGAAAAAAATACATGAGAAAAGTATATTCAAGGAGCAAATTCCCTTGAATTGGGATTTCACTCAAGACTAAATTTCAAGTGTATAAATTCAGAACATTCTTGATCAAACAAAGGTCTAAATTTTACAACAGAAATTTATTAGAGAATTTCCATATATTGAAATCAAAAAGGTCTGAAATGGCTGTTTTGAAATCAATAGGGAATAGCCACTTTAGGGGGGGTAGCCAACTACATTTTTACCAATATCAACTAATCTAAACGTTTCTAATCTTAAAACTTTAGCCAAATTAAAAATAAAGAAGTATAAAAGTAGTTGGGAAAAAGAGAAATCGAGAAGAGAAGCAGAAGATAAACTGAAAAAAGTTGTAGCAAAATCAAAAAAAGTGACTGATTGTTTTCATACAAGCGAACCAAAAAGCAACATCGTAGAAACGACGTCCAGTTATGCAACTGCTTTGTGTTCATCTTCGAGTGACTTTATTGCAGAGCCAGAGCCAAATATAAAAATTGTTTCATCGGAACCAAATTTACAAACCAAGTCATTTAATGGGTAAAGCGCATAGCGCATATGGTAAAAAAAACTATTCAGCATGGATGTTGGATGCTGGGGAGTAATTTCTGACCATCTGAGAGATTACTGCTGCCAAGTGGAAAGTTAAAAATTTCAATATCTTGATGCAGATTTTCCTACTTCAGAGACATGTTTTACTGGCAACAAATTCAAACGATGTTCTAAATCGCTATTTTGACGAGAACGATTGAACTGCGAAAAAGAAAAACTCGAGTGGTCGTGAGATTCACATTTATCAAAAAAACTTTACTGCTTTATTTGCAAACTTTTTGCGTTTGATTCCAAAAAAATCATGCTTGTATCAGTTGGTTATGGCAACTGGAAGCATGCACCACGCGATTTGGCCAGGCACGAATCTTCTAACAAACACTTAAGTTATCTTTCAACATATATCTCTCAAAGAGTAAAAAAAGTAAGCATTTACAAAGATTTGGAAGAGCAAAAAGAATCTGACAGAAATATTGGTGCAAAGTATTGGCTCGACTTTTAAGTGTGATAAAATTTCTGTCATCGAGAGGGCTGGCCTTCCGCGGGAGTAGTGAGTTGGTTCGTTCTCCACAAAACGGTTGTAGTAAATGTTGGTACTACAGTACGACAGTTCGCGTGCCTAATTTGCTAAGGCGTAGTTTTCTTGTGCCTTCGAGCCTTGCAATCAATTGCGTTGTCTGCGTTGTGCAAGCAACTAGCTTGCTGCAGTTTAGCTGCAGTGCAATGAAAGTCAGCAATTTAATTGTATTAACGAGTCTTTAGTTTGATAAGCTATATTTTAGTTTCCTTATAACGTTTTATTTTACAGCTACAGTCAAACCTCGGTTTTCGAACACAATTCGTTCTGGAAGGCGGTTCGAAAACCGATTTGTTCGAAAGCCGAATCATATTTTCCCATTACAAATAATAAAAAAGAGATTAATTTGTTCTATACACCAAAAGAATAACTTATTTACCTGGTTACACTATACAAGGGGTGGGCAATTGTTTTGGCCTGCGGGCCGCATCGCGGTCATGGAAGCTAGCTGAGGGCCGCACTTGTTAAGAAAGGCATTGCGAGGGCCGCACTGAGGATTGAAGAGTCGGTCGGGGGCCGCATTGACCAAGTATAAGTAGTCGAGGGTCAGTGCTCAGAATCTTGCAATAGCCTGCGTGAGCTTCATGTTATACGAGACCTCCTTACATTGACCTTATACCGCGGGTGGACATGGTGGTTTCCAAAAAAAAAAAGGTCATCACCCTCTATTTGAACGGAAAATGCGTCTGTACAAACTATCAAAGGCTCTTTTCAACATGGCATGTAATACCTTTTTCTTGCCCCTGCAATACGGCGATTGTTTCTCCACTTATCATGTACATCAGCTTTACTAAAGTTTCAAAAGTGTTAGTTTCATAACTCTAAGGGTGTTTTCTCTATTCTCTGTCTCTTTGATTCAGGTAAATCTTTCTCTTGAGTTGTTTGAGAACCGAATTTTTGTTCGAGGACCGAGTGATTTTCATCTCGAATTTTCCGTTCAAAAACCGAATTGTTCGAACTGCGAGACGTTCGAAAATCGAGGTTTGGCTGTATTTTATACGGTTGCTAACTGTGATAAGTGCTTTATTAGTTGAATAAAGTCAGGTATCAATTTGTCGGCCTTGGTTCATTACAATTTATTCAACTAATAAATTTCATATGGGTCGTTTACTCAAGCCGCAAATATTCAACGCGGATCCCGGAGATCCACTTGCTTACAAGCATCATAAACATTGGGTAAAAACATTTATTTCATTTGCTGATGCGGTTGAACAATCTCTCCGGCTGCCTACCGCTGAACAAAATGTTGATGCTCTGGATAGAGTTGTAGATAAATTAGCATTATTGCATTGCTATCTGTCACCAGAGATATTCGATCTGATTGAAGAAAGTGCCACCTACGATGAAGCAAAAGCTATACTAGATCAAACGTTTTTAAAGCGAAAAAATGCAACTTACACAAGACATCTTCTATTTACGAGAGAACAAAAACCTGGAGAGTCAATTGCCGAGTATTCTCGCGAACTGAAATCGCTGGCAAAAGATTGTGATTGGTGTGCGGTGTCAGCTCAAGAATTTCAATGTGAATTGACTAGAGATGCATTCATTACCGCAATTACTTCCTCGTTCATTAAGCAACGACCACTTGAAGAAGACGCATTAACTTTAGATGATGCCATATTAAAAGCTGAAATTTTAGAAAGAGCGCAAAACTAGTCTGGAAGTTTACGTGTTAAACCGCTACAATCACCTGTCTCCACCGCTTGTTCCTCCCAAAGTAAAACTTGCCAAAACAAGAAACGGTGTTATTTTTGTGCTGGAAAATGCATCCCGGCGGTAGAAAAGAATGCCCTGCTAAAGATTGCCACTCCCGGGGTTGTGGAAAAAAAGGACATTTTTTACAAAGCATGCAAATCGTCATCAAAATCTTTAACAGCGGAAATTCATGATGAAAAAGATGATCAAATTAGCTCTGGTGATGACACTACAGCTGCATCCTCATCTCCTTTTTTTCTTTCGCTAACTGGAGTACCAAACTACTTGGCTTTGTCTACCATTCCAGTACAAATCAATATAAAGACTATTTACGCATTACTGGATTCTGGAGCTTCGCATAGTCACATCAGTTTCAACGCGATTGAATGGCTCAAGTTGAAGGCGCCCAACGGGCCAATTACAGAAGTAGCTCTTGCAAAACAGAATGCTACTTTTAAAAGCTTGGGTAAAACGTCAGCAGAGCTTACTGTTTTCGAACAAAAATATAACCTTCAGCTTGGAGTAACACGAAATCTGTGTGCTGATCTTATACTTGGCCAAGATTTCATGAAACGACATCGTCGAGTAGTATTTGAAGTGAACGATGAAGGAAAAGATATTATCATTAATTCGTCCGTTTGCACAGTTGCGGCTGCAAAGATCAACCCGATTCGTATTTTCAAAAATCTTGATCCGAGCGTAAGACCTATTGCAACGAAATCAAGACGCTTTAATGCGGAAGATCAGCAATTCATTCGATTAGAAATAAGGAAATTACTAGATGATAACACATTTGAACCATCCACGTCTCCGTGGCGAGCTCAAGTTCTTATTGCTGATGATGGGCGGCATAAAAAGCGAATGGTAATCGATTATTCTCGAACTATCAACAAGTTTACTTTTTTGGACGCATATCCGCTTCCAAGAATGGATGATCAAGTTAATCAAATTGCTCAAGGACGAATTTTTAGTACGTTAAATCTAAAGTCGGCCTACCATCAAATTCCCCTTTGTGAAGTCGATCGGGAATATACAGCTTTTGAAGCTGATGGGAAGGTTTGCCAATATACTAGACTTCCTTTCGGTGTTATTAACGGCGTGTCGCATTTTCAAAGAATAATTCAAGAAATCATTCAGAAATACAAACTGCAACGGACATACGCTTATTTGGACAATATCACTGTTGTGGGAGCTAATAAGGAAGACCATGATCGAAATTTAAACGCTCTTCTTAAAGCTGCTGCAAAAAAACAACTTGACTTTTAACGAGTCGAAGTCGATTATTGTTAAATCTGAGATAGATTTGCTGGGTTATCGCGTATCGCATGTCGTTATTCGACCCTACCCTGAAAGACTGAAACCGCTAATCAACTTAGAATTGCTAAATTGCAAATCAGCACTTCAACGATTAGTAGGTATGTTTGCTTACTACGCACGTTGGATTCCTCAGTTTTCTGAGCGTATTTGGCCACTTAATTTGGCTATTGCTTGTAATGATTGTCTAAAGAGTCTGCCGAGGCATTTGAATCTCTAAAAAAAGCTCTTTTTAATTGCTGCTTGTCATATATCAGAGATGATGTACCTTTTTAAGTTGACTGCGATGCTTCTGAACATTCTGTGGCTGCTACTTTAAGTCAAGAAGGATGACCTGTTGCTTTCTTTTTCAAAAACACTTAATAAGAGCGAAAAGGTTTATCCTGTTGTTGAAAAAGAAGCTCTCGCTATAATGGAAGCTGTTAGGCGATGGAGTCATTACCTCTATGGCATATGTTTTGATCTTGTTACTGATCAACGCGCTCTATCTTTTATGTTTGGTAAAACGAGCAAAGGAAAAGTCAAAAACCGGAAAATTCAATTGTGGAGAGCCGAGTTGGGCTGTTTCAATTACCGTGTCCACCATCGCCCGGGAAAACTTAATGTAGTTCCCGATTCCTTGTCCCGCATACAAGTTGCTGCTAGTGCCTACCCTTGCGATCTCGAAGACATTTACAAGAAGTTGGGACATCCTGGAATCACCCGGTTAGTTCATTTTGTCAGGACTAAAAATCTTCCATTTTCTGTGGATGATGTAAAACGAATATGCAGCAATCGTAAAATTTGCGCAAAGATAAAACCTCGATTTTACTTAAAAGAAGAAGAATCGCTTATAAAAGCTGCACACCAATGGGAGCGTATAAGTATTGACTTCAAGGGCCATGTGCCTGGTCCGGCTCCATATATTTTTATTGTGACGGATGAGCACTCACGATACCCTTTCGCTTTTCCGTGCAAAGACCTATCAACTGCTATTCTTATCAGAAGCCTAATTCAGCTGTTTGTTCTGTTTGGCCTACCAATGTACGTGCACAGCGATCGCGGGGCTGCTTTTATCGCCAGAGATTTAAGGAATTATCTAGTCAAACGAGGAATAGCTGCCGGTCGTAGTATCCCTTACCACCCGACTGGTAACTCTCAAGTTGAGCGGACAAATAAAACAATTTGGAAAACAGTTCAGCTAATGAACAAATCCCTGTTGAAAGGTGGCAAGATGTGTTTCCCGATTCCTTGCATGCTGTTAGGTCCCTATTGTTTACGTCAATTAACAGCACACCACATGAAAGATTTTTTGGTTTTGAAAGACGGTCCATGCTAGGGAAAAGTCTATCTTCTTGACTACTACAAAAAGGACCAGTATTGTTGCGCCGATTTGTTCGAAACAAAGATGAACCTTTGGTTGACGAAGTTGATATACTCGATGCTAACCCCAGTTTTGCGCACATCCGTTTTCCTGACGTTCGTGAAAGCATAGTACAAACTTTTGCTTGTGCAACAAGAAAATGCTCTTCTTACTTGCTGTAAAGAGTTCCAAAAAAAGTTCGGTGACATTGATTCTGATGAAATGAGCGCTCAGCTACAGCGGTTTGTTTTAATTTTACAAAAAAAACGCAATCTCAATACGGCTCAAGACTTTCTGAACTATCTTCTAAAGACTCATTTATTTGAATTGTATCCGAATGTGTACATCGCACTTCGAATCTTACTAACTTGCCCCGTGATTGTTGCCAGCGCTGAAAAAAGCTTCAGCAAATTGAAACTGATCAAAACTTTTAATAGAACGTCTATGACAGACAGTAGACTATCTTCATTAGCCATGTTGTCAATCGAAAATGACTGCGCCCGATCTCTTGATTATGACAATGTCATAACAGCATTTGCGAACAAAAAGGTTCGCTCCAGACTATTTAAATGATACTGTGTTTTTATAACTTTTTCATGTTTTTCAGTGTCATTGCTTTCGTTTCGCAGTGTCTGCATAAATGTCCTACTGAACTCTGGCATCGGTGCCGAATTTTTTATGACTTGCACCTTCGGTATCGGCATGCTTTATTCTGACATTAGCCTGTTTACTTATGTACAAATTGTGGTGTATTTTCTTAATGCAGCTTTTCAATTTTACACCTCTAAAGTGATATGACCTGTGCGCAGGGGCTCTTGCGCTTACTTTGGGGGGGGCCCGAAGTTGGAGTGCTACGGGACTGTTCCGAGTTAACTAATGAGTTATCGGCAACTGGTTCTACAGCGGAAGCAGAAAACGCCCAAAAACCCTTCGAACAAACTGACAAATATGATTTAGAATCTACGACTCAACTCGACAATGAACTGTTACAAAATGACTCTGCAAATATTAGCAACTCGGGTGTACGTAGATCACGACGCATCCGCAAACAGCCAGAAAGATATGAAAATCCCATATCTTACTGATTGACACCTCCTCAGCAATCAGTCACCATGTTAAAACGTGAATTAATATTGTGTTGTACTGTTGTTTACAACAATTCTAACTAAGCTTTGTGGGTAGGAAGGAATATAGTAAATGTTGGTACTACAGTACAACAGTTCGCGTGCCTAATTTGCTAAGGCGTAGTTTTCTTGTGCCTTCGAGCCTTGCAATCAATTGCGTTGTTTGCGTTGCGCAAACAACTAGCTTGCTGCAGTTTAGCTGTAGTGCAATGACAGTCAGCTAATTAATTGTATTAACAAATCTTTAGTTTGATAAGCTATATTTTAGTTTCCTTATAACGTTTTATTTTACAGCTATTTTATACGGTTGCTAACTGTGATAAGTGCTTTATTAGTTGAATAAAGCCAGGTATCAATTTGTCGGCCTTGGTTCATTACAACGGTAACTTCTTCGGAATTTCGGAGTTGTTGGCAGAATACAATACTTTCCTTGCTGAGCATATTCAAAAGAGAGTAAACAAAAGCAAGAAAAATGTTTCGTGTTTCTCTTCGACTGTATGCGAGGAATTCATTGACGTAATTGCAATAAAAGAGTAAGATATTTTATTTCTGAAATAAAACAAGCAAAGTATTATTCAGTGTCCGTGGACTCGACATCTGACATCACAAATGCTGACCAGTTAACGATAATATTTCAGTATTGTAGCAGTAACAATGCTACATAGGAAATTACAAAGTTAATAATTGATTGACGCGCTGTCTTTACCTCATCAAACACTGATTATTCCAATTCCAAATTTATTAAGGGTGGTGGGAGTGAATCCAAATTTCCAGTAATTAATTTGAGAATCAAAAGACAAGCGGTTATCAAAAACTATGACTCAACTTGGTCAATACCGGGTTGCAATTAGCAGTTACACATAAATAATCACTGATCAATATATCAAAAATATACTTCCTAGTTAATAGTTTCGTATGTCATAAGAAAAAATACTACTTCTAAACTCTTAAGATTCTCTTACAATGCAATAATTACGAGCAACTACTACTAAACACTAAAAAAGTCAATCGAAAAATCCAGCACTTCCTAATTGTGAAACAACGCAAGCCAGAGGCGACAATTCTCGCAGGGTAGCGTGGCACTGTAGCCAACACGATACCAACGGTCTAGGTTCAAATCTAGAGTGGAAAATCAAAACAATATCAGAAAATTAAAAAAGATTTCAGAAATTAGATTAGAAACGAACACAAAACTGTCAAAGTTTTGCAAGTATTTTTTACCTGATGGTCCCGTGGAACGATTTGTCAAGTTTATATCCAACCGTGGACACACTGGTTACCAATTGGCTGATTTATTTTTCGAGTTTATAGAAGACAATGGGATCAGTTTGAAAGATCTCGGAGGGCAATCTTATGACAACGCTTCCAACTTGAGCGGAAAGTATAAAGGTATGCAAGCTATAATGAAAGAATGCAACCACCAAGCAGAATATATTCCTCGTGTAGCACATTCCTTGAATCTTGTGGGAAAATGTGCCGCTGAGTGTTGCCAATCCGCCGTCCGTTTTTTCATGTTTGTTCGGAGACCCTATGTGTTCTTTTTAGCTTCAACACACAGGTGGAATCTTCTTACTGATGAACTGAAACCACTTTAATGTCAAACAATTAAGCCTTTGTCTGATACACGTTGGGAGGCGCGATATGATGCTCTATATGCACTAAGAAAAGTCATCAAACAGTTCTTCAAGTCTTGAAGGCAATGTGTGATGACAATGATGAAAAATACCAAACTAAAGAAACAGCGAAGGGTTTTATTTCATCAAATCAAAAACTTGAAACTGGTATTTTACTCGAGGTATGATCGTGCATAATGGAACGGTTTCATAAGACCACTCAGGCTCAGCAGGACAGCAAAATGACTTTGAATAGAGTAACAAATTTGCTTCGGGGTCTACATGACTTTATTCAACTTCTAAGATCCCAATTTCAAAAATTCGAAGGAAGAAGTCAAGTATTAAGTGGCTGTCATCATTACACTGAAGAAATTTCAGAAAGAAAAGAAGAAAAGTAAGGTTTGATAGCAAAGGTGAATCTAAAGACACATTACTTGATCCATCGAGCTGATTCGCAGTGGACTCATATTTGCCGATCACCAACCAAATTCTTTCGTCTATGAAAACCCGAATAAAAGCTTACGACCATCTTCAAAGAAAATTTTCGTTTCTGATGGAATCGAACACCATGTCTAACTGCAAAATTGAACGAAGTTCGAAAACGTTACTTCAATATTATCCAGATGATCTGGAGGGGTCATTGCCTAAGGAGATGATTCATTTCTCTACACTGATAAAACAACACCCTTTTAATAGTGAATGCAAAGAAATTCAGATGTTTAGGTTCATAAATGAAAATGAATTCATGCATGCATTTCCTAAAGTAGCTGTTGTTTTCAGGCTGTACCTTTGTCTGATGATTTCTAATTGCTCGGGCGAGCGCTCATTTTCAGTTCTAAAAAGAGTGAAGAATCAACTGCGTTCGTCTATGGGCCAGAAAAGGTTGAATTCCTTAGCTCTACTCTGCATTGAAAACGAACTTTTGGAAAAAATAAGCACCGATTTTAAGAGCTTTGCATTGTCTCAATCGAGAAAATGTGTCATTTGAATGTGTGCACACTCAGTAAATACTTTGTTTATGTATTTGTTTATTGTTTCAATTGTGGTCAGTTTTTAGTACAACTAATAGAATGAAAAATAAACCTCTGATTATCATAGAGCCCCAGGCCCATGAAAAGCTTAATCCGTCACTGATTGAAGTCATTTTGATTTGAACTAGTGCAAACCGTTAACCTTATTTAGAAATCATTTTCAACGCCTGCAAACTGTTAACTCTTTCGCGGCGACGCGCATTGCGAAAAGATATGTCCGCAAGGTAGCAGAGCGATAAACTGTCATAATTTGTCATAATCAATCATAATTAATCATCATAAAATACCCTAAGCTTGTCTGTAAATCATTACTCATCTGCTTACTTCTACATCAAGTGTTACATATCGTTGAAATCTCTATATCTTCAAAATCTCAAAAAAAGAGGTTTTTGTTTGATTATGCAAATTTTATGCTAATTACTCCCCAATAGGCGCTGAGTTATCTTCGAAGTAAAGTACCCTTACCTCAAAGATCGCTACAGATTTTATTTTTCTGCCAAATATTTTAGAAATGGTCGCTAGATGATGCTAAAGAAACAAGCAGTTGTTGTTGTTGGTTACCCGACCCCTTCCCAGGGATGAGGGCATTGCGGAACACCATGAAGTCCCAGAAGCCGGGCAACTTCCCAGGGTCTGGGCCAGAGGTCGTAAAGAGACACAGAGTCGCCAAAGAGTGAGCGGCGCAAAGAGTACGTAACTGAACAGTGCAGAATGAGATGAGAGATATTCTGGGACGAGTAACCACAGGCGCTGCAAAAAGGATTCTTGATTCTGCCTATCCTAGAGAGATAAGAACCTAAAAGAAGGCTGTGTCCGTTGCAGCGTAGACGAGAGAGGACACAGCGAGCATGACGAGGGAGCACAAGTTCCTCGGTAAAAATCAAGGGAACCTGTGTGTCAAAGAATTTAGATGAGACAGTACGCCTCCAGTCCGAGATAAGACGAGAGTAGATACGAGAGGTAAGAGGAGAAAGACTACGAGGGATTGCAGAGGGCACAAGTAGCGCTCCCCGTCTGGCAAGTTCGTCAGCCGTGTCGTTCCCCGGGAGAAACAAGTGTCCGGGGACCCATTGTAATCTAATAGAACAGGAGGAGAAAGAAGACAGTTCCTGCCAGATCTGCCACAGAGTTTGAGATAACAGGAAAGATGGAGGAGAAGACAGGGTGGTGAGAACAGAACGAGAGTCAAATAGTAGGAGAAGAGAAGAGAAATGGCAGACTTTATGGTGCTGCCGAGACCAGCAAAGAGCGTGCAGAATGGCGCAGGCTTCAGCGGAAAAACTTGAGCATACTGGGCCTGCCGAAAAGGAAAGAGTGGCCTTAGTGCCACAGAGAGAGCAGTTGGCAAGAACGCCGAAGCTGCCTTTGCCAAAAGGAAAAGGAACAGAGCCATCAGCCCAGAGTACCAGATCATGTGGGAGGGTGAGAGCCAAGATGGGCGAGAGCCGCACCTTGGCGAGGCAGAGGGGATCAGAGCGAGAGCATAGAGTGGAAAGGGTGGACTCCATCGTGAACGAAGGCAGATTCCAAAGAGGACAGGGAAGGCAAGCAACAAGAGCCTCCCTAGAACAAGTAGAAGGAAGCATGAACGGGTGAGTGGACGCAAAAGCTCTCCAGGACGATCTGCAGAGTCTTGGTTTCACTCCTAGTCTGGCCAAACCTGAAATAGGAAAAGAGGTTGGGAGACGAAGAGCCAGCTCATAAGATAAAAGAGTGAAATGAGTCAGGGTGACTCGTAGGGGAGGTAGAGAAGCCTCGGTGAGTAGTAAAGGGATAGGGGACGACGAGAGGCAGCCGGTGATGGCGCGACTGGCCGCTCGGTGGAGGCGTTACAATTTGGTGAAATTGGTAGCGCTTAGGAAAGGAAACCATCCGGGTGAAGCGTAGGTGAGAAGGGACCGAAGAAAAGATTTATACAGAACAGAGAGGGACTCCTTAGAGGGGCCCCTGATGAAGCAGAAATACAACGTAAGGCCTTGAGACGTGGGAAGAACGTGGCCTTCAGCGAAGATACATGCTTAGAAAAGGAAATGGTGCGGTCGAAGGTGACCCCCAGAAAAGTTGGAGTGGGATTAAAACGGAGGCGAGAGCCGAGTAGGAGGAGGTTGGGCTGGAGGCTAGCTTGGTGGGGATCCACTGAGAAGAACAAGACCTCACATTTGCTCGGATTGAGAGGAAGACACCAGTACTCAGACCAGCGCTCCAATTGAAACAGAGCTCCTTGTGTGGCCTCCACCGCAGTGGGGACCGAGGGGGAAGAGGACCAAATGGCCAGATCATCAGCGTAAAGAGAGCAGCTGACGGAAGAAAGCAGAGAGGCCAGAAGATCAATAGTAAAGACAGAGAAAAGTACAGGGCCAAGAACGGATCCTTGCGGAACACCTCAACGGACTCGAAAGGAGCGGGTTTTGTGATTTTGAAAAACCACAGAAGCGCACCTGTCAGAAAGGAAAGATTGAGTCCAACGAGCAAAGCAAGGAGGGAGGCCAGCCGAAATGAGTTTGTGGAAAAGGGCCGGACGCCAGACAGAGTCCAAAGCTTTAGAGAAATCGATAGTAGACAGGATCGTCCAAGAGCCCGGCCTGGGTTTGTTAAACCCATCCGAAATGGACTGAGAAAGGTACAGAATTTGATCGAGTGTAGACCATCCAGAGCGGAAACCGGCCTGGCGGGGAGAGAGAATGGAATTAGATTCAGGAAAGAAGAGTAGACGAGATAGAATAATGCGTTCAAGAGAAGAGGGAGCAAAGGAGATGTCAGGAGAGGAGCGACTGCCAGAGGATCGATGGAGAAGGGTGGGTGTTTCAGGGTCATTGAGGGGGAGGGGGTCAGGAGAGATGACCCAGTCAAATACTTCCTCTCTACAGGGGTCGGAAGTACCTCTGGAGTCTCAGAAGGGGTGATGGCAATTGAAGTCCCCCAGAATGAAGAGATTTCTGGAAAGAGGAAAGAATTGAGGGAGAAAAGGAATCGGTTCTGCCATCCATTGGGGAGGAGCGAATAAAGGGGCATACACATGAAAAAATGACACCTAGGGGGAGTTGTTAAGAGAAATGTTGATCCCTACATAATCAGAGTAGGGATCGAGCAAAGAAAGAGAGGAGGTAGAAAGTTCAGAAAAAGATAGGCCCTGCCTGACGAATATGACAATGCCGCCACTAGCGTGGGTGCCATCAAAAGAGAGAATGCCAGACCGGCAGCGGGTGTAATCAGAACGCAGAGCAGAGAATCCAGGAATCTGGAAAGAGGAAGAGGAGTTAAGATTGGATTCCTGGATGCAGATAAGGTAGACAGGATGGGACGAAAGAGAGTGAAGTAGTTCAGTGCTCCTGGCTCGAAGACCTTCAGCATTCCATTGAAGAACCCTGAGAGAGTCAGGGGAGGAGAGGAGACAGGAGGCGTAGAAGAACAGCCAGGAGCAAGGGACAGAAGTGGGGGGCAGAGGAAGAAAATATAGAATGGGCAGATGGGGGATAGGAGGTTTGGAGATGAGGATGGGGCGAGAGTGCAGTATCAGTAGAGGAGAGGCTAGATTTACAGTGGAGGTATACATGTTGGAGGAATCTGAGGAGGGAGTCACAGTGTTATGGCAGGGGGGGCAGCTCCAAGAGTGAGAGCTGCCAAGAGCTCTGAATTTGGAGAGAGAAAGTTGTGAGCACCTTAGATGGACCCATTTGGAGCAGGTGCAGCATTGTACTGACTTGCTCCGCCAGGTCACATTTCCAGCGCATACAGAGCAGGGAAAGATTGGGCCAGGGTTGGGATGAACGTTACCGCTCATCAAGAGAAGAAGAATGAGGAGACGAAGAAAGGCAAGAGAAGGGCAGGAGAAAAAAAAAAGTGAAAACAGGCGACCGATTTTGAAGAAGCTAGGTGCTGCCCTTCTGTGGTCGTTCAGGGGGCAGCATGGCGAAAAAATGAAGTGGAGTGCCCGGGGTAACTGTGACCCTCGGGAAGGCCAACAGCCATTTCGACCCAACCCAAACGGGACCGCACCACCACGTTGTGCGGTATGTGATTAGGGACGACTAATGCAGTATTAAGTTATGGTTAAGAGCTTTTTGTCTGTTTTTAATTTTTGCTTCAACAAGGAAACAAGCTCTCAAGGTGTATCAGTCAAAACTTGCTAAAAAGCCTAGCTTTTCTACAATTTGCAATTTTCTGAGGCCCATGATTTTTTTGTTGACCGGTACTAAATTTTCGTAGTTAAATTTAGACATAAAATATGATTACTCAATATCAGCGAGAGGTTTGCCTAAACTATGTAACATTATGTAGTTTTGAATAGGGAATTTCTTCAAGATTCAGAAAATATCAAGTTTATATAAAATATGTTGTCCCTAAAAATGCAACAGAAGCTTTTTTTATACCCCTCCCATTCGTTGAGAAACATAGGGATACAGCAAAATTTGATTTAGAGAAGCCAAACTTCTGCCAGCTTTTAAATGTTTCTCTATTTAGATCATCATATGATGACCTTGAATTTTCAGTGTTTTTCTCAAACTTTTTTCCGCCAAAGTTACACAATTATTTTAATAAAAATGAATAATTGTGACTTTGTTTCTCATTTAATTTTCATAAAATTTTCAAAAGATTATGCCTAATTTCTTACGAATCGGAAGATGTAAAATTTGTGAACTAAATTTTGAAATTTTTTACCCAGAAAGTGTTAAAAAGACCAAAAACCTAGTTGCAGACGACAAAAATTGCAAAATTTTCAGCAAGAGCCAACTACCTAGAAATCAAATTGAGATATCATGGTTACCAGTAAACCAAATTGTTTATCATTAACACAGTCTAAAAACTACTTTTTTGTGTCATCATTTGACAAAATTTCAAACAATAATGAAAAATTTACTCATTAAAATTTTCAAATTTTTTAGGGGTCTCAAAACCCCCACAAAAGTTTGTATGGCTAGTAAAAAAAGTAAATTTGGTTTTTAGAAAATATGATATGATGCTTAAGAAATTTTCTTTCCAGCAATATATAACTTTAAATAGTTTAGGCTAAGCATTATATGATATTTACTGATTAAAAGTGGGTGCCTTACATCATGTCAGTTCAAACCCTCCCAAAATTTTTCGACTTACCTTCACTAAATTAGAATTTTTAGAAAAACTATACCCTTTCAAAAGACTAAATGAATTGCAAATATTTCACCACTAAATTCGTAGATTTGTATCGTGTTTCCATAGAGATAAAAGCTAAAATACAAGTTTACCTCTATTTGGCAATTATTTTATTCCAACATGTACTCAAAGAATCCAAAGTGCTATGTGCTAAACCATCCATTACATTTTGGGTTAGGTCACAATGTTTTTATTTTTTACACTGGACTATGTAAACGTCCTTCACCACGTGTTGTAGTTGTTGTTGTTGTTGTATTGTTTATATTTATCCTCCATTCACGAGTAAGCGAGTTGTATCGCTATATTTTGGACTGGACGTCCACACTTGCTTGAGAGTTGCCATTTTCGAGGTGTGTGGGCCACCGGTCTTCCACATAAAGGCGGGGGCGTCCCGCTAAGTGCCTTGCCCGAAGACATAGGGTTACCATACGTCCCTATTTAGGCGGGACAGTCCCGCTTTTGGAGGCCTTGTCCCGCTGTCCCGCTTTTGTGCTTTTTCCTTTTGTCAACCAGATTTGAACCAGGGTATGCAGTGGTCCGTCCCGATAGGCTGAGGAAGTAAGACATGGAGGTTGATCTCAAAAAAAAAAAAAAAAAAAAAAGGTCAACATCTGTTTGGTGGCACCTATTACGTGAATTTCGGCCCAGAAATGACTCCAAAGGTGCAAGAATACAGTTGGTGACCTTTTTTTTTTCTTTTGGAGGTCACCCCTTATTTTTTTCCTTTTTCATTAATTTCGAAGCTGGTCCTCTCCCACAAAGATCAGGTCTAGAGCTGAATTTAAACGTCCCGATTTTGTTAAAAAAATTGATGAAATGACCATATGTTTGGTCTCGTGCAAAGTGTCCATCCATTGTCCCGATTTTTGCTTTTCCAGATATGGTAACCCTACCGAAGACACAACAAGTGAACTTGCCAACTTGTTCTCCACAACCTCCCATAAATGCCGAGCGCCAAGAAGGAAAGCTGTGGACACTATTTTTTAAAGTCTTTTGGCATAACTTGACATCGAAAATAAACCCCAGATCTACCGACTGTGAAGCAGACTATTTAACCACTATACCATCGCGTCAGTTCGTCATGTTTATCATGTTTGTCGCTGTAGCTATTTTATACCTAGATATACATTGTTTTTTGTCGGAGCTAGATAGAAAATTTGGTATTCTATATCAGGGGTGTCAACTCGTGGGCTTCTGGGTGCCACATTGCATGTTAGCAATTGTGCCGAGGACCGCATGATGGTTTCGCTTTGAAGATCACCACTTCTCTGAGCAACGGTCTCTACAATGTAACCCGCAGTGAGGTAGATCAAAAAAAAAAGGGTCATTACCTTTCCAGAATTTCCACACCATTGCCCTTCTTCAGGCATCGTCAATCAGTGATCGAGTTCTGTGGCACCAAGTGGAGTTGATTTCCAAATAAAAAAAAAGTCTGTACCTCTCAAGGTTCGCTTGTGTTTAGGGGTTCAAACGTTTCTTCGAAAATAAAACGTAGCAATACTGCCGAAATTCAATAAGAATTTTAGAATCATCTCGCAGGCCGCATTGAAAAGCTCCGAGGGCCGCGAGTTTGACACCCCTGGTGCGGCAGCACCAGGTTTCAATTTTTTGATTCCCGCGCCAAGCGTACCGTCGTTGATTAGCACTGAACCAGTAGAGTTGCTTTGTAGAACTAGTAATATTAGCTCTACGAATCTTTTCTGTTTCGTCAAACAAAAAACAGGAAGCGGTTGAAGCTTTCTTGCAGTGTTCTATTAACAAATATGGGCAGCTCCTCCCAGCGTACGCATAACGAAAATTCACGGCGATAAAGGCTACCACACAGCCCTAATAACAATTAAGCAGGGGTAACAACACTCAGGCCCAAACAGAAATCCGATGCATAATCAGGCCGAAACGAAAATTTACTACTCGTTTCGCCACGTTGACGTTTTGACAAGAATAGCGAAAATACACGTGGTCACTATATCATTCTATTTCAATAAGATTTCAGATGATCTGATGAGTTTTATGCTAAGTTGGTAGTAGTACTAGGCTAATATTCCTATAGGCTAAATTTTAGAATATCTTGATTTTGTAAAGTATTGGATATCTGTCATGGCTGTGGTCGGAAGTAAATATACTCTGGAGAGTGTGATGGAGGAAATCCAGAATATCAAGTCCACTCAACAAAGGTATGCTGAACAGTACCTGCAACCCCAAACTGCTGGTTCTGCCAGTTTGTCTTTTGTTGCAGGTGATGGTAATACTGCAAACGACACCCAAGGTCAGCAGCTCAAGAATATGGAAGAGGCTATCAACAGGTTGGAGAAAATCGTGAAGGAGGTGGCACGAGCGACAAGAGAGAATGAGATGAGAATTGATGACCTGGAACAGTACGACCGACGCAACTGCCTGATCCTCCATGGATGCAAGAACATTCCAATGCAGGGGAGTTCATCGATTTTGAAAAATATGTAACTGGAAAATAAAATGCTAGGCTAACACTTGATTATAAGATCAAATCTCATGATATTGATACATGTCATGTACTTCCTTCCAGAAAAAAGGGAGTGATACCTATCGTCATCAAATTCGTGAGGAGATCAGTACGGGACCTGGTGTACAACAACAAGTGGAGGTTAAAATCTGATGGAAGTCTGGAAAAGCTGTCAATCACAGAGTCCCTCACGAAACGTCGACTACAACTTGTGGTGGAGGCCAGGAAAGCATTTGGATTTTTCAATGTGTGGACGACCAATGGTAATGTACACTGTATCCAGGACAACAAAAGGTTAGTAATTGAAGACTTTGGTGATATTGATGCTATTGTTAATGATGAGATATAAATAGTTTCTAGATATTAGTACTAAATCCTGTATTCATTTCATATCATTAGTGTTGTATTGTTATGCATTGCTCATCATCATGCTGCTTCTGTGTAACTAGCGAATATGCCGGAAATATTTACGTAATTTTCGCAACTGATAAATGCAAATTAGCCAAACTAAGTAGTTGTTACATAATCATAGTCTGGTCTACTAGCCAACTGTACAGTTTCTTCAGCAAGCTGTTTTCTTTACAGAACTTATTTTGCTCTGAGTTTTAAACTATCCTATGCCAAAACAAACTGATAAAACATGTTGCAATTGTTTGAAAACAGTTCGAAAAAATCAAAAATCATTAATCTGCTCACAATGTTTACAGATAATTCATGTTAAATGCACTGGTAAGAACAGTCAAACAAATAATAATGGGATAGGCACCTGGAAGTGTAACCTGTGCAATGATTTTTCTTTTCCCTTTTCTTCTTGTTCTGATGTTGAATTTGATGAATTGTACAAATCTAACCAAACAAATTCTAACGCTACCTTGCTATCTGCTTATGAACTAAACAAAATATTTGATGGCAGTTTTGGTGGTTTCAATGAAATCACATGCACTGAAAGTGATGACTTAACAGACGTTGATGAAATATGTTTGTTTGATACAAATGATCGATACGTAACCAGTAGTAAAGCTCATACCAATTTACTGAATGACATTAATAATTCCTCAGATAACAACTTCACTGATATTAGTCTGAATATAAGATCATTAAACAACTACAAAAATTTGGCAAAACTTGAAGGATTGTTATCATCACTAGCATTTAAGCCGAGCCTAATTGCTGTAACAGAAACTTGGCTAAAGCCAAACCAATCAGGACCACACATAAACTTACAGGATTATATATTCATATCTAACCCTCGATCAAAATTTCGAGGTGGAGGAGTAGGTTTCTATATCAAAAATGATGTGGTTTACTCTCATCGTACTGACCTAGAAATAATGAATGAAAAAGTAATTGAAGCAACCTTTGTTGATATTATGTTCAAAAATAAAACAATAACTTGTGGAAATATTTACCACTCTCCTAGTAAAGATGCTAATGCCCAATCCTTGTTTCAATCAATTCTAGAAAATACAGTGCACAAAATAAGCAAAAGGGAATGTTTATTGTTTGGAGACTTCAACATAAACCTCCTTGACTGCGATGAACCTAATGTTGGCAACTTCATTGAAGTGATGTTGGAAAATGGATATAGGTCATTAATCAATAGGCCAACTAGAATCACACAAACCAATGGCACATTTCTAGACCACAT
Source organism: Trididemnum clinides (assembly GCA_963675345.1). NCBI lineage: Eukaryota > Metazoa > Chordata > Ascidiacea > Aplousobranchia > Didemnidae > Trididemnum > Trididemnum clinides. The sequence goes on from OY776302.1 coordinate 15,848,116, forward strand.
TTGGACTAACTGTTGTAATGCACAAAAACTAAAGAGTTGTATAATTACTTACTCAATATCTGATCATCTAGTAACAATGATATGCATGTCCATCAAGAAATCACAGACTAAAAATATTGAGTATTACCGCTCCTTCAGTGACACAAAAATAGCCTCGTTTACCCAAAGTGTATCTGAACTTAACATTACTCCTATCTTGGAAAAGTCTGATCCCGATGACGCATACAACCAGCTGAAAAAGCAGTATATGACTGACTTTGAAAAATCGTTTCCATTAAAGAAGGTCAGTTTTAAAAAACAAACCAAACAAGAGTTGGTTTGATAGAGAAGCTCAGGAATTGCTGGACAATAAAGAAATCCTTTTTAAACACTACATGAAAACCAAAACAAACCACTCAAAAACATTGTTTACCCAAGCTAGAAATTATTATTACAGAATCATAAAAGAGAAAAAACAGACTTATTATAAGTCAAAATTTAACATATTCAAGGGTGATATAAAAAATACTTGGCGTCTTATTAACAACTTGCTTGGAAAACAAAGAAAATCTGATTGCAAAAAACTCAAAATTGATGGTAAAGAAATATATGAACCACAGGCTCTTGCAAATCATTTCAACAACCACTTTTCTACCATAGCCTCCAAACTGATGGATGAACTTCCACCAAGTGAAGCCAAATACAGTGAATATTTAAAACCATCCTCACGCTCGACAATGTTTGTATGGCCTACTTGTCCCATGGAAATTTCAAATATATTGCATAGCATGAAATCCAAATTAAGTGCTGGCATAGATCAAATACCATCAAAGCTATTGAAGTCGTCACCAGATAACATATTAGTTGCACTAAGCCACATCTTTAACTTATCGCTTAGCAAAGGAGAATTCATTAATGATTTTAAACTAGCTAAAGTATGTCCAATCTATAAAAAAGGTGACAGCAGCAACATTAATAACTACAGGCCTATAAGTTTGTTATCAAATGTTTCAAAGATTTTGGAAAAGATTATGTATAGGCGTCTGTGCACATTTTTGGACCAAAGTAATTTTTTCTCTGTCCATCAATTTGGCTTTAGAAAACATCATAACACCTCACATGCAATAACGTTTATGGTACACAAAATAACCGAATCCCTTTCCCATAAAGTACCCACACTCGGTATTTTTCTTGACCTGTCTAAGGCTTTTGACACAATAGATCATGATATACTGCTTCACAAATTGCAACATTATGGAGTCAGAGGCATAGCTTATGACTGGTTTAAGAGTTACCTGACTGGTAGAACGCAGCAAGTGGAATGTAATGGCACTCTATCAAACATAATCAACCCAGTGACAAGAGGGGTGCCTCAAGGTTCAAATTTAGGCCCATTGTTATTTCTAGTTTATGTTAATGATTTCCAAAACTGTTTAAAATTCTCCGAATCCGTTATGTTTGCAGATGACACAAGCATATTTGTAGAAAATAAAAACATAGCAACACTTTATGAACGTGCTCAAGAAGAGTTACACTATATTGGCAAATGGATGGTAGCCAATAATCTTTCAATAAATGTATCTAAAACTAAATGCATTCTATTCAGATCCTCTAAATCTAAACCACCTCCTACTAACTTAACTGTTACACTTAGAAATATAAAAATTGAACAGGTTACTACAATGAAATTTCTAGGTGTACATATTGATGAGTACTTAACTTGGACAGGACATATTAGACATCTTCAAAATAAATTAAGGTCCACTCTTGGCGTGGTAAGCAGAATCAAACCTTTTCTAAGGCTAGGCTCCATGTTAACTTTGTACCACTCTCTAATCAACAGTCACTTACAATATTGTATTACTAATTGGTGCATTGGAAATAAAACATTGATAAATAAACTACAAAAAACATGCAACAAATTCATAAGGATGGCATGCAACCTAAGGCACTACAGAGATGTAACTGATGTAAGAAAAACTCACCAGCTACTTACTATAAACCAGTTACTAACTAAGGAGATTGCAGTATTTATGTTCAAACAAAACTCTGGAAAAAATCCTGACGTATTTCGAAATGTATTTGTAAAAAGCATTTCACAATACAATACCAGAAATAGATCTAAATTAATACCAAAACCTTACTCTAGCAGTTTATGTCAGCAGTCTATTTCGTACCAAGGTCCCGCCATCTGGAGCAAATTGCCAATTTTTTTCAAAAATGAAAAAATATCTGTTGTCACATTCAGCGCAAAGTTGCGAAATTACTTGTGCACAAACTCCATTGGTACTTGAACAGATTGCTGGTTCGCTTCTTTTGCTTACAAATAATGTACGCGGTGCGATCGAAGGAAGCATCATCATCATCATGCAGGGGCGATTTTTCTGAAGGCTTCCAAATACAACAACCAATCATCAACAACTTCTTGTAACATTGGACATTGGGCAGCAATAGATTATAATAATAACAATCTAAGAAACATCGCCTCCATACGAAGAAGAAGAAGATAACAATCGAAACTCATGTTACCAAATTACTACTACCTAAACTTGAATATTTTAGAATACTCTAACCTTATATTGTGAGCATAATCACCTTCTTAATTCTATCGACTGTAAAAGAATAGTACCGGTAATACTACCCACATTTTAATATGTTGCAACATAATAGGCCGGTTTCTAACACAACGGTTGGCAGTTGTTAAATTCACAATTTATGAAACAGTGCTATTTTTATATGTAACACCACTTGGCAGAGCAATTAGTGCTTGAAACATGACAACCACATTATTATAATCAAGTATAGTATGTGCATTGCAGATATCATCTCTTAATGTAAAATAGGATTATCATCTGTTTAAATGATTATGTTGTTGTGTCGTATGTTTACGCTTGGCTCCTCTCAACACTGCTTTCTCATCAAAAATACAGGTACGCGAAGTGAAGGTAAAATTTTACTCTTTTAATTCTGCAAGTAACAAACTACTAACATTCATGCAAACGTAAGAACTGGGGCTGTAGGACGAACTACTTATTGATGAACTGTTACTCTCAGGTAACACATCAAAACCTTTGTGTTGAGATGAGCTAAGCTACGTGTCTTGTAAGTTAATAACGTACATATGTTTTGTAGATATTAAATGTGTTGTGCTGTTTTGTTTCTTTTATTTTCTTTCGACCAGTTGCTTAATGAAAGGGTTTCCGGACCCGGTGAGGTTTCATTTTCAGGGTGGTTTTTCTTTCCTCACCATGCTCAGATGAGCTAAAAAACAGCCTATAGGCCGGTTGCGCCACCCATTGACCACCTACGTAGCCGTGTCTCGCACTGGTCATCTTTCTGATCCTTACTATTTCGAATGTTCTTACTTCTTATTTACAAAATAATATGATCTACAACTATAAAAACTCCTGCGTTTTTGTTTTGTTCTGTTTGTTTTTTTCAATTCAATTAAACTGTCCTTTAATTGCTTGAATTTAGGGTTTAGCGGCCATGCAACTATTGCTCTAGTTTTATGGATCTGTAGCGGCAGAGGCGTGGCGTGCTGTACCGTGAGCCTACTGACCTACACTTAATTACTTAAATTTACGTGAGTTCTTTGACACCGAATTATCCTCAAGTTTTCAATTGACACGAATTTTCTCTGTTTGTTTATTAAATCTTTTACCAAAAATTATTGTACAATTTGAAAATTTAGCAGCCTCTTTATTCCAAAAGTTAATTCTGTTTTCCGTTTTAAAATTTCTGATTTCTGATCTGTTGATCTGTTTCTGTTTTCTGTTGTTTTTATCCAAAGACCAAGAGATATTTATATCTCAAAAAAAAAAGGCACGAGGAATAATTTTTCATGGGGTGAAGACGGGGCAATGTATGAGTCACATTTCTACGAAAGAATAAAACGACGCACGAGGATTAATGTTGCGAAACGCGAAGGAATACATGGCTCACATTTCTAAGCAAACATAACGAAACGCAAAACAACAACATTTGAAATAGAAGCGCGTAGGTGAGATGAGGGCAAAGGTAGCATGATCGCTACAATTACCCCCGGCCAATGTGGTCAGAATTTGAAAAATTTTGGGCACATTGTAAAGCAGAAAATGGCGTAATTAAGGAAGAAAAATAATGAAACAGCGCTGAATTGATTAATGGTATGGTACGCAAAGCAGTTTATATACAATTTTTACAAGAGGGAGCACGTATCTTGGCTGATCAGACCATGACACGATACACTGGGTGAAAACAAGGGATAAACAAAAAGACAAGGCATGGTGTTTCTGAGCTTTGAACGAACTAAAAACAAAAACAAAAAGCACACAGTATGGAACAATTCCAAAAGTGGTAACACGACCGACGCATACTTAGGACCCAGCGGTGGGCCGCAACATGTTGCTGTCGAAGTTCAGTTATTTCTCAAGGCGCATCCAGTCAATAAGGCAATTGCATGAGCATCGTGTTTGATGTACCCAGAATCCAAACTGGGCCGTACTCGTTGCTTTCGAGAGTTTCGCACAATGTAGCGGCAATGACTCTGTAGATTCAAGCAGGAGTACTCATGACTGCTGTTTAGGTGTAGCTGTCACCAGATGAGGAAGATAACTGGAAAAATGGCCTTGCAGTGGCAATGGCTTGGAGAAAGGCAACTGTGCTGATTGGTTGTGTTGTTGGATGTGTAGTCGACAAGGCACATGGACTGTCAGGATTTACGAAGCGATATCGTTATGTGCTTAGTTCGTCAGTTACAAAAAGGCGCGGTACCACACACGTAAAAAGCACGGAGAAAAAAACAAAGCGAAAAAGTTAAAGCAGCGTTCGCGTATGTTGATTTAAAGTTTTGACTACATGGCTGAAAAAAAGAAAAAAAAAATTAATACCCCACAAATGAAACAGTGTCGCAGAGGATTATTCTCTGAACCTACGTGGTCGGAGCTCAAAGCGATCTTGCTCAGAAGTTATGCGGTGCAGCTGAAAAATGTTCTCGATTGTGGTGAACCACAAATCTTGGTCGGTATCCCAGAAAGTGGGCAACTTCACTAGGTTATGTTGGCCATTATAGTGAATGGATTCTCCACCTGCAACACTGCTTTCCCCGTTAGGAAAACTATTTTGGTATGGCCTCCCCACTGTGTAATTTTGGAAATGGCCCTGGTGTAGCTCTGCCTGTGGGCGACCAAAATGCTGAATTATGCAATTTTCCTGAGCTCCCTTAACGCGACCGCTGCTTATACGGCCTGGGCTTGTTGTGTTCTCAACTAAACTACAATGCCTGGGTCTACCACGGGCTCTGGAAATCCTAGGCGTAAAAAAACGCGGGCTAGAAAAAACTGGCACACCAACACCAGAGCTAACTGCTGACGATGCACAAACGAACCGGTTCATAATCACTGATAGATATAAAAAGTTCCTACTTTTGATTTGGCGAAGATACTTGCTGTCTTTTTCTTGTCTTCGTAATCTTGCAGGATGATGTTCTTCACTCGTCACAGGATAATGTTCTTCACTCGTCACAGGATAATGTTCTTCACTCGCAGGATGATGTTTCTCACTCGCAGAATGATGTTCTTCACTCGTCACAGGATAATGTTCTTCACTCGTCACAGGATGATGTTCCTCACTCGCAGAATGATGTTCTTCACTCGTCACAGGATAATGTTCTTCACTCGTCACAGGATGATGTTCCTCACTCGCAGAATGATGTTCTTCACTCGTCACAGGATAATGTTCTTCACTCGTCACAGGATGATGTTCCTCACTCGCAGAATGATGTTCTTCACTCGTCACAGGATAATGTTCTTCACTCGTCACAGGATGATGTTTCTCACTCGGGGCACCAGAAAATGTAGCGGCAGAGGCGTGGCGTGCTGTACCGTGAGCCTACTGACCTACACTTAATTACTTAAATTTACGTGAGTTCTTTGACACCGAATTATCCTCAAGTTTTCAATTGACACGAATTTTCTCTGTTTGTTTATTAAATCTTTTACCAAAAATTATTGTACAATTTGAAAATTTAGCAGCCTCTTTATTCCAAAAGTTAATTCTGTTTTCCGTTTTAAAATTTCTGATTTCTGATCTGTTGATCTGTTTCTGTTTTCTGTTGTTTTTATCCAAAGACCAAGAGATATTTATATCTCAAAAAAAAAAGGCACGAGGAATAATTTTTCATGGGGTGAAGACGGGGCAATGTATGAGTCACATTTCTACGAAAGAATAAAACGACGCACGAGGATTAATGTTGCGAAACGCGAAGGAATACATGGCTCACATTTCTAAGCAAACATAACGAAACGCAAAACAACAACATTTGAAATAGAAGCGCGTAGGTGAGATGAGGGCAAAGGTAGCATGATCGCTACAGATCCACTGTTTTCATTTGCATGTTTTAACGTCTGACGTTGTGTCGCTTCTTCCTTTTCTTGACTCCATTTCTCTCATTATTATTGTTGTTCAGTGTCGTGTGTAATGGTGGTGATCATGAATAAAATAAGAATGAATGAATGAATGAATGAATATACGAGCAGATGCACCTGTTCTATATATGAGTCAAACATGTGGCCTTATTTAACCACAGGGCAAAGACCAAAGAAAGACAATACAACAAAGGAAGGCTTTTAGAAGTAGTCCGTAGGAAGCCCGGTTATAACGTCTACTACTTCTCAGTAGAGGCTAATTGTTCGGTTCGCTGTAGGGGTCTAATTTGAAGCTATATTTACTTAAACTCCAAACAAAACAACACGAGATCGCTTGATTTACCACAATATCAATCAATTTTGTGGGGAATTGCTTATGAAGTCTTTGCGTCACATTCTCAAGAGACTACGCTGTATGAAGTCAAATTGCTGTGAAAAACTACATGGCGATTGGCGGAACAACCCCTGTTCTAGATTATGGCTATAAAACTGGATAGCTTTTTGATATCCTAGTTCAGGGTTCACCAATCGTATGCCCGGTGATGCCGTGTCGCTCGTGAGAACACTATAAAGCTCCTTCGAGGACGATATGAGTCACCCGACAACCTGTTTCAAAGATATCTTAATAAGTTTTTAGTGGATGTACTGGTGCGCGAGTGACACAATCGCGACAGGAATTCAGTTGTCGATTTTTTTTCACGCACGTGATTAAACATCACCAAAATGCGCTTTGAAAAAAAGTATCTGACCAACTTCAGTGTTTTTGCGTTAAATTGAATGGAAGTGATATCGTATTTTTGCAAATTAAATGTATACGCCAGACCTTTGTTAAATAAACGTTAAATCCGTTGTTTGAATGATGTCATGGAATGAATCTTAAGACAAAGTAACGTAAGAGTGGTTAAGATTGGCCTGTTGTTACTTGTTAGGCTAATTATAAGGGCTAAACATGCAGGCTTATTTATTGCCAGCTTCTGTTTGGGTTTCATATTCGATTAATCAGCGTTTTAAGGATGCTGAGTTTAAGTTCATTGCAATGTGCAACTTTTACAGTATATTTAGTTGAAAAGCATACTGGAAAGATGTATACCTAAATAATACTGTAGCCCTAATGACAGGGCAGACTTCTGTAACGTTTATCTTAGGCAGTGGCTATTTTGCCGTCGACGGCAATTTACCCTCAGAGACTATTTTGCCGTGAGTTGTTTGTGATTGGTCAATCTTAATGACGTACTAAACATGTGACTTTTGGTCGTCTCTGATTGGTCAATTTTAATAATCAAAAAAAAATTTTGCACCCCCAGGTCTCTATCCCTCACCCTGCACACTCCCTTGCAGTGTACACTGCCCCGTACATTTACATACCGGGCCTGCCCCTTCAGTGTACACTGCCTTTCTTTTAAAGCCCTGGCCAGCTGAGATTCGAACCCGATACCTTGGTATCTCAAGACCAGCGCTCTATCCACTACACCACAGAGTCACTGGTGCGATGTTAGCAAATTTGGCTATATAAACACACGTGAATGATCACGGCAAAATAGATTCCAAGGGCAAATTGCCGTCGACGGCGAAATAGCCACTGCCTTTATCTTATGTCTTTGAATTTTTTTGTCAATAACGCTTGCAGACCAGTTATATTGATATATCAGATGAAATTTCGTGACCTTAATTATTCCTTAAACAATTTTTCCACAAAAGTCATTTATTTCAGCCTATGCCAATGTGACCTCCATTTTCCTCCATGACTAACCGAAGCCATTTCTTTCATGTACAAATGCTTTTGCATATTTCATCGGTCAGTATCTCCTTCTGTGATATTATCTTGTTCATTAACGCCTGTTCAGTCAATTTGTCTTGCACTGCTTGGTAAACTTTTTTTTTCAACGAGTCCCATATGGTATAATGCATTAGGTTGCAGTTAGGAGTTAGCAGAAGCCATTCATCCTTCTTGATTGATTTTGGTGTAGCCTCCTCCAAATGAGCTTGGGTTACCCTACTTGTGTGGGAAGCAGGTAAATTACCCTACAATTATGACGTCACAAAGTGCTTATTCGAGAATTACTTGTAAAATTTTACTCTGATATTGCATTTTTTGAGACATTTTGAATTTAACAATACATTATTTGCAACTGATCTTTTAAATACTTTGTAAAAGTGTTAATAATACCTTGAGGCAGTGGCTATTTCGCCGTCGATGGCAATTTGCCTTTGGAATCTATTTGCCGTAATCATTCACGTGTGTTTATATAGCTGCATTTGCTATAATTACGCCAGTGACACTGGTGTAGTAAATAATGCGCTGGTCTTGAGCACCATGGTTGCTGGTTCGAATCTCAGCTGGCAGGGCATTAAAAAAAAGGCAGTGTACACCAAAGGGGCAGGCCTGGTATGTAAATGTATAGGGCAGTGTACACTGGAAGGGAGTGTACAAGATGGAGGATAGAGACCTGGGGGTGCAAAATTTTTTTAATTGGTTTTTAAAATTGACCAATCAGAAACGACCAAAAGTCACATATTTAGTACGTCATTTAGATTGACCAATCACAAATAACTCACGGCAAAGTAGTCTCTGAGGGTAAATTGCCATCAACGGCAAAATAGCCACTGCCATATTTTAAAGTTACTGTGTGTAAACTTTCAATTAACTTTGTTATACTATTGCCCAAAAAATTCTTAACAAAAAGCAGTTCACTTTTTTGGCATACCTGATTTAGTACATGTATATATAAAATTTACACTGTAATTAATAAAACAATGTGTGAGCAGAAATACTGCAAATTGTGCACAACATGGTAAAACATACCTTCTACTGCTTTGCAAGTGAACAAGACTAAAAGTGTGGAAGTTGTAAGAGTGAGGTAAACACATCTTGATTGGCTGCCATCCCTAAACCCCTGTACTTTTATGTAAAGTTCAGATGCATAAACGCTTGGCAATGCCACACTGATTATTCCTAAATTTGTACAAAAATTTTTTCTAGCATTTATATTGTTTAATAGATAGATAGGCTTACTTGCAGTACCACCATGGCATTTGTTACCTGATTAATTGTTATTTGTTTTGATGTGTTATTTTATCATTTAAAGTAGCTGATGATGTATCTCAAAAGGCAAAATTAAATCATTAGTCTGATGATTGTGAGCGGAGTGCACTGTGGTAGTTGTTATTGCATTTCAATTGCCTCTTGTACATTTTATGAGTTAACAATCAGCGCTTTTTTCTAACTTGCAAAAATTGAATTCATGTACTGATTGTCTGCCTGATTCAAGTGTTTCAACTACCATAATCTTTGTTTTTTGTGCTTTTTTGTATATCTTGGGTGTTGGAGGTTTTTTCTGTGGTTTTTACAAAAATCTCTTTTAACAGCAATTAGTATTTGTACTACTACTGGTGGCCAGTTGTCTTTGCAGCCTTTTGTTCAATATGTCTGCAGTGTAAACTGTAACCTGTACTGACTGTTAGATCTGGAATCAGCATTGACTGTTATATTTGCAGTGCTGGCAAAAAGTTCAAAAACTTTAAATTTAAGTAGTTTTGATTGGTGTCTAAAATTTTATAAAAACCAATCTTAAGCTCTTCTTATGAATAAGCCTTAATGCTGATTCACGATTTTGTGAAATTTTAACATTTCAATTGTAATGCAGCCAGTATTTTAGGAGTCCCTGGTTACTATACTAGATATTAGTGCAGACGACGCAATATGGCGCTTATGAAAGGTATTGGAAATGTGATAACATTCATCAAGATTTTAGTAAAAATAAAAACTATTAATCTGCTTATTAAAGCTTTTTCCAAAAAGTACTAAACATTTTGCTGACACTGTATAGTGAAATAAATCAATTAGCTTAGGCATACTTAAAAATGTCGAAAGTATTCTAATTGCTGTACTTTTTTACAGCTATATTTATTCTCTTTTAGACAGCTTAGTTTATGTGTGCGCTGTTAGGTAAACTTTTACCAGTCAGAGCTTTTTCTGTTTGTTGGTTGAAATAAAGGTGATGCAGATGGAACCAATAATTCCCAACAATGCTTCAAGTGTATCATTAACCTCAAAAAATGAATTTCATGTCTATAAAAGAAGATTTTTTTTGTTGGCTACTTTATTTGTTCTCAATCTTTCTAATGCAATGGTAATGTATGCCAGTACACTATTTACTTATAGAATTAAGCCCATAAACCAAGAAGCTGATTGCTTGTTAACATTTATGAATTAACAACAAAAACTAGTCTATGATAATCAGATCACACATGTTGTAGTCAGTTATTACATTTTTGCTATACCATTTACTAAAAAGCTATTTATCAGTAATTCTACGGCAATGTTGGGTGCAAATCTGTTCTCTCTTCAAGAATTGCCAGTGCTTCTCCCACTGTTGCTACTTTTTTATTACAAATAGTGGAAATTACTCTATGCTGGCTATCCCAAATGCACAACAACATAGCCACCATAAGGCTCAAATGTGCTATTATTGTTACCACAAATGGTGCTCCTGCCTATTGAATTATTCTGTTGACATTTCAAATACTTTTTGTTTATACAACTAATGGTGATGTATATAATGTAGTTTCAGTAGCATTACACGTAGATTTTGACAACAAAGTGAAATATTGACATTTAGCTTTATAAGCAACAAAGAAAAATTTCCTAGGCTACTTCATTTCTATTCAGCAATGAAGTAAAGTGGGTTGGAGCATTGTTTTATTCAACAATGAGAGCATGGTTGTGACTTTGTGAGTTCATACCCTGCAATCCCTCTGTGATTATTGTCTGGGGCAGGGGTGTTAAACTCGTAGGCTTCTCAGGGCTACACTGCACATATGAGCAATTGTGCCAAGGGCTGCATGAAGTTTTCGATTTGGAGATCACCACTTCTGCAGGCAACAATCTCTGTAATGTAGCCACTGCGAGGTCGATCTCCAAAAAAAAAAGGTCATTACTTCTTCAGCATCTCCACACCATTGCCCTTATTAGGGCAAATTGAGTTCTGTTGTTACACCAAGTGGAATTATCTCTGGATAAAAAAAATCTATACCTCTCAAGTGTTGCCTGTGATCAGGGGTTCAAACGTTTGTTCAAAGATGATATGTTGCAATACAGCCGAAATTCATTAAGAATTTTAGAATCGTCTTATGGGCTGCAAGTTTGACACCCCTGGTCTAGGAAAATGCACTTGCTTGCAATTTTTTAGGTTGTTTGGTGTTGCACTGTTGGTAGTAAAAATGTACTTGGCTTGCAGTAGCCTGACGCGAATTGTTCTAGGTCTGTATGCCATTCACAAAAAGTTTTTTTGTGAATAGTAGTGATGATGATGATGAGAACTTATTCAACTCATCAAACACAAAACTAATGGGAAAGTTTCTAAAGCTGTGAAGTAACTACACTTTTCAAGTCCGCAGTCATCCATTCTTTTTGTTGCGGTTTGGGCAAGCCTTAGTTTAAATCCAATTTATAAGTTTGAAAACAAGTAGCAATTATGCCACATGTCATGTAGGATTCCTAGTATTTTGGTGACACTTCTAATGCTTTATTTATTGCTCAACACTGCTGACGACTGGAGAATGTAGTAGCAGAAGAATGCAAGTAACTGGCTGAACAGTAATTTATAAATAAAAGGTGTCTCATTACAAACATAACCAATTCATATGCTTTTCTCATAGACTAGACAGAAAGGTCAAGAACTGTTTAGGTGTTCTGAAAGCTGATAACATAAAAATTAAAACGAGCATCTATTGAACTACATATCACCAAAAATTTAACGTTTACACAGCATGTTTTAAAGGTCCATCTTTGTGCTGTTTGCGTACTTGGAGCCTTCAACCAAAATTGGCAATAACCCTGACGCATTCTTCCTTTTGTATTCTGCAGATCTGCTGAGTTATAGCCGTCCTCAGTTTTGCTATTGATTGTAAATTCGTTTGCCCTTTGAGGGCTTAAAATTGATGATCCAGTTTCTTTGAATTTCTTTACCTGGCAGCTAATTTGAAATTTTTTGGAACAGTTGTTGAAATTGAAGCTTCTGCAGTATTTTGCTTGTACAGATTTGAACGATTTTGTCTCCAGGTAGACTGCAACGCCAAATGTATTTTTGTCCATTGGTTATGACATTTTTTATTGATTTCAAAACGTTATGCTTTTATCTACAAACCCTGTAAAATATAAGAGTAATATCTGTAATGTTGGCTAAGATATTAATCTTCAAATGGGTCACGTTTATAGTGAGACACCCTGTAGAACTTGGTTATAATGACAGTTTAAAAGGAATAAAAAAACTGACAACTTAAATGAATTCGACAAAGATGATTTGTTTTAGTTCAATCATTTTTTTTGGAAAACCATCTTACCCTAAAACTTATTGCAATTCCAACTGGGGTTGCACGTCCATATTTTTGAAGCAATTCTTCAGACAACATAGTACAAACAGTCAATCTTTCTCTTTAACTAAGGAGTCTTTTGTTTTCAACCCTGTTTTTTGCTTTTCAGCTTTGGCTTACCTTTGGACCGGTTGCCTACAAATCTGCCACATTTTATGATACAACTTTGGATGCAATAAATTTTTTGTCCTTAGTTTTCATGATAACTGGAATTCCTTGTGGAGTTGTGGCTACGTGGTTGATTGATACAATTGGCCTTCGTTTTTCTGTCATATTAAGTGCATGGTTAAATTTTCTTGGTGCTGCCGTGCGAGTTGTGAGTGCCATTGATGGTATTAGTGAGTCTGCCATGCTCCCTGTTGTCTTCGTTGGCCAAACTGTGGCAGCTTTAGCTCAACCATTTGTTCTGTTTGCTCCAACTAAACTATCTGCTCTGTGGTTTCATGAGGACGAAAGAGCTGTTTCTAATATGATTGCTACGGTTGGTAAGTGTTAGGCATTTGATGTGATGAATCTGTTTGGTGGTAAAATAAAACCTGAAGTGCCAGGGCATTATTGTATTTTCTTTTATGCATATAAAAGTTTTGTTCTAGCTGGAAAATCAGTACAGGTTGACCATCATTATTAATCCGGAATTATTGGGACCTAGGGGATGCCGGATTAGCCATTTTGCCGTATTAGCCATTTATTGTCTCAGAATACGCAAGCCCAGTTGCTAACCACCTCATCTTAAAATTGAAATATCCTCCAAATCAGTACAAGTTGGTTAATAAAGAAAAGACAAGTAAAATGTTAATGAAATACAGGTAGAATAATTGGCACAAGTACAGCACAGGACAAGCTGGTGCAGTGACCCAGGAAATTTGAAATTACAATACAGAGTGCGGGTACTGTTTTCTAGGTTAAATTAGAGCCAGATTACTGATTGCCGGATTAGTGATGGTCAACCTGTACCAACTTTTGAAATTTGATCAGTAAATTTTTAAGATATCGAGTTTTTAATTGCTGCATCAAAATCTGAAGCAATCAATACAACATGGCCTTACATCAAGGCTTCGACGTCTTACCCGATTTACTGATTGTTATGGGCTAGATCAGGGGTGGGCAATTGTTTTGGCTTGCGGTCACGGAAGCTAGCTGAGGGCCCCACTTTTTAACGAACGCATTGGTATATTATTCTAATTGACTTGCATTTTAAATTTGGTATAACATTAAAAACCAACGATTATTATTAGGCAGATGAATCAAAGTAGTTTTATTCAATTGAAAATCCAAGCACATATAATTTTCAAAGTCTATCGATGAGAAAAATGTACCCGATCACGTTCTTCTACATTAATTAATTTTTTTTAATTATTTGTTTGAGGCTTTTGCGGGCTGCACAAAAGTTCGTTGCGGGCCACAGTTTGCCCACCTTTAGGCTAGATGATGGTTTTATTTCGTAAAATTAACTTCAATAATATTTTAATAATGTCATACGGTTTCAGTATAAACAAAAGTAAAGTGATTAAGTAGCTTTTAAATGCTTTGTACACGAATTGGAATTGAAATGAGTGTTATGCTGTGAAATGTTGGTTTTATTTTTGCATAGCGTCATATATAAGTGATGCAAAGAGCCTTATAAAATGGCTCACTAAGAATAAACTGGAAGCGTTACTAAAGAAAAGACGACGTGTTTGCTGATGGCGATCAGCTTTTTATAAAAACTTTAAAGCCCAATTTTTTGCTTCCATGGCTCTTCAAGAATAGTTTTGATAAGCGTGTTGATCGTCAGTTTGGACAATTATATATTGACGTTTGAAGGTGCTTATTAGAGTAATTTTTTTTCTAGAAAGCACAATTAAAAGTGTGTGCATAGAATATACTTACACCTTCCAAACGCTTTTGCTAAATAAAAAAGTTATTACTGCTACTAATTGTATGCCCTTTCTGTTAAAGAATTATCATAAACGAATTTACATACAGCAGCTGCAGATGCGAATTTGTATGTTATTTTACATTATAGTACAACAATATTTTAGTGCTATGCAATACAAGATTTTTCAATAGACATTATTTATTAGCGTTGACTTTCCGATATGAGGTCTTATGTATTTTTCAGCCAATCCACTGGGCATTATGCTCACAAACATTCTGTCACCTCTTCTCGCACAGACCGCTTCACGAGAAGACATGCTATTAATGGTGAGCTTGGCTTTTTATGGTATAATTGTCTTAATGTGGAACGCTAACTTTCGATGTGCTTTTCAGCTTGGAGTGCAGTGTATTCCTGCTGTAATTGCTGTTGTCATGGCCACGTTTGGCTGGTGGTCTAATAGACCCCCTACTCCTCCTTCTGCTAGCGCTGAAACTGATTCGGAACGTTTTATTGTCGGATTGAAAATGCTGTTGCGAAATCCACCGTATTATATTTTGGCTACGGCTGTTGGAGCTGGAATCGGATTGTTTAGTGTTTTAACCACCTTGCTGTCTCAAATATTGTGCCCTTGGGGTTATACTGATGTAAGTAATCCTTTTGGGCTGATACTGATGTATATAAGTTTATGGGTAACAAAGAAGTTTCGTTGCGTATATTCATATTGTACTGGGATGTTTAAAAACGTATATGGTCATAACAGTAGGTTTTGAAAAGAGAGACTAAAGCCAAAAAACTTTAATCAGGCCTGCCCAAGTCGTTAGGCCTAAAATTTATCACCAGAAATGATGTAATATTGAAATAAGATGGTATTTGATTACACAGCAATCTTACACTGTTATTTTATGTTTAGCTTGGATAATTTACACACTTGTCTACAATTCTTTATTAAGAGGAACTGAGTTGTAGTGAAACGATATTTTTGTTTCCAGCGTAATAGTAATAGTATTCGAATTGAGCTATTTTATTTGTAATTTGTATATTGAAACAAGCAAACGATTTTGTTTTAGGTTTTTCTCGATTTTGCTGGTTGCATGATGCTAGTACTTGCTTCACATGTTTTTTCAGTTTCAGTATCCACTGACTTATACTTGGTAGCATGCTGCAGGTAGTAGCAAACAAGCATTTAAATATCAAATTATTTTATTGTCATGCAAATGTGTTGGCGCTTGCGGCACGTTTTAAGCATCAAACTAAGTGTTCGACTTGAGAGACTCGCTGTGTCATGCGTGTGGATTTTGAAGAAAAGATTTTAATCTTTTTGCCTTTTCTACTTGCAGACTTTCGTCGGTACTGTCTGTGCATCAGCGTTGATAGGTGCTGGTGTTGTTGGCGCAGCTATCGCTGGGGTTATTGTCGACAAGACAAAACGTTATATTGAAGTGACAAAGATTTGCTATTCGGTTGCCGTGACTGCTTTGGTTGTGTTTGCAGTGGTAAGATGTTGCTCAATTAAATGCTCATAGGAGTAAGCAGATTGCAATATTTTTGAAACTGCATTGCTGATTAGTAATTACTTAGTTTATTCGAGCACAAATTAATCGGCTATTCAACAAACTAGATGATTGTGTACATTTTAATTCATGAAAAATAAGGTGGTTTAGGCAAAATCTTAGTACAATCTGTGACTTTTTTTTACTCGCAATCAAATTTATTTATTTGTTTCTTTCCCGGAGTGCAGTAATATTGAAATTGTTTGCTAAGTTCAATGAATAAACCTTCAGTCTACTGTGTACTAATTGCGCATCATTGGTAGCGCAGTTGGCTGAAAACTAATTTTATCTTTGATGCGAATATATTTCGGTTTCTTGTAACTTTCTTTTTGTTAGATGCAAAACAAAAGTGGTCAATCCATTGTCCTTGCGTTCATGTGCGGAATATTTGGCTTTTTCGGATTACCGGTTTATCCAATCGGCAACGAGCTTGCAGTGGAAACCACCTATCCCGTGGGAGAAGCAACCAGTTCTGGTATTGTGTTCATGCTTGGGTAAGCGCATCAAACCATACTTGACCAAGTGTTTATTTGATCCTAATCATCAATAAATATTTCGTAATCTAGTTCAGGTCTTTGCCTCTCTTTGCATTCTATCCTTCAAGAATTTACCTAGCAAAGTACTAGTAACACTAAAGCAGTTGGTGTGTTCTTTAATTTAACCGTAGTAATACGCGCAGAGGCAAAGATTTGTTCTGCATTATGATGCAGGATGATTTCAATGTATAATAATTTTTCTAGTTTTTTAAATGCTTATGATTTTATAAAGTACAAAGCACTTGCATTGAATATTGCACTATAGACATGTTTTGGTTACCTTTTTAGAAAATAATCTGAATAGCTCAGCTTAGAAAAAGCAAAACCACAAACAATGTTTCAAGTTTGGCAAAAATGATTTTCTCTCGTGACTCGTATTTTCATTAAAGGCTGGTTTCCATTAGGCGTAAATTGCAGGAATTCTTTGTTTCACGTTACGCCTGCAATCTACGCTTAATGGAAACCAGCCTTAAGTTATTAAAATTGGGACCGATTGATTTAATTCATAATTGCCCGCGCGGAAATAACATTGGAAAATACTTGATAGGATTTATTACTCCATCAAACTTTTGTGAGCAATTGCCCTATAGCTTACAGCCACTTTACCCTGGCTGATATTATTATTTGTCAGATCGCCTGTATCGTCAGTTGTTCTATATCAGAATGTCGCGACCTCAAGCAGAACGCACAGACCTTATTGTGGAAGTTGTGCTCGTAGTGATCTATTTTAAGTCATTTTTTAATGTGTATAGAGAAGAAACAAACGACGGGATGCATTAAAAAAATATTAATAGATTTACTAGCCAAAATTAATGAGCTGATAATGACAGCAATATTAATTTTCGTTCTGGTCATATCATCTGTGTAAGCAAATACGTGCAATTGCTTATGTTGACAATCATTGTTGACTGTCATGGCAGTGCTTGTCTTGCAGTGGTGGCAAGTCCAAAGTTCTGTGTTGATGTAGCTTAGGGAAAGCCGATCGCCGCAGTTTCTCGTACTTGTAATGTTTGTAGTGAAACACCAAACTGCGATCCATGTGTGAACACCAGTTAAGGCCAGTTTTCATTAAAGGTATTTGCGGCGTAGCGTAAAACTTCTTTCAGTTTTATGCGCGGGGGAGGAGTTAGCCTGTAAAGTAACTTCAAACAAATGAACAAAAAAATTTTACTCTACCGGCAATTTACGCCTTATGGAAACTAGCTTTATAAGTGTAAAGTTTTTAAATGACTGAATAAGCAAGGTACCGCATTTAACCAATTTTTCAGACAAATACAAGGCATTATCCTGGTTGTGGTTATGCAATCAATTGGAAAGCCTTTAAATGGCACCACCGATGTACCAAACAACACGTGCACGAGCGACAATTTAGGTTCAGTGCCTATTCTGGACATGTCGAGTAAGTTGCAAATGAACTATGTATTTATTTTTATCTAAATAGGCCATATTCAAAATTGTGCTGGTCATAAGTTGTCTCGCCTATTCTGTACATGTCGAGTAAATTACAAATGATATAAATATTTATTAGATAATCTAATATTTATCTAACTGAGCCATATTCGAAACCATGTGGGTCATCATAAGTTGTTTCGTACGATCTTTCTGACATTGCGTATGCAAGCAGTATGTTGCTTCAGTTTTTAGGTAAGACTTGTCCATGGAAGTGGGGTCCTTAAACGAGTCACGAGGTATAATAACGGAAAATAATCAAGCCAAATGGCCTTGTAATCTGTGTGGTGTTTAAGATAAGGCTGGCAGCATGTAAATAGCATAAGAAATTGTTAGTTATGTTATACTTATTCCTATCCTCTGGCAACAGGAAAATTATACAGTTATACTTAGAACAACTTGTGTTCACTTACTAAAAGTTATTACCTAACTGGACGGCGCACATTTTAATAGCTAGCACTTGCAGTAAAGTTGCCGTGTGAAACAAACGTAAGCCACATCGGCTTTGAACTAACAAACCTTTATCACACGAAGCTACCAACATGTTGATTTTCGGTTCTTTTTTCCCGCGATTACGCAGGCTTAGATGCCCTGATTCAATGTATATCTACCGCTACTCACTCGCTTTCGAATCCGACTTTTTGCTGGAGCAACGCAGCACTTTCAACTCCGGATGTCGTGACTGACTTAGTATCAGTGATGTTTCAGTGGAGTTTCAACTCCAGTCCTTTTGTTTCTAAATCCGGAGCGATAACCATCAGACCACGGCGGTCACCCAGCTGATGTATTAGCACTGAAGCACAGCTCGTATCAAGTCCATTCAACTAAGGATTTAGCAAGTTCGTTACAGGAAGCACAGTCTTCATTCACTATTACCATTTCAATCTGTGTGTTTTTCCGTCGTTAGTAGACTCTGTAGTTGCAGTTTCCTTCTTTACATAGCGATATAAGGTGTGATTGCAGTAGCAGCGGGAAATCTTAAATTAAATAACGTGGGTTGTTCAAGCGCTGGCGGCGTGCTTAATTTCTAGTTAAGTGTGCTATTCTGCGTGCATTTTTGCATTATTTTGCTGTTTCAATGCTCTTCATCTCCGCATTGTTGCACAGTTCCTGTCTATGTTATGGTGGGTTATGCCGGACTTGTCGCTGTCATCTACGTTGTCTTCTTCCGAACTGACTACAAGCGCTTAAACGCTGAACGAGAAACAGAATTTGAAGACCAGTATCGTCCCGCCCCTCAAAGCAGCTCGGGAGAATCAGCCAATACTAGCCCCGAGCACAAAATCCCTGCCAATGAAAAATTATCTGATGATGATGATGCAATGGTCGAACAAAGCTCAGGTCACGCAAAGCAGCTCATTGCCCAGTTTTAACTGAAACCGACTTTTTTACGGATATTGTGCTTACTTTAACCAGCCTAGATCAGCGCGAGATGCCAAAACGATTTCGATGAGATTCGAATCGACAGCCTGCCTATTCCTGTTTGATAGGAGCTATGCCAATTGGCGGGCTATAAGTTCTGAATGCTATGGAAACCGTTTTAGCTTTTTGCTCTGCTCTTTGGTATCAAAATCATAATATGCGTGATTGTTAACGAGGCCAGTTTGAAATCGTTGTACGTTTACTGTTTGGGACAGTTTCTCGTAGTTCACAATGAAGGCTGTTTTCTTGTATTCCAAATTGCTTTTTTTACGAAAAATCCTGTTCCAATACCTTTTTTATCTGTCACTTTTGTGGGGTTATATTGAAAAACAAATTAATTTTTTTTCGGTTTTGCAATTTTTTTAAACGTCCATTCGATATCAGCCTGGCAGCCAACGTAAAGCGGTGGCGTTAGTCATCGATCAACAAGCTCAATTACTGCGGTACTACAGCTGCTTCTCTTTGTACCAGTTTTGATGCTCGTGCATTCTGTCGGACAATATGGTTTGTTAGTTTTTGTTATGGTCAAGCGCTCGCCCTCATTATTTTTGCATTGGCCCTTGTTTCTTGATTCGTCAAACAAATAAAATGCGGCAAATACTGCTAAATGCAATTTTCAAGTTTTACACCATCAAACATTTATCATGAGGAGACAAAATCCGAATTATTCGACATTGCATAGCAATTACACGTCATTGATTACACGTAAGGGCGTTTAAATAAAAATATCGCTCTACGTTCTATTCTTCAACACTGTGCTACTTGCCACTATAAGCAATCTTCATTTTCTTAATTGATTTTCGACCTTTACGAAAACTAGCTTATATATTATTTATGAAGGCTGCTTTCCCATTTGCTACTTCTCGAATCGATAACCCACATTCCACGTAACTTTTGACAATTACTGTTGGCTTAATAACGATCAGCAGCATTGCCTGTCATTGCGGTGGCAGCTGCTGTAACTGAGGAAAACATTTGAAATACCGGCATCGCAGTGACGATATGTTGTGTGCTTGGTCTTGAAATATTTTGCGTGATTTTTGTTGTATCTGATGTAAATTGTGTTCAATTAACTATAACATAGAATATGTTTTCAAGATAATAAATGAAAGCTATAAGAAAAAAAAATTATGAAGCCGGAAGTTGGCCGAGATGCTCAAATGGCTTTGAAATAGATAACGCTTGCTAGCCAGCCAATAACAAAGTTTAACGAAAATATAACAAAACTATAACAAAGTTTACGGAATACGTGCAAACTTATTAAGTCATTTTTTAAAATGCTTACAACTGTGTGGTCCTGTGTAAATGTAATTTTATTTGCTGAAAATGTAATTTGCGTAGTGTAGAATTGAAAATCTTCACTTCATTGTTTTGTTGTCAGGTCAATTGTATGCAGATTAATTTGTAGTGTAGTATATTTTTGTAATTGTGTTCAATGTAGTTTTGTATACATGTCAAGTGATTTCTTACGCTCTGCCAAAAGAGTTAAAGCGTTTTTAGAAATTTATTTTTGTGTTCCGTGTGTACTATCTCGCTTTATGTTTTGTGTTGGGTTGTACGGTAATCAACAGAGCTCTCCATGGTCAGAAATCTACTCACACTTGATAGGAAGTGGCCCGAATTAGAATAAAGAGACTGGGCCTGGCTCAAGCAATGAAGAAAAATGGCACGCCCATGTAAAACTACTCGCCAGACAACTAACTCTTTTAAGACTGGTTTCCATTAGGCGTAGATTGCAGGCGTAGCGTGAAAAATTCTTTGTTTCTCTATTTAGTTTTATGCGCGGAGCGAGCGCGTTCTTTTCAACAAAAAAATTTTCACCCCACGCTTGCAATCTACGCCTAATAGAAACCAGCCTTTAGTTTCATTGTAAGACTTAAAATAGGTTTTTATTATTCTGTTATGGCGTTCTGCCATTAACTTACATTTGATAGCTTGTCAGGTTTATAAGCGTTTTGTGATGCAAACCCTGCATATCCATTATTCCAAATCAAAATTGTTTTGCAATCTGTTAGGCTCATCTAGGATTTGTAGCAAAATTAGTAGTCAAAACAGTTCTTTTTTCAATTGCAAAAAACTCAGGGAAAAGTAATGTTTGTGTAGCGTCCGGTCAAAGATTAGCTTTCTATTGTGTGTACACCTACTTTTGCAGCTCGCATTGTGCTTTCTATTTCATAGCTACCATGGATGTCGCTGCAACAAGTATAATTTGATTTTCATCTGGCATGTTTCGATATTAGTTTCATTTCTGGACAGTTTACGTGCGATTGCGATGTTGTAACCGATATCACTTGAGGAGTGCCCGGGGTAACTGGGACCCTCGGGAAGGCCAACAGTCATTTTGACCCAACCCAAACGAGGTTGAGGACCGCACCACCACATTTAGGCGGCTCTTGATTGTTGCTAGTGCCCTCTGCAATCCCTTGTAGTCTGTCTTATCTAAACTCTTTGACACACAAGTTTCCTAGATTTCCATTGAGGAACTTGTGCTCTCGTCATGCTCACTGTGTTCTCTTTCATCTTCGTTGTAACAGACAAAGCCTACTGTTGAGCTCTTATCTCTCTAGGATTGGCAGAATCGAAAATCCTTCTTGCAACGCCTGCTGGCACACGTTCTAGGACATCCCTCATCTCATTCTGTTCTGTCCGGCTATAGACTTTTTGCGCCTCTCGTTCTTTGGCGACTCTCTGTCTCTTACGACCTCTGGTCCAGGCCCTGGAGAGTTGCCCGGCTTCTGGAGCTCCATGGTCTTCCGCCATACTCCCATCCCTTGGAAGGGGTCGGGTAACAACCACAACGTATCATTTGCTGTCAAAACTTTTCATCATTGTTTTGATTCATTTTCATCTTTGACGCTATGCTGGGTAGAAACATTTTTTTTGCTCTAAATTATTTAGTGTATCTAAAGTGAAAAAAGTATATTTTGTTAAAGCAGTTACCTAGCGGCACAATAATATGACATAATACGTATACAATAAGACGCCATTTATTTTGGTTTTATTAAAATCGTAAGCTATCATTGTATGCATTTAATAAAAATTTACTGTTGTTTTTCCCATGATGCCATAAAACTGTGTATTAATATTTTTGTGTATTCTGTTTTCGCTGGTATCAAGTGTTTTGAACTAACCAATCAATCTTAGCGAATTGCATTTGGATGCATTAAAAATTTTGTTAATTTTTTAATGTTGTGTGGGTGAGAGAGTTGCTGTTCTTACATTGGACGTCCACTTTGTTGTGATGAAGAGCAATTGCAACATCTGATTTTTGTGAACTCGTTGAATCAGAATTTACCCGAGTAGGCTGGATACCGTCACAGCCAAGATCATGCATTACATGCTAAATAAGTTTATAAATATACTGGCTGGCCAATAAGTAGCCGGACAGTTAGAAGAGCAAAATTCAAATCGCTAATCACTCATGAAAATAACATTAAATGTACTCAATTTAATCATTTAACAAAAATATTCATCTAGAGCAGCATTTCTCAACCGGGGTTCCGCGGAACCCTAGGGTCCCGCAGACGATCATTAAGGGTTCCGCGAGAAAAATGAGATAAGCTAATACTCTTTTTCTAAGTGTGGTAAAATTTTGTCACCAGAATTTTGACTTTTTGACCTATTTCTAAGCCAGGCTCTTAAAAGAACTAATTAATCGTTCACATTTAATATTTGGGATTCCTAACTTCGCTTTAAGGGCTCTGTAGACTTTCGTACTCATGCTGTCGATTTTATATTGATCCAAACGTTCCCATGGCTAATTAAAAAAGAACCTGGGCGTGGGAATGTTAGTCATCGATTCAATTTCCGACTGAAAGTGTAGGGTGCACTCAACCGTAAACTCTGATATTTCTGACTAAGTTTACGACACACATTTAATTTCGTATTTGGGAATTTCATATACACAGTCTTGTCTTTCTCTTATCTCGAGGTGGGTTCTACTTTTTTTAGTTCTTTGAGCTCAAGTAAATCAATTTATTTTTTTCTATTTTTACAGAAATACCCAATCTATCAATGTGGCAATTTTTGAAGAGGAAACGTTCAGAAAATCATAACGAGGGTGGTGATGAAGAGTCACAGGCTCCTGATAAATTCCAAAGCACCAACAGTAAGTCAACATCGGGCATAAATAGGATTCGTCTTTACAATGAAAGTTATCTCTCAATGGGCTTCACATGGACCGGTGACCCAAGCTGTCCCATTCCATTGTGTACCGTCTGTGGTAAACGACTAGCAAATGCAGCAATGGCTCCAGCTAAATTGAAAAGACATTTTGCAACCAATCACAGTCATTTGAAAAATAAAAGTGTAGATTATTTTAAAAGGCTGTTGGAATCTCAAAAGAAACAGAGTACAGCTTTTTTAAATAAGGTTAGTGTAGGTGAAAAGGCTCTTGAAGCAAGTTATTTGGTAGCAGAAATTATTGCACAGAAAAGGAAAAGTCACACAGTTGGTGAGAACCTAATATTGCCAGCTTGTAAAATTATGGTCGGTAAAATGCTCGGACAAAATGCAGTACAAGAAATTGAAAATGTTCCACTTTCAGACTCTACAATAAGTCGACGTATTGATGATATGGCACATGACATTGAAGAGGTTTTGTGTGACAAATTGGAAAATAGCATTTTTTCTATTCAGGTTGATGAGTCAACTGATATTACCAATAAATGCCATGTTATAGCTTTCGTAAGATTTGTCAATGAGGGTAAAATTCAAGAAAACTTCCTATGTTGCAAAGAACTGTCAGAGACGAGCAAAGGAATAGATGTATTTAATATTTTGTCCTCTTATCTGGAAACAAGAGGTCTCTCCTGGAAAGATTGCGTTGGCATCTGCACTGACGGTGCTCCATCAATGGTTGGCTCCATGAAAGGGTTTGCTTCTCTTGTAAAACAAGAAAACCCTAACATAATCTCAACACATTGCTTTCTTCACAGGGAGGAGTTGATTTCAAAATCTCTTGGAGATGATCTGAAAAAAGTTTTTGATGATGTTATAAAAATGGTAAACTTTATTAAACAAAGACCAGTTCACTCCAGAATGTTTAGAAGATTATGTGAAAACCTGGACACAGAACACATTAATTTATTGCAACATACGGAAATCCGGTGGCTGAGTAGAGGAAGAGTTCTAGATAGAATGTTTGAGCTGAAAGATGAGTTGCACAAATACCTTCAAGAAACAAATAAGCAAGATTTTGCCAAATGCTTTGAAGATGAACATTGGCTACAGAAACTAAGCTACTTAGCAGACATTTTTTATCACATGAATCAACTAAACAAGTCACTGCAAGGCCCCAGAGAAAATATATTGACTTCTAGTGATAAAATTCTTGCATTTAAAAAAAGACTGGATTTGTGGAAAAGCCATGTTGCAAAAGGGAATTTTGATATGTTTCCGCGATTTTTGAAAAGTAAAAGTGGAGATGGATGTAAGAAAACTTCATGTCTTATTGAATCCCATCTGGAGGAGCTGTATATCAGAATTGAAAATTATTTTCCTTCCCTTTCAACACAGGCGTATGATTGGATACGGGATCCTTTCTCAGAATCTGCTTGTCATCCTGAGAATCTGACATTAAAAGAAGAGGAAGAACTTTGTGAGCTGCAGTGTGATCGTACACTAAAGATGAGATTTACAGACCTGTCTTTGGACGAGTTCTGGATTTCTGTGAAAGAAGAGTTTCCTACTATTCATAGGAAAGCAAGTAAAATATTGCTGCAGTTTTCAACGTCTTACATGTGTGAACAAGCCTTCTCTTGTTTAACGAGTATTAAGAGTAAAGACAGAAATCGTCTTCTTTCAGTTGAAAATGAAATCCGGGTGTGTTTATCTAAAGTTCGACCTCGAATTAAATATTTGTGTAACAAAAGACAGGCACAGGTTTCACATTAGAGAAGCATGTTTCACTTTATCAAATAGTTCTGAGAGTAACAATTTCATGGCCCATTTATTGCTTCACAGAACATTTTGGCTTGATTTTCGTATGTCTTCTCAACATTGTCAGTCACGGATGAATAAATGATAAACTGATGCAGCAATTGTCTGTTTTCTTTTTGTTTTCATACATTTGAGTAGGTAGCTATATGATGTTTGTTGGCTACTTGTATATTTATTCTTCACGTTTAAGTTTAGAATTGTTGTGAGAATGAAATCTCCCTGATAAAGTATTATAAACAAACATTACCACAAAAATTGACGAAGAAGTATTAATTTTTCCTTAACCTAATTATTCAAAAATAATGGAATATTCACCACGTGAACTACGATGAAAATAAGATGAGAAAGAATGGTATTTATTATTTTTTTGCGCAAGAGTTCCGTGAGACATGGGATATATTTTGAGGGTTCCGCAAGGGAAAAAAGGTTGAGAAACGCTGATTTAGAGCATTAACATTTTAATCATTCTACCAATTTTAGAAAGCACGACAACAAGAGTAAATGATTACAATAAATGTTCAAACTGCCAACCATTCTGTTCGATGCATTTGGTTATACGAGAAATAACGTGCGCACACCCAAACTGTTAGGCTACTTATCTCTCATCTAACTGTCTGGCTACTTACTGGCCACCCTGTGTATCAGCATGGTGTCTGAGGAGGCGCAGTGCCTTTGTACCTAAGATAAATAGCAACGATATAGAATGAGCGAGCTTGCAAATTGGCATGAGAATTTTATGATAAGTTCTGCTTCCTTCAAACCCGCCTGCTATAAGCATTTAGGAAATGGAATTTGTGTCAAGTGGTTGCATGAATAACACTTTAATGCATGAAGAAGTTTTACAATTGGATATTTAGTCAGGTTGGTGATTGATTCAAGTGTATATGCAGTGGCACAAAGATCAGTCACTAGCGTTCGGATGCATGAGAGGCCTCATACAGGACAAACAATGACTGTGTTTAAAGAAAGAATGCAACACAAAAAGCAACTTTGTTGGATTGAAAGAAACTGGCATTCAATTGTAGTTCAGTCCTCGTTAGACCAAGAGCTTTGAAATGTATCAGTTGATGTGGTGAACATAACGGTCAACATCCAGATACTATTAATGTGGTAGCCTAAAAGTCTACTTTAGTAAATGTTACTTAAAAAAAGCAGAAAGTAATAATAGGTATTTTTCCTTTAGTAATAGTAGTCGCGAATTAAACTAAAATAGAAAAAGTTTTAATTTTTGAGCAGTGTTGTCCAGTATCATTTCAAACTAGTACTTCTGAATTGGGCGTGCTCGCACTACATAAGATGCCAGAAGGGATTTTTGAATGTGCAAACTTCTCCCTCAATCGACCACGTATGCAATGCAATCAATGGCGTGGCTGCAAAAAGGATGCGCCCCAGGTAACACGTTTTTAGAAGGCTCTCAAAAGAGGTGTCCTTAATTTAGTGTAAAGATATTTTTGTAAGGAACAATAAAAGTTAAGGTTAATTATTCAAGTAGTTAGCTACCACTTTTTCTTGGAGGTCTATTAAATTAGGACTAAACCCCTGTATAGTATAGTGTTTATAAATTATCCCTACAATTTCAAGCATTCAGCAAACCTTCACTTTTTGACATATTTTTGTTTGGTTTGTTTACAGCAGGGGTGCACAACCTTTTCACTACTGCCGGCCGCAAAACCTCCTATAAATGCACCACCTAACGGCCCCCACTGGTTAAAGCCATTTTTACGAATTTACGTTTTAAGCCTTACAATTTAATTTCCGTAAATACTGTCTTCACTACTCATGCTAAGCATTGAAAAAAGTCAAATTTTCAAGTTTGGAGAATTCATTCAATCATAAATTACAAAATTGTACTTAATGACTTCCTTGACTATACACCTCCTCAGATAAACTTGCGAAGTTAGATGGTTCGCTGGATATCATGAGTCATAGTCCACATTCCAGATTGCTGTCGGACAATCGGGTTTGGTACTTGTTCTTTAAATATTTCATTATTGAAAATCCTCCTTTGCACCTGTAAGTGCTTTCAAAATGAACGAGAGTTTTTCCGGCCAATTCTTGTACATTGGGATATTTAACATTTCCTCTTCACGTATCCAACAGATCTTCTTTGTCTTTAAATTTTTTGACAAACTGTTTGTCGTTCTTCAACTCGACGAGTTCCATTTGAAGATTCAATGGTGCAGTTTCGGTTTCGACCAGATGTGGATAAGCAACTAGCCTTGTTGTATCGGAAATTCTCTGAAAGTCTTGGAAACGATAAGAAAATTCCTGCAAAACCACATCAGAAACGCTTGAGAAAAGAATGATGGGAATATCATCCACTTGAATTTCTTTGCTGTCAATCAGCCTTCATCTGCAGAAAGTGGAAAAAGTTACGCTGATGCAGATGACTTTTGAGGAGGCGACATTCGTCACGGAAATCTTTTACTTTTTGTACACGAGACAAACTGTTGTTGCCTTTCCCAGGAGACTTTGATACAGGAAGTTAACCTGGGTAAGAAAATCCACCAAAAAACCAAGCGACACGAGAAAGTCTTTGTCGAGCAAGGGACACTCCTTGTTTTTGGTTGAATAGTATTCTACTATTTTCTTTCGCAATTGCAGTACACGGCGAGAAGTTTCTCCTGTAGACAACCGACGAACTGCGGTGTGATATAGTATGTCCTCAGCAGATGTGTCACTTGAGCATAAAATTTCTCGAAATTGTCGATGATGCAAAGCATTTGCGCGAATAAACAAGATAATGGGATTCACATCCTTTAGACTGGTATTTAAAGCAACGGATTTGGCACATAGTGCTTCCTGGTGGATAATGCAGTAAAGATTGATGAGTTTTTTATTGTCATATTCGTTGGACACGTAATCCGAAAATCTTGTGACAAATCCCTGTTGGTTATCTGTGATGACAGGCGCACCGTCCGTGCAAGTGCCCCGAAAGTATTTCAGATCTAATTTGGAGCGAATGCAGGCATTCTTCACTGCAATAGATATGTCTTCTCCACGGGTGCGAGTAGCCAGTGTTTCCATGGAAAGAAATCCTCGCACAATTCAAAGCTTGAAGAAAGACAACAAACGAAGATTAACAATTGCGCGGAGTCGTTGATATCTGTTGATTCATCAACAGCAAGTGAAAATAAACTTTCTTTCTTGTTTATCTTTGCTTGCAGAGAGAGCTTTAACTGCTGAGCGATATCATCTCGCCTGCGTTGCATTTTAACATGCGAGAGAGCAATTGAAGAACAATCAGCTTCCTTCCCAGGGTGAATGTACTTAACAACGTCTGTCAAGCATCGCTTTTAGTGGAGTCAGCGAAAGTTGTCCTGCAAGCTGTCTGCTTTCGCACACTTTTTTCAAAATTTAAATGCAGATCTTTCTCGAATCTACTTTCAGTATCGCGTAAGAGTGCGATTCGTGACGACGAAAGTGCTGCTTTGCGTTATCCCATTTCACAGTCTCCACAACTTGGTTGCATATTAGACACATCATGGAATGTGTTGCTGTCTCAATGATAAAGCAATCCTGCTCCCATTTTGAATTGAATACTCATTTTTCTTCTGTTATTGTTCTTTTTTGTTTTAATGACATGGAAATACTTGCAAATTTTAATGTAAATATGCTAATTTAAAATGCTACCAAATTTTAAAACTTAATTCTGAAAAAAATATGCTAGAAAATGCTAGATCCGAAAAAAAATGCTAAAAAGTATACAAGAAAATGCTAGACCCAAAAGAAATATGCTAGATTTTAATTTCGAAAAAAATATGCCAAAAAAACTGGTAAATATATGTTATTGCTGTTATTTTGATACTAAACACAAATATTCTTTAGTTGGCAAAACCAAGGTGTTAATACTATCATCAGTCCTTTGCACAATATATAGTTATGAAGTTTTAAGATAGTATAGAAGAATTAGTTGAGTAATTGCTCACAAAAACTAATTTTAGAAAAACAACACTAATTGTACTCTCATTAAATTGTAAGGTCAAAAATTATTCTCTGTATGTGAATAATCACATATTTTTTTTTATTTACCGTATTTGTCTTCCACTCACGAGAAAGCGAATTGTATCGCTATGATTTGAATGGTATGTCCGCACTCGCTTGGGAGTTGTCATTTCCGAAGCGTCTGGGCCACCTGTCTTCCACATAAAGGTGGGGCGTCCCAATTAAGTGCCTTGCCCAAGGACACATCAAGCAAACTTTCCGGCTTGTTCTCCACATCCTTCCATAAATGCCGAGCGCCAAGCAGGGAAGCTATGAATACCATTTTTTAAAGTCTTTTGGTGTGACTCGAAAAGGGGAATGAACCCCAGATCTATCGACTGCGAAGTGGACGCTCTAATCACTACGCCATCGCTTCGGTCACATCATCGCTAATAAACCACACATCACTAATAAACACATATACGAGCGTAAATTTTCACAACTGTCACCTGCATGCCTTTTCATACTAACTGACCAATTATATCAGTTGAGTTACCCATTTATAAGGAATTACTAGTAATTAACTGATTGAATCAGTTTAAACAAGAGGTTTAATGAAAGAGAGACTAACTTGATCAATCAAATATTCAGCAAATTACAAAGAGACTAAAATAGTTAATCAAATACGAGCAGCTCAAAATTGATCGAACATTTAGGAAAAGACATGGAGGCAGAACAATTTAGAGCTAAGCAACTGCACTAATTTGACACATCAAGAAGTGAGTGTAACACCCATGATACTTCTAAATCACACCTTCACTATTTTTTAAAGTAATCATATCAGTCACTTTTATTTTATAACTTTATTGACTTGGTGTAGTGGTGGGACTATTTTTTGAGTGGGCCTGGGGCTGCAGCCCCATCAGCCCCCGCCTTAATCCGGCCCTGTTCATTAATCGTAATCAGCAGTTAGTAATTGTTCTTAACAGTAATTGGTGCTACTATAGCGTGAGGTCTACCGACATAAGTCACCTACCGAGATGCAGGATGAAGTCTACCGCTTGACTCGCACCTACCGAGGTGCAAATCGCGTGAGATTAGGGTTAGGGTTAGAACCACTGCCCTAACCCTATCCAATGATTTATTTGTGTGATTCTTAGAAGATGTACAAAGTGTGTATCGTTAGAATAAATTTACCTTTGTGTGTGGAATGTATGTGTGGTGTTTGGAATTATTATAGCTACAGTGTAGCTACAGAGGGATGAGGGATAAATAATTCAGTGGTAGACCTCACGCTATACTAGCACCCAGTAATTTTGAAACTGTTTTGAATGGGAGTGCTGCTTTTTTTCGTTTTATTGCGTCACTGATCGTCTTAATTAAAGTAACAGTTAGCAAATCGTAACTGTTCCTAACAGTTATTTCTTAACAGTTACGTAGCAAAACATTTAATCAATGCACGGCCGCCACAATGCGCATTTTGAAGTACAATTTCACGGCCGCAAAAAATTCTTTTACGGCCGCAGGTTGTGCACCCCTGGTTTACAGTAAAGGAAAATATTTCAAGTTTTTTTTGTTTAGACCTGTACTTTTTAGATATTTAGGTTTGAAATCATAATTTTATTTAGTGATTACGCAAAATGTTTTGAATTTAGCTGAATTAGCGAAAGTGGAGCTTGTAAATATCAGTAGTCTGCAGTAAAAAGCCCAGCACGTTTCCTAGTTAATAAGAGACAAAACCAGCTATCCAAACCCATGGAAACTTTAGACGCAAATATGGAAGATAGCCAACAGCGAGGTCCGCCATGAAATTATGGCTTAAAAAATTTATTGAGACTGGTAGCGTACTACAAAGAAAAGAAAGCTGGGCGACCTCAAACATCAAAAGAAGAAATTGAATCTGTGCGTGCGGAATATACCAGAAGCCCTAGAAAGTCCATTCGCTGGACTTCTACGCAGCCACAGATACCAAGCTCCACTATTTGCAAAGTTTTGTACAAAAGTTTGCGATTTTATGCATGTAAAGTGCAATTTCTATAAGCCCTTAAGCCAGATGATAAACTGCAGCAAAAAAAGTTTGCACTTGGCAATGAGCACAAAAAATTGTACACCGGTTGGAAATCTTTCATGAGGTTGTTGGTGCACACCTATATAAATAAGGTACTAATACTGTATATCTAAAAACTTGAAGTATTTCCTATTACCATAAAAAAGCCTAATGAAAATATCTCAAAAAATAAAATTCTGTTGCATTTTAGAAATTTTAGCGATTTATATACCGACATCCCGTATTTTTTGATTGTTGTCTTATGTTTTTGATAGCGTTTATTAATAATTAAAAGTTGTTAAAATGTGAGCGACTAAATAAAATCAATGTTTTTTTACTTCTATGCAAAAAAATTAAATCTTGTGATATTTAAAATGTAGCGTAAGCAACTAGAGCCAAACAATATAGTCTGCCAAAAATTTTTTAAGGGCCTAGTGGTAAAATTTTTTTTATCTTTGATCACATTTTTTGCAACAATCTTTACTGTTTTTTTAGAGATCTCCTAGAATTTTGGTATGAAACAGTGGTATTAAGTAAATTTTACGAACATTTGCTGAGATTAAACTTACACAATACATTTTCATAGACAGCAGATAAACATTCAGCCAAAAAAATTTGATAAATTTTTTGTAAAAGTGATTTTCCTTCCTTGTTTTTCTGGCTCCTCCCTTGACAAGAGCTGTATGTGGTATCCGAACAAACTTACGGAGCTTATGTCTAAATTGACCAATTTTTTCAGAGATATACGCTTTGTGATTTTTTGCTCAATACACCTTCGCGATTTCACTTTGATTTGGCATGTGTTCTAATACAGTGACCGTGTCATCCAAATTGATTTGTGCTCACAAAATTTCTCAACACTTCGAAACTATTGGGCATTGGCGAAGAGGAATGGTCAATATTTGAGGGTTTGTCATTAAATTGTGATTTTTATGGTTGGTTTTCTCTACTTAATTCAGTGAACTTCACAAAGCAGTCTGGTTAAAACCACACTTTTTCATCTGGAATATTTCCAGCCAATCTCAATTGGTTTAATTCTGTATTTGCTTCTGGACTGATTCAAAACAAATCAAGACTTTTGTAACGTGCCAACACTCTCCATTTACCAAAATTTTGAAATCCGATAAAGGTAACGCGAAAGTTGTGATGGGTGCCCTTGCTATGAAAACAAGATGTTCAATTTGCTTAATGATTAAAACACTTCTTAGAAAGTTTTAATTAACCCTATTACATCTTTTGAAAAAGAAGTCAACAAAATTTCTAAAGAACAGAAAATCACTGCTCCAGTTTGCTATTTGCTAAAATGTGCAAAAGAAGTTACCCCAAAATTTATGGTTTACCTAAAATTCATAAAGTTAATGTTCCTATCAAGCCTATTTTTTCTTTCATTAAATCACATTCTTATAATTTGTCTCGTGACTTAATGGGTGAGGAATAGACTAACCTTTTCCCCTTTCGCAATGCGAGTATTCGGCAAAGATTCTTTTCATTTGGTGGACAATATTTGTGATTTCAGTTGTGGTAACTGCGGTAGAGTTACCGTATCTGTTGAGACAAAATCCCGAATACATTTTTCGGTCATGTTCACACTTTCAGATATTTGGAGCAGGGTAGTCAGAGTTGTAACTTTCGGTAAAAAAATTTTACCTCTTGCTTGCAAGTTTAAAATTTGTCACTTTTGTTACGACGCCACCAAAAGTTGTTAATATTTTACTGGACTATTAACATACATTTTTGGCCTAATTTAAGTAAATATTGTTCTGAGATAACGATCGGTACTGTTGGAGCTCGTGCTGTGTTACCCCAATAGAAGTGTTCTCCCAAAAAAAGGGTAATCACCTGTCTTGTTCTCACCAATTGTGCTACTCGCGGTAAACTTGACTGAATCCGTTCAAACAAACGGGCCGAATTTGGCCCGCCACTTATGGTAACTAAACACTAAAATTTCTGACATTTATGCACTTTTTGGTATTTCTTCCTAACGCAGATTACAACACTAAAATCCCGGACATGTCCGGGATAATTCTGACGTATGGTAACCCCTAGACTAAGGTTGCTTTGTTTCTTGTGATGTAGTTAGTTTGTATACGTTCACGCATGAATTGTATGCCATCAACATTATCTCTCAATCATTATTCTACGACTTATCTCCACATGATCGCACTACATTAACTGCTGATGACATTAAGCTTTAAATCTTTGTGCAATTCTATTATGTTTTCATCTAAAAGTATTTTATGCCGCTAGGTTTTTGATGTACCCGTGGGCTCTTACATGTACCTTGTTATACATGTATTTAATATTTTCATGGAACACCTTGTGCGAAATGCCATTTCTACTTTTTATAAGTCACCCGCATTATGCACCATATATGTTGATGACACATTTTGCATCATCAAAAAACTCGTTGAACGAATTCTACCAACACCCAAACAATGTTTCACCATTTGTTTTATTCACTCTCAAACATGAACACGACAATTCATTGGCTTTCTTTGTGGTAAAAATCATATGATACAACTGTTCCCTCTCAACCAAAGTTTTCAAGAAGCCTACTTTACAAAGTACATCCCCACATCTTCACTTCAGATCACATCACTCAAAACATTAATGTCACGAATAAGGAAATTTGCCTTGTAAGCGTATTTTCATATTTGTGTAAAGTGCTGTGTCATTTGTTCGCTCAGCTATTGATTGATAAAAAGACCTTTTTTCCTCGCAATTGGAATTGCCTCAAGTACGCTTCTATTACGTCACAATTGTTTATGACATAATACGATTCCAGATTGTTCTAGAGATTCTAGCTTCTTTGAAGAATTTTGATAACTGATTGAGAAAAAGGACCTTTTTTTCTCGCAAGTGGATTGCTGTGTACGCTTTTATTACGTCACAATCGTTATTACGACATAGTAAAATTCCAGATTGATCTAGAGATTCTAGCTTCTTGGAAGAATTTCGATAAACGATTACATAACTTGAAATGCTTTTTTCCTTTTTTCACGTGATTTCGTTCTAGCGTTTTCTAGATTGTTTTTGTCGATTTATATATAAGGCGACGGGATTTTTTTGGTCGGAGAGTTAGAGTGTGAGAGAAAGAGGCATAGCGGTTAAAGCGTCCGCTTCGCAGTCGGTAGACCTGGGGTTCATTCCCCTTGTCGAGTCATACCTAAAGACTTTAAAAATGGTGTCTATAGCTTTCCTGCTTGGCGCTCAGCATTTGTGGGAGGTTGTGGAGAACAAGCCGGCAAGTTTGCTTGTTGTGTCCTAGGGCAAGGCCCTTAACGGGACGCCCCACCTTTATGTGGAAGACAGGTGACCCGGAAATGGCAACTCCCAAGCGAGTGCGGACTTACTGTCCAAAACATAACGATACATCGCTTTCTCGTGAATGGAGGATAAATATGGCAAATAAAAAAAAAAAAAAAAAAAAAAAAAGAGGTAGAGTTGGGGAGAGAGAGCGGAAAACGTTGTAGTGAGAAAGAGTGATTGATTGACGGATTAAGGAAGGGCTATTGTTTTTTGCGATAATTTATTGTGGATTTCGTTGACGTGGAGAACATTGAGCAGTTATTGGTGAAATTAATTTTGGCAGTTTTCTGATTGTGTGGTAAAGTGAGTAATTTTGAGATCGAAGAGCGAAGAAGTTTGAAGTCGCGAAGTAATATTTCTGTGAAATACATTATTCTGTTATCAAAGTGGTTTAAGGTGTTTTTAGTGGAAGCCAATCTTTTTCAAGTTTTATTAAGTTGCAGCCAGACCTAATTATCCGAGCGATTATCGCACGTCGCCTCAATTTTAAAAGAAATTTAAAATTGAGATAGAACCGAAAAGTTCTATTATTAATATTATCATATATTAAAACGCGACAATCAACAATTTGCCATCTCAAAAGCTTTACATGACAATGTTGACATGCATATCACAAACAAATCTCATGAACATAAGTTACCCAAGCAGATTCCAAACACTTCATAGCTTAACGAGTTTCTATGAAGTTATTCTCGCAACTTTACCAAAAAATCTGTTTCTTTAAGAAATGCTCCGTTTACGTCATTTACTTGCTTGCTTTGTGTCCACGGATCTTATGATAATATTAAACGTATCCTTTGTGAAATTGAAGTAAAAGTAATTGGTAAATTTTTTCTTTCTGCCAAACACCCCAATGAAAAAGAAATATTAGTTAAAAAATATCAAGTTTTGTGTCATGACAGCAAGTTTACTTACATTGGCCAAACGAAACGGGATTTGAAGTCACTATTAGACGAACACAAGAGGGTGATCATTAAATTTCAAGGAATTGACAAATCTACTTTTTGTGAACACCTCATCATTTTAGATCACAGAATAGATAAGAGTCGAACCACAACTTCAAAGAATAAAAAAGACTAGCCTACGCAAAACGCCTTGTGGAGGAAGATTGATTCATCATTAATAACTCGAATGTCATAAGCAGAAACGATAATAAAATCTCACCTGTTTGCAAGAAACATCAAGGCAATAGAATTTGCTTGCTCCAAATGCCATTGTCGGTTTGGAGTTTTCCACAGGCTTCCTGCGTTTTGTATTCTACTCGTGAGTCGTTATTGGTTTCAATTTGAGCACGCGCCGATATTTTAAGTTCAATTTCACCGCTTCGCTTATCTGCATGGTATATCAGTTTTTCTTCAATGATGCCTCGCTTTGCTTCTTCCATTACTATCAGTGCTAACGCGGTGCCGAGTTGAGTTTGATTTTTTTCACATGATTCCTCAAATGATTAGTTCTTTGTCCAAGATAACAGGAAAATCTTGAGTGCCAAGTCATTTGAAAAATTCTAAAAATACTGTAAGTTAATATTGTAAGTTGCCTATTTGCTCTGATGGTGTTGGGCGATCTGAAGACAAAACGTTAGCCTAAGCAATTACACCACCAAAGAAATTTGCACAAAAACTCTTACTCACCGGTAAAACAAACGCTAGGACATTTAATTTCGACAATTTACTGCATGGTGAACAACTTCTACTAATATGAAATTCTTGGTGAATTTTATGTTTGCGTCAAGTTCGAAGTCATTGTACTCAGTTTGTGCCACTATTCATCACCACTGGGTAAAAGGAAATGTAATGCTCTTTTCAAAAATGTTCGGAAAGTTTCTTTTTCGTAAAGTTAAGATTGATTTACAGCCAGTGCCATGTAAAGAACTGTCTGGGACAGAAGACCAGAATAAATTTGGGCCCCACTACAGGGCCGTCGTAGCAAGTAGACCTATGGTAGTGTAGTATATATTTGCGTTGCATCGATAAGAAAAAGAGTTCTCTTTAATAATTTCTTCGTCAAAGTTCGCTGACCAGATTGGAAAATAACAGATATAAATAACGGCATAAAACAGGTCTATTAAGTGAAGGCGACACATAAGCCTGTACAACCAATACGTACAAAGCCAGCTGAATACCAAAAAAGTCGCTTCACTGAAGAACACAGTTATTCATCATACATATCCGTTATGAACTTCAACAACAAAAAAAGACTAGTTACCATTGTAACGAAGAAGTCTATGATCTGTGAACCTCTTCAGACTAGGGGCCTGGGGGACGGATACCCTTTTAACACGCCACTGTTTACAACGATAATTAACCAGGCGTACTCCAAGTTTCTTTCATTTTTTTCTCCGCATTTTCTTGTTTGCACTTTTAAAAAAGAGAATGAGAAAAACATAGCTTACGTCTCATCGTCATTATCGTTGCAAACTTGCTAATACCGATACACCCAGAGGTAGTCATTAGTTGGTAGAAATTAAATCACGATATATGGATTTTCCGAATGTTCAGGGATGTGGAAGCGCTTATTTTTCAACCGCTTCCGCTTCCACCAACAAAAAACGAGAAAACGACCGTTGACAATTTTTTTAACTTTTGTGGGTCTGTAGTCTGCCTTCTCCTCCACTTCATCATTTTGAGAAGACAAAAACCTTCATTTATTGCTATTACTTTACCTACTTCGCTTAAGCTTATTGTTGCGAACTACTCTATGTTTCTTTTTCTTAGATATAAGAACTTGTGTTGAATGTAGAATAGTGCTTTTCAATCTTTTTGTCATCGCGGAACCTTTGACGTACTTTCGCGTTTGTGACGGAACCCCCAAGAACAAAAATTTGTAAATCGCAAATTGCTTGTAAGAAAATCACATATTTCGTTAGAACACTTCAAAAAATAATTAAATACTTCAACAAACAAACAGTTATTACAAGTTCCTTACAACTACTTTTACAACAGTTAATTTAATACTTCTGAGATCTAAGCCGTATGACCACATATTACAGCTCTCGACAATAACCTGTCGTCACAACAACAAATTACACCATATAGCGCTAATTTTCCTTCTCTATCCTCAACTAATTCTGACTTTGAGTTAACTTTAACTCTAATCATCATTACAAACTTTCTGTCCGTCCCCAAAGCACGTATTGACTCCGATCTTTTTGGGTAGTGAAGTGCGAGATTTCTGTCGTATAGATATAGTATATACATGTAAAGTGAGCAAAATTGAACTGCACCAATCAATAGCCGCCTCAACGTGGTGGTGCGGTCCCCAACCCCGTTTGAGTTGGGTCAAAATGGCTGTTGGCTTTCCAGCGGTCCCCAGTTACCACGGGCACTCCCCTCACACAAACCATTTTTGCCGTGCAGCCCCCTGAACGACCGCAGAAGGGTAGCACGCAGCCTCTTTAAAATCGGCCTGTCTTCTCTCTTCTATTGCCTTTCTCTTGCCCGTCTTCTCATTTTTTTCCTTTTCCTGATGAGCGGCAACGTTCATTCTAACCTTTGTCTCGTCTTTCCCTGTTCAGTGTGCGCTGGAAATGTGACCTGGTGGGGTAGGTAAGTGCAATGCTGCACATGCTCTAATTGGGTTCATTTAAAGGCTCACTACTCTTCTTTTCTAGATTCAAAACTGTTGGCAGCTCTCACTCCTGGAGCTGCCCTCCCTGCAGCATCCCTACTTTTTTGGAGATCCCACGCCTACCAGCACCGTGCCTTCTTCTTCGGACTCCTCCAGGTGGTATACCTCTACTTCTCAATCTGGCCTCCTTCTGCTAATGCAGCACTCGCACCCCACCCTCACCTTCAAACCTCCTATCCTTTTTCGGCCCACTTTGTATCTTCTCCCTCTGCACCCTCACTACCGCCTCATGCTCCTGGCTGTTTCTTTTTACCTCATGCTACCTCTTCCTCTCCTTAAGTTCCCCATGGTTCTTCAATGGAATGCTGGGAGTCTCCAAGCCAGGAGCACTGAACTGGTACACTTTATTTCGTCTCATCCCGTTGACCTTATTTGTATCCAGGAATCTAACCTTAATTTATCTTCCTCTTTCCGGGTCCCTGGAGTCTCTGCTCTGCGATCAGATGGCACCCACTCCCGATCTGGTAGTTTTTCTTCTAATGTCACAGACGCTAGCGGCGGCTTCATCATTTTTGTTAGGCAGGGCTTGTCCTTCTCTGAGCTTTCTACCTTCTCTCTTTCTTCGCTTGACCCCTACTCTGATCATATAGAGGTCAACATCTCTCTAAACGATTCCTCCTCGCTCTCATTTCTTACCTGTTGTTATGTAATGTTTATGCTTATGGTAATGTTTGTATGTAATGTAATGTAATGTGTAATGTAATATAATGTATGTAATGTAATGTGTATGTAATGTAATGTATGTGAGGTAATATTTATGCTCCCCCTATTCGCTCTTTTCCGAAGGATAGCAGAACCAATTTCTTTTCTTTCTCCATTCTTCCCTCCTATGTGGAAGCAGAAGCGGTAAAATTTTCGCGCTTCCGCTTCCACATCCCTGGTTTCCGTTGGTTTTATCAATTTGGCAAATATTGGCAACACTAGTTTTATATTTGCTTTTGGCAACAATACTCGTGATTTAGATTGGTGTTATTAGGTGACCTTGCAGTCGAATTTTGGGAAAGATGACTTACTTTGGAGATGTACGCTTTGGTATTCCGTATGTTGGTGTTGTTATCGTTGAGTGGTTCACATAGCACGTCATACTCCAGAGAAACGAAGGTATTTTCGAATCATAATCACAACATTAAATGCTAAAAGGATGACTTTGAAAAGAATCTTTTTTTGAATCACTTACCATGCTGTTTTTATATGCTTATTTACTAGGCCACTTTGCCATTGATCAGACGGAGCTACGCCGGGCCATAGGGCTTAATCTCCCAATGTTATTTCATTGCACAAGAAAGTGAACATTGATCATGATGTATATATATGTCTACTCTTTCATAACAAATTTTAGGCCAACGAATTTAAGTTTAGATCAACGAATAATTTTTGTAGTAAGGTCAACGAATGATTTAACATAAAAACGAGCGCGCGAACATAGCGAGAATGTTTTATAAGTCACTCACAATGTTTGATTTCAGCAAAAAAATCGGTGATCCAAAGCTCGTATCTCGTAGAGTCGCCATAACTACTGTTGCGCAAGTTTCAAAATTTTCGCAGTGTTTTCTAAAATCCACTCATGATTGTATGGGGAAATGAATCTTCGATCACGTCGGACTCCAAAATTGTGGGGATCGTGTTTCAACATCACGTCTGACTCCAAGAACAAATATATTGCAATCACAACACAGCGTTGAATGCACAAATCTTGATTTGAATTTAAGCGAATTGAATTGAATTGAAGCCAATGAATTTTAATTTTAATTTTAATTGAAAAACTGAACAAAAATAGCAATGTTTCTTTTTATATGCTTGTTTACTAGGTCATTCCGCCGCACGTCACACGGAACCACGCCTGGCCATAGGCTTAGTCACCAAGTATTGTTACATCATGATCGATAACCATGTATGTTCTTTTATGACCTGTTTGTACGCCAACGGATGATTAACAATAACGATCACAGTACAATAACGAGCGTACAAACAGAACCAGAACGTTCATGAGTCACCCACATGATGTCAGCAAAACTTCAATGATCCAGAGTTTGTATCTCGTAAGGTCGCCATAGTTGATCATCTAGAACACCCTCGAAACACGCAGCAATGACCAGCGAGTTGCACAATTTAGCTCAGGTCGCAGGCAACAATAAAATATGGCATGATGGAAATTTATCAAAATATGTAAAGAACATCAATTAAATTACGGAAATCGCAGAAATGCGGAAATTTGAGGATGCTTAGTTTGACTCATATCAATGACTATATTTTTCCCAATTGATGTTTTTGCCAAGGATAACCAAAGAGATGGCCGACGCGCTCTCGTCACGCTTAACTGGCAGTCAGAAACAAACTGATTAATGGCATATTGTATTGCTGAAAGACAGTGATATCAGCGTATTTTTGTAGCTGATTATAAGAGTAAATCGGCTGCTTTCTTGGCCCATTCACAATACGCTACAGATAATAGGTAAAATTTGATTAGAGCAAAGGTTACGTCCACATTCACAAAATTGTCCATTCACAAAATACCAATAGACATGTTTTTAGTACCTCATTGAAATTGACCAATCATAAATATTTGACAGGAAAATAGATTACAAGGGTGTAATGGCGTTAACAGCAAAAGAGCCACAGGCTTTCAAAAATGGCTGGCTAGGCAATGTCTGGAGCAGTGTAGACTATTATTCAACTAAGCCTATTTACAGATTTGCCTAAATGGTGGCCAGAGTTTATTTTGGTTTGTTTTAATGTTAACTGCTAGGTTATGCTCAAAAAGCAAACAACAAAAAGTTTATTTAAAACTAAATAAAATAATATGAAGTAACTGGTATTCAACCCATCAAACACTTAGTAAATATGATGAATATATATTCAGCTTAGATGACTGTTAGCACATCCGTGATGTAGCTAGAAGGCAACTTTGAAAGCGATAAACTGCAAAATTGATCTTCATGAATAAAGAGTTTTGGAATCTGTGAAATGAGCTCACAGTCTTGACATCAGCATACATTCCATGAGTTAGTGTGGTATTACAAACTTTATTGTTAGGCAGTGGCTATTTTGCCGTCGACGGCAATTTACCCTCAGAGACTATTTTGCCATGAGTTGTTTGTGATTGGTCAATCTTAATGACGTACTAAACATGTGACTTTTAGTCGTTTCTGATTGGTCAATTTTAAAAACCAAAAAAAAAAATTTTGCACCCCCAGGTCTCTATCCCCCACCCTGCACACTCCCTTACAGTGTACACTGCCCCGTACATTTATATACCGGGCCTGCCCCTTCAGTGTACACTGCCTTTCTTTTAAAGCCCTGGCCAGCTGAGATTTGAACCCGATACCTTGGTATCTCAAGACCAGTGCTCTATCCACTACACCACAGTGTCACTGGTGTAATAATAGCAAATTTGGCTATATAAACACACGTGAATGATCACGGCAAAATAGATTCCAATGGCAAATTGCCGTTGACGGCGAAATAGCCACTGCCTTATTGTTAATGGATATTGTCAGCTTTTTTAGTTAAACAACAATGGCTATTCCATTTGGTATACATCATAATCTTGTTGATGCAACAGCGGTTACTACAAAAACATGGAAATATTACTTACTGAGTTACCATACTAACTCTAACTAGCCTTAACACTAAAACCCCAACACTACCTCTGAATTGCAATTCTGCAAAATGTGGGCATTTCAGTCCTATCTAATTTTCTGGTTTGCTTTCTGCAAAGTTCTGCATTTTAGTAGATGCATTATTTCCCAATTTTAGTGTTAAGTATTATACTATGAAGCAGAAATCTAGAAAGTTTTCTAAAGAATTTGATAGAACTAAAATGTGAAAAATTTGCAGAATTGTGAATCAGTGTTAGAATTGGAGTTATGGTTAATTATAATTAGAATTAGGGTTAGTCTGTAGAATTTACGTGTTTTAGTACTATTTTTAGAATATTGCTGCATCGATATGGGACTGAGGGCTCAATTCAGTTTTTAGGGACAAATGT
Organism: Trididemnum clinides; assembly: GCA_963675345.1. NCBI lineage: Eukaryota > Metazoa > Chordata > Ascidiacea > Aplousobranchia > Didemnidae > Trididemnum > Trididemnum clinides. The sequence continues at coordinate 15,890,524 of OY776302.1, forward strand.
AATACTTTATCTATTACACCATGCCACCTACGTGTTCTTTATTTCCTCAACAGAATAAATGTTAGGCATTGGCTATTTCGCCATCGATGGCAATTTTCCCTTGGAATCTATTTTGCTGTAATCATTCAAGTGTGTTTATAGAGCCAAATTTGCTATATTTACACCAGTGACACTGTGGTGTAGTGGTTAGTGTGCTGGTCTTGAGATACCATGGTTGCGGGTTTGAATCTCAGCTGGCAGGGCATTAAAAAAAAAGGCAGTGTACACCAAAGGGGCAGACCCGGTATGTAAATGTATGGGGCAGTGTACACTGGAAGGGAGTGTACAAGGTGGGGGATAAAGACCTGGGGGTGCAAAATTTTTTTAATTGGTTTTTAAAATTGACCAATCAGAAACGACCAAAAGTCACATGTTTAGTACATCATTAAGATTGACCAATCACAAATAACTCACAGCAAAATAGTCTCTGAGGGTAAATTGCCATCGATGGCAAAATAGCCACTGCCTAAATGTTATAATACCAGCAAATAGACTGGGAGCATTGATAAAACATTACGTTATCAAGTTACAGAGTCATACTGTCAGATATCCCTTGATTTTAAATGGCCAGTTCAATCACACCCAGAGCAGAGCTGGTTACAGTAGTTTGTCGTTTGCAAAAAAAATCAAAACTATTGGGGTGGTAGAAATAGTGCAAATTAGTTGAAAAGCAGAAACTACAAATGGATTAAGATAGTAAAGAACTCAAAAAAATTTAGATAAGCTAATCAATTTAGTTTTATTGTATTCACTGAATTGCTGCAGATTATGACGTGTGCAGGAGTGGCCATCATTGAAAACATAATGAATGGCCACATTACCGGTAAGCTTGAATTTGAACAACATTGGTTGGAGGCTAATTAAAAATTTCCTCTTGGAAAGCTAAAAAGAGGATTTTTTTGATATAAATTGTTTAAATTTAAATAGTGCAAAATCTACTCTAGATTAGTAAAAAAGTTAAATTTGCTTGTAAACTATTTGGTTAAAGTTTTGCGTATGTAATTTTTGTGATAATGAAAATTTAATTGATTTTGGAGGATATTTGTTGTACCAGCTACACCACAGTCTCTAGTGCACATGAACCCTTTGATTTGTTTACTCAGCACTATGTTTGTTGAGGATTAATAGCATTTTTTTTGTTTTTCTCATGTTTTGGTTTTTATTTTTCAAATGACATTCTACAAAAATTCCATAAGTTTCTACAGAAAAGTATTATGATTCTAAATTTTGCAAGTGAAGATACTGTGATGATAACAGTATGTAATCAGCAATGACATCACATAAAAAATTGAATTGATTGGCTGTTCAACCAAAAATGCAAAAATATTAGATAATTCAAATATTACATCACAAAATAACATAATTTACATTGTGTTGATGTGTGCTGCATGTAGGAAGTAAGTTAAAAAAGCCAAGGAGTTCGTTTTGTAGGTACTTTGGAATGAAGGTATAAACTTTGGTGGCCAGAAAATGATGCATGATCTGGAAGGGTTGGATTCGTGGTGAAAGAGAAAATATCTAGAAATGTTGTGAAAGTTAAGAGAAAAAGTGATAGAGCAATGGCAGTTGTGCTAACTTTAGGTAAAGAAGTGATATCAATAATATTTGTGTATGGGCCACAAAGTGAAAGACTAAACACAAAGAAAGTTTGTTTTTATGATGAAATGGCGAGTGAGTGGTATATGGGAAGTTCTAGTGAAATCATCCTTTCTTTATGGGGATTTCAATGGACATGTAGGGAAATGTGCTGAGGATTTTGAAGGTGTACATGGGAGGAATGGTATTTGGTAAAGAAAGCAGAAGGAAGAAGATTGGTGGAATTCTGGGATGAAATAGAGCTGTGCGTGGCAAACACATGCTTTCATAAGGTAGAGAGAAGGAAAATCACTGTGGTGAATGTGAAACAGAAATTGATTTTGTGCTTGTAGGAAAAATGCAGAAAGTATGTAAGGGATGTGAAACTGGTTTCATGGGTACTTCAGCAAAGGCTGTTCGTCATAGATTGGGATAGAAAGGTTCTAGAAAAGATTGTGAGAAAGGAATGAATCATAAGAAGAAAGATGTGGAAGATGAATAAAAACCAAACAAGAGTAAGATTTGAAAAAAGTGTAAAAGTCTAGTTAGCACAAATGCATCTGATTTCTGGAAAACTTTCAAGGATAGTGATCTAAAGGCATGTCATAAAGTGTGTGGAAAGAAGAAGTCCAAGGAGAGATCAAAAAGACATGTGGTGGTGGAATGAGGAAATCAAGGATACCATAGCAAGAAAGAAGGCAGCATTTAAAGAGCTGTGCAGGTTCCCATCAGAAGAAAATAAGACCCAATACCAACGCTTGGGAAATCAAACAAGAAAAATTGTTGCTAGAGCTATGGAAAGGAAGCTGAACAGGGGTTGAATGATTTATATCAGAATTCCAACAGTGTTTTCTGCTTTCTTAGAAGAATGAAAAAGCAAGAGAAGGATCTGGAAGGAGGAAGGTGCTTAAAAGGAAGAGACAGCTGGTTGGGTTTTATTGTAGAAGACAAGTCAAAAGTTGGAAGCAAAACATGGAAAAGATCATGAATGAATGGGATCAAATGGTAGAAACTGATGTAGTGGAAGGACTGGTGGAAAAAGTGGCTCACGATAAATTTGTGAAAGCAATGCAATGGATGAAATCAGGAAAGGCAACTGGACCATCAGAAGTAACTGTGGAGAAGATTGTTGCAAGTGGTAAAATTCGGGTTAAAGTGATGATAGACCTGTGTTAGCATGTATTAGATGGTAGAGGAATGCCAGATGACTGGAAAACTAGTGTGCTTGTGCCTATATTTAAAGGAAAGGGTGATTTGATGAACAGTGGATCATACAGAGAAAAACTGCTAGAGCATGCCATGAAAATTGTTTTAAGGGTACTAGAGAAGTAAATACAAGCACTAAATAATTTGATTAAAAGACAGTTTGGATTTATGCCAAAAGGACAGTGGATGTAATATTCAGTATGAGGAAAATGCAGTAGGAATACCAAAAGAAGGACAAGAAGTTGCATATGTGTTTTGTTGACAAGGAAAAGGCTTTTGATAGAGTTTCAAGAAAAGTGATGTAGAGGGCCATGAGAAAGAAGGGTTTATCAGTATTCATAGTTCAGGCAGTTATGAACTTGTATGGTGGTGCATAGACAAGAGTGAGGGTGGGACCTGCATATTCAGAGGAATTTAAAGTAAAGATTGGTGTACATAAAGGATCTGTGCTGTCGACACTATGATTTGCAGTGGTACTGGGCATTATTACCGAAAATGCAAGAAGGGGTGTGGTTAATGACTTACTGCAGGCAGATGACCTTATGTGAGCAAAACCATGGAAGGCTTAAAGGAAAGATTTTGGAATTGGAAGGATGCACTGGGAAGTAAGGGTTTGTAGGTCAGCACCAGAAAGCAAAAATGGCGGTAAGTGGGTCAGAAGAACTGTTCAAAAGCAAGATAGATCCAAGTAGAGTTTGAGGGAGGAAAGTAATGGCCAATTCAGTGTTGTGCACAAAGTGTGGAAACTGGATTGGGTTCATGGCAAATATGCAAAAATAAAGAGAGTTATCGCAGGTTGGCAACTCTCTTTGTTTGCTCGAGATGTAGAGGAATAGTGGATTTGATCAAGAAGTTGTGTGATGAAGTGGAGACAGTGAATGGATTTTGTTATTTGGGAGACAGATTAAATTGTAGTGTTGGTTGTGAAGCGGCAGTCACAGCAAAATTGAGAATTGGTTGGTTAGGATTCAGGAAATGTGGAGAGTTATGACATGGAAATAGTTTTTCTCTGAGAATAAAAGATAATGTTTATCATTGTTGCATAAAATCAGCAATGCTGTATGGAAGCAAGGCATAGTGTTTAAAAGAAAGAAAAAAGAAAGTGATAAAGCAATTTTAAGGAGATTGGAGAGAGCTATGTTGAGAGCCATGTGTGGTCAGAAAGTTGTAGACAGAAAGACGACTGAAGAACAAATGGACATGCTAGGGTTAAAGGAAGCTATAGGCCAGTTAGCAACGGCAAATGAAGTTAGATGGTATGGGCATGTGCTGAGGAGGGATAACGATAGTGTTTTGAGGGTTGCTCTGGATTTTGAAGTAAGTGGCAAGAGAAAGCAAGGACGACCGAAGAAAGCCTAGAAGAAGCTAGTGGAAGAGTAGACAGAGAAGATTAGTTTGAAGGAGTAGGATGTCTGGAATGAAGCAAAGTGGAAAAATGAAGTGCAAACAATTGCAGGAGGACTGGGGTGAATCCAGCCATCTCTGCTAAAGGGACAATACTGGATAAATACCGAGGAACTACTAATACAGATGATTTCAACTTTTTACCAGTTCTGTTTTGTGTTATTTAGATTTATACAACTTAAGATGTCATCAGAAAATTCTTCTTCAAGGTTTCTAGGAAAAAATATTTTAAAGTTCAATTTAAAGTATTAATTTTCACATAAATTTTTCTATCATGATCCATTTCTAAACACACTGATTGTTAGGTTTTTTGGCAGTCTTCTAAAAACTATTTATCATGTATTAAATGGGTTGTAGCAGTGGCTTTGATCATTTTTATATTAATTCTTTCACTACCATGACTAACAGGTTTACTGATGATAAGTGAAATAAGCTAACAAAGCAGAGTGACTTGATCATGTCATTAACTGTTGTAATATATCTTTCCGACGGCTGTGGTGAACAATTTGTGATACCAAATGGCAACGTAACTACTGCTTCACAATATTTTCAACTGATGATTGCCAATTTGAAACTACCTGATGCACTGGCCAAGAAATGTTTTGCCTTGTGGTTAAAATCTCCTTTACTAGGTAAGGCTATCTGTACAATACAAATAGACTTACAAACCTGTGCAGAACAATGCAAGTTCTGTTGATGTAGTTAGTAATAGTGTATGATGATCCATTTGGCGTCAATTGCAGGGTGCGGAGTCGGTGCTTGACCCTAACCCCAACCTCGTAGCACATTTTTAGCACCCCGCAGTTGATGCCAAATGGATCATCACACGCTACTGTACTTGTTGTGTGCACGAGCATTAATGTATTGTTGACTATGTAAGTGATGTTTATTGTTTTTAGAGTGTACTGCACAATACTGTATATGATCAGCTGTCACTTTTTTTTCTACAAAAAAGTGGTTTGTGCTTTCGGTTCAGATTTGGGTTGAAGTTGACATTAGTAAGAACAAGGCAACCATTAAACAAAGTTCGAGTTTTTAATTAAAGAAATTAAGTGTCTGTTGAAGCAACACACTCTAAGTTGCATAGTAAACTATATAACTTGAAGCACAATGTTCCTTTGTTGTTTTCACGTGTGATTTGGGTCTGTTAATATATCGGACACATTACCGTTATGATATTGCTGAACCGCAGGTTTGCAGATCAGCGTTTTAGGATTGGAATTTGGGTCAGAGTTAATTGGACGTAGAGTTTAGTGGTTGAATTATAGAGCAAAAATCAGGATCATGGTTAATTCAAGCAATATGCCCGATTCTTTAGAAGACCCACATGGGTTTTGATAACCACTGATTTAAACTAAAAAAGTGTTTGGTTGCAATACTTTCAGATGTTCAGCTTAAGCCACACCATGTGCCATTTAATATGGTTAAGCAATGGCCAATGTTAGTAGAGCGATTTTCTTTGGCTAGTGATCAAGAAAAAATAAAAGGTGAGTTGGTTGTAATTTTTTTCTTTATTGCAATAAAACTTTAGTACCTAACTGTCTAAATACATAGCGAACCTGTTTCTTAAATTGGCTGTGGAAGTAACCATCAGTCATATCTTGCGTAAAACTGCTTGCTCAGATTGTAGTTAAGTGTGGCTACTAATGCTGTTTCTTACTTCAGCCTTCATTCAGTTTTTGAGTGCCATCTTAACAGTTTTGGACTTCTTTCATTATTTCGGTATACCTTAGTGTGTTTTATGATTTCACCACTTTCGACTTTTCAAACGGCTAACAATTTTTCTGATTGGATTTTTGGCAGTGATTACGATTTTGGCATTATTGTTGTATAATGACGTCATCTTCATGGTGCTCCGTGCGATTATTACTCATTTTTGGCAGTTTTTTTAGTATCTCGAGAATCATGTGCGATAGAAGCATGGGGTTTGTTTGAATTGACGCGGAATGGTCGATTTCCTATCTGTCTTCATACATTATTTAGTTGTATGTGCACGAGAAAAGTAGTTATTAACGAAAACGTATTTTTCATCGATTTGGTACAATTTATATGCCAGACAATACGAGTTTAAATCATACTGCATAAAATACTTAGCAAATTGGCATAAACTGTTATAACTTTTATCAATTACACATACAGCATTGAACAAACTTTCAAATATTACAACAATACCTTTTGAGGGGGGGGGGGGGCTTAGACAAAAACTTCAGCTAAAATGTTTAGACTGGTCGCTAAACCCATTATAGATGCTAAGTTTTGAAAAAAATCAATGTTATACATTATAGTCTTTAGAGTGAATGAATTGTTGCAAGCAATAGAGATTTATTCAAAAATATTACATCATCAACACCACAGTATTTACATAAAACAACGACAACACAGAAATGGTACACTCATGACCATAACTCAATAAGGATACAAAATAATAGCACTAGTTAATGCAATTCATAACAATGAAGGCGAAACTATCATTTTTACTAAATAGAAATGGGCAAAGTTGTTAAAAAGCTGAGTTAGCTGTTTGGTTAGCAAAATACAGACCTACATAAAAAACAAACTTGTTGATGGCTTATCATAAAAGTGATCGTTCATAAAAAAAAATTACAATATACTGTAAGTTTAAACTTAGCCTATAGGCTATAAATATACAGAAATTGAACACCAGCACTTACTCCATATTACATAAAAACGCACGAATACGCATTTCGGTTTCATTTGGATATGAAGGGTAATCTAGAATTGTATTTTGAATGACACCTTTTAGTTTGCCGATCAACCTTTCAGTAGCTCTGTTGTTATTTTGATACTTTTCCAATGTGCTACTGGTACCTCGGAGCATACGATGCAAGGAGCGGTTCTACTCTCACTGGTAAAAAAATCTCTTAGGCCAGCTTTTCGACCTTGAAGTAGTTTTTGGGCATTTACAGAATCTGAATAATGAGATGTTTTCACACCTTCTATGCAATACGGCGATACTTCCGCGTAAACGCTAAGAGCCACATTTACTGGGGACATCCATTGTACAGCATGCTCTTAGAAATATTTCAGAACAACGTCTGTTAGTTGGAAATCAATTTCATGATATGCCAACAAAAGTTCACGCTGAAAAAGTGTGATTCGTGGACCTTCAGCTTCCGATGGTTTCAAATGAATCAACAAAAAAGAAGGCACATATACCGAAATTATGTACGAAATTATTCTAATTAATTTCGATTTTTGGTAATCATCCAAATGGCCAATATCAAAAATCAATAACTGGAGATATGCACTTGCTGTTGTGATCCATCTTGCATGGCATGTTGCTTCTTGCTTGTAAGCCAAAAGAGGCTTCATATTTTCTGGAACTTCCATCAAAATATAGCAAGATAAAGCAAGTAAGCACATGTGATCATTTCTGAATGATTGATCGTTTCTTTGCTCTTATTCATCGGAGAACCACTCAATCTTTTTCCTTAAATGAAGGGATGCCATTTTAGTGACAGGAACCACAAGTTTTTCTCGATGTACAGGTTTACTCATGTCAGGCTTCCAAATATCACCAAAGTACTTCATCAATGATCCGTCTTCCATAGTTCCTGGTCCTTTTTTTTGCCTTCATTTTTTGCAATGGCGTGAGTAAAGTAAATTTTATTCACATGAAACGAACATTCCAGTAAATGAATATTACGATCATGATGCAATTTGTAAAAGTCAGCCAGCCGCTTATTTACACCAGACATTTTACCCGTGTTTAAAGTCGTAGTATCCGACATTATTGAATGAACCATCTAAAATACTTTGATCCACGTGTTCTGTGATGGCAGTAAAGACAGACTCAGCAGGTACTGATCTTTCCTTTTCAAATGTTTTTACTGCTATGATTTTTTCACACTTTTTTTCTTTACGTATTGGCCCAGTAATATGTATCGATCCATTTTATTTATGATTTTGCCATCATAGCACAGTTGAATAGCTGCAGCACGACCCAGCTCTTTCTCGCACTTCAAGGCTTCCAACCGGAACTGCTTACGCATTCGAAATACAGTTGCTGGTGAAGCAGATATAAACAGGGTGGCGCACGAGTGTATTAACACTGAAGTACCTACTAAATCTAATGTATGGGTTAATCTTCTTCCCAAGTTAGCTGCCTGTGCTTTGCAGAGGCAGCTGCGGATCTTCATCGATTGGTTGCAAGAATCATTTCTTCTAGCTGGGCTTCGCATATGAATCAGCTTCGTGACTTACACGCCAGTTTAGCTAGCAGAGGTCGCTGCAAACTACCTGTCTACCTTTGATTGTCTGATGAATTACGCGTTCACTTCGTCATTTTTTTAAGTCTTGCCGCAGCGTACACTGACTTTTGACTTTTGAACACATGCGCTAAATAAATGTAAGTTTACTCATTGGTACATGTTAAAATTCTCAAAATAAATTTCTATGTCTTTCCCATGAGGAGTCGCGTATCTTACTTTACTCTTAACACACTCGTGCGCTACCTTGTATTTTTCCCCAACCGTTGATCGCTATAATTCGGATTGCTGGCCTATCGATATCAATCGCTGGTCCGCCTTCGTGCAGTCACTGGCACTTACAGAAAAATTACGAAGCTTTTTGTATGATTTGCCTCCTGTTTGCTTAGACGGAGGGTGGTAATCCAAGTCGAACGTTTCAGTAAAGCCGCGTCGATTTGCTACTACAGTAGACGCCGCTTAATATGACCACCTTGGGACCAGACCATTTTGGTCGTAATATCCGAATGGTTATAAAAACCGAATCCATAACAGCTCCTGAATCGACGCCGTAAGCCACTAGAAGTCCAAATACCGTCAAATTCATCGTTTACCCGAAGTAACAGTGTGACGTTAGCAGTAAAACAAAGTACAGTACTTTAACACTACAAGTGACGGTAAAATTTAGTACAGTGTGTAACAATGTGTTGAAAAGGCGAAGTTATAAGTGCGTGGCGGGAAAAAATACTGTACTGTAACAAGAAAGATGGAGAAAATGTTGGTCATATTATCCGAAATTTGGTCATATTAAACGGAGAATTTTAAATGAAGAAATTCCAGACCGTACCAAATTGGTCATAATAAGCGGCTGGTCATATTATCCATGGTCATAATAAGCGGCGCCTACTGTATTTCATCATCGCTGTCGTCAAAAATGGAGCTGATGTCAGATTTACGTGGCCTCAGAACTGTAGGAAAGATGGCACTAGCTGTATCAGTGATTTTTATTCTCTTGCTGTCTATGTTAAATACCATATCTTTTGATTCAGATAATATCATTTTTCTAGACGACCGTTGATCTTTCAGAAACTCTATTTCTTTTTCTTGTATTCTTTGATCAAATTTACATGTGCATAGTAATTTGCTTCGATACGTACCAACGGTTTCAAGAATCTCACACCGGCATCTAGACAAGTCGAAAAGTTTATCAAATCAATCTTCATTAATGAAACACTTAAATTTTTTAGCTCGTTTTCTCGCGGCTAGAAACTTTTCAATTACATTTGTTAGCTTATTCTGGGCACTCTTTGCCTCGGTCACAGCTAAACTAACTTTTCTCCATAAATCTACTACATCGCTAATCACTACCTGTTTTATGTCATTGAACCCTGGTCCTTTAGCTGAGAATTTAGATTCTGTATCAATCAAAACCTGCCGAACATAATAGAAGTGCTTATTAACCTCCCTATTGATGGGTAATGTATTACCTACCAACTTTTTCCTGAATAGCAAAGATTCTATCTCACTAGATCTTAGAGATGCCATACTAAGGCTTTCCTTTTATTGAAAGTGTAAGTGATGCTGCGTTGCTGCCAATAATTGTTTTATGTTAACTGGCTAAATAATGTTTTTAAATGTACGTAATTATCGTTTACTTGCCGATCAAACAATTTTCTTTGTGACGAAATTGCTACTTCATAGTAAAAATTGGTTTTGAAGAGATTCGATTACGAAATATTTGATCCTTTGTGCCAACACACAAAAATACATAAAAAACACGCTTTTATTGATAACTGTATTTCTCGTGCAGAAACGACTAAATAATGTATTAAAGGCAGATAGGAAATCGACCATTCTGCGTCAATTCAAACAAACCCCATGCTTCTATCGCAAATGATTCTCGAGATACTAAAAAAACTGCCAAAAATGACGTAGTAAGCAGCACCGCGCACCATAAAGATGACGTGATAATACAAAAATAATGCCAAATTCGTAATCAGCGTCAAAAATCCAATCAGAAAAATTGGTACCCGTTTGAAAAGTCGAAAGTGATGAAATTATGATACACCCTAGTACAGTGTTTTCCAAACCGGGAGGCGTAGACTAGTCTAAGGGGAGGCGCGAATATTATCCACAGTCATTTAAAAATAGTTAAGTATGCGAAAGTGTCACCAGTTATGAAGGTTTTATGTTAAATTTGTATTATTTTATAAAATGAGTGGAGTCGTCATATGACTGAATATTTTTAAGAGAGGCGTGGTAGCATAAAATTTGGAAACCGCTACCCTAGTATACCTACTATACAATTGGCAGTAATATCATAAATATATGGTGAGGAGAATTTAATGCGAAATAGCAAAAAAATACTAAGTTTTTAAGAAATTCCTTCAGGTACATTAAAGTTATTTTGCCTGAGCTTTTGTGATGCTGTGATGCCTGGCAGTGTTACATCAAATGGAAAAACTAGTTGCGAACATTTTCTGAGAGCAAAGAATGCATTCATTTATTTTTTACCATTTGACACGATACTGTTGCTGACGTTTTTAAGAACAAACGAGGTCCGCTTTAGCTTTTCCCATTTGATGCTCTTCAGTCACTAATGAGATCGCCACAAACAGTTTCAGAAAAAAACCGTTTTCTTTCAAAGCTATGTAGAACTCTTCTACCACGAACAAATTAATTTTGAATTAGTTCATTCATTCACGCGTATGAGCTCATACTCGGTTTGCCTGCCTTTCGTCAGAGTGGGCCACCACGGCGGGTAGACTGCTTGGCCCCACCATTTGTCTGCCACACGAAAACGGTGGCATCCCGTTAAGTACTTTGCCCAAGGACACAACAAGCAAGCTTGCCGGCTTGTTCTCCACGCTATCCCTTGTGTGCTGAGCGCCAAGCAGGTAAGCTGTGAATACGATTTTTTAAAGTCTTTTGGTATGACTCGACTTGGGAAATGATCCCTAGGTCTACCGACTGCGAAGCGGACGCTCTAACCACTACACCATCGCGCCGGTTGCATTGGTTCAGATATAGAGGTTGCTATTTGCTAGGTAGCAATTTTTAGGCGATCTCTTATTAAAAGGGATGTGCCGCCAGCATCACACTTTTGCTTAAAAATAATCACCGACGCCATACCGTACCATACAGCAGCTATTACATTATGTCATTAACCCGCGACCGGTTTCGACCTTATTGGATCTTATCAGGCGGAAACAAATTTGCTATTTTGTCATTCCATAATAAAAGTGCTGAAAAAAGAACAAATTTGCCATTTCTTTTTTTTTGCACCCAATGAAAGTTCGTTCTTATTCAGCATTTTTATTATTGAGTGTTGCTTACACCATCATGATGACACTTAATAAGGTCGAAACCGGTGGCAGGTTAATGACATGATGTAGCAGGTTGCTGTATGGCACCGTATGATGTTGGTGATCGTTTCTGAGCAAAATTTTCTATTTTACCTCTGAATTAGTTTAGTAATTACCGTATATGTGTAAGAAAGCAAAACAAAAACCAAGCAGTATAGTTTTAGGATGTTCAAAAATAAGGCTATTTTTTTGTGAACATCTTTTAATTTTTTCTCAATAGAATTTACTCAATAATAAGACCCTTGTTGAGGGTGATCACATGGGTGGTGATCAAAATAATCAACAGAAACTCCTTTTCTTCCCCAACAGTTGTATTACTATATTATTGTAAGAAACCAACTTCATTGCTTTAGATGAACCTGCTCTTTTTTTCCGACGAAGTGCTTTCCTTACAAAAGAAGAGGAATGCCAAATAACAGATGAAGCTATTTTAAGCATCTTGCTCATGGAAACCAGATACAACATTCAGCAAGGTATATTACACTACATATTTTCGCTTTGTCTATATGAGATAGCTGAAATTCGGCCTTATTCTAAGTGTAAATTATCACTATTTTGATTGTGCTCAATCATTATGATTTTGAACTCGAGATAATTCGCACCTCACGTCAAAGCTTTTATACACTGATTTCTCTAATGATTGCAAATGCACCAGAACTTTAAAGGTATGCACAATTGTGCATCAGCCATTGTATGACGCCTGTACCTTGACATAAAATTTTGTGGATGGCTAAACTTCCATCACGCTAGAGCAGTGCTTCTCAATCTTTTTCATGTGCCATGGCCCACTTTAAGGTGTAACAGATTTTTGTGGCCCACTTTAATGTGATGATAACAATGTCGCTAGGATTATCGTCAGATCTCATAGCAGCGGAGGTGATCTCCAAAAAAAAAAGGTCACTGCCTCCCCACCGATGATGGCCAGTTCACGGGCGGAATCGGAGTTGATTTACAATGAAAAATAAGGTCATTGCGCCTCCAATTCATGGATGCCGGTCCGTGTGGCTGTTCATGTGCACCAGTATTTCTCAACCTCATTCGGCTTGCAAACCCATCTTTAAAGTACGCAAACGTGCGTGGCCCTCCCGACTTGTGTGCTGAAGCTTACTGGTTGAGAACCGGTGCGCTAGAGCCTCATCTATGAATTGAGAACTCTCTGCAACAGCACCCCGCACCTGCACCTTGCAACAGACAAAGATCGATTATGAATTCATAGTTAAGGATGGTTATAATCGACTCTTTGAAAAAGTTGAATAAAAGAAAAAATGCTCAGTCACACCAGAGCGCTAGGCCAGAGGTTTCCAAAGTTTTTGCTTTGCGGACCCCCAAGACCATGTGGCAAAAGCTTTGTCACTCGTCTCATTTACGATAATGGTATTAACAAGTGCTGAAAGTGCCTTCTCACTCACGCCTGCGGAGATGTTCTCCAAAAAAAAAAGTCAGCGCCTAAATTGCTGCCACGTTTGTGTCACTCGCAGTTCCATTCATAGTCCGGCTAGAGTAAATTTTTATGAATTTGTTCGCCGACCCCAGTTTGGGAATCTCTGCGCTAGGCAATGGCTTAAGCTAGTTTTAAAAAGTACAAGTAATAATACACGAAGGGAATTTAAACTCGATGTACAGATAGTCCTACATCGCTTTCAACGAGAAAACACGAGTTTAAAGATTGACATTCAAAGAGCTGCATGCGGTTCACAGGCTGTGGTTTGGTCACTCTTTACAATAGTTATCCATTTTTTGTAGAAATTGTTACCAAACGGTAAAAGTCAAACTGTCCATTTTGATTAAAAAATTAATTTAATCATCACCTACTTTGCTGCATAAGCAGCCAGTGAGAAGAGTAAATTATGAAGGATCTAAGTCTTACCAGAAGATAGGCTTAATAAGTTTCATTATTCACGTCTGTCTTTTTACTATCTAAGCTCTTTCAAGACTGTTTCATTTTTATATTTTAACATGTTAAAGCCAATGGATCTAAATTGGCATATGAAGTTTGCTTTATTTTTTCAAGTCTCTAGAGTGCATTGAACGCTTTCCATTCGTAGGATGAGTTATGACGTTTTTCTCTATAAAAAGATAAGTTATTTATAATCCCTGAGATTGTTATTTATTAATATATATAGCATTTATAAAATATTTTATAATGATTTGTATCTTGAAATCAAGTATCTTAACTTCTGTTGTTCCCATTGGTACATATTGTGAAGCAAATTTCCGGCTTATGCCAATTTTATGTCCTAGCACATGTTAGCACACAATATCAGATGCATTTCTCTTTAACCTATACTGATTCATCTGGGATCAAAGGATCGATAGCTTGAAAACTGATTACCGTACTTGTTTTAGAAAGTGACGCCATTTTAAAGTTAATGGCAGTTAGTCTGGAGTTCTTCAACCTTTAAGCTTGAGGCCCATTTTTAAACCAAACAGAAGCCTGTGGAGAATAACCCGGTTGTAAGTCATATTTTATCAATGTTTAAGGGTATCCTCTAAACAAAAAAGAATATTTTTTGGGGGAGAGATGATAGATAAAATGATAGCAAGCTGTTGCGAAACGGATAAAAGCCACTGGTCTTTGTTGTTGGACACAGTGACTTTAACTGAGACAATATTTAATTTAGGCCTTGTAATTTTACAATTTTGCGGGCTGGTGCTTTACGATTTGTTTGCTTTGCTCAGGAATTTATCCTTGTGACTCAGAAGACATCGAACAGCTGGGTGCCCTGATGTGTCTTAGTATTGGAGAAAAAGAAGAACATGGTATTGAAAATGTAGTCAAGTAGGTAGCTATTTAACAACTTGCCTTTGAATGTATTGTCATTATGTACACAGTTCATAAGCCATTTTGTTAAAGAAGTTTGCAATTGAAGGTATGGCCACAAAAATGGACTATAAAACAGTTTATTAAATATTACTTCAAATTCTACTTGCATAGGTTGACAGTGACTAGTAAAAGAGATTTACCCAAAACGAATTTATATGCATAAAGCATTCCAAACAGTATTTACTATAGAAACGAAGATCGAGCTTAATATTTCCATAGATTAATAGCTTGTATTAAGAAACATTGTAGAAAAGTTACTCATGCTTAAACATGGGTTGTTGCTGAAATTGTAAAGATGCTTGTATCTAGACGGTAATAGTTTTTCTCAGCATAGATTTGATCTCTGTTTTATTTGACGTGATTTGAATCAGCGACGTTACCAGAGGTAGGTGGGCACTTGGCCCTGCGTGTGTTCATTTAAAAAAAAAATTATTTAATCAAACGTTTTCGGCGTTACATTTCGCCTTCGTAAAGATCTACGCATCCGTATTTTGCATTGTTAAACTTTTATTCATTTATTAGGATTCTTTATTGCCTCACTATAGCTTTACCGTTTCTACTGACTAAACGTTTTGCTAGTCTGAATACTGAGACTGTGAGTACTTTTAGGGTTTATATTTTGTCTATTTGCGTGATTTCATGTACGGAAAGTTTACCAATGTAAAACATGTAGGCCTATGTGTAGAGCTTCACGAGGGTGAAATGCAATGCCGACAACGTTTGAATAAATACATCTGTTTTTCTTTTAAGAAGACTGATGGCAAAAGTGATTAATTGTTAGTACCGTATTTTTCGGACCATAAGGCGCACTTATAATCTTTTAATTTTCTCAAAAATGGAACGTGCGCCTTATAGTCCGGTGCCTCCAATGTGTGGATCAGGTTGCGCTTTGTCACCAAGCTCTGAACAAATTTTATGTTGTAATAATCGTCACCAACGTACTAGTACCTCCCTCAACTCATTCTTTCTTGAGAGCAAGCTTCTTCTTTCTTTCTTGCGATCAAATTATCTACTGGCATTCCCGTTACGAATGTGTTTTTTTCTTCATCTACTCTCGTTCCCTTCACGAGTGTATCTTTCTCTTACTTTACGTGCGTAAACACATACATGCGTCGCGCATGTATTGCAACATGTGCGGTACCTAGCAACTAGCCGTACACTTCTCACGCAATGTGAACACAACAATTGATTGTTTGATGATAAAATGCAAGTACCGTACCAATAAAATGTATTGAGTTTTGGTTTCATTAAATGTATCTTATGTATGAAAATAAACGCGCTAGAAGACGTTTATTAATACTGCACCTTGTGGTCCGAAAAATATGGTAGCTATATTAACGTTAGGGTACTCAAAGTCACTTCTATACTGAAACTACACTTGTTTTGTTCGACAAAAGCTGGAGATTTTTTGTTAATTTTAGAGAAAATCTTCCAGCTTTGGTTCCGCCACATCTTGCACGGACCCGAAAGACAATTTTTACTCGCCAGCAATCAATGGAAGAGCGGGTGATTCGATGCGTCAAGAAAGCATCGACCGAAGAAAAGTCTATTGACTGCATCCGTGAGTTTATGAAGATTTGCTGGCAACTGCCATACTATGGGTAACTATTAGGCATGCTATCCAAATAGATAGATTTCCTAGAGTTAAAAAGTGATCTCAGACTTCCTTTTAAAAAGAACAAATGGGCACTAATCTTGGGTCTGCAACTTTGCATGTGCTTTAATGCTTATACCACTACTTGTAGGTGGTAGTCGTCTCCGCTGAAGATCTTGTGGTCTGCTGTGAATTCCAGGAATTCCCTCTAACCCCTAATAGCTTAGGAAAGGCATATGAACTAGTGATAGAAATGAGTTTAAGAAAACGCAGACAAAAAGTGTGTAATGTGTATGAAACAAACGGTTTACTCACTAGTGTCGTTTATCACAATAACGCGTCAGATCTCCACTGTTAGCGGCGCGATGGCGTAGTATAGCGGTTCCTACGGGGTCCACAGTGAAAAATCTGGGGGTCCCCAGAAGGAATGCCAAACTGTATTCTTTTAACCCTCAAATGCACAAACAATAACGACCACCACTTTGACTAATAATAACAGTGGTTTTACCATAACGTGCTATCTATGGTCAGACGTACGCAGTATCACATCGTTCTAGTGGTGAACAAATTATTTGTTTCAGTCTGATGCAATAGGTCGTTATTTTTAGTTGTTTACTACATATTATGATGCCATAGACCAGAGTAAGAAAAACAATCCCACTGCTACACCTGTTTCAAGGTTTTGCAATAGAAAGACTGACGTTTGTCGCTTCCAAATTGAAAAATTAGTTGGGTGGATAGAGCTACTGCATTTAGTGGTGATTCTTTTATAAAGGATACAGTTATGTAAGCTTAGACAATAGCATCGAAGAAGTGGTTGAAAACTGACAGCAGTAGCTAAGATATTTCTGGTGAGAATGATGCAACTAACGCCCCTGGAATAGCATATGATCATCCAACTAGTTGTTTCTGTATTGAGGGTTAAATATTAAACCCCCAACCATGAGAGATAAGATTTAATAGAGCAATTGAGGGTTGAAGTATAAAAGTTGCAGTTGCGGCACTTTCTCTTCTAGCTCTACCCACAACCCCACTGTGTGAAAGGAAGAAACAGAAAACTTCAGGTACCGCGGGATATCAGAGTAACTAATTTTCTCTCAGCAGCTTTCTGGTATCGGATAGCTAGTTGCTGCCGGCCTGGATAGAATTTTACAACCTAAGCAATCAAGGAGCGGAGGAAATTTAAGACAATGACTATGCCTGTTTCCTTTTAGTATTTGCTATATCATTTCTACATTTTACATGCGACTACCACGAAAGTGAATTGGAATCATTTAGCCACTTTTGTTATAATTTAGACTTTTCAATTAGTCATTGCTTTCTTTTCCTTAGGTCATGTTCATTTTGTTTACTAACGGCTGCGAAAAATAGACATAAAATACGTTTCTGGGACGATTCTTACGTCCAGTATGGTTTCACAAAGTTATTGGTTGTGATAAACTTGAAAATGCGCAGTACACATTGTGCAATACCATTTTGGGCAAGATTCTAAAAGCCTTCGAAGTTGAAGAGGCACGAGAAACTGAAGCATAAAGAGAATACGGACTCAGTTGAAACGTTCAAAGTGAAAAGAGCTCGTTATGATATAAGGGGAACGCCCCTGCATTAGGCTTCTGCTTAACTTCTCAACCACTCCCGCGCGCTTCATATGAAGTTTCTTTGATAATAGCAAAAGCAAAAACACCTCACACTGCTGGTGAGAAACTAATAAAGCTAAGTGCGGTAAAAATGGCACAAATATTACTTGGCCGAAACAAGGCCAAAAGAATAGACTCAGCTCCCTTGTCCGATGACACTGTAAATAACAGGATTGCACGTATAGCAAATGACATTTTGAGTCAGCTTATTGCTCAAATCCAAGATAGCCCATGTAGAATAGTCTTCACTTTGATGAAACGGCGGATATCAAGTCAATAAACCAATTAGTAGCATACGTGAGATTTGTTAAAGAAAACGCGATTGTGGACGAGTCTTTATTTTGTCAAGAGATGAAGGAGAGAACTAGAGCTAAAGGCGTCTTTGATCTGTTAATGCATTTCTTCGTGAAAATATAACAGCATTGAATAACGTAGGGTCGGTATGCACAGATGGTGCGCCAGCTATAGTAGGGCATCGATCCGGTTTTGTAGCCTTAAAGAAGCAAGTTGCTCCGCAGAAAGTATCAAATTACTGTGCCTTAATACGCCTTAGCTTGTAAGACACTCCCTCTTGAATTGAAAAATGTTTTTGATTCTGTAGTATATAGGCTGTGAATTTCATTCGTGGCAGGGCCGTAAATTCCCGATTATTCAAAGCATTTTGCGACGACCTTGGAAAGGAGCATCAGTATCTTCTTTTCCACACCGAAGTGCGATGGTTATTGCGGGAAAAAGTGCTTTCCGGTGTTGCAGAACTTGTCACTGAAGTTGCCGTGTTCCTTCGTGAGCATGAGTCAGTGGAACTTGCTACATAGTTGATGACAATAGATTCCAATTGAAGGTCTTTTATTTGGTAGACGTCTTTAGTCTTTCGAATGAGTTTAGTTATTCTCTGCAGGGGAAAACAAATCTTAGATAGAGGCTGCAGAGAAGGTCTTCGCCTTCAAAAAAAAGTTATTTCTGTGGAAAAAGAGAGTAAGAAACCAGAATTTTGCTATGTTTTTACTGTTGGACAGTGAAATTGGTGATCAGGAAATTAACGAATGGCTGACTGCTGTAATTGATGATCACATAAGCAACCCCGAGAAAAAAATGGAAGATTACTTTCCGACATCTGAACCTTCTTCAGCATGGATTCAGCAGCCTTTTATTGCTGAGATGAACGACAACAAGCGACATCTGGAATTGCGGAGTCCTCAAGCTGCAAGACCAAGTTCAGCTCCTCCTCACTGCAGTATGTTGCAAGAATATCCTGAATTGGCAAAAAGAGTTCTGGAAGCATTAATTCCATTTCCAACGACATACCTCTGTAGAGCTGCCGCGTCTGCTCTAGTTAATATCAAAACTACGTACTGTAATAGCTTTAGAATTGCAAATGACATGAGAATTGCTCTCAGCAATATTAAACCCCATATTGATGAGCTTATTTCGAAGAGACAAGAACAGAGGTCACATTGACTAATCATTTGTGCTGTGTTTTGCCGATTAAATTATGATATTCTACTAATCACTTGCGTTATGTTTTCATAAAGAGACTTTTTTAATTAAATAGAGATCCAATAGTAAACAACTTATCCGCCTTATCACGATAGTGTTTGTTCTTTCAACATACACCTCCATTGCAGGTTGCGAAGACAAGGGGTCCCCAAGCATTTATCTGTTGGAATAGGGGTCCCAAGGTTTGAAAAGGTTTAAGAACCACTAGTGCAGTGATTAGAGCGTCGGCTTTGCAGTCTAGACCTGGGCGTCGTTTCCCAAGTCCAATCGTACCAAAAAACTTCAAAAATATGGTACAGCTTTCCTGCTTGGCGTTTAGCATAAAGGGAATGGCTGGAGAACAAGCCGGAAAGCTTGCTTGTTTTGTCCTTGGGCAAGAAACTTAACGGGATGTTTCCATCTTTATGTGGCAGACTGGTGGCGTACCCGTACTTCAGTGTGTTAGAAGCTGCTCACCCAGCATGTCGAAAGAGGTGACTCTTGAGATACCCACCAATGGCACCCTGCTTTGTTCGTGGTTGGACTGCCAGTCTGTAATTTGCATTCATGACTGGTTCGAAACGGGCTGCCACTTTTCCCTTGATCTAATTTCAATTAGGTTGACGGCGTAGACCTGGTTGCCGTTCGCGCCGTACCTCCATTCCAAGGAAGAAGAGGAGTAAAACAACCAACCAATCTCAATAGTTGGACCGTGGTTTTAATGCCTGAGTTGTTTTTGTGTTGTACCCTTGCTTGGTTGTATTGCTGCTTAATAAATGTACTTTCCCAGCAACAGTATCTTTGGAATTGGTCTGAAGATTTTTTTTCTTACCTAAAGCTGTCGGTTACTTGTGACCTGGAGACAAAAGGCATTGCTTATTTTACCTTTTTATTTAACTAATTTTGCTTTCCGTTGGCTTGCATTAAACAAAGTTTAGATGATGTTTGACATGTACTTTCCTGTTTCTAATTACGCTCTTACATTTCAGGAGTGTTATGTTTCCGGGATTTGTTGAGAAAGCTCATAACAATGGCTTGTCATCCTGGTTCAGCACTCATTCACAATTGCCAGTGCGCGTCGCAATTAATACGAGTGGAGTGTGGGTGATTGACAATGAAAAAAAAGTGAGATACGTTTTCTTGTATTCAGATATTATGAAAATCTTTCATTAGACTGCTACGTCTTTTGTAACGTTGATAATCTGTGGCGAGTTCGTGAGATAATACCGGAAGTATTCCGTGGAATTTAGGGGTCTGATTCGTTCCTAATTTTTGAAATTTAGCATTTTGGCCTGCCGAAGTAAAAAGAGCTGTAACTTTAGACAAGGTTCTTAATATCGCAAAACAATTTACAGAAACCCTCCATAAAAACGTGAATTGTTTTTGTACGAATTCTGCCCTGTGAATAGTACTGCCCTGTGCTTCAACTGCTTAAAGATAAGCTTTCAACAAAATATTTTTAAAGTTAGTCAATTTGTTGTGCCTGTCATTTTTCTCTTAGTCATTTCCTTTGTCGTTCACTGTAATTCAGGAATGTCAATAATTTCCTGATTTTAAAGATGTTTGATTTTCTCATAACATTAAAATAGAACTCTTAAAAATTTTAATTAAAAAGAGCAACACTAATACTGTCCAAAAGCATCGTATTCAAACAAGATTCTACAATAAGTCGCAATTTGTTGTACCGCAGTGATTTCCAACCTTTTTTTGAATCGACTTAACTTTTTAAAAACTAATTTTTGTTAAGTCTTGCAAACTGAGATTATCTTTCAGTACTAAAAGGCATGTAGTGAAAACTTTTCATGACACCAAAAAATTGTTGCAGTCAATTTTTTATGCCGTAATATTTCCCGCTTGAACAAGTATTGTCACTCAACATCAAGAGAGCAGCTGCAACAAATAAATGGGGGAAATCTGATCACAAATTTTGATGCTTGACAAAACTCATAACTTTACAATCCACATTTGTTTAGATTTTTTAGGTAAACATTACATCCTAAGTTTCACAAAATGACTTTTATTTCATTCTGTGATGATAACAGATCAGGGATAAGTTTGTAACTTTTTTATTTTTTCATCTTCCGGTCACAGCGAAAGCGAAACCTTTGCGGTTATCCGAGGAACATAGTTGTGGTTGTGTGCTGTCCCGCTTCCTAGTTACCAACCGTGCTTGGTACCACAAGCCTACAGCCAAGCTACGAAAATGGCCGTAAAGTGCTTTTCCCATGATAAAACAGCGCTGAGCGCTTGCGGGCATTGAACTTGCATCCTCACAATTACGAGCCAGCGCTTTATTGCTTTGAGCTACGCTACCGGTGAGATTCAAAAGTTACGGAGAAATCGAAAAATTATAATGCCTCTGTCAAAAACTTGCTGCTACTTTAGCATAATGCTAAACCGACGTGAAGGTGTAGTGATAGCATCTGCATCGCAGCTTGTAAGACATGGATTCAATTCCCGTTTTGGATTATGCTGAAGAGCTAAAAACGGTATTTTTAACTTTTCAACTCGGCGTTCATCATCAAAGAGATAGTGCGGAGAAAAAAATCGTCAAGTTTGCTTGTTGTGTCCTAGAGTTGGGCACTTAACGGGAAATCTCCGTTAGTGATTTTCAAAAATTTTAACAACTGGTTTTCTAACTAGTAGCAGTAGATCAGTAGCATGCAATTATCAAATTATGGTGTATAAGGCTAGCATATCAACCCATTTTTTTAAGCGTTTCGCGAAGTTTATGTAATTCCGAAGATAGGTTTGCACCAACCTATAAGAAGCTAAAAAATCCCACGTGCTGACACATTTATTTTTCTGTGGCAGACCTGTAGCAGTTGCCCAGCCTTACAAAAAAATTGCAAACCGAGCTTGAGCTCATACGCTCGAATAAGTGAACTTAAATAGTGGGTTTATTTCCAAGAAATTTGAGTCTCTCACCTAGCTGTAGGCCTAAGCGCAACTGTTGATTACCATGCCGTCATACAAATTGAACAAAAAAAGCAGTAGCGAAAAAATTAAGATTTTTGCTTTTATCGCAAAAACATGATACCGAAAAAAATTTTAGTACGACCTCCACGGTGGGAACCACTGGTGTGCAGTATATTCACCGAAACGTTTTTTTCTTTTAAACAGAATGCCCAAAAACAATATTTAATTTTTAATTTATTTTGTTTTTTAATATTGCGCTTTTATACGCCGCATAATTAGGGGGATATTCTTGCTGCTCGCTCTCAGGGGTGCAATTTTTTTTGATGAAACGTTGCGTATCTGCCAAGCGAACCGTTGACAAAGAGCATTTTGGTATTGCTTGTTGCATATATTATTTGTACCCTGGAAGAACAACAACATTCCTTACACTGCGCTTTTATTTGAACGGAAATTCAAAGTTAAGATACAACTGTTTATAGGCACTTGTGACGAAACCTGATTTTTTGTTTATTATGTGTTCGTATCTAAGTTTGTTGTGCTGTTTACCGGTTTGTTTCAAAATTGCTTAAGGCATGTTTTAAATTAGTTTTTTTTTTAATTTGAGAGAAACAACATCTGTTTTTACTGATGCCGTAATGTGGTGATGAGTGCTACATGATTTGCTTTATTAAAATTAGCATACACAGTTATGGTTCTCGTTGCTAAACGTACCTTCACGCCCACGCGAAAACAACAGCAAACAAAGAGCGAATGATTTTGTTCAGGTTTTAAATAACGTAAACCTAGCCCTGAAACATCATTGTTATTGTGTTTACCTTTTCTCTTGGAGTGAATGCACGGCGTGGAACGGTTATATTCCATTCTAAACCGTAACTCTAGCAAGATTACGCTAAAAAAGTGCCAGGCCATCTTAAATCATTCACAAATGCAAACCGCAAATCGACAGCCTTACCGCTAACAAGGCGGACTGCCGTAGATGTGTTGCAAAAGTCGCTTCTTACGACTTGCTGGGTGAGCAGCTTCATTGTTGTAATCGCGTGAAGCACCGGAAACTGGATTTTGTCGAGGACGAGCGGATGGAACACCGTTGTAGCCTCGACCACAATCGACTTACTGTATGTTCAAACCTTGCGACGGCTGCTTTGTTGAGCTCTCAGGCACGACACCTAGTGATTCTCTGCTTGTAGATTCTAACAAGTAGTAAAAGTATCGTAAGAAGTAATTTCTTTGTTCATGCATATGAGCTTTTGCCCTGCTTGCTAATCTTCGGAATGGGACTATTTGGCTCCGCCGTTCGAGCGCTGACTTTTGGGCGCCAGCTGACAGTTAGGCACCGCCTTTTGGGCGCGTTTTTGGTGCTTTTTAAGATTTCTTTTAACAATAAAAGTTTTAAAACTTCTTTTTGGTACTTTTTATAATGAACCTGTTTAAGTTTTAAAATTTATTCAAATTCGTTGAAACACTTGGCTGGCGCCAAATTCGATGGCGCCCAAACGGATGCGCCAAAACGTACCCTACCCGCTAATCTTTATTCAGACTGGGCCACCACAACTTTTAGATAGCTTGTGTCCACGATCAATATGTCACGTCTTCACTGCCACGTAAAGATGGAGGCATCCCCTCAAATGATATAGTACTTCAAACTATTTCTTTTCGTGTGGAGCGTCAAACAAAAAACCTATGAGTATCGTTTTTAAAGTCTATATAATTCGACGAAGGAATGAACTGGGGTTTATCGATCGCAAAGCGAACACTCTAACCACTAAGCAAACGCGCCCCTAAAATTAATGGTAAGCAACCAACTGAAACGGGAATACATAGACCTTCGAAGACGGTTGGACAACTGTTTCCTTATTTCGTGCCTCCACTGCTATCCAACGAGTCTAGAAAATGCAAAAATTCCTTTTTTCTACGTTTGCTAAATATACAATTATGCTATAAAGTCTATTAGTTATTTAGATAAATTTCCAAATAAAATAATCCAGTACTGAATTGGCTTTGTTTTTGTACTAAAATTTTACTTTGGTTTTAGCATGTTCTTATCGGTCTTTTGTATGATGACTTCAATTGGGAAGTCACAGATGCCGATGCAACTGACGATGAAATGGTGGCGCCAAGTTTGTTCCTGGAGTTTGAAGATGAAAAAACAAAGACCAATAATTTATTACAAATAGTATCAAAGCAGGTACGGAGATGTTTTGCATTCAAACTTCTTAGTTTATCTCACAAGACCTGTGAAACGCGAAAAAACACTGAATCTTGAACGAATAAGAAAACGTGTAAGTTGCAGAGTCTTCTTTAAAATTCGAAAAGAAGATTTTTATCGGGTTGTCTTTACGGAGGAAAGATATTTGCATGGGGTGCTTTGAGATAAGGAAAGGTCTGCATAAGAGATTTTATGGTGCTAAGAAGCATTGTTTATGCAGAGTTAAAAGTCTCCAGTCACCTTAGTTTCGCCTCCCCTCTTTTCTAATTTTAATGACCCTTTTTCAGGCATCAATGATGAACTCTATGATCGAAACTTGCATTTGTAACATGAGAGAGAAAGAGCGAAGCGAAGAATATAGTAAGTATTCGCTCAAAGTCCGGCTAGTTGCAAATATTTTTTTGATGGCAGTAACAGCTCATTACGAGGGGAAGACGTTGCTCTCTTAATGAAGTAGTTAAACCGGCGAGGTATGGTGTTGTTCCCTTGGGAAAATTGTAATTTAAGTGGATGCTGACTTAAATTGTCGCCGTTTAATGTGGCCACTGTTACATGTAAATGCTTTTTATTTTTCGCTTTTTTTCCCAAGCTAAAGAAGGTTAACAAATGAATTGTTAAGGCGAAATTTTACGTCAAATCAAGTCTTTTTTACGTCAAAGTCTTCCAGTTCGAACATACTTGGACAGTGTGCTAAGCAGATTAGTTAGCACTATCACTTAATCTGACTCTTTGTTAAAAAATATTTTTATCTTGATCTGAGAACAGTTTAAATCATTTGCTATGGCCTCGATTTTATCGGGCATCTACAATGCATTACGGCAGGGGTGTGCATTACAATGCATTACGATCTTTTTTAATGGCAGGCCAAATACCAATAAGCACAATATTCTGCGGGCCGCACCTTTAAATAGGATAATATTTTACCGACTATTGATACTGCCAGCGATAAAAATAAAACTGCGATAATATCAAAAACAGTAATACCAGTATTATTCGAAAAAAACATCGTTTAGGTAAAAAAGAAAAAGACGTAACTCTATAATCAGAACATAGCAATACGATTTAATCCTTGTAGAAACAATTCAGTGAGAAATATGCAGTTGTCTTTTTTCCTGAATCAGTCTATTCAAATCTCTTTAATTGAGGTGCTGGCAACTCTATAAGTTTATTTTCCAAGTGTTCGTCTGTCATTACTGATCGATAGGGAGATTTCATGAAACCCATTTTAGTAAAAAATTGTTCACACAAATAAGTTGAGCAAAAAGTGCCATTTCAGAAGCCATAAATTTTCCTAAATTTGGGAACTTATCTTGGTCAAGATATTTCCGGTAAAAATCACCAAGATTCATTTCCACATACTTGGCCTTCAGGTCACTTCTCTCCTGAAGATCAATCAGTTCCATGTGGATATCAGTGGGGGCTTTGTCAATGTCTGTGTAAAATGATGAAGAAAATATTTCAATTAAATGTTGATGGGATTTAAGGTCTTTGTCAAAGCGATCCGAAAATTCATTAAACAATTTTTCAAGTTGATTTGCAAAATCGGTTTTCTTATCTGGACGCATTCCCATTTCTTTTAAAGTTGGAAAGTGAGAGAGATTCGCATTCTGTATTTGTGCGTACCGAAGTCTCAACTTGTTCATAAAGCCTTTTATGTGCCCGTACATTTCACTCGCATACTGGGCTTTTCGTTGCAGCCTTGTATTGAGTTCATTCATGCGAGTAGTAATATCGACCAAGAAAGATAGATCACACAACCAACTTTCGTCTTTCATTTCAGCCGTTGGTCCCCTTTTTTTAAATAGTGCGGCTTCTTTTCCCAGTTTGTAAAATCGTCGCAACATATTACCCTTGCTTAGCCAACGCACTTTTAAAGCAGATTTCAAGAGACGTACAAATCCAATGCCTCTTCCGGACATGGCTCGAGCACCATAAGTTGCGATTCCGCCTAAGGTGGATCGGTCCGAACCAAACTTAACAAAAGCATGGAGAACTTCAGAAAAGATATTAGCACCAGTTGTA
This sequence comes from Trididemnum clinides, assembly GCA_963675345.1. NCBI lineage: Eukaryota > Metazoa > Chordata > Ascidiacea > Aplousobranchia > Didemnidae > Trididemnum > Trididemnum clinides. The sequence continues at coordinate 15,916,999 of OY776302.1, forward strand.
GTATCCTTCATACACTGTAGTCACAAAAGTTCTTCGGTTTCGTTCAACTCCTTGTCCACTCCTTTTATAAATGTAGCCAACTGTGCCGCGTCCTTTACATCGGTGCTTTCATCGATTGCGAAGCTCCATGATACAAAGTTTTTCATTTTGTCTTTAAGAGTGTCACAAATATCACCAGCAAGTTCATCGATGCGCCTTGCTATCGTCCAACGCGATAAAATAATTATTTTCTCGAACTCCTGTACCATTTTAGGACCCATTTCTTCTGCGACATCCATAAGGCACTATTTCACAAAATCAATTTCAGAATACGGCTTCATAGTTTTAGCTATTCTCTGTGCAATTAAGAAACTGCATCGAACTGTTTTTTCATTATCAGTATGCAATTTTTGAAACATGAAACGCTGGCTCTTCAATTGTTCCTTCAATTGCTTAACGTTCAGCTCTCTGTCACGTCCTTTTAGCTTTCCATAAACACTGTCAGCATGTTTTGAATCATTATGTCGTTTAATGTTGTACTCTTTATGAACATTTACAGTTTGATTGCAAATCAAACACAAGGGGCTACTATCTGCATTTTCGATGAAAAAATATTCAGAAGTCCATATTTCATTGAATTTTCGCATCTCTTCCTCTACTTTCCTCTTTCTTGTCTCTTTCGAATTTGCGGAACTTGCCATTGCGGAGTGATGAATTAATTGAAACCAAGGTTTAAATTTGCTAAAATCTTGTGTATAGGTTGATAAGAATTAGACAAAATCAACAGATATACTGAAACCAAAATTCACGAAGTTAAAAAATGTGCAAACGGAAATGGACAAACAGATAAAGGACATATTTGCCAAATTAGGCTGTAGCCATGGTTTAATTGTAATTAAACCGTGGTTACTTAATTGGTATAGTAGCATATTAAATACGTCTTTTCCGCCAATCACTCCGCTCTTGTGTCTATTAAGTTAGACCAGAAACCCAGAAAAGTAATTGAGAAACGCATAATTTGCCTAATTTGTCATATATTTTCCCAGGCTGATTGATTGTCGCCTTTAAGAAAATCTATCAAATTTTAACTCGAAGCTCTTATTCAATTAGAAAAATTATTGTAAAACTTTAATTCTCAAATTCCCTTTAACTTTGGCGAACTCTCGCCGAAAGCAGTTACACAAAAATATTGTACAAAACGTCAAAAAATATTTTACGCTAGACTCAATACTAGCTAACCAATTAATCTCTTTTATTCTCAAAAAATATCTTCGCTACGAATCACCTCTTAATTCGCTAGCACAATTATCAACCACAAATTAGCTACGCGTTAATTTTTCAAGCCATGAACGAATGAATGAAAAGATTAGCAAATCGTCAAAATGACGAATCTCTCCGATTAACTAATAATTTTCTTGGTCGTATTTATACAAATTTTGGAATTTTCCCCTAGAGGCGAGAAGAACAAAAATAGAGCAAATTAACCACTCACAATACATGGAACGTTCTAGTCAAAATACACCCAATAGTATTTGTCTATAACGTTACAAGCGCACAATATTAAACTAAAAAACTTGTTTCTTTATTATCTCTGCTGTGCAGCGAGCAGGTTTCTTTATTATCTTTGCTGCGCAGCGAGCAGCATTCAATTGAAATATATTCTTGCAAAGCGATTAACTTTTAAATTATTTAACATAATCGATTTAAGACAACTTAAAGATATCTTAAATATTATTCAATTTATTGAATTATCAAATCAAGAGCGTTGTATTTATAACATTAATTTATAAAAATAGTTATGATATTCATTCTAATCCAAACCAAAACGCTTTATTTGTGACATTGATGTTATCAAGCACTCAAAAAAACGTGCGAAACGTTCGCGGGCCGCAGTTTGCACACCCCTGCATTACGGCATTAACCAGTTCCAACCGTTTTAGGTAAGAATGATAAAGAGAGCGAGAAGGCAAGCCAACCTCAAACTAGCACACGTGTCCGTCCTTTGTTCGATCGGCAAAATTCAGTGACTAGCAATCATCCCGAGAAATTGTCTCTCACAAAAATATCTGACGCAGGTAACTCGACGCGTACGTTTAATGCATGCGTTTTTCGCTCTCATTACTTCAAATTTCACTTTGATTTCAAGTTTCCACTTTGTACGCGCGTGACAACCGTGCACTGGTGTAGTTTTGCTAACGCTTAAACGCGCTCATTGGAGCTCCTACTGTTTGGGAAAACAGAAAAAAATATTCCGATTTATGCTTGTAAAGGGTGGACGAAGAATCGGTTTGTTGCAGCGTTGTTGTCACCTTCAGCAGTGGATAATGCTGCAGACAAGAGATACGACTGCTTTTGGCAGTATTTAGTCATTTTCTGCTGGCATGATAGTATACTTTTGCTGTTTATTAAAGTGTGTGCTATTAGACTTTTCTTTGGCAGATTAAGAAATAAAAAGGTAAGCATTGGAATGGGTGGCTCACTGTTACACGTTGCATGAATAACATTAATGTAAAGTTTTTGGGGTGAAAAACGCCTCTACTTGCTACAATGCTTAGCTGTACCCCAAGAAAGAACTGTTTTTATCATGCTTTTTAAGCCAGCTGCTGGAAGAAGTCCAAAAAAGTAATTTAATCTGGTAAAGCATTTCTTCACAAAATAGTTAATTTGTTTTAGAATAGATTTAATACCCCCTTTCCATAATTCCACATAATTGTGTCAAATCTTCTAGCAGCATAAAATCCGACAAAATATGTGGGCGACAAGATCGAAAATGAAAGCTGTGCTGCCGTATAAAACGCCCGGCCAATAAGATAGGGAAAATCCGTTTCACTGTAAGCTAAATGTTTATGTAAAGATCGAAATTATGGCGAAGAATCGTACATAAGACTTGATTATGTTGAGTGGTCGATATTTTGCAAACCCAAGTACCATGGCTTGCAATACAAAGCATCAGTAGTCTTTTTTTAATGCACCTCAACTGTTTTTTTAACTCCTGGTTCTTTTTTAGTTTAACTTTTGGCGCAGAAGCATGTTTAAAAACCGGCTATATGATCAGAAATATTTTGCTTTAATAGTAATTAGCTGTTGCTCAAAGTTATGGACAAGCCGCAGGCGTTCATTATTTTTGAATTTATGATTTCACGTTTTATTTGTACCATAGGGATTCCTTGTGATAGTATCCTAACAAGGTGAAAACTGCAATTTTATCAAATTATTTTCAAGAAATGCTTTTTAAACTTACACCGTTACGAGCAAAATTCTTACTATTACGCTTAAAGTGCTATTGAATGTTTAAGTCAGTAACTAATTAAGCGTAGTACACGTACCTGGATTGTGATGTCACGTGAGCAGTAAAAGGACTTTTACTTGTCAAATGCAAGTTGAACATGGCAGCATTAAGACTTCTTGCGGCGGGCACATACTTTGTTGGGTCCTGGGAGTTAATGGAAATTTGAGATTTAAAACAAAGTCACTGTTTTGCTTACTTTTTGGCTTAACGAGGGGGCCGCGAAGTTCTTTCAAGTAGGCCGCAATGCATTTCAAGTTGTTAGTTTTTTGATATTCAACCATGGCATTTTTTGAAAAACCGATTTTTGATAATCCATTTATTGGTTGAATGTTTCTATTAACGGTACAAGTTGCATGTGTTGTTGTAGTTTATTTGATATTTTTTGTCTGATATCTCAATATTTTTTGCTGTCATTTTACAACTTCAGTAAGTGTATCGTGAACAAAAAATAATTGAGAAGCGCTGGTTCGAATTCCTAAACTCTTTCCTTAATCTTTTGTCTTCTTTATGGCATCAAAAATGGATCACAAACCATACATTTTTTATTACTTAATGTCAGTGGCACTTTACTTTTACCTACACTTTTGTGTGTTGTGGTTGTTCTGTATTTCTGATAATCTCAAAAGATTTAAAGTACTGAGAACTAATTAAGCACCGAAGCAGTTTATATCCAATATAAATTGTCGGAAAAATATCAGAAAAAATTCATTTCAAGAAAGCTGTTAATTTTATTCTGCTTTCACAGTAGCTAAATTAAATTAATATTACTTATAATCCCATCGCGCATAAAACAAGTTTGCTCTGGGTCTCTTTAATAAAGCTAGCGAACAAAGAATGAGATAACTGGAAGTTGTTAGTTTTTCCAAGTTAATTTAATTTTACCCCATTTGGGATAATTTACCCTCGTTTTCCGATTTCTTTTACCGACCAACGGAAACGCGTTATTATTTTATAGAAATTTAAGTCATTTTCTACTAAGCATTTCCGTGGCAACTTTCTATTTTACCCCGTTGTTGCTTCTAACAATCTGTTCGAAAAATGAATATATAATAAAAACATGCGTTTTTGGTCCACTTATCGAGATGGCCTTGGTACGGTCGCGACATTTTGCCCCCAGCCTTTTGCTCTGTCCTATGCAGTGAGCACCTTTACTTACACACTGCCTAATTCTTACGTTGCTGGAATACCAGTGATGCGTGCATGCAATGTCATGAATCATTTGTTTATACCAACTCTACAGTTAAACCTAAAACATAGGTTTTTACCAAAAAGGCGGACTGCCATTGGTGGGTACCCAAGAGTCGCCTTTACGACATGCTGGGTTAGCAACTTCACAATTGAAGCTCGGTGAAGTACGAGTAGGCGACCTGTCTGTCACATAAAGGTGGAGACGTCCCGTTAAGTGCTTTGCCCAAGGACAACAAGCAAGCTTGCCGGCTTATTCTCCACACTATTCCTTTTTTATGCTGAGCGCCAAGCAGGGAAGCTCTGAACACCATTTTTGGTCTTTTGGTATGACTCGACTTTGAAATGAACCCCAGTTCTACCGACTACGAAGCGGACTATTTAACCACTACGCCATCGCGCCGGTTACTGATTTGATCGATTCCGATTGTGATTGCGTTTATTGCCGACAACACAAGAACTAAGAAAGTCGATATACTTGGAAGAGAACAAATAACCAGTGGCCTAACAAAGGGGAGAGGGAGAAGGCGGTCCGCTCTGAGTGGCACTAGTTTTGGGGCGACTTTTTATGGTGACTCAAAATATTTTTTAACTTCTTTTTTTATTTCTCTGTATTCTCACAACTCAATATTAATTTGTCAATGCAATTCACTTCTCAACTTTTTTATTGTTTTTGTGTATCAATATTGCAAAGGTAAATTTGGGGAAAACAAATGGTTGGTACAGTTCATCTATATATTTTGTAAGCCTACATTATTCCATTGTTGGTGTTTTGAAGGGCTGCCAAAACTTTTAAGGGGCGGCAAAATTAACATCCGCCATGGTTGGCACTTTTGCTAGTTATGCTACTGCAAATAACACTTGTTTTCTGCAATGTCTAGCGGTCCATTTATACAGTATTGTGCTTTATATTCTGGCTTCGCTGTATTTTCTCCTATATTTTAGTGCGAGAATTACTGAAATATAAAAGAAAGCGGCTTCGATTTTGCTGCCTAAGCAATTTCTAAGCCGCCTTTAGTTTCCGAGGCTAAATATCAACAATTGTTGTCAATGTCAAGTCTAAACGACATTTAGGCTTAAATAACTCGATAGTCTATGGCTCAGTGGTTCTCAATTAGGGGTGCTCACACCCCTGGTACAGACGTTTCTGCCAGTTTGTACCTAAACTGCTTTAGTATAACGCAGTGAAAACTACGTGTAAGGTGTAGGACAAGGGTGTCAAACTCGCGGCCCGCGAGACAATTCTAAAATTCTTAATAAATTTCGGCAGTATTGCAACGTTTCATCTTCGAAGAAACGTTTGAACTTCTTAACACAGGCGACACTTGAGAGGTACAGACTTTTTTTTTATTGGAGATCAACTTCACTTCGTGCCTCCGAACTCGATTTCTGAATAACGATGTTTGAAGAAGGGGGGTTAGGTGTAGATGCTGGAGAGGTAGTGACCTTTTTTTTTTTTGGAGATCGACCTCGCTGCGGGCTACATTACAGAGATAGTTGCCTGGAGAAGTGATGATCTCCAAATCGAAAACATCATGCTGCCCGCAACACGATTGCCAACATGCAATGTGGCCCCCAGAAGCCCACAAGTTTGACATCTCTGGTGTAGGATGTTCTGCAGACTTATCTTGTACTTTTATTTGTAACACAAAAAAGCAAAGGAGGCACTGTTAATGACCCGAATGCACATATAACTACTTCAATAGCAACCACTCAAAATATCTTTTTACGAAAGATTCCCTGTACTGTGCTATAATAAAAGTTGTAAAATTGCTTACGCCACATGTGGTTATTGTCTACCTATACTGCATATATCGCCATTTCTATGCAACATCGTGCTTCTGGTCAAAACTGAACTTTGCAACTATCATGTGGGTAATTACGTGCAAAAACAAGGGTAAATGGTGCAAGGTGATTTTTTTTCTTTCTGCAGAATGTGCACCCGGTGCATGCTACGAAATGGTTTGAAAATCAGTGGTACAGATAGCTTCATACTAAGCGAGAAAATATCAAAGAATACCACGAATATTTTTGACAAAGATTGTTTGATTTTTAAACAGTTAGATCAAACATTCCATTTTGTCTTGCCACGTGCAGTGAGAAGTTTGACTTTGTTCAACGAATTTTGTCATTTAAAAAGCAATTTTCTGGTCAACGTGCATCATTGTAGTAAGAAAAGTTTAGGTATTGATTAAACGTACGAGACATTAACTTCTAACTAACTTTTGTGCTTCAGTAATGAGATATTTTGGAATCGCAGATCACGAACCGGAAACGGCAGTTGTCGGTGAACAGCATCCACAAAAATCTACTGGTAAAAACTTTTTAAAGAAATTTGGAGCTAAACAGAAAGTCCCCCCTGCCACGCCTGAAGAACACGAGCTACTTTGATTTTTGTTACAAAGTTTAATTTCTTGTGACAGACCCGTCATTGCACAGGCGTGGACAGCATTGATGATTAAAAAAGGATGAGTCGATGTATGGAACCTGTCTCCCAGGAAGGGCATTTTTTATATATTTTGTATCTTTTGGTGAAGTTTTATTTTTCTTTTCTTTTTGGCAGGCAAATGAAAGTCGGTTTTCACTTGTTCACTTGTCAAGTAAACTTTTTGCTTTAACAACCTTAGGTTATGACAAATATATTTCAACCAAATACACGGTACTCCAATATTCATTTAAAGCGTACACTGAAAACCGACAAACGTATCTTCGAGCCTGTATTTTATCTTTTAACGCAATTGACAGAATTTTGAAATGCCTCGGAAGGAGTATATAGTTCATGGCGTGCAATTTGGGTTGTTACACCTAAAATTCAATCTGATTTTTCTGTAGACTTATTTTGCGTTTTTCACTGTTTTCAGCTATGTTGCATTCTCATTTTTTTGCTTAGCCACTTGTAAATTATACTTAATTCACAAACCATGTTGTGGGCACTTTCAAAGAGTTGATTTTAGAAGTTTGCAGATGTTTTAGCGACTGGAAAATATCACGGCGACCACTGATATCCATCTCTAATCGGAAGACCCTATGCAACCACGGATATCTGCCTCTAACCGGAAGACAAAACCAGCGAGTTTTACTAGGCACTGTTGCAGGAAACGTCGGCGTAGGTTTTGAAACTGATTTTAGGCAAGCCGGTTTAACCTTTCAATATCTTTGATGCCTTAGCAATGCGGGAAAGGTCTTTGACATCACGCAATACCTTATAACAAACAAATTTCACTCGGCAGTGTTGCAGGAAACGTAAGCGTATCGATGTGAAATGACTTTAAGCAAGCCAACAACCTTTTAAAACCCTTGATGCTACAGCAATGCGGGAAAGGTCTTTGACATCACAATATAGCCACCTACGCACACCTTAGAAGCTGTATCATGTTTTATTATATGGCGTACCAGTACAACTCACATTAATTATACACAATTGGACACTAATTATGCACAATGTTGGCAATATAATACTTTTACTCAATTGCATACAGAGGAAAGTACTGTATGTCAGTAGTTCTTTCAGTGCGGGATTGAAAAATTACAATTGCAAAAACCTTGATTAAAAAATTTTCACCTTGTCGATTAACAGAAACCACCTTTTGCCAATTTTACAAGGTTAGGGTAATAAGGATATACTGCACACTACTTTCGACTTCGTGCAGAATAGGGTTTGGGATTAACCGAAAGCTGATTATAAAATCTTCGAAAGCAAGCTACACACCAGCGTTTCTGTGAAGCAGCATTGAATGTTTTTCATCACTTAATCTGAAAGCCAATTTTGTCAAAGCAAACTTATTGCTGCAAATGTGAGTTTCGACAACAGGCTTTGCTACGAAAAATTCCTTGCAGTTGGCGGCACTGTATCTATTCACAACGTCACAAGCTTCAACATGGTCCGCAACACATCAGTATGCTCCCTGTCAAAAAGCATTCCATCCACCGACATTTTTTCATTGGGCTTAATGCCGTCTTTGATTCCAAAGCTTTCAACAACTTCAAGAATTTTTCGCTCCTATAAAAAGTATTGCAATTAGCAAAGAGCATTTCTGTCTTGGACACTTCAACCAAGCTAAAAAAATTGCCTTCAATTTTACGCAAAAACAACGCTGTTATTTTTATACCCTCGATTTGACTGCAAATATCATTTCGAAGTTAATAGATGACACATTAGATAATTGACAGTGTCCCTTAGTAATTTCGAATTAACCCATTTTGAACCATTGCTTCTGTAGGGAAAGCTTTAAATATCAGTCGGTTGTTTTGTATCGACGTAATATTTAGACATAGACCTAGTCCAATGACCTTACAAACATTCAAAAAAAGTTTTTCTTTGACTTGTTAAATTCCGTTGCAAAAGCCCATCGAAAAACAGCTACTTTTCTCTAGTCGGAATGGCCTTGATTTGCGTAAAAATGCTGACTCAGCACAAAAGTGTGAAAAAATTTTACTTGCATTTATGCAATTACAAAGCTTTCAAAAGGTGATGGTTTATCAGTTTTTGCGCGATTTTGACTCTGAAGCAATCATTTTTACGTTTACTTTTTTGTTTCTCTACAGGAACAATGGTCCAAAACGCTATCACCAGGTCACATAGCGCAAAAACATTTCGCTGCTGTCTTCTCTGTAAGCACTTTCTATTGCGGAAATACTCCAAATGACATGAAACAAAAAAGGCACTATTTTATCACTTATGGTAATCCAACAAGCACATAGGATGCGAGCGAACACCACCTTCTTGACATCTTTCTACAGTGCTTTTTTTTTCAGTTTGAGCAGCGTCCTTGAGTTTCCACGTATGCAGGGTGGTGCAGACCAACACTGGTGTTTATTATTGTTCTTCCATTAGGGCCTGAGGACGCAGAACTAGTAGTTTTCAACAAGCCACATACAACTGGCCGGATAAATTCAAGAAAATCTAAACGCGAGGAAGTTCCCACGGTGACATGGAGCCTCCACGCAGCCACTATCAGCATCTCTATACAGTTAACAAACAGTGGGCAATACCACTTCTTTGCTTGAATTGGTGTGTATTGGCTTGTGAACCTATCAAGCAGATTGACGCCTTCCATGCCTTGACCGTAATGGTAGAAGCAGAACGGTTGAACACAAGTGATCTTTTTTTCACGCTGGCTGTAGCGTTTCATCATTTTGGTAAACGACCTTGTCTTTCCATTGCACTATGGACACGCAATCGTCCTAGCGGTGGCCAAAGAAGCAGGCTTCTCTTTTTCAACACTTTTTGGTGGTCGCAGTGGGCACTTCATTGTACGGCCTGCACTTATAGTCCCAAAAGCCCTGAAATTCTTTCGAGCGAATCTCGCAGTAAATAAGATGTAAAAAAATTGTCAAAATAAACACAATGACAAGCAGGGTTTTCAACTATCGAAAGAAGAGCAGACACAACTTGTGGACCAAGAGGCTTGCTGCTATCCTTAGTATCACACGCTACGGTATAAACCTCAAATTTGTAAGGGTAGCCATCACTTGATGCTAAAACCCAGTTTTTGTTGCCAAATCTGATCGGCTTGCCACGAATAAACATCTTTGCAGCAGAGTGCCTTCCAAGGTATGGTACCATTTGTTCATCAATGGCCAGATCTTTTGCAAACACCTCAATCTGCTGAAGTGAAGCATTGACTCTATCCTGTAGAAGTCGAATTTTAGCAAGCTTATCTCCAGCAAGATTATTGTTATCAGCAAAATGGGTGAACTTCTTTGTCTTCAAACCTTTTTCTTGGCATTGACTTTGATATCTGTGGGCATCTTTGCTTCAGTACAATCGGTGACGCGATCGGCTGTTGTATCCTATCAACAGAAGAATTTCAACAAAAGCTCCCATTTCCTGCGGTGTAAGATGAATGACCTCATTCCGATGAGATTCATGTCGCTCCGTTTCGCAAACAATTAGACTACAGACTTCCTCATTGAATAATAATCGAAAAAGTACAACTGGCTCAAGCAGGGCAAGAGGAGGGTGGCTGTCAGCTAAGTGCATGACATTTGCTTCTGGTATTTCCTTCAGGCTGCTTCTTCCAGAGCACTGCTTCCGCATTCTTTTTCTTTGGCGGTGGTTTGTTTTCTTTACATTGAACTGCTGATACGTCGGAAGCGACTTCGCATTCATCGATGTTATGTACCTCTAAAGTTCCTGCAACATCGTTTGGAAGCAAATCACTTTTACAGCACTCATCTACTGTATATGATCCTACATCAGTAGCATAAGCATCACCTTGCGCTGGTGGCAAAATAACAATATCTTTCTCTTCACTTCCTGTTGACCGTAAAACATTGTCAACTGCTTCCTGCAGAGTTAAATATCTTCTGTATAACTGGTGACTGGTCATCTTTAACAGAAAAATAATTCACTATCAATTCGAAGAAACTGTTCCGAAAATTTCGCGCAGGGTTTTCAGAGAAAAATAAACACTGGCACTCAGTAACGAAGCTTTTATATCAAATGCGTTCTGTAACTTTCTTTGAAAACGTTAATGTTTGTTTTATCTTCTTAGACAGGGTTGTGTATTGCTGCACAGATGTCCTGCTAATAGTTTCGTACGGTTAACCAATACAGGCAAGCAATTTCCAGCCTTATTGATCTGCAACAGCTGCACTAAATCTGCAGCAGCTTTGCACCTGTATTAGACCATTGTTCCTCTAGAGCAGTGATTCTCAACCTTTTTTTGTTGCGACACTCTTTTAACGATTTCAAAATTTGGCGGTACACATAGAAAAAGATAAGTTTAAAAATTATTTACATACCTGTAACATACTGCGTAAAATAGTTTATGATAATTTTAAATATGCGAAACAAAATAATATGTACTACAAAAATAACAGTACGATTATTAAAGAATCAAACACAAGTTAATAATAAGAATACTTTTGATGCGAAATATATCTAAAATTTGGCGGCACACAAAAGTGCCGCGGCACAGTGGTTGAGAATCATTGCTCTAGAGGAACATCGCGTTGCTAAGCAACCTAAAGCGGGTTATAAATTTTTTTTATATTTCTTTCTTAATTAGATCAACAGTAACCAAATCCTAAAAACTTACAAGTGACTTAAATTTCTGGTAGTGGTCATTAATGGGATAATGTCATTGAATCTCAATAGGAAGCACTGAATTGTCCAAAACGTCTCTCATTTTGTATTTACAAGCGCATTCATCGCGTGAAAGCCTCTCCTCTCAAAATTAATTGAATGAACTCTACGTTGTTATCAAAGTCTTGGATTCTGTTATTCGTAATTGGTGTGCAAGACTTTTTCTGTTTTAATTATATTCTATACATTAATTATATTCACTGTAATTAAGGGGGCCCGTATAAACAAAATGTATTTATGATTACCGTCGCATTTGTTCGACTTAATTTATTTCAAACGTAATTTTTCAAATATTAGCTGTGTGTAAACGTATGATTTAAAAAAACTGATCAAAAAAAACTTTGGATCAAAATGAATAAACATAAATCCATATATCTATTGCCAGTCTATTGTGTTGGTTTCGCACAGGTATACCACGCAGGATCGAACTAGGATTTCAAGACTACGCACGCAGAAGCACAATGCACTAAAGGCAGGGAAATAAAGCACATGCTAACATTGAATTGGTAATCTCAAAGTTCGTGGCGTACCGAAAAGCTACCACTAACAGGTAACAGCCGCTTTGCCCGCCTTGGTGGTGGGGCTACCAGTCAGTAATTTGCATGGAGTACCGATTTTCCCCTAACATAATTTAACCCTTTTCTTACCGCTACGCGTTTTAGTTATCTAACCTTGTTTAATTACGATGCATAAGATTAATTTTACCTGTTGATTTGATATACAAAAGATCAAATTTGTAACTGAAAAGGATTCGGAGATACATTTATGGGAACATTGGCGGGTTGTCGTCAAAAACTTCACGATGCCTGAGTTCATTTAGTAACTGATATCTGATGCAAAAGTTCGTATTATACCAGAGTTGAAATAGTGTAGGGCGACGTAATTAAATACATTAGCACAGCCAAAACCAAGTTTTGCATGGGGTAAATAATACACTCTGGCTCTATAGTGCCCCTATGTTTTGTTTGATTATTTTTTTTAGAGATTGATTTTTCAACTCCCAATTTTGTTTTTCTGAACCTCGAACTTGCTTGACAACCTTTTTTAGGATGTTGACGCTTTGTAGCCCGCATATTTAAAAGGTTCTTCATTTCTTTATCGGTTTTAAAAAATTTGGAGGTTTATGGTCCCCTACCTTCTTCTATGATATAGAATGTTGAACAATTGTGTTGATGACCATCAATCAAATGGTGCCCGTAAAACTTCAATATCTGTGGTTTCTCTATATTGTTACTCCATGTAGTTTCATTCGTTCCCATATGGGAGTGGCATGAATCTAGAAAACCATTTCATGCCGTGTTTCCATCCCAAACAAGCGGAGGGGTAACCACAACAACAATGGCTGCTTTTGATCAGAAAATGGCATAAATTTCATGTTAGCAATGTGGCAAGAAAAGAAATTTGGAATGAGTCAAAAATACACTTTTTGGACTAGTAGTTCATTAATTTTGGTCGATAACCAATACGGCAAAGAACATTTTACTTGAAAATAGCCTCTTGTTCTGATCGGGTTCAAAAAATTTAGATGGAAAAATGGCCTCTTTTTACCTCACTGGCCACTTCAAAGTTGAGGGTTAAAATATAAAATGTTAGCTTCGTGGATAATTTTGCTTGCTTTTAAATTTCAGAACAACTTGTTGTCCCCCCAAAATTGCGTCTTTATGCGATTAAATCTTTGCGCTAGTTTTAACTTTTGTTAATCCATAAAAAAGGTCTAGCACTATTTCAAGCATAAAAATTCTGCCGAACACCAACAAATAAAAACACTCCCAACATCACCACATCCAATAATTTCGACAAAGAGGTGTTTCTCATGGAGCACCTAATCGTATTCCTGAAACACCAACTACAAACATTGTTTTGCACTGAGATAATTACCCGATCTATGCTTGGTAGAAATTCTTTCATTTGGTCGAAAGCGTTTGTAGGAAAGCCAACTGCTCTGCGATAATAGCGATCATGCACAGGGCAAGAGCGCAACGAGTAAAGAGCGACTCCCAATCCATAACATCCCCAGTTTGAGACACCTAAAAAGCACTTGTAAAGTTTATGTCTCAAAAATCGGGCGTGGCCTATTTGTAAAGGATTCCAATGTCAATTAAAACAGAGTTCGTATCCCAATATATCATGCCCTTACTTTTTTGAGAAGCAGCCGAATGCAGCCACTTAACTCGCCTCTGCTTTTTAACGGTTGCCCAAAAGGTTCAACCCGCTTGCTCAACTAAACACAATACGTAAAAAAAAACGTAATTCCAAAGCAAGGCAACGAATTAGCTGGTGAATCTAAACACATGTGATACCCGACAGGGGGAGCGGTAGCGTTATCCCAGTATCCGCCAACAACTACCTATACGGCATTCCTTTGGATACCTCATATACAGTATGAATTTGGCGCTTATAATAAACAAGTAAATTAGAATAAATGGTAATTTAAAAACTGTCAATTTCTGTTAAGTACGTACCTGCTGCGATTAAAAGATCTGCAGCAATGGAGCATCCAATAGTTTCTCCCAATGGTATATGTTTCCGTATTTTATCTAGAACTTTTCCCATCCCAAGCTCATTTCCTCCATCTCCAATTGAAATAGTTGTGATGTCTTCGCTCTGAGCAGCTTCCAAGAACAGATCGTCAATGGGGCTGACACGTGACGACAGGTCCCTGCCTTTCATTGAATAGTACTTTCCATCTTTTGATCGACCCACACGTTCCGACGCCAAAATGACGTCATAAAAAGGCACGCCGTCTTCGTTTTTAAGTCTCGTTTGCCCGGCAACGTATGGCAAGACTTCAATGGCGTCTTTTAATAACCCTTCTTCGACAAGCCGTTTCATAAGCTTTACGTTCATAGCATAAGCATAATCATCCACAACCAGAATAATTTTCTTTCCAAGAGATTGTAGAACCGCCGCAAGACTTATAATACCTAAATGTCACGTGATAAAATACTATTAGGTTTTTCCTGACCCACTCATTAAAAGCAACTAGCTGCTCTTCAAAATCACTGGAGACCACTAAAAGATTAAAACTGTGATCTCAGAGCAAACGTGTACCTTACCTCAAAATCAACTAATGCCCGTAATCTATGTGAAATAATATAATTGACAACAAGATGTAAAAAAAAATTCAAACAGGAGTGTGATTTACTTTGTATGCACAAAGGTGTATCATTACCAGGAATTGGTAGATTTGGCAAAAACCGTTCAACTCTAGCAGAACTACTCTTGCTAGGCATTTTATCAATCAAAATACAGTGCGTCACAAAAAATATTGGCTTTCATTCTGTTATATATTACATGAAATACGTCATTTCGGCAGATATTGTAGACCTAAGCTAAGAATTCTTCTGGTGTAATTTGAAAGCAATCCATTGAGTAAGAAACTTAGATGAAGAAAAAGCAAAATTGATAGAATTCCACTTTAATACCAAATCTATTGTAACAGCTCATCGAGCATATTTGTGTCATTTTGGTGTTAAAGCAGCTCCGGACCGAAAGGCAGTGTGGAGGATTGTAAAGAAGTTTCAAGCTAATGAAACTGTTCATAATCTGAACAAAGGAGGATGTGGTAGATGAAAAAATGTCAGAACTGCGGAGAACATCAATGCTGTCCATTGCTCTGCCATTCAAAGTCCAAAAAAGTCTTCTCTGTGGCGATCTCAAGAGTTGGGCATGACTTAAATGAGCATTGTCCAGATTTGAACTATTTCTGTATCGCATTCAGATTAAACAACAACTAACAGCAAATGATGAAGACACGTGTCGATATGTGCAATTGGTTTGACGACAAAATGGAGAAAAACTTGGGCTGGATACACAAGGTGTGGTTCAGTGACGAGGCCTACTTTCATCTTGACGGTTACGTTAATTCAAAAAACAACGTATTTTGAGGAATTGCACCACCACTGGAAATGTTGCAAGTTGCACAGGCCTCAACACTCTTCTAGTGTTACTGCATGATGTGCCACGAACTCAAAAACCATACCTAGGCCATACTGGTTTAAAGATGAAGGTGGCAAATCAGTTACAGTAAATCAGAGACATTACTGATATACTGCAACATCATCAAGTTCTGCTCATCTCTCAATCGCCGCTGAGGAATTACCATGAACAAGCAATGATATATGCAAGACGGGGCTTACTCCTTACACCGCCAATACAAACCTGGAATAGTTGAAACAAAAATTTGGCAACAAAGTGATTTCTCGAAGAATGAATTATCCATAGGCAGCTCACTCTCTTGATCTCAATCCCATTTGCCATTAGCTTCTTTCTTTGGGGATACGCCAAAGATCATGTGAATGCTGATAAACCAAGGACATTTAAGGAGCTAAAGTCAGCTATTACAAGATTTATTAAAGCAATCCCATCAGATATGAGCAAGAAAATTATGAGAAACTTTGCAGTCAGGTTGAATGAATGTCTTAACCGTAAAGGCAAACATATTGAGCATGTACTGTGTGTCACGAATAAGTAAATTTGCGTTGAAAGAACAGTTTTATTTATTATAGTATGTGTAATGTGTCGTTTTGTTCTGCCGTGATTATTTTAATTGTAAATCTGAATTTGTGAGCCCAAACTTGGTTTTATATCTCGGCTGTTTTTGCAAAGACCTTTTTTTCTTTTGCATTCAGATTTGTAACTCACACGCCTCTTCTGACGTCACAATGGTTGACGACGTGACTAAGTTCCAGAGTGTTCGAGTCAATCTTATTTCTTCTCAAAGATTTTTTTATTGCAGATTACGTAATTTATTAGAGGGACTTTTTTCTTTGTCACATGATGTTCTAGCATTTTCTGGAAGTTTGCCTCATTCTTATATAAGGCAGCGAGGTTTTTACACATTCAGAGTGGCAGAGAGAGCAGAGCAATAGCAAGAGAGAAAGTAGTGTGGTGATTTATTGTGGATTCTATTAGCAGTTAATTGGTGGAGTTAGTTTTGGCTGTTTTCTAATTGTTATATTATAGTGCTTGATTTTCTGTGATCGTCGAGTGAAGGAGCTCGACGTCTTGAAGTATTATTTCTGTGAATACATTGTTCTGTTCTTGACGTGGTTCAAAGTATTTTATTAGAAGCCAATCTTTTTCTAGCTACTAAGTTGCAGCCAGACTTAACCCTTCGAGCGATACTATACGTCACCTCAATTTTAAGAAGTAAATTATAGGTGAAATAGAATCAAAATTTCTATTGAACGCGACACTGTGAATAATTATTGTATCAAAAACTGAAAATTGAAGATATTTTTGAAATCGCAAAAGCTTGCGCAAACATGAGTGAAATTTGGAAATGAACACTGCCAATAAAATTACTTAATGTGCAATTGAAGATGACACATTAAAAACATAAATATCTAAAGTGTTATGAAATTTATGTAATTTTATTTTGTTGCATTTTTTGTGACACCCTGTATAATACAACCCTTATGTTCGTTTGTAGGCAGGGCCGGCCTTAGAAGTTGCGGGGCCCAATTAGTTGGATGCTTGCGGGGCCCCTCTATACTATTTATTATTGTATCTGTATCTGTATCTTTTTTTTATTCTGTATCTTTTTTTTATTCATGACCACCACCATTACACACGACACTGAACAACAATAATAATGAGAGAAATGGAGTCAAGAAAAGGAAGAAGCGACACAACGTCAGACGTTAAAACATGCAAATGAAAACAGTGGATCCATAAAACTAGAGCAATAGTTGCATGGCCGCTAAACCCTAAATTCAAGCAATTAAAGAACAGTTTAATTGAATTGAAAAAAAAAACAAACAGAACAAAACAAAAACGCAGGAGTTTTTATAGTTGTAGATCATATTATTTTGTAAATAAGAAGTAAGAACATTCGAAATAGTAAGGATCAGAAAGATGACCAGTGCGAGACACGGCTACGTAGGTGGTCAATGGGTGGCGCAACCGGCCTATAAGGCATAAATGTGCATAAAGAAGAAAAGAATTGCAAGTGCAAAGTAGCCATTCTCAACCTTTCTAATATTTTTTTTATATATTCTTCAGAAATTTTCTATATCCTAAAAATTTCTCATGGCGGAAAATTTTATAAAAATTGAAAAACGAAAAAGACTCTATACACCCTTTATTAAATAGTTGTCTTTTTAACCAATTTTATTTTTATATATTTTTTATTCAGGAAAAAACGGAGCGATTTTTTTGAATCCAACTGTACATCAAAATGTCTGACATTGCTCTACATTCATGAAAAATCTAAAGCCTATTTTGTCTTACGCGGGTGTGAAAGGTCTCCAAACTTGAGCAAAAGTTTAGCCCTTTAGTCATGATTTTAGATTTTCCTGTTTCCATGGATAATGGTTTGAGATTCATTGCATTTTCAACATAAAAGAAATTGGTAATAGTTTTCTTGGAGCTAATGGGCAAGTTTAGAAATACAAAATAGAGAAATAGAGATATTTTGCAAAACACCAAGTTGCAATTCTTTTCTTTGTGTGTCATAGTAGGGTTTTTTAGATGGTAACTATTAATGAAATCATTAAGTCAAAATTTATGCTACAGCATGAATGGGAGGCAGCTCAAAACATAACTTTACACGTGGTATGTTTATCCCTGTGCAACAATAGAAAAACTAAATGGTATCAAAATGAATTATTTTAAAATCACTTACCACCAACTCATAGTACCATAGACAGAATACCATAAACAGAATACTTAAATGTATGACACTCACTGGCACCCAAAGCACGGTGTATATACGACGTAATAAATACGTTGCTGGCGAGGACGTACCACGTTTTGCTTTGATGTTTTGGCGGGAAAGATACGTTATTAATTAATCTGGTTACTACTGGTTTGACTGCTGGGCGCTGACTGGCTGAGTGCGCACATGTGATTGCATCAGCAAGATCACGCCTCGGGCCGGCCGCCAGAGGATCGAGATGACCGAGATTGTCGCCTTTTGAAAAAAAAATGCGGGGCCCCTCTCAGCGCGGGGCCCGATTTGGAGCAATCGGTCAAATCGGCCTAAGGCCGCCCCTGTTTGTAGGATTACTTTTTATTTTCTACTAAGCAGAAAACCTTTTGTCGGTTGAAGTACCAGACCGTCATTGTGTTCTTAACCGCTTCAAAGTTACTAATACTGTTGACAAAGTGCATTTACTACAACAAGTAGTGCGACCGACCTAGGAAGGAAAATTATTGTAAAGTGCCTTCACCAAGGGCTCAAATTTGCAATCGCATGGATTTAAACGCACGACTATTGTCGCATTAAACAACCACGGCCACGTTGATAAGTAGGGACACCTGTCGCAGCTAGAATATGAAACAATTTTAAGTCACAAGCAATAGAAGTTAAAAAAACTACTCGACTTCTATTTCAAGTCTCATTTTAGTACGCTGCGAGCCCGTAAGTACTTAAATTCTGTCATATACACATCAGTGAGAGATGATAACATGTTTGACTAACCTGAAAGGCCATCAGTTTTATATGATAAATTGCCCAAATGAGTTGAAAACATTGTAACCATGGCAACTGGTGACGCATGAAACAAGTAAATGATGACTGACAGATGACGACGCATTACATAAGCAAAAAATGAAAACTGCTTTAACATTTTTCACTAACCTGGAAGGCCATCAGTTTCATCTGGTGGATTATCGTCTAAATGAGCTGGAAACCCTGTTACCATTGCAACTGATGATGAGTGGGAAAGTGCTAATGCTGCTTTTAAAAAATCATCTTTGATGACCAAGTGTGAGATTTTTCTGTCGCCCAAGTCTTGTTGCAACACAGCATCAAGTTGACGTAATATATCCACGCAGTTCTGAGAGAGAGAGCTGTAAAGACTTGATTTTTCGTTGTAGCTTTCTACTCGGCTAGTTAAGTTAGATGGTTTGACAGTCACTTTTTCTTGAATTACATCGGTGACAAACATGCACCCTGGCGCATGAGTAAACGTCAAGTCAATTTTGGCTGATTTCAAGGCTTCAAGACCCGTAACGCCACAACAAAAAAACACAGGAACTTCATCAGGCTGAAAATGAGTTTTATCACCAAATTGAAAGTTTTCCAAATCATAAATGCCAATAGCCTCTGAAACATAGTAAAACTTTCAAGCATGCATAGAATTATTAGAATTTGTTGATATTTCTTTAAATATAAACTTTGAAAAGCATAACTAACGATGATTTAAATGAAACTTAAAAGAACATAATATTTATGCATATAAAAGTATGAAACAAAATGAGAATTTCATTGAACAAACCAATAAAAAGTTAAGTGACATTGCAGCTCTTATTGATTTGAGTTTTTGTAAGTGCCCAGGTTTTTTTAAGACATTTTAGGGACCCAATTCGAGTCCCTAGAATCAGACAAAAAGTTATGTCTAAGTGGTAAGCGGCTTTGTGACGACTGCACAAGGCATCCAAAAACAAAGTCCCGGAGATTGACTTCAGTGAAGTATGAGCATAAACTCTAGCCTGACGATAAAATCGGCTGCTAGTGGCACAATCGCAGCAATACAATTTTTTATTTTTGGAAGCATATTATTTGGGTTCTTGCAGGTCCATATCGAGCATCTAACATTTTCCTTAAAAAAAAA
Source organism: Trididemnum clinides (assembly GCA_963675345.1). NCBI lineage: Eukaryota > Metazoa > Chordata > Ascidiacea > Aplousobranchia > Didemnidae > Trididemnum > Trididemnum clinides. The sequence continues at coordinate 15,937,103 of OY776302.1, forward strand.
CCTGAAGTGCCTGTCGCCTATCAAACATTTACACTAACCACATAGCACAGTCAAGACTAATAATGTCCAACAATTCCTAAAGGATATGCAAGAGCAATAAAAATACCAAAATAGTACATACTCGGATTGCCATAATGTATAGGAGGCCCATGTACATCATGAAGAGACTCACATAGCGTGGCCATCAAGGATAACTTGCTTTTGTTAACAGCTCTCACACTAACAACCATTTTGGAAGAAAACTTTCCACTTGAATAACAATCAATGCCAGAAACGTACATGGAAACATTAGATGACATATCTTTTTCAGACATAATCTTGTTTAACAAAAGGAGATCATTGAAAGAATAACTGCAGCCAATATAAAAGGATACATAATTTGACATGTCATACCCTGCAAAAATAAATAACACAAAATAAAACAAATAATAAGTAAAGTAGAACATTAAAAAAAAGAATGCATACCTACCCAGAAGATCTTTAACTTTACCCTCAATCTTTCCATTGACAATTTTAGTATAAAGTGGGACTTCAACACGAATGTCACTGTCTTCACACAATGGAGGAGCTTGGAATTCACCAGGTTTACTTTTATAAAGCAGAGGAATTGCTCCAGAATTGCCTTTTGCAAAATTATAGAAGTCTTCTGCATACTCCTTTGGGACAATCGCCATATTTGCTTGTTTGTAACCTAAATAATAAACTGATAAGCCATGTTTAAAGGTAACAGAGTTAGTAAAGGTGCTTTTAGTCTACCTTAGCATTTACGCTAGCTTCAGTTTAATAGCAAACAAATGTTGAGTAGGGTAAAACATCATATCTTCAATCTTCCATTTGTCTATTAAGTTTTGGAGACTGGGAGGTAGTCTCAGGACTTCAAAATACACAGGTACACGAGGATCATCACTTAGTACACTAGGTATACAAGAATCACTTGGTATGCTAGTTTTGCAAGGACGGCTTGGTACACTTGGTTTATGAGGATTGCTTGGTACACTTTGCTAGGTTCACAAGGACCACTAGGTTAGCAAGGATCGCAAGTAATGTTTCATTTCTACCAGTTTCTTTCTTTTAATGTCATTTCTTATTACTTATCAGTTCTACCCACTTCTTTGGTCTACAAAAGTTTTATGGCATGAACAAAAATTTTTCTTGCAATGATTGGTGCTTAATCTAGACTCATCCTTTACACGTCCCAGTACCCTCTCAGACGTTGGCTTCTCATAAGTTCCATGATACTTTTAACTCCAGTCATTGTTATAATACATTCACGTAAATAAGCATCTTGATATTAGGATTATAGGCTACGACTGGATCATAAGCAATTACGTTTTTATAGTATCACATCTTTATCCTCAGGTCAAAAAAAAGCATTTACAGCTGTGCATGGAACTCGTATTCAGGCCTGCTATGAAGTAGAAAAATACTGTTGGCACAGTACATTTTTACCATAAGCCAGCAACCAAGTAGAAAAACTGCTGTAAAGTGCTTTTCCCTAGAGCACACCAACACAAAGTTTATGGACGCTTCAAACTCATGATCTGATAACTACAAGTCAGAGCTATATCACAGTTAGCTAAGTTGCCAACATGAACACAGTTAGATCAATATTGTGATTACCTTTACAAACAAATGCAGTAAGTTGTCCCTTGCATTTTCCTTGTCTCAATAAAGCTCTAAATGCACTGGGAGAATTAAAATTGCTCATTTCAGTAACGTCAACATCTAAACATCAAAATATATAGCACTTATGATAGATTGGGTCTAACAAAGTATATCAAGTATCATTAGTAACAAAGCAATTGATAAAATGCTGAACTTTAACAATACATACAGCCAGAGAAAACTTACGGTATCAAACAACTGATCAAATAAATGATGAAAAAAATGCAAACTGATGAAAGACACTATCTTCCAACCAAACTCCTGTTAAAAATGGACCATTTGGTTCTATTTTTGTTTTAACCATCACTTTTTTATGACAACTTAAGGTGTCAAACTATACTTAAAAACCAGTGACCATGATGAGACGTCTCATATACTGTCACCTAGCTGAGAAAAATTATGGTTGTATAGTTAATTCTAAGCTTGCCAGCAATACAAATCCTAACGAAAAACAGATTTCTTGGTCACTCAAACTAAAATGCAGAATCCATGGAAAGCATTCCATAGAATAAGATGTGACTAAAATCAGCATTAAAGTTGGGGTTAGTCGGCAAAATTTCCGTATTTTAGTTGCATCCCATGGTCACAAAGCAATTTTGATTAATGCAAAGTTTTTATAGAAAAAGTGACTTGTGAAACAAGGCTACTTTTGCCACTGACAGCAAAATAAACCCACAAGCTATTTTGCCTTATGTGATCAGCGGGTCTTTAAATAACTACCGGTACATTTGCTATGCCACACTCAGCATTGCAGTGACAGAGCTTAATGGTTAGTATTGCTGTGTTTGAATGCCATGGTTAGAAGTTTGATTCTTCTCATTGTTTATTTTTTGGGGATTGGGGCTGAATTTTCTGTAGGATGTATGGGAGAAAAATTTTTCTTTCTGAATTACATGTTAGCAATGTACTCTGGGGGGAAGGTGGCAGAGCAAAAAAATGTAAGGATGGTGTACACAGAGGACAAAGTTTTTGTCAAGTCATGTTTTTCATAGAAAGTGGCTATTTTGCCGTTACAATTCATGAGTCTTTAAATAAGCACATTTGCTACAATGCTCGTAGCAATGCCATTGTGTGGTGGGTAGTGCTGCTGCCTTCAAATGCAATGGTTAGAGGCTTGAGTCTTTGCAGGCAGAGCCCTTAAAGGCAGTGTACACTAGGAAGAGCTGGCATGTGAATGTACAGGGGAGTAGGGTAAGCCAGGGAAAAATGGAACATTTTTGGATAAAATGGGATGAGCAATAAATAAAGTGCAATTGTGATCAGAATACTGCTATAACGTCCATCTTTGATATCAAATTCTCTAAACTGATTCCATTTGCAACTAAATACAAGTAATTTGATGTTATACATTGCTATATTATAGAAAAACAATACTACAACAATAAATTGTCTTGATCTTTAAGAGGGTTTTTATTTTTTTTCTGTTTTTATCAGCAATCTATCTTTTTCTCTCTCTGGATTATAATTTTTAAGCATAGAATAGCTTATAGTTATAGTAACCAAAACATTATAATAACATTATTAAACCAAAAGCGTACAAGGTGTGTCATAAAGCTTCTGGGACTGAGGTCCAGTGTTCCCTCTAAGATTTTAGTGAGTGCGTAACCGCCGGCACAAGTGCGAAATTGCTAGCAAATCTACGAAAACCACCGGACAAATTTGCAGGGAAAGGAAAGTCAAAACTGTGACAATGCGCTTCGGTGACATAATAATTAGCGTGACTATGTCAGCCCCAAAATGTTTACAAACAGGTAGCCTACCGATTGTTATAAGACGGCGGCGAAATACCTGGCTATTTTTCTTCAGTAAGTTAATTGTGGTTAAATTTGGTCTCAAACTTTACGTACAACCTTTGCAACAGTGATTCGTAAGCACTTTGGAATGACAGATGAAAAATGCGCGTAAATAAAATTAACCCTTTGCCGACGCCCAACATGAGCATGAGAACTAGAACTTTTATGAAGTAATGTGATGTTGGGTAGGTTATTATGACTATGACACAACAAAAATTACTTGCGAACTTTAACTGTTGCTTGATTACGGTAAATAATTAGACAACTTACATTTCTCTATCGTAATCAATTAAACAACAGGTTTTTGCAATTGCAAGCAAACTTTCAATCTCAGTTCGGAAAGAATTTGAAGGGAATTCAAAACTAAATTGGTAAGAGGTTGTATTCTTTTTTATTTTTAGTGTTTATAAATGGCAAGTAAAAGAAGGTTATTTATTTGTAACGTACAAAAACTGAACCAATCCCTCAAAAATGGTGTTTTTTGTGCTTAACTGAAAGCGAGAACTATGTGCTTTTTTATCTTAACAAGCACGATTGAAGTTAGCGTTGAAACGTAGAGAAAACACAAGATTTTAACCAAGTTTAGTTTCAAACTTCCCTCGAAAAATGATGTCTTGCGTTAAAACTGAAGTTTGAGAGCTGCTTGCTATTACTACTCTTTAGCTACGACTGAAATCGGCTGGGAAAAAGTAAACAAAAAAATTGATTTTACTTCAGGTTAATTGCTGGAGAGATAATTTGTTATACAAAAAAGTGAGGCAAAGTCGTGCGCGATATTTAAGTCGCCGTCACTCGCTGTTGCGTCACACCCGTGCGATGTTTGGGTGAGACGTTGCACTGCTCTGAAAAAGCATCTGTCCAAACTTGGATTTCTTTTCACTGTCTCCCATGCATTTAACAGTTGGTTAAGATTTTGCTAACAAAATTGCAAAAATTTTAACAAAATGAAAAAGTTACCAAAAACTGCCGGACTTTTTTTACGCACTGTTGACTTTTAACTGCGAATCCGCCGGACATAATTTCGCAAATTCGCACTTTTTTTGCGTTTAAAGGGAACACTGCTGAGGTCACAATGTTTTATTTTAATTAAACAAAGAATTATACACTGTTTCTTTAAATAGTCCCCCTTGAGTTTAATGCACTTTTCTATTTTTCTTTTTCATGCATCAGTGCACTTCTGGAATGCCTCTTGGGGATTCCCCGAAGCTTCTTGATTACTACATTTTTTATGGAAGCTGTGCTTGAAAAATGTGTTCCTTTAACGATGTTTTTAACTTTGGGAAATGGGAAAAAGTCACATGGAGCAAGATCTGGCAAATAGGGGGGTTGCTCCAGCACTGTAATGTTTTTATCCGCCAGAAACTTCTGAATGCTTAATGCAACGTGTGTGGGTGCATTATCGTGATGAAGCAACAATGTGATGGCGTAGTGGTTAGAGCGTCCGCTTCGCAGTCGGTAGACCAGGGGTTCATTTCCCTTGTCGAGTCATACCAAAAGACTTTAAAAGATGGTATCTATAGCTTCCCTGCTTGGCGCTCGGCATTTATGGGAGGTTGTGGAGAACAAGCCGGCAAGTTCGCTTGTTGTGTCCTTGGGCAAGGCACTTAACGGGATGCCCCCGCCTTTATGTGAAAGACAGGTGGCGTATAAACCTCGAAGAAGGCAACTCCCAAGCGAGTGCGGACTTCCCGTCCAAAGTATAGCGATACAAATCGCTTTCTCGTGAATGGAGGATAAACATGGTAAATAAAACAAAACAAACAAATGTGTAGCAACCTCAACCACTACAAACCACAAACAGAAAGTCACCAACAGCAGTCTTAAGTTATAAACCGAATGGATTTACAATAGTGGCTATCATAACAGAAGAGACTAGTCGCCGTATGGAGTGCACTTTTTTGACACCAGACAACAGCCAAATGCCTGCCGTTACGCTACAATTGTGACCCCGCAAAGGAACTACATCCATCTCGATGTAATTGACGGTAGGGTTGCCAACTTTGACAAATTTCAATAAAGGACACTGTGACTAGAGTTGCCAACCGTCCTGTATTTTAAAGGACAATCCTCAATTGGAGACCCTCTGTTCTTATCCGGGTGGGTAATCAGGTGTTGACCTTGTTTTTTTTGGAGGCCACCATAGTGGTTTCCAAAAAAAAAAAAAAGAAGAAAAAAAAGGTCAACACCCGGTTTTCCATGGGTTGTGCTACACAATCGCGATTGGACTGTACTTTTGCAAAATTTTTCCGCTCTTGCAGTAAATTTTTTTCAGCTCTACAAATAAAGGACAATTCTAAGTTTAATAAAGGACAAGGACGGGGGGGTTCAAATAAAGGACTGTCCTTTGAAATAAAGGACGGTTGGCAACCCTAGTCAAACATTTGGCCTTATTTAACCACAGGGCAAAGACCAAAGAAAGACAATACAACAAAGGAAGGCTTTTAGAAGTAGTCCGTAGGAAGCCCGGTTATAACGTCTACTACTTCTCAGTAGGGGCTAATTGTTCGGTTCGCTGTAGGGGTCCAATTTGAAGCTATATTTACTTAACTCCTAACAAAACAACACGAGATCACTTAATTTACCACAATACGAGGTGCATTCAATAAGTTTCCAGACGTTTTTTGTACAGGCTTTTATAATTGCCGTAAACTCGAGATATTTCAGTATGTTGTTACTATACTCCTTATGAGATGATTGACCAATTTTTTCTTGTTTAGGTGCAAATTTATAGCTACAGTAGGAATTAGAGTACACCTTACTAAATCCTGATTGTTACAGCTGGTGAATTTCAAAAATGCAATCTGGACGTGAGGACACATTAGAAGAACGATATGCGATCAAGTTCTGTTTTAAACTTGGAAAAACTGCCACGGAAACGTATGGTATGCTTCAGACTGCTTATGGACCATCTTGCATGAATCGATCATCAGTTTTTCACTGGCACAAGAGATTCAAGGAAGGCAGGGAGTCCGTGAGGGATGATAAGAGATGTGGGAGGAGTAGGGAAGTCAGAACATCCGAGATGATTGGCCAAATAAACGATTTCATGAATAGGGACCGTCGTGTTTCTATAGAGACACTAAGCGCACAGTTTAATGTCAGTGTGAGAGCTGTACACATAATCATTCGTGAGGAACTGAAGATGCGGAAGATTTGCGCGAAGTTCGTCCCAAGAGTGCTCCGGGAAGATCAGAGAGAAAGACGTTGCAATGACAGCAAGGAGATGGTCGAGCTCATTAATTCAGATCCCCAAGTTCTTGATGCCCTGGAAACCTGCGATGAAAGCTGGATCTATTGTTGTGACCCAGAGACCAAGAGACAGAGTTCCCAGTGGAAGCATGCTGGATCTCCCAGACCCAAGAAGGCCAGACAGAGCAAGTCCACCCAGAAACTCATGATGATCCCTTTTTTTGACAGCATGGGCATAATCTACATTCACTGGGTTCCCACTGGAATCACAGTCAACAAGGAGTACTATATTGAAGTTTTAAGGGAGTTCAGGAAGAGATTCCGTCGGAAAAGGCCAGAACTCTTCGAATCAGGTCAGTGGCATTTCCATCAGAACAATGCCCCAGTCCACAACTCCATCCTCGTCACAGACTACTTGACCCAGATGGGCATCAAGACGGTTCCCCATCCTCCCTACAGCCCGGACCTTGATTCCTGCGACTTTTGGCTATTCCCAAAGCTCAAGGAAAACCTTAGAGGCAATCGTTATTCCACAATTGAGGACATGAAAGAGGCTGTGACGAGGGTCCTAAACACGCTCACACAAGAAGACTTCCAGGGGGCTTTCCAGAAGTTGTTTGAACGGTACAACAAGTGCATTGATGTCGGAGGAGAATACTTTGAAGGGGACTAGAGTTTTTTGTGTGTACGGTTAATAAAAGTGTCCATACCAAAAAAGTCTGGAAACTTATTGAATGCACCTCGTATCAATCAATTTTGTAAAAAAATTGCTTATGAAGTTTTTGCGTCACGTTCTTAAGAGACTACACTCTATGAACTCAAATCGCTGTAAAAAACTATATGGCGATTGGCGGAACAATCACTGAAAAGAAAATTTCATTGTGATCTAAAATATGCTGACCTCCGAAAAAATTTTTTTACCCATAAATATAATTTATGCAAATTAACCCCCTCCTTTTTGGGGGAGTAAATTACTTTCAAAATAAGGTACTGTAGCTTTAAAAAATTCTAGACTTCAATCTTTGATGTATCTTTTCGAAAATTTAGATACATCATGCTAAAGAACCATGCTTTCAAGGAAAAATAGCCAAAATGCACCAACTTATTTAATTTTCCTACAATTGCTACTGTTCTGAGACCCAGGACCTCAGATATTTCAAGATCTTTTTGGGTTACAACCAGGGATGTGGAAGCGGAAGCGGAAGCTGGAAGTGGAAGCGGTGGAAGCGGTCCTTTTTCTGTGGAAGCGGAAGCGCGAAAAATCCACCGCTTCCGCTTCCACATAGGAGAGAAGAATGGAGAAAGAGAAGAAATTGGTTCTGCTATTCTTCGTAGAAGAACGAATAAGGGCAGCATAAACATTAACTCTTTCGCTCCCGCGATCATCAACTGATGATCTCGGGTTTTCAGTGTTTACCTCAAATTTTTTTAAATTGAGTTACAAAATTAGTTTACTAAAAATCGATTTGTGACTTTATTTTTCATCCGATTTTCATAAAATTTTCAAAAGATCACGCTTATTTCTTCACGCATCGGAAGACGTATAATTTGTGCCCTAATTCTTGGATTTTTATACCCAAAAAGGGTTAAAATGACCAACAACCCAGTTGCAGACGACAAAATCGGCCAAATTCTCAGCACGTGCCAACTACGCTAAAATCAAATTGAGATTACATCTTTACCACATAACCAAACCCTTTATCATTAACACAGTCTGAAAACTACTCTTTTGGGGCATCATTTGACAAAATTTCAAGCGATAATAATAAATTTTGCGTTTTGAATTTCCAACATTTTTAGGGGTCTCAAAACCCCCCCAACAAATTTGAATGGTAAAAAGATAAAAGTAAATTTAGTGCATAAAAAATATGATATGTTGCTAAATACCTGTCTCATTTGAAAGCTTAGGAAATTTGCTTTCCAGCAATATATAACTTTAAATAGTTTAGACTAAGTGGTATATGATATTTACTGATCAAAAATGAGTACTGTACATCATGTCAGTTCAAAACCCCCTAAAAATTTTTTGACTTACCTTCACTAAATTATAATTTTTAGAAAAACTACACCCTATAAAAAGATAAAATAAATTGCAAATGTTTTACCAATAAAGTCGTCATTTTGTATCAAGTTTCCAAGGAGACAAGAAGCGAAATACAAGTTTAAAAGCTAGCAGAAACTTGGTTTCTCTAAATCAAAGTTTGCTGTATCCCCCTTGTTTCTCAAGAAATGGGAAGGGTGTAAACAAGCGGCTGTTTCATTTTCAGTGATAGCATATTCTATTTAAACTTGATATTTTTTGAATCTTGAAGAAATTGCCTGTTCAAAAATACATAATGTTACATGGTTTAGGCTAACCTCAAGCAGATAATAACTGATCATATTTTAGGTACTGAATTTAACTACCAAAATTTGGTACCGGTCGGTACCGGTCAAAAAAAAGGTCATTTGCCTCAGAAAATTGCAAATTGTACAAAACCTAGGCTTTTAGGTAAGTTTTGATTGATGTACCTTGAAAGCTTATTTCCTTAGCATCCTTTTGCGACCATTTCTAAAAAAATTGGTAGAAAATAAAATCTGTAGTGATCTTTGAGGTGAGGGTACCTCTTTAATTTTGAAGACAACCCCCCCAGTTGGGGGGGGTTCATTTGCATAAAATTTGCATGTTCAAAAAAAATTTTTTTTCTATTTGAAATTCTCAAGAAATGTAGATTTCAACGATATATCACACTTAATGTAGAAGTAGACAGCTGAGTAATGATTTACAAACAAACTTGAGGTACATAATTATGATTAATTATGATTGATTATCACAGTTTTTCGCGCTGCCACCTTACGGACATTTTTTTTCGCTTTTCACGCGGGAGCAAAAGAGTTAAGAAATGAGAGCGAGGAGAAGTTGTTTAGAGAGATGTTGACCTCTATATAATCAGAGTAGGGGTCAAGCAAAGAAAGAGAGGAGGTAGAAAGCTCAGAGAAGAATAAGCCCTGCGTGACGAAAATGATGACGCCGCGGCTAGCGTCTGCGACATCAGTAAAAAAAATACCAGATCGGGAGTGGGTGCCATGGGATCGCAGAGCAGAGAATCCATGGATCTGAAAAGAGGAAGATAAATTAAGGTTAGATTCCTGGATATACAGGGTGGCCCAAAAGTAGGTATACAGTTATTAAAAGTAGGATTTGGGTCCAAAAGTAGATTTGCAGTTCTTATGTAGGCACTTTTAAACCTCTAGAATGATAGTTATATCTTAAATAGAAACTGTTTAATCATTTTAGTGCTCAAAATGTCCTTCTTTACATCTGTTCAAAACACTCTGACATACCGTGCAGCACAAATTTCAATTTGCATCAATTTCTCTGAATGCGTCATAAATGCAATCTTTTAATTCATTTACTGTTTTGGGATTCTTCTCCTTGTTCTTTACATACTCTTTGTTCTTTACAACACCCCAAAAAAAGAAATCCATTGGTGTCAGGTCAGGTGAGCATGGTGGCCATTCAATGCTACCTGTTCTTCCGAACCAACGTTGTGTAAAGACTTTGTTAAGGTAATCTCTTACTCTTAACGCATAATGTGGAGAAGTTCCATCTTGCTGAAAAAAGAGTTCATCAAAGTTAGGTTTAGTTTGAAGTTGTGGCACTACCACTTCACAAAGAATTTCCAAATATAGGAGCAAACGATTGGGATCTCTTGACGATTCTCAGTAAAAAAACCAGAGCCAGTATACTGCTGTACATATTTTAATTAGGACGTTTCGCTAAACACTGCTAGCATTGTCAACCAAAATAGTGCAACTGAGTGCAAATAGTGCAAATGTTGCACTATTTTGGTTGACAATGCTAGCAGTGTTTAGCGAAACGTCCTAATTAAAATATGTACAGCAGTATACTGGCTCTGGTTTTTTTACTGAGAATTTCCAAATAGTTCTCTCCATTAACTGTATGCCTACTTTTGGGCCACATAAAGTGCACTGCTGGTAACTTCAAAGCACATAAAAAATAGTTTAATAACTGTATACCTACTTTTGGGCCACCCTGTATATAAGGTCAACGGGATGAGACGAAATAAAGTGTAGTAGTTTAGTGCTCCTGGCTTGAAGACCCTCAGCATTCCATTGAAAAACCCTGAGAGAGTTAGGGAGGGGAAGAGAAAGCAGGAGGTAAAGAGAAACAGCCAGGAGCATGAGGCAGTGGTGAGGGTGCAAAGGGAGAAGATACAAAGTGGGTGGAAAAAGGATAAGGGGTTTGAAGATGAGGATGGGGTGCGAGTGCTGCATTAGCAGAAGGGGGCCAGATTGAGCGATGAAGGTATACCAGCTGGAAGAGTCCGAGGAGAAAGGCACAGTGCTGGTAGGTGTAGAATCTCAAAAAAGCAGGGAGGGCAGCTCCAGGAGTGAGAGCTGCCAAGAGTTCTGAATCTAGAAAAGGAGAGTAGTGAGCACTTTAAATGAACTTAATTAGAGCATGTGGAGCATTGCACTGACTTACCCCGCCAGGTCACATATCCAGCGCACACTAAATAAGGAAAGACAGGGCAAGGGTTAGGATGAACGTTGCCGCTCATCAGGAGAAGGAGAAGAATGAGAAGACGGGCAAGAGAAAGGCAGGAGTAGAGAGAAGACAGGCCAATTTTAAAGAGGCTGCGTGCTACCCTTCTGCGGTCGTTCAGGGGGCTGCACGGCGAAAAAATGGTTTGTGTGAGGGGAGTGCCCGGGGTAACTGGGACCCTCGGGAAGACCAACAGCCATTTTGACCCAACCCAAACGGGTCGGGGACCGCACCACCATGTTGAGGCGGCTGTTGATTGGTACAGTTCAATTTTGCTCGCTTTACATGTACATACTACATATACGACAGAAATTCCGCACTTCACTATCCAAAAAGATCGGAGTCAATACGTGCGATGGCGCGATGGGCGTAGTGGTTAGAGCGTCCGCTTTGCAGTCGGTAGACCAGGGGTTCATTTCCCTTGTCGAGGCGTACCAAAAGACTTTAAAAGATGGCATCCGCAGCTTCCCTGCTTGGCGTTCGGCATTTAGAAAAGGTTGTGGAGAACAAGCCGGCAAGTTCGCTTGTTGTGTCCTTGGGCAAGGCACTTAACGGGATGCCCCCGCCTTTATGTGAAAGACAGGTGGCGTATAAACCTCGAAAAAGGCAACTCCCAAGCGAGTGCGGACTTCCCGTCCAAAGTATAGCGATACAAATCGCTTTCTCGTGAATGGAGGATAAAAATGGCAAATAAAACAAAACAAAACGTGTTTTGAGGACGAACAGAAGGTTCGTAATGATGATTAGAGTTAAAGTTAACTCAAAGTCAAAGTTAGTTGAGAATAGAGAGGGAAAATCAACGTTATACGGTGTAATTTGTTGTTGTGACGACAAGTTATTGTCGAGAGCTGTAATATGGAATCATACGGTTTAGATCTGAGAAGCATTAAGCTAACTGTTGTAAAAGTAGTTGTAAGTAGTGAAGGAACTTGTAATAACTGTCTATTTGTCGAAGTGTTTAATTATTTTTGGAATCGTAGTGACGAAATATTTGATTTTCTAGCAAGCAGTTCGTGATTTCCAAATTTTTGTTAGTGGAAGTTCCGTGACAAACGCAAAGTACATTAGGGGCTCCGCGATGACAAAAAAGATTGAAATGCACTGTTCTACATTCAGCGCGAGTTTTGATATCTACGAAAAACAAACACAGAGCAGTTCGAAACAATAAGCTCAAGCGAAGTAGATAAAGTAATAGCAGTAAATGAAGGTTTTTGTTTTCTCAAAATGATGAAGTGTAGAATAAGGCTACAAAGCCACAAAAGTTAAAAAATATTGTCAGCGGTCGTTTTTTTGTTTTTTATTGGTGGAAGCGGAAGCGGTGGAAGCGGAAGCGGTAGGTGTGGAAGCGGAAGCGGAAGCATTTGAAAAATAACTGCTTCCACATCCCTGGTTACAACAAAAAGATGTGTATTGGAACTGTGTTTTTGATCGATCAAAATGAAATCAAGATTAAATCAAACTACGTAGTGTAATATATTATTGGAAAGGAAATTTCATTCCAGTTAGCGTGATGTGCATTCCAAAAACAATGCTTTGTGACTGAAAATGAAACAAAAACACATTTACCCCTTCTTTTTTTGGTGAGGGAAACCAATGTTGCCCCAAGTTCAAAAGATATACAGGCCTGCGTGTGGATAAATTTTTTTGAAAATGGCCGCTAGATGATGTAAAAGAATTATATTTTTGAGGTAAAATGTCAAAAATTACTAAAGAACAAATTTTTTGTACCGGTACTATTTTCAATTTTTTTAAAGTCCAGCAGCCAAATTTTTGTTCTTTTTGGGCTCCTGTAATCTACTGAAACTACCCTTTTCATCAGTCGTTATATAATAACTCTTTGCTTATGCCACCTAATATTGCCTATCTTGAAAAGATTGGTTCTTCCTGATTCAAATGATATGCAGTTTAAATAGATTATTTTGTTGCTTAAGGTGAAACATGAGCTACTCTTTCCCTCCCCCTTTTTGCTGGGAGAAAGCTAATTTTGATTGATTATATCCCCCTTGTCAAAGTAAAAAAAAGTTCTTTGTTTGCATTTTCTCCTTTGTAACTTGATACAATGTGGTAAAAGAGTGGCGCAAATCAATAAAAATGTTTTAAAGAGTTTTAAAAGGTGTACTTTTTTCACAATTTGCAATTTTATGAGGTTCAGCACTAAATATGGGGAGTTTTTGGCCGGTACCGAGGATAATTTAGGGTTTGTCATGTAGGCTAGCCTTTTTACCAATCAAAAATATTTACAATGCAGAGATGCTTTTTATTTCCTGTGATTTTGGTTCTTTCGAAGGTCCTAACTACACCGCAATTTTCGCACTAGAAAAGCTTTATTTGTTTATCGGTTCTACGCGAGAAACGAAGTCAAGTCAATTGCCTTTGCCTCTTGTTGAGAGCAGGCCTAAAGTGGCTTGCGCTTTGCGAGCTGGGAAGCTGCCTGTGAGAATTTGGGGTGTCACGGTATCAGGCGAGTTTGTCTAAAACAGTTTGTCTAAAATACAATTTGTCTACAATACAATTTGTGTAAACCAATTTGTCTTAAATAATTTGGGTTAGGGTTTGGCTCTGGTTTAGCCAAATTGATTTTGACAAATTGTTTTTTAGACGGATTGTTTTTGACCAATCATCCTAGACCCGGGTGTCACGCAAGAGTTAGCTGCTCAGATGTTTGACTTTTCCACTAAAAAAGCATCCATATGCTCACAAATATGAATTTTAGAAAATGATTTTGTTGAATTGGAGGCTGCATCACCTGTTTGTTTCAGTGAGTGATGTGGAAAACTAGTTTTAGTAATTTTCAGAATAATTAAACAGGCCATAGTTTGTAAACAATGGTCATTGTCACGAATCAGATGAGCTTGCTCACCATACGTTTAATACATTGTACTCAAAGTAAGCTTCACTACAGGCTACAGATGTCTAGGCCTTATTTTGTTGGAGTGACGGAGAAATTTCTGGTACTGCAGTGTAGCACAAGCTTGCTAACACGTTCTATGGTAATGTGACAAGCTATTTTCGTGGATTTGCAAACTGCAATCCTAGGGCTATATGACCTGCACTTCCATCAGTAAAAAGAATATGGTGGTTGTTAAACAATTCTGTCAGGCTAGCATTTTTCTAAAAAACATTTGCGATGCCAAGGTTAAAGTTCTAGAGGAAAATATTGCCTGGATTAGTGGATATCAAGTGGTAAGTGGCGCCATAAGCTTGTTATCACTGTCAAGATATTGCTGACAATAAGTCGACAGCTGCTTTGCAAAAACTTGATCTAAAGTTGTAGTTCCAGAGTATTGGCAACCTTTTAGAGGTTAAAAATATTCACGATGTGTTACCTGTTTCCATGTTTGTTGGTTGCGGATAAACTTGTCAACTCTCTTTTGATTATTTATTCTTTTCTTAAATATGCTGTTCCTGTAGGCCCATAAAATAATATTGATTTAACAATTAAGTTTTTTTATAACGTTATAACCCTGATGGAGAAAGTGCAATCAAGTGGAGCACAGAACATGGATAAAAAAAGTAGAGTGGAGGTAAAAGAAACAGGAAATAATGAGGCAGCGGAGAACGCTTCAGATACTAGTATGTAGTTTGAACACAATAATAATTGTACTGTTTCTTCCTCGTCTCCCTGTCAAGATTATGATTGCAGCGGGAAGAAAAAAGAAATTTCAGCACTTTTTTGCAAAGAAACGATTTTGGGTATTTGAAGAAACCAGTTCCAGATAACTCGAAGATAACAATAATACAACATGAGCCAGAAAGATATCAAAATAAAAGTTGTCCATTTGTTCAAAAGGATGGGAGATTTTTATCCCAGCAGTGGTTTGGAAAAGTTTCTACAAATGGGAAATTGCTTCAAGAAAATGGTTGTTGTACTTTCCACATCGGCAAGCATGTTACTGTTTTGTATGTTTCTTATTTTCAAAAGAGCAGTTCTCTTCAAACTTTAGCAAGGAAGAAGGATTTTCAATTACAAGCTGTGAGAGGTCATTTTCAAAGTTGAAATTGATAAAAACATGTATAACATCATCTATGCTACAGGAACGCCTAACAAATTTGGCTTTAATCACCATCGAAAGAGAATTTCTTTCAGCAAATGTGAAAAATGAGATAGCGTAGTTCAAATATTTTCCTATAGGACAGCTCATATGGGAAAGAGATATCGTAAAGTGTAAGTGTCTAATTGATTTGTTCACATCATCACATGTTCTAGTTTAATAAAAAGAGTTACCGGTACTTCTTCATCTGCTTTTACCAGACAATGTCCTTAAAGCATTTTTATTGTATAGCTCACAAAAATATTAAGTGCAGCAAGCCAGCAATGCATCAAACTACATGGTTGCACTTGTACAATTTCAGATACTATTTCTAATTGAAAAAAAACAAACAACTACATCTCCTGTTATGCCTCACAAAGTTATATATGTATAATCGATCATTTTGGTGGGCCTATTTGATAATTCTTTGCATGCTTAAACGCAACGTCTTGCTCTTCAATGCATACCCATCACCAGAGGAATTTTTCTTATAAATGTATGCCTTAGCCTTTAATTAACTCATTAAAACAAAAAATTCTCTTTGAAATATTTTCGTTTAATTTTTTGAAACTTTCTCAACACTAGTTTTACGTATTTCAAGTGTCTGTCTTTGTCACATTCTTGAGTACTTGCCAGTTTTGGATGGGGGCATACAATCAAGCAGTTGGCCCAGGGTTCCACCAGATCTCTCCACGCCACTGTGATAGTGTGTGGCAAGATTCTTTTCTTGTCAACATAACCAGCTTTGATGAAGAAAACAAGATGATCACTACTGTGTGTACTGGAATTATGGAGGTGCATAAAAAACAATAACTTTTCGTTACTGTTCAGACAAGAGCCCGAGGGTGAAGCCGGCTTGACCGACTGAACCGAAGTACTTAACCCCTACGTTACTGATGAGCGGCCTTGCTGGGCGACGCCTGCACAGCCGGCTAGGAAAGAAATAAATCTTTTTGAAATCGTTGGATGTTTCATTTGTAAGCAATCTTAGTTTCTAAGCACCAAAAAGAGTAAGCAAGACGTAACTATGGACTCCACAACTTTGGGAGAAATGTAACAGCTATGCGCAGCCCACTGTATGGTTATTGAAAGCTTAATGGATTTTCTTTAAAAAAACGGTTCTTTTGATTATGGAAGAACAATTGGCTATGTCGGCATTAACTTTTTTAATATCTTGCAAATATTAATTGGATGAAGCTGACTGATCCAATAGTCTTAATCTCGATATTAATGATAGAGGTACTGAGATTGTAATAACTGAAAACCGCAGGTGTTTGATTTCAGGTTAGTTTGCATAGGTGCCTTTATGCCACGAGCAAGCAAATACTCCTACAGTTACGAAAAAGTTGTAAGCAGTGGGCCTAATATTCCATTGCTTAATCTCAAAAATGCATATCAATCACTTTGGTTCTCTTCCAAAACTTTGATTTGCTTTATATTTAATGGAGAAAAGTTTGTTAAGTTGAAGGACACCTATGGCGAAAACAGAGCAAATAGAACTATGCCAGGGATTCGATAAACTTGGAAGACATGTAGTGGCTACGCGCAACCTTCCATAACGTATTTTCAATCAATTGGAAGTCAAAAACGATAGTTTGGTTCGACAACGTGAGTTGGCCTTGTCAAAAAACAACTTTTTATTACTATTTTCACAACTATCCATTGAGTGAAGCCGGCTGAAGCGATATTGTTTACCTCGACGTTACTGATAAGGGGCCCTGCCGGCGACGCCGCCAGAACATAATTGGGTAATATATAAATGATAGGCCTGGTCTGCCTGGCAATTATACTGAAACCTGCTGGTTGAAAACCATTGATTTTGAGTACCCAATTCCTTTTTAAATGCAGCACCCTGATTTACATTTGAAAAAATTTGTGGTTTTTACCCTGATATTTTCTCGATTTGCCAACGCTTAGATTTGATAAAAACCTGAGTCACTTCTGAAGAATATTGAATGTCGTTTTGACCAAAAGCAATTTGGCACCGGACGCGGGTCAGTCTCTCATTGTCTCGGAAAAATGACTGTACAATGTATTGTTGATCAGTTAATTCATTTTGTTTTGGTGGTACATGTAAGTTTCCTTTTTGTGTTTAACTTTTGTCGAATATATTCTAGACTAGGTGCGTAATTTTACAGTAAATTAGAGGTTCAATCAACGCTTTGAGAATACTATAGGAGTTCGACGGATTTATAAAGTTTAAAAACCACTCGCTTAGAATCTGGTAAGGATTTTCATAGCAACATATGCTGTCTCAGTGACACTTATGCTGAAACATTGATTAATTATTTTAAACCTTTTTAGCCGCTCGTCAAAAACTTTAGTCATTAGATGAAGGCGTCGAACCAAACCTGAAACAAAATTAAAAATCCATACGGTATTAACTTTATTTTTGCTGAACCCGAACATCTAAAAATTGACACTGATGAACCCAAACCGAATTTGACCCAAAATTTTTATATAGAAATGAACCGGAATCAAACCGGTAAAAATAAAATTTCCTGAAACTAAACCAGATCATTGCTATCGTAACGGTTCCACTAGTTCTGCATATCCATTTAGAAAATTTATAACCTACTTTTCCGTTTTCTCAACATGGTTTTCGCGTTAAAATGTAACCCTATAATATAAATTAAATGAGGCTTCGTAAAAGTACGTCATTTGTATGTAGCCCTAGAACATAAATTGAATAATGTTAGTCTGTGTTAAACATTATTTGTTTGTAGATCTAATTATATGTAATATCGTGTTATAAAATTTTGGTAATTCTTATGAAACACTTTGAAAGTAGGCTACCACTTTCGACCTACCTTTGAGTTTATTGCGTTGTGAGGTAATAGACCAGGGTGTCCAATGCTTTTAAGGTTTGGGCCACATTTCACTAAAGTAAAGTCTTGATTGGCTGCAAAAGACATGGTTTGGGGTTTCAACTCGCCGAAAATGGGATTACCTTATTTGAAAAGGCAAAATCAGCGCTCTTGACTTGAATTTTGTTGCAGACAATTGTCAAGACTAGTAGTCGCGGGCCGCAAAAACTTCTTGCGCGGGCCGCGCTTTGTGCATCCCGGCAGACGGTTATCAATTCATAAAACTTCAGTTGAGTTCCGGTTTATTTTAATATTTCCGGCCAACTAAATGCATAGCAAAATTCATTTATAAATATAAGGGACGAAAAAAGGAAATACAACAAACACGGAAAAGCATTGAAAGATGCGATAGAGACATGCATAAAAATCAACCCTAAAACCAGTTTTGTACTGTTATTATTCTTAAATTGAAACCGAGCCCTAGCATTTAAGATTTAAACCTGAAGCAAAACCCAACCTTTAGAATTTGACTCTGGTGAGCCCAAACCGAAACTGGACCCCAATTTTTATGAAGCAGCAAACCTGAACCGGAACTAAAACAATAAAAATAGGTTTCCTTGAACCCGAGCAATGTTTTAAATATTTCGATGCCCTTCTTTACATGTAGCCTACTGCGGATAGAACATTTTACGTTTAGACCTACTTCGAAGTTTAGCGAAGGTTGTCGTGTCACAGCCATAGCGATAAGCGTGAGGTAAAATGGGTTGTGAAACTGAACTCTTTTCAGCTAGTTTCGGCTTTCCGCTTGGAATTAACATCTACGGAATACGTGAGCGTCACGTGAGGTTCATTCATTCACGCGTATGAGATAATGCTCGGTTTGCATGTCTTTTGTCAGACTGGGCTACCACGGCTGGTAGACTGCTTGCCCCACCATCTGTCTGCCACATAAAGACGGAGGCATCCCGTTAAGTACCTTGCTCAAGGACACAAGCAAGCTTGCCGGCTTGTTCTTCACGCTATCCTTATATGCTGAGCGCCAAGCAGGGAAGCTGTGAATACGATTTTTTAAAGTCTTTTGGTATGACTCGACAAGGGAAATGAACCCCAGGTCTACCAACTGCGAAGCGGACGCTCTTACCACTAAACCATCGCGCCGGTTACTACGTGAGGTGACGATTCCTAAGCTTACAAAGCCCGGTTAAATGTGATATCTGTTTGATGTCATTTAGCTAAGTAAATACCCTATATCTTTCTCATCGAAAAATATCTTTGACCATAATTACTAAAGTAGCCGTGGGGAAAGAGACACAATTGTCTCTACCGCTTCTTTTGATTTATATTATTACAAATGTTTGATGACGTCATCAAGACTAGCAAAGTATCAACACCCCCAATACTTTTCGGCCCAAGCTTGTCTGGTTGTGGTATAACTTAAATCTGTGGCACAAATGTAGTCTGTGTTAACTTTTTGATGAATCAGAGTAAACAGGGCTATCATTTTTTTAACATTTTGGAATTGTTATGGAGGACAACATTTTGGGTGGTAAAAATCTAGGCGCTTTTATCTTTGTATCTCTACTAAATATTTTTTGGAGGTCAACTACGCTATTCAAACAAATTTCTTTGCTTAATTGATTATGCTGTGCTCTTTTTTGTAGCATACATTGCTTGAAGATCATCCTGTTGTGTATAAAAACTATTTGAAACAAACTTTTTGCCGATTTCGGTCAACAATCCTAATTTTGCAAGCATTTTGAGGGCTTTGGTTTTAAATGTGAAACTTTTTGAAAAATGAAGGACATAAAGACACGATTTGGTGTCCTCTGAGAACTATTTTTTTTCTTGCGAAGGGAGAAAATGTGCTTTAAAAGGAGATCGTAGGTAGTCCTATAAGTTGAGAACTATATTTTTTTCCAATCAGGGGAAGGCTTTACTCAATCGAGGCAAGTAAAATTTCTTGAGTTTCGATTCTGGTGGTGCCCTTGTTGCTGTCACCGAGAATTTCTACCACTAGCGGTAAAACACCGCTTGAAGAATGACCATAAAATGCTTTTCTCAGATAGCAATTTATGAACGACACAAGGAGTGAAGAGTAACCTCATTATCACCTGCATTTTATAGCTCTGAATGATCTAAATCACTAACCAATTGCAGCATAAATTTTATACTGGCTAAAAGCAGTTGGCCTAGATGATTTTCGACCAGCACGGTTAAAATGCCTTAAGCTTGTGCTTGAAATGATAAGCAACTTTTTTTATTCATCTAACGTCGGTGTGCACAATATACTTTTTTTGTCAGATTTGGCAAGTTTTTTGCCCTCATAGATTTTTATATGAATATATTCATCGGCTTAAATATTTATATGATGCAACACAACATGTGTTGTTCGAACATCCGATTTCGTCTGCAAACTATGTATCAACAGCGCTTTCGTTTTTGCGGACAAAAATGTACAAAAAGATGTTTGTTGATAAAACCGGTTGTTCACACAAGGTATATTACATGACACCATATAAATAACAAACCGGATAAAAATTTCCTTTCAAAAATGCTTGAGAGGAAAAAACGTACAAAAAAGTAATCTGTGTGCAACCGTCTTTAGATACAATTTCATAAAATTCATCACAATGCCATTGGAATACCATATAAATCCTTTTATATATTGTGAATGATTTAAGATTATACTTGGAGGCAAATTGTTTTCTTTTCTTTTTCTACAGCAAAGCATTGTTAAACCTCTTTAATTTAGAATAAGCCAAGGAAGCTAACACATCTTTGGTTTAGGAACTACTGTAGATTGAAATCAACCAAAGATAACCACAATGACGATAATGACAGTTTTTCCGGGAAATAATCTTTAATTTCGATGAGTGGAGGAGGGTTGTAACTAGATTGTAAATTTTGTCAGCATCAAAATATTTCTCGGCCATATATTAAAGATTGAGTTTGTCTTAGGGAGACCAAGACCGCAAGTAGTGTTGGCTGGAATAAATAATATACTATACTTGAGTGAGGACGCGATCAGGAAAAGAGGGTTAAACATGTCACTTTGCCGCAAAAAGAGCCAGGACTTTTTCTGAGGCGCACAATAACTTTGCCTCAGCCCGTGTTGAAGAACATCCTGATTGCGTGCCGGCACTAGAAAAAGTTTTTGATCTCGGAATCAACGAGGGCGAAAAGAAGAGGTGTAGTTGCCATGACGACTGCGGCTCCTATGCGTAGTGTACTTGTTTTATGCAATACACAAACTGGACCAATGAAACGTTCAAATATTCTTTTTAGTACTGCAGTTTTGGCTCTCATGCAGTAAGTTCTTAACATGAGGAGATCTACTTCGTCACAAAGGCAAGTATTCGTATAGTGTCTAGTTATGTGTACTGTATATCTTTGAAATAAAAATAGTACAAAACAATATAATAATACTGTAATGCAGGCATTTACAAAAAACAGCATCACTGCAATAAAACAGTTTAGCAATCCTTGCTTAAATACCGTTAATGAACGACATTTCTGCTGTGCGATACGCTCTCCGAATGAAAATACAAAACTAATATAGAAATAGGCCAATTTAAACTAAGACCTCATTACAATTTTCGAATGTATGCGAGGTACGTTGGGCTGCATTTGCTGTTGTAGGTCTGTTCAAATCAAATGTGAAATCGAAGTCATAAGAGCGTGGTCTATAATAATGAGTTTTGTGCCTTGACTTGGGCCGCAAAGCTACAGTCTTTGGATAGCCTTTAGCTGTATAAAAATTTTCCTCTGAGCTCAGGTCCACAACACCAGACACAAACTGATTTCGATCGTTTGAGATGCGCGATGGTTTAAAGGACGTACTGTACTCCTGTGCTGGCACGCAGTGGTACTTGGGTGTTGTGGCGGAGCAAGGTCTGTTCTTTTTCTTTACGTGATTTACTTTGAAAGCGCGTTCAGAATTCGTTTTTTTTACGCTGGTTGAAAAGGATAAAGGAATGTTTTTATTGCGTTCGCTTCTGCATAGGGAGCTAACACTTTGGTCTGTCGCGCTGTTGGTATCTTTATTTGGAGTTGTTTCACAGCACGGCTTTGGTTCGCTTTTCGCAATTGGATTACTAGGTGAAGAAAAGATCACCGAGCATTGGTGGGTATCTTGAAAGTGGGATAATATCCCTATAGCTGGATCTGCAAGCAATTTCGGTTCAGCAAAATTAGATTTTTGGTTTTCGGTAGAAATGTCTTTTGCCAAAGGATTGAAACTTTTTATTTCACGATTTTTACAAAAAATAGGAATGGACAGAAACTCAACTCGATTGGCAGGAATAGACTCGTAATTGAGGTCATTATCAACAGAACTTGACCTGAAAAATAGTAAGCATTTCAATTATTAGTGAGCAGATTTGTAATTTGGCTAGGCATCTTATTTAAAGCTATATTAAAGATGTGTACCACTAACAAATTTTTTAATTGATTTGCTAAATCAGCATTATAGCCAGTGTGCAAAGTAAAGGGAAGTGGGGAGATTTGCCCCTCTTAGTAACTAATGCCTTTTTCTTGAGTAAAAAAATACATGCAAATATTATCCTGGGGGGATGCCAAAACATCCTCCCCTTCCGTCGGATTATGCTTTGTAATATTTTTCTCCAAAGCATTGGGACTTCAAAAACAAATCAAAGCAGAACTTTCACTGCATAGCACAATAAGATGCGAGAGCGCCTGCATAGCCATGCCGTAGGTTCGCTCTTTAACTTAACGCATAAGGGCCAACCCCGTGTCTCATCTTACATGCACAAATACATTCGGTAATGTTCTACAAAACAATTAAATATGCTCTACTAAGCTATACAACTATCAATAACTGTGCGCTGACAAGCGACAGCATATAAGGCAACCAGCAATTACTGTCGTGACTCGTGTAAGTGATGCAATCTGCAGCATTGCAGCTGAAGGCTTGTAGACAATCTACCGATTGCAGGGTTATTGAGTTTAAACTTAGAACATGATAGGCAAGGACACCGGAAGCGGGAGGCCAATTCCCCCACCATGCCCTTTTATTTCTTTCAACCACGTGGACACAAGGGGGGCGCTTGCACCCTTTGAAATTGGTACCTGTAAGACATAAGTTTTGACAATAGCCCTATCAAGAAATGTTAAGTCAGTGGCCGCAAACAGATCCAGTAAATTTGAGTTTCAAATTGGAAGCATTTTGTTTGTGGGCTAAGAACTTACGATGTCTGTTTTTCTCTTCTTTCGACAAATCACAGTGATTTGTCGAAGTAATGAAAAAAGCACAAGACTTTATTTTATTCCAGAAAACAATCAAGCAACTGTAACATCAGAAATCCAATTACGATGTCACAAATGCTTTGTGCAATTTATAGTTGCGTTGTATGCCATGTTGTATGTTCAGCTACGTATCACCATCGAAGAAATCGACTGTCACGCTCACGACCATTGCAACCAAAACATTTCTCGTTCGCTGTTGAATAAATATCTGTGTCTAGAAGTCTAACTGCAACAGATCTTTCTCGCTTTTTTTTCGTATTGAATACTAGATTACTAATGCTGTGTCTCTTGTATTGGTTGCAACATCACATGCAGAGGAGTTCAAACAAGCAGTTGTATTAATGCGCTACTATTTTGTAGAATTTAAGAAATTTCATTCTCATATGTGCGTTTTTATGAGCAGATACAGTAATAACCGGAGGAGTCCTTTCAAAACAAATTAATTCGAGCACAAAGCCTCAAAATTGGGCTATCCAACAGCTTTGCTGCCACGTTTATCGGCAGGTGAAGACAACTTATTTTGAGAATCACTGACTGTACAGGGTGGAGACCGTTTATGTATTCTGTTGAGATCAACTAACTATCTTGATACTGAAGTTTCTTCACTCCTACGATTTAGGCTTGACGGTTGGCTAAAACATCTCCACCCCTTTAGCAAAAACTTTCTACATCGCACACTGACTATAGATTATTGAAAACATAATGCCACTGTTGCAAGGTAATTACATTTAGATCTTCCAACTCGTACAGCATTTTAAAAGCGAGACCAGGAGAGGGATAAAAACTTTCTAATCGCACACTGACTATAGATTATTGAAAACATAATGCCACTGTTGCAAGGTAATTACATTTAGATCTTCCAACTCGTACAGCATTTTAAAAGAAAGACTAGGAGAGGGATTCGAATTTTCATCGATAAAACACAGCAGAATAACGGTCACAGGATTGTAAGTATTGTGCAAAGTGCAACTTGATCAGTCAGCGTCGCCTTATCCACTTTGTTAATCCCTGCTACCTGCATTGTTAAGTCGTGATTTGATAGCTAAAATCTATAGGCCGCAAGTGGAACACTGTAGCTTAAGGTTTGTTTCGCCAATCTGGTGGCGAGGCAGTCTTCACATAAAATGATTCATCTGTATGTGTACACCTTCCGGCTAAACGTTTATCTCTCTAAATTCTGCAATATTTTTTAAATTTAGCTTTAACATCCGGGTTTAGTCAGGACGTCACACTATTTTGCGCCAATGTGAAACCCGTAAAATTGTCATTCAAGCAGATAGCAACTGAATTATTGGTAAAACCAATAGCACTTCGCTAGATCAGTTCACGGGACTAAGCAACTGATAGCATTAACTGCTTAACCGTAACAAGATTTAACGTGCTGGTAATGATTGTCTTTGGATTACTCTGACCTAGCCTTAGAATATTTGTTAGGCTGAGCGTGTAGTTTGTGTGTGGCTGCAGGTAGTTTAGCCCTATGCAGCTAGCAGGTTAAGCCTTATAAAATAGATTTGTTGCTTTAAACCATCATCCCTGAAAACGTAGCTACTTTATGATCTGCGATCTGCTGATGCCAATTTATAGCAAACAGCCTCACAGTACCTCTCGCTGTTGTGGTTGGGTTCATGCAATAATTTAAGGGTTTTGTTCTTATAATCGCTTCGGCCATTGGGTACCAAAGTGAGTGCCACCGCCTCCTTGTGAGCGGTGGGTGCCATGGAGGGGGCGGTGACATCAAATTGGGCGATTTGAGGGCGGCGAAATCAAAGTGGCCGATAGGGGGCGTTGAGCGAAGACAATTGTGGCACAACGGAATGACAAAGCAATGTTTCTAGTAATCGTATAGGACAGTGGTTCACCACCAGGGAGACCGTCTTTTTCAGGGGAGGCAAAATCAGATTTAAAAGGACGTGAACAGGACTTACAGAAAAACCACTTTCAAAAAGAAAACGGCTTCAAGTTTGTTTTGGGACAAAACTGGGAATATTAACACTTTCCAAAAAGTTCCACTCGAACTCGAAAAGGTAATTTGATTTTTTTGCTATTTGTGTTCGGTTAATGGCGAATACAATAAATGTAGGCAGTGAAGGCATTCTAAAGTTGTAAAAAACTGGTTCTCGCAGAAAAAAAGTTGACCAATGTTCCCATATAACAAGGGGAAGTCCTTTTTTTCGGAGATCAAAATTTTCAAAATGGAAATTCACGCCAAAAAAATACTAGCAAGCAATCTCATGAAGTCAAAAAATTGCAAGAATCGGTTGACGCAACTCGGCTGTATAACACCTCTAAAGGTAGGAGGATGAAGGATGACTTCAGACAAGGTGGTGGAGGCAGTGCAATAAAAAGGTCGGGAAACGCTGGTAAAGGAAAAAAAATGAACCAAAGTGCAAGTCAGCGGTTTACACTCGCGTTACATTTAGTTTCTGTTTTTTTTTTATATTAGTATAGGTTAATTAAAAACATCTACGCTGGAAAGAACATCTACGTTGCGAAATGCGAACAAAAGTAAATCTACCAACTAAAAGAACAAGAACAAGACCGAAAAGAAGGTTCATGGAGGTAGTAAAGGATGATTTGAAGATGGTTTGAGTGATAGAAGAGGATGCAACGAACCGAGAAAGATGGAAAGACGGCCACAGAAAAAGAAGCGTGGACTTAGCTTAATTGATTTTAATTGGCATTTTGTTAATCTCAGCTTAAGTATGCGAACGTGGATTAAGGAAGATGGCCGACAGGGCTGAAGCTCGGTGGCCCCCAAATTCGTAGCCTATTCGTGTTGCACTCCGAGAAGCAAGAAGTGCACTACCGGTATATGAAATACCGTTAAAAAATGAAAAAGCTTGCCAAATCATCTTGTTCCGTACGTCATAACCTTGATTTTTCAAATAAATAATTTGTGATAGTGATCACAAAACGCAATTTTAATTTTGACACAAGCCAACGATTCTACAAATCTATTCTTGCTGCCAATAATTCGTGAAATCTGGAAAAGTAAATGGCAGTGGCATATGGTGATGGGCTGCTGAAGGTAAAACGGTTACGGTTTGGAAAAAAATTAGTCACTAATATATTAAGCTGGCAACAGTAGCACTTTATTGTACAGAAGACCATGTAGACGGTAATGTACTTACGAGAGATATTCTAAGTTTAGTTCTCAACGACCAACTACTGCTGTATTTGCTGAATTGGAAAAGTATGTTAGAGCATACTGAGACATTGTAAACAACTAGTTTTTATTTTTTCCGAGCTGATTTCTGCGCTAATTGACTAACTTCTGCCGATAGGTTTATTGGGCTAAAAAGAGCTTTGCAACTGGATAGCCCAGGGTCTCACCTGCGCTTAATCCGTCCCTGTATGTTAGTCGAGGCTAGGAGTTCTCATCCGGTTAACCGTGGCTCATTAGGAGGCCACAGCACATATTTCGGGTGGGCCACGGCTTGCTATTTCAATTTCAACTAACGAGAATATCACTAAAATTGGAAAAAATATAATGTGAGTGAGCCACAGACCTCTGCTTAGCATGAAAATGGACATATTAAAAAGGAATCAGAAACTCTAGAATAGGCTTATCTTATTCAAGCTCTTATTCGGGAGCCTTTTGTAACTTGCGAATCAAAAACGCCAGCATCATAAATTTATTTAGGCTATCGTTTTGTTGATAAGCAGACAGGGCCTGAACAAATTACTTATTTCTAAATTCGGTTTACTACAGTACTATCAAAAGTTATTTGTTAATACTGTATTATACCTTGCAGTGTAGCCTATTCTAATTACTTGATCAATTTCATCAGGTAAGTTTATGCAAGCAGCAGTGCTATAAATGAATAAATGCTTAGTTCGCTATAGCTCTACAAAACAACGACAATAAAACTGCAAAGTAATGTTTTAACAAAATTGGTCAATGCTTTTTGAATGAAGACAAAACAGAACAGAAATACAAACAACAAGTAGCACAAATCTGGCTTATCGATGGGAAAATTGGAAGTGATTTTTGTTACTGTCTGTGGCTCGTACCCTGTGCAAAAAAAAAGAAGCTCAATGCATCACAAAGCATTTTAAATGATTGGTTCCTTTTCCAAAACGGTAATCTGAAGTCTCAGCAGAGAATGGCTCTTCGTGATTACAGCCACTTGTATCTAATGCTTAACTCAGACTAACCAAATCAGAGTGCATTAAAATTTTTTTAATTAAAATTAATTACAACCGTGTATACGCAACCTGACTTGTTTTAGGGTACATTGTATTTTTTTGTTGTTTTACACTCATTTTAATTTTTTAGCATAAGATATAACAGACATTCTGTGAAAACTGCACAATGAACTGTTTGAGATTCACTGTCTGCACTCTTGTATTGAGAAATAGTAGGCGTATTCTTGAAAAAAAGGTTTTAGAACTGCTAGCCTGTACCTTAAAGTGCAATTTTCAAGAGGACACTACAAAGATAATTAAGAGACTCGTAGATGAAAAAAGTGATAAGAAACAATACAAAGAAATAATTTATCATTACACTTGTAGACTACCTTCATTATGAACCTTAGTTATTTTATATTTGCGAGACTTTGCACAAATTTTTGTCTACACGATTAAAAAATAGCTAATGAGCCGCGCCCAATTTTACTAAAACTGGACAACAACTTTAGGGAAACTTGCTGGAAGTCTTTACTTTCATAGAGTATCAAAGACCGCAAAAACTATCTTCCCTTTAACTTTATAAAACCAACTCGATTTTTAGAGCTGGTACAATTTACAGCTTGCGGCGTATTAGTGTTGCCGCTTTTGTGACTTTCAAAGCGCCATGTTATCATCAAGAACGGGTAGATGTATTCTGAAAAAGCAAATTAGTTTCCAAAAAGATTTGGTGTGCTTCATTTAATCATGACCAAATTGCTTGCTAATAAAAGTTTTTTAACTGGCGAACATTTGAGTCTTCAAGAAGTGACCATATCAACAGGCTATGTGCCCGTATATAAGGAGATTTTAAAACGCTTTCTCGTTAATGAGATACAAATGCGTTAGTTAAACTTTCTACTTTTGTTTTTACCTTCTTTGCTTGAAAGATTTGGAGTCTTCAAAATAAGTTTTCGCGCTCCTTGGTCTGAAGTGTTTAAGTTGCTTTTTCTTTGTTGATGGCTTGTAGAAAACTTCTGACAATTTATCTTCGGATACTGATTTTATTAATGGGTTTCTTGAACCAGCTACTTGACTAAGACCCGATACATCTGGGAATAAGTCTAAAATTTCGGATATTGTGGACGAGTTTCGTCTCAAATAGCTTGAAGTATAAGCTTTAGGTCGTTTTTCTTTGGTCAAAAACGTATTGGAATTGCTTAGGCTTTCTTTTTGAATTAAATGTCCCTCTTGATCTTGGAGTATCACAGAATCGATATCTTGATAGACGAAAGGATCTTTAGGGCTACTTGCTCCAGGTTTCACACTTTGTTTTTCAAATTTGCTGTCATCTGAAAATATTTTTGTTGTAGAATTTAGAGAAAGATGTCTTGGTCTACCAAGAAAAGAAAATTTTCATATCAAAAAAACTTTCGTGAATGAAAAGTCATTTTCCACATAATGAGAGCTTTTAAACTCGGTTTAGAATTATTTATAAATTTATTCTTGATCGCTTACTTCGATTTTGCTGATTCTGATATAAAACTGTTTCAATGATGTTGCTAACGCTCAACGTTTTGCTCAAGGGCGCCTCCAAGTGTTCTTCTGTTACACAAATCACTTCATCACTGGGTGAACCATCGAGCTCATAATGATCTGAAAACGAAATCTTGTTAGCAGAAAGTAAACTATTCAATGAAAGGTTTCGTGCCATAAATTGCTTCAGCACCTGCGTGCCACGTTGAGTTACTTAACAGGATAGTATCAAACAATTTGCATTAAGACCTGCTTCATAGTTGCCATTACTACTGGCACATTGCAGTTTCACAAAAACCACTACAACCACGGAGAGAATATCTCCGTAGTGTTTTTACCAGAGGCGAAAATCACGTGCACATAATGAATTTGTCGCACTTCCACTGAGAGCAAAAGTGGATTACTCGATTTTTTCTTTGAAAGACATAGCGACATCAACTGAGTTTAGGAAACCCATTGCGGTGGCTACCCGAGCTCCTAACCTAATTTCAATTAGGTTGACGGCATGAACCTAAATTGCTGTTCGTGCCGTACCTCCATTCCGAGGAAGAGGAGGGGTAATCACAACAACAACAACAGGTGACTTACAAAAAGAATAGAGCGAGATATTGTCGTTTTGAAAAATTTTTTAACTCGCAAAAATTTATGAAAACCACTCTTTCCCATTTGGCCATAGAAGTTTAAAAACGGTTCCTCAAGTCGAGGCGCGCAAACAGAATATTGGTGAGAAAAAGGTTAAGGTAATGTTGTTCGACGTCTCAGAAAAGATCTTCGTTTTTTTATGGCGAAATGACATGTCTAGCACAGAGATATAGCTCGGGTAGCCTACCTCAACTCTACTCAAGATATAAGAAATTATCTAGTCCCACCAATACCATTTCTGACTTGACTTTGATTTCTCAAAGACAGACTAAAGCTTTGTTGAGGGAAAGAGAAACGTTTTGGCGTTGGCTGAATTTACTTTTGCCTCTAGCCAAGTCTCCTTTTTTCACCAAAATTATCGCTACGCCCCCAAAAAGCCATCATTACCATCATTGTGGTCATTTTTGTTTGGTTTTAATTCACTTCCAATACCAGAGGTCTGTGAACTTCCTTGGCTTGTGCTGGATTGAAGAGATTTAAAATTGTTTTGCTGAGCTGAAAGAAAAGGAAATCAAATTATTTGCCTCCGGGTATAGTCTTAGAACGATTTATATACAAACGGCATTTCAATGGCATTTAGTGGCATTGTGACGAATCTTAATGAATTGTGTCTTTAAATAAACAATAGGTTGCCCATCAGTACAGAAAAAGCCTAACGCGAATGATTTGTGATTGTATAAAAATCAACTAAGTGAACCGAGTTTTGGTTAATACACGATCCTTTAATTTGCTGAAGTCACACAACGCGGGCAATCGTGAGGTATGGGCTCGCTCCTTGTGTTATTCATGGGTTGCTGTGTTTGAGAAAAAGACTTTTTGCCAATTTTTCGCGCAGTGCTTGACTGACGGTGGTAGAAATTCACGGCGCCAGCAGTGAAAGGCATTCAACTCTGAACACAAACAGCTTCACTTCCATTGGCACCGTAAAGTTTTCCGTGATTGGAAAAATATCACTCCTCAAATCAGAGAAAATCAGCATACATCTTCGGCATAAGCTTAGTTAAACAATAGCCACGTAAGTGTGGGCCGAAAAATATCGGGGGTGTTTATGCTTCGTCGTCGTGATGTCGTCGTCAAACATTTCTTCTATTCAAAGTTAAAAATTAGGGGAAGCAACTGCGTCTCTTGCCTCCTCAACTCCCCCACTGACTAAGGCCTCGGTTAAACTACCATGAAATGGAAGCAATCCTCTAGCTGAATTACATCAAACAGATATCACATTTAATTGGGACTTGTAAGCTTAGGAATAGTCGACTCACATATAAAGTGGTATCGGTAATTGTGACTGGCAAGCGGTAAGTCGACCGCTAACTTTAAAAAGCTTAGTTTCAAAAGCCATTTTACGTCGCGCTTTCCGCAATCGCTGTAACGCGATAACCTCCTTTAAATTCCGAAATGGGTCTGAAACCAAAGTGTTCTATCCACGGTATATCCAAAGGCCTAAAGTTCTTCGAAAAGTGGAACAGAAATATAAACTAACTAGCCGGCGTCGCCCGCAGGGCCCCCGTACGGAATGTTGGGGTGAGAATATCGGTTCAGCAGGCTGCGCTGGCTTCATCCAACAGGTAATATTTTTCGACATAAGCACTAATCGTTACACGGTGAAAAGTACTATTTTAGAAAGGGGATGAAGTGTAAAAAAATTAATGGGTTGCGTAGAGCCGGTAAGCCTATATATTTTCCCCAAACCTGCAGATTGTGGCCACATGTTATTGGTTTTGTTTGCAGCATAGGCGTACCTTGAAAGTGGGCTTGCTCGAAATTGAAACAGGCAACAATTTCATCAATTTTTTTGTTCATTTGAAGACGAGATATTTGAATTGGTCTTGGCGTCGAAGTGGTTGATTGGTATACAAAAAAAAGAAGGAAGGCATAGTAAAAAGTTGGCCCAAATGTATCGAGTCCCTGGAAACGTCTTATTTGTCTTGCTATCACCATAGGCGTCCTTGAACTTCACAAACTTTTATCCGTTAAATTTAGCAAGGGCTTGAAAGAATATCAAAATTGGGGGGCCAAGATAATTGATGTGTATTTTTAGGATTAACCCGTTAAGTGTCAGGATCTCTACATACGACTTTTTCTTGAATGTAAGCGTATTTGTATGAACTAACGCCTCTGACTGCGCGCGTGTTGCTTGGTCCTGGCATAAACGCCGCCATGCAAAAAGCAAACCAATCCGAAATGAAGCACTCATAGTTAAGTATTGCCATAGCAGGTCCCCCATTATTAATGTCAAGGTTAAGAATACCAAATCAGATAGCTGCGACAGCCTCACCCAATTGCAAAGAAAATTGTTTCAGCATTTAGATGATATGTAGCTCGACACTAATGTTTTGTTGTTAAAGATTAAACACGACCATCTCTATTCCCACTCCTCTTTTTGGGGGGGATTACCAAATGTTTTGCTTGGAGTTGGCTACTGTTTAAAATGTTTACCTACTTCATTTTTCGATAAATGTTTTTGAAAAGATGTATTTTGATGGATAATGCAAAAGATCGATGCATTTGAGAGAGAATACACAAAATGTACCAAAGCACCCAGTTTTTGTAGAAATTGCAATTTTGTGAAATGCAGGCATCAAAATTATGTGTGTTTTTAACCGGTACGCTACATTTGATAAAGGTTTAGCGAACCATTTTTTAATAAATATTTTTGAAAACGTAGACAGATAACGCCAAAGATCCATGCTTGTGAGGAAAAGTAGTCAAAAGATATCAAAGAATTAACTTTGTCTAACAATTGCAGATTGGTTAGATCAAGTAGGATAATTGTTCAACTATAAAATAGAGCATAATGTATGGCAACAAACTTTTGATCAGCTGTTATAAACTAATCGTTAGTCCTCCTAACTAATTAGAGTCACATATGGCTGGCAAGCAAATTTCCAAAGCTTTCAAAGGACAGTAATTGTTAGTACCATATTATAAACTTTTATGTATTAAATTAATATTTTTTGCTATCAAAAAGTCCGTGAAAAGACTGTTAATCGTACCAGACGGCATTATGACATCATAAAACGAGTTGTAAGCACGCAACCAAAAAAGAGTAGGTGCATGTTTCGAAGGCTTACAATACTTAAATAAAGAATTGCTCGTTGCATTGCCAAACGAGCATAAATTGTTTTAGAGATATTTTTAGCGAAAGAACCTTATTAATATCACCTAAAAATGCGTCAATTGCGTTTCTACGACGTCATCATGACGTGACGAATCCTCGTATGACATTCACCCTGAGGTGGTGATCAATCGTGCCAAGTGTGATGGTTGTATGCTCTGTAGTTTCGGATGAGCTAAAGTGTACGTACGTACAGACAAAATCGCGCTTTATATATTAGATATATCAATTAAACAACAAAACTTTTAGCTAAGGCCTCTAATATACAGCTGCTGTAAATAAACCTTATGAATTGTGAGCCTGCGCTTCCCAGCCGATGGACCAAAAAGCATTTCAAAATTTATTTCATAAAGTTGATCACTAAAAAAGGTCTGAGAGAGCTTATAGCGGTCAGCCAGTAAAAGGGAGTCGAAAACTGGAAAAGGTTGGTAACGATTGTTCTACAGCTTTTCCTTTAACTTAAAAAGTGTCTACTAGTACTGCAAACCTACCTTTTCTATTGGTGGTTTTGCCGTAATTTGCTTTTTCGTCCACATTCACTTTGACGTCTATATCCAAACCGCTTATGTAAGATTCACGATACTGTCGAGTTTTCGCTGAAAATTTAAATTTTCTAGATTAAATTTCGGTTATTTTCAGACGATTCCAGATCTCATCTTGGTTTGAAAACAACGCAAATCAATCCTCAATATATCTATAAAATTAAATTGGTTGTGGATTTATCTTTGTTATTTTAGAGTCTACCACACCAAGCTTGTAGTATAACCCAACTCGTACAACTTAATTCATGAAGATTTTCAAAAGATTGTTTCTATGCTGAAAAGCAGTGGTTATCCTCTTTGGTACATCAATAAGCAAATACTATTATTTTCTAGCAAGTGACATAAATCAACCGAAAGCTCTATTTCAAATCTGTTTGAGTGCTAAACTTTATCAAAATAGCAATGTATGTCAAACCAATTAATTTCTATTGGCTAAAGTCGCGCAAAGTGAAACTGGGTCAAGTGATTTATTGGCGAAGTCCGTAATTTTACAAAAAAGTGGGAGAGAACTTTCGAATCTTCGCTTGGGAGTAAATTGCATTTCAAATGATAAAATTTGTCGCTTTCTGTAAGCTGTACTTTTAAAACCACCGAAGTTTTGTAGTTGGATTCTGGAAGCTACAGTTGGCCTATCCGCCTGAATGCTGGATTGAAAGCAAGTTAATTTTGTGTACAAACTGCTTTAATGCTGCAGTGATAGGGCGGGGCATACCAATTCAAACATAGAAAATCAAGCTATCAAAGGAAAGAATTTATAAACAGTATTTTTATCATAAAAATTTATTTTGTGTTTACCAAGGTCCTCTTTACACGGTTTTATGTTTACTACATGATACTAACTCGATCTCCCATTTGTTTTACGTAGCTGCGCAACAAACGGGTTCAAACTGAGGTAGAGTGAATGCGTGTCGCGTAGCAATCGTAACAGATATTTGGACTTCGAACATGAACCCGTGTAATAAGTAAGTCGTCGACTCGCAGGTAAATCTTCGGGATATATTTCAAAACGTTTTCCCTGTACAAAACAGCTTGATTAAAAGTCAGCAGCTGCTATCGACGTAAAAGCGTTCGCACTTTATTATTGCTGTAGGATAAAGCAAAGGGAAGAGTTACTTTTGAAACGAAGTAAACATGATCTCATGCGCAAGTTCTTTGAAAAAATTCAGCTCTCGGCAAAGATCTCCAAACGAAATTTGACTGAAACCCATTGCAAAGCTTTCAAGAACATGCTCAATCACGAACTCGACGAGCCTCTTTAGGGTCAGGTTCAACTGCTCCCCTTTTATAATTGCGAGACTCTTACAAAACTCACGATTAGAGCAACTTGCTTTCAGCTTCATAAACACTAAATGGTAAAAAAAATTTGTACGCCGAACGCAATGCTAAAAGTTGAAACGCAGTTTCAAATGGTTGTCGTACAATTCCGCGGATGATATTACAGGTGTGCCTAGTAATTATAAAGAAACATAATGACTGGCTACAATGCTAATATAGATTCAATAGGATATCTATTGCAAAAATTCTACCCTGCTTTATCTGTCTGCTGTATTATTTCACACATGATATTCAGCAAGAAATACATGAAAATACTATTTTTTTAATCTTATTTGAACGTGATCTGCCATTTTTATTTGAAGATTTCAAAGGGTTTTTTATTTTCATGCTGCCCACTTTATCATTAAATTGCGAAAGGGATGGTGTAGAAAAAAGTCAGCAAGTTCGCTTGGCATTTTTGCACCGTTACGTGACAGACAGGTTGTGGGTACAAGCAGCTTACTCGTCGCGGTGACCAAATGTGACTCAATACAAGCGAACAAAGGATGAGCTCAATTACGCATGAATGAATTAGCTGGTTTGAGGTTTACCCAGCCAATGAAAACATTCCAGACTTAAGTTAGCCTACTCACTATCACCGATTTGATGTTGGTGGGCTGGATTCCACGGCCGTATGTAAAATTCGGTGGCGTGGGTTAACCCCTTTTGTGATTACATTTCTCAATGATTTAAACTTTCTTGGCACCTTGTAACTTATTTTTAAAAGTACTTCTTGTTTTATCGAGTTTCCCACGAAATCAACTCCGGAGCATTGCCTTACAGATCGCATTTCTTGGATTAAATACCCGCCCATTAAGTTTTCAAGACAATTAACTGAGCACAATTTACCACCTTTCGTGACGTAATGACTAAAGACAATCAAAAAGTTGCGAAGTTATTATTCTTGCTATTGTTGCTAATCTTTTGCCACTAATCAAACAAGTTCAAAATTGAGCCCCATGCCCTTAAAAAGAAAATACGCTTTTAAATTTTAAAGCGATGCGCATTCGTAGCACTTGTGAACCTTATAATATACCGTAATAGAACAAATACGG
This sequence comes from Trididemnum clinides, assembly GCA_963675345.1. Lineage (NCBI taxonomy): Eukaryota > Metazoa > Chordata > Ascidiacea > Aplousobranchia > Didemnidae > Trididemnum > Trididemnum clinides. Next base: position 15,972,713 of record OY776302.1, read on the forward strand.
CGCTGCAAAATCGTAACACTTTCGCAAAGTATGACGCCATATCCTAAACAATTAATTGATTTTTAAAATAATTGTTTTCAAGCAAAACGAGCAATTGATTGATCGTTCACGTTGACAATTAAATTGGAAACCTTACCACTCACCCAGAGACGCTTTTAAATATGTTATCTATGTCAGAAATGTGGAAATCTTCCTCAAGTAGATTTGGGAGGAAGAAAACTAGTAAATGTGCCTAACAAGCGGCACATTTTTACTAGCATTTTTTACATTTTTAATTTTTACTCCCATTGTCGAGTTTTACGCGATCGAAAGAAGATATGTTATGCGTAGCTAGTCATATTAAAAATTTAAAGTCTTTAAGCTTCTGCAGTTGTAAGGTTAACATAAATAAGAGCTCAGCGAAGATCTGTAGATCGTAAAATAGTCTTAGATATATTTAGTACTTCCAAGTTGATGCGACGTTGCTACTGATGAGTTAGAAAACCGAGCTGTTTTCAAAAGAAATAATGCCATAATGCCACTTTCAAAAACGATACGATAAAACCCTTGTTTTCAGAGTCACTTCAGTAAATGAGAAGTCTGTAAAAGATCCGTGACTGGAAGGGCCATGTGATTGTAAAGCAGTCTCCAAAGACAGAAAACTTTTGACAATGCAATGAAAACTTACAGTAACGAGAAGACGCCCAACTTTGCTCCACGGGTATTCAAATGTGAGAAGATGGGGCCCATCGGGCCGCTGTTGTGTCACGTGATAAATGCGAATTCCCAAGTGAGTAATTCCCAAAATTACGGACGGTAGTTTATCCGCTTTTCCCTAAAAACTTTTACTTTTTGAAACAACTCAATCAAGAGACTTAAGTTATTAAATTAAGCTATTGATTTCGCACCTGTAGCAACCTGTTTTCGCAACAAACGTGCTTTACATTTGGTCTGGACGTCGCAAGGAAAACTTTGCAGTTATGTTCAGAACAACTTGTTCGCACAACCGCTGTAGTGTCGCCGATGAATCCAGAACAGCGCGCATCTACCACTAACGCTGCAGCTAAGCGGGAAAAATATTACGAAATGTGTCTTTTTCAAGGACACAACAAAACTAAAACCATACGAGCACTGAACACATAACTTCGTGATAGCGAGACCGAAACAAAAAGCGTTAAACTGGGCTACAGAATAGATAACTTTCTCAAATTTTAAACATCACTGAAAACTAAGTTGAAGCCCATGGCATGCCCCAAGCCGATTTTGAAGACCAGAGCTAACCAAAAGAGGCGAGGTGACACCCTGGTGCGTCGTTCTGAGGCAGCAAGAGCCACTAAATAACCTTGTTTAGACTTTTTAAGAGATCAATTTATGCAGTGTCAAGTTTGGTTTTATTTATAAGAGTAATGCATTAGAATTTCAAGCAAGCTGAGAACCATTGGACGAGGAAATACACAAACTACAGGGTGGGCCAAAAGTAGGTATACAGTTATTAAAAGTAGGGTTTAGGTTTAAAAAGTAAGTTTGTAGTTCTCATTTAGGCACTTTTAAACTTCAAGAATGCTAGTTATACCTTAGACAAAACTATTTAATCTCTTAAGTGCTCCGCCAACATTGCAACATTCTTCACACCTGTCCAAAACACTCTGACACTCATTTTCTTTGCTCTTCATTTAAATTATTTGCCATTAAACCAAAAATAATCAAGATTTACAAAACTGTACTACCTTCCAACCAGCTAGAAAACTAATGTAAATTCAAGTTAGAATTATTATCTAAAAAATAAACAATGTTTGAGCTACTTAACAAGTAACATAAAGTACACTGCATGTAACTTCAAAGCATATAAAAAATACTTTAACAACTGTATACCTACTTTTGGCCCACCCAGTATATCCCAAGGGCAAAGACCTCACGTAATTTTAACAAATAATCTTTCCAAAGATTGTTATTAGTAACGAGTTTTATTTTTTTGAAGTCAAAAATATTGTAAAAATAAGTGACTTCGAAACACGACTTTGCCTATTTAAGAATCTACATCGGTTTGTATGATTCTGCTTTGTTTTCTCAAATTTGTCTTTCAGTGAAAAGTAAAGAGGAACAAAATTTGAAACAGGTGTTAAACTTTGTCGGTAAACAGCTTTTTGTAGACTAGAAAACTTCAGCAGTTACCTTGCTGTAATAAATTACATCGTGGGCTTTTTTGACAGCAGCTGATAAATCGTAAACAGCCCTTATAGCCATAAAGTTTCGACGCCTACGGTCAAACGAAGCATGCTTAAAAAGAAACTCGAATCCTTCTATGAAAATCGTACATCGGAACCAAATCTACACACAGATGCTATGTATACCTACAAAAAATTTTTTGCAACCGGACGATAAGACTAATTTTTTTTTGTTATAATAGCCCCACCGTTAGATTTTAAAACATAATACGGGTATCTCTAACTTTGAACAGCTTGCAGAAATGTCCTGGCACATCTTCTACAGTAGATGCCTGTTGAATGAATTCTGATTGAGCGTGAAAATTGGTCACAGCAGTAAAGTCAGAATGCATTGTGGGAAGATGAGACCATAAATAGTTTGTTCCCCATTTTTGTATGAACTGAAAATGAACAAAATATGTTCAAATGAAGACACCAACGCAGTGGCTCTTGTACGACAAAAAATCTTATTCCGCTTATTTTAAAACTAAAATAGACGCTGTTCTACATTACAGCATTTACAGTTTGGAGGTGGTCGAAGATTAAAACCTAACGAGCACTACTTTGTTGTGACTTTAGCCATATAGATGCGCCTGCAAGATTTTTTTTCTATGCAGCGGTAAGCGAATTCCAAATTTGAAGCCGTAGGGAACACTTGGGCTGCTTGCTCTTCTCAAAAGCGAACCGCTGAAAGGGTTAGCAAATTAAGCAAAAGAGCAAAAATCTAATTGTTAACTCACCCACGCCGGCATGTACTCTTGAGGGTTGAAATAATGCCCAGAATGTAAGGAATTATCAAAGCTTCCCAAATCAATATATAATGAAGTTGCTGCTAACTGAAAGATTAATTCATCTTGAGCAAGTACTTTAGTTTGGAGAAGATTTTTCTTTATTTGCAGATAGTAATAATGACGTGATTGAGCGTCACTGCAACAATACGTTTTCAAATATAAAAGCATGCCGTCCAGCCATCGATCTTATTTTTCAAGTTCTATTTGTGGATATTTTTTGCACTTCTACCGACGACCTCGGGTCACGGCCGAAAGAAGTTTTCGAGATCTCGGGGCTCATTGGTTTAGCGCCCTGCCATCATTTTGAAAAAGAGACCAAGCAATAACACTGATCTTTTATTAATGCTCGTAATTAGTTGGTGATGGTCCCTCGTTGCAACTAAGAAAAAGGGGCTGGGGTAAAACATCAAGAAAAACTGCCATATCAAAATGCAAAAGTAAATTGTCTACAGATTGCTAACTTTAAAATCTTCAGACAGCAGAGGGTTCTGTAACAACTTTAAGAGAGGAATGGGATTAATTAAATAAGGAATTTAAATCAATAATGAGTGATACTAATATAAAATTTTACGGGGTACGTGAAAGGAAAAATATTGATTTGGGAGTGGAAGCCTCCAAAATTTCTGAAAATAAGTCTTATTAAGCCTATGTTTTTTCTAAGAAACAAAGTTTGGAATTCGATTTTGAAAGCCGACAACTTTTACTAGCGATTTGCACAATTTATTACCACACAAATGTAATGTCAAGAAAAAGTTTCAAAAATTTTTGTACTTGTACCATCAACTCTTACGCTCTCAAATTTTAAGCAAACAAAGCAATAGCTTTTACAAGCAAGTCTTTAAGCTTTAATGACTTTGCAAAGATTTTTACTCCAAAAACTTCATTTAAGCACTTTTATATAAAGTAGTTTAAAGCCAGCTTTAGCCTTCGAGTTGAGAGATTATAAAATCCATTCTTGAAAGAATTGCTCTGCCACCATTAAACTGCTAGTGAGGCGCTTACTCTGCATTCAAAAGGCAGCAAGCCTAGCTCGCTAAGCAGACACTGTGTTGCATTACAAAAAGGGTTGTAGACATGGTCACCCGGAACCATTGCCAAGTTGGTTGCATACTCTAGAACAGGGGTGGCCAACCTTTTCATTTCATGCGCCAAAATTTTTCGCCACACAAACATTCATTCCAAGATGCGCCACACAAACATTCATTTCTTTTCATTGCTCACCAACGTGTGGTAGTATATCTATACTTTGAAGTCAAAATAACGCCATATTCAGGGGTAATCTCCAAAAAAAAAAAAAATGTCATCGCCAACATCGCGGCCAAGATAACCATACTGGCCGCGATGATGCAGTTGACCTTTTTTTTTTTTAGGAGAACACATCTAAAATGGCAAAAATACTGCGGTTATCGCCTGATTCAGCCAAGATACGAGATACGATAGAGAACTAAACCTTGGCGTACTTTTATGCTAACACGCAGTTAGTATCAGTCTTTAAACTTCATTTATTTTCTTCTTAAACATGCAATGCGCCACCTCTAACCATGCAATGCGCCAAGTTTGGCGCATTGCGCCACGGTTGGCTTTCTAGAGTCTAGAAGGTTAAATTATATATAATCATCGTCAGAATATAAGGTTGTAATCATTATTACATCGTAATGATTGTAGGTGCTGCAGTACGTAACAATTCACGTGCCTGATCTGCTAATAGCGTAGTTTTCTTGTGCCTTCGAGCCTTGCAATCAGTTGCATTGTTTTGTTTGCGATATGCAAGCAATTAGCTTGCTTTCGTGTAACCATAGCTGTAGTGCAATAACAGTGAGCTATTTAATTCAATTGTGTCAACAAATCTTCAGTTTGATAAGCTATATTTCGGTTTCCTTATAGCGTTTTATTCTACAGCTATTTTTTATACGGTTTGCTAACTGTGATAAGTGCTTTATTAGATGAATAAAGCCAGATATCATTTTGTCGGCCTTGGTTCACAACAATCATTTCGATCTAAATATTCGAGTACTTGGGTTTTATAATTATATATTTCGTTTCTTTTGTCGAATCATATCACAGACTTTGAAAATGGTACTCGCAGATCTCCTGCTTGACTCTTTGCGATAAGGCGACAATGAGAATAAAATACGAATGCAAATTTACTCGTTCATGATTACAATTTGTTCTGGTGCTAAAAATCTTTGGCTGATAAAAGACGGCAAAAATTTTCTAATATTGCATGTCGTAGAATTCCAGAAATGGTTGCTCGAAACAGTCTAAAATCAGGCTGCACAGTTACATCACCTACACCAGTGTTTTCCAACTTTTTTCATCTTACCACGCACTTTTTGCATACACATAATTTTGTGACACACCAACTCACTTTTGTAACCTGACGTTAGTATATTCAGCTATGCTAAAACATACTGATGCATTAATAAATTTCCGCAATGCTTTTAGTAAGGCCTTACTAAGCCTTACTTAGTCACGTTAGTGTGTCGCGACACACCGGTTCGAAAACACTGATCTACACAAAGCGTAAACTGTAAGCATATAAGCTTCACGTACATGCACCCAGCCCAAAACCAAAGTTTTACGGCGTTTTTTAACAAAATAAAGCATGGGCCCATGGGGCCAACGCTTGCAGAACGTGCGGCCAAAAAAATGTTCAGCTTCAACACTCAAAGAAACCATTGAACATGAAATGGTGACAAATACTTTTATTTCACAACCACAACTAGTATGGACACTTTGTACGGCATCATAGAGTTGTAGGTAATTTAAATGGTTGACGCTACACAATAAAAATTGTTTACATTTTATATACTGCTCGTTTATTCGCTGAGTAGTAGGAGTTACAAGTTACTAGCTGAAACTTGATATCTTTTGTTTTGTTGAAGAGAAGCCAATGTTGTTTGTCAGACGGAATTTGAAACTTTAAACTCGTCACGTACTAGTTTAATCTACAAATTTTGACAAACCAACTTTATAGAAAGACTCGTACGATTAGATATCGGCTTCGATTTTAAATGTAACTCATACGAAGTTCGATACTTGAAACGCGAACGAGGCCAAATTAAATCTCTCAGTTGAAATATGCAAGATCCTCAGTTTTATAAATTTTCAACTTTCTGGCACCAAACGTTCTTCTGAAGAACTCTTTTGTTCAATTTACCCTACCCTCCCCTAAAATTTTTTTCATGTGAAATCATCTAACATTGAAATACAAGTTTTTATCACTAAAATACCTTTTATTAAATGATATGATTTTAAACAATTTGGTATTCATATTCATAATTACTTTGAATTTTTCGTTATTTTTGATAAATTTCCATTAATGTAATTTCGCCAATTTTGTTGCCAAAGAAAGCGAATGTCCAACGACTACTCTTCCCCTTAAGCCAGTGGTTCTCAAGCTAAAGGCCAGTAGGCCACAGCGAAAAGCGTCGGCAGGGAGGCATGTAAAGGGGGGAGGGGGAGGGGCCCTCCCTTGAAAGTTGAAAAATCAAAACAGTCTATGTTAAAAGATTGTATGAAAAGTAATTAAATAAATCCCAAAGCAAATTACAGTAACCTAAATTATGTCCTCCCCATACAAAAATTTCTGCCGAAACCCTTAATCTCAGCTTGTTATTTCCTAATTAACTAATAAAGAGAAACTAACGGAAATTGGAAAAAATATAATACAAGTGAGTACACACCGCTGTTCAATTCGAAAATGGACCTCATACTTATAAGGTAGAGAAACAATGTCTCAAGCTTTACCATGCAAGGAGTCCAATCACAAAAAAAAATATAGCAGTTTAGTCAACTGCAAGTTCTTAGAGTGTGAAAAGTACAGTTATTTAATTTGTTTACCTGATTAGTTTTGGATGCTCGACGAAGAATTGAACTTCGAAGTTAACATTAAATACGACTGGAGTTTGGGAATCAGATTTCTTGTCCTGCAAAAAGCATCAACAATTATAATACCATGTGAGCTAGGCTAAGCCTGACATCGCTTGCTTGAAATCATGAAATTCTTTTCTGATTGTGCAAAAAACAACAGTTCTAGGCATTTGAAAGAGTTTGCTTCGCCTAGTCAATTTTAAAAGATTTGCCTCTCTCTTTCCCCAAGCCCCATCCTTCAATAAGCCAGTGCTTATATTTTTGTATTGTATTTGGAGCCTACAAAATCGTAGAAAGTATTAAAATTGACTAAATTGATCAGGGCATTGCCCTGATCTACATCGTTCCTTTTAAATATAATTCCGTTTAACTTGTTCGTTTCCAGCTCGCAGAGAAATCGCCATAAATTGCCTTTTCCAAGAGCGCAGGAACGCTGTCACCAGGAGGTTTAAAGGCATGACAATTTGATCGTTGTCGCCATAAAATGTTGTTTCAACCCATTCGAATACATTGCGCACGATCGCCCTGCGTTACAACAACTTCATCCCTACCATGGTACACACTTGAGATTAAGCTATCAGTCTACTACAAAATGAAAGTTATTTGCAGTTTATGTTGACATTGTTCTTACGCCACGTTTCATAGTTCCCACTTAACTACAGCTTACAGACTCTCGAAAAGCTTTGCACTTGAATAGAATGAATGACAGCTGGCTGCAAAGTATAATGGGTTTCAACCATCACAACAGGCTAAGGTTTTAGCAATCAAAACTATATATGAGGAAATGCATCTTCAGAACTTTGCTTTTAATGGCAGATATAAAAAGTCTAACTGAAACCTTTTTGCAAAATTATCGCTGCAACACATTTTTTAATCAGTTTTTTATGCAAGCTTTTTATTTCACCTTTGCAATCCCCTCGTTTATTGGCGCAAATTCACACATGCATGTTGAAGAGCCCTAGCTACAAATTTCGTGGCATAGAATAAAGGGGAGCTCCGGAGGCCAAAGGAGAAAAATTCCTCCCATCCCTCAAAAAATTTACCAAAGCCTCGTTTTTGATAAAATTATCAAGTGATCTCTAAGAACAATCATCACCTACACTTAACGCCGGAAAATATATTCAATTAAATTTGCTTAATAACCCTTGATGCCAATCAAAATCTGTGGAATTTTAGAGAAAGATAATCACCAAAACTGATCCAATACAAAAAAAATCTGGTCTCCCGTGCCCTCCCCCCAAAATTAGTGGCTGGCCAGCCTCCCATTCTGAGATTTTGTAGGAAATTGTTAATTAGATTGGAATATGCCACCCAATTGCATAAGTACGGGATGGTGCGCCATTGGGATTATTTAGGGAGTGACATTCTAGCAGATCCCTAAAAAATCGTGGCTAATATATGTTTAACAAAAGCTATCATCTTTTCAAATCGATTTCGCTGTCTACAAACTCCACATTGACGAAAAGGCACTAAAATATCATGTCAACTTGCTATTGAGCCTACCTTTTTCTTGGGAACTTGACCCCAATCCTTTGGAGCATACTTCGTTAACTTTTCCTTTGTATCCAAGAATTGGGATTCATTATCTGCAAGGAATGTATGGCAGTGTCGAATATTGTCAAATGAATGCATCAGTGATTAGCGATTGATCGCTCCAGCTAGCCAGTTGCCATTAATACAAGTGCGCAGTTTATATCTGGACCGTTAACTGCCAGCTAGCTTTCTATTTGTGATCATTAGGTAAGGCTACGAAAGGAGGTCAATTTGTGGTTGCAGACTCTCCAACTTCGTACTTTTCTATTTAGTTAACAACACATTCACTGCTGGTCACAGTTTTCGGCGAAGTAAACAAACAATACCACGCCTACATAGACGGCGTGGTGGTGTAATCGCTGGAGCGTCTGCTTCGCGTTCGGTAGACCTTGGCTTCAATTTCTTGGTCGAGTTACGGCGAAGACTTAAAACCAGTATCTACAGATATTTACGGTCCGGCTCTCAGAAATCGAAGTTTTGTAAAGGTGAAATGCGAAACAGCTTACTCAGTGAAAAGAGCAATGGGTCTCAAATGGCCTTAGCACGTGGCCGCAAACCACAGCAATGCCTGCGTAGGGTAGCTTATAAAGTTAGTATAGTAGAACCTCACTTACCTGACCATCTACGGGACCGCATTCAAGCGGTCACGTTATTGTAACAGAATGCAATGCATTACCATAGTACAAATTACTAAAGACAACGCACTGAAGTGATCCTAATAACGGGGTGGTCTTGTTATTGAGGTGGTCGCTAACCGGGGTTCCACTGTATGTTATAATACTGAAAATAAGCGATATTCCAGAAGAATGAGGGCTGATCACGAGAAATTGGCAAGTGATTGCATAGTTGTGTTTGCACAATAGCGCAGCATTTTTGTTTAACATTTGGCAATAAAAAAGGAAGAAAATAATAGTTCGAGCCGACAAGACCGTGATTAAGGGCTGGTTTGGGCAGGGTAGGGGTCGGCGGTTAACTTAACGGAAGGCAAAGTCCTCTCAGCTAAACTCATCAGGAGTTGACAGTGAATACCCCTAAACAAAACATTCTAAATCGCGTACTCATTGCTTACCTATGACCACCGAAAGACCGAAGAAGTGATTTTCTTTTATAGACTGCATTAAACAAACTTGATCGAAGGTTTCTTTTACGTGCGATTTCGCCTGAATAAAGGAACCTGCTATTAAAATTCATGGTCACATTTTGAGCCACAATTTTTTTAATTAGGTGCCCAGAAAGACACCTGACCTCCATGGATTACTACCTCGACAATATGTCCCATGCAAAACCGACAACAATTGTTCAGTGAACAGAAAATAAAAAACGTGTGCCTTAGTAGGGCTATGCAGGAGCCCAGCCTTGGAGGAAGTAGGCAATCGCTCTCTTCTTAAGCTATACTGCAGAGAACCACACCAAAAAGTTTGAAGTATCTCTAACGTATTTTCGTATATCGAAATAGGGACGCTATTTTAAATTTATCTTGATCTAGCATAAAAAAATCCCCCTCAAATATTTTGTTGATTGCATCCCTGCCTGTGTGCACATGGATGAGCTTGACTAAAGCACTTTTACTTTGTCGACTACCTCAAATTGATACTAAAATCACAAGATGAAGATTTAATCCAATTTTTAGGTTAGCCACCAGCAAGTCTTGACTTGGCGGAAGCGTTTGGATACTGTAGCTTCAGAGGTAAGTTTAACCAGCAAAAATAAGCCAAGTAAGTCTTACAAAAAGTAAATTGCTACGTAATTTCAACAACAAATTTTATTACTTCTACAACAAGCAGCAATGATTCTCCGTTGAGAAGGTGTACTCGGATGAGTTTTTTGCCAGAGTTTGACTTCATACTTCCCGCCAAAAAGAACAGTTCTTTCGAGAAGAATGAAAAGCAGTAAAAACTCGACTGTATTGACTATTGTTGATTTATTAGAACACCAACTTCTTCATGGAAAAATTTGATCCATAATTTTTCTAGGCTTCCTATGTGAGTCACAACTTTGTGCAGTCTTAGTTCAACATTACAAAACTATGCAAGTTATTTAATCTGACGAAGATAAAGATTTTCTAGTCATATTTCATCTAGTCCTCCCAATTTATGCAGGTTTGGCATAGCCTAATAAATGGACAGCATCATGCCATTTCGAAAATAGAACATTTGTTTGTTTATTGTGAGATTATACTAACTCAACGTTTACCAATGAAAAGTTAATTAGCTTTCTAACAATATTTGCCACGTGTTAACAAAAATAATTTGCTTTTCAAGAGTTGCCATAGTAACTAGTTGATCACTACCAGTTACCGCTATTGCTTAATCTCATTTTACAACTTCACTGATTGAGGTAGTTAGTGAACTATCTTTTTCATTATTGCTTAAATAGCTCCTACACTTCCAAACACCGTGAATGAACGACGTTGTCGCATTTTCACACTTCATTGATTTTTGTAACGCGAGACATGCAGGAACTAACCGTGAGCCAAGCGGCGAAAAAATAAATCTCAATATTTCGTGTTGTTAAGAAACGCCAGGCCTGTTGCACCATTGCAACAACACAAACAACCAATCGCGTATTTTGAAGGGGGGTAAAGGGCGATTGTCCCCTAAATGGTATGACAGTGGCAAAGCATGTGAAAAGAAAAATCTTCTCTGTTTTTAGATCAAAGTGAGCGAAATTCTCCCTTCGAAAAGGTTGATCTCCAAAAATAAATGTCTTTATTTTCCCAACTACTAGGCTCTCCTTGTTTAACTACCCAAAAAAATTGTTTGTAAATACGCCACTGCTAACAATCGATAACTTTGCAATGGACGAGGTAATAGATAACTAAACGTTAATGTGGATGGACACAAAGTTGATGTGGCGAAGCCTAGAGTAATTAAAAGTATGAAAAAGCTTATTTTTTTCTCGAAATCATCAAAATTTGACATCGAATTATTGAGACTAGTTAACTCTTTGATTTAGAGTATGTCAAAGGCAAGAAAGAACCCTAGGATAGGACAAATAAATTTCTTTTTGCAATCGGCAGATCTGGGTTTAATCAATTGTCTCACTTGATGCATGGACTGATTGATCCAAATTAATTCATTCATATGGAGTCTCACACCTTAAACCTACCCACAATCGTAAAAATGATATTGACAAATCACCTGCTTTGCCTACCGCGAAAAGAGTCGGGTTAATAACTATTAACTAACTTACTAGGTGAAACCTTGAATACAGGGTAAGCTCAAGTGTAAAAAATCTTTGCAGTTCAATAGGGCCAAAAACTGAATAAACATTTGTTTCAATTCGTAACTTTCAGCACTTGTTGTAAACTTCCAGTGATTTTTCTGCAAACACGTAATTTGCTTTGATGTGGTCTAATTTGAGCTTGCAACAATTAAATATTGAAACAAGCGCCTTTACAAACTACTAACAAACACTATCAAGTAGTTAAATATTTTTTTAGCGCTAAAGTTCGAAATTTAAGTTACAGCTGCACTCATTTGATGACTAATTTCTAACTTCAACTTTCGGAAACATCAGCGTTTTGTTTATTTTTACTTTCTAAAATTGAAAGCTGTACGCGTTGGTACAAATTTATGAAGCATTTTTTCTATTTCGTAGATCTCTAGCGCTGGTTAACAAATGCATTTTACAAAAGTTTTGAAAATATTTCCAGCATTGTTACACAAAACAAAAGAAATATAATGACGCTAGTGTCGAAATTGAAGTACCATATTTTCAACACCCAAAAATGGCACCCTATTGGGGTCAAAATCAAGCCTTTGACAAAACAAAATTATCATATTTTTTTTGGAGTAAAATACGGGAATAAATCAAACACTTTCCGAGATCAAAATTCAGGTGGCGACCAAAAGTCTTCAACGTGCATGTGACGAAAAATAGATGCAGGAGTTTCTTATGCAGCAACTAGTATAAATTTCTTATACAGTAATTTTGCGGTGGCTAGTCGGTCATCTCACTTTAGGAAGGTAGGTTTAGCCGGCTTCACTCGAAAAATATTTTTTATAGCAGTAACAAAAAGTTTGTATAGATGGGGGCGTCGCCCATATGCCCCAAATCCTATCATCGCACTTCTAATCAAGATTAGTCTTATAAATTCTTTACCATTTTACAAATTCTGTTTTTCCGTCCGACAAGCACAGTGGCACGAAGCCAAAACTGAATATATGCGCCGTAATGTTTTTGTTTTGCGATTAGAGAAATAGATTATTTGGGCGTAGACTCTTCTACGACTTTGTGAAACCTCCTGGCTGTGGCGTGCAGAGGTGTGGTGATGCCCGGGGCCAACTGCTTGATTGCATGCCCCCTCCGAAACTGTCAAGTACTCAAGAATGTGATAAAGACAGATATTTGAAATACGTAAAACTAGTGTTGAGAAAAAATTTCGAAAAATTAAACTAAAATATTTCAAGAGTACATTTTGTTTTAATGTGTTATATATATATACATATATATATAACACTTAGTGAGGCATAACATGAGATAGAGTAGTCTATTTTTTTCTGTTAGAAATAGTATCTGAAATTGTACAAGTGCAACCATGTAGTTTGATGCATTGCTGGGTTGCTGCACTTAATATTTTTGTGAGCTATACAATAAAAATGCTTTAAGGACTTTGCTTAGAGAAAGCAGACAAAGAAGTAACTCTTTTTATTAAACTAGAACTTGAAATGATGTAAACAAATCAATTAGACACTTACACTTCACGATTTCTCTTTCCTATATGAGCTCTCCTATCGGAAAACATTTGAACTACGGTACCTCATTTTTCACATCTGCTGAAAGGAATTCTCTTGCGATGGTGATTAAAGCCAAACTTGTTAGGCGTTCCTGTAGCATAGATGATGTTATACAAGTTTTTATCAATTTCAACTTTGAAAATGACCTCTCACAGCTTGCAATTGAAAATCCGATGATGAGCACCAACCTATATGGAATAAATAAACTTGGGTAGGCATCCCTCCCAAACTGCATTAAACATTCACGAGCATGCTTAGATTAAAGGGAACTGCATTTCCTCTAGCTCGAAGGAGCATAACAAAGACAATAATGTCATCGTACAACTGAATGGCGGTTACAGCTTTGACATAATAATTTGCAAAGTCCAAGCAATCCTTTCTTAATTTTTCTCTTTCTTGCTCATGCGCAATGTCAATGGAACTTAAGCTCAGGATAAATAATAGTCGATCTGTGAGGTTTTGAAGGCGAATACTGCGGTCCTTAATTTCGGTTTTTAATCTGTTTACAATGTCTACAATTACAGCATTTCTTTCTTGTTGTGCTGTGAGTCCACTATCTCGTGCTGTTTCTCCTGGCATCAATCTTTTTCTTCTTGGTCGTACAATTGGTATGTCCCATTTTTTGCAATATTCATTTGCCGAATGTACTGCATTATGCATAATTTCTTTACTTTTCAAATTCAAAATTTAATAGGGCTTTTTAAGTCACAAAACGCCTCATGGAACCCCATTTTCGGATCCTGCAGACGCTTTGAAACTTTTTCCACTGATTTTAAAATTTGATACCAGAAATTTAATAAAGATATAAAAGGAAATTGTTGAATAGAGTGTAAAAGTGCTCCTGCATCGGACTCTAGAATCCCTAGAATATCCCTAGACTAATATCCCTAGAATAATTCCTTTCATCAAGTGGTCAAAGTTTGCAATAACTTTGTCAAGTTTTTTATACATTACTCCCACAGCATCGTATCTGGACCTCCATTTTGTTTGACATTGGTCTTTTCACAGCACGGGAGATAAATGATTTTAACACTTCCCAACGAGACGTAGATAAACAAAAAACGAACAGTTTCTTCAGATGTCCAAAAAATGTCACAACAACAGAATGTACACCACTTGCATGGACAAAGGCTAAATTGAGGCAATGGTTCTTACAATTCACAAACACAGATTTTGGATTGACTTCCAGAATTTTTTGTTGAACGCCTCCTCTCACTCCAGCCATAACTGCTGCGTTGTCGTATGTTTGGCCACGGCAATGAACGATGGAAATTTTATCTTGCTCCAATTTCTGTAGAATTTTATTTACCAAGCTGCCTGCATCTTTTTTGGCGAATTAAAAAAATCCCAGAAATAGCTCCTTTATTTCGACTTTTCTATTTTCATCAATATGTACATAACGCAAAATTTCTGAAACTTGCTCTTCGTGGCCAATATCTGGAGTTGAATCCCACATTATTGTAAAATAGTTTGTATCCTTAATTTCAGAAATTATTTTTATCTCGATAGTTTTACCTGGGAGATCGATTATTTCATTCTGACTTCTGCTGGAAAAGTAGATAACATTTTTTGGTTTCTCTTTGGCACTTTGCAACTGTTCGGCTAAGATCACATCATACTTAGCCGAAAATCTAATCGTTGCTAAAATATTTCCCAAATTTACGTTATCAACAATTGTTTCCTCAGGCTCTGACAAACCAGATATTCCTTCTTCTCGATGTCCACGTAAGGCCAGATTCTGTTTTGCTAAATATGAAATAACCTCAACAATTCGTTAAGTTATAGCTTTCCATTTCTGCTGTTCAACAAAAACTTGTTTTTGAAGTTGAGCATTAATTGTAGCTGAACGTTGGAGTTAAACTACAAGGTTCAAGTATTTCCTCATACAAACCCTATGAGAAGGGCTTGTTTTGTGATCTTTTATTCGTGAATTTAACATTCTCCAAATGGAGAAACCAGTGGCGCAGCCAGAATTTCTTCAAGGGGGGGAGGGGTAAAGTTTTTTAAACAACCCAGCCCAAGTGCAGTGGTAAAACCTTTAGAATCTAGTCACAATAGGGATATCGAGGTTTTTCTCCCCAGAAAATGAGGGGTGTATGCGGTTTTTAAATAGAACGTAAAGAAATTTAATGTAATAGCACACAAAAAATTTTGCCCTTACACAATTGCACCCAAAGTATTTACTGATACAAACTGATTGCTAATGGTGATAGGCGAACCAAAAAAAATTATTGGTACTGTATGTCAAAATTTAACTTAATTGAAATTTAGGTACGATTTTTACGTAAAAATTCATCAATTACTGGTTTAAAATTAATGTTGAGATCACGGGGTACAAACAACAATACCAATCCATTCAAACGAGCTTCTTTCGTTGTGAACCGCAAATAGGTTTCCAAATATTTCAGAGCACTAAACGAACGCTTATTTGTTGCTGTAGTAACAGGACCAGTTGTCAATATTTGAAGAAGAACTTCTAAAGATGGATACGTATTTCTTTGGTTGTACGGTAAAGAATCACCGTCGTGGCGTAGCCAATATGAACGCCATTGCATAAATTCAACCTCCTCAGCGTCATTGCTGTCATCCACAAAGGGAAGATAAAAGTTCACAGCATTTCTGATCAAGCAAATGTCATGCTTTACACAGACAGATGGTATCAAAAATTGGAGTTTTATGGAATCAACAAAATCAGAGCAAATGTTTCGCTGAGTTAGTCAAGCACTGTGTCAATAAAAGGCTAAAAGACAGAACGCTTGAAAAACTGTAATGGTGAAATAGCTAGTGGATTCGCTCTATTGGCTTGCCGATTTACAATTCAAAGCATGGTTATGGATTCCCCATAGACACTTTCGGCTTGTCTAAAGAGTCCGACAAATATTTCTTTATTGTCCATAAAAGCCTGGATAACATCTTTGAAGCTGGTAATTCTCGTAGCATCTAATGCAGTCAAAATAATTTCTTGATGCCCTGTAGCTTCTTTGTAACTGTTTTGGTATGTTTCAGTGTAGCATTGATAACTTCTAGGCTAACCAAAAACCTATATGTGTTATCGCTTTCAAATATGGTATAGCCCAGGGGTGGGCAAACTACGGCCCGCGGGCCGCATGCGGCCCGCGAGATCATTTTATGCGGCCCGCCGGCACTTGCAGAAACTTCACCTATTGTTTTAATTAAACACGTTACATGACAAAATATTTGTGAAACTTTATTGTAAATATCTTACTTTACTACTGGAACGTGTGCCTTTTAGTCCTGTGGGTCTAATACAGGGGTTCTTAACCGGGGAGCACGCCTCCCCAGGGGGTGTACGGGTCGCGAGCCCTAATACATTTACAACACATTTTTTATTTAATTTTACCAAGAGCCCTAACACATTGCCGCACCAAAACTCCTAAGCCTCAATTTTTTCCGAGATATTTTTGTGAGTCATTGTAGCCTTCCATTAATGGTAACCCTGCTTCATAAACTAAGTATGATGTAATAAAAATAGCTAAATTATCCATTGTGTTGCTTTATTTTGACTAGAAGTAGCAAATCTACGCTTCAGAATAGACTGTCTCATGGATTAAGGCAGCTATCAGTCAGTTTGTTAAAATGGTAGAGCGGTATACGGCTAAGGACAACTTTAAGGAGCTGAGCTTAAGGCTGTTTTGGGTCAAATACTTTCCTGTTTATCCTCTTATCTCCACCCAGGCATTTTTAAAAAATAAAATATTGGTACTTGTGGGTTATCTGTCACCACTTTTTTTCACCAGGTATTAAATTACTATTATTTAACGGTATATATAATGTTTAAGCCTAAAATGAGTTTGGAAGGCAGTGTACACTGAAGGGGCAGGCCCGGTATGTAAATGTATGGGGCAGTGTACACTGGAAGGGAGTGTACAGGGTTAGGTTTATTAAATTAAAAAAAAGTGGTGACAGATAACCCATAAGTACCAAAATATTTTTACTCTGTTAAAATAATGAGTGCTGAGAAGAAGCGCAAGATTGAAGACGAATGTCGTGTTTTTAATGAGGAGTGGACTGTTAAATACTGTTTTACGAAAGTTGGGAATAAAGCAATTTGCTTGTTGTGCGGTAAGTCCGTGGCTGTTTTTAAGGAGTACAATTTAAAAAGACACAACCAAACCAAGCACGCAAACTTTGGACAAAATTTCACCAGTGAAGAAAGAGAACGGAAATGCCAAGAGCTAGTGAACAAGCTAAAGAAACAACAGAGTATTTTCACCAAACAGTCGATCATACAAGATGCTGCAACTGAAGCTAGTTTTATAGTTTCATACAAACTTGCTAAAAGGAACAAGCCGTTTTCAGACGGTGAATTTATCAAAGAATGCATGTCTGACGTAGCTAGTATCATTTGTCGAGAACACAAAACCAAATTGGATAGCATTGCCTTATCGAGGAGAAACTGTGGTTTAGACGTGTTCAAAAAATAAGTGACGATCTCATGAGCCAGTTGAAAGATACAAGCAAGCAGTTTTTGTGGTATTCACTTGCATTGGACGAAAGCAATGATGTACAAGACACTGCACAGTTGTACAAGACACTGCATGATATACGGGGAATGGATGCTAATTTTCAACTGACTAAAGAGCTACTTAGTGTTGAATCCCTAAAAGACACAACAACTGGTAAGGACTTGTTTCATGCTGTTGAAAACTGTATTGCAAGAACTGGGCTGGAGTGGAATAAAATGGCAAGTGTGTAAACAACTGATGGGGCTCGTGCTTTGACAGGAAAAAAGGTAGGGCTGTTGAAGTTCATGAATGACAAGATCAAAGCGGAACATTCTGGTCAGGCCCTCATACCACTTTACTGCATCATCCATCAAGGAAGTCTGTGTAAAGGTGCACTGAACATTAAGCACGTTACTGATTCAATTGTCAATGTTGTCAATCTTATCAGAGCCAGGGGGCTTAATCATAGGCAATTTAAGGCATTTCTGGAAGATTTAGAAACTGAACTCTGGGATGTCCTCTACCACAGCCGTGTCCGCTGGCTGAGTCTGGGCAAGGTATTGAGGAGAGTATGGGAGCTAAGAGAAGAAATCGTGATGTTCTTGGAAATGAAAAGTATTCAGTGTGATTTTTGTACCAACATAGTTGATGAAGAGTGGAGGTTGGACTTTAAGTTTGCCATTGATATCATGGAAAAATTGAACGAATTGAATGTAAAACTTCAAGGCAATGGTATATTTGCACACGAGATGTACGTGCACGTTAAATCATTCCAAATGAAACTGTCATTGTTCTCCAGTCAAGCTGGTAACAACAGGTTTTGTCACTTTCCTTTGCTGAAAGAAGCAAACATTTCTGGTAAACTTGCAGCAAAGTATAAAGTTCAGTTGGATACCTTGGCTGTCGAATTCGACAGAAGGTTCCAAGACTTTGAGAACCTGGAACCACAGTTTAATATCCTCAGCTCTCCATTCACTACAGAAGTTGATTCAGCTCCTGAGGATCTACAGCTGGAACTGCTGGACTTGCAAGCAAGTAATAACTTGAAAGAGAAGTTTAAATCAGTTTCACTGGCTGACTTTTACAAGTCATTGTCTGACGATTTGCTTTCAAACTTGAAAAACTTTGCTGCTAAGTTTTTGACACTGTTTGGATCCACATATATTTGCGAACAAGCATTTTCTTCTTTAAAGATAAACAAGTCGAAGAACAGGTCTTTGCTGACAGACACCAACTTGCATGATGTTATGAGGATATCTACCAGCAAACTTGCCCCCAGTTTCAAGGAGATTGTGAAAAACTGTCAACAGTTGCACAAGTCTCATTAACTTTTATGATTGACATATTTTTATAACGTTTTACTGCTACTGTAGAATTTTATGAAAATAGTATATGTTTCAGTTCTAACTATAACTGTATAAATAGCCTTGAACGTACCCGAGTGTGAAATAAAAAAAACTGTGTTTAATATGAATATGTGTTTATTTACAAAAAGAGTAAACTTTCCTACTATGTAATTAGAGTGTGCGGCCCTCGGCTGCAACATTTTTTCAAAATGTGACCCGCCGAACGAAACGTTTGCCCACCCCTGGTATAGCCCTTTCAAGAACTTCTCCATCTATTGATTCTGACAGTTGATCAAGAGAACCAACAGCCGCCGGATAAAATTCCTTGAAAACAAAGACAATGTTATAGTTCTCAATCCACTTTATGGAACAATTATGCTTCAAAGGCGAATGCGAAGAATCAGGACATTTGTCATTAACTTGAGCATTCAGTAGCGAAAGACGTTTTTGAGAATTAGAAAAAATACCCATATGCCTTTCATGGTGCTTACGCATGCTTGAATTTCGCGTACGTTGCATGCCAGAAAATGTTACCGTAACTTGTGCTATCTCTGATTTTAGCGTCTTTGCTACTTTCGTCCACTCATTAAACTTTTATTGCGGTCTTAATAGTCTTCTAAAAAACATTCCAGAGAGAATGTCGAATTTTTAATTAGCAAATTAATGGTTTTGTTTCCTTTACACTCTGTAGTCCAAAGCATTTTGACTAAAATTAGAAAATTTAAATCGTCAACTATTAATCCAGGATCGTCAAGATGATTTGGTAAATAACTTGCTGAAAATTAGAGACATGCTCTAATCTTGGCAATATTTCGAAAACTTTCCCAGAAAGCATAAAATTCGCTTTCACTCGTGGCAAACTGCTTGTTATTGCTGCATAAATCTTGTGCAAAAGAAGCTCGTGTGATTTCTGCTTTATATCAAGAAAACTATAGAAAGTTTGAAGCTCACGTGTTAACCTCAGGCATGAAGCCCAACGCTACCAGCAAATTTTTGGGCCATTGTTTGTTTTTTGCATAATCTTATCTGGGACCAAAGGGAGCGTCATGGCACCGTTCCCCCCCCCCCCTGGGAGAAACCTTCTTCCTTGCTAAAGTTTGAAGAGAACTGCTCTTTTGAAAATAAGAAACATACAAAACAGTAACATGCTTGCCGATACGGAAAGTACAACAACCATTTTCTAGCCACAATCTCTCCATTTGTAGAAACTTTTTCAAATCAGTGCTGGGATAAAAATCTCCCATCCTTTTCAGCAAATGAACAACTTTTATTTTGATATCTTTCCGAGCTATGTTGTATTATTGTTATCTTCGAGTTATTTGAACTGGTTTCTTCAAATACCCAAAATCGTTTCTTTGCAACATAGTGCTGAAATTTCTTTTTTCTTTCCGCTGCAATCATAATCTTGACAGGGAGACGAGGAAAAAACAGTACAATTATTATTGTGTTCTGACTCCATATTAGTATCTGAAGAGTTCTCCGCTGCCTCATTATTTCCTGTTTCTTCTACCTCCACTCGACTTCTTTTTATCCATGTATCTAATGCCCCTTTTTGTCGAGATTCTGCTTCTTCTCTGGCTCTCTTTTTTTTCCTGTTCTGTGATCAACGTGGTTGCACTTTTTTCATCAGGGTTATAATGTTATAAAAAAATTTAATTGTTAAATTAATATTATTTTATGGGTCTACAGGAACAGCATATTAAAGAAAAGAATAAATAATCAAAAGAGAGTCGACAAGCTTATCACAACCAAAAAAACATGGAGACAGGTAACACATTGTGAATTTTTAACCTCTAAAAGGTTGCCAATACTCTGGAACTACAACTTTGGATCAAGTTTTTGCAAAGCAGCTCTCGACTCATGGTCAGCAATATCTTGACAGTGACAACAAGCTCATGACGCCACTTGCCACTTGATATCCATTAATCCAGGCAATATTTTCCTCTAGAACTTTAACCTTGGCATCACAAATGTTGTCTTTTAGAAAAATGCTAGCTTGACAGAATTGTAGAATTGTCTAACAACCACTACACTCTTTCTACTTATGGAAGTGCAGTTCATCTAGCCCAAGGATTGCAATTTGCAAATCCATGAAAATAACTTGTCACATTACGTTACGACCTGTTAGCAAGCTTGTGCTAGACTACAGTACCAGAAATTTCTCCGTCACTCGAACAAAATAAGTTTAGACTGAACTCACATACAGATCTGGTCAGGATATCTGTGGCCTGCAGTGAAGCTTAGCTTGAATACAATGCATTAAACGTATGATGAGGAAGCTCATTTGATTCGTAACAATGATCATTGTTTACAAACTACGGCCAGTTTAACTATTCTGAAAATTATTGAAACTGTAGTTTTGCATCCGATACGCTGACGATACACCACACATTGCAACTTCACTAGTGAACTTACAGAGACTGGTGGACAGAGTAGTTGTGAAAAGTACTGCTTATGGTATGGAAGTGAACGTAAAGAAAACTGAATGCATGGTAATCTTCTTCTTCTTCTTCTTTTGGAAGGGTTCCACATTTTCAAATGCTGGCAGTGATGGTACTCAGCCAGCATCGAGTGTCGACATCCAAAACCGTCAGTCCACGTATTCCTGTAGGTGCCCGATGTACGGGGCATGTCAGAATGATGTGTTCTGCGGTTTGTTCTGCAGCGCCACACTCGCAATTCGATGTAGGAGCAAGGCCCCATTTGTGCATGAACGACTAAAAACACCCAACACCAGCCCGCAAGCGGTTGAGCCTGACCCATGATGATCTGGGCAGACCCATCCCCATTGGCCTAGTGCTTGTCCTAGGAATGAAAGCACGGAGATCAGATTAACACTCCGAGTATTCCGTGCTCCATTTAAAGTCAGTCCATTGAGCTGCACGAATATCCAATTCAGTTAGATCTCGCAGTAACTTCCGTGCAGCGGGCACAAAGGGGCGTCTGGATTTTAATCTCTCTCTGTAGCCGTGTGTGGACCCAGCCAATAATTCATAGAGAATATGGCCAGCGTCCAGGCTGCCACGATATGCCAGAGAGAGCGTTGCTCCTATTCGGCGAAGCTCAGCCGGCTGGATACCTGCGAGGACGGGTAGATAGTCTGTTGGAGTTGGACGCAGGCATCCAGTGACAATGCGCAATGCGTCGTTGAGAACACTATTGATGAGGCGAGTGTGTGCACTGCGACACCAAACTGGTGCACAGTACTCCGCAGTGGAGTAGACCAGAGATAGGGCGGCTGTACGTAGTGTTTTAGCTCCAGCGCCCCAACCTGAGCCTGCAAGTCGTCTCATCAGTGCAACGCGCGTTGTTTGTTTTTTGCGCAATGCCTCAAGATGGTGACGAAACGTGAGTGATCTGTCCAGTTTAACTCCAAGATAGGTAGGGACTGGACAGAATGGCAGACGTTTGCCATTGTTGTAGACATTAAGCTCACGTTTGGCCTCTCTGTTGTTATGTGAAAGGCCGACGTCACCGTTTTAGTGTGGCTGAGCTGTAGCCTCCAAATCTGGAGATATGTTGAGATTGTAGCCATGTCTTGGCTTAAGACTCCCTCCAGGTCCTTCCAGTCATCAGAAGAGTATATCAGTGCCAGATCATCGGCATAAGTATATCTTCTGAAGACCGTTGAAGGAAGATCGTACACATAGATATTGAAAAGAAGGGGTGCCAGGACCGATCCCTGTGGGACGCCGTTTTTCAGACGTCGCAACCTGCTTCGCTTGCTGTCACCGGTAGTAAGGGTAAAACTTCTATTCCGGACAAGTTCCATGATCATACGAACCATGTGCTTATCCGGGAGAAGTCTCAGCAGCTTGCAGGTGAGGCCACGATGCCAGACAGTGTCATATGCAGCTGTCAGATCTACAAACACAGCACCGGCCTTCTTTTTTGCCTCAAAAGAATCCTCGATGTTTTGTGTTAGTAAGACAACTTGATCCACTGTCGATTTACCATATCGAAACCCAGCCTGCTCGCCTGGGAGCAGGGGGTCGACAATAGGCTCAATATGAGCGTAGATCAGTCGTTCGAGGATCTTGTAGGGGACACAGAGCAAGGAGATGGGACGGTAGCTCTTTGGGTCCTCTACAGGTTTCTTTGGATTTGGGATCGCAACTACAAGTGCTCTTCTCCAGACTTTGGGAATTTTCAGTTGGCGCAAGCAGGAAGAGAGGAAGCCACGTAACCAGGACTTCAAAGCAGTTCCAGCATGGATTATAAGCTCCGGACAAATAGAGTCAGGTCCCGGAGCTTTCCCTGGCTTAACGTGTTGGAGAGCGGCAGCGAATTCTCTGGACGAGAAGTCGCCAGAGAGATTCACTGGAGATGGTATCAAAGCCCTCCAACGGTCAGACACTTCTTGAGAAATGAGTCGAGACGACTCACGATCAACACCCTCGTATTTCCCGTTTCTTACCAGCTGAGCAGCAATGGCGTTCGCTGAAACGGGACAGTTACGGGGGCTGTGTCGCGACCTGCCAGTAAGATTGTTAATTATGCTCCAAATGCATGGTAATGACCAAAAAGGAAAGCGTTCCAGAATGTAGAATTACAATCAAAGGAGAAATGGTAAAGCAGGTCAAAAATTGTAAATATCTTGGATCAAACATAACATCGATGGAAGATGTGTGACTGAAGTGAAATGTCGTATCGCGCAAGCCAAGCGAGCCTTTGTTGAACTGGACAATATCCTAAAGAACAAAAAAATGTCGATACGGACAAGAACGCGGGTTTTACAATGCTATCTACATCCCATTTTACAATATGGCTGTGAAGCTTGGACCTTGAACGCGGAACTAAGAAGAGCGATCAACGCATTTAAAATGTGGTGCTTGCGCAGAATGCAAAGAATATCATACGTCACCCGAAAGACAAACGAAGAAATATTACAACAAACAGGACAGAAAAGAGAACTTTTGAAGAATGTGATAAATAGACAACTGCAGTTTTTTTGGGCACGTCATGAGGAAACAGAAACTTGAACATGTTTTATTATGTGAAAAGATTCGAGGAAAACGTGCGAGGACGACAACGCCTGAAATTTATAAATCAATTGAAGGACGTGTTGGGTGGATCGACTGAAGAGATACTGCGGGCCGTGAACGATCGAGACCGCTGGAGGAACAAATGCAGGGAAGCTGTTGAAGGCTGGCCTCAGACATGACACTTGAAGAAGTTTTCCACATCACACACTGAGATAAATAGGTGACGCAGACTCTAGTTCATTCCTTAAAACTCTTAAAGTTCTTCAAAGAGCTAGCAAGATTTCAGATGATATGTTTATAATGGCAGATGAAATGTATCCACAAAAATCGTCGCAATATCATTCAGGAGATTATGTTGGAGCTGATGCAGACGGGAACTTATACAAAGGAATTTTGGTGATTGTGATAATGGGTTAGAAAAAATCAATTCCTGTTCATGTAAATGCGTTTTCTAAAACTTCAATTACGGGCGAATGGATTGTTTCCAAACTGGATTCCTGCCTTAGGTGTCTGGCCAAAAAAGAATTTAAAGTTCGTGGATTGGTTACAGATAGCCATAGTGGAAATGTTAAAGCTTTTCAAATTTTGACCAAAAAATATCCATCCGATAATCTACTCTGCATTCAGCATTCTAATAACGTGACAAACACATATTTGTTTTTTGACAATTTCCACCTTATGAAGAATATTTGCAACAATCTATTAAATGTAGGTAAATTTGTTTTCCTGGAATTTTCTCTACAAATAGTGAAAGACAGAGAATTAACTTCTGCTGGTGGTTACCTGAGTTGTTCTGATTTACATGCAGTTTATGACAGGGATGTAGCCCTACAGACAAATATAAGGAAAGCCCCCAAGCTAATTTTGCAGCGCTGCACCCTGATACCAATAAACAAAATGTTCCTTTGGCTTTGGAAATGTTTCATGAAACCGGAATTGCAGCTGTAAAAAGTTATTTTCCGCAACGGAAAGATGTAGCAGATTTTTTTACTTTAACAAACTTGTGGTGAACTATCATCAATGCAAGAACTCAACATTGCAACAATCCCCCTGCTAATGCTTTTGTCGCTGGTGATGGAAAAATTGAATCTCTTTGTTTATTTGCAAACTGGCTAGAAACATGGTCTCGAACAAGTTGCAGTCTGTTTTCTCTTTCGAAGCAAACTTCAGATGCAGTAATTCGAACTCAATCAAGCCTGGTTAGTGAACTCCATGCCAAAGGATTTACATTTGTAATTCCCAGAAAATTTCTAAGTGATCCACTCAAAAAACGCTTTGCTCAATATCGGCAGATAACTAGAGGTTGATTTCTGGTCAGTTTACAGGAAGTGGAATCTTCTGAAAAGATTTTGATGATTTGATCTCTAATTGAAAAAGACATAAACTTTTGGGATGAAGATAGCCAAATCCAAAAATCATTGTCACAGATTCACAGGACTTTCTACGACGCATTGCAGATAAGGATGTTGAGCTATTGCTGTAATTTTGAAAGAAGATAGTGAAGAAGTTACCTACATCATTGCTGGCTACGCAGTAAAAAAATTGATTAAGTCATTAAAATATAGCGAATGTAAGACGATCTTGATAGGAACTAACACAGAAATGCCGTACTTTCAATTATTGTCCCGTGGAGGATTAATAACACCATCACCAACTTTGGCTAATATTTTCGGTAGAGGTTTTGCTGTTTTAGATGCTGCTGAATATGTACTCAGCGAACAATTAAACGAAATCAATGTTGGGTGTAACGATCATCATGAAGAACGGTGCAAAAAGTTTGCTATCAAAATCATAATAAATATTTTTTACAATAAACAAAAAATTTCATCTGACCAAGTCAGAAAAGAAATGTTAGCTGCATTTAAGAAACAACGGTATAAAATAAATTGATATTGTGTCCATTCCATTGTGAGTAATTGTGACTGTGAGTTAACAATTTTTTTATCAATGATACAGTAACTTTGCTCTTATACAAGTGTTAATATAAATTCTTTCTCATTATTGTAGATGCTTTTGCTGTTGCGCTGTGAAATATATTAGCTTGTGGGTAGAAAAATTTTGTCATTACTTCCTACTTGGATATTACTTGTAATTAGTATTTTGATTACTTTCAATACAGCAATTCTTTTGTACTCTGGAAAGTGCACCTTTTATGTTCAAGTTGACAGAACTAAATACAGTGGAATTCGGTTAATAAATCCACGGTTAATAAATCCAGCCGCTTATTACATCCAATTTGCTTGGAACGGAATCGTCCCAATCCTTTCCCGTTATAAAAACTTCGGTTAATAAATCCAAGCGCCGCTTAATACATCCAGTTTACGTGCTTTATGCAGTCAAATTTTTCTTCATTATGTACTAATAAGTACAATATTGCAAAGTGACGAAACAATATTGGATTATCAGTTTCGTATGGACAAGTACGTACATGTCCTTGTGTACTGGTAGGCCTAATCAAGCAGACTAATTGAACACCAGTCGTAGGAGTTGTGCAGTTATTGTTGCAACTAAAGCGGTTTTATGAGATTTAACTTAAAGAAAAGTTTTCTGGATCCATTGCAGAATGAATAGATCAAGAAGACATGATAAAACAGCAGCAGAAAAGCTAGAGTTGCTCAATCGCAACAAAACGTTTACCTTCATGAGTCAGCGTGAAGCAGCTGATCGACTCGGAATTAGTAGAGGATGCTTACAAGGCTTAATAAAAAACGAAGCCCTTATACGTTCTTCAGACACTGCGAGTGGGATGAAACGTAAAAGATCGGGGAAAGATGAGGATGTAGAAAAAGCTCTATTTGATTGGTTTAAGTTTACTCGCCAAAGAAATGCCCCAGTTAATGGTCCAATCCTAATGGAGAAAGCAAACAATATTGCTGATGCCGCTGGACATGCAAATTTCAAGGCCACAGATGGATGGTTCAATCGATGGAAGAAGCGATTCTCTGTGACATTTACCACCCTAAAAGGTTAGCTATCTCATTTTCTTTTTAGCTACGTCCTTGTTTTCCGAAAAAATTTTCATACCTTTTTACATTTTATAGGTGAAGCAGCTGAAGCAGACATCGCCGGGGCAGAGGAATTTCATTCTACAACAATGAAACGTATTCTTGAATCATTCTCACCAGAAAATATTTACAACGCTGACGAAACCGCTATCTACTTCCGTGCTCTACCAGCAAGTACCTACGTAGAAGCAGAGAAAAAGAGAACGCAGCGAGGATTCAAAACAGCAAAAAACCGCGTAACCCTGCTAGTCACTTGCAACATGAACGGTGACAAAGAGAAATTGCTGTTGGTTGGAAAATTTAGTTCTCCTCGCTGCTTCAATAACGTTAGCTCTCTTCCCATTTTATACAACTTCTCCAAAAATGCATGGATGACAAGGAGCATCTTCGAAGACTGGCTTAAATCGTGGGATGAACGGCTGCAGAAGGAAGAAAGAAACATAGTTCTATTGGTGGATAACTGCTCAGCTCACAAACCTGCCACCACTCTGAAGAACATTTCACTGTTTTTTCTTCCACCAAACACAACCTCGATTTTGCAGCTCTGTGACATGGGCATCATCCGGTCAATGAAGGGTTATTTCAGACATGAAATGCGCCAGAAGCTGATTGATATCCTAGATGATTCTCCTGAGACGGGACTTGAAGCTCAGACTGTGGTGAAACGTATTAACTTGCTGGAGGCAATTCATATGATCAAAGGAGCATGGGGCAAAGTTAAAACCGAGACGATCAAGAACTGTTGGAAAAAGGGTGGCTTCACCAACGACGAATTGACAAATGTGATCATTCCTTTGCCACCATCTCCGGTTGGGCAAAGTGAGGAGGAGTTTAGAAACTGGGTGAGCATTGATGATGATGTTGAGACTGTGCAAAAATCAGACTGAGGAAGAATTCACTGAGAATCTTGTTTCAATGATACAAAACCAGGATGGAGTTGTTGAAATTTCTGATGACGAAGATGATGATAATGATGGTTCAGAGGAAGAAACGCCATCAGCAGCAGAGATGCGGAAATGTTTTCGTCGCTTGGCCCTGGGGCTAGAGCGTACTGGGTTTAAGAAGATGGACATGCTTTGTGATATGAAAGAAGAAGTGGATGGCCATCTGAGGAAAACATTTCCACCAAAGCAAACTTCATTGCGCAGATTTTTCTGTGTCGAATAAATACTGAAAAAATACTACATTTTGTACGTTTTAGAAAACGCCGTTTATTAAAGCCGCCGCGTATTAAATTCAAAACCGGCTGTCCCGAGGTGGATTTATTAACCGAATTCCACTGTACTTGCTTTCATTTCTAACTTTGCAGTTAATTCCATGAGCGTGTCTATTGAATTACATTACGTAGATATGCGAAATGAGTTTGCCCCAGACGCATTACGCACACTCACTGCAAAATATGTTTGTTCGCTTAAAGAAAACGTCGGCCTGTTAGAAATCATTGTTAAAATGTGACTGATTCGGCCGTAAGTTTAGTTGATTTTGATCAGAGATATTCCGCCCATCCAACTCCGACATATCCGAGCGATTCCGTTTCTGTTGCTAAGAACTCAAAAGATGTGACTGGAAAAACTAAATCAGCTCGAAAATTTATTTATACATTAATACGCTAAGACAAATGCATTTCGCTATAAAGCATCATTAGTGCTGTAAAAGAACAATAAAAGCAACTAAATCTAAGGTTCCAAGCAATAGCTCTACTGACAAATCTACACTCATCACATAAGTAATTATATATCCAGCGTATCAAAACATATAATTTCATATTATAGTACTGAAGTATTATTCTTCTAATAGGCAATGGCCTACTGCCTACAGTTCCTCATCCCCAATGCAATACCTCAAACATTCTAAGCATATAGCACATCTTTTAATTCCTTTTTCATATGTTTGGTGAGAGGTATCATAAAATACCACTGCACAGATTTATTTAGCTAAAGCACCAGTTGATGTTTTCAGCGGTAGGGAACTATTTGGGTGTAACTTCATCGCTTGCGTAGGTGTGTTTTGTTTTTGTTTTGATGTTTTTTTATAATTTGGACTATTGGAGTCCGAGGTAAATAAACTATAGCGTTAAACTACAGCATCGGGCAGACGCAGAAAACTACCGAGGGCCTAGCTAAAGCAATATTAAGAAAATCAAAGTACAAAATACTTGAATTCAACAAAACTCCCAAGTTCGAAGGCAAAGCCCTATATAAGCTGATACAAACGATAAAGCTTGTCTCACTAAAAATTTTCAACAATCCAGGTTTTGGATTGCGACCCCCTTTCTTTGAAATTTCTGGATATGCCCCTGAACATGGCTATACTTGTTCTCAAATGTCATACATCCAATCACCAGGTAGGCCTACTTACCAGAGATGTATGTTTACGCCGAATACTTACGGCGCAAAGCTGTTGTCTACGCTGGCGCGGACGCCGATATTTTTTGAGGAGTTTACGGAACTGGGTAGGCCATATACATTTGACGACTTTATAGCGTATATTGTCAGTGTATACTATTTTTCGGAACCATTTGAATAATCGATTTTTTCACAGCCAAACGATTTTGATAATGATTACAAGTAAACAATAGACGAACAACGAGCATACACTCAGTGGCGTGCAGAGGGGGGGGGGGGGCGACGGCCCCCGGGCATCCTAGGTAGGGGGGGATCAAAAGAGTAAAATTACAAAAACTATATTTTGTTAAATTGTTAAAAATATATGCTTTTTCGTATCGTAGGTCTACCAACACATGCTGCATCAATCTGATTGGATCTTGCTTAGGAGGCATGGTGTGATTATTTGCTTGGGAGGCATGGTGTGATTATGTTTCATAAAAAATCTTCTGCAGTGTCAGCTTTTGTACTAAAATTATTATTTACAAAATTTCAATTAGTTTGCTGTTGTCACGTTTTGATAATAATAATAGAACCTTCGGTACTATTTCAATCTCAAATTTTCTTTAAAATTGAGGTGACGTATGATAATCGCTCGGATAATTAGGTCTGACTGCAACTTAATAAAACTTGGAAAAGATTGGCTTCCACTAAAAAAACATCTTAAACCACTTTAATAACAGAATAATGTATTCACAGAAATAATACTTCACGACTTCAAGCTTCTTCGTTCAACAATCTGAGAATTAATCACTTTACTATACAATCAGGATACCGCCAAAACTGATTTCACCAATAATTGCTTAATACTCACCACGTCCACAGAACCCACAATAAATTATCATAAAAAACAATATCCTTTCTTTACTCTGTCAATCAATCTCTCTCTCTCCCCACTACACACTTTTCTCTACTCTTTACCTAAAAAAAATCCCGTGGTCTTATACATAAATCAAAAAAAATCCAGAAAACGCTAGAACAAAATAACGTGAAAAAAGAAAAAAAAGCCCTATTAGTTATGAAATCGGTTATCGAAATTCTTCGAAGAAGCTAGAATCACTAGATCAATCTTGAATTTTACTATGTCGTAATAGCAATTGTGACTAACAAAGGCGTACTTACAGCAAATCCAATTGCGAGGAAAAAAGGTCTTTTTTTTTCAATCAGTAGCCGAGCGAACAAATGATACAGCACTTTACACATATATGAAAGCTACTCTTCCACGCAAATTTCCTTATTCGTGACAGCTATGTACTGTGCAAAAACCAAACATATTATCATCTTTGACTTTGTTGTGCTCTTTCGAGCTAGACGAAATGCAGTTCCCTTTAATCTAAGCATGCTCGTGAATATTTAATGCAGTTTGGGAGGGATGCCTACCCAAGTTTATTTATTCCATATAGGTTGGTGCTCACCATCGGATTTTCAATTGCAAGCTGTGAGAGGTCATTTTCAAAGTTGAAATTGATAAAAACATGTATAACATCATATATGCTACAGGAACGCCTAACAAGTTTGGCTTTAGTCAGCATCGAAAGAGAATTCCTTTCAGCAGATGTGAAAAATGAGGCAGTCCAAATATTTTCCGATAGGAGAGCTCATATGGGAAAGAGAAATTGTAAAGTGTAAGTGTCTAATTCAGGGGTGGACAAACTTTTTAGTCGGAGTGCCGCATTGACCATTCAAGAGTTGGCTGAAGGCCGCATTGACCATTTAAGAGTGGTCGAGGACCAGTGCTTAAAATCTTGCAATAGCTTCACACAATTCAAGAGCTTGTATTGGCTTAAAATCTTGCCATTACTTCTTGCAATATCGTATTGTGTGGCTTTGAAAACGATGGTGTCCAAGAAAAAAAGTAATCACCCTCTATTCGAACGGAAAATGCGTCAATTCAAATTAAGAATTGAGTAGCCGCTCTTTTAATGATGGCTTCTAACGTTTTTGACTCTTTAGAACGATAAGTGTGACCTACCCCTGTCATATTAAATTAGATACATGGAAGTTTTTACAAGTGTTGGCGGGCCGCATGCGGTCCGCGGGCTGTAGTTTACCCACCCCTGGTCTAATTGATTTGTTCACATCATCACATGTTCTACTTTAATAAAAAGTCCCTTCTTCGTCTAATACCACTAAACAATGTTCTTAAAGCATCTCCTGTTACGCCTCACGAAGTTATATATACAATAGATCATTTTGGTGGGCCTGTTTGATAATTATTTGCATGCATAAACGCAATGTCTTGTTCCTCAATGCATACCCATCTCAGATAAACTTTTCTTATAAATGTGTGCCTTAGCCTTTAATTAACACATTAAAGCAAAGTATACTTTTTGAAATATTTTAGTTTAATTTTTCGAAATTTTTTTCTCAACACTAGCTTTTACATATTTCAAGTGTCTGTCTTTGTCACATTCTTGAGTACTTGACGATTTGGGTGGGGGGCATACAATCAAGCAGTTGACCCAGGGCAACACCAGACCTTTGCACGCCACTGCATACACTCTTATGATATTACAATAAATAAGCAAAGCTTTCTCCTTAGTAACTACTGTACATGCCAGAAATCTCCGCATTTTTTGTTTCAAGCTGTTTTGAGCTTAATGCTACTTACTCATGATTAGCTTAAAAGCTTTGTTAGCTTAAGAAATTTTGCAGATCTTTGCTCAGAAAGCACCACATCTCGAATGGTTAATTGCATAATTTTTTTTATTCATCTGCTGTCCTTTTATGAAGAACGACCAAAGCACTATCCATCAAATACAGCCTGGCGAAATCAGTAGGTGCGCCATTATTCATAAGTCCCTCGATTCCAATTAAGAGCAACCAGTGTGTACTTTCGCACCACCCTAAGAATGAAACTGGCAAATGGCAATGAGTGATCGAAAAAGTCCGACACCAGTATGGACGTAGACGGTTTAACACCTTATCTAACCCAGGTAGATTTAGTGAGATCCAAGCCCAATGGCTTGAGCCCTTTATCGAATACAAAACATGAATAGAAATGTTGCTCGTGACGTCACACATTTAGCGCCAAAAAAAGTGGCTGACCAAATGCTCTAAATTATGCTGGAAAAGTATAGGGCGAACACCTACTTTTGGGGCTATTTTGAAAACTAATGAGAAATTAATAAAAATTGAAATGAACTATTGGTAGTTGGATCCTCGGAAACAAAGAATATTAATCAAAAGTAATTTGGTTGAAATTAGGTCTTCCAGTTATCTAGTCTTGACTGTGTACTGTGTCCCAATATAAAAAATTGACCCTAAGAGAAGTGCCAACTAAATACCATTTGCTCCTCAGTTAAAAATAACTTCATACCAATTAGATACTCGTCGGTACATTAGCAAAAACAACCATTGTCTGATCATTACTACCAGTACCATAAGCTTGCTTGTGGTTGTGTCCTTGGGCAAGACACTTCACATAATGCTTCCATCTTTATGTGGCAAACAGGTGGTGGAGCCAAGCATTCTACCCGTTGTGGTGGCCTAGTCAGGCGAATGACATGCAAGCAGAGCATGAGCTTGTAGCGCTTCCTATGGGCTGCGTGCTGTCGTTCTCGTACCATGTGGTCTGCTGTCTGGTTTTATTTCTGGACAATAATTCTCATGCACAGCAGCAACAAGCTCATACGAGAGTCACGTAGCGATAAAAGAGAACAAAACGTCGTGACGAGGCGGTTATATACGGCTTAGATGTGATGTAACAATGGATGCTACAAGTTCATATGCATGAATACATGAATCGGTACCATAAGTTTTTAAATTACCCTTGGTTCTGCAGCCTATGCAATAGCCCAAAAAACTGTTTGAGGAATAATTAAGATCACAAAATTTCATCTGATATATCAATACGACTGGTCTGCAAGCACTATTGACAAAAAATTACTGATTTTATCCATCATATGACAAACGGTACAGAAGTCTGCCCTGTCATTTAGGCTACAGTATAATTTAATATTACAACTTTTTGGTATGCTTCTGCAACTAAATATACTGTACAAGTCGCACACTGCGATTGACTTAAATTCAGCATTCCCAAACACGCTGATTAATCGAATATGAAATCCTCACAGAAGCTGGCTACAAATAAGCCTGCATGTTTAGCCCATAAAATTAGCCCAGCTATTAGCAACAACGAGCAAACCTTCGCACCTCTTACCATACTTTGACTTCAGATTCATTCCATAACATCAGTAAAATGACATATTTGAACGTTCATTTGATAACTGTCACGTTTATTCATTTGATTTTCAAAAAGCGGCATCAAGCCTATTTAATTTAATGCAAAAACACAGAAAGTAATTAGCCATTTTTTTTCAAAAGCTCATTTTGATAACATTTGACACGTGCCTGCAACCTTCCTATATGTTAAACTTTAGGCTGCCGCTTACGCTGTATATTCTTGTTTCAACTTACATTGAGGCCTAGGGCGTAACATTTTTTGTTTTTTACGTTTACGCTTTTGGGGTCATTATTTTATTTATGCGCCAACATCACTGATCTTCCCCCAATATCATGCTCAACTAACACACATTTCTGTTTATACATGAGTTGCTAGTTGCTAGCCAGCAATTTTCAAGGCAATCTCCTATCAAGAGGGATCTGCCTCCAGCATCAAAGTACAATAGAAAAATTTTGCTCAAAATGATCACTAGCATCGTACGGTACCATACAGCAATGGCAAATTTGGCAAATTTGCCAAACAATGGCTCCAACAATGGCAAACTTGCACCCAATGGCAAATTTGTTTTTTTTTAGCAAGTTTATTATTGAGTGTTTTTTACACCCGCCTGATGAGACCCAATAAGGTCGAAACCGGTCGCGGGTTATTGACATGATGTAATAGATTGCTGTATGGTACCGTACGATGCTGGTGATCATTTTGAGCAAAATTTTTCTGTTGTACTTTGATGCTGGAGGCAGATCCCTCTTGATAGGAGATTGCCTTGAAAATTGCTGGCCAGCAACTAGCAACTCATGTATTAATAATAAGTCTTGACAATGATCCTGCACCCCTATTAGGGCTTACCGATGTGACTTGTTGTCCATGTGATGTGTGTGTGTCCTTGAATGCGACCCCCATGATATTGGTATTGCTGTATCATATTGTTTTGTATTGCATTTTTTTGCACCCAATGGCAAATTTGCTTTTTTTTTTTTTAGCATGTTTATCATTGAGTGTTTTTTACACCCGCCTGATGAAACCCAATAAGGTCGAAACAGGTCGCGGGTTATTGACATGATGTAATAGATTGCTGTATGGTACCGTATGATGCTAGCGATCATTTTGAGCAAAATTTTTTTATTGTACATTTCTGTTTACGTTTGTTTTCAAAATTACCGCAGATAGTGAGTACAACAACTGCCTGCTGTTTTTAATGAAGTGGCAGAAACATCATTATGACTAAACAAAGCTTCTATTTAGGGTTGGTGAAAAAAGAAAAATAGCAAAGCTAAGAAAACTATGCAGGTGCTTGCAATAACTTGTTGCGTCGTAAAGCAGTAAAGCGCCTTGTTAATATTTCCTGGAAACCCTTCACATTTCCTTAGTCAGTATTTTTTGAGAAAATGATGAAAACAAATTTTTTAATTAATCGATGACGCTATCGCACTTTCTTCAATTGTTTGAAGTTGGTAAGTTGGGGTCTGGCTTTTGTTTGAACAAAAAAGTGCTTTTCTCAGTCAAGAAATGCGAATAAAAAATATTTTTAAATACGGGTACGACTTCATCATTACGTCAGATAAACGCTTATGACACTCATTTAGGAGTGGTGATCAATCAGGCCAACTTTGATGTTTACGTGGCCAGTAGTTTCGGAGAAATTAAAACACACTCACAAGCACACAAAGATTGTTTAATGGTATAGATCAGATCAAATGTTCTTAAATTCTTTGCCTCAATGACAAAGCCAACCAACAGTACGTACTTTCCCCTTAACGTGTTGCAAACTTTTTTTGAGATTGATTTTTGCAAGGCGATAATTTTCCCACATTTTTTTGAAAACGACATGGACCTATTTTTTTGAAGATCAACTTCTGCAAAGCCTTGATTTCGAAAAATTTCCGTGCAACTAGGGCCAAAAGGGACGCCATGGCACAGTGCCTATGCGTCACTCTGATGAACCTTACTCGTACTCCAGTTTATATGCAACAATTTGTAGCCTTTTCTATTGATATTTGTGATTAATACAAAAAGGAAGACCTTGGGACAGATTGTTTATGGAAAACAGTATTTTACATGTTCTCGGAGAGTGATTATTTTTTCTTACAAAAGGAAAATATTTCCTATAAAAAAGAGAACGTGTGGCAACCCTATTGTATTTAGACCGACGCAATGGTGTAGTGGTCAGAGCGTCCGCTTCGCAGTCGATAGATCTGGGGTTCATTCCCCTTGTCGAGTCATACCGAAAGACTTTAAAAAATGGTATCCACAGCTTCCCTGCTTGGCGCTCGGCATTTATGGGAGGTTGTGGAGAACTAGCCGGCAAGTTCGCTTGTTGTGTCCTTGGGCAAAGCACTT
This sequence comes from Trididemnum clinides, assembly GCA_963675345.1. NCBI lineage: Eukaryota > Metazoa > Chordata > Ascidiacea > Aplousobranchia > Didemnidae > Trididemnum > Trididemnum clinides. The sequence goes on from OY776302.1 coordinate 16,008,541, forward strand.
AACGGGACGCCCCACCTTTATGTGGAAGACAGGTGACCCGGAAATGGTAACTCCCAAGCGAGTGCGGACTTACCGTCCAAAACATAGCGATACATCGCTTACTCGTGAATGGAGGATAAATATGGCAAATAAAAAAAAAAAGTCGTAAGTTTAGTATTAAAAACCATTTTTATTGAGAGTAGTGATGGGACGAGTACTCTAAATCGAAATCGAGGATCGAAAATATCGAAATTTTTTTGGTATCGGAATCGGAGAATTTTAATCGAATTTCCGATTCTGAAAACGATTCTTTGGAATTCCTATGTTTGCAACTTAAATCACAATCTAAGAATATTTGGACTTAAACATGAATAAATGCCTTCAAGGAATTTACTTAAACATTTTTTTTTCTAAACAATTGTTCTTTTCATTTTATTATATAAGAAACTTTTTATCTTGTTTGCTATAACAAAACCACTTATTAGTAAAAAGAATAAAGCCAAGATGCTGGGAAACATTTTGTTAAAGCGCTTCGCTTTTACACTAGAAGCATCATCAGTTAAATAAATGGTCACTTAAGGCTAAGCTAAGACAGATACTGCATTGAGAGCTAACCACTTCACAACTTGTCTAGCTAACTGCTTTACAACTAGTATAGTTGTACAGCGGTTAACTATCAACGCAGTATCTGTCTTAGCCTCGCCTAAGGTGACTATTTATTTAACTGATGATGCTTTTAGTGTAAAAGCGAAGCGCTTTAATAAAATGTTTACCAGCATTTTGGCTTTATTTTTTTTACTAAGAATTGCAAATAAATCCCATTTTTTAAAACCATTTATGTCCCTTCCTAATGCAAAACTACATGTAATAAAAGTACTTCGTCCAAAAAGTATTTGCTTCCTAAACCAGCTTCAGGGTCAGAAAATTGATTTCATTGCATGTATCGGAATCGAAACTCGTATCAAAATCGCTATAAAATTTGGTATCGTCCCATCACTAACCGAGAGGCTGGAGCCTCGATTGTGAAATCCACGTAAGAAATTCCCCGGTGTCAAAAGCAAACGATTTCCAGAATCCATGACCAATAGAAGCAAACAGTCTTGCCAATTCCGCGGTTTTCCCGCGGAATTGGCTAGTTTTGATGAGGCGTTGCGGGAAAAATTTAGCAGTCGCGGGTTGCCGTTTTTTGAGCTATTTTTTGCCATCCCGTTCCGCTATTTTGGGCTAGTTTTTGGAGTGACAGCAAGTGTAAAAGTGCAAGACAACTGTGTGCGATAAAAAGGTTGGTACCGTCGCTGGTATATTTTCGTAAAAAAAAATACAGCTCAAAAATAGGCTCAACTGGTACTACATCGCATTATTTTCCAAAATGTAGAACGATTTGACACTACCTGGTAGATGATAATCTTTCTTTTTGGAGATCACCGTCGCTACGAAGGAAAAATTGCCAAAACGATAACAACAGTAGCAGTGTTGCCCTGTTTTTTTGGAAATTATACTGAAGCACAAGCTGACAATGGGAGACAAAATACTGTCCTGATGCTGGGCCTGGACTGTTCTCCCAACGGCCCTGTAAGGAATAACTTTGCAAATTTTTAACTATTTTTTAACAGACAATTGTTGGGCTGTTTAGGGCTAGTTTTTAGGTCCCATTTCGGCTGGAAACTTAAAGAAAATCTGGCAACACTGGAAGCAAATCAAGTTTTGCAGTTTGTTTGATGATGATATTCATCACGTTACTCAATGAGAGTTAAGGTGGTTACAGGTTTTTGTTCTTTGGTACAGGGATAACCGTATTCATTATTTACAAATACACTAAGGTAGAAATGGCCCCTCTGGATTAGTTTGCAGCGTCATCAGCATGTTGCGTTATGATTACGTGATGGCTAGAGTCAATTGTAGTGCATTGCAGTAAAATATGCTAGACTAGGGATTACCAAATTAGCGTTCTGAAGTCAAATTTAGTCACATGCAACCTGCACAAAAAGTTTTTGCAGCCTGCGATTAGTGTGGTAGAAGCTGTGACTAAATTTGACTTCAGAACGCTAATTTTTTCTAATCAGATATGGAAACAGGGTAACCCTAACTTGGACCAGTTGTCACCCCCAAAAAAAACTTTTTGTGGCCTGTCAAGACTTTACATTAGTGAAATGTGGCTTGAGCCAACACCACTGTACTAGGCCTACCCAGAATGGTACTTTACGTATTTGCACTAAAGAATGATGCATTGTGATTGATTTTTCACTTGAAAGAGTGAGCTTGGTACTGCTAAGATGCATCTTAGAGGTATCTGTCAACTGTTTTTCCATAAAATTGTAGTTGTTTTTGGATAAGTAAACTATCATATTTAAACCAATAGACTGCTTCATAAATTGAATCATCAAAATGGCAGAGCTTTTAACTGTGCTGTTATTATCAACAGCCATGTTCATTGGTTGCATTGCTGCTGGATGGATTCCACTTGCTTGTACTTTGTCAACAGTAAGTTGGCTATTGAGTGAGGGATAGTTATAGTATATTGTATAGTTACTAGTATTGGTACATGTGTGTTTTTTGTCAAGTTGTGGTTTATTCTAAATACTGTTGCTTTGACAACATGATTTTTGAGTTTTTCCTTGTAATGGAATGTAAATCCTTACTGCAATAATAACTATAAGTCAAATTAGGCTTGCAGAATTATTAATTGGCAGAGGCTATTTTGCCATCGACAGCATTTTATCCTTAGAGGCTATTTTGCTGTGAGTTACTTGTGATTGGTCAATCTTAATGATGTATTAAGCATAGGACTTTTGGTCATTTCTGATTGGTCAATTTTAATAACTACTTAAAAAAATTTTATACCTCCAGTTTCCACTCCCCCATCCTGTACACTCTCTTCCAATGTACACTACCTTATACATTCACATATCACCCCCCCCCCCCACAAACTCCACATGGATCTATCTTGCTTTTGTATAGTTCGCCTTCTGACCTTCTTACCATCAGTTTTGTTTTTCTGGTGTTGACCTTCAAACCTTTACTTTCCAATGCATCCTTCCAATTCCAAAATCTTTCCTTTAAGTTTTCCATGTCTTCCCTCATGATAATAAGGTCATCTGCACATAGCAATTCATTAACCACACCCCTTCTTGCATTTTCTGTAATTACGTCCACTATTGCAAACAATAGTGGTGACAGCACAGATCCTTAATGTACACCAACTTTTACTTCAAATTCCTTTGAATATGCAGATCTTACCCTCACTCTTGTCTTTGCACCATCATACAGGCTCATAACTGCCCGAACTATTACTTCTGATAGACCTTCTTTCTCATGGCCCACTCCATCACTTTTCTTGGCACTGTATCAAAAGCTTTTTCATGTCAACAAAACACATACAGTCATACCTCATTTTACGAACTCCCGCTTTACGAAACCTTGGAATTACGAAATAGATTTTTAGAAGTAACAGCTTCAACAAAGAACCAACAAATTTTGTAATTTATCAAACAACTGAAGTATTATATTAATTACAATCGTTGTGCAATATTTTCTGCGGTCTTGTCTCACTGTCGTAAAGTTCGTAAAGGTGAGGTATGACCGAATTAGTTCGTAAAGGTGAGGTATGACTGTATACAACTTCTTGTCCTTCTTTTGATATTTCTCTTGCATTCTTCTCACAATGAATGTCGCATCCACTGTTCCTTTTCCTGGCATAAATCCAAATTGCATTTTATTCAAATTGACTAGTGTTCGTATTCGCCTCTCTAGTCTGAGGGTAAAGTACTGGCGACATCAAAATAGCCACTTATTAATATGTGGCCCCTGCAAATATGAAGCAGTCATGTTGATCCAGCATTAGGCTATGAAAAAAGCATTTCACCATAGCAGTTTTTCTTGCTTGATTGCTGTGGTTGAAGTAGAAGAAGCTGTGCCATAAAGTAAACATTAAGAAATGGCTACTTTACCATTGATGGCATTTTACCCTTGCAGGCTATTTTGCTGCCACCATTCTTGTATGTTTATATCGCTATAATTGCTACAGTTCTGGCAGTGCTGCTGTGGCACATGGATGGTGCCATTTCCTCAAAATCCATTGTGTACGAGTTGGAATCTTGGCTAACAGGGCACTTAGAGAAAGGCAGTGTACACTGAAGGAGGACCCTGCACTTTTTTGTTTGTTACCCCTGGCCACCATCTTGGATCAAATATGACTTAAAATGCTATGGTTATGGGTTCAAATCTTCACTGGCAGGGTACTTGGATAAAGGAGTGTACACTTCAGGGAAGGCTTGGTATGTGAATGTACTGTGGAGTGTACACTAGGAGTACAATTCTGCTCGATACATCCAAGATGACAACCTGGGGTAACAAACAAAAAAGTGCTGGGGGACCAGTATGTGAATGAAGGTGGTAGTGTACATGCGGAGAGAGTGTAGAAGGTCAAAATTTTTTCATTGATCATTAAAACTAACCAATCAAAAACAACCAAAAGTCACCTGTTTAATACATGATTAAAATTGACCAATCACAAATGCCTCACGGCAAAATAGCTTCCAAAGGTAAAATGTTGTCAATGGCAAAATACCCACTGTCTAAAAAATATTAGGAACATTCAAAATTATAGCTCGCAGTATGAACTGCTGGTAGGTTATACCTATAGTGCCAGTAACTACTACAGTTTAACTTTAGTTAATTGTAATGTTTTTGTCCTCTCATTAAAGAAAAATATTTTTCATTATGCATAGAAAATTGTTGTGTTCAAATCTGCTATGGAGTTGCCAATACTGCTGGCATAGAAGTATTGCTTAATTTTGCGCTCCTGCTATGTCAACAATGTGCCCAATGTCTTGTGATGTCAAATAACCCTAAGTTTACTTCAAATGGACAACAACACAAGTCCCATGTTTACTTGTGATTGCAGAGCAAGATTATGTAATCAGTAGGTTGAGCTATATCACTGAGTTTGTTATTGTATTGCTCTATATTTGTAGGCCCTCATGATATTTTTCATTTTTAGAGAAAAGTCCAACTTTTTACTGTGTTTGGTGCTGGTCTGTTAGTTGGAACAGCCTTAGCTGTCATCATTCCAGAAGGTGTTGAAGCAATGTATGATGTCCATCCTCATTCAGACTCATCCGATAAATTAGTGAAAGGTACACATTCCATAGTATTGTGGCCTATTTTTATGGTGCTGACTTTAAAGCAGATTTGTTTAGTCTGTAATGCTGACAAAACAGATTAATTGCTTAAGTTTCTGAGCTTTTTTCATGGATTCATTCCAAACCATCTGCACCATGTTTATATAAAATTTGAGGTAATAATGTATTTTCTGTGAAATCAGTTTTTTGGCGGATTGGCAAGTTGTTTAGCAAATGCTAACTGCATTAAAATTGAGCTAGGTTTTTCCATACAACATTTGAAAACACTTTCCTTTATAGGTTTTTGGAGCATTTGAAATCAAAAGTCACTTTTCAAAAATGATACCTTGTTCGAGTAAAAAATTAGTTTGAACTTATTTTGCTCATGATCAAAAATTTCTGCTAAACAGTAAATTTATTGAACGTGATACCAAGCAATTCTAGCATAATTTTGAGACTTAGCAACTCCAATGCAGGCCTGGGTTGTTGGCATTTGCCCTGGGCTTTTAATACTGCTTCTGTTTAATAAATCTAAAGCATATATATATGCAATGAATATTTAGATAAAGTTGTCAAAACTTTAAAGAACTCTTATTACAAAATTTTATGCATCAAAAAGTTTCATTTTTTTAACTAGTTAGCAATTTATCAATTTTATTTGTTGCACAGATATTCACTATAAATGAGTTTGCTTGGAGCATTATAATTATACAATTTCTTTTGCATATTCTAACATACCAGTGTAGATGAACTACTGTGTGGCTGTCCAAAATTTTTTTGTTTTGTGTATAATTTTTTTGGCAATTTTGCTGTACCAGTTGTTTTTAATTTGTGGAATAAAACTGTAGTATACCACAGTTGTTGAAATTTTTCTTTCAGCAAACAAAAATGATGTAGCTCAGCTGCAAAAAACTAAAGCTGATGGTGATTCCGTGCATAATGAAGTTGAATCAAGCTTAGTAGGTAATTTTTGTATGTTTACTTGTTGCAGTCAATAGATAATATGTAGGCATTGGTTAGTAGTCATGGGCAGAATTAATTGTCATTTACGTTTCCAACAAAATCTACTTTTGCTTTTGATTAGAAGTAGATTTAGCTATAGAATGCTGTGCTGTAAAAACTTAGGTTAGTTCTTGGTAAACAAAAGCTAATAGCAGGTATTTTTTAGCCAAAACATATGAATGGATTATGGGTATTTTACGGCGTTAATAAATGTCTGGTGTTGCGAGCAAAGTTTTTTTTGTTTTTGCTGTGTACAGAATTTTTATGCAGTTTTCTAATGTCTGTTTCTGCTTCGTTTGCTTTGTTTTAAGTGGATAGTTTCTTATAAACTTCCTTTTACTCTTTCCATTTGCTCAACAACTTAAAGACATTTTTAGTTAGTGCTTAAAATACAATTTGTAGAGTTGTTTTGTTTGACCTATTTAGCTGCACGTCTCATAGAACCTTTTATTGATCCCCCCTACATCCCACATTTTTTAAAGACAGTACTTTCCTCATTCTTAGTCTTTTTTTGCAAAGCTTCTTATTTTAGCCTAGGGGATTTTGGGCTGACACGTGAGGGTTTGTTTTTGAAAGCTGTACACACTGCCTTCCTCCTAAAGGATTGATAAAAATCAAAAATGGAAAAGTGGGAGAGAGAAGTTACAACCTTGAATAGCACGCCTCTACAAAAACTAGATAAACATAAGAATAGAAACACACTTTACGTAGAATAAGCATCATCAAAAACTAGGCATGTGCAACTCGAATCAGTGAAAGAATCATAGCAACCAAATTTTTTATTTCTGATGCTGACACAGTTATTTACAGACTTGGATTACTGTATCTAAAGAGGCACTATTCCTGGTACACTTATCGTGGCATGCTCACACTAAATGTCAAGCTTGAGACTTTGGTGTCAAAACAAACCTTGTTTTTGGAGAACGACTTTTTGAAATAGGTTATTTTGCCTATTTCGGTCTTAAAACAAACGTGACTTCAAACCATCAAGCTCCTGTCAAACATAGGTCTAAGCATAATTTTGTGTGAACTATCACATTTTTTCACATCCTTTGGCACGCCATAAGTTGGGCATGCCTTTTGTAGGTTGTTGCATAATTTATATGCATTATTATTTCATTGTCTTGCAGAAACGCATTCACATCAGCATCATACTGAAGGACCACATCGAGCAATTGGCTTGGCACTGCTTCTTGGTTTTGTTTTCATGCTATTGGTTGATCAGATAGGTGGTGCCACTCACTCACATGCACCAGACAATATCAGATTAGGTCAGTTCATAAAATGATTGGGGAATTTTGAATCAGATGAAGGGAAAATGCGTAAGGAGTGAATTTTACAAAAGAAAGGGTCGTCAGAATATATTTTATACCTTATGATTTCAAAATTACCATATATAAACCTAGTACGTTTGTTGGGAAAAGTTAATTGAATGTAAAATTTAATGAAAAATTCACAATTTTGGCTCGTGATTTCTTTTATGACTCGTTCCAAGAGCTAGATTTTACATTCTTTTTTCAGTTTTGCAGTCTACGACGCATTGGTGCAGTGTTTATCTTCCACTATTTAGATACTTTCTAATTAGATTTTAATTCTCCTAATAAAATGCTAATGTATATAAATACACACTGGTTACAAATTTTCGAAGTAAAAATTTTCGATTTTTTTTACATTAATTTGATGACCCAAAACTATCAATTGCAGATGAATTAAATCAAAGCAAATTGGGAACGGCAAGGTCACAACAATCCGACCAACGATCTAAAGGTCATACTGCTACAATAGGGTTAGTAGTACATGCTGCAGCTGATGGCATTGCCTTGGGAGCGGCAGCCAGCACTCAACGACAAGATTTGCAGCTGATTGTCTTTCTTGCTATAATGCTACATAAGGTAAATATCTAGATTGTGCTACTGAAACTGAAAATGTATGCCTGTGTTGTTTCATTGCTCAACTATGATTATTGCCACAGGCAACCAGAGAGCTTAGAATACAATTTACATCATATTACGTAGAAAATTTAGATGCTGGTATTTGTTAACCCGCTATTGTCGTATCATTGAACTTTTTGATTGGCAGTTATTGTAACTGGGCTAAGAGATCACTTACTAGAGTTTTTGTTTTGATAGTGTGTGAGACTGTACAATAATGATATACAATAGTTGTTGCTTTGGTAGAAACGATGGCTTAAAAGCATGTAGCCTATATTACAGTTGCTAAGTTATCATAAATTAAGTTTGAATGTACTTAAAAACTACCGCAGTAGAAACGCATTGCCTTTAACCACAATCAACTACTACTATTAAAATCGTATTAGCATCTATTCTGTGGCAACTACAAATAAATTTATCCACTTTAAACCTATATCTCTTAAGATTTCACAAGTCGCTTTCTCAAATTGTAAGCTGTTGTAACATTGCGCGTTTACCTTTTTGTTATTTAGGCTCCTGCTGCTTTTGGTTTGGTTTCATTTTTAGTTCATGAAGGTCTGGAATTGCGTAAAGTCAAACGTCATTTGCTTATTTTTGCCCTCGCTGCTCCTGTACTTGCTATTTTTACTTTCATCGTATTGAATGACGTGAGTAATCGTAGGATGGCAGTTGCTCACATTTATTTGCTTTTAGCATATTCTATTGAAATGCTTAGGTTGCTGTCTAAATGTTTTTGCTATAAAAATATATTACACAACAACTTGAATACTACCCCAATAGTGTCAAATTTCTAACAATAAAAAGAGTAGTATATGTGTATGCGGTAGTCTGGGTTCGTTGGTTTAACCTGCTAGGTTTTTCCCAGTTTGCCCTGGAAGAAGCTAGTTTATTCTAGGGAATCTCTTAAAATTTCTAAACGAATTGTTCTAGTTTGGAGAGTTTTCATGATACTCTACCAAATTTTAACATTTTTCATGAGTTGAGAAAAATGGTGAAATAGGTTGAAATATCTTATGCAATTCCTTATGGTCCTAGTCACCCCATGACTTTCTTTTTCATGGACATCACTCTCTTCTTGTTGCTTTTTGTCATAAAATCCTTTTCTTGTTTGCTCTTAGGTATTTTCACGTAATTTCAGCTTTTTCTAAACTTTTCTGATTCGTATGACCAATCCTTTGAAGGATTGTATTTCTTTGAGGTGCTAACCATAAACTGTACAAGTCTTATTCCAAGTTGATTGTAAATCTTTTGTATGTTCCTATTATTAATGACTATCACTCCTCAATGCACATCCAGAGAGCTTTTTAGTTTTGAAGACAAGCCATACATTTTATTATTTAGCATCTCATGGTCAAAAAAATAGTGTTCAATACGATAATATAGGCAATTTTGCAGGGTGATGGAAAAGTAACTCCCTATTTTTTCATTGTTTGTTATTTATTTCTGAATCATAATTCTTACCAGAAATGAATACAAGATAAAAGTGTATTGCATTAAGTTTTAGATATAAATTTATTTTAGTTCTATCATTCGCCATGGAGTTTAATTTAAAACTAAATATGGGAAGCAGGCACCATCCGATTTTTAAGCCACCTGGAAACCCCATCAATCGATCTTGCACGGAACTTGTGTGATAAAAGACATGATTTCTTTTATTTGCCCTTCAACTTCTTGCAAAGTTGGTTAGGTAGAGTAGATTTGTTCATTTAACCAACTTCAAAGAAAAAAGTCACAGAGTGTTACCCGTGTGAACCATAACGATCTATCCACCTCGCTTTGGAAAAGGGCATTCAGCGAATTGCGAATATCAATAGCAAAATGAGGAGAAACGCCGTTTTGCTGGAAAATCAAATCTTTTGTAGTCTCCAGAGAACTCATATTAAATTCCAATAAACAAAAAAGCTTAAATTTGGAAGTATTTTAAAACAGTGCTACTTTTCAATAGCCTTTTATATTGAACTTTCAAACTATTTTTCATACTTCCGTCTTTTCTATTGTTAGTGGGGCAGAGGTTTGGTTCTACCCAGCAACAAAATTTAGTAAACTGCCGTTTAGAAACTCGCAACTATATACCAAGGCCCTTCGTTACAATGGATAAATCGATTATTATTGGCGTTGCTACAAAAGAGCATTCGCATGGTTCGATTTTGATAAATAAAATGCGAAAAAAATTTGATATTGATTTAAAATGATATATAAAAATATAATATTAAATTTAAATATTTGTTTAATTACTCTACCCCGCGACAATAATTTTGTTCGTTCATAGGATAACCATAGGTAATTTTATAAGTTCATTTCAAATTTATAAAGTTTTCATGATTTTCCCCAGTTTTTTTCAAAAGTTTTACCCAGAATTTTATTCGGGTAAATCTAAAGTGGGGAGACATCCGTGGCCAACCCAGAAAATAGTGCGGCCAGAAGTTACTTAAGAGTGGTTAGATGGTGAGTGTTTCGAAAAAGTGTAACCACCTGATCGAACTTGATTCTAGACCCAAATATTGTATCCATAACAATTGTCAGATTGGGGCGACGAGGCGTGTTACTTGAAATATCTTCGTCGGACTGCAAATTTTGAAACCGTGCTATCTGCAATACCAAATAACTAATCTGTCAACAGGAAAGAAACTAAAACGTGGAAATCCGAGAAAAGTGTTTCTTAGAATTGGATTCTACTAAAACAGGGAAATTCGTTGGGGTTTAGGTTAGGTTTAGTGTTATGATTAGGGTTACAGTTGGGGTTAGAGTTTGTCAGTGGAATTTCTCAGTATTTTCACGTTTTTGTGGTATCCCAGCAGCAGATTACACCACCAACTCAAATATTTATTGCAATACATTTAGGGGATCTCCGGATTTACTTTTCCATTTTTCGGGATTGCGCGGTAATTTTCACCAAAGGGAAACAATATACTGTTTATTATTCCTTGCCCCTTTGCAGTAGCATTAGTTACTTGTGCTGCTATTTAAAAGCATCTTTTATGTTTAGAATACAAAATTACTTCAAAGTGAAGTGAATACAACTGGATTAGCCATGCTTTTTTCAGCTGGAACATTTTTATATGTCGCTACTGTTCATGTATTGCCGGAAATTTCTCATTCAAATTCTGGCAACAAAGGACTAAATATTACCGATGTTTTAGTACTGGTTACTGGCAGCATGTTGCCCTTATTACTAAATCTGGGACACAGTCACCATAGTTAGAAACTAGTTTTGCCACTGATATGGAATAGTATCCAAAGATTTGACTTTGATAAATCTGGCGTAAGGCTCTTATGTAATGTTTTCGTACCCAGATAATTATGTCGTATTACAGTATGTACAATGTGCATATAATTTTACAAGCCCTTTGCCGCGGTCTTATAGCTAGGCATATGACATGAAGTCATATTTTTGTGTACAACCCTATCTTCCAAGTGCAATGTTTTTGATGTGGGAAAAATTTTATGCTTGTGTTTTAATTAGCTACACCGCTAATTATGCAGTTATAAGCATAGTAGGCCTGCAGAAGGGAGGTTGAACAGAAAAGCTTCATTTATTAGTTACCTACAATTACTGAGCTCCTAATTGCCTTTTTATTTTACAATGTATTGTATGCACGGCCGACAACGTGGTCTAGTGGGATGCTTGTAACGACGATGATCGCATGGTCGAGCGTTCAAACTTACTAGAAGCGTATGTAATGTCTTTTGGAAAGGCACTATTGCAGCAACTTACCTTATGGGAAAATACTCGGCCAGCATCACTATCAACCCCAAAGTTGGCCTAATTGTGAGTCGTTCTATCCATATCCGACAAAAGGAATCTCGCTACCTGAAGTTAAAAAATGTGCAACTCATTTTTACAACAAAGTAAAACAATTGATCAAGTAGTTGTGAACTGCGGCTTTGCTATACTTGCTGTTTCGTTATTAGTGACGTAAGCTTCCTTGTATCGAGGAACGGTGTTGAGATGCTAGGGGTAAGTTCAATTATTTTTGCCCAAATACTGTAATCCGCTCATTGTACAGCTGTAAATTATAGAAAACAAGGTTTTCTATTTTTAATGCTTTTATGACTCTGTAATTAAATATCCATAGCTTAAGAGTAGCAGTTTGATTTCGTAAGTTTAAGAAGGGCGTTACGGCCGCTATATTTCAACTCCGTTTCTTTTGTGTTTAATAATAACTAAATAAGTTCTCATTAGTATTACTACCACTCCTCGAGTCAAGTTTTCGCCTTAATATTTCTAATGCCATACACTGTTTGCAGCTTTTAGCAGTATTTGTGTCATCAGGTGTGAACAAAACCATCGATTGCAAATGTTACAAAACAAAATATTTGTTTAAATCGTGTCCCATGGTTGACGACCAAAAAATGTCAACAATGCTATAATTTATGTTTTTTGCAATGTGTTAGTACAGTGTACTAAAAGTTGGTTTACATTGTTATGACATCTGCCTTGAAGTTAGCTTAATTTGTAGATTGGAAATGGTGAGCTTGTTTTAATTTGTGTGCTTTGCCTTTTTGTGTTGAAATTGTATGACGCTTGCATGAAAATAGTAATAATTGAAAGCCTTGATGCTGTTTCTGCATACAGAGAGAAGGCATCCGGATATAAAGTTTTATTGCTTGAAGGGATATTATTGAATAAATTTTATTTCTTTTGTCGTGATGTGTGGTCGCATTCGATTCTCGAGTGTAAATGAGACAGAAAAATCCCAAGTTTGGAGTTTTTTAAACCAGTGACATGTTTAAAGCAGGTAAAAGCAAAATTTCTCGGTGGCGTAACCAGAAATGATCAAGGGGAAATAGCTACTAACTCTTGTCTGTTTTTTCCAGGGATGTGGAAGCTGTTATTTTTCAACCGCTTCCACACCTATCGATTCCGCTTCCGCTAAAAAAAACGAGAAAACGACCGTTGACAATTTTTTTAACTTTTGTGGGTCTAGCCTGCTTTCTCCAACTCTTCATCATTTTGAGAAGACACGAACCTTAATTTTTTGCTATTACTTTACCTACTTCGCTTGAGCTTATTGTTCCGAACTAGCCTACTTAGTATTTCTTTTTTTTAGATATCAGAACTGGTGTTGAAAGTATTTCTTTTTTTTAGATATCAGAACTGGTGTTGAATGTAGAATAGTGCTTTTCAATCTTTTTGTCATCGCAAAACCCCTGATGTACTTTCCCGTTTGTCACGGAACTCCCACAAACAAAATATAGAAATCACGAAGTGCTTGCAAAAAAATCAAATATTTTCTTACTACAATTCAAAAAGTAATCAAACACTTCAACAAATAAACAGTTATTACAAGTTCCTTCACTACTTGCAACTACTTTTACAACAGTTAACCTAATGCTTTTTAGATCTAAACCGTATGACCACATATTACAGCTGTCGACAATAACTTGTCGTCACACCAACAAATTACACGATATAGCATGGATTTTCCCTCTCTATCCTCAACTAACTCTGACTTTGAGCTAACTTTAACTCTAATCATCATTGCAGACTTTCTATCTGTCCCCAAAACACGTATTGACTCCGATCTCTTTGGATAGGGAAGTGCGAAATTTTTGTATATATAGTATATACATGTAAAGCGAGCAAAATTGAACTGCACCAATCAACAGCCGCCTCAACGTGGTGGTGCGGTCCCCGACCCGTTTGGGTTGGGTTAAAATCGCTGTTGGCCCTCCCAAGGGTCCCAGTTACCCCGGCCACTCTACTCACACAAACAATTTTTTCGCCGTCGCAGAAGGGTAGCACGCAGTGTCTTTAAAATCAGCCTGTCTTCTCCTCCTTTCTTTTGCCCGTCTTCTCATTCTTCTTGTCCTGATGAGCGGCAACGTTCATCCTAACCATTGTTCCGTCTTTCCCTGTTCAGTGTGCGCTGGAAATGTGACCTGGCAGGGTAGGTCAGTGCAATGCTGCACATGCTCTAATTTAGTTCATTTAAAATGCTCACTACTCTCCTTTTCTAGATTCAGAACTCTTGGCAGCTCCCACTCCTGGATCTGCCCTCCCTGCTGTGTCTCTGCTTTTTTTGGAGATCCCACACCTACCAGCACTGTGGCTTCCTCATCGGACTCCTCCAGCTGGTATACCTCCACTGCTCAATCTGGACCTCTTCTGCTAATGCAGCACTCGTACCCCACCCTAGTCTTCAAACCTCCTATCCTTTTTCTGCCCACTTCGTATATTCTCCACCGCCTCATGCTCCTGGGTGTTTCTCTTCACCTCTTGTTTCCTCTTCCCCTCCCTCAGAGTTCTTCAATGGAATGCTGGGGTCTCGAAGCCAGGAACACTGAACTGGTACACTTTATTTCGTCTCATCCCGTTGATCTTATTTGTATCCAGGAATCTAACCTTAATTTATCTTCCTCTTCCTGGATCCCTGGATTCTCTGCTTTGCGATCCGATGGCACCCACTCCCGATCTGGTATTTTTCCTAATTATGTCACAGACGCTAGCGGCGGTGTTATCATTTTCGTCAGGCAGGGCTTATCCTTCTCTGAGCTTTCTACCTCCTCTCTTTCTTCGCTTGACCCTTACTCTGATTATGCAGAGGTCAACATCTCTCTAAACGACTCCTCCTCGCTCTCATTTTTTAATGTTTATGCTCCCCTTATTCACTCTTCTCCGAAGGATAGTAGAACCAATCTCTTTTCTCCCTCCTTATGTGGAAGCGGTAGAAGTTTCGCGCTTCCGCATCCCTGGTTTTTTCAATCCTAATTGAAGGCGATTTGTGCCTTTTTTTTAAGATCAACATTTTCAAAGGCTATATTTTCGATGCCGATTGAAGGCGAAGACTTTTTGTGTCCTACTTCAATGGTCTATATTGCCGTAAAGTATTTTCAATCAATAAAAAGCGAAGACTTTTCGATCAACATTTTTGAAGTTTGTCAAACAAAACGGGATGGCACGATGGCATGCTGTCCGAACATACCCTAGTGGCACCCATGATCTCTAAACCTGACACTTTCCCCACAAAAGGGTGAATGCACTTTTTGGAGACACTTTACAAATTTTCACTAAATAAACCATTATGTAGTTTCGGTTTGCTTCCGCATCCAACAAAAATTGTCTGGGTATATAAGCACGATAAAAAAATTGCTGCAAATTAACACTGTACTTGCAGTTGCAATAAAAAACTTTATTTCAAGTTACAAATCGCACGACTCATCACTGTTTCATAAATTTTCGCCATAGCACGCAAACGTTGTGTTGTGGTACATATTTAGGCAGCATTAAAATACTACTTTGTTCTTAGAGAACAGCAGTCAAACACTTGATTAAAGAGCATAGCCAGTGGAGGCAATTGCCCTATTTGAAAGAATCAAGAAAACCCTTTATTTGACTAAATCTCAAAAAAGGTCATTATCATCACGCAAGCTTAACTAGAACACACGCCTCTAAACCTTGCTTAGCACTTTCGTTTCTTACCGAAATCCTGTGGGATCTCTTAAGCCAAGGGAATCACCAAAAACGATCTACTAAAAATTTTCGCTTCTCTCAGTACCAATGACCCTAAAAGCTACGCCAGGTTATAAAACCAAATACATAAAACATTCAGAAATCAAAAGGTCAATTACTGTAAACCAAATTAGAGCTAGCTCTAGTTTGGCTAATGGTAATTGCACTAACAGTAAATATATAGTTGCGGATTGCACAACACTTTCAAATTGTAGGCGACATGGCAAAAATGTAGGCCACTGCACCATCTATGAAAACTTGACTGAAAAAGCCTTCATAAAAATTTGTCAGTCATTATCAGTGTACACTGTTTGGCCTGCTGTTCGTTTGATTGAATAAAGCTGTTCAGCTTCCTAAAATGGTGTGTGAATTTTCTTTCGTTATGACTGAAATGTCTTCTTCAATCATTAAAAGGATTTGGACCAACAAGATCTAAGCGAGCTATAAGCAATCGAAACTCAAGCACAAAGTAGGTAATATGAGAGCAATGATGTCATGACAACAGGTGGTGTTATTAAGCATGGATGCTTTATCTTTGGTAAAATGCTTTTAACTCTGTAAACTGCAACGGCAATACATTTGTGGACCTGCCATTCAAAAACAATTCACACACCAGCGCAACAAACTCATTTTAATAGTATGGTACTTGAATACAAAAAGAATCCCAAGGACATAAGTATGTTCAATTAGAAATTTCACATCTACTGTCTTCACATTTGTTGAAAATGTTAAATTCTATAACGAACAATTTAAATCACATACAAAGCTTTACTTTTTGTGAGCAAAATTATCTTTCTTTGTCAAATTTGCCTTTTTTTTAGGTGGTTTCCATTTTAAGTAAGCACTGTCTACTGGCAAGCGTGGCTTCTTAAAAAATTGTGATCTTAAATGCTCTTCAATGTGTTTTTGTGTTACACATATTACATGTTGGCCTTTCCAATACTTGACCATGTTGAGTGACTGCAATGATGAAATGATGTCAGCCTGGGTAATGCTCGTCATTTCACTTAAATCTTTTATTGATAAAGTGCCTCGAAAATCCCTCAAAATCTCAAGCAAGACCCAGGTCCAATAACTGCGGTAGCTTAGCTTGCCAAGATCTGACAAGGGTTTCTCAGGAGAGCCAATTACTTTCTCAGCTTTGGAAAGCTCATAACTAAAGGCAATTAAGAACTTTCCATAACCTTTTCTTTGAAAAGGAGGCAAAATCAAAATGCAAGCTAGATTATTTCCATCAGGAGATTCCTTTTCTTTTGAGAAATAACCAACCACATGAGCCCCTTCACAATCAACCTCAGTCATAACATAAAATAAGAATGGTTCAACATCAAAATATAAAGTTTTATGATCCAAAAAAAGTTTTGCCAAAAGACACAAGCTTTGGCAATAAATTTTGTTTTCTCTACCATCAATCTCATAAACCGATATAGTAGATTTTCTGTAAATTTCTCTACCAGGAGGTTGTCGCCATGTGCATTCTGCCAAGTGTCGTCTATATGTTATTTCAAGTCTCATGTATTTGAAGCAATATTCACAAATGTAAAGTTTAGGCTGTTTTCCATATTCATCTGGGTATGGTGAAAAATACCAAGCATCTATCTCATACATGCCTAGCTGAATTCTATCAATATATTTTACTTTGGTAATTGCTTCATGCTCTCTTTCCAAGGCTGCTGTAGTAGGGTCCATTTCTGCATATGATTTTTGCACATGATTTATTTCATCATGTCGCCTTTTCTGATTTCGAGTCATTCGATTATCTGCTGTATCATCAGCTTCACCAGTCTTAATAGCAGTACTGCTACTTTCTGGAACTAGCTTTGAAGTGTCAATTCTGCTTGCATCAACCCATTCATCTAATCGTCGATTAAAGCCTCGATAATGTATATAATATTCTAGGCAATTATCACGCAAAACATTGACTCGTTTTTGAATCACTTCAGCCACATGAGAAGTGCCGTCACTACGTTTGCAGTAATAATTACCATTTAAAACAATTTTAAAATCAGTAGAGTTTGTTTGATTTGTATTTTCATTGCTTTTATCAGTCTCAAATGTCTTGTCTATCACTTCAGAAGCAGTTTCTGCCATCTTGCAAGGCACAGGTACTACGCATGCAATCATACAACCAATAATTATCCAAAAATCAACCAATTTACCGTACTGTATCTAAAAACAATTTTCAGTAAAAGACTTTGAATAAAAATTAGACAAGTAAAACAGTGAAATGGGCAACTACACCTGTATGCAATCACAAATCACTCACTTATATACTAGTTTTAATTTTCTGATAACTAGACAAGCCTCACACGATGTGTAAGCCTAAACTATTTAAAGACGAAGCCTTTGATTAAATTAAAAGTGCAGCCGAGATCTATTGCGATTAAGACAAAAAACAACTCCAACTACTCAGGAAATACCGTATTCGACCTCACGATACAAAACTGAAAGATACTGCTATCCAGTGCTGCCACTCAACTTTTCCAAAATCCCTGCAGCAAGCGGTCAAAATCCTACTTGTGCCTACGCTGTTTTTATTTACTGTATATAGAGATAGTAAACCAAGGCGCGCGGGTGCCAATGCACTTTTTATGTAAAAACCCTGAGCATGAAAACAGTGTTGCCTCAACATTTGGCTGTGCTCTGATTTTTTCAAATTTTCATATAACCCCTTGTAGGAAATAAGTTCCTTAGAGCAATAACGTGCTGACTGAATCCCAATTGCTGGGAACTATGGCAGTCACAAGGAAGAAAGCACTACAGCAATATTTTATTCCATCAGTTCGCGCAAGCTGTGGCAGATAATCAAAAATCACGTCCTTTTGCCACGACGATCAACAACGTACGAGAAACATGACAGACAACCAGAACACGTCCGTCCGCCACGGCGATCGACGAAGAAAGAGAGCACAATATCTCCGACCACATGGTCGGTAACAAAATCTGCACGCGACACCAGGAATTAGGTCGCTGCACACGTCTATGTAAACATGACACTGCACACGTCACATTAACAAAAAATAACGGATAAACAACCTAATGGCGGAAAAGGCAAGCCGATCACCGAGCTACCAAGAGAAGACAAAAATAAACATAATCTAGCCCTAATAAAAAAAGAAAAATAAATGTGTGTGATTTTAGACGCAGACAATAACAATAAACAATACGCGTTGCAATATCACGGCTAGGTTACCGGAAAGCCATGCAGGCTAGATTCCTGGCGTGAGGTTACATCGCCAGGCGTGCGAACTATAGGAGCACGATGTACTTTAAACGGAGATAGCCGAGCGGCTACAAACCTGACGGTATGTACTTCGTCAGTTAATATTACAGTAAAATCATAGGGTAAAACAGCAAAGGTGCGCGAGCTGGGCGTCAAACTGGGGACGCACGAAGTTGCAAACTAGCAAACGCAGCTCTAACAGTAAGGAACTAGAATCACACGCACATCGGCGGGAGCAAGGTGCTAAACCTCCGAAAGCAAACAAATAAAAAAATGTAAAAAAAGACAAAAAGATGTTTGGCATGGCAGCTCGATGAAGTGCGAGGCGCGACACGCTACACCCTTGTTTCAGTGTCGATCTCTAAAACAAAGGTCTTTGATTTTCAAAATCTCCAGGTATCTTCACCAAGTTTCTGGACTGAAAAGACAAATTTCCAAGATTGGCAGCTATATTTTCAATTTAGCTAAACAATAATTGAGTGACTCAAGATGTAAATTGACAAAACTGGAAAAATCCCAACGCTTCATTTCAATTTTCGAAAATCTCCTACGCACGATCAAAAATCCCGTAGGAATTCTCTACTCCCTAGTCCCTACAACCGACCAAAAATCCCTACCGTAAAGATATATCCTTACGAGTTTGCTGCTATCCTTACGAGTTTGCTGCAATATCCTTACGAGGTTGCTGCAATCAGTGATAGCAGCCTTGCTGCTATCACTGATCAGCGGATGATGCCAGCAACCAAAAGAAAAGCAGGAAACAGCAAATCCTAATAATGAAAAATACATTTATAATGACGGATATTGCCCGGAAATGTGATACAATCCTATCCAGTAACTTTTATTGTCTGAACTACCGTCCATTTGTTTCTCAAATTTCATACTATTTTTTATTGTTGCAAGACTAACATATCTTTTGTGTTTGATACTAGTAGTTTGAGTCAAGTTTCAAGGAAAAATAAATCAAAATTGGCTGAAGCATGTTCCTAAAAGTCGTACGGTATTGATTTTGCCACAAAAGTCGGAAATATTTTGTTTGCAGATGTATTTAGTGTACATATTGTACTGTTTAGATGATAAAACTTGGTAAAAACAAATCATTTAGTCATATCCGAAATCAGTGATTCTAAACTAGGGTTTCCCTAAGTCAAGATTTTCCCGGCCAAATCCGGGATATTAGTGATATAATCTGTATCAGGAAGAAATGGTAAAAAGTGCTTAAATGGAAGAGATTTTTGAATAATGATTTTGATAAAAATCTATTTAGCAATTAGAGCCAACAAACAACTAAACATTTTGGTTAGAAACAGACCCTTTTACAATCATAATTAGTTGCAGGTTAGTAAGTAGTAACTTGGTCCATTGTGAGCATTAGAAAGTCTGTCTAGTGCTATAAAACGGGTCGCACGTTGCACATCGAAAATTTCTTACCAGTTAGTTTAGTTTGTCCTGGTTTGAAAATCCTGTAAGTTTATAATAAAACATTGCCAATTAAAATGTTTAGTTGTGTGTACTAGAATATTTAGTACCAGAGATTAAACTTTTTTATTGTTTTACAGTTCAAAATTGCTGAGCAAAAATGTAAATTTACTGCTGATATGCAGGCGAATCATCTATGCTTCAGGGAAGGTAGAAATGAACGAGAAGAAAAACATTTAGTTTGCAAACTTGAAACATTTTTTTGGTTTCATTCAAAGGTAGTGCGGATTTAAAATCACACCTCAGTTCTGATAAACATTGCAAAGCAGTAAAAGGAGCTTCTTTAAATTATTTTGTCACAACAGCAAGTAAAACAGAAGATGAAGTCACTGCTGCAGAAGGCCAGAAGGTACTTATGCTTTTTATGTAGTTGAGCATCGCAATAACTTTTTATTCAAGGATTTTACGTCTTCTTTGCTGAAAAAATATTTCCTGATTCTGATTTGACAAAGAACTTTTCCTGGGCCCGAACAAAGACTGAAGCTGTTATCATAACTGTACTTGCACCGTCGTCGATCTTTGCTACCTTGAAAAGTTTCAAAGAAAATGATATCGCATATTGTTCAATTTCTACTGACGGCAGCAATCATGATGGATTAAAGTTGTTTCCTATACGTGTGCAATATTTTGACTGGAAGAATGGTGATATTCTGTCTAAACTGATCGAATGAGATTGCTGATACAATTGCAGGATCCGTACGAGTTACCTTAGAACAGGGGTGGGCAACCTTTTTAGCCGGAGGGCTGCATTGATCACTGAGGAGTTGGCCAAGGGCCAGTGCTCATGAAAGCGTCCAAAAAAAAAGGTCACACCTTCTTGCATTGTCGTATTATAGAGCGTGGACATGATGGTCTCCAAAAAAAAAGGTCATCACCTTCTGAATGGACGGAAAATGCGTCTGTGCAAACTGACAAATGCCTTTTTCATCGTGGCATGTAAAGTTTTTGGCTCTTTAATACGGCAATTGTTTCCCCTCCTATCATCGTCACTCAGGTTTACTGAAGTTTCGAAAGTGTTCGCGGGCGGCACAAAATGCTCTCGGGGGCCGTGTGAGGCCCGCAGACCGTAGGTTGCCCACCGCTGCCTTAGAAAAAAGCGGGCTCTCTAAAAAGTGTATGGCATTTACAGTTGATTGATGTAGGCTGTCCTGTACGTGTTTTGAACAACTGCATCCATCATGGAGCTAAAAGAATGAGCATCGATATTGAAAATACTATCAACAAAATATATCAATATTTTTCCATTTACACAGTTCGAACTGAGCAATTGAAAGGATGCTTTAAGTTTGACAATGTTGAATACACAAAACTTCTTTCTCATAGCAAGTCTCGCTGGCTCTTCTTATTTCCTGGAAGCAAAAGATTGATAGAAATGCTTTTATCAGCAAATTTTTTTTTTGTCACAAGAGCGCCCGGCTAAAATCATCAAACAGTTTTTTGAGAATGAAATGAGTGAAATATACCTCTGGCACATGCATTCACTATTGCCTGTTTTTCACACACACATTCAAATTGTAGAAAAAGCAAGCAACGCTGTTGTAGAAGTACTGTCAAGTTTGGAATCGATTTACAAAACACCTGAAGAAAGAAAGCATTACAGACAAAATCTTCTTCTGAGAATTTTAATAAAAACTGATTCTCATCTTAATAAAACTGCAAGGCCTCTTTCTATTAGGTTGGATAGAAAGTCTTGTTGCATTTTTTGCCATGGCATTTTAGGTCTGTATATTTTGAATTTGGTTGATCAACATTTACTATCATTATATTAATGCTTTAATATGTCATTTCAGATTAATTTAGAAGCATTTTCTTAAGTTTTACAGTTAAATTACCCTTCTTTTAAAATGGGTGAAACAATCAATGATGAAAGGTACTATCGACAACTTGAAGAATTACGGTACTGAAAAATTTGAAAGATAAACGACTATCATTAGTTAGTCGTAGAGGAGTTCTGCTCTTGCATCTTCATCGTATGGCAGAGTATCTATGATCCAGGTCAGACACAATCAAAGGATGGGGACCGAGGGTTTATCCTTTTACCACCCCAACCTGCTGTGTTGCCTAGATTAGATTCTGGCAGTGATAGAGTTGAGCCAGCACCTTGTTTCGTCATCCAAAACTGTCAGACACACTATTCCTGGAGGTGCTCGATGTGTGGGACATGTTAAAATAATGTGGTCTGCAGTTTGTTCACTAGTGCCACACTCGCATTTCGCTGAAGAAGCAAGATCCCGTTTGTACATGGACGAACCGAAACGCCCAACCCCAGTACGCAGGCTATTGAATTTGACCCACGCTGTTCTGGTCAAACTCATTTCAATGGGTCTTGTGCTGACCCTAGAAATGTAGACACCGCGCGCTGACGTACTCTTGGAGTACTCTGTGTCCCATATGAAGTTTGTCCATTGGACAGCACGGATGCCCAACTCAAATAAGTTGTGCGATAGTTTCGGCGCGGCAGGAACAAACGGGCGTCTAAATTTTAGTCTCTCCTTGCTAGCAGTCAGTGGCTCAGTCACCTGGCCATGCAGAATGTGGCCAGGGTCCGAAGAACTGCAATTAGCCAAGAAAAGTGTCGCTTCTTGGCGGCAAAGCTCAGCTGGCTGGGTGCCTGAGAGAACTGGAAGGTTGTCCGTTGGAGTGGAACGTAGGCATCTAGTGGCAATGCGCAAAGCGTCGTTAAGAACGCTGTCAATGCGGCTAGTATGCGCGCTGCGACACCAAGCTGGTGCGCAGTACTCAGCAGTAGAATATATAAGGGACAAGGCAGCTGTGCTCAATGTCTTGGCACCAGCGCCCCATCCTGAACCTGCAAGTCGCCTCAGCAGCGAAACGCGCGTGGAAAGTTTATAGGGCAATGCCTCAAGGTGGTGACGGCACGTAAGCGCTCTGTCCAGTTTTACACCAAGATACGACGGCACTTGGCAAAATGGTAAGATTATACCATTGTTCTTAACTTTGAGCTCACGCTTAGCCTTTCGTTTGTGGAGATGAAAGGCTGCTGTCACCGTTTTAGCATAGCTGAGCTTTAGCCGCCAAGTCTGGAGATATGCAGAAAAAGTAGTCATGTCTTCGCTCAAAGTTCTTTCCAACACCTTCTAATCTCCAGATGAATGAAGTATTGCCAAGTCATCAGCGTAGGCATACTTCTTGGAGATTATGGAAGGCAGATTGTATATGTATATGTTGAAAAGAAAAGGAGACAAGACTGATCACTGTGGGACACTATTTTTCAGGCGTCGGAGTCTGCTTGGGTTGCTGTCACCAGTGGTCAGGGTGAAGCTTCTGTTCCGAACAAGTTCCATGATCGTCTGGACCATGTGCTTGTCCGGCAGGAGTCTCAGCAGCTTGCAGGTGAGGCCACGGTGCAAGACAGTGTCATAAGCAGGTGTCAGATTGATAAACACAGGACAAGCTTTATTTTTGCCTCAAAAAAAATCCTTAATGTTTTACGTAAGCAAAACGACCTGGTCCAGGGTAGACTTTCTGTGTCGAAATCCAGCCTGTTCTTTTGGAAGCAAGGGTCGGCTATTGGTTCGACACGATTGTATATTAGTTGTTCGAGGATCTTGTAAGGGACATAGAGCAGAGAGATGGGACGGTAGCTCTTGGGATCCTTTACAGGTTTTGAGGGCTTAGGGATGGCGACTACTAGCGCTCTTCTCCAGACTTTTGGAATTTTGATTTGGAGCAAGCAGGAAGAAAGGAAGCCACGTAGTCAGGATTTCAAGCCGGGACCAGCATGGATTAAAAGCTCTGGGCAATTAGATTCAGGAACCGGAGCTTTATCTGGTTTTAAGTGATGGAGGGAAGCAGCAAATCCTCTTGGAGAAAAATCTCCGGAGATATTCACTGCATCAGGAGACGTAGCCCTCCTAGGTCAGACAATCCAGCATAACGGAGCGAGAAATCTCTCGATTTGCATTCTCGTATTTCCTGTTTTTTACCAGCTGGCTAGCAATGGCATTCGCTGAAACGGGACATTGACGAGGGGATTGTCGTGACCTACCAGTAAGATTGTTTAACGTACTCCATGCTACCCGGCTGGAATGTGAAAAGTTAATATTCTGGACAGCCTCAGACCATCGATCTCACCGTTTCTTGTCAAGCCTGGCAAGCAAAGCTGTAGCAGCTCTGCTGGACTCATGTCATTCAGAGTATTGCAAGAATGTTTGGTAGAGGCTTTCACACTCGGCATCCCAACATGATATACGATTAATTTCGTCGGCCACGTGGGATACACTTTCTGGCCGCAGTGCTGATGGCGTTACAAAAACGCTGATATTCCTGATCCATATCAGATGAATCAGGTGGCGGCAAAGTCCTGGAAAGTTTGTGTGTGAGAGCAATATAGTGGCCCCACTTGGCCTTGCGAAAGTCGCATCGCTTTACAGGCTTGCTTGGTACAGGACGAGCAAACTTGGGTGGAGTAATAAGCGAGGGTCGATGTTGAGACCTTGGGAACTTTCTGTCTGTCGGGTAAACAACTGTCCGAATCGATACTAACGAATGCAAGATCCGGGTTGGTACTTGTATTTCAGTGGCCAGAGTGGAAGCTAGCGGCATCCTTTGGGTTATGGAGTAATACAAGATTATTGGTATTTGGCAGCCAACCAGGAATTTCCCATCTGCACTATTGGCATCATAAGTCCAGTCAACATGCTGGCAATTAAAGTCGCTGACATAGAGGCAGGGATGTGGAAATACTGGGAGATCGGATATTTGCAAACGAATCGGTGGAGGTTTGTAAACGTTGACTATCTTGTATCCATCAACGTCAACGCACAACCACTCAGTCTCCGATGTAGGTGGAGATTGGTCGAAAAGGGTCCACTTCAGTCGTTCGTGGACAAACGTAGCAAGACCATGCTTCCTGCTTACGGAGAACCCACCTAGTTGGTAGTCCGGTAGAACTAACCTCTGTGCAGACGTGCAGTGGGTCTCCTGGAGTAGAATGACGAGTGTCTCACGCTGGGTAGCAAGATGGTAAAGAACGCTTATCTTGCTTGTAGTGAGGCTTTCGATGTTTAGATGAAGAATGGCAGGCCTTCGGAACTTGTTGACGATGCGTTTTAATGCGTCGCCCCGCCCTGAGAAGGGCGTTTGGCACTTACAAGGCCTTGCCAGAACATCGGTAACAGTAGATGCTCTACCGTTTGAGCAGATTTGGTTTCGGTCTGTCATACGAGTTCGTAGGACAGGCGTACTCACGGACCGGGCTACGGGAAAGCATCTGCCGTTCAGTTCTGTTCTTGCATGGTAACGCAAGACCACTCATTGCTAAACAAACACAAGCAAAGATTTTGGGGCTTGACATGGAGGTTTTGTCTCACCCTCCTTATTCGCCTGACCTTGCACCTTCAGGCTATCATCTTTTCAGGTCTTTGCAACATTTTCTCGATAGCAAATGATTTATAACTAGAGATGATGTAAAAACTAATATTGAATCTTTTTTTAGCAACAAACCTGAAGATTTCTGAAGCAGAGGGATAAACAGTTTGGGCGGTAGATGGAATTATGTCATAAAAAATAACGGAACTTATTTTCTTGATTAATCAAATAACTTATAAACAATATGTTCGCTTTTTTGATCCTTTTCTAATTGCGACAAGACTTTCTGTCCAACCTAATGCATCAACCACATATAGCTGCTGGAGACCTACATTTATAATTCGTGTCTTTGTGCTATCAGCAATTCAAAGAAATAATATCTAGGAAAACCATTTCTCTGAAGTTTTTATTGTTTACTTCCAGGTGCTTGCGTGAGAATCTCGTAGATTTGCAGCGCTATAAAACTGCGGCACCTTAGTAATTTTAGGTCTTTCTCAAAATCAAAAATATGGACAAAGTGTAAATTTCTGCTATTAAAGTTTGAATCGTATCGGGAAGTCGCATACAGTCTGTAAGTGTATATATTATAAGCTACCGAATTTATTGTTAACAACGAGTGTTTGTTGTTACTCTATCATGTAATTCTTGTTAATTAATTTGTGATGAAATCAAAACTATAGTAATATCAGGAATAATACCGTACATCCATTGTGGTAAATCTCGCTAAATCTCAGTTAAGCAGTTAGCTTAATTGTCTATAAAGTAAAGTACTTTTCTATAATCCTCTCGCATAATTATTATTACAATATTTATCATCATACTGTTAATGCCATCGCTATTCGCTACTTAAATCATTCTACTCTACTCATATTTGCATCCAAATTGAGTGTGAGATTTGGCTATTTGTTTACAATTGTTTAAATATTCTAGAAAACCTATCGCAGTATCGACGCCATTCCTGCATGATTGATCGGATTTTTTGGCGCTTGAATTAAATTTGATTCCATCATCAAGAGAGCCTTTTGATACCGCGATTGAGTTTGCGCTGTCCGCTAAGACCTTTCCAAACCGTGTGACTGGGATAGCAGCAGTCACAGGAAGAATCAAAACTTTACGTCTTTGGGACTTACTGCTCAAAGGACTTATTGCTCAAAAACGCACCGAGGGATACGCAAATGAGAGTGAAAAATATCTGACTGATGTTGCAAATCTATATAAAAGATGCTTTGGGCATTTAAATAAATGGAAGAAATTATTAGAAGAATTTTCCTGTTTCAAGTAGATGTCCTTGAATGAGATACTGAGTTGGAATGCCGCTGCATCTTGCGTAAAATATCTGATCGGTAAAAAAATACATCTTGACGACGCGAAATGTTTTAACCAGGGATGCAGAAGGGGCTATTTCGTCAATTGCTTTCGCTTCCGCTTCCATCGCTTCTGTTTCCACTAACAACAAACAAGAAAACGACTGTTGACAAATTTTTTAACTTTTGTGTGTCCGTAATCTGCTTTCTCCTACACTTTATTATTTTGAGGAGACAAAAACTTTCATATATTGCTGTTACTTTGCCTACTTCGATTAAGCTTATTGTTCCGAACTACTCTGTGTTTCTTTTTCTTAGATATTAGATTTCGTGTTGAATGTAGACCAGTGCTCTTTAACCTTTATGTCATAGCGGAGCCCCTGATATACTTGTGCGATTGCACGGAACTTCCACAAACAAAAATTTGTAAATCACGAAATGCTTGCAAGAAAATCAAATATTTCCTTACTACAATTCAAAAAATGATTAAACACTTCAACAAATAAACAGTTATTACAAGTTCCTTCACTACTTACAACTACTTTTACAACATTTTTCCTATAATTAAGGCTCCTATAATTCGTACTTTTACAACAGTTAACTTAATGCCTCTTAGATCTAAACTGTATGACCACATATTACAACTCTCGACAATAACCTGTCGTCAAAACAACAAATTACACAATATAGCGCAAATTTTCCCTCTCTATCCTCAACTAACTCTGACTTTGAGCTAACTTTAACTCCAATCATCAATACGGACCTTCTGTCCGTCCCCAAAACACGTATTGACTCTAATCTTTCTGAATAGGGAAGTGCAAAATTTTTGTCGTATATACAGTATATCAAGCGAGCAAAATTTAACAGCACCAATTAACAGCCGCCTCAACGCAGTGGTGCGGTCCCCAAGCCCGTTTGAGTTGGGTCGAAATGGCTGTTGGCCTTTTCGAGAGTCCCAGTTACACCGGGCACTCTCCCCACACAAACTATTTTTTTGCCGTGCTGCCCCTGAACGACCGCAGAAGGCCAGCACGCAGTGTCTTTAAAATCGGTCGCCTATCTTCTCTCTTCTCCTTCTTTCTCTTGCTCATCTTCTCATCATTTTCGTGATAAGTGGCAACGTTCATCCTAACCCTTGCTCAGTTTTTCCCTGTTCAGTGCGCGCTGAAAATGTGACCTGGCGGGGTAAATCAGTGCAACGGGACACCTGCTACAAATTGGTCCATTTAAAGTGTTCACTACTATCTTTTTCTAAATTAAGAACCCTAGCAGCTCTCACTCCTAGAGTTTCCTTCCCTGCTGCGTCCCTACTTCTTCTGCAGATCCAACACCTACCAGCACTGTGCCTTCTTTTTCACACTTAAGCCCCTTTGCCAACACTTAAGGGTTGAAAATAAAATACCACCGCCAGTTTTTTAGTCACTACCTAAATGTCGCACTATCCAATAACATTTCTTTGGCAGCATTTTCGTGTAGGAAGCTAAAGTATCGGGGCCGTCATGGCAGCCACTGCCTGTAGGATATGCATTGTCACAAGAAGTCGTACTGCTAGTCTTGCTCTTCCAGAAATCCAAATCATAACTCCTGCTAAAGTAGATGCTTTGATCATATAGGCCTAATGCTAGTGTATGTGTGTAAAAAATTTGGAAATTTTGCAAATACGCTGGATGAGATCTGAGGTAAGAAGAGAAACTAGGTTAGTGGAAAATGACTTTCGTGCAAATTATGCGTTGCTTGGAAAATTTTAGAATGCTTAAAAGTGAGATTTGGACAACATTAACAGCTTGCAGGAGGAAAGTATGATATTTTTCTTCTTCAAGTCTGCAAGTGTTAAAAGAATATATTTAACTTGTGTTGTCTGCTTTGAAACTTTAACTAAGCGTGAACGCTGAGACCTTAACTGATTTTTCTATTGATTGGAATTAACTTCAAGATCTGTTCACTCATTCTGATATACAAATATCCACAGCAGACGACGGTTTACATGCAGCTCATGACTACCTTCCAGTGATCACACACATTTCTGGATATTTCCGTCAGTGGGGTACGAATGAGGGGTTCCTATGCGCTGGCCTCTCCTCAGATATACGTTTGACATCATTTTCAGCCATTATGCTTGTAACGGTAACAATCAATCCTCCTGGTATATCACTCAGAATTTTGATCTCTCCGAAAAAAGGTCTTCACCGCGACTGTCCCGTGAAATATGCAAAAAGTCATTCACGCACCCCCTCAATAAATTTTTGCGTACGCCCCTGATTGCAGTTATTCAATTAAAAAGAAGATTAAGTGTGACGAATGTAGAAAACAAATTGTTTCTACAATGGGCAATAAAAGCAATTTTGAAAATTAACAAAAAGCATTACCGAGCCAGTTTATTGTATCCACCGTCTGATATTGTGCGCATTGCGCTAATCAGCCATATTGTAACAGGAAAAATCACAACTTACGACAAATTTTTGAGGCCTTATTCGCAACGAGCGCTTAGTACACGTTATTTCATTTCAACCGCTTTGGACAAATTATATTTATCCTCTGATATTGTGCATATTGCGCTAATAATAATAATAACTATAGTAATACATTCGCTCAAATGTACGAATAATAAAAATAGTAATGCATTCGTTCAAATAACAATATTAATAACAATAATAGCAATATATTTGTTCAAATGTATTACTGAACAACTGTTGCTTTCTGAAAACGATGCAATTTCTTCATCCAAATTTGGTAAGCGTAGAAAGTTACAAAAACTCCACCAAAACATGCTGGGCATGCATGTGATTGATATAGCGGTAAATTGGTTGTTTCTTTTGAAAACTACAGTGCATACGACTGTCATTTTTGTCAATGTTTAAAAATAGGTCAATATTTTTGTAGCTGACCTAAAATAACAGTAATATTTCGAAAATTATTTACGTTTTACTTGAAAATTAGATAAACAACCTGAGTGTGTGTCATTCTAAGCCGTCAGCCTATGCACTTTAAAGGTATTTACAGTCGTGCGTTTTGGCTTTCTTCCTACACGTGATGATGACGTCAATATTATGCGTGACGCGACACGCCTGTGTTTCTAGATGGCCTTGGTGTGATCCTGGATATCCTCACGTGCTTATTCTTACCAATCAAACACTTGTAACAGTTTTGCTTGACTGCACACGTCGCGATGCACGGCTGACCTTTACGCAGGTGATGACATTAAAGTCGATGTGCCGACGCTTGTATGACGCGTTGAATGCAACCAATCAGATTTTAATGTCTGGAACTAAATTACCGGTACCGGCACTGTAGGCAGTGCCTTTAAAAAACTTGTCGACCCAAGTACTGCAGGGTAGTGACAATAAACAACACATTTTGATAAATGAAACTCATTCACACAAATTACCAAATGCAATTTAAAAACTGTGCTGGCAAACCAAAAATTATGGTTTAAAACAGTTAGGGGAAGGTGGGGCCCAGTGGGACGCTGTGCACAGAAGGGCAAACCATTTTAGAGTTAAGTTAGAAACTCTGAAAGCTTACTGTTTGCTGATTGTTTAGTCTTCAAACAGCAGTTATACTTTATGTTCAAAAAAGATACACCGATGCAGTAACGCTTCGAGAGATTCTATTGCTGTAGTGTTGGCAGTGAATTGGGTAAAGTACGGAATCACGGTATGGTTAAATTTTGAAGAAAAGTACGGTGCGAAATTACGTACAGTATTTTCTGGCATACTAAGATTCGGTACGGAAATACGGTGCTACTTTTTTATCTACCTTATCGTACTCTTCCCGGAAGCCTCATCTGCAGTCTTCAAAAGGCTTGTTTTGTTGAAGCCAAAAATCACGCAAAGCTTCGACTTTTCAGCTGTAACAAAAATTTCATTATTATAGCGCAAAATTCAATTAATTTCTACCAGTTTGACCTTACTTGAGTTTATTCACGTAGAAAAATTAGTGAAGCCTCTCTACTTCTGCTGATGTTTATTTCAGAACGCATTTACTGTTACGAAAGAACAAAAATTTAACAAAATAATTGGTAAAGAAAGGTACGGTCTAAGGCAGGGGTGCCCAACCAGTCGATCGTGATCTACCGGTCGATCTTCAAAGCCTTGGAGATCGATCGCGGGTGATTTTTTACAGGTATAAGAGTTTGCCGAACTAAAAGTTAAATCCTTATGTATACGTACATTTTTTTCAATCTGGCAACCCTGTTGTTGTTAGCAACGCTATTGGTAACAGCTTTCTACTAGCGAAGTGGGTGTTTCTTTAATTTAATCAATTTTGTTTTTAAAGTTGACATTTAATGCAATGACTGACGATTCTGATTATGCCACTTAAATCTGCAAAATTTTAACTTTAAAAATTTTCTTAAAAAACGTTTTTTTCTAAATGAAAAAAAAAATTAAAGGAGCTGAAATCACAACTAGCTACACAACAGTCTATTTTTACCAAGCCAAACACGAGAAGTAAGGCAGCTAAGATAGCATCATACCGAGTTTGCCACGTTCTTGAAACGAAGATGGAGAAATGGTCATGGAAACGTTTATAGAAGTTGCTGATTGACTGTAAGGGAATTTTAAAAGCAAGGATGACATTATCTCATCAATCAAAGACCTTCAGTTGTCGAGAAATACGGTGACAAGGCGATTTGAGGAAACCTTGCAGCTCAGTTGGAGAGAGAGATTGTTAGCTGGGAATGCTATTACTTCAATTTGATGGGTCAACAGACTCTGTGGATATGGCGCAACTGTGCACTTTCATAAGAATGGTGTTTGAGGACATGACTACAAAAAAGGAGCTCTTTGCATGTTGCCTCTTAAAGGACATCTACGGGATAAAGGCATTCCAAGCATTCATGAATTTTGCTAACAAAACCAAGCTGCCACTTGTCAAGCTTATTTACATTATAATTGATGGGGCACCCGCTATGGTGGGCAGTAGTAATTGGTTTATTGCTTTCCGCAAACAGAATGACTCTTATCCAACCTTTATTCATTATCATTGCATCATCCATCAACAGGCTTTATGTGGAAAAGTATTAAATAAGAAAGAGATGATGAATATTGCCATGAAAATTGTTTGCTCAATTCATGCAAGGAGCCTGCAGAGAAGACTTTTCCGCGCTCACTTGGAAGAGGCTGAGGTAGAGCACATAGACCTGCTGCTCCATACAGATGTGAGGTGGTTGAGCATAGGAAGATTTTTGGAAAGATTTGGGGAGCTGTTGCCTGAAATAAAAGAGTTACTCAAGCAATTTAAAGATGCTAAATATGAACAGCTTGAAGATGAACAGTTGCTCCTAGATTTGGCTTTTCTCACTGACCTTACTGCACTGATAAATGAACTAAATTTAGAGCTGCAGAGAAAAGAGAAAAATATAGTTGACATGGTCAGCTCTGTAAACCCATTTAAACGCAAGCTACAGCTGCTCTCAACCAAGCTGCAACGCCATGATCTGCGCGCTACTTTCAAGACGTAAATTCAGAACTTGTGCTTCAGAGCAAAATTACTGCACAGTTCAATAGTGCACGTCACATTAAGCAGATGCAAAGCCTATCATCAGAATTTGACGAGCGTTTCATTGACTTTGCATCAGTTGAGCCTATTGTCATCTACATGTGCTTTCCCATTTGCGACAGATATACATGTGGACAACATTGCCTGCAAAATTGGAGCACTCTTTCAGCTGAATATAACTGCAGTGGAAAATGAAATACTCTTCCTTTCAAAATGACATAGAGATAAAATCCAGGGCTTCCACTGAAATAGGGAAGATCTTGGAACTGCTGCTAGAAGAGAAATATTCCATTATAAAAAGATTTGATTTTTGTATATTAGCTTGTTTTGAATCAACCTACTCGTGTGAATCTGTATTTTCTCGCATGAAAATAACTTAATCTAGACACAGATCGGTTATTACAGATTAACATCTTCTGGCTTGCTTGAGACTTGTAACCACCAGCCACTGCCCTGGCTACGAAGAACTTCCTACATCGCCCCAGAGCCAGGTGCCTCACTAACGTTATAAATGAATGTATTTCCATGAAATAAATGTTATTTAAATATGTTTTTGGTTTAGTGCATTATGCATTATGTTTTTTATTCACTACATTATGTAAATGTAAGTTGTACGTGTAACTGAGATATACCAATAGACCCACCAGCATAGGCTCGATTTGTTTTGTTTCACAGCTTTGCCAGATTGGTAGATCTCCAGAGACTGGAAAATGTAAAAGTAGATCCCATGTCAATAAAGGTTGGGCACCCCTGGTCTAAGGCCACGGAAAAATTCCGTATGGTACTATTACGTGCGGTGTTATAGCAAAGCACATAATTCGAGTACCACGAAAAACTATTCCGTACCGCACCATACCTATTCCACTGGGCGTTGATTTGATTAACTTTTATTGTAAGAGTGGTTTTGGGAACTTAAAACTTCGTGGTGTAAGCTTGTAAAACTAATTTTTTCTTTTCTTACGCTTTGCATGAAATGCTGTACACATTTTCCACTCTTTATCTGCAAAGTCAATTTCCTTGCATGTAGCCAACTGTACCTGCCAACAATTGCTCTTAATTATTTCATTAGCGTATAAAATCAATAAGTAATTTGTGAAAATCTGATATAGATAAGGCAAAGGAGACTTCCCTTGGTCCAATTTGCACGTTCCTAAAGTGTTGACGTCTTCTCGATTTTCTGACCACAATTAGATAATTACCCTAAGATGAATTAGCTTGTTAAGATACATGGTGAAGCTCCTCCACCTTTCATAATTGAATTAACACACCCAAATAACTGTGTTAATCCGTCACATACATCTTTTGCTTTCGTATCAAGAATAACATCAACGTATGGCAAAATCAATCTTTATAGAAATAGGTCGCTGAACTAGCAGAAACAAAGTGATAGACAAAAATCTTGTTGGTGGTACAAAATTTTAATATAGCTTTGAAAAAAGCTGTTTTAGCCATAAGCTTTTCGTGACGCTCTCATCAGTGGCGGTATCGCGTCAAAAGGGAAGATCTAGAGTGAATTGAG
This sequence comes from Trididemnum clinides, assembly GCA_963675345.1. Classification (NCBI taxonomy): domain Eukaryota; kingdom Metazoa; phylum Chordata; class Ascidiacea; order Aplousobranchia; family Didemnidae; genus Trididemnum; species Trididemnum clinides. The sequence goes on from OY776302.1 coordinate 16,042,381, forward strand.
TCTTTTATGTGAATAATTTGGATGTTACGTAATCAAGACAGGCCAATGATTGCGTTTGTATTGCAAAGCGCGCGAAAGAAAGATTTCGCAAGTGCGAAAGTTAAAGAAAGCGCGACAGGAGGCCAAATGCTACGATTATCGAAAGAGTTTGAGAGTGTAAACAAACTCTTTCTGTCTGCATAACACCGGGTGTCGAGTCTTGATATAAGTAGCCTCTAAAAGTTTGAGATGAAAAGAGCTGCGCGCTGCGGCGAGGATTGAAAACCGCTTATCATCATAGTTTAATGCGCATCGATCATTATCTAAAAGATGCTGACCAATGGCCGAGTCACAATCCGGTTTGGTGTCGGTTCGTTTGCACGATCTGTGTGGTTGAGATCGGCGTGGACGAGTCAATTGCTGTCTTAACCATTGCGGAACATGTTGCTTGATACGATCCTGTAGTCGTTGAGATGTTCGCCCTACGTACCGACTATCACAGTGGCACTTGTATTCATATATGACAAGGCTTTTCTGAATGGCAGGTAGAACATCCTTAGGGGCCACAGGCAGCATGCGCTTAGACGTAAAGACCAGGCGGGTGCTGACGGAACCATAGCAGCTTTCCACGGCGGTTTTGACTTCTTTTTCTAAGTTTGTAGATGGCTTACCTATCCAAGGGACCCTCAAGTACACAGGACACTTTTCAGGGCCAAATCGCTTAAGGGTGGAGAACTGAGCAATTTTCTTGGTGATCTGAGTATTGATGATGTTTTTAGGATAGCCATTGTCCAGTAATATCTTCTTAATCCGTTCTATTTCTTCATTGAGTCTACGCTTGGTGCAAACCATTAGAGCTCGATGCACCAATGTAGATATTAGACTTATTTTGCGTTTGAGAGGACTAAAGGACTCCCAACGCAAATACTGGCCAGTGAAAGTGGGTTTACGGTATACACTGGTCTCCAAGCCAACATCTGTTCTTTCGACATAGACGTCAAGAAACGGTAGACATTTCTCTTTCTCTTTTTCAAAGGTGAATTTGAGGGATGGATGAAGGCAGTTAAGTTTGGTCAGAAATTCATCTGCTTCAGCTTCGTGATCGAAGATGGCAAACGTGTCGTCAACATATCTGAAGTATGTTGAAGGCTTTTGCGTTTGAGAAAATAACTTTTCTTCATAATATCCAACGAAGATGTTGGCCAAAGCCGGACCAAGTGGTGATCCCATAGCTACTCCGTCTGTTTGCTTGTACATGGTGTTATTGAAGCTGAACTCAACTGAGGATGTAGCGCTCTTCATCAATTCAACAAACACGTCCTTTGGAATGACTGGTCGGGAATTAGACTGGTCGTAGAGGGCTTCCGAACAGATTTTGATGGTTTCCTCAAGGGGAACGTTGGTGAACAAGCTGGATACATCAAAAGAACACATGAAGACATTGGGGTCGATGTCAAGATTTTGCATGGTCTTAGCAAACGTAAACGAATCTGATATGCAGTGTGACGAAAACCGCTCCAACACAGGTTGTAATAGGCTAGCCAACCACTTGCCAAGTTCATGATGGGACGAACCTGTCATAGACAGTATTGGGCGAAGTGGAGTGCCTTCTTTGTGTGTTTTCGGCAAACCATACATTCGAGGTCTTTGCGATCCAGTTGGTCGTATTGCGTCATATATCCACTTCGGCATGTGATCGGCTTTGACTAAGTCAAGCAACCGCTTCTGAAGGCGCGATTCAATGATGGCTGTGTTGTCATTGCTGGAGACCGGACCAAGTCTTCTAAATTTTGATTGATCATCAAGTATCTTGTTCATTTTATCGACGTAGTCGCTTTTGTTTAAAAGGACAACGCCGGAGCCTTTGTCGGGTTTGGTGACAATGATATCATCATTCTTTCGTAACCGGTTGATTGCACGAAAGCACTCTTTATGCATTGTGAAGTCACGTGAGTCTATCGTGCTGTCACTGTACAAATGAGCAAGGTCGGCAAGTCGGGCTTTCAAAGCAGTAGCAAAAAAAAAAAAAAATTTTGTACCACCAACAAGATTTTTGTGTACTTTCGCCTTCGGTACACCAAACAGCAAATAGCTGTTTTGAACAATGTGGTAAGAACTAGAGGAAAAGTCAGAACTCTTAAGTTCTCTGCAGCCTTTCTTAAGGCTTGCATTTCTAAAAGAGTTGCCCCTAAGTACATCGTGGCTCGCATTGAACGATCACGAGCCAGGCACAGCCCAGAGATGGAACGCGCTTTTCTAACAGATGATGTTGAAAAGCTAACAGAGCAATCAAGAAAACTTCAAACAATTAACCAATCACATTGGCGGGCGGCCCGCGAATTTCTAACATTCTTCGACACAATCAGATTCTGCAGATACCTGGCACTACTTGATGAAAGAACGAAATCAAAATGGAAGAACAAAAACGAGCGATTGCTTGCTTTACTCAGACGTGACCGTTTCGGCAATGCTCTCGGTGATACTACTAGGCATGTTCTGAATCTTTCAGATTATGTCTTGTCTGACACTGAAAGTTTCGTGCTGTCGCATGGTCTTAACTTTGGGTTGCCACCCAGGTATCTGTGCAAAGAAGAAATCTTCGCCGAATTTGAGTCACTGTGGGCACAGCTTTTACATCACAGTGCCAGTTCTGTTGAACAACGCACTGCTTTGAAAGCCCGACTTGCCGACCTTGCTCATTTGTACAGTGACAGCACGATAGACTCACGTGACTTCACAATGCATAAAGAGTGCTTTCGTGCAATCAACCGGTTACGAAAGAATGATGATATCATTGTCACCAAACCCGACAAAGGCTCCGGCGTTGTCCTTTTAAACAAAAGCGACTACGTCGATAAAATGAACAAGATACTTGATGATCAATCAAAATTTAGAAGACTTGGTCCGGTCTCCAGCAATGACAACACAGCCATCATTGAATCGCGCCTTCAGAAGCGGTTGCTTGACTTAGTCAAAGCCGATCACATGCCGAAGTGGATATATGACGCAATACGACCAACTGGATCGCAAAGACCTCGAATGTATGGTTTGCCGAAAACACACAAAGAAGGCACTCCACTTCGCCCAATACTGTCTATGACAGGTTCGTCCCATCATGAACTTGGCAAGTGGTTGGCTAGCCTATTACAACCTGTGTTGGAGCGGTTTTCGTCACACTGCATATCAGATTCGTTTACGTTTGCTAAGACCATGCAAAATCTTGACATCGACCCCAATGTCTTCATGTGTTCTTTTGATGTATCCAGCTTGTTCACCAACGTTCCCCTTGAGGAAACCATCAAAATCTGTTCGGAAGCCCTCTACGACCAGTCTAATTCCCGACCAGTCATTCCAAAGGACGTGTTTGTTGAATTGATGAAGAGCGCTACATCCTCAGTTGAGTTCAGCTTCAATAACACCATGTACAAGCAAACAGACGGAGTAGCTATGGGATCACCACTTGGTCCGGCTTTGGCCAACATCTTCGTTGGATATTATGAAGAAAAGTTATTTTCTCAAACGCAAAAGCCTTCAACATACTTCAGATATGTTGACGACACGTTTGCCATCTTCGATCACGAAGCTGAAGCAGATGAATTTCTGACCAAACTTAACTGCCTTCATCCATCCCTCAAATTCACCTTTGAAAAAGAGAAAGAGAAATGTCTACCGTTTCTTGACGTCTATGTCGAAAGAACAGATGTTGGCTTGGAGACCAGTGTATACCGTAAACCCACTTTCACTGGCCAGTATTTGCGTTGGGAGTCCTTTAGTCCTCTCAAACGCAAAATAAGTCTAATATCTACATTGGTGCATCGAGCTCTAATGGTTTGCACCAAGCGTAGACTCAATGAAGAAATAGAACGGATTAAGAAGATATTACTGGACAATGGCTATCCTAAAAACATCATCAATACTCAGATCACCAAGAAAATTGCTCAGTTCTCCACCCTTAAGCGATTTGGCCCTGAAAAGTGTCCTGTGTACTTGAGGGTCCCTTGGATAGGTAAGCCATCTACAAACTTAGAAAAAGAAGTCAAAACCGCCGTGGAAAGCTGCTATGGTTCCGTCAGCACCCGCCTGGTCTTTACGTCTAAGCGCATGCTGCCTGTGGCCCCTAAGGATGTTCTACCTGCCATTCAGAAAAGCCTTGTCATATATGAATACAAGTGCCACTGTGATAGTCGGTACGTAGGGCGAACATCTCAACGACTACAGGATCGTATCAAGCAACATGTTCCGCAATGGTTAAGACAGCAATTGACTCGTCCACGCCGATCTCAACCACACAGATCGTGCAAACGAACCGACACCAAACCGGATTGTGACTCGGCCATTGGTCAGCATCTTTTAGATAATGATCGATGCGCATTAAACTATGATGATAAGCGGTTTTCAATCCTCGCCGCAGCGCGCAGCTCTTTTCATCTCAAACTTTTAGAGGCTACTTATATCAAGACTCGACACCCGGTGTTATGCAGACAGAAAGAGTTTGTTTACACTCTCAAACTCTTTCGATAATCGTAGCATTTGGCCTCCTGTCGCGCTTTCTTTAACTTTCGCACTTGCGAAATCTTTCTTTCGCGCGCTTTGCAATACAAACGCAATCATTGGCCTGTCTTGATTACGTAACATCCAAATTATTCACATAAAAGACTCAATTCACTCTAGATCTTCCCTTTTGACGCGATACCGCCACTGATGAGAGCGTCACGAAAAGCTTATGGCTAAAACAGCTTTTTTCAAAGCTATATTAAAAGTGATAGACAATAGATCTGGTTATGGGTACTAATCACCAGAGTTTCAAATTAATCATGCTATATCAAAACAAATAGTTGGAATGCCCACTTTACCAAGATGGTTCGTTTTACGCTACTTTACAGGTTTGTAATAGAGTGGCAGCCCTCAGTGAGCAATGTTGCCATAATATGTGTTGATTTTCGAAAGGTTTAGCGCCAAAAATAAAGTCAAATGTTCTAGGCCCACAATGTTTAAGTTAATTGTTTGCAGTTTGTTCTATTCTTCGTGATAGCTCACACTGGTTTGGTCAAAAACCAGCTAGCTCTGATTAAGAGTGTAGCAAGAGTGTGGGAAAGGCCCTGTTTTGATCTGAATTTTTTAGTGCCTTTGAAACAAGATTATTATATTTGACCTCAGAAAATATTTTTAATGATTGCTTTAAGACGCCTGATTCTTAAAAAAGCCATGTCGGTATTTCAAAAATAAAATGAAAACGATTGTCACCAAAACTTTAATCCAGCACAGAAAATTCAGCCCTCCTTTCCAAATAATTGCATGTGTATATTATTCTGCACCATTTAGAATGAAAAAAATGCAGGAATTAACATCAAAAATAAATTTTAACGGTTCCTTTCCAGTAATTTAATGATTCGTATCTTGTTACCAGTAGTAACAATTAAAGTTTACTACTTGAAGCTTATTTTGATTTTCGACTTGTCTTGTAATTATTTTTACTCAAGTAAAGATATACATGGCTAGCCGGATTGGCCGGCTTGGCCGCAAGGCTTCCCACCAGTAATGCCGAGAATAACAATATCGGTTCATCCTGTGTCAATTAGCAGTCGCTTCAGCGTGGTGGTGCGGTTCCCGACCCCGTTCGGGGTGGGTGGAAATGGCTGTTGGCCTTTCCGAGAGTACCTCCATCTCAAGGAAAATGAGGGGTAAACCAGCCAACCAATCAAGGGTGCCAGTTATCCCGAGCACTCCCCTCATGCAACTATATCTTTTGCCGTGCTGTAGTTTAAATGACCGCAGAAGGGTAGCAATCAGCCTATTTATAATCGGTCGATTGTTTCTTCTTCTCTTCTCTTACCTCGCTTTTCCTCGTAATCTCATTTACCTTCTTCTGCTTATGAGCGGCAAGTTTCATCCTAATCCTTGCCCCGTCTCTCCCTGTTCAGTGTGCGCTTGAAGTGTGACCTGGAGGGGTAGGTCGGTCCAATGCTGCACCTGTTCCAAACGGACCCATTTCAGGTGCTGACTGCAGTTGACCCTCGATTTAACGGACTGTGAAAAAAAATTGAAATTTAGTAATAGCAGGCACTTTTCATTTATGTCAAAATTGCAATTGCAGTTAAAATGTTTGTAAAAAGCACAACGTTGTATTGTTTCTCTTGGGCATTGCTTGTAAACAAGGTAGTGCTCACTATCGTACTGATACGTAACAACACATGTAATATTCCTAAATAATGGATGGTCTATATCTAGTACAGAGCTCCATTTTGCATTTCTCTGCCTTTGTGCAAGCATCAATCTACATTACTTAGAACGTAATCAAGATGCCGAAACAATTGGAAAAACGTAAACGTGTAAATTTGCCTGTAATAAAGAAGCAGTCTTTTGAGTGATGAAGAAAAGCAACAATTACTAAGAAGCAGTCTTTCGAGTTTCAGATTTTGTATGTCAAAACTGAAGGTGTCAACTTTGCGAACTTACAGTGACGCTTTGATTGATTTCTCCTTATACAGCCACCTACCGGCACATTACCGCAGAAATCTGTGAATGGTCAGGGAGCTGATCATCAAAGAAAAGTATATGGGTGGTCGCCAGACCAAACTTAGCGATATTTTTACTCCTTGCTCTTCTATTAATTCTGCTGATCCCAGCAACAATGCTCCGCATGTCAGTAGTACTCCCGCCACCTCTGAATTTGAATATGAAGATTGCCATCAGACAATGATAGCCTCCGATTCAGATCTGCCAATGATCATCTCCAACTCTGACTAATTACATCTGAATTAGTGTAAGACACACATCTACACAACGTATTATTGCAGTTTCAGCAGCTACCAATAAACGCAAAGTAAACTAAATACTAAATAGCTGTGTGTTTTGTTTATATTCTCAACACAATTTACAAATTACCATGTGCAGATATGTTTACCAAATATGACACATTGTAACTGTAGAGCATTTATTTTGCTTGGCATTTTTGAGCTAACCTGCGGCATATTTCTCAGCAACGGACAAACTTCGGTCCGCACTAGTCCGTTAAATGGAGGGTCAGCTGTATTCTCTTTCTTCAGGTTCAATCGTCTAGGTTGCTCTCAATTCTGGAGCTGTCCTCCTTACTGCATCCCTGTTTTCCCTGGGGTCCTCAACCTTCCAGCACAGTGACTTCTTCTTTGGCCCTCCAAAATATACACCTCCACAGTTCAATTTGGTCCGTATGCACCCCCTCTGCCAATGCACCGCTCCCGCCCCATTCTCATCTACAAACATCCACCGTCCTCCCACCCACTTCGTATCTCCTCCCTCTACACCCTCCCAATTCCCTCATGTTTTTCGCTGTTCTCCTATACCCTTCTGCTTTTTCTCCCTCTCCAATCTTTTATAAGATTCTTCAACGGAATACCAGAGATCTTCTAGCCAGAAGCGCTGAAATTCTATATTTTATCCCGTCTCATCCTGTGAATCTTGTCTGTGTACAGGAGTCCAACCTTCACTTGTCTTCCTCTTTCCTGATCTCTGGATACAGTGCTCTGCCATCTGATTGCACTCACTCCCGTTCAAGCATTCTTTTTCCCGATGAGCCGCGCGCTAGTGGTAATGTCATACCTTATGTCAGGCACGGCCTATCCTTTTCTTAACTTTCTACGGACTCTTTTTTTGCATGATCTTTTATCTGACTACGTAGTGGTCAACATCTCACCAAACAACTCTTCTTCGCTCGCTTTCCTCAATGTTTATGCTTCCCTTATTCGCCCCTTTTCTACGAATAGCACAATCTACTCATTTTCCTCTTCCATTTTTCCTCCTTTAGAAATCTTTTCATTCTGGGAAACTTCAACTGGCATCACCCCCTCTGGGACTCAAAAGGTACTTCTTACCCCAATGGGAAGGAAGTATTTGATTGGATCATCTCCTCTGGCCTCCTTCCTTTCAATAACCTCGCCCTCCAAATTTTCTTCATCGCTCCTCCCCTGACATCTCCTTTGCTTCTTCTTTTCTTACTTTTTCTTGCTCCTGGGAGGTGCTTCAATACTTGGGCTCTAATCACCTACCAATTGGACTAACCCTTCTTCTTTCTCCGCTCTTCCGCCCCAACGTAGGGTCCTCTTCCTACAATTTTCAGAAAGCTTGTTCCGATAACTTTGTCTTTTACTTCGACTCTCACCGTCCTTTTGCGCAGGAATACTTATCTCTTTCTCCTTCTTCTGCTGCGGCTCTCTTTACTTATCTCGCACTGCATCTGGCCAAATTTTCCATTCCTTTCGGGTGCGTCAAACGCCAATCTCAAGCCTAAGGGTCTCCAAAAGTGGAAGAAGCGGTAGGTGAAAAACGTAAGGCTTTTGTTGCCGCTCGTAGAAGCAATGACAATCGTCAGGCTTACGTCTCTGCTTCCCGACATGCTTCGTCTGTTATTGCCAAGGCCAAGGCTAAGGCTAAGGTATGGCAGGCGACATGCTTATCTCCCTCTTTCCTAAATCTGTGTATCCTCTTCTCCGTTTTATTGCTAGTTCTTCTTCCTCATCTTCCTCTTCTGCAAACTTTTTCAAATGTTCTTCTCCCAGGGTGTCGGCATCGGTCTTCGGCGACTACACGAGGTCTTGCTTTTCTGTCTCCCAGCGAAAGGCTTCGCACATTAGGATCAGAAGCTACCTGTCCGAGTTCCCCAAACTACACGCCCTGAGAAGTCTGATTACTCTTTCTGCTCTCTCTTCTCCCCCGCTGAATTTATCGATGCTACCACAAACCTTTTCTCGCCCTTGGCCGCTGGCTCAAACCAAGTCACCTATTCCATGCTAAAACACCTTCCTTGCACTGGTATGGATTTTCATCTTCACATCTTCAATCATTTCTGGTCTTTGCGTTCTTTTTCTTCAATCTGGAAGACTTCTTCTATCATTTACATACATAAGATGTGAAAGCTTCTCAACTCTTCTGCTTCTTTCGGATTTGTCTTTCTCACCTCCTGCGTCTCAAAGTTTTTCAACGCATCATTCTATCGCATCTACTCTTCTTTCTGGAGTCTTACTCCATTCTCTCTCACCACCAGGACGGTTTCCGCCCTGAGCGGTCTACTCTCGTTCAAATTCGATTACTTTTTCAGTCAAATTCAGACGGATTTAACAATCCTAAGCTGGGCTATCAAACAATTCTGGCAACTAGTGACTTCTCTTAAGGTTTTTAACTCTGTCTGGCATCCAGCCATTTTATACAAACTTTTTTTCGGCAGGCCTACCTCCTTGCTTTGCTCGTTAAACTCAATCTTTCTTTTCTAATAGGCGCGCTTGCGTGGTTTTTCAAAATCACAAAAGTCGCTCCTTCTGAATCCGTCGAGATGTTCAGCAAGTTCTGTTCCTGGCCATGTACTTTTCTCTCTTTTCATCAATGATCTCTCTGCTTTTCTACCTTCTTCTGTCAGCTACTGTGTTTATGCTGATTACCTGGCCATCTGGTCCACCTCCTCCTCAGTCCTGCTGCGGTAAAGGCCACTCAAGAAGCTCTAATTTGCCTGAAGCCCTGGTCTGAATACTGGAGTTTTTCTCTCAATCTGAGCAAATGTTTTCTCAGTAGACCCCCTCCAAGCTAATCTCCAGCCCCAACTCATTTTATTCAAATCTCTCATTCGCTTCAATACCACTCCAACTTTCCTTGGAGTCACCTTCGACCTCACTCTTTCCTTTTTTTAAACATTTATCTTCGCTAAAGTCGAGGTTTTTCCCTCGTATCGAGGCCTTACACTGTTTCTCTGCTTCCTCATAGGGCCCTTTTAAAGAATCTCTCTCTCTCTCTTTCTTTCTTTTGTAGAAAGCTTTTGTTCTGCCAGCATAGAAACATTCGCAAATTGGAATGCCATCACCGAGCGGCCAGCCGTGCCATCACCGGGTGCCTCTCGTTCTCCCCTATTTTACTTTTCCTTTTTGAGGTGTCTCTATCTCTCTTACGAGTCACTCTGACTCATTTTGCCCTGTCTTCTTATGAACAGGCCCTTCTCTTCCAATCCCCTTTCCTATTTCAGGTTGGGCCAGACTTGGAGAAAAATCAAGACTTTTTAGATCCTCCTGGAAAGCTTCTGCACTTTTTTCTCTCACTCGCTCATGCTTTCTCCTACACCTTCTGCGGAGGTTTTTTTCACTTGCCCCTCCTCTCTTCCCTGGAATTCGCCTTGCTTTACTGTGGAGTCCATCCTTTCCTCTCCATGCTCCCGCTTTAATCCCCTTCTTTCTCGCCAAGGTGCGGCTCCCGTTTACCTTGACTCTCTCTCATCTCACGATCTGGTGATGTGTTGTTTTTTCCTTTGGCAAAGGCGGCACTGACGTCCATGCCAACTGTTCATTTGGTAGCCTTGAGAATTTTTTGGCAGGCCAAGTTTATTTAAGTTTTTCTCCTGAAGCCTACGCCATTCTGCAAGCTATCTGCTGGTCTCGGCAGCACTAATAAGTCTTTCATTCCTCTTCTTCTCTCTCCTTCTCCGATTCTCGCTCTGTCCTCTCCCCCATGCTTTCTTTTGCCTCATACTCTCTGACAGATCTAGCAGAAACTGTTTTCTCTCTTCTCCTGTACTACCAGGCTACAATAGATCCCCGGAGACTCATTTCTCCTGGACAACAATACGGCTAATAAGTTGGCCGGGTGAGGTGTGCTACTCCTACCTTCTACAATTCCTTGTACTCTCTTTCCTCCGATCTGTCGTATCGTCTCTTCTTTTTTCTCGAACTGGTGGCGTACTGCTCATCTAAATTCTTCAACAAAATTCCACCTTGTATCCACTGAGAAGCTTGTGCTTTTTCGTCAGCCACACTGTATCCTCTCTCGTCTTCGATTTAAGGACACAGCCTTCTGTTAAACTCTTATCTCTCTAGATTTGGCAGAAACAAGAATTCTTCATGCAGCGCCTGCAGTCACCTGTCTCAAAACATCTCTCATCTCATTCTGCACTGTCCTACTACGGATTCTTTGCTCTTTGGCGACTCTCTGTTTCTCTGCGATCTTTGGTCCAGGCCCTGGAGAATTGTCCGGTTCTGGAGCTCCATGGTCTTCCGCCATTTCCCGATCCCTCCGAAGGAGTCGGATAACAACAACAACAAACCCGCTACACCGTATTTATAGTTGTAAAAACAGCAGTAAAAAATTCATGTTTCTTACATAGCCAAATCTCTCCGAAAGAAAACTATCAATATTTGTGACGGAATCCGAGTAAAAAACATTATGGGGTTTGCCCATAACAGCTGCATATCACCCAAATTTCTCGAGTCCCCGGAAACGTCTTACTTGCCCTATTTTTCCCATAGGCGTTTTTAAACTTAATAAACATTTATCCGTTAAATTCCAAAGTGATTGAAAGCGTATCAAAATTTCCGACTTTCGAGGCCCAAATGGACACGATTTTTTGGAAAAAATATTTCCGTCTCTTTATCCTTCAGTAAAATGCATTTCCATACGACTGCGGTTTGAACACCACAATTATTTTCGTAATTGATATGTGTTACATAACATTTGAGTGGTTCATTGGCCCCCCAAGTTTCTCCTACCAGTAGTTCATTGATGCACCTTTTTCTGTTTTAGGCAATTTCAATTTTTTTCCTTGAAGTTTGATTCAAACTACAATCATGAAAAACGATACTTTGTCAGACTTATGGCAATAAAAAATATTATGAAATTTGAGGAATATACAGACGATAGTTTGTATAATAATTATTGTCACTGAATAGGATTATTTCACATTTCCGATTATTATCATAAAAATCCGTCATCATATTTTTGAGTATTTGCATGTTGTAGCCTATGTATTCTGTTTTACCTTTGGCTGCTGCAATCATCCGCTGATCAGTGATAGCAATATCTTTAAGTTTTGTATCGTGACGTCGAATATTTGCTGTTCAGTTGGAGTTGTTTTTGTCTTAATTCGAATAGTTCATGGCTATACTTGATATAAATACAATCTGGTAAAAGTCATTTCAATTAAAGGCTTTGTCTAGTTTAGGCTTACATGTTGTGTGAGATTTGTCTAGTTGTCAGAAAATTGAAACTAGCCTATAAATGAGATATTTGTGATTGCATCAAGTGTAATTGCCCGTTTCGCTCGATTAATTTTTATTCAAAGTCTTTTCACTGAAATTTGTAAAATTGTTTTAGATACAGTACCATAAATTGGTTGATTTCTGGATAATTATTGATGTTTTATTGCACGATTATCAGCTGTGCCTTTTAAGATGGCAAAAACTGCTTCTGAAGCGATCAACAAGACATTAGAGTACAATAAAAACAATGAAAATACAAATCAAGCAAATTCTACTGATTTTTAAAATTGTTTTAGATGGTAATTATTACTGCAAACGCAGCGACGGCACTTCTCATGTGGCTAAAATGATTCAAAAACGAGTCAATGTTCTGCGGGTAATTGCCTAGAATATTATATACATTATTGAAGCTTCAATAAGGCTTGCATTTTGATTTTGCTTTCTTTTCAAAGAAAAAGTTATCGAAGGTTTTCAATTGCCTTTAGTTATGAGCTTTCCAAAGCTGAGAAAGTGATTGGCTCTCCTGAGAAACTTTTGGCAGATTTTGGCAAGCTGAACTACCGCAGTTAGTGGACCTGGGTCTTGCTTGACATTTTGTACGATTTTCGAGACACTCTATCAATAAAAGATTTACATGTAAGAGAAACGACAACCATCACCCAGGCTGATATCTTTCGTTATTGCAGTCACTCAACATGGTCAAGTATTGGAAAGGTCAGCACGTAATGTGTGAAATACAAAAGATATCAAAGAGCACTCGAGATCGCAATTGTTCAAGAAGCTACGCCTTAAATGCTTGCTTAAAACGGAAGTCGTTACAAAAAAAGAAAATTTGACAAAAAGAGATACTTTTGCTCACAAAAACCAAAGTCTTGTTTGTACGTGGGGTTCTTTTGTATTTAAGTACCGTACTATTAAAATGAGTTTGTAGTGTAGGTATGTGAATTGCTTTTAAATGACAGATCCACAAATGTATTGCCGTCGCACTTTACAGTTAAAAGCATTTTGCCAGTTAATAATTAATTGGGCCCGCTAAAGCCAATAAAGTCAAAACTTTTTCAGGACCTTGTTACCTGATCAAACGTGTACTAACGTTCGTTTCAGGTGTTCAGGAGTCTGTTTTGGTAGACTTTATAAGTCAAAACTTGTCAAAATTGTCTTCATCAAAAATTTCCTTACAAAAACGAACAAATTTAGATTTTTTTGAATTTTTGAGCTGCTATTAAAATTTTATGCGCAGCTTTATTTGATTTTAAACTTCTGAAATAGTTGCAATGGTAAAAATGCGTGCGGTAATTGAGAAGGAAATAGCACTTATTATGCATCAAATCGTCATTGTTGATGCATAAACACATAATGGTTAGACAATTAATCTATTCCTATAAAACCTTTGCACTCTTTACACGTGGTCTTTTTAAGTCGTAGCTTGCAAAGCAAAGAATGCCTAAACAAGCCACATCTTCTACAGCGAAAGTTAGACAAATTTGCCAGGAATATCCGGATGAGTTTTCGGCAACTCGTGCCCGCCCGCGACTTGCGATGCGACCTTTGCGACGTGCTAGTCAAATGCGACAAAAAGTTTTTTGTGGAAAGCCACCGAAAAAGTAAGCAACACCAAAGAAAGTTGGAGACGAAGAGCAAATCCCAAAGTAAGCAAACCTTTTTACAACTCTATCAAGTAAACTTCAAGGAGCAGGTTGTCTCTTTATTCTTAGCTGCAGATATCCCACTTCATAAACTGAACCATCCTTCTTTAAAGTCTCTGTTTGCTACAATGGGAAAAGTATTGCTTTCGGAGACTGCAGCCCGGGCATGTGTTGCTAAATTAGCATCCCAAAAAGAAAAGCAAATTCAAGAATTACTTCGTGACAAAAAAATTTTTTTAAATTGTGGATGAAGCAGAGATTGCTAAACACAAGTATATTAGTGTGCTTGTCGGCAGCTTAGATGCCCCAAATCAGACATTCCTCGTTGATTGCCATCTACTTGACAGCGGTAGCAATGTTAATAGCAGTATTATTCTGCACACTGTGGATGACATATTGAGACAACTTGAAATAAAACGCGAGAATGTTTCATTTTTCTTGATTGATGCTGCTCGGTACATGTCTTTGGCTGGAAAGACATTAAAGAAATTATACCCTTCTTTGATGCATGTCACATGCGTTGCGCACTTACTACATAACTGCGCTATGCGTGTGCGTGCTCATTTTAAAAATATTGATGAAATAATAGCAACGATCAAGGCAGCAACAATCAAAAACAAAGATCGCAAGAAAGATTTTCATAATGCTGGTCTGCCATCTCCTCCTGACCCTGTAATCACAAGATGGACAACTTGGCTTAGAGCTGCCTTATATTACAGTGAGAACCTTCCAGCTGTTCGTACCATTGTCAACAATTGGACTAGTGCAGGCCTCTTAGTCAGCAGAGCAAAAGACGCTATTAATGTGGAAGATTTGGTGCCGGACTTGGTTACAATAAATCAATACCGGACTCTAGCAGCCAACGTATAGTTCTTAGAAGGAAGTGCCTGCACGATAACCGAAGCATACGGACTGCTGAAGAATATGCAATTCGATGATGATCCGTGTGCAATTAAAAATTACATTAAAAAACGACTATCCAACTCTAATTTAGAAACAATAATAAACTGTACCAACTTGACAATTGACCCAAAAAGCTACGCACTATTGCAAAAAGCCCAGCCAACCTCTGCTGCTGTTGAGAGGTCGTTTCCTATGTTCAGAAAATTGCTGAGAAAAGACAGAAATTTTGATGTTAAGAACGTAAAAAAATATATGATGCTGTATTACAATAAAAAGTTCTGGTAATTATACTGTGTGGCGTTCGTTAAAAACATCATAGACAGACTGTTAATGTACAGTACAGTTGCGATAACAACGCATTTTTTGTATTACACACTAATTGATACCGGTACACACAATGGCTCGTTATCCTAGGTTTTGACGTCATGCGTCGCTTTGTTGCATTAGCTTCAAGACTGAGTGATTGAGAAAATGTTTAAAGTAGGCTACCTTCTTCTTTAAAAATTTATGTAAATTGCGGATTATAAAACATTTTTAATCAAAAAAGCGCAACAAGACATAAGTGATAGGCGAAAGCGGTTAGGTCAAAATAAAGTCAAAATTTTGCTAAAATAACGTCAAAAATATATTTTTTTAGGTCACAAAAAATGGTCCTAATAATTAAACATTAATGCTTAAAAACACCACCTACTTATTTTCATAACATTACGACTGTCATGCTTACTATTGTATTGCATGACAGGGATCTCTCAGACTCCTATAGGTTTCTTAAGGATAATTATTATCCTTTGTTGCAGACTGACTGACTTCATTTACAACACAAGTTAAATTTGCACATTTGCTAGTACGCATCCCATAGTATTCTTGTTTTGTCAATCATGATCAAATATGGCAACATGAATTATCATGTTCACGCAAATGTTTGATTGCCTTATTTGGATATCTTGAAACTTTTACAGGTGTTGAGTAAAACTGTAGTGCATTCTGTGGTTTTGGTGAACAAATATAAGGAGCAACTAGTTGGTTATTATATTGTTGGTCTACGCTGGCTACTATTGAATCTATTCAATCAAACTTTTTTCTTATAAAATGGCAATAGTATTTCTCGGGTTTCTGGCAGCTTTTCCTATTATCGTAAGCAGTAGATAAATTATGTCGGAACATACGACTTTCGTTTAGAATGTATAAATACGCATACTATTTTATCACAAGTTATTGGTCAACAAATGTTATATTATAACAACGAGCGTGCAAACAGAGTGAGAATGTTTATGAGTCGCCCTCAATATTCGATTTCTACAAAAGCGTCTGTTTATCCAGAGTTCGTATCTTGCACAGTCGCCATAGCTTATTTTATAAAAAGATCTTAATAGTCGCTGCAAACAAGCGAACGAAATCCAACCTGAACTAGCCTGAACCACACACTTGAGAGAAAACATGAGCGGAAAATAAAAAGCAGATTGTTGTTCCAAACAATAGTATCTGTTGGAAAGTTGATAAAACTGGTGATGATGAGTGCTTTTACTGCAACGACCCTCACTCCAGGTCTCATAATAAATAATGGCTAAATTAGGTGCCAACCAATCTTGCTCAAAATGGATTCAAGAGGCATGTTCTAGATGCGATGAGAATAATGGTTATATATTTTGTATGAAAATTTTGCTTCCGTATTCAAAACCTTTTATTGCAAATACATTCGTTTATTTGGGCTTATTTCTGCAGGCTACAAGTTTTAGGAGGATTTACTTTACCCCACCTTGATGGGATAAAGTGGACTTAGGCAGGCAGTTTCTAAGTGGCAGATGAACCTAAATGTTTTAAGTTTTTTGACTGTATTTCATCATCTAAATGCTCATCATGTGAAAGAAGGCTTACGTAGTACTGTTTTGCTCTAACTAGGTAGGTCTAAGGTGCGACTTACGTACTTGCCCTGTTTCAAGGTGCAACGAGCGATTATTGAGTTAAGTGTTTTGTAACGGTAGATTTTTCTGTCTTGAATTCTTGTTTTTGTTTAAAAATAGAAATGTTTTTGTTTGAAAATGGCTCAGTAGGCATCTATTTCTTTTATGGCTTTGGGGAAGAGAATGGCTTCTTTTAATGCCATGGCCAAATTAAAGCAAACATCACAGCTGAAGAAAACTTAATGTCACAACTATAAATACAAAAACGGTGCCACCAAATCGTCAAATAGGTCTACCACAAAATAGTCCATTTCTGTAATTGCAAAAGCGAAGGCGTCACAACGAGGGCGTCATTATGACTGTGTTTCACCCCCTTTTTGGGTTCGTGTAAGCAATGAACAGAGCACATAGATTTAAGGTAAAGCGAGAAACTTGAAATCATAAATTTTATTTGGAAAAAAAGCGCACCAAATCGTGAAAATCTTATGCGCAGAAAATACAAGAAATTTTCGTTACTGCAAGCCGACATTCTCAATTCCGACGCTAGTGATGGGGACTCTGCAAGCGACGCCGACTCATACTATAAAGCAAGGATTTCTTCTTTTGCTGATATGCTGCTTGTTAAGGAATCTATAATTGTACTATACATCAGTGGTTCTTAAACTGTGCGTCGTGACGCCCCGGTGTGTCGTTTCAATTTTCCAAAGACGTCGCGGGATATTTTGGTTTGGTGCCATTAAGTCTAGGTTTTATTGCGTCAAAAGAACTCTGATCGTAGATTCCTTTCTTACTTTCTTCTGACATTTTCATAATAGTGTTTTTATTCACTGTTGTAACGGTTGACTTGTTATTCAAGAATCAAATTGCAGAAGTTTAACTTAATTGATGAAAAATATATAAAGAATAAAGCTTTCAGTTGTAAGTTGGACGAAAACAGGAAAAATGAGTTACAAACTTAGAAGAGCGTAATTTTACGATCAAAGATCACAGACCAATCCAAAATCTCGGGAGCATCTGAATAGGGGCAGTTATTTATGTAGATTATGGGTCACAATTATCTCGCACCACGGCAAACTAAACCGTAGGATGCTGTCTGATGCGTCGCAAAGTCTCGCGAGCTTTTTTAAATGCCTCGCATCGCAAAAAGTTTGTGAACCACTGCTATACAGCAATGCCATAAAATCCCAAGTTTAAGAAAAAATCGCAATAAAACCGTAAACCTGACAATTTGCCGGCTGGTAACATAGAAATAAGCTATAAACAATGAAAATTGAAGCACAAATACTGTGTTTGGAAGTTTGACAATGGTGATGTTATGAAAATAAGTATTGAATAGGTGGTGTTTTTTTAACCATTAATGATTGATTAATTACTGGCAAAATGCTTTTAACTGTAAAGTGCGACGGCAATACATTTGTGAATCTGTCATTCAAAAACAATTCACATACCTGCACTACCAACTCATTTTAATAGTACGGTACCTAATTTTTTTTTTATTTGCCATATTTATCCTCCATTTACGAGAAAGCGATGTATTGCTATGTTTTGGACGGTAAGTCCGCACTCGCTTGGGAGTTGCCATCTCCGGGTCACTTGTCTTCCACATAAAGGTGTGGCGTCCCGTTAAGTGCCTTGCCCAAGGACATAACAAGCGAACTTGCCGGCTAGTTCTCCACAACCTCCAATAAATGTCGAGCGCCAAGCAGGGAAGCTGTAGGTAACATTTTTTAAAGTGTTTCGGTATGACTCAATGAGGGGAATAAACCACAGGTCTATCGGCTGCGAAGCGGACGCTATAACAACTACGCCATCGCGTCGCTCTAACCACTACGCCTTAAGTACAAAAAGGACCCCACGTACAAACAAGACTTTGCTTTTTGTGAGCAAAAGTATCTCTTTTTGTCAAATTTTCCTTTTTTGTTACGGTTTCCGTCTTAAGTAAGCATTTAAGGCGTAGCTTCTTGAACAATTGCGATCTCAAGTGCTTTTCAATGTATTTTGGTGTTCCACACATTACGTGCTGATCTTTCCAATATTTGACGATGTTGAGTGACTGCAATGACGAAAGATATCAGCCTGGGTGATGGTTGTCGTTTCTCTTACATGTAAATCTTTTATTGATAGAATGTCTCGAAAATCGTACAAAATGTCAAGCAAGACCCAGGTCCACTAACTTCGGTAGTTCAACTTGCCAAAATCTGTCACGGGTTTCTCAGGAGAGCCAATCACTTTCTCAGCTTTGGAAAGCTCATAACTAAAGGCAATTAAAAACCTTCGATAAATTTTTCTTTGAAAAGAAAGCAAAATCAAAATGCAAGCATTATTGAAGCTTCAATAATGTATATAATATTCTAGGCAATTACCCGCAGAACATTGACTCGTTTTTGAATCATTTTAGCCACATGAGAAGTGCCGTCGCTGCGTTTGCAGTAATAATTACCATTTAAAACAATTTTAAAAATCAGTAGAATTTGCTTGATTTGTATTTTCATTGTTTTTATTGTACTCTAATGCAGGGGTTCTTAACCGGGAGTACCTGTACCCCTTGGTGGTACGAAGCACCAAAGCAGGCGGTACGAGATGAAGCGTCAGAATAATGGTTATTTTAAACTATTTGCTAAAAACTTATTTTCAATGTTATTTGAAATAAGAAAACATTTTCCGAAGCCTTTTTTAACATTCGCATTTCTGAATGATTTTTTGTCATAAGGAAAAGTTACTGTGACAAAATAAATAGCTTCTTGTTTGTTCCAACAGAATTGGTTTTGTTTTGAACAATATTATGATTAATAAATATACACTAGTAACATGCTACATTGTGTTTTATTTCATTGTTCGATTGTATATAAACCGGTAATTTTGTAGATTGTTTGTTCGATAGGTCCAGAGGTACAAAAATATTTCACAAAATTTTAAGGGGTACGAGCGCTAAAAAGGTTAGGAAGCACTACTCTAATGTCTTGTTTATCGCTTCAGAAGCAGTTTCTGCCATCTTGGAAGGCACAGCTGCTAAGCATCCAATAAAACATCAATAATTATCCAGAAATTAACCAATTTATGTTTTTGTATCTAAAACAATTTTACAATTTTTAGTGGAAAAGACTTTGAATAAAAATTAATCGAGCGAAATGGGCAACTACACCTGATGCAATCACAAATAATTCACTTATGGTCTAGTTTCAATTTTCTGACAACTAGACAAATCTCACAGAAAGCCTAAACTATATAAAGACGAAGCCATTGGTTAAAGTGACTTTTACCAGATTGTATTTATATCAAGTATAGCCATGAACTATTCGAATTAAGACAAAAAACAACTCCAACTAAACAGCAAATATTCGACGTCACGATACAAAACTTAAAGATATTGCTATCACTGATCAGCGGATGATTGCAGCAGCCAAAGGTAAAACAGAATACATAGGCTACAACATGCAAATACTCAAAAATATGATGACGGATTTTTATGATAATAATCGGAAATGTGAAATAATCCTATCCAATGACAATAATTATTATACGAACTATCGTCCATTAATTACTCAAAATTTACAATATTTTTTATTGCGTAAGACTATCAAAGTGTCTTTTTATATTTGTAGTTTGAATCAAACTTCAAGGAAAAAAATTGAAATTGCCTAAAACAGAAAAAGGTGCATCAATGAACTACTGGTAGGAGAAACTTGGGGGACCAATGAACCACCCAAATATTATGTAACACATATCAATTACGAAAATAATTGTGGTGTTCAAACCGCAGTCGTATGGAAATGCATTTTACTGAAGCATAAAGAGACGGAAATATTTTTTCCAAAAAATCGTATTCATTTGGGCCCCGAAATTCGGAAACATTTTTTTTGAAAATGTTGTTTAGTATACATATTGTAATGCTTGAGTGATAACACTTTCTAAACATTTACTTGTATTCATAATTAGTGATTCTAAACGTGATTTCTGTGTTTCTCCCTTATCAGTTGTTTTTACCGTAAATTTCAAAATTTGAAGAACGCATTGTCGCATCTTAGACCTACCTAGTTAGGGCAAAACAGTACTACGTAAGCCTTCTTTCACATGATGAGCATTTAGATGATGAAATACAGTCAAAAAACTTAAAACATTTAGGTTCATCTGCCACTTAGAAACTGCCTGCCTAAGTCCACTTTATCCCATCAAGGTGGGGTAAAGTAAATCCTCCTAAAACTTGTAGCCTGCAGAAATAAGCCCAAATAAACGAATGTATTTGCAATAAAAGGTTTTGAATATGGAAACAAAATTTTCATACAAAATATATAACCATTATTCTCATCGCATCTAGAACATGCCTCTTGAATCCATTTTGAGCAAGATTGGTTGGCACGTAATTTAATTGCAGGGTCAGGAGGAGATGGCAGACCAGCATTATGAAAATCTTTCTTGCGATCTTTGTTTTTGATTGTTGCTGCCTTGATCGTTGCTATTATTTCATCAATATTTTTAAAATGAGCACGCATACGCATAGCGCAGTTATGTAGTAAGTGCGCAACGCATGTGACATGCATCAAAGAAGGGTATAATTTCTTTAATGTCTTTCCAGCCAAAGACATGTACCGAGCAGCATCAATCAAGAAAAATGAAACATTCTCGCGTTTTATTTCAAGTTGTCTCAATATGTCATCCACAGTGTGCAGAATAATACTGCTATTAACATTGCTACCGCTGTCAAGTAGATGGCAATCAACGAGGAATGTCTGATTTGGGGCATCTAAGCTGCCGACAAGCACACTAATATACTTGTGTTTAGCAATCTCTGCTTCATCCACAATTTAAAAAAATTTTTTTGTCACGAAGTAATTCTTGAATTTGCTTTTCTTTTTGGGATGCTAATTTAGCAACACATGCCCGGGCTGCAGTCTCCGAAAGCAATACTTTTCCCATTGTAGCAAACAGAGACTTTAAAGAAGGATGGTTCAGTTTATGAAGTGGGATATCTGCAGCTAAGAATAAAGAGACAACCTGCTCCTTGAAGTTTACTTGATAGAGTTGTAAAAAGGTTTGCTTACTTTGGGATTTGCTCTTCGTCTCCAACTTTCTTTGGTGTTGCTTACTTTTTCGGTGGCTTTCCACAAAAAACTTTTTGTCGCATTTGACTAGCACGTCGCAAAGGTCGCATCGCAAGTCGCGGGCGGGCACGAGTTGCCGAAAACTCATCCGGATATTCCTGGCAAATTTGTCTAACTTTCGCTGTAGAAGATGTGGCTTGTTTAGGCATTCTTTGCTTTGCAAGCTACGACTTAAAAAGACCACGTGTAAAGAGTGCAAAGGTTTTATAGGAATAGATTAATTGTCTAACCATTATGTGTTTATGCATCAACAATGACGATTTGATGCATAATAAGTGCTATTTCCTTCTCAATTACCGCACGCATTTTTACCATTGCAACTATTTCAGAAGTTTAAAATCAAATAAAGCTGCGCATAAAATTTTAATAGCAGCTCAAAAATTCAAAAAAATCTAAATTTGTTCGTTTTTGTAAGGAAATTTTTGATGAAGACAATTTTGACAAGTTTTGACTTATAAAGTCTACCAAAACAGACTCCTGAACACCTGAAACGAACGTTAGTACACGTTTGATCAGGTAACAAGGTCCTGAAAAAGTTTTGACTTTATTGACTTTAGCGGGCCCAATTAATTATTAACTGGCAAAATGCTTTTAACTGTAAAGTGCGACGGCAATACATTTGTGGATCTGTCATTCGAAAACGATTCACATACCTACACTACAAACTCATTTTAATAGTACGGTACTTAAATACAAAAGAACCCCACGTACAAACAAGACTTTGGTTTTTGTGAGCAAAAGTATCTCTTTTTGTCAAATTTTCTTTTTTTGTAACGACTTCCGTTTTAAGCAAGCATTTAAGGCGTAGCTTCTTGAACAATTGCGATCTCAAGTGCTCTTTGATATCTTTTGTATTTCACACATTACGTGCTGATCTTTCCAATACTTGACCATGTTGAGTGACTGCAATAACGAAGGATATCAGCCTGGGTGATGGTTGTCGTTTCTCTTACATGTAAATCTTTTATTGATAGAGTGCCTCGAAAATCGTACAAAATGTCAAGCAAGACCCAGGTCACAGATCTTCACGTGATTAATTTATCCGTTTTTAAAGTATTGACATCTTTCCAATTTTCTAACCACGCTTAGTTTAAAATGAATTAGCTAATTAAAATACCAGGGGAAGCTTCTTCATTTTTCATAGTTAAATTAACACCCTCAAAAAACCGTGTTAACGTGTTGCATACCGCTTTTGTTTTCATACCAATAATAATATTAAAGTTTGCCAAAATCAATCTTTGCTGCAAAGACTTATAGTAAGTCGCTGAACTAGCAGAAACAAACAGTAGTTCTAATTATGGGAGACTAATCACAAGGGTTTCAAATTAATCATGTTATGTTTAAAATGCTTTATACTTCGTGATAGCTTACACTTTTTAGTGTCTTTGAAACAAAGTTGTAACTTGTTGATCTCAGAAAATATTTTTAATGATTGCTTTAAGACCCCTAATTTCTAAAAAATCCTGTTGGCGATTCCAAAAATAAAATGAAAACGATTGTCACCAAAACTTTAATCCAGCACAGAAAATTCAGTCTTCCTGTTCAAATAATTGCATGTGTATATTATCCTACACCATTTAGAATGAGAAAGATGCAGGAATTAACATCAAAAATAAATTTTAACGGTTCCTGCCCTGTAATTTAAAGATTCGTATCCTGTTACCAGTAGTAACAATTAAAGTTTACTACTTGAAGCTTATTTTGATTTTCGACTTGTCTTGTAATTATTTTTACTCAAGTAAAGGTATACATGGCTAGCCGGATTGGCCGGCGTTGGCCGCAAGGCTCCCCATCAGTAATGCCGAGAATAACAAAATCGATTTAGCCGGCTTCATCCAATCGACGGTTTTGAAAACAGCAATAAAAGTTAATGTTTTTGACACAGCCTACCGTTTTTGAAGTGTAATCAATTCAGAAAACATTATGGGCGGTTGTGCATAGTCATTATATCTCGCAAGTTTCTCAAGCCCTCTTCTGCTCTGTCGATTTGTTTCAGAAATTATTGTGTTCTGCACACTTTGGTCTAACAAGCATTTGAAACTGGACACTATGTCGTGAATTTTCTGCGTAGCATAGGCTGAAACTTCACTCTTCTGTCGCATAAAATTTGCACGGTGCCTTCTCCCAGAATAGGCTGGCAAGGCTTGTATAGAGCATTCTTCAGAAGGTGAGACCAAAGACATTCCAAAGCTTCGTTGCTTTCATTGAAATCATCTTTAGTCTACTCTGGCTGCCTAGGTTCATCTACAAAATCAAAAATTGATATTTCCTCTTCAATAACTGCCATTGCTTTTTCTATTTTAGGTTCTTCTTCCTGTTTATTATGCACCGGAAGCATGCCGTCTGTCTCACTGTCCTCCCCTTCATCTGTGTCAGACAATTGCAGCAGCAACTGCAGCAGCAGTATATTGCCAATCCATACCCCAATTTATCTACAACACTGCTTACAAAAATAGTAAAAGCTGCCAGAAACTCGAGCACTACCAGATAAAAGAAGAAAGTTTGATTAAATAGATTCAATAGTAGCCAGCGTAAACCAACAATATAATAATCAACTAGTTACACGTACTCCGTGTAGTTGTTCACCAAAACCACAGAATGCACTTCAATTTTACTCAGCACCCGTAAATGTTTCAAGATATCCAAATAAGGCAATCAAACATTCGCGTAAACACGATAATTCATGCCATATTTGATCATGATTTACAAAACAAGAATACTAATGAAATGTGGACTACCAAATGTGGAAATTCAACATGTATTGTAAATCAAGTCAGTCAGTCTGCAACAAAGAAGGATAATTATTCATTAGGAATCTATAGGGGCCTGAGAAATACCAGTAATGCAGTAACGTATTAAGTAGTTTCATTTTCTGAGTTTTGCTCTGTTTCGAGTTTTTTGTTGCAAAGTTCACCCCTAAAAAAGTACAAGTCGGGAAATTATGAGTCAATTGGTCAAGAACTCTGGAAACTGAGTTTAATAAAACACCGCAAAGGGCCTCATAGACCCCTCTATGTACTCTAGGATTAAGGCCGCCTTTATTGATAACAGAGCAAATAGGACGTTTCCAGGGACTCGAGAAACTTGCGAGATATAATGACTATGCACAACCGCCCATAATGTTTTCTGAATTGATTACACTTCAAAAACGGTAGGCTGTGTCAAAAACATTAACTTTTATTGCTGTTTTCAAAACCGTCGATTGGATGAAGCCGGCTAAATCGATTTTGTTATTCTCGGCATTACTGATGGGGAGCCTTGCGGCCAACGCCGGCCAATCCGGCTAGCCATGTATACCTTTACTTGAGTAAAAATAATTACAAGACAAGTCGAAAATCAAAATAAGCTTCAAGTAGTAAACTTTAATTGTTACTACTGGTAACAGGATACGAATCTTTAAATTACAGGGCAGGAACCGTTAAAATTTATTTTTGATGTTAATTCCTGCATTTTTTTCATTCTAAATGGTGTAGGATAATATACACATGCAATTATTTGAACAGGAAGACTGAATTTTCTGTGCTGGATTAAAGTTTTGGTGACAATCGTTTTCATTTTATTTTTGGAATCGCCAACAGGATTTTTTAGAAATTAGGGGTCTTAAAGCAATCATTAAAAATATTTTCTGAGATCAACAAGTTACAACTTTGTATCAAAAACAATAAAAATTTTGAGATTAAAACAGGGCCTTTCCCACACTCTTGATACACTCTTAACTAAAGCTAGCTGGTTTTTGACCAAACCAGTGTAAGCTATCACGAAGAATAAAGCAAACTGCAAACGATTACTTAAACATTGTGGGCCTAGAACATTTGACTTTACTTTTGGCGCTAAATCTTTCCAAAATCAACACATATCATGGCAACATTGCTCAGTGAGGGCTGCCACTCTATTACAAACCTGTAAAGTAGCGTAAAACGAACCATCTTGGTAAAGTGGGCATTCCAACTATTTGTTTTGATATAGCATGATTAATTTGAAACTCTGGTTATTAGTACCCATAACCAGAACTACTGTTTGCTTCTGCTAGTTCAGCGACTTACTATAAGTCTTTACAGAAAAGATTGATTTTGGCAAACTTTAATATTATTATTGGTACGAAAACAAAAGCGGTATGCAACACGTTAACACGGTTTTTTGAGAGTGTTAATTTAACTATGAAAAATGAAGAATGCAATGAGAGGTGACTTTTAGTATCCAAGTTGTTGTTGTACACCATTGAACATAACAATACAATATATTTAGCAAATTCAAACTTTTTCGGCGCTACATATCGCTCTCGTCTGGATCTGTGTACTAATATTTACAATATTAAAACTTTCGTTGGACGAAAACACAAAAAACACAAAATAACTTGAATATTATCATAACAAAAAACAGTAAAACTTCATTCTGCGGTCTCAGTAATTGTCTGGTTACTTCTAACAAAGAGCCTGATAGTAGAAACGATTGCCTGTTAGGAGTTAATCGGATTTGAGATTATGTAAATAATTGTTTCAAATGAATTAAAATCACAGTAAAGTCCAATACAAAATTGTTTGGCTAAAATTTAATGAATATCTATAATTAAAACACGTTTAGTAAAAATGACGCTCCGTTTGCATACCGTTGTTTGTTCAGCACAAAATTACTTTTTTTGATCACCAAGACTTCATGGATTTTGGGTTCGTAAGATGTTTGACATTTTCTAATTATTTTAAATTGTTTCATGTATTGGGCCGAGTTTTGCATGAGCTGCATTTTCTTATATGTTCTTTGATGGCCGTTTTACCTGACTTTGAAACATTTAAACGCTTCCCTGCTTTTATACTCAAATGTCTTGCGGACGTACCGACCTACGTGACGTTCACATCATGCGAACAGGTAGGCTTATAAACGACTTTTGAGTTTAAGATTAGAGGAGTTCGGTTTTTCAAAGTAAAATATTCCTGCATTTTTCTCCTGAAGGAAAGTTTGAACAAAATGCAAAAACTATTCTAAACACTCACCAACGCAAATTGATAAATTTATAAAGTAAACAAACATCGAGAGCTCCACATGCTATAACCAATCTCAGTAAAAAAACTTACCCTAAAAAAAACAAATGCGTTGAGATACGGACTAAAGCACCACATTTTACCATGGAAAGTAAAACAGAATGAAGTGAAGACCAATGTAGAAAAAAGTATTTATTTCCTCAAACTCAAGAATCTGAAAAGTTGATTGGTGGTACAAAACTTGAATATTGCGGAAAGTAATACATTCATTTTCTCGAAGCTTTTCGTCTGACTCGTCTTCAGGAGAAAATTTCTCCTGAAGACGAGTCAGACGAAAAGCTTCGAGAAAATGAATGTATTACTTTCCGCAAAACTCAAGAATCCCAATATTCACATTGATGATGAATTTCAAGACCAAACCAAATTCTATGTGAAAAGGGTTTTAACAGAATGTAATCATCTCTGTTTAACTAATCAAAACCAAAGCCTCCACGATACTCTCTGTAAACCACGCCAAAACGAGAATATTAAAATATGTTAGTACGACAAAGGAAATGGAGTTGTTGTGTTAAATAGTAAAGATTACTATTCAAAATTTGACCACATTATTGACGACCCAACAAAATTTATGAAAGTTAACACAGATGGAAAAGTACATCCAATAATTGCCAAAGAAAATTCAATCAATTACAACATCAATAAGTATCTAAAATCTTATGACAACAGCATAACCAGCAAAATTGCGTCAACTGGAAGTGCACCAGGAAAACTTTGCGGAACTATAAAAGTGCATAAACAAGCCCATCTTGCAAGACTAGTAGTCTCAATGATTGACTCGCCAGAATATAACTTAGCTAAATTTCATGATCAAATAATTTAACCCTATATCCCAAATCAATTCATGCTTGACTCGACATTTCACCTGTTAGACAAACCAAAAGAATTTTTTCCATCTGTCGCGTTTCAATAGAATTTTTGTTCGGTCTCAAACTTAATTTTACTTCTTAAAATTGAGGCGAAATATAGTATCACTCAAATTGCAAGTCTGCTTGCAACTTAATAGCTAGGAAAAGATTGGCTTCCACCTAGATACTTTAACCCACGCACTTCTTGATCACGAACAGAACAAATATATTCAAAAACTACTTTAAACACTTCGAATTCCTTTGCTTGTCAAATGCAGAAACTAAAGCACTATATTGTATAAATATCAGACTAACCAAAACTAAAACTACCAAAATAATCGCTTGATTCCTGTTACAACAATCACCACAGAACAACGCCTTTTAACTACACTATTTTCTCTCTCCCAATTACACTCTCTCTCTTTTTGAGTGAAAAATCTCGTCGCCTTATATATACGACTGGAAAATAGTCTAAAAATTGATAGAACATCACGTGACACAAAAAAACACCGTTAATAAATTACGTAACCGGTAATAATAAAAAAAAGAAAAATCTTCGAGAAGAAACAAGAATCACTAGAATACACTGGAGGTAGTCACGTAGTCAAGCATTGTGACGTAACAAGAGGCTGTGAGTTACAAATCCCAATTAATAAATGCCAAAGACAAAAAAGATCTTTTTTTTTGAAAACAGTTTAGCAAGTTTAGGGCTTCAGACAATTCAGATTTACAAATAAAACGATCACTGCAAAATAAAACAACAGATCACAATAACTATGTGTATATAAAAACTATTCTGTTAATGCAAATTTGCTTATTCGTGTCACCATCTCCTAACCAAATTATGGTCAGTTTCGACGTAGTTTCCCTATTCACAAATGTGCCACTGGAAGAAACAATAGATATGATTGTTAATTACTTATACAAAGAAAATCATCCAAGCCCCCTGTTTTTGAAAAAGATGTTTGTGTTAAGTTGATGCGTCTGGTAACTCAAGGATTATTTTTGTACAAAGACACACTATATAAACAAATTGATGGCGTCACTATATACTGCCTTTTAGGACCAACACTTGCAAACTTCTTTAAAGCTCATATGGAAAATTAATTTTATGCAATGACCTGGAATCATCTCCCAAACTGTATCTCAGATATATAGATGACATTTTCGCAATATTTGATGATGATCAATCATGCACCAAATTTCTGGAAAAGCTTAACACCCAGAACCCCAATATCAAGTTTATTTTAGAACAAACGAACAGTACAATACCATTTCTTCTGTATGTGGAAATAAAAATTAACTTGGATAAATTTGATATCTGGACATGTATAAAATCTTCTAACACCTGATTATTGTCATATTTTAATGCCTTTTGTCCCAAAATTGGGAAAAAGGTCTTATTTTTTGTCTTCTCAATAGAGCAAAAACTATTTACTCAATGGACTATCTCTTCCAAAAAGAAGTTTCTTATTTGAAAAATCTTTTTTACTGTAATGGCTATCCAATCCTTTTTTTAACAAAGTTTTATACCAATTTCAAAACGAAAAAACAGACATTAAAACCGGAAAAGAATTTATTAATCTTTCTATCATTTCCTACCTCGAAAAAACCTCAAAAGAATTTGATTTTCAAATTCCATCACCAATAAAGAAACGGTTAGACAATAAAATTGCAACCGTCTACAAAACGACAAAAATGCAGGAATATTTTACTTTGAAAAACCGAACTCCTCTAATCTTAAACTCAAAAGTCGTTTATAAGCCTACCTGTTCACATGATGTGAACGTCACGTAGGTCGGTACGTTCGCAAGACATTTGAGTATAAAAGCAGGGAAGCATTTAAATGTTTCAAAGTCAGGTAAAACGGCCATCAAAGAACATATAAGAAAATGCAGCTCATGCAAAACTCGGCCCAATACATGAAACAATTTAAAATAATTAGAAAATGTCAAACATCTTACGAACCCAAAATCCATGAAGTCTTGGTGATCAAAAAAAGTAATTTTGTGCTGAACAAACAACGGTATGCAAACGGAGCGTCATTTTTACTAAACGTGTTTTAATTATAGATATTCATTAAATTTTAGCCAAACAATTTTGTATTGGACTTTACTGTGATTTTAATTCATTTGAAACAATTATTTACATAATCTCAAATCCGATTAACTCCTAACAGGCAATCGTTTCTACTATCAGGCTCTTTGTTAGAAGTAACCAGACAATTACTGAGACCGCAGAATGAAGTTTTACTGTTTTTTGTTATGATAATATTCAAGTTATTTTGTGTTTTTTGTGTTTTCGTCCAACGAAAGTTTTAATATTGTAAATATTAGTACACAGATCCAGACGAGAGCGATATGTAGCGCCGAAAAAGTTTGAATTTGCTAAATATATTGTATTGTTATGTTCAATGGTGTATAGCTAGTACCAATAATAAGAACTTGGATGCAAGGAATGAAAAAGCTTTCCGTAGTATTTTAATAAGCTGATTCATTTTAAACTAAGCATGGTTAGAAAATTGGAAAGATGTCAATACTTTAAAAACGGATAAATTAATCACGGGAAGTCTTCTTTGCCCCATCTATATCAGATTTTCAACAAATTGCTTTAGATTTTGTGCGCTATAGAAATAATTGGGGCAATTGTTGGTAGGTACAGTTGGCTACATGCAAGAAAATTGACTCAACTGAGTTAAAACGAAAAATCTGCAGAGCATGTAATGCAAAGCGTAAGGCAAGAAAGAATGAGTGTTAAAAAGCTTACGTTATGAAGTTTTAAGTTACCAAAACCACTCTTATAATAAAAGTTGATTAAACCAGCACTACAGCAACAGAATCTGTTAAAGCGTTACGACGTTATCGGAGTATTTTATTGACGGTCAAAAGAAAAAAATTGGTCAACATGCAGTGGTGAATTGAGGAATTTTGGGTCCTGAGACAAGATGTCATAAGGGGCTCCCTAAACGCCCAACTTCTCGATGATGACCGATTGTTTTTTTTTAAATAACCACGTTGAAGTGCTGAATTAACCTGTTTTTATTCCAAATTAAAATGACAATCTTTTTTTGAGATAACCATACTATTTGGAAGGGCTAAAATTGCCTATCTTCACTCCGAATTACACTATAGACCTTTATTTTTGGAGATCAAAGATTTTAACACCGAAGTTCCGGATATTACTGGAAGGGTGAGGAGCCGGAGGCAACTGCCTCACTTGCCTCACCCAAAATCCACAACTGTCAACATGTTCAACTCGAGCAAGAATTATTTTGCGTTAGCCAACAGGAAAAGACATTGTTTATGTTCGTGTTGCTATTCCAGAAAACCCAACATTGGCTATAAGAAAACGAGAATTTTCCTTCTAGATTGTTTATTTTTTGATGGTGTTGATTTTGCTTTTGTGAAACCACATAGACCTAATCTAGCGATCACTTTTTATGCAATGAGGCAGTTGTAATGATGAACCAGCATCATCAGGTGATTCACTATATGGAACTAGACCTAAATCACAAGCAAGTGGTCGATTGCAGAGTTCAGGGATGTCCACCATCTTGTGCGGCGCTCAAAGAAGTTAGGTTGCTGCAATAGAAACAACAACCTGCTTTGATTGCAGTCTATTGATAAACAAGGACACAGTAGCTCATTTTTTGTGCTCATTCGCCTGCACACTGAAATCAATGCCTCAAGCTGGAATCAAGCCTAGATCTCATGGCAAACAAGGATTACAGCAACAGCTAATAGCTTTTTGGTGTTGTCGTATAGCGGGGTTTGCTTTCTTGTTTCTACAGCAAGTCTGACTCCAGAGAAAGAAGTGTATTTGCGAATCATCAACCACAACACGTTTCAATAAATGTTAATACTGAACAACTGAATGACTGCTTGTATGACCAATTACCACTTTTATACACTTATTTACTAGGTCATTTTTTCATGCGTCACACAAAGCCAACGTAAGAACATACAGCTTTTGTTTGGAATGTATAAATACGTATACTATTTTATCACAAGTTATTGGTCAACAAATGTTATATTATAACAACGAGCGTGCAAACAGAGTGAGAATGTTTATGAGTCGCCCTCAATATTCGATTTCTACAAAAGCGTCTGTTTATCCAGAGTTCGTATCTTGCACAGTCGCCATAGCTTATTTTATAAAAAGATCTTAATAGTCGCTGCAAACAAGCGAACGAAATCCAACCTGAACTAGCCTGAACCACACACTTGAGAGAAAACATGAGCGGAAAATAAAAAGCAGATTGTTGTTCCAAACAATAGTATCTGTTGGAAAGTTGATAAAACTGGTGATGATGAGTGCTTTTACTGCAACGACCCTCACTCCAGGTCTCATAATAAATAATGGCTAAATTAGGTGAAACCAATCTTGCTCAAAATGGATCCAAGAGGCATGCTCTGAATGCGATAAAGATAATGATTATACTGGGTGTCCTAGAAATGGCGCACCATCCAGGTTTCCATAAAAAACGCCTTTATTGATCACAATAATAACAGATGCTCAAACTGTTTATCTGTCCTACAGCAATGAAAAAAGCAGCAATTCTCTTTATCAATGTCGTTCACTAATCCTCAACGTTTTAATGCTGATTTTCGGGCTCTCGGTAGTTATTGCATCCTTGTTGTTGTTGTCATTATGCACTCAGTTGCAATTGTTATTCTTAATGGTTGCTCTAGCTCCGGGTGACTGAGGTTGAATTCTTGAGCTGCAGAGCGGTGTGTCACCCCAGTTCTTCCAAACATAAAAACGAATTTAATTCTCTTTGTCCCGTTGGTTTCTTCTTTGTAATTAATGCAAATCTATATTAAATATGAAAATGAAGATCAAGATAATGCGCGACTCTGGGACCCCCCCTGCATCTTTCTCATGAAAACTTTGTTTGCATAATCAAAACATTTATTGCAAATAAAATTTTTCGTTCTTTTATTTGGGCCTATTTTTGCTTGCAATAGGTTTTAGGGGGTTTACTTTATTCCACCAGATTGGTTGCACCTATTCCACCAAGGTGGGGTAAAGTAATCTTGATAAGAAAGAAGCCAATAAGGAAGAATGACAGATAAGGGAGAAACACAGAAATCACGTTTAGAATCACTGATTTTAAATACAACTAAATGTTTCATGTTTAGAAAGTGTTATCACTTAAGCATTACAATATGTATATTTTATACTAAACAACATTTTCAAAGAAAATGTTTCCGACTTTCGGGGCCTAAATGGATACAATTTTTAAGAAAAAATTATTTCCGTCTCTTTGTCCTTCAGTAAAATGCATTTTCATACGCCTGCGGTTTGAAAACCCCAGTTATTTTTGTAATTGATATGTGTTACATAATATTTGAGCGGTTCATTGGTCCCCCGAGTTTCTCCTACGAGTAGTTCATTGATGCACTTTTTTCTGTTTTAAGCAATTTCAATTTTTTTTGTTGAAGTTTGACCCAAACTACAAATATATAAAAACGATACTTTGTTAGTCTTATTGCAATAAAAAATATTGTAAAATTTGAGGAATAAATGGACGATAGTTAGAATAATAATTATTGTCATTGGATAGAATTATTTCACATTTCCGATTACTATCTCGAATATCCGTCATCATATTTTTGAATATCTACATGTTGTATTTGCGCTAGTTTACCTTTGGCTGCTGCAATCATCCACTGATCAGTGATAGCAGTATCTTTAAGTTTTGTATCGTGACGTCGAATACAGTCGAATCCGGTTAATTGCATATCGGATAATTGCACAATTCGTTTTATCGTATTGAAATCGTAAATCCCAAGCCACAGTTAGTCACTTGGTAAGAAAATATTTCGGATAATCGCATAGCTGTTTATTGCATAATCCGCTTAATTGAATAGAATTGAAAATAGCTATTCGATTACTAATCAAAAGGTTGCGATATTTCAGTGACAAAAACACAATTGTTTCAAAGTCTTAACAAAAACAAACTGAAAGGTACAGAACAACGCCGATTGACAACGTCACACAATGAAAAAGGCCGCTCCCGATTAGAGATCAAAAACAACGCAACGTGCGATGTGATTAATGTTTAGTGATGCAAATCTTGCGCTTGTATATCACGTTTATGTGAAGATGTTCTGCAAAACAATCAAATTGAGAACAATGACGCTAATTAAGAAAACTCTGCCGACGCAACTTCTGTGATTTCACCAAAAAAAGAAGTGGTTCACCCACTTGATATAATTAGACAACGACTGCAATTTGAAGGGAAGAATATGGACACATTTCTTCGACTAGAAAAAAAATACAAGACAGCACGCAAAATAAAATTAAACAAACAGCAATCGCGCAGTATTCCGCTTGAAAAAAATAAAATTGAATTAGACCCTTTATTTGCGTGTTTCTATTTACTTTTTGGGCTAGAATAAGACAATTGCATTGCGCTTGCTGTGAAGTATAGACGTTGATATGCGTGAGGACTGTTGCGCTTCAGTTCGGCTTCTCACTTTCGAACAAACGCATAATTCGCTTAATCGCATAAAAAGGCTTGGAAAATTGACTATGCAATTAACCGGATTCGACTGTATTTGCTGTTCAGTTGGAGTTGCTTTTTTGCCTTAATTCGAATAGTTCACGGCTATACTTAATATAAATACAATCTGGTAAAAGTCACTTTAACCAAAGGCTTCGTCTTTATATAGTTTAGGCCAGTGGTTCTCAAACTTTATACAGCCGGCGCGCACTTTCAATACCGTAACCCAAACAGTCCAGCACCCAGGCGCACTTGAGCGGGTGCGCCACTTCTACATTACAAAACGTCATTAAGACTGTAGGGTATCACAGCCCTGCAGTATTTGACCAATACCTACCAAATCGGTGGTGTTCTCCAAAAAAAAAAAAAGTCATCGCCCTTACCAATACCGACTTTTTGCTTGGCTTTTGCTATTTTCCATGAACCTGAGGGAGGGTCCACTGAGCATGCCGTTCTTACGTGCTGGCAGACCGGATTTTCGTCTATTTAATTTTGGAGGACGCCACCACTTTCATTACTATTTACCAAGTAACCCGGGTTGTGATGTCTGAGAGTTGTGACGGAGTTTTGTAATGTAAGTGTGACGCATCTAGCTAACCCTCGCGGCGCACCCTTTGAGAAACACTGGTTTAGGCTTACACGTTGTGTGAGACTTGTCTAGTTGTCAGAAAATTGAAACTAGCCTATAAATGAGATATTTGTGATTGCATCAGGTGTAGTTGCCCATTTCGCTCGATTAATTTTTATTCAAAGTCTTTTCACTGAAATTTGTAAAATTGTTTTAGATACAGTACCATAAATTGGTTGATTTCTGGCTAGCTACTGATGTTTTATTGGATGCTTAGCATCTGTGCCTTGCAAGATGGCAGAAACTGCTTCTGAAACGATCAACAAGACATTAGAGTACAATAAAAACAATGAAAATACAAATCAAGCAAATTCTACTGGTTTCAAAAGTGTTTTAAATGGTAATTATTACTGCAAACGCAGCGACGGCACTTCTCATGTGGCTAAAATGATTCAAAAACGAGTCAATGTTCTGCGGGTAATTGCCTAGAATATTATATACATTATTGAAGCTTCAATAAGACTTGCATTTTGATTTTGCTTTCTTTTCAAAGAAAAAGTTATCGAAGGTTTTTAATTGCCTTTAGTTATGAGCTTTCCAAAGCTGAGAAAGTGTTTGGCTCTCCTGAGAAACTTTTGGCAGATTTTGGCAAGCTGAACTACCGCAGTTAGTGGACCTGGGTCTTGCTTGACATTTTGTACGATTTTCGAGGCACTCTATCAATAAAAGATTTACATGTAAGAGAAACGACAACCATCACCCAGGCTGATATCCTTCGTCATTGCAGTCACTCAACATGGTCAAATATTGGAAAGGTCAGAACGTAATGTGTGGAACACTAAAACATATTGAAAAGCACTCGAGATCGCAATTGTTCAAGAAGCTACGCCTTAAATGCTTACTTAAAACGGAAGTCATTCCAAAAAAGGAAAATTTGACAAGGAAAGTAGTTTTGCTCACAAAAAGTAAAGTCTTGTTTGTACGTGGGGTCCTTTTGTATTTAAGTACCGTACTATTAAAATGAGTTTGTAGTGCAGGTATGTGAATTGTTTTTAAATGACAGATCCACAAAGGTATTGCCGTCGCACTTTACAGTTAAAAGCATTTTGCTAGTTAATAATTAAACAATAATGGTTAAAAAACACCACCTATTCAATACTTATTTTCATAACATCACTACTGTCAAACTTCCAACCACATTATTTGTGCTTCAATTTTCATTGTTTATAGCCCATTTCTATGTTACCAGCCAGCAAATTGTCTGGTTTACGGTTTTATTGCTATTTTTCCTTGAACTTGGGATTTTATGACATTGCTGTATAGTACAATTATAGATTCCTTAACAAGCAGCATATCAGCAAAAGAAGAAATCCCTGCTTTATAGTATGAGTCGGCGTCGCTTGCACGATCCCCATCACTAGCGTCGGAATTGAGAATGTCGGCTTGCAGTAACGAAAATTTCATATATTTTCTGCGCATAAGATTTTCACGATTTAGTGCGCTCCTTTTGCAAATGAAATTTATGATTTCAAGTTTCTGGCTATGCCTTAGGTCTATGTGCTCTGTTCATTGCTTACACGAACCCAAAGGAAAAGGGGGGGGGGAGGGGGGTGAAACACAGTCATAATGACGCCCTCATTGTGACGCCTTCGCTTTTACAATTACAGAAATGAGCTGTTTTGTGGTAGGCCTATTTGACGATTTGGTGGCACCGCTTTTGTATTTATAGCTGTGGCATTAAGTTTTCTTCAGCTGCGATGTTTGCTTTAATTTGGCCATAATGTAATCTTTCTTCAAAGTCATACAACTTATTCTAATAAGTGTCTACTGAGCCATTTTCAAATAAAAACATCCCCTCTCAATCCAGTTTTACAAATTAATACTATTATTGTTTTATTTTGATCTGTTTTTAAACTTGGGATTTTATTATATTTAACTCTGCCTTCAATCCAGACCTCCCTACTCTTTAATGAAGATTAGTGTTTCGTACCGATACAAAGATCTTATCAATTACGAATATTAGGGATGGACTTTACTGTTTATGTTCACTCTCAAAATGACAGCGGATATTTTTTCTGCCTGCTGCTGTTTTCACTATATAATGGCAAGCCTTGTAATGCCTTTAAAAATTTTGATGGAACACTGCTTTATGGAAGGAATGAAGACAGAAAAATCCACCCTTAAAAAACACTCAACTCAATAATCGCTCATTGCACCTTGAAACAGGGCAAGTACATAAGTCGCACCTCAGGCCTACCTAGTTAGGGCAAAACAGTATTACGCGAGGCTGCTTTCACATGATGAAATAAGCATTTAGATGATGAAATACAGTCAAAAAATTTATAGCATTTAGGTTTATCTGCCACTTAAAAGCTGCCTGCCTAAGTCTACTTTACCCCACCAATATGGAGTAAAGTAAACCCTCCTAAAACTTGTAGCCTGCAAAAATAAGTCCAAATAAACGAATGTATTTGCAATAAAAGGTTTTGATTATGGAAACCAAAAGCTCATACGACACTCTCCTTGGCCAGGTGTGGCACCCTTGACCCAGAACAAGTTTTACATGGTCAATCATCTGGGTTACCAGATGTGTCCCAGAAGAGACTGATGTCTAGACAACCATTTTTTCGAGCTGCGCGGAAACTATTAAATGATCTTTCTGAACAAGGCATCCGTGTGGCTCAGTGGACGAATTATTGATGAAGCACGGAACACTCCAAAAGCACATCTATACTCCCTGTTTTTATTCCCACGGCCAGTACTAGAACCCTTGAAAAGGGTTTGCCCAGAACATTTTGGGTTAAGCTCAGTCGCTTGCGGACCGGAGTTGAGCGGTTTCATTCGTCCATGTACAAATGGAGTCTCGCTCCCTCGTCGAATTGCGAGTGTGCCGCCACCGAACAAACCACAGACCACGTTATCTCAGCGTGCTCCATACATCGAGCACCTTGAGGGATGGCTGGTCAGACGGTTTTGGATTACGATACTCAATGCTGGCTTAATACCACCACAGCCAGCATCTGATCCCAACTGTAAGTGAATGCCCCTCCACAAGAAGAAGATCTGAATTGAATTGTTATAAGTGTTGTTGAAACACTATTGAATTGCCACTAACCTGCACAGTAAAGAATAGCATAATTCTAGCAATAGTTGACTTCGGGGCTTAGTTATGTAAGTAGCTTGTTCTTTTCCTTATATGTCATTTCCTGCGTATTGCTATTCTGTTACTGTATTTAAGTTAAAATTTGTTTGTAATTTCGCATTTTGTGCGCTAAGGCCCTGAATTAGAACAGCTTTGAGTGCTTATTCGGCTTATAATATAAGTACGCCTGTCCCTGCAGCAAACTTCAAATGTTTGATCGTTGTTGCAGTGATTAATGTAGGCATAACCCTATTTCAATTGATTTTGAGACCTGTTCATGTTTTCTCAACTAAAACCCCAATCACAGGAGTGCATAAGACTACTAGTATATCAAGTCTGTAACTAGCCCAAGCCACAGGAATGGATAAGATTACCAGCACATTAAGTAATGTGAGCGATCATGGTCAGTCTCTGGAAGCAACGTCAACTAGAGTTTGTCGATAGATAGAGTGGTATATTCCTTCTGCTCTTTATACGTGCTGATTATTTTGTTTCTCTCCATACTTTATTCTTGTTGAATACTTTGAAAATTTTGAACATTTTTGTAAAAGACTACCCTATAAATCTGAATCTGTTCTGGATTAACTTACTGGGACCCTTTTATCGGTTTTTAGATCTAGTGGCATATCGTTCTGTCCATTTACTGTTGATTAATATACTTACATACGTAGGCTTACCATACGTCCCGTTTTTTTCAGGCCTTGTCCCGGTCAATCGACCGAAAGGCCCGTTTTTTTCATTCAGTCAACCAGCATAGCTAGAACTACGGTATCTAAACGTTTGTCCCGGTAAGTAAAGGCATTACGACACGGAACTCTAGCTCGATGACGATTTTGGCCGAAAGTGCTACAAAAGGAGCAGCAAAGCAGGTGTTGATCTCTTTTTTGTTTCAGAGGAGATCCCATTGTGGGTGGAATTTAAGGTAAATTGCACCCGGAATGGTGGTGTCCTCCAAAAAAAAGGTCAACACCTGTATTGCTACCGCTGAGCGTGTCCCGGACACTGCCGCGTCACCGATATAAGAGTTGTCCTCAAGCGTCCCGTTTTTTATCACAAAAATATGGTAAGCCTACACATACGCGTATTCTTTGACTTTGCATCATCTTTCACTACTATGCATATCACCACCTGACATGAAAAACGGAGTACACACTCTATCATGCACTGCACTATAATGCTTGTACTTTTGTACATATATCATAGTCTGTTTTTAAAATATTTAACAATTGCGTGTACCCATTGAGCAAGATCTATTAAAACATTAAAACAGATATGGTATTTATTCGCAATACTTAGTGAAAAGAATAAAGCCAAAATGCTGGTAAACATTTTATTAAAACGTTTAGCTTTTACACTACAAGCATTATCAGTTAAATAAATGATCACCTAAGGCTAGGCTAAGACAGATTCTGTATTGATAGCTAATCACTGTACAACTAAATTTAGTAACGTTATCAGAATTATGACATCACAAACCGATAAAACAAACAACTGCCGTTAATATAATTAGCAAGGCAAGGCTAACTTAAAGAAAAAAAAAAACTATTTATTGGTAAGCCTATTGTGCCAATTGGTGCTGTCGCTTTCCTGTATATATTTGTGGTATTAAGTTCCTAATTTGCTGCGCTATTGGTCTTGTTTCCGGCATAGCGACAAAAGCGGCCATTGTTCTCTCGATATTCACTTTTACAAATTGTTATGGTTATGGTCTTATGTTGACATTTTCTTAAACTTGGGATTTTATTACAATGATGTAGAGCAGTGATTCTCAACCTTTTTTTTGTTGCGGCACACTTTTAAGAATTTCAAAATTTGGTGGCACACATAGAAAAAGATAAGTTGAAAAATTATTTATTTACCTATAACACACTGCGTAAAATAGTTTATGATGATAATTTTAAATAATACAGTATATCTAATATTTGGCGGCACACTTTTATAATTTCGCGGCACACAATAGTGCCGCGGCACACAATAGTGCCGCGGCACAGTGGTTGAGAATCACTGCTGTAGAGCATAGACATAAACGACATAAATACCATAACAGACAGCATATCAGCATAAGAAAAAAATCCTTGCTTTATAGTATATACGACGGCGTCACCCGCAGAAACTCCGTCAGTAAGTTTAGAATTGAGAGTGTCGATTTAGCTAGCCAACCCAGTTTTACCTATTAGGTTCTTGTATGAAGAGTTACCAAAAGTTTATGTGTTTTCTGCACATAAGATGTTCACGACTTTTTGTGCTCCTTTTGCTAATAGAATATCTCATTTCAAGATCCTGGCTATGCGTTCGGTCTACTGTATGTGCTCTGTTCATTGCTGACCGAACACAAGGGAGCCTTGCGTTTCCCGTAGTTTGGAAGTAGGGATTACATTTCTGATATTAAGCTGTTCTAAAGCAAAAGGGCAAAAATGTCTTTTATATGGTGCGATTTCACACAGTGACGTTGTTTTCATTTGATTTCCTCTTAAACTTTCTCAAGTCCTCGCTGGCTACGCATTGTGTAGCATATTTTTTCTCCATACTTGACGTGCCCTGTGGAGTTAAAAGAGTCCTTGGTTTTCCTCAAATGTTTGGTTTGACCGCGGTAGCTTTATAAAGCTATTATAAAACAAAATACCAATAATATCTTCCATGTGGTGCGATTTAACCCAGTGACGTTGCTAATTTTGATTTCGCCTCAAACTTTCTTAGTCCCTGATGGCTACGCATTATGATTTATATTTGTTTTTCCTTGCTTAGGTATGCTCATAGAAGTCAAATAAGTTCTTGCTTTCCCAATTTTTCAGGTTTGATTCCGGTAGCTCTATAAAGCTATTATCAAGCAAAATAGAAAAACATGTTTCTCTTAAGTATGGTGCCATTCAACCTGCCGCCGAATACGGTTAAATCAGCCGCCCTGTACCTTAGTGACCGGTAGATGACGATTCGACAACCAGAAAATTTGCTCGGTAGAGTTCAACGACTACCTTCTATCCCCTATCCTTGGGCCGAAGGACTTACGCTTGAGAAGCTAGGATGCCAACTCTCTCTTTAACAAAACAACTCTATTAATACATAAGCTGTGGAACGCCGACAATCACTGAGACCACTCTTGTAGCAGCCGATAGTCCCCCTTCTTTATAGTAGTACTTGGCCCTTGCCTTCTAATTCTTCACACTTCTCGCTTGTCTCTTCAACTCCCTTCTTTTCTTTCTTCTCTGCTTTGACGTCTGTTTGCTTTCGTTTCTGAGCTTTCAAAATGACCCACCCGTGCATACATGTATATATACTTCCCATTCGCACGT
The DNA here is from genome assembly GCA_963675345.1 of Trididemnum clinides. Lineage (NCBI taxonomy): Eukaryota > Metazoa > Chordata > Ascidiacea > Aplousobranchia > Didemnidae > Trididemnum > Trididemnum clinides. The sequence continues at coordinate 16,083,285 of OY776302.1, forward strand.
AATCGAAATAAAGTTCCCAAATATTTTAGCCAATCAAAATTATTAAAAACTAAAAATTACAAGAAAAGGTTTGAAAACGGGGGAATAGCGGAAACTAATACCTACAGAACAACTATTAAAAACGCATAGGAAATAAATCAGAAAAGGTTTGTCTACGGGAGGAGTACAGGAAATAACTACCAATAAAATAGCTTTGAGAATAAAATAAACAAGCGACGGTTTGTATACGGGAAAATACCGAAAATAATGACTAAAACAGAAAAACTACGTTGACACTGGATAATGACATGAATATTCCCGAGATTATTATTGTTACAAAACCCCGGAAAGCCATATTATCACCCTTGCCGTTTTAAAACCTTGGAGGTGCGAGGCAGTATCTTAGGGGGTGCGAAATGGTCATTCTGATTTTTGTGTTGCATTACTGTACTGTCATGCTCAGTTTATCCTATGCTAACTGTTCTGCACAATCTGTGTTTATTTGCAGCATGCCTGGTGCACGGTTTTCAATTCAGCCTGAGATAATGCTGCTCTTCAAAAAAAATATATAAAATAAAGGTCAGCACATCAATTGGTCACATGTCAAAATAGTTGAGAGGTGCGAGAACATATTAAGATATTTTAGGGGTGCGGGCCAATATAAAAGTTGGGAATCACTGCTCTAGTAGGATAATTGTACAAATAAAAATGAAACAACTGTGAATGTAAACTGTGAATTTGTTATTTGAAATAGTGAATTTATCTACGAAGCTGCTGAGAACCACCACATGCCTTTTTTAGATGTTTGGATAGACAATACCGGAGGAATATTGAGCTTAGCACTTACCAAAAACCTACTAACACTGGTCTCTACATTAATTGGCAAAGAATTTTTTCCTCTCGTTACAAATTAAATCTAATTAAAACCCTACTACCCAAAGCATGTGGCACATGTACAGTAATTCGTATAGTTGAATCCATGAGGACTTTCAAGGCATATTTTCTATATTGAAACGAAATGGCTATCCTCTTCGGTACATCGACAAACAATTGCGTTTATTCTTGATCAAGCGACATGAATCACCAATCATGCGGAAATATATTATACAGGTAACAACTGTGAAAGTCTGAAAACTTCAAAAAGAAAAGAAATTTGCCTTTTTCTGCGATTGCCTTACCTTGGCAATATATCGTTGCAAATTGAAAAAGAAACTCGGAAATATTTAATTAAAAATCTTTCTACAAAATTTTGATTCAGATTGGTGCACGACACTCACAATATTGGCAAATGCTTCAAATTTAAAGACCGTCAGACCCTATTGCACAATGCAGGAGTTGTGTATAAACTAAATTGGTCGTGTGGACAATCATACATTGGCCAAACTCACCATAATCTAGCCACACGGTTTCAAGAACATGTACCAAACGGAAAACAAAATCAAGAATCAGATGTTGCAAAGCACCTTGTGCGCAATCCTAACCACAAGATTAATTTCGATTCTCCGCAAATACTTGATCACAGCAACAACCATAGAAAGCTACGAATCAAAGAAACCTTACTTATTCAAAAAAATTCAACCACAAATTAAGCTACTGTAGATGGAGCATCGCAACCAATTTATTTGTTTAATGCGTAATAGTTATAGAAAGTACGGTATATCTGCAGTGCGCTTCTTAAGTTAGCCTTGCCTTGCTAATTATATTAACGACAGTTGTTTGTTTTATCGGTTTGTGATGTCATAATTCTGATAACGTTACTAAATTTAGTTGTACAGTGATTAGTACAATAGAAAAATTTGCTCAAAAATGATCACCAGCATCATACGGTACCATACAGCAATCTATTACATCATGTCAATAACCCGCGACTGGTTTCGACCTTATTGGGTCTCATCAGGCGGGTGTAAAAAACACTCAATAATAAACATGCTAAAAAAAACAAATTTGCCTTTGGGTGCAAAAAAAAGAAAAATGCAATACAAAACAATATGATACAGCAATACCTATATCATGGGGGTCACATTCAAGGACACACACACATGACATGGACAAGTCACATCGGTAAGCCCTAATAGAGGTGCAGGATCATTGTCAAGACTTATCATCAATACATGAGTTGCTAGTTACTAGCCAGCAATTTTTTCAAGGTCGCGGGTTATTGACATAATGTAATAGATTGCTGTATGGTACCGTATGATGCTGGTGATCATTTTTGAGCAAATTTTTCTATTATACTTTGATGCTGGAGGCAGATCCCTCTTGATAGGAGATCGCCTTGAAAATTGCTGGCTAGCAACTAGCAACTCATGTATACAGTGATTAGCTGTCAATACAGAATCTGTCTTAGCCTAGCCTTAGGTGACCATTTATTTAACTGATAATGCTTTTAGTGTAAAAGGTAAACGTTTTAATAAAATGTTTACCAGCATTTTGGCTTTATTCTTTCTACTAATACAGATATTTTGTGCGCTTACATTGTTTTGACCTATTATTGCTATTGCTTATATTTATAAATTTACCTTATGTGTTGATGACACTTAGTAGTTTTGTTCTTTTTTTTATGAATTTAAATTCTTTAATTGCCCCTTCAATTAACTTTATTTTTTTACCTAATACATTAGCTTATTCGATTGCTTATTGTTGGCTCATTGGTGAGTACAAGTTCGGGTGACAGGGGGAAGTCTGCAGTGGCATGCTACTACAAATACTTCCTCTCTACATACGAGGTGTGTCATAAAAGTTCTAGGATTGAGGTCACAATAATTTTTTTTAATTTAATTAAAGAATTACGCATTGTTTCCTTCAAAGTAGTCCCCCTTGAGTTTAATGCACTTTTCTATTCTTCTTTTCCATGCATCGATAGACTCCTGGAATGACTCTGAGGGATTACCAGAAGCTCCTTCGTTACGGCATTTTTTATGGCATTCGTGCTTGAAAAATGTGTTCCTTTAATGATCTTTTTAACTTTGGAGAAAAGGAAAAAGTCACATGGAGCAAGATTTGGCGAATATGGGGTTGCTTCAGCACTGTAATGTTTTTATCCGCCAGAAACTTCCGAATGCTTAATGCAGTGTGTGCTGGCGCATTATCGTGATGAAGCAACCATGTGTTGCTTTCCCACAAATCTCGCCTTTTGCCCTTACTGAACAAAGCAAACGTTGCAGCATTTCTATGTAAACATGCTGATTGACAGTCTGATCTTGCGGCAAAAATTCATAATGTACCATGCCTCTGACATCAAAAAATGTTTCATTTCTACTGGTGGAAGGCCTTCCACCCCTGGGATCATCCTCAACATCCTCACGTCCTTCTTTGAATGTTTTGTGCCAGAGAAAAACTGTTGAATGAGACAAAGTCTGCTCTTGTTAGACTTGTTGAAGCATACAGTGAGCTTCTGAAGGAGATTTTCTCGAACGGACTAGAAATTTGAGGTTGGTTTGTTGCTCTGTTATCATTACTAAATCATCGAGCAAAATAATAAAATTTGTAAAACGACTATAAATATGTAAGCTACTTTCTTCTACACCTGAAATGCATAACAAATGTTACAGTAAGCTGAAATGCGGTTAAATACTCTCAAGAAGTTATTAAATCGTCTGCCATTTAACTTAGTCTTAGAGCTTAACCATAACTTACACAGAGAACACAGTCCTAGAACTTTTATGACACACCTCGTATACATAAGATACAAGATCAAGTATGGGTTATCCCCGAAATATTAGAATTATGGCGTGGTGTGGTAGACCAGAAGACACAAGAATAACAGAGTGTGCTGAATTACTAGTATTATAAAACTGGCTAGTATTATTTGATTTATTCTGTATCGGATGGCTATAAGTGCTGTTGGAACGAACTGAGAAGTTATTTTCTTATTGAATCAAGTTGGATTGCAATCGGCATCACGCGGAAATTACGAGTACATTGATTAATTGAGTATTTGCGAGCGGAGTCATCATCTTGTTTTCAAATAGTGGGCCAATTCCAGACGCATTCATTTGATGAAGTGCATGGAAGCATATTTTCAAGATTGTGGGAGGCGCCAAAGTGATTAATATGTATTTTCAGGAATAGCCTATTAAATGTTATGACTGCTACTTACCACTTTTCGTGAAGCAGTGGCGCCAGAACTGAATCTGAGCCAGTCATGATGACGTCATTGTGTATTGCTGTTGTAAAGCCTCCCCTTCTCCTTGGTTCCGCTAATTACTGTACTTCAAAGAAAAAACAGGTAACCAGCAACAACAAGAGATAATAGATTCATGTTTTTCTGCAAACTAATAATGATAATACTCTTTAACGTTGGCTGATTTTTTAACAGCAATTTATGTGCTGTGTTTGTTCCTTATTCAGTTTATTTGCATGTTCATCCACCAATCTCATAGCACAGCGTCAGATAATTCCATTTGATTATGCACCGGTAGGCCATGACCGACAAAGATGGCTGCCTGCCTAGCGTAACAGCAGTTCAGGGAGCAGAACTTTGCCGACTTGCAAAATGCAAAAACCTGAAAACTGTCATCTTTTAAATTTTCAGATGACACTTTGCAAGCTCACTCCATTTAAAAAAAGGCAATAAAAGATCTTTATTTTTTTTATATTTTTTGTTGTGGCGCCAACAAAGCAACATTCTTAAGCAACAAAGATCCATTGCACTCTTAATTATGACCAAATAAACTCGGTTTCATGTTTCATCCTCTACTTCATTTATATTGCTAAACGCCGACCAGAAAATCTACAAAAACTATTTTAAAGTCTTTGTTACTGTTCTTTTTCTTGGTCGTTTGCACGATATGTGACCGCTTGCGTAGGTCGGCAGTTGCAGGTTCTACTCCGACCTTGTGTGCAATTGATTACTAGTGAAATCGAATACTATAGACCAGCTATGATTGGTAGTTTTACGTTTATTGTGTGCTAATTTGATCCAAGTTCTTCAGTTTTGCACAATTTTTTTCGAAATCATAAAAATATAATTACTCATATCTCTATTAAAGTAAATTGCGATTAGAGTTGATAGTTGAAACAACTGGAAATCGCAAACATACTTTATTTATACAGGCCGCGGTAATTACAAAGATGAATAGAATATGATCAAAACAAAATATAAATCTTACCCACCAATTTGTTGACTATTGTCGTACGAAAAACGAGAATCCAATAAGCTACTGCGATACCAACTCATACATTCGATCAACTTTTGATAAATGAGACCGGCACGTGATAGATGCGCGCAAAAATATCAATTGAGAAGTGCTTTAGACTATTGACGATATTTCCATATTTTGTTCAATTGATTGCAAAGTTTCAAATTGTAAAGGAACACTGTCAACTACCTAAAGTGCGATCTATTTGACATAGAAGCAATTTTGCAGTCAAGAAATATCGAAGGTATGATATCAACGACAGTTATTACTCGAGCAAGAAATTGAATCCAGGTCTATCAGCTGCGCAGTGCACGCACTAATCACCATACACCACTGTGTTGGTTCTTTTGGCAGGTGATAAACTTGAGAGCTGTCATTTTTCAAAGTCCTGACGCACTAGTTTTTGAATGTTCAAGGTGTCACAAAATCTAATGTAACCATATGCGCTGTTTCAAAAGAATTTTTTCCAAAGAAGTAAAAACAAATTACATGAATACAAAACGTGTGATTTTGAAAAACGACAAAATCACATGTTTAAAGGATATGAGAACGTCTGACATGTTTTTCTTTTTATTTTATAAGAAATTTGACCTGTTCAGAAAATTGATGCACTTAATCGTAACACTTACCTTCTTCCGTTTGTTTCAATAAGCTCGAGCTGTTGCTTGGTGATGCTTACGCATATAAGGAAACTTTTGAGCAACGTAGTTTAATGTCATAACATATAAGTTGATGGAAGTTACATAACTGAAATTTATCGTGTTTCTTTGCTCATTGGCAAAAGACTGAGAAACACCGGATTCTGGCTGGTGTAATTAGGGAGTTTGTAAAAAGCAAAGCTACTTCAGAATTTTTTTTAACTTTTGATAAATTTACAACTATTCAAGGATTTATTCAATTCATTGTTTTTAAAAACAGATCTTTGCTTCATTTTCCTCAAAGTTTTCAGACGTTCGATTTTAAGTATTGTTATCATCATTAAAAAATTTAAGCCGCATTTCCTCTCCTGGTTGCTCCTTGAACGTTATCTTGATTTATCCACAAACTATCTACCATACGCTTGTCAGAACAACCTGCAAATAATCAAGGTTTGGCCAAACAATAGTCGAGCATTATTTGGATGGACCGTTGCCTCCAAAGTAGGAAGTGACAAGTTCAATGCCTGCATGGCTCTTTAGTTTTTGTGCGTTTTAAAAGGGCGCGTTAGAGAAATTTTCCAACTTGGCAGCAGCGTTTGTGAAAAAAATGTATTGCAGCGGTAGTACTGAAGGCTCCGAAGCTCATCTGAACATGAGCGCAGCCAGAATTTCAAAATGGAGAAGAAGAAACAAAAATCATGTTTAATGGAATTAAAAATAGATCCAAATTTTTCCTTAGATTTTTTTAATTTTTAAGACCTGAATTTTTATAACTTTGAATTATAAATTGATGCAGCTATTAGGATCAAGGACATCTCGGTACTTGTGACCACATACTCTTGATATAACTTTGTTCCATTGATAACGTTATGGCTAGGGCCCGCTAAAGTCAATAAAGTCTAAACTTTTTCAGGACCTTGTTACCTGATCAAACGTGTACTAACGTTCGTTTCAGGTGTTCAGGAGTCTGTTTTGGTAGATTTTAGAAGTCAAAATAAAATCAAAATTTTGCATGAAGTCAAAACTTGTCAAAACTGCTTTCATCAAAAATTTCCTTACAAAAACGAACAAATTTAGATTTTTTTGAATTTTTGAACTGCTATTAAAATTTTATGCGCAGTTTTATTTGATTTTAAACTTCTGAAATAGTTGCAATGGTAAAAATGCGTGCGGTAATTGAGAAGGAAATAGCACTTATTATGCATCAAATCGTCATTGTTGATGCATAAACACATAATTGTTAGACAATTAATCTATTCCTATAAAACCTTTGCACTCTTTACACGTGGTCTTTTTAAGTCGTAGCTTGCAAAGCAAAGAATGCCTAAACAAGCCACATCTTCTACAGCGAAAGTTAGGCAAATTTGCCAGGAATATCCGGATGAGTTTTCGGCAACTCGTGCCCGCCCGCGACTTGCGATGCGACCTTTGCGACGTGTTAGTCAAATGCGACAAAAAGTTTTTTGTGGAAAGCCACCGAAAAAGTAAGCAACACCAAAGAAAGTTGGAGACGAAGAGCAAATCCCAAAGTAAGCAAACCTTTTTACAACTCGATCAAGTAAACTTCAAGGAACAGGTTGTCTCTTTATTCTTAGCTGCAGATATCCCACTTCATAAACTGAACCATCCTTCTTTAAAGTCTCTGTTTGCTACAATGGGAAAAGTATTGCTTTCGGAGACTGTGTTGCTAATTAGCATCCCAAAAAGAAGAACAAATTCAAGAATTACTTCGTGACAAAAAAGTTTTTTTAATTGTGGATGAAGCAGAGATTACTAAACACAAGTATATTAGTGTGCTTGTCGGCAGCTTAGATACCCCAAATCAGACATTCCTCGTTGATTGCCATCCACTTGACAGCGATAGCAATGTTAATAGGAGTATTATTCTGCACACTGTGGATGACATATTACGACAACTTGAAATAAAACGCGAGAATGTTTCATTTTTCTTGACTGATGCTGCTCGGTACATGTCTTTGGCTGAAAAGACATTAAAGGAATTATACCCTTCTTTGATGCATGTCACCTGCGTTGCGCACTTACTACATAACTGCGCTATGCATGTGCGTGCTCATTTTAAAAATATTGATGAAATAATAGCAACGATCAAGGCAGCAACAATCAAAAACAAAGATCGCAAGAAAGATTTTCATAATGCTGGTCTGCCATCTCCTCTTGACCCTGTAATTACAAGATGGGCAACTTGGCTTAGAGCTGCCTTATATTACAGTGAGAACCTTCCAGCTGTTCGTACCATTGTCAACAATTGGACTAGTGCAGGCCTCTTAGTCAGCAGAGCAAAAGACGCTATTAATGTGGAAGATTTGGTGCCGGACTTGGTTACAATAAATCAATACCGGACTCTAGCAGCCAACGTATAGTTCTTAGAAGGAAGTGCCTGCACGATAACCGAAGCATACGGACTGCTGAAGAATATGCAATTCGATGATGATCCGTGTGCAATTAAAAATTACATTAAAAAACGACTATCCAACTCTAATTTAGAAACAATAATAAACTGTACCAACTTGACAATTGACCCAACAAGCTACGCACTATTGCAAAAAGCCCAGGCAACCTCTGCTGCTGTTGAGAGGTCGTTTCCTATGCTCAGTAAATTACTGAGAAAAGACAGAAATTTTGATGTTAAGAACGTAAAAAAATATATGATGCTGTATTACAATAAAAAGTTCTGGTAATTATACTGTGTGGCTTTCGCTGAAAACATCATAGACAGACTGTTAATGTACAGTACAATTGCGATAACCACGCATTTTTTGTATTACACACTAATTGATACCGGTACACACAATGGCTCGTTATCCTAGGTTTTGACGTCATGCGTCGCTTTGTTGCATTAGCTTCAAGACTTGAGTGATTGAGAAAATGTTTAAAGTAGGCAACCTTCTTCTTTAAAAACTTATGTAAATTGCGGATTATAAAACATTTTTAATCAAAAAAGTGCAACAAGACATAAATAATAGGCGAAAGCGGTTAGGTCAAAATAAAGTCAAAATTTTGCTAAAATAAAGTCAAAAATATATTTTTTTAGGTCAAAAAAATGGCCCTAGTTATAGCTTATCTTTTGCACTGGCAACGCTTCCCACCTCGTGTTGTGTCTTCGTTACATGACTTGTGACGTCACAATTGTTAATGCAAAGCAAAGTCGAAATGTTAGTCATATAGAGAGAAACCATGCATAAACAGAAAGTAAAGAACCTTTGACAGTGTCAAGTGCTTTTGTTATTGATTACGATGTAAACGATTTTATGCGATGCAGGCATTGTATACGATGCAGCAACCGCGTTGCAGGTTGTAAACTTTAGCTCGATTCCCTTGTTGAGTCACACCATACCTTGAAGATTGCATTCACTATTTTCTGATCGGTGCTGAGCACAAAAAAGATCGTGTCGAGAAACACAAGCAAGTTTGTTTGTTTCTTGCTATTTTGGCACTAAAGATCAACAAAAAGGACATGACCTCACCGCATAAACAAATGCATGGGCTATTTCCTGCCAATTTTGATTTTTCCCAAAAACACTTCAATTTGTGTTTTCCCATACACAAACGATTAGCTACTATGACAACCGAAGTGCTTTCTATTTATTTTCTTGAATTAGTGATCACGCGAGAAACGGCACATCCACGCCTTGTTCCGCAAACTCCATCTAAAAATAAAACATGCTCATTGAGTTTGAAAAAGCGGCGGTCATTTTGAGCCGATGTAGACGGCAATGAGGTTGGCTAAAGTCACAACTTTCCCTTCAAGAAATGCAGTGTTTAAATGAGCGTCGGGAAAAATGTTAAAAAACGCTCAAAAGTCAGGGACATTTTCCTTTGGAACTAAATTGATTTACAAAAAAATGGTCTTCATATTTTTTATGGGACCAATATTGGCAAAACAACCGCTTTGAAAACGTTGACATCCGATAAAAGAATCTTTATGTTTGTTTCGATACCAAAATGGGCAAATAACCTGCCAGTACTTAAAAGTGCGAGCGTAACCGACATACCGTATTTATTTGATTGAAATGCGTCCTTGTTTAGAATGCGCACAAATTTATGACAAAAAATAAAATAATTGAATCGATCCTTGAATAAAATACGCATAAACAAAAACGTCGGGTTGAGATTTTTTGGTAAAGCGGAATTAGTGTCGTCGCAACTATGTGACATCATAATCCACGTGAATGTCGTCACAAATACTAACACATATTTTAGAAGTGGGGCACACACACGTGAAGTAGCCAACTTCCCATCAGTTAGCAGAACGACATACGTTACAACAAAATCTAAACAATGACTGCTTATAAATTCTATGGTACCGAAAACAGGCCTGCCTACTAAAAAGAAATGATTTTTTAGAATAAAACCTCCTTAAAAATAGTAAGTAATCCGTTTCTTGACAAAGCTTGTTTCATACATTGTAGGTTCGACATTGAACAAAAAATTTGTTATCATAAAAAAACAAAATGCGCTCTTGATTGCCATGCGCCCTTATTCAGATTACTCCCAAATTTATGACAAAAAGTAGTAGAATGCGCGCCTTCAATTCGAATAAATACGATAAATGTGTCAGAGATTTTACCTCTTCTAATATGGTAATCGTAGACTATGTTGCCCCACCATAAACATATATTGAATAGTATCTCAGTTGGCGCAAAGACATATCACGGTCTGTGCGAATCTAGATCAAATAGACCCAAGGTAAGGACGGTATTACTTCATTTTTGTTACTGGCTGCAATTATGTTTTGGAAATTTTCTTTTATTAAGAATAATAGTGGAGTTTGTTGTGGTTCTTAATCTATTTTTGATTTCTAATCAGAAAGATTGAAAATGATTTTATTCATTGTTATGTAATCTAGGTAAGTGTTTGTTGATTAGGTGGGGTACGTGAAATCGTCGGTTAAATTTTCATTCAATTAAAGAGCTTGGAGCATAACTATGTGAGGTCATATTTTCTCTTTTGAATTATTGAGTATGCAATGTTGTTGAAATTGTTTTTGTAGAATGTATAATGCTTGGCTATTCAATATATGCTTAAGTAGCAACAACTGTTAAACACTTGATAGCAAAAAAATATACATAACTAAGTAATATTGACTTGACATTACATTTATGTGTCATACTCAATTTTTACGAAAAATGACTGAACATACTCTGGTATCAAGTTCCTCAATTGAATCAACAGCTATAACTTATTGGTCCACGCTTTGTGCCGCGTTTTCCACAATTCGTCCATCACTCATAATTTCAAAAGATTGTTGGCTTTTTGTTTATGCGCAGCAGCAACCATGTGCCCTTAAACTTTCTCAATCCAGTCAACCATTCCATGAAGAATATACTTTATTAGTATTCATTAGTAAAATATTTATATACAGTAACAGTGAATATATAATAGCAATAAATTAAATAGCGCTCAGTGGTCTTTATTGCGTCATAATCAATAAATTCAATTTAGTTGTGTTGGTACTGACGCTATAATGACAAAACAATCAAATACATTCTCAATATATTTCAAAACCAGAATCATCTTCTTGCCGACGCTCGGGGATAATTCACGCAATCATTTTGCTTTCTGGAATTCTTTTGAAGTATTCTACGAAGTTTCCTTTAACTTTTTTGGATTACCGAGTTTTTCGTTCAAGATATTTGGCAGTAAGAAAAGTCTGTTTTGGGAGTTCTTGCACATCTCCTCTTGAACGTGTCCGGTAGAAATTTGAAGACGCTGATTACCGTCGTACGTCTGATTGAGAATCAGTGATTTTCGAGAGTGCTGCCTTTCTCGCACTTTTTTCACGTCACGTACACACATGATTACGAAGAGAAGAAAAAACAGGAGGGCAAGTACAAGAATAACAACGCCAGCTGAATGTTTGGAAGCATTGAAATTGTCTTCTTTGCTACTACCGATCATGAGACTGACACCAAGTAGAAAGAGGCACAGCCCACTGGTGATGGTGATAAGCATTCCGCCACGCTCGGGTCTTTCTCCCTCGCCTGAAAAATTAGCAAAATATTACAAATTTTATATCACGGCCAGATTTGAATTGTTAAAAAGGGAGGATAAAACTAACTAAATATTTAAGCAATTTTCGGATTTTTGAAAGAATTTTTAACGTATTCGGATGTTAGCTAACTAGCCCTTTATAAAACAGATTTTGTACTTATAACTCACGTTTCTTTTCATCACAATATAAACAAAACAGATGGATGAAGTAAGTCAGTACAAATTAAATATAACTTGAGGGTGTAGGATCAGTGCTAACATGAGTCAAACCTAAAACTTTGGTAATGATTTTGAAATAGGCGTGGTCAAAACTTTCGTTTTTACTATAATATTGGTTGTATTTTAAAAAAAGCAAAACTTACAGTCAAGGGATCGTTGGTTTGTGTAAAAGGGTTTGTCATCCAGATACGTTTGAATAACTGTGTGGTCGTTTTTTAGTTTTTCTTCGAATTGGCCCATCATTCCACCAGCCATTTTTAATCAGCAATGGATACAGAATCGCAAAATTTATCGAAACGTAAACGCTAAGTCGTTTGTATCTGAAGAAAGCAAAACTGGTTAGCAAAAACGAAAATACAAATTGTATAATTGTATGTTAATACTTTTGATAGTACTCTTCAGTTTGTGGTAAAGCGAGTTTTTTACCGTACTGTTTCAAAGCGAGTACTGTTAGTCTCAGCTCCTTTTGAATGTTTGATTTTATGATTTTCCCGCCGGTTGAATTCATGGGCACACATACCGCAGATCATGTAGCCCCTAACCTTATAAAAGGAGGCTGTTAATGTGATTATCCTCCTCAATAGTATTGAGAATTGTCATCAAGCTATTTACATCAATTTATTTCAACAGAGTTTGTCGAACGGTTAGCAAGTGGAATTTTTGAGCAGGCACTTCAGTATATAAGCTATTGAAGAACAAAGGTAAACAGCGCATGTGGCGTGGCAGACTCGACCACGCAAAATAATCTTTCGACCACCACTTCAACACAATTACCGTATTTGGCGGCATATATGATGAAGTTTTTTTTCATAAACGTTTGCTCAAAAAATCGCCCTGCATCAAATAACCGAGATTGAGATTTCTCTGGGCTAATCTTCTTCCTGATGATCACTAACCTAGCTTGTAATCAGTATTTCTATCTTCCCTAATTGCAATGCTATGGAGATGTGTTGCTCATTTTTATTGCTTATCTTTAGTCTCAACTTGCTTTTTCACAGCAATGTTTTCTGCTTGTGTAATGTGATGCTCGATACTTTCAACAATAAAAGCTTAAATACATTACAAACTTTTTCCCCGAATCTGATCTGCTCAAATGGGCGTGCCTCTTACACGCCAGTGAGTCCAATATGCAGTCAAACATGGTAATTACCCTATGATTGAACGCGAAACCCGAAATGTCAGACCATGCAGACTTTCGTTCTGAATGGCTTCAAATCATTGTGATGTCATAAGTTCTGCAAATGAAGCATCGTGTGTTTGGAACAATTCAGCTAAACATGTAACGACGTTTATTTGATTGGCGTGAGTACAGCCAAGAAGTGATGCGGAAACGAACTCACTCTCGACGAAAATTATCATTTGAATTTTTGCACTTGGATCTATAAAAAATAGGTGTGACGTGGAAGAAAATGATATTCAGAATGACTCGCGATTCTTGCAAGTTGAAACTGCACCGCTGCTATTACGTAGTGGTAGAGACCATGATCCTTGCAGATCATCTTCACCTATTGCGTTGGCGCCTTAATCAAAAACAACAGCAGAAGCGATACAACGGTAGCCTTGCCTGAGTGCAATTTGCTTTTAGAAATTCAATTTGGTTCCTGCATCATCAATTTCAAATTGTTGTTTTAAACGGCAGACTATTCAAAGTCAAATTAATCTGATACAAGTGAAATGCCGGTGAAAAGGAAAAAAATCTAGCACTTCGATTTCAAAGTAAATGGTATGATGCACACCCAAACAGGCATATCAAAACATGTGTGTGGAGAGAAGAGCTGGACTATCGCAAGTCCAAACGCTACTTACACTGTTGCTTCTATGTCCGGTTAGAACATCCGAATGTGAGAGAAGCTTCTCGATTTTACACTGCTTGAATACCTGGCTTGGAATGAGCAAGGGTCAGGTGTGGACGCAATTATCATAAACATGAACTGAAGGACGTAGATGGAAGAGCTGCCCAATGAATATTCTCTGAAAAAACTGACATCCGGCAAAATATCTGGGGAAACTTCTTTAAGTATGTATACTGCTTGTTTTTCAACTTGAGCTGCCACATAAATATTTTGGGCCAAAATAATACAGTAACTGTTCAATATCCATCTTTTTTTAATTGTGCTTTTCGGTTTATAGATAATGCAAATTTTGCTGATACCTTGCAATAAAGCTATGAATAAGCTAAAAAAAATTCGTAACATAGTTTTACATGGCGTCAACTTAATGCTAAAAAACTTTGCCTAGTGCCTCATTTCAAGTTAAATTTTTCTAGTAATGGCGGTGCATTAAAAAAGTTTATGTGCAATATTCAGATATTAACCCAATTTCTTATATCTCCTCCCCTCAATAATTTCAATAAATGTACGCCACAACTTAAATAGCTTTAGCTGGTCTCAAAAAGCATTTGAAAATGAATAATTGGCCACCACTTTCTTATTAATGACAACCGAAAATTTACCACTTGAGATTGATTATCGAAAACATCAGTTTCCGCTAAATTTGCATGTAAATTGCCGAAGCCAATTGCATTTCTGTTTGTGAGGAATTGTACATCTTTGAATAACAAAATATATGACAACTTCATTTTTTATATTATACTAGCCGGCTCTACTGACATAGCCCGCAGGACCCCTATCAGTAATGTTGAAGTTAACAATATCGGTTTAGCTGGCTTCAACCAATCAATAATTGAAAAAACAGGAATAAAAAGTTGTTTTTTTCACATAGACAAATCTCATTCCGAAACAAATCAATTGTTTTTTAAAACCGAATCGATTAAAAAACATTAAGGGGGGTTGTGCATAGCCGCTACGCCTCCCAACTTTCTCGAGTCCCAGGCAACGTCTTACTTACCCCGTTTCCACTACAGGCATCCTTAAACTTTCATCCGTTAAATTCGGCAAGTTCTTGAAAGCATATCGAAGTTATGAAAGGCTACCAAGGTGATTGATATGTGTTTTCAGGATTAAGTTATTAAAATATTAAGCCCACTGTTCGCTGCTTTTTGCTAAGTGTAAAAGTATTAGTATGAGCCACAGCCTCTGGCGGATGTTCATCTTGGCATAAACGCAGCTAGGAAGAGGGTATTAAACCGAAATGAAGCACTCACAATTAACTTATTACTAATGCAGACCCCCATTATTAATGTCGAGATTAAGAATACGGAATCAAGCGTCTGTGCCGGCATCACCCAATAGATATTTAAAAAAACAGTAATAAAAAATTAATATTTTTTGACCTTGCCAATTGTCGCTACAAAATCAAATCGTCTAAAAACCATTATAGGTGGTTGATGATATCCGCTGTATTTTTTTCAAATTTTCTGGAGTCTTGGGCTACGTCTTGTTTGTCCTGTTTCCAGCATAAACGCACTTTCAAACTGGACTTGCTGTAACAGCCAACGATTTCACAAACGTTTACGCGCTTATTTAATAAATTGCATGAAAGCACATTTTCAAAATTGTGGGAGAGCGCCATAGTTATTAATACGCATTTTCAGGAATAAACTATTAAATATCATAAGTGCTACTTAAGACTTTTTCGTAATTGTATGCCTATTTTTATGACCTAAAGCCTCTCGATGCATGCACGTTGCTAATTCTTGGTACAAACCATCCAGGGAAAGAGCATACCAACTCGAAGCGATGCACTTGTAGTTTAGTTATTTCAATTGCAGCGCACCCATTAGTAATGTCAAAGTTAAATACAGTAGAATTTGCCTAATTCGTCACCCCAAGGGAATTAGAAAAAAGTGACGAATTAGGCGAACTGACTAATTATGCAAACAGGTAAAAACTCTATAATGGCTTGTATACAAGAGGATTGTTTTGTTGTTAACGCAGTTTGTTACGTTTATTATTGAATACAATGCACTTACACGGAACACAAATCATGCAGTACATAGAAAATAATACACCGAAATTGCGAGCTCGCAAAAAATGTGTGATTTTGGTTTGCTTTGCTCTATTAAAGGCTTCCTTTGCCAATATGTCCTGCCGCATTTTGGTCACGTTGCATGGTAGCACATCGTCCTTTGTGTTGCTGCAGCGAGATTTCCCCGTAGACTACTGTATTAAACCAATAGGGACGCTTTTCTTTACTGAGATCTAATCCGATAAGGACTGTTTGTTTGTTTGATATCTCACGCGTGTTGAAATAACCACTGAGACCGCGTGAATTCATCTACCTGCAGTAACAAACAAAGCTGTGAATACCGCTTAAACATTGAATCGAATCTGAAAATGACGAATAAGACGAACAAAAGGTTTTTCGGGGATATAAATAGGTGACGAATTCAGCAAAGTGACGAATTAGACGATGGCGAATTAGACAAACTGGAATGCATGTAAAAGATAAGAATTCTGCCGGGACTGACAAAAATGTGACGAATTAAGCAAACTTACGAATTAAACAAAGACGAATTAGACAAATTCTACTGTTTATGGGTAGTTGTAAGAACAGAAATGAAAAGTTAATGTTTGTTTGACAATAGTCCATTCTACATACAGTATAATTACAAAGTCAAAATTGCTGGTTCTTAGTAGGAATCGAGTAGGAAAACATCAGATGGTAACGCGTAGCTGCTATGATTATTTTGAAGTCCTTAGCAACGTCTTATTTGCAGCATGCACTCACAAAGTGGACTTGCTCACAACTGAAACAGGTGATAATTTTACAAACTTTTTGTTTATTTCATCACGTGCATGGAAACTTAAATGTAAAGTTGTAGCGTAGAGGTTGGATGGAGAGGGGCTGGGCGACGAAGTGATTGCTGTGTAATTTCTGAAATAATCTATTGAATAATTGGCATACTACAAACTACTTTTGTTAATGTAGGCGTATTTGTATGATCTAACCTCTCTGGCTGCGCATGTATTGCTTGGTCCTTGGAAAAATCGCAGGTAGCAGAAGTGCAAACTAATCCAAAGTCAAGCATTTAGTGTTAAGTTATTACAATAGTTTATGGTTTAAGAGTACAATCCATGGAACAGGTTGTTGTGGTAAAGATCTGGATAACTGTTGTGATTACTGTAAGATTAAACGCGGTAAATGGTCAATTTGTTCAACTTTGCTATATTTAAATAATATGTATTAGAGAGTAAGATCAGTTAGGCTTGCGACACGACTGTACAAAAGTATTATAACTTGTCATGGCATTACCAAAACACAGGTTTCTATGTTAATACTCTAATGCAAAGGTGTCAAACTCGCGGCCCTCGGAGACTTTCAATGCGGCCCGCGAGACGATTCTAAAATTCTTAATGAATTTTGGCAGTATTGCAACGTTTCATCTTCGAAGAAACGCTTGAACCCCTTAACACAGGCGATACTAAAGAGGTACAGACTTTTTTTATTTGAAGATCAAATCCACTTCGTGCCACAGAACTCGATTTCTGAAGAAGGGCGATCGTGTAGAAATGCTGGAGAAGTAATGACCGGCCTCGCTGCGGCTACGTTACCGAGACCGTTTCCCAGGGAAGTGGTGATCTCCAAATTGAAAACATTATGCGACCTTCGGCACAATTGCCAACTTGCAATGTGGCCCCCAGAAGCCCTCGAGTTTGACACCCCTGCTCTAATGTAACCATTTTCTCTCACAGGCAGCATACCACTCGTTTGCTTTCGAAATACCAGTGAATACAAACTTTCCGCGTAGCTGCTAATTGCTTCTGTTTTATTTTAATCGTACCAGACACATTATGTCATCACAATGCAAGTTTACAGCGTTCAAGAAAAAAAGGAAAAAAGCATGCAGAGAAAGCTTAAAATGCTTAAAAAAAAATCTGTTGTTGCATCGTGAATTCAGCTTTTATTGTTGTGGAGTTTTTTTTTTATCAAAAGTACCTTGTTAATGTCTCCCCAAAAAGCGTTAACTCGCGTTTCTACAAGCAGCAGTACTCGAGAAAATACGAAGAACAAATTGTGCAGTCAAGCGTTAGCTGTGATGTCAGCTTGCATCCCAAAGAAATGAAATTTTTGCAAGTTAAGAGCTGGCTTTTGTTTGGGCAAAAATGGTTTTCCTCTGCCACAAAATGCAAATTGAAAAAATTATCTTTAATTATCACGTCACCAACCCCCTTATGACACTCATCCCAGTGAGGTGATCAATCGTGATAAATTTGATGTTTGTTCGACGAATAGTTTCCGAGGAGTTAAAACACACAGACACACACACACCGACAAAAAAAATTGCTCTTTGTAATATCGATTACTTTTTACTTTAACTCTGTCATTTCTTTAAGAAAGTTACAAAACTTTTGCCAAAGTAGATTTTTAGGCCACCTTAACCCCCTCTAAATATCATAGCGCTAAGTATTTTCAACACTAAGTAAAAACAACCGGCTCTATTATATTTAACATTAGTAGATTTTTTAAATATTGCTATTCCGTTAGCTGTAGGCTTGTAGAGTGTTGGTTTAATGTTAAACTATAGACTTGTAGGGTATTGGTGTTGATGAAACTAGATTGCGATGATACTTAATTGCGTTCTGAAAAAAGCATAACAAAAAGCAAATAAACTTTTGATGGATACTTTATTTTAAACAAGTTTAGAGTCGCGTATTTAAAACAATCACAAAATAATCATTTTAGCAAAACAAAATGGTAAAAACATCAAAAGTTCAGTCGGCAGACTTAGGTTCATTTTCTTTTTCAGGCCATAACAAAGAACTCAAAAATGGCGCCGTATCTACAGATCTTGTGCTTGGCGCTTAGCACCTGGGTAATCTGAAAAATGAAATATAAATCGTGTAAAAATTATGCAGCTATAATTAAAATATGTCGTGGCGCTATTCCAATCAATAAGCGCAATGTCCAGCATAATATTTCAATCTTAGAGACGTATCCGACAGTTGATTGCGTTCGAAAGACTGATGCTATGAAAAAGTGTTGTCACTCCCAGTTACTTTACTTGAACTTATTCACTCTTCGAAGCTGAATGTATGTAGAAAAGAAATCCAATACACAACGTATTTTGTGCGACTATATTTTGCCACAGACTCAAAAGTCCGTATTCAATCTCCTGGGCCTCCATGTACATTTCCCCAGTAGTGCTATATAAAATATCGGCAGTTAATTGTTTTAGATTAGATATAGATCAACCAGCAGAAGTTACTGATCTTTGCATGCTCATTATCTGACAAAACCAGCAGTTTCAATTTTTTCACAAATAATTGATAGTTTAGTCCAAGACAAAAAAATAAAAAACACGTCATTTGAAACCTACTAGTTTTCATTAGACTGGATTCTAATATGCTTGTAACTAGGCACACACTACATACACGCCCCCCCCCCAACTGAATCAGTGTATAATATATTTCTTTGTGAAAAACTTATAATTTTTTTATAGCTCTCGATTTGCCATTAACTTCAATATTTTGTGAGATTTATTTACTCAAATTTATGACTATGATGCAACTAACGAAAACAAGCATGTTAGGATAGAAATAAATGAACAAACCAGTCACGGTTGCAAGTTCTGCAGTGTTGGTGCCGATTTACCGAAGTTAATATAAAAACTTAGCTTACAAGCCAGCAGGGTTAAGATGGAATAATTTGGCGATAGTTCAAGCTAGTTGTTTAAAAAAGGACTTCAAACAAGTAGTTTATCACAAAAACTTTAGTGGAAGCTACAGAGGGTCTAAGCTGCTGTATAACCGGAAGTTAGCTTGGGCTAGAAGCTACAGCTTAGCTGCTAGCAATCAAATGTTAGCCAACAAGCCGGTTTACTAAGCTACTAGACCAGCATTTAGCCTAGGATATCGGCATCAGATTGGTCAGGTAGCAAACTGAAATAAGTTTCCTACAAAATTTAAAAATATTTTTCTTTGCAAGTTGTAAGCCCAAGAAACAGATTGTTTACATGCTTAAGGGGATTGCAGAATTTTTAAAAGAAGCGTTAAGGCATATTTGAAACCTAATCCGCTTCGAAGTACATACGGAAAATATTTTTGTTCTTGAGTAAATAAAGATAGTAATAAGATTATAGCCAGTTGCCATTTGATGAGCCGCTTGGCAAAATAGCTGCAGTGGTTTTATTATTTTATCCTGACGTCTAGTGTTTTCAATTATATACTTATAGCTCTAACCTTGGTCGTTATCGAGCACTGTGGCGGCAACGTCAGACTTACTTTATATAATAGTAAGATTGTACAGGGTGTCCGAAAAGTTACTGTGCAGTATGGATACATAAAAATGTAGTGTATTTGCAGTAAAGTTTGTTAGAAAATTTTTAGTCAATACAATTTTTATTTATTCGTGGCTACATTTGTTTACAATACTAGAGTTTCTTTGTAATCTATGCAAATTGTTGTGTGTGTATGTGTGTTTACCCCTCCTCTTCCTTGGGATGGAGGTACGGCATGAACGGTAATTCAGATTCATGCCGTCAACCTAATTGATATGAGGCTAGAGGAAGATGGCAGCCCATTTCGAACCAGTCTTGAGTGACTGGTAGCCCCACCACCAACAAGGCGGACTGCCACTGGTGGGTACCCAAGAGTCGTCTGACATGCTGGATTAGCAACTTCACAATTGTAATCCGGTAAAGTACGGTTGGGGCCACCTGTCTGCCACATAAAGGTGGAGGCGTCCCGTTAAGTGCCTGGCCCAAGGACACAACAAGCAAGCTTGCCGGCTGGTTCTCCACACTATCCCTTTTTTATGCTGAGCGCCAAGCACGAAGCTGTGAATACCATTTTTTAAAGTCTTTTGGTATGAATCGACTTAGGGAATGAACCCCAGGTCTACCGACTACAATGTGGATGCTCTAACCACTGCACCATCGCGCCGGTATATGCAAATTGTTTGCGATGCAAAATGTAACTTTTTTCGTAGGGCCTGTTGAGATACAGTGCTTCCTCGATTATCCGGTCTAATTAGGATAATACTTTCAGAAATCTGAAGGGATAAGCAAAAAAACGGGATAACTGAATTCTTAACGTTTAAGTCAAGGGAACAAAAACAAACAAAAAACACAACACATTCATGGTTTAAAAAATGATAGAAGTTCAACATTGCAATATTCTAAAAAATGTCCCGCTTAACTATCATTTGCAACACTAGATCTACTAAAATAGAAATCAATTTTAGATTGTTTGCGGTAAGATTCGCGTTTTTCAGCAGCAAATTCGCGAAGTCGTACCAATGTGGAAATGTTTGAAACTGTTGCTTCCAGCTGAATACGGAGCCACGTTACGCAACGTTCAAACATTTACATTGCCTCTACACGAGAAAAAGAGCATTTGTGCTTTTTGCGTTGAGTGTTGTGTATTCTCGTTCGCATCCTTTTCTTCATCAAATTCGTTCCCTTCTGCTACTGAAACAAGATAAGCTATTCCCTGCTCATTCAAATATTCATAACCTGGCCCATCAGCATGAAATCAGCCATCAATATCAGAGGTCGTCAATTCAATGTTTAGCGCGGAAAATTGTTCTACGAAATCGCCATTCAGCCTTCTTTTTGAACTAACTGCGCTTTCTTCCACAGAAAATTCGCCGACAATGCAGCATTTTAGCTTTTTTTAGTGGGATTTAGCGTAAAGTTTTCCGGAAACTATTCCTGCAACATCTAGTTAAAAGCAATCTACTTTTGAAATGTTGTAGCAAAATAGAGCGACTGGATAATTGAATGCCGGTTAAACGAGGTACGGATAATCGAGAAAGCACTGTAATCGTCCAACAGACTTCTTTGAATTCTGTAATATTGTTTCCTGGATCTCTATAGCTTTCTCATTTGTGGTTGAAGGCCTACCAGTTCAAGGAGCGTCTTTTACATCGCCAGTTTGGCAAAATTTTTTTATCAAACGTCCCACAGCATTACTGTGAGGCGCCTCTGCATCTGGAAGTTGCTTGAAAAATCTTTTTTGCACAGTGTTCATGCATTTTCAACCATTACAGAACACATGCTCAACTAAGAATGCTCGCTGCTTAATTGCCAGTACCATTAATGTATGAGGGTATTGACTTGGATATATAATAAATGACTAGTTGTTGTTATAATGCCTAACTTGTTCTTATATTAGCACTTAAATATTCCGTCACAAAACCAGCCATTGTTAAAAATATTTTCTACTGCACAGTAACTTTTCGGACACCCTAAGGGCGGAGTTGGAGTCATGCGATTTTGGCTGTGCCTCCACAACCCTGTTTTGTACACAAGTTACATACAACATCACAATTCATGAACAAACCTCAATCTGAAGATATTGTTGCTTTAGCAGCCTATAGTTGACTAAACTAAAAGCACGAGCGAATGGAAAGGTCACCAAAATGTAAAATTATAGGTGTTTCTTAGCAGTTTTAGTTCATAAAACATAATTGAATAAGTGTGAATAAAACAGTATTTGAATAAGCTTAATGTACCGTACTCGTGTAATGTAAGACCATATAATTCTTTCGCACAAGAATAATGTGCTTTTAGTTAAATAGTGATGTTAGTGATCACTCTACTGTAGTAATAAAAGGGTATGGGCCTAAAAGAGTTTTGTGTGATTGCTCTCGCTGCCTTGCTGTGGCAAAACAACAGTCTACTATGTTAATACTTTTTAATAAAACTGACGGAGCTAGTGCCTGATTTTTTGCATCCTAATTCGTTGCATTCTTTTCAGAATGCTCGTCAAGTAGACCTGTGCCTGCTGCCTATAGTCCCTCATCTCGAATATCATACCTCGAAAGTACTAGACATATAGCACATCTTTGAATTCCTCTTTTATATATTTGTCGGGAGTTAACATAAATACCACTGTACAGATTTATTAAGCTAGTGCTGGTTGCCCCAGTTGATTTTTTCAGCGGAAGGGAACTATATGGGTGTAATTGATTGCTTGTGTGTATGTGTTTTGTTTTGACGTTTTTTGTAATATGGACTATTGGAGTCCAAGATAAATAAAAGTGTAGCATTAAACTGCTGCACTGAGCAAACGCAGAAAACTACTGAAGGCCTAGATACACCAATATAAAGAAAATTAAAGTATTAAATGGTGAAATGTGGCAAAACGCACAGGTTGGAAGGCGGAGCCCTGCATAGGCTGATACAAGCGAAAAAGCTTGTCCCACCAAAAAAAGTTTCAACTGTCTAGGTTTGAAATTGCGGCCCCCCCTTTTGAAATTTCTGGATACGCCCCTGACATAAGTTCGCTGTCATTGGAGGGGCATAAGTTCGTACGTCATCGGCCTGAGTACAGATTGCCAGATTACAGACTACCGTGGATTAATTATGCGGAGTAGACAATTTTGGAATAACTTCATCATGCTGAAAAAATAGACTGAGGAAAGGCACGTTTGATGACTTGCTTCAATATGAAAGTCGACCGGAAAGGTTAACAACACTTTGCTTATGCTATCGTGATATGGCAAAACCGAACAAGTTCAAAAATCATGTTTTTGAGAATATTGATTTTATTGTCGTTTATCATTCTTCAAAACAGGAAATAACTGAACCAAATTTTTTCGGGTTGCCCTGAAGGTGTTAACTGTACAAACATTAATCATTTCTTTGCGTTTGCTAATTACCAGTTTCACATGAAAGTAAAAAAATCAATTCATTTATGATATTTGACATGTAGTCGTTAGGTTTTGCCAAATCACGGCAGTATACCTAAGCTCTGATGTAACCAGTTCAATAAGTTCATATGATTTTGGCGAGAGATGCGCAACGCCTTCACTATTGTTGAACGCATTTTAGATTTTTTTCAATTTACCGCCGCCATAGTAAGCCAAAGTCATGGCTTTTTTTCACTACGTAAAAGTGAAGATCTGGGTACAAAACTGTATAAACTTTAGCATCATTTTTGTTCACTTTGTGCACTCTTTTCCCGAGTAAAAGAGATTTAGTTTTGGAATGGATGAAGGGCACGGCTTCAAATGTGTGTGCACGACCGCACAGCTTATCACCTGCTGTCGCAAGTTGTACACTTCCGCTTAAGACAAAGCAGTTTTCAAGGCCATAATTGCAGAAGTTAACACTTTTCTGGCCTTACAATACAAAACCTGACTTTATTTACAGAACGCACCAGTTTAAAATATTTTTTAGCAAAAGCTTTTGTTCGCATGTTCTCCAACAGCCAAATCTAATTTTCAGTTTTAATCTTACCAATTTTGTATATATCTTTCTGTAATGGTACAAGTGCAAGGTGTCTCTGAGTTAAAAATCGAACCCTGGGTATGTTGTATTGTCAATGAATATCAATCCCGTCATTTCGGTTACTGTGAGAGCCTATAAATGTAAAGTAATGGTCAATTGTTGAGATCACGAAGTATTTGAATACGCTTTCCTCGATTACATTACACTACGTAACTCAATGCGAAGGTCCCGTCTTGTCCGTGCCTCACAGGGTTGAAATAGTAAGGCAGTTTACCCAGCATGTCGTAAGAGACAACCTCTGGTGCCCCAAAAGTAGTCCGCCTTGTTGGTGGTGAGGCTAACAGTTTGCAATTTGTATTGATCACTAGTTTTAGATTGATTGCCACTTTCCCCAAGCTTGATCTTCATTAGGTTTGCGGTATGAACCGGAATACACTTGTCTCATGTCGTGCATCTATCCCAACAAAGGGGAGCGACAAACACAGCAAGCTCCCTCGGCTGGCAGTTTCGGGTTCAATGTTAGTGTGTTTGCTGCCATGAGACAATTCTTCTGTTTGGCTGTAGTTGGTGAGGAAAATGCATTGCGCAGTGAACCCGATCTGACCAGAAGTTATTGTCGTTGAGCCAATAAAGCTCGTCTCTATTGGCATAATCATCAAGCGCAATGAGGTGCATGCTTTAATTATTTTATTGTTGAATTTTGTGCTCAGTGCTGGAGCGAGCAGAGACGTAGCAGCCGCCCCCCAAACCCCCCAATTGGGGGGGCCCAGGCCAACTTTGGGGGCCCAAGTTAGTCTGAAATTGCTTTTTGGCTACGTGACTATTTTCAGTTCAGCAGACTTGTTTACAACCGATTTAAACTGTAGGAAGAAATTGGCTTTTGACATTATAAGTGAATGCAACGTCATTTTATCTCGCAGAATCTAGAATATTTCGATTGATTTTCTGGTAGAATCTTGAATATTCGATTGACATAACAATGCCGTTGTTACGCAACAATCATAGAATGGTCTGGAATTCTGTTTGGCTATAAATACCGGGACAATATATATACACTGCAGAGTGCAGATAAAGTATTTTATTGACATTGTATAGAATGAAACGTTCAAAAAGTGGTGCTCAAAAGAGAAAAGAAGCAGCCACTGCTCGAGATGCTGTAGCGAAATTGCCCAAGATGACAGATTTTTTCAAGATTACTGAGCAGAGTAGACCTGGCACTAGTACCGAGAGGGATGAAGAAAACTATAGTGTACAAGAAAAAGAAGACTATGACGATCAGCATCAAAGTGATTGTGAATTTCCAGAAAATGTAAGTTGTGATTTACCTGCCAATACGCAACCTTCAATATCAAAAATAACTGAATCTCAATTTACCCCTATCCCTGATGACCCATGTAAATGGCCTGAAAGTATTTCTGATGCTCAACGATGTGATATAGTAAAGCGTGGACCACATCAACTAATAATGAATTTTCCATATAATAACACAACTCCAAGGCGACGTTTTTCCTCCAACCATTATAAACGTGTGTTACCTAATGGTGAAAGTGTTTCACGGTCGTGGCTAGTTTATTCTGGGGAATCAGATCAAGTTTTCTGCTTTTGTTGTAAGCTATTTGGAAAAACACTAAGCCCCTTTTGTAGTGGTATAAATACATGGGAGGATTTTTCGAAAAAACTGAAAGACCATGAAAACGGCATTTCCCACCAAGAACGCTGCAGTCAATGGATGTTGCTAGCTGAAGGGATAAGAAATTCATCCACTATCGACAAACGCGAGATGAATATTTTTTTCAATGAAAGACGTTTTTGGAGAAATGTTTTAGAGAGACTTATCGACATTGCCTTGTTTCTATCGGAAAGGAATCTTGCTTTTAGAGGATCTGAAGAAGTCTTAGGATCTCCTCACAATGGAAATTTTCTGGGTATATTTGAGCTTTTGGCAAGAAGAGATCCGATCCTAAAAGAGCTTCAAGACAGAATCAAGAATAAAAACACTAAAGATCACTATTTGAGTCCTACCATACAAAATGAACTAATTGAATTGCTAGCGACAGAAGTTGAAAAAGAAAATTTACAGCAATTGAAATTGGCAAAATATTTTTCTATAATTTTGGACTGCACTCCAGATATGTCACATCATGAACAAATGTCTGTCATTCTCCGTTATGTACTATGTAATGAAGAAGCTGCTGTTGTTAAAGAAACATTTTTTGGCTACTTGAGAATAAGTGACAGTACTGGGAAAGGCTTGTTGGACGCTTTCTTAGAAAAAGCGACCGAACTGCAACTCGAATTGTCTGATTGTCGAGGTCAGTCATATGATAATGGTGCTAACATGAAAGGAAAACATTCTGGGGTCCAAGCAAGAATGCTAGACATCAATTCCAAAGCTGTTTACGTGCCCTGTGCAAACCATACCCTTAACTTAGTTGTTGTTGACAGTGCTAATTCATCGACGGAAGCATTGATATTTTTTGGAGTACTTACAAAGTTGTATGTGCTGTTTTCTTCCTCTGCTCAGCGTTGGGAAATTTTGAAGAAACATGTGGAGCTGTCCATAAAGTCACAATCTGATACTCGTTGGGAAAGCAGAATTAAATGCATCAAACCTCTTCGATACAATTTAAAAGAGGTGTTGCTGGCACTGAAAGACTTGGAAGCCATTTCCATAGAAAGAAAAGATGGAAGAGCTGCCTCAGAAACAAAATCGTTGATAGCTCATTTATGAAAATGGAGTTTTCTTTTGTCGGTGTTTATTTGGTATGATATCCTATTCCAAGTCAATAAAGCAAGCAAGATTCTTCAACCGTATGGAGTCTCCCTTCATACAATGGAAACGGAAATCCAGGCAACTGAAAAGTTTTTTCAAAACTATCGCACAACGGGTTATGACAGTGCCGCAACATCTGCTGTTGAAATAGCACAGGAATTGGATATTGATCCTTCTTTTACTCCGTCAAGAAGTGGAAAGAAAAGAAGATTGTTTGATTACCAAGGTGAAGAGGAACAACGAGCTACTCCTGAACTGAAATTTAAAAGCAACTTTTTCTATCCATTAGTAGACCAGGCTATTATGTCAATAAAGGAGCGCTTTAATTTGTTACGTGAGGTTTCTTCCGCCTTTTCGTTTTTGTACACACGAGACAAACTTTTGCTTGTGCAACAAGAAAATGCTCTTCTTACTTGCTGTAAAGAGTTCCAAAAAAAGTTCGGTGACATTGATTCTGATGAAATGAGCGCTGAGCTACAGCGGTTTGTTTTAATTTTACAAAAAAACGCAATCTCAATACGGCTCAAGACTTTCTGAACTATCTTCTAAAGACTCATTTATTTGAATGGTATCCGAATGTGTACATCGCACTTCGAATCTTACTAACTTGCCCCGTGACTGTTGCCAGCGCTGAAAGAAGCTTCAGCAAATTGAAACTGATCAAAACTTTTAATAGAACGTCTATGACAGACAGTAGGCTATCTTAATTAGCCATGTTGTCAATCGAAAATGACTGCGCCCGATCTCTTGATTATGACAATGTCATAACAGCATTTGCGAACAAAAAGGTTCGCTCCAGACTATTTAAATGATACTGTGTTTTTATAACTTTTTCATGTTTTTCAGTGTCATTGCTTTCGTTTCGCAGTGTCTGCATAAATGTCCTACTGAACTCTGGCATCGGTGCCGAATTTTTTATGACTTGCACCTTCGGTATCGGCATGCTTTATTCTGACATTAGCCTGTTTACTTATGTACAAATTGTGGTGTATTTTCTTAATGCAGCTTTTCAATTTTACACCTCTAAAGTGATATGACCTGTGCGCAGGGGCTCTTGCGCTTACTTTGGGGGGGCCCCGAAGTTGGAGTGCTACGGGACTGATGCAGCCAAAATCTTGAAAACAATATTTACATCTTTCTGGCATGATGCTCAGCACAAAAGAGACAGTGCGGAGAAAAAGGTTGCAGTTTCGCTAGTTGTGCCTTTGAATAAGGCAGTTAACTAGATACTGTATCACGATCTTTGTGTGGCAGATAAATAGCGTGGTTGAGTAGACTTCCCGTAATGGTGGTCTAGTCCAACTATGTTCACGCAAAGACAACTCAAGCTAATAAGACTGAGAAAAAGCGAAAAAACTGCTATAGTCCATACAAAAACATATCCCTCCATCGTCCAGACCAAGATTTAAACTCTGTCAGCTTGTTTAGAAGTTGCCCATCACTACGGTGAGGTATGGCTAAAACGCGTCGATGAACAGAGTACCTAACTGGCAATTAATGACTCACATTTATGCCATATCTAAAAATGCTGACGTATTTTATCCATTTAAGCCAGACCAACAATGAACCAGTGTTAACCAAAAAGCCCCCAAAAAGCATCATCAGGACGTAAGGTAACGTTACAAGGACGTTTGCAACAGCAAAGATTCTCACAGAGGCGCTGACTAAGAAAGCAAGCGACGATGCACACACGGCGGTAAGAACAAGCGCGAACACAAAAAAGAAAAACTTTCCAGCATCAAGTTGGAAACCTAAAACAACAAAAACAGGCAATTACTCGTTTCTGCTTTTTATGCCCACACTTGTACCTTAATACGATTTCCTGACTGCACCCTTTATAACGTAGTAAGTTATTTTAATGTAGCTTTGAAAAAGTTGTGTTGTCTCTAATTTGTTTATAGCTCTTTGTTCAGTGGCGGTATTGTTTATTTGTAGTAAAACTATATTAAAGTAGTTTTAAGATGAGATATATCAACCTCTCAATAGTCATCTAAATATCTTTCTCTTTAGTTATGGAAAAACGTTGTAGTTACTTTTGCCTTTTGAGTGCCTGAATTTTGTTCTAGAAGTTTGTTTGGTTTATTTGTGAAGCCACCAAAGCACTTTTAAATCAGGTTTTGTTGGTGAAAGCGCGAATTACTGCATCGTAAGAACTAATTCATCTAATAAAAGGTCGAGAAAGACTTCGAAGAGATTGTAAGTAACTTTGAAGTAACATTGGAGTGCGAGCAGAGACATATAATACACCATAGATCAGAAGATTTTGTCACGTGAAAAAGTATTTTATTGTGATCGCCATTGAAAGGACTTTTCACTGCAATTTTTTATCAATTTTTGGAAGAGGAGAACTCTGCTTTCATCTATTGAAGATTAATATATTTCTATAGTCTTTTGTCACTGTTTTGTTCAAAAATTGCTTCATTGATGCCAGGACGATTTTTAACTATTACCGAGAAGACATTTAATTCTCCACATTACTTCTACTGTAGAGATCCAAGAATGAAACTCCTAAATATCATATCACTTGTCGTGTCTAACACATTTTATATGAACAGTCGAACAAGTAGTATTGTTCACCACGAACACGACAGATGTTGCATGCGGCCAATTTTAAACCAGTTATCCACTTTTTTTTAAAAAACATTACCTATTTTGTATTCCACTTTGATAAGATGTGTCTATTTGATAGTAAATGAGCCCGATTAAAACACCAAAGATCAGCATGATAAAAATTTGAACAAAGAATGCCATGGGGTTTCTGATGATGTTAAGAATAGTTCTCTGAAGTACCACTCTGAGCTGAAAATAATTTGTAAACAGCTACATATCGGTAGTGACCAACGTGATCATATACTATTTACTAGTCGACTAGAACCCAGTAATAATCACTGCACTGCAGAAGATACAGAGTGAGGTAGAGGTCACCTAAAATGCTGCTTTACATAACCGTGAACATAACAGCTCTAAGTCTTTTGATAAACCGAAATAGCATGAAGCCTCGCAACTACAAAAGGTGCTTTTCAATAAATTTGATCTTAAATAGAATAAATAAAACGGCAAGTGGGGGAAAAAGGAATCATGCTACCTGTTTAAATTTTGAAATGTTGCCCATTGAATGCGTGAGTATATTTTGTCGAAAATCATATATAAATTGGATGAGGGCCTTGTTCAAAAGCGGAGACCCCTATAAGTTTGGTAGGTCTGCAGCCCCCTAAATTTTTAGCTTTTGAAGTAAAAAATGAAAATAATTCAAAAATCCTTTTTAATTTATTTGCTGGATACTGGCCGAAAAATCTACATTTTTCAGAAGGGATCGGAGGACTTGACCCCAAAATTTTTGAAGCTCGAGCTGACAGGATTGTCAACCATACTAGGCATACAATTGCTTTCGAATAGATGATCACCAAAAAAGTATAAAATTAATCTTACCAAACCAAAATGCTAGATTTGGCTCTCGAAACTCTAGTCTAAAATTACTCCCTTCCTTAATTTGAGGCTATCTCCACATATAATCTTGTATTTTCAAAAAAGAAAACTTCAAAGGAAAATTTGTTGCCTACTTAGTCCATAACATGTTCCCTGCTAAGTACTGAGTGACAAAAAATAAATTGAGGCCAGAATCAACTATTCTTCAAAACAACCATGCACGCACGATTCCGGAAGTGTGCTTGCGATAGGCCCAAAAGATATTTTTTTTCAATTTTTAACTTAGCGGTTTCCGCATTCAAAATAGTTTAAGCTTACTTGGTAAAAAAACCCTTGACATACTGACCATTTTTTATTTCCACCATGAAGTTCTCTTTTAACGACTCCGAATTTTTTTTAATTTCTCTCATATTTTCTGTCAATACGATAAGTTTCTTATTATAATTCAACGTATATTTGTTTTTGTTCCGAAGATTAAACTATCCTTCTTTTCCCTGAGAGGGAATCTTGTTGGAGAATGGAGCATTTATTTCACACGGTAATTTGTATTAACAACTGACGGATGCTGATCAGGGAAAATCTAAAGTAAACGAAATATGTCAAACAAATTTGTAATTTTTAATCACCATTGGATTCTTAATTAAAATAGCCTACCAAGGTGAGTAACCGCGTTTTATTTTTTCACGAATAAACAAAATATTTATTGAAAATTCTGCTGAAAGAGTCCCAACTGTGAGCAAAATTTTTTCTTTCATTCACAAAAAGACTTTTGTCAACATATTCCTTAACATTTATTAACAATTCCACAACACTTTAATGAACATGTCCTTCAAGACGACCAAAATAATGATGAGCGGTTCGAAAGAAGAAATACTCAAGAGCAAAGTCAATCACGTAACAAGTGTGGCAAGAGGATGATGGCAAATTTGGTGCTCTGGACAAAATGTGGTAAATGGGTGCATGGTAGATGCACGAAAATGAAGGAAGTGTTTGTGAAAGATGTGTTGTGGCAATAAAAGAAATAGTGAAATCAGATGAAGAATTATTATTTTATGACCGGATTGAATTCGTGAAGAGTTTTAGCTACCTAGAGACAGGTCGAATCCCCATGGTGGAAGCGAAGCGGCAGTAACAGCAAGAACAATGATTTGATAGATAAAATTCGAGAATGTGGGGAGTTGCTTCATTGAAGAAAGCTTTAGTTAAAAATGATAGAGAGAATTTATCAGAGTTATGTAAAGTCGGCAATGTTGTATGGGAATGGGATATGATAACCGAGAGAGAATGAGATGGCAATTTTGGGAAGAGCTGAAAAAGCAACAATAAAATCAATGAGTGATGTTGAATTAATTGAGAAAAGAAATAGTCAAGAACTTATGGATTTACTGGATTTATAAGAAAACCAAAAACAGAGCAATCAAAGCAATAAAGTGAGATGTTATGGAAATGTTTTGAGGAGGATTGTGATGATGTGTTAAGAAGAACGTGTGATTTTAAAGTGTTTTAAAGAAGAGAGGGTGAGCAGCTGAAGAAGACATGGTGAAGGCAAATGGAAGAACAGGCTAGATTAAAACAAGAAAAATTCCATTGACAAAACGAAGCTGCGCAAAGCTGTGTATAAATTTTCGAGAAATATGAGGTGAATTCGGACCGCTTCAACAAAACCGGATTTAAATCGGATTTCTCTCTCTCTCTCACCGACAAGTATGCACTGGATTATCATCAAAAGAAACAAAGAAACACGTAAAATATTCAGTAAGTAATTCTTTGAATTCGTAATATTTCATTTGCCCATGTGTATTTAAGTTTACGTGACGTAATGTAGGTTAGCGTTTTAATTCACTCTGTTTCTTTATGTTCATCTTTCAGTCGTCTACGGTTTTATCCATGGGCTATTTCCTGCCAATTTCGATTTTTCCCAAAAACACTTCAATTTGTGTTTTCCATAGACAACCCATTAGTTACTATGACAACCGGAGTGTTTTCCATTCATTTTCTTAAATTAGTGATCACGCGAGAAACGGCACATCCACGCCTTGTTTCGCAAACTCTATCCAAAAATAAAACATGCGGGTTGAGTTTGAAAAAGCGGCGGCCATTTTGAGCCGATGTAGACGACAATGAGGTTGTCAAAAGTCACAACTTTCCCCTCAAGAAATCCAGTGTTTAAATGAGCGTCAGGGAAAATGTTAAAAAACGCTCAAAAGTCAGGGACATTTTCTTTGGAACGAAATTGATTTACAAAAAAATGGTATTCATATTTTTTATGGGACCAATATTAGCAAAACAACCGCTTTGAAAACGATGACATCCGATATAAGAATCTTTATGTTTGTTTCGATACCAAAATGGGCAAATAACCTGCCAGTACTTAAAAGTGCGAGTGTAACTGACATACCGTATTTATTTGATTGAAATGCGTCCTTGTTTAGAATGCGCACAAATTTATGACAAAAAATAAAATAATTGAATGGATCCTTGAATAAAATGCGCATAAACAAAAACGTTGGGTTGAAATTTTTTGGTAAAGCGGAATTAGTATCGTCGAAACTATATGGCATCATAATCCACGTGAATGTCGTCACAAATATTGGTATATATGTTTGAGAGACGGGCCAAAGTAGCCAACTTACCACCAGTCAGCACACCGCCATACGTTACAACAAAATCTAAACAATGATTGTTCACAAATTCTATGGTACCGAAAACAGATCTACCCAATTGAAAAAAGTCTTTTTGAAGACTACTACACCTTTAAAAATGGTAATTGATAAATTTCTCGACAAAGTTTGTTTCAAACATCGTAGATTTGATATTATACAAAAAATTTGTTATAATAAAAAAAATGCGCCCTTGTTTATGCCACGAATATGTAAATTTGCATTAGAGAATAGTTTTACATATATATAGAGTTGTAATCTGTGTGTTCTGCCGTGATTATTTTATTTGTAAATCTGAATTGTTTGTAGCCCTAACTTCCAAAGCTGTTTTTAAAAATTAGACCTTTTTTCTTTCGGATTTATAAATAGATTTGTCACTCACATGCCTTTCTGACGTCACAATGGCTGTCTACATGACTTTCCAGTGTATTCTAGTGATTCTTGTTTCTTCTCGAAGATGTTTTCTTTTTTTTTGTTATTACCGATTACGTAATTTATTAACGGTGTTTTTCCTGTATCACGTGATGTTCTAGCAATTTCTAGATTATTTTCCAGCAGTATATATAAGGCGGCGAGATTTTTTTATTCATTGAGAGTGTAATTCAGAGTGTAATTCATTTAGAGCAGATGAGAGTAAAGATTGGAGTGTCGTAAAAAGGCGTTGTTGTGTGGTGATTGTTGAGACAGGAATCAAGCGATTATTTTGGTGGTTTTCGTTTTAGTTAGTGTAAATGTTGTTACAATAACTGGCAACATCTAATGCCTTAAATCTATAGTTCTCGCGTAGCCAATTTGTGATTTGAACCCGTGTTGTGTTGTTGTAATGCTTGTTTTACTTGAGGTATCGTTTTATTGATTAGCAGTTGAATTTGGCAAAGTTGACCCTCAAGCGACCCTGTGAAAACTGTCTTCTTACCACATCTTACATCATTTTCAAGTAGACACGTAGCAGGAACGATTACGTTGTTTTGTAAACCTGCACGTTTGAGCAAAAAACGAAAACTGTCAAAAGAAGCTTGTAAGAAACCAAATAGAAAAGTTGGATAAGTTGTTCTTTTGTTGATTGTCTTTGTGGAGCTGTAGTAAAAAAGGTACTTGAGGGTCAAACTAGCTTGAAACCTCTACACCACTAACACCGGTAACAACGCCACCACCATCCCATCGTGATTTTCTATCAATTTTAATATCGTAATTTCAATTTTCAGTTCTTTATCGTCAATATACGTTTATCAAAGGATTAGTGCACAAACGTTTCAGCGACAGAAGAAAGGAAGCTCAAGAAGGGGCACGTTTCATCTATTTTGTTAAACAACCTCACAATAATCTGTCTCGGGCTCGGAGACTACCCCAAAGGTCTCTGTCCTACGAACCTGTTACAGTTAGTCTCTAATATTTATTTATTAAAGTGCTTTAGTTCTGTGTTTTGGCAAGCGAAGGAATTCGAAGCTATAAAGTGGTTGGTGAATATATTTGTTCTATTTTTGATCGAAAAGTGCGCGGGTTGAAGTATCTTAGTGGAAGCCAATCTTTTCCTAGCTATTAAGTTGCAACCAAACTTAGTTATTTGATCGATACAGCAAGTCGCCTTAATTTTAAGAATTAAGATTGAGTCGGAACGAAAATTCTATTGAAACGCGACAACCTGGGGCTCGTCTGGGAACTTCTTATTGGTTGATAATTTAAAATGGCTGCGGAAAAACTTGATATGGAGAAGTTGGAGGATTTGATGAGACAAGTAGAGTCGTTGGGCTTGGATGAGAAGCAGAGGAACAAGCTTGCAACAGAAGAATGGCGCCGAATGAGAGAGGCTGAAGCTGAAGAGCGAAGGTTAGCAACCCAAGCTGAAGAATGAAGAATAGCCGCTGAGGCTGAAGAACGAAAGTTAGCAGCCCAAGCGGAAGAACGATGAATAGCGGCTGAAAAACGGAGAATAGCCGCTGAGGCTAAAGAACTAAGGTTAGCAGCCCAGGCTGAAAAACGGAAAATAGCCCACAAAGCTGAAGAGCGGGGAATAGCGGCTGAAGCTGAAGCTAAAGCTGAAGAACAAAGGTTAGCAGCCTAGGCTGAAAAACGGAGAATAGCGGCTGAGGAAAGGAAGGCTGAGCTCAAAGTTGAAAAGCTGAGGTTGGAATTGGAAGCGAGAAGGCTTTCCCAATCTCAGAATGGTGAGCAATTGAATCAAGAATCGGTTGAAAATGTTCTGAGGACGCCACCGCTACCATTTTTCGTGGACGGGAAGGATAATTTGGACGAATATCTTCTGAGATTTGAAAGGTACGATAATGTGGTTAAATGGAATAGAAGTACTTGGGCAACCCAGTTAAGCCCGCTGTTAACAGGCAAGGCGGTAGAAGTATATAATAGACTGTCGCCAGAAGAAGAAATGGATTATGAGCGTCTTAATTTGCTTTATTGGAAAGATATGATTTTACTGAGCGTGGATACCGTGAGAAATTTCGAGAAGCTAGACTGGAAGGACACGAAAGCCCAACTCAATTTATATTCAGGTTATAAAACTATTTTACCATGTGGATAGAGTTGGCCAAAGTGGAGCAAACCTTCATGGGCGTGGCTGATTTGATTGTACGCGAGCAGTTCACCAGCTCCTGCCCTAAGGATCTATCGATATGGCTGAAGCCGAGCAACCCAAAAACTGTTGATGAACTGTCACGATTGGCCGATCAGTATTTGGCAGCGAGCAATCAGAAGATGTCGAGTAAGGAAGTAATCAAACGTGATAGCGCAAGAGCCGGTGTGAAGGACAATCATAGTGGATTTTTTCCTGCGAGTACCCTGAAGTGTTTCTTATGTAATCGCGTTGGTGACGGGGCGATTGACTGTCGTGTTTAGCCAGAAGGAGGACGTTATGAGTATAACAGGCCAGCTAGACATGTAGTTACGTGCTACCAATGTGGCGAAATCGGGCATGAAAAGAGGTTCTGCCGGAACACCCGCCGCCCTCAAGCTGCTTCTTGGGGTGGAGGCAACGCCCCTAGACATACGTCACAACCGTACCGAGTTGGATGCGCTGCGCAAGTTGCAAGATTATCAGATGATGCAAGGCAAATCTGGAAAGAAAATTAAAGTCGTGCGTAATGGTGCCTGTCTGAGTAATGAAAATAAGAAGTGTATTCCTCTTGCTACAGGAAAAGTGGGTGAAAATGTAGTTGAGGTCCTTCGTGATATAGGCTGCAATGGTGTTATTGTCAGGAGAGAGTTAGTGAAGGAAGATGATTTTACTGGTAGCATGAGTTATGTGATGGCTATCGACCGGATATTGAAAGAAGCACCTATTGCTGAGATTAAAGTGGACACGCCTTACTATACCGGAGTAATTCAACCCATTTGTTTGCGAGACCCCTTGTTTGACCTGATTATTGAAAACATTCCTGGGGCGCGGAATCCGGATGATCCTATTTCCAGTGTAGAGACATGTATCGCTGCGGTCACGAGGGCTCAAGCTCGGAAGGATGCCACCATCAAACCTTTAGTTGCAAAGGACGTGACAGCTCAGACTTCCGTCACGAAGAATGATTTGGCAAAAATGCAACAGGAAGACACTACTCTAGAAAAATATGTGAATCTGAAGGATGCTGTCAGAAAGGGAGATTACGAAATAAAGTATGAAAAGCGTAGGGGTATCCTATACAGGATTGGGAGCCGAGTTAATGAATTGGGTGAGTGCTCAAAGCAGATTATGGTACCAAAAACGTTGAGAAAGAAGGTTATGGAAGTCGCCCACGACTCTATTTTCGGAGAACATCGTGGGATCAAAAAGACTAAAGACCTCATTCAAACAAATTTCCACTGGCCTGGCATGCAAGGTGATGTTACTAGTTTCTGAAGATCGTGTGATGTATGTCAGGAGACGACTGCTAAAGGATCCGTTCCCCGTGTGCCACTAGGAGATATGCCTTTGATTGATATGCCACATAGGAGAGTCGCCGTAGATTTGGTTGGACCAATTTCACCTGCAAGCGAGAAGGGACATCGATATATCCTGACCTTGGTAGATTATGCGGCCAGGTACCCTGAAGCCGTTCCACTCAAGAATATTGGAGCAGAGACAGTGGCGGAAGCGTTGCTGGGTATATACAGTCGTCTAGGAATACCAGAGGAAGTTTTGAGTGATCTTGTCCCGTAATTTGTATCGAAGTGCATGGAGGAAGTATCAAGATTGCTGTCCATAAAGCGGCTAACAACTACGCCGTATCATCCTATTTGCAATGGATTGGTTGAACGTGTTAATGGTACACTCAAGAAAATGCTAAGACGTATGTGTAACGAGCAGCCCCGCCAGTGGCATCGTTTTGTTAATCCCTTACTATTCGCAAACAGAGAAGTGCCACAGGAGGCCATCGGATTTTCACCGTTTGAATTATTGCACGGGAGGACAGTACGCGGATCAGTACAAATCTTAAAGGAGCTGTGGACAGGGGAGACAGATGGAACGGAAATCAAGACGAGCTACCAGTATGTTTTGGAATTGCGAGAACGCTTGGACAACATCATGAAAATCGCCCAGGAAGAGTTGCTAAAAAGCCGGAAGAAAAACAAAACGCTGTATAACCGAAGAGCTAGAAGAAGGGAATTTTAAGAAAGCGACAAGGTGCTATTGCTGCTACCGACTGACACAAACAAGCTTCTGATGTAATGGAAAGGACCTTAATGAACAATAGGCAGATGTGGAAAAGGTAATGATTATCGAATAGAAGTGAATAAGAAAGTGAGAACGTTCTATTCAAACATGCTGAAGAAGTACATCGAAAGAGCTTAACAAGACGGAGCACCACAACAAAATTCAGACGATAACCAAATACTGTCTTGTGACGTTTGTACTGGGATTATAGGAGGAAATGAAGATCTGAGTGTAAACGACGACGAGATGATAAAATTGGCTAATTGTCATCAAAAGGAAACAGTACAGGACGTCAAGTTGGGGGTCGAACTGACTAAAACACAACAGGAAGAGATGATGAACACTTTGTCAAGACACAAAGAAGATTTTTCAGATATCCCAGGTAAAACTAACATGATCAAACATAAGATAGAGCTTACTGAAAATAATCCAGTCAGGTCTCGGCCTTATCCTTTGCCGTACGCCATGAGAGAGAACCTTAAAAAAGGAAATAAAAGACATGCTTAACCTCGGAATCATTCGAGAATGAACTCACCATTCGCTTCCCCAAATGTAATCGTGAAGAAGAAGGATGGAGCAGATCGCATCTGCGTTGATTATCGAAAATTAAACAAGCTCACAGTAGCAGATCCGGAGCCTATGACAACAGCAAAAGATTTATTCCAGCGGTTGGAGAAAAGCAAGTATTACTCCTATATTGATCTCAGCAAAGGATACTGGCAAATCCCAGTCGCTGAAGAAGAAATTGAAAAGACAGCATCTGTAACACTTGATGGCACGAACGATTTTTTGAGGATGCCCTTTGAAATGAAAAATTCGGGGACAACGTTGGTTCGTGGAATGAGGAAGATTTTAGCCGGAATGAGCAACGTGGATAGCTAGATTGACGACCTCATAATACATACCAACGACTGACAAGCGCATTTACAAGTGTTAGAGCAGGGGTCACCAACCTTTCTTGGACCATGGACAACTTTTTGAATATTGATTGAAGTGGGGGCGCACTTATCCTAACGTTTGCACCATCCCGAACTTGATGTTCGATCTATTTTGTATTGGCAGGCGGTGTCATTACACATCTGTTGACATTACTTCGGTGGCCAATGTCTCGCAACCCTAGGCTTCCTTTTTTTTTTGAAGCCACCATCGACTTTTGAGAAAATTTTGGGAATATTTTAAAACAAGCTGGCGGGCACTTCATATTGCCTTCACGGGTGACATGGTGCCCGCGGGCACACGGTTGGTGACCCCTGTGTTAGAGGAACTGCTTCGACGTTTGCGGAAGGCAGAACTTACAGCAAAGCCGTCTAAATGCGTATTCGGGGCCAAATCCGTTGAATTCCTTGGACATTATATCGGTCGTAATTGGATCACAATTAATGAGGACAATTTAGAGAAGATACGTACAGCACGAAAACCGACTACAAAGAAAGATCTGAGATCATTTTGGGGGTTAGCAAACTATTACCGCACCCACATCCCCACATTTGTAGCAGTTGCAGCACCATTGACTGATCTAACGCGCTAGGGACAACCAAACAAGATTCGATAGGGGCAAGCTCAAGAATAGATCTTCAGCAGCTTGCAAGACTGTTTGTTGAAGCGACCAATTTTAAAGCTGCCAGACCATAGCAAGCCTTTCATACTACAAACTGACGCATCAAACTGCGGGCTGGGTGCCGCCCTCATGCAACAGCATGACAAAAGACTATATCCAGTGGCGTATGCCAGCAAGAAACTCGCACCAGCTGAGACCAAATATTCAACTTTAGAAAAGGAATGTTTGGGTGTTGTGTGGGGCATAACAAAGTTCCGGCTATACTTAGCTGGCAAGCCGTTTATTTTACGAACTGATCACCAGCCATTTGCATGTACAAACAAGACCAAGTATCAGAACGATCACATAATGCGATACGCCCTGGCTTTACAAGGGTACGACTATACTGTACAGGATATTCCTGGAAAGGATAATGTAGCGGCTGATCATTTTGGTCGTGTGATGAACTAATCGTGCTGTGTTTGTTTGTACTGTTGTGCTATGCTTTAATTGTATATGTGTGTAAGATTTAGCAACCAAATTTATTTTGTGCATCATCAAGGATCTCAGTAGTGAATGGGACTCGCAAATTTAGTTATTCGTAGTTTATAATATTATCATTATAATATCCCTAGGGGAGCGTATGTCACAAAAATGTAAATTTGCATTAGAGAATAGTTTTACATATACAGGGTGGGCCAATAAAATGTTACCACTTTTTGAATCCTTGCTATTTCCAAAATAGATTTTTTTTATTCTCAAAAATACTAACAACAAAACATTGAATTCTCACACCAATGGATCGAAAACAATATACTGTGAAGGAGAGAGTAAAGATCGTGGAAGCATATTTTGAATTAAAATTGGTAAGCCAGACTCAGTGACGATTCGTCATTGACGTTCCGGAAAGAAATCCTCCATGTATACTCACAATCAGACATCTTCTTCGAAAATTCAGGAAAACAGGATATGCGACCAAAGCGAATAAAGGACATAGTGGTAGGCCAAGGTCTGCGAGAACAGCCATTAACACAGAGATCGTGAGACAGCGTCTGGAGGAATCACCAAGAAAATCGACCAGATGTTTGTCAGAGGGAGACTGCCCTCTCAAGGACCACTCTCAGACGCATACTGAACACAGATCTTTATTTCTTTCCCTACAGAGTTCAGATTTTACAAATTCATTGATATTAAATGTTGGTTTAATGTTTCTTATCACAAAACTTTGAATAAAAATTTTGAATAAATTCACATTTGAAAACTTGG
Source organism: Trididemnum clinides (assembly GCA_963675345.1). Lineage (NCBI taxonomy): Eukaryota > Metazoa > Chordata > Ascidiacea > Aplousobranchia > Didemnidae > Trididemnum > Trididemnum clinides. The sequence continues at coordinate 16,123,651 of OY776302.1, forward strand.
GTATGATTGAAAAGTGGTAACATTTTATTGGCCCACCCTGTATATAGAGTTGTAATCTGTGTGTTCTGCCGTGATTATTTTATTTGTAAATCTGAATTGTTTGTAGCTCTAACTTTCAAAGCTGTTTTTAAAAATTAGACCTTTTTTCTTTCGGATTTATAAATAGATTTGTCACTCACATGCCTTTCAGACGTCACAATGGCTGTCTACATGACTTTCCAGTGTATTTTAGTGATTCTTGTTTCTTCTCGAAGATTTTTCTTTTTTTTTTGTTATTACCGATTACGTAATTCATTAAAGATGTTTTTCCTGTATCACGTGATGTTCTAGCAATTTCTAGATTATTTTCCAGCCGTATATGTATGGCAGCAAGATTTTTTTATTCATTGAGAGTGTAATTCATTTAGAGCAGATGAGAGTAAAGATTGGAGTGTCGTAAAAAGGCGTTGTTGTGTGGTGATTGTTGTGACAGGAATCAAGCGATTATTTTGGCGGTTTTCGTTTTAGTTAGTCTCTAATATTTATTTATTGAAGTGTTTTGGTTCTATGTTTTGGCAAGCGAAGGAATTCGAAGCTATAAAGTGGTTGGTGAATATATTTGTTCTATTTTTGATCGAAAAGTGCGCGGGTTGAAGTATCTTAGTGGAAGCCAATCTTTTCCCAGCTATTAAGTTGCAACCAAACTTAGTTATTCGATCGATACAGCAAGTCGCCTTATTTTTAAGAAGTCAATTAAGATTAAGACAGAACGAAAATTCTATTGAAACGCGACAGTTCAGATCACTCACAAATTTATGACAAAAAATAGTAGGATGCGCGCCTTCAATTCCAATAAATACGATAAATGTGTCGGGGATTTTACCTCTTCTAATATGGTAATCGTAGCTATGTTGCTCCACCATAAAGATATATTGAATAGTATCTCAATTGTCACAAACACATATCACGGTTTGTAAGAATCTAGATCAGATAGATCCGAGGTAAGAACGGCATTACTCCATTTTTGTTACTGGCTGCAATTAGGTTTTGAAAATTTTCTTTTATCAAGAACAAGGGAGCAATAGTGGAATTTATTGTAGTTCTTAATCTATTTTTGATTTCTAGTCAGAAAGATTGAAAATGATTTTATTCATCGTTATGTAATCTAGGTAGGTGTTTGTTGATTAGGTGTGGTACGTGAAATTGCCGGTTAAATTTTTTACTCAATTAAAGAGCTTGGAATATAACTATGTGAGGTCATATTTTCTCTTTTGAATTAATTGAGTATGCAGTGATATTAAAATTTGTTGTAGTATCCGCAATGCCAGACTCATCACTATATGCTTAAGTAACAACAACTGTTACACACTTGATAGCAAAGAGTATACATAACTAAGTATTATTGACTTGACATCCCATTTATGCGTCATACTCAATTTCTACAAAAAATGAATGAACATACTCTGTTACCAAGTTCCTCAATTGAATTAACAGCTATAACTTATTGGTGCACGCTTTGTGTCGCGTTTTCCACAATTCGTCCATCACTCACAATCTCAAAAGGTTGTTGGCTTTTTTTTTATGCGCAGTAGCAACTGTGTGCCCTTAAACTTTCTAAATCCAGTCAACCATTTCACGAGGAATATAGGCCTACTTTATTAGTATTCATTAGTAAAATATTTATATACAGTAATTGTGAATACATAAAAGCAATAAATTAAATAGCGCTCAGCGATCTTTATTGCGTCATAATCAATAAATTCGATTTAGTTGTGTTGGTACTGACGCTATGATGACAAAGCAATCAATTACATTCTCAATACATTTTAACACCCAATCATTTTGCTTTCTGGAATTCTTTCAAAGTATTCTATAAAGTTTCCTTTAACTTGTTTGGATTACCAATTTCTTGTTTGTTTGTTGTTTGTGGTTACCCTCTTCTTCCTCGGGATGGAGGTACGGAATGAACGGCAATTCAGGTTCATGCCGTCAACCTAACTGAAATTAAGCTAGGGGAAAGATGGCAGCCCATTTCGAACCAGCCTTGAGTGACTGGTAGCCCCACCACCAACAAAACGGGCTGCCACTGGTGGGTACCCAAGAGTCGTTTTTTATGACATGCTTCGTTAGCAACTTCACAATTGTAATCCGGTGAAATGCTGGTGGGCCACCTGTCTGTCACATAAAGGTGGAGGCGTCCCGTTAAGTGCCTTGCCCAAGGACAAAACAAGCAAGCTTGGCGGCTTGTTCTCCACACTATCCCTTTTTATGCTGAGCGCCAAGCAGGGAAGCTGTTAATACCATTTTTTAAAAGTCCTTTGGTATGAATCGACTTAGGGAATGAACCGCAGGTCTACCGACTGCGATGCAGACGCTCTCACCACTACACTATCGCGCGGTACCAATTTCTTCGTTCAAGATATTTGGCAGTAAGAAAAGTTTGTTTTCAGAGTTTCTGCACATCTCCTCTTGAACGTGTTCGGTAGAAATTTGAAGACGCTGATCATCGTCGTACGTCTGACTGAGAGTCAATGATCTCAGGAAGTGCTGCCTTTCTCGCACTTTTTTCACGTCACGCACACACGTGATTACGAAGAGAAGGAAAAACAGGAGGGCAAGTACAAGAATAAAACGCCAGCTGAATGTTTGGAAGCATTAAAATTGGCTTCCATGCTGCTACCGATCATGAGACTGACACCAAGTAGAAAGAGACACAGTCCACTGGTGATGGTGATAAGCATTCCGCCACGCTCAGGTCTTTCTCCCTCGCCTGAAAAATTAGCAAAATATTACATACTTTTATATCACGGCCAGATTTGAATTGTTAAAAAGGAAAGATAAGACAAACTAAATAAAATATTTAAGCAATTTTCGGATTTTTGAAAGAATTTTTAACGTATTCGGATGATAGCTAACCACCACATTTTTAAACAGATTTTGTACTTATAACTCACGTTTCTTTTGATTAGAATATAAACAAAAACAATGGATGGAATAAGTCAGTACAAATTAAATATAACTGGAGGGTGTAGGTTCAGCGCTTACATGGCTCAATCCTAAAACTTGCATAATGATTATGAAATAGGCCGTTTATATGAAATAGGTGTGGTTAAAACTTTCACTCTTATTATAATATTGATTATATATGAAACAAAAAGCAAAACTTACGGTCAAGGACTCTTCAGTTTGTGTAAAAGTAAAAGTAAAAGTTTTTCTTCGAACCGGCCCATCTTTCCACCATTTTCAATCAACAATGAATACAGAATCGCCAAATTGATTGAAACGTAAACGCCAAGTCGTTTGTATCTGAAGAAAACAAAACTGGTTAGTAACACCAAAAATACAAATGCCATAATTGTATGTTAGTAGTATTGATAAAACTCTTCAGGTTGTGGTAAGGCGCGTTTATTTATCGTACTGTTTCAAAACAAGTACTATTAGTCTTAGCTGCTTTTGAATGTTTAATATTATTTTTTTTATTTATATTTATTTTCAATATATAAGCTAATAAAAAACAAAGGTAAACAACGCATATAGGATACTCGACCACGCAAAACAATCTTTCGACCACGATTTCAACACAATTACCGTATTTGGCGGCATGCATGATGTAGCTTTTTTCATAAACTTTTGCTCAAAAAATCGCCCTGCATCAAATAACCGAGATTGAGATCTCTCTGGGCTGATCTTCTTCCTGATGATCATTAACCTAGCTTATAATCAGTATTTCTGGCTACACTAATTACAATACTATGGAGATGTGTTGCATATTCTTATTGCTTGTCTTTAGTCCCAACTTGCTTTTTTACAGCAATGTTTTCTGCATGTGTAATGTGATGCTCGATACTTTCAACAATAAAAGCTTAAATGCATTACAAACTTTTTCCCCGAATCTGATCTGCTCAATTGGGCGTGCCTCTTACACGCCATTGCGTCCAGTGTGCAGTCAAACATGGTAATTACCCTATGATTGAATGCGAAATCCAAAATGTCAGACCATGCAGACTTTCGTTCTGAATGGCTTCAAATCATTGTGATGCCATAAGTTCTGCAAATGTAGTATCGTATGTTTGGAACAATTCAGCTAAACATGTAACGAAGTTTATTTGATTGGCGTGAATGCAGCCAAGAAGTGAATGCGGAAACAAACTCACTCTCGACGAAAATTATTTGAATTTTTGCACGTGAACTTATTGAAAATAGGTGTGACGTGGAAGAAGAAGATGCTCAGAATGACTCGTGGTTCTTGCAAGTTGAAACTGCACCGCTGCCATTACTTAATGGTAGAGACCATGATCCTTGCAGATCATCTTCATCTATTGCGTTGGCGTCTTTAATCAAATACAACAGTAGAAGCGATACAACGGTAGCCTTGCCTGAGTGCAATTTGCGTTTAGAAATTCAATTTGGTTCCTGCATCATCAATTTCGAATAGTTGTTCTAAACGGCAGTAATATGAGTCATCGGTGTCAGTCTTTAGAAGCAACGTCAACCAGAGTTTATCAATATACAAAGCTGTATATTCCTCCTGCTCTTCATGCTTGCTGAATATTTTGTTTCTCTCCATATTTTTTTATCCGTTAAATACTTTAAAAATTTCGAATATTTTCATATTTTTCAAAAAGACTATCCAATAAAGCTCAATCTGTTTTGGATTAACTTACCCTTTTATCGCTGTTTACATCTTATGGCATATCGTTCTATCCATTTAGTATTGATTAATTTACTTGCATATGCTTATTCTTAAACTTATCAATTTACTTGCATAATCTTTTGCTACTATGCATACCACCACTTGGCATGAAAAACGGAGTACACACTGATTCATACATGTTATCATGCTGCTTGAACTCTTGTAAATATATCATATTCTGTTTTTGTGATATTTTACTATTGCGTGTGCCTATTGAGCAAGATCTATTGTAATATTCAAACAGATATCTTTTTCACTTACATTGTTTTGATTTATTATTGCTATTGCTTATATTTATGAATTTAAATTATGTGCTGATGGCACTTAGTAGTTTTGTTCGTTTTACAGTATTATGGATTTAAATTCTTTAATTGCCCCTTCAATTAACTTTATTTTTTTACCTAATACATTGGCTTAATCGATTGCTTATTGTTGGCTCGTTGGTGTGTATATTTTTGTTTGATAGGGGAAGATCTACAGTGGCATGCTACTACAAATACTTCCTCTCTACATATACATAAAACACAATATCAAGTATGGATTATCCCAGAAGTATTAGAGCTATGGCGTGGCAGACCAGAAGACATGAGAATAACAGGGTGTGCTGAATTACTGGTAATATAATAACGGCCAGTATTATCTAGTTTATTCTGTATTGGACGGCTATAAGTGTTGTTGGAACTAACTGAGAAGTTATCTTCTGGTTAAATCAAGTTGGATTGCAATCGGCATTATCCAAGAATTACTGGTATATTGATTAATTGACTATCGGTAAGTGGAGTCATCTTTCAAGTCGTGGGCCAATTCCAGACGCATTCATTTGATGAAGTGCATGGAAGCATATTTTCAAGATTGTGGGAGGCGCCAAAGTGATTAATATGTATTTTCAAAAATAGCCTATTAAATGTTATGACTGCTACTTACCACTTTTCGTAATGGTATGCTCATTTGTACGGCCTCAAGCCTCGGATGTGCGCATGTTGCAAAGTTATGGCATGAAAACAGTCAGGGAAAGAGCAAACTATCTGGAAATAATGCACTTGTAATTAAGTAGTTACATTTGCAGCGCCCCCATCAGTTATGTCGAGATTGAAAATATGGGTAGTTGTGAGAACAGCAACAAAAAGTTAATATTTTTTATTGACCGAGCAACTATATTAGCTTGAACTTCTATTCTCTCATATAAAATGTTGATATGATTTTTGTTGTATTTAGATCTTGAAGCAGACGTTTTTCACCGCTTTATATCTCTGGCCCATTTTTGATCTGAAAATTATTTCGTGGTGGCCCACATTTTAGATTACAAATGCAAAACTTTTTTAAGTGTAATTTTTTGCATTTTCAATCTAATATAAAAGCAGTGGATGATGGCTCTATAGATAAGTACCACTGCCCTAAAGTTATCATCTTCATTGCTTCCATCAAATCTTGCCTTTAACTCTAGTGAGCCTTTTAGTTGATAACACTTTGAAATAACGTATTTACAGTGATTTTTAGGTGGATGCAGAGAAAATTGAAGTTATTACAAATATTATGTGCCCACCCCCGAGAAACCACATTCACGCATTGCAAAACTCCTGGAAAAGTAATGATTGTTTACGACACAAAACATGCGGCACGAGAGCACCGCAAACCAGTAATAGTTTTGGCAACTTTCTCCTCCTTGCGCAAAAGCAGCACAGCCAGAAAACTTGGCAGAGGCGCCAGAAATGAACCTGATCCAGTCATAATGACGTCATTGTGTATTGTTGTTGTAATGCGTCAAAAATTTTAGAAAAATGAAGCCTTCCCTTCTCTTTGGTTTTGCTAATTACTTCGAAGAAAAAACCAGTCACCAGCAACAACGAGGGATAATAAATTCATGTTTTTCTGCAAACTAGTAATAATGATATTCTTTGACATTGACGGATTCTTCAACAGCAATTTATGTGCTGTGTTTGTTCTTCATTCAGTTTATTTGCAGCGATTATGATCAAGGACATCTCGATGCCTCTAATCACGTACTCTTGATACTGTATAGTTTCGTTATATAGACAACGTTGTGGCTTATCTTTTGCACTGGCAACGTTCCACATTTCATTTTGTGTTTTTATTATATGATTTGTGACGTCACAATTGGTAGTGCAAAACCAAATCGGAATGTTAACCATATAGAGACACCATATAAACAGAAAGTAAAGAACCTTTGACAGTGTCAAGTGCTTTTGTTGTCTAGGCATTGTATACGATACAACAACTGCGTTGCAGTTTGTAAACTTTAGCTCGATTCCCTTGTTGAGTCACACCATACCTTGAAGATTGCATTCTCTGTTCTCTGATCGGTGCTGAGCACAAAAAAGATCGAGTGAAGAAATACAAGCAAGTTTGTTTGTTCTTTGCTATTTTGGGACTAAAGATCAACGAAGAAGACATGACATCATCGCATAAACAAGTGCATGGGCTATTTCCTGCCAATTTCGATTTTTCCCAAAAACACTTCAATTTGTGTTTTCCATAGACAACCCATTAGCTGCTATGACAACCGGAGTGTTTTCCATTCATTTTCTTAAATTAGTGATCACGCGAGAAACGGCACATCCACGCCTTGTTCCGCAAACTCTATCTAAAAATATAACATGCGGGTTGAGTTTGAAAAAGCGGCGCCAAATTTATGATTGTAAAAAGAGTAAAATAGTAGAACGAGCGCCTTCAATTCGAATAAATGCAATGAATAGTTCAGAGCTTTACCTGTTCGGATATGGTAATCGTAGCTATAACTCCTGAAAAAGTAATGCTTGTTCAGGGCACAAAATGTGCGGCACGAGAGCACCGCAAACCAGTGATGGCTTTAATGGTGATGGTTTTGGCAACTTTCTCCTCCTTGCGCAAAAGCAGCACAGCCAGAAAACTTGGCAGAGGCGCCAGAAATGAACCTGAGCCAGTCATGATGACGTCATTGTATATTGCTGTTGTAATGCGTCAAAAATTTTAGAAAAATGAAGCCTCCCCTTCTCTGTGGTTTTGCTAATTTCTTCAAAGAAAAAACCAGTCACCAGCAACAACGAGGGATAATAAATTCATGTTTTTCTGCAAACTAGTAATAATGATATTCTTTGACATTGACGGATTCTTCAACAGCAATTTATGTGCTGTGTTTGTTCTTCATTCAGTTTATTTGCAGCGATTATGATCAAGGACATCTCGATGCCTCTAATCACGTACTCTTGATACTGTATAGTTTCGTTATATAGACAACGTTGTGGCTTATCTTTTGCACTGGCAACGTTCCACATTTCATTTTGTGTTTTTATTATATGATTTGTGACGTCACAATTGGTAGTGCAAAACCAAATCGGAATGTTAACCATATAGAGACACCATATAAACAGAAAGTAAAGAACCTTTGACAGTGTCAAGTGCTTTTGTTGTCTAGGCATTGTATACGATACAACAACCGCGTTGCAGTTTGTAAACTTTAGCTCGATTCCCTTGTTGAGTCACACCATACCTTGAAGATTGCATTCACTGTTCTCTGATCGGTGCTGAGCACAAAAAAGATCGAGTGAAGAAATACAAGCAAGTTTGTTTGTTCTTTGCTATTTTGGGACTAAAGATCAACGAAGAAGACATGACATCATCGCATAAACAAGTGCATGGGCTATTTCCTGCCAATTTCGATTTTTCCCAAAAACACTTCAATTTGTGTTTTCCATAGACAACCCATTAGCTGCTATGACAACCGGAGTGTTTTCCATTCATTTTCTTAAATTAGTGATTACGCGAGAAACGGCACATCCACGCCTTGTTCCGCAAACTCTATCTAAAAATATAACATGATGATGGAGTTTGAAAAAGCGGCGGCCATTTTGAGCCGATGTAGACGACAATGAGGTTGTCAAAAGTCACAACTTTCCCCTCAAGAAATCCAGTGTTTAAATGAGCGTCAGGGAAAATGTTAAAAAACGCTCAAAAGTCAGGGACATTTTCTTTGGAACGAAATTGATTTACAAAAAAATGGTATTCATATTTTTTATGGGACCAATATTGGCAAAACAACCGCTTTGAAAACGTTGACATCCGATATAAGAATCTTTATGTTTGTTTCGATACCAAAATGGGCAAATAACCTGCCAGTACTTAAAAGTGCGAGTGTAACTGACATACCGTATTTATTTGATTGAAATGCGTTCTTGTTTAGAATGCGCACAAATTTATGACAAAAAATAAAATAATTGAATCGATCCTTGAATAAAATGCGCATAAACAAAAACGTTGGGTTGAAATTTTTTGGTAAAGCGGAATTAGTATCGTCGTAACTATATGGCATCATAATCTACGTGAATGTTGTCACAAATACTAGTTTATATTTGAGAGATGGACCACACACACGTGAAGTAGCCAACTTGCCATCAGTCAGCACACCGACATACGTTACAACAAAATCTAAACAATGATTGTTCACAAATTGAAAATTGTTTACAAATTTTTGCAAATGATTGTTCACAAATTCTGTGGTACCGAAAACAGTTCCATGTAATTAAAAAAAGTCATTTTTTAATACAGTACACACTCTACACCTTCAAAAATGGTAATCAATCCGTTTCTCGACAAAGCTTGTTTCAAACATCGTAGATTTGATGTTATACAAAAAATTTGTTATCATAAAAAAAAATAAAATGCGCCCTTGCTTGCAATGCGCTTTTGTTCAAGTACTCATAAATTTATGACAAAAAATAGTAGAATGCGCGCCTTCAATTCGAATAAATACGATAAATGTGTCAGAGATTTTACCTCTTCTGATATGGTAATCGTAGACTATGTTGCCTTTCCATAAGATATATTGAATAGTATCTCAATTGTCACAAACACATATCACGGTTTGTGCGAATCTAGATCAGATAGATCCGAGGTAAGAACGGCATTACTCCATTTTTGTTACTGGCTGCAATTAGGTTTTGAAAATTTTCTTTTATCAAGAACAAGGGAGCAATAGTGGAATTTATTGTAGTTCTTAATCTATTTTTGATTTCTAGTCAGAAAGATTGAAAATGATTTTATTCATCGTTATGTAATCTAGGTAGGTGTTTGTTGATTAGGTGTGGTACGTGAAATTGCCGGTTAAATTTTTTACTCAATTAAAGAGCTTGGAATATAACTATGTGAGGTCATATTTTCTCTTTTGAATTAATTGAGTATGCAGTGATATTAAAATTTGTTGTAGTATCCGCAATGCCAGACTCATCACTATATGCTTAAGTAACAACAACTGTTACACACTTGATAGCAAAGAGTATACATAACTAAGTATTATTGACTTGACATCCCATTTATGTGTCATACTCAATTTTTACGAAAAATGACTAAACATACTCTGGTACCAAGTTCCTCAATTAAATCAACAGCTATAACTTATTGGTGCACGCTTTGTGTCGCGTTTTCCACAATTCGTCCATCACTCACAATCTCAAAAGGTTGTTGGCTTTTTTTTTATGCGCAGTAGCAACTGTGTGCCCTTAAACTTTCTCAATCTAGTCAACCATTTCACGAGGAATATAGGCCTACTTTATTAGTATTCATTAGTAAAATATTTATATACAGTAATTGTGAATACATAAAAGCAATAAATTAAATAGCGCTCAGCGATCTTTATTGCGTCATAATCAATAAATTCGATTTAGTTGTGTTGGTACTGACGCTATGATGACAAAGCAATCAATTACATTCTCAATACATTTTAACACCAGAATCATCTTCTTGCGTAGAGGCGCTCGGGGATAATTCACGCAATCATTTTGCTTTCTGGAATTCTTTCGAAGTATTCTACGAAGTTTCCTTTAACTTGTTTGGATTACCGAGTTCTTCGTTCAAGATATTTGGCAGTAAGAAAAGTCTGTTTTGGGAGTTCCTGCACATCTCCTCTTGAACGTGTTCGGTAGAAATTTGAAGACGCTGATCATCGTCGTACGTCTGGCTGAGAGTCAATGATCTCAGGAAGTGCTGCCTTTCTCGCACTTTTTTCACGTCACGCACACACATGATTACGAAGAGAAGGAAAAACAGGAGGGCAAGTACAAGAATAACAACGCCAGCTGAATGTTTGGAAGCATTGAAATTGTCTTCTATGCTGCTACCGATCATGAGACTGACACCAAGTAGAAAGAGACACAGTCCACTGGTGATGGTGATAAGCATTCCGCCACGCTCAGGTCTTTCTCCCTCGCCTGAAAATTTAGCAAAATATTACATACTTTTATATCACGGCCAGATTTGAATTGTTAAAAAGGAAAGATAAGACAAACTAAATAAAATATTTAAGCAATTTTCGGATTTTTGAAAGAATTTTTAACATATTCGGATGTTGGCTAACCAGCTCGTTCTTAATAAGTCACGTTTCTTTTCATCACAATATGAACAAAAACGATGGATGGAGTAAATCAGTACAAATTAAATATAACTGGAGGGTGTAGGTTCAGCGCTAGCATGAGTCAAACCTAAAACTTGGATAATGATTTTGAAAAAGGTGTGGTTAAAACTTTCACTCTTATTATAATATTCGTTATATCTGAATCAAAAAGCAAAACTTACGGTCAAGGGCTCGTTGGTTTGTATAAAAGGGTTTGTCATCCAGATATGTTTGAATAGTCGTGTGGTCATTTTTTGGTTTTTCTTCGAATCGGCCCATCTTTCCATCAGCCATTTTTATTCGGTAATGGATACAGAATCGCAAAATTGATTGAAACGTAAACGCCAAGTCGTTTATATCTGAAAAAAGCAAAACTGGTTAGCAACACCGAAAATACAAATGCCATAATTGTATGTTAATGCTTTTGATAGAACTTTTCGGTTTGTGGTAAGACGCGTTTATTTATCGTACTGTTTTAAAACAAGTACTGTTGGTCTCAGCTGCTTTCGAATGTTTGATTTTATGATTTTCCCGCCGGTTGAATTCATAATCATTTGACCACAATTTCAACACAATTACCGTATTTGGCGGCATATATGAAATAGATATTTTCATAAACTTTTGCTCAAAAAATCGCCCAGCATCTTTCTTTGGACTAATCTTCTTCCTGATGATCACTAACCTAGCTTATAATCAGTACTTCTAGCTACACTAATTGCAATACTATGGAGATGTGTTGCTTATTCCTATTGCTTGTTTTTAGTCCCAACTTGCTTTTTACTACAATGTTTTCTGCATGTGTAACGTGATGCTCGATACTTTCAACAATAAAAGCTTAAATACATTACAAACTTTTTTCCCGGAATCTGATCTGCTCAATTGGGCGTGCCTCTTACACGCCATTGCGTCCAATATGCAGTCAAACATGGTAATTACTCTATGATTGAATGCGAAATCCGAAATGTCAGACCATGCAGACTTTCGTTCTCAAAGATTCCAAATCGTTGTGATGTCATAAGTTCTGCAAATGTAGCATCGTGTGTTTGGAACAATTCAGCTAAACATTTAACGAAGTTTATTTGATTGGCGTGAATGCAGCCAAGAAGTGAATGCGGAAACAAACTCACTCTCGACGAAAAATATTTCAATGAACAAAAATTATTTGAATTTTTGCACGTGAACTTATTGAAAATAGGTGTGACGTGGAAGAAGAAGATGCTCAGAATGACTCGTGATTCTTGCAAGTTGAAACTGTACCGCTGCCATTACGTAGTGGTAGAAACCATGATCCTTGCAGATCATCTTCATCTATTGCGTTGGCGTCTTTAATCGAATACAACAGCAGAAGCGATACAACGGTAGCCTTGCCTGAGTGCAATTTGCGTTTAGAAATTCAATTTGGTTCCTGCATCATCAATTTCGAATAGTTGTTCTAAACGGCAGTCCATTCGAAGCCAAATCAATCTGATACAAGTGAAATGCCGATGAAAATGAAAAAATCTAGCACTTCGATTTCAAAGTAAATGGTATGATGCACACCCAAATAGGCACATCAAAACATGTGTGTGGAGAGAAGACCCGGGCTATCGCAAGTCTAAGCGCAACTTACACTGTTGCTTCTATGTCCGGTCACAACATGTTAATGTGAGAGAAGCTTCTCGATTTTACACTGCTTGAATACCTGGCTTAGAAAGAGCAAGGGTCAGGTGTGGACTTATTTATCATGAACATAAACTGAATGACATAGACGTGGAAGAGCTGCCCAATGAATTCTCTGGAAAAACTGACATCAAGCAAAATATCTTTGGCAATTTTCAAGTGTATGTATTGGTTTTTTCAACCTGAGCTGCCACATAGATATTTTGAGCCAGATCAATAGTGTAACTATTCAATATCCATCTTTTTTAACGTGCTTTTTTTATGGATGACGAATATTTTGCTGATACCTTGCAATCAAACCATGAACAAGCTCAAAAAAATTCGATATCTTAAATTTTGCTGAACTAAAGTTTAACAACCGACGCAATGGCGTAGTTGTTAGAGCGTCCGCTTCGCAGTCCGTAGACCTGGGGTTCATTCCTCTTGTCGAGCCATACCAAAAGACTTTTAAAATGGTATCTATAGCTTTCCTGCTTGGCGCTCGGCATTTATGGGAGGTTGTGGAGAACAAGCCGGAAAGTTCGCTTGTTGTGTCCTTGGGCAGGGCACTTAACGAGACGCCCCATCTTTATGTGGAAGACAGGTGACCCAGACACTTCGGAAATAGCAACTCCTAAGGGAGTGCGGACATACCGTCCAAAACATAGCAATACAGTTCACTTTCTCGTGAATGGAGGATAAATATTGCAAATAAAAAAAAAAAAAAAAAGCATGACTTCAACTTAATGCTAAAAACCTTTGCCTAGTGCCTCAATTCAAGTTAAAGTTTTGCTAGTACGGCGATACATTAAAAAAGTTTATGTGCAGTTCTCAGATATTTACCCAATTTCTTTCATCCTCCTCTTCTCAATAATTTTAATAAATGCATGCCACAGTTTATTTAGTTTCAGCTGGTTTTAAATAGCATTTGAAAATGAATAATTGGCTACCGCCTACTTATTAATGACAACCGAAAATTTATCATTTGAGATTGTTTCTCCCTAACATCAGTTTCCGCTAAATTTCCATGTATATTGCAAAAGTCAATTGCACCTCTGTCTGTGAAGAATTGTTCACTGTAATATAACAAAATATGTGACAACTTCATTTTTTATATTATACTAGCCGGCTCTACTGACATAGCCCGCAGGACCCCTATCAGTAACGTTGAGGTTGACAATATTGGTTCAGCTGGCTTCAACTAATCAATAATTGGAAAAACAGGAATAAAAAGTTGTTTTGTTCACATAGACAAAACTCGTTTCGAAACAAATCTATTGTTTTTTTAAAACCGAATCGATTAAAAAACATTAAGGGCGGTTGCGCATAGCCGCTACGCCTCCCAACTTTCTCGAGTCCCAGGCAACGTATTATTGGCCCTGTTGCCACTATAGTCGTCCTTAAACTTTCATCTGTTAAATTCGGCAAGTTCTTGAAAGCATATCGAAGTTATGAAAGGCTGTCAAGGTGATTGATATGTGTTTTCAGGATTACGTTATTAAATATTAAGCCCACTGTTTGCTGCTTTTTCGTAATTGTAAAAGTATTAGTGTATGCTACAGCCTCTGGCTGCGGTTCATATTGGCATAAACGCAACTAGGAAGAGGGTATTCAATCGAAATGAAGCACTCACAATTAACCTATTACTAATGCAGACCCCCATCATTAATGTCGAGATTAAGAATACGGAATCAAGCGTCTGTACCGGCATCACCCAATGAATATTTAAGAAAACAGTAATAACAAATTAATATTTTTTGACCTTGCCAATTGTCGCTACAAAATCAAATCGGCTAAAAACCATTATAGGGGGTTGATGATATCCGCTGTATTTTTCCCAAATTTCTTGGAGTCTCGCGCTACGTCTTGTTTGCCCTGTTTCCAGCATAAACGCACTTTCAAACTGGACTTGCTGTAACAGCCAACGATTTCACAAACGTTTACGCGCTTATTCGATGAATTGCATGAAAGCACACTTTCAAGATTGTGGGAGAGCGCTATGGTTATTAATACGCATTTTCAGGAATAAACTGTTAAATATTATAAGTGCTGCATACGACTTTTTCGTAATTGTATGTCTATTTTTACGACCTCAAGTCTCTCGATCCATGCACGTTGCTAATTCTTGGTACAAACCATCCAGGGAACGAGCATACCAACTCGAAGCGATGCACTTGTATTTCAGTTATTTCAATTGCAGCGCACCCATTAGTAATGTCTAAGTTAAATAAATGGGTAGTTGCAAGAACAGAAATGAAAAAGTTAATGTTTGTTTGACATGGTCCATTCTACATATAATTACAAAGTCAAAAGTGCTGGTTCTTAATTGAAATCGAGTAGGAAAATATCAGATGGTAACACGTAGCTGCTATGATTATTTTGAAGTCCTTAGCAACGTCTTATTTGCCCTGTTTGCAACATGTACTCACAAAGTGGACTTGCTCACAACTGAAACAGACGACAATTTCACAAGCTTTATTTGTATATTTCACCACATGCATGGAAACATAAATGTAAAGTTGTAGTGTAGATGCTGGGCGACAAAGTGATTGCTGTGTAATTTATGAAATAAGCTATTGAATATTTGGCATACTACAAACGACTTTTGTCAATGTAGGCGTATTTGTATGATCTAACCTCTGTGGCTGCGCATGTATTGCTTGGTCCTGGAAAAATCGCAGGTAGCAGAAGTGCAAACTAATCCAAAGTCAAGCATTTAGTGTTAAGTTATTACAATAGTTTATGGTTTAAGAATATAATCCATGGAACAGGTCGTTGTGGAAAAGATCCGGATAACTGCTGTGATTAATGTAAAATTAAACGTGATAAATGGTCAATTTGTTTAACTTTGCTATATTTAAACAATATCTAATAAAGAGTAAGATCAGTCAGGCTTGCCACACGACTGTACAAAAATATTATAACATGTCATAGCATTATTAACTTTTAAATGCATTGTGTGCCATATATGGCACTTACTAAAAAAAAGTTAATTTGTCAACAAACGCAATTACAGACTTTTCCACGGATTGTGCCTCTTCTAGTACGCACCATACATGTTCTGAACACGTACCAGACGCTGCTTGTTTAGACTTGCTCCCCACGCCACTTCAGTGTTGTGGTGATTGCTTCGTGAGAAGTGGAACAATCACTACAACACTGAAGTGGCGTTTATGTTCTGTTGGTTCCTTATTTGCCACATACTCATATTTCAATGAAAAATTAAAATAATTTTTCTGAAAGTTGTTTTATTAATGCATCTTGACTATATTGAAGTCTTTTTCATAAACAATGAAAGTTTTTTATTGTTATGTTAAATTCATGCATTTATGGGTTATAACACTAGTTACTATGTTAATACTCTAATGTATCCATCTGCTCTCACAGGCAGCATACCACTCGTTTTCTTTCGAAATGACCGTGATTACAAACTTTCCGCGTAGCTGCTAATTGTGGCTTTTTTTTTCATCGTACCAGACACATTATGACATCACATAGCAAGTTGCAGTGTTCAAGAAAAAAAATGGGAAAGAGCATGCATTGCAGTCTTAAAATGGTTGAAAAAGAATCTGTTGTGGCATCGTGAATTCAGCTTTTATCGTTGTAGTTTTTTTATTGAAAGCACCTAGTGATTATTTCCCAAAAAAGCGTTAACTCGTGTATCTACGACCTGCAGTACTTGGGAAAATAGAGAGAACAAATTGTGCAGTCAAGCGTTAGCTGTGATGTCAGTTTAGAACTTAAAAGAACAAAATTTTTGTAAGTTGGGAGCTGGCTTTTGTTTGGACGAAAAACGATTTTTCTCTGTCGCGAAATGCAAATTAAAAAAATAATTTTTGATTACCATGTCACAAACTCCCTTATGACACTTATCCCAGGATGGTGATCAATCGTGATAAGTCTGATGTTTGTTCGTCGAATAGTTTCCGAGGAGTTAAAACACACAGACACACACACTCACCGACAGAAAGAATTGCGCTTTGTAATATAGATTACTTTTCACTTTAACTTTGTCATTTCTTTAAGAAAGTTACAAAACTTTTGCCGAAGTAGATTTTTAGGCCACCTTAGTCCTCTCTAAATATCATAGCGCTCAGTTTTTTCAACACTAAGTAAAAACAACCGGCTCTATTTTATTTAACAATAGTAGATTTTTTAAATATTACTATTCCGTTAGCTGTAGGTTTGTAGAGTGTTGGTTAAATGTTAAATTATAGACTTGTAGGGTATTGGTGTTGGTAAAACCAGGCTGCGATAATACTCAAAGCCATAATAAAAAGCAAATAAACTTTTGACGGATACTTTATTTTAAACAAGTTTAGAGTCGCGTATTTAAAGCAATCACAAAATAATCATTTTAGCAAAACAAAATGACAAAATCATCAAAAGGTTCAGTCGGCAGACTTGGTTGATTTTCTTTTTAAAGCCATAACAAAGATCTTAAAAATGGCGCCGTACCAATAGATCGTGTGCTTGGCGCTTAGCACCTGGGGTAATGTGGAAAATGAAATATAAATCGTGTAAAATTTATGCAGCCGTGATCAAAATATGTCGTGGCACTAAAAAACCATTCCAGTTAATAAACGCCATGACCAGCACAATATTTCAATCTTAGAGACATATTCGACGGTTGATGAAGTTTGAAAGACTGATGCTGTGGAAAGGTGTTGTCATTCGCCAATTACTTTACTTGAATTTATTCACTCTTCGAAGCTGAATGTATGCAAAGAAAAGAAATCCAATACACAGCCCACTTAGTGCGACTATATTTTTCCACAGACCCCAAAGTCCGTATTCAATCTCCTGGGCCTCCATGTACATTTCCCCAGTAGTGCTATATAAAATATCGGCAGTTAATTGTTTTAGATTAGATATAGATCAACCAGCAGAAGTTACTGAACTTGGAATTGCTATTCATCTGGCAAAACCAACAGTTTCAATTTTTTCACAAATAATTGATAGTTTAGTCCAAGACAAAAAAGTAAACAAACATGTCATTTGAAACCTACTAGTTTTCATCAGACTGGATTCTAATATGCTTGTAACTAGACACACACCACATAACTTCGCATGCCATTGGAGGAGCACAATCTTACTTAGCCTCAGTACAGATTGCCAGATTACAGAGTACCGTGGACTAATTATGCAGAGTAGACAATTTTGGAATAACTTCATCATAATGGAAAAATAGACTGAGAAAAGGCACGTTTGATGACTAGCTTTAATGGGAAAGTCGACCGAAAAGGTTAACAACACTTTGCTTATACTATCGTGATATGGCAAAACCTAACAAGTACAAAAATCATGTTTTTGAAAATATTGATTTTATTGTCGTTTATCATTGTTCAAAAAAGGGAATAACTGAACCGAATTTTTTTTAGTGTTGCCCTAAAGCTGTTAACTGTACGAGCATTAATCATTTCTTCGCGTTTGCTAATTACCAAAAAAGAAATCAATTTTTTTATGATATTTGACATGTAGTCGTTAGGTTTTGCCAAATCACGGCAGTATACATAAGCTCTGATGTAACCAGTTCAAAAAGTTCATACCGTATGCTTTAGGCGAGAGATGCGCAACGCCTTCACTATTGCAGAACGCATTTTAGATTTTTTTCAATTTACTACCGCCATAGTAAGCCAAAGTCATGGCTTTTTTTCACTAAGTACAGATGAAGATCTGAGTATAAAACTGTATAAACTTTAGCATTATTTTTGTTTACATTGAGCTCTTTTATTCCGGAGCGAAAGACATTTAGTTTTGAAATGGATGAAGGGCACGGCTTCAAATGTGTGTGCATGGCCGCACAGCTTATCACCTGCTGCCGCAAGTCGTACAGCTCCGCCTGAGGCAAAACATTTTTCAAGGCCATAATTGCAGAAGCTAACACTCCTCTGGCGTTACAATACAAAACCTGACTTCACTTACGGTAAAAAAATGCATCGGTTTAAAATATTTTTAGCAAAAATTATTGTTCGCATGCTCTCCAACAGTCAAATCTAATTTTCAGTTTTAAATCCTACCAATTTTGTATATATCTTTCTGTAATGGTACTAATGCAAGGTGTCTCTGAGTTAGGATCGAACCCTGGGTATGTTGTATTGTCAATGAATATCAGTCCTGTCATTTCGGTTACTGTGAGAGCCTGAAAATGTAAAGTAAGAGTCAATTGTTGAGATCACGCAGTATTTGAATACGCTTTCCTCGATTACATTACACTACGTAACACAATGCGAAGGTCCCGTCTTGTCCGTGCTTCACCGGGGTAAAATAGTGAGGCTGTTCACCCAGCATGTCGTAAGAGACAACCTCTGGTGCCCCAATGGCAGTCATATAACGTGTGTTTCGTCATCGTAAAACAAACAAAGCGTGTCTTCGAAAATTCTCGAACATCATGCTATTAGGCCAACAATCAACAGTCCGGGCGATGCCGTTTGCTTCGCAGTTGTACATTTTCGTTCAATTTCATTGTCAAGTGTTACAGCCAAGACCTTGAAAACAATATTTACAGCTTTCTGGCATGGCGCTCAGCACAAAAGAGACAGTGTGGAGAAAAAGGTTGCAGTTTCGCTAGTTGTGTCTTTGAATAAGGCAATTAACTAGATACCACGATCTTTGTGTGGCAGATAAATGGCGTGGTTGAGCAGACTTTTCGTCATGGTGGTCTAGTCCAACTATGTTCACGCAAAGACAACTCAAGCTAATAAGACTGAGAAAAAGCGAAAAAACTGCTACAGTCAATACAAAGACATATCCCTCCATCGTCCAGACCAAGATTTAAACTCAGTCAGCTTGTCTAGAAGTTGCCCATCACTACGGTGAGGTATGGCTAAAACGCGTCGATGAACAGAGTACCTAACTGGTAATAAATGGCTTACGTTTATGCCATATCTAAAAATGCTGACGTATTTTATCCATTCAAGCCAGACCAACAATGAACCAGTGTTAACCAAAAAGCCCCCAAAAAGCATCATCAGGACGTAAGGTAACGTTACAAGAACGTTTGCAACAGCAAAGATCCTCACAGAGGCGCTGACTAAGAAAGCAAGCGACGATGCACACACGGCAGTAAGAACAAGCGCGAACACAAAAAAGAAAAACTTTCCAGCATCAAGTTGGAAACCTAAAACAACAAAAACAGGCAATTACTCGTTTCTGCTTTTTATGCCC
The DNA here is from genome assembly GCA_963675345.1 of Trididemnum clinides. NCBI lineage: Eukaryota > Metazoa > Chordata > Ascidiacea > Aplousobranchia > Didemnidae > Trididemnum > Trididemnum clinides. Next base: position 16,143,510 of record OY776302.1, read on the forward strand.
ACACTTGTATCTTATTACGATTTCTTGACTGCACCCTTTACAACGTAATAACTTATTTTAATTTAGCTTTGAAAAAGTTGTTTTGTCTCTAATTTGTTTATAGCTCTTTGTTCAGTGGCGGTATTGTTTATTCGTAGTAAAACTATATCAAAGTAGTTTTAATATGAGATATATCAACCTCTCAATAGTCATCTAAATATCTTTCACTTTAGTTATAGAAAAAAGTTGTAGTTAATTTTGCCTTTTGAGTGCCTGAATTTTGTTCTAGAAGTTTGTTTGGTTTATTTGTGAAGCCACCAAAGTACTTTTAAATCAGGTTTTGTAGGTGAAAGCGCGAATTACTGCATCGTAAGAACTAATTCATCAAATAAAAGGTCGAGAAAGACTTTGAAGAGGTTGTAAAATGACCTCAACATGTCATTGCGGTCAGCGTATAATTAGTTTCAACCTTAATCGCAAGCGTCTATTTCGCTCAGCTGCGCCGCGTAATAGACTAAATAGATTATATCTGTCAGACCATGTAAAAAAAATTATTGTCTTACCGATCATAAAATAAATAATCGCGCAAAAGAATAAATTTGGAATCAGTCGATTGGGAATCAAGTCAGCGAAAATTTGAGAGATGAAATAAACTGACACACGGTAGTAACCACCAGCTGATTCATGTCTGAAATTTAGTAAAGTTTTTTGTTCAAAATATCTTTTATTAGTCGCTAGAACACCTTAAATATAGTGGCAAGATTATTGACTTTCTCATCGGGTATAAGCTAAACAACACTGGAGTGCGAGCAGAGACATATAATACATCGGGTATAAGCAAAACAACATTGGAGTGCGAGCAGAGACATATAATACATCGGATATAAGCAAAACAACATTGGAGTGTGAGCAGACACATATAAAACACCATAGATCAGAAGATTTTGTCATGTGAAAAAAGTATTTCATTGTGATCACCATTGAAAGGACAGGCTAACGCAATAAAATGGAATGTTGGAGTTATATAAACGAAGGTAAAGCCAAGGGAGGGGGAAGGAAGACAGCAGATATTCCGTAGCTTCCCCAAATTTCAAATTCGAGTTAGTACTGACCTAGGGTGAGGCTGTTAAAGCTACCAAGTCAGATTTTCCTTTCTCTTCCTCCAATTTATTTATTGGGCTATGCGCCTGCTCCGAACTACCGGTACTGTGGGAACCGATTTTGAGAAATCATCCTCTCAGTGTTGGATACAACTTACATGAAATAAGCACGGTTTTTTATGAAGAGTTCCACAGCAGATAAATTCGACATTACTTGAGTCATGATCAAAAAAAAGAAGCACCCCGCTCTGTAAAAGTAATAAACAGCTCCTACTTCATCTTGGTTTCACAACATTTGATTTACTGTTTATGGCGCTTTTCACAGCAATTTCTTTATCAAATTTCAGGAAGAGGAGAACTCTTCTTTCCGCTATTGAAGAATTATAAGCTTTTGTTAGGTTTAATAGACTGCTGTAGTCTTTTGTCACTGTTTAGTTCATCAAAAATTGCTTCATTGATGCCAGGACGATTTTTAACTATTACCGAGAAGACATTTTATTCTCCACATTACTTCTACTGTAGAGATCCAAAAATGAAACTCGTAAATATCATATCACTTGTCGTGTCTAACACATTTTATATGAACAGTCGGACAAGTAGTATCGTACACCACGAATACGACAGATGTTGCATGTGGCCAACTTTAAACCAGTTATCCACTTTTTTTTAAAAAACATTACCTATTTTGTATTCCACTTTGATAAGATGTGTCTATTTGATAGTAAATGAGCCCGATTAAAACACCAAAGATCAGCATGATAAAAATTTGAACAAAGGATGCCATGGGGTTTCTGATGATGTTAAGAATAGTCCTCTGAAGTACCGCTCTGAGCTGAAAATAATTTTGTTAACAGCTAAATATCGGTAGTGACCAACGTGATCATATACTATTTACTAGTCGACTAGAACTCAGTAATAATCACTGCACTGCAGAAGATACAGAGTGAGATAGATATCATCTAAAATGCTGCTTTACATAACCGTGAACATAACAGCTCTAACTCTTTCGATAAATCGAGATAGCATGAAGCCTCGCAAGTACAAAAACGCTTTACAGTGAATATCAATCTTAAATAGAATAAATAAAACGGTAAGTGGGGCCAAAAAGAATTATGCTACCAGTTTAAAGTTCAAAATCTTGCCCACTAAAAGCATGAGTACATTTGGTCGTTGTCATCGTTTGATCAGGCACCCAAACGCAATCCGGGCCAGCACAAATCAAAGCCAGGGCCTAAGGTCTATCCTTTTACCACCCCGGGTTGATGCACTACCCAGATTAGATGTTGGCAGTGGTGGTGTTAAGCCAACATCGAGTTGCGTCATCCAAAACTCCCATACCTCGTGTTCCTCTTGGTACATGATGCATGAGACACAAAGATATGACGTGTTCTGCAGTTTGCTCAGTCGCGCCACATTCGCAATGGAGCGAGACCCCATTTGTACATGGACGAGTGAAAACGTCCTACACCAATCCGCAGGCGGTTGAGTCTTATCCAAGATGTTTTGGGCATAACCAATCCAAGTGGTCTTGCACTGACCCTGGAAATGAAAGCACCAACCCTTGAAGTACTCTCCAACTAGTCCCCATTCCATTTATGTTTCGTCCACTGCTTCACGCGGATGTCCAGTTTAGACAAACTACGACACCAAACTGGTACGCAGTACTCAGCGGTGGAGTAGACCAAAGAAAAAGCAGAGATGCGCAATGTCTTGGCATCTGCATCCCCATCCGGATCCCGCAAGCCGCTTTAACAGCGCCAATCGAGTGGAGAGTTTTTTGCGCAGACCCTCGGGGTAGTGACGGAAAGTGAACGACAGTTTTCGAAACGGCTTCACCTGCTTTGCTTGCTGTAACCAGTAGTAAGCGTGAAGCTTCTATTCCAGACAAGTTCCATGATCATCCGGACCATGTGCATATCCGGCAGAAGTCTAAGCAACTTGCAGGTGAGACCACAGCGCCAGACAGTGTCGTAAGCAGCTGTCAGATCGACAAACACGGCACCAGCCTTCTTCTTGGCCTCAAACGAGTCCTCGATGTTCTGAGTGCGTAAAACAGTCGGATCCACGATTGAACTTCCCCGTCGGAACCTAGCCTGCTCCCTTGGGAGAAGTGGGTCAACAATTGGCGCAACACGAGCGTGTATAAGCTTCTCGAGGATTTTGTAGCGGACGCAAAGCAAGGAGATGGGACAATAGCTTTTCGGGTCCTCAACAGGCTTCTTGGGTTCAGGGATTGCCACTACCGGCGCTCTTCTCCAGATTTTTGGAATTTTGAGGTGGCGCAGGCACGAAAAAAGGAAGCTACACAGCCAGAATTTCAGTGCAGCTCCAGTATGGGTTATTAGCTCCGGACAAATAGAATCTCGGCCTGGAGCTTTTCCTGGTTTCAGGTGTTTGAGGGCAGCAGCGAACTCCTGAGATACAAAACTTTCAGAGATGTTCACTGGACTCGTTGCAGTGGCCCTCCAAAGATCTGACACGTCTTGCGAGATGAGTCGAGATGACTCACGGTCAATACCTTCGTATCTGCCGTTTCTAATCAGCTGGGACGCAATAGCATTAGCTGAGACGGCACAGTGATGAGGGGAGCGTCGTGATCTACCAGTTAGGTTGTTCAATATACTCCATGCTTTTCGACTAAAGTACGAAAAGTCGATAGTCTGAACTGCCTCGGACCATCGATCTCTGTGTTTGTTGTCGAGCCTGATGAGCAGGGCAGGGGCAGCCCCGTTAGAGTCGCTTCCTTCAGGCGATTGCAGAAATGCACAGTACAGGCTCTCGCACTCAGCATCCCAACACGATATGTGGTTTTTTCAACGACCGCGTGGGATAGAATTTTTGGCTGCTGTTCTGATGACATTGCAGAAACCCTGGTGGGCCAGATCCACTAATAAATACTGTAAATCTGGTTTTAACAAACTCCTGGCAAGTTTGTTGGTCAATGTATTGTAGTGGCTCCAGTTGGCCTTGCGGATGTTCCATCGCTCAACAGACTTGCTCGGAACAGGCAGAGCAAGTCTTGGTGGAACAACAAGCGAGGGTTGATGTTGTGACCCAGAGAACTTCTCTAAGATGCGTCTGTTAGGTACACGGCTGTCTGGACCAACACAGACAAATGTCAGATCAGGATTGGTGCCAGTGTTCCAGCGGCCAGAATCAATGGTGGCCACGTCCTTTGGATCGTGGAGAGGGACAAGGCCGTTAAGCCTTGCCCAAGCAACAAGGCACTCGTCTTCGGCACTGCTGGTTCTATAACCCCAGTTGACATGTGGACAATTAAAATTGCCAGCATAGAGAACCGGATGAGAGAACACTGGGAGATCAAACGCTTGCAGTCGCGTAGGTGGAGATTTGTAGATATTGACGATTCTATAATCATCAACGTCCATGCATAACCACTCAGTCTCCGATGTAGTTGGAGACTGATCAACAAGAGTCCATTTTAGCCAATTATGGAAAAACGTGGTAAGGCCATGCTTCCTGCTTAAAGAAGACCCAGCTAGTGTAAAGCCTGGTATTGTTAGCTTATCTGCACAAGTGCAGTGGGTCTCCCGAAGAAGAATGGCGAGTGTCTTATACTGCACAGCGAGATGAAGAAATGCGTTCATCTTGCTTGCTGTGAGGCCTTCGATGTTCAGCTGCAAGATTGCTGGTCTTTGGAACTTGTTGACGGTGTGCCCTGACTGGGGTCCATCGCCCTGCCCTGAAAGAGGGGGGTTACCGAGTAGTAGGCCCTGACTGAATATTGGGATGAGGGGTTGTCCTTCCAGGTTGGCAGGTTCGGTTTCTCTCTGGCATTTCTGAAAGACGTACAAACGGCCCAGACTGCGAGAAAACACCTGCCATCTAGGCCGGCGCGATGGCGTAGTGGTTAAAGCGTCCGCTTCGCAGTCGGTAGACCTGGGGTTTATTTCCCAAATCGAGTCATACCAAAAGACTTTAGAAAATAGTATTCACAGCTTTCCTGCTTGGCGTTCAGCATGAAAAAGGCATAGTGTGGAGAACAAGCCGACGAGCTAGCTTTTTGTGTCCTTGGGTAAGGCACTTAACGGAATGCCTCCATTTTCATGTGGCGGACAAGTGGTGGGGCCAAGCAATCTACCCGCCGTGGTGGCCCAGTCTAACTGAAGACTTGCAAAGTGAGCCTAAGCGCACACGCAGTGTATATCCATCTTCCTGCATAATGCTCAGAATGAATAGCTCAAACGACGAAGACGAAGTACATTTTGCCGAAAATCATTTAAAAATTGATTGAGGGCTTTGTTCAAAGGCGGAGACGCTTATGAGTTAGGTAGGTCTGCAGCCCCTAAATTTACAGCTTTTGAAGTAAAAAATGAAAATAATTCAAAAATCCTTTTTTGTTATTTGCTGGATACTGGCCAAAGAATCTACATTTGTCAATGGGGATCAAAGGACTTGAACCCCAAAATTTTTAAAGCTCGAGCTGACAGAATTATCAACCAAACTAGGCATGCAATCGCTTTTGAATAGATGATCACCCAAAAAAGCCTAAAATTAATCTTACCAAACCAAAATGCTAGATTCGCCCCCCTTCCCCCCAAAAAAACTATAGTCCAAAAATACTCCTCTTCTTGATTTGAGGCTATAAACACTTATAATCTAGTTTATTTTTTTCCAAAAATACTTCAAAGGAAAATTTGTTGCCTACTCACTCCATGTTATGTTCCCTGCTAAGTACTGGGTGACAAATAATAAATTGAAGCCAGAATCATTTATTCTTGGTATATATCCTGTAGGTGTACTTGGTATAGGCCAGAAAGATATTTTTTGTCTTTTTTAACTTAAACGGTTTCCGCATTCGAAATAGTTTAAACTTACTTGGCAAAAGAATCCATTGGCGTACTGATCATTTTTTATTTCCACCATAAAGTTCTCTTTTAACGACTCCGAATTTTTTTTGAAATTCTCTCGTATTTTCTGTCAATACAACAAATTTTTTATTATAAATCAACGTATATTTGTTTTTATTCCGAAGAATAAACTATCCTTCTTTTTCCTGAGAGGGAATCTTGTCGGAGAATGGAGTATTTACTTCACACGGCAATTTCTATCAACAACTGACGGATGCTGATCAGGAAAAAGCAAGAGTAATCAGAATTTGTGAATCAAATTTGTAATTTTTAATCACCATTTGATTCATAGCTAAAATAGCCTACCTAAAAGAGCAACCGCGTTTTATCTTTTCACGAATAAACAAAATATTTAATGAAAATATATTCACCTGAAAGAGTCCCAGCTGTGAGCAAAATTTTTTCTTTCATGTACAAAAAGACTTTTATCAACATATTCTTCAACATTTATAAACATTTTTGAGAAGTCTTTAACGAACATGTTCTTGAAGACGACCGTAGTGATGGTGAGCGATTCGAAAGAACAGCTACTCAAGAGCAAAGTCAATCACGTGCCGAGTGTGGCAAGAGGATGATAGCAAATTCGGTGCTGTGCACAAAATGTAGTAAATGGGTGCATGGTAGATGTGCGAAAATGAAGAAAGTGTTTGTGAAAGATGTGTTGTGGCAATAAAAGGAATAGTGAAATCAGATGAAGAATTATCATTTTATGGCCGGGTTGAGTTCGTAAAGAGTTGTAGCACCTGGAGACAGGTCGAATGCAAGTGGTGGAAGTGAAACGGCGGTAGCCTGCATCAATATACTGCCGCCTCAACGTGGTGGTGCAGTCCCCGACCCCGTTTTGGTTGGGTCGAAATAGCTGCTGGCCTTCCCGAGGGTCTCAGTTACCCCGGGCACTTTTCTGGAACCCTTTTTTTGCCATGCTTCCCTCCGAACGGCCGCAGAAGTGCAGCAGCTTTTGTAAAATCAGTCGCCTGTCTTCTCTTTTCTCATGCCTTTTTCATGCTCGTCTTCGTCTACTCATTCTTGTTCTTCTGTTGATGAGCGGTAACGTTCATCCGAACCCTGGAGCCATATTTCCTTGCTCAGTGCGCGCTGAAAATGCGACCTGGCGGGGTAATTCAGTGCAATGCTGTACCTGCTCCAAATGGGTCCATCTAAGATGTTCACTACTCTCCCTCTCCAAATTTAGAACTCTTGGCAGTTCTCACTCCTGGAGCTACCCTCCCCTCCCCTGCTGCACCCCTGCTTGTAACACTGTGACTTCCTCCACTGTGATTCCCACTGTTACACCTCATTGTAACGCTGTGACTTCTCCCTCGGATTCCTCCGGCATTTATACCTCCACCGTTCCACCTGGCCCCCCTTTGCTAATGCAGCACTCCCGCCCCCTCGCCTTCAAACCTCTTATCCCCCTTCTGCCCATTCTATCTCTTCTTCCTCTGATATCTCACCACGGCTTCTTGCTCCTAGTTGTTCTTTTACGCCTCCTGCCTCCTCTCCTTTCCTCTCCTTTACTCCCTCAGGGTTCTTCAATGGAATGACGGTGGTCTTTGAGCCAGGAGCATTGAACTGCTACATTTTCTTTTGTCCTATCCTGTTGACCTTATCTGTATCCAAGAATCTAAACTCAACTCATCTTCCTCTTTCCTGATCCCTGGGTTGTCTACTTAGCGATCTGATTGCACCCACTCCCGGTCTGGCATTCTCTTTCGTGATGCCACGTACCCTAGCGGCGACGTCATCAATTTTGTCAGGCAGGCCTTATCCTTCTCTGAACTTTCTACCTCCTCTCTCTCTTCGCTTGACCCTTACTCTGATTATGTAAGGGTCAACACCTCTCTTAACAACTCCTCCTTGCTGTCATTTCTTAATGTGTACTCTTCCCTTACGCGCTCTTCTCCGACGGATGGCAGAACCGACTCCTTTTCTCCCTCCATTATTCCCTCCTCCAGAAATCTCTTCATTCTAGTGGACTTCAATTGCCATCACCCCCTCTGGGACTCAAAAGGTACTTCCGACCCTCGTGGGGAAGAAGTATTCGATTGAGTCATCTCTTCTGATCTCCTCCCTCTCAATGACCCTGACATACCTACTCTTTCCCATCGCTCCTCTGGCAGTCACTCCTCCCCTATTATCTCCTTTGCTCCCTCCTCTCTCGCCCTTTCTTGCTCATGGGAGGTGCTTCAAGACCTGGCCTCTGATCACCTACCGATTCTTCTATCTCTTCCTCTCTAACCGGTCTTTCGCCGCAAAGAGCGACCCCCTTCCTTCAACTTTCAGAAAGCTCGCTGGGATGAGTTTGCTTCTTACTTCGACTCTCACTGTCCTCCTGCAGAGGAATACTCGTCTCTTTCTCTTTCCTCTGCTGCTACTCTCTTTACTTTTCTGGCACTGAATGCGGCCAAATCTCCCATTCCTTTCGGCCGTATCAAACGCCATTCTAAAGTCTGGTGGTCCGCTGAAGTGGAAGAAGCGGTCAGTGAAAGACGCAAGGCTTTTGCTGCCGCTCACAGAAGTGATGAAAATCGCCAGGCTTACATCTCAGCTTCCCGACGCGCTTCGTCAGTCATCGACAAGGCCAAGGCTGAGACATGGCAGACGACTTGCTCTTCTCTCTCGCCCAAATCTAACTCTAAATCTGTATACTCTCTTCTTCGCTCTGTCGCTAGCTCTTCTTCCTCGTCTTCCTCCTCTTCTAACTTCCCCAACCGTTTCTCTCCCAGGTAATCGACTTCGGTCTTCGCCGATTACCTGAGATCCCACTTTTCTGTCTCTCAGCCAAAGGCCTTGCGTAGCAGAGCCAGAGGCTACCTTTCCGAGCTCTGCCGAGCTATGTGCACTAAGGAGTCTCACTTGTCCTTCTGCTCACCTTTTTCCTCCGTTGAATTTCTTGCGGCTGCCTCCAACCTCTCCTCGTCCTCTGCCACTGGCCCAGACAAAGTTGCCTATCTTATGCTAACGCACCTTCCTCGCCATGGCATGGATTTTCTTCTTCACATCTTCAATCTTTCCTAGTCTTTGCATTCCTTTCCTTCCATCTGGAAGACATCTTCTACTATTCACATCCACAAGATGGGAAAGCCTCTCGACTCTCCTGCTTTCTTCCGGCCTGTCTCTCTCACCTTCTGCGCATCAAAGCTTTTTGAACGCATCATACTATCCCGTCTACTCTTCTTTCTGGAGCCAAATTCCATTCTCTCTTCCCGCCAGACCGGTTTCTGCCCTGGACAGTTTACTTTAGATCAAATTCTGTATCTGTCTCAGTCCATCTCGGATAGGTTTAACACACCCAGGCCGGGTTCTCGGGCGATCCTCTCCACTATTGATTTCTCGAAAGAGTTTGACTCTTTTTTCCATAAACTCATTTCGGTTGGCCTCCATCCTTGTTTTGCTCGTCGGACTCAATCTTTCCTTTCTGATAGGCGCGCTTGCGTGGTTTTTCAAAATCAAAAAAAGTCGCTCCTTTTGAATCCGTCGAGGTGTTTCGCAAGAATCCGTTCTTGGCTCGGTACTTTTCTCTCTTTTCCTCAATGATCTTCCAGTTTCTCTGCCTTCTTCCGTCAGCTGCTCTCTTTACGCTGACGATCTGGCCATTTGGTTCTCCTCCCCTTCGGTCCCTACTGAGGCTTCCTTCTTCTTAGTGGATCCCCACAAGCAAACCTCCAGCCCAACCTCCTCTTACTCAACTCCCGCCTTCGTTTCAATTCCACTCCAACTTTTCTTGGGGTTACCTTTGACCGCGCTCTTTCCTTTTCTAAGCATGTATCTTCGCTGAAATCCAAGTTTTTCTCCCGTCTCAAGGCCTTATGCTGCACTTCTGCTTCCTCATGAGGCCCCTCTAAAGATTCCCTCTATGTTCTGTATGAAGCTTTTCTTTGGTCCCTTCTCACATATCCTTTACCCCTATGGTTTCCTTTCTTAAGCGTTACCAATATTACCAAATTGGAACGCCTCCTTCGAGCGGCAGTCGCGCCATCACCGGCTGCCTCGCGTCCTCCTCTATCCCACTTCCTCTCTCTGAGGCTCTCTTCCTCCCCTACGAGTCACCCTGACTCATTTCACTCTTTCATCTTAAGAGCGGGCTCTTCATCTACCAACTTCCTTTCCTATTTCAGGCTTGGCCAGACTTGGAGTGAAGCCAAGACTCTGCAAATTGTCCTGGAGAGATTTTGCATCAACTCACCCGCTCATGCTTTTTTCTACTTCTCCTAGGGAGGCTCTTCTTGCTTGCCCTCACTTTCCTCCTTGGAACCCCACTTCTTTCACTGTGGAGTCCATCTTCTCCTCTCCATGCTGTCACTCTGATCTTCTTCCTTCTCGCCAAGGTGCGACTCGCGCTCACCTTGACTCTCTCCCCCTCATGATCTGGTGCTCTTGACAGACGGCGCTATTCCTTTTCCTTTTGGCAAAGGCGGCTCTGGCGTACTTTTTAACTGCTCTCTCTGTGGCACTGAGGCCACTCTTTCCTTCTCAGCAGGCCCAGTATGCTCTAGTTCCTCTGCTGAAGCCTGTGTCATTCTTCTGGCCTAGGCAGCACCTCATTTTCACCATCATCTCAATCTTTGCTGGCCTCGGCAGCACCAACAAGTGTGCCACTTCTCTTCTCGCCCTATCTGACTCCCGCTGTTCTCGTCGCCCTGTTCTCTCCTCCTTCTTTCCTTTTACCTCAAACTCTCTGGAGGATTTGGCAGGAACTGTCTTCTATCTCCTCCTGTTCTATTAGACTACAATGGGTTTCCGGACACTCGTTTCTCCCGGGCAACAACGTGGCTGATGAGCTGACCAGACGGGACGCGCTACTTGCACTCTCTGCAATCTCTTATAGTCTCTCTCCTCTTATCTCTCGTATCCACTGTTTTCTTTTCTCGGACTGGAGGCGTACTGTCTCATCTAAATCCTTCGACACACAGGTTCCCTCGATTTCCTCCGAGGAACTTGTGCTCCCTCGTCACGTTCGCTGTGTTCTCTTTCGTCTACGCTGCAACGGACACAGCCTTCTGCTAAGCTCCTATCTCACTAGGATTGGCAGAATCGAGAATCCTTTCTGCAGCGCCTGCGGACACTCGTCCCAGGACACCTCTCATCTCATTCCGCACTGTCCACCTACGGACTCACTGCGCCACTCGCTCTTTGGCAACTCTCTGTCTCTTTACAACCTCTGGTCCAGGTCCTGGAAAGTTTCCCAGTTTCTGGGGCTCTATGGTCTTTCGCCATGCTCTCATCCCTCGGAAGGGGTCGAAAAACAACAACAAGCGGCGGTAGCAGCAAGAACAATAATATGATAAATAAAAATTTGAGAATGTGGGGAGTTGTTTCACCACAAAGAGCTTTCGTTAAAAATGAAAGGGAGAATTTATTAGAGTTACGGTATGTAAAGTCGACAATACTGTATGGAAACGAAATATGGTGTCTTGGAGAAAAAGAATGAGATGGCAATTTTGGGAAGAACTGAAAAAGCAACGATAAAATCAATGAGTGGTGTTAAATTAATTAAGAAAAGGAATAGTCAAGAACTTATGGATTTACTGGATTTATAACCAAAGATGGAGTAATTAAAGCAAATAAAGTGCCATGATATGGTAATGTTATGAGGAGGGATAATGAAGATGTGTTAAGAGGAGCGTGTGATTTTTAAAGTGGTGAGAAGACGAGAGAGTGAGCAAATGAAAAAGACACGGAGAAGACAGGTGGAAAAACAGACTAGATTAAAACAAGAAAAGTTCCACAGACAAAACGAAGCTGCGCAAAGCTGTGTATGCATTTTCGAGGAACATGAGATGAATCCGTACCACCACAACAAAAGCGGATTTAAATCGAATCTCTTTCTCACACACACAAGTATGCATTGGATTGTCCCCAAAAGAAACTACGTTAAATATTTAGTAAGTAATTCTTTGAATTCGTGATATTTCATTAGCTTTTGTGTATTTAAATTTGTAATGTAGGTCAGCGTTTCTATTCACTGTTTCTTTATATTCATCTTTCAGTAGCCTACTGTTCTAAATTCCTGTTTCGACTTTACCCACGCAGCACATTGTTGGATGCTTCTCTAGCTTATACTCGCATTTTGTTAATCTGAAGAATCTCTTTCTGTTTTTTGAGGCAAACAAAGCTCATGATCGCTCAGATGCGGACCGGTTGCTCCATTCTTCAATGATGCAGACCATGCAATTGCCGGCTATAGCTAATAACCACTTTTTATCCAATTCTGTGTGAGTTAAAACAAAGTAATGGCTATTTTTTCTTACCCCAGACACTTTAAAATTAGTCATCTCGGTCAAAAACGTTAATAAACACAATTTTTAGACTCTTTTGCAAATTTTCCTTCCAAATGTCCCACATACATGTGCTTTCAAAGTGCAAAAAGTTTTGCAATGCTTCATAGTGCGACTGGATAGCTGGTACAAAAGCCTTCCATCAATAGATCTTACTTGAATTAATAGTAAAACTTAAAACACGTACTTTCAACTGTTTGTCTTCTTCTTTCGCCATTGGTGCATTGGCAAATTTTTCTTTCAAAAACTCAGTGTGATCGCAATTTTGATCTTTCTCCATCACTGTAGTAATTTCTTCTTCATTTGCTCGCTCTATGCGCTCTACAAAGTTAACTTAACATTTTAAAGTATGATTGGTATTTGTAGAGAGCCTTAGCATAAGTGGCGCATTTTTAGCAAAGCAGGGTTTGAAATATGCAGGCAGTTCATCTATAGTCAAAATACAGCATATGCATTGTCCCGTTTTGTCTTGGATTGCATTTTTATCTTACTGTGCAATCCGCCATCAGGAGATGTTAGTACGGCTAAATACAAAATGAGTTACCCAGAATGAAGTCGAGATTAAAGTTTTCCACTATCTTCCTGCAATTGCTTTCGACAAAAAGATTATCTTTAATGCTTTCACTAAAACACTATAACCACTCAAGATTTTAAATGTAATCAATTTAATCATGGTCACTATAAACTGACACCCACATCAATTAGGCACTCTGTTTTTTTTCTTTTTTTACACTGGCGTTATTAGCATGGCAGAAGGTAAGTGATATTTTTGGGAGTACCACTTTAAAAAATTCGTCTCTGAGAAAGGCCGTGTGCGATTGGTATCGGACAAAAGCAATCATTTTTTTTGAAAATCCAGGTGACGCAGTTGCAATCTCTCACTAAGGATGCCTACTTTTCCGCCTTGGGGGGATGCCAAATGGCAGCTTAAAACTTCTATCAATAGTGATGTTTAAATATATATCTCTCATTTACGGAAAGGCCTGTGCGCTTAAATAGCTTACAAAGAACAACATGTGTTTATATTTTTCTTTTAGATAGTAAGTACTGTTGCTTGCAGGCTGTGGCTTTTTAACCTGTAGTAATCCAGCCAAAAAAAGATATCGCGGTTGATGCATTTTCCCACCAGTACAGGGCAGCAGATCTAAAGTAAACCACAAACTGCCATGCAGAATTATTGCACCAAGTCGCGATTAGTTGATTTCACTATAGCATGCTACTGCACCATGATCGTCAGCAGTCGGAGCATTGGCTGCTGCCGCGTTCATCCGTTTGATCAACTGGGCTGTGTTTACATCTCCACCAACAATGTCAAGGAAGAAATCGGCAGGATTGTGATGGATCGGACACACGAAGCCTATATCACAGTTAAAGTTATCTTGCAGGGCAGTGAAAGCCATTTTCACTGGCATAATAACCGAGCGTATTTGGAAGCATGCTTCGTTTGTTTCATTATATCGAAACATGCGCTTAAACGCGGAAGCATTGAGAGCTTGTTTTGATAAACAAAGGAAACAAAATATGTTTTTTTAGGCTCGAAATTAAGTGGAACAGACGTAAAGGAAACAACAACTTTCAAACTCATGCTGCGTGGTAGTAGCAAGAGTTCCGACGCGCAGCTTGAGTCGGTTTAATCGAGTTGTTTTACATCTTTTGTTCAAATACTACGTTTTAAGACGCTTGACAAAATTCTCTATTTGTCCTTCTCAATTTAGGAATACAAAGGTTTAAATTTTTTGACGATTTTTATTTACCACAATTTTTTTAGCAGCAGGACGTTTTTTTCATGTCTGAGTGAATTATGTTTTACATTTTGTTACCAGCATTACTCTTGCTAGTGAGTGCCAAGCAGAATTCTGAAAGTCATTTTTAAGTCTTGGTTTGCAGACTCAGCCTATCAGTCGCCTAAAGTGTAGGCTTCGTAATCAAAAACTTATGATGTTAGAAAAGATAAGTCCTTTTGCTTGATTGCAAACGTGTCAATGCTAGAAATTGCTCATGTCAAATTATACCAAGAACTTCAACAATGGCATTTGCAATCTCATGCGTCATGTGAAGCGATAGAAGTAATATGGAGGAATCAAATATCCAACAAAATTTATTTCTTCTAGATAAATCTGTGTCTTGAGCCAAAACGTAGTTGCAGTACAAAAGTGGCGTATTCAGAAACAAATTTTGTGGGGGGTGGGATCATTAAGTAAGACCAATCATAGTTCCTAGCTGTTTTGCTTGCTTATTTTGGTCACCAAACAAGCATGAAGACTTTTCTGTTTCCTTTTTGGATCAATTTTTGGCAAGAAAGATTTTTCCAGTTTGCTGTTCAACCATATATTAAAATCTCTTTTGAAGATCCACTTTTTGAAGATTTTCTCATATCGCTTAGGGAGCATCGTGCTCATTCCCCTCCCCAAATACATTGGCAGTTAAAAGCGTCAAAAAATTCGAAGAGAATGTATTTCTCGAAGTGAGACCGAAAACCAGTAGTTTTATGTATTGTAATTTTGAAACTTTCCAGTGATAAGAGATGAGAATAAATGTAATAAAAGCTGAACTCAAAGTGCTGTCTGATGTTTCTCACCAATCTCGTTAAAGTAGTCAACTGAATCACTTGCAAGACCACGATAGACCATGGTTCCTTTGTGTAAAATAATTAAACGATCAAACAGAGAGAAAATTGAATACCGAGGCTGGTGAATCGACATGATGATATTTCTACCTCCGCTTGCAAGCCTGTGAAAATTTGCGTTATCAAAACTTGCGTTTGTGGGGTACAGATAGGCGTCAATGCATGACCATACTTTAAGGTTACATTTTTTTTAAATCATCTAAAAATCGCTATCGGCGAGTAATAAACCTAGGAAAGTCGAATATTTACTTGTAAAGAAGAAGCACAATGGAGTTTGCCGTATTTGCATCAAGACCTGTCGTGGGTTCATCAAGAAACAAAATTGGCGGATCAAGGATCATTTCCATACCTATGTTCACTCTTTTACGTTCACCACCGGATACGCCGCGGACAAACTCGTTCCCAACCTGAACGTCAGTGATATTTATTATTCTCTGGTCACAGAATATTCTTTAAGTGTTTAGAGTCTGCAATTTGAATTGTATCAAACCCAGGCTGGACAGCGTTTCCACTATTAGGAGAAAAAGCTTAGATAACACTTTTCTGAGAAATATCAAGTTTCGACCAAATTTTTTTTTCTCCCGAAATACGGCGCAAGTTATTTGAGGACCACCCATGTGCACTTGAGCTTTTGGCCGCTGTAATTGTCTACAGCGAAGCAATAGAAAAAAGATTACTCTCTTCTTGCAACAAGATCACCAGAGAATCGAGCCATCGTACAAGCTATTGCAAACTGCAAGTTTGAAGTTTGATTTTTTACCGTTAGAAACGCGAGGCTCAAAGCTGAGAGAGGGATTGAAATCAAGCATTTTGGGCTGAGCCATTGGGGCGTCATGTCTCATGCTTCGCGGCCGAGCAGAAACGGTCCTTCGCATTAACGCTGGTTCAATGACAGCAAAAACAAATGTGGGACTGCTGCTGATTAGAAGACCGTTAGATTTTCTCCGTATCTTAAACTCTCCGCTCAATTCGCGTTCGATAAAGTGAATACTGTAAGTGTTCATCATTTAAAACAGAAAATATCTTTCCCAGTAAAGTTTGAGAATGGACATTTCAAATTTTTTTTAAAAGGTTGTTTTTTGTAATGCCGGAAGACTTGGTTATCTGCAATCATGCTGTTTGTTGGTGGCCTGTGTTCGGCTTGCAATATGCAGTTGAACTTCTTCACGCAGCAGTCAGGTTTCCATTAGCACGCTGTTCAAGCAAACGAGGAGTGTTTGTGATTCTTGTTTTGTAGTAAATTCAACAATACTCTACGTTTTTAAACACAACAATATTTTACGCCAGGATGTATTTTAATCAAGATTGGAGTGCATTTTCGTGCTTTCGTATTTAATTTGATGCATTCGCTCTAGAACGGATTATCAAGCATAAAATCTGAGAATTCAGTTACAAAAATCTTTTGTATAACTTGATATGAGAATTGAATCTACGTGTACTGATAAGAAGATCGAGGCGGAAGCTTTAATCACTACGTCAATTCTAGGAAGCTTCGGCCGAAGCCACGGGTATTTTCTGCAAAATCTTTGGCGTCGCAAAATTATTTTTGGTTTCTTTATTAAACTACTGTGCTACATTTAAAAGTAAGGCTTTGGTTTTCATATTTTTTAAACTTGCAAAAAGAGCAAGGGAGAAATATCGCAAAAATGCTTGGGAACCACTGAATGAGATTTTCACTCTTTTGTAAACAACTTGAGAAATTTAAAGGGAAGCTGATCAAAAATGCAAGTTTGGCTTCAATCATACTTACGTAACATTCAATCCTTTTGCAAACATTTCGCTTTCTAATCTTTTAGTATAAAGTTAGCCTGTTTTATAAATTTAAATTTGATCTACGACGTCGTCGGATTGAAATCAGTTAACTGGCTACACTAAAGTATAGCAAGTGCAGCTGTTAACAGTGGACAACTAAATATAAGCAAATTTTCTTGCATGTTTATAAAGAACTAGCCGGCTACGCCGGCGTCGCCAGGCAGAGCTACCTGCCTGTGATGTCGGGTTCGTAATATCGGTTCAGCTGGCTTCAACCAAATTATGTTTTTAAGAACATAAGCAATAAATAGGTACTAATGGGGGACATCGCCCTATGCCCCTAATCCCGATCGTAGTACGATTGGTTTCAATTAAGAGAAACCTTAGAAACTCTCTATCATTTCATAAATTCTGACCGTTCCTTTAAATAAGTGTAGAACAAACACAAAGTCAGGAATGGGCGCCGCAATGGCTTTTGTTTTACGATAACACAAATCAGTTATTTGATGGTATGCATATTTTACGATTTAGTGTAACCCGCCTCGTGAAGATAATAAACAGTAAAGAAGCAAAGAGATCATTATTGTAAATAATGTTCCTAGTTCTGACCTTCCTGTTGCTTCTTATGCGGCACACTTCCGAGGGAATCGGTAATGTAAGATATTAGGACCACTACTTACTATTTTTTCGCAATTGTATGTCTATCTGTACGACATGAAGCCTCTGGCTGGGCGCATGTTACTTGGTCCTAGCACAAACGCAACTAGCAAAAGAATAAACTAACCCGAATAGATGCAACTACAGTTGCAGCGCCCCCATCAGTAATGTAGATGTTAAGGCATAGATAATTGTGAGACGAGAAATAAACAGTCAATGTTTTTTAACATAGCTAATTCTCGTTCCAAAATCAAAAGTACCGTTTTATAAAGGAAATCTATTAAGCCTAAAAAATCACAATAAGGGGTTGCGCATAGCCGCTATATTTCTCCCGGAGTTTCTGGCTAAGTCTTGCTAGCTTCGTTAGATACTTCGAAGGTAGACTTACTTACTGGAAAAACCCAACGATTTAAAAAAGTTTGTTTGTTCATTATTAAAAAGTGTAAGGAAGTGTAATAAAAAAGTTGTGGAATAGGGAGGCGATTTAGATAAATCTTTTTGAAAACTTTGATGGATAGTGCCAACGAACCATGCTTTTCGGGAAGAAGGGTTAAAACTTACCAAAGAAATTAAGTTTTTGTAGAAATTGCATTTGTGTGATGCCAAACCACTAAAATCTTGAAGGTTTTTCACTGGTAGACTACATTTTAAAGTTTTTAGAGACTTCATGTTGAGATAAATCTTTCTGAAAATTTTCATGAAAAACGGTAAGAAAGCATGCTTTTGATGGAAAGCAGACAAAATGTACCAAAGATTTAACTTTTAATAAAAATTGCTTCTTACTTAGGTCTAGTAGATGAAAAATCTGCTTTTTAAATAAAAATGAAAAATCACTTATGGCAACCAGTTTTTGATCAGCCACCATAAGCAATCCCTTGCCCTAACTAATTAGAGTCACATATTGCTGGAAAGCAAATTTCCTAAGCTTTCAAACGAAACTAATAGTTAGAACTTTATTAAAATTTATTTGTATTAAGCTTACCTGTTTTTATTCAGCTTACCACTTTTTGGGAGGGATAGAAAGTTACCCGAAAGGTCCCAAAATTTATTTGTTTAATATTAAAGCTAATAGTAAAAATACAAATCTAATATTATCGGAATTTCCTTGAAATACCTTTTAATTAGATTAGTTAAAAAACAGTCTGAAAATCGGTAGAGAAATGAGGTCACAAATCAGTTTTTAAGTAAACTGACTTTGTAAAAATTTTTCTATGTTATTACCATTATACAGTATCGTGATCTGTGTCAGCGAAAGTCTGTGTTGATTGTACCAGACCCATTATGACACTATAGAGTATAGACTATCAATAATACTTTTAGAAAAATCTAGCAGGAAGGGGAAACACAATGTAAATGATCGAAGCGGCGACATGATGGTGGTTTTCACAAGGACAGAAATGAATTGTTAAGGGATAAGTCTATTTTACGATTTGATGGTGCCCTTTTCGTATGTATGTTTTTATTATCAATTGATTTGGCTGCACTATTTGCCTTCTTTCCAGCATAGCGACAAAAGAGGCTATGTCTTCCCCAAATTCATTGACCATATTGTTGTGGGCACTCATCAAAGCAAGTTATTTTCAGACAAAATATTCTCTCTAAATTTAGTTTTACAAATTGATAAGTCTGTGATTTCATTTTGAATGTTTGTTAAACCTGGAATTTCATTACATTGCTTTATAGCATAGACATAGATGGCTTAACAGGCAGCATATCACTAAAAAATATTTGCTTCATAGTATAGATATAGGCCTAAATAACTTAACAGGCAGCATTTAAATAATGAGCTTTACTTTTCCCCAAGTTTTTTAACTTTGATCCCGGTAGGTTTATAAAGCTATCATTGTGCAAAATAGCAAGACTCTTTCTTCCAAATGTGAAGCGATTTTACTCCGGCAGAGCTTGACATCAGCTGTGCCCATGGGTGCAGGAAGGGGGTACAGGGAATATGTACCCCCTCCCCAGTGATTAAAACGCTGAATCTGTTTCTTCCAATTAGTGGTGTAAAAAGCTGAGAGTTTAATGAATTTGAGGAAATGTAGACGGTTGTAAGAAGTGAAGACTTTTTTTTCTTTTACACATTAATCTTAAAGCGACTCATTTCTGGAAATCCCTTATGCCTTTTGAGCACAAACATAAATCGAATTTTAAGTGTGTAAGATCTGTAGTTTTGTGTTCCTCCCAATATTCAAATGCTTCTATCGCATCTGTCTGGGACTAGTTTAAAGATGTTAGTTCTGGCAGCTGCTCCGGCTTCACCATACAAACGTTTGTGAGAGTTGTAACAAATAGTTGTTGTAAGTGAGGCTATGGCTCATGTATACGTCATGATAATAGCCTTAGTCTATTGATCAAGCGTGGTAATACTTACATATGAAGTATGATTTCACAAACTGTCATTAGTATTTTCGAAACGTGTAAGTGGGGATGGGGGAGGAGAACACAGTAAAAAACGATGGTGGCGCCATGATGATGGCCGTTTGCACAATTACAGAAATAAACTATTTAGTGGTAAGCTTATTTAACGATTTAGTGCAGCCACTTATGTTTTGATGTTAGTGATTTTAAGTTCTTTGGCTGCACTGTTAGCTTTAATTTGGCCATTGCGAGAAAAGGGGCCATGCCTTTGCCCATACATTAGTTATACACCCTATTTCAATAAGTGCCTATTAAGCTATTTTCAAGAAACAACGTTCCCTCTAAATTCAGTTTTACAAATTGATGCTATTACTGTTAGTTTTGATCTTTTCTTAAACTTGGGATTTTATTACATTAAGCTTTGTCCCTCCTTCCTACCCTACTACTTTTAAGCGAAGTTAGTCTTACATGCCAGTACAAACAGCCTATCAACTACAAATTACAAATTTTTTGAGAAAATAAAGAAAACAAAATCTGCAATTAATAAGCAGTAAAAATAGTAGTGCCGGCTTTTGTTTGAACAAAAAACGTTTTTCTTCATCAAGAAACTGGAAGCAAATATGTAGTTACCAGTACACGATGAGATTTAACTCTGAAAAAAAGTGTTGTAATATCTCCCAAAAACGTTCTTTAGTGTCTGCTAGGCTATCTTACTCAAAATAATTTTTTGCTAAGAACAAGCACAAACGTAGTTACTGTTACTGCCAGTGGTTTGGTAGTGATTAGTAGCAACGAAAAGGTGGGGTATGTGATTTATCTGTCGCGAATAGTTACACATGAACGCCTTCACAATTGTGTTGGCAAAGCACATTGAAGAAAAAGTGTTTATAATGTGGCATAGAGCGTCAAAGGAAAAAGGCGTGCTTAATCGGAATGCTTAAAGAAAAATCGCCTGTCGCGTTTAAAAGAAAAGCTTAAAATTGTTGTGAAAATCGATTTCATGACATGATCTCAGTTCCTAGAAACTTGAAATTTCTTGAAGTTAGGTGCTTGCTCACGTTTAAGCCAAAAATACTTTTCTGCATCAAAAAATACAATTTTTAAACAAACTATCTTTAATTGTGACGTCACGATAAAGTGATCGCCCTCCTTATGACCCTTACATTGGTATAATAATAAAGTAAATAATGCCAAGTTTGGAGTTGGCATATGGAGTGGTTTCGAAAGTGTTCAGCTTAAAAGCAGTTAATCACTAAGTCGCTTGTTGCCTTGCCCATGAATTTTAATTGTAAAAAAGAAAAGTGGACAGCACCATTGTTCTAGCAGTTGCTAGACATAGCGCACCTGCGACAATCGCCCCCTTCACGAGTGATACGGCTTCACGGAGTACTGACAGACCACCCACCACAGTGGACCTAGTATAGGTCCCACAAGTGTGGCGGTCTAAGCTATGCTTTATTAAAAGCCTCTACCTATTTGTCGGTCACCAACTGCTCTGAAGAGACCTAATTAGTCAAATCAGTGTCACTGTCTGCAGTTTGCTTAATGTGTATCACTGGCCTCTTGTATTACTGAAAGAAAACTATTTCTACAATAAATTGGTGATTGTGACGTCATTTTAGATCGCAGAAAAATAAAAAAATTATGAAGGTAACGAGTCAAACGCTGAATTTTATTTAAGCTACAAATGGCATTCCGAAGATTGATTGACGCCATGATGACGTCATAAATCTTGGTGGACTTTCACCTTGGTGTGTTGACCACAGGTGCCAAGTTCAGAGTTTGTATGTTCAGCAGCTTTGATACAGTTAAGCTTAAAATAGCAGTAAAACACAAAATCGCTTATTGTGGCGCTAATGATCACTACATTGAAAAAATAACTCAATTTCGAGAATAACCTTGTTGATAGGTGCCGAATGAGACATCAACTGGGTTTCTACTACGATCAGTATTTTTGAAGATATTCACGAGAAACATTTTTCCAAATAATTGTTGATTATGACGTCATAATAGATCGTAAAAACGCGAAAATCGTTTTAAGTTGACATGTTGGGGCTAGCTTTTATTTAATAGCTTTATTGGGGCTAGCTCAAAATTGCGTTCAATCAATCAAAAATATAATGTTTAAAAAACAATCATCTTCGATGATGACGTCATCAAACACCTTATGGCACTCACTACTGGGAGATCATCAATCGCGATAAGTTTGATGTTTGTAATCCCAGTAGTTTAGGAAAAGTTAAAGTGCACGTACCTACGTGCGCACATTTACATTTTTGCCGCTCACATGGGATGTGATGTCGAGATGACGTTACCAACCATCAGGATAACAACCCCAATGTGGTGATAAATCGTGCTCAGATTGGTGTTGGTAGTCCCAATAGTTTTCGATCAGCTAACAAAAACAAACCAAAAGAAAGGAAAAAATGCCTGCTTTGTAGTTAAAAGATTCCTTTTTCCAACTTAGTCTGTCATTACTTTTACTTGTTCTTCAGTTATTTTTCTTAGCTATCTTTTAGTGGTCGTTGTCGTCGTTTGGTCAGGCACCCAAACGCAATCCGGGCCAGCATAAATCAGAGCCAAGGCCGAGGGTCTATCTTTTTACCACCCCGGGTTGATGCGCTGCCCAGATAAGATGCTGGCAGTGGTGGTGTTAAGCCAACATCGAGTTGGGTCATCCAAATCGTGCAGATCTCGTGTTCCTTTTGGTACATTATGCATCAGACATGAAGATATGACGTGTTCTGCAGTTTGCTCAGTGGTGCCACATTCGCAATGGAGCGAGACCCCATTTGTACATGGACGAGTGAAAACGTCCTACACCAATCCGCAGGCGATTGAGTCCCACCCAAGATGTTCTGGGCAGAACCATTCCAAGTGGCCTTGAACCGACCCTGGGAATGAAAGCACGGACTCTTGAAGTACTCTCCAACTAGTCAGCGTTCGATTTGAGTTTTCTCCACTGCTTCACCCAGATGTGCAGTTTAAACAAACTATCTAACAGTTTTCACACAGCAGGTACAAAAGGGCGTCTTGATCTAAGTCTCCCCTGGTGCACATCCTGCTGCCCAACCAACTGTCAGTGCAGTACATGGTCGGGATCATGGATAGCACGATTCGCCAAGGAGAGTGTCGCTCCTAATCGGCGGAGCTCAGCTGGCTAGATGCCTGCGAGGACAGGCAAGTCCTCCGTTGGTGTGGGACCTAAGCATCCAGTGACAATGCGCGAAGCATCATTGAGAATGCTGTCAATGAGGCGAGTATGCACAGTACGATACAAAACCGGTGCGCAGTACTCAGCTGTGGAGTGGACCAAGGAAAGAGCAGAGATGCGCAATGTCTTGGCACCTGCACCCCATTCGGATCCCGCAAGTCGGGTGGTCAGTTTTTTGCTCAAAGCCTTGAGGTGGTGACGAAAAGTGAACGACCTATACAGCTTTACCCCAAGATACGTTGGGACTGAACAGGGTGGCAATAGGTTGCCATTGTTGTAAATATTAAACTCACGCTTGGCCTCTCTGTTGTTAAGATGAAAGGTCGCCGACACCGTTCTCGTATTGCTGAGCTTCAGCCTCCAAATCTAGAGATAAGCTGAAAGTGTAGTCATGTCTTGGCTTGGAGTGTCCTCTACAGCCTTCCGATCTCGATAAACATACAGCAATGCTAAGTCATCAGCATAGGCATACTTCTGAGAAGTCTTGGAAGGCAGATCGCATGTTTAGATGTTGAAAAGGAGGGGGCCAAGACCGATCCTTGTGCGAGGCCGTTTCGCAAACGTCTTAACCTGCTTTGCTTGCTGTAACCAGTAGTAAGCGTGAAGCTTCTATTCCAGACAAGTTCCATGATCATCCGGACCATGTGCATATCCGGCAGAAGCCTAAGCAACTTGCAGGTGAGACCACAGTGCCAGACAGTCTCGTAAGCAGCTGCCAGATTGGAAAACACGGCACCAGCCTTCTTCTTGGCCTCAAACGAGTCCTCGATGTTTTCAATGAGCAAAACAGTCGGATCCACGATTGACCTTCCCCGACGGAACCCAGTCTGCTCCCTTGGGAGAAGTGGGTCAACAATCGACTTAACACGAGCGTGTATGAGCCTCTTGAGGATCGTGTAGCGGACGCAAAGCAAGGAGATGGGACAATAGCTCTTCGGGTCCTCTACAGGCTTCTTGGGGTCAGGATCGCCAATACCAGTGCTCTTCTCCAGACTTTTGGAATTTTGAGGTGGCGCAGGCACGAAAAAAGGAAGCTACACAGCCAGAATTTCAGTGCAGCTCCAGTATGGGTTATTAGCTCCGGACAAATAGAATCTCGGCCTGGAGCTTTTCCTGGTTTCAGGTGTTTGAGGGCAGCAGCGAACTCCTGAGATGTAAAACTTTCAGAGATGTTCACTGGACTTGTTGGAGTGGCCCTCCAAAGATCTGACACTTCTTGCAAGATGAGTCGAAATGACTCACGGTCAATACTCTCGTATCTGCCGTTTCTAATCAGCTGGGACGCAATAGCGTTAGCTGAGACGGCACAGTGATGAGGGGAGCGCCGTAATCTACCAGTTAGGTTGTTCAATATAATCAATGTTTTTCGGCTAGAGTGCGAAGAGTCAACAGTCTGAACTGCCTAGACCATCGATCTCTGCGTTTGTTGTCGAGCCTGATGAGCAGGGCAGGGGCGGCTCCGTTAGAATCGCTTCCTTCAGGTGACTGCGGAAATTTCGGGTAGAGGTTTTCGCACTCAGCATCCCAACACGATATGTGCTTATTTCAACGACCGCGTGGGATAGAATTTTTGGCTGCTGTTCTGATGACATTGCAGAAACCCTGGTGGGCCAGATACACATTCGGTAAATCTGGTTTTAACAAACTCCTGGCAAGTTTGTTGGTCAATGTATTGTAGTGGCTCCAGTTGGCCTTGCGGATGTTCCATCGCTTTACGGGCTTGCTCGGAGCAGGCAGAGCAAGTCTTGGTGAAACAACAAGCGAGGGTCAATGTTGTGACCTAGAGAACTTCTCTAAGATGCGTCTGTTAGGTACACGGCTGTCTGGACCAACACAGACAAATGTCAGATCAGGGTTGGTGCCAGTGTTCCAGCGGCCAGAATCAATGGTGGTCACGTCCTTTGGATCGTGGAGAGGGACAAGCCCGTTAAGCCTTGCCCAAGGAACAAGGCACTCGTCTTCGGCACTGCTGGTTCTATAACCCCAGTTGACATGCGGACAATTAAAATCGCCAGCATAGAGAACCGGATGAGAGAACACTGGGAGATCAAACGCTTGCAGTCGCGTAGGTGGAGATTTGTAGATATTGACGATTCTATAACCATCAACGTCCATGCATAACCACTCAGTCTCCGATGTAGCTGGAGACTGATCAACAAGAGTCCATTTTAGCCGGTCATGGAAAAACATGGCAAGGCCATGCTTCCTGCTTAAAGAAGACCCAGCTAATGCAAAGCCTGGTATTGTTAGCTTATCTGCACAAGTGCAGTGGGTCTCCCGAAGAAGAATGACGAGTGCCTCATATTGCATAGCGAGATGATGAAGTACATTCATCTTGCTTGCTGTGAGGCCTTCGATGTTCAGCTGCAAGATTGCTGGTCTTTGGAACTTGTTGACGGTATGCCCTGACTGGGGTCCATCGCCCCGCCCTGAAAAGGGCGTTTGCCGAGTAGCAGGCCCTGACTGAATATCGGGGTAAGGGGTTTCCCTTCCAGGTTGGCAGGTTCGGTTTCTGTCTGACATTTTCAAAAGACGTACTAACGCCCCAGGCTACGAGAAAGCACCTGCCATCTTTTAGTATAACCAGTAAACTGCTTTCTCACCCAATGATGTAACTGTAAGTTCAATTTTGTAATTTTGAAAATGCTGTAACTTTTAATTAAAAGACTAGAAAGCAAAATTTTTTCAGGAAAAATTGAAAGCTAGTTATGGATCAGTTTAAGCCTAACTTGTATTTCACCGCACCCCATCTTCAACAAAAAAAATAATAATTCATAGATAATATACTATACATAATTAATTTGCAGTTAGATATTTGTTTTTGTTGAAATCAAATGTGCAGCTTTTTTGTGGAGTTAATTAAACAGAAAATTCTTCTACAGATGGAATAAACATTCGATAATCATTTTATTGATTTCAAATTTTCAAGTTTCTTGCTGTTTGACGATTTGAATTTCTTTGCATGCTGCTTTGTGCGTTTGATGTGTTATCTATAAGTGCAATATATGAGGGCATAATTTATTGAATGGTAAATTATCTGAGCTTTATACAATATAACACCAAAGTGTAAGCTGCATAATCGGGAATACCACATTAATATATCTTAATTTTAGTTGCAGGGATGACTATATAGACTTCGGCCAAATTCTAGCTTTGGTGCTTCCTTCGTCAATTTTTCATGACTCACATTTTCGGCAAAATATAAACACAACACCTTCAGGCGTTTGACTGTAGAGCGAGCAAAAGGAAACCGATCACGCATGACAAAGTTTTTATTTTTACATTATGATGTAGGCAGGCATTTACAGAGTGTTTCGCGTTTCATCATGTCAAAGCTATGTTATGTGATAATCCCATACAAAAAGCTCGATTACATAAGGTTGCATTTGAAAATAGTGGACGTCAAACTGGCTTTTTTGATCGCTACTACCAAGTTCTAATTGCCGAAAGGCGTTTCTCTTTAAAATACAATATCAACGCGAAAATTCGAGAGTGATTTTCCCACGCCAACCTAAATGATTAACTTTACTACTAGGTAGGTCTAAGTTGAAATTTTCCCAGTTTGTGACAAAACAAATTTTTTAATTAAATTCATAAAAAGTACTTTTTGAATACAGAAGCCTCCGGGTCTCAGTTAGAGCAGGTTCAACCCTGGAAGAGATCATTAGTTGCTCATCTCCCTGTTACAGAACCCGGATTTAGGCAACGCATGATCCCTGGCATTATTTGGTGCTGGGCCCTATTGATGCTAATTTATTGTTGTCACTGATAAGTCACGATCGTCGAGCGACGTAAGCACTTGAACAACAGAGAATGCAGAGTGAATTGGCAGAATGTAGAATGAAGAAAGAATGCGTTTGTAGATGGCTTCAACAGCCTATATTTATATTATATTGATATTAGTGATTGTGGAGCGCAGAGAAGAGAATTTATGACTGGCGTATAGTGATACACGACCAATCCGATACCTCTACACAAGTTGTGAATCTACGTTAGATCCCTGTTTGAGCTACTTGGACATTGACCATTTTATTACATGTTAAGTCAACAATAAATCTGACCAAAAACCACAATCTTTGGTTTCTTTCACATAACTAATAAATACTGTACAAAAAACAAAAATTTCGGTCTTGTTACCTTCATGGGTTTTCAAGTGAGCGGATTTACAATGAAGGAGGGTTAATCTTTACTAATCACATGAACAAAGCAATTTGTATTTTAATGCATCGCCGTCATAAAACATTGTAAACATCTCCATGCGGCCTATTAACCTGCTCTTGTAAAAACGATATTGGTAATTCGATGGTGTCAAAGCAAAAATGTAGAGATCTTGATTGTCTTGATTGTAATAAATTTCAATCAATATAGTCAATAATTTCAAATTTTAAGGTAATAAAATATGACCCTACTTATACAATTTGGCTAAACGCTTTCTACATTTCGCTAGAGCCAATTGATCAATAATATAGTTCAATGTTCATCAGACTCAGGTTGTTCAGCTTTGTTTGGCCGCCCGCATTGCAAATGATAATATATAGACTAAAATAAATAGCCAAGGCAGAACAATCACAAAGTTCGTAGGACAGCACTCTAAAGAATTTTCCATTAGACAAATAGACAGCCACAAAGTTTGGCCTTAACTAGCAGTTATGACGTACAGACGTTTGACCATTCGTTCATGTGCATTATCAATTTACCTAAAAGTGTAAACAATTCGCAAATAATATATCGACCTGACGATACTAAGTCGAGTTAACGCACATGACTCAAAATTATTTCGACCACTAGACCACAGATCGATTTATGGAGTTACAAAGGTAATCTATGCGCTTTATATGCATGTCAACACGAATAATGTGTTTATTTCACAGAGTAATAGCACTGCAAATAATAAAAAACTCTCCCATAATTTGACGAGACCATCCCTGGACGCGTTTCGTCCTTTTGGAGTCATCAGCAGGGCCTGACCCGTCATCACCAGAAAACAAAGCCCCATATTTGCAATAATATGAAAAATTTAGTATCTTTTTATTACAAATTTCTTCGACACATCACGCGCGCGGCGCATGCTATCACTTTGGTATGGGGATCCCATCCGTATCGAAGATGCAGTATACCACTCAAAAAGTTTATTATAGAGATTTATTTAAAACCCTTACCTCTACGTCCTTTATGACTGAACCGGTCTTGCTGATGACTCCAAAAGGACGAAACGCGCCCAGGGATGGTCTCGTCAAATTATGGGAGGGGGCTTTTATCATTTGCAATGCTATTGCTCGGTGAAATAAACTCGTCATTCGTGTAAACATGCATATAAAGCGCGTAGATTACCTTTATAACTCAATAAATCGATGTATGATACGGTTATGGTGATCACGTGCTATGTTCATAGAGGTAAGGGTTTTGAATAGATCTCGCTTAGTATAAACTTTTCGAGTGGTATACTGCTAGACCACAAATGTTATGATTTAGGAAAGTTAGCAAATAGCAAAGAACCGAAAGCGCAAGACCAGTGGCACTCGCCACCAGTGCCACCAGAATGCTTGAAGAATGAAAAGTTGATTTGTTGGAAGCGTTAACGTAACACTCGCGTAGATCCGTTTACTTCAACCCATGATGAGTGCCCCTGATAAATCCGGCTCTGCCGTGCTACCTGAAATGAGCTGTTGAAACGAACCTTCATTTGCCAATTATAAACATCTTTCTTACTTTTGTATCAGCACAGGCTTGCAGTCCCAATTGTTCAATAACTTTTTCAACTTTTTCTTCGCGTGCTTTCTTACTGAATAATTTGTTGCAAAGTCTCAAATTAGCAGAAAAAGCGAGATTCTCTCGTACTGTAAGAGTTCCCATCACTATATCATCCTGTAACATCAATTAATTATTTTTAAGTAGGCCTAAACCTATAGATTACTTTCTAAATCATTCATTTATGCGTTTAAGCTCATGATTGGTTTGCAACTCTTTTGTCAGAGTGCTCGGCCACCCAAAATGCTAACTGCTCCAAACCACCAAACGCCTGCCATTTCAATCTGGAAGAACCCTATAAAATGCTTCCTCCAGAGCCGCAACTAGCGAACTGGTTGGCTTTTTCTCTTCACTTGCGGCAATTATGTAATATTACCGGTAGTTCCTTTCGTGCTGAACGCAAAGTGTACCATTGTGTTTGCATTAGAAATGATTCAATAAGGGAATTCAATGCATTTCTATACCAACTGCAAAGCAGCGACTCGAAACACTACATCACAGTGACGACAAAATTAGAAAGAGTTTGGGTGTACTCCAAACACATTAACACCAAATCAGTTTTACAATTTACAGCAAAATTGGACAGATAATCTAACAAAAAGCTCTAGAACGACTTTATTTGCAACTAGCCGGCTGCGCAGGCGTCGCCCTGAGGGCCCCAGTTAGTAATGTATGCTTAACAATATCGGTTCTGCCGGCGAAGCCGCTTTCACCCAATAGATAGTTGCCAAAACAGTAATAATAAGTTGTTTTTTCACATAACCAAATCTCATTCTGAAACAAAACTAGCCTTTTTTGAAATGTATTCGATTAAAAAGCATTATGGGGTTTGCGCATACCCGCCATATGACTCCAAACTTTCTGGAGTTCCTGGTAACGTCTTATTTGCCCTGTTTTCACCGTAGGCATCCTAAAAACTTTTATCCGTTAATTTCAGCAAGTGCTTGAAAAAATATCGAAGTTGTGGGAGGACGGGACGTCAAGGTGACTGATATGTATTCTCTGGATTAAGTTATTAAATGTTAAGCCCACTAATTACGGCTTTTTCGTAACTGTAGGAGAATTAGCATCAGCTAAAGCCTCTGGCTGCGGGTACGCTGCTTCGTCTTGGCATAAACACAGCCAGGAAAGAGCACATTAATGGAGCACTCACAGCTAAGTTATTGCAATTGTAGGGGCCCTCTTCACAAATGTCGAAATTTTAAAAAATTGGATCAGACAGCTGCGCTGGGTTCACCCAATTGATATTTGAGGAAACATAAACAAAAAGTTAGTGAGTTTTTTGACACAACCAATTTCCGTTGCAAAATCAATTTGATAAAAAAACTTTACAGAGAATAGTACATAGCCGCTATCTTTCTTCCAAAGTTCCTCGAGTTTGTGGCTACGTTTAGCTTGCCCTGTTTCCAGCATAGGCGTGCGTAGGAACTGGCTTTGCTCACAACGGAGATCGCCACATATTTCACAAACTTTTACGCATTCATTAGATGAAACACATGGAAGAACAACTTCAAGATTGTGAGAACAGGTATAACAACCTCAAGCGTAGCTGCTGCCTGTTGCTTTTATCACCGTAATGATATCAGACAACATTATGATATTATGCAGGCAGCTTGAAGCGTCCAAGGAAAAAGAGAAAAAGCACGCTTACAATGCTTAAAGTTCTTAAAAAATTGCTTGTTGCATAGTCAATTCAGCTTAACTCGTTGTAGAATTTTTTTATCAAAAACACCAAGTTAATATTTCCCGAAAAAAATTTTAATTGTGTTTGTGCGATCAACAGACTTGGGAAGACAGAGAGCAAATTGTGTAATCAAGCGTTAGCTGTGACGTCATCTTAGACCCCCAAAAAGGTGAAATTTCGGCAACTTGGTTAGTTGAAAGCTGGCCTTTGTTTGAGCAAAAAACAGCTTTCCTCAGTCAAGAAATGCAAATAAAAAATTATCTTTGATTATGACGTCATCGTGACATCACCAACTCCCTTATGACACTTATCCCGCAGAGACAATCAATAGTCAAAGTTTGATGTTCGTGGGCCCAGTAGTTTTGGAGAAACAAATCACGTACCAAAGTGGGCTTGATAGAAGAGATACGTAGTAGCAGCGCCAGTGACATAGCTTGGATTTTGGTTACCCTGGGCGGAAGTAAAATACCCCGATGCATTTTTGATCAAGCAAATCATAAATGTCAGTGCAAGATTTCTGTGTTCAAACACAGCCTGCATTTTGTCTCTCTCAATCAAAAGTGGTCTACCTGTGCGGACCGCATACAACGCGCATATCTTGCTACGCCACTGCGCAGTGCCCGGTTCGATCCCCCACTGTTTATTTTTTATCAAAACAAAATCGGTTTTCTACGTCATGCTGTGCTCGGGTATGCTAGAGTTTTTTTGTTTGTTTTATTTAACAAGAATACATTCACTGCAACTTGCTTAGTTTGGCAACGTAAAAAAGAAAGCATTTCGGCTTTGCCAAGCTTGCAAGTACAAAGGCATAATAAGGATAGAAACCCAAGTATGCTGTTGCCCTCTCATTCATTTTCGTTTTGCAGTAATTTTAAGTTTGATGATTTAATTCTCCAGACAACGAAGAGACCAACTGTAGTTCCATAGATAAATGCTTTGTAAAAAGCGGCCTAAAGCTCACTACGTAGAAGTGCTCAAGTCAAGTATTATTCTACATTTCATACAGGATGACACAAAAAAAACGGTCATCACCAAAATTCGAATAACTTCCAAAGTTTTATTTATATTGACACAAAATTTCAGCTACATTAGGTCACGTCCTGTGTAGCAGACAATTCGAAAATTTCAAGTCTGTACTACAAAACCTCTTTGTTTCACTGGCGCTCAAAAAATGTGCTCGAAATGAGCTCCCCGGCGCTGCAGGCACACTTGGATTCGGCGGGCAAAATTCTCGATGACCCTCCCGCATTCCTCCCTTGGGATTGCTCTTATTGCTGCTGTGATTGCTGCCTTCAGGTCAGGGATACTTTGGGGGTTGTTGGCATAGACCCGGTCCTTAAGGTATCCCCACAGATAAAAATCTGGGGGGTTCAAGTCCGGTGAATACGGCGACCACTGCGGGTCACACCTGCGGCTGATCAGTCGGTCAGGAAAACGCTGCTGTAGCCATGCCAATGATTCTTTTGAGGTGTGGGGGGTGGCACCATCCTGCTGGAACCACTGGAGGACCCTGACGACCTCTCTCCGTCGACCAAGTGCTGTCCAGAACTTGCCAAGCACCTGGACATATCGCTCGGTGTTGATTGTCACACACTGCTCATTGTCGTCCTCGAACCAGAATGGTCCAATGATGCCATGTTTGGAGATGGCAACCCAGGCAGTGCACTTCAGAGAGTGTAATGGCCTTTGCAGACAGTGTTCAGGGGATGTGCTTCCCCAGAAGATGTTGTTTTTTGAGTTCACGTGACCCGACAACAGAAAATGTGCCTCGTCCGAAAACCAGACATTGTCAAGAAAGTCTGGCACAGCGTCAATCTTGTCGCAAAACCACTGGCACATGATCACGCGCTTCCTCATGTCATCAAGTGTAAGCTTTTGTTTAATCTATATCCTGTAAGGATACAGGTTGAGATCTGATATCAAAATTCTCTGCACGGACTCTCGGTTGATTCCAAGCTCCTGACTTCGCCGACGCACAGACTTGCTTGGGCTGCGGACAACAGAGTCTCTGACTGCAGCAACGTTGTGCGGTGTCCTTGATGATTTCGGTCGTCCAGAGTATGATTCTCTGCTAGTGTCTTTACGATTGAGGTTATGCACAGTCCCATGGGTTCTGAACTTGTTGACCCATCTGTAGATCATTGAATGAACAGGAAATTCACGACATCTAAACCGTTTTTTGAATTGCAATTGAGCTGCGTGGATAGACTTCTGCCGAAAATATGCCTCAACTATAAATATCTTTTGCTCAGTAGTCCATGGCATCTCGAGGGTCAAATTTGGTAGACTCTTATAACATTAATACTTATTGGTAAATCTGAAAAATGGAAAGAATTGATTAATTATTTCAAACGTTATTCAACTTCAGGTGATGACCGTTTTTTTTGTGTCACCCTGTAGAAACAATGTTTTTCAATTTTTTCGCTGAATTTCAACAGCACCTACCTGTACAACATATCCGCTCATGAGGCGGAAATCATTTGGAGGTTTCTCCCCGTTCAGAAGAACAAGACCATCTTTCAAACCAAACGGATCTTTACGTTGAGCAAGAACATCAAGTAATCTAAAAATCATATAATTCGGAAAGAGGAGATCATTCATTTAGCTTTCGTACAGCTTTTTCCAAATCTTTAGCTTCTCGAAAGCTAATCTAAAATTGAAGCACAAATTTAACTGGTAAGCTTATTAATATACGATGATATACTGTTCTCGAGATTACGAAATCGTTGGTTTAATGTCGGCATGATTTCTACTTGTAAGCAGAGCCAGAACCACAAGGAAGCACCCTCTGCCAATTTCTGAAAAGTTTTCCAATTTGAAAATGAGAAGCTCTTTTTTAGAGAGCTCATGAAAACTTGGCAAAATCATGAATGATGACCGTATTTTTAGTGCTACTTGTAAAATGTTGAACAAATTTTGTTTAAAAAATTACTGATTTGGTCAGAGATTCATATAGACTAACCAAACTAGTATCTTCTCTCAGTTTTTTTCCCGGCTACCGGTACACGATTGCTTGAAAAAGATACTCTAAGGAAATTATTAATTTCTCGGATTGGCAACAGGCAGCAGTGCTTGTGTTTAATAACTCTGGAACTAGTGATGTAGTGGGGTGGGGATACTCTTACATAAATTTTTGATAAGAGCATACTGCCAATATGCTTTTAACGTCCTAGTATATCGGCAAAAACTGGAAGTCTAGCACGTGAGAGCATTTTTGAGCACAAGTAGTACAGCAGACCATATCATTTACGACATGGTTGACGAGGCGCAGGGGAAACGTGATATCCAGTCGTGCTTTCCGTTTGAGTGCAAGCCAGTCTTTTTCTATTTATTCTATAAGCACTAAATTTTTTTTCCACTGAACTCGACTAAAGGTTTTACATTTTACTTGGGCCTATTGTCGATAGATATGCGAGAAAATTGTCTAAACTTAGGTGTTTTATCAAAAACTTTACAAAGATTACTGGAACTAAGAGAAAAACGATTACTTGATTTGTTTTCTATACTTGAATTTTGCAAAAAAGTTTTAAATGCTGACAAAACTAATATTTCTAAAATTTGTTTTAAAAAAGTACGAGACCAATGTCTAGTAGTAATGATGTGAAAGTTTTTGCTTGAAATTGTGTCGAATTTCTTTGTCGTACCTTTATTCATTTCACGCTGATAACTTCTATCAAATCTTCACCTGCTATGGAAGTAAACTCAAGATCTTGCACTTTTATAACGTCCCTACAGATGTATGCAATGATTCGGCAGCAAATCTGTTTAATTTCTAAAAACTTTTTTTTAAAAACTCGAATATACTGCCAATTTTACTAAAAGTTGTTAAATTATGCATGATTTTCTATCATAAGTATGCAACGCTGCCAACTGGTGATGAAAAAGCAAACTTTTCTCATTTTCTCATATCAAGATCATTTTAATCGATTTTGACCAACTGGGAAAATGATGTCAAGATAATTCTATCCAATAAAAGCACTGATATTAAATTTAGTAGTATCTCTATCAAATGTAGGCACTTTAGAATGCTCTTCCTATCTGAAAGATAGGAAGAGCATTCTAAAGAGCCGACTTTCGGGAGGATTTCTCAATCAAAAAAATCAAATAAATAAAACAGTTTAACAATAACAGAAATAAACATTCAAACAAACATTAAAAACAGAAATCACGACTATAGTCAAAAGGAAATCAGGTCTATACTTAAACAAAAATCAGGCCTATACAGAAACGGAAAGCACGATTAGGCGTCACGTTTCAGCCGCGTCTCAAAGGGCGCCTCAAACCCCTGTCGAAAATATACTATACTACTGGCACATAGTATATTTTCGAGTTGGCCTACGGTTTCCACACTTGTCTTTTCAACTTTATCCTCCTTTCTATGATAATACCGGTAGTAGTGATCATTCCAAAACCGGTCTGAACAAAGTTGTGCCGTACGCATAACTGTACAGATTTTCCAGAGCTCGAAAGAAACGATAACTATCAAACAAACTTACGACGTTTTTCCACTTCCAGTAGGACCCATAATTGCATTTAGTCCAGGAGGTAACAATCCGCTATACATATAAAGGCATGTAAGGCAATGAAAACAGTTCTATAAAAAAATCGCCTATTGTAGGATTGGTTAATTGGTATGGATATCTCAGATGCAGATGCTGAAATTAAATGGAGATCCTTCGGTCATGATTAAAGTCCTAGCTGGCTTAGTAGCCTTTTGTCAGGAATATAGCATTTCCAAATCGGAAAAGCTCCAGACTTTCCATGGAGCAAAGGCCATAGAGTAGTGGTTCCCAACCGGGGAAGAATACCTTTCCAGAGAAGAATTTTCACTTTTTAAGTT
Organism: Trididemnum clinides; assembly: GCA_963675345.1. Classification (NCBI taxonomy): domain Eukaryota; kingdom Metazoa; phylum Chordata; class Ascidiacea; order Aplousobranchia; family Didemnidae; genus Trididemnum; species Trididemnum clinides. The sequence continues at coordinate 16,178,617 of OY776302.1, forward strand.
TTAAAAGATATTAATTTTGTTGCATGTAGTATATAAAACATTGCGTTTAAGGAATTCTCGATGTATTTTCTTTATTTAGTTGTTTTGCGATGTGATGCCATGAATGTATTCCCTCTCATAGAGATGTGGAAAAATCCCGGGGACTGGAAGCAAGTTTCGGTAAAAAAAGTACTTTTCATTTTTCAGCACACACTTGCGCTTAACATAGAAACAATTTCTTGGTGATTATTTGAGCGCCTGCGTTACTAGTATACCTCCAAAAAGTGGGTCATCATCCCGAAAGAAAGGACAAATAAACATTCGACGCAAAATAGGGTAATATCAAAAACAAAAGTCCTTCATCCTAAGAAAAATACAAAGATACCCCACAACAATTTAAAATGTTTTCAGAAATTTTTATAATTCACAAAATTTGAAAGAAACAACTTTAAAAATCTGCCTCTTTTAAAAGAGTCTACCTGTTTCCATTACGGCATTCCAGCACTCACATAATCATCACGCGCCAATCAACTTTTTATAATGTATGCTTTGACGTTGCTTATTTTCCTCAGTTTTTATCAGGAAGCATATAGATCCGCTTTCTAAAACTGAACTTCCAAATTTTAAAAAATTGCTATGTTGGCTTTGGCTCCCCCAAAATTTGCTTCTAGCTTGTCACAGGGCAAAGACTGTCAATTCAACTAGCGACGGCTAGGCATTCGACTTCATGGAGGTATATTTTTCCAAAATATCATTTTTGGTACTAATCATTGGTTTGGTGTTAACAATGCGATGTTTAAAATACTGGCTGCGATCCAGTTTTGCAGGAAGATGCATTGAATACGGAAGGTAAAAAAAAAGCATAGCATGTAAAAACAAAGAATTGCGTGGTTTTTGTTTTTGATTTTGAAAAGGGAAAAATTAGAGATTTCAACATCGTGCCAGGGAGGTATACATTATAGAAGGTTGGGAACCATTGCCATTGAGTATCAACAATTTACAATTGCGACCTTTTTCTAAATTATGGGATACCTGATTCCACACAGGATTTCTTTGTCGACAATTTTTCCGCAAAACGGAACATCATCAATCTTTTCTTGCACCTCGTAACGGATGTCATGAAAGCTTAACGTGATATTCTTTCCGTCGTCAATGCTGATTTTTTCATCCGTACTTTTCATGCTAAATGACGTAACGGATGTATTAACCCTGAAAATGCAAATACAGCAATTAAATTGATCCTGTACGGAAGAAACGAAGCTTATTAAATAAAGGAGCAATGCCATATCGAAATTCTTTTTCAAAGGAAAGACGGTGGTCAATAAAAAAACGAATTTTTATGACAAATTTTCAGATGCCTGCGACTTTACTATTTTCGAAAAAAATAACACTTAAGGGGTTGGCTTAAACCTATCCTCTAAATACGTCTTTAAAAGACAAGAAAAGAAGAGGGCGCAAAACTCTACAACAGCTTAATCAAGTTTTGCATGATGTGCTATTCTCGCAACCGCACGTTCAATAGTAACAAAGGCTTTGCGTTTTTACGCTTATGAAAACGTCACTTTACGCCAATTTTCCTAGCTTGGCTGAAGCGTTTGTCATATGATCGCATTGTTCTGGCAGTACTGGTACTCCACAGCGAGTATAAACACAACTTGCTCTATTTACAATCGCATAAAACAATTTAATGTCTATTTGCTAGATTAGCCAGCAAGAGCACCCAGAAGAAGTAGGGAATATAGTATTATAGGGACATACAGGATAAAGATTTGTTCTTAACATTGTAATTTTAGTCTTTGTGAAGGCCATTCAATAAGTCACCTGCATAAAGCAGCGTTGGTAAAAGTGCTTAAAATCATAAAAGTTTTCGGTTACTGGTTTTCCCGAATAAGGATAAACGCATCGAAACAACAAACTTTGTATTAAGGTTTAGCTCACTTCTTCATAATGCTTGAAGAATAAAAAGTTGATTTGTTAAAAGCGGCAGCGATTCAACTTTCGTAGATCAGTTTACTTCAACTTTAAAGTTTACTTCAACATCAACTTTACTTCAACTAAATCTAAGGCCTGTAATGATTAATTGCAGCGCTGAGTGAAAGTAGTGCTGCAAATATTAACTCATGCTCGTCACTGTCACGCAGCTGCAGACACTAAACGAGGAAAACTCCACTGCCTCCACAATATAGAAAGATCCCAACAACGAACAAAGAACCCATAGCGGAATGAAGCGCTGGGAACAAATACAAAAGTATGTATTCAACACGGCAAGTATTTCCAAAATTTGTTTGGCACTGGAGGGGAACGCAAAACTTCTATCTTTTGTGTTATATTTTCTAAAATGCTAAATTTAAAGCCGTTTGATGCAATCCGTGCTGATGCTTTACCGAATGTGAAGCTAGCAAAGCATTTATTTAAGTAATAGGAATTTTTTGCTGATCTGGGTAAAAGAGGCCATTTGGCCCCGGCAATTCCGAAGGACCTCAATGATTTCAACAGAATAAGCGAGTTAAGCAAAGAAAAAGTCACACAAAGGTATTAGTTTAAATGAAGTAAAGGTTACTGTATCTTTTAAACAAATGCAGTCAATTTTGGGTTATCTTATGGCGGCTGTGGTACAATAGCAATTGTTGCGCACTTCAGAACAAAAGATCTGCAGGTTGAAACTCGGTAAAATGAACCGTTGGTATTTGTCGGGAAGGACATCGTGAATGTAGCGAACTGCGTTGCTCCAGCAAAAGTCTGATTCAAAAGTAAGCATGCAATGGTCGACATCGATTGAATCAGCTCGTCTAAGCCTTCGAAAACCCGGAAAAAGGACGTAAAATTGACTTTTTTATTTTAACTCATCTGGTCTCACATCTCGGCTATCTTTATAAAACCATGTTTCTATCTGATGATTCATACTATAGCACGTCTAATAAAAAAATGTGGGTCATGTCTGCACTGTTGATAGTTGCATTTTCGATATTCCTATTGTATTTTATCTTGCTTTACATCCCATTGTTACTACGTTTTTAAATCTTTTTGTGACTGGTTTAATTTCATCACATCTACAGTACTTATTTGAGTCGTGCCACGCGTGATTGCTCAAGCGTTCAAATTCGTTTTATTTCAACAAGTGAAGACCAAAGACCTTTTTCACCTTACACTTCATTTACTGTATTGTAAATTGCGGAAACATTATCAATCGATTGCTGCCTGATTTTCTATACCGGTAGTACGAGGTGTGTCATAAAAGTTCTAGGACTGTGTTCTCTGTGTAAGTTATAGTTGAGCTATAAGACTAAGTTAAATGGCAGAGGATTTAATAACTTCTTGAGAGTATTTAATCGCAATTTCAGTTCACTGTAACATTTATTATGCATTTCAGGTGTAGAAAAAAATAGTTTACATATTTACTGTCGTTTTACAAATTTTATTATTTTGCTCGACGATTTTAGTAATGACAACAGAGCAAAGAACCAACCTCAAATTTCTAGTCCGTTTGGGAAAATCTTCTTCAGAAGCTCTCTGTATGCTTCAGCAACAACAACAACTTTTTATTCCGTTCAAATAAACGTACTAGATTTGAACAGGACATTGAAAGATCACTAGTGATCATCTAGTCAAACTGCCCATTCCTGCAAGTCTACCAAGAGCAAACTTTGTCTCATTCAACAGTTTTTCTCTGGCACAAAAGATTCAAAGAAGGACGTGAGAATGTTGAGAATGATCCCAGGGGTGAAAGCAGTGAAACCGTGCGAACCTCCTGAATCCCATCACTGGTGGAAGGCCTTCCACCAGTAGAAATGAAACATTTTTTGATGTCAGAGGCATTGTACATTATGAAATTTTGCCGCAGGGTCAGACTGTCAATTAGCATGTTTACAAAGAAATGCTGCAACGTTTGCTTCGCTCAGTAAGAGAAAAAAGGCGAGATTTGTGGGAGAGCAACATATGGTTGCTTCATCACGATAATGCGCCCGCACACACTCCATTGGGAAGTTTCTGGCGGATAAAAACATGACAGTGCTGGAGCAACCCCTTAATCGCCAGATCTTGCTCCATGTGACTTTTCCCTTTTCCCCAAAGTTAAAAACATCATTAAAGGAACACATTTTTCAAACACGGATGCCACAAAAAATGCCGCAACAAAGGAGCTCCGGGGAATCCTCGAAGAGTCATTTCAGAAGTGCATCGATGCATAGAAAAGAACAATAAAAAAGTGCATCAAACTCAGGGGGGATTACTTTGAAGGAGACAATGTATAATTCTTTGATTAAATTAAAAAAATTTTTGTGACCTCAGTCCTAGAACTTTTATGACACACCTCGTACAATAGGCTAGGCCTAACATGGTCGCGGCCAGAATTGTGAAGTGGGAAGATAGAGGTTTGCTTAAAAAAATAACGTTCACTTGAGTTTTTAAAAAATGCATAATTTTTTCTAATTTTAGAAAAGTTCTTTCAAAACAGGTTTTTTAAGTTTCTAAACTATTAATTGATTGAGTACAACAACTCCGGGGAGAAAAGTGTCCCTCCGCCAATCTTTCTGCTACGCATCTGGCCCAAAAGCTTATCCTGGACTCGGGTGGCAAACGTATTCTCAATTGTTTGGGTAACTTGCCTTGATATAGTTTGCTGCATGAACTTGGATTTTTGTGAGTTGTGCTTTGGTTGTTTTGAAAGAGGAGTTGTTTTAAACTGAACCAAAAATATTAATCATCACTTTGCTTTTTTTTAGTGCCTAATGTTAAAGGCTAAGGAGAAATGCAGCCAGGGACGTCAAATGAGAATGACTAGACCGGATAAACATATTTTGAGAAGGTAAAATTCTCGAAACATGCCAATTAAGAATTAATTTTGATAATCCCTGCTGAAATTTATTTACACAGTTTTTGAGATTTTTAAGGTGACACTTCCCCAAGCCATCCCAGGATCATGACTAGACCTACAGTCATTTGCAAAACTTTGGTTTCATCAAACCAATCTTCGATTTTTAATTGCCAGTACGAAAGGATATGTGACTTTCTGTAAATATTTCACAGAAGCTTATAATTGTTGACGATATAAACATATGCTTAACTTCAATTGCCAAAAAAATAATAATTTATTACTATTTCAGAAATGCTCATTTTTTTGATATTTTGGGAGCCCACTGTTATTTGTTTAGGCAATCTCATACTGCTTCAATCGACCGTAAATGATTGCTTGCTTAGTTTGCTTTTGCCTTCTTTTTTTCAAACAAGCAGTATCAGAAATTAATGTTGAGAGTATAACATCTATGGAAGAAAAGTGTAAGAGAGTGAACGCTGGAGCAACATAGAGGCTATGTGCATTGTGGAATTAGTTCAACGACTGTAACTTGAGTTTATTGTATTTTCTTCATGTTTGCTGTAAACCAACAGTACAAAGAGGCTGTCACAACTTTTAGCTTCTTTTGCTGGAAACCGTTGAGGCATGAGATTAGACAGCATTTTTATATGTTTGAGGTACTTCTAGCATTCTCATTTGAAAGGGTGACAAATTGCATAAATCACTATGTGAATACCAACGTTATAAATTTGGCTACAATTAAACTGCGCCTACAATGTTTAAAAATTTAAGGTAATCCGACCCCCCCCCCCAAACCCCTAGATCGGCGCTGTGTTTCCATTCTAGATTCAAGTTTTTGCCTTTACTTCAATACGTCATGCAATTTTACTTCCACATCACATTAAATAGACTACAAAATACGAATACAGCCGATTCAGTCTACTTGAAAAACTTAAATTCTTCCGTGTTTTTGTTTTGCCAATACAAAATAAATTTCGTGGGTAATTAAACTGGTGGTAACTAAGAAAGCTATTTGGTCAATTAAACCTTGAATTTTCATCAAAATCATATTTGGAGTTGATAATAAGAGAGAGAGAGAGAGAGAAGAGGATTCGATAGACTAAAAGTTGTTTTCATATATCGATCATCAAGAGGAAGAAAGACGTAAATATCCAAACATGCAAAATTTTTCACACTGGGAGACGAATTCCCCTTACTCTTGAGGTACTTTTTTTCATAAATCAGTGGAATCTAAATAATTTTGATGATTTCAATTCAATGTATTTTGTTAGCGAATGTTACTTAAGCGCAAACAGCGAAAGACTATTAAGCTACAGTTTGCGATTCTGTTCCTCTCCCATACTTTACCAACGGGCAGCCTGTTTCAAAATGCACAATAGTGAAGGCCAGGTGTGCAACCAGGATTTTGATTAAGGGAAAAGGATAGGATACCAGCGGAAAAAAATTTCGACCGGAGCTATGTCCAGGTTATCCGTTTGCTCTGGCCGGGGTTCACTAAACTCTGAATCATACCATTTTATGCTTTGATGAAATTTGTTGTGGAATAAATGCCGGCTTATCTGACGGTAACGTTGACGTTTCAAAACTTTAAAAATACTCATCAGAAAAAGTTTCTTAAAAAATACTTTGCTGGGCATTCAAACAACTGTTTCCCCATAGGCAAATAGACTATTAGCATGAATTCCGAACAATACTTTTTAAATGATTTAAAGACCTCTGATCCCGGCTTTTATAAAAAGAGCCCAGGCTAAAACTGCCATTCAGGATCGGTGTCCTGGTATATTCCTAGAGGGGAATAGAACTTGATCAGTAACTTACTAGAATTTTGAAACAAGCGCAAAATTTTCGCAATATCAGAAGCAGTCTGTAAAAAGAACTTCAAGATTATAAATGCTAAATCGTTTTCAAATTGTTCCACAGCCTACATGATAGTGTTGGTGGAGGGAGAGTTTTTTTCTTGTCCCAATTCTTTCTCTACGCCCCAGATAAACACTGAACAACTTAAGACAAACAATGAAAAAAGAGAAGCAAAAATTATTAAATGAAAAACCTTGTAGTCGTGTTGAAAGCATTGTGTCATCAAAAACCCAATGAGATTAAAAGATCGCAATTATTTCTCTTTCATCTAACTAGCACTAAATCTGACTGCTCATCCACTTAATTTTACTTCGTTTTGCTTGCAACAAACTTTATGAGCTTTTTCTGTTCCCCTATCTATTGCAGAGTGTTGCAAACCTAACGACGTGAGCCCACGTGTTATTAATACAAGCAACGTATTCTCTTAAACGCTTTGCTACACTGTTAGATGAATCAGCTGGTATAAACACCGCAAGCCAGTTGCCTTTTTTGTAAAAGATAATGTAACACAAATGTTTATCCAGTTTTCAATGCTTTAGAGCACCCAAGCACTATCTAACGGTCACAAAATAAAATACAAAAATCCACTACTCATTCGCTAAAAACCGTAGAGGTGCTGTAGTATCAAAAGCATCCGCTGCGCAGTCGGTAGGCCTGGCTTGAATTCCCTTGTCAAGACATACCACAACCTTCAAAATACCATTGGCAAATCTTCTGCTTACTGCTCAACAACAAGAGTGATGTAGAGCATCAACTGTTAAAGCTTTAGTTTCTCAGTTGCAAGAAAAAGAAAGTGCAACGGGCCTCAATGGCCTGAGCAGGCAGCCACTGTCGTCACTGCCACAACAACAACTTATTACAACTCGCACTTCAAAATCAAGATTCTTTCAGACGTTGCAGTTTGTCGCTGGGCTTACTATTCGACCTAACGAGACTTCAGTGTCTTACTCCAAAGATAAGGCGTTGCCTGCAAGAAAAATCAAATTGCAATCAATGCCGAAAGTAGAAGTTGTTTTTGCGTTAGAATGGGAGATTTTTTGTTGGTGGTATTGGCCCCATTGACCGAACGTCAAACTTACAAGCGGAATTCTGTGGCTTCGGTGCTCAGAGCGTTACACGCTCTAAGCTTACGCTACAGGTTAAAGTAGCAGGACTTGCGCCAATCGCTTTGACTTCTATGAGAAACTGTTGCCTGAAACTGCATGGTAATGTCACGATATCTTGTATTCTCTTTTCACCTGGTTCTCAAAATATTCATCTCATACTTTGAGAAGCATTTTCACTTGACGAAAGGGAAAGTCACTAAAACTAAGTTACCAATTAACAGAAAGTTGCCAATAGGCCGCCAGAGAAATAGAGTTCAGCAGCGTTAATATCAGGCCAGGGTCAATCTCTTGTCCGGTGCTTAATATTCGAAGATAAGTTCAAAAGCGCTTATCAGACATTTCATTTGCTAGATTACAATTTTTTCAAGATTTTTCTAAGAAACAACAAAGCAAAATGATATATTTTACAGTATAAGCGTCGCAACCAACTCAGCTATTTGTTTAAGACAAGGCCTTTTCAATCAAAAAACTTCCAAATCGCTTTCGATGCCTTGCCCGAATATAGAACACGTTGTTTGTACAATGTACAATGATCGCCATTGGGCACCCAAGATTTTCTTTAACATTTTGCTTTTTAAAATTTAAGCAGAAGACCGGCCAAACACAAGTAAAGCAATTCAGTTTTCAATTACGTCTAGTCCCAAGGATTATCTCGTGGACGTGCTATTTGACATTTTTATGATGTTTATATTGAAAAGCTCATTCTAACAAGATTTTTAAGTCCACCGCTCAGCGGCTAGCTTAGTTATCTAACTTTCGTATGAAATATCATTCCAAAGTAAAACTTTGATAATAGAACATCTAGATTTATGTTGAACAAATATAAGTTGCTTAACTTCAGAAAAAACAATCTCTGATTTCTTATACGAGGTAGTCGGCAATTTTACTGCACTCAAATTCAAAGTAAAAGTTTAGACACTATTTTACTCCAGCGAAAATAAAAAGAGGTGGCTGTGATTAATTTTATCTTAGAAATTCCTGAACGGTAGCAACATTTATCATAGTAGCTGTATGAAGAAAGTGAACTGCTGGACCCAGCAAGCAAACTTCTAGTTTCGACATTAGTATTTCCGACTCCAGCTCGAACTGGTTTCGGCTGAAACAAATCTTTGCTCTAAACCAGGGGTGACGAACCTATTCACTGTTGAGGGCCGCTTTGTCACTTCCAGCTCAGTAAGCGGGCGGTACAAGTTTTTGGTCACACTATGAAACTTTTTCTATAATTTGAAAAGCAAAAAGCGCCCTTATCGGTTATGTTAAAAGTAATAAGGCACGATATAAAATAAAACAACCTTAATAAAACTTTAGCACATCAAACTTCCGTTTTAAAGTTTAATTTTATTTGAAATAAAAGCGCGTTAAAAAGCGAAGAACCCTGTCAACAACAGATTTGTAACGCGAAATTATAAACCTTTCAGAAACGAAAAAAGAAATTGTTCAACAACAGTAGCGAACAACAAACGAAAGTAATAAAAGCCCAGTTTGTCACCTAAAACCGCCACTCTACGAAGACCCTGGCGTAGGTATGATGCAAAAAATCAAAATTACAAAAATATACACAGAATAGTAAAAAATCAATGCAAACCATACAGCTGAAGTTATTAAACGCGATATTGAGGCATGAAAAATAAATACAGTAGTAACAAAAAAGCATTTAATGAAAAATTAAACTAGCTTTTCCAATATTACCCTTGGTGAGATTTTTAAAAACTTTTTGCTTTATCAAATGCTGAATATTTGATCGAACTGACGATGTGGCAACTCTCAACTATGATTTTCGTCGGTCAGCCTTGACATGAAACGATTTTTTGTGATGTTCATTCTAGAAAAGAATTGCTTGCATAGATACGTGCTTTCGAAAACTGATGAACATTTGGGAGCGTGATCTCTCAAGTTTGGAAACTCTTCCTTTGATACATAAACACGATAGAATTCAACAGCGACTGGTTCTGATACATCGCTTTCAGCGTGTCATCGCTCTGTAGTTTTGTGAGTTCGATTTGGAGGTTAAGGGGTGCAGAAGCGGGTGTAACGTTGAAAGGGATAGAAAAGACATCAAGTTCTAGCTGCTTGCTTTTGATGTCCTGAGATCTAGCATTAAAGTTTCCAATAGACTGGAACATTCCAAAGCATACGGAGCACAAGAAGTAGGATTGTGTTTTTTCAATATGGGAAAATGGGTGCAATCGTTATCTTTCAATTGATTTTCCCAGAGACTCAGCATTGACATGAAGGATTTGATCTTGGAAAATACTGAGTGCAGCACTTGATCTGGCCCTTCAAGTTGCACATTCAAGTAGTTAAAAATGCTTAGTGATATCTACCATGAATCTTAAGTCGTGCAACCAGTTTCCATCTTCCAGCTCAGTGAGAGGACGCTTCTTCAAATTTGTAAATTTGTTGATTTCTGGCAAAAGAGAATAAAAGAACCCAAGTGTATTCGCACAACTCGTTCAACCAACAGCACAGAAATAAAAAAGGTCGTCATAGTCAGCATCAAAGTCTTTGAGAATGTTGCGTTTTGCAATAGAGTTTTTGATTATATTTCAATTTCAATTTACTTCTTAAATTGAAGCGACTTGCAGTATTGCTCGAATAATTAAGTTTGGTTGCAACTTAATAGCTAGGAAAAGATTGGCTTCCACTAAGATACTTTAACCCGCGCACTTCTCGGTCAAGAACAGAACAATATATTCACAAACCACTTTATAACTTCGAATTCCTTCGCTTGTTAAAACACAGACCAAAGCACTTCAATAAATAAATATCGGAGACTAACTATAACTAAGCCACCAAAATAATCGCTTGATTCATGTCACAACAATCACCACACAACAGCGCTTTTTTCAATACTAATTTCTACTGTACTCTCGTGTACTACTCAATCTCTGAATGAATGAAAAAAATCTCGCCGCCCTATATATACACAGCTGGAAAATAATCTAGAAATTGCTAGAACATCACGTGGCACAGGAAAAACACCGTTAATAAATTACGCAATCGGTAGTAATAAAAAAAAAAGAAAACATCTTCGAGAAGAAACAAGAATCACTAGAATAAGATAGAAAACTAGGTCACGTAGACAGTCATTGTGACGTCAGAAAGCCATGTGAGTTACAAATCTATTTATAATTCCGAAAAACAAAAGGTCTTACTTTGAAAACAGTTTAGCAATTTTTTGCCAAAATTAATGCAGTCGGCAACCACCTATACCACATGATTAAACTTCACAGATTTTGCGCTAAGACTTTGCTGGTAAACAATGCATTAACAAAATACCAATTTCTAATGTCTAATTTCTTTTGCATTCATTGTCTTCTTTGACAACGATACCAATCCTTTATGTGTCCCGACCAATGCTGACGCGCCATCAGTAGCAACACCTCACAGGTATATCTAATGGCAGGTTATCTTATCTTATATCCAATGGCAGCTATATCTAATGGCCGGCACGTGGTACAGTCAAACCTCGGTTTTCGAATGTCTCGCAGTTCGAACAATTCGGTTTTCGAACGGAAAATTCGAGATGAAAATCACTCGGTCCTCGAACAAAAATTCGGTTCTCAAACAACTCAAGAGAAAGATTTACCTGAACAAAGTGCGGCCCCCGAGAGCATTTTGTGCGGCCCGCGAACACTTTTGAAACTTTAGTAAAGCCGATTTACGATGATAAGTGGAGAAACAATTGACGTATTACAGAGGCAAGAAAAAGGTATTACATGCCACGTTGAAAAGAGCCTTTGATAGTTTGTACAGACGCATTTTCCGTCCAATTAGAGGGTGATGATCTTTTTTTTTGGAGACCACCATGTCCACGCGCGGTATAAGGTCAATGTAAGGAGGTTTCGCATAACCTGAAGCTGACGCAGGCTATTGCAAGATCCTGAACACTGACCCTCGGCCGCTTATACTTGGTCAATGCGGCCGTCGACCGACTCTTCAATCCTCAATGCGGCCCTCGCAATGCCTTTCTTAATAAGTACGGCCCTCAGCTAGCTTCCACGACCGCGATGCGGCCCGCAAGCCAAAACAATTGCCCACCCCTGGTATAGTGTAACCAGGTAAGTAAGTTATTCTTTTGGTGTATAGAACAAATTAATCTCTTTTTTATTATTTGTAATGGGAAAATATGATTCGGCTTTCGAACAAATCAGTTTTCGAACAGCCTTCCAGAACGAATTGTGTTCGAAAACCGAGGTTTGACTGTACTATCCACGTCGCCTCCAAAAAGTAATCAAAAACAAAGGTGGTCACACAAAGAATTAAGAATTGTTAAACCATTTTGTTCTTTGTATTGCCAAAATAAAATGTTTTCACTTGAGTAATAGACGTTCATTGTAATACAAAAAAGTTCTTGCGATATTTTTGTGGTTTGTGAACATTATGACAGCTGTCACGAATAAGGAAGTTTGCTTTATAAGCGTTGTTTTCATATTGTGTAAAGCGCTGCGTTATTTGTTCGCTCGACTGCCGACTGAGGGAAAGACCCTTTTTTTCTCGCAAGCCGATTGCTGTGTACGCCATTTATTAGGTCAAAATTGTTATGACGACATTGTAAAACTCCAGAGCGATCTAGCGATTCTAGCTTCTTCAAAGAATTTCGATAAACGATTAGCGTAACTCGTAATGCTTTTTTTTTGTTGTTCACGTGATTTCGTTCGAGCGTTCTCCAGATTGTTTCGCCGTTTATATATAAGGCGACAGGATTTTCTTTGCGGAGAGAGATTCAGACAGAGCCCGAGAGAGAGCGAGGGCCAAAGAGAGAGCGAAAAATAGAAAAAAGAGTGGTTTGACGGGTTAAGGAAGACCCATTACGGTGTTGTTTTTTTTTGCGATAATTTATTGTGGATTTTGTGGACGTGGAGAATATTGAATAGTTATTGGTGGACTTATTTTGCGGTCTTTTCTTGAATGTGTGGTAAAGTGATTCATTTTTGGAATCGTTGAGCGAAGAAGTTTTGAAGTCGTGAAGTACCATTTCTGTGAATATATTATTCTGTTATTAAAGTGATTGAGGTGTTCTAGCGGAAGCCAATCTTTTCCAAGCTTTTATTAAGTTGTAGCCAGACCTAATTATCCGAGCGATTATCACACGTCGCCTCAATTTTAAAGGAATTTGAAATTGAGATAGAACCGAAAGTTGTATTGATAATATCCTATATATATTGAAAACGCGACAACAGCATTAACAGAAAACAATGAAAAAACTGCCGGCGGCCTTAAACTTTTGTTCCCGACTGTAATCCGTTTCTCAGCAAAGCTTGTTTCAAGTATCGTAGGTTCGACATTAGACAAAAAATTGTCATAAAAAATATAAAATGCCCCCTTGTTCAGAATACCCACAAATTTATGACAAAAACTAGTAGAATGCACGCCTTCACTTCGAATAAATACGATAAATGTGTCAGAGATTTTACCTCTTCTAATATGGTAATCGTAGACTATATTGCCTTTCCTTAAGATATATTGAATAGTATCTTAGTTGTCACAAACACATATCACGGTTTGTGCGAATCTAGATCAAATAGACCAAAGGTAAGAACGGCATTACTCCTTTTTTGTTATTGACTGCAATTATCTTTTGGCAATTTTCTTTTATCAAGAACAAGGGAGCAATAGTGGAGTTTGTTGCAGTTCTAAATCTATTTTTGATTTCTAGTTAGAAAGATCGAAAAGGATTTTATTCATCGTTATGTAATCTAGGTACGTGTTTGAAATCGTCGGTTAATATTTTTACTCAATTAAAGAGCTTAGAGCATAACTATGTAAAGTTATATTTTCTCTTTTGAATTATTTGAGTATGCAGTGATGTTAAAAATTTTTTGTAGTATCAGCAATGCTAGACTCTTCACTATATGCTTAAGTAACAACAACTGCTACATATTTGATACAAAAGAGTATACATGTCAGGAATAAGTAAATTTGCGTTGAAAGAATAGTTTTTGTATATGTATAGTTGTTGTATTCCGTGGTTTTATTTTGCAGTGATCGCTTTATTTGTAAATCTGAATTGTCTGAAGCCCTAAACTTGCTAAGCTGTTTTGGAAGAAAGACCTTTGTTTTTTTCGGATTTATTAATAGATTTGTAACTGACACGCCTTTTCTGACGTCACAATGGTTGACACGTGACTACGTTTCAGTGTATTTTAGTGAATCTTGTTTCTTCTCGAAGATTTTTCTTCTTTTTTTATCATTACCGATTACGTAATTTATTAACGGTGTTTTTCTGTGTCAAGTGATGTTCTAGCATTTTCTAGAAGCTTGTATTTTTGTATATAAGGCGGCGAGACTTTTTCGATTTAGAGAGGGAGTAGTTGAGTAGTGGTAGCTAGTGGCGGAGTAGAAAAAATAGTGAAAGTGTGTTGTTCTGTGGTGATTGTTGTGACATGAATCAAGCGATTGTTTTGGTGGTTTTAGTTTTGGTTAGTCTTTGACATTTTTACATAAAAGTGCTTTAGTTTCTGTGTTTGACAAGAGAAGCAATTCGAAGTTATAAAGTGGTTTGTGAATATATTTGTTCTGTTCTTGATCGAGAAGTGCGTGCGTTAAAGTATCTAGTGGAAGCCATTTTTTGCTAGCTATTGAGTTGCAACCAGACTTAATTTTCGAATTTTTGAAAAAATTTTTAACATATCCGGATGTTAGCTAACCAGCCTGTTCTAAAACAGATTTTGTACTTATAGCTCGCATTTCTTTTTATTACAGTATAAACAAAAACGATGGATGGAGTAAGTCAGTACAAATTAAATATAACTGGAGAGTGTAGGTTCAGCGCTAACATGAGTCAAACCTAAAACTTAGATGATGACTATGAAATAGGCGTGGTTAAAACTTTCACTCTTATTATAATATTCGTTATATCTGAATCAAAAAGCAAAACTTACAGTCAAGGGCCCGTTGATTTGTGTAAAATGGTTTGTCATCCAGATACGTTTGAATAGCCGTGTGGTCTTTGTTTGCTTTTTCTTCGAATCGGCCCATCTTTCCACCAGCCATTTTTGATCGGTAATTGATACAGAATCGCAAAATTTATCAAAACATAAACGCTAAGTCGTTTGTATCTGAAGAAAACAAAACTGGTTAGTGACATCGAAAACACAAATGCTATAATAATTGTATGTTAATACTTTTGGTAGAACTTTTCGGTTTGTGGTAAGGCGCGTTTTTCACCGTACTGTTTCAAAACAAGTGCTGTTAGTCTCAGCTGCTTTAGAATGTTTGATTTTATGATTTTCCCGCCGGTTGTATTCATGGGCGCACATTCCGAGAGTAATGCATCCTGTCGCGTTTTGATAATATAATAGAACTTTCGGTTCTATCTCAATCTTAAATTTCTTTTAAAATTGAGGCGATGTGTAATAATCGCTCGGATAAATAGGTCTGACTGCAACTTAATAAAACTTGCAAAAGATTGGCTTCCACTAATAACACCTTAACCACTTTAAGAACAGAATAATGTATCCGCAGAAATAATACTTCATGACTTCAAGCTTCTTCGCTCAACGATTTCAAAATTAATCACTTTACTACACAATCGGGAAAACTGCCAAAACTAAATCCACCAATAACTCTTCAACATTCTCCACGACAACAGAATCCACAATAAATTATCACAAAAAAACAATAGCCCTTCTTAACTCCGTCAATCAATGTCTCTCTCCCCTTGTTACAACGCTTCTCTGTATTCTCTCTACAAATAACTACTAAAAAAATCCCGGTCATTTTATATATAAATCGAAAAAAAACAATCCAGAAAACGCTTGAACGAAATCACGTGAAAAAAGAAAAAAAAGCATTTCAAGTTATGAAACCGGTTATCGAAATTCTTCGAAGAAGCTAGAATCACTAGATCAATATGGAATTTTACTATGTCGCAATAACGATTGTGACGTAATAAAGGCGCACTTACAGCAAATCCAATTGCGAGGAAAAAAGGTCTTTTTTTCAATCAGTAACCGAGCGAACAATATAATACAACACTATACGCATATGCGAAAACTATTCTCACAAGGCAAATTTCCTTATTCGTGACACATCCCCTAACACTATTAAAGAAGAATGTTAATGTCATTATCCACCTCAATAATTTGAGAATTGTTATCAAGCTATTCGCATTAATTTATTTCAATAAAGTTGACGGAACGGTCAGCGAGTGGGATTTTTGACCGGACACTTCAATAGATAAGCTAATAAAAAACAAAGATAAACAGCGCATATAGGATACTCAACCACAATTTCAACACAATTACCATATTTGGCGGTATGT
Organism: Trididemnum clinides; assembly: GCA_963675345.1. Lineage (NCBI taxonomy): Eukaryota > Metazoa > Chordata > Ascidiacea > Aplousobranchia > Didemnidae > Trididemnum > Trididemnum clinides. The sequence continues at coordinate 16,194,638 of OY776302.1, forward strand.
ATGATGTAGTTATTTTCATAAACTTTTGCTCAAAAAATCGCCCTACATCAAATAACCGAGGTTGAGATCTTTTTTAGTGTAATTTTTTGCATTTTCGAACTGCTGTTATATGAAAGCAATGGGTCATGGCTCTCTAAATAAGTACCACTGCCCTAAAATTATCAATTTTATTGCTTCCATCAAATCTTGCCCTTAACACTAATGAGCCTTTCAGTTGATAACACTTTGAAATAACATATTTACAGTGATTTTTAGGTGGATGCAGACAAAATTGAAGTTATAACAAATATTATGTGCCCACCCCCGAGAAACCACATTTACGCATTGCAAAACTCCTGGAAAAGTAGTGCTTGTTTGCGGCACAAAACATGCGGTACGAGAGCACCGCAAACCAGTAATGGTTTTGGCAATTTTCTCCTCCTTGCGCAAAAGCAGCACAGCCAGAAAACTTAACAGAGGCGCCAGAATTGAATCTGAGCCAGTCATGATGACGTCATTGTGTATTGTTGTTGTAACGCCTCAAAAAATTTAGGAAAATGAAGCCTCCCCTTCTCTTTGGTTCCGCTAATTACTTCAAAGAAAAAACCAGTCACCAGCAACAACAAGGGATAATAGATTTATGTTTTTCTGCAAACTAATAATAATAATATTCTTTAACGTTGACGAATTCTCTAACAGCAATTTATATGCTGTTTGTCCTTCATCCAGTTTATTTGCAGCGATTGTGATCAAGGACATCTCGATGCCTCTAACCACGTACTCTTGATATAACTTCGTTGCATAGACAACGTTATGGTTTATCTTTTGCACTGGCAACCTTTCCCACCACATTTTGCGGCATTATTGTATAAAAATTGTGACGTCACAATTGGTAGTGCAAAACAAAGTTGAAATGTTAGCCATATAAAGACACTATATAAACAGAAAGTAAAGAACCTTTGACATGGTCAAGTGCTTTTGTTGTTTAGGCATTGTATACGATACAGCAACCGCATTGCAGTTTGTAAACTTTAGTTCGATTCCCTTGTTGGGTCACACCTTACCTTGAAGATTGTATTCACTATACTCTGCTCTGTGCTGAGCACAAAAAAAATAGTATGGAGAAACACAAGCAAGTTTGTTTGTTCCTGGCAATTTTAGGATTTAAGATTAACGAAGAAGATATGACCCCACCGCATAAATAAATGCATGGGCTTGCCTATTTCCTGCCAATTTCGATTTTTCCCAAAAACACTTCAATTTGTGTTTTCCATAGACAACCCATCAGTTACTATGACAACCGCTGTACTTTCTATTCATTTTCTTAAATTAGTGATCACGCGAGAAACGGCACATCCACGCCTTGTTCTGCAAACTCTATCTAAAAATAAAACATGCGGGTTGAGTTTGAAAAAGCGGCGGCCATTTTGAGCCGATGTAGACGACAATGAGGTTGTCAAAAGTCACAATTTTCCCCTCAAGAAATCCAGTGTTTAAATGAGCGTCAAGGAAAATGTTAAAAAACGCTCAAAAGTCAGGGACATTTTCTTTGGAACGACATTGATTTACAAAAAAATGGTCTTCATGTTTTTTATGGGACCAATATTGGCAAAACAACCGCTTTGAAAACGTTGACCTCCGATAAAAGAATCTTTATGTTTGTTTCGATACCAAAATGGGCAAATAACCTGCCAGTACAGTAACCTCCCGCTTAAGTACGCAACTTGATCTGGAGGTGGCTTTGCGTACTTATGCGGGAGATGCGTACTTAACAGTTTTGTGCCCCATTGCACGTACAGTATGTGTGCACGGCCAGTACGTCCGTAAATGCGTGTAACCATTATGCAGTGATGCGTGTAACCATTATACAGTACAGCACAAACTCGGCATTTATTACGTCAAAGACTTCTTTGTTCTCTCGATCATTGTTTTGTTAGTCTTTTCAAACAATTTCAGTTTATAATAATCTGCTTTCTAGGCTGAGATCTTTTTGTTTTGCTTGTAGCCTACTTCATAGTAAACGATTGCGTACACTACAATTTCGTTGTTCCCATCATGTCAAGTAAAGGTAAACGTTTAAGTGAATTCCAGAGGTTGGAGGTTATTGCTAAGTTAAGTGTGCCATCTGCTCCAAGTAAAAGAAGTCTTGCAGGAGAGTATGGCGTAAGTGAAGGTGCCATCCGTAAGATAATGAAAAACCAAGAATGCATTCAAAAGCGTTCGGCTTTAATGTCTGAGGAAGGAAAGAGAAAAACCTTACGAGCGTCTTTTGGTCGGTTTTCTGAGTTAGAAGATATTCTTTATGTTTGGATTGACAGCATGCGGCGTGCAAAGCTTCCCGTCCCTCCCTCATTGGTCATTGTATAAGCAAAGCGAATTGCTCAGCAATTATCGATATCAGAAGGCGACTTTAAAGCCTCATGGCAGTGGCTTAGCCGATTTAGAGAACGTCGAGGATTGCAAAAAATTCTTCTTCATGGTGAAGGGGCAGAAGTAGACCAAGAAGATCCAAAGCTTCTGGCCGCATTGGACGATTTGTATGCTACAATTTCAAGGTATGATCCTGAAAATGTGTACAACATGGACGAAACAGGGTTGTTCTTTCGACTTCTACCACGGTATACTCTGCTTACGCCATTCGAAGACCTCAGTACAACTAGAGGAAAGAAGAAAGCTAAAGAGCGCTTGTCTCTAGTTGTTTGTGCTAACGCCACAGGAACGTACAAAGTTCCTTGCACAATGATTGGGAAACCGAAATCTCCAGCCTGCAGCAAACAGTGACAATGGCCTATCAAATATTTTAGTCAGGGTAAAGCATGGATGGATGTTGACACATGCTGGAAATGGTTCAATGAAGTTTTTTATCCTGAAGTAAAAAAGAGAACAGGGCGCCCTGTTCTCTTGCTAATGGACAATGCTCCAGGTCATTTTGCAGCCTTTGAGCGGGGTAATGTTAAGGTGGAATTCTTTCCACCCAACTGCACCAGCTGGAAACAGCCATGCGACATGGGTATTATTGCGGCATTGAAGAAAAGATACAAATATTTGTACCTTAAGGATGTTCTAGATTTTTGTGATCTTGATGAGAGTGTTCGAATCCACAAAACAGAGCAAGGTAAAAGATTACCACGTGGGGCCGCGGGTGTTGCTTACGGTAAACCTGCTCATTTACTGGATGCCGCTCACTATGTAAAGCAAGCATGGGAATTCATATCAGACACATCAATAAGAAACTCCTTCAACAAGGCCCAACTGCTAACTCCAATGGCAGGAGGAGTTGATGAAGAGCCCAACTTCATACCCGAATTGTTACTTAGCTTTAGGGCTTTAGATATTGCAATTGACAAATACAAGCTTGACGAATTTATGCACATCGATGACGAGAAGAATGAAGAATATTCAGATGCTCTGTTGGATGACGTAAACACGGCATTGGCGGCAGTGCAGTCTGGCGAAGATGCTGACACTGACGATGAGGCTGGCCCAAGCAATGCTTGTGACGGTGAACTTGTCACCAATAGCGTTGTATTTCATTGGCTTTGATCAGCTTTATAGCAAAGTTCTCGAGGTTGAAGATCAGTTGCTGTGTCCAGTCTTGCAGGAACAAGCAGGGGATGATTATGATAAGATAAAAACCACATTTGATAGCTTTCAACAGAAACTGAGGCAGGTGGCATTGCGAGTCAAGCAAAAGAGAATGGAAAACATGCGCCAGCTAACTTTGCACGACATGATGAGCAATGAATAAATACTACACATTACTGCACTGTATATTTCATCATGCTGCAGTTTGTTACTGCGTGTAAATTTTTGTTGGAAATAAAAAAAGTTGAACCAAAGTATTTTGAGGAATTTTTGCGTACTTTTCTGGGATGCGTACTTAAACGGGTGCGTACTTAAGCGGGAGGTCACTGTACTTAAAAGTGCGAGCGTAACCGACATATCGTATTTATTTTATTGAAATGCGTCCTTGTTTAGAATGGGCACAAATTTATGACAAAAAATAAAATAATTGAATCGATCCTTGAATAAAATACGCATAAACAAAAACGTCGGGTTGAGATTTTTTTGGTAAAGCGGAATTAGTGTCGTCGCAACTATATGACATCATAATCCACGTGAATGTCGTCACAAATACTAATAAATATTTTAGAGACGGGCTACACACACGTGAAGTAGTCAACTTGCCACCAGTCAGCACACCGACAAACGTTACAACAAAATCTAAACAATGACTGCTCATAAATTTTACGGTACCGAAAACAGATCTACCCAATTAAAAAAAGTTTTTTTCAAGAGGACTACACCTTTAAAAATGGTAATTGATTCGTTTCTCGACAAAGCTTGCTTCAAACATCGTATTATACAAAAAATTTGTTATCATAAAAAAAATAAAATATGCCCTTGATTGCAATACCCCCTTGTTCAGAATACCCACAAATTTATGACAAAAACTAGTAGAATGCACGCCTTCACTTCGAATAAATACGATAAATGTGTCAGAGATTTTACCTCTTCTAATATGGTAATCGTAGCTATGTCGCCCCACCATAAAGATGTATTGAATAGTATCTCAGTTGTCACAAACACATATCACGGTTTGTGCGAATCTAGATCAGATAGACCAAAGGTAAGAACGGCATTACTCCTTTTTTGTTACTGGCTGCAATTAGGTTTTGAAGATTTTCTTTTATCAAGAACAAGAGAGCAATAGTGGAATTTATTGTAGTTCTAAATCTATTTTTGATTTCTAGTTAGAAAGATCGAAAATGATTTATTCATCGTTATGTAATCTAGGTACGTGTTTGTTGGTTAAGTGCGGTACGAGAAGGAGTCAAATAAATTTTCATTCAATTAAAGAGCTTGGAGCATAACTATATGAAGCCATATTTTCTCTTTTCTATTAACTGAGTATGCAGTGTTGTCAAAGTTTTTTTTGTAGTACCAGCAATGCTAGACTCTTCACTATATGCTTAAGTAACAACAACTGCTATACACCTGATAGCAAAAGAGTATACATAACTAAGTAATATTGACTTGTCATTGTATTTATGTGTCATACTTAATTTTTACGAAAAAACTAAACATACTCTGGTACCAAGTTCCTCAATTGAATTAACAGCTATAACTTATTGGTCCACGCTTTGTGTCGCGTTTTCCACAATTCGTCCATCACTCATAATCTCAAAAGGGTGTTGGCTTTTTGTTTATGCGCAGTAGCAACTATGTGCTCTTAAACTTTCTCAATCCAGTCAACCATTTCATGCAGAATATACTGTATTAATTAGGATGACCATATTTTCATTACCAAACAAGAGAACATTTTTTGATAATTATTATCAGCCCTACAAGTTGTTCTGCAAGACTGGGAAAATTTTACTAAACATTTGTTGGACACTTACCGCTTTTGATGATTATATTTTGATAATTAGTACAAATACAGCAATTTATTTTTTAGATTTATTATGCGAATGAACAAAATAATGTAAATCGGACAGCTTTTTTACGCTTTAACCTGTCTACATGCATGTCTAGGCTATGTTTGCCTTTATTTGCTACCGAAACAAAAGTTCCGTAGCCACAAGTAATGCATTCTGTTTCGAACTCATCTCGTCCTTTTCTAAAAAATGGATACTTCTGTTGAAGTTTTTCAGTAAACTTTGATTTTCGTTTTGGCATACCGCATTTATTTTTTAGCTTTTCCTTTTATTTTTCAAAAATCACAGCAATGATAATTATAAACAGTTCAACTGAAAATATTGTTTGATTTTTTAAAATAAAATAAATATGTACTGAAATGGTTTCTTTGAAATTAGGTCAATCGACCAGAACAACAAAGCAAAATTTATCTCCGTATCTCCGCTGCGTAAAATACAAGAAATGCAGTTTGAAAACTTACCGGTATTTGTATCGTTTTCCATGTAATCTTACTCTCTCAAATCTAAAGCAACAGTCAGTCTGAGGTAGATCGTTAGGAAACTCCCTTTTATCATTCCTTACCAATTAAACTTATTATCACTTGAACTAATAAGCAGTGACATAATTTTTTGATCACAGGGTAAACGTAAAAAGGGAATTTTCGAACGACTTTGGATGACCAAATTAAAATTTATTAAAAAGGAGGACAAAAAAGGCATTTTTAAACATCCTCGAAGGAACAGTCACTTTTTATCAAAAGGAGGACATGTCCTCCAAAAAGCGAACATATTGTCACCCTAGTATTAATATTCATTAATAAAGTATATGTAGTAATTGTGAATACATAAGAGCAATAAATTAAATAGCGCTCAGTGGTCTTCATTGCGTCATAATCAATATATTCGATTTAGTTGTGTTGGAACTGACGCTATGATGACAAAGCAATCAAATACATTCTCAATATATTTCAAAACCAGAATCATCTTCTTGCGTAGAGGCGCTCGGGGATGATTCACGCAATCATTTTGCTTTCTGGAATTCTTTCGAAGTATTCTACGAAGTTTCCTTTAACTTTTTTGGATTACCGAGTTCTTCGTTTAAGATATTTGGCAGTAAGAAAAGTTTGTTTTCAGAGTTCCTGCACATCTTCTCTTGAACGTGTTTGGTAGAAATTTGAAGACGCTGATCATCGTCGTACGTCTGGCTGAGAGTCAATGATCTTAGAAAGTGCTGCCTTTCTCGCACTTTTTTTACGTCACGCACACACATGATTACGAAGAGAAGGAAAAACAGGAGGGCAAGCACAAGAATAACAACGCCAGCTGAATGTTTGGAAACATTGAAATTGTCTCCTTTGCTGCTACCGATTATGAGACTGACACCAATTAGAAAGAGGCACAGGCCACTGGTGATGGTGATAAGCATCCCGCCACGCTCGGGTCTTTCTCCTTCACCTGAAAATTTAGCAAAATATTACATACTTTTATATCACGGCCAGATTTGAATTGTTAAAAAGGGAAGAAAAGAACAAACTAAATAAAATATTTAAACAATTTACGGATTTTTGAAAGAATTTTTAACATATTCGGATGTTAGCTAACTAGCTTTTTATAAAACAGATTTTGTACTTATAACTCAGGTTTCTTTTTTATACAATATAAACAAAAACGATGGATGGAGTAAGTCAGTACAAATTAAATATACCTGGAGGGTATAGGTTCAGCGCTAACATGAGTCAAACCTAAAACTTAGATAATGATTATGAAATAGGCGTGGTTAAAACTTTCACTCTTATTATAATATTCGTTATATCTGAATCAAAAAGCAAAACTTACAGTCAAGGGCTCGTTGGTTTGTGTAAAATGTTTTGTCATCCAGATACGTTTGAATAGCCGTGTGGTCTTTGTTTGCTTTTTCTTCGAATCGGCCCATCTTTCCACCAGCCATTTTTAATCGGTAATTGATACAGAATCGCAAAATTTATCAAAACATAAACGCTAAGTCGTTTGTATCTGAAGAAAACAAAACTGGTTAGTGACATCGAAAACACAAATGCTATAATAATTGTATGTTAATACTTTTGGTAGAACTTTTCGGTTTGTGGTAAGGCGCGTTTTTCACCGTACTGTTTCGAAACAAGTGCTGTTAGTCTCAGCTGCTTTTGAATGTTTGATTTTATGATTTTCCCGCCGGTTGTATTCATGGGCGCACATTCCGAGAGTAATGCATCCCCTAACACTATTAAAGAAGAATGTTAATGTCATTATCCTCCTCAATAATTTGAGAATTGTTATCAAGCTATTTACATCAGTTTATTTCAACAGAGATGACTGAACGGTCAACGAGTGGGATTTTTGAACAGACACTTCAATAGATAAGCTAATAAAAAACAAAGGTAAACAACGCATATAGGATACTCGACCACGCAAAATATTCATTCGACCACAATTTCAACACAATTACCGTATTTGGCGGTATATATGATGTAGTTATTTTCATAAACTTTTGCTCAAAAAATGCCCTGCATCAAAAAACCGAGGTTAAGATCTTCCTTGGCTAATCTTCTTCCTGACAATCACTAACCTAGCTTGTAATTAGTATTTCTATCTACCCTAATTGCAATACTATGGAGATGTGTTGCTTATTCTTATTGCTTGTCTTTGTTCCCAACTTGCTTTTTTACAGCAATGTTTTCTGCTTGTGTAATGCGATGCTAGATACTTTCAACAATAAAAGCTTATATACATTACAAACTTTTTTCCCGGAATCTGATCTGCTCAAATCGGCGTGCGTGTTACACGCCAGTGAGTCCAATATGCAGTCAAATATGGTAATTGCCCTATGATTGAACACGAAATCCGAAATGCCAGACCATGCAGATTTTCGTTCTCAAAGGCTCCAAATCGTTATGATGTCATAAGTACTGCAAATGTAGCATCGTGTGTTTGGAACAATTCAGCTAAACATGTAACGAAGTTTATTTGATTGGCTTGAGTGCAGCCATGTAGTGATGCGGAAACAAACTCACTCTCGACGAAAATTATTTCAATTTTTGCACGTGAACCTATTGAAAATATCTGTGACGAGGAAGAAGAAGATATTCAGAATGACTCGCGATTCTTGCAAGTTGAAACTGCACCGCTGCTATTACTTGGTGGTAGAGACCATGATCCTTGCAGATCATCTTCATCTTTTGCGTTGGCGCCTTAAGAAAAAATAACAGCAGAAGCGATACAACGAAGGCCTTGCCTGAGTGCAATTTGCTTTTGGAAATTCAATTTGGTTCCTGCATCATCAATTTCGAATTGTTGTTCTAAACGGCAGTCTATTCGAAGCTAAATCAGTCTGATACAAGTGAAATGCCGGTGAAAATGAAAAAATCTAGTACCTCCATTTCAAAGTAAAAGGGATGATGCACACCCACATAAGCTTATCAAAACATGTGTGTGGAGAGAAGAGCTGGACTATCGCAAGTCCAAACGCTACCTACACTGTTGCTTCTAGTTCCGGTCACAACATGTGAATGTGAGAGAAGCTTCTCGATCTTACGCCGCTTGAATACCTAGCTTAGAAAGAGCAAGGGTCAGGCGCGGACGCAACATCTACAACCATGAGCTGGATGACGTAGACATGGAAAAGCTGCCCAATGAATTCTCTGGAAAAACTGACATCAAGCGAAATATCTGGGAAAACTTTTTTTAAGTATATATACTGCTTGTTTTTCAACTTGAGCTGCCACATAAATTTTTTGGGCCAGATTAATACTGTAACTATTCAATATCTATCTATTTTAATTGTGCTTTTCTGCTTATAGATGATGCATATTTTGCTGATACCTTGCAATAAAGCTATGAATAAGCTTAAAAAAATTCGTTATAAAGTTTTACATGACGTCAACTTTATGCTAAATAACTTTGCCTAGTGCCTCAATTCAAGTTAAATTTTGCTAGTAATGGCGGTGCATTAAAAAAGTTTATGTGCAATATTCAGATATTAACCTAATTTCCTATATCTCCTCCCATCAATAATTTCAATAAATTACGCCACAGCTTAAATAGCTTTAGCTGGTCTCAAAAAGCATATGAAAATGAATAATTGGCCACCACTTGCTTATTAATGACAACCGAAAATTTATCACTTGAGATTGCTTATCGAAAACATCAGTTTCCGCTTAATTTCCATGTAAATTGCAAAAGTCAATTGCATTTCTGTTTGTGAAGAATTGTACATCTTTGAATAACAAAATATATCACAACTTTATTTTTTATATTATACTAGCCCTTTGAGGACCTTTGGCACACGTATGTGCCATGATTGTTGATTGTTATATCATTATGACGTGATAACCAATTATCTGAAATCCATTATATTTCCGTTGTTACCAAACAATTGCGGCATTGTTTCTAATTTTATGAATTAAATTCTTATGGTCCTCAAAGGGCTAGCCGGCTCTACTGACATAGCCTGCAGGACCCCTACCAGTAACGTTGAGGTTGACAATATTGGTTTAGTCAGGCAACGTATTATTTGCCCCGTTTTCACTATTGGCGTCCTTAAACTTTCATCCGTTAAATTCGGCAAGTCCTTGAAAGCATATCGAAGTGATGAAAGGCTGCCACGGTGATTGATATGTATTTTCAGGATTAAGTAATTAAATATTAAGCCCACTACTCGCTGCTTTTTGGTAACTGTAAAAGTATTAGTATGAGGTAAAGCCTCTGGCTGAGGGTGTGTTGCTTCATCTTGGCATGAACGCAGCTAGAAAGAGGGTATTCAACCGAAGTGAAGCACTCACAATTAAGCTATTACAACTGCAGGGCCACCATCATCAGTGACGAGATTAAGAATATTGGATCAGGCGTCTGCACCGGCTTCACCCAATGAATATTTGGGAAAACAGTAATAACAAATTGATATTTTTTGATATAGCCAATTGCCGTTACAAATTAAATTGACTAAAACATTATAGAGGGATGCATGTAACCGCTACATTTTCCCCAAATTTTCTGGAGTCTCGGGCTACGTCTTGTTTGCCCTGTTTCCAGCATAAACGCACTTTCAAACTGGACTTGCTGTAACAGCCAACGATTTCACAAACGTTTACGCGCTTATTCGATGAATTGCATGAAAGCACACTTTCAAGATTGTGGGAGAGCGCTATGGTTATTAATACGCATTTTCAGGAATAAACTGTTAAATATTATAAGTGCTGCATACGACTTTTTCGTAATTGTATGTCTATTTTTACGACCTCAAGTCTCTGGCTGCGTGCATGTTGCTAATTCCTGGTACAAACCATCCAGGGAAAGAGCATACCAACTCGAAGCGATGCACTTGTATTTCAGTTATTTCAATTGCAGCGCACCCATTAGTAATGTCGAGGTTAAATATACGGGTAGTTGCAAGAACAAAAATGAAAAAGTTAATGTTTGTTTTTACACAGTCCATTCTACGTATAATCACAAAGTCAAAAGGGCTGGGTTTTTAATAGGAATCCAGTAGGAAAACATCAACTAGCAGCGCGTGGTCTCTATGATTATTTTGAAGTCCTTAGCACGTCTTATTTGCCCTGTTTGCAGCATGCACTCACAAACAGGATTTGCTCACAACTGAAACAAGTGATAATTTCACAAACTTTATTTGTTTGATTCACCACGTCCATGGTAGTATAAATATAAGTTGTGGTGTAGGGGTTGGGTGGAGGGGGCTGGGCGACAAAGTGATTGCTGTGTAATTTATGAAATAAGCTATTGAAAATTTGGCACACTACAAACGACTTTTGTTAATGTACGCGTATTTATATGATCTAACCTCTCTGGTTGCACATGTATTGCTTGGTCCGGGAAAAATCGTAGGAAGCGGAAGTGCGGAAGTGTAAATTAATCCAAATTCAAGCACTTACTGTTAAATTATTACAATATTACATTTACTGTTGAGTTATTACAAAAGTCGTTGTGGTAAAGATCCGGATAACTGTTGTGATTACTGTAAACTTAAAAGTGATAAATGGTCTATTTGTTTACCTTTGCTAAATTTAAATAATATGTATTAGAGAGTAAGATCAGTCACGCTTGCGACACGACTGTACAAAAGTATTATAACTTGTCATGGCATTACTAAAACACAGGTTTCCATGTTAATACTCTAATGCAGGGATGCCAAATTCGCGGCCCTCGCAGCCATTTGATGCGGCCCGCGAGACAGTTCTTAAATTCTTGATGAATTTTGGCAGTATTGCAACGTTTCATCTTCAAAGAAACGTTTGAACCCCTTAACACAGGCGATACTTAAGAGGTACAGACTTTTTTTATTTGGATATCAAATCCACTTCGTGCCACAGAACTCGATTTCTGAATAACGATGTTTGAAGAAGGGCGATGATGTGGAGATGCTGGAGAGGTAGTGATGTTTTTTTAGAGATCGACCTCGCTGCGGGTTACATTACAGAGACCGTTGCCCGGAGAAGTAGTGATCTCCAAATTGAAAACATTATGCGGTCCTCGGCATGATTGCCAACATACAATGTGGCCCCCAGCAGCCCACAAGTTTGACACCCCTGCTCTAATGTAACCATTTTCTCTCACAGGCAGCATACCACTCGTTTGCTTTCGAAGTAACAGTAAATATAAACTTTACGCGTAGCTTGCTGCTTTTTTATTTTAATCGTACTAGACACATTATGACATCACATAGCAAGTTTGCAGCGTTCAAGAAAAAAAGAAAAGAAGCATGCAGAGAAGGCTTAAAATGCTTGAAAAAGAATCTGTTGTTGCATCATGAATTCAGCTTTTATCGTTGTAGAGTTTTTTTTTATCGAAAGTACCTTGTTATTATCTCCCAAAAAAGCGTTGACTCGCGTTTCTACGACCAGCAGTACTTGAGAAAATACGGAGAACAAATTGAGCAGTAAAGCGTTTACTGTGAGGTCAGTTTGGAACCCAAAAGAACGAAATTTTTGTAAATTGGGAGCTGGCTTTTGTTTGGACGAAAAATGATTTTTCTCTGTCACGAAATGCAAATTGAAAAAATTATCTTCGATTATAATGTCACGAGCCCCCTTATGACACTTATGCCAGGGTGGTGATCAATCGTGATAAGTTTGATGTTTGTACGTCGAATAGTTTCCGAGGAGTTAAAACACACACACACCGACAGAAAGAATTGCGCTTTGTAAGATAGATTACTTTTTACTTTAACTTCATCATTTCTTTAGGGAAGTTACAAAACTTTTGCTGAAGTAGATTTTTAGGCCACCTTAACCCCCTCTAAATATCATAGCGCTAATTATTTTCAACACTAAGTAAAAACAACCGGCTCTATTTTATTTATAATAGTAGATTTTTTAAATATTGCTATTCCGTTAGCTGTAGGCTTGCAGAGCGGTGGTTAAATCTTAAACTATACAGCAGACATGTAAGGTATTGGTGTTGGTGAAACTAGAGTTGCGATGATACTTAATTGCGTTCTGAAAAAAGCATAATAAAAAGCAAATAAACTTTTGATGGATACTTTATTTTAAACAAGTTTAGAGTCGTGTATTTAAAACAATCACAAAATAATCATTTTACCAAAACAAAATGGTAAAAACATTAAAAATTTTGTCGGCAGACTGAGGTTCATTTTCTTTTTCAAGCCATAACAAAGATCTCAAAAATGGCGCCGTATCTACAGATCTTGTGCTTGGCGCTAAGCACCTGGGGTAATGTGAAAAATGAAATATAAATCGTGTAAAATTTATGCAGTTATAATTAAAATATGTCGTGGCGCTAGATAACTATTCCAATCAATAAGCGCCATGACCAATATAATGTTTCAATCGTAGAGACATCTCCGTATTTAATCTCTTGGGCCTCCATGTACATTTCCCCAGTAGTGCTATATAAAATATCGGCAGTTAATTGTTTTAGATTAGATATACAGGGTGGGCCAATAAAATGTTACCACTTTTTGAATCCTTGCTATTTCCAAAATAGATTTTTTTTATTCTCAAAAATACTAACAACAAAACATTGAATTCTCACACCAATGGATCGAAAACAATATACTGTGAAGGAGAGAGTAAAGATCGTGGAAGCATATTTTGAATTAAAATTGGTAACCCAGACTCAGTGACGATTCGTCATTGACGTTCCGGAAAGAAATCCTCCATGTATACTCACAATCAGACATCTTCTTCGAAAATTCAGGAAAACAGGATATGCGACCAAAGCGAATAAAGGACATAGTGGTAGGCCAAGGTCTGCGAGAACAGCCATTAACACAGAGATCGTGAGACAGCGTCTGGAGGAATCACCAAGAAAATCGACCAGATGTTTGTCAGAGGGAGACTGCCCTCTCAAGGACCACTCTCAGACGCATACTGAACACAGATCTTTATTTCTTTGCCTACAGAGTTCAGATTTTACAAATTCATTGATATTAAATGTTGGTTTAATGTTTCTTATCACAAATCTTTGAATAAAAATTTTGAATAAATTCACATTTGAAAACTTGGGTATGATTGAAAAGTGGTAACATTTTATTGGCCCACCCTGTAGATCAATCAGCAGAAGTTACTAATCTTTGCATGCTCATTACCTGACAAAATCAACAGTTTCAATTTTTGCACAGTCTATAGTTTAGTCCAAGACAAAAAATAAACAAACATGTCATTTGAAACCTACTAGTTTTCATTAGACTGGATTCTAATATGCTTTTAACTAGGCACACACTACATAAGTCCGCTTGTCATTGGAGTAGCATAATCTTACTTAGCCTCAGTACAGATTGCCAGATTACAGAGTACCGTGGACTAATTATGCAGAGTAGACAATTTTGGAATAACTTCATCATGATGGAAAAATAGACTAAGGAAAGTCACGAGGGATGACTTGCTTTAATGTGAAAGTCAACCGAAAAGGTTAACAACACTTTGCTTATACTATCGTGATATGGCAAAACCAAACGAGTTCAAAAATCATGTTTTTGAGAATATTGATTTTATTGTCTTTCATGATTCTTTAAAAAAAGAAATAACTGAACAGAAACTTTTTTTGGATTGCCTTCAACGGTGTTAACTGTACAAACATGAATCATTTCTTTGCGATTGCTAATTGCCAGTTTCACATGAAAGTAAAAAAATCAATTCATTTATGATATTTGACATGTAGTCGTTAGGTTTTGCCAAATCACGGCAGTATACCTAAACTCTGATGTAACCAGTTCAATAAGTTCATATGCTTTGGGCGAGAGATGCGCAACGCCTTCACTATTGCTGAACGCATTTTAGATTTTTTTTCAATTTACGGCCACCATAGTAAGCCAAAGTCATTGCTATTTGTTCACTACGTAAAGGTGAAGATCTGAGTACAAAACTGTATAAACTCTAGCATCATTTTGGTTCACTTTGTGCACTTTTTTCCCGAGTAAAAGAGATTTAGTTTTGGAATGGATGAAGGGCACGGCTTCAAATGTGTGTGCACGGTCGCACAGCTTATCATCTGCTGCCGCAAGTCGTACACTTCCGCTTAAGACAAAGCATTTTTCAAGGCTATAATTGCAGAAGTTAACACTTTTCTGGCCTTAAGATACAAAACTTGACTTTATTTACAGAATGCACCAGTTTAAAATATTTTTTAGCAAAAGTTTTTGTTCGCATGCTTTCCAACAGCCAAATCTAATTTTCAGTTTTAATCTTATCAATTTTGTATACATCTTTCTGTAATGGTACAAGTGCAAGGTGTCTCTGAGTTAAAAATCGAACCCTGGGTATGTTGTATTGTCAATGAATATCAATCCTGTCATTTCGGTCGCTGTGAGAGCCTATAAATGTAAAGTAAGAGTCAATTGTTGAGATCACGAAGTATTTGAATACGCTTTCCTCGACTACATTACACTACGTGACTCAATGCGAAGGTCCCGTCTTGTCCGTGCTTCACAGGGTTGAAATAGTAAGGCAGTTTACCCAGCATGTCGTAAGAGACAACTTCTGGTACCCCAAAAGTAGTCCGCCTTGTTGGTGGTGAAGCTAACAGTTTGTAATTTGTATTGATCACTAGTTTTAGATTGATTGCCGCTTTCCCTAGCTTGATCTTCATTAGCTTTGCGTTATGAACCGGAATACACCTGTTTCATGCGTCCATCTATCCCAACAAAGAGGAGCGACAAACACAGCAAGGTCCTTCGGCTGGCAGTTTCGGGTTCAATGTTAGTGTGTTTGCTGCCATGAGACAATTCTTCTGTTTGGCTGTAGTTGGTGAGGAAAATGCATTGCGCAGTAAACCGGATCTGAACAGAAGTTATTGTCGTTGAGCCAATAAAGCTCGTCTCTATTGGCATAATCATCGAGCGCAATGAGGTGCATGCTTTAATTATTTTATTGTTGAATTTTGTGCCCAGTGCTGGAGCGAGTGAGTGTTTGTTTCGTCTTGATAAAACAAACAAGGCGCGGCCGGGCGATGCAGTCTGTTTCGCAGTCGGTTGGTTTGCATTCAAATCTCTTGTCAAGTCATGCAGCCAAGATCTTGAAAACAATATTTACATCTTTCTGGCATGACGCTCAGCACAAAAGAGATAGTGTGGAGAAAAAGGTTGCAGTTTCGCCAGTTGTGCCTTTGAATAAAGCAATTAACAAAATACCACGATCTTTGTGTGGCAGATAAATTGCGTGGTTGAGCAGACTTCCCGTTATGGTGGTCTAGTCCAGGGTTTCTCAAACTTTTTTGTTCTGCGACCTCATTTTGGAAAAAAAATTCTACGCGACCCCTAGATGTGTAGCCTAAACGTTAATGATATTTAAGCAGTAGACGTCCCATTACAGGGACTGGCGTGCTTTGTTTTGAGAGGGGAGAAGGGAGCGGGGAGCGAAGCATTACACAAGCTTAATCTTATCATTAAAAATTTATACAAAATACGTGAACTCGATCTTCTTTCGTAGGGCAAAGCATTAAACGAAGAAAACCTTGCGAAATCAAGAATTATATTTTGGTCACGAAAAAATCTGTTCTTTTACATTTCTTGCTTCTGTCATATCCTTTGAGAGCTAACTCTGAGGTTTCCACTGATTGCACCACTGATTACAAATCTTAAGTATGCTATTCTAGGGCGAAATCATGCAAACGCGCACAATCCACGAAAGTAACTATACAGTATCAAAAAAGAATACTTGATAGAAATAGTGAAGCAAACAAAAAATTAACGAAATAAAAAGTCATTTTATAAAATTTATCAAGCACATCTAACGGGATGGATATTGCGCATGATGATTTATGAAAGAAATGAACTGATACGTCAGAACTGCTTGCTCTTGAAATAATGTGCTTAAATGCATTTTTAAAAAAGTCAAGAATTGATGCAAATGTAGATAACATAATCAGTTTTTTAATTCTTGTGAAAAGGCCAAAGCAAGGGAACATAACATTTCCTCAAAATACGTCACTGGTGTAGTAAGCAACTTGCATCGCTTACGCACTTTGCATTGGCTTCCGATCGGCTCTACTTAACCAAACCAATCTTCTCAAGATTGGTAGTATTCAAAAGCTATCTTGCGAGGCTTGAAAATACGACTTTAAATTACGGATTAGGCATAAACATTTTTCTTTTCCTTAGAAGTGTTTGGACCACGGAAAATGAAGTTTAGCAGTGTTTTTTCCGCAATTTCCGCAATATCAAGCAAATTTTCTTGCATGTTTATAAAGAACTAGCGAGCGTCGCCCGGAAGTGCTACCTGTCAGTTATGTCCGATCAGTAACCGGTTCTGCCGGCTTCAACCATATTATGTTTTTTAAAAATATAAGCAATAAATAGGTATTAATGAGGACACCGCCCTATGTCCCTAATCCTGATCGTAGTACGATTGGTTTCAATTAAGAGAAACCTTAGAAACTCTCTATCATTTCATAAATTCTGTCCTTTTCTTCAAATAAGTGTAAAACAAACACAAAGTTGGGAAATGGCGCGGCAACGGCTTTTGTTATACGATAATACAAATCAGTTATTTGATGGTATGCGTATTTTACGATTTAGTGTAACCCG
This sequence comes from Trididemnum clinides, assembly GCA_963675345.1. NCBI lineage: Eukaryota > Metazoa > Chordata > Ascidiacea > Aplousobranchia > Didemnidae > Trididemnum > Trididemnum clinides. The sequence continues at coordinate 16,212,047 of OY776302.1, forward strand.
CCTCGTGAAGATAATAAACAGTAAAGAAGCAAAGAAGTCATTATCATAAATAATGTTCCTAGTTCTGACCTTCCTGTTGCTTCTTATACGGCACACTTCCGAGGGAATTGGTAATGTAAGATATTAGGACCACTACTTACTATTTTTTTGCAATTGTATGTCTATCTGTACGACATGAAGTCTCTGGCTGGGCGCATGTTACTTGGTCCTAGCACAAACGCAATTAGCGAAAGAACAAACTAACCCAAATAGATGCAAATACAGTTGCAGCACTCCCATCAGTAATGTAGATGTTAAGACATAGGTAATTGTAAAAACAGTAATGAAAAGTTAATGTTTTTTAACATGGCTAATTTTCATCCTAAAATCAAAAGTATCGTTTTCAACCCTCGGATGCACGACCATTTCGGTTATTTTACTTTTCACAAACAGGGTCAAATTGACCTTCAAGCATTTTCAATAGCATTTAACTGAATTGCTAGATAATATGTCATTTGTAGCAGAATACAAAGTGATAGAACTAAATTTTTCTTGTTGCGTTGGTTTATTTAAATGTGAAATAACAACGTGGCATTAAAAGAGATCACAAACAGATCCATCAGTTTGTTCATTGTGCATTACCTCCACACTTCAAGCAAGTCACAAGAGAGACGCTATGTTCAGAGCAGATTGCCTCATGGCACTGTGAGCAGTAGCATCGCGCTTTTCGATGTTTTGCGTACGGATAAATGTGACTTCTCTTCCGTTTTGAAGAAGTTTATTGTACTGGATCTGCGTTATGGAAGGTCAAGCCGCATTTCATCATTGCCTCTTTGATGGGTTTCTGGAAGCATGTTGTAGCGTGGCGCTATTTCATGAAAGGCATGACAAGCTGTTTTGTCAGTTCTTTGGTGAACAGCCTCCTCGCGTATATCACTTTCCACATGTGACTAGGTCGCAGTGCTTTTTAATAATGGTAAATGCATAATGGTAAAAAATATTGGCTTAACCAAGAGATAAAGTTTTCAAACCTGAAGTTAAGTCGTTATGTTTTAATTAGAAGCAGCATTGTTAAATGCAAAATCTGTGATGGAAGTCAAAGTGAATTGGCTCAAAATGCAAAGGTTTTTATTAAAAGTGATTAGAAGGAATAAGTTGCATAACCGCTATACACAGAGAAAAAGGCAGCTAATCTTTTAAAAAATTACCCCCTTATGACGTCAACCGATGTAACTACCCTCCGCAATTCTTTGTAATTCAACCAAGCAATGCATTCCCTTTTTACTTATCTATCACATGGTTGGCGATTGCGTGATGACGTTTTAAGCATGGTATTTCGTGATATTTCATCTTTGCTGCAACGAAAATTGTTCAATGAAGTTTTGTATCTGACAATTACCAAAGAGGTTAACTATAAAAATTTCTCTAAGGTCGCAGATCTAACAGTTGAGAGAGTAAAGTTGACAGCTACAGAAAGTCCTAGATCTTGTGAATAAAACACCAAAAATATTAACCGATATCAAGAAAAGAAAAGAAGTTGGCTAAGGCACATTTTGGCACAATTGTATATTAAAAACAGAGTTCAAGAGTAGAATAAAAGACGTTTAACAGAAGGAACGATGATGGTGGATGAAATTAAAAATGGAAAAATACAAAAGAATAAAGAGAAGAGCTGAAGGTTTAGAGAAGTGACGGAATGATGTAATAAGAAACCTATGTCTTGGATTATCTTTAATGTTTATTAGAGATTATTTGTAATAATGTAGGTGTGTTACGAAAAATGAGAAAAGTAAAATTTAAATAAAACATTCAAAAATAATGATAGTTGTGTAGTTTTTGTTTTCTAATGCGGTATAAAACTTATTTAGGATTGCAAGTTCAATGCTCGGTGAATTATTTTAAGCAAAGTTGTAAAACTTATTCAAACGATCTGTGCAGAACTATTTCCTGACAAAAGGTAAACTTAAATCTCCACCCTTTTTGCTGGCAAAAAGTTTTTGTATTGGCTAAAAATGAAACAAATTTTATTGGTCTGTCATTTTTCTGCTATGCTACAAAAATTAATGGTTTTACTATAAAGTAAAAACAACTTTTAATATCCGCCTCAAAACCGTATGTTTTGAATAGTCTCAAGAGCGAAGTTGCATTTTGCTCACTTTTTCCCACCGCTTTGCTCTAACGTCATTGCGTAACATCCCAACAAACAATTGCACCGGAATTATGAAACCATTGCGCAATATTGTATAACCTCATATTGGATTAATCTAATGCTACTACTGTATAAAGAGATGAGGATTGCACCATACCCATCAAAGGACCCTATAAAAATTACGTAATCGTTGTGCAATGGCTTGGTATAGGGTGAGTCAAATACTATCATAAGGTGGCAAGAACTTCGTCTCAACAAACTACAGTATTAAAATATTCTACAAGTTAACAAACTTTATGATATCTACACCGCGTTAGAGATAAAAACAGACTTAGAATTGCACCATACCAAGCAAAGGACCCTATAGAAATTACGTATTCGTTGTGCAATGACTTTATGTAGAGCGAGTCAAATACTATCATAAGGTGGCAAGAACTGCGTTTCAACAAACTATTTGAAATATTCTACAAGTTAACAAACCTGATGATATCTACACCTCGTTGGAAATAGAATAAGACTTAGAATTAGTTTCTTCATATAGAATTAGCTCTCTCAGACCTGGGGTTAGCTCCTTTAAACAGGATTAGAACTAGGAGTAGTTCCCTCACATTAGTGTTAATTCTCTCAGATCTAAGGTTAGCTCCTTCGGACCTAGCCTTAGCTCCCTCACGTAAGATTAGCTTCCTCAGACCTAGGTTTAGCATCTCTATATAGAACTATGGTTAGCTCGCTCACATAAGATTAGCTCTCTTGCGTTCGATTAGAACTAGGATTAATTCCCTCAGATCTAGCCTTAGCTGCCTCGCGTAACATTAGCTTCCTTAGACTTAGGATTAGCATCCCTACACAAAACTATGGTTAGCAATCTCAAATAAATTTAATGTCCTTAGACCTAGGTTTAGCTCCCTTACATAAAGTTAGGACTAGGATTAGGGTTAGAATTAGGATTAGGGTTAGAATTAGGGTTAGGCTTAAAATTAGGATTAGGGTTAGACTTAAGGTTAAGATCAGTATTAGATTTAGGCTCGCTAAGATTAGGATTAGGTTAGGGTTAAAATTAGGATTAGGGTTAGGGTAAGGGTCAAGCACCGCCACCAGCACCGCTGCAATTCGCGCCAAATGAGTCATCCTACAATACTTGCGTGCTTTGGCGAGGATAGAAAACCGCTGTTTGTCATAGTTTAATGCACGTTGCTCATTTTTTAAAGATGCTGACCTGTGGCACTGTATTCATTGTCCGGTTTAGAGTCATTTTGTTTGCACGATCTTTCTGGTTGAGATCGGCGTGGACGAGTCAATTGTTGTTTTAACCATTTGAAAACATATTGCTTGATGCGATTCCGTAATCATTGAGATGTTACAATGTTTTTTTAATCAAATGAAATGTAAACTAAGGAAACCAGATCTCAATCAAAAGTGCTTATTAGTTGAAAAAAAATTTGGAAATAGAAAACCTAAAGCATAAATTGTACAACAATTTTTTGTTGATTCAATTAATCAAGATTGAGTTATCAGCAACTGAATTTAACCAAATAGAAGAAAATTTCATATAAAAAGATTTTCTGATACCAAAAATTGCTTAACTCCTGAAAAACAAGCTTTAGAGTTTTCAGAGAAAAACGAAAGCCTACTGACTACATTCGGCCTTGCATTAGACAAGAACAACAGACAAATCGTTGAATATACATGTAAAACCCTTTTTAATTTTTGTTGACAAAAACCAATACCTATATCATAAATTTATCCGACTTTATGCTTCAATTATCCGAAGTTAAAATATTAAAAAAACGAAGTAATAGTTCAACATGAAAGCACACTAGTATCGCGTCTTCTGCTTAAATTTTATATGATCATTTTTGACGCTTGTATAATGATAATCATCCGGTGCCGGATATCCGGTACTATCCGGCGCTCTCGGATATCCGGTACTATCCGGCGCTCTCGGATATCCGGTATCCAGGTATCCGTAAAACGATAAAGCAAGCGCAGCAAGCGCCTGGTGCTATGCAGACAAAAAGAATTTGTTTACACCCTTAAACTATTTCGATAATTACGCAACGGCGTTCTTATCTGGCCTCTTGCTGCGCTTGCTTTATCGTTTTGCTATTGCAAAATATTTTTCTTTGGCGCGCATTGCTATGTTATTGCTATCATTGGCTTGTCTTGATTACCTACCGTCTAAATTAATGCGATTAAAACAATTTTTACTCATTACAGCTCTTCTCTTTTTGACGCGATACCGCCAGTGGTGAGAGCGTAACGAAAAGCTTATGGCCAAAACAGCTTTCTTAAAAGCTATATTAAAATTCTGTCTCACCAACAAGACTCTTTATCTTTTTCTTATCGTTTTTTCATTGAGAGGTCGCATGATATTTACCTACTGCTTCATGCATTGCTGTTTACTTGTATTTTTCAATACAATGCCTGATGTTTAGTTGAACATGGTATTGGTATTTTAGGACAAGTTAGAAAACGCTGCACATCCTCAGGTGCAAGGCCACACTTGCAGGTGTTTGACATGGTGGAATAGCCCCACTTTTTTATGGTTACCAAGATGCGACCAACTCTTCTACGGAGGCGATTCAGTGTTCCATTTAACCTAAATTGCAAATATGCCCTGGTGAGAAGATCAGGTGAAAAGATTCTCATGTCACGACTAGAAGAATGTTGATCAAGAGTCTCTCTTCAAAGCCAAACTCCGAAGCGAGTCTAAACTGAAAATCATTTACGCATAACTGCAAGAGTTTTCCCTGACTGAAGGATGAAAATAAACGACGACTACCGATAATTTCCCTTTTGATCTTGGTTGAAGCAGTGCTGGGTAATATGGGGAGATCGCTAGTAACAATAAGGTTGAGACTTAGTTATCAGGCAACAAGTGTGGTTTAGAGCTGATCTCTTCCATACTGGATAGACATATTCCGCTGTTGAGTAGCACAAGACGAGAGTATAGGTGTTGCTAGAAAGGGACCAAAAAAGCCATGAACCCCAAATATTTTGAATCCGATCATGAAATGAAGGCATTTTGGACCGAAAATAGAAAAAATTTTGTCCAAAAAGTTGATCTCCAAAAAACAACTTCACCATTGTACGCAATCAAAGAAGGAAAATACCTGCTTTCAAAAAGGTGATCTCCAATGAAAAAGGTCTTCTGATGAAAAATTTTGGTTCCCCAAAAATATGCTTTTAGCTTGTCACAAGGCGAGGATTGTCAATTCGAGTAGAGACGGCTAGGCATCCGACTTCATCGAAGTATATTTTTCCAAAATATTATTTTTGGTACTAATCATTGGTTTGGTGTTGACAATGCGATGTTTAAAATATTGGCTGCGATCCAGTTTTGCAGGAAGATGCATTGAATGCGGAAGGCAAAAAAAGCATAGCATGAAAAAACAAAAAGTCTTGTATTTTTTGTTTTTGATTTTGAAAAGGGAAAAATTAGAGATTTCAACATCGTGCCAGGGAAATATACATTATAGAAGGTTGGGAACCATTGCCAGAGAATATTAACCTTTTACAATTGCGGCCCTCTTTTCAAATTATGGGATACCTGATTCCAAACAGAATTTCTTGTCGACAATTTTTCCGCAAAACGGAACATCATCAATCTTTTCTTGCGCCTTGTACCGGATTTCTTGAAAGCTTAACGTGATATTCCTTCGGTCGTCAATGCTAATTTTTTCATTCGTACTTTTCAGGCTGAATGACGTAACGGATGTAACGACTCTGCAAATGCAAATACAGCAATTAAATTGATGCTGTATTGAAGTAAGCTTATTAAAAAAGGGAGCAATTACATACTAAAATTCTTTTTTAAAAGAAATAAGGTGGTCAATGAAACAAAGAATTTTATAGCAAATTTTCAGATGCCTACAACTTTATTGTTTTTAAAAAAAATCAAGCTTAAGCGCTTCACTAAAACTTATCCCCAAAATACAACTTTAACACATAAAGAAAGAAGATGCAAAACTCTACAGTAGCTCCATTCAACTTCTGCATGATGCACTGTTCTCGCAACACCTAGTTCAATGCTAATATTGGCTGTGCGTTGTTGCGCTTACGAAAACGTCACTTCGTACCAATTTTCCTAGCTTGGTTGAGGCGTTTGTCATAGGATCGCATTGTTCTGGTAGTACTGGTACTCCACAGCGAGTATGAACACAACTTACTATGTTTACAATCGCATAAAACAATTTAATGTCTATTTGCTAGATCAGCCAGCAAGAGCACCCAGAAGAAGTAGGGAATATAGTATTATAGGGACATACAGAATAAAGATTTGTTCTTACATTGTAATTTTAGTCTTTGTGAAGGCCATTCAATAAGTCACCTGCATAAAGTAGCATTGGTAAAAGTGCTTGCAATCAAAAAAGTTTTCAGTTACAGGTTTTCCCAAATAACGATAAACGCATCGAAACAACAAACTTGTACTAAAGGGTAGCTCACTTCTTCATAATGTTTGAAGAATAAAAAGTTGATTTATGGGAAGCGGCAACAATTCAACTCTCGTAGATCAGTTTACTTTAACTTCAAAAGTGAAATCTAAGGCCTGTAATGATTAATTGCAGCGCTGAAGACAATTTGAAAGCAATACCGAAGGTAATAACTCATGGTAGTCACTGCCAGGCAACTGCAGACTGTAAATGAGTCAAACTCCACTGCCTTCGCAATATAGAAAGATCCCAACAAGATACTAAAAACTTTTAGACTGCTGGAATGAAGCGCTGGGTATGGAAACAAAAGTATATATTTAGCATGGAAAGTATTTTCAAAATTTGTTTGGCGCTGGGGGAAGTGGAGGGAGGGGAAACTTCCATCTTTGATGTTATATTCTCTAAAATGCTAAATTCAAAGCTGTTTGACGCAATCCGTGCAGATGCTGTACTAAATGTGAAGCTGGCTGAACATGTTATTAAGTAGTAGGAATTGTTACATTGACCTGGGTAAGACAAGAGGCCATTTGGCCCCGGAAATTCCGAAGGACCTCAATGATTTCAACAGAATAAGCGAGTTAAGCAAAAAAAAAGTCATACAAAGGTATTTGTTTAAATGAAGTAAAGGCTACTGTATCTTTTAAACAAATGCAGTCAATTTTAGGTTATCTTATGGCGGCCGTGGTACAACAGCAATTGTTGCGAACTTCAGAACAAAAGATCTGCAGGTTGAAACTCAGAAAAATGAACCGTTGGTACTTGTCGGGAAGGACATCCTGAATTTAGTGAACTGCGTTGCTCCAGCAAAAATGTGATTCAAAAGTAAGCGTGCAGTGGTCGACATAGATTGAATCAGCTCGTCTAAGCCTTCGAAAACCCGGAAAAAGGACGTAAAATTGACTTTTTTATTTTAACCCATCTGGTCTCACATCTCGGCTATCTTTATAAAACCATGTTTCTATCTGATGATTCATACTATAGCAGGTCTAATAAAAAATGTGGATCATGTCTGCACTGTTGATAGTTGCATTTTCGATATTTCTATTGTATTTTATCTTGCTTTACATCCCATTGTCACTACGTTTTTAAATCTTTTTTGTGACTGGTTCAATTTCATCACATCTACAGTACTTCATTCACGGCGCACTCGACCTTTTTTCCGGACCTCGTTAATCCGGATTTCAGTTGATCCTGACAGTGAGTACGGACGGCCGACAAATGAATTCAAACAACGCGCGCCTCGCGTAATGCCAGAAATGCCAGATAGGTGGCTACCGACGCTCGTGAACATGATGTTTTGTCGAAAACACTGAATAATTTTGCCGTTTCGTACAAAAACACAACTTGAGTGAACGGAAAATTAAATAATATAATAAGTTTTCTAAATCCTGTAAACAGTGTAAATTCATTGTACATATTGTTAAGGACGGTTGTTTCATTTTATTTGCATTACAGAAATACATTTGTGTTATGCAGAATTTTTCATGATCCGAACGGGTTCCTGCACCATCTAGTCCGGAAAACGAGGGTCGAGTGTACTTTGAATTGCGCTAACAATTTTAGTTGGTTGCTGCCCGATTTTCTATACCGGTAATACAATAGGCTAGGCCTAGCATGGTCGCAGCCAGGATTGTGATGCGGCAAGATAGAGGTTTGCTTAAAAAAATAACGTTCACTTGAGTTTTTAAAAAATGCATAATTTTTTCTAATTTTAGAAAAGTTCTTTCAAAACAGGTTTTTTAAGTCTTTAAACTATTAATTGATTGAGTACAACAACTCCGGGGAGAAAAGTGTCCCTCCGCCAATCTTTCTGCCACCCATCTGGCCCAAAAGCTTATCCAGGACTCGGGTGGCAAACGTATTCTCAATCGTTTGGGTAACTTGCCTTGATTTAGTTTGCTGCATGAACTTGGATTTTTGTGAGTTGTGCTTTGGTTGTTTTGAAAGAGGAGTTGTTTTAAACTGAACCAAAAATATGAATCATCACTTTGCTTTTTTTTAGTGTCTAATGTTAAAGGCTAAGGAGAAATGCAGCCAGGGACGTCAAATGAGAATGACTAGACCGGATAAACATATTTTGAGAAGGTAAAATTCTCAAAACATGCCAATCAAGAATTGATTTTAATAATGGCCTATAGTCATTTGCAAAACTTTGGTTTCGTCGAACCAATCTTTGATTTTGAATTGCCAGTACGAAAGGGTATGTGACTTTCTGCAAATATTTCACAGAAGCTTATAATTGTTCACGATATAAACATATGCTTAACTTCAATTCCCACAAAGCAATAATTGATTACTATTCCAAAAATGCTCATTTTTTTGACATTTTGGGGGCCCGCCGTTATTTGTTTAAGGATTTAGGCGATCTCATACTGCTTCCAATGACGGTAAATGATTGCTTACTTGGTTTATGTTTGCCTTCTTTTGTCAAACAAGCAGTAGTAGAAATTAATGTTAAGAGTAAAACATATATGGAAGAAAAGTGTAAGAGAGTGAACGCTGGAGCAAGAGAGTGGCCATGTGCATTGTGGAATTAGTTCAACACCTACAGCTTGAATTTTTATATTTTCTTCATATTTGCTGTGAATCGAGAGTACAAATAGACTGTCACAACTTTTAGCTTCTTTTGCTGGCAGCCGTAGCGGCATGAGATTAGAAAACATTTTTATATGTTAGATGCATATCTAACATTCTCATTTAAAAAGGGGCCAGATTGCATTAATTACTATGTGAGTACCAATGCTACAAATTAGGCTACGATTAAACTAGGCCTGCAATGTTCAAAACATTTTGGATAATCCTCCCCCCCCCTCCCAAACCCCTAGATCCGTTACTGTGTTTCCATCCTAGATTCAAGTTTTTGCCTTTGCTTCAATACGTCATGCAATTTTATGTCCACATCACACTAGACTACAAAATACGAATACAACCGATTCAGTCCACTTCAAAAAACTTAAATTTTTGCGTATTTTTGTATTGCCAGTAGAAGTTAAAATTTCGTGGGTAGTTAAACTGGTGGTAACTAAGAAAGTTATTTGGTCAATTAAACCTTGAAATTTTATCGAATCAGATTTGGAGTTGAATAATAAGAGAGAGAGAAAAAAGAAAGTTCGATAAACTAAAATTTGTTGCCATGTATCGATTAGCAAGAGGAAGAAAGGCGTAAATCTTTGAACATGCAAAATTTTTCATACTGGGAAACAAATTTCCCTTACTCTTGAGGTACCCTTTATTTTGAATAAACCAGCGGAATCTAAATAATTTTGATGAAATCTTCCAATTTGATGTATTTTGTTAGCGAATATTACTTAAGCGGAAGCAGCGAAAGACTATTAAGCTACAATATACGATACTGTTGCTCCCCCTTCCTGAACCAACGGGCAGCCTGTTTCAAAATGCACAATAATGGAAGCCAGATGTGCAATCAAAATTTTGATTAAGGAAAGAGGATAGGATACCACAGGGGGAAAATTTCGACCGGAGCTATGTCCAAGTTATCCGTTTGCGCTGGCCGGGGCCAGAATCGGGGTTCACTAAACTCTGAATCAGACCATTTTATGTTTTGATGAAGTTTGTTGTGGAATAAATGCCGGCTTATCTGACCGTAACGTTGACGTTTCAAAACTTCAAAAAAATACTCAGAAAAAACTTTGTAAAATATACTTTTTGGGCATTCAAACAACTATTTCCCATTGGGCAATACGCTATTAGTATGAATTCCAAGCAATACTTTTTAAATGATTCAAAGACACCTGATCCCGGCTTTTATAAAAAGAGCCCTGGCTAAAACTGCCATTCAGGACCGGTGTCCTGGTATATTCCTAGAGGGGAATAAAACTTGATTAGTAACTTACTAGAATTTTGAAACAAGCGCAAAATTTTCGCAATATCAGAAGCAGTCTGTAAAAAGAACTTCAAGATTATAAATGCTAAATCGTTTTCAAATTTTTCCACAGCCTACATGATAGTGTTGGTGGAGGGAGAGTTTTTTTCTTGTCCCAATTCTTTCTCTACGCCCCAGATAAACACTGAACAACTTAAGACAAACAATGAAAAAAGAGGAGGAAATTATTAATCAAAAAATCTTGTAGTCGTGTTGAAAGCATTGTGTCATCAAAAATCCAATGCGATTAAAAGGTCGCAATTATTTCTTTTTCATCTAACTAGCACTATATCTGACTGCTCATCCACTTAATTTTACTTCGTCTTACTTTTTGTGTTCCCCTATCTATTGCAGAGTGTTGCAAACCTAACGATGAGCCCACGTGTTATTAATACAAGCAACGTATTCTCTTAAACGCTTTGCTACACTCTTAGCTGAATCAGGTCATACAAAGACCGCAAGCTAATTGTCTGCTTTGCAAAAAATGATATAGCACAAATGTTTATTTAATTTTCGATGCTTTGGAGCACCCAAGCACTATCTACGGTTCACAAAACAAACTACAAAAATCCACTACTTCAACCGTAGAGGTGCTCCAGTGTCTAAAACGTCCGCTGCGCAGTCGGTAGGCCTGGCTTGAATTCCCTTGTCAAGACATACCACAACCTTCAAAATACTATTGGCAAATCTTCTGCTTACTGCTCAACAACAAGAGTGATGTAGAGCATCAAATGTTAAAGCTTTAGTTTCTCAGTCGCAAGAAAAAGAAAGTGCAACGGGCCTCAATGGCCTGAGCAGGCAGCCACTGTCGTCACTGCCACAACAACAACTTATTACAACTCGCACTTCAAAATCAACATTCTTTCAGACGTTGCAGTTTGTCGCTGGGCTTACTATTCGACCTAACGAGACTTCAGTGTCTTACTCCAAAGATAAGGCGTTGCCTGCAAGAAAAATCAAATTGCAATCAATCCCGAAAGTAGAAGTTGTTTTTGCGTTAGAATGGGAGATTTTTTGTTGGTGGTATTGGCCCCATTGACCGAACGTCAAACTTACAAGCGGAATTCTGTGGCTTCAGTGCTCAGAGCGTTACACGCTCTAAGCTTACGCTACAGGTTAAAGTAGCAGGACTTGCGCCAATCGCTTTGACTTCTATGAGAAGCTGTTGCATGAAACTACATGGTAATGTCACGGTATCTTGTATTCTCTTTTCACCTGGTCCTCAAAATATTCATCTCATACTTTGAGAAGCATTTTCACTTGACGAAAGGGAAAGTCACTAAAAATAAGTTACCAATTAACAGAACGTTGTCAATAGGCCGCCCGAGAAGTAGAGTTCAGCAGCGTTGAGAGCAGTAGCGTGGCGTAGGTATTTGCCGCCCTTTGCAAAACCAAAATATGCAGCATCATTTCTGATCAAAAAAATTATAAACATCGTCGTTATGACTCTTACTACTTTTTGATATCGGGCCGGGGTCAATCTCTTGTCCGGTGCTTAATATGCGAAGATAAGTTCAAAAGCGCTTATCAGTCGCCAATTCGACGTATTCAAATCGAATTTCATTTGCTGGATTGCAATTTTTTCAAGATTTTTCTAAGAAATAACGAAGCAAAATGATTCATTTTACAGCATAAGCGTCGCAACCAACTCAGCTATTTGTTCAAGACAAGACCTTTTCAATCAAAAAACTTCCAAATCGCTTTCGATGCCTTGCCCGAATATAGAACACGTTGTTTGTACAATGTACAATGATCACCATTGGGCACCCAAGATCGACTTTGGCATTTTGCTTTTTAAAATTTAAGCAGAAGACCGGCCAAACACAAGTAAAGCAATTCAGTTTTCAATTACGTCTAGTCCCAAGGATTATCTCGTAGACACGTTCTTTGACATTTTTATGATGTTTACTTTGAAAAGCTCATTCTAACAAGATTTTTAAGTCCACCGCTTAGCGGCTAGCTTAGTTATCTAACTTTCGTATGAAATGTCATTCCAAAGTAAAACTTTGATAATACAACATCTAGATTTATCATGAACAAATATAAGTTGCTTAACTTCAGAAAAAACAATCTCTGATTTCTTATACGAGGTAGTCGGCAATTTTACTGCACTCAAATTCAAAGTAAAAGTTTAGACACTATTTTACCCCAGCGAAAATAAAAAGAGGTGGCTGTGATTAGTTTTATCTTAGAAATTTCTGAACGGTAGCAACATTACAAAAGTGTTTTCGCTACAAAAGCCGCACGCTGCTGTTTTTTGTAAGGTTTTACAAACAATAGAACAGCTTACAATGTTTTTTGTTGTCTTATTTGAAATCCAATAGCGTTGTTCAATGTATTTATTTCCTATGCTTGCGTAGTTAGTAGTAGCTTTAAGATAAAACAACTCGAAGAACTGGTAAAAAGAAGTAGCTGTTGCATGTAGAGGATGTAGCAAAATTATGAAATAGTGAAACAGCAGAGCAGTACAAACCACATTTAGAAGCTGGAGCTGGATTTGGTGGAAAGAAAGGTCAAAGCAATAAAATTATACAAAAAGATATATAATGCCAGATAAAAGTAAACTTTTGAAGAAAGTGGGTTGAAACTGATCGTTTTCTTCTCAAGACGACCTTCGCATCAGCTACGAGTTTATACTTTACTGCAGCATAGATGGTGCTAGACGCTACTTGGCAATTTAGGCTCGGCATTTTTATTACCGTACTTTACACTCTACTAATGAGACCCAACAAAGTCGAAATCGGTCGCCGGTCATTTACATGCTGAAATAGAAAGTTGTGTGGTACAGTAAAATATTGGTAACTGGTTTTGAGCAATTTTTCCATTGACTTTAGAGCAGCAAGCGAATGGTTTCGGAGAGGACTGAGGGAAAACGAACAAATGCTTCAAGAATTGGTTTGGCCAAGTAAAACAATTGTTTTAAACAGTAGTATATTTAGAGATAAACCACTGCGCCATACGCCCCCTACTTTTTGAGTCGTGACAACAGCGGAAGAAAAATTAGATTAATGTGCTTGCCCACCACACTTGGATTTCAAAAGAAAAGCTCATTCACTCAAAAAAATACCTAAGGTCTTCAACCTCAAGTTGATCCTTGAAAAAATGATTTTTGCTTAACACGTGGTACTAAAGAGCTTAAATTTCACGCTGACCTCCAAAAAAGATTAACAACTCAACTTGGCGTTATCCCCTGCTTGAAAATATTTGGTACGCTTCTGGGTTCAAGACAAGACTTCAACGATTAAACAATTTTTCAAGGGTATTGAAAATTCGGTTCGGTAAAACAGAAGTGTAACAGGGTGGGAAGGCCGTTCCCACCTCTTTTTGGCCTGAGAACGTGTTTCTAAAATATTTTGATAAAAGGCCTTTCCAAAAATGCTTTACAATCAGGCCACACCTTCTCAATAAAGCAATAGCATGTTTAGCTTTTAGGCTGCACCATAGGCACTGGACCAACGCATGCTATACACAGGGGTAGCCGAACCTCGGCTCTTTAGGTCCTTGAATGCGGCTCTTTTGACTCGTGTTGTATTTGTGTACTGTCATGTAATGTAGTGGTGTGCAAGCTGCTGTGCGCCACGTCAAGTTTGAAGGTCGGTGAATCCCTGATTTCGTGCTGTGGCAATTATGATTTCCAAACAAAAGTTCAACACCTTTTATTTGCACGGAGAATGTGTAAATTTTTAGACGGAAAATGTATCAATTCATTCCAAAAATTACAAGCGGCTCTGTCAATAATGGCCTCTTTCGTTTTTGGCTCTTTATTACGGCAACTATGGCCACCCCTGCCATTGACAATTAGACATATAGAAACTCGTGGCTTCTTTCGTCGTTTGAGCTATTCGTTCTGAACATTATGAAGGAAAATGTACACACACTGCGTGAGCGCTCATGCTCTGTTTGCCAGTCATCAGTGGCCACCACGACGGGTAGACTGCTTGGCCTCACCACTTGTCTGCCACATGAAGATGGAGGCATCCCGTTAAGTGTCTTGCCCAAGGACACAACAAGCAAGCTTGCCGGCTTGTTCTCCACACTATCCCTATTGTGCTGAGCGCCAAGCAGGGAAGTTGCCAATACCATTTTTGAAGTCCTTTGGTATGACTTAACTTGGGAAATGAACTCCCGGTCTACCGACTGCGAAGGGGACGCTCTAACCTCTACGCCATCGCGCCGGTACAATTCGTGGCAGACAGATGAAGATAGCACCTATTCAAAAAAATCTACAGCAGATGGGCATTGAAATCTCAATTTCTGCTTCTGAAAGTTGTAGGAGAGTATTGTTGTGTGGTGTCACTTCAAATTGCTTAACTGAAGCAGATCAAATGTAGGTAGAATGCCAAAGCCTATACCAGAGATGTACAAATCACATTGTTTTAAATCACCTACGATTTCGATTACACACCATGTCATCGAAATCGATTACGATCATTTCGCCTTGTAATTGTCTCGATTACGATTAGGATTACAATTACATGGTTTAGCGAGCTGCAAACAGTGACGCTGTTTCGACTTATCAGGTCACTTCAGTGCAGTTGGTGACCGTTAATTAGCTAGAGGCTTTAAATAAATCATAGTTTAGACCGTCACGCTTGTGGGATCTATACAAGGTCCAATGTAGTTGATGGTTTGTCAATACTCTGTGAACCCGTATTACTCGTGAATGAGTGGCGGTTGTCGCAGGTGCGCTATGTCTGACAAACTGACCAAATATTAGTGCTGTCACAGCCCAGTTTCTTTAAAGTAGTACAAGAGGCCAGTGATGCACGTTTAGCGAACTGTAGGCAGTGACACTGTTTCGACCCATCATATCTCTTTAGTGCAGTTAGTAACCGACATGTAGTCAGAGGCTTTAAATAAAGCATAGGCTAGAATGCCGCTCATGTGGGAGCTAAATTAGATCCATTGTTGTGGAAGTTTGAAAAACAAGATTTAAATCTCAGTCAAGTAACACCAATGTACACCTGCAATGTATAAATTACATTTTTCCGGGTCTATCACCATTACACACCATGTAATCAAATGTGATTACCATTACGCAAAAATTCCGAAATCAATTACAAATTACCGATGACGATTACAATCTTATACACTCTGGCCTATACATTTGTAGAATAACAACCGTCAGAACTGAAATACCAAATTTGAAACAATTTAAAAATTTTGTTGCCAGTAGCTCTCACACGCTTAATGTTTTACCTGCACAACCTGGGTAAAATGTCTCTTGAAAGTAAAACAAAAAGCCTTTAAAAACTTCTGTGGTAGCAATTTAAACATTTAAAAATTTTGAGACTAATGCCGTCCCAAGTATTTAGGAAATTATTGCTTACTCAATGGCTTATAGCCGAAACGTAAGAGCTCCCGCTGCGATAGATAAATGAGACCGTCTTATGAAACGCAATTTGATGGAGTTCCCGATCAATACTTGACGGATGTGCCGCTCCTAAATGTGGGAATACCGGGATTTGGTTATTTTAAGATATTCACGCCACTGCGATTGCCATCGTTTCTGTAAAAGCGCTTATGTCTGGTCTTTTGTGGCATGCTTTTGAGAAAATATTTTCCCAAAGCTTTATGCTTGAAAGAGCGTATGAATCGAAAGCAATTTTGTTAACAATTCTGATAACGAGTTTTTATGTCAATACTTCTATAAAATTTTTAACACATTTTTGGTTCAAAGTTTTGTCTTAGTTAATTGACTAACGCTTTTGTTTCAGATAAATCTGTAATAAGCTATGTGCAGTGAAATTGGACCCAAACTTTTATTGTAAAATGTCAAACTGGATTTATAAAATTACATTTGGCAATCTACGAACGGCTTCTATACTTTTTGGATTTGTAACTGCTGTGAGTAGCGTGTCTACTAAATGGGTTATTATTTAAGATTCAAAAACTAACTAAGCTATGTTACAGTCAAAGCCTTGAGAAAAAACTAATAAAAGATTCTAAATTTAAGTGCGCAGGCGTCCATGATGCCCATAAAAAATTGTAGTCACAGCTAATGCATGCACTTTACGCATTGAAGTTTTACCTTTTGCTGTCCAGCAATATTTTCCATAAAAATGCTACTAAAACCGCTAACAACATAATATCATGTTGAAGGCTGAAGTGAAAACGGTCAGTTTTTCCTGCGATTTTTTTATGGCTTTAGTTCGCTGGTACATGGCTTTTAGTCCTGCAAATGGCCCTACTCAGAGATGTTCAGAGTCCACACACTAAACCCGGTACTGCTCAGCAAACTACCAATTGATGTTGACGTAAGGCTAAGCTTAAACTCGAAGCACTTTTGAAATTTAACGTCAGTTCAACGGGGCCTTACTAACTTGAATCTTTCTAATCAAATGGCAAACTTTCGTTTTGGAGTTTTACCCAATTTTTTGGTGTTGTTAGCTAATTTTTTTCCTTTGCAGGCCCAATTCTTCATTGAAATCTTGTTTTTTGTTTGTTTTGCTGTCTATGTAGCTGCTCCTATTCCGACCGGTGGGTATTTTTGTGGATCGTTGTCATGTTTTTATATCTTTTATTGGTGAGGCCACGATTCGGAAAGGTGCATGTAGGCCTAAAAAGTTTCATTGTTATATTTGATGAAGCTGTTCATCAGGATATAAAACCAAAACTTTTATTTTTTTGAAACGATCTACTTTATCAAAGAAATTTGTGTGGTTGCCATTCACCAAAAGGAGAAGAGGCAAGATTTACATTTTTTTGTAAAACCTTAATGCATAATCGCAAGCAAAGAGTTAAACAGAGTTCCTTTTCTAGCTGCCGTCCTGTTGATTAATTCTTCCGCATTGTCTATATTTGTTTTGTGTGATTATTGGCATCTTCATCCTCCAAACTTGCAAAACATCTTTGGTGGCACTAATGGAGTGGCCCAAGACTGTTCGGGTCGGTACTGTGGCTTCTCATTACGTTTTTGTTCAATGAAGATAGTTAGCGTGAATTGTTTGCTTGTTGATATTGCCGTAAAATGTTTTTTTTCAAATACACTGTGCGAGGGAATCTCAAAGTCTCAAGGCCAAGCTTTGAAAAAGGCATTTCACTTTACAAAGAAGCATTGGACTATGTCCAATATTTAATAGCTCACTTCACAAGCGCACCACCAAAAAAGCATCGTCATTCCAATGAGACGATAAAAAGAACTGTCACAGCTGATTTTCCAGAAAAGGATGTTCCACCTAAACGTGGTCTAGGAACAACAGCGGCCTAGTGACAAGTTTACCTTAAAATTTTGCAGAATTTTGTACAACAAATAATTTATTTATCTCAGATTCACCAAAAATTCACTAATTATTGAAAAACAGCTGAAAAGTTTTTTTCGAAAAGGCACTTCTGTTCCATTCCTACTTCAAAGAAACGGAACCACTGTTTGGAGCAAGCAAAAATACGCTGGCTTTGAAACATGATTTTGCTCACTTGTCACGATGGCATCATCTGACTGTATACAAGGTCCCTAATGGCTTCACTTTTTAAATTCAAAATGCTGGTTGTTTGACATCTTTTACTCCTTACAGCATAACGATTTTCTTGGTTATTGCATTAACCGTGCTTTATTTTTCAGCGATTCAGGTTTTTTACGGAATCGCAGCTGCATTTTCTCTCATTTTTCTTCTGTTTTCCCTTTTGTTCGTTCATGGAGTTTCAAAGGTAATTATAGATCTATTGTCACTATAGCTCTACTTTAATAGACAGCTCTAAAGTGCTTTTGTCAGCCTAACCTCTTGAACTGAATCGTGATCTGCAATGAAGATTTCCCGCAATTACAGCGTATTGGCGGAACATATTTTCCGGCTCTGCTGGTCGAAGTTTCTCGTCCTTCGCCGGATCGGAATAATAAAGCTGCTCAACCAGCTCGTTGTAGGAGGTGAATTTCAGGCACCCATTATAGGGAGTTAGCTTTGTTGATATTGAGGCTTTCCGGAAAAAATTTGTGTTCACGACTGGTTTGAGATGGATTACCTCTTTCCTCTGGCTTGATGCCGATCAGGTGTGCCGTGTAAATCTGAATTAAGGTTTCATGCTAAGCCTCAGTCTCGAGGAAGGAGAGAGGTAAGCACTCAGACACATACACACGCACACGCACGCATGCACACCAATATAGCGGTGGCCGCTTAGCCAAGCTAAATTTTCGTGTAGCTTATAAGCGGTGGGATCACTAAGACAATGCGCCTCAGGCTTGAGAAAAATCTACTGATCTTTTACTCCCCAACGTTTTTCCGGGAAACAACCAATGCTCACTGTGTTGAATCCGACCTACACAAGGTAGGCTGTTGAGGTAGATATGCACAAAATATGAAGTTTCCTTTTGGCCTTTTTCCTGCTTTTGCCTTTTTATCTTCCAGCTTAACGCTTTAATTGATGGTTAATGCCTAATGGTAATTATTATTTTTCTAAATGTGAGGTGAAGCTTTTTGAGGGTTGCAATAATGCTATGTACTCTACGTATAGCGATGACGCTGCATGTCGAATGCTTTCTATGTAGGATGAATGCGGCTGGATGCGACCGTGGTTGTTTTCCCAAGCTAGTGTTACTTTGACTGAAACAGTGCTATCCTTGATTGCTTTTACGGTCTTGAGCGATCTCCGCGACATCCTGAATTTCTACAGAAACGCTTGGAATCTTCTTGTAAGTTATCTGCTCTCTGTTTAGCTGGCCAAAATCTGTCGTTTTGCGAGGGCTGAGGATTTGTTGGTTAAAAATAAAGTGTTGACGACGCGATCGAGAAGGTTGAAGCGCCGTTTATGGAGGCAACTGACAATTATTGTCGGTTTAAACCAAGCAATGGCAACTGACAATCATTGTTAGTTAAACCAAGCGGTGGCAACGTTGTGGTACACTTGGCATAGACTTCTTTGCGATTTTTCTTTCTTGCAGCAGTCTACTGGCAAAAATGCACTGTGCTAGCTATACTACTAACCAGGGGTGTAGTAGTGTAAACAGTTTCCTGATTGTTTCAAACTAACCTGACTAGAAAATGTATATTACTACTCAACGCTTTCCCACTCTATTTGTGCGTTCCCATACTTATTTTTTTAACATTACATCCCTTCTATTAACTCAGAATTGGGTCTGAGCACAACGTTGTTCTAGCACAACCAATTATTACATAATACGTAACAACTATGACGTAATTTGTTTGCTGACGACCTCGTGGTTTTTGCTCTTCCTATCATTCATGAGCACATCTTTACGGGTAAACCGAATAACGTGTTGCCCTTGTGCAAGCGTTCAACAGTTGAAGCACAGCGTCCTTATTGCATTTCTACTTCAAGACACTGAAATTAAGCAAAAAATAATGCCGCTTCGGTAATTCATTGCGTGCTCAACAAGTTAGTTTCATCACTTGCTAATACCAAACCACCACTGCATCTCGCTAAACTACCGTTGTCGATGGCAAGAGACCTTTGAAACTGTGTGGGTAGGTCAACGTTTCTTGTTCCATCAAAACACTTAAAAACTTGGTGAGCCTATTGAGCAAAAAACTTTTTAGCAAGTCTGGTTTAGCTTTCCGTCCAGGGTAAAATTACGTAGGTGGGGCTGAAGTCTCTTTAGTCATGGTGCTTTGCTGTTGTTTATGCGTATGACTCATGCGTTGATTGCAAATATTTATTGACTGAGTAAGCTAGGGCGAGGAAAGACTACTTGAACCCACCGCCCATTAAGCGCCTTTCCCAAGAACACAACAAATGAACTTGCCTGTCTGTATTACACCACAAGAAAACTTAATCCAGATGTACCGTCCGCAAAACGGGATCTTTTTACCTATATACATCACAGTTAACCTTCGTAGAGACACCCAACCATTTTATCATAAAAAGATGAAATATGGTTTCGATTTGCCTCTTCTCCGCCACCCCCTCAAAAGTCTTTTAAAAAGCTCACGCTTTCTTTACTTCTCGAAAAAAATATTTGCTTTCGACTCAAAGATTTGTTCTGTTTAGCAATTTCAAACTGGTAATCAACTTTTCATCGGGAATGCTTCCTCGTGTGACCCGATTACCGGAACCATGCTTCCACAAGCAGGGCACGGAATTACGTTCGTTGCGTATTTTGCACAGCAAGGAGCAAACGGATGGATTGCATTCCTAATTATTCTAATGCTTTTCAAATTCTTTTTAAATGTGAGTAGAAGCTACAATTATCAATAACTTTACCACTGGAACGACAGAATCGATGCCCCAGGCCCGTACCACAAACAGTTATTGAACTTCAACCCATTATTTGGGAGATTGTTTTCTTCCAACTTTCCTCAAATTCTTGTTGAATTCCTAAGCTCTCTTTTTTGATTGTCGGGTGAAAAAGAAGCAAATAATGACCTTGGTTATGCGTTAATGGGGACAAACACAAACTTAAAGCGACAAATGAAAGGTGAACTATTTGTTGTCATTGCTGTGTTAATGACATAATTGAGTTCGTTGAGAAACTGTTCAGTTTGTCAATGACCTTGCGTTCAAGACTTACTATGGCTGTGTTGTTATGTGCTTCTGAAAAGGACTTTACGGTAATTCCTCTTGCATTTGGTAAAAGTTCGCAGTGGCAGCAGTATTTGTGACTCCGTTCACGGAATATAATCTGTTGTCAGTTATTCCACATTACTTTTGCGTTCAATCCTCCTATCATGTTGCCAAAAGTCTTTGCTTACGCAGCACATTTGGCCGACATGCAATGCGAATCGCTATCAAGCATTCGTTTAGATAATATACTGTATAGGCAATCGTTCAGCTTTTACTTTTATTTGCAGAAAATATATTTCGACTATTGCATAGTCGAAATACATTATTTGAATAAGGAACTGATGATGACTATTACATAGTCGAAATATATTTTCCGTAAATAAAAGTTAAAGCTGAACGATTGCCTATATTTAATTATCTAAAAGATGTAGATGCGGCCATCGGTGATCTTCAGCTATTATTGCTGAGTTTTCGGTTGGTCAAACCTTTTTGACTAGATCCCTTTACAATTTAACTACCTTGGTAGTCACAATGACCGCTATCAAGTATAGTCACGAAGTTAATTCGAACCCGTTATCACAAGAGTGCACTAAATGTTGACGCTTAAAGCTTCTGTCAAGATAACTTTTGAAGATCAACGTAACTGTTAAGGGTTAGAAGGAAAATAATTTCTAGTGATTTACAAGATTTGGGTTTAAATAACTTTTCTCCATTCAGCTACACTGCATCACGTGATTGTGACAAAGTTTGGCATTAAGGTAACTGATGCTGCAAAAGTTCCTACCAAAGAAATCAATGTTTATCATCTTACGAATTTGAAAACCGCTTATAGCTACAATACACCGCGCTCAACTCACCTTACGCACAGCCGATCTACGTTTTCAGATCGTCATGTTTTACACTGGTTACGTTCACTACCGAGATCTACAGAGAGGAGAAGGCAGACGAAAAACTTACCGAAGTTGAAAGAAACAACGTACATTGCCTAAAAGATGAAGCAATTCCACATCTTCATTAAAAAAGCAAAACCCTGTACATATCTTAGCATTGTAGCGGGCTAAGACGACCAGGAAACTGAGTATAAAACGAAAAGTTCTTCGTCAAAATCCTAGAGATTACATGTGCTTTGGTTTTTAATTAACGTATAGCAGATTTATTGTTCTTTGCAGCAACCGTTGATGCATTTTTCAGTGTATTTATGTACTGCTTCAGAGTCCAAGGAAATCGGTCTATACTATAACGTTGCTACATATTTAAGCTATTAGATCTCTCTGTTACAGTAAAGTCTTTGTCATCCATAGTACAGAAAGCAAAAGTGACGCTTGTAATCAACAAAAAACGTAGTAGTAGTTATTCAGTTTTTATCCGGTGTTTTCCCCTTAGCAGGGATGGCTGAATTTACCCCATTTCTTCTGCAATTTTCAGTGCAGTCTTCCAATTCCAAAACCTTTCCTTCAAGTCTTCTATGTCTTTGCTCATGATAACAAGGTCATCCGCATGCAGTAATTCATTAACCACATCCCTTCTTGCATTTTCTGTAATAATGTCCACCACTATCGCGAACAATAGTGGCGACAGCACAGATCCTTGATGTACACCAACTTTTACTTTAAATTCCTCTGAATATGCAGATCCCACCCTTACTCTTGTCTTTGCACCATCATACAAGCTCATTACTGCCCGAACCATTACTTCTGATGGACCCTTCTTTCTTATGGCCCACTCCATCTATTTTCTTGGCACTCTATCAAAAGCTTTTTCCATGTCAACAAAACACATATGCAACTTCTTGTCCTTCTTTTGATATTCCTCCTGCATTCTCCTCACAATGAATATCGCATTCACTGTTCCTTTTCCTGGCATAAATCCAAACTGCATTTCATTCAAATTGACTAGTGTTTGCATGCGCCTCTCTAGTACCCATTCAACAATTTTCATAGCATGTTCTAGCAGTTTCACTCCTCTGTATGAACCGCAGCTCATCACATCACCCTTTCCTTTAAAGATAGGTACAATCACATTTGTTTTCCACTCATCAGGCATTCCTCTACTATCCATTACACGATGGCACAGTTCCATCATCACTTTAACTCCGATTTCGCCACTTGCAACTATCATCTCCACACTTACTTCAGATGGTCCAATTGCCTTTCCTGATTTCATCCTTTGCATTGCTTCCACAATTTCATTACAAGCCACTTTTTCCACTGGTCCTTCTACTACATCAATTTCCACCATGTGGTCCCATTCGTTTTCTTCATTCCTGATCATTTCCATGTGTTCCTTCCAAATTTTTGCCCTATCTTCTTCAATAAAACCCAATCCGTCTCTTCCTCTTAAGCACCTTTCTTCTTCCAGATCCTTCCCTTCCTTTTTTATTCTTCTAAGGAAGTAGAAAACACTATTCAAATTCTGATATAAATTATTAAACTCCTGATTAGTTTCTACTCTCATAGTTCTAGCCACAGTTTTTCTCATTTGATTTCTTAAACGTTTGTATCGAGTCTTATTTTCTTCTGATGGAAACCTGTACAGCTCTTTAAATGCCGCCTTCTTTTTTGCTATGATATCCTTGACCTCTTCATTCCGCCACCACAAGTCTCCTTGATCTCTCCTAGACTTCTTCTTTCCACACATTTCATCACATGCCTTTAGAATACCATCCTTGAAAGTTTTCCACAAATCAGATGCATCTGTGCTTACTAGTTCTTTTATTCTTTTTCAAATTTTGCCCTTGTTCGGTTTTCATTCAATTTCCAAATCTTTCTTTTTATGATTCGTTGCTTTCTCACAACCTTTTTATCTAGATCTGCGACCACCAGCCTGTGCTGAAGTTCCCTTTGGAATCACTTTCACATCCCTTATATACTTTCTGTATTTTTCCCCCACAAGCACAAAATTAATTTGTGTTTCACATCCACAGGTACTTTAAGTGATTTTCCTTTTATCTGTCTTTTTAAACCAAGTGTTTGCCACGCACAGCTCTCTTTCATCACAAAACTCTAGCAATTTTCATCCTTCTGCATTTCTTTTCCCAATACTATTCCCCCCGTATACACCTTCAAAACCCTCAGCACATTTCCTCACATGTCCATTAAAATTCCCTAAAGAAAACAATGATTTCTATAGCACTTCCAAAGTCCCACTCACTCCCCATTTCATCATAAAAACGAACTTTTTCTGCGTCTGGTCTTCTGCTTTATGGCCCATACGCACATATTATGCGCATCACTTTTCTATCTAAAGTTAACACAATCGCCATTACTTTATCACCTTTCTCTTCTAATTTCCACAACGCTTTCAAATATTTCTTCTTTCACCAAAATTCCAACCCCTCCGAATCCTGCATCATTTTCTGACCACTACAGTTTATACCTTCGTCCCGAAGTACCCACAAAACGAGCTTCTTGGCCTTTCGATCTTACTTCCTGGATGCAGTACACATCGACTTTTCTCTTCCTCAGTTCTTTATACACTTCCGTTTTTCCTCCACAAAGACTTCCCACGTTTAATGTACCAAATCCCATGGCATTCAGATTTAAACCCGGAGATTCTTAGCACCCCCTGCTCATTTAAGAGCTACCGGGGACTGGGGGCTATTTGTATATTTCTTCTGGTCATGGGGATTTACTGGAGCAAAATTCTTCTACAGGGAGCATGCCCTTGCTTACCCCCAACCTCAGTTTTCTGACACGAGAGGTCCAACCAAGCAACTAAGCTGGCAACCCCACCATTAACAGTCAGACTGCAATTGGTAGGTACGATTGCTAATTTTTTAATCGTTAATATGAACATCAATGAAATTCAAGATTGAGTGTTTTTATTTCCACATTGCACAATTTATTTACAAATAAACGTACAATTTATATTCAGATTACCTTTAAATTTAATAGTACAGCTTGTACATTTTATTTCTATATTTTGACATGTGTAGTATAATCAAGCGGGAGAAATCCTATGAAGCGTCTCTTCTAAGAGCACAACGTAAAAACTTATGCTTAAATACGTACGGTACATTTCGGCGCACAAGGCGACCTACGAATAAGACGACCCCCAAGACTAAGCTAATTTCTATAGAATAGTAAACGAGTGGCCAAATGGCGGCTCGCGAGCCCCATGCGGCTCTTTCAAACCATCTTTTGTGTACAGCAATGAAGTGTAAGAATGTCTAAATTGCGGTTTGAATTGTGTGGCCGGTGGAAAGCCGCACATGCACTATATCGTCTGCTCGAAGGAAAAACTAAAGAGTGATCCCTAAAAAAAAGAGAGATCATTACCCTTTCTTTGGATCGAGATTGCGTGAATTCTGTCTCAGAATTGTGTGGCAGCCTATTTAGTAAGGTTGGCCATTCCACCTCTAGGACGAAGAAATCTACTATCTTCAGTGTTGTCAACGGGAAAAAAAGGCTGCATTCCCTCCTCGAACGGAATGTACGGTAAGTAAAAGTCGTGTAACGGCTCTTTCAGTCATGGTCTCTACCGATTTTTGGCTCTTTGCTACAGCACTGGTTGGCCACCCCTGGTACAGTGCTTATTATTTTATACTATTGTACTTGTCATTTAAGACGACCCCCAACTTTGGAGGGTAAATTTGGGGACTGAAAAGGTCGCGTGATACGCCGAAATATACGGCAAAGATAAAACTCTCTCAATCGCAACATGTTATTGCTCCAAAATGACACCACCAAACTAGAGATGATTAAATGTTTCACAAATTGCTACATGAAAAGGCTTCAATTTTCACAGTTATCAGTCCTTTGCATTGGTGGAGCCAGCTGGGCCTGCATAACTGTTCAATGTCCAATCTAAAAGTGCCTTGTTGGTAACAGTCCCTGATTTCATCATTGTGTAGTGTGATGAATAGTCTTTTATTTTAATTTTGGACTTCTGAAAAGTTATATTGGAAACTGGAAATGTTCGTATTCTGTCTTTGCCAAAAAGTCGGTAAGACACAAAAGTAACATTTTGTCGATCAGTTGATAGAAGAAGTTTTTTTACGCTTGCATTACAGAACCTGCTTGTAGCAAAGATCATAAAAGCTCCCGTGCCAATGTAAATATAAGGAGCAAGTTTTCCAAAAGCTCCTTGATACAATTGATCGGAAAACGAAGCAGGTATATCAGACACTTCCGGCTCTTTCTCCAAAGACAGCTGTCGTAGATCATAAGACACATATATGGCCATGCCACAAGCAACTACCTAAAAAATAAAATAATGACCTTGCTTTTTAAGATATTTATTTTCCTTATGTTAAAGACCCAAAGTACATATAGAAACGTCGATTCACAGAAACATGTATATAATCATAAATGGAACGATGGAAATCACAAAAATTTGTCAAAACTTGTTTTAATGCATTTTTCAAAAAACTCGTCTTGAAACCAACTTAATTATTAAATACTAAGATGCATGACTCAACTTAATTCAATTATTTAATTCTATCCAATTGGATGGCTATACTTCTAGCTTTTTATTGACTTAGGTAAATTTTTTAATTTCTGCAATTTTTGTTTTCCATATTTTTGTAATTTTTTTATTTCAGCATTGACTTTCATAATTCCATATTCCCGTATTTTCGTAAATCTGGAATTCAATGTATCAGTGCTATCTAATATAAGATAAATACAACACTTTCGGTATTCTTATTTTTCATGTTATCAACTGAAACCCTAAGGATTTACAATACCAGGAAAAAAATTTAGATACTACCTAAATCTAGTTGGTATTGCTTGATAATCAAAATGTCACCAACTAATAATGATTACCACACCAAGCATTGGTACTGGTAATGCAGTTTGGTGCTTACCAAAAGCCTTCAAATGTGATGAAGTTGTTTTAAAAAAATGTATAAATCTACATCAATCTGCTTTTTAAGGATTCTCCAAAAGTTGATAAATCTTTGCCAGAACTGAAGATTGCATTTTAAGCAGTTTCTATGCAAACAACATATGAACAGGCAACAAAGTGCACTACATGAAATACAGAAATCCAAATCTACTAACATTTACATTAAAATATCAAGTTAAGGAAATTCATATAAATCATGTAATGCAGAAATTTATTCCAAAAAAGGAATGACTGAGTTAAGGAAATATGGTAAAACTACAAACTAAAGAAGTAAGACATACTGGGATAATTCAGAACAAGTTTATAACTTTTCAATTGTTATTAATTACTTCTGCAATGGCAACTTTGATCTAACCACTGTTTTGAACATTTATTTACCACTAAGCAGCATCACATGTTTCAGTAGTTTTTGGATCTGGAAATATGTATACTTAAATTGAGCACATCTGCTGTCCCAAATTTGTTTTTGTTTTATTTGCCATTTTTATCCTCCATTCACGAGAAAGCGAATTGTATCGCTATACTTTGGACGGGAAGTCCGCACTCGCTTGGGAGTTGCCTTTTTCGAGGTTTATGGGCCACCTGTCTTCCACATAAAGGTGGGGCATCCTGTTAAGTGCCTTGCCCAAGGACACAACAAGCGAACTTGCCGGCTTGTTCTCCACAACCTCCCATAAATGCCGAGCACCAAGCAGGGAAGCTATAGATACCATTTTTTAAAGTCTTTTGGTATGACTCGACAAGGGGAATGAACCCCAGGTCTACCGACTGCAAAGCGAATGCTCTAACCACTACGCCATCGCGTCGGTTGAAATTTTCATATCTTGGGGTAATTTGAACCATCTTTTTAGCTTAAACCATGAACAATTAAGGAAAATGATGTAGTAATTGAAGATACTGCTTTGATAGCATTGTGGCTTGATCTGCAAACTTAACCACTCCAGATCCAGTTTTGACCTACAAGCCTAATTTATAGCCTTTAACTTTATTAATTTTTTGATTTGGATACAGATTTAGATCATATTTAAAAATAAATCCAATGGCCTAGTTTATGGTTTATTCTGGTTTGTAGTTTTTTTAAGCAGTGGCTAGAGTGCCAGCAGCAGCTTTTCAGCTTTCTACTCCAAAAAGCCAGTTAAGGATTCTTATTGCTTACATTCAACTTATGATGAAAGTGTCACTAGGTTGCTTGAATGCCATCACATTTCATCTACACCAGCCACACATCACTTTGTGTGCAGTGGAGCAAAACTTACCTAGTTAGACAGGTTAGCGCAACAAAAAATTGTTTAGTTATACAAGGTCAAAGTCAACAAATTTGTTCATTATGGGCAGCATCACTTGATTTATATTTAACTTAATTGCACATTACCCCAACATGGCAGCACCCTACAAATATTTACAGAAGTCATAAAAATTAAAAATATTGCCACTTAATCAGTTAATTGCATAGAATCAGACAAGTGAATTTAGTGACACTGGACATTTTGGTATTTCTGTGATTTCTATAATTTAGTTGGTATTTTTTCATATTTCTGCAAAAATTTTTACATTTCTATAATGCTGTATTGTAGTGTTACCCAACAAAGTTGCACGGAAGCAGTGGCTTCTTGGTTTTGAAGTGACATTTTCTCAATGGAAACTTGATGGCAAATGCAAACATTACACAACCAAAACATTAACCTTCTAAGCAGGAGTTAGGGTTGAGAGCAAGTAGAGGATTAGAAATGCAACCCTAACTCCTTCAGTCATGAAACACTGTGACCATATATGCAACTTCCTATTTGATTACAGGTATTTAGATAAGATGCCTATAATTTTTCTAAAAAATAACAGTTGAAAGAGAGCAACACAGAAATTCAGACTCCAGTAAAAGTGCATTTTAGATGCATAAATTATCAAGCTCAAATGATGCATCAAGTATTGTCGCCAGGTTTTGGATCAAAGATAGCACATTATTTTATACTTATTTACTTCAGTTTCCAGTTGCCATCATGGCTGGTCGACCTTGAGCACTACCTGAGATTGTTCCACCACACACAGTGATTCTAATGTGAAATCGAAATCAAGTTTTCAACCTGGCTGGATTGCTTCCAAATATTACTGACACAGACATCTGCTTAAGATGGCTAGCAGTATGTGGATTACTAAGAAACACTATGGTGTGTCCATGCAGTCAACAGTGCCACATAAATGTGCATGCTAGAAGTATCAACAGCAAGATGATATTGCAGCACATGCAAGACACAACAGTTGTTGTATGACGGTTTGTTGATTTACGCACCTAAAATGCACTTTTTCGAAGGTCTTGTTGTTTCAAGATTAAACAATTTGGGTTTATACTGTGAAGTCCCTTTCTATAACTTAGATAAGCTATGCAAAATAGGAACACTTACTCCAAACAAAGAAAACAGTCTAGGTGTCCATATATTAAAATTTAGGTTGTGGTAGAGCAAAAATCCTTTTTGGGTTATTCCAGGCTTTACTTTTGGAGCAGAGTTAGCAGCAGATGTCATCCAACACCTTAAAATCTTTCTACAAGACTGAAGATTCAAACGTCCTAGTAGCCAATTTCTATTCACAAGATGACTGAACACTTGTTGACATTGCATTTGTAACATTGCTGTATTCCTTTAAACTAATGTAAGTAATACTTTAAGACTAATAAATAACTTACAGCGAACCACACGGTTCACTTCAATTTAAAAAAAATGATATCACTAAAACCTGGAATGGGATGATTGCCTTCTAAAATTGAGGATTCTGGAATTTGCCAACGTTAGGTTTGTTTTTAATCAAACATCAAACTTTTATCTTCACCCGCAGTTGCCAATCTTGGGATCTTTCCAGACCACCTGGAATTTTTTTCCCAAAAAGTCATAGGAAAAACCTTAGAATTTTTGGAAGCGATCTAGGGTATTTGGATAAAATCTTGGGATTATTTTGATCAAGAATACCACATAGTTTTTGTCATGAAAACCCAAAATTTTGAAAATAAAAAAAAAACTTTTTTTAGAGATATAACTCCAATAAATGAAAGCGACACCAAAATCTTTTAAATCGCGTAATTACGCATGCAAAAATACGTTATTATCATCTTACAACTAATAACTCGAGAGGAAATTCTGGTGAACTTTGGGAAGTAATCAGAAAACTTGTTTAATTTCGCAAACCTAAACAAAGCACATCGAAATTGATCGAAAGTTCTAACTCTCAAACACAATCAACCGAACTTTTCAATAATTACCTCGTAAATATCAGGGAAAATCTTGCAAAATAAATTACCGTACCCACTAAACTGCCCTTGCTCATTTTTTCTCTCTCAGACCAATTCAGAAGAAGTCGAAGCAAAAGGAAGGTTGCATATGACGTCACATATTTGGCGCGAAAAAAAAATGGCTGACCAAAAGCTGTAATTTATGCCAGAAAGGTATAGGGTGAACACCAAATCTAGGGGTTATTTTGAAAACTAATGAGAAATCGATTAAAAATTGGAATGAATTATTGCTAGTCTGCTACTTGAAAACAAAGAAAATTAATTAAAACCAATTTGGTTGAGATTAGGTTTTTTAGTTGACTAGTGTAAGCTTTCTAATGTGTACCAATTTTCAAAAAAATTGGGCCATAAAAGAAGTGCCATTTAAATGCCATTTGTTCCTCAGTTAAAAATAACTTTATGCTAATGGGATACTCGGGGGTACTTTAGCAAAAACAACCATTGACAGATCATTACTACGGTTTTGTAAGTTAATTTTTTAATTACCCTTGGTTCAGCAGTCTAGGCAGTGGCCAAAAAAATTGTTTAAGGAATAGCAAAGGTCACAAAATTACATCTGATATGTCATATAACTGGTCTGCCAGTATTGTTGACGAAAAATTTCAAAGTATTACTGATTTTATCCATCAATATCTAATCCAACATATCACAAACAGTATAGAAATCTGCCATGTCATTTAGGCTACAGTATATTTTAGGTTTACAATTTTTCAGTAGGCTATGCTTATGCAACTAAATACCAGAGGTGGGCACTTCCGCAAATCGGTCCGCAAATCCGCAAATTGCGGACTCAAGTTTTTATTTGCAGATTTGCGAACCTAATTTCCTACCGCAAACATATAGGCAGTGTTGCCTGATCCGCGGTAAAACTGCTCGGAAAAAGTGGACGCTCTCATATTTTCTGGGTTGGAGGTTGGCGACCGGGAGTTAATGACCTTTTTTTTTTTTTTTTGGAGGTCAACGTCTGGTCCATGGCAAAATTTGACCTTCAAAAATAAAAAAGGTCATCACGAAGACAAAATAACAGTAAATAATGCGGTCTAAGTTTGCGGAAGTGCTATGTGCATTTGCAGTTGCGGAAGTGCGAAAAGTCACCGCAAACCTATCGCAAACTTGCGGATTTGTGGTTGCGGAACACCTCTTGCAGTTTTGCCGAATTTGCGGTTGCAGAATTGAGTTTAAATTTGCGGTGCCCAGCTCTGCTAAATACACTGTATAAATTGTACATTACAATTAACTTAAACTCAGCATTTCCAAATACGCTGATTATTCAAATATGAAACCCTAACAAGAGCTGGCTACAAATAAGCCAGCATGTTTAGCCCATAAAACTAGGTTAACTAGTGGCAATAATAACTAAACCTTAACACATCTTGCTGTAATTTTATCTTCAGATTCGTTCCATAACATCAGTAAAACAACATACTTAATGTTCATTAAACAACTGTCTAGTTTATCTATTTAATTTACAAAAAACGGTATCACTCGTATTCAATTTAATGCAAAAACACTAAAAGTGGTCTGCCACTTTTTTCGAAAGTGCATTTTGATGAGGTTTGATCACTGGCGTGCAACCTTCTTATAGTAAAACCACTCAAAATTAATAAAGCAACTTTACCAGGGGACATTGACATTAAGTTTATTATAGCGGCTTGTCCCATCATCTCTCCAATTATTAGTGATTTATTTAATTTACGTGTTAAAACAGCGGTAATTCCGACGACATGAAAGTAGGTAAAGTAATACCAGTCTTTCAACAAAGCAGTAAAATGAATTGTTCTAACTACTCACCAATCACACTACTTCCTTCATTCAGTAAAATTTTTGAAAAAAATGTTTGCAAATGCGTTTACACTTATCTTTTAAATTTTAAACTACTTTCACCCAACCAATTTGGCTTTCAATACGGTGTCTCAACTTTTCACGCGATAAATGTGTATGATGATTTACTTAACAATGCAGATAAAAAGTATTACAGCTGTTGCTTATTTTTGGACTTACCAAAAGCGTTTGACACTGTGAACCATGATATTTTACTACGAAAGCTGTCTGATCAGTTTTGAATCAGAGGACTGGCAAATAAGTTTTTTGAAAGTTATTTGTCACGCCGTCTTCAGCACGTGCGTATGAATAACTCTAGATCAAAAAAGGCCAAAATTATCTATGGGGTATCTCAAGGGTCAAACCTAGGCTCGCCATTGTTCTTGATGTATAAAAATGACTTGACCGACGCAATGGAGTAGTGGTTAGAGCGTCGGCTTTGCAGTCGGTAGACCTGGGTTTAATTCCCCTTGTTGAGTCATACCAAAAGACTTTAAAAATGATATCCATAGCTTTCCTACTTGGCGCTCGGTATTTATGGGAGGTTGTAGAGAACAAGCCAACAAGTTTGCTAGTTGTGTCCTTGGGTAAGGTACTTAACAGGATGCCCCACCTTTATGTGGAAGACAGGTGGCTCAGTCACCTCGGAAATAGCAACTCCCAAGCGAGTGCGGACATACCGTCCAAAACATAGCGATACAATTCGCTTTCTCGTGAATGGAGGATAAATATGGTAAATAAAAAAAAACTTACCCAAATCTACTTGCTTTAATACTACTTTTTTTGCAGATGACACGTACCTATCATTAAGTAGCAGTTCGTTAATCCACGTTAAAACTCAAGTGAATAATAAAATAAATAAAGTAGACAAGTGGCTTCGATCCATTAAATTATTCCTTAATTACAAAAAATTTTCTTTCTTGGTACTTACAAGTTTTTATAACATTCCATCGAAACTGATCTTAAAATATCCTTTAACAATATAAAAGCTAATCGCAGTAAATATGTAAAGTATATTGGTTTGGAACTTGATAATTATTTAAAATTCCTCATTCATATTCAGCGCTTGGAAACACATTTGGCAAAATATTCTGGAATGTTATACTGAATAAGAAGTTAACTCAAAGTTAATGCGATATTTACTTTTTTTTACTCTTTTATTTACTCTAAATTACAATATGGCATTTTAACTTGAGTCTCAGCTAAAAAATGAACTTGAAGCTTTGTCTACTGGCCATAATAAAATAATTTCGCAAAAAATTTTGTCACGTATTACCTGTATTACT
This sequence comes from Trididemnum clinides, assembly GCA_963675345.1. Lineage (NCBI taxonomy): Eukaryota > Metazoa > Chordata > Ascidiacea > Aplousobranchia > Didemnidae > Trididemnum > Trididemnum clinides. The sequence goes on from OY776302.1 coordinate 16,245,177, forward strand.
TTCGCAAAAAATGCTGTCACGTGTTAGCTATATCCAAAGCACTTAATAGTTTGAAAATTGAAGATATTTACCAGCTGGAATAAGGAAAGTTCATGTACCAGACACTTAAAGGCAACATCCCACATAAAACTGATAAAGACTTCATAAAACTCTCTTCTGTACATAAACATTACACTAGACCAGGGTTTCTTAAAATTTTTTAAAGTCTTTTAGCATTGTAGCGATAGTGTAACCTTTGCCCTTAGGCCTACCCCGAGCGTGTTTGTTTTCGTATATTGCTACCTCGTATTTTTTTTTCTTTTTCGTAGAAACGTGAGTCATGCATTCCTTCATCTTTCTATAGTGATTATGTAACCTTTGCCCTCATCTCACTTCACCTATGCGCGCATCTGTTTCAAATATTGTTGTCTCGCGTTTCGTCATGTTTTCGTAGAAATGTGAGTCATGCATTCCTTCGTGTTTCCGAACATTAATCCTCGTGCTTCGTTTTATTTTTCGTAGAAACGGAACTCATGTATTGCCTCGTCTTTACCCCACGAAAAATTATTCCTCGTGCCTTTTTTTCTTTTTTTTTGAGATATAAATGTCTCGTGGTCTTTGGATAAAACATCATAAAAACAGAAAACAGAATTAACTTTTGAATTGAAGATGCTGCTAAATTTTGAAATTGTACGATAATTTTTGGTAAAAGGTTTAATAAACAAAACAGAAAAATTCGTGTCAACTGAAAACTTAAGGATATAATTCGATGTCAAAGAACTCCCGTAAACTTAAGTAATTAAGTGTAGGTCAGTAGGCTCATGGTACAGCACGCCACGCCTCCGGCGCTACAGTATGAATCGACAAGGGAATGAACCCCAGGTCTACGAACTACAAAGCGGACTCTCTAACCACTACGCCATCGCGTCGTTTACCTTTTTGTCTTTTTCTTCAAACTGACTTTACCAAAATAAATAAAAGAGACCCATTCAAAGTCATAAATTTAATGAGCGCCCTGTAGTGACTACTTGTATTTTATTGCCTTGGTGATGACGCTATCTTATTTTTTATATGAATTACCAGTTGTGGTATGGCGACGGTGAAAGAAATACGAAACGAATTGTTTTGTAGGAAAACGTGTTAACTTTGTTTACACAAGAAATATGATGAAACCAGCTAAAGTTAAACCACTTTCACCCATAATGGAGCGGCATACACCACAGCATCCTTTGCCTGAAGAAATCAAGGTATTGTAGGCCTGCTGCCTAGTTTTACCCGTAAACTAAATTAAGCTAGATTTTTAATTTTAAAGAATTCAATGCAGTGTTATGTAGCCTAGATTAAATTAGTTTAATAAATACTTCTATAATTCCATAATCAAGTAGTAAGCGTTGCATAGTCAATAAAACTGATTAGTTTAAAGTCAGTTTTAAAAAGCTTGGCATACAGCAGTACACCTATGATATAAGGTTACCAGATCATTATTTGGAAGTTCATTTGCAACTTAAACTTTAACTCACTGCTTGAAAGTGCTGGTAACCCTTTTTTGATGATGAATATGTCATTAGATTAGTTTGCACTAGTAATATTATCTGCGAGGCTCATACAGAGGTGGTCCTTTATTAGCCTATTTGTAAAATGTTGCACTACAATCAGAAAATACAGTTATAAACTTAGCCTACAGATCTGTTAAAAAACATTTTGTCCTCCAGTTACGTAAAATTTTTCGATTATACTTATAACAGCTTATGTTTAATTACAGGCTTACGTGTATAAGCTTTAGAATTACTGGACTTAGCCTACTGCTGGTGGCGACAGTGCATTTCTGCCACAAATATGGGAAATTTCCATAAATTGCCTCGTTCTTATATACAACAATGTAGCCATCATAAAGTTTGAACATGCGACTAAGAGATCATTGCTGCCATAAAACGATGCTCCTATCTATTCCACAGCAAGGTAAGAGTTTACAGAATATTTACATAATAACTCTTTAGAATTTGCCACAAGATGAAACGGTATGTCAATTTTGTGGAGTCAGTTATCTTATACATCATGAAATTAAAAAACTGGAAGAAAAAGTCGCAGAGCTTGAAAATGAGCTGGAAGAGAACCGTGGAGCTGTTCAAAGAGAACAAAAGTTGAAGGATGAGCTTGAAAAAACTAAAAATGCTGTGGAATACATCAATCAACTTTTGAAACAAAAAGATAAAGTGTATGTAGAACTTTTGATTTTGTTTGTAAAATGCTCATTGGGACATTGAAACATGAGAAAGCGATTGTTTATTTGGCTTTTGCATGCTTCAAGCATTTCCAAAATGATACACAAGCACCCAAAAATATATGTAACACAAAACCCAGGTAGCATTAAAGAACTATTTGGTAATGAAAGCAAGATCCTCTTTGCCTGTGAAAGTTGTATAGAAAAAAGAGCATGCAGCTGAAAGTCCGTTTGCATTAGGGGTGCACCAACTTTCTGCTGTTGAAGGCTGCATTACAGACTTATTCCCCTCAGGGCTGCCAGTGAAGCAAATGAAAAACTTTTGTAAACACCTTTTTTTGGAGATAAATTTTTTGAATTTACAATTTCCTTTTTTTCATCCACAGTAATGTTCAAATTCAGGTTCTTTCTTTTTGTGCAAAGGTGCTGATCTTTTTTTCAATATTTCTGAATGCAAAATCAATATTCATAGTTAGCACAATCCTTCAAATTCAGGTTGTTTGTCATTGTGCAAAGGTAAGGCCATTTTTGAAGATTAACTTCAAATCAAATCTAAGAAATATGTGCGCAGCTGCGCAACCTATCTCTTACGGCTGCAGGTTGTGCTGCCTTGGTCTACATTGAGCACAACTTTTTAACTTCCAAATTTAGTTTAATTAGCTTTAAATGATTAGAAGTTTAGATGCTGGTTTTATCTTGCTACAGAAGAAAAATAGAGCTCAACTCACAGAGACCTATGTAAAACTTATTACAAATTGTAAAAAAAATACGTCTATATACTTAAAACTAAACAAAGTATTCTTTAAAACCGTTGCAGAAAAGAAAAAAAGAGCTGCTCATCAAAACTTTACCTTCTAGAAAAAAAGCATAGCCATGCTTAAATAGATATTATGTTTAAGTCAAGTGGAACTAAATTTGCTATTTTAAAAGTTCATTAGTGACAATTTTCTTGAATAAAATTGAATACATTCTTTTAATTTCTTTATCAGAGTCACAACACATTGGGATGCAGTATTCCTTATTAGTAAATAAATAAATAAAAAGAACTTAATGCGTGTATTGAACACCAAATGAATATAGAGTTTGGTGTTAATGATAATTGCTTTTTTTTCTCAACAATTTTTATCTTCAGGTCTCAGAACAGTATATACAAAGACATACAAAAAGCAAATGTTTTTAGACCCGCTTCCAAGGTACTAGCACTGCTAAGGCTTTGCAGTTCTGCTATAGCGGTACAAGCAAACAAGGAAATGGTCATAAAGTACTGCACTCAAGGGCCCAACAGAGCAGGACTACACTGGCATGGAAGCACAGTCCTACAGTGCTGTGCTTCGATGTCAACCCTTATGCTGTGATTAAGTCGACAGTTACTAGGGGTAATGTATTCAGTGCAAGTGCATAGTATGTCATTGCAGCTGATACAAGTCATTTGATAATGCTATATTGGTAAATACAATGAGGTAGATACGGGCATATTATTTTTGTTTTTAAATTTTCGAAAAATAATTCAAATAATGTCACTTTTTGATTACAGAATTTCCAAAATAACATTTGAAGTTGAAGATTTAAAATCGACCGATGAAAAACTGCGAAATGAAGTTGCGTGTGAACAGCAGAAACGAAATACGATGGCAAATAATTTTGTGTAAGTGAGGGCAATTTTGGATTTTTTGTACAAAGTGATGTATTCAGGGTATCTGAGAAGTTGGCATATCCCCCATGCACAAGATACATAGCAACCATATAAACTGATCAAGCTTGCAAAGTGGTATGAAAATTGTTTGATAAGTTTAGCTTTATTCAAATCCACGTGCCATGCACATTAAGAAATGCAATGTGCATCAGGTGGTTGTCTGGTTAACATCTTAGATATATGAGGAATTTCAGCAATTTGTTATTAAATCTTGCCAGTAAATATGATTGATACAAGTTTATGTTGGATTGAAGAAAGATAAGTCACTAGCGTTTGGGTTCATGTGAGATCTCACACCGATATTATAGATGTGTAATGATGTGATATAAGTTAACTCTAGCGTTGAATCAGCACAATTGTCATGTGTGCCATTACCTCTATCAACTTGATGTTTGGTTTTTCATGGATTGGAGGTACAGCGACTTCTCGGCACCCTGTAGAACTGACGGTCTTTTTTTCTGCTTGCCAAAAACGTTTGCATTGTATCCTAAAATATAAGACAAGTATTGTTTGCAGTAATTTTTATCTAATTCTAAAAGTTCATAAAAAGATATTAAATGAAAAAGTGATAGACTTAATTCTAATTTTATGCTATTTTGACAGAGCAGTATTTGGCTTATAAATTTTTCATTCATTGCTGGTGTTTGTTTGCAATGTGCTTGAGAACATTTAAGCAGTGATGTATCTAATGAAAATTTAATCTTCTTTTTGTTGTTTAGATTATATAAACAGATGATAAAGTCCTTTTTTACTAAGTATCAAAAGGATGCGACATTTTTAAGAAGTGAACTTGATAAAATAAAATCGGAAGCTTTTCAAATGAAGAATGACGTTGCAGGGTCAATTTCTAGTATTTTGTTAAAGATCCCAGAGTTTGCTAAAAGCTATATCAAAGGTTTGTAGGTGCTTTTTGTCCTAAAGATATTTCAACAAACTGTCGTTTTTCATTTTGCTTTTTTAAAAGATGTTGCTTTTGCTGTTTTTTGTTTTCTTTATTTGCTATTTGCAGTCTCCAAAGAAATAAAGTAGTATGAAGCAAAGCCGCTTTGCATACTGCTCCACTCTTTGCCTATTGTATTATAGTACGAAAACTGCTTATTTTTTTCAAATTTAACTTTTTGAGCGCTGAGGACGAGTTATCTCGTCCTTTATTTTGCATTTTATACGCTAAAGACGAGATAACTTGTCCTTCAGATAAGTTTATATTCGAGGATTTTAGCGCCGTGCAAATCGCCATATTCTATTGAACAGAGAGAAAAAATGAAGGTAAAGAGAATAGTGATACTTAGAATGCTTTTTTTTCTTCATATCTGCCGTATTACTCGAGCATATATTGAGTCAGTTTGTCAGATTTGAAAACTTTTAGATGTGAAGTTATAGCGCACAGCGAGAAAAACGGCTGCAGTTAATGTGTTGAGGCTAGTTTCCATTAGGCGTAGATTGCAGGCATGGTGTGAAAAAGTTTTTGTTTCTCTATTTATTTTTATGCGCGGAGCGATGCGCTCTTTAAATTATGCGACCTTTGAACTTACAACTTATGGTTTCAGGCCAACGCTTTATCCTGCTGCATTACTCTGCAAATTGATTTCAAAAAATTTATTTTCTGCGATTAGAAGGTACAAACTTTTGTGCAGATTTATCATCCGTAAATACTAGAAATGAGGAATTGGAGATGAATTTAAAAAACGCAAACTCAGAGTCTGAACTGTGGAAGCGCAAATATAGCGAAAAAGAAAAAGACGTTGAACAATTGCAGGAGTCTTTAAGAGTGTCGGATGTCTCGCTGCAAAACCATAACGACCAACTTAAACAAAAAATATGTGAGCTAGAAAACGACTCTAAAGGTACTGTATACTATATTGCATTGTCGTTTTCAAAATGCTTGTCAGTACACCTCAGTGGGGCTATATTGTTCTATTGAATATCGTTAAAGAGAGATTAAATTAATGCAAAGCAAAGTTTTTACTGATTGATGGCAATTTCTCAATAAGAAATGTGGTGTTGTTCTACTTTCAGATCTCAATCTCACGTTAAAAGCCTCAGATATGCAACTCAAATCTCTTCAAGCTAATGCTGCTTTAATGGAAGACAAGTTAAAGTGAGGGTTTTATTATGCTTGCGTGTTTTTGAAATTTATACCGACACGATGGAGTGGTGGTGACAGCGTCCGCTTCTCAATTAGTGACTTGAGTTTCGCTTTCTTGTCATGTCATGCCAAAGATTTAAAAAATGGTATTCGCAGATCTCCAGCTTGGCTCTCATCAATAGGGTAAATGTGAAGAATGAAAAATAAACCGTGCCAAAATGAATCAGGGGTATTTAAGGTAAGTCCTGGCACCAAAAAACATGGCAGTTGAAGAGCTTTAAAAGATTTATAATAATAATAATAATTGTAAATTCATGATGCTTAGTTATCACAATCATTACCTCGAACTTTTATTTAAATTTTATGTTTTATAGTCGTATAGTGTAGTCTGGAGGCAAGGTAACAATGGACAATGCTTTTGGAATATAAAATTAATTCTGTGAAAAAGTAGGATTTTTTACGCTTTGGAGGAGTGAGTTCGCTGAATTTCTTCTAAATATTGCCTAGGTGGATTAAAGCTGACATCTAAGTAGCCCACCAGCGATGAGTTCTTATCTGTCGTTATAATCTTTACAGTGCTTTGCCTAATTATTGCCTTGAAGATTCATGTGTGGAGTAGTGCCGATGACTAAATCGTGTTGAGGCTAACAAATTATTTTGATAAGTCGACAATAATTCATCATTTGTATTAAATTTGTAAAACGTTTTAGAAAAAAGCAAACTGAGTTGCAGAATGCTGTCTTTAAGCTGCAGAAAACTGAAGAAAATGCTACCGATACCATACAGAGGTAAATGACTGCAAGTGGCAATAAGCCATAATTAATTACCTTTATTGACTTGTGCTAAATGTGAATATATTTGACGTTGGATATTGTGCTACAAAAGGTTGTCCAGGTATAACAGAACGGTGCAAAAACAATGTAGCTCACCATGATGTAGCGGTGACTTGCAATGCCCGTTTCTAATATTGTTGTGCCCTCAAGAAAGGCACCGTATTGCAATTTCTGTGCTTGGTTGTAGCGCTTGTGGTAGAAGTGCACTGTTCCGTCAGTACTGGTAACTCCGTACCAAGTCAGTACACTATGTACAACGGTGAAGGCTTTTTCGTCCCTAAAGATCAAAGATATGGCGATGTCTTGATCTAAAACCACTGCAGCAGAGTTGTAGCCATTCGCGCGGCACTTGTTGCATGCGCAGGCGGAATTGATTGCTGTTTTGGCATTTTTTCGCCTTTGCAAAATTGTTTTTCAATGGTGTTTTTACGACTGATATTCTTCTCTTGAAGATAGCTACGGCTATGGAAATTCTCCAGTTAATTTACGATTTCCGGCTATATCTGCTAACCCACTGGCCCAATGGCAAGTCAACGAATCAGAACCAAGACCTTTTTTTTTATTTTTTTTACAGACTAACTCAGGAATGCCGTAATTCCGAAAGGCAGCTTGGGATTGCAAGGGAAGAGCTTCGAAAAGTGAGAGAAGCCCAAAAAGAAAAGGAAAAACGCGAAGAAGAGTTATGCCAGCAGTCAACACTACACAACTTTCAAATAGAAGAAATTAAAAGATTACTAGCTGATTCAAAAGCAACGAACCAAAGCTTAATTGAAGAGAGGTATTCAATGATTTTGTTACCAAATCGCGTAATTCAATTACAGTACTGCTTCTGTGTATCGAATGTAGAGGCAAAGCGTAAACAACGCTTTAAAGATGTATAAAGTTTTTTCTGTTACAATTCGGTAGGTTGTTAAGCTTCTGGTAGGTGCTACAAACTCCGCAATGTTTAGAGCATGAGTAACGAAAAGTTTTTGAATTCATTCGACTAAAGATCAGCAGGGACTTCTTGAAACTGCAAAATAACTCTTCGAATCAGCAGCCATCCATACAGGTCAAAGCGTTTGTCGCAAGTCCTGCTTTAGCCTTAAGTATGAGCTTGAAAGCAAACGAGGGTTGCGGTCGAACATGCCGCCCGCATGGTGGCGCTCTAATCGCTCAGCTCTTAGTCTTTCACTGAATCAACCATCGATTTGAGTTTATTTGCTTAAAGGAGTCTCATGGTGATGTCGCATCAACATCAAATCGAACAACTGCGAAGCAACTTCAAGAGAATGCTCGAAGAAAGCGACGGCTCTATAAAGGCGCAGAAGGAAATTGAGATGCTGCATGAAAAGCATAAAGAAGCTCTCTTGGCTTTGGAGCAAAATCTTAAAAGTGAATTCCGCATTGAAATGGGCGTCGAAAAAGACAAGCATTTCGAGACATTGACGACTCTCAAAACACAACTGCGCACAGAAATAACAGACGTAAGTGTTTAGTGTCTGTCAGATAATTTTTTCCGCTGATTACTGCAACCCTTTCTACACGGCAGATATTGCCCTAAAATTTAGTATTTTGGGCAAATCAAAACAGTGTTGGATTCTAAGAGTGGTATTCCTTTTTCCATTTAGCCTATTTCTATAACTTTTCTTCTCACTATTCTGCCAATTTTTAATGCGTCTCTGATAATGATGTCACATTACCTCTTTTTGTTCTTCTGTCTGAGGCGCAGTGTAAAAAAAAAAAATAAGCACAACGTTACAAACGCAATCAGGCAAAGAAACTTGGCCAACAGGTCAAAAGAAAGCGATAATTCATTTCTAACTGGTCATGAATACAGACTGCAAGGCAATCCCAATACAAACTAGGTTACACTGCCATTGGCAGGTTCCACCAGGCACTTTTTACTGCATTGTTAGCCATTGCTGATGAGCGACTAAATTACTCGTGATGCTCTTATTGTAAGGCAACTTTAGCATTCTCATATTTGTATTTTGTTTAATATATTTTTTAATTGGTACTTTTCAGCTGGAAACATGGCATCAAAAGGAAGCATCATTTTTGAAAAATCAAGTGGCAGCATTGACACAGAAGCTTGAACTGCTGGACAATAACATGGAAGCAAAACGTCAGGAGTGCGAACAAGGTTGGCATTTTTTTCGGCTAATCAGAGTAAGGGATTGTTGAATTGTATAAATTATTCACCAGCCACGGGAAAAACCTTTCCTATCGACAATGTTAGGACAGCTTTTGCGTTCGGAACTTTAGATCCCCTCTGGACATTTTACTACAGCTGGCGCAGAGAATTTCTGCCGCGAACACTTTGGCTAATTAGAGGAAAGTGCCTTTGTCAAGGCACAACGAGGATGAAAAATATCTTTCCGTAAATGCGAAAAAAACTGTGACAAATAAAAGAAGATCAGGAATTAAAGAGTCTTTAAATATGTATAGCTTTTGCTCATTTCAAGATTGGGTACCCCCAAAAAAAGAAAAATGTTAACAAAAGTACAATAGTAAGGAGTTTTGAGATAAAGCATTTAATGTTGTTTAATCTCCTATAATAATTAATATTTGTGCAAATATTCCGATTATTGTCCAAACGTACATGTTTTGCGGGATACAGTCGGCACTATCTGGTGTCTACCACGCCTCAATGCAAATGGCATTTGAAGATGGAGGCGCGCGACCTTCCAAACGTTTTGAAAAATGTTCCTAGAAAAGTGCGTTCTTCAGGAATTTGAACTTATTTGCGAAGAGATTTTCTTCCGTTGTTTCAATTCTCGAAGTCAGTCGTGATCCGTATGCTTCAAGTCAAAAAATTGCTCTAAAAAAAGCATTAATTTATCAAAGGCATGAGTTATTGTGAAAAAAAGAAACGTGACACTTCGTTTCACAGAAAAACATTCGCTGAAAGAATTAATCAGTCAGTTAGAAAATCGAATCACGCAGCTCACTGGCGAGCAGGAGGACAACGTCGCATTGAACAAACTTGAAATTGTCGCTGCTAGTCAGAAATTACAAGAAACACTGAAAGAGAAAGAAAAGCTTGAAGAGACAATCATATCTATGAAAGAAGAGGTAGAACTCCTTTTTTAGTATGATGTTTTTTTCTGTGATGAGATGAAAGTGCAGTTGTACATTGAGTAACTGCATGTTTAGATTTGCTTTGAAGTTACCAGTACTGCTGGTACAGGTAGAGGATATTGCCACGAAGTATCTTTCTTTTAGTCATAACACAAAAACCATGCTGCTTGAACTTACTTTACATCCTTTCGTTTTCAAACCAATACCTGTCGTACCGAGCCACATTGCCCTAACGTAGAGCATTTTGTCGCATTTATGTCGGTGTATCTGGACTTGAATTAGGTGCTGTCGTTAAAACGAAATTTGATTGTTAGGGGGTCTACTTTTTAAGGATATTTTTACTTTCATTTTCTGCGGTTTTTCCGTACACAGATGTCCTGGTTTATTGTGTGTCTGCCACTACCGAACTCACTTTAGAACCAGAATTTTTACTAAAGTAATACGGTACTTTATATTGGGTTTTCAACCGTGCCAGCATGCCTTACCACAAAAGTAGTTCAATAACTCTCTGGAGATCATCACCTTTTCCTGCAATCACTGCAGTAGGAGTGTTGGACGAGCCGCCGTAGAGAAATTGCGGTCAAAAGTAGCGCCGTTTGCAAGTATTGTAGCTTTGTGCGATATTCAGGACAAAATGTACCGTTTTTACATTTCAATTACTCGACTTTTTGCCACTAGACTAAATTTGATTGGTGCAAAGTGTCAATGACGTCGTTGTCACCAGACCCTTGCCCTTTGAGTTGGGACACAGCAGAAGGCCGTGTAGCTCCACAGGCGCTTTAATAACATCTATGCTTGTTTTTCTTTTTGATTTATTCAACTATTTTGTAGATTAGTCTTCTTCAAGATACAGTCCGTCGAGAATGCGAAGAACGATTTGAATTGACTGAAGCTCTAAGCCAAGCTAGGCAGTATCTTAAAGAAAGCAAAGTATGTTAAAAAATTCACTAGTTTTTGAAGATGCGACGCTAGTACATGAAGGGTTGTTGTTGCTTTGGTAAACACGCTTCAACACATTTTATGTTGTGATTGTTTTTTCATGGTTTTATTATAGAATACATTAAAGAATTCAAAGATTGCTTAATTAAAATTTATGTCAAAAAGTAATCAACACTACGTCAAGAACTGATAAAACACAAATGATCAGAGAACCTTGCCACAAAGTTTAGACCAGCGGATGCCAAACTGGGTGCGGCGAGACATAATCAGGGGTTCCACGTGGATTGAATTGAATTGCTCGCATTTAGTTGGTCACCGAAAAAAGATCTTTAATCTTAAAATGTTTGAAAAATTTTATAATTAAAATTTAGCATGAAAAAACGGCTTGAGCGACGAATTTTGGCAAAAAAAAACGGTATCAAAAAGTTGATTTCCGAAAAAAACAAGGTTCTTAGCTTCAAACTGGAGAAATTCGGTGCCAAAAAATGGTTAAAGTTGCAAAAGTGGTGAAAATTAGCGGTTTTAAAAAGGTGATTTCCAGAAAAAGATCTTCAACTTTAAATTGGGAAAGCTTTGTATTTGACTAGGGCGCCGCAAGTATTTCATCAATTTTCAAAGGGCGCTAAGAGAAAAAAATTGGAAACCACTGGTTTGGCGATTGGTCAAAGCTGTAATGCAAATCATCAACAAATCAATTATTTGCTTGGAAAATCTCGACATAGGATTTTTCTTTGTTCAAGCTACTTTCTGTTACTTTGTTTGTCCAGAGAACGTGTGTTTGTAATCTCAGTTGATCCCACTGGTTGTTTGAAGGTGAAATTCTAATCTTTCCACTGTTGTTGTTGTGATTATCCCTCCTCTTGGGATGGAGGTACGGCGTGAACGGCAATTCAGGTTCATGCCGTCAACCTAATTGAAATTAGGCTAGGGGAAAGATGGCAGCCCATTTCGAACCAGTCATGAGTGACTGATAGCCCCACCACTGACAAGCCGGACTGCCACTGGTGGGTACAATTTTTTCACTCGTCTCTTTTGTATATGCAGAAATTGGTTGGAAAGATGGGGCGGAGAACTTCAATAAAGAGTATGAACTCTAATTAAAAAAGGGTTGGATTTTTATCGCATCTGAGTGTGACAGTCTTTCTAGAAAGCAGTGGTTTGGCATTGATGGTTGTAAACCATATTTTTACTGAAAGCTCTGCATTGGGAGAGTATTAATGTATTGCAGAAATTTTACGATGGCTAACCAAAACCATCTGCATTAAGATTGCAGCTCATAAGTCTTACCTAGTGTTGGAACCATTAATAAACTGACTCGATAAAATAAAGTCGAAAATTTTAGAATTTGACACCAAATAGTTGCCGAAACGTTCCTCAAAAATGATGGTAGAACGTATCTAGAAATCAATAAAATTAAATTAAAACAAGCAACTACCCTAAACAAATGTTAAAAATACAATTTCGGCGAAGAGATGCTTTTTAAAATTCACGTTGTTATTACTGCTACTAGCAGTAAACTGTTGAACACGGTGATGAAAATATATTTAAGCGATTCAAACGTTTTCGACGCAACATATCGGCCTTGTCAAAATCTATATACAAATATTTACATTGTTGAAACTTTCGTTGGACGAAAACACAAAAAACACAAAACAACTTGAAAATAGTCATAACAAAAAACATGAAAACTTCATTCTGCAGTCTCAACAATTGACTAGTCACTGCTAACAAAGAGTTTCATAAAAGAAACGATTGCCTCTAAGGATTTAATTGGATTTGAGGTTATGCCAATAATCGTATAAAATGAACCAAGGAATCACAACAAAGTTTAATAATAAATTGTTTGGTTAAATGGTTTTATGAATATCTATGGTTAAAATACTAATCACCAAGGCTTCATGGATTTTGGCTTCGTAAGATGTTTGACATTTTGTAATTATTTCAAATTGCTTCATGTCATTCGACTGGGTCTTGCATGTGCTGCATTTTCGTATATGTCCTTTTGTGGAACTTTTACATGACTTTGAAATATTTAAGTGTTCCCCTGCTCTCATACTCAAATGTCTTGCAAACGTACTGATGTACGTAACGACCACATCAAATGAACAGATAAACTTATAAACAACCTTTGAGTTTATGATAGGAGGAGTTTGACTTTTCAAAAAAAAGCATTACTGCTTTTTTGTGGCTTTGTAGACGATTGTAATTTCAGTGTCAAACCGTTTCTTTATTATTGATTGAATTTGAAAACCGAATTCTTTTGAGATTTTTCCGAGGTAGGGAATGAAAATGATTAATAACTTCTATTCGGGTTTTATTGTCTGTTTTTTTCATTTTGAAATTGGTGTAAAATTTTGTTGAGAAAAGGAATTGGATTGCTGTTATTGTAAAAAAGATTTTTCAGGTCAGCAACTTCTTATTGGAAAAGATTATTCGAAAAGTTTATAAGTTTACTTGTTTACATGATGTGATCGTTACGTACATCGGTACGCCCGCAAGACATTTGAATATGAGAGCAGGGGAGCATTTAGATATTTCAAAGTCACATATAAGTTCTATTTAAGGACATTACTAAAATGCAGCACATGCAAGACCCAGCCTAGCAACATGAAGCAATTTGAAATAATTAGAAAATGCCAAACATCTTACGAAGCTTTGGCGATCAAAAGAAGTAATCCTGTGCTTAACAAAAAACTGTATGCAAACGTAGCGTCATTTCTACATAAAGTATTTTAATTATACATATTCATGAAACCATTTAACTAAACAATTTACCGCTAAAATTTGTTGTGATTTTTTGATTCATTTTATATGATTATTGACATAATCTCAAAACCGATTAAATTCAAACAGGCGATCGTTTCTTTTGTGAAACTCTTTATTAGCTGTAACTGAGACTGCGGAATAAAGTTTTACTGTTTTTTATTCTGACTAGGGCAATTTTTTTTTTACCTAAAAAACAAAAATTTTGACTTAAATGAACATTTTGACAAACTTTGACCGAAAACAAAGGGTTTTTTTTGACAAAATTTTGACAGATAAGTAGTTCTTTTTGTCATACGATTAAAACTTATTTTATTGTAAATACAGACGCTTTTCAACATTTTCTAATAGGAACTACCTGTTCTTTCGCAGCAGTTTGTCAAAAGTTGAGAAAGAACGTTCCACAGCAAAGGTTGTTGGCTTGGCAGCATTGAAGTTCTGCGTATAACGCTGGTGACACATTCTGTTGTTTCACACAGACAATGTTGTTTGCATCGCAGTTCTTCATCATGCGTTTCTTTATATAACAACCTATGCCCAACCAGTCTTGTTTCAAATCCAGATTCCAAATATCGACATGGGCTTCTTTAAGCTCTCCATCTTTTTGAAAAGCTACGGCAGAAGTTGGCAGTCAGGTTGGATTTTTATGAGAACCTCTTTGACTCTGAGGCCATTGACAGCTGATTTTGCACGCTTTACCAAAATACCATTACCCTCAAACGAAGTAACAATGTCTCGTGCTCCCTCTAGGTTTTTAGCATAGCACTCTGCAGCATTTAGCCAGGTTCTCCAGCAAGTGAGCACTGGTTGTGGTAGATTACCGATCACGTTGAACTGGTGGTTCCGCTGCTTGTTTTTTACTGTCACAGCCTTGACAGTTGCGATGAGATTGTCAACCTCTGGGAAGTGACTGCGAACTTTCTCGGCGCAGTTGTGCAGCAGATGAGCCAAGCAGGTTATGTGGAAAAGTTGTGGGTATAGTATCTTTAGCAAAGCATTACGAAAGGTCATATATCTAGCTGCATGGGAAAGCGGTGGAACAAAATTGTTTCTTTCAATATTCAGCTTCTTTGGCACGTCATCAATCTTTGAAGCAACAACATGCTGGTTTATTTTCTCTACAACACTGCAATGCAAATGGTAAGTTTCGCCCGGCGCAGACGTGTCACCAATGAGGATATTAAAATATTCGCAGCCACCAGCTACGAGAAACACATACTTACTGCATAAACGCTGTTTTAGCAGTTCTACATTGTCTGTAGCCATTTTGTCTGTCTGTTCGCGGCAGTTGATCTCTGACGGCACTGGTTGCCCAAGGTCAGTGAAAAGCTTTTTGATTTTTAGGTTTTGCAGCTTTTATAGAGGGATATCTGCCGCTATGAAGGCCTCGACCAATTGCGCTTGAAGTCCAGTTTTGAAGATGGAATGCTTACACTATTTACCTGGCGCATTGTACTTAAAATATTACCTACTTACAAAATTTTGACCGAAGCATAAATTTTGACAAAGTTTTGACTTGTCAAAAAAATTGCCTTATGACTATTTTCAAGTTATTTGTGTTTTCGTTCAACAAAAGTTTTAACAATGTAAATATTTGTATAGAGATCCCGACGAGGTCGATATGTAACGCCAAAAACGTTGGAATTGGTCAAATACATTTTCATTACTATGTTCAGCGGTGTACGGCTAGTAGCAAATGCTAAAAAAAGAAGGAAAACATAAAATGCCGGAGTCAAATAACCATCGGTAACTTCAACATATTTTTTTCAGCAAAACTTTTTGCAAAATAGCTGTGCGTACAAAATTATGAAAAAAATGTGTCAGTACATCCAGTTTGATTTTGAATACAAAGATTATCCAAACTGTTCACCCGTAACAATTCCCGTACTACAATTTTATGTAACTACTCCTTTTTAATCCTTAGATGTATAAATGAAGTTTATATACGAATACATATGCAGGCTGGAAAATTTATTGTTTTATGGGCTAGTGACATTGATTTTGCTTAGTAATTTTTGAAAATACATAGTTAGCAAAATTGTGTGCAATGCCACTTAGAGTATATACCCGAAGCCTTTTAGTTTCAGTTAATTGTTTTACGTAAAAGAATGATAATGCTAATTTTCCGGTTGATTGTGGTTTTACCGCTAATGAATGATGTATGTTACCTCTCACCATATTGTTCATGTGTTCACCCACGGTTATATCACGTAGGCTAGTAGTGTTTCCGTAAAGTAATTGATTGTCTTGTCGGTATAATTTGAAGTGTTTAATGATATTGGTTGTCTTGATATTTTTAAGGTTAACAGTTTGTAAGTTACTTTAGCTGTACCTTCAATTGTATTCTGATGATGCTCCCCGATTACTAAAGAAAGTAAAACGTTAATTTTATAAACAAAATGGTCAAAAAACTTTTGTGTCTGTTAATAAGATCCAAAAACTCGACAAACGGAAAATGCTTGCATCATATAAGGTTATTCTTTTGGATACATAAGACATCATTTTCATTTTATTACGAACCCTTACACATAAGAATATACCGTACTTCCCTACACGTGGATGCTCTTATTGTCGGTGGAATATCACGTTTTTTCTCGCAGCGATTACTTTCACTGATCGGTTGTTTTTCAAATAGCTATTTTAACCAGCGGAAAACTGGTATAATAATTATTCCTTGTATTGTTGCAATTTGTGTTTTGAATCTTCGGAGCTAAAGCCAAAAAAGTTTTTTACGCAACGTTGTTGTGGCGATCTGAACTGGTTTGCCTTTCAGGATGCTCTGTTAGCGTAGATGTTTTATCTACATTACAAAGTCAGAATATTTCAATACCATACTTTTGAAGCTTGCAAGACATTCTGTGAACTTATCTCTCTCTAAAGGAAGAGATTTTTCCGTTAGTCGCAAGAACGACATTTTGAGTTATTGTGGTTTTGCTGTTTTCGAACAAGTCTGCACATTTTATGAAAGTTTGGTAGTCGAAACTTAAGTAGTCGTGTAGATCCAAGGATATCTAAACCTAGTTTTTCACTCGTTAGAACAATAACATGAAACTAAAATAGCTAATTTTTCTGAACATTTGTTTTGTGAAAAAGCATTTGAATATGAGTTCATAGCGCTCTTTTAACAATGAGTGAAAACTTTAGCTTTTTCGTTTGGATTTTATCAGAAGTTATTACTTTAATAAAACCGACAAGAGAAAACTTTCAAAATCCCAGTACTAGCTGACCAATGCCCTGTGTAGACAAATTCTGTTTGGCGGCAAAGTTTAGGCTATATTTTTTTTTTGATGAAGGCTGCTTCGAGAGTGGGTAGATGGAAGTAAGATCTACCAGCTGCCAACGCGGTGAATTGATAGAGTGCTATGAATTCGTTCCCTAAAGCTTTTTTCAAAGCTGATTTTCGTAATTTTAAAAAACTTGCTCTCTAGGTTTTAGGCGCGCCAGTAGTGCAAGCATAGCAGCAATTATACAGGCATAGTAAGCATAGTAAAGGTATTGCAGGCACAGTAGGCATAGTACGGGCATAATATAGACTAGTAGGTGTAGCATAATCATAATAGGCATAGTGTAGTTATAGAAGGCAAAATACAGGCATCGTAGACATAGCACAGGCGTAGTTGATCACTAGGCAGTGCACAGGTATAGTATCTTTGCCTTTACTTTGCCCATTATGCTTTTACGCTCGTACATGTCTTTTTATGCCCACCTAGACTTGCTACACCTAATATGTATGTACTACGCCTACTGTGTCTTTTCCATGCTTATTTGGTTCCGCTGTCTAAAAGCTAGTTTATGCTGCTACCTCTTGTGTAGGTGTTCGAAACTGGAAAACACCATCTTTTCGATTTGCCTGGCTAGATATGCAGAGACACTGATTTTACTATCATAATTTAAGTATAAATTTATAAAAAAAGGCTGTTCATTAAACCGTTACAATGACACAGCTGTTTATAAATACACGTCAAATTATTTTTTGAGCACTTTATAGCGCGATGTGGAAGCTGGTTGTTTTCTTAAGTTTGACCGTAGTTCGCTGTGCAGAGGAATACCTCTCTTGTTTGAGGACCCATGCCGCATCGAATCAACAAAGTCCGCAACTTCCCCAAGAAGTTTTCAAGTTCTTCGGGGATAATTTCAGAAAAGGAGCGTATGTTCCTCCTCATCTTTATATTTATACACTCACCCCAGGTTCCCAGACATGGCAGCAGAGTCGAGAATTTTGTCGGAATTGGGGAGGCGATCTTGCTGTTTACGGCATGAAAACGTTAAAAAATAGAAGAAAGCTTATCAAAAATCTGCCAATTGATAACCACTTTTGGATCGGAGCTAATGACATTGCGGCAGAAGATGACTGGATGTGGGTGAATGGCCAGCCAACAAATAGTTCTGAGTTAATCTGGTTTAGTGGAGAACCGAATGATGTCGCACACACCCAAAACTGTGTTTGCGTGTTTGCAAACAGTGTTCCACTTCCATCTGATGGACTTGCTTATGACCACACTTGTTCAGATACACGTCTTGGACTTTGTGAGAAGTACCATTCGATGCTTTAAATAAATCGAGTCATAACTGACGGCATCGCATATTGGGGATGCTGGAGGATTCAACCTTCCCCCCTGAAATATGTAAAACCTTAGTTTTTTTACAAAACTTTTTCGTAAGAAATTTTTATGCAAAAACTATTTGAAGTGCTGACCTATAGTTTATTTTTGATGGTATGTGCAACGTTTGCATGAGAAAAGTTTATAAGTGAGAGCTAAAATATTGTGATTTTACGATGTTTTTTCGATTTTTCCACCCTGGCAGTGTTGTGCGTTTGCGCCGTCAACTTAGCGGCGATAACTTTTAGCTAACGCTAGCTGCTGCGATATTTTCAGAAGTTAACGAGAATAGTAGCGGCGCAACTTATTTTACTAAATTTTAGTTTTTCAGAAAACATACTTTTTCTTTCGTTTTAAGGTTGTTCTTATTGGTGTTGTCGTTATGAGTTTGTGACTTTCGCCTGTTACTTTGCCAACTGCCGGTTTGTAACCGTTGTTGCCAGCATTCTAGAACAGGCTTACAGATAGCCTAAACATTTTTAAATGTGTTTTCGCAAGGGAATGAAATGTAGTAATTTGACGGAATTAAAGCTTAAAACTTTTCTCAAACTTGGAGTAAATTAAAGCTGCTTTGCGTTAACGCGAACGATATCAGTTTTTCTTGTCCTTAGCGCAACTGATGACGTTGTTAAGTTAAAGAAGTTCGCGCTATCGCTGTCCGCGTCAATTTAACAGCTTTCTAGGGGTGAAAATTTTTCAGCATGCTCGCTAAAAATAGGTAAACACTTCAGTACGTTAAAAATTGGATTCGCAGCTATTGGTTAAATGTCAAGTTAGGGAAGTTATAGGTGTTTTAGAATGAATGAATCCAGTTTTAGAAAAATGAAGCTAGATTTAGAAGTCGTAGCAGAAAAGGAGATGCAGGTAAGTCATGTAGCGATGGCATTTGCCTAGATTAGTAGGTCTAGCCGAAATTAAGGCTGTCATTAAGCTTAGCCTACTGTTAAAAAACCAAGTGAGACGAGTTTTACCGTTTAAACAAGCATAGGTCTACCAAAACCATGGTAAATAGGGCATGAATCACGAAGATACAGTCAGATATTAAAGGCAAAATACACCCAAGCTTTGTGTTAAGTTGCACTGCAACAGACAAAAGTTTGTTGTATTGCATTTACTATTTAAAGTGTTGCAACGCTGTTATTAAAGTAATTCAAGTAGAAAGGTAAAGCTTAAAAAGTTTGAAGCAGGCCTGTGTATAGTTGGCCTATGTTTACCGCTTTTGCCGCTATCGTGCGAATCGAAAAGATAAGAATGCTATAAATAAAAACAGTAATACATCACTTACCTACAGTTGCATGTCTAAGCTATAAGAGCGGTGGTGTACTTCTGGCCTATTGTTTGTACAGCTTTCCAGTAGTAGGCTGTCAATATGGGCCCCACAGAGGCCAAGATGTAGATTCTCAAAGTCAACTGCAAACTCAGAGGGGCTGTAATTTAAATTGATTTTACATGTTTTGAGGTGACTTACATTTCAATTGGAACCTAAAATTAATTAAAATGCTATTCATCATTACGTCAAAATGGATACTGCAGTAGTGTAAAAGGTATGCAAAAACAATAGTCGTTACAAAATAATGTTTTTGGGACTAGCTTGCCCGTACCAAAGCAAACTGTAGTAGACGTTTTTATCTTTTTTAAATTTCCATTCTGGTTTAGGTCAATTTTTAGCATTCACGAGCGTTAAGAATTACTGCACATGTTTATTTTTGGGAACAAGTGCAAAATTTTCCCTAAGACAACAACAAGTGCAAAATTTTCCCCAATTATTTATCAAGTTTATTCTTAAGAAAATTAGAACAGTTAAGATACCATGGTTGCGGGTTCGAATCTCAGCTGGCAGGGCATTAAAAGAAAGGCAGTGTACACTGAAGGGGCAGGCCTGGTATGTAAATGTACGGGGCAGTGTACACTGGAAGGGAGTGTAAAATAGCCACTGCCCAAGTGCATAAATTCGGATCAAGTGCATAAATTTCCCCACATGGGGAAATTTATGCACTTGATCCTATTTTTGTAAGCAGTGCCTAATACATTTTAAGAATGAAATTTGGGAAAAATGTGTTTCAGGTTTGAAGATGGATTACACAGTGTAATCCCAAAATAATGAGACAAAAAGAATAGATTCAAAAGCAAGTATTAAAAACGGAAAAGTTTAGTCGTAACTGAAACTTTTTGCTTTTAATTGTTTGCTATTAATTATTAATTTGTATCCTCCTTTGATAGTGTTATCTTACAACATCAACGAGCACTAGCGTACCGAGGGGGGAAGCCACTGTGTCATGGCCGCCCTCAGACCCTAAAAATGTAAAGCAAAAGCAAAGCTGGTTTGTGACGTCTCACGATTGTGACAAAACTTTGGCCTCCCCCTCGAAAACTTTCTGCGTACCTCACTATCAACGAGGTAGGCATATCAAAGTTACTGTGAAAATGAGTTAAGCGTATGCCTTGGTTTCGTCAACCTTGGACAAGTTATAAATTTTAAAACATGCGATAAACAAGATTATATGTTTGTGCTTTATTTGAAATTTTGTTTCGTTAATTTTTCATTCTTGTGTCTAGTAAGCTTTATTTAAATACCCGTTTCTCTCTTTGTTTACTGTTAGCTTACTTAAAAAAATTCTTTGAATATTTTGGTTATACATCTACCAAGAAATGTCTTACCTCCCCAACGCTCACCAATAAGAGCGATTGTATAGTTTGTTTAGGAATTGTGATGCCTTTTGTTGATATCCTGGATCAAGTTGTTTTATCACTAAATTTTTAGTTTTATGAAAATTTAAATTGCACCAATTGTATCTTAGGGTTGTCAGTTAAATTATTGCTTTCAACTCAATACTGTGTTATACAATCGGTGCTTCATGCTTTTTCGTATGTGCCTACCGACTTTTGCTAAACTATTCACAGCACAGTCATAGATTGTTATATTGTCAATGGCAAATGATCAAACAATAGACCTATAATTCAGTGATTGATTTATTATTAAGCGTTGTAAGCTGTGCTGCAGTGGTAATGTGTTGCTCCGAACAAAAAGTCTGAATCGAGAGCGAGTGTGTAGAGTAGACATACGCTAAATCAGCTCGCCTGAGCATATGCGAAATAAGGGGAAAAAAGACGTAAAATCTAATTTTTGTCATTGTAAGCTTTATTATGTCACAAAACTTTGGGGCTAAATTGTAGTAAAAGCCACAGTTGGTTCGTAGAAGCTTCTAGGCTGTTAGTTGTCATTGCGAGCTACGGGCCACAACAAACGTAATCTTGATTTTAATTCGGGAGGAGTGGAAAAAATTTTGTTTTGCAAAATTTTTTACGTTGTTTACACGCAAAAAAATCAAATGTTTTTGTGCTTAAGTTTTCCAAGGTATTATTTAAGCATGAATATTTCTGGAAATGAAGTTTCTCCTACCCTCCTCTTCAGTTTCCTCCGTCCTTGATTGCTAGGTAACCGCAGTTATTGTATTTAAGTCCACCACTTTTTATTTTAGTTTAACAATACATGTTTTGTTTTTGTGCTATAGCCTACCTGGCCTGACATTTGGTTTGATCAAAATATTTGCCATTTTGATATACCCACCTCGGCTACCACAAGGTTTTTTAAATTGTGATTTTGGGTTAATTCAATGTCATTTTTCATGCATGCTTACTGTTTTTGTAAGAGTAATATATTGAAAAGTGTTTTTAAAATGCTGCACTTTCTTATTGGTTATATGAAGTTAGACTATAGTATATATCAGGGGTTCTTGAACTTTTTTGAGACGCGCACTTCGTGACTGTGCCTACGAAAAGCTAGTGACGCGACAATTTCTTTACGGCACTTTATCGAACGCATTTTATTGAAAGACAATATATCGAAATGGAAGTTAAAACCTAACGGTTACAAAGTATTTTCAGCTGCAAGTTGTGCACAATTGTTTGAGGATAACTTTATATGTTCATATTCGTTGAGCTATAAGCAGTATTTCGACAACCATTCTAGTAATTGTTACGATGAGCTGCCGTTCGATTATCTGTCAAAGTACCCAAAAAGCCAAGATCTACTTGCCTCGCTTATGTTAACTGGCTGATTTGTATCTAGTAACTAACTAACCAGTAACTAGTGTAGACAAGCTGGAGCAAAATAATCTGACACATTTGTTGATTAATATGATCAAAATAGAATAAAGAATGAGAAAAAGCGTTTTGTTTTCCAAAGGTACTTTTAGTGTCATTTTGTTTCATCTCGTTTTAAATATTCCATCAGTCAATTGGGTGACGTAATCCTCCACTCACTGCCGAAGGCGTTGGCGAAAGTTGTTCATAACTCGACGGGTCATTTTGAATGAATGGCAGCATTCTTGACGAACGGCATCTTTTAATTCAATAAATCGAGGGTGACCAGCGTATACTTTTCATTTCAAATATCCCCATAGAAAAAATCGCACGTGTTCGAATCAGGTTGCCATGCGGGCCAACTGATGTCACCGCACAATGAGATTAAAAGAACGGAAAACATCTTTCTCAAAATTCCCGTCGAAAGCCTAGAAGTTTGGGCTGTTTCCCTATCTTGTTGAAACCAAACATTGTTGCTATCGTCAAATTCATTCAATCTTGGTCTTAGAATATTATCTAGCATCACACAATATCGATCAGAGTTAACAATCACGGAATCATTGTCTTCGGGAAAGTATGGTCTCAAGTCTAAAGTACACGTAGAATGCTCTTTGCGTTTCAGTTACCAATTTGTTGTTTTTGATATACGTTTACTCTGTAAAAGCACGATGTTTGCCTGTTTCATCCACATGGGTAACCCAAAACGAAGTGAAATAGAATGGTGTGATACATTGATGTTGAAAATAAAGCACTTATTTTCATCTAATGATTTTTTTTGCTTTTATTAAACCTGAAAATGAGTCAGATCATTTTGATGTACCCTGTATTTGGGTTCGAACGCACGCAAAAGTATACTGTGCTGTGTTTGCCGTAATCAACTCTTGCCATCCTCTATTGCATATTAGCCGTCAGAATCTAAAGTACAAAGTAATCACAAACAATTTCTTTACGTAAACACATCTACGTAATTAATATAACCAAGCTACAGTCCGCCAGTCTTTTCCGCCGACTTAAATATCTGAAACAATTACTAGAAAATTTATTGGCTGTTAATGAATGTTTGTAGTATGCTAAAGAGAAGAAAGCTTTAAATGATTTTGGATAGTGTTTGTACGCAAATAATGCAAATATAAACTCCCACGTTACATTCCTTTCATTATATTTCAGCAGCACTTAAAGGAAATATATGCGCTTAAAGACGTTTATGACCATTCTTATTATTCTTTTATCTGTACATCATTTTGCACTTGAACTGAATCTCTACTCCATTAGGAAGCAACTTTGACCAGACAACCTTCAAATCCGTAATTGCCTCCTGGCCTATGTCCTCCATGCTTAATTGCATTTTGTCATAGCATTGTAATAAAAATATTTTGCATCTGTTATACTTGGTGCAAATAAAATACAATCAATTTTGTACTGTAATTTTGGATTTACAAGGTGATTGTGAGGTTGTGACGTTGCATGGTGAATGCATTAGTTTGTTGTTTTGTTACGTCAGCTCAGCTGGTATTGTGTAACAATTTAACGAACTTGCTCAGGTGGCTTTTTAAAAGTGCAAACTGACGTTGACGCTTGAATAAACGATAAAGTGTTGTGTCTCTGAAATTTTTTTGTATTTCGTTTTTGTCCTTCATACTGGCAGGCATCAGCTGTGGCGCTAAGCATTGGACAATTGTCCAGACCTGCTTCGGAATTTAAAAGTTTCAACATTCTACCTTAAATGCTTGATATTACTTTTGATAAATTGGCTATTGATTTTATAGATTAATTACAAATAAATTACAAATTTCATTTTTCAGGCCCCTAATTCGGCTTGGTCCAATTCCGTGGTGCCAATCCATCCGATATCCGCCCTAAACAAGTTGAATCCTAGTGGAATAGAAGCGGAACCGTGTAGCAAGCTATCCAATCGAACTTTGCGGACTTTGGAAGCGGATTATGCATCTCCGCAGCCGGGATTAGTACGGAGTGGTCCTATACCATCCCTTCGGTCTTTGCCGGATGTGTTACCCAAAAGAGACTTTTCCCAAGTTAATTCGAGATCTTCTACGTCAGACACTAATCCAGTATCGGCTAATATAATGGATATATCGTTTGGATCTAGAGAATTGGCTCCAAAAAGGTCTCTCAGCAATACTTCTTTGCATAACGGCCACCAGTCTCCTGGAAAAAACACGCTTTACAGCCCTGGCGGCTCCAAAACCAAGACGCACTCCGAGTCATCAGACTCGGTAGATCATGTGCGGAAGCGGATAGCGGCAGCTATTAAAAGAAAGTAGTGCGAGATTTTGAAAATGCAATTTCTTTGTTTTCCAAATCACTACAAGATGTCTTTCCATGTATTTTGCATTTTATGTTTAAAACAAGTTTTTATGCCCGTTTGATTACTTCTTTATTAGTTTTTTATTTATAAATTTGTTACTTTAAATTGTCTTTGGAAAAGCCGTATTGCCAGAAGCTTTTCGTGACGAATTCGACATGACAACTGTGGTGGCATCGCGTCACATGCTAAAAGCTTGTGTAAGCGTTAACCATATCCCCAAAATCGATTGTAAACGATGCAAACGCTTTGAATTTGTTAATTTGACTCGATACTGCTATGCCGCTGCTATCTGCAAAAAGCTGTTGGATAGACAGCTTTGTTGAAGCTGCTTTAAACTCCTGTGCTCTCCTCATCTGTAAACATCCGAAGCTATTATAGTGAAGTTATTGGGCATTCTTTTTTGAGATGTGATTGTGGCAAATATGTTAAGTCAGTCTGAAACAAACTTGCCTTTGTCCGTCTTTCGGGAAAAATGTCGCCGATAGAGAGGGCTTCCTTTAGCTCCCTTCGCTGGTTGTGCCTTTGGCTGTGCTTCGCCAATAACAAGTCTGGTTTGAAAGCGTGTGGAGAGTGGAAGGCCCACATTGAACCCGAACCTTATGTAACTGCAAATTGGGAAAAAGGACGAAAACTAAAGCTATTTTGTATCTATTCAAATCAGTAATTTTAAGTGCCAAAACATAAAATCCTTTGACTTAGAAGTTTATCAACTAGCAACCAAGCGATTCCATCTTGATGTAGCTTATTTGTTTTGCGTTTGTTTAAGCCTCTTAACTAATTTTTTGGTGTATTCTGCATAATAAAATAAAACAATAAACTCTCAATTGTTGGTAGGTGTGTGAACTTAAATGTTTCAGTAGAGGTTTCCTGGTAGCCTAGAAAACTGCGTAGATTTGGAAGAGCAGTTACTCTTACAGCTAAAAAGTTGCGAATAGCTAACAATTGTTTTCAATATACACAGCTGTTTTAGAGAAAGTGGGGAGTTACTTCATGGAAGAAAACTTTTATAGTAGATTAAAGTAAGAATCTATCGGAGTTTTAAGAGGTCGACGATGTGTGGTAGTGAATCATGGTGATTGAGGGAAGATAAAATAGCAATTTTAACAACGACTGAGAGAGCAACGTGTGGTGTTAAATAAATTGAAAAGCAGTAGAAATCATGAACTAACGGATATGCTGGATTCGGAAGAAACTGTAGACAGACTAGTCAACGCAAATAGAGTTGGATGGTATTGGCATGCTATGAGAAAGGGTGGTGATGTTGTGTTAAAAAGGACGTCAGCTCTTGAAGTGGTTGGAAGAAGAGAGCGGGGGTAACCGAAAAAGGCAGATGGAAGAAGAGGTTGAAAGATTGGATTAGAGAAGGAAGATGCCATCGACAAAACGAAGTGGTGCAAACCTCTTTATGAACTTTTGCGGAGCATGAGGTAGTACGGCCATCTTCGTTTAAGGATACGAAATCGGGTTTTAAAAATTGAATCTCTAGCTTTCTCACTTCAATGATCGAGTGTCACCGTTTGTTGAAGTAATTTCCTTATTTGAAGAACTGAACTTGTGTAAGAGCACATTTTCGCGATTTGCATACGACGTCATCAATTAAATCGTGCCTTTTTCTTGAATGGCTGTTGGGATTTGTTTTGATTACAAGAGCTTCCCAAGCTTGCTCGTATCTAATACGGGAACTGTCACAAATAAGTAAATTTGCGTTTAAAGAATAGTTTTTGCATATGTACGGTTATTGTGATCTGTTGTTTTATTTTGCCGTGATTATTTTAATTGAAAATCTGAATTGTCTGAAGCCCTAAACTTGCTAAACTGGTGCGAAAAAAAAGACTTTTTTTCTTTCGCATTGATTAATAGATTTGTAACTGAACCTAGGTCCACCAGCGCGATAGCGTAGTCGTTAGAACGTCCGCTTCACAGTCGGTAGACCTGGGGTTCTTTCTTCTTGTCGAGTCATACCGTGCTTGGCGCTCGACATTTAGAAGAGTTTGTGGAGAACAAACCGGCAAGTTAGCTTGTTGTGTCATTGGGCAAGGCACTTAACGGAACGCCCCCAACTTTATGTGGAAGACAGGTGGCCCAGACACCTCGGAAATACCAACTCTCAAGTTCTCAGGTTGGCCAGTTCACAACACGGTGGTGGAGTTGATCTCCAAATATAAAAAAAAGGTCATTGCTCCTCTAGGTCAAAGGATGGCCCATATAGTTTTGAGGTGCTGGTCCGTTTGGCTGTTTATATGGTCCAGTATTGCTCAAGCTTATTCCTCATGCAAACCCATTTTCAAAATACACAGACGTCCGTGGCCCACCCGACTTACATGCTGAGGCCCACCGGTTGAAAACCGCTGGCCTAGCCCTAGGTAAAAAAAACCGAGATCTTGGTTTAAAAACCTAGCGCTGGCAGCCATGACAATGACCTTTTTTTAACTTCACTGCCATGGCATTTTATGCTTATCCTACTGACGTTGTAATTATCACATCAAAGTTCTTACGAAAAAGGGCCACAAAAATCTGTGGCCCTTTGAAGTGGGCCACGGCACGAAAAAGATTAAGAACCACTGCTTTTGCGTGAAGATAATAAAAACTCTTGTTGGCAATATTTAGCTTAAATTAATATTACGTTCACAAATAGACTTATATGTTTATCAATTTCAATCCCTAGTGAAAAGCAATCATGTTAATTGTATCGGTTTGATAATTTTCTTGTCCCCATTGTTCCGCAGCATATGTGGACTCTTCGGTAACGTGGACGGTTAGATTTGCACTTACTTTGATTTGGGATATTAACTTTCAATTTTTCAAAACTAAAAATGCGTGGCTCAATTTACATTGTTTTGTAAAACATAACCATTTGATGTTTTAGATGTCAAAAGCGTCAGCCCATCTCATTAACGTATCAGAAAACATAGTAACTTGCTACTTGTTCTGGAAAAATATAAAAGTGATGGTTATACCATTGGTGCGGCAACACCGGGTTTCAACTCTCTAATTCCCGCGCCCAGCGTACGGCCGTTGGTTCGCATTGAACCGGTAGAGTTGCTAGGTAGGGCTAGTAATATTAGCACTACGGATCCTTTCTGCTTCGTCAAACAAAAATAGAAAACGGTTGAAGTTTTCTTGCTATTTTTATTACAAATATGCACAGCTCCGCCCAGCGTGCGCAGGAAGAAATTTCACAGCAATAAAGTCTGCCAGGCAAACTCAACAACGATCTAACAGGGGATCCAACACGCAGTTCGTAACAGAAATCCGAAGCATAATCAGGCTGAAACGACAATTCACTATTCGTTTCGCCACGTTCACTTTTTGACAAAGAATGGTAAAAATACACGTGGTCAGTGTGTGTATATGAGCAGATGCACCTGTCATATACTGTATAGTGTATATGAGTCAAACATGTGGCCTTATTTAACCACAGGGCAAAGAACAAAGAAAGACAATACAACAAAAGAAAAGGTTTAGAATTAGTTCGCAGGAAGCCCGTTTATAGCCGTTTACTACTTTTAGTAGGGGCTAATTGTTTGGTTCGCTGTAGGGGTTTAAATTTGAAGCTATATTCACGTAAACTTCTAACAAAACAACACGAGATCACTTAATTACCGTTGGTATCACAATATCAATGAATTTTGTAGGAGGTTGCTCACAAAGTCTTTGCTTTACATTCTCAAGCGACTATGCTTTTTGAAGTCAAATCGCTGAGAAAAATTACATGTCTATTGGCGGAACAACCTTTTGAAATTGAATTCCATGAACAATATGACCGCGACGGGACAATTAAAGTTGTAAAACTGCAAAGCAATTTGACGTGCGAATTCCGCGAGCGATTTATTGCAGCCGTTGTAAACAACCTCAGAGCAAGATTTGATATAACGTTGCTGCTAAATTGCAAATTTCTTGACGGAAGATTTTGACCCGTTATTCAAGACGAAAAGATTATCTAAGGGGCAAGGAAGTTAGAGAAATTGCCATTTTTTTTTATCTCTCTATCCAATACCAACAGTATCGGCCTTCACTACATGCGAAGGCCTGCACCAATCAACAGCCGCCTCAACGTGGTGATGCGGTCCCCGACCCCGTTTGGATTGGGTCGAAATGGCTGTTGGCCTTTCCGAGGGTCCCAGTTACCCCGGACTCCCCTTTAATTTTTCGCTATCCTGCCCCCTAAATTACCGCAGAAGGGCAGCAAAGAGCTCCTTCAAAATCAGTCGCCTGTTTTCTTTTCTCCTGCCCTTCTTCGTCTTCTCATTCTTCTCCTTCTCTTGATCTCTTGATCAGATCTGCTAATGCTGCACTCTCGCCCCATCTTCGTCTCCAAACCTCTTATCCCCCATCTGCCCATTATATATCTTCTCTCTCTGCCCCCTCACCACCGTCCCTTGCTCCTGGCCGTCCTTCTGCCCCCCCTGACTCTCTCAGGATTCTGCAATGGAATGCTGGAGGTCTTCGAGGCAGGAGCACTGAACTACTTCACTTTCTCTCGTCCCATCCAGTCGACGTTATCTGCATCTAGGAATCCAATCTTAACTCATCTTCCTCTTTCCGGATTCCTGGATTTTCTGCTCTGCGTTCTGATCGCACTCACTCCTGGTCTGGCATTCTCTCTCCTGATGCCACGCACGCTAGCGGCGGCGCTGTCATTTTCGTCGGGCAGGGCCTATCCTTTTTCGAACTTTCTACCTCCTCTCTTTCTTCGTTCGATCCATACTCTGATTATGTAGGGGTTAACATCTCTCTTAACAACTCCTCCTCGCTCTTTTTTCTCAATGTGTACGCCCCCCCTTATTCGCTCCTTTCCAACGGATGGCAAAACCGACTCCTTTTCTCCCTCCATTCTTCCCTCCTCCAGAAATCTCTTCATTCTGGGGGACTTCAATTGCCATCACCCCCTAGAACTCAAATGGTACTTCCGACCCCATTGGAAGGAAGTATTTCACTGGGTCATCTCTTCTGACCTCCTCCCTCTCAATGACCTTGACACACCCACCCTTCTTCATCGCTCCTCTCCTGAGATCTCCTTTGCTCCTTCTACTCTTGCCCTTTCTTGCTCCTAGGAGATGCTTCAGGACCTGGGCTCTGACCACCTCCCAATTCTTCTATCCGTCCCTCTCTCTCCGGCCTATCTCCCCAACAAGCGTCCCCATTCCTTCAACTTTCAGAAAGCTCGCTGGGATGGCTTTGCCTCCTACTTTGACTCTCACTGTCCTTCTGCAGAGGAATATTTGTCTCTTTCTCTTTCCGCTGCTGCTGCTGCTCTCTTTACCTCTCTGGCACTGAATGCGGTCAAATCTTCCATTCCTTTCAGCCACATCAAACGCCCTCCTAAAACCTGGTGGTCTGCTGAGGTGGAACAAGCGGTTAGTGAAAGACGCAAGGCTTTTGCTGTCGCTCACAGAAGTGATAAAGATCGCCAGGCTTACATCTCCGCTTCTCGATGCGCCTCGTCAGTCATCGCCAAGGCCAAGGCTGAGACATGGCAGACGACTTGCTCTTCTCTTTCACCCAAATCTAACCCTAAATCTGTATACTATCTTCTTCGCTCCATCGCTGGCTCCCCTTCCTCCTCTCCTAACTTCCCCAACTGTTCTTCTCCTAGGGAGTCGGCTTCGGTCTATGCTGCCTACCTGAGATCCCACTTTTCCGTTTCTCAGCCAAAGGCCCTGCGTAGCAGAGCCAGAGGCTACCTCTCTGAGCTCCGCCGAGCCACGTGCCCTGTGGAGTCTCACTCGCTCCCTACTTTCCCTCCCGCTGAATTTCTTGCGGCTGCCTCCAACCTCTCCTCGTCCATTGCCACTGGCCCAGACAAAGTTGCCTATCTCATGCTAAAGCACCTTCCTTGCTCTGGCATGGATTTTCTTCTTCACATCTTCAATCTCTTCAGGTCTTCGCATTCCTTTCCCTCCATCTGGAAGACATCTTCTATTATTCCCATCCACAAGATGGGAAACCCTCTTGACTCTCCTGCTTCCTTCCGGCCTATTTCTCTCACCTCCTGCGTATCAAAGCTGTTTGAACGCGTCATTCTATCCTGTCTACTCTTCTTTCTGGAATCTAATTCCATTCTTTCTCCCTGCCAGGCCGGTTTCCGCCCTGGACGGTCTAGTCTAGATCAAATTCTGTTCCTTTCTCAGTCCATTTCGGATGGGTTTAGCAAACCCAGGTAGGGCTCTCGGACGATCCTGTCTACTATCGATTTCTCTAAAGCTTTGACTCTGTCTGGCTTCTCGCCCTTTTCCACAAACTCATTTCGGCTGGTCTCCCTCCTTGCTTTGCTCGTTGGACTCAATCTTTCCTTTCTGATAGGAGCGCTTCTGTGGTTTTTCAAAATCACAAAAGTCGTTCCTTTCGAGTCCGTTGAGGTGCTCCGCAAGGATCCGTTCTTGGCCCTGTACTTTTCTCTCTCTTCATTAATGATCTTCCGGCCTCTCTGCCTTCTTCCGTCAGCTGCTCTCTTTACGCTGACGATCTGGCCATTTGGTCCTCCTCCCTCTCGATCCCCTATGCGGTGGAGGCCACACAAGGAGTTCTGTTTCGATTGGAGCGCTGGTCTGAGTACTGGTGTTTTCCTCTCAATCCAAGCAAATATGAGGCCTCCTTCTCAGAGGGTCCCCATCAAGCTAACCTCCAGCCCAACGTCTCCAGCCCAACGTTTTTCCCACGTCTCAAGGCCTTATTCTGTATCTGTGCTTCCTCATGGGGCCCCTCTAAGAAGTCTCTTTCTGTTCTGTAAAAAGCTTTTCTTCGACCCCTTCTCACTTACGCCTCACCTGGATGGTTTCCTTTCCTAAGCGTTATCAACTTCACCAAATTGGAACGCCTCCACCGAGCTGCCAGTCGCGCTATCACCGGCTGCCTCTCGTCGTCCTCTATCCCACTTCTTCTCTTCGAGGCTTCTCTACCTCCCCTACGAGTCACTCTGACTCATTTCACCATTTTATGTTATGAGCGAGCTCTTCGTTTCTCAACCTCCTTTCCCATTTCAGGTTTGGCCAGACATGGAGTGAAGCCAAGACTTTGCAGATCGTCCCGGATAGCTTTTGCGTCCACTCACCCGCTCATGCTTCCTTTTACTTCTCTTTGCTTGCCCTCCCTTTCCTTCTTGTAACCCACCTTCCTTCACCGTGGAGTGCACCCTTCCCTCTTCATGCTCCCGCTCTGATCCCCCTCTCTCTCTCGCCAAGGTGCGGCTCTCGCTCATCTTGACTCTCTCCCACATCATGATCTGGTACTCTGGACAGACGGCTCTGTTCTTTTTCCGTTTGGCAAATGCGGCTCCGGCATTCTTGCCAACTGCTCTCTCTGTGACACTGAGGCCACTCTTTCCTTTTCGGCAGGCCCAGTATGTTCAAGTTTTTCCGCTGAAGCCTGCGCCATTCTGCACGCTTTTTGCTAGTCTCGGCAGCACCACAAAGTCTTCCATTTTTCTTCTCTTCTCCTATTATCTGACTCTCGTTCGGTCCTTACCACCCTATCCTTTCCTTCATCTTTCCTCTTATCTCAAACTTTGTGGCAGATCTGGCAGGAACTGTCTTCTCTCTCCTCCTTTTCTATCACACTACAATGAGTCTTCGCATACTCGTTTCTCCCGGGGAACGACGCGGCTGATGAGCAGGCCAGACGGGGAGCGCTACTTGCGCCCTCCGCAACTCCTTGTAGTCTCTCTGCTCTTATCTCTCGTATCCGCTCTCGTCTTTTCTCGGATGCCACCGAGGAATTTGTGCTTCCTGATCATGTTCGTTGTGTTCTCTCTCGTCTACACTGCAACGGACACAGCCTTCTTTTAGGTTCTTATCTCTCTAGGATTGGCAGAATCGAGAATTCTTCCTGCAGCGCCTGTTGACACTCGTCCCAGGACACCTCTCATCTCATTCTGCACTGTTCAGCTACGGACACTTTGCGCCGCTCACTCTTTGACGACTCTCTGTCTCTCTATGACCTCTAATCTAGACCCTGGGGAGTTGCCCGGCTTCTGGGGCTCTATGGTTTCCCGCCATGCCCCCATCCCTCGGAAGGGGTCCGGGTAACCAACAACAACAACATGCGAAGGCTGGTGCAATTGCAGTGGAATATGATGAGTTTCTGAAAATTATCAGCACTTTTCCGATGTCTACAGCGGAGTGTGAACGTGGATTTAGCGCATTACATAATATTTGTAATCTAGATCGTAACCGCATCTGCGCGATCTTATGAAATGCCATGTTGTTTACTAATGTAAATAGTCCTCCATTTTCGCGGGTTGACTTTGATAAATACCGCTGTGTGAACAAATAGATTAAGAAACACAGTACCAGTTAAATCTTAAGATCGAAGAAATTGACTGTCACAAACATTGCAACCAAAACATTTCTTGTTTGCTGTTGAATAAATGCTGGTGTTTACAGGTCAAACTACAATAGATCTTTCTCGCTTTATTTTTCCTATTGTTGGCTTCTAGTGCAGTATGCCATGTATTGGTTGCAACATCACGTGCAGAAGAGTTCAAACAAGCGGTTGTATTAACGAGCTATTATTTTGTTGAATTTAAGAAATTTCATCCTTTTATCTGCGTTTTTATGAGCAGATACTGTTATACTTCTCAAAGCAAGTTACTTGAAGAAAGTTTATTTACAGCAATATTTACAGATTAACGCTAACACTTTACTCGCGTTCAATGTATGCACGCATCTACTACTGTTGTCTCGCAAGAATGTTGAATAACTGCCATTAAAGCACTAGAACAACATGCCGCTTTATGACGTAATAATCAACACTATGGAAACTCAATTGCTAATACACTACATCGCTCCCTCTTTATTATCAAGATAATTCCGTGGAACGAAAAAAATTCACGCGCGAAAGCGAAACGCAAAGCCTACCTAAAATACAAAATAACATTTAAACTACACATAATCACTAAATCGTGCTGGTCTCGACACACTTCTTTTGGGACGGACTAAAGCATCAGTTTGACCGCGGGAAACACCCTGATGATTTTGTAATTCTGATGAAGAAACCTGTGGTTCAGCTTCAGGCAAACTACTAATATTACTATCAGGTTCCAGGTTCGCATTGTCAGTAGTGTTGGAGGTAGGGTATTCGGGATGCTCCTCGGCTGGTTCAAAATATCGTTTTGCGTGCCCCGTGCTCCTAGTTATATCCACCCCTTGTTTATTTCGCACAAGCACTTGGCCCTTTCCTTCTTCTATAACTTTGCAAGGCTCTGGATTGAAGTGAGATGAAAGCTTGTTGGCTTTATTTTGTTTCAATAGGACCTCATCTCCAATCTCAAAGTCAGAGGTGGTTGCTCTTCTCTGTCTATCAGCATACTCCTTCCCTTTGATTTTGTTAGTCCAGTCACGATCACGTATTTCTTCCATTAATTGGTGTTCCGCTTGGCTAAAGTCAAGTGCTGGAAGCTTCGTCCTCATCTCTCGTCCAAACATGAGAAAATATGGAGATACACCGGTACTTATATGAGGTGTTGAACGGTATGCCATCAAAAATTTGCTTAACTCCAATTTCCATTTTCTTGTGTTGGTCCATTGCAACTGAGAGATTTTAATTGCTTTTAGGAGAGTCCTATTTTGTCTTTCGACTTCTCCATTACTCTGAGGCCACAAAGGTATTGATGTGCGATGTTCAACACCATATTCTTGTAAAAATTCTTTGAACTCGGTGGAAATAAACTGAGGCGCATTATCTGTTTTTAACGTAACGGGTGAGCCAAGGCGAGAAAAAATAGGGATGAGAGACTCGATGATGCGCTTAGTAGTCGTAGAACCCAAGAAAGCCACTTCATAGTAACGACTAAAATAGTCAATTATCACCAAAATACTTTCGCCATTTGGCAATGGACCCATTAAGTCCGCTGCACAGTCTTGCCATGGTCCATTCGGCAGAATAGTTCGAGCCATTGGCTCTGGTGGATGATGTTCGCTGACAACTTGACAACCATGGCAACGCTTACAGTAATCTTCCACTTTGGCATCCATTTTTGGCCACCAAACTTTGCTCCTTAGCCTCAATTTGGTTTTTACGATTCCCTGATGGCCTTCATGCGCTAACTTAAGGATCTGAACACGCCGGGACTTTGGTATTACTAAACGAGTATCCCGTAGCACCAGTGATCCAGTGGAGCACAATTCATCTTTCACATGTACATAACTGGAATACTTACAATCCGACCAATCTCCAGAGTCAAGACATTTTCGCACCACTACAAGTTCTGGATCTGTCTTAGAATCTTCTTCTATTTCTTGTGTGGACAAAGCAATCGGCATACTATGCAAGGCAACCATTTGTACTGTGTCCCACGTCACTTGAAATTCTTTCTTTGGATTAAGAATAGGAGTGACAGAATTTAATCTGGATAAGGCATCTGCAATGTTACTTCGACCTGGTTTGTAAACAACCTTGAAATCATAGGCTTGCAACCGAAGTACCCATCTTTTCACTCTGGCGGAAGGTTTTGATTTGCGGGAATAAATGTATTGCAAAAGTCGGTGATCAGTTTCCAATTCAAACTCTTTACCAAACACATACAAATTGAACCTTTCACATGCCCATACAATCGCTAATGCTTCTTTTTCTGTCTGGCTGTATCTGCTCTCAACATCTGCTAAGCCTCTCGATGCGTAGGATATTACACGCCAGAAACCATCTTGTAGCTGTGTCAATACCGCGCCCAAACCGGCGGGAGAAGCGTCAGTCACAATCCTAGTTTTGCAATCAGCTTTAAAATATGCCAAAATATCTGGATGAGTAATAGCCTTCTTTAGTTGATAAAATGCGTGCTCTTGTTCCTGGCCCCATACGAATCGGACACTTTTCTTCACAAGATCTTGTATCGGGCGAGCCAGAGTGACTAAATCAGGGATAAATCTGGAGGAGTATTGGACAAGGCCCAAAAATGATCGAGCTTCACTGACATTCTTTGGACGTTTAGCGTTTTCAATCGCAGAAATTTTCTCTTTGCTAGGTGACACACCTTGTTTGCTCAGATGGTGTCCAAAAAATGTTAACTTGTTCATTCGAAATTGGCACTTTTTTTGGATTTAATATCAAGCCAGAATCAAGCAATTTAGCCAACACTTTGTGCAATCTTTCATCGTGTTCTTTCCGATCAACCCCATAGACAATAACGTCATTTGCAATGTTTGCTACGCCTTCGCAATTCTTAAGTAGATCACATATGATTTTTTGGTATTTTTCCGGCGCTGAGCTCAATCCAAACATTAATCTTTTGAAGCGAAACAAACCTCGATGAGTCGTGAAAGTGGTAATCGGGCGACTGTCCTCGTCCAGCACAATCTGATGAAAACCCCACTTTAGGTCCAACTTGCTGAACATCGTACTACCATTCAGCCTGTGCAAAAGTTCTTCCACAGTTGGAATGGGGTGCCGTTCTCTGATAACCGCCTCGTTAGCACGTCGCATGTCTACACAAATCCGCACGTCGCCATCGCTTTTAGGGATAACCACCAACGGCGATACCCATTCCGTAGGGCCGTCAGGCACTTCTTCGATAATGTCAGATTCAAGTAGTTCATTTAATTTGAAATCCACTTTATCCCACAATTGAAATGGAATACGTCTAAGTGGCTGTGCGACTGGTTTTATCGATCCATCTATGTGCAATTTTAATCGATAATTTTTCAACGTCCCCACCCCAGTGAAAAGTGGTTTATAACGGGCAATTATATCGTTGTCAAGAAGGTTTACAACCCCTGGGCCAACGTGTAATACTCCCAGTTTTTCGGCCGTACATTTCCTCAAAAGATTCGCACCAGAGCCATCAACAACGACAAAATCAGCAATGCAAGATCGGTTAGTTTCATTACATACAACCCGAGCAGTAAAAGTACCTAAAGTAGGCAACGGTTTGTCACTGCCATAAGCAAACAAATTGATTGCAGAACAACAAGTATTAGCTTTAACATTACTCTTTGCCAACTGGCCCCACGTATTTTTAGTAATAACATTTGCAACAGCCCCTGAATCAATAACGACATTAGGCACATGCACATCACCAATATCAACAGAAATACGATAAACACTGCTTACCGGCGAATTTACAGTAAAAATATCTCCGTTCCGTCTAACAGTGTGCCTCTTTGCCACTTCTTCTTCCTCCCCCTCCTCTAGATAATTTAAATTTGGACGATAAGCATCGTCATAGCTGCGTGGCCGCGAGTAATTGCTCCGGCATTGCGCTTTAAAATGTCCAATTTTACCGCATCGAACACATTTTTTTCCTTTTGCAGGGCATTGTGAATCTCGTTGGAAATGGCCGGCTTTTCCACAAGCAAAACAAAAAAGCTTAGTTTTATCAATTCTAGTACGCACGATATTTACTTCATGACTGTCAGCTAAGTTAGGTTCCATAGGGCGATCCATTGCTTCTAGCCGCTCTCTTACAGCCTCATGCGCTCTTGCAATAGAAAGAACATCAAGTAGTTTCAAGTCAGCCTTTTCCAAAAATTTTGCCCGCAATTGCCTAGAATTACATTTTTCAATTACTTGGTCTCGAATGTGCTCATCTATAGCCGCGCCAAAATTACAGTTGTTGGCTTGATGGCGTAACCGGCAAACAAATTCAGTTACGGTTTCCTGTTGCGCTTGTTCTATCGGTCGAAACAAATGTCTTTCGAAAAGAATATTGCGTTGTGGCATCAGGTTGTCGTTGAGAAGCTGCATTGCTTCTTCAAACGAATGCCTGTCAGTTTTTTCATCTACCAAAGAATAATACAGGTCTTGCACCTCCAATCCGGCGCTATGCAATAGCAAGCTTTTTTTTTGCAAGTCGTCTTTTGTAGCCTTTGCTACAAACGTACAAATTAAAAGACCTTTGCCACCTTTTCCATTTTTCAGCAAGGCTGTGAGAATCACCAGTAAGTCTAAACGGCTGAATTGTACAACAATCTAACCTCACACCACCTTGATCGTCGCTGTCGTTCATCCTCGTCGCCATTGCTATACTTCTCAAAGCAAGTTACTTGAAGAAAGTTTATTTACAGCAATATTTACAGATTAACGCTAACACTTTACTCGCGTTCAACATGGGCGTATGAGCTCAAACCAATTTGGGGGGGCACCAAATTTTTGCCCGAAAAATGTGTCACTGCAATAACATCTCCAAAAAAAAAAAAAAAAAAAAAAAAACGTCATCGCCTGTTTCGCTGCACCTTTCCATCATTTTCGGCCTAAACATGTGACAAAACGTGAGGCCAAACGAGTGATGACCTTTTTTTTTTTTGGTGGTCATCCCTTTTTTTGCTTTACCAGATTTGCTAACCCTATACTTGGAAATGATTGAAAGTAAAAAGAGTAGAAAATATAAAGACACTTACTCAAATTGCCCGAAAAATCAAAAATTGCCCGAAATTTTGTCGCGAAATTAATGCATTTTTACAAGCAGGGGGGGCCAGTGCCCCCCCGGACCCCCCACTTCCTACGCCTATGGCGTTCAATGTATGCACGCATCTACTACTGTTGTCTCGCAAGAATGTTGAATAACTGCCATTAAAGCACTAGAACAACATGCCGCTTTATGACGTAATAATCAACACTATGGAAACTCAATTGCTAATACACTACAGATGCCGTAACAGCCGGAGAAGTCATTCCAAAACAGATGGATTTGGACTCAAAGCCTCAAAATAGGGCTATCTAACGACATTGCTGTTTCATTCAAAAGCAGGAAAAGACCACTTGTTTTGAGAATCACCGACTGTAGCCTACTGGTTGTAGACCAGGGATGTGGAAGCGGTTATTTTTCAAACGCTTCCGCTTCCGCTTCCACCAACAAAAAACGAAAAAACCACGGTTGACAATTTTTTTTAACTTTTGTGGGTCTGTACCCTGCCTTCTCCTACATTTTATCATTTTGTGAAGACAAAAACCTTCATTTATTGCTATTACTTTACCTACTTTGCTTGAGCTTATTGTTTCGAACTACTCTGTGTTTGTTTTTCTTAGATATCAGAACTCGTGTTGAATGTAGAACAGTGCTTTTCAATCTTTTTGTCATCATGGAGCCCCTAATGTACTTTCGTGTTTGTCACGGAGCCCCCACTAACAAAAATTTTGAAATCACGTATTGCTTGCAAGAAAATAAAATATTTCCTTACTACAATTCCAAAAATAATTAAACACTTCAACAAATAGACAGTTATTACAAGTTCCTTCACTAATTACAACCACTTTTACAACAGTTAACTTAATGCTTCTCAGATCTAAATCGTATGACCACATATTACAGCTCTCGACAATAACCTGTCGTCACAATAACAAATTCCACCGTATAGCGTTGATTTTCCCTCTCTATCCTCAACTAACTCTGACTTTGAGTTAACTTTAACTCTAATCATCATTACCTTCTGTCCGTCCTCAAAACACGTATATGATGCCTCCGATCTTTTTGGAAAGTGAAGTGCGAAATTTCTGTCGTATATATAGTATGTACATGTAAAGCGAGCAAAATTGAACTGCACCAATCAACAGCCGCCTCAACGTGGTGGTACGGTCCCCGACCCGTTTGGGTTGGGTCAAAATGGCTGTTGGCCTTCCCGAGGGTCCCAGTTTCCCCGGGCACTCCCCTCACACAAACTATTTTTTCGCCGTGCAGCCCCCTGAACGACCACAGAAGGGTAGCACTCAGCCTCTTTAAAATTGGCCTGTCTTCTCCTGCCTTTCTCTTGAATGTCTTCTTGTTCTTCTCCTTCTCCTGATGAGTGGCAACGTTCATCCAAACCCTTATCCTGTCTTTCCCTGTTTAGTGTGCGCTGGAAATGTGACCTGGCGGGGTAGGTCAGTGCAATGCTGCACATGCTCTAATTAAGTTCATTTAAAGTGCTCACTACTCTCCTTTTCTAGATTCAGAACTCTTGGCAGCTCCCATTTCTGGAGTTGCCCTTCCTGCTTTTTTTGGAGATTCTACCCCTACCAGCACTGTGACTTCCTCCTCGGACTCCTCCAGCTGGTATACCTTCATTGCTCAATCTGACCCTCTTCTGCTAATGCAGCACTCGCTCCCCACCCTCGCTTTCAAACTTCATATCCTTTTTCCGCCCATTTTGTATCTTCTCCCTCTGCATCCTCACTACCGCCTCATGCTCCTGGCTATTTCTCTTTACCTCCTGCTTTCTCTTCCCCTCCATAACTCTCTTAGGGTTCTTCAATGAAATGCTGCGGGTCTCCCAGCCTGTAGCACTAAACTACTACACTTTATTTTGTCTCATCGCGTTGACCTTATTTATATCCAGAAATCGAAGCTCAATTTAACTTCCTCTTTTCGGATGCCTGGATTTTCTGCTCTGCAATCCCATGGCACCCACTCCCGATCTGGTATTTTTTCTACTGATGTCACAGACGCTAGCGGCGGCGTCATCATTTTCGTCAAGCATTGCTTATCCTTCTCTGAACTTTATACCTCCTCTCTTTCTTCGCTTGGCCCCTACTCTGATTATGTAGAGGTCAACATCTCTCTAAACGACTCCTCCTCGCTCTCATTTCTTAATGTTTATGCTCCCCCATTCGTTCTTCTTCGAAGGATAGCAGAACCAATTTCTTTTCTCTCTCTATTCTTCCCTCCTATGTGGAAGCGGAAGCGGTAGATTTTTCGCGCTTCCGCTTCCACAGAAAAAGTACCGCTTCCACCGCTTCTGCTTCCAGCTTCCGCTTCCACATCCCTGTTGTAGACTGTTTATATATTCTGCATAGGCCAACTAGCTGTCTTGATACTGAAGCGTCTTGTCTCCTACGGTTTAGGACCTTTAGGCAAAATGGTCAGCCCAAAAATCCCCTCCAGTAAAAACTTTCTGCTTCACACACCGATTTCGTCCTTTCAAAACATTTTTAATTAAGCCACTGACGCACCCATCGTGACATTCAAAGGACGATAGTATTTTTGTTATCTTTATTTTAGAACCCAAAACTTCTACAGTATATCAGATAACAATAAAAGCGGATGGAAAAAACAATGATTGCATGAAAGCAGAGATTCCACCTGTACATTGAGCCAAGTGAGTTTCTAAGTTGTGGTGAAATTATAGTTCGCTCAGTTATCAGAGCAATATCTTATCGAAAAACCTGCATATGTGATTCATTAAGATTTCACCAGTAATATATATTTCCACCAAACGCTTTGTTCCTCGGGGCTGGTTATTATTAGTCAAAATCAAATTATGGGGTAAAATATCGCTCAGCAAAGGTAAAGCAGAAGTTACGTGAGAACTTACTTTTCAACAATTTTCTTAAAATGTCTTCGAGTCTTAAGCAAATTTGATCAAGTCTGTTTTTCTAAAAAACTATCTGTCTCGAGAGGAGTCTTCCTCTAGCTCTAGTGCTGCAGTCCTAACAGTTGAAATCACAAAAATTTAGTATTTTTGATATTATGTTTCTCTGATATAACTCATAGATTATAATTTTTATTTTTTTATTTCAATTTTTATTGTTAGTTTAACAAGAATGGCCCTCTGAAAAGACCAGAGCAAAATATGATTAAGTGTGAAAATAGCTGCTGCAGCAACCAGTCAAGCAAAGCAAAATAATGTGGCTTTGTAGTTAGAGTGATGAAAAGCAAAAATTGTTGTTGGGGTTTTGATTTATTTGATTATGACAACTGAGACTTAAATTTTATTTTAGTGGAAAAATATTTGGAAATTAGTTAGTTAATGCATTTAATAGAATAAAAGTATTGGTGTGAGCACGAACCTAGTTTGCAAACAGCTCTAAAATACAAAATTTCATATTGAATATTGAATTACGGAGTCACGGAAATTCATATTAAACATGAAATTACAGAAATATGGAAATTCATTTAAAAGAAGAAATCAGCAACTTAAGGAAGCATGGAAAAGTTACTGGTATTAACTGAAGAAGTATCGTAAAGAAATCACAGATGCTCAGAAATTTGCAGAAGTTGATAAAACTAGAGGCCATAGCCATTTTGCCATCAACGGCATTTTACCCCTCGGAAATTTTTTGCTGTGAAACATTTATGATCGGTCAATTTTAATGACGTATTGAGCACGTGACTGTTGGTCGTCTACGATTTGTCAATTTTAATAATCCATCAATTAATAAGAATTTTTACCCCCAGTCTACACTCCTTCCCAGTGTACACTACTGCACTACTCCGTACATTCACGTACCAGGATCCCCTCTAGTGTACACTTCCTTTCTCTAAGTACGTTGCCAGCCAAGATTTCAACTCGTAACCATTGCATTTCAAGGCAGCTGCACAGTCAATGTGCCATAGCATCACTTACAGAATTGTGGCAATTATGGCTATATAAACACATTTCAATGGTGATGGCAAAATAGCTTTCAAGGGTAAAACGCCATTAATGGCAAAATAGTCACTTCCACAACTTAAAGTAGTGGTATAACAACTCAATTTAGTAAAAGTAGATAATTGATCTGAGTTAAACTAAGCATTTTCATAAATTTCTGTTTCTGCAATTTCCGTAATTTAATTGGTGTTTTTTCCATAGTTCCAAAACTAAAAGTACTGGCATAACCACCCAATTCAGTAACAGTAGATAATTGAGCTGAGTTAAACTGAGCATTTTTATAAATTTCTGTAATTTAATTGGTGTTTTTTCATACTTCAGTGGGAATTTCAATGATTTCATATTTTAGTGTTGTCCTGTGCTTGCTAAGAAACTTTGGAGGTGACTAGCTAATGTCACTTGCATATTACTGGTAATTTTTGTATACGAATTTAATCAACTCAGTAAAATGAATGCAAATGTCTACAAGTTGAGAGGAACATGTCCCCTGTTAAAAATAAGTCCATGGCTGTGAGGTGAAATATCTCGTACATCATTGGCTAACATGAAGCTGAAAAGAAAGGCTGAGGCCCAATTGTGTATTTAACATTTTATACCGGTACTCTTTTCAAATTTGCAGATTTATTAATTAACATGTAATTCGTGGTGTTCATAATTTTTGCATTGTTTGCTATGTCTGTTAGCGATGTACCACTTTTAAATGAATACAAAAGTGAGTTCGTCAAAAAAAGACTTCCTCAGACATTTTTTGGAGGTTTAAATGTGCGTTTGGGCTACAAAGCACCATTCTATGTGTATGCTTTTCAAATTTTTGTCTGGATTTTGCCCTGGATTATAGGTGGCATTTTTACAGTTGCTACTGAAATTGGTGGGCTGTCAATATTAATTGGAAGTTTACTTTCTGGAGCCCTTGCAGCTATTTTTGTCCTTGTTGTACAGGTAAGAGGCTATTTCTAAATTCAGCAGAATCAATCAGTAGCTAAACCACTGTTATTTTTAACTTTGATTGTGGTGGTAAATTTTATTTGAAGAGTGCAAACTCAGACTTAATAACTACCTAAAAATGGCTCTCTTTGAGTTTCTAAAAAACGGTCCAGTCTTCAGATAGTTTTTAGACAACAAAATTTAGATCTTAGCTATTTCAGTTGTTGCAGTAAGGTCTTGTTCTTTTGAAAACAAGAGTGAGTTAAGAATGAAAAAAGCAAAAAACCAAGCAACTTTTATTTACCAATTCTGTTCTAAGGCTTTAAAGCACAGTGAGATTAAAATTGTTCCAAAGCCTTGTACATCTGGTTTTATAATCTATTAATTGCTCTGCTACTTATTTAACAGTTTTAGTGTACAAGGAAATATGATAATTTTAGGCAAAGTTGTTTTCCGGCAATTTTTTACTTGAGTAGGTCAACATATTATGAACATGTCAGTTTGATGTCATACTTTGGAGCATGTCGTTTAAGCAAACAATGGTTGTACATTTCATATTTTTGGTTGAAGTTTTTTAAAATACATGCTATCAAATCTAGTAAATTTTTTTCAAGTGCAATACCTTCAAAAAATGATTAAAAAAGTTAACTTGACTTTAACTGTGGGTGGAGTTAGTTTAAAACTTTTAAGCTAAATGGTTGGTCCTATGCCAAGTTGTAAAAACTAAAAGAAAAATTATTTTATTCTTTTCAGATCCTGCACATATGTTACTCTGCACCCATCACTGTGACTGACGAGAAAGATGACCTCACAGCTAGTCAGCAGCTGCATCAATTGCTGGCTGATGACGATGAAATCGATTTTGATTCTCCGTGTTCTTTTACTACAT
The DNA here is from genome assembly GCA_963675345.1 of Trididemnum clinides. Classification (NCBI taxonomy): domain Eukaryota; kingdom Metazoa; phylum Chordata; class Ascidiacea; order Aplousobranchia; family Didemnidae; genus Trididemnum; species Trididemnum clinides. Next base: position 16,288,850 of record OY776302.1, read on the forward strand.
TTAAGTTTATTTTTCCACCATTGAGGTATAGCAAATTTTGCAGTGATTAGTTAGTGTCATTGACTATGCTGCTTAGTCGGCCACACTAATAAGGTTCATGTTCGAGATTCTTTTTGTCTAACTCTAAAGCCTGAACCACTATGAGGTCATGCGTTGCTAACTCTGTGCCTGTTTTATTTTGGCTCAGTCAAATCCATGCATGACTTACAATCACAAGTCGTTGGCAATGAAGCTTACCATGATTACCAGTGACTGCGGTGCAGGCAAATTGAATATTTACTTTGTTTCGTATTTTACAAGCAATGCTTTTTTGGTATTTTTTTGTACCCAACCCATCTTTACGGGTAATGGTTGTAACAGCATTTTTTGGGGGTTTTGCTGGGTATAGGCACGTTTTGATTTCGTTTGTTCATTTTTTTCAAAAAAGATGAATGGTTTTCTTTTCTGGCATTGAAAATTTGAGACGTTTTATCCTTTTTCAAGTATGACAACAATTTGTTGAGTAACAACTTGTTGATCAGTAAGAAAACAACTTGTTGAGTTGCTGTAACAGTTCCTTGAAATTAGCTGCTTTAAGGTGAACTTGGCCATTTATGAAGAAAATCAAGTATTAGATTGACATGTGTTTTTCTATCAAACAACCAATATTGCCCCTATCTGAGCATAGACTATAAAACAACTTTTATGCTGCTGGAAATTAAAGTATTCCAACTGTGGGTGATTAGCTCTACAATGTTCACCACCTGTCTTTCTCAAAGATGGAGGTATTATGTAAAGGGTCTCTCCCGAGAACACAAAGAGCAAGCTTACCAGATATATTACCACACCATTCCATTTGTGCAGATCATCAATCAGAGAAGCTGTAAATGCTGTTTTTTTGTTTTTGGTATCACTCATGTAGGGTATAAAACCCAGGTCTATTGACTGCAAAAAGAATGCTTTGACCATAACATCTCCACATCAGTAAAATGTTTGATTTTTTTCTATGATAAACTGTAAGTGCAACTGGCTGTTGGTTTTATGCTTCAGTCAATTACCTTGTCAACATTTTTGATATATATTTTTCGTTGTTTCACAGATTTCGTCCTGGCATTGTATACCATGTGCTGTTCACTGCAATTTTAAATGGTTGTGGTTATTGGTATACGCTACCAATGGTATTGAACAGCCTATATGCAAATAATACTGCTGTTGTTGTTGTCATATACATTTTTTCGTGGATTACTGTTTGTATTGCACAATTTCCATTGAATTCTGGAGGCATTCCACCAGAAGTAGCAACATTTCATTCTGTTGATTTATATGATTTCGCATCATTATCAAGAGCTTTTCACCTTTTTCTATTTTTTGCTTTTCATGTTGTTGAAGTGTAAGTATCGTTCTAAACTTTAAAGAAAACACTTTTGTACTGGCCATGTAGCACTGTTAACTTTTTTGTTTAGCTTGAACTTACATGCATATTCTTTTTTAAACTCGCCTACTTTTGCCATTGACGGGTACAAAAAAATTACTACCATGAAGGATTATTCATTGGATGATAATGTTTCAATAAAAATTCTTCATTTTACACCATTTGGTTTTGAAATCAAGAGGTTTTAAGTTTATTCTTGCTAGTTCGTTATATTGTTGCACCCCAGCTAAGTACTTTAACGCCATTTCTTTTTTGGTTTCAGCGGTAGTGGTGGAGACGTGGTGTGTGCCGGCAATACTCAGAAGCAGGTCTAAACCCAAGCTATCAATGTATAACCATAAAGGTTTCTTTCGGCATAAGTTATAAAGATAGTTCTGTAATTACTACCCAATTAATTTCGTTTTTCGTTTTCAAGGTATTTTCCATCCTTTCAAGCAGTTAATCAAGTTTTGCATATTGTTTTCTTGTTTTTGCCTTTTTTGTGGATAAGTGGCTTATTACCTCCTATTGATGCTTTCTGTTTATGGATATGTGAACAAGTATTAGTGTTTGGACTTGGTGGTTCTCCTTGTGCTACTGATGTTAGGTGAGAAAAGAATCTATGTTTTGTATGCTTTTTGGAAGAAAAACATCATTGACTTTTAATTGAAATAGCTTTTTTGTGTGTGTGAGGCTATATCTACTTTTGACGAAGTGTTTGTAAACGCGCTTTTGTAGCAGTTTTAAATACAGCGTGTGTTTACAGATGGTTCAATTGAATGCATTTTTCGTTTGGCAGCAACCCTCACAATAGTAAAAAACTGGCGCCTACCTGCGTCGTTGAGTACTTGAAAAAAGGCAGCTTATTGCGATTTCTCTTGCTGGTTGCAAACTTGCAGTGCTTGTGACAGAAATGTATTGTACGTAATCACAACTCCAAAGCGAGTTTGTTGTACGAAAGTTATGCCGAGCAGTGAGCATCGTTGTACCTGCATAGATTTTTTAATGATCAGAGGATAAAAAATTATGATCTTTATTAGTAAATACCAATGCCACTTAAATTGGATTGTTTTTAGGCTTTGTATCAGTGCCTTAAGGTTCGGAGGTCTGAAGAATTGTTTTCCGTAAAGCAATGCTATCGCGATCCAGTAAGCCTGAAGGACAAAAATGCTCTAAATGAAATAAGATAAAAATTCCAAGTACTCAGTGACGCTGTAAAAGTTTCTAGATAAAAATAATAGTTATTTTCTTAGGCTGTTGGTCTCCTTATTGCTCTCTGGCTTCGTCTTACTTGGTGCTAGTTTTATGCCCAGTGTAAATTCACTTTTTCCATTTGCTATTGGATTTGGGTTTCTCCTTAGCACAGATATAATCTCACTGTTAGCTGTAATAACTGTCAAATTAATTCAACGTCGCTCTTTAGAAGATAAACGGTAAGATGCATGGCATGGCAAGTTTCGTAAATGAGCTAAAATGCCAGTATTATTTATTGCGTACCTCTATTGTTATGTAATGTCGTTGAAGTCATAATTTTTGTTCTTGATTGTTTTATAAAAAGTTCACGTGCTTAATTAGAAATATTCTTTCCTCGTCTTATTTTTGGATAACGCTTTTTGTTGGGTCGCAATAATTTTATTATTGTGCTCTTCAGCAGCATTGGTTTCTGGTTATGTGAAAATAAAGTCACCATTTCACGTCTTAACTGTTGTTTTTCCATGCCGCATTGACTGTTGAAATTTTGGAACAATTCTCAAGATGCCTTGAAAACTACCTATTCTTAACTTAATTTCGTAATGTTGGTATCGCTTTTTTGGAGTTGCTCCTTGATTTTTACCAATGCCATGGTGCTTCGACACTTGTCAGCACGGCGCTGTTGTGCTGTATACAGCGTAAATGCGAAGGCAATTTGCAACGATTATTATGCCTATCGGATTCTAACACATATGTTGTATAATGTTGAAAATCTGTAGACCACTTAAAATTGCCAAAAATTGCGGAAAATACATAATACACAAAATTATTTTGAACGAGTGGCAAATAGCGCCAGTCGACATCGTGCAATAGCGAAAATTCAAAAGCCGCAGATTTTACTGTTTTTTGCTTTATGTGCATGCTCTATTCCAGCTTTCTCTCTCTTGGGAGCCACTATACAGCATTGTTGACTTTATAAGTTATCTTTTATCTCATAATCTCCAGGTACATTTTCCACTCAACCGACTTTACACAAAGTCTTGTCAGCTATTAAGAGACTTGACTTGCTTGAAATTAAAGCGTGTATATCTTGTTTGAAACAGACCAAGCTTTAGCTAAACTATATTTTTTCAGAACTCAACAAAGCTTTCCTCACGGCTCAACTCATTTTTCAGTCGCAAATCTTTCGTTGCACTTGGTTATGTTGGTGCTTATTGCTCTGACCGTAGCAGTTACATCAGTGTACAGAATTGAAGCAATTAACAACGTGAATACCGATACTGCTTTTGGGATTACAATGCTTGTGCTGTTTGTTGTAAGCAAACTGTTTCAAGATGGACAGAAAGTATACGTTTTTTTCCGGTTTTTCCGAAACTCAGTTTACCCAGTGGATTACACACAAATCAGCAATAGCATAAAAACAAGGTGAATAATAATTATAATAAGACTGCGTCTAGATAAGGCCAGATTCTGTAAGAAGAATAAGATCACTGGAAGAATTTCAAAATTGTCTACAGTTGATTCTTGGAAAGACTGTCCGTCAAGGTGTTTGTTTTCTGATTAAAGAGCTTTTATAGTGGAAGTTGCAACGACTAGCGAGCATACCAGACTATGCACATAGCTTTTTTCGTATCATCTTAAGCAAAGCTATCATTTTAAAGTTGAAACTTCTCATGAATATTTGATTTGTCAATCTTGCTTGTTTAGGCAAACCGTACTCAAAGTCTTTGGCTACATATATATGACTCTAACAACAATTGTAAACCCTCTTGTGATGACAGCATATCTCTCGTTATTCATATTTTTCACCGATACTGGTCTGCCTTCATTTCTTACAGCAGTTGAGCTTGTACACGCTTGCCGAATGGTAAGTATGAACAACATTAAAAGCACTAATTTAAATTTTCTTTTACTGTATTACTCTTGTTTATAAGCTGACCGACGCGATGGTGTAGTGGTTAGAACGTCCGCTTCGCAGTCGGTAGACCTGGGGTTCATTCCCCTTGTCGAGTTATACCAAAAGACTATAAAAGCGGTATTCACAGCTTCCCTGCTTGATACCATTTAGTGGAGGTTGTAGAAAACAAGCCGGTAAGTTCGCTTGTTGGTCCCTGGGCAAGGCACTTAACGAGACGAGACGCCCCCACCTTTATGTGGAAGACAGGTGGCCCAGTTTTCCTTCTGAATTGAGGGTTGGTGGCAGGAAGTGCATCCGACCGTAAAACAAATGCCATGTCATAAAAATGCAGATATCTGCTGTGGCGACCCCTAATCGGGAATAAGCCAAAAGAAAAAGAAGGTTCTTGTTTATAAGCTGCTGATGCACTGCATGTTTTGGTAGTCTGCCACAAACCACCTGTTTTTGTATCAAACTTTGATTAGCAATAGAACTTTTGAATTTCACTTTTTCCTTTTCTGTCGATTACCGATAATTTTTTTGAACTGTGGTTCTCAAACTGGGTCCTTGGCCCACAGTGGTGGTACGTAGAGAAATTTTCAAGGGGTTTACAACAACTAACAGTTTTTAAATTGTAAACAATCGCACGGCCACGCCCCAAACTGATTTTGAAAAAACGTCGTAATCATAAAAATAACAAACTGATGCCGGCCCCTTTTTTATTTTAAAAAGCAAAAGAGATCCACTAATTTAAAGAGGCTGAGAGCTTCTGCTCTAAGACTTTTTTGAGCCTAAAAAATATCCTCAAAACACTCCCATCGCCCTTGTCATTCATTAATGAGCGGCCGAGTATTGAAGGTAGGACGTTGCAGTCAACCGTGCAACATTTGAGTTAAAGTTATTGTTTTTTTCCGGCCATGGAAAAACATTTTGTTGGTTATACCGACACATAGTGTTCAGACCCGCTTTTAGTATTGCTGTCTTAGCGTACTTGTACCTCAAGCAGTGCACATAGGCGCCGGGCTTTCAAAATTTTTGAATAGGCGAAACTGTGACGTCACTCTTTGGTGACGTAATAATTTAGTTCAGATGCTGATACTTGGAAAGTTGAAAGTAATTTAGTTCAGATGCTGATGCTTGGAAACCCTAAAGACGGTCCGGTTTACTGTAGTATGTTTACCACCGCTATTTCCGTTAGCTGCCAGCTTGAAGCACTAAAAAGTGCAGTAGTTTTTCCCAAAGTGCAACATGGCGTAAGCTTATTTTCGGCAAAATGAAATGAGCAAGAACATTGTATCTGCGTTTACAGAATACACAAGCAACAACTGGTCTTCTACCTGTAACAGCACTAACTGATGTTTCTTTTAGATCTGGCAACGTTCAAATCATTCATTGCTTGCTCTTGTTATCATCAGCATCTATCGTTTGCTGTCGGTTGCGACTTCTCTTGAAATAACGTTTTTCGAAGACAGCACCGTGGGCCAACAACTTTTGGTGCTAGATATTAGCCTGGATAGAGGATACAGATTTCTAGATAACTTGTGGCTCGTTGTAACCCTTTTAATAACCTCATGGACGGACAAGAAACAAAGGAGGTGTGGAGTTGAAATAATCTTTTAGAACTCTTAGTGCGCTCTTTTCCATTGCTGGATTATGTGCCAGGCCATTTTTTTCATGGAGATAAACTGGTAGGCTAAGGTTATCGTTATTAGCACTAGAGTGGGTTTACCTGTAGTAATTGAACCCGCAGTTAAGTTTTCGAAGATGGTCGTTACGAGAGCTTGCGAGCTTCTTGGTTGGATGGATTGTCGTGACCTCGTAAATATATTTTAAGCCAATTTTCTTATTTGTTTGCTGTGCCTGTGACAAAAACCCACTGTGCCAGCTGCAGTAACAAGTCCAGCGGGTCAAAATCTAAGTAGAATTTATTGTAAATATCGAGAAACTTCAACTGTTTGCCCGTTACAAAATCGATTTGAATCTTGAAAAATGTAATTATATAAAAATGGAGAAAAGCACTCAAACTTTTTGGAAATCTATTTCCTTCTTCAAGCCGTGTGTTATATACATTTTAATGCCGCAGTATATTTTTTCGTTTAGTGCGTTAAATTTTAAAGTTTCTAAAAAGTTTTTGGTTACTTTTTTATCGTTTTGATCAGGAAAATTGTGTGTTTAGAAGAGTTTTATTATTTTTGAAGTTGTTTTCTTAGTGTTTTGAGGTTTCTGTGCGTTTAGAAAATTTTGAAACTCGTTGATACTTATGTCTTATTTAGGGAATCGTCTCTTTGTCTGCTGATAACAAACATATTATTATTTCCGGTTGTGCTTGGCGTGGTGGGCTTGGCGTCAGCACTGAGTGCTCCCGTGTTACCTTTGTTCACGTTGCCCTTGTTTTACGTCGCTTTTCCGAGACCGTCCCGGTTCTGGCCTCAGACACCAGGTAGGAATGAGTAGGTATATTTCTATCGTGCGAACTTGTACTGTTGTAAATAGGGCTTGTAAGCAGACCCGCTTCGGCGTTATCATCGCTGCCGGTGCTGTGCATTTATCGTGAAAACGAAAACTTTCCCTTCAAGTCCGTTTGCTTAAAGGCACGTGCTGTGATTGTAGCGCATCATCGAATTGGACTACTAACGTTGGCGTAGTCAGCGCTTCCCATCAGAGGGTTGCAAAGCATTTTAAATTCTTACAGTTTTACGATGTTTACCGTAACCAAAACGCTTCTTGGACATTAGGAGATTTTTTTATAGTTTTCCAATATTGATAGATTGTATGCATAGTTGATACCTCGTTGAGAAAAGCGTGTCGTTGTACATTACGCACCTAGCAACAAAGTCATGTTGTAAACAATCGACGTTACACACTTGAACTTTAATTGAAGTAGGCTTAAAGGATCAATTATCCATGTCACACAATTATTAAATCTATTACTTAGCTTGAATTGAAGTCGCACGGAAGCGTTTATCAAAGCCACTCTCCATCTACACCATAAATCAGAGTTTGTCTTTTGTAGCACTTCGAAACTACTGGGCATAAAAAGATAACGTCATCGTATCGCTTGCGATAACCGATTGGTCACCTTCTCAGGGGAGGAGTTATTGCAAGGGATTCGATGACGTCATCACTAGGTTACATAAAATAACTTATTTATGTTCGTTGTTTTTTTCCATTGCGCATTTGAAGCAACATGCATTTTCGTCACCGATTCTTGACTTTGATTTTAGTATTTATTCAAACCTGTAAGTGCTGGTTGTAGACGTACTGTGCGTTTGTATTTAAAGGCCTGGTCTATGCTGAGGCCGAGCGCGGCGTAACTCTTGTTTGTTTTATCATGGCCCAGTTACTCGCCGTCCGCAGCTCGCAACAGAGCCATCATGAAACAGACAAAGAGTTAACTTACTCTTGGCTTAGTAAACCTCCCTTAAGACAAACACACACACACTGTACTTGTGCTTGTGCGTCTCTACTTGATAGGTCTCGTAAGCTGAAGCCATCCCCTCTTGGTTTTGAATGTTTTATCTCTTTGTTTAAGTTTACCGCTGCTTGGTCAATCTTGGACTTTGCGAACTATAGTAGTGTATTATTTTCTAAAACCCGTCTTTTTGGTCTCCTACGGCTCAATTGACTGGAAAGTAAAATAAACTAACTCGTTACTGGTAACAGGCCAGTTACCCCCCTCCCGGTCTCTTGGGTTAGAGTTAGGGTTGTAGTGCCTAACCCCAATCGGACGTATGTGACCGAGGGGTAAGTGTCCTATTGCTACTATTGCTACAAATTCAGAAATGCTCGTACTTTCATTATTTCTTGCGTTCATTATTTTTTGGAAGGTCCCACATTTTTGAAAGGAATGCGTAATTATTTGTTGTCGGCCCTCGAGGCCTATCAGCGAACATGAGTTGTTTTAAGGAGATAGAGATTCAAAGTTGAAAAATTGCCTTTGCCTCCGTTTACGGCGGTGGCCGGATTCACCTTATGTTCCTTGCGATTTCATAAACAGCGTTACGCCACTTCTTTTTGTCGGTGGCATCTTCCTTCTCTAATCCAATTTTTTCAATCTGTTTTTCCACCTACCTGCTCCATGTCATCTTTGGTCGCCCTTTGCCTTATAGCAGTAGTAAAATCAAGTGTAGAAACTACAAATATCGATATGTGAAGAAAACGGTTTTTTAGGAGCAGCTCCGGCTAGTGTATGCATCGATACCAGCCATTATGAGAAGATGGCACCTGGTTTAGTACGATCCATAGCTGGAGGAGTTGCTACCGGTAAATACGCGAAAACTACAGCTCAAGGAACCGATATGCCGTTTTTCATTGCTCGCTCACAGGATAAAACTTTCTGGATACAAGTAAGTTGCTAAAATTACTAATACTTTTTAGCGACTGACTCGACTTTATAATGATCGCATTACTTCCTCTTTCTTGGGATGGAGATAGGCTGTGAAACAGAAAAACCAGACCTCAACGGAGACCTATTTTGAGTTGGTCCGAGATAATCAAGTTAGAACAAGAGATAATTCACTTTGAGCCCGCCATGCATGCAATTTGGTAATTAACTAGGGGAAAGCGCCATTTTTTTAAAAGCTAGCTGCGAATTGCAAACCGGTAGCCCTGCCACTAACAAGACGGACTGCCACTGATGGGTGGCCAACAGCTGCCTCACACGATATGCGGGGTGGGCGGCTTTACCATTCCGTTTTGGTAAAATACGCATTAGTCAGCTTGTTTCGGTGGCCTGGTGGTGAAGATGGCGTTCCCAGTTGGAATGTTCAATAAACAACTATCTAGCCTCGCGTCTCATGATGGCTGGCGCCTACATGAGCTCATACTCTATCGAAAATCAACTTTTAAACTGTTACTTATGCTAATTCACGGTGATGACATCACTTATGCTAAAATTTTAGAGACTCATCTTGGCCCGTTGTAGTGCTTTCATTTTTGTTGTATTTACAGTTCTCTTCTTTAAGACGGAGACATGGTATAAAACGGTAATTCAGATTCACCCCGCAAACCTATTCAAGATTAGGCTGGAGAAAATGTCCAGTTTATTTCGGACTAAACATGAATGCGAATTTTAGAGTGATGGTCCCACCATCAACCAGGTGGCCCGCCATTGATGGATGCTCAAAAGTCGCGTTTTTCGACGTGCTGTGTGGGCAGCTTTTCTATATTAACCCGATGAAGCTCGAGCAATTCCTTTTTGTTGCTGTTTTCATTGCTTATTTTAGACATTGGAGTCTGGTTTTGGCTACTCGAGTTGGTCTGTAAAGGGTTTGGAGCTACAGGAAACCTCCTGCCATGCTTTAGAAGCCACACGGCTAGATGACGCGTGCCAGTCGGCCTTTGAAGCGCCCCCACGTCCTACTTGCCTAAGGTAAGTGATTTTTGGTGAAGTACGCTCGCTGCTGACGCGATAAATGTAATTACCACCTGCTGTTGCGCCAGATTGTGGGTTGCAAGCGAGCGTTTGAAAACGCTTATAAGCGAAAGCAGTGGGTTGTGAAATCGGAAGAAAAACCCTTTGAAATCGCTTGCAATATAATCCTTAAAAGGTTTTTCGGAAAACCAGTCACTCGGTCATTCCTCAAATTTCACCCCCTGTTTAAATTTCGTCACTCTTTTTGCTATGTATTAAAAAACTTACGACAAAAGCCTGCTTATTTTTTGATACATTTTCGATTTTTAACTTTTATTTGATTTCGTACTTCAACCCTGTTTTAAATTCATCTTGTGGTGAACGTCAATGGCGCTATTGAGGACTCGAACCTAGGTGCAATGCGCCTAGAACACCGGCAACGTCCATTACGTAGCAGGCTATTATTAGTACTTGTGTGAGCAATTGTCGTGCTAATTGAAAGCGTTTTTTGTTATTTAGGACAAACCCATATTCTTTTCTTTATGCGGTTACGCCCATTCACACCGAGCTTGTCGATGGCTACTCGGACGCGAAAAATTCACTTTCAGGTGGCTTACGCAATACTACACGTTATAAATAGCACTAGCATCTTTTATTGCGTCATCTGCTAATCGAATCATACTTAGGAAGGTATTCGCAGATCTCAGGCTTGAAACTCGGCAATATGATTTACCTGGAGAATAAGTTATACTGCATCCTTGTGCTTCATCTGAACCCCGTGCCTCACCGGACAATAGTGGGGCTGTTCACCCAACATGTGGTGAGAGGCGACTTTCAGATCCTAGCCTTTGTTTAAAACTAAGATTAGGTACCACCCATGTTTAAAAATTGAGACTGTAGGTAAGATGTTCTTGGTAAAAGAAAAAATGCTCTTAAAGCTTTTCTCTTAAAAAGACTTATCCGAGAATTGGCTTCCAGTTTGGGTCAGCTCTTAATTGGGCGGGGTGGGAGAGGGGTGTGAAGAATTTCTGAGTTAGGAAAGCTTGAGAAAAGATTTCCGATTTGGAACGCAGAAAATTTTTGGGAAACCAACGCAGAAGTAGTAGATTTCGGATAGGCGGAAACTTTTCTTCCAAGTTTTGTTAAACCAAACACAAATCCAGAATAATACTTAATTGAATATAATTTAATTAACATAAGAAAAATTAACAACAGAATACACCGAAGCTTTTCATCCCCTCTTGGAGACTTCATCAGGGCTAAATAAAGTATGTGAACGTTGTAGAAAAAAGAAAGTGGATCCCTGCTATCTTCTGGAAGCCTGATGGAGAGGCTAAAGAGCTTAAAATGTTGGTGTCAAGGGTAGGAGGTATTAGCTGTGGTGATCTGGGAATAATGGAGTGGAAAGCATTGAAATTTTAGTAAAAGAACTGTGCGAGAAGGTTGTTGAAATTCGAAGAAATATTGAAAGAGTGAAGGCAATAACGTTGATGTTTGTTTTGAGGAGGAAGTTATGATGGTGTTATTTGCATATTGGCCTCCAGTGGGAGGATTGGTCCGCGCGAACGAACAGTTTTATAATCAAATGGAATGGGAGTGAGGTGTACAAACCCCTGGTAATGGTTTGGGGGGCGTTAACGAACATGTTTGGATATGAATCTATGGTTTTGAGAACGTGCATGGAAGAAATGAAATTGGCTAAAGAAATATAAAAGAAGAAGACTGCTTGCTTTTTGCGATAAAAGAAGTTGTGTGTGGCAAGCACATGGTTTCAAAAGAGAATAGCATACAACAGTATCGGTGGAAATGAAACTTGAAATGATTTTGTGTTGGTTGGCAAAAACAACAGAAAGTATGCAAATGATGTGATAGGAGTCCATTAGAAATCGCGACGTCGCCTCGTAGTTGTAGACGTAGACAAAAGAAAGTAGTAAAGAACGAACAAATTGCTTGAAGGATGGTTTAAAAGTTGAAGGAAAACAAGCAGAGAGCAAGATTTCAAGAAAGAGTCAAGGAGTTGGTTATCGTTGATATGAGCTCAATTTATGTAATGCTTTTTGAAAATAGTGTTTTAAAGGCGTGTGATGATGTATGTGAAAAGACGAAAAGCAGAAAGAATCTTAGAGGCACGTGGTGGTGGAATGGGAAGATAAAGAAAGCAATATGACGAAAGCAAGTGGCTTTAAAAGATGGGCATAAATTCATGCGAGAAAGTCGAGGCTTGATATAAGAATATGAAAAGTTAAACAAAGAAAGTGGTTGCTAATTCTATTTGGAAAGAAACTAAAACAGAGTAACAAAATTGAGCAAAAAGCAAATAACTTTTCTAAACTAGTAAAGTGCATGAAAACTGATGGGAAAGATATTGAAGGAGTACATGCGTGAGAGGAAAAGGAGGGAAGTTAGGTTTTAGAGAAAAAGACAGAAAAAGAATGTGGAAAAATCACATGGAGGAGATTTTGAATACAGAAAATTTTTGGGATCGCATGCAGAAGAAAATATGGTGGAGAAATCCATTAAAGTAGTTACCCGAGAAGAAATGGTGATAGCATTAAAAGCAATGAAATCAGGAAAGGTAACTAAATCCTGTAAAGTATGTGCAGAGATGATATTTACTTGTGGAGAAGCAGAGATTGCTTTGATAATGAAGCTTTGTCGTGTGTTTGGTGGAAATGAAATGTGGGATTAATGACAAACAAGTATGTTGGTGACAACATTCAAGGGAAGAGAAGACGTAAGAAACCGTGATCCATGGAGGGGAGTAAAATTATAAGAGCATACTATGAAGATCGCTAAAAGAGGGCTGGAAAAAATGATTCGAGAATTAGTAAATGTTGATTCTATGCAATACGGTTTAATGCCTGGCAGAGAAACGACGAACATATCGTTTGTTGTGAGATGAATGTAAGAGAAAAAAAGAGATAAAAAAGGAATGTTTTTGTGGATATTGAGAAGGCATGTGATAAGGATTCGAAGAAAGGTGATGTAGTGGGCGATGAGGAAGAAAGGTATACCAGAAGTAATTCTATGAGTGGTAATGAGCCTCTGTCAAGGGGCGAAGACGAAAGTTGGAGTGGGATCAGAGTTATCTGAAGAATGTTTGGTGCAAGTTGGCGCACATGAAAGATCTGTATTGCCACCGATTGTTTCTGCAGTTGTGGTGGATTTTATCATCAGCATGCAAGAGAAGGCTTGTTGGAATGAAATTTTGAATGCAGATAACTTAGTTGTAATGGGTGAAAGCATTTGAAGGAGATGTTTCTGGAGTGGAAAGAGGCGTTTGAAAGCAAGGAGCGGAACGTTATCCTCCGGAAGATCAAAGTGATGGTGAGCGGTTAAAAAGAAGAAATACTCAAGAGCAAAATCGATCTTTGTGCCAAGTGCGGTAAGAGGGTGAGGCAAATTCAGTGCTGTCCACGAAATGTGGTAAATTGGTGCCCCGCAGGCGAAAGAGAATGAAGAAAGTGCCTTCAATTCTGGCAAACGGTTTCGTCTGTAGAAGATATGTTGAGGCAATAAAAGGAATTGTGGAACCAGACGAAAAATAGCATTTTGTGACCAAGTGGAATTAGTTTAGAGTTTTTGTGACTTGTGATGCAATTGGAATGGCAGTGATGGAAGTAAAGCGGCGGTCACAGCGAGAACAAAAATTGAATGGATAAAATTTCGAGAATGGCGGCATTGCTTCATGGAAGAAAACTTTCGCTATAGATCAAAGTAAGAATCCATCGGAGTTGTGAGGGGTCGACGATATTGTATGGAGGTGAATCATGGTGTCTGAGAGAAGATGAGATGAGATGACGATTTTGAGAGAGAGCAAAATGTGGTGTTAATTTAATTGAAAAAAAAGTTGCCAAGAACTAAGAAATATGCTAGGTTTGGAAGAAACTATAGACAGATTAGTCAAAGCGGAAGGAGTACGATGGTATGAGCGAATTGTGCTTGTTGTGAGGAAGGATAGTGATAATGAGTGAAAAAGAGCGTTAGATCTTGAAATATTATAGTTAAAAGAAGAGGGCGTGGGCGACCGAAGATGACATTGAGAAGGCAGGTGGAAAAACAGACTTAAAAGATTGGATTAGAGCAGGAAGATGCCATCGACAGAACGAAGAGGCGTGAAGCTATTTATGAACTTTCCAGAAACATGAGGTGAATTTGGTTACCTTGCTGTTGCTGTTGTTGCTACCCGACCCCTTCCTAGGGATGCGGGCATGGCGGAAAGCCGTCGAGCCCCAGAAGCCAGGCAACTCCCCAGAGCCTGGACCGGGGGTCGTAGAGAGACAGAGAGTCGCCAAAGAGTGAGCGGCGCAAAGAGTCCGTAGCTGGACAGTGCAGAATGATATGAGGGGTGTTCTGGGACGAGTGTCCACAGGCGTTGCAGGAAGGATTCTCGATTCTGCCAATCCTAGAAAGATAAAAGCTTAACGGTAGGCTGTGTCCGTTCCAGCGAAGACGAGAGAGGACACAGCGAGCGTGACGAGGAAGCACAAGTTCCTCAATGGAGATCGAGGAAACCTGTGTGTGAGAGAATTTTGATGAGACAGTACGCCTCCAGTCCGAGAAGAAAGAAGAGTGGATTCGAGAGATTAGATGAGAGAGACTACCAGGGAATGCAGAGGGCACGAGTAGCGCTCCCCGTCTGACCAGCTCATCAGCCCCATTACTTCCCGGGAGAAACGAGTGTCCGGGCACCCATTGTAGTCTGATTGAACAGGAGGAGAGAGAGGACATTTCCTGTCAGATCTGCCAGAGGGATTAAGGTAAAAGGAAAGAGGGAGGAGAGGACAGAGCGAGAGTCAGAGAGGAGGAGAAGAGAAGAGGCAGACTTCAGCGGAAAAACTTCAACATACTAAGCCTGTGAAAAAGGAAAGAGTGGCCTCAGTGCCACAAAGAGAGCAGTTGGCAAGAATTCCAGAGCTGCCTTAACCAAAAGTAGAAGGAGCAGAGCACCAGATCGTGAGGTGATCTGGTTACCTTCATTAAAAAAGACAAAACCGGATTTGTAGTGTTGAGTCTCTCTGTCTTTCTCTCAGTGAATGTCTGCGACTTACCGTATAGTTTTGAATTGAAGTATTTTTTTTGTCTCTGACAATAACATAGTTTGGCACAAGCAAGATGTTACGTTTCTGCGCACTTGGGAAAGATAGATCACGGCGATTTTCCTACATAATGTTATGTTGTCTTTACCCCTCCTCTTCCTTGGGATGGAGGTACTGCATGAAACTTGTATTTCACCCCACACCGCAAACTTGATTAAGATGAGGCCAGGATAAGGCGGCAAACAACTTTTAACAGTCATGAATACGAATTGCAGACCGGTAGTCCCGTCACTCATTGAGCGGACTGCCATTTGATGTGTGCTTAATAGTCATCTGTAACGGCATGTTAAGTAAACAGCTTGTGTGTGTGTGTGTGTGTGTGTGTGTGTGTGTGTGTGTGTGTGTGTGTGTGTGTGTGTGTGTGTGTGTGTGTGTGTGTGTGTGTGTGTGTGTGTGTGTGTTTACCCCTCCTCTTCCTTGGAATGGAGGTACGGCATGAACGGTAATTCAGATTCATGCCGTCAATCTAATTGAATTAGGCTAGAGGAAAGATGGCAGCCCATTTCGAATCAGTCTTGAGTGACTGGTAGCCCCACCACCAACAAGGCGAACTGCCACTGGTGGGTACCCAAGAGTCGTCTGACATGCTGGGTTAGCAACTTCACAATTATAATCCGGTGAAGTACGGGAGGGCCACCTGTCTGCCACATAAAGGTGGAGGCATCCCGTTAAGTGCCTTGCCCAAGGACACAACAAGCAAGCTTGCCGGCTTGTTCTCCACACTATCCCCTTTATATGCTGAGCGCCAAGCAGGGAAGCTGTGAATACCATTTTTCAAAGTCTTTTGGTATGACTCGACTTAGGAATGAACCCCAGGTCTACCGACTACAATGTGGACGCTCTAAAGTAACAGTAACAGCTTCGCTATTTTAGTCCGGTGAAGCACGGCAATATAGCTTAATCGCTGTGTTAGTTGTAGAACAGTGCCTGCTGGCTGACAGCTACAAAGCAGGTCTAAACAATTCTCGATTGTTGTGTGTATAGCTGCAGTGATTTTCTGCAAACAGAAGATGAAGACGGTAAACGTTGATTTTGTCGGTAAAGCTTGTGTTGCAAAGAAAAGAAAACTGTTCAACAAACTGTCTTTTCAGTAAAGCAGCTGCAAGTTAAGCGTAGCTATTCAATGCTGCATTTTTAGATATTGTTTAAGTGATTGATAGTTGGTTAAGCAACAGTAATATGATTTGTTGAAATCCATTCGGCAAAGAAAGTCAGTGCAACGCGCGTTATCAAGTGCACCATATTGTTATTAAGGGGAGGGGAAGGTAGGAATTGGACGGTTTTACCTTCCACACAACCATTTTTTTGTTAATGGTATCGTTTTCAGGTATTATCGATTATCCGGATGCCATCAAGCAATTACATGTTGATTTCATGAAGTCGCTCGTTTGGTTGATGGTACACTTGCTGAGCGAGAAAAACCGCGTGCCCTTGTCTGAACTGCAAGTTACTAACGAAAGCTCTGCTGAGACTGGTCGCAAGGCCAGTAGCCGCAACGGAGCAAATGTAGCGGATCCTTCAAACCCTGGCGGAAAAAGCGCAAATGAAAAAAATCAAACGTCTACTTTCACACGGAATCAGGATCTAAATAAAGCTTCCCCATCTTTGGATAGCTTGGGTTTGATCCTGGCCAGTGGCAGTGAAAAAAGTCGCCGGAAATCAAAGAATTTTGCGTCCCCGAAAAAACCGTCTCCGCTTCCTGGTGCGATTGATACCAGCGATGATCTTTGGGAACTGGACAGTGACTTGTCCGATTCGGGATTTGGCATGCCAGGAAGAAATATCTTTGCAAAACAACCGACGTTCAAACAACACGACGCATTTCAAAACGGTATTTACAAATTATGCAATGTACTGTCGAGTT
The DNA here is from genome assembly GCA_963675345.1 of Trididemnum clinides. Taxonomy (NCBI): domain Eukaryota; kingdom Metazoa; phylum Chordata; class Ascidiacea; order Aplousobranchia; family Didemnidae; genus Trididemnum; species Trididemnum clinides. The sequence continues at coordinate 16,305,644 of OY776302.1, forward strand.
GGATTAGTGTCGCTCATCCAGCATGTCGTAAGAGGTGACTTTTGACCAACCGCCGTTCGCCTTGTGGATGGTGAGTCTATCAGTCTTACTAACCTGAGCCTGCGATGTGGACCTTCATCAGCGTTTCACGGCGCGTTTCTCCCAAGGAAGAGGAGGCATAAACAACAAGAAATACCTACGGTCGAAGGCGCTTTAGGGCGATTTCACTGGTCGTTTGCAGGCTTGTGTTGCACTGCGTTAGCAGTACTGGCAACCTCGAAGCATGTCAAAACGTGAATTGTTCTACGTATTTTGTAATTGTGGCGGTTTTTCTGCGGCTCTTAAACAAAAATCACTTAAATGACAAGCAAATGAACGACGAGAGATGATCTTCCACAAAAGTTGATATTTTGCTTCATGATGCATATTAGAGACCACTTTCGCTCCCCCCAAAACACGTCACACTTATTAGCCTGCTCAACTGTATTAGTAACTGTTAATATGGGTGTAGCACATTTTTTGATTTTTCAGGCCTACTTTCACCAATCTCCAACAACCACGTGAAAGCGAATGCTAAAGACATTACTGGTTGGGGGGTGATCCCTTTTGACGAACACGAACTGAAGCCCTTCCTCAATCTCTTTCATCAGTCTTGGTACCTGCACGTGACGTCAGTGGTAGACGATGTGGAATGGGGCGAAGAGGAGGATTTGTTTTTGTCCGCATGCCGCGAGGTGGCGTTAGCGTGCTACATGATTGTGTTTGTCCAAGGTAAATCATGCGGTGGTAGGAGCGTTCGCTTTGCAGTCGGTAGACATGTGTTCAGTTCCTTATCCACTTACACTGAAAACTTTATGGTGTTTACAATTTTCCTGCTTGTCGCTCAGTACGAAAGAGACATCTAGCAATTGCACTTTTGTGTTCTTGGAAAGGGCGTTTTACGGGATTCCCCCATCTTGATGTGACACACGCGATGGAACCGAACAGTCTACCCGTTGCAGTATCTTAGTGTGACTGAAGAGTAACAAACAGAACAGGAACTCATAAGCGTGAATGAATAAATGACATTTTTTCACCCTTTCCTAAAAGGAACACTTTTTGTCGGTTACGTATCAAACTTTTGTTCAGAGTGGCTTCGTATTCACCAGCACCGCTGCTAACATGCGTTGCCACCAAGCAGGAAAACCGCCCCTAAGTGCTTCTCTTAAGCACTCGAAGGTTTTTTAGGTTATACTAGAACCCTATTACCGCTGCTTTCTAAGTTGTACCTATTTTCTTTTCCAATGACACTGGCTCAAATAACTTCATATCGCTTAGGTGTTCCAGGACGAGATCCATCGTCAGTGGGCGCTGGTCACATATCAAAAGTTTTCAGCGGCAATGTTCCATGGTCACCTGACCTGGATTGGTTGACTCAGAGAAATGATCTATGTGAAATCGTTTTCCAGGCTTTTCGGTGAGTTGGCAGGATATATCGCGATCCCTTAGCGGAAAACGTTTAAATCCCGCATAAAACATCTTTGTGTTCAGATGTTTACGGCAACTTTTAAGTTAGCACTAGTACTGGCTCAGTGCAATTCTAGCCCCTAGCACTGGAAGTCGTGCCTAGCTGTTTATCCCAACAACGTATAGCCGGATGTGGGCATTGCTTTTCGTTAGTGCGACATCGCTTTGTCGCGCGGATATATCATTTGCTTCTGAGTGGTTGTGGTTTGGTAGTTAATTTTTTTGTCCCCAGATACTCTGTTAAAATGATGTACGACCGTGTCGCCATGGGAACGGTTGATGACGCAGCCAACGAAGCCCATGACGAAATCATGACGTCGTTGCAAGAGTACGACAGCAGGTGGTACATAGGTCCGGAAAATAGTTCGGGATGGAAGAAAGCACTAAAAAATGGAATTCCGTCGTTGTTTAGCGTCAGTTTCGACTCAGCAAAGGTAAAAGTACTTCTCGTTAAAAATGTATTCAAGCTATCTTTTCCCAAGGTCTCATGTGTTGGTATTTCAACGAACTAATTCACCGTTTTATTTGCTATAGTCTGCACCACAAACAGTAACTATCAATCTTACCAGTGGAATGTAAGTGGTCATATTTTATTCATTATGTTCGTAAAGCAAACCGCTTAAATCGTGCTCTAAACCTCTAAGCCATGTTCAATTGGTTGACGTGCATTTGAGCTCGAATCCCAGTTCCAGTTGTACACGTAGATACGGTTTTCTCGATGTAGTAATTAAACACGACTTCACTTTAAAACTGGTTGTTGTGTTCCGGCATGCAATATTTTGTTCCACCCCAAATCCAACTTTTGCCGTACTAAAGGCCAAAGTGGTAAAGTCTAAGACGGTCTGCATCTGCAATGTGCATAGCAGTTCCATCCTGACTGCCATACGCTAGATTAAAGTTTAGAGTTGGCTCGTGCAAGATCAGTTCTGAATCCTGATGTGAAGTCGAAGAATATGTCTAAGCAGCTCGTTGCTGATTCGTCCCCCGCTTGTTTGGCAAGTTGAGCCTGACATTAATCTATAATTATCATGTTTACCGGATCAAAGAAATTTTTATTCTCGTGGAAACGGCGACTTGTCAGTTGAGTTGGAACGCTGCTTTTTACGGCAGCCCTAGTCAAACGATGGCTGGTTCAAACCTCAGCAAGATTGCTTTGCTGAGTCCTTGTGAAATGCACTGCACGACGATTTCATCTGCTCGGCCGATTCTAGCGAGCAGTCGCAATTTGTTGAACGCAGTGAGCCACCGAGCAATTCAAGCCAAACGTTGGAACTTGTTAACTCCGAAGCATGTCCAGACGAAATGCACCATCCTTGACGCCACTGCTTCTGTCTTGCGCGTCTCGCATCACCGTATACAGGAAACTGTTGCCATGGCGTTCAGTCTTTTGTTTCTGTAGAACGAACATTCAGCTCGAGTTCTGCTTCGTCGATCGGTTGAAACCCACGTGTGCCGGATATCTAGCGCCTCCGTGCGGTCAATTTGGGCCAACCTTTCATTTGAATTGCTCTACGCTACGAACGACGATGAAGAACGATATAGCATTCAAGCTCATCCCAACTTGTTGCGAAATCTCACTATCCAAGCGGCAGACCCTCCATTGGGTTATCCCATATATTCTTCTGCACCGTTTTACGCTCCTACGTTACTGGTACCTTAAAATTCGTTTTGTTGTTTCGAATGTCACTGTAATTGTAAAATAAAATTCAAATATTTGTAAGTTACAGTTAGTTTTGTTATTTGCTGTTGTTACTCGTTCCTTCATCTGGATAGGAACATGACGAAGAGCATGGCGATCCAGAAACCGAACAACGGCCTTTGCTTGAGGTCATGTATAGGCTAGAGAAAAAGCCAGCGAAGTGAAGAGTTTGTGAGCAGTATAGAACGATATGAGAGAAGCATACCGCGTCGAATGGCCACAAACGCTGCCCGAATTCCTCAATTTAGGAGTGATAGAGTGCGACTGTGCCTTGCAGTAAAGATGAGAGGACACAGCAAGCTTAATGAAGAAGTACAACCATTCAGGTGGAGACTTCGGTGTCAAAAAGCTTCGATGAGACCGTATGCTTTCAGTCCACAAAAAAAAGATGAGTAATCAAGAGCCTACAAGGAGTTGTGGATGGCTGGAGAGGCGCAGCTAATCAGCCGTGTCGTTTCCGCGAAGAAATGATTGACCGGAACTATATTGCAGCCTGAAAAAAGAGAGAATGGAAAGTCCTGACATACGTTCCACAAAGAGAAAGAAGAAAAGGTTGGCTTAATGTTAGTGATGTTGAGACAAGTAAACAGCTTCAAGACTTCAGTAGGAAAACACCCTGCTGAATAAAAAAGAATGACTTTAGTACAACAAAGATTCCTTCGTCGAAGGAAGAGTGGCTCAGTACAAATTACAAGATTGTGATTTGGAAAAGGTTTAAGATGCACAACAGTAATGCTTTGACAAGAAGTGGATCAGAGTTTAGTTACCACCATCTTTCGGTCAAATAATTAATCTCAACCACTTCGGAATTACCAATACTTCATCTGCAGGGTATTTCTGCTCCCGTGCGCTACAATAATGGTTCGTACTCATTTTTAACCTCACAAAAACACAAAGTCTTAGGCAAGGTTCTCGATGCAGATTTCACTCACTACGGCTGCTTTTGTTGCTTAAAAGACAAATACAAGACCACAACTATATTTCAATGCAAACCACAAGTGCAAGAAACGCCATTATGGTGTGGCGTTGTGGTTAAATTTGGAAAATAAATAACAAAACGAAATCATTACGATTCGCAAAGTGCAATAACAAATTGTACGAAAGATAAGAATTTTCATCTCTGTCTGACACAACTTGAAAAGGATGACCAACTGTAGCCTGTCTTTTCCAGCTTCGATCATTTTTAAAAAATGACCAGGTCAGTACTACAGTATTTTATAAAAGTTTCCTATACGTCGCTTTTTTTAAGTTTACAGTAAGCCATTTGTTTTATATAATAATGCTAAAAACATGCAAGAAAAAAGCGCTATTATAAAAAAACTTTTAAGTGCTATCTTGCTTTTTTTTTCGGTTTGTCAAACTTTACATCATGGTATTCTTACACAGAAAGTATGTGCAAATAAGCTATTTTAAAAAAATCAATTCAGTAATACTTTTTAAGCTATTGCAGTTATTATTAAAACAAATGTCGCTTTCAATTAATATTTTTGGAGACCTATGCATTATTGCATATTGTTTTGGACGCAAAAACTTTGTACCGCACAGATATAAAAAAGATTTGAAAAAGTTACACAATATATGAAACAAGCGTGAACGTAGTTATAATAAACAAACTAGTCTGCTCAAAATAACGTTTATATTAATACAGGCTTGTTTATCTTTGTACTACGCAGCGGCATGTCAGTGGAAACAAGTGACGTCAATGTCCTTCCAAAATTTTAAATGGCAACAGTGCTCTATGAGAACGAAATTGGGGACTTTCCCACCATCTTGAAGCGGCTATAAGTTGGTCTAGGCCTCTGCTCCGGGCCGTGGGGAGTTTAACCTAATCCTAGGGCTCGGTGGAACTTCCGCGATCATCCCACCCTGACTAAGAAAATCAAAAATTTTTTTGGCTGCAAGGTTTAAGGAGGGCGTTAGATAACAATATTTTTTGCTGATAGTAGGTATAGATCGATGTTAGCATTTGGTAACTACAACGACATCCAGTATGTCGTAAGAAGCAATTAATGAAAAATAGACAACCAATAATAAAAGCCAGTGATTGATAGTGTAGCTACCACTTTAAATTTATGAATGCATTTGATATGGCCACCACTTTCTCAATCACCACGTTTCTGTTAGCTTGAACTAGTTCGTAATTGGCCTTTAGGGCACAGGCATTACTTCATACCGCGTCTCGTTTCAACGAAGAAGATAGATAACAATTGCTGAGGATTTCTTTCGGCTGTTTTAAAGCTGTCAAAATATGGGACCAAATGAAAAGTCCCCAGACGAGGCTAATAAACGTCACAAGTGTTACATCGCTCGCTCTAACGCAATTTGCAGTTTAATCTTTTTCCGCAAAATTGCTTCAAATGAAAATTCTCTGTGACGTCATGTCAAGCGGTATTGCGTGACGTCAGAAATTCGTCAATCCGTCACATGACGAAACATAAATACAAAAACGAATTGCTTCTTTAATCGTTGAAAACGTTGTATCCATCGCGGCGTCTTTACAATGACGCCCGAGCGCCACCGAGGATTTAAGGGGGTCAATATTCTTCTAACCGCACTACGACGCGCTTTATGCTGGTTTTAGCCCAATGTTGCAGCAAATTTAAAGTTTTAGAAAGTTTTAATGATGCAGTAGCTGTCCAAAGCAGACAATATGATATATATCAGCCACAGAAGAAAGAATATGCAGGACCCGACGATTTTCGACTTGCGTGGACCCCCTAGCTCTGCTTGGATTTTAGGGGACCTCCGGCGGTACATTAAAATTGCGATTGCAATACAAGCAAAAGCTGAAAAAATTGTGACAGAAAATGCAAGATTGCTGGGGGGAACATAAAATTTTTTCTCTTCAGGGGTGCGGCCTGTCACTGCCCAGTATATAGCTGCCACTGTCCAGGCTATTCCAATGCCAAGGAAGACATTGACCGCATTTGAACCCGTCACGTTACCAATTGATGCGTCTGCGTACTGGTCTCCTATGGCTGCGACTTTGCTAGCAAACGTATCTGCAAAAAAGATAGTACGCATTACAATCGCGATTGAATTGATTGAGTCTAAAGGCTGGTTTCCATTAAGCGTAGATTGCAGGCGTGGGGTAAATAATTCTTGTTTCTCTATTTAGTTTTAGGCGCGGAGCGAGCACGCTCCGCCACCATACGCTTGCAGAGTACGCTAGCGAGCACTTACAGAGCACGCAAACATACAATTGCAAAGTACTCCGGCGTACGCTTGCAGAGTCTGCTAGCGTAGACCTAAGCAAGCGTACGCTTGCAGAATGCAAAAATAGACCCAACGTTACTGTTAGAATGATCATTAATCGTGTGTACAAACCTCAGGATGACAGAGGTGTGGTGGCCTTGGGAAAAACATTTTACGATGATTTCATCTGCTTCGCATATTGTAACGAGCAGTAAATTTGTTGAACGCATTAGGCCACAAAGCAATTAAAGCGGAATGTTAAAACGCAGTAACTCCGAAGCTGGTCTGTACAACTGTTCTACGTTTAGCACCACCGTCGCTGTTCTGCGAGTCTCAATGATCAAACTGCAAAGCAAAATACAGTACCGACCTGGTACACTTGTTCCCATGGCCACCAAAGTGACGGCTGTGACAGCATCATTTAAGTCCACGATGCATCCGAATTGGGAGGCCACATCGTTAATAATAGCGGTTAACATACCAATAACGAGAATAGAAACGAAAAAACATGCCCATCCGCCAAAATAATCAGTCGGGGGAACGAAAGCAAAAGCAATCTAAAACAAAAGACAGATGAATCTGATTGTATTGACTTTATGCTCTGTTTGGAGTCTTCTTAGTAGCTTAAGCCACTGTGACAAGTGGACTGTTCCGTCCCACCACCTGTTTGCCACATGGACTAAAAGTGGAGGAATTCGGTTTAGAGCTCCTTTCCCAAGGGCACAACAAGCGAACTTGTCGACTTCTTTTTCACATCATAATTTTATTGCTAAGCTTCAAAGATGATTACATCAAACATCATCTCTGTTTTTGGCATGGCTCAATCGAACTTTCAACAAGCCGCCTCGCGCCGTCGAGGCGAATGCTCTAACTAAACTTAGAGCCATCGACGTATTAAGTTGAGTTACGTGTCTTTCTTCCGGTGACGGAACTACCTCCGTCGGTTACACTGGAACAGTGGTTTTCAAACTTTTAAAATGGTGTATTCCTATTGCTAGTTTGCGCAAATTAAAAACCCCGATCAGGGCCCATTTGCTCCTCTTTACATTTTTTTAGAGAGAAACTTGCGGTGGAGCCCCAGATGTTTCTCTTTTTATAATTTGAACTTCTATTGTCGCAAAGTTTACGACTCTAAAACTTGAAGCTCTTGCGACGTCTCGAAAATTCCTCTCCGATCTTAGTTTGAAAACCATTTTACCGGTACTGTAACATCGTTGTGTTCAGACTTGCTTTGACCTTTCCTATACGTGGCACAACGCACGTCCACCTCAAGCAGAAAGCTGCTAATGAACTTGACGAGAAAAGCTAGTGTATGATGCCTTTTCCAAGAAAAGTAGGTACCCAGTCCAGCCAAATTCAAACGCAACACCGTAAGATTATTGCCACTTATATTGCCAAGTTTGTACAGCCATTATCAAAAGATCGTTTCTTGATGTGCCGGTAACCGCAATATCCTTCACCAATATAATAACTTTAATATCCAATAGAATTAATAAATCAATTAAAAGGAAATTCATCAGCTGCTTAGCAGTGGTAAGGATGTGCGATAATGGCTGATGCAATATTAAGCACCTTTGCAACAGCAGAGTACGACTTCTAACTAATTTAGAACTGATAGTGGTAATAATCTGAACTTACTTTCCAAAAGACAGTTAAAAAGTGCATAACATAATCCAAAGTCGAAGGAGATGATTTTTTGTTATCCCCACCGTCATCGGAACCTAAAGGTTATAATTCAGTTTAAACAAGCAATATTTACACTCACAACGCGAATCCAATCAATTTCATCTAAACTCAAGAGTGTTTGCTTCGAAATGTGTTTTAGTTATAATTTAGATTGCAGCCAAACAATTAATTGTTTCATGCTGTAAATTGATTTGTTTGCGATAAACAGTGAATGCAAAATGCATTGAAATGGAAAAAACATAATCCGTCGAATGATTGTAGACGTGCAAGTTCAAGTTTGAGATGCAGATCTTTATCACAGCTCCACACAATCCGCACGCTTTATATTGAGCTGTTTTGAAAAAAAACGCGTCAACTTGGAGGAATTTCAGAAACATTTTTTCATTCAAATCTCAGTAACATTTTTTAAACTTCCGCAGCACAATTTCAAAATATTTCATTTCGTTGCTGGTACTGTCACAACTTTCTTACCTCCGTTGACAGCTATTGCATCGACGAACTGTTCCCTCCACGACGACGTGCCTATTATCATGGCAAGATTGGCCTTCTTTATCAACTTGTCCACTGTACTCTGTAAAAGTAACAGCAAGCGTAAAACCGGAATGTATGAAACTTGGGATCCCCAAAGCAGGCCAGGCCCATACTTAGCGCTTGTCTTGCGAGTGTGAAGAACACAATGCAACGAAGTAACAAAATTTAATTTATCTTCCATCACTTTTTGTCGCCAGCTCTGCGATACCCGCTTCTGCTTGGTTTGCGCCTCAGCCGTACGGCTAAAGTTTGAAGCGATGAATTACCTATCTATTTCATGTACTAAGCAACAACCAGAAGCTATTTAAATCATTCGAAGAAAAGATTTTTAGACAAGACTCAATAAAGTTGGCTCCTTTCTTGGGTAGATCTTGATGTCTCACTTCCATATTCTCAGTTTTCTAGGAAAACAGATTCAAAGACGTTTACTACGATGTTGCAAAAGACAGTGATAAAAGCAGGCGGTTTTGAAAAGCGCCATTCATTTTTTCCGAAGTCAAAAACGTATCTTCTGCCTCATTGTAATTTATCCAATTTTGTCGTGTTACCCTCTCCCAAATAATATTGCTCAGGCCCTTCCATCAGTGAAACCACTGGTTTAACAACAACATGCACCAATGAATCACCTGTTGATGAGAGCGCCACAAAAGCCAGGTTTCCAAGTTATTTCAAATTGATGAGATGTTGAAATAACTAGGAAATCTGGCTTGTCGTGACGCTCTCGTCAATAACGGGGTCGTGTTAAATTGTTAAACCTTAAGTAAGCTCGACGCTATTGTAAACGCTCGCCTTAAACTCGTAGCTCTCCTCGATCGTGATTTCAATTAATGGATGTTGTCCCAAACGAGGCTTTCCGAGTTCCGCAATCCGCCTCTCTTCCTCTTCCTGCTCCGTCAGCATTGGTCTATCATCATGTCCGTTGATTCCGGAATCGCTTCCGGTGTCAGCGTCTGCAAACAATTGCAGAGTCCAGAATTAGCAGTGCTGGTCCACTGCGTCAAACTCATCCGTTCTCTTGAAAAACACCATAAGAAGCTTGTTTTTAAAGCATGTTCAAGGTCGGTTAATCGAATGATGCCGATTTCACTGATTCGCTGGCACCGTGATCGAGCGAGTTGCAGCGCCATTCATGACGATAACGATCGTACGTTCAAACCTCACGACGGCCGAGTTGTTGTGCACTTACAAAAAAGATTTTATGAAGGTTTTCCCTGCTCGGATGCGCCGCTGGTGGTTGACATTCACTCTTCAGCAGTACCGGCAAACCCGTAGAGGATCTGAATCCCGAATTGCAAATTAACTGACATAAGATTTTCTCGCGACCGGAGGATAAAAATGCGACAAAAAAATCGTATTCGCAGGCTTCCATTTCAGATTCGTTATTTTTAGGTTCAATTCACTGCGACTTGAAATATGATCACAGGAACGAAATTCAAAGGATTTGTAGCCTTTAAAATAATTGGTACTGTACACCTCTTTTGGGTCTCAAATTAGCAATCTTTTTCAACAAATAGATCTGGAAATTTTAAGGTAACGTTGAACTCCACGAAATACAAACACCATCACCCTGGCTAGTTTAGAATTTGATACTGGAGAGACTTAACCATCGAGAACAAGAATGAACGCCTCCCAGAAATACAACTTTAACATTTACTGCAAGGAGATTAGAGTGTTTCAGCAACGCTCTAAAGCTTCAATTTCTCTAATTCTACAATACAAAGCTTTCAATATATCCTTCCAAGAACCGAACTCAACTAAACAATTACAAGCTTGTAGTAACACTTACCACAGGACTTATTGTGGGAGATGGGCTTGCAGAGCTCAATTGAAAAACAAGCACGTTTATAATAGCGGTTGTTGTCGAGAATTTCAATACATATCGGTTTGCTGCTGTTGTGAAATGCATGCAATAAACAACACTGTGTTAGTGCAAAACCACAGCAATCGAAATTAGTAAACAAATGTTACTGGAAGTCCGTTTGGCAGACAACCAGTAGCACCGCAGTTCAACGGTGGTGTTAGTGAAGCAAAATACTGCACAACGCGGTTCAGTAGATGAATACCAGGGACTGGGTTCAAATGGAGGTAACACGTGGGACCGTCGTCGCACTATCCGGTTAGTCGCGTCATAGGGCTATCAGCTTAGCCAGTAATAAATGAGGAGGAGGATGCTCCTTAATCTTGCCAGATGAGCCTTTTCTAGAGACCGATCTATTGCGACGCTCAACTTCGACAATTTGTATCTCAAGTTTACATGGATGATTGACGTTTCGAAGTCTTCATTCCTTAACCGCATCGAAAAACTGGCAGAACTATACCTACGTATCGGGGCGGTCGGATTTTCACTGCAGCTTGTTGGTGGCACAATAGTTCTGGCAAACTGCCAATCGACAGTATTTCGTGACCACTTACTCATCACTGACGGCATCGTGCTGCTGGTGAAACGTGCAGTAAGGCCGAAGAATTTCGTCTTAATTAAGTTGTTTTCTAACGACAATGGTTTGCACAGTTTTTCGAGTTGCTGAGTTTATATCTTTGTTCTGCGCACGAAACGACACTCCATTAGTAGCATAATAATGAATCGCTTTTTCTAGGATTAACAATTAAGATTTCTCGGCACGCCTTAACCTAGCATTGAATTATCAAGGTTTCCGATAGAGCAGCAATTACACTGAAGTTTGTGATACCTGAGACCGATTCGAACATACCATCCCTATTTTTTTTAGAGAGTTCGAGTTTTTTAGAAATGACTATAGTTTGAAGACTATTCGGGCGGGACCTATAACAGCATTTTCTTATGAATAAAGAGCTAGGTATTTTTGAAAAAGGGTCCACTGTCTATTGCCTCTGGATCACTACCAAAGTGTCTTTCCTTTTCATTATCGTTTTGTTTTTGTTGATCTACTCTTGATGCAAATAATGAAATTTCAAAAGGTCTACGTGGGACTTTGAGGGCCTATTACTCTTTTCTACTTTGAGGGCCTATTACTCTTTTCTTGAACTGGCAAAGGACATAGAGGCTAAAGGTGAACATTTTAAGTTACGCTTATTTTAACTTTAAAATTCATGTGCGTGTTGACAGCCTGATCTGCTGAAAAACAGCATGGCAAGAGGCGTGTAAATTGACAAGTAGACGACAACAAAGACGCCGGAAGCTGCTCTGTAAAGCACTTCAACAGAAAGCTGCTGACTACAATTGGTCAAGATGACGCTACGCGACCTTGGTCTGGCTTATTACATCGCTTGGAAGCTGCTGCTTTGCATTTAAACTGCACTCAAGCGAAGAGTTAATTTGAAAAGGATATTGCGCACTGATTGGGCTTTTAATCTTCATGTTACTGCAGCAGAGTTTTGAATTACCAAACATTGCCAATCTCAGAAATCTTTAAAGCCGCTTGCCTACGTGCAATCGGGAGCACTTCGTAGTTGAGAGCGGGCTTTGGCGTGACTTGGTAGGAGCAAGGAAAGCCTTCCAGTTACTAAGAAAACTCTAGCAATACGCATTAAAAATCTTCGCCAATTAGTGGATACTAAACTTTATTTTTTTTAGTTTAAAGGCGGAACTGTTAAACCACCATAGGTTTCACGAACTTTAGCGACACCGTAAGTACGGGGAGGTTTTCATCATTAATGACTGGAATAAAAACGAAGAGTGTGACGTTGTGTTATGCGAGGCATAGTGTATTACTTTTTATTGAGAATGACTTGTTTCCGACGACCGTGTTTATGTTTCTTTTATGTTGACGAAAAGATAGATTTGTGACAAGTGTATTTTCAGCAAAACTAAATCATAACAACCCTCCTCGTATTTACAGTTGTAAACTGTTCCGGTGGAAACGACCTAACGTGTTGGTTATGTTTGTGATCAAATCATAACAGTGGCCAATGTGAAACTTACCTTTCATTAAATTTTCAACCCTTGACAAGAGTTAAAAATAAATGTGAACATGGAAGTCAAAACGAAAAGATTCCATGAAAACCCCTCGGCCCAAGAGCACGCCTCCATAAGCGATTGGCACCAGCGGCCAGCGAAGAATCCGAGGCATGTCGTGCCGAGTTTGATGGGAAAATTTGGTGGTAAAAAATCAAATCTTGGTGGTTGAAGATAATGAAATTTTGGTGGATGCAAGGAACGTACCAGTACGGTTATCATTTTGCCAAACAACGTACATTTGTTTGTGCCAGCCACATTTGAAATACTGTGTTAACATTTTTTACAATTATTCACGGCAAACATGTTCTATGCACTAAAAAGCCGCTTATGATTTTGAAACACGCAGACCACAAAACTCGAAACAGTAGTGTTCTTTGAATGAGTCACTCTTTCATCTAGTGATGAGCACACACAAGCCAACATCAGCCAAATTCAATGAAAATCACTCCCAAGTTTTCAAACCTGACTTAGATGAAGACTTGTCCCCAAACAGCTTGGGGGCAGACAGCATAAGAGAAAAACTTTGGTTTTTTTCATAATTTTCGTCATCAATGATCTGAACGGCAATTTCTTGTCTGTACAGAACACGTTCTATACGTATGCATAACCAGCTAAAGAAACTTGGCTAATTTCATACACAAACTGCCCCTCATCGCTAGTTTCTTCATTTCAGAAAACATTTTTCATATGCATTGGGAAACTTATTGTAACAGATCGCGAAAAACGCATTCTTATTGCATATAATGTAGCCTATTTCACCGCAAAACTTATCGGGTATCTTTTGTTCAAATAGCACAGTAGCAAACTATTTGAATGAGGAACTCCGAATGAGCCTAACAGCAAAGTAGACTGTAGCGTGTATAATTAAAATATGTTGGCAGTTCTTCGTTGTGATTTTTGTTTGTTTGTTTGTTTGTTTACCCCTCCTCTTCCTCGGAATGGAGGTACGGCATGAACGGTAATTCAGATTCATGCCGTCAATCTAATTGAATTAGGCTAGAGGAAAGATGGCAGCCCATTTCGAACCAGTCTTGAGTGACTGGTAGCTCCACCACCAACAAGGCGAACTGCCACTGGAGGGTACCCAAGAGTCGTCTGACATGCTGGGTTTGCAACTTCACAATTGTAGCCCGGTGAAGTACGAGTACGCCACCTGTCTGCCACATAAAGGTGGAGGCATCCCGTTAAGTGCCTTGCCCAAGGACACAACAAGCAAGCTTGCCGGCTTGTTCTCCACACTATCCCTTTTATATGCTGAGCGCCGAGCAGGGAAGCTGTGAATACCATTTTTTAAAGTCTTTTGGTATGACTCGACTTAGGGAATGAACCCCAGGTCTACCGACTACGAGGCGGACGCTCTAACCACTACATCATCGCGCCGGTATTCGTTGTGATCGTTGATTTACATGTGGCCCTGGCATTCGCCATAAAGCATTGTGTCAATTAGATTTAGATCTTCATCGCATGTATTGAGATAAATCTAGATCATAGGTGACAAGATGCATAAAAATTAGAGGTTATGAAAAATGAAAACAAAGGTCATACACACTGGCCCCTTATGGGGGGTATCCGAAAGCCCAAAGGTTTTCAATGAGTAATTTTTAAAAACATGTTGAGAATTTACCTAACTGATCAAACAAAAAAAGTTCGGAGAAAGCGAGAGGGTACGAAGTGACCGCACGGTTTTCGAACCAGCAGTCACAGATACATGTTGTAACGATGGGTGCTAGCTGTAGTTTAAATCCTAGGCTCAAACTCAATGCAAACGGCTCTTTCGCTGGACTTTTCTGCTCGGTCATGGGGCATGCACACCACGTTGATTGTGCAACCTCCCTTCCAATGCGATTTATTGTCGATCATCTCGACACAAAACGTCGAAACACGTGACTAGCTGCGCAGACAAACCTGGTTCTGGGCATGTGAGAACGAGTGCAACATCGTTTGGTCCCTTTCAGTGGAAGAGTTTAGTAAGAACATACGACTGTTTATTGATGGTTAACAAACGTCTAAGGCCGTACGCGACAAGCTTGTTTTTGTTTGTCTAAATCTAACTCGAGGAAACAGCATACAGTAAAACGACAATAATTTCAACAACAAATACATGGAAAAGAATAAGGCAAAGGGAAATAATGTAATTAACGTACGAGGGTAAAGGGAAGGGGGGGAGATAAAAGAAGGATATCCCTTTTCCTCTTATGAAATTCTCACGTCACGCGTTTCATGACTTAAAACTTTTGCAAATGGGAGGAATTTAACTTTTTAAAGACTAAGTTTTTGAGGATTCCTAAAATTGGAGTTCCTTTCTAGCTCTGCATTTATTACCGGTAATAGCAATAAAATATTTGGTGTTCCGATGCCCAACGTATATAAATAAGTTCTTGGTGGAACAGAATTTTTGAAGTTCTGTGCATTTTTACGTTTTGTTTTTCCCTTTCTTCCCCGTATCAAAATGCTGCCCGCGCCCCTTATTACCTAATTTTAGTAAAAATGACGCAGACAGTAAAATCTGAGTTAAATTAAGCTATACACTTACGCGTAGAGCAACTGAGATTAGACGTGCCTGGGAGTTGCAAGCCCTGCTTGCGCAAAACATTTCTATTTTAAGGAAAAATATGGCCAGGGTTTTGATTCGGGAGGGGGGGGGAATAACGTTAATTAAAAGTTTGGACGTTGTCTTTGAAAAAATCTGCAAGCTTTCAAATGCTTTTCCACCTTTTAAAACATTGAATTGTAAATAGATTGTGTATAACAGTTTCAGGGGAACACGGACTATTTTCTCCCCCTGTTTTCCCTGCATTTGTGACTGCGATCAGTGCTACAAAACACGAATATCGGTTAAGAGCCGTTTGAATGATGTGAAATTGCAGGCAGTACTGAGTAATCAACAAAGGTTTGAACTAATGACCTTGTAATCACAAGCTGACGTGTTTCAGCGTTGAGTAGCGTCGTTGATGAGCCCAAGAATTGTACTCTAAATTTAATTCCAAGTACGAGTGCTGCGTTGTAGGTAGAAATCTGGGCGGACAAGTTGAACCAATAACAAAACAATTTCTTAAAACAGGATGTAGAAGGTGCAAAGAGGTCCCGCTCCCCGTTCTCTGCTAAATACGACCTTGTCCTTATGTAACTTACGTAGTTTCGTCATTTTCAAATTCCAGCTCTCCTGAAACATCCACGTAATCAATCCCATTGCCTTTCGCTGTTCCGCTTATGGTACGATAGGGAACAGTCACTTTTCCGCGTGCTCCTGAGTTCCGCTGCACTTCAACCTTTAGGACTCCTACACTCTCGCTTACCTGAAACAAAAAGAGACTAAATACAAGATTAAGATAATTAATAATTGCATCTACCCCAGATTCTCTCAATTCCTATCTGTCATTGTGAGTTAAATTTGGACTACTAGCGAAGCCACAAACGAATTTTAGGAAAGACCAAACCACCTTTATCGAGCTCGTTGGTTGGTATGGTGATAATTCCTAATTAAGCATCTATCATTGTTTTTTCTTTGTATGAATGGTGTCATGGCAAAAAAATTTCACACTTTCGGCACCACCTTTTGGTGTTTTGAGTTTGGGATCACTGGTTCATGAATAAAACCGTCGTACTAAGATTACCGCGATGACATAGGTCTTGGACCAGCCAAAAATCTCTGTAAGCTCAATGCTTTAGTTTATGCAATTGTATTTAGTATGTTTTCTTTTGTGGTTTTTCTTTTATGTTGATCTTTTCGAGTCTAAAATAAATATATGGAGTTGTAAGCTATCAGCATTGCCATACAAGACGTATCTGTATTGTTATCTACATCACTTCTATGTAACTAAATATACCACAGGACATGTTGGTTCAGTTACTGCTTTCAGAGAAAACTTTTCAATAAAAAGCAGAGATAGAGCTTAAAAACCGCTACCATTATTTTGAAAATTTGAAGTAAGATTATTCTCGTCACCTTTGGTCTACCTCACTGTAGGTTGCTTTTTTAAAACTTGTGTTCATATGTTGGCAAAAAAACATAGTTTTTCACCAAAAAAGTAAAAACAGCTTTTAACCAGCCTTAACACATGGTAAGTTTAATTAGGGCTAATCGCAGTTGCACACGACAAGTCAAATCCTTACTAATCAAAATCCAGTTGACGCACTTGCAGAAGTATTTAGGGAAGTCGACGCAAAACCAGCTAATGACGTAACCATGCGGCAACTAGTTGCAGCATTAAACGAAGCGTAAAATTATACAACGACGATCTGAAACGCACTGTGTGCAAACAGACAATTGACGCTTTCTTTACAGATTTCTAAAAATGCGGGCCGTCAAAAATTCTACTTGTATTGGTTTCAATCACTCTAGCGCAGCGGATCGCAATCTTCTCGGCTCGCTGCTCACTTTCCACTGACGTTGTTTTGGGGAACCACTATCAACCTGCAGACCGTTTTTTGCGAAAGCAATTATTTTTCCAATTTTGGATCCAGAAGACCTTTTTTCTTGAAAGATAAACTTTATCAAAGTAACTTTGAAATACTTCGCGGAACCCTAAGAGCTTTGCAGACCACCAGCAGGATGCGGTCCGCAGGTTGGAAAGCGCTGTTCCAGGGTGCAATGTTATCTGCTTGTCTTCAGTCAGGTCAAGCAACTGACTCGGCCTCACCAATTCCGCCAAACACATTTTATGAAGGCATATAAAGGAAACCTAAACACTACCTTGTGACTAGAGAAAATGGGTTTTTACTCCGACCCCATAGTGCCTTGATGCAATAACAATTTACAGAATAACTTGTTGCAGACACTGTCTGCAGTTTGCTAAGTGCATCGCTAGCCTCTTGCATTACTTTAAGAGCAGCTTGTGACCACTAGGCTGTGACAGCACTATTGTTCTAGCAGTTGTTAGACTTAGTGTACCTGCGACAACCGCCACTCATTCACCAGTGATACGGCTTCGCATAGTACTGACAGACCATTTACCACAGTGGGCCCAGTATAGGTCCCACAAGTGTGGCGGTCTAAGCTATGCTTTATTAAAAGCATCTAGCTCCTTGTCGATGACCAACTGCACTGAAGAGACCTGATAGGTCAAAACAGTGTCACTGTCAGCAGTTTGCTAAGTTGAAAATCTTTTTCGGCAAATCGTTTTACGAGGAAGCTGACAAAATTCTGGGGTAGAACTGACAACAGGCTGGAGGGAAGCCTTAACCTCCCAGCTAACTACTTCTACGTTTATGAAAACCACAATTAAGCAGAAAAATTGCAGCAAATTACCTTTGCTGATAGTAAAAAAGGGTATAGAAACTGTGTGTGCATCAACCTTGTATTTACTCTATTGTCTACCGGGACATCTGAGGGGCGAATAAGGAAGAGAAAGCAAGAAGTATATAATGAGATGTCCCCTCTAAGAATTTTTTTCAAACATCATTTTACAATTTAAAGTTTTTGCTCAAAAGCTTTCTCTAAAAAATCTGAAATTCCAAAAAATCGATAACATTTTTTGCCTTCCGAATCAAAATGTTACCTATGCTCTTGACATATTATCCCGTTGTTCGACGCTGCGGTCTTTCCTAAACCCAGCTAATCAAAATGACATAAACAACTTAACTATTCGCTTTCATTGATTTTATTTCAAAAAAATCTCGCTTGTAGGTTGACTGCATGCTGAAAAAGCTGTGGTCTTATCAACTTAATTCCACGGAATGCTATTTACTGAGCGTAAATAATATACTGCAGTGTAAAATCAAGAAAGCATTTCAAATTAAACTGCTTTGCCGGACAACTAGTCAACCTTTGACGTAATTTTTCAATTAGATCAAACCAAACACAACCTCCAAAACAGCTTATGACAAGATTCTTTTTAAGAAATAGTATTGCCATTTAAATAAAATAGCGTTGTTAAAAGCTGATTCGCTCAAAGTTTTTGGAAACCAAAACGTGTTAAGTAGTTAACATAGCCAAAAAAAAATTAGCTCAAACACTAAGTGTGAGTTTTTCGCATCTTTTGAAATCAGCTTTCCTGGAAGTGTAGGGTAAAGGTGAAAGGCGTAACCACAATTGTGTAAAGAGGGAAGAGCTAATTTAGAATTTTTTTCGATGATTCCAAAAATCTTTCCTTCAAAAAAACGGCAGTTGTGACGACAGTCTTTAAAAAACATTCCAGTGACTTTATGTAAAGTGGGTAATGAAAGATGGCTAGAGCCCTTTTAGACCCGCGAAAAAAATTTATTTCTACCCGCACGGCTGTAAAAAAAGTTTTCTTAGGTAGGTTTTGTTGTTTTTTCAATTTCATCCCAAAGCAAACTATTGCGGTATAGCAATATAGATTTCAAAATAAGATGCCACAATAGGCGGTTACTCTGACAATGAATCGGTTACATCAGCAGCATGGAGCGTAGTTTGGCAGCTACGCGACTTGCTTATGATATTGATTGACGTTTCATCGACTGGCAAATCGATTGCGAAAGTCATTTCAATCTTTTCAGGTTTTCTGCGACCTCCGCCAGCAGAGTGTCATTCGATACAGTTACAGGCACTGTTAAAATGCATCAATTCTTTCGCATGTTTCACGTGAAAATCCTTAAGACGGTTAAGATATTAAAATGCACAAGCAATAAACAATCACGCTGTTTTAAAACCAGGACAAAAATTCTCTCAAATACACAGCGATAGGTTGCTGAATGCTATAAGGTAAAAAACAGATAACGAGCAAGAACGAAATCGATCCTGCTGAAAGAAACGCTATAAAAATCTGCTGATGTTTTCAATATTTTAATAGAAGTCAAGCAATGAACGAATGGCACCAAATAATAGATAATTGTGTAACTAACTTCACAGGCATTGCCTCACGTTAAGCGCATGTCCGATTATCCGGTTAGGTTTATCAAAAATGTTAACGAGATAGAAGGAGGCAAAAATAGATCAAAGACCGGTTACTGCAATGTCTCAAGAGATAACACATCAACTGTGATACAAGCAGAGTCGTTTGCGTAAACATTTAAATCTGTGTATTACAACGCTTTCATCAGCAGACGAGAACGCAGCAAGAAGCAAATGCCCCTCAATATATTCAGACTGGATTCCAAAAGTGGCCTTTAAAAAAAGGTCTCACACTGACTAAATCTCCGTAAATACTTTGAAAATATGATTAATAGTTCACCTTGTTATCAAAATCCTGTAAAAAGTCATCACCAAAACAGATGACACAGGAAATTTCACTACCCAGAAATTCTAAGCTAACTAAGTTCCTTTAACGTTCGTCGCGGTCTTATTTAATAAGGGAATGGCAGTGCTAACCTTCCCGAACTAGTAACACTTTTACTTTCACTAAATATCAAAATTTTTCGAACTATGGTTTACATACTTTTTGAAACCAGCTTTAGGTGCAATTGCCCCTCATCCTCCTGCGACTGAATTTCTAAATGCACCTCTGGCTTTAAAAATAATTCAGTAAAAAGTTGGGTTTAAATAGAATTAGTTTACTAAGTGCATCGATAGCCGCTTGCATTACTAGAATTAGTTCAATTTCGCGGAAATTCATTTTGGTTGTTTTATTATAATGTCACTGCTGTCAACAATGTAAAGTATGTCACGTAATGAAATAAACAAGGTTGTATGATCTACACAAGACTACTACCGTTTTGATAAAAACGAAATAAAAACTCACTTTTAAAGTATCAGAGGCAAAGGAAAAAATCCCTGCGTGATCATCGTCTAGAATAATAACATTGGCGATATGCGGAGTTTCAAGGACGATTTTGGTTGAGTCCTCTTCAGTGTCGAACATTCCTTCAGCAGTTCCAAGTCTAACATTTTGCAATTGTACTGTGAAGAATTCGTCCTCTTCGAAAATGTCGTCGTCAAGGATTTCTATCTTGATCTTCTTCACCGTCTCCCCGGAGCGAAACACGATGGTGTCTTCCGTGCTAACATAGTCAGAACCGGCATTGGCGGTTCCGTCTTCCGTCTTATAATCAACAAATAAAGTTCTGCGCAGATCTCCACCTCGACGCATAACCTGTAACAATAACGATGACAAACGCCTGTCTAGCAGCAGGTCTAGGTAGAAGCGAGATGGAGGAACTCAATTTTACTCAAAAAACTAGAAAATATCGTCAAGTTTTCAGCAGTGAGAGAAATTTCATCGTCCCCTTTTTGTCAAATTAGCTTCACGATTATTTGCATGCTTGGCGCTCAGCATATAAAAGGGATAGTGTGGAGAACAAGCCGGCAAGCTTGCTTGTTGTGTCCTTGGGCAAGGCACTTAACGGGATGCCTCCACCTTTATGTGGCAGACAGGTGGCGTACCCGTACTTCACCGGGCTACAATTGTGAAGCTGCTTACTCAGCATGTCGTAAAAGGCGACACTTGGGCACCCTCCAGTGGCAGTCCGCCGTGTTGGTGGTGGAGCTACCAGTCACCCATGATTGGTTCGAAATGGGCTGCCATCTTTCCTCTAGCCTAATTCAATTAGGTTGACGGCGTGAACCTAAATTGCCGTTCGTGCCGTACCTCCGTCCAGAGGAAAAAGAGGGGTAATCACAACAACAACAACATTATTTGACTCATTCCTTTCTCCATTCCCATAAAAAAATAAAATTTCTTACGATCTATACTGGCGGTAGAGGATGTTCATATACTTCAAAACCACTTTTTTATGCTACAATAAAAGTTTCTAAACGGAACATTGCTCATTTTTGCCTTTTGACTTAGCCTTTTACCTCAGGCGGTTTATGGTTGGTCAAGTCCTCCTTTATCCTAAGACGAAGATAGGATACGTCATGAAGCATGCGACAGAAGGGCTACACGGGGAATCCTATCATGCAACAGAATCATGTCATTTCCATGGATATGACAGTTTATAGTAGTTGTAAATACAGTGACAGCCCCTACAGCTAATGAGATTGGATACAAAGTATCTACTGGGTGTTAAACTTTAATCAGCAGCAAAGGCTAGAGCTTTGGTAACTAATGCGCTGAAGAGTTTAGCAAAACATATCGAAATGTCAACGCCAACAAGACAAATTCTCGCAAATTACAAGTTCAGACGTTTGTGTATGTCAAAACAAGGGTAATGCAAGAGCAAGTGAGGTTCAACTGACACTGGTGGCATCTGCTTCCGTTAAAATGCTGGCGTCTGTCAAAGAAATCAACAGTAGTCTGGCTTTTGAGCAAGTTCAATACGAACTGTTAACTTGACTCGAACAATTTCAAGCAAGCATTGAAATATAAACCCAGTCTCAGCCATGTGGCGCATTGGATTGATGCTTCCTGTCCGCATCGAGACTTCGTCCTTTCGCGTGGTTCATAATTGTGTATGCCTACTGCAGTGATTTGCAACCTTTTTTTTGTTGCGACGCACTTTTAACAATTTCAAAATTTGGCGGCACACATGGTAAAAGATAAGTTTAAAAATTATTCACTTACCTATAACACACTGCGTAAAATAGTTTGTGATGATAATTTTAAATTATATATCTAAACTTTGGCGGCACACAAAAGTGCCGCGGCACAGTGGTTGAGAATCACTGACCTACTGAACCAAGCCTGCGGCCCAATAGCAAAGCTTTTCCTTTCCAAAACAAAAAGCAAATGACTTTTTGACGGAATCAGTAAACCGTGGTAATATTCATTAAAATTTCGAAATGCAAGCAACCGTCAGAAAAGAATAAGTTAACGTGCAGCTGCTTATATTTTAATCCATAAAAAAATTTCTTAAAGATATTTTCAAAAGGTTAGATGACTATTTCAGCACTTTTATTTGCTTTTGTATTTACTTTGTGGTGAGCAAAAAGCCTAGTAAATTTTTATAACGCTAAAATTCAGCAAATACATTGTGCCTTCTTTTGCTTAACAAAAATTTGGAAATCAAAACTGTCAAAAACTAATTTTCTGAGGTCAAAGAAAACATACGTCGAAAAAATATTAAGAAAAGCACAAGTAACACGGCTGGGTGGTGAAATCAAAAGCGCGGTTGCTTCGTGTTCGGTAGACTGGAGATTAATTCCCTAGTCCAGTCATTTTTTGTTTCTCTATTTAGTTTTATGCGCGGAGCGAGAGCGCTCCGCGCATAAAACTAAATAGAGAAACAAAGAACTTTTCGCGCCTCGCCTGCAATCTACGCCGAATGGAAACCAGCCATAATTCCCGAGTCCAGTCATACAAAAGACTTACTTCATAACGCGTTTACAAATCTCCTGCTTGGCGTTTAGCAATGGGGGTAGGCCTAATGTGGCGCATGGATCAACAAAAACTTTTCCGGAAGCTAAGGAAACTTTATATTTTATTATCAACAGAACAAGTGAATGTCGGGAGTCACAATAAACTGTATCAAGCTTAGAGACTAAGCACTATTTAGGTAGGCAGGTACGTGCTGGCATTTGATCAAGGGCTCCGAATTCAATGAATATTTATTCAAGTTCGAGTTAACAAAAAATTTGCAAGTCCAAGTTCTTTGTTTTCAATTTTTTTAGATCAAGTACAATTTTGCAGCACTGTTTAAGACCAAAACTAAGTCCTTCAAACCCCAAGATAAGACTTCGAAAAAACGGTCATAAGGCCGGTTTAAAGGCCAAGACCAGAGTTAGACCTACGTCACTGCAAAATATTACTCACTATTCTTCTTTCAAAATTACTCAATTAATGAACTCCAATTCGAGTTAAGGAATTTTTATTTTCTGAGTTCGAGTTCGAGCTCAGCAAAAATGACCGAGCTCTTTGAGTTGGAGTCCGAGTTCGCAGCTCTGACTTGAACCAATAAATTAGTTTGCACTCACTATTGGGCAAAATAAAAACATTCCCCAGTATTATGCAGTGTTCAAATTAAAAACAACTGTTACATTAAATAATATAGAGCATATTCAGGGGGTCAGAGGTATCGCTCGGACACTCTTTTCCCATATTTAGTAACTTTCGAGTAAAATCAACAAAAAATGTTCATGCAGATGAAGGAAACATTTTCTTGGATTGCACAAATTTTTTTTAATTTGTCACAATAATCCTCCATTCACGAGAAAGCGATGTATCGCTATGTTTTGGACGGTAAGTCCGCACTCGCTTGGGAGTTGCTATTTCCGGGTCACCTGTCTTCCACATAAAAGTGGGGCATCCCGTTAAATGCCTTGCCCAAGGACACAACAAGCGAACTTGTCGGCTTGCTCTCCACAACCTCCCATAAATGCCAAGTGCCAAGCAGGGAAGCTATAGATACCATTTTTTAAAGCCTTTCGGTATGACTCGACAAGGGGAATGAACCCAAAGTCTACCGATTGCGAAGTGGACGCACTAACCACTACACCAGCGCGTCGGTCATCATTTTGTAATTTATAAGTAATAAATTTTATAATTAATAAGTAATAAATTTTATAATTTATTACAATAAAATCAATTTTTGTTTATACCCTAGATACACACAAAGACCAAGTTTTCAAGAACGTGGGTGCATGCGCGTGAACAGATAAAATTTAGCTGATTAAGATTGAAATTTGTGACAAAAACTGGACTTAATTGCTATATTGGCGACAAAAATTTGGCAAGTGTTTCGTCTCAACGGACTTTTTGGCCCTTAGCAGTGCTTTGAGACCAAACAGATTGTCTTGGGACTAATTTTTACGTAGAAACAAAACAGATTGGCATGATTTTTGTGCCTCTGTTCAATTTCTCATACTCTTGATTGGCTTGCATAAGCAATGCTACGATCTTCTTAAATTTGAAATGAAATTCACTTGAAATCGATAGAAAATGCATTAGACACATTTACCTAAACCAATTAACTCAAAAATAGATCAATAAAATCAATTTTGCAACAAAAGAAATGCGAAGACGACATGCGTAGGCTGGAACAATGTTTGACGCTGGACGTCGTTAACGTTATTGCGCTCAAAGGTGCACAAAATAGTCGATTCCTACTTGCCCGCTCAACAAACAGCGATCAAACGACCATGCCATCAGACCAAAAATGCCTGCGTTGCGCTTTTGAGCAAGGTATTTTGCGATGATTTTCTCTGTTCAGCAGGCTTAAGCAAGCAGTATATTTATCAAAGCAATGCCAAACCATTAAATTAAAGTGAAGTGCTGAAACATGGAAATCCCGAAGCACGTCTGCACAACTGTCTATGCCTAAAGCGTCAGTGTAGATGTCATGCGAGTGCGGAAGATCACAAAGTTATAAATACTTGAGCGTGTGCGGGGCTGTTAATTTTTCAAATAAGTGCAAACTACGATGCACTCAATTTCTACAAAGCATGGCAGGAAATCCTCAACCGTTCTTCACTAGTGTTCGTATGGAAAGTGGGTTGACATTATTTTTTAAGTCGCTATATGCTTTTTATTCTTGGTTCACAGCAAAACAAATTTACGGCTGAACATGCTGGATAACAAGTCATGTCCAAGTTAAACACAGGTTGAGCCACATAGCTCTACCCTATTGGCAAAGGAAAAACCTTTTGTCAGTTGCACTTAGGTTGAGAACCGTTTCTGAGTTCCCACTTTCCAACACTGCTGGAAGAGCGCAAATTGCCGTGAGGTATCTTGTCAGAGCAAATAGCTACGTAGCCAACGTGAGATATGAGCGCAAGATCATTGCCACTGTGCACAGCAATTCAACACACTCAATTCCGCTGTCGACAAAGATCAGCTTTTAAGCTGTTTCTACGGTCAGTACAATGCATATGGCAACCACAATAAAAAAAAAGGCATTTCCAAACGCAAATTCGCGTTTCGGGACTGGAAAGGTTATGACCCTCATTTCTCTGGGTCCCCACAGCACTGATGAAAGGTGAAAGGAAGCTCCTTTTTCTAGGCCACTTTTTCTTGGGCAAGAGTACCTATTTGCGTTATTACATTCTGGAAACGAGTGGTGAGCTGTTTTTCGAAATTCCGACATTTGCAGGATTCGAACTGCAATCTTACGCTCGCAAGGCAAGCGTGGCGTGATAAACAATATAGCGAGTTTTTTTCATCCAACAGCACAAAAATAACGCTGCCAACCAGTCGATGTTGCCAATCAATAACTAGAGACTACTTACAAACAATTCAACGAATCCACAGTTCTCCATCACCCGGTAATTATCAGGTTCAAAATAGACTTTAGTGACTTCATCATCGTCGTCGTCATCACCTTCTTCCAGTTTATCCAAGCTTTGAATCTATAGTAATCATTCAGCGGTTACTACGTATTACGTAGCGTTATTACGTATGTATTTAAAATGGAAAAGGGAGTCAGGGACATATCCGTAACACTTTGTTTTTTATAGGAGAGGCTGTCGGAAAGAATTCCTTTTCGTTTTTCGGGAGATCTTTCTAAAAAATATTTTTTGCTTTGAGGATCAACTTTTCAAATTTATGGGGAATTTGGCGATGTTTTGGAGGAGGCTGACAACAGTGTGAAGGACTGAAACTTCCTTTCTTTACGCCTATGGTCAGAGAAGTTAAACTCCGGTTGGATTTCTCGAAAAAGATTCCTATTAAGGCATTCTTAATCGAAGCCAATATCTAAATAACTTTTGGCGAATATTATGACTGTATTCGAATTAAAAGATTAGAGTTCTACTTCTTTAAGTAAAAAATCTATTTTATATACGTATCTCTCTCAAGGTGCAAAGAAAATGTTTACACAGCTTTTCTTTTTGTTGCTGCAATTCCAACCCCGACAAGCATTGTCTAAAGACTTTGTCTTGAATCATTCTAACTCTAGATTGAAAAACAAGCTCTGAGTACGCAATAGCACATCCTAATAAGAGCTTATTGTGCTAGCGTGTATAACTAGCTACACACTAAAGATGAAGAGGACGATTACCACTCAGTCCACTTCCACTGAATAAAAGCACGGTTCGAAATGAAGATCTAGGTATTACACCATAAATTCAATCAAGCACGTAGGAACATGCGGCACGAGTTAGAACAGTGGCAGCCATTTCCAATTAGTCACGAAGAAAAATTGGTAGCCCACCACCAAACAGGCGTAATGATGTTGGCGGATACCCAATAGCTGCCTTTTACAGTATTTTGAGTAAGGAGGTTCTATGTACAAACCAGGTGAAGCACTGACGATGCGAGACCTTTGTGAGTCAAACGCAAATTCTCTTTCTGCAACAACTTCAAGATCTCCTTTTAACCACCACTACATAGCCAACTTAGGCGTAGCCAGGGCCTAGGGCACCAAAATTTTTTGAACACCTTATATATCGAATGGGTGAGTCAATGTAGAACCTACGTTGGAGATCACTTGAAAAACGAGGGACGATCTTAAATTATTTTAAGAAACACTTGTAAAAGAAACTGCCGGAAATAGGAAAAGACAGTTGCCCTTCCTCTCTCTCAATCTTCTCCTTGACGAGCCCTGTATCCAACAATGCTTATTTCTTTTCATAAACGAGATATTTGGGTACAATTTTTTGGCATCTGCTGGTGACTTGGACGTAGCCTAAGAATTTGGGATGTATAGCTCTCTTTAATCACAAAAGCCTTACCGATTGAAAATGTTCTGCTTTTCCTTTGTTCAAGATATCCCCAGCTCCTGTTAATTTCCTTGTCGCTTGAATGCGATAAAACGCTCGGCTTTTTGGCTGATGATTCAGGACTTCGGCGCTCGCCAACCGAGCAACTTCATTCATGTCGGCGTCCGGATTTTTCTTCCTTATATCCCTCATCAGTGCAATCGTCTTTTTACGGCTGTTTTCTGAATCGATGATTTGCTGTTCTTCGTCATTGAGAGACTCATACGATTCATCGCTAAGACTATCTTCTTCAGTCACAGCCCTTCCGTTTTCTCCCATTTCGGTCAAATGAAGGCACACTTCTCCAACTTCGTTGCTTTTACTTTTTTCGCCTTCATTCCTCCTAGGCTCCCCTTCTGTTTCTACAATTAGGTTTTTACGACGGGATCTGTAGCGCTTGTACATCAACTTGTACAGGAGCAAACGACGGTCTGCGATCCAGGCAAAGACGACTAGAATAGGAAAGAACAAAAAAGTTACGACTCCTTCCCATATTTCCACTACTCCGTATGAAGATACGGCTAGAATAATGTAGAGCCAAACATAGGCTAGAATACTCCAAGAGGCGGTAACAAAGAATACCCTTGGATGCTTGATTTTTCGTACTTCACCGTCTGGTATCACGTACATGCAGATTCCAATGATTATAAAAAGGTTGAATGACGCACTTCCTACAATGGTAGATGGGCCCAGATCGCCAGCGTGAAATCCTCGGCCACAGATTTCAATAATAGAGAGCATAATTTCAGGGGCAGAACTGCCCAGCGCCATTAGTGTGAGATTTGAAACTGTTTCGTTCCATATCCGCACACTAGTGACCATTTCAGTACCATCTTTGGCTCGGATAACCACCTCTTTTTCTTTTGAAGTAATTACTTCAATGGATGCCATAAATCGATCAGCTATTATTGAAACGCCCAGAAACAAATAAATCAAAGCAAGAAAGAACACAATAGCACGACCTGCTTTCTCACCAGTTGATATCAAGCTAGTGTTAGCTGGGGGCCATAACGGAAGTAAAATGCCTTCTCTGCACAGCCGGCGTTCTTTTGTCTTATTCGGGCTGCACCTGTCAAAATCATCTTCCGCAGAGGGCTGTTGGGCACTTGCACCAGACGACTGGAAAAGCACAACGGCAAAAAGAAGCACAGTAATCGATAGAAGGAACTTGAAAGTTGAGAAAATAGACTGTGAATACGAAAAAAAATTTTTTGTCCGTCTTGACGATGTTGCAGTTTCATTTACAGCAGTATTTGATGTGTCAACTTGTACCATATTCGTGGTATCTAACTGATTGGATGGTGGATGATAGGTGGTTGAATAAAACTAAATCGAATCAGCTAGACTTTTTTTATCAATTGAAAAACATTGAACATGCTATATTTATAATATCACCTAATTTGAAAAATTCCTGAAAAATGCAAGAACAATTTAAAGCATTCAAAAATGTAATTGCCTGTTTCTGGTGCCAGCCATTCTTTCATGCATGTGAGCTCATGCTCTGTTCGCAAATCTTTTGTCATACTGGGCTACCATGGAGGTAGATTGCTTGACCCCACCATCTATCGGCCATAAGTAAAGGTATCTCGTTAAGTGGCTTACTCAAGAACACAGCAAGCAAACTTGTCCGCTTTTGCTTCACACTGTCTCTGAGCGTCAGGCATGGAAGCAGTGAATACCATTACTAGTCTTTGGTATTTAGCGCGAAAAGAGAAATGAACCACGGTCTACCAACTGCGAAGCGGACGCTCTTGTCACTACACCACCGCAGGGGTTTAAGCTACATTTACACTATATTTGTCAGTTCATTTAGAACCCTTTCAGCGAGGAAGACACTGCTTTCTTCCACTATCCCATAGTAAAAACTTGTATTCATAGAAAAAAAACGGAAAAAAGTTTTTGCTATCTTTTATAATGTTGAGCTTAGAGTTGCTGATAACTTTTATGATTCACATGGGATCTGAACGGAGAGCGCCGTTCAGTTTCAAGTTAAAGTTCTTCGTTATTGTCAGTCTTTATGGCATTCACAAAAGACTTCTGACTTAACCCGCTAGGCTATTTCGTGTATTCTAAACCAAAGATTCTCACACTTTCTAAACGACTATAATTTTCAAAAAACTGAAATCTGCAAGCACTCGCTATCTCATCGACCGTAAAATCAATCAACTATTATGAAAAAACAGCAGGTACCCTGGAATTTCTTGTTTTAATGAAGCAAAGAGTGACTAATAACAAGGTCTCGTCAACTCCATCAAAGGCCAGCCAATAGTTCGGGGACCACAGTTTCAAACTTTCGTTCGATGACTTCAAAAAGTTCTCATTATGGTAGTGTGGCTGAAAATATCTAAAGACTTGACCAACAAACTTAAACACTTGCCAAGACATCATTAAGTTCTTGCTTTTGTTTTGTTTTTGTTTTTTTACTTTAGCATCATTACACACTGTCTCCAATGTACAGTAATACAACAGCTAAGCTGGCCCTTAATGAAATAACTGATCGACTTGATCAAGTTTATCGAGAATTACATGACATATAAGGCGCACTGAAACTTAAAAGTCCGACACATAATTTGGGACGCATTGTGAAGCACCCCAGGGAACACGAAGTCACCATTAAAAACTTATTAAAAATCAATCGCAAACGCTAAACAGGCGGCAGCTGTGGGTGGTAATTTTAAAGTGACGTATTTGGACCACCTATCAACATCGTCTTAGCTAAGTAGTGTATTGAATTACATACATAATTAATTGAAAATCTTTTAGTCTACCGTAAAGATGTAATTGCGGAGGGAGTGAAGCTAAGGAGTCAAACACCTCTAAACTGAGCAACAATCTTCTTTTTCACAATTTTTTGCTTGTTTGGCGTCAGACTAAATTTTTTTTGGAATTCTTTCCATCGAGCCATCCCAAATTTTAATACACTCTTGGCTTACAGGAATTAAGCCACAGAAGTAGAATTATTTTTTTATCAAAACCGGAGTTCTTCAACTGCGATTTATTGAGATTTAAGGTTTTGCAGGAATATCCGTAAAACGTTCATAAGGATTCAGTGAGCTCAAAAAGATTCGCAGGGGTTTTTAAAGTTTTAATTTAAATATTCCGACAATGATGGCTTTTGCATATGTGCAAAAACCTTTAAGCCAAGCATATGTGCACAAGTAAAGGGTCCTTACGTATTATCGGGAGGACCTTAATTTTTGAGTCGTTTTTTTAAAGGTCGGGTTCGAATCTCAGCTGGCCAGGGCTTTAAAAGAAAGGCAGTGTACACTGAAGGGGTAGGCCCGGTATGTAAATGTACGGGGCAGTGTACACTGCAAATTTTTGAGTCGTTTTTTTAAAGGTCCTCCCGATAATACGTAAGTACCAAGTAAAGTTTATATGATTGCAAAATATATGTTTCTCTTTTTGGTTTCACTCGTTTTTTTTAAATTTTATCAAACGGGGTTGTGCAACATTTTCCAAACTAGGCATAGGGTTCCTAGATGCCAAAAAAATTGAAAAGCAGTAATACAAAAGAATAGCCTGTAATCCTCCTTTCCCCAAACGCCTCAACGTTTCCTGCCTGTTTCCCTTAAAAAGACAAACTTCAACAAAAACCAGACAAATCGTTTTTCTCAAGAAGTTTCACATTTGACACACTGGTCGGCCTTGGCTCTTTCCCAACATCCAATATTGACTGTCTCTCAGGTAAAGAAAGGCTAAGATTATTTATAGAATGCTTACAAGTAATGAGCAAGAAAATTTTTGCAAACTAGTACAAAATCCAATTAATCTCCGCGCATTTATAATTCATTCGATTTTTTTTCCTTGGAAAGTTGAATGGGCTCAACAAAATCAGCAGCAATTGAGGGCCAAAAATTAAAATGTTAAACTAAGCTGCAACAGCAGTACCTATAGTTGTAATTCTCTTGATAGATTAGCATACCCACATTTAAGTATTGTTGAGGGGTACTGGCAAAGCTTAAGGTAAGGAGGCGGAAGAGGGTCAAACCTATTACACAAATGTAGAAAAGAGCTCGCTCTTTCAAAACCTCGCACCCTTTTTAGCAACTTTGAATGACTTATTCCGGGATCATACTTTTTAACTAGTTCATACCCCTACTCCCTTTCTCCCCCTAAACAATCCTAAAATTCGATATATTTGATTTGAAAGGGAGTTTGAAGTCTCAGGCTCTTTAAATGAGCCAAGAACAGTTAGCAATTTGCTTTTAAACTTGGATAACTACAATACAAATCATGTTTGGTGATAAAGTTGGCAGACTATTGACTGTATTCATAGCCAAGGGCAAATAGTTTGATGAATCGCTTGTGGTATACACTCAGCATACAACACTGATACATAGGTACAAATGCAATAGCTAAAACCAAACGATAAATCATAATGCCAAAAGTGCAACTTAAAATAATCTTTTAAATGAAAATACTCAGGTCAACCTAAACTTATTTAAAATCATAATTATTTAAAATAAAATTAGGACACTTAATTATGAAATAAGCCTACCACCACAATTTATTTCTCAAGCTGTAAAAGCGATAGTCTAAAACAACTACCATTAGGCCTCTCCCACTTTGACTTAGTGCCCCCTACTTTGTTCCTTTGGCAACGGCGCTGCTACTAAATGGAGTGCGAATGAAAACCAACTTCAAATTAACATTGTTATCTTTGGCATATTTGAATAAAAAGGATTATTATGGTACCCTTTTACAAAAAAACTTAGCTTGAATTAAGTTCTTCGGTAAACGGAAAAAATTTAACTTGAATTGCCACTATGCCCCTCCTGCACTCTCTCAGTCTTTGAAAAATGTTCGGTACGCTAGAGATTGGGTGACGGGTTGTGTACGTTGGCTTTTTAGGCCTGCCAAACGTGAGATTTGTGTCTTGAAAAGGGTAACAAGTAAATGCGACGTTGATGTTGTTTCGAAATGCAGCGCTTTTGAAAAGCAGCAGGTACGAGCTCCTACGCGACCACTAGAAAGACGCAATCGAATAAGAAAAATGTGTAACGAAAGGGCAGCCCAAAACACCGGTAGACCAAGACGTGAAAATCAAATCGCAAAGGGCAAACGCTTCATGTTGTTAACAAAGCGTTTTCTCAACAGCAACAAGTAGATAGCAAAAGCAAACCAAAAATTAAAAAATCTCTTTATCTTTCAAATCGGTAAAAGCGCCAACATAAAATTACTACTTCACCAAAATACTGTAGATCTATTATTGAAGTTAAAAAGATACATTCATTGTTAAACCCTCTTCTCGTCTCAGCAGGTACGCAGGAACAGCATCAGCTCTTGAAGCTCTCTGAGCACATTATGACTAACAGTCACGTTCGCTACAACTGAACTGATGCCAGCATAAGACGTATCATGCATTTATGTGACATTTTTACTGCAACGGTTTTTCCTACCACAACATATTTTAGCAATGACTGAGTAAAATTCGCGTTCATTTTTCGTTTTCGTTATTGGCCCAATTGCTGTGAACCAAGCAGAAAGTCTTTGGTTGGCACTTGTACGTTTTAAGCATGGCTCAAAATGGCAACTGATCCCAGTTATACCAACGGGAAATCATTACACGGCACCGGTGTCCGGGCCATGAGCAAGACAAGTCGTTGATATTAGCCATCAATCAAGTTCTTGAAATCTAATTAAGCAGTTTTTCCTGTTGACGTGACCACACACAATGAGAAAATTCTGCTTGCAGGACAAAAAAAGTAACGCAGTTAAAATTTGTAAAAACGAAGCAGGATTTTTTCAACAAAGATTTAATGAAACAGCAGAGCATGTACTAGATCTCATCAATAACAGGTTCAAATAAATCTTATTCATTGTCAAACTGATTTGTTGGTATTTTGTTTTATCTTCCCTTGCCTATGCATTGCTGCAATGCCTATTAATGGGAGAAGTAGCCCCCTAAATAAATGAGAATTTCACCTAATTATGATATTAACACGTTCCTAACACTGAAACAATTTCTTTGAAAAACTTTTTTGCTTTCTTAACTTTTTCAACCCCCTAAACTAAAGGGCTGAATTGTTGCCTGCACTTCTGAACCCCGAGCTGGGCGCTAAATCGTGCTGTACTGCAATACAAATGCAATAAACTGCTTTCATTCCAACCTAAACAATGAGGTCCAGCACAAAATCTAGCCAAATGGCGAGCACAAACCCCAAATGAAATTCTGCAAACACTTCACTAACTCTTTTCGGCTAGTTTCGCTCATGATAATACTAAGTTTATACACAATCTGCTCAATGCTATACGATGTTTCTTCCAATTTCGTAACTACGTAACCTCTGATCTCGCAAATTGCGCATGTGCAAAAAGGCGTTGCAAAAAGTGCCCCTTTAGCTTCTGCTCAGATTTTGAATTTTGAACCGAAACAAACTACCGTGGCGTTTTACAGCGTGACAAACAACCCAACAGAATAAACAGTCAAATTAGGCGTGCGGACTTTTGGACATTTGTTATCACGTCTTGAGCTGCACGCAAAGGCGTGCTTGCGTTTCTGTACTTAAATTTTTGCGCGCCAAACGGATATCAAACAAAGGCGTCGAAACAGTTAAAATACCGCTCCGGTTCGGGTTTGGCAAAATTTATCTTTGTCAGTTCAGATTCAACGCTTTACTGAAACTGTGGTTCAGCTTTGGTTCAAATTCGCCAGCATCAAGTTTTAGAAGTTCGGGTTCACATCTTCAGGGGCCGACCAGTTCGATTTAGTTTGAGAACAATCCCCTTATAAAATTGGTTTTTGGATCGATTTTTTTGATTTCTTTTTCTGCATGTTTCAACGATTTTCGTTTCTTTGCTATTTTCTTATATTTTTATTTACTATTTTGTTTTAAACTGTATCTTATACCTATGTATGAATTTTTATTGGCTGGAAACATAAAAATAAATCGATACCAACTGAAGTTTGACTTATCTGATATCCGTTATATGTAGGAAAATTTTTTGTGACCCAACTAATCGAAAAACATGATTTCTTTTTTTTTTACTGTAGGGCAGGATATGACTTTATTTTTAGAGTATCAAATTTATGCTGATCTTCGAAACTAACAACTCCTACTCCTATGAAAGTTTTCACTTGTATTTTGGACAAAAAATCAATCCAACAACGAACGAAGTAATTGCGTTTGACTTAAAAATCGCTACAAAAATTCAATGCATCCAATTAATAGGCATTTAAGTGCAATTTCGTGAAGTATATAATAATTGAGTCTTGAAAATTTTTGTTCGAGCACAGCACTGGTCACGTGTAGCTACCAAGTAGCAAAATTCAAAGCTCTGAGCTTAAAACTTACTCTTTGCTTTTTATTTTTCAGCATGAGCTGACCTACTGCAAGTTTTTGTATTATTGAAACCAACTGGTATGTTGCAAAACAACGCTTCAAGGCGATGTCACAACGCAAAATTGACATCAAACAGCAAGCGATGTTAGGCTTAAAAAAAAAAAATTTGCTTTCAGCACCTTGTGAAACTCGGCATGAAAACTCTTACTACCTCTCTTATTTTTAAATTATCAACTTTTAATGTCAATCAAAACTTGTTTTAAACTGCATCTGGGAAGGTGTCAGGGTTCTTCAATCTTTGCATTTTAAAGTAAAAAAAAGAAGACATTTTTTATAACCTGAAACAAAAAATATGTATTTTTGAAGGCTTTGCGACTTCTTAAGTAAATCCCGCGACAATGTAGTTTTTTTGCTATAGACAGTTCGACAACCTTGAGTACCATCAAAAAAATATAACTTTGATGACTTTTTCCGGCCCTGATAATAATCTGATGCCTTACAACGCAATACTGTGGATTAAAAAATATAGCTGCGGTTTTAAATGGTTTTATTCAAATTTCAGAAATTTTGTTTTCATAAAATTAATTACAACTGCAAACGAGAAATTATCACGTAGGCTGGAGTAGAAGTCCATAGCTTTGCAAAGACTTATGCAACTTACGTTGTACAAAGAAACGAAAGAACATGTAGGGGAAAAGTTCGGTAATATAAATTGACTCGCCCGGATTCGTAAAATGAGTTATGGATGTGGTGATATCAAAGTTATTATATCATGACCTAACAACCATTAAGGATAAATAGCAAAAAAATCTTCACTGCAAAATTTCGGTTTTATTTTGCTTTCTTGCACCAATCCGAGATAAAATTTTGTTCATTTATCTTTTATTTGGAATTTAAAATATTAAGCAAAGTCCATACAACTGCAAATGCAATTAGGGCTGCCAGTGTAATGAATGAATGGACGAAACAAGACGAGCCATTTAAATTATGACGTTTCGGATCAGGTTCAAAAAAATTTGTTTTTGTCAGTTCAGCTCCGGTTGGATGCTTTAAAAAATTGTGGTTCAGGTTCGGTTCTGGTTCGTCAATGTCAAACTTTAGAGGTTTGAGTTCGGTTCGGGTTCAGGGAAAATGATGAATTCCGGTTTTTGTTTCGGTTTCGGTGCGTCGCTCAGCGTAAAGTAACGGGAGATTAAGTAACTTTGCAGGTGTGTTCTTCGTTTTAATTTCAAGGAATGAATTATCGCGCTATTTTTGACGGTTTTTCCCTTGCAACAAATCGTTTAGTGCTAAAAGATATTTTCATCATGACTTAAATTTATTCCATATCTGGTTCTCCGCATCACGCCTATTGCTGAGCTCCAAGCTATAGATCTGTGCGAGCTATTTTTGAAGTCTTTGGGTTGGATTCAACAAGGGTATAAACCCATATCAAGACACTGCAAAGCAAAATCTCTGAACCACAAAGC
The DNA here is from genome assembly GCA_963675345.1 of Trididemnum clinides. Classification (NCBI taxonomy): domain Eukaryota; kingdom Metazoa; phylum Chordata; class Ascidiacea; order Aplousobranchia; family Didemnidae; genus Trididemnum; species Trididemnum clinides. The sequence continues at coordinate 16,341,399 of OY776302.1, forward strand.
ACAAGCTGTTGATGTAGCCTGAAATGTTTTTAGCGCCTTTTTGCTCAGATAACTTGACCTCAAGTCATTTTAGAAAAAGGGGGAGATTTTCGTGATCAGAGTAACTGAGAGGTAAAAGGAGATATTCCCCGCCATGTTTTGAAAACTCGTCTACACAAAAAGTGACCCTCCCTAATATATTTTACAGACTATTCCTGTAAACGAAATTTCAAATTAGAGTTGCCGCCCTCTTCTTCAAAAAAGTTCGCTCATGGCAACGCACTTGATATTTACTACCCCCCCCCCCCCCCCCCCATAACACCCCATTACCGCACACTATACAAGTGGTTAAATTTTTTGACGATTAAATGTTTTTTAAACGTTGGTTTTATCATGAGTACAATTACCAATTTTAATAACAAAGCGTTTTGACATATCATCTCAAACATTGTAAGTTGGCTGCTGAACAAAAAAAAAATCAAAAGTTTTCCCAAGTAAATGCAATGCATTTCCTTCTGTTGCCAGTGCCACAGTAGTGACGCTTGCAAAAGTGACAATATTATTGATTACTGTTTCCCTGCAACTTAATGATTATGAATTATGTTGTAATGGCATCGGTTATAACGTTATTTAAAGCTAATACTATTTAATGACATTGGTACAACAAGCTTACCCAAGGCAAAAGCGAAGAACTCTTTACTCAATTTTAATGGTTTGCACTCTTTACAAGAGTGTAATTAGCTTCCTTGACAGCAGAATTATAGCGATTATTTTCGAGAAATATATCAGAATGAAGATCTCTTAATGACAGCGAAGACGTTATGAAAAGCTAGTTCGCGTGTTTCGTGCGCAAAAATACGTGTGCACGTTCACGCCGAATTAGGCAGTCGCTGTTTGTTAGTGATTGATCAAACAGCGTATTCCCAGACGCTAACAGATGGTAAAGCGTTCAAAAACGTCATAACTCAAAACGTAAAACTCTTGACAAAACAAAATAAGAGTAAACCCATTGTTATTGCCAAACAAAACTACTAAAAATAAAACAACATTGTCCTACGACTGAACGCTGCAAATTAATCGATCAATATCACCTGAGCACTTGTTGCAATAATTTTTAGACAAATTATCGCATGCGCTGCAAAATAGGTCTTGTTCGCACCAAGTTAAAGGATGAGGTCAAAGATTAATTCATAAAAAATGGACTTGCAAGGTGCACAATCTACATCTTTTCGTCAGGAAAAAGAAAGGGATATAGAAGGGATGTGTCCCCCTTGAATTTCTCATGCTTATTCAATACTTGTAATTCAAAGTTTTAAAACTGAAAAAATTTAAAGTGTTTGAAAACTCAAAGACCTTATTCTAAAGACCAAAATGAAGCCAGAAAAAAATTGGCAGCAATTTCAAAATATAATTTGCTCCTCTTTGAAAGCATTTTGTAAGTTCTACGTCAAGCATATATTAGTCTAATTTGCCAACATCATATAACTATTTTTTTATATGCAAATAGCTCTTCATTCGCATTCCTTCAATAAAAAATGAATTTATATTGACTGTACGTTGTGCTATAGTGACTTCTTCATTGTATTTATCGTATTTAAATCGATTTGTGTTTATTATCCTTTCGGTTTTTCACTTAATATTGTCTGAGCAACGAATGGTGCCGGAATAGTATCTGATGTAGATGCGAATGTTGATAGAATTCACTTTGTAATCTACAGCAACAAAAGAAAAGAAAAATAACCCTAATTTCTAATCTAATCCTTACCTTAACCCTAACACTAAATCTAATCCCTACCCTAACTTTTACATTTTTTAATATGTAGACTAGGGAGGTGCAACCTTTTTTTGCAGGCAGGCCAATTTCTGACTTTTTAAATATATAGGGGACATGCCAAAATTTGTATTCACTCAAAGTGATGGAGGAGGCCTTTTTTTGGAGATCAATACTTCCATAGCAACATAACAATACTTTCAAACCGATCTCCATAACAAAATTAGTCTACACACCTAAAATTAGAAATAATTGGGTATGAACATTGCTATAAAAGTATCAATTTCCAAAAACAAAGAGAAATATATGTTCTCGCCACCACATTTGCAATCTTATCCGCAGGCTGCACACTTGACGGAGACGACAAGCTATACAAGAAATATACGTGTAGATCGCATAGTATACCGGCAGAAATGAACAATACTCCTTTATATCTTTCAGTGATCCTTTCACATTGATGACACTTCGAGCCTCGCTTGCTTAAGTCTTCACCTCCTTGACGTTTGTAATTCCGATCGAAAACTTTCAAAACGAAGTATTTAGTTATTTTTACCTGAACGGCACGGGGCGAACCTAGACAGAAAATTTTTTCGAAAAATTTCTCTAAAAGCTATCGGATCACTTTGGTTCAAAGCACGTCTGTTTTGTGAATGGGTGTGCACATAGCAGCAGTCTGCGTGAAGATAAGAGCGCCGTTCAAAGCAGTGGTGATCTTTATACGCTGTGCGTGGAACAAGTGCAACAGGTACCCCTAAAGTTTACCCCAAACGAGCTCCTCCTTAAACATTGCACACATGCGAAAAAGCCCCACAACTGACTCCTCTTATTTTATAATTATCTGATTCATGGCAGATCAATCGAAACGAGTAGGAATTACTCCACATTAACAAGCCATAACGAGGCGGGGCTGCAGCAGTTTATCCATCGTGGTAGCCCAAGCAAATTAAAAACAAGCAAACAAAGCATGAACTCATACACATGAATAAACAACCACGCAACAATAAAGTGACGGCGATCGCGTATGATTGTGCATCAAGTAACTGCTGCTGTAGTCGAATTTTAATGTAGAATTAAATGCATGAATCGATGGAATGTTGCTCTGTTTTGCTACTAATTTCATGATTTTTACCCACTTTGGACTTCAAAGTTCACACATATTGTGTTTTGAAATAATCAACCAGAAAAATATTTTTTATTACTCTGTTTTCAGATTTCAAGTCTTATGCTGTAAAATTACTTCTACTTCAAAAATTATTTTTTCATCGATTAAATTTTCGTCCACTTAAACTTTAAGCAGATTTCGATCTACTAGCACTTATTATGAGAGGCAGTGGCGTATCAGAGGGTGTGAGGCGTGTGCGGTCTGCACTAGGACCGACATTTACTGATTCGCCTGATCGAAAAGGGGGGCTTATTTTGTTTCCGCACAGGACGTTCAAAACCCACGCTATGCCAATGAAAAGCAGTGCATTAATTGTTTCAGCTGAAATTTTAGATAAAGTATAGAAAATTTTCCCTTTCCCCTTTCAAGTCTTTGCTACAGCCCCATGTCTGTTTTGGAAAGAAAACTACTCCCTTAAAGCTATTCCTTATATTCAGCTAACAAAAACTTGAAAGCGCAAATAATAGGTAGAAGCCTACACTTTTATCTTAGCGTCTGAACAAATTTCTGGGTCTAAGATGCCTCAACCGGTTGGAATGCTGGAGGTGAGGTTTCGCTCGGCATTTCATTTTGATATACCAAGACATATGGCGCAGCGAGCTTATCACAAATTCAAGGCCCTAAAGGCATTATAGGTTTAGCTATATGCTTTATTTGATGTGAAGATTAACAACACAATCCCGCATCACGTGTCTCCAGGCCTCATTGAGCTTTATCTTTAAATATTTTGCCTCGCCACCTTGCAGCGTCGTCGACATAACCGAGCAGCAGCTTATAACCTGCACCGGTAACATTGCCCGGCCTGCTCGACCGCCGGCTCTTAGCTAGAAACACAAAGCAAGTAGCCTGTTGAGCAAGGGTGGCCAAACGGCGGCTCTTTTGACTCGTGTTTTATGTTCGGTGATTAAGCGTAGTGATGTGTAAACTGAAGGCATCATGTTAAATTCAGTGGCCGGTGAAAGGTCACACAAAGTAATATCGTCTTTGAAATGATCTACGAAAAAATTGGTCAACCTTTTGTCGCGATGATGAGTGATCTCCCAACCTGTCCACAAACGGAATAGTGGAAAAATCCGAAGTAAAGTCGAGTAATGGCTCTTTCAGTGACGGCATCTTTTGCTATTGGCTCTTTGTACAGCACAGGTTGGCCACCCCTGCTATAGAGCAATTGATTTTCTACGAGCCCCTGCAAAAAAAGCAAAGCTGCTTTGGATTTAGGCTGCTATCTGCGACGATGGCCACAATGACGGCGAAATCCTGGCAGCGTTGAAACTCATAAATTAACAGAGCAATTAAGAAGTCTAGCAGAGTATGCAATTTAATAGCTGTCATTCACCTAAAAAGTAATATCTTTCCCAATCAACGCATTTGCGTAAACAAAAACTCTCGAGAGAGAACACATTTTGAGATGCTTGCGGTTGGAGCCAAACGTAATTAGCCTAGCTTATGTTAACTCATCTGCAACTGCAATCTAAAAATACGAGCAATAAGGGTACACCAGTTGCTTCTAACTGCTAAACAAACCTCAGCACTTATAAAACATATTTTCGTGTTCTATTATTAGCTCTGAATACCACGCTTTGTATTTCGCGGCACTTATTTGCTAACTTTCGTTTTGAGCTTGTAATCCAAAACGCGCAATTTTAACCAACGTTGTCACGCAAGATCACACGCACACACGTACCATTGAAGCTTTTTGTTGATCTTTCTTTTCTTACTCCACGCACCGCATCGTAGCGTCACTGAAGATATGTTGATTGTTTGATAAACGCGTCATTTTTTTCCCTTTGTCTTGAACAAACTCATCTTGTCATTTTGGCAACAAAAACCCTCTAGATTGAAAATTGAACAACGACAAGGTTGTGTTTTTCTTTTGTTTTAAATCTTTTTTGTTATTCAGCGCCTGATTTTCTTAATTTTTGGCAGCAGAGCATAATATGCGCTGCCACCGCCAAATCGTGTAGCATAGAAATCTAGTTGTCACCAGAAATTGATCCAAATGTGTTTTTACTCTCAATCAGAAAAACACTCCTCTTCGATTGCAATTCGCAAGCAAGAAAATGATTACAGCCTGCCAGCACGTGTGCTGCAATCATTCACGTAGCCAGCGAAAGCTTTTAAGGGAGAGGACAAGTTGTGACGTTTTTGGCGATAACCACGTTTTATGTTCAGGCACCCAGGGAGTTATATCTGAGGTCTAAATCTTAACCTTGGTTAATTTTAAATATCGGCGTTGGGAGACCATACAGGAACAATGTGAAAGTGAAAACCCTTTTTCGAGATCACTCAAACACTTGTTCACAAGTAGAAAGTTACTTGATAAGCTGCAACGACTGGCGTGCAGCCTGGATATTGTAAAGGAAAAACGAAAGTTAATTTTGAGGTATACGTTTGTGCTAAGGGGGGTATAATTGAATTTTGAGGCAAAAATCATCTCTTCAGAAAAAAAAATAATACGGAAGGAACTTAAGGCCTCTTAATTACCCCCTCATTGCACGCCTGGTTTTCATAATTGTTTTGGGGATGGACAACAAAATAGTCTGTCATGAGTTTAAGGCATAGTCGTTCTGGTTATCGCTACTCAAAAATTTATTTTCTTGAAGGAGCAGAAGGCTGAATCAATGAAAGAAAAAGTGTTTTTTCGAACAAATTGTCAGGTGCTGCGCAACCTGAGAAAAGGAAGGTAGGTCAACACATTTTCAAAAAGAGGGATGGTTGCAACCCTCGCGCGCGCACCCCTAATTGCAGTAAAGTGAGGAAAAGTCGATAAATGATGATGTAGTAACCATTTTCAGACTTTTGTGGGAGTTTAAAGAACTTCAGTAAAAATAAGACAAAAGTGCTTTTTTTATTGGCTCACTAGAAAGGCGACGAAGAATTTATTTTAGGGTTTTTTAGAATGAGTTACGAGAAGACTTTTGATTTGAAGATAGTTCCTAATAATTAATAAAGTATCTTTGCACCCGGACCCAGGATCAAGTAAGTAAAGGTTACGAAATCTTCCAAAACGCCTAGTGGTAATAAAAACATGTCGCCTGCCCCCTTCCCTTGCGAAGAGAGAGTAAAATTCGCTTAAAAAATGTTGATTCCCAAAAAAATCCTCTTTAACTTGAAAGAGGGCACAATTAGCCTCATCATGAAATTTATCTCAGTCTCTAGTTATGACCTTCAAGAACTTTGATACCGGGCCCTTGGTCAGCTTCTTTGTGCTCTTGTTCCCCAGTTGAGGTGACAATCTTTCTATTTGAATAATTCACTACCTCTCTGCACCCTGTCAACACTGTAATTCCTGGATCCGCAAAAAAAGTTCCAAGTTTATTTAATTGCTTCGTATCAAGAGCGCTATCGAAAAAGGTTGGTTGTCGTATCATATCATGCCGTATCAAGTTCGCGGCTAGAGGACGATGGTTATGGTATCCAGTTTGCTACAAAAGAAAGACAGCTATCGTGTCGCATCAACTTCGCCACTACAAGACTATGGTAATCGTGGCATATCAAGCTCACAATGCAAAAGATTGTTTATCGTATCATGTCAATTTGTATCAAGTTTGCAACTATAGTTTTTCCTCTTCCGCCTCAAACTTAACAAATTTTTTGTAGCGTTCTTGATTAAGGTGTATGCATTATTTTTTCTCCAAATGCAAATAAAATCGAGTAAACTTTACCAAAAATCACATCCCTAGCTGTTACTAAGTTGCTTTGCATTTAAGCATTATCACTACTTCACCTCAAGACCTATACACTTGAATGCAAGACTATAAAGCTAGCTACAAAAGATAAAACTTGTCTTTAATGTCACGTTCAAACCGTAGAGCAACAAAATTTATTTTGTGTAAGTCGTAAAATTTATAACTTTCTTTTTACAAAATGATCCCGTTACATACGTGCAAAGCAAAATATGTCCCAAAAAGCTTCGAGCTTTGCCTCATTTTACTGGGAAAACCGGGAAATAAATCCTCTTCAGACATTAAAGAGTTTTTCATTTAATCTCCATTTCCATCGGCTAAATAAAGTTGAATTTGAAGTTGCTGAATTTAAAGACAAAGGTTCTATTTCCGTACCGAGCAGCTGGAGTTAACCAATTTGTTTCTCTAATTTTTGTGCTATAATCTGGCAAAATTAAACCGCTTTTTTTGATGTTTTTATCCTCTGTCCAGGAGAAATTTTTCTCTGAGTATGAGGCTAGAATATTCTTATGCTCTAACCGCTCCCGAGGTACCAGTACAGTACTTCTGGCACAGACAATGGTGCTGGAATGGGAGGGTGGTTGCACCCGGTGTCTCTTCGCTAGGGAGAGGGGCGAAGTGCCTCTTTGGTTTGATGGTGACCTCCGAAAAAAGGTTTTTACTCTATTTTCGAGTAAAACTAGGTTACTTTTGTCTTTTGGAATAGTGATCTAAAAAAAACCACCACTGGCTCTCGGTCACAAATCAAAATCCTCTTTCCAAAATCTTGCACACGAATCGATCTCATGGGCCTGGGCACAATAAGTTTCAAGCGCAAGCAGTGCAATCAAAAAGAGAAAATTGCCCTTGGGTGCCTTTCCCGAGCACACGACGATGTACCCGTCGTGAGGTTCTGACGTATTATTGTTATTACGACAAATAGGGCTCCAACATACTAGGCCCATATTGTTAAAAAAGAATAGACTTTGATATCAGAAATTGATGAAGTGAAATGACATAAATTTGCAGCGCTATTAAACCGTCAGACAAGGATTCATATTTTATTATGTTCCTCCCATTCTTCAGTGCCAACCAGCAAATCAGTGAATATCGCTTTTAATGTCTTTGATATGAGTCGACAATCATTGAGCTATTTTACTTATTATCATTATTATATTTTATTCTTCAGTTACGGAAAACCTTGGCCGTAATACATAGAACATCGTTGCGTTCAGACCCGCATCGCAGCAGCCGAATATTGGTGGCAAAATACATTTCTTCCACAAGACTACCCTATGGTCAACAAGAAGAAATTGTCGTAAAATACCTTTTCCAAGAGTACGATAGGGCTTTGAACGCGCGTTCTTATGACTGCGCGCCAGCTCTTGATTACACTGAACAACGTTACCGACGAAAAACAGTTTCCAATCTGCTGATTTCCTTTCTATGAACAAAGGTAATGAACTCGTGTTTTCCTCTGCGAAGCAAGCAATCTAATTTAGGGGTTTCCTAGCTTCGATCCATGCTTTAAAGGAGTCCACGCAAGATGTTTTGGAGGTCCACGAGCAGGGTTTAGAGAAATTTCAGTAGGTACAAACGGGATTTACAACTATGACGATTGAAGATTTTCTAATTCTGGTGAAAATATAGTAATCGCTGATGTGAAACTCATTTTTTAGGCATTCATTTGCACAACATTGGCGGTTGTTAAACCGTGGGGCGATGACATTAGCTAACGCTTGCAAAGAATCTCTGACATCATATCGACTAGAAGCTATTGCTCTAATGCTGAGGTTCCCAACTTATATGAATTTCTGACGCACTAATCTAATCTATAAAATTAAACGACGTACTCCATAAGTTAACCTAAAAAAAAGCTGTAAAAAAGGTCATCAAGTCAAAAATAGGGGTAAGAAAGCCTCTATATATGTTGAGTTGAAAAAAACAGTGGTCATGAAGTCAATGATGAAGACAAAAGGCTTCCAACGCTGGTTGATTACACAAAAAAGTCATCAATGATGTAAACTTGGGACGTCCTTACTTTTTCCAACTGGGGGTCGCGACACAAGTGCGTCGCGAACCCACAGTTGAGAACCTCTGCTCTGATCAGTACAGCATGGCATCAGCAAAAACAATCAAAAACCCAAGACCATGACAGTTGATTAATTTGAATATCCGCTTAAATTTAACATTTATATGTTTTCAAAAAAAGCATTCAGCAATTTCTTCAGCTTGATTGCAGTGGTGGTGATGACTGGTGATAAAATGCAGTAACTGTCAGCAGTAAGATCAACTGGTAATTCCGAAACAGGACCGAATAAACGTCCTCTGCAGTGCATCTTGTAAAAGGAGATATACGACAAATTCACTTTTATCTTGAACGCTTGCGAGACTACCGGCCGACTATAAAAACAAGGCTTACGTATCCGACGAACCGGCAAATTGCCAGCGTTCGATATATAGCAGCAACCTGACCTCGGAAAATGGTAAAAGCACTGCGTTACTAAACCTACTGTGCTGGCGTCTCACGTGCGTCTTGTTTCAGTTTTGCGTGGGAAAGTGTGATGGCGTACGTTAGCCACTTCATTCCTTGATTAAGCTTTGCTTTATGACACTCTCCTATACCTTCAGCCCCGGCAGCGTGTTTGTTAGAAACCAACGACAGTATTTAGGTGAGAGAGGCACCTATACAACAGTGGCACCAACGAAACAATGCCTTGTTTCGCCCCTGTAAAAAGATTAAATAATTATACATTTGACATGTTTACATCAATCATGAAGTCTAGCTGATGAAACTTCACATAAGCTGCACTGCAACTTTAGATAAAATTGAATATGTTGTTTTGGTAAATGTTGGTAAATTTGAACATACTTTTGCATCCAAATTATTGGAAAATAAAAAAGATTATAATAATCAATCAATCGCAGTTGTTATTTGGCTAATGTTTTGTGACCCTTTCAATTTTTTCCGGCTTCGCCCAGATTCCTGTCTCTTAAAATCTTAGAGACGAACTCAAAACTAACTTTGAATGCGCTTGTGGGGCAGCGGTGAAAGAGGATACGAGACAAAACCATGTTCAAGATTATGCTGAATACGTTCTTTGTCTACTTGAAGGCCGGTGCGTAACCAGGATTTTGATTTGAAGGTAGGCCAAAATTGCGTAATATTTTCAATGGCGCCACTTGGAGGTCCGCCTCTGGTGACGCTATTTTATTGGGTGACATTTCCGAGCGAAGACCTTTTCTATGGAAAGCACTTCCGCACAGTGGCGTATTTTGGGGGGAGAATAAAGGGCGATCCCCCAAACGGTATGACAGTCGCAAAAGATGACAAAAGAAAAAGATCTTTGTGTTTATATGGAGACCAAAATGGGCAAAAGAAATAGGTTTTAACTACTTTTCGGAGACCAGGTTGAGAGAAACATCGATTTTAAAAGTTGATTTCAAAAAAATAATCTTCAAGCTTACAAAATGCTGTGGCCGTCGAAATTTTTTCTAATTAAACTCCTGTATCAAAATAAATTGTTTAATTTGAGAGCGACACTTTATAAAACCCCATCAAGCGTGCCCATCTTAAATAATGCCCCTAGGACCTTCGCGGGGGATTTCGTAAGCGTCTCTGATAAATGCTATTCGTTCTTTTTTGAAGCAGGTCTGTGTTTGAGAAGTCTTCAATTCACTCAGTCACAACCGATTGCACTCTTGATTGGAGGTTTATGTTCAAAAAAGTCTGATTCTCGGGTAAATGCCGCCGTCCTACTTATCCTCCATCTTGTTGATACAAGATTGGTCATGGTATCATGGGGTTGGTCGGTCAATAACGAAATTGACAATTTCTGCGTGCTAGAAAACATTTTAAAAAGTGCTTGATATTTTAAGCCTTAAAATTACCCAAAGTGATAATTTTACACACTCTAAAAGAAAAAGAGCGAAAAAGTGCTATTTACACACTATTTTCTCGACATGCCCCCAGCGTGGAATCCTTACATTTGATCGTAAAATGTTTCTTTATTGCGTTGCTTTCAGTTTGTGATCTTACCTTTGAATCCCATTAATGATTAATGGTCTACATCACTTGATTTGTCAGATTAACCAATGATAAAGACATTATACTTAACGATTGCTGTTGTAGCACTTTGTCAAGGTAATATTGAGAACTTGTTGTCGTAAAATCACGTTACCAAAGTTTACCTTTGCTGAAGTGCTCTTTGACAAATCAAACTACCGTTCTAGGTCGTCAAATCAAATTTGCCTTGTTGACATCAAAGCATTGTTAACTTGTTGAGTTTGATCGATTTTAGATCGATTAAATCTTTTGTGCGATTAAAAGTTTTGTGTCAAAGCAAGCCCGGTAATGGACCTTTACGCTTGGGCAGTGCCACTGACTGTATAGTAAAATAGCCGAATTTTTATGCGAGTAGGGTCTGCAGGTCAAGAAAAATCCATGGGGAGTTTTGCATTCGTTTATGAGCAAACATGGCCGGTTTGAGAATACGCATTACGTGGAACTATAGAACAACTGTACCTGACTCATGAACAGATACGTTGGGGCAGGAACGGGTTGAGAAATTTTCTTTGGGGGGCAATCACTCAGATCAATATCATCACCAAGTGTAAAATATTATGCAAATCGGGGATCAACGACCGGAAATATTTTTTAGGTTGCTGCTTGAAATCAATGCTTTTGCCTTTTTTTAACTTGAAGGCCTTTTTTTTTGAAGATAAAGTTTTCGAGAGCAATAGGTCTGTGGAAATGGAAGAATTTTTATTTCTTAATGTTGCTATAGACATCGTGTTTGAATTCTTGTTTCTGCTCCTTCTAAATTTGAAGATTTTTTTATAAAAACCTACAATTTAAAAGCGAATATTTTTAAATTTTTGCTCTTATCATGTGATTTGTGGGGCAATTGCTCTTTATTCTCTTTCGTTAAATACGCCACTGGTTGTTTGTACGTTGTTTTGTATGTCCTTTACCTTAATTGTTGCAGAAATTTAAAAATAATACTTTTTTCTGATCTTACGATTTGGTGAAGAATTTTCGGCAAGACTATTGTTTGCCAACGAAGCTACTCAATTAAAAACTCATCTCTCACAGTTTTACAAGCCATTACGGTAATTTCCTTTTTCAAACCTAGTCGGATGCGGATATTTTATTTTCAACTCAGAAAACTTTTTTTCAGCTCTTTTTTAGCACGTAGGTGACCATTAAGGCGCAAAGATCAAACTGCCAATTCAGTGATTGAGTGTGTTACAGGGTGGCGAAAGCTGGAGCGGGATAACCAGGAAAGAATGAAGTGGTCAGTAGACACCAAATATTTCAACCGCAGTTAAATATTTTTACATATTTGTGACATCTGGACTGCCGGTTCGTCTTTTTCCAAACTTTAGATTCTGGTGTTGTGATTCACACTGTCAGCGCGGTTATTGCGTGCACTTGACAGCGACATTGTCTGTTACTCATTTCCGGTTAAGATGATTGCTGGAAAAAGAGCGATCCTAACCGGCGGAGAGATTTTGAGATGGCTATTGAGATGTTGTGAAATAATTCTGCAATTGTAAAGCGAGCTGAAATGCTTAAATAATTCTGTAAAACGTAATCAAGCACATATCTATAATCAATTAATACGTTTGTCACTTCATGTTCGGAATAATGTGCATTCGATTTATTGTAGCTTGTTTTCGAGTAAATTGTCAACCTAATCGCCAGCATTGGAGACTGTCGGCCAAAGAGTAAGCGCGAAAAATTAAAAATGCGTATTCAAAAAGGTTATCTCGGTGTTGTAAGAATTGCAGCAGAACCAGAGGTTAGACAAATGAAACTATTATTTGAAAAAAATAAGGGGGATTTATTCATTCATTGAACACAAGGAAAACGAAGAAATTGAAGACTGCAAAAAGACCCTACGTCCCTTACATTGTCTTAGTGGCCACGCAAGTCATCGTTTAAATCCGAACCGTGAGCTTTAGTGACGGTTGCGATCGAGCGTTAAGTTGCGATTATTTCTGGCCAATCACGACCAAAAAGAATTTTCGGACCCAGTATTGTATGTTTCCTGGCTGTAGTTTTGTGTACTCATCATGCTTTTTCTGACCTAAACGATTCATATTATCAAACAAGGCCGGTTACACCACCTTTGGTAAAAGAATCTTTGCCTTGGTCTTTCATCATCTAAATTTCCTTAATGTTTCTACATCATCCATATTTCAAAGATTTGTCCTCATTTTGAAAAACTTCGTGTTAGAATATAATGTTGCTCTTATCTTAGATTTGCATCTTGATTTTGCATTTATTTCAGCAACTTCACCAATTCTTGATCTAAATTACTTTCATTTCATTTTAAATTGATATTCAGCATTAGAATTTGACTTTTAAGTTAGGCTGATTGCTTTGAGATTTTTGGCAAATTATTTGGAGACCTCTAAGAACGATCTTCAACTCTACATGCCGGCTATCCATGAATGCTCGGTTTGGTTAAATACTTTTAAAAACTTAAAAAAATAATAGAAAAAAAATTGCGTCTTAGCTGTTCTTTTTTTCATTCCAGGTCGATGAAGCACTAATGACAGGAAGGTTATACAAAAATGTAGCAACCGAGCATATCAATATTTCGAATGGAGTGGAACGCCGAATTATTCGAAATTCTTGAGGTCAGGAGAATCAATTTTTTTGAATTAGGGAACGCAACACAACACACAATTCAAGCCAACGTATATACCTATCGTGCTTTATTGTACATTTTGTGCAGCACAATAAACATCATTTTGTTTCAAATTTGAAATTTTTTTCATGGCTGCCAAGTTCCTCATCCTTTTCAGAAGCAGGAGCTGCGTTAAACAACACTCATTCTGCCGTTCTCAACAAGCCATGACAGTTTCAAATGCATCAAAATCCTAAGCATGTGTAGGGCTTTTGTTGGTTGGTTGGTTGGTTTACCCTCCTCTTCCTTGGGATGGAGGTATGGCGCGAACGGCAATCCAGGTTCATGCCATCAACCTAATTGAATTAGGCTAGAAGAAAAGTGACAGCCCATTTCGAACCAGTCATGAATGCAAATTGCCGACTGGTAGCCCCACCACCAACAAGACGGACTGCCATTGATGGGTACCCAAAAGTCGCCTCTTACGACATGCTGGGTGAGCAGCTTCACTATTCTAACCCGGTGAAACACGGGTAATATGGCTTTTGTCGTCTTGTTCATCGTACTCTTCTTTATCTGTGGCATCTTTAACAGTGGCTTCTACAATCACGGAGGCCACAATTTCGTCTTTAATTAAGATCTGAAATCCCGAGTCACCGATGTCACTTTCCAGCCATTTATGCACATCGTTTTCATCACATGCTTCAAAATCAGTAAGGCGTGCAATTACGTGTGTAATGTCCTGGAATGTTAGTGACCGTTCTTGTTCTTGAATTTGTTTGTCTTCCCGAGATTCTTCAAAACCAGGCCAGAGCTTCTTCTATGCGTTAATCACATTCTGCTCAGCCAGCAAATCTACTGCATCAGCTAACATGTACCAGGCATCCTATCAGTTGATCGTTTAAGAAAATGCAACTACGTTAATCATTGCCTTCGTCCTCCACCAACATCAAACTGCGTAAAACTTGCTTTCTGTAGAGCTTCTTCAATTTTTCGATAACTCCTTGATTTATGGGTTGAATTAGCGCAATTACGTTTGTTGGCAAAATCATGGTTTTAAAACAATTTTCAGTTGCTGATTGATCTAGATTCTAGAATCTCAAGTTTCGTCGCAATCGTTACTACACTCCGTTTTTTCTTCATGGAAGACATAGTGACTAGATTAGTTTGAAACTTGAAGCTTTTGCACTTAATAAAAACAGTCCGCTATCAAGTACTTTTTGCTTTTGGGACGTCAGGCCAGATAGCGATTGCTCAAGATAGAATGTAGATGCGTCTTTTACTACGTTGGTCGGAGAAGCGTTTTCATAATCGGCGTTCTACTTTACTTTCTTCTGCTTTCTTCAGCTTTTTTCATCGCTTGCGTGCTGTTACTCCTTTTTTTCGTGCTTCCTTGCAGCCTTTCTCTACCATTTATTAGGGGTGTTCGAAACGCAAATATTTGGTTTCGTTTTGTTTCGTCGCAAAATTGCTTTGTTTTGGTTTCGTTTCGTTTCGATTTAACTTCCTTAGTGAAGAACGTTGTTGCGTTTCCAAATTCAAATCGTTTCGTTTTGCGCTCGAAACCAAACCGTGAAGTTGAACTCATCCCCTGTGATGTACATGCTTTACACGCAAGCCGCATTGAACACACGAGCGGCATTTACCATGGACACATGAATTTAAAGTAAGGACGATGACATAGATGAGTGACGATAAAAAAATTTTGAAATATTTCAAAAAGCAAATTTCGTTTTGTTTCGTTTTGAACTGCCTTTCACAGAGTAAAGTGTCGTTTCGTTTCGTTTCGCCCTGATAAAATTCATTTCGAACACTCCTTCTATTTATGAACATTTAAGGTGGTGGTCAAGAAACAAAAGAAGGAATAAGTGGTTGAGAATAAAAAGGAATGAAAGAATGCATACCGCATGCAACATATCGCTTTGAGTAGTAGCTCAATACGTAGTCTTTTAATCTCAACTTTGACGCTCGGCAGACGATATCGCTCATGAGCCTAACATTATGTGCTATTAGATTCTAATATAATAGGCCTGCAATTTGAATCGTTTTATCAAAAGTAACCTTAAAACTTTTCATTCAGTGTTGGTGTGAAAATGTTTACTGGTTTAAGCTTAAAGGTCAACTGACATGAAATTTACAAGATGCGATTTTACTTGAAATTTTAAATCTTTTTATCGATATAAACTCACTTTTGAATTTTTGTCTTTCACATATTTGTTTAGCCCGAGTTATTTACAGTTAAACATGAAGTTTTCCTATTTCCTGTATTTTTTTCCCACGGTTGCGATGACGTCATTTGTGAACATTTGCTGAAAGCTTGTCTGAGGAAAGCAGAAAAGTCGTCATTTTTAAGTGCAAAGACAATAATGTACAAACATGTGGCAGTAAAGTCATTGCCAGTTTTTCACAAGTGTGCACTCTGGGTAGTAGCTGTTAGACCAAAAACTAATAAAAGCTGTTTTATATAGTCTAGGGCTTAGGCAATTTAGGTTTGATCTTAAAACTATATGTTTAGCTGGTTATTTATCATAGTTATTCAGCAGTTGATTATTTGCACCATCAGACAACATGTTATTGTGTTGCTCTTCATATGGTTACACATTGCTGTCAAGTTCTTTTAAAATATTTAGATATTAGACCTACTCTTATTTACAGCTAATATGAAAGAGAAAAAACTAGTTCTTCACTTATGAGTAGATTTTGTAATATCTGATAATTTGTCTATCTTTTGTCTTTTTAGACCATTTAGTCAACCATTTATAATCTATTTGTGATGGTAATTTGCGCTGTTGGAACTTGTAATTCCAGGTCTGGAAGGGACAAGAAGATAGCTTTTTTTTCTTTTCCAAAAAAGCTGGACTTGAGACGCATTTGGATATTAAAATGCCAAAGAAAGTATTTTAGTCCGACAACACACTCCAGAGTATGTGAAAAGCACTTTATTGAATCAGATCTTGTTTTGAGCCGCTCATTTGCTAAATCACTTGGATATGAAAAAACCTTAAGATTGCAATTAAAGCCTGAAGCAATACCAACTGTTATTCCAGAGTTCAAAAAAACTGTGAAGCTCAAAACAAAATCACCAAGAAAGTCTAAAGCTTTGGAGAAACGCCGACAAATACAGGTTTGCATAATGTTTTGTAATCATTGTGATTGTATTTGTTAGGTGTTTGAGTAGCTTATGGTAGTTTTTGGTTTTTGGTTACCTGTTACTCTAAATATTTTATTTAACCTTGTAAAATCTGTTAGCATAGTTCTCTCTGGGCAGTTTTATTGGTACTTATGGGTTATCTGTCACCACTTTTTTTTTAATTTAATAAACCTAACCTAACCCTAACCCTAACCCTAACCTAACCTAACCCAACCTAATATACACAAACTCATTTTAGGCTTAAACATTATATATACAGTTAAATAATAGTAATTTAATACCTGGTGAAAAAAAGTGGTGACAGATAACCCACAAGTACCGTTTTATTTATCAGAACACCTGCCATTTATGTGGTCACTGTGATGCTTTTGTTATGGCACTTGTTATTGAAGAATAGCTGTTGTTTTTGTAAAGTTTTCTGGTATCAAAAGCATTAGAAATTGCACAATAGCAAATGTCTTCTGTTTAGCTGGTATACTATTTAACTGCATTGATAAGGGAAAACCAATCTTTTGTTAAGATCAGTGGCAGTCATTTTGAATTTCTTTTTTTCAGAAAGGGCATTGTGTGACATTTTTACTATGTACAAATATTGCATATCACTAAATGTGTTCAATAATTTGGAGCAGCATACATATTGCATAACTTTAAGCAAGTTGGTCATAAAGATTTTGCTCTGTAGATTGTGCAAAAGCACCTTCATTCAAGTAATTCTGAAAAGGATCATCATATGTCTGATGAAGTTACTGGTATGGAAGACAGCTGCATCAATGTTGATGAAGATGTAGTTGTCAACAGTAAACAAAACAATATTTCCACCCAAACCAAAAATGTTGTTGTAAGTATGTATTTCATCCTTATTATTACATAGCCTTTTATTTTTACTTACAAGATGTATAAGTACTGTATTTCATGAAACTGTGCACCTATTTTGATTTACTGTTCTATGCGCAAAATGCTTTGCCACTGCTCTAATATGTTGATGCCTTTTACAATTTGTTGCTGAACATTTGTGTTATTCAATGGAAATCACTATACCAGAACTTGCATCAAGTGATCTTTTAATTTTGTTTGAAATGTGTAAGAATTTGTCCATGTTGTTGACATATATTTTTATTATGCTTTGTTGACAGAAAACACGACATGTGAGGGTACAGGTGGAACAGGCTCAAACGCAGTATTGCAGTCAAGGCACTCAAACGGAGGTAACACTTATCAACCAGAAAGGCTTTTTAGTGTGACGAATGATGATCCTGAAGATTTTAACTGGTTACCAAATGTTGATAAGTGCCATGAAAACAATTTCATGCCCTCTGGTGATGGAAACCCTATGCCAGATAAAGAAAGAAAGTTTATGGTTTTTGAAACCCAACTTCGTTTGCTGACGGATTTTTGTCACGATTGTGGAAAACAACAACTGCGCATGAAGAAAGATATAAATGGAACATGCATTACATGTTCCTATTTATGTGAATGTGGGTCATCGTTTTATTGGACTAGCCAGCCTCATTCTGGTACCATGACTTACGGCAATCTGCTTACTGCTGCAGCAATAATGTTTTCTGGTGGAAGTGCAACTCGGATCTTGAACATGATGAAGCATTTAAAGTTGGCATGCTTCACTGAAAGGACCTATTTTAGATTGCAGCATTTTTATCTCATTCCATCCATTCAAGAGTTGTACAATTTAAAACAAAACATGCTTTTAAGTCGGTTAAAAAATTCCATCCGAGTAGCTGGTGATGGCAGATGTTGTTCACCTGGTCACACAGCAAAGTATGGATCCTACAGTTTTTTGGAAATGGACACGGGCAAGATTATACATACAGAACTAGTACAGGTTAGTCGCATGCACTCAAAATCTTCTATACTTTGTACATAAGCACTTAAATTTTGTTAATGTGTTGCATGCTAAAGTGAACTACTTGTTTTGTGGAACAAAAATGTACACTACTGTAAGTAGTGTAAATACTAGTTTTATATGCTATTAGCATAAATTGGTGTATTTAACACATGTTTTCACACTTGTTGGTATGATTTGCGTCGCTTTTGCGGGGAATATTTTTTTCTTTCAAAATCAGTTAAAATTCATATTTACGGATCTGGGTACATTTGTGGAAGTAGTGTATTGCGTTTAATAATTATTCTCCACTTCAGAGCAATAAAGTTGTCAATTCACATCACTTAGAGCTGGAAGGGTTGAAGCGCTCTTTGGAAACTTTAAAGCAAGCTGACATAAGAATTTCACATTTGATTACTGATCGTCATTCACAAGTAATAATTTTTATGCATTTTTTTTCAAAGTAGGCCAACTAGGATTAGTTTCACTCTAGGGAAGGGGTCATTAACCGTGTGCCCACGGGCACCATGTTGCCCGTGAAGGCAATACGAGGTGCTCGCCAGCCTGTGTTAAAATATTTTCAAAATTTCTTCAAAAGTCGATGGTGGCTTCAAAGAAAAATGTAGGTAGCCTAGGGTTGCGAGAAATTGGCCACCGAAGTAATGGCAACAGATATGTAATGGCACCGCCTGCCAATACGTAATAGGTCGAACATCAAGTCTGGGATGTTGCAAACGTTAGGATAAGTGCGCCCCCACTTTAATCAATATCCAAAAAGTAGCCCGTGGTCCAAGAAAGGTTGGTGACCCCTGCTCTAGAACAATAACATTCCCACATGAGCATCCATTAATATTAACGTTCTATTGTCTGCTGCTTTGCAAAGAAACCATAGCATGCATTTCTTGGCAATTTAAGAAAGAAGGGGTAAATAGGACCAAGCTATGCTTTATTAAAAGCCTCTAGCTTCTTGTCGGTCACCAACTGCACTAAAGAGACCTGATAGGTCGAAACAGGACTAAGCACTTTTTACTTTCAGATAAAAAAGTTTATTCGTGACAATCATCCCGGAGTAATTCATTGGTCGAAATTTTCCGAAGTCAACCTCTTTGTAATGCTGTTGATTATTAGAGCATATTAGGCACTTTCCTAACTTTTTTTATTTGTTTTTATATTTTGGCTCTTGTTAGTGACAAAATAATTTTTAAAGAAAATAGAAATGCTCCCAAATGTAGTATAAATAATTCTTATGTGATATTTGTGAAATGTAAGTGTATCAGCTGTGCTTTAATCTACAAAGTACTTTGATGTTGATTTAATAGCATAAGATTTCTGCCTGAAATCCCAAATGCTTTCTTTTTTTGTAGGTATCTATAAAAAACTAGTATGTGCTGGAAGAAGAAAAGAATGCGAGAAAATTGCCCTGTGGGCAAAATCAATTTCGAACCACTTGTATTGGTGCGCAGCCAGCAGTGACAATGATGCATAATTAATCGTCTCCAAATGGCTGTCTATCACCAATCATGTTGCTGACATACACCAGGGCCACGAGGGAAAGTTTCCGGTTTGTGAGCATGGCGACATTATAGAGGAAAGAGCGTGGATGACACCAGGTGCGATCAAATGGATTTGGCTTAATAGTGTGAAGTAATCTTTTTACTTTTGGAGTAGTATACGTTAGTTTCGTCATGGCTAGCATTAGCTAGTTGGCCTGTATTGTGTAGTAATTATTTATGCACTGCATATTGACTGAAGTTACAACATATCATTTGCATGATTAATTAACATGCTTATCATCACCTTTTGACTTATATTTCCATTTTTTTAGGTTGCAAGCCCCACAGTGAGGTCAGCAAAGTTGTGAAACAAAATCTGCTTTTAAGAGATTTACCAAAGTTATCACCGGCTGAACAAACGTCGTCTCTTGAAGCGTTCCATAAAGTGGTGTGTCACTTTGCTCCAAAACTTGTGCATTACCAGCATGCGCAAATGGAAGCAAGGTGAGGCGAAAGTATACACTGCAATAGATGTAATATAATGCTATCTCTGGATATGACTTACTGAGCTTCAATCATGTGTTAATTTAGTTTTTTTTTTCAGGCTTTTCCTCGCTGTCCTTCATTTTAATGAAAACAGCAATCGCCGTCAAGCTACGAATTCGCGAGGTGAACCCATGTTCACGGTTTCTTATCCCAAAGGAAGAACCTCTTCTGAAGGCGTTGCTAAACAAATAAAAACCCATCAGACTTTCGGTAAGTAAACCCATCCTTTACCGTCATTGCACAAAAGTTTGTAGTTGATTTCCTGCTTCCTATTAAACAGTGGGTGTGGCAGATAAGTATATACGAAGTGAAGCTTTAAACATTTAGTTTAAACAGGGACAACTTGGACCTAGAACGCAGCTATTTTTTTCAACACAATATGGTTATTTCAGACTGCTTTAAAGAAGTGTTCCACATCGCACTGTTTTTCAAGTACTGCTGGTTATTAAACAAAATTCTTCTTTTCTGCCATGGGGCAGAGGGCTACCAGTAACAACAGGCCGACTTGACGGAGAATCCAGCACTTAGTTAGGGTCGCTACACTTGTCGTAACTTTTCCTTACTTACCCCTTGTCACCTCAATTATTGCATGTTTGCTGAATTTTTGACGTAGTAGCTGATGCCGTTCGGCCATCCCCAGAAAGATGGTAATTAAACACTGCCATTTATGTGAAATCATACTTGCTACATGTACTTCATCTTTGAAGTGATTGTGCTCATGTACCCAATTACCGATCACTTCTGTTTTAACAAACCTTATCAGTGCATTTTTCTACCATATAACAGCAGAATAGCATATAACAACTATCTTATAGATTACGTTGAAGAATTAATGCGCAACGTTATCTTGAGAAGAGAGGCGAATCCGACTTATCAATTGGCTACTGGTTCAAGGTTTTCTTTTAGACCTCCTCCACTAGCTGAAAATTACAAAGAAGTCAGCAAAACTGAAGTCATCCGCCGTCACAATCTCGCTTCAATCTAAATGGCGTTGATGGCAGTGCACTGGTGTAATAGTATAATTGGAGACTTTGCTTTGCTATTCTGCTCAGTGCTCAATTTTATTTGTTTTTATCCTCAACGGAATTGTGTAAAATATGTTAGCCAAATTAAAACTTGTCATATAGCTTATTTGCGAGTGTACAATTATGTTTATTTATTTCATTAACATGCGTATCTAAAACCACAGTAGTGCTTAGAGGGAAACTTTTCCCAGATTTTTGTAACGACACATGCAGGTAGGATCTTTCTATTTTTTTTGCCAATTCTCTTCCATGTCCAGTATGTAAATCTCCGATAGGCAATGTATCGATAAGTTCTAAAATATTAGCATTTATTACCAATTCAGCTGGCCACAGCAATTAACCTTTCAATAAGCTTACTCATGAATCTCTTCATCTTCTTTAGGTGGCCCATGGGTTTCTTTGTACTCGAAAAATGATGTTTCAAGAACGTCTATATCCAAGCAATTGGCTTGAAAGCCTGAAGATAGTGTTATGCACCTAACACCTTTTTCGTTTCTTTTTCTGTCAATCTCTGTGACAGACAGGCAGCACAGACATTCTTTTTCGGTTGGCCTACTCTCACAGTTTCCACAGCCACACCTTTTACAAAAAAGTATGATTTTCACGTCTAATAAACACAAAGGTCGTATGTATCTTACACAAACCAACTTTTACTTGTAACAAAAGCAGTGTTACACTCGGCCAGTGTCACCATGAAAATAAACTATGAAATAGGTTGATGGATATGCCAACGCTACCCACAACTTACCAAATGTTGACGTCAGGTATTTTCAGTTCATTTTCTGCGGTATCTTCATCATTTGTATCGCTGCTGAACGAGCAATCAGCTGTGTTGTCTAAGCAGCTAGAAGCTGGCGGCTCAAACTGGTACGGCAATACAAGCGTAGGTATATTCAATTCTTCGTCTTCGCTTGTGCTGCTGTCATTTGCGTGTTCCATTTCCATGATGAAAGCAGTGGTAGTCCTCAAAATTAGTCCACTTCTAACATAGAACTAGTTGCGGTTTTTCTTTACCCGTGTAATGATTGTGCGACAGTGCGCGCATAGGCGCGCTTGATCATAATGGGTTTTCGCTACAGATGTTCATCTATGACGTCATCGCCTTCAAAGCCGCCGATTCACGAAAATCGTGTTTATAGCCTCGTTTACAACTTGGCACTTGCTTGTATTGTATTAAAAGTTTAAAATATTTTATCACAAACACGTTTTTTCTTCAAATTTGTAAAAAAAAAGGGCCAAAATTTTCGTGTCAGTTGACCTTTAACTAGTAAATAATATTTTAATTTATTTTGCTCGCCTTGTTTTACGTGTCCTTGGAATCGTAGTTACGCAATTGTGCGTCATTCGATACCTTATTGCGTAAGCACAGAAAGTGTCGGCTCAGATCTGATTTCAGACCGTGCCGTTATTGTGTTAACAGAAAACCGTATCAGCTTGTTCGACATTGCTTGTGTCAACATTTTCTTAGCCTACGTAAGTATCAGCCACAAAACCGAGAGCAAGGACATGTGAAGAGCAACGTGGAGAATTAAACTGCCTCTAAATATAAAAACTTTACCGTCCCCTCACCTGCTACAAGCAGGGGAGTAGCCAGAAAAAAAATTTGGCGTGGGTGTGAGGGAGTAACAATAGGTCTTGTTTTTTTACTTGCCCGCAGGACGTCATCAAATAACTGCTCTTCCACGATCGTCAGGGTCAAGTGGATTGGAGGGCAGTTCTTGTAAACTTGGAGGAGAAACTTTACTGCAATTTCCTCTGTTTGTGGTATAAATGTACCGGTAACTCAATCAACTTACATGTATAGTAATGCAAGAGGCCAGCGATGCACTTAGCAAAAGTCACCAACTGCACTGAAGAGACCTGATAGGTCGAAGCAGTGTCTCTGTCTGCAGTCTATCAACTTAGATTACCCAAATTTGCAGTACGTATCGACTTTACCACAACCTGCCGAAAAACTTTTTATTGCTCCTTTCATAAAATAAACGCAATGCATTAGTTAATTGGTAAAGTGACATATTACTTTCGCCTTCGAGTTACAGATCAATTGCCCAAAACCTATTCCATGCACAAACTCGAAGCTCCGAAGTGGTCTTGATTCAAAAATAGAGGACACGCATTGCATTTCTTAATAAAAAAGTATACTAACTACTATCAAAATATTTAATTTCTCTAATGTGTTTGACAGGTAGGGAAAATTTTTGTAGCAGCAAAAAGTTGCATTTACGTGCCGGCGTGTCAAAGCACAGTGTTATTTGGTAGTGTGATTTATATGCATGCACTACATCATCATCGTCGCGGCAGTTTGCGTTTTTCGATTCCATTCTCTCCGATATTGTTTGGCATGTTCCTATTTATAACAGCAAACACAAACTAGTGACTGTGTATTAAGCAAAGCTTGATAGAATTTGTTTTCTTTTCTTTTATTTGTTCAAGTGCTGCAACCACACACAAATTTAAATTTTTATTGCTTTTTTAAAAGTTAAGGTGTGCGTCTTATCGTAAAGCGTTTGTTTTGGCTCCCTATTTTAGGCTGCTGCTGTGGTGTGTTTTTTGTTCTGTGCGCCTATGCTAGCCACAAATAAACCTTCTTATTAGCACAACTTAGAATGCCAAGTATTTGCAAACATTAGCGGCGGAAAAATGACTAAATTTTGACAGCAATTTACTCAGCATACTGAGGCTTCGTTCGACACTGCACCGATAGGCGGAGGTACTTATGAGTAGGAGAACTACAGCTTTTTTAATTCTCGGCCTTTTAATTAAAAACTTTTTAGTTTGTTTTCTGTTTGGCCAGTCAAAAAAGGATAATTAACTACCATCCCCCAATCCCTTAAATTCGAGGTTATTTCCGCCTATGACTGTATGAAGTTGCAAGACAATGAAGCAAGAACTATAAATAGACCGGGATATTTCTACAAGCACTTTTAGGCCGCTCTTCAGTTCAAGCCAGTGATCCAAATGCAATTGCATCCCTCACTAAAAAGTTGCTTTCAACCAAGCAAACAGTTGGGCCACATTTTGAAACTGCTGCAGGCAGCTTGAAATATTTTGCTTTTTACGTTTACAATATTTAGGAATCTGATCCAAGCGGTAAGAAAAATGTTCAAAGTTTTCATAATAATATTTCGTGCTCCCAATTAATGATGAGGAATTGCAAAACCTTGATATTTGGCTCACTCCAAACAAGTTCAATTTAAATTACTAAATGAGAAGACTAAATGCATAACCTTGTAAATTTGTGTTTATTTACAAAAAGGTGCTGGTATGACTTTGATATAGACACCAGTGACAAACTTGGTCCTCAACGTGTGTCTTGAAACTGCAACCGACAACACAGCTTTGCCTTGAGACATATAGGAGCTAGTTTATCTCTTTACTGTAGTTGCTCCCTGGTCATATTTAGGCAAGGAATAGAAAAGACTAAACAACTGAAATCACTAAAAGGGCCACAACAAACATTTCCCCGGCGATCGCATGCTCAAAGAATAGCAAGCTCGTCGTCTTTGTTTGGTCAGGCACCCAAACTCAATCCGGGCCGGCACAAATAAAGGCCAGGGCCGAGGGTCTATCCTTTTACCAGCCCGGGCTGCTGCACTGCCCATATTAAATGCTTTCAGTGGTGGTGTTAGGCCAACATCTAGTTGCGTCATCCAAAATGTGCAGACCTCGTGTTCCTCTTGATACATGATGTATGAGACATGAAGACACAACGTGATCTGCAGTTTGCTCAGTGGCACCACATTCGCAATTCGGTAATGGAGCGAGACCCCATTTGTACATGGACGAGTGAAAACGTCCTACACCAGTCCGCAAGCGATTGAGCCTTGCCCAAGATGTTCTGGGAAGACTCATTCCAAGTGGCCTTGAACTGACCCTAGGAATAAAAGCACGCACCCTTGACGTACTCTCCAAGTAGTCCGCGTTCCATTTATGTTTCGTCCACTGCTTCACCCAGATGTCCAGTTTAGACAAACTACCTAATAGTTTCCACGCAGTAGGTACAAACCGGCGTCTTGATCTAAGTCTTCCCAGGTGCGCATCCTGCTGCCCAACCAACTGTCAATGCAGTACATAATCGAGATCATGGATAGCACAATTCGCCAAGGAGAGTGTCGCTCCTAATCGGCGGAGCTCAGCTGGCTGGATGCCTGCGAGGATAGGCAAGTCCTCCGTTGGTGTGGGACGCAAGAATTCAGTGACAATGAGCAAAGCATCATTGAGAATGCTGTCAATGAGGCGAGTATGCGTACTACGACACCAAACTGGTGCGCAGTACTCAGCTGTGGAGTAGACCAAGGAAAGAGCAGAGATACGCAATGTCTTAATACCTGCACCCCATCCGGATCCCGCAAGTCGCCTCAACAGTTGCCTCGGGTGGAGAGTTTTTTGCTCAAAGCCTCGAGATGGTAACGGAAAGTGAGCGGCCTATACAGCTTTATCCCAAGATACGTTGGGACTGAACATGGTGGCAATAGGTTGCCATTGTTGTAAACATTAAGCTCACGTTTAGCCTCTCTGTTGTTGAGATGAAAGGCCGCCGTCACCGTTTTTGTATTGCTGAGCTCTAGCTTCCAAGTCTGGAGATAAGCTGAAAGTGTAGACATGTCTTGGCTTAGAGTGTCATCCACAGCCTTCCAATCTCGAGAAGCATACAGCAATGCTAAGTCATCAGCATATGAATACTTGTGAGAAGTCATGGAAGGCAGATCGTATGTGTAGATGTTGGAAAGGAGGGGGCCAATACCAATACCGGTGGAAAGCCGTTTCGCAAACGTCTTAACCTGCTTTGCTTGCTGTCACCAGTAGTGAGCGTCAAGTTTCTATTTCAGACAAGTTCCATGATCATCCGGACTATGTGCTTATCCGCTAGTAGCCTAAGCAACTTGCAGGTGAGACCACAGTGCCAGACAGTGTCGTAAGCAGCTGTCAGATCGACAAACACGGCACCAGCCTTCTTCTTAGCCTCAAACGAATCCTCGATGTTTTGAGTAAGCAAAACAGCATGATCCACGGTTGACCCTCCTCGTCGGATCCCAGCCTGCTCCCTAGGGAGAAGTGAGTCAACAATCGGCTCAACACGAGCGTGTATGAGCCTCTCAAAGATCTTGTAGGGAACGCAAAGCAAGGAGATGGGACGATAGCTTTTCGGGTCCTCTACAGGCTTCTTGAGTTTAGGGATCGCCACTACCAGTGATTTTCTCCAGACTTTTGAAATTTTGAGGTGGCTCAGGCAGGAAGAAAGGAAGCCACTCAACCAGGACTTCAGTGCAACTCCAGCATGGGTTATTAGCTCCGAGCAAATAGAATCTGGGCCTGGAGCTTTTCCTGATTTCAGGTGTTTGAGGGCAGCAGCGAACTCCTGAGAAGTATAACTTTCAGAGATGCTCACTGGACTTCTTGGGGTGGCCCTCCAAAGATGTGATAGTTCTTGCGAGATGAGTTGAGATGACTCAGGGTCAATACTCTCGTATTTGCCGTTTCTAATCAGCTGGGACACAATAGCATTAGCTGAGACGGCACAGTGACGAGGGGAGCGCCGTGATCTACCAGTTAGGTTGTTCAATATACTCCATGCTTTTCGGCTAGAGTGCGAAGAGTCAACAGTCTGAACTGCCTCGGACCATCGATCTCTACGTTTGTTGTCGAGCCTGAGGAGCAGGGCAGTTGCAGCCCTGTTAGAGTCGCTTCCTTCAGGCGACTGCAGAAATGTATGGTAGAGGTTCTCGCACTCAGCATCCCAACACGGTATGTAGTTATTTCAACGAACGTATGGGATAGAATTTTTGGCTGCTGTTCTAATGACGTTGCAGAAGTCCTGGTAAGCCAGATCCACATTCGGTGAATCTGGTGGCAACAAATTCCTGGCAAGTTTGTTGGTCAATGTATTGTAGTGGCTCCAGTTGGCCTAGCGGAAGTTTCATTGCTTAACAGGCTTGCTCGGAAGTAGTATGTAACTACGTTTTCGACCCGGATTTTGCGGTGCAATTGCGGTGCACTACGTCATTTCCGAACGTGCTGATACGTCATTTCCAAACGTGCTGATACATAAACTTGGAAGTACATTTTACTTGTAACGTTGTTAGATTTAACAATTGAAAATGTTTTATTTGTTTTGTGATTTTGTTTGTTTTTCGGAATGTTTTTATTTGTTTGAGTTCTTTTTAAGAATGGTTTTATTTGTTTTTGAAAATATTGTTTCTTGTTTTTAGGAATGGTTAGGTATATTTGTTTTGGAAACGTTTTTATTTGTTTGATTTGTTTTTGAAAATGTTGTTTCTTGTTTTTAGGAATGATTAGGTATATTTGTTTTTGGAAATGTTTTTATTCGTTTTGTGATTTTATTTGTTTGAGTTCTTTTTAGGAATGCTTTGAAAATGTTGTTGTTTTGGAAATGGTTTTATTTCTTTTTGGAAATGATTTCATTTATTTTTGAAAATGATCTAATTTGTTGTGCCCTCGCTTCAAAATAGTCCCACTTCAAAAGTTCTCCAATTAATTTCACTTTGGTTTTCAGCTCGTTAACGATTTTTTTCCTTATTGTAAACACAGCTATTGTAAAGCGGAAATATTAACTTCTACGTCGTGACTGAAGCCTTTGATACTAAATTACAAACAACTTCCTTGCGAATGTAAGCATCAATCACACGTAATCATTCACTTTGTTTCTTGAAACTGTTTATAAAATCATATAGCCTCTGATCGATTTCTCCTTTTGATTCCCTAGAATGTTGTTTCTTTACTCTTCTAGATGTGTTTATTGGAGGTATTTTTCTTTACTTGTTATATTTCTGCAGTTGGTTGGAATTAATTTACATCAATTTCAGTAGAACTAGGAAGATAATGGATTCAGTCTTATTACAACACAATCTTGGAGAAAGAAAATTTTAAAAATGCAGTATAGATGTCAGTATGATGAACGACAGATGTTTGAGGGAAAAATTTGCGTGTCTATCACTGGCTGAAAATGTACATAAGAAAATAATTTACAACCAGTAGTTCTGAACTAACTGCAGATAAATTTTGGAGGAGTATAGATTTTAGAACTAGTGGCAGATACAATGTTGGAAGAGTATAGATTTTGGAGCTAATCGCAGATACAATCTTAGAGGAATATGGATGTAGTTACCAGTGTCATGAAAGACAGATGTTTGAGGGAAAAGTTTGCGTGTCTATCACTGGCTGAAAACGTACATAAGAAAAATAACTTTAGTACCACCAGCAGTTTTGAAAAACTAGGGCAGATACATTTTGGAGGAGTATAGATTTTAGAACTCAGCATGGCGAAAGACAGATGTTGAAGAAGAACAATCTGCTTGGTCATCACTAGTTGTAAGCTTACAGAAGAAAATAATATACAGTTTTTCTAAATCATACAGGTGTTTCAATCAAAACATTTACCTTTATTACAGCTAGTCGTTAGTTTTAGAGGAAAATAACCAACAGTTTTCTAGATTATCAGGTTTGCTGGAGAAAAATCACATGCAGTGACGTTGCGAGTTTACTTTCAGAAGAGCTTGGTGGAAGGAAAAATATTTAATTTGACACAATTTCAATCAAAAACTTGCACCGCTAGCCGTTAGTTTTACACCATTTAGATTAAAATTTCAGTAGCTTAAGGAGATCTTTAGGTAAATTGAGACAAGATTGCTTCACATATGACAGTAAGGTAGCAAAATCATTACTACAGTGGTAGAAACATTTTGAAAAGATCAGAACAGTGAAATTTGTTTCAATTCAGCAGTTTTTAATCACTACTAAATGTTATTGAACCAAGAAGATTGAACCTTTATTGTGTTCAGATTGTGTTTGGAGACTACTTCAATAATTGTTAAACTTTTACTTGTAAACATTCACCATGCATCTAATTTACAATATCTTTTCATACAACTAGAAAACAAAAATTGTATCCTATTATAACACTGTTTTAAGTAAAAACTATCAAATTCTTAAGCCACCAACATAAAATTCATATTTTTCAAAATCAGCTAAGCTTACTATCAACAAAAATCTGATGCAAACGGAAACATCAACATCACGTCAGCAAACCTTTAACCAATCACAATCGATGTAGAACTTCAAAAATGGTTTACTATCAACAAAAAATCTGACGCCAGCGGAAGCATAGACCGTACGGAGATGATTACGTCTTTAAAAATCACTAGTTATAAACATTCTTACCTCTTATTTGACCAATCACGAACCAGCGGGTGTTTTTATATGTACTACATCACAAGTTTTCATTGCACAATTGTTGGAAAAAACAAGACAGGTCTAGGCAAGAATAGCGATTTTTCTTCTTTCTTTGTTAACATTTCTCTATAAAAGTCGTATGTTTTGCGTGAAAATTAGAAGAAGAACGATGGAAAGCTGCGACGAGACACACACTTCAATTGCTGACGAATATGAAGAGAGAGCAAAAAATGTCGACGTTACAACGAATCACCCCTACTCCTCATGCTACGACGGGATGTTGGAGCAATCGAAGTTGTTGGGGCGTGCAAGAAAACACCAAGAAGAAGCAAGAAAAATACGTAAAATCTTCCTCGACATTGACAAAGAAGGGAAATCAATACCCACAGACGGTGAGCTGTTGAGAAAAGGTGTGCTGACAGTGTCAAGAGGAAAAGCTCTCTTTTCAACCGATCAGCTTATTCAAGTGTGTGAGCATATGTTTGAGGACCTACCGTTTGTGGCTTTCAAAGGCCCAGCAGATGCATGTCCTTACGTGATGGTAATTTTCTCAACTAACTGCCAATACGGCGATGTCTGCGAAGTGAAAACAAGATTGGAGATTTTCAAAAAAGAAGTAGCTGTGGATAACTTTCTTATTAGATTTAAAGTGGAATCTATCTTTTCACCCGAGAAATATTTTCAACGTCTACAAGATCGATCATCCGGATTCATCATTAGAAACAAAAACTGTGGTATAAGCAAGGAGCTAGCTGCTATTGCAAAAACCTTGAAAGAGGTGAAACACACAGCCGGGAAGAAAAAACGCTCGAGTAGTCTGCCTAGAAGTGCTGAACTTTATCAAAAGAAGAGAAAGCCCTCTTCGCTAAACATAAAACAATAAATGTATGATTCTTTACTGTGTTTAACGCATGTATCTGTCTTTAGGTTTAAGTAAATTTGTTTAAAATGCTGTGCCCTTCTTTTGAATCTGAAGAAACGCGAATCTTATCCTTCTCAGACAATTGGCCTCATCGAGTCGATAATTTAAGCCCTGAACGAATGGCTAAAGCTGGATTTTTATACAGAGGCAGTGACGATCGAGCAATTTGTTTTTATTGTGGCCTATGTATTTATCAGTGGGCGGATACCGGGTACTGACATCCCAGAAATTGAACACGCGAAATACTGGTCCGCGTGTGCGTATCTAGGGAGAACGTTTGGAACTGGCTTCATCGCCCAACATAACAACTTTCACATTCCAGAAGAGGAGTTTTTGTCGGGAACGAGATTCGGGTTTGCTACTCCTGAAGAAGCAGCACATCCAACGCTAGTGAGAAACCCTCCAGTTGAAAATGAAGAACCGAACATAATCCCCCTATCTGAAGCAAAAGAGTGTGACGCATCTCAAGAACTTGTGTGTAAAGTGTGTTTC
This sequence comes from Trididemnum clinides, assembly GCA_963675345.1. NCBI lineage: Eukaryota > Metazoa > Chordata > Ascidiacea > Aplousobranchia > Didemnidae > Trididemnum > Trididemnum clinides. The sequence continues at coordinate 16,372,273 of OY776302.1, forward strand.
GATGCTCGAATTAATGCTTTAACCATGCCTTGCGGATGCTATTTCGGATGCCTAAACTGCGCTGCCAAGCTTTATTCGAAGGAATGTCCCATTTGTTGCGTGGTTATTTTGGATGTAAATCGTATTTATATTGTATAATAAAAACACTCGATTGTATTCAATTCTGTTTATTTCAACATTACACGCGAAACAGTTACAATTCTATTTCAGTAAATTTTGAATAAAGCGCTCAACAGTTTTATCATTTAAACTAACATTACTAGAGAAATGAGTCAATATCTCAGATAGAGAGCAACCACGCGAGCGAAATAAGATGTAGTATACGGTATAATGTCCACACACTTCAGATATCAAACTCTGTATTAGACCTGGGTTCGATTTCCTTGTCAACCTGGGTCGATTTTCCTTGTACTGGCCATTACTGCCTCGATAGCTCAGTTGGAAGAGCGTTAGACTGAAGATCTAAAGGTCCCCGGTTCAAACCCGGGTCTGGGCATTTATTTTGCACGAGTGTGGTGATGACTGCAGCATAATAGTTTTGGAGTGTCCCAAATAGTTATTTTGATTGGAAAAATAAACCGTACTGTGCAGATTTCCACCTAAACAAATAATTTTGTGGAGATGATGAAATTTTATGTCTGTTGGCAGTGATAAGTCTGAGTTTTTTCTTGTCAGTAAACTATGAAAAATTTTGATTCTTGCGCAAGATCTGGAGACTTCTTGCGCGCATCTGAAGTTGATGAAAAACGGAAACATTCGTCTAGAATTACACTTTAACACTCCTCCAACAGAAGCAATCAATGTCATAATTTATGAAGAATTGGCTGATTGACCGACTGATAGAAACGTATTGACCGATTTTCTGATGGACACACTACAGATTGAGAGGATATTAAAAAATGACTCCTATGCAAAAAAGATTTTTAAGAGCGTTTATCCTAAAGATCAGCTACCTACTGTGGAGTATCCTGGGAGTTATGTTGTTAACACCAATCCGAGCACTGCCCCCTGGAGAACACTGGGTTGTTATGTTCTTCAACAATCAAAGATCTGCTGAGTTTTTTGATAGCTATGGTTTACATCCAACTGTTTATGCTTTGACAGATTTTTTAGATTCTCACTCCTCATCCTGGATTTACAACTCAAAGACCCTACAGAGTTTGATATCTGAAGTGTGTGGACATTATACCGTATACTACATCTTATTTCGCTCGCGTGGTTGCTCTCTATCTGAGATATTGACTCATTTCTCTAGTAATGTTAGTTTAAATGATAAAACTGTTGAGCGCTTTATTCAAAATTTACTGAAATAGAATTGTAACTGTTTCGCGTGTAATGTTGAAATAAACAGAATTGAATACAATCGAGTGTTTTTATTATACAATATAAATACGATTTACATCCAAAATAACCACGCAACAAATGGGACATTCCTTCGAATAAAGCTTGGCAGCGCAGTTTAGGCATCCGAAATAGCATCCGCAAGGCATGGTTAAAGCATTAATTCGAGCATCGAAACACACTTTACACACAAGTTCTTGAGATGCGTCACACTCTTTTGCTTCAGATAGGGGGATTATGTTCGGTTCTTCATTTTCAACTGGAGGGTTTCTCACTAGCGTTGGATGTGCTGCTTCTTCAGGAGTAGCAAACCCGAATCTCGTTCCCGACAAAAACTCCTCTTCTGGAATGTGAAAGTTGTTATGTTGGGCGATGAAGCCAGTTCCAAACGTTCTCCCTAGATACGCACACGCGGACCAGTATTTCGCGTGTTCAATTTCTGGGATGTCAGTACCCGGTATCCGCCCACTGATAAATACATAGGCCACAATAAAAACAAATTGCTCGATCGTCACTGCCTCTGTATAAAAATCCAGCTTTAGCCATTCGTTCAGGGCTTAAATTATCGACTCGATGAGGCCAATTGTCTGAGAAGGATAAGATTCGCGTTTCTTCAGATTCAAAAGAAGGGCACAGCATTTTAAACAAATTTACTTAAACCTAAAGACAGATACATGCGTTAAACACAGTAAAGAATCATACATTTATTGTTTTATGTTTAGCGAAGAGGGCTTTCTCTTCTTTTGATAAAGTTCAGCACTTCTAGGCAGACTACTCGAGCGTTTTTTCTTCCCGGCTGTGTGTTTCACCTCTTTCAAGGTTTTTGCAATAGCAGCTAGCTCCTTGCTTATACCACAGTTTTTGTTTCTAATGATGAATCCGGATGATCGATCTTGTAGACGTTGAAAATATTTCTCGGGTGAAAAGATAGATTCCACTTTAAATCTAATAAGAAAGTTATCCACAGCTACTTCTTTTTTGAAAATCTCCAATCTTGTTTTCACTTCGCAGACATCGCCGTATTGGCAGTTAGTTGAGAAAATTACCATCACGTAAGGACATGCATCTGCTGGGCCTTTGAAAGCCACAAACGGTAGGTCCTCAAACATATGCTCACACACTTGAATAAGCTGATCGGTTGAAAAGAGAGCTTTTCCTCTTGACACTGTCAGCACACCTTTTCTCAACAGCTCACCGTCTGTGGGTATTGATTTCCCTTCTTTGTCAATGTCGAGGAAGATTTTACGTATTTTTCTTGCTTCTTCTTGGTGTTTTCTTGCACGCCCCAACAACTTCGATTGCTCCAACATCCCGTCGTAGCATGAGGAGTAGGGGTGATTCGTTGTAACGTCGACATTTTTTGCTCTCTCTTCATATTCGTCAGCAATTGAAGTGTGTGTCTCGTCGCAGCTTTCCATCGTTCTTCTTCTAATTTTCACGCAAAACATACGACTTTTATAGAGAAATGTTAACAAAGAAAGAAGAAAAATTGCTATTCTTGCCTAGACCTGTCTTGTTTTTTCCAACAATTGTGCAATGAAAACTTGTGATGTAGTACATATAAAAACACCCGCTGGTTCGTGATTGGTCAAATAAGAGGTAAGAATGTTTATAACTAGTGATTTTTAAAGACGTAATCATCTCCGTACGGTCTATGCTTCCGCTGGCGTCAGATTTTTTGTTGATAGTAAACCATTTTTGAAGTTCTACATCGATTGTGATTGGTTAAAGGTTTGCTGACGTGATGTTGATGTTTCCGTTTGGATCAGATTTTTGTTAATAGTAAGCTTAGCTGATTTTGAAAAATATGAATTTTATGTTGGTGGCTTAAGAATTTGATAGTTTTTACTTAAAACAGTGTTATAATAGGATACAATTTTTGTTTTCTAGTTGTATGAAAAGATATTGTAAATTAGATGCATGGTGAATGTTTACAAGTAAAAGTTTAACAATTATTGAAGTAGTCTCCAAACACAATCTGAACACAATAAAGGTTCAATCTTCTTGGTTCAATAACATTTAGTAGTGATTAAAAACTGCTGAATTGAAACAAATTTCACTGTTCTGATCTTTTCAAAATGTTTCTACCACTGTAGTAATGATTTTGCTACCTTACTGTCATATGTGAAGCAATCTTGTCTCAATTTACCTAAAGATCTCCTTAAGCTACTGAAATTTTAATCTAAATGGTGTAAAACTAACGGCTAGCGGTGCAAGTTTTTGATTGAAATTGTGTCAAATTAAATATTTTTCCTTCCACCAAGCTCTTCTGGAAGTAAACTCGCAACGTCACTGCATGTGATTTTTCTCCAGCAAACCTGATAATCTAGAAAACTGTTGGTTATTTTCCTCTAAAACTAACGACTAGCTGTAATAAAGGTAAATGTTTTGATTGAAACACCTGTATGATTTAGAAAAACTGTATATTATTTTCTTCTGTAAGCTTACAACTAGTGATGACCAAGCAGATTGTTCTTCTTCAACATCTGTCTTTCGCCATGCTGAGTTCTAAAATCTATACTCCTCCAAAATGTATCTGCCCTAGTTTTTCAAAACTGCTGGTGGTACTAAAGTTATTTTTCTTATGTACGTTTTCAGCCAGTGATAGACACGCAAACTTTTCCCTCAAACATCTGTCTTTCATGACACTGGTAACTACATCCATATTCCTCTAAGATTGTATCTGCGATTAGCTCCAAAATCTATACTCTTCCAACATTGTATCTGCCACTAGTTCTAAAATCTATACTCCTCCAAAATTTATCTGCAGTTAGTTCAGAACTACTGGTTGTAAATTATTTTCTTATGTACATTTTCAGCCAGTGATAGACACGCAAATTTTTCCCTCAAACATCTGTCGTTCATCATACTGACATCTATACTGCATTTTTAAAATTTTCTTTCTCCAAGATTGTGTTGTAATAAGACTGAATCCATTATCTTCCTAGTTCTACTGAAATTGATGTAAATTAATTCCAACCAACTGCAGAAATATAACAAGTAAAGAAAAATACCTCCAATAAACACATCTAGAAGAGTAAAGAAACAACATTCTAGGGAATCAAAAGGAGAAATCGATCAGAGGCTATATGATTTTATAAACAGTTTCAAGAAACAAAGTGAATGATTACGTGTGATTGATGCTTACATTCGCAAGGAAGTTGTTTGTAATTTAGTATCAAAGGCTTCAGTCACGACGTAGAAGTTAATATTTCCGCTTTACAATAGCTGTGTTTACAATAAGGAAAAAAATCGTTAACGAGCTGAAAACCAAAGTGAAATTAATTGGAGAACTTTTGAAGTGGGACTATTTTGAAGCGAGGGCACAACAAATTAGATCATTTTCAAAAATAAATGAAATCATTTCCAAAAAGAAATAAAACCATTTCCAAAACAACAACATTTTCAAAGCATTCCTAAAAAGAACTCAAACAAATAAAATCACAAAACGAATAAAAACATTTCCAAAAACAAATATACCTAATCATTCCTAAAAACAAGAAACAACATTTTCAAAAACAAATCAAACAAATAAAAACGTTTCCAAAACAAATATACCTAACCATTCCTAAAAACAAGAAACAATATTTTCAAAAACAAATAAAACCATTCTTAAAAAGAACTCAAACAAATAAAAACATTCCGAAAAACAAACAAAATCACAAAACAAATAAAACATTTTCAATTGTTAAATCTAACAACGTTACAAGTAAAATGTACTTCCAAGTTTATGTATCAGCACGTTTGGAAATGACGTATCAGCACGTTCGGAAATGACGTAGTGCACCGCAATTGCACCGCAAAATCCGGGTCGAAAACGTAGTTACATACTACTTCCGAGCAAGCCTGTTAAGCAATGAAACTTCCGCTAGGCCAACTGGAGCCACTACAATACATTGACCAACAAACTTGCCAGGAATTTGTTGCCACCAGATTCACCGAATGTGGATCTGGCTTACCAGGACTTCTGCAACGTCATTAGAACAGCAGCCAAAAATTCTATCCCATACGTTCGTTGAAATAACTACATACCGTGTTGGGATGCTGAGCGCGAGAACCTCTACCATACATTTCTGCAGTCGCCTGAAGGAAGCGACTCTAACAGGGCTGCAACTGCCCTGCTTCTCAGGCTCGACAACAAACGTAGAGATCGATGGTCCGAGGCAGTTCAGACTGTTGACTCTTCGCACTCTAGCCGAAAAGCATGGAGTATATTGAACAACCTAACTGGTAGATCACGGCGCTCCCCTCGTCACTGTGCCGTCTCAGCTAATGCTATTGTGTCCCAGCTGATTAGAAACGGCAAATACGAGAGTATTGACCCTGAGTCATCTCAACTCATCTCGCAAGAACTATCACATCTTTGGAGGGCCACCCCAAGAAGTCCAGTGAGCATCTCTGAAAGTTATACTTCTCAGGAGTTCGCTGCTGCCCTCAAACACCTGAAATCAGGAAAAGCTCCAGGCCCAGATTCTATTTGCTCGGAGCTAATAACCCATGCTGGAGTTGCACTGAAGTCCTGGTTGAGTGGCTTCCTTTCTTCCTGCCTGAGCCACCTCAAAATTTCAAAAGTCTGGAGAAAATCACTGGTCGTGGCGATCCCTAAACTCAAGAAGCCTGTAGAGGACCCGAAAAGCTATCGTCCCATCTCCTTGCTTTGCGTTCCCTACAAGATCTTTGAGAGGCTCATACACGCTCGTGTTGAGCCGATTGTTGACTCACTTCTCCCTAGGGAGCAGGCTGGGATCCGACGAGGAGGGTCAACCGTGGATCATGCTGTTTTGCTTACTCAAAACATCGAGGATTCGTTTGAGGCTAAGAAGAAGGCTGGTGCCGTGTTTGTCGATCTGACAGCTGCTTACGACACTGTCTGGCACTGTGGTCTCACCTGCAAGTTGCTTAGGCTACTAGCGGATAAGCACATAGTCCGGATGATCATGGAACTTGTCTGAAATAGAAACTTGACGCTCACTACTGGTGACAGCAAGCAAAGCAGGTTAAGACGTTTGCGAAACGGCTTTCCAGCGGTATCGGTATTGGCCCCCTCCTTTCCAACATCTACACATACGATCTGCCTTCCATGACTTCTCACAAGTATTCATATGCTGATGACTTAGCATTGCTGTATGCTTCTCGAGATTGGAAGGCTGTGGATGACACTCTAAGCCAAGACATGTCTACACTTTCAGCTTATCTCCAGACTTGGAAGCTAGAGCTCAGCAATACAAAAACGGTGACGGCGACCTTTCATCTCAACAACAGAGAGGCTAAACGTGAGCTTAATGTTTACAACAATGGCAACCTATTGCCACCCTGTTCAGTCCCAACGTATCTTGGGATAAAGCTGTATAGGCCGCTCACTTTCCGTTACCATCTCGAGGCTTTGAGCAAAAAACTCTCCACCCGAGGCAACTGTTGAGGCGACTTGCGAGATCCGGATGGGGTGCAGGTACCAAGACATTGCGTATCTCTGCTCTTTCCTTGGTCTACTCCACAGCTGAGTACTGCGCACCAGTTTGGTGTCGTAGTACGCATACTCGCCTCATTGACAGCATTCTCAATGATGCTTTGCTCATTGTCACTGGATTCTTGCGTCCCACACCAACGGAGGAGTTGCCTATCCTCGCAGGCATCCAGCCAGCTGAGCTCCGCCGATTAGGAGCGACACTCTCCTTGGCGAATTGTGCTATCCATGATCTCGATTATGTACTGCATTGACAGTTGGTTGGGCAGCAGGATGCGCACCTGGGAAGACTTAGATCAAGACGCCGGTTTGTACCTACTGCGTGGAAACTATTAGGTAGTTTGTCTAAACTGGACATCTGGGTGAAGCAGTGGACGAAACATAAATGGAACGCGGACTACTTGGAGAGTACGTCAAGGGTGCGTGCTTTTATTCCTAGGGTCAGTTCAAGGCCACTTGGAATGAGTCTTCCCAGAACATCTTGGGCAAGGCTCAATCGCTTGCGGACTGGTGTAGGACGTTTTCACTCGTCCATGTACAAATGGGGTCTCGCTCCATTACCGAATTGCGAATGTGGTGCCACTGAGCAAACTGCAGATCACGTTGTGTCTTCATGTCTCATACATTCATTCATTCATTCACGCGTATGAGTTCATGCTCGGTTTGCATGTCTTTTTCGTCAGACTGGGCCACCACGGCGGGTAGACTGCTCGGCCCCGGCTTCTTCTCGACACTATCCCTTATTTGCTGAGCGCCAAGCAGGGAAGCTGTGAATACCACTTTTTAAAGTCTTTTGTTATGACTCGACATGGGAAATGAACCCCAGGTCTACGGACTGCGAAGCGGACGCTTTAACCACTACACCAGAGGTGGGCAATTTACGGCCCGCGGGCCGGATCCGGCCCACCACATTCTTTCATTCGGCCCACTTGTGCCTGCCGAAACCACGACTATAGTTTGTATGGATATAAATTTCCGTTGAAAATATCGATGAAAATAAACGAATCGTCGGCTAAAATAAATATCGTAATTTTCCACGTATTATCAGCCGCGAGTATAATGTGCAAAACGAGCCACATATACCTCAAATTCACCCATCAGAATTATTTGTGTCATTCTGAAACTCTAGCGTCTGCCAAGACTGGCGCCTAACATATCAGCGTTTAGGCCTGCAAATTACGTTTTTTAGAGAGCTACCTTCAAGGACATTTTTTCGTGCGGCCGTGCACGCTGCAGCACACGTTCTTTCCTTCTATCCGGTACATCAATTTCAAGATCTAAATTCAATTTTTCCGTCTGTTTTCATGTCATTTGCCAGTCTTCCAATGTTATTTACTGCGTCTCCTGCACCAAATGCCTAATGCTTTACATCAGAGAAACGGGCAGGCAGGCGATTGACTGATAGATTTACGTTTTGTGAGACGCAATGACTCTGACAAACCCGTCGTCCGCCATTTCAACAGTCCAGGCCACAGTAATTTCACTTGTAAACGACAGGAAAGGCGCATCATTTTCTTTCTAGGTACCATCCAACCTTGAGGCATAAATGAGCGATTTGCATCTATCTAATAACGTCATAATGCATCCCCATTGTTACATTGTGCTGCTTATTATATTTACGTTAGCCTTGCTGTTGGGCTTCTTTTTCTATCAACTTTCTCTGATGAAGGCCTATTGCTCGAAACGTCAGTCGAACTAGTTTTTTGTCGTATTGGTTTTATTCCTCGGCGGCTGTTACTCATCCTCACTTTTTCGGAGAATTGTTTCCACACCGTCTACCTACACCGCATACTTATCTACTTAAATCTGAGTGGCTTGGCCTCAATGGGAAATCCACAACTACTAAAATCTGAGTGACTTGACAGCGAAAGTGCGTCAGATCTGTAGGATGATTGGTGATTGGAATACGCTTGATTGTTAAAGTTGTAAGACATTGGCATAAATTTTGGATTTATTAAATTTTTTACTTTTGGTGTTTGCTAATAAGTTTTAACAAACTAATTATACTTAAAAAACTAACATCTGTATATATCTTAGTTTGGTTCCTTGTTGTCTAAATACAATTATACATCTAAATGACTTCTATTTTTCCCTTTTTAGAATGGAAAGATATATTAGAAAATTTAGTACAAATAGATAGGTAATAAACCGACGCGATGGCGTAGTGGTTAGAGCGTCTGCTTCGCAGTCGGTAGACTTGGGGTTCATTCCCCTTGTCGAGTCATACCGAAAGACTTTAAAAAATGGCATCCGCAGCTTCCCTGCTTGGCGCTCGGCATTTAGAGAAGGTTGTGGAGAACAAGCCGGCAAGTTCGCTTGTTGTGTCCTTGGACAAGGCACTTCACTGGACGCCCCACCTTTATGTGGAAGACAGGTGCCCATAAAAAACCTCGAAAAAGGCAACTCCCAAGCGAGTGCGGACTTCCCGTCCAAAGTATAGCAATACAATTCGCTTTCTCGTGAATGGAGGATAAATATGACAAATAAAACAAAAACAAAAAACAGCTGCAATACAGTTTCTTTAAGTAATTAGAAAAGATATTTGGTAAAAGTAAAAAAGATAAATCTCAAGAAAGAAATGCCATACAATTATCTTGAGTATGACAAAGTGTTAACAAATTTATGAGAATAACAACTGACTGTGCAGCTGCTGTAATTTACCAACCCCTGTAATAAATCCATCAGTGTGAATAAGAAGAAACGCAAAGTGAATTCCGAATGCCGTATTTTTAAAAAGGAATGTACAGAGAAGTATTTTTTTATAGACATTGGTCAATCAAAAGCTACCTGCTCGATTTGTAATGAAACATGTGCGGGTTCAAAGAATATAATTCATGGTTTCATATTGAGTTTTGAGCCTCCGGCCCAGTAACCAAGTTTATTATCTATATCTGGCCCACTCAGGAAAGTAATTGCCCACCCCTGCACTACACCATCATGCCGGTTCTCATACATCATGTACCAAGAGGAACACGAGGTCTGCACATTTTGGATGACGCAACTAGATGCTGGCCTAACACCACCACTGAAAGCATTTAATATGGGCAGTGCAGCAGCCCGGGATGGTAAAAGGATAGACCCTCGGCCCTGGCCTTTATTTGTGCCGGCCCGGATTGAGTTTGGGTGCCTGACCAAACGATGACGACGACCAACTATTCATTACTTACGTTTTTTTTCATATGCCAGCAATTGCGTTTTGTTTGCCCTATGTCACTTAAGTTTTTAGCATTTGATTTGTGGTACAAATCTGTTTGTCCTTTTTTCTTATTCTTTTTCTATCATTGTGTTAGGAGTTCTCCGTTAAACATTTAATCCGTTTGTAATTTTGGCTAAAAAAAATTTTAAATGTTTGAAAATCATCAGTCTTGTTGACAGTAACCGCTTGTTGACGGTAACAGTAATTCAATTTGATCTTTGCTGCACCACAGCCAGACAAAATATTCTTACGAACAGCAAGATGTACTTTTTAGAGGTTACTAATGTGGTGGGTAACCTTTTTTGATGCATTTCTCCATTGCACATGTTTGAAACCTTTCGTTCCTCCTTTTTAAAATAAAATAAAATAAACGCATAGACAAATTAGTTTTTTACCTTTTATGCTTTTTACGACTAAAAGTGTCCCTATACAATATATCTCTGTGAAACGCTGGACCGCAGTTTGACATCCAATCAACACTTTGTTAGCAGCAAAGCAAAGATTAACACAAGAAATATCCTTTAGAGAAGACTTACCGAGATGAGATTGGTTGCCAAACCATCTATAGCATATGATCAAACTTACATCCTTTGTTTGTGCTACTCAACAGCGAAATATGCTTGTCCAGTGTGGTAAAGATTTTGTCATATCAAAAAACTATACACGGCCCTTAAAAACACCGGTAGCCTCATGACTGGCCACCTACAGCCTCTAAGCAACAAAAATCTCCATTTATTAGCCAGAATTGCCCCATCTACAGATAGAAGGGGAGTCACCAATCGAATGGATAGGCGAAGGCAAACTAGCGATAACAGACGCTTTCTGGATGAATGACCTGCAGCCAAACAATGACTAAGATCGAGAAAGAGGCTTTACAGTCCTATTATCACCGGGATAAATACCCGTTAAAGAAAGGCTGAGGCTTCGACAGTGCTGAATTAAGCCCTTTAGGGACTCAAAGCTTATAAGACTTTGGTGCCCCATATGTGTGTAATTCAGATGCCACCACATATTTTTTTAAAATAACTGTTGGTTAAGTAGCCATGCGAGCAGCGTTGGTGTGCCGGACCAACCAACTCTCCACTCTCCTCAGCCAGCCGTTGGTAGGGCATGTTTGTACCTACATGAGTACTGTGCATGTATTCAACGTCTGTAACTATTGCCATAGATTACGTTATGCCCGATCAATTGGTTTTTATTTCTTTCTGTTAGTTTGCACAAGTGTTTGCTAGACTTCAATTGTTACTTTGTTTTAGGCTGTACCCGTCACTATTCTATTTTTAATTAGGTTAGGCTTGCCGACTGTTTCAGCGAGTTGGCGGAAAAAAATGCTATCTCCACCAAAAAGAGCACCAAATTTGTCTAGGAAAAAGAAGTCATTCTGAAAGTAGGTGGGGTGCCCTAATATAAATTTATCCTTTATATAGATACCAAAGTATGTAAGAAGAATTTAATTCGCCACAGTCAGGACTAAACTGCGAAAAAATAGTATCCAGCCTCGGCTTTAGTACATACTACCCTCTTGGCTAGGGATGATGAACCACTGACGCGCGGGTGGCAACGTAGCCCGTGCCTGGTATTTGAGTGACCTCTTTGTAGATTCGATATCACGGTATCAGTCTCTTGAAATTTTTACGGTGAGGATCTTTTGTTTTTTTTCAGAAATTTGGCTGCAAAATATGGCGGAGATAAGTCAAGACCTTTTTTTGTTTTTTGAAGATTCAGATGCAAACTTGTTAAATCTGTGGCTCAATGTCGTTAAATCTATTATACTCTTGTGACGTATCGTTAAATGTATGAGCTAATTTGGCTTTTTTTCTTGATCAAAGTCTCAAGTGTAACCCACTCAGTTAAAAAAGTTAGTCATACTTGCTACAGGCTCTACATTATAGTGCATAATAAAACAGTTAAACTAAATGCATATATTTCCTAACCACTGGTACCGACTAATTCTGAAGGGTGTTGAAAAATAAATCAGAGTAACAACGAGGAAATAGCTTCAAAATTTTCTGAGGACATAAGCTGTAGCCAAATGGCTGCGGCAGTCATGAAACTCAAGAGAGAAAGGAAAACAATAGCACAGCTTGTTCCGTCTCTTCAGTCTTCTTTCTATACGGGGATAACATTTTATGACATTTGAATACTGAGACATTATTGAAAATCCGCTGCATGAATCCGAATGAACACCGCTTAACTCTTTCGCTCCCGCGAAGCAGTCCTTGAATCCTTTGCAGCAGATGCAAAAAACGGCTAATTTGCATAAAAAAAACATTCATTATCTTTACTTTTATCATTCACTAGTTTTAGGCCGTTGGCTATTATATCGATCATGTTATATCGCTGAAAAGGAAATTTCACTGTGATTTACAATATGCTGATCTCCAAAAAATTATTTTGTCCAAGAATATAATTCATGCAAATTAACCCCCTTCTTTTTGGGGAGTAAATCACTTTAAAATTAAGGTACTGTAGCTTTAAAAATTCTAGAGACTTCATTTTTTGATGTGTCTTTTCAAAAATGTAGACACATCATGCTAAAGAACCATGCTTTTGAGGAAAAATAGTCAAAATGTACCAAGTTATTTAGTTTTTCTACAATTATTACTTATCTGAGACCCATAGCCACAGATATTTCAAGATCTTTTTGGATCAGAACAAAAAGATGTGTATTGGAACTGCGGTTTTGATTCATCAAAATGAAATCAAGATTAAATCAAACTACGTAGTGTGATATATTTTGCTTCATGTGTATGATAAAAACAATATTTTGTAACTCAAAATGAAACAAAAATATCTTTATCCCCTTCTTTTTTGGTGAGGGAACCAATGCTACTCTATGTTCAGAAGGTATTACAGGCGATTCTAGGACAAATACCCCCGGACAAATACCCACCGGACAAATACCCACCGGACAATTACCCCCCTTGCCAAATACCCACCGGACAAATACCCCCTGGACATATACCCACCACAAGATGAAATGTGAGGAAAAACCCTAACCCTAACCCTAACCCTAACCCTAACCCTAATCCTAACCCTAACCCTAACCCTAACCCTAACCCTAACCCTAATCCTAACCCTAACCCTAACCCTAACCCTAACCCTAACCCTAACCCTAACCCTAATCCTAACCCTAACCCTAACCCTAACCCTAACCCTAACCCTAACCCTAACCCTTAAACAAAACAAAAAAAACTGGTGGGTAATTGTCCGGTGGGTATTTGTCCGGGGGTATATGTCCGGTGGGTATTTGTCCGGTGGGTATTTGTCCTGATACCATTACAGGCCTCGCGTGCAGATGAATTTTTTTGAAAATGGCCGCTAGATGATTAAAAAGATCATACTTTCGAAGAAAAACAGTAAATAATCACCAAAGAACAAATTTTTTGTACCATTTTTAATTTTTTTTTAGCCCAGCAGCCAAATTTTTGGCCTTTTTGGGGGTTCTGAAAGCTACTGCAACTACCCTTTTCATCAATTGTTGTAAATAACTCTTTTCCTATACCATCTAATATTGCCTATCTTTGAAAAGGCTGGTTCTTGTTGATTCAAATGATATGCAGTTTAAATAGATTATTTTGTTGCTTAAGGTGGAACATAAGCTACTCTTTCCTTCCCCCTTTTTGCTGGGAGAAAGCTAATTTTGATTGATTGTAGCCCACCTATCAAAGTCAATAAAAAGTACTTTGTTTGCCTTTTCTCACAGGTAACTTGTTGATACAACGTAGTAAGAGAGTGACGCAAGTTAATAAAAATATTTTAAGATTTTTAAAAGATGTACTTTTTTACTATTTGCAATTATATGAGGTCTAGCACTAAAATTCGGGGGTTTTTGGCCAGTACCGAAGATAATTTAGAGTTTATCATGTAGGCTAGCATTTTGATCAATCAAAGCTTAGCTTAAAATATATATTATGATATATTTTTGAAAAGAAAATTTCTTCAACTTTTTGGTGATTTAAAGCTTAAAACTAATATTTTATTGCTAAAGATAAAACAGGACCATTTTTACAATCCTTGCTTTTTGTTGGGGGAACAACATTCTCACCTGGAGTACCCTACTTTGCACAATCTATAAAAGTGTTTGATATACACCAGCTTCGTGGAAACTTGATACAGGGCGAGGAAAAAGTTATGTAAACGCATAAACGTGATTTCAAATTTGGAAAGGGAGTACTTTTTGTGTAATTTGCATTTTCCGAGGTCCAGCTATCAAATTTTGACTGTTTTGGGCCGGTACTAAAGATAACTCCAGATATCATGTTTCAACAATCATTGTAGAATAACTCTTAGCATAAACCATTCAACAATATACAGTATATTTTTGAAAAGGAAATTTCTTAAACTTTTAGATGACATGTAGTATGAGAAGAAAACTTGTTGCTGAAGATAATACAGAACCATATTGACCACCCTATCTTTTTTGTAGGGAAATCACCAACTTTTTTGCTTTCAATATTTTTAGAATCGGCTATCTATCAAAAACTCCATAGACTTCATTTTTTGATCAATCTTTTTAAAAATTTAGACACACACAGCTAAATAATCATAAGTTTTAGGAAAAATGGCCAAAATGTACCAAAAGAATTAGTTTTTTCACAAATTGCAATTTTCTGAAATACCGTTGGAAAATTTTTCAACAAAAAATGAAAAATCGTGTATGCCCACCATTAATTTATTACCCATTATATAGTACTCTTAAGGTTTAACTATTTAAAATTGTATATTTCTGGAAAGCTAATTTCCAGAAATTTCCAAATGCAGGGGTGGCCATAAGTCACTTTAGCCAGTTTAAATAATGATAATTGAACTGGGTAAAGTGACTTATGGCCACCCCTGTATATTAACAGTTGTTAGGTTATTACATTGTTTGTGTATTAAATTTACCTGCTTAGGCCTATACTAGGTTATCAATATCAAAATTTAGAAGGGGTAAAAATTCGATTACAGGTAATATAGTTCAATTTTTCTAGAATAACAACAAATAGTTAAGACAAAAGTAAAACATTACTGAAATTGCCTTTAAATAACCTTTAATTTAAAAAAAATTGTTGAAATCGGTTGAGAAATAAAGTCACAAATCAATTTTTGAGTAAACTCATTTTTTCAACTTTTGAAAAAAATCATTAATTGATGGTCTCGCGGGAATGCCTTGACATCTTGAGCATCTTTTTAAATATTTTTGCTGAAAATCTTGCTTTGTATCATTTGGAATTTTGTTAGGTTTACCAGCTTTTTTTGTCTCACGCGTTGTCACAATCGAATCCTCGCCGTGTGGTGCTTTACGTCAAATGCAAACGCGCCTGACGATTGCAAAGCAGAAGTAGTAAACGGCGCTTCAGTTTCCTGAGGTACAAATAAAACATTACTTATGGTTATTGAATTTAAAATGATTGGAAAAGCATGGTGCTGCATAAGCAATTACCGTAATCCCCCACGTATAATCCGCACTTTTCTTCCTCAAAACCCAACCTTCACACACCGCTGCGGATTATACATGGACACAGAATTCAGAAACTTTTTTTCGTTCTCCGAAATGCTATTTTTCCTTGTCGATCTTCAAGTGCCACATCGCTAATATTCATCAATATCAACTACACCATTTGATACATACGTACAACCGTTGTGAGGTCATAATTTTGAAAAATAATTAAACTATTGCATTTTTACTTCAGTACTGTTTCATAACCATAAAGATAAAATAAAGAACATAAGCTTGGTTTGAGATTGTTTTAAATCAATCGGGTCTTTGAGATTGCCTTGATCTCGCTGTGTCTGCCTCGTTTTGCATGGCACCGGGATAAGGAAATTTGTTTTGATTGACATCTCAAAATGTGGGTGCGGATTATAAGTTATTATAAAGATTTTTCCTTTGATTGAAATTCTAAAAGGGTGTGCGGATTATACGTGGGGGAATACGGTAGTTTACGAATTAATCTCGTAATGTTGTTTTATAGAGTAAGCCAACTGACAAGTAGGCTGATTGTTGTCACCTATAAACAATTGTTAAATAATGTCATGCCCCGAAGTTCATTCAGTGGCGTTTTTGATTCTAGTTTGGGAAATTGCTCTGGGATGTAGGCTAGGAATTGTTTATTGAGATCGATTGCAGTTAATGAAAAGTACACGACAACGAGTCCGAATTAAGTAAAATCAAGTTTGTTATCTCAATTATTTGTTATCGACTCTTTATGAATTTAATCAAAATTTCATTATTCCATTCATTGTATATTTTTTTCCGTTGACTGGAATTGATTTTTTACTACCGTTGAAGTTTAAAAATCCAAGACAAGAAGATTGCCTTTGTTGTTACAAGTTTCCTGGTAGCTTGTCGTTAGTTTGACCCTAAGCAAAAACTTATTACACTCGTGCTTATTTGCTTAATAGTTAATCCAGCCCTGAGCTTTTGAGAGAAACCATCGAGCAAGGTCCTCGCAGCCATGAAGAACTTTTTTGTGTAACTTTCTGTACCAGATCATTACAAAATTTGGGTCAAATGGAAATAATTAAAGTGCCTTTATAACGGATTGAGATGTTCGCACCAAATAACTGCAGAAAGTGGGGCCATTCCACGACCTTAAACTCCAGCGAGTGTGGCATGGCATTTTGTTACATCTAATACGTTTTCACTTGCCCTAGATTACCAACACCATGAGCAACCAAAAATCTAGTAACGTTTACTAGACTTATATATAAGCACAACCCTGCGTGAAAAAGTGGGCAAATACCACATGGCCTCTCAATGGAGAATCAAAAAAAATACTTTATATCTCTTGACAACCAATCAGCAAAATATACTACGCCTAAATATGCAGAACAAAATGCTTGGTTGGAGCGCGCGTCTGTTTGTGAGTGCATGGCTACAAAGACGGAGAAGAGTAGAATTGCTCTTTAAAAATGATGGATTTTTGAAATCACTTCCTTTAAGGTTCTGTGAATTTTCTGTAACTCTCTAAAGTTTTGACATAAAATTTCAATGAGGTTGTTTTCGTTTCTTACTTTTGAAAACCTTTTTCCTTTGGAAAATATTTTTGGCAGAGAGGTCATTTATTTTTAACTCTTTTGAGATGGTCACCTTCTTTTTGGAGGTACACTGGTGATGAAGGCTCATTATTAGTCTTCCAAATAGTGCTTCTATGTAAAAGTACTATTTCAAAAAAAAAGAAAAATGTTATTTTCAGCAAACTTTGCCACATTGATCTCGGGATCTTTAAACACCCCTATGTGTATACATATATTTATGGTGTAATATTGCCAAACAACTAAAGCTAAGCAAATATATTAAATAATCCTAAAACACAAATAATCTATTTAGTGCAAAAAATTAAATATTGTAAAATTCTTTATTTGTTAACCCTAAAACGTGGAAATCCCTTTTCCAAAGAATGTGAAATTCCCCCCTATGGAGGAAATCGTGTTTGGTTGGGAATAATCGGATTACTGGAACCGCATAAGGCGGAATAAGGTGAAAATGCAAGGATTCATTGCTAATGTTGCAGCTGTTGTGACATCGCAAAAGTTCTCGTCATGTGATAGATGTGCTATTTATCATATTGGCTTGCACATGAAAGTAAAATTTTCGTCGATCGGTGAGTTTAAAAATATCTCCAAGTTTCGTAACTAAAAATGAGATACTTTTGTAGTTTTTTGCTATGTAGTAGATCTGACTTTTTGCTGGCTATCATGTTCTGGTCTCTTACCACAGTTTAGAGCGAATCAAATACACCTAGTTTATATTGTGCACAAAACCTTGGGCCTATTCACTCTATTTGAATAAAGTTTTCTGTACAATATACAGTAGGAGTTTTTGATTTGTCTTAAACTGTGGACAGTTTGTTAAGAGTAAATGTGTTTGTAATTCTTAAAAGTAAGAAGGGTGTGGAATGTTGTCTAGACCCAAACTTTGTTAGTCTCCACACCATCAGCAGTAGCTTAGGCTTAAGTGAAGTTATCTATTTCTTTCTTCTGGTGACGGAAAAGTCTTGTTTTAGTCATATAAGAAAAACTGGTTTTTGTACCACTGTACCAGTACCTGCTTCAGCAATACTAAGAGCTGTAACAGTTAGCAAAACACTGTGCTTCCACTATGAGTAACACAATCAGACGGAGGAAACTTATGGCAAAGTGTCTTACATGAAGTCACAACAATACAGCTGTTGTGAAATTTGAACAGGAGATATTGCCACTGTGAGCAGCACTCCAACCTATTTTGCTGACAAAACTCAGTTTGCTCACAGAGTCAGGTATTGTAGCATTCCAGTATGTGCAGATAGCTTATTGGTATTAGATGTCAGGCAACACTAAAATTTTGAAATTGATACAAAAATAAGGAGAAAACAACTAAATTGCAAAAGTTATGAAAATACAGAAATTTTGGGAAATGCATAGCCTGTAAATATATACATACAATAAAGGTGGTAAATTGCATTACATACTGGTACCAGTATGCAGTTAGACAATGAGACAGAAATTGGTTGTTATTTACTTGTACCATCAGACCATGCTGTGTCGGTACCTCACAGTTTGTAAATACCGTACTAAATTAAGCTCATTGACTCCCAAGTATTTTGATAATATCTTTCCAAAGCAAGGACATTTTGATGCATTGTCTAGCCTTATTCAGAACATTAAGTGCAAGCTATACTGCTATTACAAATAATGGTCCTATCATTGAATTTTGTGATTGCACTTTTTTTGTTTTAAAGTGTCTGCAATTTTTCTCATGTTTTCCCCTTGCTTTGCTTTTATTGTCACAATCAGAATATGTTCTCACAATTGTTATATCACAGTGTAGTAATTAAATAGTTCATTGTTGACGTGCCATAATGAAAAGGCAGTGGCTATTTCACTGTCGACGGCAATTTGCCCTTGGAATATATTTTGCCGTGATCATTCACGCATGTTTATATAGCCATATTTGCTAATATTAGGCAGTGGCTATTTTGCCGTCGACGGCAATTTACCCTCAGAGACTATTTTGCTATGAGTTATTTGTGATTGGTCAATCTAAATGACGTAATAAACATGTGACTTTTGGTCGTTTCTGATTGCTCAATTTTAAAAACCAATAAAAAAAATTTTGCATCCTCAGGTCTCTATCCCCCACCCTGTACACTCCCTTCCAGTGTACACTGCCCCGTACATTTACATACCGGGCCTGCCCCTTCAGTGTACACTGCCTTTCTTTCAAGGCCCTGCCAGCTGAGATTCGAACCTGCAACCATGGTATCTCAAGACCAGTGCATTATCCACTACACCACAGTGTCACTGGCATAATACTAGCAGATACGGCTGTATAAACACACGTGAATGATTACAGCAAAATAGATTCAAAGGGCAAATTGCCGTTGACGGCAAAATAGCCACTGCCCTAATATTACGCCAGTGACACTGTGGTGTAGTGGATAGTGCACTGGTCTTGAGATACCATGGTTGCAGGTTCGAATCTCAGCTGGCAGGGCATTAAAAGAAAGGCAGTGTACACCGAAGGAGCAGGCCAAGTATGTAAATGTACGGGGCAGTGTACACTGGAAGGGAGTGTACAGGGTGGGGGATAGAGACCTGGGGGTGCAAAACTTTTTTAATTGGTTTTTTAAATTGAGCAATCAGAAACGACCCAAAGTCACATGTTTATTACGTCATTTAGATTGACCAATCACAAATAACTCATGGCAAAATAGTCTCTGAGGGTAAATTGCCGTCGACGGCAAAATAGCCACTGTCTAATGATAAATCTATAGATTATTACTTGTGTTAGTTCCAATGTGCAATAGTATTTTGAGTTTATTGTGGAAGTCATTGCACAGAGGGTGATCAATGATACTGTTCTGCACAGTGTTAGGCAACATTGAGATAGCATTGTAGATGTTAATAAACATTTTTGGTTTTTTCTCATTTTAATAATCTTTAAGAAAGTAGTTAAGTATGTATGCTGGGCAGAGTAACAAAGATTAGGCTTGCGAAAGTATTTTTTAGGCAGTGGCTATTTCATCGTCGACGACAATTTTCCCTTGGAATCTATTTTGCCGTGATCATTCACATGTGTTTATATAGCCAAATTTGCTATAATTGCACCAGTGACTCTGTGGTGTAGTGGATAGTGCACTGGTCTTGAGATACCATGGTATCGGGTTCGAATCTCAGCTGGCCAGGGCTTTAAAAGAAAGGCAGTGTACACTGAAGGGGCAGGCTCGGTATGTAAATGTACGGGGCAGTGTACACTGCAAGGGAGTGTACAGGGAGGGGGATAGAGACCTGGGGGTGCAAAATTTTTTAAATTGGTTTTTAAAATTGAGCAATCAGAAACGACCAAAAGTCACATGTTTATTACGTCATTTAGATTGACCAATCACAAATAACTCATGGCAAAATAGTCTCTGAGGGTAAATTGCCGTCGACGGCAAAATAGCCACTGCCTATTTTTTATGGTGTTTTGCAATGTTTGTAGGAGTTGTCAAAAGTATAGAGAGCATTTACAAAATAATGTAACCAGGTTTATTTGTATGACATTTATTTTAAAAGGTACACAAATTGTATGTGAAGAGGAAGCATGTGGCATGGCATTTTAAGGTTACTTTTTAATGTTGCAGTATCTCCTGCATACTGAACTGTGGTTTTCCACTTTTTCACACATACATATATTTTCTCACTGTAAAATTTTATAGGCTAAATTTTTATCTTAGTTTCGAAAGCAGTTTTGACATTGTCATCATTGGAGAAGTGTTGCTCTCTTAAACCTCCTTTGAAGGGTTCAAGCAAATGAAAGCCATATGGGGCTACATCTTTAGAATATAGGGTATGTGCAATTGCTCTCAAACCAGATAAGCTGGTGACCTCACAGGTTTATTGGATAACTAGCTGGCTCCACTGGTGTTGCCCAGCATTGCTCCCTCTAAGATTTTGGTAAATGTGAATTTGCTGGCAGAAGTGCAGAATCCCTGACAATTCTACAAAAACTGTCAGTCAAAATCTTGCAAATTCTGTTAAAAATGACTGCATTTGTGCTTAGAAATTTTCATCTACTTAGATATTTTTATGGTTTCATTCAAGCAACAGCATATACTCTAAGGTTTACAGATTTCTAAGCAGATGAAGATTTCTTTATAAAAATACTTGAAAGCAAAAGCATGTAGGTACTGTGTAGAGCCACCTCAAAGCATAAGTGCATAATAATCTGTGGTGGGACCAGTAATTAAATTTCTGCAAACACCATTAAGTGTGATGTCAATAGTTCATCCAGGTTGGGGTTTGCCCAAAAAGCTCCATGACTATGCCACTGATCCCATCCTGACATTATAAATATGCCTATTTTTATTCAAAAATCAACTCCCACTCAAGGCGATTTTTCTTTTTTTGGGAATGCTATTGCAGATTGTTGTTTATCCTTCACTGTTCATTGCATCCTCCATCATCGATCCCATATTTTTGTAGGTAAGCATTGTGGAAATGTCTAGAATAATATGCTTTAAAGAAAACAAATAGCTACTAATGATAACTAGTTGAAGCAATTACAGTTCAACATGAAGATAGACAAAACAAAAATATTTGACATTTGCCCATATCAAAATGAAGTTGGCAGTGGCAGAGAAAAGCTCGGAGTAAACACCTAACTAACCATAAGCTAATTTGTTTGCAATAAATACCATATTATGCATCTTTTAGTTTAAAAACATTGTGGATAATGTCAATTTACTCCTGCCTAATTGTTTGTGTTGGTAAAAACAGCAACACTATACCAGTACAGTTACTTAAAGTGTTCTCAGGCATTTATAAACTCTGCAAACTGGTTATTTAAAGTGGGCTATTATAATGAATTAATTTTAACATTGTCATAGTCCTATAAACGTGTTGTAAATGCTTTCTAAATGTGGGAGACCACTGTGAGTGGAAATCAAAAAATTTTCCTTTTGATTCAACTTGCTTTATACAAAGCTGGCATGTTAAGTAGTAAGAAAATATGTTATTACTATTTTTGAAGCCCTCCACCTGTGGATTCTAGATTTTCTGAAATAGGCAGCAGCACAAACATAAAATTTTGAGACATTTTTTCCATTACCAGCCTAATTTAACTTAATTTAACACTGGGTTCAAGCGAGGGCAAAGTGACAATCCTGTATAATAATGAAATTATCTTTTCCAGCACACCACAAGCAGTACTAAATACTAAGTAGCCAGCTTTGATATCAAAAGTTTTGATAATTTAACCACACACTGCTTAAATCTCATGCCTTACAAAAGTGCAGAATTTGACATATTAATGAATTGTAGCAGTAGAGCACCTCCTACAGTACTTGCAGCACAAAGATTTAAAATTTCAGAAGGTAAAGCTGAAAAGTTGTTTCTATCCTAGATAAAAAAAACAATGCACTTTCACTTTGTGGTGTTGAGTCTTAAATTCTTAAATTAAATTAGACAAGAAAAGTTGAGTCTTAAATTAGACAAGAAAGTGTTATTCTCAATTGCCTGCTGACAAAATCTATCCTATTTGCATAAACAGACTTCACACACATTCCCAAAAATATTTAGTCTATGTTTATGTACATAATTACATTTGTTGGTAACTACTTTTCCAATTACTGACTACAAATTGTTGCTACTTTTCCAATTAAGTACTTAACTAAAAATGTCAGGCCTATGCTTTGTTGTACACAGCATTAGAAAGTGTAGAGTTATTGAAAGCTAGCATAATTTTTTTATTGCAAAGTTGAGTTTTATTCTTTATTCAGTACAATCCCAAACAAGGGACCAGTGTATCCTTTAAATGCAAGTAAAGAGCAAATTTGCAAAACTATGTCCAGCAGATCCGCAGTTAAAATTCAACAGTGCATAAAAAAGTCCAGCACTTTGTGGTAACTTTTTCCATTGTTAAAGTTTTTGCAATTTGGCTAGCAAAATCTTTAACCAACTGCTTAATGCATGAAAGACAGTGAATAGGAATCAAAAGGATGGACTGACGCTTGTTTAAGACAGTGCAACGTCTTGCATGAACATTGTCTGGCTGTGACACAACAGCAAGTGACTTAAAATATTAGGCATACCATTATCACGCTTTTTTTTTATTGCAAATCAACCCCAAAGCTATTGACATAAGGTAATTTGGCCGATTTCTATCATAGCTAATGAGCAGTAACAGCAAATAGATTTTAAACTTTTCTTAAGCACAAAACCTTTGTTTCGGAGTGAAGTTTAAAACTGAAATTGCTTAACTTCTTTATGTTTCAACTCTTTAATTTTAATCATGCTTTTGGAGATAAAAAAAAGTGCATAGCTCTCAGTTTCAATTTAGCATGAAAAACGCCATTTTTTGAGGAAATGGTTCAGCTTTTGTAAACTAGAAATAAATGATTTCTTGCTTGTTATTTATGTAAACTAAAAGTGAGCAAGAGTATGACTCCAAACAATTTTAG
Organism: Trididemnum clinides; assembly: GCA_963675345.1. Taxonomy (NCBI): domain Eukaryota; kingdom Metazoa; phylum Chordata; class Ascidiacea; order Aplousobranchia; family Didemnidae; genus Trididemnum; species Trididemnum clinides. The sequence goes on from OY776302.1 coordinate 16,395,680, forward strand.
TTTTAAATCCCCTCCAGGATTTTTTTTAATAAAATGTAGCTGACCGCTATGTGCTGTGATAGCTTACCAGTCATAATTGAAGTATGCCTTAAAATGAGAAGAAAAAACGTAAAGTGCAGTTTCAATTTCTTTAAAAACGTTTTATGTTGAAATCTAGTTTTTTTTAATTGCTGGAATGGTAATTTGTAATAGAGTAAAATTTTCCTATGACTTTATGGCATTTAAAAAAATTGCCGTTTATTTTGTACCATTTCAAAATTGTCTTTTGATTCAATATTGACGTGTATTATTTAATCTGGTTTACCAGTGTAAAAAAAATTATTAAACAGTGGAAACTAACAGAAGGTTGTGCATTGTCTAAAGAAAACTTTTTGTACAGAGTAATTGTGCATGCATGGCTATATTGCAGTCTTTTACCTGTACACAGTTGCACTGGTTAAAGTAGGTGGCGTCACCCAAAATTTCTTTGGGGGAGGGCAGCCCCCTCAAAAACGTTCTTAAACTATGTGATTGTACATCAAGAATATACTTTAGTATTTCTTGCAGTCAGCGCCTCTCAGTGAAATCCTGTAGTTCTAGGTGTAGTTACATATATTAATATTTCGATTTTTCTACTAGACTTAAAAGCTGCATTTACCAAACTCTTGCATATTTGCATCCATGAATTTCTCTGTTTACTTTACTGTGGTCAAGTTTCAAGTGCTTTTTACAAAAATATAATTTCACGTATCAAATATTTGCAACCTCTGATATTTGATCCAGATTTACTGGATCACTCTGGAACTTATTGCGTCATAAATGATTGTGACGTAAGAAGAGGCATGTCTGTAGCAAATCTTAATGCGAAGAAAAAGGAGGTCTTTTGAAATCAACAGCCAAGTGAACAAAATAATACTGCAGAACAAAATGATAAACTACAGCAACTATACGCATATAAAAACCATTCTTACAATGCAAATTTACTTAATTGTGACAACCATAATCAAGCAGCTATTGAAGTTTGCCAGTAATTTTTGTTCTGGTGTCATAGACGTGGTAACCTACCTAACATCCCATTATTTCATAAAAGTAATATTTCTCATACTCAATTCAAGCTTCAGCAAAGGATTGATTTTGTTTACATGCACTGTGAACCAAACATTTTGAAATGCTTACAAATTATTCTTGCAAGGGTGACAGAGCTTGAGTGACCTAATTTAACTTATTTAACAGAAATGGCAAGGTGTTTTGCTGCCCCCTTTTAGTAACCAATAGGCTACTTGTTTTTAAACTTTTTGGGGCTCACATAATCACCCTAATTATTGTGTCACCAAAGCGCATTGTCACGGTTTTGCTTTTCACAACTTTTGAAAATTCGATGCTTACCCCTATACAATTGCTGTTTGGACCTGTTTTTAAAAGATCTTCATCTTGGATGATCTTTGACATGCTGCTAATTCAAGTTCTTGCTGCAAAAGATGTAGCATGATATTCAAGATACAGCTTGCATGCTGGTATCTTGATTGGATTGAAAAATAAAGATCATTTGTGACAGAGATAATGGCTTACATCAGTTATTTTCAATTGGTGAACCATAGTCTTGACCAGTGTTCCCTCCAAGATTTTAGTAAGTGCGTAACCGCCGGCCCAAGTGCGAAATTGCTAGCAAATGTACGAAAACCGCCGGACAAATTTGCAGGAAAAGAAAAGTCGGAACTGTGACAATGCGCTTCGCTGACGTAATAATTATCGTGACTTTGTCAGCTCCAAAATGGTCACAAACAGGTAGCCAATCAGTTATTATAAGGCGGCAGCGAAATACCGTGCTATTTTTCTTCAGTAAGTTAATTGTGGTTAAATTTGGTCTCAAACTTTACAGCCTTTGCAACAGTGATTCGTAAGCACTTCGGAATGACAGGTGAACAATGCGCGTAAATGAAATTAATCCTTTGCCGACGCTCGACATGAGCATGAGAAATAGGACTTTTATAAAGTGATGTGATGTAAGATAGGTTATTACGACTATGACACAACAAAAATTACTGCGAACTTTAATTGTTGCTTGATTACGGTAAATAATTAAACAACTTACATTTTTCTATCGTAATCAATTAAACAACAGGTTTTTCCAATTGCAAGCAAACTTTCAATCTCAAATCCGAAAATAGTTGAAGAGAATTCAAAACTAAAATTGGTTAGAAGTCATATCCTTTTTTTTTAAGTGTTAATAAATGGCAAGTAAAAGAAGGCTATTTATTCGTAACGTACAAAAACTGTACCATTCCCTCAAAAAATGGTGTTTTTTGTGGTTAACTGAAAGCGAGAACTATGTGCTTTTTATCTTAACAAGCACGATTGAAGTTAGCGTTGAAACGTAAAGAAAACATAAAGAGTTCAAGCAAGTTTAGCTTCAAACTTCCCTCGAAAAATGATGTCTTGTGTTAAAACTGAAGTTTGAGAGCTGCTTGCCATTGTTGCTCTTTAGCTACGATTGAAATCGGCTGGGAAAAAGTCAACAAAAAAAATTGATTTTACTTTAGGATAATTGCTGGAAAGATAATTTGTTATACAAAAAAGTGGCAATGGCGCGCGCGATATGTTAAGTCGCCGCCACTCGCTGTTGCGCGATGTTTGCGTGAGACGTTGCACTGCTTTAAAAAAGCCTCTGTTCTAACTAGGATTTCTTTTCACTGTCTCCCATGCATTTAACAGTTGGTTGAGATTTTGCTGAGAAAATTGCAAAAATTTTATCAAAGTGAAAAAGTTACCAAAAACTGCCGGACATTTTTTACACACTTATGAATTTTAACTGCGAATCCGCTGGACATAATTTCGCAAATTCGCACTTTTTTTTGCGTTTAAAGGGAACACTGGGCCAGTACTTTATTTTGCCTTCACATCGAGTGAATTTGGAAAAATTTTTGACTTTTTTTATTTTACTTATACAACACCCCTGAAATTTACTTTGATAACTTTTTTGAGATTGCTCATGAAAATGAGAAAAATGTATAACTGGGCCACATGCCTTTGTGCATTTGGAAAATGGGCCAAATGCCAAAAGCAGTTGAAAACCACTGAACTAGATTAAGGGTGTCATAATTGAACAAAATATGTCTGGTTTAAAGATTAAAGCAAATGAGAAGCATAAATGGAATTATAAAGCTACGTGTCTAAAAATAGGCATCTGGAAACCATTAATAAATGCAAAAAAATGTTCTCTTATGCTTCATTCATTAATATGATATTTAGCTTATAGTTTGTTGGGTATTCATGTTCAATCAAATGCAACTTGCTCAGGGCTTATGCTGTCATTGCATCATACTCAAAAAATTACTGCTGTTTATTTTTAAGGAGGTTCACCTAAGAAATTTTTTTTTTGCTCGAGCACTAGATGCTGCAAAAACTTAAGCAATATTTGTTAGTGTAGCAAAGGCGTGGTTGCTTGAGTTCAGGAGGGTCTTGCTAACCTAAACATAGAACAAAGTCTTAAATTTTGACTTGCGTTTTTGAAATGATGTTTATTGATTAGCTAGACCAGTGGTTCTCAACTGGGGTGCCGCGGCACCCTAGGGTGCCATTTGCAATTCGCTGGGGTGCCGCGAGCTATTGCACATTTTTCATTTGTCTAGGAAAAAAGTTGAATGCTGTGATGTTATTTTATGGTTTAAACTAATAACAATTAAAATTGGAAAACAGTAATCAAACCCTAGCAGGATAGTCTATCCAAGCAACTTTACTCCATATCAGTAAATGTTTAAAAAGGGTCTGCTATTAACAAACAGTAATAAAGTCAGCTTAGACATTTATTTGCCATAAGAAAAATTAATTTCGCTAACGCATCCTCAGTTTCTGCAAAAAAAATAATAAAAATCGCACAAAAAATTTTCAATATTTTCAAACAAACTAATGGTAAACCAGAGAAAAGGCTGTCCTAAGGTAATAAAATCTTCAAAACTTAACAAGAAGCAAAAATATTTATCTGTACAAGGTCTACAATAACAATAAACAGCTATCAAAACTACAGGCCATAAAACTAGCTCCGACTCCTTTCAAAATACATTCAAACTAATACGATAGGTTAAGTTATATAGAAATAGATGTGAGATGAAAGAGACGTCTAATTACTAAATAAACAAAGGGCAGTATATCACAATAATGAGTGAAGGGTCATAACCTATAGAAGCAGTGACGTAAGTGATAGATAACACACTGAGATGTGAGAGAAAATAAAACTAAAACAGTATTTCAAAAACAAAAAATAGTTACAAAGTCACTTAATTGAGGGCAAGAGCATCTTATTTATGTTAATAGTGGCATTTAATTTGTCTAGCCATATGTTTTCGTAAATGGATAAAAGATGTTTTGGCGGTTGATCTACAAACGTTACGAAAAAACAATCGGCAATATCTAGTTTTGTCTGTAATGTGAATCGATGGAAAGTGTGGTAATGATGTAATAAAGCTGCTTTATCGTCAATATTGTCGTATTTAAATTGATTCCAAATAAATCTGTGGTGGCACCAGCGTTTTAAAAATTTGTTTATGGTTTGACCAACATATTGTTTGTGACATAAACGGCATGTAGCCACGTATATGCCATAGTTTGAACAATCCAAGGTTTGCTTTAATGCAAAAATTTTTTTTACCATTGGCTGCTGTGATGGTACTAGTTTGATGTACCATAGATTTATAATGGTTGAAATGGCCGCAATCTTGCAAGGTTGCAAAAACTAGTACCATCACAGCAGCCAATGGTAAAAAAAATTTTTGCATTAAAGCAAACCTTGGATTGTTCAAACTATGGCATATACGTGGCTACATGCCGTTTATGTCACAAACAATATGTTGGTCAAACCATAAACAAATTTTTAAAACGCTGGTGCCACCACAGATTTATTTGGAATCAATTTAAATACGACAATATTGACGATAAAGCAGCTTTATTACATCATTACCACACTTTCCATCGATTCACATTACAGACAAAACTAGATATTGCCGATTGTTTTTTCGTAACGTTTGTAGATCAACCGCCAAAACATCTTTTATCCATTTACGAAAACATATGGCTAGACAAATTAAATGCCACTATTAACATAAATAAGATGCTCTTGCCCTCAATTAAGTGACTTTGTAACTATTTTTTGTTTTTGAAATACTGTTTTAGTTTTATTTTCTCTCACATCTCAGTGTGTTATCTATCACTTACGTCACTGCTTCTATAGGTTATGACCCTTCACTCATTATTGTGATATACTGCCCTTTGTTTATTTAGTAATTAGACGTCTCTTTCATCTCACATCTATTTCTATATAACTTAACCTATCGTATTAGTTTGAATGTATTTTGAAAGGAGTCGGAGCTAGTTTTATGGCCTGTAGTTTTGATAGCTGTTTATTGTTATTGTAGACCTTGTACAGATAAATATTTTTGCTTCTTGTTAAGTTTTGAAGATTTTATTACCTTAGGACAGCCTTTTCTCTGGTTTACCATTAGTTTGTTTGAAAATATTGAAAATTTTTTGTGCGATTTTTATTATTTTTTTTGCAGAAACTGAGGATGTGTTAGCGAAATTAATTTTTCTTATGGCAAATAAATGTCTAAGCTGACTTTATTACTGTTTGTTAATAGCAGACCCTTTTTAAACACATGGTATAAACTTCAATTTATTTTGATAGAAAAGTGACCTTCAAGTTCATGCCTAGGTGAAAATTTGAGATGGCTTTGAGTAATTGCTTTACATTGACGATGATGCTATACTAACTTTTCAGTTCAGTCAGTTTACTGTTCAAAATCATACTGTTCTTTTCAAATTTTGAACAGCAATGAAGCCTCATTATGACGTTTCATACTCTCTCATTCATACTCCCGCTTGTATCAAATAAGTTCATTTAAGAAAAATTAATTTGCTCACTGAGAAGAAAATGAATAGTTTGATAGAAAAGGAAACAAAACGTAGTGTTTAAGGTTTTTTTTGCAATAATACAATGGAGAAATTTATCACGAGGAAAAAAAGTTAAGCATTGATCAAAGCGTATTTGCAGTTACTAAAAGTGAAAGTACTGGTAAGGTTTCAGTTTCATTTGCTGAAACAGATAGTACTAGTAAGGGAACCGGTACATTAGAAAAAAAGAAGAAACACCGGCTATATTGCAATAGTTATTTGAATTTTGACTTTACTTGGTGCAGCGACAAAGAACAACCCGTACCAGAATGTCTTATCTGTCATATGAAATTGTCAAATGAGGCTATAGTGCCAAGCAAATTGAGTAGACACTTTTTAAAAAAGCACGGAAATCTTTCTGACAAACCGGCGAGCTATTTCAAAAGAGTTTTTGAAGAACGAAAGCAGCAAAGTGTGACATTTTCCAAAATTTTTCAAGTTTCTACGAAAAGTCAACATGCCAGATATTTGGTAGCAGAAATAATAGCTAAAAATTCAAAGCCTCACACGGAAGCAGAAAAAGTAATTTTCCCTGCTTGCAGTGCGATTGTGAAAACAATGTTTTGGCCCGAAACTGAGGAAAAATTAAGGCAGATCCCTTTGTCAAATGATACCATTTGCAAACGTATTTGCGACATGTCAACGGATATACAAGATACTGTTATTTCTTTTGTACAGCAAAGCAAAATGTTTACGATGCAAGTTGACGAATCAAATGACATCAGTGGGAAAGCTCAATTAATAGCTTTTATCCGGTTTTTTAGTGATGGAAAGACATCTGACCAATTTTTCTGTGGTAAAGAACTTAAAGAAAGAATGACTGGTCAAGATATTTTTGATGCTCTTAGTAAGTATTTGGTAGAAAATGAATTAACATGGAAAGAATGTGTAGGACTGTGTACGGATGGAGCTCCATCTATGATTGGGTCAATCAAAGGATTTGTGTCACTTGTAAAAAAAAGTTAATAGTGCAATCATAACAACCCACTGTTTTCTTCATCGTGAAGTGCTTATTGGAAAAACATTGAACTTGGACTTAACACAAGTGTTGAAAGAAGTTATAGAAATGGTAAACTACATCAAAGCTAGACCACTTAAATCACGATTACTTACAAAGCTTTGCAAAGAAATGGAAGCAAATTATGAAAATCTTCTGTTACCCACCGAGGCAAAATGGCTTTCACGTCACAAGTATATGAGTTGAAAGAGGAGATGTTAGCTTTTTTTAGTCTTGAAAGACAAAGAGAATTTTGTAATTCGCTTTGCGATGACAGCTGGAAGTCCAAATTAGCATATTTGGTAGACACCTTTGACCACTTAAACAACATAAATTCCAATATGCAAGGCATGAATAAAAATCTCTTATCTTCAGCAGACAAAATGAGAGCTCTACAAGACAAATTGAAAGTGTGGTCATTACGGATACAGGAAGGAAACTCTGACATGTTTTTTCATTTTTCGAAAACGAATAACAAAGAAATGGTTTCATCAGTTATTAAACATCTCAAGTCTTTGCAAGACAAAATTGAGAAATATTTTCCAACATTGTCCACTGAAAACTATAAATGGGTTAGAAATCCATTTTTACCCCTGGATACCCATTGTATTTTGAATCTGAAAGAAGAAGAGCTTATTGGCATACGTAACGACTTTAACATTAAGCTGTTGCACAAGGAGATGCCTCTGAATGAATTTTGGATTAAATTCAAAATGAATGCCCTAACATTGGAGAAAAGGCATTGGTTATTTTACTTCAATTTTCCACAACGCACCTATGCGAAACCGCATTTTCCGTTTCAACAAACCTAAAAACAAGAAAAAGAGAAAGGCTACTTGTTGTGGAGGAAGAAATGCGAGTTGCATTATCGAATGTGTGCCCCCACATTGAGAGAATTTGTGCTAAAAATCAAGCACAAATTTCGCACTGACTTTTAAAATAAATTAAATCATTTTTATGACATTTTTAGCGTTCTGTTTAGCTATTATTAATCAAAACTGTTTCAATATAATATTTTTTTTTTTATGCAAACTTCACTCTTAAAATTGTTTCTTTAGAATCGGAAGCTCTTAGGTTCAACCGGGTGCCGCAAAACTTTTTTGGTAGTTACAGGGTGCCAACAGCCAAAAAAGGTTGAGAACCACTGAGCTAGACAGATAAAAAAATCTACGTTACCTTATGGATAATCCTGCACATTGGAACTATACTTGAATTCAACCAAAAAACTTGCATTTACTACAGTTTCCATGCTTCAGTGGCCCAGATCATAAATTTTGTGCTTTACGTTTCTCCATTTGCCAATCAAATCTTTGGCTGGTGAAGAAGCGCTAAGAAGTTGTAGGTGTCTGCACAAAAATGTTACATAGCATTAACATAAAAATTGTTTCAATTACTGATAAAGAAATTTTGCATTTATTTCACACAGATAATCCAGGTCATATTAAATATCTTTCTTTCGGAAAAAGATATTCACTGGCAACAATACAACTGTGGTTAAAAAATCAATGACTAATATTAAAGTTTGCTTTAATTTAAAATGTTATTTATGACTTCATGGATAAAGTCTGTAAAATCAAGGAGGAAGATAGGGTAAGCATATTCAAAGCTTTTGATTGGTCCACTGAAAAAAATTTAATTGTTTTGTTCTGATTTTATAACCCCTTTACAACAGCGGTTTTCAAATTTTATTACCACCCCTCCCTTAAAAATACTCAATCATGATGCCTCCCCCATTTCACAAAATAATATAAATTTACCATAGAACCTTTATAACCAGCAACACTTTCACATACCTAACTATTTTTTAATGACTGTGGCTAATATTTGCACCTCCCCTTAGACTAGTCCTTGCCTCCCAGTTTGGAAAACGCTGCTTTACAATATGAGTTTTCTCAGTGTTTTTCACAGTAAAAATACAAATTTTGAGCTTTTAGTGATGATAGTGTGATCTGCTGACAGCTGGAGTCGCTTCCTGGGCTGCCAGATGGTCAGAGTCACATTCCGAGTGGTGTTTAATTTCATTGAACTTGATCTCGTTTTTTAATACACGTGCCCTACAGCAATGACAGATTGTGCAAAGTTTCATGACTCTGTGCATGATCCTTTTAGAGCTACAATTGATTGTACCTTTGCCTAAGACTATAATGTGATATAACATTTGTGAGAACATATTCTAATTTTGACAGTATAAGCAAAGCAGGAGAAAACAAGAGAAGTGTTGACACTTTATATCACAAAAAAAAGAATGTAGTAAGTTTGTTTAACTGCAGGGATGCTTTGTATTTCCCACTAAATTTTGTTTTTAAAAGATATAACTTTTTTCTGCGTCTCCATTTTTTGTGGATGGGTGAAGCAAAAAATAAAACTAAGCCAAACTAACAAAAGATGTTACATTGGTGGCCAGTAGACTAATAAACAAAATCTGTTGAGAAATTGCTGTGCATCTCAAAAAAACTCAGTTGTTTCATGTGGTTGCCATTTAATTGACCACTCAATTTTATTGCTAGGGCAACCTAGAAGTTTTTTCCTGGTAAAAAAGATGGTTTAAGATTACTTGACAGATGTGAGATTGCCAATGTGCCTGCTCAGCAAGGATCAGCAGATATCACATAAAATATCTGTTTGTCTTGCTGTGAAATGCCCCAAAAGCAGTTTAGCTCCCATTCGACTAAATCGCTTCAAAGGCCCAAACGAATGGGAATACCAACATTCTTCTGACAGGAAAGAAGAATCATAATTAGATAACGTAAAATTTAAAGTCTGGAGCCAAGTATAGCGGATTTACAATTGGAAAAACTTTGTATCAACTTACTATCTCATCTTCATTGGTTTATTGCATTTTGCCTGCTAACAGAAGTCCACTAGTTTTTGCGGCACCATTGCCATGGGTCTCTGCTTAGGGAATCAACATTCATCATCGTCTTTCCACTAATGTCATTACGTGTTTATCAATTTTATATGCTACTTTGGTTTACCAATCTTTTTTCCATAACTAGGTTAGTGTTTTTAAACTTTTTTCTTATACCACCCCCTCAACAGCTTACTGAATAGCAAATGGCCCCCTAGGCAAAAAGTTTAAACAGGCATATGGTTTTTATTGCTGAATAATAACGTTGCTGTGATGGATTAAGCTGGTGTAAAAAAGCCAAGTAATTAAGATAAAGTTGCATATTAGACAAAAAATGTTAAGTCTCCTCATCCGACAATGTAAAGACCAATGGTTTCGAGAGTGAGGTCTGCAAAGTCCTTAGAGCAGAGGTTCCTGAACTGGGGTCTGCGGACTTCTGGGGGTTCATGATGACTGCACAGGGGTCCATGTCTTTGTCCCAATCAGTCAATTAATCAATGTCTGTCCCAGTTAGCAGAAAGTCTCAAAAATTCACTTCTAATCAGACCGCAAGTGTCACCATTGCAGCAGGAAAACAGGTGTTGCTTTTTTTTTGGAGGGCAGCTCTATTTCCTTTCATATTTTAATTATTATTATTGGAAGTGAGTCGGATGACAAAAGTAATGCCACATGTAATTGGAGTCTGCAAAAAGGCAGATTTGCGAAAAGGAGTCTGCTAAGCAAAAAGTTTGGGAAACCTGCCTTAAAGCATGTAGAGCATTATCAAGAATTTGCTACAAAAGTTTTAGTCTATTCTAATCGTTGGTGAACTTTTTGAACGTAAAAATCGCTACTTTTGACATGATTTATAAAAGTTGGATAATACTATTTAAGGTACAGGTACTATTTGTCACCAGTATGACTATTTTGCCTTGCATCTAATTGTTGTTGTGAGAGATGGATCAGTGTTGTCCTAATTTTTTTTAAATTGCTTTTAAATCTTTGTTGCGATTTCTTTTTTTCTTTGGACTCTTGGACTCTGTGTTATTAGATCAAACCACTTCTCTCAATCGGATTACTTTTAATTTCCATCAGCTCAAAAAAATAGGGATTGGCGATTTTTCAATCCTTTTAAATCTGAATTTGCTCACAAATTATAGTTACCATATATTTTCCTCAAAACTTAATGGCTGTATTTGTGCTTCCATTGTGTTAGATGATCTTTGTAGTTTGACTGGGTGGGAAAGATAGGATTAAGGTCAAAAATCCTTATTGGCTTGTAGCAGGGGTGGCCAGACTTGCCTCACGCTAGAGCCTAATGTGACACTAAAACAAAATTTGGGAGAGCCACATCGCTACGTCACATTTTTAATGCATCCAAATTAAAAGTGAAAAGCTTTTTGGAGATCAAATTTATCAAACCCTAATTTGATGGTATTTTGCATCAACAATGTAGATAAAAATCTTTTGGAAGCAATGACTGTTTTCAGAGCTTGAATTCACGTAGGTCTATTTTGTATTCAAATTTAAGGGTGTTCACCTTTCAAAAGTGTATTAATTGACATTACTTTCAGGCTGCACAATCTGATGCCATGAGCCATTGATTGACTACCCCTGAGACAATATATGATTTATGAGAAATACTTGTTTGAAAACCACTCTATGCCACATTTGTTGGTGGCATGACCTGTTATATGACTCAAATTTGGTACCTATTTCAGATTTCAAACAGCTTGCATAGGCAAAAATTTGCCATTTCTCATGATAAAATCAAATCCTTTTGTGTTTCAAAATTGTTATAACCCATCGTTTTACATAGTATATAGTTTATGAGGTGTAGGTGTTTGAAAAGCCACTTTATGATTATTTGATGGTGGCTAACCTGCTGTCTGACGCAAATTTGACATTTGTTTAAGATTTCAAACAGCTTGCGTAAGCAAAATTTTGCTATTTCTTAATACAAAATCAAAAGTTTTGTGCTTTAAAAATGTTATGACCCATCCTTTCATGCACTGTATAGTTTTTCTTCTTTCGTCTGAGGGCTCATCACAAGTTTTTGGCTAGATATTGAAGCCAGTTCTTCATATCATAGGTCACGTTGTGAGGTTTTTGACAGTGTTAGGTGGACCAAGAAGATTGCAGTCAAACAAGATGTGTTATGCATTTCAAGTTGCAGCTCAGCCTGCATACTAGGCTGATGTTCTGAGTTTCCTTTTCTTCATTTATGTGCCAAAGTGCCCCACTCGAGCTTTAAGGCAATTTAGGGTAACCCACAGTTCCAAGGTAATGTCAGATCCAGGGTCAGCGTCAGCTACTTAGGGCGTTGGTGTTTAGCCCACTCTTTGTTCCATGCCTCAATGATATTGTAGTCGCAGTTATGGTGTTCTGCTGTGTGCCGGTAGAAGGGTTGACATGGCTTCAGACATTGTGGGTGCAGGTTCTGTGGGTCAGGTACTAGACTGTGCAGTGTGTGTCCTTTGTTGGCCGATGTGTGGTAAGATATTTTGTTGGTGACATAGTTTCTTTTCAGAAAAGTTCCATCAGCGATTCTTTCTCAATAGTGCCATTCAAAACGTCATTTAATTCAGGAGATAGTTTTTTGGCAGATAAATGTTCCCGGTGAAGAAGACAGTGTGTAATCAGCAGATTTTTGTTTGCCATGTCTCTGATTTTTGCAATTACACCCGAGTGACATTCCATCATGTTAGCAGTGCCGTCAGTACAAACACCAACACATTTACCCCAATCTAAACCCTGCTCTTGCACATAGTTACTAAGAAACCTAAATATTTCTGAACTGGTCGTCTGACCAAACTGCCTTGGTCTGACGGCCGTTAGTGTTTAATAATGGATCAGCCATAAGCATTTTCCAATTGAGATGTAAAATTGGAATATACAGGGTGTTCTAAAAGTCTTGGGCACATTTCAAGTCCTCATTTCTGCTGATCTATGAATGGTAGTTGAATGAAACTGTTGTCATTTTAATGCTAAATTCATTGAGTTTTTTAGTCATGCCGATAATTTTTTCATATATTTTTATGTAGCCTAAATAACTAAGATAACCTAGATCCACCAATGGCTTTCACTCAACCAGAAAAAGCGTTTTGTGTCCTTAAACTTTCAAAAACTGATTCAGCAATACTTGATGATTGTGTTCTCTTGCCCTGATATCCTAGGTCTCCAGATGTCACACCTTGCGACTTTATTTTGTGGGTTTCGTGAAAGCACTGGTCTATGCACCTCCCCCTTCCAAGAGATGTAGCTGATCTCAAGGCCGAATAACAGAAGTTGTTGCAACTTGCAACCATAGACAACACAATGCTGGAACGCATTTTAGCAGGAATTTGACTATGGGCTTGATGTGTGGTGTATGACTAACGGTGTTCACATTGAACATCTTTGAACATTCTATAAAAAACTTGAGACTGCAAGCTTTCAGAATATATCAGATGCATTGTTATTTCCTTAATAGTTTTTGACATATTCAATGTCAAAATGTGCCCAAGACTTTTGGAACACCCTGTATTTTGCAGACCAGCAGGGAAGTAGACACAGACCAGCGCTTAAGAAACACTGATTTAAAGGATGTAACAAAGCATTAACATTAAGAAGATAAAAGGGTATATGTCAGGAAGATTTTTTATGAATGAGTAAATAAGTTTTAAATTAAAACTTAGCGCTTTTTTCTGACACTTTCAAGATGAAGTAATGAGAACATGATGGCAGTAGATTGTTGTCATTTCAGCGGTTTTGGTTACAAGCTCAAGATCAACCGTTGCCACTCAATTTTTGCTTTTGATGTATTTTGGTTGAGTTTGCAGTTGAGAATTTGCATCATAAATATAACAAATTGACAGTTTTACATCAGTTTGTACTCAGCTGATCACCGAGGGTGATCTGATCACGTGCATAAAGATACCGAATTGTGTTGTAGTAACAGTGCTTAACCGTGATTAGGACGACTAATGCACAGCATAACATGGTAATTACTGAGGCGGTATACTCCTATGGGTTCAATAGCTGAGTCGGGGTGAAAAATAGTGATAAAAATCGATAAACAGTAACATCAGATCGATATAAGCACGAAGTTTGGCTGATTTTTTGATATTTTATTGGGATAAAAAAGCTTTACATTAGCTGCGTGGAATAGGCTATTTAATGAAATAAGCATTGATTGTTTTTTAATCTGAAACTTGCTACAAAACACAACATTGACATCAAGTCGAGTGTGTTTGGTTGTTTGGCAGATTCTAGGAAATGTTAGAGGCATTGAAAACATTAAGATTTACATGTCCCGCAGTGTTTTTCTAATTATTTAACTATGATTAAAAACAAGGTTTGCAAGATGATGTTAATATCGCATCGACTGTATTTAGATGTCCAGTGGATTCTGGCAAGCAGGGCATGCTGTGGAATGGAATAGATAGCATGACCTCCTGGCAAGTAGCAGAGGCATTTAAATTGTAGATATACACTTCCGGTGGGTTTTTTCTGAATATTAGCAATGATTTAAAACTTGCTCTGCAACACAGCATTAATGTCACGTTGACAATGTTTAGATGTCCGGCGGAACGTAGACAGTTTTTGAGGGATTTAAAATTACAGGTTTACCTGTCCAACATTTTTAAAAAAATATTTACAGCAGTTAAAAACTTTTTTGCAACATGACTTTGGCATCACGTTAAATATGTTTTGAATTCCAGCGGATGTGGGGAAGTTTTCAAGTTATGGATTTACATATCTGGCACTTGTTTCTTACATTTCATTGGGTTAAGCGTTTTCATTTGCTTCTGCAAATAGATGTCATGTCAATGTATATGATCGTTGTTTTTTATGGATCTCTTGCCAGTTGGAACTTATCATATGTTCAACTATGAGTACAATTACATTACATCGAATAAGATGTTCAGCAATTTTTTGGAAAATATTAAAAGTTTGAAAAGATATGGGTTATGATTAAATAAATCGCTAGCAAACAAATTTTAACATTACTCAATCTCTTTAGGTACTGAGCAGGTATTTTGAAATCGTTTTGGTTGCCACTCAATTAGCATTTACTAATAAAGTCTACGCAAACATGACAAAGTTGTGACTTCTTTGTTTTTGTATCTAATGTAGAGGTTTGAGCAAACTTTCAAGCTTGTTAGCGCCATAAGAATGAGATGGCCGTAAAGTATTTGGTTGTAGTTAATGTCATATGTGTTTACAAGAATAGTGTCCGTTCTTTTTTGTTGGGTTTTACTAGGTAAGCGAGGCAAGGTATTTCGTTTATTGATAACTCGTATTTTGAAGTTTTGTTTGCCTCTGTATGCTTTATCCTAAATCATTCAATCGGCTATAGGGCCTATTTCTTCATTGCCCACATTCACTATGATTCAGTTGATAAGACAAGCCACCAGATTCTAAGTGAATAAGCCTATCGAAATCACGTTTCATGTGTTGTGCAATAATAATTTATTGAAATTCATTTTGATGAAAATTATTTTCTCATTTCGATAATCTGTCCATATTTTATTTCATTTTTTCTCACAGAAATTGTTCAAACGATATTGGTTGTGCAAGTTCTGAAAGTAAAGCAGGATGGTTAGACTTATAAAGTGATGCTTTTACTAATATCTAAAGTTTGGAAAGAAACTGTTAAAATAAAATTGTGCTATGGAGTCTGGATTTGCTGTGATGATATACAAAAGGAAGGGGGTAGTCCCTGAGTGTGGAACTCCTTCTCTTTCCTTTTAGCCGATGAAGGGCAAACATATCTAGGGACCACAACTCAACAAACTTTAAGTTAATTCCCATTTTTAAGTGAGTCATGTCTCAAATTTGATAAGGATTCCAAGTAAAGTTTTCTTTTTTGGGGCAGGGATGGAATTAAAATAGGATTTTGATCTCATATCAGAATTTTTTTTCTACAATTGTAAAATAGAACAGATTTCTAGTAGTTAATGCATAAAATTTTTTTGCAGTGATGGCTAGCCAAGCCAGTCAATTTTTTAATTAATTGTAAAAGAAGCGGGGCACAGAAACTTAAATTGCCCGTTTCGTAAGATAAATTTTTGTGCAAAAATGATCGATGAGTATGACCAAAAAAAAGTTGCTTTTGCATTTGTATAAATTTTTTTCAAATTTTTTGGCTGGCGCAGGTTAGCTGGTTTTCAAATGTGTTACTAATTGCAGTCTGAGACTTATCAAGTAATGAGCTTTATCTTTAAAAAGCTGTTTTGTTTTTATTGATGGAGTGAGGGCTTTAGCTCATCTTGAATGCTATTCTTTTCACTCCATTCTGCCATTTTGTCTAGTTCACCAAGATTGAAGATAGAAACACAATAAAACACGTACCTACTATGGCTTGAAACTATTATTTCCTGCAAAAACATACGTGATTAAAACGTTTTTATTAAAACTAAAATAAGATTTCAAGTATAGCTTGAGATAAATGACATGAAGTAATTCGCAACATTCAAAACATTAAAATAATATTAAGCTTGTTGTGAACTGGAAACCAACTGGTTGACTTTGCTTGCAATACTACACTAGTTTTTTTTTTCATTTTTTGTTTTTTCAACAACGTCTTTTGATCTCACTTGCTGCAATGCTGCCAGAAGCAGAGGAGAAAAATTGTCATCATTTTAGGAGGCTTGAAAAACTTGAAATTTTTTTCACATTTCCGATGCATTAGAAACAAAATAGATTGAAAATTTTGCTGAAAAAACTATAAAAATTTTAACGGAAAAAAAACTTGCAATAGATTGCCAAAATTTTTTCACATGGGTAATTTTTCACTGCAAATCCGCTGGACATTTTTTGCAAATTGGCACTTTTTTTGCATTTAATTGAAACACTGATGCCCAGCATAGCTACCAGTCAGTTTTATCGAATTTTTAACACTAGTTCGGCAGGCTTTACTGGCTTCAACCAAATTTTGTTAAATATTAAAACACTATTTGCTACTTTTTTGTAATTGTATGCCTATTTGTACAACCTAAAGCCTCTGCCTGGGCACATGTTGCTTGGTCATGGCATAAATGCAGCCAGGCAAATAGCAAATTAACCCGAATTGGAGCACTTGCAGTTAAGTTATTACAGTAGCAGGGCCCCATTATTATTGTGTTTAATTTGCAGTTAAGTTATTACAATAGCAAGGACCCCATCGATATTGTGATCAGGCATGTGGAAGCAGTTATTTTTCAATCGCATCTGCTTCCACCAACAAAAAACAAGAAAACAACCATTAACAATTTTTTTAACTTTTGTGGGTCTGTAGCCTGCCTTCACTTTATCATTTTGAGGGGACAAAAACCTTCATTTATTGCTCTTACTTTACCTACTTCGCTTGAGTTTATTGTTCCAAACTACTCTGTGTTTCTTTTTCTTAGATATTGGAACTCGTGTTGAATGTACTCGTAGAACAGTGCTTTTCAATCTTTTTGTCATCGCGTAACCCCTAATGTACTTTTGCGTTTGTCACAGAACCCCCACTAACAAAAATTTAGAAATCACATATTGCTTGCAAGAAAATCAAATATTTCCTTACTACAATTCAAAAAATAATCAAACACTTCAAGAAATAGACAGTTATTACAAGTTTGTTCAATACTTACAATCACTTTTACAACAGTTAACTTAATGCTTTTCAGATGTAAACCTTATGACCACGTATTACAGCTCTCGACATTAGCCTGTCGTCACAACAACAAATTACACCATATAGCACTGATTTTCCCTCTCTATCCTCAACTAACTCTGACTTTGAGTTAACTTTAACTCTAATCATCATTACAAACTTTTTTCACTTCACTTTCATCCCGTGGCAATTTGCCATTGGGGCGCTGCAGATGACCAATTTTTTGGTTGTGTTCATCATGCAGCAAATCTTAGGCTAAGACACCTGGTGGAGGCCATCCCTCTCCAGGCCTTTCTGTCTGCCCCCAAAGCACATATTGACTCCGATCTTAATGGATAGTGAAGTGCAAAATTTCTGTTGTATATGTAGTATATACATGTAAGTCAAGCAAAATTGAACTGCACAAATCAACAGCTGCTTCCACGTGGTGGTGTGGTCCCAACCGGTTAAGCTAAAATGGCTGTTGGCCTTCCCAAGGGTCCCAGTTACCTTGTGTACTCCCCTCACACAAACCATTTTTTGCTGTGCAGCACCCTGAACGACTGCAGAAGGGTAGCACACAGCCTCTTTAAAATCAGCCTGTCTTCTGCCTTTCTCTTGCCTGTCTTTTTATTCTTCTCCTTCTCCTGATGAGTGGCAGCATTCATTCTAACCCTTGTCCCGTCTTTCCCTGTTCAGTGTGCGCTGGAAATGTGACCTGGCAGGGTAGGTCAGTGCAATGCTGCACATCTCTAATTGGGTTCATTTGAAATGCTCTCTCTCTCCGCTAGATTCAGAACTCTTGGTAGCTCTCACTCCTGGACCTGCCCTTCCTGCTGCATCCCTACTTTTTTTGGAGCTCCCACACCTATTAGCACTCTGACTTCCTGCTCGGAGTTCTCCAGCTGGTATACCTCCACTGCTTAATCTGGCCCCCTTCCGCAAGTGCAGCACTTGCACCCCACCCTCACCTTCAAACCTCTTATTCTTTTTTCGCCCAATTTGTATTTTCTCCCTCTGCACCCTCACCACCGCCTCATGCTTCTAGCTGTTTCTCTTCACCTCCTGCTTGTTCTTCGCCTTCCTGACTCCCTCAGGTTCTTCAATGAACTGCTGGGAATCTGTGAGCTAGGAGCACTAACCTGCTACACTTTGTTTTGTCTCATCCTGTTGACCTTGTTTGTTTCCACGAATCTAACCTTAATTCATCTTCCTCTTTCTGGACCCCTTGATTCTCTGCTCTGCGATCTGATTGCAGTCACTCCTGTTCTGATATTTCTTCTACTGATGTCACACACGCTAGTGGCAGCAGCATCATTTTTGTCAGGCAGGGCTTATCCTTCTCTGAGCTTTCTATCTCCTCTCTTTCTTTGCTTGACCCCTACTCTGATTATGTAGAGGTCAACATCTTTTTAACTACTCCTCACTCTCATTTCTTAATTTTTTTGCTCTCCCTATTTGCTCTTTCCTGACGGATGGCAGAACCGACTTCTTTTTTCTCTCCATTCTTTTCTCCCGAAATCTTTTCATTCTGGAGGACTTCAATCGCCATCACCCCCTCTGGGACTCAACGGGTACTTCTGACCCCATGGGAAGGAAGTATTTGACTGGGTCATCTCTTCTGACCTTCTCCCCCTAAATGACCCACACATACCTACTCTTCTTCATTGCTCCTCTGCAGTCACTCCTTTCTTGACATCTCCTTTGCTCTTTTCTCTCTCCCTATCTTGCTCCTGGGAGGTGCTTCAGAACCTGGGTTCTGATCACCTACCAATTGTACTAACTGTCCCTCTTTCTTCAGTCTTTTGCCCCAACAAAAGTCTCCCTTCCTTGAAATTTCTGGAAGCTCACTGGGATGACTTTGCATTTTACTTTGACTGTCACTGTCCTTCTGCAGAGGAATACTCGTCTCTTTTTCTTTCCTTTGCTGCCATTCTCTTTACTTCTTTGACACTGAATGCCTTCCTTACAATCTGGTGCTCTGGACAGACGGCTATGTTCCATTCCTTTTGGCAAAGATGGCTCTGGCGTACTTGCCAACTACTCTCTCTGTGGCACTGAGGCCACTCTTTTCAGCAGGCCCAGTATGCTCAAGTTTTTATGCTGAAGCCTACACCATTCTGCATGCTCTTTGCTGGTCTCTGCAGCACCAACAAGTCTCCCACTTCTCTTCTCTTATCTGATTCTCTTTCTGTTCTCGCCACTTTGTCCTTTCCTCCACCTTTCCTTCTACTTTAATCTCTGGCAGCAACTGTTTTGTCTCTTCTGAATTCTCAGGCTACAATGGGTGCTGGGATACTCATTTCTCCTGGGCAATGACTTAGCTGATGAGCTGTCCAGACGGGGAGTGCTACTTGTTCCCTCTGCAATTCCTTGTAGTCTCTCATCTCTTTTCTTGGACTGGAGGCGTCCTGTCTTTTCAAAATTCTTTGACACACCGGTTCCCTTGATTTCCACCAAGGAACTTGTGCTTGTACGTCATGTTCACTGTGTTCTCTCTCGTCTACGCTGCAACAGACACTGCCTTCTGTTAAGCTCTTATCTCTCTAGGATTGATAGAATCGAGAATCCTTCTTGCAGACACCTCTCATCTCATTCTGCACTGTCCAGCTATGGACTCTTTGCGCTGCTCACTCTTTGGCAACTCTTGGTTTCTTTAAGACCTCTGGTCCAGGCCCTGGTAAGTTGCTCGGCTTCTGGGCCTCGTGGTCTTCTGCCATCAACCCATCCTTTGGTAGAGGTCAGGTAACAATAACAACAGCAAAATTGAAATTACATGTGCACTATTGCATGACAAAGGGAGTTAGCAAATTCAGACATTCTTAACGTTGTAAACAGAATTATGTCACAATCTGCAACTTGGTATCACAAAATTCCATTACTGTTTTTATATACGGAACACTACTGCATACAAGAAATCAATATACTAAAACAAGAAATAAATACTAGTAATAAATGAAGAACCTATGCAGTCTAATCACAGAACACAACTGCATGTTTTGCAAAACTCTTGTTGAAGAGCACTGATGTGGAATGATCAAGTTGTTTCTGTTGTGAGTAGTTTTTTTTCAACGTTTTCAATCCCACAACCAAGGTTAGTTAAGTTTAATTAAATCATGATTTTATTAGCTACGTTTGATTGTCCAAACTACCTTTTTCTTACCCGTAATCGATATAAAAGGTGATGCTAGTTTTACTTTTTCTTGTTCTCTTGCACTACTGATATCGCACGTTCGTTCAGACTTATAGTGCAACTTCACCATTTAACCCTTTGAGCGTTAGTTATTTTTTCAAGGAATCTGTGGAAGATTTCTAAGGATTTTTTTTATAGTTTATTCTCACACAATTTGTTTATAATAATACAATTTACGGTTCATAAATCGATGTATTAGCTACGCTGTCAGTCAGTATTCCTTCACGTCAACAGGCAAGCGCCTCAAATGAGTACTTTAACGTTCAGTCGACAAACAAGTCTTTGACTCAATTGAGTACTTTAACGTTCAAAGGGTTAATCCACATTGGGAAATGGACAAAACTTTTTCGCCAAGTTACTCTTCAAGTCAAATAACCTATGTGGCAGCAGAAGCAGTAGAATTTTTGCACTTTCGCTTCCACATCCCTGATTATGATCAACTCGCAGTTAAGTTATTATGATAGCAGGGCCCCCCATCAGAACAATAATGCTATCAGTTGAGCCAGGACCAGCTTCACCCAATTGATATTTGTGAGAACAGGTATGAAAAGTTAATTTGTTGTTGATGTATGCAATTCTCATTTCTAAACCAAAGGTACCGTTTTTGTAATGGAAATTGAATATATACCTGAAAAAAACGTTACAGGGAGTTTCACTTAGCTGCTATTTTTCTCCCTAAGTTTCTGAACTTCATGGCTATGTGTTTCTTGCCTTGTGCAGTACTTAGGAAATGAACTTGCTTACAATTTAAGCAACCAATCATTTAAAAAGTTTTATTCATTCATTTTATGAAATGCATGGAAGCAATTTCAAAGTTATGCAGTAGAGAGTGGGGGGCACCAAAGTGATTGATACGTAATTTTAAGAATAACTCGTTAAATATTAGGGCCACTGCTCACAGCTTCTTCATTATTGTATGCCTATTTGTACAACCTAGAGTCTCTGGCTGCATGGATGTTGCTTCGTCCTGGCATAAACACAGACATGTAATGTGTAAACTATTCCGAAATAGAGCACTCACACTTAAATTATTAAAATAGCTGGGCCCTCATCAGTGATGTCAAGGTTAAGAATTTTAAATCAGCCTTTTATGCTAGTTTCACATAATTGCAAAGAAAATGGATTCAAGATTTAGATGATACGTAGGTTAAATATAATATTTTGTTGCAAAAGATAAAACAAAAGCATCTTTATTTCCCCTCTTTTTTGCAAGGGAGTCACCAATGTTTTGCTTGGAGTAGGTTATTTTTTGAAATTTTTGAAAACTTGATAATTTAATGAATCTTTTTGAAAGTTTTGATACGTGATGCCAAAGACATGCTTTTGAAAAAGAAAAGATAAAATATACCAAAGGACTTAGTTTTTCTAGAAATTGCAATTTTGTGAGCTCAGCCACCAAAGTTTTTTGTATTTTTGACCAGTAGCAGTAGGCTATCTTTAAAAATTTTTAGAGACTATATTTTGTGATGAATCTTGGAAATTTAGATAAATAATGCCAAAACAGAATGCTTGCGAGAATAATTGTGGAAATGTACCAAAGAACTAACTTTTTCAAGAACTTGCAAGGTGCCTAGGAGTGGCAGGAAAATCTTTCAATTAAAATAGAAAAATAGTGTATGGCAACCAATTTCTGATCAACCATTATAAAATAATCCTTATCCCAAACTTATTGAAGTTAACATATTGCTTGAAAGCAGATTTCCTACACTTTCAAACGGCCTTAATTGTTAGTACTTTATTATAATCTTTGTATATTAAAGTTATCTGTTTTTACTAAGCTTACCACTTTCAGGAGAGAGTAAAAAGTTACATTTACCGGTGTTTAAGTTCAGCTTTTTTATATAAAAGTTAATAGCAATCATACATGTTATATATTATTGGAATTGCTTTAAAATTAACTTGAATTTTGAAAATCGAGTTTGAAGCAAGTAGAAAAAATGAGAAAAGGCTCATATTGCTCAATGAAGAATCTGTTGTTGCATCGTCAATTCAGCTTTAATTTTTCTAGATTTTTTTTTCAAGAGCACTTGGCTAATATCTACCAAAAAAGCATATAATCATGCTTCCGCAAACAGTATTTTTTGAGTAAATTAAGAAAATAAGTTTTACAGTTTATTGTTAATTATGGCGTCATGTGAAATGCTAAAAAAGTGAAATTTGTTAAGGTTAGTGAGTCGGATACTGGCTTTTGCGTTTCTCAGTCAGTAATTATGTTTTCAAAAACTCTGTGGCATTATGACGTCACAAACCCGCTTATGGCGCTTATCCCGGGTGATGATCATGCCAAGTTTGATGCTCTTACATGCAGTAGTTTTGGAGGAGTTGAAACACACACGCATACACACACACACACACACACACTTACACACTCACATACACAGAGAGAGAGAGAGAGAGAGAGAGAATTGTGCTTTGTAATGGGTGCGAAAGCTACCTTACCCACTTTTCACAGACTTTTGAATACCCCAGGTAAACAATGAGCTTCACAACGCAGCTTACACTTAAAGCATGTGTTGTAGCAGCAAGTGCATTAATTGTAATGCATTTGTTTTTATTAACCAATACATCTGCTTAATCAACTTCAACAAAATTGTGAGCAGAAGATGGCCTACCACTTCTTGGCCCATTGCAAAGATTGCTTTAACCAAATCTGTTGCTGTCTATCATGGATTCGCTTCACTCACCTAGTCTACTATATCGTGTCACACACCTGCTTTAGTCTTCTGCTTATAGTCAGAACAATTTCTTTGTGAAACAGAGAAACAAATTCAATTACAACTAGTTGCTTCAGCCAAGATTGCTTTGGGCCTATCATCCAAATTTTGCATTTTAACAAATAGATAGAATGGTAGCATTAACTTTGAATTGCAGATTGTTGTAGTTTAAACTCTTCTTTCTTTTAAAAAGACTGCAAACAGATGTTGGTTAAATTAATGCTGGTGGAACAAATGAAGTCAGTATTTTTTCTGAGCGCTACTTGTATTATTTACTAAACTACTTTGATTAGATTTACAACTGCCTACACTTTTATCATTTTGTCAGAAGCTAATGATTAAGCAGGGTAAGCTAGCTTTTAATTATTTTAACAATCAGACAACAGAGACATGTTGTTGTTGTGATTACCCCCTTCTCTTCCTCAAGATGGAGGTACGGCAGGAACGGCAATTTAGATTCATGCGGTCAACCCAATTGAATTAGGCTAGGGGAAAGATGGCAGCTCATTTCGAACCATTCATGAGTGAGTGGTAGCTACATCACCAACAAGGCAGACTGCCATTGGTGGTTACTGAAGAGTTCCCTTTTACAACATGCTGGGTTAGCAACTTCACAATTGTAACCTGGTGAAGTATGGCTGGGCCACTTGTCTGTCACATAAAGGTGGAGGCATCACATTAAGTGTCTTGCCCAAGGACACAACAAGCAAGCTTGCCGGCTTGTTCTCCACACTATACCTTGTTTATGCTGAGCACCAGGCAGGGAAGCAGGGAATACCATTTTTTTAAATCTTTTGGTATGACTCGACTTAGGGAATGAATCCGAGGTCTACCGACTACAAAGAAGATGCTCCAACCATTAAACCATTGTGCCAGTAACAAAGAGACATCGCAGTTTGCAATTAAAAATGAAATATGAATGTGGATGTGTGCAGTCCTTCAACCGTGGGTGATAGGGATGCAGCCATACACATACACACATGTATACTAAATTTGATTTTAAGTTGATCTCCAAAAAGGAATATTAACTAAATTTGATTTTAAGTTGATCTCCAAAAAGGAATATTTTCACCATTTCATAAAGAAAAATCTAAATTTTCTGTTTTTTTAACAAAAAAAACAAACTTTTCTTAAGATCAGAGAGTTGTGTACTTAAAACGTTCATCTCTAAAAAAAGAATCACATTAACAGAAAAGGCGTTACCATTTAAACACAAAATTTTGTACAAAATGAAAAAGGTTTGCATTCAAAAAGTTGATCTCAAAACATATATCTTTTTTTCCTTATAAGGGTAAAATATTTTTCTGATTTTGATCAAAAGTTTTGCTTGAGTTCAGTAGTTTTGCATTCACATAGTTGATTTCTAAAAAAAATCTTCACCTTTGTATGTAGAGAAAAGTTCCTCAATTTGAACAAAAGTTTGCTCAAAATGAGAAAGTTTTCCATTTAAAAAGTTGATGTTTAGAAAAAAAATGTTTTTACAGTTGCACAAATTGAAAAAAACTATAATTGGAGCCATTGGTAGCCATGAGACAAAATAAACTCTGCCTCCAATATCGATAAGGTTGTGCACCTCTAATAGCAAAATTTCTGTGATTTAAGCTTCTAACATTGAGGTTGGTTTAAAACAACAGAAGTTTGATCCCAAGGCTATTTTAAACAACAAAACAAAGCCCTATTGGAGGCATCATGTAAAACTGCGTTTGAAATTTTTAAGCAAACTCTTTTAACTTTACTTGTTTTACGAATTGATGGAGGTTTGCCATTATTTTAAGGATGCAAAAGTTCCGCCAGTTACACAAGTTTGGAAATTACTGGTTTACAATGCAGCTTGTACATTGTGCAGTGGCATATATCATGACTAAACAGAAAGTTTGCTTCCTTTCAATCTCTGCCTTGGGTGTCAAATATAGCTTGCTCTCGAATGTGATGTAATTTTCCAATAAAGACCAGGCCAAACAAATGACAATTATTAACTGTTTGCCCCTTCAAGCTCTAAACTGATTTCATTTTTTCAAAAAAAATGAGTTATCTATGTACAAATTTTCTTAGACAGGATCTAGGATTTGACTGATTATAAAAAGCAACTTAGGTGCTTTTTAATGCGTTAACTGTTGCCAAGTCTCTTCCTATTTGTGATCTGATTCTGAAACATTTGCAGTGAAAATACAATGAGTGGATTTGACGATAATCCTTTTGCAGACCCTTTTGCAGATAAATTCGTTCAGCAGCATGAGCAAGTGAAGGAAACTAATCAAGCAACTCTAGAAGACTTTAATCCGTTTGGCTCTTCTGCTACTCATAGTGCAGATCCTCCTGCTGTTGTTGTACCGTCTGGTCCTCCACCTCCCTTTAAGAATTATGGAAGTTCAGAAAATAACCTGTCTGCTCCTCCTGTTTCAGCACCTGATCCTGCTCCAGTTATTCCAGGACACGAAGACCTTCTTCGTCAGCAAGAAGAACTTGAAAGAAAGGCAGAAGAACTTCAGAAAAGAGAAGAAAGTTTAGCTCAACAAAATTACCAACCTAGACGAAACAACTGGCCTCTTTTGCCATCGTGGTCTCCAGTTGGTCCTTGTTTTTACCAAGACTTTGCTACTGATATACCAGCGGAGTTTACATGGACTGTTAGAATGGTGTATTACCTTTGGATTTTTCATACATTTTCATTATTTGTCAATATTTTTGCATGTTTAGCCGTATATATTGTTTGTAAAAAAGACTGTGCCACCTCCTCCACAACTGGATCACAGTTTGGACTGTCTATTCTGTGGTTTTTGCTTGGTTCCCCATTGTCTTTATGCTGGTATCGGCCATTGTACAGTGCATTCAAAAATGACAGCTCCTTCAGATTCTTCTGGTTTTTCTTTGTTATGTTTTTCCAAGTAAGTGATGTTTTTTGGACCATAGTTGCAGGATTTCTTGGTAGTTGGTAGTAAAAACAATATGGCTGAAGAATGTTTACTAGCATAGTGGCCCCGTTCTTTTTGCAGTGCAATGTGGTTTTTCAAGCTTACATGACAAACATTTAAGGTGACCTAAATCATTCTGCACCAATGCAGTGAAAAGTGGTTCTTCAAGCTTACATGATAAACATTTAAGGTGACCTAAATCATTCTGCACCAATCAACAGCCGCCTCAATGTGATGGTGCAGTCCCCGACCCCATTTGGATTGATTCAGAATGGCTGTTGGCCTTCCTGAAGGTTCCAGTTACCCCGGACACTTCCCTCCATTTTTTCTCCATGCTGCTCTCTGAACGACCGCAGAAAGGTAGCACACAGCTTTTTTTTGATTGGTTTCCTGTCTTCTCCTGCCTTTCTCTTGCCCGCCTTCATCTCCTATTTTTTCTCTTTTGATGAGTGGCAACATTCATCCCGACCATGGACCCATCTTTCCCTGCTTAGTGTGCACTGGAAATGTGACGTGGGGGGTAGATCAGTGCAATGCTGCACCTGCTTCAAATGGGTGCATTTAAGGTGCTCACTACTCTCCCTCTCCAAATTCAGAACTCTTGGCAGCTCTCACTCCTGGAGTTGCCGCCCCCCCCCCCTTCTGTGTCCCTACTTGTAGCACTGTGACTTCTTCCTCAAACTCCTCCGACCTGTATACTTCCACTGCTTAATCTGGCCCCACCCTTGCCTTCAAACCTCTTATCCCCCTTTTGCCCATTTTGTATCTTCTCCCTCTGCTCCTTCACCACTGCCTCTCGCTCCTGGCTGTCCTTCTACATCTCCTGCATCCTCTTCCCCCCCTGACTCCCTCAGGGTTCTTCAATGGAATGGTGGTGGTTTTCAAGCCAAGAGCACTGAACTTTTTTTTCGTCCTATCCTGTTGTCCTTATCTGTATCCAGGAATCCAATCTTAACTCATCTTTCTCTTTCTGGACTCTCTACTCTGCGTTCTGATCACACCCACTCCTGGTCTGGCATTCTTTCTTGTGATGCCACACATGCTAGCGGTGGCATCATTATTTTTGTCAGGCAGGGCTTATCCTTCTCTGAGCTTTCTATCTCCTCTCTTTCTTTGCTTGACCCCTACTCTGATTATGTAGAGGTCAACATCTCTTTTAACAACTCCTCACTCTCATTTCTTAATTTTTTTGCTCTCCCTATTTGCTCTACCCTGACGGATGGCAGAACCGACTTCTTTTTTCTCTCCATTCTTTTCTCCTCCCAAAATCTTTTCATTCTGGAGGACTTCAATCGCCATCACCCCCTCTGGGACTCAACAGGTACTTCTGACCCCATGGGAAGGAAGTATTCGACTGGGTCATCTCTTCTGACCTTCTCCCCCTAAATGACCCACACATACCTACTCTTCTTCATTGCTCCTCTGCAGTCACTCCTTTCCTGACATCTCCTTTGCTCTTTTCTCTCTCCCTATCTTGCTCCTGGGAGGTGCTTCAGAACCTGGGTTCTGATCACCTACCAATTGTACTAACTGTCCCTCTTTCTTCAGTCTTTTGCCCCAACAAAAGTCTCCCTTCCTTGAAATTTCTGGAAGCTCACTGGGATGACTTTGCATTTTACTTTGACTGTCACTGTCCTTCTGCAGAGGAATACTCGTCTCTTTTTCTTTCCTTTGCTGCTACTCTCTTTAGTTCTCTGGTACTGAATGCAGCCAAATCTTCCATTCCTTTTGGCTGCATCAAACGCCATCCTAAAGCCTGGTGGTCTGCTGAAGGGGAAGAAGCGGTTAGTGAAAGATGCAAGGATTTTGCTGCTGCTCACAGAAGTGATGAAGATCGCCAGGTTACATCTCCGCTCACCGACGTGCCTCATCTGCATTGCCAAGGCTGGGGCATGGCAGATGACTTGCTCTTCTCTTTTACCCAAATATAACC
The DNA here is from genome assembly GCA_963675345.1 of Trididemnum clinides. Classification (NCBI taxonomy): domain Eukaryota; kingdom Metazoa; phylum Chordata; class Ascidiacea; order Aplousobranchia; family Didemnidae; genus Trididemnum; species Trididemnum clinides. The sequence continues at coordinate 16,423,778 of OY776302.1, forward strand.
CTAAATCTGTATGCTCTTTTCTTTGCTCTGTTGCTGCCTCTTCCTCCTCTCCTAACTTCCCCAACTGTTCTTCTCCCAGGGAATCGGCTTCGGTCTTTGGTGATTACCTGAGATCCCACTCTTCCATCTCCAAGGCCAAAGGCCCTGCGTAGCAGAGCCAGAGACTACCTTTCTGAGCTTTGCCATGCCACGTGCCCTGAGGAGTCTCACTCTTCCTTCTGCTTTTTTTTCTCTCCTGCTGAATTTCTTGTGGCTGCCTCCAACCTTTCCCCCTCCACTGCCACTGACCCAGACAAAGTTGCCTATTCTATGCTAAAGCATCTTCCTCGCTCTGGCATGGATTTTCTTCTTCACATTTTCAATCTTTCCTGGTCTTTGCATTACTTTTCTTTCATCTGGAAGACATCTTCTATTAATCCCATCCACAAGATGGGAAAGCCTCTTGATTCTCCTGCTTCCTTCCAGCTTATCTCTCTCACCTAATGTATATCAAAGCGTTTTGAACTTATCATACTATATTGTCTACTCATCTTTCTGGAGTCTTACTCCATTCTCTCTCCCTGCCAGTCTGGTATCTGCCCTGGACGTTCTACTCTAGATCAAATTCTTTATCTTTCTCAGTCCATTTTGGATGGACTTAACAAACCCAGACCAGGCTCTCAAACGATCCTCTGTACTATTGATTTCTCCAAAGCTTTCGACTCTGTCTAGCATCCCACCTTTTTCCGTAAACTTATTTTGGCTGGCTTCCCTTCTTGCTTTGCTTGTTGGACTCAATCTTTCCTTTCCGACTGGTGCGCTTGCATGGTTTATCAAAATCACCAAAGTCGTTCCTTTCGAGTTTGTTGAGGTGTTCCACAAGGATTCATTCTTGTCCATGTACTTTTATCTCTTTTCATCAATGATCTTTTTGCTTCACTGCCTTCTTTCTTCAGTTATTCACTTTATGCTGACAATCTGGCCATTTGGTCCTTCTCCCTCTTGGTCCCCACTGCAGTGGAGGCCACATAAGGAGCTCTGTTTCGATTAGAGTGCTGGCTGAGTGCTGGTGTCTTCCTCTGAATCTGAGCAAATGTGAGGCCTCCTTCTTCTCAGTGGATCCCCACCAAGCTAATCTCCAACCCAACCTCCTACTCAACTCCCGCCTCCGTTTCAATCCTACTCCAACTTTTCTTGGGGTCACCTTCGACCACACTTTTCTTTTCTAAACATGTATCTTTACTAAAGGTCAAGTTTTTCCCACGTCTCAAGGCCTTACACTGTATCTCAGACTTCCTCATGGGGCTCCTCTATGGAGTCTCTCTCTCTCCTTTATAAAGCTTTTCTTTGGCCACTTCTCACATATGCTTCACCCAGATGGTTTCCTTTCCTGAGCGTTACCAATATTACCAAATTATAATGCCTCTATCGAGCGGCCAGTCGTGCCATCACCGGCTGCCTCTCGTCCTCCCCTATTCCACTTCTACTCTCCAAGACTTCTTTACCTCCCTATGAGTCACCCTGACTCATTTCATTCTTTTATTTTATGAGTGGGCTCTTCGTTTCTCAACCTCCTTTTCCATTTCAGATTTGGCCAGATTTGGAGTGAAACCAAGACTCTGCAGATCGTCCCAGAGAGCTTTTGCATCCACTCACCCACTCATGCTTCCTTTTACTTGTTCTAGGGTGACTCTTCTTGCTTGCCCTCCCTCTCCTCTGAACTTTCCTTCATTGTGGAGTACACCCTTTCCTCTCCATTTTTTCTCTGTGATCCTCCTCTCTCGCACACCTTGACTCTCTCCCTCCTCATGATCTGGTGCTCTGGACAGACGCCTCTGTTCCTTTTCCTTTTGGCAAGGGCAGCTCCGGCATACTTGCCAACTGCTCACTCTAGGGCACTGAGGTCACTCTTTCCTTTTCAGCAGGCCCAGTATGCTGAAGTTTTTCCTCTAAAGCCTGTGCCATTCTGCACGCTCTTTGCTGGTCTCGGCAGCACCAACAAGTCTGCCATTTCTCTTCTCTTCTCCTATATGACTCTCGTTTTGTCCTCGCCACCCTGTCCTCTCCTCCATCTTTCCTTCTGCTTCAATCTCTCTGGCAGGAACTGTCCTCTCTCCTGCTGTTCTACCAGGCTACAATGGGTCCCCAGACACTTATTTCTCCTGGGTAACGATGCGGCTGATGAACTGGCCAGTTGGGGAGCACTACTCGTGCCCTCTGCAAAATCGTGTAGTCTTTCTTGTATCCACTCTTTTTTCTCGGACTGGAGGCATACTGTCTCATCAAAGTTCTTTGACGCACAGGTTCCCACAATTTCCACCAAGGAACTTGTGCTTCCTTGTCATTCTCGCTGTGTCCTCTCTCGTCTATGCTGCAGCGGACACTGGCTTCTGTTTAGTTCTTATCTCCTTAGGATTAGCAGAATCGAGAATCCTTCCTGAAGCACCTGCAGGCACTCATCCTAGGACACCTCTCATCTCATTCTGCACTGTCCAGCTACGGACTCTTTGTGCTGCTTGAATGCTCTTTGGAGACTCTCTATCTCTCTATGACTTCTGGTCCAGGCCATGGGGAGTTGCCCGGCTTCTGGGGCTTGATGGTCTTCCCCATCCCTTGGAATCTAAATCGGGTAACAACAACAAAGGGTCGGGTAACAACAACAACAAACTAAATCATTTGAACTATGTGTTAAATATCAGTCAAGTCTTGGTTTTATGATTTTCAATGTCTTTTCGGTGAAAAGTGTTGTAAAATTCAAAATGATGAAAAATCATGTGACCTACGTTTTCCAGTCACTTTGATCATCACAGGCTTATATTCCCAACTATTAGCTAAGTCCTAGGTTGGAAACCAGCAGCTATTGTGCCGCTTGTAGGGGGGCCATGATTGCCCCATCTTTTTGTTTTTGGTAAAATCGCAACAGTGTTGCTAAGAATGTCATTTTCCTTAAACGTAGAATTTCTTTGTTTCTAAATTTAACTTCGGTGGTGATTTTGTGTACCATGGGTGACAATTTTTTAAAAGCACCAATCCGTTTACCATGCTTCACTGCTGTTATTTACCTATAGTGTTTGCTCAAACTTCTTTGGCAACATGTTTTGCCCTCGTCATGATATACCGGTAAGCTTTGAGCCATGAAAAATGTGGTGGTGTTTTCAGCATTATATATGCTATAGATTCACCCGAACTTTTTTGTAAAAATCAGCTGTTAGTTGAAGTCATAACATATTCGTGCATCTTGGTAAGGCATACACGATTTACCAGAAAACCAAGCAAGATGGTGATTTTGGTCGAACTGTATCTTTTAATTAAACATAGTTTCGTCTTTCAAATTCATATGTTTTTTTTGCGGCTACTAGCTGTAATTTAACATTATTCAAAACTGTTATTGATTAACTTTTTTGGCCGTAAACATAAAAAATCAAGAAAAACGTAATTTCGTTTATAGTTTGTTAATGTCTTCGTGTAAGAGTGCAAAACATATGTTTCAGCAACCTGTATGATATACAATCATGTTATGTGCATTTATTTTGGAAGCTAAAAAAATTTTGCTGCGCCATGATGGTTTCGATTTCGTTGTAATGAGTTCGGATGGCTCTTTATTTTCACGTTGCTGGCCTTTGGGCTAGGCCTCACTTTTATCCATAGAGCTGTACACTAATGGTGTTCATGCAGTAATGCGAATGAGCTCCTGCTCTATTTTCTAGTCTTTAGTAAGATTGGCTGAACCCTCCAGACGTACTGCTCAGGCCCACCGTCTCCCTACCACATTACAAGTGCAGAAATCCCATCCAGGGCCTGTTTTAATAGCGCAAGTAGCAAATAGCTATTTTTTGTTTATTCTATTCCTGCTGTGCCGAGTTCCCCGCTGGAAAGCTGTAAATACCATTTTTAAGAAGTCGTTGGCATGATTCGATAGATGTTTGGACCAGCATCCAATTGCGCTTCAAGCGGATGCTTTGACCGCTATTCCATTGAAAGAGTGACTGATATTGATTTTTTCCTGAATTTCCTAAAACAGTGCTGCTCTCTACAATCGCCGTAAAACAACAAACCAACTCAAATCGATACCTATTTAGCCTTGCTCGAATTACAAATCTTAAAACTTAATTGTCTCATGGATAGCAATGCGATACACGTTATTCGGAAAACTTAAGTCATGTGACGTTCTCTTACCCTTGTTATTTTGAGACTTGCGTTTTTTTTTTATTTACTTGAAGCCTCTTGAGCACAGAAGAAGGACAAGAGAACGACTGTTCAATCGATTTTTTTGTATATTTTTTAACGCTCATTCGATTTTATTGTGAAAACCTTTGTTGGGTGCTTAAGGTTTCATGGTAACCAAACCCTGTGCTCAAATGGGTGCGTTTTTTAAAAACAGTTCACTAAGATCAAACTGTGACTCCTGTCTAGCAGGGTAACAGTTTATGAAAGTTATACAAGTGCCCAAGAAACTTGATTATGAGCGTAGAATGTAGTGCCTATTTGCAAATTTTGTACCTTCGATGCCAGATGCACTGGAAAGACGAGTAGATGAGCAAAAGCTTTGCATGCCCAGGCGTGCCCTTTAATTTTAAAGCTCGTTTAATAGTCAAAAAATAATCTGTTCAAAATGAAACTGTTTTGAGGTGGGTTTAGTTTTGTCGTTTCGTACTCTGTGTGGCAAGCACTGCTATTCGTGTCTAAATCTAAAATATGTTCTAATGACCCTGTTTTCAGATTATCCTCTATGTTATCATGGCGGTTGGGATCACCGGTTCAGGTTGGGCTGGCTGGATCGTCACCATATCAATGGGGTTTCCCAGCAACACTGGCGTGGGAATTTTTTGTGCAGTCGTCTCTGCGTTCTTCACACTTCAGGCTATTGCAGCAGTGATTTTACTTAAAAAGGTAGCTGCAGATAAATAAGTTGTATCGTGGTAAACTAAGCTTGAATCAGACTTGGCTTTGGTCGGTTCCAACCTATTTTGGCTAGAATATGCTGCATCTTTGTTGAAGTGCGGCAAGCTTTTGTTGGGAAAAGCGCCGCAATTTAATGTAATCACTTGGTGCAGTAAAAAACACGATCATCAAGTAACCGCAATACACAAAACATGGCAATATCACAAACAATTTACGACTTCAACGAGTTGACTCTTATTTAAAAGTTAGAGAAGATTTAAAGAATTGTTATAAAAAAAAAAAAAGTGGAACCAATGTCGTTCGAAAACACCTCTTTCAAATAAGCAACAAGACTTTACCATACACTAAAAGAGTTTTTAGACCATCAGAAATAATGGTGAACACATTATGAAAAATAGTAATGAATACCTACGATACTAGGTTTTCCTAGAACTTGCATACCAAAGACTGAATAGGTAATAAAATTCTAGCATTTTTAATTTTTCGGCCTTAAAATTCTAGCATTTTCAATTTTCCAGAGGAACCTTGAAGTATAATAATTCTGTCTGCATTGATTAACATTATATATTAATTTTTCTTTTTAAGGTCCATTCTATTTACCGTTCAACTGGTGCCAGCTTTGAGAAAGCTCAGCAGGAATTTTCAACTGGTGTTATGAAGAATCAAGGAGTAAGAAATGTTGCTGCTGGGGCTGTAGAAAGTACAATACGAGGCAGCTATTAGAAAAAACATGGCTGGAAGGGCTTGAAATTGTCCTTACCAACTTTGATATCTCCCTGCATTTTATGGTATGTGTCAGCTGTATGATCTATTGTAAACAATCATTATACTACTTAAGGCAGTTGCCTGTGCATCTTCAAAGATGTAGTACTATCTATGTCATATCTTTTCAATCTGTATCAAATCAGTTAATGATATGTAAAGCTTTTGATGTTATTACACGAAATAAACAGAATGGTCACGCTACTCCCAGAAAGTCGGAGGCGATTGTTGGCCACTCATCGCTGTTCGCTCAGTTAACGATGAGGCTACCAGCATGCAATATGCATTCACGATTGGTTCCAAAAAGGCTGTCGCTCTCTTTTGGCCTGATCTTGATTAGATTTACGGTTTGAACCTTAGTTATCTTTTGAAGCTGTGCCTCCATCCCAACAGAAAGAAGAGGTGTAAACAGCAAATAAACAGAACACCATATTCAATTGAATGATATTAGTGGTTCTGCTGAGTTGATGCAAAACCTACTGAATCATACGAGGAACAGAAAGCCGCATTGTGCTTTCGATCCATGCTTAGATCTCGGGCCTGTGACTGGTTTACTTTTTGCACGCGCTTTTTCTGTTTAATTGTCTTAGGTTTTGAAAATAGATGTACAATTTGAGCAGTAATGTAGTGTGCAGTTGTATTTTACCTTGCTGTCTTGCAGTTCCTGTCGTTTGTTTCTGCGTAGCCTTTTCACATGCGAAAGGAAGAACGCCGAATTTCAACCATTCAGTGTTGTATGCTCTATCATAATTAATTAAAAGTAGATGGTATTCTTGTAGTTTATCCTAGCTTCCTCAAACAGTTATATGGAAGCTGGTATGCAAAATCATTTTGTGAGGAAATTGCTAGGAAACCAAGTACACAGGTTTAAAATTTTTCCAGTCTAATTTGAAATCATGCTTAGAGCAGCATTTCTCTTTTAATATTTTTACATAAGTTTTGTTTATTCGTCTTTTCTAGCCCGTAGCCCTTATGAACCTCTGCTTGGTGTGTGGTCTCGCATCACTTCGCAGTGTCCAGAATCCACCCAAATGGAATGCCTTGTTGGCGTGGAGGCTAATTTATTACTTTAGAATCAGAAAGATGTTTTCCAGTTTTGTTCACGTTGCGTATTTTTTTGATGTGTTGTTTGTCAAAAACACTTGAATTTGTACCCAGATTATTTTCGCCTACTTTATGCCGCCTCTTAACGATTCATGTGGTCAGTGCTCATCATGATTTGTATTCAACATAATCATCACTGCCTTGTAAATACTATCATGTATATAAAAGCATATTAATTGCGATCTGCATTAGCAACAGTGGATAGTTTCATCTTGTAATACAATTGACTGCCGTTTTAAGCTTAAAATGACAAAATAAGTCATTTCCTTGTGGCCTTCACGCTTGAAATGCTGATTTGTATGTTTAAATAGCTGCATGCTTTCTATGCGTTAATTTACATTAAAACTAACTGCATATCTAACAAGCAATGTGTGCTCAGCTTAAGGAGTTTTGAAGGCACAATTAGCTTCAATTTTAAGCACAAGTTATCTAGGGTTGCATCTCAAATGATTTCAAACGTATACTTCTGTTGGAGAAGTCCAGGTCTAACCGGAAATAGTTGATTGGGCTTGCACCTTGAAGAATTTATAGTTGTTCTCAAACTCTCTCGCGGTTGAGCATTGAGCAATCTTCAAACGGCGTAGTTGATTAATGCTACCTGTGTAAAAGTGTTGACTGCCTGTTTTCGCGCAATAATCGTTTGCTGTTTTATAATGTGTGTGAATGTTCCCCGTAGCCATGCTGAGATTTGTTGGACCACTTTGGATCAGTAGCAGGCCTCAAAGTAATGTTCGTTTGTAGCTTGCAGGTGTAAAATAAGTGGTACTGCGCTTTAACTGGAGGGAGTAGGCCCACTTTTTTCGATTAGAGTACCTTCGTTTCCAGTGCAATCTATATACTCAACTTTTCTTTTGAAAAACGTAAAAATAATATTGTATCTCATTATTTTTGATTGTCATTGTGTGTAAATTCGCTCATAAAGAATAATGTATCCTTAGTTTGGTGAACCACTGATTGGTTTATTTGCAAGTCTACTCAAGACGCAGTAAGGTAGATTAACACAACCTTGAGCAAAACACACCCACTGCACGGTGGTGTAGTTGTTAGAGTGTTCGCTTCACAGTCGATAGACCTAGATTCATTAACTTAAGTCTTACCGAAGACAACGATATTGACAGTTTCCTTCTTTGACGCTCAGCTCGAAATGAAGTGTGCCCTAGAATGAGGCACTTGACTGAATCCTCATCTTACCGTGGCAGCAAGCTGATGGGCCAATCGGTCCACCCGTCGTGGTGGCCCAGTCCGACTCAATCGTTCCACCCGTCGTGGTGGCCCAGTCCGACTCAATCGGTCCACCCGTCGTGGTGGCCCAGTCCGACTCAATCGGTCCACTTGTCGTGGTGGCCCAGTCCGACCAAAGGTTAACAAATAGCAAGAACTTATATCCATGAACTTCTAACTGGAGACGGTCCAAAACAGAGTAAAAAACGTAGGTTAATCGACGAGCTCGAAATTACTTTTCAAAAAAGTTCAGTTTAGATTCGCTGATGGGAACGTCAAAACGGCTAACATTGTTCTCCGAAGATAAACCTTCCATTTCTACTGTTTGAACGAGTCGCGCCTGAAAATTAGCGCCTTTCTGCAAACTTTCCAATTCCTCAACGTGGCCCTATTTTGAGGGTGTATGCCATCATTCTGGTTTCTTGATTACAAAGCTAAGCGCAATCGATCAGATATAGCTCCAAAAGTTTATATCTGAATGAAAATAATAAACAGCAAACAACGATAATTTAGAAAAAATGATCGAACACATTTAATATGCATCAAATAAAGGATTCAAAACCAGATTGTGATATAAAAACAAACAACAGCCACGATACCTCTTGGCTTTACCCTGTTTCGATGAGCTTACCAAGAGTTTTGCTTTAGGCCAGACTTTGTCAAATTGAAATTGGTTTGCGAAACACTTCTTTATTTGAAGTGACGAATTTCGCAAATGTCATCCTCGAGCGTAATTAGGATATTTTTCGATAACAGCTCAGTGCCTTTCTGTGGCAGTTTTAATAAAAAAAACAGCGCATGCTCATGTTTTTCGCTAATATATAAATCTGCTGGGATCAGGAAGTATCTGGACTCAATAACCGTAAGTTTCCTCGACTTCACCAACCAACAGCCGCTTCAATGTGGTGGTGCGGTCCCCGACCCTGTTGGGTTTGGTCGAAATGGCTGTTGCCCTTCCCAAGGGTCCCAGTTACCCCGGGCACTCCCCTTCACTTTTTCGCTATGCTGGCGCCTGAACGACCGCAGAAGGGCAACACACAGCTTTTTTGAAATTGGTCTCCTGTTTTCTCTTCTGCCTTTCTATTGCCCTACTTCGTCTCCTCATTCTTTTGATGAGCGATAACGTTCATCCCAACCCTGGACCCACCTTTCCCTGCTCTGTGTGCGCTGGAAATGTGACCTGGCGGGGCAAGTCAGTGCAATGCTGCACTTGCTACAAATGGGTCCATCTAAGGTGCTCACAACTGTCCCTCTCCAAATTCAGAGCTCTTGTCAGCTCTCACTCTTGGAGCTTCCCCCTGCTCTAACACTGTAACTCCCTCTTTGGATACTTCCACTGTACAATTTGACTCCCCTCTGCTAATCATGCACTCTCGTCTTCAAACCTCTTATCCCCCATCTGCCCATTTTATATTTTCTCCCTCTGTCCCCTCACCACCGTCCCTTGCTCTTGGCTGTTCTTCAATGAAATGCTGGCGGTCTTCGAGCAGGAGCACTGAACTACTTCACTTTTTTTTGTTCCATTCTGTCAACCTTATCTGTATTCAGGAATCCAATCTTAACTCATCTTCTTTCCGGATTCCTGGATTCTCTGCTCTGCGTTCTGATCGCACCCAGTCCCGGTCTGGCATTCTCTCTTGTGATGCGTACGCACGCTAGCGGCGGCGTTGTCATTTTTGTCAGGCAAAGCCTATCTTTCTCTGAACTTTCTTCCTCCTCTCTCTCTTCGCCTGATCCCTACTCTGGTTATGTAGGGGTCAGCATCTCTCTAAACAACTCCTCCTCGCTGTCATTTCTTAATGTGTATGCTTCCCCTATTCGCTCCTCTCCGATGGATGGCAGAACCGACTCCTTCTCTCCCTCCATTCTTCCCCTCTCCAGAGATCTCTTCTATCCGGGGGACTTCAATTGCCATCACCCCCTCTGGGACTCAAGAGGCACTTACGATCCCCATGAGGAGGAAGTATTCGACTGGGTCATCTCTTCTGACCTCCTCCCCCTCAATGACCCTGACACACCCACCCTTCTCCATCGCTCCTCTCCTGACATTTCCTTTGCTCCTTCCTTTCTCGCTTTATCTTGCTCCTGGAAGATGCTTCAGGACCTAGGTTCTGACCACCTACCAATTGTTCTGTCTGTCTGTCTCTCTCTCTCTCTCCCCGGTCTTTTGCCCCAACGAGCATCTCCCTTCCTTCAATTTTCAGAAAGCTCACTGGGATGACTTTGCATTTTACTTTGACTCTCACTGTCCTTCTGCAGAGGAATACTCGTCTTTTTCCTCTGCTGCTGCTCTCTACCTCCCTGGCATTCAATGCGACCAATCTTCCATTTCTTCCGGCTGCATCAAACGCCCTCCGAATGCCTGGTGGTCTGCTGAAGTGGAAGAAGCAGTTAGTGAAAGACGCAACGCTTTCGCTCACAGAAGTGATGAAGATTGCCAGGCTTACATCTCCACTTCCTGACGAGCTTTGTCAGTTATCGCCAAGACCAAGGCTAAGGCATGGCAGACGACTTGTTCTTCTCTTTCACCCAAATATAACCCTAAATCTGTATACTCTCTTATTCGCTTTATCGCTGGCTCTCCTTTCTTATCTTTCTCTTCTCCTAATTTCCCCAACTGTACTTCTCCCAGGAAGTCGGCTTCAGTCTAAGCCGTTTACCTGAGATTCCACTTTTCCGTTACTCAGCCAAAGACCCTGCGTAGCAGAGCCAGAGGCTACCTTTCTAAGCTCCGCCGAGCCACGTGCTCTGAGAAGTCTCACTCGTCTTTCTGCTCTCTTTTCTCTCCCGCTGAATTTCTTGTGGCTGCTTTCAACTTTTTCTCATCCACTGCCATTGGCCTAGAAAAAGTTGCTTATTCTGTGCTAAAGCACGTTTCTAGCTCTGGCATGGATTTTCTTCTTCGCATCTTCAATCTTTCCTGGTCTTCGCATTCCTTTCCTTCCATCTGGTAGACATCTTCTATTATTCCCATACACAAGATGGGAAAGCCTCTCGACTCTCCTGCTTCCTTCCGGCCTGTCTCTCTCACCTCCTGCGTATCAAAGCTGTTTGAACGCATCATATTATCCCGTTTACTCTTCTTTTTGGAATCCAATTCCATTCTTTCTCCCCGCCAGGCCGGTTTCCGGTCAACTTTGGATCAAATTCTGTATCTGTCTCAGTCCATTTTTGATGGGTTTAACAAACCCAGGTCGGGCTCTCGGACGATCCTATCTACTATCAATTTCTCCAAAGCTTTTGACTCTGTCTGGCATCTTGCCCTTTTCCATAAACTCATTTTGGCTGGCCTCCTTCCTTGCTTTGCTTGTTGGACTCGATCTTTTCTTTCTGATAGGCGCGCTTGTGTGGTTTTTCAAAATACAAAAGTTGTTCCTTTTGAGTCCGTCGAGGTGTTCCGTGAGGATCCGTTTTAGGCCCTGTACTTTTCTTTTTCTTCATCAATGATCTTCTGGCTTCTCTGCCTTCTTCTGTCAGCTGCTCTCATTACGCTGACGATCTGGCCATGTGGTCTTCCTTCCCCTCGGTCCCCACTGCGGTGGGGACCCCACTGCTACACAAGGAGCTCTGTTTCGATTGGAGCACTGGTCTGAGTACTTGTGTCTTCCTCTCAATCCGAGCAAATGTGAAACCTCCTTCTCAGTGGATCCCCACCAAGCCAACTTCCTCTTACTCAACTCCCGCCTCCGTTTCAATTCCACTCCAACTTTTTAGATAACGTTATGCAAGGTTAGTTGATGGTTAAAAAGGTTCACACCGACATATACCACAAACGTTATCTTTAAAACAATTTAGTGTGTATTGCAAACAATGTACCCAACCCAATTTGACGAAACCATCCCTGGACGCGTTTCGTCCTCTTGGACTCCGGGACAGGCCCTGCTGAGGAGTCCAAGAGGACGAAACGCGTCCAGGGATGATTTCGTCAAATGGGGTTGGGTAAATTGTTTGCAATACACACTAAATTGTTTTAAAGATAATGTTTGTGGTATATGTCGGTGTGAACCTTTTTAACTCCAACTTTTCTTGGGGTCACCTTCGACCGCACTCTTTCTTATTCTAAACACGTATCTTCGCTGAAGGCCAAATTTTTTCCACGTCTCAAGGCCTTACGCTATATCTCTGCTTCTTCATGGGCCCTTTCTGTTCTGTATAAAGCTTTTCTTCGACCCCTTCTCACGCTTTACCCGGATGGTTTCCTTTCTTAGCGTTAACAATTTCACCAAATTGGAATGCCTCTACCGAGCGGCTAATCGTGCCATCACCAGCTTCCGCTCGTTTTCCCCTATCCCACTTTTACTCTCCGAGGCTTCTTTACCTCCCCTACGAGTCACTCTTACTCATTTCAGTCTTCCATTTTATGAGCGGGTCTTCGTCTCCCAACCTCCTTTCCCATTTCTTGTTTGGCCAGACTTGGAGTGAAACCAAGACTCTGCAGATCGTCCTGGATAGCTTTTGTGTCCCCTCACTCGCTCATGCTTCGTTCTACTCCTCCTGGGAGTCTCTTCATGCTTGCCCCTCTTCTCCTCCTTAAAATCTGCCTTCTTTCACCGTGGAGCCCACCCTTTCTTCTTCATGCTCTCGCTCTGATCTCCCTCTCACTCATCAAGGTGCAGATCTCGCCCACCTTAACTCTCCCCCTCATGATCTGGTGCTCTGAACATACGGTTTCTGTTCCTTTACCTTTCGGAAAGTGGGGCTCCGGCGTTCTTGCCAACTGCTCTCTCTGTGGCCACTCTTTCCTTTTTAGCAGGCCCAGTATGTTAAGTTTTTCCTTTAAAGCCTGTGCCATTCTGCACGCTCTTTGCTGGTCTAGGCAGCACCAAGTCTGCCACTTCTCTTTTCCTACTATCTGACTCTCGTTCTGTCCTCTCCTCCATCTTTCCTCTTGTCTCAAACTCTGTGGCAGATCTGGCAGGAACTGTGTTCTCTCAGGCTACAATGGGTCCCCGGACACTCGTTTCTCCTGGGAAACGACGCGGCTGATGAGGTGGCCAGACGGGGAGCGCTACTCGTGCCCTCCGCGATCTCTCTCCTCTTATTTTGGAGGCGTACTGTCTCATCGAAATTCTTTGACACACAGGTTCCCTCGATTTCCGCCGAGGAACTCGTGCTACCTCGTCACGCTCTGTGTCCTCTCCCGTCTACGCTGAAACGGACGCAGCCTTCTGTTAAGTTCTTGTCACTAGGATTGGCAGAATCGAGAATCCTTCCTGCAGCGCCTGTGGATACTCGTCCCAGGACACCTCTCATCTCATTCTGCACTGTCCAGCTACGGACTCTTTGCGCCGCCCACTCTTTGGCGACTCTCGGCTTCTCTACGACCTCTGGTCCAGGCCCTGGGGAGTTGCCCGGCTTCTGGGGCTCGATGATCTTCCGCCATGCCCCCATCCCTCGTAAGGGGTCGGGTATTTAACAACAACAACAACAACAAAGGTTCCTCGATGCTCACTGGCTGGTTTTTGCTATATGTTTTTTTTTTCTTTTTGTATTATTACTGTAATTGTTGTGTCGGTGCGAATAAGCAATAATAAATAAACTCTCTTTCCAAATTAGGCTCGAGCATGCTACAAACAAACGAACTTGAAGTAACCGTTTCGTACATGCTGACGCAGTTAAAAACTCGTTCTCTTCAAAAATTGCATAAAAGTCAACAAGACATAAGGCAAGTTGAAATAAGTTTTCTAGATTCCTAAAATCCTGGAGGGCTCCATTTTGAAAAATCATCACCGATAAATAAATGGCAACACTGTAAATAGTCTCCCTTTTCGAGGGCAACGTCTCCCTGTAATAAAACTCCGCATTCTTTTCCTGTTCCTACGCTTGAAACGTCATCATTGACAATACGTAATGATTCTACTGGACCTGCAAAAAAGATTAAAATGCATAAAATACACTATCGCAGTGTCTTTCGTAGTGGACACTACAAGGTTACTAGAAGCAACAAACGCGCCTTCGCTCGCTCTGTGCCATAACTTTACCACCTCTTGATAGTCGATCGCAAGTAAATTGTAAGGAACCTTCATGCAACAGGCCGAAAAACTCATTGCTGGAGGCCCATCCCAGCACCGCAGGATTTACCACGATTTGTCACTTCAAGACAATTTTTTTGAAGATCAACTTCTTGAAAGTAAATTTTTGTTCAACTTAAAATTTTTACTCCTTGTTGAAAATAATAATCTTTTTTTTTCTTTAAAAATCGACTTTAAATCGTCGTTTTACTTTCTAAGTAGATGATTTTTGCTACTGCTCACCACGCTACCCACTATAACTTATCGATGGATCCGAAATTGGTCTGTTGTTTGTCGACCTATACAGTTGTTTGTCGATGCATTTCTACTATATGCATGCACATTGTAAGGCCAAGCAGAGCAAATTTTAAGTGCAGTGCCTTAAGCGTATCGCAGCACTGTTAAACCAATACATGAGACTGACTTCTATCCATTCCCAGTAAAACACATTTGAAGTAGCAGTACCTTGAAATATAACTTCGCCGTTTCGGATCACAAATATGGTGCTGTCTTTCTGGATAGTTCCGGAGATTACATTGCAGCCTGCAATAGTGCGCTTTTTTTTCTTTTCTTGAAAAGTGAAAATGTTACTGACTTCAGCTTCACCTGAAAAAGCAATTGAGCGTAACAGTTGTGAACACTCTTATTAAACAGCGCTTTTGAAAAAAGAGCTTGGTTAATACCGGCAACAAAATTCGGTGTGAAACGACGGTGACTTGTCACACTCTGGTTCAGTGATCTATGGATAGTCACTTGTCGTAATTTTCTTTTTTAGCAGTGGAAATACATACACCGGTAACGCCCAAGCGAGTTTAAACAAAAGTTATTTCATGCAGAACAGTAGATCGAATTATTGCCTAGAAAAACTCCTATGCCAGGGGTTCTTACAACTGGGCACGCGAGCAAGTTTCTTCCATAGGAGCTTAAGATTTTCTACAGAAAGCCTTTCGGCGTGTTCAAAAAAGATCCTCCAGACCAAAACGAGCAATCATTTTGGAAAAGTTAAACCTGAGATACAAACGTCTTCCATTTCAAAACGTGCAAAAACAACGATTTAAACGCGGAACCCACCACATATCTAGGTTCAACAAAAGAGTGCGTAGCTAAAACATGTTTGTGATTTTCAGGACCAGCATTCGGAAGCCGGCGTGCATAAGTGTATCTGCAACGTAAACTTTTTTTGCAAGATCCTGGCGTTTTCGAAAACCAGCTGCAAATCGACCGCTGGGCATTTTTACGCTTTTCGCACAAAAATTCAAGCTGTTTGCTTCTTTATTACGCGAGGAAGTTTACTAACCAATTTAAAAAACAAACCCAATTATGAGCAAGTTGAAGTGCGCTGTCACCTCAAAGTGTATGCCGCGTATTATGACAGCCGCCGAGCACTGCCTACAGATGGAGCAATTAGATGAAAGCTGGATCACAACGAAATAGTAAGGTGTCGTCTAGTCACATGGCTGCTACTACGGTGTGTTCGCGTTCCTCAAAAGTGAAAAATCGAGTTCATAAGATGCAAGTGGCGTCTTACCTATCATGTCGACTTGTTCGCATTGTGGTAGTACTGAGTTAAGTTTTTTCTTCACATTATCAATCAAATGATATATGACGTCATTGCAAATAAGAGTGACGCTTTTTTCTTCGGCAAGTTGTTTTACGTCATCAGGCGGCTTCAAATTAAAACTGACAATAGTGGCTGAAAAAAAAATAGATTTGGTTTTGTTACCTTTCTTCCTATCTCGGGAATTATTACGGTTTAACAAATATGAAAGGTGAGTATTGACCTTCTATAAAGTTTCTCGTGCTTCTTGGCCCAGCACATATTGCAAAAATGCTATTAGCACAAAAACGAAGCGACTTCTTCATCTCATCGAAATCAAAACTAACTGCGAGTAGTACAGTGCACAGTGGACCTTAAGGTTTTTCAGTCGACAGCTACCCATTTTTGGGATCGAGGTTGACACAAGCCATAGCGCGAGCTTGAGAGCAAATATCGACTACGCTCGCCATGCACATGCAATGTAACGCTCTGAGGGCTCAACTCTCAACCTTTCGACTTAAATTTGTTGCTCAGTCCACCACGACACAATCCCCTGAAGGTAATTGTCGTGCAATGGTTTTTTAAAACAAGAATGCTCATTGCGCATTTACGTTGAGTTGCCTGACATACCGTTGCATATAGCCGCTCTTTCTACATCCGAATTTGTTATTCCTCCTACGGCGAAATCAACAATATTCAATACACATTGGTCGCTACAGTCATAGCTGTCAAAAACGTCCAACAATGCGTTGAGCGAGCCATCAACGTCAGCTGCAAGAACATCACTTTCATCAAATAACAAATTTGTACAGCAAATTAGAGTGCATAAATTAAGTAAAGTAAGCGCATAAATTACAGGGGAAAGCTGAAATTTAATTAAAATTCTTATTTACAAAATTTTTAATGAGCCAAAATAGATAATGGTCACACAAAATGTTAGCATTTTTATTTATGAATAATAATAATGATAAGTGGTTGGAAAAAGAGGGCGTCGGCGACCGAAGATGAAGTGAAGAAGGCAGGTGGAAGAACGTATTGGGCTACAAAATGAAGTGGTGCAATGCTATGTAAGAACTTTCTAGAAACATGAGGTGAATCCGGCGATCTCCGTTGACGGGGACAAAAACCGGATTTAAAACATTAGATCTCTCTCGTTCTTTATTCTACTTGAAAAGCTAAAGATAGGTCAAGCAATCATATACTTTTGCCAAAGACCATGCTTGTGTTTAGACCTGCTTCGGAGTAGTCAATACCGCCGGCATAACGCGCTTCTACCGCAAGCATCGTCAGTTAGCAGGAAAAATCAACAGTGCTTCGTCTGGCCAAAACAACGCAGAAAACGCACGGGCTCCGAAAGCGTAAACTCGCGTTTGGAAGCAAGAACTTAGTGGTGGTACGCTTTGTTACAAGGTTACATTGGAAAAAAGTTGTAATAAAAAATTGAACCTTCCTGTGCTGATACGACGCTGCCAAATGTTTGCCACCTCTGTATCAATGCCGGATATAAACGTTATAAAGTTATGAGTTAGTTATGAAATATGTTATTTTTTGTTGAATGAGGAGAAAATGAACATTTAGCTTCGGAGCAGTAAATCCGTATGTTTTTCATGACGAGAACGCTGTTCGATTCATTGTACACAAGAGCGAAGAGTTCGGGAGACTGAGGCCTTAGAGTCAGCAGTAATCCAGTGCATATTATAGTAAGAACCAGAAACGCGAGCATGAAAGCAAACGTTTCCGCCCGGCCAAACCGCATACAACGTAACATTGAAAACTAAAGGTGCAGGGTATCGATATCAAGTTGAATCCTCAGTAAGACTTTACCTTTTATTAAAATGTTAAATTCAGGAACATCGGTTCGTTTTTGGAACGACTTTTTAACGATCTTTTGGATCCCGTATATACGATGAATTTTGTGTAGCGTTGTTTTTCTCAAGTTCGCGTAGTCTCTACAGTAAGAAGCAACACCACATTAGAATAGCTGAAACAAAGCAAATTAATAACGCAAATAAAAGAACATGCTTTACCAGGCTACATTGAGTAAAGCTACCCTATTTTCCAGCAAACCAACAGGCAATGGCAATACGCTGTAATAAAATACCGCTGTCAACAGATGTGACCACTAGCACGGTCGATCCAAGTAAACTTTACCAATTAGACCACGGGCAGTTTTGCTTAGGTTTTCCTAGCATGTTGCGCGAGCGAGTGCTGGCAACCAGTTAATGCCATTTCATCTTGCTGGTGACGGTGAAACCACCAGCTTGCATGCATCACCGATTTTCATGGTCTTTAGTTTTTTTAAACCAATACGCCGTTGGTAAAAATGTTGCAATACCACTCTGCATTAGAAAATAGCACGGTTAATGATGCTATCTTTAATAATAGTTCTCAGAATTTTGGAACTTCGCAGTGATCAGTTAAGATTAGGTTATTCATACAATATCGGGGCTTCTTTTCTAACTAGCCGAAAAAAGACAAAGCCGAGAGCGCTGGCCACTTAACGGGATCCGGTTTTACTCCAAATCCATCAAAGACCAGCTGGCAGAAAAGTTAAACGTCACTGCTCGAAACCTATAACCACGTTCTACGACTTGAGTAAGTCTAGTGCAGAGCTGGTACTTCTGTTGCAGATCGTGGCTTCAAGCAAAGACAAAGAAGAGCACCCAAATCACTAAATGGATACGGATGCAATGTGTATCTAATTACTACTTAAGATCAGGCAGAAACTAGCTCGACGAAACAGTCAGTCATCACACCAAGCAGTTAACAAGGAATGTGGGAACTTCGCTTTACATTGACAACAAAGTGGATGCGGACACTGGCAGATCTTGGAAAATTGAACGGAGGAGCAGTGGAAGGGGCAAATTTTACTTGAAAATGATCTTTTATCAGATTTTCGGTGTGCTTTAAAGAAAATTTTGGAAACTTTAACATGGTTTTGTCCAAATATCTGCCTATGGCCTACGAAAGCGCAAAGAAGCTCATGCATCATAAAGCAATAACCTCGAGGCATTTCAACTTTATTTAGTTTACCACACGTAATGGGAGTAACAACACACCACATACTTTCTTAACTGGTCACGTTTTTCTGAAACCGCTTCGAACTCAATCATATTCTGTTCCTTCTGTTTCAGTTTATTCCGGTATTGCACCACTCGTTTTGCTTGTGCCTGGAACAGAAATTTGTTCGTTTTTTATTATCGTGCTGGGTTTAAGACTGCTGATGCGGTGTATGCCTACTATTAACCACCGACTTTAGCATTAAGGATTGATTAGCAAGAAAAATTAAATAGCATAATTATTTGACAACATGGAGGCTTCTACATTACCTATGAATGCAAAAGACTTCAAATAGTGGTTGATCAAACACATCTAATGCTTCTAGAGCAGGGGTCACCTACCGTTTTGAACTCCAGGCTACTTTCTGGCTGCTGCATGGCGGAAGGCTATCAGTTACATACCATAGGTATTTCTGCTCCCAATCAACAGTGAAGACGTTTTTCTTTTTTTGAGATTAATTATCAAATTAACGACCTATTGAATTCTTGCACGTAAAATATACCGCTTTCCAATACGAATGGAGGGTAAAGACCTTTTTCTTTTTTATTTAAGATCGCGTAACGTATCAACGATTTGAGGAAACACTGAGCCTAAAATTTACGCTTTTTAAATCAGGATTGGAGATTTAAAGCTTCTTTGATATTTAGAGATCCACCATCGACTTTCGAAAAATTTTGAGACATTTCTACAACTGACTGACGCGCGACTCATATCGTCTTCAAGGGCGACTTTGCGCAACTACCCATGCTTCACAGGATTACAATTGTGAAGCTGCTCATCCAGCATGTCATAAGAGGCGACTTTTGGGTACCCACCAATGGCAGTCCATCTTGTTAGTGGTGGAGCTACCAGTCAGGAATTCGCATTTATGACTGGTTCGAAATGGACTGCCACTTTTTCCTCTAGCTTAATTCGATTAGGTTGACGGCATAAACCTGGATTGCCGTTCGCGCCGTACCTCCATCCTAAGGACTAGGAGGACTACATCAAATAATACTATGGACTACATCAACCAACTTTGCACCCGTGGGCACATGTTTAATGACCTTTGTTCATGAGCAACGTCATACGATGAACAATAAGAGCAACTCGAAATTCTTTTCAGATGGTTATAATAATGACAATAGATACCGCGGGTTTCAACCTATGGACTAAACGTTCTGAAATCAAGAAACAAATCACGATAGCTAAATACTCTACTAACACTAAAACTTCACCTCGTTTTTGACTTGCAATACAACGTCACCAGCATGTGGTATGCTCTTCCATCCGAACACGTTGACAGGCCAACCTGGAAGAGCTTTCGATATTTTCTGATCACGCTCGTCCAAAACTCCACGCACTTTTCCAAAGCTAGTGCCGGCCACCAAAAACTAAAACAAGACTTTAGTTTCTAAAGGCTGGCGACATTTATTTCACTAACAACACGCTTGGAAGGTTATTCATTGCCGTTTTTTGAAATTACCATCACCCTAACTGCTCCGCCAAGGCAAAACGAATTTACATAAATGCTTTGGCGCAGGCTGGCCAATCAAACTGGTGGTATCGCCATTAAGGTAGAACATTGCTGTTACAGCAGCATGCACATAACATTAAAAACTATGCACAAGCAAGGCTGCTAGTGACTATAATTTGAAAAACCAAGATTTCCAAAAAGCTACACCTATATTATGTACTTAATTCTGACTTCCTAATATTGCTAAATTCTTGTATTGTACAGTATTTTAATGCGCTATTAGCATAGACTTGCTGCCATTTTCAAGTGTAACAAAACAGCATTTTCAATAACTAAAATCTGTATTGTCTCTCTTTGCATCACTTTGAATGGTTCATCAATCTCCGGGGTTATTCGGAGATGGCCAAAAAACAAAGGCCAACGCCTGTCTTTGTGCCGGATTGTGTCGCCTGTCCATCATACCGTCAGACTAGAGTTGATATTCATATCTTCTGAAATGAATTTCCGGGACTTTGTGGTTGGACCCTTGTGCATCCAGCGGAAGACCATTCAGATCTCACTACCCTACTTTGTTATTCAGTAAATATAAATTTGTTTCTGTCTTTATTCCATTACCGTAAAAAACTAAGATTTTGTTAAATTTGGAAGAAAAAAAACCAAGAAACCTAGCCTTAGGTAAAAAACCAAGATCTTGGTTTAAAAACCAAGCGCTGGCAGCCTTGTGCACAAACTGTAATCGGTTCTTTCACCAAAGGATTACACATAAAATTAAACTTCATAAGTCAAACCATTAATTGACTTTGCTATTGAACTCTTATCAAAAATATCAAGAAAAATCAACAAAAAATACACCCATCTTCAATATCTCTTCTCAGTTTTCCTTCAACTTCGTTATATTGTCGAAAAGATTTAAAATGCACGACAATGTAATGGTTCAAATTGTCAGCAGTAAAATTTCCGTCTTTCGCAAGAAGCTTTCTTAGCATTGAAAAACTTTTTCCGACAGAAGTAGTTGTGAGTTGACAGCGCTGCAGCAAGCAGTATTCGGCAGGTGAAATATCTTGCCTTGTCACTGTCATTGCTTTTGTGATGTAACGTTTATAACCATGAGAGTCTTCCTCGAAGTTTAGTTCTTGGATGACTTGAGAAACCTTTACAATGCTGCACTTCGTAGTATCCATTGCTTCAATAAGGCCAGACAAATATTCATATTACTATTTTGTCTCAAGTAGCTAAACAAGTAGTTAAATCAAGCAGCTAAATCAAGTGCTTGTAAACAAGTTTTTACTTGTGCGGCTGACACCCCAGACACCCAAAATTTTCCACAATTGCTTTTACTTCAGGCAGTGTTTCGAATAGCATTAGGAATGGGGTTGCAACAGGTTGGGGTGGGTAGCCAATAGTAGCAAATTGGGCATGTCTGGTTTTGTTTTCAACAGTAGCTGATTTGATTTTTGCTACTGCTTGATCATCATGAAACTGAGATTTGACTTTCATGGCGAAATAATGCAACAAATGAGCAGTGCCAGTTACATAAAACAGTTTAGGGCACATATTTCAATATGGTACCGGCAGAAACCATACATCGTGCAGCATTAGACAACAAAAGGCAGAGAGTAACAATTAGTGCCAAACGATCTGACAGCATCGTCAAGTGCTTGGGATATACTTCCGCTGGTTGGCGCAGATGCTAAAAGTTGACAGCGTACACGTGGTGTGGTACACTTGATAAGGAGATTATATCAACAATCAAAAAAATTTGTTTATCATCTGAAGCAGTTTTAACGCGTAGAATTTCGTCCCTTCCTAATTTAAGCTTAATTTTTTCTACAAGGACTTTCCGATGGTAAACTGGAACCGAATTTTTGTAATAGATTTGTAATGAGCTTGTTGTTCAGTACTTACAAGGGTACACTTATGCTGAGACTGACGCTTCACAACCACCACGAGCACTCAGCCTGTCTTTTAAAGGGCCAAATCCATTCATTGTCTCCACTTCAT
This sequence comes from Trididemnum clinides, assembly GCA_963675345.1. Lineage (NCBI taxonomy): Eukaryota > Metazoa > Chordata > Ascidiacea > Aplousobranchia > Didemnidae > Trididemnum > Trididemnum clinides. Next base: position 16,445,811 of record OY776302.1, read on the forward strand.
CGCACAACTTCTCGATCGAATCCACCGTTCCTTCCATCATTCTCCTACATCTTACACAAAAACGCATAGCCAACCCAGTGGTAGCTCTTTTTATTTTCGCACATCTGCCATTAATGCAATTTCCACATTTCGTGCACCAGAATGAATTGGCCGTCACTCTCTTTCAACACACTCTACATGGATTCATTTTGCTTTTGAAAAGTTACACTTCCGACGCGCTTTCCATCACTTTTGTGTTTCTGATGCTGACCTTCAAGGTCTTACTTTTAAGTGCTTCCTCTCAATTCCGAAACATCTCTTTTAAAGCTTCCATGGCTTCGTTCATGAGAACAAGGTCGTTAAAATAAAATTTTATTGATAAGAATGCGCCTACTTGCTGCTTTCCACTATAAACTCAAATAAAAGCTGGATCTGTTCCATGCTATTTCCACACTCACTTATTAAGTACAGTAAAAATTTTTTAGCTCGTTAATGCAATATAGACAGTTCATTCATTTTTATTTAGCTCTTTTCGTAATGATAACGTTTATTGCAGTTAATACAAGTTCTTACCGAGCATGCAAAAAACTTCAATATTCGTCAACGTTTCGAACACCTATACGGCTGTTCTTCATCAGGACTAATAATAAACGAAAGCACGAGTGAGGCAATATAAATAGTGTGCTACGCAATCGAAAGAAAAAGGCAAAACAAAAAGTTTAAAAGCGAATAATAACCAACTGTAAATTACGCCAAATTATCATAAATTTCGAAATAAAAACAATTTTCTTTACCATTGATTGCATTTTCAGAATTATCAATAAAAAAGATTCAAGGAATCGCTGAAAATGCAATCAATGATAAAGAAAATTGTTTTATTTCGAAATTTATGATAATTTGGCGTAATTTACAGTTGGTTATTATTCGCTTTTAAACTTTTTGTTTTGCGTTTTTCTTTCGATTGCGTAGCACACTATTTATATTGCCTCACTCGTGCTTTCGTTTATTATTAGTCCTGATGAAGAACAGCCGTATAGGTGTTCGAAACGTTGACGAATATTGAAGTTTTTTGCATGCTCGGTAAGAACTTGTATTAACTGCAATAAACGTTATCGTTACGAGAAGAGCTAAACAACAATAAATTTATCAAAAATACCTGGTAGCCAGAACAACAGTACAGAAATAGGTAGTTCATGCCAACGGTTTTTGCAAATACAAACACTTTCATTATCAGTACACCATCACGTGTCTTTAAATTGGGGGTACCAAATAGACCTTGCACCATCCTGAATTTGTCTGTTGCAATGACGCTTACGCACCACTAGGTAATTATTTCACTTAGTTTGAATATTGGATCACTAAGACATGATTGAAATATAAAGAAAAACTAAACAGGCATCGAACAGCGCAAATATGTTATCGTAAATTTCACCAATGAAAGCATTCAATGTTTAGAAATAAAAGTGATTGACCGTAAATGTAGACATTAACCCCAGCTACTAACTTAGTTTGATCCAAAAGAATAATTATATCTAAAACTGACTTAATTAACCTAAAAACAAAAAGTTGGTTAGAATCTGAGCCCTACTCCATGTGGCCGGAGTTTTTACGAAATATCTAGCTAATCACGCTTACCATTAAAAATTGACTTTATTGACAAAACTTGCCCAAGTCATTTGACACAAACCTAGTGGATCACTTTACGAATAACGCCACCTAAACGAATAACTCCACTTTAACAAATAACATTATGAAAGCAAAGATGTCATCTTCCACTAATGACGTCCCTTCTACCAATGACGTCGTTTTTAACAATTTCGTCTCTTACAATACCTGTCCTTTGGTCAGCGTGCCTTGCCGGACAATTAAGCTTGTTGCTGGACCAACGCCGAAGACTTGCCGACTTTCCAGCACGACTGCTTCAACGTTGGCCTCGTTGTCAGAAGATACTTCAAGTAAATCAGCTTGAAGTAATATTGAGTCGACGAGTTGGTCCAGACCTGAAAAATAAGCCGTGATACTTTCTGAGATAGAATTAGTTTGGCGTTTGCCGACACCGCATACGCAACCATCCCGTGATGCTGAAACCAAGCGGACCACACATAGGTGGTCGAGTTGTTCATATAAATTTTAGTTTTTACACAACCTTCACGATATTTTTGGAAATCAAATTTTGTTGACAATAACGTAGGTGTCCGGAAAGCTCTCATAGGTAGTGAAATATTCAGTGCTGTGTTAAAAAGATTGCTAGCCGGGTTTTACTGTATTCATTTTGTCATAACTGTTTAGCTAAACTGGTAAAAAACTGTTATGATAAAAAAATACCGTTTCCTTGGAGAGCTGATATGTTCACAGCTTGTACATCTCCACCAAGTTGTTCAACCAGTACATCATGTTCTGATAATTCTTCCAAGACTCTTTTCTGTGATATCACATGAAAAGAACAGATGGTATAAATATGAATATCAGCAACAATTTCGGTGAGCACTTTTAGCGATTTGGCATGATATTGCATGGTAAAGACGGAGATCGTAAAGTGTAAAGAGAAAAGCTAGGACTACTCCCAAGGCGACTTTTTCAAACAAAAAAATGGCTTATAAGTGTACATACTCACTATTGACCGCAAGTACCAATCAAAAATAAGCCAAACGAAGAAACAGCTTACCGGATTTGCCTTTTTCAGGTCGCATTTGTTAACAGCGACTACAACAGGAACGTCTGATAACTTGATTGCATTTATTGACTCAATCGTTTGTTCCATAACTCCATCATCAGCAGCTACAACCAACACTACCAAGTCAGTGAGCTAAATGTAAATAAGCCAATTAATATCCTCAAAGCAAGTGAAAATCTATACCAGCTAGGTACTGGGTCGCGATCTGGTTTTTAGTTTTCAATACTGTTAGTACAGCTCATTTTAAACACAAAGTGAGAAACTGCTAAAAAAGTGGATGTCCCAAAAGCAAAACGATAAAGAATTTGATAAGAGTTAACCAGGAATCCTTCGAATTTGAGATTAACATCTTAATAAACACAGCTTTGAGTGTCACATAGGCGGCTAGAACAAGGGACCAAAGGTTAAGAGTATACAGATCTACCCTAAGACACAATAAACTTTACCGATCTGAGTAGGAAATTTGTTTTAGCGTTGACATTAAGTGAACTCAGCACAATTACAGAACGACTTACTTGAGCACCTCGTCTTCTCATGGATGAAAAAGCTGCGTGTCCTGGCGTGTCAAGAAATGTAACGTTTTTATTGCTGCCAATTGTTACTAAAACCAAAGTAAAAATGTGTTGTTTGGTTCCATCACCACGACAGTCTAGTCATTGTTGTTTAGTGCGGGACACAACTGCTCTGATGTTGCGGTCACATTACCCTCATATTAAGATGGAAGGAGGAGGTAGGGCGTGAATCCAGGTTTACCCTGTATATCCATACAGCAACTTCATGAAGGCTAAGTTGCAATAGAAAAGCACCAGTCTAACGCAAACCAGGCACAAATGCCCACTTGTAGCTTCACCACCTCTAGGCGAATTGTCATTGGTGTGTGCCTCTTACGAAATTCCGGTGAGCAACTGCAATAACGTAACTCAACAACGTACAAGAGAACTGGTTGTTCACCATAGACCAGAATATTGCCATTTAATCTCATATCATTTGAGTTCTGTATATACACAATCACAAGTAACCTAAAAGCTGGAAAAACCAATTGTTTACTTAATATGTAGTTTACTTTGTAAAAAGATAGTACACTAACCTTTTTTTGATAAAAAAGAGACCACTACTCCACCTACCTCACTAAAAACTAAAATTGTATTTGCACAAAACATAAAATGGCAGGAAGTAGCAGAAGGGAAAATTACGGATAAAACTACAAGTTTTTTAAGTTTATCTGCCGTTTCTGCTTTATTTTATGTTTATTTGCATGTCAATTGTTTAAACAAAGATCCAGTTTATGGCTTCAATTTATTCACTGGAACTCTTAACGTGCCTACATTACATTATTTAACTCCAGTGTATTCTACTATGTTTGCTTGTTTCTTTATTAAATAACTGCTTGTTGTTTGTCTTGTTTATGCGCTAGACGTAGCTTCATGGAGCAGGTTGAGTGATAAATCATTTGGGTTCTTTGCCGCTTCCTGACCTATAATCGCTTGTTACTGGACATTGTCCACTCTTACGTCTGTACGTGAAGATGATATCTGATGTGTAATGAAGGCGACGCTTACAAAGACACCAAAAATAAAACCTCTCCGGATATTTACCTGAAAAAGCACCGACGGCCTGTGTTATGCCTCCTGCTTCGCCATGAGCAATATTAGAGTTCCTTAAAGCATCCAATAATGTTGTTTTTCCATGATCTATGTGACCCATTATTGTTACAATCGGTGGCCTTGGAGTTAACCGCCTTTTGTCTGTCGTCGGTTTACTGCAAGGCAAATTGAACTACAGGAAAATCAATACTACACAAATAAAAAAACCTTAACCACCTCTAGGAACAAAACTGTGAAACAAAAAATTTATAATCTTGAAATCGAACTACAGTACAGTGTAGGTATGATGCTTTACAGAGAAAGAGTGAAAGTTTTTTATCGCATTCAAAATACCTCGGGTAAACGTTAACATCTTCTTCAACTTTGATTTCTTTTTCCTCGGCAAGAAGCTTGCAACGAAATCCCAACATATGAATCACAGGATAAACCAATTTAGAATCATAAATAACTAAAAGGTACGAGATTAGGCAGAACAGTAGTGCAGAAATGTGTTCTTTAGAGCTAACGACGCGTTAGAACATTGGTTCAATCACAATGCTAGTGTTTCATAATAGAGGCGACGTAGTGTATATCTCGAACAACTAGCTTGATTCCAACTTTACTGAGACCCTGATATTTCACTACTATACATATTATCTACCAGCTGTAGATCTACCCCACTTTTTTTTCGAAATACCAAGAAATGTATTCACAAATGATCTTAACGTTAACTATAGCACCAACTGCAAGAGCAATTAGTTCCAACTGGTTTTTACGGCTTCCAACATCAACAATTCTATCTAAATAATCTAACGCAGATACACATCAATACCACCTAACTACTTTTCTCTTTTTCTCAAGATTTTCGGTCATACATATATATACCAGCACAAAGCCATTTATATGTTTTAAAAAAAAACGAGATTAACAACCATGGGAATTCACCATGATGACACAGGTTTAAATTTGCGAATTCTACACCACTGTTCGTCATAATCACTACCTTACAATCAAAATATTGCGTACAAGTTTGGTAAAATCAAAACGTGGTAACAAGCTCGGCTGTAAAAAAAATACTGTAAACAAGCTTGGCCAAATCAAAACAACAGTTTTTAAAGTCGCTACAAATTATTATTTCTGACAGTTAGAAGATAGGGGAAGATGGCAATTATATATTATGCTGCCACAATGAGACAAGCCACAATTAATTAAAAATTTTAAAGCCAAGTACATTTTCTCAACAATACAAACGCCAACAGCATACTCAATACGTTTCAAAGAATTATCACTGGAAAAGTTAAAGAATTTTCATTACAAAATTTAGTCTTAAATAATATACCCACGCCCACAAACTTATCTGCACCTGTATGTTTTGAAACATTTATGTCAGGATTCACAAACCCGATTGCATCCATAACACGTTCTGCAAACAAAAAGTCATTCACATTTGTGCTGTGATGTTTACAATTAAATTCAAAAAGCCAACAAAAACATCGAAATCAATTAAAATTCATGGTGCATTACGTAGATGAAAAGGCTTTCTAAAAACATTAAACTTTCACAACCGTTAGTGAATGCAATTTGCGACGAGTATGCAGATGATTTTATCTTATTGTAATAGGTAATTCAAAAGCTGCACTTAAAATTTTGGTTGAACACCTCGTTACTATATATCAGTGGTTTTCAACATGGGAATATTCATGCCATTATCCCGTGTCCAAGTAGTGTTTTTGCTTTGGTAATTATTTACGGTATTCCTCCACTTACAAACCGTTGCTTACTTATTTTATTCTCTAAGCAATTTTTATTGGTAGTTATTCCCGGTACTTCCCCCGTAGACAAACCTTTTCTGATTTATTTTCTAAGCGTTTTTATTGGTTGTTCTGTGGGTAGCAGTTTCCGGTATTCCTCCGTTTTCAAACCTTTTCTAGCTAATTTTTAGTTTCTAGTAATTTTGACTGGCTAAAATATTTGGGAACTTTTTTTGGTTGCGTACGAATGGGAAGTATATATACGGGTGGGTCATTTTTGAAAACTCAGTGAGACGACAAACAAAGAAGGAAAAAGGGAGGTGAATAGACAAGCGAGAAGTGTGAAGAATTAGAAGGCAAGGGCCAAGCACTACTATAAGGAAGGGGGACTATCGGCTGCTAAAAGAGTGGTGTCGGTGATTGTCTGCGTGCAACAGCATATGTATTAATAGAATTGTGTCGTTAAAGAGTGGGCTAACAATTTTGCTTCTCAAGCGTAAGTCCTTAGGCCAAAGGATAAGGCATAGAAGGTAGTAGTTGAACTCTACCGAGCGGATTTTCAGGTCGCAGAATCGTCATCTACCGGTCATTAAGGTTCAGGGCGGGTGACCTAACCGTATTCGGCGACAGGAAATAATAGTAAAATCTTCATCAATCCAAAAATTGTAAGAAAAATAAGCTTAATATATTGCAAACAATCTAAAACTAACGCAGTGGCTTGTCAATCACTCAAAAAGACTTCATTTAGGCAAAATGCTTTTCACTTGGTTGAACAAAATACAAAAATTTTGTGTGTAACTCTCTGATTAATCAAGATTTAGAAAAAGGATTTTTTTCTGAAACATAATAAAACTAAGTAGATAGCTGCAAAGCAATAATTACCCAGTGAGGTATCAGTAATTTTGACCAGTTCGGAAACCGTAACTCGTTGTGGAATTTCAACAACAGGAAGCTTCTTGCGATCTCTCCTCTCTATGTATCTTTGCTGAGATTCCATTCGTTTCTGCACGATTAAATCAAGCATTGATCTAATCATTTTACCAACTCAAGTTCCGCTTGCTATCCAGTTGCCACATAAAAAAACTCTTCAGGGACAGGAGTCATCTACCTGTGGCTATTTTACCCTCAAGTAGCGACTCGCGCTACTTTGGAAAATCTACACTACACAGGGCCAGATTAAGGGTGTGCAAGGCCTTGAGCACTTACTACGCGGCCCCTTAAAGTGATTGCAAAAGTATATAGTTTACATATCAACAATGAGCACTTTCCATAATTTAATAGGTTATTCACAACTGAAGTTCTAACTTCTTTTGCTTTAAGATCTACGAATTCGCGCACAAAGTAGAACAGATATAGAAAGCTTCACCCCTTTCTGCATTACTGATCAACAAATGTAACTGGTCACAAAAAGTGTCAAACTTCGCAGGTAATTTGAGTAGGCCAACACCCATAAAGTTTTACTATGAAGTGATTCAAATAAGCTCTCCTTTGACTCTCTCGTAAGCTAGCCTTTTTCACTTAAAACTTGACAAGAACCATAACATTTTTTAACATCGCTATACAGAATATTTTTTTACCTGCTTCAGCAAAAATTGTCCTCTCCGAGGATTCTATGCCTCTAACGTAACCGCAAATAAAACCGTGCTCTTATGCGGCTCACTGTTTTCATGCTGGCACTGTCGATTAATTCATTTTCGGTTATTAAACCCATTGATAAAAATGATTTTCGAACAGCAAGCAACTTGCAGATTGCAAACATACTCTTCCAATAGTTTCTGATTAAACCTTCCACTTATGAGAACAAGTGCAAAATTTTCCCCAAGACAGCAACAAGTGCAAAATTTTCCCCACACTGTGGTGTAGTGGATAGTGCGCTGGTCTTGAGATACCATGGTATCGGGTTCGAATCTCAGCTGGCAGGGCATTAAAAGAAAGGCAGTGCACACTGAAGGGGCAGGCCCGGTATGTAAATGTACGGGGCAGTGTACACTGCCGTTTTTTAATCCTTGCACTTGATCCCACTTATGTTATACACTCTCTCCATTTACCAGTTATGTTTTACACGCTCTACATCTCCAATCTTTTTTAAGAATTTTTAGGGTCATTTGGTATGTTCTTTTGGTTAAAAAAATTAAGTCTGCATTCTGGTTTATTGAATGTTCGCAAAAATTAACATCCCTTTCTCGCAAGGTGGACAGCACTATAATTTTCGATTGAAATACAGTGGATTTTTGCACATTGTCATGTAATTCTTTGCTTTTTCAAACTTTTTTTCTACTGTAGCATATAAACTATGTTTTGATGTCGATGGCGCTTCTACAGCTTGACGAACACCATTTAACATAGCTTCACAGTTAGAATCACTAACAAAGGCTCGTTTCACTTGAAAAAACCTGGCTAATTTTTTTTATACTTGCTTTTACTGACTTTGATCTTTCCTCTCTTTTCTTCTTTCATTTTCGCTCTTACACACTCAATCAAGTCGCATATTCTTCCAGCCATTCACTTACAAATCTTTAAAGGTGCTTAAACAGTGGTGAAAGTAAGCCGGAACGGTCCAGAACGCCGTTCCAGTAAAAGATTTGCTACCGGAACGGCGCACCGGTGAAAGATTTTAAAGCTAAATCTAGCCTGTAGCACAATCAACGAGTCAAATCATCAAAAAAACTCAAGAATGGATCTCACATTAATTAAACAAATTTTGTTTTTGCTTAAATTTGATTTTGACCAAAGATCATCTTCAGTTATCTCAATTAAAAAGTATCTACAAGTAGCGGATAGCAACAGATTCGTTTCGAGATAATACCAATTCCAATTTATATTTGTTAGCGCTTTCCAGACTAACTTTTTTTCTTTTCATCAAAATTCTTTGATTCGCACAGCCTTTTGCTCAAAGTACCCGTAGCTTAATAACTATTATTTCTCGTAAAACAACAGCAAACGAAAAAAAGGTAACAATTCGTTCGCGCCTGCATTCTCTATTCGTTTTAGATTTTAATCGTCGATTTGAAGTCGACTCCTGTAAAACGAATACAAAATAACCGATAAAAAGTAGCGAGTATCACCATTCAAAAGTGAAATCTTTAGGAATATTTCCAGCCTAAATAATAAACGTTTATTAAATGCAAAGAAAGATTAATCAATATTGGAAGAGAACGGAGACCAGTGATGAGACTTTGAGTTGATTAGCCACTGAAGCTCAAAAAACGGAGAGCAATGTTAGTGCCCAAAATAGTGCAATCAGCGATCCTCTACCTATGCATCAAAATCAAGTTGAGGGAAAATGTTCCACTGTTTATCCATTAATATAAACTGAACAACAGTATGAGGAATTTAAGCAAGAAAACAGTTGGATGTACACTAGTGATGGAAAAGTAGGATGAACTCCGTGTCGTGAAGTCAATGATTTGGGAGTAAGAGCATCTCGTGGTGTTAACATTTCCACTCAATACGCAGACGGCAATATCACTTCTTATGGTAGCACAAGAGAGGTTCAACTCTCATCGCTTCGAAAAAAGATCCATGAGCACAGAAACTCAAAAGCGCACAAAGAAGCTATTAATATTCTTGAGACGGCAAAGAAAGATGTACTCCTCAATTTAAATGCACAGAGTGAGCAAACTGCATTTCAATCCACTGCTCGGGTGTTCAGGACAGCTTATTATATGGCAAAAAATAACAAACCTTTTGCAGACTTTGAAAAATTGATTAGCCTTCAGCAAGCTAATCCCATAAACATCGGACGTGTTTTACACAGTAAAGCTGTAGAACTGTAGCTGTTGACATAATTGAACATGTATCTTTATAGATGAAAAAACTTTTAACCAAAATTATAGTGAGTAAAAGATAAATGTTCTAGCGCAGCGGTTCCCAAACTATGGGTCGCGACCCACTGGTGGGTCGTGGGCGTAATTTTAGTGGGTCGCGAAAGTCATTCCAAATTTAAATTACTGCATGCTTTGTCTCAAATAATTTAAAAGTAAATTAACATCTTGAATAAATGTTTGTTTTCACTGTACTTTTTTCCAAGTACTTTAAACTGCATGCAGAATTATGTGGGACCAGAAAATTTATGTTTTGAAAAGTGGGTCGTGACTTTATAAGGTTTAGAAACCACTGTTCTAGCGGATGAATCAACTCGCGTGGGTGACAAATCAACTTTAATCGTGTTTCTAAGAGCTAGTGTTGATAGCTAGGCGGCGCCTATTAACTTTCCGTTAGATTTAATAGAATTGGAAAGTCTGTGCGCTTCTCATATTGCTGACAAAATTGTGGACTGTTTGCTAAAAAATGGTTACACCATCAAGTTGCTCCAGGAAGTGTTCATTAGATTTTGAAGTGATAGAGCTAGCGTGATGCTGGGGACAAAGTCAGGAGTCGGAAAGTTGCTTAAAAACAAATTTCCTGATGTAATATTGTGGCATTGTCTTAATCATAGACTGAGCTTGCTGTAGGAAATGCACTAGAAATTATCAGTGGTACAAATGATTTTCAGTCATTTCTTGAACACTTATATTCGCTGTATAGCCAGTCACCAAAGAACAAGCGGGAACTTAACCAACGTTCTCATGATTTACAAATGACCCTCAAAAGAATCGGAAAAGTGATTACTGTTCACTGGGTCGCTTCATCTTTCAAGGCAGTATCAGCAGTCTGGCATTCTTTCCCAACTTTGGCGCAACATTTTCACAAAGCTTCAAATGAGGAAACTAGACAAAGTACAGAAAAGGCCAGATTTCAAGAAATATTATCTAAATTTTGTACAAGTTTGGTGAAAAATTTGGCGCTGATGGTGGATGTCTCAAACGAATCAAAAAATTTATCAGAACCACTGCAAAACCGAAATACCACGCTACCAAAAGCTCACATTTTACTCACTGCGTATACAAAACGTATAGAAAGCCTTATTGCTTCCCTGGCGGAGCATTCCATTGTAGCCAAACGAGCAGAAAAAGCAATGTCATCCCAGGGAGTAGAATTGAGAAAAGGAAGAAGCCCAGTAATCAATCAGGTTCAGTTTATTCGGGCTGTAGCTGACAACATGAAAGAAAGGCTCTTCGCTATGGCATCAAACAGAGCACAGCCTAGCATTTATTCAACCCGAAAAGACAACTACAAAACCCTTGTTGGTCCAATGGATGTGTTAGATCCAGAAAAAATTGAACATGAAAATCCTCGTTTTGGAGAAGATGAAGTGAAAAGTTAATGTGATACCCTTCGTCTCAACAAGCAACAAACTCATCTTGCCTATATTGAATTTAAGGTAAGTGGGGGAAGAAGCATTCTGACCAACTAAATAAGTTGCTGGTGGCCGTTGACACTCTTTCACCAAGTAACACCGACTGTGAACGTGGGTTTAGCGCCATGAACAATATTATTACTGATATCAGAAATGTGATCACAACAAACAATTCCAAGAAGCAGCTCTTTGTCAGCACTGTGGGGCTTCCGTGCGAGAAATGGACTCCAGAGACATACATAAGAACTTGGCTTGGAAAGGGAAGAAGAGCAGCTCACTCAACTAGTGGCATGACTCAGCAAAAAGGATAATTACTACGAATCTTTATGAAGATTTTTTAAATACTGTAATTGAGTGTTTAATTTGGGGTATGGTGTTTATGTGCTTGGTAGAAAAAGTGTCGTTTGTGTTTGCGGTAACAATAATGAGCCAAAAGTAGATTTTGTGGATATTTTGAACTTATGCCCCCAAATAGCTTTTTCAAATATCATGTCAACAAAATTCTATGGTAAAACTTTTACTCACCAAATCGCAGGCAACTGCAGGTAATTGGTTTGAGTCTCAGATTAGCGATTCATCCTATCATCCAGAGGCAAATTAGTCTCAAATTAGTAATTTGGGTTTTAGCCATTCTCGAATTATCTAATATTTATAGTTGGCTAAAATTTAAAGTGTTAGGTATAGGTGGTTAGGGTTTTTGTGACTGAATAGGGTTGAGACTAATTTGCCTCTTTTGATCAGCAATTACGGAAAAATTATTTTACTTTCACCACTGTTCTGACACAGTTCCTGTAAGAAAACTATTCTGTTTTCACCTCTGTGCTTAAAAATAGCTAGTTACAATAAAAACATTTTTTGAAGTGAATATACAGGACTGCACGTCTACATATTATTGAACGGCAGGTTAGCATCTTTTCCTTGAAATCAAAGGATTCGAAATCACACTTTTTTAATACTTTTTTCTGAACCACGTGTAACTACGAGATGTTCCAGCACCTAATCATAGCTCGTGTCTACACCGTCAATCACTGTGAATCACACAAAATAATGAATTTGCAGATGTCATTTACGATGAAGCTAGAGCATAAACGGCTTCCTCTGTGTGGAAATAACCCCCTTTCTTCAATTCTCACAAGAATACAATCTTTTCATCTATTCTTGAACAAATACTAGTAACGATAGTGATTATCAGTACTCACTAATTGCTATTATTAGTTTTCTTTGAAGCACATTTTCAAAAAACAATGAAATTACGGTAAGTAAAACTGCTCCATGAAGATCACAAAAAACCCTGAACATAATGTTACGCCATGCACCAACTTTACTAAATGACAGTAATGGTGTTAAACAAAACTATCAGCCATTTTTTTTGGAGGGCAATTGTGCAGCCACCTAACACGATGGTTTACCTGTAAATAAAAACATAGCAGAGCTTCTTTACGGTGGGTAAAAAGGTTCCGTCCATGGATTTAAAATGACTATCTGTTAATTGTTTATTGGATTTTTTTAACTTTATAATGATGGGGCTAAAAGCACGGAGCCCTTGGCACTTGAACATCTTTAAAAGTTCCGACCTGCTCAGAAGTTACTAATATCGCAAGCATAATGCATTTCTACTACAAGCAAAGCAATCAAAAAAAATCACCACAATAAATTGTTTTTTTGTGACACATGATATTCATGTTGTTGTTGTTGTTGTTACCGGACTCCTTCTAAAGGGATGGGGACATGGCAGAAAACCATCAAGCCCCAGAAGCCAGGCAACTCTCCAGGCCCTGGGCCAGAGGTCGTAGAGAGACAGAGAGTTGCCGAAAGGTGAGCGGCACAAGGAGACCGTAGCTGGACAGTGCAGAATGAGATGAGAGGTGTCCTGAGATGAGTGTCCACAGGTGCTGCAGGAATGATTCTCGACTCTGCCAATTCTAATGAGATAAGAGCTTAACAGTAGGCTGTGTCCATTGCAGCATAAATGAGAGAGGACACAGCGAGCGTGACGAGGGAGCATGAGTTCCTCAATGGGAATCGACGCAACCTGTGTGTCAAAGAACTTAGATGAGACAGTACGCCTCCAGTCCGAGAAAATACAAAAGTGGATACGAGAGATAAGAGAAGAGAGACTACAAGGGATTGCAGAGGACACAAGTAGCACTCCCCGTCTTGCCAGCTCATCAGCTGCATTGTTCCCCAGGAGAATCAAGTCCGGGGACCAATTGTAGTCTAATAGAACATGAGGAGAGAGAGAACAGTTCCTGCCACAAAGTTTGAGGCAAGAGGAAAGATGGAGGAGAGGGCAGGGTGGCGAGGACAGAATGAGAGTCAGATTGTAGGAAAAGAGATGAGAAATGACAGACTTGGTGGTGCTGCCGAGACCAGCAAAGAGCATGCAGAATGGTGCAGGCTTCAGCAGAGAAACTTGAACATACTGGGCCTGCTGAAAAGGAAAGAGTAGCCACAGTGTCACAGAGAGAGTAGTTGGCAAGTACACCAGAGCCGCCTTTGCCAAAAGAAAAAGGAACAGAGCCATCAGTCTAGAGTACCAGATCATGAAGGAGGAGAGAGTCAAGGTGGGCGAGAGCCGCACCTTGATGAGTGAGAGGGAGATCAGAGCAAGAGCACGAAGAGGAAAGGGTGGACTCCACAATGAAGGAAGATGGGTTCCAAGGAGGACAGGGAGGGCAGGCAAGAAGAGCCTCCCTAGGAGAAGTAGAACGAAGCATGAGCGGGTGAGTGGACAAAAAAGCTATCCAAGACGATCTGCAGAGTCTTGGTTTCACTCCAAATCTGGCCAAACAAGAAATGGGAAAGGAGGTTGCGAGACGAAGAGCCCGCTCATAAAATGAAAGAGTAAAATGAGTCAGGGTGACTTGTAGAGGAAGTAGAGAAGCCTCGGAGAGTAAAAGTGGGATAGGGGAGGACGAGGGGTAGCCGGTGATGGCGCGACTAGCTGCTCGGTAGAGGCATTCCAATTTGGTGATATTGGTAACGCTTAGGAAAGGAAACCATCCAGATGAGGCATATGTGAGAAGGAGCCGAAGAAAAGCTTTATACAGAACAGAGAGGGACTCCTTAGAGAGGCCCCATGAAGAAGCACAGATATAGCATAAGGCCTTGAGATGTGGGAAAAATTTGGCCTCCAGCGAAGATACATGTTTAGAAAAGGAAAGAGTGCAGTAGAAGTGACCCCGAGAAAAGTTGGAGTGGGATTGAAACGGAGGTGGGAGTTGAGTAAGAGGAGGTTGGGATGGAGGTGAGCTTGGTGAGGGTCGACTGAAAAGAAGGAGGCCTCACATTTGCTCAGATTGAGAGAAAGACACCAGTACTCAGACCACCGCTCCAATCAAAACAGAGCTCCTTGTGTGGCCTCCACTGCAGTGGGGACCAAGAGGAAGGAGGACCAAATGGCCAGATCGTCAGCATAAAGAGAGCAGCTGACAGAAGAAGGCAGAGAAGCAGGAAGATCATTGATGAAGAGAGAGATAAGTACAGGGCCTAAAACGGATCCTTGCAGAACACCTCGACAGACTCAAAAGGAATGACATTTGTGATTTTGAAAAACCATGCGAGCGTGCCTATCACAAAGGAAAGATCGAGTCCAACGAGCAAAGGAGAGAAGCCAATCAAAATGAGTTTATGGAAAAGAAAGTCAAAAGCTTTGGAGAAATCGATAGTAGAGAGGATTGTCCAAGAGCCCATCCTGGGTTTGTTAAACCCATCAGAGATGGGCTGGGTTAGAAACAAAATTTGATCTAGAGTAGACCGTCCACGGCAGATACCATCCTGGTGGGAAAAGAGAATAGAATTAGATTCCAGAAAGATGAGTAGACGGGATGGTATGATGCATAGGCTATAAAAGCCTTTGATACGCAGGAGGTGAGAGAGATAGGCCAGGAGGAAGCAGGAGAGTCAAGAGGCTTTCCCATCTTGTGGATGGGAATAATAGAAGATGTCTTCCAGATGGAAGGAAAGGAATGGAAAGTCCAGAAAAGTCTGAAGATGTGAAGAAGAAAATCCATGCCATAGCGAGGAAGATGGTTTAGCATGGGATAGGCAACTTTGTCTGGGCCAGTGGCAGTGGATGAGAAAAGGTTGGAGGCAGCCGCAAGAAATTTAGCAAAAGAGAAAGGAGAGCAAAAAGACGAGTGAGACTTCTCAGGGCACGTGGCTCGGCGAAGCTCAGAAAGGTAGCCTCTGGCTCTGCTACACAGGGTCTTTGACTGAGAAACAGAAAAGTGGAATCTCAGGTAAGCAGCATAGACCATAAACAATTCCCTGGAAGAAGAACAATTAGGGAAATTAGGAGAGGAGAAAGATAAGGAGAGCCAGCGACAGAGCAAAGATGAGAGTATACAGATTTAGGGTTAGATTTGGGCAAAAGAGAAAAGCAAGTCATCTGCTATGCCTCAGCCTTGGCATTGGCAATGACAGACGAGGCATGTCGAAAAGTGGAGATCTAAGCCTGGCAACCTCCATCACTTCTGTGAGCAAAAGCGTTGCATCTTTCACTAACCGCTTCTTCCACCTCAGCAGACCACCAGGCTTTAGAAAAGCATCTGATGCGGTTGAAAGGAATGGAAGATTTGGTCACATTCGAAGGATTGGGAGATAAAGAGAGCAGCAGCAGAGGAAAGAGATGAGTATTCCTCTGCAGAAGGACAGTGAGAGTCAAAGTAAAAGGGAAAGTCATCCCAGTGAGCTTTCTGAAAATTGAAGGAAGGGAGATGCTAATTGGGGCAAAAGACCAGAGAGAGAGGGACAGTTAGAAGAACTGGTAGCTGGTCAAAGCCTAAGTCCTGAAGGACCTCTCAGGAACAAGATAAGGCAAGAGAGGAGGGAGCAAAAAAGATGTCAGGGGAGGAGTGACTGCTAGAGGATCGATGGAGAAGAGTAGGTATGTTGGGGTTATTGAGGGGGAGGAGGTCAGAAGAGATGACCCAGTCAAATCCTTTCTTCCCACCGGGTTGGAAGCACCTTCTGAGTCCCAGAGGGGGTGATGGCAATAGAAGTCCCCCATAAGGAAGAAATTTCTGGAGGGAAGAATGGAGAGAGAAAAGGAGTCGCTTTTGCCATCCGTTGGGGGGGAGCAAATAGGGGGGGGTACACATTAAGAAATGACACCGAGGAGAAGTTGTTAAAAGAGATGTTGACCCCTACATAATCAGAGTAGGGATCAAGCAAAGAAAGAGAGGAGGTAGAAAGTTCGGAAAACAGGCCCTGCCTGACGAAAATGATGACGCCGCTGCTAGCATGCGTACGCATCAGGAAAGAGAATGCCAGACCGGGAGTGGGTACAATCAAAATGCAGAGCAGAGAATCCAGAAATCCGAAAAGAGGAAGATGAGTTAAGATTGGATTCCTGGATACAGATAAGGTCAACAGGATGGGACAAAAGAAAGTGAAACAGTTCAGTGCTCCTGGCTCAAAAACTGCCAGTATTCCATTAAAGAAACCCTGAAGGAGGCAAGGGGGAGAGGAAGCAGGAGGTGTAGAAGGACAGCCAGGAGCAAAGAGCAGTGATGAGGGAGCAGAGGGAGAAGATTCAAAATGGTCAGAAGGAGGATGATAGATTTGAAATCGAGGGTGGGGAGGGAGTAAAGCATTAGGAGAGTGGGGGTCAGATTCTACAGTGGAAGTATACAGGCCAGAGGAGTCCGAGGAGGAAGTCACAGTGTGGCAAGTGGGGTCGCAGCTCCAGGTGTGAGAGCTGCCAAGAGTTCTGAATTTGGAGGGAGAGCAATGAGCACTTAGATGGACCCATTTGGAGCAAGTGCAGCATTGCACTGACCTACCCCGCCAGGTCACATTTCCAGCACACACTGAACAGGGAAAGATGAGTCCAGGGTTGGGATGAACGTTACCGCTCATCAAGAGGAGAAGAATGAGGAGACAAAGGCAGGCAACCAATTTCAAAGAAGCTGTGAGCTGCCCTTCTGCAGTCGTTCAGGGGGAAGCATGGCAAAAAAAGAAAGAGCGCCCAGGGTAACTGGGACCCTTGGAAAGGCCAACAGTCATTTTGACCCAACCCCAATGGGGTCCGGGATCACACCACCACGTTGAGGCGGCTGTTGATTGGTGCAGACATGATATTTCTCACAAGATTCATTTCAAAAATATCACCACAATCAACAGCACTCTATCTCGTATCACCAAGTTGCCAATACAAAATTATACAAGAATGATGCATTTCACTGACATACGATCGAAAGTTTTGAAGACTGTGAAATAACTTCAAGTTCAGTACGTGGAAAGTTGTGCCATGGGAAAGACACTTTCAGTAGTTTTAGCATTCAATCTTAACATGACTAAACAATCTTATTGAGTCTGAACATGTCAGCGATTTCCAGAAATAAATCCACCATGCATCCATGAAAGACGTACTCGTCATTCCTAAACAGAAATGTTTGGTGATGCAGCAATGGAGAGCCTCAAGTTACCACTTGCATAAAAGCAATAACTTGTCATTGCACAAGCATTAAGCATGCTATAATTGTAAAATCGTAGTGCAACTCATGTCGGAATCATGAAAGTCAACCAAAATATTTGGATAACACCTAGTAATCAAGTGTAAGCCTGCTTGAATGACGTCATGATACTAAGGTGACAACCACATAAACTATAGCAACAGCCTTTTAGACTTGTCGTGCATGTTTTCTGCAGAGCAGTATGCCATATGTAAAAAAAGTTCAATTCTTCTAATTACTGTATACTTTTTTAGGTTAATGCTGTTTCAGTAAATCAGTGATTTATGTTAATACCTGCCACTGCCTGACCATGGCACATGCTTCAAGGAACAAAATTCAACTGTGCGTGGTAGGTAGGAACCCGCAAACAATGCACAGCTGCATTTGTTTTTTAAAACATGTGGTCTGACCTGGCAGTTGCATGAGTAAACACATGCACTTTTTGATGTTTTTAACGCATCTAGAAGAATCAAAAGCACTACAATTCACATATCAAATGTCAAAAATATAGCTCTATTTTACAAGGAAAATCAAACAGTATGTAAAAGTTAGGCACGCTAAATCTTTATTTTAACTTGCACTTTGATGTAAAGCCAGCTTATTCCAGTACAGGCAATCAGTAGCTACCTTGCTGAGATAGGTCTAAAAAACTATGAGAATGACATTTAACAAAATACTTTTCTTAAAGCTTGATTAGCCGCCATTGGATTTCTGAAACCCGTCATATATGTGCTTTGCTTCATTTTGGATGCAGATGTAGTTGTGTGAATTCCAACAGATTTGGGAAATGAAAAGCTGAGAGCATGTTGAGAAACTGGTTTCTGAAAAGATGTCAATTTTATGGGCAGAGTGCAAAACAGGGGTCAGCAAATAGTGAAATGCAACTTTTCTATGCAAAATACTATGCATTTTTCACAATGAGACCAACTTACAGTATGTTCTTTGCTGCAGGCCAACTAGTCCTGCAGAAGAGCATACCTTTTGTGCTGATTCTTAAAGTTAATCCTTAGAATAATTTTGTCTTACTGCTACTACTGCCACAAAGTGCAAGTGCTTTACATTAGTTTTAAATTTTAGCCAATGTAGCAAGCTTTAAATTTTTCAATCATATTCATTAAATAAACTTTAGTCAATAGAAATATGCTAAGAAACTGGTTACTGAAGAATAAATACAATTCAGCACCGGTATGTAGCATACATTAAAAACAGGAAAGTCGCTCTATTGCCTTTCACAGCATTTTACCCTTGGAATCTATTTTGCAGCCCATGATTACTGAGTTTTTCAATAAGCACATTTGCTGAAATACAGAGTGATGCTGTGGTGTAGTGGATATTACTGCTACCTTTGATGCGGTGGTTATGAATTTAATTCTTTACAGGAAGGATACACTGAGGGAGGAGAATAAAATTTTGGTCTAGTCATATGTTTACTACATTTATCAAAATTAATCAACCACAAATGTTCAACAGTAAAGATTCCAAGGCCAAAATCCCATTGATGGCAAAATAACCACAGATTAAAAATACACTTGCAACCGGTTCTTCTAATCTTTTGACATTAACATAGATTGTTTAAGCAGTAACTTCTGTAACTTTAAGCTGTTTAAGCTGCAACCCATGGTTTGAATAATGCTGCTCTAAAGCTAAAAACAAATTCAAAAGGGACAACACTAAAATATGAAAATTCATAATGAAACATGGTATAACTGAATTGTGCAAACATGAAAATTTCTGCACAAACATGAAATCATAAAATTCAAAACAGAACTACTGATACAGAGTTATGGACATAAGGAAAAACAAACAAATCAAGATGGATGGAAATCACAAAAATTTACAAGTTTACAGAAGTCAACAAATACCAAAAATGTAACTGCCCAGTTGGATAAGATGAGAGAACTGATTTTAGTTAGAAAGTCACTATTTTGCCATTGATGGTGGTTTACCCTTGGAGGCTATTTTGCCATCACCATCCATGTGTTTATATAGCCATATTTACTAGAATTCTGGCAGTAATTCTCTGGCATGTGGATAGTGCAGCTACCTTGAAATGCAATGTTTACAGGTTGGAACCCTTGCTGGCAGGGCATTTAGACAAAGACAGTGTACACTGGAGGGGAGACACTAGTATGTCACAATACAGGGTAATATACAGTGTGGGGGAGTGAAATTTTTTTTAAATTCATCATTTAAAGTGACCAATCAGAAACAACAGCAATCACAAGTTTTAACATGTCGTTAAAGTTGGCCAATCACAAATGCCTCACAGCAAAATAGCTAGCAAGGGTAAAATGTTGTTGATGGCAAAATAACCACTGCCTTTTAGTTAAATGAGGCAATCCTTTAACTGTATGAATTTCTGTAACTCTGCAATTTCCATAATTTAGGAGCATTTTTCCTCTTTCTATTTCTGTAAGAATTCCCACACTTTCACATTTTAGGTTTGCCCTTTAAAAGCATTGTCAGATTCTTCTCTACACTTTAACAGTGCATGCTATAGATCACATTATCACAAAAACAAAAAAGATAAAATTTAGCTGGAGCTACTTACCTTTAACAAATTATGAAGACTTTTTGCACTGAACATATCTTTTTTTTAATTTTTGCGCTTTTAGCTGCTCAGTCCAGCTGTTTTTTAAATCATTTAATCCTGTGAAGTTGATAGGGCCATGTGTTGGTAGTACTTTCTTTATGTTTGTCCACAATCGTTTAACTTGATAAGCAAATGCTTCCAATTGTTTAGCTCCCACACAGCACTCCCTTTTTGCCTTTTGCATTCAAACAAACTATTACCAAAGGAGAATACTTACAACTTATTCCTATATATGATAGAATATGTTATTGTTTCTAGACACATCACAGCAGAAGTGTCCAGAGTCCTCAATTTTAGAGTCTGAACCCAATCCTGATCCAAACACACAACTATTGAATCCTGATGCCTTTCCTACAATATATGCACAAAAAAACTGAATCCCAATCCTGGTCCAAGTCTGAAAATACTGCAGAATGTAAAAATTTTTTCACTGTATTTTTCAAGGGATGGCTATTTTTCCATTAATAATATTTAGGCAGTGGCTATTTTGCTGTCGACAGCAATTTGCCCTTGGAATCTATTTTGCCATAATCATTCACATGTGTTTATATAGCCGTATTTGCTATAATTATGGCAGTGACACTGTGGTGTAGTGGATAGTGCGCTGGTCTTGAGATGCCATGGTTGCGGGTTTGAATCTCAGCTGGCAGGGCATTAAAAGAAAGGCAGTGTACACAGAAGGGGCAGGCTCGGTATGTAAATGTATGGGGCAGTGTACACTGGAAGGGAGTTTACAGGGTGGGGGATAGAGACCTGGGGGTGCAAAATTTTTTTAATTGGTTTGTAAAATTGACCAATCAGAAACGACCAAAAGTCACGTGTTTAGTAGGTCATTAAGATTGACCAATCACAAATAACTCACGGCAAAATAGTCTCTGAGGGTAAATTGCCGTCGACAGCAAAATAGCCACTGCCTAATATTTAACCTTGGAGGCTATTCTGCCATCATACATTTGTGATTGGTCAAATTTTATGACGAGTTAAACATGGGCAGTGGCTATTTTGCCATCGACGGCATTTTACCCTTGGAGACAATTTTGCTGTAATCATTCATGTGTGTTTATATTGGCATATTTGCCACATTTCAGCCAGTGACACTGTGGTGTAGTGGATAGTGTGCTGGTCTTGAGATGCCATGGTTGCGGGTTCGAGTCTTAGCTGGCAGGGCATTAAAAGAAAGGCAGTGTACACTGGGGGGCAGGCTCGGTAAGTAAATGTAAGGGGCAGTGTACACTGGAAGGGAGTGTACAGGGTGGGGGGTAGACACTGGGGGTGAAAAATTTTTTAATTGGTTTGTAAAATTGACTAATTAGAAACGACCAAAAGTCACATGTTTAGTAGGTCATTAAGATTGACCAATCACAAATAACTCATGGCAAAATAGTCTCTGAGTGTAAAATGCCGTTGACAGCAAAATAGCCACTACTTTAAACATGCGACTTTAAGTTGTTTCTGATGGGTCAATTTTAATGATGAATGAAAAAAATTGCATCCCCAGTCTACACTTGCCTACATTGATCACTCTCTCTCCCAGCAGCTCAGTGTACGCTACCTCATACATTCACATACCAGGGACCCCTCCAGTGTACACTGTCTTTGTCAAAGTTCCCTCCCAGGGGGGATTCCAACCTGTAACCATTGTACTTCAAGGCAGCTGCACTATCCACGCACCAACGCATCACTGCCAAAATGGTAGCAAATACAGTTTTAGGACCCTTTCCCCCCATGCACTCACCTCCTGATCACATATCCCCGATCATATACCCCCCAGGCACTTCAACCCTAACCCTAACCTAACCATTGCATTAGGCAACAATACTGGTGGTAAGTGTCCAGGGGGTAACTGGCCTGTTACCAGCAATACAGCTATATAAACACACATAAATGGTGACAGTAAAATAACCTTGCTTTGTGGCGTTGCATTCCAATCAATTTAAATATCTTAGCAAATGGACAACACTAAAATACCGGAATTTACGAAATTACGGAAATTCTTCCTGAAATACAGAGAAAACATAACTGAAGTTACAGAAATCGCAGAAATTTATGCAAATGCTTTGTTTAATTCGTTTTAATTATCAACTATTGTTCAATTAGGTGGTTATAATTTTAGGGTTTATTGACATCCATGAATTTCCGTATTTCTGCAATTTCCTTAACCTCTTCAGATACTAGGTCCACTGATAATTTTTTTTCATATTTCTATGGGTGAGTAATTCCTTTCATAAAAACAATTTTTCAGTATTTCAGTAATTTTAGGTCTTCTTTTTCTTCTTGTTTTCCCGTTATTTTTTTTAGTCGGAGTTAGGCTACAGCTGGTACAAATACTTTATTTCCACCTAGTTCTATCCATTACATCTTCTTTCACTGTCCAATTTCTTTCATATCTTCTTTTATCGCATTCTCTTGCCGTTTCTTCGGTCTGTCTCTTTTTCTCCTTCCTACTACCATCTTCGGGACCTTGCTTCCTACGTAGTTTTTGCTCCTTCTTCGTATCAGGTCTAACCATCGCAATCATACTTCCCTGAATTTCTTAAACAGTTGTTCAACTCCAAAACTCTTCCGGATTTCTTCATTCCGAATTTTGTCCCGTCTTGTCATACCTTTCATGAATCGCTGCATTCTCATTTCCGCTGTATCAATTTTTCCTTTTGATACTTTAATCAGAGGCATAGTTTCCATACCAAACAATACAGCCGATCTAACTATCCATCTGTACCGCTTTCTTTTCAGTTTTGTTCCTATTTTCTTGTCGAAAATCATACCAGTGAGTTTTCTCCAATTTTGTCAATCATGCTGTATTCTTTTAATAATTTCTGCAACACCATGTCCGTCATCTTAAACCAGAGAATCGAAGTATTTGAATGCCTTCACCTTTTTAATCTCCACTCCAGCCAGTTCCACTCTATCGTCTTGTGATCCCATGCTCAGCATGCACTCCGTGATTGCCTCCATTCTTCTAGTTGAAATTCTACAACTTTCGCGTTTTCAACACATAAAACAATGTCATCAGAAAACATCATGTTCCATGGAACACTTTTTCGAAGGTTATCAGTCAGATAATCCATCAACAGAGCAAACAAGCAAAGGCTCAGAGCTGAGCCTTGATGAACTCCCATTTCAACAGGGAAAAACTCGGTTTTCCTCTCATTACACATCACTGCTGCTTTGCTTCCTAAGTGCATATCCTACAATATACGCCCATATTTTTCCGGCACTTCTTTTTCTGGTTGGCAGTTCCATAGTTCCTGTCTTGGTATTCCATCGTAAACCTTCTCTAAGTTGATAAACTCGCACTGTATATTTTTTTGTCCTTCTCTGTACTTTTTGATCATTTGACGTAGAGCAAAGACGGCCTTTGTAGCACTCATACCAGGCATAAATCCAAATTTCTCATCACTGTAAGGCACTTCTTTTCTCATCCGTCTTTCTATTATTCTTTCCCATAATTTCTTTGAGTGTGACACGAATTTAATTTCGATCTGTTGTTGCTGCATTCTTGTATACCCTCTTTATTTTTGAAGACTGGGATCGATTTCAGTAATTTCATGTATACTCTGAATTTTTGTATTTTTGTGATTCAGTGATTCCGTAATTCAACATGAATTTCCACAATACCGTATTTTAGCGTTGTGCTCAGAAGCAACAGTAGTTCACTTGTAATTTTATGGCTAAGAAAGCTAGACACTTGTTTAAAGTTGATTTCAGTTGAATCAAAGCATCTATAGCGCTAATAGCTAAAGCTTCCATTTAAACTAATGATTCTTTTGAATAAGACTTTGATAATTAATGAATTAGTAACACTGGCCCGGTGATAAGCTATAAACATGAACCTCCAATACCTTTTTACAGCTTTGGAGAATGCTTTGGGGGCCATCAAATTTTGGAGATGTACGATTCGGTATTCCGCGTGTTGGCGTTGTGTTGTTGAGTGAGGTGGCTCTTGTTTACACAACACCTCTGACACCACAGAACCGAATATATTTTTAAATCATAAACCACAACATCGAATGCTGAAATGATGACTTTGAAACGAATCTTTTTGAATCAATTACAATGCTCTTTTTATACGCCTATTTACTAGGTTTTTTTGCCATGCGTCAGACGGAACTACGCCTCGTCATTGGGCTTAGTCAACCAGTGTAATCTCACTATACAAGAGACTGAACATTATTCATGATGTAAAGATAAGTCTATTTTTTATGACATGTTTTAGGCCAAAGAATGATTCAAGTTTAGGTCAACAATTGACTTAACACTACGACGAGGGTGCGAACAGAGCGAGAATGTTTATGAGTCACCTACAATGTTTGATTTCATCAAAAACATTGGTTATCCAAAGTTCGTATCCTGAAGAGTTGCCATACTGCTTCCGTAGCTCAGGGTTTTATATTCGCTCTCGCCATTTTTGAGGTTATTGATCTTATGCGAAATCATGACTAGATCTATTCGCCGAGCACATACTTTTTTATATTGTGTTTATTTAGGGTCATGCAAAAAAATTGTCGAATTCAAAGTGATTTGTCGTCAACCAAGCGAGATTGAGCACAAACACGTCAGGAACACCTACTATCATTCAGCCAGAAAAAAATTGGCTTTCACGTTTGCAAAAATACCCTGTAAAAACTTTAGCGACAAAAAAAATAAAAGCTCACTCGTTTGTTCAATGCACTGCGACAACAATCTTGTACAACGACGCAATTATAAATTTGCTAACACGGTGCCAAGTTGCGGGGGGATCGCCGAAAACTGCTTATCAAGATAATTACAAACTTGATTGAGTTTGGCCTTTACAGCAGGCTAACGAAACAAAATGATGTGGCGCCCAGGTTACGAGAAACAAGCAGTCACTCAATGCCAAGGTAAACTGTTTTTCCACAAACAGATTTCTCTTAAATTTCGGCAATCGCCTCAAATACAAATTTGCTAGTACATTGCCAAGAGTGGTGTTGTTCCGCCAATCACCATGTAGTTTTTTTACAGCGATTTGACTTCATACAGCATAGTCTCTTGAGAATGTGACGCAAAGACTTCAGAAGCAATTTCCCACAAAATTGATTGATATTGTGGTACATTAAGTGATCTGGTGTTGTTTTGTTCGGAGTTTAAGTAAATATAGCTTCAAATTAGACCCCAATAACGAACCGAACAATTAGCCCCTACTGAGAAGTAGTAGACGTTATAACCGGGCTTCCTACGGACTACTTCTAAAAGCCTTCCTTTGTTGTATTGTCTTTCTTTGGTCTTTGCCCTGTGGTTAAATAAGGCCACATGTTTGAATCATATATGTAACAGGTGCATCTGCTCGTTTATACAGGGTGTTCCAAAAGTCTTGGGCACATTTCAAGTCCTCATTTCTGCTGATTTATGAATGGTAGTTGAATGAAACTGTTGTCATTTTAATGCTAAATTCATTGAGTTTTTTAGGCATGCTGATAATTTTTCATATCTTTTCATGTAGCTTAAATAACTAAGATAACCTAGATCCACCAATGGCTTTCACTCAACCAGAAAAAGCTTTGTATCCTTGAACTTTCAGAAACTGATTCAGCGACACTTGATGATCGCGTTCTCTTGCTCTGATATCCTAGGTCTCCAGATGTCACACCTTGCGACTTTTTTTTTGTGGGTTTCGTGAAAGCACTGGTCTATGCGCCTCCCCCTTCCAAAAGATGTAGCTGAACTCAAGGCCGAATAACGGAAGTTGTTGCAACTTGCAACCATAGACAACACAATGCTGGAACGCATTTTAGCAGGAATTTGACTATCGACTTGATGTGTGGCGTGTGACCAACGGTGTTCACATTGAACATCCTTGAACATTCTATGAAAAATTTGAGACTGCAAGCTTTTAGAATATATCAGATGCATTGTTATTTCCTTAATAGTTTTTGACATATTCAACGTCAAAATGTGCCCAAGACTTTTGGAACACCCTGTATATAGTGATCACGTGTATTTTCGAAATTTTTCTTGTCAAAACGTCAACATGGCGAAACGGGTAGTAAATTTTCGTTTCCGCCTGATTATGCTTCGGATTTCTGTTTGGGCCTAAATGTTGGTCCCACTGCTTGGTTGTTATTAAGGTTGTGTGGTAGCCTTTATCGCCGTGAATTTTCGTTCTGCGCACGCTGGAAGGAGCTGCGCATATTTGTAAATAAAACACTGCAAGAAAGCTTCAACCGCTTCCTGTTTTTTGTTTGACGAGGCAGAAAGGATCCGTAGAGCTAATATTACAAGCTCTACAAAGCAACTCCACTGGTTCAGTGCTAATCAACGACGGTACGCTTGGCGCGGGAATCAAAGAGTTGAAACCGAATAGTGGTTAGCCAAAAACCACTCATCAGAATAACTACAAAATTGACCGAGTTTCGCATTTACAGGACACTAGACAAAAATATTCTGGTGGCCAGTTCACGAGAAACAACCAGTCATTCAATGCCAAAGTAAACAGGTTTCCCACCAACAGATTTCGATTGTCAAAATTAATTTCGATTGTCGGAATTTCAGTGAAATCTGTTAATGGAAAACCTGTTCAATTTGACATTGAGTGACTGCTTCTTTTTCGTAAGCAGGCGTCTTTTTATTTTTGTCTAGTGTCATGCAAACGCCAAATTCGATTAAGTTTGTAGTTATTCTGTTGTGCGGTTTTTGGCGATGGCCCTGCCAAACTTGGCATTGTGTTAGCAAATTTATATTTGTGTAGATTGTCACAATATATAAGGGAAATCTGTTAATGGAAAAACAATTTATAATTTGGCATTGAATCAGTGCTTTTTTCTCGTAAGCTATGAGCCATATCAATTTATTTGATTTTGAGTGCTGCAAACATCCAACTCAATTAAGTTCGTGATTATTCTTGCGATTTTTTGCGATGACTCTGCCAAATTTGACAGTGTGTTAGCAAATTTTTATTTGCGTAGATGGTCACAATTTATAAGTGAAATCTGTTAATGGAAAAACATTTTAATTTGGTATCGAATGTGCGCTTGTTTCTGGTAAGCCGGCCGCCTTATCTTTTCATTTGATTTTGAGTGCTGCAAATGTCCAACTAAATTAAGTTCGTGATCATTCTGATGAGCGTTTTTTGCGATGACCCTGCCACACTTGGCTGTGTGTTAGCAAATTTATATTTGAGCCGATGATCACAACTTTAGCGAAATCTGTTAATCGGAAAACAGTTTAATTTGGTATTGAATAAGTGCTTGTTTCTGGTAAGCAGGCCACCTTATCATTTTCTTTGATTTTGAGTGCTGCAAATGTCCAACTCAATTAAGTTTGTAATTATTCTGAAAGCGTTTTTTTGAGATGGCCCCGCCAAAATAGGTAGTGTGCTAGCAAATTTATAATTGCATGTTGTTGTTGTTTTTGTTGTTGTTACCCGACCCCTTCTGAGGGATGGGGACATGGCAGAAAACCATCAAGCCCCAGAAGCCAAGCAACTCTCCAGACCCTGGGCCAGAGGTCGTAGAGAGACAGAGAGTTGCCGAAAGGTGAGCGGCGCAAGGAGTCCGTAGCTGGACAGTGCAGAATGAGATGAGAGGTGTCCTGAGATGAGTGTCCACAGGTGCTGCAGGAACGATTCTCGACTCTGCCAATTCTAATGAGATGAGAGCTTAACAGTAGGCTGTGTCCATTGCAGCATAGACGAGAGAGGACACAGCGAGCGTGACGAGGGAGCACGAGTTCCTCAATGGGAATCGACGCAACCTGTGTGTCAAAGAACTTAGATGAGACAGTACGCCTCCAGTCCGAGAAAATACAAAAGTGGATATGAGAGATAAGAGAAGAGAGACTACAAGGGATTGCAGAGGACACAAGTAGCACTCCCCGTCTTGCCAGCTCATCAGCCGCATTGTTCCCCAGGAGAATCAAGTCCGGGAATCCATTGTAGTCTAATAGAACAGGAGGAGAGAGAGAACAGTTCCTGCCACAAAGTTTGAGGCAAGAGGAAAGATGGAGGAGAGGGCAGGGTGGCGAGGACAGAACGAGAGTCAGATTGTAGGAAAAGAGATGAGAAATGGCAGACTTGGTGGTGCTGCCGAGACCAGCAAAGAGCATGCAGAATGGCGCAGGCTTCAGCAGAGAAACTTGAACATACTGGGCCTGCTGAAAAGGAAAGAGTAGCCACAGTGTCACAGAGAGAGTAGTTGGCAAGTACACCAGAGCCGCCTTTGCCAAAAGAAAAAGGAACAGAGCCATCAGTCTAGAGTACCAGATCATGAAGGAGGAGAGAGTCAAGGTGGGCGAGAGCCGCACCTTGATGAGTGAGAGGGAGATCAGAGCGAGAGCACGAAGAGGAAAGGGTGGACTCCACAATGAAGGAAGATGGGTTCCAAGGAGGACAGGGAGGGCAGGCAAGAAGAGCCTCCCTAGGAGAAGTAGAACGAAGCATGAGCGGGTGAGTGGACAAAAAAGCTATCCAAGACGATCTGCAGAGTCTTGGTTTCACTCCAAATCTGGCCAAACAAGAAATGGGAAAGGAGGTTGCGAGACGAAGAGCCCGCTCATAAAATGAAAGAGTAAAATGAGTCAGGGTGACTTGTAGAGGAAGTAGAGAAGCCTCGGAGAGTAAAAGTGGGATAGGGGAGGACGAGGGGTAGCCGGTGATGGCGCGACTAGCTGCTCGGTAGAGGCATTCCAATTTGGTGATATTGGTAACGCTTAGGAAAGGAAACCATCCAGATGAGGCATATGTGAGAAGGAGCCGAAGAAAAGCTTTATACAGAACAGAGAGGGACTCCTTAGAGGGGCCCCATGAGGAAGTACAGATATAGCTAAGGCCTTGAGATGTGGGAAAAATTTGGCCTCCAGCGAAGATACATGTTTAGAAAAGGAAAGAGTGCGGTAGAAGTGACCCCGAGAAAAGTTGGAGTGGGATTGAAACGGAGGTGGGAGTTGAGTAAGAGGAGGTTGGGATGGAGGTGAGCTTGGTGAGGGTCGACTGAAAAGAAGGAGGC
The DNA here is from genome assembly GCA_963675345.1 of Trididemnum clinides. NCBI lineage: Eukaryota > Metazoa > Chordata > Ascidiacea > Aplousobranchia > Didemnidae > Trididemnum > Trididemnum clinides. The sequence continues at coordinate 16,475,048 of OY776302.1, forward strand.
CTCACATTTGCTCAGATTGAGAGAAAGACACCAGTACTCAGACCACCGCTCCAATCAAAACAGAGCTCCTTGTGTGGCCTCCACTGCAGTGGGGACCAAGAGGAAGGAGGACCAAATGGCCAGATCGTCAGCATAAAGAGAGCAGCTGACAGAAGAAGGCAGAGAAGCGAGAAGATCATTGATGAAGAGAGAGAAAAGTAAAGGGCCTAAAACGGATCCTTGCAGAACACCTCGACAGACTCGAAAGGAATGACATTTGTGATTTTGAAAAACCATGCGAGCACGCCTATCAGAAAGGAAAGATTGAGTCCAATGAGCAAAGTGTAGCGTGTCGCGCCTCGCACTTCATCGAGCTGCCATGCCAAACATCTTTTTGTCTTTTTTTACATTTTTTTTTATTAGTTTGCTTTCAGTGGCTTGGCACCTTGCTCCCACTGATGTGTGTGATTCTAGTTGTTTAATGTAAGAGCTGTGTTTGCTAATTTGCAACTTCGTGCGTCCCCAGTTTGACGCTCAGCTCGCGCACCTTTGCTGTTTTACTTTATGATTTTGCTGATGAAGCAATGTTAACTGACGAAGTATCTACCGTCAGGTTTGTAGCCGCTCGGCTATCTCCGTTTCAAGTATATCGTGCTCCTATAGTCCGCACGCCTGGCGATGTAACCTCACGCCAGGAATCTAGCCTGCATGGCTTTCCGGCAACCTAGCCGTGATATTGCAACGCGTATTGTTTGTTATTATTGTATGCGTCTAAAATCACACACATATATTTTTCTTTTTATTAGGGCTAGATTATGTTTATTTTTGTCTTCTCTTGGTAGCTCGGTGATCGGCTTGCCTTTCCCGCCATTAGGTTGTTTATCCGTTATTTTTTTTGTTAAGTGACGTGTGCAGTGTCCTGTTTACATAGACGTGTGCAGCAACCTAATTCCTGGTGTCGCGTGCAGATTTTGTTACCGACCATGTGGTCGGAGATATTGTGCTCTCTTTCTTCGTCGATCGCCGTGGCGGACGGACGTGTTCTGGTTGTCTGTCATGTTTCTCATTCGTTGTTGATCGTCGTGGCAGAAGGACGTGATTTTTGATTATCTGCCACAGCTTGCGCGAATTGATGGAATAAAATATTGCTGTAGTGCTTTCTTCCTTGTGACTGCCATAGTTCCCAGCAATTGGGATTCAGTCAGCACGTTATTGCTCGAAGGATCTTATTTCCTACAAAAGCAATGAAGGAGGCTAGCCAAAATGAGTTTGTGGAAAAAGGTGGGATGCCTCACGGAGTCAAAAGCTTTAGAGAAGTTGATAGTAGACAGGATCGTTTGAGAGCCCGGCCTGGGTTTGTTAAACCCATCCAAAATGAACTGAGCAAGGTACAGAATTTGATTTAAAGTAAAGCGTCCAGGGCGGAAACCGGCCCGGCGGAAAGAGAGAATAGAATTAGATTCCAGAAAGATGAGTAGACGGGATGGTATGATGCGTAGGCTATAAAAGTCTTTGATACGCAGGAGGTGAGAGAGATAGGCCAGGAGGAAGCAGGAGAGTCGAGAGGCTTTCCCATCTTGTGGATGGGAATAATAGAAGATGTCTTCCAGATGGAAGGAAAGGAATGGAAAGTCCAGAAAAGTCTGAAGATGTGAAGAAGAAAATCCATGCCACAGCGAGGAAGATGATTTAGCATGGGATAGTGGCAGAGGACGAGGAAAGGTTGGAGGCAGCCGCAAGAAATTTAGCAAAAGAGAAAGGAGAGCAGAAGGACGAGTGAGACTTCTCAGAGCACGTGGCTCGGCGAAGCTCAGAAAGGTAGCCTCTGGCTCTGCTACATAGGGCCTTTGCTGGAGAAATGGAAAAGTGGAATCTCAGGTAAGCAGCATAGACCAAAGCCAATTCCCGGGGAAAAGAACAGTTGAGGAAATTAGGAGATCCGGAAAATAAGGAGAGCCAGCAATAGAGTGAAGATGAGAGAATACAGATTTAGGGTTAGATTTGGGCAAAAGAGAAGAGCAAGTCATCTGCTATGCCTCAGCCTTGGCGTTGGCAATGACTGAAGAGGCGCGACGAGAAGTGAAGATGTAAGCCCTGCGATCTTCATCACTTCTGTGAGCGGCAGCGAAAGCCTTGCGTCTTTCACTAACCGCTTCTTCCACCTCAGCAGACCACCAGGCTTTAGGATGGCATTTGATGCGGCCGGAAGGAATGGAAGATTTGGCCGCATTAAGTGCCAGAAATGGTAAGAGAGCAGCAGCAGAGGAAAGAAAAAGAGACGAGTATTCCTTTGCAGAAGGACGGTGAGAGTCAAAGTGAAAGGCAAAGTCATCCCAGCGAGCTTTCTGAAAATTGAGGAAAGGGGGGTTCTCGTTGGGGCGAAAGACTGGAGAAAGAGGGACAGTTAGAATAATTGGTAGGTAATCAGAACCCAGGTTTTGAAGCACCTACCAGGTGCAGGGAAGGGCAAGAAAGGAGGGAGCAAAGGAGATGCCAGGGGAGGAGCGAATGGCTTATAATTGCGTCGTTTTACAAGACTGTGTTGTCGCAATGCATTCAATAGACCAATGAGCTTTTCCTTTTTTTGTCGCTGAAGTTTTTACAGCATATTTTTGTAAACGTAAAACCGGATTTTTTTCTGGCAAAATGGCAATTGGAGTTTGTGTCATAGGTAGATTGGATACTTAGAATTGCGATGGTATGCCACGAAACAGTGTTGTTTGCATTAAAGTACCTGTAGCTATAATTCACCGACGAGCGAAAACTCATTTCGAGTACTTACATTGTTTTCTGCCCTTATTTGACATCGTTTTTAGCTTGTTTTTGTTACACAATCGGTTTCGAAAAAGAAAAAAAAATTTGTTTTGCGGAGCTGAACTGAACTAAACCAGCGCCCTTTGTTCTCGCACGCCTTATTTTTTTCCTATTTGGCATTTGGTGGCTTGAGGTTAAAAGCAACTCTTGTGCGGTTTTGCCTAAAACCGGGCGAGATTTGTATTTGGGTTGACTGGCCTCTCGCTCCAAACAGCAACTTTTTTGCGTTTTAAAAGTAGTTGCTTAATTTTTGTTGCTCCACGGAAGTTGAATTTTGTTACTATTGGTCACCAACTGCACTGAAGAGACCTGATAGGTCGAAACAGTGTCACTGTCTGCAGTTTGCTAAGTGCATCGCTGGCCTCTTGCATTTCATTAATTTTACGAAAAACCCCACTGTGAATTTTTGCTCTTTCTTTTTATTTGCCTTAGTTTTCTGTATTCCATTATATTTAACTCACTTATCCGCAGTAAGGAAGTTTTCTCTTAGTTGTTGTGTTGAAGAAGGCCCTGGAGTTCCTTTTGGGCAGTAGTGAACAAATTTGTAACAGTTTTACATTGTACTGTACTTATATTGTTTTCTACCTTTATTTGAGTATTTTTTGAGTTAAGTTTCATAGCTTTTGGCTACTTATGCTGTTTGGTCATAGTAGGCTGAGGTTAAGTGTTACAACAAAAATCTAAGATTCACATGTGTAGATATAAAGAAAATGGTGTTATGGAGTCGCTTCACGTCTAAACAACTTTTAACAGTTAGCAAACATTTTAGGAGCATTAGGCAACAACTTTGATTTTATCATCATCACAAGCAAACACAAATAAAACACACGTAGGCTGACGTTGCTGCAAGAAAAAGTGTATAGATATAAATAATAATTAAAGGTAGATGTTTGTCCATGTTATAGGGTCTATTGCTTTGGCCTAAGTTGAAAGACTACTGAACAAAAATAAAATAATTGATACTTTTTTTGTCTTAATTATTGACTACTCTCAGTAATCTTTGTTTGTGCTATTATACTCCAGTCAACATAACTTAATTTAAATATTGCTGTTGCTTGAGTGTATTTGGGTACTGGTACCAGTAGACTAGTGGATAACAATACTTTGGCCTACTAAAAAATTTGTTGTATTGCTTTTACTGACTTCAATCACAATTCTAACACTAACTAAAATAACCCCATCCCAAATCTGTGAAGCTGATCTGCGATTCTGCATTTCAGTGGTATCTAACTCTACATACAGTGATGTATCCAGCGATGCAGCTTCTGTATTAGACTCCAATACTGCTTCTAAGGGACAACTTACAACAGTTTTCTTTGCTTCAATATGCCTCAGTATGACTAGAATTGCACATAGCATTAAAAGAAAAAGAAATGCAGGTTATTGAAGAAATTACATAAAAATTTGCTAGATTTGTACTATAAATAACAAAATAATGCAAGTGACTAAGGATAAAGATTTGCCCAAAAATGATCATAGCACTTAACAGTCCAAGGGTAGTTTGATATGTTTTGTTGCAAATAGCTGTTAGGTTAAAAGTGTTTGATTTCATTGCAGTTGTGTATGGCCACATTTAGTCTATTTGCTTATTGGCAGAGCAAAATAGTGTTTTGATGAAGATTTTATCTGATAACTTTGGTCCTTTGTTTGTAGCCTATTATCATGTTATATATTGCACCTATTTTACTGCCTATGCCATGTTGGGCTTATTTTAATTTTGATATAAAGTTTCAGAAGTTGTATTAGTATCTTATGGTATACTTGCATTTGTTCTATAGCAGTATAGTGCACTGGCAAAATCGTTGAAATCTGCTGAAGAGTCAATGGTAGGCTGCTGTATATACTTGGCAGTAAAGAGTGGTAAACTGAGTGTTAGACTTGAAAAATGTTAGCTGGGCAAGAAGAATTTGCAATGCATATGGCATAGCTTAGAAGAACTACGGTTTGCATTAAAGCTCACATTTTGAGTTCAAGCTGTGACTTTCTACTGCATGTGTAGGCAGGTAGGTGACTGCTGAATTGAAGGCATTCAGTTATTTTTCAGTTCTAGATTTTTGTTTCTGGATTTTTAGTTCTGGCTGACTTGTAATTGATGAGGTAAATAAGTTCTCGTTGTTGCACAAGGTACTTGAAGATAGGCTTTTTTGCAGTGATGCCAGCAGTGGCTACATTCTCGGACTATCAGTATTTGTTGCAGTTTTTGAGTCATGACCGAGTGAACTCAGTTTCTCATTTCATCTTCCAAATAACTCTTTGCCGAGCAAGGAAACTATGATTATCTTTTCTTAAGGCTGTGATAAGGCTCTGCAAGAAAATTAACCTATGCCTGCTGACTGCAAAGCTGGTGCTCTAACCACTATGCCACTGTACCACTTAGCCTTAAATTTCTATATGTTCAATTTTTTTGGTTTTGTGCAATTTCTGCATTTGATGTGGCTTTAAGAAGCAGCTTGATCAAAACATCATTTGGTTCTTAGCTTGTTTATATTGCATACCTACATGTGTTATACTTTTTTGTTCTTCAAAACTCAGGTTTGCCTTAAATTCCGGGATTTGCTGGACAATATTCTTATGAAACACTAAATTTCTTTTTCTGTATACATTTTTTGCAATCTGTGCTGTGCGATTAAAATTTGGTAGCAAGTGTACAGTTCAGTTTGGTAAGTTTAAGTGCTGAACAAAATTTGAATTTGTATAAAAATAAGATGAGAACATGGAAAATATGGTGTTGTGCAGTCACTCAACAAAGAGAAAGCAAATGGACCATGAGGTCATCAAAGTTAGCTGCCACCTGTTGTTGTTGTGGTTACCCCTGCTCTTCCTTGGGATGGAGGCACAGCATGAAATGAATTTCCAGATTCATGCCGTAAACTTAATTGAATTAAGCTAGGGGAAAAGTGGCAGCCCATTTTGAACCCGTCCAAATTACAGGCTGGCAGCCCCACCACCAACAAGGCAGACTGCCATTGGTGGGTACCCAAGAGTTGCCTCTTACGACATGCTGGGTGAGCAGCTTCTTTATTCTAACTTGGTAAAGCATGGGAGCTGCCACCTTGTCGGGTAACAATAAAATGCAACCTACAAATTTAGCAAAACCAAACAAGGAAACAGCAAAAAACAGCTTTTAAACATAAATGTCAAATATTAGCCACAAAAACGTTTTTCTTCATTTCACTATTCTTCTTTAGAGTAGAAAATGTTTATATATTTTTGTTGTGGTCTAGAGTAGGGGTGGGCAAACTACGGCCCGCGGGCCGCATGCGGCCCTCAAACACTTTTTGAAACTTTGCCATTTTGAAATAAATACGACAAGGGGATTGACGAGGCGCAAAAGCGACGGTGTCCTTAAAAAAAAGGTAATTGCCTCTCCCTTAGATGAAAAATGCGCCCCAATCACGCATTAACCATCTACGAAAAAGTGATGACTTTTTTTTTTTTTTTTTAGAGACCCCACCGTTTTTGCGCGCTGAGATACCACATTGCCAGAACATTTTGCAAAATTGTGAGCTAATGCAATTTCTTCTATAGCATGCAGCTGTGCGAGACAACAAGCCCTGGCCCTCGACCACCCTCGAAATGGTCAATGCGGCCCTCTGGCTAAAAAGTTTGCCCACCCCTAGTCTAGAGGCAGCATATCCTTTCACTCTAGGAATTTGTAGGGCTATATTAACTCTGTTGAACAATTTTCCAATTAAGAAAAAGTTCACTCATTTTCTGCACTATTGATAAATTTACAACAAGTTATAACTTTTTATTTAAAAATGCAGTAATTAACCTATATTCTCAGAATTGAAAAAATGGTGGCAACTAACTTAATAAATTCAAGATGAACAGTGTTAAGACTGTACTCCTAAGCTTCTGACAATTGATGAGTGCCAAAAATTTTTGCTAGGAGCTGAAAGTTAAGTGTGCTTAACTTCAAAATGTAGCTCAATTTTTCAGCAAAATGTCATTACTTTACGTCCTTGCATGCACCTTTTAAGTGTTCTGTATGTGGAATGCTTTACAAAACTGGAAACAATATGCATCTGAATACATGTAAAGTTGTGCAGTGTTAATAATGTACACCGAAATATATCCCCACTTTCTCAAAGAGGCATTGCAGATGATGCAAGCCATAGTACTCGAAAGGAAGCTTAAAAGTAAGCAATGGTTCTGCAAGGTTATGTTGAATGCAACATAATACTTTTCAGCACTCAACTTGTGACCAATGGGTGCAAGCTTATTTGTTTTTCCATACTACGGAAAAGTTAATTTTTTTAAATAAAAAAAGGAAAACTTAGCACATCAGCACAGGGCATAATATTTGGTTGTCCCAAAAGTCTGTAAACACTTGAGAAAAATTGAATCAAGCGATGGGTTTAGAAAGGGCAAGAGACACCATCGATTCCAAAACAAGATCGATTCGGCAAGAAAATCATGTTGTGCGTTTGGTGGAACTTCGATGGAATCGTGCATTTTGAGTTGGTTCAAAATGGTCGTGCCATCATTGCCGAACTTTACTGTCAGCAACTGGAGCAGGTCTACAAAAAATTGAAACACAAGTACGCGGCTCTGATCAACCAAAAGCTCATTTTGATGCAGCAGGACAATGCCAAGCCACACACCTCCAGGAAGACCAAAGACAAGTTTGAAGAACTGGACTGCATTGAGGTTCTGCCGCATCCAGCCTAAAGTCCGGTTTGTGCTTCATCAGATTACGGCCTTTTCCACTCAATGCAGCACTTTCTGAAAGGCCGCCATTTTGATTCATTTGATGAAGCCGCGGAAGTGTGTCAAGAATTCTTTGATTCAAAGCCGGATGAATGTTGCTTTGATCAGATTCGAAAGCTTGCAAATCGATGGTACAAAATCTTAGAAAATGATGGTCTTTATTTGAGGAATAATTTTTATTGTTTTTGTTATAACTCGGCGAATAAAAATTTAAATTTTTTGCAAGTGTTTACAAACTTTTGGGACAACCTAATATTCATTGTATAATTGAAGTGGACTCGTTCTAATTAAAAAATAACTAGGTCGTAAGTTGTTGTAATTTGGTTGAGTGGTATTCAAAATATTGACAGCTTCACTCGCACTTTAATCATACAATATGGATTCCTAATTTCTAGCTTTTGTGTGTCTTTGATAAAAAATCTAAAACATTGTAAGATTCAGATTACTTAGCAGCTGTTAGGCCCCAATTGGTACTTAGCGCGCTAATTAATGTTTTGCAGCTTTGTTGGTACAGTAATTAGTTTTATGTCAGCAATGTCAAGTTTGTTTGTTCCTGGATTTCCTGCCTTGTCAGAAGATAAAAAAATTAAAACTATCGACTTTCTGGATGCTTGTAGCCCAATTCCATCCATTTTTGATCTGATTGGTGGTCGGGTATTTTCTCCTGTTAAAAATGATATTATTGGAAATATTGAAAAGATTAAGAAACGTTATTTAGAAAATCCATTAAAGTTTGAAACTTTAAATGACGTAATCGAAATTGAAAAGAATGAAACAGACAAGAAATTAAAAGCTAAAGATGGAAATGGAATTGCCACTAATGCTTTAATGTGGCTTAAACGTGGCCTCAAGTTTATTTTGATCTTTTTGGAGCGATTTATAAAAAATGATTACGATGAACAGAATCCAGAAAACTTGAAAGCCTGTGCGCGTTTGGCCTATAAAGGTTCTTTACAAGAGTATCATGGTTGGATTGTAGGCCAGGTGGTTACAGCTGCTACGAATGCGTGTCCTTATCGCAGCACTTTTGTGAAGTCACTTTGTGAGAGAGAAGGTGTCGATGAAGCACAGGTTTACGAAAGAGCTGGAAAGTTTGCTGTCAACTTTCGTGCCACTGTGGACGCGGTCTACGAGCTTTTTGACAAAACTGGTGTTGAAAAGTTTCATAAAGTTTAAGTTCTTACATCAATTCACGCTTAAAACTATGCGTAGATAAATTGTTGGTTTTTATTACCATGCTATTCAATTTAATTTTACTATCAGTGGAGCCATGTTTGACCAAAACATATGTGATCAAAACATATGTTAAACAATCATGTTTTGGAAAGGATATGGCTTGTTGTTTCTAGTAGTTTTTTACATAGGTCCAGAAATATAATTTCCTTTGTAATATCTCACAATTAGATATTCATACGTTGATGGTTGTAACTCTGTTGATATGCAACATATGTTTTTGTTTGGCTAATTTGATTGAGGTAATTACTTGATTTAGAATGTAGGTGTGTGTGATTTAATTTGCACGCTGCACGTTCTATAAAATACAAATAGGAAATATAAAAAAAACTATCACGTTGTAACTTGTAAAACAATATTTTTAGCTTTATGTATATTCCACCTTATATTGTATGTAACCATTATGTGTTGTTTGTAATTAACGTAAGTCTGGTGGTGGCTTTTACTGAAAGCGATAAATTAGGTCATTCAAGGCACACAGGAATTAGAACTTTACCAAGTATTAGCAGTAGCTATACATATTTTAAATTTGCTCACTTGATTATTGCTTTATTTATAAAGATTATTATCTGTAAAAAAAGTATGAGTAGTAACTTATTTGCTTGGATTGATTTATTATTTCGTAAGCTATTATCGTAAATCATTTCTTGATTTAAGCAACATTTACTTATGAAACTAATTTTAAATTTTTATGTTTGAACTTTTGTTTGTCGGTATTTTATTGATTGTGATACCTTGGCTTAAATTGCATTTAATTGGGGTTATTGGCAACTGTAGTTCAAAAGCAGCTTCATATATACTAAATTGTTCCTTGCAGCAATCAATTTCTTTTGTCAGAAAATAGTGAAGTTTGCAGTCATAATGCTAATTTTGCACTGAAAAGTGCATTGCATTTTGACTGTAAGTTCCCGTATTTGACAAAGATCGCCGCTTTGTTATAAGATGCAAAGTGCTGTGGAGGGTAAGGTAACGCATCTCAAGCTTAGTACTGTAAGGGTGGCACGAAACTGGCTTTTGTTTACGGCTGGATTACAATTGATAAAATACTGAATCTGTGGTACTTTTGTTCAATTTTTAATCTGTTTCGTTTGAAATAAGCTATATTCTTCCAAATGATATTTCTATAGTTGATAAAAGTATAATTTTGCTGTGCAATATTTGATTTTTTATTTGCTTTATTGTAAACCTTTTTCACAGTTGCTTTCTTGGTGGAATTGAGTTGGATTAAAGTTAAAAGGGGAGAAGGTGATGGTGAAAGGGGTCATGATTTCCCCCACATTTCTGAAAAACCTTCATGTCCCGTAGGCCTTTTTTGTGTTTCTATTTTGGAGACCAAATGAAAATGAGCAAAGGCAGCCAATTATTTGTGAAACAAGATGCCCTTAACGATGCCGAGTATTCACAGAGTACTGAAGTTTGACGTTCTACGCTATGCTTTGTTTAAATTTGCTCGTAGTTCTGTTCCTTCTTGTACTCTTGGTTATGATGTTTACTACCAATTCAAAAAACAAAAATGCCGGCAAAAGATTGTTTATGTGGTATTTTAGGAAAAAGTAATGGCTGGTGTTTATAAGATGTGTCTTAACTGGCTTTAGGGCGATATCGTATTTAAAGTTCTCACATTATCTTGCTAGATCTTGTTGCTGACCCCTTCACGTTTTATGTCTCTTTTTCGTGTTTTTCAAATTTTACAATGTATATGCCGATTCCATCACTAATATTTCAACAAGTTACTATTTATTATCGAGTCAAGACGAATTAACATGTAGGCACACTTGAGTGATTAAATATGACATCATCGATCCTTTGAAATCTTTATTAAAAGCTATCTCAAAGGCACAACTTCGACAAACCACATAGCCATCATTTAATGTAGTGGCAAAGGAAAGGATTATTGCTTTTCATATTTGATTATGCCGGTTCAATTTAAAACACATGTCCTATAACTACTTAATGGTGTCCCAGGTGTTCCCGAACCAAAGTTTATAAAGCTACCTTGACCAAATGTAAGATTTTCTGCATATTTTTGTACTGTAAGTACTAGGTTGATATACACTGCATTTGTTAGTTTAATGGAATTCTTCCTTACCTAACTGATAAATTGGCCACTTTATATCTGCTACGTGATAACTGACAAAAATTCACTTTGTAACGAGACGTGTATGCTGTCTAGCTGTTTCGTTTGCATTGTTTTTGCTGAGTGGCAAAACAAGGTTTTCGACGGTTAATTGATATTCTTGAATTGTTTCAACATTTTTATGTGCAATCACTAGATATAGCAAGCAGGTGTGAACGAAAGTAATTCATAAATCGTAATTGGGAAAAGAAGAAAACAACACATCAATAAGTTGCGTTCCCTCATGGGGACTTTATCTAGCGAATTTTATAAAATTAACCGAAAAACAACTAGAACGTCTCGAAAAAAGATTTGGTTTATTATTGTTTAAACTTTCTTGATGTTTTTTAATTCGTCACCAAAAACGTCCCTGTATTCCGAAATAATTTAATTTAGATAATGTGCTCTTATTAATTTGTTGTAGAAGCAAATTAAAATCGTAACTGTGGTTGCTGAAGCAAAGATTTTTTACCTCAAAAATACCTTGTTTGCAGCATTGTCGCTAGAAATGCACTTTTTGTTTTATTCTACGAAAGCAATTCTAGCATTGATAAACCGTGGTTATATCGTTTTACATTCTACCATCAATTGCTTTCTTAAAGTGATACGTGGGACTTAGCTGTAAGTGTATGTATTGTCTTAGTTTTGTCAGTTTTGTGTCGCCTGCTTTTGTATGAAGCTTTTAAGTTTGGTCGATTGTTCATTTGAAATGGCGTCTTGCTAACGATAAGAAGTCCATAAACTTGGGTCTTTTTTGATTGATTGTGTTGCGACATGAGTGAGTTTTCAGTTGCATATTGTGGTCTAAAGGCAGTGGTGGATTTCAGCCCTTCTTTCCGGTTTGTGCAAATCTGTTCTTGGAATTTCATCAGCTCCATAAAGCGGTTATTAAATAGGGGTTATGCAAGTCTTTATACATAGTAAATTTGATATATGCATGCTTCTGGCGCCTAATGCTATTAGTGAGATATCCTGTTAAAACTTATAAATCCCACCACTGTCTGAAGGGGACAGAGAAAAAAGGTGAAGTAGAGCTTAGGTCCGTTCGCCACACAGCATTGCCTTTTGAAAGTGGTTACTGCAAGCAAACTTTCTAGAATCTCGTGTTTTCGCATTAGTTTTCCATTTCAAGAACATGAAAAAGGCTGTAAAGGAATTGTAACTGCTAAAAGCGCGATGGTTAAACAGTACAGTCGGCTGCGTATTTAATTTTTTATAGTCTGCATTTTATTTCGACCTGTAATTTAAGCTCAATATGCTAGAGACGTTTATTTTGTGATGCATTTATTGATGGATTAGCTGTGCAATGCCGAACTGAGCGATTATGATAATACATTATGATACTATTATGAACAACGTGCAGTATGCTTAAAGTATGCCAATCAGTGGCAATGTTTGAGGAGGCGAAGAAGGCGGCAAGGAGGTAATTGCTATTTCTATAAGGGGAGGCAAAAAACGCAGAACTTTTTGCTTAGTGTTATACTGCATTTGCAAAGCGTTTTGCAAGACACCTTTGATTGCTCTATTGTTGCCCTTAGAATTTGCTTGTACAGTAATAGATCAGCTTGTACGGACGAGCGACAACCCGTCAATTAAAGCGGTTAAAGGCGGATGACACCAAGAGACAAGCCTATGAAGCATATCGTGGCAGTTTTGATAGATGGATAAGAGATAGAAGTAAGAATAGATAAGAAAACGTGTAGCATCTACAGTAGGCCTAGTAATCTTGATACTCTGCTTACATAACATATCGATAGCTAGGTTGTAACAAGAGTTATGTTTGAAATCTATCGCATCGTTTGTTTGCTTCAATTGAAGCAAATCATGACATTTCGTACGAATGCCATCTGTGGTACGTCACGTGTTACGGAAAAGATTCTATTCAGACCAAATACGCTTCAGTGGCTTTGTGTAACAAGCCGGTTGCTCTGTAGAATTACAACTGGACACTCCTGTATGAATGGAAAGAATTTACTCAAAATTTTTTGCTAAGCTGCTGATTGCTGGCTATTTATGCTACTATAGGCCCATCAACTATATTTTCAACATGTGGGTGAAGGACAATATTTAGGGATTGCAACCCGGGATCATTTACATTTATTCTCTAATAGCAAATCTTTTTTCAGAGTTTAACAGTTGGAAAGAGAGTTTTTGCTCAATTTGGTCAACGATACTGATTGTCCAAATACCATTACGTAAGTTTTATATGAGATTATTGGCAAAATGTACGACATTTGAACATCTTTTAATGTCTTCGGAGAGCGATTACTATTTTTAGCGGACGGAGAACGTATGGCAGTTCCATGCAAGTACCATTTTTACCTGGGCTGTCAGCAAGCTGCGTGGGAAGAACGTCTGCTTTGCGCGGCATGAAAAATCCAACGTCACGAAACGTGAAACAATTTTGTTGCGTTAAGAAAAACTGCAGGGTGTGCGGTTGATACCTTTTTCTGAGATGAAGTAGATTGCCGGTTCAAATTTGGACCGAGTTGTAGTAAAAACTTCTTAAAATACTTAATTTACCGTTCGACGCTGGTACAAAAATGATGGTGTGAAGAAAAGTTGGGTGGTTCTGTTCTTGGAAAAGCACTTCAGGAGATTTTTATATTTTTAAGCGGCAAACAGGTGTTAGGACCGAGCAACCTACCCATCGTGGCGGCACAATCTGACCAACGACTAGCGAACAAGAGTGCGTGAGCTCACACGCTTGAATTATTAGACAGACAGTCAGATCGTTATTTTGCCAACAGCACATAAAAAATTAACCGCAGAAAGTAACCCAACACCACGTTGGCGCATGATGTTGACTAGCAAGCAGCGAAGAACCAAAAATTGGTTTTCTAGCCTAGTTGTTTTTTGGACAGTACATTAACTTCTTCAGTACAAATTTGTAAAAAGCTTCTCTCGCGGCTTCAATAGATCCCAAAGGCTCTTGTAAAATCATAGCCGCCAACTAATTTTAACATAAGTAATCTAAATCTTCAGAAAAAATAATCTAAAAATTTATCTAAATAATCTAAAAAATAATCCGATATTGAATTGAGAAATATTAAAATTATAAGATAAATTTATCTTAAAAATAGTTTCATGACGCTGTGTTTTCACAGTGGAGTCCATGTTTGAACATATTTTGCACAAAACGGATGAGCTTTACAAAAAAAAAGCAAAAAAATGTCATCGCTTGTCTTGCTGCTATCCTTTGTGTCTTTCGCAGTAAATTCGATTGAATCCGAGTGGCCCGGCCCGACAAACTGGACGGCATTGTCAGTGGTGGGATTCAAAATTTTAAGAAAAGATACTCTTAAGGTCAGGAAAACTCCGGACGCACTATTTGGTTATGTTTACACTTACAATGATTGGTATTAGTGTAACTTTACTTGTGGAGTGCTCTGTAATTTGGCCTCGGATATCACTACATTTTGCCCAAAGCGGAGGTATTCTCCAAAAAAGAGGTCCACACCTTTTTTGCCGCCGCCAATGGTCTTACTCGCGGCACATTTCATCATCGGGCCACACTTAATTCTAATAATTTCACTCCAGTGAAGTTCCAGGGCATATTGCTAACCGAGACGTATGGTACGTCTAATCGCTTCAGAAAACGATGACGAACGGTTCGCTGATTATTATCAGACATTTCAAGAACGGGTTCGCGCGAACCCCCTGAATTCCATCACTGGGCATTGGCCAGCCGCGAACGAGTCGCTTAAGCGCTTTCCCTGACCCAACGCTCAGATCCCGGATATATCAGGGAAAATCCTAAAATATACTCTAAAATAATCTAAATAGAGGTCCAAAAAAATCTACAATCTAGATGACCATTTTTATAATCTAAATGGTTCACAAAAAATCTAGATATATTTAAATAATCTAAGTTGGCAGCCCTGTGTAAAGTATTTGTTTCGTTTGACCGACGCGATGGTGTAGTGGTTAGAGCGTTCGCTTCGCAGTCTGTAAATCTGGGATTCATTCCCCTTGTCGAGTCACACCAAATAACTTTAAAAAATGGTATTCACGGCTTCCCTGCTTGGCGCTCGGCATTTAGGGAAGGTTGTGGAGAACAAACCGGCAAGTTCGTTTGTTGTGTCCTTGGGCAAGGCACTTTACGGGACGCCCCACCTTTATGTGAAAGACAGGCAGTCCAGACACCAGGGAATTGGCTACTCCCAAGCGAATGCGGACGTCCTGTTCAAAATATAGCGACACAATTCGCTTTTTCGTTAATGAAGGATAAGCATGGCCAAAAAAAAGTTATGACAAATTTTTTTACCTCAAGTGATTCTTCTTGCCATATTACCTTGCTCTGTTAGACTCCTATCCTATGTAAAAGCGGTTTTGCTGCCATATCCAAAACAATAATGCTGTCACAAATTAGGAAATTTGCCTTGTAAAAATGGTTTTCATATACGTATAGTTGCTGTAATTTATCGCTTCGTTCTGCCGTATTATTTTGTTCGCTCGGCTGTTGATCGAAAAAAAAGATCTTTTTTTTTTCTTTGCATTTGGATCTGCTAAAAACACACCTTTTCTTACGCCACAGTCCATAGTAATCTAGTAAATCTAATTTCTTCCAAGATTTTCGTTTGCCGGTCACGTAACTTATTAGCGGTGCTTTTTTTTTCTGTTTCACGTGATGTCGTTCTAGCTTTTTCCAGAACGCCTTCTTTTGTATATAAAGCGACGAGATTTTTTCTATGATGCAGTAGAGCAGAGTAGAAAGGAGTGGGGTAATTAGAGAAGAAAAGACCTATTGTTTTTGGTGATTTATTGCGGATTGTTGGTGTGACAAGTGTCAAACAGTTGTTTTGTGGAATTAGTTCGGTCGGTTTCTGATTGTTAAAGTGCATAATTTTCTGTGATCGGCGAGCGAGGGAGTTGAAGTCGTGAACTAATATTTCTGTGAATACATTATTCTGTTCTTGACGTGGTTTAAAGTGTTTTTAGTAGAAGCGAATCTTTTCCTAGCTATTACGTTGCAGCCAGATTTAATTATTCGAGTGATATTATACGTCCCCTCAATTTTAAGAAGAATTTTAAAGTTGAGATAGAACCGAAAATTCTATTGCGAAACGCGACAATTCCATAGCGAATGTGAGAGTAGCCGAGGCTGTAATATAGCATAAGCAGCGTATTGTGGTTTTATTTCGACAATTTTAAAGCAACTTGATTTACATGACTTGACCCTGAGGGTACATTGCCAATATACCCAAGTATTTAACAGAGCTGGCTCCTGAAGTTAAAATTTTGCTTATAAGTTTAATATAAACTTTAAACCAGAGTTGTAACGAATCCAGCGGTGGATAACTTGAGTCGAGTCCTTCATTTTTACAAGTGGACTCTAGACGAGGGGTGTCAAACTCATGGGCTTGTGGGGACCACATTGCATGTTGGCAATCGTGCCGAGGGCCGCAGGATGTTTTCGATTTGGAGAACACCACTTCTCCGGGAAACAATTTCTGTAATGTAGCCCAAAGTGAGGTCGATCTCCACAAAAAAGGCCATTACCTCTTCAACATCTCCACACCATCGCCCTTCTTCAGGCATCGTTAATCAGAAATCGAGTTCTGTGGCACGAAGTGGAGATGATTTCTAAATAAAAAAAAGTGTGTACCTCTCAAGTGTCGCCTGCATTAAAGGGTTCAAACGTTTGTTCGAAGATGATACGTAGCAATACTGCCGAAATTCATCAAAAATTTTGGAATCGTCTCGCGGTGCCGCGAGTTTGACACCCTTGCTCTAGAGTCTAGACCAGGGGTCACCAACCTTTCTTGGACCACGGGCTACTTTTTGGATATTGATTAAAGTGGGGGCGCACTTATCATAAAGTTTGCAACATCCCGGACTTGATGTTCGATCTATTTTGTATTGGCAGGCGGTGTCATTACAGATCTGTTGCCATTACTTCGGTGGCCGATGTCTCGCAACCCTAGGCTACCTTTTTTTTGAAGCCACCATCAACTTTTGAAAGAATTTTGAGAATATTTTAAAACAGGCTGGGGGGCACCTCATATTGCCTTCACGGGCGACATGGTGCCCGCGGGCACACGGTTCGTGACCCCTGGTCTAAACCTTTGAAAACTGGAATCGAGTTATTATATCTTTGCTATTCTCAGTCAACCTAACGCTATACCAGGCCAAATGCCCGTAATATCAGTCTGGCAAGACATAAGCTGACTAGTTTTGGCGAAGTAGATCTCATGTCTTGTCAATAAGAAACTTTCTGTTAAGTGTAAGCCTAATGCATGTTTTACATAAACTGTTTTGGTTTTGCTGCACTTTTTTCCCGAACTTCTTTGACCTCTTTCTAGGTTGTGAATTAATGCAACAATAGCTTACTACCCAATACGACGGGTATGAAATAAAAAAGCACTTCGTTATCAACCATAGGTAGACAGTAGCATGTGGAAAAAACTACGCTTGACAGTGACTGCGATTTGGTGATTTGGCGCGTTGCTGCAAATAGGCTCGGAATTGATTAGTTAGTCGATGAACGGACAACCTGCGTGTTTGCAAAGTTATTTATAATTGGGATGATACAAAACTGAGAATGAATACAGCACCCGAATACAGTAGCCGGTCTAAATCGCTTTTTAGCCCTTCGTCATACCAGAATGAATCAATTTGCATTGCACATAACAAAAATCCTACATATGAGTAACACCTGTGCTGCCACTGTGATTCGTGGTATTGAATCTAAAATTTGGTAACCGGATACAGGGCAACGCTAACATTACCCATATGTGAAAATGTTAAACGGAGACTCGAACATTTGATACTCACGATCACGTCATCATCTCACCGGATGGCTCGAATCCTCGCCTTAAACACACCGGCCCCCACATTACTTTCCCACAAAAAACACAATTAGCACTGAAAAGTAACAAACATGTAACATAAGATTACATTGGGTGAGTTTTCCAGTGTTTGTTGTTCTTTTTGTGTCTTTGTCAATACATATTTGTCGCCGTCACTGTTGTTGTTGATCAAAGAAAGGCTGCAGCAGAGGCGGATCTTTTGTGGAAAGAGTTGCAAGAGCAAAGCCCGACGGTTCGGTGCATTGTGATATGACGAGCGTGATCATGGCTTCAGGCCCGATGCCGATCAGCAAAAGTACATAAAACAAAAAATAATAGATGAAAGTTTAGAGGGGTTACGTATGAGATGTTAGCAAACAATGGCTATTACATAATCGCTAATAGCCTGCACCTACGAAGTTACATCAGTTTCTACAGAGGGTGTTGATATTCTTCTGTTCAGAAATTTAGGTTCTATGTCCTATTTTATGATAGCATCGAGGCAGAAAATGTAGCAGAGCAAGTATAGTTAAAACTGCAGGTCAAATTAACGACAAAAAGAGCAACCGGCGCGATGGTGCGGTGGTTAGAGCGTCCACATTGTAGTCGGTAGACCTGGGGTTCATTCCCTAAGTCGAGTCATACCAAAAGACTTTAAAAAATGGTATTCACAGCTTCCCTGCTTGGCGCTCAGCATAAAAAAGGGATAGTGTGGAGAACAAGCCGGCAAGCTTGCTTGTTGTGTCCTTGGGCAAGGCACTTAACGGGACGCCTCCACCCAGTCCCGTAGCACTCCAACTTCGGCTCCCCCCCCCAAAGTAAGCGCAAGAGCCCCCGCGCACAGGTCATATCACTTTAGAGGTGTAAAATTGAAAAGCTGCATTAAGAAAATACACCACAATTTGTACATAAGTAAACAGGCTAATGTCAGAATAAAGCATGCCGATACCGAAGGTGCAAGTCATAAAAAATTCGGCACCGATGCCAGAGTTCAGTAGGACATTTATGCAGACACTGCGAAACGAAAGCAATGACACTGAAAAACATGAAAAAGTTATAAAAACACAGTATCATTTAAATAGTCTGGAGCGAACCTTTTTGTTCGCAAATGCTGTTATGACATTGTCATAATCAAGAGATCGGGCGCAGTCATTTTCGATTGACAACATGGCTAATGAAGATAGTCTACTGTCTGTCATAGACGTTCTATTAAAACTTTTGATCAGTTTCAATTTGCTGAAGCTTCTTTCAGCGCTGGCAACAGTCACGGGGCAAGTTAGTAAGATTCGAAGTGCGATGTACACATTCGGATACAATTCAAATAAATGAGTCTTTAGAAGATAGTTCAGAAAGTCTTGAGCCGTATTGAGATTGCGTTTTTTTTGTAAAATTAAAACAAACCGCTGTAGCTCAGCGCTCATTTCATCAGAATCAATGTCACCGAACTTTTTTTGGAACTCTTTACAGCAAGTAAGAAGAGCATTTTCTTGTTGCACAAGCAAAAGTTTGTCTCGTGTGTACAAAAACGAAAAGGCGGAAGAAACCTCACGTAACAAATCAAAGCGCTCCTTTATTGACATAATAGCCTGGTCTACTAATGGATAGAAAAAGTTGCTTTTAAATTTCAGTTCAGGAGTAGCTCGTTGTTCCTCTTCACCTTGGTAATCAAACAATCTTCTTTTCTTTCCACTTCTTGACGGAGGAAAAGAAGGATCAATATCCAATTCCTGTGCTATTTCAACAGCAGATGTTGCGGCACTGTCATAACCCGTTGTGCGATAGTTTTGCAAAAACTTTTCAGTTGCCTGGATTTCCGTTTCCATTGTATGAAGGGAGACTCCATACGATTGAAGAATCTTGCTTGCTTTATTGACTTGGAATAGGATATCATACCAAATAAACACCGACAAAAGAAAACTCCATTTTGATAAATGAGCTATCAACGATTTTGTTTCTGAGGCAGCTCTTCCATCTTTTCTTTCTATGGAAATGGCTTCCAAGTCTTTCAGTGCCAGCAACACCTCTTTTAAATTGTATCGAAGAGGTTTGATGCATTTAATTCTGCTTTCCCAACGAGTATCAGATTGTGACTTTATGGACAGCTCCACATGTTTCTTCAAAATTTCCCAACGCTGAGCAGAGGAAGAAAACAGCACATACAACCTTGTAAGTACTCCAAAAAATGTCAATGCTTCCGTCGATGAATTAGCACTGTCAACAACAACTAAGTTAAGGGTATGGTTTGCACAGGGCACGTAAACAGCTTTGGGATTGATGTCTAGCATTCTTGCTTAGACCCCAGAATGTTTTCCTTTCATGTTAGCACCAGTATCATATGACTGACCTCGACAATCAGACAATTCGAGTTGCAGTTCGGTCGCTTTTTCTAAGAAAGCGTCCAACAAGCCTTTCCCAGTACTGTCACTTATTCTCAAGTAGCCAAAAAATGTTTCTTTAACAACAGCAGCTTCTTCATTACATAGTACATAACAGAGAATGACAGACATTTGTTCATGATGTGACATATCTGGAGTGCAGTCCAAAATTATAGAAAAATATTTTGCCAATTTCAATTGCTGTAAATTTTCTTTTTCAACTTCTGTCGCTAGCAATTCAATTAGTTCATTTTGTATGGTAGGACTCAAATAGTGATCTTTAGTGTTTTTATTGTTGATTGTGTCTTGAAGCTCTTTTAGGATCGGATCTCTTCTTGCCAAAAGCTCAAATATACCCAGAAAATTTCCATTGTGAGGAGATCCTAAGACTTCTTCAGATCCTCTAAAAGCAAGATTCCTTTCCGATAGAAACAAGGCAATGTCGATAAGTCTCTCTAAAACATTTCTCCAAAAACGTCTTTCATTGAAAAAAATATTCATCTCGCGTTTGTCGATAGTGGATGAATTTCTTATCCCTTCAGCTAGCAACATCCATTGACTGCAGCATTCTTGGTGGGAAATGCCGTTTTCATGGTCTTTCAGTTTTTTCGAAAAACCCTCCCATGTATTTATACCACTACAAAAGAGGCTTAGTGTTTTTCCAAATAGCTTACAACAAAAGCAGAAAACTTGATCTGATTCCCCAGAATAAACTAGCCACGACCGTGAAACACTTTCACCATTAGGTAGGTAACACACGTTTATAATGGTTGGAGGAAAAACGTCGCCTTGGAGTTGTGTTATTATATGGAAAATTCATTATTAGTTGATGTGGTCCACGCTTTACTATATCACATCGTTGAGCATCAGAAATACTTTCAGGCCATTTACATGGATCATCAGGGATAGGGGTAAATTGAGATTCAGTTATTTTTGATATTGAAGGTTGCGTATTGGCAGGTAAATCACAACTTACATTTTCTGGAAATTCACAATCACTTTGATGCTGATCGTCATAGTCTTCTTTTTCTTGTACACTATAGTTTTCTTCATCCCTCTCGGTACTAGTGACAGGTCTACTCTGCTCAGTAATCTTGAAAAAATCTGTCATCTTGGGCAATTTCGCTACAGCATCTCGAGCAGTGGCTGCTTCTTTTCTCTTTTGAGCACCACTTTTTGAACGTTTCATTCTATACAATGTCAATAAAATACTTTATCTGCACTCTGCAGTGTATATATATATTGTCCCGGTATTTCTAGCCAAACAGAATTCCAGACCATTCTATGATTGTTGCGTAACAACGGCATTGTTACGTCAATCGAATATTCAAGATTCTACCAGAAAATCAATCGAAATATTCTAGATTCTGCGAGATAAAATGACGTTGCATTCACTTATGATGTCACAAGCCAATTTCTTCCTACAGTTTAAATCGGTTGTAAACAAGTCTGCTGAACTGAAAATAGTCACGTAGCCAAAAAGCAATTTCAGACTAACTTGGGCCCCCAAAGAGGGCCTGGGCCCCCCCAATTGGGGGGTTTGGGGGGCGGCTGCTACGTCTCTGGCTCCACCTTTATGTGGCAGACAGGTGGCCCCACCCGTACTTCACCGGATTGTAATTGTGAAGTTGCTAACCCAGCATGTCAGACGACTCTTGGGTACCCACCAGTGGCAGTCCGCCTTGTTGGTGGTGGGGCTACCAGTCACTCAAGACTGGTTCGAAATGGGCTGCCCTCTTCCCCTAGCCTAATATCAATTAGGTTGACGGCATGAACCTGAATTACCGTTCATGCCGTACCTCCTTCCCAAGGAAGAGGAGGGGTAAACACACACACAAAAAGAGCAATATTATCACTCTGCCGCTAACAACTGTATCGGATATTGAGCTGATTACTAACAACACTTTTGTCATTGTGCTACTGACAGTATCGGAAACGGTGCGTAAATCTGCCTCAATCCTGATTGTGAGTTAGACTTCCAAAATAAGTGCAGACAATTTACGTCGTCCTTTAATTTACTGATCTACAGAAGCATGTTTTGCCAATCAGCAGACCGACTATCTCTTATAGGAATGGGAAAACAGATTTTATACCTCAGTATAATCGACTGTGCGATAATTCTTTCTCCCTTCTGCCAAACTTGGAAGACAGGTTTTACTTGTATATTTGTTGCGGCCTCTGCTTAAATTAAAAAGACTATTTATTGATTTTATGCTTGGCAACACTTTAGTCACGGGAACTGAACAGGATAAAGCTAAATGGTCTGATTTTGTAAAAAGCTAATGTAATAAGCTAGGCTAATGTAAAAAGCAAGGGTGCCTATAACATAGTAATAATTACTAATATTGTGTTTTGCTTTCTTTTATATTGGTTAAGTAAAGTGATAAAGATAAACTTGTGTAATCTTTTGAATTAAATTAAGTTATAAATGTAACAGTATCTATGTGGGTTAGGTTATAATTGTCAAACTGATAAACCAATTTTTGATCTTGAACGTATAAATTCTTACAGATGAATATCTTTCGGTAAAACGAATTCCCTCATGTAACAAACTATCAAGCAAGAGTTGTCCTATCTTTTCCGAGTTGTTTAAAACAGGGGTGTCAAACTCGTGGGCTTTTGGGGGCCACATTTCATGTTGGCCATCGTACCGGGGGCCGGATGATGTATTTCGATTCGGAGAGCACCACTTCTCCGGGCAACGGTCTTTGCTGTAATGTAGCCCGCGACGAGGTTAATCTCCAAAAAAAAAGGTCAATACCTCTTCAGCATCTCCAAACCATCGTCCTTTTTCGAGTTAAAATTCGATTTCCGATTAACGATGCCCGGAGAAAGGCGATGGTGTGGAGAGGCTGGAGTGGTATTGACCTTTTTTTTTGGAGATTGACGTCGCCGCGGGCTACCTTACAGAGACCGTTTCCCGGAGAGGTGGTGATCGACTCACGGGCCGCATCGAAAGGCTCCGAGGGCCGCGAGTTTGACACCCCTGGTTTAAAAAGTATTGTATCAGCGCTCATCATATCACATTCGGATGATAGCCAGGCATGCTTTGTGATGTTTGCTCCAGGATTGTAGGAGAAAATGAAGACCTGAGTGAGAACGACGATGAGATGATAGAATTAGCTAATTGTCATCAAAAAGAATCAGTACCGGGTGCCAAGTTGGGGATTGCACTGACTAAAATACAACAAGAAAAGATGATGAACACCTTGTCAAGACACGAAAAGGTTTTCTTGGATATTCCAGGTAAAACTAATATAATCGAACACAAGATAGAGCTTACTGATAATAATCCAGTCAGGTCTAAGGCCTTATCCTTTGCTTTACGTCATGCTGGAAAATTTTAAAACCAGTCAGGTCTAAGGCCTTATCCTTTGCTTTACGTCATGCTGGAAAATCTTAAAAAGGAGATAGAAAATATGCTTGGCCTAGGAATCATTCGAGAATCAAACTCACCATTTGCATCTCCAATTGTAATTGTGAAAAAGAATGATGGATTGGGCCGCATCTGCGTTGATTATCTAAAATTGAACAAGCTCACAGTAGCAGATCCGCAGCTTATGGCAACAGCAGAAGATTTGTTCCAGCGGTTAGAGAAAATAAATATTGTTCCAAGATCAATCTCAGTAAAAGATACTAGCAAATCCCAGTTGCTGAAAAAGACATTACAAAGACAGCGTTTATAATACCCGATGGTCGTATGATTTCCTGAGAATGCCTTTTGGAACGAAAAATTCTGGGTCAACGTTGGTTGGCGGAATGAGGAAGATTTTAGCCGGAATGAACAACGTTGATAGCTACATTAATGACCTTATAGTACATACAAACGACTTGCAAGTACATCTACAAATATTGGAGAAATAACTTCGACGTTTACGAGGAGCAGAACTGACAGCAAAATCGTCTAAATGCGTAATCGGAGCATCCTCATCAAGATAACCTATAGCCCAACCTCCTCTTACTCAACTCTCGCCTCCGTTTCAATCCCATTCCAACTTTTCTTGCGGTCACTTTCGATCGCACTCTTTCCTTTTCTAAACATGTTTCTTCGCTGAAGGCGAAGTTTTCCCGCCGTCGCATAGCCTTACGCTGTATCTGTGCTTCCTCATGGGGCCCTTTTAAGGAGTCCCTCTCTGTTCTGTATAAGGCTTTTCTTCGACCCGTTCTCACTTATGCCTTTCCCAGATGGTTTCCTTTCCTAAGCGTTACCGACATCATCAAATTGAAACGCCTCCACCCAGCGGCTAGTCGGGCCATCACCGGCTGCCTCTCGCCCTATCCTATCCCACTTCTACCCTCCGAGGCTTCTCTCTACGAGTCACCCTGACTCATTTCACTCTTCCATTTTATGAGCGGGCTCTTCGTCTCCCAATCTTCTTTTCCATTTCAGGTTTAGTTAGACTTGGAGTGAAACCAAGGCTCAGCAGATCGTCCTGGATAGCTTTTGCGTTCACTCACCCGCTCATGCTTTGTTCTACTTCTTCTATGGAGGCCCTTCATGCTTGCCCTCCTTCTCCTCCTTGGAACCCCCCTTCTTTTACTTTGGAGTCCACCCTTTCCTCACCATGCTCTCGCTCTGATCTCCCTCTCACTCGTCAAGGTGCGGCGCTCGCCCACCTTGACTCTCTCCTCCCTCACGATCTGGTGCACTAGACCGATGGCTCTGTTCCTTTTTCTTTTGGCAAAGGTGGCTCTGGTGTACTTGCTAACTGCTCACTCTGTGGCTACGCTTTCCTTTTCGGCAGGCCCAGTATGTTCAAGTTTCTCTGCTGAAGCCTGCGCCATTCTGCACGCTCTTTGTTGGTCTCGGCAGCACCAACAAGTCTGCCATTTCTCATCTCTTCTCCTGCTATCTGACTCTCGCTCTGTCCTTACCACCCTGCCCTCTCCTCCATCTTTCCTTCTACCCTAAACTCTTTGGCAGGAACTGTCTTTTCTCTCCTCCTGTTTGCAATTGTTCAGCAAACCAAAATAATTCGATTAACAATTTTTCATGATAATAACAGGGGAGTTATCGATTTCATTTTGGACTTGAGTCACTTGACCCTTGCTAGCTATAGCTTGCTTATAGTATAGTAACAGAACTCCAGCCTTGCTATTTAAAGTCTGCATCGATTGCAGTTATTTTAAATTACTTTTAAACATAATAGCAATGAGCATAAAACGCTAATTCTATATTTAGCAACGTTAACTCCCTATACAAAACTGATCTGATAGATTGTTCATTTTAATGTTTCATGTTTAAGTAAGTTTTGTGTGTTTGTGTTTATTCTCGTTGACTTTTTGCTTA
The DNA here is from genome assembly GCA_963675345.1 of Trididemnum clinides. Classification (NCBI taxonomy): domain Eukaryota; kingdom Metazoa; phylum Chordata; class Ascidiacea; order Aplousobranchia; family Didemnidae; genus Trididemnum; species Trididemnum clinides. The sequence continues at coordinate 16,500,359 of OY776302.1, forward strand.
GTACCGGTAGCCTACTCCATTCTGTATGACCAAGTTATGTCATTTGAGTAGGCTATTTAGTTTTGCTAATACTCTCCGTTTTTTTTGAATACCTTAAAATTTTTTCCTATTGTAAACAAAACATATCATCTTTGCCAATTAATAAATTCTAAATTTAAATATTTAAAATTTATTCAGCATCGAGGTATGGATTCGGGGCAAAGTTGAATGCAATAAAATGCAATGTTAAAGAAAAAATCAAAATTAATCAATAATGGTAAAAAAAAATTGGATTTAGAGGGAACGTTTTTGCTTGAAAAGAGCTTAATAGGTGCCTATTGGAATAAATTATATGACTTTGGGAACGGCATGGCCTCATTTCATGCTATGGCTGAATTAAAGCAAACTGCACAGCCAAAGAACTTAATGCCACATATGTAAATATACGTAAGGGGGCCCACCAAATCGTCAAACGGGCTTAACACCACATATCTCATTTCTTTAATTGTCAAAGCAACCGCCATGTGGGCGCCGCCATCATTTTTGACTACGTTTCGCTCCTCCCTCCCCCACAGCTTCAAAAAGGACAAATGATAGTTTGTGACATTATTCTTTCTTTTTTAATGCTAACAATCTTGATTAATAGACCAACATAATCACCATGACGTATACAGGAGCTATCTTATGTATTTTCTAACACTTTTCATTGCTGCTGTCACAAATGTTTGTACGGTGAAGCTGGCGCAGCTGCCTTAATTAAAACCTTTTAAAGCGGTACAAGTGATGGCATGACCTGCCGGGGTAAAATCGCACCATACTTGGGAGAAACATTTTTTTTATTTTGTTTGATAATAGCTTTATTGAACAGCCGGAATCAAAACTAAAAATTTGGATAAAAGTAAGAACTCGTTTAACTTCTGTGAACACATCTAAGCAAGGAAAAACGAACATGCAACATAATGTTTAGCCCGGCAGGGACTTGAGGAAGTTTGAGGGGAAATAAAAAGAAAACAACGTCCCTGTGTATAATCGCACCACACGAAAAACCTTGTTGGTAGACCATAGCTTTATAGAGCTACCAGGATCAAGCCTAAGCATTTGGGGAAGCAAGGGCTTTGCTAACTCTTTTGGGCACGCCAAGCAAAGAGATAAGAACATGCAACCTAATGCGTAGCCAACAAGAATTTGAGAAAGTTTAAGAAAAATCTAAAGAAAACTACGTCCTCGTGTGAAATCGCACCACATAACAAACATATTTGCTATTTTGCTTTAAAATACTTTCATGTCAGAAATGTGTTTCCTTCTTTGAAACTAAGGAAAACGCAAGTACTCCTTGGATTAGCGTAAGCAATGAACAGAGCACATAGACCTAAGGCGTAGCTAGGACCTTGAAATGAGATATTCTATCACGAAAGAAGCGCACCAAGTCGTGAAAATCTTATGTACAGAAAAAACAACATTTTCGTTACTGTTCACTCAAGCGCCCGATGGGTGATGCTGGCGCAGCCAACTGAACCGACATTCTCCATCCCAACGTTATTGATGGGGGTATTGTGGGAGACGTCGGTATATCGGTATATATTATAGAGCAAGGATATTTTATTTCGCTGATATTCCATTAGTTAATTTATGTATATCTATACTACAAAGCAATGTAATAAAATACTAAATTTAAGAAAAAAATTAAAAAAAGTCATGGACCAAGCAATTTGTAAAACTGAATTTAGATGGAATATTTCGTTTGAAAATAACTTGCTATGATGGGTGCCTACAACAATGTGGTGAATGGCTTTGGGAAAGGCATAGCCGCTTTTTTTGTTTTACGGAAAACAAGGCAAATAGTACAGCCAAAAAAACTAGTAGCGTAACACATATGTGGTAAATAAGAAGTGGAGCGCACCAAACCGCAAAACAGGCTTAGCACTAAATAAGTCCTTAGTTTATTTTTGTAATTGTGAAGACAACCTTCATTTTGCCTGCACCATCATTTTAGACTCTTTTTCAACCTCCCGCCCCATCCTTCTTTTTTTCACTTTTTAAAATATTATTGATAGTTGGTGACAACGTTTCATACGAATTCACCTACAGTAACGAAAATGTCGTAAGCAGCGCTCCTAACATTTAATGCCTTAATCCTAAAAATACATATCAATTATCTTGGCGCCCTACCACAACTTTGATATCCTTTCAAGCACTTGCTGAATTGAACGGAAATAAGTCTGTTTAGTTTAAGGACGTCCATGGTGGTAACAGGCCAAATAGGGCGTTGTCCGCGCACGATAAACTCTGGAGACATGTACTGGCTATGCACACCCGCTCATGCTTTTTTTAATCGATAGCTTTTTGAACAAACGGTAATTTTTGCTGAAAGTAATTCTATAACATCTTACGCTGTTTAGAATTTTGTTCCAAGATGCAAAAAGGGATTATTTATTTGTTTTTAGACTTGTTTTTTTCTGTCTTAAATCCTTTTACAAAGCAGTGTTCCGTCATAATCTTATATCACATCACAATGCTTGCCGTTATTTGGTGAGACCAGCATCGCGCAGCAAAATTATCCACGATCATTAGGATAGCAAATCCAAGCAATAAAGCCTATTGCTGATATTTGTAATTGATAGGATATTTGTATCGGTACGAAACACTGATCCATATTTAAAGCCACTAAACTCAGTAAATATTTGTCAGGCACATCCGGGCATTGGAACATTATGTTATTTCGATTAGCGTGCAACTTAGTTCTACATGTATGACTGTTTTAAATTTGATCGCTTTAAAAAAAACACCAAAACTTGCTGTAAATGGTAAGCTACTGGAAATGATGCTTTATATAAACGTTTAATATTGAATAGAAGTCGTAAAAACCGCATTTGTAATTTCTCGCACTATTTTCAGTATTGCAACTTTTCCAATTTTACTTATTTAGCTATCAAAAGATACCGCCCCGATTTGCCCCCTAAGCCTAGCGTTCTGCGGACGGGCCTGATTGCGACTTGTTGGGCTGAATTTGGTACATCACAATACCTTGAGGTCACGCTGTGATACATAAAAACAAAAAATCTCACCCAATAAAGTTTCATTTATTTGTGGGAAAAAAAATAATAAAAGTTATAAAGTACCAGCCGGCTCTTCCGCCGTCGCCCGCAGGAACCCCCATCAGTAAATTCGGAGTTTAGTGTTTCGGTTCAACCGGCTTCACCCATCGGGCTCTTGTGCGAACAGTAGCCAAAAGTTTGTTTTTTATGCATATCCATAAATCTTTTTCACGTAATGATGATTATCTTATTCTATAAATCAAGACCGGTCGTGTTCACAAACAAAGAACGTTGTCACCAACTATCAATAATATTTTAAAAAGTGAAAAAAAGAAGGATGGGGCGGGAGGTTGAAAAAGAGTCTAAAATGATGGTGCAGGCAAAATGAAGGTTGTCTTCACAATTACAAAAATAAACTAAGGACTTATTTAGTGCTAAGCCTGTTTTGCGGTTTGGTGCGCTCCACTTCTTATTTACCACATATGTGTTACGCTACTAGTTTTTTTGGCTGTACTATTTGCCTTGTTTTCCGTAAAACAAAAAAAGCGGCTATGCCTTTCCCAAAGCCATTCACCACATTGTTGTAGGCACCCATCATAGCAAGTTATTTTCAAACGAAATATTCCATCTAAATTCAGTTTTGCAAATTGCTTGGTCCATGACTTTTTTTAATTTTTTTCTTAAATTTAGTATTTTATTACATTGCTTTGTAGTATAGATATACATAAATTAACTAATGGAATATCAGCGAAATAAAATATCCTTGCTCTATAATATATACCGATATACCGACGTCTCCCACAATACCCCCATCAATAACGTTGGGATGGAGAATGTCGGTTCAGTTGGCTGCGCCAGCATCACCCATCGGGCGCTTGAGTGAACAGTAACGAAAATGTTGTTTTTTCTGTACATAAGATTTTCACGACTTGGTGCGCTTCTTTCGTGATAGAATATCTCATTTCAAGGTCCTAGCTACGCCTTAGGTCTATGTGCTCTGTTCATTGCTTACGCTAATCCAAGGAGTACTTGCGTTTTCCTTAGTTTCAAAGAAGGAAACACATTTCTGACATGAAAGTATTTTAAAGCAAAATAGCAAATATGTTTGTTATGTGGTGCGATTTCACACGAGGACGTAGTTTTCTTTAGATTTTTCTTAAACTTTCTCAAATTCTTGTTGGCTACGCATTAGGTTGCATGTTCTTATCTCTTTGCTTGGCGTGCCCAAAAGAGTTAGCAAAGCCCTTGCTTCCCCAAATGCTTAGGCTTGATCCTGGTAGCTCTATAAAGCTATGGTCTACCAACAAGGTTTTTCGTGTGGTGCGATTATACACAGGGACGTTGTTTTCTTTTTATTTCCCCTCAAACTTCCTCAAGTCCCTGCCGGGCTAAACATTATGTTGCATGTTCGTTTTTCCTTGCTTAGATGTGTTCACAGAAGTTAAACGAGTTCTTACTTTTATCCAAATTTTTAGTTTTGATTCCGGCTGTTCAATAAAGCTATTATCAAACAAAATAAAAAAAATGTTTCTCCCAAGTATGGTGCGATTTTACCCCGGCAGGTCATGCCATCACTTGTACCGCTTTAAAAGGTTTTAATTAAGGCAGCTGCGCCAGCTTCACCGTACAAACATTTGTGACAGCAGCAATGAAAAGTGTTAGAAAATACATAAGATAGCTCCTGTATACGTCATGGTGATTATGTTGGTCTATTAATCAGGATTGTTAGCATTAAAAAAGAAAGAATAATGTCACAAACTATCATTTGTCCTTTTTGAAGCTGTGGGGGAGGGAGGAGCGAAACGTAGTCAAAAATGATGGCGGCGCCCACATGGCGGTTGCTTTGACAATTAAAGAAATGAGATATGTGGTGTTAAGCCCGTTTGACGATTTGGTGGGCCCCCTTACGTATATTTACATATGTGGCATTAAGTTCTTTGGCTGTGCAGTTTGCTTTAATTCAGCCATAGCATGAAATGAGGCCATGCCGTTCCCAAAGTCATATAATTTATTCCAATAGGCACCTATTAAGCTCTTTTCAAGCAAAAACGTTCCCTCTAAATCCAATTTTTTTTTACCATTATTAATTAATTTTGATTTTTTCTTTAACTTTGCATTTTATTGCATTCAACTTTGCCCCGAATCCATACCTCGATGCTGAATAAATTTTAAATATTTAAATTTAGAATTTATTAATTGGCAAAGATGATATGTTTTGTTTACAATAGGAAAAAATTTTAAGGTATTCAAAAAAAACGGAGAGTATTAGCAAAACTAAATAGCCTACTCAAATGACATAACTTGGTCATACAGAATGGAGTAGGCTACCGGTACTAAGCAAAAAGTCAACGAGAATAAACACAAACACACAAAACTTACTTAAACATGAAACATTAAAATGAACAATCTATCAGATCAGTTTTGTATAGGGAGTTAACGTTGCTAAATATAGAATTAGCGTTTTATGCTCATTGCTATTATGTTTAAAAGTAATTTAAAATAACTGCAATCGATGCAGACTTTAAATAGCAAGGCTGGAGTTCTGTTACTATACTATAAGCAAGCTATAGCTAGCAAGGGTCAAGTGACTCAAGTCCAAAATGAAATCGATAACTCCCCTGTTATTATCATGAAAAATTGTTAATCGAATTATTTTGGTTTGCTGAACAATTGCAAACAGGAGGAGAGAAAAGACAGTTCCTGCCAAAGAGTTTAGGGTAGAAGGAAAGATGGAGGAGAGGGCAGGGTGGTAAGGACAGAGCGAGAGTCAGATAGCAGGAGAAGAGATGAGAAATGGCAGACTTGTTGGTGCTGCCGAGACCAACAAAGAGCGTGCAGAATGGCGCAGGCTTCAGCAGAGAAACTTGAACATACTGGGCCTGCCGAAAAGGAAAGCGTAGCCACAGAGTGAGCAGTTAGCAAGTACACCAGAGCCACCTTTGCCAAAAGAAAAAGGAACAGAGCCATCGGTCTAGTGCACCAGATCGTGAGGGAGGAGAGAGTCAAGGTGGGCGAGCGCCGCACCTTGACGAGTGAGAGGGAGATCAGAGCGAGAGCATGGTGAGGAAAGGGTGGACTCCAAAGTAATAGAAGGGGGGTTCCAAGGAGGAGAAGGAGGGCAAGCATGAAGGGCCTCCATAGAAGAAGTAGAACAAAGCATGAGCGGGTGAGTGAACGCAAAAGCTATCCAGGACGATCTGCTGAGCCTTGGTTTCACTCCAAGTCTAACTAAACCTGAAATGGAAAAGAAGATTGGGAGACGAAGAGCCCGCTCATAAAATGGAAGAGTGAAATGAGTCAGGGTGACTCGTAGAGAGAAGCCTCGGAGGGTAGAAGTGGGATAGGATAGGGCGAGAGGCAGCCGGTGATGGCCCGACTAGCCGCTGGGTGGAGGCGTTTCAATTTGGTGATGTCGGTAACGCTTAGGAAAGGAAACCATCTGGGAAAGGCATAAGTGAGAACGGGTCGAAGAAAAGCCTTATACAGAACAGAGAGGGACTCCTTAAAAGGGCCCCATGAGGAAGCACAGATACAGCGTAAGGCTATGCGACGGCGGGAAAACTTCGCCTTCAGCGAAGAAACATGTTTAGAAAAGGAAAGAGTGCGATCGAAAGTGACCGCAAGAAAAGTTGGAATGGGATTGAAACGGAGGCGAGAGTTGAGTAAGAGGAGGTTGGGCTATAGGTTATCTTGATGAGGATGCTCCGATTACGCATTTAGACGATTTTGCTGTCAGTTCTGCTCCTCGTAAACGTCGAAGTTATTTCTCCAATATTTGTAGATGTACTTGCAAGTCGTTTGTATGTACTATAAGGTCATTAATGTAGCTATCAACGTTGTTCATTCCGGCTAAAATCTTCCTCATTCCGCCAACCAACGTTGACCCAGAATTTTTCGTTCCAAAAGGCATTCTCAGGAAATCATACGACCATCGGGTATTATAAACGCTGTCTTTGTAATGTCTTTTTCAGCAACTGGGATTTGCTAGTATCTTTTACTGAGATTGATCTTGGAACAATATTTATTTTCTCTAACCGCTGGAACAAATCTTCTGCTGTTGCCATAAGCTGCGGATCTGCTACTGTGAGCTTGTTCAATTTTAGATAATCAACGCAGATGCGGCCCAATCCATCATTCTTTTTCACAATTACAATTGGAGATGCAAATGGTGAGTTTGATTCTCGAATGATTCCTAGGCCAAGCATATTTTCTATCTCCTTTTTAAGATTTTCCAGCATGACGTAAAGCAAAGGATAAGGCCTTAGACCTGACTGGATTATTATCAGTAAGCTCTATCTTGTGTTCGATTATATTAGTTTTACCTGGAATATCCAAGAAAACCTTTTCGTGTCTTGACAAGGTGTTCATCATCTTTTCTTGTTGTATTTTAGTCAGTGCAATCCCCAACTTGGCACCCGGTACTGATTCTTTTTGATGACAATTAGCTAATTCTATCATCTCATCGTCGTTCTCACTCAGGTCTTCATTTTCTCCTACAATCCCGGAGCAAACATCACAAAGCATGCCTGGCTATCATCCGAATGTGATATGATGAGCGCTGATACAATACTTTTTAAACCAGGGGTGTCAAACTCGCGGCCCTCGGAGCCTTTCGATGCGGCCCGTGAGTCGATCACCACCTCTCCGGGAAACGGTCTCTGTAAGGTAGCCCGCGGCGACGTCAATCTCCAAAAAAAAAGGTCAATACCACTCCAGCCTCTCCACACCATCGCCTTTCTCCGGGCATCGTTAATCGGAAATCGAATTTTAACTCGAAAAAGGACGATGGTTTGGAGATGCTGAAGAGGTATTGACCTTTTTTTTTGGAGATTAACCTCGTCGCGGGCTACATTACAGCAAAGACCGTTGCCCGGAGAAGTGGTGCTCTCCGAATCGAAATACATCATCCGGCCCCCGGTACGATGGCCAACATGAAATGTGGCCCCCAAAAGCCCACGAGTTTGACACCCCTGTTTTAAACAACTCGGAAAAGATAGGACAACTCTTGCTTGATAGTTTGTTACATGAGGGAATTCGTTTTACCGAAAGATATTCATCTGTAAGAATTTATACGTTCAAGATCAAAAATTGGTTTATCAGTTTGACAATTATAACCTAACCCACATAGATACTGTTACATTTATAACTTAATTTAATTCAAAAGATTACACAAGTTTATCTTTATCACTTTACTTAACCAATATAAAAGAAAGCAAAACACAATATTAGTAATTATTACTATGTTATAGGCACCCTTCCTTCCTTTATTAGCCTAGCTTATTACATTAGCTTTTTACAAAATCAGACCATTTAGCTTTATCCTGTTCGGTTCCCGTGACTAAAGTGTTGCCAAGCATAAAATCAATAAATAGTCTTTTTAATTTAAGCAGAGCCCGCAACAAATATACAAGTAAAACCTGTCTTCCAAGTTTGGCAGAAGGGAGAAAGAATTATCGCACAGTCGATTATACTGAGGTATGAAACCTGTTTTCCCATTCCTATAAGAGATAGTCGGTCTGCTGATTGGCAAAACATGCTTCTGTAGATCAGTAAATTAAAGGACGACGTAAATTGTCTGCACTTATTTTGGAAGTCTAACTCACAATCAGGATTGAGGCAGATTTACGCACCGTTTCCGATACTGTCAGTAGCACAATGACAAAAGTGCTGTTAGTAATCAGCTCAATATCCGATACAGTTGTTAGCGGCAGAGTGACAATCTTGCTCTTTTTGTGTGTGTGTTTACCCCTCCTCTTCCTTGGGATGGAGGTACGGCATGAACGGTAATTCAGGTTCATGCCGTCAACCTAATTGATATTAGGCTAGGGGAAGATGGCAGCCCATTTCGAACCAGTCTTGAGTGACTGGTAGCCCCACCACCAACAAGGCGGACTGCCACTGGTGGGTACCCAAGAGTCGTCTGACATGCTGGGTTAGCAACTTCACAATTATAATCCGGTGAAGTACGGGTGGGGCCACCTGTCTGCCACATAAAGGTGGAGGCGTCCCGTTAAGTGCCTTGCCCAAGGACACAACAAGCAAGCTTGCCGGCTTGTTCTCCACATTATCCCTTTTTTATGCTGAGCGCCAAGCAGGGAAGCTGTGAATACCATTTTTTAAAGTCTTTTGGTATGACTCGACTTAGGGAATGAACCCCAGGTCTACCGACTACAATGTGGACGCTCTAACCACCGCACCATCGCGCCGGTTGCTCTTTTTGTCGTTAATTTGACCTGCAGTTTTAACTATACTTGCTCTGCTACATTTTCTGCCTCGATGCTATCATAAAATAGGATATAGAACCTAAATTTCTGAACAGAAGAATATCAACACCCTCTGTAGAAACTGATGTAACTTCGTAGGTGCAGGCTAATAGCGATTATGTAATAGGCATTGTTTGCTAACATCTCATACATAACCCCTCTAAACTTTCATCTATTATTTTTTGTTTTATGTACTTTTGCTGATCGGCATCGGGCCTGAAGCCATGATCACGCTCGTCATATCACAATGCACCGAACCGTCGGGCTTTGCTCTTGCAACTCTTTCCACAAAAGATCCGCCTCTGCTGCAGCCTTTCTTTGATCAACAACAACAGTGACGGCGACAAATATGTATTGACAAAGACACAAAAAGAACAACAAACACTGGAAAACTCACCCAATGTAATCTTATGTTACATGTTTGTTACTTTTCAGTGCTAATTGTGTTTTTTGTGGGAAAGTAATGCGGGGGCCGGTGTGTTTAAGGCGAGGATTCGAGCCATCCGGTGAGATGATGACGTGATCGTGAGTATCAAATGTTCGAGTCTCCGTTTAACATTTTCACATATGGGTAATGTTAGCGTTGCCCTGTATCCGGTTACCAAATTTTAGATTCAATACCACGAATCACAGTGGCAGCACAGGTGTTACTCATATGTAGGATTTTTGTTATGTGCAATGCAAATTGATTCATTCTGGTATGACGAAGGGCTAAAAAGCGATTTAGACCGGCTACTGTATTCATTCTTAGTTTTGTATCATCCCAATTATAAATAACTTTGCAAACACGCAGGTTGTTCTTCGTTCATCGACTAACTAATCGATTTCGAGCCTATTTGCAGCAACGCGCCAAATCACCAAATCGCAGTCACTGTCAAGCGTAGTTTTTTCCACATGCTACTGTCTACCTATGGTTGATAACGAAGTGCTTTTTTATTTCATACCCGTCGTATTGGGTAGTAAGCTATTGTTGCATTAATTCACAACCTAGAAAGAGGTCAAAGAAGTTCGGGAAAAAAGTGCAGCAAAACCAAAACAGTTTATGTAAAACATGCATTAGGCTTACACTTAACAGAAAGTTTCTTATTGACAAGACATGAGATCTACTTCGCCAAAACTAGTCAGCTTATGTCTTGCCAGACTGATATTACGGGCATTTGGCCTGGTATAGCGTTAGGTTGACTGAGAATAGCAAAGATATAATAACTCGATTCCAGTTTTCAAAGGTTTAGACCAGGGGTCACCAACCGTGTGCCCGCGGGCACCATGTCGCCCGTGAAGGCAATATGAGGTGCCCCCCAGCCTGTTTTAAAATATTCTCAAAATTCTTTCAAAAGTTGATGGTGGCTTCAAAAAAAAGGTAGCCTAGGGTTGCGAGACATCGGCCACCGAAGTAATGGCAACAGATCTGTAATGACACCGCCTGCCAATACAAAATAGATCGAACATCAAGTCCGGGATGTTGCAAACTTTATGATAAGTGCGCCCCCACTTTAATCAATATCCAAAAAGTAGCCCGTGGTCCAAGAAAGGTTGGTGACCCCTGGTCTAGACTCTAGAGCAAGGGTGTCAAACTCGCGGCACCGCGAGACGATTCCAAAATTTTTGATGAATTTCGGCAGTATTGCTACGTATCATCTTCGAACAAACGTTTGAACCCTTTAATGCAGGCGACACTTGAGAGGTACACACTTTTTTTTATTTAGAAATCATCTCCACTTCGTGCCACAGAACTCGATTTCTGATTAACGATGCCTGAAGAAGGGCGATGGTGTGGAGATGTTGAAGAGGTAATGGCCTTTTTTGTGGAGATCGACCTCACTTTGGGCTACATTACAGAAATTGTTTCCCGGAGAAGTGGTGTTCTCCAAATCGAAAACATCCTGCGGCCCTCGGCACGATTGCCAACATGCAATGTGGCCCCCACAAGCCCATGAGTTTGACACCCCTCGTCTAGAGTCCACTTGTAAAAATGAAGGACTGGACTCAAGTTATCCACCGCTGGATTCGTTACAACTCTGGTTTAAAGTTTATATTAAACTTATAAGCAAAATTTTAACTTCAGGAGCCAGCTCTGTTAAATACTTGGGTATATTGGCAATGTACCCTCAGGGTCAAGTCATGTAAATCAAGTTGCTTTAAAATTGTCGAAATAAAACCACAATACGCTGCTTATGCTATATTACAGCCTCGGCTACTCTCACATTCGCTATGGAATTGTCGCGTTTCGCAATAGAATTTTCGGTTCTATCTCAACTTTAAAATTCTTCTTAAAATTGAGGGGACGTATAATATCACTCGAATAATTAAATCTGGCTGCAACGTAATAGCTAGGAAAAGATTCGCTTCTACTAAAAACACTTTAAACCACGTCAAGAACAGAATAATGTATTTACAGAAATATTAGTTCACGACTTCAACTCCCTCGCTCGCCGATCACAGAAAATTATGCACTTTAACAATCAGAAACCGACCGAACTAATTCCACAAAACAACTGTTTGACACTTGTCACACCAACAATCCGCAATAAATCACCAAAAACAATAGGTCTTTTCTTCTCTAATTACCCCACTCCTTTCTACTCTGCTCTACTGCATCATAGAAAAAATCTCGTCGCTTTATATACAAAAGAAGGCGTTCTGGAAAAAGCTAGAACGACATCACGTGAAACAGAAAAAAAAAGCACCGCTAATAAGTTACGTGACCGGCAAACGAAAATCTTGGAAGAAATTAGATTTACTAGATTACTATGGAACTTATTACGTCATAAACGACTGTGGCGTAAGAAAAGGTGTGTTTTTAGCAGATCCAAATGCAAAGAAAAAAAAAGATCTTTTTTTTCGATCAACAGCCGAGCGAACAAAATAATACGGCAGAACGAAGCGATAAATTACAGCAACTATACGTATATGAAAACCATTTTTACAAGGCAAATTTCCTAATTTGTGACAGCATTATTGTTTTGGATATGGCAGCAAAACCGCTTTTACATAGGATAGGAGTCTAACAGAGCAAGGTAATATGGCAAGAAGAATCACTTGAGGTAAAAAAATTTGTCATAACTTTTTTTTGGCCATGCTTATCCTTCATTAACGAAAAAGCGAATTGTGTCGCTATATTTTGAACAGGACGTTCGCATTCGCTTGGGAGTAGCCAATTCCCTGGTGTCTGGACTGCCTGTCTTTCACATAAAGGTGGGGCGTCCCGTAAAGTGCCTTGCCCAAGGACACAACAAACGAACTTGCCGGTTTGTTCTCCACAACCTTCCCTAAATGCCGAGCGCCAAGCAGGGAAGCCGTGAATACCATTTTTTAAAGTTATTTGGTGTGACTCGACAAGGGGAATGAATCCCAGATTTACAGACTGCGAAGCGAACGCTCTAACCACTACACCATCGCGTCGGTCAAACGAAACAAATACTTTACACAGGGCTGCCAACTTAGATTATTTAAATCTATATCTAGATTTTTTGTGAACCATTTAGATTATAAAAATGGTCATCTAGATTGTAGATTTTTTTGGACCTCTATTTAGATTATTTTAGAGTATATTTTAGGATTTTCCCTGATATATCCGGGATCTGAGCGTTGCGTCAGGGAAAGCGCTTAAGCGACTCGTTCGCGGCTGGCCAATGCCCAGTGATGGAATTCAGGGGGTTCGCGCGAACCCGTTCTTGAAATGTCTGATAATAATCAGCGAACCGTTCGTCATTGTTTTCTGAAGCGATTAGACGTACCATACGTCTCGGTTAGCAATATGCCCTGGAACTTCACTGGAGTGAAATTATTAGAATAAAGTGTGGCCCGATGATGAAATGTGCCGCGAGTAAGACCATTGGCGGCGGCAAAAAAGGTGTGGAGAAACACAGAGTAGTTCGAAACAATAAGCTTAAGCGAAGTAGGTAAAGTAATAGCAATAAATGAAGGTTTTGGTTTTCTCAAAATGATGAAGTGTAGGAGAAGGCAGGCTGCGAACTCACAAAAGTCAAAACATTGTCAACGGTCGTTTCCTCGTTTTTTGTTGGTGGAAGCGGAACCGGTGGAAGCGAAAACGAAAGCGGTCGGTGTGGAAGCGGAAGCGTTACTAAAAACAACGGTTTCACATCCCTGGTTCCTTCTGCTGGTGCGACGTCATGCTTAGAAGTGGCATTTGGAGCATGCTGCATCATTTTTTGTCTGACCTAAAAAATATTCTGTAAAGCACTGACAGTTGAAGCGTTCTGGACTTGTTACACGGGCCTTTTCTCGGATGGGACTTGGGCTAAGACCAAGAAGCCCCAACGGCCGGGCAACCTCCAAGGCCTGGACAAAACGTACATGAAGAAAAAGTTGCCAAAGAATCGGTGGTATGGCAGAACAAAGTGAGAGAGAGGTGTCCAGAGTCAGGTGACAGCAGGCACTGTGCAAAAGATTTTCAATTCTAGAGAAAGATATTTACAAAAAGGCAGTGCCCGGGGCAGTAAAGACGAGAAAGAACAAAGCGAGCGGAAAGAAGCACAATTTTTTCAGTAAAAACCGAGTGGACTTGCACGTGAAACAATTCAGAATACCACACTTCCAGACTAAAAACAATATGAGAAAAGCTAAAGGTCTAAAATAGCACAGCGTTTTGGCTTCAAAGCAATTCACTGTTGTGTTTACTTCTTAACTTTCTCCTCCATCTTGGGATGGAAGCAAGGCATGGAACAGAAATTCCCAGTTTATCATGTACATCGAATGGAAATCAGACTGGGGGAAAGCGGCAGTTCATTTCGAGCCAGTCATGAATAATATATGCAGATTGGCAGCCCGAGCACCGCGAAACGAGATCGCGATTTCAACGGTCGTGCCACTTTAAGTTGTTTCCCTGACAACGGTAACTTCCCTGCTTGACTGCCCAGTGCAGTACTTGAAGGCGCTGGAAACGGTTTAGAGTACAAATTTGTTTTACGTTAACCATAATGGTAGCTATGGGAGGTAGACTAACCTCTCTTATTTTGAGCTGGAGACAGCTTTTCGTTGGAAAAAGCGAGAGATGTTGGTTTTGGAACTCGGTAGTCGTTTGAGCTGAAACAATAATCGATTAGACAACATTACAATAGGGCTCAATGCATACAGTCGAGCTAGAGTCCTAGCTAGAAAGCTGATAGCGACGAGAATGCCATTGCCGGAGCCATAACGCAACGATTCCACGATTGCACCAAAGGCGTAGAGTGAATGAAGCGAATAGTTATTGAATATTCAAGACTAAACAACGGTGGGTGCACACATTACAGATTAAACATGCCGAATATTGCATCACAGGCCGGTTTTACTTTTGCTACATTATGTCTCGGCTAGATTTCGTCTTGTTATTGGTGTCCCACTCGTTACTCGAAATGGGTGCATGGCTATACGGAGCCCCCCAAAACGAGCAAGTCTTTACAATAGACCAGAGATCGTAAATAGGGAAACGGTCGCCAATGAGTGAGCGATGCGAAGAGTCCGCAGCAGGATAGGACAGAACAAAATAAAATGAGATTTCATCGAGAAACAACGCTATTCAGAAATAGACATCTCAGTATTCAACTCAGTATTCCTCAAAATACTTTTTTAAGACTTATCAGAAAAATAGCAATGTTGTTGGTATTTCTTTTGTTGGTCTTAACGAACAACATCAATAGAAAAAAAATTGATTTTCGACTTCAGCCAGCTCACTGGGTGCAAAACTGTGTAACAGGACTTACCGTCAGGAAATAGACCGTGCGTTTCAAACAACTGCATGACCAGTAGCCTCCGCTGATCAAGCAACTGACGGTGGGTTCCTTTCGAGTCTGGTGGCTCTGAAGCATCGGATTCATCTACAACAATCACAATCAAGCTAAGAGCCTTTTGCTGCTAATTACATAACACAGTGCAGTATAAAATTGCTTGATTGCCACAAAACTGCAAAGGCCTTTGAAAAATTTGTTTTATTTTGTACTATACACTACTACATGGTCCTAACGTAAGGTTACCCAGGGATTAGGTAATAAAGATTACAGCGGCAAAGCAGTACAACAGCGAAACGATATGTTTGAAAATGATATGGTCGCAAGGAATCTTTGCTGCAGTATTATAACTGAGCGCTACTGCTGTTCATTCGCATTCTCTGGTCAAGAGAAAACGCCTTCGTTTACACAAAGAACCACAGAACGTGTGTATGAACCTGCATCGGAGTTGTTATTGCTGCCGGCACAATGCATTCACGAGCAATGCAACTTGGGAGTTCCAAAACTGTGTTTCGCAAGAGCACAGCAACACAGAAACCATACGAACATCGAACTCACAACCCCACAACTAGTGGCAAACACCCGTATTACTCTGCGATGAATTGAAGCATTAAGACCACAGCAGTTACATTACACTGATTACCTTTTCGGTTTAACGGCGTGTCTCCATCAAAAGTGAACACGTCACCTTCGCAACGAGATGTCGCTGCCGAGTTCGGGACAGAGCCATGGTGGGACATTGCAGAGTGTGGAGTGCCAGGCATATCTGAACCGGCCAAGCTCCCCTTGCGTCGTTGCTTGCGCTTAAACATTGGCGAATTGGGGGTGTTCGGGGAGTCTGAAATCCAGCAAAAATAATCAAACTAATTTATTTACCGTACTACATATAATTGCAGTGTGCTAATGCGGAGCATGTTTACAACAAACCACCTGCTCTTAATTCAGACTGGCGGCGACAACAGAAATTTGGACGACAAATAAAGGCGGCAGTACAAAAAAACAAGAGTTTAGTAAACTGTTATAGAAGCTAGTACAGAACTAAAACAATCACTTCAAATCACCACAAGAGTTTGGTATTGCACACAGGATTAGAGGTGTTGCATGCGGTGTATAGACATTTTATCACCAGACATTTTAATCACCCGACACTTAATCACGATAGGGTTAGAGACGAGACACTTAATCACGTTAAGGTTAAAGCTAAGATTAGGGTTGGGGTGATCAATTCTAGTCCACTTGTACTATCATCGTGTTATAAAGTCTACGTTATTAGATGTCTAGTGATAAAATGTCGGTAACTGTTGCATGCATCTAGGATAAAACAAAACGGCAAATTTTTCGGTTTGTTCCACTCAAATCACGTGGCTTAACGCCCGAAATGGCAGGAGCGTTTGACGCAGTGCATCCTTTCTACCACAAATACGCATTCCAGTCACAGGAAATAGCCATAAAGTTAATGTCTCACCCAAAGGAACAATGCAAAACCTATATGAACCTGCATCTTTAGTGACACCAGTAAAAAGCAAACAAATTCTTGCTCAATCTTTACAAAATAGAGTACAATGCTTTCGCAACAGCTAAAAAGTCTGTAATCTAGCACCATTAAACAATTGCCTCTTTATACCATTGTCAGAGACGTAGCAGCCGCCCCCCAAACCCCCCAATTGGGGGGGCCCAGGCCAACTTTGGGGGCCCAAGTTAGTCTGAAATTGCTTTTTGGCTACGTGACTATTTTCCGTTCAGCAGACTTGTTTACAACCGATTTAAACTGTAGGAAGAAATTGGCTTGTGACATCATAAGTGAATGCAACGTCATTTTATCTCGCAGAATCTAGAATATTTCGATTGACTTTCTGGTAGAATCTTGAATATTCGATTGACGTAACAATGCCGTTGTTACGCAACAATCATAGAATGGTCTGGAATTCTGTTTGGCTAGAAATACCGGGACAATATATATACACTGCAGAGTGCAGATAAAGTATTTTATTGACATTGTATAGAATGAAACGTTCAAAAAGTGGTGATCAAAAGAGAAAAGAAGCAGCCACTGCTCGAGATGCTGTAGCGAAATTGCCCAAGATGACAGATTTTTTTCAAGATTATTGAGCAGAGTAGACCTGTCACTAGTACCGAGAGGGATGAAGAAAACTATAGTGTACAAGAAAAAGAAGACTATGACGATCAGCATCAAAGTGATTGTGAATTTCCAGAAAATGTGAGTTGTGATTTACCTGCCAATACGCAACCTTCAATATCAAAAATATCTGAATCTCAATTTACCCCTATCCCTGATGACCCATGTAAATGGCCTGAAAGTATTTCTGATGCTCAACGATGTGATATAGTAAAGCGTGGACCACATCAACTAATAATGAATTTTCCATATAATAACACAACTCCAAGGCGACGTTTTTCCTCCAACCATTATAAACGTGTGTTACCTACCTAATGGTGAAAGTGTTTCACGGTCGTGGCTAGTTTATTCTGGGGAATCAGATCAAGTTTTCTGCTTTTGTTGTAAGCTATTTGGAAAAACACTAAGCCTCTTTTGTAGTGGTATAAGTACATGGGAGGGTTTTTCGAAAAAACTGAAAGACCATGAAAACGGCATTTCCCACCAAGAATGCTGCAGTCAATGGATGTTGCTAGCTGAAGGGATAAGAAATTCATCCACTATCGACAAACGCGAGATGAATATTTTTTTCAATGAAAGACGTTTTTGGAGAAATGTTTTAGAGAGACTTATCGACATTGCCTTGTTTCTATCGGAAAGGAATCTTGCTTTTAGAGGATCTGAAGAAGTCTTAGGATCTCCTCACAATGGAAATTTTCTGGGTATATTTGAGCTTTTGGCAAGAAGAGATCCGATCCTAAAAGAGCTTCAAGACACAATCAACAATAAAAACACTAAAGATCACTATTTGAGTCCTACCATACAAAATGAACTAATTGAATTGCTAGCGACAGAAGTTGAAAAAGAAAATTTACAGCAATTGAAATTGGCAAAATATTTTTCTATAATTTTGGACTGCACTCCAGATATGTCACATCATGAACAAATGTCTGTCATTCTCCGTTATGTACTATGTAATGAAGAAGCTGCTGTTGTTAAAGAAACATTTTTTGGCTACTTGAGAATAAGTGACAGTACTGGGAAAGGCTTGTTGGACGCTTTCTTAGAAAAAGCGACCGAACTGCAACTCGAATTGTCTGATTGTCGAGGTCAGTCATATGATACTGGTGCTAACATGAAAGGAAAACATTCTGGGGTCCAAGCAAGAATGCTAGACATCAATCCCAAAGCTGTTTACGTGCCCTGTGCAAACCATACCCTTAACTTAGTTGTTGTTGACGGTGCTAATTCATCGACGGAAGCATTGACATTTTTTGGAGTACTTACAAGGTTGTATGTGCTGTTTTCTTCCTCTGCTCAGCGTTGGGAAATTTTGAAGAAACATGTGGAGCTGTCCATAAAGTCACAATCTGATACTCGTTGGGAAAGCAGAATTAAATGCATCAAACCTCTTCGATACAATTTAAAAGAGGTGTTGCTGGCACAGAAAGACTTGGAAGCCATTTCCATAGAAAGAAAAGATGGAAGAGCTGCCTCAGAAACAAAATCGTTGATAGCTCATTTATCAAAATGGAGTTTTCTTTTGTCGGTGTTTATTTGGTATGATATCCTATTCCAAGTCAATAAAGCAAGCAAGATTCTTCAATCGTATGGAGTCTCCCTTCATACAATGGAAACGGAAATCCAGGCAACTGAAAAGTTTTTGCAAAACTATCGCACAACGGGTTATGACAGTGCCGCAACATCTGCTGTTGAAATAGCACAGGAATTGGATATTGATCCTTCTTTTCCTCCGTCAAGAAGTGGAAAGAAAAGAAGATTGTTTGATTACCAAGGTGAAGAGGAACAACGAGCTACTCCTGAACTGAAATTTAAAAGCAACTTTTTCTATCCATTAGTAGACCAGGCTATTATGTCAATAAAGGAGCGCTTTGATTTGTTACGTGAGGTTTCTTCCGCCTTTTCGTTTTTGTACACACGAGACAAACTTTTGCTTGTGCAACAAGAAAATGCTCTTCTTACTTGCTGTAAAGAGTTCCAAAAAAAGTTCGGTGACATTGATTCTGATGAAATGAGCGCTGAGCTACAGCGGTTTGTTTTAATTTTACAAAAAAAACGCAATCTCAAAACGGCTCAAGACTTTCTGAACTATCTTCTAAAGACTCATTTATTTGAATTGTATCCGAATGTGTACATCGCACTTCGAATCTTACTAACTTGCCCCGTGACTGTTGCCAGCGCTGAAAGAAGCTTCAGCAAATTGAAACTGATCAAAACTTTTAATAGAACGTCTATGACAGACAGTAGACTATCTTCATTAGCCATGTTGTCAATCGAAAATGACTGCGCCCGATCTCTTGATTATGACAATGTCATAACAGCATTTGCGAACAAAAAGGTTCGCTCCAGACTATTTAAATGATACTGTGTTTTTATAACTTTTTCATGTTTTTCAGTGTCATTGCTTTCGTTTCGCAGTGTCTGCATAAATGTCCTACTGAACTCTGGCATCGGTGCCGAATTTTTTATGACTTGCACCTTCGGTATCGGCGTGCTTTATTCTGACATTAGCCTGTTTACTTATGTACAAATTGTGGTGTATTTTCTTAATGCAGCTTTTCAATTTTACACCTCTAAAGTGATATGACCTGTGCGCAGGGGCTCTTGCGCTTACTTTGGGGGGGCCCGAAGTTGGAGTGCTACGGGACTGGTTAGTATAGAGAAGCGTGATTGACGGAGTAAAGAAGGATCATTGTTTTTTGTTGTGATATAATTTACTGTGGATTCTGTGGACGTGGCGAGTATTGAACAGTTATTGGTGGAATTAGTTTGGGCAGTTTACTGATTGTGTAGTAAAGTGGCTAATTTTGAGGTCGTTGAGCGAAGAAGCTTGAAGTCGTGAAGTATTATTTCTGCGAATACAATATTCTGTATTAAAGTGGTTTAAAGTGTTTTTTTAGTGGAAGCCAGCCTTTTCCAAGTTTTATTGAGTTGCAATCAGACCTAATTGTCCAAGTGATTACCATACGTCGCCTTTAACTCTTTCGCTCCCGCGATCATCGATTGATGATCTCGTGTTTTCAGTGTTCCCCTCAAATTTTGTTAAATTGAGTTACAAAATTAGTTTAATATAAAATCGATTTGTGACTTTATTTTTCATCCGATTTTCATAAAATTTTCAAAAGATCACGCTTATTTCCTCACGCATCGAAAAATGTATAATTTGTGCCCTAATT
Source organism: Trididemnum clinides (assembly GCA_963675345.1). Lineage (NCBI taxonomy): Eukaryota > Metazoa > Chordata > Ascidiacea > Aplousobranchia > Didemnidae > Trididemnum > Trididemnum clinides. The sequence goes on from OY776302.1 coordinate 16,520,678, forward strand.
CTTGGATTTTTATACCCAAAAACGGTTAAAAAGACCAAGAACCCAGTTGCAGACGACAAAATCGGCCAAATTCTCAGCACGTGCCAACTACGCTAAAATCAAATTAAAATTACATCTTTACCACAATACCAAACCCTTCATCATTAACACAGTCTGAAAACTACTTTTTTGAATTTCCAAATTTTTTAGGGGTCTCAAAACCCCCCCAAACAAATTTGAGCGATAAGTAGATAAAAGTAAATTTAGTGCGTAAAAAATATCATATGTTGCTAAATACCAGTCTCATTTGAAAGCTTAGCAAATTTGCTTTCCAGCAATATATAACTGTAAATAGTTTAGACTAAGTGCTATATGATATTTACTGATCAAAAATGAGTACTGTACATCATGTCAGTTCAAAACCCCCCAAACTTTTTTGACTTACCTTCACTAAATTCTGATTTTTAGAAAAACTACACCATATAAAAAGATAAAATAAATTGCAAATGTTTCACCAATAAAGTCGTCATTTTGTATCAAGTTTCCAAGGAGACAAGAAGCGAAATACAAGTTTAAAAGCTAGCAGAAGTTTGGCTTCTCTAAATCAAAGTTTGCTGTATCCCCCTTGTTTCTCAAGAAATGGGAAGGGTGTAAACAAGCGGCTGTTTCATTATCAGTGACAGCATATTCTATTTAAACTTGATATTTTCTGAATCTTGAAGAAATTTCCTGTTCAAAAATACATAATGTTACATGGTTTAGGCTAACCTCTAGCAGATAATAACTGATCATATTTTAGGTACTGAATTTAACTACCAAAATTTGGTACCGGTCGGTACCGGTCAAAAAAAAGGTCATGTGCCTCAGAAAGTAGCAAATTGTAAAAAACCTAGGCTTTATGGTAAGTTTTGATTGATGTACCTTGAAAGCTTATTTCCTTAGCATCCTTTTGCGACCATTTCTAAAAAAATTGGTTGAAAATTAAATCTGTAGTGATCTTTGAGGTGAGGGTACCTCTTTAATTTTAAAGACAAGTACCCCCAGTTGGGGGGGTTCATTTGCATAAAATTTGCATATTCAAAAAAAATTTCTTTTTCTATTTGAAATCCTCAAGAAATGTAGATTTCAACGATATATCACACTTAATGTAGAAGTAGACAGCTGAGTAATGATTTACAAACAAACTTGAGGTACATAATTATGATTGATTATGACAGTTTTTCGCGCTGCCACCTTACCGACATTTTTTTCACGCGGGAGCAAAAGAGTTAATTTAAAAAAAAAATTAAGATTGAGATAGAACCGTAAGTTCTATTATTATTATTAAAACGCGACAGTGGGTCATTATGCTGCTTTTTGTGAATAAAGTTTGTTTGTGCATAAATTTTCTTTCCAAACGATGCTCTTTGGCATGACCCTATTTACTTTACCATCTTCCATCACCAGTACCTCATTAACTAAATACATTAAAAAATAGTTGGGACTCCACCATTAATCGAAAAGCTGCTCTGAAATGGCGAACTTTTGACACATTTAACCGTCGCATATGTCTGAAGTCGAAAGACTCTCCGGTTTAGTTTCCAGGAAACTAGTTATTAATCGCCTTGGAGTCCTTGCACTACCATAACTCAAATTGAAACAAGTCGGTGAAGCGATTTCATCGCTAACTTTTCAGCTGCATGGTGACCGGATGTGCATAAGCTGCGTACACACTAAGGTAGTTGACACAGGTGTTGATTTGGGTGACGTACCTTGCACCTTGTACAAGCGTACGTGTATGCAGCAAAAGTTGGAACAGCCTTTCTTGAAGTACGCTTGTCGTCATACAATGACGAAATAGTGCTTAGCCAGACAAGAAAAGCTAGAAAGTTAAAAACAACTAGCAGTACCCAAAAATCTCTTTAAATTTTCGTCATAACTTTCGTAGTTCTGTACATGGTGCCACTAATAACTGTTTTTTTAAACCCTGGTTGATGACAATAATCATTTATTCATAAAGAAACTATACTAGTGCATACAGACTTAAATTTGCAGGAACGACAATAAGTCTTGCAACTCCTTTTAGGGTTTGCAGACAATGGCCAAACTATCTATCAAATCAGCAAACCAGTGATTACGTTACGTGACTGTCAAAAATTAACTACTGCAATAAATTGGAACTGCTTGAACGTTTTACAGGAATTACAGGTTGACCATCACTAAGCCGGCACTAATTTGACCTAGAAAACAGTACCTGTACTCTGTACTGTAATTTCAAATTTTCCGGGTCACCGCGCCAGCTTGGGTCAGTAGCCGCTACTATTTTGGTCGCGTTGTTTTCTTGCATCAACAAACTGGCAAGCTTTTCCTGCGCTGTACTTTATTTTTAACCTTCATTTTTGTAAAAAGGTAATTTTTTCAGCCATGGCTCCAGTGAATAACAGAAATACTTCTCGTAGTATAAAGCGCAAACGCAAGTCATTGTATTAATATATTTTACCTGTATTTCATTAACATTTCACTCGTCTTTTCTTTATTAACCAACTTGTACTGATTTAGAGGATATTTTAATATGAGGTGGTTAGCAACTGGGTTTGTGTATTCTAAAAAAATAAATGGCTAATCCCACACTCCCAAGGTCCCAATGATTTCGTATTAGTGATGGCCAACCTGTATTAGGAAATGATTTTGTCATACGCCACTTACAAAAGTTTGTGTTCTTTCTACAACCCTTGGTGGTATGGTGCTTTATTTCCAGTAAAGCCAGTACACAGGGAATCACAGTTTAATAGTTTGACTAGTACTGCAGAGCCAGCTCTTAAACGGATTTGATCCTTGGTGTACGACTTAAAACGGCAACCGGCGACAGGACTCTTTGCCTTGAGAGAAAAAGAAGCTACCTTTTAACTGGCGTTGCTTCAGGTCACCCTTGGGCAAGGTGAAGAACCTGAAAGCCTCTCCCATAAGAGTTACAAATTCGCTACAGTAGGCAGTATATCATTTTTAATGTTTGTGTGGCACTTTTGTACATATATCTAACTCTATTTCTAAATATGAGTTCTATATCCATCAGTAAAGTGTGTGTTTCTTTTTTTGTTTTGTGGGTGCTTTGTCCCTCTATCCGTTTGTTTTAATACAGGTGCGATGGTCATCCATTTAATTCAAATTTGGTTTGGTTGCATCAAATTTAACTATGCATGTGCTAATATATCGTTTTTGCCATCTGCTCCTTGTTTTTTCGTCTGCTGCTGTTTAATTTTGACTTTCCATCGTGCTCTTTTTGACAAAAAATAGAATTATCATTATTATTATTTACAGTTGCTATTGGCACAAAATGAAACCAAACTTTTAAAAGATTTGACTTCGGTTGTAGCAAGTCTTGAGTGCCATATGTATATCCAATTTCATTGGAAAATTATCTTGGAATTCACCATTCTTTAAACTAACTCACAGTTCCCGCATATCTCTAAAATAAAATAGCTCTCCAAATTACTTTCAAGTGCTGTCTGTAGTCAAGAAAGTGGTGAACGAAAGTGGTCAAACGACACAGAGAAGCAATAAGCTGGCTTATAATATACCTACTTCTTCCGAAAAGAAAAGATCGAAAACATTCTGCAAGTTTTCCAAAACAACCGAGCTAAGATCCAAATCAACGAAAGTGGTAAGTTTTTTGTACTAAAAATAGTTTGGTTCATGCATACAAATTAACCAAAATTTCTGATTTTGCACCTAAAGAAAGTGGATACTTGGTATGTCCATATTCAACTGAATTACAACAAAATATTCGAAAATATGTCACTACATACAGCAATCAGATTTAAGAAGAAACAAAAGCGTCGCCATTCTTTTGTTCTCATTTTTGTTTGATTTTTGAGAGTATAAACTGAATAGTCAAACAACATATCAACTATTTACGCATACAATTTATACACACCTTTTTCGTTTTTTACCTCACTTTGTAATTTCTGTTTCAACAGCTACATTTATGCTTTAATCTCTGTTGGATCTGTTATTGCTGAGTTACCTATCTGTTTGCATTGCAAGCAAGCTCAACTTTATCAATTGAAATGAGAAGACGAAGCCTAGGCGGCAGCTGCGGTAGTCTTCCACAAGGGTAGATTCATAATTTCGTGAACCCTATCACTGGAAGTGTTTGTGCTATCTCTTGCTCTTTCAAACAGAAAATAAGTAAAAAACCACTATTACAATAAAATTTTCCACTCGTCTATCCACTGCAATAACCAAAACAAAAAAGTCTAACGTTACAAAAATTACTGTGAATATTTACTTTGCGCCAAAGCTGCCACAGGTTCATACGGTAGAACTGCAGAAATATTGTCAGTACTGTGAGGAAATGGTTTTGAAATAGCATTTGTTGGCGTCTTTGGCTGAGTTGAAGAGTTTTCCGATGTACTGAGCACAGCAACTGAATCCACACTATTCAAACTGGATCCCTGAGAAATTTCAGCAAAAGCTAAACATGGTGTTTGTGAAGATCTCGAGATATCTGAACAAAATTATTACAGTAACGCCAACACGAAAATTTAATTTAAATAAGATTGAAACTTTTGTTTACAGCTCAAGATTTTGCTTTGAAATCGAAACCCCTACTCAGTAGGTCACTAATGTCTAACTTTAACAACGTTACAATTAAATCTCATCGTTTACCAGTATTTCCAATATTTTTTCAAATCCAAGTATTTCAAATCTCTTTTCTTGTAACACATTTTGACACCATTAGCCTTCCACTTTCATTTTCAGCTAGCCGGCATCGCCTGGCAGGACCATCAGTCAGTTATGTCGGGCAAGAAATATCACTTTATCTGGCTTCATTCAACTTGCAATTCTTAGAGCAGCCACAAAAAGTTGATGTAAATAAAGGCATCGCACCTATGCCCTAATCCTGGTCATCGGGTTTTGAATTAAGATTGGTCTTTCTCACAAACTCCCTATTATTTCATAAATATTTTATTCATTCCTTTTAATCAGCATAGTTGCACTAAGTGAAAGTTGGGGGTGGGTGCCGCATTGGCTTTTGTTCCATCATTACAGAAATAAGCTATTTGGTGGTATGCTTATGTGACAACTTCGTGACACTCCCTTGCAATAATATTTTTGACCCCATCTGAACAGTGCAAAAGGGACTATACCCAAGTGGTGAATCAAGGCGGGGACGCATCCCTGCCACGTGCCTTAGTTAGTCTTGGTTTTGTAAACTAATTTTTTTGTATAGAGAGCTGATCTTCAAAAATAAACCCTTCTCAAAAAAAAAAGAATTGCCACTGTCTCCATAAAAAGTTTCTGGATCCGCTACTGCTACACAATACATCTTGCATTCAATCACCCAGTTGGTCTTACAACTCATTTTCAAGATCCCTCCATAGGAACGATTGCATATTTACAGACATTTGCCAAGTAGTGTACACCTAATAACCTATTTCTTCTCCAGATTTCCAATAAATGCTTGAATTTTGCAAACTATACCCATAACACCGACTTCCCTAGTAATAAATAAAGACTGTAGTTAAGATGGCCCTTACATAGACTTAAAAATTTTTTTATTCAAAGCTCATATTTCTGTTCCAATGCAGGAAAAGATACTTCGGTGAAAGTTTGAAGTTAACCATCAAAATTTAAAACCTGCACTTCCACTTCAAAAGTTTTAGGAGGGCACTGGCACATATCGTGAGCAAAAACACAAAATCAGTCATACCTCTTCAAACAGAAATCCAATTACCATATTTTACCTTTTTAAATTAGCAGAATAACTGTGGCTATCCACTTGACACATAAAAAACTACCTTGTTTTTTTTAAAAACCATTTTAGGCAAAATAGGAAAAATTTTACTAGTATTTTAGATTTTTCACAGAAATTTACTTGAACTTTTTGTGAGTTCAAAACTAAACAGTGCTTGTGTATGTTTGTTGTTCAATGGTGGTTTTGTGTAAACACATAGGAACTGAATTTCTTGGGATAATGAGAAGTACAATGTCATGCAAAAGCTACAGTTATATCATCAGAAAAAAAATTCAAGTATTAGCTGCAGCAACAGAAACGGCAAACAGACCTATTACTAAACATTTATGCATTCTACACTTCAAATATATTAAGTTCACATGTCTACTCGGTTGGCGGCTTTGCTGGCCGTTTTTGTGATTTTTCCGCTGAGCTACGAAAAAATGTAACTAAAAGTCTTCAAAAACCCGGCCAACTTGGCCACTGCAAAAGAAGTGGTCTAAGGAAGGCAGCTTTGATTGCATCACAGCTATCGCAGTGAAGATTTGCAAATTTTATAGTTAGCCTAAGTGACAACTTGCAGTGGTGGAAAATTAATTTTTTAAGTAACTGAGCTACAATTACCCAGTGAAAAAAGTAAATTAGTTACAGTTTCATTTACAAATTTCAAAGAATAACTAGTTACAGCTGCAGTTACTAGTTACAGTTACTTTCAATGGCCGAAATTTTTATTGCAAAGAGCAAGAGCGACCTATTTTTAATGCAAAGCAAAACAGCCAAACTGCTTACTTAAAACTAGTGATGTACCAATACTTTAGTATTGGTATCGATATTGGTGGTATCGGCCTATTTTTGTGTTATCAGGTAGTAGTATCGGTATCGGTTAAATATAGCCAATACCTACCAATACTTATTGAGCACAAAATAAATATAAAATTTTTTGTTATATTTTATCATAGAATATAAAAAATTTTTGTTTCCCCCCTGGAACTGGATTGGATTGGTAACATAATTAATGATTTGTAGTCTATCAATAATGACCAGGGAGAGGGCAGTCTTCCAAACAGGACCCAAACATCGTGTAACACTCAATATTGTGTTCATATAAATATTTATGTTAAAAGTATTCTATAAATTTCAATTTCTCTTTTAACTTCAGAGGCAGTGGTTAATAAAAATCACTTCTACTAAAAGCATTGTAGGGAAATTTCTTAATGTTAAAGCTACTGATGCCAAAACAGTTATCTGCAATTTATGCAATAATGAATTTTTGAAAGCAGGGAGTGATGAGAAAGTTTTTAGTTTTGACTTTAATAGGAAGGCAGTTTATTTGACAAAAAGAGTGTGCAGTTTGTGAATGGTTTTGATTCTTTTAAGTATGGTATACACATTTTTCAGTTTTGACTTACCAAGCTGTTTCTTTTTGCTAGAAAAGCTGCAGTTTAGTAGTGTATATTTTTAGTTTTGACTTGTGAGTGCTGTATGTTTGATAATAGCTGCAACCAGGCCAGGAAAAAAATGGGGAATCTGGGGAATAAGATTCCTGGGAAATTTTGCTAGTTTGTGGGAAATTTTCACCGATTTTCTAAAAAAAAATTTTTGAGATGAAATTTCTGAAAAAAATTTTTGAAGTTTTTGTGGTAAATCGGCAATCTAGCTATGTTAAAGCGAGGCCCACTCATTAGTGAACAATCGGTAGTTTAAAGTCGCATCATGCAGGTCGGTGCATCCTTTACGAGCAAATCATACTTACAACATCACAACAGCGTTGATTATTAGCGCTGCTTGCTTTGCCTTTGGATCTCTTTGATAGCAACTTGTGTCACCGGGCCGCTTTGTTTCCATTAATTTAATACAAACCTTGTCATTTTAAAGGCGCTTAGTGCGAAAGCTGTAAATTTGATTTACCAACAGGAGTGAAGCTGTTTTGCACAATCTTGTATCCAACTCCTTATCAGAGTTAGCGTGTTTATGTCATGGACTCATTCATAGTTATTGGCTTACCGAGTTTGCCTACTGCAAATTAATTGTATCAGTGTACTTGCCAGTAGAATGATGGCTTCAAAAGAAACTAGATTTAAATCAAAGATTTCCATTCAGTGTGGCTGTTGTAAAATATCTATGCAAAGGGACAGGCTTAGCGAACATACCCGTCAGCAACATCCTTGCTTGCCTATTAGAGAACGTGGTCAAATAAGTCTCACAGATATTTTATCTCGGAAAAGACCACATGATCGAGAAAATGAAGGAGAAACCAACCCAACCGCAAAAAAGAAAAAGACCGATGGACCAGATAAAACACAATCTGGTAGTACTGCTGCTACTAGCGTGAAAGTCCAAGTCAAACAAATTGCTACTGAAATACAATCCGCAGACAGTGTAATGTCAAATACCCAACAACCTGAAGAACCTTGTCGTCGCAGAAGTAAAGCAGCTGAATTCAAACAGATAGCTAATCCACGATGCTTGTTCCACTGAGGCAAGTGTTGATTACGCTCCAGTGCAGGACTATTTAATTACGACTTTGCTCTTGGAATCGATTTCGCCAAGAGTAACCAGCCAGTTGGTTTTATCAACTTTAAAAAATTTATAACAGGACACATAGTTGCAGAGACGCATCAAGCAACTTTGGTTCGTATTATATTTAAACTATGCTTTAGCTATCGACATTTTGCATGAAGATTTTGCCGAAAAAAATGGTGTTAAACAATTATGACATCATAATTGCCATTTCAAGCCACAAAAAATTTTTAGTTCAAAAAATGGATTCCCAGGAAACTTTGCATTTTATCCAGACCTGGCTGCAACTGGCAAATACTTTTTATTAATACGTCTAAGGGAAATTTTCACTTGCTGAGGTGTTTTCATTATGCTGTCAAGTTTTTTTTTTCAGTTACGACATTGTTACTTTCTCATTTTATTTTATTTTTTTTAATCTTTTATGTTTGTAAGGTAAGCCTATTTTCTTTGAATAATAGTACTCAATCCATTGTTTTAGTATTTTGCTATAAAAAAGTACTGCTTGATTTGTTCAACTTTCTTTTACAGATTTGCAATAATATTGTAATGGATAATGATAAATACCCTAGAAAAAATTCAAAATGCAATAAAAAGCTAGATTTACTAAATATATTCTTTGGTACTGCTTACAAAAGCTTTTATTGCTGGTGCTCAATAGATAAAGTATCGGTGGTATCGGCTCTAAATGCTGGTATTGGTACCAACTTAAAATGTGGTATCGGTACATTTCTACTTAAAACGCAGCTTACTTTGGTTGGAAAGTAAAAGCTTAATTTTCTAGTGCAATACCATCTCCATTCAATATTCAAACGCTATCTGTACCCTTGCCAAAAGGAGGTGAAACTAGTGAATGGAAAAAAAAACTTCTAATGAGTACCCTTTTGCAATAGCAATTAACCCTTTTAGGGATAATGTAACACATATGTTACATGATTGTTAATTGTTATATCATTATGACATAATAACCATTTTTTTGAACTTCATTGTAATTTTGTTGTTACCAAACAATTAAGGAATTGTCTCATATTTTGTGAATAATAATCTTATGATCCTCAAAGGGTTAACCTTGTTGGCGATGCTTTAAATAAGTTTGAATAGACATGTTAATCTTCTATTCAAGAAGAACCGCTTTTATTGGAGTTCCATCGTTCATGTTGACTGCAAAAATCAGCCTCAAAAGATAGTCCATAAAACTACAACAAATGGAATTCCAAGCCATATTGGCACCAACCACGGACGTACACTAGTTTCAAATTCATGGCAGCCTTTCACTGTATGAGAGGGATGGAACCACTCCCACACAGTAGGACAGAGCTTAACTGTAATGCAAGCACGTTGGGCATTGAGATATAGAAACAGATGACCCAATGTGTTTGTATTGCCTTAGGGACATTCTCACATTTGCTCGCCACCACAATCGGGACAAAGGTATCATGTCGATTTTCGATTAGCTGAGTGAAGTCAACTTAAACTCTAGTATGGTAGTTGTGGAAGCAAATATGTCCCATCCTCGATCAGTCATCAAAGAACTACTGTAAAACAACTAAAATTTCACTTTTATACTTTAAACATAATTTATTTCTACATAAGCTCTGCCAATTTCAAGGTAACTGATTGAGGTTAATGGATCCAAAATTGCCAATTTGTCAAAGGGTTCATTGAAATTAAATTTTTTGTCCAAGAGTCAACCGTTTGTTCATTATTTAATGACAAATTAATGAAATATCTGTTCTTTTTGCTGTAACTGTAACTTGTTACCTTTACAGCCTTAACTGATAACTAATTACAAACTTCCTTACTTTTGCGAAAAAATAACAGAGTTACACTTATAGATACTACAGTACAATATTACAGGAACTGGTGTTAGCCTGTTTAATGGCTAATTAATTTTATTAATTTATTAATATTAATTTAATTAATGGATATTAAGGCATATAGGCTAACCTGCAATCAGTTGAATAAAATACCACTTCCACAACCGGTTTTGTTCCTATTAGAACTCTTCAGGTGGACTCAGGAATTGAACCGATGATCACATGAATTGCTTCACGTGGTTCATACCACTCCGCCATCAGTCCTTTCATCAGCACTGGCTTGGCTGGGAATTTAAAGCATATACTGCATCAAGCCCACTGTAGTGAGCGCGCACTATATATAAGCTTAAAATTAACAGCATCAGTTGAAAGGACTGATGGCGGAGTGGTATAAACTGCATGAAGCAATTCATGTGATCGTCGGTTCAATACCTGAGTCCACCTGAAGAGTTTTAATAGGAACAAATCCGGTTGTGGAAGTGGTATTTTATTCAACTGATTGCAAGTTAGCTTATATGCCTTAATATCCATTAATTAAATTAATACAGGATAATAGTAACCAGTTACTGCCCACCACTGCCAACTTGAATGAAGTCTGTTAGCAACCCCAGTAGCTCGTTGACTTTTGATTTAGAATGTAGCAGCAAACTGCAAATGAGAGAAGGGCAATCTGTTGAATGCCTGGAAGGGGCTTTTAGACTTAGACTAAACTATTTTCATGCTGCAGCAGCAATGGGATAGGTTTTTGATTGGTTTAAAGTGGGGAGAAGATGCGTTTGAACATCTGCAAATAGTCATTTTATGGAAATAAACCAATTCTGCTCTCAATGCTGAACATGCAGTAAATACTTAATCAACAAAAGTGGGAAAAAGAAAAAACTGTTGCAATAATACGTAAGCCAAATTTCTAGGTCAGCTGGAAATATATTTCGTTTATAACCTGTCTTAAATCTTAAAAATATTTTAGAACTACTGCAATAAACACATTTCGTAAAGCATAATTATAAAAGCAAGTTTGTATGTACCCCTCCTTGCTTTAGAACAAAAACAAACCTTTAAAATTTTATGTTCAGATGTTTTAAAGATTTTCAATTTTTATAGTATTTAAATAGTGATACTAATTAAAATGTGTATCTGTTGGTAAATGCTTTAAATTGATGACTGGAAAAATGTAGCTATGCTGCATTTAATTTCTGGAACCTACCCTATCAAAATGTCAACACTGATAAATGCATCACATGTGGTATATAACTTGTTATGACATTTTAAAATCTTTGATCAGCAATAAACACAATAAAAAATACACCAGTTTTAAGTTGAAAATAGCATAAAAATGATGCTCGACACATTAAACACAAGGTAAAATCACATTTTCGGAGGATGCAACAAACTTCTGCTTTATGCCATCAGCGACCTACTCATGTTGTTGACATTGATCCAGAGATCAAAGACAAAACACTGCTTCAAAACTGAACTCTTACCCAATACATCACTGAACATTTGATGAAGAGCATTTTGGAAAGATTATATACTATGATTACTCTTTTTTACTCTGCTATTTACTCTAAGTCACAATATGGCATTTTAACTTGGGGCTTAGCAAAAAAAATGAACTTGGAGCTTTGTCAACTCGCCTTAATAAAATGATCAAAACTACTACCTTTGCAAAAAAAATTCTGCCACATGTAACCTATTTTTTAAAGCTCTTAATATTTTGAAAATTGAAGATATTTACCAACTGGAACTAAAAAAATTCAAATACCACACATTTAAAGATAACACCCCACATAAAATTGATAAGGAATTTGTAAAACTAGCTTCTGCACATAAACATGATACTAGATATACTTCCAATAAATTCCACTTCCTACGGTCACAAAATGCTGTCATTTGCTGGAGTAAAGCTTTGGTCTAAACTAAACCCTAATTTAAAAAGTCTAGGTTGGCCCTCCTTTAAAAAGCACTCAAAAAGGAACTTCTGGAAAAATATGATGAATAAAGCTTGCATTTTATTTTTTTCCCCTAACCGGATCGCCCAAACCTCAAATTGATTAGTCTACATTTATTATGTTGTGTCTAGGAATCATTGTTTATTGTTTCTGCAGCTGTCTCTTTACATATTTCCGTTGTTTGTTTTAGTTATTTTTTGCTTTTGTTTTTTTCTCAATTTTGTTAGCTCATTTACAAATTCTCAGGAAATACCTGACAACCTAATATTTTTTCGGTATCTCCTAGTCTGTAAATACCCTTTTTTCACGTGTACAGTATATCCCACATACATAATGTAGTTAATATTTGGGTGTGCATCTTTTCACAGACAAACAATCTACTAAACTGAAACTAAAAGCTGCAAGAATGGCTTTTAATGTCATCACTCATCAATTGATGTTGCTGAGATCAATCAAGAGATTGAAGGCAAACAACATCCAAAGTGTTTTCCAAAATTTTCTTGATTTTGGATTTGTCAGAAATATCAAATAAATGAAGTTTATCAAAGAAGAAATAGTACATGCTTTAGTAAGTGAAATTATATGAAACAGATGCGTCTTAGAAATTTCTCTATGGAAAATATAGCCAATTTATTATTTGTTTAACTGATTGGTGTAATAATAAATAGATGCCATTTTCAATGCAACCAATGCACAACAAAAAGGTTGACTGTAATTTATGGCATACACTACAAGAAGCAATGGTTACGTGTTACATAAGTATAGAGAAAAGAATTGGGAGTCTAAATTTAAAGCAGATTTTAATTGCTGAAGGTAATGAGATGGCAAAATGAGGAGTTTGGATTTGTCTGAACTGGCGTGAATCAGCAGATTGTTAATTGCTCAGAATCCAATGCAAACCATAGAGTTGACTTCAACAATCTTTAGATTCTCACCAGTTCTCCCAACTAATTGAGCCCAACTCCTCCAAACTCCTCATTGAGCAATCTCACTACATTCAGCAATTAAAACCTGGTTTAAAGTTAGACTCCAAATCCTTTCCTTTTCGCTTATTTAACACGGACCATTATTTCTTGTTGTGTGTTCATATTGTAGTGTCAGTATGGCATAGTTGATAGTCAACTTTTTTGTTGTACATTATTTGCATTGAAAATGGCACCAATTAAGGGCCAAAACGTTCTCAGTATGTTTTTGACAAGGTGTTCGGCTGTTGTCTTTGGAATAAAGTTATTGGTTTTTTCCCAATTTTACCATGTGAATGAGTAGATGGTTCCTTGATTTGCTCTTTTCATGACTGCATTCTATCTTTAGAATTGCCTTTTACAGCAACTTTCTAAGCTTGGTTGCATTGTGTTCAGTGCACTAAAAACGTCCTGTGCCAGTAGTACTGATAACTTCGAAGCAGGTCTATAACACCATCTGTTAAAAGTAGCAAGAACAAATAAATAGCTGACATTTCCAATACCCATAAAATAAAAATAGTGAAGTGGCATGTACTTACAAAAAAGTCTTAATGAAAATTATTTCGAGACTTGTTTTTGAGGTACTGGTATACAGTGATAACAAAAACGTTTGCTAACTACTTCTAGTAGATTGTGATGGCATGCTGAAAAAAGGTGGTGTTGCAGAGACTTTGCATTTCTGCCACAAGCAGTGCAACTCGGCAGATAAAAAATGCTCTAGAGTGCCTTTCTCCAGGACACAACCACTCAGCGATTAAAACCCATGATCATGGTTACCATCAACCTCCCTTCAACCCACTCATCCATACTGCTGACTTGCTAACCGATGCAATGGCGCAGTGGTTTGAGCTTTAACTTTGCTGTCATTAGACCTTGGGTTCAATTCCTAAGTCAAGTCATACTGAAAGTGGCAAAGTATGACAACACTTGGGAATGCAGGTTGAATGTAAGAGCACCAGGTTTAGTTTGTGTGCATAACAATGTTTAAATATAGCTTCTAGCACCTTTTACTTTATTCTGGCTTACATCCCATTCAATTCAGATGGCATTATAGATGAATTCTTATAAGTTCCAGCTTTTCCACAGAGTTGAACTTTTGCAACACTCCTGAGGCTTCTCTATATGCTTGACTTTATATGAAGTCTTCTTGATGTATAGAAAACTAACAAAGCTCTAGGCCATTTGTGTAACATCTGTCGATTCATCGACTTCTACGGCAACAAACAAGGCTTCATAAATATTGTTTTTGATATTGGTTCAAATCACCTCTGCCTCTGCTTCAATTAAATTGTTTTGTATTTGATTAGACAAGCCAGAAAACACTGTGGATGTTCTAAATGATGAGCAAACCTTTCATTATTTTAAGCATATGCATAAATCAGTTTGCCATCAAAATCATGATTAAAAGAGTTTGCACTTTCATCATTTCTGCAAAAGGCTAACTCTTACTTGGCTAGAAAACATGTCGCATTAATAAGAATCTTTAATAATTTCTCAGTTTTCTTTGACTTTGAAATGGTGAAGGCTGATACTAAGTATCTGCTGCTCACTTAAAAGCCAAATCAATTCTGGAAGATCCAAAAGTTTTTAAAGAAATTGGACTTTGAACGTAAATATTTAATTTTTCATGCTTGCTAAGGCTTTTTGGCAAATTCTTCAAGTTAGAAAACCCAGTTTTAGCCCAAACATTATTACTTGTTGAAGACAAGAGACAGAGAAGCAAAACAATGATTTCTTAAGGCACAGCCATAAAACCATTACCTTCCTGTGTACCTTACCACTCCCTTTGAAAGGAGAAAGTTATTTCTTTCTCCAGTTGTCCACACCAAATTTTTTAGATCTGGAAAAGGCCTTTCTCTATCGATGGCTTCAACTTTAGATTGGAAGCTTAGTTTTGAAAAACCTCCCAGGTTTGATTCCAAATTTTCCTCCATTTTCCTAAAATTTTCAGTGTATTTCGAAACAAATTTACTACATTAAGCAATGAGCTTTTTCCAGCTTGGCAAAGAAAAAAGTGTTTTATCTCTTTTCTATGACGTCAGACTTGAGGCATGCTTCAAATTGTATCAGTACTGTATGCGTGGTGATTTTGCTAAAGAAAAAACATGCATCATACAGTTTATGAAACTTCCATCATCTGTAAAGAGGTAGGCATTCGATTGTGTCACACCTTGCGAATTTCAGCAATTTTGACCACAATAATGCTGAATCTGAATAGTGTCATAAGAATAGCAACAATTGTAAAGCTGAGTTCAGCTGTAAAAATGACAAAGACGAAACCAGCGCCAGAAAAAATCATCCATTCCATTGCTTATCTTGCTTTGACACATTTCGGCAGGTGAGACACTGCCTCACCTGCCTCCCCTAATTGCATGTCCCTGTTATCAAGAAATATCCCACATAGTTTTATGGGCAAAGTTCAACCACCAATTATGTCACATGCCAAAATGTATCTCACAAATTCGTCCAATTTATTTAACATAAGCATTTAGTTGTTGTTTTTAGTAACACGATGGGTCTCTGCAGTAATGCACTTCTGAATATTCCTCAGCACAGGCTTGTTGAATGAGATGCAAAATAAAAAAAGAGGACTGTCCCATATGGCACAGAATGCAGAAATAAAGTAAGTCCCACCCAAAGTATAATAATATTTTGTTATTGTAGTCTTCTTGTAGCCATTTGGGAGGGAGTTGAGTCAACCAGCAGGATTCATTTTTATCTACCATTATTACTACCATCTGGAGCATGCATACCATCGTTTGCAATGTTGCTTCCTCTGCTGCATAATCGTCATCAAAATTCAAAGAATTCTTCTCATTTTAAAAATCTCCAATTGCATTCCTTGGTTCATCAGATTTGAAATCCGAGTATTCATCAGCAGAGTTTGTAGCAATATGTTGCAACCACTGTAGTGCTTGATCAGCAATACATCTTTTAGACATTTCACATGCATAGAAAATATCATGTCAGTGGTATATTTAAATTTTGACCCGTGAAAACACAATTATTATTATTAGAAATTATGTTGTGCCTACTTGCTGCACTAATTATCAGAAAACTGCTGCCCTTGTGGTGCTAAGAATGAAAATCTTATTCTCACAAAACAATCTATCTAGAACTTTCCTGAGCCTATTCCTGGTAGTCTTAAGCCTGAGCTTGAAGCCTAGCCAAGATAATTCTGATGATGCTCCAATACAGCTCATTCTCTTCTGCATTTATTGCTCAATGCACCAACTTCTATGGCCTGGTTATGCTAGCAGAAATTGGCGCTACTAACCTGTATTCAGAGGTGCTTCTAATCTGCTTTTATCACTGTTCAACAAAAACTACTTCAGAGAAGAAAAATATGCAAAGATAAAGGGAGTAAAATGGAACAGAAATACGCAAACAGCCTATCGGCACTCTGTGTGGGAAAGCTGGGCAGTGATGAAGACATAAAGTGCTAGCTTTCAAAGGATTAATGCCTATTGTGTCATTTAATGCACTTGGTACAATCTACACAGTGCAGCTATTTTCTTGATCATCTTTAACCCCAAATTCAAGAACCAAAACTTGCTTTTAACCACGTTTCAATGGTCAGCACTTGAGAAAACAAAAGAAACAAATTTTGCAATCAATCGTCAATAATGATGTCATCTTACCTCCTAAAAACGTAAAATTTCTTGAAGTTGGTATATTGGATGCAGGCTTTTGATTACACAAAAAAATTTTTTCTTCCCTGTATGACATGCAAATTTTACAAAAATTACCTTCAATCGTGGCACCACCATAACGTCACAAATCCCTTTTGTAACACACATCTTGAGATGATGATCAATTGTGCCATAGTTCAATCTTGTTTACCCACTAATTTCAAAGGAGTTAAAACACATGTACACACTCACAGAAAAATTGCACTTTATAGTATGGATTTTTATTAACCTTTTTCTTGTGTATTTCTTCCAAACCCATTTTTCCCTACAGGGCACCTGTATAGTGACACATCTTGCACATCCAATCTGATAAATAATATTCAACAAGCAGTTATTACTTACCAGGTTGGAATAGCTGGAAGCTAGGTGGATGAAACATGTAAAGAGGGGCACATTGATAATTACTTTGGACAGGTATGGTAATGGTGGCTTCATCTGAAGCGGTAAGTACTTCTCCTACTACTTTATTGTTATCAACATTGGCATGTATTTGAACCAAGTGCTGGTGTACATGTGCCATGGATGGACGTTCAGACGGGCTGTGTGACCAACATTGCTTCATAATTGTTTTCAAGTGCTCTATAACAGTAAAATCTCGTTCACTAAAATCCTCTGACAAATCACTTGTGAACAAAGTTTTTGGACGTTGCCCATTTATGATGCTCTGTACATAAAGATCCTCAAGATCTTTACTTGAAATTGGTACTTCCCGTTTAAGCACCACATATATTATGATGCTAAAACTGTAAGTGTCAATAGCAGGAGTTTTTTTTGTTGCTGGATCCAACAAAAGCTCTGGTGCAGCATATATTGGGGTGTACTCTGATTGTTGTTGCAAGCATCCTGGAGTGGTCTGTCTACCAGTATAGGAAGATGCTACTGAGCTACCAAAGTCAGTAATTTTACAATGAAGAGCTTCAGTAAGCAGCACATTTTCAGCCTTCAAATCTCCATGGATTAGTCTCTTTGGTTCTAAATTGTGAAAATATGCTAATCCACTCGCAATTTCCAGGCAAAAACGTAGTTTTAAATGACACCCAATGGAAACTTCTTTGTCTGCAACAAATTCCGCCAAACTGCCTCCAGGCAAGTACTCCATCACAATTGCATAAGAACTTTGCCATGTAGTGAGCGCATAAATTTGAACAACATTTTTATGTTGTGATTTTTGGCAATTCGTAATCTCTTTGATGATTCTAAAGAACAATAATACAATACATATTGCTATATTAATAATTACATCAGTCGTTTCCCACCTTTTTTAAAGGCGACTAAAATTTTAAAAAACCTAGTGATCCAAGGATATGTTTATCTACTACAAGGGATGAGATGAAAACTTTTTATGATAACAAAAAAGGATGCTGTTAAGTTTTCACATTGAGATATTATTCACTTACACAATTATCATTACGTAATAGCAAAGCCAAATCAAAATTTGGTTGGAGCATTTTTTCCAGAAAGTTTAATATTTAAATGAAAGTCTGACCAAAATTATATCCTTATCCAAGAATTTTTTAGGTAAATTTGACATACTATGATGCAAACTGTGGACTGCAACTTTTGTTAGACTGCAACTTTTGTTAATTACTGTAATTTCATAAAAATTAAGTTAGTATCTCAATTTTATTTGTTGACGATAACAAATTAACAAAAGTTTAATAAATATCATGATCACTATTTTATATTCTCTAGTCCAGTGGTTCTCAGCTTTCTTTGTGCTGTGGCCCATTTTGAGGAGCCACAAATCCTTGTGGCCCAGTTTCTTGCCGTGATGATGACAAAGTTGCTGGGATTATTGTCAGAATGCATGGCTGCAGAGGTGATCTCAAAAAAAAGGTCATTGCCTCGCCAGTGCCGAGGATGGTCAGTTCGTGGTTGGAATTAGAGTTGATTTACAAAGGAAAATAAGGCCATTGTGCCTCCAAATCATAGGTGCTGGTCTGTATGGCGATTCATACGCACTACTATTACTCAACCTCATTGGACTTGCAAACCCATTATTAAAGTACACAAATGTCTGTGGCCCACCGGTAAAGAACTAGTGCTCTAGTCGTAAAAAAACCTTTGTAGTTATGCATAATAGAGCATGGCTGAGTTTAGACTGCTTTGGAGTTGCCAACAGCCTACTGCTGGCAGTGGCAAAGTGCATTTCTACTCAAGCATGCCAAAGTGCAGGAGAAATTGCATTAAAATGCCTTTTGCAAAAGCACAATGCAAAGCCAATGCAGGAAATGAACTTTCAATCTAACATTTATGAGCCAGCACTTTAGCTGCTATGTGCATTGTGTAACAGTTAGATACTGTACTACAGAAAATGAATAAAACTGCGGTAACACAATATTCTTTATCTTTATGCTTCTTCACAAAAACAAGTGACTCAAAAAATGTTGAAACAACCAAACTTCAGGTCACCACCCACCGATTTATATCATGAAATGAAGCTTTTTAAAACAAAAACCCATCCTCTTTTAGCAATAAATTTCAAGTACTTCTTGATCTAAAATTTTAAAAGCATTTGTTGTAACATAAAATTTTTTGTATAGCTTACTTTTACATAAAATATTTATGAAATACAAGCTAAAAACAAAACCCATAGTTTACAGCAAAATTTTTTGCAGTGAATTAGCCAGTTGACAAATATGACTGACGTGTTGAGATATCCATTATCCAGCCATAGTTAACTCTTCTTTACTAACTCACAAACAAACTTACTTGCTAACTACTTTCTTCTTTGCAGCATTACTTCCTTTATAGTGAATACATTTGATTGCTACAGCTCCAAAGACGGTGTGAAAACCTAGCCTCACCACTCCAAACGACCCTTCACCAAGATCGCCCTCCTCTCCCACAATTAACTGAATCTCGCTGCATTTGATGCATCTGATCTGAATACAACAATGATTTTAAATGGTCAAGATTTTAAATAAAATATACCTTCATTTTATTTAGCTCTTCTGGTAATGATAACGTTTATTCAAGTTAATAAAAGTTTTTACCAAACATGCAAATAACTTTAGTATTCATCAACGTTTCTGACAGCTACACAGCTGTTCTTCATCAGGACTAATAATAAACGAAAGCACGAGCAAGGGTACCCACCAATGGCAGTTTGCCTTGTTAGTGGTGGGGCTACCAGTCAATCATTACTGGTTCGAAATGAGCTGCCACCTTTCCCCTAGCCTAATTCAATTTGTTTGACAGCATGAATCTAGATAGCCGTTTGTGCCGTACCTCCATCCTGAGGAAGAGAAGGGGAAACCACAACAACAATAGGCCATATAAATAGTGTGCTACATAATTGAAAGAAAAAGGCAAAGCAAAAAGTTTAAAAGTGAATAACTAATTGTGGATTAGGCCAAATTATCATAAACGAAAAATTTTTTAAAAACAAAAACATTTATTTTGAAATGTAGGATAATTTGGCATAATCCACAATTAGTTATTTGCTTTTAAACTTTTTTTTGCCTTTTTCTTTCGATAATGTAGCACACAATTTGTATTGCCTCACTCATGCTTTCGTGAAGAACAGCTCCAGAGCTGTTTAAAATAGTGACAAAGATTGAAATTTTTTGCATGTTTGGTAAAAACTCGTATTGACTTGAATAAATGTTATCATTACCAAAAGAGCTAAATAAAATAACAATACATGGTAGCCAGAATAACAGTATGAAATATACCTTCATAGCATATGATGAACAACATCAGGGGTGGCAAATTTGCTTTGTGTTTCTGCCAAATATGACAAAATTTAAATTTAAAAGCCACAATGAAAATTTTTTTGCAGATCGTGTGTTCAAATCAATGATTCTATTCTTTTTAAATTGAAAAAATTTTTCCTTACTCTTCGGATATCAACTTTTAGAAAGTAATTGTTTAGTCATTTTGGACTTGAAATACACATGAAAACTTTTTTCATTTTGCCTGTTTTGATCAAGATACACATTTAAAGATGTTGTTTAAAGACCAACAATTTTTCAAAAGTGTTTTTTGAAAATTTCTTGCATATGTCATATCATTTGGAGAGGACATCACTCGTTATCTTTTCCCTAAATATTCTGCTGCATGATGTCAGCTTCTCTAAAAACACAAGTAATACCATACACAAAGATTTAAACATGTGGTACGAT
Organism: Trididemnum clinides; assembly: GCA_963675345.1. Lineage (NCBI taxonomy): Eukaryota > Metazoa > Chordata > Ascidiacea > Aplousobranchia > Didemnidae > Trididemnum > Trididemnum clinides. The sequence continues at coordinate 16,541,437 of OY776302.1, forward strand.
ACAATACTCCTACATTGCTGTTAATGAAAGCATGAGCTTAAAGAGCTACATGCTAAGGCATAAAGAGCTGCACGCAGCCAGTAAGTCATGGCTTGGCCACAACAAGACTATATCTTTGTGCTGCTGTGCCAGTAACAATCATCACACGCCAAACTTTAATTTGATGATATGAGTTTCAGTTGATCAATGATCTCTGCTTTATGCAGATACTCACCACTGCCTACAACAAATAGATTACAAGTAGATCCTGCATTGTAGTATAATTAAGCATTACTTTTATCTGTGAATAGACCACTTGTACATATAACATGTTTGCAGTGTAGTTAGCAGCTTAGAGTATTTGTTATAAGTTAACCAATCTATATTTGCGTTTACATTTTGTTTCTCTTTTTAAGTTGTTTGAGCTTTTCACCAAGGTTTAATTAAATTCACTTACACCGTTGTAAATCGTGAATGCATTCCACCAGAGCCAAAACTTTTAGTATGCATTGCTGAGAAACTTTGATACATAAAGAAAGACAGAAATAAGCTAAAGTCATGTTTTTTTAAAATGGTTTGGATAAAGTGTAATTGAACCATTGAGCTTTCTGTAGTTTTCTTTTAGATGTCATGTTGAAAAACGAGACTTTAAAGGCATAATAGTATCTATGATTAAATTACTTTTATGATGTTCTTCCTACATTAATAATGGAAGGCATGTAGAGCTTGATATTGCAACAAGTAGCTATTGCAAGATAAATGAATCATTAGTATCATATAGAGGTTGACCATCACTAATCCAGCAATCAGTTATTCGGCAACCGGCGCGATGGTGTAGTGGTTAGAGCGTCCGCTTTGCAGTCGGTAGACCTGGGGTTCATTTCCCTTGTCGAGTCATACCAAAAGACTTTAAAAAATGGTATTCACAGCTTTCCTGCTTGGCGCTCAGCACATAAGGAATAGTATGGAGAACAAGCCGGCAAGTTCACTTGTTGTGTCCTTGGGCAAGGCACTTAACGGGACGCCTCCGTCTTTATGTGGCAGACAGATGGTGGGGCCAAGCAGTCTACCCCTCGTGGTGGCCCAGTCTGACAAAAGACATGCAAACAGAGCATGAGCTCATACGCGTAAATAAGTTATTCAGCACTAATTTGACCTAGAAAACAGTACCTGTACTCTGTACTGTAATTTCAAATTTGCCAGGACCCTGCACCAACTTGGGTCAGTGACTGCAACTATTTTGGTGGCGTTGTTTTCTGCATCAACAAACTGGCAAGCTTTTTCTACAAAGTAATTTATTTTTGACCTCTATTTTTGTAAAAAGGTCATTTTTTCAGCGATGGCTCCAGTGAATTACAGAAACACTTGCCGCAGTGTAAAGCACAAACACAAGTCATTGTCCATAACAGAAAAGGTTGAACTCTTGAAAAAACTTAACAGCGGTGTGTCTGTGAGTAGTGTTTGTGAATTACAGGGCGTCGGGTCTTCAACTGTTTATGATTCAAATAAACAGAAAGAAAAGTTACTCAAATTTTTTGCTAACAGTGAGTCAAAGAAACAAATATGTAAAAGGAAAACAATGACACTAGATAAAAGTGCAGAACTAGATCAAGTAATGATGAGGAGGTTTAAGTTGCACGAAAGTGAAGGTGTTGAAGTCTCACGTAATCTTGTGAAGGAACAAGCAAGAATATTTTGTGAAGAACTTGTATTGGAGTATCAGTGCAATTACAGTAAAGGTTGGTTGCAGCGTTTTAAGCATCGACATGGCTTAACGTTTAGTGCAGTGTGTGGTGAAAAAAGATCATCTGACATGGAAGCAGCTGCAAAATTTGTTGACGAGTTCACCAAGTTGATTAGTAATTAAAATTTAAATCCTGGCCAGGTCTATAATGCAGATGATACTGCACTCTTTTGGAAATGTACACCCAAAAGAACGCTGAAATCAGAGGATGCAGAATCGCCAGCAGGTTATAAAGCATCTAAAAATCATGTAACTGGGCTGGGCTGCTCCAATGCTGCATGAATGCACAAGTGCAAGTTGCTGGTTATCAGCAAAAGTTTATATCCTTGAGCTTTCAAAGGTATGACACATTTCCTGTAATTTATTGTGCCAACAAAAAAGGTTGGATAACTACAGAACTTTCATTGGATTGGTTTCATAACTGCTTTGTCCTCAAAGCAGGAGCTCATTGCAACTCTGTTGGCTTAGAAAGTAACTGTAAGATAATGCTTCTTTTAGATAGCTGTTCCGCTCATCCAAAAACAGAACTCCTGGTAAAGGACAATGTTTTCTGTGTCTATTTCCACCTAACTGTACTCTATTGATTCAACCCCCGGACAATAGCATATTACGTTCATTAAAGGCAAAGTACCGCACTCACTTTATGAGGCACCTACTTAGTGAAGTTAACAATGGGAAGCCTGTATGGGAGTTTATTCATAAATATAATGTGAGAATATGGTTTACTGTGTTACTAATGCTTGGAAATCTGTAGACCCACACACACAGAAACATGGATGGCACGGCATTAATGTTTCACACAGCACCTAGTGAAGCGTAATTTAGGGTTTCAAAGGAAAAACAGCATATAAATGATCGGTTGTCTTTTGCTCATGAAATGATAAATCCTGCAGCAAAGGATCTTGCATCAAAGATGGATGAAGATAATATTGAAGAATGGATAACTGTTGATGACAATGCACCTGTTGTTCATTTCATACACGGACTCTAATACTCATAAACTGTAGAAATGGTTGCAAGTCCAGAGCAACATGCCAATGAAGGAGAAAGTAGTGATAAAAATGCAGAAGATGTAGCAGAAAGAATTTCCCTTGATCGGTTAGTTCAGCTGACAGGTAAACTGCTGAAAGGTTTAGAGCAGTGCAATTTTATATCTGAACAAGAAATAATGCATATTTACATGCTGTAGGATAAACCAATCAAACGAAGGCCAAGACATATGAAGCAGCTCAGCTTGCGCGATATATCAAAAAAAATAGCTAAAAAGTATGGAACAGAGGAATCATCAATTAAAAATTCAGTGTCTTCAACATCTGCTCACCCAGATGGGTTGCCACCGTTATCATCAGTTTCTAATCTCTCACCACTATCACCATCAGTTCCTGATCTCTCGCCACCTTCACGATCACCATCAATTCCTGGTATTTCACTCACCTTACAAGATGATGACGAGAATTCCGACAGCCCTCCACCTCAAGACATGTAAATGCCAGTTTGGAAGTGGATGTGATGATCTTTCTTATGTAAGTAAACTGAATTAATTTTGTACTGTACTGTACCTGTACCAATTATTTTACCTCTATTGCATTAATATTTCACTTGTCTTTTCTTTATTAACCAAATTCTACTGATTACAGGATATTTTAATTTTAAGATGAGGTGGTTAGCAACTGGGCTTGTGTACTCTAAGATAACAAATGGCTAATCTGGCAAAATGGCTAATCTGGCACCCCCAGGTCTCAATGATTCTGGATTAGTAATGGTCAACCTATACAGCAATCTGTATAGATAATCAGTATGACAAAAAAGTTTGTTGTCAATTTCTCAGCCAAACATTTTGCTTTGTAAAACTGCTTGTCATCATTGCTACAATCTTGAAAACACGTTGAAGCATCAAGAGATGCTTGATATTTACTTTTGTGACCTAATATATCCACATTACTGGAATGCAGCATGCAGTCTGCTCAAGGCCAGACATTGGGCAGCATTGTACACTCACTCAATATTACCAATTATTGGTGAAATCTTTTATGTTGTTGCAGTAAGATATCATTACTAATAATTTTATCTTGATGAAAAAAAACAATCTTATAGACATTATTACAGACAAATATGCAGCGCAGTGATATGCACACCGTAGGCAACAATACAAATACTGTCCTATCAGGTTACACAAACCAGTGCTTCACAATTACCAAAACAAGCTTTTTCTAAAAGCAATAGCAATGATGACACTTTGCTGCCTGACAAATGATATTACGGTAATAGGTGAAAAGAATAATATGTATAAATAGCAAGTCTGTTAATGTTGCAAATATGTAGCAACGGCTGCAAGTTACAAATACTGCACATGCAATCAAATGCCTTCAGTCACAACTGAACAAAAACTCAATACCAGCACACTATTTGCAAAATCTATAAATGAGTGACATAGGCTTATACAGACATAAATACCATACACAAATGTTTTACTTGAGTGGTTTCCATTGATCACGTGTTTTCCTGCTATGACTTCTACAACTTTGATAAAAAGGTATCCAATAAACTTTTTCCTCAACAATGAAATTGTACAATATCGTAGGCATTCATGAAAAAGCTACTATGCCAACTAAAAAAAGACAATGCAATGTTTTAATTAAGCATACTAATAAAAAGTGTATCCATACACTACATATTGTACAACAATGTTATTACCAAACCAAATACATTGTAAATTAATGCTACTTTTTGAATACAAGTAAAGTTTAGCATAATTCTTCGTTAACAGCACCATAAATGAGTTTATATCACATAGTAATGCACCAACATTGACAAAAACTTGCGAAAGCTAAATCAATACCTCTCAGGCGCATCAATTGGCTGAAATTCAAATGCCAACTAGCTGGCTCTGCTGGCATCACCTGCAAGGACCCCCATCAATAATTGTGAGGTTTACAAATACTGGTTCAGCCAGCCAAGCTAGCTTCACCCAATGGATAGTTGTCAAAACAGCAATAAAAGTAAAAAACATCATGTTTTTTAACATCATCATCAACACTCAGATCACCAAGAAAATTGCTCAGTTCTCCACCCTTAAGCGATTTGGCCCTGAAAAGTGTCCTGTGTACTTGAGGGTCCCTTGGATAGGTAAGCCATCTACAAACTTGAAAAAAGAAGTCAAAACCGCTGTGGAAAGCTGCTATGGTTCCATCAGCACCCACTTGGTCTTTACGTCTAAGTGCATGCTGCCTGTGGCCCACAAAGATGTTCTACCTGCCATTTAGAAAAGTTTTGTCATATATGAATACAAGTGCCACTGTGATAGTCGGTACATAGGACGAACATCTCAACGACTACAGGATCGCATCAAGCAACATGTTCCGCAATGGTTAAGACAGCAATTGACTCATCCACACTGATCTCAACCACACAGATTGTGCAAACGAACCGACACCAAACCGGATTGTGACTCTGCCATTGGTCAGCATCTTTTAGATAATGATCAATGCGCATTAAACTATGATGATAAGCGGTTTTCAATCCTTGCCGCAGCATGCAGCTCTTTCCATCTTAATCTTTTAGAGGCTACTTATATCAAGACCCGATGCCGGGTGTTATGCAGACAAAAAGAGTTTGTTTACACTCTCAAACTCTTTCGATAATCGTGGCATTTGGCCTCCTGCTGTGCCTTCTCTAACTTTCGCAATTGCAAAATCTTTCTTTCGCGCGCTTTGCAATACAAATGCTATCATTGGCTTGTCTTGATTATGTAACATCTAAATTATTCACATAAAACACTTATTCACTCTAGATCTTCCCTTTTGATGCAATACCACCACTGATAAGAGTGTCACGAAAAGCTTATGGCTCAAACAGCTTTTTTCCAAGTGTACACTGCCTTTGTCTAAGTGCCCTACCAGTGAAGATTCCAATCCATAACCATTTTATTTCAAGGCGGCATCACTGCCTGCATTGTAGCAATTATAACTATGTGCATACATGTGAATGGTGATGGCAAAATGCCATTGACAGCAAAATACCCACTTCTTATTTCAAAATAGATTGCACTGTTACAAGAGTAAAATGCCATTGATGATTAATTTTGCTACAGGTATAAACTGCTACAAACCAGTGATTCTATTTTATTTTGAATATTTTCAATGATTTATTTTGATATAAATTTCCATATTTTTGTAATTCTACACTTTATCATAAATTTTCAAACTTTGATAATTAGTCTACAGGCCTACACACTTCTGTGTGAATTGCCACAAATCTTTAAATCTACATTTTATTATTTTAGTAGCTTGTGAATTCACAAATTCAATGCCTATATGGGTTTTAGTTTGTGTTCAGAAAGGTACTGTACAGCAGTTTCTCGTGTTAGATCATAAGCTTACTGGTAGAAATACACTGGGCAAGCTGTAGCCTGCCAGTACAGGCAATGCCAAAGGTAACTTTGAAGCAGGTCTGAACTAAAGTTCTACTCTATGCATATACAATAATCACAAAAGTTTTCCCATGACATTGTGACAAAAATAAAATATGCTTTAGAGCTATAGGCAATCTCCACTTCTGTAAAACACTAATTGAATAGGCAAATAAATTCTGTGTTCATATTTAAAGTCTGTTTTACTAATCTCTATTATAAAAAGGCTATGTCAAGAGCTTTAAAAAATGTAACAAGCCTTTGCATACACTTGCATCTGAAAGTAATCACAACACAATGGCAGCAAATAGCCAAGAGCTGAAGTATTTAGCCTATGTGTTTACACAGTTGCAGCCCAATAAGTAGCTGTACCACTGTACCAGTATCCTACCATTTCAATTGGATTGTTCAAATTTGTTAAAAATCTATGACAAACAAAATTGCTGCTACAAACTTATGACAAGGCACTACTATCATACATGCCGTAATTCATGTCAATGCACCACTACCGTTTACACATATACACTAGTACTAAACAGGCATAGTAAAGGCACAGTAGGCATAGTAGGCACAATACAGGCATAGTGATGGTAACAAGATTTGGTTACAAAGTGAATAAAAAAATACAGCAGCTTTTAATGTGAAATCCCATTGTATTCACTCAATGCTTAACCCCTTCCTCGATAAAAACAAATATACTTGTTTTCACTAAATGTTCAGTCTTGAGTCATCGACAAGTAAAATAGCTTAAAACTTGACCTTCAAAAACCAGCTACAGATATATATACTTGTCGATTCTGAGCCTTTCTAAGGCATTCTACATGTAAAACAAGTATTCTTATTAAATCATATGCCTGGCAGATGCAACAGGGTGCAGCAGTGGAATTTCAATGATGCTCTTACTAGACTTGCTCCAGCAACCACTGTTGTTGTATGAGTGTTGTTTTCATCTACATTACTGCTAATTTTTTTTTCTACCTTTTTCAAATAATTTACACCTCAAATGTCTATTTCTGAGGAAGCGAATATGAGCCTTCCCCCAGAAGCTTGAATACTTCTGATGTCACTGTCAGTTCATCAGACAATGACCATTTCTCGACAAGTGATGATAAAGAGGAGAAAAAGGGAGGTGAGAAGAGAGCTTGGAGAAGCCTAGAGTTGTCAAAGAAACGCATGAATAAAGCATCACCAAGTTTTTCATTCACTAAAAATAATACAAAAATGGAGAAAAACAACAATTACAAACTGTTTTCATAATCAGCATGAAAAATACTATATAGAACCAAAATAAAAAAATAATCTGAACAAGAAACGTTTTTACTTAAAATATGGTTGGGAAAAGTGTTAAATGTACACTCATAAAATTAAAAAAAATTTTTTTTTAAAGAAAGAAGTTAAGGCTTGGCTACATTGGTGCAACTCGTTTTTGGTTGCATACCTTCTCTACTATTTTTGTAGAATGCCTGCACTCTGCCTACTATGTCTGTCTTATTTCTATTATGCCTACTACAGTACTATGCTTACTATGCCTGTACTATGTCCAATATGCCTGCAATGCCTGTACTATGTCTACTATGCCTGTACTATGCCTATTTATATCCACACAATCATATGGGGCTCAGACGTTAGTTCATGAGAATTCGCACATTTAAAATTTCCCAAAAAACTCTCCCTAAAAATCTTTGAAAAGCAGTCATCCATGACAGTAGGCCGACCTATGCGAACCGAGAACGTCCATTTGCCTTGTTTTCCGCAAAACAAGAAACGCGGCTATGGCTTCCCCACAGCCATGCACCACATTGTAGTAGGCACCCATCATACCAAGTTATTTTCAAACAAAATATTCCATCTAAATTCAGTTTTACAAATTGCTTGCTCTACGACTTTTTTGATTTTTTTCTTAAACGTGGTATTTTATTACATTGCTTTGTAGTATAGATATAGATCAATCAATCAATCAATTTTATTTTATTTTTGTCCAAATCAGCATACATAGAAATAAATAACACAGCAGTGGACAAAAAAAGGAGACGATGGCAAAACGATATACGTTAATACATGCACATGAATAGAATTTAGATTAAATGTGAAGATAATGGCATGGCCATCGCACCTGTAAGATACTAGGTAAAATAAAAAACACACACGAAGAAAAGTATATACAATATGTACAAAGTGTCGCTAGATACAGTAAAAATAAAAAACTGTCAAGTTGTAACCCTAACAGGGGAGGCTATCAGGTGCTACACCTTGCCCAAGGGTGACCTGGGAGCAACGACAACTAAGAGACAGCTCCTTTACGTCTCAAGGCACATAAACCCTGTCGCCGGTTGTAGTTTTAAGTCATACACCTAGGACTAGATTAAACACTTAGCTATTATAAAAAAGAAGTTACTGTGAGTTATAGTACTGTTATGGTATTCCCAGCTGCATTGTTTGGGTAAAATTTAATCAACTAAATTAAAAATCAATTTGATGCAGAGACCTTAAAAGGACGAAAATAACTTATCATTCTAATCTGATATGCAATGATGAAGTTTCAGTAGTTCAATGCTCTTTATGAATTGATTGTTCATGGTTGACTGTTCTCACTTCACTGTCAATACCTTCAGAGGTTCCATCTGAAAACAGAAAAAAGAACACAGAAACCATTGCACTGTAAAAGACTATATCATAAGCACTCACATTTCCTAGATGTAAATTTTAAGTGGATTAAATGTTTATGAAGTGATAAAGAACTGCCTTGATTGGTTGATAAAAGATTTCAAAGATTTTATTTCTCTTAATGCTGGAGGAAGCTTATTCCATTGCACAGGACCTTTGTATTTGAATGACTGCTGGGTTAGTTTAATTCTGCAAAATTTAGGAAATACCTTAGCTTTCGACGGTGACCTATCAGCATTGCAGTTTCGATAGTTGTGCTGAAAGAAGTTATTAAATGCATGTGGTAGCATGTTATTAAAATATTTGTGCATAAATTTAACTATCTCCATTTGAGCAGTTTGTTCTATTGTCATAATGTTATGCTTTTTCATAACTGCTGTTATGTCATCTTTTTTGGCATTAAATGCTAATCGAATGACTTTATTTGTTGTGTTTTGGAGTCTTTGAATCAGTGTTTTGTTGTTGAAACACCAGGAAGAAATACAGTATTGAAAGTGACTTTGAATCATGCTATAATAGAGCAATTGAAGTGATTTTTGGTTAAGATAGGGTTTTATTTTTTGTATGATGCCACGGCCCATTCTAATTTTTTTCAGCAGCAATTCCATGTGAGATTTCCACATTAGATGCTCGTGAATTGTTACACCTAAAAATCTAATAGATGTTACCTTGTCTAGTGCATTGCCATTTAGCTTGATTTCAAGATTAGGTGGGACTGGAGGGCTATTGGGAGTTTTAAAAGTTATGACTTTAGTTTTTTCAATGTTTAAAGTAAGCTTGTTTGCAGTAAGCCAGGAATCAACTTGGTGCAATTCTTCATTTGCCTTTTTAAATAGTTCAGTATATGAAACATGATTGAAGAATAAGTTTGTATCATCAGCAAACATGATAGCTTGACCAGAAGAAAGACATTTTGGAAGATCATTAACATATATCAAAAACAATAATGGACCAAGAATTGACCCTTGCGGGACGCCTAAGTTAATTAATGAAGGAGCTGATAATTTCCCATTGATTTTAGTTTGTAAAGATCGATTACTTAAATAACTTTTAAGCCATTCATAGGGTAGTCCCCTAACTCCATAGTGATGTAATTTGTAAAGTAAGATGTTATGATCAATCGTGTCAAAAGCCTTTGACAGATCCAAGAAAACACCCAGTGTATATTTTTTTTCTTCAAATGCTTTTGTAACATTTTCTACCATAACTGTGAGAGCATTGCTTGTGGAATGTTTTTTTCTAAAGCCAAATTGATATTGATGGAAAAAATCTACTTGGCTCAAAAATGAACAAAGCCTTTTGTAGAAAATTCTTTCCAAAATTTTGGACATAACAGGTAGTAAACTGATTGGTCGATAATTGTTTACATCAGATTTGGATCCTTTTTTGTGCACTGGGATTATTTTGGCCTTTTTGAACTCATTAATAAATTTACCTTGTCCCAATGAAAGATTAAAAATGTGACATAGTATTAACAATATATTATCTGGTGATAATTTAAGAATTGACATTGGGATTTCATCCAAACCACAACTGTTTTTTGATTGCATGCCAGATAAAATATTCTTAATTTCCGAGACACAAGTGGGGTTTACATACATACAGTGCGGGTATGACGAACCAAGATAATCATCAAATTTAGCACCGGTGTGGTTCATGTCTTTCTTTAGGTTACCACCAATTGTTGTGAAGTGTTTATTGAAGTGGTCAGCTATTTTTGCATCATCGGTAGATAATTCTCCATGAATATTTAAAGAAGTGCAGCTATGGTTTTTAGTTTTCCCTAAAAGAATGTTAATGGTCTGCCATGTCTTTTTAATATTGTGTTTTTGTTTTTCAAGAATTGATGCAAAGAAAGCTTCCTTTTTTTCTTGAATCCTATGAAAATATTTATTTCTAGCTTCTTTGTATTTTGCTTTGGCTAGGGTACTCTTTTTGGCAATATATTTTTTAAATAACTTATCTTTTTCTTTCATTAGTTTTAGCAAATCTTCATCAAACCAGTTCTTGCTTTTTCTAAGAAATCTTTTTTTTACCAGGGGGAAACACTGATTAAAAATAGTAGTGTATTTATTAATAAATATACAGAAGGCTGTATTGGGATTAGTTTCTTGTAATATCAAATTTATATTTATTTCTTCTAATTGTTTTTGAAATTTTTTAATGTTTACTTGGTCAAAAATTCTGATTTTGTCTTCTAGCTTATGCTTTATTTGATTGGTATAGTAACAAGTAATTATAGGTAAGTGGTCGGAAATAGGATGAAGAAGCACTCCTGTTTTGATGTTTTCAGAATACAAATTTGTCCACACATGATCTAAAATAGTTGCACTAGTGTCTGTAATGCGAGTAGGTTTGTTTATCAATGAATAAAATGAATTATCTGACATAATGTCCAGTAAATCACTAACCATATTATTATCATGTTGAAGGAGATTATAATTAAGATCACCAAATATAAAGCATTTGTGGTTGCTCTTTATAGACTCAAGAGTTTCTTTTAAGTTGTCAAAAAATATTTGATTTGATCCAGTGTCATGTGAATATTAAGATAACTTAACTGACAGAATATCAGCGAAATAAAATATTCTTGCTCCATAATACAGGGTGGGCCGTAAATAACGCACCAAAGATTTAAAATAAATTGTGATGTGAAATAATGTAAATATCTTTTCTTTGGGTATCTGTTAAATTTAATTTCAATATCAGTTACTATAACTGTTAAATTTAATTTCAATCAAAGTTTTTTAGTTATGATTTGCCTTTTAAAAAAAATTTATATCATTTTTAGGGTATGCACTTAACAATTAAAGAACGAGTTGAATTAGTGTTAATGTCTGGTGCCGATGGCGTTTGTTATTATTATCTGAATTGTTTTATATGCTTTGGTGCGTTATTTATGGCCCAAAACGTTTGTTATTATTATCTGAATTGTTTTATATGCTTTGGTGCGTTATTTATGGCCCACCCTGTATATACCAGGGGTGGGGAACCGGCGGTCATATGGCCGCATGCGGCCTTTTTATAGTAAATGTGCGGCCATATGTGGCTTTGTAAATAAATACATTGTTTACGCTAATCCAAGGAGTACTTGCGTTTTCCTTAGTTTCAAAGAAGGAAACACATTTCTGACATGAAGGTATTTTAAAGCAAAATAGCAAATATGTTTGTTATGTGGTGCGATTTCACACAAGGACGTAGTTTTCTTTGGATTTCTTCTTAAACTTTCTCAAATTCTTGCTGGCTACGCATTAGGTTGCATGTTCTTATCTCTTTGCTTGGCGTGCCCAAAAGAGTTTACAGAGCCCTTGCTTTTCGACAAATGCTTAGGCTTAACCCTGGCAGCTCTATAAAGCTATGGTCTACCAACAAGGTTTTTCGTGTGGTGCGATTATACACAGGGACGTTGTTTTCTTTTGATTTCCCCTCAAACTTCTTCAAGTCCCTGTTAGGTTAGGTATTAAGTTGCAAACTTGTTTTTCCTTGCTTAGGTGTGCTCAGAAAAGTTTAACAAGTTCTTGCTTTTCCCAAAATTTTTAGTTTTGATTCCGGCTGTTCAATAAAGCTATTATCAAACAAAATAGAAGAAACGTTTCTCCCAAGTATGGTGCGATTTTACCCCGGCAGGTCATGCAATCACCTGTACCGATTTAAAAGGTACCGGTATCAATTGAGGCAGCTGTACCGGCTTTACGGTATAAACATTTGTGACAGCAGCAACGAAATGTTTTAGAAAATATAGGCCATCGCTCCTGAACACAATTCCTGTACACGTAGGCTAATGGTAATTATGTTGGTCTGTTTATCAAAACTGGTAGTACTCAAAAAGAAAGGAATGAGACTTCGTCAAAAATGATGGCGGAGCCCAAATGGTGGTTGCTTGGCTATCAAAGAAATAAGGTATGTAGCGTCAAGCCCGTTTGACAATTTGGTGGTTCCTTTTACGTATTCACATTTGTGACATTAGATTCTTTGGCTGCGCAGTTTGCTTTAATTCAGCCATATTATGAAATGAAGCCATGCCGTTCCCAAAGTTATACAATTTATTCCAATAGACGCCTGTTAAGGTCTTTTCAAGAAAAAACGTTCCCTCTAAATCCAGTTTTTCAAATTGATATCATTATTGATTAATTTTGATCTTTTCTTAAAATTTGCATTTTACTGCATTCAACTTTGCCCCGAATCCATACCCAGCTACTTTTAAATAAAGATCAGTATTTCGTACCGATACAAATATCCTATCAATTACAAATATCAGCAATAGGCTTTATTGCTTAGATTTGCTATCCTAATGATCGTGGATAATTTTGCTGCGCGATGCTGGTTTAAAATTATGACGGAACATTCAAGACAGAAAAAATAATGTTTAAAAAACACTTAAATAAATAATCGCTTGTTGCACTTTAAAAGAAAATTCTAAACAGCGTAAGATGTTATAGAATTACTTTTCGCAAAAATTAACGTTTGTTTAAACGTTATCAATCAAAAAAGTATGAGCAGGTGTGCAGAGCCACAACATGTTTCCAGAATTTATCGCGTGCGAACAACGTCTGATTTGGCCTGTTATCACCATTACACCATAGGCGTCTTTAGCTAAACCGACTTATATCCATCAAGTTTGTTAGGTGAAGTAGATAATTTTCCAACTAAAAATAGATCATATATGAAATGGTCGCTAGATGGTGCTAAGGAAATAAGCTTTCAAGGTATATATATCAAGCATATACTGTATATCAAGTATACATATATAAAGGTACATATTTCAAGCATAGGTTTTCTACAATTTGCATTTTTCTGAGGCCCGTAACCTTTTTTGACCGTACTAAATATTGTTAGTTGAATTTAGTATCTAAAATATGATCAAACATTACCTGCTAGAGGTTAGCCTGAACCATGCAACATTATGTATTTTTGAAAAGGGGATTTCTTCAGTAATTTACTGCAACACACATTAACAACCTCAGCCTCAAATAAGCATCACTTGATAGTGCCTATGCTTACACAGGAGATCATTGGTTTTGCTATTGCTATCTTTTTTTAGGTATTACCTGATTGTACGGAAGACTGATTTGTTCTTCTGTCTTAATCCAAAAGAATCACTCACATTTGTCGTTCTACTGAAGTTGATTTATTAATTAACGACACAAAAGCATAAACACAGACTGAAAAAATATTTCCTATTCAACAGGTCTTGGCTTTCCTTTGTACATTTTAGTTCATTTCTGCCCAACTTTTTGACGTGTTAGCATCCAAGAAATAAGTGCAATCACGAAAGATACCTAGGCACACGTACACACGCCCAGACTCGCACACATACACGCGAACTTAAAAAATAACATCATGAATCGGCACTTTAAAAGGCAAACAATTTGTTGAGCAAAGAAAAACAATCTCTCTTTACAAGCAAGTAAATGTTTGGTCTCTGATTTTGACCAGCACAATTTGCTAATGCAGTTGTCATTAGTGATAGCGGACTGATGACAAATGTACTACATTTATGAAGCAAAGGAAGGGGTCATGAAAGCATCCAAATCAAACTCTATTGTGCTTCCCGACTGAACCAGTTATCACAGGCCGAATGCCTTTAATTCAAAAGTGTAAACTTATTTTGATTTTATAACATTACTAAAAGTTACTGATCAAAGGAGACGCACTTACACTCCTAGTTCCACATTTGTCGACAATAATGCTTAATACATTTTGAAACATCGATTTTTACGAACATCAATTTAGCAACGATAACTTGACCTTTTACCATTCTAAGAAACGCAATTTGCTTGCCAAAAAAACTAAGTTAAAACTTTTGTTGGCAACATTTTATTTTAGATTTTAAAATGGAAACACAATTTAAGTAAAATACGATAAAAGTGAAAAGCTTCAGATAAAATATACAAATTAAAAGCCGGTGGCAAATCACGTGACTGAACAAAAGATGGCCACCAAAAAAAAAACAAATGCTGATGAAAGATAGGTCGCTTTCAACACAAACTGGGGGCAATACACTTCAAACTGAAATCGAGATGGTCAAGTTCTGTAAGGGACATTTCAGGCTTAAAATGAATGCGCTATGATTACTGGTCGAAAAAGCAATTTGCGCAAAACAATCAACTGTACATTCGTGAAAGAGACGTGCCGCTCACAAATAAAAGGAAAAGTGACAGAAAAAGAAAAAAAGCACAAGTATTATATCACGAAGAAGTCTTTCACCGATAGCGGATGAGCACAGCTGACGCAAAGACAGGCAGTGGGACGACGGACAGCCTGATTCCAAAACCGATCCGTTTGCATCAATCAATCATTGCCATGGCGACCACAGATTGAGCAATTCTATTAGTGGAAACCTTGGTCGTCATGGTGAAAGATCTCTGACTGGCAAATAGACGGGATTTGAAAAAGACTGACGTACAAAAACGACCATAAAACAACAAACTAGCAGGCGCCTTCTTTTCAATACACCTTTTAACATTCCACTTGGCGACAACGCCAGTATTCACACCACCCGCTTAGTCTACACACCAAATAAAACTGTATCGACCCTCGCATCATTGTGCCCCCGACAAGGGGGGTCACAGAAACACCTTAAACAAGTGACTGGTTGATGCAAGCAGCTATTAGAATTGTACAAAGCTTTTTTCCATTTTTGATTTCAAAAAGCTGCAGTAGAGTGTCAACCTTGCAAAACAAAGACGCTCCAAGATTCATAAAACCTTGCCTTATGTGGTTCCTTCTGCTGGTGCGACGTCATGCTTAGAAGTGGCATTTGGAGCATGCTGCATCATTTTTTGTCTGACCTAAAAAATATTCTGTAAAGCACTGACAGTTGAAGCGTTCTGGACTTGTTACACGAGCCTTTTCTCGGATGGGACTTGGGCTAAGACCAAGAAGCCCCAACGGCCGGGCAACCTCCAAGGCCTAGACAAAACGTACATGAAGAAAAAGTTGCCAAAGAATCGGTGGTATGGCAGAACAAAGTGAAAGAGAGGTGTCCAGAGTCAGGTGACAGCAGGCACTGTGCAAAAGATTTTCAATTCTAGAGAAAGATATTTACAAAAAGGCAGTGCCCGGGGCAGTAAAGACGAGAAAGAACAAAGCGAGCGGAAAGAAGCACAATTTTTTCAGTAAAAACCGAGTGGACTTGCACGTGAAACAATTCAGAATACCATACTTCCAGACTAAATAAGATATGGGAAAAGCTAAATGGCTAAAATAGCACAGCGTTTTGGCTTCAAAGCTATTCACTGTTGCGTTTACTTCTTAACTTTCTCCTCCATCTTGGGATGGAAGCAAGGCATGGAACAGAAATTTCCAGTTTATCATGTACATCGAATAGAAATCAGACTGGGGGAAAGCGGCAGTTCATTTCGAGCCAGTCATGAATAATATATGCAGATTGGCAGCCCGAGCACCGCGAAACGAGATCGCGATTTCAACGGTCGTCCCACTTTAAGTTGTTTCCCTGGCAACGACAACTTCCCTGCTTGACTGCCCAGTGCAGTACTTGGAGGCGCTGGAAACGGTTTAGAGTACAAATTTGTTTTACGTTAACCATAATGGTAGCTATGGGAGGTAGACTAACCTCTCTTATTTTGAGCTGGAGACAGCTTTTCGTTGGAAAGAGCGAGAGATGTTGGTTTTGGAACTCGGTAGTCGTTTGAGCTGAAACAATAATCGGATTAGACAACATTACAATAGGGCTCAATGCATACAGTCGAGCTAGAACCCTAGCTAGAAAGCTGATAGCGACAAAAATGCAATTGCCGGAGCCATAATGTAACGATTCCACCAGAGGCGTAGAGTGAATGAAGCGAATAGTTATTGAATATTCAAGACTAAACAATGGTGGGTGCACACATCACAGATTACATAAACATGCCGAATATTGCATCACAGGCCGGTTTTACTTTTGCTACCTTATATCTTGGCTAGATTTCGTCTTGTTATTGGTGTCCCACTCGTTACTCGAAATGGGTGCATGGCTATACGGAGCCCCCCAAAACGAGCAAGTCTTTACAATAGACCAGAGATCGTAAATACGGAAACGGTCGCCAAAGAGTGAGCGATGCGAAGAGTCCGCAGCAGGATAGGACAAAAAATAAAACAAAATGAGATTTTATCGACAAAAACAACGCTATTCAGAAATAGGCATCTGTTCGCCGTGTTCAACTCAGTAATTCTTCAAAATACTTTTTTAAGACTTATCAGAAAGATAGCAATGTTGTTGGTATTTCTTTTGTTGGTCTTAACGAACAACATCAATAGAAAAAAAATTGATTTTCGACTTCAGCCAGCTCACCGGGTGCAAAACTGTGTAACAGATCTTACCGTCAGGAAATAGACCGTGCGTTTCAAACAACTGCATGACCAGTAACCTCCGCTGATCAAGCAACTGACGGTGGGTTCCTTTCGAGTCCGGTGGCTCTGAAGCATCGGATTCATCTACTGTACAACAATCACAATCAAGCTAAGAGCATTTTGCTGCTAATTACATAACACAGTGCAGTATAAAATTGCTTGATTGCCACAAAACTGCAAAGGCCTTTGAAAAATTTGTTTTATTTTGTACTATACACTACTACATGGTCCTAACGTAAGGTTACCCAGGGATTAGGTAATAAAGATTACAGCGGCAAAGCAGTACAACAGCGAAACGATATGTTTGAAAATGATATGGTCGCAAGGAATCTTTGCTGCAGTATTATAACTGAGCGCTACTGCTGTTCATTCGCATTCTCTGGTCAAGAGAAAACGCCTTCGTTTACACAAAGAACCACAGAACGTGTGTATGAACCTGGATCGGAGTTGTCATTACAGCCTGCACAATGCATTCACGAGCAATGCAACTTGGGAGTTCCAAAACTGTGTTTCGCAAGAGCACAGCAACACAGAAACCATATGAACATCGAACTCACAACCCCACAACTAGTGGCAAACACCCGCATTGCTCTGCGATGAATTGAAGCATTAAGACCACAGCAGTTACATTACACTGATTACCTTTTCGGTTTAACGGCGTGTCTCCGTCAAAAGTGAACACGTCACCTTCGCAACGAGATGTCGCTGCTGAGTTCGGGATAGAGCCATGGTGGGACATTGCAGAGTGTGGAGTGCCAGGCATATCTGAACCGGCCAAGCTCCCCTTGCGTCGTTGCTTGCGCTTAAACATTGGCGAATTAGGGGTGTTCGGGGAGTCTAAAATCCAGCAAAAATAATCAAACTAATTCATTTACCGTACTACATATAATTGCAGTGTGCTAATGCGGAGCATGTTTACAACAAACCACCTGCTCTTAATTCAGACTTTGACTGTCAAAGAGCTTTTCAAATTCCGGATGTTAGTCTTGACGATCACTGACGACGCTCTTCGTGGTTTTGAACCAGCAAATTGTAAGCGTTAGAGCCCCAGACACTGTCACAGCGCCATGGTGATTTGAGACTTTGCTATTGTGGGTTGATATCTAACCCAAGTCCAACATACCTGTCGAATTTTTTCGCTTCTTTCTATAGCTCTGTAGCACCACGTCAGGAGTGGTTGGGAGTTCTTTGGGAGTTCCAGGGGCAGGGATTAACTCCGGTTTGAATTGGGGGAGCTGACTGAACTGTTCCTTGAAGTTGACCTTCTCAAGAATTCTAACAAAAAAAAGATTTATAATTTAGGCAGTTAATCTTGTAATTTACGGCGTGGTGGATTTCACTTTCCAAGAACTGATTGACGTACAGGCACGTGGTCGTTCTGGGAAAAGCTTATACAAAAGCAATTGCAGAAAGGCAATCTAATTAACTACGTCTTAACGTCTACTTCTGCTTCACTGTTTAAGAGTGATCGGTACAGAAGAGCTATGAAACTGGACAGGTACCTACTGTAAGAGAATTTTTTTCTTTTTAAGCGAGCCACACAAAACCAAAATGCTCCCCAAAGGGGATTTAAACGCGAGACGCTCTTTTGAATGATCGTCCAAGCCACCCTACTTCAGATTTTAAATGTCTAATTCACTGGTCACCCACTCCCACCTGTCTCTCGTCACATCCTGTTCCTTCATTACTGCCTTCTCCTCCACGCTTGTGCTCCTGCCGTTCGAGTTTGTGAAGATTCGAGGGGGAGCAACAGCGAGAGCGGCATTCACGGAGTCCGAAAAAGTGATCTCGGATTGGTCGCTAGGTGGCGATGGAGGCTCGTCCCTACAAAGTGTACCGTAAGAAAATGGTTTTGCTTCTGCTAAATACACCATGAAGTAGGTAACAGAACCAGTTCAAACACGTTCAACAAAAAGACACGAAAGCTTTTTGAAAAAAAATCGATTTTCTTTCATCAGAGCGTCAATTATTAACTACTGTTTAACCGAAAAATATATCAATAACATTATTAAACACCATCTTCCATAGCTACATGATTTTTATTTACGTTACTGATTTTACTTCTGAACTCTGAAAACAATTGCGCCTACACAAAACAACTTGTATTCAGACCAGCTTTGGAGTTACCAGTATTGCCACAGCGCATTTCAACCAAAAGTGCTGCAACAAAGCAAGGAAACTTGAAGTGGTGTTTTGCAAAGGCAAACAACGACAAACTAATGGGGATGCATTGTGCACAGTATAATCTATTGATCGCAAAACCAACTGCCTTATCGCACAACATTCTCGATGCTCTGAAGCATCGAGAATGTTGTGCGATAAGGCAGTTGGTTTTGCGATCAATAGATTACGACGACACGCTCACCCAGCATGTCGTAAGAGGCGACTTTTGGGTACCCACCAATGGCAGTCCGCCTTGTTGGTGGTGGGGCTACCAGTCGGCAGTTTGCATCCACGACTAGTTTGAAATGGGCTGCCACTTTTCCCCTGGCCTAATTCAATTAGGTTGATGGCGTGAACCTGGATTGCTGTTCGCGCCATACCTCCATCTCAAAGAAGAGGAGGGGTAAACCAACAACAACAACAACACAACCTTCTCGATGCTTCCGATCACAGGTTGTTGATGCGGTGTTTGCACACTGTTTGGGCATTGACTAACACGTCAACCTTTTAAACCGTGCTAAAAAAAGTCTAATAGAATTAGTACCTTTTTTCGTCCGACGACTCGTTTTCGGATTTTTGTTGCAACAGACTCTGCCTTCGTCGAGATGGAAACTTCGGAGGAACAGGACCAAGCTTAAGTGGGAAAGCGTCAGATGAAGGTGGGACTGACATCTGTAATCACAGTTCAACTAACTTAGCGATTTCTACTCGTTTTTTCATTCCGCATATGCTGAATACCAGTCAAATAAAATCTAGCGCAATCTTTTGTCACGTTTACCATGACAGTCGCAAGATTTTTTTACAAGTCGGTAAAACAATAAAAACCCAGGTTTAGGAATACATGTAGCAATTGTAACATAATAGACAATATTGAAGTTAAAATTTTATTTCTTTATTTACATATTCAACTCACATTACCACAAATTAACAGCTTTTTATATGTATTGCACTCATCTCCACTTAACCATAAACCTTTCTTGTGGGTGAAATAATAAAAACAAATACTGCAAATAATGACGATGCTGAATTGCTGTTTATCACACGATTAAGTGCTTTTCCCCAAAGATTAAACAAATCCATCCTAGGCAATGCTCTTACTTCTTATGGCCATGCTTTTCTTTGAAACCCTCGATGCAGAATTAAAGCAGCTGCTTTTTAATCACAATATTTGGATGTAAAATCAGCTACGACCTACCTGGATAGTACTCGGTGGTTCTGCGGGTGGCCTCTGTGCAACTGCTTCTTGCTCTACAGCTTGCGACTTGGCAACTTTCGAATGCATTACTGGGAGTTTTGTAGATGAAGATGTGAGTGTGGGACCAACACAAGAAGCTTGATTTCCGAGATTCTAAAATAGGGTTAAAGTGCAAGTAACCGCAACGTACTCCTGATTCGTACAATAATGTCGCTCGTGACTACGCTGTATACTGCACTGTATTACCAAACGTCAGTCGCTTCTGCAGTAACTAATGGGCTAGCAACAAGGTAGCCAATAAAGATATCTTCCTGCGGATGTAAAAGAACAGGCACAAGGATTACATGTTCATCACAAGCACAAACGCACAGCTGGTCTCTACCTACGACAATTCGGTTGGCAAAGTGGGTTGAAACGCGTACTGCAACAATAGCCGTGCGTTCGAACCTCGCTACGGCTATTTCGTAGCGTCTTCGGTATTAGCCCTTTACGACAATTTCCGAGTTCTGTTTCACTTTTTGGGATAAAAATGCGCTGTTCCAGCAATACTAGCGACTTCGACGAGGTTTGAACTGAAAACACAAGCTTTCCGCGACTAGAGCAAAAAATGTACAGCTCTGAATTAGTTGCTATCGCACAAGCAATGGTGCAGTTTTGTTAGGCAGTGTTTTATTAGCTAAACGTCAACTTTTCAACTTCGGCTCAAATCAACGTGCTGTTTCCTTTCCACGTGACGTAGTGACAAATGATGTCATCAATCAACCAAGCGATCAGACCTTGAAGCTGAAACACTAACGTCTCTATCTCGTTTTCAACGAGGATCAACATGTTAAGAGAGACTAACCTGCATTGACCCAAAGCCGGGCGGATAAGACTCCGAATAAACCGGAACGGTTGCAACCGACGCTTTAATTTTTAATCCTGTGGGTTCCGCCGCTGGGTTTGCGAAGTCTTTCGTCGATGACGTAATCGTTACCACGCTCTTTCCGGTGTGATTAACAGTAGCCAAGGCAACGTTGTTAGGCAAGCCGTTGTGTTTGCCAAATGCTTCTGCAGAATGAAAAATTTCAAAAAATCAGTTTCGAATTTTCTAGGCTTTGCTCTTCTAAGTCTGCAAATTTAAAACCTTGACGGATTAATCCGCTTTGAAGTGGCCAGTGCTCGTCTGCTAACGCAATGCCTTCTTACCACGAACAAAGCAACCAAGCAGAGACTGCTGTTAAGTGTAAGTGCCTCTTCCAAAGAAACCTCGTTGGGCTCGCGCGGAACAAAAAGCATAAAACGTCATTTCAAGGTAAAGAATATCGGTCAACTTGCGGTCTTACTTCAAGTTTGCCCTCGTCGAAGCAACTCCATGTTTTAAGGCGTTTAGTTTGAATTATAATTAACGCAACAGCGGTTTAGTCCACGCTTGACGTGTGACAACACTTATCAGCTTCACCTTTGTCGGTCATACTAAAACAAGGACCCCAAGTGGTTCGAGGCCCTCCTATCACGACCCTCAACGCTAGAGGTGCAGGGGTTGAAAATCACTACGCTAGAACATCACTGTATAAGCCTGCTTTGGAGTTACTGGCGCAGCGTATCTTTACAACTAATGCAACCAAGCAAGGAATTGCCGTGAAGTGCCTTTCCGGAAGACACACAAAGTAGCCGCTTTGCGGGTGAATCGCACGACCAGTGATGACAAAGACGGCGGTCCGACCCATTCGACGACGTTGCCGACTGCAGTGGTTTCATCGCGGTCAACTCACCCGTAATACTCATGGCGTATGTGTACGCCTGTGTTGTAGTTGCAAGCGGCAGGGTGTCAGTCTTTTGAGTTTTCTGGGGTGCCGCAGTTATCCCTTCGTTTGTGTGACCAATTAAGACCGGCTTTCCTTGGAACGCCGTGCCCGTGGAGAGTATATAACTGGAAGCGGAGCCCGTGTTGGAGGCACGGATCCTAGGAGTCGTCGATACTGGACCTGTGAGAACTTTTTCCGGCAGCACAAAGTGAGCACGGGTAAATTGCAAGTCCTGCTTGAGGGGATACGGATGAAAACGACGTGTCGTGCTCATGACCGCGCTGGAACTCGATGATGTGGCAGCCGTTACAAAGGTGGTTTTGGTGCGAATCGTAAGATCATCGATACGTCTCTGTTCCTGGGACAACAGAGGATGTGGTTCGGTCTGAGTTTGGGTGAGCGGGGGCGCCTTCCATTCAGGAGTGTGGGGGCGCGAAGCGATCCCTTTTGCTTTTTGTGTGCGTCCGTTGTTGAAAGGATTGTTGGGGTCGTGCTGCAGGGCCTGTGCTTGGGCTAGCAGTTCAACGGCCGAGAAAGGACGTCTGCCGAAAGACCGACGAATATCGGTTGCAGGAATGGCTGGTTTATCCGACGACTTGGCGTGCACGTGTGTCGGAGGCACCGGCCTAAAAACAGTTCATTGAAATATTTCAAAAGCACCTTTCGATGACTTCTACAGCTTTTGCATTGAACGGTAGATTTAAAGTGCAAGTGAATTGCCGAATTTTTACTTTATATAAACAAAAATAGCTTCTGAAAAACGATACCAACTTTTTGAAATTTGGTTCAGTAGTGCTTTTGCGATAGAAGCTTTTCAATCGCTACAAGTTGCATCGACTGCCTACAATCAATTCAGCGTGTTTGCCAATAAAGCAAAGAGATCATGAGACTAGATATACTTTTTAAGTTTGGGTTAACTTTCAGTGAAGGCAGTTTTGCGATGATCGAATATACACCAATGTTGAAATTTGAGTCTTATGACGTCAAATATCTAGTATTTGCTCTACAATCATATACAAAGACGACGATAAAGAGCAGTATAATATGAGCTACTGCTATCGAACAAAAAGCGTTGTCAGAAAAATGACTGGGGAAATGATTTACAAAAATAAGGCATCAAATACTTCTTAAAAAAATCAACTTCAAAAATTATGACTCTACGGGCTCTTTGAATTGAAAACTTTAAAGATGGCAGCAAAATTCAAAAAAATAATTCAAAAACCTCCTAAAAACTTATGTTGCCAATGCAGCACTTCGTAGAACAAATTCCATTTTGGAATAACTTTTACGAACGATTTCTTACAATAGAGCGGTACAAAAGAATAAACAACTTTGCACACACTTGAGCTCATGATCTCTAAATTTAAAGTCAAATCCTCTACTGATTTAGCTACAAAACATTCTTTTATTATCGCATTCAACACATTGCCTTACAGTGAATGGATTGAGGCAGCTTGGGTAGTTGCCGTGGAGGTTCCATCTGATTCAGTCGCATCTAGATAAAACATTAATGAAAGTGGGTGTAGCATAAATAAAGAGTGGGAATTTTAAGTGTTGTTGTTGTTGCTACCCCACCCCTTTCGGCGGGATGGGAATATGGCGGAAAACCAAAGAGTCCCACAACCCGGGCAACTCCCTAGGGTCTGGACCAGAGGTTGTGGAATGACCGAGTCGCCAAAGAGTGAGCGGCGCAGAGTCCGTAGCTGGATAGTGCAAAATGAGATGAGAAATGTCCTGGGAAGGATAGCCGCAAGCCCTCCGTAAAGGATTCTCGATCCTGCTGATTATGGAAAGCTAAGAGTTTAACATGGTGATTCTCAAAGAGGGTTTCGCGGAACCCTTGGGTTTTACGAAGCAAGGTCAGGGGTTCCACAAAGCTACATTTAATGCATTTGCTGCCAGCGCTTTGTTGGCCGCATTAACTTTGTATGATATTAATTTGACAAATAAAACATTTCCTATATTATAATAAATATTAATTTAAGGGTTTCATTGCAAACGTTTCGAGAACTACTGGTTTAACAGAAAGCTGTGTCCGCCACAGCAAGCGTGAGAAGGGAGCACAAGCGCCCCAGTGGAAACTGAGGGAGCCTGTATATCAAATAATTTAGATGATACAGTAAGCCTCCAGTCCGAAAAAAGGAAAGAGGGATGCGAAAGGTGAGAGAAAGACTACTGTAAGGGATTGCAGAGGCAAGGAGCAACGCTACCCGTCTCACCAACTCATCCGCCACGTCGTTCTCCGGGAGAAATGAATGTCCGGCAACCTATTCTAGCCTGATAATACAGGAGAAAAGAGAAGGCAGTTCCTGCCAGAGAGATTGAGGTAAGAGGAAAGACGGAGCAGAGGACAAGGTGGCGAGAGTTAGATAGGAGAAGAGAAGTGGCAGACTTGGTGCTGCCAAGACCAGCGAAGCGCTTGCAGGGCGGCACAGGATTCAGCGGAAAAACTTGGAACGAATTGGGCCTGCCGAAAAGAAAAGGGTGACTTCAGTGCCACAAAGTGAGCAATGGTAAGTACGCCTTAGCCGCCTTTGCCAAAGGGAAAAGAGGGCAGAGCCATCTGTCCAGATCACCAGATCCTGAGGTGGGAGAGTAAAGGTGCGCGAAAGCCGCAACTTGGCGAATGAGAGGGAGATCAAAACGGGAGCATGAGGAAAAAAGGTGGATTCCACAGTAAAGGAAGGCAGGTTCCAAGAAGGAAAAAGAGGATATGCAAAGAGAATCTCTCTAAAAATAGAAGCGTGAGTGGACCCAACATATCCCCAGAAGGATGTGCGGAGTCTTGGTCTCACTGACCAAACTTAAAAGAGGAAAGGAAATTGGGAGACAAAGGATCCACAGGGTAACTCGAAGGGGAGATAGAGACACCTCAGGGAGGAGAAATGGGATATCTCGTAGGGGAAGGACAAGAGGCAGCCAGTGTTGCGCTCGGTGAAGGCGTTCCAAATTGGTAATATTGGCAACGCTCAAAAAAGGAAACGATGCGGGTGAAGCATATGTGAGAAGGGGCCGAAGAAAAGTTTTATACAGATGAGATATAGAGCACTTCGTAGTGGGACCCATGAGTAAGCAGAGATACAGCTCAAGGCCTTCAGACGAAGAAAAACTTGGCCTTCAGCGAAGATTAATATTTAGAAAAAGAAAGAGTGCGGTCGAAATTGACCCCAAGGAAGGATGGAGTGGGATTGAAGCAGAGGGGGAAGTTGAATAAGAGGAGGTGGGGTTGGAGAATAGCTTGCTGGGGATCCACTGAGAAGAGGCCTCACATTTGCTCAAACTGAGAGGAAGACGCCAGTACTCAGACCAGCGCTCCGGTCGCACAAGAGCTCCATGTGTAGCATCCACTGCAGCAGGGACCGAGGGGGAGCAGAGTCAAAAGGCCAAGTCGTCAGCAAAAAGCGAACAGCTGACGGAAGAAGGCAGAGAAGCAGAGAGATCATCGATCAAACGAGAGAAAAGTATAGGATCAAGAACAAATCATTGCAGAACACATCGACGGACTCGAAAAGAGCGACTTTTGTGATTTTCAAATATCACGCAAGCGCGCCTATCAGAAAGGAAAGATCGAGTCCAACGAGCAAAGCAAGAAGGGAGGCCAGCCGAATTGAGTTTGTGGAAAAGGGCGGGGTGCCAAACACGAGTCCAAAGCATTCGAGAAGTCGATCGTAGCAAGAATCGCCTGACAGCCAGTCTTGGGTTTGTTAAACCCATCCGAAATGGACCGAGAAAGGAACAGAATCTGTATGAGAGTAGGCCGTACAGGGCGGAAATCAGCCAGGCGGAGAGAGAGAACGGAGTAAGACCCCACAAAGAGTAGACGAGATAAAATGATGCGTTCAAAAAGCTTTGAGACCCGGTAGAAGAGAGAGACAGGCCGGAAGGAAGAGAGTCGAAATGCTTTCCAATCTTACGGAATAATAGATGTTTTCCATATTAAAGGAAAGGAATGCAAAGACCAGGAAAGATTGAAAACGTGTAGGAGAAAATCCATGTCAAAGCGAGGAAGGTGCTTTAGCAGGGGGTAGGCAACTTGTTTGGGCCAGTGGCAGTGGACGACAAAAGGTTTGTGACTGCCGCGAAAAATTCAGCGGAGGAGAAGGAGGAGCAAAACGAGGAATGAGACTCTTCAAGCACGTGGCTCGGCGAAGCTTGGACAGGCCTTTGACTCTGCTACGCAAGGCTTTTTAGCCTTGGAAACAGAAAAGTGGGATCTCAGGTAATCAGCGAAGACCAAAGCCTACTACCTGGGAGTGGAACAGTTGAGGAAGTTAGGGGAGGATGAGGAAAAAAGCCAGTGACAGAACGAAGGAGAGAATAGCATGCCACCTGCCAAGCCTCAGGCTTGGCTTTGGCGATGATAGACGAGGCACTTCGGGAAGCGGAGATGTAAGCCTAACGATCTTCATCAATTCTATGAGCGGCAGCAAAAGCCTTACGTCTTTCCCTTACCGCTTCTTCCACTTTAGGAGATCCCAAGCTTGAGGTTGGCGTTTAACGCAGCCGAAAGAAATGGAAAATCTGGCCGCATTTAGTGCCAAAGAAAGTAGCAGCAGTGGAAGGAGAAAGAGAGGAGTATTTCTCTGCAGAAGAACAGTGAGAGTCGAAGCAAAAGACAAAGTCATCCGAACGAGCTTTCTAAAAATTGAAAGAGGGACGTTCGTTGGAGCGGAAGAGCGGAGAATGAGGGGGAGTTAGTAGAATTGGTAGGTGATCAGAGCTCAAGTCGTAAAGCACTTCCCATGAGCAAGAGAGGAGGGAGCAAAGAAAATGTCAATAAAGGAGCGATGGAGAAAAGTTGGCATGTCAAGGTCATTGAGCGAATGACCCAATCAAACACTTCCTCCCCACAAGGGTCAGAAGTACTTTTTGAGCCCAAGAGGGGGTAATGGCAGTTGAAGTTCACAGAATGAACAGATTTCTGGAGGAGGGAACAATGGAGGGAGAAAAGAAATCGGTTCTGCTATCCGTTGAAGAGCGAATAGAGGCAGCATAAACATTAAGGAAAGAGAGCGAAGAGTTGTTTACTGAGATGTTGAACCCTATATCAGAGGTGTCAAACTCATTCAGTGCTGTGGGCCAGATTTACACACCTAGATTTCATACGGACCAGACTCTGTTGAAAGAAAATTTAAGCCAACCAGACTGTATATCAGTGGTCCCCAAAATTTTTGTCCGCCGACACAGGAAAGCAGTTGATCAAATCTCACGGCACGCCAGTCACACAAATCTATTTCCATTGATGACGAGCAACATTATTTGGAGATCACCACTTCTCCGGGCAACGATCTCTGGAAATCGTGTGATGTAGCCCGAAATGGTGCTGATCTTCAAAAAAAAGATTGCCTCTCTCGCCGTAACCTGTAATGCTACCCGTGACTTGTAGCTGTTCTCAACCATTACTTCATGGCAGCATTTTTTCAATTTTGGCAGAAAATTTGTATTTAGTCTTATGCACTTTAAAAAGACTAGCGGCACACAGTCTAAGAAACATTGCTGTATATATTTCTTTTATGGAGACTAATGCTTTTAATAGAGATTTTCTCGCATTTTTTACTCAACAGCTACTTGAACTTTTTTTTGAAAATAAACATTCTCATCACTGCCGCTCTTTTCACGTAATTTCAACTTAAACGATTTTTTCTTTTGGAGAACAATTTTTCGAACACCAAATTCGGAGGCCAGGCATTCGCACTGCGCCACAAAATCCTTACGCGGGCCGCAAAATGTTACGTCGCGGGCCACATTGGGTCCGCGGGCCCCCAGTTTGACACCCCTGCTCTATATTATCAGAATAAGGGATCAAGCGAAGAAAGAGATGAGGTAGAAAGAAGGCTATGCCCTGCCTGACGAAAATGATGATGCCACTGCTAGTGTGCGGGTCATCGGAAAAATGCTAGATCGGGAGTGAGTGCGATCTGATCGAAAAGGAGAGTATCCAGGAATTTGAAGAGGACGATGAGTTGAGGGTTGGATTCCTGGATACAGATAAAATATATAGGATGAGACGAGATAAAATGTAGTAGTTCAGTGCTCCTGGTTCGCAGACCTCCGGCATTCCATTGAAGAGCCCTGAGCGAGTCAGAAAAGGAAAAGGAAGCATAGGAAAATAGCCAGAAACTTGAGGAGATGGGAGATACGAAGAGTGCAAAAGGAGGGTAGGAGGTTTGAAGACGAGGTAAGGCGGGAAAGCTGCATTGGCAGAGGGGCGGCCAGACAGATCAGGTTGAACAGTGGAGGTATACAAGCTGAAGCAGCCCGCAGAGGAAGACAGTGTTGGTAGGTGTGAGACCTCCATGAGATAACATGACGCAGCAAGGAGGACTGCTCCAGGAGTGAGAGAGCTGCCTAGAGTTTTGAATGTAGAAGAGAGTACTGATCACCTCAAATGGACCCATTTGGAACATGCGCAGCATTGCACCGACCTACCTCTCCAGGTCACATTACCAGCGCTCACTGGACAGGGAAAGATGGGGCCAAGGTTAGAATGAACGTTGCCGCTCATCATGAGAAGGAGAATACGGGCAAGAAAGAAAACAGTCCACCCATTACAGAGGCTGTGTGATGCCTGTTTGCGGTCGTTTAGAGGGAAGCACGACGAAAAATGGTTTGTATGAGGGGAGTGACCGGGGTGACTGGGCCCTCGAAAAGGCTAACATCCATTTCGAGCCAACCCAAACGGGGTCAGGGACCGCACCACCACGTTGAGGCGGCTGCTCATTGGTGCAGAAATTCTATGTCGCTTATGGTATAATCTACTCTACCAGCAGTCCTAAGCAAGTCTGCATACGATTATGTCAGACTGTAAAGGTTTTACAGACTGAAAACAGTGACAACTAAAAAGGCATTGACAGAGCTAGATAGTTACGTGGGACAAAGTCATTCAAAAACGAAAAACAAAAACTTTTTTAAAACTAGGTTACTATTGATGCCCAGGAACGTGAGCCCTTGGCTTTGACATTCATAGCACATGAAACCAGATATTGGTGTTGAAAGATACACAAGCCTCTATTTCCTATTTGTCTTCAACGCATCAGTTAGCGCTAGATACAACAGATATAAGTCATTTTTAAAAAAACACGTGTAGTTCTCATTTAACTGCTGAACATGACTGCTGTCATCTTTTTATCATGCCTTTATCATCAAGCGGTCACGCTTTTTCACTATTGCGACGTAATCGATCCTTCAATTAGCCTGGACTGAGTTTGTTGTAAACATACAAAAGAACTCGAAAAATCCGGATGGAGTCCAAAAAATGAGTGCAATGGAATTACCGAATGATGGCAAGTTGGTTCAAAAAATGAATGGTTACATGTCGCCTACTAAAAGGAATGTGATTGGGCGCTACTATTACGACAAGAGTTCGTTAATAATGAATGAAAAAGTTTATCCAAGAAACGATCATTTTTCAACGTGTGTAAGAAAGAGGTAGTAAGTTCAATTAGCGATTTGCGGAGGAAGAGCTGGTTGCCGACAATGGACAAAAAATTAATCGAAATCAAACTTAATAAACCTACTAACAGATTACGCAAAAGTCAAACAAAATGATATTGCGTAAAAAAGACTTAAATCGATTATTTCATGTTTGTTTTTGTAAATGCGGTCACACGAAAGGTGCTCAACAGTACGGAAAGTTAAGTTGTGGCCGTACCCTGCGCAACAAGATCGGTACCAGTACGTTGTAGGTTTTCCAGTACACTGTGGTTAAAAAAATTAAAATATGCTATTCTATTAAAAATCTGCTTTTCTATTGGATCAGAGGACTAGTCGTCAAATGAGTTTGAGAACCAAAGATTTAGTTGGGACAAAACTAAATCTTTGGTTCTCAAACTCATTTGACGACTAGTCAGAATTCTTTTTACCCCTTTTCTCATTTGTTGGGAAAGAAGGGGAATCTGTAAATTTCGATTTGGAAAACCGTAACTTTAACCACGTTTTAAAACTTACATTTCAGCTTCGCCTCCTTGAAAACTTCAATAAAGATAATTCAGCTTGTGGTGAAATTTTATTCTTGTTTGTAAAGGGTTTAATTTCTTTTTGAATTTCACTTTACCGAAGGCAGGTAGTAAGACTTTGAAAATTTGCAAACTGAAATGTTGCTATGGCAGCTACTTGAAATCAGCACACATCAAACAACAATTGGCCTAAACTATTTATAGTGATACATTGCTGAAAAGCAAATTTTTTGAGCTTGCAGTGGTAATCAGCAACTTATATTTTCATACGAGTTGCTCTGTTTGATGAGTCGCTCGCTACCTCTCATTTGAGTGCTGAGGAGAGTTTTGAAACATGCAAGATTGAAAATTTTTAGAGTCAAATTTTAAAGATTTTATGCGGGAAATACTGTGGATGGACTAGCCTACAATGTGCCAGTACAGACTCATTTTTTGCGTGAGACCTGTGTGGATGGCTGGCATGTGAGATGCTGGTGAGGATTGAAGGAAATTGAGAATGCTGGTGAGGCATCACCACATTCGGAAATTTGAAGTTTTAGCACTCTATAAAATTGCATAATTTTTGAATATAGCTTGAAAATTTATCAGAAATTAACACAAAAGAACAATATTAAGACTGTTCTAATGATAATGGCTGTGGTTTGCGGGTAAACACGTAATCCTTAATTTTCTTTCAAGATAGCTAGCTATTGCTCGTCTCATCAACATTTGACAATTTTTGTTCCTTTCAAATGGGAGCTTTATTATCTTGTTTTTGTAAAAAAAAGACAAGAATTGAGTTACATATTTTACATCTTCCGATTTGGAACAATTTGAGCTTTATTTTAGTAAAAAAATTTGAAAAATGGTTGAGAAATAAAGTAATTTAGCAAAAAAAAAATTGTGAGGAAACGTGTCATCACATGGTGACCGCGGAGCGAAAGAGACTGTATCTCTGCTTCCTCATGGGGCCCCTCTCTGTTATGTATCGAGCTTTTCTTCCGCCTCTCGTCACTTATGCTTCACTCGGATGGTTTCCTTTTCTAAACGTTACCAATATTACCAAGTTGGAACTCCTTCACCGAGCGGCTAGTCGCGCCATCACCAGCTGCCTCTCGTCCTCCCCTCTGAGGCGTCTCTACCTCTCCTACGAGTCACCCTGACTCCTTTTGTTCTGTCATCTTATGAGCGGGCTTATCGTCTCCCAAACTCCTTTTCCATTTTAGGTTTGGCCAGACTTGAAGTGAAACCAAGATTCTGCAGATCCTCCTGGAGAGCTCTAGCGTCTACTCAAAGACTCATCCTTTCTCCTACTTCTCCTAGGGAGGCTCTCCTTGCCTGCCCTCCCCCACCTCCTTGGAACCGGCCTTCCTTCACTGTGGAGTCCACCCTTTTTTCTCCATGCACCCGGCTCTGATCCCCCCTCTCTCTCGCCGAGGTGAGGCTCTCGTTCACCTTGACACTCTCCCACCTCACGACTTGGTGATCTGGACAGATGGCTCTGTTCCTTTTCCTTTTGGAAAAGGCAGTTCAGGCGTACTTGCCAATTGCTTTCGTTGTGGGACTGAGGTCACTCTTTCCTTTCCGGCAAGCCCAATATGATTACCGTAAGTTTTTCCGCTGAAGATTGCACCATCCTGCAAGCTCTCTGATGGTCTCAGCAGCACCAACAAGTCTGCCATTTCTCTTCTCTTCCTCTCTATGACTCTCGTCACCTTGTCCTCTCCTCCGTCTTTCCTTTTACCTCAAACTCTCTGGCGGATCTGGCAGAAACTGTTTTCTCTCTCCTCCTGTATTATTAGGCTACAATGGATCCCCGGACACTCGTTTCTCCTGGGGAACGACGCGAGTGATGAGTTAGTTAGACGGGGAGCGCTACTCATGTCCTCTGCAATCTTTTGTAGTCTCTTTTCTCCTTATCTCTTGTATCCACTCTTCTCTTTTCTCGGACTGGAGGCGTACTGTCTCATCGAAATTCTTCGACAAACAGGTTCCTTCGCACTGAGGAACTTGTGCTCCTTGTCACGCTCACTGCGCTCTCTCGTCTCCGCTGCAACGGACAGAGCCTTCTGTTGAACTCTTATCTCACTAGGATTGGCAGCATCGAGAATCCTTCATGCAGCACCTGCGGGCATCCGTCCCAGGATACCTATTTCATTTTGCACTGTCCAGCTACGGACTCTAAGCGCTGCTCGCTCTTTGGCGACTCTCTTTACGACCTCTGGTTTAGGCCCACGAGATTTGCCCGGCTTCTGGGGCTCCATGGTCTTCCGCCATGCCCCCATTCCTCGGAATGGGTCGGATAGCAACAACAGCAAAGAGAAAGGGAACTACAGGTGCTTTTTTCAAAAGAACTTTGTGAATGTTTTGACACCAATATCTGATTTTTTCTTATCCAATTACCAATATGTAACACATTATCACAAAACGGGGGTCCAGGCTCCCCAAAAATTTTCATATTGCGTTTTTATTGACTTTGTCCCTGTAAATCATATAATCGCTTGGTTTTTTAAAAAAATGAAAAGGTAGAGACCCTTAGCGCAAAACGGGTTCGCTCCTTACTTGGCTTCATAATGGGAGGAAGCACGTAATGCAACTGTGGCTTGACGTGAGGAGATTTCGACGCATCTTCGCATGTTGTCTTGCTTTGTAATTGGACGTTCGATGGGGTCAACGTAACGGAAGTGGGGCTAATAAACGGATCCTATACAACAAAGACAAATTAACTTTAAATCGCGAATTAACAGAAAGAATTAATTTAACTTGATGAGGTGAATACAGCAAGCACGCCACTTCCGTTCACGGAAACAAAACCGGATTAAAAAATTGGACCTCTCTCGCATTGCCAATGCGGCGTTTGTCTGATTGGTTGCCACAAACCACCAGCTTTTGGATCAGACTTTCAATAGCAAGCGAGTTTCTAATTCCACGTATCTTTCCTGGCGAAGGGCCGACCAATGAAGCTCAAACAATGGTTTGAACACCGACACATATGCTTTAAATCTCAGAACGCCACCACAGTACGATGGCGGCTCACCGAAATGTCAAAAAATACAAAATCTACCTGCGCAAGGTGATCTGTTTTTACATCAGCATTTTTTCTTTGGGTTGCGGAATAGAGAGCAGATGGTGCTAATACTGCGGTGTGGCTTTCTGTTCGATTAGCTGATGCTAAAGCTGCCACCGAAGCCGGTACACTTGGAGCCAAAATGGTTCCGGAAGAGTGAAAGGTAGCCGCAGAGTGGCCGGTAGGAAGGATGTAGCAGGGACCAGCCGTTGGCGTTGCATTAACCAATTCTGCGTAAGTCTGACCACCGTTGTACACCACGCTTTGGTTCTGACCACAGGATAGAACGTGGGGGACAGGCACTTCAGCAATTGATTGGACACCGGGCGTCGACGCTTTAACAAAAAGCCTTTGTTACAGTAGTCCTCTACTTAGTCGTGGTGCTTGTGATAAAAACAAACACCGCCACTGTTGCTAGCAACTCCAATGGAGGTCTACACAAAAGTTTATTTTATGTCAACTTAAAATGGTGTTTCTGTAACTATGCTGGAAAAACCGACACACTCTTGAACAATACACACCAGCCAGTACTTAAAACGGTAAGAGGTAATAATCTTCAACGAAAGCTATATTTTGCTTAGCTTAAATGATACTCTTGACTACGAGGAGGCTGTGGGTTCGAATTTTACCAGAATTGTTTTTAACCATTCGCACTGTCCCATAGCAAATGTACGTGACTCCAATAGTAACTAACTGTGAATAGTTTTTACAAGGGTGACATACCTTCACGAGACATTGCAGGCTGATTAGACGTGGACAGTGGAGGTGATATTTTGCTCAACGTACTCGAGTGAGGTGAAATACTTTTGAAAACATTTCCTGGAAAAACAATAATAGAAATATAAAAACAAAAAAAATGTAATGACGGTTTATAAGCCAAGAGGTAGGCGAGGTCAGAATCACAGATTACATGGCGGTAATGTATAATCAATAATAACGCGCAAATAAAACACGAAATTACCTCATCTGTTTGCCTAGCCGAGACCAATAACTAACAGTCACGATCACATTAAATATTATAAACTGCGCGAATCGATAGATAAAATGTTGCAAGGCATTGCAGGTATCCTAAACAAGAGATCGCCAGTTGAATGCTTCTGTTGGTTGTGATTCGTGCAAACGACGTTTGACGGCAACCGACGCGATGGTGTAGTGGTTATAGAGCGTCCGCTTCGTAGTTGGTGTACCAGGGGTTCATTCCCTAAGTCGAGTCATACCAAAAGACTTTAAAAAATGGTATTCACAGCTTTCCTGCTTGGCGCTCAGAATAAAAAAGGAATAGTGTGGAGAACAAGCCGGCAAGCTTGCTCGTTGTGTCCTTGGGCAAGGCACTCAACGGGACGCCTCCACCTTTATGTGGAAGACAGGTGGCCTACCCGTACTTCACCGGGTTACAATTGTGAAGTTGCAAACCCAGCATGTCGTAAAAGTCAACTCTTGGGTACCCACCAGTGGCAGTCCGCCTTGTTGGTGGTGGGGCTACCAGTCACTCATGACTGCATCAAAATGGGCTGCCATCTTTACCCTAGCCTAATTCAATTAGGTTGACGGCATAAACCTGAATTGCCGTTCGTGCCGTACCTCCATCCAGAGGAAGAGGAGGGTTAATCGCAAGACTGACGGCAGTTTTCATTGCCTGCGGAAGAAACGCACGACGCCGCCGGCATGACCCGTCGTCATGGAATTGGTTAGCAGCTCACCAAATCCATTTTGTTGTGATCTCGTGAAAAGCACTTCACAACGATTTCATCTGCTTGCCGAATTCTAACGACCAGTATTTCATTGAACGCAGTAGGTCACAGAGTAATTCAAGCGACATGTTGAAACTTGGAAATCCCGAAGCATGTCAGTGCAACTGTCTCTTTGAAGAACAAAAAAACAGCACAGGCATCTCGGGACCGAATCCCAATTGTTGCGTAAACTGCAAGCTTTCATGACTTGGGAGCTACGCTTGGCTAACTCGTAACATCCGCGTACCTGTAGGTTGGAAAGGGCTTGGCTCCTTTCTTTCAGTGATCGCGCTTCCTACCAGCGGACTGGGCGAAGCGCTGTTGGTAGGTTTTATTGGTTTTGGTCGCTTGTACGTAGTAGTGCCTCCGCTCTAAAAACAATAAACAAAGTTGGCAAGCCTACTTCAGGGTTTTACCCAATAACTTTTACAATTACAGGCACTTGGTAAGCGGTTTCGGGCAAGAACTTCTGACGCGGAAACTTCGGTCGCTTGGCGCCGTCAATTTCATCTTCAGATATGTCGGAATCAGTAACAACCTAAAATAAGGGTATGTGCTAAATCACATTTTTCTTTGCAAACAGTTTTGGCAGCAGTCGACGGAGTATCTATATCAACTAACATTAGTGATTGCGAAGAGTCTTGCACTCTAAACCATGACTTGTTGAAACTTTGTGAGACGTGCCTCTTTGGCAAGGTCAACAAAAATTCGTGCATTCCCTCCCCTCCCCCCCCCCCCCCGGATAAGATCAAATAAACTCACGCCCCTTTTAATTCGTGACACAAACTTTAATTTTCTGAACGATGTCCAGATTTCTGATCATTATCGCACAATTGTTTTAGAAACCATTATGAAGCCTTTTCTTCAAAGTGTTTTTCTCAATTTTTTCTAAAAAGCATGATTAAGGAACCTTGGCCTTGCGCCCTCTATCCTATGATAAACTACCACGCCCCCTTGGGGGCGTGTCTCCTAGCTTAAGAACCTCCATTCTAAACCCAACGTATTCTACGTGATCAGAGATCCACTTTTTAAAATCCGTATTTTGTTTCAGTTTGCGGAGGTGGCCGAAGCAGCTTTGCTATTTTAAACCTGGCTGCGTTTGACAAGATATCAGATGACACTTACTCTTTCTCTGCATTTGAGGTCAATCTCTAGTGACGGAGTCCTAGAACGAGTGCTTCCATTCGATTCCCGGGACTTTTTGCGGCCCGGGGTCGCTAGAGGAGTGGGCAATGCTTGGGGCAATGCTGGGTGAGAAAATGCACAGCTTGACGCCGCAATTGAAGAAACGGACTGCTCCACAGAAGTCAAAAAAGTAGTGTGGACCTGCAAATGCAAAAATAATTCCTATTTTCTTTTCTCTAAACTCAGCATCTTGTGATTTTCAGCGCGGGCGTTGGACATCACATGGAAGTGATAACTTTATTATTTTTTGGTCATGGGTAAATCTTTTCATTTATACAGACCTGGTTAGAAGTTACCAGTACAGTTACTCAGTGCATTTCTACACAAAACATTTAAGAACATTTGCCGTTTTTACGTCTTCGCTAACGGCATGAGAAACAACTATATTTCTAGCGCTACCATTACAAAATATACAATCATCAACCGAATTTCAACGTACCACAGTAGCAGTTGATGGTGTCAGGACAGATTCACTTTGTTTCGGAGCGGGAGCTACCATTGGGCAAGCGCTTGAAGTTGTCCCTGCTACGTAGGAACCGGACACAGTGATGGGTCTGACCAACGCCGGCTGGTGTATGGTGCTCGCACCAATCGGACCTGAACCAAGACATGTTGTCACGAAACAATTTCACGAGGTAAGTGACGCTACAAAACCACTTGAGTGGAGCAAGGTCAACTCCGGTTGCCATGGAAATGCAATAAACATCAGTGAGTTTTACCTAACTGCGCGCGGAAGCTTTGAAGTGTAGTCACTAATGGTTACTGGGGTTTTCTGGAAGGCGGGCCAGGGCCGTTAACTGGTTAAAAGAGAAATTGGGCGTGAACCAAATAACCGCCAGGGCTGTTATAGGCCAGTTGGCTATTGCCTGTGTTTCAACCACTATACATGCCCTCAAAACCCACACACAGTGTTGTATGAGGACTAGGACATTTGAGAGTTGCTCTAGCGTGAAACGTTGGATGCACCGCGTAAGGCGACACCTGCAAACAGTATTCAAACTTAGTATGACGTTGGACGTAACGTGTAAGGTGACAGGTACAAATAGTATTGAACTCAATTATTAGCACCATATAACCGCCTAACTAAAATAAGCGCCCATGGGCGGACTCATAACTGGGCGGTCTTCCGGAAACCCCAGTACCACGAAACGCTAGTTGCAGTGGGCACCACGACTACATAAGCCAACGTTCGTGCTTCAGCGAATAACAGCAGTGAAGCTCTCACTCAGCATTGAACAAGGGGCGATTTTTTAGCATCGATCAATGGCAGTCCTAGCCTAACCTTAAGGAGGCTTCCGCCGTGGATCGGGATACAACCGTCTCCTACCGTGCCTCTGTCTCAGGAAGAGAAAGGTATAAACAGTTAAACAAAATGCAACATCGCACTTTTGATGAGTATGCGAGTGCATTACACGCGGGGCACTGTTTAGGACCATTCACCTTCGGAATGAGGAGACAACACACTTGTTACAGGCGGTCGACTGGTCTCAACCGATCCGATTGAAGATTCCGAAGCTTTCCGAACGCGTGACGTACTTCCCGAACGCTTCCGCTCCTTGCTGCACCACTTCCAATCAGGGTGAGCTTTGAAATGAGCTTCTTTAACCTAGAAACAAGGCACATAACAAACGGAAAACTGCAAAAACTAATCCATCTAACTTTGAGCAACAAGAAAGACAACAGGTCTTGTTCAGTAGAACACCAACCGCCAATATTTAACACGTAATACGATATTAGTGACATATTCTACTGCCAGTCCAAATCGATAATAACCGAATACAAGCAATAATACTTGATTATTTTTCTTTCTCGTGAATGACCCAGACGCAAACTAAATTAGCCGTGTTTGTTTGCGTAGCTATAGAACAATATATTTTTGCGTAATAATCATATTTGAACCGGAGGAAATAATGCTTTAAATGCATTGAAAAAAATAACATCTGGAGTCGCTAAGTTAACGTGTAGGCTGCGAGCAATGAAGAAATAACACTTTGCATAGCATAATTATAGCTATGTTGGTAACAATGATGCAAGGTTGCTTACTTGAAAAGCAAGGTCGTGGTACTTTTGTTTTTCAGTTTGGGGTAAGGCGTACCACCATTCGCCTAGTATCTTGCTCACAGTACGATTGTCTTGATTGGGGTGGCGCTGATGCACCAATGCGCGATGTCGCTTGCTGAAGATCATAAACGCGTTCATAGGACGTCGAATGTGATGTTCCTTCTGTAAAAAGCAATTCTTTTCGCACCACATGAATACAGGTTGCCGATGCAGGGTAGGTTCATCACGAACCAACCGCTTTTGCGTCAGACTATTAACCGGCAAACGAGTATTTCTGACAAATGCAAATGCGCTCTGGCAGGTTTTGAACTATGAACTGAGAGCTTTGAAACCCAGGGCACATAGGCTTAGCCATGGCGCATTAGCGAAACTGGTTCAACGTCAATGAAACGTTACCTTCTTAGGGCTCCGAACCTCCTTGTCCGAGCGAGGGGGCAGGGACAGTTGTTTGGTCGAGCTTCCATCATCTGGACAGTGGCCAGGACCGGACAGTTCGTCAAATGACATCTCGGACGATTGCGTGGTGGGAGAGAGCAAGTAATCTTCCACCTGCTCAAGGGGGAGGTCGGCTGCCGGCAGGGGTGCGTAGAACCTGTATGGAAACAAATGGAAGTTTCACAACATTCACTATTTATTATACTTTTATCCTGGGGTTACGAGAAAACTTTTGGTCTAGCATAATACATCGTTGTTTTCAGACCAGATGCGGAGACCTGATTGGATGAATAAAAAAAAATTGCTGGTTGCTTCAAGACCGATTAACGGTACTGTTGGCAGAGTGATTTCTGCCACAAGCCTGCAAATCAAAGCCAGTGTAGAAATGATGACAACTCGACTCCAACTCCTAACACATAACATAAACGGAGAGCTCGGAAGACGACAAAATGACGTCACTGCCTTCCGAGCCAGCATCGATCCATGCACGTGAGTGCGGTCGGTAACACACGGACGCCGACTTTTCGCTTAAACAACAAGCATCAAAACATATCTTTTGCTCACCACTCTTAAGGACAAAACCAAAAGTTTGACACACGCCGCTTGCTTGAAGCATAGAACCTTAAGTTGTTTCCAGCACCATTCAAAAATCACATTTCTGCACACCGCCATGTAGGCTGCATTTCAACGTTTCTCCCACTTGCTTTTCGCTGATTAATCGGTCTTGAAGCAACTAGCAATTTTTTTCTATTCATCCAATCCGTCACAGGTAAAACAGAAGTTTACTACTCACACATCGTCATCAGGAACCGTCCTACCGCCGGTGTCAAACTGTTCGCCGGAATCCGGATGAATGTGACCACCAGAGGGAGCTGCAAGATGGCGTTCATGCGACGCGAGCCTGGCAAAAATCAGTTTTCACAAATTCGAACGCGCGCGCACACACGCACACACACGAGCAAACTTACTTCACATGGTCTGGAATGGCATTCGCGACTGTCGGGTCTACTTGGCGTTGTGAAGGCTGCCGCGGTGGTGGCTCGTGGACCTTAGGGGGCGGGCTTTCGCTCTGTCGCACCTGGCCCAAGAAAGGTAGAAGCTGGTGCCACTGGTGGATAACTGGTTCCGGGTGATTGCTGGCCTCCCTGGCAGGCGAGGAAGCCTGGTTTAAAAGAAAGTTTACTTCTGAACTCTAGTAAATGTGCAAGTAATTTTTTATACCAAGTAATGAAGCTCAAGTGGAAAAAAATTGTTATATTTGAGAGTACGCTGGAGTAATCTGCTATACTCTAGCGTACGCAGCACTAATTTGTTTAACTTCAATGTAGGTGGGATAAATCTCGCTTAGGCTGGAGTAATTATCTAAACACTCCAATTCAAGTGTGCAAAAAGCGCAACTTAAAACCAAACTTTATTATCAGAAGACAATTTGTCACCTGCTGTGGCATTGGTTCTTGTTTGTCTAATGCTCTTTGGTTACTGACGAAAGGTTGCTCCGTAGGCGGATTATGGACAGGAGCAGGAGCACTAATAGGAGCAGTTGGCTGTAAAAATAAAACGTTTCGAGTTGATAAATCGTAGAAAAAACCTCAGATAAAAATCGTAAAATCAGTCAGTAATATGCTTATATTTTTCCATCGCGAGAAAACTACACACAAAACAACTTGCGTTCTAACTAGCTTCGGAGTTACCAACAAAGCCGGCACATTTCATTTCTACCACAAGCAACAAAATTTGCGGCAAAGTGATTTTCTTGAATCCGAAAATTGCGGAAGTGGATCACTTTTGAATCCGGACATCCAAAACCACATCACACACGTTATCTTTTCGTACCTTTGGTAGTTGATTAACAGTCGACGTTGCGAGTTGGGCCTGAGGATTGGCCGTAAACATGTACGGCATTTGGACAGTATTGGAATACAAAGCCGCCATTTCTGGAGTTATCATGGTCGGCATCAAACGGGCGGCTGACCCATCTGAAGCTTGGGGCAAGACAACAGGAATTTGGAAGAGCGGGTAAGTAGGATGTCCGTCTAAAAAATAAGAGTTTAGCAAGCTGCTTAAAAGCTGCTACAAAATGAAAATAATTACCTGCACTCATAACAATTTGCGGATAAGGCATAAACGGATAGAGGTTTTGCAGGTATCTAGGATCCAACAAAAGAGGCGCATTATGGGGAGCTGTTCCGGTCAGGTCACGTGGCACAACGCTCGAAACAGCGGGTGTATTTGAGACAGCAGGTTGGAGAGGCCCTAAACAACAAATTGAGAATGAAGCTTTATTTTCCGTTAACAGGAGAACCTTCAATAGCAAAACGAAAACTACGCGAACTCAAACTATTTCGAAGCTGCCCGCTGGTTGGCGCCAAGCAATCCTACCGCAAGCACTACAGCCAGACGGAGGAAATAACTGTATTGCAGTTGGTGTCTCCCTCGATGGCACAATGCAGAGCCTATTAAACTTATATCTTACCATTGACGTACTGAGATGCCTTATCCCGTTCTAGTTTAATTTTATGTCTCGACTTCGCCATAACCTGGAAGCAAAATTGCTATTGCACTGGAACGTACCTTGTGCTTGTGCTTGTGCTGCAGCCAATAGGATGCTCAAGCCCCGGTCTGCCGCCGTATCCGTCGTTTCTTGAACGGCAGGCGTCTTGTTGACCATGGTCGCTGGCGGTTGGGTGCTGTAAAGCTCTGGTTGATTGGCTGAACGAGGTGGGGCTGATTGGGCTGCAGGTGGTGGGTTATTGACAGAGTTCTGTGGCTCAGAGGCAGTAAAAACTACTTTAGAACGGCTCGGTTCGACATTCTCTGGTTCAACCGGACGCAAGGGAGCTGATGGCTGTTCAGCTTGGTTTATTTTTTCACGGATATCTAAAAAAAGCAACAGGCTGCCTTTTTCGCGTTAATTTGACTGCTTTATCTAACATCATTACTTTCCATACAGATTCGAAAACGAGTCAAAGAGATGTGAAATGCCCACATGAAAGCTGTGTTGTTGTGCCCTCGCGACAGGTACCTTTCGGCAACTCTCTCAGTATCTTTGAAGTAACAATGCACTGTGTAGATAGTAACAGTGCTGTCAACACCAAAGCGTGTCTAAACACGAGTGATTTCATGAAGGGCGGTACGTTTTCCGGTAAACAATGGCTAAAGTAGTTAAGATTAGTAAACAAAGAGAGCAGACCATACAAACTGCGCAGAAAGAAAATTCTAAGCCTTTTACGAAGACTTATGTTTTTCGTTATTGGGATCGCTTACTCTCTCTGCGAAAAAGTTCAATGATTCGACTGGAATTCACAATGAGTATTGCTGCTGTCGCACCAACACTGGCTGCGTGCCCATCATCACTCAATGCTAGCATACCTGGCCCACGCCGAACAAACGCTCCAGTGCTGGTGCCCACTGCAGGTGTGGGACCGGCGACTGCGTTAAACCTCACGGCCATTTTCTTCGGAGTTGATGTGACTACCTCGGGCATGGCGCGAGCTATGGACACAGACGGAGTTGCAATGGGAGAATGGGGGCGCGAAATATGCAACGGGGTGCTTGGAGTAGGGGTGTGGCCTGCCAACAAAAGATCAACCGATCACAATTAAGCCAAACATAACGCGATGGTCGTTAAAGGATCTAAAAGTTTAGGTTTTTAACATGTTTTCAATGCAATATAAAAAAGAGCCCCAAAGTACTCTTAAAGTTTATAAGACTTGGAGTGACTGCAATAGGGGGAATTCCAGCTTAACTTACACCTAGCTTCTGTCACAAAAGTCTTGCACTAAAAACTGAAAATCTTTTTAAATCCTAACACTTTAGATCGCTTCAGTACACTTTGACCTTTTCCACATCAGGCTTTTTACATATACGGCAAATAATGTTAACCAACGATGTTGGCCGAGATGATCAATCACGCGCTTACCATTGAGGAAGGGATATTTTTCAAATACCTAACTATGAACCATTGGGTCTACAAGCTATCTTCAAGATACATTT
This sequence comes from Trididemnum clinides, assembly GCA_963675345.1. Lineage (NCBI taxonomy): Eukaryota > Metazoa > Chordata > Ascidiacea > Aplousobranchia > Didemnidae > Trididemnum > Trididemnum clinides. Next base: position 16,584,134 of record OY776302.1, read on the forward strand.
TCCGGTACGCAGAGTAAATTGTTCCGTAACTTCCACACATCAAAAAAATTTTTGAGCATTTATTTTAGCAAATCTTGAATTGCATGACTACTTAACCGCTGACTTAACTTGATGTGCATCAGAGCGCAGATGATGTGAAAAAGGTAGATTAAGAAGATGTTAGGTAAAAAGTAACATTACAACACCAACCAATACTCTCCACACCCGAATCGGCATTGTCCATCTTGTTGTCGCCTTTAGCTCCTCTGGGAGTCGGACCTTTGGCCTTTGGATATGGATGGAAGTCGAGGCGCGATTGAAATGACGGCACAATGCCACGCCTGCAATGCGTAGAAAGTAAGCACTGGCCGACTGTATCACCAGCAAAACCGATCAGAAAGCTGCACCGGCTTCGCCCAAGTAACAATAATAAACAATTATCAATAAAGGCTGGTTTCCATTAGGCGCAAATTACAGGCGTAGCGTAAAAAATTCTTTGTTTCTGTATTTAGTTTTATGCGCACGCAGGAAGTCGCAGTGTTTCTGAGGACCCTTTTAACCACGTGACCTGGGCCCGGGCCCTCTCGTCTTGATTTAAGCTGTTATTTCTTAACATTTTGGTTTTACTTTGTCATGGTGACCAAGTATTGCGGAAGTATAATGGATTGCACGTGGTAATTATTTACCACGCTGCATGTAGCAAGGACGGGCGAACCGCCTGTTTGCTACGAGCTCACGATAACTACAGCTGTCGCCGACCGCAACAACATAAACGGGAGGCTGCCGGCTCGTGCGGTTGTGAAGCCATTTCACAGTCAGCAACTCGCTCCAAATAAAGATATACAGCCGAATAAGAAAAAGTTAGATTTAGTGTGGGGCGTCTTGCTTCGATCAATCTTCTACTTACTTGTCAGCACTGGGAGCTTCTCTTGGTATTCGATGATGGTTGTCGTTTGTATTATCCGACAATGCAGCTGCCATTGGCTGCTCGGCCACGGGCTGCATGATGGAGGGAAAGGCCCGAACAGGTCGAATAGGACGCGGAGAAACCGAATCAACGGACACTGGAGAAGACTTGATTTTTGGAGGTGGGGCCCGAATGGGGCTGAATGCTGGAGAATGAGGGGTACTCGCTGGAAAAAGCAAGACATTTCATGCTAATCGGCAACATACAATTATATCATATATTTTCAAGTCGTGGATTTCAACCTAGCTTGTTTCTTTGAAATGTAGTTCACTCTCAACTTGACACTTCGAAGCGAGTACGAGTAAGAATTATTTTGTTAATCACCGCGACTCTATTTCCATCACCAAACTACATACATTTTTCTGGCAAACTACCAATCTTAAAGAAAGGCTTCCTAGCTTTCACAAAGGAATGGAGACAATGCTGATCATAAATTAATTCAAGTCGGGTTAGCTGACGAAAAATCTCCCCAAATGGCTTTTAATCACAAACTTGGGGCACACCTTTGGGAAGAGGAACATTGAGGTGAACGCAAAGAATGGAATTACTTCACGATAGCAATATTTGCTAACTGAGAAAAGAACTTTATCGCATTGTTTCCGCTTGGCGGCCTCTAACAAACAGCTCTTCAAGGGAAAAGATGAAGCTCAACAACTCCGACGCAGATTTGAACATTACCGCATGCTTAACGCCACTGCCAGTGTCCCAGGCGCGTTGAGGATGACAATAATAAAATGTACCAAACACTCATCTAAAGACACCAAACCAAACAGCCAACAAGACATGACACCGAACACTCATCTAAAGACACCAAACCAAACGCCCAACAAGACATGACACAAAACACTCACCTAAAGACACCAAACCAAACACTCAACAAGACATGACACCAAACACTCATCTAAAGACACCAAACCAAACGCCCAACAAGACATGACACAAAACACTCACCTAAAGACACCAAACCAAACACTCAACAAGACATGACACCAAACACTCATCTAAAGACACCACACCAAACACCCAACAAGACATGACACCGAACACTCATCTAAAGACACCAAACCAAACGCCCAACAAGACATGACACAAAACACTCACCTAAAGACACCAAACCAAACACTCAACAAGACATGACACCAAACACTCATCTAAAGACACCAAACCAAACGCCCAACAAGACATGACACCAAACACCCACCTAAAGACACCAGCATAGAGGCTGCCACTTGTTCGTCGATCGCAGTGGCTGATCTTTGTCTCTGGGTTATGACCGGATGGACTGTCCCTGGCCTGACTGGGTGCATGGGAGAGACCACGGATCCATCTGGCCGTCGTCCAACGTCTCCGACAATAGCAGAAGAGGAGGCAGTCCTTCGTGGCACACGAGAAGCAGGAAGATTGGGAGCCTCCGGAGTGGTGGTGCTCTTGCTTCTCATCGATAAATGCCGGGAGCAGTATCCTTTACGCTGGGATTCTTTCATGCAGTCTCCTTTGGAACAAAGCTTCCTCCATTGTTTGCCTTCAAATGAATTAAATGCAGTCCAGATTGGTAAAGACTACAAATCTGCATTAAGTATTGGTGTACAACATAAGTCGATGTACACCGTATACGTTTTTGTACGATTTGGTCTGATTTTTGAACATTTTTATCAGCAAAAACGCAGACGCTTTTGGTATAAGTATTTTGCAAACAACTAGGTACACTGGGAAGCACCCCATAAATAGGTAAGTGGACGAAACTTTTTGAACAAAAATGCATAAAACAAAAAAGGTACTAAAGTCGGGTCCAACCGTACAAAAACGTACGCAGCATATAATTGTGCATCCACCGTCAAGTCCGATTTGATTTAGACCTTGTTCGAGCATATCGCCCCATTTAGCGCAGTGGCAATACTTGGAGACTTTTAACACATCTCACATACAGTGACGTATTTTCAATTACGAGAGGCGTTTTGGCGGCACCAAATACAATTTTCGTCTGTCAATCAGCAACAATGGTTGCATTGCGCGTATCATGCCACGAATAGCAAAAAAGAAAACAGAATAGTAAAAAAGCGGCACACTGCTTCACTCTTCGTCTTGCTTGAGGTGACGGGGCAGTGAAAAGAAATATTTACGCTTTGCACCGCAGATTTATTCCAGTCTGAAAATGCTGATCGAGTTTGGAAAAAGCAGCACCCAATGCATTGAGGGCTGCTTTTTCCCAAACTCGATCAGCATCTTCCGACTTGACTAAATCTGCGATGCAAAGCATAAATATAAAGGTGGACTGCTACTGAGAGGTGCTCCACGCACCAGCAAGATGGACTGCTACCGAGAGGTGCCCCTTACTTGGCCCTGACAACGTGATGGGTGAGCAGCTTCACTATTCTAAAGCCGTGAATCTGAACAAGTGTGCAGTACCTAAACGTGACAGCATTATAACACGATAGTTATAGAATGGCGGAGTCGTTTCCAACAATCAGTAACAATTAGCTCGTGCTGCATGACGGACAATACACTGTGCACTACAATAATTGGCTTTATTTTAGAAACTGTTGAGGTAAGCGGTTTCGGTTTGATTTTTCGATTGAGCTATATATGCGTTAGCACAACTCCAGTACGAGGCCCACGCACCAACAAATACTTCACATAGTACACACCATCAGACCGGTCTAGTTGCGAAAACAGTAGGTTATTGAAACAGAGTAGAATGCGTTTGTGCAATCATTCGATTTTTTTTATGCAAAACAAATTACCGATCTAGCCCTACGCATTTTACGATTTCCACCACGAGGCAGAAATGGACGTGGAGTATCACCTATCTGTACATGACCAGCAAACTGGCTCAAAGGTCATTGGAAAAGGACACATGGTATTGTGATTGATGCTAGTAGGTGGTGCTATAATCTAGGTATGCAAAAACACAAAAACTAATTGTCTGACCTAATTTGAAAAGGAAATTTGATGACGTCAGTATCAGACAAATGGAGCCCTTCCTTAATCTTGCCAAGGTGTAATGCTTTCGTAGTAGTATAAAGCGCTCATAAGAACTGCTTCCACATACCATTGTATTTCTTCCGCACTCCAGTTTTTAAAGTTACGATTTCGCCTTTCTTGTACTTGAGCGAGCCGGTGCCGATCGGCGTTTCACATCGAGACGATGCGCGACTGGCGCTGCGTTCGCTCAGCGACGAGTTGGGTCGCGAATCGGCCAGCACACCTCGATTGGGAGACATTGACATGCAGTTACGACTCACTGATCGACTTCCACGGGGCGTCTGGGAAAGAAGCGAAATAGTCGTACACAGATGCACTTACTAAAAACTTTTGATGTTTATCCCACAGCAGGGTTGTCAGTTCTGCAGAAACAGTGCATTTCTGTCTCAGGTAAAGCAACTGAGCAAGTAAAATAGCGGTGAAAGTGCTTTTGAACGAAATGTACCAACGAATACAAACTTGCTCTAAAAAAAGTGTGATCACACACCGCGTTTGTGGTTCCCCTCATCTTTCAAAGGCGGCATGTGTAAAAAAAAACTTAACCAAGAAGCAACATCTGATCAGCTTAGAAAAAGCCCGTTTTAAAGCGGCTATAAGCAGAGTGAGAGCCTCAGCGACAAATCGAACGCACTGATGAGCAGCAACATGCCGTTCATGCACTTTGCCCACAGTAACAACACAAACAATCTGCTAACTCCAAGTTAGAATGCTGATGGTACGTGCACTGCAAATACATACCTCTGGGCAAGGGCTCGGTATGCTGGCATCGCTGGCGCCTGAGCAGTGACGTGGTCGATCTCCAATGATGCTTTCCAAGCTGGCAATGTACAAATTGCAACAGTTAGTGATATTCTATTGCAGTAGAACAACTTGTGTTCAGGCCGCGAGTTGTCAGTGCTACAGGCACAACGCGCTTTACTCAAACAAAACTGCAATCAAGCAAGGAAATTCCTGTAAGGGTAGAATGATGTAAAATCATAGCGGATAATGAGGTGGAAAATCCAGTTTGCATAACATGCAATAGACATCCTATCCCATTAATTTGTTCTTACTGCTGCGGCAACGAACAGGTGCACTATTATTCACCAAACCTTATTTATTATACTAAAAAAAACACTAATGATACCCCCAATAACGCTTCAAACGACATCAATTAAGCAATGTTTTCTAAATTATTTGTTGGCCTATGGCTATTGAATAAAACAACAGTAACTTGCAAATAAAAAAACAGTATAATGTGTTTTAGCCTATGCTACAAGCAGCTTGTAGATCGGCCTGCCAAGCAATTTACCTCTGGAAAGATCGAAATTATCCATTTCACACATTAGTGCACCAAAACAATTAACAATTAGATCTATCATTACAGCTCCATAAATTTAAAAACAATGCTGGGAATAACACCTGAGGTCATGTCTACATCAAATACTTCATATTTTTGCACGCAAACCACGCTCACCTTCCTAATGCTGGAGAGGCATAATCGGCATGAAAATGGGACCTTCCTTGAGCGCTGGCACCCATACCGGCATGGTACCTGCCTCCTACGCTCCTGGACTTGGTCAGGGATGAGTGTTGATGAGAAGTCTGGAGGTAAGATCGCTGATGAGAGCCTCGGCCGTCCGGAACAGGAGTAGCAGCCGCGGAGGAGGCATGATTGCTCTCGGTATCAGACTCTGAAGCAGTGTCAGTCTCTTCATCATCGGTTCTTGAGTGATCCAGCTCTACATCGGAGTCGCCATCATGGCTGAAGTATTAACGTGAAGGTCAAGAGCGAATACTAACACAACGCAAAATGCAAGGATACAGTGATCAATCGTGCTTCACCGGGATAAAACAGTAAACCAGCTCACCCAGCATGTCGCAAGTGACGATTTTCGGGCATAAACCTACGGCAAACCTACCTCCCCCCAGGTCAATGGTGGGGCTACAAGTCTGCAATTCATATTCGTGACTGGTTTGAAATTAACTGCTGCTGTGTTCTAGACTGATTTTGATTAGGTTTGCGGAGTGAACCTGAACGCAACCATGTCACGCCGTATCTCCATCTCAAGGAACAGGAAGGGTAAACACCACGACAACAACAACAACAACAACAGGATACAGTCGTTTCCCGCTTCAACATGCCCGCTCTTGAAGCGTAGCTTCATTTGGGTGAAAAAAGTGTTCACTGCTGCGCTTTTAGACAAGTACTGCAGCGTGCGCATGTGAAGTGTGCAACGTGAAATCTTACGAGCCTAACATTGGTGCGTTTGAAAAAACAAACCTTCCAACTTGAACTTCAGTAAGCACGGTCACTTGACATGACCCATCGACTGAAGTAGATAGCTTGAAAATACGCATTCAAGATTTTAGTCACGCGGCATTGCCGCTGATGAGTTACAGACGGCTTTAAGCGAAACATTTTCTTTACATCTGTGAAGAACCTGACACAATCTAGCAACCGAAACCATACATTACGGCATTTTCAAGTCCGCATTCGCGAAAAACTCTCCAGATCAAGGTTCAAAGAAACAACCAAGCACATTCAAGGCAGTTGATCTAACCAGTGCATAATCGAGAAAGTAGTAATTGTCTACCAATACTTCAAATACCAAGCCTTTTGTTAGGCCACTTAATGACTATAGATGGAAACACAGTCCCTTTGACAACGGCCTTGCTGCACGCAAACGGCCCAATGGTGACAGACAATACATCGTAAAAACTAACACGCCGACTCACAACTTCAGAGGAAGCGAAGGCAAGTTGGAGAGCTGCCAGGGTGGAACAAAACGACGAATCCGGTCAGGTGGGACAGTCATTGCGTCTTGCGTCATACCAGAGGCAGCGTCAAGCTCGTCTATGCTGATTTGAACGACGTATTGTTTCTCTTCAACCCTGCATCAACCCACATTTTAAGACCGGGTGTCTCCGCATTGCAGGGGTAGACGCGCTGGTTTAGTGCCTGCCGCTTTCAAGATTTTATTGCAACAAACTATACTCAGAAGCCTTTCCTGACGAATACCAATTGTGTTTAAATTGAGTTTGGAACACCGACGATAGCTATAACAAAGCTTCGATATCAATAGTAACGTGTAAGCTTACAATCAGAAAGCCTTCATTCAAATATGTAGAAACTACCAGACTCAGCCACATGCTTATTACCAGGTTGGATGTAGTATTGGAGATTGAAATGCACTGCACAGATAACGCGGAAAATGCCACATCGTCTGAACACGATAGTTGTAACGCTCAAGGCAGTGGTGTCAGCAGTGGCAGGGAGACGTTACAGAGACTCAAAAAAGGCCTCGTATTGGTTTTATTGAGTTAACTGTTGATGCAGGCGAAAAAATCTATTTTCTAAGTTTTCGATGAAACTAATCCACACAGACTTGCACGGAGCCAATGATGCCGCTGCTTGTTGCAGGTCTGTAAATTGTTCTACTGTAAAGTAGGTTACAACTAGCTTCACTTACTGATAATCAATTATCGTTGCTGTTTTGTACACTGTGGAAGTGGCATTTTGCTTCACACACACTTTTTCGCCGTTTGGCAATGGCCTTGCCTCTGTCTTCAATGGTACATCGGCAATAATCTGATATAGAACAAATCAGGTGTTAAACATAGATAGAACACAGCTGGAGCTATTGGTACGGTTACAAAAAACTTCAAATGATGCTGACGACACTTTTGCTATCTGCGTTCTCTGGCAGCCACTACAGTGATCGCCTAGACACCATGGCAGTCTAATGACGAACAGTCAAGAGTTTATATCGCTGGCATCACACCAAAACTGGTTTGATTGCCCATTAATCTAATGTCAAAAGTCTTTTTAACTAATAGTGATATTAATTAGCGATCAATTACATTCACAATAAATTAAAAATAACTTGTACTGACAGGGCTATGGTAAGTTGCCACCCTCACGTTCTGCAAGTGTAGGCTGTGGCATCAGTGGCGAACCAGATTTCCCAACATTTTCGAAGCCAATGCTTTACTAGTAGCCTGATTGAAATATGTTTGTACTCAACAGCAAGTTGTCTTCCCTCCTAAACGAAAATGCTACATTCGCCACTGCGTGTTCAAGAGAACTTCTTCGCAGTGACTTGCGAATAGGTTTAAAAGACCCATCGAAATTCCTGTAGAAAAGGTATTCGTACAGCTGCGACCAAAATGAGAGGTAACGCTTATACAGGGTAGGTCCAAGAAATGTTCACCTTTTTGTTAATCTACCACAGTTACTACAGAAGAAAATTGTCAACATTTTTTCAATAAATATGTTCGAGTAAAATGAAAATTTCTTCTAAGGATTCTCTCCCTGACTCAAGAGTTATTGTTCAATCACAGTTTAATGGGGTATGTTCAATCCAAGCACCTCGCCGTTGAATGACTGTGACTACATGCATATTAAAGCTAATGATTACCTTATCTAGCATTTCATGAGGAATTTTACCATTTTCCTGCTGAATGTTGTCCTTCAGAGTGCCTATGGTTTGGGGAACGTTGAAATACACCCTGTTTTTTAAATGTTCCCATAGAAAGAGCTTAAGACTGTCCGTGCGACGAGAGATCAGCCTGTTTTCAGGGAAGTGCTTGTGGAGTTACTTAAGAGATCAGCTAGACCATACGGTGCTGCACCATCCTGCCGATACACTGCAATACTCATGCTCGCTCCTCGCTTTCGTCTTAATGCAGAAATCATTTTTTTTCAGGGGTTCAACAAAGCGCTCTAAATTAACATTTGCAAGGTGTCTCCTTCCAATATCGTCGGTCTAATAGTGCCACTGCAACCCAAAACACATCAAACAGTCTCATCCCCCTAACGATTAAAGCTTGACGTGCATACATTGATTTTAGGGCCAAAATCGCATTATCTGCTTGATCACATGACCATTAAGATGGGAATTTGCCTCGTCACTGAAAAAAATCAAGGGCAAAAAATTAGAATAATGCTCACTACGTTGGCTAATAAAATATCCAAAGGCAAGTCTTTTAGCCCTATTTTCACCAATTTGAGTTTGCAAAAGTTGCACCTTGAAAGGAAACATTTACAGATCTCGGAGCATTACGCACAAAACGGAGCTTCTCAAAACATCTGTCTCTTGTAATAAACGTCTTGTTGATTTTCAAAGTGATTCCTTTAAACACAATCTCACAAGCTCAACATGATGTACCGTTCTGACAGACTTTAGTCTGCCGCTACGACCCAAGTGATTACACAGAACACTTCCTGTATCTCTGAATTCAGACGATAGATTGTTGGTCTGCTAAATTCTTTTCGTTCTGGAAACTTAACAAAACTGACATTGCGCATGGACAATTGATTTGACAGCAAAATAAACTATTACCACTTGATTCTTTTTTGATAGAATATTTCACTGTACTTTTTGAAATTTCATTGTGGGTCCATGCAATTTATTTGCAATGTGAATATTTTACTTTTACTGTGGGCCCATGTAAGTTACCTTACAAAAATCTGAAATTATCACTCTGAAAACAATAGCCTACTTAAAATGTAAACAGTTTTCGGACGGCCATGTATAACGCGTTCAGGAAGCAACTTCAAGGAGCTATTTACCGTGCAAGGCTGATTTTTCAAAATTAACCTTAACTTTTGACGTTGTAATTTAACCAGGCTATGGAAAGGTTTATTGAATTTACTCCAAAGCGTGGAAATGAAAAACAGCCAATAATGAATGGCAATTTGAACAAACAAAACACAGCTACAAACGGCAATTAATACTGACGTGATTAGTGCTTTCTGGATCAAGGAAGTAGTTAATGGTCTTTTCTTTGTCGCCACGAAATAACACGCCAACCTTCAAACAAAAGTGAACTGATATGATCAAAATAAACAAGAAGCGCAACGATATGCAAAACACTGCTACAAACAGGGTTGCGGTTTCAACACCGGACTGCTGTAACATTCATGTCACCAATCATGCTTTGATCTGTGATTTTTAACATTCGGTAATATTTTTTTTTTTATTTATGGTCCTAACCAAGCTAAAACCTGTCTACACAAGTTGAAGACTAGCAACAGCGCGACTTGGACAAAGTACGCAACAGCAGCGAGTACACTACCTGACCATCGCTTCGCACTTTCTTGAAATCTGCCAATTTGTAAGTGTCACCACGACGAGCAAGCACTTGCAGGCCAATGCAACGATACAGATGGTTCTGTTGATCAACAACAATTTCATGAGATTCAAATTGTAAATAACAGGTCAAAGCATGGTCTCCATCATAAATCAAACAGATTTTCCGCGGCAAATAACGTCTCTAACTAAAGATGGCATCTAGCAACCGCAACAAAGTAATCACTTTATCGATCATCAATAGATCCGAGAAATGACAACGGATCCAGATCTTCTCATCGAAAAATATTAACAGGGCACTGAGGAATATACCGAATGGCAATGTCTTTGTGAAGTTGGTGAATCTTCTATTTTCTTAACGTAATGTAGCACCAGAAGAGCACCAATTCACATGACATGGCTAGTGTCATTATTATATTCGCTTCGGTCGGCTTGGATTACTGAATTGCCCAACATTCCAAACAAAAGCTCTTGCTAACGAAACAAGACACTTGATTGGAGTTGTCGATTTTAGGCAACTTAAGAAATTTTTACCAAGACTATTATTTGCCACTATAGCAATGCACAATGCCACCCGCCCCGGCTCAATTCTGCAAGCAGGAGTCCGAACACTTCTTCCCTATAAATGCTTGGCTACATGAACCAGCTGCTGCGTCGTTTTCGCAGTGTTGTACGGTTACATTTATCACAGTGAACGTCATCTTCGTGACAGTATATAACACGACGTCATTCACGCGTGCTCGCAACTTTTTGGTATGGCAGGGAACGCTAGCGTAATAACTCATCAATGAATAGTTTAATGAGTTACACACACTGCATTGACTACACACGGAAAACAAAGCAGTAGAATTGACCCCATATGCATTTGATATAGCAGCACTATTGCATAACTGTTTGACCGTTTATCTACACCAGGCGTGCTTCACCTGGGAGGTGAGAAAGATTCGTAAAGGGGAGCGCGGGACCATGTGCCCCTAAAAAGTGGTGCCCGTTTCTCGAAAGTTTGTCAGATCAGCGCTTTGAAAGTTTACTTATAGAATAAAAGGTGAGCATTTGCTCTGGAGAGCATCTGTGGAAAAACCACCACTTTGAAAAACTGACCTCCGAAGAAAGGTCTTCTGCTGTTTTGAAGAGCAAATGTGGAAAAAATATCGTTTTGAAAGAAATTGATCTCAAAAAAAAAAAACATTCTATGTTGTTCTGGAGAACAAATGTGGAAAAATGTTTGGTTTGAAAAATTGATCTCTAGAAAAAGGCACAGATTTTTGTTGGCACTGTTACGGTAAAAGCTTCTTAAAAAGTTCAAGAACCACAGATCTACTCTTTGGCGCGGTAAAAACATGGCCTCAAATCTAAAGGTCGCATGCTCACTGATTGCATTGGATCAGCATTGCTATCTGCACGAAACGCATGCAGCACTGCTTGTGATAGAAATATACTGTACCAGTGGTACTGGTACCTCCGCAGCAGGTTTCAACACAGATTGTTTAATTTACAACACTAACGACTTTATAGACTGGATGACAGAAGTCAAGTGCGTAGTAAAGGCGAGCCATCCTCCCAGAGTTCTGTTTTAACTGATATTGAAAAATAAATTAGCAAGCAGAATAGACTGGCGACTAGCACAAAGCCATGTTTAAAGGAGCCATTAGCGGGCTCACAGCAGCTTGAAAAAGTAATAGGTTTGTTGCACCTATGCGCAAGACTATGCGGCTACTTACGTGGTTACTTCGCAGAGGAAAAGTAACAAAGCCAATATTTATTAAGATAGCCCAATACGGCGTTGCATCCTCTGCTGCTGTTAGCATTATAGCATCAATATTCAAAATCAAACACGCACCCATTTGCCTGCTTGTTGGTTGGGTGTTTGCAGTTTTCCTCTTCGGCGACCACTGTCCGCACCGGGAGTGTATCCTCTGCTTTGTGAAGACGACGGCCGTGAACCGACAGGGGTAACCGACACCGATGACGACGCAGACACGTTGGAAATCGGTCTGATTACGTTCTCTCTCCCTGAGGCAAAAGCAACTACAATAAACGGTTCGCATTTTGATAAACAAACTGATTTCCAACGCACACACACTCAAGCAAAAAGTTTACAATATTAGCAGCGCTTTGTAGTGAGAAAATGCCTGCAAACAATTGGTTTTACGGTTAACGCTGCGCTCAACGGTAATGCGCAGCCGACAGAAGGACCTACCTGGTGAAGAGAAACTATCTTGATTGATCGCTGAAGTGATGCGTTTGGTTAGAGGCAGACTAGCCCTGGACATACCAGAAGCGGCAACAAGGCTGAGCGGAAATCTGTGTGTGCCGGTAGGTCGGGCTGTAGGCGCAAGAACCGGAGCAGCCGCGGTATTTAACCGTGAAGGAATATCAGCTGAAACATAACAACCTACTTAACAAAATGCTACTGCTATCGATCAATGTTCAAACACACACACACACACACACACACACACTCACGGAGGCTTCACATGTGAATAGCACGACTTAGCTGGTGACTAAATTACGTCACGGTACAAGCCAACGAACGCATTTCGGCAGGATCTCTTGCTGCGCGATGGCAGCAGACTTCTGCATCCAGCAACACCGCTATCTATGCAGTTAGCATTGCAGCTGGTGGCAGCAGTGGTTAACACGATGTAACGTACTGCTGCCACATTACCCTCTGCTAAACAATCTAGTAAGGACGTTTGGAATCCATTAAAAAGCCTTTACAAAACGGACTGATGTAAAAATGGAACCCCAGACCGACGAAACCAACCGTTAAACTACCAAATTTCAACTAAAAGAGCAGCGCAAGCAACGAGCTACTCAGTAGTACACTCAAAAACCATACAGGCCTCTATCAGTGCAATGCATTAAATGAGATTTTGTCCGAATGCCCTTACTTGAGTCACGTAATCAATTATCAGACAAGAAAGCAAACGAAATTTCAAAGTAGCCAGCTTCATTATAACCAATGAAGTGCGACATAGTTCACCAAGCTTAACATCAATTTTTAAATGTATTCCGCATATTTAGACACGTGCCTTATATTTAAGCATGTCTAACTTTGCCTGAAGTGAAACAAGTGTCGTCACGATTTCTATAGCAACTGCAGACCGCTAACAACTTTCTAGCCAAATAACAAAGGTTTGGGTACGAGTAACAGCCTTTTCAAGACATATTAACAAAAGCGAACACAGCCCATTGACGAAGAGTCATTTACAGCTCTCCAGACGAAAACATATGCCCGCTTACGCAGCCCGTACTCACATTTTGTTGACTTGTTGCCCGCTAAGTTAGCATGAGCCGGGTTACAAGGATAGCGAGGAATAATGTCGGCGTTTACAGACATGGCTGGCGGTATTGAAACACTTCCTTCTGCAGCACCTTGAGGCAAGAAAAATTCAGCACCTACAAGATGAATGCTGCTTAATGCATTATGTAAAGAAGGGTGGGTACATCCCGGTTAAAAACGACGTTTGGAAGGTCAAAAGGTTACAGCAAGTCACAAAAAAGATCCGAAGGCCAAAAATCGTTGTCGTCTTTGCTCAACATATCAACTAGGAACTTAGAGCTCCCGATTACATGATGTACTGTTTGCATTCTTAACTTCACCGTGGGTATCAATAACATCTACAATTACTCTCGTATAAACGCGCGTGGGTGTATGTTCGCGCTTTCCCGGGTGGAAATAGTGAAGGTGTCATCCCACCATCAATCAATAGGCAATTAGTGGGTACTCACCAGTGCCAGTTCGCAGTGTTGGCAGTGCTGATGGTCGATGGGGATTCCAGTAAAGCTGCTTTCCCTCAACCAGATCAGAATGTTCTCACTAGCTGGGTTTCAACCGTATGAGCTCACGCTCTGTTTGCTAGTCTTTAGTTAAACTGGACAATCGCTACATCTGCACTGCTCGGCCCAACAAGGAAATTGGACCACGGTCTACCTACTGTAAAGAGCACGCTCCAACCACTACTCCATCGCTCAAACCACTACGCAATAGATGAAGTGCGTACACTTTGAGGCATAGACGGTCCGTTCTACATCGTGCCTTAGTACCAAGAAAAAAATAAGGTTAACTGAGTACATGTCGTTGGGATAGCCGAACTTCGTTTGTTATGACGTCCTACTATGGTCATACAATAAAACAAGCAATGCAATGTTATATGGAATACGCCGAACTACTAAAAGCTTGGTTTACAGAAGTAACTGGGGCTCGGATCATTTTGTTTGTTTTATTATGGCGTAGCTCAGAACTGTTAGCGTCACATAATAAACTACTACAGCAATTTAATGTCACGTACTCTTTTAAAATGGTCAAAAACTTGCGCTAACAAAAAAATACACTTACCGGACGATGAAATGGCGAAAGCGGAATTTTTCAAGGAAGTATTGGGCAAATAAAGAAGAGCTGAATGTGATGTGTTAGCAGCGTGGACTTGAGGACTGGATACCCCCTTGGCAGTCGACTCTGAAACTAAGGAATTGAACTCGGTCACTCAAATACGTTTTCTGTGCTACAGCGCGTAACTGGCAGGCGAAAATTGCGAGTTTGCGGACTTCGTGCTACAACACATTCAGTTTGAGATCTGGAGCTGCACTTCGCTTTCAAGCGCAGGCCTCTGGAGTTCACTAGAGCTTCCGTCGACGGCAGCGACACGTACAGGAGTTTTACGGAAGGCCGCCCTGGGCCGTAAATCGGAAAAAAGATAAATTGGGAAAACAAGGCGTGAACCAAATAACCACCAGGGCTGTTATAGGGTAGTTGGCTATTGCCTGTATTTCAACAACTATACATGCACTCAAAACCCACACGCTTTTGTATGAGGACTAGGACATGTGAAAGTTGTTGCGGTAACTATTAAATAATGAAGAAGATATAATCTACATTTATTTCAAAATTCTAGTATTCAAATTTAGTATTTCAAAATTCTTCTTCCAAAATAAAATTATTTCAAAAGACTATATAATTGTAAGCCATCATCAAGTCAAACATGCAAACACTCTACAATAATTAATTATTTCAATTGTTAGCACCATATAACCGCCCACGGGCGGACTAAAGACTGGGCAAAATTCCGGAAAACCCCGGTATGACGGGTAGCTGCCGTAATGATGAGGCATTTCAGTTCTCTTTTGTTTTCCCGTTCGCAAAGTGTTGACTGAGATTAGTAATTTTTGCACGGCACCATGCACAGAATTGCGCACACCTCTGCACTGTAGCTGCTACTGCCACCGAGAAAACGGCAAGTTTAGTAACAACACGAACAAAAAATACAGTAGTCCAACAATCCAAGATAACAGGACTACTTAGCAAGCAGTCCTATAACGCAATAATCGGCTTCCTATCAACAGCCATTTTTAGTGGTGGTAGGCCATCCTGGCCGCATTTAGAACTGGTTTGAAACGAATTGCTACTTTACTATCGCGTATCCTGGCCACCTAGCTCAATCAGCTGGGTCTGAATATTTTAACTCACATCACACCCTTACCCTAAAATAGGGTAATCCCTAATAAAGCCTACGTTTGGATTGAACATACCTTTATCTTCGCTGGTCTGAACCCTTGCAGTTGTGTTGTTATTGTTGCTGTCATTGTTTAAATTGCTGAAGTTAGTTTTTGGATAATAGGAGAGTGCGGTCATTGATGCATTAGTGGCTGCCATTACGAGTCTTTGCTTTTCTTCAACTGCACTCACGTTAGTTGCGCTTCGAATTACTGATGCATTATCGGTCGTTGACGTCAGTTGTGTTTGAGAGGAACTTGCTGGCCTCATCACATACAATGTCATCAGTTGTATGAGGCATCAAACTTTCGAATATTTTCGCGGCTTGATTCCTTGGACAAAGGCACAAACTTAACATTAGAGCACTGAAAAGTGACTTATGCTGAAAAATGCCTAAACAAAATAATAAAGTTGTTTCACATGCACAGACAAATATGTGTTTGCTGGGGTGACAATATGACTTAGCGCTTGTCCTTCCATGAAGTGTTGTTTCGTATACAGGAAAGGCGCATTACTAAGTTCTTCACAGTAGCGACAGTTTTGGCAACTACAAAGCGATCTAAAACATAAGAGGTTTATTTTGTGAATAAGTATAAGGATTTTCTGTAAGCGGCAAATTTGCATATGTAGTTTTTTCATTGCAGCACCTACAGTTTGAGTCGAAAACCTCTGACACTGGCATTTCTCAGAATTCAGTGCTCCACGTTTTCCACAACTTGGCGTGCGTCCAAGTATCAGGTTATGAACTCGAGATCATAAGTGCTCAAGAGGGTGGTTATGGACTAGAGACTAAACGTGAACCCACCTCAAGGACAAATCACATTTCCAAGGAAAGTATCACTTATAGCCGAAGGTGACTATTGGCACCTTCAACCTCAGATCATTAAGACTTCACGAGATGTACGTCATTTGCATTCAGGGCCCTGGTATGAACTTTACACACTATCCCATAAAGTACCAACTGGCCCAAAAAGTCGGCCTAAAGTAACTATGTTCGGAATTTAAGGCTCGTTTGCAAGCACAAGATCAGGTGATTAGCGGTTAAATTGCAGCGCAACAGTAACGTCCAATCATGCTAACGTTACAAGCAATGATGCAAACGACAAAGCACAAGGCAACGATGTTTGGCAACTGCCGCCAGTCGAGTGCGGTGAGTAGACTACTCTCTGGCCCACCGTTAAAAAGACTAATTTAAGGGAAAAAAAGTTTAAAGCGTTGCATCGCTCGGCCGAGCCTAACAGTCACTGATCTTTGAGCTCATTTTTGGGGGAAAAAAGGCGATGGCCAACTAAAGTTTGAAAATTCTTACACAAGGGGAGAGGCGATGACTATGCGAGGATCTTGTCATTTGGGAAAAAGTTGCAATTTTAAAAGTTGCTGTTGAAGAAACAGCTGGGAATTCGAAAAAAATCCGGTCACCTCCGTCAACGCAGACGAATCCGGATTTTACAAATTAATCTCTCTCTCTCTCTCTGCACCCAAAGTTTGTTTATGGCCACATCTACGACTTCGCTTAAGAGTTTAAACTGCGACTCATTCTAACAGTAACAAGGTTTACAAATATCTACGTACTTAAACATTATTAATTTTTTCATTTGACTGTTACAGGCAAGCACCTAAACGCTGTTGCACAAGGTAAATTAACACTACTACTGTCTTAGAATAAATTTTCAGTTAACACTGCTTTTCATAGGGCTTCAGCAAACTTTGGCACACGTACAGGCCGATAAGAATTACTCCGCCACCCTTTGAGCTAACAGAACACGCACTAAAACGACTAGTTCTAACCTGTCTGGCTTACTACGCTCGAACTAGCGTGATAACAGTATGTCGCTTTTCTTTACTAACGTAGCTTTAGTTTGCCAATTAAACATTGAAAGCAGTCTTGCGTGACAGGGCATATTTGTCACAGCGATTGCGACATAGTGCAAAAAGCATATCTTAAAAACGAGAACCAAAGCCCGTTTTTCTCCACTGCGTAGTTGTTGCCAGAGCGTTCCGGTTATTCTTGCATCGATCTTAAATTGCAGGTATGAGGGTCTCCAAATAAATCGTTCATATTGCAATGATGTTTAATAAAACCCTGGCACAAACTTTTGAATCGCGTTGCTTCTAAAATAATCAGCCATACATTAAACTAAGTTATTTTTGTTCCTTTCTTTTGCCAAAAGTGAGGGGCCCGCGAGCGATTTTTTACTGAGTTACATGTTACGCCTGAATTAAATAAAACCGGCTTTTTAACTCTCAGCAACATACTGCCACTAAAGAAGTAGTGAAAAAATCCATGCAAAACTATTATCACAACTACAGCGCTACCTTACAGCCCACACACAGCATGCAGACCCTAAACTTAGCAGTAAAACGCTAGTTGCCAATAACAAGCAGTTAGCACTCGCAACACAAGAGCGAAAAATGTTAGTTATAAGAATTTGAAGACATTGAAGTGTAAGTCCTTATAAGCTTATACAATTAACGTTCCAACTAAGCGTTATGTAATCACCTCTGGTTTCACAAGTATCACTTCTAAAATTTTTTCCTTGAAACAGCTTGTGGGTAATTTGCAATGCAAAAGGTTACGTGCAAGCTGTTATTGCATCATATTTTTTTCAAGCGATATTTATAACGTAGTAACTGCTACTGCTGTGATGTCAAAGCGCAGTTCATTCGTATCTTTTGCAGCATTTAGCCATACTCGACTTGGCAGCAAGCAGCGCAGACTTTCTTGAGCGAAAACAATCTGATCGCTGACGCAAAGGAATGGGCTATTCCATGACTTCTAACCTTCCTGCTTTTAAGGTGTCTAGCCACAGAGGATAAACGCAAAGATCTGAGTGTTAACAAATTTTGTTTTTTCTTTGCTTCGTTAAGAGAGAGCTTACCATTTAAACAAAAGCCAATGATACAATTTCTTCATTTCAGCCGTAAAAGAAAGTCGCTGAAAACGGCTACGCTACGACGAGAGCTTGCCACTAAAGCGCACAGCAACTAATGCGCAGCCAAGGAGCAATTTTTCTCTCTTTCTAATACATTTGTCAGCAAACAGCAGATAAAACTGAGTTCAAGTCACGTGACGAGATTAGATAGCGATTTCGTAAATTTCTGCAAAAATAACAGGCAATCGCGCATATTTGTGAACGCAGAAAGCGCTCGCAAAATGGTAATGCAGTCAATGCCCTTAACTGAGTTCATTGCTGGAGGCAAACTATAACTGAATACAAAGCCTATTCACCTACACAGGACATATAGTTTCGAAACAGCCCAAAGCAGAGAAATGCCAATACAATCTTGAATGAATGGCTTCTGTATTATTTACTTCGGGCTACTAGCCTTACCAAGGACAATAAGGAGCGAATTTCATTCACTGGATCATACAAAGCTAACAAAAGAAATCAACACAAGAGCAAGTACTCTAGAACCACTGTAGATGACTCAAAAAGCTTTGTCACTCAGCAAGCTTTCCATAGCCAACTGGTACGTTCAATAAATGAAACAACATAATTTACAATAGTAACATCGCATTTTAATATATGTCTGTATATATAGTAAATCATTAACCACCATGCGTTACCACTGGTTGCACATTTGCCATTGGAGAGCCTAAAGCGCAGCGTTTACCAATCCTCAGAAGACCTAGAGTTTTTTGGAAATCTATCCAACGATATACCTTTTAGCACTTTCCTTCAGCACTCGTAGAAGAAAGGATCAATTCGCTAAGAAGTGCCCACTTCCAAAAAATTACACCAGTTAATGTTTACGCAACAGCGGAAAAAGGTACACAAGAATCAATCACGAATCGTAGAACAGACTCAGGAAAACAAGTATTTAATATGAAAAGCATTTGCGCATCAATTCCCAAAGATTGAGGCAGTTCCCCTGAGGCAAAATAACCAACTATGCCAGTAGTAGTAGACAGCAAAGCCAAAACCACTGCAAAAACACTGTTTATCTTGACATAGCACACAACAGATAATAAGTGTAATACGTAAGCTCTAGCACTGGTATAAAAACATTCACAAATCAAATGAGGTACGTCTTTCAAGGAAACAAGCAGTTGCGAAAGAGTGTAATAAAGAATTCGCGTCATCCACACAGAAAACAAGTTTTTGCTTTGAAACAGCATTAAGCTCGAAAGAACATTTTAGTACTATTACCAACCGTAGGCTCAAAACCTATTCCAAATAACGTTTTTGCAGACGAAATTGATGTGAAGGTGCTTGCTACGTCACATCTACAAGAAGCCTAAATAATACATAGAACTCACGCACCTATAAATACAAATAACTTGAGCAAAAAATGCAGCTCCAAATGATTATTGTGCAGTTTGATTGCGCAATAGCTAGGAGTGCCTTTTTATAACTTCGTTGTGACATTCCCCCGGGAGTCAATTGAAGCGACTGAATCTTTATGTGCCGGCGTTGCAGTCACATTTTTTCGTCAAGCGAACTCGACGGTCACGCATCGATTCACCTACAAATCACGTGTGCTGGGCGTGATCCAGCTGTAGCAATGCTAGGTGCTTAACTATTCAACTTACAATCTGCTAACAAAGCACTATTTGCTATGGCCAAAAGAATGCCAATAGTGCACGTATTTCTAAAGCAGTTAATACGTCATTGAACTATATGTAGCAACAAAAATTAATGTGTACGTTAAAACAACCATGTATTGCTAACGCAGAAGGGCTAAGCGTTACCCAATAACCAACCGTGAAGACAGGTAGCTGTGAACAACTTACTATTTTTTTGCGCTGCATTCTGGCTTCACTGCAGAAGCATCAGCAATTAAACATACAAACAAGAGCGCGACGGCGCGGTGACGATTTCATAACGTCGCTGCAATTGATAACTACATTAGCAAGATGCATTCGCTCATGGGCGAAAACGAAAGCAGCCAACCGCTTTCCTTCGCACTTGAAGCGCACTACTGAGAACCGCCATTAGTTGTGACTTACCGGGACGTTAGAAAAACCAAAATTGTCCGTGCAAGGGTGCTGCAATCTGCTGGAATACATTAAAACAGCCCGACGCAAAGCAAATGCATGCACGATCAAGTTGCACAACAAGTTACAAATAAGAAGCTAGGCCAACTCTACTTTTCGAACTTAATCTGTTTACCATGATTAAGCTATATATTGCGTGAAGTACAATTTTTGCCCCGCTTGCTATCTACTTACACAGATACGCGGCTTTGCGAAGCAAAATGCTGCAACAAAGGTTTTGAACTTGTTCTTAACAATATAATAACTCCATACGCCCAAATCAAACGCTGCTTCGTAAATTCCAGATCCTGTTCGAAACCACTAATCTAATCTACCTGAAAATTAAGAGCAACTTGGGCGTGATACCTTATTATGAAGCGCAATGAATTGTCTGACACACTTGATCAGCCGCATCAAAGCAAGGCGGTACAAAGATAATGCCACCATTTCCTATAGCGAAAGTAGTCGTGGCGCCAGTGTTTGTGCCAGCGCTATATGGCTACTTTAGGGTAGAACAGGCTCTCAGCAATGTCCCAAGTTACCTTGCGCAAGCTAATAAAATGCTATGCTTTATTGCTCGGATAGAACAAACAACGAGGATTAACTGTTACAACGCAACAATGTGCATTGCAGAAAGTTTATAATGGCATTGAAACTACGTCAGAGGCAATTGGCTTAATTACCTAGTTTGAAATCCCATATTGCAGCTTTACCAGAGCTAAGATAAAATTCATTTCCTGCCTGAATCACATCACTAATTTTCTTTACAATTCCCTCTCGCGAACAAGGTTGAACAATACAAAGGAAAGAATTAACACGTTATTGTTATTAAGCCATTACAATTTAGATAGGCCAATGTCAAGGCAATCACAGCGTATGAGGATAACCGGAACAACGTAAAGGAAATCATGAGAAACTGAGCTGTGCATCTTTCATCTTCTAGTAACAAAACGGATACACGCGGAACCGATCTGCTTCGGAGCTGCAGAACTGCAGATGCAGTGATTTCCACCACAAACACTGCGATCAAGCAGAAGTGGCAAAAAGCGTTATCTTAAAACACAAAACAGACCACGCAGTCGCATAACTCGCAGTCAACTCAAGGTCGAGTCACACGAAACGCTAACCTGTCGGTAGGAACAAAGCAGTGGCGGGTTTTAACCTCATTTGGCATTGCATTACGTTAACCTTTGAAAGTACTTCGCAAAAATCGACAAAATGTCTGATGAGGTCCGAAAGTTCCCATCAGCTGCAAGCGTGTCATCATCATCGTAAGTTTCAAAATAACCTACTACAGACGCTTGACGACTTTGAAACGAAACGTGCAACCTAGATATGCATTTGTGCCACATTTATAATTTCGTGCGCAGTTTTGCTCGAAATAAAATGTATCATTTGAAAACAACAGACAAAAGATTAGAGCACAGCAAGCAGGTTCTGCCTTTCTGCAGCAAACAAGCTGCAGAATAAATTTTCATCACGCAATTTTTCTAATTACTTCTGTGTTACCGCAATTGCTGTGAGACTGAATCGAAAAGAAAAAGTTTTTATAAGCTCTACAGTGGTTGCCTAGGACAAAGCTACCGTCGCGGATGCGGCCTCAACCTGGACCTGCAAAAGTGTAAATTTGTGTTTCTTTGCAGTGACATCGAGGCAATTTTTTTCATAACTTGATGTTGACAAGGTGCTAAAAAACATGCCGATATTATACACATTTACGTTATGAATTGTTAAGTCACCCCGATGAAGCTATTGATTTTTTTAACGTCATCAATGATGAGATTAAATAAAAGCTGTTCCATTCACGACCAGTTGAACATTCAAGTACACCAGACACCATTACTATTAATATTTAAAGGCAAAGGACTTCAGTATCACGGACAAGACTTTTGTATGTGAGGGGAGAAGCTGTAAAGGCACACTTTCGTAAAGTTATTCGCGAAGGCATTAACTACAAATTGCACGAGATAGACGAATGTTTGAAAATTACAAAATGTGGTCATAAGTAAGCACTGACAAAAAATAAACAATATCTCTTTTCAAATAATGATCAGCTTGAACAAACTCATAAGTATAAAATCAGTTCAATATTTTGGGAATTGCCTTTGATCGAAAAATGCCGTGGGATGCACATGTGAGGTAACTATCCATGAGGTAATAACGTACCATACTCATAGGGAGTATTAAATTAAAACTAAAAAATGCTGACGCTACCACATTAACAAATGGTGTACTGTATATTTAACAGCCACATGCATTATTGCCTAAAAAGGTGAAAACTGTTTCAAAAACAAAAATACAACCAATAACAAATTTATTGCCTAAAAAGGTGAAAACTGTTTCAAAAACAAAAATACAACCAATAAACTTAATGCACCAAAGAATAGTAGGAATAGCAATTGAAAGCCCTTTCCTTTTACATTCATCACCATTCTTCTTCCCGGTTGTACTCATACGTCAAGATGCTTTTAAACTTTAGGTCGCAAAAAATTTGCTATCTCACCCTCGATCGCCGCGCAATAGGAACATGACTAAACATTTCACCATACATGATCACAACATAAGATCCTACCGAGGAAAAAATTATTTTTAACCTTACGTTGGCGCTGATTTCGGACAATATGAATTATCACATTTGATTTCGGACAATATGAATTATCACATGTTGGTCCAAAAATCTGGCGAGAAATTCACAATGATGTAATCGCAACCTTTAAATCAATACTGCAAAAATTCCGTTTCAAAATAAAACTGTTACTGTCGTATTCCTGTGCTTTCTATGCTCAACTTCGATAGTTTTGTGTATTACGATTTTACTTTGTAAAACGATTTATAACATCGTGCTTCTTTTTAAACATGTCACTTTACCCTGATGAGTGAGAGGTCAAAATCCACAGAAACGACCGATGAGATACAATGACGAAACATCTATCGCACTGTAGTAAATTAATAACATTTCATACATAGCATATTTATACATAAATGTTTAGGTGGCAGCTGACTTGATAGCCCTGTCTTTTCGCCGTCTCCTGGTTAACTTCACTTGCTTCCGTTTCAAATTCGTTTGAGAAACTACAATAAATTAATTGGGTGCTACTATAGCGTGAGGTCTACCACTGAATTATTTATCCCTCACCCCTCTATAGCTACACACTTGCTACTATAGCTATAATAATTCCAAACACCACACATACATTCCACACTCAAAGGTAAATTTATTCTAACGATACACACTTCCTACATCTTCTAAGAATGACACAAATAAATCATTGGTTAGGGTTAGGGCAGTGGTTCTAACGCTAACCCTTACCTCACGCGGTTTGCACCTCGGTAGGTGCGAGTCAAGCGATAGACCTCACCTTGCATCTCGGTACGTGACTTATGTCGGTAGGCCTCACGCTACAGTAGCACCACTAATTGATTAGCTACATTTTTTACCACTAAAGCCGATAGCGCGAGCACAAAATCAAGTGTCAGTAATTTATCTGCACCGAGAAGTAACCGCTTACATAGAAAACAGTGGCATTTCTTGATTTTTTCGGAAAAAGTTTTTAACACAATTCATGCAAAAAATGGGACACATTTTCTGGGGATTTGGAAACATTTTTCAGAGGAGCGCTCTCACTCAACTTGTTTTTTTTTAAGTAATAAATTCCGATCAACGCTATTCGTCTTTCAAGTCTTTGTGCTACGAGCATTGCTTTTAACAGAAAAAATTGACTAGCGAAGACTTTTTAAAATGTCTGCTAGCACTGAAATACCAGTCAGCAGTAAACATGCTTAGTTTTCCATTTACAATTATACACGTCACTCTGCCCAGAACGATTTTTTGACGTCCTACTACTGCAGACATTGTACAGCTGAACAAATTGATAGAGCATCAAAAACTTGGCAAAAATCTCAGTTTCACACATACTTGTTCACGCGAAAGCATTGGCAATAAACGTGCGTGAGGCGAACTCAAGACACTGCGTGAATTACAACCACATGTACAAAAAACATAAACCGTTACTGCCAGGCTAGCAAGTGCCGTTGTAACTTAACTTTCGACTTCAGACCATTATGACGTCGGCGAGCTGCTTTCAGTGATTGGTAAGAATAAATTTTAAGAATAGCAAAGCATTTTGCAACCACCTAGCTCTATTCAAAGTCTTACCACACTCGCTTAATTTCCATTCCCCGCAATTCGTGCTGTCATAGGTTACATCAGCAACATTTCCACTCACTTTAGAATCTGCTTTTAACAGGCTGTTCATTGATGCTACTATTATGCCTATTTTTAACTTAAGCGCGTTGGTGATGTTGCTCGTTACGTAAAGCGACAACGTCACGTTCAACCAGCTAACACTGCTAGTGCATGTCAAAGAACTTACGCTACAGTGCAGCTACAAAGCGCAAGCCAGACGTATTGCGCAATTCTTGTCACAGGAACGAGCTTGTGCTGCGAAAGCACAGCGTTAAGTTTGTTCTTTCTATTTAGAAGTCTACAGCGATTTACATTTAGGAAATTGAAATAAAACCTAGCAAAGCTACAGAGGAAAGTCGCATTTTCGCTAAATGGCTTTTGCACGAGCCGTAGAAACTGCAGTATACACACATATCGACCCGCACAACAACGCGCATGTATTATACATTTCCCACTGTGTCGTGAAGCCTAAAAGAGTTGTCTATCAACGCACACAAATAAAATAAAACGCCGCTTTCATCAAAAAGGAAACAAACCCTTACACTGACTTGTCATTTCAACAAACGCTTTACTCAAAACACTGTGTAAATGAAGAGCGACGTCACTGAAACGACAAGCGGGCCATCATTAGTGTACGGATATGACGTAACAGGGTCTGTAGTACAGCGCAAAATAGTACATCCTGTGTATAGTAGAACTGATTCTAGGATTATGTAAAACCAAGGCCAACTCAACTGTAGTCATCTGCTTTTTAGTATTGCGCTCTATAAGCGTAAGCTGAAGCAACATCTTCGTTTGTTGCATTTTGCAGCATACCCGCGATCGGCAGCTAGCATTTCCAGGTAAAATCAAAGATACGTCACCACCAGCTTGCTGACTCTAGAGTACAAAATGGAAACCGGCGTTTACTGCAGCTACTCGATGTCGGTTTATGGATACAAAATTGAGGCAAATCGATTACTACTTACTAAAAAAATGAAAAATCTTAACACAATAGTGACTTTTGCACAACGCGCAGCAGGCGGTTTGCAGCCATTTCCTGTTTTTCTGCTGCAAACGAGAGCACAGCATTAATAGTATGGCGTGAGCACTTTATCACTACTGCATATTGCACAAGCGGAGAGGCACTCGAGTGAAAACTACCACGCTTTAGTTGGGTGCTGACTCAAAAAACATGCAAGACTTTAATGGCAAGATAGCAAGTCTTGGCCTTTACAAACCTTATTAATGGCATTTAAATACGTTATACTTACACATATGTCATAAAATACTATTGTGATATCAAAATCGAAGCTAATCGTACATAACTACAATTGTAACATTAAAAAAAACGGGTTTGCTTGCATGACAAATCTCTGAATTTTAACTACAGCTTGAAATAGTTTACATTTAGGATTTTAGGGTAGAGCTTGTCTGTTTTTATTAGCTGGTGAGTGGTATATCTTAATGATTACCATCACCGAATCTGGCAAATTGCCTTCATAAAGATTACGATATGACACTGTTTTCAAAAATATGTTTATCAAACTTTTGAAAAATTTTTGCTTAGGTTATCAATAACAGTCTGCGTGATAAACTTTCGATTTAGGAAAAGTAATTTATCCTTACATATTTTGGAACTACGAGAAGGCCTGCTGGCAAAATTTTATATCTACCATGAGGTTTGTAACGAAAAACATAGCCACAAAGTGTCTTTTGTGAGGACAAAACCGCGTGCCTGTGCCTTTGATCCACCATTCAAGGTACTATGTAAACCAATTAAACTTGTGTTTATACAATAAAACCAATAATAAATATTCTCACTCAGTATTCTCCACATCTTTTGGAACTGGAAAAATACTTTTGCCTAGGCTTAGCGTGCCCAGTTTCAAAATCTGGCTGGTTTTTCTCCAAAGAAATATTGGTCTTAAAAGAGTGCAAGTTTAATAACTTTTAAATCCTAGACACATCAAAAGATTCCAAGAGACAGTGTACCTGCTGTGATAAGAAAAAGTTGGCACGTGCCCAAATAATCAATTTGGATCACCTCAAATTACCGATTCTGCCGTGATATGGCAAAACCCAATATCTATAAAAATCTGGTTTTGACTATATGAGTTTGTTGCCATTTATTATTGCTCCGCAAAGGAACAACTGCACCATTTTTTCCAGTTTTTGACTTGGACACGACCTGTTAGCTTTTGAGTATATGGAGTTTGTTATCATTTATTATTGCTCCGCAAAGGAACAACTACACCATTTTTTCCAGTTTTTGACTTGGACATGTTAACTGTACAAACATTAATTATTTCGTCACGTTTGGTGATCAGTAGCTTCACATAAACTAAAAAAATCAAGGTTGTTTTTGAAATCTAAAATACAGACGCTAGGTTTTGCAATATCACGGCAGTATTTCCAAAGGGTGACTTAAATGTTTTTCCTCCAAAAGTCACTAGCTAGTGTAGATAAAACTATCATACAAAGTTGAATGACTTGACAAAGGACAAACTGAAAGCATTTCAAACTTTTTTTGGTTAATTGGATTTAGACTTTGATGGTAAACCGCAACCAAGAGTTTTCAGTAACACTACAAGAGTTTTCAGGGCACAAGTATGGTAATCAACTGTAATGGTCAGGTTGTTAAACAGTGTACTCTAAAATATCAAGAGATTGAAATGTACTGAGTTTACCATTTACATAGTTTCTGAACCGTTTTTGTTTTCAGAAAGGCACCTGACAACACTGGCGATGTTAAAGCTGGTAGCTTTAAGAGAATATTAAAATGCAGTTTTACGTAACACTTTTGGCTAAACAGCTATAGTGCTTTAATGTTCTCCAACTAATATACAAAGGCATGACACTTTTCAGCTAATTTGTAACACCACACATGTGGCATGCACAGAATAAGAGAAGCTAGTGCACATCTTGCATTCGCCTTCCTGAAATAGCGAATGGTGTAAACATTGCACAAAATGTCTGAAGGGGTTAAACTACTAGTAAACGAAACTTAACCGAGTGGAAATTTTCCAGCAGCTACATGCTTAAGGCATTAAGGCGAATAACAATGCATTTAATTAGTTCACCACCAGTAAAATGAAAACACCTTCTGCGTTTGATAGCTACCAGAAAAAAAAGTATGCAGTTGAAATGCGCCCATGCTTGTCAATACGAAGATACCACTAAGTCATTAAGATCTTGAGGTGACTGGTCAATTAATCTAAATCTAATAAATCCTTCACCATAGGGTTGCTCATTAAAAGCAAAAAACAACTAGATCTGTCTACGCTACAGCTCTAGATAGCAGAGTAGGGTGCAATTTTTACTTGAGTGTTTGCTAGGCTCACCAAAAAGAGACGATAATCAGGCTATGTCCTGTCACAGGCTCACACATTCACAGATGGGCCAATCTTACTTACATTAGCAAACACGACCGTAACATTTGGTAATAAGCATGACGTAGCCATGTACAGAAATAGCCCACATTAAAACAAACTACTACTCTTTCTTTACCAACAATGCTTCAGTGTAAAACTAGCTCTAACAAAATGAACGCCACATACCGGCACGACACGAAACCTGACTACCGAAACAACACCACTTGAATTGACGTAAATGCCTTTTTTCTTGAATAAACTTTACTCGACTTTGATTGGCTGTGAAAAAATAGAAGAAAAAAAACTTCTCTTCGGTGTTTTGATTGGCCAATTTTTTTCCATTCATAATGACGTTTTTCCGCACCATCCTGAACAGGCGAATGAGTGCTCATCGGTTACCGAGTTTTAGCTGAGCGCACAGCCTAAGCAAAACGAAGGAGCTTACATTTTCTGAAAATCATTCTGATAACCTTACTAAATTTAGTTGCACAGCGGTTAGCTATCAATGCAGTATCTGTTTAGCCTAGCCTTAGGTGACCATTTATTTAACTGATGATGCTTTTAGTGTAAAAGCGAAACGTTTTAATAAAATGTTTACCAGCATTTTGGCTTTATTCTTTTTACCAAGAAAAGCTTACATTTTGTTTAACTAAAAAATTCGCTGCACCTGCATTGTTTATCAAAAAATACAATAAATCTGTTGGTGGATACTTGTACAGGCTGCAATGTGTCACAACAAAGCCTTAAACAAGCGAATTTTGGGGTATTTTATTTCATTGCGCAATCACTGTAAACCTTAAATTTTTTCAAATAATCAAGTAACATCTGTTGTTCACGAAGATGAATTTAGGGAGAAAGGACAAGGGTTCTACTTGTGGCCTTCGTAGGAAAGTTGCCTCTCAGAGCAAAACTCTAGCAGACTCATCTTCTCTAAACAAACAAAAAGGTCACGTTTCAGTTCAATTGATGGTTGATGAAAGACCTAATTACAACATATTAGTATGAAGATGTTGTAACCATGCTTAGTTGCTTAATATTTCAAATATTTTCTATTTTCTTGAGCATGTCTCACCGTCTAACACTTATGATCCCATGGAGAGGTTGCTGAATCGGCGATCGCGCCAACCACTTTGTGTAGGACTGCAGATTTTCTTTCAGGGGGAACATGCATTTCCAATCTCTGCACAAGGGGAAATCTAAATGCTAAAGAGTAACTAAGAGAAACAGACATTGTCACAAAAATATGCATGTCACATAAAATTGGTACCCCACATAGTTTTCTATCCAAAGCGGCCCAAAGGTAGGTCTGTGGTCTTTCACAGCCTATCACGGAACAAAAAGGCCGGTGGTGCCGGAAGGAAAGCCTTTTCGCCAGGGGTAAAAGGAGGTGAAGTGCACCTTTGGCTTAATGATGACCTCCAAAAAATGGGTTTTCACGCTAAGCTGGAGAAAAAATAGGTTACGCCATGTTTTTAAAAATGGTGATCTCCAAAAAAGCAAAAGATCTTCACTCTAATTTGGAATAAAAACAGTTAACTTCAGCCTGTCGAAAAGAGAAAAGGTTTTGTAAAAACCAACAGTGGTTTTCGATCACAAGTCAAATAACCTTTTCAAAATCTTGCCCTCCCTTATCGACATAACGTTCCGGCACCCCTCAAGTAGGCACTCCTAAAACAGTGCTATTGCTTTACTATATATTGCCTACCAAATTTGTTGTGTCATCATAGTGCTTAATCTTTTGCAAAGGCTATTTTGTATGTTAGTCTTTGTATTTACTTTGCGAAAAAATAAGCGATTACGATTAGCCTACCTGACAAGCAATGATTGATTTTAGAAGCGACAATTTTACTGCTTGGTGAATTTCAGCATCGATTTCAGGATGATTTCATCACAAGCGTGTATTTATATTGATTTTGTTTCTCTGTAAAAAGGTGTTTTATACAACTACACACTCTTGAAAATTTTGATTAGAATGAGCCCAATTTTTGCCGTGCTGACTACTGTGATATTGCCTTTATTTAGTTAGGTTATGTAGAGTTATTGCTCTGCAGTATCCAGCAAGCTGGGTCAGGAACACGTCATTATGCGTGGATCAAACCGTAGCACGATGCCGGTCGCATTCTTGTCAACAGAAATCAAATAAATTGGGCAACTGGTAGTTGAGCAATTTTTTATTCACGCTAGGTGTCGCTAAAAAGCTAAATTTTTTTCTTCTTCCTCGAAAGAGTAAATCGGGTTGCTGGTTGTTAACCAATTTTACGTGTTGTTTTCCTTGATTTCGCAGGATCAGACGTGCTGATTCAGTGTATGTCTATCGCTACGATTCCGCTTTCAAAGCAGACTTATGCATGGAGCAACGTAGCAGTTTAAATTCCGAATACGCTTCCTGAAGAACATTAATGGCGCTGGATACAAATTTTCAAATCAGTTTAAACCACTGGTTCTCAACCGGTGGGCCATGGCCCACAGCACGTAAGTCGGGTGGGCCACAGACGTTTGCGTACTTCAATAATGGGTTTTCTAGCCGAATAAGATTGAGTTATAGCGGTGCATATGAACCGCCGTACGGACCAGCATCCATAAATTGGAGGCGCATTGACTTTGTTTTCTTTTGCAAATCTTCTCCGATTCCGCTCACGAACAGGCCACGGACTAAACGTGGGCCACTGCACATGGAAAAGGTTGACCACGGCAATAAACTGGGCCACGAAGATTTGTGGCTCCTCGAAGTGGGCTACGGCACGAAAAAGGTTGAGAACCATTGGTTTGAACCCAGCCTACTGGTGACTTTTGCAGAACGTAAACTATTGGCGGTTCCAGGGGGGTTCGGTCACGCTCTCAGTTGGATGTTAGAGCAAAAAGACTTGTAAAAACCACCAACATGTTTTTTCTGGCGATACGCCAAACATGATATGAAACATCTTTTTCAACGATCAGGTTATACATTAGTATCAGATCGCTATTGCGAGCAACAAAACGACTCAAATTTATTGATAACAGTGTGGAAAGCGAGGGACCTATACGCTCTTCAACTGAGTCAAAATACCAACACCTTGGGGACGTTATCACAGTTGAATTATGGTGTTGCCGTAGATGCACAGCTACAAACAAAACTATCAAAAAGCATTTTCTTAAAAACCAAAACAGAAATATTCTCTGATTTGCTGCGTGGGTGCTGATGAAACGGTATAAATTTGTTCAAAATATTCAAACCAACCGAGTTTATTTAAAAAGCATAAAAACGAAATTTATTCCCAATTCTTAGTAAAAAGAATAAAGCGAAAGTGCTGGAAAACATTTATTAAAATATTTCGCTTTTCACGTTTCAATGATACGTTTACTAGCATTTTGGCTTTGTTCTTTTCACTAAGAGTTTATTTTAATTTAAACACAACTGATGGAAAAGGAAGCATAAATTGTAATACAGCTATGAAATGTTTGTGCTGTCTGGGAGGAGAGCAAAGCGAACATTCGGTCATTCTATTCAAGCAATCACTACATCGAGTTACCCCTTTGATGACAGCTCGACTCGATGAGGCAACTGATTCTTTCTCACAAAAAATTTGGGATCTTTTGTAGAAAACCCCCGCCAAAAAACATCCCCGCCAAAAAAACACCCCCGCCACCGCTCTTATCCAGTTAGAATTTTTATTCATTGATAGAATTCAGCACTGAATTCAGCGATGTCAGCTAATACTTTGTCCTAACCCTAACCCTAAAATCTGCAGTACTTAAAACGTGGTTGGGGTGTTTTTCTCAAATCTCACATTTTTGCATTAGTAGCGGGGGCTTTCTACATAGCATACAAAATTTGTCAAAGTTTGTTTTGCATTATGGCAGAGCTGACGTAAGTTTACTAAACTGAAACCCTTGTTTTTGGTTGAATTTCAAAGTAGGTCTCTCTTCAAGATCAGCACATAAAGACAACCTCAATTAATGAGCTTCTTCCGAAATGCACGCAATAGCTCTGATCATTATTAAAGTTTTGTGTGGACTCTGAAACACCAAGTATGATCCAGCATTAAAAATTTGCCCCCCTCCAACGAATTTACTTCGTAGGCTACGCCCTGTTTTATTGTACCCATCGTATTGCAATGAAATTGACGAAAGATTGCAAATGCCGGAGCCATTTTTTGTAAAACCTTTTCTGACCTGAAAAGTTGTTTCCATAGTGTTGATATAACGTTTCCGCTATTTGTCAAGAGCATTTGACAAATTGGGTAAAACAAAAGTCTAACAAGTACCCTCCCCAATGAAATCAGTGAAACAAGATATTTATTTTTCACGTTCATACTCGAAATTCAAAAAAGCATAAAACAGAAACAGAAACTTAAACAAAGCTGTCAAAGAACGCAACAAAAGCCCGCTGTTTTTCACAAAAACACAATTCCTAGGTCAACTTGTCGCTCTAGGCCCAGGAAGGGTCAAACACAATAAAGCGCACGCTAAGAACTTTTTCAAATTGCGCAGGCGGGCCGATGAATGCGAAAAGGCAATTTATTGTTAAGATGTCTCAGCACCATTAGAAAATATGCCGCCGAAACAAAATGAAAAAAAATGATTCCCAAAATTTATTTTCATGCCATTATGAACGATGCAATTGGTGGTTTTCTCTATCAATTCATCAAAATTAGGTTTTGGTGTGTTAGCGACGATTCTCAGAACACATGTTGGTCAGTTAAATAGAATCTGTGGCGAGATTTGTTGATGTTCATTACACTGAATATTTGGTTAGATATGTCCGTGGAGCCAAACAACTCGTACATTCTCTTTGCCGTCGTCAGCAATTATAAGAGTTTAGTTTCACTTTGCGAAACACAAAATTGATCTGAAACACAAAATTTGTGAATTTGTGAAATTGTAAATTGTGAAACACAAAATTCGCCCTGTGAAACTAAGTGCATCGCTAGTCTCTTGCATTATCATAAGAGCTTGTGACCACTAGGCTGTAACGGCACTATTGTTCTAGCAGTTGCTAAACTTAGTGCGCCTGCGACAACCGCCACTCATTCACGAGCGATACGACTTTGCAGAGTACTGACGAACCTTCCACCAAGTGGATCTAGTATAGATCCCACAAGTGTGGCGGTCTAAGCTATGCTTTATTTAAAGCCTCTAGTTTCTTGTCAGTCACCAACTGCACTGAAGAGACCTGATAGGTCAAAACAGTGTCACTGTCTACAGTTTGCTAAGTGCATCGCTAGCCTCTTGCATTACTACAAAATTGATGCTTTTCCTTTCAAACGAAGCCACATTGCAAATCAATTAGCTCCAATTACAACCCTTCCAGAGCTTTTTTTAAGTCCCATGTCTGGTGGTGTGAGTTAATATCAGACAAATCTTGATTGCTGTCAAAATTTGAAAACCGGATGCAGAATTCTTTGCAGAAACTGTCTAAATGTTGTATTTATTTACATGTAGAGGATTCAAAATTCAAGATTCCTCAAAAGAAGGAGCTAGCAATATAAGAATTGCAGTGCAGAAAATCAGCATAGTTGCTGTTTCCAAAAAAAAGTTGTAAAATTCGTAAATTGCATTTAGCGGTAGTTGTTGCTGTTGCCGCAATGCAGCCCAGACTACTCACTAGCCCGAGTGACATTTACTGCTGCAGCCGAATAGCTTTGCAACAATGCGCTAAGTAGGTAGCCATGAACTTCCATCGAATCTATATGTAAAGGCACTTAAAACTATGCAAAATCTGGGACAAATTGACCTTGATATCCTCCGAAAAACAATGATAAAGATTGCTGGCAAGTTAACTGTGACGATGGTGACAATGTAATTTTACCATCGCGTGATTTAGAATTCTAAATCTTTTGATCAAAGTGAGCTAAGTTTTTTGTTTCTTTTTCAGTTTTGCGTGAACTCTGCACTTCAGCTGGGCTCAAGAAGCAGCTTGAATATTGCGTAAACTCTGCACTTCAGCGGGTTTCAAGAAGCAGCTTGAATAAAAAACCACTATTAGCCTTTTGCTACTCCTTGGTTTATATACGTGCATTTGTAATGCTATGTTTTTGCATTGTACAACACGCGTTTCGTGGGCAAAAATAAATCTGCCTATCTGTCTGAGTTTTTAGTAATTATTGGAGGAATCATTAAGTCCATTTGAGTGCAGGCCGCTTACACGTGCTTTAGGGAGCCTAGCAACTTCATACGGATTCATGAATTGCGTCTAAGAAGCAAATTTGAGGTATAATGAAAATTTTAGAGATATTTACTTGATCATTGAGTAACGGAGTCTGTCGTTTTGCCTCTTGGAGTCCAAAATGTGTCTGGACAAAAATGATACTCGTAAATCTTTTGTTCCACACTCAGTATTTAGAGTGATGTACAGCAGTGTTTTCCAGCTGTTTTAAGACAAAGTTCATACCGTTTGTTGAAAAAGTCACGAAACACACAACCAAGCAAAAATGGTGAAAGTGATAATCTGTAGCCTACATTGATGAAATACAGTTAGTTAATCATTCGTATCAAAATGTTTTTCATAACTTCTCTCGACACACTAATATGCTGCTGCACAGTGGTTGAAAAACACTGTTGTGGAGAATAAAACATAATGTTAGGCTCTGACCTGCTATAATGATAGGCAACTTTTTCACTCTATTGCATTGGTTCTCAAACTGGGACTGTAAAGGATTTTCAAGGTATCCGCAACAACTTTAAGTTATTGAGTTATCCACAAACTTTTAAAGACATCTTCATCAGTTACTGATCCAAAAAAATTGTTACCACATAAATAGGAGCAAATGACTCCCCTCCACAAGTTGCTCTTCAAATTAAAAAGGTGAAGAACAAACTGATGTGGTTCTCTATGAATTCCAACAAGTAACAGGGATCTACCAGGTTAAAAGTGTGAGAATCACGGCTCAATAGGCCAGCAATTCCCAATTCGTGTTCTACTTCACACCCCCGGCAAAAAAAATTTGATTTTCGCATCCCTTTTCCTTTCACTACAGTGAATCTATACTATCAAGCGCAATTCCGTCTGTGTTCGCGCGTGCGCGTGCATCTGCTTGCTTTAACTCTTCCGAAACCACTGGGAGTAAAAACATGAAATTTGGCACGTTTGGTCATCACTGTTGGTTGAACGTCATAAGGAAGTTGGTGACGTCAAAGTTGAAAATCATTTTTTTAATAGCATTTATTAACGGGGAAATCGATTTTGAGCTCAAACAACAGCCAGCACCCGACTTACCAACTTGCAAAAATTTCATCTCTTTATGGGTTAAGATGACGTCATAATCAACGATTGATAGTAAAAACTGTTTTTTCTATTTTTTCAAATGATACTGACTGCGGAAACCCGGTTAAAATCTTTTAGGAAACATATTGACAAGGTGCTTCCGATAGAAGAAATTCTACAACGATTTGAGCTGTATTGGCGACGCAACAAGCAATTTTTTATAGCATTTTAAGCAGGGTTTTCTTCGTACGCTTCAAAAAAGCTCTGTTTTGTCACAATGTTAACAACGTTCTAATGCTGCTGCTGCGAGTATCGCGAAAACAAGAGCAGACAGCACTGGGAGAGGCTCTACTCATTGTTTACTGTCATACTCAAACCAAATGTTAATAGTAAAGTCTATTGCTGACATGTTGCTTGTTGAAAAAGAGTGCTACATTATAGTACTAATATTAACCTATTGATGTAAATCTAATTTTTTAATAATGCAGTCGCAAGTACGAAAATTATAATAATTGAAATGTAGATAAACTTCAGGTGAGAACACCTTTGTACAGTCATCTCGCGCGCCTTACTAATCTTAACTCCTAACACACACTGACGATGTGTGGCAAAGTGGAGCAAAACGTCAAATTTTGGTGCGAAATCTTTTTTTCGTATATCAGTAGGAGAAATTGCACCGATGAAGGAAAATTTTTGCTTGAAGATATAGGTTAATCTGCCTATCGCATACAAGACATTCGGGAAGAGACTCGGCTCGCTTTGCTTTGGACCGGGACCATGGCACTTAGGTGCAGTGAAGACACTTGAGGCAACAAATATAATTACAAGGAAGGTTGCACCAAGTTGTGAAATAGGCTTACGTTGGGGTGCAGTTGTGTGGAAACGCAAGAGGACAGCCTTTCCACACTGTTTACCAATAACCTGGTTGGAAGATGAATATTTCTGCTCTGTGAGTTCCTACACCATTGTTAGCACTACATTTCTGGCCCTACCATTGGATAATTTAATTTCTGCAATCGTAAAATCAACGCTGTTACGTCGCCCAACTTTGTCTTTGTTGCCCTGCACTTGTTGCAAGCAACGAATAAAAGTTCGTAAAATGATTAAGTGTTTGTGAGTAAGCCGGTCTTAATTCAAGGTATGAGGGCATAGGGGCAATCGTCCCATCTATTAACAATTTTTTCCTGGCCTCAAATAAATTTTTAAGTGAAGCCGCCAAAGCCGACTGAACCGGTATTTCTAACCTAACGTAACTGACTCCTGGTAACCCTGCCAGGCCATGCCTTTTGAGCCGCCTAGTCAACAATAAAAACATTTTTGCAATAGTTGCTTCTAAATGGCACCATCTTCACTACGCGCACCACCAGTATTTATGGAGGGGGGTGGAGACATCATTATATAGTTATGGAAAAACAGCCAAAAATGGCGCGTAAAATGGTTAGTTCACACTTGCGAATATTTAGAAATAGTTTTTGAGAGAGCCGCAGCATTTTTGTAGAGTTGAAGAGCGTTTTTTGTAGCTCAACTTTTTGAAGCCAAAATTTTGCCCAATTTGCTTTCCAAATTAACAAAGACCTTTTTTTGGGATCAACTGTCTCAAAGCAAAAATTTTACCGATTTGGTCTGAAAATATATATTGGAAATTTTTTCTTTATTTATCTTTTCCTACAAACATACCGTATGGAGGGAGCATTGCCCTAAAGCCCTTCCCCTAAATATGCCAGTTTTTCTTCTTCCTTATCAGTGAATTTTTCTTTTGTTTTCTTTGTCTTCGGGCGCCTTTTGCTTGAAACCAGATGGAGATTTTTCGTTTTTCAAGTGATCTCGTCTCGTGGACTCCTAAGTTTACTCGGCACCCTCGTCGGAACCACTGAGCTACCAGTAAATCTTTTACCCAACTTATTGCACATGGGCACTTGAGCAACAAAACAAGCGAGAAAAAAGCCTGTGAACCACTGAATGTTGAATTATAGTGCTACCCAATGTCCTAGTCAAAAAGCGTCAAAAAACTTTATAATCAGTCGTTAGAATCTATTTTCCGAGACCGATCCCGCTTTGTGTTTTTAGATCACCATTATAACAAACAACATTGTAATGTTTGATTAAAGTTTCAACAATTTACTACACCTCCTCAACAGCACTCGAGTTAAGTTGAAGAGTTCTTGTTAAAGACAAAATGTGTTGTTTTCCTTTTTCGGGGTGAAAAAGA
This sequence comes from Trididemnum clinides, assembly GCA_963675345.1. Classification (NCBI taxonomy): domain Eukaryota; kingdom Metazoa; phylum Chordata; class Ascidiacea; order Aplousobranchia; family Didemnidae; genus Trididemnum; species Trididemnum clinides. The sequence continues at coordinate 16,621,542 of OY776302.1, forward strand.
AACAAAAATGAATAAATGTTCGTTCGAAACCGGTTTTCGTGTAGGATTTGTGGATATAACAAGTCAGAATAAGTTAGAAATGACTTTTTGTCATTGAAACTACGCTTAGCTTACAATTAGCTAAATAAACAAAGAAAGTTACATCAAAAATGCTTGTATTTCGGAAAAGTAAAGCAAGAAAGCTCGAGTACTGTAGGCCTACTTAATTGAATAGCTGTGAAGGACTTCAAGCTCATGTCAGCAGGTAGGGACTCGCCTTAGTGCCTATCAGGTAAACCGTATTCGTATTTAGGCTATTGATCAGTGAATGGCAAGCTGTGGGCCGCAGCCCAAATTTGGATCTATTAACACTCATGTTTTGTGGGCCCTATGCAGCTTGCAATTATGGGCCGCTTGGTACGTAGAAGAAAAGATCGCGAGGTTATAAAATTAAGCCTTGATTTAAGGTTGATTTTAGAAAAAAAGGTCATCGCCTTTGTAAAACAGTATAATACATCAATTTAAACAGAAATTTTGCGAAAGCTCAAGAAAATTAACTTCCCAGAAGTAGATCTTTATAAAGCAAAAAAGGTTTTCTGCAGTTCAAAATGTCTCACCCCTCAAAAAATTTGTCTTTAAATATGACTATGTCCATGTGTTGGAGAGACTTTACTTCCTGTACGATAGCTTTTTGCAACAATGTAGGAATTCCTCCATGGAGATGAATTTTTAACTTTACCGAATAAATTTCTTTATTTTGGAGTCACGAGTCAAAATTCCATATTTTCTGAATTTTTTGCATGGAATAGAACACTTTTTCTTCAGTTCTTTGCATGCACTTAGACTACTTAAGGTTTATTCTAGTTGCCTAGCAGTGTCATGTTTAAAATGATTTATACCCACAGAAATCCAATAAATATTTTATAGTTTAACAATGTAGCCTACACATTTTAGACATACGTAGTTTATTCTTGCTCAATTCGAAAACCATAAGTTGCGAAAAATAAATACTTTTGAGCTAATACATTTGTAAAAGGCCCAAAAAACAATAATTGGTTTTAAAAACGTGCTGAGAAGAAATAGCTCAAAAAATAGTTGGAAACCACTGGTTTAGTCCAAACTGTACAAACTTTACCGGATTATAAATCGGTCTAAGGTAAATAATCTTGCATTGAAGGTCAGGTGGCAACCTTTGCAGTAAAAAATTCGAGCGAATTTCTTGTGAATAACTAACGGCTTGCATTCGAAAGATGCCGCCTTCGCAGAGCTAATTCTAATCAGGTACACGAGGGGTGTTGACAAAAGAAAATTTCGGGAACAGGCCGACATAAAAAAGTTGTTGGATAACCTTATATTTTCTTCTCATTTAACTGGAGATTAACTTTTTTGATAAGGGCTTTTTCTGTCTTCGTCCCAAAAGGCCTTTATTTCTTGGTAGGACTCAAAAAGTATGAACAACATCAATTCTTTGATCGGATTTAAAACCTTTTGTAACATTATAAGCCTGAAAATTTAGAGATATGGTCATGCTGCCCCAAATTTTTTGGTTTTTGATGTTGCCAAATTGTTGAATTTCTTTAAAAAATACCCTTTCTTGTTTCTGAGGTAAAGTGACATTACTGGAAAGGAATTTTCATTTCCTTTAGCTTTCGTTAATAATGCCCTTGGTCCAGATGCCAGCGGCCTAGAATCAACACGTCAAGGGAGGAGGGTTTCATCGGCTACTTTTGCACCGATGCAAAAGAAGGAGAGAGGGCGAATTATCACAATTTTAAAAGGGTGAGCTTGGAGCAAACGCTTTTCATGTTTCATGTGAAAATCATCACTGCCCTCGTGAGAATAAACAAAATCGGTATTTTTTGTACAAAATACTAAATAGGAAGTCGTTAAAAAACAATTACCGCTTTGCCTTGATCTAGTTTGAAAAACGTGGCGAAATTATCTAGTAACAGAGAAAGTTCTATAATGATCGAACAATTTCCAGCTAGATATGAGTGTCACCTTTGAAGCAAAAGCAATAAACAAACCATACATAACAGAGTCGGTAATTTGCTAGTCGTACAATTTGTTTCTGCAATTAACTTACAAAAGCTTTAAAACGAAGAGCTAGTTAAAGTTCAGTGATGTTACGGTTTGCTGAAGACGTTGTTTCGAGCTCTTACATTCGCGTTTACAGGCTGGCACCACTGCAGCATTTCCTAGCACCAAGGTATCTTCCTAAAATAAATTGTGTCCCTATTTGAACCAGTGCCCAAATGTCCCTTCACAAACTCGTCAGCACCAGGCTCATTAACAATCAAGTGAGACGTCGCTTATTTCTCAGTTTGTTTTGAGTTATGTGTGTTATTGACAAAGGTAAGGTCTTAGGCCTGGCTTACGGTTTAAAAGCTGGTTTCATATTTGTTGCTGGTTAGGTATATGTAGTAACAGCTTACATGCAGACACAAGATGGCGTCTTGCACTGTGTTTCCTCACTCAGCGTTATTTACCTTATGGTTGTGTTTGTCATGTCGCACAAGCCAATTGTGTTTTCAGAGCAAACGGTGGGAGTGATGTCACAATTGTTTTAAGCAAAAGTAATTCCGTAAGTTGGTAACATCAACGCAATTTCAATGAGTGGTCAACTGTCTGTTTTTTCCCAGGGTCTTAAACTTTTTAGTTTTGACATCATTACGATCACTTTTAGGCGATGCCCCTTTCTAAATCAATCTCAAGACATTAGTTTTTTCCCGCCTCCTGAAGATTCAAAATAGCCTATGCCTCTGGCACTTACGAGTCATAACTTGAATTTCCAATTAACCTGCAAATGTAAATGGATCGCATTTGAGCTTCACGATCCATTTGATCCGTATCTTAAATAATTTATTCTCTATCCCAAATTCCCAAGCCGTAGAGATCAATAATTACGCAGAGTTATTAAAAAGGATAACAATATTTTGATAATTTGTCTGACACAATACTGCAGCTGTAAAAAAATGGAAAGTTGCTAGTTGCAGCATGCTGAGCGATTATAAAGCAAAGGACCAAGAAATATGGAGAATAATGGTCTGCAGTGGGGTCACTTAAATGATAATAGCCAAAAAAAAGAAAATCAAAGACAAGAGAGGTTGAGGAATGTTTAAACAGTTGAGGGGAAGCAGCTCCCATAAAACTGTCTAAAGCTCTAAAATAGGTTAATTATAAACACCGCTTGCATGAGAAAATTCGCTAAATCCTTGAGTTAAAGTCAAAATAGCAGCAAATCGTTTTTAAACTTTGTAAAGCTATTGCTAACAAGTTAGAGCGTTGTTTTGTAAATACCTGCGAGAAGGCAAACAAGTTTAAAAGCCACCTCAAGATTTTTTTTTGGTGGTGGTTGGCCCAGGTGGGTGAGTATACCTCCTGGCATTTTCAAGTTCCTCACAAACGCAACGATTCTGCATTAGCCCTGGTTGAGGTTTAAAAGCAGCTTGTAAAGATTTGCTGCGGCTTCTTGATAGTACAAGCTGAGGACTACCTAGGGGCGTACGCAGAAATATTTTAAGGGAGGGGGCGTAAATGACTTTTTGCAAACTAAACGCGACAGTTGAATTTCGTAATTCATGATGTTTCCAGTATTCATGTAAAATCGCGGTGAAGACTTTTCTTTTGGGAATCTCGGGAATCAACATTTTCAGAGCTGTTCTAGATGATTTTTTGCTACCGTTTCAAGCTAAGTGACTGAACCAAGCCCGTCGCGGACCCACTGATAACTACACCACACCGTCGGTAAATTCAGAAGATACAAACGAAAGACTGGAGACACTCGAACCGTTACGGTTCAACAGACTGGTTGTTGAAAAGTCCCAGTAAGCTGTAAAAGTTATACCTGTGTTTAAGGAAGACGCGCCGTGGTGAACTGGCCTTCCACGTGGCGATGGCAAATTGCGAAGATTAATGAGCCCTTAATACCGGCAGCTATCAGCTAATCAATAGAGGACGTGTAATTGAGACGCGGAGTGCTTATTCAATATTTCGTACATGCTTCGCCTTTCAAAAATTCCAGCGAAGTAAAACCGGACCAAGAGGCCGTGGTCTTGGCGGTGCCAACTCTCGCATACTGTAAATTCTAACTAAAAATGAGAATGAATTTAGGAAAGAAAGCCAAATTTTTTAAATGTTGAACGAAGATATTTTTCTTTTCGAAATCTATTCTTACTTTTCAAGTAACAATTTGGTTTGTTAAGTGTTAAAATAAAAAGATAAATTTAGAAGCTTGCTCCACTTGCGTGGTTAGAAGCAAATTTTGGTAGCGCCCAAAATATAACAATTCATTTCTTTTTGTTTTGTGATTAACTTAATTATTTTCGTCTCAAAATACTTCATTTATTGATTAAATTCAAACAAGTTTAGTTGCAAGTCCCCTATCCCTCCCCTAGCTACGCCCATAACTTATTCTAAGTATACCTGAAAGTGAAGGAATCCCCCTTGTCAGTATCAGTTATGGTTCTAGTATTGGTCACCCAGCAGCGTTTATAGAGTGTCCAGAAAATACCTAGCAGTCCCCGAGCTTTGATTTTTTCAAAATGCCGCGCACTGATTTAAATTTCGAAAAAATATCTGGCCTGCACCTCAATTTTCCCTGCAAACATTTATGTTAAGCAAATATTTAAACGTCCTCTAAAAAGAACAAAAACGATCATCATTTCACCTAAAAAGATCCAATACCGGGCTTGGGTCAGCCTCTCAAGTTCTCAACGCCCCCTTTGGTGTAAGGTTCTCTGGCGGCACCAATAGACCTACATCTTTGTTATTGGTCGTAGTTTACACTTGTACAATTTGCAAACACACAGCTTGTCTTTTGCCGCTACCTACTTGCAGAGCAGCATCGCTGCTACAACTAGTGAGGGTTTTTAACGAAAAAAGCGTTCAACAAAACTTTTGCTAACACTTGTGCACACTTTGGCCTTAAGCATTGTTGCCTTTGGGTCAATGGCGTAGCAAGAAAAAATATTTAGGAAGAATATTTAAAAAAATTTTTGCCATTCTAAGAAAAGGTTTTATTTTGATGTTTATGTTTTATAATTTTTCAAGAAAATTTGCTGTACATTCTGAGTAGATTTTGAATGATGTTTTACAAAGGTCAGTCGATGAGATTCAAAGTTTAAGAGGAAATCGTAACAAACAATACAGGTGTTGCAATTCGCAAACGCGCTGTGCCGCAGGTGAGCAATGTTCTTGTAAGAAAAACTGCTTAAATGCGAACAGGGCCAAAGACGTAGTGATAGGCCCAAGGCCTAAGGTCAGTTTTAGGCTCAAGTGCTTCTCAGTGGCTACGCTTGGGATTTGCGCTGCAGTTGCTGTATCGCTTTTGCCGGGGTTGCCGTCGTGGGTAGGCTCGGTAGGCCAGGCCAACGTACTTTTTTTGCTAGGATAGGCTAAGGTAGGCCCAGTATTTATCTGTCCTGCTGGCATGTCCACTCGATTTGTGCTCAAACAAATAAGTGGTTGTTATTGTTAAAGTAGCCAATTTGGAATTTAAACTCTATTTAATATAGTCACTAACATATAACTCCAACACCACGTTTCCCAAACTCTGATCCGCGGACAACTAATGGTCCACCAACGGCTTCAAATAGTCCGCAAAAAATTAGCCAAGAATCAGCTATAAAGATCAATTTTATTAAAAGTTTTTTAAATAAACAAGGGTAGCTACTGAAGGAGTTAAACTAACGACTTTGCAATTGTGACAGGCGCTTTAACAACGCTTAAATTTGCTGCACCACGCCACGCTGTGTGTGTGTGACCTAGTAAGTTTACTGACTGTTTACGTATTTTGCCATGCTACCGAAATTGACGGAAACACTTTATGAAGGAGAGATGGGAATCTGGAGGGCTTTGCCCCCAGACGTTTTTCTAAATCTATTTATACTGCAGCTGGATAGAACCTACCCACTTCTTTTTTAGGACGCCCACTTCTTTTCTAGGTTTTGCAAGTAATCTATCGATTGCTTGCTGTAAAAGTTATTGCGCCGTTTGTCAAAGTCTTAAATAACTCGGTTGTTGTAAACGAAGTTCAAAATAGCAGATATTTTTGTCAGTTAATTTAAACAGGTCATTGAAAAAATACAGTCAGTTAGATTTTATTTCCACCTTGTAAATTTTTCAAGTTTTCTCTTCTCAGTCAATCGGTAAAGTGTTGATCTTTATCATCGTTAGGTTAACGTGATCCTACTACCTTTCCCCTTCATCTCTGGTAACTTGTCAGCCAGCTCATAAGCTCAAAATAATCTTGTATTACCGGTATGATCATACGTAAAAAAGCAAATGTCAGAAGTTTGGGCGGTAAATAACTTTCGAGCTATCTCTTCAAAAACAAGTCTCCTGACCCGACTAATCTACCCATTGTCGTGAGCTGGTGATGTTGTTAACCATACATTGAATCGGTGATGGCTGTTATAAGCAAAAGGGAGCTACGCTTGAGACTTCTACCTTGAAACCGCAGCAATCCGGCCCTTTGCTGAAGGCGTCAGCGTACATTGACAGCCTCAGAACATTTTTGGCACAATATTCTCTTTTGACCATTTTGTTTCATCTTTCCCTCATCCCTTTCCCCAGTGTTCAACTGTCATCTGCTGCAATTCTGAGTTAAAGACTCACGCAGCCACATATGAAATGAGTTTTTGCAGCAATGAAAAGTTCGCATGAAGCTAGGAAGAAGACCAGGTCGAAAAACAGCAAAAAGAGTTTTCGAGGTTTGCTTTGTTTTCTTAGTCGAACTTAATCTAGTCTGGTTAGTGACTGAAGTTTGATCTCATTAGAGATTAAAGACTTTTACGATGAGTTTTGCGATATTTTCCCGACCTTCCTCTTTACGAGCAACTTTCAGTAACGCTTTGTAGGTCACGTAAAATGGTGATTAACTTGACGTTGGTGGCATTTTTAGCGTGAAGCTATTTGGCTTTTGACTTTGGTCGTTTAAACACAGGTGTACTTCTTCAACCGCAAGCACAGTATTTGCTGCTGAGGACAAAAAAGGGCCTATGATATGATATTGGTTACCAACGGCTCCGGGGGCCCCACTATTGCAGGACCTATTTGGAGACGATGCTCAATCTAGAAATGTTTTTTTAATGATGACTTTTATAGAACTCACTTTTAGTGGTTTTACTTAAACGAAGAAAAGAATGGGGCTGAAATTGATTTTATTGGTCAGGAAATTTTGTTTGTGGGGCACTGGATACACTCTTCCCCTTTGGCAACAGCTGGAGAAGTGAGAGGTTGGGACACAACCGATATGAAGCTTGTAATTACAGCTCTTCGAATTTGTGAAGCATTACGCGCAAGCATCCAATATACACAATTTGGTCAAGCAATGAGCTTATGCTATTTCTCCAATTGATAGCTCCAATCAGTTTTCAGTTGCACAAGATTTTGTAGTTATATTAAAGCGCAGCGCATTAATCGTGCTCTACAGGTGGTATACCGATTGATTTTAACAGCATATAGTCAAAAGATTTAAGTTCATTAATTTCTGCGTCATAGACAAATGTATCTAAGCGTTGAAGCCTCTAAAAGATGGAATGTGCTGCTAGCTATTGATCGAAAGCCAAGTTCTTTGCCGCCTGCTGCACGCCGCGCGTCACTGTGATTGTCCGATATTTCTGCTCAGTTGAAAGTAAGCCTAAGTATAGGCCTACTTGACAGTCTCGGCATTTGCAGCCGCTGACAGTTGACAGCTTGATCGTAACCCCACAAGGCCGTAGTTTAGTAGAAATTACTTTGCAATTGTCTAATCAAGTCAGGCTATAGGCCAGTGGTTTCCAATCATTTTGTACTCACAGACTTCTTTTAAACAAATCATCAGTCATGTGGACCCTTACTTAAATTTTATTTGCAACTCAGTTAACATGTCGTTAATCCGTATGCTACAGCTACTCAACTACTGCAGCAAAGTAAATTAAAATTGTATGCTTTCTCTACACCAGACCGTCAACCTTGCGGCCAGCGAGCTAAATGTGATCAGCTGCACCCGTTTTGCTTGTGTGGTCCACGTCGTGCTTGCTCCTCGTGCTTGCAGTAGACCTAAGAAATGATAAATTCGCTAAATGATTATGATACCATAAACTAACAGCTTTCAGTTCAATAGGTACAGAATTACCAGCAGTGGTGTGGCAACCCAAAGTGAGTCCCTCCCTGAAAGTTTTCGTGAGGAAGGAAAGAGAAGCCCATACTATCGTAATTTTTAATTGGAACTTAAAAGCGTTTACATTTTTTTTGCAATCAATTAGTTTCCGATTCTTAAGTCCTCGTGTATTCAATCCAAGTCGAAATTCAAAACCCTTTTTTTTCAGATAAACTTTCCCCAACAATATTCTTTGAGGGGGTCCACCATACATGTGTCTTGGCACGCTCCATACCAGGATAGGAGGTAGGGGAGGCGGACGGTCCCCACGGCCCTAAGCACGAAGTTGCTTAGTCTCAAAAATTCAATTTGAATAAACATTTATTTTAGTAACATACTTAATCATTAAAACCAGGTTTACAAAGAGAAGAAAAGTAAATGAGAACATTTAGCTTTATACTATCAATGTAGCCCCAGCTTAAACGGAGAATACCTCAAATCTAGGGGAGGTAATTTTTGGCTATAGTTGCAGGGGTGGATCTACCAATTTAGTTGAGACCTCTTTTGTTTGGGAGATCAAACGAAAGCAATTGCTTTGTATAATTTGGTCATGTGCATCTTTTTTTCTTAATTTCTCGACTTAAAAACTTTTTTCGAGATGAAGTAATCGAAGGGGTTGTATTGAAATGCTGAAAATCTAGGGGAAGCTGCAGCCCTTTTAGCCCTTAAACATCTGCGTCTATTGCCCTCAGCATCAAGTGAATTTGCTTTGGGTGTACAATTTTAATTGCGTTAACCCTATTTGAAATGTAAGATATGGATACTAAAAGTGTGCAGGTTGTGAGCATCAAAATCATTTCACTGTTGTAGAATAAAAGACTACTGCTGATATGTACAATATTTTAAAGTCATAGCAGATAATGTAGTACATTGACGACATCAATGAAGTACTTACCTCATTGCTAATTGTAGAAACAATCAAAAACATATGATGAAAACCAGTACCAAACCAACAAGAAGAGCGAGTGCTTTTGGCTTTATCAAAATTAATCAAAGCAATCACGGACCCTATAAACCTTTTCGCAGACTCCAGGTTGATTACAGTTACTATGAGCTATACCCTAGCACTGAGGTGTCCAACCTACGGCTCACCGAACTGTTAAATTGTACTCAAAATTTGCTTGAAAGTTTTGGATGGTTTCATCACTAAACCGAAAAAAAGGTGAAGACTTTCTCTTTTGGTCCTTGGTTTTTTTCAAAGCAACACTTCAACTGATTTTTACGTAAGAACCTTATTTGTTGTTAGTTGTCGGTTTTTTTGCCGACACCCTTGGCCCCAAACGCCCATACAAAAAATTCGTAAGTGCTTACGCGTGCCCATAAAATAATTTCGTAATTTGGCTCATTTGGAAAAAAGGTAATGCGTCCCTGCCCTAGTGGATAGCTAAAGAGATGCCCCATATCCAAGAAGACCTGTTTCATAACAGAAAACATACTCTCACAACTCACATAGGTAGATCTATGCGCTTTCAAACATTCAGTCCATTTCCATTGCAGTATCATTTGGTTTTGGAAATCGAACTGTGCTAACTTATTTTCAAAAGCTCTATCGACAGCCGTTTTCTTGAAAGTCATTTATCGGCCATAAAAACATTTTCAAAAGCCGCATGCTACCTGCGGGCCCGCAGTTGGACCACTCTGTTTAAAGTTCCTATTGTGCTACAAAAATTACCAGCATTTTTGTGGAATTTCGCCTATTACCATCTTCTTCTTCCCCCATATGCACTCCAAACGCACATTTTTGAGCTTTCAGCGTAAGCATTAACTTATAATTTGGCAGCTTGGAATTTCGCTAAGTCGGTGTAATGTAAACACACCTTGTAATGGCGCTTCTGCAAGACCGGCACCATTCAGGTCTGCAAAATTTCAAGACCACATTCAGAGTATCTGAACTAAAAAAATAGGCTGTGTATGTTGCCCAGTCTTTTTTTTGTCTATTTTTAAAGCGCCTACCTTCCACCTCATTTGTTCAAACGAAAGACCTAATTATCCTTCAGAGAATTCATTTTCTTTTAATGAGATCATTTTCTCTCTACAAGGCTTGCTGGGCGCTAAAACGTTTCGTTTTTAATGACTCAATACAAGACTTTTGCCTTTTTTTATTGGCTTTGCAAAGGTTAGTAGAGAGCAGCTGCTACGTTATCAGCAACCAATGTAGCCCAACTTAAGCAAAAAGTAGCAGTTTATGTTCTTCAGTTTTGAATAGAATTTTGAAAATACATTAATTCTTCTAGTTAAAAAGTGATACGCCGATATAGCAGGGTAGCAAGGATGTTGATTCGGGAAAGAGGGGGAACAAAAATGTCTTTTAACATGCAAAAATGTTTTCCGATTTCAGGGGGGGAGGGTAAAAAGATCTTTAATAAGAAAATTTCTCTCAATTCTCAGTTCTTTTTAAACTTCGGTAAAATATTCCTAAGCAAGAAAATTTCTTTGGGGGAGAAAGGAAGCCAGTGTTAGGTTAGGGAGGAGTGATCACAGGGTGCCCATGATCAGAACTTTTGATGAAAAAGGCGCCCTTAATATCGAGACCAAATCTTTTTGCTTAGAGAACGCCCCACAATTCATGACGCACTCAGCAATTAGCGCCCTTTTCAACATAGGTGCGCCACACTCCCTACTAAGCCTTATCCGGCCCTGATGGGAATATATTGCTTTTGTCCTCCTTCTTTACCCACGCTCCGCAGTACAGGTACTAAACGTTTTAATCAGCTGGGTATACAGATGCAGTCAGAGGTGTGCAGAGAACATCCAAGTCAGAGATGGTGAAAGTTTTCATTAAATAGATCACAAGTGGGATTTTAATAAAGATAAAAGGGAAAGTGAATCATGAATGCAACAATTTTGTGGTTGATTCTCTAACAAAAGATGTTCACTTCTAACTACGCCCAATTTTCCCAGCTGTTGCAACTGAATTTAAAAAAAAAATCTCTTTACTTCTATGTCAGCCAAATTTTGCGGCTTATCTCTGAAAAAAAGGTCCTGACAATGAAAAGTTCAAGAGTCTGGTACCGTGATAAGTGGTAATAACTCTACAAGTTGGTCACTCAAATACCGGTGGTGGGTCAGTGGTTTACCATTTCGAATCTAGGGCTAGCCTACACACTTCGCGCCTCATTTCAAAGCTGATTTAGAAGACGATACTTATGCTTTTTTTCCTTAACAAGTGTCCGACTAGCCTTTGCAAACCAAATAGTTGAAAACTACTCGATGGCACATGTGTGTTTTTGAAATAATCGAGCCCCTAAATTGTGGTAAACATATTCTAATATTGTAATAAAATAAAACAAACCCAAATGCTGAAAGTACTCAAGAGGAAATCATTTCTCAGATAGCTACGCAGTTTGATGTCGAAATCAAAGGCCTAGATATACCGTAAATTAATACAGGCTGTTTTATTCAAGTTGCATTAGATTTCTCAAAACTAGGAAAGTAAATCTTTTTTAAGCGCCAGTTGGCTGTTTTAAGCTATTATATGATTAAGTCATAATGCGTTTGATGCTGACTCAACTAAACCTTGATAATAATCTTTTTTACAAAAATCCGTCTACCTTATGGCCGAGCTTTAGGTTTAGGTCGAGCATCATTGCATTACTGCGTAAAATACTTTGCTTCTGGTAACATCATAGGACAAAATATTAAATTACACCTTCAAATGCAAAAAAAATAAGATTGAAATGATATCCAAAAGTGCAGAATCACAGCAAAACTGATAGCATAATGAGGTATAAGCTGGCTCTAACGCTGATAAATTTAGATAAAGATACTGCGTTTGAGCTCAGCAGATAGCTGCTTTTTAAGAGACCCCAAACAATATCCTGGAAACTAAGCAAACAAGGATAGACGGTGAAGATGTAAGCAACAGTTTTTAAATTTTTAAACTTCAAGCATGACTGTATTTTGAATTCGAATTAGAAAGAGGAGGTGACCAAATTCAAAAAGTTATTTCCAAAACTTCTGAGGAGAGAAGGTATTTGGAAAGAACTTGCTTCTGAAAAGATAGATAAGAACTGGAGATCCCTAAATTTCTGGAAAAAGTATCTATACATTTACTATGAGGATTAAATCCTTTTCTTCACTTATATACAACCTTAAACAAGCACCGGCATTTATTGAAGTTTTGTACCTCTTTTATCAGTTTAAAGATCTCTAAACCTCATGTTCCCCAAATATAAAATTTCATTGCGTTGTTGCGTGTAAAATGTGTGCTGACTAGTATTAATGGTGTCGATTTATTGACAGGGTCTATATGCTGTTGAGTAAAACTGCTAGAAAACTAATATATATATAGACATGTTTACATAGGCTATTCTGGGCAATGCCAGCATGCCAGATATTCAGGCAAAAAAGATTGGATAAACTCATACTGAAATTTAAATGAAATAATTTTTCCTAAACCTCCCACTCCAGCTACAAATTTCCGGATCCGCCAATGCATGATTTCGAAGGCAACTTGAATACTGTACTGCAGTAAAACTAAATACTCAAAAGGTGATTAAGTTCAGTTTAATCAAGAAAATTGATGCTTTTGCTGATATCGTTAGTCTCATCTCTATTAATCAGTAGATAAATTTTGTCATTAGATATTGAAAATCGCTTTTGAGTGAGTCAAGAATAAACAGTAAAAAAAACTTTTATCACAATCTATTTTAGCCGTATATTTTGTGTTCGGCTGCCCTAGCGTCAAAAGTTAGGCTTTCAACTAAACTTTCGCGCGCCGATGCAAAAAAGGCCTCAGCTTTACTGCTCTAGTAACCTACTAATTGTATTTCGTAAATAACAAAACTGTTTTGACTGTGCTGTCTTTAGCTATTTTAATAATTTATGTCTTCTAAATATTTTTTTGAAAATCGGTACCACCAGCCGGTGATAAAATTTGTAAATTTCAAGCAAGAAAAGATCTTCTATGATTAAAGCTGTATGTGCCTGCAAGTTATTGATCAAAATATAAATTTGAATGAGGTTTTGATTTACTTGTTATTTTTTAAATGACGCAATGTCCTTCCCCTTAATGTGCTTCGATCTTTTGTATCGATAACCGCGGGGCTGTAGATTTTATTTGCGAGTTGACTTTGAGAAGGGTTGTCCTGTGGAAGTAGGCCCTAAAATTCTTCAAAGATTTCGTTGGGGGACGGAAAGAAGTAGCTTTTCCACAATGTATGATTTACTCTTTTATGAGGGGCTGAATCTCTAAATAACGATTTCCGTTGAAGTCTGAAATTATATTTTGAGCGGCTTACTTTTGCTAATTGCAGACGTTGTCTTACACATACCTTTTTGCCAAAAAGAAGGCAAGAAGCTGGTTGTTCGATTTATGCATTACACATCATAATTAAATAGCAAACTTTTGTGTTTAGAAGCGGATTAACTTTTTGCAAATCCAATAATTTTGTCCGCTTTTTTTGCAATTCTATTTTGAAATGTATTGAATTACGCAAATGGCAAATCCTGTACAGAGAAATGAAAGGCCATTTTAAAACTGAGGTAATTCTATCTTAACTAACCACATACAAACATAGCTTTGATGAATCGGGCGGCAAACACACTGCAAAAGCCGTTAGAAACTTGATACTATAAAGCATTGTGGTAAGTTGATTTCAAATCTTTGGGGATTCTATATGCCTTGTGCAAACAATTAGCTTCACGATTTCCCTAACACCACGTTTTAATTACTTCGTAATTACTGTAGAGGGAGAAAAGAGGATGGGGTAGCGACTTCTTTTAAGATGTATGTAAGCCCAGTTTTTTGAAACGGCTCCTCTTGCTAACCTGTTTTTAACAAATGTTTTAATATCTTCTCGTTTTCTATTAGTACCATAACGAATCCGGACTTTGGCGAACTGTCACATCAATATCACGACTATGAGCTGATTTTCCCGGCTTTGTTGATTGTGGTAGATCGAAGTTTCAGAGGAACGTGATTTTTTATTCTATCCTTTCTTTCCTGACCTTACAAGGATTCTATTCCTTTCCTTCCAATCAAGCTACATACAATAACGATGTAAGCACGCAACGACGTATTCGAAATTCAACCGCGACAACCATTATTTATTGTATTCATTATTAAACATTTCCAGCATAATCTGTCTCTGAGCTGTTATTATTTTCAAGCTTATTTACACGCACTTGTTTTCATTTATTCTAGCGTTTCTGCTACAGGTGTTGTGTACGTTTTACTGTAGCCAGCAACGCTTGTCAGGTGATGCGCTAGAATAACGAGCAAATTCGTTAGTCAAAACAGATTAACTCAAGGATAAAGATACTTCTAAGCTTTAAAGGTGTGAAATAGTCAATATTGGCATTAAGTTTTGACTATTTTTGGTTAAATGTACTTTTTGAATAAGAAGAAATTTTTTAATAAAATGATTTAATAAAAATTGTTTATCGCTGAAGCCTAAACATTGGCTGAATCCATTACTCAAGAGTTTTGTTGAATGGTTATGTTTTTGGTTCTGAAAACAAAACATGAGATGCTGGATCACTTTTTGCTTTTGATACACAAAAATGTTGAATTTTGGAACCTTTCGCCCCAATTTTTCTAAAACCTTTTGAAAAATAGGTACAATTGTCTGGAATCGTCGCAGCTTTATTTATTTGGCTTTCACCTGATAGATGACTGGTTTTAAGAAAATGTTTTGTCCACTTTGTTAAATTGGTGACTAACAGCGCAGAACAATGGTCGTAGAAGTCGTTGTATTTGGAGTAATGTTTTACGAATGATTCGTAAACCAAACAAATCAAAATTCAGTCAATGAAGTACAGGTACAGAGACGATAGATGAATTACAGGTATCGGGGATAGATGAATTACAGGTATCGCCGAGAAAAAAAGATCGTGTTACATACACGTGGCATGAACAATGATGAATTACTACGTACATCGCAAAGTTTTAGCAGAATAACAATTTTAGGACAGCAATGTAATCTGAGGTCTCTTGAAAAACTATTTTTCACACCCAGTTAACTACTGGGTACTTAATTTTGACGTTAATGGACCAAACTTTTTCTGGGGCGAAATTTCAAGAAGTGCATGGCATATTCTATAGTGTTTTACTCTTTTTAACTGCAATAGTTTTAGCGCAGCACATGCTGTATTCCAATTACGGCCGAAAAAAGTTAGCACCGCTGAAAAATTTTTATTTTTGTACGTTTCTTGCTCTACATTTGTCTCAGCTGAGCGCCAAGCAAGAGAACATGAAAAGCAAACATCAGCTTTTACTGTTTTTGTGCGGATCGACCGGGAAATCGAGCGCAGGTCAATATGACGCAAATCGAATACTAGTTTCATTTTTCTTACATACTACCAAATGAAAGAAGTGGAGTTGTCAGCTGGAAAGGATTAGAGAAACTGAATTTATTTTCCATCAGCCGCTATTACAGTAATTAGGACTAAAGTCATATTTGCCAGAGTTGCTAAGTGCCAGTGCTGATGCACAGCATATTAATATCCCAGCTTTATATCACTAAAATTGATTATAATATTTTGAGAGATAGAAAATCGATAATTTTTTGAACCGAATGATTGTGGTATCGACTTCATTAAAGGGTAGATAGGTACCGTAGGAAATATTGATTTAACTTGTCAAAAAAATAAATTTTTAGCTCATCAACTCAGTTTGATTACTTTTTGGCACCTACCACCATTTTTCCATTACGTTTAAAAGGTTTACGGCGAACCAGATTTCTGCTGCGACAGCCAGGATAGTAAACTCTGTTGGTTAAAATTACGGTTGTCACAACTAAAGGCTGGTTTCCATTATGCGAGGATTGCAGGCGTGACACGAAAAATTCTTTGTTTCACGCTACGCCTGCAATCTACACCTTATGGAAACCAGCCTTAAAGTCTTATTAACAGAAGAAGGCGTTTGGCCTCGTATTTAGTGAAGGCTATTTGTGTGTGAGCGTTGCTGTAGTTCTTTAGACCACGTTTAAAGCAAGATGGCCTTTTCAGGAGGCCCATTTATCTTGGTAACCAATTTAGAAAAACTTTTTGGAACCAGATAAAATTTCCTTCTTTGGTAAAACTGATGAACTGCCTGTAGTTACTCCTTTTGGAAAACTATTTGACACCAAAAACGCCGCATCTTAAAAACCTTATGTTGACATCAGCCTTCGAGTAAGGGCGTGTCCGACGAGAAGGAAAATCAACCAAAAGCAAACAAGGTCATCAAGTAAAGGCATCAGATACCAGGCATCGGATGGGAGGTTTAGTTGAACCTCCTAGTTCGATTTTCTGTGTTCTTGCAATACTTTATTGAAAGCGTTATAAAAATAAGACGGTCATGTTTTTCGTTAAGATGTTTTCATTGTATGCTAGCGTTGTTTCATGACATTTCACGTCATCATATTAGCAAACACACCTGTCAACACAAGTTATTTAATTAGGGCTATTGTCCTGAAGTCTATCTAATTGTGATGCTACAATTTACTTATGACGTATGATTGATATACATAGTTGAAACCAATTTGACGGCAACGATAGTTGGGTGGAGTAAGACGTTAGTCCAGTAATTGAGAGATCGTTTGAGAAATTGAGAAATTGAGTTTTTGTGAGCGTTCTGCGGTGCTGTGCTCTCACAAAAAGCACTTTCCGACTGTTTTCTCTGCCTGGCTGCTGTTTCCTGATTGAAAGGCTCTTTGCTGGCAGTGCTGCGGCAACCTTGAAGCAGGTCTTAACAACTGTAAAATCAATTTGTTCAACCGCAGTCAGTCCGCAGTCAATGACGGAAAAACACTGGCTGGTTCTAAAGGTTTCAACAGGATAAGAAACGCGGATTTTGAGTGACTGAAGCACGTCTTCAAAAAAGTCTTTCACCTCAATTTGAGTGCGTCTTTCAAAAAAAGAAAGTTCTTCAAGTTTTCATCGTTATTTCTTGGTGTCAGTACAAAAAATTTTGGAATTTTTGAGAAATTTTTGGCCTCGTTATCCAGAAGCGCACCCCCTGTACCCGTTAATATAGGAGCAGGGGCGGCTCGTGTATGGTGCTATGGAACTGCAGCACCTCCAGTCCCCACTTCATCTTATCGATGACATTCGATATATATGATTGATCTTTTTTTTCTTATTCTTGTAGTTACATTATATAATACATAAGGTTAACCTCAACAACCATCTGAAGTTTATGAAAAAAATAAAAAAATCTTTTTGCTTCTAAGCTCCTATGATATGTTGTTTGAAATTAGCAGTAGATTGCAATGCAGCTGTAAAAAGAGAACTTTCGCTCATGCAGTACAGACCCTTGTGTGTGGTGTAATAAGGGTTTCTTTTCGACAGACAACTGGCGAGCTGTGTGTGTAAAGCTGATAGATAGGGACAAAAATTAGGCCTATAGGGTGATTTTTACATTTGTATAAATTATAGACTATAATTTTTTTATTTTGTTTTGCTTAGAGTTTTTCAAGTTTATGTATAACTTTCCTTTTTTATTTTCAATTGATTAAAACAATGGCTAAAATTTTCTGAAGCAGCCCCCCCCATTAATTTTAGCTACGAGCCGCCCCTGTATAGGAAAATATAGATATAACTGATTATTTCGTAGTCGAATCACAAGAAATAGTAGAGTACTCACAGATTTTTAACGAAAAATTTTAAATGCAAGCTGTCATTTGGTGTTGTATTTGATCAGTAGCGCAGTTTAGACTTTAATTTTAGTTTTGGTGTCACTAATTTTAATTGTAGGTGGTTTAAACAAACAGAATTAGAATATTTTTGATGCGTTTATTGTTTGAGGTTTTATTGGTTTTATTCGTGATAGCTATACATCAAAATTTAAAACCCGTTTTACGATCATTAATTGATAGGTTTAGTAAGAAAACAACGTAGAATGCGTATTTGCCGGTTCTAATTGTTTGAGAGTTTTTAATTAGACCGTGCAGGTAATGAGCTTTTCTTCAATTTTGTTTTACTTTGAAGTGCCCGCTTTGCGGTTGGTAGTCATGGGTTCAATTCCCTAGTCAAGACAAATCTAGACTTTAAAATATTGTTCGCAGGTCTCGTGCTTGATGCATAGCAATAAGGGTGATGTGGTGAATGAACTTAATAAGTGTGCAAAAATTAGTCCTGGTTTCAAACGTTATGACGCTCCTTGTGCAAAGGATTGAAGTCAGAGGACAACAAACTGCCTTTAGGATTGTTATAAAACAACACATAACAGTTATAGATGAAGACTTTAAAACTATTTCAACCTAGTTTGCGTTCTTTACCAACACAAAAAGTAATTCAAATTAACTTAACTAGAACTACAGACTTTACTATTTTAATAATTAATGTTGTCGTTTCGCATAATTGTAAGTTAATACTGAAAAGACTTGGAGTTTTGGTCTTTACATTAACTTAGGTATATATGTCTAACAACCTAATAGTAAATGACGTTTTTTTTCTTTGTTTTCTAAATCCTTAAACATTGGTGATAGTAGTTCCTTGTTCGTTTTGTTAATATGAAAGAGACTGGGTTGTCAAAACGTTAGCAACATAAAGGAATTCGAGCAAAAAGCAATATTCACACGAATCTATCGCTTTTGACCAGCAATATCATCAATGGAAAAAGTTGTAAAGAACTAAGTTAATGTTATCGGTTACCACTGAAACATTACCCTTACTTTCTAAAGAGCCAGTATTAGGTTACAATAGCAAGTAAATAGTAAAGTTTACATTCACAAGTCGCAACTTAGATAGAGATATAGCTGTGTTTTCAAGGAAAAGTCGATCAAAGGTTAACTGTCTTTGCGGTTAAAACTGATCACAATTTTTATTTGAATATCATTGAAAAAAATGTTTACTTTCTAAATCAGAAGGGTGGAATGGGGGCAAAGCGTAGCCAGAAACAAAATCGATACGTTGGAGAGAGATTTGATTTTTTACCTGTCGGGTGATAACGTCGTCATTTATTACCAGCCTTTTATTGAAAGCTTTGGGAATTGAGCTTGAAAGCCCTCTTCTATTGGTATCAAGATTGTTAAAATTTAGACAATCTTTTCTTTGAGATTCCCTTTTGAACAAACTCGCTCTTGGTAAAAACACTGGCTAAGTTTCTGGAAATCGACATGTACCGTTACTTTTAAAAACTACGTTTCAGTTATTGACAGGAACTTCAAAATTAAGGTTGTGTGCAACACACTCCATGCTTTTTAATTCGGTACCGCTGTTTGAATGTTTTTCCCACGGATTAAGTTGCTAAAACCAACTATATAATTGCTGATATACTACAGTTTGCGTTTCATTACAGCATGTTGTAATTATCTAACAAAATAAAAAAGTATAAGGTAGTTATTAAATCAGTTAGATGTCACTGCTTATATTCGGAAAGTGTTATTGTCACTTTGATTATTTTCAATGATGTTTCACTGATGGAAAAACAAGCACATAGACATTTCGCTTTCAAGTGTCGACAGAACTATTATGAGGTTAAGAGAAGTGAAGTTTACTGCTGTCGAAGTGTGATAGCATTACGGCAGAGCCGCATTTGGGAAATGAGATTAAAGAAAAAGGGAGAACGAAAAGGAGGACGAGTCGTCGTAGCAAAAAAATCACCCCCAAAAAGTGACCAGGTAGGCTACCAGCAAAATTAAAAAGTTAATTGTTTTCACATTTTGGTGCCAGGAGAATTGAGTTGAACTCCTTAAAATATTTTGTGTAGTGGCCTAGACAAGGTTTCGCGTTTTTTGAAAGGAGCAATCCCTTCTTCTTTGAATCACCGAATCTACTTATTTCAAAATACAGTAGTCCCAGCTTTTTTGACCACAGTTAATAAGCCACCCGCTTATTAAGCCCAAATTTGTCAGGTCCGGAATTGTTCCATTTCATCCTGTAATAAAAAACCCGCTTCATAGGCCCAATACCTCGTTTAATAAGCCCAAATTTCGTTCACATTTCCTTGAAACTTGTTTAAAAAGCTTCATGACTAACAAATTTATTTGTTGTTTTGAATGATTTACAACTCGTTACTCTGTTGTACAGTTTTTAATTACTCTCTTTCGTCCCAGTTTGAAGAAATGGACTAGTTTGAGAAATTGAATGGTCATGTGGGGCATTTTTTACGTCATCAACATTCCACGAGGCAACTTACTCTGGATGCTTTTGCACGGAAATGAATATTTTTTTGATCTTTAATAAATAATAATACTCGATCCGCACGTGTGATTTCTCTGTGCAATGTTATTAAATTTAGAAGTTTTAGCTATAATGCAGTTAGCCATAAACATTTTTGCGCGAGAGAGTTGCCAAAAGTCGCCCATCAGTTAACAAGCCACCGGCTTAACAAGCCCAAGTCTGGTTCCGAGAAGGGCTGAATAAGCGGGGGCTACTGCATTCATTTTGGTCAACTTGATGCGGTCACGTTGCGATTATGATTCAGAAGTTGTTACAGCACTATAACATTATTTCTCCTGTTGTCGAAAACTGTATCTTTCAGAGTGTGTTTTGATTGTAATAAGTATTTGTTTTTCTTCAATAGCTGTTGTAATTCTATGCGTATTGTGATACGTTAATGGGCATGTTTTCTTTGCATCTATTCATAAATAGAACGCTCAATTGAAAAACTCGGCAATCACAAGACATCCATAGAGCATAATGCTTTTTAAAGCGCTTTTAGAAGTAATGAAACTATCTACATGCAATGATAGTTAGTTTCAGCTGCAGTTTGAAGCAAGATTGTACCCAAAAACAAAATTGGGGGCAACTGTCACTCGAGAGTTTTTACAATTTCTTTGCTTTTAAGAAAAGGTGTCACCCATTTTCCAAGGTGTTCTTTATAATATAGTCACCAGCTCTCCGATGTTTTTGTTTTTTAAACTTTTGTAGGGGGCATGGGCCCATTCGTCCTCTGGTTGGCGTATGCTGGAATTTGTTTTTTTAATTTGCTGAAAACGCGCGTTACACTAATCGTGCTTTCAACGAAACCAATCAAATAATTTAGCATGCTTTTGCTGAATGCTGTGTGGTAAGCAAGTGGGAACCCACTAGTTGGTATGGCCACATCATTGTTCTTGATCTTCCGGATTTTTATTTCTCCACGAAAAAACGACTAAATTTAAGAAATTTTCGTATTTAAAAGATTGACTATTTGGTATGGGTTGTTAAGTAATCACACGACGTTTTGTAATAATTATTAAATTTATTCATTTAATTAGCCTTTTATGCTATTAGAAATCAGTTGACTATTTAAAATTGAGCAAGTAATACTTGTAATCATGTTGTTATCGCCGGGTTTAGAGCTATGGTACAGTACAACTGTGTTTACTATCCATTTCTGGTCTAGTTGTGGAAAAAATGATTTTCTGTCATGTCCAGTAGAATTTCGGAAACAGCTACTCGTAATTCGAATAAAATTTGTGCCGAATCTACATTTATCTTGTAAATTATGAAGTTGTAAAATGCTAAGTTGAACTGCCTGCCATCTTGATATAAACTATGCTACTTCTCGTAATCATTCGATCAATCTTTTTCGCTTAGATGTTCATATAAATAGCTTGCAAAGAAAAAAGAAGCGAAACGCGAGGAAAATTTTCAGATTTCAGATTTGCCATCTAATACACCTACTTCTTAAGAATTATGATTTTTCTGATTGCTGAAGTTAGGGATCCTCCGGTACCCTTTTCTAAATTAGTCTTGGCAATGGTTTCGAAACACTTCCCTAATTATTTTGTTTATTCGCGTTTTCTCTCAGGGACGTCATAGTGACCATATTTTACTGCTAATGAAGCGCAACCACTCATGTTACGTACGTTTGTTTTTACTATTTGCTGTGCTATTGAGTGAAAACAACACAGCTGAGAAATCCTACTTGGACGAAAATGTGAACGATCTGTTGCCTGGGTGATTAGCATCTTAGTTGAGGGTCATTTGCCTATCTGCGGTCAGTGTCAACCAAAAGCCATAATGTGGCTGTTGATCTTCCTACACGAAACAGAGAGCGAATATGTTCTATGATTTACTGTTTACGGCATTAGGATGATTGAAGGAACCTAATTCAAAAGAAAATTTATAAAACTTCGTTTGACAGTTGGTCCGGTATTTTCGTTTTGATAATTTTAGGTCACGCTCCTGTGTTTGGTTTGATCTTAATGATGAAAATCGGTTTAAAAGAATTAACCTATCAGCTTTGAAAACAAGATTAAGCTTAATTATCGAAAGCATTGGTTAAAGCATAGCTGTTCTAAATCAGCTGAATGTAGTATAAGCAATCTAAATGTTTGGTTGTTTACAATGCCAAGTTAAGCCTATTACAAGTTGTTGGATTTATATGACTTTTCTCAACTTATTTAGTGACCTAACCCAATAGTCAAATGCCTTGTAATGTTTGCTAAAGGATGAGCAGTATCTTGAAGTAAGCCTTGGACAATGTTATTCGCGTGCCTATTCCTTTGTATTAGCCATGCAAGATGTTAATTCAGTGAAGCAGCACTTGTGAAAGGTGGTCAAGCAGTTTAAGTTGTAGTGATGCGCGACTTCGCTCAAAATAATCTAGGTAGATTGCAATTCAACTCGCATTTGAACAGGTGGTAATGGGATTTAAGTTTCTCTTAGGCCTACTGCTGCATGTTTTAATCTGAGCCATCGGAAATAAAGCTTTATGGCTCACGAGTTAAGCATAGTTAAGATATAGTGCGTCGTGAGGCGAGCACTCTTTTTTGATCGACAGTCGCACGGAAGCTTAAGCATACTGCTTCACTGGTGCCGCAGGTCGAACTGTTGTGCAGTTTATTGTTAGCTTCGCCGCTTCCTTGCATTTGTCAGGTAGACTTATAGCTTACCATTGTTTAGGTGCCAGTTTCATGATATTGATTTAGGCAACCAGCTATAGTGGAGAGAAAATGTGGGAGACGATTTTTCAGACGCAATGAATTGTCAGAACTTTTCTGTTCCAATCGTGGTTTCTCTTCCAAAAGCAAATAGTTTTGCGAAAGTCTGTTTAGGCACTGTTAAGGGCTTAAGGCGCTAGCCTAAGTTAAATTGTTTTGCTGTATTTAAAAATTAGTCTAATTGAGAGATTGAGTTTAAAAGTATTTTGATTTAGAGGAGTATGAATTATTTCAAAACTAGTCGAGAGAAACAATTTCTCTCTCAAATCCAATCAAGTTACCGGTAGCGCTTTGATTCGTAGCCAGAGACACTTGAAGATCGGAGTCGTCGTGATCTATTGGCGCGCGAAAAGCATATCGGCGTCAGCTATGCGATTAGCAGACGCCGATCTATTCAGTAAAACGCGACCGCGTCGCACCGTATGGTGCGCTTACGAAAATGCTTAAAAAGGCAAGAATTAAGCTTAGTTGACATGAAGTCATTTTTGTTTGAACCATACACATTGGCGCCGAAAACAAAGCGTTGAGTGTATTACGACCAAAAATGATTTAACTAGTCTTGCAAGCACTAAAGTCGTAGAAAAGCTTTCGATTCGGTCCGGTTTCTTAGTTTGATTCAGACCTTAGGTTTGGAAAATCTTTGGGCTTACATACACCGCAAAAGTCGATAAATGTTCGAGTAATGGATGATCTTCTATGATGTTGCTGTTTTCATCTTGCCAATTTTGATTCTGCGTGCCTTTAAACTACTTTTACTTGCGTGTTTAGGGGAGGGGGTATGAAACCCTGTATTGTTTCCTTAAACATACCCCGGTATTGCCCTTGTCAACAAAGCCAAAAAATTAGCATAATCTTGGTTTACTGGAAAAAATCAGCCTCATTTTATGACTTATATTTCAAAACTTCTTGGTGCGTTAGTGGCCACATTGTGTATTTTTCAGTTGTCATTGGTGTTTTTAGTCGCTTTAATTACAAGTTCTTGGTATCCTCTTTGCAAATATGAATAGTAACCGTTATGTGATTGCTTAGTTGAAAACCCTAATCAGGCTTGCAATTTAGGATTGGGTTCGGGTCTGTACCAACATGACACTACTTGCCTTATTTATGGGAAAGAGTCGAATATTGATAAGTGTGCAAGTGATAAACTCTTGAAAGCATGTGCAATTGGTATTTTGTGATGGTTTGCAGAAAATTATAAAATTCTAACTGCTTATGTATCAGATATGCTTCTTCGGATCTTGAATGGGCTTGGCTAGCACAACTGCAAATTAATTGCTAGGGACGTTTTATCTTTTTTATTTTTTAGAACTGCAGGCAGGTTATAATCGGTCTAGAAGGAAAAATAAGCCAGCAGTAGGAGAACAATGTTTTTGCTGTGAGTTTTAAACGTCTTTTTCTCGGGGTACTTTTTTCGTTGCCAAAATGACTCGTTTTGATAAATCACAAGTTTTAAATCTTTTTCTTCCAAAACACGAACGATTTCCAACACAAAATACGCACGCCCTTGATAATAAGAATAAATCTTGGAAATAAGCCCGATATGGCTATCCTGATTTTGGGCCAAGTGGGTTGGGGTTAAGCCCAACGACATTGATTAGAATAGCAGGATGTTGGGTTAAAACCACGCTCAAGCTGGCATCATCGAATATGCTCTTGTACTGAAAGCAGCATCAAAACTGCAACGGAGTTGCGCAATCGAAAGTGCAACCATGCATTTGAGTTATAACACTGCCAACTTCAAGCAGTCTCGAACACAGTTGTTTTCTGTTTTTACGCTTACCTGGCCTGGTGATAATGCTATTTAACATAATACTACCAGCAGGCCAATACTTGGCAAAATCTTTAAGATCGTTAGTGTATCAAACTTTTCAATGTGCGGAAATGAGCCAATACAGCGTTTTTCAGATGTTTGACGATCACAAACTATGTGTTTAATTTGCTATTTACTCTGCTGATGCAGTCTTACGCAGTTGAAAGGCTTCACTTGTTGAATAGTATTTGCCTAATCTTATCAATTTTTCAGGTGCGTTCTGAATGTCAAGATTTTGTATGGTATGTGACAAAGAAGGAAATTAAGGTTTTACGACTGTTGTAACCGAGAGAGGGGGTACAACGGTACCCCTTGCTCTGCAAAAGTTTAAATTTTTAACAATACTAATACACGATGACGTCGTTATGACAAAAAATTAAAATCGCCCCTGCCCAAATACAGGGTGTCCCAAAAAATGTATACACTCTTTGAATTGTTATAACTTAATCAAGTTATTGATTTTAACGTGTAAATAAAATTAATGCCAGAGAAAGAATACTCATTTAAAGAATTTGGGAATAAAAAGTACAAAAACGTATCAAATTAACTCTCAAATTGCATTTACAAGTCAAAATCAATAACTTGATTAAGTTATAACAATTCAAAAAGTATATACACTTTTTGGGACACCCTGTATATTGTGGTTATACTCTTCAGTCTGACTCTTGACAGAGACATGCTGAGGATTTTGGAAGAAAAAGTGCCCAGCACCCAACTTTTTAGTTGGTTGAAGGATAATGAAATTTTTTCTAAAGATCAACTTGTTTCAAGAGTCCTTTCTTACATTTTTTAAGGCCCAAAAGGGGGCATGGCACTGCCTACCTCCTTAGATGCATTTCTTGATGCTATATTTTTTTATTGTTTTTAAAGCATGAAGAGATTGAATAATTATTTGCGTCCCAAAAATTCTCAAAACGCGCACCTGTGTAGTGCTTACCTGGTAACTTACTTTGATTTAAAATGATTAATAAGTTTTATTATATTGTGGAGGTATATGTTTGCCCGTCTGTCTCTTTTTGCTACTTGATTCATAGGCTGAGCACACAGAACGCTTTAAAAGGTCAGGAAACCGCGTATGAAGGGCGGAAAGCGAGTTTTTGTTTGCAGTAGGACGTATTAATAAGTAACGAAGTGACAAAGTGTGGGCCTTTGCCTTTGTTTGAACAATAGTCGCATTTTGCCGTTTTATAACGTAACAGAGCACCCTAAGCCTGTTGGAGCGATCGGTGTCTTGGTTATTATTTTTTTTGGAAAACACGACAGAGCCTTCTTTTAAATTGTTGAAGACGTCTTTCAAGTCGCGCTAGCAAATAAAATTTACTTGCCGAAGGATTTGCGAGACAAAAAGAGACAAGAAATTGTTTACAACAGGCGCTAACGAGGCTAAAAGAAAGTTGTTGGGCAAATATTTTGCTGTAAATAGCATTTTTGAAGAGTTAAGTACCTTTGCAGTTTAAAGCAGAGGTATAAAATCTTAAGATAGAATAGACATTTAAGATATTATAATGTAGTCAAGAAACGTTTTCCTAACTCGTTAAAGAGAAACTATTGTAGCTTTCTAGCCTAACAGGCAATTATCCTCCTTCCCAAGGTTGAAAATAGGATTGGTAAGATAGAGCCTCTTGCGAACATATTTTGGGCCCCCTTTTATTGAAATACAGGCAATGAAGTTCTAAAGAAATATTTGGCGACAGCTGTCATGTTGGTGCTGAATCCCTAAAATGTGGGCGCCGTGCAGTGAGGTGTATTGGGATTCCTACTTTCGAGGATAAGACGTGGGCTTACTCGGACACTGTGCTTTGTCATTACGAGAAGGTTAAGATAAATCTACAAGGATTGATTGCTTTAAAATTTTTTTGAATCAGTTTTACTGGTTTATTTTTGAATGATTAACTTAAAAGGCAGTGCTTAAGGTGGTCAGAGCTATTAACAGCCGTTTCCCTTTCAGCTTTTTAAGTGTTAATTCTTAGAGACATAAAAGAACAGTTGACAGGCATGACTCTGCGCCCATATATTTTGCCGTTTAAGAAGCATTGAAGCATGAGCTACACTAAAACGTTTGGCAAATGTGCTATAGGTGAGAAAGCAGTAATTGAAGTAACCTCTGTTGGTCACTTTTATATTTTTAACAGCATGAAAGCGTAAGTGAATATAACATAGAGTTTAATTAACCTTTTATTGCTTGAAGAGAACCATCATACCACAAGAAAATTTAAGTGGGCCAAGATAGAAGAAGGTATTAGAATTAGGATTTGATAAACATTTTTCGCTTATCTGATATTCCTAAAGATGTAAGTGAGATTCACGAAAGGAAGATCTTTTGAAAACAGGATTTAGATGCTGTTTAAAAACTATTTTAGCAACATTTTTAAATATTTTGGTATGTTTGACATCTCAATCCCCAGTTTTTTATTGAGGGGTTGAGCAGTAATTTTGCTGCGAGCGTTTCAAGATTGATGTTCAGAAAAGCGTGGAGAAAAGAATGCTTTTCACCAACAAAATGTATGAATAGTGCAAAAACAAGACAGCTTCTAGCGCATAGATATGGTGGAACCTAATTGAACGCGGGCCAATTTCAAAGTGCTTTCGAAGATTTCGCGGGCCAGTCGAAGTTTGAAAAGTAAACATCAGCGTAAAACTGTGCATTGCATATGGAGCTGACAGGCATAGACATTTTTTCTGGAGACCGTCGTTTTTGTAAGGGCTTTTTTGCCAATTTCTGTCACGAAACAAAATTAAGGACCTTTTTTGTGAACTCTCATATCTTCAATGTGGGAAGTGACGTAAATTTTCCTTTCGTGAGAATAAGGTTGAAGTTCAAGCAATTTTTAATCGCGTCTACTTGACGCCCATATTAGCTCCAACGTTCTGGCATCTGGCCATCCCAACTTATGAGGTCGGCCTCAAAAAGGCTAAATTTCAATGGTGTCGACCTAAAAGCTCAATCAGTAGACTCAGGCAAGAAGACTTGTACGTTCCTGCGCGGGCCACAAAACTTGACGTCGCGGGTTGTATTTGGCTCTTGGGGCGAAGGTTGCACACTACATCCTACAAAAACGAGTAGAGATTTCACTTGGACAGAAGTTTGCCATTTTAACACCTGAAAAGGTTCTATTGAGAATGTGCCTTTCATTTTGTCATCTTTCTCTAACGAAATTTACACTAATGACTACAAAGCATTTGTGTGGTTTTGCAAGGTCTTAAGTTGTACAAGCATTGTTCGTATACTCATAAATGATTTGAAAATATAATATTACAATAGAGAGCCTTGTACCTACGTGGAGAGTCATGTTTTGGGTTTTAAAACAATGTGAATTGAGAAAATCCCTTCTTAATTAAGATTTTATGAAAAATGACTTTTTGAAGATTACGAAATGTGTAGAAAACTTCTCGATCTACTGTTTTGCTGCCTTTCATAGAAACGTAACGGAAATCAAGACGTGTGGTTTAAATAAAGTTTTTTTGCTAATTTAGGTGCAAGTGGTATTTTGCTGGTAAGCTTTTTTATTTGATTCTTTATTGATTTCCAAGAGAATTGCAATTGTCTATGCTAAATAACAGATCATAAAGTGGATATCATCTTGGATATAGGATGATGGAATTAAGTTTGCTCAGAAACTTCGTTTTTGTGATATGTGTTGGTAAGTTTAAATTTTGGAGTTTTATTTGCAACTTGCAACAATGTTCTTGAAACCTTATTGCAAAAGCTAAAAACCGATCGACCAAGAACTGGATGGGGTCTGATATGAGCGACCGGGTTTGATCAGGCTTTTAATTTATCCTGTAGAGCTAGTGGAAGTAATAATAAGACTCGAAAGGCTGCTGCCCATGCAACTCTTAAAAAAACGTGGAGTCCGGAGAATATTGCCAGGAAGGAGAAATCATCCCAAAACATTCATCAAATCTAAAATAAGATAAACTCCCTGCTGACCGAATTTCTTAGTAACCTTTTTAAAAAAGTTTGTATCTGAGTCTAGCTTTAGCTTTAGGCTCCCTCCCTGATGTTTTTGACAAGCAACGCCTTCGAGCCTATGCTTACATTTTTTTTCAGGGCGAGCTTGTGCGTTTTGGAAACTTACCGACATTTTACTTAAAGTGTTTATCAAGTGGCCACATTGCGCAGCGCATACCAACGTTGAAAAATTTCGCTCCTCAAAAAACATATTACAGTTTCGATATATTTACTTCAATTTTGTCTCAGGTTTTGCTTTTGCGGCCGTAAATATTGTAGAAGGACCACGTGACCGGGAAGTTGTGGCAGGTGGTGACGTCACTATGAGATGCGTTGTAGAGGGTATTTCACCAGGAAAAGTGGACCCTGTGCAGTGGATGATCGACGGATTTGGGTTGGGCTTCAACAAGAACTCATCTGGTAGGAAATTTTGAATGCTGAACAGTTCTGCGGTAACAGTTGGACGCGGCAGCGGTGTTTTTGTTTACTTTATTGTATGACGTCATCTGCAAGATGGATATGAACGATTTTTTAACGAAACAGGCATAAGCGTCTCGCCTTGCTGATGGCTCTTGAATTTCTCTGTTACTGACTGGTAACGTGAAAACAGCGCATGTGAAGAAGGTTTTTCAGCTTGGATGTTTGAGATCGGGCTGATGTAGCAGCGAGGTTTTGTTACTTGAACCAATTTACTTGAACCAGTTGAACCAGTTACTTGAACCAATAAACAGGTTTACAAACGGTGATTTCTGAATAAATCTTCGCTCAGGTGGAGTGCGGTACCAGTGTGAGCCTAAAGATCTCAAGCTAAGAAACAAGCTCTCGTTTTTTAAATAAATATTGTCGCAAGATTATTTATCTTAAAGATTTTTCTCTGGAGAAAGTGCGATCAGATTGGCGTGACAAAATGTAGCTTCATCCAATAGTTTATTAAACCGAATAACTTATAGGCAAGCTCACTTGCAATTTTTCCTTGGAACTGAATTGCAACCGCACCGAGATTTGATCTATGAACTCAAGGGCGTAGCCTGGAAACATATTTGGAGGGACGTTCAAGTTCTTTGGCAAGTGATTACTAGAAAAAGGTCTTTACCTCTTCGCTATGAATGCTTTTTAAAAATATGTCGTTCCCACGCGTTCCCACCCGTTCCCACCTGTTCCCACGCTATTACACCCGTAGTCAAGGGTCTTTTCACCACTCACTTCTGTTGGCTACTCCTATGCCTAAGCCTTATGATTCCACGTTAAATAGGTTAACACAGCCTCTAATTTAGCTTTATAGTAAGCCATACATGGTGTAAAGTTTGAACTTGGTTCAAGTAAGAAACCGCTTTGCTCCTTTCCGGTTTTTTCTCAGTGAATCACGTGATAGGAAGCGCAACTTAAGATTTTCCTGTTTATTGAATCTAGGTCGCTATGCAATAGTGCTTAGCGAAAAAGTCATGCTGCAATTTGTAGCGGGTTGTAAATATTGTTTGATGAGATTGGAATTTCTTTCTAAATGAATAAAAGGAAACGAAAATCCTCTAAAAGTGCTAAAATGTTGTCGGTTTTTGCTCAAAGGTGCTTTGTTTCTATGTATTTGGGAGTGATAGTTGCATCTCACCTCCTAACTCAGCCATAGGCTGCTTTCATATTTTTTTAATGCTGCCAGCAAGCCTTTAGATCTAAGTTTGTAAGGGGTATCAATGCCCCTCAAAAAAAACTCATTCTCCTTGGAAGAGGAACATACCTAAAATTAATCTTAAGGTCACCAAGAAAACATCAGTCTCTAAAAAAATTTCATCAACAAATATTTAGCAAAAAAAAGGCCGAAAAATGTATTTTTGGCTCCTACCAATTTTTTGGCTTCGCCAATGCAAATGTTGCTAATACATAACAAGAACATAGCATTACACGACTTTTCGTATAAATAAATAAATACGGTTTTGGCGCTCAAGTATTATTTTGTGAAGTATAATTTTTGTCTTGAAATTACGACGGCATGCAGTGAAAGTCTGTTTTGATTTCAGTTAAATGTCCTATAATTAATGTGTTTTAAGAGCTAAATTTATCCAATTTTCACAAATACGGCGCCATTTTTTACTGTTCAGTAAACTTAACAACATAATTTTATCACGACTTGATAGATATACGAAGCATGCAATATGAATTAGCCTACTTAAAAGCGTTTGTAACAAAGTGCATGTCTACGGTCGGCACCTGCACGCTCTTCAAGCTCGGCCGTATCGAGTTCAGTCGGAGCACTTTTATCGGTGCGCGTTTATTGAAATAGACCCTGTTTATAAATGCGCTATCCAGTAACTCGAAATTGTGAGGTGCTTTCCAAATCAAAGGGTTGTGATCTGATGTAAATGCTACCTTTTTCGTTGTGGTCACAGGGTACACGACGCAAGTGCAGCCTGTGACCCCCTTCCCTTTAGTCCAGCGTACGTTACAGTTGTGCGCTGGCTGCAGTAAGCGTAGTTTCAAAAACATAAACAAGCAAAACTACTTCAGCGTACGCTTAGGGAGAATGCAAGTGGAGATTGGCGTTATGCCTAAAGTTCTGTCATGTAAATTTATAAAGCTATGTTTTGTAGAGTTCTGGTAAGACAACGCTAATTGATACAAATTACTGTTAATTAAGCGCAATGCAGTGCTTTCTGCCTTTAAACTTTTGCTTAGACCTGAATAGGAAAGTAAAAACCGCTTTTTTTTAACACAGCGTCAAATTTCAAAGTCGCCGAAGTCCAACAACTATTTTGTAAATAGCCGCCGCCATTTGAGCAGAGTTTTGTGTATAAACACGCACATTTTTTCTTTTTTGCAAATAGCACTGTCGAAACGCTGTTTTCGAGCTTTACTACTAAGGTTTGTAGGTCGGAATAACATGTTGCATGAAAACAATTGAAAATTAAGCTGCCTGTCCGATGAAACAATCAAAAACTTTTACATTCTTTTGCGAAATTTCATCATACTTTGGGATGTACAGTTTTGTTACAATCGTAAAATAGGAACTCCAGACTTCCATTGTCGTATCGTTAGCGCTTGTGTCATGTCACTTGAAGGAGGCAGCACGGTGCCCAGCACACGTTTTCGTCGGCATTTGTACATTTTTTGCTTTCATGTATTATTGTTCGAAAAGTTTCATTGGCTGGGATATTTATATGATGCTTCACAGTATACTGTATGCTGTTGCGTGAGTATCCGATTTTGTCCGCGCAGTATCGGCCAAAGGTCTATGCTTTTTTTGCTGACAAAAACGTACAAAAAAGGTTTGTTTTGACGAACCGGTGTACATAACAAGGTATGCCACATAACAATATCAATAACCGAACCGATGAAAATTTCGACTCGGAAAAACTTCAGAGAAAAATACGTACGAAACCCGATGAAAAAGTATACTCTGTGCACCGTAATACATAAACAAGCGGGCGAAACCGAGGTAAAATAAATGCCACAACTACCTGCATACAGCTAAGCTTTCCAGATAAACCTGCTTGTCTCTTAAATAGAATCTAGCTTTACCACTGTCCGTAAGGCATATGATCACGTGACTCTATATTCATATTTCTGCTTAGCTTTGATGACGAACCATTTTGCAGTGTTTCCTTTTATTTCTAGGTTTTCAACGCTGCTCCATAGTCGGAAATGCTTCTCTGGGAGAGTACAACTTACGAATTGAAAGAGTCAATTTGGAAGACGATACGAACTATGAATGTCAAGTCACAAACCACAAGTTGCGCTCACGCAAAGCATTGCTTAGTGTCCTTGGTGAGTTTGCTTCATCACATTGCAGTAAGCAATATATCTGCAGCTGTGAGCCTCTAGTCAGTGTTGTGAGGTCTGATGTTCGATTCCCGCGTGGATACCGCGTTTTTTCGTTCAGAGGAAAAGCGCTTTACAACAATTTTTCCTCCTCGGCTGCAGCTAACGAGTAAAGGAGCCAAGGAGCCTACAGCCAACTAGCTCCAATGGGCAACTCAAAACTAAATCTGAATAAAAATTGTTTTATGTGTAATTGTAAAGCCTTTCCCCATGATCAAGAATAAAAATTTAAAGTTCTTTTGCACTCTCTATCTCCACATTGAATCGCAAATGCTAGAAGATTTAGAAAGGTTG
This sequence comes from Trididemnum clinides, assembly GCA_963675345.1. Classification (NCBI taxonomy): domain Eukaryota; kingdom Metazoa; phylum Chordata; class Ascidiacea; order Aplousobranchia; family Didemnidae; genus Trididemnum; species Trididemnum clinides. The sequence goes on from OY776302.1 coordinate 16,654,328, forward strand.
TTCAAGATCTTTTTGTGCTGCCCTGTCTGTAAGAAAGACCATTGTGAAGTCTCTTTTCACTGAGCACAAAAACACAGCTGTCCCAATAGCTTGAATGCGCTGCCAATCAGTAGAAATATTTGCTTAAAAACTCATGTGATTGCTGCGGCGCAAGGTGCGCAGTGTGGCAATGCACTCAGTCAAGACGGAATTAGAGAAAAAAACTACAATTTTTCTATGCAAGCATGCTCCCCAGGTCTTTTAGAAGAGTTTTCCATGTTTTTTTGCCCCATCTTGTACTGAATTTTGTAGAAAAAACTTCGTAGTCCCGTATTTCCAACTGCTTTTCTTTTTAAACTTTTCCAATCTTTTATATAAAATCTTTTGTAATCTGGCTGGTGAACTTTGCCTTACTTACTTGTTGGTCTTCGCTTTTCTTAAGCAACTGAGTTTGAAATCTTTTGTGTGTTTAGGATTAAGATTTTGAGAGCCTTTTCAATTCGTTTTTGTCCTCTTTAAGATTTCCTGCCTCTAACACCTAAGTGTCATACCAAATAGTCTTTTGAAAAGTTGTTGATTTTTATTGTTTGACCTTGCGATTAAACGTGAAAAGAAAAGTTTAGAAATTTGACTTTCTGTATACTGTCATTTATTGGCTACAGGCCTACTGCTTTATTATTTGGTAAATGCTTTGCGGTTACAGCATAAGCTTGCTGCAAATCTTAGGTGTTGTCTTGCTACTCATCTCGAAACCGTTGTACGCTTTCAAACTTGAACTTTGACAAATCCAGACACTTACAGTAAGTCATTACTGATTCTCAATCATTAGACATGCTTGTTTTTAATTACCTTGCAGTGTTTGTGTCATATCAAAGTGTTTTCACAGCTTGGACCATACAGCGTTGAATTCACTAGCACCATGTATCGTACCCACTTCTTAGATGCTTTGTTTCCCTCGTGGGCGGCCGGTATTTATAGGGGATACATAAACCCCTGGATGGCAACGGTTATTAGATTTATTTCCGCTGACTTGCGCAGTACACACTACCAGTGTACGCTGACGGCTAGAGTATTGTTTCAGTAGGGGCAAGCTTTGATTGATTAATGCCAATGCGGTCATGATTTATTTGGTAGACTACAGTAGTTAAACTGCGCCACGAAATTGATAGACTGCTTGATCCCGCCACCTGTCTACCCCATAAAGATTAATACTGTTATTTTTTGCAGTTCCACCTTCAGGCCCGTTTATTGATGGGGCAATGGAGCAGAACGAGTTGACGTCAGTCGATGTGGTGATGGGAAAAGAGAATGAAATCACGTGCCGAGCTTTTGGGGGAAAGCCCTCTGCTGACCTGCACTGGTTGAAAAGTAAGTTTAAAGTTCTGGAATTAGTGCGGCTAGTTTTTGTTTTGTTCATTTGATTTTTTGGTCTTTGCTCACCAGGAGCTTGCACGCCAGCGACGCTGAACGCAGCAAGAGTCGTCCAGACTTGCTTCAGACCACCAACTTTTTGTGTTCTGCTTGAATGGACTAATACTGGTTTTTTAAAATTGCTGCGCGCTAGATTTTATAAATCAAAGGAAATCATCTTAAAGTGCATTTTCCTAGAGCAATACTGCGCAGCCTTAGAAATGTCAAACCAATGGTTGCTGCTTGTTTTTCTGTGTATTTGACATCAGTGTGAAGCTAAACTTATTATCTTTCTTTCGCTTAGCATCGGAAGTAACAGCTAGGTTATTGAAGTAGTTTTGTAACAGCTACTCACCTAACGTAGAGGAAGGTTAGAAACGTGCTGTCTTCTACTGCAGCGTTGAGGTTCAGGTGTTTCAGAATTTTGTAGATTGTTGTGACATTGTCATTTCTCTCCAGAAAAAATTTCAAAAGCACACTTGGAACCCATAAACCAATCATTCAGGGTCTGCTCTCAGGCGCTTATTGAAACAGAATGCATTTTAATGAAAGAAGAATTATTTAAAACGCGTTGAAACGGTAGCTGTACCCTGGTGGTATTGCATACTTTTCCAAACCGATTTTCCTTCCTTCGTAAAGGCAAAAGCAGAAAAGCTGCGATTTAAGTTAGGATGCTCTTGGGAAAAGCATTTTAAGGAAACCTTCCACTGTGCAACTGCACCTGCTTTTGGTAGACATGCGCTGTATTTGCAGTGCTGGTAACTGCGAAGCGGCTCTGAACGCAACAATGTTCCAACATAACCGACAAAAGGTTTCCCGTGATCGCAATATAAAAGCACAATATCGAAAAAGTAAAAACCTCTTCTCTGTATCCAGTAGTTTTAAACTACATTTTAATTCAGTTGTCTTTCAATCTAAGCAATTAAACTTCGAAATATTTTTTTTTCTAGATGGCCAGAAAATAACTGATAATGTTGAAAACACTCACTCTGGTCCGGTTGCTAAACTGTTCAACTCTAACTCCACCTTGCGGATTATTCCTACGTCAAGTGACGCTAACGCAACTTACGCTTGCGTAATGACGAATGACGCAATGGCTGGCGAGACAAAGCAAAATACAATCAAGCTCAATTTGCTTGGTGAGTTATCTTTGAGACAAAGAAATTTGCAACTTTGCAATGTTGCCATTTTTCAGAACCCCCCAAAGTATCGGTATTCTTGTCGGGCCCCATTTACGAAGGAGACCAGGTGAAAGCTGCTTGTCATGCGACAGCAGACCTTCCCGTAACGTCTTATAGGTGAGTTGATATTGCGCTACAATTCATTTTGATGTAAACAGTGTTTCCACTGATTTTTGTTATTCCTCTTAGATTTCATGTTCCTCTTGTTATTGATCCGTATTTCACCTCCGTAACTTTTGCTTCTGTTTTGGCGACGTTTTCTTTTCTTTTTTGTAAGAAAATGTTTGTACCGAAGTGTAATATTGATTGTACTTTGCAGGTGGTACATAAATGGGGACTTGGTTGATGGCGCAATCATGTTAACCTTTGACCTTGGTGTTGCCAACAAAAGTTGGAATAATGTTCAATTAGGCTGTGAAGCACGTAATAAAGCTGGCTATTCAAAACGAGACGCCAAACTAATTGACGTTTTATGTAAGTATGTATTGTAGGAATTGCAAACTTAAAAAAAAAGTGCTGCAACCCATAGTAAAACTTCAGCAAAATCGAAGAAAACAGCAAAATTTTGAAGATTTGCTTTTTTTCTTAGATTACATCCTGCTTTGAGCTCTCCACCGTAATTCCGTGATTGAACGCACTGCTGGTGGTAGAGATGTATGTGCCAACAATACTGGCAACACTGAAGCAAATCTGACCGCAACTTGTTTTATGCATGACTGTTGAGGTTTTCCCATTAACGGTAGGATACAGACATCTTTCCCATTAAGAATTTTTGTAACTTTTAGATCCTCCTATCCTTGTTGACGGTACTAACGAAGTATTCGCAAAAATCGGAGAAGACATTACGCTGCGATGCGAGTGGGACTCGAACCCCAAACCTTTGATCTATTGGATTCGTGATGATGACAGCAGTCATGTGTTGGGTCGGTCGTCTGAACTGATGTTGACTAATGTCGCTCAGAAAAACAGCGGCATGTATCACTGCTTTGCCGAAGTAGTGGGGGTAAGTTATTTATTGTGGAGAAACAACGTTTTTGATCCCGCTTTTCCCTTAACGAGGTTCGTTCTTACGATGCCCGGCACATTGGCCTCTGCACCAATGCTTAGTCTTGTACCAATCATTTCGTTTTATTTGCTTCAATTTATTTTTAGGCCAACAATAAACAACTTAGTTACAAACAAAAATTCGTTGCACTTGGGCACGACGGGTAGAACCGTTGTTTGCATTGAAACTTACGCTTTCGATTCAGGCTGTGGCTGGTGCCGAGTGCCTAGATATTTGTTGATAGCTGTCGACTCAAAGACTATAGGCTTATTCTGCATTCTTTCAACCTCTCCGTTTGTCTTGAGTTCGACAAGATGAACAAGCTCTCATCAATTGATTTGCTTTGAAGAATCAATGTGTCGTTTTTTTTTAATTTAAGCAGTTACTAACAAGCAGTTTCTCGGTATTATTTGAAGCGTATGGATGTGATAATGTAATGGCTAGAGGGTCCGTTTTACAGTAGGTAGATCCGGGTTCGATTCCCTAGCAAAGTCATACCAAAAACTTAAAAGATGTAATCACAGATCATTTTTATGGCTCTCAGTAGGTGAGATATCGTGTTTAGCCACAACTGGATCGCTCGCTTTGGGAAAAGTAATCAACTGGAGCCTCCATTCTTAGGCTGTCAGCAGGTGGGAGGGACCGAGCGCTCCACCCACCCGGGTGGACCATTTTGAATAAATAAGGGAAACACAGCATGAGTCATATGCATGAATTTGAACTGTGTAGGTTTGTGTTCATTTGAAAAAACTCTTCAACAGTGCGGTCGGCGGATTTGCTCTGTTATGCCTTGCTCCTTTTCCACTACCAAGCGGTAAAACTGCGTTAAGGAAAGTGCATTTTAGTTTCAGAGAAAAGCTGGTTACAAGACCACAAGTAAATTGGTGGTTAGCGGTCCACCTATATTTAACACTGAACCAATTCAATACGCTCTTTTGGAAAAAGAAGGAACCATAGTTTGCTCACTCAGCAGCTACCCTGGTATACAACGCGTGGTAAGTTGGTTGCATATGTGTTTGTTCGTGGTCTTAAAAACGCAGGAAAATATTCACAGTCGTATCGAGAGCTGTAGACTTAGCCAGAAAAAATGAAAGGGAACCGAGGGAGCCCCACTTCCAGGTTGCTATATTACTGCATGGAAAACCTTGTGTTTAGACCAGCTTTGGTGTTACCAGACATGGCAGCACAACGCGTATCTACTACAAGAACTGCGATCGAGCGGGAGGGATATTCGAAGTGTCTTTCTCTAGTTCATATGAACTACTTGCAGATGTCAAAAAGAACATTTTTTTCCATTGTTGCTTTATTGTTTAGGGTTGGACCTGGAAAGAATCGAAAGCCGCCATTACCTTGGGAGGCAACGGAACAAGAAAAAACGGAAACAACAAGATAAAGTATCGTGCTACGTACGTTCCTGGCTCCACAACAGCGGAACTGCATATTTTCAACGTAAATGAAAATGATCTACGATCGTACACATGTCACGTCCAAAACAGCTACGGGGAAAAGGCAATGAAAATCAGCCTTCAGAAAGGTAACCTTGTGGTATCTTAGCTTTTTTAAACATACTTGTGGTCCTTGCAAATGCTGGCGCTTTTAGAACTTTTGTTGGAGAATGTTGTGCTGTGTGCAAGCTTCCAACAGTTGGTCGAAGTCCCGTTTTTTTTCAAAATATCAAACCTTTAAGATTTGGTAGCTTTCACTCGTTGTTACTCTACTGTGCAGAAGTAATGATGGAGTGGGAAGTTATGTTATAAACTCGTTGCTGGTCTTTTGTAGTAGTTTGCGACTATTGCAACACTCAGAGTGGAAGAACAAAATGTTTTTTCAAAGCTGTAAGAAAGTCTTTTGTCACCAGCAAAGATGTTTTTGACAAATTTTTTCAAAACTGACAGAGTGAAGGGAAAACCCCTAAATTTTTTTCTTATTTGTCCATCTTCCCGGCGTCTGAGACCGAAAATCACTCCCCTAAAAGCACGTTAGAGAAGAACTCAGTAATGCAACTACGACATTGTTGTTTTTTTCTAGGTACTCTAAAGTCCAGTCAGGTCTCCACTTTGATAATCGTAGTAACAGTCGGCGCTGGCGCATTTTTGTTGCTGATGATTGCTCTATTGACTTGCTACTGTTGCCGAATGAAGAAGACGCAGAAATCGACAAATTTTGACAAAATCACGTCTCACTCAGTAAGTGGGCGTGCAATGTAATTTATTTTGCTTTTTGACTTACTGGTGATTCTTTCAAGCTTGTGAATAAACTTGTTAAATTACGACATAAAGCATGGTAAACAAGGCTGCTTTCGAAAACAAAAGCTTGCTGAATGTTGACAAGAAATTTTCTCTTCTGCAATAGTTGTATAAGTGAAGTATTGTGTACAACTTTACGCAGCAGAATTTTAATTTAATTTTACATGCAAACTCCAGGTTAAGTGAAAGTATTTTCAACAAAATGATAAATACTAGTCGGCGTGTGAAGGGATTAAAGCGCCTAGCATGGCGACAATGATCATGAGTTCGATCCTCGCAACGGTTACGTGTTGTGTAGTTGAAAAAGGTTTTTGACGGCAATTTCTCGTGACCCGAGGATAAAAATATAGCACTCAATCACTACAACTCCTATCACAGAGTACGTTTGCAGAGCGCGCGAGATCAAGTTGGTTTGAAAAGTTTTTCCAAATATGGTCATAAAAAGCAAGTATAAATTGTTTAGGATTCTGGAGACAGGAAGGATGAAGTGATTGCCTTAACTATCGGTGATGACGCCAAATCCGGTGCGTATGTCGTTCGGACGACTAGCTCCTGTTCCGGAGCAGCATCAACAGTATCAGAGCCGGACGAAGTAAACCCTACTCCTCCGTCTGGCCAGGACGATGGGTATCACACCGAAGGTGAGTTGGGCACGTTTTGCAAAATGATTCCGATTTGAAAAACTTTAGTACCAAAAAAGTTTGCTTGTTGAACCGGAAACCAGTTTGCTTGTTGAACTTCATGATTTAACCAACTTATACGCAGCCAATATTCAAAGATAAAGTGCTGTTATTATATTTACATTGTAGTTTTATTGAATACGTTATTTTTGTACGCTCTTTGCAAAGATTGATCCCTGTCCGAATCCTCGTAAAGCGGAAAATGATCGAAATCCGGATCATGTACCACGCCGGTTTTGGGATCTTGTGGCGACACAAAAAATCTGAGTAATGAACTTGATTGTCTTTGGGAAATACCAAATCTTAAAAAAATCGCATTATCTGCTCTCTTGCTGCACTTTGTAAACATGACAGTGTCAAGACTGAAAAGGTTAAACTTTCGAATAGTTCCAAAACAGAACTATATGATTCAGATTACGCATGGAAACATCATGCAGTGTTTTGACATTTTTTAGCTGCGACGGATTTTTAACCCCAGGAGATATTTTGTTTATAACAGAGTTTAATTTATTTTAGTGTTTCCTTCTCCGCTCTAGTTCTACCGCTTAGCCTTAGTGCGTAGTAGGAGGTCTGTTGATGTCGTTTCCAAGTCTGCAGTATGATCTGATTCGGAAAAATGCTGCAGAATAATGATTGCAGAAATGATAGAAAACTTTGATTTAAACATTAGTTTGCATATCTGTTGGTTAGTATTTGAGAAACCACTAAAAGATTTTTCAATACTGACATTTTGTATGTGTGAAATAGCATTCAATGTTGTTTTAATTTACATAACCAACCTTAGAACAAACTCGCTTATTTTATTTCTGTTTACCAAAACTTATATTGATTTGAAAAAAATTTTTACAGAAGCAAATTCTTGGAATTTGAATCACAACCAAACGGAAAAAGCGGAATCGGAACAGGCTCCAAGCTCCAAGAAATCACCAGACATTTCATACGGAGGATACGTGGTCAATTTGCCTCCCCTGTCCGAAAAAGCAGAGATCAATCAATCTCTGTACAACGGTCAATATCTGAATGATCCTTACATACAACAGGTTCCGTGCTCCATTGCCACATTGCCGTATCTGCCACCAATGCCTGCGAGGAGTGCTAGTGTGCTTGGAGGTCGATTTTCCCCCATGCCCGCCGTTGAACAATCTTTTTACTCTGAAATGCCGAGAGTGGCTTCCCCATATCTTCCCACGCCTGTCGACGTTTATCCTACCAACTCCGCCGTTCCTGCTTTTCCGCCTATGCACCCATTGGCGGATCCGATGTTCGGAAGCGCGACGTATATTGGCCATAATCGGATGACTCCGGTCCCGCAAGGTTACGAGCAAGTGACAGCGTCGCTGCAGTCTTCTCTGGACAAACTTGACCGCGAGTCTGAATCGTCAATACCCGTAAACAGAGTCAATTCGTACAAGCCGGGTCGGAACTTATCATCTCGTCTTAGTCAGTCTTCCAAAGCGTCCGACATGAGTCGCCGTCTAGTGGCAAGAATGGCTACCCAAGTGTGAGTTTAAACAGGGGTTAGAAGCGAACGCGCCGGACCCCGCTACTGTCAAGATTCCAAAGGCGAAGTTCTTACAGGTGTGATCAATGTCAGATCGGAAAGAACTTATGCGCGAAGTAGAGATTTGCTCATCGCCGCCAGTGCCTTGCACCCGAAGCACAAGAAAAAAGATATTGCAAAGAACTCTATTCAACTTTTTATCGTTTGAAACAACGATTCCATGCTCAAGTGCATAGAACAGGCTGCAAAAGGAGTTAGAATCGATGAAGTTGAAAGTACGGTAGGCCCCGGGTGATGCTCAAGTTGCTGGTCTCTAAACAACTTGTCTAGACCTTCTTTTTACGAGCAGTCTTTTTTATTAGTGGTTATAAAAGCGGCCGCTTTTTGAAATTTCGTATTGACGCGCATTGAAGTGAAGCCACTGAATTAAACCTTATGTTACTTATGCGAAGAAACTTGGCTTAGTACTTTCGTGAAGCGACTGCTTCATCTGATCAAAGTTTTAGAAACTTTCTTACTCTAGCCTACTGCTGCGATTCTCAATCTTTTCTGTTTATCTGTTACGTCGTCGTATTTTCAATCAAGCTTGTAGAAAACGGTTTGCAGCATGCCGTCGCACCCTTGCTCCAGTCAGATATATAGGCTAACGCTTTTCGATAAATTATCAAAAAGCGTTTTGAGGCACGTTGAAAATGAAGGGAAGGCCGTTTAATTCACATTCCCTGTCCCAGTGTCGTTGATCTCAGTCTTTGTAAACCATCAAAACTGTGACAGACTCTTAAATTCAGACGTGGATTCCTGAAATATTTTACGCTGACTCCAGGATGCAGACCCTTGTGTTGTATTTAGAACAAATTTAGAAAAGTGGCAAGTGTCAGACATCTTTAATGTCTAGCGCAGTTTTTTCTCGAAAATATCATTTTTGATGTTTTCTTATTGCAAACTTTTATACCAGGGATGGCGAATCTTTTTCACTGAATGGGCTACACGTGAGAAAGAACAAACTTTACCAAAGTGTTATAGATATATTGATATGTTAGTATTAACGAGAAATTTGCTGCTGCATCTTAAAAATTAGCTAGAAAGTGATATTGTAAAATTGTTTTTATGCGGGGTTCTTAAACTTTTTGAGATGCGCCCCTTTTGACAGCGGTATCGAAAACTTATGACACGTGAAATCCTTATTTCTTGGAGATGATTTTGTTCCTAGTGGTCGTTATTTTGCCTGGTTTTGCTTTCAAAACAAAAAGAAAACTTTTTTTAGAGATCGATTTATTCCAAACGCTGATCTTTACTAATTTTCTTATTCTCTTTGAGCGGAAACAACGGTACCGTAGCAAGACAAGATTATTGCAGCAATAACAAGACAAGGTTGTTGTAGCAAATAGTTGGTTCTCTGTTAAAGTGAGTCACTTTGTCATCCGCACGTGAGTAGTTCGCCATCCCTATGTTGGAGCAACACCGTCCTGTGCCGAAACAGCGTTTTCAAGCCGATTTTTGATTACAACCACTTGTTTCTATTTGCTACTGGTTTTCAACTCTTTCGTATTTTAGCGTTGTTATTTTTAATAAATACGGTAAATGAAACTTGTTTATCACAAGCAAACGCTCAGTCGTGTCGTTTCGCAGCCGCACTCGTCAGATTGAATTTAAATTTAATGGCTTTCATAATGACTTACGCAAGATTTCAATTCTCCAAGACAGCTCCGGCACCAATAAACATCACAGACCACGTTTAGTTTCTTTGTTTGGACGGTGGTCAAACATTAAAGAAAAGTATTGTGTGGTTGCTCGCTCATTCTCACTAAGGCTGCGTAGTCCTCGGAAAAAGCGCTTCGAATCGATCTCCCGCCTGGCCCGGTGCTGCGCTTGCAACTAGTGGCGTGCAAAAGGGGGAGGGGGAGCAAACGGAGCGACGGCCCCCGGCATCCAACGTGGGGGCATCAAAAGAGTAAAATTACAAAAATTACATTTTATTAAATTGCGATGGTGTAGTGGTTAGAGCGTCCGCTTCGCAGTCGGTAGACTTAAGGTTCATTCCCCTTGTCGAGTCATAACAAAAGACTTTAAAAAATGGTATTCACAGCTTCCCTGCTTGCCGCTCAGCATTTAGTGGAGGTTGTGGAGAACAAGCCGGCAAGTTCGCTTGTTGTGTCCTTGGGCAAGACACTTAACGGGACGCCCCCACCTTTATGTGGAAGACAGGTGGCCCAGTTTTCCCTCTGAAGAGAGGGTTGGTGGCAGGAAGGGCATCCGACCGTAAAACAAATCCCATGTCATAAAAATGCAGATATCTACTGTGGCGACCCCTAGTCGGAAATAAGCCGAAAGAAAAAGAAGAAGTTAGAAATATATGCTTTTTCGTATCGTGAGTCTAGTAACACATGCTGCATGGATCTGATAGGATCTTGCTTGGGGGGCATGGTGTGATTATCTGCAGCAACAGCTTTTGTACTGAAATTATTATTAATAAGACTTCAATTAATTTTCCATATACTGTACAAAAATCTAACTACCTTTGACTTTGTTATGCTCCTTCGAGCTAAAGAAATGCAGTTCCCTCTAATCCAGAGCATGCTCTTGAATGTTTAATGCCGTTTGAAAGGGATGTTTTCCCAACTTTATGTATTGCATATAGGTTACTGCTCACCATCGGATTTTCAATTGCAAGCTGTGAGAGGTCATTTTCAAAGTTGAAAAGTTGAAATTGATAAAAGTTGAAAAATATAAGATCATCTATGCTACAGCGCCTAACAAGTTTGACTTTAATCAGCATCGAAAGAGAATTCCTTTTAGCAGATGTAAAAATTGAGGTACAGTGTTCCCTCGTTTATCGCGATTAATGGGGACCAGAAGACACGGCGATAAGTGAAAAACCGCAAAGGGTCGAGAAATTAGAATTCCTTTGGAGCTAATGTTCATGAAAACTAAAAGAACACGAAAAATCAGAAATATTTTCTCTTGTATTTAATCTGAACACAAGTTTGACCTTTTCACTGATGGTCATCATCTTCTTCCTTTTCTTGGGCTCACTGAAGTAATCTTTCGCAGGGAAGCGGCGCTTAGACGGCATTGGAAGGGCTTAACGAAAAGTTAATTGCAAACACAACACTAAGATACGCAAGACAGTCAACAGCGTGAACGAGAATGGCGTGATGATGCGCAGTCGATCAGCGATATGGCGCTATTTTTGAATTTTTATTTTTTGATAGCTATTTTTAAAAAATCCGCGATGCACTGAAGCCGTGAAACTTGAGCCGCGAAGTGGCGAGGGAACACTATAGTTCAATTATTTTCCAGTAGGAGAGCTCATATGGGAAAGAGAAATCGTAAAGTGCAAGCGTCTAATTTATTTGTTCACATCATCACATGTTCTAGTTTTATAAAGAGTTACTTTTTTGTCTGCTTTCACAAAACAATGCCCTTAAAGCATTTTTATTGTACAGCTCACAAAAATATTAAGTGAAGCAAGCCAGCATAGCATCAAACTACACGGTTGCACTTGTAGGCTACAATTTTAGATACTATTTCTAATAGAAAAAAAACAGAGAACACTATCTCCTGTTATGCCTCACGCAGTTATACATATATAATTGATCATTTTAGGGCCTATTTGATAATTATTTGCATGTATAAACGCAATGTCTTGTTCCTCAATGCAAAACCTTCACCAGATGAATTTTTCTTATAAATGTATTCCTTAGCTTTTGTTCTTCTTGTTCTAGGCTGGTCTAACAACACCCTTGTACATTTTACTCTTAACCCTTGCTGATAACTTCCTGTCGCACAGAACTCCAGACACTTTTTTCCAACCCATCCATCCTGTTTTGATCCTTCTCTTCACATCTTCCTTCGCTACTAACTGTCGAACCCAGGTATTTAAAGTTTTTGTTGTTGTTGTAATTACCTCTCCTCTTCCTCGGAATGGAGGTACAGTATGAACGGCAATTCAGGTTCATGCCCTCAACCTAATTGAAATTAAGCTAGGGGAAAGATGGCAGCCCATTTTGAACAAGTCATGAGTGCCTGGTAGCCCCACCACCAACAAGGCGGACTGCTGATGGTGGGTCCCCAAAAGTCGCCTTTTACGCATGCTAGGTTAGCAACTCCACAATTGTAACCGAGTGAAGTACGGGTAGGCCACCTGTCTGCCACATAAAGGTGGAGGCGTCCCGTTTAGTGCCTTGCCCATGAACACAACAAGCTTGTTCTCCTCACTATCCCTTTTTTATGCTGAGCGCCAGGCGGTGAATACCATTTTTTAAAGTCTTTTGTTATGACTCGACTTAGAGAATGAACCCTAAGTCTACCGACCTCGAAGCGGACGCTATTGAAGTTTTTCGCTCTCTTTTTATCTTTTCTCCTTGCAGCTTCAACTCTTCTTCATCTTCCACACCCCCAGCCTTCAAATACTCAGTCTTGCTCCGGCTCACTTTCAGGCCTATTCTATTCAGTGCATTTCTCCAAATCTCCAGATTATCCTCTAGCTCCCTATGATTTTGCCTAGACAGCACTATGTCATCTGCAAACAGCCCACGGTGCGTCCTTCCAGATGTCCTCTGTCAGTTTGTCCATGATGATGGCAAAAAGGAATTGGCTGAGTGCTGAGCCTTGATGAAGTCCAACACCTACCTTGCATTCCTCAGTCAACCCTGCTTCACTTCTCACAGTTGTTGTCGCTCCGTCATACATATTCCTTGTGTAGCGTTCTGATGTTTCAGCTAACTTTAATGAACACATTACAACAAAAATACTCTTTGCTTCCGTCTTTGTCACATTCTTGGGTACTGGACAGTTTGGGAGGGGGGCATACAATCAAGCAGTTGGCCCCGGGCATCACCAGACTTCTGCTTGCAACACTAGTTCTTCGAAAGCAATCCTGATCACACACTGTTCAATAAATTACCACTACGCTTTTCTAACAGACCAGTGAAAAAAAATGTTGCCAATATAACACAATGGCTTCCATGCAATTGTAAAGGAATTTGATCTAGTACAAAATTCTCGAACATCCGCCTCACCCAATAACATATAGCAACACGCCACTGAACACACTTCATAAGCAGTAATAAAAGGTATTTATTGAATACTTAAAACATTGCTGAAAATCTAGATACGACGTAGCTTATGATTTGATTTTAGATTGTACAATCACCATAGAAACAATCACAACCAAATACACCTCATAACCATAAAACTTGCTAAGAAAACACTGCTCTAAGCATATTAAGTAGTGGTAGTAGCAAGTTAACAGATTGAAGGCTGGTTTCCATTATGCGTAATTCGCAGACGCAGCGTGAAAAATTCTTTGTTTCTCTATTTAGAAAGGTGCGCGTCTCTCTGAACAGAAAAACAAAGAATTTTTCACGGTACGCCTGCGATTTACGCCTAATGGAAACCAGCCTTAAGGCAGCGCAAGTTTCCTTTCGAACCAGTCAGCCTATAAACCTACATATGTAATTTTGCAAGCACCAATGCGTGCTGCCAATAGTGATATCTTACTTGTTGCGAGAGTTTTACAGGTACAACTTGACGTTGTGGTGAAGCTGCTTACCTAGCATTAGATTGGATTGTCAAAAAATTAAAAAATCGGGCGAGTTGTCAACTATCATAGACGCGCCGCAAAGGTTAAATGATAGTCCAAAGTCCAAGGAATTGAACTTAATTGGTACAAGCAGACATTTCCAATACAGTGCACCAACTCAGCTCACCATACCAGATATAAACACTACTACATATTAGCAGTTTGGCGCATTGGACTTGTCATGGAAAAAAATGCAGGTTAGAACGTTATGCTGCTAAGTGATATGGGAAAGCGGAATCGAGATTTGCAATAAAGCTTATGCTTCAGGTTCAAACTAAAGCTTTCGCCAAGCGCCACAATAAATAGCTGCTCACTTGAAGGCCCTGACATCACCACGCAGTTTCACAAACTTTTCGCTCCTCTAATGATAGAGTTCCTATTACCATGCAAGCATGCGTGTCAGTGAGCTCTCTGACTTGATCGAAATTAAACTTTTGACCTCAAAAGCTGTATATGCTCAGTCGCGAAAGTGAGAGTATGCTAGTTGCATGGACACAAATAGGAAAATCCAATAATACACGCACAGTTGCCAAACATAATTCGACACATGTACCTAGCTCCTGCACTGACAAACCAAATACAGGTATTGAAAACTGGCATACAAGTCAAAGGTGTAAGATTAAAAGTACTAGAAACCACCATCTTTTACAGAAGTTTAAACCAAAGGCGAGCCATCTTTTTTGCAGGCGGCATATATTCACAAAATTGTATTAAATCGAATTAAATCCGCGGGCCAGGCACGGAGCCTTTTCAAGATTAACACTATTTTGATAATCAATCTGCTCATCGTCTCCCAACCGCCAATCTAGCGCAATAAAGTGGTTGTGTGTAACGAAAAGCAAGGAGCCACTTGAACAAGACTGCAACGGTCAAACACGAAGTTTATTGTATTAACAGAAACGACTTGCAAGACTGAAGTGGGAAGACTGCGTGCTGCAACATTGCTTAGCGGTCTCATCTCGCAAAAACAAAAAGTTTGGTAGTGACTCTTGTATCGCCCAGAGTCTTCAAGAGAATGACCAATTACAGTGCAGCGATAAGCAACTTCTTCACCCTAGTTACACCACGCACAGCGAACACATTTTGAGAACTGGCAACAGCTTGGAAAAAGTGATTACGCAGGAAAAGGAGGAAGGGAAAGACAAAGAAGGACGAACGGAGAAAGGCAGTTCATGAAGTCACCAGAAGTCGTTATCAACTTGACGGACGATGATGATGGTGATGATACACCATGCAGCGTTCTGTACCTTTAAGTCTACTGGAAGACAAAGCAAGCGCTCCTCTCTCATAACTTCAGTCGAGTTAAACTTACCTCGCGTGGGTCTATTTTTTCGCTTGCTCGCTTTCACATAAACCCGATTTATTGCGAAGTTGGTGTTGACGGTTGACTTCTAATTTCCTCACGAACAGTTCGAAATATAAGAACTTGTAGTCTAGTTCTTCCCTTCGAACGTGATACCGTTACTGATGGGAATGCAAGAAAAAGCTTTTAAAAAGCAGATTTCTTTAAAGCTTGCTTCCAGCTCTGTACTGGCAAACAATTATTTCTGAATGGTCAAAACAGTACATCACAAGAACTGCAAAGATTTATACATATAAAACAATGTCCTTGCAGTCTGATGAAACCTCCAGGCAATGAAGTTATTCTATTGGGCAACTTGGGACATTCTCACGGTTAAGCCAAAGTGGCAATTAAAAAATAGTGCGACATACTCATTTTACCCGAAATATTATGCAAAAGAAAGAACATACATATATAAATAAAGCGTCACCGCTAGATCACTATATAGAAACGGAAAAATCAAACTAAAATTGCGAAACACAGCAGCAAAAAATGCATAAAAAATGATTTCTAAGCTTGTTTCTTCGTCGCTCGCTTACGCTGCTTCTGGACTACGACGCTTATAGTTGTGAAAAGGTTTCCACAGAACAAGACGAAAAATAACACCGCCATTATTATCACTTGCCATTCAGTGAAATCGTACTTCGCGGCAATCTGAAGCAACGTGACTGCATTGTACAGTTGCCAGAACTGAAAATAAAACATTTCTAAATCCAATCCTAACGTACATTTGTTTTGTGTTGCATTTCAACTCGTCAGACTTCCAGTACAACGACGGTTACGCTATGCGCAGGAAAATGTCCACACTTGCTCCGAAATTACCGAGTTTGAACAAAACGCTTGAACGGCTTGAAATTACTTTCAATAAATTTACTGCTTGTTAAAGTCCTCCAAGCTAAGAAAACTGTATTTAAAAGCGCTTTTTTCAAGGGCACAACAATCATCAGCAACTTGAGATTTGAACTCAAGACATCGTGAGATTTGAACGCAGGACCACGTCAGCTATGACAACAACGCTCCACCCACTTTACTACACTCACAATCTTACGTGAAGTAAGAAAATGATGACGTCATAATTTACATCCAGTCTAAACTCTAATACTAAATAGACATCAGATTTTTTAATCTATGGAGTGATCGCTATCGTCCAACCTAAGAGTCGCCAACCGTATGCTTGCGGCCGCCAGGTCGCCTGTAAGGACGATACGAGTTGCTTGCGGCTGCCAGTCAGGACGATATCAGCCTGCCGCCAGCCTGTTTCAAAAATTTCTCAAATTTTTCAAAAATTCTCTAAAAAGTCAATCGTGGATCTCCAAAGAAAAAAATAGGTAGCTACCCCCAATTTTGCTATGGGGAAGCGTAAATTTTAGGCCCAGTAAATATCTCAAATCGTTGATCTGTCACTTAATTTCCAAAAAAAAGGTCGTCACTGTAGCTCAGAATGGAAGTGCCAATGATGTATCAACCTGATAGCTCCCGCCATAACCAATATCCAAAAACCAGCCACAGGTCTAAAAAGGTTGTGACCCCCTGTCTAACCCAATCACTGAAGAGTTAGAAACACAGTATACGTTTTTGTCCGTATTTTTCTCAGAGATTTTCGAAGAAAAGTTTTCATTCGCTTCGCCATGTATATGGTGTCACGAAGTATTTGTTGTTGTCCTATCATCCGGCTTTTCCGCAAAGTATGTACCAAGCCCGTGCTTTACCAGGTTAGAGTAGTGAAGCTGCTAACCCAGCGTGTCCTAAGAAGCGACTCTTGGATACCCTCCAATGGCAGTCCGCCTTGTCGGTGGTTGGACTACCAGTCAGTAATTTACATTCACGACTGATTAGAAATGGGTTGCCACTTTTCTCCCAGCCTAATTTAATTAGATTTGCGGCATGAATCAAGAAAATCGTTTCATGCCGTGCCTCCATCCCAAGGAAGAGGAGGAGTAAACCACAAAAACAACAACAAGTACGTACCAAAAGCGTTGGGTACATTTTTGCCGATAAAAATGTACGCAAGACTTTTGGTATAAACTTTATAAATAAAACCGGATGTTCGGATAATAACCAATACTATCAAGCAACGTATGCATGGCCAAGCTAATGAACTGTCGTACGGAAATACGTAAGAGAAAAATGTACAAAAACCGACAAATATGTATATTGAATATGTCCACCTTAGCATTGAAAAACGCACGTGTTTTAGAGCAACACTAAAATGTGGAAATCCATACCAAAATATTTAGTTGACAGAGCAAGGAACTTCTTAAATAAAATAAGAAATTCATCCCGAATTAATTTCACTGAAACATATACAGGAGTGTAAAAGTACTCAAGAAAATATGGAAAAACTTTAGAAGTACGAAAATAAGAAAAACACGAAAATATGAAGTGAATAAAAAATTAAAAATATAACCACTCATTTGGATAAAATTACATAATTAAATTAAGTCAAACTATTCATCTCGATACCATAAAATTGCTATGAAGATTGATGGTTTCATTACCCCAATTATCCGTATTTCAGCGATTTCCGTAATTCAGTTGGGGGTTTTTCATATTTCCGTATTGTAGTGTTGCCCGTTTTTTTCCGGCAAATTTTGTTAATCTGGAGTAAAGCTATGACGTCACACATACATGATACATGCAACTTACGTGGCCGACAAACAGAAAAGGTAAGAGGAAAGTCAGACCCCTCCACATCCAAGACTGGAAGCCTTCTGCAAAACAAATGCGAGTATACTGTTACAGTGTACAGATTCGCGATGGAGGTGGTCGTACTCAATCTTTCAATCGTGCTCAGTCTTTTCATATATATTTTTTTTGCAAGACTTAATCGTTGAAAACAACAAAACGAAGGACGTTGTACTTAAGAATTGACGTCTTTTGTCAAACTTCGTGTGCTTGCTGTACTTTCTATTGTTTCTAGTTTGATATGCATTTGCTTGGAGGTGCGCACATCGAAACAGAACTGAAACTGAAGTGAGATAGTCCATCATTTGCACATTGTCTACGTACCTACTGTAATGTCCATGTCGTGTCGCTCTCCAAGTGCACGCAGTCTGTACAGACAACCACTTTGATAATAGTATTGCAGTAGCTGAAATGTGACATCAGTACATAACATAGTCTTTGGCAGACTTAGGCATCAAATCCCCGACACAGAGGACCCAATCTTTCTATCTTGCAAACTCTACGCACTCTTTTATCAGCACATGCAGTGGAAGCAATAAAACAGACTAGTTTGTCTCTCAGAAAAACCGGCTGTGGCTTCTTTCACGTATGCGTATGAGCTCAAGGTCTGTTTGGTAGTGTTTAGTCATACTAAGTCACCGCGGCGAGTAGATTGCTAGATCCCATTACCGGCTTTTAAAATAAAAACGGAGGAATAAGGTTTGATGCCTTTTTCTAATTGCAAGCACGAAAACTCGACGGCTTGCTTCCTCTTTATCCTCTTCGTGCTAAGTGCTAGGTAGTGAAGCTTTAGTACAATTTCTAATAAGTCTTTTGGTGTCATTGGGTAGAAGTTTGACACAGGAATCTACACAATTCAGAGCGGATTCTCTAACCGCCACGCCATTGAGGCAGTATGGTGACCTCTTGAGACACGGGGACACAAGTTGGCAACGAAGGCTACAGCCAATGCTAAATTAGCAGGAAAAATGCCATTACAACGATTTTATAAACAACCTTGGATGTGCAGCGGCGCGATGGTGTAGTGGTTAGAGCGTCCGCTTCGCAGTCGGTAGATTTGGGGTTCATTCTCTAAATCGAGTCATACCAAAAGACTTTAAAAAATGGTATTCATAGCTTCCCTGCTTCGCGCTCAGCATAAAAAAAGGAATAGTGAGGAGAACAAGCAGGCAAGCTTGCTAGTTGTGTCTTTTGGCAAGGCACTTAATGGGATGCCTTCGCCTTTATGTGGCAGACAGGTGGCCTACCCGTACTTCACCGGGTTACGATTGTGAGTTGCTCACTTAGCACGTCGTAAAAGGCGACTCTTGGGTACCTATCAATGGCAGTCCGGCTTGTTAGTGGTGGGGCTATCAGTCACTCATGACTGGTTCGAAATGGGCTGCCATCTTTCCCCTAGCCTAATTTCAATTCGGTTGACGGCATGAACCTGAATTGCCGTTCGTGCCGTACCTCTATCCTGAGGAAGAGAATAAGTGACCTTGTTTACCTGTACAAAGCTTTGATAGACAGAAAAAGCCATAAATATAGGTCTGAACTCTTGGTAAGAATTTCCATCAGACCTACGAAAAGTAAGAAATTTTAATAACAGCTGTAAAAGTAGTATATTTGTGAAATAAAGTGATCGCTACGAGCTCGTCAGAGATCAAATTTAATATTTTATTAAAAAAAAACATGTTTATGAATCTCTTCCAAATGCATTACGAAAAACCGCTTTCATCAAACAAAAATTAACATGTTATAGTTAATAATTTAAAGCATCAGGAAAATAGACAAATGTAGCTGTGTAGGCAAGTGCTATACAAGCAAGCAGTATACAACAATATCATAAAGCGCTGTTTTGCAAACAGCTCTTTTTTCTAATCAGCACTTTTAAAGCTAGCATCACCAATCAGTAAACTTGCTCTTCCGCTTTTCTCCTATTAACTTGCTTTAAATCAGTTCATAATGCTTACCATAAAACATTTGTTCCGCTTAGTAGCACTGACACGTAATGGTGCATAACCCACCAGCCCTTGATCCTAAAAAATCGAAAAACCAGATAAGTTCAGAGTGGTAAGACATGCATCTTCATCCTTCAGTTTTGGGCAAATATAACCGCAGAACTCGTGACTGGACCCGTTTCGAAGCAGCCAGTCGGTATGTTTTTGCAACAAGCACTACGATCGCCAGGTGAAGTTCGAGATCAATCTCGATACAGATCTTATCAAAATATAAAACAATGGACCAACACAGCTCACTTTACGGTAGTGATTTGCAAACAGCAGCGGATCTGAAGACGCGGGAAGTAATCGCCTTCGCTTAAATCTCATATATGGATGCGAACGAGCTCAAGCTGTTGGCTCGTCTCCAGTCAGACTGCGCCACCGGGACGGGGAAACTGCTCGGTCCAACCACTAGTATGCCACGTGAAAAAGAAAAACCATTCAATGCAGGGACACAACAGGTGAGATCATCGGCTTTCTCTTCAGACTCTCCTTTTCGTATCGAGCGCCAAGCAGGGCAGCTATGAATGCTAAGTTCAAGAATTCTTTGATATGATCCAGCCAATGTTTGAACCCGCTATCCACTTCATTCGAAGTTGATGCTTTAACTGCTAGACGATCGAGGCAGTCAGCCTAATATTGAATTTACACCAAACGTATAAATTCGGAAGAATTTCAATGACAAAAAAATTGACCGTAAAACCCTGAAACCTAAAAAACAAACCCGAAAACTGTTACTGAAGTAATGCAGTGATTCATGCGTTTCAAGAAAAACGCTTTGTTTTTTCTGTTCCGAGGTAATATGCTATAATTACTTGTTTTTTGAAAGTTTTGTTCTTTTAAACATAGTCTTGTGTGGCGCATACCCTTGCTTTAGTTAGTAAGAGCACTACTTTTTTTGGCTTCTGAGCTTTTATTTATTGTGTATTTCTTAATTTCAGAAAACCGTTACCACTCAAGAACGCGTGTATACTCAGCAAGGAGTCTAGATTGCGGCCTACTTCAAGATTTTGAAGTTAGAAAGCAATAAAACATAGAACTCTTGGAGTGTTTCAGCACAAATATTACAGAGCAAAGACTTTTAGTGAAGTATAATTTGTAGCTGAAACAAATGCACAGTCAAAACAATTACCTTGATCCATTTACTATTAGTATGCTTTCCCGCACAGTGAGAGTACAGTAATACCACAGTAGTAAATATGTGAAAGCTGCATCTAATACGCGATACGATGTGAATATATGGAGTACGATTGCGTACACTAACATTGTGATGCTGCAGTACAATTTGAATTTTTCGTACTCATCTTTGTAGCGAAATCTAAAAAAGGATAATAGGTTGTTTTATATCTAATGCAAGGAGGTTCAAACACATTTTAAGCCAATCATCATAGACTAAAAATAACATCACCTTTTGGTTCTGGTTTGATGAATATCAAAGCACTGATTTGATGAATAGAGTGAAGTGAAGGGATAGACAGGAGAAGGCCCTGATCCTGGTTGGGATAGCAATTCTATTCGCCGATTTGGAAGCCTTTTAATACAGACCGGAGCCAGGCATCTTTAAACCATTGAACAGGTACTGCGTGCCATCACGTCAACAGCATAATGCCTAATTTTACTGCCAGGTAAAAATTGCTTTAAGGTTTTGAATCACTTTATTCATACATTACATGGTTTGATTCAGATTTTTTTTGAGAACTGAGGTTCCAGCCCCGAACGGAGCAGACATGACAACCGTGCTCCTGCCAGGGCTGATATCATAACCAGACCCCGACCAATAATAATTGTCCTGGTGTTTTATCGGGGTGCCAATGCTTTCTGAGCTTTGTATCGCAGCAACTTATAGTTGACCTTCGTTAAACAAACACAACATAGAGAGCCATAAACAGCAACATTGAACTGTGGCTTTTTATACGAATTAAAATGGCTAGAAAGTTTTTATCTACGTTTGTAACCACTACTGATATTAATGCGCAAATGGATCGCCGGTTCTTAGGATTGCTTTTCGACATGAACTAAATACTTGGACTTAATTCACAGCACTTACTTATCGGAATTGCTATCAAACGTCATGTTGATTTGACCTACGATAAGACTGAGATAAAATCTGAAAAAAAAAACTATTGTCAAATACAGGGATGTGGAAGCGGAAGCGGTCCTTTTTCTGTGGAAGCGGAAGCGCGAAAATTCTACCGCTTCCACATAGGAGAGAACAATGGAGGAAGAAAAAGAAATTGGTTCTACTATCTTTCGGAGAAGAGTGAATAGGGGGAGCATAAGCATTTACGAAAGAGAGCGAGGAGGAGTCGTTTAGAGAGATGTTGACCTCTATATAATCAGAGTAGGGGTCAAGCAAAGAAAGAGAGGAGGTAGAAAGCTCAGAGAAAGATAAGCCCTGCCTGACGAAAATGATGACGCCGCTAGCGTCTGTGACATTAGTAGAAAAAATACCAGATTGGGAGTGGGTGCCATCGGATCGCAGAGGAGAGAATTCAGGGATCCGGAAAGAGAAAGACAAATCAAGATTAGATTCCTGGATACAAATGACGTCAACGGGATAAGACGAAATAAAGTGTAGCAGTTCAGTGCTCCTGGCTTGGAGACCCCCAGCATTCCATTGAAGAACTCTGAGGGAGTTAGGGAGGGGAAGAAGAAGCAGGAGGTAAAGAGAAACAGCCAGGAGCATGAGGTGGTGGTGAGAGTGAAGAGGGAGAAGATACAAAGTGGACAAAAAAAGGATAAGAGGTTTGAAGGCGAGGGTGGGGTGCGAGTACTGCATTAGCAGAAGGGGGCCAGATTGAGCAGTGGAGCTATACCAGCTGGAGAAGTCCGAGGAGGAAGGCACAGTGCTGGTAGGTGTGGGATCTCCAAAAAAAGCAGGAACGCAGCAGGGAGGGCAGCTCCAGGAGTGAGAGCTGCCAAGAGTTATGAATCTAGAAAAGGAGAGTAGTGAGCACTTTAAATGAACCCAATTAGAGCATGTGCAGCATTGCACTTACCTACCCCGCCAGGTCACATTTCCAGCGCACACTGAACAGGGAAAGACAGGACAAGGGTTAGGATGAATGTTGCCGCTCATCAGCAGAAGAAGAAGAATGAGAAGACGGGCAAGAGAAAGGCAGAAGAAGAGAGAAGACAGGCCGATTTTAAAGAAGCAGCGCGCTACCCTTTTGCAGTCGTTCAGGGGGCTGCACGGCAAAAAATGCTTTGTGTGAGGGGAGCGCCCGGGGTAACTGGGACCCTCGGAAAGGCCAACAGCCATTTTAACCCAACCCAAACGGGGTTGGGGACCGCACCACCACGTTGAGGCGGCTATTGATTGGTGCTGTTCAATTTTGCTCGCTTTACATGTATATACTATATATACGACAGAAATTTCGCACTTCACTATCCAAAAAGATCGAAGTCAATACGTGCTTTGGGAACGGACAGAAAGTCCGTAATGATGATTAGAGTTAAAGTTGACTCAAAGTCAGAGTTAGTTGAGGATAGAGAGGGAAAATCAGCGCTATACGGTGTAATTTGTTGTGACGACAGGTTATTGTCGAGAGCTGTAATATGTGGTCATACGGTTTAGATCTCAGAAGCATTAAGTTAACTGTTGTAAAAGTGGTTGTAAGTAGTGAAGAAACTTGTAATAACTGTCTATTTGTTGAAGTGTTTAATTATTTTTTGAATTGTAGTAACGACATATTTGATTTTTTTGCAAACAATTTGTGATTTCTAAATTTTTGTCAGTGGGGGTTTCGTGACAAACGCGAAAGTACATTAAAGGTTCCGCGATGACAAAAAGATTGAAAAGTACTGTTCTACATTCAACACGAGTTCTTGTCTAAGAAAAAGAAACACAGAGTAGTTCGGAACAATAAGCTCAAGCGAAGTAGGTAAAGTAATAACAATAAATAAAGGTTTTTGTCTTCACAAAATGATGAAGTGTAGGAAAAAGCAGGCTACAGACCCACAAAAGTTAAACAAATTGTCAATGGTCGTTTTCTCGTTTTTTGTTAGTGGAAGCGATTGAAAAATAACCGCTTTCACATCCCTGGTCAAATATTAAGTGGTATTCTTTCGCGATTAGGCAGTTTGCAGACCGGTCACATTTTCCCGGCAATCGGAAACTAGTGGAAAATCAAGTTGTTTTGACAAAAAAATGGTATAGTAAGCAGATCGATAACAAACAAACTCCTAGTTCACCTTCAATAACAAACGTAAGAGACGACAAGATTGCGGCTGTTAGTGTCTAACAAGCATACATCGTCCAATAAACTCTTTTTCTGTTACCCACATGGATTTTCATGTATGTGATGTGGTACATGTCTACAACTAACCACCTGCTTTTGCGAATGAGACGATGATCAACAAGAGAGTCGCAAAAGCAAGAAGCTTATGCTGATCAACACATTAAGCTCTGGAAGTTTTACATTTGAAACCGTAGCTCAAAGCATTTCCACTGGGCCATGACTGTTTCC
The DNA here is from genome assembly GCA_963675345.1 of Trididemnum clinides. Lineage (NCBI taxonomy): Eukaryota > Metazoa > Chordata > Ascidiacea > Aplousobranchia > Didemnidae > Trididemnum > Trididemnum clinides. The sequence continues at coordinate 16,678,435 of OY776302.1, forward strand.
AGGGTTTGCATACAAAACCTACCAGATACAAAGCAGAAATAAATGAACCCGTTAACGCCCAAAATTTTTTTTCTCAATTCTTTTTGCTTGGTGCGTCGGGTTTAATGACAAAACACATCATTTAAGCAAGTTTTCTAAAAATATTTGCCTTTTTTTAAGTTATACGTTTCTTTAGAAAACAGTCCCAAATGGGAATCATGGACATCAGGGCATTGCTGAGTAGAACTGCATGAAAAATGATATATTTGCATAACTGCAATAAAAAAGCACGCATAACAATTTTCGTTTCCGAGATCTAACAATCAGGCTCATTTAATAGTTTTAAGTGAAATTTCTCAATAATGCACTTTGATCTAACAATCAGGCTCATTTAATTGCTTTAAGTGAAATTTCTGAATAATGCACTTTAACTGTCACTCATGCTAATAAATAAGATGCTCATCCACAACCAAGCTAAACTGCGTAACGTATGTACAAAAGGGAATTCTATATTCTCAATTGTTAGCTAATCACCAGTTATTTATCTATAATATGGTGTAATTCGCAAGCAATAACCCTTTCTCTGGTTACATTGTTTTCTAAAATTGCAAGCATTCTTAAGCAACAATGGCTCAAGTTACTTAATCCTAAAATGATCTAAGGAGTCAATTGACCCCTTGCGATTTTTATTTTTTTATTTACTACTATTTTCTGCAGATAACGAGTTGATACATTTTGACTTTTATTTTTGCATGCAAAAGAACATAAAATCACTTTGTCAAACAAAATTTTTATTTAACGTGAAGTTATTGTTCAGTTTACTACAAATGACCATAGAGGTCAATTGTCCCCTTTGTCAAAATCGACTTAAGTGTGCAAGTAACTGTGATGTACTGGCGCTGAACATTTACCACACACTAAAAGCGAACAGTTGGCACTCTGTACCTTTGTTTAGTTCAAGTTACACCCCGGACATTTGGTTCGGTTGCAAGGGAATAAATCCTCATCAACTTCTTGCTTTATTCGCTTCAACCATAATAAATGCGGCATTTTCTGCCGCCCAGTTCTCTCTGCCGAGCAAAGACTTTCACCAAGTTTGATGAGAAAATCACTTCTCGTTCAGGTTAATATCGATATACCCGAACATATACAGTTTATAGTATGGCGGTCTAAGCTATACTTTATTAAAAGCCTCTAGCTTCTTGTCGGTCACCAATTGCACTAAAGAGACCTGATAGGTCGAAACTGTGTCACTGTCTGCAGTTTGCTAAGTGCATCGCTAGCTTCTTGCATTACTACATACAGTTTAGTTTACAGCTTGATAACTTACACTTTGCTGGCATTATCTAGCCTACTGCATTAAGTACTGCAATGAGAATTGTAACTTAGACTAAATTTGGTATTTGCTAACAAAACACGTGCAGAGTCAAAAGTTTAAAAATATTTCATAACTATAGTTAATAAAGATTCGTTCTAAATAACTATTTCTTAATTTTTGTACAAACAATACCAATAAAACATAAATAAGTCTTCATCTGTACTTTCAAAAACTAAGGGATAAACTGATCCCTTTGGTGTTTCTTGAAAAAAAATCGGTCTTTTTAGGGCTAAGTTTTGTACTGCAAAAGCAGTCAGTCATAAGAAGTTATCTCAGTTTTGTACTGCAAAAGTAGTAAATACTCTAAAATGTCTGGATCAGTCATAACAATGGAAGATTGTCATCAATTCGCTGTAATAGACGCATTTACCAAAATCATCTTTTTTGTTGTTGCAAAAACTAGATCGCAGTGCTCACGATCCCCAATTGGGAATGGACATTAAAATTCTAATCATTACATGTATTGAAAATAAATTCAGAAGGTTTTGACTATATCTTGTTGAGGAGTATAAACATTTCTGTAGAATATTTCGATTTTTCTGAATCAAATTAGAGGTGAAAACAAAATTTCAACATACCTATTTTTGCAATACTGACAAACTTCCGTATTTTTTGGTTTAGCATTCCAAATAAATTATTTAGAAATGACATTAGAGCAAGTTTTTATTACACAATATACACCACGTGTCCTTCAATAAACTACCACAAAAATCAACTCCAATTTCATTTCTGGGTGTGAAAATAAGACCAAAATGTAAACGATCCCCAATTGGGGATCGTGGGCGTAAATGGGTTAAGTCCAAAACATACATAATGTACAACCTGAAAAACAAAAAGTATAATTTAAATATTCTCACCCATTTTTCTTTGGTAAAAAATTTCTTAGCTCTTCTAAAGTGCGTTTTCTTTCTTCTATTTTACGAAGAAGTTGTTGTTTTTCTTCACTGGTAGGTGTTCTGCAAAAAAAATCATGTACGCATTACGTACAGGCGACAAAAAGTATTTGAAGAAGCGAAGCTTATAATTAAGAATCTCTGACCACGAGGTAGAGCAAAAGACTCCAACGTAAAGGACTTTCCCTCTTTTTTAGCAAACAAGTCATATATAGGACAGGGGCCGAGCCAGGAAGGAGGGAGAGAAAAAACAAGCAAGACATTTTTTATTGTAAAAGGGAGGGGGGTGGGGGTTCTTCAAAACCAGTACTACAAATCAGTTTTCCCCTGAGATTTTAGTCAGTGCGTAACCGCCGGCCCAAGTGCGAAATTGCTAGCAAATGCTCGAAAACCGCCGGACAAGTTCTGGCGGACATTGCTGAACAAACGGTTACACCAGCCTTAGTAACATATTCTGAACGTGTACAAAAAGATACTTGCAGTAGCCTACTGCTATTTAGTCAGTGTATACGCTTAGCTAACTTTGCATAGCTTACAGTTTGCCGTATAATGGCATTCTATATTTTCCCCTCAGACTTACTTCGATTAAAACACTTCTTATCTTGTTTAGTGCTTCTCAACCGTTTTTGGCATTTAACCCATTTTCGAAATGCACAGAGGCATGTGGCCCGGTGATATCTTTTTCTCGCTTTCTTGAGCATTTTTTGCATTTGTTGGTTTCATAACCGTTCTTGGTATTTGGCTCATTTTTGAAATGCACAGAGGCATGTGGCCCAGTTATATTTTTCTCGTTTTCATGAGCGACCTCAAAAAAGTTATCAAAGTAAATTTCAGAAGTGTTGTCCGACTAAAATAAGAAAACAAGTCAAGAAAAAGTTTTGTAATTTCACTCGATGTAAGGGCAAAATAAAATAGTGGCCCAGTGAAGACCAGGGTCCACCGATTAAAAATCACTAATGTAGGCCATCATCTCTTGTCACGAATGATTTTTATTTTTTTATTCCGATCAAGACGCCAGCCTACAAGTTGTATCTTGCTCACCGCGCAACATCTTTCGCAGCAGGAACTCGAGTTAACAGTGCATCAAAGATCTTCGAAAATCATCTAAAAATAAGTCCAAACAGCAATTGTATGGGCGTAAGCGCCGAGTTTTCAAAATTTCCCAGGGAAGAAGCAAAGCCGTGATGATGCGCTTCGGTGACGTAATAACTAGGGTGATTATTTGAGCCCTAAAAAGTTCAAAAACGAGTAGCCGATCGTTTACTAAAAGGCGGCGGCGGAATAGCTTGCTATTTCTGTTAAATAAGTTGATTTAAGTTAAATTTGGTCACTCAAACTCTGCGACCCTGCAAAAGTAATTTGTAAACATATCAGAGTGTCTGCTTGCATTTATATAAAATTAATGCTTTGTCGAAGCCCGACATGAGCACAAGAAATATTACTTTTATGAAATAATGGAATGATAGGCAGGTTACCACGACTATGACACAAGAGCAAAAATTATTCGCAAACTTCAATTGTCGCTTGATTATAGCGAATAATCTAACTAGTTACATTTCTCAATCGTAATCAATTAGACAGCAGGGTTTTGCAGCTGCTAGAAAACTTTCCACCTAAAATCGGAAAGTATGTGATGGCCAAAGCCACGCAACTTAAAAGAAAATTAAGATTTTTCTGTACAATGCAATGGTGGTGGTATGTGCGTCTTGCTTCATTAAACATATCTCAGAAAGCAATGCTATTGATAACTTGTCAACTAATTTCACAAACTACGCAGGAAAACAAATGAGTTAAATTTTATGAAGTTTTGTCCCAGATGCGAAAAAACAGCGCAACGCTATTGTCTGACCAAGTATTTTGACGAAAGTAACGGTGGGTTTGAAACAGCTCTGAAGCTTGTTTATGGAACTCTTGATGATAGTTGCAATAACATAACTAGCTATTTTTTTGCTCCTATCAAGTTTTCACTAACCGTTTGCCGAATTACTGAAACCGAAAGCTATGCGCTTTTTTGTTATCTTCACGAGCATGATTGAAATTAGCGAAGAAACGTAAAGAAAACATAAAGAAGTTAGGCAAAGCAGTTTCGAACTTCTTTCGAAAACTAGTGTTTTGCATTAAAGTGAAATTTGAGAGCTACTTGCTATTACTGCTCTTTAGCTACGATAGAAATCGGCCGAATTACTTCATGTTACTTGCATTGAGGTTGATTTCTGATACAAAAGAAGCGTGATAACGGCGAGGGGTAGGGCAATATTTTAAGTCGCCGTCACTCGCTGTTGCGTCATAGCCGGGCGATGTTTACGCGAGGCGTTGCACTGCCCTAAAAAGGCGGCGGTCCAACCTTTGATTCCTATTCACTGTCTCCCACACAGAAAACAAGTTGGTTGAAAATTGTAAAAATTTTAAAGGAAAAAGTTACCAAAAACTGCCGGACTTTTTTAAGCACAGTTGCATTTTAACTGCAAATACGCCGGACATAATTTCGCAAATTCGCACTTTTTTTCGCGTTTATAGGGAGCACTGGGCAGGAGCAAGCCTTAAATCTTTCCCAATTTCTCAAACTTGAGTTACAAAGCGCTGAAACCACAGAACTTCAGAGAGTTCACGCCTTTCTCGATCCCACTTAAAGGAAACGTCTTCAAATACGCGGTTTACCAAACCGACGGTCCAGCGACCGCTTTAAGGGGCTGCAAAAAGTACACTTGATTCACACATAGCGCTGGATTTATATCAGTTGTACTTTTTTTAGGATTATGATTCATAACTCAATCAAAAGATATACAACGCCATTAAAAATGTCTGTTCTGGAGTAGGTCGCTAAAAGTAAAAAACGAACTGTAAAATATCTAAAATGCACATTTCCAACTGTCTGCAATATTAAATTGAAAAGGCCGCGAAAAACTTTTATGAATCAAACGTGGTCGTGAGTAAAAAAGTTTGTGAAGCCCAGGCGTTAATATACTAGTTGCTCTTAAAATGTCAAAAAGGCGCCACAATTAAAGAGGTGACATTCAGCGCAATGCAGGAATTGAATTCCAGGGGTATATATGATCAGAATATCTTACTACCACCTTCTCCTCAATAAAAAGTACGAGTACTTACTCTCTATTGCTATGCGATTGGAGAAACGTACAAACATTTTAAAATGAGAAAAGCAAATTTTAAAAACGCAAACCAGAAAACTACCAACAAAAAATGTATATTTTATTTAAAATTAATAAAACAAGATGTTAGAAGAGCGATCTACTTTATTGGTGGTGGAAAAAGAACAGTTAGCTGAGAAAAACGCGGCTTTGCCAGAAGCGTGTGATGACGCTCTCATGAATGGCGTTGATGCGATACCAACACTAATAACAGCGTCACGTAAGCTTCTAGAAAGGTTTATTGAAGCTATATGAAAGCATTTTAAAACTAGCATTCAGTATAACAAAAAAGCATGTTAATAATGCTCTGCGTACAAATTCAGGGAATCTGATTCACAATCGTAGATCAAAACAAGCAAAATATTAGTGTTTGTGTAATTACACTAATAAAAACTAGTGAAGTTGTGGCAAAACAACTTTCTTTTTACTTAATTTAAAACACTACAAGACAGCCGAAGATAGCATGCGTTACGTTTTGACTTTCAAATCTTTATGTTAGGCACCTCATGTAATTTTAATTTACCTACAAAAAATGGATATGCATGAAATTTACTTGCATACTAAAGAAAAAAGACTTTTAGTTTTTCCTCGACATCCAATCCAAATTTTTTGAACGGGCTTTTGAAAAAATCTTTTAGGTTATGCATGCACAAAATGTAAAGCTTTGTCATGGATTGCAGGCAAAAGACAGTTAGACAACATAAAAACACTCTCTATCATAACAAATTCAAGCCGTTTAATTGATTTAGTCGTGAGTCATACAATGCGACACAATGTGCTTTGTTATGCAAACAGTACTTGCCGTATGTTTGATAAGCTGTAACTAATAATAGTTGTAGCTCAAGCAGGTCATAGCAAGGCATAAGAAACTCGTAAATATTGTAGATTCAACATTGGCCATTGTTGCAATAACGCTTCCACCAACATTTTGAAATATGTATCGTAAATGTTCGGTGACACCCAAAAATCAGTTTCTACTTTTCAACAATTTGTTTAACGTTTATAGAATTGGCAAACACTTAAGTATTCTTTGTTGGTTTTATTTCACTGAACACCATATTACAACTTTTTTGCAAAATTAAATTACATAAAATCAAGTTTGGAATTGTTAAACGTTTTCTTTACTAAAACTATCTTCATAGTGTTTTTACTTAAACAACAGATGGTGGGAAAAATTAAATGTAGATTTAAATTAACTGTAGCCTACTTTTAGCACCTTTAGCCACTCTAAAATTGGTAACCACTCTATACAAAATGGATCTTGCTTTAGCATGCAAATGTAGTGTGAAAATCTATTTTAAGCAGCAGCTGTACTATAAAATACAGAACCATCAACACATTATGAAAAATATAGTGGTTGTCATGCTAGTGACAAAAATGCAGTGCTTCAGTGGTACTTGTATTTCTAAAGCAAGTCCAAACCCAAGCAACCCTTTAAATCAAAAGGTATAGTTGGTTCAGAAAAAATGTGTCATAGAAAACGAAAAATATTGAGTAGAATAAAGCTAAAACTTCATGCTATAAAAAATGGACATTCATCATGCAAGATGTAACAACATGCTTAAATACCTGTCCAAAGAATCTTGGAATAATCCTGCACTACATTAGAAAAAAATACATAATCATTATAATTTTGAAAGTAGCTGCCGTGGTATAGTGGCAATTGTTACAGGGTTCAAATCAAAAGGTCTACAGTTCAAAGTCCCTAAAAGCACCATCGATATTCGACAGCAAAGTCATCTGAAGTCTAAAGTGCTACGATGCTCCAGTATGAAGTCTGGTTTGAAACCAATGTGGTAGATACACATTGAATCAGCACGTGTGGCCTAGCAAAATGTGAAAAAATGACATAAAATTGATTTTTTTTAATCTATATCATTCTGCAACAATCTGAGATTGCTCCAGCTTAAAAAAACATCTAACTAGAAAGTGTAAATTTGAGAAAAAAATCCCAGATTTACTGAAAAATAAATGACCTCACTAAACTGACATACAATGGTTTCAATTATAAGATTGTGATGCACAATATAAATTTCAATGAAATGGCTGAAACAATGTCAATAACTTTGGTTGGCATTGAACTGGTGATGTCAGCAACAAAAATGCAGATTAGATGTTTAAGTCATAAAATTTATTAAATCAATCAAAATTTACCTTTGTAGAGCAGTCTTAAGAAGTTTTAGTTTCTTTAATTGCCTTTCAACAGATGATTTGCAGGCTTGCCTCTGACTATTATACATCTCAGCTATGTGACGATATTCCTTGTGTTTTTCCTGAAAAGGATAATGAAAAACAAATATGTACATAAAAACCTGAAACCAAAAAAATGCTAACATAAAGAAACACATTTATAATTTATGAAATAATGCTACATAGTCACATTAAACTACTCTTTATGTTTAGTAATACATTTTCATTTTAACAATGGGCTACACACAGTAAGCTGAACGTTTTTGGCCCATATCAAGGCCTTGTCAAAGTCCTTGATATAAGCCAAAAACGTTTTGCTTAGTGCGCAGCCTATTGTTAATAAATTACCAAAAATAAAGTGTGGTTTAGTGTTGCTATGCAGTTATTTTATCAAGGATTCTAAAAGTAACATTTATTTTAAAATTAAATCACATTCATAGTCCGTTAAAGTTCATGATTAGGCTATTAAAGTAACACTTTATTAATAATTGCTATTTTCATATTCTTGATCACAATAAACACTGACTGGCAGAGATGCTGTACCAAAAACATACAGCACGGAAATCAACATGATGATGCATGTGTGAATTCATATAAAAAAAAACAACTAAAATAACAGTATTTAAAGTTTCTGTTCTTGGCACTTGGTATGAAAGGGTTGGAGTGAAGAAAAAGCTGGCAAGTTTGCTTGTACCTTTGCGAGTGAGGCATGCAATAGATAATCTCCATTTTTACCAGGTAGACGGGTGATGGGGTCAAGCAATTAATTGTTGCAGTGGCTTAGTCCAACTAAAGGCACAAGCAAACAAAACATAATCTCATACACATCAGCCAAAAATTGAAGAACTAACTTAAACATAGACATTACAATATTGTCATGACCCAATAGTACACATTGCATAAAATAACAGATAAAATTGCATGTACTTGGCAGCCTAAACATGAATGGCTGTGACAATTTTAATCGTCTTATATACAAGATTGCTTTAACCTTTAAGTTTGAGTAGTAGAGGTAATTCAGTGATCACAGTTATAAGCAGAAAGCAACTTTTTAAAATAAACACATTATTTCCTTTAATCCTACTTTTAAACCATTTATTTGGGGATACACAAACGTTATTAGTGGTTTGCCAAAGTGCTTACCTTTAAAACAATATGAGGTGTACATGTTAAACTATATCACCTTTTCTAAACCTCCTACTGGCACTACCCTAGAGATCAAATTTTGCATTTTAGAAATATTTGTAACTAATTTATTTCCTGTGTCTATAACAACTGGAATAAAAATTAAATGCACCTGATTTTTAGCGCAGTCAAGATTTTTGGGTAGCCTAATCAAAAATCTACCAGCTTAGCACACACTACCTGTGCAATTACACTAGCACTCTACAACGTTAAGAGCTCTGCTACACAAAGTAGCTTAAAAATTCAAAAATACTGATTAGTTAAATATCAGTATTTTTGGATTTTTAAGCCACCTTGTGTGACAAGGTATATAAGTTAAATAAGGTTTAACTAATTTCACTAAATAAGAAAAAATTCTCACAATAAGAAAAAAAATAATGCTTACATCAAGTTTGTATATCTAGATTCACATTGCAACTTCCAACTACCCAGATATTATAAGTAAAAGATGGCATTACCTTGTACAGAAGATATTTCTAGTAATACAATGAAATACTTACCATACACTTTTCATAATCATTGGAAAGTCCATCCCATTCTTCTAAGCAGGTAGAATATGGCACAGTTTGACCAATTCTCTGAGCAACCTCCATTATCACAGTAGCTAATAATCTTGACAACTATTTGGCCTAATACAGTAGTTTGTTTATTCAGAAAACAATAGGCGAATCTACTATTATAAACTATACTGTACTCGATCCTTGAATTAGGGGTGTAGCATAGGGTTACCACATTTGACAAGGCAAAATCCCAGACACCATTTCCCGATCTTGTAACAATAAAACTCTTTTTTTATTTTGCAGATCAATATTTTGTTAGTTTGAATTGAAGTGCTATCAATACAAAATGAGGATGAAATCTTTTTTAATTTGGAAATCAATTAATTGAAACTCTAAATCGACATTAGCCTTGTTTTGATGAAAAACTTCGTAATTTTTGGAAAAGAAACTAAAATTCTGGACATTTAAGCATTTTTAAAACTATTCTCGGACACACATTTTAACAACAAAATTGCGGATTTGTCCATAATCTCTTCGTACACGCCATTTTTAACGTCTTTGTTTATTTAATGTATTCTACCAGTACAATTGTACACATCGTGAACGAAGAGGATAAAAATTCGCAGTGTATAGCAACTCAAGTGAGTGCACTGTAATCTAGCAGAAGAGACTGATCAAAGTTGAAACTGTTCAAAGTTGGAACTTCAAACTTTGGAATCGGAAGGTGGAATATGGAAAAAACATCTTTCAAAAAGCTCTGTTACTTTGTTTGGATTTCTTAATTTTACACTCAGTGTAAAAGTGATATTGGAAAAGACAAAAAAATCTATTCACTTATACATTGCAATTTCAATTGTCGCTCTGTCGGTGTAGAATGTTCAACGCAATTTAGGTCTCGGTTTAAATCTTGATTATGTGATTGCTCTGAGTCTCTCACAATCATAGAATGATATTGTTTTTGCTTGTTCTTTAATTAGTACATACTGTTACCCAAACAGCTTAATACATATACTAGGTATACCTTGCATTGGTGCTTAGAACAGGATAGGGATGAATTTGTGTAATGCAGTGCACCTTAGTTCGTCGTTGATTCAAGCTGGAAGAAATGGTGCTTTGCAACAAGCCAGGTAATTTTTTGACATGTTTATTCTTCTCACAGAAAAACCTTGTGGTTATGCATAAAACATCATTGTGTTTATACTTGCTTTGCTAGCACTGCTGGTACACCCCTTTTCTACTGCTAGCTTTCTACCAAGCAGGGAAAATTGCCTTGCAAGCTTTTCCTTTTGGTCAAACAAAACAAAGCCCTCTCTAGGCAATGCGCATTGAACTCTCAGTGTGATCACTATAAACCACAGCTTATCATGCTAGGCTATGCTGCCAACAACTATGTATTTAGAACAGGTAGGTCCACTGGTAATGCCCTCTGGTTCATGCTCTTGCCAGTGTAAAAAACAATTTTCCCTGCATCAAACTATAATTCATAATCTTAAGTATCTATAAACTCCTTAAAAACCACAAATATGATGCTAGTTGTAATGAAGTTACTGTTTATCAGTCACTCAGCTTTGTAAATGACTTGCATAAAATATCAGAAGCAAGAACTGTGTATAACAATTTGATTTATTTTGATATCAAACATGCTTTTGGCAGTTTATATCATCAACTGTAGTACAAACTTGGGTATTATAGCAATACTGGCTCTTTACTGCACTGAATTAAAAGTGTAGCAAGTGATTGCTATTTGCGTATAAATGCTGAAGGCATAGAATTGTCAGTTAAATCTGACAAGTGGTGTCTCCCACTGTCCCAAGAAACAGTTATTGTCTCTTGTGTATTTATTACATGTATCAATTATAGTATTCTGTGTTATAAACTTTTTGATGAAACTATTTTGTGGGTGATACTAAAATTTATTGTAGTATATATTTATCAACAAACATAAAATTTGGACCCAATTAACTTCTGAAATGTAAATTTATGTTCCTTTATACTGAAATGTTCAAATTCATATCAAAGTGTAAGATTACCAAATAACAAAAACATGGTCCAAATTCATACTGAAATGCAGAAATATGGTATATACTACAGAAATATTTAAAAATATTTAAAAGTTAGTATTATAATAATCATTAATATTTAAAAATTAGTACCGGTTGCTGAATAAGAACAAAAATCTCAAATGTATAGAAATTTATGAAAGTTAATAAAAACAAAAATATAAGCACTTAACTTGATGATATGAAACAATTGAATTGCATCTAATTATGCATCTCAATATTAAGTAACTAAGTTAGTGTTGAAGATCATATTTAATTAATGTATTTCTGCGATTTTCATGATTCAGCTCATGTGTTTTGTATTTTTACAAATCTACATTTACATATTTAAGAGATGCCTGAAAATTTGCCAATGCAGTTGAAATGGTCTGAGGCTAGATTTTTATGAAAATAAACAGTGTGCTATGTGCATGGGCAGTAGGTCCAGTGATGTTTCACACCAAGGTTTTATAAATGCTAAGTCAAGTAACTCAACCATTAGCAACAAAGACTGTCTACAAAAGAATTGGCCATTCTGCTGGATATGTCAAATTGTAGATCTGCATTTTAGAATTGAATTAGAGTTAGAGTTAAAATTAAGATTGAGGTTAGTTCAATTCTTTTGATTTCAAGTTCATTAAGGTTAGATCTATTCTTTAGAAGACCTCAAAGACTTTGGTATCTGTGCAAATCAGATCACCTGCTATACACAGGTCTTTTACAGTTGCTGAAATTACATGGGTTTTAAATGTTACAAGATTCATGTTTGCCTATATGAACACATTTACTTAAATGTCGGAATTCAATTTTTGTAATTGGTATCCAACCAAGCAATTTGCTTATCAAAAGCTTTGTAAACTCATCTATCACTTGAGAAAATTATAGTGTTGATACTTTTAAGAAAGTTTTTAATTTTTTCATGAAAGATCACTGGAATATTTATGGTGATTTACAAATAGGTAACATGAATGATACTTTTTTGTAATTAAATACTTGTACTATTTTTATACTAAGTGATGTATCTGTGTTTCAGGTACACGTTTAGTTTGGTTTAAAATGCATCTTTCAGTTGCTTTTGTAGTTTGTTATGACTGACCTTGCAGCCTATCCTTGCAAAATGTTTTGTTATTTTCATTGCTGGTATGTGTGACTTACTTTGATTGGCTTGATTTATTATGATATTTTGTAGATTTGTGAGTTCAGCTGATGTGAAGAATTTTTTTATGCCCAAAGTTGCTCCAAGGACTGATTCACAATCATCTTTGCTGACCAAAAAGGATGTCAATCACCTATATAAGATGCAGTGTAAGTAATTCTGTAATATGTTCGATCCAGCTTGCATTTGCACTGAGACTATTCTCTGACTTTTTGGCCTATTTTGCTATCACAAACAAATAATTTTTTTTGACAGTTCTTAGTTATTTTCAGATAATTATTTTAATAACTACTCTTGAATATGAAAAATGTTTTAGAAATATTTGCTTGATTATTGGTTGAGATGATCTGTAGTCTCTGTAATATTATATATCAAGTTGTTGGGACCAGCATTGAGTGCAGCCAATGACATGTAGTAATATTGTTTAATGATATTTACATAATTGTTCATAAAGTTGTTTTTGCCATGGTTTTTGACTAGAATTGGTGGTGTGGCAGTTAGGGTGCCTGTTTTGCAGTCGGTGGATTTGAGTTCAATTTTCTTGTCAAGTAATACTAAAGACTTTAAAAAATGATATTCACAGCTTCCGTGCATGGCACTCAGTGCCAAATGGATAGTGTGGAGTAAAAGCTTTAAGTTCACCAGTTGCATCGTTTGTAAGGACACTAAATAGGATTGCTCCATCTTCATGTTGCAGTCAGGTGGAGGGGTCAAGCAGTATACTTGTCGTTGTGGCCCATGGTACTAACTAAAGACATGCAAACAGAGCATGAATGCATTAACTCAAGGCTTTTTGGGATTTGTGATTTATTTTGATAATTTTATGTAAGATGCATACATTGCTATGTTGATACTTGTCTCCCAATTTTGTTTTAAGGGATAGCAATTTGATCATGCTACTAACATATTAACTAAGCCTGCAGCACAATGTAAATGGCATGGCAAGTAGAAATATATACCAGGCTAAATAACTTTCACTGTTTGTAGTTCATCGTGTTAAGCCAGGAGATATAGTCAGCTACAAAGAACTATGGTAAGAAAAGTGTGTTATTTTTTTTATGAAAAAGGACAAGTAGATTTTTTGGAAACTTAGGAGGAAACGATAGGGATCTTTTGATGATTCTCAGCAAAAAACAGAGCCAGTATACTGTTGTACATATTTAAAATAGGACGTTTCGCTAAACGCTGCTAGCATTGTCAATCAAAATAGGGCAACTGATTACTTTAAAATTTAATAAACCATGGCCAAGTGCAATATTTATGATGTGACAATTCAGTTACGAAAGAAGAAAACAACCATTACATACTCTAGGGTCAATGTTATTTCATGTTAAATTAGTGAGATAATAACTAGAATTGTCAATGTTGGTCGCGTTTAGCAAAATAACCCAATTAAAATATGTACAGCAGTATATTGGCTCTGGTTTTTTTGAAAACTGTTTCATTCATTTTTAAGCCTGTGGCCTTTCATAGATGCCTTTGTAGTCCATGCCAGTGACGATTGGAATTCACTTAACTTGAAAGCTAACTTTTGCGTTTGGCTGTGTCACTATCAATATTTGTTTACTTAGAACTTACCGCCATAAACGCAAAGGTCAAGTGCAAAAGGATGTTTAACGCATTGCCATTTTACCTATTTTTACTTTCGTACATAATCGTCGATTGGTTGCGCCTCTTTTATCAAAATTTTCTTCAAAAAATAGGGGCGACCAATCTACTCAACATACTCGTACCTGTAAAATTGGCAAATCATAACTGGCATAAGTGAGGGTGAGGTAAATGGACTATTATGACATGGCCGCTGATGATAATACAATATCTGATGAACAACTGAGAAGAATTTTTGACAGTGATGTTGATGTTATAATTGTCTACTTTAGAATTACAGCAAAAATGTTTCAATATTTGTAAGCAAATTTTTGAAATGAAAGTAAATATTTTATAATTTTTGATTTTATCAATAACGATTTAATTCCCCAGATTTTAGTGTATTTGATATTGGTTGTATGTTGTTTTTTGTAGCTCTTTAAATTTTTTTTGGTTTGAATTCAATAGATCATGAAATCACTGGAAAACATTTTTCATAATTTTACTCCATCACTGTAAACGAATTCAAGTTATTAATGGTGTTAAATTGATGTAATTGGTTATTGCTTACGATCTTTTTTGTTCAGTGCTGAATACATTCCTCGTGTGTCAGAAGATCCATCGTTGCCTTTTGAATTGGTGGGAAGTTGGTCGTGTTGGTATGGGGAACAAGATCAAGTCGGTGAGATACTATGTTGAAGATATGCGGTCTCAAGCTGACCGCTTTTAGAAATACGTCCTAGTTGTGTAAGCAGGATGCTTGCGTTTTCAAAACAAGCTTTTGTACTTTTCAGTAGATATAGAAATATTTGGATCTGTGTTAAAGTAGTCGCATTTACTTATGAGGGTCAGCGCCAGCTGAAGTTCTACTGAAAGCTCATTTAAATCATACGCAGTCACTACTATCGAGTTAAATATTTTTCTTCTGTAGTAACAGAAAGTTATTTTGCGTTTCCTTGTTCCTTCTTCAGAGTTATCAATACTGCTGGCACAGTAAGTTTCTATTTCAATCTGAGGAAATTACTTTTCCAAAAATACAACAAAGGTTTTCAACTCGTAAATTGTAATTGGTTAAACCAACTGGGCATTGGTTTGCGTTGCCAAACAACTGCTTTACCTTTCAGTATTATAGGCAACGGATTTTTGTGCGAGTACTCGTAAAGTAATGCCTTGTTAGTTGGCCACCAACGAAAAAGGTAGTACAATGGCTATGCTAGCCTGCTGGTCGCGTTAGTAAAACAAAATTCAGAACTTCATGGAGCGGTTGCAATGGCTGCCAGTTTCTTCATGTGTATCGTGCTGTTGTGGTCACCAGAAAGATTTTCATTTGTGCATAGAGCAACTTGAATTCAGATTTCCTTTAATTTTGCAAGTACTGATGATGTTGCGTCTTCCTATGACGGCAAAACAACCGGTCCTCAATTGTTTCCATTAAAATGGGCATTTTTAAACATATACTATCTTTTCATTTGCCGTTTTTCAGTTCATCTCTGGCGTTATACCGACGGTTTTTCATCGATTGGCAAAACGAATTCTCTTTTAAGTCAAGCTGACTGGTATCAATCGATTCGATCTGAAAGGGGTAAGATGCTGCTGTCTAGAAACAATCAACTTTTGTACGAATTCTCTTTCTGGAATGAAGTAGTGCCAAGAGACGGACCTAACATCTATGAACTAAGAACGTACCATCTTAAGGTGAGTGGCGTTTGTACAGTATACTGAGTACAGCTTATGTCATGTCTTGTAATAGTCAGAAAATCGTGCTTTTAATATAGATTCATGAAGCTAAACTATCAAAAGTTAATCGTTTTTTTCCTTCTTATGGATTTTTTTTTGCTTTTTCTGCGGAAGGGTGATTGTTTATCAACCCCCCCTCACAAAAAAGAAACGCAATTGCTTAAAGTTGGAAGTACAGTTTACAACAGTTCATTGCAAGTGCTTTCGTTTTTCATTTGCTTGCTTTTAGAATTGTTTCAACTTTCAATTAACCTTCATGCAGTTTCCCTGCTTGGTAAATTATTAATACCTAGAGAAAACTGTATAAAGATTAATATTTTTTTTTATTTCATTAATCCTTCCAACACTAGATTAGTAGTTTTGATGCTCACTATTGTTTCAGCCTGGCACAATGATTGAATGGGCTAACAACTGGTACGTTTATGTTTTATTAATTAGGTGTGTTTTATCGGGAATAGTTCCGTTCAACGCCGATTGGTTGCTTTGTTTGTGTTATTTTGTGACGTCACTGTAAACTACTTGATATAATGCGACGTACCAAGCGTTCTGATCTGATCGAGTACAGTTTGCACGCGTAGTAGATTGGGAACTTTGTACAGCAAGCAGCCCTACTGCCATGGGCGTTGAAATAGGGGCGCTGCATCCCTTCAGATTGTGGTCTGCCCCCATGGATTTCAAGGAGTTGATCTATGAGAATAAGAAAAGGTTTTCAATTTTGTTTGGTGACCAAACTGGGCAAAATCACTTTCAAAAAGTTCATCTCCCAGAAGATTTTCCTTCCGTCTTTACTCTCCCCTTACCCCTGTTTCGCCTATGCCTGCTGCTGCTGTGCTATTCTCTAGTTTGCCTATAGCTTAAGTTTTATGTAATTGATTAGCTCGGTCACTTTGACCACTCAACGCTTTCATGCACGTCAGGTCTTTGTGGTTGAAAATATTTGTCGCAGGAACAGCGATCTCTAGCTGCATGTGCTAGCTAAACTCTTAAAGCCTGGTCTCCACTGAAGCTAAGCCACGCTTGGCTTTGGTGTAGACGAGAATTTACCCAGTTACAACGGTAATGCTGCTTATAGTAACCTAAGACACGACCTGTGGGTACCCACCAATACCAGTCCGCCTTGCTGATGTTGAGATTACCGCCAGTTAGTAACTGGTATCTGGACGTGTTCGCAATGAATTGCCGATTTTGCGTAGTTTAATCTTGGTCAGGTCTGCAGTGCACCTGAATAACGCATTCATACCTTGCCTCCAATCTCCTTCATGCCATGAAAGGGCAGCAGTAGATGCAACAACAATAACAACACTACTATATTACCAATAGCAACTCGCCCATTGTATTTTTGGTGCTAAATTCGTACTTGGCTTTGTCTCAGGGCGCGTGGTATTCGAGCTAGGCAGGAGAGCAGCGAGCCAGTCGGAGGATTTTTTTCTGAAATTGGCGACCTCAATGTGGTGCATCATTTGTGGGGTAAGCTATAAATATTTGCATTTTGTTTCAACCAAATTTTAACAGTTTAATATGCATTTAACAACTTGTATTCAACCTCTCGACCATGCTGGACAGTTCCTGCATGCTAGTTACACTCTGCATCATTGCATTGTCAATACAAATCGTGCAACGAAGCCAGGAAGGTTGCTCGAAAAGTCTTTTTACAAGGACGAAAAGCAAACTTGTGTGGGCTTAGAACTTGAGACTTCTCGTTTGCAACTCCAATTTCTAATGATGTTACCCATCCAGCCAGCAACGTTGAAAATGATTTAACTCTTATTTTGGAACATTAGATCGTTGACACTTTTTCTTGTCCATTCAGCTTACAAAGATTTGGAGCATCGTAAGATGACAAGGCAGGCAGCGTGGACAAAGCCCGGCTGGGATAATACTGTTTATTACACTGGTACGCATGGTTTTGCATTGGGTAGGCTTAACATCAAATTGTTTAGATTCGTGAAAGTTTTACAGTTGTGTTTTTAAAGTCGAGTATATGGTGTCTGCACTGCTGACGTCAATTGATCGTCGGGCCAGAATGTTAGTCTCGTACTTGATCGTACAATGGTGAAGCTGCTTACGCAGCGTATTGAGTTATGCGGCTTTTGACTTTTCGCTAATGTTGGTGGTAAGGCTTTCAGTTGGCTTTCAGTTCTGTTCGTAATTGGTTCGAAATGAATGGCAGCTTTACTTTAGCGTGGTTTTGATCAGGGACATTTATATCGTGCTTTCAAGGAAGTTTAGCCCTGGGGGTAAACACAGCAACACGTCAATGTATTGGAAAAATATTTTGGTGGCATGCAGTGCTCCTTACTGTAATGCCGAGTTAAAATATGCACTTGAGAGTTACAGTAGTTGGAAAAGTTTTTATTGCTTCAGTATCATTTGACGCCACTAACAAAATGATACGAGGTTCAAAATTGCTGATGAGGTGTATTTGTTTCATGAACCGCTTATGTATATCAGCCAACCACCTAACTAATTCGAAATCCATTTCTTTGACAAATACTGTTCAGGTTGCATGAGGTTTTATGCTCCCCAACTATGGTGATCTAGAGCGTATAACACTACTAAGGAACAAAAACGTGAAGTAAAATTGGGTTATATTTTGCAGTTCCCTTAATTCGTGAGATGAAGTCGTCCATCTTAATACCTTTGTCGTACTCTCCGTTGAAATGATCGATTTTTCGTTTTGCTAATTGTATTATGGTTTGCATACTTTATCATCTCCTCTCGCGGTGATGCTCTGAGGATCACGTGACGCGCGTTTGGCTGGGTGTGATTTGCTTTTGTTTTAATTGCGTGGTTGCTTTCTTAATTCAACAATATTTTGGTATGCAGTAGCTAAACTGCAAGCATGGCAGCAACAGCAGGGATGCAATTAGGGGGGAGCGATGGAGACTAGAGTACTTTCTCACCCTGGTCATGCTACTTTCAAAGGATACCAACAACTCGAGAGATAATTAATAATCATGATTATGGATTATTATGTCGGGAGTTGTTGGGGACTTTTGGAGACCCCAAATTTTTCCCAGTTTGTCCCCGCTACAAAAATTGCGATTGCTCATTTGGCGAAAAGCAAAGTTAAAATGGAAAGTTAAATTTTTCTCTTTTGCTTTGATTATATCAGTTTCAATATGCTTCCATTGATTCCAATCTTGCATGTCACCTTTAATGTCTTCATAACTTTTATCTTCATTGCATATATAATGTTTGTTTGCTGCTTTGAAATACACAAAACATGTTTTAATACAATATGACCTATGTAAGAAAAGCGAACAAGTGGACGGATGTGGTGTTTTGAAACTAAAGGGGGCTGAACGGTGTTGAGGAGTTTAAAATAGAGCTCTGTTTTGTGGACGTAAAAGGGTAGAGCGTTCGATTCTGTTGGAAAGGTGTCAGCTCTTTTCTAAGAGCTCATGCTTTGCTATTACTTGAACGTCCCGGTAAGCTGTAAAACCCTCGCCTTTTCCACTGTTTCCGCCAAATTGGTGCCTTTTTACCGTAAATGGGTTTGAAAAATTCAATCATTATCTAAACTTAGCAAGTTTTTGTAATGTAGACTGGTTGTGAAGATGTTTGAACTACCTGTAATGCTGTTGGTCTTCGTAATATTTTGTTAAAAGGGTTTATTTAGTGCTAGTTACACTGACTTAATTATGACATAACGCTGTATTGAATTGCTGTTATAATTGCAAGAAGCAGGATGTTTAACAAGATTTACAGGCTGCTCCTTGAAATTTTGTATTTGAGCAAAAGAAATTCTTTTGAATGGAATTTTGTTCTTCAAATTGATTTAAGGAGTTTTAGCGTCCGTCTATCTTTGCTGCAACGTTTCTGAATTCGCCACAAATATAAGGGGTAGTGGGACCTGAAGAACCAAGTCCCACCCTTGTATCACGAATTCTACTGAAGATCACTTCGAGAAAGCATATGGAAGATGAAATTAGGAAATTTGCTGTATGAAGGTTTAGCGTAATTACTTGTCGCTATACTTAGCTGTACGATACCTGTCTTTTTCCTCAATTGATTGTCACACGTTTTGGCAGAAATAAACACAAAAAGCCTCTGTACACTTTTTATTCTGAAGCATTGCAGAGAAAGAAAAACAATGAACTCAAAAAGCGCGCGAAAATACAGATGCAGAGTTATTACATCACGACGGGTTGCCTCAAAGGGAAGATAGCAAAGTTACTAAACGTTTTTGCAATTCACTTCTATCAACGGAATTTAAAACCGGATGTAAAAAAAATCGATTTCTGTCCTTTGCGAGACCAGTTAATACTTTACTACCGTAAGACAGCATCAGTAAATGCGGATTTCGGCTGGGATTCGAATTCCCTATTAACGATTTGAATCAAGTTTATTGGTAACTAGGCGTTGTAATTAATCAGGAACGACGATTTGAAATGGCCAGTGAGGCAAGAAATCGTTTAGTTGTTCATTACCTCACCGAGAGCTTCTTTGGATCTTTGTATTGTACAGCAAAATCCCAATAACCAACCAATTGTTGTCAAGTTATTAAAAAGAAATGCAGTGCATTTTAATAGTCATATTTGAGACTGCGTTGAAGTAGTTGTGAGACAGGGCTTTCACTATTTACGTAGTTTTTCTACTCGTGACAGTTTTGAACTGTTTTGTGAGGTAATTTAAATCAATATAAGTTAAACCAAAAGACGTTGGTTTTACTAGCCGGTTTGTATGTAATTTCGTTGTCGTGAGCAAATTTAGTTGATTTTAATTGAGGTTGGTGATGCGTGAAGACCTACTAAAGCGCGACAAGTTTAAACGATTCCGTAACCACTTCTGTGCTTCCAAAGAATTCATTTCATCGATTTGCATTGAGTAGGTTATCGCATATGCTGGCCAGACGTTTCGTTTTGAACTGGACAGTCCCTTTTTTTTATATTTTTGGCCGTCCCATCGTCCTTAATGTCACATTTTTTACGAAAAACTAGAAGCACGGTATTTTTGCTATTAAGTTGCGCTTTTGCCCTGGCCTATAAACACTTGTCGTTGTTATATTGTAAGATTTATCTTTTGCTTTCGTGAAAGTACAGCTTCAGTTGAAAGATCATTTTCTGTTTGAAACACTATGTGGTGAAATGAGATATCCTGACAGCGAAGAGATAATGAAAGCAATGCAGATGTAAGATAAATTTATGATAGGGACTGTGGCAAGCTTTATATTTAAGTCCAAAAATACCAAAATTTGCTGCTCGAAAATTCTCTATCTAATTTGCTGCACAAGAAATACGACTGATGGTTTGATGCCATAATTTGAACATTAAAGAATGTGATGAAGTCTTTTTGTTTTTATTTTTTTAATGAATTTACAGTTACAAGATAAACATATCGGTTGCACTGGTTTTGCCATGAAATGTCCCATTTCTGTAACAAAATATGGCCAGCCTACCTTTGCATGAAAAACTGGGGCGCCAACTGCTGGTATGCCGGTGCTCGCGCTGGTTCGTCAGATTACTCTTGAGCTTGCATACAAAGAAAGCTTAAAATTACTAAATAATCTCGATAACACTTTTCAATCAAACAAAGTATTGGCTAAAAAGTCTTTAATTCCAAGCGACATCATTGAGATCGTCGCATGGTGATGTGCTCCTCTTTACAGCATTTTTTGTGATCAGACGTTAACGGTTTAAATATAACGTTAGAGAATTTGCGCATGCACTGCGAAATTTCGAACTCTGCTGGTGAGATTTAACAAATTTTTGACATATCTTCAAGTTGAGCATAGTGCGCTTGCAATCGCAGTCTACCAGCGTCGTGGTGAAGTGGGTTGGAACGCTGTTCACGGTGGCAGTAATAGTGAGTTCAAATCTCAAGCGACTACGTTGTTAAGCTGAACTCTGGAAAAAGGCACTTCGGGGCAATTTTCTTTGCTGAGGAAAAGTGGTTTTGAGATTAAATGGGCAGCAGGCATGGTGTTTTGGAGGACGACACATTCATCTTAACTTCTTACGAAATGAAAAAGCAGTCACTTTTGAAGTGGTAATAACCGTCTTTTTGTTTATTCAAAAGTTTCCAACTTGCATATGAATAATAAATTAACAAGCTGCAATATCCTAACATCTTCACAATGCTTCAACGTAAGCTGTTAATTTGACTGGACCTCAAATGTGAGGAGCATCGTAGTGTTAGCGAAGCCAGAAGCAAATTTTATTCCGCAAATCAAGGACGAAGATTTAAAATATAGTCCCTGTTAGAACTGTCAAGTAAAAAAAATTCCCCAAAACACCTTACCAAAAACGCAACAACTCGCCTTGATCATTATTGCCACTCAACTACCCTGATGACGAATTAATTTGGCGGGTGTTTGGCCAGGTTGAAATAGCAAAGCTGCTAACCCAGCCTGTCGTAAGTGCTGGCTATTGGCTCTCCAGTTACGGCAATCCGCTTTGCTGAGATTGGTCCAAAGCAGACTGCCGTTTTCCTCTAGCTAAAATCTTGATTAGTTTTGCGTTGGGAATCAGAATTACCGCTTTATGCCGTGCCTCCATTGTAGACGCTGCTTCAAGCTTGGAAGGCGCTGGCAACGTTTACTAGAGGAAACCAAAATCTGCAACGCGCTCACCGTGAATCCACTGCTGTACTACAAATCAATTGCCAAAACTTGAATTTATTAGCACAACAAAACTTAAGGAAAGCGGTTTCAAATTAAATTGTTTCTTCCAACTGACATGTTCCAAAAAACTGCGCGAAAACAGCAAACTGAACGAAAACAGATTGTCTCAATAAACTGTCATGTCAACCTTTTTTTTTTCCAGCTCGCTACACGCGGTCACGTGATTAACAAAACTATTAACTATTTACAAGGGTTTCCTGCGTCAGTTACATACTCCCCGCCCAAAATGGGTACCACAGAAGGTGCACATTTTTTAAATATCACAAAACTACGCAGGGAAGGCAAAAGCAAACTTACAGCTGCTACTTTCAAGCACTACTGATACGACACAAAGAAAGAACGGCAACAAAAAAAAACACGACTTGTCGAACATTAAAGCCAGTTTTTTTTACCTAAGCCCCCTCCAAAAAAAAAAAAACTACTATTCCATTACGGTGACAATCGGGCATAATTTAGAAATTGGTCTGTGAAAACAACCTTTTTGCGTTTTAACCATGACGCTCCGAACCAACCCATGTCGGTCGGGGCAAAGCTTTACAATGCGTCCAATGGGCCACTGACCCCTAGCAGAATTGTCATCTACAACAAGCACAATATCCCCTAAACAAACGTTTCGTTTCTTGTGAAACCACTTTTGCCTCTTGATCAAAGTGGAGGTGTACTCCTTAGACCATCTTCTCCAAAATTCGTCCGCCACGAATTGAACCACCCTGTAGCGGTTCCGCGCGTAACAATCCTTGTCACTACTGACAATCGGAGGCAATGCAATTTCAGGATTTATCCTCAGCAAGTGATTAGGTGTGAGGGGCAACTCCTCCTCTACATCGATACTCACGTCTGTAAGAGGGCGTGAATTGACTATAGTCTCCACTTCACAGAACAAAGTAAGCAAGGCGTCATCGTCCATACCTTTTCCCTTGTTTGGCGTTACCGCCTGTAAAATTCTGCGGACAGAGCGAATCCCACGCTCCCATGAACCGCCCATGTGGCTCGCAGTGGGGGGATTAAATTTCCACACGATAGAGCGCTGGCGTAGATATTCATTTATCTTTTCTCGATTCCATGCCTGAATCTCCTCTCGCAAAATTCTCTCAGCTCCCACGAAATTGCTTCCATTGTCAGTGTAGAGATGTGTCAGGGGTCCTCTTCTTGCAATAAATCGCCTCAAGGCATTTATGAAGGAATCTGTCGTCAGATCAGGTAGAACCTCCAAGTGAATCGCTCTAGTGGTCATACAAATAAATATACAATCATAGCGCTTTAACTCACTCCGTTTGTGCTTGACAATAAATGGACCAAAGCAGTCTGATCCAGTATGTGTAAATGGCGGCTCTCCACTTTGCAGCCGCGCAGGCGGCAACTCAGCCATTAACTGCTCAGCAGGCCTAGCACTTCTGCGGATACAGAATAAGCATTTTGCTAGTACTCTCCGTGTGGTTACTCTGCCGTTTTCAATCCAAAAGCGCTGCCGCAAGGCGTTCAATGTGGTGTTCACACCGGAATGAGCAACATTATGACAGTGATAATGATCAATTATCAGTTGAGTCAATGACGAGTTTTCAGGAAGGATCACAGGGTGTTTAGTATCAAAACTAAATGACGCGTTACCAAGTCTTCCGCCCACTCTCATGAGCCCCTCCACTAAAATCGGATTCAATTTCCATAATGGAGACGACTTAATTAGCCTTTTATTGCTCTTTCCCTGTAAGTGGTTAATCCAATCTGAATAATGAGTAGCCTGAACGTATTTTACCAGAGCAATTTCAGCCATCTCCAACTCCTCCACAGAAATGGGTCCCGTGTGAATTTCAATGCCTCTGGTAGTGCACGTTTTTTTTTCCAATAATTCACAAATCGCAGCATCCAGCATGTGGCTAATTTCAGTCGATAAAGTTTCGAAAAGTAATTAATAAGCTTGTCCACTGCATCAACGTTATCTGTTGGTACCTTTGATTCCACCGATGAATCGAAAACCTGGCAGATATTCGCTTGCACCTCGTTTCCAGGTTGCTCTCTAGGCCACCTTTCTGGTTTTAGTCTAAGAAACTCTGGTCCTGTCAGCCATGTACCCTTTTTTAAGAGTTCACTTGCAGTGGCACCGCGAGAAGCTTGGTCGGCTGGGTTGAGCTCGGATGGTACATATCTCCAATCGTGAATAGATGAATGCCGCTGTATTTTAGCTAGACGATTGCGAAAAAACACTGGAAATTGCTTACAATCTGCTTGTAGGCTAAGCAAAACCGCTGACGAATCTGACCAGAACGTAGTCATGCAATCTTCCAAACCTAGCTCTCTTTTCACGATTCGAGCCAAACGTACGGCATCAAGAGCTGCCTCCAGCTCGAGCTGCGGAATAGTTCTCTTACCGTCATCTGCCAACAGGGATTTTCCCGTAAGAATATTGCAGTCTACGCCACCATCTTCACGGGTAATTCTTATGTAACATACGCAACCTCGAGCATAAGAAGCGTCGCAGAAAAAATGTAATTGCATTCCCAACATTTTGCCCTCAGACATGCAACAGCGGGGTATATGTATATCCCTCAAATCATTTAGGCTGCCACGCCAGCATTTCCATTGTCTACGCACGGAACTGGTGCAAGGTTCGTCCCAATCTTGCTTCTCTTGGCATACACGTCTATAGAGCGGCCGTGCCTCTAGTACGACTGGAGCTAGAAATCCCAATGGGTCGTACAGAGAATTAGTTACAGACAGGAGAGTACGTTTAGTAAGGGGTTTATCAGGAACATCCACAATGAAATAAAACGCATCTTTGGCGAGCGACCACTTGATTCCCAATACAGAACTTTGTCCACTGCCCCCTAAAAGAATCTCTTTCACTCCTTTACCGCGGCGTTCCTCCGGGATAGTATCCAAGACCTTTTCATTTGTCGACAACCATTTTGTTAAATTAAATCCTGCCATGGACATTATCTGTTGCATATCTTTGGCCAACTTAGCTGCCAACTCTACGTTTCTCGCCCCAGATAAGAAATCATCCACATGGAAACAACGCTTTACATTCTGAGCGATATGGGGCTCAAAAAATTTCCCAAATTCCTTTGCCGTCTCTTTCAGGCAGAAAGCAGCAATGCTGGGTGCTGGCTTGGCTCCAAATAAATGCACAACCATACGATGAGCCACAGGCTCAGCAAGGAGGTTGCCTTGAGGCCACCACAAAAAACGAAGGCTGTCACAATCTTCAGGCGATACCCGGACTTGATGGAACATTGACTCAATGTCTCCCACTACAGCTATCAAGTGTTTGCGGAACCGCAGAAGTACACCAACAATCGAATTCACCAAATTAGGGCCTTTCATTAGGTGGTCGTTGAGTGACTGTCCGCACGACCTGGCCGCGCAATCAAACACTACCCTCACTTTTCCTGGCTTCTTTTCATTTATAACCGCGTGATGAGGTAAATACCACATACGCCGTTTTGCTAAAGCTTCCTTATCCTGTACTACTTCAGCATATCCTTTCTTAATGTAAATTTCCATCTGCTCTGTGTATTTTTGGTGCAGATCAGGATTCTTTTCCAAACGTCGCTTTAAGTGTTGCAAACGTCGCCTTGCCATGGCACGACTTTCTGGTAACTTCACTGCATTATTCTTCCAGGGCAACGGCATCTGATAATGTCCGTCTACAAATTCGATGTTGCGTTCCATGAAATCGTATGCCATTACATCCTCTCTCGAATACTTCATACCGAACTCTGACACTTCCTTGTGGCTTTGCAGCCATGTCAGCAAATTTTCCATGTCAACGAAATCTGTATTTTCCACCTGATCACGAGACCAAAACTCTCCACGGTCATTTACCAGCAGCTCTTCAGCCAACAAGCTGTCTATTGAGTGGCAAGCATTTGCAAAAAAGCCCGCGTTGCTCCCAGCTACTTCGCTTAAAGCAGGACCCTTCAGAAGCCAACCCAAAGGGGTTCTTACAGCATCTGGTAGTCTAGCCGGGTCTGGAGAGAAGCGGCACTCCAAGCATCTATGGGCGAGAATATTGTCATTTCCAATTAGTAAGCTGACAGTGCCCCCCTCCACTTCATCCAAACTGACCCCTTGTAAGTAATCTAGGCTATCCAATAAGCATGAATCGGGTACCTTGTTAGGAGAAGCTGGTATTGCTTCGGTCATCACCACATGAGGAAGGTCCATAGCGTCTTGGCTGTTTAAGGGAAGGATAGTAAGCGACGTTGCGACAGTTTCCACCTTGGATGGACACTCCGAGGCTAACGTGCTAATGTCGAATATCACAGGTTCAGCATCTGTGACCCCTAGACTTTCCAAAAGGCTTCTTTCACAAAAGGTCTTGTTGGCACCCGAGTCCAAAAGAGCATAAGTGAGTACTTCTTTATTATTCTTACGTACCCTAAGAGGGATAATGTCCAAGTATGCAGGGGATTTGGGCGTTTGCTTGGACGGAACCACCAAGTGCAAGCATTCCGCTGCCTCAGGAGGCGACAACTCTCCACTGTTAACGGCTCCCGGGCGACGCTGGTTTACATGCAGGAGAGTGTGGTGGTTGGCGTCGGTACAGCCAGCTATACCACAAGTACCGCTAACACTACAATCCACAGCCATATGCCCTTGAGAAAGACACTTAAAACAAAGGCGTTTACTACGTACAAGCAACTTTCTCTCCTTCAAGGTCATTTGTCTGAACTCCGGGCAGTCTTCCAATTTATGAGCTCTCTTACAACATAAGCACGACTCCTTGAATGCAAGTTTAACTTCCTTCGAGCCTGTTGGTACAGTAGTCACTGAGGTCAAAACTTTAGAGGTTCCAGCACGTGCTCTATTTGTAGACGCATCTCCTATTTGTGCAGTTTTGGGAAACAAGAGTTTGCAGTACACGGAGTTTGCTCTAACAGACTGCTCAATGACAAACTCTGCAAACTCCTCGAAACCCGCCAGTTCACCTTTCTGCCTTTGAATCGTCAATGCGCAAGATACCCACTCTCGCTTCAATTCCAAAGGTAACTTTTCGGCAATTGACGCTACAAAGGTAGGTGAGTCAACAGTTGTTGGTGATTGTACTTCCTCCAACGAAGCCAGGCATCGTTTCAGTAACACTGCGAGATCCTCCAACCAATCAGCATCACTGAAGGCCGCTTTGGGGAACTCTATTAAACGCCGTTCGCAGCAGCGACTTATTACATGAGGCTGTCCATAACGCTCATATAACTCCTGCCAAACCTTGCGATAAGCACGTGACTTATTTTTGTCACTAGCGATATGTTTTAGTTTTTCGTAAACTGGCTTCGCGCAATGTTGAAGCACATAGGCAAGCCTAAGGTCGTCGTCTGTTATTCTGCTGGCCACATGCACTTCAAATCTGTTCACAAATGCCCAGTAATCCATAGGATCTCCCTCGAATCTCTCAACCGAGGGTTTAGGCAAGAAGCGATCTCCTACTTCCACAGCTTTGAATTGCCCTACACCACTCGGCAAACACCTTACGTTCTGCGAGGAGGGAATCCATCCTTGACGCGACATAGGACTTGCTGGCAGCCCATCTCGTGCATCTTGCAAGCCACCGGCATGCAAAAACGGTGACGCATTAAACTCAGATTGAAAGTTTGTATGCACGCCAAATCTCTTCTCCCTGGCTGGTAGCTCCGACTCAAACGCTGAAGGCATGGCACCTGTCGTAGGAACAGCGGGGTTGAAACACACTCGGCGATCTTCATCACACTGAAACCTACTTCTGGTATCCTTTGGGTCTTCACGAGTCCTGATCACAGGACGATCCTACAGTGGTGACAAATTACACTGTGGGCGCGATGTCGTAGGCATACCGCGTGTCATTTTTTTCAAAGAGTTGCCAAACTTATCGACAGCTGACAAGGCACTATCTTGGGAAATGAGGTTTTGCCTGCTTGCACTACGCTGATGACTACAATCTTCAGCATCAGCAGAAGCTCGTACCAAATCGGTCTCAAAGGGTTGTGCTAGGTTGAGCTGCGAAAAATAATTCTCTGGCGCATCGTGAACTTCCACTTTCGTAGGACCCCCCATTCCGGTTACAATCGGCAATGGACTTGCGGAGGCTAGTAAATCTACTTGACGATCCTCAACCGTCAACGTGGAAGTCTGTTCCCGTAACTCCGCTTCATATTCGGCCAATTTTAAATTCCTCTGGGCCTCCCGGGTACTGGACTCGGCAACTAACCTAGCTTCTTCAGCCTCAATTTGTGCTTTGCGAGATTTTAATTCTGCATCATAATTAGACAATTTTTCTGCTTCAAGCTGCTCTTCCTGCTTTTGCTTTAAGGCAAAGCGAGCCAGCTGAAGCTTAATTTGAGAATGCTGGCGCATACTCCTCATAGAGCCTGAACTTGAGCCTACACTTTTACCCTCTAACGCCCTCCCCGGTTCGTACCTGTTATTTTCCCCAGAACCGTCCGGCTTTAATGTAACGTTACTTTTTGGGGTCAGGTTCAAATCTCCTTCGGCATTAGACATGATGAAGCTACAAGCAAAGTCACAGAAAAAGGCAAACACAAAAAAAACTATACTACCGGTACAATTAACAAACGACTTACAAGTCCAAATTAGAGCCAAGTCTGCACGATCACGTGCGTCTGTGACGTCACAATGCTTCAATGTCCGACAATCAACCAGCAGATCAGGCTATAGGCGAGCCAGAAATCAACAGTTTTCCTCACTGGAATTTCTTTCGTCAGGCAAGTCTTCGTCTTCGTCCACCACCGGTCGAACGAATGTCTCAATTTAATTTGAAACTTATGTAGACGCTGCTTCAAGCTTGGAAGGCGCTGGCAACGTTTACTAGAGGAAACCAAAATCTGCAACGCGCTCACCGTGAATTCACTGCTGTACTCAATAAACTGTCATATCAACCTTTTTTTTTTCCAGCTCGCTACACGCGGTCACGTGATTAACAAAACTATTAACTATTTACAAGGGTTTCCTGCGTCAGTTACATCCATCCCAAGGAAGAGGAGGAGTAAACAAAACAACTATGAAATGTTTTAGGGAGAAGCAAAATATTAGTGCTAGTCAGCACTCAAAACCAATTTGCCGCCTTCAATCTGTGTGAAGAAAAAACAGTTCGTAACTGCCACAGTTTTCTTCCAACACAGACTTTCAACTTCGTTTGTATGAACTAGCCATAACTATTTTGATTTTAGCAAATCCATATACAGCGGATAGTGGAAGCACGCCAAATTAATTCGCGTATCAATAGTTGTAATACCAAAAATCTAAAGTAAAACTGGAAAAAGGCAAAAAATCAAACAATGCATTAGATAAAGCTGTACGAGAAAAGCTGGCGTAGTAGGCTATAACAACAACACCTCAAGGTCGCTATATACGATAATGCATTTTATGTCGGCTACTACTTTTTGAACTTACTGCAGTAGGCTA
This sequence comes from Trididemnum clinides, assembly GCA_963675345.1. Classification (NCBI taxonomy): domain Eukaryota; kingdom Metazoa; phylum Chordata; class Ascidiacea; order Aplousobranchia; family Didemnidae; genus Trididemnum; species Trididemnum clinides. Next base: position 16,708,245 of record OY776302.1, read on the forward strand.
GCCCCCAAAGAAAAAACGGTGGCAAAAAATCAATCACCTTCATACGAAACGGGAAAAAAATCGACTCCACTCGAGCAACGAAAAGCTTCGGCGTTTTTTGGTAGGACGTGAAATAAATTCATTTTAAATTTCACGCATAGGCTACTTCCACAGTTCATTTTGCTTCTGATACAGACCTATTTTCAAACTCCGGTCCCAGGCAAATGTTGGTTGGTCGGTCGTTGCGTTGAGACCTGCTTCGTAGTCACCATTGCTGCTGTTACAGAGAATGTGCGCAACATGCGGAAAAAATTGCCCAAAAGCACCTTTCCCATGTGCACAACAACGCTGTACTGAAAACTTTTCAATATTCCTTCAGCTTTATTCTAATCTTTTGACCTAAGTTGCTCTGGTCAGTGCTAAACAGAACAGTACGTAGTACAAAAACAAAACATTTTTCGCAGCCACGTCAAAGATATTTGAGAAAAGTGTTCAGCTCTAAAATTTAGTACGTGCTTAATATTAAAGCTGAGCACTTCATCGAAGACATAAATCAAACTTTAAATGCATCTTTATCTTCATTTGACTTTACGATCCACGATCAGTTTAAACAATTCATTCACTCTTTTACGAGTGTGGTGAATAAACACGCCCCGCATAAAATAGCTACCAGGAAAGAAAGGAAACTAAAGACTAAACAGTGGTTATCCTCGAGTCTTTCTGCTCGATTAAAACCAAAAATGAGATGTAAAAATCGATTTGTAAAACAAGAAGAAGCAAAATTCAAGAACTATAAAACGTATAGCAATGTTTTAAATCAAACGATTGAAATAGCGAAGCAAAAATCTATACTATAAAGCGCAATTCTGTCACTGTGTTTGTCTGTTTTAACTCCTCTGAAACTGCTTGAGGTACAAGCATCAAACTTGGCACGATTGATCATTACCCCGTGGTGAGTGTAATAGAGGAATTAATAACGTCATGATCGAAAATATTTTTTTAAAATTTGCATTACTTGACAGAGGACAGCCGCTTTTTGCTCAAATGAAAACCAGTTTCCGACTTACCACACTATAAATACTTTCATTTGTTTGGGGCCTAAAATGATGTGACAATCAATGATTTATTGCACAATTTGTTTTTTGTTCTTTCTCAAAAAGTACTGATCGCAGAAACATGATTAAACGTTCTTCCAGAAGATATTAATAAAGTGCTTTCGATAAAAACAACTTTACCACAATAAAAGCTTATTTAACTATGCTACTAGCAATTATTTAAGCTCTCTAAGAATTTTTCTTCTCTTTTTCGCTTGCACGCATAAAACTAGCTCTATGATGTCATAATATGTCTCGTGCGATTAACACAAATCTTTTGCTATCGCAGATCATAGTATAGTAGATGCCGCTTATTAAGCCCACGGTTTATACGCCCACCCGCATATAAAACTCAAATTCGTCCGACCCGGAATTTTTCCATTTGACTGTGTATTAACAAAACTGGCTTTATACGCCCAAAAACCAGTTTAATAAGCCCAAATTTTCTTTGCATTTCTTTTAAATTTGTTTAAAAGGCTTCATAACTAACAAATTTTATTACGTAAATCTTGATTTTTTTCTCTGTGTGGATAAACATGAAGCATTTTGGTTACTGTCTGAAATTCTCCTGTTTTGTCACCAACCCTTCATGTCCAAAAACTGAGTATGTTTTACATGGAGCAGGCTGCACCTGCACGATAATGCGAGAAAAAGGGAACTCAATGAAATAATGAAACAACACCACAATACACATTTTACGGTCAGGTAAAGTGTCAAGTTTAAAGAAACCCTTAGTAACAGCTCATGTAGTTTTGTAATTGTCGTGCGTTAATTGCATGGGAGAGTACATACGCGGTCTCTTTGATTTTAAATATCAAAATTTTTATAATCCGAACATCTATTTTTCTACAAATTTCTGTGTACAATGTAATTAGCTTTAAACATTTTATCGTCAACCACAAATATCTTAGCTCAAAATATTTAGAAAAAGTCGTCCGTCGGTTAACAAGCCCAAAATCGTCCGGTCCCGCGGCGGGCTTAATAAGCGGCCTCTACTGTATAAAGATGTTTTCACAAATTGCACCCTTTTTGCAAAATCAGTTTACAAAAAATTGATTTGTGACCTCATTTCTCAACTGATTTTCAAACTTTCTTCAACAAATCAAAGGTTATTTTAAGGCGATTCCGATAGTGCATAATATGTACGATTTATATTTGTTTTTATACTGAAAAAAATGAACTTCAAGACTTGTGGTGTAACTTTTTATCTGTCCCAAAAAGTGGTAAGCTGAGTAAAAACGTTATAATAAAGTACTAACAATTACTGTCCTTTAAAAGCTTAAGAAATTTCCTTTCCAGTAATATATGACTCCAATTACTTAAGGTTAAAGTTTAGTTTATAATGGCTGATCAAAACTTGATTTCCTTACATCATGTTTCATTTTTTGTTGAACAATTATCCTACTTGTCCTAACAAACTTGCGATTGTTTGACAAAGTTAGTTCTTTGGTACATTTTCACTACTTTTCCTAACAAGCATGGTTCTGATGATTTTTCTGTCGACGTTTTGAAAAAGATCCATCAAATACTGAAGTCTCTAAATGTTTATGAAATGTAGTGAACCGGTTACAAACACCTAAATTTTGGTGCCTGCACTTCACAAACTTGCAATTTCTAGAAAAACTAAGTACTTTGGTATATTTTGTCTATTCTTTATCGATAGCTTGGATCTTTGGGATTATTCATCAAAATATTCAAAAAGATTTATCAAAAAATGAAGTCTCTACAAATTTTAATACGTAGCCAACTCCCAATCCCCCCCAAAAAATACAAGGGGGTAAAGATGGTCCTTTCTCATTGTTTGCAGCAAAATGTAAGTGTCGAGCTACATATGATCTAAATGTTGAAGCAATTTTTTTGCAATTGGGCAAGGATGTCGCAGCAGCCAGCTGATTTGATATTCTTAACCTCGACATTATTAATGGGGGCCCCGCTATTGCTATAACTTAACTGTGAGTACTTCATTTCAGGTTAGGTTGTTTTTTGCATGGCGGCGTTTATGCCAGGGTCAAGGACCATGCACGCAGTGAAAGACGTTAGTTCATATTAATTCGCCTACAGCAGTGATTCTCAACCGGTGGTCCATGCAGCTTTTCAAATGATCCACCGAGAAATCGAGATCTTTCAAGTGAAGATTACCTGAGAATAGGCATGAAGTGATGGAAGTCAACTGCTAGAAATCGCGGCTGGCATCACAGGTAATGACCTTTTTTTTCTCTGAGAACACCACTATTTAGGACTATTTCGCATGATTTCTAGAGATCGTTGCGGTGTGCTGCGAAATGTTATCAACTGGTTTCCTGTGCCGGCAGATAAAAAGTTTGGAGACCACTCATATACAGTCGTGCCTGCTTAAATTTTTTTAAAAAGAGTCGGCCCGTATGAAATCCACGCGTGTAAATGTGACCCACAGCAGTATATGAGTTTGACTCCCCTGTGCTACAACTTATATATTGGAAGTTTGGAAATAGTGGTCCAAGGCAGTGTAGATTATCTTTTAGTAGTCTATCGGCTTAAAAAGGTTGAGAATCACTGGCCTACAGTAACGAAAAAGTGCTAATTAGCAATCCTAATAATTAATGGCTTAAAACGCATTGTTAGGTTATAATCTTAAATGACATCACGATGCTTGCCACTATTTAATGGAAACAGCAGCACGCAGCAAAATTATCCACCATCATTTTAACAGTGAACATAAACGGTAAAGCCCTTTATTCATATTGTAATTGCAAGGATATCGGTACAAAACACTAATCTTTGCACAAAAAGTGGGAAGATCTGGATTAGGGGCAAAGTTAAATGTAATAAAATCCCAAATTTAAGAAAAGATCAAAATTTATCAATAATAGCATCAATTTGTAACACTGGATTAAGAGGGAATGTTTTTGTTTTAGAAGAGCTTAATAGGCGCCTATTGCAATAAGTTGTATGACTTAGGGCAAAAACATGGCCTTTTTTTTGCTATGGTCGAATTTAAGCAAACAGCGCAGGCAAAAATCTCAATGTCACAAATATTAATACAAAAGTGGGGCCACCAAATCGTCACATATGCCGACCACTAACTAGCTCATTTCTTTAAGAGTTAAAACGACCACCATTTGGGCGACCCCATCAATTTTTACTATGTTTCACCCCTACCCTCCTCACACTTTTAAAAATTACAAATGGTAGTTTGTGTCATTGTTCTTTCTTTTTGAACACTTCCAGTCTTGATCAATAAACCAACATGATCACCATTACACGCACAGGAACTGTGGCTTATATTTACTGAAATATTTTGTTGTTGCTCTCATAAATGTTTGTACGGTGAAGCCGGCGCAGCTGCATTGATACGTTTTAAATCGGCACGGTTGATGGTATGCCCTGCCGGGGTGAAATCCCACCATACTTAGAAGAAACGTGTTTTCTATTTTGCTTGATAATACCTCGTAGCTTTGTAGAGATACCGGAATGAAACCTGAATATTTGGGAAAAGCAAGGACTTATTTAACTTCTATGAGCATATCTAAGCAAGGAAAAACCAATATGAATCATAATGAGTAGCCAGCAGGGACTTGAGAAAGTTTAAGAGAAAATCAAAATTAACAACGTCACTATGTTAAATCGCGCCACAAGGAAGGCATTATTGGTATTTTGCTTTATAACAGCTTTATAGAGCTACCAGGAACAAATCAAACATTTGGGGGAAAAGCAAAGATTTTTTAATTTTCCAGGGTACATGAAGTAGGGAGAAAAGAACATGCTACATAAAGCGTAGCCAGCGAGAACGTGAGAAAGTTTGAGGAGAAGTTGAAAGAAAATATCGTCACAGTGTGAAGTCGCACCACACGAAAGACATTTTTGCTATTTTGCTTAAAAAAAGCTTAATATTAGAATTGTGTTTCCTACTTCCAAACTACGGTAAACGCAAGACTGCCTTGGATTCGTGTCAGCAATGAACAGAGCACATAGACCTTAGGCATAACCAGGATCTTGAAATGAGATATTCTATTAGGAAAAGGAATACAAAATCTTTTGTGCAGAAAACACATAAGATTTTGGTAACTGTTCACACAAGAGCCTGATAGGTAAAAACCGGCTTGGCCGGATGAATCGACACTCTCAATTCCGACGTTACTGATGGGGGCTCTTCGGGTGACACCGTTGTATGTATTATTAAGCAAGGATATTTTTCTTATGCTGATACGCTGCCTGTTAAGGTATTTACGTCTATACTCTACGGCATTGTAGTAAAATCCCAAGTTTAAGAAAAAATCAACATAAAACCATAACCATAACAATTTGTAAAACTGAATTTATAAAGAACATTTGTTTGAAAATCACTCGGCCTGATATGCCTCTACTAAAATATGGTGAATAATCGGGAAAGCCACAGCCGCTTTCGTCGCTATGCCGGAAACAAGACAAATCCGCAGCCAAAACAACTTAACACCACAAATACAAATAGGAATGGGGCAGAACCACATCGCAAAGTTGAGTTACTATTAAATTGTTTATTTCTGTAATTGTGAAAGGAACCGCCATTTCGCCACTGCAATCAATTTTGGTTATTTTTCAATCCCTGCTCTTTCACAAGTATTAACAATAATTTGTGAGAAGATTCTTTGTCAGCATTGCCAGTCATGATTAAGAGAATATGATGATCACAGTTTTGTGTAGAAGAATAGTGAAAGTGCATAAAATTTATTTAACTTTATGCTACTCCTCAAACAAGAGCCCGATGGGTGAAGCCGGCACAGCCGGTTGAACCGAAATACTAAACCCCGACATTACTGATGGAGGGCCCTGCCGGGCGACGCCGGCTGGTACAACAATAAATTAATGATTGAAAACAAAAGTGATAGCGGTAAGATATGAAAAATAGTGAATGAACTGGTAAACTTAAAACCTTCTAAACAAATTGACATAAACCAACTCAAGACAAAAACAGGTGACTTGATAACTAATTCTGTTGCTGTTTCTGAAAGTCTCAGTGTATACTTTGCCAACATAGGAAAAAAAAATAGCCCAGTACATTTTCGAAGTTGATGCAAATGGTTTGAACGCAACAGCGCCGACAGGTGTGATATATTCTTTCTTCTTAACTCCGATGTATCCGAAGGGGAGGGCATACGATATCCAAATAATATTATCGACTCGTTTGAAGTTTTAAAAGCAACTAGGTCTACAGACGCTGAATCAAAATTTAAAAAAATTAATGAATCAGCAATATGTCCTTTTCTTTGTAAATTAATAAACAATTGCCTTAGTAAAGGCGTCTACTCAGACTGCTTGAAAATCGCCGAAGTTATTTAAATTGTTAAAAAGGGTGATTGCAAGGAAGCTTCTAATTATCATGTTAATTTAATCACAATTTGATAAAATTTTAGAAAAATTTATTTACTCCCGCATCTTCAATTTTATTGAAAAAAATGATCTGCTTTGTGAAAACCAGTTTGGTTTTTGGAAAAATTCTTCAAATATATTTGCAATCAACTCAATATGCAAGTTTATAAACAATTTTGATCAAAATTTATATACATACTGTTTGTTTTTAAATCTACTAAAAGTCTATGATACGGTTGATTATAACATTCTTTTAAATAAATTGTGTCGTAACTTTGAAATTCGTGATAAACCCCTGGATTTTTCAACAAGTTATTAAAATAACAGTTATCATTATACTAATGTATCAATAATACTAACGTAACTTTATGTCTTCATATACTGAAGTATCATGGGGAATACCCCACGGATCTTGCCTTAATAAACAGCAATAAAGTCAGCTTCGACACTTATTTGCCATAAGAAAAATTTATTTCGCTAACGCATCCTCAGTTTCTGCAAAAAAAATAAAAATCGCACAAAAAAGCATTAAAGGTTTTCAAACAAACTAATGATAAACCAGAGAAAAGGCTGTACTGAGATAATAAAATCTTCAAAACTTGACAAGAAGCAAATATATTTATCTGCACGGGGTCTACAATAATAGTAAACAACTATCAAAATACAGACCACAAAACTAGCTCCGACTCCTTAAATACATTCATATTATATTAGTTTGAATGTATTTTGAATGGAGTCAGAGCTAGTTTTATAATTAGCGTTAGCGAAATTAATTTTTCTTATGGCAAATAAATGTCTAAGCTGACTTTATTACTGTTTATTAATAGCAGACCCTTTTTCAACATTTTATGAAAAGAGTGATAAAAGTTTTTAGGCAGTTGATTGTGATGGAGTCGATACACAAATTTAGCTCACTCAAGTTCATATATGTCTTCTACTTTTAGCACTTGAAGTTTTTTTATACAGTTGTGAAACTGGCGTATATAAGTTATGAAACAATATTATTCTCAAAATTTCATTAAGTTTAACCCGAATTATTTCTTGTGAAGTTTCATTTGCTGTTGCCCATGCAGTAATAATTTCATATTGAATTGTGCTGGTGACAAGACTATAGTAAAGCATGCAAAAGGCTTCCTTGAAACAAAATTGCTTAGTCCGTAAAAGAGTACAGTTCATCTGGCAAGCTGCATGGACAAACAATTTATAGGCGACGTCCATTAAGAGATTATCCAAGGTATTTGACAGTTTGACACATAAATAAGCCACGATGTTTGACAGTGTCTGCTCTATAAATAGTAATATCGTTAAGAGCTATTCCAAAGTTACACTTACAAGTTTTAAAGTGTTGCTTGTTTAATATCGTGTAGTTTTTTTGTGAAAAATTTAGAGATAGCTTAGTTTGACAGAGCCAAGACAAAACTTTCTTGAGTTCAATTTGAAGTTTGTGTTCCAGGATTTTCATATCCTCATCCGCCATTATTAAGCAGGCGAATAGTGTAGTGTCAAAATCGAAAATCGACGGGATGTCATTAATGCACAATAAAAAAAGTAGCGTCTTAATAGCAGATCCTTTTTCAACATTTACTGATATGGAGTAAAGTCGCTTGGATAGACTATCCTGCTAGGGTTTGATTACTGTTTTCCAATTTTAATTGTTATCTTTTCATAGGATAAACTCTATTCATCAACATGAAACGAGTTTGATTAATTCGACAGCTAACTATCGCCCCCGAATAAATAAATTATTTTGCGAAAAGCAATTTTCTCACTGAGGTTCAAAACTATGAGGTGACCTCGATTTATAATCAAAGAGCATCCATTAAGTGTCTTTTAAAAAAGCATATAAAGTAAAATTGTAGAAAGAATATTAACTCTTGCAAAAATATTGGATTGTCTAAAAAACATTATTATTTTCTTCCGTTTCTTTTTTTTCTTATTTTTTGAAAACTAAAACTCTAGACGTATTTGGACAATTTACTTAGATTATAGCAGTGTCTTTTAATGCTTTTCGCTAATATCTAAATCTGCTAAGATCAGGGAGCATCTCGACACGATAACAGAAAGATTCCTCGATGCTCCCTAGCTTTTGCTAAAAGTGTTTTTTTTTCTTTTTGTATTATTACTGTGATTATTGTGTCGGTGCTCAAAAGCAGTAATAAATATACTCTCATGCCTAAAACGTTATTTCTAGACCCCGAAATAGGTTAAAACTACCTTATCTCGGTGACGCTAAGTGATTTGAAAACAACAATTTGTTTTTATGTTTAAAGCTTTTATTGAAAAACTTCAATCTGGGCTGCGAAAGAAAGTTTGTTACAGCGGCTCACGTGCCTCAGGTTAATGACGGTTATGCAGGCCAGATTTTTCAACCAACATTGGACAGTTTTATGAAGTGGCAGTTCACGCAGTTCTTGACACAGTAAAGTTTTTCAAGCATTGCGAACCGTTCTTATCTGACGGTGAAGAAGAGAGTTTCGAAGATGGAGTAGAGACGTACGCATCAGTGCACGACCGGTTGCTGGTTTGAGGTTCCTTCTTGGTGTCAATTCTTAAACAACGCCGAATCGATTTTGCGATGCATTTTCTAGTGTCTTCACGTCTTGCTACAGTGAGCAGAAAGATGGCGAAACCCTACAAACAGTTTCGTCAAAAAACATTTCTTGTCAATAGGATCAGTTTCAATACCGATTTCGCGATCTAGAGATTGCTAGTAATACGCTCGGAATTTCACCCTAAAAAAAGTACTTGAGAATGATTTTCTGTGCCAATGGTAGAAATGCAATGCGCCAGAAGTGGTGTAGGGGGCGAATTGCCCCCTGTCAAACAAAATGTAAAAATTGGGCCCATGTATGCTTCGCATTTCAAATTAAAAAATATGGTGTAAATTGTATGAAAACATTCACTAATTACACTTATTCACCAAAAATTTTATTTAAAAGCTCTTTTATTCTATAAAAAAGTCTATTATGTCCAGTCTACCACCCCGAAGAAAAAAATCCACTAAATTCTAACAAAAGTTCTAATTTACACTTTGCATGAAGGACCAGAATCAGTTAAACAAAAGTATGTCACAGCATGCAGACTATTGATTAAGTGGCATAATGCAGAGTAGGCTTTTGGTATCAAATGTCTCAGGTTAAATTAAATGGGTATATGTGCTTCTTGTATGTGAGTCACCTAACTGTTACATGCCCAAGCGGTAGGCTTGCTTCCATAACGCTTGTCCCATTTCGGCTAAAATCACTAGTTTTCTCTTTTGTGTGCCAGCAGTTATTGAACTGTAATGTCACAGTCATGAAGTTATAAATCAGGGGTGGGCAAACTGCCAAAGCCCGCCAGAGCATTTAGTGCGGCCCATTAACTTAATACGACAGGGAGTGGCCACACTTGTTGTACTAGAGAGCAAAAAACAATAGAACCATCACCGAAAGAGCCGCTACGTAATCAATTCTTAGTTTGAATTGATGCAAATCCGTCTAATTAGAGGTAAAAATTCCGTTTAAATTGACGCAATCCCCCTTTTATTTTTTTTGAAGGCCATCATTTTCAGAGCCCGAAATTACTGCAAGAGTTTAAGCGCTGGCTGTCGGCCTTCAAGCACTCCTCTTGAACGGCCAACGCGGCCATATAGCTAAAACGTTTGCCCACCCGTGTTATAACTCATTATGCAGGCGTTTTGAAGCCTTTTGTCCCACTAAAACGAGTTGGTATAGAAGTATAGACAAACAGGCAAACAGCATACTACACAAAGTGTAAACATTTTTTTCAAAGTAAAGCACCAGACAAGAAAGCTGTGGATGCCAAATACGTTAAATTTTTGATTTGACCCGACTTGGAGTGGAACTACCGGACCGCTACCGACTGTGGAGCGTATGCTCAACTGATTACGTCAAAGCAGCACTGGTAATCTGGGAATGGGTTGAACACAAGCTGTTCTATTCCTAGTTGTTCAAAGTAACTGTACACGCTAGACAACGCTCACATTCTACACAAAATATTTTTTTGCTGCTAACACTGTAAGCATACTTGAAACGCTGCAGATATGGCAAAGAGCCAACTCATTATTTCATAAAGCGTATCATTTGTTGTTATGAGTAAAAAGTAATCGAAAATCCAAGTCAATCCCATCACAACGATCATGGTAATGGCGATTAGATACAAATCTTTCGTAGAGCGCTTGGGGTAGGAATTTAAATGCTAAAAAACAGAAAAATGTTAGAATTACTATGAGTTAAACAAAAGAGCGTTGCCAGAAAAATATGAGAAGACGAAGCAAAAATTCCAGAATTTTGTTCGCTAAAGAGAATAAGCTTGACACTCACTCTACTATGAGAAATCATAATTTGATCAATTTCCTGCATCCATAACAACTACTTGAACAATGGTCGTTGCCAATAAGTACTGTAAGCTTTAAAATTTGACCAAATTATGATACTCGTATTTTAATTTCAAGTTTTTAATTTATTTGGTGAGGCCGTATCCTAGGTTGCGTGAAATAACTTTGAGTTGACTGCGACATATCGTTGGTTTTAAAGATAAATTAGGTCATTCCCTTTTTTCATAACAACAATTGAATTAAATTTCCTAAAATTCAAAATTCGAGAGAAAGTGGAAGGGAAACATAACCATTGTTTGCTTCAAAGATTTTATTTTGAGGAGGCAGGCATGACACCCTCTACTGCCAGGCAACATATTTTTGCGGCGTTTCTGTACATGCGCAGAAGCCCCAAAGTTGGTTAAAAGTTAAAGTGGCAATAAACATGAAGAAACGACAAGTATTGGTAATCCATTAACTAAAGTTAAATAATTTTACATTCAGTATTATGAGCAAAGCTATAGATTTTAATTATAAACAACAGTGCATCTGTAACAATTCAAAGAAGTTTTGCAGGATACTATTTTCGTCAAGCATATGGTGGATTGCAACCTGGGTCGTGACAGTTTTGAATTACGGGAGGAGTTACAGGGTGCACGTTCACCAGGGAGGGCGGCGACAATGGAGCTAAAAACGTTGTTGTTTGTATAACAGCATATAATTTGGGAGATTGTGGAGGGCGCTTGTGATTAAGGTTTATTTCAGTAAAAATGCACCAGGACGCCCACTAATCTTAATTAAGTGTCAAAAAAATATTGTGGAGTGGTAATAGAAATGAGGAATAGCTCGCAATTGAGTTTTTGATTTATATTTTCAATTTTTCAATGTTTCTTCCAATCCGTTTGTTACTTAACCTCACAACCTGATTTGTCACGCTCGTACCGAAACGGGTAAATAAAGAAAATCAATAGGATTTGAGGAAGCCGCAGTTTATTTTTATCATCAACCAATCCTGAAGCAAACTAAGAACGCTGTTAAAAAAGCGTATTGACATAAAGAGTAGTTGTCTCTTGCAACATCCTGGGAAGGCCGGGTCAAAGATTTTTTTCTTTTTGAACATTTTATAAAACAAGTGTACACTCCTTTGGAATATCTTTGAACCTTTTAATTTGAGCTTCCTACCAAAGCCGAGCTACGTGGCATTAGAGTAATATGTGGGGGAGAGGGCTTCAGCCCCCGTTCGCATCCAAAACAACATGATCACCAAGAAAAGGTATAAAGGAGGCTTCCGGATGTTAATCTTCAAACAAAAATGTCTTTGACTTCTAAAGAAGAACAGGCTGATAAAACCCCCGAAACAAAGATCTGCCAGACAGCCCCTGTATTTTCATCATTTTCAAAAGCACTTGAACACCCAAGCAAACAATGGGCAATCAAAAATTACATGTATAAGGATATCTGGAACCATAGCAACAAGTTATATCATTTTTGATAATGCGATTTCAGCAATTTTGATGCCAACTGATATATATTTTTAGTGAAATGTCCATAATGTGTATCAGTGGATGATTGTAGGTAGCTTAAAACACCAAAAATAGATCAACTGATCCCACACTATTCCCAAAGTAAGTGAAAACGTACCCCTGTAAGTGAACGTGTTTTTAACAAAAGTAACAAAATATAGAAGTTGCTTGTTACTAAGTAGCAATTTTAAGGCGATCTCCTATTTAAGAGGGATTTGTCTCCAGAATCACACTAAGGTAAAATTGAAAAGCTTGCTCAAAAAGGATCACCAACATCATACGGTACCGTACATCAATCTATTACATTATGTTTATAACCCGCGACCAGTTTCGACCTTATTGGGTTTCATCAGGCGGGTGTAAAAAAACACTCAATAATAAACATGCTGAAAAAAAACAAATTTTCCATTGAATGCAAGAAAAACATGCAATACAAAACAATATGATACAGCAATACCTATATCATGGTGGTCCCATTTAAGGACACACACACATAACATGGACAACAAGTCACAACTGTAAACCCTAATAGAGGCGTAGGATCATTGTTAAGACTATCATTTTACAAAATATAGAAGTTGCTAGCTGCTAATTAGCAATTTTCTTGGCCATTTTTCTATTAAAATGGATCTGCCTCCACGATCACACGAAGGTAAAATAGAAAAGTTTGCTCAAAAATGATTACCAACATCATACGGTAACATACAGCATGCATGCTGTTGCTGTATGGTACTGTATGATGTTGGCGATGATTTTTGAGCAAAAATTTCTATTTTACCTTGACAAAAGTAACAAATGCACCGACCCGACAGCGCAATGTAAGACCGGCGAAGAGCAACGTCTATGCACACATATTTTTCCTTTGCCCATTATCTTACTGCCGCAGATTTCTTCTTCAACTGATGAAGAACGAGGGCGAATACCACAAAGTTACACAAGAGGATTATTCCGACTGGCAACAGAAAACCGAAGTAAAGTCCTTCGTTTTGCAGCCAACAAAGGTTTGCAGCATGGTACGAGGCAAAAATCGAAGTAAGTTCTGGAAAAAGAAAAAAATAATTTACCGGTACTAGGCAATTAGGCTGTTTAAATATTCAAGCAAGCTGTTGTCAGTTTATGGAATGAGTCGCTTGGAGTCTAGCCTCAAGTCGAGTCACTGACATTGAGTCTCGAGTCGAGTCATTTCGTACAAACGACTCGATTCAAGTGCATTGTTTTTTCAAACAACTTGAATCCTCCCGGCACAAATTGCTTGTATTAAGTTTTGATGTATCTTCAGTGACATTATAACGAAATGATAGTGATGTCACAACGACAAGAACACAACAAATACGTTTGATACTTGAAAAGTTAAACCTCTTAACCGGTTGTTACAGTTTAGGTTAGCGTGAAATTCAACTGAAATTGTATGTTTTACTTGGAATTAACGAAGATTGATGTGCACTGAATAGTATATTGTCCACCACTCTACTCCATTAGTATATTTGACAGGTTTCTGTCATAATATTCATTTCAAGTTTTAATTTCATAATGAAAAATTGTAAAAATAAACCCAACACTTTCTGTTATATATGCGGCAAACTCACCTTACCCAGTCGTCTAGCAAAAATTACGCAGTTCGTAAAGAGGGCATACTATGCATATTTTGGAATAAAACTAGGCGACCATGACAAGGCATTCGCTCCGCACATGTGTTGTAAAACATGCGTTGAAAACTTGAGATTATGGAGCGTAAGGAAGATGAAAAGTCTTCCTTTTGTATTCCTATGGTATGGAGAAAAGGAAAAGATAATGTCACACAATGATATTTCTGCATGACCAACTTACAAGGTTGATGATACTTGTAAGCCATTGTATAATGGGATTTTTATTTATTGTTTGATTTAATAGTAGAAAGTTTGTTTTCTTTTTAGGAATAAATCAAAAGAACAAAAACATATGAAATATCCTAGTTCCTTCAGCCATAAAACCAGTACCACATGGGTATGGTATTCCTGTTCCAGAAGCAACTGGAAGTATCAGTGAAAGGAGTGTTCTTTATCTGTAGAGAGCGAAGCAACTGGGAAAGACACTTGGAATGCGGAGCAAAGTACAAGCCAACCGAAGCCTTTAACACAGCTTGAACTGAACGACCCGACACGAGATCTAAATCTCACCAAAGAGTCGGCTCAGCTCCTTGGATCACGACTACGTGAACACAACTTACTATCTCCAAGCACCATGTAGTTCTGGTATCGGAGCAGCGACAAAGAGTTTCGAAAGTATTTCAAATATCACCAAAATCATTCCTTGCTATACTGTCAAGATATTTTGGGATTAATATCAGCTTAGGGCATAGTCTATTTTCCGGCCGGATGGCGATTGTTTTCGGACTCATCTGTAAAGAGTCTAAAGGAAATGTTACTGCACAATGGAAATAAGATTGGCTTTGTTCCTGTTGGACATTCAGTGAAGCTCACTCAATGTTATGAAGACATGAAATTTCTTTTGGAATCTCTTCAGTAAAACCAACACAATTGAAAAATATGTGGTGACTTAAAAATGATTTTAGTAGTTCTTGGACTACAGGCAGGTTACACAAAACATCTATGTTTTTTGTATCTGTGGGACTCAAGGGCAGATGATCGCCATTACACATCAATTAGCTGGCCGTCTAGAACAAGTTTTACGCCTGGTCTCGAAAATATCATATCTGCTTACTTGGTCGATCCACAAAATAGTCTTTTGACACCTCTCCACATTAAGCTCGGTATCCTAAAAAACTACACTAAAGCACTTCATAAAGATGGTCCCACCTTCAAGTTCTTACAATTAAAATTTCCGCGTACTACTGAAGCGAAGCTACGAGCAGGAATCTTTGATGGGCCACAGATCTGTAAGCGGACCAAAAACGAGGGTTTTACTGCAAGCATGAGTACAGTAGAAAAAAGAGTATGGACAGCTTTACGGGTAGTAATTTCAAACTTTCTTGAAAAGCATAGAAGCCCTGATTACAAAGAACAGATTAAAGAGCTACTTGAAAGCTTTCAATCCCATGGAGTCCAAATGTGTGTGAAAATGCACTTTTTGTGTTCGCACTTAGATTACTTTCCTGTTTATTGTGGGGACTACAATGAAGAACAGGGAGAGAGATCACACCAAGACCTTTGACAGATAAAAGAAAGGTACCAAGGATATTGGGACGTAAACATGCTGGCAGATTACTGTTGGTGCTTAAAAAGAGATCTCTCTAATTCCACGCATAGGGGAAAGTCTTTGAAGCAACACTTCCTGTCATCATATGAATAGCGGCAATGTACAGGGTGGTCCAAAAGTAGGTGGACAGTAGTCAAAATTGGCTTATACCTAAATTATGTGAATATTAGTAAAAAAAAGATTATTTGTTGGTTATATTTATATTTCTTATATATTTTTTCTTTATTCTTTGTTATATAACCAACAAATAATCTTTTTTTACTAATATTCACCTAATTTAGGTATAAGCCAATTTTGACTACTATCCACCTACTTTTGGACCACCCTGTATGTATCGTCGAAGTATCACCATGCGCCGCATAATGATTTTTGTGTTAAACTTTTTTAAAGACTTTGCTTTCATTTTACTTTCTGAGGTTGGCGAGTCTTGAGCCTATAGAACAAATTTGTGATCTTAAGCGAATAAATATCTGCAGAGTAAAGTGTTAAACTGTCAAATCAAGTGCAGTTGACCAAAATATATGTCAGAAAGATTTTTTTGTTAGTGTCAAGTGCCTTTACTTTAGCAGTGTTATGAATTTTTCTATCATTTAAAATGCTTCTCGTTACAAGAATCTTGCATGCAAAGAAAAATGCCATCTTACTTGCAAAAAACAACCATATGAGTGACTACACAAACTACAACAGAAATTAGTTTCTTTGTAACATGAGCACAGTACCAACTAAAGCTAGCATATGATTAAAAATGTGATAAAAAAGATTTGACCTAATTGGAAAAAACGGGTTGCAATTTTGAGTTCAGAGCAAAAAATTAAATAAAAAACAGTTAAAACATCCTTGACCTTCAAGAAAACATTTTCAAACGCAGCACAGTGTGATGAATGCCGATATCGATACTTATTACTTGACACCAAGAATTACCAACTTGTTTGAACTCCTGGCGCACTATGCTTATCTATTACATCAAACAACGCACTGCAGATGCTGATCTCCATCAAGCCAAAAATTGGACAAAAATCTCTCAACATAGGTAAACGTCATAAAAAGATCATGAATTAAACATAGGTTGATTTTCAAAAATAAGAGTAAAGGATGTAAGCTCGCGACGCCCTTGCAATATCAAACTGATGAGTCAGTGGATCGCGACATTTCATGTAAGCTGCTCGGAATAACACAAACCTTTTATATTGTTAGCCCTTATAAAACACTAGTACCAAATAGATAACCATTGGTTTGTCTTCATTCTACCACTAATAAATTTTGTTTCAGATGCTGTAAGAAACGTCTTGCTGAACTGCTTTGTTGACAATAATAAGAGTAAAATTATTTTCATTTTATAAGCTTTTACTTCTTTTAACATAAAAGAGAATAAAATTGAAATCAAAGCTATCCACCATAAGACTTTATGACTTTAATTAAAAATTGATTTAAATCAACATATCCCAGAAGCTTTTTTTACGTGACTATTTTTCTTAGAGAAGACTATTCTTAAACAAAGCTCCACTTTCTAATTTTCTACAGTCAGAGAGGCGGCTGCCCCTTCTCTATAAAATCTCCCATCACTTCAGTAGTTTTCTTTCTGATGATTTTCCTTGAATGCAATGACAAATGAAATTCTTCCAAAATACGTTATTTCAATCAATCTCTAAATTTTGTTCCACAAACCAACTTTTTAGAAATCAATACATCGTCTCGAAAGACGCGGTTTCGTCAAAAATTTTACAAGTAGGTTATCTCACTGCCGTTACTCAGCAAGGGGTGTGCAGTCGGCATAGGGCGACCACTTAAAGAGGGCGGCAACTGTTGAGTGAGAACAAAAGCTGAGTCTGAACACGAAATTCTAACGCAAACATGTAGAATTTGCTTGATCAGAAATAAGGCGGCATTTTTTTTCTCCAGCACAGGGCGGCCAATACTAATGTTACGCCACTGTCTCACTGGTGCAACTACCAATGCTACTGTCCCGCGCAAAGATTTGTACAGTTGTAGTGAGAACAGTATCTAGTGCGCATCTCATTGTCTTTAGATATACAGTATTAACTCAAATCTACGACTCTATATTTGACTGAAAAAAAATTCTGCCTAAGTTAAAGCTAAGGCCAATGCTAACCTAGGCTAAATATGTTTTCATCAATTCGTTAAAAACTTGCAAGATGTCGCTGACAACCTAACGAAGAGATGGGGTACGATTTATACAAGAAAACTTTTTTATGTTTCGAAACAAAGTCATGCTGTATTACTCATAGACAAGAATATATTGAAGTTTTTATGATCTGCAATACGAGTACATAAAAATGCTTTTAAAAGATTTCTAAGTTGCTTTTGCACGTTCTTACACTCTTACGTGCATAAGCACGTACTTCAGTACTTACGTGCTTCAGCAAGTAAGAATGTATTTTTAAAAATTTCTGTGTGCTGCACTAGGCTATATTGCATCAGAATCTTAGTCGTTAGCATTACTACATGATACAGCACTGGGATGACGAGACCTTTTAATTGGATGTTTTACAGAAAATCTAGAAAAATAAAAAGTGGGTCATAGATTTAATTATAAGTCAAGATCGATGAGAAACTTGCCGCTGCATCTTAAAAATTAGCTGGAAAATAATAATTTTAAAGTTCAGAGCAGGGGATCTGAACTTTTTGAACATACTTCCCTTGAAAATGTTAGCATAAAAACCATTATACGCAATACGTGAGAAACAAAATTTTTCACGTATTTCAAAAATTTTTTTTTATAATGTGTCCCATGTTTCAAAAATTCAGTTCTGCAAATTGTCAGGTTTATAGTTTTATGTTGATATTTTCTCAAACTTGAAATTTTGTTACATTGCTTTATACTTGTAAAAAGCAGTGTAACAAAATTTCAAGTTTATGCTATACTATACCATAAAAAAATTATACTATACTATAAAGTTTATTGTATAGTATAGATAAAGATAACTTAACAGGCAGCTTATTAGCAAAAGAAAAAATTCTTGCTTTGTAGTATATATCGGCGTCGCCCAAAAGGGCCCTCCTTCAGTAACGTCGAGATTGAGAATGTCGGTTCAGCCGGCCAAGCCTGCTTCACTCATCGAGCACTTGAGTGAACAGTAACGAAAAAGTCATGCTTTTTCCGTACATAAGATTTTCATCACTTAATGCGCTTATTTTCCAAATAGAATTTCCCATTTCGAGGTCCTGGTTATGCCTTCGATCTATGTGCTCTGTTCATTGCTTACGTGAACCCAAGGGGGCGTAGCGTTTCCCTTTAGTTTGAAAGTAGGAAACAAAGTGTAATGGAGCAAGTCTGATATTAAGCTAGTCCGGAGCAATATGGCAAAAATGTTTTTCATGTGGTGCAATTTTACACTGTGACGTTGTTTTCTTTAAATTCTCTCTCAAACTTTCTCAATTCATTGCTGGCTACGTATTATGTTGGATGTTCATTGTTCCTTGTATAGTTGTGCTCAGAAAAGTTAAAAGAGTACATGTTTTTTCCAAAATTTTTGGGTTTGATCCCGGTAGTTTTATAAAGCTATTAGGAAACAAAATAGAAAAAATGTTTTCCCTAATTATGGTGCGATTTTACCCCGGCAGGTCATGCCATCACTTGTACCGACCTAATGGTATATACTAATGCAGCTGGGAGGTATTACTGTACAAACATTTGTGACAGCAATGAAAAGTTTTAGAAAATACATGTCATATCTCATGTGCACGTAGTGGTAATCATGTTGGTCTATTAATCTAGGATAGCAATACTCAAGAAGAAGAAATAATGTCACAAACTATCATTCTTATTTTTTGAAGCTGCAAGAGAGAGGGAGTAAAACATAGTCAAAAATGATGGCGTCGCCTAAATAGTGGTTGTTTTGACAATTAAAGAAATAAGTTATGTATTGTTGGGCCCGTTTGACGAGTTGGTTGGCCCCCTTAAGTATTTACATATGTGACACTAGCAGATTTCCCCGTCGTTGATCGGGTAAAATGTAAAGACTGATTAAATTTTTACATTGAATAACCATATTTTAATATTGGTTGAATAAATATAGCCTCGTAGCCCCCCATAGACGATTCTGATCGAAATCAAAATACCGTACTTGGCTTCCCTGGAAAAAGTTACATAAGATTCATATGTTTGTTTGTATCTAAATGTCTCCAGTTTTATTTCTATAGCGGACAGACAGACAGACAGACAAACTTTGAGTTTTATTTATACAGATTTATAGCCGGCTTTGCCGGCGTCGCCCGTCAGAGACCTTCCATCAGTAATGTCCAGGTTTAGTATTTCGATTCAACCGGCCAAGCCGGCTTCACCCATCCAGCTGTTGTGTGAGCAGTAGCGAAAAGTTAATGAATTCTATGCACTTTCACAATTCTTGTACACGGAATTGTGATTATCATATTCTTTTAATCATGACTGGCAATGCTCACAAAGAATCTTGCCACAAATTATGATAATTAATACTTGTGAGGGAGCAGGGATTGTATATACGTAATCAAAACTGATTGTAGCGTCAAAACTGAGCTTGGTTTTCTTGATTCCCCATAAAATAAATTTGTAAGAATTGCCAGTTTTCATTCTCTTCTGGTAAAAGACTTCCAATTCTATGATAAACTTGACCTTGAACTTTAAAAGTTGGCATAAATCCCCCTTGTGTAACAAATTTAGCTCCAAAAGATGTCATTTGAAATGCTGAGTTATACTTTTGAATATGCTGAAGAAAATGTTTTGAGTCAGAAGTGGAGCCGGTAAGAAGATTTTTTAAAGGTTGTCTTTCCACAAAGTTATATAATCTATTTCAATGGGCGCCTATTGAGTTTTTTTTCAAACAAAAATGGTCCCTCTGATTCCAATTTTACAAACTGACGTTATTATTGTTTTATATTGATCTTTTCTTAAACTTGACATTTTATTACACTTAGTTTTGCCCCTAATCCACACCTCCCTACTTTTGAATATAGATCAGTGTTTGAAACCGATACATAGAGACTATCGATTACAAATATCAGTCATGCACTCTACTATTTGTGTTTGCTTTCAAAATGATAGTGGATAATTTTGTCGCCTGCAGTTGATTTTAATATATATGCTGTTTTCACTTCATTGTGATGCCATTTAAGATTATGACGGAACACAGAAAAATGCATGCTCAAACACCACTAAAATATATAATCACTTTTTGCACCTTGATGCAACGTAAGATGTTTGGAATTACCTTTAGCAAAATTTAACGTTTGTTGAAACGAAATCGATTAAAAAACAATATGGGCGGGTGTGTAAAGCAACTATATGTCTCCCAAGTTTATCGCGTGCTGGCCACATTTTATGTGCCCTGTTTTCACCATAGGCCTTCTTTAACTAAACGACTTAGTTCAAACTAACAAGACGTACACTATTGCAAGGTGGCCTGTAAAATATGAACATTATTATACTGTATTTTGCTTTTAGGTCTAACCTGGTTCGGGGTCACTAAGACCAACAGTCAAACCAAAAGTGAGTCCAGCAATAACTAACGGAAGACCATAGCAAAATGTCACGGATTTTAACATAAATTTTGTTTGGTACGGCTTGAACACCTGAAATAAATGCAATGTAAATAAGACTGGTGTATGGTAAATACTTCAATCTAGTTGAATGAGGCGAAGTACTGTATCATGTTGGCATGGCAAGCTCGTGAGATCCAACCTTACAATGACTACGTTTAAATATTGTTTGTGAAAACAATTTGTGGCAAAATTTTTTTCTTGGTCGCAGTTCTTGCAGCAGAAATAGTAGTTTAAGACATCTTGTCGGTGATGTTGCAAACGTTTGAGACAACCGAATGGTCTCAGAAAGTGTCGTTCAACATAACTTGTTATCAAATTTAAACGTTTTTTCCACAAATAGGTCGTCATTCAAGAGTTAACTAAATTTTTCCGGGAGCAATCTCTAAAGACTGAATAGAAGGTGATCTCTGTAAAGAATCGCCAAGAGTGGGCCGCTCCTTCCTTTTAATGATACAACAGCACGTATCGTGTCATCCTCTACAAGAACATCCTTCTACATTGAAAAGTGCTTTTTCCAATAGTACAGCCACGCTAATGTTAGCAATCTACGAGTGTGAACAACAAAAATTTTTTGTTTCCAGAGAATGAAGGCGTATGAATACAGAATAGTCTGTATCTATAACATGATGATCATAATTCTCTTAACTCATCACGTATTCGTTCCGTACCCATAGATATTTGTTGCATTTGACGTCATTTATAATAATGTAGTAATTGACTATTCAACCCAATGAAGCTTTACCTTTACTAAAGACATGTAAACATCGTAACTGTATATTCCCATCCAGAACCAAGATACAAGAAAAAAGTAATGGAGAAGAAAGGTGACTGCTGTACAGCCGGCAAGGTGGCCAACTGCGTTTGAAACTCCAGACACGTAAACAATGTAGGAAATACACAGGTTGATGCTGAGATGAAGAATGATTTTCCCAGATCGAAATTTCCGCAATTCTCTGCAATAGATTAGTCACAAGTTGTACAATTTGTATTTTAATCACTAAAAATGTTTTGCGGATATTAAGTCATTCAGGAATCTCAAATCATTTTTCTGCTTGCACTATTTGCAGAGAGAAAACCCATTTTCACACACCTTGTCATCATACTTTGTGACACCCTGGGTGAATTCGAAAAGTGGCACTAAAGTAAAAAGTGCCATCTTGGAACAAATTGTTATCTTCACATCTAATATATTACTAAGTTCAGATATGCTTTCTTAGAAAAAAGCTTGCAGCAGTGGTTCTCAGACGTTGGAAATCAATATATGTCGTTGAGGCCAAGACTTGTTATTTAAAGTTTAATTGACCAGGCTAAAACTCCTAAAGTTGGAAAAAATATAATATAACCAAGCCGCATATCTCTGTTTAGTTTAAAAATGGGCCAATGCCTAAAAAGATCGAAAAACTCTGGTGTACAGCCGGCATCAATGGTTCTCAAACTGTGATACGCGTACCTTCAGTGGCACACCAGCATTTCTCAGGTGACACGCTGGCAGTTTCCGGGTAACATACAAAGTTTTGAGTCAAATAAATTTATATCATGTATTGTTGTTACTGTCGCTATGTCATGCTCTTTTTTATTCTTGAAAAAGATGCAAGATCAATTTAATTTACCTTTATGCTACCCCTCTCCTTTCAAAAATCTTCGGAACGCTTGTGCCGACTAAATGCCTGGTATCAAGGTTCAAAACACGTTATTGTTTTTTGAGCAGACATGCATGATGAAAGTTTGTTGCTGTGCTTGCCCTTTGCCAATAATCTGATAGTCCTTTAGCCATTTTTTAGAGTCACACCTACCGCAATTCTATCAAGAAAACCGCTCAAGCGTTTGATTTTTGAAACGCTTAATAGAAAACCCTTTTAAAACTGTGCAAATTCTTTTGGAGATCAAAGCAGTTTCTTGGGTAGCACTTTTTCTCTTTCTAAAAGTTTTTGTTGCATGCCTTGATAGCACTTAGCATTTCGAGATTTAATTTACAACAGTAGCTGCTTAACAACCATTCTTTAAAACGCTGGTGATAAAGAAGTCCCAAGTAATCAACAAATCTTTTCTTTTCTCTAGTAGGTTTACTTTATTGAAACACTCACTAGCCTAGTTGTTTTTGTTTAAAACCAAAAAATAATTGAGTAAATTTGACAGAAAGGGCAATTTCTGACATCTTTTGCTGCAGGCATAAAAATTGGTATCACTTTGCATTAAAAAATTGAAGTGCAAAACTTAGCGTCAGTTTGCGCAAAAATTCATTGTTATTTGAAATACAACTTTGTAATTAGCCCACGCAGTGTCTTCATGCCTAAAAATTTAAGGATAAGCAATAAAATAAACAAGCTTAATCATCATCTGTATGTATGCTCAAGGCAGTTCAAAGTGACAGAAACATAAAAATATAATATCACAAAAAGTTGGTAATAACCTCTAATAAAAAAAATTGTTCGCACTTGGAGCGGATCAGTTTGGAGTTATACAGTGGAATTAAAGGAATACGTTAACATAGTCCTATATAAATCAAAGGCTGAAACTCCAATTTTCCAGCACTTCTTAACAATGTTAATGGAGACCTGAAACATACTTTTTCAAGCTTTTTCAAAAATTACTAAAAAATAATGGAAACTTACAATTTCCTGCTCTTTCGTAATTCAAAAAACACTAAATACGTAAAAGCTAAAATTTCCTTTTTTGTTTTTTTAAAGTTATCAATAAAAAGCTAAAACTTGCTCTTTTTTAGTTAAAAATGAATTGAACAAAAGCAAAAACTTGCTTTTCCTGCTCTTTATTTAAAAACGTTTAGCTACAGCAAAAGATTAAGTTTGCCTTTTCCTCCTATTTTTGAACATTAGCAATTGCAGTAGAGCTGAAACTTGCTTTTTCTACTCTTTTACCCTCTGGTCAATCACACACTCATCATCAACATCACAAATATTTTATTGTTTCGTTCTTATGCTCAGGATCAAATAAAGAAGGCAGCAAACTCAGTAACTTTTAGAGGCATATACATTGTGTTTAGGGCTTCTAAAAATAGATGTGTGAATGGTCTTCTGGGAAAAGTTGTTAGGTGAATGGCTACAACAGTATGGCCAAAGTGGGGGTTGTGTTCCTTTTTACCTAGTTTCATCTTTTCCTGTTTTCACCCGGAAAATATGCAGCAACAGTAATACACAAAATACTCAGCGACAGTAAAAATTTTCCAGCAGAGATGCAATTAGAAAAAGATTGAGGATTTCTGGCATACGTGTCCGTTTTGAGCTAGATTGTGTTGCACCAAGCCGTTGTGATATTTTTGGCATTGCTGTTACGTTGTAGTAAGTCATCCACGGTGCAGGTTGTTCAAGTTTTTTCGCAAGTCAACAAATGGCTCATGGTTTGATTCTTTTTTCTACACTGGCAGGTGGTATCAGTGCTGGGGGGTAAGTAACCCCACTTCAGTAGAAGAGATTTGGTCTTGCCCACACCTGATTTTAAACGGTTGAGGTGTAGCGTGTCGCGCCTCGCACTTCATCGAGCTGCCATGCCAAACATCTTTTTGTCCTTTTTTTTATTTTTTTTAGTTTGCTTTCGGCGGCCCAGCACCTAGCTCCAGCCGTTGTGTGTGATTCTAGTTTTTACTATGTGTATTCGTGCATTATTATTGTATGTGTCTAAAATCACACACACATATTTTTTATTTTTTTATTAGGGCTAATTAATGTTTATTTTTATCTTATCATAGTAGCTGTGTGTGTGTGTGTGTGTTTACCCCTCCTCTTCCTTGGGATGGAGGTACGGCATGAACGGTAATTCAGGTTCATGCCGTCAACCTAATTGATATTAGGCTAGGGTAAAGATGGCAGCCCATTTCGAACCAGTCTTGAGTGACTGGTAGCCCCACCACCAACAAGGCGGACTGCCACTGGTGGGTACCCAAGAGTCGTCTGACATGCTGGGTTAGCAACTTCACAATTATAATCCGGTGAAGTACGGGTGGGGCCACCTGTCTGCCACATAAAGGTGGAGGCGTCCCGTTAAGTGCCTTGCCCAAGGACACAACAAGCAAGCTTGCCGGCTTGTTCTTCACACTATCTCTTTTTTATGCTGAGCGCCAAGCAGGGAAGCTGTGAATACCATTTTTTAAAGTCTTTTGGTGTGATTCGACTTAGGGAATGAACCCCAGGTCTACCGACTACAATGTGGACGCTCTTACCACTGCACCATCGCGCCGGTTATCATAGTAGCTCGTTGATCGGCTTGCCTTTCCTGCCATTAGGTTGTTTATCTGTTGTTTTCGTTCATGTGACGTGTGCAGTGTTCTGGTTACATAGACGTGTGCAGCGATCTAATTCGTGGTGACGCGTGCAGTATTTTGTGACCGACCATGTGGTCGGAGATATTGTGCTCTCTTTCTTCGTCGATCGCCGTGGCGGACGGACGTGTTCTGGTTGTCTGCCATCGTGATTTTTGATTATCTGCCACAGCTGCGCGAATTGATGGAATAGAATATTACTGTCGTGCTTTCTTTCTTGTGACTGCCATAATTCCCAGCAATTGTGGTTCAGTCAGAACGCCCTTGACCAAGGAACTTATTTCCTACAGAGGCAACGCTTTTGTTCCATTGTAACTTGTATCCTGGGGGAGAGATTTTTGAACTGGGAAAATTTGGAGCTTATGTTGATCTGGAATATTGTCCGTGCAGTTCTTCCATAGGTTCTGTGTTTTGAGTTGGCGCGTGGTGTCCTTGTCGAGAGGAGGAACAGTTCTTAAAAAACTCTTTCCAGATTTTAGTCTGGATGGAGCGGCTGTCAATCCGTACATGGAATGTCGTTGGTCCACATTGCATTTTTGTTGCTCAAATTGACTGGATACTTCACGGTGAATGCTGGGGGTGGGAGCAATTCCTGCCAAGCTGTACACCTTGTTGAGGGGGGTCGTTTAAGGCATGCTGTAATTCGTCGGCATGTATTATTCCGAGCTGAGTCGACTTTTCCTGCATGAGCTGATCTCTCCCACACTGGGCAGGCGTATTCAGCTGTAGAAAAGCACAGCGCTAAAGCAGTTGTGCGCAAAATATAAGGGTTTGCTCCCCATTTAGAATTTGCTAATTTAGAAAGCAGAGCATTTCTTGATTAAATTTTAGCCTTTAATTTTCTTGTGTGTTCTTTGAAGGAGAGGGTTCTATTGATTGTGACACCTAAATATACGGGATATTTGTCGTGCGAGATTGGTGTTCCATTCCACATTATGTTTATTTTGCGAGTAGCATGATGGTTACGTAGGTGAAATAGACAGAATTGTGATTTTTCCGGATTACTTTTCAATCGGTTGTTTTGGTAGTATAAGGTTAAGATTGGTAGTGCCTTTCGAAGGTGCTGTTCAACCATTTCAAAAGATTTGTTTTGGGCGGTGATCCAAAGGTCATCTGCATAGGGAAATCTTTGTGTGTTTTCTGGTGGGGGTTGGTCATTTGTGTAGATGATAAAATGTAGTAAGTCTAAAACACTACCTTGGGGAAGGCCAATTTTTTGGTTTCTCCATTTACTTCTTTTACCACACAGAATGACAAAGAGCTTCGATTGCTAAGCATAGTTAGTGTGAATTTAGTCAGAGGTGAATCATTTGTTATCTCCAAAAGTTTGAGTGGAAGTTTTCGACGATTTATAGTGTCATAAGCAGCACTGAGGTCTATAAAAATAGCACCAGTGACCATTTCTTTCTCAAAACCGTCTTCAATGTGTTGTGTGGGCTTTATTGTTTGGTCTGTACAGGATCGACGTAGTCGAAAGTCAGCCTGCATCGATATTAGTTTTTCATCAATAACAGGCAAAAGGCGATAAGGATCATTCGTTCCAGGATATTGTAGGTGTGACATATCAAAGAAATTGGTTGAATATTTTTGGGTTCTTGGGGGTTCTTGCCAGGTTTTAAAATGGCTATAGTTTTTGTTTGACGCCACACTTTTGGGATGTTGTTTTCTCCAATGCAAGCATGAAACATTTTTAAAAGCCATTTTCGGCAATTAGGTCCGAGCTGTTTTAGAAGTTCAGTGTTTATATCATCTATTCCATCGGCTTTGCCCCTTCACAAGGGCTTTAATTGCTTCATCCAGTTCATGTAACGTAAATTCTTCAGACAGTAAAGATTTTTGTTCGTCTGTGTTGTATTTGGACTATGGCATTTCGATTTTTGGTTGTTTTTTCATTACTTGTGTTTTGCCATTCTTTATAAGTACATGGGCCACTTGGTTTGCAGTTACTTTGTATTGAAAGCTTGGTTTGGTTGGATCATTGGAGATTTTGGGGATGTTATGCTATGTCATTCGACTCCACAAAGTGTATCCATCTTTCTTGTTGTTCAGCTTTGAGTTGTACCATGATTGATTCGCCAAGTTCGTTGGTGTCTTCACTGAATGGGTTTTCTTTGAATTTATTCTGGTATTTATCACGCAGAAGTTTTGTTTCGTTTGTTAAACCAGGTAAATAACCTATTCGACAGCCACGAGGTATATATTTCCGAGCTGATTTCTTTATTAGTTTGACAAAGTCGTCATAATTTTAAAGTTTTGGTTTTAATTTTGAAATTCGACTGTCGCTTTCTGGCCTACGTTAACCTCTTTTAAGTGTGTTTAAATACTGTAACCAGGGACAAACCACTCCCAAGTGATGTTACTTTCTACACCTTGCACGTAAACCATTACCAGCATTTCAATGTGGATTCAGCTATAAACAGACAAAAAATCTACACTCTCAAATGCTTCATTGTTCATTTAAAAACCCCTGACTTAAACCGAGTCGTGTTTAATTCTGATTCGGATTCAATCAGTACACATAGTGCATTTTTATAACAAGCGCTGCAACCAAATAGAAAAATGTCATAAACAAATAATCTACAAACACAAAAACTTGCTCTTATCCACCTTAGCCAATTATGCCTGTTTTATGCTGCTGTATTACAAACCATCATTTCTTTGTTTGTAATGGAAAAAATGATCAAGAAGAATGAAACATAGCTAAAAAGTGAAAGTTAATTCAAAAGCCCACAATACCTACTCACCTTTGACATCCGTAAACAACAATAGTAATCAAAAGTCCGATAATTGATAAACAGCAACCCACAAAACTGACAATATGCAGTGTGAAATCAGCAGGAACTGATTGGTAACGCTGAAACACAAAGCATAACGCTTGTATTTTTTGTTATACTCTATTTACGCAGTACCAATCACGTGATAAATGAATCTCA
This sequence comes from Trididemnum clinides, assembly GCA_963675345.1. Taxonomy (NCBI): domain Eukaryota; kingdom Metazoa; phylum Chordata; class Ascidiacea; order Aplousobranchia; family Didemnidae; genus Trididemnum; species Trididemnum clinides. The sequence goes on from OY776302.1 coordinate 16,736,417, forward strand.
AAAAGTTTTATTCAAAAATTTATAACAAGTTAAGTACTCTACTCAGGCAGTTTAGTAAAAATGGCAATTTTTGGGATACTCCAACACTTTAAAACATACCTCAACCCTTTTCCCATCACTAACCCTTTAAACAAATATCGGTACTTGAACCAACATTTAGGCAACTCAAACAAAAATTTTTTCCAACTTACCACAAGCAACGCGAAGTTGGTGAGATGTGAACACTGGCACTCAGCCACCTCAGAGTTCTTGTTCAAGACACAACCTTCACCTGACCAGGCACTGGTTGTGAAGTTCCAGAACACGCATTCATAAACTGTTTTATTGAGCTGAATAGATTTAGGTTTAAATAGCCCAACCTCTCAATGCTAGCTGCAGAACTACAGCAGTTTTACAACCGAAACATTTTGGGAAGGGGACTTTCCAATGCCTGAAAGTGTATTTATCTACATGTACATTGCGTTTTGTTTTAGGGTGCCGTCAAGATTCCATAAAATATGCGATTATATCGGGGGAAAAAATATTGGTTCACCCAATAAAGAGTAATGTGCAACAAGGTGTTGATTGTTTTTCGATATCGCTAATTCTTGCTCATAAAAACAAGCTTTTTAACGTTGTTTATAACAAAAGGCCCTTTTACAAAATGTTGCCTCATGACTGCTGGCACCTTTCAAACAAGACTTTTATAAGAGGAATGAACCTAAAGAAACTATAATGCCACCAACCCTCTTACAATGCTCAATTTGAGGTGAAGATCAATGGAGCTCAATTATATGTATACAAGTTTTGAAGAGGTTAACGCGCGCAGACAGAATTATGCTCTTTAGTATTGATTTAAAGTTAGCTTTGTTTTTGCTTTAAAAGCAATTTAAAGCACAGCGAATCTGTGAAGTAGATTAGATGTTGCTTAGCTGGGAAAAGATGATAAAATTTTTATTGGAGATTTGGAGCTCAAACATTTGGAGCTCGACCATCGTACAGTAGGCAATTTTGCTGTAGTTTGGGAGCAATGCCAAGGCGGAATATTTTCAAGCAGCCAACTGTGAAACCTCGCTTGCCGCCCGCTCCGATAATGCAATCAACTATCTACAATTTCCGGCCACTTCATAAGTATTCAAGCATTTTTTCTATATTCATAAAGATAAATTTGTAAAAAATCACTTCAAAACTCAAGCAGATTCCTAAAAAAGTATAAAAACTGAAAAAAAAACAGAAAAGAAAAAGACAAAAAGATTAAGAGAAGTGTATAATATAACAAGAAATCATAAATACGTAAAAAGAAAAAAATGTACTAGACCGGGTGTCGCAATATGAATAAGTGACTGCAATAGAAAAAAACTAAGAGGAAAAGCTTTAACGAAACAAGAGACTACGGAACTATTACATCAAAAAACTAACCGAACAAAGAAAGCAAATCAAGCTCTAGAAGAAGTGCCAATCACATGTCATTACAAATTCAAGTAGCTAAACACTTAAATTTGTTTGGTGCAATTATGAAATCATTTCACCGCAAAAGCTGGATGGTCGACAGCGGGCTTTTAAAAAAAACAGATGCAAAACTTAAATATTTTTCAAATGTCAATTGCGTATAGACAAACACTGCAAAACTGGAAGTAACCTGGAGTTTAGATCTTGTTTTAGGAGTGAGTCTGTTGTCCATTGATCTATCTAGATTCCGTATTGTAATCGGTTCGGTTAAATTTGCGTTAAATATTTCATTTTGACCAACGTCGACAGAAAGAATCTGTAAAGCATTAAGTTTAATTGCTGTAGGGTGTAATACGAAGAAAAGAGCAAACCTACTGTACTACACAAAATACTGTACTACACAAAAAGAGATGTCCCCTCCCTCCATGAAACGAGGATCAAGAGTTGTTGCGAGATTTAAACATCTTGCTACGCGATCACATCCGCCATAATAACGGTGCTTCAACCCACTTGATCACACTGCCCGCTACAAGTAAATTCTTGAAAAAATTAACTTACGTTGAAAACGTTATCGTTTGACGGGAACCAAGATCTGTCTTTGTAATACACAAATACAATCCGAATTTTTGACTTTGTTCTTTCACTTCCGAACCGTTTTCTTGCGTTTTTTAAGACACTTGACGGAATAGAAACGAATGCAGGAGCCTCACGATATAAGTTTGGAGAATAAGTTACGTTAACGTCTCGATCAAAATCTTCAGCCTGATTAAGAATAGTCAAGCAACTTTATGTCTTTAATAAATGGTTTCATATTCTCGTTAGGTGACTCAATATTCTTTTTTATTTATATCCTTGTGCACTTGAGTTTAGCACCTCACCATGATTTCTATGACTCGTCGCTGGTATTGCGGTTTAGATGTAGACTGCTGTGCCAGCAGTAATGACAACCGCAAAAGGATTCTGACTGTTAAATTGCTCTGCGTATAATTACACAGGCTTTCCAGTCATTGACTCATACCTATGAGCTCTTGCTCTGTTGGGTAGTTTTTGGTGAGACTGAGCCACTATAGACCACTTATAGCACCACCATTTGTCCGCCACTTAAAAAAGAAAATTGTCGTTAAGTGGTGATCATACCTTTCTATCCTCAGATAATTGGAAAACCTTTTGCCTGTTATACATACCGCAGAACAACTTGTGTTTGGACTCGCTTTGGAGCTTACAATGCTGGTGTGATGCAGGCTTTCTACAAGCAGTGGAATCAAACAGGGAAATTTCCATAAAGTGCTTTTCCCAAAGACGCAATTCACAAAGCAAGTTTGCCGTTTTTTTCACACCATCTTTTAGTTCTGAGTGCCAAGAAAAAATCTGTAAATACCAGTTTTAAGAAATCTTGACTTTACTTTAGCTGTCTTACGATCATAGTAAGAGTATTAGTGGTCACGTTCCAAAAGTTCTGACCCTCCTTGAACTTTGAAAGCAAACAAAGCGAGGGCAGAAGCTTAGCAGCCTCTTGCTTTAAACCGCGGGACGAGTCGTTTGCGTTGGGTGTTGTGGTTTGGAGATTGCATCTTTCCAAAGTCTGGGACACGTCTTCAAGCATTTCAACCATATAATGCAGAATACCGGAGGCAAAAATCTAAAACAGAGCAATGTTTTAAAGACTGAATTTTGCTCTTTTCGTTTGATATGTTACTGTAGGCCAAGTTATTTTTTATGACATAATATTGTGACCAATAATAGGTCACCGGGTTAGAAATGTGAAGTTGCTCACTCTGTGTGTTACCACGTTGACTGCCATGTCAACAATTATTGTTGACAGCACATTTTCATGGAGGGCCATGTCAACAACTATTGTTGACACTTTTTTTTCTTTGGATTTGCATATATTTCTATACCTTAGGTTTGAAATAAAAGACTGAAACTAGGAGGAATGAATTTATCAGCATCATACTTTAATTTTTTATTGTTAATAAAAATTGAAAAATCGTGGCCGCCAGGGTCGTTTTCGGAAAACCCAACGTGGCAGTCAACGTGTCAAGAAGCAACTTTGGGCAGGCGCCAATGGCTGCCTGCGTTAATGATGATCTATATTTTGCAAATGAATAGTTCGAAATCATTTTCTTTGGAGGTGAAAGTGTTCTGATTAACTTAGCAAACCGCAGACAGTGACACTGAAGAGACCTAATAGGTCGAAACAGTGTCACTGCCTGCACTTTGCTAAGTTCATCGCTAGCCTCTTGCATTACTTTAAGAGCTTGTGACCACTAGGCTGTGACAGCACCATTGTTCTAGCAGTTGTTAGACTTAGTGCACCCGCGACAACCTCCACTCATTCACGAGTAATACGGCTTCGCAGAGTACTGACAGACCTTCCACCACAGCGGACCTAGTATAGGTCCCACTAGTGTGACGATCTAAGCCAAGCTTTGTCAAAGCCTCTAGCTTCTTGTCGGTCACCAACTGCACTGAAGAGGCCTGATAGATGGAAAAAGTGTCACTGTCTGGAGTTTACCAAGTGCATCGCTAGCCTCTTGCATTACTGTTCTGATTTACTTTTTATACTACGCCATTGGTCAGCGTTTGTTGGAGAATCAACAATGCACCACAAACTACTGCAACAAGCGAGTTTTTATCCTAGCTGCAGCACGCAGCTGTTCCAATCTTATTCTGTTGGAAACTCTTTGTATCAAGATGAATTAGCGTCCGTTGTTATGTAGACAAAAAGAGTTGGTTTAGACCAAGACTGCCAAAAGTACGGCCTGCGCAACGAGTTTTTGCGGCCCGCTACAAGCCTCGTGATTTCAGTTTATTTAATTTTTTCGTCAGAAAATTCTTCTGTTGGCGCTACCTTTTTCAAAACATTCATTTCAATCAATTTCCTTTAATGGTGTTTGTGACGTCCTAGAGGTAGAAAAAATGCAACAAAGTTAGGCTTCTTTGGCTACGATATAAGACAAGCAAGATAACGTTTTTGGTTTCATCATTTCTTATGCTTTTATTGCTGCGTAGTTGGCATTTGAAAAGAAATAGCTTTGTTAACTGCCGTAGTGTTCCGCTATTAGAAGTTGATTTTAAATTATCAAGTACTAAGAAATGAAAGACGGATTGAAGACGAGGGGCGCTTATTTCAGGAGCAATGGACTGAAGAGTATTTTTTTGTTGCTCATGCAGAGAAAGCTTTATGTTTGATATGAAGAAGAGCTTACATGTCACGAAAGATTACAACTTGAAGAGGCATTTTGAAAAAATCACGAAGCTTACCAATCGCTTGTTAGAGAAAAGAGAACACAAAAAATAGAAAAATTGCAGCAAGAATTTATTACGCAGCAGTTAATGTTTAAAAAGTCGAACCAAGAATCGCAGGCGTCTAGTATGCTAGCTACGTGGTAAGTTATGAAATTGCGAAACAAGGAAAACCATTTTTAGAAGGAGAATTTGTCAAAGACTGCATGCTAAAAGTGGCAGAAATTGTGTGCCCTGATAAACAACGTACATTTCAAATGTAAGTTTATCACGAATGACTATAAAGCGTAGAGTGGAAGGAATTGGGAGTGACATTAAGGATCAACTTAACAGTGGTATACAAAAATATGTATCTGTGTCGCTGACTTTGGATGAGTTCACGGACATTGGCTCTACAGCTCAACTTTATTTTTGTTCGATGATTAGCAGAAAACTTTCAAATCTCGGAAGAACTTTTTGCTATTGTGAGTTTGAGTGCTGCAGTCCGATGGCTAGGTAAAAGAGCAACACTGATGCGATTGCTGAATTCATGAATTCAAAAAATCAAAAGGTGCCAGAACTGAAATATTATCAATGGCTATGTGATTTATCTTTTTTAAGTGATATAATGAGTCATTTGAACGATTTGAAAGTGCATGTTCAAGGAACCGCCAAATTTGCTTCGAGTGTTTATGATTACGGAAAGCGTTTTATAAAAAACTTGAATTGCTGCAGAAACAACTAAAAAAAGGACATCTATCTCACTTCACGGCATGTAAAAAGCTAATTAAATAAGAACGGAACGGTAATTAGAATTTGTTACTGCTGCGTTCTGAAAAATATACCGACATGTTTGAAAATTTCAAACAAGAATTGCAGTGACGATTTTGTGACTTCCTCTCACATGAGTCTGAATTTATGTTGTTTAATATAGCAGGCATTCTTCGTATGTCGAGTGTAACGATATTTCAACCAGATCGATTCGTTCTTTCGACAATTAGTTTTCAAATTTAACGTTTCGTTCCCGTTAGTTAACGGGGAGCTTCTTCAGAAAACGGTAGATGTTAGTAGTGTAACATATAAACTGTACAACATAAAAATATATAGACAACCTGTATTACAAAACACTAAAAATTATTCGATTATTCCATTATTAGTAACTAAAAATTATTCGATTCCCTACGTGCAAGGTGTCTCCGAACCTATTAGCCGAATTTTGACTCAAGTTGGTATCGGAGTGGCTTTAAAACCACATCACACGTTGTCTTCGTTGTTTCGCAAATCTAAAGATGCTATTAATTTTGAACAAAAGCGTGGTTTGGTGTATCAAATTTCTTGCCGGGATTGCAATGCTGTGTATGTAGGTGAAACAGGACGTAGTGTTAGAACCAGAAAACGGGAACATGCTGATGCGGTCAAGACTTTTAACACTAAAAAGTCAGCGCTGAGTCAACATGTTATGGATTTCGATTATAGAATAGATGGGGATAACGTCAAAATACTGAAGTCAGAATCACATGCATACAGACGTCGCGTTGCGGAAAGTTTTTTGATAAATCAAAAGGCTTGTTCATGTAATGTAATTAATCGCAATGATGGTGCAAATTTTCCGACTATTTATAGTGTGTTTGGCTCCAATAAATGATGTCTTATGTATCTCACAACACTTTTTACTTTCCCACTCCTGTATCTGTGATGCAACAATCATTTTCGTTATTATGTGATTGCCTGCCCTGTTGGTAAATAATTTTTAGCGTTTAGTAATACAGGTTGTCTATATATTTTTATGTTGCACAGTTTATATCTTACACTACTAACATCTACCGTTTTCTGAAGAAGCTCCCCGTTAACTAAGGGGAACGAAACGTTAAATTTGAAAAATTAATTGTCGAAAGAACGAATCAATCTGGTTGAAATATTTATGTTGTTTTCCGATCCTTTTCATTGCGATCCAGAAAGTGCACCTGCTAATATGCCACTGGAGCAAATTAAACTGCAAGAAAGTTCTGATTTAAAATCGTCTTTCCGAGACCAACCGTTGGACAGGTTTTATTCCTCAGTTCCAGCCTTAACTTATTTAGCTTTGCGCAAGCATGCCTCCAGAATGGCTTTTCTTTTTGGAAGTACTTACATTTTTGAGAAGACCTTCTCAGTCATGAACTTCAATAAATCGAAATGGAGCACAGCACTTACTGATGAACATCTTCAATTAATTCTTTAAATTTCTATCACACAATACACGCCAAGATACGAAAAACTTATTGGCAAAAAGTCACAGCTGCATATTTCGCATCAGATGTGCTGATGTGTAATCAAAAGGACTTTAATTGTTCATGTGTAATAACACGATATTTAATTTGTAGTGTGTCATAAAACGATATTTAAATAGCAAGCTAGCACTGGCTTCAAAATTCTTTAATTGGGTAGGGTAATACAAGGCTTAATACGCAATTTTCAGATAAAAAATATTCCATACATTTTATGAGTCATTGTGCGGTCCGCGAAAGCTCAAGAAAAGTGTAATGCAGCCCGCCCAGCAAAAACGTTGGGCACCCCCGGTTTGGACACATGATTTCGACGTTCTTTTGTCAACTCATGTGGCCTCTTGCTACGCTTTCTTCAGACATCGCATTTTGCAATCGCGTAATATCTTTTGTACGCACTATTACGCGAGCGCTACAGGGGGCTTGCTTTGACTGCCTAATGAATTTATTCAGACAGCGACTGTTGACAAATCACATGACGCATCTTTATCCGTTTTTGATTCCCTCTCCATCCATGCAACGCATCATAACGTTTTTGTAAACCCCTTCCCCTCATGTAATGCGTCATGAAAAAAAGTTACCCCAGCAAACTTATTTCTTCATGTGATAACCAAACACCCAAGCAAATTTATTTGATTTCGTCACAGAAACCTGTTTAATCAAGCTATTGAAAACTTTAATTCTTTCAAATACAAAGCAATATCGTCAGATAACAATACCTCTTACCTATCCTGCTCTTATTCACCATGAAAATGACGGTTTTTCTCCCCTCCCCACCTGAAAGCGTTATATAATATTTGAACGGCCCCATATAAGAACTTGTTTACTCTTGCTCTTCTCTTTTGATGCGACCCCGCCACTAATGAAAGCGACATGAAAAACATATCGCAAGAACAGCTTCTTTCGAAGCTATAGTAAAATTCTGTACCACCAACAAAATTTTGTAAAACTTTTATGTGACCGGGTGGTAATATTGATGAGTGTGCCGCCCAAAACTTTCTATTTGACATCATGCTGCAACCGATAAGTGTGCCATGACAAACATTTTATTTGTTTTATTGTGGTGCTACTAGTGGCTACGTGCTCAAGCTATTGTGGTTTGTTTCACTTTTTTATTGCGACTGAGCAAACTGAGTTTCATATTCCACCTACAACATCACTCCTGTAGCTGAGCGCCAACAGGATATCTATGAATACCATTTTCAAAATCTTTCGATTGACTCGACAAAGGAATGAAGGCCAGGTTTACCAATGCTAAATGGACGCTCCAACTATTACACCACTGTGCAAGTATTTTTTGTTTGCCACAAAAGTGTTTACGATGAGTTATTTAATACCAAATGTTGTTTATGATTGAGGCGTGTTGCGCTTTTTTTGATTTAACACGATCCGTTGAAAAATTTTGTTGAGGTCAGAGCTTAATAATGATTGCATAATGAAAATCCTGCTCTATTCAGGACCTGATTCAGCTAGAATATTCACACTACATCAATCAGTTAGCAATTCAGAAAGCACTGATATAATTTAGGTCGAAGATCGTCGTGTTGAGGGTTGATAAAAAGGGTATCAATTTTTGTTTCAATAGCAAAAGTATGCCTAGCCCCTCCTGCACAAAAACCAAAGTCTGTTGTGTTTCTATTGGTAAATGTAAGCAGGAGGGCCATATAGAAACTCCCGAAAAAATAGACTGCGACAGCTGGAGTGGCTACCATTCGCAACTATCAGCAAAATGCCTGTCGGGATGTCCTAAAAATAAATGGCAGAAATTTTCGGTAGTGAGGACTCCAAACAAACACTCTGAAGTGCTACCAAACGATTAGAATAAGATAACTGGGGAGCCTAAAGTTTAAACTAATTGTAAAATGTTTGTCCAAGTTCGTTAAACATAAAAACGTGAACAAAACTATTTTTCAGCCATAGGGCCTTTCCGACAAACGCCCCCGTTAACACAGCTAACCTAGGACCGGTGGTAGTTTAGTGGTTTTAGCATTCGCTTCGCAGTCGCTAGACCTAGGTTTAAGTTTCTCGTGATTACTCTATATGCGAGGCAGCCAGGCGGCGGAGCACAGCAGTATATCTGTCGCTGTGGCTTAGTTTAACCAAAGAGCAGGAAACAGAACATGAGCTTATACGCATCAATAAATGAACGCGAAAGTCAGCCTAGGATGAATCTACCGCTTTAAACCAATTAAATATATTTTCCAGGTTCAGTGAATATAAAAACACATGTGCAGACATTTATAGTGCAGACAATTATAGTTAAAAACCCCGACAGGTACTACGTACTTAGTTGGCCTAGTTATTTTTGTTGTGAATTGTTGACTCATTAGTTCAGAGCTATATCCTGATCGTTGGTTGTCAACGTTTATTTGCTAAAAGCATGAGGCAAAAACAGCTAGAATTTTTGGTAAGACGTCATCGAAAATCAATCTACTAAATAAAGCTCTGTACTTTCAGTACGTACCTTCACGTAAACTTCCACAAAACTACTGGGCGTGCAAACACGAATTTTAGCACTGTTGATCACTGCCCCGCGGTGAGTGTTATAAAAGAATCTGTGATGTCGTGGTGAGGTCAAAGTTAAATACAATTTTTAAACATCCATTTCTTGTCACGGAGGAAAGCGAATTTTGGTTCCAGCGAAGGTCACTATACCGGTTCATTGATACGAAAATCTGTACCCTTTTAAGAGATTAGATGATGTCATAGTAGTACGTTTCTTTGTAGAATTTGTTTTTCTGATTTTCTCAAAAAGCACGGACTAGGGTTGTAATTTTTGAGACTTCTTTGGAAACTAAAAATTAAAAATGTGGTGTTTTTTGACACTCATAGACTACTGTAGATGATTGTATGCTTATCAATGCTATAGAAAGATGTGCTTCATCATTGCACAACTTTTAAAGAAAATTTTGTTTGAGTCGCACAATGGAGTTAGTAGATATATATATATTTTTTTACGTCAATGTTCTTTTATTGTAGGTGCAAAGATGAGAACACAAAAACAAAAACAGAAAATAAAACATTAATACAATGTCCAAATTAAATTATACAATTTCTTGTAATGAAATTGCAGTTTGCTATGTTTCTTGGCAATATAGCGTTCTAACTTTTTTATGGATTTACTTGCGTAAAAGTACTGGAGCATATTGGGTGTGGTTTTTAAATATTTACAACGGCAAATCAAGAATCTCGTCGATAAAAGTATTAGGTTGACTTATTGATTATTAACATATTGTGCAACAAACCCAAACAGCTTGTGAAAGTTATACGAAGCGATGTTAACACGAAATCTTGCTGAAATCTAATCAAATGCATCATTCCAGAAAGCGTCAACAATTTTGCATTCACAAAATAAATGTGTCCAAGTTTCCGGTTCTTAACGACAAAACGTGCATAAATTAATAGAAGCAATCTCAAGAACATACAGTTGTACATTAGCAACAATCAATCTTAAGTTTAATCTAATTTGAAATGACCGTAGTTTATTTTCATTTGTAGCATAGTAGTTATTTTCATAAATAGTTGACCAATCAATTGCATCGGATGGAAGTTGTAACATACCATTTTAGTTGCTGTTCAACAGGTGGTACTTTAACTTTGTCTCTCAAAAATTTATATGCGGTCTTGCTTGAGCTACTCAGAGCAGCAATTTGTTGTTTTACAGTTTGCTTAAAGTCAGAAAAAGCGTAAGAAGGTTCATGAGAGTTAATATTTGTAGTTGTAACCCAGGCCATTGGAATAGCTGAAATGAGTTTAATGTATTTGATAAAGCTCGTGTTGTTTGGGATCATGTGAAATGCTAATGCCACTTCATCGTATGAGTATAATTCAAAGTCCGTGTTAAGCAGCTGAAAAAATAAAAATCCCGGCTTTGCAAAATTCTTCAACAAACACTGGTTAATTTCGGTATTTAACCGCTTTATTAAACCGTAAATATTTGGAATCATTGACGACATTGTTGAATTGTTTTAAAGTTCTAAAGGTGTTAAGGGTAAAGTGTAAAAAAGCTACTCTACCAAGAAGCATGCTATTCAGCTTCACATTAGAACGCAAAATACAGAAAAGGACATTCTCATCAATACATCGATTTTCAGCGATTTCTAACTGGATTGGTAATTATTATCAAACAGTTTAAAAATGAAGTTAAACCGGAGGGCAAGTACATAGTGATTGATGTCAATCATTTTACCACCTCCTTCTTTCACATCACAACATAATTGAGAGCGACCGACCTTTTCCCATTCGGAGCTCCAAATGAATTTATACATAATTTGATTGGGTATTCTATAAAAATTTCTGGCAATGTAACCGGTAAATAAGTGGTACACAATTTTGGGAATTACCAGACTTGTGTAATTTTTCCTAACAACGTGAGACCGCGAGATGATCAAATGTTTAAAAGTGTTTGCACTTCTCGCGTTATGCATGGAAAACTTTCGCTGAAGAGTAGACTGTTGTCAAAGTTGTAAATCGATATATTGACACCCAGGTATTTGACAAAGTTTTGAGGCCAAGATAAGCCGTTAACGCAAAAGAGTTGAGACACGTTGCCCTTTCTAGATTCAACACAAAAAGCATTGGATTTGTTTATATTGACTTTGCAGCCTGATTTTTGTCCAAATGCATTTAAAATATCAAAGGCGTAGTTAAATTGCAAAGCATTTCCGTTCAAAAAAATAGCAACATCGTCTGCAAACAAAAATACTTTAAAGGTCTGTTTATTTAACGTAATGCCTTTGTATTGCCTGCTCTGATGCAACATGATGGCCAAACACTCTATACATAAAATAAAAATAATTGGAGAAAGGGAATCACCTTGTTTTACCCCCTTCTTGACATCAAAAAAAGGACTTGGAAAATTATTGTTTACAACACAGCATTTAGGGTTTTTGTATAGAAATCGTATCCAGTTAATCAAAGAATTACCAAAACCATAACATTTATCATAGTAAAAATAAAAGACCAGTTTAAAGAATCAAGCGCTTTGTGTAGATCTACCAATAACACAGCGCCTGGAATCTTATCGTGGTTTGGGTAATCAATAATATCAAATAGTAAGCGAATGTTATCTCCAATGTTTCTGGTTTTCATAAAGCCATTTTGTTTTTTTCTAGGTCATTCAAGAAGGGTCTATCTGTTGGTTATAACTTCGGATATTATTTTATAATCATAATTTAACAATGTGATTGGCCTGTAGTTGAAGGCAGACAATTTGTCTTTTGCGGGTTTAGGCAATAACGAAATAATAATAATCTCCAAAAATCTCAATACATTGGTGGCAAAATTATGTTTTAAGTCTCAATTTTTATCATTTACTCGATTTTTGATGCCCAATTGCCTCAAAAAACCCAGAGAAGAAATATGACTTTGCTGATAATGTTTTAATCGGATATAAAAAGTTGCACACCGGCTGTGATGAGTTGGAAATCGTTCGGGCTGAAACTGAAAAACTTACACGTAGGGAAGACTACAAGTTTTTATTTAAATTATGTGTGGCCTACAAATTTCAAACTAAATCGCAACAATTTTCAAAGATAGAGTGGAGAAAACTTCCATCACTTCACAATGCTAGATGGAATTCAAGAGCGACATTTGCACTTAGAGCACATTTTTTGCTTCAAAAAGGTCGCCAGAAATTGAAAAAAACATGTGACTATATCTACTGCGGGGGCAAAGGTTTGGTTTAGCAGCATTACAAAACCAGCTCTACAAAACGTCCATTTGCCAAGATCTCCGCTGGTTTAACCCAGCTTGCGTGCTCTGAAGCGCTAAAATGCTTTCAGACCCGCTAGATAAATGCACCACAAGCAATCGAGATACCAAGATCAAATAAGGTCGCCGAAAGAGATGTGGAAGTGATGGAAGAAATTAAATAAAGCCAAAAAGACAAAAGGTAATTAAGTTTAAAGTTTGCAAATAGTAATTTGAGCATGTGATCAAATGTTGATTTTTTTATTCTTCGTGCGGGCAAGATCTTTTCATCTTGGAGAAGCTTCTCAGATTATTAGCTTCTCAGTGGTCGGTTTTGCTAGTCGTTATATACACTGGGCCACTACGATGGGTAGACTGCTTGGCCCCGCCATCTGTTTTCCTCACAAAGATGGAGACATTCCGTTAAATGTCTTGCCCATAGACACAACAAGCAAGCTTGCTGGCTTGTTTTCCACACTGTTTCTTTTTGCGCTAAGCACCAAGCAGAAAAGCTATGATTACCATTTTTTTAAGTCTTTTGATATGACTGTACTTAGGTCTCCGAATTCGCTATCGCGCCTGTTTTTTGTATTTTCTGCTAATGTATGAAAAAATGTTTGGGGCTTAAATGCGCCAAGTTTTTCAATATACTAGGCAAAAGAAAAGCTAAATTTACCATTAGCAGGAAAAAGCTCATCAGTGAAAACACCGGGCATTTGTATCTGAAAAAAATCATAACCCTGGTCACTGACTTTTAAAACTAAATAAAGTCATAACCCTATTAGAAGTCTTAACGGAAAATAGTAATTACTTTTGCATTTTAGTGAACTCAAAAGTAAATAACACAGCGTTTCTATAATATGAGATTACTACCATCTAGTGGCAAAAAATACAACAAACTAATGCAATTAATAAACTCCTCAGCATCGAAAATAGGCAAATTTTTATTCAATCGCACAAGAACATCATGAGATACCACAATTTTTGTTTCTTCCACTAGAGTCACTAAACTGTTCATATATACAGATTCCATTGTTTGATTAAAACAAACTTTTCTTTAAAAGTTGAGCAATGATGAGGCACATCTTTCTATAGCATTGATAAGTACATAATCTTTTATAGTAATCTACAAGTGTCAAAAAACACCTCAAAAACGCCATAGTGACTTCAGTAGCATTACTTAGTGCACGACCTTTTTTAAAGATTTTTCAAAATCACTTTCAAATTCGTGATGTTTATAAAAAAGTTTATCTTATCCCATATTAGTCATCTTTTATTTGCAAAAAGTCTTAAAAATCATAACCCTAGCACGTCCCCGCGGAGGCGGTTCAAAGCTATCGCGGGCGATATTGAAAATGCTTTTAATCAAAAAAATCATACGACAGTACGAGCTTTATTGGCGGCGCAACTAGAGATTCTATTTTTTGCATGCTTTTTCCTTTTTTAGCGCTTTAATTTTCTGCTTTGTTTTGTAGTGTTACTTAAGATGTAGCAATGCTGCTGATACGATTTCACTACAAACCGCAGTGTTTCAACTGCTGAAATGAAAGTAGGAACTTTCTCTTTTTATTAACAAGGAAGGCAAACCATTCAGGCAGTTTTGGTCGAAAGCAAACGCTAAAAGACTAATACTGATTTTATTGTACGTATTACAATTAAGAAAAAGAGCAATCGCTCTGTACACAGGAAAAGGTTTTGCGCTTTTGTTTGGAAATAACTTCACAGGTCTACCGGAGTAATGATAAAAATTGGGATGAGGCATGATTTCCTTTTAACCTCTGGCTAGGGTGAAACCGTTGCGAATGTAGTATGGGTTAGAAAAACATAACCGTAATTTTTGCATTATATCGAACTAAAGGTAAAACCGGTGCACTTTAGCAAGGGTTTGAGGCTATCCCTCGTTGCTAAGGTGATTGTCTCTCATTTTATCCCTGTCACGATGAGTTTTCTGGTGGCTAAATGTCCAATTCTTGATGAGCATTTTCCTATATATTGAGATTATGATGGTATTTGGTAGTCCGACACAAGTAGGGTTTGCAGCCTGTATCTTGCTAAATTGTTTCTTTTCTTCGTGCTGTTTTCTTCTGATTTTTCAAAATAGTCTATGCCATTAGCTATGATTGTTCTCCATTTAGAACAATTTGTTGCTTGTTTTTATATTGTCCAGCCAATGTTGCATAGCTTCAAGTTCTGCTTAAGAATGTTCTTAAAGTACTTTTCTTGTTCCCTATGTGATCTTTTTCCGTACGACAACTGTGAATAGAATATTTGCTTTGGGAGCCGATCATCGGTCATTCTAACAAGATGTCCCATCCATCTAATCTGACTCTTGATGATACATGCCTCACTTCTGGTCGTCCTAGTTTTAGTTAAAACGCTGATGTTGGTTCGATAATCTTCCCATGAGATATTGAGAATACTTTGTAGACAACGCTGACGAAATCATTCCATGTTTTGTACGCGGTGGCGTAGGTTGTATATATCTCTGATCCATAGAGCATAGTTGGTCTAACAAGTGCTTGGTAGACCTTCAGCTTTGTGTCTGTTATAAGATTTCGGTTTTTAAAAGCTCTTGTTTTCAAGTGACCATAAACTGAAACAGCTCACCTTAGTACATATTGGATTTCATCATCAATGACAGCAGTAGATGACAAGTGACTACCGAAGTACGAAAAGTAGTTAGCGGTTTCAAGTAGTACTCCATTGAGTTGAATTGATGGAGGTTGTTGGTTAGACATCCTTGGAGCTGGTTGCAACAAAATTTGTGGTTTTTTAGATAAACATTGAACTCGAGTTTAGTATGGGCCTCATCAAATATTTTTGGAGAATAGCTTGCTGGTTGGTTTTGGAGTAAGAAGCAACACAGGAATCATCTGCATATTAGAATTCTAGAAGAATAGAAATTTTGGACTTTGTTTTCGACTTTAATCTGCGCAATTTGAACAATTCACTATTCGTTTTGTAAATGATTGAGATATCATTGTGCTGAGGTATCTTTTCTTCGATTAGATGCATGATGGAAGCAATGAATATTACCAACAATGTCGGTGCGGTAGCACATCCTTGTTCAACACCAGAATTTACATGGAATGGTTCTGATTGAGTATTGCCAATGATTACCCTTGCACTCATCCCGCCATGGACCAATATGATGGTGTTGATCTTGGAGTCTTGGTGGGCAGCCAGCTGCCGTGAGAACACACCACAGTATGGCACGATAAATACTGTGAAATGCTTTTATGACGTTTATGAATGCCAGGAAGAGAGGTAGATATTGTTTACGGCGTTTTTCTTGTAGTTGGCACACAGAAAAAATCATAGTAGTTTTTCGTGAGTAGCGAAAGCCAGATCGTGATTTTGGCAGGATTTTTTCTGCCATCGTTCTAAGTCGTCCATTGACAATGCCTGATTGAATTTTTCCAGCAATTGATAGCAAAAAGATTTCCACATATAGCCTAACTCCTTTCTTTTTGTAAACATTCTTAATAAATGCATCTTTGAAATTAAATGGGACTTCCTCCTGTTGCCAAATTTTCGTAACTAGTTGGTGGAGCTGTTTCTAAATGTGGATACCTCCTTCTTTGAAAAGTTCTGCGGGTATGTTGTCAGAGCCACATGCTTTGTTGTTTTTCAGACATTTGATGGCTGAAAGTAGATTTTCAGATGTTATATCATCAAGACTCAGATCAGGATCACGTCGGGGCAAGCAGCTGAGAACTTCATCTTTGTGTACTATTGGGTTCCGGTTTAGCAGATTCCTGTAGTACTCCGACCAACGGGAATTGATTTCTTTGGTGGATTTTAGCTGGGCAAGATCATTTTGAGGGCGGGTGGGAATTATACCGTGGATAGATGATCTATATACAGCTTTGGTAGTGTTAAAAACGATCTGAAATCATGCTTATCAGCATATTTTTGGATTTCCTTACTTTTGTTAACTCATCATTCATTCTTCAAAATTTGAGTTCTTGTCTACAGGTTTAGAAAATTGATCTAGTAATGAATGGAAAAACATAGCTGGAACGCCTGTTTTTTTAAGAATCTTAAAGGAATGAAGTATTAATTTCAGAGTTTTAGCGCTGTTTCCAGGTTTTTACTTTGTCCAAATACTTAATTTAATTCTTGAGCAAATGAGGCAATGATCAGACCAACATTCATCAGCGTCTGCATCAGTTTTTGTTGTCAAGACATCTGAAAGATCATGAGGTCTTACAAGAACATGATCCAGTAGGTACCAGTTTTTGGAGCAAGGATGCTGCCAAGAGACTTTGAATTTATTCTTTTGTCAAAAAACTGTATTAGTGATGACCACATTGTGCTTAGTGCAATTAGTTAGAAGCAAGATTTCGTAGCTGTTGCATTTACCGATTCCATTTTTGTCAATTGTCCGTTTGCAAAGTTTATAATTATTAAATTTTTAAACTTTTTCCAAAGTAGGACAAATTAAATCTGGCATTAAAATTCCCAAGAAAAATGATTTTGTCAGTTTCACCTGTCAAAGTCAGAATTTGTTCCACTTGAAAATAGAAAGTTTCTTTCACAAAAATTATCTGTATCCATAGTAGGTATACACACAAACGATAATGGGATATTGTTTATTCGTAAACTGTAGGAAAAGCGTTGTTAGCCTCTCATTGATTCCGATGGGAAGTTTGGTAATTTTTGGCAGAATAGAGGTTTTGATAGCAAATCCCACACCGTGTATTCTGCATTCTTGGAGAGCAAAACCTTTTCAGAAGAAAGGGTATCCACCTAGTTCTTGTCTTTGTTGTTTTTCATCTGCTAATCTTGTTTCACTAAGGGTAGCAATGTCTAAGTAAGACTTTTGAAGTTTGCGAGACACCAGAGCAATTCTTCTTTATGGCCGTGTTGAAAAATCAGTGTCCTTCAAGGTGCGCACGTTCCAGCCTCCAAAATTTATGATTGTTTTTTGACTTTCGACCGCACAAGAAATGAGCCCTCTGGATGTGGTATTTCAGATAAGCTAAAGTGAAGCAGACTATTTTTAGAACACCTTTTCTAGCCTTCTCCCAACTTAGGGTGAGCAGAACGGGTTCTAAAAATCTTTTCGAATGTTTAGAATGTTTAAATAATCTGCTGTTGCATTGTCAACTCGGCTCAAATCTTTTAAGAATTTTTTAATCGAAAGCACCTTGTTAATATCTCCCCAAAAAGCTGTTAGTCATGTTTCTCCGGTCTTTAGTTTTTGAGAAAAAAAATTTACAATTAATTGTTAATTACAGGGTCATCTTACACCCGGGAGAGGTAAAATTTTTAAAAATTGGTAACTTCTGGGCTGTTTACCCTTGAGCAAGAAATTGTTTTTTTCAGTCAAATTACAAAAATTATCACGGTTATGACGTCATCAAAACATCGGGAACCCTCACATGACACTCGCTCCAGGGAGATGATTAATTGTTTAGATAGAATTGCACTTTATCTATGAGATAACTCATAAAAACAAAATTCAAATGGCGTTGTCTGCTGAAAATTTCGGAGGGTGAAGGGGAAAAAAGTTTTAACTCTTGGATCATATTTTTAGCGATGACCTTATTTCATTTATGTTAGAGATCCGATAAAACCTTAATTTACATCAGTACAATGTTAAGGAAATTTTAAAGATATTTTCTGACATGAAGCTTTCATAATAATCTTCTTTATAGTGCACAAAAGAACGCACCCATAATCAACACTTCTATAATTTTTTTAAAAAGTATAATTGTACCCTTTGCTTCCTCCTGGCAACTACCTTGACAAGAGCAGTTGCTGGTATGTGAAGGAACTAATAAATGATTGGAAAGATAAAACAAATAGCAAAATATAAAACGTTGGAAAATAATTAAGCTTACTTTAGACGCTAAAAACTGTAAAATCTAGAAGCTTTGTGACAACATTTAGAGTTGACTGCTAATTACTGATAATAACCCACCGCACTTTGCCTAATTAGCGTTAAACAATGGTAGGGGGTTTTCAAAATTTAAATCAAAAATTGCCCACTTCGATGAAGGATACGTAAGAAATAAAAACTTGATTTCAAAGCTGGTTTTTTGTGCTAACATAGCCTACCATATTTCAATTCAACAAATATCAAACTTTTAGTATCTGCTTAAGCAAAAGTTATAACTACTCAACTAGCGTTAGTTACTAATTAACCTTCTCAAGTAAAAGAAGCAACAAATGAAATTACCCAAGTAAGTTGCTCGTTACTAAAAAAAATATACTTAATTATTTTACTTAAAGACAACTAAATTCGTCACAGACCAACTCTACATAAATATCAGCGGCATAGGCACCGAGAGGGAAGAGGTTAGTTTTGGGGGTCACACCCTTTTCTTGAAAATTAATGGTATACAATCTTTTAACTTAAAAGCTGTATTTTTCACTATGCGCGACATACTTTCCCACTGTAACGGCGGGAGATGTATAGTTTAGAGCTAATGTGGGCTCTTTGTAGTTGATTGGTTCATTGTCAGTAGTTCATTTTATTAAATAAGATTTTGACGCTGTTTGTCACTTTCTTTTCATTTAGTGAGGTGAATAAACTTTACTTTTTTGTGTGTAAAAGTGGTTTATGAGTCCCTGACGGATGGTTCCCAGGTATCAATATCTTGAGAATAATCAGCCCAAAATCAAAAAAAGGAAAAAAATTTTGTGAAAATATCAAACGATTTTCAAATCGTTTTCGTGTTGGTAGTGGTAATTGCTGCACCAGATGTTAAAGAGTTTTGTGATTTTACAGTAAACAAAAAAGAATTATCGACTTTTGAAAAAGAGCTCCCGAGGTTCCCCTAATTTTCAGAAAATTATAATCTTCGAAAAACATTGCACAGTCTTAACGCTTTCTAAAATAAAATTACCCTTATGCTTAAAATAACCGAAAATTATAAAAATACCAATGTTGTTGCAATTTTTTTCTAAGGCAATAACTTCATTAATTAACCAAGCATCGAAAAATGCCAACAAAAAGTTGTTTTCGAAGCTACACCCAAATTGAAATCTAATAAGCTTGATCTGGGGCCAGCACTTTATCGAGCTATTAGGTTAAGTTACCGAAAAAACAAATTTAGAAACAAAATTTGTCTTACCGTTACTTTATCGGCTCGTGCATATTTCTCAGCTTTTTTCAGCACAAAGATGACATCAGAAACGTTATAACAACTTGTTGAATTCATTGTCAGATGATAAAGTTCTAGAATAATGTTGTGAAATTCTTTGATAAATAGTCTTGAATCCTGGCTCTGAAAAAAACATCGTCATGCATCTAAATCTTAAGAACGTAATCAATTCGTCGAATCCCAGAAGAACGCTGCAAATTTTTTTAAGCTAAATTATCATTGAATATAATTACATCATGCAACAACTTTGCTTGGGATACCTCATTTTTCCAAAATGACTTACACCTTCATTGTATTCAAAAGAGGCAATTATGTTTCCCCAGTTCTTCTTTCTCGAAGGATGAAAAAAGCTTTTTTACAGGGAAAGCTTCAAGCGACTACAACACGCCTAACATCAAATCACCACTGCAAAAGCGGATATTTGACTAAGTCAAAACCTATCACAAGCCTCAGAAGACCTATCACCCAATATAGACGAGTAGAGCACAAATACCTCGAACGTGTGAGTTGACTAAAACTCAAAGGGTACATCGCTTCGCTTTAACATGTATATGACAAAATCACCCCACCATTATCCTGGAGAGAAATGAGCTAACGTATTGTAGCTCGTGTTAAAGCGATTTTCCATAATAGCGCGTTGGATTTGTTTACGTTTTTGGATGTCATTCAGTATTATATTTTTTGAGGATAATCTTTCTAATTGACTTACCTCATAACGTTTCTGTGAAAACATTTCCTTAGAAAAGCAGGTTCAAGTCGTCAGCTGATTCCAGTTTGTAAATTGTACTTTGCTTGCATTGCCGCCCGAAACAATAAGTTGAATATTGTTTCCCCTCGTGACAAAATTGCGACTAACCCAAAATCCATTAAAAAATTGATGTTTTAGTAAGAGAGGGGGATCAAATATAAAAATATTTTTCAAAAAATGAGTCATTCTATAGGGTTCAATGAGCACAAATTTCTTTAACATTTAATGTGGAGAGGGTTTGAGCTTTTTGAACCTGTTATACGGCCTTGATTTGACCTACCTTTTCTTTGATCTGATCAAGTGCATCTTGTGGCTTCAGTGTAAAAGAACTAACTTTCGAAGAAGCTAAATATAATTTCATTAAGGGAAAAACCACCTTTGACGATAAAGCTGAAAATCTACAACATAGGCGAGCAATTTTTTGGAGTTAAGTGCTGCATGTGCTTTCAAAAATTTTCGCCGACCATAACGTAGTACCACGGCGACTGTGGGCAATTATAAAAAAATTTGAAAAACTGTCCTTTATTTGCAATTCAAACATCAATAAAATGCTAATCACTACTTGTTACAACTAAGGTTTATAATGTTATTATATTCGGCTTGGTGGTGTAAAGCTTTGAACATCCTCTTCACAGCCGGAACACTTGGGTTCATTTCCCTTGTCGAATCATACCAAAGACATAAAACGGTTTTCACAGCTTCCCTGCTTGACGCTCAGCTCGAAGACACAGAGTGACGAAAAATCCGGTAAGTTTACTTGTTGTGTTCTTGAGTAAGGCGCTAAACTGGGTAAATCTATCATCATGAGGAGATTAGCAAGCAATCCGTCTTTGTGAACCAGTTGCAAATGGAGCTCAAGTTCATACTGTGAAGATGAATCATAATCGGCTAGAATTTCGTGGTAGCAATATAGTGAAAAATAAATCAGTGCGTCATAGCCTGTGCAAAGCCATCTCGCAGAAATACGACAGCGTGGACACTGCACGTAGAACAGCTTATTACACTGTTAGTCTTAAAATATTGTGTCAGCGTGAGAGTATGAGCGATCTAACCAATGTAACCTATTCAAAACTGCTGTAAACATCTTTCGTCAATGGAAGGTTGTATTTCTGAAACCAATAAATTGTGCAAAATTTTCAAAAAATTTTTGAATCTTGCTGCAGATGTTTTTAAAGTGCAGAAAGTTTAACAAGCCACTTTGAAGGCTTTTTCAGCCACACCTGAATAAAAATTCTGAATCTTTATATCTAAGATTAGCAATGACTTGAATAGCAGCTGGTTTGTGAGCAAACCAACGCTCAGAGATAACTAGGAGGCCTAAGTAGTCCTTAGATCTAAGAGTAAACGTAATGTTACTTTAACAAAAAAAAAATGCTTTAAAAGTAGAAGTAAAAAAATTGATACTAGGCTACTCAATTATATAGCTCGTTTCTTAAAAACCTGATACAGTAGAAGTGCTTTGTTGCCAACCACCTCTGAATACCGGTATACTAGGAACGCATTTTTGCATTTTTTCATCAGAGATTGCTGCCAAAATGTATCTTAAAAATACCAGTCTCAAAAGCAGGAAAGTTTTAACACAGGTTGACTAACCTCATAAAAACAAAAGAAAGCCCTGCATGCAATGCATGCTATTTTATTTGAAAATAGCTTAATACAAAGATTAGGTGCAACAAAAATTGAGGGTCTGCTTTCATTTATTCTAAGGTTATTTTAAAAATCTCATGCGCTAATATGCTAGCAGACTTAGGAAAGCTACTGCAGAGGATGTGGCCACTACCACTTCTTAAAAATCTTTCTATTTGGAGTTCGTTTTCTCTTGAAGTTTAACTGGTGAATGACATACTTGTTTATCTAAAAGCAATGGCATTTCACTAAGGAAACGCTTGCCTGGTGATGCTATTTTTGAGGAAAACCTTTTTACACCGGGTTGTTTCTAAAAGAGCTTCTCATTAATGGTGTTTGTGAAGGCCCTTAGCGTTGCGGTTTTCATTGATGCTACTCCTCAACAGAAGGAGATACTGCTCAAGAGAAGGGGATACTGCTCAAGAGAAGGGGATACTGCTCAAGATAAGGGGCTATTGCTCAAGATAAGGGGCTACTCGCCTCATATTTAAACCAGGCCATTATAGAAAGCAGGTTAGTATAGTTTACTATGAATCAAAGTTCAAAATTAGCTTTCTTACCTGCAGGGGATTTTGTGGTGGTGGATGACGCCAGAAATGCATGTTGCACGGTAGACATTCCGGTAGAAGACTTCAGAGGCACTGTAGAAGCACCGGTGGCAGATTCATGTCTAATTGGTAAATTGGTAAGTGTACCCTCTGAGCCGATGCTCAAAAGATGCATCAAAAATGCAATGAACAGTTTTATCACAAGCATATTGTTTTATAAAACTACAACCTACATTGAACACATATGAATATAATTAATGTAAAGTTAAAATGAATTTCGTTTATTAAAGCATCTTTAATTGGTATTCAAATAGGAATTTTTCTGCAGTAAGCCTTCAGTAAATATTTTCTTTTCTCAATCGAGTTTGTAAAAACAGAGCAAAATTTCTTAAAGGCGGAAGACAGAAAAGAGTAAAAGCTTTAGATATTGAAATGTAAAAGAAGCGACTGTTTGGTTTTCATCACCGAAAGAAAAAGGAAATACCAACATCGAATTGTGGTTTTTATTTTATACTCCCAACCCAGAAATTATTCCAATGCGTTTCAGTTAAACGACAATATGTAACTTACCCTTCAAACCTATATATATTTTTGTGATATAGGCCTAAATGAATTATTTTGCAAAATGAGTTAAATTTGTTTCTAAATCTTGTTCTAACGAGAAAAACTTACCAATTCAACTTACCAATTTCAAAACTATGTAGGCTGTTACAAAATTAGAATGTTTGCATGGAGCAGCCTTTAGCCCATTCACTGCCATTGTAAAATTTGTTGCCAACAGGGAAACCTTTTTCCAATCGGCTTGCCTCAATAGAACTATACATATTGGACTTGGGTTCTGATCACCTCCCAATTTTACTAACTGTCCCTCTTCTGCCCCTACAAACATCCCTTTTCCTTCAATTTTCAAAAAGCTTGTAGGGATGAGCTTGTCTTTTACTTCGACTTTCAAAGTCCTTCTGCAGAGAAATACTCCTCTCTTTCTCTTTCCTCTGTTGCTACTTTCTTTACTTTTCTGGCACTGAATGTGGAAGTGTTATGTGGAAGACAGGTGACCTGGAAATGGCAACTCCCGAGCGAGTGCGGACTTACAGTCCAAAACATAGCGATACATCGCTTTCTCGTGAATGGAGGATAAATATGGCAAACAAAAAAAATGCGGCCAAATTTTTCATTCTTTTTGGCCGCGTCAAGCGCCAATCTCTAGCCTGGTGGTCTCCTGACGTGGAAGAAGCGGTAAGCGAAAGATGTTAGGCTTTCGCTGCCGCTCATAGAAGTGATGAAGATCGTCAGACTTGCATTTTTGCTTCCAGACCTGCCTCATCTGTCATCGCCAAGGCCAAGGCTGAGGCATGACAGGCAACATGCTTATCTCTCTCCCCTAAATCTGTGTGTCCTGTCCTCCGATCTGTTCCTGGCTCTTGTTCCTCATTTTTCTCCTCCCCTACCTTCCCCGACTGTTCTCCTAGGGAGTCGGCTTTGGTTTTCGCCGACTACCTGAGATCCCACTGTTTTGTTTCCCAGCCAAAGACCCTGCGTAGCAGGGCCAGAGGTTCTCTGTGCAAGCTCCGCTGAGCCACATGCCCTGAGGAGTCTCATTTCTCTTTCTGCTTCCCTTTCTATCCCCCTGAATTTTTGGCGGCAACTACAAACCTCTTGTCGTCCACTGCCACTGGCCAAACCAAGGTCGCGTATCCTATGCTAGAGCACCTTCCTCACTTCAGTAAGAATTTTCTCCTACGCATTTTCAATCTTTTCTGGTATTTGCATTCCTTTCCTTCCATCAAAAAGACATCTTCTATTATTCCCATCTATGAGATGGGCAAGCATTTCGACTCTACTGCTTTCTTTCAGTCTATTCTCTCACCTACTGCGTCTTAAATTTTTTTGAACGCATGATTCTATCTCGACTACTCTTTTTTTAAAAATTTAGCTCCCTTTTCACTCTTCGCCAAGCCGATTTCAGCCCCGAACGATCTACTCTTGATTGAATTCTTATATTTCTCTGTCCGTTTCTGATGGGTTTAACAAACCCAAGCCGGGCTCTCGAACGATTCTGGCTACGATCATCTTCTCCAAGGCTTTGACTCTGTACGGGATACTGCCATTTTCATAAAGCTTTTTTGCCTTCTTCCGTCAACTGTTTACTTTATGCTGACGACTCAGCCATTTGTTCCTCCTCTTCCTCGGTTCATGCTGCGGTGGAAGCTACACAAGAAGCTCTGATTCAACTGGAGCGCTGATCTGAGTATTGGTGTCTTCTTCTCAATCCGAGCAAATGTAAGGTCTCCTTCTCCTCAGCGGATCCCCACCAAGCTAATCTCAAGTCTCACCTCTTCCTATTCAACTCCCATCACCGTTTCAATCGCACTCCAACTTTTCTTGGGGTCATCTTCGACCGCACTATTTTATTTTCTAAAGATATATCTTTGTTGAAGACCAAGTTCTTCCCTCGTCTCAAGCGTTACGTCCTATCTCACTTATCCATGGGGGTCGCCTCTAAAAAGTCCCTCTCTATCCCTGTACAGAGCTTTTCTTCGGCCCCTTTTCACTTATATTTCACCCGGATGGATTCCTTTTCTTAGCGTTACCAACATTACCAAATTGAAACGCGGCTGCCTCTCGTCTTCCTCTATCCCATTTCCCCAATCTGAGGCGTCTCTTTCTCCCCTTCGAGCCACTCTGATTTATTTCGCCTCGTCATCTTATGAGCGGGCCCTTCGTCTCCCAACCTCTTTTTCCATTTCAGGTTTGGCCTGACTTGAGTAAAACCAAGACTCTGTAGATTCTCCTGGAGAGCTTTTGCGTCCACTCACCGGCTTATTTTTTCTTCTACTTCTCTTAGGGAGATTTTCTTTGCTTGTCCTTCCTCTCCTCCTTGGAACCTGCCTTTTTTCACTGTAGAATCCACCTTTTCCTTACCATACTCCAGCTCTGATCTCCTCTTCCTAGCCAAGGTGCGATTGTAGCTCACCTCAACTCTCTCCCACCTCACGATTTGGTGATCTGAACAGATAGCTTTGTTACTTTTTCTTTTGGAAAAAGCGGCTCTGGCGTACTTGCCAACTACCCACGTTCTGGCACTAAAGCCACTCTTTCTTTTTGGCAACCCCAGTTCGTTCAAGTTTTTCCGCTGAAACCTGCGTCATTCAGCAAGCTCTATGCTGATCTTGGCAGCACCAACAAGTCTGCCATTTCTCTTCTCTTCTCTTCTCTTCCTCTCCGACTCTCGCTCTGTCCTCGCGACTCTGTCTTCTTTTTCGTCTTTCCTTTTACCTCAATAGATGTGGCAGAAACTGTCTTTTTTCCCTCCTGTACTATTAGGCTACAAAGGGTCCCTGGACATTAATTTCTCTCGGGGAACAATGCGGCTGATGAGTTGGCCAGGCGGGAAGCGCTACTCATGCCTTCTGCAGTCCCTTGTAGTCTCTCTCCTCTTATCTCTCGTGTCCATTCTTGTATTTTCTCGGACTGGAGGCGTACTGTCTCATCAAAATGTTTTGATACACACATCCCTTCGGTTTCCGCTGAGGAGCTTGTGCTCCTTTGTCACGCTTGGTGTGTCCTTCATCAACTTTTCTGCAACGGATGCAACCTTTTAGTAAACTCTGATCTCTCTAGTGTTGGCAGAATCGAGAATCCTTTATGCAGTCCCAGCGGACACCCGTCCCAGGACATCTGTCATCTCATTCTGCACTGTCCAACTACGGACTCTTTGCGCCGCTCGCCCTTTGGCGATTCTCTGACTCTCTACGACCTCTGGTCCAGGCCCTTGGGAGCTGCCCGGCTTCTGAGGCTCTATGGTCTTTCATCATGCCCCCATTCCTCAGATCAATCGAGAGCAACAACAAGTAAAACAACAGCAACATAAATTGGTAAGTAGTGGTCCTAATACTTAACAGCTTAATCCTGAAAATATATACAGTATATCAATCACTTTGGCACCCTTCCACAACTTTGATATGCTTTGAAGCACTTGCTGAAATTAACGGATAAAAGTTTGTTACGTTTGAGGAGGTTTATGATGAAAATAGAGCAAACAAGACTTTGCTAGAGACTAGAAATAGTTGGGAGACATGTAGTGAATGTGTGCAACCCCCATTATGTTTTTTAATCGATTGCGTTTCAAAAAACGATAGCTCTGTTTAGGAAAAAGATTTGGCTGCGTGAAAAAATAAAAAGTGGTGTTTAGCCATATTTATTCATTGGGTGAAGCAGGCTTGGCTGGCTGAATTGACATTCTTAACCTTGACATTACTGATGGGAGACCAAGCGGGCGACGCCAGATGATGCAGCCTGGCAATCTTTTGCTTTTTATTCTTTTCGTCCTAACTTACTTTAGGCTAACTTCTACCGGTAAGAAAGATTTGGGCTTAAAAAATATTCGTAAAAACCTAGGGGTGGTCTGAACCCTCGTTACGTAACTTGAATATCATCACTGCTAACAATTGTTAGCAGCAGCGGTAAAAAGTTTTTGTTTGTCAACAAAATAGCTTCAATGAAAAAAATCAAAAGCAGAGAAAAAAAGCTAAATAGCATAACGATAATTTTCACCTTTTTATTGTAAACTAAACATGGTCGTCGCTCCTAGCAGCAACAAAAACGCAAGAAATAAAACAATAAAAAAGAATAGAGCTATTCACTAATTAGTCTGTATATGCTGTCAAGGTGTAACATGACTGAATATAAGGGTTTTCACCGTCCTCAAGGATGACCGACAAGCAACGTCTAAGAGATGGCTTTTTATAAGGCTGTTTGTACAGAGAAAAGTTTTTATTCTATAACTACATTAATCCATGCTACATGTATGATTGACCACATTTTGTTCTATCGCCTGCAATTTGACATAATCTTCTGCTATTTGTGCAAATCGTACTGCAATATATTTTCCTCTCTACAGACAGCGCGTGCAGATTTGCTAGTTGTCTTGTCGATTGGTCACTTGGAATGGGCTTGCAACGCAAAATACGCTTACGTTTTCGCAGTTATTGGGAAATCTGTTCCTGTTATTTTTTGACGTCTACTCTAAAGTAAGCCATAGCGCTCGATTTTAGCCTCGATGGTTGCAGTTAGATTTAATTCAAGCTTGAAGAGATCAAACTCAACACTAACACAAGCTAACTGCCACAATTGACGGTAAAATCGCGCGATTTACTTAGGAGTAGACGTCAATAAATGACAGTAACAGATTCACTCGTAGATGCCAAAACTTGAGTGTACGAGTATGTTGCGTGGTAAATCCACGTGATTTGATATGGTCTAGGAACAAATCGACAAGACAACTAGCAAATATGCACGCATTGACTGTAAAGAGCAAAATACATTGCAGTACGATTTGTACAAATAGCAGTACAGTATGTCAAATTACAGTACGATTTGTCAAATTGCAGTCGATACGACATATTGGAGTTGATTTGACCATATTGCATTGACTAGTGTTTGCATAGAGCAAAAGCTTTTTTCTTTGCAAAGAGCGTTTCATAGCTTTTTCTGTTTCAAAGCTAAATCTTGCTACTTACTGTGGTTATTGATCATATTAAGTAAAATTATTACAATTGTATGGTGTTTCCCGTTTACGTACGTCCTGCTTTATTTATCGTGAGAAAAGTTTTCGAAAGTTTTATTTCAATCAAGTTATGCTAATGAGGCAAACTGAAAAGTGTTTTGGTGCTTTTATGACTGGCATAGCAGTTATTGCCTGTATGCAACTGAGTCACGAGAATGGGCCCAAGATGTATGAGACCAAATTTGAGCCATGGGGCCTTTTTACTGTACTACGCGTACAACAGGACTTTCATGACGCTGTCAAATTTATTACTTTTAATCCTATTTGAAGTTAAACGGAGCATACATTACAATTTCGTACTTTGAGCCGGATTTAGAGTATGCTGGGCTTTGTAGCAGATTATTTTGCGGGCTCCTAAAAGCGAATATAGGTAAGGTTTACACACAAAACTCAACTGTGTTGTAAAAATTGCTAAATTTTCTAAATATCACTAGCTAATCACGTCAATGTTCAAGTTCATTTTTTAGGCAACGTTAAATAAACATAAAAATACTATAGGCCAGGGTTTGACGAACGTTTTTGGATATTACTCCAAAATTATTTTAAGAGCTATGTAATCATTTCAAAAATATTTAAGCTTTAAAGAAGGCTTTATAAATTAAACTTAATTCATAAGAATTTAATCTGAACTGAAGGAGAATACTTTTTCTTTGGTAATCAACAATTTTGTAGTCGATCTTTTTCGATTTTCCATCCGAAGTAAAGGAGAAGACCTATTATTTTGGAGATCGATTAGAGAGATTTTTGGACATCTTCCTCAAGTTAAAGACGTATTTTTGGGAATCAACTTTATAAAATGAATTTTGTGCCCTTATGTTTTTAAACCCCAAATTTTCAATTTTTTTCTAATTGGAGTAAATTACCCCAGTTTCCATTACGCTGATGTAGGTTATGCAAATTGCTCTTTTCGTAAATAAATGAGCACTTTCCACACAGATTATTCACAATCGTGTTGAAATGCCCCTTTGCCGCAAGCTTAGCTAATTTGCTGCATATTGTAGTAAAAAGATTGAAAGATACACACTTTTTTGCATTTTCAAATCGGCGAATGAGATCAAGCAAAAGTCATTAAACTACGCTAATAATTCATGTCGCCTCAAAAAATTTCCAGCGTAAGATGATTCAAATAATGCATTGTTCCCACGTATCGGCAAACCTCTTTTGCACACAAAAATTAAGTGTCAAACTGGTAAACTGGCAAAACTATCTTTACCATTGCCCTCCAGTAAAATTTTTCTTTTCATTCCAGCAAAAATTTTCCACTTGGTGCTTAGTCCTCAACGTCAACAGTTAGTAAACAAGCACTTTTGTACAGGTCGATGTTTTCATGCTGGCTTAGATGGTTAATATGTTTCCAGCTGTTAAATCCTCTGATAAAAAATAACTCTCAAATCCTAAGCGGCTTGCAGACGAAACAATTTGCCATTCTATTTGTTTCTGAGTGCACTACCCAATTACATTCCACATGTTGTCTATTTAATGAAGTTCTGAAAATGTTCTTTTTCAAGATAACGAATGGCGCCATTTTCATATATTTTCATAGAATTAATAAAACGCTTAAATCTGTACTCTGGTTTGTTTTGAGTGGTTAAAGAAATATTGGCGAAAGTAGCTCCGTGTGACGAAGTTTCGTTTTTTCTGTTATTCTTTAACAAAATTATTTATTTCTAGCAATATCATATGCCCTGAGTTCAAAAATGTATCAGTTTTTTCCAGCATTGCTACTTTTTGACATATTTGTAATTTAAATATTGCTAATTTTGTTATTATTACACTACAAACACATCTGCTTGCGAACAATTTAATGCTTTCTTTTGTAACAATAAAACTTCTGTGACATCATTAAGCTGTTGAATAATTTACAAATGCAGTAAGTTTTAAAGGTATGGTTAGACATTTGTCTCCTAAATAATGCGGAATATCTAGCTTGAAACATAAATTATTCAGAAAAGAAATTTTTCGAGTAAACTGTAACAGTGTTGTGTCAACACTTGAATAAATCTAAATGCTGATTATGAAAAGCTTAATTGTACCAATTTTGTGTTTCATCAGGTTTACATTCAGTTGCGTTACAGTTTACGAACAAATTCGTTTGCATGCTATTGCATATTTCTATAAAACTTTTCGTTTGCAACTAAATGTTACGCATTAAACAAGAGAGAAAAACTAAGTTTAGGCTTTAAACGTGGACTAAGCGTTTGGTATCTACTGGAATTGCACCCTAAAAAAAGCTTTTAGATGTCACAGTTGATTAACTGTTGCAAAAGAAGCAATATGTTGTGCATAAGTGGATATGTTTGTGACGTGATAATAATCAAAATATAGTAATATCAAAATCGCATACAAGTTAAAAAGTACCAAGGATAGAAAAACTGATATCATTTTTGAAATCAGCGACCAAAAATGCATCAGGCGATGTCATATAAATCCAAGAAACAAATTTGCTGTTACGTAGCGATAGTCATAATCATTTTTTCGTAGGATTGGAACGATGCTGTCAATGTCAATTAAACTCCTGGTGGATGTTTGCACTGTTATATACCCACTTATGCTTTTATAATTTTTTACTTTGGGATCAGAAATGTGTTCTTATGTTGACGATGGTTGCATATCTTCATTACCTACCACTTTTTTAACGTAGCCACAAAGCCAGAATTACAAAAATGGCTGCTACACAGAGTTTCCAACTTGAAATTTCTAACTTCCAACTTGAAAACTTCTGTCAAGCTTGATTACATGCAAGTCTCCGATCTTTGCCCAACCGTAAAAAATATATACCCAATGACTTCAGTTGTTGATCACCGAAAAAGATTTTTGCCGAAAACAAGAAAATTGCAAAGTTTAATACCAAAAATTCCCATAATTTTCCCCAACCCTTTTTACAAAATCAAAATTCTCAAAAAGTTTCCAAATCGCTTGAAAATATCCAAGATCCTGGGTTCAATTTCCAAGATTGGCAGCTTCATTATTCATTGAAAAACTTAGCTGTTTCTTTTTTACACTAAACTTCTGCTAAATTTCTATTTTATTGATTCTGGTTTTTATTTCCTCTTCCGTACATGCTACTTAAGTCGCATATTCTCCCTAGTTTATAAGTAACCAGTTCAAAAAATTACAACTTTTTGTTACCAATTTATGTTACAACAATTAAGACTACGTTTTATTTAACGGTAACCTATCCATTAGTCCCCTTGTATACTAGACATTTGGACAATAGACACCGAGCGCCTTCTTTCTGGAGTCAGATGACTCAAAATTACGACTTTTAAGCATATTCGTCAAAGTGAAATACTAGGTGTTCCTGCATGTTTGCAAAATCCGTATCTTAACTGCCAATCACCACGAATGTCACAAGAAAACTGAGTTTGCTAATGTGACCTGCGGCAAAACAATGGCATAAAGCGCCTCCTTCATAAATTGAAGAAACTTTTTTAAAATTTTCTGATAAATAGGCTAGAATCTGCTTTGATCTATTTTTGAATAAATATTGGTTGCGCTAATAATTGTCATTACTTATTGCTACTGGACTGCTGCTACTAGTATTTTTACTTATTGCTACTACTGCTACTGCTAGTACTTCATTACGCTTCTTCGAATACAATAAAACTATAAAAAATCATTTCACAAATTCCAAAATCATTTCGCGAGAATACACAAATATAACCGGAAGCCAGAAGATAATATTACGTCACACAAAATTTTACAATATAAATAGCCTTTGGTAAAATCACGAGCAAGATTTACAATAGCAGTTTTGCAGCAACAAAGCAAATCGCTTTTACACGTTAATTACAGCATAGCGGAATTTCTCGCTTTTTAATGGGAGGGAGAAGGTAAGGTGGCTAAAGTGATTCTACATTTTTTTGAAAATTGCTTTACTAAAACTGAAAATACACACAGTCATGAATCTAGGCGCAACATTAAAAATAGTTATTTCTTCCCAGCTTGAAAATGAATTTTGGCTAAATCGATGCCACTTTGTGTTAAAGTTTGGGAAGAAATTCTACAAGATATAAATATCATTTTATTGTTTCAAAAAACAATAGAAAAAGGAGTTGATAAAATAGTATATCAAGTCAATGAAAGTGGCCCGCTCTGTGCAAATAAATGTAATAAATCCATCTAAATCTTTTTTTTGCCAAAGCTTGAAAGTTGAAACGATTTACTGTTGATTTTGTTTGTTTACCTTTTGTTTTGTTTTGTTTTTCTTGCATGTTTTCTTTTTATGATTTCAGTCGTATTTTTTTTGTCATTTTTCTGGTGGAGTTTTCTGTTTTTCTTCTTCATTTTGCGTTACTGCTATTGGCCAGCATGACTTTGTGAAATAGAATTCCGGAAGCAGCTGACTAGTTGACGTAATGGTCTTTAGCTGTTCATCATCACTTCATGGCTTCCGCATTTTGGCTATTGAAAGCCGTGCTGCAAGAAATAGTGAAAAAAATGAATGAATAATTGATTGATTCCTGCATTTAAAATGATTTATCGGTGCATTGTCACTATGATTTTCTTTTTTAAATTTTTTGGCGATGGTGCTAAATGCGCTAGGCCCAGGAATAATTTCCAATTTATGATTGCTTAATACGGCTTGCTTCCTACTTGTGATCAGCGTTTATCAAGGCGGTTTTTTGATTGCGCAGCAGCTTCTTCACCACACGCCAGCTACGACTGCGAATATATTAAACGAGAAAGATTTAGGTTTTACCTTTTCTGTCATTTAAAACTTTGAGTTACAGACTCCAGTTAAACCACCTGTTCACTACGAAACACAATTATAATGTAGCTCAAATAAAAGATTATTGCTGGCTAAAATTTCGTTCTGTGCACGCTCTTTCTGTCTTCATATTTACCTGATTAGTCCTATTTGCATGCTTTTACAGCAAAAATGCATTAAGAGAAGAAGGCAAGCTCACTATTTGCCTTCGTTGTAAACTCTAAAAACTTTTAATGGTTGTGCTAACAAGAATACTTATTACGCTTCTGTTGCGCAAGAAATTCTGTGATTTGTTACGTGATATCTGTTGAGCATCGAACCCGGGTTACCTAAGCTACTCTTTGTACTCGCCAAGACTTACTAGCTTGGAGTCACGCACTGCAATAAATACCTTAAGGTATCACATTTGTTTAATAATTGGAGCATTTTTCATTGTGCTTAATTACCTTTTTCGTGACGAATTTCCTGTAAGGTTTTCAGTTTTAGGTCATGCTGTGGTTGGACGATTAACAGCAACATCTACAGGCTTCCAGGTTCAAAAGTAAACGATACATAAGTCTTGCGCGTTGTGTCGCATTGTCTAGTTAAAATGTGTTAGTTTGTCTTCAGAAACCGTTTCTGTCCATTCACTCTCATTCATTTACTTACTACTCACTTGTTAGTGGGAATACCTACCAATAAACCTAGTCTTGTTACTGATTATGAACCGGCGCATGTCGCACTCGCCATTCAGCACATTGACTAACGTAGAATACTTGGCAACCCAAGAGTCGCATAAAGCAGGGGTGTCAAACTCGTGGGCTTCTGGGGGCCACATTGTACATATGAGCAATCGTGCCGAGGGCTACATGAAGTTTTCGATTTGGAGATCACCACTTCTTCAGGCAAAGATCTGTGTAATGTAGCCCGAAGTGAGATCAATCTCAAAAGAAAAAAGAAGGTCATCACTTTTCCAGCATCTCCACATCATCTCCCTTATGAGGGCAAATCGAGTTCTCTTGTTGCACCTAGTGGAGTAATCTCTGGATGAAAAAAAATCTGTACCTCTCAAGTGTCGCCTGTGATCAGG
Source organism: Trididemnum clinides (assembly GCA_963675345.1). NCBI lineage: Eukaryota > Metazoa > Chordata > Ascidiacea > Aplousobranchia > Didemnidae > Trididemnum > Trididemnum clinides. The sequence continues at coordinate 16,770,408 of OY776302.1, forward strand.
AGTTTAAACGTCTGTTTAAAAATGATACGTTTCAATACTACCAAAATTCATTAAGAATTATAGAATCGTCTCGCGGGTCGCATTGAAAGGCCCCGAGGGCCGCGAGTTTGACACCCCTGGCATAAAGTATCCAACAAAAAGTTTCGTTTGACTTGCTTTTATTTCTGCTAGCTTATAATTATCCTACTGCTTTATGAACTGAGCCTTCAACATGAATGGAGTTGCTAACTCTCTTAAATCAACTCTATCTCAAAGCTGAGCGACTTCTGTTATTAAGTGCAAAAAACTGCTTGACCCTCTTGAATCCTTATCATTGCAAATTGCTTTAGATCAGGGGTTCTTAAATGGGGTACCTGTACCTCCTGGGGGTACAAAGCACCAAAGCAGGGGGTACGAGATGAGGCGTCAGAATAAGGGTTATTTTAAACTATTTGGTAAAAATTTATTTTCGATGTTATTTGAAATAAGAAAACATTTTTCAAGCCTTTTTTAACATCTTCCTTTCTGAATGTTTTTTGTCATAAGAAAGAGTTACTGTGACGTAATAAATAGCTTCTTGTTTGTTCCGACAGAATTGGTTTTGCACTGAATTGGTTTTGTTGTGAACAATATTATGGTAAATATATATACACCGGTAACAAGCTACTTTGTGCTTTATTTCTTTGTTAGATTGAATGTTTACCGGTAATTTTGTAGGTGTTTATTCGATAGGTCTAGGGGTACAAAAACATTTCACAAAATTTTAAGGGGTGCGAGCGCCAAAAAGGTTAAGAAACGCTGCTTTAGACTTTAGAAAACTTGTCGACGTTCTCGAGTCGGGCGATTCATTGGACCAAGAGGCGATTGACTTTCTCAACAAAGACAAAACCGAGTTTGATGCTCGTCTGTATGAAAGGTTTAAAATCTTTGTCTGAATTAGACAACTTCCAGATTTTCCTACATACTCCTTATGGTCTTACTGTAGATTAGTTGGTACTTTTGATGCTAATACAAGCACCTATTCTTGATCTTCTCTAAAACGTCTAGACAGAGGGTGTAATCAAACTTAAGTTAGTGGAGCTTTTATTCCTGGTTGCAAAAACCGCTATGTGCGAACGCATTCTCAGCAGGAGCGTTGAAAGGGGAATCCAAGGGCTACCTTTGGTACCAGGCCGGATATCTTTTTTAGGTGGCCCGGATTTTTGTAAACGTCGCGCGCAATGTTAGCGATAAATTCGGCCTAAGCTTTTGTTTTCTATGTTGACAAATACATAACCGGCACAACAATTTTTGTGAGATGACGACTAATGCTTCGGTCATTTCGTTGGAAGTACATTGGGTATAGAAAGAAAAGGGTTGATCTCAAAAAAAAAAGGTCATCGTCTGCTAATCGCTGTTGCTGTGGGTGTTTTGCCTCACGGTTTAGTTAATTTCGGGTATGTGCTTGGGGTTGATCTCTAAAAAAAGGTCACCGCCTGATTATCGTTGCCTTAATGGATGTTTTGCCTCACTATTCAGCCAATATCGAACGCAACCCTTAATTGGGAGTTTTTAATTTGAATTGGGGAAATTCTTAGACTTTGTTGGGGAAAAGCGCTAGCGACAATCTGACAATACTGTTTCTGAACATTTATGTCAAACACTCATCCATTTGTAACTGAATAAAACCCGGCAACTCCAGTTTACTAAATCCTTATCAAAGAGGGCCCGAAATTACTATTGGTACTGGGCTCGGATTGTTCTCTCAACGGCCCTCATCTTAAGTATAACAAAAGATAATTCTACGCCGCAAATTAATAACCTTGGCTTGACGATATTGCAACATTGGCGAAAATCAGTGCTTTTTACGATGGATGGCAAAAGAGAGTACTAAATAACCAAACATTCTGCGATTGCGTTATTAATTTTATTGTCGAGGATATTGTAAGTTCAAATTTTATTTAGCAAGTGAAATTCCAGCATTTGGTCTCAAGTATCCTCCCGTAATATTTCGTTGGTCAGAATCAACAGATTTATCTTTTGATGGCCCACTGCGAGAATTTTATACATAAAGCGCAGTTCTGCCTATCTGTGTGTCTGTCTTAACTCCTCCAAAACTACTCGGCGTACTAACATCAAACTTGGCACGATTGATCACCTCCCTGTGATGAGTGTCATAAGGGTGTTCTTGACGTCATGGTCACGTAATAATTAAAGCTAATTTTTTTAAAATCGCATTTTTGGACTCCAGAACGCGAGTTTTGGCTTAAACGAAAGCCAGTACCTGCTTGCCAACTTCAACCAATTTTAATTCTTTGCGATGTCACATGAGATCATAAATAAAAATTAATTGCAAAATTTGTTTTCTTAATTTACTCAAAAAATACGGATCGTAGAAACGCAATTAAAAGCTTTTTCGGGAGATCTTAGCAAGGTGCCTTCGATAAAAGAAACCCTGCAACAATTAATAACAGTGAATTGGAAATGCAACAACAGATATTTTTTAAAGAATTTTAAGCTTTCTGAGCATGCTTTTCTTGTTTTTTTCTGTACGCTTCAACTCACTCTATGATGTTATAATGCTGCCTGGCACGACTAACAAAGTTTTTGCCATCAGAGATCATGATTTCATGATTTTTTTCAAAAATTGCAATCCTTTTACAAAATTAGTTGAGTTAAAAACTAATTTATGACCTTATTTCTCGAGTGATTTTTAAACCTTTTTAAAAATATTAAAGGGTATTTCAAGGCGATTCCGGTAATACATAACAAGTACATAAACTATAAGTTTTTTTGCTAAAACTGCTGAACTTTAAGACCTTTAGTGTAACTTTTTATTTTCTCAAAAATGCGGTAAGCCAAGTAAAAAGGGTTTAGCTTGATGTATAAACGATACGATAAGATACTAACAATCAGTCGCGTTTGAAAGCTGAAGAAATTTGCTTTCCAGTAATATGTTATTCTAGTAAATTAAGGCTAAGGATTAGTTCATAATGACTGATCGAAATTGGTTGCCATATGTCATGTTTCATTGTTAATTGAACAATTTTTAGAAAAAGTTTATTCTTTGGTACATTTTGACTACTTTTTCCGAGCAAGCATTGTTCTTTGGCATTATCTATCTGAATTGGCAAAAAGATTCATCAAAAAATAACGATTTAAAAAATTTTCTGGCATGATCTACCGGTTAAAAACACTCAAAACTTTGGTGCCTGCACTTCACAAAGTTGCAATTTGATGAAAAAGTTAGTTCTTTGGTATATTTTCACTATTCTTTCTCGAAAGCTTGCTTCTTTAGCATTAGCTATCTACATTTTCTAAAAGATTTATCTAAACATGAAGTCTCTAAACATTTTAAGATGTAGAGGCTTACTTCAAACAAACCAATTGGTGATCGCCTACAAAAACATTGAAGTAAAGAAGGTCATGTTTTATCTCTTGCAACAAAATATTAGCTTCAAGCTACACATCATCTAAATGTTGAAGCCATTTTCTTTGCGATTGTGTGAGGCCGACGCAGCCGTTTGATTTGAAATTTTAACCTCATCATCGCTAATGGCTACTATTGTAATAACTTAACTGTAGGTGCATCACTTCGAGTTACTTTGTTCTTTCCAACTGCGTGTATGCCGAGACCAAGCAACATGCGCGCAGCCAGAAGCTTTAGGTCGAAGAAATAGGCATTCAGCTACAAAAAAGTCGTTAAAACTGGACCTAATATTTAATAGAGTATTCCTGAAAATACATACCGGTAGGTCAAATTACTTTGACGTCTCTCTTACCCATAACTTCAAAAATTTGCTTGGATGCACTTCATAAAATTGAGCAAATAAATCTTTTTGAAATCGATAGCTGTTCCAATTGCGAGCTAGTTCAGTTCTGACGTAGAATACAAGCCAAGTAAAATGTTGCCAGGAACTCAAGAAACTTTTGGAAAACAATGGCGGCTATGCGCAACCCCTGTAATAGTTTTTTAAGGCTTAATCAATTTCCTTTAAAAAAAACAGTACTTTTGATTTTGGAAGGACAATTGGCTGCTTCAACAGCACATAAACTTTTTGTTGCTGTTCTCACAAATATCAATTTGTTGAAGTCAAATGAACCGATATTCTTATACTCGACAATTCTGATGAGGGCGTTGCTATTTTCATAACTTAACCGCGATTGTTTGATTTCAGGTTAGTTTGCTTTTTGCCTGGCTGCGTTCAGGCCAGGACCACGCAACATGCGCCCAGCCAGAGGAGTTAACTCATGCAAATACCCAAATAGCTATGATAAAGTTTTAAGTCAGTGGTTTTCAACTAGGGTTCCACCAGAAGTTACACAAATTCTCATTTTATTTTATTAATAAAATTAAATGCTGTTTTTTACATAAAACAATTGAATTATTGCACAGTGGTTCCTCGAGCCACTGAAATGTTTCCTTGGGCTCCGCTTTAGCAAAAAGATTGAAAGTCGATGTTTCAAGTGGTGGGCGTACAATTTAATAGCTTAATCAGAAAATACATATCAATTACTTTAGCGCCCTTCCACAATTTTGATATGCTTTCAATGGAAGCACTAACTCAATTTTACAAATTTAATGTTTGTTAAGTTTAAGACTGCTTATGGTGAAAACAGTGCAAATAAGACGTTGCCAGGGGTTGCAGTAACTTGGAGACAAGTAGTGGCTGTGTGCCATCTTAAGCAAATGTTTTTTATCAATTGCGTTTCAAAAACGATAGTTTTTTGTTTCCCAACGAGATTTGGATATTTGAAAAAATACAAACTTTTATAACTGTTTTTAAAACTATCCATTGGGTGAAGCCAGCTTGGCCGGCTGAACCGTTATTGTCAAACTTGACATTATTGATGGGAGCCATGCCGGGCGACGCCGGCTAGTATTCTATTTATCTGAAAAAAATTTTTGGATTGAAATTAGCCTAAGCATCAAAGCGCAAGTCATGTGTGATCCATAGTCGTAGCCCTCCAAATTCTCATAATCCGATCAATACAGGTGATGTCACTTATAACGGCTACAAAACGTGAATCTCCAAAAACGGTCATCCATCAAATTTGAGGTAAAAGTTGACTAAATTGGGTCCAAAAAAAAGCTTATCCGGCTAACTTAATCTGAGATTGAGGTTATAAAGTGGCGTTGGAAAATAGCAGTCTCCAAAAAAAGGTACCTAAAAAATTTAGATCACTAAAATCGAAAAATCTCATTTATGATACCCCTCCAAACTTTCTTTTGACTACGCTAGTAATGTGGTTGCATTGAACTGTTGAGTTGAGGCAAGCCTGGTATCACATTTCCTTGTAGCCAGAATGTTCACCTTTTTTTGAAAATCACTAAAATTATTGTCAAGAGTTAACGTTTCCGGGGTAAAAAAGTCCCAAATATGTTTTTGACACAGCATTTTAAAAACCTGGGCCCTCAAAAATGTTAGGCTCGGTTTTAAAGGTAGCTTTTGGATTCTCCTGTCAACGGTGCTAATTGCTATCTACTGTAGGCAACCGTAAGAAGTTTAAAAGCATTCATCAACCACCGGCACTGACACAACAAAGTAATTGATAATACAGGGTGGGGCAGAAAAACCTGCCACATTTTATATTCCGAAAAAATTATTAGGAAACAACTTTATTGTAATTTTTATTACCAACTTACAACGCTTTTTTGTGTGACTTTGTGTAACTTTTTTCGGTAATTTTGTGTATTTTGTGAGACTGTGTAACGTTGGATTTCCATGTTGTGTAAACTAGATTCTAAAAATAGCGACCTCAAGGTGGCACCCTTGAGCTGCGATGCACTGCTGTAAGCGGTTCCCAACGTTTTCCATCACCTTCAGAGTCATTTCTTGAGAAATTTTTTTTACTGTTTAGCCAATAGCAGCTTTCGGTGCATTAACGGTTGTTGATCGGTGCTTGTACACTACTGCTCTAACATGCCCCACAGAAAATAATCACTAGGTGAAATTTATTAAGGTTGCAGTTACAAATTCTTCGTTTGTGAGAAAACTTTTCACAATAAATACACGGTGTGTACCTGTCCAGACCATATCTAGTCTTTAAAACTTTTCAGAAAAAATGTGATAACTTTCTAGTTATTTTAATCTCTCACTCTAGAAAAAGAAGTAGCAGTTTACTAACTACATAAATTCACTTTAGCTATGTGGCTAACTGCAACGGCATTGCAATAATAAGACTTTAATATGTGGGAGGTTTTTGTGCTCCACCCTGTATCAGCTCCAAAGTCAGTTATGATGATCTTATAAATATCAATACATATTGAATGGCATTAGCATATAACTTTTACAGTTGTTGAAATAGAGAGAAGGAGCAATATATTTTTATGCCTTTGTCAAGGAAAAACCTTTTGTAGGTTACAGGCCTACAAAATGATTGATTAGAAAGCTGTTTCTGTTGGCACGATCTGATTGCCAACAGAAACAGCTTTCTAACTCATTTGACCACGTTTTCGAAAAACGAATTAAAATGACCTTTAATCTTAATTATAAATAGAATCTTACCTGGCTTTATCAAATCTGTTTACATGTCTTACAAAGAAAAAGTTTCACCGCGTTAGTAAGTAATAATCACATTTTTACGAGTACAAAGTTTGCTCTGAGCAGAATTTTCACACAAAAATAAAACATTTTTCGTGGTCATGTAGAAGATATTTGAGAAAAAGTGTAACCGGATCAAAATACCTCTAAATGTTATTACTAGATAGTGAAATAGATTAAAACTACCTTATCTCGATTCCGCTAAGTGATTTGAAAACAACAATTTGTTTTTATGTTTAAAGCTTTTTTTGAAAATCTTCAAGCTGGGCTGCGAGAGAAAGTTTGTCACAGCGGCTCACGTGCCTCAGGTTAATGACGGTTATGAAGGCCAGATTTATTCAACCAACATTGGGCGGTTTTATGAAGCGGTAGTTCACGCAGTTCTTGACACAGTAAAGTTTTTCAAGCATTGCGAATCATTTTTATCTGACGGTGAAGAAGAGAGTTTCGAAGATGGAGTAGTGACGTACGCATCAGTGCACGACCGGTTGATAGTTGGAGGTTCCTTCTTGGTTTCAGTTCTTAAACAACGACAAATCGATTTTGCGATGTATTTTCTAGTGTCTTCACGTCTTGCTACAGTGAGCAGAAAGATGTCGAAACCCTACAAACAGTTTCGTTAAAAAACATTTTTTGCCGATAGGCCGGTTTCGATCTGATTTTGCGATCCAGAGATAGCAATAATACGCCCTGAATATTTCACCGTAGAAAAAAAGCACTTGAGAATGATTTTCTGTGCTAATGGTGAAAAATGTAAAAAAGCAAGCAAAATGTAAAACGTATACAGGGTGGGCCAATAAAATGTTACCACTTTTCAATCAGACCCAAGTTTTCAAATGTGAATTTATTCAAAATTTTTATTCAAAGATTTGTGATAAGAAACATTAAACCAACATTTAATATCAATGAATTTGTAAAATCTGAACTCTGTAGGGAAAGAAATAAAGATCTGTGTTCAGTATGCGTCTGAGAGTGGTCCTTGAGAGGGCAGTCTCCCTCTGACAAACATCTGGTCGATTTTCTTGGTGATTCCTCCAGACGCTGTCTCACGATCTCTGTGTTAATGGCTGTTCTCGCAGACCTTGGCCTACCACTATGTCCTTTATTCGCTTTGGTCGCATATCCTGTTTTCCTGAATTTTCGAAGAAGATGTCTGATTGTGAGTATACATGGAGGATTTCTTTCCGGAACGTCAATGACGAATCGTCACTGAGTCTGGGTTACCAATTTTAATTCAAAATATGCTTCCACGATCTTTACTCTCTCCTTCACAGTATATTGTTTTCGATCCATTGGTGTGAGAATTCAATGTTTTGTTGTTAGTATTTTTGAGAATATAAAAAATCTATTTTGGAAATAGCAAGGATTCAAAAAGTGGTAACATTTTATTGGCCCACCCTGTAAATGAAAGATACAGACAGGCCTGTTATGGCCTCTTAAGAGCAACTCCATCGAGAGCCTTCAACAGTCTTTTGTCTTTAAAGAAACAAGTTTCGGCAGCGCTGTCGATGGCCGTTCTGGTTATCTATGAGCACGGAGACGTTCTATCTCCTAACACAAGTCGGCTAGGCAGGACAAGTTATATTCACAACAAGTGTATAAATTAGGCCCATGATGCCTTGCATTTCAGATTAAAAAATGGTATAAATGATATGAAAATATCCACTAATTGCACTTATTCACAAAAATTTAATTCACAAGCTCTTTTTTTCAATAAACAAGTCTATTATGTCTAGTCTATCACTCCGAAGAAAAAAATCCACCAAAGTTTTTAAAAATTATATCGTTATTGCGATGTAGGTGGTGCAATTTCATTGTAAAATATCAAGGTGTAGCCCTATAAATAACAAGGTTTTAACAAATTGCAAAAAATATTTTGTTCCCTGCAAACTCAGCTGCCAAGGCAACATTGCTGGGCCTGCACCAATCAACAGCCGCCTCAATGTGGTGGTGCGGTCCCCGATCCCGTTTGGGTTTGGTTCAAATGGCTGTTGGTCTTCCCGAGGGTCCCAGTTTCCCCGGGCCCTTCCCTCCCACAAACCATTTTTTCGCCGTGCTTCCCCCTAAACGACCGCACAAGGGCAGCACACAGCTTCTCTAAAATCGGTCGCCTGTCTTCTCCCTGCTCCTGCCTTTCTCTTGCCCGTCTTCGTCTCCCCATTCTTCTTCTACTCTCGATAAGCGGTAACGTTCATCCCAACCCTGGTCCATCTTTCCCTGTTTAGTGTATGCTGGAAATGTGAGTTGGCGGGATAGGTCAGTGCAATGCTGCAACTGTTCCAAATGGGTCCATTAAAATTGCTCATTACTCTCCTTCTCTAAATTCAGAACTCTTGGCAGCTCTCACTCCTGGAGCTTCCCCTGCTGTGTGCCTTCCCTTTCTTTATTTAACACTGTGACTCCCTCCTCGGACTCTTTGAGCTTGCATGTCTCCACTGTTCAATCTGGCCCCCTCTGCTAATGCAGCACTCCAACCCTACTCTCACCTTCAAACTTCTTTTCCCCCTTCCGCCAATTTTATCTTCTCCCTCTGCTCCCTTACCATCGCCTCTTGCTCCTGGCTGTCTCTCTACACCTCCTGCTTCCTCTTCCCCCTGACTGCCTCAGGGTTCTTCAATGGAATGCTTGCGGTCTCCAAGCCAGTAGCACTGAACTGCTACACTTTTTTTTCGTCTCATCCCGTTGACCTTATTTGTATCCAGGAATACAAATAAGTAATCTGATTCTGTAGGGGTCAACATCTCTCTTAACAACTCCTCGCTCTCATTTCTAAATGTTTATGCTCTCCCCCTATTTGCTCTTCTCCAACGAATGGCAAAACCGACTCCTTTTCTCCCTCCATTCTTCCTTCCTCCAGAAATCTCTTCATTTTTGGGGACTTCAATTGCCATTACCCTCTCTAGGACTCAAGAGGTACTTTCGATCCCTGTGGGGAGAAAGTATTCAATTGGGTCATTTTTTCTGATCTCCTCCCCCTCAATGACCCTGACATATCTACTTTACTTCATCACTCCTTTGGCAGTTGCTCCTCCCCTGACATCTCCTTTGCTCTCTCCTCTCTCGCCCAATTTTACTCCTGGGAGGCGCTTCAGACTTGCGTTCTGATCACCTATCAATTCTTCTAACAGTCCCTCTCTCTACGGTCTTTCGCCCCAACAAGCGTCTCACTTCCTTCAACTTTCAGAAAGCTCGCTGGGATGACTGCCTATTACTTTGACTCTCACTGTCCTTCTGCAGAGGAATACTCGTTTCTTTCCTCTGCTGCTCTCTTTACCTCTCTGACACTGAATGCGGCCAAATCTTCCATTCCTTTCGGCCGCATCAAACGTCATGATAAAGCTTGATGGTCCGCTGAAGTGAAAGATGCGGTTAGTGAAAAACGTAAGCTTTCGCTGCAGCGAACGGAAATGATGAAGATTGCCAGGCTTACCTCTCCGCTTCCCAACGTGCTTCGTCTGTCATCGTCAAGGACAAGGCTGAGGCATGGAAGGCAACTTGCTCTTCTCTTTCACCCAAATCTAACCCTAAATCTGTGAACTGTCTCCTTCGTTCTGTCGCTGGTCTTCTTCCTCATCTTCCTCCTCTCCTAACTTCCCCAACTGTTCCTCTCCCAAGGAGTTGACTTCGGTCTTCGCCGATTACCTGAGATGCCACTTTTCTGTCTCCCAGCTAAAGGTACTGCGTAGCAGAGCCAGAGGCCACCTTTCCGAGCTCAGCCGAATTTCGTGCCCTGAGGAGTCTCACTCGTTTTTTGCTCTGATTTTTCCTCGCTGAATATCTTGCGGCTGCCTCTAACCTCGCCCTATCTACTGCCACTGGCCCAGACAAAGTTGCCTATCCCATGCTGGAGCAACTTCTTTGCTTTGGCATAGATTTTCTTCTTCACATTTTCAATCTTTCCTAAACTTTGCATTCCTTTCCTTCCATCTGGAAGACATCTTCTGTTATTCCCATTCATAAGATGGAAAAGCCTCTCGACTCTCCTGCTTCCTTCCGGCCTATCTCTCTCACCTCCTGCGTATCAAAGCTTTTTGAACGCATTATACTATCTCGTCTACTCTACTTTGTGGAGCCTGATTCCATTCTCTCTCCCTGCCAAACCGGTTTCTGTCATGGACGGTCTACTCTCGATCAAATTATGTTCCTTTCTCAGTCCATTTCGGGTGGGTTTAACAAACCCAGGCCGGGCACTTGGACGATCCTCTCTACTATTGATTTCTTAAAAGCTTTTGACTCTGTCTGGCACCACGCCGTTTTCCATAAACTCATTTTGGTTGGCCTCCCTACTTGCTTTGCTCGTTGGAAGCAATCTTTTTCTTCTGATAGGCGCGCATGCTTGGTGTATCAAAATCAAAAAAGTCGTTCCTTTTGAGTCCGTCGAGGTGTTCCGCAAGGATCCGGTCTTGGCCCTGTACTTTTCTCTCTTTTCATCAATGATCTTCCTGCTTCTCGGTCCATTTCCGTCTGCGGCTCTCTTTAAGCTGACGATCTGGCCATTTGGTCCTCCTCCCCTTTGGTCCTTACCGCGGTGGAGATCACACAAGGAGCTTCGATCATAGTACTGGTTCCTCTCAATTGCTTCCTCTCAATCCGAGCAAATGTGAGGCCTCCTTCTTTTCAGTAAATCCCCACCAAGCTAATCTCCAGTCCAACCTCCTCTTGCTCAACACCCGCCTCTGTTTTAATCCCACTTCTACTTTTCTTGGGGTCTCCTTCAACCGCACTCTTTTCTTTTCTAAACATGTATCTTTGCTAAAGGCCAAGTTATTCCCTCGTCTTAAGGCTTTACGCTGTATTTCTGCTTCCTCATGGGGTCCTTTTAAGGAGTTCCTGTCTCTTCTGTATATAGGTTCTCTTTGACCCCTTTTCACTTGTGCTTCAGTCGAATGGTTTTCTTTCTTAAGCGTTACCAATATCACCGAATCGAAATCTTTTTACCGACCGGCTAGCTGCGCCATCACCCGCTTACGCTCGTCCTTTATCTCACTTCTCCTCTCCGAGACTACTCTACCTTCTCTACGAATCACCCTGATTCATTTCTCTCTGTCATCTTATGAGCGGGCTCTTCGTCTCCCAACCTCCTTTCTCATTTCAGGTTTGGCCAGACTTGGAGTAAAACGAAGACTGTGTAGATCCTCATAAAGAGCTTTTGCATCCACTCACTCACTCATACTTCCTTCTTCTTCCCCTAGGGATGCTTTCTTTGCTTGCCCTTCCTTTCCTTCTTGGAGCCTGCCTTTCTTCACAAGGAAGTCCACCCTTTCCTTCCCATGCTCTCGCTCTGATCCCCCTCTCTCTCGCCAAGGTGCGGCTCCCGATCACCTTGACTCTTTCCCCCCCTTAAGATCTGGTGCTCTAAATAGACGCTTTTCCTTTTCCTTTTGTCAAAGGCGGTTCTGGCGTACTTGCCAATTGCTCTCTTTGTGGTACTGAGGCCACCCTTTCCTTCTCAGCAGATCCAGTATGCTCAAATTTTTCCGCTGAAACCTGCGCCATTCTGCAAGTTCTTTGCTGGCCTCGGCAGCAACAACAAGTCTGCCACTTCTCTTCTCCTATCTGACTCTTGCTCTGTCCTCACCACCCTATCCTCTCCTCCGTCTTTCCTTTTACCTCAATCTCTCTTGCAGATGTGGCAGGAACTGTCTTCTCTTTTCTTGTTCTATCAGGCTACAATGGGTCCTCGGACACTCGTTTCTCTCGGGGAACAACGCGGCTGATGAGCTGGCCAGACGAGGAGAGCTACTCGCACCCTTTGCAATCCCTTGTAGTCTCTGTCCTCTAGTCTTTTTTATCCACTCTCGTCTTTTCTCGGACTGGAGGCGTACTGTCTCATCGAAATTCTTCGAGACGCAGGTCTCCTCGATTTCCACCGAGGAGCTTATGCTCCCTCGTCATTTTCGCTGTGCTCCCTTCCGTCTTCACTGCAACGGACACAGCTTTCTGTTAAGCTCTTATCTTTCTAGGATTGGCAGAATCGAGAATCCTTTATGCAGCGCCTGCAGACACTCATCCCAGGAAATCTCTCATCTCATTCTGCACTGTCCATCTACGGACTCTTTGCGCCGCTCGCTCTTTGGCGACTCTCTGTCTCTTTTCGACCTCTGGTCCAGGCTTTGGGCAGTTGCCCGGATTCTGAGGCTCCATGATCTTCCACCAGACCCCCATCCCTCTGAAGGGGTCGGGTAACAACGACAACAACACATCGCCGGGCCCCTGGAATATGAGTTTTGAAATCTAACAAAAGTTCTAATTTACACTTTGCAAGAAGACCAGAATCAGTTGAACAAAAGTATGTCACAGCAAGCAGACTATTGATTAAGTGGCATAATGCAGAGTAGGCTTTTGGTATCAAATGTCTCAGGTTAAATTGAGTGGGTATATGTGTTTCTTGTATGTAAATCACCTAATTGTTACATGCCCAAGCGGTAGGTTCGCTTCCATAACGCTTGTCCCATCTTGGCTAAAGTCTCGAGTTTTTCCTTTGTGTGCCAGCAGTTAGTGAACAGTGTCACACTCATGAAGCCATAATTTATTATGCAGACATTTTTCAGCTATTTGTCCCACTAAAACGATTTACTGCGGATGTGTAGACGAACAGGAAAACAGTACACCACATAAAGTGTAAATATTTTTTAAAGTTTAGCATCAGACAAGAAAGCTTTGGATGCCCAATATGTTAAATTTTTGATTTGACCCGACTTGGAGTTGAACTGCACAACTGCTACTGACTGTTGAGCGTATGCTCAACTCATTAGGTCAGAGCAGCACTAATAATCTGGGATCGGGCTTAAACAAAAGTTGTTCTATTCCTACCCGTTCAAAGTAACTGTACTTGCTGCACAACGTTCACCTTCTTTATATAATATTTTTTTGCTGCTAACATTATAAGCATACTTGTAACGTTGTGAATATTGCAAAGAGCCAACTCATTATTTCATAAAACGTATCATTTGTTGTTATGAGTAAAAAGTATCCAAAAATCCAAGTCAATCCCATCGCAACGACCATGGTAATAGCAATTAGATACAAATCTTTCAAAGAGCGCCTGGAATGGGAATCTAAATGCTAAAAAACATGAAAAAATGCTAGAATTACCATGAGTTAACCATAAGAGCGTTGCCAAAAAATATGAGAAGACAGAGCAAAATTTTCAAAAATTTGTTCGTTCAAAAAAAAACAAATTTGACACTCACTCTATTAAGAGAAATCATAATTGAATCAATCTCCTACATCCATACCAACCACTTGGACAATGGTCGTTTCCAATAGGTACTTTAAGCTTCAAAATTTAACCAAAATATGATACTCGTTTAATTTCAAGTTTTTCATTTTATTTTGGTGAGCTCGTACCCTAAGTTGCGTGAAATAACATTGAGTTGACTGCAAGATATCGTTGGTTTTAAAGATAAGATATGTCATTCCTTTCTTTCATAACAACAATAAAATTACATTTCCTAAAATCCAAAATTTGAGAGGAAATTGAAAGGAAGCATAACCATTGTTTGCTATCTCACTTTTGTTTCAAAAATTTTATTTTTGGACGCTGGCATAACCCCTGGCTACTGCCAGACAGCATATATTTTTACAGCGTTTCTGCACATGCGCAGTAGCCCGCAAGTTAGGTAAAAGTTCAAGTGGCAATAAATATAAAGAAACAACAAGTATTGGTAATCAATTAACTAAAAATAATTTTACATTCACTATTGTGAGCAAAAGTACCAGGCAACATGTATTTTTACAGCGTTTCTGTACATACGCAGCAGCCTACAAGTTGAGCTAAAAGTTAAAGTGGCAATAAATATATAAAGGAACAAGTATTCGTAATCCATTAACTAAAGTTAAATAATTTTACATTCAGTTTTGTGAGCAAATGCTATTGATTTTAATTATGAATAACAGTGCATCTGTAACAATTCGAAGAAGTTAGGCAGAATACTATTTTACGTCAAGCATATGATGGATTGCAACCTTGGCTTGTGACGGTTTTGAATTACGGGAGAAGTCACAGGGTGCACGTTCACCAGGGAGGGCGGCGACAATGGAGCTAAAACTGTTGTTGTCTATATAAGACGTCAGCCCCTATTTCATTCAACACATCTTGATCACCAAAATAAAAAAGGGTATAAAAGAGGCTTCCGGATGTTAATCTTTAAACAAAAAGGTATTTAGCTTGTAATAAAGAACAGCCCGATAAGATTCCAAAACAAAGATCTGACAGACAACCCCAGTATCTTCGTCACTTTTAAAAGCACGTGACCACCCAAGGGAACAATGAGCAATCAAAAATTACATGTATGAGCATTTCTGGAACCATAGCAACAAGTTATCTCATTTTTGATAATGCGATTTCAGCAAATTTGAGGCCAACTGATATAAATTTTTGTGAAAAGTCTACAATGTGTATCAGTTGATAATTACAGGTAGCTTAAAAAACTAGAAATAGATCAACTGGTCCCAAAGTAAGCGAAAACGTACCCTTGTAAGTGAACTATTTTAACAAAAGTAACTAGTGCACTGGGCCGACAGCGTAATGTAAGACCGGCGAAGAGCAGTGTTTGTGCACACATATTTTTCCTTTGCCCATAAACTTACTGCAGCAGATTTTTTCCTCAACTCATGAAGAACGAGGGCAAATACCACAAAGTTACACAAGAGGATTATTCCGACCGGTAACAGAAAACCGAAGTAAAGTCCTTCGTTCTGCAGCCAACATACGTTCACGGCATGGTACGAGGCAAAAATTGAAGAAAGTTCTGCGAAAAGAAACAACAATGTATCAGTGCTGGGCGATTTGGCTGTTTAAATATTTTGCTCCTTACATTCAAGCCAGCTATTGGCAGTGTTGGAAAAGAGTCGCTTGAAGTCTAGTCTCGAGTCATTTTCTGCAAACGCTTCCAATCTAGTCGATTGTTTTTTCAAACAACGTGAGTCATCAATCGCTTGTGTTAAGTTTCCTGTTGCTTATTTTATAACAGTAGTTAAGGGCGTGGGGTTTTGAAATAGTGCATTTTTACCGCGATTGGTCTATAGTACAAACAATGGATACTGCCATTGAATGCCTTTTTCAAACACAACTACGCAAAAAGCTCAACTTTTTTAAATTCGCAATATATCGATCACAGACGACGCTTCATCATCCTAAGTGATCGATTCCGACAGACCTTGGCGTTCAAACATGACTAATTTCAGTAAATGATTGTTACTTGACACTAGAAATTCTCAACGTTTGTGAACTCATGGTGCACTAAGCTTATCTGTTTAATTAAACAACCCACTGCAGATATTGATCTCCATCAAGCTAAAAATAAGGACAAAAAAAACTCTCAACATTGGTAAATATCAAAAAAAAATGTTGTAGAATAAACATAGGTTGATTTTCAAACATGAGCATGAGGATGCGACGATTCATATGAAAAGCTTTGGGAAACACAAACAAACCTATTATATTGTTAACGCTTGTAAAACACTTGTACCAAAGAGATAACTAATGGTTTGTCTTCATTTTACGACTAATAAATTTTGTTTCAAAATACTGTTAGAAACGTCTTGCTGAACTGCTACGTTTACAATGATGAGATTAAATTATTCTCATTTTTATTAGCTTTTGCATCTATTAGCTCAAAAGCAAATAAAATTAAAATTAAAGATATCCACCTGAAGGCTCAATTAAGATTAAAAACTACTTTAATTAAAAATAATCTCAACCAACAACACAACACTATTAATGCATAAACTGTTGCACGCATACAATCACCGACACCACTCTTGTAGCAGCCGATAGTCTCCCTTCCTTATAGTAGTACTTAGTCCTTGCTTCCTAATTCTTCACGCTTCTCGCTTGTCTCTTCACCTTTCTTCTTGCTTCTTTGTTTTGTCTCTGTTCCTGTCGTCTCTCTGAGTTTTCAAAATGCCCCACCCGTATATATACTTCCCATTCCTTCGTAACCGAATAAAGCTTTTTGCTCATGACTATTCTTCTGAGAGGAGGCTGTTCTGACGCAAGGCTCCTCTCTCTGATTTTCTGCAATCAGAGAGGCTCTTTGATACCTCCTCTCTACAAAAGCGCCCATCACTTCAGTAGTTTTCTTTCTGACGATTTTCCTTTAATGCAATCACAGATGAAATGCTTCCGAAATATGCTACTTAAATCAGTCTTTAAATTTTGCACCACAAATCAACTTTTTAAAAATTAATACATCATCTCGAAAGACACGGTTTCTTAAAAAATTTTACAAGTAGGTCATCTCATTGCCATTGCGTAGCAAGAAATGTGCGGTTTGCACAGGGCGACTACTTAAACCGACCAGAAACTTTAGACTGAGAGCGAAAACTGAGTCTGAATACGAAATTCTAAGACCAACATGTAGAATTTGCTTGATCAGAAATAAGCGGGATTTTTTCTTTAGCACAGGGCGGCCAATACCACTGTTACGCCATTGTATCACTGGTCCTAATATCAATGATACTGCCATGCGCAAAAACTTTACAGTTGTAGTAAAAACAGTATCTAACTCATATCTCATTATTTTTAAATATACAGTATTAGCTCAAATTTACGACTCTATATTTGATTGACAAAAAATTGAGGCATTACTCCTCTAGGCTAAGCATGTTTTCACTGATTTGTTTAAAACTTGTAACCTAACGAAGTGATGGGGTTCGATGGGAAAAAGAAAACTTTTTTACGTTTAGAAACAAAGTTATATTTCATTACTCATAGACAAAAATATTTACAAATTTTTGTGACTTATATTAGGTAAGTATGTTTTTATGAGACTTCTTAGACGCTTTAGCACGTATTTGCTTTCTTACGTGCTTTAGCATGCATTTTTGAAATTTGCATTTTTTAAAGAATGCATTTCTAAAAATTTGTATGTGCTAAAGTAGGCTATATCGCATCAGAATCTTAAACGTTGACATTATTGTATGATATAGCACTGAAATGGCGAGATCTTTTAATTGAATGGATCACACAATATCTACAAAACAAAAAAGGGGGTCATAGATTTAACGATAAGTCAATGTGAGAAACTTGCTGATGCATCTTAAAAATAGCTGGAAAGTAATATTTTCTAATCATTTTGGAGCAGAGAATCTGAAATTTCTGAGATGGTTTCCCTTTGATAATGTCAACAACCCACAATACGTGAAAAACAAAATTGTTGAAACATAATTTTATTCCCAGCTGTCGTTATTTTCCCACAATTTGCTCTCCAACGCAATATGAAGACCTATATTTGTTTTTGTTGATCTATTTCTTCGAAATGCTGATTTTGACAAACTCTCTCAATCTCTCTAAAGTGGAACAATGGCTCCGAGGCAAAATAAAGGCTTGGCTTTATTGCAACTACTTGGTATCCTATTCCTCACTCAAAAATTTGTAAATTTTTTATGAAGAAACAAGTGGGTCACCAAAATGCCAGTGATGGGTTATTTTGTCATTTGCTGATCAGTGGTTCGCTATCGCTAATTTAGCTTAGAGCAATGTCAATTCTTCTGGTAGACTTTCGCTTCCTTCTTGACCTTGGCTTGCACTTCGACTCTCCTGTTTGTTTCCATCGTTTAAACAACCGATACCCCTTGCACATCTGTAAGTGAACATTCAGTTTTCTTTGCTACAAATTTCTTAGATTTCCTAGTTTATGAAAAGAAATTGTAACACTTTTCTTGTTTCTGGCTGGATTTTTTACAAGTTTATTATCAGAGGATGATTGTTGAAGACGATCTAATGATTTAAATTACACCAAAATAACAAAAAATGCATTCTAATAGTGATATCACACAGACTGAGATAAAATGCAATTAAACTTTATCAATGAAATGATAATGGTGTGACCTTAAGATTGTTGCATTGGTTTATAATAATGATCTCATTACATATTGCTATGTTGGGAACGAGCCGCTTGATTTCGAGTCGCAAGTCGAGTCACGAGTGATTGACGTCGAGGGTCGAGTCCAGTCATTTCGTCCAAAGTCGAGTTTTTTTGCTACGACTCGGGTCAACTCGAGTTTTTTCAACATTCATTGCCAAATTTTTTTTTAACATTGTGTAGTAAATTAAAATCTTCTAAGCTAGGGTTACTTAAGTTCTCATCTCGACAGTTTAAAGCTCACTTTCAATACAATACCGGCATTAATAAATATTAATCTACTGCTTTGCTAACTGCAGTTGGCTAAGAAGTAGAGCTTACAGATTTGTAGTTTAAAATTGAATTTCAAAAAAAGACAGGACCGCATTTATAAGCGTACATATACAACATGTTAGATGCAAAATTTCATACAGCGAAGACCTTAGGCCAACAGGCTTGCAGTACAAATTGATAAAATTTTTAAGGATGGCGCAGAAATTTCCTATTGACATTATTTTGCTTAGTGAGTGCAAAAGTCACGATTATCCTAGGAGTCGAAGGCATGCTCCCCGGAAAATTTTTGTAAAATTATACTCAAATACACATCATTTTGTTACATTTTGGAACCACTTTTAAGGTAATTTTTGTTTGAAATTGGTTGATTTTTGTCACTCCCACACCTTAGAAATTATTAACTGCTTGCATTTATGCGCGTACAACGGATACGCT
Source organism: Trididemnum clinides (assembly GCA_963675345.1). NCBI lineage: Eukaryota > Metazoa > Chordata > Ascidiacea > Aplousobranchia > Didemnidae > Trididemnum > Trididemnum clinides. The sequence continues at coordinate 16,789,489 of OY776302.1, forward strand.
GCAGCTGCACAACAAAACTTTTGAAGAGCTCCTCAATTAAATTTTATTACCTAAAAAGATCCTACTTGAAATTCATATTGTTCCACCTTGTATTGTTGCATCATTGCGTTTTATCTCATATAACTTAGTAGGCTAACAATTATTCAGGCAGAGTTGAGTAAAGTCCTAATTTTATCAGTAAACGAGGAGGGATTTATCAAACAAAATTACTAACAAAATAAAATAAACATTGCCCTCCAAGGTCTTGAACATTTAAACTAATTTTGCCACTCTAGAACAGGGTATTCGTTTGTTACCGTTACAAGCATAATGACTGTAATAAATATTTAATGTTTTCCTGAGAGGGCATGTGCATAGGAGCCCACTCACACGTAGCCAGTTAGTGAAAAATTATTACATAGCAACACTAAACCACTTTTCATTTTTAATAATTGATTTGCACATTTACCCACACTCTAAGCGGAACGTTTTTGGCTTACATCAAGCCCTTGTCAAGTCATCTATAATATTAAGTGTTAGAACTTAATTATGATATAGAACTAAAAGTTCAAAATATTCATCAAGGCCAGTGGTTTTCAACTAGGGTTCCGCCAGCACAGTCCAGGGTTTCCGTCAGAAGTTACACAAATTTTCATTTGATTCTATTAATTAAATTAAGTGCTGCTTTTTTTGCATAACACAATTGAATTATTGCACAGGGGTTCCTCGAGCCACTGAAATGTTTCCTTAGGGGTTTCGCTCCAGCAAAAAGGTTGAAAACCACTGCTCTAGGCTTAGGCCTTACGCAACCTCAGCAAGTCAGATCATAAATAGAAATTTGAAGTCACAGCAACATATACCTGTAACCAAATACTATGGGTTGTGACGAATAAGGCAAGTGATGACAAAACAACGACTACATGATGACAACCGAGTTAAAGAAATAGCGGCAAATACAGTAGATTGCAATGGATTAAGATGAATAAATAAAAATATATTGAGCAAAAGGACCAACCATTCGCATATAGCTGTTTATTAAGAAGTAGTTTGCTTTATGTAATTAACAGAGCTTCATGAATTTTTGAGTCATGTTTAGATGAACATTTCTTTAAACCATAAATGATGAGTGCAAATTAATTTCACTTTTAGAACAAGATTTACGCTGTCGCAAATAATCCTTAATCACATTTTTTTCTACTGTTATTAAGGTTCAAATGTTTTCTTGCCCTAGTAATCAAATGGCTGGATGACATACGAACGTATGTTTTTCCTGTATCGCACAGGCACGTAAATCAATGCAAGACATTAAACACCAAAGGCAAAAGAATATGAGATTTTGATTTAAAATTATTTTCAACTTTGAATATTCTATAAATGGGCTCAACTTTACCATCTGATACCTTAAAAATAAGCCTAGATATGTTGTTATAAAATCAATAAAATGGTTTTCCACATACGGTACGTCCAACAAGATGAGTTTTTCGCTTATGGGTACATCTTCATTTTGGTGGTATGGGGGTGACAAAACTCATTTAAAGCTTTATCAAAGCAACCAGTTTGGATGAATGCTGTCATAAAACATAGATCTCAAGTTTTTTTTCTGTATATCCGTCGAATCTTGACTTGAGTCTCGACTCGCATCTCGAGTCTAGTCGAGTCGTTTTGTACAAATGACTCGAGTCAAGTCGAGTCTTTTTTATACAGACTTGAATCTCCCCAACATTGGCATTTTGCAATTTGAACTACATCATCGTGAATTCCTGGTATTGTCTTGTGAAAGCGTTGCACTTTTGTCATACGTATTTTTCTAGGCAGGTTTTAGCAGGAGAGAAAATAGAAAAAATATCTCTACATTGGTATAACATGCAATGCTTAGATTGAGGGAATTCCCAGAATATACGTGTTACAAGGCCTGTGGTGAGAAAGGGGAATCTTGCATCAGACAAAAATCTATTATTTCAAAGCAGGGATGTACTACTTTTTTGCAGGCTGACCAAGGCACTAAAATTTATCTAAATGAACCAAGAGCGGAGCTTTTTTGAGATAAAGACTTTTTTTGAAGATCACCCATAAACCGACGGAGTTTTTTTGACGGAAGATCTTTCTTTTAAAAACGTACTTTAAACTGACCAAGTTTTCACAGAAAAGATCTATTTACACTCTAAACCAGGTGTGTACATGTTGCTTAAACATGGTATAGAAAACACCTCACAGTTTGTTGTAATTTTGTTGTGTACTTACGAGTAGGACCTTTCAGTAAAATCATGCATCAGGAAATTTTTGGACTTAATCCTGCCCAGATAACATGCATGGTCATGAAAAAAAAGTAGGATAATTTAAAATTGAGCTCAAGCTAAGAAGACATGCACTATTGCAGGGTGGCCTGTAAAATATGATCATTATTATATTTTGCTATTAGGTATAACCTGGTTTTTGGTTACTAAGACCAACAGTCAATCCAAAAGTGAGTCCAACGATAACTAAGGGAAGACCATAGCAATATGTCATGGATTTTAACATAAATTTTCTTTGATACGGTTTGAACACCTGAAACAAATGCAATGTGAATCGGATTGTTGTATGGTAAATACTTCAATGCAGCCTACTCTTATTCCCATACTAACGACAACATGGTTGAGTGAGTTGAATCGCTGTATCATGGAGGCAATAATGCAAACTCGTGCGATCCAACCTCACAGTGACGACGCTTAAGTGTCTCTTGCGAAAACAATTTGTGGCAAAATTTTTTTCTTGGTTGCAGTTCTTGCAGCAGAAATAGTAGTTTAAGACATCTTGTCGGTGACGTTGCTAACGTTTGCGACAACCGGACGGTCTCAAAAAGTATCGTTTAACATAACTTTTTATTGAATTCTTGATTATTTTTTAAAAACGGGTCTTCATTCCAGAGTTATCCTAATTTTCTAGGAGCAATCTCAGAAAAATGAGAAAAAGGTGGCCTCTGTCAAGAGTCACCAGAAATGGGCCGCTTCTTTCTCTGAATAATTCCACTGCCCGTATTGTGTCACGCTCTATAAGAACATCCATTTCCAATAGCACAGCCACTCTATTGTTAGCATTCTATGTGTGAAAACCTTAAAAATTTTCTCTTCCGGGAGCATGAAGGCGTATGAATGCAGAATATTCTGATGATTATAACTTTTTCAACTCATCACGTATTCGTTGAGTACCCATAGTTGTTTGTTGCATTAGGTGCCATTCATAGTCATGCAATGATTAACACTTCAACACCATTTAGCTATACCTTTACTATAGAAATGTAAACATCGTAACTGTATATTGCCATCCAGAACCAAGACACAAGAAAAAAGTAATGGAGAAGAAAGGTGACTGCTGTACAGCCAGCAGAGTTGCCAACTGCGTTTGAAACTCCCGTCACAAAAATAATGTAGGAAATACACAGATTAATGCTCAGATGAAGAATGATTTTCCCAGGATTGAATTTCCGCAATTCTCTGAAACAGATTCATCATAAGTTTTACAATTTTTATTTTGATCACTAAAAAATGTTTTGAGGATATCATGTCAAGAAGGGGTACTCAAATCATTTTGCAGCTCGCATTCTTTGCAGAGAGAAAACCCATTTTCACACACTTTGACATCATACATTGTCATACCCTGAGTGAATTTGAAAAGTACCACTTAAAAATAAAAAGTGCCATCTGGAAATAAATTGTTGTCTTGAAATCAAAAAATTTTCTAAATTCAGATCTGTCTTCTTAGAAAAAGTTTACAGCAGTGGTTATCAACCGGTGGGTTCCAGCACGTTACAAGTTGGAAAAAATATAATATAATTGGGCCACGTATCTCTGTTTAGTTTGAAAGTGGGCCAATACCTACAAAGATTAAAAAGCATTGGTTTACAGTCTACATCAACAGTTTTTAATAGGTACGCCAGGACTTTTTGGGTGGTACAGTGGCGGCTTCCGGGTAACATACAAAGTTTGATGTGAAATAAATTTGTATCATCTATTGTTGTTACTGTCGCTATGTCATGCTTCCTTTTATTCTTGACAACAAAGCAAAATTAGTTTAATTTACCTTTATGTTATCCCTTTCTTTTTAAAAATCTTCTGAATGCTTGTGCCGACTAAAAGTCTAACATGTAGTTTTGAAAAAGTTATTGCTTTTTGAGCAGACATGCATGAAAGTTTCTTGCTGTACTTGCCCTTCTAGCAATATTCTTATAGTCCGTTAGCCATTTTATTAGAGCAATACGCGCTGCAATTCTACCTAGAAAACCGCTCAAGCGTTTGATTTCTCAAACGCTCATTAGAAAACGCTTTTAAAATTGTGCAAATTCTTTTGGAGATCTACACCGTTTCTTGGGTAGCACTTTTTCTCCTTCTAAAAGTTTTTGTTGCGTGCTTTGATTTAGCATTTAGCATTTCGAGATTTAATTTACAACAGTAGCTGCTTAACAACCATTCTTTAAAACGCTGGTGATAAAGAAGTCCCAAATAATCAACAAGTCTTTTCTTTTCTCTAGTAGGTTTACTTTATTAAAACACTCACTAACCCAGTTGCTTTTGTTTAAAACCAAAAAATAATTGAGTAAATTTGACAGAAAGAGCAATTTCTGACATTTTTTTGCTGCAGGCATAGAAATTTGTATCACTTTGCATTAAAAACTTGAATCATCAATTTGCGCAAAAATTCGAGGTTATGTGAAATACAATTTTGTGATTAGCCCACGCAGTGCCTTCATCCCTGAAAATTTAAGGATAAGAAATAAAATAAACAAGCTTAATCATCATATGTATGTATGCTCAAGGCAGTTCAAAGTGACAGAAACATAAAAAATATACTATGACAAAAAGTTGGTAATGACCTCCAACAAAAAAAATTGTTCGCACTTGGAGTGATCAGTTCGGAGTTACACTGAGGAATTTAAAGTATACGAAGTTAATGTACTGACAATTAAAGTACATAATACAAACTAATATAGAAAGCGCGATTCTTCTTCATCAGGGGCTCACACCCATTTTACCAAATGTTGAGATTTTTCGGCAAATGCATCGTGTTTAACAATAGAAGCGATTATACATTTCAAGCATTGTAGGAGTGACAATGCTACATAGGAAGTTTCGAAATTGATACTAGATTGACGCGCTGTCTTTATCTCATCAAACGATAATTATACCAAAACCAAATCTATCAAGAGTGGTGAGAGTAAATCCAAATTTCCGGTGATTAATTTGACGATCGAAGGACAAGCGGTTATCAAACTATGACTCAACTTGGTCAATACGGGGTTGCAATTAGCAGTTACACAAATATAATCACGGATCAATATATCTAAAAACAAACTTCCAAGTTGAATGGTTTCTTATGTTACGATAAAAAATACTATTTCCTAACTCTTAAGACTCCGATATAATCCAAATTTACAAGCAACTGCTACTAAACACAAATTAAGTCAATCTAAATTTAGCACTTCCTAATTGTGGACCAACGCCAGCCTGAAGCGACAATTCTCGCAGGTTAGCGTGACACTGTAACCAACACAATACCAAACGATCTTGGTTCAAATCTGGAGCGGGAAATCAAAACAATATCAGAAAATAAAAAGAACTTTAAAAATTAGGCTAGAAACGAACACAAAACTGTCAAAGTTTTACAAGCATAAACGAATTCTATATAAATCAAAGGCTGGAACTCCAATTTTCTTGCATGTTTAAATAATGTCAATGAAGACCTGAAATTTGCAATTTTTTGCTCTTTAAAAAATCTGATATATAAAGCGCAATTCTCTCTGTACGTTCGTACATATTTTTGTAAAATTTGCATTTTTTGACATAGGGTTACCGATTTTTGCTCAAAGGAAAGCCAGCTTCCAATTTATTACCGTGCAAAAATTGTTATTGTTTTGAGTTATAAGATGATGTCACAAACAACTCTTGATTGCACAATTTGTTAGTCGTATTTTCTCAAAAACTATTCACCGTAGAAACGCGATTAAAAACTTTTCAAGGAGATGTTAACAAGGCGCTTTTGATAAAAACAAATCTACAACAATTTAAGCTCATTTGATGATAAAACAAAAGATTCTTTATTTAAGCATTTTCAGCCATCTAAACATGCTTCTTTTTTTTCTCTTGCTTGCTAAAACTTGGTCTATGATATTATAATGCTTTCTGGTACGATTGACATCATCTTTCGCTGGCCGAGATCACAATTGTTTCAAAAACTGCAACATTTCTACAAAATCGGTTCACTTAAAAACTGATTGGTGACCTCATTTCTCACCCGATTTTAAAATTAATGCAATACATTAAAGTTTATTTCAAGGCGATTCTCATAATTTATGACACGTATTTTCAGTATTCGTTTTTATACTAATCAAATTAAATTTTAACACCTTTAGTGTAATTTTTTTACCCTTGTCAAAAACTGGTAAGCTGAGTAAAAACATGTAAGATTGATACAAGAAAATTGTAAAAAATTACCAACAGTTAGTGTCGCTTGAAAGCTTAGGAATTTGCTTTCCACCAATATGTGACTTGGTTAAGGCTAAGGATTAGTTTACACTGATTGAGGAATAATTGGTTGCCGCTTGTCATCGTCCATTTTAATTTTAGTTAACCCTACTTTACCTGACAAACTTGCAATTTGTCACGAATAAGTAAATTTGCGTTAAAAGAATAGTTTTCATTCGTGTATAGTTGTTGTAATCTGTTGTTTTATTTTGCAGTGATTATTTTATTTACAAATCTGAATTGTCTGAAGCCCTATACTAGCTAAACTGTTTTCGAAAAAAAGATCTTTTTTCTTTCGCCGTTATTTAATAGATTTGTAACTCACACGGCTTTCTGACGTCACAATGGTTGACTACGTTACCAAGTTCCAGGGTATTCTAGTGATTCTTGTTTCTTCTCGAAGATCTTTTTTTTATTATTGCCAATTACGTAATTTATTGACGGTGTTTTTCTGTGTCACGTGATGTTCTAGCAATTTCTAGATTATTTTTTAGTCGTATAAATAAGGCGGCGAGATTTTTTCATTTAGAGAGAGAGAGTGAGAGAGAGAGTGTAGTTCAGTAGATTGTAGTAAAAAAGCATTGTTCTATGGTGATTTTTGTCACAGGAATCAAGCGATTATTTTGGTGGTTTTAGTTTTGGTTAGTCTGATATTTATATAGTAAAGTGCTTTAATTTCTGTATTTTACAAGCGAAGGAATTTGAAGTTTTAAAGTGATTTGTCAATATATCTATTCTGTTCGTGATCGAGAAGTGCATGAGTTAAAGTATCTTAGTGGAAGCCAATCTGTTCCTAGCAATTAAATTGCAACCAGATTTAATTATTCGAGCGATACTATACGTTGCCTCAATTTTAACCCTTTCCAGTCCATTGTCGACATTATATCAACAAAGTTGTTTTGGATCTGCAGTCCAATGTCGATATTATGTCGACGCACATTTAAATGCCATTTAAAGGGCTCTTTTGTCTACATTACATCGACATTTTGGGTCTAGTAAAGAATCGGCCGTTGTACTTTGTAAATGATGGCGCAAAATGTTTTTTTGGATGTTAGAAACGGCTATCGTAAACAGTTACATAGTTTATAAGGAAACAAGTGAAAGAGAAGGCAAGCGTCCACAGTCGCATCTGCAGTTTCGCCATGCTCCATTGGTTCAACTTGTTGGAAATTTGCGGAACCCAACAAAACAAAAGAGAGGGAAGCCAGGAACCAGAGATAAGGAAGAAAGACTAAATGGAAAGCCGCATTTTGTTGCCCACAACGAAGGAAAACATAAAGACTGTGCAGTGTGCAGTAATCGGAAGATACAGGGAGGAAGAAAAGAAACATACTATTTTTGTGAAACGTGCAGCCGGAAGCTAGGTCTACATCCCGCAAGTTGCTTTAAACGTTACCAAACCATGGAAAAATATAAATCGTATTAGTCATGTCACTATCAAAGGTAAGCCAACAATATATTTAATGAATGTTGTTTGTTGTTTCTCTTTTTTTTCAATCAATGATTTTATTCTATATTTTGAAAATGTAAATGAGACTTGGGGAAGAAACAACTATTTGTATATTGGACTGGAAAGGGTTAAGAAGTAAATTAAGATTGAGATAGAACAAAAATTCTATTGAATTGCGACACAATTGTTAGACAAAGTTACTTCAATGATTCATTTTGATTACTTTCTTTGCAAGCATGGTTCTTTGGCATAGTCTATCTAAATTTTCAAGGAGATCTATGAAAAAATGAATCCTCTAAATATTTTTGGAATGTGGACGATAGCGTACCAAATAAAAACTCTCAAAATGTTGTTGCCTGCATTTCACAAAATTGCAATTTCTACGAAAACTAAATCCTTTGATGCATTTTGACTATTCTTCCTTGATAGCATAATCCTTTGGCATTATCTATTAAAATTTTCAAAAACATTCATTGAAAAACGAAGTCTCTGCAAATTTTAAAATGTCGCCTACTCCATGCAAAAAAGTTGGTGATACCGCAAGAAAAAGAGAAGGGATAAAGGTAGTTCTATTTAATTTTTTGCAACAAAATATTAGTGTTTAGCAACATATCATCTAAATGCTGAAGCAATTTCTTCTGAAATTGAGTGAAGCTGGCAACGCCGGCTGATTTGATATTCTTAAATCTCGAAATTACTGATGGACAGCCTGCTATTGCAATAACTTAACTGAGTGCTTCACTTTGGGTTAGTTTGCTCTTTGCATGGCAGCGTGATGCCAAGAAAAAGCAACATGCATGCAGCCAGAGGCATTAGCTCATAGAAATTCACCTATAGAAACGAAAAAGTGATAAGTAGTGGTCCTTATATTCAATAGCGTAATCCTAAAAATACATATCAATCACCTTGGCACTCTCCTACAACCTTGACATACTTTCAAGCACTTGCTAAATTGAACAGATAAAAGTGTGTTTAGTTTAAAGACGCCTATGGTGAAAACATGGCAAATAAGACATTACCAGGGACTCGGGTAACTTGGAAGACATGTAGTGGTCATGCGCACCCGCATATGATTTTTTCTAATCGATTGCTTTTCAAGAAACGGTAATTTTTGCTAAAAGTAATTCTTTAACGTCTGAAACTGTATCAACGTGCAACAAACGATTTTATTCTTTAGATATTTTTTAAGGATACTTTTTTTTGGATGTCTAAATATGGTGATGCCTCACCAGCATTCTCAATTTCCCTCAATCCATACTAGCATCTTACATGCCAGCCATCAGCCATTCATGATCTTTCACACAAAATTAAATTTGTGATTGAGGGAAATTGAGGAACTTTGCTGAGGAAATTGAGGAATTTGAGAAACTTGAGAAATATATTGAGGAAATTGAGAAACCAGAAGCGCATATTTAAATTTTATGCTGGAAACACTGTGAATGGACTATCGTAAAATAGGCTAGTACAGATTTAATTTTGTGTGAAAGATCATGAATGGCTGACATGTGAGATGCTAGTATGGATTGAGGGAAATTGAGAATGCTGGTGAGGCATCACCACATTTAAACATTTAAATTTTTGGCATTCTATTAAATTGCATGCTTTTTTTTCTTTCTTGAATATTTCACAAAGCAGTGTTACTTCATAGTCTTAAAGGACATCACATTGCTTACCACTATAAAGCGACAACAGCAGCAGGCAGCAAACTTTTCCACTATCATTTTTAATAGCAAACACAAATAGTGAAGCCTATTACCGATATTTGTAATTGATAGGCTCATTGTATTGGTACGAATCTTCATCAAAAGTAGTGAAGTTGGTATTAGGGACAAAGTTAAATGTAATAAAATCCCAGGTTTAAGAAAAGTTCAAAATAAAACAAAAATAGCATCAATTTGTAAAACTGGATTAAGAGGAAACGTTTTTGCTTGTAATTAGCTTAGTAGGCGCCTATTGACATAGTTATAGTACTCTGGAAAAAGACATGGCATCTTTTCTCGCTACGGTCGAATTACAGCAAACAGCGCACGCAAAGTACTTCCTATCACAATTACAAATACCAAAGGGGCCCACCAAATCTACGAATAGGCCTACCACTAAATAGCTCATTTCTTTAATTGTCAAACAACCATCATTTTAACGCCGCTATTATTTTTGACTGTCTTTCACCCCTTCTTCCCTTGCACTAAATACTTTTTAAAAAAGTATGAACAATAATGCGTGACATCATCCTTTCTTTGTGAGTATTGCGCACCCAGTTATGAAAATCTTATGTACAGAAAAAACAAACTTTTTGTTACTGTATAGAAAAGTGCCCAATGGGTGAAGTAGGCTTGGCTGGGTGAACCGACATTCTCAATCTCGACCATACGGATGGGAGCCTTGCAAGCGACACCGGCATATATACTATAAGCAAGAATTTTTTCTTTTGCCAATATGCTGCTGGTTAAGTTATTTATGTATACACTATAAAGAATTGTAATAAAATCCCAAGTTTAAAAAAATAAAACCATAACTAATCTAACAATTTGTACAACTGAATTTAGAGTGCATATTTATTTGAAAATAACTTGTCCTGATAGGCGCATACTAAAATGTGTTTGTTGTATTTGCACAAATCATAGAGCCAATTTACCACTTTAAAAATGATAATATAATATCATAGAAAAAAAGTTCATCAGCATCAATACAGTTTTTATGTTTTCTGTATCTTTGATTTATGGGTAAGTCTATTCCTTTGAAAATATCTATATTACTTGTGTAGGTAATCAACTAGCAATATCTCGTTTTCAAAACCACTCCTTTGCTGCATTATCGCTGCTGTTTTACTTACCATCATCTATTTATTGTTAATGAAAGAAATGGTCAAGAAAAATGAAACATAGCTTAAAGTGAAAATTAATTAAAAATTCCTGAATAATTACTCACCTTTGACATGCGAAAACAACAACAGTGATCAAAAGTCCAATAATTGACAAACAGCAACCCACTAAACTGACAATAGTAAGAGTGAAATTAGCAGGAACAGATTCGTAACGCTGAAACATAAAGCATTTTGTATTTAGGGTTATTCTCCGTTTGCGCAGCACCGAACAGATGATCAATGAATCTCAGAAAGTTTTATTTAAAAAATTATTGCAACTTTGGCTCTCTCTCAGGCAGTGCAGTAAAACATGTCAATTTTTAGAATGTTTACCTCAATACTTTTACCACAATTGGCGCCTTACACTAATTACCGTTACTTGGACAAGCATCAAGGCAACTCAAACAAAAATTTTTACCAATCTATACCAATGGTGTAAAAAGTAGTTTGAAACTGTAATCACGTAAAAGAATAGTTACTGGTGGTGAAACTACTCGAAGAAAAGTGGAAAGTACTGACCAAAGAAATTAATGAAGTTGAAGTAAAAAAGTAGTGATCCTAAAAGTACTCAAGTAAAAAGTAGCGTTACAAAGTATCAATATATCAACTGCGCTCTCTCGCTATGATGACTTGTGCCAAAGAGGATGTCCATTGAACTCTCAATCTATTGGCCGTGAGTTCGATTCTCCGCCATTGCATCGTCTATGTCCGGATGCTATTGTCAGAAAATTATCTTCCTGGTAAACTATAAAGTCAAATTTTCAAGCCTGTTATTTGAAATTATGTTTGTAGCTCTTGCTATCAGCACAACATTACGGAAAATCATTAATTTTACTGGAAGTGCTTGCAAGAGCCTGGCACAACTTGTTTAAACGTATTGCCAATTATTGTGTCAAAGGTTACAGTATATGGTAAGGACAGAAACAGATTAGTAAATATTAAAAATTTACTTTATAAAATTGTAATCATGTCATGGAAGAAAAAGTCACCCGTTGTGTAGTAGTCACTTTTACTAATTCACAAAATCGTCATATCAGGATTTTAGTCACTGCTTCTAATCGGACCTGAACTCTTTGTTTAAATTAGGTCATTTAGTAATCAAAATTGATTTTGTCCAAGCATAACTGACATGGTCTAGCTCAGGGTTTCCCAAACTTCTGATGGTTTGGAGCCCTTGAAGAGGTCAAACATTGACTGCGGAGCCCACAAAAATTATATAGAGGTTACATCAACACTCATCAATTGTTGTTCAACGGCTAGGATGCATGCTCTATTTGGTACTAGAAAATGTTTAAATATCTCAAAGTCGGGCTGAAAAGAAGAAGCAAATCCTATGTAAATAACGCCTGAGAACGTGTTATATTGCCCGAAATTTGGGTGATCTCCAAAAAAAAAGAAAAAGGTCATCACCTCTCTCGCTTTCGTAATTTTTTGCTTTTTGAGATCAATTTCATTGGATCAAAGTAGCTCTGTACGCACTGAAAACACTGCGCTGTACATTTGCATTGCCATTGTGAAAAGGGCTCCGCAAGCCGGATCAAAATCGTCTGGTTTGTACTCTTCGTTTGCAGAGCCCCTGAGCTTCTCTTGCGGGGCCCTGGGGCTCCGTACGGAGCACTTTGGGAAACCCTGGTGTAGCTTAAGGTTGGGAAATTTTTCGTAATGGCTACCACCATTGTTTTCTTAAACGACGCTATTTTTGTATTATCCACAAATAACTTAACTCATAGCACCGTACTGCAATTAATAATCACAATGCAAATGAATTGCTAAAACTGTAGTTTATGGAAAAGTTTATAGAAAACTGACCAAGCAACATAGAAACGAAACCTGTTCATCATTATCAACTTTACCGAGATAAACACATATTGCTCATGTTCAAAACCTCAAGTCCTACAATAGACAATTTTCAAATTCAAATCCGAATAAATTTTTTAAATCTGCCTGATTTAATTCAAATTCATACTGATTTCTGCTGCATATACAAGAGTAAGACTACATAAGAAGGCCAAGCCTGTCGTTTGCTGTTGCCCAGTGTTGCCACAAAAGATTGTGCAAAAACGACTGCAATTAAAAAATTGTCTATCTGTCAATGTGTCGAAAGAGAGCTAGAGAAATCAGCAGTTTTGTCAAATTCGCATTTGTAATGTTAAAACTACTTTGTACTTTTACAAAAAAAAGCTTCTTAAAAGTATCGTTACTTCACGCTGAAAGCAAACAAGTAAAAATAAAAGAAGCCAAAATCTATTCAAAAAAGTAGTTGTTGTCGATAAAAACTAGCAATATACTAAAAAGGAATTATTTCGTTACTTTACACCACTGCTTACCACAAGCAACGCGAAGTTGGTGAGATGTGAACACTGGCACTCAGCCTCCTCAGAGTTCTTGTTCAAGACACAACCTTCGTCCGACCAGGCACTGGTTGTGAAGTTCCAGAACACGCATTCATAAACTGTTTTATTGAGCTAAATAGATTTAGGTTAAAATAGCCCAACCTCTCGATGCTAGCTGCAGAACTACAGCAGTTTTACAACTGCAACATTTTGGGAAGGGGGCTTTCCAATCCTATCTACATGTACACTGTGTTTCATATTACGATGTGGTCAAAACCACATTAAATATGTAGTTATGTCGGGGCTAAAAGTATTGGTTTACGCAATAAAGATAAAAATAATAAATAAAGAAATAAATAATGAGTAGTGGATAACGAGGTATTGATACAAATTGATTGTTTTTCGATGTCACTAATTCTTGCTCACAAACCAAGCTTTACATCGGCCATTGTATAGTAGGTAATTTTAGTGTAGCTTGAGAGCAATGCCAAGGCAGAAAATTTTCAAGTAGCCTACTGTAAAGTCTCGCTTTTCGCCCGTTCCAATAATGCAATCACCAATCCAATATATTGTGGCCACTTCATGGAAGCCCAATATTTTTTCCAGTAATCATACGCTTTGTTTTAACAAAGCGATCACCCAGCTAACTCTTTTTTCAATTGCGCAAAAGAATAAAAATTTATTAAAATACATCAATGCACAAAAAAGACACTCTTAACTCACGCAGGTTTTTGAAAAGTATAAAAATGAAAATTGGAAAAAACAAACAGTAAAAGGAAAAAGACCTGATTCATAAAATAAATCAAAATATCATAAACGCGTAAAAAGTAAAAAATATTCCAAGCCGGCCGTCGCAATGTAACTAATTGACCGAAATAAAAAGAACTAAGAAAAAAAGCATTAACAAACCAAGCGAAAAACAAGAAACTACGGAACTATTATACTACAGAACTAACCGGCAAAATAAAGCAAATCATATTCTAGGAGAAATGCCAATCACAAGTCATCACCAATTCAAACAGCTATACATTAAAAATTCTGGTACAGTATGAAATTATTACATGGTAAATCTGTGGTTTCTTGACAGAGCGCTTCCCAAAAAACAGGACTAGAACATGAATATTTTCCAAAACAAATCACATGCAAACAAATGTTGCCGAATTGGAACTAACCTGGAGCTTTGCTTCTTTTATAGGAGCCAATGTGTTGTTCATTGGTTTATCGTGATTCCTTATTATAATCGGTTCGGTTAAATTTGCATTTAATGTTTCATTTTGACCAACGGTGACAGAAAAAATCTGTCAAACATTAATATTAATTGTTGTAGGCTGTAATGTGGGGAAGAGAGTAGTCCTAATCTTCCTCCCAAACTCTAAAAAACGGCACCAATATTCTGAAAGTTTCATGCTTTATTCTCTGGTTATGGCAAAAACTTTTGTCGGTTATTCTAAAACAGACCCGCCTTGTAGTAACCCATACAGCTATGACAGTGCATTTCGACCACTAGCAATGGTAACGAGCAAGAGAAATTTTTGCAAAGTGCATTTTATCAGGACATAGTAACCCAGTTATTTCAAGACCTCGTCAGCTAAATAACTTTGCAGGGGAGAAACTTCGCCTACTACTGTATTTTACAAATTAAACCTAAAACACACACAAATTGGCGTAGTTTGAATTCTCTTTTTACCCAAATGTTGGGGAGGGGGGCATGTTCTCCCTTCCCCCCTGAAACGAGGTTCGCGAGTTGTTGCAAGGTTTAAACACTTTACTCTCAATCACAGCCACCATGAAAGCGGTGATCTAATTCATTTAAACCCATTGCCCGCTACAATGAAGTTGTATAAAAAACTAACTTACATTGAAAACGATATCGTTTGACGGGAACAAAGTTCTGTTTTTGTAATACACAAATACAACCCGAATTTTTGACTTTGTTTTTTCACTTTCGATCCGTTTTCTTGATTTTTTTAACACACTTGACGGAATATAAACGGACGCAGGAGCCTCGGCATATAAGTTTGGAGAATAAGTTACGTTGACGGATCGGTCAAAATCTTCAGCCTGATTAAGAATAGTTAAATAACTTTATGTCTTTATTAAATGGTTTTATATTCTTGTTTTGTGACTTAATATCCTTTTTCATTTATATACTTGAGTATTTGGGTTAGAAACTTCACTGTGATTTCTATGACTGGTTGTCGGGATTGCAACTGAGATGTAGGCTACTGTGCCAGCAGTAATGATAACTGCAAAGGAAGTCTGACTATTAAGTTGTTCTGCGTATAACCATAAAGGCTTTCACCTATGAGCTCTTGCTCTGTTGAGTCTTTGGTGAAACTGAGCCACTATAGACCACTTATAGCACCACCATTTGTCCGCCACTTAAAAAAGAAAATTGCCATTAAGTGGTGGTTATACCTTTCTATCCTCAGGTCGTTGGAAAACCTTTTGCTTGTTATACATACCGTAGAACAACTTGTGTTTGGACTCGCTTTGGAGCTTACAATGCTGGTGTGATGCAGGCTTTCTACAAGCAGTGGAATCAAAGAGGGAAATTTCCATAAAGTGCTTTTCCCAAAGAAGCAATTCACAAAGCAAGTTTGCCGTTTTTTCCACACCATCTTTTAGTGCTGAACGCCAAGAAAAAGCTGTGAATACCAGTTTTAAGAAGTCTTTTAAATGGCACGGTCGAGGTTTAAATTGTTATCAACCACATAGCAACCTACTGCATTCGAAATCAATGTTCTAACCGCTACGTCAACGAAGCAGATTTTAGTGGCCAAGGAAATAATACATGAATAACTGACTTAAGCTTTCATACAGTCATAGTAAGTGTGTCAGTGGTCACGTTCCAAGAGTTCTGACCGTCTCTAAACTGTGAAAGCATACAAAGGGAAGGCAAAAGCTTGGCAGCATCTTGCTTTAAACTGCGGGAGGAGTAGTTCGTGCTGTGCGCACACTTTTCTGGATCGCATCTCTCCTGGCTATGGGGCACGTCTTCAAGCATTTCAACCATGTAACGAAGACTGCGGAAGGCAAGAATCTAAAACAGATTAATGTTTTAATATTCGGATTATACTATTTCTGTTTTATATGATATGATGAGGTTTTTAAGTGACGTAGTACTGTTACCAATGTTGTTTACCGGATTATACATGTAAAGTTGCTCACCCACCATGTGAAAAGGAGCAACTTTTGCGCATGCGCCAATGGCTGTTTGGGGTTTTGATGGTCTAATTTTGTAAATAAATCACTCAAAACGAATTTCTCTCCAGTTCAGCGTGGTTCCGATTAATTTTTTTATTTTGCCATTGGTCAGTATCTATTAAAGAATGAACAGTGCACGACAAACTACGATAGGGATTTTCAAACTAGGATACGAGAGGGACAGCCTGAGGGTACGCGAGCAAGTTGTCGTAGTGGCACTTTGAGGATATTCGAAAAACTAGTTGATCATCAAAAACATAAAAAAGAAAAAGGTCTTCCAGTTGAGAATGAACAAAGAAAATTCTCTTTCATGGGTTCGCCACACATCTAGGTTTTACGGATTGGTACATAGCTATAAAAATTTGAGAATCCTAGAACTAAGACAACTAGCAATTTTGCATCATAGTTGCAGCACCTATCTCTTTCCACGCTATTAGAAGTTGTTTATTTCAAGGCGAAGCACCCTGTGCTGTATAGATAGAAATATAGAGAGAGTATATCGACATACATGAGATACTTGGGGAGCCAGAGGTTTGCAATCAGTTGTAAAATGTTTGTCCAAGCTCGCTGCGCAAGAAAACCTGGGCGAAACTATTTTTCAGCTATAGGGTCTTTCCGACAAACACCCCGACAACACAGCTAACTCGGGCCGGTTATGGTTTAGTGGCTATAGCATCCGTTTCGCAGTCGGTAGACCTGGATTCAAGTTTCTTGTAAGGCCATACCAAAGGTTTCAAAAAAGCTTTGCACAGGTTCTCTACTTGACGCTTAAGACAAAAACGACAGAGTGAAAAAAAAAAACTGACAAGTTCACTTATTGTATCTTGAAAAAGTCACTTTATTGGACTCCTCTATCTTTATGTAGACGGAGCTGAACAGTGTATCTATCACTGTGGCTCAATCTAGCCAAAGAGCAGTTAACAGAACACGAGCTCATGTGCGTCAATGAATCAACGAAATAGCTAGCCTGGGGTAGCCAGTGAATCTACCGTCTGCAACCAATTGAAAAATATTTTTGTAGCCTCACCAAAAATGAAAGCATATGCGACAGATATTTACAGTGGTGAAAAACCCCGACAGATATTTCTTAATTATTTCTAGTTTTTAGTTCGTTGAATTTACTCATTAGCTTAAACTACATCCCAATTGCTGTTTGCCTACGTTTACTTGCTGAAAGTATGCAGCTAAAACTACTGAAATTTTCAGTAAAACGTGATTGTAACTCAATCCAATAAACAAACTCAGCTCTTTCTGTGCGTACTTGCGTTAGATATGTGCGTACGTACACTACCAATACGAAACTTGGATTCTGTAATCACTACTCCGAAGTGAGTGTCGTGAAAGGACTGGTGACATCATGATGAGGTCATACATAAAATAATTTTTAAAAATCTATATCTCTTCCCAGAAGAAAACGAATTTTAGTTTCAACGCAGGTCACTATTCCGTTCATTAATATGCGAAATTTGCACCCTTTTAAAGATAAGATGACGTTATAGTGTTAATGTTCCATCGTAGATTTTGTTTTCTTCATATTCTCAAAAAGTGTGGTCCGGGCAGACGCGGTTTAAAGCTTTTAGGACGATATCAAAAAGCGGATTTTGATAAAAAAATTGTACAATATAAGTTTTATTGGCGGCGCATCAAGAGTTTTTTAACCTATTGATAACTCTAATTATTGTTCTGTTTCGTCATATTGCGTGGTGACGTAATCATAATGTTGGTACGATTTGAGATATTTACCTGTGATTGCAAAAGCAGAAACAAACTACTTTAGTGAGTAAGAAAAGCGAGGAATTCTGACTGTTTTTGCTGGCAATAGACAATGAAAAACCAATGCTGCTTTTACTGCACAAATATGATAAACAAAAAGCAGAAGCAGAATTTGTGCAAGATTGTGAAATTTCACCAATCAATTATCATACACTACGAGACCAAAATAAAAGTTGCTTGTATTAAATTTATTGATAGTCAATTGGACCATCCTCATCTTTGATGACAGCTTTCATTCAACGAGGCATTGAATCTACAACCTTTTTCAAACTGTGATGATCAACTTTTGGCCATAAATGAAGTAATTTCTCCTCCAAATTAGGTATAGTCCTAGGAAGTGGTGATGAGCCTCGTAACTTCCTCTCCAATTTATCCCACAAGTTTTCTAAGGATTCAAATCATGGGACTGAGGCGGCCAATACATGTGCTGAAATGATCCATTGAATTCTTCAAATCAATTTTTCACTTTTTTAGCCTTATGTATGGGAGCATTGTCATCCTGGAAGATTCCATTTCCGTTTGGGAAATAAAAATTTATTGCAGGTTGAACATGGCTCCCCAGTATCTTCAAATACTCATTAGAGTTCATTTTATTGCTGCGTTTAGTGACAGAACCAATTAGTATTCATTTGATTATAACAACTAAATTTTAGACGATGGAATTGATCTGAAGCATGTAAGAATTAATTAGTAATTGTGTATAGAGTGTTTCTAAACCCCACTAAACCTAAAAAAAGCATTACATAATTCAAATTATTGAGTGACACGGGTTTAGATAAAAAATAATCCTGCGACTTATATTTTGGCTGCGTAGTGTACATTTATCGAGTGTATAAAGTCAACCTAGACTTAGAAATAGCGCAATTGGGATCCAAGGACAGGCCGAAAAATATTATTCCGATAGGAGCAAATTTAACTAGCAAGTTTGGATATTGTAAAAGGCTACTTTAATATTCCAAAAGATCCATAAAACAGCTTTTACACAATTTATGACTGACTTAAGACAAATAAAATTACGCAATTTGATTCTGTAATACGAGTAATATTATTTTAAAAGAAGGTAAATGAAATTCAAAGTTTGAGCGGAAGTGAAAAAATAAACTACACTCCTGTGGGAATAACTGCGTAAAGGGGGAAAGATTTTGTTTGAAAAAAGCTTAATGAGCCTACAGCGTTCCGTACTGCAAATTTAGGAAAAGACTTGGTTCCTTTACCCACCTGGCTACGCTTATGCAGTAAACAGGGCAAACAAGGCCTAGCCAGGAACTTGAGAAATTTTCTGGGAGAACAAAAGAAAACAACACCCCTGCATAAAAATGCACCGTATTTGAGAAAATATTTTTGCTATTTTGCTTAAAAGTAGCTTTGTAGGCCTACTGCATTTGGGGCTAAATATTTAAGCAGTGACAAGGTACCTTTCACTTCTTCCTGGATACGTCTATTGAAGAAATAGGACAGATAAGACGTAGGCAGTAACTTGAGCAGGTTTGGGCGGAAAGTTAAGAGCAATTTCCTGTATATGGTGCGGTACCCCTTTGTGGAATCGCACTGCTGACAGGAAAACGGTTTGCTATTTTGCCTGAAAATTGCCTCGTAGGCCTACTGGGGCAAGGATAAATCTTAAGTGAGGCATGGTGTCTTTCACTCCCCTGGCTAAGACTGTGCAGGAGACAAGGCGCAAAAGGTGTGATCAGGCACTCGAGAAGGTTTAAGCAAATCAAGGCAAAATAACTCCAATGATGTGCAAAGAGAAGCGTTTTTCTATTATACTTCAAAGTAGTTCAATAGACTATTGGGGTCAGAGAAAAACTATGGGAACATCATTGCCCCTTTGCCTTCACGGTTACAACTACAGAGTGAATAAGGTCAGCAAGGCGTAACCATCGAATGCTTGAGGAAAACCAAAAGAAAACAACAACCCTGTGCGTAATCTTTTCATATATCTAAAAATGTTTGTGCGGTCTTCGCTTAAAAAAAATTGATAAGCTTACCGGGGTGACAAAAAAATTTAGCGGAGGCAAGATTCCTTTTTTCTGCAAAATTTGGCGTATGCAGCGAACATAGCAAATAAGGCGTAGCCAAGAACTTAAAGCAACAAACGTAATAACGAAAGGAAGAGCACTAGCTAGTAAAGCAGGCCCATCATCAATATCCTATTTTTGTATACGTAAAAACAATTTGCTATTTTGACTTCCCCATTCCCCAATAATTTGACTTTAGTTATGCCTTCATAAGCTATCATTTAAAGAAATAGCGAAATCAGTTGGATGGAATTAAGGGCTGTGCTTATCCTCCCCACGAAGTTTTTAACTCGATTTCTTTTTAAAGTATACCCTATTTTGGAGCAAGAAATGATTGTGCAAAAAAGCCATTAACATTTTATTACTGTTCTCAAAATTGATGCTCTTGAGTAGCGCCGACACAGCTGCCAAACTATTGTTTTCCACCACGATGTTAGGTAGTGTTGTAAGATGTACATCAAGTTAATCTCACTTTGCTTGTAAAGTCCTCCTCAACGATATCAGAGCAATAAATATACATACATTTTAAAAAACGCTACATAAAAGAATAAACCTTCAACAGGGTGTTTTACCAAAAAGACCCATCAGGTGGCAGAATCTCGTTCTATTTGGACAAGATAAAACAGTCACGTATTACTTTGATTTTTGCAAAAACAGCCCTTTGTGGTTTTATGCTTTTGTGCTGTGTTTTAAAAACCATATACAAATATATATATACAGGTATATTAATGCAAAAGGAACCATTCTATGGTCATCAGCCGCTCTCTCAAACAAAAAACTTTTTTTTCTCAGATAGCCAGTTATTTCAATGTTGCTTTAGGAATGCTCAACAACGTGTTGAAGCAGTAAATATAGATAGTGTGAGGGCATAAAAATTAATATAGTGCAAAGAGAGAAATTGGTCGTTTTGAAAAGCGGCTGATGAGCATAGCGTGATCATGATAGATCAACGTTAAGTCGATAACTGTAAAGATGGAAAACAGAAAAACCTGCATAAAACTTTTGTAAAATCGATGTATAAGCAACCATATTTACAACTCAATTTACTTAGTTTACTAGTTTCTTCCCATTTTCTATTAATCCTACAGCAATTTACAGTTTCTTGAGCAATTATTATTCATATGTTTGGATCGATTGGAAAAAAAAGTTTATTGTATATCGAATTCAAAGCAATGAAAAATTTAAATTTGATTACTTTTTGTAAAAAGGCGACAGGATAAAACTTTATGCGAAGATATTTCACTCTGCTGTGATATCGCCAAACCTAACGACTACATTTTAGATATCATTGGCAATCTTGATTTTGTCTTGTTTATGTGAAGCTACAGATCAGCAAGCGTATAAAAAGACATGTAATATTCGTTAAATATAGCAGGCATTCCTCGTATGTCGAGTGCAACGATATTTCAATCAGATCACTTCGTTCTTTCGATAATTTATTATTCAAATTTAATGTTTCAGCATTATTCATTTAATTTAACATTATTCATTATTCTTTTATTTCAAAATTTCAAAATTTAAAATTTAATATTATTCATTATTCGTTTCAGCATTATTAATAAATTTAACGTTTCAGCATGTTAATATTCGTACAGTTATCATGTTTAAGGCAAAGCAGAAAAAGAATGGTTCAGTTGCTTTCTTGTTAAATGAAAATAAATGACAAAATCAATATTTTCAAAAACTTGTTTTTGTTGTTATTAAGTTTTGCCATATCAGGGCAGTACTGTTTTAATGCCATTGTGCGGTGTCAACTAATGCCTGGTCACTTACTCCTCTGATGGAAGCTAATAGGTCGAGACAATCTGCACTCTTTGCAGTCGCAGAATAAAGAGAATGACTGGTCTGTTTAATGAATTAACGAGACAGCGACCACAGGAAATGACAGCGTCTGCTTGAGCAATATCTCATTCATGAGTAATATATGGTATCGCACAATACTAACAGAACTTTCAGTGCCCTGGACCTAGTTTTGGTAGACAGGAGTGAAGTTTTAAGGCAGTGGTTTCCAACCTTTCATAACGCATTCCTACCTTCCACGTTATTACTTCCTTTTATTCTTCCCTTTTTTAAAATAAACTAAAGAGTCCAGGACTTTGTTTTTTACTTCTTGTGCTTGGTATTGTTATCCCTGCCCAATAAATCTTGGTGTAATACTGGACTGCAGCCTGACTTAAAAACAACACATTGTCAACATCAAGGCATAGATTAGTACAAGAAAAAAACATCTTGCGAAGACTTAACGCGATGAAGTGGAATGCCAAACCATCTTTACTTAAATCAACTTGCCTTAGCCTTGTGCTTCTCAGCAGCAGAATATGCGCGCTCAGAATGGGAAAGATCATGTTTTGACAAAAATCTTGTCATACCATGCAAAAAAAAAAATGAACTCAACTCTAAATACCACGTGTTGCTTTATAAATGGCTACTAACAAAAATCTCTACAACAAAAATTCTCTACAATTTTTCAATCAATATTTTTCTACTAATACAATCTACAATCAAAAAAATTGTCTACAATCTACAACAAAAATCTCTGCATATTAACCAGAATTGCCCCACGCAAGATAAGGAGAAAAGTTGCCAGTCGTGTGGAAAGTCGGAGGCAAACCAACGATGACAGAATTCTTTTATTCGGACCAGCTGCAGTGAGACAACGACTGAAACCAACGAAAAGTTTTTGAAGTTACATTACCGCCTTGAATAAATCACCAACCAAAGAAAGACTGCAGTTGGAAGAGAAACTTTGAGCCATAAAATAAGAATCTTTTCATATAAAACTTCCTTCCCGGGTCATTATGCAATTTAGGTCAAATGGAAATGCTTGAAGATGCCTTAACAGTTGAGTTGAGCCATCGAAGTAACTATGAAAAAGTAGGACTATTCTATAACCTCAAATACCTCTGTCCGTGGCACTGCACATGAAAATTTCTAACATGTTTTTCTTTGCTCTAAAATTATTAAGGCCATGCTCAAAAAATGATCTGGCTCTGTACAATACAAAAGCACAACAGTGCTTGGAACAGCGCGAAAATACGAGGTATCATTCGACCACTCAATTGAGAAACAATAAGAAGATGTTATGCTTTTTAATATACAACTAAGCTAATTAACGACGTCCAAATATGAAGAATAAACAGTTTGATCGGCGCACGTGATTGTGTGTGTGCAGGGATGCCCAAGTGGAAGAGGGCACAGGTACCCTTTTAAAAATGATGGATTTTTAAAACTATTTTCTCTAGAATTTTGTAAATTGCAGTAAATTATACTAATTTTTGAGAAAAAACTTTAGTGACGTGTCTTTTGCGCCTTTATTAGCATGAAGACTTATTTTCCTTTGGAGAACACCATGCATTGAGAAATCATTTGTATCTTTTTTTCGGATGATAACCTTCTTTTTGGAGATACGCTTGTGATTTCGGCTTTTGCACAGTCTCCAAAATACACTCACGACGCAAAGTAAAAATGTCTGTAAAAAATGAAAAATGCCTTTTTTGGTATAGATTGCCCCTGCATTGGGATCTTTCAACACTCCTATGTATATGAGCACACATTGCAAAGCAACTAAACTGAGAAAATGCATGCAATATCACATTGTAAAACAACTAAGCTACGAAATATTGCATTAAATGTAACTGAATGAAATAACATAAAACTTTTAACTTGTAAAAGCTGAAATATTAAAATTCCTCCCCTGGAGGCGTAAAATTTCTCCCTGGAAAAGAGTTCCTCCCCGATTGGAAACCACTGTTTTTGGCTAGCCAATTACCGGTCACTAATTACACTGGTGAGATCTGATGTCGAAACGGTGTGCACTGCCAGCTGCCAATCTCTAGTTTTTTTTTATCTTTATTAGCAAAGGTTTTGATGCTGTTTGTCACTTTCTTTTTTTTAAGAAGATAAATAAAAGTCACTTTCCTGTAGTGTAAAAGTGGTATATGAATTTCTGGAGACTGGTTTAAAGATGTCAGAAGCCTACCTTGAGCAATACAAGCCAAAAATTAAAAAAAAAACAGAAAAAATCTGTGGAAACATCAATTATTTTCAAGCCGTTGTTCGTTGTAGAGTTTGTAACTGCTGCACCAGTTTTTAAAGTTTTGTGATTTTATTGTAAGCAAAAAGGATTTAAGGAACTCTAAAAAAATTTGGTTAAAAGGACCAAAGTAACTACTTCATTCATTTTAAAATTTTATTTCATTGATACCCCCTGCACATTATTCATCTAGATGTGATCTTTTAACACGGTGCTGTACCAATATGTTTCAAATTTCACGTATCTGAAAGGCGTCATGAACAACATCATTTGCAATAGCCCAAAACATACATCATTTGTATTTCCGCATAACATCTTTGTCGGCCTGCGGCAAAAAGAAAATACATGCCTTTGTCACATTTTACAAATTAATGTTTTCAGTTTTCTTGTTTTTCAGGTGGCTTTATTTATATAAACCAGCCAATGAAAATGCTTCCTGACTTATTAAACATAACACCAGTAATTAGTAACATCAAATCGTTTCTACAATAAAGCAAGTAGGCTAAGCATTTTGGACGAGTTTCTTTAAATAAGAAGACTATAAACTTAATCATAAATTTATACAATTTGGCTAAATCAAGCCCAAGGTATTATTCGAATGTATTTTTTACTTGCTAGCAATGCAAATTTATTTATGCCCTTTTCAGTTTGATAGATATGGTCTAGCAACAAACCATCATTAATTATTATTTTACATCAACAAGAAAAAAAGTAGTAACCTCTGTCTCGTTTTGTCACGTGATTTCAACCACCAGTGAAAACGCTTCATTGCTTAGATGGTGCCGAACTCGCTAACATTTTCAAATAATGCCTACGGTAAAAGGCAACTTGTGTTTAGAAAAATACCAAAATAATACTGCCCCAGTGTTTTTTAAAGCCTTCACTACAATAACCACGCAGCCGTAAATGCCAATGAATTGTTATTTTCAATGGTGCACCATAAATGAAATCAGGCGAGTAAGCTTGATGTGTATCCAATACGTTGTCGTGATACTGCATTACGTTGCCGCAAAAAGAAATTTGAAAGCAAAAATCGTCTTACGTTTACTTTACCAGCTCGTGCATATTTTTCTGCTTCTTTCAGCACTTCAACAACGACGAAAGCGTCACAACAATTTTGTGACTTCTTTGTCAAGCAATACAGTTTTTCAATGATGGTGTCAAATTCGTCGGTGAACACACTTGAAATTCGGCTCTAAAAAAATACTGTTTATCAAAATCTTGAGAGCGCATTCAACTCGTTGAACTCAAGAAGTGCGTTGCAAATCTTTTTAAGCTAAATTATAATGAAATTTATTCATTTGTAGCGATAACTTTTTAGAGATGTCACAAGAGTTTGGCAAATCAGAGGTAGTAAGCAAGTTTTAGAAGAATTTTCTTAAGCTAATCTTATGTGATAACCTTGTTCAGAAAAAATCTTAGTAATATATACAAAAACATGACTTGGGTGAAGCTTTTGGGGAAACAATTTTGTTCCCTTACTATGCCCTTGCCAGTTTCACAGCTCAAACTTAATCAAACTCACAGTAGAAGAAAGCGGCAGTTCATTTTGAATCAGTCGTCAATGAAAACTTGGGAATAGTAGCCCCACCACCCTAAAAGGCGGACTGCCATTGATAGCAACCAAATAGTCGCCTCTTACAAAGGGTTAGGTGAGCAGCTTCACTATTTTAACGCGATGAAACACAAGCCTGCAATTTGCTGCCAATTTCGACGTGCGCGATATTCTCGCAACTGCAACACCAGCAGCATGGACTTTTGCTTTACTCTTTTTTCTGCAAAGACCCTTTGCGGCAATTTCTCGAACTCTGTTGCAAAAACAGTAAAAGATACACATTTTGTTAACATTCGGCTATTCCATGTAGCCGTTGTTTTATGCGTATTTATAATAATAAAATTGAAGTGAAAAGTTATTTTATGTTTATTTATGGGAGTAATTATATTGGTTTTATCAAGGTCAGAGAGGGAAATACATAGGCTCTTATAGTTACAAAAAAACTTAAAACATTTCGTAGAATTTGCCTCGTAATACGGTAGTGAATTTCAAGAAGTTTTGATAAGATTATCTCCTTTTTTTATTTGCATTAAAAAGGACTTGATTGCATTGAAAAAGCAGATTAAGTTTTCTCAGTTCTTCTTTCTCAAAAGATGAAAATAGTTTATTTATAGGGCCTGCTTTAAGCAACTACAACACGTTCTACATCGAATCAAATGGCAAGTCCCATGCGAGTGCGGACTTAACGTCCAAAACATAGCGATACATCGCTTTCTCGTGAATGAAGGATAAATATGGCAAAGAAAAAAAAATCACGACTGCAGAAGTAGTTTCTTGACTCAGTCCAAGCCAATGACAAGCCTAAGAAGACTTATCACGCATGGCCAAGTAGATTGCAGAAATCTTGAAAGTGTGGGTTGCCTAATACTCAAAGGGTACATTACTTCGTCCTGCTCTGTACTTGATAGCATCATACCATCATGATTCTGGCAGGTAGAGAGCTAGCGTGTTGTAGCGTGTGTTAAAGTAGATTTCGACAATTGCATGTCTCATTCGTTTAAGCGTTTTGATATCAATCGGTATCATATTTTTTGAGGTCAATCATACTGATTAACTTATCTCATGGTTTTTTTGTGGAAAGCTTGCCTTCAACAGTTTGCATGATCTCACTTTGTAAGTACGGCTTTGCGTACAATGCTACCCGCTATGACAATTTGAGTACTGGCCCCCCTTCTAAACTAAATTGCAACTGACTCAAAGCCCTACAAGATATTGAATTGCAGAGCGATCGGATATGAGAATTAAAAAAATAGTTTGTTTCATGGAGTGTCGCAACCAAAAATTTCATGAGCTTTCTAAACTGCAGTAAGGCTTTTAATTTGACTTACCATTTGTTTAATCTGATCAAGTGTATCTTCTGGCTCCAAAGCACGGCAACTAACTTTCGAAGAAACTAAATAAAATTTCATTGAGAAAACTACCTCTGAGGTTAAAGTTGAAAGCCTACAGCATGGACGTCCAACCTTTCTGAGCAAAAGACTACAAGTGACTTTGAACAATTTTCGCGGACCAAAATATTGTACCACGGCGACATTGAGCAATTACCAAAAACAAGATAAAAAATCGTCGGTTATTTGCAATTCACACATCAATGAATTACCTAGCATTGCTTGTTGGGGGTTCGGCTCGGTGGTGTAGTGCTTGGAGATTTCGCTTCACAGCCAACAGACTCGGGCTCACTTCCCTTATTGAGCCATACCGAAGACTTTAGAAACAGTACTGACAGCTCTTTGCTTTGCGCTCAGAACAAAAGGCACAGAGTAAAAAAAATACGTTAAGTTTACTCGTTGTGTCTTTGGGTAAGGCACTTAACAACATACTCTTTCTTTATGAGGCAGACAGGTGGTGGAGTCAAACAGTCAAGGAGTTGTGGTGGCCTAATTGCGAAAAAAAAGTGCAAGTTCATTCACTTCAAAATAGGAATCATATTTAGCTAGAATGTCGCTGTAGCATTAATAAAATACAGCATTGTATCTTAGCCCGTGCAAAGCCCTCCAGCAGAAATACGAGAGTGATCACTACACGTAAAACAGCCTGTTACATTATTACTTTTACCGTTTCAGATCAGCTTGGAAGTATGAATAAACTTTAAAATGAATTAAAAATTGCTGCAAATAACGTTAGTCAATTTGTATCTAGATAAATCTTTAAAAGATTTTTTGGTTCTTGCCGCTGATTTCTTTAAAGTACCAAGAGTTTTTCGGACCTCTTTGATGGCTTTGGCGGGCCACACGTGGCCCGTTGGTTTCATGTCCCTGGTCTACAGTACATGGAATTTTGGTTTTAGGTGTTTAACCAGATAAAAGAGAAGTGCTTTTAAATTATTACCAGTCGGAAAAAAGTGTAGTTGTTTGAAGGCAGCACTTTTAAACAGCTTGGAGAAAAGCACCAATCATTCAAGGAATTAGGACACCCGTTGTACCATATTTACAGATGGTTAAAGTAGCCTTAAAATGTACTTGAGAAAAAGTGTTGTTACTTACTCGAAAAAATATTCGTGCGAAAGTATAAAATAATGGCAAATAGTCTAACTTAAGTAAAAGTAAAAAAGTATTTTGAGAATTTTTATCTACTTAGGTAATTACAGTAGAAAGTGGATTTGTTATTTAGCAGTTTTGACCCGTACATATCAATTAGTAAATAATACCGCATAGACCTACCACTTCCCTTCTTACTATGAACTTTACGAAATGGGAATTTGTCTCCTGTATTGTGGCAGGCCAAGTATTGACGATTGTTGACGATATTGCGACGACTGCTGAAACTGCAATTTTACTGATTGCACTCTATAGACAATTATATTCTTTAGAATCTATTTGATTTTTACCGCAATCAATATCCTAAATCAGGGGTTCTTAAAGTTTTTGAGCCACGCTGCCTTGGAGATCTCAACAATAATTCGAGTCCTCCTTAATACGTGAAATACTTTTTGTGATGATTTTGTTCTCTGCGGTCGTCATTTTTCCACGTTTTCACTTAAAGCAGATCTTGTTTTAAAATCAATTTCTTCAAAGTAGTCATTATTTGGCTCTCCATAACAATATGGAAAGTTGTTTGATCAACTTCTTAAGATCTACAACTTGGACAAATTTTCTCAATCTCTTTGAGAAGGAACTATGGCACCTTGACCTCACATAAACTTTCCACGCTGCTTCCCCCCTAGTTAAAGAACCTTTATCCTAGATCTTGATTTCGAAAGTTTGAAACAACTACAGCAGTAGCTTGTTTGCGAATAAACCAACGTACAGAAGTCACGAGGTGATGCAAGTAGTATTAAGATCTAACTGAGTAAAAGAGCGGTTACTTACTCAAAAAATACAAGTACCTTAAAGTGGATGTAAAATATTGATACTAGGCTGCTCAGCTATGTATCTCGTTACTAAAAAGCTACTGCAGTAGTTTACTTGAATAGAAGTGCTTTGTTACTGACCACTTCTGACTATACTTAAAACGCATTTCTCTACTTTTTTGATTTGAGGTTGTTGCCAACATGTAGCATGAAGATGCAAATTTTAAAAACCAGAAAGTTTTCGCGCGGTTAAAGAAAAATCAAAACAATTCCTTAATGAGATATATGCTATTTTTTTGAAAATAACTTCATACCAAGATTAGATTGAAAAAAATTGGGGCGAGGTGTGGTCCCATTTGTCCCAAACTTCTTTGTCCCATTTGTCCCCATTGTCCCATTTGTCCCAACCTCCCAACCTTAAATTTAAAAGTCTAATGAGCTAATATGACAGCAGATTTAAGACAACCACTGCAGAGCACGTGATCAAAATGACTCCTCAAATATCTTTTTCAAGAATTTTTTTTCTGTTGAAGTTTAGTGGACAAGTAAGCTAATTTTTACTTAAAAGCAGTGAAATTTCACTAGCTGAGGACATACCGGATGATGCTGTTTTGGGGAAGAATCCTCTAATACCGGGTGTTTTTAAAAACATTTTCTCATTAATGTTTTTTGTGAATGTCCTGGGAATTGCGGTCTCCATTTACGTTACAGCTCAACAGAAGAGGCTATACTTACCTCTTATTTACGACACACCATTTAGGAAGTATGCTTGGTGAAATAATTTTCATTCAAAGTTCAAAATCATCTTACCTGCTGGAGGCTTTGCCGTGTTTGATGAAAGCAGAGTTGACCATTCAGCAGATGACTTTAGGGTCGTTGTAAGATTTGCAATAAAGGGTTTAAAAGTGTTGTAAGCTGAGCTGATTCCCAAAAAATATATCAAAAACACAGTAAACAGTTTAATCAAGGGCATGTTGTGTGATAAAAACTACAACCTGTCTTGTATATAAAGGGAAGAGATTATAGTCTGGGAGTTAGAGTTGATTTCGCTTATCAAAATATTCTCAGTTTTATAATCAAATAAAATTTTTTGCAGGTTGTTATATTATATACATCTTTGGTTGAGTAAGTAAAATACACAGCGAATATCATTTGCAGGGCAGCAAACAGAAGACAATTGAATTTTCCATACAAAAATAAAAGGAGCGAGTATTTGGTTTTTGACACCGAAAGAGAAAGAATATACATTAATATCGCATATTGGTTTTCTTTCGATGCTTTCAGCTCTAATAATATTTTAACACGTTTCAATTAAACTACATTATGTAATTTACGTTTAAAGTTTATACTTTTGTGATACAGGCCTAAACGAATTATTTTTCAAAAAAATTGTTTCTAAATCTCGGTCGAACGGCAAAAAACTACCAATTCAATCGCTCTATAGAAAAAAACTGCCAAACACAAAAGTAGAATGTTTGCATGTAACTACCCTAAACTCATTCAACGCCATTGGCACATTTGTTGCCAAAATCCTATTCTCTTAAACAGCAGTTAGCTGCCCACGATAGCTATAATTTGCATCTAATTGCTTTGAATGTAAGCATTGAGACCTTGCCAAGAATTATGCAGTGTAAATGCAACAATTAAAAAAAAAAACTCCTGTTGAAAAAGTTGCTAATTTGATGAGAAAATCAAATTGTCTAGGTGAAGCAGTCACTATCCATCTTTGTCAGTCTGTGTATCACTTGAAAACTATTTACTGCCGCTGCGCTCCGCCAAAGCTTGATCCTGAGAAAGAGGACTGAAGACTCTCTTTCTTAAACATATTCTTATGGCCCTACGCTGAAGAAATCTTCCTACAAAACCGAGATAAAATCTTTTTAAAAGACACTCAATGGAATACGTCTCTAAAAGTTGTGTAAAAGAGTTTTTGAACTCGCTTTCCCCCACTCTTACAAAAGTCTTTGCTGCGTGCGTGTATAGCACTTAATTTTCAGCGAATTAGCTCAACACAACATGCGTTTGAGCTTAGCGGTAGTTTCAACTATATGTGATATAAATTTATTTAATGCCAAAGTTCGAATGTGATTCAGAAACTGGCAACATGCGAGTAACTGGAACAAACTGGCGTACAATTAATAGTACGTGTATCACGGTTTGGAAACCACTGCTTAAAGTAATATACACAAACAAAACAGTTAAACGTAATCTTAGATTCATTTTTTCTACATCTAATACTAGCGTTATGCTTTTACAGTAAATTAAGCAATACCTTGTGTAGAATGAGACCGCAAAATGTTTTGCAGGCAGCAAAAGTCGGTCAGCCAAAATTTTCTTAAAAAATCAGCCTAACATCTAATAGGTTCAATTAAATTGATAATTGGCGATTTGGATTAAGTGACAAAAAGGATTTGATGCAAGTAACAATATTATGACCAAGGCAAAGCAGAATCAGGTGGGGGCATAAATAGCATGTGGACTAAGGATAGGGGAATCTAGCCGCAGAAAAACTCTATGGAGAAGATGAAAGAAGGTTTAAGATATTTTTCCATTCAATGTATCTTGTCCTGTATCTTATTTTTATAAGATGGCGTTTGCAGGCTCGGCTACATAACGCTCAATATTTGAAATGGCGTTTGGAGAATCCAAACTCTCGAAATTGCATTAGTTAAGGTCTTTCCTTTTAAGACAAACGCAACTTTGTAATCGATGAACCAGTCAGTGCCGGTAAGGTTGCTGATCACGCAATTTGAATAAAAAGTTTGTGCTCCTGATTTAGTAGTTCTCTCTTTCAAATTTAAAACTTGTTTTATAGATTTAATGCATCGTGTTAACATTCTTTCCACGTTTCGTTTTTTCTCGAGACTTGTATACGCAACAAACATCAGATATTAAAAAAATTTATAATCTTTGAGCTCTTCACAAATTCTTTGTTGTTTTCATTGGCTGCCACTCTTCTCAATCTAATATTTCCACTACTTTTCTTATAAGTGTCTGCTCATTTTAGACTAGATTTACTTAAACTCTAAAAATGAGGTTTTGATTCACAGTTGATATTACTTGATTGACAAATGCTTCATTGAACACAGTATAGTGCAGTGATTCTCAACCTTTTTTACTTTTCTCCCTTTGTTGGTGCAATTTGCAAGATTTAATCTCAAGGCTCTAAAATGTGAAAAAATTGCAATGAAGTACAGTATTTAAAAAATCATCATTGCGATGTTATTGGAGATGAAAAAATAAATTCACCCCATCGGGGTTAAGAAATGCTGGGATAGTGCAACATTTGTCGACTGCACGAACAGTTCTAGACCTTAGTAAACATCTACAAAAAGGAAACTTTCATTTTGTATTGCTTTATATTTGTAGCCAAGCCTAATGCCTGCAGAGCTTTATAATTACATTTATGATAACCTTCTATAACTGCTGTACAAAATTTTATAAACTTTTGTAATTATTGATATTAAAAGCCTTCTTTGTTAATAGTCTTCTAAATAACATTTTTAATAGCCTTCTTAATAACATTTTCTACAGAAGTCAAACTAAGACAAAACTGTACGTGTTAATTCCACCGTTAGACTTCTACAGGTCATAGAATAAACACTGGACAATCTCATTTGCTTCACTGCATACCAACTGCAATATAGGCACAAAAAAGTTTGTAAGCTTAATGTGTATTTTCGCCATCTTAGTGATTAATATCATTATGTTAAGGATGACTTCACAAAATTATGATGCCATTGATGATGACAAAATTTTTGATCCTTGACATCAAACCATTAAAACTGCTCAAAATCCCCAACAATAATTTATATATGGTATAAAATGCGTAAAAAGTTGTCACATCTCCGTATTCGAAAGAGTTAGAAAAAATGTTGACTCATTTAAGTGCCGATCGCAAGTATTTGTTGCCACAAAAACTAAAAATAAAAAAAAATTATTTCTAGAAAAATAACAATGATATAAAAAATTTGCACAGGCATTCAAACATCATTTTGAGCAAGCTTTTATTTTGGCATTCAAATATCATTTGGCAATATCTTGTTATTTTACACCGGTCAAGAAAAAAGCTAATCTCTCAAGTTTTTGCAGGTGACTTCATGCTTTTTCTTTTTACAGATTTTTGTAGAGATGACGTTTTTGCGCATTGCCTCACGTTAAATTTACTGAAAGTCTATCCTGGCAGGAATAGGCCACGTTTGTCCGAACAAGAAAATTCGTGTTCGTGGTTTGTTCGTGTTAAAGGACGACATCTGCTAAGCGGGCTAGTCTCACTTATAGTATTTCTGATCCCCAACACCAATCATGAACAAT
Source organism: Trididemnum clinides (assembly GCA_963675345.1). NCBI lineage: Eukaryota > Metazoa > Chordata > Ascidiacea > Aplousobranchia > Didemnidae > Trididemnum > Trididemnum clinides. The sequence goes on from OY776302.1 coordinate 16,822,803, forward strand.
ATTAAAGAAACATTTCAAATAAAACTGCAGCAGTAGCCTGACTTACGTACAGTATTTAATAAAGTTGCTTGCTTTCAAACAAAATGCATTTTTTCAAGTTGATTTTTGTTTTGACATGCGTGTAATCATTGTAATCATTGCCACGTCCTCTATCACAAAGCTCTAACAACATACAAATTTTTTTTACTAAAAAAAAAGCGGAAGCAATTGTATTTCTACGCTTAAAGTGCACTGCTTTGCAATTGTGTCTCTACGAAGGGTTCGTGCGATTCGTTTTCTTCGACTTAAACCGGTAAGACTGTCATGTGAGTGTGAACCATAAATCTTCTTCATGTGCATAAAGCAAAGGTATTTGGTCATGCTTATCTACAATAGGAGTGTTGTCTCGTTAGTGTAGTGAAGCATACAACAAGGTTTGGTTATCTCGGCCACTTTAGCTGGAGAATAAAAGGGCCTGCTTCCCGTTTGATCTAAAATTTGCCAACCGTTTTTGAAAACTTCAGAAACATTGGGTTTTGCGTTGCAACACGTTAATTCTACGTTCACTTACCGTAAATATTTTCTTAATGCAGCCTTGCTAAAATTTTTAACCTTACCCTTACCTGTTTGCACTTACTTCGTGCTGATTGCTACCGGTAAGCAAGCTTTAGGCTCATAAAATATTCGTAAAAACCTACAGCAATGTCTGACCCCTTGTTACGCAATTTGAATATCATTACTAGTAGTAATACGAATTATATACTAGTAGTAGTTGTTAATAGCAGTGGTAAAAATTTTTGTTTCGATTCAAAATAGCTTTAATCAAAAAATCAAAAGCAGATAAAAAAGGAAAAACTAAGTAACGGTAAACCTTGTGGTATACTGTAACGTGGTAGTCGCTCCTAACAACCACAAAAAAGGAAAAAATTAAACAATGAAAAAGATACCTTATTACGCTGTATATGCTGTCCTTTTATAATATGAGAGACCAATAGATACCACACCGTGCCCAAAGATGATCGCAGAGCAACGATTAAAAGATGACTTTATTCCATTTCGAAGAAAAAACTCGCCAAAGTTTGTAGTTTTTAGTTACATCCAATAAAAATAAGCACAGTTGTCCAGTGTTTTCCATTTACGTACGATATGCTTTTTTTTTTTTATAAAAAGCGAAGTTTGCGGAACTTTTGTTTCAATCAAGTTATGTTTGAAAGGCAAGCTGATAAAATGCTTAAAAGCTTTTGTGGCTGGTATAGAAGTTATTGCCTGCAAGCAATTGACCCAAGACGAACTCAAAAAGCCAGGGGCCATTTTACTGCACTGCGCTGGTAAAAAGCACCACAAGATTTTTATGGCACTGTTCTGTAAGGGGATTTTAGATTTGCCTGTTTGCCTTTTTACAGTAGCTTGATCGAAGCAAAACTTATGCAAACTTTTTCGCTATCACGCTTATCGTACGTCAATGAAAAACCCCGATATAATATGAGCATTTTTTACCAAATATGAACAAAAACTGCAGTCGGTGGCAACTTTTACTTTGAAACGGAAATGATGTTATCTCTTAATCGCTGCTTCGCGGTCATGATTGTGCTTGATGAGAGCCTATGAGCCTCTCATATTGTAAATTGACAGCATGTCTAGGTGAATGACTGTATTATTTTTTGTGTGATTTTTTCATTAAAGTTATTGTGGTGAAAAAATTTTTTTCACTCATTTAGTAACTACTATTAGTGATGATATTCAAGCGATTTGCTCAAACGTTAGCATGAACCTTGATTACTCAAAACTGTTTACGCTGGTTAGGCTAGAGATCACAAGTTTAAGCTATATTTATGGTTCGAATTACTAGCATTAATTAAAACAGGAGTAGCTAACTTTAACAATGCACTTTGCTAGGTGTTTTCTAAGTTTAGCATGTTTTCACTGGTGATGGCTCTAGATAGAAAATTTTGGGGAACAAGAATGCAGTAACTTTGAAGGAGTGGTTTGAAAAGAATACTCTACTTTCTCTACTCTAAAGGAGTGGTTTGAAAAGAATACTCTACTTTCTCTACTCTAAAGGAGTGATTTGAAAAGAATATTCCACTTTCTGCAATTTTCAAAAGAAAAGCACCAAAAATCACTGGCAAAATACTCTCGTGGCGCAATGATGTCATTTTTGACTTTGTTTACAGCTAAATTATGAAACATACAAGAATGTTTTAAAATTTGATAATATCCAGATCACTACGATAACGGTTGATTTCTTAGGCCAGTAATAAGAGAGCAACGATATTTTAGCATATCTACATGCATCAACTCTTATGTTTCAGTTTTCTCTTCCGTAACTGACTAATCCTGCTTTATTCTAAATGCTGCCAATTTATCAGTTTCAATCTTATTTGAAGTTAAACAGAGTTTGCAGAACAACTTTGCAATTAAGCCGGATTAAGAGTGTACTGTGCTGTGGGAGATGATTTTGCGGGTCCCTAAAAGTGTATGTAAATACAGTTTACATACAAAATTCAACTGTGTTAAAAAACTGATGAATTTTCTAAATATTGCTGGTTAATCACATCAATTTTCAAATTCATTTTTTAGATTTCTTAAAATAAACAAAAGGTTAAATCGAGGCAGAGGTCGGCACTTTTTTGGGATGTTAATCTAAAATCATTTATGAATTATACAATTGCCACAAAAATATTTAAGCAACGAAAAAGATTATACACTGAATTCGTATGCTCAATCTAAATTGAAGACGAAGAATATTATTTGGAGATTAACATTTTGAAAGTCAATGTTTTCGTGTTGTGTTTTCAAATTAAATGCGAAGCCTTATTTTTTGGATCGATTTTTGCTCTGCTTCTTCAAGTCAAATACCATTTTCTTCCGGGAAATCAACTTTATGAACTCGTATTTTGTGCCATTATTTGTTTCACCTCCAACTTTTTTCAGTTTTATCACATTTGGGGTGATTAACTTCACATCCCAGACCTTTGCCATCAGCATATACAAATTGGTCTTGTGGTCAGCTGAGGAGCACTTTCCATATAAATTATTCACAATCGTGAAGCAATTTTTTTGGCATAAGTTGAGCTAATTTGCTGCATATAGCAGCAGAAAAACAGAAAGGTGCACTTCTTTTTGCGTTTGCAAATCGGCAGATAAGATCAAGCAAAAAGATCGTCAAACTGTGCTAGTAATTCATGTAGTCCCATGAAGTTGGCAATATGAGGTTATCAAAAATACTTCATAGTCCTCACATAACGGTAAATTTTCTTTAACACAGCTCTCCAGGGAAAATATTTTTTTTCAATTTGCTTCAGCAAAATATTTTTCTCATGGCCATTATTTCTCAATGTAAAAGCTAATAAACGAACACTCCTACGAGGCTTACTGTTTTCATGCTTGCTTAGAGAGTAAATATGCTTCTTTTTATTAAATCCACTGGTAAAAAATAGTTCTCGACTAAGCTGCTTGCAGACTGATTAATTTACCAGCCTAGTAGTTTCCGATTGCATCGTCCAGTTACGCTTCACATGTTCTCCATTTACTCCAGTGCTGAAAAAATGTTCTTTTTCGGGATAACGATTGATGCCAATGTCATATGCTCTTATGGATTTAAAAAACTTAAGTGTGCATTGTGGTCTATTTTAAGTAGTTAAAAGATTATTTTCGAATTTAACAGCGTGTAACAAAATTACATTTTTGCTGTGTTTCCTAAATAAAATTACTTGTTTTTAGCAATATCAGATATGCTTATACCTAGTTAAAAATGTATACAGTAGATATAGATAGTTCAAATATTTATCAGTTTTTTCCTAGTGTTGGTACTTTTTGACTTATTTGCGTTTTAATGTTGCTAGTGTAGTTATCTTTACCCTACAAGCACATATGTTTATAAACAATTTTAATGCTTTTTTGTAACAATTGAACTTCAGTGACATCATAAAGCTCTTTATTGCTTAGCAATTTCAAGTAACAAGCGAAATTTTTGGCCTTAAAGGTTACGGATATGATTTCTTATTTGTCTTCAGTGAAATGCGGAATATTTGGCAAGAAACATAAATTATTTAGGACATATTAGCTTTTCGAGTGTACTGTAGCAGTTTTTTGTCTGCACTTAAATAAATGCAAATCTTTATTTTAAAAAGCTTAACTGTACTGATGTAATGTTTCATCAGGTGCAAATTCACTAGCGTTACGGTTTACTGGAAAAGTTTAAATGTGCTTAGTTGTTTGAATCTGTATCTAGGTGTTTCGCATTTTAGGCAAGAGATAAAACACTAATTTTAAGCTTAAAACTTACTCTAAACCAGTGATTCCCAAACTTTTTCGTCTGCCGGCACAGGAAATTAGTAAAACAAATTTCGCGGCACACCAGCCACTTAAATCTATTTCAATTGATGTCGAGTGGCAATACGGACAATAGCGAGAATGGTGGTGACCTTTTCTTGGGGGAGGATCGTTATCTCTCTGGGAAACGATCTACGGATATTGAGTGATGAAATACGAAGTGGTGCTGATCTCCAAAAAAAGAAAGGTCATCATCTCTACCGACGACACCTACAATGTCATCGCAAATACTCCCAGCCTTTTGTAGTCTTTAAAAACAGCTTATAAATAACTTGTCAAAAATAAGTACAGCTATTTGTAACCAGTTTACATTACTGCAAATCTAGATTTTGTCTAACGGTTAGCAATCTATTGACCTATGTACATACCTAACAACTGTGCAGTTGACATCGAGCACCTTCTGTTCTGAAGTTGAACGCTTACTAAGAATTACACTTTTTAAACATATTTCTCTAAACTAAGCACTAGGTGTTTCTGCATCTGGGCAAAACCGTTGTCTAAACTGACAATCACTTGCAAATATTGCAAGAAAACAGATTTTACTTGCGTGATCTGCGGCGAAGAAAAAAGCGTAAAGAGCTTTTCGTCTGTTAGAAAAACTTTTCCAAAAAATTTTTCATACATAGAGTCTATTTCAATCTATTTTTGAATAACTACTGGTTGTACTGCACCAGTATTACTTCACTAAGCTTCTTCGAAAACAATAAAACCAAGAAAAATTGCCTTATTAAAATGCACAGATATACCGGAAAATAATGTTACGTCACACAAAAACTTTACCATAAAAATAGCTTTTAATAAATTTATGAGCTAGATTTACAAAGGCAGTTTTGGAGTAACAAAAAAAGACGCTCTTATATGTTAATTAACATATAGCGGAGCTTCTTGCTTTTCGGAGTTACCATCATCATGAACTCTTTTTGGGGACGGGGTAAAGGAATTCTGCATTCCTGCTTTTGCGATAATCTATCGGTTAATTGCCATTGAGATTTCCGTTAATAAATTTTTGGGCAATGGTGTTGAAAGCGCTGTGCCCTGGGCAACTTCGCTATTTGCTCTTGTCTTGATGCGGCTCTCCTTCTACTTGTGGCGAACGTTTATCAAGGTTTTTTTCACAAAAATCTTGTTGGTGGTACAGAATTTTAATATAGCTTCGAAAAAAGCTGTTTGAGCCATAAGCTTTTCGTGACGCTCTCATCAGTGGCGGTATCGCGTCAAAAGGGAAGATCTAAAGTGAATAAGTCTTTTATGTGAATAATTTGGATGTTGCGTAATCAAGACAAGCCAATGATAGCGTTTGTATTGCAAAGCGCGCGAAAGAAAGATTTCGCAATTGCGAAAGTTAAAGAAGGCGCAGCAGGAGCCCAAATGCCACGATTATCGAAAGAGCTTGAGAGTGTAAACAAACTCTTTCTGTCTGCATAACACCGGGCGTCGGGTCTTGATATAAGTAGCCTCTAAAAGATTAAGATGGAAAGAGCTGCGCGCTGCGGCGAGGATTGAAAACCGCTTATCATCATAGTTTAATGCGCATCGATCATTATCTAAAAGATGCTGACTAACGGCGGAGTCACAATCCGGTTTGGTGTCGGTTCGTTTGCACGATCTGTATCTGTGTCCACACAGATCGTGCAAACGAACCGACACCAAACCGGATTGTGACTCCGCCATCGGTCAGCATCTTTTAGATAATGATCGATAATCGTGGCATTTGGGCTCCTGCTGCGCCTTCTCTAACTTTCGCAATTGCGAAATCTTTCTTTCGCGCGCTTTGCAATGCAAACGCTATCATTGGCTTGTCTTGATTACGCAACATCCAAATTATTCACATAAAAGACTTATTCACTTTAGATCTTCCCTTTTGACGCGATACCGCCACTGATGAGAGCGTCACGAAAAGCTTATGGCTCAAACAGCTTTTTTCAAAGCTATATTAAGGTTTTTTTCAGTACACAGCAACTTCTTCACTAAATATCAACTACGATCGAGAGCTCACCAAAGGAAAAAGCCTTTGGCTTTGCCTTTTCTGCCACGTAGGAGTTTGCGTAACAGTCTAAAGCAGCGGCTCTTAACCCTTTTGGTACCGCGCCTCCCTTGAGCGATGGTTCACCGCTTTACGCCCAGACCCTTGTAAATTAAAACAAAAGTAGTGTTTCATTTGCATTTCATCAATATACTTTATTTCCTGCCATTTTGATTATCTAAGTTTATTACTTAGCTACGCAAGCGCTGCAACATGATAAAAACATAAACTTAGTCAATTGTAAGATTAGGTCTATTCTAGATTGCTTTACGAAGTTTACATATACCGCTCTACCACTTTAACAAACTGACTAATAGCTGCTCTAATTCATTCAGATTTTCACTGACTGAATTTAACATAACATGATAGGCTACAGTCTGCTCTACAATGTAGATTTGCAATTGCTAAATTATAAAAAAGGAAGTAAACACGATTGATAATTAAGTTGTCTTATTACGAAGTCCTAATAATTTAGTTGTTTTATGACATCATACATTATTCAGTTTACGAAACAGGATTACCATATAATGGTAGGCTTCAATTACCGTATTTTCCGGACTATAAGCCGCACCAGATTATAAGCCGCACCTCACCAATTTTTCCCAGAAAAAAACAGTAACGTATAAGCCGCACCGGACTATAAGCCGCATTTTTAAAGCTAGAGAAATATTCAAGCATTTTATAACTTGTTATGAAAATTATGACGAAACAAGACTATCTATTAGCAAATGGAAACTTAAAACATGAATTGAATGGACTGGTGTTCCTAGCCATTACTAGATTCAGGTTTTTTAAAATTTTCTGGTTTTAAAAAATTTTAAGATTTTAAACGTTAACTTATAAGCCGCACCTGACTACAAGCCGCACCCCTTAAATGAAAACACATTTCAAGTTTTTAAGTGCGGCTTATAGTCCGGAAAATACGGTACTCACAATAATATCTCAGACAGAACTTAAGCACTGACAACCATACAATAGGCAAGAAAACGTAAATCTCAAAATTAATGAAGTATTTGTTGTAAAACTTGTTAGGGCTCGCGCCCTCTTGAAAATTTACGCACGTCCTCCAGGCGAGGCGTGTCCCCCCGGTAAAGAACAACTGGTCTAAAGTTAAACTGCCATTTCACTATACAGCACAGTTGTGGTGTAACTCTAGTAAAAAAAATCATCACTGGAAAAAATTATGTACTGCAGATCCTCTTTACTTGCTGCTGTTGTTGTGATTACCCCTCCTCTTCCTAGGGATGGAGGTACGGCACAAACCGCAATCCAGGTTCACACCGTCAATCTAATTGAATTAGCTAGAGAAAAGGTGGCAGCCTATAATGAATGACTGGCAACAGCAAGGCGGACTGCCATTAGTGGGTACCTAATAGTCGCCTCTTACGACTTGCAGGGTGAGCAGCTTTACAATTGTAACCCGGTGAAGCACGGGTACGCCACCTGTCTGCTTCATAAAGATGGAGGCATCCCGTTAAGTGCCTTGCTCAAAGACGCAACGAGCAAGCTTGCCAGCTTGTTCTTCACACTATCACTTTTTTTATGCTGAGAGTTAAGCAAGGAAGCTGTGAATACCACTTTTTAAACTCTTTTGGTATTACTTGACTTAGGAAATGAACTCCAGGTCTGGCGACTGCGAAGCGAACGCTCTAACCATTACACTATCGCGCCGGTGTTCTTTTATTTCATCGTATCCAGCTATTTAGTTTCATTTGCGTACTATTAAAGCCTAAATTCATTAGGCAAGCTTGTCATTTGCCTCTGTTGTGAAGCCTAAGAACTTTTGATTGCTGCATTTGACAAAAGCTCATATTACACTTTGTTCTCTAGGAAATATCATAACTGGCAACCTGTCAAAAAACCAAAAACCAACAAGCTCAAACGTTATGTCAAAATACATGATACTACTACTATAGCTGCTGCTCAGGCTATATGGTTTGGGATAGGGAAATTCACGACAAATAGCCGCAAACTCAGTCGCTAAATCAAGTGTCCACAAAGTGATGATGTTGAGATACGAAATTTTATTACAGCTCCGATATCCAAAATGACCACATGGTATATTTGATAGGGCGACAGGTTTTCTAAAACACAATGCAAGTGTAAACAAACAGCTACGATAAACACTTAACTAACTTCATAATGTAAACATATTAAAAATAGGGATTTCGATGCAAATTCGAAGATCAAAAACGGCGTTGCGACGGTGTAACATATGTTGTGATGGAAAATTTACAAATACTACGTCGCAAGCCAACAATTCACATTCAAACTTACTAAGTACATGCAAGATACATACAAACTTACTGAACTATTTGAGGTCCCACGCAAATTATTAATTTTCAAGATTGTCGTCAGCAGCAAAACACTGTTATTTCCTCTGGTTCAAACTTTTTACAGAACCGAAGAACTACGCTCTTAGGCCTTATATACGGTAGCAACAGCCAATCAAAATTCACGATACAGGCCACGTGTAGTAAATTTTCTAGAATAATCAAGCCGGAATTTCTCAGATCTTGTTCTATAGATTCCAATTGTCGCATTTCGCAAGTTAAACAGTAGGATCACAGTTTCGAAATTAAGTGGTGCGTAGAGCGAAAAGTAAAGACACGATTAGATTGTCTGGTGGCAGAACAAAGCATTCAATTGTTACGTATGTCCAAATTTGATGAAGGCAGTTACGGGGGTTCGTCTTTGTGCAAATAAATACTCCTAAAACAAAGCGAACAGACAAACGGCGAAATAGTTAATTAGTACATTCGGTTTTTCTTTATAGTTAAAAACAAATATCCAACAGCTGGCAGACAGTTTTGGACCACATAAACTAAAGGTCTCCAGCAGAGTGAAAATCAAGCATTGAATTCGAGCAAACAGCACATTTGCCAAAATAAAAATTTAAGAAATGTTCGATCCGTGACAACTACCACAAAGTAATTGTATTCGTACGCAGCATTAGTCAGCAATTTCGCTGGTCTAAATTCAAGGAAAGCACTGCTTACTGCACCTCGTATGAAGAGTCGCCGCCGGCTTTTATTCCTTAGCTTCGCTTCTTCGCTAACAGCTGTCACTCATTTTATTGAGTCTACACTCGTAAGCTGATCATTGGCCAATTTACACTCTGTCGGTAAAAAGAAACGGACACCAATGAGATGCGCAATAATAGTTTGTTATGGCAGAAATATAAATGTGTTGTTTGAATTCCATATGATTTTGTGTGCATTTTTGATTCTTTTACCAGCACCGTGGTGAGGTGATTAAAGCCGCCGCTTCGCTGGCGGTAGACCTAAGTCCAATTTTCTTGTTGAGTTATAGCAACGATTTTGAAAACGGTATTCACAGCTTTGATACTAGAACCTCAGCACAACAGGTGTGGTGTTGAAAAAAAGCTGGCAAGTTTGCTTGTCGTGCACTTGAAAAAGACACTAAACAAGACTCCTCCATTTTTATGTGGCAGACAGTTGATAAGGCCGAGCGGTATGCCCGTCGCTATGGCCCAGTCCGACTAGAGATAAAAACAGAGCAACAACTCATAAACTCATGTGTGTGAATGAAAACAATAATTTTAATTTCATTTTTGATGTAAGAAAAATATTGTTACTTTCTTATGCTTTTAACAAGGAATTCTCCAAATTAAAAAAGGTATTTGCTTGAATTCCTGTGAATCCCTTGAAAATGATCACTGAATACTGCCACTATTTCTAATGCTACTGCAAATACTGGTACTACTGCTATTGCTATTGCAACTACTGCTATTACTACTACTACTAGTACTGCTATCTATATTAAATGGTGTATTGCAAGGGATACCGGTTTTTGGAAAGTTATGTTTTGGAAAATCAAATGTTGCAAATCTTTTTAGACAACTTTTTGATACGTTAAAAAACTGGCAAATCCTGTGATTTTGGTGGGACTAATATATTACATAATGAAGTTGCAGGTGTATATTTTTCGTGTGTAAACTTTCACAAGCGTTAAAACAATTTCCTCTATTAGCAGCTCTAAACAATCGTACTTATACAATTACGAGATAATATTGTGCAAGCCGATAAGGCAAGCTAAGCTGTTTTCAAATCATGTGTTTCCGTTGTTTGAACTGATTGATTTATGTTTGCGTCATGCTTTCGCTACTATTACGCCTTTTCTAAAACACTTAAATTTTTTTAATATTCTGGTAAATATAGCAAACAGGAAAATGTGTAAACTGTTTTTGACACAAGAACAAAACAATATTACGACGTGACAAGCCTACGCTCTTTTGTTCACGCGCGGTACTATCATCGTAGCAGGGTTGTGCTGTTTTTTCATGAAAAGGCAGCACCTGAAAGATTTATAAAAACGATAGTTTTCAATCTTACTTTTGAAGCGATCAAAATTTTCCAAAAATTAATTTTTGTAAAACCTCGCGAATCAAGGATATGTTAAAATACCTGAAGGTATGTGGTGAAGACTTTTCGTGGCTACATAAAATGGATGCTTTGAAGTTTGTACTTCTTGATATTATCCTTTGGCAGATCTTTTGATAAACCAAACAGAAATCTAAAACAGTAGTTTATTGAACTTAATTAAATTAACATAAGAAAAACTAACATAACTATAAGACACCGAAGCTTGTCGTCAGGACAAAATAAATCTGTAAATCCAAAGTTAAATTTAATATTATGGTACTGGAAGCGGACATTTAAAACACTTGCGGAAGTTAATAGGAGCGATCTGTTTTACTTGTAGGATTTACCGGTATCCAATCAGTAAAAAGTAGCATCAGAATGAAGAGATCCGCCATCTCGACCTTTATCAATTTGCGCTTGTTACTTCAATATTATAAATTACTCTTAATACGCTGTCTAGTGCAGCGGTGATTGTAAAATATTTTTGCTGTAAACCTTCTGTTGTGTTTTGTGGAGTTTTGCTAGGTTCAACAATACAGTTTTGCTTACGCGTAATCAACGCGTAGTCACTGTACATCAAGCTGATGAAGTCTTAGAAGTCTGTTTGCCAATTGGCTCTATTACTTCAGTCTTTGACACATCTTACAATTTAGAAATCAGAAAATTTTACTCTAAAATGATCACCCACATCATACCGTACCATACAGCACATCTATTACATCATGTTTATAACCCGCGACCGACTTCGATCTTATTGGGTCTGATTAGGCGGGCGTAAAAAACACTCAATATTAAACAGGCTGAATAAAAGCAAATTTGCCATTGTATGCAAGAAAAATGACGCAATACAAAAAATATAATACAGCAATATCTACATCATGGGGGCCCGATTTAAGGACACACATTATATGGACAACAAGTCACATCGGTAAGCGTTAAAGGGATGTAGGATCATTGTTAAAACTTTATCATTTTACAAAAAATAAAGATTGCTTGTTGCTAGGTAGCAATTTTCTACCTAGCTTTTTTATAAAAATGCTACATAACAACCAACAACCTCTATATTTTGCAAAACTTGAAATCATGTAGAGGAACTTGAGATATTAGGCAAATCTAGACCCGCTGTGGTTTATAGGCGAAATCAAAACACGTTTGAATGGAAAAGGATCAAATGTTCACAGAAAAATTAATAATTTTGAAAGAGAAAGTTTGACCAAAACCATATCTTTATCCAAGAGTGATTACTACTTTATTTACACTAGACCAACTCTTTGAGCCTATTGTAAAAATGGTTTGAATTGTCCAAGTCTTTGTGATTTTTTTGAAGCAGATTGGGTGCTGCTAACATTGTATTGAATTGCTTTTTTTACTGCAAGCAGCAGGATGTTTAACAAGGACCTCCGGCTGCTACTTGAAATTTCGTATTTGAGCAAAAGCGACCTTTATTTTTTATAAAGCTTTCATCTCAAATTGAGATTGCAATAAAAGTTTTCGGCCCTATTTTCCATATTTTCAAAATTTCAGAGAAAGCAGGAAAACCCAGATCTGTCTTTGGATGACAAAGTGAAGTCTTGACGAAGATCAGTCAATGTGATACCATTATGTAGTATTAGAGGTAATATCTGACTAGGGTGGATTTCGAATGCATTATATTCACTAGCTATACTGGGGTGTAAGCTTACTTATTGCAAGTGGACGTTTTAACTGGCAAAACCGCCTAGGCCAGATTGATCAAGCGGTTCATGTCTTTCTGTAGTTCTGCAGGAGAAGTTAATCACTTTAATTACTCGTTACGTAACTAAATACATATTTGTGATTCTTGGTGTTCAACGGAGGAGGTCAAATAACCGACCACTTGCAGTTAAGTGGTTGCGTCATTGAAATAAAAACAATCCAATCTAATAATGTTTGAAAGGTCGTGATTTGGCGGGTGTTGTTAACCATGGCTTATTTAGCTAAATCAAGTATGTAAAACTCACGACTTAAAAGGGCCACTGCAGCCAAACATATTTCCGCAGACCGCATGCCTACAATGTTACTTGCGTTCATCGTTGAGGGACAATGAGGCACAACTCAGGCCACTTTTGGGTCGTTCAGTAATATATGATGTTGGGTTTAGTGTCAATTGCGGCGAGAACATTAGAGGTTGGTAAAGTATTAGATGAGGGGTTTGTATGAGTTTTGTCTACGCTACCAAAGGTCGATAGAATGTCATTTGGAGTTGGTGATATAAGACTAATCCAGACTTGTCAAAAGTTTTGTGATATGAGTTATATCATATTGCGTAATGGTTACGCAATAATTTGTATTTATGGTCATAAAATTGTGTAATGCACATAGTTGAATTATTCGGGGTAGTCTCTACAAGCAGAAGTTAGTGTGACGTTATTACGTTTTGTGACGTTATAAAACATGTTGGTAAATTGTGAGGCTGACTCTTTGCCTGATGCTGTACCAAAAAGCATAAGCCACCCGTTCCTTTGTCGTTCTGTTCTAAAGCTGCATATGCGTAGCGACAATACGCGTATGTAGTCTTTTAGTAAGAATTGACCTGAGAAAAAGCATGCAACCCCGCAGAAAATAGATGTAGCATTTATTACTTAGGCGCTAATAATCGAGTTGTTGTTTTTCCTCGGAGAAGTCTTGAAGAATTGGAAACCCAACAAACACCCTTAACGAACGAAAGTCGTGGCTTTGCTAATGGGAAATCTATCTTAAATCTTGTTCCGACATACAGCAGAAACGAAAGTCTATGTACTGCTCTTGTTCTGGGCAACAAATCAAGACAATTCTGCATGTGAGATTCAAAAAAACAGCGAGGTCATAAAGGAAGAAAAATTTCCCGACGGTTCTCAGCTACGCTTTACTGTGGAATACTTGCCGGCGTCGCGACGTCAAGTCCCGTGTCTTGCCAACAACTATTAAGGTCTAAAAGTCCAAAACAATGATATCTGTTACCTGGCACCGGAAAATCGCCCTGAGTTGATCAGTTTCCTTAAGCTCTTAAAGGAGCCAGGTCCAGCGAAAAAGCGTAAAATTGATTTTGTCTCACTATGAAAAGTTTTGTAAAAAACCAACTGCACGCCTCATGATTAATTGGTCGCTAGCTTCTTAAGAAGCGAGAAGATATACCTGGATGCTAAAAGCCACAAATCGTCGCCATTTCAAAAAAGAATCCTCCTAACCGCTGTACAAATCGAATGGTGTTTCAAACTACCGCATCGAGAAAAATCAGACTTTTTAGGGCTTGTAGGCTTGTATTGCGCTATTCATGTTTTGATTGTGTTTATTGTAAATAAAAACAATATGAACAATGAACGTTGCGGTAAATCACCCGTAAACTCAGACACACGACAATTGCTTTTAGTTAAATTTGATGTAAACACAAAAATAACAGCGTGGAAAGGAAAGGCGCAACAAAGAAATAGAATGAATACACAAAACAATAATCACAAACCGTCGAAAATAGGCTTTGTATAGTTTTGTGGTTGTAATTCCTGTCCAGTGAAAAGCGATCCATGTAAGTTTCTAGACCAAAATTTGCAGGAGGCGGTTCGTAGCTGTTAAAGTATTTTTCTCTTCAGTTCTTATCAAAGCATATAGCTACCAAGAGCTCTCCGTTTCGATTTTTAAAATCAAAATTAACAATGCAAGCAAAAGGATAAGGAGGCAGCTCTACTTCGTCTAAGGCGCAAACTTTTTTGAATATTTTTTTGCTACGAGGGTCTTTTTTTAACAAAAGCTCGATTTCTAAAACGTTAATACTTTATAGTCAAAAGCTGCATTCTGATTCTGGTCTATTTATTTTCGATTATCGTTTTCAGCAAGCACCACTACAGTCAGCGTCAGCGCTAGAGGGTTGGCAAAATGAATTTCAATTTGTATGTTGCTGTGTTTGATCAACTTGAATCCAGTTTCTGTGTCATATCAAAAGCTAATACGACAAAACTTTTCTTGAACTGTTCTCGCAAAATGTCATTGCCAGTGCCGCAATAATATCAACCAGTTTGGACGACTAAAGTCCGATTGCAAAGGTTTCGAAGAAATCCACGCGACACTGTCAGGATAAAGCGTAATAAAATTTATTGATTATGTTTGGAATTGCAAGGTGATTTTTGAATTGCATCGTTGTATGCGTCATTGCCAACTAGCATGACCACAATTCATGTTGATAATTGACCCACAAACAAATCGTTTTTATTAACACTGCGGCTTCCAGTTGGTAAGGTAAAGCACTTTATTTCAACACACCTTTGGGATATTTTGCTGTAGCTTATCGCAAAGCTTTCTTATGAGCGAGCTGTATGGATGCATTTGGCTTTACCTTGCGTACAAACAGTGTCACTTTTTTCAAAAATACTTTGCAGTCGACTAGAGTTGCGTAGCCATGCAAGGAAAAATTATCATTTGATTGAATCAATCGCAAACGAACTTCAATGCCGTTTGACAAATACCAGTTTTGAAATAGAAGATCCACGTTGAATCTACCTATCACATCAATTTCCCTATTTTGAGCAGCCAGTACTTTGCGTTGGGTGTATCCTGAGTCGTTGGCAGCTCTGGTGTCAAAGTGACTTGCGGTGTTCAAACACAGCATTTCCTGAGTTGTGTAATACAGGAAAGAGAGCTAGCACAGTCCGCAAGGTGTAGTGACGGAGTCGTGTGTGCTCACTAGATACACCCGACATAAGCAGCTCGAGCATTCTGTATCGTGAGGAAGTGATTACGAGGATCGCCGCTCCTCTTCAACCATTGAATGAACGCCCTCCTCCTCTTCTTCAACCAGCGGATAAACGTCCTTTTCCCACAGCCAATTGTCCTCCCACCGCTGGCCATCCTTCAATGCAGTATCCATAGACTGACTGTCCTGCTGGTCCTCCATAGACAATCGTGTGTCACCATACATAGCAGCTCGCAGTGGCATCAACGATGCGCTTCCTGTTAAGCTAATTGGTCAGTGTTGGACGCTTCTACAATATCCTTTTCGAGTTCGATCTCGAAGGGGTATATCACCGGGCAGAACCCCTCGTCAGCGACCCAAAACTAGCCAAACTGTGCGAGAAGGAATGGACCGACAGAACCCTAAATCTTATCTCCAGTATTAGAGCAAATTTCGCACGAGTAAAATAATTGAAAGAGTTAGCAGATCTAATTTAGCTAACTTAAAAGTACTATTTATCCCTTCGGATAAATTTACGGAATTCTAGATTGTAACATAGAAAAGGCAGTAATATCCAAAACGCCATTTTTGGGATTTCAACATAGCAGCCTCTGTGAAATTTTAATTAAAAAATTAATTTCAAATACCATTTCACAAAGAAATCATTTAAAAAATGGTTGCAGGGATTCATAGCCCGTTAACTCCATTAAGTAAAAAGTTGCTCTATAGAGCATACATAAAAACAAAATAATAGATTGTTCAGCAATTAAAGCACAAAAACGCAATTAGCATTGTTAAAACTCATCGTTTCAAACAAAAAAGTGAATAAATAAAATCAGAGCCTTTTACGATTTTTGTCTTTCTCCAATTGTTTTGATCATTCTAACTCATAACAGATGCAATAAGTGATATATCGCGGAAAGTATGTTCCATCTTATACGAACCACTTTTACAAAACGCAGGCAGTTACTGGAAATTTGGCCCTACTGATAATAGATTTACGATGGTGCATTTGAGAAAAGATAGCCACAATTCTTTCATCCCGGTACTTTTTCTTATCCGCAACACCCTGCATCACCCACCAAGACCAATTTATCGACTAGCAAATTCTTTGCTAACTCCGGCCATTTATTCCTCCTTGCAAAGTAGACAAGCAAAAAGCCATTCAATTTTTCAAAAATCTTTCCACTAGTGCAACACCAAACCGATAATCCCTTCTCAATTGGTCTCGGTCGTGAGCATTTTTCACAGGGACGTAAGAGTCAAAACTATGAACAAGTAGCGAGGCCTGAGACTCAAATGTAAAATCTCATGGCTTTTCAATCAATGCAGTGATAGGGCATTCATTAGCCACAGGTAGAGCGTTGCAGCCAAATGTAATGAGTTCCATCGAAGTTCGCCTTTTGTGCGAATTGAGACCACTGATGGCATCCCAGCAACAGGGAAATCAACAGTCACTTGGCTAACCGGTCTAGTCTTTTCCAGAGTAAATTGCCGCTACTCACTTATGTAAAGCTTGACAGGTGCATGGCCATTCACAATCCAAAGTTTTCTTCTAGTGCAGAGAAGTGTATGCTGCACTCTTATGACAACTGTTAGCATGGTACTACAACGCCACTAATCTTGTAGGGGCACTCCTAGAAGGAAGAATGAGGGGGTGTTTATTTCCTCCATCACCTCAGGTGAGTTGCTTTAACAGCCCTTAACACATCATAGACATCTCTATCCGCACACGGCCTAAATCTGTACAAAGAACACAATTCTTTTCAGAAACACGAATGCTGCACCTATCAAGGACCTTTGTCAACGTCTAAGTAGAGTCGCTTTTCAAAAAACGCATTGTTTGGCCATAATGTTTTTTCTATTCAAAACCCATATTTTTAATCAAGGCTTTGTCCAAAATCACCCGTGTCCAATTTTGGTCAAACAAACTTTTAATTTTTGACTTTGCAGCAAGATACTTAAAGATCTGAGGCAGATATGCTACCCGTTTCGTCACAATATAAAAAGATGGTGAAGATTCAATCGTTCTATCTATAAAACTTTCTTTTGGGAAGCACAGTTCTATATTATCTTGCGAACTCGCAAATCGATTCACAAAGACACTCGGGCTCTCACAGATCGGAACTTTTCTTCCCTGTTTCAAAAACTCGGGTTCACCAAACCACAATTTTTGGGTCTCAAGTTTTTTAACACCATTTTGACGAGAAGCAACATCGGTGGGTTCAAACTTGTGGAACAATAACTTCGACTCTCGGGCTCAGAATGCAGTCAAATTGTTTCAATCCGACGTGAAATAAAGCTGTCCAAGCGTAATTCTTTGTTTTCTTTCGATCGCAAGACATTACCTGAATCAGAACAAAAATATAGTTTACAGGTAGGCAATTCATACGTATCAAAGCCTGCTTAAACAATTCAGTGTCACAGCCACCACCACCTCCTTACGTGCAATAGGCTAAGATTTTGGATGCCTTAAGGCCATTTTACTCCTGCCAAAAACAATTGACACTGTAGCGATTCCGTTTACAAGCCTACAAACAGGCACAACTGAGCCATATGAACAATTTAAAGCATCCCAAAAACTGTGCAATAAGTAAATCATGTTATCCAGGGGAGACACGGAAATCAAATCTCCAACATGATATCTTGCGAAAAAATATCCAACAAAGAATCTAGTGACTAAAATCATGTCTTCCTCTCCTCAAAAATAGACTAAGACACATTATCGTTCCAATTATGTTTTTCAATAGCCAAACTCTGTATTATCAACCAAGCTTTCACAAAGAAAGGAGAGAAAATTTCTAAAGGATCAAAGATTTACCCAATTGACTCAACATAGGCCAGCCAGTGAATATCTTCAAAGGTGTCAACGAGCTCATTATTCGCAAACGGTCTTCTCCTGTCTCCCAGACAGAGCTTAGTGCTTTAGCAATAGGCAAACCAACTCCACACTCTTTAGACAAGACAAAATCACGCATTTCAGATACTAAAACTTCCTTATCCTAATCTGTCAAAACAGAGAATGCTTCTCGATTTGCTCTCCATTTCATCAATTTAATGCTGCAATACACAACGTTATTACATGCACCACCAACCATAATACTTTATAAGACTTCGTCAATAAAAGTTGTCTTTACGAAAAAATACACAACAATCTTGCATATCGACCTCAGTAAAATATAGGCCCCCACCAAGAAAAGGGATTTTTGTGCTGAATTGAACGACGTTGTTGCAAATTGATCGTACTAAAGTATAAGTCGCAATCTTCAAAATTTAATTTGATGCTCAATACACAACGTTATTTTATGTAGACCTTGCCGGATCATAAGCTCTCAAGACGAAAAGGGATCATTAAAATAAAATACACAACGTTATTGAAAATAGGCCCTACTAATTTAATAGCCCTCACCAACGAAAGTAATCTTCACGCTGAAATTCTCAACGTTATCGCATATTAATCTATAGATGCCACTGAAGTATAAGCACCCACTAAGATAAAATAATTTTTTGCTGAAATACTTAACGTTATTTCATACAAAATCAATGAAAGTATAAACCCCCATGAAGGAAACGAGTTTATGCTGAAGTACCAAACGTAATAGTATGTTGACCTTACTAAGAAATGAGCCCACGCGTGCTTCAACCAAGTTAGAATAGTTAAAACCGTCCATCCAGCAAGTCGTAGAAGCTGACTAATGGGAAACCATGCTCGGGTAGAGATAATCCATGGATAAAACATACGACCTGTGATTGCGAAGGCATGCATTATAATACTGGAAAATAATACTTTCAAATGCTGGTGATGGGATGCATCCTTCTTTCTCCCTTGAATACCATACTGATTGGAATTGTATTCCTTAATTAGCCGCTCTTTTCAATTTTCAATGGTGTGATAATTATTATTCAAAGTTTGTGCCCGAAAATGTGTTCTAACAAACTGCGTCTATGGACCCAAACCACGTGCAGATGACATATAGTCAACAAATTGATACAAAAAAAACAACAAACAACTGGGCTACACCTCTTCATTGGCTTGCTTCAACAACCACGTGACATTGATGTAATCTAAGTCCTATTATTGTTCACTTATATCTTCCTTACTTTCATGAGAATTCTCGAAAAACAATGGAGTTGTTATTTTTGGATTTGCAGGACCAAAAGAGTGGAGGTAGATATTGGACAATTATTTAGAGATTCAGGAATTTTACATTTTGCTTGGATTGCTTGTTTTATTTGTAACAATTTACTGGTTGTATGATTATTTACAAACGCTATATATTTCCACATCAAAATTTCTTGTCTTTAAGTGGGCTTATACTTTTGTTAAGTCAATATGCAATAACGTTTTGTGTTTCCACAAAATATTGTGTTTTCCTGTTGGGGCTTATACATTAATAAGATCAATGTGCGATAACTTCGTGTAATTTAGCATAAGCTCTCTCTTGTATTTTAATTAAGTTTGCGCAGAATCGCGTTTTCTATTTCAGCATCAAGTTTGATTTTTTGTAGGGGGTTATACTTTAGTAAATTTCAGGGGCATACGCAGAAATTTGTTGAGGGGGTGAGGTGAAAATGCCTGTTTGCAAATTCCACAATACAGTCAGGGTGAAGACCTTTTTCTTAAAAATCAATATTCTCAGAGCTATATCAGGGGACTTATTTGTTATTGTTACCAGCATTATGGCAAAAAATAACATTTTACGTCTTTCTGAGGCAAGGGGCACATAGGCACCCCCTCCATACGCCACTAAAAGATTCGCTATGCAAGATTATTGCATATTTTTTTGCAAAGATCATTTTTATTGATGAAGGCTTATAAAATTTTATGGCTGGGGGTGCATGCAATAACGTTGGGTACTGCAGCATTAAATTGGTGAAATGGAGGGAGAATCGAGAAGCACTTTCCATTTTGTTGAGTATTTCAGCATTGAGTTGCATTTTCTTCGTGGGGGTTTGTATTTTAGTAGGATCCATATATAATGACGTTTTGTATTTTACAAAATGTTATGCTTTTTGTTGAGGGTCCATACTTTAATCGAGTCAACAAAAAGTAACGTGGCGTAATCAAGCATCAAGGTCCCTTCTACTGTTGAGAGCTCATACTTTATTGGATTATATGAGTGTATGCTCGTATATGCAGTAACGATGTGTATTTCACCAAAACGATCCCTTTTCTTATAAGAGGCTTATATTTTTGTGAGTGTGTTTTAGGAATGGCGCTGTGTATTTCAGCACAAAATTGCTTTTCTTTGTTGAAGGCTTATGCTTAGGGAGTAATGTAATGCCCCAATGCTGTTTTGTATTACATAAATCGCGTACTCTGGGTGGTGCTGGTTTCATTGGGACGTTATTTTGTAGTGGTGATGTCATTAATTTTATCATGAGCTTTATCATGACACCAAGATGACTACAGTACTTAACAGTTATTTGTTTCATGTTTTGCAACCAGCAATTTTGATAAGAAATAATTTTACTGCAATGATACTGATTTTTCAAAAAGCGTATGTGCTACTAATGTAATTGTGATATTGTTGCTTCCATATGACTCCCATTTGGAGGAAGCTATTGATTTTTTTAAGTTTCGTATTAATTTAAGTGATAGTTTTGAAGTTGAAACAATTTTTCTTAGTGAAACAGCACAGACGCTACATTACACCCAATTGAAGATGATGATCAATCGTTGCGACTTTTATGTTTTTTGCGAGCAGTATTTTTGGAGCAAAAAGTATCTGTTTTACATATCTTTGGAGTTGTGGTTATGACGTTGTTTCGATGTCATACACCCCTTACAACACCTAATTTAAGACGATGATCAATCACGTTGAGTTTCCCGATTTTGTAACCAGTACTTTTGAATTAAGGACTTTGTTACTAAATAGGTACTCTGAAAGTAATTAATTTTGTTACGAATATGACTTCATTACAACGTCACAGACTTACTTCTTACCGCCCCCATTTGGGGCGATGATCAATCATTCTGAGTTTTCTGTTTTTGCAACTCATGATTTATGGGTTTTAGCACTTTTTTACCAAAAACTGTATCCATTTGACACAATTTTTGTTATGAATATGACGCCATTGCACCGTCACAGATTTCTTACTACCCCCACTTTAAAAGATGATCAATCATTCCGAGTTTCCAGTTTTTGCAATCCAGTATTTTCGATTTTGACGTCTCTTTACTAAAAAAGTATCCATTTACACAAATTTCGATATAATTAAGAAGTGATTTTGACGTCACAGGCCCCTTGCCGCATTCACTTGAGGCTGATAATCAAATACTCTATGTATTATGTCTTTGCAACCACTGTTTTTAAATTTCACACTTTTTAAGTAAAAAGGTACCAGTTTCAAACATATTTGGATTTGATTATGTCGTCATTTTGACGTCACAAACTATTTACTACCCCCATCTGGGAAAGATATTCAATCATTCCAGGTTTCATGCTTTGCTACTATTACTTTTGATTTTAACACCTTGTTACTAAAACGATGCCCATTTTACACAAATTTTGGATATGCTTATGACGTCGTAGACTTCTTACTACCTTCACTTTGGGGCGATATGATCAATTGTTCCAAATTCCTGGGCGATAGATCATTGTTTATAAAATCTAAATTTGGGGAAGAAGCAGTAGAAAAAATAGGTAAGTCTACGCAACTGCAAAGTCACCAAATTTACAATCGTACCGACGGAGGTGAATATTTCCTTGAAAATGGGTTATTAGGCCAAAGGGTTGTCGAACGAAAGAAGTATAGGTATCGAATTGACAAATTTTGGTTAGGAGGGTCATAGGTCAATATTGACGCATTATCATTTGAGATATAGGCCTGCTTTTTGTTGAAAATCAGCTTTCTGAAGTCCAATCTTCTAAACAATTTTTTTTTGAGACAAATACCAAAAAATAAGTTCACAAAACCTAGAGAGAGGAAGGCTGTAGAAAGAATGCACCCCCCTTTATTCCCCCTGAATCTGTCTATTAGGTTTAGCCCTTTTGCTCTATTTTAGGAGCAAGTCACATTAGAACAGTTAAGGAACTTAGTGTCACAATATAACTGTGAGGATGTTTGCACCAAGTTGTGAAATAAGCGTATCTTAAAATAATTTGTTTTTGTAATCGCAAAACTAAAGCCATTTCGGCGCACAACACCAAATTTAACTTTTAAGCCCCAGTAGTTATTAAATAAACAAATAAATTTTGTAAAGTGACTGAGTTTGTTAGCAAGTCGATTCCGGCAGAACCAGCAAATGATTAAATAAAACAAGTAATTAACAAAAGTAACCAGCGCAATCAATACAAGCTCCTAAGAGTACTTGGAACAAGAAAAGCATCAGACCCTTTTTGCACAAGACATTTCATTTTGATTAGATCAGTATTTTTCAAAATATTAAGCGTTTGGAAAGTCTGTACCTAGTTTTTCAAATGCTGCTAAATCTCATTCGATTACAATTAAAATATTGAGTATAACCAGACAGAAAAACCTGTGTTTTGTTATCACACAAACTCGATCTCCACACATATGCTTGGCTTCACGGTTAATGCACATTGACAAAATCATTTTTGTCTGAATGTTTAAATCAAAACTCAAGGGAACTTTTGAAACTCATTGAAGTCCTGCAAATGCTCCGCGGAATTCCGGTTGAAGAGATTTGGATTAGATCACAAAATCACGTCCAATGCTTACCAAAAAACGTAGTTCTTTTCAGTTTGTTTCTACTTTTGTTTTGCTAATGTTGTTATCAGTGCCATTTTTTGTACGACCCAGCGACTGTGCACAACACGTATGAAGGTAGAATATGCTGCTGTGTCGAATGTTAAACTATTTTTAACTATCATTTAATAATTTAACACGTAAGTTTTAGCGTTTTGCTGATCAAAAACAAAAACTTAGGCTATGTTAGATATTCGTAAAGTCTCTTCCCAAGCGTTACTAACCGGATTTAATTGCCTTATCGATAAAAGAGATAGCAATGTTTGTTTTAAATCAGTGATTCTCAACCACTGTGCCGCGGCACTTTTGTGTGCCGCGAAATTATAAAAGTGTACCGCCAAATTTTAGATATGTAATTTAAAATTATTATCATGAAATATTTTACGCAGTGTGTTATAGGTAAGTAAATAATTTTTAAACTTATCTTTTTCTATGTGTGCCACCAAATTTTGAAATCGTTAAAAGTGTGCCACAACAAAAAAAGGGTTGAGAATCCCTGTTTTACATACTTCATCAGACAGACGCAACAGGGCCAATGCAATACATCGACAATATTCTTGTATCAAAACTATTGATGGCACAAAGCTCTTCAACCGCATTCAGGCGTAAAGCTCAACTAAGCAACTCCCAAAAAATTTGTCGTTTTGTGCTTGATGCTAACTCGGATCAAAAAAGGGGGAAAGGTTACGGCAACGTGACCCCAGGCTACACTCCTAGTCGAGTTGCATTAACCGCAATTCAGAGAAGTTTTTGGATGTTACCACTCTAAATTGTTTGAAGAACAAAATTATTACCTCAGAAATACATAAGGATCAAAAAAGAACACACCCAATTAATATTTTAAACCAAATTGAAGGCTAAGGCCTATTTTTTTTTCGAAAATCGCTTGTTGAAATCTTAGCTTTTGTACTTCCTTTTCAAATTAAAGACTGTTCTTTTCTTTTGAGATCATTTTCAAAAATCAAATTGTGCGTTTACATGTCATTTATTCTTGACTTGGTAAGGATTCACCTCTCGAAAGGGATGAATCTTCTGATATAGGTGTCACAGGCGGATGGCCAGGACCTTACTCGCACTGTTCTCTATCCAACCGATTAAAATCAAACAGTAAAATTCAAATGGGTATATTGACAGAAATAACAATAAAAGCTTTGAATAGACGAGCGCGAGATAATTGACTGAACTTTTATCCTCCAACGATTGAACCAACAAAATTCAAAACCAAAAATCCCATTGAATCGTCACTTCTTTTTCTTTACATATGATTACTAAACCCTGAAGCCACGCATTTTTTGTGTTTTGATCAAAGTGTAAAAAATAGATCACGTGGTGAATAAAACGTGCAAAAAGACTCTTGTTCCCTGGGCGGCTGTTTGATTCCCAGTGTGAACTCGGTTGAAGAACACATGTTAAAAAACGGGCGTTGGTGCGATAACATAAGTTTTTCAATATTTTACTCCATTTGGGATATATTTTTCAATTTTCCCAACCTCTGGCATAAACCATAAAATGTTCTTTTGCTTTTTTACACGCACCCAATAAAGCTTGACTCCAAATTCACTAAACGATTTTCAGAAGTACACAAAAATATTGTATGTTAGTTCTCCTTTTACAAACACACTGGATGGGCAAAGGATGTCTGTGACATGTCGACAATTTTCGAAAGGAATGAACTAGCAGTGGATTTGCAGAGTAGTTGAACGATGATGACCTTTTTTCGGATATCTACGTGTAGTAGGATTCCTTCCTTCACTATTTTGCGTATCCAACTTGTATTCGGAGGTTTTCCTGCCTTTTTCTGAGTTAAGTCAAAGCCCAAAAGGGGCAATGTCACAACAAAACTAAAAGTATTTGTTTGATAATTAACAAACGCAAGTATGACGGTCTAAGCTATGCTTTATTTAAAGCCTTTAGCTTCTTGTTGGTCACCAACTGCACTAAAGAGACCTCATAGGTTGAAACAGTGACACTGTCTGCAGTTTTGCTAAGTGCATCGCTAGCCTCTTGCATTACTATACATGTAAAACGTTTTTTGTTTCACACAAAACCTAGACCAGTGGTTTCCAACCTGGGGGTCGCAGAGCATTTTAAAGGGGGTCGTGAAACTGTTGCTAATGCAACAGCAAAAGTGAATGTAGATAGGACTAGGTACCGGTCCGCTAGTAGTATGTGCTTTGATGTGTGTCACTTTTCATTGAGCTGTTTCATTCGGATAGCTTTGTAGTACAACTTTATTGCATCAGTATGCGTCCACTGTGATGTAATAAACTATGATCACGTGACCCTAGGATTAAACGTGCAGTAGCTGCAAATTGAAACTCTATTAAGTTAACAAAGTTTCAAAGTAGCCTAGTATATTGTACTAGAGATCAGTCAAGACTTGAGATTGCTAAAAATAGTTAAGGGGAGCATCGTACGCCATGGAGAAAAAACGAAAATACATTTAAGAGTACATTAATCTTGGCTTTACTTCTTTATTTACCGATGGTGTAGAGAAGCCACAGTGTGTTCTCTGCCACGTTGTTCTTAGCGCGGAATCATTGAAACCATCAAAATTGAAACGCCATTTAGAAGCCAAACACCCTCAACATGCTAAAAAGGATGCAGCATTCTTTAAACGCCATGAAGCTGGTCTCAAGCGGCAACGGCTTGACGCTACTGGAAACTTTCATCAGAAAAATGTGGCTGTACTTCAAGCGTCCTATGAAGTCGCATTGGAAATTGCCAAAGGAAAGAAACCTCACACTATTGGGGAAACACTTGTGAAGCCATGCTTGTTAAAAACGGTAAAGCTGATTCTCGGGGATGCAAGTGCGGCGAAAGTTGAACAAATTTCTCTTTCTAACAATACCATCAAGAGACGCATATCAGATATGGCCAAAGATGTAACAGTGCAAGTGATACAGGAGATCAAGGGTTCTCCGATGTTTTCATTTCAGCTAGACGAGACAACAGATGTTAGCTCATGTGCTCAGCTTCTTGTTTTTGTCAGGTATATCAATTCCGGTGACTTCAAAGAGGAGTTTCTTTTCTGCAGTGAGCTGGACTCTACTACAAAAAGTTGCAGATGTTATGAAGAAGATGACAACTTTTTTTGAATCTGCCCAACTTGAATGGACAAGTGTGTGTGGAGTTTGTACCGATGGCGCCCCTTCTATGTTGGGATCGCAGTCTGGCTTTCAAAAACAAGTTAAGGAGCTGGCACCTGAAGCAAAGGGCACGCACTGTTTCATTCATAGATATGCGCTTGCCAGCAAAACATTATCAGCTCAACTAAAGGATATATTGAATTCGGTGGTGAAAATCGTAAATTTTATCAAAGAGAAGGTCTCAGCTCACGTCAGTTCAAAGAACTTTGCAAGGATATGAACTCAACACACGAAACGTTCCTTTTCCACACAGCTGTTCGCTGGCTTTCCAAAGGGAACGTTCTTAATCGCGTTTATGAGATGAAGGATGAGATTCAGGCATTTTTAGAATTTAAAAATAAAAGGGAATTTTTGTCGTACTTCAATGATGATTAGTGGATGAACAGCCTGGCTTATTTGGCGAATATATTTGAAAAATTGAACTGCCTAAACTTGAAACTTCAAGGGAAAGACACAAATATTATACAACTCAATGATAATGTGAAGGCATTTGTCTCAAAATTGAAAAACTGGCAGCGAAAAGTGCATGTTGGAAACATTGCTATGTTTGACAGATTGTCCAGTGTCTCTTGCATTGAAGAAACGGGCGAAGAGTTTGAAGATTTAAAAAAATTAATTGTGGCACACCTGCAGTCCATGGAGTGCGAGTTCCAACGTTACTTTCCAGAACTCGAAGAGCAAGAAGCTATACTTGTACAAAATCCTTTTTCCGCTTCTCTGGATGCAAGCGGCATTCCTGACGAAATCCAAGATCAATATTTTGATCTTAAGAATGACTCATCTGCTCGCATTCTCTACCATAAAAAGTCACTCTCTCAATTTTGGTGTGAAATGTATGATTCATACCCACAGGTTTCTAAGCTGGCTTTTCAAGTATTACTGCTCTTCGCTACGACGTATCTATGCGAGAGTGGTTTTTCAGCTCTTCTGCATATGAAAACGAAGGAAAGAAATAGAATGAATGTGGAAGACGACATTAGACTGGCTCTGTCTAGCACGCAACCTCGAATTTCACGGATAGCTGCAGACGTACAAGGTCAACCATCGCATTGATTTGTCAATAAATGCAAGAAAAACATTTTTAGTGCTTACTTTATGAAGTGCTATCGCGTTGAAGCGCGTAGTTGCCTTCAGCGATAACCTTTTGAATTCTGTGCGTGCAATTGCAGCAAGCGTGCAATTGAGACTTGTAGAGCAAGCCTGCAATTGAGACTTGCAGAGATTTGTTATTTAGTTTCCGTAAGATTATGTTTTGTTAAGTAGATTTGTTAATTTATGTTTTACAGACATATGCCTACTTTTTAGTTTAATAAAGCTTTAATTGCGAGGTTTAGCTCACTTTATAATTATGCATTTAGGAAGGAATATAAGTGGGGGTCGCGGTATCTACGAAATTTTTTGAAAGGGGTCGCCAAGACAAAAAGGTTAGGAACCACTGACCTAGACAATATATTTGTTTCTACCTAGTCAAAAACTCTCAAAGCAAATTAATTATAAACATATTGAAATGGCAATCAAGCCATCACACTGTATTCAATGACACACAGATGACATTGAGCAGACACAGTCATTTCTCATCCATTTTCATTACTGCAACATAGGTAGCCAATCACTTAGAGCTAGTTTCGAGAAGGATCTTATCAGGCTTGAAACATCCTTTCCAAAAACATAACATTGTTTGCCAAAGCTGTTCTTCTGGTTCGATTTGTGAGGTGTTCGATGTAAGGATGGCTCACAGTGATCAGGTCTACCTTCTTATCATTCTTTTAGATATATCATGGAAAAACTCACTGTAAAACTACATTGCAAAACAGTTTCTAACATTCAAAATAAAAGGCTATGACCCCTTGCCCCTCTAATACAAATATTTATAAATATTTTGAACGTTGTTGTTACTGTAAGTGAACAGATACAGACTGCTTTAAGAAGACGATATAATGCACAATTTTAGAGTAATATAAACAACCAAGGATAAAAACTACAGAATATAAGATTTAAATACATTTTGAAAATATAATCTAAACATTTTGAGAAATGCCATTAAACAAATGAATTTACTATTTGCGGAATGCTGTTGTTGCTTTTGCATAAAATTAAATCGATACGATTGCATGACGAAATAATTCATTTTCTATCTCGTGTTCCTCAATCCATGCCTGACCATCGAATTGCTCAGTCGTTCTTAGCCTCTCGAACCGCCCATCAGTCACTCTGTCTGTGAGCCCACCGACTACAAAAATTCTGTCATTGAGCACACATGCAGCATGTTTGCATCTTGCAGTCCTCATAGACCATTCTCTTTTGGCAAAAACACTTTCCGCGCTTTTTAATGCTGTCGTGCTTTTATTCCATCCTCCAATCACATAAATATCTTCATGATAACTTACAGCTGCAAATAAATATCTCGGTCTTTTCAGTGTGCATGTAGCAACCTGCCAAGCATTTACTTTAAATACTTCAATTGTATCAAGCACAGCTCCATCAATATCTTTTCCACCAATAGCATAAACCGATTCTTCATTAGCAACCAAAGCATTGCCATATCTTGGACGGTTCAAGTCGGGTAAACTTTCCCAAATATTTTGAGAGGGAGAGTAAAACTCAGCTGTAGCCGCCGCCGCTCTACCACATCCTCCAGCTACAATGATTCCTTCTTGACCGTTCATTGTATAAACAGCAGCTCCAAACTCAGTTCTGCTTTCATTCATTGGAGTAATACTTTTCCATTCTATTTCATTGCTACAAGCACTGATGTTCATTCTCCAGACTCTCTCGCTTCCAACATAATCATCAAATCCTTGTTCTCGTCCTCCAATGCAATAAACAAAGTTTCCTAACCTCAGAGCACAATGATTTTTTACACCAATTGGCAAGTCAGGAAAGCCGTTTGTTTGATTAGATATGCAAATCACTTGGTTTTGGGGTGGTCCTCTGATGTCGGCTCCCCCCATGCTAATAATGTGCTCTTCTTGTGACATCATTAACAAGTGTATTTTACTAAAATTTTAATTGCATCAATGCTTTTCTGTAAAAATTTTAAAAAATATTAACTATTTGGTTTCGTCTGTAGTTTTCGTACCGGTATTTTCAAATTTTGTTCACAGAATGATATCCGCTAAGAATTTCTTTTAGCGGTAATATTTTTTAAAACAAATTCCCAAATTTCAGCCGCTATGTCGTGGATCTGCATCGCTAGTAGTGTAAATGCATAAGCAGCTGGCTCTACTTTTCCATGAAGTGTTATTTAGAAGTTAAACCTCTCTTTCAATCTTGTTTTTGATATGTTTAGATTTGTAAGATATAAGTAGGAAATCTTATCATTATTTATTTTTCTTTAGTGAAATGGTTTAATGTTTATAAATTTTATTCAGTTATCACTTTTCACAATAACTTGATTTAGTTTTTATTAGGGCCCGCTAAAGTCAACAAAGTCAATAATTTTTTAAGGCTATCTGGCATCATCAAACTTACACCAACGTTGGTTTTGGTTGCTCAGAACTCTTTTTGATAAGTTTTTATAGATCAAAAATAAAGTCTAAATTTGTCAAAATTTTGTCTTATGAAAAGTTATTTGCAACAAATTAATTTTTTGTTTATTTATATGATTTTTTTGAGCAGCTGTAAATAATAATTTAACTATTCTGTTTCTATACGGTTTTTAGAAAAGTCTTCTAATTCAATCTTTTGTTACAATAATACATTTTCATCACAATAAAAATGCATGATTGAACTGGAAATTCGTCACGTTTTGCGTGTTTGTCAAAAAACTATTCCTTTCAGAATTTTGATTGCTGATGCATGGATGCACAATTGTTGCGCAATTATTCTAGTCCTATGAAAGATTATGTCTCGCAACACGTGGCCTTTTTAAACCGTAACTTGCGATATTTAGTTGCATTAAAAGATGCCTAAACCAGCAAAATTGTCTACAGCAAAAGTTATGCAAATCTGCAGCCAATTTTAAATGAGTTTTCGGCAACTACAGCAGGCAATTGCGGTACAAGTCAAAAGTGAAAAAAAAATTTTTGTGGAAAGTCACAGAACAAGTAAGCATTACCAAGCTGGATTGAAGAGGAAAAGCACATTCCAAGGTGAGCAAACCGTTTTAAAGCCAGATTAACTAAACATCAAAGAGAAATTAGTCTGTTAATTCCCAGTAGCAGGTATTCCACTTTACAAATTGATCCCTCCAGCTTTAAAGTCTCTGCTTACTACGATGGAAAAAGTTTACTTTCGCAGACTGCAGCTCGAGCCGGCTTTGCTCAATTAGCATCTCAAAAAGAAAATCAAATTTGAGAATTACGCCACGACAAAAATTGTTTTTATTGTGGATGAAATGGAGATAGCTAAGCAAAAGTATATTGATGTGCTAGTGAGTATTTTGGAGACTTCAATTGACACATAATTGATTTAACAGATAAAAACTCACGAATGACTATTGCGGTCGACTTAAATATTTATTGATGCAAGCTTTCGTGAGCAAATGCTCACTTCTTCAGGCAAAATAAATGGAGACCAATAAATGAACTGAAATTAATACGAATAACTATGGCAATAAACAAAACGTTAAGTATATGCATTATGACATCACAAACCAATAAAGTAGGAAACTACGACTACAAAAAATAGGAGAATAAAAAAGGAAAACACGGAGAAAAGAATAAAAAGCGGAAAAAGGTAAAAAAATAGTGGGGTAAAAACATTAAAAATAAAGAAACTACATAAATAAGAAATAGAGGAGGAAAAAAGTGAAGAAACAACTACGTCAAGAAGAAGCAGCAAAAAGGCAATTATTCTTTTTCAAATAATGTGATAAAAAGCCTGAGTCCTTGTTTAGTTCTTCGTGAATGCAGTTGAATTTGCGTATGAGCTTTTGTTCTTCGATTCCTCGTTGTCTTCGGTTCGAGTCGGTTTGTTTTTAGTGTTGATTGATACTTGAAGATGACTGACAGAATATCCAGGAAGATCAAAATGCTCAGCAACAGGTTTGTTTTTATTATTGCGGATATCTCTTTTGTATCCGTTTATTCGTTTTCTGATACTAGTACCAGTTTCACCAATATATATAGCTTTGGGAAAGAATAAACAGGAGAGTAGGTAAATGAAATTAGACGAAGTGCACGTGATTCTTTCTTCGATGGTAAATTTGTGATTGCTGGGTCCTGTAACTACGTTATCATTTGTGAGGTGTGAGCAAAGCTGGCATCTGGGAGTATTGTACGGAAAAATGCCGGAGTGAGATTGAGGGTTTTTTCGGAGGTGAGTATACGATTGATGTTGGGTGGTTGTTGGTGAGCGATTAAGGGGGACAGGAAAAAGATGTAATTGAGGGTCACTCTTCAGAATAGGTTGTAGTCTTTTGGTAATCCCATTTACAAATCTAATTTTTGTATGATTGGCTAGAACTAAAGGGGTTTGCTTTTTTTTGGACTTGGGTTTGCATTGAAGGAACAAATCTCTGGGAATTGATCGAGCTCTGTTAATTTGTTTGTGTACTGACTCAGTATCGCAAACGAATTTCTGAAAGTTCTTTTTTAGTTAAATATAATGAGTTTCACGGTCATTTCTGTCTGAGAAAATGCGATTGTATCGTAATGCTGGCTAAAAATAATCGATTTGAAGATATGAGAGGGTGGGAGCTTTTGGGATGCACGTAGTTGTGTCTGTAGGTGGGTTTTTGGTAAATTTTGGTGACCAGCTTGTTGTCTTTGATCTTGATGGTGGTATCCAGAAAATTGGTTTCATTTGCAGCAAAATTCATTGTAAGTTAGGGTAGTTAAGGTAAATTGTGAACAGAAAGTATCAAGTGCTATTTCACAATGTTCCAAAGCATGAAAACATTATCAATATAACGCAGATAAAGAATTGGTTTTTGGTTTAATTTTTTAGAATCTTTTCTTCCAGATGAGCCATAGGAACGCCCATTGCTGTGCCTTTTTCTGAAAATAATGTTCGTCTTGGAATTTGAGGTGGTTTTGTTCTAGAATGAATTTGGTGAGCTGGAGAATTACTGAAGTTGTTTGGTTGTCAGTTAACCTGTTTTTTAGCGCCGATAGACCATTGGAATGCGAGATGTTGATGTGCAGAGAACAGACATGCAAAGTCATCAACATAGCGTTGGGCAGATTTGAAACATTTTTTAGCTGGTTAAAAAAATCGGTAGTGTCTTTGATAAAGCTATTCGCATTTTGGGCTCAAGGGTTTAAACAGAATTCAGCGTATTGTGAAATTTTTTTTGGTGTGGGTCAGTTTGTAAGAAAAAATCGGGCATCCCGAATTATTGAACTTGTGTATTTTAGGTAGGAGGTAAAATTGCCCTGGTTGGGCTCTTGTAAAATTAATTTTATTATCTGATCTTGATCAACTTCAGTGAATGACTCAACAAGGATTTTGAGGTGTCTTTTAAAGGCATCTGATAAGTCTTACGTGAGTTTTGCGCAATATTGTTCATCATGAAGTTGCCTTTCTGCCTCTTTTCTGTAGTCTTCCTTATTTATTACTACAATGGCTCTGCCCT
Organism: Trididemnum clinides; assembly: GCA_963675345.1. Classification (NCBI taxonomy): domain Eukaryota; kingdom Metazoa; phylum Chordata; class Ascidiacea; order Aplousobranchia; family Didemnidae; genus Trididemnum; species Trididemnum clinides. Next base: position 16,855,564 of record OY776302.1, read on the forward strand.
CATCTGAAGATTTAATAATGATAGTTTTATTTCATCGCAGTGTTTGTGTAGCTAATTTCTTATCAAAGATTGTGGTGTTTTTTTAGCTAATTTTATGAGTTTTTTTTGTGCTTTATTTCTAAAGCTGTCAATATACAAATTTAAAGTTTGATAGTGGCCTTCTGGGGGTGTTCACGTGCATTTTGAGTGTGGCTCTGCTGGGAAAATGGACACATTTTCAGCCGTATTGGTTTCAGCTGTAGACTTACTTGTGGTCGATATTTCCACAGCTGTATTTTTTTGTGAAAAAGTTCAATCAGGCGAAGCCGACGGAAAAATTCTTCAATATTTCCAAAAAATTGAATTTTACCAACTTTTCCAGTTGATAATCCTTTAGCGAGCTCAGATAATTTGCTTTCTGTTAGGTAATAGTCCGACAAATAAACTTTTGATCGGTGATAAGAGTTGGGTGACTTGGCACTACATAAAATTTTGGCGTTAGCTATTAAACTTATACTCAATCTCACTCCGGTACTTTGTCGTACAATATTCCCAGATGCCAGCTTTGCTCACACATTACAAATGATAACATTGTTACAGGGCCCAACAATTACAAATTTACCATCCAAGAAAGAATCACGTGCACTTCGTCTAATTTCATTTACTTACGCTTCTGTTTACTCTTTTCCAAAGCTATATACGTCGTATATTGCTAGCTTCACGTGGTTACGGTTGATAGACAGCATCTTATAAGCGAGAAGCGAAACAGCAAAGCAACGTTAGTATGGCAAAAAGCGCAGGGTCGTAATTAAGATGCGGGTAGTTGAAACGCATCGTCATCACTAGTTCTCATGTCGAGTGCAAGGTACTTTGGATGGCCCTCGACCTGGCCAATATTCTACGTGGGACTGTATACGAAACAAATCCAAACAATCGAACACAAAGCACAAGACTTACGTACCGTTTATTATATATATTGGTGAAACTGGTAATCGTATCAGAAAACGAATAAACGGATACAAAAGAGATATCCGCAATAATAAAAACAAACCTGTTGCTGAGCATTTTGATCTTCCTGGACATTCTGTCAGTCATCTTCAAGTATCAATCAATACTAAAACAAACCGACTCGAGCTGAAGACAACGAGGAATCGAAGAACAAAAGCTCATATGCAAATTCAACTGCATTCACGAAGAACTAAACAAGGACTCAGGTTTTTTATCACATTATTTGAAAAAGAATAATTGCCTTCTTGCTGCTTCTTCTTGACGTAGTTGTTTCTTCACTTTTTTCCTCCTCTATTTCTTATTTATGTAGTTTCTTTATTTTTAATGTTTTTACCCCACTATTTTTTTACCTTTTTCCGCTTTTTATTCTTTTCTCCGTGTTTTCCTTTTTTATTCTCCTATTTTTTGTAATCGTAGTTTCCTACTTTATTGGTTGGTTATGTCATAATGCATATACTTTATTTCAGTTCATTTATTGGTCTCCATTTATTTTGTCTGAAGAAGCGAGCATTTGCTCACGAAAGCTTGCATCAATAAATATTTAAGTCGACTACAAGAGTCATTTGTGACTTTTTATCCGATCTTTTATAAGTCGACACGACTATACTACTTTCAATGCTTGATTTATTATCTTCCACTTGAAAATTGTAACAGTGTTAGTAGTAGCTTTACTCATCACCCTGTGGATAACATACTGCGACAACTTGGGACCAACAGAGAAATTTTTACAATGCTTTCAAGGGATGCTGCTTGTTATACATTTTTTGCTGGTAAGGCACTACAGGAATTATACTCTTCTTTGATGCATATCACCTGCATCGCACATTTATTAGAATTAGACATTTGCGCTATGCGAGTGAGTGCGGATTTTAATAGTGTTAATGAAGTGGTAGCAACAATCATATACATTTCTAACAATGCAAGGAAGTTCGGCACAAGGTTACCAGTTTTACAGGAATTTTAGTAAATAGGTTTCCACAAAGAATAAAAAAGCAAGAAAATACGGTGCAATTACGTCTCAGAATAAAGGCTGGTTTCCATTTGGCGTAAATTGCAGGCGTTGCGTAAAAAATTATTTCTTTCTCTATTTAAAATTCTTTCTTTCTCTCTACGCCTGCAACTTACGCTAAAGGGAAACCAGCCTTAAAGCTCAAAATTCTTGGACCAGAGAAAGTGTCGCCTGTTGATGCAGTGCGCCATCTTTCCAGCAGGACATTGACTGAAGCAAAGTCACACTACTGAACAAAGGGCTAGTTTTTAGCCCTTGTCCTACTAAGCTATGCGTACAACATATTTGTGCTGAATTTGAAAATATTTGTTCAAAGTTACGTAACCTGTTAACAACGTCACAAAGCTTAATGTTAAAACAAAAACTTGTAACCTGGTACAGCCGCTTTGTTTTCAATTATTTTCATGAAAAACGTCAAAAACTAACCAAATCCATTCTCAGTAAAGAACAAAATTATGCGTTTGAATCTTTAAGGAATGATCGTAACATAGCTACCTAACAAAGGCAATGGCGTAGTTATTTTGAATCGCAAAGATTCTGATGACAAAATGCATAAAATTTAAATGATTATACTACATTTTGCCTTGGAGTCAAAACACTCTCATCCATTCTCATCAAATTTCAACCTCAATTCAAAAAAAGTATTGCCCAATGATGTCTACTCTAGAATGTAACCCATTTCGACAACCACTGCTCTTCTAGTTCTACATGAATTAACAAAACTGCACAAGCCTGGAATTCCCCTGAGATTATAATTTTTTTCTCTAGGAGATCCTTTGATTAAAAATGTGCCATGTGGTTATCGCAATCTCTCGTAAACCTGACTCAACATCCCAAACACCTCCACCTTTCTTTTCAAAATCTCTAACAGCGATTTCACCAACCAAACCATAGTCTCATTTGACGTCAAAAATCTTTTTACCAACATTTCTGTCTCGTTCCCTTTAAACCTCATACTGGTAACAGCAACGTGATCTTAGTATCTCCCAAAAGTGTTTTTAAGTCCGCGGTTAGGTTGTATTACTCAAAATATTTTTTTGCTAAGATCACGATCTTAATTGTGCGTGATCTTTGCAAAATATTATTTTGAGTAGCACAGACTAAATAACATTTTCGGGAGACATTACAAAACTTTTTTTCAGAGCAAAGTCTCATCGTGTACGTGGAAATACTTTTGCTTCTGTTTCTTGACCAAGAAAAACGTTTTTTGCTTAAACGAAAGCCAGCCCTATTATTTTACAGCTTTTTAATTGCCCGTTTTGTTTTCTTCATTTTCTCAAACAATCAGCATTTTTAATTAATAGGCTTTTTGTAACGGTACGAAGCACAAATTTTTCATTTAGAAGTAGTATGGTAGGCAGCAGCGACAAAGTCTAACCTAATGATATCCAAAGTTTAAGAAAAAATCGAAATAAACCACATTAGCATCAATTTGAAAAAACTGAATTTAGGGGGGAACGTTTTAGCTTCAAAATAGCTTAATGGGCACCTATTGGAATAGGGTGTATAACCAATGTATGCGCAAAGACATGGCTCCTTTTCACGCAAAGGCCGAATTAAAGGAAACGCAGCAGCCAAAGAACTTAAAATCACAAATATTAAAACAAAAGGGGCTACACTAAATCGTCAAACAAACCTACCACTAAATAGCTTATTTCTGCAATTGCGAAAACGATCATCATCATGGCGCCATCATTATTTTTTACTGTGTCCCACCCCCTTACACGTTTCGAAAATACGAATGATAGTTTGAGAAATTGTACTTCATATGTTAATATTAGCACTTTTGATCAATCGACTAAGGTTATCACCATTACGTGTGCACGAGCTATAGCATCCATTTACAACTCTCACAAACGTTTGTGTGGTGAAGCGGGAGCCGCTGCCTGAACTAACACTTTTAAACTAGCCACACTCAGAGGTGCAGGAAGCATTTAAAAAATAGGGAAGACCCCAAACTATATACGTTATACACTTTGAGTTCGACTCACGTTTGTGCTCTAAAGGCATGGGAATTTGCAGAAAAGAGTCACTTCAACCTTGATCTCTGGAAGAAAATAATTGGTCTTTACTTCTCATAACCGTCCAGATTTCCTCCAACTTATAAAATCTCGACTTCTTACAACACTCATTATAAAGCTTTAGTTATCGACCATTTCATATTACTTCTGGTTCTATCGACGAAACGTCTGGTTGTCTACCAATCAGAACGTTCCGCCATTCTCACCAGCTTCGTTCGCTATAAATACCTCGCCATCAACACCAGGCTTCATTCTAGCGATAACTCCTGATGAGAGCTAGACGAAAACGTTAGAGTTTTCACTTATTCTTTGCAATTAGTAATATGAAATGGTCGATAACTAAAGCTTTATTCAAATTTTGTACCACTTCTCATACACTCATTATAGCAATACTGAGGGAAATAAATTCAGTATTTTAAACACTTAAGGTGACCTATCACCCTGTCCCCCTTCCTGCGCCCAGATGATGATGAACAATATGCTTGCTCAGATGATGCTTACTGCTGATGACAAGCCCTGCCGGAGTTAAATTGCTACTCATTTGGAAGAAAAAGTTTTGTCATTTTGCTTGACAATAGCCTCATAGACCTACCACTATTAAAGCCAAAAATTTTTGGAAAGAGCAAAGCCCATTATTTAAATGCCGCCTGTTAAGATTTCTAGGCTTTTATTTAATGCTATAAAGCAAGGATTTTTTTCTTTTACTGATATGCTGTATCTATGTTATAAAACAATGCAATGAAATTCCAGGTTTAAGAAACATTCAAAATCAAATCATAGACCGATCAATTTGCAAGTCTGAATTTAGAAATAACATTTTGTTTGAAAATAGCTTAGCTTGATGGACGCCTATTACAACATGGTGAATGAGTCTGGGGAAGGCATGGCCACTTTTATCGCTATGTCGGAAACAAGGCAAATTGTGCAGCCAAAGAACTTGATACTACAAACATAAATACAAAAAAGGCTCCACCAAATCGTAAAATACCGGCAGGCCTACCACTAAATAGTTTACTTCTGCAGTTATGGTAACGATAATTATTTGGCTCCTACAATCATTTTTGACTGTTTTTTAATTCTCCCTTCCCCATCTTTCTTTTAAATTTTTTTACATTGTAAGTAATAGTTTGCAACAGAATTCTTTTTTTGTGACAATTACCAGTCTTGATTAATAAACTAGGATGATCACCATTACGTGTGCTGGAACTAGTATAGCTTTCATTTACAACAAATTTTTGTTTTTACTCTTGCAAATGTCTGTATGATGAAGCCAGAGCAGCTGCCTGAACTAACACTTTTAAACTAAACGCAACTGATGGCAAGCCCTGCCTGGATTAAATCGCACCTCATTTGGAAGAACCAGTTTTGCTATTTTGCTTGGTAATAATCTCATAGAGCTACGGGATCAAAGCTAAAACATTTAGGAAACTCCAATATTTAAATGCTGCCTGTTAAGCTATCAATCTATACTATAAAGCGCATTCCGTCTGTCTGTCTGTTTTAACTCCTCTGAAAGTGCTGGAGGTACAAGCATCTTGCCACGATTGATTGCCACGATTGATCAACACCCCGTGGTGAGTGTCATAAAAGTGTTCATAACGTCACCATGACGTCATAATCAAAAATGTTTTTCAAAAATTTACATCACTTGACTGAGGACAACCGCTTTTTGCTCAAACGAAAATCACTTTCCTACTTAACATATTACAAAAACTCATTTGTTTGAAATCTAAATTGACGTCACAATCAATGCTTCATTGCACAATCTGTTTTTTGTTCTTTCTCAAATACTACTGATTTCAGAAACGCGATTAAACGCTGTTTTAGGAGATGTTAATAAGGTGTTTTTGATAAAAATAACTTTACAACAATTAGAGCTTATTTTACTGTGCTACGAGCAATAAAGCATTTTTAGCCCTCTAATCCAGTGCGAAACTTTATTTATACATTAATACGCTAAGACATGTATAAATAAAGTTTCGAGCTGATTTAGTTTTTCCAGTCACACCTTTTGAGTTCTTAGCAACAGAAATGGAATCGCTCGGATATGTCGGAGTTGGATAGGCGGAATATCTCTGATCAAAATCAACTAAACTTCTAATCCAGTGCTTCCCAAACTTTTTCGTCTGCCGGCACAGGAAATCAGTAAAACAAATTTCGCGGCATACCAACAACTAGAATCTATTCCAATTGACGTCAAGTGGCATCGCAGACAATAGCGAGAATAGTGCTTACCTTTTTTTTTCTCTTTTTAGAGATCATCATCTCTCCGGGCAACATTTTCCGGAAATCGCGAGATGGAACCCGAAATGGTGCTAATCTCCAAAAAAGAAAGATCACCACCTCTATCGACAAGACTTGTAATTTGGGACAGTTTGGGAAACACTGCTCTAATCATTTTTCTTCTCGTTTTCGCTTGCACGCTTAAAATGATGTCACAATATGTCTCGTACGATTACCACAAATCTTTCCCTGCCACAGATCATAATATAAACATGTTTTGAAAAATTGCACTCTTTTTGCAAAAAAAATTTACTAAAAAACTGATTTGCGACCTCATTTCTCAACTGAATTTCAAACTTTATTCAACAAATTAAAGGTTATTTCAAGGCGATTCCGATAATGTATAATATGTATAATTAATGTTAGTTTCTATACTGAAAAAACTGAACTTTAAGATCTGTGGTGTAACTTTTTACCCCTCCCCAAAAGTGGTAAGCTCAGTAAAAGCAAGTAACTTGAATACAAAAACGTTATAATAAAGTACAGTGGACGCCACTTAATGTGATCACTTTTGTTAACACCAAAAATGATAGCAATAATCGATTGATAACATTAACCGAAAAAATAAAAATTGCCATTTTATCGTTCATTGGGTGTCGCAAAAATAAAATTAAATAAATGAAATATTTAATAAACAATAAAACTTACAATAGACATAGTACAATGCATTATTTATTTAGGAAATCGTCTATCTTTGTCTGCTTCATGTCTTTTTGCAGCTAATCATTTATAAAGAACTCATATTCATAATGCAGTTCAAATTCAGAAGATTTATTTTGCACTCCAAGCCGTAACACGTAACACGATATTGCCGCGAAATTATGACCCAGTTCATTTGCTCTTTCATGTTGTTTACCCGACTCCTTCCGAGGGATGGGGGCATCGTTACGACAGTTCCTGTTTCGATATTTATAGCTTTCTCTGGCCCCTAATCATCAGAGCTGGGCATCTACGCTGGAAGTTAACAATATTAGTCACTACGTTTGGGAAAATATTGATAACAATAACCGATGTACTGATTACAATAAGCGGCATATTTGTTATGTATATTGTACGTTCGGGCGGTGATCAGGAATTCCGATAATATTAACCGACTGATAACATTATCCGTGATTACATTAAGCGGCGTCCACTGTACTAACAAATGCTACCCTTTAGAAAATTTCCTTTCCAGCAATATGTGCTCCAATTATTTACTTGAAGCTAAGAATTAGTTTATAATGGGTGATCAAAAATTGGCTGCCATGCATCAGATTTCAATTTTAGTTGAACAATTATCCTACTTGACCTAACATACTTGCAATTGTTAAACAAAGTTAGTTCTTTGGTGCATTTTCACTGCTTTTCCTCACAAGCAAGGTTATTTTGCATTATCTGTCGACGTTTCCAAAAATATTGATTAAAAACTGAAGTCGCTAATGGTTTATGAAATATAGTCTACCCGTTAAAAACACACAAAATTTTGGTGCCTGCACTTCACAAAATTGCAATTTCTAAAAAAAAATCGAAGTCCTATGGTACATTTCGTCTATTCTTTTTCGATAGCTTGGATCTTTGGCATTATCCATCAAATTACTCAAAAAGATTCATTAACAAATAAAGTCTACAAATTTTAATACGTAGCCTACTCCAAGCAAAACACTTTGGTGATCACCCAAGAAAAAGACGATGGAGGTAAAGATGGTCCTTTCATATCATTTATAACAAAATATAAGTGTCGAGCTACATATGATCTAAATGTTAAAGCAATTTTCTTTGCAATTGGGCAAGGCTGTCGCTGCCAGCTGATTTGATATTCTTAACCTCGACTTTATTAATGGGGGCTTCTGCTTTTGCTATAACTTAACTGTAAGTGCTTCATTTCGGGTTAGTTTGCTTTTTGCAAGGCGGTGTTTATGCCAGGGCCAAGGAAATGCACGCAGTCAGAGACGTTAGTTCATATTAATTCGCCTACAGTAACGAAAAAGTGGTAAGTAGCGATCCTAATATTTAATGGCTTAAAACGGACTGCTAGGTCATAATCTTAAATGACATCACAATGCTTACCGCTATATAGTGACAACAGCAGCAGGCAGCAAAATTATTCACTACAGGGGTTTTTTGGAAAGCCGCCTAGTCTTTAGTCTGCCCATGGGCGCTTATTTTCAGTGGGCGGTTATATGATGCTAACAATTGGTGTAGTGAAATATCGTACAGTGTTTGCATGTTTGACTTTATGACGGCTTACAATTATATAGTCTTGACTAGAATTTTGAAGTAAATGTAGGTTATAGCTTCTTCATTATTTAATTGTTACCGTAACAACTTTCAAATGTCCTAGTTCTCTAACAATACTGTGTGTGGGTTTTGGGTGGATGTGTAGTGTTTCAAAAACAGGCAATAACCAATTGCTCTATAACAGCCCGGACGGTCATTTGGTTCATGTCTTTTTTCCGATTAACGGCCAGTACGGCTTTCTGGAAAAACCCGGTATCGTTTTGATAGCGAACATAGATGGAAAAGCTCATTACTGATATTTGTAATTGCAAAGACATCGATGCAAAACAATAATCTTCATTTAGAAGTGGGGAGGTCTGGATTAGGGGCAAAGCTAAATGCAATAAAATCTCAAAATTTAGGAAAAGATCAAAATTAAACAACAATAGTATCAATTAGTAACACTGGATTAAGAGGGTTTATTGCAATTGGTTATATGACTTAGGGGAAAGACATCGTCCTTTTTCATGCTATCGCCAAATGAAAGCAGAACAGGGTAGGGAAAAATCTTAATGTCACAAATATTTATACGAAAGCAGAGCCACCGAAACGTAAAATAAGGCTACCACTAAACAGCTCATTTCTTTGTGAGTCAAAACGACCACTATTTGGGTGGCACCAAATTTTGACTAATGTATGTTTCACTCTCCCACCCCACACACTTTTCAAATTACTTATCATTTTTTCTTCTTTTTGGAATATTTCCAGTCTTGATTAATAGAACAACATGATCACCATTATATGCGCAGAAACTATGGCCTATATTTACTAAAACATTTCCTTGTTGCTCTCACAAATGTTTGTGCAGTAAAGCTGGCGCAGCTGCATTAATTGATACGTTTTAAATCGTCACTGGTGATAGTACTCCTTGCCGGGATAAAATATTTAGAAGAAACATGTTTTCTATTTTGCTTAATAATAGCTTTATAGAGCTACTGGAATCACACCTGAAAATTTGGTAAAATCAAGGACTCATTTAACGTCTATGAGCATATCTAAGCAAGAAAAAACGAATATGAACCATAATGCGTAATCATCAGGGACTTGAGAAAGTTTGAGAGGAAATCAAAACTAACAACGTCACTGTGTTAAAACGCACCACAACGAAGATGTTATTAGTATTTTGCTTTATAATAGCTGTATAAATCTACCGGGATCAAACTAAGCACTTTGAGAAAACCAAGGACTCTTTTCACTCCCCAGGGCACGTCAAGCAGGGTGATAAGAACATGCTACATAATGCCTAGCCAGCGAGGACTTGAGAAAGTGTAAGGGGAAATCAAAAAACAACAACGTCACTATGTGAAATCGCACTACACGAAAGACATTTTTGTTATTTTAATCGCAAACAACTGAATATGAGAAATGTGTTCCCTACTTCCAAACTACGGGAAACGCAAGGTTCCCTTGGGTTCATGTCAGCAGTGAACAGAGTACAAGAACCCAAGGTAAAGCCAGAATCTTGAAATGGGATATTCTATTAGGAAAAGGAGCACAAAAAGTCGTGAAAATTTTATCTCCAGAAAACACATAAACGTTTGGTAACTATTTACACAAAAACCTGATAGGTGATGCCGGCTTGATCGGTTGAACCGACACTCTCAATCCCGACATTACTGATTGGGGTTCTTCGGGCGACGCCCGTGTATATACCACAAAGGAAGGATTTTTTCTTATGCTGATACGCTGCCTGTTAAGATATTTATGTCTATAGTGTACAGCATTGTAATAAAATTCCAAGTTTAAGAAAAAATCGATATAAATTCACAACCCAAACAATTTATAAAACTGAATATAGAGAGAGCATTTGTGTGAAAATAACGCGGCCTGATGTGCCTACTGAAATATGGTGAATGATTTTAGGGAAGCCATAGCCGCATTTGTCGCCTTGCCGGAAACAAGACAAATAGCCCAGCCAAAAAAACTAAATACCCCAAACATAAATAGGAAAGGGGCACCACCACATCGCAAAAATAGGCTTACCATTTAATAGTTTATTTCTGTAATTGTGAAAGCAACCATTATTTCGCCGCTACAACAGTTTTGATTGTGTTTTAATCCCTTCTCCCTCACAAGTATGAACGATAATTTGTGGCAAGATTCTTTGTGAGTATTTCCAGTCATGATTAAGAGAAGATGAAGATTACAATTTTGTGTACAAGAATTGTGAAAGTGCATAAAATTCCGTAAACGTTTTGCTGCTCACACAAGAGCCCGATGGGTGAAGCCGGCGCAGTCGGTTGGACCGAAATACTAAACCCCGACATTACTGATAGAGGGCCCCTGCCGGGCGACGCTGACAAAGCCCGCTAGTTGTTCTAACGAAGCAAAAATCAAATCAAGCATCGGTTGAAACTGCCGGTTGCTATTGTATTGTAAAACTCTGCTCTAAAATCTTTTTTTCTGTAGCGGCCACGAATAATGATATGCAAAAGCTGCTGGTGGCTAAGATCACTAAGTCAGCCAAATTAGCTGTCGTAGAAAAAGGTGTTTTTGATGGGTGCGGCCTCATATTTAGCTTGACTAAATCTCGTTTTAGCGACGTTACAGATATTGTGTTCATTGAATCGGACTAGATAGGTATAAGATCTATATTCGGTAATTAAATTTGGCTACCGCACCCCAATATTTGTTTCTGCATCGCTTTTGAATCGCTTTTCTGTAATTTTTCAATATACAGTAATTTCTAATAATTCTACTGCACGTTGGTGAGAAGAGAAGATTGGAGAAAGTTAGGAACAGCTATTTCGCAAGAAAATAAAGCGTAAATCATAGGTAACTCAAAACGTTGTTCGCGGACGTTTATCAGTAAGACAAAGCCTTGTTTAATGTAGGGTAGAGTGAATATACATGAGAGTGAATATAGAGTGAAATTGGATCAACTCTAATTGGTAATCAAGCTGAATATAATTAACTACATCTTTTTCTGTAATTGTAATTGTGATTTTATCAGTGAGTCTTTGATTTGGTGCAATGGGAATTTGCTTATAATTTTGTAAAACCATCCCTTTTAATTCTTTGATATCGATGCTTGACAAGTGATACACACACAGCGAATAACTTTTTTTTAGCTATTTTTAAATATAAATATCGTTGTTATCTATGACATCTAGTAGCCCCTCGTTACCAAAACAACGGAAAAGAACATGAAACTACTCTACCAAAAAGTTGAGCGATAAAGATTGGTTTGGTAGAGCCGTTGAAAGCGGGACAGGGGGGTACAGAGTACCTAGGCCTGGAGTCTTTTAGAGGGCCAGCGCTGTTGTCAAACGCAAAACATATGAAAATAATCAACGCGAATTGGTTTTGCTTGTCATGTCCGAACCCTATTTTACGTAGGTGGTCTTAAACTTCTGGGCGCAACTGTAATTAAATGACCGATGTCAGCAAATGCTTCAGTTTGATCCCCCCTCCAAAAAAACAGTCAACACTCGCTAATCGATGCGTCTATGGATGTATTACTTCGCGCTTCAGGAACTTCGGCCACGATCCTCCTCTGGGGAAATTTTCAGACTTTGTTGGGGAAAAGCATCAGCAACAACCCTAAAAATATCCGGGCTGTTTTCTCAACGGCCCTGCGGATTGGTTAGTATGGTGTTTGAGCGCAATCAAAAGCAAGCTTTGCTATATTATGTTGAAATATACTCTCGTGCTTCGGATAAGTACAGACGCCTGCAACGTAACTAAACAAACAAAACTTGTTTCTGCTTCCCCTAAAACGAAAACGGACCTTTGAAACATATTAAAAGCTAGTGATTGTTTATCTCACGACAACAACTCGATGCTATTTTTAAAACATTTCTTTACCAGGTTAATGTAGTTTGAAAGCAACTCAAGCATTTGCTCCGCTTTCCACACTATCCCGGTTACTAAGGGGAGCAAAACGTCAAGTTTTAACAAGAAATCGTCAAAAGAACGAGTCTATCTGTTTATAATATCAATGTACTCAACAAAAGAAAAATGCCTGCTATATCTAATCTATTATCTACTGTAAGTTGCTGATATTGCACTTACATAAAAATCATATCAACCAGCACAAATTTTATCAATTTACGCAAGAATATCCATCTGTCATCACACGAAACGTTATGGACATTATAGGCTGGTCGATTACTATTAGCTCCAGATTATGAAAGAACAAATCATATCAATCAACACAATACACATCTCTGCAACGTTCTACCTACGCATTAAACTCAGTTTGTGACGTCATCATGCAGTTATTGTTTTACAACGGAAATGCACCAGCCGTTCTGGCCCTCAGCATTTAAGAGAAATTAGGGCTACGCTAAGTTAACTTTTAAAATCTGAAGTTCAGTTAAAAAGCAAGCGAGTCGAAATAATGTGCTTTGTTTTGGATTGCTGTTGTTAGGCTAAGTCAAAAGTCATAAATTAAATACAATAACTAAATTAAATTAATGTGAAAAGTAATAACCAAATAAAATTTATCAACATTAAATCATTTAACAAAAGTAAAGTAAATGATGATTAGATTTCCCAATTAAATATTACTACTCTTAACATATCAAAAAGAATGTTGAAAGAGAGGTTTAAATCCGCATTGACAGAAACCAGTCAAACAGCAATCCTTGTAAAGATTTAGGAGCTGATGCTTCATTTCCACCATATTCGGATCGCGTTTATTCTAGATAATATTTTATGGAGAAGTAGTGGCAGCTACTTATTTATTTATACCACTAGCGCTGGAGATCTCAAACATAACTGCTGAAACTTGGAAAATTGTTTCAGAAAAATATTACCATTAAAAAACGCTTTTATTGGATATCATTCTAGAAACCAAATTTTTTACAAACGCTACTACAGAAGAAATTCTACGATTGTCATTTACTAAAATTTCTGCAGAAAACCATTGATAAAATTCAAATTGTATTAAAAATATACTCATTAATGATGCCGCAACCTTTGCATGATCATGATCATGTTATCAGCGTAGGGGGAGCCGACATCAACGGACCACCCCATAACCAAGTGATTTGCGTATTTGATCAAGCTTGTGTCTTTCCTGACTTGCCAATTGGTGTAAAAAACCATTGTGCTCTGAGGTTAGGAAACTTTGTTTATTGCATTGGAGGACGAGAACAAGGATTTGATGATTATGTTGGAAGCGAGAGAGTCTGGAGAATGAACATCAATGCGTGTAGCAATGAAATAAAATGGAAAAATATTACTCCGATGAACGAAGGCAGAACTGAGTTTGGAGCTACTGTTTATACAATGAACGGTCAAGAAGGAATCATTGTAGCTGGAGGATGTGGTAGAGCGGCGGCGGCTACAGCTGAGTTTTACTCTCCCTCTCAAAATATTTGGGAAAGTTTACCGGACTTGAACCGTCCAAGATATGGCAATGCTTTGGTTGCTCATGAAGAATCGGTTTATGCTATTGGTGGAAAAAATATTGATGGAGCTGTGCTTGATACAATTGAAGTATTTAAAGTAAATGCTTGGCAGGTTGCTACATGCACACTGAAAAGACCGAGATATTTATTTGCAGCTGTAAGTTATCATGAAGATATTTATGTGATTGGAGGATGGAATAAAAGCACGACAGCATTAAAAAGCGCGGAAAGTGTTTTTGCCAAAAGAGAATGGTCTATGAGGACTGCAAGATGCAAACATGCTGCATGTGTGCTCAATGACAGAATTTTTGTAGTCGGTGGGCTCACAAACATAGTGGTTAATCAGCAGTTCAAGAGACTAAGAACGACTGAGCAATTCGATGGTCAGGCATGGATTGAGGAACACGAGATAGAAAATGAATTATTTCGTCATGCAATCGTATCAATTTGATTTCATGTAAAAGCAACAATAGCTTTCCGTAAATAGCAAATTCATTTGTTAAATAGCATTTCTCAAAATGTTTAGTTTATATTTTCAAAATGTATTTAAATCTTATATTCTGTAGTTTTTATCCTTGGTTGTTTATATAACTTTAAAATTGTGCATCGCGTCGTTTTCTTTAAAGCAGTCTGTATCTGTTCACTTACAGTAACAACATTCAAAAGATTTGTTAATTTTTATGAATTTTTAGATTAGCAGAAACAAGGAGTACTAACCTTCTACTTTGAATGCTAGAAACTGTTTTGCAATGCATTTTTACAGTGACTCTTTCCATAATATATCCAAACGAATGATAAGCATGTAGACCAGATCGCTGAGTACAAATCCTTATACAGAGCACTTCACAAATCGAATCAAAAGAACAGCTTTAGTAAACAATGTTATGTTTTTGAAAAGAATGTTTCCAGCCGGGTAAAGCCCTTATCGAAATTACTTCTAAGTGATTGTCTGCCTGGCTATAGTGATGTAATTGGATGAGAAACGATTGCGTCTGCTCAATGTCATCTGTGTGTGATTGAATACAATATGATTGCTGTTTCAATATATTTGAAATTTACATTGCTTTGAGAGTTTTTTGCGCGTTAAAATAAATATATTGTCTATGGTCGGTCTTGTGTGAAACGGAAATTACTTTCATAAGGTAATCATCAAATATATATTTTTAACTCCATCGCGCCAATACCCTTTTTGGGCTTATATTGTTCCCAAAAAAAAAGCTCCGGAAAAAGCTCTTGCTACAAGTTGATACGCAAAAAACTGACCAAAGAAATTCTACCACACGTAAGTATCCAGAAAAGGTCATCACTGTCCAACTAAGCTGCAAACCTAATCCTGGTTTCTTCCTTTCGAAAATTTTCGGTATGTCACAGATATCGTACGAGCATCTACAATGTTTGTAAAAGGAGAACTAACACAGAACGTCTTTAAATGTCTCTAAAATTTCTTCAGTGAATTTTAGGTCAAGCTTTACTGGGTGCGTGTAAAAAAAGCAAAAGAAGACTTTATGATTTATGCCAGAGGTCGGAAAAATGAAGAAAAATATTTCAAATGGAGAGAAATTGGAAAAGTTGAAGACAAGCAGGTACAAAATTTGATTTTATGGAATTGATCTCAAAAAAAAGAACAGTCTTTAATTTGAAAAGGAAGTAAAAAGGCAAAAATATCAACAGGCGATCCCCTCCAAAATAATAGGTCATCGCCTGCAATTTGATTTAAAAATGTCATTTGGGTGTGATCTATTTCGATGCTTAAGTATTTCTAAGGTAATTACTTTATTCTTCAAAAGTAATTTAGCAAGGCAACATCCAAAAAAGTTTTCTGAATCGTGGTTTGAAAACACGACTTGGAGCGCAGTCAGGAATCCTCGGTGCCGTGGCCCCTCCCCCTTTGATCCCAGTTAGCATCAAGCACAAAGCGACGAATTTTTGAGCTTTACGCCTGAATTTGGCTAAAGAGCTTCACGCCTTTAATAGTTTTGACACTAGAAAATTGTCGATGTACTTCATTAGCCGGACGGAGGGCGCAATGTTATTTGTAGCACGTTCAGGCGCAATGTGCCAGTCAGGCACAATGTCAATAATACTATCACAAAATAAGAATTCAAACGCCTACGCTTACATGATATTAAAATTTTGTTGTAATGCTTTAAATTACAACCTATCTGCAGCAGCTTTAACGATTTGTTTTATTTTCAACAAAAGAAACAATTTCTGATCATAGTTTGCAAAATGCTATGCATATGGCACAAAGCATGTTCTTCGAAACAAAGAGTTTCGTAAGATGTACTTCGTCTTCACCAAACTTTACAAAACTTTATTTGTTTTGCTCTGTAAGTTCGTTTTCAAAGCAAGACTTAGAAACCAAAATGGCATGCTCCAAGCAAAGCAACAGTAAAACTTAAGAAATCCCTCTTTGCCACTTACTACATATTCAGGCGCTATGTGTTTGAGAGATCTCTGACGCTGTATCTGCCTTTCATATTGTCGAATCTGCAACTGATTTTGACATTTCTCATTGCAATGCGCTGGTGGTAGAAGGCTCAAAGGCGTGTTTGACTTAGCCAACCAAAACGCGAGATATACGAAATTGCATCATCTATGTGTCGGGCAGATCGGGTGCGCCCTACGGAGGGTTAGTCCTGTTGTGTCTGTCTGATAAAGTATTTAAACAAGCATTGCTATCTCTTTTTGATATCAATAGGGCAATTAAATTCCAACTACTAATGCTGGGGAGAAGACTTCATGAATATCTGACATAGCCTAAGTTTTTATTTTTGATTAGCAAAGCGCTAAAACTTAAGTGCTAAATTATTAAATGGTAGTTAAAAATAGAGTAACATTCGACACAGCAGCATAGCCTACCTTAATACGTGTTGTGCACAGTTGTTGGGTCGTACGAAAACGGTACTGATGATAAGATCAACAAAACTAAAGCAGAAACAAACTGAAAAGATTTCCTTTTTTTGCTACGCATTGTAAAGTACGTGATTTTGTGATCTAATCCAGAGCTCTTCAACCGGAATTCTGCAGAATATTTGCAGGACTTCGACGATTTATAACAGGTTCCTGGAGTTTTGATTTAAATATTCAGACAAAAATAATTTTGCCTATGTCCATATACCGTGAAGCCCAGCATATGTGAGGAAATCAAGTTAATGTGAAAGCAAAATACATGTTTTTTTGTGTGGTTATACTCAATTTTTTTAATTGCAAATCGAATGAAATTTAGCGGCATTTAAAAAACCAGGTACAGAGTTTCCGGACACTTAATAGTTAAAAAAAACTGATGTGATTAAAGTGGAATATCTTGTGTATCAATAGCACTAGATCGTGTCTTCCAAGCTTGAAGTGCGTACGAAATAATCTTTGAGTTGCAGTTATTGATCCACTGTTCGTAAAAAAAGTTTCCATAACGAAAGAACGGTGTGAGCCCAACCACTTCATTTTAGCAAATAAAGCACAATTAAAAAAATTACATTATTTTAAAAATCAACCATTATGACGTCACAAATACATTGTAGATTGTTTTTTGGACACCGCACAAAATGGCATGCTATACGCTTTCCAAAAATGTAAACATCAATTATTTTCGTCAACGCGTTTGATTTCTATTAAATTTTCAAATGTGTCAGGTCTTTTTGGCAGACCCTGTAGAATCAAAAAATTTCTATTGAGTCGGGACAGACCTAATGACCCATTTCCAAGAAAAATCTTCCTCCATCGGTACGATTGTAAATTTAGTGACAATGACTTTGCACAGTTGCGTAGACTTACTTATTTTTTACTGTTTTTCCTGAAAGTTAGTTTTTAAAAGCAATGCCCATAATACCGACCCCCATACCAATAAATTAAAAAGGGCTTACTTACAAACAAAAAATGATTTCACAAACTTTTATGCCTTCATTTAACTAAGTGTACAGAGCCATAAAATCAAAGATGTGGAAGAATGCTAAAGTGATTGATGTATTTACGGAAATTAAGGTGTAAAGTAATTTGCCTAGGGTACAGTGCGATAAAATGATCGCTAGAGCAAGAAAGTCACCCTTTTAAAAATTTCTTTGAAAACGCAACAGCCAAAAAGAGCTGCTAGGTACTGCTCTTTGTTTTTGTGAGTAACCAAGCTTATCAGTTTTGACAGTTTTAGGCAAGCAAGTAAGAAGTTATGCTAAGAAAAATTGAATTTGCCAGCATGAAAATGAGCATTGGAAGTTTTGAAGTAGAGTATTTAGCTGCTTGTAAAAATAGTAATGAAAACGAAAATATGTATGATTATTATTCCGGTAGTTAGTATTACCCAATAAAGGTTGCAGCTGTTTTTACTTACACGTGTTGAGCAGAAGGCAAATCTATGAGTAAAGCAGATCGCCACATAGCATGTTGTTTAGGGTACAAAGTACATACTAATCAAGGTGATTGCAATACAGCTCATTTAGAAAAAACAGCCGAAATAGTCACATCAATTTTCTCGAACAAGCTCTTATACGTTTTTGTCGTCCACTCTTGCAATTTTTAGCGACAGACTGTTGTAAATCGGCAGTGTATTAAAGATTCTTTTCATGCGCAAGTCTTGAGAAGTCGAACTATAAAAACTGCTGGAACTCAGGTCAAGCTAGTAAAGGGACTCTTTTAGGTACCTGGTCCTGACTGATAAACCGATATGGGAAACGCTAGTCCAGCTTCTTCAAAAGCACAATAGCTGTATATGTTATGCGAAGTCTCTTGATCCTGTTTAAACCGTTGCATCTTATCATATTCTGCATGTTTTCTGCCAGGTGACCAACAACCAGATCGGTTAATGAGCTAGAGATGTGTACGTAATAGGTTCTCTCATTCACATGAATCCCCAGTATTTTTATCTTTGGGTTTCTTGAAAAACCTGCGTATAAAAACCATTCTCAATTCATGTCGAAACTTAACCTGTTTGTCCCTTGGTGATTGTCAGTTTTGTTTGTGGCTGGGAGACTGCTTGCAGCAAAGCGGTGGTTTATCAAAACACTTTTTTAAAGCCCTACGTTTTGAGCTGGAGACTTTATAGTGTTTTGTCATTTGCAGCTTGTTGTTGTATCAGATCGCCATCCCTAAGGAAATGCTAAAATTTTTAGAGTTTCTTGTCCGAATAGTAAGTTGTTTTGCTTATGAGTTATCTGTTTTGTGACGCATTTTATTTTCGTAGAGGGTGATTTTCTTTTATTGCTTTTGTATGTAGTTCTTTGATAGTGCTTTTTCAATAAGGTCGGCTAAAGTATTTTTTTACATATTTTTAGTCGGTCTATATCAGTACTTTTCTTTATCAAAACTTTTTTTATCCCTTAATATGTTTTATTTATAAGCTTAATAGCCGGCTCTGCCGGTGTCGCCTGGCAGGGCCCTTTATTTGTACTGCTGAGGTCAACAATGAACAATAACGAAAAGTTTATATTTTTTATTTACTTTTATAATTTCTGTACATGCAATGGTGATCATCTTATTCCCTTAATCAAGACTGGTAATGCTCACAAAGAAAGAACGTTGTGACCAGCTATCAGTAATATTTTTAAAAAGTGTGAAGAGAAGTTGAAATAGAGTAAAAAATGATGGCGGCAGCCGAATGGTGGTTGTTTTCACAATCACAGAAACAACCTATTTAATTGCAAGTTTATTTTGCGGTTTGGTCCTGCCCCTTTCCTATTTATATTTGTAGTATTAAGTTCTTTGGCTGCGCTATTTGCCTTATTTCCGGCATTGCCTTCCCCAACGTCATTCACCATATTGTAACAGGCTCCAACCAGGCCAAGTGTTTTCAAGCGAAATATTTTTTCTAAATTCAGTTGCACAAAATGTTAGGTTTATGGTTATATATTGATTTTTTCTTAAACTTGGAATTTTATTACTTTGCTTTGTGCCTTAGACACAGATACCTTAACAGACAGCATATCAGTAAAAAAATCCTTGCTTTATAGTATATGTCGACGTCGCCCGGCAGGGCTCATCATCAGCAGCGCCGGGATTGAGAATGTCGGTTCAGCCGGCCAAGCCGGCATCACCCATCCAGCACTTAAGCGAACAGTAACGAAAAGTTAACGTTTCTTTCTGTCCATAAAATTTTCAGGACTTGGTGCGCTCCTTTTTCAAGTAAAAATTATTTACAAGTTAAGCATATTGGCTCGTCAACAGTCAAATACATTGCACACTTATTTGGTTCATTTCGAGGAAAAGTGAAGTTTGCATTGCATTGTAGGAATGTAGCGTCAAACCAGTGCTGAAAGTTGTGTGCTTATAACCACATTTGCGCTATGAGTAATTTCTAGTAAGCTGTCCTCTTTTCAACGGAGTTTACTTTTCACAGGCTTTATTTTACATTTGCTCGCTTCATGTGAAATTTGGTTATCCCTTAATAAAATATGTAAATTTTTTTACCCCAATAGCATTCGGGTAAAACTGGACTTGTATTTGAAGAATAATCATTTAAAATGCTATAACGCTTAACTGTGCCGCATCTGATGCTTTCACAGCTGGTTCCCATGAAAGGTGAGACGTTTGTGCGACAATACCTAACACTACAAAGCACTACCAGTAACTAATAAGCCTACACGCAAGAAAAAACACTCAGTTAACTGCTTCGATGCTGCAAATATGATTATACATTACGCAATAAAAAAGAAGTCATTTTCCATGAATTGGAAAAAAATTTGTTTGGAAAGAGTAAATAAGACTGTGCCAATTGACACTTCACAACATGAACATCGTCTGACAAATAAAACACCATTCTAAAAAATATAGTCGAGATATTTGCCTTAAAGCATCGTCAAAGTTTAAAAATTATCTTTTTGGCATTTATAAGTGAATACGATTTCCAATTGCGTAGCGAGTCTTTCAGTGGAAGCTTCTAACGTTTTTGGCTCTTTAGAACGGCAAGTGTGGCTACCACTATCATATTAAATTAGACATATGGAAGTTTTCACAAGTGTTGGCGGGCAGTAGTTTGCCCACCTCTGGCCTGTGTCATTACCATTTTTTCATTAATTACCGGTAATGCCGCGTATGAATAGCAAATGTGCTACAAAGAACTCAGAGACTTGCTGTTTATTGTTCAATTTGCAGCACACCATCTGCTTTAAAATTCTTAACTACGTCGCGCCTGCCGCTCATTTCAAACCAATCTATCGCAAACCTATCGTGTGATGATCCAATGACCAAATACGTCGAAAAAGCGGCGTTCGCAGTACATTGCCTTTAAAAGGTGATACAGTTGAATGACATCTATTTACAACTAAATCAAATCGATTTGTGCATTTTAAACAAATGCATTTATTTTTCAATACATTTAAAACAAATGCATTTATTTTATATGCATTTGCCAGTAAATCAAAGCAATTTGTGCATTTAAATAAATCAATTTGATTTTGTTATAAATGTTGTCCTAAAACATGTGTAATGAGCGGTAAATGTAATAAAATCCCTATATGGGATTTTATTACATTTAACTTTGCCACTAATTCAAATCTCCCAACTTTTAAATGAAGATTAGTCTTTCGCACCGTTGCAAAGAGCCTATCAATTGCAACTATCTGTCATGGGCTTTGCTATTTATCTTTGCTATCAAAATGATAGTGGATACTTTAGCTGCCAGCTGCTGTTCTCACTATGTAGTGGCAGGCATTGTGATGTAATTTAAGATTAAGACGGAACACTGATTTGTAAAATGATTCAAGAAAGAAAAAAAAACAAGCTCAAAAATACTGAAACAGTAATCGCTTGTTTCACCTTTATACAACTTAAGATGTTATAAAATTGCTTTTAGCAAAAATAAACGTTTCATGAAACACAATCGATTAAAGGCAATATTAAGGGTTGATATGTCAAGCCACAGCATGTTTGCCCAGTTTTTCGAGTTCTTGATAACGTCTTATTAGCCCTGTTTTCACCTTAGACGTTTTTAAATTAAACAGACCTTTATCCGTTAAATTCAGCAAGTGCTTGAAAGCACATCAATGTAGTGGGAGAGTGCCGAAATGATTGATATGTATTTTCAGAATAAGCTATTAAACCATTTGTGCCTGGCGTCCTATATGTAGGACGCCTACTTAATTTAGGATTGCTCTTCGTATATTATATTTTTGAATATAGCTGAAGTTGGACTACATTTATGAGCAAATTTGACACATATGACAGTAGTATTTTTAAAAATTGCTTTATCAGGTGAGATGTGACGCCATTTTGAAATCGTCTGATTTCGCTTTTTTGAAAATGTTGAGAGTGCATATAGAGTTGAGCCAATAACTACGCATTTCCAAAGAAGTACTGAAAAAATTGTCAAGTGTATTTATTTATTAGTAATTCTTCTGTTTTATGGTGAATCTTAAAATTTTTCTGAACTTATAGTTTCCGAGAAATTTTATTTGAAACATTGGCGTCCTACATATAGGTCGCTAGGCACACGTGATAGCAAAATGTGCGCCGCTGCGAGTATGTTCATTTGACCCCCAAAGGATATTTTGAACTATTTTTTGATGATGAAGTTTTGAATTTAATCGTAGATGAGACCAATCGGTATGCTTCCCAAAAAAATCGAAACTTGACTGTTGATAAGCATGAAATAAAATGTTTTATTGGCACGTTATTTTTATCTGGATACCTTGCTCCAGCAAGACGAAGACTTTATTGGGAAAATGCTAGCGACACGCACCACGACCTTGTTACCAATGCTATGAGAAGAGACAAATTTGAGGCAATTTTTACCAACTTTCATTTAGCTGATAACAACTGCTTAGATGAAGAGGATAAATTTGCAAAACTCAGACCACTAATAAAACTTTTGAATCAAAAGTTCCAACGTCACTCACCAAACGAAGAATTTTACAGTTTTGACGAATCAATGTGTGAATATTACGGGCGCCATGGATGTAAGCAGTTTTTGAGAGATAAACCGATACGTTTTGGTTTTAAAATTTGGTGTGGAACTACGCCGCTGGGATACTTGATTTGGTTTGATCCGTATCAAGGAAAATCAGCATCATCGCGACCGCAAGATAACGGATTAGGGCTTGGAGGAAATCTTGTCAGCCATTTTGCAGATGTTCTAACCGGATGTGGTAGAAAGTTTTTCCACCTATGCTATGATAACTTTTTCAATAGTGTGAAACTCGTTACCATGCTAAAAGACAAATTAGTAAAAGCAACTGGTACAATTCGTGAAAACAGGGCTGAAAAATGTCCACTGACCTCAAACGATGCTTTGAAAAAGCAAGGACGTGGAAAGTTTGATTTTAGAACTGACACCAAAAACGACGTCCTCGTTTGCAAATGGAATGACAATAGTGTGATAAATTTATGCTCAAATGCTGCTGGGGTCCATCCCATATCTAAAGCCTCTCGATATTCTTCTTCTGAAAAGAAGCGGGTGCAAATTGACCAACCTTTTTTGATCAAGCTCTACAACGAACATATGGGGGGTGTCGATAGAATGGATCAAAATGTTTCAAAGTATCGAATTGGTTTGAGAGGTAAAAAGTGGTACTGGTGTCTGATTTCATATATGCTCGATGTTTCCATCAACAACGCCGGGCAATTACAGAAAATTTGCAACAATGAAAATCCAATGGATATGCTTCAATTTCGACGATATATTGTTAGAACGTATTTGTCTCAATATGGCAAGCCGCCTGAAAAAGGAATGCGGGGAAAACCTCAAGATGTTTTATCGGATATTCGTTATGATGGATATAAGCATTGGGTAATACCGCAAAATGGACAAACAAAATGCCGCCACTGTCACATGAAAACTACAACTAGATGTGAAAAATGCGATGTTGGCCTGCACGTAAAATGCTTCAAAGATTATCATAGTCTGTAATGTCTTTTTTGTGATTTTCGTACATAGAGAACTGTTTTGAGAACTCTAAAATGCTCTTACCAATTTCATGTTTAGTAAAAACTTTGTTGTGCTTATTTGGTTACTCATCGAAATCAAGACTTCAATAAAATACGCTGATGGTTGTAACATTATAGCTTCGAGCGAAACAGACAAAGTAAGCAATAAAACCTGATTACACAACACGTACGCGTTACGCTCAGTCGCTCACGCATCTTCCACTTTGCTAACGGATTTGCCTAGCGTCCTACATGTAGGACGGCTTTTATCTCAAAAAGTACGCAAAAAGTTTTAAAAAAATCAATCAGAAAAAATTTTATACATGTTCACTGAGCAATCTTCAAGTTTTTATAAAAATATCTTAAGTATTTCAACCTTCGGCACAAATGGGTTAAACATTAGGACCGTTATTAAATAGAATCCTTTAAAGGATTCTACTTGAATAAGAACTACTTCCTGACGAGCCGCCTTAGGTGAAACAGACTATTGAGGTGTTTTTAATTTGAATCAATTTTATTTTAAGGACAAAATTCCATCAACAAAGATGTATCCTTGATCGATCCTGAACTGTTGTACTTGCATTTCATGGGAGTGTCTGCACAAATTGTTGGGCATAATCCTTCGATTTATCCTGGATTGTCGCGTTATAATGTATCTAAATGCTAACCACAATTGTCTGACATATATGCACAAACTATGCCAGATTGCGAAGAATATACACTGGAATTAACCACGTAATTATCTGTGGATTTATTCACGGCCGGTCTTATTTCAATGTATATTGCGAGGTTATATCATTGTTAACATCATGGTGTTTTTTGTGTCATATAGGCAATACAAGAATAAATTATCTTAGGTGCGTCTAATTTTTTTGCACAGGGCAACATTGCAATATACGCCAATATAGGCAAATGCAGTTGTATCTTGCAAAAATACAGTACATTGTGAGCTCAAGAAAATTGATTTGCTTCTGAGATGAATCATTTCAAAAATTAGCATGCCAGTTACACTACATTTTTTTTGCCTCTGGTAGCACTTGAAACTGAACAATTAAAGGTAGAACAGATTGGTGAGAACGAACAGTTTTATTTTACAATATTTTGCAGAAATTTTCTAGCTATTTGCTCACAGAAAAGATTCTTTAATCACAGCACTAAAGCACGGCTTTTGTCATATTTTCAGAGGCAGTAACATTGAAAGTCGTTTTGCTCAGCAAGCAAAAAGCGTAGCCAATGCAGAATACTTTCCGAGATAAGTGTAACTGGTACTTCTAGTGAGGTCATTAGGGGGAACAAAAACGCGCTGCCCTTGGTGACGTATACCAAGTTTGATTAGGGATTGGTGAAAGCTGCTTTTGCAAAGTTACTGGCTTGGAGATCTCCTCTAGCGTAGTAGACTCGTCACTGTGTGGTCAGTGTGAAGTGTAATGCACTTTGTTTTTCAAGCATATACTTCTGTATCTTTTGACAGGTTTTTGTTTTTGATTCTAGACTCCTGTTACAGATTTTTAGTCAACAAAAATTTGTCCATAAGTGCCCAGGAAGAACTCCAGGGCCTTCTTCACCACAACAACTAAGTGAAAAACTTCTTTATTGCAAAAAACTTAGTTAAAATAAATGAAATGCAGAAACTCACTTAAAATAAATTCCAAATATCAAATAAAAATCAAACCATAAAATAAATCGATTGCAATAACAAAAACACACCTTCGTGTCACAACAAATGATAAGCAACCACTTTAAATGCCAGAACGTTACTATTTATTGTTTGGAGCGAGAGGCCAGCTAATCAAAATGCAAATCTCGCCTGGTTTTAGGCAAAAAAAGCACGACAGTTGCATTTCAACCTCAAGCTACCAAATGCCAAATCCGATTCTGTAGCAACTCCCTACTCAGTAAATAGTGAAAGATTTCGGAAATTTTTCAGTTGCAGTGTTTTTATTTTTCTTCTACTGTAAATTAAAGTGAATTTTCTCTGACTTGAACCGAAGATGATTGCTGGCTTTGAAGCAAATATTTTGACCGGGGGTTGTGGAACGAGGTCAACTGGGCATCGGACGAAGATGGGCCTGCACTCTGATGAAACTGATCACTCTGGCATCCGCAGCATTTACAAATGGATTTCCACGACGCTTTACAAATATCTTCACGATGTAAAATGGTGAGAGCAAAAATACCGAAGCCCTTAAAAATAAAGTGCTTTGAGTAAAATCGTTACTTCTAAGTGTAAGCGTTTTGTCGAGAATCATCAAAGACTTTAAACATAACATTTACAAATCTCCTGCTTGGCATTCAACAACCAATCTTTGCGAAAAGCATAATCTGTTTGCACCGCTTGCTGGATTTCCCGGAGTTGTTCGGTTTGCGTTTACAATTATTGCGGCGTCAAAATGAAGTTTGGTTACACCAAAAACTTCAAACATGATACTTACTGATTTATAACTTGGCACTCAGTAAATAAAACTATATAACTTTTGAAAGGAAAACATCTTTATATACCACTTGTTGGGTTACTCGGCAGCGCATGTTTATGCTCCACAAATGTTGTGAGTTTAAATTGGTCTCTGTTGAGCCGTGTTGTCCGCTTCAAATAAAACGATTATAATGCTCGTAAACCTATAATTTTTATTTATTTCTTGCTATATTACTCGAAACTGAAATTCAGAAATAGTTAAATTGAACACTTTTACCACTTGCTTCAGACCTTTTTAAAGCTCAAGTGTCGGATTTTAATGATGAGTTGTGTTGACCCCAACAAAGTGTAAGGGTAACTGCTGACTCCAAGCGAATAACTTCATTTCGCAGTCACACATACAACCAGCTGATCTTCGATGCAATAAATAACTTTTCATCATTTTATTTTCATTGTGATTAACCGCAATGGATGGGACAAATTTTTGCAGCTCGGGATTTAGACCGAAAAGTGTAATAAGTGTTGCTTTTACGCCACATCATTTATGCTTTATCTCGTCAGAAAGATCACGTTTTAGCTACGGTCCTGAATTTTACATAGACTAAATGCGACATGGTTTTTCCTCAAAAAAAGTTACTTAACTTACCTGCAGTGAAGCTGATACTGCAAAAACCCAGCTTAAGATAGTATACATCAAATCATTTGTCGTAAAAAGTAAGAAATAGCCAAAAATCCAAGTCAATCCAACAATGAAAGTTGCTGTGAAAGCCATTGACAAAAAACTTTTGTTTCTTTTTTTGGTCTGTTTTGGTTCAAATCTCTAAACAAATAAATTTTTATCTGTCAGATGTCGTTAAAGAAAAGTGCTCTTTTTATAATAAAGTTTGAGAGTTTTTGATTTATTGGATCACTGGTTCCGGACATTAGTGGCATATAATATTGAGTTTGGCTCGGATTGTTGCTGAGCTATTCGGCAGAGCTCTAATACTGAGTTTGGCTTGGATTGTAGCTGAGCTATTCGGCAGAGCTCTTCCAGAAGTCGATAAAGAGTTAAAGATGTTTGGTTTTGTGTGGATTTGCGTCACTAGGAGTCAGTAAAGATCTAAAAGATGTTTTGTTTTGTATAAAGTTGTTTGTGTCACTATAGGTCGGTAAGTCAATTGAAGAATTGTGCAGACCAATCCAAAGTTTTGTGATATGAGTAATGCCTGATATGGGTTTTGCAAATTGTAATATCATTTTACCAGGGGTCTCCGAAGATTTTACAGTCCAGGTTACATTTCATTAATGTGCGAAATCTTGACAGACCGCACTTTGTGCACTTCTGTTTTCGATAAAATAACACTGACCAATGCGTTAAATTTGACTTTGTTTTGCCTAAAAGTTTTAACCCTTCCACATATAACGGGTGGGAAATCGACCTCAACCAATTTTAAACAATAGTTTTCCAGCGACGTTAAGTTAGAATATTATGCAATTTCATGAGTTTTTCTAAAATTTATTCTTCCTTTATGCAGTATCTAAACTTGTGCATCGAACTCTCATTAATTAAGTAGTAATGGTATTTTAACGAGCATCTGATATTTTTTTGTTCTTATGAGCGCATTAATTCCCCCGGACTATGATGAATACAAATATATCGTGCGCTCGCTTGATATAATAAGGAAACACATAAACGATTTAAATCAAGAAAGAAGCATTCTCTCTTCGTCAGTGATGATATCATAACAAATGGGCTGTAATTCGTCATTCATTAGGAATGCTATTTTCTGATGCGGCTTTTGCCAAAATTCTGGAAAAACAAGACAAATTCGAACTTCAAAGCGGTTGCAAGTGTCTTAACTTTTCACATCTAATTTTTTGTGAGCAAAAGACGACGCTTTTTTTCTATTTTTGAGGAATATGCTCTCGAAAACAACTGATACGAAAAACCACAACCAGCGTCACAACTGGATCACATAAACAAAGAAAATTTACGGAAACCAAACATATACTGTACAAGTTAGATTTTGCCAACATGTTTTTCTAAATTTAAAAGTCGCTTGGCTTCTTATCAATATTGTTGATGGATTGTACAAACAAGCACTGCTTGTAACGTCGTTCAATTAGATCAAATTTTAGGTACCTAATTAAAAACTGCCGAGTTCGAATCAGAGATGCGGTAATAAGGTTTGCTTTAAGCAAGCCTGTACCGCCATTACGTGCGACTATTTATTACATGTACCCTTGATAAACCGTCTTAGCACCTCCTACAATTAGCGTAGTTATAGCATGATCACACTTATTTTGAGCAGGGGTTTGGGTATGGCACGATGCGGTACGGAATTACGGTACGGTGCAGTTAAATTTTGAAGAAAAGTACAGTATTTTTTGGCATACTAAGGCGCTGTACGAAAATATGGTGTTATTTTTTCTGTACCGCACCGTACTCTTTCCAGAGACTTAATCTAAAGTCGTTAAGGCTTGCTTTATTGAAACCAAAAGTCACACAAAGTTCCAACTGCACAGTTCTAACGAAAATTGCATTATTATAGCGTAAAATTAAATCAATTGCTTCAAGTTTGACCGTACTTGAGTCAATTCACCTAGAACAGGGTTGCCCAACGTGCGGCCTGCGGGCCAAATGTGGCCCGCGATGTGAAATTTTGCAGTCCGCGGAAAAGTTTCCAAAGACTGCCTGCGACATGAAATTCAGCAGCTTTGAACAACAAGCTTATCAATTTATTTTTGGAAAACCGATCTCCACAAAAAATAAAGATCTTCATCACGGTTTGGGATGGAAGCTGTCACAACTAATTGCTTCCGAGATGGCTTGTGCGCAAAAAAATGGATTACAATCTGTTACTAGCTCGCAAAGATTTCAAGATGTTTGAAATTGACCCGCCTTTAAAAAAAGTTGTTTGTCCCTAACCTAGAACTTTCCTGAGCTCTGGATTTTGTGACGTAACAGTTATTTTTTGAAGCACGATAACTCTGTAAAATTATCTAGAAAATTCGTTTTGTGATGTAATAATTGTGTTTTAAAATAGTATAGTAAACATGTGATAGTCTATGTTTGTCTTAGAAATCCCAAGAGTATGTTTTGAGCCTTCTAGAACGTAACGTTTTGTATATATTAAGCGTTGTTACGATAACTAATTATTCTAGATTCTAGATTATCGATCCCAAAGCAATTGTGCTACTCCAGGGGGAGTTGCATTACTTTAGATTGTAGATTCTAGTTTCGAGTGAGATTCCAGTGGGATACTGGCATAGTGCCAAGAGAATAGGTTTATCTGAGGGGATGGAGTTATCCCAAAAGTGAGTGATTAACTATTGTCAGAACTCAGAAATACTCAGTGCTGTACTGAGCCTCTCTGCTAGCATAGCCTCTCTACATCTGCTGATATTTATCTCATTACACATTTACTGTTGTGTAAGAGCACTGATTCAGCAAAATAATTGTTACGTAAAAGTACGGTATTATGGTATGGAAAAAATTCAATAGTGTACTACTACTTACGTTGTTTTAGTAAAGTAAGGAATTCCGGTAAAATATTTTTTGAAAGTACAGAGTACGAAAAACCATTCCGTACCGTACCGTACCGTATCGTACCGTACCGTACCTAATCCCGTGGTTTCAATATCAATCAACTATCCTTCGCATGGTGAAAAACAAAAATTATTGCCTAGAATGCGGCAAAGAAAACTCAAGAAAAATTCAACCCCCACAAAAAATACCAAAGCAATTAATTGAATCAATTGCAAACATGCAGAAAGTTGTTGTGTGGCAAACGCACTTTTCGGCTTTCTTTACACTGTTTAGACTTTAGAGTGTTTGATTGAATGACGTGATAACAATTTGTAATGGTTAGATCTAGTACAGGGGTCACCAACCGTGTGCCCGCGGGCACCATGTCGTCCGTGTAGGCAATATGAGGTGCCCGCCAGCCTGTTTTAAAATGTTCTCAAAATTTTTTCAAAAGTCGATGGTGGCTCCAAAGAAAAAAATAGGTAGCCTAGGGTTGCCAGACATCGGCCACCGAAGTAATTGCAACAGATATATAATGGCACCACCTGCCAATACATAATAGATCGAACATCAAGTCCGGGATGTTGCAAACTTTAGGATAAGTGCGCCCCCACTTTAATCAATATCCAAAAAGTAGCCCGTAATCCAAGAAGGGTTGGTGACCCCTGCTCTAGTAGGTAGGTATAGAGCATGATATAAAGAGTGAATAGAAATCAAACTGAATAAAATTATCTCAGCTTTGCAACACTAAAGCCTTCAACGAATGATAAAATGATTGAAACTAAACCGCAAAATTTTAGTTCTCAAACATGCGCAAACATTCCATGAGACGAAAGGGTCAGAAAACACTCATTTTTTACAGGAGCGAGTTAGTTAAAAAAAAGTTTCGTTTCTTTATTGCAAAATATCTGAATTTTTTTTTGCTTTTGCATCATGTCAAACTATGCAATTATATTGACAAATGTCACGCATATACCGAAACAAAAGACATATTTTTGAATTGTATAGAAATGCTATTTTCAGTGTGAAGTAATCACAGCAGCACGACTTAAATTAACGGAGTTGCAGTGATTCAAAGTCTTGGTTTTTTTTCTAGCATCGCACACCAGACATTCAAAAAATCTCGCACTCGCACGAGTTAGAAATGTTTAAGATTACAAGCTTAATACAGGCCCCTGTGACAACGTGCCTGACCTGGAAGCGAAATCAAGACCGTATGCTTTCACAATGACACTTCCGGGTTCTGTATCAAACCTGTTTGATTTATAAAATCTTTTTATTACTCAACACTTCCATCAAAGATTTATCTGGACGCGAAATCAAGACCGTATGCTTTCATAATATTTCAAGGTTCTACAACAAGCGTGTTCGATTCCTAAAAATCTTTTGACAACTCATAACTTGCACCACAGATTTACCTGCAAGCGAAATCATGGTAGTATGCTTTTATAATGACGTTCCACTGACTCTGTATCAAACATGTTAGGTTTCAAAAAATCTTTAGACAACTCATAACTTGCACCACAGATTTACCTGCAAGCGAAATCATGGTAGTATGCTTTTATAATGACGTTCCACTGACTCTGTATCAAACATATTAGGTTTCAAAAAATCTTTAGACAACTCATAACTTGCACCACAGATTTACCTAAAAGCGAAATCAAGATCGTATGCTATTATAATGATATTTCCAGGCTCTGTATCAAATGTGCTTGATTTTTAAATATCTTAAAAAATTGATGGTTCTACAATGAAGTGGTTAAATTGCTCATAAAACTAGTCCAGAGAAATGATTTTTCTTTAGTTCATAAATCGTGACCAAAAATTTACGTAATGTTAGTAAATAAAGTCTCTCATGTCAGAACGAATTTCATTGTATAACATTCTTGACTCGTGATTGATATCTAGCAATACAAAATCTATAGCAACAAATAACAAATCTGCTAAACAACTGAAATAAGTTTGTTTGTCTTTGAAATATGATACTTTTAATTCTTTTGGGACACGTGCCAGTCATCCAGGTTTTTTCGGATAATACTCAAATGCATTGACTCTCTATCGCTTTCCAACATTTTAAAACAGCAGTCTGGAATACATTTTTTTTAAACTTATAAAAATTTTTGTAATTTATAGTCTTCTTACATCCATAAGTTAGAAATATTCATGTACTTACTCTGACCGTGCATTGAGCTTGTTATCTTAAACATTCTTAAAAATTTTAAGTACAACAAAGTCAAATTTAATGCACTAGGCAATGTTAACGCGTCCAAAAATGGGGCACAAAGTGCGGTCTGTCAAGTTTTTGCACATAGGTAAAATGCAACCTGAACCGTAAAAACTATAGGCACCACCGGTATAATATTAACAAAACATTGCAAAACCCATATTAGCCTTAACTCATATCTTAAAACTTTGAGCTGGTCCGTACAATCCTACAATTGATTCCTTATTGATCTCTGCATAAAGAAACTCATGAAAACAAAACATTTTAAACTTTTTATCGACCACTAGTGGAGTTCCGTCGCAATCTGCGCCAAGCTCAATATCACACACTACTGACGTCAGGTCATTTTGCAAAACACACTTTAACATTATGAATCATCAGTCACAGATTTCGTGGTTTAGCAAAACCAATAGATAACAATTGCAGTAAATATACTGAGGGCTATCATATGGACGCGTTCAGTGTGCCATTTATCACCGGTCGGCGGGAAAATGTTATAATCATTGCTTATAACTAGCCTGGATTCGTATGAAGAGCAGTTTTTATGCGCTCCTCCTGCCCGTAGCGCGGATTACATGATAAATTTGGGAATGCTTTCTTTGTGCTACTTTTCTAAGATACTACAAATAGAGAATGTTTTCAAGATTCTACATAGCTTATACCGAATATTTGCACTCTCCACAAACGAGTAATCGTAACTAAACTAATCTTTCGTAGCTTTAGCGGTTTTCTTTTATGTAGGTGCCGTGAAGAAATTCAATCAATCAAAATCAACTATTAGGCATCTATCATGTCAGCGTGGTTGTCATCAAGTGCAATTGTAAAAAAATTGTCAGGACAATATTATCTTCCTCGTCTTTAAAAAAAAACTTTATGCCTTGAGATAGCTTTTGACAAACCAAAGCAAGTAGATTAGTTGTGTTCTTATGTTATTCAACAATAATATGCCTTCATTATTTTTTGTTTATGTCTTTGATTCGATTAATAAACAGCTAATTCTTCGGTCAAAGTAGGTAGGTTTGGGATTTTTTAAGTATTCTGGAAAATAAAAAATGACACGAATATTCCTTACCTCTTTGTTTTTATTTTTCAGTTTGGTCATTACGGTCAGGAAAATGATTAGATTGAATAAAAGGACTAGGCCAACAGGAAGAATAAACCCGAAATGCAGTCCTTGGTTTATGAGCCAGCAAACATTGTCAGCATAATAATTTTCTAAAAAAATGATCATTTCATGTCAATCACTTGAAAACTAATACTTGATTTAATTCACGAGCAGAAAACAAACAATGAAAATGGGAGCTTTCAAAATAATTTATAAAAAATGACAGATATTTCTGGGTTGCCCGATAATGATAAAAATACTACTTGTTGTTAAACCACGATGGCTGTACATCTAGTAGTGTAAGTTTGTAAGCGGTTTACAGGATGACAAGATCGCTATAACGCAAACGATCACGTGTCATAATAACCAAATTCCAATTATTCCTGCTCTATTAAAATGCAATGCATTCTGTTTCAATATTCGAACCACTGTTGTCACTGAGTGGTCTACGCATTGAAGTTTCAATACTTTTGACGGTTACTCTTTCAAAACTGCCTTGATCGGCTCTCATATTATTTTACTGATAGGCTATATCTTTACCAAAATTGTGAAGATTAGATACTTGGGACGACATATAGCATTCTCAATGGAAGCTAAGCATGAGCACATTCAATATGGGTGCAAAGCTTTCTTTGATAGGGATGTAAATCTCAACTAAATGTGCAATTTTCATTCGCAAATACTTGAAGATATTGCTTTCATCCGTGGCAAAGCGAGTTAAAACGACGTTTATTGAGACCAAAGTCATGATTCAAACTCTCTCATTGGGCTTGTTGCGGACTTGAAAAAGACACTTCTCGGTAATTTTCCTTGCCGCGTGCTATGTTCCAGATTGGTTGCACAGTTAGTGGTAGAAATTCGCTGTTCCAGCATTACCGGCAACCCCAAAATGTGTCTAAGCATCACAATTTTTTGTATACTAAAAAAAAAAGATTTTCTTGTGACTGGAGGACAAAATCATCTGACAAAAATAAAATCTTTTCTTTATTTGGTTTAACTCTCACTTATTATATCTTCCAAACAAAGCATCTCTTTCTTTTTATCTGTGATAAGTTCAACTAGATATCGCAGGCTTTTGGCAAACCTAGAATTTGTGAAAAGTGGGGAGAAGGAAAAATGAGGGGCGAGTCGAATTGTCAGTTTGGCTAAGAGATGATGACTATTTTTTAGAAATCAATTTGTAATAGAGACTTTCTCGTTCTGTTTTTTTAAATTAACGAACTTGTCTGATTCAGGAGAGGGGACATGGGACAATGCCTTCTTTCCTAAATATGTCACCAATGCAGACCATTTTTATAATTCGTATTTAGTAGTGACTGGTCTGAGGAGTAAACTAGGGCTTGCGTGGTCAAACAAGGTGCAAGAACACTATCTCTTACCTGCTAAGTTAAGAATAAAGTCTTCAGAATTCAAACTAATACCAGACGAAAGCACCAAGGTCAGCAAACATATCAACGCCGCCATGCCATAGCACAGTACAGTCGCTTTCGTCATGAAACGATTTCGGTAAGCATAATGCTGCTGAAAACCATTTATAAGTTACAATTAGTTTTCAATCGTGAAAAACGTTTTCGGTTATGTAAAAAACAACTTAGGTTTAGATCTGCTTTGCGGTTCTCAGTAGTGCTGGCACAGTGCGCTCTACCACAAGCGCTGCAATCAACCATGGAAAATCTGCATTTCTCAAGAGGTGTTGCGCTGTTATAAAAAACAGTAGATATTTGCTCGCAGGCTATTTCCGTTAGTTTTAATAGCAACTGCGTTATAGCCCAACCACAAATCCGGTTATTGCAGAACAATGCATTACACTTTTCAGGTTTGCAGAATAGCAAAAGTCGGGTCAAACATATCACAGTCGTTCAGACCTGCTTCAGAGTTTCCAAGTTTCAACATTTCGCTTGGGTTGTTTGGCGTTTCAGGTAAACTGGAAGCTATAGCTGTCATAGAAATAATTATGGCAAAATTCTTTTTTCATTTAAATCTAAGACCGTACTTAAAACAGAACCGGCTTTACCAGCCGCCTACCAATTCATTTTCAAAATGCGAGTTTTAAACCTATCACAGAGGTGGGCAATCGGTTTAAAAAATATAGCAGAGCTCTCTCTCCAAATTAAAATTGAACCTTCCGCTCTACTCTTTTTTAAACACAAAGCAGACGCGAAAGCCACCATTATTATCGGAGAAATTCAACAAATCTGTGTCCTCGCATAGAAAACCAGTTTCAACAAAACAATCACAAGCAGTATAATAGCTGCGTGAGTTTATAGTTGGATTCAGACTTTGAGTCAGAATATTTAGGGATATAATTAAACATAAAAAATACATAAGCGAGAGCGACAAATCATTTCAAAAAAGGTTTGCAGTTGCAGCTACCTGTCTTTGAGGAAAATATATAATCGGCGCTTTAACTCTATTGAAGCAATGGTAGCTTCGAAAAATAAAAAGCGCTTCTTCCTATCTCTTGATAATTACTTCATTCAAATTTATATACAAACCTTTACTACATCAATGTACAGCTCATAACTGTAGATTCCCATCCAGAACCAAGACACAAGAAAAAAGTAATGGAGAAGAAAGGTAACTGTTGTACAGCCAGCCGGATGGCCAACTGCGTTTGAAACTCCAGCCACGAAAAAAATGTAACCAATGCACAAGTTAGAACATAAATGAAGGAAGATTTTACCAGGTCGATGTTTTCGAAGATCCCTGAAATGAATAAAAAGCTATATCTTATTAAGTTTTTCTCACACAAAAGATAGGAAGATTTTTAAAATTTAAATAGCATCGCCAATTAGTGGTAATGAAGGTTTGGAGGCCTTCAATAAGAACATATTAACGTTTTAGAAATCGTTAAATAAGCTTTAATTATATATTTTGTAAGAACTAATTAAAAATCAGATATTATTTTTTCATTGTCGTAAAATTTCATCTTAATGTCATGGTAAAAGCTTTGGTTGGTGATATTTGATCATCATTGAATTCAGACCCATTTCGTAGTTACCGATGCTGATGCTGTCACCATGCATTTCTATTAAAAACAACACAACCGAGCAAGGAAATTATCATAAAGTAAGTACTTTTCCCAATTGCCCAACAACGTAGCTACCATGAGATTTGAATACATGATTACTGCCACCATAACAGCCATTCAAACACACTCGATAATGTTTCCGACAAATTTAAAAGGATTTATTGGATACGTTAAATATCTGATTGCACAAATAGTTATCTTTCTGCGATGAGAACATCTTTATAGTTACACATAAAACAGCATGTGCTCAATCCGATTTGGAGCTATCACAGATAACGGCATGTCTAGTGCATTTTCGGCCATGAAACGTAGCGGGATTAATAAAGTTTCAAAAACAAAAAGCAATCTTTAATGTCATGGAAACGTATATAACTGCAAAGTGTAGCAGTTACCGAAACACTTTTGCTTCTAATTCCAAGTCATTTATCAAACGTTGGCATAATATGCTTTGTTGTATCAGTCATATTGTGTCAGAGAGAACTCGAGTTACGAGAATACCATTGTCAACACGGCAGCGGGATGGAATTTTGCTGGCTTGGATCGTTTGTCATTACAAGAAATATAATTCCCGGAGTGAAATTTTACAATAACATGAACAAGTAGATATTCTGTTATAAATGGAGCTTGTTACTGACAAATAATTTCTCTCAGAATCGTCGCGGCATTGTACGCAGTACATTGTTTACTTTCCTTTCCTTTACGTAAAAACTGTTTGTTGGCAAGTAAAATCTAAAATTGCTGGTAAATTTAGCTCTGCGCGTAACGTGTCTGCGTTGTTTTAACTTTATAATAAAAGTTAAAAAAATCACATTAATATTTTTTGCGTGATAGTTTAATTGCGTAGCGTACGATGGCACAAAATTAATATTGCAGCAGCTTATAGTCAGGGGTATAGTAATGTGGGAACGAGTGGGAATGGCATTCCCACGCTGTTTTGCTCTAACCTGACTACAAGATGTATACTTCTACTCTGAATTTCTATGTGCAGTTCCTGACGTAGCATAAACAATGATAATTGTTAGTTATTTCTTTCATAGTGTCACGAATATGTAAATTTGCGTTAAAGAATAGTTCTACATATGTATTGAGTTGTAATCTGGTTGTTTTGCCGTGATTATTTTATTTGTAAATCTGAAATGTTTGTAGCCCTAACTTGCAAAGCTGTTTTTTAAAAAAAACCTTTTTTTTCGGATTTATAAATAGATTTGTAACTCACATGCCTTTCTGACGTCACAATGGCTGTCTACGTGACCAAGTTTCAGTGTATTCTAATGATTCTTGTTTCTTCTCGAAGATTTCTTCTTTTTTTTATTACTACCGATTACGTAATTTATTAACGGTGTTTTTCTTGTGTCACGTGATGTTCTAGCAATTTCTAGATTATTTTCCAGCCGTATATATAAGGCGGCAAGATTTTATTTATTCAGAGAGTGTAATTCATTGACAGCAGATTAGCGTAGAGTAAAGATTGGAGTGTTGTAAAAAGGCGTTGTTGTGTGGTGATTGTTGTGACAGGTATCAAGCGATTATTTTTGTGGTTTTAGCTTCAGTTAGTCTCTTATATTTATTTATTGAAGTGCTTTAGTTCTGTGTTTTGGCAAGCAAAGAAACTCGAAGTTATGAAGTGGTTTGTGAATATATTTGTTCTATTCTTGATCAAAAAGTGCGCGGGTTAAAGTATCTTAGTGGAAGCCAATCTTTTCCTAGCTATTTAGTTGCAACCAAACTTAATTATTCAATCGATACTGCAAGTTGCATCAATTTTTAGAAGTAAATCAAAACTGAAATAGAATCAAAACTCTATTAAAAGGCGACACATAGCAATCTGACAGCATAATAGTGTAATTATTGCTTTGACTTCATAATCTGAAGTACTGTTAAAAATGGCTAGTTTTTGGGAGGGCCCCACACTTAGCTATTATTTAAAAGTGGTGGGTTTTACACTTGTTTTTTTTTTGCACTACACCCTTGAGTATACATGTAGTTTTTTCTATTGGAAAAACGTCCACTGGCTAACGGCATGCCGACAATCACACAGGCAGGAATTGCCATAGGAAAGCCTTCCGCTATAGCCAATAGCATCAACAGAAGCAACTTTTAAGGAGGGTAAAATACATTTTTGGTCTTGGTGTTATTCAAATTGGTTGAACAAGCTTTCGTTTGGCAATCGACATTTTGTAGTCATGATATCTAAAAATACTTTTATTTATTAATCGGATATGAAAATCTGTGGAAAAATGACCTCTGTTCATCCTGCACTTTACAAGAATCATGGAACCTCAATCACAAAAAACTCATGAGAACTGCGATAGCTTTTGTTTTCCTTCATAAAAATCACACAAGTTTTGGGGGTTTTCATACAGGGGTAGGCTAGAGAAATTTGGAAAGTAATCGAGCAAGTTTGTTGTACAGGTACATCAAAGATTTTTGAGAATAGCTGGTTCAAAAATATTTGCTTCTGCCCATTCTCTATTTAAAACTCTTTTGGAGATCAACTTAACCAAAGCGATAAGGCTATTTTGCCATTTTGTTACAAAAAACCATTTTATTTTCTGATGCTTTCGCCTATTTTCAACCTCAAAACCCATTTTTGGTAATCAACATTTTGAAATCGAGTTTTATTCCTGCTATATTCTTTTCTGAGGACAAGCCTCAGTAGATTCAACAAAAGAGTTTGTAACTAGAAAAAGTTTGAAAGCCTCTACCTTTGTTCGACACAAAATTTAGGTCATACTACGTGCATTATAACTTGTTGGGCAAACAAACTACTAGATGTATTGTATGCTTCGGTTATTGAACAACTGCTATTTTCAATCTTTTAAGAAAATGTTTATTGTGCTTTGTTGTATATTTGTGATGTCATAATAATTAATGAAATTGTTGCACTCAAGATTAAACAAAATCGGCAATGCTTTAAGATTGATTGAATAATGCTTTTACTCTTGGAGCAGTTATGTTTTGGCAAAACATTATCGAGAAATAAAAAAAAACATTTTGCCCAAAAAATCCGAAGAAATAGAAGCCCTCGCAAAACCCTCAGTGCTCAAGGAACCTCTTTGAAAGTTTCAAATAAACCTAAGGGCTCCGCGGAAGTTTTAGGAACCTGACCTCACAGGTAGCTACCACGACCTTTGTTGGTGTGGATTCACGCGGCATGTCTGTCAAAGGTACAACGCGCTCCCACTTAGGGAATATGTTACATCATAGTCATATATTCGAAATCTCAGTAAACATGGTTTGTTTTAGTGTGACGGGACGGACGTTGCTGATGAGTCCAAAAGGACAAAACGCGTCCAGGGATGGTCTCGTCAAATTGGTGTGGCTACATGTTTGCTTTAATTTGCCTGTTATTTCGTAATCTATTATGTGCTAGGTTTATTGATGAAAGGATATTTATAAACTGCTAAACTTTTTCGGTTTATAAATTATGTAAAAAATTTGTAATAAATATATTTGTGTGTCAGACAGAAAAATAATTTTTTTTCAAGAAGTTCATAAACGTTCATCAAGTTGCTTTCAAGTAATTGCAAAAAAACAAAGTATGTATCGATTTGATACACCGTCGGGCATTTAACTAAAGTAAAAGCATCACAGAGAATACAGTTAAATTTCGGGGTATCTGTGAGCACAAGAAGGCAAACAGTCTCTCACCCCTCGTCAGATGGAAAGGACAAATTTTATTTATTGCTTACCTGAAGTATGCACGGATGAATATGGTTAAAAGCAATGCAACAATAGATAGACAGCATCCAACCAAACTTACAATCCCGAGGATGAAGTCAGTTGGCACAATTTGATGAGACTAAAAATAATACCAAAATAATCAATTTCATTCTTTATTGCAACGATTAAACATTTGTAGTATAATGTCAGAAACGATTTAACATTTTCAAAATAAAGCATAATCATTTTCAATATGAACAACAATATCTGCCGCGTAAAGGTAATATTTTTAAGAAAAATGTTTTGTGCAATTTTGTTTGTGTACCTTATATTTTATACTCAGAATAATTTCCTATTCTTGTTTTTGTCTTTGATTTCGGTTTTCTTTGCACAACGTGCACTTTGAAAATGTGAACTGAAGCACTTTTTAATCCTTTGGTTCTGCAAAAACACTTCTGTCGTGGTCATAAGCGAACCCAGATGGAGAGGAGGATCAAAGTAATTACAGCCCTAAATTTTTTCAATCTAAACCCTTAACTGTAAACTTCGTTAAGTCGGGGGTAAGCCCTTTTATCTTTTGTCATGCAACATTTTTAAGTCAATAATATTGTTGAACAAGAATTTATAGTTTTGGTTAAAGCTCCTTACATTATCAAAAACTAGAGGAAAAATTTGTCCGCCTAATTTTCTTGGGCTGTGCTGTTAGCACCCGCTGGCATATTTCAATAGAATAAAAAAAACGTAAATTGAACCAGGGTACGTCTGCACAGAGTGGGTAAGTGGAGCCCTTCAAATCTATCATCATACTCTGGCAAAATAGCCTGACTGATACAATGCCAGCAGCAATATTTTTTGAGATTGATTCATTGCCACGTGCGAGATTAGCTTAGATATTTGCATTTACGTCTAATTTGTTGTGGTTTTTCTAACCAGGTTAGCATGTACTACCAGTTAATCATATTTTTCACAAAACTTTTTGTTGCATGTGTTTTATTTCTTAAAATGGTTTGTTCTTCATCGTATTCTGACACAAAAACTGTTGATCCAAGCAGTCCCTACCAGATGTAATACCTCATACCAAATAATATGCTAATGAGGATAATTCTCCAGTCTATTTGATTTTGGTCAATCCATGAACTCATTTGACAGTCATTATATTTGTGATTTACTTCTTCGACACACTTTGCAAATGTCCTGTTTACTCTGACTGATTTGATATAAAGCCATTCATGTAGGTAAATTACATATTTTCCTACCAGCAACCTACCACCAGTAAAGCAAAGTTGGTGAGATGCGAACAGTGGCACTCAGGAACCTCGGAGCTCTTATTCAAGATACAACCTTCTCCTGACCAGGCCGCGGTGTTAAAGTCCCAAAACACGCATTTGTATATCGTTTTATTGACCTACAAACAAGTCATGTTACATAACATAGTAGTCAACAACTTTTTGTTCAAATAAAAAGCTTTTTGTGTGAAAGCAGTGCCAAATAGACTTAGACTAATCACGAGGGTTTAACTTCCTTAAATCTTTACCCTCACAGTCTTCAAAGGTTTATTGCTTTCTAGCACTAGACCATTTTTCGAAAAAAAGTTTATCGAGTTATTCCCTGCTCTTGACCCTGAAAATTATTTTCCAAATATACCATCTCAAGGTTGAACGTTAGAAAATGGTTTAGAAAAAAAAAGAACCAACGAAATGTAAGCATAGATTTTCGCCAAATAACGCAAATACCTCTCTAGCACATTAAAGACCCATAAGCGCAAAAACGCAAGCACGCTCAATCCCTACCGTCAAATTGGTCCCTGGAATAGGAAACTTCCTTCGTTTTTCCGTTATGCCGTTGTGTCTGATTTTAATAGGTTCCGTTAGAATAGCATTAGTGGTTTTTTTCAGTCCAACATTAACTGAAAGAACCTTGAAAAGTGAAAATATTAAATAAAAGCCTTACATTAATTAAATGATTAAAGCATTGAAAAAGCAGTTGCCGTTTGTTTGCCAACGGCCAATTCAAAGGTTTACTGTCCATAAAGTTAGAGTTTTTGGTAAAAAATAACCAAATACCTAAGGATGCATTTCTAAAAAAAATTTCAAAACGTTACCAAAAAAGTATGACCAAGGAGTGTTGTTTCTTAAATTAATCTCCTGACTAGTTTGATGATAAAATAAATACAAGTATGAAAATTTAGGGGAGGTACAGGGGTATCTTGCTTTTCTTTAAATGCACTCTGCCAATGTGTATACAAAAAAGAAGATTTTAAAGCGCATCAGGATTGCATGTTCATCTAGTTTTTCAGGATTTAAAGCTATATAAGATAAGGTATGATGAAAAATTATGGAAATGCTTTCCCAGGCATGGTAAGGAATGGTAACAGCGTTTCTACACTACAAATATTCTAGTTAGAAATTTAACCTTTAGTTAAATGTTACTTACATTGAAGACAGTTTCACTGGCTGGAAAAAGTGTGTTGTTTATGAAATAAATAAATACAGTTCTGATGGAAGTGCTATTATCAGCATTTGCATCTTTATTTTGATCCGCACTTCGAATAACGCTTGCTGGTAAGGAAAGAGACACTGGACCTGGGTTCCCATTGTTTTGTTTTCCAGGAGAATACTTGATTTCTTTTAAATCGTTATAGTTGTGATCTTGAGCCTGTATTGAAAACGTAAACGTTTAAGTCACATTAAAAATGTTGATTCTTCACTATGACTCTATCTTGCCAATCAGACCCAGAAAAAGATTAGATATTAGAATGTGGTCAAATTAGCAGCTAGCCAAGGGAGAGACGAGGGGCACCGTCTATCAGTATAATATTTAGATTGAAATAGTACCAAAATATTAATATGATGATAGCATGCAAAGCATCCATTTTCGTTTCCCGATTTTTTCTGGCTACACGCTTTCCAACACACACTAGAGTTGCAAATATTTACTTTTTAAAAAGCTTTGTATTTTAATCTGTATTATTGTTTTTGGAAAGCATTCCTTTTCACCGTCTAATCTAGTTCTCATGAATTTCTTTTGTTAACTTGATTTTACCCAAAATTTAGGTCTAATCATTAGTTACCCTTACGTGCTGTGGCCCTCCCTGAAGTTACCCCAGAAAAAGCACGTGTAAATCAGGAGCATGGGCAAGGTTTCCTCTCAAAACTTTCGTTGAACTTTTTTGCACAGCATTTACTCAGTACTAAGCCAGAATTTTGTAATCATTTGCTATCATTTTGTGGTTTACATTCAAGGTAAGATTACATTTTTTTATCAACCAAAGTTTTTTGCGGCGTTCTGTTTTGAATTTCACATGCTAATGCGGAAGGTTTAGCGCAGCAACAGGAAGACGCATTATAAAATTGCCGTTTAAATGGTTTCAAAAATAGTTCTGTAAAACCTGAGAAAGGGACTGGCGGTGAAGATTACAGTCATATTTGCACACGAGGAACCGATTAATAGCATTACACGAAGCTTACCATCGACTACGTGAGGTATTTAATATTAGCTATTTAAAACAAGCAGGTAGCATGATAATGCCTCCTTTGAGCGTTAATGCATATATTATCTTTTCATAAGGCTAAACCTAAATTTTGCTTACAAAAGTGAAATTTTTGCTTACAAAGTTGCAAGTGCATCAACGTTTGCTGTTTATTTGAAATAAAAATGAAGAAAATTTATGTTATCATTCCAGACTCAACAATTTCGAATGGACATATTTTGACGTATTCAAGCACAGACATTTTCTCAAGACATTTAATTATTCAGTTACTAGCAGTCTTAAAAAAGAATTTTTAGAAGCACTTGCCAAAACATGGGAAAGCGCAACTAGATGATTTTTTCATAACCATTGAATTTATAATTAAACTTTAAGGGTAAAACCAGGCCATTTCTATTATAATTATAGCTTGTTCGTCGTCAATGACGTTCTTCACAGAGCCAACAAGACAAGACACAGGTAGTTGTTGGCATCTTATTTCAAAAATCACTGCCATAAAATACATAAAACTGCTAGTTTTTACTTTTTTACTTCTTTAGTACTTCATTAAGGTTTATGGAAAAAAAACTTTACTCACTCAACAATTCAAAAATGCTATTCAGAATCTAGTTTTTAAAATTCAGTACAAAATGTGGGTATTTTGACACTACAACTATTGCTGTAGAAATGCTACTGACACAACAGTAATCCGATTCTCAAAATCGGTCCCAAATGTTGCTTGTTTGATTAAGCAAAGCAAACAACCAGGGTATCGAATGAAATGCAGCCATTTTGAATGGTTGACTTGACTCCTCAGGCAGACGTGCACAAGCGTTGCCCTCAAATCATAGTTGCCTATATAGCCCTGATGTGGTAGCTGGCAGCCAAAACTGAACTTTATCCTTGAAAAAGTGTACATTCGACAAAATCTGCTAAATGCATGCGTCGAAAATATAAGTAATTTGTTCTATATAAAAGAAGATAAACTGTTACTTCACTGCGTTCTTTGCTTAAGTAACAAGCATTCAAATCCCAATTTTCGAATTTTTCAATGATTGATATTAGTCTTTCATGTTCTTCCAAGCTCCAATCCCATATCCCATTCTTTTTGACAAAAAGATCAATACCGTTTACGATTACTTGGTGTTCTTACTGGCTTGATTAAGCATCATTTTATTGTTCTTTCATAAAATAAAACGTTTCGTTCTCGAGGCACATATTGGAATTTGAGACCTCGCTAATTTATCTTATTGATCACAAATGAAATGGACGTTCTTTTCTTTGGAAGTGATTAGGCATTCATCAACTCAAAGTTGGTAATAACAAGATAAATAAGTTGCCTGATGCATACTTTGAAGGGTTGGAGCAAAAATTTGTTGTCATCTGGGCTACATTTAAGCATTGCAAAGTTTTTTTTAGTGTTCGCAAACATTCATTCTGGGTTTGA
This sequence comes from Trididemnum clinides, assembly GCA_963675345.1. NCBI lineage: Eukaryota > Metazoa > Chordata > Ascidiacea > Aplousobranchia > Didemnidae > Trididemnum > Trididemnum clinides. The sequence goes on from OY776302.1 coordinate 16,900,186, forward strand.
GCTGTCTAACTTTTTCAAATTATTTGGGTAATGCGGAGATGCACAACTTTGATCTCCTAGATGAAATTGCACTCCCCATTGAACGATTTGACATTTGGCCAGCACGCCCGAGTTGATTTACGAAATAGGTCTTGGAAGATTTTGAAAAAGTCCCGCGCCGCGCACTTTGATTTTCGATCTTGTCCGCTCGAGCAAATTTGCTCCTTTAGCTAAAGCATTTCACATACCTGGATTCAAGGGCAGGATCAAAGGTCAACTTAAAATGCAGCTGAAACGGCAGGACTACAAAATAGTATAAAATCGACAGCGAATCAAGTGGGTTGAACTCCTGTTTATTGCGACCACGATCGAACGATTATGGGTTTAAACCTGACGTCGCAATGGCAACGTTGTTATGTCTTTGGAATCGCACTTTCCTCTCCTTGTCGAATTCAAATCAACAGTGAATTTGTTAAAGTAGCACCAGCTACTGTAATTAAAGCATAATATAGAAACTCGAAAATTTTGCTTTGCTTATTGCTTGTGTGGCAGTCCTGGACTACGGAAGATGAAACGATTCAAAGGAAAAGAATAAGCATTAGTGGAACTTTGCAGGACTAGTCACTTTACGCAAGCTATACATCATTTCCCAAAAACTCCCTATTTTACATGTATTTTCGCACTTTGTGTATTTTAATATCTTTCCAGCTTTTTGTTTTAACTTGTTGCTCGTGTGCTGAAACAAGTGCGAAAAACGTCACCCGCAAATTCATAAATGCGATAAAGCGCTTATTTCCTCTCTAAAAATCCACCATGTTGATCAAAAGTGTCACTACGTGGTAAGCGCTGGGATACTATTGTGTAATTGTCCGCTTACAATTTCAGTGCTTCATGTGTGGACTATTGCTTACCTTTATCTCCATATTTCTAGTTTCCATGCTCCATGTTGCTTGCTCTTTGTCAAACGAAGAAAGCAAGCATAATGATGGTAACAGTTTTGCTGTGTTTTGTTGCAATTCTTGAATTGATTGCTCAGTACTGCCATTATTATTCGAAAAATTTACTCTTTTGCCGAAGCTCTCACTTATACTGGCAACAGTAGTAACAATATAACGCAAAGTAGTGTTTGCTTGAATCTGAAAAAAGTTTTTACAATAAATTGACCTCCAATACAAGCATGGAAGTGAAACTGTAAATTTAGTTTTGGAAATTTTAAGGTAAGGCTAACGTGACTCGTCACAATTTGGCTCGATATGTGGTCTAGCACGTCGTAGCCAAACAACAGCAAGTGTGAATATTAAATACTACGTTTCACGACAAATGAAACGGTGAAACAAGTACGGTGCAATGGTGGCTTAGTTGAAATGTAAATCTTCTTGATGTCTTTCGTACAAAACGTGGACGCATTCTGTTTAATCGTAAATTTGGTGAAAATCTGAAGCAATATATTTGATGTCGATTAGAGCACTGAATGTGTTGCTCAAAGCCTAATATTGCGGACCTCAATCATTTACGCAAGAGTAACTCATATCTACAAATGGAACTTTCAGTGCATACTTGAGATTTTGCTTAGGAAATGACTGAAACTTTGTTCGCTTTGGCGGCAGGCAGCGAGAGTCTCAAAATAACGTTGCCAAAGCGCTGGTGGAACTATCACCGCTACCTCATTGCAGTAGCCTGAGAAATGCTTGGAAACAGCTCTTTTTCAAATTTCTGATGCATGATCCTGGTAACACCTGCATTTCCTATTTTTTAAATAAATACCAAAATATAAATTTTCTCAATTTTTGTTGAGCCTTAAATTTCATTACCTTTCTCTAATTTGTTGTCATCAACAAAAAATATTACTTAATTGAATATTACACTTTGCTGTCAAGGCTAATTCCAGCAAATGATCATAAAAAATTTACAATCAAACTAAAAGTAATTAAAACAAGTTAGTAGAATTTTAATGAAAAATGTTTGAAAGATTTGCCTCCTTCCCCAGCATTGTTTGTGGTTAAACTTTTGCCCTCTAATAATATTACTTTTACTTCGCTACCTTCAATTGCTGATGTTTTGTTGAATTTTCAACGTTTTTCAACAACTTCACAATTTTGGACGTCTTAGTAATATTTACTATTGATGGGTTTGCTGTCAGTAGATCAAGTTCTCTGAACATTCTTTCGATGTTTTGTGAAGAGAATTTAGTCAAATTCTGAAACACAACGAAAACTTGATGTTGGATACATTGAACAATAAACCTTTTGAGATCAAACGGGAGGTCAAAAATGATGTTTCAAAAATTGATTTCACATGGTGCACTGCAAAGTTCATCCACAAACATAATTCATGTACCTTGATCACCTACATTGCGCCGTAGGCCAAAAAATCAAAATAAAGTGCTCAATAGTAATTTAGCAGAGCATGGCATTAGCAGATCTTATGATAATTGTGGCAACGAATGAAACAGTCAGCAGAAAAAATGAATATTTGAATAACCTCTGAGGAATGTTAGATATTAGGTATGAGAAACAGTTTTTTCATGTGTTAGAATTTTCTTTCAACCTAATCGAGCTTGATCTTTTTACCGATCTATTTCTGTGTGTGCGGAAACGAGTGTGAAAAAGGTCTATTTCGCTCATTGAGACCGTCTAGGTATCTCCTGGAATAGAGAAGAGTTTACCCTGCAATCCTATTCTCAAAAAAAACATTTTTAGCGGCAATTTTTTTAAATATGTTTGTTCAACATTCTTGTGGCAAAAAGTCACTGTTCCAGCAGTACTACTAACTTCAAAGTGAGTTTGATCGCAAGTATTTCTACCTGCATGCGTAACTCTGAAGACTTTCTCGTGAATAAGCAACTTAATTTGATTTTATTCGTTTTGCTAAAAACCTGGCAATGCCGTTTGTAATCGCGTGTAGAAGCAGCTTATCCGCATCTACTAAACTTGTACTAAATGTAAACGTTGCTATATATTAATATTTTTGGCTTGTTAAAAACATTACGTAATAAAATTTGAAAATACAAGCCAAGAACTGGAATTATATTTTGCAGTTGAGGCTCGCTATAACACGCTTATACAGTGAATACCAAATAGGGATACGCATAGCTGAAGTCATGTGAAGTGAAAAATGATTTTATAATCTTTTAACAACACTTGGTCTTCTGTGTCTACACGCAAAAGCACAACTATTGGAGCTTAAAAAGACAAAAAGCTGGAACCAATAAGCATTAAGAAGTTAACAAATGTGGGTCAAGTAAATTTTACCAAAAAGAAAGCAAAGTCACTCTAATAAACCTGCTAAACGCGACGACTATATAACAAAAATCGCATAAAGTAGAGATTAGAAAACTTTTTTGAACACAACTTAAAAGTTATTTGAAAAAAAATGAAATTACCCCACAATCATTAAAGTATCCAAACAGCTTATACCCAATACAAATAGCTGGGACACAGTGCGTTGAGTGACTGACCCGGGCACCTGTGCCAAAGTTGGGAGTCTGGTTGTTTTGCCCTTTTCCTATTTGAGGGTAGACTTCTCGCAATCGATTGTTTTTGCGTCCTATACTCAAAGCTTTTTTAATTTCATTCAATTTGGAAAAATTTACTCCACTTTCCCGATCTATATTATGAAGCGTTATAGCTATTAAGATATATTTTGAAAGTTGTTACATTTTTTTATCTCTGCTTGCTAACTTTGCCTGCATTGACTTTTTCAATTATTGCTTTTTTCATGCATCCTAATCATTTTTACAACTAAGGTTTAGTGATCCTTTGATCCAACTTGTTACTCATGAACAGAAAAAGACTGTGATATGTATATTTATGTAAGCAAGCGCGTCTCTGAAATTCCAAAGTTGTCTTTTGCCAACAGTTGAGCCACTTTCTCAGAGTTTGAAAAAAACGTAAGGCCTACTACCAAATAAAAACAGATTTTCGGACTTACAGTGTTCAATATTTCATCAATATTTAAATCGCAATCATCCACATATGTATTTTGAAGAAAATGGGGAATTTCTTGTCCTTCAAATTCAGTCATCCCACATAGTATAGACGCACGACCGCAATCACTAGGTAGCGCTATTAAACATTGGAGTTGTCAATTAGGGGTAAAAATATTTACAACTTGACCTGGCAGCCAAACTTAAGATTAAAAATTAATCGACACAGGCATTTACAAATTGCACCTAATGAGTTTGCAGCACGTAAACTTCGTGAATAAACAATCTAAAACACTGGCAGTGTATTTCAACACCAAAAGATGGTGGGTAATTGAAAAGTGCCGCGTTCAACAGCTACGTTGGTTCTGCGTTCCTGTACTTTAAAAGAAATTACTACACAGCAATTTTCCAGCTTGCTTGAGGTATAAATGCACTCTGCGGGCAGTAGTAGTAACTTCGACGCAGGTCTGAACTCATCTCGTTTCTACAGTGTGTGCAAACGAAAATATTTTGTCTTGCCGAATCCTTCATGAGTCAGCATTATTTCCGGAAACATTTTTAGCAAATGCTAAATTTTTCGAAAGAAAAAGATAATGCTTGGTAGCCAATCGAATATTTTGTTTCGTGAATTCACTATGGAAGGCAAAGACATACACATTTTAGTTGCTGTAATAGGCGAGCTTTCTATATCAGACGTGGAACTATAAGGCTTCAATAATTCATTCTTAAAACTATGAACAGATCTTCCACAACCATGTTGCTAACATGTATGGTTATTATTTTAGTGTTCTTAGTATTAGTATTGTAATGCTTATAGGTCATTTTGAGTTTAGCATAACTTAAATGACATCATTATTCGTGCTGCCAAATTTTTCATGACATGTATAAAATAGTATTACCACAAATGCTAAAACGTTTGCAAGAAATCTGTAAATGCAAGTTTTCAAGTCTTTGATATTACTTAATAATGGAATAACACCAAGGTCTATTAACCGGAATAGATCCTTTTGATTGCTATATATTTCTCAAATTTTAATCTGGGGCCTGCAACTCCTGAAAGGAATAAACACTGGCTACTAAGGCGGCTATATAACGAAGTCCAACCCAAACCCTTGACAATTATTTAGCCGAGGGCTTGGATGTGTTAATTGATGAAGATGCACTGCTTTATTAAAATTTTGATGACGTTCTTGAATCAATATATGTATGAACTCCTGTAGTTTTACGCCACTAAATTTCTACTATGTCATGCCAAGCGTGAAATCAGTTATTGTTCAAGTAGTTTGAAATGAAGCATAAACCTGTGGCAGCTTTGGCCTTAAAAAATACTTGACTTACTTGCTGGCATACATTCTGTGGTCGAGTAAACGACAGAACCCACTCTTGTCCTTTCAAAAAAGAAATTCCCATAGCAACTTGGTTCGCAGTAATCTATAGAGTTTAATAATTTTGCTGTTAAATGGTCCCGCAATTATTAAAAAAGCAATAGAGTTTACTCATGACTAACTACGACTGGAGTGAGAGAAACCATCCACGTCACAAAAACTGGTCATATCAAAGACGGCCCCCGAAATTCTCACGACTTAAGAATAACTTTTAGCAATCACTCATTAAAGTAAATTGTAAACAGGAGGTACTTCTTTCTCGAGCTTTGAAGAAGCAAACATTCACAAAGACTAAATGCTTATTAATCGCAACAATTTCTAAATCATAACAACTACTAGCTTTTAATTTTAACAGAGAATTTTCTTTTACAATCGTTAAGAGTGGTACCCGGAGACAAACCTCAAGTTTGTGACCAAACCAATGGTTGCAAGTGTGACAAATTCGACAGGCCTTGCGTTTAAAACCTTTCCAAAAATCTGAAGACCTTAAAGGTATTGAGAAAATAGTTCTAAAGAAAAATTTCTAAGGCCTCGTTTTGAAGTTTGCCATTTAGCAACAGGCCTTGTGGGTTATTATCCCAGCAATAGTTAGCAGTCGTGGCAGCAGAAACAGTGCGTATTTGCAGTCCTTGTTTTGAATTGAGCATTTTAAAAGCAGTTTCACTAAGCTTTCAACTGCTCTCATCAATCACAATTTTGTATATGGTGGTGTCTAATGCGTTTAGCATGTGTTTTCAGCTAAAAATATAAATTTTTTGACCACAAAACAACCTTAGCGATTATACAGGGACACCTTGTGGAAAAAATTTTTGGCAGTTGCCGACACAATGCACTTCTATCATAAGCAATGCAACTAAGCAAGAATATTGCCATCCATACTGTTGCCTTCATTTTGTAGAGCTCTTTCTTCAGATGGAGGCTCAACTTCACCAAGTGCTCGTAAAACGGAGGCAAAGAAAACCCCTACGATTGCTAATGCGGCACGATTAATAAAATGCATTTGATAAAACCAATTTACGATGAATCTATAAAACAATAAAAAATGGAAATTAAGCAAAAATATTTTTTAAAAATGAAAGATCTGTTTTTTTTAATCCATTAAACACACAACGTGAAAAGAGCATGATAAATCACGAAATGACTTAAGATTTTGAATTGGCAAAAGCAAAAAAATAGCACTAATTTACTGAGCAACACAAATGCATGGTTGGCGACTCTACTAAATTGCAGTTTATATAACCACTCTAGCTTGAAATTTACATTTTCTGGCCGGCATACGATGTTAGTATCATCTGTTCAGATTTCTAATTGTCTTCCAATTTTGAAGATTTTTGGTTTAATGTTAGGCAACTGGAGAAGTAGGAGCAAACTTTCAAAAAGGTAACACTCAGCTAAATGAAAAAAAAATATTTCAAAAATTTTGACCTCTTACCGATTTCAGTAGATTTTTAATTCTAATTCGCTCAACGTTGGTCTACACGATCCAACAAATTTTCAATAGTTTAGTTATGTGCTATTTTCTCTTCAAAATCATAAAAATTTCTTGACTTTTCCTGCTTTTTATTACACTGTAATGCAAACCCAAAACCATTATTCTACCCTGTGTATATTTTGAATAAGCAAGCATTTTTGCCATGTGTTCATAAATTTTTGCCAAAAAATAGCAACGATTCAAGTTAATTCAAATACGCGTGACGTCAAGTAGTTTGTTTTCGTATTTCGCACGTATTCACAAAAAATCCAATTTCTAAAGTTTAATGAAAACCATATTGCACTGCAAATAAATTTATTATATTCAGTTATAAAATTCAATCACAGTTGTGAAAAATGTTTGTGAAACCTCGAGTGGTATTCGAGACACAAGCGTTCAAATTTTGTGGTACTGTTGCAGTACAACATTGATTAGACTACACAAAAAATGAGCATCTCATCCTTGCTCTACTTTCTTTATACGTTGATCATCTCATGCAAGATCGATGGGGAAAAATCTTCGGTTACCAATATTTCCCCCCGCCACTCAGATACCATTTTGAAGAGTTTTTAAAGATTCTTACTTTCCATTGGGTCGCCTCAAGGTAAGTTATAAATACGGCTTGGCCTTAGTGCTCTCCAACGTATAGTACAATTTAATAATCTTGTCTAGTCTATACTATAAAGCGCAATTTTCTTTGTGTGTCTGTTTGTTTTAACTTCCAAAAACTTCTAGGTATAGAAGCCTCAAACTTGGTACTAGTGATTACCATTCCAGATTGAGCGTCGCTAGGGATTAGTGACGTCACGATCAAAGATATTGATAATTTCTTTTTAATTTGCATTTTTGACCGAAAAAAGCGGTTCTTAGCTTAAACGAAAGCCATTAGCCGACTTACCAATTTCAACAAATTTTTCCTCTTTGAATTTGCTCATGACGTCATGATTAACGATTAAGTGTAAATTTTGTTTTCTTCATTTCCTCAAAAAATACTGATCATAGGAACGTGATTAAGAGCTTTTCGGGAAATCTTAGCAAATTACTTTCGATTAAATGAACTCCAAAACGATGGAGGCTCAATTGACGATGCAACAACTGATTACTTTTTAAGTATTTTAACCCTTCTAAGCATGCTTCTTGCTTTTTTCTGCAGGTTTCAAGTGGCTTTATGATGTCATAATGCTGGCTGAGGACTAACAGAGTTTTTTGCTACGAGAGATCATTAGTGATAATTTTTCAAAAATTGCATTATTTCTGCAAAATCAATTTATTTAAAATTGATTCGTGATATGGAATTATAAAACAAGATCGTCAAGGCACAAATTTAAGCCTTTACTACTCACAGGGATTATTCGACTCCAAACCGGTGATTGCGAAGTCACAACGTTTAGGGTGCAATTACAAAGTGAGCATACGTTCACCTTATCATATCATAAGCCATAAGCGCGTTTTGCTGGAACGAAAATTGGAAAGAGAAAGGGGGTTTAATATTTAGCTAGTCAAGATAACGTCGTCATATGTTAGTGCATTTGCAAGTCCAAACTTGAGGAATAACGTTTCTTCACGCCACTGACAACGCCATTGTTAAGCTTCGCTTGGTTACGAGTAAAATCAAAGATTTTTGCTAGTGATAAAATTTAATATTTTCGAGAATAGTTTCTTTGCTAAACACAGGTCTACTAAATATTGGGGTAAGGAAAAGAGGAAGTACTCCCACACACACGACTGTGGCCAGTATTACTATTAGGTTTACTCAACCAATGCCAGCCACTTTTTTTCTTTGGGGTAATAAATTTTTAAATCAAACCATTTTTTTGTTTAAAGTTACCTGCTGTACTTTTAAAAAGATAATGGTGCCTGAATATAAACCTTGCTTAGGACATTGTCACATTTGATCCATTAAGTAAAGTGTTTCAATGACCTATAGATGAAATTTCATACAACAAGATGTTACAGTAGCTTGTGCCCAAAAACTTGTATTTCCAATCAAAAATCATGTATCGCTTATACTTGGGCCATATATAATTTGAAATTCACAAAACAATGCGAAAACACGCAAAAAGTTGAGATTGATAAAAAGAAGAGTTGAATTATTTTTGGTTTCTGATAAAATGGCATTTGGTTTTGGTCAGTCGTGGATCAATCTTATGTGTGCCATGCTTGTGTACCAGAATAATCTATCAAATTTTAGCTATGGTGATTTACACTTAGGTCTGGCATGACGTTTCCTAAACAAACAAGCCTAATAATGCATATTGTTCAGAAGAGAATAACTTGTTTTGTGCCAAAGCTGATCAATTGAAACGTACTACAGACATATGTGCTACAATAATTCATGCATATCTATCATTTTTCAATAAACGAAATTTAGCTTCGGTCAGAATTAAATTGATGTAGTATGTACCATGCTTGTCAATTGCAATAATCGAAGAAAATCTAGGCTTGGTGACTAATACCTGAGTCTGGCTTGGCGTTTTCCAACCACTTGTCGCTAGAATTACCCAACAGGTCATTTTGAGTTTTATTTGTTTATACCTCTGATTAGGTGCGTGCAATAATTTCAAAACTGGGCAAAATACTCACTTCTGAAAAGTTTGTTTTCGAAAAAAAGGCTTTCACCTTTGTTTGGAGCTGAAAATAGCAAAAATTTCAGTTTGAAAATATTGGTCTCAAAAAAAAACACAGGTCTTTAACTTCTTTTTGAGACAGAAATGCTTTCAGCGTTCTAGCTATGCTAAAGAATGTACATGTATTCCGCTTACGTTTGTATCTTACGCTTTGATCAGAGATTGGCACATTCAGACTCGGTTCGACTTACACGGAAAATGAATTTTTTCAATTGAGTCGTATTCAGGAACTGCTGTTCATAACGTGCAGCAAACTAATTCAGCATCATGTCAATTTGTCGGCTTTGGCAGTGAGACAGAGAGGGTAATGAAACAAGTAAGCTAATACAGCACAAGCGCTAAGTGATAATTTTACATCTAACACAGTGGAATTTGGTTTGCATTGGTTGTTAAGGACAAAGCAAAATTAAAATGCATGAAGTTTCTTCAAATGCCAAAAGTAGATCACAAGCTCCGAACGTGCCAACAGAAACGCAGCTAAAAATATAGTTGAAGGCCAATAATTCATTTCGTAAATCAGGACCTTTGCAGTTTGTTCCAAGACATAATGAAGCTTACAACTCATTAAACTCCCACTAACAATGATTTAAGACTCAAAATATTACAAGGTCTAACACAATAGTTCAAAGAAACTGATGAAACAAAATAACGTTTTAAGCACTTTTTAGTCTTGGAGCAAACGTTTATTTTGAACGCTGTTGGTAATTCCAAGTAAGTTGAAAACGCGGCAATTCTACTGTTGGGCACAAAACAAAAGAAAAAATGTATTTATTAACCTGATTATTTGCCAGTGCAAATAATTCCAATGTATTACAGTACAATAGAATTTGATGGAATAACTTTTGCAAAATGCAAGCTGGATTTGGCTTGGTAATTGTTAAGCCTTCATGCATAAAGCATTATCCCAATTGTGCAACAGCAAGAAAACTGTTGATTTGAACACCTTTAGATTACTTTGCAGTTTCGCAAATTGTTTGTTTTTCTTATTGCTCCATAAGCAGAAAAAGTTTTCAACATGTGCTGTTTCAGTTTTCTTAATAAACAATATTGAGGGGCAGTGTTTTATACTTGATTAAATATTATACAAAAAAGCGCAATTCAAAACCTTGAGAAAGTTTGGGGAAAATATAACGACCATGCGCCGCCCCAAAAAATGTCTTTGTACACCATTACCATGACAAAAACGAAAAAAAATCATTTCACTGAGAAACCATAAGTTGCTATGTCAAAAATTACTGGCTGCACGGATGTTTTCAACCCTGTCACTGCAGATGCGGGCTCTGCGGGGACGCCGGCAAAGCTGACTAGTTTGGCAATATCAATAAAAAATTCATTAACTAAACAAGGAATAATTAAAGAAATTATACAGTAGACAGTGACACTGTTTCGACCTATCAGGTCTCTTCAGTGCAGTTGGTGACCGACAAGAAGCTAGAGGCTTTTAATAAAGCATAGCTTAGACCGCCACACTTGCGGGATCTATACTAGATCCACTTGGTGGAAGGTCTACTCGTGAATGAGTGGCTAGCAGTTGCTAGACTTAGTGCACCTGCAACAACCGCCACTCATTCACGAGTGATACGGCTTCGCAGAGTACTGACAGACCTCCTACCAAGTGGATCTAGTATAGATCCCACAAGTGTGGCGGTCGAAGCTATGCTTTATTTAAAGCCTCTAGCTTCTTGTCGGTCACCAACTGCACTGAAGAGACCTGATAGGTCGAAACAGTGTCACTGTCTGGAGTTTTGCTATGTGCATCGCTAGTCTCTTGCATTACTATAAATTATACAGTGTTTAACAATTTATCAAATAATAAAAAAACCTAGTTGATGATTGCTATTACCTAAAATAAATAAATAGTTTTTTATTTTTATCATAAGTTTTGGTGATTTAGTTTGAAATTCACGCATCATTGGTGACGTATGTCTTGCTGGATAGGCTGCTTATCTCTTATGAAACCCAAGTGAACTCATAGGTAAAGGCGTCTTGTTTTTTTTTTATCTTGTAGCTATTTCCTTTTTTCGAAAATGCACGGTGAGGATAAATAGGGCAGAATAAGTAGATTGAGCAGTTGAGTACTGGTTTACGTGTAGACTTGTTTTACATGTATTGCGTTTTTTCAAGTTATTTTTGTCTCACTAACTTCAGCTGTTTGTTTTAGACAAGCTGAGATAGCAGATATACAATCTTTAAATTCTTGAGCACTTCAGTTAAGCAGCCTAAGTTTATACGTGATTAAAAGTTAATATAACATATCCTATACCTTATGCTATAGTTTTTTTGGAAAAATAAGAATAAGAGCTCCCCTCCTTTCTAGCATTTATTGTCACATCTATTATAATGCGGTTCCAGAACACAACATCAGCAAAGAAAAAACACGACAGCAGTTGCAAATTAACGAGTCAAGATATATAATTCTGAATAAGCAGAAAAGTTAATATCAACTTAATTATCAAGACCTTTTATCTGTCAGATATCAAGGCTTGTACATTAATAAATTACTAAACTGGTCAATTTGTTCTAAGTTTTTATCGCTGCAGCTAGCGGAGCGTTCAGGATGTTTTTGGGTATCGCATGTTTGTTTCTAAGAAAACCATGTGCATGTTCTACTATAGTTTAAGGTACTCATGTATTCAATATGGGATTACTATTTGGGGTACTACGTCAAACACATATTTGCATGAAATGAAAGTGATATAGAGCACTGTCATTGGTATCATTACGCATAAACGCAGATACCCCTCACTTTCACCAATATATAAACAACTAAATTTTTTGAAACTTGAAGAATTTATAGACTTGAGTTGGGAAAATACATGCATCATCTTTATAACAAAGAACTATCAAAAGTATTTAAAGATTCTTTTATCAAAATTAATGAACTACAAAAATACTGCACGAGATTAGCCAATAATACAAAGTACTTTCAACCAAGAGTTAACAAAATATTTGTGAAAAAACAGATTTCATGTGGAGGTACAGCATAATACATCGGCAAACCATTCCCCCCAAAAATTAAAAGCAAGCACTGGATTTCTTTGAAAAGAATGCAGAAGTTATTAAGTTAAATCATACAAATAATTGAAAAAGTTTTACCTACCATTTGTAAACTGCACATAAGATATTTAGGTTTTATTTCATTCTTTTTGACGAAGCAAAATATTTGATATTATTTTTATTTTTCTTTGTTTTATTTCGTACGCTGATCAATTGACAAGGGATATCTCGACCCGCATAACTTAACGATTTTTTATGTTCCTTGCCTCTATAACAATCATTATTCAAAGTTCTGCCTGCTTTTTATGTTTGTGTATTAATTTTGTTTGGTAGCGGCAAAAAATGAACTTTACTTTCCAAGAAAACCATGTAAACACCTACTTTTGGAAACCCTAAATACAATATGGCTCCAAAAATTATTGAGTTTGCAGCTTACATTATTTGATCCTGAGCATAACAACAGATACTAAAATGTTGGCAATGTTGATGTTATATGTGTGATTGACGTTAAGAGTAGAAGAGCAGAAAATAGCAAGTTTTAATTTTACTGTGATTATTTATTTTCAAATTCAAAGGATTAAATAGCAAGTTTTAGCTTTTCCTGTTACATGTATTTAAAATTTTGTAAAAGAGCAGGAAATAGCAAGTTTTATCTTTTAAGTTGTTCAATACGTTTTATCTAAAAAAGAGCAGGAAATAGTAAGTTTCAGCTTTTTATCTATAATTTTTAAAAAAGCAGAAAAAAGCGAGTTTCAGCATTTATTCATCATTTTTTTAATTAAAAAGAAGCAGGAAATCGTAAGTTTTGGCTTTCTGTCAGTAATTTTTAAAAAAGCAGGAAGAAGTAAGTTTCAACATTTATTCAACATTTTTTTAATTATAAAGAAGCAGGAAGTAGTAACTTCAAGCTTTCTGCCAGTAGTTTTTTATAAAGCAGGAAATAGCGAGTTTCAGCCTTTCGTTAACGTTTCTTATAATTAAAAAAGAGCAGGAAATAGTAAGTTTTGGCCTTCTACCAGGGTTGTCAGACAAAAATTTAAAAAAGGGCTCAAATCCACAGTAAATTTACACCTAAAAGCGCCAAAAAATATTTTTACTTGCTCAAAAAGACCCTCAACGATAAATATTAAATTTCAGAAACCGCAACACTTTTTTCAATGCAACTACTTTTCAACCTCCAAGAAATGAAGAATGTGAAAAATATTGATAGTTGTTGTCACAAAATTACTGAACGATCCCCTCACTCAAGCACTATTTGAACACCAATGATGTAATACCCACACATTATTGATAAATTTTGGTTGAGGCCAGGCATCGAGTGATACACTTCTTACCCTTCCCCCACGGCCTCTAAAGCATAACCAAGGACAGAAGGCAATGTTCATAACTCAAAAATATTTTAAATTTTATCCTCACATTAAGCTACTTCGGGGTAAAAATGTACATACTAAATTGCTACAGGGCTGAGGTAAAAAACTAAAGAAGGTTTTTGCTATTTTCTCTTAAACTTTGGATACTGTTGACCTCTCTAGGGTTTATGTAGCAAAAGCATCAATTAGTATGAAATTGCTTTCAAAGCCATTTTATTCCAACCAGGACGGGTGATGTTAATAAAAGCCCCGAAAACATGTAATTAAAATGTTTAGCCGTATTTGTGTTTGACATAGTACAAAAACTGTAAAACAAGCTCATGGTGGTGCTGTTGAAGCTACCACTTTGCCAGGTACTGGAATGTTGCAGCAATTAGAAATACAAGCAAAAAATACTCACCTGCAACAAAAAATATATCAGTGGGTCTGAAAATCCAAGGGAAGTCTACGAGGTCGAATCGAGGAAATGATAAAATCCCACGATGAAACTGACTTTTGCTAAACCAGTCTAAAAGCTGAGCTTCTTTTTATAGTGAGCTAAAAACATGAGTAAAACAGAAGAACGGTATCTTAAAAAATGTCTGTACAGTGTAATTAACATCACCTGACCAAACAACAGCTTTAACTGCAAGAGCTCTTTAGTTGCCTTAACCAGTTAGACTTGGCAGTACCACCGTAAGCTTGTTTTCGATTTATTGTACTATAAAACCATAGGTTATTATCTGAAGCATCAGCAACATAATTTTGAGAGGACTCCCTCATTTAGGGTATTGCGATATTAAAACATTACTTTCCCCAAAGATTTTTCTGGTCTCAAGACTTTCCTTGCAATACCACTGATTGAGAAAAAGCATTTCAAAAATTTATGGTCTAGCAAATTGCCAAAAATACGAGTATTTTCATCGGACATCTTTAAAATTTTTCCCTGACATTCGCTATTTTTTATTATTTTAAGCACTCACTCAAAAATCAGTTCAAAAACCGAAGTGAAGAAAAATGTATCGAATTGTAGACGAGCTTAAAACTATTTTTAAACATGTTTTTTACATACTGCCTATGGCAGGAAGCATCATAAAAAGACAACTAATATCTTTTTATGTTTCTTGGCTTTCGCCTATGTTGAAGATTAATTCATTTGTTTTGCCAATTGCATTTTTATTTACATGTGTTAAAAGACTCGCAAAACTAAACAATTTCTCTCTTGCTAAACTAGGCTACAGTTACTAATAAGTAAATTTGCTTCGTTGGAATAGTTTATACAGTATATGTATAGTTTCTGCAATTTGCTGCTTTCGTTCTGCTGTAATTATTTTATTCGTTAATCTAAAATTATCTCGAATCTAAACTTGCTTTTATATCTGGGTTGTTTTTGCAAAAAACACTTTTTTCTTTCGAGTTAAGATTTGCATTCTAACATGACTTTTTTATGACGTAATAATGGTAGATCGTGTACTTACGTTCAAAACTAATCTAGAACACACTTTTCCTTCTCGAAAGTTTTCAATTGCCGATATGACGTAATTTATTGCTACGTGCTTTTTTGTCATGTGATGTCATTTTTGAATTTTCTAGATTGCGTCCTATTCACATATTTTAGGCGACGAGATTTTTACGCAGGCAGAGAATGAGAGAGCAACAAAGAATGTAGAAAGACGGATAGCGTGTTATTCTGTGGTGGTTTGTTGTGGAATATTAGCGTGATAAGAATCAAGCGGTTAATTGATTGATATGGTTTTTCTGATTGATATATTAGAGTATATTGGTTTGTGTGATCGACGGGTGAAGAAATTTAAAATCTCGAAGTATTTTGTGAATGTATCTGTTCTGTTCTTGATCGAGAAATGCGTGGTTTAAAGCATCGTGGTTAAGTATTTAGTAGAAGCCAATCTTCACCGAGCTGTTAAGTTGCAGTCAGATTTAATTATTCGAGCGATACTATAAGTCGTCTCAAATTTAAGAATATAATTAAAGTTGAGATAGATCCAAAACTCTATTTACGCGACAACTACTTTTACCTAAAAAAGTGCAGATTTACCAAAAAATACCTAACTACTGGTACTCTACTACCAATAAAACCAATGCAACCTCACAAAAATATCATCAGAACACAAATAGACTAATCTAAAACATTTTATCCATCAAAAATTGTCTTCTTTTTATAGCCAGCTATTAAAATAGAGCTTGACTTAAAAGATTCATGAACTTGAGTGGCGAAAAAATGCGTAACTGCACTCACAAAGTTTTTCTTTAAAGTAAATTTTCAAATAAATGATGGAACCTGGAACAACTGTGGCTAAAACCATTCCTCTAAAGCAAAATAAAAAATTTGAAAAAAATAACATAGAACTTTGTGCGGAAATTCAGTTTTTTTTAGTAAAAAATATAAACTAATCGCTATTCACTGAGTAGATAAAAAGTAAGCCTACCGGGCGTTTTTATTTTTAGCGCCCAACGCTATTTTTAGCTCAAATGTTTGTGAAAAGTAGCCCAATCTGGCAACCTTGCTTTTTATCAGTAATTTTTTAAAAATTAGGAAAAATCGAGTTTCAGGATTTATTTAACATTTAATTTAATTATTATTAAACATTATACTTAATTATTGTTTAACATTTAATTTAATCAAAAAGAGCAGGAAACAGCAAGTTTGAGGTTTCTATCAATAATTTTTGAAAGAACAGAAAAAAGCGAGTTTCAGCTCGTCATTAACATTGCTTAAAAAAGCAGGAAGGTTCGAGATTCAGCTTTTGATCAATATAGTTCTTGTTAATATTTGCTTTAAAATCACAAAGTATAACTCCAAACTGCCCCATCCAAGCTCCACCAATTCTTTTTATCGCAGGACTCTTACTACTTGTTTTCGTCATGTCATATTTTTATTTGTTTGTTTGTCACTTCAAGCTACCTGCAGCATACAGAAATAAGCTCGCCGTGACAAATAAGCTTGTTTATTTGCACCACACCTAAGTGACTCTTAGGTATGATGTAAATAATACTTAAGTGTACACATTAAATATTGATGCATACACGTTAAGTTAACACTAAAAGTTACAAAGATAGAACTTTGTATAGCCACCGATTAATTGTCATGGCGGCTATAGGAGTTTTGTGTGACCTATGGAGCTTCACACGGGATTTGAATTGTGTTCCGTTTATTGTTGACGAACTTGAAACCGTATTCTACAAATAAATTTCAACGCATTAAAACACGAAACAATAAAATAATGAACAATAATTATGGTTGAGTCAGCTTAGATTTAAACGTGGATAAACACAATTGACTTACTGGCAATTCCGGCAGTCACTTTGGTAAATTGGCAATTTCGAATTTCAGTTTGATACTTTACAATCATATTTTACACACTTATTGATTTGTATTAGTAAACAAAGACACATTAGATTAAATCATAATGAAATTTAAGAAACTGAAACTACGTAACACTTGTAATTAAACACTGCTCAACTCAACAAACTAAAAGCTATTTTGAACAAATGCCTTTGAAACAAATTGCAATGGCAGTGCGAATTACAGTGAAGAAGAGCAAAAGGCGAGCTTATCTTCAGACAAGTGATTAATTCAACTGTACAGATAGGTGACCAATTCGTTTACACAAGATTTATAGAGGAAGGTTCGATTCCTGTATAGTGAAAATTTAGTCAAGTTTAATTTGGCGTTTACACTTTGTGTACACTTAATGTCAAGTAAACTAAAAGTTACAAAAATAAAGGCTCTAATTGGGCTTATTATAAATTGATTTTCGCTCAACGATGAACTTTTACTTAAATTAATACAGTGCCCAAGTGGTTCAAATTTTATAAAACTCCAGCAAAAAATGTCAAAAATTGTCCTTTCTGCCAATTTTACAAAACTTTTTTTTGGGTTTTCAATAAAAATTTTTTTTTTCAATAACTAAACCTGCTAGAGAAAAAGAAAAATTTTCTAATTACTTTAGACCTCATTATCACTTGTGTGTTCAAAGTGGAGGTTAGTTAAACAGCTGTTCTTTTCAGCGAAATCACTAATTCACTAATTACCTAGTATTACCACGGCACGCAACAAAGATTTTCATATAGGTAAAGGAAGCTAGCTGTGAACTCTTTTGATCTTTTAAAAACTTTCGCAATTTCCAAACTGTATTCTAGTAAGCGTTTCTAAAGCAGATGTTTACTCGATTTTCTATGTAAAGTTGCTGGGCGAATGGCAATAAAAATTACTATAGGCCAACAACAGTACAGCTGGAAGGGTAAGTACAGTAGGAAACTTTCGCCAAAAATGGTTGCTCAAAAATCTATACTTTTTCACATCTTAATATTAGGCATCAGGTTCACATAAACGTTCCAACATTTTTTGAAAAAATAAAAACGTAAATGTAAATTAAAATTATTTTTGCTTTTGTTGTCGAAAATAAAAGAGAGCAAGACGCAACGGTAGATACAATGCATGAAATATATTTATTTGACACCAAACTTGGCATGTGACCCGGAAAGGAGTGGCTTACCACTGGAGGTAGTCGCACCACAATTTGAGAACCACTGTTTTGGTAGCAACCGTCAAGTTTTCATCTCTAAAATGCCTGTCATTGTGAAATGCTTTTGGTTATTTTGATGGCTCTAATATTTTTTTACCAATTTACAATACCATGATTCACATTTACCTTATGCATGTTACTTCGGATTTATAATCTCTTTTCATTCATTTTCCTATTCTCGGTGTTACCCTTTTCTTTGCCGATTGTTTTTTATACGAGCACTAAGTGAAAGTTTTTAATTGCTTTTTGCAAAATTTTGCCCATTGTTTTACTGTTTGAGCAAAGTTTCAAAGCGAATATGGGTACATCCAAGCGACAAAAAGTTAATAAGGTTGTCATAACAGCAGTTTAGGCAAGCACGGTCTACGTTTGAAGTACAATTACCACAACACAATATTGGCAAGAGCAACATATGCCAACAAAGCAATTGCCATTGCACTGCTTTTTGATCTGACCAACAGTTGCTCAAGTTACAGTTCATGCAAGTACGCTGTACGCTTGCAGTATATTTCCCACATAATGACTTTTTCAAATTGCAACATATGCCGGGTGAGGATTTACCTCAGGACGGCGATGAATCTTCTGATATATGTATCACCGGCGGACGGCCAGGACATTCCCCGCCCTGTTGTCTAACCAACCGATTGAAATCAAACAGTAAAATACAAATGGATATATTGAAAGCAAACGATAAAAACTTTGAGCAGACCAGCACGGGATTTGACTGAATTTTAATCCTCCGAAAATTTAACGGTAACAAATTCAATATCAAAATAACCAATTCAAATGTTACTTCTTTTTTAATACAGATAATTATTAAACCCCTAAAGCCACGCGTTTTTTGTGTTTAAGTCAGACAAGTGAAAAATAATAATAGATGACGTAGTGAAGTGCGATAAACAAAACGTGCAATAAGGCTGTTGCTCGCAGGGCGGCAGTTCGGCTTCCGGCGAACTCAGCCAAATACTGGTTAAAAAAGGGCGTTGGTGTGATAACAATGCCAACAGAACGATTGTTACTGCACTGTTTTTTGATGTGGCAGTAATTTCTTTGCTTTATCTTGGTAGTCCTGTTTTTCTGTGTCAGTCGCAGTTGCAAACGTTCTTCCTCGAGTTTGTATGAAAGGAGTAGTAAGTTCTTTTCCTAGTTTTTACAAAAAAATTCTTTTAGCCAATTTTTTCCCCTAAGTTCACTATGCAGAATCCAAGCATCTGCAGCTGCCAGGTCTAAAGAGTTCTTAACGCAATAAACTCGCCAGTGTCTTGTAACGGTATGTGCAGAATATCTTCTGGTTGTTTGATGGACAATGTCTCCTTCATACTTTGTTTCATTGTAGTATTCTACTTTTTGAAAGTTTTTTTGGGTTTTCGCCAAAATGAACATCAGGATGTAAAGTAGTTGGAAGCACAACGTTTCATTTCTTTTCCCTGATAAATAGTAAGCGACAACTTTCCGCTTTTGCAAAGTTTGGTTGTACAAAATTCTTCTTTCATATTTAGATGTCGCTGGAAATGTCTCTTCTAATTTTATGCATTGTCACCTATAGGCTTGTCCTCTTGCTTTTCAACAGTCTTGCAAGCTTTATTGAAGTAAAGTAATTATCAGTAGTTACATTTTTTTCTTAGGCAAAATATGGCTACGGTAACTTTATTACAACCTGATCAGAAACACGTTTATCTGTTCCACGGAATGCATTTTTTTTGATGCATTTATTGTATTCTTGCTGTCTACCACCACAGCTAACCAGTACTTCTGTTCATATCTATCTGTTTTTGAAGGAACGAACTGAGTAAATGGGCATCTAGCTTTGCTGGGAAAACTTGTTCATTAATAGTGATGAAAACGCCAGGCTTATAAGCTATGCTACTTTCAGTGAATTTTTTCCACACAATTGAAAACAGTACAAACGTATCAGTTTTCAGCCTTTTAGGTACATTAAATGTATGATAAAACCAAACAAATTGAAGTAGGCCTATTTTATAAAATTGATCTTTCGGCATAGCTTTTTGGCAAAGAGTAATTCCCCCATTTTTGCTCCAAACTTTATGCACTGGCAAATTGCTTTTTTATGAAACTCTTCTGGCACAAATAATTGCAATAAAAGTTCCTAAATCTTCAATGCCAAAAGTAAATTTTTCTTTTCCAGCTTGACGAAGAGTGTCGTTCATGGTGCACTTTCTAATGTGCTCACAAATAAAATTGTCAATAATCAAACATCAGGCATTTGCTGGACTCTCAACGTCGATATTTCTACAAACAGAGTAAGTAGGTCCAGAACATTGTCTCAAAATGTTTTGTATTAAACGCCTGCCTGCCGATGAACCAGACACAACTGGAGTCCATTTGATCCCATCACGCCCCTAAAGTATGTTTGATATGCTGGTAATGTTGATTGATGTTTCAGCTATGAATGCGTCGTGTTCGCTTTGTTGATTGACGGCAGACCTAAGTTGTGGATTCTTGTATCACTTGCATTAGCACTTCTTTTTTGGTGCTGCTGTGGCCCTCGGTTACCACCCGTTAACCCAGCAGATGCATCACGACGTGGCCGTTTACCTAAAAGCAAAATTTGTGAAAGTAAAAACGCAATTGAACGACTGCAGGCGCGTGTCGTGATATTTTGAAAGTTGGAGAGCGTCGAATTGGTAAACGAATTAATCAACTGCTGTTTGTGATTCTACGATTTGAAAAGATCTACTGTCTTGAACTATAAAAGCGTTCCTTCAGCCAATAGAGCGACTTTTGCTCCCGCGCTGCTCCCTTATGAAAATGTTTTTTTCACAGGTTCAAAACCGGAATCAGCATCTGGAGTACGCCCCCAGCAGCAACCATCATTTTGGATAGTGGGCATCAAAACGGCCTTTGCAGCACAGCAATAATCCTGCATTCTGAGGTATCTAGATATCTAGGTAGTCACAGTCGATGGACAAAATAACTGTTTTATTGCGGCTTACACAGTGTCAGTGGAGTAAGAGCGTCGCCAACGTGGGGTGGAAGGTTCCAAGATCGAAATTTGCTAACTAAGGTCCTTAATGTACCTCAAATGACATTATCCCTTAAATTATCCCATCTTGCATCTCAACAAACTGACAGTGCCCCTGCAACAGAAAGTAAAACTTTAATTCTAATCTAAGCAATCAGCAATCCGACGCGATGGCACAGTGGTTTGAGCGTCCCCAACCAGTCGGTATTCCTGGGGTTCAATCCCCCTGTCGAGCCAAACCAAAAAACTTTAAAAAATGGTATCCACAGCTTCCCTGCTTGGCGCTCCGAATTCAGGGGAGGTTGAGTTCGCTTGATGTATCCTTGGGCAAGGCACTTAACGGGACGCCCCCACCTTTATGTGGAAGACAGGTGGCCCAGACAACTCGGAAATGGCAACTCACAAGCGAGTGCGGACGTTATGTCCAAAATATAGCAATACAATTCGCTTTCCCGTGAATGGAGGATAAACATGGCAAATAAAATAAAAAAAAAAAAAATTGTACCGCCCATTTCTTCAGAACAACCATCAGGTTTGCTCTCTGAAGAACTTGAAGGAGAAACAAAATTCCCATCAGCTTTGCCTTTAACAAAAAGTTATTTTCATCACTAGAGGTATCACTTGGTGTGTCTTGAAATCTTGCTAGCACTTCTTCTTGGCAGGAGTGTTTTCTTAGATTCACATCACCTGCTTTTCAAGAGATACTCAATTTTGCACAGTACTCATCTGTGCATCACTGCTTCTGCTACTAGAATTTTATCAATCCGTAACATACCGCTGCATTCTCTCATTTACACTAATCAGTGTTAATGTTGTTTTCGCTTTGTGTGATAAAAATAAAGACTGAATCTGAGATAATTGGTACTAGTTCGGTAAACAGCAGAAATAAACAAGAAACTTGATAATTGTCACCTTTTAGATGGAAATAGATAGAGTATTCAAACTAACTCTTTTGGGCATTGTCACGAATAAGGAAATTTGTCTTGTAAGAATAGTTTTCATATATATGTAAAGCGCTGTATCAATTGTTCGCTCCGCTGCTGATTGAAAAAAAGACCTTTTTTCCTCGCAATTGGATTTGCTGTAAGTAGGCGTTTATTACATCACAATCGTTTATGACATAATAAAATTCCAGATTGATCTAGTGAATCTAGATTCTTCGAAGAATTTCGTTGACCAATTACATAACTTAGTAATGCTTTTTTTCTTTTTCACGTGATTTTGTTCTAGCGACCTCTGGATTGTTTTTTTTTGATTTATATACAAGGCGACCAGATTTTTTAGTAGAAGAGTAGTAGTAGTAGTTAGAGTGTAGAGAAACGTTGTAGAGGGAAGAGAGAGATTGATTGACGGAGTAAAGAAGGGCTTTTGTTTTTTTTGTGATAATTTATTGTGGATTCTGTGGACGTGGCAAATATTGAACAGTTATTGGTGAAATTGGTTTTGGCGATTTTCTGATTGTGTAGTAAAGGGATTAGTTCTGAGATCGTCGAGCGAAGAAGCTTGAAGTCGTGAAGTATTA
Organism: Trididemnum clinides; assembly: GCA_963675345.1. Taxonomy (NCBI): domain Eukaryota; kingdom Metazoa; phylum Chordata; class Ascidiacea; order Aplousobranchia; family Didemnidae; genus Trididemnum; species Trididemnum clinides. Next base: position 16,922,971 of record OY776302.1, read on the forward strand.
TTTCTGTGAATACAATATTCTGTTCTTAACGTGGTTTAAGGTGTTTTTAGTGGAAGCCAATCTTTTCCAAGTTTTCTTAAGTTGCAGTCAGACCTAATTATCCGAGCGATTATCATTCTTCTTCAAGTGTCATGGCTGAGGCCAGCCCTCTACAGCTTCCCTGCATTTGTTCCTCCAGCCGTCTCGATCGTTCACGGACCGCAGTAACTCTTCAGTCTATCCACCCAACACGTCCTTCAATTGATCCATAAATTTTAGGCGTTGTCGTCCTCGTGCGCGATTATCATACGTCGCCTCAATTTTAAAAGAAATTTAAGATTGAGATAGAACCAAAAATTCTACTATTATTAAAATTTTTTATTTTACAAACTTGGGCATTTTTAAAAATTTGTTTTCAAGTGATAAGAATTTAGAAGTTGAAAAAGTCATGAATATCTACAAATGATTTTACGTATTCGATAAAACAAATCGGCAGATAGATATTTTTATATTGTTAGTGTCTCATTGCTTGAGGTAAAACTGAATCCGGTTAAAGCTGTCTAAGTATAAATAAAAACAATTAGCCAGTTTAATGCTATTCTCAAACAACAATATGAAACTGTGGGCAAAAATTGACTTTATTTGATCTTGGGGTTATGTTTACTTATTGATTTATAAAACGATTTTTCTAAATTTTTATAGAAATTCCATCTATAAAAAGATAAGAATTGATCTAACTCAAGGCATTTGTAAACACCCAGTATATGGATGTACCAATATAGCTGATTATGGAGTATCTGATTCATCAAAAAAAGCGGCGTGGGGCGCAGGTTTGTTTAACATTGTCAAGGAAGACCCGTCTTGAAATGTTAAAGAACCTTGCTTTATTGTGTGCATGAAAAAATAATCTAAAATGTAAAGTGTCAGAGACGGACGCAAAAGAAATTGATCAATTCATTGGAATTCTGCTCTATACAGGCATATTCCTTCCCCAATACAAAATATACTAAAATCCAAATTTCAGATTGCTCTTTATTTCTAAAGCTCTCAAATGAGGTGTAAACTGATTTGAAGATATAAAAAGATTTTTTATATTTAATGACAACAGCCTGACAAAAAATTTTAGTTCTTCTTCACCTGGCAAACTGTTCAAAATTTGGCAATAATACAGTAGATTTGTGGAACAAAAATGCAAAGATTTAGAACCAGAAAAATACAGTGTAGGAAATGAGCAAAAACTCCCAGCCAAATCCTGTTCTTCTATCAAAGAGTATATGCAAAAAAACAAACAAACGAGTCTATAAAGTATACACGAGATGGGCTGTTTTAGACATGATAATATCATGTAATAATATTTTATATTATAAAATTTTGAAATTTGCTCAAGCAAAAAGCGAATGTTTGGGCACCAACCCCTTTTAGGTGTTATTGGAGATTTTGCGCAAATTTGCCTAGGCATCAACGCAATGGAGCAGGGGTCTTCAAACTTTTCCCACGGAGGGCCACATTGCTGAAATTGTAAAGCTTCGATGGTCAAAAAGAAGCAAATGTTGCTATTAAGTAACGGTTGATAACTTCGGAACTTGTGTTATGTTGCCAGAAAAAGTGGTGGTCTCAAAAAAAGTTTATGACCTTTCTCTCTGTCACCTGTAATGCTAGTCGCGATTAATAAGAATAAGTTCAAGTGGCTCACTCTGAAAAACACTGCGCTATTTATTTATTTTGCAATTATGAAAAGGATTCCGCGGGCCGGATTTAATTTGGTGGATTTAATCCGGAATTGATTTGGAAGCGTTGGTGGCCCGGATGCAGCCCGCGGGCCGTCGTTTGGAGACCCCTGCTGTAAAATATTCTTCGATAATTCCTGCATTTTAATGTTTTTTATGCAAGTGCTGCAAAACCATGGAATCATGTCATTGGTAAAGATACGTCAAAACCAAATGGCAGGTGCTCAAAAACTGCTTGAAACTGAAAAAGAGCTCAAGAAAATAGGTAGGGGGTCTTCCAATTGAAGCATCGACATTAATTCCAATGCTGCTGACATTAAGTAACAAGACAGCAGCACTATACAACTGAGTTCTACGTTTGTTGATAGTCATACGGGAAAGAGTTGAAAAGATGTTCAGCTAAATAGTGCGCTTTTATTGCGATACCTTGTCCTGAAAATGCCCATCAGAAAAAAGCATGTACATCAGATTCATTGGGGTGTAAACTTGAATGACATGCTGCAATTGCTTTGCCGCATAAAACTGAGAAGCAAAAAATGGTATATGCACAATTTTTTCTTACTTCGTAAAAATTTCGGTTTCAAATGAATGGTTTCTTTGAATAAGACATTTGAAGCAAGAGTGGCCTCAACCAAACTATATCAGTTTATTACAATTCAATCAGAAATTGCCAGAGTCTTGACTTGGGCTGGAAAGTGACCTAGCGCTTTAGTAGCCTCTTAGGAGGTCGTTCTTTTGCTTTTATAAAATCAGCGAAGAAACCAAAGCTACTTTAGCTGTTGTAATTCCATCAGATAATGAGAGGTATGACTGACTCGCACATTTTTCCATCTATGATGAAGAGCAACCGGGATGCTGACATTGTTTATGGGATTACATTCATGTACAGTATATTGAATGCAAAGTATCTCTTTGCTTTATAAAAACTTAAAGCGGTTTTTTGCGCTTTCACTGTCCATCAATGCCTGAAATTGCATGATATTTTATTGTATTTTGTTTTTGAAATAACCTTAAACTTTGTTTTTCAAAATATCTATTAATTTTGCTTTCATTGTCACTTCCACTTGGTGTGTACTTTTGTTTCTATGATATTTTTTGTTAATAAATTCCTTATTGTTAAATTTACACGTCTAAGTTTTATATGCAATGTTCTGAGTTTTAAACCCGCGGTCTTTTCATACAAGGCTGACACTCAGTTCATCATGTCGTGCTGCTAGTAATAACAATTTGAGCCTTTTTGACGCGAGCATTCCAAAATTTACGTGTGCTTGATTCGAAGACCAAGTCAAAAAAATGTATCTGAACTAGTATAATTGAGAATTTACAACTGGAAAAACGGTCGAAGTATTTGTGTGAAATAACTGTCGGAAGAATTGTATAAAATAATTGTTGGAGATTGCCACTGTTGTTTTGAATTACAAGTTACTGAACGATCTGTATATATTTTGGATCAGTTCCGTCATAGGCCGGTAAGCTCAATTGTAATACTTGTATTTTGTTACCTATTTATGCCGCTGGTTTTTCTTTGCATCGATTGTTTAATATCTAAATTATTAATCCGAAATTCGACAATAACTTGTGTTATAACTGAACCCGTAATCTGACCCCGTTTTTGTGTATATGGAATTCAAGCATAACTTGTGTGTAATTGAACCCGTAGTCTGGTCTCGTTTTGTGTATGTGATATTCGAGCATAACTTGTGTTGTAATCGAACCTACATTCTGATCTCACTTGTGTGTGCTTCATTTGGTAATTTATCTCCGTGTTACAGATAACCGTACTTCTTACGCTCCGCCACGTCAACAGCAACTTCAATACAGTAAAATTTTATAACATTGGCTGGAAGTGTGACATTTTGGAGTGCGTGTAAATTCGGCTATGCATCTGCCTCAGCAGCCTCAGTGTTCCAAAGATTGATTTCATAGGCTGCTACATTATTTTATGTGTGGTTATTGTACTTTGATACATATTACGAAATTCGGGCATTAAAAATATCATTTTAAACAAGCGTTTATTATACTCATTAATTCATGATTTTATTCACAAACAACATTTCAAAAACCTATCAAAATATTAAAATTTGTCAAAATTTTAAATTTCACCAACAATAAAAAACTAACTGAATCACAAATCTACCTTCAAATCTTTTTCCAAACCAAATTCAAAATATGTGAAACTTCGGACTAACCACGCAACGTGCGCTGAATTACTATCTGTGGGTGGGTATTGTAGTACCTTACAGTTTATAAAAGCTTTCAGTGCCAGCAGTAAATTTAAATATTCTCCAATTTACACCTTACACCACATGCGAACTTGGTTTTGTCCTATTATCTTTTTTGTGCGAAGCGACAAGTAGGGAGGTTGTGAATACCGTTTTTCAATCATGGTTGTGACATGTTTTAAAATTAGGTGGAGAGTCGCTACCTCACAAAAATCAGTTCTCCAACATAATACCAATCTCCGAGAAAAGCATTCTTTTTGAGAAGAACAAAATATAAAAATATAGCTTGTAGTATATTGATTTCCGCAAAAAAAGTTTGTTGTTTAATTTTATGCATGGAATTAGAGCGTCAAGGGCTCATACAAATTGCGAACTGCTGGCCTATTACATGTACACTACCTTTCACTTCATAGAACATCTTGCGTTGACACATGTACAAAATACACGCATACCGTATTTGCTGCGATCTAAGCCGCATATGATAACGTTTTAAAAAGTAGAAACCGGCCATTTTATTTCAAGCTGCTTGTAATGATTTTGACACGTTCCGTGTGTATCATGACTATCTTCATTATAGCTGGATGCTTTGTCATTACGGTTTACGCAAAAATAACCGTTTTTGCAGCTAATCACAGAGCCATAGTTTTATTTTGTCCTTCGTGAAACTGCTCTAATTATTTAGCACGAGCGTCTCAATATTGTTGAACGTAAGATTGAGCGCCAGAAAAAAATGCAATTTAAGCCTCTCTTGATTATACAAGCCGTCCTTGAACGCAAGCGGTAAAACAATGAACACATTTGACACGGCTCGCACATCGAAAAATGCGGCAATGCATCTAAAGCAGTGGTTCTTAAACTTTTTTAGTCGCGCCCCCCTTGACATTTGTCATTCATGCTCACGTCTCACCTAGCCTCAAAAATCAAATTCACGAAAAATAGAACAATAATTTATTTGCCACTATCCTGCTTAGTGTGAAGGATGCAACTGTTTTTGGGAAACTAGTCGTTTAATTCGAGGCTTTGTTAAAGACAACGCGCATCGAAGATCTGCTTCGCATTCCAGTTTGTTACGAAATTTTGTCTTCATACTCACAAGTGCTGAAAATCCACTTTCACATAAATATGTCGATGAAAATGGAAGAAGGGTACGTATCGCCACATTGCCCACATTCTTATATATATGCAAATATTTAGCCCAGAAATTGTTAAGAGACATTGCTTCAAAATCATCTTTAGCAGTGGAGTTGCACTTCATCTCCAAAAACTCTTCCTGTAGTTCTTCCGAAAGAATATCTTCTTTGATTCGAAAGGGATTTCTCGTCATCTTCCACTCTGTTAGTTCAACATTACCCAAGTCGGGAAAATAGCAGTCATATTCTTCTTTCAAAATTTGGAGGTGGGATTCCACTTCTATCTTAAGTTCACCTTCCAGTTTGGCTTTGCTGTTCTCAAGTGCTATGTCCAAGGTAGGAAATGAGGCTGCATTTCCCCGTTGAACTCGGCGATGCCACAACCCCAGCTTTGCTATGAATGTCCGTATCTCATTGTAATCTTTCATACGGTTCGTGTTCTTTCCTTGTAACAGTAGATTGAGGCAATTGAGAGCTTCGAAAATGTCAACAAGATATGCCATTGCCAGTTGAAACTCTTGTGATTGAAATGGTAACAGGAGATCTTGTTTTCCCTGAGATTCAAGAAATATACTTACTTCATCTTTCAAACCGTAAACGCGAGCTAACATATTACCTTTTGATAGCCATCGAACATTTGTATGAAACAACAGATTTTCATGATTGGAATCCATGTGTTTACATAGCTGGGAAAATAACCGGGAATTGACAGCACTTGATTTGATAAAGTTAACAATTCGTATAATTATGGCAAGCTTTTTCTTCATTGCAGCAGGTAAAGTCTTGGAGGCCAAAGCCTCTCGATGGATTACACAGTGAGTTCCAACTGCGTCTGGATTTTTTTGCTTTACCCTGGTAATAAATCCACTCCGACACCCAAGCATCGCTGGTGCACCATCAGTGCAGACCCCAACAAGTTTCTCCCATTTCATGCCGTTTTTGTGAAAGTAAGCATCAACAACTCTGAACACACCTTCTGCCTTAGTGGTCGTTTCAAGCGATTTGCAGAATAGCATTTCTTCCTCAATTGTAGCAGATCCAACAAAACGAACATAGACCATCAACTGTGACAATTGAGCTACGTCAGTCGTTTCGTCGCACTGAATGGCAAAATAAGGTCATGCGTGTATCTTTTGAAGAACTTGACATTCAATGTCATTTGCAAGCTCATCGATTCGTGTCTTAATAGTGGAATCTGAAAGAGAAATCTTTGCTAACTTCTTGCTGTTGCTTTCCCCCAAAACAAGGCTACTTGCTTTCAACATGCATGGTTTTATCAAAGTTTCGCCAATATTATGAGGTTTTTTCGCTTGAGCTATCATTTGAGCAATTTCAAAAGATGCTTCTACCAGCTCCGCAGATGATAATTGGCTAAAATTCTCCGCACAGGCGATTTTCATTTTTTTAAAAGAATCCTTTTTGCTTTGAAAGAAAGCCAAGGGTTTCGTTTGATGAAGAGGATGTTTTGTTTGAAGATGACGCTTCAAGCGATTTGGCCTCAAAGCATCATTGCTCAACTTTTCGAAACATATAACGCACTGTGGTACAACTTGACCATTCACTGCTGCATCAGTAAAACCATACTGCACATATTCTTCATTGTACTTCCTCTTTTTTGCACTCATTTTTATCACTGCAGCTAAATTAAATACCACTTATTTTTCAAAGGTCTAAAATTTGTAAATTATGGGGGATTAACAAGTTTGAAAAAGTTAAAATTAATCAACCTCAAAATAAAAAAACAAATAGAAAATATATTTCGCTTTAAGAAAGCATCATCAGTTCTTAAAAAAAGCAAACAAAAGTCACAACACTAAGAAAGCTACTAATAAATCCTAGCAAAGAATTTTAACTGAAAAGAACCAGGTACTGTCCACTCCACAACAACGTTAACAATAAATCTCGCTCGTGAACCTTCAAAAAGTTTGGAAAATACAGTTTAACGGCGTGGGAGAGAAAAGAACGAATAAATGAAAAAGTACAAAATCGACGTGCTAAGTGACATCTCCCGCGGAGAAAGGAAGGCGAAGCATATAACGATGTATCGATGTAAATAAGACAGCGGAAATTAAAACAGTAACGAATTAAAGTCCAGACAAAATTGTTTTTTAAAACTAGGTCACAGATTCTAATGTAATGGATTAGTAACGAGGTGGTAACAAGATTTAACTGTAGTTCGGAGCTGCTTTTCATCAATATGTCACTGTCATGCTCGCGCCCCCCTTGTGAAGCTTTCACACCCCCCCAAGTGGGGCGCGCCCCCCAGTTTAAGAATCCCTGATCTAAAGCATTGTCGTCAAGCAAAAGAAAATGTCAAAATGTATTTCTAAGAAGGCAATACGTAAAATAGAAAACTGAATCTAAACATACAGATATCAGTGAGCTCTTTAATGATTATGAAGCAACATAAATAAGCAAAAAGATTTGCGTTAATTAAAATAGAGATCGACGCGATGTTGTAGTGGTTAGAGCGTCCGCTTCGCAGTCGGTAGACTTAGGGTTCATTCCCCTTTGTCAAGTCATACCAAAAGACTTTAAAAAATGGTATTCACAGCTTCCCTGCTTGGCGCTCAGCATTTAGTGGAGGTTGTGGAGAACAAGCCGGCAAGTTCGCATGTTGTGTCCTTGGGCAAGACACTTAACCGGGACGCCCCCACCTTTATGTGGAAGACAGGTAGCCTAGTTTTCCCTCTGAAGAGAGGGTTGGTGGCAGGAAGGACATCCGACCGTAAAACAAATGCCATGTCATAAAAATGCAGATATCTCCTGTGGCGACCCATAATCGGGAATAAGCCGAAAGAAAAAGAAGATAATAAAGATCATCAAATCTAAAAAAGACACAAAATTCAACAAAATATTAAATAGATTTAGGCACACAGGTAACACAATGATTTTCGACAATAGAAGCTGTAATTTTAACTTTTATGAAACTTTTCCACTTCTGGTTAAACCACAAGTTCGAAAAGTAGCCTTGAGAAAAACACAACAACTAACATTTTTACGTAGCTTTACAATACATGTCTGAAACTACTCCTTTTAGTCCTAACTTAGTAATCTTCTAAGATGAAATCACGATTGCAACCTTATTCGATGTTTATTGCACTTCATAAAAAAATGATTCGAAATTTACCCTTCAGTTCTGCGTTTACAAAGTTCGATTTCGACAAAACGATTAGTACTTTCAATTCCAAATTACTTTAAAGACGTATTATAAGTCTATATCTGGATTTTTCGGTAAATAGGTTGTCGACTAATTTGATTTCTACAATTTACTAAATGATCGACGAGTCCACAATAGACTACTTTCGAGTTCAGGGATTCTTATTTTTTGTGTTCGAGTTTAGCAAAACAATCAAGTTTTATCGACTTCATAGCTCTTTATCTAAATAACCAAAATGTAACAAAAAATTAATTTATCGAAGAAGAAACTGATAAATAGTCTCTCAAAAAAAATATAAAAGTTTGACCTTGTTATTTGATAACTTTTAGTTTAATAAATTTGTCTTTGGAATTCTTTGGTTTTTAAATCAGGCAAATAAAGAATTTGGTTTCAAAAATTTATCGCAGCTTCTCTGTCTAGTTTATAGAAGTTTGCCAATTTTGGATTCAAAAATCGCAGGCGATCCAATGTTTCATGAAACAGTTACTTACCTTTAGCCCAAACCTGCCTATCTCCGTAACCGGTGAGCTATACGTACAAAAACATCAGCGACAAATGGGTAACATAGACACCATTTGCCTCAAAAAAAATTGTTTTGAAACATTGTTTGATCCGGGACAATGACGCTGATGTGCAAAACGAGTATTCTCGTGCAAGAGCGGTTGGTTTCCCATTTACGATCGTGTTTTTGTGTTGCTAGCGGTTATTTACGCAGCAGTTGACAATGTAAAACTTTTTGAGCATTCCACATCGGATTTATTTGATCGTAAAGGAGACAGTTTAGAAGATGGAGCAGTGACATAGGAACTAGTGCAGGACCGATCGCTGGTTACAGGCTCCTTCTTCACGGAAACTCTTGAAAAATGCGGAATCGATTTTGCAATATATTTTCTGGTGTCTTCACGTCTCGCTACAGTGAGTAAAAAGATGGAAAAACCCTACAAGAAATTTTGTAAAATAATATTAACTGCTCATGGATTGGTAAAAAGATGCCAATCTGGCAAATAGATAAGTATCCAAAAGATAAATCTGGTCTGTTAGTTGCTGGGGGATATACAAATTTTTAACACCGGATGCGCATTTTAGGCGAATTCGCAAAAATAAACAAGTAGTTTTTTCTCAATTTTCAGCTTGTCCCAAGAATTTTTGGAACTGTATTACAAGATCTTTTCTCAAGTAATATGACAAGGGGCGGCCGCTTGCTCTCACCCAACTGTATCGACAATGATCGCAATCGGGAGATCATGAACCTAATATCTCAAGGGTCTTTGGTTGCTTTATTTCGAAAAATTGCTCGAGAAATATTTCCCTGCATGATGGTAATTCTTGTGGTGAAAAGACGCTATGTCAAAAGTACTGCTAGTTCCGAGGCAAGTCTGAAAAATGGTTGTTCTTTCAGCGATTAAAAGATCAAGACAAAAAATTCAAAACGTGCCCCGCTAGGTGTCACTCACGTTCTACATAAAACATTCTAGTCGATAGCACCGATAGCATACCTGTAACGTTGCAAAGATAGCAAAGAACCAGTTTACTATTTCATAAAGGGTATCATTTGTTGCTACGAGTAAAAAGTATCCGAAAATCCAAGTCAATCCCATCACACTGGTCATGGTAATGGCAACTAGATACAGATCTTTCGTAGAGCGCTTGGAGTTGGAATTTAAATGCTAAAAAACGGGTGAAAATGTTAAAAAGAGCAATGAGCTAAATACAGACACTTTCAAATGTTTCTCTGAAAATCAGATATAACTTTTAATTAAAAGCTGTCAAACCGTTGCGAAACACGTTTCAACGCACTATTACAAGGAAAAGAGGTCGACAGAAAATGGAGATTATGAAACGAATGCGGAATAATTCATTGTGTTTCATTATACGTCAAAAAGTTTCCCAGCAAAGTGGATCGCTATTGGAAAATAGTCAAAAGTTGCTTTTTAAGATACGCTTTGTCTTGGGTAATTAGGTTCAAGCTGTTTTTACGTTTTTTACTTCTATACTTTGAGAATTTTTTACTTTTTATCTCCTTGTAAATAATAAAATATAGTGAACAAATCCATTTTTAACAAAAGAAACTGCATACGCTTAATCGTAGTCATCAACTTACAGCTGCAGATTTTTTTCGTAGCTCACGCAGAACAAGAGCAAATACAACAAAGTTGCACAAGAGGATTATTCCAACCGGCAACAAAAAACCATAATAAAGTCCTTCGTTTTGCAGCCAGCAAGCGTTCGTTGCGAAGTACGAGGCAAAAATGGAAGAAAGCTCTAAAAAATGAACACAAAGTGTATCACGATTGCTGTCATGACTCATTAAAAGAGGGTTGGATCTTCAGAAGTGACGTGGTTCAGACTACGTAGAAATCTTTTTGGCGTATACTTTTAACCTGCCATCTTGAGAAAATCTTATATCGGTTATGACATAATATCAAATTTTTCAGATGTACTTGCAGTTACTGGCACCGCTGGTTCTATGCGTTTCTTTTACAAGAAGTGCGACCAAGCAAGGTCAATAATTGCCGCAAATTGCTCTTTCAAAGTTAGCAGTTTCCTAAATGGATCCTAGGGTACGAAATTGAGTCATAAGACTTTGCAAGAGATGCCTCGTAGATCAAACAGAAATAGCTTTGACCGCAGATTGGAAAAATTCAATATCAAGAAACAGCTTAAGCAAAAAGTTTGGGCAGATCAAAACTTCAAAAAGTTGATCTCCTTAAAAATGGTCTTGAAATTTAAGCATACAAATTTAGAATTAGACTAGAACACCGCAAGTATTCAAAGGTTTTTAAAAAGACGAATAGACTAAAATCATTGGGAAACACTGGCCCAAGTGCTCGGGAACGTAACTTATCATGAGGTTTGAACACACCATCACCAATACCTCAAACGGAGCTCCAATGAACTTTGTTCAAGTTACCAAATGTTATTCGTCTGAGCTACAATTTTTAAAGCATTAAGCCGGTTGGGCAGGACATTTATTTTATCAGGGTTTGTCCGGCTTTTACATTTTTCTTTTTCAGGTTTTTGCATGGAAATTCTCATGTGGTTGGGTGTTCATATGGCGTAACACAGTATACGTTGCTATCCGATCACCCGGGTTTGTGCCCGAAGTTCGTACCAAGAGTGTTCTGCTTGTTTTTATCTACAAAAGCAAATACGCATTTGGCACGTACTTTGTGGAGCAAACCGGATCCTCAGACAATGACATATAGGCCTACTGTGTAGTAGCATATGCACAGTTCAGCGGATGAAAGTTTTCAAGTCAAAACGCACAACAGAAAAAAACGTGCAAAACCGGACCAAAGCGTATGTTGCGTACATCCACCTTAACATTACAAAGTAAAGTAGTTTAAACTTTAAGTGTGGCGAGTGGAGGGAGGGGTTTACTACTTTGCCTTTTTAATAACGTAATTAATCTTCATTTTAGTAAGTAAAATGAAGCACGTTTTCTCAAAATTCTAGCAGGACCATTCCTCCAACTTTTTACCTAATTAAATGCAAAGAATAAACTAAAGTTTACGATTTCCAACAGTTTTAATTCTTCGAGCTACTGTTTGAACAAGTGCAAGAATATACCATTGTTTTAATTAACGACTTACCTGGGCTAGGTTCGTTTAGACCAACAGTCAAACCAAACGTGAGTACCACTATAATCAAGGGAAAATATAGCAAAATGAAATAGATTTTACCATGAATTTGCTTTGATGTGGTTTAAATACCTGAAACAAGTAGTAATCAAATAGCTGCTGATTGACATAAAATACTTGTAGTGCTTCTGGTTCTTTTTTTTGCGGATAAGGTTATGCCATTTTTGCAGTCTTTGTCATTGTTGGGTCGGCACGAAGGGAAGGCTATCGCAGCTCAGCGATCTGTTTGCGGCATAAAGGGTGGAATCTTCTGAAGTGCTTCACCCAAGAACACAGCAAGCGAACTCGCTAGGTATTACTCACCACTATGCATTTCACACTGAGCGCCAAAAAGCTGTAGCTACCGCTTTTAGTATCTTCGGTACAACTCGACAAGGGAATTAAGTACTAGTCTACCGACTTAAAAGCGGATGCTTTAACCACGATACCATCGCGCCGGTTATAGTGCTGGAACAACTAACCACCTAATCGAGTGAACGAAAGCGCAGTTTTACAGGGGTTTCTGGGAAGTGTGTTCAATCCTTGGAAAAACAGTGGTTTATTGACTTCTTTAGAAAACACACTTTACATATTTGTCTGCTTGGTTGAAATGTTCACGTTAGAAATACAATGTTTCAGCAGTACTGGTACCTTGAAAGCGAGTCTAAAACAAGACACAACAAGTAACCAACAAACGCATTTCTCTTGATCAGAAGTTAGCAAGATGACACAATTGCTTTGCTGGTATAAAGTTGAGGCAATGCTCACTGATGCCAATTCCGATATTTTTACAGTAGTTTAGAATGTCACGTCAGGTTTTAGAGTTGTGTTCTAAACCATTGTTATTTAGTGTAGTTTTCAAAATAGCTTTGAAAATAGCTGCTTGAGCCCTAAGCTTTTCGTGACGTTCTCATCAATGGCAGTATCGCGTCAAAAGGGAACGTAGGCAATCAAGACGAGCCAATGACAGCGCTAGTATTGCAAAGCGTGCCAAAAAAAGATTTCGCAATAGCAAAAGTTAGAGAAAGCGCAGCAGAAGGCTAAATGCCGCGATTATCGAAAAAGTTTGATAGCGTAAACAAACTGTTTCTATCTGCATAACACTGGGCGCTGAGTCTTGGTATAAACTGCCTCTAAGAGATTAAGGTGGAAAGAGCTGCATGCTGTGGCGAGGATTGAAAACCGCTTGTTGCAATAGTTTAATGCACATTGATCATTTTCTAAAAGATGTTGACCAATGGCAGAGTAACAATCCGGTTTGGTGTCTTTTCGTTTGCACAATCTGTGTGGTTGAGATCAGCGTGAACGGGTCATTTGTTGTCTTTACCATTGCGGAACATGTTGCTTGATGCGATCCTGTAGCTGTTGAGATGTTCGCCCTACGTACCGACTATCACAGTGGCACTTATATTCATATATGACACAACTTTTCTAAGTGGTAGTTAGAACATCCTTGCGGGCCACAGGCAGCATGCGCTTTGACGTAAAGATTAACCAGGTGCTGACGGAACCATGGCAGCTTTCCACGGCGGTTTTGACTTCTTTTTCCAAGTTTGTGGATGGCTTACCTATCCAAAGGACCCTCAAGTATACTGCTTTAAAAGCCGACTCGCCGACCTTGCACATTTGTATTGTGATAGATTCACGTGACTTCACAATGCACAAAGAGTGCTTTCGTGCAATCAGTATGTTACGAAAGAATGATGATGTCATTATCACTGAACCTGAAAAAGGCTCCGCGTTGTTCTTTGAAACAAAAGTGACTACGTCGATAAAATGAACGAGATTCTTGATGATCAATCGAAATTCAAAAGACTTGGTCCGGTCTCCAGCAATGACAACACAGCCAGAATTAAATCGCGCCTTCAGAAGCGGTTGCTTGGCTAAGTCACTGCCGATCTTATACCGAAGTGGATGTATGACGCAATACGACCAACTGGATTGCAAAGACCTCGAATGTGTGGTTTGCCGAAAACACACAAAGAAGGCACTCCGCTTTGCCATATACTGTCTATGACAGGTTCGTCCCATTATAAACTTGGCAAGTGATTGGCTGGAGCGGTTTTTGTCACGTTGCATTTCAGATTTGTTTACGTTTGCTAAGACCACGCAAAATCTTGACATCGACTCTATGTGTTCTTTTGATGTGGCCAGCTTGTTCATTAACGTTCCCCTTGATAAACCATCAAAATCTCTTCAGAGGCACTTTATGACAAATCTGATTTACAACCACTCATTCCAAATGACGTGTTTGTTGAATTTCTGAAGAGCGCTACATCCTCGGTTGAGTTCAGCTTCAATAACACTGTGTACAAGCAAACAGAAGGAGTAGCTATGGGATCACCACTTGGTCCAGCTTTGGCTAACATCTTTGTTGGATATCATGAAGAAAAGTTATTTTCTCAAACGCAGAAGCCTTCATCATACTTCAGATATGTTGACGACACGTTTGCCATCTTCGATCACAAAGCTTTAGCTGAAGAATTCCTGACCAAACTCAACTGCCTTTATCCATCCCTCAAATTCACCTTTGAAAAAGAGAAAGAAAAATGGGTACTGCTGCAGCGTGAGGTCTACCGACATAAGTCACCTACCAAGATGCAGGGTGAGGTCTACCGCTTGACTCGCACCTACCGAGATGCAAACTGCGTGAGGTTAGGGTTAGGGTTGGGGTTAAAACCACTGCCTAACCCCAACCCTAACCCTAGCCCTAACCAATGATTTATTTGTGTCATTCTTAGAAGATGTACGAAGTGGGTATCGTTAGAATAAATTTACATTTGTGTGTGGAATGTATGCGTGGTGTTTGGAATTATTATGGCTATAGTACTAAGTGTGTAGTTATGGAAGGGTGAGGGATAAATAATTCAGTGGTAGACCTCACGCTATAGGAGTAACCGGAGGTAGATCTCACGCTATAGTGTGGTAGAATGCGTCGCAAAAAGCTTTTGGGCTCAAGCAGCTATTTTCAAAGCTGCATTAAAATTCTGTACCACAAACAAGACTTTTAGTGCAATTTTCCAGAAGATAACATTGAAAAGGGTCTAAACCAGGGATGCAGAACTTTTTTGCTGTTGGAGGCCTCATTACAGACTTTATTTCAATTTACGGCTGCCACTAAATCAAATTGAGAATTTTTTAGATTATGTAAAGGTTCAGACCTTCTAACAACTTGATCAAAATTTCCAATACTAAACTTGTGCGAAGTTTTTGTTCAAATTGAGTTTTTTCTGTTAATGTAAAGTTAAAGATTGTTTTTGAAGGGATATCAACTTTGAATATATGTACACGGCCGTACAACTTTTCAAGATAGGCTGCATGCGGCCGTACAATTGCAGGCTGTGCATCCATGGTCTAAAGACAAACTGCAATAAAGTTTTACGGCAGTCGGAATTATTGAAATACCACACAAGAACAGAACTTGTTCAACTTAATGAACACTACATGAGCAAAGAGTGTTAAAAAGCTTAAAGTAACCTTCATGATTTTTGAGGCAGAAACCGTACTGACATGCTCATTGTTGCTGACCTACAGTATAGCCCTATCAGTAATTGCAAATTATGTCGATCTATGTGCAATGTTTTGAAAGTCAAAATTTGTGGCCATGGCAAAATGCGTGGCAACTATTTATCATAATGTAGCTATACCTTCACTAGTGACATGTATATCTCATAACTATAGATTCCCATCCACATCCAAGACACAAGCAAAAAGTAATGGAGAAGGAAGGTGACTGCTGTACAACCAGCAGAGTTTCCAACTGCGTTTGAAACTCCAGACACGAAAACAATATAAAAGAGCAACAAATTAGTGCTGAGATGAAGAATAATTTTCCCAGGACGGAATTTTCGCAATTCGCTGAAACAGATAAATTGCAAGTTATTCAATCTTTATCATAACGTCAAAGAAAAATCTTTTGCGATCATATACACGACACTGCGCGTTTACATCTGCATCGGAGTTATCTGTGCACACAGTGCATTTTGTTACAATCTTTGCAACCAAGTAAAAAAAAACAAAAAAGAGCATATACAGAACAACACGCTAATACAATACACCGATATATATTTCCATAAAAATTTGTATTTGTTTACGATAGCCTTCTAATTTTTCAGTTCCTTGACAAAAATGCAAAACTCAGAAATGTTCTGAATTTGATTTTTAGTGTGATCATTTACTTTTTGAAAGTTTCATTCGTGTGAATATAATTGCAAAGCACGTTGCATTTATTTTCATTGCATATCAATCCTTTACATTTGTCGAACAGCAACATAGGTGCTGAGCAAGAAAAACTGTCCAGACCTGCTTTAGAGTTTCTAAGTTGCAACATTTCATTTGTATTACGTGGTGTTGTTTCAATAATTCACAACTTGTTTGAATCGGCTTAACAGAGGAAATCATTGTAAAACGTCTTTCCCGAGGGAACAACTGTTCAGTCTTCCTGAGAATAAAAATCATTTCCTTTGATCACAATAGCTGTTGTCAACGTTTTATCCCAGCATTCAATGACGTTGCCGCTGTGGATGCAAGCATTAATTTTGTTACTGCTCCGCCTCGGGATTAGGTTCTTATTGTCATGCTCTTGCTGGATAATCTTTCTATCAACAGGCAAGAGGAAAAGACACATACCGTATATGCTCGTTTTACCGCCCGGTCTTGATTAAGGGCCCGTTTGAATAGCCGCCCGTGTGAACAGAACTTAAAAATAAATAAGTGCCCGTGCTTGAATACCCGCCCGATGTAAAAGCTGATTTTTCAGTGGTAGAGAACAATAGGAAATAAGAAGCAACTCAAATTTTGATTTGTTATTTCTTTTTAATAATTTAAACTAATATGAGGGAATTACTCTTTAGACGTAAGTAATTTGCGTTTGACGTGAATAAATTGACATGGAAAAAGGATTAATGTCGTGAAATATTTGTCTTCAACGATAATTTTTGTGCATAATTTTACTTTGAAAATAACAAGCGCCCGTGCTTGAATAAGGGCCCGTTTGAATAAGGGCCCGTTTGAATAAGGGCCCGGTAGTGAGTTTGGTTGAAAAAAATAAGGGCCCGGGCTACAAAACGAGCAAATACGGTAAACAAAAACTGAAAATTGACACCATAGGCAAATCTCCAATTACCTTTGGCATGCGAAAATGACAACAGTGATCAGAAGTCCAATGATTGATAAGCAGCAACCCACTAAACTGACTAGTTCCAACGTGAAATTAGCGGGAACCGTTTTGTAACGCTGTAATCCAAAAAATATAAGTAAGTTTTCCTTGCGACTCTCCATAGTTGTAAGTGAATCTTAGCATTTTTGTTGAATTTACTGCTTTTTCGAAATTTAGTTTAAAAAAAAATCAAAAGTTTATGGGGATGGTTACCCCTAACATTCTTTAAAACATTTTGCTTTCCAAACAAATTACTTGAACACGCATCCAAGCAACAAAAAAATAAAAAATAAAAAAACTCACGACAAGCAGAGCAAAGTTGGTGAGATGCGAACAATGGCACTCAGGTACCTCGGAGCTCTTATTCAAGACACAACCTTCTCCTGACCAGGCAGAGTTGTTGAAGTCCCAAAACACGCATTCATATATCGTTTCATTGAGCTAAATTGATAGTACTCTAGGTAAAAATAGCAAAACAAGGGCACATCACGAAAGAGGCAAAACCTTATGTCTTTCCTTCTCAAGAAAAAAAATCAGTATTCCTGCCAAGTGCCCAAAATCGCGAGAACAGTTTCACCTCTGCGTCCGCATGCGGACATACTTTCCGAGAAGTTTAAGTTTTAGATACTAGCTGGTCTAATAGTGTGACAACTGAAACAGTGGAGTGGGGCTTACCAACGTTAGAAAACAACTTTGTCTACGTAAGGTGTATTATCGGGTATTTACATCATATTTTTTTGCTGAAGTTGAATTTAGTTTTGCTGCAGAGACATTTTCAAGCTCAGGGATGCAAAGAATGGTGTTGCTGTAGGAAGTGTAGAAAAACTAATAAATCAGCGACTCAATGTAAAAGGTTTAGCTTGTGAGCAGTACCAAGCCAAGACGCCACAACTATATATCCCTCCTTGTTGTTTCCCTTCCTTCTGTATCTAAGTCGTTTTCTATCCATTTAAGCGCATTGTGTTTTGTTGTGTTTCAATAACTTGACCGTCTGTGTGTTTGTATAACTTTTTTTCATTAAGTTATGAGGCGCGACATGCACTCTTTGCGGTATATAGGTCTACACAGCAAACCCAATCAAAATCAGGCTAGGGAAAGCCAACACCTCGCTCACGCGATGGCTGACACTATAATCTGTAGAGCGTAGATGGTCGGACTAATGCTATAAGGGTTTAGCCGTACGCTTTAGCCATGCTGCTTAATATAGTAACAATGCAACAAAGTAATCTGCTGTGTGTGCTGTTTGATTAACATGTCGGTTTATGACTTAGAACAATGTGTTCAATTGCTATTACGTCACTCTTCAAAAGACAGATGAATTACGTCATAGCGCGTGACTGGTTGCAATCGCACCTGTGACAATGATCAAGCGCAAAAAAATTGTTCAAAGCGTCAACTACGTAGATATTGCGTACAGGGCTGGCTTTCCCAAATCCATAGCGAAACGTATCCAATAATGGATTGAACTTCAACCTTGCAAGTAAATCGACATTATTGTTTCTTAAATATCAATACAACCTCCCACATGCAGCTGACCGAAAGGCAAGAAAGGAAAGTACGTCTTTCTGGGCTTATCGGATTGGCAATATCTCCACAAAATTTGAAAATCAATGCAAAACTGCTGTCAGCTCATGTTTTGGTGCAGTAAAGCTTCGTGTAGCGTTTTCCACAAGAAAGATGCTTCCAACGGTCCGCAAAGATGTCGTGCCTACCAAGCAACAAAGTATGGTCGTTTACCAATACGTGTGCCGCTGTGATTGTCGGTACGTAGGCCGCACATCTCAAAGACTGCAGGATAGAATAAAACAGCATATACCGAAAGCAATAAGAAATCAAGCTCAAACAAATTGTGACTTATCTCAATCCAACCATACCTGTACTTCGGCAATTGGACAACACCTCCTCAACAATAAAAAATGCGCCGCTCACTATGATGACAACCAATTTTCTATTTTGGCTAAAGGAAGAACACTTTTTCATTTATCTACCTTGGAAGCGACTTTCATCAAAATGCTTAAACCGGAGCTTTGCCGCCAAAAAGAATTCGTCTACACATTAAAATTACGTCATTGATTCGGACTCGACGAAACGTCTGGTTGTCTACCAATCAGAACGTTCCGCCATTCTCACCAGCTTCGTTCGCTATAAATACCTCGCCATCAACACCAGGCTTCATTCTAGCGATAACTCCTGATGAGAGCTAGACGAAAACGTTAGAGTTTTCACTTATTCTTTGCAAAAGAGTAATATGAAATGGTCGATAACTAAAGCTTTATTAAAATCTTAGTGAATGCAAAAGCATAGACCAAGGGCACAGTGTGCAACCTTTTCACTACTAAAGGCCGATTTGAAGGCTTTGTTTTTAGTTACCGCTTCTGGTGAGTACAAGCTGATTTTTATGATTCACGTAATTCAGAATTGAAAATCTGGTATTAAAATAGAGGCTTTTTGTTCATTTGATGGTGAAGACTTTTTTTTAGAAATCAGCCTACTGAAAAAGAAAACTTTCTTACTTTGAGCAAATTTTTGTTCAAATTCACGTTTATTCTACTCAGGTCAATATTTTATATTTTTTATTGCAAGGCTTTCCGCTTTTGAGCGAACAATTTTTTTAATTGAGATTTTTAACTGCTTTTGCGATGGTGACGACGTTTTTGTCTTTTTTTCTCGAAATCAACTTGGAATCAAGATCAGTATACACGGTTGCATTACATATTCATCCCGGCTATCTGTTGCACATTCCTCGTGCAGACAAAGCACATTGATTGTTCGTTGTTTTATCGGTATTCTAGATGGTAGACTAATATTGTTTTGACGTAGTGCTTGAAGAGACAAAGGATGATTTTAAAAAATCTTGAATAATGTTTTTGTACGCCCACAGTATACCAGGAAATATGCGCTTTGCTTTCTAGCGGCTAAAGTTTATTACGTAAAAGCCTCGGCCGGCATTTTTCACTTGGGGTGAATCTACCCTTTGTGTAAATTTTTTTCTTATACTCCAATGGTCGGCAAACTGTTGGCCGAAAAAAAAGATTATCGCCTTGGAAAAAGATGCAACAAACGTTTTGGGGGTACCTAGTAAATTAATCGATAAAGAGGTAAAAAGTGTGAAAAACCAACCGCTGCCCTTGACCTCACTTGTGTAAGTTTTACTCTTGTTTTCGTTTATGCCTTAATAGTATTTATCGAGAAATCTCTCATTAAACTAAAATACTCTTATAAGTATTTAGTAGCGTAACAGCATATTTGTAAATCAGAAATAAACTGGCTTAGCCAAATTCATCAACAATGTGATTGACATAAAAATACAGTGCAATTTCTGTTTGAATAAAATTGAACACCTCTTGACAAGGCCTATTAACCAAGAAGTTTTTTCAAGACGTGTTCAAAGTTATTCAAACAGAAATTGCATGTTATTTTATAACAATCACGTTGTCAATAATCACGATGGTAGTAAGTTGGGAGTTAAAAAAAGTCCATGTTCTCCTTACAAACTTTGTAGATTCAATTCTCATTTTACGCTATTAATGAAAAATACAGCAAAAATGTTTTGATTTTCATTCATTTTCTTCTAAAGCAGGGGTGGCCAACCATTCAGAAACCAAGAGCCACATTTCTTTCTGTGTTTCTGCAAAGAGCCACATCATACACAAGATGTAATTATCGCATGAACATCACCCCACCTCATACTCACTGACATTAACACATACCTTTGCTCAGCTAGATTTATTGTAAATGTCACACACGAACATGATATATAACAGAAATTTACAAGCTATTTACTATCATGCATATTACTTAGTCAGTGGGAAATCGGGCTTTCCTTTTCTTTAACAATCTTCCTTATTTCGTTGATGCCACTCGAAGCAACTCTTTCACATGGGTGTCAGTCAGCACAGATTGGGGTCTTGCTTTCACGTGATGTAGGGTAGAAAACACAGACTCGCTGATGTATGTTAACCTAAACATTGAGAGTACCTTTTGTGCAACCCGTTTGATATTGGCGTATTTTTCCATTGGCACACTTTTCCAAAACTCAGTTTGCCTTCCTCACAAAGATTGATTATCTCCAATTTAGACGCATCCTCATCTGAGACTAGAGGGGTTTTCAAACAGTCTGTATCAAAATTAAATGGGTCGACAAGGAACGTAATCTGCCGCCTTTTCATTTGTTGATCTCGGAACTTCGGCACAAAGCTTTCTTTCAGGGTCTCAAAAAGTGTTGCATATATAGCTCTTTGCTTATTTAGGGTAGCGATAGTAACTTGCCCGCTGGCTTTTTGCAGAAGGGGAAAGTGCGTCAAATCTCCCCTTTCAATATGCTCCCTAAACAGCTTCAGTTTGTTGACAAAGCAGACATATTTTGCACCAGGTCAGGCAGCAATTTCAACTTACCCTGCAAATTCAGGTTCAATCTGCTCAAGTGACACAGCATGTTGACCAAAAAAGCTAGATCCATAATTCACTCGAGGTCCGAGAGCTCAGGATAGTTTTTGTTCTTCTCTTTCATAAACAGTTTCACAGCATCTAAAGCTAAAAAAAGCGAGAGAGTAGCTGGCTTTTTGACAGCCACCTTACGATGCAGTGCAGCGGCAGGTCACCTGGAGCCTGTGGTCCAGCTCAGTGATAAGATTCCTGAATTGTCGGTGGTGAGGCGCATGTGTGCGGATGTAGTTGACGATTTCCATCACGGCCTTCATGACCTTGTCCAACTTCAATGAATTAGACACGAGTTTCTCCTGTGAATAATACAGTGAAAACTCCAAAACTTAGGAAATATTTGGTCAGCTTTGCAGATCCCCACAGGTTTGTTTACAGATCCAATTATGGCTGGCGCTCCATCCGTGATTATTGCAGCGAGTTTAGCTATGGACAGATTTACTTTCTCGATTGCAGCCATCATTGCTTCTTTCACATTTATGCCGCGGGTGCTGTCTTTCAGTGGCAAAATATCAAGAAGTTCTTCTTTGATCAAACAATTCGTTGAAATAAATCGTACAAATATTTCCAATTGAGGCTTGTCTTGTATGTCACAACTCTTATCTAATGCGACACTAAAATACTCGCAAGCTTGCAAGTCAGAGTGCAATTGTCAGAGTGCAATTGCGATTCAATAACCGTGCTAATATCAGATATTTTGCGTTCAACAGTGAGGAGGGACAGTTAGACATCTGATAACATTCTTTTCAGTTTGTTGTTTTCGGAAGACAAGATTTCAACAATGTCACAGAGGCATTTTTTAACGAACTCTCCTTCATTCTATGACTTTTGGCCATTGCAATATTCCAAGCCACTAAATACGGTGCAAGCATTACAGTCTCTGAGTGCTTCGTGAATTTTTGGAAAACCTGTATCTGCTTATCTGCTTGACTTTTCAAAGTGATCAACTTATGCTTGCGAAGTTCAGTCCGTTTCGGAAATTTACGGCTGATGTTAGCATGGAGTGACCGGAAGTGGCGCTGAAGATTTGAAGCTTTGAAATGCACTAATAACGCCTGGCATACAAGGCAGAATGGCTTGCTATTACGTTCAACAAAAAAATGTAAGCTTTCCCACTCTGTTAAAAACGCCCTGTGTTCATCCTCATATTTTCGTTTTGCTGTGCATTTTTCCTTTGCCATTATTACTAAAATATACGTAAAGCTAAAAAACGCAAACATAATTAGCTTGTCCACGTGTACAAAAAATACTACTGGTAGATTTTTACAAAACCAAGCTGCTGATAAAAGAAACAAGGCTTGTGAAAAAGAGCCGCATGAAACCAGGCAAAGAGCCGCATGCGGCTCGCGAGCCTCGGGTTGGCCACCCCTGTTCTAAAGCTTTGGGTTTCATTATTTCATTACCAAAATTTTCAGAAAAAACTTCACCTTCTCTTGTTATTTTTGGCAGTACCCTCGTAATAAGCTTATTAAAGTTGTTTTTATTAATCATAAAACTTCAATTATGTACCGTCCTTTACCGCATTTAGCAAAGTGGTGAAATGCAGTCAATCATGTTCCATTGTTCACTACTAGCTTAATGACCAAGCGAATTTATTTAGCTTGTGACGTCACAAGGCACTAGCTTCCGTTCGAAGCTGAACTCACAATTTTTCTCCTTCCTCGGGTAATATAATTGTTCTTTTTTTTCTAAAATCAGGTCAAATCTGTGACTGCCTTCCGCAGCAGACATGTGCCCTAAAAAATATGCTGGCGCTCAACAACCTAGCATTGAAAAGCGCCAAAGTACTTCGTGATATTTTTTGTGCTTGGTAGGGGATTAATTGTTTGAGGTTAAATTTTAATGTAAATGCTATTTTGCAGTGAGTTCAAAGCGGTTAGAAATTTAGAAGTTCGATAACTTGTCAGTTGGCTCAGTAAGTACAAAAGAGCAGAGATTTAGAGCAATTATAAGCAATAAATTTGAGGCTCAGGCCAGAGTTAAGAAATTTCTTGAAAATGCCTCCAAATTAAACTCGCGTCCGAACTCCCAAATATTCTTTCTCTTTTAATCGAAGCCGCCGGCCTCAAACTGGTTGCAGAACGACATTCCTCCAATAATGCATCAAAATATAACACCATAA
Source organism: Trididemnum clinides (assembly GCA_963675345.1). Classification (NCBI taxonomy): domain Eukaryota; kingdom Metazoa; phylum Chordata; class Ascidiacea; order Aplousobranchia; family Didemnidae; genus Trididemnum; species Trididemnum clinides. The sequence goes on from OY776302.1 coordinate 16,946,529, forward strand.
CGTCGGCTCTGCTCACGAGTGTAGACAAGGTTCGCATGGGCCTTAGCCAGTGGTGTACGATTTTTGAAAAGGTAAGGCCGGTACAGCTCATTCAGGTGATGAGCGTTTTTTGGACGATCAACTAATGGCAGGAAACCTTTTATTCCATTGTTTATGTAATGGCGACTAGTGATAAAAACCCGTTTGGTTACTCTTTTTTTAAGTTTTATAAGCTTTGACTATTTTCTTTAGAAATTAACCTAAGGCAAGAGTCCTTTTCTCCCTTTGTCAAGTGATATCATAGCCTAAAGAGAAAACCCATTGCAAAATACTTCACTGAATATACTACTGGGCATAGTTCCCAAACTTTTTAAATCAGGTCTTTGTATCGAGGTGATAAGTTATTTTTCATTAGAATAAAGAAAGCAATTTCTATCTGTTTTCTTGTTATTTTTCCACAAGTTTTCCCTAATTTACTGCCGTCAAAAAACGAAATCACTTAAAATCGTTGTTGCATTCAAAGCCACTATATGCAACTAAATAAAACTAAAAATATCGCATTAAACGTATACATTCCCCTCAATTTTTTATCAGGTCTCGGTCTGTTAACAAATCATAAAACGCTTTTTTATTCTATTTTCAACCCCCTCCCCTTTACCCATGTGACTAGTTATGATGATTTGTAAAACCCCACTCCTCCCTCATGTGACGCGACAAACAAAAAAGTACGCAAGAAACTATATTTTAATCGTTTGAATAAACATTATTCAAAAGCTATTCGATATTCATTCGTTAATCAAACGATTAAAAACTTTTACCATAGCAAGTTTGTTATACAACGCTGCTTTTATCCCCCTTCCCACATATAATACCAAGATGACGGTTTTGCTTTTCCCCTGGAAGCGCCAAATTTGCGCTACCAAGCCTGGAGTTACTTAGCGATGGTTTTAAGCCAAATATTGCAATTTTATCTACATGATAGCGAAAAGGTGAAATATTAAAATTGAGGAAGGTCTGTCCCCAGACAACGAGCAAACTTTTGCCGAACCATGTGCGTGACATTGCTCACGTAGATGTTGAAGCAGACAATGGGGCATTGCTTTATGAGTAGAAAGAAGTGTTTTTTTTTGTGAAATAGGTTTCTTTTTTGTATAGTGACAGTGACACTGTTTCGACCTGGGTTTCTTTTTGTTTTTCTTATTTATCCTGTAGCGTGGTATCGACTGCGACAAACAGTCCAAATGAGTGTTTTACAAAACTGCAGAAACAGGAGGGAACTGAAAAAGGCTGAGGTTTTGAAGCTGATCGCCCTGATGCTCTTTTCAAAGGAGTTCTATTGACTGGTTTGAGACTAAAAAAGCTGTAGAATGGTGACGTGCTGGTAGTTAAAAGCAGGATCGCAGCACAACTGACAAGTGTTGAAATTCACCTGTTTGCGCTTTTTCTGGTTTATACACTACATTTCAAAGCATAAGAGGACTCCGGACGCCCATACTGATTTAGCTCGTAGCTTACTAGCATAAAATCTAATCAATCTTCCGGCTTTTGTGTTTCAATGAAAAATGGTTTTCCCACGTTAATATGAGATCGATGCTGATTACGTCATATTGTGGCGTTACGCGTAGGTTAAAAGTAGTTTACGTATTTTCCTGTTTGTTTTAATTACCCTAAATATTGAGAAAATTACTTGCAAAAACTGCATTGCTTATACAGTAAGCTTTGTACCAAAAAGAAAGGTGACGCAAAACTTAATTGATTCAGTTTTACGAATAGGAAAACTGAATCAATTAAGTTTTGTCTGTCTCTGTTGGTAGAGACCGTCTCTGTTGGTAGATGCCGTTGGTATTTCATAGTTTGTGAATGACATGCCTTGAAGGAAGAAAAGTTTGCTGCAGATAAAAAAAAGTTTCCATTTGTTCTACTTTTATTTATAGTTCGCACTGAAGTGGCAAAGTGCTCCGTAACCTTTTTAGCTGGAAGCAGTTATTGCCCAGAATAAAGTGAGCAAATATAAAAGGCTCTGGGTCCAAGTTAATCCCCCGAGCTTTGTTTTATAACGCAGATAATTTACATGGCAAAAAATCGAAAGATCAGCTACCAAAACGCTCCCTTAAATACCAGTCTTTTGAAAAAGATTAAGAGCACAACGTCAGCGCTTAGGTTGGGCCATGAACGAAATCAGCCATCGGTTTTGTCCAGCATTGTTTAAGCAGAAATATTTGTGATGATCATAATTTTTTGTACCGACCCCCCACGAAATATTTACTGAGAATTAAGTTTTTTTGCGAATTTTTCAAACAATTTCCTTGTTTGTTTTTTGCCCCCCCCCCCTACCCCCTCCTACTCCCTAAGCGCTGGCCCACCTGTTAGTTTGGATCTAATTCTTAAGTGAGTGTGTAGTTGTTTATTGTGTAATTTGCACCAGTTGTTCAGACAGTTGGTGTTAATATCTTTTGCCGTCAACTCTGTTTTACCACAGAAATACCGATTTAAAGCATTAAATACATAATGTCCATTTGATTAAAATTTTAATGTAAGTTACAAAAAATGGAACATAAACTGTTTCAAATTTCATGCTTTATCAAAACATTTTCCACTGAAATGTAGCTTTACCAAACGACTCGACGCAATTATGAATTGACGACTTAGTGTATGCTCAGCACAACTTGCTGGTTTAGTCCTGAAACAACAGCTTTAGTTCTATGGGTGGCAGCTTGTGATTAATCCTGTGGTTGTCAGCAATTCGCTAAAAATACATTAGCGTAGTTTGCAAGTACAGCTATGAAAAAACGGTATGGGAGAATATAGCTATAATTACCTGATATGTACTTTACATAATCAATTATGTTAATCGTTTAGACTTCATTTTTCAACGATTAATTTTTGTTTCGCAATTAATCTACAAAATTGGTAAAAGAGAGAAGACAACCACTGTCCTAAATCGCACGTAGGGCAGCTTAGAGCTCAATAGAAGGTAAATTTGTACAGAACTTCATGCTTGAAGAAGAAACGTTGTGTAGTTTAGAAAATGTGGTTATTGAGCGCAGAAAGAAGTAGTGCAGATGCTGTAGGTGAAGCTTCGTTGTTGAATTTCTGATCTGCAGAGTCTTTCTTTGAGCATCTGGCGTTTGCTTATTACTTGCATTTTTACTCATCCAAAGTAAAATTAGAAAATTTGTTCTCATATTTTTGTCCTGCTTAAATAGTTACTTTGCCTGAATTTCTATTTTTCTGTTAGTCATGTCTAAGACTTTTGAGGTGGTATTCATAAACGTCTTGCTAGACCCCACAGAGTACGTTGATGTATAGAATAAAATACAAAAAAAAAATAAATCTAAAATGGGCAAAACAATTTATGTCTCCTTAAAAATAAGGCGGTGGCTATTTTGCCGTCAATGACATTTTACCCTGGGAGACTATTTTGCCGTAATCATTCACGTGTGTTTATGTTGTCATATTTACTATATTTCAGCCAGTGTCACTGTGGTACAGTGAATAGTGCGCTGGTCTTGAGATACCGTGATTGTGGATTCAAATCTCAGTTGGCTGAGCATTAACATAAAGGTAGTGTACACCAAAGGGGCAGGCCCAGTATGTAAATGTACGGGGCAGTGTACATTGGAAAAGAGTGTACTGGGTAGACACTCAAGGTGCAAAATTTTTTTAATTGGTTATTAAAATTGACCAATTAGAAACGACCAAAAGTCATATGTTTAGTACGTCATTAAGATTGACCAATCACAAATAACTCACGGCAAAATAGTCTCTGAGGGTAAATGCCGTTGACGGCAAAATAGCCACTGTCTAAAAATAACTGGAACTTGTTTAAGTTTGCCAAAAAAAAGCAGTTTGTTCCAAGCGACGTTTATCCGCTCTTTGAGGCCAGATGAATATTACCAGAACTGTTTTGATATCGAGAAGAAGCAATATTTTCCCAACAATTTGGCTTCTCTATCACAAGGTATTCTATGAGTTCAGTTGGCGTCGTAAAAAGTTTGTGAATGGGTGAGACCTTACTAACCAAAGACCAACATTTTTTGATGTTTTTTTTGAATACTACAGGCTACTAAATTTAAACCTGTTTAAAGATAAAGGAAGTTTTACTGTACGGTTAAGCTCCATCTTCCTACTCTTAAATATGATATAAAAGCAATACCGCGCAATACCGCAAACATGTGAGGTAGACACTGTTCAAACCACGATACAGCGACAGCTGGACTCACTATCTTTATAATTAATGATTTCCTGTTGCAAACAATGCAGGTTGTAGTTTTTATCTAACAACATGCTGCTAACTAAACTGCTTACTGTCTTTGTGATATATTTTTTGGGCATAAGCTCAGCTGATAATGGCAAGTCTCTACATTTGGAGCATCGAATCGTGTCAAAATGGTCTGTGTCGCAATCTATTGAATTACCCGAGAAGCCATCTACAGAAATACGTGTGAAGAAATTTGCGCCTGAGCAACCAGCTAGCAACAATAACCCTCCAGGTAAATTAACTTTGGGCTTTGAGCAATAACAAATTCCATTCGCTTACTTGCTACAGCTAGTGTAATGCAATCAATTGCAATCTTTTCTTAAAGCAACTCAATTCACTGCATCAGTCCCTCAATTTCACGCATGAGAAAGAAGTCAATGGCAAATTACCTTTTTTGGATGTGCTTGTGGAAAAAAGTAACAAAAAATTTTTAACTTCCGTTTACCGAAAACCTTCATTTTCCGGCCAGTACAATCGCTGGGATTCGTTTGGACCCAAAAGCAGAAAAAACAATCTTATTGGAACTCTTGTCCACCGAGCTTTGGAAATTTGTTCGCCTTCAAAATTACCCCAGGAAATAGATTTCATTCGATCGATTCTCTACTCCAATGGTTATCCAGAAAATGTAATTAATTCGAGAATAAAAAGGAAGATTGAACAGTTTAAATTACCGCCAAAAGAAGGACCGGAACAATGTCCAGTTTACCTTAAACTACCATGGATTGGCAATATCTCCACAAAATTTGAAAATCAATGCAAAACTGCTGTCAGCTCATGTTTTGGTGCAGTAAAGCTTCGTGTAGCGTTTTCCACAAGAAAGATGCTTCCAACGGTCCGCAAAGACGTCGTGCCTACCAAGCAACAAAGTATGGTCGTTTACCAATACGTGTGCCGCTGTGATTGTCGGTACGTAGGCCGCACATCTCAAAGACTGCAGGATAGAATAAAACAGCATATACCGAAAGCAATAAGAAATCAAGCTCAAACAAATTGTGACTTATCTCAATCCAACCATACCTGTACTTCGGCAATTGGACAACACCTCCTCAACAATAAAAAATGCGCCGCTCACTATGATGACAACCAATTTTCTATTTTGGCTAAAGGAAGAACACTTTTTCATTTATCTACCTTAGAAGCGACTTTCATCAAAATGCTTAAACCGGAGCTTTGCCGCCAAAAAGAATTCGTCTACACATTAAAATTACGTCATTGATTCGGACTCGACGAAACGTCTGGTTGTCTACCAATCAGAACGTTCCGCCATTCTCACCAGCTTCGTTCGCTATAAATACCTCGCCATCAACACCAGGCTTCATTCTAGCGATAACTCCTGATGAGAGCTAGACGAAAACGTTAGAGTTTTCACTTATTCTTTGCAAAAGAGTAATATGAAATGGTCGATAACTAAAGCTTTATTCAAATTTTGTACCACTTCTCATCTTTTCACTAAGATTTTGTTTTGCGACTACAATAGATCTCAATTCTCCTAGATCTGATTTAGCAAGTTTTAAAAGTGAACACTGAAGGCCGCACTTCGCAACTTTTTAGCGTTTCGACAAACATTACAAAACTCTTTTGTTTGTAGATCTGAAAACTGGTTGATTTCGTTGCACGTTTATGTTTTGCTTGAACGTAAAGTTTTCAAGACTGGGTTTCAAACCCGGCACGAAGGCTTAGCGAAAAAAAGCCAAAGTAATGGGCTCTTGATTTTTTAATGCAGCTTTGTAATTGTTCCATTTTTTATTCATGCTCCTCAGTTCAATCTCCATTTTTTATAACTTTAGTTCCTTACTTTCTGATTTATTTTACATGGTTTATGCTAATTTGTAAACGTCAACAAAACACGAAGCAGGCAGTTTTGCGAGTTTTGAGATAACTGAATGCTTAATTTAGACAGACATGTTTTTCCATGTTGTGAGTAATGCAGTGCATGTAGCCGTTTGGTTAGTTGGAACGTGTTTCATTGTGAAATGAACAAAATCGAAAATTATTAGTTCTCTGTTCTTTAGTGGTTGCAGTTTTGCAGTAACTTTAGCTCTTTGTGGGCAACACGGCTCAACCAACATGGCATGGCAGTTGTTGTTGAAGTCCACGTGTAGAGGGCTCAGAGCTTTACTTTGCTTACAGCATGTCTGACCACATGGGCAAATATAGCCAGGGCGCATTTCCCTTAAACATTATTGAAGGCTTGTTTTTGACTGAATTGATGATGTATAAAGAAAAGTTATCACGTATCCTGTACGTGGGTCTTTAAAGAAAAAGTAATCACATAACTTATGCTTAAGTTTTTAACGAAAGGACATCATTAAAAAAAATTGAGCAGAAATTGTTCACTTATTCCCACCAAAAGTTTCGGCTGGCTACTATCCTGTTAGAGCTGGGCCGTCGATTGCCTGGTGAAGAGCAGGTCCTGTGCGTAGGTACATCACGACTACTGGTAAATAACTTTTCTTCCATTGCGGCTATAATTTACCAAACAAAAAACTGCTTGTTTTATTTATAAGCGCAGCCGATTTTAAATTAGGTGCATCAAAGCCCCACGCTCACCAAAGCCAAATCCAGTTCTTGTAATATTTTTCCTTTAATATTTCATATGTATTCCTTCTTTTTGGCAAAAAATGGAAGCACGCATTGGATTGCCAATCTGTAAAATCATCACGTACAAATGGCGCTCTAAGATCAAAAATAAGCTTGTAGAATTAAATGACTTCACAACGCCATCGTGCGTTTGACATTACATCATTGCGTTTTAAAAACCTGATCCACTCCTGGTCAAGGTAGTTTTTTTATCTATGGAGCTGCTACTTTTCAATTGCCATACATCTCCCAATCAATAGCTACACTTGCAAACTCTGATGGTTTGATTCCAAGCCTGGACCAAGGAGAGTTGGCAACTTAGCTCAGAGTAATGACTTGCAACTTATAGATCTGCGTTTAATGCCCAAATGGTTCTTTGGTTTGATATGTCAAGAAAAAGATTTTTTCTCCTGCCTGGTCACAGTGCACGAGGCAAAAATGCATTTTATCGAAAGTTCAGGCAACTTAAAAGAGGATCTGAACTCACGTTCCTCTAAAATTTGGAATAAATTGGGACTTGGCCACTGAAAACACGTTATTTCATCTATATTTTCTTGTGATCGGAAACCTTCTATGCCGTGTCCTTTCTTTCATTATTTGCTTCGTCTGCCTTGCATTCTTTCTAGTTGTGTGTCAACAGATTTTTCATAGCTCAATCAGCAGGTACTATAAAAGTGATATTATTTAACATTGCAATAAACGGCACTATACTGTATAGGCAAATGCAATCGCATTTTGTAAAAAATACAGTCTATCGTAAGCTAAAATGGATTTGTTTCTGAGACGAATCAAATCAAAAATTAACATGCCACTAACACTACATTTCATCTGCCTTTGGTAACACTTGAAACAGCACAAACAAAAGCAATACGGATTATTAAGGACTGATAGTTTTATTCTACAATATTTTGCAAAAATTTTCTAGCTGTTTGCTTGACAACTTCTGCTTACAGAAAGGATTGTTTAATCACAACACTAATGCATAGGTTTTGTCGTTTTTACAGAAGCGGCAGCATTGAAAGGCGTGTTGCTCAGCAAGCAAAAAGTATAGCCAATGCAAAACACTTTCCGAGAGCAATTTAATCGGTATCTACAGCGACGTCATTAGGGGGTGAGAAGGTGGGTCGCCCCCATGGTAGATACCACGTTTGATTGGTGGTTGGTGAAAGCCTCTTTGACATATTAGTTTGTTTCGAGTACGCCTCTAACGTCGTGGTGTGGTTAGTGTGATGCAAGTATGCTGCACTGTGTTTTTTAAACATTTACTTCTGCATCTTTTGACAGGTTTTCGTTTTTGTCACTAAAATTCCTACTAGTTAAAGCGTGAAGTGTTTCGGGAATTTTTCCAATTACAGTGTTTCCAATTTTCTTCCATATTACAGTGCATTTTCTCTGATTTGAACCGAAAATAATTGTTGGCGTTGAAGCGAATATTTTGACCGGGAGTTGCGGAATGATGTCAATTTGGCACCGAACAAAGATCCGCCTGCACTGTGATAAAATTGATGACTCAGCCGCAGCATTTACTAATGGAGTTCCACCACGCTTTACGAATATTTTCTCGCCGTAAAATGGTGAGAGCAAAAATGCCGAAGCCCTTAAAAAATAAATTAATTAAATGGTTAGTTCAGAGTGTGAAAGTTTTGTCGACAATCATCAAAAACTTCAAACATAACATTTACAAATCTCCTGCTTGGACTAGGCAACTGGACTTCGGGAATGGCATAGTCTATATGCACCGCTAGTTGGATTTCCAGCCGTTGTTTGGTCCGCACTTACAAGTATTGGGGTTTAACATTAACTTTAGTTCTAACAAAGACTTCAAACATTACTCATTGATTTACAGGTTGGCGCTCAGATAATAAAACTATATAACTTTTGGAAGAAAATATCTTTTTACATCACTTGTGGGGTTACTCGGCAGCGTTTGGTGTGCTCTCCAAACACATCGCGAGTGCAAATAAGTCTCTGATCAGCCGCTTTGCCCGTTTCATATAAAAAAGTTTAATGCTACAAAGCCTATATTTCTTATTACGTTACTCGGAACTGAAATTCAGAGATAGTTGACATGAACACTTTTATCACCTTGAACCTCTTTAAAATTCATATTTCGGTTCAAACGATGACTTGCGTTGACCGCAACAACATGTAAGGCTAACTGTTGGCTCAAAAACAATAAAATCATTTCACAGTCGCACAAACTTTTCGGTTGTCTTGTCTTAGACGAAGTAAATAACTTCTCAGTTCATTTCCCTGGTCTTCAAAATTCAGACCGGAAAGTGCCATCATGTTTGGTTTTTATGCAAGATCATTTTGTTTTATCTTGTAGGACAGCTCACGTTATAGCTACGGCTCTGAATTTCAGTACATTGAATAACTGTTGCATGGGTTTTGTATCAAAACGCTGTTATTTAATTTACCTGGAGAGTCGTTGATACTGTAAAAACCCAGCTTAAGATAGTATACATCACGTCATTTGTTGTAGATAGTAAGAAAAAGCCAAAAATCCAAGTTAATCCCATATTCAAAGTTGTTGTGAAAGCAATTGACAATAAACATTTTTCTCTTTTTTTGGTCGCTTTCAGTTTATTACTCTAAACATATAAACTTTCATTGATCTGATGTCGCTAAAGAACAACGCTCTTATTATATCAAAGTTTGGGAGTTTTTTAATAATTGGTTTATTTACTGGTTTGGCACGACAGATCATATGTTGCGGTACATACTTTGAATTTTCAAATCAGCAATCTCAGTTTGCGTGGTTTGGCAAGATCAATAGATAACAGTTGCAGTGAATATGCTGAGTGCTATCATAACGTACGTGGTCTGTGAGTCTACTTTCACCGCCTGACTGGGCAAGACATGTTGTATACACTACTTATAACTAGCATGGCATCGCAGAAAGAGCAGCTTTTCATGGGCTATCCCTGCACGCAGCCGGGATTAACGTGATTAATGGGAACACATTTTCTTTGTCTTACTTTGCGAAGGTAGCACAAATAGACAAAGTTTTTGACATAATAAGTACAGCTAATATTTGCACTCTCCACTAACGAGTAATTGTAACTAATTTGTAGCTTTCGCTATCATCATTGGCGTAGATGCCCAGAAGAAACATTATATATCAAAATCAATCAGTAGGCATCTATTATGTGGGCGTAGAGTCAATCAAGTGCAATTTCAAAAAAGTGCCAGGACATTATTGCAATCCTCGTATTTATTTTTAATTTTGTTCGTTAAGATAGCGTTTGACAAACCAAAGCATGTAAAACATTTATGTTTTTATTTCGTTGAAAAGAAGTATGCCTTAGTTGTTTTTGTTCATCACTTTCAATCCATTTATAGACAGCTAAATTTTAGCTCAAAAAACGTAGGTTCAATTCTCTAAGCAAAGCAAGCACAGAGATGTAGCAGCCGCCCCCCAAAACCCCCAATTGGGGGGGCCCAGGCCAACTTTGGGGGCCCAAGTTAGTCTGAAATTGCTTTTTGGCTACGTGACTATTTTCAGTTCAGCAGACTTGTTTACAACCGATTTAAACTGTAGGAAGAAATTGGCTTGTGACATCATAAGTGAATGCAACGTCATTTTACCTCGCAGAATCTAGAATATTTCCATTGATTTTCTGGTAGAATCTTGAATATTCGATTGACGTAACAATGCCGTTGTTACGCAACAATCATAGAATGGTCTGGAATTCTGTTTGGCTATAAATACCGGAACAATATATATATATACACTGCAGAGTGCAGATAAAGTATTTTATTGACATTGTATAGAATGAAACGTTCAAAAAGTGGTGCTCAAAAGAGAAAAGAAGCAGCCACTGCTCGAGATGCTGTAGCGAAATTGCCCAAGATGACAGATTTTTTCAAGATTACTGAGCAGAGTAGACCTGGCACTAGTACCGAGAGGGATGAAGAAAACTATAGTGTACAAGAAAAAGAAGACTATGACGATCAGCATCAAAGTGATTGTGAATTTCCAGAAAATGTAAGTTGTGATTTACCTGCCAATACGCAACCTTCAATATCAAAAATAACTGAATCTCAATTTACCCCTATCCCTGATGACCCATGTAAATGGCCTGAAAGTATTTCTGATGCTCAACGATGTGATATAGTAAAGCGTGGACCACATCAACTAATAATGAATTTTCCATATAATAACACAACTCCAAGGCGACGTTTTTCCTCCAACCATTATAAACGTGTGTTACCTAATGGTGAAAGTGTTTCACGGTAGTGGCTAGTTTATTCTGGGGAATCAGATCAAGTTTTTTGCTTTTGTTGTAAGCTATTTGGAAAAACACTAAGCCCCTTTTGTAGTGGTATAAATACATGGGAGGGTTTTTCGAAAAAACTGAAAGACCATGAAAACGGCATTTCCCACCAAGAATGCTGCAGTCAATGGATGTTGCTAGCTGAAGGGATAAGAAATTCATCCACTATCGACAAACGCGAGATGAATATTTTTTTCAATGAAAGACTTTTTTGGAGAAATGTTTTAGAGAGACTTATCGACATTGCCTTGTTTCTATCGGAAAGGAATCTTGCTTTTAGAGGATCTGAAGAAGTCTTAGGATCTCCTCACAATGGAAATTTTCTGAGTATATTTGAGCTTTTGGCAAGAAGAGATCCGATCCTAAAAGAGCTTCAAGACAGAATCAAGAATAAAAACACTAAAGATCACTATTTGAGTCCTACCATACAAAATGAACTAATTGAATTGCTAGCGACAGAAGTTGAAAAAGAAAATTTACAGCAATTGAAATTGGCAAAATATTTTTCTATAATTTTGGACTGCACTCCAGATATGTGACATCATGAACAAATGTCTGTCATTCTCCGTTATGTACTATGTAATGAAGAAGCTGCTGTTGTTAAAGAAACATTTTTTGGCTACTTGAGAATAAGTGACAGTACTGGGAAAGGCTTGTTGGACGCTTTCTTAGAAAAAGCGACCGAACTGCAACTCGAATTGTCTGATTGTCGAGGTCAGTCATATGATAATGGTGCTAACATGAAAGGAAAACATTCTGGGGTCCAAGCAAGAATGCTAGACATCAATCCCAAAGCTGTTTACGTGCCCTGTGCAAACCATACCCTTAACTTAGTTGTTGTTGACAGTGCTAATTCATCGACGGAAGCATTGACATTTTTTGGAGTACTTACAAGGTTGTATGTGCTGTTTTCTTCCTCTGCTCAGCGTTGGGAAATTTTGAAGAAACATGTGGAGCTGTCCATAAAGTCACAATCTGATACTCGTTGGGAAAGCAGAATTAAATGCATCAAACCTCTTCGATACAATTTAAAAGAGGTGTTGCTGGCACTGAAAGACTTGGAAGCCATTTCCATAGAAAGAAAAGATGGAAGAGCTGCCTCAGAAACAAAATCGTTGATAGCTCATTTATCAAAATGGAGTTTTCTTTTGTCGGTGTTTATTTGGTATGATATCCTATTCCAAGTCAATAAAGCAAGCAAGATTCTTCAATCGTATGGAGTCTCCCTTCATACAATATAAACGGAAATCCAGGCAACTGAAAAGTTTTTGCAAAACTATCGCACAGCGGGTTATGACAGTGCCGCAACATCTGCTGTTGAAATAGCACAGGAATTGGATATTGATCCTTCTTTTCCTCCGTCAAGAAGTGAAAAGAAAAGAAGATTGTTTGATTACCAAGGTGAAGAGGAACAACGAGCTACTCCTGAACTGAAATTTAAAAGCAACTTTTTCTATCCATTAGTAGACCAGGCTATTATGTCAATAAAGGAGCGCTTTAATTTGTTACGTGAGGTTTCTTCCGCCTTTTCGTTTTTGTACACACGAGACAAACTTTTGCTTGTGCAACAAGAAAATGCTCTTCTTACTTGCTGTAAAGAGTTCCAAAAAAAGTTCGGTGACATTGATTCTGATGAAATGAGCGCTGAGCTACAGCGGTTTGTTTTAATTTTACAAAAAAAACGCAATCTCAATACGGCTCAAGACTTTCTGAACTATCTTCTAAAGACTCATTTATTTGAATTGTATCCGAATGTGTACATCGCACTTCGAATCTTACTAACTTGCCCCGTGACTGTTGCCAGCGCTGAAAGAAGCTTCAGCAAATTGAAACTGATCAAAACTTTCAATAGAACGTCTATGACAGACAGTAGACTATCTTCATTAGCCATGTTGTCAATCGAAAATGACTGCGCCCGATCTCTTGATTATGACAATGTCATAACAGCATTTGCGAACAAAAAGGTTCGCTCCAGACTATTTAAATGCTACTGTGTTTTTATAAGTTTTTCATGTTTTTCAGTGTCATTGCTTTCGTTTCGCAGTGTCTGCATAAATGTCCTACTGAACTCTGGCATCGGTGCCGAATTTTTTATGACTTGCACCTTCGGTATCGGCATGCTTTATTCTGACATTAGCCTGTTTACTTATGTACAAATTGTGGTGTATTTTCTTAATGCAGCTTTTCAATTTTACACCTCTAAAGTGATATGACCTGTGCGCAGGGGCTCTTGCGCTTACTTTGGGGGGGGGGCCCGAAGTTGGAGTGCTACGGGACTGAGCAAGCAAACAGTATTTCGGTGAGAAATACCCAAGCACTCCCAGAAATATGCAAATTTCCTTTGTTAGAAATTTCAAATTCGGCATTATTTAAACCACCTTTTAGTTTCTATTCATTTCTCCGGTTTTGCGTTAAACTTGTTATGTACACTTCTTTCGCCCTGCCCTTTTAACCTTAATTAATCTTGTTGTAAACTTGTTATGCACACTTCTTTCGCCCTGCCCTTTTGACCTTAACTAATACAAAGATGTTTTTTCTCTGGCACTTTGACTGGATGTAAAAAAAAACTTTATAATTGTATCACTTTGTGTTTTGGAACTCGATGAAGTAACAGTTGGTCATATTCGCAAAACACGTGAAAATTTAATTCTTCTGTCCTTATTGAATCAACCAAATTGGTATGTTTATTCGTCTATATTTTATTGTTATGTGGTAATTCATTTGGTGTTAAAATCATTTACAAAGTCAATTAGAGCAGTGGTTCTCAAACTTTTTTCGATGCGACGCATTTAAAAAAGCTTGCGAGACTTTGCGACGCACCAGACATCATCCCAAGGTTTAGTTTGCCGTATTGCGAGATAAAAGTGACCAATAATCTACAAATAACTCCCGAGATTTTGGATTGGTCTGTCACCATCAATCGTAAAATGACGTTCTTCTGAAGTTAGTAACTCATCTTTCCTGTTTTCGTCCAACATACAACTGAAAGCTTTATTCTATATATATTTTTCGCCAATCAAGTAAAACTTTTGCAATTTGATTCTTAAATAACAAGTCAACAGTTACAACAGTGCATTAAAAACACCATTATGAAAATACAATTGATTACAAATATTAGAAGAAAGTAAAAAGGGAATCTACGATTGGAGCTTTTTTGACGCAATAAAATCTAGATTTATTGGCAATAAACCAAATTATCCCGCGACGCCCTTGGAAAACTGAAACGACGCACCAGGGCGTCGCGACGCACAGTTTGAGAACCACTGAATTAGAGCAGGGCTCTTCAACCTTTTTTTGTCTGGTGCACCCTTGGAAGATATGCTATCAATTCTATGTACCCTTGTGATAAAATTGAATTACCTTGATACACACATCAAACCTTACGTTCTTTTTCTCTGTCATAAAAGTTGAAGAACAAATTTTATCAGTAACTAATGATAATCAGCTCTTCGCTACCAGTACTCAAGTCTCAATAAAAGGACATTCACTTGGCAAATATGGACACAAGTTCAAATCAAGATAACTTACAGTCTTACACATACAGATGCACATAATACTAAATAGGCAATAATCAAGGAAAGGCAAACCATCATCAAGCAACAACAGTAATACAGTAGGTGCGTAAAATAAAAGCAAAATTCACAGAAAATAAAAAAAGCTTCCAAATGTAATCAAATTTGGTTCAGTAACAATCCCCTTAATTGAAAGAAAATAAAGAAGAATATTTGTCACAAGTCAATGACTTTTCTGGTTTTGCAATTTTCCCACTAGTTGGACATAGCGAGGAACAAGTTCAGTTTCAAGTGCTCCCCGCATCAAATGCTCGATCTTCTCAATTGAATTCCTTTGCTTGATCGTTATTTGACTTAAAGTGGAAAACCCACTTTCACACAAATATGTTGATGGGCTTTGAATGAGCAGAGAGATGGCTTTTTCAGCTAGTTTTTTATATTCAGGAACATGCCAAAGTTGCACCCAAAAGTCGGCATATGGTGTGCCTTCAAACAAAACTTTCTGAGAGAGATCTGTACGGAGATCAAGCAGGTCTTCATCTTCCGTGGGTGAATCGATAAAGGGTTGCAAAACCCAGGTATTTGCTTCTAGATAAGAACTTTGTTCTTTTGGAAAGTAATTTTCAAAGTTTTCTTGTAGTAGCTCCAAATGTACCAGTATCAGTGGTACCAGATCAGTCATTACAGATTCTGCAAAACCTTCTTCACATTCGTCAATGAAATTATCCAACAACGGAAAATCAGAAAAATTCTGTGAGTTGACCCTTTTTTTCCAGAGAGGAATTTTCAGTTTCAGAGCATCAACTTTACCAGTGCTTTTAAAAACATCGCTGTCTTTTCCTTGCAGGCTGATGTTGAGTTTGTTGAGGTGCTCAAAAACACACACCATGTAAGAAAGCTTTGCTAACCACAAATGATCGAAAAATTTTGTAGCTCGTTGATCTTTTTCCTCCAGAAAAAATGCTCCCAATTCTTTTCTTAGTTCAAACACTCGACTGAGAACTCTTCCTCTTGAAAGCCAGTGAACCTCACAATGAAAGATCAATCTTTTATGTGATGCTTCCATTCCTTCACACAGCTTCATGAACATCCTGTGTTTTTTGGCACGGCCCCTGATGTAATTCACCATACTAATGACATCGCCAAGAAAGCTTTGAAATACAGCACTCGATTCATTATTAACCGTTCCTTTTAACTTTTTTGCAACTAGTGCTTCTCGGTGGATAACACAATGGATTGAAATGCAGTCTGGAGAAACATCTTTTATTTTTGAGACAACACCATTGATCTTCCCTTGCATTGCGGCAGCACCGTCTGTTGTAACCAACTTACATTTTTTCCAACTGAGGTTGTTTTACTTGAAATAATCGTCAAGCTTTTGAAAAATAGCTGTAGAATTTTCATTCACTCATAGAGGTTGACAAAATAGGTAATGCTCAGAGATTTTGTTGAGTTCAACATCAGGAAACCTACAAAAAACAAGCAGCTGAGCTTCTGAACCTACATCTGTTGTCTCATTCAACTGAATACCAAAAGAAGGAGCTTTTCTCAGTTTAAGAAGTAGCTGATTTTCTAAGTCTTCTCCTATGCTTAAGGAGCGACGATAGACTGTTGTGTCAGAAACTGGAGTTTCTTCAACTTTAGCAACAGAATTTCTTCCTCCATGAATTAAAGCTTCGGCAATTTTGAGGCACGGTAGGACTACAGTCTGTAATTCAGTATAAAGTCGCTTGGTTTTCAATAGCACATGAGTGATTTGGAATGAAGCCAAAGTAAGTTTTTCAGAGACTTTTTCGGTCACTCGTGCTTCAAAATCACGTTGTTCTTTTACATATGCAGCTAGCTTTGATTGAAAGAATTTTTGAGACTTATGTTCATGTTCGGGATGTTGGTTTTTTAAGTGGGAAAGGAGTTTCGAAGGCACAAGGTTCGAGTTGGCATATTCCACAAGGCAAAGTAGGCATTGAGCTGTAGGATAAAGATTGCTCTGCTCACTTTTTGGAAAAAAAGCCATACTTAACATAGTCGTCTTTCCATTTTCTACGTTTTTGTGTGGGAGAGGGCAGTGACTGATGCTTTCTCTTTTCACCAATTTTGGAAACAAAAGCTTGGATTTTTTGCTGCTTTACATTATCACTACAATTTTCAACATCTATGTTTTGCATTTGTCCATCAGTTTCATTATCATTGCTAGTGTTTGAATCTTTAGCAGTTGAAGCTTTCTTAAAGTATTGCAGCAAAGACATCACTAAACTTTCTGCCACTACACGGGTAGTTTATTTAACCAAATAACTTGATAAGCAAGACTGCAACTACAAAATCCAGTAATTAAACTTTACTACAGCATTACCTCATCCTCTTTGTTCGAGCACTGCTAACACTAGCCTCGTTTACTGCTTAATATTGAAAATTTTTGGCATCAAAACCGCAAAAATCCCAGGCAGTAAGCATAGCGGGGAGTGTATCTGTTTCTTTGCGGTTACCATTACATCATATCTGAGGGCAATAATTTCTTCCAAATGTTAAAAATGTGTTGGATTGAAAATAGCTTAGATTTACCATGATGGAATTAACGTCATCACAATGCACAAGTGCGCATCTACAAATTTCGTGGTGAACCCCTATGCACCCTCTTGAATTCATGTACCCCTGAGGCAGTTGTGGTGCACCCTAGGGTGCACCATATACCCTGGTTGAAGAGCGCTGAATTAGAGTATTATAACGTCGCTGTTCTAAATTTATTCTTTAGTTAATAATTGGTGTTATCTTTTAGAAAACGTGCTTCAACTTCTGGGTTAAATTTTTCGGTTATTCTTCGTTTTTTATTACAATTAATCAAATAAACCATCAAAGAATAGAAACTCGTCATTCAACACGGATATTGATTCGATATAGGACGGAAAAGACAAACAGCAGACCGTTTGTAGTTTAAATTTTACATCCTTATTTACTGAATATTGCTCCTTCTATCAGTCAATCCACCACCCATCCATCAAAACTAAATATTGCTAAATGCGACCGAGTAATATAGTTTAAATACAGTGTTTGGCGTTTTAAGTCATCTGAAAAATCTATACTATAAAGCGCAATTCTTTCTGTGTTCTGCCTGTGTGTCTGTTTTAACTCCTCTGAAACTGCTTGAGGTACAAACATCAAACTTGGGACGATTGATCGCCACTCTGTGCTGAGTGTTATAAGGGCGTACATGACGTCACGATGACGTCATAGTCAGAAATATTTGTTATAGAATTTACATTACTTGACAGAGGACAACCGCTTTTTGCTCAATCCAAACCCAGCCTCCAACTCACCGCATCACAAAAACTTTCATGTGTTTGGGGTCTAAAATGACGTCACAATCAACGATTTATTGCCACGATCTGTTTTTTGATCTTTTTCAAAAACTACTGATCGCAGAATGGCGATTAATTGTTCTTTTAGGAGAGGTTAACGAGGTACTTTTGATAAAAGCAATTTTACATCAATTAAAGCCTATTTTACTATGCTACGAGTAATTCTTTATTTAAGCATTTTAAGCCCTCTAAGCATTTGTTTCTCTTTTTTCCTTGCATGGTTAAAACTGGCTCTATGATGTCATGATATGTCTTTTACGATTAACACAAATTTTTTGTTATGGCAGATTATAATTTGAAGATAATATTAAAAATTACACTCTTTTTGCAAAATAAGTTCATTAAAAAACTGATTTGTGACCTCACTTCTCAATTGATTTTCAAACTTTCTTCAACGAATTAGAGATTATTTCAAAACGATTTCGATATTGTGTAATATGTACAATTAATATCAGTTTTTTCAATATATTTTCAAAAATCGCATCCGTTTTGCAAAATCAGTCTAACAAAAACTGATCTGTGATCTCATTTTTCAACTGATTTTCAAACTCTTATATCAAATTAAAGCTTATTTCAAAACGATTTCGATTGTGTGTAATATGAACATTTAATATCAGATTTTCTAATGAAAAACTAAACTTTAAGACTTGTGATGTAACTTTTTACTCCTCCACCACAAAAAAAGTGGTGACTTTATTACAAAAACGTTGTAATAAAGAATTAACAATTACTGTCCTTTGAAAGCTCAAGAAATTTTCTTTTCCAGCAATATGTGACTCCAATTACATAAGGCTACAATTAGTTTATATTAATGGCTGATCAAGAATTGGTTGCCATACATTATGCTTCATTTTTAGTTGAACAATCATCCTACTTGACCTAACAAACTTGCAATTGTTAGACAAAGTTAGTTCTTTGGTACATTTTGACTACTTTTCCTCACAAGCATGATTCTTTTGCATTATCTGTTCACGCTTTCAAAAGGATCCATCAAAAACTGAAGTCTCTAAATGTTTATGAAATGTAGTCTACCCATTAGAAACACGCGAAATTTTAGTGCCTGCATTTCACAAAATTGCAATTTTTAACAAAACTAAGTCTTTTAGTACATTTAGTCTATTCTTTTACAATAGCATGGATCGTTGGCATTATCCATCAAATTATTCAATAAGATTCATCGACAAATATAGTCTAGAGATGTTAATATGTAGCCAACTCCAAGCAAAACACTTGGTGATCACCTAAGAAAAAGACGATGAGGTAAAGATGGTCCTTTTTTATCGTTTGCAATAAAATGTAAGTGTCAAGCTGCATAAAATCAAAATGCTGAAGCAATTTCCTTTGCAATTGGGCGAGGCTGGTGCAGCCAGCTGATTTGATATTCTTAATCAAGACATTATTAATGGGAGCTCCCACTATTGCTATAACTGAACTGTAAGTGCTTCATTTCGTGTTGGTTTGCTCTTTGCATGGCGGCGTTTATGTTAGGACCAAGGAACGTGCGCGCATTCAGAGACTTTAGTCCATATTGATTCGCCTACAATAACGAAAAAGTGGTAAGTTGCAATCTAAATAATGATGGCTTAAAACGCATTGTTAGGTCATAATGTTAAATGACATCACAATGCTTGCCACTGTATAGTGAAAACTATTCTTTTGTTGTATCATTTGACAAAATTTCAAGCAATATTAAAAATTTATCTTTTAAATCTTGCAAATTCTTTAGGGGTCTTTAAACTCCTCAAAAAAATTTGTATGGTAAGTAAAAAAAGGAAATTTTGTGCGTAAAAAATGTGATATGTTGCTAATTACCGGACTCATTGGAACGCTTAGGAAATTTGGATTCCAGCAATATATAATTTTGCCTCTCTAAATCAAAGTTCGCTGTATCCCCCTTGTTTCTTAACAAATGGGAGGGTTGTATAAAAAGCTTTTTTTAAATTGTTATTGACCACATATTCTATTTATACTTGATATTTTTTGAATCTTGAAGAATTCCCTTTTCAAAAATACATAGTGTTACATGGTTTAGGCTAACCTCTAGCAGATAATGACTGATCATATTTTAGGTACTAAATTTAACTACCAAAATTTGGTACCGGTCAACAAAAAAGTCACGGGCTTCAGAAAGTTGCAAATTGTAGAAAACCTAGGTTTTTAGGTAAGTTTTGACTGATATACCTTAATAGTTTATTTCCCAAGCATCATCTAGCGCCATTTCTAAAAATATTGGCAGCAGAAAAGCACTCAATAATTACATCATTCGGCATTCATATAGGTGTTTATTCCAGCACAAAAAACTATAATGAACGAAAGTAACAATAAGAGATTGCAAACAAATATTAAACAATAAGATTATTTGACATAACACTTCCTGCAAATGACGACAGAGTGATCACTGCAAATAATTGCTACAGGTTTCACAAAGAATTTTTGTTTTGCGATCGGCTTTTGCAGGACACATGGAGCAGCGTTTCTGCTTTCTTGTGTTTTCAGATGAAGAAGCCTGTATTTGAATCGTATCTTCGGCCGGAAGTCCAGCCGGCTCCTTTGCCAAGATAATTAGTAGACTCCGCCTCAATCTGTTGCCACGTTTCCCAGCATGTTTTTCTTATTGAGGAACATCCATAAAATAAAAGCGTTTAGAGCTGTGATGTCCAGCATGTTATAAAATATTACCATGGGCCATCTTCGAGTTTTTCTTTTGGAAGTAAACCATCTCACCATTTGGCCCATGATATCTACACCGCCCTTTGTTGCATTGTAGTACGTAATGACTTCTGGTTTCTTTTACGGAGCCGGCGATTTAGTACCCTTATCTGAATGCATGGAACTCAGAAGGGTAACTACCTTCCCTTTCTTGGGACAATAGAAAACAATCATCGCTTTTTTTGATAGCCATACAGAATAGTGAATTCTTTTCTGTCTTTGGTGGACATAAATTCTGCAGGGAGCTCTGTCCTGTTCTTTTGAATCGTTCCCACAATGGTGAGATTTTGCATTAGAAGTTTTCTTTCCAACTCCAAATTTGTAAAGACGTTGATCACAGGTGATATTTCTCCCACTTTTTTAAAAGATTCTGAGAGCTGTAGCACTAATTTTAAACCTAGATTTGTTTCCCTCGGCTCACCTATTTCTTTTCCTTTATACACATCCATTTTCAGCGTAATGTGATGTTAAGTCGCATATTACCCAGATTTTGATACCATATTTTCCTGGGTTAGATAACATGTATTGGCGGAATGAACAACGATCACGAAACGTCACAAGTTGTTCATCTACCGTCAGATTCGGACCAGAAACAAATGCATCCAAAAGAGATTCATTCCAATTTTCAAATACATTTCTAATAGGTGAAAATTTGTCTGATAACTTACAAGATCGTCGAGCTGCAGCATCATCAAATCGAAGGACACGTAATATGTCTTGAAATCGGTTGCGCGAGATAATTTTACGAGAAATTAGTTTTCCTTGTTCCATATGCCACAACTGAAAAAAATCTTCGTTGCTTGACTTGTATACACCAACTAGTAATAATGTTCCGATTACTTTTCTTTAGCTCTACAACTGTAGTATCTTTCCAGTTATCTGAAAATACACCTCAATCTTCTTTATTAGTCCATTTACATATTTCTTCAAGAAGATTATTTCTGAAAAACAAACAAAAGCAATCTCCAAGTGAACCACTCATCCTCAAGGCATGTCTTGTTGGTCCAGACTTCTCTCTTATTATATTTCTTTAGCTCGTTTCAGAAGTAAGATAAAGTAGCGATTCTGCTGCCCAGCTTTCTATACCACTTTTTGATTTGAAGAGCGCAGTAGTCGTGTTTGTAATGTTTTTGTCATTTGCATTTCTAGCTGCTGCATTATCATCATCATCATTATTGTCCTCGGAATCATACTCTGATCAGAAAGAATAATGTCTTCTTCGTTGTCATTGTCTGAAAGAACACAATCGCTACAATCGTCATCATCCAGGTATCTGTCGCTGATGCTTGAATCCTCATTGTTGTCAACAAAAAGTAGACTAGAAACTTTATCTGGAGTAAGATACTTGCTCATATTGACTTTATTCAAGCAAAATAACAACAGAAAGAGAAAAACTGTTTACAGAATAAACAGAAGCTTAAAATATTTCCTCAAAATGCCTTCCTAAAATACAAAAGTTTTAAAAATACAAAGGTGCAAATAGCTGCAAAACCTGATGTGATAGAGAAAATCCAAGCTCAAATTTGGATTCAGCGACCTTAAATTAACTAAAAGAGCTCGTCAGAACCAATGCCAGAGGGAAACAAATCTTTTTTGTAGACCAGTGTAGTATATTCCATGTGGTGCGATTTAACACAGTGACGTTGTTAATTTTGATTTCCTCTCAAAAATTCTAAGTCCCTGCTGGCTACGCATTATGATTCATATTCGTTTTTCCTCGCATATAGATATGCTCCAAGAAGTTTAATGAGTCCTTGTTTTTCCAAATTTTCAGCTTTGATTGCGGTAGCTCTGTAAAGCTATTATCAAGCAAAATCGAAAACATGTTTCTCTTAAGTATAGTGCGATTTAATCCCGGCAGGGCATACTATTGCCGATTTAAAACGAATCAATTAATGCAGCTGCGCCAGCTTCACCGTACAAATATTTGTGAGAGCTACAACAAAATGTTTGAGAAAATACAGTATAATCTGCAGTTCCTGTACATGTAATGGTGATCATGTTGGTTTACTAATCAAGACTGGAAGTATTCAAAAAGAAAGAATGATGACACAAAGTACTATTTGCAATTTTTAAAAGTGTAAAAAAGGGGGTGAAACATAATTGAAATTAATGGCATTGCCCAAATGGTAGTCGTTTTGACTCATAAAGAAAGAGCTATTTAGTGATAGGCATATTTCATGTATTGGTGGAGCCCCTTTTCGTATTAATATTGGTGATATTAAAATTTTTGCCTGCGCTGTTTGCTTTAATTCGGCCATAGCATGAAAAGGAGCCATGGATTTCCTTTAAGTCATACAACCTATTGCAATAGACCTTTATTAAGCTCTTTTCAAACAAAAGCATTCCCTCTTAATCCAGTGCTCCAGATTGATGCTATTATTGTTTAATTTTGATCTTTTCTGAAATTTTGGATTTTATTACATTTAACTTTGCCCCTGATTCAGAACTCCCTACTTTTAAATGAAGATTAGTGCTTTGTACCAATATCCTTGCAATTACTAATATCAGTAATGGGCATTTCCATTTATGATTGCTATCAAAATAATAGTGAATAATTGTGCTGCCTGTTGCTGTTTTCACTATACAGTGGCAAGCATTGTGATGTCATTTAACATTATGACCTAACAATGCGTTTTAAGCCATCATTATTTAGATTGCAACTTACCACTTTTTCGTTACTGTAGGCGAATCAATATGGACTAAAGTCTCTGAATGCGCGCACGTTCCTTGGTCCTAACATAAACGCCGCCATGCAAAGAGCAAACCAACACGAAATGAAGCACTTACAGTTCAGTTATAGCAATAGTGGGAGCTCCCATTAATAATGTCTTGATTAAGAATATCAAATCAGCTGGCTGCACCAGCCTCGCCCAATTGCAAAGGAAATTGCTTCAGCATTTTGATTTTATGCAGCTTGACACTTACATTTTATTGCAAACGATAAAAAAGGACCATCTTTACCTCATCGTCTTTTTCTTAGGTGATCACCAAGTGTTTTGCTTGGAGTTGGCTACATATTAACATCTCTAGACTATATTTGTCGATGAATCTTATTGAATAATTTGATGGATAATGCCAACGATCCATGCTATTGTAAAAGAATAGACTAAATGTACTAAAAGACTTAGTTTTGTTAAAAATTGCAATTTTGTGAAATGCAGGCACTAAAATTTCGCGTGTTTCTAATGGGTAGACTACATTTCATAAACATTTAGAGACTTCAGTTTTTGATGGATCCTTTTGAAAACGTGAACAGATAATGCAAAAGAATCATGCTTGTGAGGAAAAGTAGTCAAAATGTACCAAAGAACTAACTTTGTCTAACAATTGCAAGTTTGTTAGGTCAAGTAGGATGATTGTTCAACTAAAAATGAAGCATAATGTATGGCAACCAATTCTTGATCAGCCATTAATATAAACTAATTGTAGCCTTATGTAATTGGAGTCACATATTGCTGGAAAAGAAAATTTCTTGAGCTTTCAAAGGACAGTAATTGTTAATTCTTTATTACAACGTTTTTGTAATAAAGTCACCACTTTTTTTGTGGTGGAGGAGTAAAAAGTTACATCACAAGTCTTAAAGTTTAGTTTTTCATTAGAAAATCTGATATTAAATGTTCATATTACACACAATCGAAATCGTTTTGAAATAAGCTTTAATTTGATATAAGAGTTTGAAAATCAGTTGAAAAATGAGATCACAGATCAGTTTTTGTTAGACTGATTTTGCAAAACGGATGCGATTTTTGAAAATATATTGAAAAAACTGATATTAATTGTACATATTACACAATATCGAAATCGTTTTGAAATAATCTCTAATTCGTTGAAGAAAGTTTGAAAATCAATTGAGAAGTGAGGTCACAAATCAGTTTTTTAATGAACTTATTTTGCAAAAAGAGTGTAATTTTTAATATTATCTTCAAATTATAATCTGCCATAACAAAAAATTTGTGTTAATCGTAAAAGACATATCATGACATCATAGAGCCAGTTTTAACCATGCAAGGAAAAAAGAGAAACAAATGCTTAGAGGGCTTAAAATGCTTAAATAAAGAATTACTCGTAGCATAGTAAAATAGGCTTTAATTGATGTAAAATTGCTTTTATCAAAAGTACCTCGTTAACCTCTCCTAAAAGAACAATTAATCGCCATTCTGCGATCAGTAGTTTTTGAAAAAGATCAAAAAACAGATCGTGGCAATAAATCGTTGATTGTGACGTCATTTTAGACCCCAAACACATGAAAGTTTTTGTGATGCGGTGAGTTGGAGGCTGGGTTTGGATTGAGCAAAAAGCGGTTGTCCTCTGTCAAGTAATGCAAATTCTATAACAAATATTTCTGACTATGACGTCATCGTGACGTCATGTACGCCCTTATAACACTCAGCACAGAGTGGCGATCAATCGTCCCAAGTTTGATGTTTGTACCTCAAGCAGTTTCAGAGGAGTTAAAACAGACACACAGGCAGAACACAGAAAGAATTGCGCTTTATATACTAGATTAGCTTTTTGCTTCTGCTTACACAAGAGCCCGATGGTAAAGCCGGTGCAGCCGGTTGAACCGAAATGCTAAACTTCGACGTTACTGATGGAGGACCCCTGCCGGGCCACGCCGGCTAGTAAAACATAATACAAACAATTCGTACCACTTTGAGTTTTTTCTTCAATTTGGTCATTACGATCAGGAAAATGATTAAGTTGAATAGAAGGACTAAACCAAACGGAAGAATAAACCCGAAATACAGTCCGTGGTTTGTGAGCCAGCAAACGTTGTCAGCATAATAATTTCCTAAAAAAAATGATCATTTCATGCTAATAATTTGAAAAATGATACCTGATTTGATTTATGGAATGGAAAACAAAACGACGAATCTGGAAGCTTACCAATTAACATGAAAAATTACAGGTAATTTTAGGTTTTCGGTGATGGAAAAATACTGCTTGTTGTTTTGTCATGATAGCTGTGTGTCAATTAGAGTATAGTAATGTAATTGGTGCGTAGGATGACCAAATCGATGAGGATCCCTATAACGCAAGCAATCAAGTAATATAAAAACCCAATTGAAATTGTTCTTGATCTATTGAAATGCATTGTTGCAAGCTTTTGTGGAAAAGTACAAAAGTGTGTCAGCAGTTAAAAAAGAGGAAAGTGAATATACGCTGTCTAAGGAAACAAGACAGAGAGGGCAAGGGACTAAATTTGTTGGTATCAAAGGTAAGAGACATAAGTTGTGGTGGTTCAGAAACAGTAATGCAATAGGAGATGTTGCAATTTTAGTGAAAGAAGAACTATCCGAGAAGATTGTGGAGATCAAAAGAAAAATTAGTAGGGTGATTGCATGGACGCTTGTTTTTGAGGAAGAAGTAATTAAGAGTCATATGCAGTATAGTCCCCAGATGCGAAGATCCGTCTGAGAGAACTGTCATTTGTATAATGACATTGCAAGTGAGTGGTATTTGCAAAACCTTGGTGAAGTGATTCTTGTTTTCGGGGACTTCATTGAAAATGTTGGGAGACGGATTGGTGGTGTTGAGAGTGTACAGGGAGGAGATGGAATTGGCAAAAGAATTGTTAAGGAAGACTGGTAAAGCTTTGCTTTTAAAAAGAGTTGTGTGTGACAAACACACGGTTGCAAAAGAAGTAGAAGGAAAAAACTGCGTACTGTATGGGCAGAAATGAAACCGAGATTGATTTTGTATTGGTTGGTATGAACAATAGAAGGTACTCAATAAATGTGAAAGCAATTTCTTTGGAGTTGGAACATCGGCTGATGGTAACAGACATAGACAAAAGAAAGTTGAAGAAAGCAGTGACGAACGAGCAAACTGTTTGGAGGGTTTGAAAGTTAAAGGATAACAACATAAAACAAGATTTTAAGAGAGTTAAGAAATTGGTTAATGTTAATGCACTTAATAAATAAATTGATTTTTAAAAATGGTATTTTAAAAGCTTGTGATGAAATATGTGAAAAGAAAAATGGTAAGAGGAATCATAAGGATACGGGGTTGTGGAATGAGAAGATGAAAGGAGTAAGACTGAATGGCATATAAACGGATGTGCGGAAATCGATCGAAGAAAAGCAAGGTTAGAAATAAGTGTATTAAAAATCGAACAAAGCAAGTGGATTCTAATTCTATGAGAAAAGAAGCTGAAAACGAGTAAAGAAAATTGAACGTTATTGGAAATTATAAATTTTTAATAACACCAAATAACAGTTTTACACTTGTGAAGTTCATGAAAAAAGATGGAAAATATTGAAGGAGGTACATGCACGAGAGAAAAAACGGAAAGATAGGTTTTAGTGAAAAAGACAGATAAACAAAATAGAAAAAAATGAAACGGAGGGAATTATGAATACAGATAAATATTAGAATCGCATGACAAAAGTATATAAGGTCAAAGGACACATTGAAAAGATTAAACTAGAAGAAATGGCAATAGCTATAAAAGCAATGAAATTAGAAAAAACATCGGGACCCCCTAAAATATGTGCAGAGATGATACCTGCCAGTGCAGAGGTAGGAATTAGTGTGATGATAGAACTTTGCCAACGCGTGTAGGGTGCAAAAGGAGTGCCGAATGAATGGCTACTCAATGTGGTGGTGCAAACATTCAAGGAAAAAGAAGGTGTAAGGAATCACAATACATATAAGAGAGCAGAGCTGTTAGAATATGCTACAAAGATTATTGAAAGAGTGCTGAAAAGAAGAATTCGACAAGTCGTAAATATTGATTCAATGCAGTTTGGTTTCGTGCCTGGCAGAAGAACGATAGTTGCTTTTCTGGTATGAGAAGAATGCAAAGGAATTGCCAATGCAAATGCAAAAAAATTCCTATATTCACAGGGATAAGAAGAAAACGTTGTATGTGTGTTTTGTAGATATTGAAAAGCCATTTGATAGAGTTTCAAGAAAGGTAATGGAGTGAGCGATGAGAAAAAAAGGTTTACCAGAAGCAATTATAAGAGCAGTGATCAATATCTATCACGGAGCAAAGACAAAAGTTGGAGTGGGATCTGAGTCATCGGAAGGATTTTTGCTACAATTTTTGGTGCACATCAAAGATCTGTGTTGTCGCCAATGCTTTATGCAATTGTGGTGGATGTAATCACAGAGAGTAAAAGATAAGGATTGATGAGTGAAAGTTTGTATGCAGATGACTTGGTTTTAATCAATGAGAGTATATAGAATTTAAAAGATAAGTTTGTGAAATGGAAATAGCCGTTTGAGAGCAAGGGGTTAATGGTTAACCTCAAGAAGGCCAAAGTGATGGCGAGTGATTCGAAAGACGAAGAATGCACGACTAAAATTGATCCATGAGCAAAATGCGGCAAGAGGGTAATGGAAAAGTTGCTAATGTGCACAAAATGGGGTAAATGGGTATATGGTAGACGCGCTAATATAAAGGTGATTTTGACTCTGGCAAAAGGTTTTGCTGGTGAACAACATGTTGAAACAGTGAAAGGAATTGTAAAACTAGCTAAAAAAATGTGCTTTTTTTGTCAGTTTGTAAAAAAATTTTTGTAACTTTGGGTTGAATGCCAGTGATAGAAGAAAACCAGCGGTGACAGCAAGAACGAAAATTAGACGGATAAAATTTAGAGAATGTGGGGAGTTATTTTATCAAAGAAAGTTTTTGTTGGAGAAAAAAGGAAGAATTTATCTGAATTGTGTAATATCGGCAATGCTGTACGGAAGCAAGACATGGTGTGCAAGGTAGAATGAGATGGCAATTTTGAAAAAAACTGAAAAAGCAATGATAAAAGTGCAGTGTGTACTTAAAGTCTTAAACACTTTTCAAAATCGTATTGCTTAAAAACTAAAGTAGATATAGTCATTCGGTTTTTTGCAAAGTAAAGTTTGTTTATTCAAATTTTTTATTTAAAAATATTTAGCTGTTAAAGTAATAGCCATATTTCAAGAATTTAGTTTGCAAGCTTTTGTGGACTTCAACATATGCTCCATTTGTTGCTCTCAATATGTCAAGGCGATATTCAATTTCGCGTCAAGTGTTCTTTAGCATTTCTTCGTTTACTGTCGCAAGAACATTAATGATTCGTGATTGCAATTTTTCGATGTACCGTACTGGTGTTCGGCACTCTCTGACTTTTACGTAACCCGACAAAAAGTCTAAGGAAGTGATATCTGGAGATCTTAGCGGGCATGGTTTTGGGCCACTTCTCGTAATCCATGTGTTTGGAAGAGTTTCATTTAAAAAGTTACGAACCATCAAACCCCTGTGTGGAAGAGCACCGTCTTGCTGAAACACAACCCACGGCTGGAACTCTTCTATTTGAGAAACAACGTAAAGTTTCAGGATATTCAAATAAATGTCTGCTGTAATGGTGGATTCAGCAAAAACGAACGGTTCAATGATCTGGCTGTGCATTAGATCACACCAAACATTAAGTTTGGGACTCACTCTTTCTTTTTCTACAACCTCATAACGATTTTATAATTTCTGTATTCCAACGTTATGCTTGCTGACTTTCCCGGATACATGAAAAGATGCTTTGTCTGAGAAAACCACACATTTGGGGTGTGTGTGTGTGTGTGTGTGTGTGTTTACCCCTCCTCTTCCTTGGGATGGAGGTACGGCATGAACGGTAATTTAGGTTCATGCCGTCAACCTAATTGATATTAGGCTAGGGGAATGATGGCAGCCCATTTCGAACCAGTCTTGAGTGACTGGTAGCCCCACCACCAACAAGGCGGACTGCCACTGGTGGGTACCCAAGAGTCGTCTGACATGCTGGGTTAGCAACTTCACAATTATAATCCGGTGAAGTACGGGTGGGGCCACCTGTCTGCCACATAAAGGTGGAGGCGTCCCGTTAAGTGCCTTGCCCAAGGACACAACAAGCAAGCTTGCCGGCTTGTTCTCCACACTATCCCTTTTTTATGCTGAGCGCCAAGCAGGGAAGCTGTGAATACCATTTTTTAAAGTCTTTTGGTATGACTCGACTTAGGGAATGAACCCCAGGTCTACCGACTACAATGTGGACGCTCTAACCACTGCACCATCGCGCCGGTTATACACATTTGGGGTAGCCACTCTCATCATCAATGCGCTAAAGAGTTTCTTTAGCAAAAGCTGCTCAGCGAGGGCGATCACCGGCTTAAGTGTTTGAACAATTTGTAAGCATGAAGCCGAAGTCGTTTATGTAAAACTTTATCAACTGTGCTTCGAAGGACAGCAAGTTCATTTGATGTACTACGAATTGATTTCCTTGGGATGCGACGAAACGCTGCAAGCATAGCATCCACAGTCTTCTCATCAATGTTTGGCCTATCCGATATTTTACGATCCAAAATGCTCCAGGTCTCCATAAAATTTTTAAACCACCTCTCAATGCTGTTAATACGAGGAGGGTCTTATTCAAACTCATTATTGAATTTGCGTTGCACTGCAGTTGGTGATTTCAATCCATGGTACCAAAGAACACATTGAGCTTTTTGTTGAATCGTCAACATTTTTGATACTTTGTTGCAAGCGTACTCCCTAATTAAAAATTGATTTTTTTGCTTGGTTTAACAATAAAATAACCTGTAAAAAATTAAAAAACTTTATGGTAGTATAGTACACTGTCGAAAATTTAAAGTTTCTACCTTGTGCGGTTTTTGAGAAATGAAAAATTTTAAAAGTGTTTAGGACTACATGGACACCCTGTATTTTGTGGAGTATTAAGTTGATTGAGAAAAGAACGACCCAAGAACTTACAAATTTGCTGGGTTTGGAAGACACTTTGGCTGGACTTTCCGGAGCAAGTGGAGTGCAATGGTATGGGAATGTTTTAAGAAGGGTTAATGATGATGTGTTGAGGAAAGGAATGGATTTTGAAATGGTGGGAAAAAGAGGGCGTGGGTGGCCAAAAATGACGTAAAAGAGAGTAATGGAAAAACATATTGATCCGATGGAACTACAAAATGAAGATGACACTGACAAAACAAACTGGCGTAATGGTATTTATGAACTTTATAAAAGCATGAAGTGAATCCAGCCACCTCCGTTAATGGAGACAAAACTGGATTTAAAAAATGGATCTCTCTAAATCTATTTTATATACTATAAGCTATATTTTTACCAAAACTATAAAAATTGGATACTGGGTGCTACACATACTACGGTACTCTCAGCAAAAATTGAATATATTAGATGCTAAGTATAGGTAGATTTGATATGGATATACGACTGCACACCTTGCAAAAGCGTATATTAGGCTGTTTGCTCCTAATATGATAATTTTCTGAAATCCGGAAGTGAAATTTAATATGAAAGGCTTTCTTTAATAAGGATGACAGTCTAGACTAAATGTGCAATTTTCATCAGCAAACACTTAAAGATATTGCTTGAAAACGTGATAAAGCAAGTAAAGCAACGTTTAATGAAACAAAAGTCGTGCGTTCAAACTCAAACATTGACCTTGTTGTGCACTTAAAAAAGGCACTTTTCAGGAATATCCCTTACCGCGCGCTATTTCCCAGTTGGCTGCAGAGCTGGTGGTAGAAATTCACTGTTCCAGCAATTGTGGCAACTCCGAAGTGGGTCTAAATACCACGATTTATTACCACAACTGACAAAAGATTTTTTGTGACTGGAGGACCAAACTATTTGATTTAAATGCTTTACTCTTTTTCGTTTAACTCCTACTTACAATGTTCCGAACAATCGCTTTTGATCTCTTACAAATTCAGCTAGAAATCGAAGACTAATGACGTACAAAGAATTTGCGAAAATTGGGGAAGTTATGGGCGAGTCAAATTATTTGTTTGGTTTAGAGATCACGATTATTTTTTAGTGATTAGCTTTTGATAGAGGCTTTTTCGTCCAACTTTATAAAGTTAATGATTTGGCCAGTTCAGTGAAGGAGGCATGGGACAATGCTTCCTTCCCTGAGTACATCACTGCTGTAGACCATTTTTGTAGTTCGTATTTTGTAGTGACTCGTCTGATAGTCAATCTCGGCCTTACACAGTCAAAGAATCTACAAGAGCACTGTCTCTTACCTGCTAAGTTAAGAATAAAATCTTCAGAATTCACATTGATGACAGACGATAGCACAAAGGTCAGTAGACAAATCAACGCAGCCATACCATAACACAGAACAGTCGGTTTTGTAATGCAACAATTTCGGTAAGTATCAAACAGCTAAAGCCAATTACGTAAGTTATAATAAGACTTCAATCATGGAAAACGATTACGGTTATGTGAGGAACAATTTAGTTCAGACATGTTTTGCAGTTCTCAGTACTGCTGGCACAGTGCACTCTACCACAAGCGCTGCAATCAACCGGGGAAAGTTTACCGTTCTCAAGTTGTTTTGCACTGTTATGAAGATCATTAATCGTTCTCTCGCAGGCTAATTCTGATGAAATAATGGCAACTGTACTATAATCCTAACCACAAATCAGGTTATCGCAGAACAATGCGTTTTGTTTTCCAGGCTTGCAGAATGGAAAAAATTGTGTCAAACGTACGGCAGTTGTTCAGATCTGCTTCAGAGTTTCCAAAGTTTCAACATTTCACTTGTGCTGTTTAGCGTTACACATTTACTGCAAGCGATAATTGTCATAGAAACGATTAGAGTTAACACTAAAAGGACGGAGCACGTCAATTGACGCAAATCGTTACTAGATTTTGCCAAAAGCCTTAACGCTCTGATGTTATTTGACTGAATTTCTTGACTTTTAATATTATCATGTAAACTACAATGGGTAGCAATTACACGATATTTATATTCCCAGAAAAGAGGTTGAATACATGACTACGTAAAAGGACGGTGTGCGTCAATTGACGCGCTATGGTTATAAACGGAAAACGCGATCAGCTCGTAGATTCTCACGCTGCATATAGGTCTATCGCTTTGGTAGAGTCTAAAACACCATAATTTTTGCCAAAGTAGAATGCAGTATTCCCCTAATTTAAATAACGTAACGTTCGTAAAATCATTATCCGTGACGACGCAAGAACTGAAGCAGATTTTTGCTGCTACAACCCTGTAACTAGTTAAGTACCGATATAGTAGGATAGTTGTACAATCGAGTGAGGCAGGGTTATTTGGAATATATTTTTGAGGATTGAAATTAGTGGTTTTACAGCTAACGAAGTAGCTTATTGGACTAGGTTGGACATGCTGCTGCATATGGTTCACTACCGATATATACATGCAATAGGCCTACTATTTGACATGAGCCCATTGTTGTCTTTGATTACGCAGGTCACTGTATGTGCTATAGTTTTGTTGGTGGTACTGGTATGTGCAGTTTTAACGATCGCCTTATAATCAGTATAATTTTGTAATTTAGTTAAGCCTAACTTTATCTATTTATAAACAGTCCAATCAATTTGTTCTTTGTGTAGAATTGTTCTGCAAAACACTCTCTTTGACGAATGAAGCATGCTGCTTATCAACTGGACAAGGTTAACTGTGGAGATGATGTAGTTTGCATTTTACTATAATTATTGTATTGCACCAAATTGTGGACGTACACATCTTCAGGTATTGCAAAGCCAGATTACTGTCTTGTTTTCTTGGAGAAATGCAGATAAACATGGGTGTTGCTACTGTAGATTTGTTAGGGCTTGAAGGGGTGATTTAAAAGCCTAATTGTTTGCAAATTTGACTTAAAGTTAT
Organism: Trididemnum clinides; assembly: GCA_963675345.1. Classification (NCBI taxonomy): domain Eukaryota; kingdom Metazoa; phylum Chordata; class Ascidiacea; order Aplousobranchia; family Didemnidae; genus Trididemnum; species Trididemnum clinides. Next base: position 16,979,844 of record OY776302.1, read on the forward strand.
CCCATGCTTTTTCGTAGTGATGTACACGCAGTGGTAATGCTTGAAGTATTATACAGTAGACGCCGCTTAATATGACCATCTTGGGACCAGACCATTTTGGTCAAAATATCCGAATGGTTATAAAAACCGAAGTCGCCATAACCGCACCTGAATCGAGGCCTTAAGCCACAAGAAGTCCAAATACCGTCAAATTCATCGTTTAACCGAAGTAACAGAGTGACGTTGGCAGGAAAACAAAGTACAGTTTTGTAACAGTAGAAGTAACGGTAAAACCAAGTACAGTATGTAACAATATGTTGAAAAGGTGAAGTTATAAGTGCGTAGCGGGAAAAAATACTGTACTGTAACAAGAGAGATGGAGAAAATGTTGGTCATATTATCCGAAATTTGGTCATATTAAACGGAGGATTTTAAATGGAGAAATTCCGGACCTCATCAAATTGGTCATAATAAGCGGCGCCAACTGTATATGAATTTGTAGCGAACAATGAAGTTAATTTTACAGAGAAAAAACAGTGTGAATGGCAAGTGATAACATTTGTTCTAGCCAGAACATGTTCGTGATCTTTGCATATACAGTATGTATGGTTGGGGCTAAGGTCATTGCGTAACAATTAGAATCAGTTGATATCACAGCACATTGTGAACATGTACTATTTAGTAGGACACATATGATCATAATGAGTAGTGTTAGTAATCAAAGTTTTTTTGTGAAGGTATATTTTTATTTTTCATTGTTTGAGTTACTTTTTCTGAGCATTATGCAGAAACATGCATCTAGGCTACACTGCGTTAGCACTCATGCTGTGCGAGTCTTTAGTTAGACTGGGCCACCACAACAGGTAGACTACTTGGCCCCATCATCTGTCTGCTGCATAAAGATGGGGGCACCCCATAAAGTGTCTTGCCCAAGAACACAACAAGTAAGCTTGCCGGCTTGTTCTCCGAGCTATCCCTTTTTTGCTTGAGTGCCAAGCAGAGAAGCTATGAATATCATTTTTTTAAGTCTTTTGGTACGACTCAACTTAGGAAATGAACTTCAGGTCTACCAACTGCCAAGCGGACGCTCCAACCACTGCGTCATCGCGGCAGTTGAAAACTTGTATTCTTATTGAAAACATTCATAAACATTTAAGCAAATATATAATTCAAGTCAATATCCCGGGGCCACAGTTGTTGCACATCCATTAAATTACAACCACTTTTATAAATTTTTGAATGTTTTACTATTGCTGTGTATTAAGATAAAGCAAAACTTACTTTTGAAGTGAAAAAGTGTGGTTTGAAAACCTTGGAAATGACCAAAAAACATTGGTTTATTAAAAACAGTTTTTGGGGGGTTGTCATTGTTATGTAGCTGGCAATCAGTGGTTTAGTGAAAGAGCCATCTCCATAACATATAAATTGCCATAAATTGTGAATTGCTTAAGCAATAAAGCTGGTGTTTCTTCTCAAACACACATAACGTTACTGTTCTTATTCAACCTTCGGAAGTTTTGGTTGTGTTTTCCATAACAATTTGAAAACTACAGCATTGATAGTAGCTCAAAAACTTAATTATCACCCACTGCAAATGATTAAAAAGTACTTAAACTTCTGATTTTCTAATATTTTCAAGGTGTGATCATATGACACTGATTCTATTTGATTGTGATGTAATGTAAAAAAGCAATGCCTTAAATTGTTGCAAACAGCTGAAAAACAATTAGCGCTGTGGATTTTCAAATGCTCAAGATCCATTTAGTTATACTTAAATTTTTTACACCCATTATTGCACAATGCATTACCAAAGAAAAAAAACACTCATTTAATCACACTACTTGATTGTTGTTGTAATAGTGGTTGAGTAAGTTTGGTTTCTCATTGTTATGAAAATATCACCAGTTGTCATGTAGTCTTTTTAACTATTCTCATTTTAAGAAGACATGCTTTATCGTAGAAATCTCCCACAGAAAATTAAAATGGCTCGGAAGAAGAGTTCTGTACTGTATATGCCCACGTATAGGTTGCACTTTTTAACCCAAAAAATTGAGCCAAAATTTTAGATGCGACCTACATGTATATACCCGATATAAATGCAAACCATAGCCTAAATGATTGAACACTTTTTACGTATGCAAGTGCATTTACGGTTATAAAAGTGCAACCTTTTTATGTATAGTATGTTTACATCATGCAATCTGACAGCAAGATATTTGTAAATACATTTTTAATATTTGATAGTTTTTGTGTTAGAATGAGCCATGTAACTTACCGTATTATAGTGTGATTTATAGACTATCAACCACAAATATTCACTTTGACAAGCACAAACTTGACAAGCACAAACTAGGGGTCTATTTCTAGATCCAAGCATCACAATTTTTGTTGCATCTCTTCATGTTGTCCAAACTGGAGAAGAAATTGTAAATCGTTTGCAATGGAAAAATTTGGATTTTTTCTTGAAAAATTTGGAAGTCTAAAAAATTGTTGCAAGTTGATAGCATTGTGGGGATATTGTTTGTCTGTACGCACATCTGCTTGCAAAAGGCGATAATTTAAATATACTACTGCAATGATTTAAACATTTTACATTGAATTTATACTAAACAATTTTTGAAAATTGCCTGAGCGGAAAAATGGATTTGTTTCCTTGTTTAAACTGCAAAGGCTTTCCCGGTAAAAGCATAGTGCAATGTAAAAGATGTAGATGCTCGTGGCATAGCAAGTGTGCTGGATTTAACAATCAATTGAAAAAAACAAGCGTCAGAACTTTGTTTGTTCGTGATTGACCTAGTGTCAGAATTTTGTTTGTTCTGGTGTGCTTGAGTTAATTGGTTGTTTAAAACGATTTTTAAGCACCACTGCTGTGACTATGCTTTTGTAATTTTGAGAAAATCATAACAACCATATCTTTTTTGTTACTTTTGTAAATGTCGGACTCCCAGGGCATTTGATAAAACAGTTAAAATAGGTCTTACATGTATAGTAATGCAAGAGGCCAGCGATGCATTTAGCAAACTGCAGACAGTGACACTGTTTCGACCTATAGCTTTCACAAAAGGCCACATTAAATTTAAAAAATTTGGCTACAATTCTTCATTTTCTTCAGAAAAATGAGAAATCAACACCAATTAGGAATAAAAGTTGCACAACCAAGCTTTTGAATCAGTGATCCTCCCAAAAAAATGTCTTCATGCTTGTTTCAGTACCAAACGAGCAAATGACTCTCTGCTGCTTTAGTGTAAATGTAATTAAAGTAAATGCAACAAACAATTTTGCCTTTTTAACATGATAACCCTAGTCTATAACTAACAGTGTTGGCATGTTTTCCATAAAAATTTATTAGCTTAACGTGACCCTTTTACTGTTGTTTCAGGATTGGTCTACACACAACGCTGCAAACCATTGGGTGCTAAGTTGTGTTTCAAGCCTGACAGGAAGTTGGGATAAATGAGCGAGTTTGTGCTTTATGTCGACTGATGGTGTGGAGCTTGAAATTTGGCAGTTTGTTCCCTAATGTCATGCTCCGCTTTTCACACTACTCTTTAAGCACCAGAGTTTCTGTAATCTATAGTCTACTTGTTGGCTGATTTGAATACTTTTTTCTAGCTCTTAACTTTTTGATTTGTGACAAATTGTAGTGTTTATCTTGCACAGTCCCGTAGCACTCCGACTTCGGGCCCCCCCCCCCCCAAAGTAAGCGCAAGAGCCCCTGCGCACAGGTCATATCACTTTAGAGGTGTAAAATTGAAAAGCTGCATTAAGAAAATACACCACAATTTGTACATAAGTAAACAGGCTAATATCAGAATAAAGCATGCCGATACCGAAGGTGCAAGTCATAAAAAATTCGGCACCGATGCCAGAGTTCAGTAGGACATTTATGCAGACACTGCGAAACGAAAGCAATGACACTGAAAAACATGAAAAACTTATAAAAACACAGTAGCATTTAAATAGTCTGGAGCGAACCTTTTTGTTCGCAAATGCTGTTATGACATTGTCATAATCAAGAGATCGGGCGCAGTCATTTTCGATTGACAACATGGCTAATGAAGATAGTCTACTGTCTGTCATAGACGTTCTATTAAAAGTTTTGATCAGTTTCAATTTGCTGAAGCTTCTTTCAGCGCTGGCAACAGTCACGGGGCAAGTTAGTAAGATTCGAAGTGCGATGTACACATTCGGATACAATTCAAATAAATGAGTCTTTAGAAGATAGTTCAGAAAGTCTTGAGCCGTATTGAGATTGCGTTTTTTTTGTAAAATTAAAACAAACCGCTGTAGCTCAGCGCTCATTTCATCAGAATCAATGTCACCGAACTTTTTTTGGAACTCTTTACAGCAAGTAAGAAGAGCATTTTCTTGTTGCACAAGCAAAAGTTTGTCTCGTGTGTACAAAAACGAAAAGGCGGAAGAAACCTCACGTAACAAATTAAAGCGCTCCTTTATTGACATAATAGCCTGGTCTACTAATGGATAGAAAAAGTTGCTTTTAAATTTCAGTTCAGGAGTAGCTCGTTGTTCCTCTTCACCTTGGTAATCAAACAATCTTCTTTTCTTTCCACTTCTTGACGGAGGAAAAGAAGGATCAATATCCAATTCCTGTGCTATTTCAACAGCAGATGTTGCGGCACTGTCATAACCCGTTGTGCGATAGTTTTGCAAAAACTTTTCAGTTGCCTGGATTTCCGTTTATATTGTATGAAGGGAGACTCCATACGATTGAAGAATCTTGCTTGCTTTATTGACTTGGAATAGGATATCATACCAAATAAACACCGACAAAAGAAAACTCCATTTTGATAAATGAGCTATCAACGATTTTGTTTCTGAGGCAGCTCTTCCATCTTTTCTTTCTATGGAAATGGCTTCCAAGTCTTTCAGTGCCAGCAACACCTCTTTTAAATTGTATCGAAGAGGTTTGATGCATTTAATTCTGCTTTCCCAACGAGTATCAGATTGTGACTTTATGGACAGCTCCACATGTTTCTTCAAAATTTCCCAACGCTGAGCAGAGGAAGAAAACAGCACATACAACCTTGTAAGTACTCCAAAAAATGTCAATGCTTCCGTCGATGAATTAGCACTGTCAACAACAACTAAGTTAAGGGTATGGTTTGCACAGGGCACGTAAACAGCTTTGGGATTGATGTCTAGCATTCTTGCTTGGACCCCAGAATGTTTTCCTTTCATGTTAGCACCATTATCATATGACTGACCTCGACAATCAGACAATTCGAGTTGCAGTTCGGTCGCTTTTTCTAAGAAAGCGTCCAACAAGCCTTTCCCAGTACTGTCACTTATTCTCAAGTAGCCAAAAAATGTTTCTTTAACAACAGCAGCTTCTTCATTACATAGTACATAACGGAGAATGACAGACATTTGTTCATGATGTGACATATCTGGAGTGCAGTCCAAAATTATAGAAAAATATTTTGCCAATTTCAATTGCTGTAAATTTTCTTTTTCAACTTCTGTCGCTAGCAATTCAATTAGTTCATTTTGTATGGTAGGACTCAAATAGTGATCTTTAGTGTTTTTATTCTTGATTCTGTCTTGAAGCTCTTTTAGGATCGGATCTCTTCTTGCCAAAAGCTCAAATATACTCAGAAAATTTCCATTGTGAGGAGATCCTAAGACTTCTTCAGATCCTCTAAAAGCAAGATTCCTTTCCGATAGAAACAAGGCAATGTCGATAAGTCTCTCTAAAACATTTCTCCAAAAAAGTCTTTCATTGAAAAAAATATTCATCTCGCGTTTGTCGATAGTGGATGAATTTCTTATCCCTTCAGCTAGCAACATCCATTGACTGCAGCATTCTTGGTGGGAAATGCCGTTTTCATGGTCTTTCAGTTTTTTCGAAAAACCCTCCCATGTATTTATACCACTACAAAAGGGGCTTAGTGTTTTTCCAAATAGCTTACAACAAAAGCAAAAAACTTGATCTGATTCCCCAGAATAAACTAGCCACGACCGTGAAACACTTTCACCATTAGGTAACACACGTTTATAATGGTTGGAGGAAAAACGTCGCCTTGGAGTTGTGTTATTATATGGAAAATTCATTATTGGTTGATGTGATCCACGCTTTACTATATCACATCATTGAGCATCAGAAATACTTTCAGGCCATTTACATGGGTCATCAGGGATAGGGGTAAATTGAGATTCAGTTATTTTTGATATTGAAGGTTGCGTATTGGCAGGTAAATCACAACTTACATTTTCTGGAAATTCACAATCACTTTGATGCTGATCGTCATAGTCTTCTTTTTCTTGTACACTATAGTTTTCTTCATCCCTCTCGGTACTAGTGCCAGGTCTACTCTGCTCAGTAATCTTGAAAAAATCTGTCATCTTGGGCAATTTCGCTACAGCATCTCGAGCAGTGGCTGCTTCTTTTCTCTTTTGAGCACCACTTTTTGAACGTTTCATTCTATACAATGTCAATAAAATACTTTATCTGCACTCTGCAGTGTATATATATATTGTCCCGGTATTTATAGCCAAACAGAATTCCAGACCATTCTATGATTGTTGCGTAACAACGGCATTGTTACGTCAATCGAATATTCAAGATTCTACCAGAAAATCAATGGAAATATTCTAGATTCTGCGAGATAAAATGACGTTGCATTCACTTATGATGTCACAAGCCAATTTCTTCCTACAGTTTAAATCGGTTGTAAACAAGTCTGCTGAAATGAGAATAGTCACGTAACCAAAAAGCAATTTCAGACTAACTTGGGCCCCCAAAGTTGGCCTGGGCCCCCCCCAATTGGGGGTTTTGGGGGGCGGCTGCTACATCTCTGATCTTGCACCACTTTCTATACAAAAAATGGGGGCTAAGTTTGAAGTTTGTTGACATCTGAGAGCATTGAAAACGTGTACTATTTAGCAGAACCCATGTTTATCTGCATTTCTCCAAGAAAACAAGACAGTAATCTGGCTTTGCAATACCTGAAGATGTGTACGTCCACAATTTGGTGCAATACAATAATTATAGTAAAATGCAAACTACATCATCTCCACAGTTAACCTTGTCCAGTTGATAAGCAGCATGCTTCATTCGTCAAAGAGAGTGTTTTGCAGAACAATTCTACGCAAAGAACAAATTGATTGGACTGTTTATAAATAGATAAAGTTAGGCTTAACTAAATTACAAAATTATACTGATTATAAGGCGATCGTTAAAACTGCACATACCAGTACCACCAACAAAACTATAGCACATACAGTGACCTGCGTAATCAAAGACAACAATGGGCTCATGTCAAATAGTAGGCTTATTGCATGTATATATCGGTAGTGAACCATATGCAGCAGCATGTCCAACCTAGTCCAATAAGCTACTTCGTTAGCTGTAAAACCACTAATTTCAATCCTCAAAAATATATTCCAAATAACCCTGCCTCACTCGATTGTACAACTATCCTACTATATCGGTACTTAACTAGTTACAGGGTTGTAGCAGCAAAAATGTGCTTCAGTTCTTGCGTTGTTGTTGCTGTTGTTGTTGATTACCCGACCCCTTCCGAGGGATGGGGCATGGCGGAAGACCATGGAGCCCCAGAAGCCGGGCAACTCCCCAGGGTCTGGACCAGAGGTCATAGAGAGACAAAGAGTCGCCAAAGAGTGAGCGGCGCAAAGAGTCCGTAGCTGGACAGTGCAGAATGAGATGAGAGATGTCCTGGGATGGGTGTCCACAGGCGCTGCAAGAAGAATTCTCGATTCTGCCAATCCTGGCGAGATAGGAACCTAAAAAAAGGCTGTGTCCATTGCAGCGAAGACGAGAGAGGACACAGCGAGCATGACGAGGGAGCACAAGTTCCTCAGTGGAAATCGAGGGAACCTGTGTGTCAAAATACTTTGAAGAGACAGTACGCCTCCAGTCCGAGAAAAGACAAGAGTGGATACGAGAGATAAGAGGAGAGAGACTACAAGGGATTGCGGAGGGCGCAAGCAGCGCTCCCCGTCTGGCAAGCTCATCAGCTGTGTCGTTCCCCTAGAGAAACGAGTGTCCGGGGACCCATTGCAGTCTGATAGAACAGGAAGAGAAAAAGGACAGTTTCTGCCAGATCTGCCACAGAGTTTGAGATAACAGGAAAGGTGAAGGAGAGAACAGGGTGGCGAGGACAGAACGAGAGTCAGACAAGAGAAGAAAAATGGCAGACTTTATGGTGTTGCCGAGACCAGCAATGAGCGTGCAGAATGGCGCAGGCTTCAGCGGAAAAACTGGAACAAACTGGGCCTGCCGAAAAGGAAAGAGTGGCCTCGGTGCCACAGAGAGAGCAGTTGGCAAGAACGCCGGAGCCGCCTTTGCCAAAAAGAAAAGGAACAGATCCGTCTGTCCAGAGTACCAGATCATGAGGGGGGAGAGAGTCAAGGTGGGCGAGAGCCGCACCTTGGCGAGAGTGAGGGGGATCAGAGCGAGAGCATGGAGAGGAAAGGGTGGACTCGACCGTGAACGAAGGCAGATTCCAAGGAGGACAGGGAGGGCAAGCAACAAGAGCCTCCCTAGAACAAGTAGAAGGAAGCATGAGCGGGTGAGTGGACGCAAAAGCTCTCCAGGACGATCTGCAGAGTCTTGGTTTCACTCCTAGTCTGGCCAAACCTGAAATAGGAAAGCAGGTTGGGAGACGAAGAGCCCGCTTATAAGAAAAAAGAGTGAAGTGAGTCAGAGTGACTCGTAGGGGAGGTAGAGAAGCCTCGGTGAGTAGTAGAGGGATAGGGGAGGACGAGAGGCAGCCGGTGATGTCGCGACTGGCCGCTCGGTGGAGGCGTTCCAATTTGGTGATATTGGTAGCGCTTAGGATCGGAAACCATCCGGGTGAAGCGTAAGTGAGAAGGGACCGAAGAATAGATTTGTACAGAACAGAGAGGGTCTCGTTAGAGGGCCCCAAGAAGAAGCAGAGATACAGCGTAAGGCCTTGAGACGTGGGAAAAACTTGGCCTTCAGCGAAGATACATACTTAGAAAAGGAAAGAGTGCGGTCGAAGGTAACCCCAAGAAAAGTTGGAGTGGGATTAAAACGGAGGTGGGAGCCGAGTAGGAGGAGGTTGGGCTGGAGGTTAGCCTGGTGGGGATCCACTGAGAAGAAAGAAGCTTCACATTTGCTCGGATTGAGAGGAAGACACCAGTACTCAGATCAGCGCTCCAATCGAAACAGAGCTCCTTGTGTGGCCTCCACCGCAGTAGGGACCGAGGGGGAGGAGCACCAAATGGCCAGATCATCAGCGTAAAGAGAGCAGCTGACGGAAGAAGGCAGAGAAGCCAGAAGATCATTAATGAAGAGAGAGAAAAGTACTGGGCCAAGAACGGATCCTTGCGGAACACCTCGACGGACTCGAAAGCAACGGCTTTTGTGATTTTGAAAAACCACAGAAGCGCGCCTATCAGAAAGGAAAGATTGAGTCCAACGAGCAAAGCAAGGAGGGAGGCCAGCCGAAATAAGTTTGTGGAAAAGAGCGGGATGCCAGACAGAGTCAAAAGCTTTAGAGAAATCGATAGTAGACAGGATCGTCCGAGAGCCCGGCCTGGGTTTGTTAAACCCATCCGAAATGGACTGAGAAAGGTACAGAATTTGATCGAGTGTATACCTTCCAGGGCGGAAACCGATCTGGCGGGGAGAGAGAATGGAATTAGATTTCAGAAAGAAGAGTAGACGGGATAGAATGATGAGAGAGATAGGCCGGAAGGAAGCAGGAGAGTCGAGAGGTTTTCCCATCTTATGTATGGGAATAATGAAAGATGTCTTCCAGATGGAAGGAAAGGAATGTGAAGACCAAGAAAGATTGAAGATGTGAAGAAGAAAATCCATGCCAGAGCGTGGAAGATGCTTTAGCATGGGATAGGCAACTTTGTCTGGACCAGTGGCAGTGGATGACGAGAGGTTGGAGGCAGCCGCAAGAAATTCAGCGGGAGAGAAGAGAGAGCAAAAGGACGAGTGAAACTCCACAGAGCACGTGGCTCGGCGGAGCTCAGAGAGGTAGCCTCTGGCTCTGCTGCGCAGGGCCTTTGGCTGAGAAACGGAAAAGTGAGACCTCAGGTAAGCGGCATAAACCAAAGCCAATTCCCTGGGAGAAGAACAGTTAGGAAAGTTAGGAGAGGAGGAAGACGAGGAAGGAGAGCCAGCGATAGAGCTAAGAAGAGAGTGCACAGATTTAGGATTAGATTTAGGTGAAAGAGAAGTGCAGGTCGTCTGCCATGCCTCAGCCTTGGCCTTGGCAATGACTAACGAGGCACGTCGAGAAGCGGAGATGTAAGCCTGGCGATCTTCATCACTTCTGTGAGCAGTAGCGAAAGCCCTGCGTCTTTCACCAACCGCTTCTTCCACCTCAGCAGACCACCAGGCTTTAGGAGGGCGTTTGATGCGGCCGAAAGGAATGGAAGATTTGGCCGCATTCATTGCCAGAGAGGTAAAGAGAGCAGCTGCTGAGGAAAGAGAAAGAGACGACTATTCCTCTGCAGAAGGACAGTGAGAGTCAAAGTAGGAGGCAAAGTCATCCCAGCGAGCTTTCTGAAAATTGAAGGAAGGGGGACGCTCGTTGGGGCGAAAGATCGGAGAGAGAGGGATAGATAGAAGAATTGGTAGGTGGTCAGAACCCAGGTTCTGAAGCACCTCCCAGAAGCAAGAAAAAGCAAGAGTAGAAGGAGCAAAGGAGATGTCAGGAGAGGAGCGACTGCCAGAGGAGCGATGGAGAAGAGTGGGTGTGTCAGGGTCATTGAGGGGGAGGAGGTCTGAGGAGATGACCCAGTCAAATACTTCCTACCCACGGGGGTTGGAAGTACCTCTTGAGTCCCAAAGCGGGTAATGGCAATTGAAGTCCCCCAGGATGAAGAAATTTCTGGAGGAAGGAAGAATGGAGGGAGAGAAGGAATCGGTTCTGCCATCCGTTGGGGAGGAGCGAATAGGGGGGGCATACACATTAAGAAATGACACCGAGGAGGATTTGTTTAGAGAGATGTTGACCCCTACATAATCAGAGTAGGAATCGAGCGAAGAAAGAGAGGTGGTAGAAAGTTCAGAAAAGGATAGGCCCTGTCTGACGAAAATGACAACGCCGCCACTGGCATGCGAGGCATCAGAAGAGAGAATGCCAGACCGGGAGTGGGTGCGATCAGAACGCAGAACAGAGAATCCAGGAATCCGGAAAGAGGAAGAGGAGTTAAGATTGGATTCCTGAATGCAGATAAGGTCGACAGGATGGGATGAAAGAAAGTGAAGTAGTTCAGTGCTCCTGGCTCGGAGACCTCCAGCATTCCATTGAAGAACCCTGAGAGAGTCAGGGGGAGGAGAGGAGGCAGGAGGTGCAGAAAGACAGCCAGGAGCAAGGGACGGTGGTGGGAGGGCAGGGGAAGGAGATATAAGATGGGCAGATGGGGGATAAGAAGTTTGGAGACGGGGGTGGGGCAAGAGTGCAGCATTATCAAAGGGGGGGCCGGATTCCACGGTGGAGGTATACGTGCCGGAGGAGTCCGGGGAGGGGGGGAGTCACAGTGTTACGGCAGGGGAGGCAGCTCCAAGAGTGAGAGCTGCCAAGAGCTCTGAAATTAGATAAAGAAAGTTGTGAGCACCTTAGATGGACCCATTTGGAGCAAGCGCAGCGTTGCACTGACTTGCCCCGCCAGGTCACATTTCCAGCGCACACAGAGCAAGGAAAGATGGGGCCAGGGTTAGGATGAACGTTATCGCTCATCAGGAGAAGAAGAAGAAGAAGAATGAAGAGACGAAGGAGGGCAAGAGTAAGGCAGGAGAGAAGAAAAAGTGAGAACAGGCGACCGATTTTAAAGATGCTGTGTGCTGCCCTTCTGCGGTCGTTCAGGGGGCAGCATAGCAAAAAAATGAATGGGGAGTGCCCGGGGTAATTGGGACCCTCGGGAAGGCCAACAGCCATTTCGCACCACCACGTTGAGGCGGCTGTTGATTGGTGAAGCAGTTCTTGCGTCGTCACTAACTATATGCTGAGTCACGGATAATGATTTTACGAACGTTACGTTATTTAAATTAGGGGAATACTGCATTCTACTTCGGCAAAAATTATGGTGTTTTAGACTCTACCTATCGCTTTTCATCTTGTGCCTGGAATAAACTTTTTTTGCCCCCTCTCTTTCATTGTTTTAGCATTTAAAATGTGCCACGTTAGGTTTCATTATAAAAAAAAAATGTCGTGGGAAACAAATACTGCAATACTTGTAGTCGGACTTTTTCCTATCAGCATATAGTTATTGGCCTCGCTTTTTATCAATTCAATCTTATCAGTTCGGCGCACAGTGTGTGAAATCGTGATGTTATTCTCGAAAATCCAAATGCTTACAGTAGCCTGAAAGAGATACTGTAGCTCAGTAAAGCTCACCATGCATTTGTATAAATTGCTTTTCGTAATCACGTTTTGAATTTTAGTTTTTTAGGAAAGGACGAGCAAATGTTTAGGCAATCACACTTCTCCTAGAGCAGTTTTAAAGACTATAAAAAGAGACTAATTTCATTTTTTGTCTAATAATGATATATATTTTTAGGTGTAGTCCTATTTTGAATATATTGGTTTTCGTAAGCTAACATTGGAAATGTCGAGAAGAGTGGCTGCGTTACAACCACTCGAAGTGATGAAGGCTCTTCCATGAGATTCCTCTGATGAATAGTTTTCAGACAATGAAGAATATAAAGCTGTAATTGCAGCAGAGGCAGTGGCTGAGCTTGAAGCAAAATCTTCTGATTCTGAAGACGAAGAAACTGTTATAGTACTTTTCGTCCTTTCGGGAGTGAAGAAAATATGGGGCAGTCTTATGATGAAATCCATTTGCTGATTCCTGAAAACAAACTCTGCTTATTCAATGTACGCTAACTGAAGGGAGGCGGGTCACTGAAAATGATAAATGGTCTGTCAGTTTGGATGAATTGGAGAAATTCTTTGGCCCAGTTATTGCTCGATGTATTGTTGGTGGTCGTACCTTACCTATATAGAGTATGTGGAGTGCTACCTGGGAATGCAATTTGTTTTGCAAAACTATGCCACGTGATAGATTTTTGGAAATAATGAAGAACTTTCCATTTGACATAAAAAGCGAAGAAGAATAAATCTATTGCAAGATAAATTTTCTTTAGCATCGCCACTGTGGAATTCGTTTATTGAAAATTGCCAGAAGGGATACATTTCTGACACGAATATTACATTTGACAAACATTTGCTACCATACAAAGCTCGCTGCGAATTTATCCAGTACATGTCAAAAAAAACAGACGAGTTTGCTTTGAAGTTCTGGATGGCTGTGGATGTCGAAAGAAAGTACTTATTCACAGGATTTCTTTATTTAGGAAAAGATGAATCTAGACTTGAGGGCGTGAGTGTGCCAATTAGTATAGTCATGAAACTGATGAGTCGATTATTTGGAAGACGTCACTTGTGACAACTATTTTACATCCCTGAATCTTTCGTTACGCCTTGCGCAGGAAAGATGCAGTATTGGTTGGGACGATTCGTCGGAATCGAAGGGAAGTGCCGGAAGTTTTGAAAGCAACAAGGCCACTGCACGAAACTAATCTAATCTAAATCTAAATCTGTAAGTCTTTTGAGTACTTTTTATCCTTATGTTACAATCCCAGGAGAAGGCAATTCTAAGAAAAAGCCGGACACCATCCTGTTTTACAGTAGCACTAAATATGGAGTTGACGTACTTGATCAAATGCCTCGGTGTTATTCTGTGAAAGTAGCTAGCAGGCCGTGGCCCATGCATGTTTTTTACAACGTTTTAGATTTAGCTCTCATCAACAGCTGGATTCTTTATAAAAAGGTGAACAAATTTCGCATCAATCGTCCGTGCTTTTATTCAGCAGGTGAGCGAAGAGCTTACTGGTGCAAAGCTTGCAACGGAATTGGTTCCGGTGATAGGAAGTTCCAATTCTCCCCTCTCTAAGAAGTGACGAACCTGTAGAATTGCAAAATGCAGGAACTGTAACGGATTCGTGGGACAGAGACTCTTGGGGTAGTCTCCGAACTCGAGACAGGTTGTTGTGAAGCTGTTTAACAAAATAGATAAAACGCGCCCCTTCTTGAACTTTCTTTCTTCTGTCGCCTGTACTTTCGTGCACTAATTTTTTGATAAACTTATATTGACGATAAAGAACTGAAACTTGAAATTAAGATATTAAAATTGACAGAAAAACAAGATGGGATAGTGTTGGTGGTTGGTGTTGTAGCGGTTTCAAGCCAGTTTGTCCCCCAAGAACCATCTTTACTACAGCTCCACAAAGACGATCAACAAAAGAACAACTTATCCAACTTTATCTACTTGGGTTTCTTGTAAGCTTTTTTTGACAGTTTTCGTCTTTTGCTCAAACGTGCAGGTTTACAAAACAACCTAAATCCTTCCTGCTACGTGTATACTTGAGAATGATGTAAAATGTGATAAGAAGGCAGTTTTCACAGCGTCACTTTAGGGTCAACTTTGCCAAATTCAACTACTAATCAATAAAAACGATACCGCAAGTGAAACACACATAACAACGACACAACGCGGGTTCAAATCACAGATTGGCTACGCGAAACTATAGATTTAAAGCGTTAGATGTTGCCTGATATTGTAACAATATTTACAGGAACCGATCCATATACGAGTGCGCTGCTTGCAGAAAACCGATCTGCGAAAGAGATGCAATGACTGTGCTTGAAATAGGAAGATTGCCCGCACGTGATCATATGTCATTAAAATGCGCTTTCGAAAAAAGTGGCTGACCACTTTCAGTGTTTTTGCATTGAATTGAATAGGAGTGATATCGCTTTTTGCAAATCAAATCGATAAAGGTGACAGTTGTTAAATGAACGTTGAATATGTTGTTTTACTGATGTTTAGGAATGAATCTGAAGTCAAAGTGAGATAATAGGTGCTAAGGTTTGCTTGTTATTGCTAATAGTTGGGCTAATTTTATGGGCTAAAAATGCAGGCATATTTGTAGCCAGCTTCTGCGAGGGTTTCATATTCAATTAATTAGCGTGTTTGGAAATGCTGAGTTTAAGTTAATTGTAATGTACAGCTTATACAGCATATTTAGTTGCATAAGCATATTGAAAATTAGTAAACTTAAATTATACTGTGTAGCCTAAATGACAGAGCAGATTTCTGTACCGTTAGCTCTATGTTGAATTAAACATTGATATATAAAATTGGTGATTTTTTGAAATTTTTTGTCAATAGTGCTTGCAGACCAGTCGTATTGATATATCAGATGTGATATTGTGACCTCAACTACTCCTTAAACAATTTTTTGGGCTATTGCCTAGGCTGCTGAACCAAGGGTAATTTAAAAACTTACGGTACCGATTCATTTATTCATGCGTATGAGCTCATGCTCTGTTTGCATGTCTTTCGTCAGACTGGGCCACCACGACGGGTAGACTGCTTGGCCCCACCCCTGTTTGCCTCATAAAGATGGAGGCATGCCGTTGAGTGCTTGTCCATGGACCCAACAAGCAAGCTTGCCGGCTAGCTTATGGTATCGGTAGTAATGATCAGATAATGGTTGTTTTTGCTAATGTATTGACTGATGTCTAATTGGTATAGAGTTATTTTTAACTGAGGAGCAAAAGGTATTTAGATGGCATTTCTCTTAGGGGCAACTTTTTAAATTGGCACACAGTACTAAGTTTAGGACTTACCAACTGAAAGACCTAATCTCAACCAAATTGCTTTTGATTAAATTTGTTTGTTTCCGAGGGTGCAACAAGCAATAATTCATCCCAATTTTTAATTAATTTCTTATTAGTTTTCAAAATAACCCTAATAGTTTGTGTTCGCCCTATACCTTTCCAGCATAAATTACAGCTTTTGGTCAGCCACTTTTTTGGTGCGAAATGTGTGACGTCATATGCAACCTTTCTATACTTTTAGAAAAAACAATTATGATTTCTTCAATACAGATTGATATTCAACTTGTTGTAATTTATTGATCTATAAATAATTTAGGAAACCAGCTTTAGTTACGTGCACGATTAAAGTATTTAAAAATCTTCTTCGTCCTTTGAGCTATTTGTTGTGAGCTTTATGCAGGAAGATGTATATATAGGCCATACTGCGTTAACGCTCACGCTCGGTTTGCAAGAATTCAGTTAGACTGGGGCCACCACGACGGGTAGACTGCTTGGCCTCACCATCTGTCTGCCACATAAAGACGGAGGCATCCAATTAAGTGTCTTGCCCAAGGACACAACAAGCAAGCTTGCCGGCTTGTTATCCACACTATCCCTATTTTGCTGAGGGCCAAGCATGGAAGTTGTGAATACCATTTTTTAAAGTCTACAGTTTATCAAAATTCTGGTGTGTGATTTGAGAAGAATATTGCTAAAATATAGGTGGAAGGTGTGAAATTACCATAATACACACTTGAAACCAAACAAGAGAAAAATAATTTACATTTTAGTGTTTAATGTTTTCAGCGTGGGTCCTCGTTCATAGTTTTAATTAACTTTGCTTAGCATTAATTATCTCCTCTTAAGCATAAAAAAACAAAAACGCAAACAAGCTTGCGTTAACAAAAGTATTTTTATACAAATAATAAGAGTTGCGTCAATTGACGCCTCCCGTCCTCCTAGTGTTAAATTCTTTATTGATTGAATCGAGAGGGCGTATTAAAAAACGGAACCGACTTTACTTATGCGCTCTAAACTCATTTTCAAAATGCAGAATTTTAAACCTATCACAGAGGTGAGCAACTGGTTTAAAAATCTTAGCAGACTTTTGATCCTTCCTTTAAAAAAGAGGTGCTACAAGTTAAAAATGAAACTTCCGCTCTGCTCGTCTTCAAACGTAGCATGTTTTCACAACGCAGACGCGCAATCTACAGTATTTACCGCAGAAATTCTGCTTATCCATGTGCAAACATAAATAATCAGTTGCGGCAAAACAATCAAAAGCAATGCATAGCTTCGTTTGGTCGTAGTTGAAACCAGCGATACATCGCTTTCTCATGAATGGAGGATAAAAATGGAAAAAAAAAGATGTTTGATTAAAATACTTCAGGGATATACAGCCGGTAACAAAAGTTTTAGGACACTTCCCAAAAGTCAAAAGATGTAGCTTTTGTCTCGATAAGTAAGCGGTACTGTTGTGTTACAATGCATAATTATGTTTTTGGGTTAATGTAGAATCTCTGTATAACAATGTCTTTTAATTTCCTGCTCAAGAAGTTACTTCCGAATAAGTGTTTTAGTCAAAATTAGTCAAATTCATTGGTGTGAAGACTGGGCAAAATGCAATCTATCAGAATCGAAAAACGAGCTCAAATCTTAACCTAAAGCAGCTTAAAGTTTTTAGTACGTCAAATTGAGAAGAAGCTAAAGGTCAGCAAAACAGCTGCGCACTATGCAATCATGAAGTACCAAAATGAGGGTATTTTCAAAGGCAGTAAAAGGTTTGGCCGATCAAGGGTTACCAGTAGCATAGAAGACCGTCTTATGCGTAAGGTGTTTACTCGCTCTCGAACGAGCTCCTCCAAAAAATTCAGGTTAAGTTAAAGAAAACTGGCAAAGTAGTCACTCACAAAACGATTCTACTCAAGTGGTCTCTGGAATTTGACCTCAAATCAAACAAGCCAGCCCATAAGCTCATAAACCAGGCTTAACGATGAAGGAGAAACGTTGGGACTTCGCCGAGTGACATGCTAGGTGGGACACAAACATGTAAAAAAGAGTACTTTCTTCAGACGAGTCTTCTGTACAGCAGTTTTCGGTTCGAAGATATCGGGTTTGGAGGCCCGTTGGAGCACTCTACGAGGAAAAGTACACCATTCTTACAGTGAAACACCCGCCTAGCCAAATGATGTGGAGAGCAATGTCCTCCATGGAAACTGGTGAACTTTATTTTCTGCCGCCGAAAACCACCATAAATGGTGAAAAATAGGTTAATTTGTTAAAGAGTTGAGTTTGAGCTCCACATGAGAGTCCACCACTGAAAGATTTTCATGCAGGTTGGCGCTCCTTGTCATCAAAGCAAAGTGGTGAAGAAATTATTGGAGCAAAAACGTATTCAAATGTTGGAGTGGCCTGGAAACAGTCCGGATTTGAATCCAATGGAAAACTTGTGAAACCTTATGAAGAATAAAGTTTCAGAAAAGCTTCCCTCAAGCTTGATGCACTTTAAACAGCAATTAAAGAAGTTTGGGTAGGAGAAATCTCTGCAGATTATTGCTGCAAACTGATTGACAGCATGCCATGTTGCCTGCAAGAAGTCATTAAAAGCAAGGGCAGTCATACGGCCGTTGAGAGGGGCGGAGGCAAGGGGGTACAGAGTACCCAGGCCCGGGCTCCTTTAGGGGTCCGTGCTGTTGTCAAACGCAACGCGAATAGGTTTCATTTGTCATGTGTTTGGTGTTGGTTTTGGTATTTAGACCTGCTCAGGGAACTTCCCAGCGATATGGTAATCAAAATCGGCGAGTGGTTGAGTTTGATCTCCAAAAAAAAGGTCACCACCTTTTAATCGGTGCGTTTATGAATGTTTTTGTCTCGCGGTGCACGGTGCAGGCAACTTCAGCCACAAACCATCTATGGAATTTTCCGATTTTCAGTATTTGCTGACTTTACCAGATTTTCAGACTTTACCACGTCTTTGTCAAAAGGGGTCCGGAATTGATGTTGATACCGGTACCGGACTGTTCTCTCAGCGGCCTTGGGCATTCACATAAAATATTAACTGTAAACGTATTTTTGTCATTTCTGTGTAAGCTTGGTATGTTTTTTATTACGCTAAGTAACGAATAAATCTTCAAAAAAATTGTGTAAAAGTAGTAGGTGAAACAAAAGTTATGGAAGTTTAAACAAAGATCTGTCAAAAATTGCAAAGTGTCCTTATTTTTTTGTCACAAGCTGTAGTTAAACATGAAAAATACATAAGCGAGACCGACAAAATAATTTCAAAAAAATTGTAGTTACAGCTGCGGCTCTTTGAAGAATATAAAAGTGGCACTCCAGCACTTCGAAAACAATTGTAGCTCAGCTCTATCACTCGCTTCAAAAAATTAAAATCGCTTTTACTCACCTCTGACTATTAATTCATTTAAATTTATATACGAACCTTTACTATATCAATGTAGAGTCCATAACTGTAGACTCCCATCCAGAAGCAAGATACAAGCAAAAAGTAATGGAGAAGGAAGGTAACTGCTGTACAGCTAGCGGGGTTGCCGACTGCGTTTGAAACTCCAGACACGAAAAGAATGTAAAAAATGCACAAGTTAGAACACAAATGAAGAATGATTTTACCAGGTCGATGTTTTCGAAGATCCCTACAATGCATAAAAAGCTGTATTATACGAGATTTTTCTCACAAAAAAATAGGAAAATTTTTATGATTCTGATAGCAACCTTTAACTATTACAATAAGTATTAATGAAGTTTGGGAAACTTAAAATAAGAGCATATTAACGCTTTAGAAATCGTTTCATTGGCTTTAATTATATGTTTAGATAAATTCTAGCGGTATCTTTGGTGAGAACTAATTAAAAATTAGATATGATATTGTCATTGTGATAAATTTTTTATCCTCCAGTAATGGTAAAATCTTTGGTTCGTAATATTTAAGGGTGTTTTCCTGTGTCACGTGATGTTCTAAAAATTTCTAGATTATTTTGCAGTTGTATAAATAAGGCGGCGAGATTTTTTTCATTTGGAGAGAGAGAGAGAGTTCAGTAGAGTGTAGTAAAAAGGCGTTGTTCTGTGGTGATTTTTGGGACAGGAATCAAGCAATTATTTTTGTGGTTTTAGTTTTGGTTAGTCTGATATTTATATAGTAAAGTGCTTTAGTTTCAGTATTTGACAAGCGAAGGAATACGAAATTGTAAAGTGAGTTGTGAATATATTTGTTCTGTTCATGATCAAGAAGTGCGTGAGTTAAAGTATCTTAGTGGAAGCCAATCTGTTCCTAGCTATTTAGTTGCAACCAGACTTAATTATTCGAGCGATACTATACGTCGCCTCAATTTTAAGAAGTAAATTAAGATTGAGATAGAACAAAAATTCTATTGAATCGCGACACAATTGCTAGACGAAGTTACTTCAATGGTTCATTTTGATTACTTTCTTCGCAAGCATGGTTCTTTGGCATAGTTTGTCTAAATTTTCAAGGAGATCTATAAAAAAATGAATCCTCTAAATATTTTTGAAATGTGTATGATAGCGTACCGGATAAAAATTCTCAAAATGTTGTTGCATGCATTTCACAAAATTCCAATTTCTACAAAAACTAAATCCTTTAGTGCATTTTAACTATTCTTCCTTGATAGCATAATCCTTTGGCATTATCTATTAAAATTTTCAAAAACATTCATAGAAAAACGAAGTCTCTGCAAATTTTAAAATATCGTCTTCTCCTAGCAAGGTGATGCCCCAAGAAAAAGAGAAGGGGCAAAGGTGGTCCTATTTAATTTTTTGCAACAAAATATTAGCGTTTAGCTACATATCATCTAAATGTTGAAGCAATTTCCTCTGAAATTGAGTGAAGCCAACAACGCCGGCTGATTTGATATTCTTAAACTCAAAGTTATTGATGGACACCCTGCTATTGCAATAACTTAACTGAGTG
This sequence comes from Trididemnum clinides, assembly GCA_963675345.1. NCBI lineage: Eukaryota > Metazoa > Chordata > Ascidiacea > Aplousobranchia > Didemnidae > Trididemnum > Trididemnum clinides. The sequence continues at coordinate 17,000,397 of OY776302.1, forward strand.
CTTCACTTTGGTTTAGCTTGCTCTTTGCGCGGCTGCTTGATGCCAAGAAAAAGTAACATGCATGCAGCCAGAGGCGTTAGCTCATAAAAATTCGTTTATAGTAACAAAAAGTGATAAGTAGTGGTCCTTATATTCAATAGCGTAATCCTGAAAATACATATTAATCACCTTGGCACTCTCCCACAACCTTGACGTACTTTCAAGCACTTGCTGAATTGAACAGATAAAAGTGTGTTTAGTTTAAGAACGCCCAGGGTGAAAACATGGCAAATAAGACATTACCAGGGACTCGGGTATCTTGGAAGACATGTAGTGGCCAGGCGCACCCGCATATGTTTTTTTCTAATCGATTGCTTTTCAAGAAACGGTAATTTTTGCTAAAAGTAATTCTTTAACGTCTGAAAGCTGTATCGACGTGCAAAAAAAACGATTTTATTCTTTAGATATTTTTTAAGGATACTTTTTTTTGGATGTCTAGATATGGTGATGCCTCACCAGCATTCTCAATTTCCCTCAATCCATACTAGCATCTTACATGCTAGCCATTCATGATCTTTCACACAAAATTAAATTTGTGATTGAGGAAAATTGAGGAACTTTGCTGAGGAAATTGTGGAATTTGAGGAATATATTGAGGAAATTGAGAAACCAGAAGGGCATATTTGAATTTTATACCGGAAACACTGTGAATGGACTATCGTACAATAGGCTAGAACAGATTTAATTTTGTGTGAAAGATCATGAATGGCTGGCATGTGAGATGCTAGTATGGATTGAGGGAAATTGAGAATGCCTGTGAGGCATCACCACATTTAAACATTTGAATTTTTGGCATTCTATTAAATTGCATGCTTTTTTTCTTGTTTGAATGTTTCACAAAGCAGTGTTACTTCATATTCTTTAACGACATTACATTGCTTACCACTATGAAGCGACAACAGCAGCAGGCAGCAAACTTTTCCACTATCATTTTTAATAGCAAACACAAATAGTGAAGCCTATTACCAATATTTGTAATTGATAGGCTCATTGTATTGGTACGAATCTTCATCAAAAGTAGTGAAGTTGGTATTAGGGACAAAGTTAAATGTGATAAAATCCCAGGTTTAAGAAAAGTTCAAAATAAAACAATAATAGCATCAATTTGTAAAACTGGATTAAGAGGAAACGTTTTTGCTTGTAATTAGCTTAGCAGGCGTCTATTGACATAGTTAGAGTACTCTGGGAAAAGACATAGCTTTTCTTGCTACGGTCTAATTACAGCAAACAGCGCACCCGAAGTATTTCCTATCACGATTGCAAATACCAAAGAGTCCCACCAAATCTACAAATAGGCCTGCCACTAAATAGCTCATTTTTTTAATTGTCAAACGACCATCATTTTTACGTCGTCATTATTTTTGACTGTCTTTCACGCCTCCTTCCCTTACACAAAATACTTTTTAAAAAAGTATGAATGATAATGCGTGACATCATTCTTTTTTTGTGAGTATTGCGCACCCAGTCGTGAAAATCTTATGTACAGAAAAAAACAAACTTTTCGTTACTGTATAGAAAAGTGCCCAATGGGTGAAGTAGGCTTGCTGGGTGAACCGACATTCTCAATCTCGACCATACGGATGGGGGCCCTACAAGCGACACCGGCATATATACTATAAGCAAGAATTTTTTCTTTTGCCAATATGCTGCTTGCTAAGTTATTTATGTATACACTATAAAGAATTGTAATAAAATCCCAAGTTTAAAAAAATAAAACCATAACTAATCTAACAATTTGTACAACTAAATTTAGAGTGAATATTTATTTGAAGATAACTTGTCCTGATAGGCGCATACTAACATGTGTTTGTTGTATTTGCACAAATCATAGAGCCAATTTACCACTTTAAAAATGATAACATAATGTCATCGAAAAAACGTTCATCAGCATCAGTACAGTTTTTATGCTTTCTGTATCTCTGATTTATGGGTAAGTATATTCCTTTGAAAATATTTATATTACTCGTGTAAGTAATCAACTAGCAATATCTCGTTTTCGAAACCACTTCTTTGCTGCATTATCGCTGCTGTTTTACTTAACATCATCTATTTATTGGTAATGAAAGAAATGGTCAAGAAAAATGAAACATAGCTTAAAGTGAAAATTAATTCAAAACCCCTGAATAGTTACTCACCTTTGACATGCGAAAACAACAACAGTGATCAAAAGTCCAATAATTGACAAACAGCAACCCACTAAACTGACAATAGTAAGAGTGAAATTAGCAGGAACAGATTCGTAACGCTGAAACATAAAGCATTTTGTATTTAGGGTTATTCTCCGTTTGCGCAGCACCGAACAGATGATCAATGAATCTCAGAAAGTTTTATTTAAAAAATTATTGCAACTTTGGCTCTCTTTCACGCAGTGCAGTAAAACATGTCAATTTTTAGGATGTTTTCCTCAACACTTTTCCCACAATTGGCGCCTTACACTAATTACCGTTACTTGGACAAGCATCAAGGCAACTCAAACAAAAATTTTTACCAACCTATACCAATGGTGTAAAAAGTAGTTTGAAACTGTAATCACGTAAAAGTATAGTTACTGGCGGTGAAACTACTCGAAATAAAGTGGAAAGTACTGACCAAAGAAATCAATCACGTTGAAGTAAAAAAGTAGTGATCCTAAAAGTACTCAAGTAAAAAGTAGCGTTACAAAGTATCAATATATCAACTGCGCTCTCTTGCTGATGAGGACTTGTGCCAAAGAGGATGTCCATTGAACTCTCAATCTAATGGCCGTGAGTTCGATTCTCCGCCATTGCGTCGTCTATGTCCGAATGCTATTGTCAGAAAATTATCTTCCTGGTAAACTATAAAGTCAAATTTTTAAGCCTATTATTTGAAATTATGTTTGTAGCTCTTGTTATCAGCACAACATTACGGAAAATCATTAATTTTACAGGAAGTACTTGCAAGGGCCTGGCACAACTTGTTTAAACGTATTGCCAATTATTATGTCAAAGGTTACAGTATAAGGTATGGACAGAAAAAAATTAGTAAATAGTAAAAGTTTATTTTATAAAATTGTAATCATGTCATGGAAGAAAAAGTCACCCGCTGTGTAGTAGTCACTTTTACCAATTCACAAAACCGTCATACCAGGATTTTAGTCACTGCCTCTAATCGGACCTGAACTCTTTGTTTAAATTAGGTCATTTAGTAATCAAAATTGATTTTGTCCAAGCACAACTGACATGGTCTAGCTCAGGATTTCCCAAACTTTTGATGGCTTGGAGCCCTTGAAGAGGTCAAGCATTCACTGCGGAGCCCACAAAAAATTATATAGAGATTACATTAACGCTCATCAATTGCTATTCAACCGCTAGGATGCATGCTCGATTTGGTACTAGAAAATGTTTAAATATCTCAAAGTCGGGATGAAAAGAAGGAAATCCTACGTAAATAACGCCTGAGGACGTGTTATATTGCCCGAAATTTGGATGATCTCCAAAAAAAAAAAAGAAAAAGGTCATCACCTCTCTCGCTTTCGTAATTTATGCTTTTCAAGATCAATTTCATTGGATCGAAGTAGCTCTGTACGCACTGAAAACACTGCGCTGTACATTTGCATTGCCATTGTGAAAAAGGGCTCCGCGAGCCGGATCAGAACCGTCTGGTTTGTACTCTTCGTTTGCGGAGCCCCTGAGCTTCTCTTGCGGAGCCTTGGGATTCCGTACCGAGCACTTTGGGAAACCCTGGTCTAGCTTAAGGTTGAGGAGATTTTTCGTAATGGTTACCACCATTGTTTCCTTAAACACTATTTTCCTCAGAGATTGACGGACCATCCACTACAGTGGACCCAGTATTAGGTCCCACAAGTGTGACGGTCTAAGGTATGCTTTATTAAAAGCCTCTAGCTTCTTATTGACCACCAACTGCACTGAAGAGACCTGATAGGTCGAAACAGTGTCACTGTCTACTATTTTTTGTATTATTCACAAATAACTTAACTCATAGCAACGTACTGCAATCAATAATCACAATGTAAATGAATTGCTAAAACTGTAGTTTATGGAAAAGTTTATAGAAAACTGACCAAGCAACATAGAAACGAAACCTGTTCATCATTATCAACTTTACCGAGATAAACACATATTGCTCATTTTCAAAACCTCAAGTTCTACAATAGACAATTTTCAAATTCAAATCCGGGAAAATTTTTGAAATCTGCCTGAATTAATCCAAATTCATATTGATTTCTGCTGCATATACAAGAGTAAGACTACATAACAAGGCCAAGCCTGGCGTTAGCTTTTGCCCAGTGTTGCCACAAAAGATTGTGCAAAAGCGACTACAATTAAAAAACTGCCGATCTGTCAATGTGTCAAAAGAAACCACGAAAAATTAGCAGTTTTGTCAAATTCACGTTTCTGATGTTAAAACTACTTTGTACTTTTATAAAAGCAAAGCTACTTAAAAGTAGCGTTACTTCAGGCTGAAAGCAAACAAGTAAAAATAAAAGAAGCCAAAAAACTATTCAAAAAAGTAGTTGTTGCGGATAAAAACTAGCAATCTACTAAAGAAGAATTATTTCGCTACTTTACACCACTGCTTACCACAAGCAACGCGAAGTTGGTGAGGTGTGAACACTGGCACTCAGCCACCTCAGAGTTCTTGTTCAAGGCACAACCTTCGTCTGACCAGGCACTGGTTTTGAAGTCCCAGAACACGCATTCATAAACTGTTTTATTGAGCTAAATAGATTTAGGTTAAAATAGCCCAATCTCTGAATGCTAGCTGCAGAACTACAGCAGTCTTACAACCGCAACATTTTGGGGAAGGGGACTTTCCAATCCTATCTACATGTACACTGCGTTTCATATTACTGTGTGGTCAATATCACATTAAATATGTAGTTATGTCGGGGCTAAAAGTATTGATTTACCCAATAAAGATAAAAATAGTAAATAAAGAAATAAATAATGAGTAATGAATAACAAGGCGTTGATACAAATTGATTGTTTTTAGATGCCGCTAATTCTTGCTCACAAATAAGCTTTACATCGGCCATTGTACAGTAGGTAATTTTAGTGTAGCTTGAGAGCTATGCCAAGTCAAGTAGCCTACTGTGAAGCCTCGCTTTTCGCTCGTTCCAGTAATGCAATCACCTATCCAATATATTGCGGCCACTTCATGGAAGCCCAATATTTTTTCCTGTATTCATATATTATGTTTTAACAAAGCGATCACCCAGCTAACTCTTTTTTCAATCGCGCAAAAGAATAAAAATTTTTTAAAATACATAAATGCATAAAAAAGACACTCTAAAACTCACGCAGGTTTTTGAAAAGTATAAAAATGAAAATTGGAAAAAACAAACAATAAAAGGAAAAAGACCTGATTCATAAAGTAAATTAAAATATCATAAACGCGTAAAAAGGAAAAATACTCCAAGCCGGTTGCCGCAATATAAGTAATTGACTGCAATAAAAAGAACTAAGAAAAAAAGCATTAACAAACCAAGCAAAAAACAAGAAACTATGGAACTATTACACTACAGAACTAACCGGCAAAAGAAAGTAAATCATATTCTAGGAGAAATGCCAATCACAAGTCATCACCAATTCAAACAGCTATACATTAACAATTCTGGTACAGTTATGAAAATATTACACGGTAAATCTGTGGTTTCTTGACAGAGCGCTTCCCAAAAAACAGGACTAGAGCATGAGTATTTTCCAAAACAAATCACATGCAAACAAATGTTGCCGAATTGGAACTAACCTGGAGCTTTGTTTCTTTTATAGGAGCCAATGTGTTGTTCATTGATTTATCGTGATTCCTTATTATAATCGGTTCGGTTAAATTTGCATTTAATGTTTCATTTTGACCAACGGTGACAGAAAAAATCTGTCAAACATTGAGTTTAATTGCGGTAGGCTGTAATGTGGGGAAGAGAGTGGTTCTAATCTTCCTCCCAAACTCTAAAAAGCGACACCAATTTTCTGAAAGTTTCATGCTTTATTCTCTGCTGACGGGAAAAACTTTTGTCGGTTATGCTAAAACAGACCGCTTTATAGTAACCCATACAGCTATGACAGTGCGTTTCGACCACAAGCAATGGTACCGAGCAAGAGAAATTTTCGCAAAGTGCATTTTATCAGGACATAGTAACGCAGTTATTGCAAGACTTCGTCAGCTAAATAACTTTGCAGGTGAGAAGCTTCGCTTACAACTGCATTTTACAAATTTAACCTAAAACACACACAAATTGACGTAGTTTGAATTCTCTTTTTACCCAAATGTTGGAGAGGGGGGCATGCTCTCCCTTCCCCCCTGAAGCGAGGTTCGCGAGTTGTTGCAAGGTTTAAACACACTACTCACAATCACAGCCGCCATTAAAGCGGTGATCTAATTCATTTAAACACATTGCCAGCAAAAATGAAGTCGTATAAAAAACTAACTTACATTGAAAACGATATCGTTTGACGGGAACAAAGTTCTATTTTTGTAATACACAAATACAACCCGAATTTTTGACTTTGCTTTTTCACTTTCGATCGGTTTTCTTGATTTTTTTAAAACACTTGACGGAATATAAACGGACGCAGGAGCCTCGGCATATAAGTTTGGAGAATAAGTTACGTTGACGGCTTGGTCAAAATCTTCAGCCTGATTAAGAATAGTTAAATAACTTTATGTCTTTATTAAATGGTTTCATATTCTTGTTTTGTGACTCAATATCCTTCTTCATTTATATACTTGAGCATATGGATTAGAAACTTCACTGTGATTTCTATGACTGGTCGTCGGGATTGCAACTGAGATGTAGGCTACTGTGCCAGCAGTAATGATAACTGCAAAGGAAGTCTGACTGTTAAGTTGTTCTGCGTATAACCATACAGGCTTTCACCTATGAGCTCTTGCTCTGTTGGGTAGTCTTTGGTGAGACTGAGCCACTCAGACCACTTATAGCACCACCATTTGTCCGCCACTTAAAAAAGAAAATTGCCGTTAAGTGGTGATCGTACCTTTCTATCCTCAGGTCATTGGAAAACCTTTTGCCTGTTATACAGGGTGAGTCACGGGAAACGGATGTTTTTAGAAAGCCCCTTGCTCTTCTAGGGTAGGTGGTTAGGGAGTGAGGAAGGTAGTCTTTAAATCTGCTTGAGATGCCGTTTAGTTTGTTGGTATTTGTTTATCTTTTATGTTAATTTTTGTATGTGTTGTTCATTAAACAAAATCCTCGTGAATTACATCAGCGACCATTATACAGCCCAAAAGTGACTGTTTGGTGTGGTTTGGGAAAGTGCGGGATATTTGGTCCATTCTTTTTCAAAGAAGGAGAAGAGACAGCAACGGTTACTTCATACCCCTATATTCGAATGTTTGAAAACTGTTTCCTACCTGAGCTTCGCAGACGAGGAATCAATAGGGCATCAATGTGGTTTCAACAAGATGAGGCCACTGCTCATACAGAGAGATCGTCCATGACTGCTGTTTGAGCCGCATTCCCTGGTCATGTCATTTCACGCTTTGGAGATCTCCCGTGGCCTCCGCGCTGACCCGATCTTTCCATGTGCGATTTTTATCTCTGGGGATTTTTGAAATCACGCGTTTTGCTGGGAAACCCAGTACACTTGGAGAAATGACGACTGCAATACGTGAAAATATCCGAGAAATAGGTGGAGAAACTTTAGTGAAAATGGAAGCTAACTTTAGAAAGCGACTTCAAATTTGTGCTCGTGAAAATAAACATCATTTGTCAGTCATAATTTTTTGCTCCTAAATATTCCATAATGGCATAGTTTAGTGAATGTTTTTATGTACATTATAAAATTTTTGTCAAAATATTCGCAGAGTTTTGTCTTCCTTAAAAACATCCGTTTCCCGTGACTCACCCTGTACATACCGCAGAACAACTTGTGTTTAGACTCGCTTTGGAGCTTACAATGCTGGTGTGATGCAGGCTTTCTACAAGCAGTGGAATCAAACAGGGAAATTTCCATAAAGTGCTTTTCCCAAAGACGCAATTCACAAAGCAAGTTTGCCGTTTTTTTCACACCATCTTTTAGTGCTGAACGCCAAGAAAAAGCTGTGAATACCAGTTTTATGAAGTCTTTTATATGGCACGGTCGAGGTTTAAACTGTTAACAACCTACTGCATTTGAAATCAATGTTCTAACCGCTACGTCAACAAAGCAGATTTTAGTGGCCAAGGAAATAATACATGAATAACTGACTTAAGCTTTCATACAGTCATAGTGAGAGTATCAGTGGTCACGTTCCAAGAGTTCTGACCATCTCTAAACTGTGAAAGCGTACAAAGGGAAGGCAAAAGCTTAGCAGCATCTTGCTTTAAACTGCGGGAGGAGTAGTTCGTGCTCTGCGCACACTTTTCTGGATCGCATTTCTCCTGGCTCTGGGGCACGTCTTCAAGCATTGCAACCATGTAACGAAGACTGCCGAAGGCAAGAATCTAAAACAGATTAATGTTTTAATATTCGGATTATACTATTTCTGTTTTGTATGATATGCTGAAGTTTTTAAGTGACGAAATACTGTTACCAATGTTGTTTGCCAGATTAGACATGTGTAGTTGCTCACCCACTGTGTGATAAGGAGCAACTTTTGGGCATGCGCCAATGGCTGTTTGGGGTTTTGATGGTCTAAATTTTGTAAATAAATCACTCAAAATGAATTTCTCTCCAGTTGAGCGTGGTTCCGATTATTTCTTTTTATTTTTCCATTGGTCAGTATCTATTAAAGAATGAACAGTGCATGACAAGCTACGATAGGGATTTTCAAACTAGGATACGAGAGGGACAGCTTGAGGGCAGCGAGCAAGTTGTCCTATTGGCACTTCGAGGATATTCGAAAAAATAGTTGATCATCAAAAACATAAAAAAGAAAAAGGTCTTCAAGTTGAGAAAGAACAAAGAAAATTCTCTTTCATGGGTTCGCCACACATCGAGATTTTACGAATCGGTGCATAGCTATAAAAAGTTTGAAAATCCCAGAACTAAGACAACCAGCAATTTTCCATCATAGTTGCTGCACTTATCCTCTTCCCACGCTACTAGAAGTTGTTTATTTCAAGGCGAAGCACCTAGTGTTGTATAGATAAAAATATAGAGAGAGTATATCGACATAAATGAGATACCTGGGGAGCCAGAGGTTTGCAATCAGTTTTAAAATGTTTGTCCAAGCCCGCTGTGCAAGAAAACCTGAGCGAAACTATTTTTCAGCTATAGGGTCTTTCCGACAAACACCCCCGACAACACAGCTAACTCGGGCCGGTTATGGTTTAGTGGCTATAGCATCCGCTTCGCAGTCGGTAGACCTGGATTCAAGTTTCTTGTAAGGCCATATCAAAGATTTTAAAAAAGCTTTGCACAGCTTCTCTACTTGACGCTTAAGACAAAAACGACAGAGTGGAAAAAGAACAGACAAGTTCACTTATTGATTCTTGGAAAAGTCACGTTATTGGACTTCTCTTTCTTTATGTAAACGGAGCTGAACAGTGTATCTCTCGCTGTGGCTCAATCCAACCAAAGAGCAGTAAACAGAACACGAGCTCATGCGCATCAATGAATCAACGAAATAGCTAGCCTGGGGGTAGCCAGTGAATCTACCGTCTGCAACCAGTTGAAAAACTTTTTTGTAGCCCCACCAAAAATGAAAGCATATGCGATAAATGTGTACAGTGGTGAAAAACCCGACAGAAATTTTTAATTATTCTTAGTTTGTAGTTTGTTGATTTACTCATTAGCTTAAACTACATCACAATTTCTGTATGCCTACGTTTACTTGCTGAAAGTATGCAGCAAAAACAGCTGAAATTTTCAGTAAAACGGGATTGTAACCCAATCCAATAAACAAGCTCAGCTCTTTCTGTGCGTACTTGCGTTAGATATGTGCGTACGTACACTACCAATACGAAACTTGGCTTCAGTGATCACTGCTCCGAAGTGAGTGTCATGAAGGCACTGGTGACATTATGGTGAGGTCATACATAAAATAATTTAAAAAAATCTACTGTAGATTTCTTCCCAGAAGAAAACGAATTTTAGTTTCAACGCAGGTCCCTATTCCGTTCATTAATATGCAAAATTTTCACCCTTTTAAAAACAAGATGACATTATAGTATAAATGTTCCATCGTAGATTTTGTTTTCTTCATATTTTCAAAAAGTGTGGTCCGGGCAGACGCAGTTTAAAGCTTTTAGGACGATATCAAAAAGCGGCTTTCGATAAAAAAATTGTACAACAGCATATGCTTTATTGGCGGCGCATCAAGAGTTTTTTAAGTACGCTTTTTTAACCTATTGACAACTCTTTAATTACACTGTGCAACACGAAAAAAAACTCAAAGACAAAACGAGTTGATTTTGGTAAATTTGGGGCTGCTGAACACGAATATGAAATTTATTTTTTCTATCACGTCAGGTTTTTCAGCATTTTACATTTTAATTTGAAAAAACAGACCTGAATTTTCTCTGCTTGATTTATGAGCCATCATTGGCACTATTGCTGACAGTGTTAAATGTATACCAAAAATAGCGATTCTTATCAATCACAATTCAGTCAGTTAAATAGAAACAGACTCTTACAGTTGCTTACAGATTGTTAGAAATCAACAGTCCTTGTGATTTAGCTACAGCAGACATTCTTTTAATCATAATTTTTGCATTTAGGTATGTTGTAAGCAAGCTATAAGACAAGTATACTCATAGTATTACACATATATACAGTTAGACATAAGAAAGTTGATATAAGTTATACAGTTGATTTTGCCCATAAGGAGCTAAAATGCCAAAACAGAGGCGATCTTGTATAAATGATCCTGATAAACTCTGCTACATTTGTGGAGAATTGACTCTGCTAAAATATTGAAGAAGCTTGACTGACAAGATCAAGCGTTTATATTGTGCTTATTTTGGATGTGCGGTTGGAGACCAAGATAAAGTTTGGTCTCCACACTATTGTTGCTTAGATTGTAGTGGTAAACTAAACAAATGGTTTTCGGGAGAAAAAGTAGATATGGGATTCGCTGTGCCTATGATCTGGCGAGAGCAGAAAGACCACATCACCGATTGCTATTTCTGTTTAACCAAAACAAAAGGCTATAACCAAAGAAACAGGAAGAAAATTTTGTATCCAAACCTGCCATCTGCTATCCGTCCTGTCCCACATTCGGCTGATCTACCCGTTCCCATTGCTCCACCGTGTTTACCTGAACTAAAGGACGAGTCTTCAGAGAACTCTGAAAACTCGAGTTGTGATTCTGATGATACGATTCAACTCAGTCAAGAAGCTACCAAACCACATTTGATTAGTCAAGAAGATTTAAACGATCTTGTGCGAGATTTAAATCTGACCAAGTCTAATAGCGAACTCTTGGCTTCACGCTTACAGCAATGGAATTTGCTTGCTCCAGACACAAAGGTAACTTTCTATCGTCAAAGAAGTCGAGACCTAATTTCCCATTTCTCTACTGATGGCGAACTGTGCTATTGCAACGATGTTTCTGCATTATTTCAAAGTATTGGCATGATCCACAATCAAACAAACTGGAGACTTTTCATAGACAGCTCTAAGGAAAGTATCAAAGCTGTGCTTCTGCATAACGGGAACCGCTATCCATCTGTGCCAGTAGCATATTCAACTACCCTCAAAGAAACATACTACAACTTGCAACTTATTTTGGATAAATTAAATTACCATTCTCATTTGTGGTATGTGTGCGCAGACTTAAAAGTCGTGGCTTTATTACGAGGCCTTCAACTTGGTTACACTAAATACTGCTGCTTTTTATGCCTCTGGGATTCCAGAGCTCGTAATAAGCATTACATTGAGAAAACCTGGCCACAAAGAATAGAAGAAGAAGAAGGTCAACATAACGTGGTAGCTTTACCTTTGGTCCCTCAAAATAAAATCATTTTGCCACCTATGCACATTAAGCTTGGGCTATTCAAACAATTCGTTAAAGGCTTACGAAAAGATTCTCCTGCATTTGAATTTTTGCATGAATGTTTTCCCAAATTGTCTGATGCCAAAATAAAAGAAGATGTGTTTGTTGGGCCTCAGATACGAAAACTTATCCTGAATGACATGTTTGACAAAACGCTTAATGAAACCGAGTTGGCTGCATGGAAAAGTTTTAAACAAGTATGCCTAAATTTTCTTGGTTTACATAATTCTGATGACTTCGAAGATGTGGTGGCCAACTTGCTGCGCAACTACCACATAATGGGATGCAAGATGTCACTCAAAGTTCACTTTCTACATTCACATTTACCATTTTTTCATGAAAACTTGGGAGCAGTTTCAGATGAGCACGGTGAGAGATTTCACCAGGACATTGCTGTTATTGAAAAGAGGTTCAAAGGAAAGTGGTCAACTGGAATGCTAGCTGAATACTGCTGGTCACTGAAACGGGATAAGCCGGAACAAGAACACAAAAGACGACGACGTTGAACTTCTGTTCAGTTTTTTGCACATGGTGTGATTTTCTTGTTGAGGTTTTGTGTTGCTCCATTTTAAAGCTTCATTTACATATTAGATAATGTTAAAACTTGTAATAGGTGGGCGAGCAAAAAAAACTATACTAAAGACTAACAATGTTGCTGTAAAACCATAATTAAATTGCTTTGATAAAATACAACTAAGTGGTTAATACATTTTGGTCGAAATTTGAATATTTTATCATCAACTATGCCAGGTTTTCCTAAACTTGCTGGGGAACTGCGTTCTTTACAAATATAATTGACTTGTTGCAATTCATAAAAAGACCTATTAGAAGTAATATTAGATAAATTTTTTATGAGCAATAGTGCTTCACAATGTAAAAAAATCTTTTATCTTAACCAAAATTCAGATGCTTTTTTCAGAAAATCCTGACGTCTACGTAAAAAAACAAGTTCAAATTCGGACTCAGCGCCCGCAAATTACCCTAAAACACATCTGTTTGTTCTTGAGTTTTTTTCAAAGTAAAAATTTGTTACACAGTGTTATTGTTCTGTTTCGTCATATTGCGTAGTGACTTAATGATGATGTTGGTACGATTTGAGATATTTTTCTGTGATTACAAAAGCAGAAACAAACTACTTTAGTGAGTAAGAAAGGCAAGCAATTCTGGCAGTTTTTGTTGGCAACAGACAATGAAAAACTAATGCTGATTTTACTGCACAAATATGATTAACAAAAAAGCAGAAACAGAATATCTGCAAGATTGTGAAATTTCATCAATCAATTATCATACACTACGAGACCAAAATAAAAGTTGCTTGTATCAAAATTTATTAATAGTCAATTGGACCACCCTCATCTTTGATGACAGCTTTCATTCAACGGGGCACTAAATCTACAACTTTTTCAAACTGTGATGATCAACTTTTGGCCATAAATGAAGTAATTTCTCCTCCAAATTAAGTAAAGTTCTAGGAAGTGGTGATGAGCCTAGTAACTTCCTCTCTAGTTCATCCCACAAGTTTTTTATAGGATTCAAATCAGGGGACTGAGGCGGCCAATACATGTGCTGAAATTATCCATTGAATTCTTCAAACCAATTTTTCACTGTTTTAGCCTTATGCATGGGAGCATTGTCATCCTGGAAGACTCCATGTCTATTTGGGAAATAAAAATTCATTGCAGGTTGAAAATGTCTCCCCAGTATCTTCAAATACTCATCAGAGTTCATTTTATTGCTGCTTCTAGTGACAGAACCAATTAGTATTGATTTGATTATAACAACTAATTTGTAGACGATGGAATTGATCTGAAACTTGTAAGAATTAATTAGTAATTGTGTATAGAGTGTTTCTAAACCCCACTAAACCTAAAAAAAGCATTACATGATTCAAATAGTTGAGTGACACGGGTTTAGATAAAAATAATCCTGCGACTTATATTTTGGCCGCGTAGTGTACATTTATTGAGTGTATAAGATCAGCCTAGACTTAGAAATAGCACAATTGGGATCCAAGGACAGGCCGAAAAATATTATTCGGATAGGAGCAAATTTAACTAGCAAGTTTGGATATTGTAAAAGGCTACTTTGATATTCCAAAAGATCCATAAAACAGCTTTTACACAATCTACAACTGACTTTAGACAAATAAAATAACGCAATTTCAATCTGTAATAATAATATTTTAAGAGAAGGTAAATGAAATTCAAAGTTTGAGCGGAAGTGAAAAATTAAACTATACTCCTGTGAGAATAACTGCGTAAAGGGGAAAAATTTTGTTTGAAAAAAGCTTAATGAGCCTACAGCGTTCCGTGCTGCAAATTTAGGAAAAGACTTGGTTCCTTTCTCCGCCTGGTTACGCCTATGCAGTAAACAGGGAAAACAAGGGGTAGCCTGGAACTTGAGAAATTTTCGGCGAGAAACAAAAGAAAACAACACCCCTGCATAAAAATGCACCGTATTAGAGAAAATATTTTTGATCTTTTGCTTAAAAGTATCTTTGTAGGCCTACCGCATTTAGGGCTAAATATTTAAGCAGTGACAAGGTACCTTTCACTTCTTCCTGGATACGTCTATTGAAGAAATAGGACAGATAAGACGTAGGCAGTAACTTGAGCTGGTTTGGGCGGAAAGTCAAGAGCAATTTCCTGTATATGGTGCGATAGCCGTTTGTGGAATCGCACTGCACACAGGAAAACTGTTTGCTATTTTGCCTGAAAATAGCTTCATAGGCCTACCGGGACAAGGAAAAATTTTAAGGGAGATATGGTTTCTTTCACCCCCCTGGCAAAGACTGTGCAGGAGAAAAGGCGCAAAAGATGTGATCAGGCACTCGAGAAGGTTTAAGCAAATCAAGGCAAAATAACGCCCATGCGTAAAATCATGCCGTGCAAGGAGAAGCGTTTTTCTCTTTTGCTTTAAAGGAGTTTAATAGATTATCGGGGTCAGAGAAAAACTGCGGGAGCATCATTTCCCCTTTGCCTTCACGGTTACAACTACAGAGTGAATAAGGTCAGCAAGACGTAACCGTCGAATGCTTGAGGAAAACCAAAAAAAAACAACCGTGTGTGTAATCTTTTCATATACCTGAAAATGTTTGTGCGGTCTTCTCTTAAAAAAATTCATAAGCTTACCGGGGTGATAAAAAATGTTAGGAGAAATTTGGCGTATGCAGCGAACATGGAAAACAAGGCGTAGCCAAGAACTTAAAGCAACAAACGTTAAAACGAAAGGAAGAGCACTAGCTAGTAAAGCTAGTAAAGCAGGCATCATCAATATCCTATTTTTGTATACGTAAAAACAATTTGCCATTTTGACTTCCCCATTCCCCCATAATTTGACTTTAGTTATGCCATCATAAGCTATCATTTAAAGAAATAGCGAAATCAGTTGGATGGAATTAAGGGCTGTGCTTATCCCCACCACGAAGTTTTTGACTCGATTCCTTTTTAAAGTATACCCTATTTTGGAGCAAGAAATGATTGTGCAAAAAAGCCATTAACATTTTATTACTGTTCTCAAAATTGATGCTCTTGAGTAGCGCCGACACAGCTGCCAAACTGTTGTTTTCCACCACGATGTTAGGTAGTGTTGTAAGATGTACAGCAAGTTGATCTCACTTTGCTTATAAAGTTCTCCTTGACGATATCAGAGCAGTAAATATACATACATTTTAAAAAACGCTACATAAAAGGATAAACCTTCAACAGGGTGTTTCACCAAAAAGACCCATCAGGTGGCAGAATCTCGTTCTATTTGGACAAGATAAAACAGTCACGTGTTACTTTGATTTTTGCCAAAACAGCCCTTTGTTGTTTTATGCTTTTGTGCTGTGTTTTAAAAATCATATATAAATATATTGAGTGTATATACAGTTATATTAATACAAAAGAAACCATTCTATCGTCATCAGCCGCTCTCTCAACCAAAAAACTTTTTTTCTCAGATAGCCAGTTATTTCAATGTTGCTTTGGGAATGCTTAACAACGTGTTGAAGCAGTAAATATATATAGCGTGAGGGCATAAAAATTAATATGGTTTAAAGAGATAAATTGGTCGTTTTGAAAAGCGGCTGATGAACATAGCGTGGTCATGATAGATCAACGTTAAGTTGATAATTGTAAAGATGGAAAAAAGAAAACCTGCATAAAACTTTTGTGAAATCAATGTATAGGCAACCATATTTACAACTCAATTTACCTAGTTTACTATTTTCTCCTCATATTCTATTGATCCTACAGCAATTTACAGTTTCTTGAGCAATTATTGTTCATATGTTTGGATCGATTGGAAAAAAATTTTACTGTATATCGAATTCAAAGCAATGAAAAATTTAAATTTGATTACTTGTTGTAAAAAAGTGACAGGATAGAACTTTATGCGAAGGTATTTCTCTCTGCTGTGATATCGCCAAACCTAACGACTACATTTCAGATATCACTGGCAATCTTGATTTTGTCTTGTTTAAGGAAATATGCAGATCAGCAAGCGCAAAAAAAGACGTATAATATTCGTACAGTTATCATGTTTAAGGCAAAGCAGAAAAAGAATGGTTCAGTTGCTCTCTTGTCAAATAAAAGTAAATGACAAAATCAATATTTTCAAAAACTTGTTTTTGTTGTTATTAAGCTTTGCCATATAAGGGCAGTACTGTTTTAATGCCATTATGCGATGTCACCTAATGACTGGTCACCTACTCCTCTGATGGAATGTAATAGGTCGAGACAATCTGCACTCTCTGCAGTCGCAGAATAAAGTGAACGGCTGGTCTGTTTAATGAATTAACGAGACAGCGACCATAGGAAATGACAGCGTCTGCTTGAGCAATATCTCATTCATGAGTAATATATGGTATCGCACAATACTAACAAAACTTTCAGTGCCCTGGACCTAGTTTAGGTCGACAGGAGCGAAGTTTTAGGGCAGTAATTTCCAACCTTTTTTAACGCATTCCTCCACTCCACGTTTTTACTTTATTTTATTCTTCCCTTTTTTGAAATAAACTAAAGAGTCCAGGACTTTGTTTTTTACTTCTTATGCTTGGTATTGCTATCCTTGCCCAATAAATCTTGGTGTAATGCTGGACTGGAGCCTGACTTAAAAACAACACATTGTCAACACCAAGGCATAGATTAGTGCAAGAAAAAAACATCTGCGAAGACTTATCGCGATGAAGTGGAATGCTAAACCATCTTCACTTAAATCAACTTGCAATAGCCTTGTGCTTCTTAGCAGCAGAATATGCCGGCTCAGAATGGGAAAGATCATGTTTTGACAAAAATCTTGTCATACCATGCAAAAAAATCAACTAAGCCCTAAATACCACGTGTTACTTTATAAATGGCTACCAACAAAAATCTCTACAACAAAAATTATCTACAATTTTTCAATAAATATTTTTTTACTAATACAATCTACAATAAAAAAAAATTGTCTACAATCTACAACAAAAATTTTCTACCAACAAAAATGTCTACATATTAGCCAGAATCGCCCCAGCCAAAATCAGGAGAAAAGTTGTCAGTCGTGTGGAATGTTGGAGGCAAACCAGCGATGACAGACATTTTTTGTTCGGACCAATTGCAGTGAGACAACGACTGAAACCAATGAAGAGTTTTCGGAGTTACATTATCGCCTTGGATAAATCACCAACCAAAGAAAGACTGAGGTTAGGAGAGAAACTTTGAGCTATTAAATTAGAATCTTTCCCTACAAAACTCCCTTCCCTGGTCATTATGCAATTTAGGTCAAATGGAAACGCTTGAAAATGCCTCCAGAGTTGAGTTGGGCCACCAAAGTAACTATGGAAAAGTAAGACTATTCTATGACCTCAAATACCTCTGTGCATGGCACTACACATGAAGATTTCTAACATGCTTTCACCTGCTCTAAAATTATTAAAGGCCATGCTCAAAAGATGATCTGGCTCTGTACAATGCAAAAGCCCAACAGTTCTTGGAGCAGTGGGAAATATACGACCAATCAGCGGAGAAACAATAAAAAAAATGTTATGCTTTTGATGTGCAACTAAGCTAATTAACCACGTCCAAATATGAAGAACAAACAGTTTGATTGGCGCGCGTGATTGTGTGTGTGCAGAGATGCCCAAGTGGAAGAGGACGCAGGTACTCTTTTAAAAATGATGGATTTTTAAAACTACTTTCTCTAGAATTTTGTGAATTGCAGTAAATTATACGAATTTTTGAGAAAAAACTTTTGTGCGGTGTCTTTTGCGCCTTTATTAGAACGAAGACTTATTTTCCTTCGGAGAACACCATGCATTGAGAAATCATTTGTTCCTTCTTTTTGGAGATACGCTTGTGATAAAGGCTTTTGCACAGTTTCCAAAATACACTCTCGACGTAAAGTAAAAATGTCTGTCAAAAATGAAAAATGCCTTTTTTGGTATAGATTGCCCTTGCATTGGGATCTTTCAACACCCCCAAGTTTATGAGCACACATTGCAAAGCAACTAAACTAAAATAATGCATGCAATATCACATTGCAAAACAACTAAGCTAAGAAATATTGTATTAAATGCAATTGAATTAAATAACGTAAAACTTGTAACTTGTAAACGCTGAAATGTTAAAATTCTTCCCTTGGAGGCGTAAAATTTCTCCCTGGAAAAGAGTTCCTCCCCGATTGGGAACCACTGTTTTTGGCTAGCCAATTACCGGTCACTAATTGCACTGATAAGATCTGATGTCGAAACGGTGTGCACTGCCAGCTGCCAATCTCTAGTTTTTTTTATCTTTATTAGCAAAGGTTTTGATGCTGTTTGTCACTTTCTTTTTTTTAAGAAGATAAATAAAAGTCACTTTCCTGTAGTGTAAAGGTGGTATATGAATTCCTGGCGAGTGGTTTAAACATGTCAGTAGCCTACCTTGAGCACTATGAGTCAAAAATTAAAAAAAAAGAGAAAAAATCTGTGAAAATATCAATTAATTTTTACTCGTTGCTCGTTGTAGAGTTTGTAACTGCTGCACTAGCTTTCAAAGTTTTGTGATTTTATTGAAAGCAAAAAGGATTTACGGAACTCTGAAAAAATGTGGTTAGAAGGACGTGAGTTTGTCGTAATTACACAGAAAATTATAATCTTCGAGAACCATTGTACATTCTGAGTAATTTCTAAAATGAAAGAGCTCTACGGTAAAAAGCAAGTTGTGTTTAGAGAAATACCAAAATAATGCTGCCGCAGTGTTTTTCAAACCTGCACTACAATAACCACGCAACCGCAAATGCCAATGAATTGTTATTTTTCAATGGTGCACCATAAATGAAATTAGGCGAGAAAGCTTGATGTGTACTCAATAAGTTGTCATGATACTGCATTACGCTGCCGCAAAAAAAAATTTGAAAGGAAAAATTGTCTTACGTTTACTTCACCAGCTCGTGCATATTTTTCTGCTTCTTTCAGCACTTCAACAACGACGAAAGCGTCACAGCAATTTTGTGACTTCTTTGTCAAGCAATACAGTTTTTCAATGATGGTGTCAAATTCGTCGGTGAACACACTTGAATTTCGGCTCTAAAAAAATACTGTTTATCAAAATCTTGAGAGCGCATTCAACTCGTTGAACTCAAGAAGTGCGTTGCAAATCTTTTTAAGCTAAATTATAATGAAATTTATTCATTTGTAGCGATAACTTTTTAGAGATGTCACAAGAGTTTGGCAAATCAGAGGTAGTAAGAAAGTTTTAGAAGAATTTTCTTAAGCAAATCTTATGTGATAGCCTTGTTCAGAAAAAATCTTAGTAATTCATACAAAAACATGATTTGGGTGAAGGTTTTGGGGAAACAATTTTGTTTCCTGTCTATGCCCTTGCCAGTTTCACAGCTCAAACTTAATCAAATTCACAGTAGAGGAAAGCGGCAGTTTATTTTGAATCAGTCGTCAATGAAAATTTGGGACTACTAAGGCGGACTGCCATTGAGAGCAACCAAATAGTCACCTCTTACAAGGGGCTAGGTGAGCAGCTTCACAATTTGCTGCCAATTTTGACGTGCTCGATATTAACTTTGCCTGCATTGACTTTTTCGATTATTGCTTTTTTCATGCATTCTAATCATTTTTACAACTAAAGTTTAGTGATCCTTTGATCCAACTTGTTACTCGTGTACAGAAAAAGACTGTGTTATGTATATTTATGTAAGCAAGCGCGTCTCTGAAATTCCAAAGTAGTCTTTTGCCAACAGTTGAGCCACTTTCTCAGAGTTTGGAAAAAACGTAAGGCCTACAACCAAATAAAAACAGATTTTCAGACTTACAGTGTTCAATATTTCATCAATATTTAAATCGCAATCATCCACATATGTATTTTCAAGAAAATGGGGAATTTCTTGTCCTTCAAATTCAGTCATCCCACATAGTACGGACGCACGACCGCAATCACTAGGTTGCGCTATTAAACATTGGAGTTGTCAATTAGGTGTAAAAATATTCACAACTTGACCTGGCGGCCAAACTTAAGATTAAAAATTAATCGACACAGGCATTTACAAATTGCACTTAATGAGTTTGCAGCACGTAAACTTTGTGAATAAACAATCTAAAACACTGGCAGTGTATTTCACCACCAAAAAGATCACCAAAAGGTAATTAAAAGGTGCCGCGTTCAACACCTGCGTTGGTTCTGCGTTCCTGTACTTTAAAAGAAATTACTACACAGCAATTTTCCAGCTTGCTTTAGGTATAAATGCACTCTACGGGCAGTAGTAGTAACTCCGACGCAGGTATGAACTCATCTCGTTTCTACGGTGTGTGCAAACGAAAATATTTTGTCTTGTCAAATCCTTCATGAGTCAGCATTATTTCCGGAAACATTTTTAGCAAATGCTAAAATTTTCGAAAGAAAAAGATAATGCTTGGTAGCCAATCGAATATTTTGTTTCGTGAATTCACTATGGAAGGCAAAGACATACACATTTTAGTTGCTGTAATAGGCGAGCTTTCTATATTAGACGTGGAACTATATGGCTTCAATAATTCATTCTTAAAACTATGAACAGACCTTCCACAACCATGTTACTAACATTTATATTTATTATTTTAGTGTTCTTAGTATTAGTATTGTAATGCTTATTGGTCATTTTGAGTTTAGCATAACTTAGATGACATCATTATTTATGCTGCCAAATTTTTCATGACATGTATAAAATAGTATTACCACAAATGCTAAAACGTTTGCAAGAAATCTGTAAATGCAAGTTTTCAAGTCTTTGATATTACTTAATAATGGAATTACCCCAAGGTCTATTAACTGGAATAGATCCTTTTGATTGCTATATATTTCTCAAATTTTAATCTGGGGCCTGCAACTCCTGAAAGGAATAAACACTGGCTACTAAGGGGGCTATATAACAAAGTCCAACCAAAACCCTTGACATTTATTTAGCCGAGGGCTGGGATGTGTTTATTGACGAAGATGCACTGCTTTATTAAAATTTTAATGACGTTCTTGAATCAATATATGTATGAACCCCTGTAGTTTTACGCCACTGAATTACTACTATGTCATGCCAAGCGTGAAATCAGTCATTGCTCAAGTAGTTTGAAATGAAGCATAAACCTATGGCAGCTTTGGCCTTAAAAAATACTTGACTTACTTGCTGGCATACATTCTGTGGTCGAGTAAACGACAGAACCCACTCTTGTCCTTTCAAAAAAGAAATTCCCAAGGCAACTTGGTTCGCAGTAATCTATAGAGTTTGATAATTTTGCTGTTAAATGGTCCCGCAATTATTAAAAAAGCAATAGAGTTTACTCATGACTAACTACGACTGGAGTGACAGAAGCCATCCACGTCACAAAAACTGGTCATATCAAAGACGGCCCCCGAAATTCTCACGACTTTAGAATAACTTTTAGCAATCACTCATTAAAGTAAATTGTAAACAGGAGGTACTTCGTTCTCGAGCTTTTAAGAAGCAAACATTCACAAAGACTAAATGCTTAATAATCACAACAATTTCTAAATTATAACAACCACTAGCTTTTAATTTTAACAGAGAATTTTCTTTTACAAACGTTAGAGTGGTACCCGGAGACAAGCCTCAAGTTTGTGACCAAACTAATGGTTGCAAGTGTGACAAATTCGACAGGCCTTGCGTTTAAAACTTTTCCTAAAATCTGAAGACCTTAAAGGTATTGAGAAAACAGTTCTAAAGAAAAATTTCTAAGGCCTCGTTTTGAAGTTTGCCATTTAGCAACTGGCCTTGTGGGTTATTATCCCAGCAATAGTTAGCAGTCGTGGCAGCAGAAACAGTGCGTATTTGCAGTCTTTGTTTTGAATTGAGCATTTTAAAAGCAGTTTCACTAAGCTTTCAACAGCTCTTATCAATCGCAATTTTGTATATGGTGGTGTCTAGTGCGTTTGGCATGTGTTTTCAGCTAAAAATATGAATCGTTTGATTACAAAACAACCTTAGCGATTATACAGGGACATCTTGTGGATAAAATTTTTAGCAGTTGCCGACACAATGCGCTTCTATCATAAGCAATGCAACTAAGCAAGAATATGGCCATCCATACTGTTGCCTTCATTTTGTAGAGCTCTTTCTTCAGATGGAGGCTCAACTTCACCAAGTGCTCGTAAAACGGAGGCAAAGACAACCCCTACGATTGCGAATGCGGCACGATTAATAAAATGCATTTGATAAAACCAATTTACGATAAATCTATAAAACAATAAAAAATGAAATCAAGCAAAAATATTTTTAAAAAATGAAAGATCTGTTTTTTTAATCCATTAAACACACAACGTGAAAAGAGCATGATAAATCACGAAATGACTTAAAAGATTTTGAATTGGCAAAAGCAAAAAAAATAGCACTAATTTACTTAGAACACAAATGCATGGTTGGTGACCCTATTAAATTGCAGTTTATATAACCACTTTAGCTTGAAATTTACATTTTCTAGCCGGCATACGATGTTAGTATCATCTGTTCAGATTTCTAATTGTGTTCCAATTTTGCAGATTTTGGTTTAATGTTAGGCAACTGGAGAAGTAGGAGCAAACTTTCAAAAAGATAACACTCAACGAAATGAAAAAAAATATTTCAAAAATGTTGACGGCCTACCGATTTCAGTAGATTTTTAACCCTAATTTGCTCAACGTTGGTCTGCGCGATCCAACAAAGTTTCAATAGTTTAGTTATGTGCTATTTTCTCTTCAAAATCATAAAAATTTCTTGACTTTTCCTGCTTTTTATTACACTGTAATGCAAACCCAAAACCATTATTCTACCCTTTGTATATTTTGAATAAGCAAGCATTTTTGCCATGTATTCATAAATTTTTGCCAAAAAATAGCAATGATTCAAGTTAATTCAAATACGCGTGACGTCGAGTAGCTTGTTTTCGTATTTCGTACGTATTCACAAAAAATCCAATTTCTAAAGTTTAATGAAAACCATATTGCACAGCAAATAAATTTATTATATTCAGTTATAAAATTCAATCACATTTGTGAAAAATGTTTGTGAAACCTCGAGTGGTATTCGAGACACACGCGTTCAAATTTTGTGGTACTGCTGCAGTACAACATTAATTAGACTATGCAAAAAATGAACATCTCATCCTTGCTCTACTTTCTGTATACGTTGATGATCTCATGCAAGATCGATGGGGAAAAATTTTCGGTTACCAATATTTTCCCCCGCTACTCAGATACCATTTGAAGATTTTTTTAAAGATTCTTACTTTCATTGGGTCGCCCCAAGGCAAGTTATGAATACGGCTTGGCCTTAGTGCTCTCCAACGTATAGTACACTTTAATAATCTTGTCTAGTCTATACTATAAAGCGCAATTTTTTCTGTGTGTCTGTCTGTTTTAAATTTCAAAAACTTCTAGGTATAGAAGCCTCAAATTTGGTACTATTGATCACCATCCCAGATTGAGCGTCGCTAGGGATTAGTGACGTCACGATCAAAGATATTTTTTTAATTTGCATTTTTTGGCCGAACAAAGCGGTTCTTGGCTTAAACAAAAGCCAGTAGCCGACTTACCAACTTCAACAAATTTTACTTCTTTGAATTTGCACATGACGTCATGATTAAGTGTAAGTTTTGTTTTCCTTATTTTCTCAAAAAATACTGATCATAGGAACGTGATTAAGAGCTTTTCAGGAGATCTTAGCAAATTGCTTTCAATTAAATGAATTCCAAAACAATGTAGGGTCAATTGACGATGCAACAACTGATTACTTTTTAAGTATTTTAACTCTTCTAAGCATGCTTCTTGCTTTTTTTGAGCAGGTTTCAAGTCGCTTTATGATGTCATAATGCTGACTGGTAGAACTAACAGAGTTTTTTGCTAAGAGAGATCATTAGTGATAATTTTTCAAAAATTGCATTATTTTTGCAAAATCAATTTATTTAAAACTGATTCGTAAACTTACTTCTCAACCGATTCTCAAACTTTTTTAACATGAATAATTTGACAATAAAGTCTCTACAAACTTTGAAAAGTAGCCTATTCCAGACAAATGAATGGGTGACCTCCCAACAAAAAGAAGGGCAAAAATTTGGAGTCGAGCTACATATCACCCAAATGTTGAGCT
Organism: Trididemnum clinides; assembly: GCA_963675345.1. NCBI lineage: Eukaryota > Metazoa > Chordata > Ascidiacea > Aplousobranchia > Didemnidae > Trididemnum > Trididemnum clinides. The sequence continues at coordinate 17,024,919 of OY776302.1, forward strand.
AATTTTTATTGCATTGTGGTAAATATCTTTAACTTCAACATTATTGATGGGGGTCCCCCAATTGTAATCGTTCAACTTTGAGTGCTTTATTTTGGGTTAGTTTGCTTTTTGCCCTGCTACGTTTATGTCAGAACCAAGCAACATACGCCCAGCCAGAGGTATTTGCTCAAAGAAATAACCCTACAGTTACAAAAAATTGTAAAAATTGTGCATAATATTTAATAGCTTAATCCCGAAAACACATATCAAATACCTTGTCGGTCTCCCACAACTGTAGTATGCTTTCACGATTTGATAAATTTAAAGCTGCCTATGATGAAAAAAGGGAACAAGACGACACCACGGAATTGTGAAACTTGGGACCCAAGTAGTGGCTCTGCGCAACCCAACAAACTTTTTTGTCTTTAATCGTTTGCGCATCAAAAAACGTAGTTTTGCTTGGGAAAGAAACTTGGCTGTGTCAACAAAACATAGACTTTTTATTACTGTTTTCACAACTATCCCTTGCGAGAAGCCGACTCGGCCGGCTGACCGACATCGTTGACTTCGAAATTACTGATGGAGCGGCCGTGCGGCGACGCAGGCAGAGCCGGCTAGTTATGTACCGTATAATACACAGTCCTAGATATTAATAAGAAATGACGTAAATGTTGGATGTTCATTATTACCTACACCATGACTTGGAATGTTCTATAATAGTCAATGCTCTAAATATGGAATTTTAAAACAAGATCGTCATGACACAAATTTAAGTCTTTACTACTCACAGGGATTATTCGACTCCAAACCGATGATTGCGAAGTCACAACGTTTAGGGTGCAATTACAAAGTGAGCATACGTTCACCTTATCATATTATAAGCCATAAGCTCGTTTTGCTAGAACGAAAATTGGAAAGAGGAAGGGGGTTAAATATTTTGCTGGTCAAGATAACGTCGTCATATGTTAATGCTTTTGCAAGTCCAAACTTGAGGAATAACATTTTTCTTCACGCCACTGACAACGTCATTGTTGAGCTTCGCTTGGTTGCGAGTAAAATCAAAGATTTTTGCTCGTGATAAAATTTAATATTTTCGAGAATAGTTTCTTTGCTAAACACAGGTCTACTAAATACTGGGATAAAGAAAGGAGGAGGTCCTCTCACACACACGACTGTGGCCAGTATTACTATTAGGTTTACTCAACCAATGCCGGCCACTTTTTTTCATTGCGGTAATAAATTTTTAAATCAAACCATTTTTTGTTAAAAATTACCTGCTCTACTTTTAAAAAGATAATGGTGCCTGAATATAAACCTTGCTTAGGACATTTATACATTTGATCCATCGAGTAAAGTGTTTCAATGACCTATAGATAAAATTTTATACAACAAGATGTTACACCAGCTTGTGCCCAAAAACTTTTATTTCCAATCAATAATTATGTATCGCTTATACTTGAGCCATATATAATTTGAAATTCAAAACACAATGCGAAAACAGGTAAAAAAGTTGAGATTGGTAAAAAGAAGAGTTGAATTATTTTTGGTTTCTGATAAAACGGCATTTGGTTTTGGTCAGTCGTGTATCAATCTTATGTGTGCCATGCTTGTGTACCAGAATAATCTACTGCGCCGCTTGTCCGACGCATGTCTGCTTTTGCATATGGAGAAAACGAGTTTATGTTATTGCAAATGAAAGGTTTGGTTTGGGGGACGGGACAGGCCCTGCTGAGGAGTCCCAAGAGGACGAAACGCGTCCAGGGATGGCCTCGTCAAATTGGGTTGGGTACATTGTTTGCAATACACACTAAATTATTTTCAAGATAATGTTTGTGGTATATGTCGGTGTGAATCTTTTTAACTAAGAATAATCTATCAAATTTTAGCTATGGTGATTTACACTTAAGTCTGGCACGACGTTTCCTAAACAAACAAGCCTAATAATGCATATTGTTTAGAAGAGAATAACTTGTTTTGTGCCAAAGCTGATCAATTGAAACGTACTACAGACATATGTGCTACGATAATTCATGCAAATCTATCATTTTTCAATAAACGAAATTTAGCTTCGGTCAGAATTAAATTGATGTAATATGTACCATGCTTGTCAATTGCAATGATCAAACAAAATCTAGGCATGGTGATTGATACCCCCTGAGCATTTTCCAACCACTTGTCTGGCTTGGCGTTTTCCAACCACTTGTCGCTAGAATTACCCAACAGGTCATTTTAAGTTTTATTTGTTTATACCTCTGATTAGGTGCGTGCAATAATTTCAAAACTGGGGAACATACTCACTTCTGAAAAGTTTATTTTCGAAAAAAAGGCTTTCGCCTTTGTTTGGAGCAGAAAATAGCAAAAATTTCAGTCTGAAAATTTTGGCCTCAAAAAAAACACAGGTCTTTAACTTCTTTTTGAGACAGAAATGCTTTCAGCATTCTAGCTATGCCAAAGAATGTACATGTATTCCGCTTACGTTTGTATCTTACGCTTTGATCAGAGATTGGCACATTCAGACTCGGTTCGACTTACATGGAAAATGAATTTTTTCAATTGAGTCGTATTCAGGAACTGCTGTTCATAACGTGCAGCAAACTAATTCAGCATCATGTCAATTTGTCGGCTTTGGCAGTGAGACAGAGAGGGTAATGAAGCAAGTAAGCTAATACAGCACAAGCGCTAAGTGATAATTTTACATCTAACACAGTGGAATTTGGTTTGCATTGGTTGTTAAGGACAAAGCAAAATTAAAATGCAGAAAGTTTCTTCAAATTCCAGAGGTAGATCACAAGCTCCGAACGTGCCTACAGAAACGCAGCTAAAAATAAAGTTGAAGGCCTATAATTCATTTCGTAAATCAGGACCTTTGCAGTTTGTTCCAAGACATAATGAAGCTTACGACTCGTTAAACTCCCACTAACAATGATTTAAGACTCAAAATACAGGGTGGTCGCTAGAAAAGAGGGAAATTTGAAAATCAGATTAGATCATGAATAAAATGCGTGATTGACGTTTTCTGATTGGTTCTTTTGTTATCGAAGGGGTGTGTATTATTCATTTCATTAGTTCTGGCTTAATCATTTCTTCAATTTCTATTTTGATACCCACATCATGGACGGGAGCAGCAGGAAACAGATTTCAGAATTTCAAAGGCAGGTGATAATTCTTTTCAAAACTGAAAATCCGACTTGGGGACTGACAAAATGTCTAGCGGTGTTACCAAATTTTTTCAACGATTACAAAGCATCAGTTTGATAGTGTTGTAGCAACTTTGAAACGAAACGGTCCTGAAGCAGCTGGTGCTGCTTTGAAGCTGTGACATGACATAGACTCCATTGATGATCTGAAAACGTGCTTGGCAAGAGCTTGGAGTGATATCTCACAAGTTACCCTTCAAAACGCCACACGAGCTTGGATTTCTAGATTAAGACGTTGCAATGAAGTGCACGGACGACATTTTGAATATCTTTGAGTATAATATAACATTTGTCTTTGAAAAACTTTGAAAAAATTATTCTTTGTAAAAATAAATCGTTGATGACAAATTTCCCGCTTTTCTAGCGACCACCCTGTATTACAAGATCAAAGAAACTGATGAAACAAAAAAACGTTATTGAGCACTTTTTGGTCTTGGAGCAAACGTTTATTTTGACCGCTCTTGGTAATTCCAAGTACGTTGAAAACGCGGTAATTCTACTGTTAGGCACAAAACAAAAGAAAAAATGTATTTATTAACCTGATTATTTGCCAGTGCAAATAATTCCAATGTATTACAGTACAAGAGAATTTGATGGAATAACTTTTGCAAAATGCAAGCTGGATTTGGCTTGGTAATTGTTAAGCCTTCATGCATAAAGCATTATCCCAATTGTGCAACAGCAAGGGCAACTGTTGATTTGAACACCTTTAGATCACTTTGCAGTTTCGCAAATTGTTTGTTTTTCTTATTGCTCCATAAGCAGAAAAAGTTTTCAACATGTGCTGTTTCAGTTTTCTTAATAAACAATATTGAGGCGCGGTGTTTTATACTTGATTACAAAAAAGTGCAATTCAAAACCTTGAGAAAGTTTGGGGAAAATATAACGACTATGTGCCACCCCCAAAATGTCTTTGTACATCATTCCCACGACAAAAACAAAAAAAAATCATTTCACTGTGAAACCATAAGTTGCTATGTCAAAAATTACTGGCTGCACGGATGTTTTCAACCCTGTCACTGCAGATGCGGGCTCTGCGGGGACGCCGGCAAAGCTGACTAGTTTGGCAATATCAATAAAAAATTCTAAAATCCACACTGTTGATATAGCAAGTAACTTTAATAAATTAAAAATCATTTTAATTCGTATAACATCTTAAATTCAAACGTTTTCGACTTTCATAAAGCCCTTTTCAAGAATTAAATCTGTAAATGTGACGTAATAAATTAAAATAATCAACGATAATTTCAAATAATACACATTATGAAGATATAGTACTTCTAATGGCTGTAAAAACGTAGCCAACTTTAAAATAAATAACAGCTGGGAGAGATTGGATGCAAAAACTTTTAAGCTCATCAAAACCAGGATCAAAGTCTTCCAGAAATGGCAAGATTCCCAAAATTAAGCGAAAATCCAATATGGAATGTCATGTTACGATTACGTGCAGTAAGTAAAGTTGTTGTAAAATTCTGCTAATATATGTTTAGCAAAAAAGAAGCTCCACTTGCATAGCATTGTTTATTAAGGCTAGGGCTATGCCGTTTTATAAGCAAAGCTTCATGAATTTTTGCTTCATAATCTGAGTTACATTTTTTCAATATAGTGAAAGAATTAATATTATATTGTAGATTAGAGCAGGTGGGGCATGACAAAATGTGGTCCTTAATTGCGCTTTTTCTTGAATCTGCTAAATTCAGATGCTCCTTCACTCTGGTGATCAAATGTCGGGAAGACATACCAATGTATGTCAAGTTCGTATCACACGAACAAGTAAATTTATAAACGACATTTGAGCATAGAGGCAAAGGCGTCTCTGATTTCAATTGAAAATACTGTCCTACTTTATTTGTGCGATAGAGAGGAAGCAGCCTTACATCAAAATGTTTTGAACATAATCGAGAGAGAGCTTTTACAAAACGGATTGACGCTTCACCAACATACGGAACAAAAATAGGACATAATTCCACGTTATTTACTACACTTAATTCATCAACAGGTATATCGTTAAGTTTGGCTTTAAATTTGTTGTAAATTTTATCAAAAAACCAAGTCGGATAGTTATTATCATAAAATAAGCGCTTCAACTTTCCAATCTCGACTTCAAATAAATGCTGGCTGGAACAAATAGATTTAGCTCGATTAAGTAAGCACAGTACAAGGCTCGACTTCCAAACATTTGGACATATTGCATTAAAGTTCAATAAAATGCCAGTATTAGTCTCTTTTCGCCACACACTTAAATCTAATTCATTTTCTCGAATTTGAACATGAACATCCAGAAACGTTCATGTTCAAATTCGAGAAAATGAATTAGATTTAAGTGTGTGGCGAAAAGAGACTAATACTGGCATTTTATTGAACTTTAATGCAATATGTCCAAATGTTTGGAAGTCGAGCCTTGTACTGTGCTTACTTAATCGAGCTAAATCTATTTGTTCCAGCCAGCATTTATTTGAAGTCGAGATTGGAAAGTTGAAGCGCTTATTTTATGATAATAACTATCCGACTTGGTTTTTTGATAAAATTTACAACAAATTTAAAGCCAAACTTAACGATATACCTGTTGATGAATTAAGTGTAGTAAATAACGTGGAATTATGTCCTATTTTTGTTCCGTATGTTGGTGAAGCGTCAATCCGTTTTGTGAAAGCTCTCTCTCGATTATGTTCAAAACATTTTGATGTAAGGCTGCTTCCTCTCTATCGCACAAATAAAGTAGGACAGTATTTTCAATTGAAATCAGAGACGCCTTTGCCTCTATGCTCAAATGTCGTTTATAAATTTACTTGTTCGTGTGATACGAACTTGACATACATTGGTATGTCTTCCCGACATTTGATCACCAGAGTGAAGGAGCATCTGAATTTAGCAGATTCAAGAAAAAGCGCAATTAAGGACCACATTTTGTCATGCCCCACCTGCTCTAATCTACAATATAATATTAATTCTTTCACTATATTGAAAAAATGTAACTCAGATTATGAAGCAAAAATTCATGAAGCTTTGCTTATAAAACGGCATAGCCCTAGCCTTAATAAACAATGCTATGCAAGTGGAGCTTCTTTTTTGCTAAACATATATTAGCAGAATTTTACAACAACTTTACTTACTGCACGTAATCGTAACATGACATTCCATATTGGATTTTCGCTTAATTTTGGGAATCTTGCCATTTCTGGAAGACTTTGATCCTGGTTTTGATGAGCTTAAAAGTTTTTGCATCCAATCTCTCCCAGCTGTTATTTATTTTAAAGTTGGCTACGTTTTTACAGCCATTAGAAGTACTATATCTTCATAATGTGTATTATTTGAAATTATCGTTGATTATTTTAATTTATTACGTCACATTTACAGATTTAATTCTTGAAAAGGGCTTTATGAAAGTCGAAAACGTTTGAATTTAAGATGTTATACGAATTAAAATGATTTTTAATTTATTAAAGTTACTTGCTATATCAACAGTGTGGATTTTAAAATGCTTTACCTCTCTGCTAATAAAAAATTCATTAACTAAACAAGGAATAATTAAAGAAATTATACAGTGTTTAACAATTTATCAAATAATAAAAAAACCTAGTTGATGATTGCTATTACCTAAAATAAATAAATAGTTTTTTATTTTTATCATAAGTTTTGGTGATTTAGTTTGAAATTCACGCATCCTTGATGACGTATGTCTTGCTGGATAGGCTGCTTATCTCTTATGAAACCCAAGTGAACTCATAGGTAAAGGCGTCTTGTTTTCTTTTTATCTTGTAGCTATTTCCTTTTTTCGAAAATGCACGGTGAGGATAAATAGGGCAGAATAAGTAGATTGAGCAGTTGAGTACTGGTTTATACATGTATTGCGTTTTTTCAACTTATTTTTGTCTCACTAACTTCAGCTGCTTGTTTTAGACAAGCTGAGATAGCAGATATACAATCTTTAAATTCTTGAGCACTTCAGTTAAGCAGCCTAAGTTTATACGTGATTAAAAGTTAATATAACATATCCTATACGTTATGCTATAGTTTTTTTGGAAAAATAAGAATAAGAGCTCCCCTCCTTTCTAGCATTTATTGTCACATCTATTATAATGCGGTTCCAGAACACAACATCAGCAAAGAAAAAACACGACAGCAGTTGCAAATTAACGAGTCAAGATATATAATTCTGAATAAGCAGAAAAGTTAATATCAACTTAATTATCAAGACCTTTTATCTGTCAGATATCAAGTCTTGTACATTGATAAATTACTAAACTGGCCAATTTGTTTTAAGTTTTTATCGCTGCAGCTAGCGGAGCGTTCAGGATGTTTTTGGGTATCGCATGTTTGTTTCTAAGAAAACCATGTGCATGTTCTATTATAGTTTAATGTACTCATATATTCAATATGGGATTACTATTTGGGGTACTACGTCAAACACATATTTGCATGAAATGAAAGTGATATAGAGCACTGTCATTGGTATCATTACGCATAAACGCAGATACCCCTCACTTTCACCAATATACATAAACAACTAAATTTTTTGAAACTTGAAGAATTTATGGACTTGAGTTGGGAAAATACATGCATCATCTTTATAACAAAGATCTATCAAAAGTATTTGAAGATTCTTTTATCAAAATTAATGAACTACAAAAATACTGCACGAAATTAGCCAATAATACAAAGTACTTTCAACCAATAGTTAACAAAATATTTGTGAAAAAACAGATTTCATGTGGAGGTACAGCATAATACATCGGCAAACCATTACCCCCAAAAATTAAAAGCAAGCACTGGATTTCTTTGAAAAGAATGCAGAAGTTATTAAGTTAAATCATACGAATAATTGAAAAAGTTTTACCTACCATTTGTAAACTGCACATAAGATATTTAGGTTTTATTTCATTCTTTTTGACGAAGCAAAATATTTGATACTATTTTTATTTTTCTTTGTTTTATTTCGTACGCTGATCAATTGACAAGGGATATCTCGACCCGCATAACTTAACGATTTTTTATGTTCCTTGCCTCTATAAACAATCATTATTCAAAGTTCTGCCTGCTTTTTATGTTTGTGTATTAATTTTGTTTGGTAGCGGCAAAAAATGAACTTTACTTTCCAAGAAAACCATGTAAACACCTACTTTTGGAAACCCTTAATACAATATGGCTCTACAAATTATTGAGTTTGCAGCTTACATTATTTGATCCTGAGCATAACAACAGATACTAAAATGTTGGCAATGTTGATGTTATATGTGTGATTGACGTTAAGAGTAGAAGAGCAGAAAATAGCAAGTTTTAATTTTACTGTGATTATTTATTTTCAAATTCAAAGGATTAAATAGCAAGTTTTAGCTTTTCCTGTTATTTAAAATTTTGTGAAAGAGCAGGAAATAGCGAGTTTTATCTTTTAAGTTGTCCAATACGTTTTATCTAAAAAAGAGCAAGAAATAGTAAGTTTCAGCTTTTTATCTATAATTTTTAAAAAAGCAGAAAAAAGCGAGTTTCAGCATTTATTCATCATTTTTTTAATTAAAAAGCAGGAAATCGTAAGTTTTGGCTTTCTGTCAGTAATTTTTAAAAAGGCCGGAAGTAGTAAGTTTCAACATTTATTCAACATTTTTTTAATTACAAAGAAGCAGGAAGTAGTAACTTCAAGCTTTCTGTCAGTAGTTTTTTTATAAAGCAGGAAATAGCGAGTTTCAGCCCTTCTTTAACGTTTTTTATAATTAAAAAAGAGCAGGAAATAGTAAGTTTTGGCCTTCTACCAGGGTTGTCAGACAAAAATTTAAAAAAGGGCTCAAATCCACAGTAAATTTACACCTAAAAGCGCCAAAAAATATTTTTACTTGCTCAAAAAGACCCTCAACGATAAATATTAAATTTCAGAAACCGCAACACTTTTTTCAATGCAACTACTTTTCAACCTCCAAGAAATAAAAAATGTGAAAAATATTGATAGTTGTTATCACAAAATTACTGAACAATCCCCTCACTCAAGCACTATTTGAACACCAATGATGTAATACCCACACATTATTGATAAATTTTGGTTGAGACCAGGCATCGAGTGATACACTTCTTACCCTTCCCCCTCGGCCTTTAAAGCATAACCAAGGACAGAAGACAATGTTCATAACTCAAAAATATTTTAAATTTTATCCTCACATTAAGCTACTTCGGGGTAAAAATGTACATACTAAATTGCTACAGGGCTGAGGTAAAAAAGTAAAGAAGGTTTTCGCTATTTTCTCTTAAACTTTGGATACTGTTGACCTCACTAGGGTTTATGTAGCAAAAGCATCAATTAGTATGAAATTGCTTTCAAAGCCATTTTATTCCAACCAGGACGGGTGATGTTAATAAAAGCCCCGAAAACATGTAATTAAAATGTTTAGCCGTATTTGTGTTTGACATAGTACAAAAACTGTAAAACAAGCTCATGGTGGTGCTGTTGAAGCTACCGCTTTGCCAGGTACTGGAATGTTGCAGCAATTAGAAATACAAGCAAAAAATACTCACCTGCAACAAAAAATATATCAGTGGGTCTGAAAATCCAAGGGAAAGTCTACGAGGTCGATTCGAGGAAATGATAAAATCCCACAATGAAACTGACTTTTGCTAAACCAGCCTAAAAGCTGAGCTTCTTTTTATAGTGAGCTAAAAACATGAGTAAAACAGCGGAACGGTATCTTAAAAAATGTCTGTACAGTATAATTAACATCACTTGACCAAACAACAGCTTTAACTGCAAGAGCTCTTTAGTTGCCTTAACCAGTTAGACTTGGCAGTACCACCGTAAGCTTGTTTTAGATTTATCTATATATAAAAAAGTGAATGTCTGTGTGTATGTGTGTGTGTGTGTGTGTTCCCTATAGGTAGAAAGGTTAAAAAGTTTACATAAAAACTAAAAGTGTATTCTTATGTAAAATTCTCCGAGGAAGACAACGGAAGTAGTTCCGAACCTCTAAGTGCCCCCCTAAGGGAGCTATGGGGGGCAGAACCCCCCTTTGAAAATTCAAATATATTCAATTTTAATGAAATTTAAATCATATGTAGAAGACACTAAATTAGCGAGCTTTCCAAAATTTCAGCCTTTTTTGACTATATTAGGGGGCAGAAAGCTCCCTTAAAAATTTAAAGTTTTTGTTAGGTACCACAAACAGAAAAAAATTTGTGACAAATAAAAATTCAAATTTGATGGTTATGAGAAAGACTGTACATTTAAAAATCCCTAGCAGATTTACCCGTCGTAGATCGGGTTAAAATAACTTTTTTCAGGGAAGCCAAGTACGGTATTTTCATTTCGGTCAGATTCGTCTATGGGGGGGCTACGAACCTATGGGGCTCTACTATAGGCCTATTTGTACTGTTGTACGATGAAATAAAAATCATGAAAACACATTAAAATATGGTTGTTCAATGTAAAAACTTAATCAGTCTTTACATTTTACCCGATCAACGACGGGTAAATCTGCCAAGTACGGTATTTTCATTTCGATCAGATTCGTCTATGGGGGGCTACGAACCTATGGGGCTCTACTATAGGCCTATTTGTACTGTTGTACGATGAAATAAAAATCATGAAAACACATTAAAATATGGTTGTTCAATGTAAAAACTTAATCAGTCTTTACATTTTACCCGATCAACGACGGGTAAATCTGCCAAGTACGGTATTTTCATTTCGATCAGATTCGTCTATGGGGGGCTACGAGCCTATGAGGCTCTACTAGAGGCCTTTTTGTACTGTTGTACGATGAAATAAAAATCATAAAAACACATTAAAATATGGTTATTCAATGTAAAAATTTAATCAGTCTTTACATTTTACCCGATCAACGACGGGTAAATCTGCCAAGTACGGTATTTTCATTTCGATCAGATTCGTCTATGGGGGGCTACGAGCCTATGAGGCTCTACTAGAGGCCTATTTGTACTGTTGTACGATGAAATAAAAATCATAAAAACACATTAAAATATGGTTATTCAATGTAAAAATTTAATCAGTCTTTACATTTTACCCGATCAACGACGGGTAAATCTGCTAGTTGTACTATAAAACCATAGGTTATTATCTGAAGCATCAGCAACATAATTTTGAGAGGACTCCCTCATTTAGGGTATTTGCGATATTAAAACCTTACTTTCCCCAACGGTTTTTTTGGTCTCAAGACTTTCCTTGCAATACCACTGATTGAGAAAAAGCATTTCAAAAATTTATGGTCTAGCAAATTGCCAAAAATACGAGTATTTTCATCGGACATCTTTAAAATTTTTCCCTGACATTCGCTATTTTTTATTATTTTAAGCACTCACTCAAAAATCAGTTCAAAAACCGAAGTGAAGAAAAATGTATCGAATTGTAGACGAGCTTAAAACTATTTTTAAACATGTATTTTACATACTGCCGATGGCAGGAAGCATCATAAAAAGACAACTAATATCTTTTTATGTTTCTTGGCTTTCGCCTATGTTGAAGATTAATTCATTTGTTTTGCCAATTGCATTTTTATTTGCATGTGTTAAAAGACTCGCAAAACTAAACAATTTCTCTCTCGCTAAACTAGGCTACAGTCACTAATAAGTAAATTTGCTTCGTTGGAATAGTTTATACAGTATATGTATAGTTTCTGCAATTTGCTGCTTTCGTTCTGCTGTAATTATTTTATTCGTGAATCTAGAATTATTTCGAATCTAAACTTGCTTTTATATCTCGGTTGTTTTTGCAAAAAAAACTTTTTTCTTTCGAGATAAGATTTGCATTCTAACATGACTTTTTTATGACGTAATAATGGTAGATCGTGTACTTACATTCAAAACTAATCTAGAACACACTTTTCCTTCTCGAAAGTTTTCGATTGCCGATATGACGTAATTTATTGCTACGTGCTTTTTTGTCATGTGATGTCATTTTTGAATTTTCTAGATTGCGTCCTATTCACATATTTTAGGCGACGAGATTTCTACGCAGGCAGAGAATGAGAGAGCAACAAAGAATGTACAAAGATGGATAGCGTGTTATTCTGTGGTGGTTTGTTGTGGAATATTAGCGTGACAAGAATCAAGCGGTTAATTGATTGATATGGTTTTTCTGATTGATATATTAGAGTATATTGGTTTGTGTGATCGACGGGTGAAGAAATTTAAAATCTCGAAGTATTTTCTGAATGTATCTGTTCTGTTCTTGATCGAGAAATGCGTGGTTTAAAGCATCGTGGTTAAGTATTTAGTAGAAGCCAATCTTCACCGAGCTGTTAAGTTGCAGTCAGACTTAATTATTCGAGCGATACTATAAGTCGCCTCAATTTTAAGAATATAATTAAAGTTGAGATAGAACCAAAACTCTATTTACGCGACAACTACTTCTACCTAAAAAAGTGCAGATTTACCAAAAAATACCTAACTACTGGTACTCTACTACCAATAAAACCAATGCAACCTCACAAAAATATCATCAGAACACAAATAGACTAATCTAAAACATTTTATCCATCAAAACTTGTCTTCTTTTTATAGCCAACTATTAAAATAGAGCTTAACTTAAAAGATTCATGAACTTGAGTGGCGAAAAAATGCGTAACTGCACTCACAAAGTTTTTCTTTAAAGTAAATTTTCAAATAAATGATGGAACCTGGAACAACTGTGGCTAAAACCATTCCTCTAAAGCAAAATAAAAAATTTGAAAAAAATAACATAAAACTTTGTGCGGAAATTCAGTTTTTTTTAGTAAAAAATATAAACTAATTGCTATTCACTGAGTAGATAAAAAGTAACCCTACTGGGCGTTTTTATTTTTAGCGCCCAACGCTATTTTTAGCTCAAATGTTTGTGAAAAGTAGCCCAATCTGGCAACCTTGCTTTTTATCAGTAATTTTTTAAAAATTAGGAAAAATCGAGTTTCAGGATTTATTTAACATTTAATTTAATTATTATTAAACATTATACTTAATTATTGTTTAACATTTAATTTAATCAAAAAGAGCAGCAAACAGCAAGTTTGAGGTTTCTATCAATAATTTTTGAAAGAACAAAAAAAAGCGAGTTTCAGCTCGTCATTAACATTGCTTAAAAAAGCAGGGAGGTTCGAGATTCAGCTTTTGATCAATATAGGTCTTGTTAATATTTGCTTTAAAATCACAAAGTATAACTCCAAACTGCCCTATCCAAGTTCCACCAATTCTTTTTATTGTAGGACTCTTACCACTTGTTTTCGTCATGTCATATTTTTATTTGTTTGTTTGTCACTTCAAGCTACCTGCAGCATACAGAAATAAGCTCGCTGTGACAAATAAGCTTGTTTATTTGCACCATACCTAAGTGACACTTAGGTATGATGTAAATAATACTTAAGTGTACACATTAAATATTGATGCATACACGTTAAGTTAACACTAAAAGTTACAAAGATAGTACTTTGTATAGCCACCGATTAATTGTCATGGCGGCTATAGGAGTTTTGTGTGACCTATGGACAGTCCCGTAGCACTCCAACTTCGGGCCCCCCCCCAAAGTAAGCGCAAGAGCCCCTGCGCACAGGTCATATCACTTTAGAGGTGTAAAATTGAAAAGCTGCATTAAGAAAATACACCACAATTTGTACATAAGTAAACAGGCTAATGTCAGAATATAGCTTGCCGATACCGAAGGTGCAAGTCATAAAAAATTCGGCACCGATGCCAGAGTTCAGTAGGACATTTATGCAGACACTGCGAAACGAAAGCAATGACACTGAAAAACATGAAAAACTTATAAAAACACAGTAGCATTTAAATAGTCTGGAGCGAACCTTTTTGTTCGCAAATGCTGTTATGACATTGTCATAATCAAGAGATCGGGCGCAGTCATTTTCGATTGACAACATGGCTAATGAAGATAGTCTACTGTCTGTCATAGACGTTCTATTAAAAGTTTTGATCAGCTTCAATTTGCTGAAGCTTCTTTCAGCGCTGGCAACAGTCACGGGGCAAGTTAGTAAGATTCGAAGTGCGATGTACACATTCGGATACAATTCAAATAAATGAGTCTTTAGAAGATAGTTCAGAAAGTCTTGAGCCGTATTGAGATTGCGTTTTTTTTGTAAAATTAAAACAAACCGCTGTAGCTCAGCGCTCATTTCATCAGAATCAATGTCACCGAACTTTTTTTGGAACTCTTTACAGCAAGTAAGAAGAGCATTTTCTTGTTGCACAAGCAAAAGTTTGTCTCGTGTGTACAAAAACGAAAAGGCGGAAGAAACCTCACGTAACAAATTAAAGCGCTCCTTTATTGACATAATAGCCTGGTCTACTAATGGATAGAAAAAGTTGCTTTTAAATTTCAGTTCAGGAGTAGCTCGTTGTTCCTCTTCACCTTGGTAATCAAACAATCTTCTTTTCTTTCCACTTCTTGACGGAGGAAAAGAAGGATTAATATCCAATTCCTGTGCTATTTCAACAGCAGATGTTGCGGCACTGTCATAACCCGTTGTGCGATAGTTTGCAAAAACTTTTCAGTTGCCTGGATTTCCGTTTATATTGTATGAAGGGAGACTCCATACGATTGAAGAATCTTGCTTGCTTTATTGACTTGGAATAGGATATCATACCAAATAAACACCGACAAAAGAAAACTCCATTTTGATAAATGAGCTATCAACGATTTTGTTTCTGAGGCAGCTCTTCCATCTTTTCTTTCTATGGAAATGGCTTCCAAGTCTTTCAGTGCCAGCAACACCTCTTTTAAATTGTATCGAAGAGGTTTGATGCATTTAATTCTGCTTTCCCAACGAGTATCAGATTGTGACTTTATGGACAGCTCCACATGTTTCTTCAAAATTTCCCAACGCTGAGCAGAGGAAGAAAACAGCACATACAACCTTGTAAGTACTCCAAAAAATGTCAATGCTTCCGTCGATCAATTAGCACTGTCAACAACAACTAAGTTAAGGGTATGGTTTGCACAGGGCACGTAAACAGCTTTGGGATTGATGTCTAGCATTCTTGCTTGGACCCCAGAATGTTTTCCTTTCATGTTAGCACCATTATCATATGACTGACCTCGACAATCAGACAATTCGAGTTGCAGTTCGGTCGCTTTTTCTAAGAAAGCGTCCAACAAGCCTTTCCCAGTACTGTCACTTATTCTCAAGTAGCCAAAAAATGTTTCTTTAACAACAGCAGCTTCTTCATTACATAGTACATAACGGAGAATGACAGACATTTGTTCATGATGTGACATATCTGGAGTGCAGTCCAAAATTATAGAAAAATATTTTGCCAATTTCAATTGCTGTAAATTTTCTTTTTCAACTTCTGTCGCTAGCAATTCAATTAGTTCATTTTGTATGGTAGGACTCAAATAGTGTTTTTATTCTTGATTCTGTCTTGAAGCTCTTTTAGGATCGGATCTCTTCTTGCCAAAAGCTCAAATATACCCAGAAAATTTCCATAGTGAGGAGATCCTAAGACTTCTTCAGATCCTCTAAAAGCAAGATTCCTTTCCGATAGAAACAAGGCAATGTCGATAAGTCTCTCTAAAACATTTCTCCAAAAAAGTCTTTCATTGAAAAAAATATTCATCTCGCGTTTGTCGATAGTGGATGAATTTCTTATCCCTTCAGCTAGCAACATCCATTGACTGCAGCATTCTTGGTGGGAAATGCCGTTTTCATGGTCTTTCAGTTTTTTCGAAAAACCCTCCCATGTATTTATACCACTACAAAAGGGGCTTAGTGTTTTTCCAAATAGCTTACAACAAAAGCAAAAAACTTGATCTGATTCCCCAGAATAAACTAGCCACGACCGTGAAACACTTTCACCATTAGGTAACACACGTTTATAATGGTTGGAGGAAAAACGTCGCCTTGGAGTTGTGTTATTATATGGAAAATTCATTATTAGTTGATGTGGTCCACGCTTTACTATATCACATCGTTGAGCATCAGAAATACTTTCAGGCCATTTACATAGGTCATCAGGGATAGGGGTAAATTGAGATTCAGTTATTTTTGATATTGAAGGTTGCGTATTGGCAGGTAAATCACAACTTACATTTTCTGGAAATTCACAATCACTTTGATGCTGATCGTCATAGTCTTCTTTTTCTTGTACACTATAGTTTTCTTCATCCCTCTCGGTACTAGTGCCAGGTCTACTCTGCTCAGTAATCTTGAAAAAATCTGTCATCTTGGGCAATTTCGCTACAGCATCTCGAGCAGTGGCTGCTTCTTTTCTCTTTTGAGCACCACTTTTTGAACGTTTCATTCTATACAATGTCAATAAAATACTTTATCTGCACTCTGCAGTGTATATATATTGTCCCGGTATTTATAGCCAAACAGAATTCCAGACCATTCTATGATTGTTGCGTAACAACGGCATCGTTACGTCAATCGAATATTCAAGATTCTACCAGAAAATCAATCGAAATATTCTAGATTCTGCGAGATAAAATGACGTTGCATTCACTTGTGATGTTACAAGCCAATTTCTTCCTACAGTTTAAATCGGTTGTAAACAAGTCTGCTGAACTGAAAATAGTCACGTAGCCAAAAAGCAATTTCAGACTAACTTGGGCCCCCAAAGTTGGCCTGGGCCCCCCCCAATTGGGGGTTTTGGGGGGCGGCTGCTACGTCTCTGCCTATGGAGCTTCACACGGGATTTGAATTGTGTTCCGTTTATTGTTGACGAACTTGAAACCGTATCCTACAAATAAATTTCAACGCATTAAAACACGAAACAATAAAATAATGAACAATAATTACGGTTGAGTCAGCTTAGATTTAAACGTGGATAAACACAATTGACTTACTGGCAATTCCGGCAGTCACTTTGGTAAATTGGCAATTTCGAATTTCAGTTTGATACTTTACAATCATATTTTACACACTTATTGATTTGTATTAGTAAACAAAGACACATTAGATTAAATCATAATGAAATTTAAGAAACTGAAACTACGTAACACTTGTAATTAAACACTGTTCAACTCAACAAACTAAAAGCTATTTTGAACAAATGCCTTTGAAATAAATTGCAATGGCAGTGCGAATTACAGGAAAGAAGAGCAAAAGGCGAGCTTATCTTCAGACAAGTGATTAATTCAACTGTACAGATAGGTGACCAATTCGTTTACACAAGATTTATAGAGGAAAGTTCGAATCCTGAATAGTGAAAATTTAGTCGAGTTTAATTTGGCGTTTACACTTTGTGTACACTTAATGTCAAGTAAACTAAAAGTTACAAAAATAAAGGCTCTAATTGGGCTTATTACAAATTGGTTTTCGCTCAACGATGAACTTTTACTTAAATTAATACAGTGCCCAAGTGGTTCAAATTTTATAAAACTCCAGCAAAAAATGTCAAAAATTGTCCTTTCTGCCAATTTTACAAAACTTTTTTTGGGTTTTCAATAAAAAATTTTTTTTTCAATAACTAAACCTGCTAGAGAAAAAGAAAAATTTTCTAATTACTTTAGACCTCATTATCACTTGTGTGTTCAAAGTGGAGGTTAGTTAAACAGCTGTTCTTTTCAGCGAAATCACTACTTCACTAATTACCTAGTATTACCACGGCACGGAACAAAGATTTTCATATAGGTAAAGGAAGCTAGCTGTGAACTCTTTTGATCTTTTAAAAACTTTCGCAATTTCCAAACTGTATTCTAGTAAGCGTTTCTAAAGCAGATGTTTACTCGATTTTCTATATAAAGTTGCTGGGCGTATGGCAATAAAAATTACTATAGGCCAACAACAGTACAGCTGGAAGGGTAAGTACAGTAGGAAACTTTAGCCAAAAATGTTTGCTCAAAAATCTATACTTTTTCACATCTTAATATTAGGCATCAAGTTCACATAAACGTTCCAAAATTTTTTGAAAAAATAAGAACGTAAATGTAAATTAAAATTATTTTTGCTTTTGTTGTCGAAAATAAAAGAGAGCAAGACGCAACGGTAGATACAATGCACGAAATATATTTATTTGACACCAAACTTGGCATGTGACCCGGAAAGGAGCGGCTTACCATTGGAGGTAGTCGCACCACAATTTGAGAACCACTGTTTTAGTAGCAACCGTCAAGTTTTCATCTTTAAAATGCCTGTCATTGTGAAATGCTTTTGGTTATTTCGATGGCTCTAATATTTTTTTACCAATTTACAATACCATGATTCACATTTACCTTATGCATGTTACTTCGGATTTATAATCTCTTTTCATTCATTTTCCTATTCTCGGTGTTACCCTTTTCTTTGCCGATTGTTTTTTATACGAGCACTAAGTGAAAGTTTTTAATTGCTTTTTGCAAAATTTTGCCCATTGTTTTACTGTTTGAGCAAAGTTTCAAAGCGAATATGGGTACATCCAAACGACAAAAAGTTAATAAGGTTGCCATAACAGCAGTTTAGGCAAGCATGGTCTACGTTTGAAGTACAATTACCACAACACAATATTGGCAATTGCAACATATGCCAACAAAACAATCGCCGTTGCACTGCTTTTTGATCTGACTAACAGTTGCTCAAGTTAAAGTTCATGCAAGTACGCTGTACGCTTGCAGTATATTTCCCACATAATGACTTTTTCAAATTGCAACATATGCCGGGTGAGGATTTACCTCAGGACGGCGATGAATCTTCTGATATATGTATCACCGGCGGACGGCCAGGACATTCCCCGCCCTGTTGTCTAACCAACCGATTGAAATCAAACAGTAAAATACAAATGGATATATTGAAAGCAAACGATAAATCTTTGAGCAGACCAGCACGGGATTTGACTGAATTTTAATCCTCCGAAAATTTAACGGTAACAAATTCAATATCAAAATAACCAATTCAAATGTTACTTCTTTTTTAATACAGATAATTACTAAACCCCTAAAGCCACGCGTTTTTTGTGTTTAAGTCAGACAAGTGAATAATAATAATAGATAACGTAGTGAAGTGCGATAAACAAAACGTGCAATAAGGCTGTTGCTCGCAGGGCGGCAGTTCGGCTTCCGGCGAACTCAGCCAAATACTGGTTTAAAAAGGGCGTTGGTGTGATAACAATGCCAACAGAACGATTGTTACTGCACTGTTTTTTGATGTGGCAGTAATTTCTTTGCTTTATCTTGGTAGTCCTGTTTTTCTGTGTCAGTCGCAGTTGCAAATGTTCTTCCTCGAGTTTGTATGAAAGGAGTAGTAAGTTATGCAAGAGGCTAGCGATGCACATAGCAAAACTGCAGACAGTGACACTGTTTCGACCTATCAGGTCTCTTCAGTGCAGTTGGTGACCGACAAGAAGCTAGAGGCTTTTAATAAAGCATAGCTTAGACCGCCACACTTGCGGGATCTATACTAGATCCACTTGGTGGAAGGTCTGTCAGTACTTCTAGTAGTAGTAGTAAGTTCTTCCCCTAGTTTTTACAAAAAAATTCTTTTAGCCAATTTTTTCCCCTAAAGTTCACTATGCAGAATCCAAGCATCTGCAGCTGCCAGGTCTAAAGAGTTCTTAACGCAATAAACTCGCCAGTGTCTTGTAACGGTATGTGCAGAATATCTTCTGGTTATTTGATCGACAATGTTTCCTTCATACTTTGTTTCATTGTAGTATTCTACTTTTTGAAAGTTTTTTTGGGTTTTCGCCAATATGAACATCAGGATGTAAAGTAGTTGGAAGCACAACGTTTCATTTCTTTTCCCTGATAAATAGTAAGCGACAACTTTCCGCTTTTGCAAAGTTTGGTTGTACAAAATTCTTCTTTCATATTTAGATGTCGCTGGAAATGTCTCTTCTAATTTTATGCTTTGTCCCCTATAGGCTTGTCCTCTTGCTTTTCAACAGTCTTGCAAGCTTTATTGAAGTAAAGTAATTATCAGTAGTTACATTTTTTTCTTAGGCAAAATATGGCTACGGTAACTTTATTACAACCTGATCAGAAACACGTTTATCTGTTCCACGGAATGCATTTTTTTCGATGCATTTATTGTATTCTTGCTGTCTACCACCACAGCTAACCAGTACTTCTGTTCATATCTATTTGTTTTTGAAGGAACGAACTGAGTAAATGGGCATCTAGCTTTGCTGGGAAAACTTGTTCATCAATCGTAATGAAAACGCCAGGCTTATAAGCTATGCTACTTTCAGTGAATTTTTTCCACACAATTGAAAACAGTACAAACGTATCAGTTTTCAGCCTTTTAGATACATTAAATGTATGATAGAACCAAACAAATTGAAGTAGGCCTATTTTAAAAAATTGATCTTTCGGCATAGCTTTATGGCAAAGAGTAATTCCCCCATTTTTGCTCCAAACTTTATGCACTGCCAAATTGCTTTTTTATGAAGCTCTTCTGGCACAAATAATGGCAATAAAAGTTTCTAAATCTTCAATGCCAAAAGTAAATTTTTCTTTTCCAGCTTGACGAAGAGTGTCGTTCATGGTGCACTTTCTAATGTGCTCACAAATAAAATTGTCAATAATCAAACATCAGGCATTTGCTGAACTCTCAACGTCGATATTTCTACAAACAGAGTAAGTAGGTCCAGGACATTCTCTCAAAATGTTTTGTATTAAACGCCTGCCTGCCGATGAACCAGACACCACTGGAGTCCATTTGATCCCATCACGCCCCTAAAGTATGTTTGATATGCTGGTAATGTTGATTGATGTTTCAGCTATGAATGCGTCGTGTTCGCTTTGTTGATTGACGGCAGATCTAAGTTGTGGATTCTTGTATCACTTGCATTAGCACTTCTTTTTTGGTGCTGCTGTGGCCCTCGGCTACCACCCGTTAACCCAGCAGATGCATCACGACGTGGCCGTTTACCTAACAGCAAAATTTGTAAAAGTAAAAACGCAATTGAACGACTGCAGGCGTGTGTCGTGATATTTTGAAAGTTGGAGAGCGTCGAATTGGTAAACGAATTAATCAACTGCTCTTTGTGATTCTACGATTTGAAAAGAACTACTGTCTTGAACTATGAAAGCGTTCCTTCAACCAATAAAGCGACTTTTGCTCCCGCGCTGCTCCCTTATGAAAATGTTTTTTTCACAGGTTTAAAACCGGAATCAGCATCTGGAGTACGCCCCCAGCAGCAACCATCATTTTGGATAGTGGGCATCGAAACGGCCTTTGCAGCACAGCAATAATCCTGCATTCTGAGCTATCTAGATGTCTAGGTAGTAACAGTCGATGGACAAAATAACTGTTTTATTGCGGCTTACACAGTGTCAGTGGAGTAAGAGCGTCGCCAACATGGGGTGGAAGGTTCCAAGATCGAAATTTGCTAACTAAGGCACTTAATGTACCTCAAATGACATTATCCCTTAAATTATCCCATCTTGCATCTCAACAAACTGGCAGTGCCCTTGCAACGGAAAGTAAAACTTTAATTCTAATCTAAGCAATCAGCAATCCGACGCGATGGCACAGTGATTTGAGAGTCCCCAACCAGTCGGTATTCCTGGGGTTCAATCCCCCTGTCGAGTCAAACCAAAAAACTTTAAAAAATGGTTCCACAGCTTCCCTACTTGGCGCTCCGAATTTAGGGGAGGTTGAGTTCGCTTGATGTATCCTTGGGCAAGGCACTTAACGGGACGCCCCCACCTTTATGTGGAAGACAGGTGGCCCAGACAACTCGGAAATGGCAACTCACAAGCGAGTGCGGACGTTATGTCCAAAATATAGCAATACAATTCGCTTTCCCGTGAATGGAGGATAAACATGGCAAATAAAATAAAAAAATAAAAAATTGTACCGCCCATTTCTTCAGAACAACCATCAGGTTTGCTCTCTGAAGAACTTGAAGGAGAAACAAAATTCCCATCAGCTTTGCCTTTAACAAAAAATTATTTTCATCACTAGAGGTATCACTTGGTGTGTCTTGAAATCTTGCTAGCACTTCTTCTTGGCAGGAGTGTTTTCTTAGATTCACATCACCTGCTTTTCAAGAGATACTCAATTTTGCACAGTACTCATCTGTGCTTCACTGCTTCTGCTACTAGAATTTTATCAATCCGTAACATACCGCTGCATTCTCTCATTTACACTAATCAGTGTTAATGTTGTCTTCGCTTTGTGTGATAAAAATAAAGACTGAATCTGAGATAATTGGTACTAGTTCGGTAAACAGCAGAAATAAACAAGAAACTTGCTAATTGTCACCTTTTAGATGGAAATAGATAAGAGTATTCAAACTAACTCTTTTGGGCATTGTCACGAATAAGGAAATTTGTCTTGTAAGAATAGTTTTCATATATATGTAAAGTGCTGTATCAATTGTTCGCTCGGCTGCTGATTGAAAAAAAGACCTTTTTTCCTCGCAATTGGATTTGCTGTAAGTAGGCGTTTATTACGTCACAATCGTTTATGACATAATAAAATTCCAGATTGATCTAGTGAATCTAGATTCTTGGAAGAATTTCGTTGACCAATTACATAACTTAGTAATGCTTTTTTTCTTTTTCACGTGATTTTGTTCTAGCGACCTCTGGATTGTTTTTTTGATTTATATACAAGGCGACGAGATTTTTTAGTAGAAGAGTAGTAGTAGTAGTTAGAGTGTAGAGAAACGTTGTAGAGGGAAGAGAGAGATTGATTGACGGAGTAAAGAAGGGTTTTTGTTGTTTTGTGATAATTTATTGTGGATTCTGTGGACGTGGCAAATATTGAACAGTTATTGGTGAAATTGGTTTTGGCGGTTTTCTGATTGTGTAGTAAAGTGATTAGTTCTGAGATCGTCGAGCGAAGAAGCTTGAAGTCGTGAAGTATTATTTCTGTGAATACAATATTCTGTTCTTAACGTGGTTTAAAGGTGTTTTTAGTGGAAGCCAATCTTTTCCAAGTTTTATTAAGTTGCAGTCAGACCTAATTATCCGAGCGATTATCATTCTTCTTCAAGTGTCATGGCTGAGGCCAGCCCTCAACAGCTTCCCTGCATTTGTTCCTCCAGCCGTCTCGATCGTTCACGGACCGCAGTAACTCTTCAGTCTATCCACCCAACACGTCCTTCAATTGATCCATAAATTTCAGGCGTTGTCGTCCTCGTGCGCGATTATCATACGTCGCCTCAATTTTAAAAGAAATTTAAGATTGAGTTAAAATTTTTAATTTTACAAACTTGGGCATTTTTAAAAATTTGATTCCAAGTGATAAGAATTTAGAAGTTGAAAAAGTCATGAATATCTACAAATGATTTTACGTATTCGATAAAACAAATCGGCAGATAGATATTTTTATATTGTTAGTGTCTCATTGCTTGAGGTAAAACTGAATCCGGTTAAAGCTGTCTAAGTATAAATAAAAACAATTAGCCAGTTTAATGCTATTCTCAAACAACAATATGAAACTGTGGGCAAAAATTGACTTTATTTGATCTTGGGGTTATGTTTACTTATTGATTTATAAAACGATTTTTCTAAATTTTTATAGAAATTCCATCTATAAAAAGAAAAGAATTGATCTAACTCAAGGCATTTGTAAACACCCAGTATATGGATGTACCAATATAGCTGATTATGGAGTATCTGATTCATCAAAAAAAGCGGCGTGGGGCGCAGGTTTGTTTAACATTGTCAAGGAAGACCCGTCTTGAAATGTTAAAGAACCTTGCTTTATTGTGTGCATGAAAAAATAATCTAAAATGTAAAGTGTCAGAGACGGACGCCGAAGAAATTGATCAATTCATTGGAATTCTGCTCTATACAGGCATATTCCTTCCCCAATACAAAATATACTACAATCCAAATTTCAGACTGCTCTTTATTTCTAAAGCTCTCAAAGGAGGTGTAAACTGATTTGAAGATATAAAAAGATTTTTTATATTTAATGACAACAGCCTGACAAAATATTTTAGTTCTTCTTCACCTGGCAAACTGTTCAAAATTTGGCAATAATACAGTAGATTTGTGGAACAAAAATGCAAAGATTTAGAACCAGAAAAATACAGTGTAGGAAATGAGCAAAAAATCCCAGCCAAATCCTGTTCTTCTATCAAAGAGTATATGCAAAAAAACAAACAAATGAGTCTATAAAGTATACACGAGATGGGCTGTTTTAGACATGATAATATCATGTAACAATATTTTATATTATAAAATTTTGAAATTTGCTCAAGCAAAAAGCGAATGTTTGGGCACCAACCCCTTTTAGGTGTTATTGGAGATTTTGCGCAAATTTGCCTAGGCACTAACGCAATGGAGCAGGGGTCTTCAAACTTTTCCCACGGAGGGCCACATTGCTGAAATTGTAAAGCTTCGGTGGTCAAAAAGAAGCAAATGTTGCTATTAAGTAACGGTTGATAACTTCGGAGCTTGTGTTATGTTGCCAGAAAAAGTGGTGGTCTCAAAAAAAGTTTATGACCTTTCTCTCTGTCACCTGTAATGCTAGTCGCGATTAATAAGAATAAGTTCAAGTGGCTCACTCTGAAAAACACTGCGCTATTTATTTATTTTGCAATTATGAAAAGGATTTCGCGGGCCGGATTTAATTTGGTGGATTTAACCCTATTCGGCCCAAGAGATTTGCGTCGTGCTAGGTCCAACGTGGGGTAGTTTTTGCCCCGAAAGTTTAAAGCATTATATCTTTTGAACTACATCACGTAGAAAAACGATTGAACCTGCAAACGGAAGAAGATTTCATGTTATTTTGTATTTGTGTTTAACATGTTTCTGAAATTATTGCTTGTAGAAGAGAAAACAATTAATCTGAAGGCAAGTCAAATTTTGATAGTTGCCGTTGGTTCTCATTTAAAAGAAACAAATATTTCTCATTCACTTCTCCACTCCTGACAGCAAGACAAATTGACTACTTTAGGCCAGTTGCGCTTGGCTGATCAAGTAATGTCAGCAAACTCTTGTAACCTGTGAAGTCCAAGAATAGATCGCCGCTAAACAAATTATAACATTTTAGTAAGCATCTTTAACATCATTTGCTGGTATAACAGCTACGAAAGTTCAAATTTCGACCCCGGCAGTACCAATTTTTTAGAACTAAGTTTAATGTCTTTTTCACACAAAAGCGTTTTGTTGTCAAGAAACGGATTTGAGGCAATTTACATAACACCACAAAAGGCGAGAAAATTCCCTCGCTTGTTTGAAGTCAACAACATGAAACTGGTGTGTTCAGCTATTTCAAAATTCCTTTCGAGTTATTGTTCGCCTGCCTACATTTGCCTCTACCCCCTGGCTGATATCATTAAGATATAGTTTATGAAACCGTTTCTATATTACAATGAGTATGATGTAGATTTCACAGCTTCTATTACGATGTGTATTACATAGGCTTTGCATAATAATATGGCCAACTGCACTAAGGTCATGCGTGAATAATCCTTCTTTATAGTGTTTGTATTTATTTAATGAATACAACAAAGTAAAACAAGATTGAGGTTGGAGACAAAATAATTTACCTTGTTTGATGATTAGACCAATACTAACTTTCTTCACTACAGAAATTATGAGTAAACTATAGTAACTGCTTTAAATATGACTTTTCTGCAGGAATTAAACTTCTGTGTACACATTTGTAATTGCAATCCCCTCAACCAAATAACCATTTTATTGCAGACATCTCGATAGGAACTACTGTTGTTTTTTGTCAATGCGAATAGCAAATAATGCTGAAAAAGTTACCCGTGCTGTGAACACTTCTAATGAACACGCAATAGTATCAAAAATTGTAGCTGACTTATATATTAGTCGGATGCAATGGCTAAACGCCCCAAAGTGCCAGTGCAATGAGCCAGAACAAGCAACGATATAACTACAAATTTGAGACAAAAGGCTTTACTTCCAGTTATCAGCTTGAATTTGTCCCCACTGATTTGTCGACAGTGAGGAAATATAATATTCGGAAAGACCACTACGCGTGTGGGTTCCAAGCCAAAGTCGTCGTTATACTTTATAATGCAGTTTAGAGTAGAAAATAACTTCCATTAATTTTGCCGTAAGTCATTTGACGGCAATGCCCTGCACTAACGTTCGCAGCCAAAACGACCAGACATAGCTCGAGCTCCATCAGTGCATAAACCAACGCAGTATTTCCACTCGAAGTTTTTTTTCAGAAAAAAATTGTTAAGTACTGCAAACAATTCATGTGCTTTGCAATTTGTTAAAATGGGCTTACAAAAGAGTGAATCTTTAACGATGTTGTCGTCGTTATCAATAAAGCGTACGTAAGAAGTCAAATAAGCATTTTTATCACTGGTACTGGTTGTTGCCTCATCTAATGGTAAGCTGAACTCATTTCCACGCATTTTTGCTACCAGCTGATCACTAATATCCGAAACTTTATCGATCTTCCAACAAATGATATTGTTTGAGAGTAGAACAGCTTTTAGTTTTTGAGCTGATTCTCCAATCATTGTCGGGATTAAGTCAAGAGCAGCAGGAAGCACGAGTTCTTCCGCAATAGTATGCGGTTTTTTACGTTTCGCGATTCTGTACGCAACTTTAAAAGACGCAAGCTGTGCCTTGGCAGGTGTGTGCAAAAAATTTGAAAATAAGGCCGACTGCTTATTCATTTCTAATAGCCTATCGAGCGAATAATTGGCGTGGTTTTCCAGATAAATTGTTGTGGTTTGTTGTTAAGTGGCGTTTTAGGTTACCAGGTAGCATACATTTCGCAGCAAAAACTTTCCAACAAATAACACATTGCGGATGCTTGTTACTACGGATAGTGTTATTTTCCACAATCGTATGGTTGCTATAAAAAATATTAACAAGCTGTAAAATTGTAATAAGTTGTTTACAACTTTCGCACTGCAATTATTAAGCCGCTAACAAGCTACTGCTAACCACGCACTGTAGTTTTTTGTAAAGAAAGCAGCGAATATATCGCCTTTTCTTATAATACGGTATATGATCCACTAACAGTACATTACAGTAGAGGTCACCAAACAGCAGTTAGGCTGCTAGTGTCCCACTCTGTCCTTTTGTCAAGGAAATAGCCCTGTCTAGGCAGGCGACACGGACAGTGAAAGCAAACAGATAATTTTACGCAAGCTTGAGCCAGGCAGTTCTTTTCTCATCCAGGTAGTTCCAAGGTGAATTTAGAAATCCATAAACATTATAAAGAAAATTCAACCAATCTTAGCAACATGAGCGCTGATTCGACAAATCCTTAGTGGAAAAGAAAACTGTATTAAAATGGAAAGCTTTTAATGCAGTGAAAACTATTGATACATAATAATATTATGAAAATGGAATTTTAATTAAAATGGAAAGCTTTTAATACATAATACAGTGTAATATTAAAATGGAATTTTAATCAAAATGGAAAGCTTAATTAATTTTAATTAAAATGGAAAGCTTTTAACACCAACATCCGGGAAAGAATTGAGAATAGAATGAAATTACAATTTTCCATAATCAAATAGAATACGCAGAAAAGCGCTATCTTTCTGAATTATCTTCTCAAAGGTAGACAAAAATGTTCGCCAAATTTTTACTTCACTCAGGTTAATGAAATTGAACGGGCAGTTGTTACCCAATATATTGCATTGTGACGTGCTACGTAATCTGTTTGTGAGCAACTCTTCCGGATTGTATTTTTTCATTTTAGAATTTCGAGGTACAGAGCGGACTTGACAGCGACAAATGCAGCAACTTTCGAATGCTTTCGCGGCGCCCAGTTTGAGAACCGCTGCTGTACATATTTACACGAAGGCATTTATTTATTGAAGCATCGCACAGAACGAGTTTCCGAATATTTGACAATTCGTTGCTGCGTGACCTTTTTCCCAAAAACTACAAAAAAATAACCATACTTTTATATCTGTCTAGCTGCGCGGTAGAAACAGAATCCGTAACAACACACTGTTATGGAATTACAATTATGTATGACAAAGATTTACTCTAAAGTTAGCAATGCGATGGAAAAGTGATATTGCTCATCACTCACCAACAGTCACTTTGCTTGCGATAATACAATTCAAGAACAAATGCGTTGTCTGTTGGCAAAAAACGCGTTTCCTTTATTTTCTCAAGTCACAGCCAGGCAATAAGTTGCTTTCTTTAGGGAATGTACAGGGTGGCTCAAAAGTAGGTATACACTTATTAAAAGTAGGGTTTAGGTCCAAAAGTAGGTTTGTAGTTCTCATGTAGGCACTTTAAACCTCTAGAATGATAGTTATATCTTAGACGGAAACTGTTTAATCTCTTAAGTGCTCAAAATGTCCTCCGCCAACATTGCCACATTTACACCTGTTCAAAACACTCTGACACACAGTGCGGCACTAATTTCGATCTTCATCAACTTCTCTGAATGCGTCATAAATGTAATCTTTTAATTCATTTACTGTTTTGGGATTCTTTTTATACACCTTGTTTCTTACAACACCCCAAAAAAAGAAATCCATTGGTGTCAGGTAAGTGAGCGCGGTAGCCATTCACTGCTACCCCTTCTTCCGAACCAACGGTGTGGAAGGACTTCGTTAAGATAATCTCTTACTCTTAACGCCTAATGTGGAGGTGCTCCATCTTGCTGAAAGAAGAGTTCATCGAAATCAGGTTTGGTTTGGAGTTGTGGCACTACCACTTCACGAAGAATTTCCAAATAATTCTCTCCATTAACTGTATACCTACTTTTGGGCCACATAAAGTGCACTGCTGGTAATTTCAAAGCGCATAAAAAATAGTTTAACAACTGTATACCTACTTTTGGGCCACCCTGTACATCATATATATGGCAATTGATCCTACGTAGTTTTTCGTGAACTTTGGTTACTTCTTGTTTAAGACTTGCCCGCTTCGCTCTCAGGCTGCTACGACGAGCGCAGAGTGAGGTTACTATCTCTTTTATCTTTCAGCTATATGTGTGCATATTTTAGCAGTCATGTGCATAAATTTGCTAATAACTTTCAATCTACAACCAACAGTCAACTCAGATTTTGTCAAAAACAAATTGAATTATTTTTAGGAAAAGTCATGAAATCTTGATATTGTGGGGTCATTGTGAACAAAACTGTACTTAGGAGGAAATTGCTCGGGCAATTATTGCCCCGCTTGGGCCGAATAGGGTTAATCCGGAATTGATTTGGAAGCGTTGGTGGCCCGGATGCAGCCCGCGGGCCGTCGTTTGGAGACCCCTGCTGTAAAATATTCTTCGATAATTCCTGCATTTTAATGTTTTTTATGCAAGTGCTGCAAAACCATGGAATCATGTCATTGGTAAAGATACGTCAAATCCAAATGGCAGGTGCTCAAAAACTGCTTGAAACTGAAAAAGAGCTCAAGAAAATAGGTAGGGGGTCTTCCCATTGAAGCATCGACATTAATTCCAATGCTGCTGACATTAAGTAACAAGACAGCAGCACTATATAACTGAGTTCTACGTTTGTTGATAGTCATACGGGAAAGAGTTGAAAAGATGTTCAGCTAAATAGTGCGCTTTTATTGCGATAACTTGTCCTGAAAATGCCCATCAGAAAAAAGCATGTACATCAGATTCATTGGGGTGTAAACTTGAATGACATGCTGCAGTTGCTTTGCCGCATAAAACTGAGAAGCAAAAAATGGTATATGCACAATTTTTTCTTACTTCGTAAAAATTTCGGTTTCAAATGAATGGTTTCTTTGAATAAGACATTTGAAGCAAGTGTGGCCTCAACCAAACTATATCAGTTTATTACAATTCAATCAGAAATTGCCAGAGTCTTGACTTGGGCTGGAAAGTGACCTAGCGCTTTAGTAGCCTCTTAGGAGGTCGTTCTTTTGCTTTTATAAAATCAGCGAAGAAACCAAAGCTACTTTAGCTGTTGTAATTCCATCAGATAATGAGAGGTATGACTGACTCGCACATTTTTCCATCTATGATGAAGAGCAACCGGGATGCTGACATTGTTTATGGGATTACATTCATGTACAGTATATCGAATGCAAAGTATCTCTTTGCTTTATAAAAACTTAAAGCGGTTTTTTGCGCTTTCACTGTCCATCAATGCCTGAAATTGCATGATATTTTATTGTATTTTGTTTTTGAAATAACCTTAAACTTTGTTTTTCAAAATATCTATTAATTTTGCTTTCATTGTCACTTCCACTTGGTGTGTACTTTTGTTTCTATGATATTTTTTGTTAATAAATTCCTTATTGTTAAATTTACACGTCTAAGTTTTATATGCAATGTTCTGAGTTTTAAACCCGCGGTCTTTTCATACAAGTCTGACACTCAGTTCATCATGTCGTGCTGCTAGTAATAACAATTTGAGCCTTTTTGACGCGAGCATTCCAAAATTTACGTGTGCTTGATTCGAAGACCAAGTCAAAAAAATGTATCTGAACTAGTAAAATGGAGAATTTACAACTGGAAAAACGGTCGAAATATTTGTGTGAAATAACTGTCGGAAGAATTGTATAAAATAATTGTTGGAGATTGCCACTATTGTTTTGAATTACAAGTTACTGAACGATCTGTATATATTTTGGATCAGTTCCGTCATAGGCCGGTAAGCTCAATTGTAATACTTGTATTTTGTTACCTATTTATGCCGCTGGTTTTTCTTTACATCGATTGTTTAATATCTAAATTATTAATTCGAAATTTGACAATAACTTGTGTTATAACTGAACCTGTAATCTGATCCCGTTTTTGTGTATATGGAATTCAAGCATAACTTGTGTGTAATTGAACCCGTAGTCTGGTCTCGTTTTGTGTATGTGATATTCGAGCATAACTTGTGTTGTAATCGAACCTACATTCTGATCTCACTTGTGTGTGCTTCATTTGGTAATTTATCTCCGTGTTACAGATAACCCTACTTCTTACGCTCCGCCACGTCAACAACAACTTCAATACAGTAAAATTTTATAACATTGGCTGGAAGTGTGACATTTTGGAGTGCGCGTAAAATTCGACTATGCATCTGCCTCAGCAGCCTCAGTGTTCCAAAGATTGATTTCATAGGCTGCTACATTATTTACGTTACATTATTTTATGTGTGGTTATTGTACTTTGATACATATTACCAAATTCGGGCATTAAAAATATCATTTTAAACAAGCGTTTATTATATTCATTAATTCATGATTTTATTCACAAACAACATTTCAAAAACCTATCAAAATATTAAAATTTGTCAAAATTTTAAATTTCACCAACAATAAAAAACTAACTGAATCACAAATCTACCTTCCAATCTTTTTCCAATCCAAATTCAAAATTTGTGAAACTTCGGACTAACCACGCAACGTGCGCTGAATTACTATCTGTGGGTGGGTATTATAGTACCTTACAGTTTATAAAAGCTTTCAGTGCCAGCAGTAAATTTAAATATTCTCCAGTTTACACCTTACACCACATGCGAACTTGGTTTTACCCTATTATCTTTTTTGTGCGAAGCAACAAGTAGGGAGGTTGTGAATACCGTTTTTCAATCATGGTTGTGACATGTTTTAAAATTAGGTGGAGAGTCGCTACCTCACAAAAATCAGTTCTCCAACATAATACCAATCTCCGAGAAAAGCATTCTTTTTGAGAAGAACAAAATATAAAAATATAGCTGGTAGTATATTGATTTCCGCAAAAAAAGTTTGTTGTTTAATTTTATGCATGGAATTAGAGCGTCAAAGGCTCATACAAATTGTGAACTGCTGGCCTATTACATGTACACTACCTTTCACTTCATAGAACATCTTGCGTTGACACGGGTACAAAATACACGCATACCGTATTTGCTGCGATCTAAGCCGCATATGATAGCGTTTTAAAAAGTAGAAACCGGCTGTTTTATTTCAAGCTGCTTGTAATGATTTTGACACGTTCCGTGTGTATCATGACTATCTTCATTATAGCTGGATGCTTTGTCATTACGGTTTACGCAAAAATAACCATTTTTGCAGCTAATCACAGAGCCATAGTTTTATTTTGTCCTTCGTGAAACTGCTGTAATTATTTAGCACGAGCGTCTCAATATTGTTGAACGTAAGAATGAGCGCCAGAAAAAATACAATTTAAGCCTCTCTTGATTATACAAGCCGTTCTTGAACGCGAGCGGCAAAAAAAATGAACACATTTGCCACGGCTCGCATATCGAAAAATGCGGCAATGCATCTAAAGCATTGCCGTCAAGCAAAAGAAAATGTCAAAATGTATTTCTAAGAAGGCAATACGTAAAATAGAAAGCTGAATCTAAACATGCGGATATCAGTGAGCTCTTTAATGATTATGAAGCAACATAAATAAGCCAAACGATTTGAGTTAATTAAAATAGAGATCGACGCGATGTTGTAGTGGTTAGAGCGTCCGCTTCGCAGTCGGTAGACTTAGGGTTCATTCCCCTTGTCAAGTCATACCAAAAGACTTTAAAAAATGGTATTCACAGCTTCCCTGCTTGGCGCTCAGCATTTAGTGGAGGTTGTGGAGAACAAGCCGGCAAGTTCGCTTGTTGTGTCCTTGGGCAAGACACTTAACCGGGACACCCCCACCTTTATGTGGAAGACAGGTAGCCCAGTTTTCCCTCTGAAGAGAGGGTTGGTGGCAGGAAGGACATCCGACCGTAAAACAAATGCCATGTCATAAAAATGCAGATATCTGCTGTGGCCACCCATAATCGGGAATAAGCCGAAAGAAAAAGAAGAAGATGATAAAGATCATCAAATCTAAAAAAGACACAAAATTCAACAAAATATCAAGTAGATTTAGGCACACAGGTAACACAATGATTTTCGACAATAGAAGCTGTAATTTTAACTTTTATGAAACTTTTCCACTTCTGGTTAAACCACAAGTTCGAAAAGTAGCCTTGAGAAAAACACAACAACTAACATTTTTACGTAGCTTTACAATACATGTCTGAAACTACTCCTTTTAGTCCTAACTTAGTAATCTTCTAAGATGAAAGCACGATTGCAACCTTATTCGATGATTATTGCACTTCATAAAAAATGATTCTAAATTTACCCTTCAGTTCTGCGTTTACAAAGTTCGATTTCGACAAAACGATTAGTACTTTCAATTCCAAATTACTTTAAAGACGTATTATAAGTCTATATCTGGATTTTTCGGTAAATAGGTTGTCGACTAATGTGATTTCTACAATTTACTAAATGATCGACGAGTCCGCAATAGACTACTTTCGAGTTCAGGGATTCTTATTTTTTGTGTTCGAGTTTAGCAAAACAATCAAGTTTTATCGACTTCATAGCTCTTTATCTAAATAACCAAAATGTAACAAAAAATTAATTTATCGAAGAAGAAACTGATAAATAGTCTCTCAAAAAAAATATAAAAGTTTGACCTTGTTATTTGATAACTTTTAGTTTAATAAAGTTGTCTTTGGAATTCTTTGGTTTTTAAATCAGGCAAATAAAGAATTTGGTTTCAAAAATTTATCGCAGCTTCTCTGTCTAGTTTATAGAAGTTTGCCAATTTTGGATTCAAAAATCACAGGCGATCCAATGTTTCATGAAACAGTTACTTACCTTTAGCCCAAACCTGCCTATCTCCGTAACCGGTGAGCTATACGTACAAAAACATCAGCGACAAATGGGTAACATAGATACCATTTGCCTCAAAAAAAATTGTTTTGAAACATTGTTTGATCCGGGACAATGACGCTGATGTGCAAAACGAGTATTCTCGTGCAAGAGCGGTTGGTTTCCCATTTAAGATCGTGTTTTTGCGTTGCCAGCGGTTATTTAGGCAGCAGTTGACAATGTAAAACTTTTTGAGCATTCCACATCGGATTTATTTGATCGTAAAGGAGACAGTTTAGAAGATGGAGCAGTGACATAGGAACTAGTGCAGGACCGATCGCTGGTTAGAGGCTCCTTCTTCACGGAAACTCTTGAAAAATGCCGAATCGATTTTGCAATATATTTTCTGGTGTCTTCACGTCTCGCTACAGTGAGTAAAAAGATGGAAAAACCCTACAAGAAATTTTGTAAAATAATATTGACTGCTCATGGATTGGTAAAAAGATGCCAATCTGGCAAATAGATAAGTATCCAAAAGATAAATCTGGTCTGTTAGTTGCTGGGGGATATCCAAATTTTTAACACCGGATGCGCATTTTAGGCGAATACGCAAAAATAAACAAGTAGTTTTTTCTCAATTTTCAGCTTGTCCCAAGAATTTTTGGAACTGTATTACAAGATCTTTTCTCAAGTAATATGACAAGGGGCGGCCGCTTGCTCTCACCCAACTGTATCGACAATGATCGCAATCGGGAGATCATGAACCTAATATCTCAAGGGTCTTTGGTTGCTTTATTTCGAAAAATTGCTCGAGAAATATTTCCCTGCATGATGGTAATTCTTGTGGTGAAAAGACGCTATGTCAAAAGTACTGCTAGTTCCGAGGCAAGTCTGAAAAATGGTTGTTCTTTCAGCGATTAAAAGATCAAGACAAAAAATTCAAAACGTGCCCCGCTAGGTGTCACTCACGTTCTACATAAAACATTCTAGTCGATAGCACCGATAGCATACCTGTAACGTTGCAAAGATAGCAAAGAACCAGTTTACTATTTCATAAAGGGTATCATTTGTTGCTACGAGTAAAAAGTATCCGAAAATCCAAGTCAATCCCATCACACTGGTCATGGTAATGGCAACTAGATACAGATCTTTCGTAGAGCGCTTGGAGTTGGAATTTAAATGCTAAAAAACGGGTGAAAATGTTAAAAAGAGCAATGAGCTAAATACAGACACTTTCAAATGTTTCTCTGAAAATCAGATATAACTTTTAATTAAAAGCTGTCAAACCGTTGCGAAACACGTTTCAACGCACTATTACAAGGAAAAGAGGTCGACGGAAAATGGAGATAACGAAACGAATGCGGAATAATTCATTGTGTTTCATTATACGTCAAAAAGTTTCCCAGCAAAGTGGATCGCTATTGGAAAATAGTCAAAAGTTGCTTTTTAAGATACGCTTTGTGTTGGGTAATTAGGTTCAAGCTGTTTTTACGTTTTTTACTTCTATACTTTGAGAATTTTTTACTTTTTATCTCCCTGTAAATAATAAAATATAGTAAACAAATCCATTTTTAACAAAAGAAATTTTGCTATGTGCATCGCTAGCCTCTTGCATTACTAAACTGCATACACTTAATCGTAGTCATCAACTTACAGCTGCAGATTTTTTTCGTAGCTCACGCAGAACAAGAGCAAATACAACAAAGTTGCACAAGAGGATTATTCCAACCGGCAACAAAAAACCATAATAAAGTCCTTCGTTTTGCAGCCAGCAAGCGTTCGTTGCGAAGTACGAGGCAAAAATGGAAGAAAGCTCTAAAAAATGAACACAAAGTGTATCACGATTGCTGTCATGACTCATTAAAAGAGGGTTGGATCTTCAGAAGTGACGTGGTTCAGACTACGTAGAAATCTTTTTGGCGTATACTTTTAACCTGCCATCTTGAGAAAATCTTATATCGGTTATGACATAATATCAAATTTTTCAGATGTACTTGCAGTTACTGGCACCGCTGGTTCTATGCGTTTCTTTTACAAGAAGTGCGACCAAGCAAGGTCAATAATTGCCGCAAATTGCTCTTTCAAAGTTAGCAGTTTCCTAAGTGAATCCTAGGGTACGAAATTGAGTCATAAGACTTTGCAAGGGATGCCTCGTAGATCAAACAGAAATAGCTTTGACCGCAGATTGGAAAAATTCAATATCAAGAAACAGCTTAAGCAAAAAGTTTGGGCAGATCAAAACTTCAAAAAGTTGATCTCCTTAAAAATGGTCTTGAAATTTAAGCATACAAATTTAGAATTAGACTAGAACACCGCAAATATTCAAAGGTTTTTAAAAAGACGAATAGACTAAAATTATTTTGAAACACTGGCCCAAGTGCTCGGGAACGTAACTTATCATGAGGTTTGAACACACCATCACCAATACCTCAAACGGAGCTCCAATGAACTTCGTTCAAGTTACCAAATGTTATTCGTCTGAGCTATAATTTTTAAAGCATTAAGCCGGTTGGGCAGGACATTTATTTTATCAGGGTTTGTCCGGCTTTTACATTTTTCTTTTTCAGGTTTTTGCATAGAAATTCTCATGTGGTTGGGTGTTCATATGGCGTAACACAGTATACGTTGCTATCCGATCACCCGGGTTTGTGCCCGAAGTTCGTACCAAGAGTGTTCTGCTTGTTTTTATCTACAAAAGCAAATACGCATTTGGCACGTACTTTGCGGAGCAAACCGGATCCTCAGACAATGACATATAGGCCTACTGTGTAGTAGCATATGCACAGTTCAGCGGATGAAAGTTTTCAAGTCAAAACGCACAACAGAAAAAAACGTGCAAAACCGGACCAAAGCGTATGTTGCGTACATCCACCTTAACATTACAAAGTAAAGTAGTTTAAACTTTAAGTGTGGCGAGTGGAGGGAGGGGTTTACTACTTTGCCTTTTTAATAACGTAATTAATCTTCATTTTAGTAAGTAAAATGAAGCACGTTTTCTCAAAATTCTAGCAGGACCATTCCTCCAACTTTTTACCTAATTAAATGCAAAGAATAAACTAAAGTTTACGATTTCCAACAGTTTTAATTCTTCGAGCTACTGTTTGAACAAGTGCAAGAATATACCATTGTTTTAATTAACGACTTACCTGGGCTAGGTTCATTTAGACCAACAGTCAAACCAAACGTGAGTACCACTATAATCAAGGGAAGAATATAGCAAAATGAAATAGATTTTACCATGAATTTGCTTTGATGTGGTTTAAATACCTGAAACAAGTAGTAATCAAATAGCTGCTGATTGACATAAAATACTTGTAGTGCTTCTGGTTCTTTTTTTTTGCGGATAAGGTTATGCCATTTTTGCAGTCTTTGTCATTGTTGGGTCGGCACGAAGGGAAGGCTATCGCAGCTCAGCGATCTGTTTGCGGCATAAAAAAGGGTGGAATCTTCTGAAGTGCTTCACCCAAGAACACAGCAAGCGAACTCGCTAGGTATTACTCACCACTATGCATTTCACACTGAGCGCCAAAAAGCTGTAGCTACCGCTTTTAGTATCTTCGGTACAACTCGACAAGGGAATTAAGTACTAGTCTACCGACTTAAAAGCGGATGCTTTAACCACGATACCATCGCGCCGGTTATAGTGCTGGAACAACTAACCACCTAATCGAGTGAACGAAAGCGCAGTTTTACAGGGGTTTCTGGGAAGTGTGTTCAATCCTTGGAAAAACAGTGGTTTATTGACTTCTTTAGAAAACACACTTTACATATTTGTCTGCTTGGTTGAAATGTTCACGTTAGAAATGCAATGTTTCAGCAGTACTGGTACCTTGAAAGCGAGTCTAAAACAAGACACAACAAGTAACCAACAAACGCATTTCTCTTGATCAGAAGTTAGCAAGATGACACAATTGCTTTGCTGGTATAAAGTTGAGGCAATGAGTATAAAGTGTAGTTTTCAAAATAGCTTTGAAAATAGCTGCTTGAGCCCTAAGCTTTTCGTGACGTTCTCATCAATGGTAGTATCGCGTCAAAAGGGAACGTAGGCAATCAAGACGAGCCAATGACAGCGCTAGTATTGCGAAGAGTGCCAAAAAAAGATTTCGCAATAGCAAAAGTTAGAGAAAGCGCAGCAGAAGGCTAAATGCCGCGATTATCGAAAAAGTTTGATAGCGTAAACAAACTGTTTCTGTCTGCATAACACTGGGCGCTGAGTCTTGGTATAAACTGCCTCTAAGAGATTAAGGTGGAAAGAGCTGCATGCTGTGGCGAGGATTGAAAACCGCTTGTTGCAATAGTTTAATGCACATTGATCATTTTCTAAAACATGTTGACCAATGGCAGAGTAACAATCCGGTTTGGTGTCTTTTCGTTTGCACGATCTGTGTGGTTGAGATCAGCGTGAACGGGTCATTTGTTGTCTTTACCATTGCGGAACATGTTGCTTGATGCGATCCTGTAGCTGTTGAGATGTTCGCCCTACGTACCGACTATCACAGTGGCACTTATATTCATATATGACACAACTTTTATAAGTGGTAGTTAGAACATCCTTGCGGGCCACAGGCAGCATGCGCTTTGACGTAAAGATTAACCAGGTGCTGACGGAACCATGGCAGCTTTCCACGGCGGTTTTGACTTCTTTTTCCAAGTTTGTGGATGGCTTACCTATCCAAAGGACCCTCAAGTATACTGCTTTAAAAGCCGACTCGCCGACCTTGCACATTTGTATTGTGATAGATTCACGTGACTTCACAATGCACAAAGAGTGCTTTCGTGCAATCAGTATGTTACGAAAGAATGATGATGTCGTTATCACTGAACCAGAAAAAGGCTCCGCGTTGTTCTTTGAAACAAAAGTGACTACGTCAATAAAATGAACGAGATTCTTGATGATCAATCGAAATTCAAAAGACTTGGTCCGGTCTCCAGCAATGACAACATAGCCAGAATTAAATCGCGCCTTCAGAAGCGGTTGCTTGACTTAGTCACTGCCGATCTTATACCGAAGTGGATGTATGACGCAATACGACCAACTGGATTGCAAAGACCTCGAATGTGTGGTTTGCCGAAAACACACAAAGAAGGCACTCCACTTTGCCATATACTGTCTATGACAGGTTCGTCCCATTATAAACTTGGCAAGTGATTGGCTGGAGCGGTTTTTGTCACGTTGCATTTCAGATTTGTTTACGTTTGCTAAGACCACGCAAAATCTTGACATCGACTCTATGTGTTCTTTTGATGTGGCCAGCTTGTTCATTACCGTTCCCCTTGATAAACCATCAATATCTCTTCAGAGGCACTTTATGACGAATCTGATTTACAACCACTCATTCCAAATGACGTGTTTGTTGAATTTCTGAAGAGCGCTACATCCTCGGTTGAGTTTAGCTTCAATAACACTGTGTACAAGCAAACAGAAGGAGTAGCTATGGGATCACCACTTGGTCCAGCTTTGGCTAACATCTTTGTTGGATATCATGAAGAAAAGTTATTTTCTCAAACGCAGAAGCCTCCATCATACTTCAGATATGTTGACGACACGTTTGCCATCTTCGATCACAAAGCTGTAGCTGAAGAATTCCTGACCAAACTCAACTGCCTTTATCCATCCCTCAAATTCACCTTTGAAAAAGAGAAAGAAAAATGGATACTGCTACAGCGTGAGGTCTACCGACATAAGTCACCTACCAAGATGCAGGGTGAGGTCTATCGCTTGACTCGCACCTATCGAGATGCAAACTGCGTGAGGTTAGGGTTAGGGTTGGGGTTAAAACCACTGCCTAACCCCAACCCTAACCCTAACCCTAACCAATGATTTATTTGTGTCATTCTTAGAAGATGTACGAAGTGGGTATCGTTAGAATAAATTTACATTTGTGTGTGGAATGTATGCGTGGTGTTTGGAATTATTATGGCTATAGTACTAAGTGTGTAGTTATGGAAGGGTGAGGCATAAATAATTCAGTGATAGACCTCACGCTATAGTAGTAACCGGAGGTAGATCTCACGCTATAGTGTGGTAGAATGCGTCGCAAAAAGCTTTTGGGCTCAAGCAGCTATTTTCAAAGCTGCATTAAAATTCTGTACCACAAACAAGACTTTTAGTGCAATTTTCCAGAAGATAACATTGAAAAGGGTCTAAACCAGGGATGCAGAACTTTTTTGCTGTTGGAGGCCTCATTACAGACTTTATTTCAATTTACGGCTGCCACTAAATCAAATTGAGAATTTTTTAGATTATGTAAAGGTTCAGACCTTCTAACAACTTGATCAAAATTTCCAATACTAAACTTGTGCGAAGTTTTTGTTCAAATTGAGTTTTTTCTGTTAATGTAAAGTTAAAGATTGTTTTTGAAGGGATATCAACTTTAAATATATGTACACGGCCGTACAACTTTTCAAGATAGGCTGCATGCGGCCGTACAATTGCAGGCTGTGCATCCATGGTCTAAAGACAAACTGCAATAAAGTTTTACGGCAGTCGGAATTATTGAAATACCACACAAGAACAGAACTTGTTCAACTTAATGAACACTACATGAGCAAAGAGTGTTAAAAAGCTTAAAGTAACTTTTATGATTTTTGAGGCAGAAACCGTACTGACATGCTCATTGTTGCTGACCTACGGTATAGCCCTATCAGTAATTGCAAATTATGCCGATCTATGTGCAATGTTTTGAAAGTCAAAATTTGTGGCCATGGTAAAATGCGTGGCAACTATTTATCATAATGTAGCTATACCTTCACTAGTGACATGTATATCTCATAACTGTAGATTCCCATCCACATCCAAGACACAAGCAAAAAGTAATGGAGAAGGAAGGTGACTGCTGTACAACCAGCAGAGTTTCCAACTGCGTTTGAAACTCCAGACACGAAAACAATATAAAAGAGCAACAAATTAGTGCTGAGATGAAGAATAATTTTCCCAGGACGGAATTTTCGCAATTCTCTGAAACAGATAAATAGCAAGTTATTCAATCTTTATCATAACGTCAAAGAAAAATCTTTTGCGATCATATACACGACACTGCGCGTTTACATCTGCATCGGAGTTATCTGTGCACACAGTGCATTTTGTTACAACCTTTGCAACCAAGTAAAAAAACACCAAAAAAGAGCATATACAGAACAACACGCTAATACAATACACCGATATATATTTCCATAAAAATTTGTATTTGTTTACGATAGCCTTCTAATTTTTCAGTTCCTTGACAAAAATGCAAAACTCAGAAATGTTCTGAATTTGATTTTTAGTGTGATCATTTACTTTTTGAAAGTTTCATTCGTGTAAATATAGTTGCAAAGCACGTTGCATTTATTTTCATTGCATATCTATCCTCTACATTCGTCGAACAGCAACATAGGCGCTGAGCAAGAAAAACTGTACAGACCTGCTTTAGAGTTTCTAAGTTGCAACATTTCATTTGTATTACGTGGTGTTGTTTCAATAATTCACAATTTGTTTGAATCGGCTTAACAGAGGAAATCATTGTAAAACGCCTTTCCCGAGGGAACAACTGTTCAGTCTTCCTGAGAATAAAAATCATTTCCTTTGATCACAATAGCTGTTGTCAACGTTTTATCCCAGCATTCAATGACGTTGCCGCTGTGGATGCAAGCATTAATTTTGTTACTGCTCCGCCTCGGGATTAGCTTCTTATTGTCATGCTCTTGCTGGATAATCTTTCTATCAACAGGCAAGAGGAAAAGACACATCAACAAAAACTGAAAATTGACACCATAGGCAAATCTCCAATTACCTTTGGCATGCGAAAATGACAACAGTGATCAGAAGTCCAATGATTGATAAGCAGCAACCCACTAAACTGACTAGTTCCAACGTGAAATTAGCGGGAACCGTTTTGTAACGCTGTAATCCAAAAAATATAAGTAAGTTTTCCTTGCGACTCTCCATAGTTGTAAGTGAATCTTAGCATTTTTGTTGAATTTACGGCTTTTTCGAAATTTAGTTTAAAAAAAAATCAAAAGTTTATGGGGATGGTTACCCCTAACATTCTTTAAAACATTTTGCTTTCCAAACAAATTACTTGAACACGCATCCAAGCAACAAAAAAGTAAAGAATAAAAAAACTCACGACAAGCAGAGCAAAGTTGGTGAGATGCGAACAATGGCACTCAGGTACCTCGGAGCTCCTATTCAAGACACAACCTTCTCCTGACCAGGCAGAGTTGTTGAAGTCCCAAAACACGCATTCATATATCGTTTCATTGAGCTAAATTGATAGTACTCTAGGTAAAAATAGCAAAACAAGGGCACATCACGAAAGAGGCAAAACCTTACGTCTTTCCTTCTCAAGAAAAAAATCAGTATTCCTGCCAAGTGCCCAAAATCGCGAGAACAGTTTCACCTCTGCGTCCGCATGCGAACATACTTTCCGAGAAGTTTAAGTTTTAGATACTAGCTGGTCTAATAGTGTGACAACTGAAACAGTGGAGTGGGGCTTACCAACGTTAGAAAACAACTTTGTCTACGTAAGGTGTATTATCGGGTATTTACATCATATTTTTTTGCTGAAGTTGTATTTAGTTTTGCTGCAGAGACATTTTCGAGCTCAGGGATGCAAAGAATGGTGTTGCTGTAGAAAGTGTAGAAAAACTAATAAATCAGCGACTCAATGTAAAAGGTTTAGCTTGTGAGCCGTACCAAGCCAAGACGCCACAACTGCATATCCCTCGTTGTTGTTTCCCTTCCGTCAGTAGCTAAGTGCGAAGTCGTTTTCTATCCATTTAAGCGCATTGTGTTTTGTTGTGTTTCAATAACTTGACCGTGTGTGTGTTTGTTTAACTTTTTTTCATTAAATTATGAGGCGCGACATGCACTCTTTGCGGTATAAAGGTCTACACGGCAAACCCAATCAAAATCAGGCTAGGGAAAGCCAACACCTCGCTCACGCGATGGCTGACACTATAATCTGTAGAGCGTAGATGGTCGGACTAATGCTATAAGGGTTTAGCCGTACGCTTTAGCCATGCTGCTTAATATAGTAACAATGCAACAAAGTAATCTGCTGTGTGTGCTGTTTGATTAACATGTCGGTTTATGACTTAGAACAATGTGTTCAATTGCTATTACGTCACTCTTCAAAAGACAGATGAATTACGTCATAGCGCGTGACTGGTTGCAATCGCACCTGTGACAATGATCAAGCGCAAAAACATTGTTCAAAGCGTCAACTACGTAGATATTGCGTACAGGGCTGGCTTTCCCAAATCCATAGCGAAACGTATCCAATAATGGATTGAACTTCAACCTTGCAAGTAAATCGACATTATTGTTTCTTAAATATCAATACAACCTCCCACATGCAGCTGACCGAAAGGCAAGATAGGAAAGTACGTCTTT
The DNA here is from genome assembly GCA_963675345.1 of Trididemnum clinides. NCBI lineage: Eukaryota > Metazoa > Chordata > Ascidiacea > Aplousobranchia > Didemnidae > Trididemnum > Trididemnum clinides. Next base: position 17,067,829 of record OY776302.1, read on the forward strand.
CTGGGCCAGCAATATCTCAGGCGTCGAGAAATACTCAAAACCTAGCATAGGACCGAGTGCAGTCGGTGCTACTATAGCGTGAGGTCTACCGACATAAGTCACCTACCAAGATGCAGGGTGAGGTCTACCGCTTGACTCGCACCTAACGAGATGCAAACCGCGTGAGGTTTGGGTTAGGGTTAAAATCACTGCCTTAACCCTAACCGTAACCATAACCTTAACCCTAACCCTAACCCCAACCCTAACCCTAACCCTAATCCTAACCATAACCATAACCCTAACCAATGATTTATTTGTGTCATTCTTAGAAGATGTACGAAATGTGTATTGTTAGAATAAATTTACCTTTGTGTGTGGAATGTATGTGTGGCGTTTGAAATTATCATAGCTATAGTAGCAAGTGTGTAGCTATAGTGTAGCTATAGAGGGATGAGGGATAAATGATTCAGTGATAGACCTCACGCTATAGTAGCATCGTGTAGTCTTTCTGTTGCTGTAACAAAATCATCAAACCGCAAACGTTGATTTCTCAACAAAACACTTGCCAAAAAACTACACTGAAAGTCAAGTGTTTTATTAAACATAATAGCGTATAGACAAAGCTGCAGGGTTGAAACTAACCTGAAGCTTTGTTCCATTGATAGGCGCCCTTCTGCGATTCATCGATCTATTAAGATTCCGTATTGTAATTGGTTCAGTTAAATTTGCGTTCAATGTTTCGTTTTGTCCAACATCAATAGAAAGAATCTTGAAAACATTCAATTAAGTTGATAAGAGGTTCAATAGTGGAAGGTGGTGGTTTTTTTAGAGAAAGCAACTTTTTCTCCATTTCCCAAAATGTTAAAAATCACAGTCTTTTTGAAATCCAATTATTTATCCATCCCAAGAATTTTTAAACATAGCCTCGGTAATTTTGAACTTTGACTACATGAGCAACTTCTGTAGCTGCGTATGTGCACAAATACAACGTTTGTGAAGCGTGCTTGCGTATGTCGTTGAGATTCTTAATGCACTTCACCCCGGGTACTACTTGTGATTCGTAAAGCGAAGTTAAAAACAATTATTTTAACATGCATCAAGCGGAAGTTGCAGCCTGTCATTATAAGTAATGTGATACCGAATCATATCAAATAAAATCAGAACTGCACGGACCCAGTGTACTTAAGCTGTTAACAATGAAACCTTATAATAGCCAAGCTCTTTTTTGTTGTCGAGTTCAACATTTTTTTACTGTGGCTACCGGAAAATTTTTTGGCGGTTGCACATGAAACACGTTTATTTACAGATCCAATTCGAAATTTCCAACGTTTCTAATACAGCTCATTTTTATGCTAAGCAGTTCAAGCAGGCTAGAGAACTTCTTGTAAATGTTTTTTTAAGGAGCATGAAGACATTGCAAGGTTTGAACCAAATTGCCAATTTCGAATGCGTGTTAATTAAAAAAATCTTACATTTAAAACAGTTTCATTCGATGGAAACAAAGTTTGGTCCTTGTAGTACACAAATACAGCCCGAATTTTTGACCTCACGTTTGTACTCCCGAGGTGTTTTCTCGCGTTTTCCAAGACACTGTGGGGAATGAAAACCGAGACAGGAGCCTTGTCATTCTCATTTTCTAATTTGGGAGAATAAGTCACGTTGACGTTTCGATCAAAATCTTGAGCCTGATAAATAACAATTAATTGATTTTATATCCATTTTACGTCATCACATATTCGTTCAGTAACCCTATAAAACTGGGAAATTTAAGTTACTTGCAATATATCATTGTTGAGTTTCTATATCCTTGTCAAGCGACTTCAGAACTTTGTTCATTTACATCCTCGTGCGCTCGTTTAAGGCACTTTTTGATAAATTTTTATGTTTTGTGGTAGAAACTGTAATTCAAATTCAGCCTACGTGCCAGTAGCGCTGTCAATTCTGAAATCGGGTGCGCATGCAAGTCGTTTTATGCAAATCGGAAAAACTTTTCAGTCATTCATTTGCGCGTTTGAGATCATCATCTGTTTGGGGCTTTTAGTCAGACTTAACCATAACAACGTGTGCGCCGCTCTACACCAGCCTTGCTTTCTTAGTAAAGATGGAGAAATTCCGTTCATTGTATTTCCAAGTGCACAACCGATGAACTTGCAGAGTTTTTCTAAATCGTCCCTGTAATGCTGAGCAACAAACAGGAAGTATCACTTTAAAGTGATTTTGCTCTGACCCAATCGTGATTTAAACTGGCAACCTACTGCATCCAAGGCGGACACTGTAACCGCTGCACTATCAAGGCAGTATTTAAGGGTATAGAGAGCAGAGAGGCATGTCTTTTTTTTATTTGTCATATTTATTCCCCATTTACGAGAAAGCGAATTGTATCGCTATATTTTGGACAGGACGACCGCACTCGCTTTGGAGTTTCCAGTTCCGAGCTGTCTGGGCCACCCGTCTTCCACACAAATGTGGAGGCGTCCCGTTAAGTGTCTTGCCCAAGGACATAACAAGCAAACTCTCCGGCTTGTTCTCTAAAACCTCCCCTAAATGCCGAGCGCCAAGCAGGGAAGCTGTGAATACGATTTTTTACAGTCTTTTGGTATGACTCGACAAGGGGATGGAACCCCAGGACTGCGAAGACCTGGGGTTCAGTCTTAACTGATTTTGGTCTTAGTTTCAGTCTTATTTGATTTTAGCATACTTACTTCCATAGTTATAGTGTCAGTTGTCATGCTCCAAAACGTCTGCTCTTTTCGAAACTTTGAAAGCAAGCAAAGAGATGGCAGAAGCTTTAACGTGTTTTGTTTTAAATCGGAAAGAGAGAAACTTGTGTTAAGCTTTGATTTTTGTGATTCGCATCTCTCCAAGCGCCGGGGCACTTCTTCAAGCATCGTAAACATGTAAGGTAGAGTGCTAAAGGACAAAATCTAAAACAACACAATGTTCTCATATTTGGATTGGAATTCGATAAGCTTAGGAAAGGCTTTTAGTGAAGACATACATGCAGTTGGAAAATAAACGAAACTTAAAGGCCCACACGAAACTGTTTAGTAAGCAACACAATGAAAAAGTTTCTGCTTTTTTTCTTTCTGATGGTCAGTGACTTTCTTTAAAAACTTGGTGCAACAATCAGTGTAAATTTGCATGTCACGTGTTCCCAACTGCTAAAAGTGGATTCAAAGCTGCAAACAATGATTATTTATAGAAAGAGATTTCAAATCTTGAAAACTATTTTACAGTTAAAACACTTGTAGATCATTATGGTTGTACAGTAGATTAAAAACTCTGATCTAAACTTAATTTGGAGTGGTCAGTACTTGCTACACAACTTGTTTATGTCTAAATAACTGTAACCAAACAGCGATAAATGATGGTGGAGTGCTAATTTTTGAACAAAACATAGCTAAAGTCACTCGAGCAAGGTCTGAATCCTATGATTTACATTAGGCTGCTGAACCAGGTTGGAAAAAAAGCAATTTAAAACAAAATCGTTTTACCTCTATTTTATCAGCTCGTGCATATTTCTCTGCCTTTTCCAGCGCATCGATAATATTGGGAACGCTACAATTCATTGAATTCTCTGTTGTGTAATAAACTTGTGGAATAATTGTGTCAAAATTCTGAATGAATACAGACTTATTTTGGGTCTGAAAAAAAAATTGTTGTACGTATAAATCTTTGCAATTGGTTGCTGTTGTTTTTGGTTGGAATGAAGATGCCGCACAAGACATATAATCAGGCTCGCATCGCGAATTCAATACGGGTAAAGGAAAACGACATTTTACCTCGTATTTTGAACCACTCTTCGAGGAAAATTGCCTAATATTAGTTCGGTCAACTACAAGGCAGACTGCCATTGATAGCTGTCCAATGGTAACCTTTTTCGATTCGTTTAAACACTAGCCTGTAATTGGTTGACTACGTGGGCGAGCGCGACATTCTCGCTGCTACAATACCGGTCGCTGGAGTTCTGCTTTGTTACTTTTTTTTTTGGTAAAGACCGTTTGCGACAATTCCTCGTGCTTTCTCGCAGTATTTTTTGTTGAAACATACCGACGACAACTCCACAGCAGATGTGAAAAGTTGTTTTAAGGATATTTTACTACCTTAACGATTTTCTACGTTATTAGAAAAAAATAAATTGTTTATTATTAAAAATATTGAAACCCAATCAAATCTTTTTTGTCACACATTTTTATCCACCGATCACGAGGAATTTTTTGTCGGTTTTAAGAAACCATCGTTGTGTTTTGGTCCGCTTTTGAGATGCCAGTACTGCTGACACAATAGATTTTCAAAACAAACTCAGACAGTTGCCGTAAAATGTCTTTGCCAAGTGTATCACCCGTAGTCATCGTGAGGTCCTATTTCATGATTATCGTCGCCACTAACTGTGCTCAATCAAGCCACCCGTTGATTGATCCAGAAATATTTTTGCCGCTTCAAGTAAAACATTTAGTTTGCCATCTTTTTCTAAGATAAACTACATTCTACGCCGTCCTCAGAGGAGTTGTTCTAATCCCCTCCCAACCCATCAATTCGAAAAGACAAACTGTTTGTCATATATCTGTGAAAGCCTAGATCCAGCTTCTAGCAATCACAACATCGCGAACATTAAATGGCGGCTAAAGAAACGGTTTCTTGACTTATTGAAAACCGATCTGATGCCGATAATGGCATGCCAGGTGATGCTGCTGACTGTAGCATAAAGACCTCGAACATGTAAATTGCCGCAAACAAAAAGATACTCCACCTTGCCTTGTTTTTCAAATAGAAAAAACATCCCATTCTAAACCTGGAAAGTTGCTACCAACTTATTGCAGGCTGTACTGAGATGGCTTTCTGCTCATTTCATGTTTGATTCGTTGGCGATTACTGACGTCGTTCAATGCCTTATTTTTAGAAAAAATCAACTTTCTGATTGTTGTTATTTTGAGAAACATTCTTTTAGTCGTAAATATAGCTTCGTTAGCTATGCTAGCAGCACCAACAAATTATATATTGATCAAGCTATTGAATCGCGACTGACTCAGAGTTGTAAAGGGAATCGGATTTGGGTGATCAAACTGATCAACAAGAAAGCGCAAATTCTGAAAAAGTAAATCTTAATACATTTTTGGGCAGATAGGAATTTGAGCCCGCCAATCATGTAGGACACCTTGATTTAACCCACCTTTTTAAATACTTGATAGAGTGTTTCGTTGCAGTCAAATGGTACGAACTCTGGAAGACGTCTTTTGTAGGAAAAAGTCTCGAGTTTTTCGCATAAATCTTTCTGGGGATCTAAATAAAACTTCATTCTCAAAACGTTCTCTCTCAAAAAAGCTGAAGCTATATTCAAAATTTAGCTTCGGGTTTTGGACGAGATGTAAGAAAATGCTCTTTAGAATTTTATTAGATCAATGGAAGAGAAGTGCATTTCTAATGAAATAATATTTTTCCAAAATTAGTGAAAGATCAACCAAGGAGTGCATTGAAGCGTTAACATCGTTATCATTCTTTTTTGTTAAGAACTTACCTTAAATTTGCCAAGTTTTAAAAAATAAAAAACTGTAATTGAATGAAACCAAACAATAAAAATTTTGAAAATCATAAGCGAAGATCGGAAATTACAAAACCTTGCACCTAATTGATAACGCAGCATACGAGCGAAAAAGGGCAGTAACAATCAATTAGGGCTATTATTAATTAATTAAGACTATTTTTAATTAACAGTTAATTAGCCTTAATTAATTGTTAATGCCCTTTTTTGCTTTGCTGCGTTACCAATTTCGTGCAAAGTTTTGCAATAAAAATTTTTTATTTAAGTTCTTTGCCAGTCATTTGTACATCTAGCTCAAAAAATAAGAATCTCAATCGCTTAGAGAGTCATACGCCGGAATGGAACATATTAATGAAACAGCCAGAAAGAGGCACGACAGGCCATAAAAGGCATCTGCAGCCAATGGCGGCAACAGTATAGGAGGCTCAAGACCAGTTTTGTCAAGAAAGAGGTTTGCGACGGGGAAAACTTAACCTAAAGTCAACGAGCTTTATCTTTTTGTATCATTTGCAAAGACTACGGGGCTATTCCCAAGATAAGAGCAAAGCCAGAATAAAAACATTAAGAGAAGAATTTTGATCTAAATTTAAGCACTTTATTTCTATAATTTTTTCATGTCACTTTTTGCCTCTTTGCATTTGCGAATTTGACTGTAGTTCGTAGGTCTTTTGATTTTAGTGTGAATAAATTAATTTAGTCTGCTCTTTGATTACAAAATATTTAAAAAGTTAACGTAAAACAACGATGGAGAGTAAATTTAAAAAAGTTTGTCTAGAGAAAACAACATCCCTGGATGCAATTTTTTAAAATTTATTTGAAAATTAAATTTCGTTAAAGAGTTACTTTTTTCTTCCAAAGTGTTGAAATGCACAGCAGCCTCAATAAATTAAACGTTTTATTTGAAATTTGACCGTGTTTGCAACATCATATGTCACTCCGCACAGAACAAAAATGCACTGCTTATTCTCAAAAATAAACTTGCAAACGAATATGAATATGTATATAAACTAGTAATTGTACATCAAAAGCACACAAACACGTTAAAGTTGGCATCATAGTGCTACTAATGATGTAATAAGCAAATGCATACAACATATGGAATATCAAGACATGAGAACAAAATAAACACACAGTTAACATACAAGCTATAAATGGTATCATATTTAGCAAAACCAAAGCAGTTGTTAGCATCTGTACGAAAAGATCTGAGATCTGATTTAAGAGAATAAAAACTCTTGGACCATTTTTTCTACGCCTCTGCTTCCAACCTCACCCTTTTTTAGATTATAGCGTTGATATGTCGACAGATACAAGAAGAGTCATTTCAGAAGAGATGAGCACTAAGGCTCAGCAAAAATCTTTTTCAAAGCTACTATGTACGCTTATTCCAAAGAAGTGGCGTTTTACAAGAGAAACGGCAATTTTAATTGTGGGGACAGCACTCAAAAATTTGCATTTATAAATGCTTGCTCAAAGGGTTAGCTGAGGGCAAAAGGGATTATTGACCTTAAATTCACATTACACTAGCTGTAGCAAGTAAGCGAATGGAATTTGTTATTGCTCAAAGCCCAAAGTTAATTTACCTGGAGGGTTATTGTTGCTAGCTGGTTGCTCAGACGCAAATTTCTTCACACGTATTTCTGTAGATGGCTTCTCGGGTAATTCAATAGATTGCGACACAGACCATTTTGACACGATTCGATGCTCCAAATGTGGAGACTTGCCATTATCAGCTGAGCTTATGCCCAAAAAATATATCACAAAGACAGTAAGCAGTTTAGTTAGCAGCATGTTGTTAGATAAAAACTACAACCTGCATTGTTTGCAACAGGAAATCATTATTTATAAAGATAGTGAGTCCAGCTGTCGCTGTATCGTGGTTTGAACAGTGTCTACCTCACATGTTTGCGGTATTGCGCGGTATTGCTTTTATATTATATTTAAGAGTAGGAAGATGGAGCTTAACCGTACAGTAAAACTTCCTTTATCTTTAAACAGGTTTAAATTTAGTAGCCTATAGTATCCAAAAAAAACATCAAAAAATGTTGGTCTTTGGTTAGTAAGGTCTCACCCATTCACAAACTTTTTACGACGCCAGCTGAACTCATAGAATACCTTGTAATAGAGAAGCCAAATTGTTGGGAAAATATTGCTTCTTCTCGATATCAAAACAGTTCTGGTAATATTCATCTGGCCTCAAAGAGCGGATAAAGGTCGCTTGGAACAAACCGCTTTTTTTTGGCAAACTTAAACAAGCTCCAGTTATTTTTAGACAGTGGCTATTTTGCCGTCAACGGCATTTTACCTTCAGAGACTATTTTGCCGTGAGTTATTTGTGATTGGTCAATCTTAATGACGTACTAAACATATGACTTTTGGTCGTTTCTAATTGGTCAATTTTAATAACCAATTAAAAAAATTTTGCACCCCCAGTGTCTACCCAGTACACTCTCTTCCAATGTACACTGCCCCGTACATTTACATACTGGGCCTGCCCCTTTGGTGTACACTACCTTTATTTTAATGCTCAGCCAACTGAGATTTGAATCCACAACCACGGTATCTCAAGACCAGCGCACTATTCACTGTACCACAGTGACACTGGCTAAAATATAGTAAATATGACAACATAAACACACGTGAATGATTACGGCAAAATGGTCTCCCAGGGTAAAATGCCGTTGACGGCAAAATAGCCACCGCCTTATTTTTAAGGAGACATAAATTGTTTTGCCCATTTTAGATTTATTTTTTTTGTATTTTATTCTATACATCAACGTACTCTGTGGGGTCTAGCAGGACGTTTATGAATACCACCTCAAAAGTCTTAGACATGACTAACAGAAAAATAGAAATTCAGGCAAAGTAACTATTTAAGCAGGACAAAAATATGAGAACAAATTTTCTAATTTTACTTTGGATGAGTAAAAATGCAGGTAATAAGCAAACGCCAGATGATCAAAGAAAGAATCTGCAGATCAGAAATTCGACAACGAAGCTTCACCTACAGCATCTGCACTACTTCTTTCTGCGCTCAATAACCACATTTTCTAAACTACACAACGTTTCTTCTTCAAGCATGAAGTTCTGTACAAATTTACCTTCTATTGAGCTCTAAGCTGCCCTACGTGCGATTTAGGACAGTGGTTGTCTTCTCTCTTTTACCAATTTTGTAGATTAATTGCGAAACAAAAATTAATCGTTGAAAAATGAAGTCTAAACGATTAACATAATTGATTATGTAAAGTACATATCAGGTAATTATAGCTATATTCTCCCATACCGTTTTTTCATAGCTGTACTTGCAAACTACGCTAATGTATTTTTAGCGAATTGCTGACAACCACAGGATTAATCACAAGCTGCCACCCATAGAACTAAAGCTGTTGTTTCAGGACTAAACCAGCAAGTTGTGCTGAGCATACACTAAGTCGTTAATTCATAATTGCGTCGAGTCGTTTGGTAAAGCTACATTTCAGTGGAAAATGTTTTGATAAAGCATGAAATTTGAAACAGTTTATGTTCCTATAGCAAAACTGCAGACAGTGACACTGTTTCGACCTATCAGGTCTCTTCAGTGCAGTTGGTGACCGACAAGAAGCTAGAGGCTTTTAATAAAGCATAGCTTAGACCGCCACACTTGCGGGATCTATACTAGATCCACTTGGTGGATGGTCTGTCAGTACTCTGCGAAGCCGTCTGCAGTTTTTCTATGTGCATCGCTAGCCTCTTGCATTACTATACATGTAAGTTTATGTTCCATTTTTTGTAACTTACATTAAAATTTTAATCAAATGGACATTATGTATTTAATGCTTTAAATCGGTATTTCTGTGGTAAAACAGAGTTGACGGCAAAAGATATTAACACCAACTGTCTGAACAACTGGTGCAAATTACACAATAAACAACTACACACTCACTTAAGAATTAGATCCAAACTAACAGGTGGGCCAGCGCTTAGGGAGTAGGAGGGGGTAGGGGGGGGGGGGCAAAAAACAAACAAGGAAATTGTTTGAAAAATTCGCAAAAAAACTTAATTCTCAGTAAATATTTCGTGGGGGGTCGGTACAAAAAATTATGATCATCACAAATATTTCTGCTTAAACAATGCTGGACAAAACCGATGGCTGATTTCGTTCATGGCCCAACCTAAGCGCTGACGTTGTGCTCTTAATCTTTTTCAAAAGACTGGTATTTAAGGGAGCGTTTTGGTAGCTGATCTTTCGATTTTTTGCCATGTAAATTATCTGCGTTATAAAACAAAGCTCGGGGGATTAACTTGGACCCAGAGCCTTTTATATTTGCTCACTTTATTCTGGGCAATAACTGCTTCCAGCTAAAAAGGTTACGGAGCACTTTGCCACTTCAGTGCGAACTATAAATAAAAGTAGAACAAATGGAAACTTTTTTTTATCTGCAGCAAACTTTTCTTCCTTCAAGGCATGTCATTCACAAACTATGAAATACCAACGGCATCTACCAACAGAGACGGTCGGTAAGAGATTGATCCGGGCTCAGAGCCAAATTTTTTCAAGCCAGATCGACAATCTTTTTTCTTACAGAAGTCACCCAGATATCTGTTGAGTATAAATATTTTGTGAATAAAACTGAAGTAGATTTTTGTTTACAGTTTGCCCGAGTTATTATCAAAATAATTGTTTTGGGAAATATGGAGCTAACTGAGACCGCAAATTTCTTTCAAATTTTGAATCTTATGTACAATTTCCCAAAACTGAGCTCCCTACAAAATCCCAGCACCGGGCCTGTAAGCGCCTCCTTTGACTCCCATCATGCGGTACTGCTGACGATTGTAAAGCAGGCCTGCATTTTAGAAATAAAGCCTTTATGAAAACTATGCACGAGTTGAAAGGTATGGGAAAGTTTCTTTTTGAATGTATTGCCCCGTGCAAATACGAAAAATCTTTTTGAAAAACTCTTCTCGATTGTAGATTATTTATTCATGCGTATCAGCCCACTATTCTGCTTCCTAGTCTTTTTTCAAACTGGGCCACAGCGACTGGTAGACTGCTTGGTCTCACCATCATCTGTCTCATGAAAATAAAGGTATTTTGTTGTGCTTCTCACTCAAGAACACAAGCAAACTTGCTGGCTTATTTCCCACACTGTTTCTTTCGTGCTGAGCGCCCAACAGGGAAGTAGTTATTATCGCTTTTAAAGCCTTGATGTAACTCACCAAGTGTCACCGCAATTGAACTCACCGCTATCGACTACTCTAACCAATTCATCATCGCGCCATTGTTAAACAGTATTGTATAAAAAAAAAACGGCTGGTGGTTTTTATGATCATGACGGAAATCACTAGACTAATTACAAATAATTAAAAGCTCCGGGCTTTTGTAATTCTACAACAAATTTGCATAGAGCTTTCCAAGTAATTTATCAAACGCAAAAAATAGCAGTCAATAAATGCGCTAAGTTAACTAAGGATAAGGAGTTCTACAACCAATATTTAATTGATACAATAGTGAATGATGAATGATTGAGGTAAAAAGACAAAACAGTTTAAGAACAAAGCTAGAAGAAAGCTACATTTTAAATGAACAGTTTTCCTATTCGTAAAACTGAATCAATTAAGTTTTGCGTCACATTTCTTTTTGGTACAAAGCTTACTGTATAAGCAATGCAGTTTTTGCAAGTAATTTTCTCAATATTTAGGGTAATTAAAACAAACAGGAAAATACGTAAACTACTTTTAACCTACGCGTAACGCCACAATATGACGTAATCAGCATCGATCTCATATTAACTCGAGAAAACCATTTTTCATTGAAACACAAAAGCCGGAAGATTGATTAGATTTTATGCCAATAAGCTACGAGCTAAATCAGTATTGGCGTCCGGAGTCCTCTTATGCTTTGAAATGTAGTGTATTAAGCAGAAAAAGCGCAAACAGGTGAATTTCAACACTTCTTTGTTGTGCAGCAATCCTACTTTAAAGTACCAGCACGTCACCACTCTACAGTTTTTTTAGTCTCAAACCAGTCAATAGAACTCCTTTGAAAAGAGCATCAGGGCGATCAGCTTCAAAACCTCAGCCTTTTTCAGTTCTCTCCTGTTTCTGCAGTTTTGTAAAACACTCATTTGGACTGTTTGTCGCAGTCGATACCACGCTACAGGATAAATAAGAAAAACAAAAAGAAACCCAGGTCGAAACAGTGTCACTGTCACTATACAAAAAAGAAACCTATTTCACAAAAAAAAACACTTCTTTCTACTCATAAAGCAATGCCCCATTGTCTGCTTCAACATCTACGTGAGCAATGTCACGCACATGGTTCGGCAAAAGTTTGCTCGTTGTCTGGGGACAGACCTTCCTCAATTTTAATATTTCACCTTTTCGCTATCATGTAGATAAAATTGCAATATTTGGCTTAAAACCATCGCTAAGTAACTCCAGGCTTGGTAGCGCTACGGGCAAGTGGCTGCTCAAATACCATTTGGCGCTTCCAGGGGAAAAGCAAAACCGTCATCTTGGTATTATATGTGGGAAGGGGGATAAAAGCAGCGTTGTATAACAAACTTGCTATGATATTAAAAATTTTCAATGTTTGATTAACGATTGAATATCGAATAGCTTTTGAATAATGTTTATTCAAACGATTAAAATATAGTTTCTTGCGTACTTTTTTGTTTGTCGCGTCACATGAGGGAGGACCGGGGTTTTACAAATCATCATAACTAGTCACATGGGTAAAGGGGAGGGGGTTGAAAATAGAATAAAAGAGCGTTTTATGATTTGTTAACAGATCGAGACCTGATAAAAAATTGAGGGGAATGGATACGTTTAATGCGATATTTTTAGTTTTATTTAGTTGCATATAGTGGCTTTGAATGCAACAACGATTTTAAGTGATTTCGTTTTTTGACGGCAGTAAATTAGGGAAAACTTGTGGAAAAATAACAAGAAAACAGATAGAAATTGCTTTCTTCATTTTAATGAAAAATAACTTATCACCTCGATACAAAGACCTGATTTAAAAAGTTTGGGAACTATGCCCAGTAGTATATTCAGTGAAGTATTTTGCAATGGGTTTTCTCTTTAGGCTATGATATCACTTGACAAAGGGAGAAAAGGACTCTTGCCTTAGGTTAATTTCTAAAGAAAATAGTCAAAGCTTATAAAACTTAAAAAAAGAGTAACCAAACGGGTTTTTATCACTAGTCGCCATTACATAAACAATGGAATAAAAGGTTTCCTGCCATTAGTTGATCGTCCAAAAAACGCTCATCACCTGAATGAGCTCTACCGGCCTTACCTTTTCAAAAATCGTACACCACTGGCTACGACCCATGCGAACCTTGTCTACACTCGTGAGCAGAGCCGACGTTATGGTGTTATATTTTGATGCATTATTGGAGGAATGTCGTTCTGCAACCAGTTTGAGGCCGGCGGCTTCGGTTAAAAGAGAAAGAGTATTTGGGAGTTCGGACGCGAGTTTAATTTGGAGGCATTTTCAAGAAATTTCTTAACTCTGGCCTGAGCCTCAAATTTATTGCTTATAATTGCTCTAAATCTCTGCTCTTTTGTACTTACTGAGCCAACTGACAAGTTATCAAACTTCTAAATTTCTAACCGCTTTGAACTCACTGCAAAATAGCACTTACATTAAAATTTAACCTCAAACAATTAATCCCCTACCAAGCACAAAAAATATCACGAAGTACTTTGGCGCTTTTCAATGCTAGGTTGTTGAGCGCCAGCATATTTTTTAGGGCACATGTCTGCTGCGGAAGGCAGTCACAGATTTGACCTGATTTTAGAAAAAAAAGAACAATTATATGACCCGAGGAAGGAGAAAAATTGTGAGTTCAGCTTCGAACGGAAGCTAGTGCCTTGTGACGTCACAAGCTAAATAAATTCGCTTGGTCATTAAGCTAGTAGTGAACAATGGAACATGATTGACTGCATTTCGCCACTTCGCTAAATGCGGTAAAGGACGGTACATAATTGAAGCTTTATGATTAATCAAACAACTTTGATAAGCTTATTACGAGGGTACTGCCAAAAACAACAAGAGAAGATGAAGTTTTTTCTGAAAATTTTGGTAATGAAATAATGAAACCCAAAGCTTTAGAAGAAAATGAATGAAAATCAAAACATTTTTGCTGTATTTTTCATTAATAGCGTAAAATGAGAATTGAATCTACAAAGTTTGTAAGGGGAACATGGACTTTTTTTAACTCCCAACTTGACTACCATCGTGATTATTGACAACGTGATTGTTATAAAATAACACGCAATTTCTGTTTGAATAACTTTGAACACGTCTTGAAAAAACTTCTTGGTTAATAGGCCTTGTCAAGAGGTGTTCAATTTTATTCAAACAGAAATTGCACTGTATTTTTATGTCAATCACATTGTTGATAAATTTGGCTAAGCCAGTTTATTTCTGATTTACAAATATGCTGTTACGCTACTAAATACTTATAAGAGTTTAGTTTAGTTTAATGAGAGATTTCTCGATAAATACGATTAAGGCATAAACGAAAAAAGAGTAAAACTTACACAAGTGAGGTCAAGGACGGCGGTTGGTTTTTCACACTTTTTACCTCTTTATCGATTAATTTACTAAGTACCCCCAAAACGTTTGTTGCATCTTTTTCCAAGGCAATAATCTTTTTTTCGACCAACAGTTTGCCGGCCATTGGAGTATAAGAAAAAAATTTACACAAAGGGTAGATTCACCCCAAGTGAAAAATGCCGGCCGAGGCTTTTACGTGATAAACTTTAGCCGCTAGAAAGCAAAGCGCATATTTCCTGGTATACTGTGGGCGTACAAAAACATTATTCAAGCTTTTTTAAAATCATCCTTTGTCTCTTCAAGCACTACGTCAAAACAATATTAGTCTACCATCTAGAATACCGATAAAACAACGAACAATCAATGTCCGTTGTCTGCACGAGGAATGTGCAACAGATAGCTGGGGTGAATATGTAATGCAGCCGTGTATGCTGATCTTGATTCCAAGTTGATTTCGAGAAAAAAAGACAAAAACGTCGTCACCATCGCAAAAGCAGTTAAAAATCTCAATTAAAAAAATTGTTCGCTCAAAAGCGGAAAGCCTTGCAATAAAAAATATAAAATATTGACCTGAGTAGAATAAACGTGAATTTGATCAAAAATTTGCTCAAAGTAAGAAAGTTTTCCTTTTCAGTAGGCTGATTTCTAAAAAAAAGTCTTCACCATCAAATAAACAAAAAGCCTCTATTTTAATACCAGATTTTCAATTCTGAATTACGTGAATCATAAAAATCAGCTGGTACTCACTAGAAGCGGTAACTAAAAACAAAGCCTTCAAATCGGCCTTTAGTAGTGAAAAGGTTGCACACTGTGCCCTTGGTCTATGCTTTTGCATTCACTAAGATTTTGTTTTGCGACTACAATAGATCTCAATTCTCCTAGATCTGATTTAGCAAGTTTGAAAAGTGAACACTGAAGGCCGCACTTCGCAACTGTTTAGCGTTTCGACAAACATTACAAAACTCGTTTGTTTGTAGATCTGAAAACTGGTTGATTTCGTTGCACGTTTATGTTTTGCTTGAACGTAAAGTTTTCAAGACTGGGTTTCAAACCCGGCACGAAGGCTTAGCGAAAAAAAGCTAAAGTAAGGGCTCTTGATTTTTTGATGCAGCTTTGAAATTGTTCCATTTTTTATTTATGCTCCTTAGTTCCATCTCCATTTTTTATAACTTTAGTTCCTTACTTTCTGAATTATTTTAAATGGTTTATGCTAACTTGTAAACGTCAATAAAACACGAAGCAGACAATTTTGCGAGTTTTGAGATAACTGAATGCTTAATTTAGACAGACATGTTTTTTCATGTTGTGAGCAATGCAGTGCATGTAGCCGTTTGGTTAGTTGGAACCTGTTTCATTGTAAAATGAACAAAATCGGAAATTATTAGTTCTCTGTTCTTTAGTGGTTGCAGTTTTGTAGTAACTTTAGCTCTTTGTCGGCAGCGCGGCCCAACCAACATTGCATGACAGTTGTTGTCGAAGTCCACGTGTAGAGGGCTCAGAGCTTTACTTTGCTTACAGCATGTCTGACCACATGGGCAAATATAGCCAGGGCGCATTTCCCTTAAACATTATTGAAGGCTTGTTTTTGACTGAATTGATGATGTATAAAGAAACGTTATCACGTATCCTGAAACGTTATCACGTATCCTGTACGTATCTTTAAAGAAAAGTAATCGCATAACTTATGCTTAAGTTTTTAACGAAAGGACATCATTAAAAAGAATTGAGCAGAAACTATTTGCTTATCCCCACCAAAAGTTTCGGCTGGCTACTATCCTGTTAGAGCAGGGCTGTCGATTGCCTGGTGAAGAGCAGGTCCTGTGCGTAGGTACATCACGACTACTGGTAAATAACTTTTCTTCCATTGCGGCTATAATTTACCAAACAAAAAACTGCTTGTTTTATTTATAAGCGCTGCCGATTTTGAAGAAGATGCATCAAAGCCCCACTTACCCGAGCCAAATCCAGTCCTGCAATATTTTTCCGTTAATATTTCATATGTATGCCTTTTTTAGCGAAAATCGGAAGCACGCAGTAGGTTACTAATCTTTTAAAATCATCACGAACGAATAGCGCTCTAAGATCAAAAATAAGCTTGTAGAATTAAATGACTTCACAACGCCATCGTGCGTTTGACATTGCTTCATTGGGTTTTAAAAACCTGATCCACTCCTGGTCAACGTAGTTTTTTTATCGATAGAGCTGCTACTTTTCAATTGCCATACATCTCCCAATCAATAGCTACACTTGCAAACTCTGATGGTTTGATTCCAAGCCTGGACCAAGGAGAGTTGGCAACTTAGCTCAGAGTAATGACTTGCAACTTATAGATCTGCGTTCAATGCCCAAATGAATTTTTGGTTTGATATGCCAAGAAAAAGATTTTTTCTCCTTCCTGGTCACAGGGCACGAGACAAAAACGCATTTTGTCGAAAGTTCAGGTAACTTAAAAGATGATCTGAATTCGAGTTACTACGAAATTTGAAAATAAGAACTTGAACTTGGACACCCCAAAACACGTTATTTCATCTAAAGCCAAAATTTTTCTTATAATCAGAAACATTCTATGCCGGTCCGTTCTTTCATTATTTGCTTCGTCTGCCTTGCATTCTTTTTTAGCTTTTTATCAACAGATTTTTCATAGCTCAATCAGCAGGTACTATAAATGTGATTTTATTTAACATTGCAATAAACGGCACTGTATGAGCAAATACAGTCGTATCTTCTAAAATTACGGTACATCGTAAGCTAAAATGGATTTGTTTCAGAGATGAATCAAATCGAAAATTAACATGCCAGTTACACTACGTTTTATCTGCTTTTGGTAACACTTGAAACTGAACAAATAAAGGCAATATAAATTGGTGAGAACTGACAGTTTTATTCCACAATATTTTGCTGAAATTTTCTGGCTATTTGCTCACAGAAAAGATTCTTTAATCACAGCACTGAAGCACAGATTTTGTCATATTTTCAGAGGCAGTAACATTGAAAGCCGTGTTGCTCAACTAGCAAAAACAGTAGCCAATGCAAAACACTTTTAGAGAGCAATTTAACTGGTATCTGCAGCGACGTCATTAGGGGGTGAGAAGGGGGGTCGCCTCTCATGGTTCATACCACGCTTGATTGATGGTTGGTGAAAGCCTCTTTTAGATATTAGTTTGTTTCGACTACGCCTCTAACATCTGTAGTGGTTAGTGTGATGCAGGTATGCTGCACTGTGCTTTCCAAACATACACATCTGCATCTTTTGACAGGTTTCAGTTTTTGTCACTAAAATTCCTACTCATTGAAGCGTGAAGTGTTTCGGGAATTTTTCCAGTTGCAGTATTTCTATTTTTCTTCCACATTACAGTGAATTTTCTCTGATTTGAACCGAATATGATTGTTGGTGTCGAAGCAAATATTTTGACCTGGAGTTGCGGAATGAGGTCAACTTGGCACCGGACGAAGATCCGCCTGCACTGTTATGAAACTGATAACTCTGACATCCGCAGCATTTACGAATGGAGTTCCACCACGCAATACGCATATCTTCTCGCCGTAAAATGGTGAGAGCAAAAATGCCGAATCCCTTAAAAAATGATTTTGTTTCAATCGTTAGTTCTAAGTCAGAGAGTTTTGTCGAGAATCACCAAAAAATTGAGATATAACGTTCACAAATCTCCTGCTTGGCACTCAGCCACCGGACTTGGGAAAAGGCATAGTATGTAGGCAACGTTTGCTGGATTTCCCGGCATTGTTCGGTTCGCACTTACAAATATTGGGGCGTTAACATGAACTTCGTTTCCACCAAAGACTTTAAACGATGCTTATTGCTTTAAAGGTTAGCGCTCAGAAAATAAAACTATACAATTTTTGGAAGGAAAACATCTTTATTCATCGGCAGCGCATGGTGTGCTCTCGAAAAATATTGCGAGTGCAAATAAGATTCTGTTCAGCCTCTTTGCCCGCTTCATGCTTAATATAAAAAAATTTCAATGCTACAAAGCCGATTTCTTTTACTACATTACTCAGAATTGAAATTTAGAGATTTTATCACTGACTTAGGACCCCTTAAAGTTTTTTTTCGGGTTTAAACGATGACGTGCGTTGACCGCAACAACATGTAAAGTAACTGCTGGCTAGAAGACAGTAAAATCATTTCACAGCCGCACAAACTTTTCCCTTATCATGCCTTAGATGAAATAAATAACTTCTTAGTTCATTTTTCTGGTCTTGGAAAATTCAGACCGGAAAGTGCCATCATATGTTGCTTTTATGCAACATTATTTTTATTTCGCATGGTAGTAAATCTCAAGTTTAAGGTACGGCTTTGAATTTTACAGTACATCAATTAACTGTTGCATGGATTTTGCCTCAAAACGAAGTTATTCAATTTACCTGCAGAGATGTCGATAATGCAAAAACCCAGTTTAAGATAGTATAAATCACATCATTTGTTGTAAAAAGTAGGAAATAGCCAAAAATCCAAGTCAATCCAATAATGAAAGTTGTTGTGAAAGCAATTGACAATAAACTTTTGTCCCTTTTTTTGGTCGGCTTCAGATTATAACTCTAAACAAATAAACTTTCGTCTGTCAGATGTCGCTAAAGAACAATGCTCTTTTTGTATTAACCCCTATCAGGACGCTAATAATCGCATACGTAGAAGGACGATAGACTACATTTTGTAGTCATGGCCTAACATGTGGCTTTAAGATGTAAATTTATTTTCGCGATGATAGTTTATGCTTCATTGCTGATTGGTACTTAATTCCTCAATAGAAATGAATGAAAAACGGCATTTTGTTCAAGAAATATGTGGTTACTAACAATGTCTCTAAAAGATAAACTTATTTTGCAGATACAGCTAAAAAGTGAAAATGCAGGCTTGCTGCCTGCGTCTAGCTGGTGCAGCCCTATAATAGAGGATGGGTAACTTGTTCTTTGTACTCATTCACTAAAAATAATAATCAGAAGCCACAAACGAATGTAGGCTAAAGAATACAACTTGATCATTTTTAACGTCAATTTAGCAGCAAAAAGAAATTAACGAAGCACAACGTTGCATCTGCATGATAAAACGCATTGTTGAATATTGAAACATACAAAACTATACAGTCTTGCGCATAACTCATCAGAAAACACAAAACAAAGTACAGTAATTTTAATACACAGGCCACAAAAGTTCCTTTCGTTTAGAAGAAGAAAGATGTCTTTCTTCAATCATCTGCACAATGATGACATTTACAAATTTTCAAAACTACGGAATGTTGTGGGCAAACCGACTTTTTGCACAAACTGCATTGCCTTCTAGAGTTCCTTTTGCACACTGTACATTTCTTTGGCAGATTCGGTGCTGTAAAAACTTGCGAGTTGTTTCCTCTTGCAGCTGGTGACAAAATTCCCATTGCAGCTGCTGCCTCGTGAACTGATCGTCGTGTTCTCGTCTTGGTAAGCCTCGCTTGTATGGCAGGTGTAGCTAGTTGCAATGTTAGGTTGGTAAGAAATTCTTTCCGATCGCTTTGGTACCCACATTTTTTCAGGATAACGTAGGCATTGAGTGCAGCTGCATCCAACATGTCGTAAAAAAACAAAAGGGGCCAGCGCACAGTTTTTCGTCGACAAGAGAATGCTTCTATGCTTTGGTCAAACCTATCCACACCACCTTTTCTTTCATTATAATCCAAGATCAAGTGGGGTTTTTTACTTTCATCACTGGCCACTGATGGTTCGGTGTGGGTGGAGCTAAGTAGCATTACTGGTTGTTTGTTTCGCTTGGCTTGGTATGCAACCAAGCATATTCCATCAGAGTGATTGAACACAAATTGGCTGCTATATAATTCGGTCTTTTGTCTCAATGTTAGTGGAATTTCCCGACGATGTCTCCGTACGGTACCCAAAATCGTTAAATTTTCTTGAAGCAATTGTTGTGTAAGACTGTAACTCGTGAAATAGTTGTCAGTGCAAACATCCCTTCCAGTCCCGTACCAAGGTTCCAAAAGTTTCATCACAACATCTTGAGCCAAATTATGATGAACGCGATTACCCTCCTTACCACCGTATGCAATTGCATTCAATCCATAGCCAGTGTTAGATTCACAAGCCCAAAAAATCTTTATACCATACTTCCGTGGCTTAGAAGGCATGTATGTGCGTCCAGGAATTTTTCCTCGATAGCCAACCAGCTGTTCATCGACAGTAATACATTCTCCTGGAATATAAACACGCCTTGCATTTCCAAGAAAAATATTCCATATTTCGGATACAGCTGCAAACTTATCTATCCGCTTTCGTTCATCACGTGTGTGCCAGTTATCAAAACGAAGACACCGCAATAAAAGCTTAAAACGATTCAAGGACATCACAGTACGATAAAAGGGTCTGCTATCACTTGGTTGCCATAAACCTTGCAGATCTGAAAAATTGTCTCTGTCACGTCCAGCTCTCAAAATCAGAGCCAGTCCTGCTTTTAACTCCTCCATCAAAAAATTTATTGTTGGATAACGTACGTGAAGGCTCCTTCGTATTTCTCGCAGTTTCCTGTTCGTATGCATGAGAATTGTACGCAATATTTCTTCACTGATCAAAGCTTCAAAACTTTCCACCTCACTCCGAGGGTTAAGAATTGCTCTTGGAGTCTCCGTTAGCACATTTCTTCGTCGTCTTCTTGATGGAATCGGACGAGATGTGTACGAAATACCACTTGGACTTAGAAATTGATTATTATCATCTTGATCGTTTTCTTCTTCACTGTTTACTGATTCTTCATCATCATCTGAACTATCACTTCCTCTGTCAACGAACACTTCAACATCACCTTCATCATCAGCAATTACACCAACTTCTTCCTCGTTATCTGACGGATCCCGTAGACTGTCGGCAGTTTCGATCAAATCGTCTTCATCCTCATCACCATCATTATATAAATCATCTTCTGTGATGCCCAAATTAGCACAAAGTTCACTAAACATTACTGGTTTATCCATACTGTACCATACAGCGTTCACAGGCCTATTACTAAGAACAATTACACTGTAAAAATAATAATGATGCACTAATTTAGATTCTCAGACGATCACTAATAAAAGAAATATCGTGGGTAAGGCACCAAAACTGGCGAGGTTTAATCTACAGTATGTGTTTGAGTAAGGAAATAACAATTGTTCGAGTAAAAAAGTTAATAACCATCGACCCACCTCAGTCACAGGGACAAAAACTGATGGAGCCTAGACTATTCTAAATTAGACCCCAAATTTGTGTGCAGCCCCTTTCACACCGAAGCTACCTGTACTTGCATATCGAATACATAACTTTATGTAACTATACGCCAACAGTACTTTGCGGCTTCAGTGAGAACGGGGCTGAAGAACTTTTCCTTCCACTTTGTGACGTCACTATCGCTGCTAGGAGAAGGTTTCATTACTTAGCCTCATAGCACTCATAGTGTACGTTCCTGCTATTCTACAAGGTATGATTTTGACCTTCCTTTTTATAGAATTGTTTAGAGATGAATTCACTGACCTTCAGTTAAAAAAACACGTCACATATACTGCTAAAATGCTGCAAGACGCAAATTGATTATAGCAATATTTGCTGCTAAAATTCTGAGAAACACAATTTAATTATAGTTGTTTTCGTAAAACAACCATGGTCTTAGCTTTTAGCCAAAATAAACACACCGATGTTGACAACTAAGCTTACTAACTCAACTGCATGAACAGCAACTGAATAAACAGTGTCTAGTTTTACCTAAGTATGTTTGGAGAGTGAAATTACACTTCTAAAATAGCGTTATGCATTGATTGTAATGGTAAATATGAATGACTACATTTTGTAGTCTATCGTCCTTCAACGTAACTTTTCTTGATTACTTCAAAATCAATGAAGCGTGAACAAAAATTTTTGCACACAGCAAACATCTCATAAAACCTTTCATCATAGTTGGAGAATGCCTGGATATCTAGAGAAGTATGGGTGTGGCGGGGTTTTAAATACCCCATGACTACAAAATGTAGTCTATCGTCCCTTTAAGGGTTAAAGTTTGGGAGCTTTTTATTAATTGGTTCACTGGTTTGGTACGACAGTTCATATGTTACAGTACATACTTTGAACTTACAAATCAGCAATCACAGTTTGTGTGGTTTGGCAAGATCAATAGATAACAATTGCAGTGAATATGCTGAGTGCTATCATAAAGGACGTGGTCTGACTGTCTGTTTTCACCGGTCGGCTGTGCAGAATATGTTATATACACTACTTACAACTAGCCTGGCACCGTATGAAGAGCTGATTTTCTTGCGCTATCCATGCATGCAGCTGGGATTACGTGATAATTCGGAGGACGTTTTCTTTGTGCTACTTTGCGAAAATAGCACAAAGAGAAAAAGTTTTTGACATCGTAAGTACACCTAATATTTGCACTCTACACTAACGGGTAATTGCAAGTAAATTTATTTTCATAGCTTTCGCAGTTCTTGTTGGCATAGATGACTTGAAGAAATATTGTAGATCAAAATCAACAGTAGGCATCTATTATGTTGGCGTGGTGTTAATCAAGTGCAATTTCAAAAAAAGTGCTAGAATATTATTGTAATCCTCATCTTTTTTTAAAAATTGTATTCGTTAAGATAGCGTTTGACAAGCTAAAGCGTGTAGAATAATTGTGCTATTATTTTGTTTCAAACGAGGTATGCCTCAATTGTTTTTGTTCATGACTTTTAATCTATTTATAAACAGCTAATTCTTTGCTAAAAAAAAACGTAGGTTTAATTTTCTAAGCAAAGCAAGCAAACAGTATTTTGGTGGGAAATACCTCAACATTTCCGAAAATATGCAAATTTTTTTAATTTATGAATTATTGCTTCTTCTATCAGTCAACCCACTACCCATCCCTCAAAACTGAGCATTTCTATCTGCGACGGAGTAAATCTCAGCAATAAAGTTTTAAAATAGATTTTGGGTTTTTTAAGTATTCTGAAGAATAAAACATAATACAAGCAATCCTTACAAACCTTTTTTTTGTTCTTTAATTTGGTCATTACGATCAAGAAAATGATTAAGTTGAATAGAAGAACTAGACCAACAGGAAGCATAAACCCAAAATACAGTCCATAGTTTGTGAGCCAGCAAACGTTGTCAGCAAAATAATTTCCTAAAAAAACGATCATTTCATACTAATCTGTTGAAAAATTGATACCTGATTTAATTTACTGAATAAAATACAAAACGACGAATCTGGAAGCTAGCGAAGTAACATGAAAAATTACTGGTATTTTTGGGTTGTCGGATGATGGAAAAATACTGCTTGCTGTCGCGACACGATAGCTGAGGGTCAATTACAGTGTGGTAATGTAGTTGCAGCGTAGAATGACCATATCGATTGGTATCCCTACAACGCAAACGATCACGTATTACAAGAACCAAATTCAAATTACTCCTGATCTATTGAAATGCAATGTTGGAAGCTTTTTTGGAAAAGGTACAGAAGTGTGTGAGCAGTTATGAAAGAGGAAAGTGGATATGCGCTGTTTCCAGCAAGTACGATGGAAAGGGAAAAAGACTCAATTTGTTGGTATCAAAGGTAAGAGGTATAAGTTGTGGTGGTTTGGAAATACTAATGCAATAGGGGTGTTGCAATTTTGGTGAAAGAAGAATTAGGCGAGAAGGTTGTGCAAATCAGAAGAAAAGTTGTGGAGTGATAATATCGGTGCTGGTTTTTGTGGAGGAAGTAATAAAGAGTCATATGTGTGTGTGGTCCCCGGATGCAAAGATCCAACTGAGAGAAATATCAATTTTATAATGACATTGCAAGTGAGTGAAATTTGCAAAATCCCGGTGAAATGATTCTTGTTTTCCAATGAAACGTTGGGAGACGGATTATTGATGTAGACTGCTCAAGTTTTGCTTTTACAAGGAGTTTTGTATTGCAAACACATGAGTGGAAAAGAAGTAGCAGAAAAAATTAGGTACAGTATGGGCAGAAATGAAACCGAGACTGATTTGGTATTGGTTGATAAAAACAACAGAAGGTATTTAAAAGATGTGAAAGAAATTCCCTAGGAGTTGGCACGCTGGCTGGTAGTGACAAACATAGACAAAAGAAAGTTGAAGAAAGTAGAACTTTAAACTGCGTAACATCACCTCATTTTACTTTACTTTGTTAATTATTTTGCCTTTTTATAATCACCGTGTAGTTTCTTGGGCACCCGTTGGAAATTAGTAGGTGATGTAGTTTAGTTTTGCATTTTTTGATCAATTCGAGTTTTGCGTCTTTCGAGCTTGGAGACATTTTTCGGATTCGAGTTTTTAAAGTTTGTTGTTGGCAAAGAGTTTAAAAAATAAATTGTTTCAATCATTTCCGTAGTTTTCCTATCTAACACGGAGTCATAAGATGGAGAACCGCTACAAAAGTATAGAGAATTAGAAAGATAAGCTTGTGGAATGGAAAGAGGCGTTTGAGAGCAAGTGATTAATGGTTAACCTCAAGAAAACCAAAGTGATGGTGAGTGGTTCGAAAGATGAAGAATGCACGATTAAAGTTGATCCACAAGCAAAATGCCGCAAGGGAGTAATGAAAAAGTCGTTAATGTGCACAAAATGGAGTAAATGGGTACGTGGTAGATGCGCTAAAACAAAGAAGGTGGTTTTAATTTTGGCAAAAGGTTTTGCTTATGAACATATTGAAACAATGAAAGGAATTGTGAAACCAGGTAAAGAAAATATCGTTTTTTTGTCCAGACCGCGATGAATTTTTGTAACTTTGGGTTGAATGCCACTGGTGGAAGAAAAGCAGCGGTGACAGCAAGAATGAGAATCGGTTGGATAAAATTTAGAGAATGAGGGAGTTACTTCATGGAAGAAAGTTTTCGTTAAAGAAAAAAAGAAGAATTTATCAAAGTTATGTAATATCGGCAGTGCTGTGCGAAACATAGACATGGTGTCCGAAGGAGAATGAGATGGAAATTTCGAGAAGAACTGAAAAAGCAATGATGAAAGTACTTTGTGGCGTATTAAGTTGATTGAGAAAGAAGTTGCCAAGAACTTATGACCTTGCTGGGTTTGGAAGACACTTTGAACGGACTTCCCAGGGCAAGTTGAGTGCAAATGGTATGGGTATGTATTGCGAAAGGATAATGGTGATATGTTGAGAAAAGGGTTGGATTTTGACGTGGTGGGAAGAAGAAGGGGACGGCCGAAAATGACGTAAAAATGGCAAGTGGAAGAACATATTGATCAGATTGAACTATAAAAGGAAGATGCCACTAAAAAACTGAGGTGGCGTGATGATATTTATGAACTTTGTAGAAGCACAAGGTAAATCGAGCCACCTCCGTTAATGGAGACAAAACTGGATTTAAAAATGAATCTCTTTCATTTTGTTTTAATAATGGGACCACCTAAGTGTCGTCCCTGAGTGGTATGCACATTGAAGCTTTAATACATTTGACAGCTACCCTTTCATAACGGCCACGATCAGTTTTCGTATTGTTTTACTAATAGGCTACAGCTTTACTAAAACTATAAAAATTGGATACTGGGTGCTACATATCCCACTCTTAGCAAAAATCAAATAAAATAGATGCTAAGTATGGGTAGATTTAATATGAGTGCAAGACTTCACACCTTGCAAAAGCTTGTAATAGGCTGTTCACTCTTAATGAGGTAATCTTTTGAAATCCGGAAGTTAAGTTCATTATGCAAGGGTTTCTTTGATAGAAATGATAGCCTCGACTAATTGTGTAATTTTTATGCGCAAATACTTGAAGATATTGCTTAAAAACGTGTTAAGGTATTACGTTGAAGATGTTGAAGATGTAGCTTAAAAACGAGTTAAAGCGACGTTTAATGAGACCAAAGTCGTGCGTTCAAACCCTAACATTGGCCTTGTGTTTGCACACTTAAAAAAGGCGCTTTTCATGAATATCTCATGCCGCGCGCTATTTTCCAGCTTGATTTCACAGCTGGTGGTAGAAATTCACTGTTCCAGCAATTGTGATAACTCCAAAGTGGGTCTAAACACCAAGATTTTTTAGTACAACTGACAAAAGATTTTTTTGCAATTGGAGGACAAAAATATATGACTTAAAAGCTTTACTCTTTTTAGTTTAACTCCCATTTACAGTCTTCCACACAATCGCTTTCAATCTGTGATAAATTCAGCTAGAAATCGCAGACTAATGGCATACCAAGAATTTGCGAAAAGTGGAAAAAGAATGGGGCGAGTCAAATCATTTGTGCGATTAAGAGTGATGATTATTTTTTAGAAATCAATCATTGACAGACCTTTTCGTCCCAGTTTTTAAAGTTATTCATCTTGTCCGGTTTAGGGGAGGGGGCATGGGACAATGCCTCCCTCCCTGAGTACGCCACTGCTGCAGACCATTTTTATAGTTCGTATTTAGTAGTGACTCGTCTGAGAATTAAACTCGGCTTTGCACAGTTAAAGAATATACAAGAACACTGTCTCTTACCTGCTAAGTTAAGAACAAAATCTCCAGAATTCAAATTAATGTCAGACGATAGCACGAAGGTCAGCAGACATATCAACGCAGCCATGCCATAACACAGTACAGTCGCTTTCGTGATGAAACGATTTCGGTAAGTATCAAACAGCTAAAAGCCAATTACAAGTTATAATTAGTCTTCAATCATGAAAAACGTTTTCGGTTATGTAAAGAACAACTTAGGTTCAGATCTGCTTTGCAGTTCTCAGTAGTGCTGGCACCGTACACTCTACCGCAAGCGCTGCAATAAACCATGTAAAGTTTGCCTTTCTCAAGTTGTTTTGCGCTGTTGTGAAGATCATTAGTCGTTCGCTCGCAGCCTAGTTCCGTTGAATTAATAGCAACTGTAACATAGCCTAACCACAAATCAGGCTTTTACAGTGCAATGCATTTTATTTTCCAGGTTTGCGGGATAGCAAAAGTCGTGTCAAACGTATGACAGTCGTTGAGACCTGCTTTAGAGTTTCCAAGTTTCAACATTTCGCTTGTGCTGTTTGACGTTACACATTTACTGCAAGCTATAGTCGTCACACAAATGATAATGGTTAAGTTTTTGTTCATTGAAACCGAATGGTCTATTAAAAAATGGAACCGGTTATACTTATCCCATCTAAATTCAATTTCAAATTGCAGAATTTTCAACCTATCACAGAGGTGAGCAGCCGGTTTAAAAATTTTAGCAGAGCTGCAGCTCCTTCCAGCAAAAAAGAGCTGCTACAATTTGTAAATGAACCTACCGCTCTGCTCTTTTTTAAACGCGGCATGTTTCCACAACACTGACGCGCAATTTATGTATTTACCACAGAAATTCTGCTTATCCATGTCGAAACATAGATAATCAGTTCCAGCAAACAATCAAAAGCAATACATAGCTTTACTACCTCGTAGTTAAAACTAAATGTTTGATCAAAAATACTTTAGGGATATACGAGCTAATTAAACGCGAAAGATACATAAGCGAGAGCGACCGAATAACTTCAAAAATAAATTGCAGTTACAGCTGCCGCTTTTTGAAGAAATGAAAGTGGCACTCCAGCTCTACGAAAACAATTGCAGCTCAGTTCCATCGCTTTCTTCAAAAAATCAAAAGCGCTGAAACCCACCTCCGACTAGTAATTTATTCAAATTTATGTACAAACCTTTACTATATCAATGTACAGTTCATAACTGTAGACTCCCATCCATAACCACGATACAAGCAAAAAGTAATGGAGAAGGAAGGTGACTGCTGTACAGCTAGCAGGGTTGCCAACTGCGTGGGAAACTCCAGACACGAAAAGAATGTAACCAATGCACAAGTTAGAACACAAATGAAGGAAGATTTTACCCGGCCGATGCTTTCGAAGATCCCTACAATGCATAAAAAGTTGTATTTTAAGAGGTTTTTCTTACCAAAAAAAAAAAACGGAAGATTCTTTTGATTTTAACAGCAACGCTTAACTATTACAATAAGTGATAAAGAAGGTTTGGAGAGCTAAAATAAGAACATATCAACGTTTTAGAAACCGTAAAATAAGCTTTAATTTTTGTATAGATAAATTCTAGTGGTGTATTTGGTGAGAACTGATAAAAAATTAGATATTATTTTGTCATTGCTATTAATTTTTTATCTTCCGGTCATGCTAAAAGCTTTTGTCGGTGGTATTTGAGCATCACTGAATTCAGACTCATTTCGAAGTGACTGATACTGCTGCTGTCACCATGTATTTCTATTACAAACGATACAACCGAGTAGGAAAATTATCATAAAGTATTTTCCCAAGTGCAACGTAGCAATCATAAGGTTTAAACACATTATCACTGCCGTTGAAACCACCGCCCAACACACTCGACCATGTTTCCGACAAATTTAAAAGAATTTATTGGGCATGTTGAATATCTGATTGCAAGTAGTTGTCTTTCTGCGATGAGAACATCTTTACAGTTGGTGTTTTTTCAGCTTGAAACCTAGCAGGAATAATTAAATTTCAAAAAATGAAATGTATTTTGGAGATCACAGAGCTCATACACACGAGACATGCAGCTTCCCTCAATCTCTTCTTGCGAAGCCAAATGTCGTGCGATGCTTGGATATTTTTATTAATGATTATTGCAGCAAGATAACATATTATGCCAACGTTTGATAAATGACTTGGAATTAGAAACAAAGGTGTTTTTTTAAATGTTGCACGTTGCGGTTTGATGTGGTTACATGGCTTTAATGAGTACTTTGATAATTGTTGGTGTCACCTTGTTAAAACTATCATGGCAAAACGTGTTAGCTAGAGCGTAAGCCCTGATGTGAGGCTACATTTGTGCTTGAATATGACGAGACAATTAAAGTTCTGAGACATTGGCCCAACAGCAATGTTGAAGGGCAAGATTTAACCCTGAATCGGAAGGTACTGGTCAATTGCCGTGGGAAAATGTAAGCCTAAACAAAAAGAAACAATTTCTAATTGTTGTTTCAAGGTGTCAAACTGATGTAAATTTTTATCAAAAGTGGCAGTTAGCTTTTTGCCTCCTCCACACGGCCTTGCTTTATTAATGTTATGCATTTAACTGTATTTAATAATTACAGTTTATACCTGAAGTATGCAAGGACAAATATAGTCAAAAGCAAACCAACAATTGATAGACAACATCCAACCAAACTTGCAATTGCCAGGCTGAAGTCAGCTGGCACAATTCGATGAGACTGAAAAAAAATAGTTAAATAATCAATTACATTCCTTATTGCAACGATCGAAAACTTGTAGCCTAACCTTGGAAATGATCAAGTATTTTCAGCATAAACCATAATAATTTTCAACATAAACAAAAACATTCGCAGCATAGATATAACATTTTTAGCAGGAATGCTTTCTGTAATTCGCCATTGTACTTTATACTTTGCGTGATTGCGTAATTTCGGATTTCATTACATAACGGACACTTTGCCAGTGTAATATTTTTAAAGATTAGTTCATTGCCAAATACGAGGTTAGCTTAGACATCTGCATTTACCTCCAAATTGTTGTGGTTTTTCTAACCAGGTTAGCATGTACTACTGGTAAACCATATTTTCGATATAAAATTTCTGGTACATGTGTTTTGTTTCTTGAAATGGTCTGTTGTACACCGTGTTTTTACCTCATAAAATGTCCTTTTTAGCAGCGCCTTCCAAATACACTACAGAATACTAAATAAAAGTTGAAATAGGCAAATTCCTCAGCCTACGTGGTTTTCCTGAAGTAATAAACTCATTTGACAGTCTATTTAATTTGTGATTTACTTCTTCGACAAGTTTTGCAAATGTCCTATTTACTCTGACTGATTTGATATAAAGCCATTCATGTAGGTAAATTACATATTTTCCTACCAGTAACCTACCACCAGTAAAGCAAAGTTGGTGAGATGCGAACAATGGCACTCAGGTACCTCGGAGCTCCTATTCAAGACACAACCTTCTCCTGACCAGGAAGCGGTGTTGAAGTCCCAAAACACGCATTCATATATCGTTTTATTGACCTACAAACAAGTCATGTTACATAACATAGTAGTCACGACTTCATGATCAAATTAAAAGCTTTTTGTGTAAAAGCAGTGCCAAATAGACCTAGAGTTATCACGAGGGTCCAACTTTCTTAAATCTTTACCCTTACAATCGTCAATAGTTCATTGCTTTCCTGCACTAGATGATTTTTTGAAAAAAAATTTTTTATTAAGTTATTTCTTGCACTTGCCGGCTCGAAATTATTTTCTTAATATGCCATCTTAAGGTAGAGAAGGAAATAAAACCAACGAAATGTAAGCATGGATTTTTGACAATCAACGCAAACACACCTCTTAGCACGCAAAGACACATAACCACAAAGATGCCAGCATGCACACTCCCTACCGTTAAATTGGTTCCGGGAATAGGAAACTTCCTTCGTTTTTCCGTTATGTCGTTGTGTCTAATTTTAATAGGTTCTATAAGAATGGCATTAGCGGATTCGTCCAATCCAACATTAACTGAAAGGATCTTGAAAAATAAAAACACTAATTAAAAGCCTTACATTTATTACGTGATTAAAGAACCGTATAAAGAGTTGTCATTTATTATTTAACGGTCATCTCATTAATATAAATTTTCAGTTCATAAAGTTAGGGTTATACAAAATAAAAAAACAACTACCTAGTTGCAATTCTGGAAAAGTTTCAAAGCATTACTAAAAAAAGTATAAGTAAGGAGCGTACCACGCTTTTAATTCGAAAGAAAGGGGACAAAAATTCATGTACTGAAATTTTGGTTAAATTTTAGGGTGTTTCTCAAAAAATTTCTTCGCGATTTTAATGATAAATTAAACTCTGGTATAAGAACTTCGAGGAGGAACAGGGGTATCGTGTCCCTCCTTTCAATGTTCCCTGCCGATGTGTTCACAGAAAAAGAGAGTTGCAAGGGCATCAGAGTTGTACATGTGTTATCATCTAGTCTTTTACGAATTAAAGCTTTAAGAGATAAAACATGATTCAAAAACCATGGAAATGCTTTTCCAGGCATCATAAGGAATGGCAACAACATTTCTACACCGCAGCAAATATTCCAGTTAGAAATCCAACTTTAGTTTAGTGTCACTTACATTAAAGACGGTTTGATTGGTTGGAAAAAGTGTGTTGTTTTTGTAGTAAATAAATACAGTCCTAATGGAAGTGCTATTGTCAGCACTTGCATCTTTATGTTTATCCGCATTTTGAATAACGCTTGTTGGTACAGAAAGAGACACTGGACCTGAGTTTCCATTGTTTTGTTTTCCAGGAGAATACTCGATTGGTTTTGAATTGTAAAGGTTGTGATCTTGAGCCTGCAATGAAAACGTAAACAATTTTGTTAGATTTAAAGCGTTGATTCGTCACTATGACTATGTCATGCCATCCAGATTCAGAAAATGATCGGATTTCTTAAAATGGGTTCAAACCAGCTGCTGATCAAAGAAAACCGAGGGGCACCGTCGGCCAACAAGATTTTTAATTATAAAGGAGCCAAGATGTGATGAGAGTATGCAAAGTATCAAATCTCATTTCCCGACCTTTTTGACTCCACTCTTTTCAACACACTATGGGGTTATAAAAGCTTTAACTTTTTAATCTTTATTGTTTTTAGAAAGCATTTCTTTTCCCTGGCCAATCTAGCTCCCATTAATCATCTTCTTAACTTGGTTTTAACGCAAGATTTAGGCCAAATAACACTTACTCTTACATCCAGAGACCCGCCCTAAAGTGACGCTCGGAGAGACTTGGTGCAATAAGGGCAGGGCAAGATATTCTCCCGAAAAGTTACAGTATAACTTTAATATTTCAATTGTAAGCCGGGATTTAAAATTTTTTTGTGATCATTTTTGTGGTTTACACTCAAGGTAAGCGTTAATTTTTTTATCAAGCAGAATTTTTTTTGCTCTTGGTTTTTGATTTTACACGTTAATGCGAAAAGTTTAGCAAAGTAACGGCGAGACGCAAATAAAGTGGCTGTTTAAATGGTGGCAAAAATAGTCCTTCAAGCACTGAGATAATGTCAGGCGTCAAAGGTCACATTCATGGTACACGAGGAACCAATCAATAGTAACACTGCACGAAGCTTACAATTAACTACACACGGCATTTTACTAGCTTTTTAAAACGAAGAAGTAAAATAGTAATTCGTCCTTTGAGGGCTCACGCATATAATACTTCTTGATGAGGTTACACCTAAATTTTGCTCACAAAGTTCAAGTCGTTGCAAGCACATTCACGTTTGCTTTTTGTTTGAAATGAAAGTGAAGAAAATTTTTGTTATTATCTCTTGATCGTCTCATTTTCGAACGGATATGTATTGACGAATTCAAGTACAGACATTTTCCCGAGACATTCAATCATTCAGTCACTAGCAGACTTTTTAGCAACATATGCCAAAACATGAGAAAACGCAACTCAACGCACATCCTTTAAATTTATAATTAAACTTTGAAGGTAAAACCAGGCCATTTCCACAATAATTTTTGATTCGTTCGTCGTCAATGACGTCCTTATCGCAGTGCTAGCCAGACAAGACGACGCATGTACTTGCTGGCATCTTATTCCAAAAAGTAAAGTAGTTTTTGCTGTTTTACGTGTTTAGTTCAAAAATGAGATTTATGAAAAAAAACTTTTTGTGATCTAATTGCTTGAGTTATTTAAAGATGTTATTCAGAAACTTTTTTTTTAATTTAAATGAAAAATATTTCCTTTTGGGCACCAAAATTATTGTTGTAAAAATGGCACTGGCACAGCCTGGAATACGATTCTCAAAACAGCCCTAAAAGGTTGTTTGCCTGACTAAGCAATCAACCAGGGCAGCAAATATAATGGAACCATTTTCAACGTTTGACTCGACTCTAAAGACAGACGTGCACAAGTTGTTTTTTAAATACAGTCGTCCAAATATTACTGAGAGGGTAGCCAGCAACCAGAACCGAAACCAATCCTTGAAAAAGTGTAGGCTCGACAAAATCTTCTAAATACATACATCGAAAGTCTAAGCGATCTGTTTCATGTAATAGAAGATAAATGCTACGTCACAACGTTCTTTGCTGAAGTAACAAGTATTCAAAGCCCAGCCTTCACTTTTTTTTTTGAATGATTGATCCCAGTCTTGCATCTTTCTCCAAGCTTCGCTCCCACACACCCCTTACCATTTGACAAATAGATCAATACCATTTGCAGTTACTTGCTGTTCTAATTGACTGATTAAGTATCATTTTATTGTTTTTTTGCAAAATAAGACATTACATTTTCAACGTACAAAATGAAATTTGAGACCTCGCCAATTTATGTGATTGATCGCAAATGAGATGGACGTTCTTTCATCTCAAAAGTGATTAGGCGATTATCAGCTAAAAGTTGGTCACAACAAAAAAGCATAAATTGCAGGCTGAAAATTTCGTTAAGGAACAATAGCGCTTTAGTTTGAAAGGCAGGAGCAAAAGTTTATTGCTATCTGGCGTAGTTTTAAGCATTGCAAGCTCTTCTAAAAGTTTAAAAGTCTTTTAAATTTTGACTTTGAGATTTTGAACTTTTTGAAATTATTGGGTAATGTAGAAGTGCACAATCTTTGACCTTTCAGATGAAATTTTTCGGCCCGTTGTGCAAAGCGGCTTTGGTCCTCACCCCTAAGTTGATCAGCAAAAATGTCTTGAAGATTTGGGAAAAGTTCCAAGCCGTCCACTCCAATCTGCAGTGTAGTACGGTTGAGCAAATTTGGTCCAACTGCGGAAAAACTTACACACACCTTGACCCAAGAGCAGGATCAAAGGTCAACTTAAAATGCAGCCAAAACGGCAGGACTACATAGAAACATAAAATCAACAGGTATTCATGTGGTTTGAAGCCCTTTCTATTGCCCCTACGATTGAATGGCACAACAATGCGCTTTTCCCAAAGACACATCAACCTAGTTACTCGCAATGACGGTTGTTGTGTCTTTGGGAAAAGCACTTTTCTCTCCTTCGTCAATTCAAACCAGCAGTAAATTTATTAAAAGTAATACCAACTACTGTAAATTTAGGCAGTATGTAAAAACTTATAAACTTTAAAATAGGTCTGAATAATTATTTTTATGCTGATTGTTTCTGCCGCAGTCCTGGACTCTGAAAGATAAAACGATATAAACAAAGAAAAACATAAGCATAGCCGGTAAACACTAGTTCTGGTGACCTTACGCAGGCAACACATTATTTGCCGAAAACCTTTTAATGTTACGCGCATTTTTATACTTCGTGTATTTTAATGGCTTCCTAACGTTTTCTTCGAGCTTGCTGCACGTGTGGTGCAGCAAATGCAAAAATTATGAGGTGCCAATTGTAAAGTTCGCGGTAAAGTATAATTTTGTAGAGTTTAGGGTAAATCATGCAGCAACTTTACCACGTACTTTACAGTTGGTACCCCAAAGAAAAAGGTCACATGCACATTTGTAAATGAGATGGAGCGCTTATTTTCTCTATCGCAAAAACTGCCCTATTGATCAAGCCTGTCACAACGTATTTGAGCGCTGGGCTACTACTGCAAAAACACCAGTTAAACTGTTTTAATTCTTCATTGTTGGACTATTACTTACTTTAATTTCCATATTTCCAGCGTCTATGTTCCATGTAGTTTGCTCTTTATCAAACGAAGAAAGCAAGCATAACGATGGTAACAGTTTTGCTGTTTTTTGCTGCAATTCTTGAATTGATTGGTTGGTATTGGCATTAATATTTGAAATATTTTCTTTTTTGCCGTAATTCTCACTTACACGGGCAACAGTAGTAATAATATAACGCAAAGTAGTGTTTGCTTGAATCTGAAAAAAAATTTTTTGCAAAAACTGACCTCCAATGCAA
The DNA here is from genome assembly GCA_963675345.1 of Trididemnum clinides. Classification (NCBI taxonomy): domain Eukaryota; kingdom Metazoa; phylum Chordata; class Ascidiacea; order Aplousobranchia; family Didemnidae; genus Trididemnum; species Trididemnum clinides. The sequence continues at coordinate 17,102,713 of OY776302.1, forward strand.
GCATGGTAGTGAAACTATACGGAGAAACTAACTTGACTCGTCATAATTTGGTTTAAAATGTCGTCTAGCACGTCGTGGTCGAATAGCTGTTAAACGTCTCATTTAACGAAAATGAAAGGGTGGAACATGTGTAATGCCATAGTGGCTAAGATAAAATGTAAATTTCCTTGATACCTGTTGTATATAACCGAGACGCATTCAGTTAAAGCACAATTTAATGAAATTCTGGAGCAATATATTTGATGACGGCTAAAGCCCTGAATGTGTAGCCCAAAGCCTGATATTTTAGACCTCAATCATTAAGGTAACAGTAACTCATAGTCATAAATGCAACTTGATTGGACATACTTGAGATATTGCATAGGCAATGGCAGAAACTGTGTTTGGTTTGGCGGCAAACAGCGAGACTCTCAAAATAACGTTGCCAAAGCGCTGGTGGGACTATTACCGCTAGCTCATTGCAGTAGCATGGGAGTGCTTTGGTGCAAAATGAGCATGCCCGTTTTTCTAATTTCTGATGCATGATCTCAATATACCTACATTTCTTGCTTTTTAAACGAAATACCAAAAATATTTGTTTTTTCAATTTCCGTTAAGCCTTGAACTTCATAAATTTCCTCTAATTTGTTGTCATCAACAAACAAAATTACTTAATTGATTATTATTCGTTGCTGTCAGGGGTTTTTCCTGTAACTGATGACGCAAAATTTACAATCAAATTTAAAATAATTAGATAGTTATGAGAATTTTAATGAAAAATGCTTGAAAGATTTTTGCCATCCCTCCAAATATTGTTTCTGGTCACATTCTAGCCCTCTAGAAACATTACTTTTACTTCGCTACCTCCAGTTGCTGATGTTTTGCTGAATTTTCGACATTTTCCAATAACTCCACAATTTGGGACGTTTTGGTAATATTTACTGTTGATGTGTTTACTGTCAACAGATCAAGTTCTTTGAACATTCTTCCAATCTTTTGTGAAGAGAAATTAGCCAAATTCTGAAACAAAACAAAAACCTAATGTTGGATGCATTGAACAATATACTTTTGTAGACTAAAAGGGAGCTCAAAGTTCCGGTTTGAAAAATCAGCTTCACGTGGTGCATATCACGGCAAAGTTGATCCACTAATATAATTTGTGTACCTTATCTACCTATATTGCAGCCTGTGCCACAAACTCAAAATAAAGTGCTTTAATGCTTTAAGAAGTAACAGAGATGACATTTGCAGATTTCATGATGATAGCGGTAACGATTGAAATAGTCTGGCAATCATCGAGTAGTGTTAAGTATTATGCATGAGGAACAGTTTCTTCCATCAACCTTATCGAACTTGATTTTTGATTTATCTATTCACGCATGTGCGGAAACGAGTGTAAAGAAAAGGTCAATTTTGTTCTTTGAGGTCGTCATATATGTTGTGGTGTACAGCTAAGTCCATCTTGCAATCAATAGTTTGTAAATCTGAAGTAACCGTAAACTCTTGTGCTGTTTTGGTCAGGAAAAAGGCATTTTTAGTGGCATTTTTTATGATTGTTTACCATGCTTGTTGACAGAAAGTCACTGTTCCAGCAGTACTGCCAATTTTAAAGCTAGTTTGGTTGCAAGTATTTTTACTTGCATGCATAACTCTGAAGATTTTCGGGTAAATGAGCGACTTAATTCCATTGCTATTCGTTTTGCTTAAAGCCTAGCAATATAGTGTTGGTAAACGCTGCTGTAAATTATTATTTCTGGCTTTTTAAAGCATTACGTAATAAAACATGAAAAAAACAAGCCGAGAACTGGAATTATAATTTACAGTTTAGGCTCTCTATGTTACGCTCGTATACTGAATACCAAATAGGGCTAAGCATGGCTGAAATCACGTGAAGTAACAAGTAACTTTACAATTTATTAACAATGTTCGGCAGTCTGTGCCAACGCGTAAATGGAACGGTAGCAAAACAAAAAGCTATTTCTAATCTAATAAGAAGTTAACAAATCTGGGTCCGGTAGATTTTTTCAGAAAATATAACAAAGTTACTTTATTAACCCAGCCTAACGCGTCGATTATATAATGAAAATCGATTAAAGTAGAGATCAGGAAACTTTTTTGGACATAGCTTAATAATTATTTCAAGAAAAGTGGAATTACCGAACAATATCAAGGACTGAAACAGTTATACCCATCATGAATAGCCGGGTACAGGGTCGTTGAGTGCGCGGTGACGAATTCGGGAAGCGGGTTATTTTGCTCTTTTCTTGTTTGGTGATAAGCCTCTTGTAATCGAACGTTTTTGAGCCATTTTCAGGTCACAGAATTTTAATTTATTTCTCGAAATTGATGGGTGTGCTCTTTATCACGTTGAAGATCTTTATTCTTTTCGAAAGTTAGCTTCGAAATCGAATATCTTGAACATATACGAAAGGAGATACTGTAATTGAAGATTTTTGAGTTCAATTTTCCTCAAAACTTTTTCAATCTCACCCGATTCGAAAAAATTTACTCCAGTTTCCTGACCTCTGGTATAATGTATTCAAATAATAGCGATATATTTTTTAAAGCTATTATATTTCCTTATTGCAGCCAGCTAACTTTGCCTGCATTGACTTTTTCAATTATTGCTTTTTTCATGCATCCCAATCATTTTTACAACTAAAGTTTAGTGATCCTTTGATCCAACTTGTTACTCATGTACAGAAAAAGACTGTGATATGTATATTTATGTAAGCAAGCGCGTCTCTGAAATTCCAAAGTAGTCTTTTGCCAACAGTTGAGTCACTTTCTCAGAGTTTGGAAAAAACGTAAGGCCTACTACCAAATAAAAACAGATTTTCAGACTTACAGTGTTCAATATTTCATCAATGTTTAAATCGCAATCATCCACATATGTATTTTCAAGGAAATGGGAAATTTCTTGTCCTTCAAGTTCAATCATCCCGCATAGTACGGACGCACGACTACAACCACTAGGTTGCGCTATTAAACATTGGAGTTGTCAATTAGCGGTAAAATTGTTCACAACTTGACCTGGCAGCCAAAGGTTAAAACTTAATCGACACAGGCGTTTACGAATTGCTCTTAATGAGTTTGCAGCACGTAAACTTTGTGAATAAACAATCTAAAACATTGGCAGTGTATTTCAGCACCAAAAGATGGTGGGCAATTAAAAGGTGCCGCGTTCAACACCTGCGTTGGTTCAGCGTTCCTGTACTTTAAAAGAAATTACTACACAGCAATTTTCCAGCTTGCTTGAGGTATAAATGCACTCTACGGGCAGTAGTAGTAACTTCGACGCAGGTCAGAACTCATCTCGTTTCTACGGTGTGTGCAAACGAAAATATTTTGTCTTGCCGAATCCTTCATGAGTCAGCATTATTTCCGGAAACATTTTTAGCAAATGCTAAATTTTTCGAAGGAAAAAGATGATGCTTGGTAGTCAATCGAATATTTTGTTTCGTGAATTCACTAAGAAAGGCAAAGACATACACATTTTAGTTGCTGTAATAGGCGAGCTTTCTATATCAGACGTAAAACTATATGGCTTCAATAATTTTCCTAAAACTATGAACAGACCTTCCACAACTATGTTACTAGCATTTATGGTTTCTATTTTAGCGTTCGTGGAATTAGTATTGTAATGCTTATAGGTCATTTTGAGTTTAGTATAACTTAGATGACATCATTATTCATGCTGCCAAATTTTTCATGACATGTATAAAATAGTATTACCACAAATACTAAAACGTTTGCAAGAAATCTGTAAATGCAAGTTTTCAAACCTTTGATATGACTTGATAATAGAATTACACCAAAGTCTATTAACTGGAATAGATCCTTAAGATTGCTATATATTTCTTAAATTTTAATCTGGGGCCTGCAACTCCTGAAAGGAATAAACACTGGCTATTAAGGGGGCTATATAACGAAGTCCAACCAAAACCCTTGACTATTATTTAGCCGAGGGCTGGGATGTGTTAATTGACGGAAATGCACTGCTTTATTAAAATTTTGATGACGTTCTTGAATCAATATATGCATGAAGTAGTTTGAAATGAAGCACAAACCTGTGGCAACTTTGGCCTTAAAAAATACTTGGCTTACTTGCTGGCATACATTCTGTGGTCGAGTAAACGACAGAACCCACTCTTGTCCTTTCAAAAAAGAAAACCCCATAGCAACTTGATTCGCAGTAATCTATAACATTAATAATTTCCAGTTAAATGCGGCTGGCAATTGTTAAAAAAGCAATAGAATTTTTTCGTAACTGACTGCAACTCTAGTGACAGAAGCCACCCACGTTCCTAAAACCGGTCTCATCAAAGACGGCACCTAAAAGCGTTACGGCAAAATTTCTACGACAAAAAAAAATTTTAGCGTCATTAATTAAGGTGAATTGTAGAAAGGAGAAACTTTTCCTCAAACTTTTGAGAAAGCAAACAGTAACAAAGATCAATGGCTTATGAAAGGTAACAACATCTACATCAAAACAATGACTATCGTCTAATTTCAAGAGAATACTCTTCTACTAACCGTGACCGTTCAAGAGTGGCACCCAGGGCGAAACCCCACGTTTGGGACTCAACTAATAGCTGCAAGTGCAACAAATACGACAGGCCTTGTGCTTAAAACTTTCCCTAAAATTTAAAGACGCGAAAGGTATTGAGAAAACAGTTTTCAAGAGAAATTTTTATGACCTCGTTTTGAAGTTTGCCATTTAGCAACTGGCTCGCGGGTGATTATCTCAGTCGTGGCAGCCACAACAGTACCTATTCACGACTTTTATTTTAGATTGAGCATTTTTAAAAGCAATTCCACCAAGCTTTCAACAGCTAGAACAAATTAAAGTTGTATTGTCGGGCCTTAGTGAGCAAAGCTTGTGTTTTCAGGTTATAGTTTGGGTGTTTTAATTACCGAGCAATCTTAACATTATACAGAGGACATTTTGTGGATAAAGTTGACAGTAGTGTCCGAAACTGTACACTTTTATTACAAGTTATGCAAATAAGCCAGTAATATTGCCGTAAAGGATCCAACAGCGCAAAATCATACAAGCATTGAATTGGTTGTCTGTCAATTCCAAGATCTGCCTTATTCATCTAAACAAGAAGTGGGCGAACTTTTCAGACGGAGGGTCGCATTAACTACTTAAGAGTCGCCGAGCACCAGTGCTTTAAATTTTGCAACAGCTGTATACAATCAAGAGCTTGCAATAGCTTAAAATCTTGCAACAAATTCTGGCAATGTCGTGTTACAGGGCTCTGAAAATTATCGTGTCTAAAAAAAAGCGTCATCACCTCCTGTTTGGACGGAAAATGCGTTGATTCAAATTAAGAATTGAGTAGCGGCTCTTTCAATGATGGCTTCTAATGTTTTTGGCTCTTTAGTACGGCAAGTGTGGGTACCCCTGTCATATTAAGTTACATATTTGGAAGTTTCTACTAGTGTTGGGGAGCCGCACACAATGCTCTGGCGAGCCGTAGTTTTTCCATCCCTGCTCTAAATTATACGCTGTCAAAGTCTAATGGGCCAAAGTCAAACTTAAACTAAACAGCTCTTTGTAAATAAATACCAATGATTATGGAGTTGTTTTGACTGTTGTCTCCGCTTTGTGAAACTGGTTCTTCAGGTGGAGGCTCAACTTCATCATATGCTCCTACAACGCAGGCAAAGACTATCCCGACAATTGCTAATGCGGAATAATTTGTAAAATGCATTTTATAAAAGCAATTTGCGATGAATCTATAAAACAATAAAAAATGAAAATCAAGCAAAAATAGTTTTTACAAATGAAAGAATTGCTTTTTTAATCCATCAAGCACAAAATGAAAGAAGAGCATGATGAGTCATCAAACGACTCGAACGATTTCGAGTTCGCAAAAGCAAAAAAGAAAACAGCAAAGACACACTTACATGGTTATTAGTTAAGCTCCTCAACTGCAATCGCAATCTCTCTACCTTAAAATTTTTTCAGCCGACAAGCAGTGTTAGTGTCAACCTAGATTTCTAATTCTATTCCTTTTTAAGGTTGTAGAGTGAATATTACGCAACTGTAGAAGTAGGAGTAAATTTTCTAAAAGATAACGCTCAGCTAAACATAAAAAGATAATCTTTCAAAAAATTTGACATTTTAGTTGTTTTGGTAGGTTTTTGACTTGAATATCTTTGTTCTCCTTCTAGCACATCTTTGCTCTACTTTTTTCATCGATGATCTCATGCAAGATCAATTTACGGAGGGAAGTTTAAACCTATCAAAATGTAAAAAAATCTACCTTTTTTATAGATTTAACCCTACTGATATTTTTGTTAAAATTTTTTGTTTCATTCGGTTATCCCATCACATAAACAGGCTAATGGAAAATCGATTTAGAGATTCATACCCTTCGTCGAATCCCCCATAGTACTTTACAAACATGCTTTCGCTTTATTGCTGTCTGAAGTACAGTAGGGTACAACTGAAAAATCTAGCCTGGTTTAGTATAAAACTCTGTCCTAAATATTAACAGGGAATGACGCAAATGTCAGATGTTCGTTTTTGCGTATAGCATAACCTGGAATGTCCTATAATAGTCATTGCTCTAAATATGAATCACAAAACATGATGGTGACTACACAAAGTGCTGTTTCTAATATCCACAACGATTATTCTACTCCAACGTTTCGGGTGCAATTACAAAGTAAGCTTACGGTTACTTCGTCTTACCATCAGCCATCAGCGCGAAAAGCTAGAAAGAAAATTGGAGAGGTGATGTCACTTTTACATGCATTTAATAACAAAAGGATTTTGCTTGAAATGAAATTTAATATTTAGAGAGTAAAAAAGTTTTTTGCCAAATACTAGGGCTGGGACAAACGGAGTATCCCCATCCTCACACACGATTGCAATCAGCATTACCGCTAGATTTACTCGGTCACTGACTTTTCCTTTTTACGAACTAAGTAATAAATTTTTAATGAAACCACTTTTTGTTTATGCTTGCAAAAAGATAAGGGGGGTAGAATGTGAACCTTTCCAAAGACACTAATTGATTTAATCTCCTATTTCCTGTGCTGGTACCTTCCCTGAATAAATTATTTCACTGACCCATTCATAAAACTCCATGCGACATGTTTTTGAAGCTTCACTAGTTTTTGGGATTTAAACTTGTTCGTGCTTTCTCAAAGCAGTAGGCCTAACATAGAATTCAGGCTAGAATTGAACTTGCAACTTCACAATTGCATATCAAAAAGACTGCTGACCTGATTCGCTAGTTACGATTAAACTAACCTTTTTGTAATCTCTATAAGCTAATTTCTTTTTTAATTCGCACAAGCTGATCTACTTCAGTCACGTAATTGAGAAATGACGGTGCCTATCATCATCAAGAACGCCTAGTGAAAATGAGTTATTGAGTGTGATTTGCTGCCAAAAACGCAAAAGGAACTTTTTCTACTGTACAGTAGCCTACAGCGAAACCTTTTTTTACCTGCTCTAAAACTATCGTACTAGCGTATGACTTGTCTGTAGATTGGTTATGAAGAATTTTTATGACTGGCGTAGATTGCTGACAATTTTTGAAGAAACTTATGAAGCACATAAAATTACTGATCCTACGACAACCTCTTTGAAACTGGCTTTTGGGGAGCATATTGAAGAGTATTTTTTGTAGAGATTGACCAGAATTTTGTGTTAAATGAGGGATTTTGAGTGAGATTGAAGTGTATAACTGTGTCTGAGGCTATAAAAAGGGGTCTGGCACAATGATTTTTCCCTAAGTATGCTAGTGGGTTTGTGGCCTGTGCCTTTGATTATGGTTTTTACAAATTCAAATTATGGTATTTTCAATGAATAACGCGCAAAAAGCCACGATTGTTCGGCAGTTTTGAAAATTCTCTTTGTTCAATTTAATTTCGGCAACTGTCTTTCTCAAAAACAAAACCTCAGTGTGCGTCATCGCAGCAAAGGCATAACCATTCTTGATTTTGAATCAATTGCAATAACTGTTAGAAATTTTCCAAAAATCTATCGGCAAACCTTATACCTGATTCAAACTTTCGCAAAGTTGAAACTGGCAATTGACTTTGATGTATTATTAATGCACTATTATTCATCGCAAATTAGCCTTACACATTTTTCTTTTCAAAATAATAAACCCAAACGGAAACTAAATTTTTCAGCTGTCCATAATCTTCTAGCAGAAGTCGATTAAAAGCCACATTATACCGACTTCATTTCACCCAGGAACGCCAATGTAACCAAGATTTTTTTTATAGAAATTACTTACACTATTACAAAATTGAAAATCTTGTGTTCACATTGAGCGTTTCCTGCTCACGTGAAGGTGGAAACATATTTTTAAAGATCAAATTTTGGTGAGCAAATTTTTGATAATTTTTAGCAAATTGTTGTTTTTTAAATCGTGTTTTTTTATCATTGTTGTCAAGGCGATGAATTCTATTAGGAAATACGTTTAGACTTTAGAGCATAGTCGATTCTTTTCACTGAATGATCAATTCATTGTCGCCATAACCTATACATTAACCATCGTGAGCAAGATACGTTTTTAAAGTGACTGAGTTGCTGTTACAGTTATCTAGCAAATAATGTCACTAGGTGACAGTTTCGGTTACAAATTTTTTAAAAATAATTAATTACACTTACAGTTATTAATTGCAGTTAGTTTCAATGACCAATATTTTTGATGCAAAATGCAAGAGTGACCTATTTTTGATGCAAAATGCAAGAGCGACTTAATTTTGGTGCATGGACAAACAGCATAAACCGCCAATGGAAAACGTAATTTAATTTGCTTAGATACCGAAAGCTTTAATGCTTAGTCCGATACCATTCTCCTTCAATATTCAAAACCTACCTGTACACTTGCCAAAAAAAAACGGAAGCCAGTAAATGGAAAAATTTTTCTAATGGGTGCTACACTGCGATAGCCAGTAACGTACACTTGGTTTTGAGTTCTCGGCAGCTTTTCACCGAAGGAAAGGCGCACAACGACTCCGCTATCGTAGCACAGTGTTGAAGTGGTAATGCCAGTACATCGCGTGTTAGCATACGTAAACTGATCATCCAATGTGTTCGTATCATTCTCACATATGCTCGCAAACACAACCGGGACTAAGGCATCATATCAGTTTTCGATGAGATCAGTAAGACAAACTTTAATCCTACTTAGGCAGTGGCGAGAGCAAATATTCCCCATCCCTCTCGGTCATTACAGAATTACTCTAAAACAACTGAAGATTTCACGTTCATATTTCCTGACTTTCAATAAAATTTATTCCTACATTATCTCTGACACTTTCAAGTTAATCAGTCAAGATTACAGGGTCCAAAGTTTCCAATGTGTCGAAAGAATTTAACAAAATAAAGTTTTTTAACCGAAAACGTAAATTATATTTTCAATTATTTAATGGCAAATTAATGAAATATGAGTTTTTTGTTGTTGTGAAAGCAGAAAACAGAAAGTAACTGTAGGTTGTAACTTCTACAGTGCCCAATTGATAACTACGTACAAATTTTGTTACTTCTGCAAAAAAAGTATCAAAGTTACATTTTGTGTTACAAAAAAAGTAACTAGCTGCAATAGTAATTAGGTATTGCTTATCACAGAACTTTAATATACACTGTATATGCGGGACTGCACGATTTATTGGCACGGCAGCAGGCTGTGCACCCTAGCCTATAGGTTGTAACGTGAAACTTCAAGTCAAAAAGAGTTATGTTTCATATATTCAGAGTTTTCTTTGTGCATGCTTGAACGTAATTTTTAGAAACACTATGTGGTTGGAAACAACTTGTGTTGAGAAAAGGTTTCTTGATCCCTGGCCTTTATAATGACTCAAAAGTTTATGATATAGTTATATATAAGAACCAATGTGCTTAATCGCGGAAAGCCAAATCTTATGCCGTACTTGAATGTGGCAGAGTGCCACATTATCTTTAATAAAAGGTCTTTTGCTTTATTCCACCCACTAAAAGCCTATTTTTAACAAAATTTGAATGATTTCTGCAAGTAAAAAGGCATTCTCTTGATTACTAGGTATGACGTAACTCTTTTGAAAATCCTCAGCGCAATAGTAGTTTTAGGCCTAACTGCAGCCAAGGTCTGGGCGAGTATTATTGTAAGGGGCTTGAAGCAAAGCAAAAAAAACTGTTTGATGTTGTTTTTTTTCCGGGAAGAAACAAGACTATAGCACAAATTTTTAAACTTGCTTTCAGAGACCCATTGAAAAGGAATCGGTATAACTCAATGCAGATGAGCAACATCCTGAAATCTAGATTTTGGTATCCTATAAATCAGATCAATGAATGTTTTTTGACATTAACAAAAATTCCTACAAAAAGGAAATGCAATGACAGTATCTTTTGTTTGCAATTCGTTTTGGTTTTATATTTGTTACAAAACTCTAATGAAAGCGATGGAACAGTCATTGTTCATTGGCGTAAACACAGCAGAGGTTCATAACTTAGATATTGCATTATTTTCAAAGAGATTTGCAGCTGCAAAACTATGAGAAACACTTTTCCAAAGCAAGTGAAGAATTTGCCTATTTTTAAGATTGTAGTTGTCGTATAAATATCCTTTTTCCCTCTATGTTCTGATTTGCCGTGTTGAGGCAACAACCAAAGAAAAATTTAGATCTATTTAAATACTCGGTATAATATAAAAGACACTTGAAAAGAAACATCTTCAAAACGCTGAAACACTTTCGTTTCCAGCTTGTGGTTTTTTAAATGTGAGCTAATGAGGCCACTTAGCTTTTCAAGCTATGCTCTATAAGCTATTAAGTTTATTCTTGTTGATTGTGAGTGTTAATATTTCGTATTATGACTGGCTTTAAGGGAAATGAATTGAATTACTGAGAGCTCACGGCTGTGGCAAGTCATTTCTTTAAACAAACTAAAAGTATTTCCTCATTCACTAACCTTCTGTTTTGGTTCATGGCAAGAAAGGTGACAAATATTCGTATCCGATAGAGATAGTACGATTCTGCAATTGTAGCAGAGCAAAAACACCAAATAGTGGTTGATTTTTCATCTTGACATTCTTCAGTCGGCCTATCTTTATTGAGTGGAGATCATCCGGGAAGCCTCGTACTTACGCCTCTGAAATACCATGCTTCTATATTTGGTAAACTAAGACTTATAGCTTGCTGACTAGCTTTTCTGAGAACTTGTAACTAACAAGCGGTTAGTTATCGATCGAAAAGTCACCGCAGTTTTCATCTAGCTTCATTTTTAAGAAAAAAACGTGTTTTAAATTCTGTTGTAGTCGTATGTAGTAGTCAACAAGCAAAAAAGCTGAATATAAGACAAAAGTTTTACTTATTTTTGTATTTGCACGTCAAAATCTTGTTTTTCTTGTTGGCGTGAGTGCTATTGGCAGAGCGAAAAATCCTTACTTGGAATTGATTGTCTGGTGTGATTTTTCTTATGTTAAGACCTTAGAAGGGCTTCGCGACAATTTCTTTTGCTTGGTTTCACAGCATAAGCTACTACCACTGACAACTCCGCAACGCAAAGGATTTTACAACGCAAGATGTTTCATATAATCGTGAATGCTGAAGTTTTTTTCATTACCAAAAAATACACACAAGTATTATTTATTGATCAACAACAGCTAGTAGTTCAAAGCTATTTTTTGACTGAATTTTAATTTTACAATTTGGTTACCGAGGGCGTAGACTTAACCATAAGAGATTAGCGAGAGAGCTAACTGATGTAAGAAGACGAGGTGAACTTTGCACTAAATTTATTCGATATTTTTGCTTTGCTTCAATGAATCCCGTTTCATTTCTCACAATGGACTTGGTAGAGTCTTCAGCTAGAGTGCGTAACCAACTGATAATTGTTGGAAGATGGGCGAGGGCATGCTATTAGAACAATGGTGATGAATTGTTTTATTGCTCTTGAAAAATTTTGAGGTAATGAAAACTTAGGCATTAACAAAATTTTAAGTTTAATACAAATCTGAAGTGATCACCTTTTTGAAGATCACTCAGAAATTCAACTAAAAAGCGAGGAATTTAACTAATTGTAAAGGCTTTGGCTGATATTTTAAAAGGATAGGCGTGGGTACACTATTGGATATAGCCTACTAACTGTGCCACTCCAAATATGCTTCGGTAGGAACGCCCTTGAAAGTATTTTTGGGGATTGTATATTGGTATTCTGCATATGAGGTCAAAATTCAACATTGCGTAATGTTGCCGTGATGTTGCAAAACCTAACGACTACATTTCAGATTTCAAAAACAACCTTGATTTTTTTTGTCTACGTGAAGCTATTGACCAGCGAACGCGAAGAAATTGTTTATGCTTGTACAGTTTACAGCTCCATGTCAAAAACTGAAAAAAATATTTGAATTGCTTTCTAGCTGAGGATTAATCATCGACAACAAAGTCAATATAGCCTACTCAAAAACACGATTTTTGTAGTAATTAGGTTTTGCTAAATCACAGCAGCATACGGCAGCTTAATGACTCACACTCGGTGAGAAGATTTTCGAGGTAAGTAGTTTTGAAATCAATTAATTTGAACGTTCTTTGGCGCTTTTAATTGCAATCCCATGACATATTTTAACCACGACTTGGGACATCCGGTTGTATGTTTCACTCTCGAAATCGCCTATTATGCTGAAGGCTAACATCTGTGACCATTTTATTAGCACTTTAAGTGTGACTTAAAAAGACTATTTCCATGAGGTTTTAGTTGCCTGGTTTGATTGTTGGGTTCCAATTTCGCTAAAAAGTATATGCTTGCTGACGATTTTGAATTGTGTTAAAAAGCAAGAACAAAGTCAAGTGTGTAACATCCCCTTACTGGCAGCAAATACTGCTACATGTAATTCATAATATATGTGGTTTAGCAACTTTCTTGCTGCGATGTGTAATCAAACAAAATCACTTCTGCGTTGAACTCAGCAAAAAAGCCGCGTGAGGGACAGTAAGACACTAACATAGCCTCGTAAGTTTTAACTTTTTCTAAAGGTATGCGTTGAACACAGTACGTTTTTTTGTGCCAACTACAAATTCGTTCTGCCAATAATGCTTCCAGTTCCTTTGATTTCCAGAGTTGCATATCGGTTGGAGACAGGGAGTTTCAAAGAAAAAAGTTTTAACCTCTCCTAAAATATTCGATAGAGCTGTTTGTTAGGTATTGTAATAGAATTAGGCCTACCCATGCCATATCATCTTTTTTCCTTTGAACAAAAACTGCACATACTGCCTCTATTGAGGCTAAATTTTCATTGGCAAGAAGGGTCCAAATTTTTCTTGCGCTGATAACGATTGGCATTTTAGCCAACTAAACATTAGTTTAAGTAACAGCGATTTGTGTGACGTGTTCACTGGCTGAACGAAGATAAGCAGAATGAAATTCTAGGCTTGCTCGCATCAAATGTCAAAAATAATTTTTATTAGTTACAAAAATTTGCATTTTTTTCTTTCCTTTACAAGCTTCTGATTGTCTTTTTCTGGCTAACACTCCACACATCGTTAATTTCCCATCAAGAGCAAAAATATTTATAAACGCGGTCTTGTGGTTATTATGACAACAGACCCTCTGTGAACACAAGTTACTAATGACAATGGAGAGATTAGTTAGTTACGGTTATTCTTTCTGCTTTTTTAAAGAACCGTAGGGGAAGGGCTAGCAAAATGATACGGAAATTCATGACATTTTAATCACCATTTGTTTAGAAATGCGTGCGAGTTCTTCAGAAAAACTTCCAAAAGCACAGCGGGGCTTTGCCAAAAGAGCACTCATACAATAGATGATGTATCATAACAAAATTAAGGCTGATTTCTCTCATTGTTTGTTTAGCTTGAAGTTTGTTGGTTACTATTACGCGGTTGAAAATCATCCACCCGATTTTTAGTTTTGCCTCACCACCAAATTTATTTGCATAAAACAATAGATTGAACTGTTACACAATGTTAGTTGTAATGGATTTGTGACTTTATTTCTCAACCGATTTTCATAAAATTTTTAAAAGATCACGCGTAATTCCTCTCACATGGGAAGATGAAAAATATGTGCCTCAATTTTTTACCAACTGTTCAGCAGACACGTGCAAAAGCCAACTACCTTGAAATCAAATTGAGATATACACATTTACCAGGAAACCATAAACACAGGGGCATATCCAAAAATTTCAAAGATAGAGGGCGGCAATTCAAAATCTAGACCAGGGGTTCTCAACCCTTATTTTCTCATTTACCCCTTGACAAATTTCAAAGGTAAAATTTACCCCCTGTTATATATTATATGTTTAACGCTTCTAAGAATTGAACCCAGGACTTGAACTCAGAACCACTCCGATTCAATTGCGTAATTTTGCTGTACCAGATCGTTCATGTAAATTTCTTAGAAGTGTTTTGTGTAATTAAGTGCTTGCATCTTGCGTAATTTAAACTGTCTATTGTAAAGTGATGGAGTTGAAGTGGTAGAAGCATTCTGTTCGAAAGTCTGTCAAATAAGTCAAGGATTATTAACAATTTACTTTATTTCATTTCGATTTAGATGTGCTGTGTTTTAGTTTACCAGAGCCTTACTTAAATAAAGGTTATATATGTAGTGTTAGTCATAAATGTACATGACACCCTCCAAATTTATTTTATATTTTAACTGCTACAAATGCCTATTTTAATAGGTAAAAGTGTGAATTTTTTGGTAAGAAAATTTACTCCCAAGGGGTTACCCAATATCCAATTGTATCCCCAAGGGGTAAATTTAACCCCGATTGAGAACCCCTGACCTAGACGGTTGAAACTTTTTGGTGGGACAAGCTTTTTCGCTTGTATCAGCTTATGCAGAGTTTACCTTACACCGGTACGGTACATTAAGCTTATTCAAATACCGTTTTGTTCTCGCAATATGAATTACGAGTACAAAAGAAAATTATGCTAAGCTACACCTACAGTTTTACATTTTGATAACCTTTCAGTTTAGTCGACTGTTGGCTGCTAAAGCAGCACCCCTTTGAGAGTAAAGTTTGCATATGAGTTATAATTTTGCGTGTAACTTGTGTGTACGAAACAGGGTTGTGGAGACGCAGCCAAAATCGTGCAATTGCAACTCCGCCCTTTGCAAAAAAGGTTAACCAAAAAACCTATAACAGTATAATTCTACTATTGCACTGGCCAACAAAAAGAATTTTTGTCATGGTGTCTGAGATGTTTTAACTGTTTTTACCTAATTTGAGTGCGCTGATTCCAGAAATGCTGTCACTTTTTCTCTATCAGGTCTAGTTTTTCTGCTATGGTATACCTCTCTCTGTAGGAAGGCGATAGCCACAATAAAGACAGGCAAAACAAAGAAACAATATTTTTGTGTAACTTTATGGCACATATTCATGGAATCACTCCAAAATATTCACAATTAAAGCTTGAAGTTGTAAAAATGCTAAGCATAGACATCATCAGCCATTAATTGACGTTTTACTGATTTTCTAGAATGGGAGGCTACAGCATCATCGCGCTTGATAGACCAACAGTAGTCTGCAAGCATGGTGGCACCACAACGACCTTGACAGCAAACTTCCATGTCGCTGATGTCTTGACGGAAGCGTTCCGCTTGCTCGTCGCTCATATCAACTAGATTTTCTGAAAAACAGCAAGATGGCTGTGCAAAAAATGTAACTTGATGCTCACATTTGCACCCAGTTGATGGAGACTCGTAAGTAATGTTTCAACAAGTTCTTTGTAATTGGGCGCCTTTGTTTTCCCAAGAAGAATTTTACATCATTCGTAAACGCCGTGCAGGCACTCTATTCTGCAGGATTCATAACATTATAGAAATTTGCGTCATTTATTAACTTTCAAATCTGGGGTCCATCAAAAATTCCACCTTTCAATTTCTCTATAGTTGGACCTGGAAATTTCATGTAAATATATTTGAAACAGTCGACATCTTCCTCAAGAGCCTTCACAAACTGTTTTATGATGCCAAGCTTTATGTGAAGAGGAGAAAACACAATTTTGGAACGCTCCACCAAAGGAGGAGCCAGAACATCAAGAGAGCCTGGAATCAGCTCACTGCGCGCAGGCCAATCTTTTTTTATCCGGTGCTCTGTTCTTGCCTTGCTATCCCACAAACACAAGAAGCAAGGAAATTTTGTGTAGCCACCGTGTAGCTCAAGGAGAAACCCAACCATTTTCAAATCGACCCATAAGATCCATTGGTGTTGTTTGTAAGAAATTTTTTCAGAACATATTTGATTTCATCATATTTTTCTTTGAGGGTCGTTGAATGGCCTAGAGAAACTGATCCATATAAGTTACCATTGTGAAGAAAAACACATTTCAAACTTCTTTTGAAACTGTCTATAAAAAGGCGCCAATCTTGAGTATCATACTGTTGGACACCAAGCTGCCAGCAACGTTGTTGCAATATACTATGTCGTTTTCCTGAGTGAAATATGGCAAAAATTCAATATGGCATTTTCTATAGAAGGTTATGAGAGTTCCAGGATGAAATAAATTTTTTCTTTGAATCTTGAAGCTAGAAGTTCAGAAGATTCTTTGGAAAGGTAAATATCTCTAATCAGATCATTAAGTTCTCCTTGAGAAAAGAGCTGTGGTAGTGAAGAAGGAGAAAAACCGACATCTGAAACAGTGTCTTCACTACTGTCAGTGGACAAAACGGAAGCTTGGTCTTCTTCAGAACCAGGCAATTCCAATTTGGCCAAGCCTTTAAACACTTGAACAGGAATTTCATTGCAGTGTGAAATTGGCCTAATTGCGACTCGAGGTTTGGATAAACCAACAGATTCTTCTTCTTGTTGATTCTCTTCGTGTTGACTGCACAGTAGGTAGCAGTCATCGAAATGATTTTTCGTTTTTTTTGCCTTATTTATCCTCCATTCACCAGAAAGCGAATTGTATCGTTATGTTTTTGGACGGTATGTCCGCATTCACTTGGGAGTTGATTTTTCAAAGGTGTCTGGGGCACCTTTTTTCCAAATAAAGGTGGGGGCTCCCGTTAAGTGCCTTACCCAAGGACATAATAAGCGAACTTGCCGGCTTGTTCTTCACAACCTCCCATAAATGCCGAGCGCCAAGCAGGGAAGCTATAGATACCATTTTTAAAAGTCTTTTGGTATGACTCAACAAGGGGATTGAACTCCAAGTTTAACGGCTGCGAAGCGGACGCTCAAACCACTAGGCCATCGCGTCGGTTCACGTCACACCATCGGAATACCAAAGCAGAGTGTTTTTCTATCCTTTTTTGTCCACTGTCAAAGATGCTCAACACATTGCTTGCGTACAATATGGGGTGCCCATACCTTATTTTGATCACCTAGCATTACTTTGAAATAAGCAAGATAAGCACACTTCAGAAATCCACTGATCCCTTTCCTGTTAGATTGCAACATATATTCTCCGCAAATATAGCAAAACACATTTGGATTTAGCAAAACTGCAGACAGTGACACTGTTTCGACCTATCAGGTTGCTAAGTGCATAGCTAGCCTCTTGCATTACTATACATTTGGATTGTTTAATCAACGTCGCCTAGGAGAGGATGTAGCCATACTTAATTTTACTCAGTGTCCACCTCTTACCAACTACAGTGGACGCCGCTTAATGTGATCACGGACAATGTTATCAATCGGTTAATATTATCGGAATTCCTGATCACCGCCCGAACGTACAATACGCATTACAAATATGCCGCTTACTGTAATCAGTATATCGGTTATTGTTATCAATTTTTTCCCGAACGCAGTGACTAATTTTGTTAACTACCAGCGTAAATGCCCAGCTCTGGTAATTAGCGGCCTGAGAAAGCTATAATAATCAGTGCAAAATTAATCTTCTGAATGGGAGTGCAAAATAAATCTCCTGAATTTGAACTGCATTATGAGTATGAGTCCTCTATAAATGATTTGCTGCGAAAAGACATGAAGCAGTCAAAGCTGGACGATTTCCTAAATAAATAATGTATTGTACTGTGTCTATTGTAAGGTTTTTTGTTTATTAAATATTTCATTTATTTAATTTTATTTTTGCGACACCTAATGGACTATAAAATGGAAATTTTCATTTTTTCGGTTAATGTTATCAATCGGTTATTGTTATCATTTTTGGTGTTAACAAAAGCGATTACATTAAGCGGCGTCCACTGTACATACCTCCTTTAGCAAATTTGACTTTTACTTTAAGGTCTGTGACGTCATAATCGCTTACATACATATCACAATAACAACCAACAATTATAATTATGACGCTACAATGTACAGAGAAATACGCCTAATGTAAAGGTAAAAAAGGTACAAAATAGCAAATATCTTAAAAACTTGACCTGATGAGAGAAAATTAGTATGATTTTCGGAATCAGCACCCCAAATTAGTCCAAATCAGCGAAGAAACCTTGGACCGGCGCGATGGTGTAGTGGTTAGAGCGACTTCTGACAAAGTTTTTAGCAATATTCAAAAAATTTATCTATTACAACTTTCAAATTACTTAGCGGCCTCAAAACACATCTCCAAAAATTTTTATAGTATGTAAAAAATTAGATTTGGTTTGTAAAAAATATGATATGTTGCCAAATACCGGTCTCACTTGAAAGCTTAGGCAATTCGCTTTCCAGCAATATGCAACTTTAAATAGTTTAGGCTAAGTGGTATGCGATATTTACTGAGCATTGATCTGAAATGGGTACCGTTCATCACATCAGTTCAAAATTTCCAAAAATTTTTGAACTTATCTTCATTAAAATGAAATTATTAGAAAAATTACATCCATTAAAGAGATAAAATAATTTGCAAACATTTCACCACTATAGTTGTTGTTTTGTATCAAGTTTCCAAGGAGATGGAACCTAAAATACAAGTTTAAAAACTAGCAAAAGTTTAGCTTCTCTAAATCAAAATTCGCTGTATCCCCCTTGTTTCACAACAAATGCGAAGGGTGTAATAAAGCTCCTGTTTCATTTTTAGTGACCAAATATTCTACTTAAACTTGATGTCTTCTGAATCTTGAAGAAATTTTCTTTTCAAAAATACATAATGTTACATGGTTTGGGTTAACTTCTAGCTAGCGGCGCAGCCAGGATTTCTTCAGGGGGGGAGCCAAAGTTTTTTGAACAACACAGCCCAGGTGCAATGGCAAAACCCTAAGGATCTAGACACAATGGGGAAATCGAGGTTTTTCTCCCCAGGAGATGAGAGGTGTGTGCGGTTTTTAAACAGAACGTAAAGAAATTTAATGCAATTGCACACAAAAAAATTTGCCCCTACCCAATCGCACCCAAAGTATTTACTGATACAAACTGATTGGTAAAGGTGATCAGCAAACCAAAAAAATTTACTGGTGCTGCATGTCAAAATTTAACTCAATTGAAATTTAGCCTACGATTTTTACGTGAAAATTCATCAATTACATATTTAAAATTAATGTTGAGGTCACGGGGAACAAACAACAATACCAGTCCAATCAAACGAGCTTCTTTCTTTGTTAACCGCAAATGGGTTTCCAAATATCTCAGAGCACTAAACGAACGCTCATTTGTTGCTGTAATAACCTGGCCAGTTGTCAATATTTGAAGAAGAACTTCCAAATGTATGTATTTCTTTAGCAGACAGCAACACGTCTAAAGTGTTGTGCGGTAAAGAATTACCTTCGTGGCGCAGCCAATATAAACGAAATCGCTTTTGTTCAACCTCCACAGCGTCAATGCTGTCATCCACAAAGGGAAGATAGAAGTTGACAGCATTTCTGATCAAAGCAAATGTCATGCTTTACACTGACCGATGGTATCAAAATTGGAGTATTATGCAATCAACAAAGTATGAGCAAATATTTCGCTGAGTTAGTCAAGCACTGTGTCAATAAAAGGCAAAAAGACAGAACGCCTGAAAAACTGTAATAGTGAAACAGCTAGTGGATTCGCTCTGTTGGCTTGACGATTTACAATTTGAGGCATGGGTATGGATTTGCTGTAGACACTTTTGGCATGTCTAAAGAGTCCAACAAATATTTCTTTTTTGTCCCAAAAAGCCTGGATAACATCTTTGCTACTGGTAATTCTCGTAGCATGTAATGCAGTCAAAACACTTTCTTGATGCCCTATAGCTTCTCTGCAACTGTTTTGGTAAGTTTCAGTGTAGCATTGATAAGTTTTAGGCTAACCAAAAACCAGCTGTTGTTATCGCTTTCAATAAGGCATAACCCTTTCAAGAACTTCTCCATCTCTTGATTTTGACAGTTGATCAAGAGAGCCAACAACCGCCGGATAAAACTCCTGGAAAACAAAGACAACATCATAGGTCTCAATCCACTTCGTGGAGCAATTACGCTTCAAAGGCGAATGCGAAGAATCAAGACATTTGTCATTAACTTAAGCAGGCAGCAGCGAAAGACGTTTTCAAGAATTAAAAAAAATACCAATACGTCTTTCATAATGCTTACGCATGCTTGAATTGTTACTGCAACTTGTGCTATCTCTGATTTTAGCGTCTCTGCTACTTTTGCTCATTCATTAAACTTTTTATTGCGGTCTTTGTAGTCTTTTAAAAAACATTCCAGAGAGAATATCTAATTTTTAATTAGCAAATTGATGGTTTTGTTTCCTATATAGTCTATAGTCCAAAGCATTTTGACTAAAATTAGAAAATTTAAATGGTCAACTATAAATCCAGGCTCGTCAAGATGATTTGTTAAATAACTTGCTGAAAATTAGAGACATGCTCTATTCTTGGCAATATTTTTGAAACTTCTCCAGAAAGCACAAAACTGGTTTTCACTCGTAGTAAGCTACTTATTTTTGTGCTATATTGCTATTAATGTTATACAGTACTCTTGCGCACCTCGTCAGACACCAATAGGTTATTGCGGCGTCATTCTTGCGCAAAAGAACTTGCTCGTGTGATTTCTGCTTTATATTAAGAAAATTATAAAAAGTTTAAAGCTCATGTGTTAACCTCAGGCATAAAGCCCAACGCTACCAGCAAATTTTTGGGCCATTGTTTGTTTTGTGCGCTAATTTTATCAGGTACCAACGTGAGGGGCATGGCACAGTGGCCCCCCTGGCTGCGCCCTGCTTCTAGCATATTTTGGGTCTAAATCTAACTAACAAAATTTAGTACCGGTTAACAAAAAGCTAATGGGCATCAGAAAGTTGCAAATTGTTGAAAAACTGGGCTGTTGCACAGGTTTTGAGTAATATACCTTGAAAGCTTATTTCCTTAGCATCATTTAGCGACCATTTCTAAAAAATTGGTAGAAAAATAAAATCTGTAGTAATCTTTAAGGTAAAGGTACTGTAATTTCAAAAACAACTCAACATTTATGAGGGAGAGTAATTAGCACTAACAAATCGAAAAACAGACACTGCATACTTCGCAATAAATTAACCAGCTAATAAAGAATCGTATAACGCTTTATAAACGTCAATAATCAATGCCAGATAGTTGGTGCAATGGCGAAGTAATTTACAACGCAGTTCTGTGACTAACGGAAAAGTTTAGCACCGACATACCACTCAGCAAACAAGGGAAAGGCTGGCGAGTTGGGCCCTTAAATTTAGAACGCAACAATTCTTGATGAACATTATAATATAGCTTTGAAAAAAGCTGTTTTAGCCATTAGCTTTTCGTGACGCTCCCATCAGTGGCGCATCGCATCAAAAAAGAAGAGCTAGAATGAGTAAGTGTTTTATGTGATTAATTTGGACGTCAGGCAATCAAGGCAAGCCATTGATAGCGCTAGTATTGTAAAGAGCGCCAAAGAAAGAGATTTCGCAATAGCGAAAGTTAGAGAATGCGCAGCAAGAGACCAAATAGGAACGCCGCGATTTTGAGAGAGTTTGAGAGTGTAGTAGACAAACTCTTTCTGTCTGCATAACACTGGGCGCTGAGCTTTGATAGAAGCAGCTTCTAAGAGATCAAGGTGGAAAGAGCTGCGTGCTGTGGCGAGGATTGACAACCGCTTGTCGTGATAGTTTAATGCGCATTGTTCATTTTCTAAAAGATGCTGAAGGATATTGGAGGTTGTTGACGACACGTTTGCCATCTTCAATCACGAAGCTCATGAATTTCTGTCCGAGCTCAACTGCCTTTATCCGTCGCTCAAATTCACTTTTGAAAAAGAGAAATTTAAATGTCTACTATTTTTTGATGTCTATGTCGAAAGAAAAGATGTTGGCTTTGAAACCAGTAAATACCAAAAACCCGCTTTTGCTGGCCAGTATTTACGTTGGGAGTTCTTTATTTCTCTCAAACGTAAAAAAAGTCTAATATCTACATTGATGCTTCGAACCCTAATAGTTTGCACTAAAGGTAGCCGCAATGGAGAAATCGAACGGATCAAAAAATATTACTGGACAATAGTTACTCTAAAAACCTCGTCATCACTCAGATTGTCAAGAAAATTGCTCAGTTCTTCACCCATAAGTGATTTGCCCCAGAAAAGTGTCCTGTGTACTTGAGGGTTCCTTGGATAAGTAAGCCCTCCACAAACTTGGAAAAAGAAGTCAAAATTGCCGTGGAAAACTACTATGGTTCCGTCAACATCCGCTTGGTTTTTACATCAAAGCGCATGCTGCCAATAGCCCGCAAGAATGTTCTACCTACCACTCAGGAAAGCTCTGTCATATATAAATACAAGTGCCACTGTGATAGTTGGTAAGTATGGCAAACATCTCAGCGACTATAGGATGGCATCAAGCAACATGTTCCGCAATGGTTAAGACAGCAATTGACTCGTCCACGCCGATCTCAACCACACAGATCGTGCAAACGAAGCGACGCCAAACCGGACTGTGACTCTGGCATCGGTCAGCATCTTTTAGAAAATGAACAATGCGCATTAAACTATCACGACAAGCGGTTGTCAATCCTCGCCACAGCACGCAGCTCTTTCCACCTTGATCTCTTAGAAGCTGCTTCTATCAAGGCTCAGCGCCCAGTGTTATGCAGACAGAAAGAGTTTGTCTACTACACTCTCAAACTCTCTCAAGATCGCGGCGTTCCTATTTGGCCTCTTCTTTGTCTTGATAGCCTAACGTCCAAATTGATCACATAAAACACTTACTGATTCTAGCTTTTCCTTTTTGACACGATATCGTCACTGATGAGAGGGTCACGAAAAGCTAATGGCTAAAACAGCTTTTTTTAAAGCTATATTAAAATTCTGTACCACCAACAACATTTTTATTGAATGTTATATTTATTAATCAAATCAATATTGTTATACGTAGTAGAGAAGAGGAACATTCTTTCATTGTTTAAATTGCCTGTAGTGTTATAAAAGATTGTTTTATTTATCAGTAATGTTATAAAAGATGCTGGAAGTGCTCCCCATTGACATCTATGTATTTCTGGGCAATTTTAACATTTGCAGATACTGCCTATAGCTCTTCTCTGGTGTTCTCCTGATGGCATTGGTAATGTTCTCCTTTAGTTGGTCTAGATTGTGAGGATCATTTGCATAAACGTTTTGTTTTTAAGTCCCCATAGATAAAAATTACATGCTGACAAATCCGGAGAACGTGGTGGCCATACTCTTTGCCTATTGTTCTCTCTTTCGTAAACATGTTATGAACTCGTGTCAGTGATCTGTGAGGCGTGCGGCATGTAGCGCCATCTTGTTGGAAAAAGAATTGCATTTTGTCTTGTGGTGTCAATTGGTCGTTGAACTGTTCCAAGATGCGTAGATAAACGCCAGTGTTTACAGTTGATTCAAAAAAAATTGGGCCAACTATCTTAGTTTCTGAAACTGCGCACCAAACACTTATTTTCGAGTCATGCAGTGTCATTTCGTGAAATACGTGCAGATTTTCAGAAGACCATTAGCGTGTGTTCTGGGAATTCGCATATCCTGATTGGTGAAACCATGCTTCATCCGACATAAAGTACAGCAGTGGCCCAAACGTCCTTCTTCAACCGTACTCAGCAGTCACCTACAATACTGAAGACGTTTATTTTTGTCAGGCAACTTCAGCTCCTAAACACATGCTATTCTGTATGCTCTCATGCTCAAAGATTTCAGTTCACGCTGACATGTTGTTCGTAATAAACCGACTTGCTGGGATAGTCTCCGAGTTGACTTTTGTGGACTTATTGAAACCCGCTGTTGGATATTACTGACAACTTCTGGCGTCCGGACTAATTTAGGTCTTTGCTTTTTCACGTTTTCGACTGAGCCTGTATCGCACCATTTCAGAACGAAGCGTTTTGCTGGTGCTTTTATCTCTGGGTATTTTTCCAGGAATGCCTATTGCGTTTCCTTAATTGATCCAGATCCAATTTCCTTAATTGATCCTAACGCAGATAGGCTTCCACAATCACTATTCTCTGCTGCAGCGAAAACACCATCCTTAAAAAAATTTAACTGTAGATTTTAAGAACTTTGGAGCCGTAATCTGAAAAAAATTGATTAGAGAAAGATGTCATGTTTGGTATATTGGCCTACACCCTATCGAGGCCATCAACTACATTAATCTATCACCTATACAATCTATCGAGAGATCAGACTACTTTTAAGTGACCAACAACTTATTGAGAGATCGGGCTCCTTATAGGTGGGCCACCCTGTAGTTAATGAACGCCGAAGTTTAAGTTGAAATTGTGAGAAAACAATACACCTGATGTTAATTTTGTTGGAGTTCCAAAAATATTTGCCTACTGGAAAATAGAAATTTTGAAGAAGACCAAGACTCTACCCCTAGGCCACAGGTTTCAATCGACTGAAATTTCCTTTTCTTCAAAAAAAGACGTTATTTGCCGTACAGTTTTATTACGTCATAGTAATGTTACCTAGTCCTTCAAACTGAGTTTTCAGCAAATAAAATCTGGTTGGTTACTATTATTTTTATCAGGTAGATTAAAATATTTGTGGGAAAACTTTAAGATAGGTGGAGAAGTCCATGAGTACCTTAGGGTCTCAAGTGCGGGTGATGATAAGCCGAACAAAAATTTGCATGGTCGAATCGCAAAGCAATTGTTGTAGTATGTGAGCTTTTACGCTATGTTTTCAAGAAAATGAGAACCATTCAAGAATGCTAAGCGTTCAATCTAAATTGATTTTTGCTTCCATCTGCATCTGTGCTAATGAATAGTGAATTAGCATTGATGCAGTAACTTTACTTCAAAAAAATTGTCGTGGTGCCTACGAATAAGGATAGAGTGAGCTATAAGGAATGAGCTTTGTTCCAGTCATCTGTTTAAATCAATAAGCGATGTTTCTAGATTCTCTCAGTACTTCGCGAATATGTCATTTGCCAATTCTATCAGTTTAGATTAGTATTTCCCAAACTTTTTTGTCTGTTAGCATAGTAAAATAGCTTAAACTAATTTTGGGGCACAGCAGCTTCACGAATCTATTCATATGAATTATTGATTGCGACTAGCGCTACAGCGGAAGCGAGAAAAGTGATGACCTTTTTTTCTCTTTTTAAAGATCACCACTTTTTCGGGCAACATAACACGATCTTAGACGTAATCAACCATTACTTCATGGCACCATTTACTAGGTTTTGGGTGAAAACTTGCATAAATATGCATTGCAAAAAAAAACTCGCGGCATACCTGCAAACTAGTTCTTCACACCGTGGCACGCAGTTTGGGAAACACCGGTTTAGATCAACCAAACAGAAACAAACCGAAAGCATTCTTAAAAATGTTTCCGGAAAATGATCTTGAAACCACTACTGTAACATTGAACGCAGAGTTGTTGCTGAAGTTGAAAAAGAAGCAACTTTAAAAAGAGATTGGCACTCGGCACTTTTTGCAGTATGCTTACAAATATAGCAATTCGAAATCGTTTACCTGCAATTAATTTACTCACAAGAATTGCAGTAGGGATTCGGAGTTTATTTGTGGGTGACCTCATGGGAAAGATTTCGTACACTCTTCAAGCAATCAAAAAACTTCGAAATGATTTGCCTTACGATACTAAATTGCGAGAACACCTTACGAAAAGAACAGGAGGACAACTGTTCACCATATCAAATCAGAACAAGCAAATACTGACTGTGACAGAAGATGAAAACTCTACAGCACTAGTTGCAAATCCTTCTCATGCCTCTGCATACTCACCACAAATTCTTAAAACTCTAACTAAAAATACATTTCATACGAAGACCTAAGAAAAGCTCACCTAGAAAAAGAGCGAGGCCGGTGATCATTCTCGAAGCAGGGTTTACTGGCGATATAAATATTGAATGCAGTGATATATTCGAAGAAACCAAAGGGCAAGTACGTCTTGATAAGTGCGGAGATATAGTTTGCACCAATTGTTAAAGCAATTTTATACAGTTAGTCTATTTTGGGTAGCAATGCTAGGAGTGTTTGGCGAAACGTCCTAGTTAAGATATGTACAGCAGTCTACTGGCTTTGTATTTTTTCCTTAGAATTGTCTTAAGATGCTAATCGTTGCTTCCAATTTTATTCAATTCTTAGGTATTCAACTTACAATTTAATTTATGTACCAGTGGCACACTTTCCATACCGATGGTCTGTACTTCAATTGCAAAGCATGCCGTACATGTTGATTTTAGTCTCAAAGGCTTCGTACTCTGTAATTGTTGATAACAAATTACATATACATATTATTGCTCCACCAGCTATGATGGAGCTTTCTTGCTTTAACCCTTTGAACCCTAAAGGCCGGTTTTCCGGCCAAACGTAAAAATGTACAATAAGGATCATATCTGCACCTGCAAAGGCTATTTCAATGTTATTACACTGATTTTGAAGTTGGTTTGAGAGCTGCAGGCGATTCATAATCCCAAAACGAAAAAAAAAAGAAAATGATTTTTTTTGAAAATTTTTGGCTGGAAATCTCGGGTCGGAGAGCTTTTAAATGTGGGAATGTCGGGTTCAAAGGGTTAAGAGTTATTACGTAATAATAGACCTATTTGGAGTAGATAGTACACAAACGTCAGTGCGATGTATTTGTACCATAGTAGGCTAGCAGCTGCTGACATGCAATTTGCATTGATTCACGCAATTATTAGGCCGTTACAGGTTAGTCAGTTACGATTGCATCACCGTTCAAACCGGTACTAGGAGTTGGTGGATGAAAAGCTATTTTGTGATACGCTAGTACAATCAACGCTATTGGGAAAGTTTTCAGTAAAAAAATACAGCTTGCGTTAATCATATTAGGCATCCGGCCATACTAATGGTATTACGGGACTTTGGGCGACACGTGTGTTTGGTGTGGTGCGTTCAAGTTTATCATCTAGTTAATGAGCTTAAGGTCTAGGTAAGTTTGTTAAGCAGCTTTTCGTAAGCCTCATTTAAAATTATTATTTACGAGCCGTTACAGTTTGATGCGTTGAGAACAGGTTCATTCATTCAATTTTTTTCATACATAAGCAAAATCATGAAAAAAAAATGTGAAAAAACAGCCGAACGAATTGCCAACCTACGATTTAGGTATGGATTACGTTATTATGTGTGCATCCAATCCCTGTCCTAGGCTTTGTACCGGTACCAGGGTGTAACATCACAAAGTTGTTCGATAAAACATTAATTCAGCACTCTTCCCAAAATGACTGCATTAATAACATACCGTTACATTAAATAATTTTTCTTAAAGCTTGACCCAAGTTATTATTAAAATTTCACCGACGGCTACTTGAAGGATTATTCCAAAGTCACAAATTTGGAAGCGCCTGTAATGATGCTGCATCACAATCTAATTTCAAGTCATTTCACTGAACTGGAATTTGACAATCAGACATTTCATTTTTCTACCCTGGCTCCCGAAATTTTTGGGAAATGGAAAATTGTGCAGAAAATAAGAAAATATACGAGTGGTTGATCAGCATAGGCGTAGTTGGGGAAGGAGGAATACGAGCCATAACTTCCCAAATATTTTGCATACGGTCAAGGCGTGAAAGCATTTTGGGCCAAAAATTGTCTCTCAAAAAGTAGATATCAAACAAGCAAATAAGTCTTCATCTTCGTTGGTTGCTAAGATAAAAACATAGCTTTTCTTAAAAACATAATCTCTAAAAAAGTAGCATCCCAAATAATTCATACCTTTGCCCTCTAACCCAAACAAATTTTTTTTGATTGTGGCTATGTCACAGCTTGTGAGTAGTCATTCAGTTCAACTTGTGGTGAAAAAATTGTTCGTTTCTGATGGTTAGCTAGCGAAGATATTTTTCTGATGCCATACTTTGGCCAGCGTTTATAAACCAGGTGCACCTCTAGGTGTACCAAAATTTTATAAGAATATATCGACGTGATGATGAGAAGTAGTTTTTGAAGAGATCAACTTTAAAACCTACGGCAACCATTGAATAAAATGCTGTTGAAACTTTTTTTTGAGTTGGATATTCAATATTCATTTGAGTGTTTAGATTTTGTGGAAAGTGAAATCGGATGTATTATAAAAAAGCTGACGAGCTTGGACTTTGGGTAAATTTCGAAGAAAAGTCGATGTAAAACACAATTATCTGTTCTCATACTGAAGTCCTAAAAAAGAACACTACACGAAGGCCAAAGGTGAATGTGGTTTTAACCCTCTTGTCGCTGCTTAAGTACGCTGCATCTTTAAACCTTAAGCATTTGAGTGTTTACGTTTGTAACATCAAAAAATCTAGCAAAAACATTTTTGACTTCGGAAAGTCACAATAAATTATTCAAAATGAGTGGTAAAGTTCTCTGTCGTCGTGCTAACTCTTTTGTAGTGATGATAATCTTGGCGAATCCGTGGTGGCTCGTGCTGTTTTGAGTGAGAATGCTAAGATTTTTAACTTTGGCCATTTAAACAAAACACCTATCCAAATCTAACCACTTTGAAACTGCGGCCCCCCAGACCTCCACCTCCCGTGCCAACTAAGTTAGTATGCATGAAAAGAATTTACAAACGAGCTCAGCGTCTTCATTGCAAGAATAACCGCTGACTTAAAAACCACAACGTCATTTTGTAGGCTTCTAAACTTTTTGCCTTATCTTGTGCTCAATGAATCAAAGAGGTTCTTGTGATTTCATCAATATTTCCAAGACTGTCAAACTAGAAGGTTCCATGACCCGTTTCAAGATAAACCCTACCTATTAATGAGAGCAGAAAATTGTTAGAAAAGCTAGACATAAATCTGTAAAGATTGATTGGGATTGGAGCACAATAAATTAATTTGTTGTGCTCTTCGGAAAAGCACCATGTAGTAAAACCATATTAAATTTATGCAATGATGTTCCAAATTAGGTTTGATTCTTGATAAAAAAAACTGCTGATAGATTTTTACTTAGCTTCACTAGAAACTCCTAGGGCTGCTGCCCTCTCCTGCTCTTTTAATGGCATAGTTTGTGAAGCAGATTTACAGAAGTGTGTGCAATCTTCACGGTTTAAGTTTTTGTTTGACCAACCAAAATCAGTACGTTACTTTTTCATTCTTTTGCTTTTTTATATTTGTATTTCTAAATGGCTGGGCGCAAAACAAGTGATAAGGAATTTACAGTTTTTCGAGCTTCTCAACTGCAACGAGATTTAATATCGAGACAACTTTAAATTACGTCTACGTATTTTTACCACAGTTTCATATTTCATTCAACATATTGGCTTGTTGTATTGATAAGCGCCAACGCGGCCATCTACAGTGCTGGGCAGTAACAGGTTAATGTAACTAGTTACTTTTTAGTGACTTGTCATCGTAGCTTTGTTACTTTTTTTGCAGAAGCAACAAAATCTGTAACTAGTTATCATTTAGGCACTGTAAAAGTTACAACTTACAGTTACTTCCTGTTTTCTGCTTTCACAACAACAAAAAACTCATATTTCATTAATTTGCCATTAAATAATTGAAAATATAATTTACGTTTTCGGTTAAAAAACTTTATTTTGTTAAATTCTTTCGACACATTGGAAACTTTGGACCCTGTAATCTTGATCGATTAACTTGAAAGTGTCAGAGATAATGTAGGAATAAATTCTATTGAAAGTCAGGAAATATGAGCATGGAATCTTCAGTTGTTTTAGAGTAATTCTGTAATGACCGAGAGGGATGGGGAATATTTGCTCTTCCCACTACCTAAGTAGGATTAAAGTTTGTCTAACTGATCTAATCGAAAACTGATATGATGCCTTAGTCCCAGTTGTGTTTGCGAGCACATGTGAGAATAATACGAACACATTGGATGATCAGTTTATGTATGCTAACACGCAATGTACTGGCATTACCACTTCAACACTGTTCTACGATAGCGGAGTCGTTGTGCGCCTTTCCTTCGGTGAAAAGCTGCCGAGAACTCAAAACCAGTGTACGTTACTGGTCGCTGTGGGCATGGGCGCGAATCCCGATCGTCGTAATTTTTACGGACTATCCTTTGAGGCCAATTTTCAAAGCCACGCATTTTTTCAATTAAAGTGAACCATGGAACACAAGCAGAAACTGTAGAGCTAGGGGAAGATTGAGAGATCTATTCGAAAATCTCTACAACATCGCCAGCAAGGTTAAAGGCTATCGCAGTGTAGCACCCATCAGAAAAATTTTTCCATTTGCTGGCTTCCGTTTTCTTTTGGCAAGGGTGCAGGTAGGTTTGAATATTGAAGGAGAATGGTATTGCACCAGGCACGAAAGCTTTCGCTTCTAAGCAAATTACATCACGTTTCCATATGGCGGTTTGTCCTTGCAGCAAAAATAAGTCATTCTTGCATTTTGCATCAAAAATAAGTCACTCTTGCATTTTGCATCAAAAACTGTGGCCCTTGAAATTAATTGCAACAAGTAACTTTGCAGTGTAATTAGTTATTTTTTAAAATTTGTAGGCGAAACTGTCACCAAGTAACATTTTTCACCAGGTAACTGTATCAGCAACTCAGTTACTTTACTCAGAAACTTACCCATCACTGGCTATCCGTCAATATCATTTTTATAATGGTTTCTAAATTTGTTGCATTTTAGCTTGTTATTGAAAATTTGAGCAAAAAAGTAAATTAGCAATATCATTTTCAGCTAATTAGAGGAGTGACCCATTCAACTACGCATGTGTTATCAAAGATTTTTTCCGGTCACATGGGGATTTGAGATGGTTTTTTAAAACGAAGGTTTTTTCAAATTGCTTTTTTCGCCTTTGCAACAAGACTGCTTTGCAAAACAGTAGTTAGGCAGCGAGCGCACTATATATACCGGTAGTTGCTTTGAACCAGCTTTGTCGTAGCGTTTTGCTTGAAAAGTTTAAATTTCTTACGTTAAACTAAAACGTTGTTTGATGAGTCTTCTACACAGCGCTCAGCAATAGGAGTGGTGAAGTGAATAAGATATGAAACCAAATTTATTTAGTCATGTTTAAAGTATGCCTTGGCGTTAAAAAACGTTCCAGTCAAAAAGTACCAGAAAACTGCGTGGTATTTCATTTTTTGCTGAAGAAATGAGCTCAGAAGCAGTCAAATAACTTTGTTGTTCGTTTTTGTTAATTTTATCTAAATGATATTCAACATGTTCCAAAGATTTAAGTTGCGTAGCTTTAAAACCAATTTTATGTTAAATGTCGTAGCATTGCATATAGCTTTAGAACGTCCAACTTGTGTTGCATTTTGTTTAATTATTTCAATTTCTTGTTTATCTCGAAAGTTTAGTGAGTTTTGCAATAATTAAATGCAGCTTCTTATAAGAAAAAAGTCAAACTGGTAAAAAAGGTCAAAAAGATGTCCAACCTAATTGCAGTCCAAATTGTATGGTTATTGCTTTCCATTTGGCTGAGTTTGCTACGCAATTACACTGCAGGTAAGTTGTTTGGTATCTTACTGTGTTTTTAGCCTTATACTCGCAGGTCAGCAACATTGGCGCTAAGCATCGGTGAATAGACTTTCTTCGGAGTTTCTAGGCTTTATATTCCACTTAAATTTCTTGGGATTACTTTTAATAAATTTTCCGCCAGTTGCTATCCGCCAACTAAGAAAATATCCTTACGTTCTTTTAAGTGCACAACTGTTATCGTGAGATTTGAACGCGTGACCATTTGATTGCTGTCGCTTAAAAACCGAGCTCACACGATCAGGCTGCCGTGGTAGACTGCTAATATCTACGCCGTTTTACTTCATTTTGTTGCATTGAACGCAGTTACACCTTGTTAATTAATAAACTATATGCCCGTCACTGATCAGCTGCTTTTACTTCAAAATTTGAAAACAGTTCTATCATAAATTGCCATTTTTTTCTGATAATTACGGGAGAATCAAACTGCATATGAAGCGATCGAAGTGGTTGCTGCTTTCTTGAAAAGGCACCTGACAATGATTTCCTCTGCTTGAAGGTTCTATCAAATTGCAAATTATTGGAAGCAATATCATGTAATTCAAGGAAAACGATAAAACTTGGAAACTCAGAAACAGTTTAGAGCAATTATTTTGCCTGATAAGCGTAACTAACGCTGTTCTGCGAATATGGAGCATAAAAAAGCAGCGAAAGAAGTGTACAATTGTTTTGTTTAAACATTGTTCCTTTTTGTATCTACTAAAATCAACCGTATTCTGCATAATGTTTTACTGTCAGCAGCTAAGAATTGCTTTAAAAGCTACCGTTATTCACCAATGATTAATGCTTTATTTTAGTAATAGCTGTTTTTACAACCGTTTGATTGTCGTGCAGATAATGTTTGGGTTGTTCTGTTGACAATTGTGATAAAACTTTTAGTAAATAATTGTTTCCTTCCCTGCTTTGTGTCAAAAAAGATGGTAGCAATCGGTTGTTTATGGGAATCCAGCTTTTCATAACGTTGTTATTGCAGTAGCTTGCTGTAGCGTTGTCACGGAAACTATAGGATAGGAACGAAAGTCTTGTCCGATAGAAAATGATATTTATTTAACTAATAAAAACAACATATACATTGAGAAATGTAAGCAAAACATCATTCGTCTGAGGTACGAAATGCAAATTAAAACAGCTGTCAAACGCTGTTACTTTGCAGTTGAACCATGCATTGTCTACACCACCAGACAATTCCTGCCTGTAGCCAAAAAGGATGTACTACCCGCTTTTCATCAAAGCAACATTGTTTACCAATTTTTGTGCCACTGCGATAGTCGGTACGTGGGTCGTACTTCTCAAAGGCTGCAACAAAGGATTTAGCAGCATGTGCCCAAAACCATTCTCCAGGAGCATATTTCTCAGGACCAAAGCACAATGGCCTGCTCTTGCAAGCCAATCAGAAGCTTTAAAGCTGAAACTTCCTTTTCTGCTATTGGACATCTTTTACAAAACCCTACATGCGCCCGTGAATATAATGATAACAAATTTTAGATGATTACTATCTAAAACAATTATTAAAGCAAACATTTAAACAAAGCATTTAATAATGCATTCAAACTAAACATTTCTTCACAGCGACGCATTGCATATATTTCTCAATGTATATGTTGTTTTTATTGGTTAAATAAATATTACTTTCTATCGGACAAGACTTTCGTTCCAATCCTATTAATGGATGGGCTGAGCCAACTAAAAAGTGCATTTGTTTCTGCTCTAAAATCGCTATGCTAATATTTCTAAAGAACAGTTTTTGACTTTTTACATTGATATTACGTTTTGAACAGAAGTTTTTTTGAAACAAAGTGATTACAATAGCTTATGCTTATGAATAACCGACACAATTTTTGGTGATTCAGTAGTAGTGTAGCTACTTTTTGTAGAATTCGGTTCAGTTAAGTGTAGTTGTAGACTTTGTTTCTAAAACTGTTGGTTGAATTGTGTTGTATATCTTCCCTATAAGAAAAAAGAAAAAGCGTTTACATTATTCATTAGAACGATTTGTGTTTAAACCCACTGCGAAGTTGCTGTGCTGTTGTCACTGTGCATTGATATCAATAGCATCACAATTGAGGATGAAAACTAGCCTTAAATTGGCTTTCCTCAAGGACTCAATCATGTGACGATCAAGCGGGCATTAAGCATAAGATTTTGTTAACTGCGCGCCAAAGTTTTTTTGTACAGAGCCGCGTTAGGCGTATGCTGGTAAATGATAATATATAAAGGTGAACAGGATGCGCTTTACCAACACCCAGGCCAGATTAGGTTTAGTGAAGGCCCGGGCCCACCTGCATAAGAAATAGCCCTAATTGTGTGTCCCGATGTCTTCGCTTAGATGTCAAGGTCCCAATATTATCACTGTCATTGTTGCTCGAGTAAAACCAACAATTTCCTTTGCCCCCTTAATCCCGTATCATTCAATATACACTTACCCAGGCATACGCCCATTAAAGTTTAGTATTTTTAGTACAGTAGGCGATATCAATGTTTTTTTTGTAAAACATTACTGCAATAGGCAAACCAACATGCTGTATATATGCTCTAAAAGAGATGACAAACGAAATCAAAGAAAAGTTGTTGTTTGATAAGTTGAACTGTAGCATTATCGAATTAATCAATGAAATCTAATTGAAGTAATCATCCCTTGTGGCCATTACACGTGTTCACTTCAAAAACACGTTGGCGCTCTATTATTTGGAACGATAATGTAGAAGAGCTATGACTTGAAGGGCTTACTGCTGAAATCGTCTAATTGGGCTTGATTCTGAGTAGGTCCAGTTAAAACCCAAAGCGTTTTTAAATGTTTTGTGCTGCTTTGTCTTAAAAGCAGATAAAAAGCAAAATTTTGACCCCACGTTGCTGAATTCTCCTCATCTTGCTATTATGCATTCGCATTGGCTAATCTAAAATTTTATAGAAGAACAGTCGATTAGGCATCAAACAAGTCAAGCAAGTATGGTCCTAATTGAGTTAAAAATAACCTCCATAATGTCAACATTTTAAAAGAAAATTGCAACTATTAAGGTTCGAAGATCATGGTTTAGAGTTTTTTATTTGAGTCGCCCACTTTCGCTTATAAATTCCTAAATACAACTTTTCGTAAAGAGAATATGGTGTAAAGCTGGGGGACAATTTTGCCATGACAATTATCTTAGTTATGAAATACATTAAGTTTAGTCAAGTTTTGTTAGGAGCGGAACTTTTGCGACTGACACATCTTTAGATATTTTTCCCTGGCGACCGATTGATTCCCAAAACAAAACATTTGATCGTTGTTATAGCCTCCAACACGTTGGTGAAAATGGTTTTGCGGTTTAGTGCGAAAGAATTTGTAATCTGTTGAATAAATATACAAGCGTTGAGAGAATTTTCAAATTGTGCCTCAAGTGAATAGTTTATTGACAATATACTGTATTTTTGATTTTTGGTTCTCTTTTAGTTGAAACTTTGATCATGGTATCGCTTGACCGGTACCATACGACAAATCATTGATTAATTTACCGATGAAGTCGTAAAATTAGCTTCATGAAAAGTTTATTAAAGTTTTGTGAGGGCTTGAAAGGTTGACCTCATTCAATGAATAATTCTGAAAAAGGAAAATTTCTTCACTACTTTAGCGTTCCCTAGAGGGAAAAAAGTGTACCGTCGTCTCTCCTTATTTACGTCCATGTTTTACTAAAACTATCTGAATAAATGCCTACAAAATAAGCTTTGCTTTCAACACGTTTCTAAACACAGCAGTCTTTCTTATCTCGTTTTTGCTAGGTTTTGTATTTTTGACTTCCATTAGTGCAGGTAGGCGCAATTGCTCTAAAATATTACTAGTTGCCTTGGCATGTTAAGTTACTTCCTATTAACTTATTGCTGCTTAGACATTGCTATGCCTAGGCATTCATTGCAATCGAATAACCAAATATAAAGAATATCATTTTAAAGAGAAATTATGAAGTAAATTTCCGCCTGAAAAGGGATTAGTGATTACACGCTATCAGCTTATTACCGCTATGTGAGATATTGGTCTCATAAGCAGCAGATTTTGCCAAATCAAACTTGCATAATTGTGGCGAAGGTTGCAGCAATTAGCAATATATTATTTGGTGGTCAGTAGACTAAGTGAAAATTCAAGATTTTGTGGTGAATTGGAAGTAGCACTTAGTCAGAGGCTGGATCAACTTGTCACGAGCTCTTCAACAGCTTAGTTATGCAATTCCTCAGAAATTCCATGACCCCGCTAGGCCTACCGCAGATTTCCTTAATTACTGCGCGATTGTATGATTTCTTAGGGCTACCACTGCCTTCGTTGCTTTCCAATAGGTTAAAAGAGGTTTATAGCTAGATTTAACTTCCTTTTTTCGTTTTCTTCTCGCTTTTGTAGGCTTCGACATATCGGCTCAGTGTGTACCTGCCGCTATCAACCCGCTGTCAGATCATTCCTTTTTAGAAGTTGTTGAATTAGCAAGTAATTGCTCTATATTTCAGTTTGTCAGAGTCTCCCAAAAGAGTTCTTTATATCAGAATCTCCCAACAAAGAAGTTGGCGAATCGCTGTTTCTACAATGTCGTTATCCTTCTTACTTTGAAGACGTAAAACTGATTGCTCCAAATGGAGAAATTCATTCACAAGGCCAAGCGGTGAGGAACGAATTACGATACTTGTTTTCTTCACCCTGTATGTTGTTGGCAAAGATAGCTCAGCGATGTATAGCGTTTGGCTTGCAATTGAGAAGTCCATATTGATGCTTTTGTGGACTCGGTTTTGTGCATTTATGACAACGTTTTACGGCATTTTCTCTGTTTGCTTGCAGTGCTAAGATTGCTTTGTGCCCGCCACTCTGACAACTCTGCTAGGGGTTTGAATGAAATTGCTATAAAGTTAAGAGCAATGCTGTGGTTTCTTTCTATGCTTGTGCTGGTAGCTCAAAGATTTACCTCAAGTGAGGTTTTGAACGTAAATGAATGTACTTAAGAATGTGTTCGTGGAATCAAATTCTCTTTCTTTCTCCATTGCGTCGGTGACTCTTGATTCCGGTGGAACGTACACTTGCAGAGGCCTAAACACTCGTACCAGCTTGACGGAAGAAGTAACAAGAAACCTTACAGTTTACGGTAGTTACTCTGTAATACTGTGACGCTATACAATCAGATAGCCTATTAAGTGGCCTGTATAGTGATGTTTGCTTTGAAGTAATTTGTTAGTGCCTAAGATCTTCAATATGCTGATAAAAACGAAGTTGTTTTGATCTACTAATCTTGGTAGAGTTGTGTCAAATGGAAAGAATTTTAGCCAGATATTATACAATACCATTAATAATGGATACGCCACAAAAAGTTTATCGCCGCTTATGACAACTGTTTTCAATGTTTATTAAAAATAAAATTTTTAATCTCCAAAAAATGAACCTCTATCATGTTTACTAAAATAACGAATTATGATTTAATCACTTTTATCGATATCTTGTTTCAAAAGCACAACCAAAATAAAATTCATTAACAAAGCAAAATCTTCATTGTGCTTCTTTCCTTTTTTTTGCTCTTTATTTTTCTCGATATTAAATAGCCTTTGCTGACTTTTAACATCCACGGAATCCGACACTGAACTTCTTTTAAATTTTGCAAGGTTTCATGGATCCTTTTTAGGACTGTCAAAAATCCGCAGAGTTTCATTATTTGAAGTATCTCTGATCTATCGTTATTATCCAGTGATTTGGTTATGACATTTCTTATTCTTCCCCCTCAGAAATTCTCTGCATTTACCAGCAGAACAACTTGCGTTCAAATCTACATAAAAATTGCGAGTACTGCTGGCACAATTATACTTTTTTCATAAGTAATGCAGCCTAACAGGGAAAAAATAGAACGAGATTTTCTCTATTGGGCTCGACGACTCGGAGACCCATGCGAGGTCTAAGATTTCCACCTCTTTATTATGAGATCAGATATGTCTTGTAGAACCCCTTTCGTTTGTTGACACCGACCAACTTCAATCATTTGTGCTTGGTGAAACGGCTGAGGTTCAATGTCATGTAAAGCCAGCTGGCAACATAAGATGGCATAACGAAGCTAAAAACTTTG
The DNA here is from genome assembly GCA_963675345.1 of Trididemnum clinides. Taxonomy (NCBI): domain Eukaryota; kingdom Metazoa; phylum Chordata; class Ascidiacea; order Aplousobranchia; family Didemnidae; genus Trididemnum; species Trididemnum clinides. The sequence continues at coordinate 17,140,466 of OY776302.1, forward strand.
ACAGCTCCAATCTTTCAGGTAAGCCAGCAAAATATTTTTTGTCAATATCTCTTGAAGCAGCCTTCAAACGTTTGCAGTGATGAGTAACTGAGATTGGATGTGATCGCACAGCTATTTTACAACGTCTTACACAACTTGCTTGAGAAATACTTGGTGTTAAACAGCTAAAGTTGGCAGATTCCGCTGAAAATTGTGAGGTGGATAGCGAACTGCTGTAGCTTCTATTATCTGTTATTTCCAAAAGAAAAGTTGGTTGAGGAGCTATTTTGTGTAATTTGCAGCTCGAATATTCGTGGAACCAAACAATTCAAGCTTGATTATACATGACATTCGTAGAACTGATGAAGGGTTATACCAGTGCTCAGCTTGGGAAGGTGTATACGCGCGATTTAACTCCCTAAGCATAGAGGTCGTTGTACAATGTAAGCAAATTTTCTGACTAAATTGTATTTGTTTACAGTGCAAGCGCACGTTAAACTGTGCCAATATTTTATTTGATAACGCAAATTACAACTCTATTTTTGATTTGAAACAGCCAAAACTTTTCCAATGTGCACCCCTTTATAGAATGTGCAAATGGATAGGCCTATCAAATTCAAGCTGCTGGAAGCTGCTATGCTGTGCTGGTAGTTTGGTTCGGTATTGCGATCTATGGTTGGGCTTTTTCTCATTTTAGAAACAAAGGTGGGATGAATGCGAAGCATCCGAATGCTTGTGTTTTTCTAGGGTAGGATGTGAAGGCATTTATCGAGCAACCAGCATGTTATAGGAAGTTATTAATGGCTACCTTTGTGCAATTTGTATTTATAACTGATTGAGAATAACTTACTGCTTTTCTCTGACTTGATCAACGTGTCCTTACTTTATTGATGTGTTTGTGGTGTGCTCTGACGTTTCATTTTGAAGTGACTTTGTTTTAAGGAAGAGGAGAAATCTCAACACAAAAAAGCTTTAAACAAAAAAATCAATAAAAAAGATGTTAGTAATGACAAAAAAAAGCAGGCGCGTTTTTGTGCAAATTTGATTTTGTTTGTTGTTATTGCTCAGTTGCACCGCTTGTTGTCATCGTGCCCGAGAACTACATTGTGTTGCAAGGAAATAACGTGACTCTTGATTGCAATTCGACAGCGAAACCGAATCCTTCTTACAGGTATTTGAAATGCAAATTTTAGAAAAAATCAAATTTGTCATGTAACTGCTTGCGTGTAGCGGTGGCGTTCTTAGAAGGCCAGCTGTTTCAAATTAGTGAAAGAGCGGAAGGATAGGGCCAAATGTACACCTCATCTACAATTGTTGTTTTGCTAAATAAAGTAGCTTAAAAGGTTTTTTTTCTAAACTGTTTAATAGAAACGCATAGGGTGGGCTAAGTTATAGACGTAGCTATGAGATCAAAAGGGCCATGCCCTCTATAGATTTTTAAACCTCATCAAGGAGAGAAGGTATTTTCAAGCACTACAGCAGAAGAACGTCGATCACCAAACTGACGGTATCAATTAATTTGGGGGGCATTAGGCCTGAAAACTACCTCGTACATTTTTGAGTCTTCTAAAATTTATTTCTGACTACGCTCACGAGCTTAATTCCGGCTTTGCTGTTTCGAAAGACAAATGTGAATGATTTTGTTGTATTTTACAGCTGGTACCGGCTGAAGGGAAACAACTCAATGTTACTAAGCAAAGAGAAAACTGTTTTTCTACGTAAGTCAGTGTTAAGATAAATGATAAACTGCTTGAGAAGCCAAACCTAGCATCATGCATAAGAGTAACATACAAGCTTTTGGCCCATACCGTCCAAGGACTAAGATCTCAATCTTAACCGCTTTAGTTAATGGACCAAAAGGGAGCATTGCGGGACGTATGTAGCGGTGATCAATTGTTAAACTGTGATGCTAGTTTTTTTAAAAGCGAAGGGTATTGTTGGTCGAAGTAACATCATTACACAAGGATAAAATCTCTGCTTAGTGTTTTACCTGTGCCTCCTCCATTAGTAATTGCATTGCTACGATGTACAAGAATCAACGGAGTTTGCTTTTCGGTTGGGTATGAACACTTTTTAAAGATTGTATGCAAACGTACTAGATTTTCAAAACAGGCGTTATTGCATTTTTATTCTGTAGACATGAGGTTGAAAATTAAGTACTATAGCTTTGTTTTTGCATTGTCGTTTCTTTCACAAATTGACAGTATTTTTCTTACTGACAGTAGAAAAGGTTTCCTTGTAATAAAGGGTGAAAGTCTCGACCGAAAAGAATACAAATATTTATAGTGTGTATGCTTGGTTGATTGTATTGATTAATAGTTGATTTGTGGTAGTCCTGTGGACCTTTTTTGAACTTCAAAACATATAGTTCTGGGTTTAAAACCTCGAGTGAGCGTATTTTTCTAAAATGTATTCTATTAGTTAATCTGGATTCTAAAATTCTGGTAGTTAATCAAAGTCTAATGCAACGTTAAGCAATTGGTAGGCATGTGGCATCGCCGGCCATCAACTAATAGAAAGCTGAAGTGATTATCAGTGAGGTATCCACCGTATCATGAGCTGCGATAAAAACTGATAAAAAACGTTTTCCATTTTTTATGATTATTGTTATTTAGATGAAGTTGAAATCTCTGACGCTGGACAATATTATTGTGTTGTTAAGAATGATCTTGGCAATAAATCAAACGCCACATTTTTATCAGTTTTAGGTGAGTACTATAAAGGACATTCTGTTTTGCTTAGCAAAGCATAAGATAGAACTCCGAAAAACAATTTTTGATCGCGAGCATCGCTTTGTATTTTCTAGTTAGTTTCTGTAAGGCTCCACACCCTAGGACCTATTCTTCACCAACCCAGAGCGATAAAATGCTCTCTTGGTCATATGTCGGCACAAGTGGGTAGCAGCGGTGTCTTTGGGTTGCCATCCAATTGCGCGGATCTATGCTCCATTTCCAAATTGATATCTGAGATATTGCAAAATAATATAGCCGTTGTCGTCATCATCTGCCCGACTCTGGGCGGAAGGAACTGCAACTCTCTGATACATGTTTGAGAGGGAAATTCTCAATGTCATCAAGAAACCAGTTTCGTCTCACCCTGGCAGAACGTTGCTGGGGCATTTTGATCGTACTGTATGAGACCCAGTATCATGAATAAGTACTCTAAACGTCGTTAGGACGTTTTTTCATTCTGCATACAACCTGCGATCCGCCCAATAGGTTAATATCAATATGTAAGTTGTTGGCTTTTTGTGGCTGCATCTGTGCTGCACATATTAATGAGCGTTTCGCTACGTTTCTGTTAGGCTCTTTCAATACTATTTGGAATATATTTAAAAACAACTTTGGCTGCGATGCTTTCAATTTTTGACTGATTTCGAAGCGTATTGTTTTACCGATGTCATGTGTAGAACCACCGTGGCAAAACGAGTCGAAAAGCATTTGGCTTGCTGATTATAGTGTTATGAGTAGTAGTGGCAGCGTTCAATAGCTAGGCCAGCGTGGTCCAACTGCAGGCCTGGTCAATTTTGGCCCGTGAATAATTACGGTGATTAGCGTGATTACGATAGGGTTGCCATGCGTCCCCAATATTCCAGGCATGTCCGGAGATAATATAAGGCAGTCCGAAAATTTAAACGACGGCCCACGGAATAAATTTTCAGCTTCTGATGTCTCGCTGTAAAATAAAGTTGGACCACATTGAGGTAGATATTAGGCGATTACATAGTCGGTAATTTTAGTTTTTTCTCTTGAGATTGTTTTCAGCTGTTAAGATTTAAAGTGTTTATTTCGCCGATTATTCACGCCTAATTTAATTGCGTTGTTTCAAAAGATTTACCACTGTCAAATCTTCCGGCTTTTTCAACTGTAATCAGATATCAGTAAATTTAATTTCGACAACGGACTTCAGCACGACGACAACTTTTCTTTTGTGAAAAATCTTCTCTTCAGCTATCATAAACAGTATCACGTCACGATTCTCTTCTTGAGCAGCAATCCAGGTCTAAGGTCAACTCACAACTAATTTATAAAAACTTTGATGCGCGTGAATTGCTTGTTGGTGATACATGGCAGAAAGCACCTCGCGGTAGTATTTGGGTAGAGCATCGGGATCGCAGTCGGTAATCTTTAGTTTTATTACTCAGTTTAGTGGATCACATATAAAAGAATGAAATTCAAAGATCTCGTGATTTTGCGTTCAGTGTTGCGGCAATATGGAAACTGTTATGTAAAACAATATCTATTGAGTCATTATTGAAATAAGTCCTTGTGTTTAAAAATGAGTTATAGCAAAAAGGGCCAAATGCTTTTAGACATTTTCTTCCTTAACCAATCGCGAAGTTTGTTGATAGAGGTACTTGCACGGTGGTGTAGTGGTAAGCGAATTCCTTTCGCTTTGGGATCCCTGCGTGGACCCCTGCTTCAAGTTGATTCAAATTGCAGTTTTGATAACTTAAACATGCTTAGCCTTGTCTGTCGCTTGACATTATAAGAAAATGTAAATGCTTCGTGTTCATTGTTTTTTTCAACTTTTCACAGCGTCTGTTTTTCATTGCAATAGGTCTACAAAAACTCTGCAGAATTTGTTTTGATTTCATCGATTATAAATCTATGTTTCGAACTTCATCCGATTTTGCCTGTAGTAAAAGAGCGCATTGAATGCTTTGAACTACATGTGTGCCATATTGTTCTTAAATTGCAGCATGGTCGAGAAAAATAGTGATTTGTTTTCAAGTTCGCATGTTTGGTTAACCTGACGATTACGTCTACAACAGCGACGTAATGACAGCAACAGCTATATCAGACCAGTCATTGTCGGTCATTTAGGGAGTTCTGTGGTTACCCACAAAGTGGACTGCCATAAGCTAAAGGCTTTTAGGATTTTTAATTAACCGCCAAAATTCATGTTGTTCTTGAAGTGCCGCTGACGTTCTGAGAGATTTACAAGCAAAGAAATATTAATGTTGCTTCGCTATGCCGTAAATATATCGCTTGTGGTTTATAATACTGCAGTGATATGTTGTATTCTCGAGTCTGCAAGAAAGTCTCGCCTGGCGCAACACCAAATTACCATTAATAAGCAGTGCCGAATTGCTTTTATATCGAATTACTTTTTATCGATCTCGGTAAATTTGAAAATGAGTGCCGTTAACGAATAGATGTTGTCAAAAAACATTTTTACGTTATGTAAATCCGTACTGCAGAGAAGAACCGAATTTTTTATGACAATAGCAATTCGGTAAAACTTGTTTTTATTTACGTTTGCAAGTGATACGCTTTATTACGTCAAACAAAAATTTACGTTTTTTATTTTGGCCTATTCAACCCATTGACGCAGTTCCAGTCAAGTGCCAAAGCGCTTCTGCAAAAAGAAAAAAACTACACAAGTCAAGAAAATCATTGAATACGTTCGCTAGCAGGGTCAAATTAGTCTGTTAAACGAGTAGAAATAAACATCAATATTTTGAGTTTAGTGTTTAAATTTCACCAGTGTAATATTATTTATCTCTAGTTGCCAAAAACATTATAAGATTTAAAATTTGAGTGACACGGTACTCAAAGACAAAATTTTCCGTCCAGTACCACATCGCTCACAGATGAGTCTCACTTAAAATGAGAAGCATGGCACTTGACAGCCAGATATTTATTCACTGTACTACACCACTTTTTTCCAACGATTTAAACATATTTTCTCTTTTCTGTATTTTTATTTGTGTGCAACCGGCCATAAACTCATTGAAGCGTGCCAGTCAACGTAACAATAGGATTCTTGCAAGTTGGTGACACCAGAAATAGACGGAAGAGATAAATAGCAGCCATTGCTCATTTACTTCAAAAGAAATTTCAGGAGATTTACATTCTTCAACAAAATATTGTAACTGATAAAAGTCCTATTTCGTGGAGAGGGCGGTTAGTGTTTCGACAGTACATTTCTTTTAAGGCCCACGCGTGTAGAATAAAGTTCTATTAACTATTGCCGGCCCCTGCAAGTGTAGCTAGCAAAGAAGGAAATGTAGGAGAAGACGTTTGACAAATACGGAGTGTTTGTGAAGAGCTAACCAGAGGATTGAGAGGAATAGCTCAAACCATGTATATTAAAAATTTTTATACCTGGTACCACCTAGCACTATTCTTTTTGACAGAAATGTTGTTGGAACATGTTGTTGAAACTGTGCGGCCGACTCTAGAGCGCAGTCACCTAAAGAGGTTTTGAAGAAGTTATGGTATGGAGAAATTGTTGTAAAAGAGAAAAATCATGGTATTCTTATACTGAAGTGGCGTGATACAAGGAATGTACATTTTCCTTTCACCAAGCATGGTGTGGTTATGGAGGAAACTCAAAAGAAGCAGAAGAAGGAAGTCGGATTCTGATGTCAATACACCTTCAACTTCCGCTGCAAGAAGAGTTTCAACCACAAGATCAAAGTTGAAGGCAAAAGCTATAATTGAATACAACAAAGGAAAATCAGGTACCTGTCTGATCAAATGGGAGCTTATGCTTCTGTTTTACAAAAAAGCGTCAAATGGTACCAAAAATTGGCCTTGGAGCTGTTGCTGGGAGTAGCTGTTGTCAATGCCTGCGTTATTTTCAATAAGACACACTCAATTTTTCGCGAAATTCTCTTATGCCAATTTGAGTGTGTCTTATTGAAAATAACGCAGGCATTGACAACAGCTACTCCCAGCAACAGCTCCAAGGCCAATTTAATTTTTCGCGAAAAATTAACATCCTCTATCCTGGAATTGCGCTCTAATAGGCTTACCCTACAACCTATAACAAGGTAACACAACAAATCTGCAAGAACAAGCAAAAGGTGCAAGCTACAAAGACTATCTAAAAGTGATGGAAGCGAGGTTGCCAGAAAAAGAGCAAAATTTATAAACACTACCAGCAATGCCGTGGAACGCCGTATTTCTGCCCAACCTGCTTTGCGAAGTTTTATGTATTGTATACTATATGCAAACACGTGCTGATGATGTAAGCATTGACGATCTTTTCTACGTACAATATACGGAGGTGTCTTTACATTTTACAACCATTGAGAAACAATAATTGCATTGCGTTACTACACTGTGTTGTGCCATTTCGATTCAAATAAAAACTATAAGGTGTCGTCTCTCCGTTGGCGCTCGAATAAATTAGTATAAAATCGAGAGCAATTGTCAAAACTTTTCTGTTGATACTAGCGTAGTTATCAGCTATAGAAAACGGCTAGTGATTAATGCGCAGATGGGTGCCGCGGCTCTGATTTGAAGTTCTGCGTCACTCACATATGAGTTACCAGATACTTTTGTTCAAACGGCGTCACTCTCATATGAGGGACGAGATACGTTCCTTAAAACGGCGTCACTCGTATGTGATTCAGATGGGAGCTAACGAGTTAAGTTGTTTTTTTGCAAAAAATAATTGCGTATCTGTTTTATTGGAGAAAAATCAAAAAGCACTGGTACCAAAAACCGTCAAAGTAATTCGGTACTATTGAAACGAGTACTGAGTACTGGAATCAAGTTACTTTCGAAAATCAAGCACCGGTATCGGCTTACTTTTTAAAAACCTTTGTCTCACCTTTTCGTATTATGCATCTTGAAAATGCATAAAGCCTAATTTTTAATTTTTATTTGCACACGTTCCATTAAAATATTTTTATAGATCAATTTTTATTGTTTAGAGAATCAAGCAAAACTGCCATTGTATATATTTTTAAATTGGGAAAGCAAAAATTGGCTTTTGCACTAGCCTAAGTCTTAGGTCACGTGACGTTTTTCGTACCGCTAAACTTTATTTACGTGATTATTTTTTTAGTTCCACCGGAAATCTCAAATGCGGAAAACGCGACAGTAAAGATTGGCTCTAAAGCGGTACTAACGTGTACCGCATATGGTGAGCCAGAACCAACAGTGGAAATTTATCGCAATGGCAATCAGCTAGGAAACATAACGGTAAGTCATTATGTATAATTAGGTAACCGACGTTGTTAGCCAATGCAAAAGTGGTAAAACAACTGGAGCCTAGTCAAAATTAAAAGCAAGAAAGTCTTTATTGCATATTTTTTCTCGAAACTCCAGGACAGCAATACAGACGCCAAGCGTAGGACAAAACAATGTTGTACAAACTTGATTTGAAGTTTCTAAGTTTCATCGTTCTGATTAACTTGCTTGGTGTTTTCTTCCAGCCTATTTTCTCCATGTTAGAATCTGCCTGGAAAACGAAGTTATACGATTTGTTTTTCCAGAACCGTTTCCAAGGAAGACATTTGGCCGTCATGAGACTTAACACGCGACCAAGGGACTAATCTATTATCGGCATTCAACTTTCTCGACCACGTTTATAGTCTGTCAAAGCCTTTTACTATACACTATGTCAAATTGCCTTACATGGTTAACGGCGGTACAAGATAGTCTGCTTTACATATGCAACCGTTTTACCGTCCGCTTTGTAATTTATACTTTACCGCAATCGGTTGGTATGCTGTTTAACTCCCGAGACGGTTTATACTAAAGATTTAATAGATTTGCGATTCAAACAGTTCCGCTACTTGATATGAAATGGAAGAGTGAAAATTTTTATGTTTTCTCAGAAACTGTTTCTAGTGTGGCATTGAGTCTTCAGAAAGTTAATTTACTGTACAATGGCTCCATAAGCCAAACGAAATCACCCCTAAGTCTTAACTCCATAAATAAAATATTGAATTCTCTGAGACAGGGGTGGGCAGCCTATTTTGCAGCCGGGCTAATTGCCAACTTCTTGAAAATTTCGCCGAGCAGTAACAGTTTGTGATCGATATTGTTTCTACGCTGAATTTAGTTTCTCAAGCAGTGGTTGGTCACGGTGTTTATCTCAAAAAGGTGGTGAAAACTTTTTTTTGCCAAATAGGATAACTTGTTGAAACTACGGCCTCGTAGCTTCGAAGTTAACATTGCTGTCGACGCAATTTTATTATAACACTACAATCAAGCCTGTAACAGGAGAAATTGCTTTAAAGTACCTTCCCAAAATGTAAAGACTATAAAAATAATGTAATGTGGTGGCAGTCCTGAAGTAGCCATTCATTCTTATTTTCCGATGACTGTATTGCAATGGTCTTTGGAAAGGCGCTTTATGGTTTTCTCTCCTTGGCTGATTCTAAAGAAGCAGTAATTTGCTGAAAATAATGCCAAGCAATTCAAACGTAATGCTGTAACCTGCAAACTCCGAAGTAGGTCTTGATAAATGTCCTATGCTTAGCGCCACTGTCGCTGGTCTGTAAGTTTGGGAAATAACAGATGCAATGAACGACAAAATCGTTGTGGTTGCTAACCCAGCATGTCGTGAAAGACGACTCTTGGGTACCCACCAGTGGCAGTCCGCCTTGTTGGTGTTGGGGCTACCAGTCATTGAAGACCGGTTCGAAATGGGCTTCCATCTTTCCCCTAGTCTAATTTCAATTAGGTTGACGGCATGAACCTGAATTGCCGTTCATGCCGTACCTCCATTCCGAGGAAGAGGAGGGGTAAAACAAACAAACAAACAAAATCGTTATAGCGCTGATGAAAAGCGGACTTAATTCTGAAAATCTTTGCGTCATTGTGAGCTATTGCTAGCAGTGAAAAAGAGCTTATTTGATAACTTGTTTAGGATGTAGCTGTGGTATCACGTTCTGGTAATAAATCTGTGGTGGTGATCGACCAAGCCAGTTCTACGGAGGCTGGTGAATATCTGTGCAAAGCAGTAAACAAAGCTGGAATAGCCTCGGCTGTCATGCAACTTGACGTTTTGTGTAAGTACAGGCTGTGAAGACCTTAACTGCCTGTCAAAAACAATAACTTATCTTTGCCAGCCGAATGGCAGTAGTGGACCATTTGTCTCCTAACACTAAGATCCATCAGGGGTCAGTTAGCTTAAATCTGTGGTCTCCTCATGACGTAGTTACCCTGAAGAAATCTTATAGATTGAACAGAACTATCAGCGTCTTTTAATCAAGAACAACTTAACGTTGAGACCCGCTACGTTATTGTGAATGATGCTTCCACAGTGTGTTATAACCACATGCAAGGAAGATTGCTGTAAAATGCTTTCCAAAGGCAACGCTTGGGTCTAATTAATGCAAATATATAGGTGAAAAACTCTCGATTTTGAGACTCGCAAATGTTAGGTAATAGCATTACATAAACTTCGATTAACTGACCATTGATTGGTCTTGGTGAAACAACACTTAGTACAGTACTTTTTTATTTTGGAATCGCTTGTGATATTTCAGCAAAACTTCTGCAGGCAGATCATCCATGTCTAGTTTGTGTAAAATCGAAAACTTCAGCCAGTTTAGATTTCTCACAAATCAGTGTTTTGCTTTGTAATTGTTTTTGAGGAACAAAGTTTTTGTTAATTTTTTTTATCAGTTACTTCAATTCAAGTCGTTTATACTGAAGTCGGATTAAGTTCTAGTCAAGCATTCTTTTATTCATTCTGTGGTGATTTAAAAATAGTGAAGCTGCTCACCTAGCATGTCGTACAATCTGATTTTTGAGCACCTATTGATGGCAGTCCACCTAGTTGGTGGCGGAGTTACGGTCTGAAATTATTATCAACGACTGCTTCGGAACGAGAAACTATTTTGCCTTGATCGTAATGACTGGGTTTGTAGTGTGGGCCCGGATACACATTTCAGACTGTGTTTATCCCAAAAAAGACGGGGCAAATACCAAAACTATTTACAACACCACACTTTTCAAAGCTGTTTGTTTTAGCGAAATTTGAGTGCAACGTTTGCAGTTGCTTTTATCAAATCATGTTTTCTAAAAGTAAGAAAATTATCAATTTCTTCAGATCCGCCGCAAGATATTGTGTTGGAACCAGTCTACGGTTGCTTAAATATTACCGTCGTCCTGTCTTGCGATTTTGACGCCTATCCTAAAGCGCAGTTGGTTTGGGGAAAAATGGAGACGTTGCCTGGAAACAACAGCAAAGTGCTAGTCACGGCAACAAATGACGCTTCCTTAAACTCAACTCCCAAGTTCCTTGATTACGAAGCGCTTGCCCCAGATTTCAGCAACAGTTATGACGTAGTCAAAGTTGGAACTGCTTTAGAATTACACGTGAGTAAGTTAATTATCTTCACGTCCTTTCAGCAGACTATTCTCTGGAATGTCGTCAAGTTTTTAGTGTTAGCAAAGTGGTCGTGTTTGTGAAATAAACGCAGTGTATTTCATTAGATATAAAGAATAGTCGAAAGTAGGGTGTTCGAAACAAAACTATTTCGAAATTTCGTTTTCGCTTCGATGCAAAATTGCTTTGTTTTGGTTTCATTTCGTTTCGAATTAACTTCCTCAGTAACAAATTTCGCTTCAAAATCCAAGCAATTTCGTTTCGTTATGCGCTCGAAACTAAATGATGAAAGGTTGGATTTATCCCGTGTGACAAGAATGCTTTACACGAGAGTCGCAGCGAACACACCAAGCGGCTATTTATCATCGTCACATGAATTTTCGAAAGAGGACGATGACACAGATGATTAACGATGAAAAAGTTTCAAAATACTTCGAAACAAAATTTCGTTTCTAACCAGATTTTCTATTGTAAAATTTCGATTCGTTTCGTACTGTTTTTTTTTTAAAGTAAAATATCCTTCCGGTTTCGAACCGCCTTACGTGGAGTAAAATTTTGTTTCGTTTCGAACGCCCTTAGACGAGACTACGTTTAATTGGTAGTGATGCAAGAGTGTTTCCATTATCAGAGTGGTTGCCAAACGGGAGTATAGACTAGGTGTATATCTACAGAACTCGCTTTTCCAGGTAGAAAGGTAGTGCAGGCAGCATCTGTAAAGCCTGGTCTCCACAGAAACCAAGCACAGCCTAACTCTTTGCTTTATTTTGACGGAGTGGCAAGCTGCGTATACCACATCTTTTCGAGAAAATTCGATAAGCAAAAATGATATAAATTTAAAGTGTAGCCCCACTTTGCTTCAGTGTAGACCAGTCTTTTGAGATTTTTATACCATTTCCAATTTCTATATAGGCTTTATCTACTAACTCAAATCGTTTGATATTAGCAGCTAATACTTCAGCCGCGTACTGGTGGTCGGAATTATTGTTGTTGCTACCCAACCCCTTTCGAGGGACGGGGGCATAGCGGAAGACCATGGTGACCAATAAGCAGGGCAACTCGCCAGGGCCTGGACCATAGGTCGTAAAGTGACTGAAACTTGCCAAAGAGTGAGCGGTGCAAAGAGTCTGTAGCTGTACAATGTAGAATGAGATGAGAGGTGTCCTGAGATGGGTGTCCGCAGGTGTTGCAAGAAGGGTTTTTGATTTTGTCTATCCGAGAGAGGTAGAGCGTAATAGGAAGCTGCGACCGTTGCAGCGAAGACGAGAGAGAGCACACTGCTAGCGTGACGAGGGAGCTTGGACTGGAGATTAGTTTAGGGGGTATTTACTGAGAAAATAGGAGCCCTCACATTTGCTCGGATTGAGAGGAAAGCACCAGTGTTTAGACCAGCACTCCAATCGAAACAGAGCTTCTCGTGTGGCCTCCACCGGATTAAGGATCGAGGGGGAGGAGGGCAAAATGGCCAGATCGTTTGCATATAGAGAGCAGCTGACGGAAGAAGGCAGAGAAAAAGGAAGATCATTGATGAAGAGAGAGAAAAGTACTGGGTCAAGAACGGATTCTTGCAGAACACCTCGACGGACTCGAAAGGTGCGATTTTTGTGACTTTGAAAAACCACGCAAGCGCGTCTATCAGAAGGGAAAGATCGAGTCCAACTAGCAAAGCAAAGAGGGAGGCCAGACGAAATTAGTTTGTGGAAAAGGGCGAGGTGCCGGAAAGCTTTGGAGGAATCAATAGTAGAGAAGATCGTCCGAGAGCCCGGCCTGGGTTTGTTAAATCCGTCCGACATGAACTGAGAAAGGTACAGAATTTGATCTAGAGTAGACCGTCCAGGGCGGAAACCAGCCTGGCGGGTAGAGATAATGAAATTAGACTCCAAAAAGAAGAGTGGACGAGATAGAATAATGCGTTCAAAAAGTTTTGAGACGCAGGAGATGAGAGAGATAGACCAGAAAGAAGCAGGAGAGTTGAGAAGCTTTTCCATCTCATGGATGGGAATAATAGAAGATGTCTTCCAGATGGAAGAAAAGGAATGCAAAACCAGGAGAGATTGAAAATGTTTAGTAGAAAATCCATGCCAGAGCGGTGAAGATGATTTAGCATGGAATAGGAAACTGTCTAGGCCAGTGGCAGTGGACAAGGAGAGGTCGCAAGAAGTTCAGCGGAGAGAAGGGGAGCAAAAGGACAAATGACACTTCTCAGAGCACGTGGCTCGGCTAAGGTCAAAAAAGTAGCCTTTCGCTCTGCTACGCAAGGCCTTTGGCCAGGAGACAGAAAAGTGAGATCTCGGGTAATCGGCGAAGATCGAAGCCGACTCCCTGGAACAGTGAGGTCAGGAACAGTTGGGGAAGTTAGGAGAGGAGGAAGATGAGGAAGAAAATCTAGCGACAAAAAGAAGGACAGTGTACATAGATTTAGAATTAGATTTAGGTGAGAGAGAAGAGCAAGTCGCCTGTCATGTCTTAGCCTTGGCCTTTCCATGTCAGACGAGGCATGTCGGAAGGCGGCGATGTAAGCCTTGACATTCTTCATCGCTTCTGTAAGCGGCAGCGAAAGCCTTACGTTTTTCACTAACCGCTTCTTTTACTTTAGCGGACCACCAGGCTTTAGGATGGCGTTTGATGCGGCCCAAAGGAATGGAAGATTTGGCCGCATTAAGTGTCACAGAAGAAACGAGAGTAGCAGAGGAAAGAGACGAGTGTTTCTCGGCAAAAGAACAGTGAAAGTCGAAGTAAAAGGCAAAGCCATTCCAAGGAGCTTTCTGAAAATTGAAGGAAAGTGGACGTTTATTGAGGTGAAAGACCGGAGAAAGAGGGACGGTTAGTAGAATGGGTAGGTAATTCAAACCCAGGTTGTGAAGCCCTTTTCAGGAGCAAAAGAGGGCGAGAGAAGAGGGAGCAAAGAAGATGTCAGGGGAGTAGCGACTGTTAAAGGAGCGATGGAGAGAAGTATTTTTGTCAGGGTGATTTAGGGAAAAGAGGTCAGATGAGATGCCCAATCGAATACTTCCTCCCCACGATGGTCGAAAGTACTCGTAGGAGGTGATGGCAGTTGAAGTCATCCAGAATAAAAAGATTTCTGGAGGAGGAAAAAATGGAGGGAGAAAAGAAGTCGGTTCTGCTATTCGTCGAAGAAGAGCGAATAGGTGGAGCATAAACATTAAGAAATGAAAGCGAGGAGAAGTTGTTTAGAGAGATGTTGACCCTTACATAATCAGAGTAGGGGTCAAGCAAAGAAAAAGAGGAGTTAAAAAGTTTAGAAAAGGAAAAGCCTTGCCTGACAAAAATGATGATGCCGCTGCTAGCGTATCTGGTTTCGGAAGAGAGAATGCCAGCCCGGGAGTGGGTGCAATTAGTTTGCAGATCAGAGAATCTAGGGATCCTTAAAGAAAAAGAGGAATTAAGCTTGGCCTTCTTGATACACATAAGGTCAACAGGATGAGACGAAATACGAAGTGTAATTGTTTATTGCTCCTGGCTCGAAGACCTATAGCATTCCATTGATGAATCCTGAGGGAGTCGAGAGAGAAAGCATGAGGTATAGAAAAACAGCCAGAAACGTAAGACAGTGGTGAGAATACAAAGCGAGAAGATACAAATTGGGCACAAGTGGGATGAGAGGTTTGAAGACAAGGGTGTGGCGGTAGTGCTACATTAGCAGAGGGGGCCAAGTAGCGCAGTGGAGGTATGCAAGCTGGAAAAGTCCGAGGAGGAAGACACATAGTGTTGATAGGTGTGGGATCTTCAGAAGAAGCAGGGACTCAGCAGGGAGGGTAGCTCCAGCAGTGAGAGCTGCCTAGAATTTTGAACCCAGAAAAAGAGAGAAATGAAGAAAGGCGGTGCCAGGGTTAGATGACCGTTGGCACTCAACAGGAAAAAGAGAACGATAAGAAGACGAGTAAGGGAGAGGTAGGAGAAGAGAGAAAACAGACGACCGACTTCAAAGAGACTACGTGCTGCCCTTCTACGGTCGTTCAGGGGGCTGCACGACAAAAAAATAGTTTGTGTGAGGGGAGTGCTCAGGGTAACTGGGACTCTCGGGAAGGCCAACAACCATTTCGACCCGACCCAAACGAGGTCGGGGACCGCATCATCACGTGGAGGTGGCTGTTGATTGGTGGTTGGTCGGAATTGTCGGCGTATTGACCTTCCGCAGTTGATATATTTAAAAAGCAATGCCATTGGAATGGAATTTTAAGCCAGATTTTCTGCTTTAGTTTGATGCTATGTACTCGGTATACTAAGTCTTATCAGCAGCACTGGCATCTCTGAAGCGAGCTTAACACAAATTTTGGGTATAGCTGAAAAAGATGTTCCTGTCCCTAGATATCAACTATCAAATAACATGTAAGAAGTAAACCAATAGAATTCAAAAGAGCCGAAAAAAGGAAAATGGCATCAACTCACTTACACTTTGCGTCCAGATAAACACCATTGACGAAACATCATTTGGCAATTACGTTTGTATTGCCAAGAACAGTGAAGGCACAAATCAAGCAACGGTTATTCTGGCTCAAGTTGCCCCGCCTCTACCACCAGCTAATATTAAGGCAAGTGCTTTATGTTTATCAATAACCTAGCACAAAATAAATTACGAAATAGCAAGCGAATTTAAGCAAACATATAGCCACAACCAATTTGACGAGACCATCCCCGGACGCGTTTTGTCCTTTTGGACTCATCAGCAGCTCCCGTCCGGTCACACCAATATAAACCATGTTTGCTCAAATTTCGAATGTATGACTGACGTAACCCCTTTTCAACAAAGACATTTGATGAGTTGAATTGCTTTCCCTCGGCTTATACTTCATATTTTACATTTTAAAAATTCTGATGATATTTGCACCAGAACTTTACTTTTAGCTTACGATTTTTCGGCAGGGTGTTAGTATTTCGATTATCTCATGCTTCCCAGTGTTTTTCTTAGACACGTAGTTTTCATCGGTAGGTTATAGCTGTTAATATACTAATTTTAAAAGCGAAAAACTGAGCTATATTCTTTTGCTTATTAAACTTTAATTACTTTACAATTTCTATTGACGACAACCATTTGAATCTTCAGATTTTTTGACAAAATATCCATCTTCACTTTTTGTAACTAGATACTTCGTGCTGGTTTCATACTTTTTTATTTCCATGTTCTAGGACCTATTGCCCCTTACATGCTTGTGTTTACAAGTTTTTATTTTATTTTTACAAAACGTTATAGACACTGAGCGTGTTTTAGCAAACAAAATATTGATACAAGCCTTTAGCACCTGTCAATGGGCTTTACATGGGACTTTGGTTGTAAGTCTGTAAATGTACAGTGTACTGTGCAATGTACATTGCACAGGTAATAATGTTTGCACGATTTTGTCTCTCCTCAGATAAACGCTATCCAATTTTTAGCCTCAAGATATTTTTCGGTTACAACTGAAACGTTTTCGATTACATTTTTCAATTACAACTGCAATTGGCAAGCGAGCGTTAAACAGAAAATCTGTAAATACCAATTTAAAATCATGGCATGTTGTTTTATTTTGATTAATATCATGTCATATTCCTAGGTTTTTGATATTACACCCAGGAGCGCATTCGTTCAGTTTTTCGCTCCTGAGCCTAATACAGCTCCTATCACAAGATACCAAATCAGTTTGAATAGTGGAGAAAATCAAGAGAAAGTTATAAATATTAAACCAAGTAAGTTTGTGTACGCTCGAGTATTTATATTTTAATGTAAATACACCTGTAGCAGGTGAAAATTTTAACAAAATGTGAGAGCAAAATAAAGCTTGGCGTTCACAAATGACAACTCTGTTCAAGTTGTCCTTCAAGCATGTTGTAAGGGGATGTTATTGGCTGCTCAGCCACAAATGCTAGTTTTCTGCTGTGCTAGTGGTAAGGCAACATGTGAGCATATTTGTATATTTGCGAATGGCTCAAAGTGAGCTCTTTCAAATGCAATAGCAATTATTAGACATTAGTAGAATGCTGATTAACTCAATAAATCATTCGGACATGTTTGTTGCTTCTACCTAGTAATTGCATGCTGTAAGTTTTTAATGAGCTGTTGATCCCACAAAGTAATAAAAATCATCACTAATTATATTATTATACAAAGTACAGCTACTCAAATGTGGCGCTAACTCTGAATTTGCATCAACATGACCCTTCGACTGCCGAATGCACGATATTTCTTTCGCATTCAATTTGAATTGACATGTTACTCAACATTAGCTAATGAAGGCGAAGCCTCTGGTGAAGTGCGTACGCACGAGCTTACCAACCTGATCTACAGTACAAAGTACACTATCAAGGTTTCAGCTGTTAACTGTCAAGGCCCAGGAACTCCCAGCGTCAGCAAGACCTTTTCAACAAAAGACATTGGTGAGTCGGCAAAATTATATTGTTTGTTGTGAAAATAGCCGGTGTTGTTGTTGTTGTTAACCCGACCCCTTCCGAGGAATGTGGGCATGGCGGAATACCATGGAGCCTCAGAAGCCGGGCAACTCCCCAGGGTCTGGACCAGAGGTCGTAGAGATTCTGAGAGTCGCCAAAGAGTGAGCGGCGCAAAGAGTCCGCAGGTGGACAGTGCAGAATGAGATGAGCGGTGTCCTGGGACGAGTGTCCACAGGCGCTGCAGAAAGGGTTCTTCATTCTGCCAATCCTAGAGAGATAAGAGCTTAACAGAAGGCTGTGACCGTTGCATCGTTGACGAGATACAACACAGCGAGCATGACGAAGGAGCACAAGTTCCTTGTTGGAAATCGAGGAAACCTGCGTGTCGAAGAATTTAGATGAGACAGTACACCTCCAGTCCGAGAAAAGACAAGAGTGGATTCGAGAGATAAGAGGAGAGAGACTACAAGGGATCGCAAAGGACGCAAGTAGCGCTTCCCGTTTAACCAGCTCATCAGCCGCGTCGATCCCTGGGAGAAACGAGTGTCCGGGGATCCATTGTAGCCTGATAGAACAGGAGAAGAGAGAAGACAGTTTTTGCCAGATCTGCGAGTGAGTTTGAGATATGAGGAAAGACGGAAAAGAGGACCGAGTGGTGAGGACCACGCAATCGCGTCTATCAGAAAGAAAAGTTTGAGTCCAACAAGCAAAGCAAAGAGGGAGGCCAGCCGAAATGAGTTTGTGGAAAAGGGCGGCATGCCAGACAGAGTCGAAAGCTTTGGAGAATCAATAGTAGTGAGGATCGTTCGAGAGCCCGGCCTGGGTTTGTTAAATTCGTCCGACATGAACTGAGAAAGGTACAGAATTTGATCTAGAGTAGACCGTCCAGGGCGGAAACCGGCCTGGCGAGTAGAGATAATGGAATTAGACTCCAGAAAGAAGAGTAGACGGGATAGAATAATGCGTTCAAAAAGCTTTAAGACGCAGGAGGTGAGAGATAGACCAGAAAGAAGCAGGAGAGTCGAGAAGCTTTTCCATCTTATGGATGGGAACAATAGAAGATGTCTTCCAGATGGAAGGAAAGGAATGCGAAGACCAGGAGAGATTGAAGATGTGAAGAAGAAAATCCATGTCATAGCGAGGAAGGTGATTTAGCATGGCATAGGCAACTTTGTCTAGGCCAGTGGCAGTGGACAAGAAAAGGTTGAAGGCATCTGCAAGAAGTTTAGTGGGGGAAAAAGGAGAGCAGATGGACGAGTGAAGCTCCTCCGGACACTTGGCATGGCGGAGCTCAGAGAGGTAGCCTTTGGCTCTGCTACGCAGAGTGTTTGGCTGAGAAACAGAAAAGTAAGATCTCAGGTAAGCGGCTAGACCGAAGCCGATTCCTTGGGAGAAGAACAGTTTGGGAAATTTAGGAGAGGAAGAAAACGAAGAAAGAGAGCCAGAGATAGAGCGGAGAAGAGATTATGCAGATTTCGGTTTTGATTTAGGTGAAAGAGAAGAGCAAGTCGTCAGCCATGCCTCAGCCTTAGCCTTGGCCTTGGCGATGACTGACGAGGCGTGTCGGGAAGCGGAGATGTAAGCCTGGCGATCTTCATTACTTCTGTGAGCGGCAGCGAAAGCCTTGTGTCTTTCACTAACCGCATCTTCCACAGCAGCCGACCTCCAAGCATTAGGATGGCGTTTGATGCGGCCGAAAGGAATGAAAGACTTGGCTGCATTCAGTGCCAGAAAGGTAAAGAGAGCAGCAGCAGGGGAATGAGAAAGAGACGACTATTCCTCTGCAGAGGAACAGTGGAAGTCAAAGTAGAAGACAAAGTCATCCCAGCGAGCTTTCTGAAAGTTAAAGGAACGAAGACCTCGTTGGGGCGAAGGACCGGGGAGAGAGGGACAGATAGAAGAATTGGTAGGGGACAGATAGAAAAATTGGTAGGTGGTCAGAACCCATGTCCTGAAGCACCTCCCAGGTGCAAGAAATAGCAACAGAGGAGGAAGCAAAGGAGATGTCAGGGGAGGAGCAACTGCCAGTGGAGCGAAGTAGAAGGGTGGGTGTGTCAGGGTCTTTGAGGGGGAGGAGGTTTGAGCAGATGACCGAGTCGAATACTTCCCGCAGGGGTCGGAAGTACCTCTTGAGTCCCAGAGGGGGTGATGGCAATTGAATTCCGCCACAAGGTTTCTAGAGGAGGGAAGAATAGGAGTCAGTTCTGCCATACGTCGGAGAGGATCGAATAGGGGGGGCGTGCGCATTAAGAAATGACAGCGAGGAGGAGTTGTTAAGAGAGATGTTGACCCCTACATAATCAAGATTGGGGATAAAGCGATGAAAGAGAGGAAGCAGAAAGTTCAGAGAAAGATAGGCCCTGCCTGACGAAAATGATGACACCGCCGCTAGCATGCGTGGCATCAGGAGAGAGAATGCCTGAGCAGGAGTGGGTACGATCAGAATGCAGAGCAGAGAATCCAGGAATCCAGAAAGAGGAAGATGAGTTAAGATTCGATACAGATAAAATCAACAGGATGGGACGAAAGAAAGTGAAGTAGTTCAGTGCTTCTGGCTCGAAGACCTCCAGCATTCTATTGGACATCCCTGAGAGAGTCAGAGGGGAGAGAAGGCAGTATGTGCGAAAGGAAAGCCAGGAGCAAGAGACGGTGGTGAGGGGGCAGAGGGAGAAGATACAGAAGGGGCCGACGGGGAATAAGAAGTTTGAAGACGAGGGTGAGGTGGGTAGTGTAGCACTGGCAGACGAAGGGCTAGATTGTACAGTGGAGTTATACATGTCGGAGGATTCCGAGGAGAGAGTCACAGTGTTACGAGTGGGGACACAGCAGGGGGGAAGCTCCAAGAGTATAGCTGTCAAGAGTTCTGAATTTGGAGAGGGAAAGATGTGAGCACCTTCGATGGACCCATTTAGAGTAGGTGCAGCATTGCAGTGACTTGCCCCGCCAGGTCCCATTTCCAGCGCACACAAAGCAGGGAAAGATTGGGCCGGGGTTGGGATGAACGTTACCGCTCATCAAGAGGAGAAGAAGAATAAGGAGATGAAGACGGGCAAGAGTAGGGCAGGAGAAAAGAGAAAGAGAAAACAGGTGACCAATTTTAAGGAAGCTGTGTGCGGCTCTTCTGCTATCGTTCAGGGGGCAGCATAGCGAAAAAATGAAGGGGAGTGCCCGGGGTAACTGGGACCCTTGGAAAGTCCAAGAGCTATTTCGACCCAACCCAAACGGGGTCCGGGACCGCACCAACACGTTGAGGCGGCTGTTGATTGGTGCAGCCGGCGTCGCACGCAGGGCCCCCTTCAGTAGGGTCAGGGTTAAGAATGTCGGTTCAGCCAGCTTTACCCATCCCACACTTGTGTAAACAGTAACGAAAAGTTAATATTTTTTTGAATATCCAATTTTCACGACTTGGTGGGCTCCTTTTCGCAATAAAATTTGTGATTTCATAATGTGCAATAATGTGCTCTGTTCATTGCCTAAAATGGAGCTAATGAGGTCTTGCGTTTCCCTTAATTGGAAGTAGGAAATAGATTTCTGATAGTAGCCGTCCTGAAGCAAAATAACAAAATGTCTTTCTTGTTGTGCGATTTTACCCGGGGAGTTTGTTTTTTATTCTAAATCCCTGCTTGCTGCTCATTATGTTGCATGTTGTTTTTTCCTGCTTAAGCGCGGTCAGAGAAGTTAAGTTGTCAGAGGGTTCTTGCTCTTCCCAAAATTTGTAGATATGATCCTAGTAGCTCTATAAACCTATTGTCAAGCAAAGCAAAAAAAGTGTTTCCCTAAATTATGGTGCCATTTTACCGCGGCAGGTCATGCTATAAACATCAGCTGCGCCCGCTTTAGCGTACAAACATCGATGAGAGTAGCAACGAAAAGTTTTGGAAAATATGAGCCAAAGCTCAACATCTTAAGTCTATTTATCAAGAATGGCATTATTACGAGAGAAAGAATGGTGTCATAAACTATCAATTATACTTTCAAAAAGTGTAAGGAGGGGGAGAGGGAAGTGAAACACTGTCAAAAATGATGGCGTGCCAAATGGTAGTCGTTTTGATCATTACAGAAATGAGTTTGGTTGTACGGCTTTTGACGATTTCGTGGGTGCCACTTTGTATTTGTATTTGTGATATTTAGTTTTTTAGCTTCGCTGTTTGCTGAGATTTGGCCGTACCGAGGAAAGAGGCAATGCCTTCCCCCAAAGTCATACATCGTATTCTATTAGGCGCCTAGCGAACTATTTTTACGCAAAAACGTTTGCTCTATATGCAGTTTTACTAATTTGATGTCATTATTGTTTTATTTTGATCTTTTCTAAAACTTGGGATTTTATTGCATTTAATTTTTCCGCTAATGCCGACCTCCCTTCTTTTTATTGAAGATGAGCCGTACCTACCGGCACAAAGAGCTTATCAATTAAAAACATCAGTTATGGGCTTGTACTATTTATACTTGCTACCGCAATAATGGTGGATAATTTTGCCGCCAGTGACTGTTCTTGTGTGGTGGTAAGCATTGTGATGCCATTTAAGATTATGACTTAAAATGCTTTGTAAAAGGATTTAAAATAGAAAAAAAACATGCTTAAAAAACATTGAATTGAAAGATCGCTTGTTGGATCTTCGTACAGCATAAGATGTTAGAGAATTATTTTGGGTTTCTAACCTATTGTTTTAAAAACTCAAAAAGCAATTTTTTGACTCAAGAACTTAGTTCCTAAAAATATGACATTTCTTGACGTTAACAAGTTGGGCGCAGGCTTATATTTAGGACAAAGTCGTTTTTTTCCATCAAAAAAACAATTTTTTATAATCTATCTTTAATCATGACGTCACCAACCTCCTGATGGCTCTAACCTTGATATGGTGATAAATAATGCCAAGTTTAGACTTTGTAAGTCCAATAGTTTTGAAAGAGGTAAACTTGGAAGCCGATTAAACACAAAATCGCTTGTGAAATCGCCGATAATGGTTAGAGTTTAAAAGAAACTTCATTTTAGGAATCAAGTTGTTAATATCTCCGGAAAAAGTCATCAGCCATGTCTCTATGGTCTGTATTTTTTAAGAAATTAACAAAAAGCATTTTTACAATTACTGGGATAATTATGACGTCAACATAGATCGCAAAAAATTAAATTCTTTTCAAGTTGACAAGTGCTGGCTGCTATTTAAGCTCAAAATGTCATTCCTCCGTCAAGTGAAATTTGAAAATAAGTCTTTGATTGTGACGTCATGACGACATCATCAAACCCCTTACGACACTCACCTCAGAACAGTGATCAATTATGCGAATTTTCCAATTTATACGCTCGGTAGTTTCGGAGGAGTTGAAGCGCACGTATGTTCGTGGAGAGCAAAATTTGCTTTATAGTATGGATGTGACGTCATCATGACGCCAACGACCCCTCATGGTAATCAACGCGGGGTGGTGAACAATTGCGTACAGTTTTATGCTTGTACACTCAGTAGCTTAAAGTTAGTAAACGAAAAAAAAACTATTTTTGCTTTTATGTTATAATTTAGATTTTTTTCTGGAGCTGATCAAATAAAAAAGAATTCTTATGATTAAGGATCTCATTGGTCTGAAAGAAACCGTTTTTTATTAGTTTATTTGTAGTATTTTGAGAACAGTTATACCATCAAAGCAAAACAAAAGTTTTGAAAACTGAAATTTGTAACACATTTTGTGGTAATGAGTATCTATACCTTTAAATTTCAGCTTTTTGCTGTTTATTATTTTCGGTTCGAGCAAGGATGCCTAATACGTCTATTTGCTTAGATGTGGCTTGTCTTACAAATGTGTAATGTTTAAGTTAGGTAAAGAACAACCTGTGGTGAGATTGTCTTTATATACGTTGCTTTCTGAACACCAGCATTGCAAGCCAACTGTAAAAATTGCCATTAAGCGTCTTTCTCTTGATGATACCGACGGACTGTTTTTGCCGTCTTAAAACTTAGGCTCGCTGGACAACCTAAAATCGCAGTCAACCAGTTTCTCTCGTGTAAGATTTTGAGAGTTAGACGTATCTAAAGCAGGTCTAGGATTTCTTTGCCCTCAACATCAAGCATAAAAGTGTCTATTTTAGAGACCCAAAAACGCAAAATCAACGCTGGAAACAAAGTTACAGTGCTACGTAAAATCTTGTTTTACTGCGCCATGATGCCGATCAAAAATCGTGCTCGGTCTAATCACTATGACGTCTTTGTTTTTTGTTTTTGTTTTAGTTAAACCCGATCCAGTTCAAATTACCAGCGAGTCAAGATCGACCTCTACCGGCAATTACACGCTGCAGTGGAAATCTGGTAATACTGGAGGTGGAATTTTGGAGCGTATTAGCATCACCATTTACAAGCCGGTAAATATGTTAATCAAAAATAAACTCTTAGAGTTATTATTAAAGTCTTTTACACGTACACACTTTGAAAAGGAAGTGTTGGTTTTTTGTTTATTTAATCAATAAATCAATAATCAATTTAATTAATAAAATAATAAGCCTTATTCGATTAATCAACAATGCTTGCTATGTCAGTTTTCAACAGAAGAGACATTTGAATTAGATAGTTGCTTGCTAATCAGTTCTGATCCAAAAGCAGATGGTAAGTAGAAGGCATACACCAAGCCAGGAAGTATTTGCCGTTTCATATTAGTGGGAAATGACCACATCTTTGTTTTTTCTGCATAGAGCGGGAAAAGTGGAGAAAATACTACAGACTCTTTTCTTCATTCTGCAATGCTTGCAAGAACCAACCCCTCGTTTATTGAGCATGCTTACACCATACAAAGTAAGTAGCGAGCTTTGTCTAACCTTTAGAATTGTAGGCAACCTAAGGCCTGTTCGGAAATCACGTTTTTTGAGAGATAACCTAACTGCGTAAAAAAGATTTGTAAGAACGTCGTATGTGCGTGAAAGCTGTAGTTGTACAAAATTGAATTTTACTGCTCCTTCGTAAACTGTAAAGTTGACTCACCCCATTTAATACTCTTTGAGTTAGTTACCATATATGATCTATGAAATTTGAAATAAGCCAAGATAACTAAAAAATTCTATAATTTTTGCTTTTTTGAAGGTAAAAAGGTTCTCTTTCAAATCATTTCAAGAACGCTTTTTTCTTTTTCAAAGCAATACAGTTTTTTTAACGTGTTGCCCACTAAACGTACTTTGTCTTTTCAGATTTAACTCCATCGACTACATATCAAGCTAAAGTCGTCATTTTTAACGAAGTGGACTCGGCAGAAACAAAATTTATCTTTTTTACCGCTGGTATGTCACCACCTAAAACAATAACTTTTTTCGTCAAAAGCGGAGTCATAATAAAAGTAGAATCACTGATCAAATTTGAAACATTGGCTATAGGCAGTGCATGACACTCCAAAATAAACGCATGATAAGTGCCCACATCATTCTATTGATTTATAAGATATCGTCTAAGCATTTGCATTACAAGTTGAAATTCCATTTTCAATGCGATTGCTCGTGTTGCAACCAACAGCAAGGTGAACTATGTTGCGTGAAAAACATCAGTTGCAATTTTTAATATTTGATCAATATCCAAGTAGCTGCCAATGAGCACATAGAGATATAGTTTTCTCCTAGTGCTAGGAAGGGCCTGCTATGATTGTCGTTTAGCACGTCAATGTTTAAATCTTCTCTAAACGTATCAGCAACTTCATGTTCTTACCGGTATGATGCTTATTTACCTTTGACAAATGCTGCTCATGTGTATTTGGCAGTAAGATGATCGGTTACAGTTTTGTTGATGTGCATTGGTGGGTAACATATCGTTGCCCAGTAAAATACTTACCTACGTCATTTTGGGAAAAATCAAAACAATTCCACCTTTTGACAAGCTTTTGTAAAATTGTTCTCTTCTTAAAAAGTTATACCGTAAATTGGCATTGACACTTTGTTTTTTGAAAATCGAAGGTGATTTTCGTTTTCTCAACACTCGAAAATATTCATTATTTTGTTGACGACTTAATGTGCAATGAAAAAACATTCTTGAACTTCGGTTTTTAATCGATACAGTAGACAAAGGTTTTTTTTTTCTTTTGAAGTAGCTTTCAAAACCTTATGTAACTCTAGGATATAACCACGGTGATTACTTTTGTAGTCGTTAAAAGAAATGGCAAGAGCCGATTGTGACATGTTGCTAGGTGTGACTGATAAAAGTTTCACGGCATCGTTTCT
This sequence comes from Trididemnum clinides, assembly GCA_963675345.1. Lineage (NCBI taxonomy): Eukaryota > Metazoa > Chordata > Ascidiacea > Aplousobranchia > Didemnidae > Trididemnum > Trididemnum clinides. The sequence goes on from OY776302.1 coordinate 17,166,090, forward strand.
TTCATACCATGCCTAAAAGCTTTCGAATGCGAATAGCTTGACTGCGCATTCAGAATTATTTTGCGTGGCGTTTGACAAAAATGCTTCAGGTGGATCACGATACTGAAACTTGGCAATTAGGCCAATGCTGATGAACAACGCAATTACTGCATGCAGCGCCTTATTGCCATTATTTTAACATAGCTTTTGCTTTAGGCCGTTACAATGTCACACACCACATTGATATAACACAAATGAAATGTGTGATATCACAGCTGCTTTCAAGTTATACCATAGAAACGTAGTGATTGTGTTAAATAGCATGCAAACATGTGGCTCCGTGATTTCAAATCTGTGTCTGGAAGTTCTCTGATGTGGCTTAGCTTCAAACTAAAACCAATCACAATGAGTTTCTTCTGTTTTTTGCTTGATTGGTTATCATCTTTTCAGGTTTTCGCATAACATTTTATGGAAAAATTGCGCAAAGTATGTGATTGTAGAAAAACCAGCGCTGGGATTTTTCCTCTTGTATTAGGAAATAACTTTGTAAAATTATCGCTCAACCTAGCAGCAACTTGTTGACACCTCGGTTTGCCGAAGATTTTATTTGCCAGCAAAACTGTTTTTTGTTTAATATAATTTACCTGTCTGGCAACTTTGTGATGGTATTTTATAAATGCTTTTAAGAGTTGTGCAAAAAATTTAGAACAAGCTCAAAAGGATGCATTTGAGAAGTCAGAGCCCTTAGAAGAGTCTACTCTTCGTAGCAAAGTGCTCGACAGAACAAGTTATGAGAGAAATCTGAAGATAGAAAGCAGTAATGCTGAACCAAGTAAAATGTCTAGGTCTCTATAGTCAGATAAATATTTATTGCTTTCATTCGGATAAAAAACAATCATTTACAGTTATTCAAAGAGCAAGTTGCATTTTTAGTTATTTTAGAGTTGCCTGGCTGCCAGCACAATGCATTTCTGCTGCAAGCACTCCAGCCATCCTTCCAAGGAAGGCTGTGGTGTCGGCAAGTTTTTTGCCGTCACCTACACTTTTTTTCTTTTAACTATTCAAATTTTCTTATGTATTCAACATTTCATCACTGCCAAATGAGTTATGGTAGTGTTGTATAGTGAGTCAGCACCAGAACCAAGTGGTTATAACTACGTGGTTATAACTACTACGTGCTACCGTGCTAGTTGCCGACATTGACATCCTCCTAAATGCCGACACCACAGCCTTACTTCCAAGGCGATGATAACGCTGAGATCAAAGAGGCAAACAATTTGCGACCAAATGGTTGCACAATCAGTTTATACTGTAGTTATAGGAGAATATTAATTTTCAATATATTTTGAAATAACCACATCAGCAGCCGGCATCTATGCCTGCATTTCACCACAGAAACAAGGATTGACCTTTTTTTACTCTAAACAGGATATAGAGAACATTTCACAACAGAAATTTTATTCCGAGTGCTGGGGTTTTCACAACATTGCATTGACTCGTATTAATCAAACTGTTAGCATATTTCGTTGGTAGGTAGCATATCCACTACGACAGTCAGGGCATTAACTTCATCTGAATCGGTGGAAGTGGGTCAGAACGTAGCAAGCAAAACCTCAGCTTTTAACGGATCTACTATCGGTTAGTTTGCTACTTGTTTTAAGATTGAATTTAACTTTTATGTAATTACACCTACCTGATACAGTGAAGTCTATTAATAATCACCTGCTTTCCGATGAGACTTTGATTATCAAGCAAACTTTTAAAATTGCGTCTGCATTCAACTCGAGCGGATAAAGTGTATACTAAAATCTAGACCACTTTCGTTGTGGCCTTTGTGGCTTTTTTCTGGGTGTAGGCTGTAGCCGAGTAGCTGAAGTTGCAGAACACTTAAAGTAGTAGTGACAGTGAAAAGTTTGGTAAATTAGCTACAAGTTTTGCAGCCTCAACCAGTATCTTCAATTCACACTTCAAGCACTCCAAAATTGCGACTAGTGCGACTACAGCATCCAACGAGGTTTCTACAGCTAAAGGTTTGAAGCTAGTTTGAATATTTTGGATAGTTCATAAAAATCTAGCACAAAGGTATTACGGTGACTGGCTGAATTATCATAAAGCTAAAGATAATCTCTCCTGTTCTTCGGAACGAAGAAATAGGTAAAGCAAATTTTTTTGATCATACATCAAACTCAGTTGTCTGCACACGGCAAGCAAGAGTATAAACATGATGTTTAAGTTAGGTTAAAAAGGATCTTTTTCGAACCAGTCCGGACTAACCGTTGTGGCCTCCAACAACCAATAGAGGCCTCTGACATCATGTTGGGTATGCGAGTTTCTCAGTTCTAATCGGGAAAAGCACAGGTAAATCTGACTTCAATGAATCAAAAGAACATTCTAGTCAAAAATTGATGCAACAATATCTCATCCCATTGTTAAGTCGGCCATATTCAATATCGAGAGGGTGCGAGTTTTGATACCCTTTTTCATGCTCTTGAAAATCAATTTTTCTGCTTGATTCTTGGGTTGTGTTACAATTGCATTTTTTTTATCTGCACCTCTTAGCTTAGTATTTTTTTAGACTAGGCTACTGCGATGGGTAGACTGCTCGGCTCCACCACCTGTCCAATTCCATTGAATGTGTTTCTCAAGGGCACAAAAAACAAAATCGCCAGCTTTTTCTCCAAGCTATCCCTTTTATGCTTGGCACCAAGCAGGAAAACTGTAAATACTAAATGAAAAGACTTTGGTATGATTTGGCAAGGAAATTTAGCCTGGGAATACTACCTGTGAAGCGGATGTTTTAACCATTTTACTTCAAAAGGTGTTGAACACCTTTTTTATGTTTGGGACATTCAGCAAGGTCGTTGTAAAAATGACAGTTATTGTTTTGTTGGTCCCTTCTCTTGGACAAAATTTTTTGTTTTATATCGGTATCAGTAGTGGATTTACTAACCACCATTGCCTTGAACACAAAAGTTGGTTGCCTTTGTCTATGTGTAGAGATAAGGTTTTTATGTTTCTAGATGTGAGGATATGAATCGTGATTTGAACCTGTATTGGTTTAGGTATCTCAAGTGCAAAGTTAAAGGCCGAATATCTTGAATTCGTTACAAGTATGAGTTACATAAAACAATTGGATTAAGTAGTGAAGCTCCAGTACGTTTTGTTTCAGTTGAAGTTACCAGTCTGTAGCGATCGTTTATTGCGCTGTCGGCGTCGTATAATGGCAGTAGTGTCTTATGCTGATCTTTCATCTAATTTTTGTAGCGCATAGTTTTTCAAGTTTCCGTAAAATCCAAAATTCTCTAGTGGTTTGACACTACACTCTTGTCTGTCAATTTGTTATTTGGCTTGCACGTTAATAACCGTTAGGTTAACTTGCGTATACTTTTTAATGTTGGATTTTTTTCTTGATATCCCCTGCCCACAAGGTTCGGGAGACGACCATGTCCTTTCATATCAAAATTAATGGAACTGTTCAGCATGATGGGTTATCTAAAGATACCTTTTCATTTAAGAATGATGCAAAACATGGATGTATGCTTGCCCAACACGTTTTTTATCTTATTGTTGCTGCTACATATGCCTTCCCACGGTATGAGAACTGGGATTTTTTCCTACTAGGAATCGCGGTAATCTTTTGTTCAGTCTCGCTTATATCAGATTAAGGACGAAAGTGGATAAAGTTCTGATTCGGGAAATGCTTTTTGCTGACAATGCTCCGCTTACCAGCTAAAGAAAGAATACGTTACACATTCAGCCTGGCAAAACTGTATTTGACGGGCCAAGAAGTCAACCCCGTTTCTTGCATTTCTATTGGCAACCGCACACTTGAAGTTACCAACAGCTTCTTTAACTACCTTAAATCTGCGATCTCCTCACCTCTTCACACTCTCTCTGAAAGCCGAATTAAACCTACGGGTTGGCAAGGCTGGTATGGCAATGGCTTACGCTACTAGTTTGGGAAGACTCATTGGTATCACTTGAAGAGATTGTATCACCAACATAAGTGTGCTGGCACAGACAGAGACACCAAGCAGGTAAGCAGTGCTGATTCTGAGACATTCTGTGGTTGGAGCATGTGTCGCATTGGTTATTGTCCCATTTTAAAGAACATGCGATCAGGGGAACTAGATTCTGGTCGAAGACCACGCTACCACCTCTCCTACGCTACAAAGATGTATGCAAACGCGAGCTGAGGGCAGGCGGCGTTGATACATTAAACCTGGTGACAGCGACCTCAGACAGTGCCATTAAAGCGATCAATACCAAAACTGGCTTCATGCAAGCAGACGCCAAAAGGGAGAATAAATGCAAGCAGACGCCAAAAGGGAGACTAAATGGGAAGAAAAGAAGACTTGCCGACAAAGTAGGCAACAATCGGCGTCAATAAACAATGACTTTGCTTAGAACACATGCAACAGTATCTACCACTCACGCATTGCACTTTGGAGTTCTAGCAGTTGCTGCAAAACAATCCCAGACCAAAACTGCACTACCTTATAATGTGAAACAGAAGGATATCAACAACAAAGGTTGTTTTAATATTTGATCTGTAATAGATTTAGCCAAAGATAATTTAACCATCCACATCAACAGTTTAACTACCTTTTTTCTACGTCGTTTCGTTTATCGTTATGTAGTAGTAGTTATTCGGTTTTTATCCTGTGTTGTCCCTTTAGCAGAGATGGCCGGATTTACCCCATTCCTTCTGCAATTTCTCGCACTCCATCCCTCCACTTGTCTTGTCTCAGAGCATCCTCCTTCAAACCAATCTTATCTGTCTCCTCTTCCACTTGCTTCTTCCAGGTCTTCTTCGGTTGTCCTCGCTTTCTCTTGCCAGTCACTTCAAGATTCAGAGCAACCCTCAAAACATTGTCATCATCCCTCCTCAGTACATGTCCATACCATCTAACTCCATTCGCTGTTGCTAACCGGTCTATCGTTTCCTTCAACCCTAACATGTCCACCCGTTCTTCAGTCGTCTTTCTGTCTACAATTTTCTGACCGCACATGGCTCTCACCATAGCTCTCTCCGTTCTCCTTAAAATTGCTTTTTCATTTTCTTTTAGACACCATGTCTCGATTTCATACTATATTGCTGATCTTACACAACAACAATAAACTTTACCTTTCATCTTCAGAGGAAACCTATTTTCAAGCAACAACTCTCCACATTTCCTGAATCTTACCCAACCGATTCTTACTCTTGCTGTGACTGCCGCTTCACAACCACCACTAGCATTTAGTCTGTCTCCCAAATAACAAAATCCATTCACTGTATCCACTTCATCGCACAACTTCTCGATTGAGTTCATCGTCCCCTCCATTATTCCTTTACATTTCAAGCAAACAAAATGCATTGCCAATCTAGCGGTAACTCTCTATTTTTGCACATTTGCCATGAACCCAATTTTCACATTTTGTGCACAACACGAGTTGGCCATGACTCTTCTCCCACAAACTCCACATGGATCTATCTTGCTTTTGAATAGTTTGCCTTCTGACCCGCTTACCATCATTTTTGTTTTTCTGGTGTTGACCTTCAAACCTTTACTTTCCAGTGCATCCTTCCAATTCCAAAACCTTTCCTTCAAGACTTCCATGTCTTCGTTCATGATAACAAGGTCATCTCCATATAGTAATTCGTTAACCACACCCCTTCTTGCATTTTCGGTAACAACGTCCAATATTATTGCAAACAATAGTGGCGACAGCACAGATCCTTGATGTACACCAACATTTACTTCGAATTCCTCTGAATATGCAGATCCCACCCTCAATCTTGTTTTTGCACCATTATACAAGCTCATAACTGCCCAAACTATTACTTCTGATAGACCCTTCTTTCTCATGGCCCATTCCATCACTTTTCTTGGCACTCTATCAAAAGCTTTTTCCATGTCAACAAAACACATACAACTTCTTGTCCTTCTTTTGATATTCCTCCTGCATTCTTCTCACAATAAATATCGCATCCACTGTTCCTTTTCCTGGCATAAATCCAAACTGCATTTCATTCAAATTGACTAGTGTTCGTATTCACCTCTCTAGCACTCTTTCAACGATTTTCATGGCATGTTCTAGCAGTTTCACTCCTCTGTATGATCCACAGCTCTGTTAGTCTTAATTTTTTAATCTGTTTTTTTTTACAATTATTGGCAGTGTTCATGGTGTTTACGAATCGAATTCGGACTTAACGTTAGATAATGTTTTTTAAACAAGCAATAATATTATCAACAACTCTAGAAACATCATTTCATTTAAGCGAGTTCACAGCAGAGCAAGACACTTTCGCTACAGGAAATATGACAGGTAAGCCTCAATTGGTTTGAAGTATATAGCGGACAGGTTTAGAAAAGATTTAAAAATTTTTTTAATTGATGTTCAAACGTTGAAGAGTTAGTGTCAGCCGATGCAGCTCACAAAATAGTTTTAGTTTGATCGGATTTTTTTTCAGCTAGTGCTACGACAGCAAGCAATACTACATTACTAAAGCAAAGAAAAATGTATTGGTCTTCCAGAAACGGTGACTTCATTTTTTATGCACAGCGATTTTTATTATTTAGCTATAACATACAAGTATTAATATCATTTGTGTGATTACGCGCTGAAATCACGTTTTGGTGACGTTTTACTCTTTTTTACGAGTGATCCTTTTGTGCACTAGAATATTCGGTTTTGTTTAACGCTTTTATGACGTCAACTGGACTTCAGGTTTTGGTCACTTACTCTGTTACTTGAATGCATATTTTGTCACTAAATGATTTCCATGCTTTTACATTGATGCGTTTTTGTGCAGTATTCCTCCAGAGGAACATTTTATTCGAAGGCTTGAAAAACCAGACAGTTGCTTTCTATCGATGTATTTCTAAACAGAAATCTAGTTTAGTGAGCTACAAACATCCTTACGAAATTTTTTTTTGTTATATTAACTTCCGTTTCAAACGCCCACCGGAAAATAGCCATTTTTTCCTATTTAAAATAAACTTTGCGTAAAGATGCTGACTTTCCTTAAAAGTTTAAAACAAGTTCCATTTGTAATTTTGGTAACTTTAATGCCATAAAAACGGAATGATTTATTAGTTTTAGAATAACTTTGTTTTGGGGTGATCATTTTTACGTTTAATTTTTTTGTTCCTCTACCGGAACATTAGTCAAAAGCACCGTCACCAGCAAATATTTTTCAAAAATTTTTACAGCCTTGGCTTTAATAAAATAGGCGCTTTTTATTCAAAAAAACTCCAAAAACACGTAACGACGAAAAATATATCAAAAATGGACAAAATTTCATGACTTGCGATAGTTAAAAATGCTCATAAGATATAAGCAAACACCCACATTCTTAACGTTCTTTTTACGCAGTTTGTTGCGGTTAGCGCAGCTTCCTTGACTCCCCTCGTTTACAAGGTGGTGCCGACCAACAGTGTTGTTCATGATTTCCCTTTCGCTTGGGCCTAACGACATAAACCTTGTATTTTGCAACAAGCCAGCTACATCTGAGCGAATCAACTGAAAACAAATCTAAATGCGATGAAGCTTGCTCGGTGACATAAAGCCTCCGTGCAGCCGTTGACAGCATTTCTACACAGTTAGCAAAAAGCGGCCAATACCACACTTCTTTGCTTGATTTATTGGTCCGCATTGGCTTATATGAATCTGTCAAGCAGATTCACCCCTCCCATGCCGTGATTGTATTGGTAGAAGCAGCATAGTTCAAGACAATCTTTTTTTGTCACGCCAACTGTAGCGTTTCACCACTTTCGTAGGTTTAATGTTGTTGAAATTTAAACCACTGTGAACTGCCTTATTGTCCTTCCATTACACTGTGGACACGTAATCGTCCGAGCGGTACCGTAGTCAAAAAAGTCATGCTTCTCTTTTTCAACAATTTTTGAAGATTGCAGAGGGCACTTCAAAATGCGGCCTTCACGTATAGTCTTTAGTGCTCTAAAATTTTTTTCACAAATATCTCTCGGTAAATGAAAAGACGCAAAAAATTGTCAAAATAAACGCAATGACAAACAGGATTTTCTACAATAGAAGGAAGAGAAGTTGCAACTTGAGGTCAAGAGGCTTGCTGCAGTCTTCTGCACATGCTTTAGTATACAGTATTTCTAAAATTTGAAAGGATAGCCATCACATGACGCCAAACCTCGATTTTTTATAGCCAAATATAATGGCTTTGCCACGAATAAACATCTTTGCACGGTGCCTACCAAAGTACGGTACTATTTGTTAAACAATAGAAAGATCTTTTTAAACAACCTAAACTGCTGAAGTGAAGCATTGTCGTCATCTTACAGAGGTCGAATTTTAACAAGCTTATCTCCGCTATGAAGATCATTGTTATTAGCAATATATATGTACTTATTTATGTCTTCAAATCTTTTTCTTGGCATTGACTTTGACCCTATTGGGCAGCTGACATGATCATCTTTGCTTAAATATAGGCGCTGACGTAATCGGCTATTGTATCCTATCAACACAGGAATTCCGATAAACGTTTCGATTCCCTGCAGAGTCAGATGAATAACCTCGATCCGTCGAGAAGCATATTGCTCCGCTTCAGCAGCAATTAAACTTCAGATTTCATCATTTAATAAAAATCGGAAAAGCGCTACTGGCTCGCTTTAGGCGAGATGAGGATGGCTGTCAGCTAGGGGTATAACATTTGCTTCCGGTATTTTCTTCAGACTGGTAGTTTTCTCCCATGTAACTGCATCCGCTTTCTTTTTTTGTTGAGTGGTTGTTCATTTTTTTCATTACTCTAAACTGTTTTGAGGTCGAAAGTGATTTGGCATTCTTTGCTAAATATCTTCCCTAACGATTTCCGTTGACGCTGAAACGTCATCAACTGCTTTCTGTAAAGTTAGATATTGTCTGCGTAGCTAGTTACCTGCAATCTTCAATAGCGAAATAACTCTATAAGCTAAAGGTAACTCTGTGTAATAACTTTCTCACAATAATTTTCCTGGAAAAACATTTGTAATTGGTAATAGAACTTCAATGGAAATGCTCTCCATGAAATTTCTCTGATAAAGCAAATTTTTGTATTGTTTTCGTCGATAGGAATGTGTATTGCTTTGATGTCAAACTAATAGTTTCCTTCTCACAAACAGAAAGCGAACGACCTCCAGACTTAATGGATCATGGTTCCTTTAGAGGAACATTGCGTTGCTAGGTAACCAAAAGCGCGTTGCAAAAACTGCATGTTTTTCTTAATTAGGTTAAGAACAACCAAATACTAAAAACTACAAGAAAAGAACTTGTAATTCTGGCAGCGGTCAATAGGGGGTTAATTTGATTTTGATATAATCTGCGATTGATGCGGATTTGTACATTTTGGGTTTGGCCTTCAATGCTTTTTTCTTGGTGCAAAAATCAAGAGGGACTTGAAATCGCAACCTCGCAATTGCAATTGCAATTAGTTGCGTCATGCTATGCTTCTGATTGGTGTGACATGAACAATTAGTATTTGCTCATAAGGCTGCATTCTTATTAGACCATTACAATTTACCTATTCAACGAAAAAAGATTAAAAAAATTTTAATATTGCCCTTTTAAAGATGGGCAAGTTGTGGTGACACTTTGCCATTTTGATCGTAACTCATTGCAAGCAAAACTGTTTTTTTGTTTAATAGAAGTTACAATTTATTTTGCAGTTCTTTACTACTTTACGTAATAACAAAAACTGTGTAGATAAAAAAGCAAAAGCATATGCTAAGTTGTTTTCCCTTGCATACTTCTAAACGTGCATTAGGACGTTTGTTATTGTTTAATTTGCTGAAAAACGCAAGGGTTCACGTTTAGCATCTTCTGCGTGGCGTTAAGAGTAAGCCACGCCTGAGCTAGTTTTAAAAGTGTTTGTTTGCAAAATTGAAAATTAGAGTATTTTCCACTCTGTTTTAGAGTTGAAGAATGTTTTCAACAATGAATAATCGTGATATCTAGCGTCAAAAAAGCTCTTAATTTTTTAATTTACTAAAACGTCATGAAAAAGCATTTTCAAAAAAATAATAACGTGTTCTCAAAAAGGTATCACCCTCTAAAATAGTTTCGCCCGGAATAAACGGGTATTTGTATAGCGAAAGTAGAAATTCACGGAGAAAGTTATTGATAAAATTACTTTTTTAGCATCAACTGATTCAACAAGCACACAAAAAAATTCCGTTCAGTCAGTTTTCAAACGACTTTTGTCGATTGTCGTTATTGTTATTGTGGTATTGGTCTTCATTTGTTGTGGTAAGTGCAATAAAAATTGGAAAACACTAATCAAACCCTAGCAGGATAGTCTATCCAAGCGACTTTACTCCACATCATTAAATGTTGAAAAAGGGTCTGCTATTAACAAACAGTAATAAAGTCAGCTTAGACATTTATTTGCCATATGACAAATTAATTTCGCCAACTCATCCTCAGTCTCTGCAAAAAAATGATAAAAATCGCACAAAAAAATTAAATATTTTCTAACAAACTAATGGTAGACCAGAGAAAAGACTGTACTAAGATAATAAAATCTTTGAAACTTAACAAAAAGCAAAAATATTTATCTGCGCAGGGTCTACAATAATAATTAACAAACAGCTATCAAAACTACAGGCCATAAAACTAGCTCCGACTCCTTTCAAAATACATTCAAACTAATATGATAGGTTAGGTTATATAGAAATAGATGCGAGATAAAAGAGACGTCTAATTACTAAATAAACAAAGGGCAGTATATCATAATAATGAGTGAAGGGTCATAACCTATAGAAGCAGTGACTTAAGTGATAGATAACACACTGAGGTGTGAGAGGAAAACAAAAAATGGCCACAAAGTCACTTAATTAAGGGCAAGAGCATTTTATTTATGCAAAAAATTTGCAAAAATTTGCTTCAATGCAAAAATTTCGATGCGCTTCAAATCAAAAATATTTTAATGCACTTCATTATGCTTAAAATCAGCAACATACTAAATCAAGCACAACTCTTTAAAAGATTTATTGATGATATCACTTGGCTGTCATATGGTAGTGATTTTACCTGAAAAAATTGAGCAAGCGCTAACGAATACATGAATGGAGTACGAATTAAAACTGTCTTACAGAAAAGTTAGCGCTAATGAAACAGCAAAAAGTCTGGAGTTCTTGGATGGTCTTTATATGATTGACAATTCTAACAAATTCGGAATTTTTACTACTAGTTTTATTAAAGAAACAGCTACCAAAAGATTGTTTTTATACGGCAATTCTTACCACCCTCTATGCATTTTCAAATCTATTGTTTTCGGTGAATCTGTTAGACTACGCAGATTAAATGAAACAAATGAGTTGTACCTTAAAGTTTTAGAAAGGCTAAAAAAGAAATGTATAGACTTATTTCAACAAAAAAGTGGTGGAGAAAATCATTAATTTAGCAAAAACATGGACCAATCGTTTTGGACCAAAATCATTGAATAAAAACAAGACTACAGATCCTATGCTGATTTGGGCGTCCGCTTTTTCCAATTTGCTCCAACTTACTGCCAACGAGAAGAGTCTAGTACGAGCTACCGTCGTGTATAAGCGTCCACCTACCCTTACCAGTATGCTTACTAATTATAAAAAGGTAGCTCATTTAACCACTGAAAACACTGGTCAAGGAAGATCCCAGCCTTGCAAGAAATGTGCCCTTTGCGGCCATTTCAATCATTATAAATCTATGGTACATCAAACTAGTACCATCACAGCAGCCAATGGTAAAATTTTTGCATTGAAGCAAACCTTGGATTGTTCAAATTATGGCATATACGTGGCTACATATACGTTTATGTCACAAACAATATATTGGTCAAACCATAAACAAATTTTCAAAACGCTGGTGCCACCACAGATTTATTTGGAATCAATTTAAATACAACAATGTTGACGATAAAGCAGCTTTATTACATCATTACCACACCTTCCATCGACTCACATTACAGACAAAACCAGATATTGCCGATTGTTTTTTGCAACGTTTGTAGATCAACCGCCCAAACATCTTTTATCTATTTACGAAAACATATGGCTAGACAAATTAAATGCCACTATTAACATAAATAAAATGCTCTTGCCCTTAATTAAGTGACTTTGTGGCCATTTTTTGTTTTCCTCTCACACCTCAGTGTGTTATCTATCACTTAAGTCACTGCTTCTATAGGTTATGACCCTTCACTCATTATTATGATATACTGCCCTTTGTTTATTTAGTAATTAGACGTCTCTTTTATCTCGCATCTATTTCTATATAACCTAACCTATCATATTAGTTTGAATGTATTTTGAAAGGAGTCGGAGCTAGTTTTATGGCCTGTAGTTTTGATAGCTGTTTGTTAATTATTATTGTAGACCCTGCGCAGATAAATATTTTTGCTTTTTGTTAAGTTTCAAAGATTTTATTATCTTAGTACAGTCTTTTCTCTGGTCTACCATTAGTTTGTTAGAAAATATTTAATTTTTTTGTGCGATTTTTATCATTTTTTTGCAGAGACTGAGGATGAGTTGGCGAAATTAATTTGTCATATGGCAAATAAATGTCTAAGCTGACTTTATTACTGTTTGTTAATAGCAGACCCTTTTTCAACATTGTGGTAAGTGCGTTATTATTTTGAAGTTTGCTGCAAATGCTATGGCAAGACCTGATTTTACGTTTTTTTCTCTCCCTTTGCGCGGCGTAAACTCGTATTGCAATTTAACCATTATTTTCTTGATTTTGATGGAGAGGTTTTTCGGGGGAACACAAGATATTAAATTCAATATGCTCTTTTCTAATAATGAGATTTTGTGTCTTACGTTCCTTACGTTATGCCAAGCACTAGTGTCAACTGCAAAGCGGGTTTGAACACAAATTGTTCCATGTATACACGCAAGCTCGTGTTTATTCTTAAATGTGGTAACCTTGGTAGTGCCACTGTGAGCTTGCTCTAGATATTTAAATTGTACGATGACACAGTCTATTGCTGCTAATCGTTCTAACTACTTTTTTCTGTGGCTTGAAGACAACGATAAATTGCATAATTTAGTCGCTGACGCCTACTGCTGTGCCGCCAGACAATGTGGATTTTTTTACTGCATTTATTCTTGTTGTTGTTCTCCTGCTGCTGCTAAAAACTTCAAAGACATTGAAGAAGGAAAAGCTAGGCACAAGTAATGTAAACTATCTTTCTTTCTAAACTGGTGAAGAAATGACTGTGTTTTTTATGTATCTGCTTTCGGAAACGGCTGTCACGGCCAACTTTGTAACAAAAAAAAAAATTTTTTTGGAAGGGGTCTTTGTCGGGTGATGGAAAGATTTAAATCTGAAAAGAGAAATATTGACGTATTTAGTGGTGGCTTTGTGAAGCCTTTAGTCTTGTCTTCGCAGAAGTTGAAGAGAGAACGTGGTCATCGACCAAGCTACTGGTTTGTTGCGACAGATCAGTATGCTTTGGGGGTCGGCAGAATTTGCTTGTTACCTCGCTGTCTCCCTCTATTCTTGCTGTCATGTTCGTGCGTTCTGCCAAATAAAATGGACTGTTAGGCACAGAGTAAAGGTTTCGCTCTGAGAAACACACTTGCACTTGTTTATCCTCTACCCTGGTATTTGAGATTATCTTTTAACCTTAATAGCTCTACTTTTGTCTTTTTTATGTCATAAAGTGTGAGCGGTTTCGTTCTAGCCCGTCGAACGCATGTGTTTTAGCGTGCATATCCTCATTAGTCAGCTGCGGTGCTTGATAAATTGTAGCCAAAAAATTGCGAGTTTCGCACTGAGCGCATTAGGTAGCGTGCGGCATGACTAAATGCTATCATCGTTTACTTTCAAACCGTGGCTTGCAGGATTGCGATGGCATTTAAGGGTGAGCACGGGGGCGGTTTTTTTGCCTTCTTCAAACTCTCATAATCTATAATCAGATTGGCCAATCGTGACGAGCAGACAGCCAAACCACGCCATCGGAATGCAATGTAAAGGTATTGCAATCTTGTAAAGCGTTTTCAAGAGCGCAACAAGCGAACTTTCTGACTTGCTATTGACCCTTCAATTAAAGGCGAAGCAGAGAAGCTGGGATACCATTTTAAAGAAATTTTTGATATTGCCTGTAACTATGGCGTTACTTTTCAAAAAATATTTCATCAGAGATTTGAACGACAGTAACGATTCCACGCCTCTTAAAGAAGATCAGGTGTTTGTTGACGCTGCTGGAGGGGACGTAAAATTGAAAAAGAAGGGGGCTAAGTAAGTAAGGTTGCCGCTACCCTTTTATTTGCCTGCTGAGCGGCCCTGACGTCATCACTTTGCTTGTACAGAAAGTCGGCTTTGGCAACCAATGACGTTCACATTGAAGTACGTCAGAAGAAGCTGAAAGGTTAGCGTTATCAACACACTCGTGTATGATGTCATCAATGAAGAAATCGCGGGTGACGCGACAAAAGTGAAACTAAAATCTAAACTGTAAAATGATATACAAATTTGTTTTGAGTACTGAACCTGAGATCTTGTAAATGATGTAGTTTATTACTTCACGTTCAGATATTATTATGACATAACTCGAACTTTTTTGCTTTGCATAACACTAACGAAAAGTTGCATGATTTCTTTGTTTTACAGGAAAATTGAGCGTCTTTTTATTGTTTTTCATGAAGTACACTTATCTATCTCGACACCTTAATGAGATTAAAAAAGTAACAATGTGGGCACATCCAATGAAAGTAATCTTTTATAGGTCTTAATTATTCCATCTCCTCGCAATATTACAACTTGGCTTTTTATCACGTCAAGAGACAGCTTGCCTTATGCATGTGAGCGTGAGCGTTTGTGCCATCGTAAAATAGGCGGGTGACCAAAGTGATAATGTTTTCCTATTATCACTATAATATAAACATGTTTCTGGGAGATAAAGTCTAGATAAACTGACAATGTACAGTAGTATAAACGAAGTGGAACGTTTAAAAAAGACAGGAATTTTCCTTGACTAACAAATAATTAAAGGCTGATGTAGAAACATACTGCTAAATATTTTTACCGTTATTTCAAATTTGACTTAATCTATTAATATTTTCCGCCGCTTTTGTTTTCTTCTTTTGTCGAAAAACTAGATGTGAGGCAGGAGTAGCCGAGAGTATTTTCAGCAAATTAAAACAAGTGGGACTGTTTACTTGTAGATCGCAGCCAAAAAACGCATTTACGCCAAAGCTGGATTGCTTTGAAGGTGAAACAGAGAAATTTGTTTTCAATTTCGTCTTTTAAAGCAATTTATCTGCTTGCGTTTAATTTACTTGCATTAGTATGTAAAGTGAAAATCATTTTTTTTGTTAGTGTCTTTATTTTTTTAGTGCAGATTCTTAACTTGGTCCGTGATGATAACCATAACTGGATTTAACATTGCCTTTAGTTGTTTGATTGCGGATAAATTTGATTTCGTTACAAAATTACACTTTTTTCGTTAAAAGCTGAGTTTAATTTGAATTCGCTTAAACCCTATGTTGCATGATTGTCGCGTCGCTGCGCCATAAATCATTGCGACCATTTCTGCATTGAGACTAGTGCAGATACTGGCTTGTGACTTTTCACCATCTTGCGTTTGCATTACGTGAGTTTTTGTGTTAATAAATGCTCTTGCTCAAATACGACTTCTCGGCTGACATTGGGGGCTGGTTCAATTTTAAATGTGGCAGTGTTACGGTTTCGTTGCAAAAAAAGGAATTAAGTTGCTGTAACATTTTATAAACAATTTTTGATATGAAATTTTGTTAAAATAACCAATGAGTTTTCGTTTTCTTTTCATACTGACTGTATCTCACACTTTCTTGATATGAACTTGGTGGTCAGAAACACAAATATTCAAGTTTTTAACTCCTCGTTATTGTGTACTTAGCACAAAAAAAAACAGTGCCCCCTTAGCATCAGCGCACGGCCATTGTTACGAACTTGATTGCAACCATATACCTAAAAGTAGGAGGGCTGAGGTGCAAAGCCACCCAGTTTCCCTCCTAGCAAATTAAAAAATGGACTCAAAATGTAAAAATTTTTAAAAAGTCACTCTAAAAGAAGTCAGTTTTACTTAGAAGCTGAAAACGATAAAATAACCTACTATAAAAATCTTTATCTCTAAAAAAGGTCTTTACTTAATTTTGTGGTAGAAAATGGCAAAAAATTTGCTCTGAAATGCATTGTCTCCAACGCAAAAACACGGCCTGTACCCTTCAACAGCCGCCTCTACGTGGTGGTACGGTCCCCGACCTCGTTTGGGTTGGGTCGAAATGGCTATCTCTTTGCCTAAACCATTTTTTCGCGGTGCTGCCCCTGAACGACTGCAGAGGGCAGCACGCAGTTTCTTTAAAATCAGTCTCCTGTCTTCCCTCTTCTGCCTTTCTCTTGCTCTTTCTCGTCTCCTAATTCTTCTACTCCTGATGAGCGGCAACGTTCATCCTAACCCTGGCCCCATCTTTCCCTGTTCAGTGTGCGCTGGACATGTGACCTGGCGGGGTAGATCAGTGCAATGCTGCATCTGCTCCAAATGGGTCCATTCATAGTGCTCACTTGTCTCTTTTTCTAGATTCAAAACTCTTGGCAGCTCTTACTCCTGGAGCTGCCACCTCTGCTACGTCCCTGCTTCTGCCGGAGATCCCACATCTACCAACACTGTGACTTCCTCGGACTCTTCCAGCTTGCATATCTCCCCTGTTCAATCTGGCCCCTCCCTCTGGTAATGCAGCAATCACGCCCCCCTCGCCTTCATACCTCTTATCCTCCTACAACCCACTTTGTATCTCCTCTCTGCATCCTCACCACCGCCTCATGCTTTTGCCAGGAGCACTGAACTTCTACACTTTCGTCTCATCCCGTTGACCTTATCTGTAACCAGGAATCTAACCTCAATTTATCTTCCTCTTTCCGGATCCCTGGATTCTTTGCTCTGCGGTCTGATTGCCCCCTCCCAGTATGACATTTTCTCTCCTGATGCCACGCACGCTAGCGGAAGCGTCTTCATATTCGTCAGGCAGAGCTTATCCTTCTCGGAACTTTCTACTTCTCTTTGTTCGCCTGACCCCTACTCTGATTATGTAGAGGCCAACATCTCACTAAAGAACATAAGGTATATGTTCCCCCTAAACGTTCTTCTTTGACGAATAGCCTAACCGACTCCTTTTCTCTATTCTTTCTTGCTCGAGAAATCTTATTATTCTGGGGGACTTCAATTGCCATCACCCCCTCTGGGACTCGAAAGGTACTTCCACCCACGTAGGGAGGAAGTATTCGACTGGGTCATCTGCTCTGACCTCCTCCCCCTCAATGGTCCTAACACACCCACCCTTCTCCATCACTCCACTGGCAGTCGCTCCTCCCCTGACATCTTCTTTGCTGCCTACTCTCTCTCGCCATCTTTTTCTCATAGAAGGTGCTTCGGGATCTGGGTTCCGATCACCTACCAATTTTACTTACCATCTCTCTTTCGCCCCCACTGACGTCCCCCTTCCTTTAAGTTTCAGAAAGCTCGTTGAAATGATATCGCTTTTTACTTTGACTCTCACTGTCCTTCAGAAGAATACTCGTCTCTTTCCTCTGCTGCTGCTGCTCTCTTTACTTCTCTGACACTGAACGCGGCCAAATCTTCCATTCCTTTCGGCCGCATCAAACGCCATTCTAAAGCCTGGTGGTCGTAAAAGGTGAGGTGAAAGGTGCGGTTAGTGAAAATCGTAAAGTTGTTGCTGCCGCTCACAGAAGTGATGAAGATCGCCAGGCTTACATCTCCGCTTTCCAACCATCGCCAAGTCAAGGCGGAGGCATGGCAGACGACTTGCTCTTCTAACCGGCGCGATGGTGTAGTGGTTAGAGCGTCCGCATCGTAGTCGGTAGGCCTGGGGTTCATTCCCTAAGTCGAGTGATACCAAAAGACTTTAAAAAATGGTATTCACAGCTTCCCTGCTTGGCGCTCAGCATATAAAAGGGATAGTGTGGAGAACAAGCCGGCAAGCTTGCTTGTTGTGTCCTTGGGCAAGGCACTTAACGGGACGCCTCCACCTTTATGTGGCAGACAGGTGGCCCTCCCGTACTTCACCGGATTATAATTGTGAAGTTGTTAACCCAGCATGTCAGATGACTCTTGGGTACCAACCAGTGGCAGTCCGCCTTGTTGGTGGTGGGGCTACCAGTCACTCAAGACTGGATCGAAATGGGCTGCCATCTTTCCCCTAGCCTAATATCCATTAGGTTGACGGCATGAACCTGAATTACCGTTCATGCCGTACCTCCATCCCACGGAAGAGGAGGGGTAAACACACACACACACACTTGCTCTTCTCTTTCACCCAAATCAAACCCAAAATCTGTATACTCTCTCCTTTGTTCTATCGCTGGCTCTCCTTTCTGGTCTTCCTTCTCTTCTAACTTCCCCAACTGTTCTTCACTGTTCCAGGGAGTCTGATTTGGTTTTCGCCGCTTACCTGAGATCCTACTTTACTGTCTCCCAGCCAAAGGCCCTGCGTAGCAGATCCAGAGGCTACCTTACCGAACTCCGCCGTGCCATGTGCCCGGAAAAGTCTCATTCGTCCTTCTGCTCTCCTTTTTCCCCCACTGAACTTGTTGCAGCTGCCTTCAACCTCTCTTCATTCACTGCCACTAGCCTAGATAAAGTTGCCTGTCCCATGCAAAAGCACCTTCCTCGCTCTGGCATGGGTTTTCTTCTTCACATCTTCAATCTTTCCTGGTCTTCGCATTCCTTTCCTTCCATCTGGAAGACATCTTCTATTGTTCCCATCTACAAGATGGAAAAGCCTCTCGACTCTCCTGCTTTGTTTTGGCCTATCTCTCTCATCTCCTGCGTCTCAAAGCTGTTTGAACGCATCATTCTATTCCGTCTACTCGTCTTTTTGGAATCTAATTTCATACTCTCTCTTCGCCAGGCTGGTTTCCGCCCTGGACGGTCTACACTTGATCAAATTCTGTTCCTTTCTCAGTCCATTTCGGATGGGTTCAACACACCCAGGTCGGGCTCTCGGACGATCCTCGCTGCTATTGATTTCTCGAAAGCTTTCGACACTGTCTGGCATGCCACCCTTTTCCGTAAACTCATTTCGGCTGGCCTTTCTCCTTGCTTTGCTCGTTGCAATCTTAAATCTTTTCTTTCTGATAGACGCGCTTGCGTGGTTTATCAAAATCACAAAAGCCGCTCCTTTCGAGTCCGTCGAGGTGTTCTGCAAGGATCCGCTCTTGGCTCAGTACTTTTCTCTCTCTTCATCAATGATCTTCTTTTTTCTCTGCCTTCTTCCGTCAGCTGCTCTCTTTACGCTGACGATCTGGCCATTTGGTCCTCCTCCCCCTTGGTCCCACTGCGGTGAAGCCACACAAGAAGCTCTGTTTTGATTGGAGCGCTGGTCTGAGTACTGGTGTCTTCCTCTCAATCCGAGCAAATGTGAGTCCTCCATTTTCTCATTGGATCCCCACCAAGCTAATCTCCAGCCCAACTTCCTCTTATTTAACTGCCGACTCCGTTTCACTCCAACTCCCAACTTTACTTAGGGTCACCTTCGATCGCACTCTTTCCTTTTCTAAACATGTATCTTCGCTGAAGGCCAAAGTTTTTCTCACGTCTCAAGGGTTTACGCTGTATCTCAGCTTCCTCGTGGGGCCCCTCTAAGGAGTCCCTTTCTCTTCTGTATAAAGGTTTTCTTCGGCCACTACTCACTTATGCTTCACCCGGATAATTTCCTTTTTTTAAGCGTTACCAATATCACCAAATTGGAATGCCTCCACCGAGCGGCTAGTGGCGCCATTGCCGGCTGCCTATCGTCTTCCCTCATCCCGCTTCTCCTCTCTCAGGTTCTCTTTGCCTTCCCTACGAGTCACCATGACTCATTTCACTCTTTCGTGTTATGAACGGGCTCTTCGTCTCCCAACCTCTTTTCCCATTTCAGGTTTGGCCCGACTAGGATTGAAACCAAGACTCTACAGAAGGTGTAGGTAGAAGGACAGCTAGGAGCAAGGGACGGTGGTGAGGGGCAGAGGGAGAAGATACAGAAGGGGCCGACGGAGGATAAGAAGTTTAAAGACGACAGTGAGCGCGAGTGCAGCATTAGCTGACGAACGGCTAGATTGTACAGTGGGGGTATACGTGTCGGAGGAGTCCGAGGAGAGAGGACGCAACAGGGGGGAAGCTCCAAAAGTGAGAGCTGTCAAGAGTTCTGAATTTGGAGAGAGAAAGATGTGAGCACCGTAAATGGACCCATTTGGAGCAGGTGCAGCATTGTACTGACTTGCCCCGCCAGGTCCCATTTCCAGGGGCCAGGTTTGGGATAAACGTTACCGCTCAACAAGAGAAGAAAAAGAATAAGAAGACAAAAACGGGCAAGAGTTGAGCAAAAGAAAAAGGAGAGAGAAAACAGGCGACCGATTTCAAGAAAACTGTGTGCTGCCCTTCTGCTGTCGTTCAGGGGACAGCATAGCAGAAAAATAAAGCGGAGTGTCTGGGGTAACTGGGACCCTTGGGAAGTCCAAGAGCCATTTCTACCCAACCCAAATGGGGTCGGGGACCGCACCACCACGTTGACGCGGCTGTTTATTAGGTGCAGTCCTTCTACCTCGCTTAGGGAGGCTCTTCTTGCCTGCTCTCCCTATCCTCCTTGGAACCTGCCTCTCTTCACTGTGGATTCTACCCTTTCCTTTTCATGCTCCCGCTATAAACCCTCTTTCTCGCCAAGGTGCGGCCCTCGCTCACCTTGACTCTCTCCCACATTACGATCTGGTGTTTTGAACAGACGGCTCTGTTCCTTTTCCTTTTGGGAAAAGCGGCTCTGGCATACTTGCCAACTGCTCTCTCTGTGGCCCTGAGGCCACTCTTTCCGTTTCAGCAGGTCCAGTATACTCGAGTTTTTCTGCTGAGACCTACGTCACTCTATAAGCTCTTTGCTGGCCTCTTCGGCACCAACAAGTCTGCCATTTCTCTTCTCCTCTCCTCCTCAGACTCTCGTTCTGTCCTCGCCACCCTGTCCTCTCCTACATCTTTCCTTTTACCTCAATCTCACTGGCAGATCTGGAAGGAACTGTCTTCTCTTTCCTGTTCTATCAGGCTGTAAAATATCTGGTCCCAAGACACTCGTTTCTCCCGCGAAACGACGTACTTGATGAGCTGGTCAGACGGGGAGCGCTACTCCTGCCCTCCGCAACCCCTTGTAGTCTCTCTCCCCTTATCTCTCGCATCCACTCTTGCCTTTTCTCGGACTGAAGGCGTACTGTAACATTGAAATTCTTCGACACGCAGGTTTCCTCAATATCCACCGAGGAACTTGTGCTCCCTCATCATGCTCGCTGTGTTCTCTCTCGTCTACGCTGCAACGGACACAGCCTGGTGCTACAATAGTGTGAGGTCTACCACACTATAGCGTAAGATCTACCTCCGGTTACTAATATAGCGTGAGGTCAATCACTGAATTATTTATCACTCACCCCTCTATAGCTACGCACTTACTACTACATCTATAATAATTCCAAACACCACACATGCATTGCACATTCAAAGGTAAATTTATTCTAACGATACACACTTCGTACATCTTCTAAGAATGACACAAATAAATCATTGGTTTGAGTTAAGGTCAGGGCAGTGGCCCTAACCCCAACCCAAACCTCACGTGGTTTGCACCTCGGTAGGTGCGAGTCAAGCGGTAGACCTCACCCTGCATCTCGGTAGGTGACTTATGTCGGTAGACCTCACGCTATAGTAGCACCCAAAGTGTACTGTTAAGCTGTTATCTCTCTAGGATTGGCAGAATCGAGAATCCTTCCTGCAGCCTCTGCGGACATCCGTCTCAGGACACCTCTCATCTCATTCTTCACTGTCCAGCTACGTACTCTTTTCGCTGCTCGCTCTTTGGCGACTCTCAGTCTCTCTACAACCTCTGGTCCAGACCTTGGGGAGCTTCCTGTCTTCTGGGGCTCCATGGTCTTCCGCCATACCCCATCCCTCGGAAGGAGTCGGGTAATAACAACAAAAAACACGGACATCACCTTCATTGAGACCAAAATACCTTCGGTCCCTTATCATCTTACAAGACAAAGTGTTACGCCTGTAATTGCTACCTTAGCGTAACATTTATTTTATTAAACACAAATAATATTGCGATACCGGTTGTACATACACAGCTCATATTCAAGGACCGAAAACAAATTGTCGTGAAATGGCTTTAAGTAAAGAATATTTCGACCTTGTTTTCGCACCATACTTACAAAAACGCAAACTACCTTTTGACTAAAATATTTAAACCCAGCAACAATAAATTTACGCTACAATGAACTTATTACATTTCAAAAAAGCATGCATTTTTACAAGCTGGTCAGTAAAATCGCAAAGTTTTGGTCCTAAAGTTTTGTGTTTTTCTAGGTTGAAAAGCAGTTGCTCTGCTGATTTGTGGCCACTTAGCGCTGTCAAGCAGAATGGAAAATTAACTGTAAATTGTAACAGCGACTGAATTAAAATTAATTACAAATTTTGCTTTTTTGCCAAAAAGCTGCGAAGCAACAGTTGCTTTGAAAGCTTCTAGTTACTGCCGTTTTACGTCAGTTAGTAACCACTTTTTTCAGCGAAATTGAAATTAAAAACAAAACCACGTCCAGTAGTACATTATTTACGATAAGACTCATCTTGTAAAGAAGTGAGAATGGCGCTTGACATGCAGAAACGTGGAGATATGATATATACAAATAGCAGCAATTAACTTTGGAAATTGCAAAGTGCAGGCTGTAGTGGTCAGTGGTGCAATAAAATTGGAGCTGAATACTCCCACCCCCTACTTTGCTACACTGTTTGAAAAAACTGACAATTGTGTGACTGTCACATGCTTGCTGAAAAGTGAAGACAGAATACAGACCTATAAAAAAAGGCTCGCTGAGTCTCTTGAAAAAAGCTTTTGATAAACTTAAAAGTTACCCCCATATTTTTATCCGAACCAATATCACCGTTTTGGTTTATTTCAGCCTTACAACGTATGGTTCGCCTGTATTGACATAACCAGTGTTGCAGTCTACAAACAGGAACAATTTCATGCCATGTTTGTCCGGTTTGGAGGGCAAGTATTGTCGAAATGGGCAACGATCACGAAATGGAACGAGTAGTTCGTCGATGCAAACTCCTGCTGATAGTTTGTAGTTTTCTCTGCATTTACTCTCGAAAAAGTTCCAAACTTCTCTGAATGTGCAAACTTGTCTAGAGCTCTTCTCGTGTATCCATTGAATCAAATCTCAGATGGCAGCGAATACTTTCAAACCTATTGACAGACATGGTTGCTTTGAAAACAGGTCTTACCATTGGGCCATCACTCCACAAGTTCCTGATGTTTTCGTGATTGCCTTTATTTACGCCAAGCAAGTATAAGATACAAAAGAAAGCTTTCAGTTCTACATATCTATGGGGTCCCATTGCACTTTCTTTCTTACATAATGAGCAGCAGCATGCTGATTTGTATACCTCAAAATGTGGCGTAACATAGCTCGTGAAAAGAATGAATCGAAGCATTTTACTTTATTTTGTGGACTTATCTGAGCTCCCAGTCACTTACAGTAAAAATGTTGCTACCTCTTGTACGAGATGTGGGTGGTGGGGTATCCGACCAACGCCAACCTGATTTGCCTAAGTATTCAGCTGATGCTGTAGAAACCACAGAAGATATCAAATCATCATTTTCTTCCGCACTACTTGAGCTGCTATCGTCAGTTTCTGCTGCATCTCCAATCAAAATATAATCTATTTCGTCATCATTTGATTCTGCGAAGCTACAGTAACGTTGTCTTCAGATTCCTCCCCTAACCAGTTTCTGATTGTGTTCGCAGACTGAGAAGCAGAATATCTTTTCCTTTCCTAACTAAATAAAAGTAATATTATAAGAACAAAATATAAAAGACTGAAACAAGTTACGGTGTTTGGTTATACCTGACATTCACACGTCATCAATGATTTTCGTTCCAAGCTTGAAATTGACTTTTACATCATAAAAGTATATTTCAAAGCCAACGACCATGCTGTCAGAGATAAACTGCACCTCAGAACGTAGTTTGTAAGAAAACCAATCTCCTGTGATGTTAGTGCATGAAATGGGTCCCGTGGGACCTACATATTTTTGTTAGTTTTGAGCTTATAATTTTTTCTACAAAGGTTACACAAGAGTGACTTTGGGAAAAGTACAAAAACATGTTACTAGAAGAATACAGGAAATAACAATTAAATCGCGGTTCCATGGCGGACACACACTAAAAAACAAAATGTCTTGGGTACCACGGGACCCATTTCATGCATTTATGGGTGAGAGTGTCTATGTCATCTTTATTTGAAAGCCGTGATGAAATAAAAGCGTCAGAAAAAGCCTGGTTCTTCATTCCAAATCTACAGGAATAGATTACTTTGCTTCTCAAAGACTATTCAATGACTTTCAACTGAATTTAACTGCTCTTGCTGAGACTTACATCTGTGCTTAACGTAATCGATGATTTATACTTTCAGGCAGAGACGTAGCAGCCGCCCCCCAAACCCCCCAATTGGGGGGGCCCAGGCCAAATTTGGGGGCCCAAGTTAGTCTCAAATTGCTTTTTGGCTACGTGACTATTTTCAGTTTAGCAGACTTGTTTACAACCGATTTAAACTGTAGGAAGAAATTGGCTTGTGACATCATAAGTGAATGCAACGTCATTTTATCTCGCAGAATCTAGAATATTTCGATTGATTTTCTGGTAGAATCTTGAATATTCGATTGACGTAACAATGCCGTTGTTACGCAACAATCATAGAATGGTCTGGAATTCTGTTTGGCTATAAATACCGGGACAATATATATACACTGCAGAGTGCAGATAAAGTATTTTATTGACATTGTATAGAATGAAACGTTCAAAAAGTGGTGCTCAAAAGAGAAAAGAAGCAGCCACTGCTCGAGATGCTGTAGCGAAATTGCCCAAGATGACAGATTTTTTCAAGATTACTGAGCAGAGTAGACCTGGCACTAGTACCGAGAGGGATGAAGAAAACTATAGTGTACAAGAAAAAGAAGACTATGACGATCAGCATCAAAGTGATTGTGAATTTCCAGAAAATGTAAGTTGTGATTTACCTGCCAATACCCAACCTTCAATATCAAAAATAACTGAATCTCAATTTACCCCTATCCCTGATGACCCATGTAAATGGCCTGAAAGTATTTCTGATGCTCAACGATGTGATATAGTAAAGCGTGGACCACATCAAATAATAATGAATTTTCCATATAATAACACAACTCCAAGGCGACGTTTTTCCTCCAACCATTATAAACGTGTGTTACCTAATGGTGAAAGTGTTTCACGGTCGTGGCTAGTTTATTCTGGGGAATCAGATCAAGTTTTTTGCTTTTGTTGTAAGCTATTTGGAAAAACACTAAGCCCCTTTTGTAGTGGTATAAATACATGGGAGGGTTTTTCGAAAAAACTGAAAGACCATGAAAACGGCATTTCCCACCAAGAATGCTGCAGTCAATGGATGTTGCTAGCTGAAGGGATAAGAAATTCATCCACTATCGACAAACGCGAGATGAATATTTTTTTTCAATGAAAGACGTTTTTGGAGAAATGTTTTAGAGAGACTTATCGACATTGCCTTGTTTCTATCAGAAAGGAATCTTGCTTTTAGAGGATCTGAAGAAGTCTTAGGATCTCCTCACAATGGAAATTTTCTGGGTATATTTGAGCTTTTGGCAAGAAGAGATCCGATCCTAAAAGAGCTTCAAGACAGAATCAAGAATAAAAACACTAAAGATCACTATTTGAGTCCTACCATACAAAATGAACTAATTGAATTGCTAGCGACAGAAGTTGAAAAAGAAAATTTACAGCAATTGAAATTGGCAAAATATTTTTCTATAATTTTCGACTGCACTCCAGATATGTCACATCATGAACAAATGTCTGTCATTCTCCGTTATGTACTATGTAATGAAGAAGCTGCTGTTGTTAAAGAAACATTTTTTGGCTACTTGAGAATAAGTGACAGTACTGGGAAAGGCTTGTTGGACGCTTTCTTAGAAAAAGCGACCGAACTGCAACTCAAATTGTCTGATTGTCGAGGTCAGTCATATGATAATGGTGCTAACATGAAAGGAAAACATTCTGGGGTCCAAGCAAGAATGCTAGACATCAATCCCAAAGCTGTTTACGTGCCCTGTGCAAACCATACCCTTAACTTAGTTGTTGTTGACAGTGCTAATTCATCGACGGAAGCATTGACATTTTTTGGAGTACTTACAAGGTTGTATGTGCTGTTTTCTTCCTCTGCTCAGCGTTGGGAAATTTTGAAGAAACATGTGGAGCTGTCCATAAAGTCACAATCTGATACTCGTTGGGAAAGCAGAATTAAATGCATCAAACCTCTTCGATACAATTTAAAAGAGCTGTTGCTGGCACTGAAAGACTTGGAAGCCATTTCCATAGAAAGAAAAGATGGAAGAGCTGCCTCAGAAACAAAATCGTTGATAGCTCATTTATCAAAATGGAGTTTTCTTTTGTCGGTGTTTATTTGGTATGATATCCTATTCCAAGTCAATAAAGCAAGCAAGATTCTTCAATCGTATGGAGTCTCCCTTCATACAATGGAAACGGAAATCCAGGCAACTGAAAAGTTTTTGCAAAACTATCGCACAACGGGTTATGACAGTGCCGCAACATCTGCTGTTGAAATAGCACAGGAATTGGATATTGATCCTTCTTTTCCTCCGTCAAGAAGTGGAAAGAAAAGAAGATTGTTTGATTACCAAGGTGAAGAGGAACAACGAGCTACTCCTGAACTGAAATTTAAAAGCAACTTTTTCTATCCATTAGTAGACCAGGCTATTATGTCAATAAAGGAGCGCTTTAATTTGTTACGTGAGGTTTCTTCCGCCTTTTCGTTTTTGTACACACGAGACAAACTTTTGCTTGTGCAACAAGAAAATGCTCTTCTTACTTGCTGTAAAGAGTTCCAAAAAAAGTTCGGTGACATTGATTATGATGAAATGAGCGCTGAGCTACAGCGGTTTGTTTTAATTTTACAAAAAAAACGCAATCTCAATACGGCTCAAGACTTTCTGAACTATCTTCTAAAGACTCATTTATTTGAATTGTATCCGAATGTGTACATCGCACTTCGAATCTTACTAACTTGCCCCGTGACTGTTGCCAGCGCTGAAAGAAGCTTCAGCAAATTGAAACTGATCAAAACTTTTAATAGAACGTCTATGACAGACAGTAGACTATCTTCATTAGCCATGTTGTCAATCGAAAATGACTGCGCCCGATCTCTTGATTATGACAATGTCATAACAGCATTTGCGAACAAAAAGGTTCGCTCCACACTATTTAAATGATACTGTGTTTTTATAACTTTTTCATGTTTTTCAGTGTCATTGCTTTCGTTTCGCAGTGTCTGCATAAATGTCCTACTGAACTCTGGCATCGGTGCCAAATTTTTTATGACTTGCACCTTCGGTATCGGCATGCTTTATTCTGACATTAGCCTGTTTACTTATGTACAAATTGTGGTGTATTTTCTTAATGCAGCTTTTCAATTTTACACCTCTAAAGTGATATGACCTGTGCGCAGGGGCTCTTGCGCTTACTTTGGGGGGAGCCCGAAGTTGGAGTGCTACGGGACTGCTTTCAGGCCTGTTTGACTCTAGAACAGCCGAGGTTTTCGGTTGTCGCAAACAGCCAACAGCGGTTATTTTGACGGTACGTTAATTTTCGATAGATTGAAGTTTAAATTTTGTTAAAAAAGGGTCAAACTGCGTGATTTATTAAATGGAGTTTAGGTATGGCACTTACTTGGTAATAACTGTTCCCTCAAAAAAATGTTTTAAATACTCTTAGTTAAAAACTTAACTCAGTTTGCCACTTCGCATTTGCAAATATATTTTTTTACTCGTCTATCCGTAGTAAATGTGACTATTTCAACCAAACCATAGGCTGTACACTTACCACATACTATGTTGTCGCATTTATGACAGTATTTTATAATTTTGTAATGTTTACAGTTTGCAGTGCTTGAAATTGTGTCCGCTTCAGAAATTTCTTGTTGTTTCTGCTTAATTCTTGTACAGGTGCGCTTCTTCCGGCGCTTTTTTCTGCTAGATAATCTTCTCTGAGTTCAGTTGTCAGCTTAAAAATGAAATCTCGCCCTCGTATAAAGCCTTTCGTTCTCTCCTGGTATAAAAGGAACGCATTGAAACGAGCCAAATCTACGATATTATAAAAGACAGCAACAGGTTACCGGCGTGTACCCGCTTTTACTGAATATTGACGAGCCCTTTGATCTGGTACATCTACTCCACATTTAGTTTTTATATGAAACTCAATTGTCTCTGGTTTTCGTTTTCGAGACGAATCGACATCAACAAACATATGGAGATAGGTAAGAACACACATTTCTTGGCTTGCATTAGTTAATAGTCAGCGTGGCTACATCATCTGCTTTCACAAGGACACTTGAATACAATACTGCTTTTGTTGTTTTTGCTGATGGAGCTAGCTCTCTTCTGACTTTGTTGAACATTTCCAGTATGTCTTCTGCCGCAATTGCTTGCCCAGTCCGTACGAGATAAAGAAGTTATCAATTGTAACATTTCTTCCCTTTCCAAGGTGGAGGTTCCGTAAGATTCATGGCAACCCAGTCGGAAAGCCTAAGTGAAGGCGCGCGTGTTTTATCTTTACCCAAGTAATGGATAGCATTCAAAAAATCTTGTTTTTCAAGGTTTATAGCTAATCATAACTTGACATCAAATTTATCCGGCTTTTTGAACATACACTACGTAAATTCTTCAGAACCAAAATTTATAAACACTCATTTTTGTTCCGTCGTTTGCAGTCTTTTCCATTACTGTTTTATCAGCTACGCTGGGATTTGAACCAACCGGAGACTAATCGCTGTTACAGGAAGAGTAGTAATATAACTAGTAGCAGAAAGATCTGGATCATTTTTTACCTCATCTCCAGTGCTCAGCTCTTTTTCCGAAATAGATAATTCCCAGTCAGAAGCATTCTCGTGGACTTCGGCGTCACTTCCTCCTGAATCTTTCTCATTGAGCAAATTAAATGCAGCTAGCACTTGCGCTCTTCTAAACCTTTTTGGCCGCTGACCAGACAATATTTTTGAAACTATTATCAGCAACAGTTGCTTTAGAAGCAAACGTAAAATAATCAATGTGCATGGGTAAACTTTTTGTTTGCCTTAGTCTTTTTCCCGACGACAATGCATTGATTTTCGCAGCTTTCTTTTCCACCAAAATTGACATGAAAGCTGTATTCAATGAAAGTTGCGTTTCACAGCTGGACCCAACACAAGAGCAAGCTGTAGACGAGTTTGTGAATTAGAATTAACTTTCCGTCTTTTTGGTGAATTTTCACATCTCTCTACAGTCACAAAAAGGTATATTAAAATGCTTTTCTATAGCGACCAAATTGACCGCTTTCGGCTGTCCGAGGTAATCCGGTTCCAAGAGATTAAGTGAGTGGGAATTTTGACTTGTGATTTCCATGGATTTTGCAGAAACACTATTTAGGAAGAGTTAAGAATGTTTATGACAACTTGATTTGTTTAAGCAAAAATAAGATACTTTGAAAATGCAAAACGGTTAAACTGACCGCTTCTGCTGTTTTGGTGTTGACTTGGAAAAAATACTTTTTGTATGGTTGCAGCTATAAAACTTTCAAGCTAAACCTCGAAGCTTCAGAGCTACAAAACTTAAAGAACCACAAAACTAAAAGCTTAAGCTTCAAAGTTTTTCTGCAGTGGCACCGTAGCGAATCACATTGTTATGTTTTCTTCAGGAAAAAACCTTTGTAGTAATAATCAGAGAAACCTTTATCAAAATCTCTTTTCAAGGTGTCAGTAGGGCAGTAATGCTGACACAAAGCACTGCTATCACGAGCACCCATTTTATATCAAGCAAGAAAAATATCTTTAGAATTTTCTCCCAAGAACGCAATGTGGAACAGACGCGCGTAACATCAGCAAGAACATATGTTAAGGCACCAAGTTTCAAAACAACAAAATACAAAAATGGTCATTAGACTGATTTAAAAATAGGAGCAAAAACTCTTGGAAGAAGTTGAATTCCTAAAAAACATTTTTATGGTTATTTTGAGACTAAAAAACAAAATAATTTCTGTGAAAAAGTTGATCCCCCTATCCTCCGAGAAAAGTCTTCAGGCTTATTTCGAAACCAAAAGTTTGATAATCTCGGCATGCAGGTAGCAAAAAATTTACGCTTAATGTGGCTCTTTTATGGGTGCCATTTATTCACCGCTCATTACACATGTTTTAGGACAACATTTATGACTAAAATCGAATCGATTTGTTTAAATGCACAAATCGATTTGATATACTGCCAAATGCATATAAATTAAATGCAGTTGTCAGTAAATATATTGACAAATAAATGCATTTGCTTAAATGCGCGAATCAATTTGATTTACTCGCAAATGTATCCAAAATAAATCCATGTGTTCAAATGCACAGATTGATTTGATTTACTCGTAAATGCAGGCCACTCAACTGTATCATTGTTCAAAGCAAAGTACATGTACTGCGAACGCCGCTTTTTCGACATATTTGGTCATTGTACCATCACGTGACATGTTTGCAATAAATTGGTTTGAAATGAGAGGCAGGCACGACGTCGTTAAGAATTTTGAAACAGGTAGTCTGCTGTAAATTGAACAAATGGCTAAGGTAAGAGTCACTATAGAATGACTGCTGGAAGCAAGAGTCTAACATACAGGTAAGCTGTATAGGTTTATGCAGTTAGTCAACGAACTCAGTCTGCCAGTTCCTTGCAGAAAATGTTGGTACTTTGGAAGAACCTTAAGTCCACAATAGGTTAAGCTAGCGTACCGGTTGCTGTTTAAGGTAATCTGTCTCAGCAATTTTTTAAGCTAAAGCTGAGGCTGATGCAATTTTCAATACTAACATTTTTATGACGTTTCTTCAAATCGTAAACAAAAAATTTTGTGATTGATCAACACTCATTCATCTCCATTAAATTTCCAAGATGCTAGTATTGCTGCAGCTTAAAAACACTATCTATTGATATAGACAAAAATATGATACAAATAAAGAAGAAAAGGCTTACTAATACTTGCAGGTTAAGCATATTTGCACGTCAACAGTCAAATACAAAAGTTGTAAGCTTGTGCTAAAAGTTGTAAGCTTAATACC
Organism: Trididemnum clinides; assembly: GCA_963675345.1. Classification (NCBI taxonomy): domain Eukaryota; kingdom Metazoa; phylum Chordata; class Ascidiacea; order Aplousobranchia; family Didemnidae; genus Trididemnum; species Trididemnum clinides. The sequence goes on from OY776302.1 coordinate 17,197,252, forward strand.
ACATTTGCCCTCTGAGTGATTTCTATTAAGCGGTCTTCTTTTCAACTGAGCTTACTTTTCAAACGCTTTAAGCTAACCAACATAAATTTGGAGACGTATTTTTTGAAATATTTTAAATTTCTATTGTCAGTTAAATATGACTGACGTGGCCACACGGAAAATTTTCTTATTAATTTTGATGATTGTGTTCGTTTTTTCAATCTGTGTTGTGATCTGTAATGCAAACCTTCATTTATAAACAATAATTTTGCGATTGCTAGATTTCTTATGGTTGATTCAGTTGCCTGGTTGCTAGCTATTCAGTTTTATTTTTCCCGGCAGATAATTGATTTTAAGCCAGGCAAATAGCAGTGGGTGGCAGCTTGATGGAAAGATACGCCGGATGTTCGCATGTTGTCAACCAAGCATGCACCAAATATGTCACCAATATCAACACAATCAATCATTTACACCCACACAACCGTTTCCGTTTACACCGTCATCAAAATCTGCACAACAGTAGACATGTGCACTACCACCTTCGACATCAGTTGTCAATGATCAGGCACCACAAACGTCAACAGTTGATAATTCTTTTAGAGTTAGGCAACGTTGGTCTCGAAGGGAAATAGAAAAACCTTTAGCGATTTTATCACACAACAAAGAGAAATCTGGCATTGACTTATCGGACCAAATGGCATCATATGCCATGTCTCTTCGAAAAGGAGTGAAATGGTATCGCAAATTAGCAAATTGAGCTAATTTTAGGAATTGTTATAGTAAACGCATGAATTTTACACAAGAAAGCATCTAAGAAGAAAACCAAAATTCGTAATTTAAAAAACTTGACTGATGCTTTGCTGAAGTTGCGTATTGCAGATCGTGAGCAACAAAATTCTCATTTAAAGGGAATGAGTACAAATCATGACATTGTAGAAAGGGTCAATTCCAACGGAAAATCAGTTCGAAGATATTGTAGTTAGTGTTACAACAAAAAAGAAAAAATTTAGTCGTGAAAGAGCTCGAAAATAAGCCAAACAAACAAACACATACAGCGCAAATGTCTTGGTCAACCACAAATGCGCTTATCTTGCTTTAAAGCACTGCATCAATAACAATTTTTATCGCTTGCTGGTAGGCTAGCTGTAGTATATGTACTTTGAACAATTGATGACGATATTTTCTTATCATTTTAATTCGTATTTATAAAAATATTGATAATACGATTGCCTCAGTCAAAAAGTGTGTATAAAGTTTCCATTTCTGCTCATTTTTCAGAACCAAGCGTACCAAAAATTTCGCAGCAGGCCACGCTTTGAAATGTCTATTGAAAATGAACGTAGTGTCAAGCATTAGCAACTGACGCGGTCTGCAATAAAATTTTCCGTGTCAGTTAAATATGACTGACGTGGCCGTAGTGGCAACACAACTGTCAGGCAAAAATAACTGACATGGCAGTCAATGTGTTAAAGAGTGATACGGTTGAGTGGCATATGCATTTACGACTAAATCAAATCGATTTGTGCATTTTAAACAAATCGATTTGATTTAATCAAAAATGTTGTCCTAAAACATGTGTAATGAGCGGTGAATAAATGGCGCCCTATACTCTTTGCCGATGTCGATGCAAGAAAACGTAAGCGCAGTCAGTGTTTGGGGAGGCAAACACAATTGAAGAGCTGAGTTTTAAAATAAACTAAGTCACATTCTGACTTAAATACAGTTGACCGCTTTCTGGAAGAGGACATGTTTGGTTAACCATCGACAAAAAAATCAGGCAAAGAAAAAGTACGTAAACCCTGTTTTATCTATGTGCGCATCATGCGATAATCAGAATTTTTATGCTTAAAATACTTTAGTCCGAGGAATGCACGGAAAAAGTAAAATGGACGATACGGGAGCTAGTTACTTTTAGAATTTGGCTCTTCAATAACAACAAATTGTAATTAAGCCTATCACTGTATAAGTTACTTTTGTAAACGTATAAATGAACTTTGAGATAGTGCCCCATTTATTAATTTGCCTCCTTCAATCCCACTTTGAAAAGCCATAGTTAAAACTCTGTGACACAATAATTAACCCCTCTTGATTTATGAGAAGAGTGTCGGGATTAAGAGCACTTTGGCGTTTCCCAATAACTTTGAATTGTTTTCTTCTTTCTATTACTATAAAAAAGGAATCCATAGATATTTGAAAAATGAGAAGGTCAGTTTAGATTTAAAATTGAAGGGGTCGAAATTACAGGCTTTGTGGTAAATTGTAATAAAATCCAAGTTTGGGGCAATAGCGTAACCAAAGAAAAACTTGAAGGGGAAGGGGACAAAAAGGTACTTTTGATTTTTTTTCAATTTTTTGTGACTACCTTTTTTTGAAGAATTTGGAAACCAACAAGAGCTTATTTATATTTTTTAAAACCTTTTACTTTGGTGATTATTAAAAATAGAGGGACAATCGGCCGACTCACGCAAACTTTTGTTATTGCTCTCAAATATGTTTTACGATGAAACCAGTGCATACGACTAAACCAATATTTTTTGACTCGACAAAGCACATGGGTAGGCCTTCCGGCTAACAATAAACACCCACAATTTTTTATTTATCTCCACTTCATTTATTATAATTAACCGCTAAATGCTTGTGAAATTATAAAATTCTGTGAGTAAGTCCGGTTTGCACTTAAAAATAGGAAACCGCGATTAAGAGCATTTTGCACTTAAAAATAGGAAACCGCGATTAAGAGCATTTTGATAAAATCCGCTAGTGAAGGTAAAAATAAAAGAAAACAATAGTTGTTTACCAGTGGGTCAAACCTCAATAACACCAGAGAAAGCTCAGATTGCATCATCAAGCACTATGCTCTCTATCCCTTTGGATGGTGCAACACAATTTTTACTTTCCCTAATCGCGATTACAACTTGGTCGAGCAATCTGCGTCGTTTTTTAAACAACAGGATTTCAAGTTTAAATGAAAATGTGGACTTGAAGGTAAAAATTAACTTATATTTGCTTCGTGCAGTTTTTACAAATCGTGTACGCGACAGACATTTTTAGTACACTTCTCTCGACACCTCTGTATTTACCGAGTAATGCTTTTCTGGGACCCACAAACTACAATGATTGCGCCACTTTGGGGCACAGGGATTATGTCTCCCATATACAATGATTTTTTGTTACTACTTTAAAAAATGTTACTAGAATGAACTAAACGATACTCAATATTTTTTAATTCCACACAGTTCATGAATCGCCCAGACGGGTGGCACCAGCATGGCCGGCTAGTTACTTCTATATTTTTGTATACTGTATTGGCTGTGAGTTGGTTTAAACTTTTTGTTTGTAATTGGTGGTCGTGGGTATTTTTCGAGACTTCGCAACCTCTTGACTATAAAATAAACAAACTAATCACGTTAAAATGCGCTGTGCTATTACAAGGATATGTGATCAGCCTACGTAAATACTACTGAGAAAAAAGTTAACGCAACTTACGTCATCCACTAAATGAAATAAAAGGGGCTTAAAAAAGACGAGAAATTAAGCAAAGAAGGATACTTTGATTGTCGTCCGGTTAAGCAGTAGAAACAAAAACATGACCTGTAACGTAATTGCAATATGTACAGTAGTCCTGATGCATTCTTTTGCAAGTTTGTCGGCACAGATGGTTCTGAAACCGTAAGTACATCGTAAACTTGTAATGGTTAAGTTTATGAGCCTTAGGCTATTTAAATAAAGTCTGACTCTCCACCTTCAAAAACTGGAGTTAATTTTTGCAATACTTTTGCACGCGTTTCGGAATAACAACCGTTGTTACATAATTAGTTAAAACTCAAAGCTGTAGATCCATTGGGCAACGATTTAACCATAAATTGAAAATTTTTTGAAATTATCATTTCTTTTCTTGTTGTTGAGTTTTGTTGACAAGCTGGCGTTTTTTTTAAATTGTCAAAATGATAGTTTTTGATAATGTACTACAAAATTTTTGCTGATATAAAAATCGTATTTTAGAAAATTGGCAATCATGTAAAAAATAAGCATATTGAGATTGATCATCAACCATTGAGATTGCTAACCTAATGCTATGGCAGTTTTGCTACGACAAAAATAAAGCATTATCCAGCACCTTGAAAGAGGCATTATTTTTGTTGTTTTTTAGCTCCAGTGGATCTGATTTGACTCTAGTTCCCGGATCCAGTGGAGAAGATGTTGTAGATGCTTGCATTCAGAAAATCAATTCTGTTTCTGGAATAGGATCCTTGTTGAGCAATGATTTTGGATTGTTGAAAAGAATCGCTCTGGTTGAAAGCAATTTTGGAAAGTCAACACCAAACTCTCAGGGAGGAATTTGGCAGGTAAATAGCTTTCAATGTAAAAAAGCTTTTGTTTAGTTTTAAAGTATGGCAACTTATCTTAAATGTAAGATTCATACCGCCATCATAGTGCTATTTAATTAGCTGGGCAAATTTTTTGTTTCAACAAGCAGACTTCAGCGACGTATTTTGAAGTTTTACAACTTCTTTGTTATAGAAATAAATAGTTTTGAGAGGCTAGGCTAGTATAAACAAATATTTTCGCTTTCAGCTTTCACAAAACTTACTTCTCCGTACAACTTGATGTGTTTCGTATCCCATTAATTTTTTTAACTTGATGGTGAGCAAAGGTGGTAGTAAAGTGTTGTGAAGGATTATTTTGTATGTAAGTGTCGCAAGCTTAAATGGTTTTTTCATTTAGTGGAAGAGCTAAGATTTGACTTAGAAAAGTTATTGGGTATTGGTAATTTATTTGCCTTTTTAATGATCAATGTAGAATGCAGCTAGGCTTTAAGTTAAGTGTTTTATTGCGTTGGCTTTACTTTGTGCATTAGGCAGTAGTGGTACCGTACAACCTAGCACACTTACCATGAAACATTTTCTGGGAAGCGTGCCGCATAACAAGCAGTAAGGAGGTCAGGATTAAGGAAATTTTTTATGTTAATGATTCCTTTCTTTTCAGTTTATTAAAGTTGATTTCATTGCTTTTTGTATAGTAACAGAGCAGTTTCGTTCAGCAGCAACACTCCCTTGCAATTGAGCTATTGCGTTCATTTATTATTTTTTTCCTCGTAATCTAAGTAATACATACAATAGCTTTCGTGTGCAAGAATTTTGAAAGTGCATAAAAATCATTTCACTGTTCGCTACTGCTCACACAAAAGCCCCATGCCTGAAGCCAGAGAAACTGGTTGAACCGAAATGCGAAATCCCGTCATTACTGATGCAGAGCCCTGCCGGGCGACGCCGGCAGGGCCGGCTAGTATTCTATAAAATTGATTATATTTTTCTGTTAGGTTATCAAAAAAATTATACAATTTTACATAAATCTCACACGCAGTAGATGTGGATGATATCACAGAAAAAGCCAGAAGGGGAGTGATTAATGAGGCACTATATGCAGATGATCTTGTTTTCGTGAGTGAAACCATGGAAGATTTAAAAGAAATATTTTGGAATTGGAAGAAATTACTTAAAAATAAGGTTTTTAAGGTCAACATCAGGAAAACAAAAATGATGGAAAGCGGGTCGGAAGGAGAACTGCTCAAAAGCAAGATCGGTTTACGAGCAGTTTGTAGTAGGAGAGTGATGACCATTTCAGTGTTGTGTACGAAATGTGGGAACTGGGTTCACGGCAGATATTCAATTACAAATAGAGTTACCACTAGGTTGGTAACTCGTTTTGTTTGCTCAAGTTGTAGGAATATGATAAATGAAACGGTGGATTTAATCGAGAAGTTGTGTGATGAAGTGGAGACAGTGAATAGATTTTGTTATTTGCGAGACAGACTAAATGCTAGTGGTGGTTGTAAAGTGGCGGTCACAGCAAGAGTAAGAATCGGTTGGGTGAGAATTTTAAGAAATGTGTAGAGTTACTACTTGAAAATAGATTTCCTTTAAAGATGAAAGGAAAAGTTTATCGTCGTTTTGCAAGATCATCAATTCTATAAGGAACCAAGACATGTTGTTCAAGAGAAAACGAAAAAAGCAATTTTAGGGAGAACGAAAAGAGCTGCAATCGGAGCCATGTGCCGTCGAAAATTAGTCGACGAAGAGACTAATCAAGAACTGTTGGTCATGTTAGGGTTAAAAGAAATTATAGATGTGTGGGCAACAGTAAATGGAGTTAGACGATGCGGACATGTGGTGAGAAAAGTTGATGATAGTGCCTTAAATATGGCCTTAGGCCTTAGATCTTGAAGTGAGTGGCAAGAGAAAGCGAGGACAACCAGTAAAGACCTTGAAGAAGCAAGTGGAAGAGGAGTCCGAGAAGATTGGTTAAAAGATAAAAGATGCCGTAAATCGAGTGATGTGGCGAGATAGAGTGCGAAGAATAGCGAAAAGAATGGGGTGAATCCGGCCAACTCCTTGAAGGGGAAAAGCCGGATAAAAAGCTGAATTAATGTACTACTACCACTACAGAAAACTTTTGATAATTTAACTCACTTTAAAGTTGGTTGTTGTTGGTTGAGCTGTTGCTAAGTAGGATGTATTTGTAATACTGTATTAGAGTTAAGCTGTAATAAGAATATTGCAATACTACTCTTCCAATAAAGGAAATCATGTAATGTGCGCTCTGACAAAATGATGTTTTACTTTCGAGACCATTGCCATGTCGCACTAGCTAAAATATCTTTAACAAGGATATGCTAAAAAACTAATGAGCATTGCACATTCCACAACTATGATATTCGGTTATCAGACAAAACAAAGCTTTCTTAAATATTTTGCAAGTTGTTAACAATTTGATAAAAATAAGATTGACAGTTGTTTCACAGATTATCTTTTACAGATTACTTCTGCAATCATTAAAGATATCAATGACAACAAAGAACAGTTTATAATGTTCATGATCAACGCTTTTTCAAATGAATTGTTCCTTGATTTCACAAATCCTAACTTTAGGTAATATTGCATTAATTTGCATTATGTATAATTTTTTTTTCCTTTCAATGACCATTACGTTCTACGGCGGTTTTTTGTTGGAACTTCATTTGAAGCACTTGAAGCAACGGTAGTGGCAATACTGGATACTTATTTTTACAGATTTAAAGTAAAGCTGTTTAGAAATTTCCAACGGCAAAGCAATATAAAGTAATTGACAAACCAACCTATAATTGATTACGTGTACGTTAATAGTGTTCCGATAAAATCAGCAGTTGCTGCGAGACTTTACATCGAAATAAAAACTTCAAATCAAGGCTTTCCGGGTTCGATCGAAGAACAAGCTGACTGGTGGAAAGCTAATTACACAAGTGATGGTACCACGACCAACTTTATTACAACAGTAGAAGACTTTGAAAATAAACACAGTAAGCGGATTTAGCTGGACGCTTGTTATATCAATATGTATGTGTTTTAAAATGCAGAACTAAGCTCAGATCTTGGCTTTTGTTGAATAATTATTTTATAGATTTCCGGGAATAAAGAAAAGTGTGAAAAATTTTACGGAAATATACATCAAGGATAGCTTGTCCTGTAATGGGAAACCTTGAGCAATCTTTCCAAAAACAATTTAAACTTGCGTACTTAATGCTTTAATTGGCGCTTTTTATCATCTGTCTTATTTTAGGCTTAATGACTTGAAATAATGTTAGAGCCTTATTGAAATTGGTAAAAACGAGTTGTCTACAGTACAGCCATTCTAGGTGATGATTTTACATTCAACGAGTTATGTTAGTTGATGCTTCTGGGGAACGTGAGTAAGGAAGCCGGAAAATCTCCTAAAAATAAGCTTCAAAAAAGCGCTTTCTATTAAAAAACGGCTTTTTACATAAAAGTATGAGGTAATAAAAATAGCTTAAGCCTATTATTTTAGAGTTGATTATCATGCAACAAAAAGTCTCTATCACTAGTCGACCTCCAAACTTTGCCAAATTATGTTCAGTAAATAGTTGAACAATCGTAAGCCAAGATTTGCCCTAAAATCACAATGTTTTAAAAGATTAAAATTTATTTTGTTTATAAAGGCTTTTTGCATTACTAATAAAAAAATAAGAAAGAGAATTTCTCTCGTTCCACCCATTTAAGACATCTGTGATCTTGAAAAAGAGTTCGCAGAAAATAAAGCTGCTGCCTGCAATGCAGAATCGAGAACGTGTAAGGCTATGTAGGCTTATATGCTGTTGTAATACTCTTCTATTTAATGCCAAGGATGCACTGTGCCAAAGCTGGATCTGTGGTTCCTGATAGATGGATCAGGAAGCATAACAGCTCCGAACTTCCTAAAATGTTTGGATTTCGTCAATCAAACTTCGGCACTTTTCGAAATAAGTCCGAATAATGTTAGAACAGGCTTGATGATTTACTCAAAGACAACCATTGTTAGAAGTTATCTCAATCAAAATCAGAGCAACAGCTTATTTTCCGACGTTGTGATGTCTACACGCTATCCTTCAGGTTGGTATAAAATTACAGATTCCATTTGAACGCTTTAAAAGTGCATTTCAAAATATTTTTATTTCTTTGTTTTACCAAAAATTAAATGTTGTCTAAGCTTGAAAAGTACTTAAAGACAAAAATGTTCTTCACTTTTGAAATGTTCGAAGTATGTTCCAAGTTTGAATAAAAAAGTTTAGGCAACAAATTTGAAAACTAGTTTTGATGGAATATTTCCAAGCTTTTCGTTTGTTGAAAATTTGAAATTTTTAAATGATCGTTGGAATTGTTTTTGACAAGTTATCTTGAAGGATGCTGAACAAAAATATTTCAACCTATGTAAAAAACTGTCATAAAACTTGTTTGTGCTGCAGTGATCTTAAAGCGGATGAAACACTGTTTACGTTTTTGTCCGGATTTTGTGTATTTTTTTGGCATGCATTTTTGTACAAAAATTTTCATTCGCTGATTTATTTGCTCAATGCTTTAGTGCATATGTTGCAATCTGAACGTTTGATTTTGCCGGCTAAATAACTACCTCAAAAACGTTTTTGCTGAAAAAGACGTACAAAAACTTTTTGATACGTACTTTGCGGAAAAAAACCGCATGTTTACATAACCATGTATTACGTGCAACGGTAGACAAATACCCAAGGTGGTGAAAATTTTGGTGCAAAAATGAATCAGAAAAAACGAACAAAACTGGACAGAAAACGTATATTATGTTCATCCACCTTTACAACAGTGCATAACAACCCCGCGATTGCTATTAAAATTTCGAAATTCAGAGCCAAAATAACTTTTGCAAGTTGACAGTTTTTATCGCATTCCCGCACCAAAATAACCAGTTTTTTATTTCACGCGGAGATAATGTTTTCTTCCGACCATTCATAAAAGTTTGGACTTTATTAACTATGTCTCTAATCAGATTTTTCTATTTTTAGATCACTTTAAGTATTTCTCAATAATTGTTTACTATGTGACAAACTTGGCCGTTTTTCACATAAATACAAAAGTACGTTTACGACAGGTTACATCAACCTTTTGTGAATATACCGACATGACCTATTACATGGTGGCCGATTTCATGACATCATGCAGAGACTTGTATAGTAACATTTGCGACTTTAAGAACTTGGCTGCACTAAGTTTTTGTGCTTGTGGCATAACAGCAGCCAGGTAATGGCAAAATAGACCGTGCGTTTTTGCAATTTTTCGCTCAAGATCCCGGTAAAATTATTTTTTCTCCCTTCTGAGCAATATCACTCAGAAGAATTGTTTTCTAATGATTTTCCATAATTTTTTTCCTATAAATTGAGAAGTTGATATAGCTATCATATTTATAACTTGAAACGTTTGTCAAAAATGTGAAAAGACGTGTGCATAAGTTAAATTTTCTAAACGTGGCCAAAGTCAGAGTAAAAACAGTTATAGAAAAAATGCTTTATAACTTTTATCTGCGATTGCAATTGAAAAACTACAATTTGAGCCAAAATTCTATGATAGAAAATCACATTGATTGATACTTTGCACAATAAACTGAATGGTTAAAAAACTTTAACATAGTTATTGCGCACAAAAAAATAATGACTTAAAAAATAGTTCAACAAATCGATTTTAACTAAAAACTGTCGTAGTCACAAACAAAAAAAAATTTTTTGGAATGAAAAAGAAATTCTAGTTTAGCAGAAATTTTTATTGTTCTAAACCGGGGTAGCCCAAAGCTTTACTGATTTGGATCACATCTTACTGACCTGATGTCTTGGCTGGCCGAAAAAACGCTATTTTTTGTGTTTTAACTGGCCTAATTTAGCGTCACCATACAAGATAAGACAAAATTGTCGAGAAAATACTTTTTATGAAGGCCGCAAAAACTTCTTGCCCAGACCGCAATTTAAGCACCGTTGTTCTAAATAGAAAATTTCGCATTCTAGCATTCATGTAACAGTCTTGACTGAAATTTATTGATATTAGACAAATAAATTAATACGATTTAAGTACAGAAACCACAAAACAAAATTTGGGGTTTGGTGCAAAAATAGTGAGTGATCGATTGCTTTCACGATTACAGAAATCACTTGTTTATCCATCTGACCAGTCCCGTAGCACTCCAACTTCGGGCCCCCCCCAAAGTAAGCGCAAGAGCCCCTGCGCACAGGTCATATCACTTTAGAGGTGTAAAATTGAAAAGCTGCATTAAGAAAATACACCACAATTTGTACATAAGTAAACAGGCTAATGTCAGAATAAAGCATGACGATACCGAAGGTGCAAGTCATAAAAAATTCGGCACCGATGCCAGAGTTCAGTAGGACATTTATGCAGACACTGCGAAACGAAAGCAATGACACTGAAAAACATGAAAAAGTTATAAAAACACAGTATCATTTAAATAGTGTGGAGCGAACCTTTTTGTTCGCAAATGCTGTTATGACATTGTCATAATCAAGAGATCGGGCGCAGTCATTTTCGATTGACAACATGGCTAATGAAGATAGTCTACTGTCTGTCATAGACGTTCTATTAAAAGTTTTGATCAGTTTCAATTTGCTGAAGCTTCTTTCAGCGCTGGCAACAGTCACGGGGCAAGTTAGTAAGATTCGAAGTGCGATGTACACATTCGGATACAATTCAAATAAATGAGTCTTTAGAAGATAGTTCAGAAAGTCTTGAGCCGTATTGAGATTGCGTTTTTTTTGTAAAATTAAAACAAACCGCTGTAGCTCAGCGCTCATTTCATCAGAATCAATGTCACCGAACTGTTTTTGGAACTCTTTACAGCAAGTAAGAAGAGCATTTTCTTGTTGCACAAGCAAAAGTTTGTCTCGTGTGTACAAAAACGAAAAGGCGGAAGAAACCTCACGTAACAAATTAAAGCGCTCCTTTATTGACATAATAGCCTGGTCTACTAATGGATAGAAAAAGTTGCTTTTAAATTTCAGTTCAGGAGTAGCTCGTTGTTCCTCTTCACCTTGGTAATCAAAGAATCTTCTTTTCTTTCCACTTCTTGACGGAGGAAAAGAAGGATCAATATCCAATTCCTGTGCTATTCCAACAGCAGATGTTGCGGCACTGTCATAACCCGTTGTGCGATAGTTTTGCAAAAACTTTTCAGTTGCCTGGATTTCCGTTTCCATTGTATGAAGGGAGACTCCATACGATTGAAGAATCTTGCTTGCTTTATTGACTTGGAATAGGATATCATACCAAATAAACACCGACAAAAGAAAACTCCATTTTGATAAATGAGCTATCAACGATTTTGTTTCTGAGGCAGCTCTTCCATCTTTTCTTTCTATGGAAATGGCTTCCAAGTCTTTCAGTGCCAGCAACACCTCTTTTAAATTGTATCGAAGAGGTTTGATGCATTTAATTCTGCTTTCCCAACGAGTATCAGATTGTGACTTTATGGACAGCTCCACATGTTTCTTCAAAATTTCCCAACGCTGAGCAGAGGAAGAAAACAGCACATACAACCTTGTAAGTACTCCAAAAAATGTCAATGCTTCCGTCGATGAATTAGCACTGTCAACAACAACTAAGTTAAGGGTATGGTTTGCACAGGGCACGTAAACAGCTTTGGGATTAATGTCTAGCATTCTTGCTTGGACCCCAGAATGTTTTCCTTTCATGTTAGCACCATTATCATATGACTGACCTCGACAATCAGACAATTCGAGTTGCAGTTCGGTCGCTTTTTCTAAGAAAGCGTCCAACAAGCCTTTCCCAGTACTGTCACTTATTCTCAAGTAGCCAAAAAATGTTTCTTTAACAACAGCAGCTTCTTCATTACATAGTACATAACGGAGAATGACAGACATTTGTTCATGATGTGACATATCTGGAGTGCAGTCGAAAATTATAGAAAAATATTTTGCCAATTTCAATTGCTGTAAATTTTCTTTTTCAACTTCTGTCGCTAGCAATTCAATTAGTTCATTTTGTATGGTAGGACTCAAATAGTGATCTTTAGTGTTTTTATTCTTGATTCTGTCTTGAAGCTCTTTTAGGATCGGATCTCTTCTTGCCAAAAGCTCAAATATACCCAGAAAATTTCCATTGTGAGGAGATCCTAAGACTTCTTCAGATCCTCTAAAAGCAAGATTCCTTTCCGATAGAAACAAGGCAATGTCGATAAGTCTCTCTAAAACATTTCTCCAAAAACGTCTTTCATTGAAAAAAATATTCATTTCGCGTTTGTCGATAGTGGATGAATTTCTTATCCCTTCAGCTAGCAACATCCATTGACTGCAGCATTCTTGGTGGGAAATGCCGTTTTCATGGTCTTTCAGTTTTTTCGAAAAACCCTCCCATGTATTTATACCACTACAAAAGGGGCTTAGTGTTTTTCCAAATAGCTTACAACAAAAGCAAAAAACTTGATCTGATTCCCCAGAATAAACTAGCCACGACCGTGAAACACTTTTACCATTAGGTAACACACGTTTATAATGGTTGGAGGAAAAACGTCGCCTTGGAGTTGTGTTATTATATGGAAAATTCATTATTAGTTGATGTGGCCCACGCTTTACTATATCACATCGTTGAGCATCAGAAATACTTTCAGGCCATTTACATGGGTCATCAGGGATAGGGGTAAATTGAGATTCAGTTATTTTTGATATTGAAGGTTGCGTATTGGCAGGTAAATCACAACTTACATTTTCTGGAAATTCACAATCACTTTGATGCTGATCGTCATAGTCTTCTTTTTCTTGTACACTATAGTTTTCTTCATCCCTCTCGGTACTAGTGCCAGGTCTACTCTGCTCAGTAATCTTGAAAAAATCTGTCATCTTGGGCAATTTCGCTACAGCATCTCGAGCAGTGGCTGCTTCTTTTCTCTTTTGAGCACCACTTTTTGAACGTTTCATTCTATACAATGTCAATAAAATACTTTATCTGCACTCTGCAGTGTATATATATTGTCCCGGTATTTATAGCCAAACAGAATTCCAGACCATTCTATGATTGTTGCGTAACAACGGCATTGTTACGTCAATCGAATATTCAAGATTCTACCAGAAAATCAATCGAAATATTCTAGATTGTGCGAGATAAAATGACGTTGCATTCACTTATGATGTCACAAGCCAATTTCTTCCTACAGTTTAAATCGGTTGTAAACAAGTCTGCTGAACTGAAAATAGTCACGTAGCCAAAAAGCAATTTGAGACTAACTTGGGCCCCCCCAATTGGGGGGTTTGGGGGGCGGCTGCTACGTCTCTGCATCTGACAATTTTTGTCTTGCGACTAAGTTTGCAATCTCAAATCCCTGGTTGCAAATTAGATTGGTCCCAAAATGTATTCTTTGACTTCGCTCTTGATTTTAGTTTTTTTTGTCAATTGTTGTGACGTTTAGACTCACATCTGTGCTGCTTTCTTTTTCTTGCAACGTAGCCATCATTTAACAACCGCGGTGATAGAGACAACGACAGGAAATCTGTTGGCATATTTCGGGCCTTAAAGAACTGCATCAATTTTACTGACACAAAGTCTTCCATCTCATTTTTTCAATTTTTTTCATATTCTAGCTGGCTTTCAACGAGCAACTACTTTTTCCAGACTTTTTAAGGAATTGGATCGTTTTTTGCTTCCTTACTTCAGTTTCACTATTATTGAAAAATGCAAATACCACAACTTCTTTACATAGATATCAAAGATTGTTGAGAAATTTTGGTTGGTGTTAATGGGAACTTAAGCTTTTTAATTCTTTTAGAAAAGCTTGTTTATTGGCTGGGGTTGACACTGCAACCGATGCCTTGAATCAAGCTCTGATTTATACCCTCATAAAGAATAGGACAACTTCTTCAAGCTCTTTCTTTGGTAATGCTGTCAAATTTACTTGTGAATACAACATCCAAAATTACTTGTGAATACAATCTGGAATGAATAAAGGGCCTTGCTCATCTACCGAGCCCAGCGGGATGTTCCTAGTTTTTTGACAAACAGAGCACACTGATCATACGATCCACAATAAATGAGGATGATCAATTCCAGATATTTTTGATGAATTTGTTGGTTGCTGTGCCCGGAGGTATTTTTTGCATGTATCTACAACGAGTCATGTTCTATTGCTCTCTGGGCAATGTTTTCCTTTAAACTCTATTAGCCTTTTTTTAAACCTCAGTTGAAGGATCACTTGTAGCAGTTTCATAATTATATTGCCTGAGATGAGGCTAGCTCGTTTAAAACTGCTTAAAAATCTTTATATCAGGCCCAATGACGGTTCCATACTATTTTCGAATACAATGCCAATCACTAGTTCAAACATATAGTGCCGACGCGACAACCATAAAATTTCCTTCTTCAACTGAACCTCAAGAAGATGATATGATCCATTCCTTTGTCCTGTGTTGCTGATAGTTGGGTCAAAACTCATTACTACAGCCTTATCATCCATAACTCAATTATTCAATGCTTCTTTACTGCTAGAATCAAGGATTGTCGTCATCCACTTGTTATCTTGAATACAGCAATTAACTTTTTTATGTCATTACATAATGCAAGCATTGAAATCACATCGTATTTGTTCTGACATCAAAGTGTATCTGGAATTGGCTTTCTATCCCATTGCACATACAATATTTACTCCCGGGTCAGAAAAGTTACAAATAAAATCGCCCTTACGAAAAGTAGCAGCTCTTAGTCTTAATGATCTTCTGAATTAATGGATAGTTTTTCGCTTGACGGCAAATTCATGTACATTGTGCCAAGATTGTGAGCTATTACAGGAATGATGCAAACAAATGCTTAGTCACAGACTTTGGTTCAGTTCAATGCTTGTCTTCTTCTTGCGTATGAGCTAATGCTCGATGTGCAGCTTATTCGTTATTCCGAGTCACCACGACAAGTAAACTACTTGGCCATCACCACTTGTCCGTCACATAAAGAGGAAGGCATCTCGTTAAGTGCCTTACCCAAAGACACATCGAGCAAGCGTTCACGCTTGTTCTCCACACTATCCTTTTTTGTGTTGAGCGCCAAGCAGGGAAGCTGTGAATACCATTTTTTAAAGTCTTTTGGTATCACTAGACCAGGGAAATGAACACCAGGTCTATTGACTACAAAGCGGACGCTTTAACCTTTACGCCATTGCTCTAACCACTACGCCATCGCAAAGCTTGTGCTTGTACTTAAGAGATTACATTATTAGATCTACTAGTAAATGAACATCTCTGTTTTGTTTGGTGCTGGCACTTCTGGAAAGAAGGTCTCTTTATTATCTTTAGACACCGACGGCAATATTGAGATACCTTCCCAATAACGTACTTGTTCCTGCAGAAACTGATACTTCTTCCAGTTAAGCTCGAACTTGCACCTCTCCGTTCACTTTGCAGTTAGCGCTTTTTTTGCAGCAAATTTCTGATGTACTGAACTTAGGGAACTTCTTTGACCATCACCTCTGTGCCAATAGAAAATCTCGGTCTTCTTTAAAAAATCGCATTGAGTGCTTTTGCATGTGCTATGTCAAACAGCTTGTGAAGATTGGCATTAAACTCTTTTCCTTTTTTAGTCTGCCAAAAACTTTGTTCTCTTTATAACCGCCTTGTGTAGTTCTTTACATTGCAGAAGTAATTGTCCTAGTCTTTCCGTGCACGTATTTCTGAGCATGTTATGATGCTAGCTCTCTCTTGGAATGTAATATACATTTTGAAAACTTCATTGCAGTTTTCTAAATGATTGCCTTTTTAATCTGATGTAGAAGAAAGAACATGCTAAGGACTTACCTCTCAGAAAGAAGCTTTCTCCCAGGCGGTTTTTTAGAAGTGGTATTAATTTACCAATAACAATTATCCTTTCTAAATTTAGGTTTCGCACCACTGGTACTACATGTACTTGTGTTACTGTGCTAACCATCAGAAAAAAAAGAAAAGAAAACGTTTTCAACGTCATCAGCTCATTGCTATCAGCGCTCATTGTTTAATAGAACCCTCTTTTGCATTAAAGTTAAACTTCTTAAATTTATAAACTCTTTCTGCCTTTTTTTGATAGAAGTGGCATACTAGCTCTAAAGCTGCCATTCTCTTGAGTTTGGAGATCATTTTGGCTACAGTTTTTATCACCCTTCAGCAAATTTTACTCACAGTCTCTTAATCATATTGCGTTGGTATTGCAGTGTAGTGCTAAAAATCTTTTACTTTGTACAGTATTATGCAACTCATATTGACATATGGGTGAAGACTAAATATTTGTAAAATTTTGCTTTCTATTTTGAATACTGTAACATGAAGTTGTGAGCGCGTTAGGGCTCGGTGGAGAATGTCGTCTGACAAAGTTGCGAATGTAATCTTGACTTGAAACACTGATGAATTGTCAATTGATGAAGAGGATGCAGTTACGCATTGGTCATCTTCTATTTCACCAGCTACTAGATCAACATTCATTGACAAAAAAAGCAGTTCTGTAGATGAATCAGCTTATGAAAGTACCGGTAAAACAATCACGCAAGGTGCAACTACTTGTAATGTAGCTGTTAAAAACAGAACATTTGGACTACCTCCAACTCGCGCCAACAAAAATAATGCCGTTGCCCAACAGGTTTATTGCAATTCCTGGAGTACCTATTCGTGTTTCACCAAGCATCAGCATATCATACAACGCTTGGAAGATTTTTATTAATCAGAGAAAAATAGGTGGTACTGGAGCTAACAGATTTTCATTGATACAAAATGTTTTCAGTACTTTTGCTTTTAATCGTAAATTTATGTATCATGCAATTTCTCCCTCACGGTTGACGAATAGATTATGCCTCTAAAATCACGTTACTCTTTATCATCTCTATGTCGATCAATTCAGGCAAGTATTGTTTAAATTTTGGATTTTGGTCGATGCTAAATCGAAGTATGTTTCATATATTACTCCGTATCGAGATGCACCGGAAAAGAAACAACAATGTAACGTTAAGAGAATCACTCGTGGTCAAAAATACGGTTCATATCAAGGGTAAAGGACGCAATATCTGTTGCGATAGTTTCTTTTACATTTTTTCCGTTGGCTCAAAAACTACAAAGGCAAAACTGTTTTTGATTGGCATCATAAAAAAGAATTAACGTAATATGTCAAAATGATGACTAAACCACACCAAGAATGTGTAAATTCCAAAACATTTTTTGCACAAGAGAGGTGGTGCTACGTTTGTAAAATACCACCCAAAAGATAAGAAAACGATCTGTTTTTCCACTATGCATTTTACACCTGATTTTGACATCACAACAGTTGCCAAAAACAATATTTAATCGCTTTCTACAGTAAAATGAGACCGTTGCCGGAGTTGACAGCACTGATGAAATGGCTAGTTTGAACTCTATGCCATCAGCTTCCAAGAGGTGAACAGCAGCAGTTGGAAGTAACATTCTCGATATTGCGACTATCATCGCATCTTTAGTTTGCATAAAGTTTACTGATACTCAAATATCACAACAAGACTTTGTACTTGAGCTCATTGAATGTTTGCTCCACCTAAAGCAAAACAACAAAACAATTGCTCTGATACCTGTGCAAGAAAGCCTAGAAAATGCAATTGAACTGGCTGCAGCAAATCAACAATTTTTGCATGCTCTCAATGTCAACATCCTACCTGCAAAAAGTGTTTCCAAAAGAATTCAAACGTAATTTTTGTGAAATTACAGGATATAGCAAATGATGATGTGATAAGGGTTTTTAAAGGCAGGCGATATCGTGTTCAATTATGCTTTTTTGGCATCGGTAGCCCAATCAAAAAAGGCGACTTCTTATGAGATAATGTGCTCATTTCTTTCGCATTTTTGTTCAAAATCGATTTTCTACAATACATATTGCATTCAAATGTGTTCCTTAAGGAAACTGCCATCATTTAAAATCTGCAACAATAATTTGAACACTAGTAATTTTAGAGGAAAAATGTTGCATTACTCAAAGCGTTCTAAAAGGTTCCGTGGTAGTTTTAGGCATTAAAAACATTCTCGTAATTCTAGTGAAAAAACACGTAGCCTTTAAATAAATTTAAAGAAATGACATTTAACCCTTCGAGGGAGTCAAACTAACTACCGGTAGTAGAATTACAGTAGCTATATCAGGAATGGCAAAAATGCTTAAGGCAATGATTTCAACAAATTATTGATTTTTACGTACTACATAAGTCAAGAATCATTATGCCATTGGTTGGTGAGATTCTGAGCTAATCTAGTTGTGGGATCCATTCAGAGCAATAAATGTCCCAGGCGCATGAAACGTGAGAAAACTCACAAATTTTGGCTTGGTAGTTGCATAAACTACAATTACATCAGAGATTTTAAGTTTTTAATTCTCTAACTTATTTAAACAATATCAATATCTTTACCTTCCTGGCTTGATTTTGGGAATGATTTCAAGATACTGAAATCATAAAAAGCAAAAGCTGAGTCTAAACCATTTACAAAGAGCCCTTTCCCTTACAAAGACAAAAAGCTCTGCTCACTATGACGAAGCGAGCTAGTCACAGAAACAGTATTCGCTTTAGCGGAGCAAATGTTGTTGATCTACACTACTTTGGTCGATCCAGAGCAATCATAATTGTGAAAAATTTGCGTAATATATAAACTCAAGCCTATAAGCCTATATTGGAAGTCAATAGCAAGTAAAAATGGAAGCATTTCAGTTTAGCAATGCCGATAAAGCAATACGCAATTGGCATTTAAGCGATATCGACCCTTTCGCGAAAAAGTCAAAGCGATTTCTTTCCTAATACTTGCATCAGGCCAACAAGTATCTCACTAATTCTAGTTTATCAACATCAGTTTAATCAGAAATATTTTATATGATTTATTGTGGTTCTCTTGTTAACCCCGGTCCACAGTAAAGACAAGCACGGCTTCTCTAATCCTTGTTTGTTTTGTTTTAGTTTAGTCGTAATCCTCGCCTTCAGAATAGATTGTGCTTTACGCAACAAAAAATCTGAGCAGGCTAATCACTAATTGGTAAACATATTGGGAAGGTTTATTCTTAAAAGTTAAAAACTACTGAAGCTCAATGTACTAATAATCCCAATAAACGGACATGACTGCTCCTCCATTTTTAGGACACAATAGTAAAGCCGCGCAAGCAGGTAGTGGTGTAAAGCAAGCCCTGACATCAGCACTTCAAATCTATTTTTGATATAATATGTTTTCAATAAAATTTTTTATGCGTGATATTCAAAGCTTCGATTTTTGATGTAGGCCGTAGTTGCATTGGCTGTATACAAAGTTATAACCAAGCGATACTGATACACAATTCTTTTGCGTGATGTTAAAGCAATGGTGCACAACCTCTGCGCTAGTAGAGACCGCATAATAGACCTTTTTTAAGCTCACGGACACGTGACCAATTGAGTTTTTCTCTGATTGTTCAAGGTAAAGAATTTTTGGGAAATCAATTTTTGTAAACGCAATGCCTTTTGGTTTGCAACATAACTAATGTTTAATTCCAAGTTCTTTCTCTTCCTGCTGACACGAAGACATTTTTTTGAAGATTGTGTTTTGGATGCAAAATTTTAAACCTTTCAAGAGAATCATTATTCCAATTCAGATGTTTTCTTTTTCTGCAGAAGTGACGATGTTTCTCTTGAGATCTATTTCTCTGAATTAATAAATTTCTGCTTTTAATCGAAATTTATGTTCAAATACAGTGCTTCTCTCTTCCTGAAAATTGAAGACCCTATTTTATTTTTCTTTCTTTTGAGCTTAACTTCAAAACGAATTTAAAACCGTTATTTATTACCAAAATCACCAATACATGCAACTTGATATTAGCTATCTCTAATCTCCAGACCTAACTGTTATACAAATGACTATCAGTTATGAGTACAATCAGGCCACAACAACTTAAAGCAGTAAAAGCACCACATCAACCAAACATTTTTGTGCGAGTGGCATGCCGACATCCTTACTCATGATCAGGACTACCACCGGCTTAGAAAAGAATCTTTATATTTTTGAGGTTCCCCTCTTTGAAAATCAAAATTTTCAGTTCAAAATTAAGGCCAAAACCTTTTTTGAAGGGAGAAGGTCCAAGTGTTGAGAAACAAAATCGATAAGGCAAGCTTAGCACACAACTTGATAATCACAATTAAATTTTTCTTAAAAACTGTTTTATTTTAAAAACTGCTTACCATAGAGATGCGATTATTTGTTTTTTTGGGAGATTTTAACAAGGTTCTTTTGACAAAATAAGTTTTACAACAATTTAAGCTAAGGACGAAACAACAACAGGTTCTTTTTTTAAGAATTTAAGTCTTCTGAGCATGCTTTATCTCTTTTCTCTTAAACGCTTTATGCTGGTTCATTGATGTCATAATGTTGTCTGGTACCATTAATAGCAAAAAAGCAGCAGGCGACAGCTACGCGTACAGTTTTTATTTGGTTATTCCGAAAGCAAACAAGTAATATAAGGTCTGTGAAACAAGCATGATATCACAGCATTAACTTAGCGGTAGGTCAAAAACTGGTTTGTAGTAATGCACTGGTAAATTACAATACCTTTGCACAGTCGTGCTAAAAGCTTGACTGATCTTGACCTCTAAGACATATATGCAACAAAGTTAAACAAATTTGCGATTTTATGTTTTATCTAGCACCAATTTGCACAGTCGTGCTAAAAGCCTTACTGATCTTGACCTCTAAGACATATATGCAACAAAGTTAAACAAATTTGCGATTTTATGTTTTATCTTACTGGAATCACAGCAGTTATCCGAATCTTTACCACAAAAACCCAATTGGTGGATTATGCTCAACCATAACCTAACTCATTATAATAACTTTAACTGCAGGAGCTTTACTTCAAGTTAGTTTGCACTTACCCAAGCTGCAATTACGCCAGGACCTAGCAATATACCGGCAGCCAGAGATCTTAGAATTAGATCATATGAATACGCATACAATTATGAAAATTCGTAAAGTGTAAGCAAAATATCTAATAGCTTATTTCTGAAATTACAGAACAATTACTTTAATGTCTCCCTCCTCCAAGACTTTACATTTATGCTTACATGCAAGTGGTAAAATAAACAAACAAAGTTTGTAAAATTGTTGGCTGTTTCAATTGTAGGCAATTCCAGAGTCTAAGTACGTCCATGTTGGAAACAGAGAAAATAAGACGTAACTAGGGACTTCAGAAATTTTGGGAGAAATGTTAGAGCTAATCTTTCTACTCCTTTTTGATTTTGGAACAAGAACTGTCTATGCCAAAAAACATGAAACTTTTAGTACTATTCTCACTACTATTCACTGTGAGAAGCCGCAGCCGCCTGTATCAGTATTCTCAATCCCGACATTAGTGGTAAATCCCTGCAGTTGTAACAACTTAACTGTAAATACTTCAGTTCGGGTGAGTTGGGTCTTTGCCTGGCTGCGTCTATGCCAGGACCAAGCATCATGCGCGCAACCACAGGTTTTAGGTCGTACCAGTAGGGATACAATTCAGAAAATTCTTTTGCACTAGGCCAAAGTTTTAATGGCATATTTCTGAAAATGCCTATCAACCACTCTGGCTCCCTCCCACAACTTTTATGATTCCATGTACTTCATAAAATGAACAAAAAAAGCTTTTTGAAATCGCTGGCTTTTTCCATTGTGAGGAAGTCCAGTTCGTAAGTATACGCTGAGAACAAAGCAAGCAAAACGTAGCCTAGAACTTCTGAAACTTGGTGAGAAATATAGCGGCTTTTTGCGAACCCCGATAACGTTTCTTTTTAATCGATTATTTTATAAAAAAAGTTTATTTGATTCGGAACGAAAACACAGGCCAACAAAAAAATTATTTGTCAAAAGGCAAAGGATATTGAATCGTTTTTGGGTTGAATCATGGGCTCTGAGTTTGAAAATGCATTTTGTTTTGCCGAATTGGCTCTAGTTTTGAAGATATTTTTACTTTTATTTCTTTATAATTTTGATTGAGCACGGTGCATTCTCAAGCATGCGAAGCTTCTTTAATGTAATATTACTAGTTTCCCATTCAAATTTTACTGTCCATTTACTCCATACAACCTATATATATCGATTCGTATAAAAACAAGTCATTATGTTGACGATTTATAAAAATTTGATGCGGTTTACAGCATTACTATCAGCTAATGACTATAAAATTTACTTACTCTTATCAAAAGTTCCTCTACATCACGTTTGTATTCCTTCTCAGAGAAGAGTTATCAGTTTTAGTTTATTTGTCCTTTCCTGTGCGTTAAAACAACCATGATTAGGCCTAAAGGCAGCATAGTGTGGAAAGCATTTACAATTCACCTAACTAAAGTGCTAGATTTGTGGATTTAAGAACATAATGAACCCAATGAATTGCTGTTTTTTTTGCTAACATTTTAATGGGTAGCATATACGAGGTCTGTTAAAAAAGTATCCGACTTTTTTGTATGAAGCACACAACACAACGAATTTTGCAAGTTTACTTGTAGAAAAATTTAGTTACGTTGTCTTGAATGTAGCTGTATATGAGAAAGTCATAGAGATGAGCACTAAGCGAAGGCAATGCCGAAACAATCCAGACGTATTTTGCTACTTTTGTGGTGAATATATGATGGAAAAGTACCGATTCAATGTGAGAGATTTTATCAAGAGAGCTTATGAAGCCTACTTTGGCATGAAGTTAGGGGACCAAGACAAGTCGTGGGAACCCAACAAGGTGTGTAAACATTATACAGAAACGCTGCGCTTTTGGACCCTACGAAAAGTTAGTTCGATGCGGTTTGGGGTTCCTATGGTATGGTGTGAGCCCAAAAATCACCATGATGATTGTTATTTTTGCATGGTCGATATGATTGGATGGAACCAGCGAAAGAAGAAAAATTGTTATTATTCTGATATTGAGTCTGCTCGACGACCCATACCACATTGCGTTGAAGTTCCAGTTTTCACTTCCTTACCTCACCTTACTGCAGATAAAATGCTACTGGAAGCGATTGATGATACTGATAGCAGCGACAGTAGTATTAGTAGTTCTTCCAGTATGGCTGCTGCAGCATCTTCGCTTGGTGCTAAACCAAAACCCTTTATTTAAGGCCAACTGAATGGCCTAGTTTGTGATCTTGGCCTATCCAAGAAATCGCCTGAGATTTTGGCATCTCGTCTTGGTGAACATGTTATTCTGGATTCGGTGCCTAAAATTACATTCTACCGTGATAGGGATAATTTGCTGATTCGTTTTTTCGCTTTGAAAGATGATTTTTTTTATTGCAACAACGTCCAAGGCCTCTTTTCTGAAATGGGTCTTCCAGAGTACAACTCAGGTGCATGGAGATTGTTTATAGGCAGCTCCAAACGGAGTTTAAAAATGTGTGTTACTTCATAATGGCGACAAGTTTGCATGTATTCCAATCGAACATTCCGTGATTGTTAAAGAACACTATCTAAATGCGAAGCTGGTTTTGCAGAAACTACGCTCCAGTGAGCACAACTGGGCCATATGCTTAGACTTTAAAATGGTCAATTTTTGTTAGGACAGCAAGGGGGTACACCAAACATCCTTGTTTTCTCTGTTACTGGGACAGTCGCGCTACTGATCAGCACTGTGTAAGGAAGGATTGGCCGGCACAAGAAGATCTTGTATTAGTCGATAAAAATGTCATCAATGAGCCACTGGTTAATCGGAATCGCATTATCCTGCCTCCACTTCACATAAAGTTGGGTCTGATGAAACAATTTGTGAAGACTCTAAAAGATGGTGATTGTTTCAATTATATCGCCAAAATCTTTCCTGGCCTCAGCATGAAAAATTTTAACGACGCCGCACAGAAATGCGTGAAATTGTGGCAATCAACAATCTGAAGACACGACATAGACAGACAGACAGCATGGAAAAACTTAAAGCAGGTATTTTTAATGGAGCTCAAACTCGCAAACTGATGCAAGACCAAACTTTCACTACTCGTATGACAGTGGCTGAGAAGGCTGCCTGGTGCTCATATGTCTCAGTGATACCAGAGTTTCTAGGAAACACAAAAGCTTGCAACTACCGGAAACTTTTGGATGTGATGCTCCAAAACTTTCAAGCTGTTGGTGCAAGGATGAGCATCAAACTTCACTATCTATTTAGCCATTTAGACTATTTCCCAGAGAATCTTGGTGAAGTTAGCGAGGAACAAGGGAAGAGGTTCCATCAAGACATTAGGACAATGGAAAAAGATACCAAGGTCGTTGAGACTCTCACATGATGGCAGATTATTGCTGGACATTGATCCATGATTGTACTGAACAAAGCCATTGCCGGAAATCATATAAGCAAACTTTTCTTCAAATGAACAGTTAAAATCCAATGTGACATGCTAGTTAATGTTTCTTTAAGTTTATGAACATCCCCATGTAACTGTTTGTTACAGAGGCTGTGTTTTGCAAATGATGGACGGATACAATTTTTTGTAGTTTTTTATGAGGTTAAACATTGCGCGTTTATTATAGCATGCTTTATTCATTCCGTAAATTAACAGCTTTGCCTGTTTTGACTCAGTAATCATTCCTATGATACCAATATGGATCAGTTATACTGAAAACACATTTTATTTCTTGATCAGCTCTATATACATGTCCATTTAAAAGTAATCCTAATTACGGTAAAAAATAAATAAAAAATTCAAAATATTTTAAAAACTAGAGTCCATCTGCAAACAATAACGTCATTTTTGAACGCAGCGCCCCCAATCTACCCTTAAACTGCTTTCATCTTATATGCCAAAAGTTTTTTCTTTGCCTGTGTATTGGCTATGTCCAATCACATCAACTCTTTTTTACAGTTCTCACAACTATCCATTGGGTGAATCCGGTGGAGACCGCTGAACCGACAGGCCAGTTTCTAACCTCGATATCAATAATGGTATAGCCCTACTGGCGACGCCGACTGAACCAAAAAGTGTCAGACATAGCCACGAAATGATAACCACAATTTTGTTTGAACAGTAACATTTTTCAAATTACCGCGCTGGCAGCAACAAAGACTTATGCGGGCCGCATGCGGCTTGAGGGTTATATGTTGTGGAGGCCTAATTATGATCATTCAACAACTAATGCCAGTAATGCAAGGTCGGTTGAGGATGACATTCTGACAACTTTTCCGAGGTGGCAATATAAGCTTACGAGATCTGCAATCCATGTATCTCGTCTGATCAATCTACTCCTAAACTGTAAATTTTTTTCTGCCAATTATAGTGGGCATAAAGCAGTCAACAACTTTTCGTTGCCGTCACGCAGTAGAATTTTGGTTCTATCATAATAATGATAATTTAAAATTAAGGCGACGTGAATATGTCGTTCTCGCAATTTGTCTTGAGCAAATTTACTGAAAACTTGAGAATCTGATCCAACAGCTGTTGGTTCATATCACTTCTTATTTGAAATAACCAGGCACTTATTTACCATTAAACTCAACTTCAACTGCCATGCCATCAACAAGAATGATCAGTTTCACTTTCCCTTTACAGCTTCCAACTACAACCAATTATAAGCCAAATAAACTAACGCAGAGACACATTAACACTATTTTTCTATTTCTTTCTTCAAAGATTTTCGGTCATATATACGCTAAGCTAAGAACATTTCGGATGTTTCGGAAGATCAGAGGCGCTGGAAGTTTTTCAATATTTGGGAAGAGGGAAACAACAGATTCTATACACTTAGAGTTCCACTTACGCTTGTGCTTTAATTTCATGGGAATTTCAACGTTGATCCCAAATAAAGATGGTCTTCACTTTTCACAACCGTCCAAATTTACTGAAATCTCCGCTTCCTACACCACTAATCATCACAATATTGGGGGATAGATTCTGTATTTCAAACATTGGAAAACGCGTGCTCCCTTCCTGCGCACGTGCAGAAGATTCAACCAAAAACTACAACGGGAATTAGTGTGGTATCACAGGTGCAAATTTACGCAATTGCTTACAGTGCTACTGTAATGACACAATCACATTTTTACAATCAAAACAAGTCTCGCTGCACAACCAGTTACGCAACATCAAAATAGCGATTTTTATTGCTGCTACAAATTATTACTGGTTTCAGTCATTGCCATTGCTATCATTTTGAATAAAAAGATTACTTGCAGAGTCTCTTGCTTTAAATGCGTTATCGTGAGATTTTGTTAATTATTTCCCTAAAACAATCTACTCTGTGGCGAACAAGTCAAACTAAGTTAGCGCACTTTGCCACAGAGTTTTAAATGCTATCCTTCTTGCGTTGAAGATTTGCTAATAAAATTAGGATAGACCTAATCTTAAACCAACGCAAATAAAAATTTTGAAAAGGCCCTAATTCATATGAGACAGCGGATTTCAGCTTTGTCCGCCCCTCTTTCCCTTCTATCTGCCACTGGTCACTTGGAAAGATTATGATTATAACTATACAAATTATCATATCTCTAAATGGACTATACTATAGCTACTAATTGTAGCGTCAGCCAGAGCAAGTTGTGCTATTAATTAAATCTTTCTGGCGGTATTCTTTCTATCAGGTATTGCCTTACAATGAGGCGACAAACGCTTTTTTAATTTTCAGTGGCATGGGTAGCTTCTGCTGATCTCATTGTTATTTATTGCTTGATGATGTTTAATTATTTAGTTAAGATATTGTTGACAATGATTATCTTCTCTTGCAGTTCACTTTGCCGACAAATATTATCTTTTCCAAGTAGATCTAGAATTATAGGTATTAAAAATATTATTTTTTCTTCTACAGGTGGAACCATGACAGGATCGGCAATTGCCAGAATTGCCCAGGAAGGGTTTGATGTTAGCAATGGAGCACGGCCAGAGAATGAAGGAGTTCCTCGAATTTTGGTTGCTCTCACAGACGGAAAAAGTCAAGACAATGTTACAATCCCATCTTTAGGCGTAAGAAAAAAATTAAATTGCCTTTGATGCTTTAGCACGCCTGCTGTTTGTGTGCAAGGGTACGAAATATGTTTAGATTCAGCAGTCTGGGGTTACAGTTTTTGGAGTTGGAGTTGGAACAGGATACAATAAAGAAGAAATTAATGAAATCGCAAGTGATCCTGACTCCCTGTACGCGTATGAAATCTCTCAATTTAGTGCACTTTCGACTGTTCTCCGAGACCGAGTGGCAGAACAAGCTTGTACTGCTTCTGCTCTAGTACCAGTAAGATAATTCGGTAAAGTCTTATAAACGGTGTGCTTTAGTCTTGCTATGTTAGTATTTTCCAGTCAGGCTTAAGTAAAAAGCCATAGAACTATTTGCACAGGGCTTCAAATTAGATTGGTATGATTCTAATTTGTGTAAGCAACCGAAGTAAATACACCGCACGGGAGAACATGTCGTAAAGTAAAGCAAAATGCTTTTTGGAGCAAATTCTTTTCAGGCATGCCATTAACAGCAATACAGTTCTGTTCATGCAGCTGCCAGAACGAAACCTACGCAGGCTTTTGTTTGAATTCAACGGCTCAAAATTTTTTGAAAAAATAAAATCATTTAGTAGCCTACTTTGAAACTTAAACAAGCTGGGCTTGAAAGCAAAGCATAATGAAAGTATCTTCCAATTTCTGTGTTAATACCACAAAACTGCAAGAGGAGTTACCCCTTTTCTAATGTGTAATGAATGTATTGCACATTTTTAAAACATACTTTGCACACTAAACGATAAATTTTTCACGCTGTATTGTGCTCATGTAGCCTGCTACACATTGTGTCAGAAGGTTAGTTTGCAACTAACTATGTTTAAAATAATATCAAAATACTAGTAATAAGACTTTCTTGTGTGTAGGCAAGGCTAGCATAATTGAAGATCATATTGAGTTCATTCACAGCGTGATGTAATGTACTGAGAGCTAGACTCGTCATGAAATGACTGCGTTTGAGCTCTCAGAGCATGATGTGGCATTTCACATGCCCAAGCAGAACTAGAGTTTGCATTATGTAAAATTCATATTTCAAGTAAAAACTTCATCTTGCAATATTACTTAATCGCAACTTCGTGTATGAATGACTGCTGGCTCAAAGACCGTGACGTCACTTTGTAGTTTTCCAAACTCACCACTCTTCCGGTGTTGGATGAGTTGATTTAGTGGGCACTGATCATCACTACTAATGATATTCGGAAATTATGCGTCATTTAAGATCACTTTTTTGAACATTGCTTTGGCTTGAATCGTGTTTAAGCTAGTATGAAAATAGATGTTTACAAATTTAAGATAAAAAATATATAAATTTTTTGTGATTTACAAAAATATAGTTTACGCTACGTTCTGTACTGCCTGTCACCAAAACACGTTAAAGGCAATAACTTGTTTTGCTGCAAAAATAATTTTGTTGCTGACTTTAGTTGTGTTAACAGCCGGTTACTTGCGCTTCTTTCAGAACAATACAGAAATATCTTTTGTTGTACCACCACAATCGACGATCTACTCAAAAATTGAAATACCCAGCAACGGATCTGTGGAACTTAAATACGTGGTCAACAAAACAACAAGCACTGGGATGGTATATTTGTCAGAATCAATTGCAAACCCAAATGCGGCTCTCAATGACGCTTCGTTTGAAGTTAACGTGGTAAGAAATATTGCCTCATAGTGTTTTTGTATTTTTGTTATTGCATTTCTATTCCCTAAGAGGAGAGTGACGACTGCGTAAAACACTGAACTTGTTGTTGTGGCATCAACAATAGTTACGTGTTTAAGCCATAGAGGCCATTCGCACACTTTTTAATGGTGGCTGAAAAAAACTATTTCACTTGCATATCGTACCATTCTGATTGCAGATTTATTTCACTCTCCATATTACTCTTATTGCAGAGCGCCAAGCAGAAAAACTATGATTACCATTTTATAACCTTTGGTATGACTCGACGAGGGAATTGAACTCTATTCAACCAAAACCAAAGCGGACGTTCTAATTACAAGCCACACCACTGTGTCTTTGGAACAAAACCAATTCTGTTTGCAGTTTCCGAGTGTAAATATTTCGTTTGCATTATCTTTAGTAAATTTATTGCTTCTTAGAATCTAATGACAGGAAATCATGGTAAAGTGCCTTTTCTAAGGGCATAATAAAAAAATTATTGTTAAGTTCGAGCTCATAGCTTTTCGATCACTGTCATCGTAAAAATAGCACTTTAACTCCTATTCCGCGAAATTTTCTTTCTGTATGAATATTTGCATTCAAAAGAGGTTTCGACTTCCATCAACAATCACTTCACAAGTTAGGTTAAAAAGTTTGAGTTTTTGATTATGATAAAATCTTGTGCTCAGTTCATGCTACTGAGAAAATATAGGTATGAAAGTTTCCCTGTTAATGGTTGTTTACGACTTTGCAAATAGGTTTTTGTCTTGCAAAAATGCATAAAAAGAGTGTTATTATCCGGTTTCTCATCACACCGTTTGTGGAGTTTTTACATTATATGTCCTTTCATAATAAACACCTACATGATGTTTATGATAACGTAAGTTGAAGCATGCCACATTAACAAAGTTGCAACCTTTGACAGCACGTTTTTCTCCACCAACACCCACACACCTTCTAAATCTACTTTTCCTCTGCTTGTGGCTTTTGATGATTGAGTTGTGGAATATGTGAGGCTAAAAACAGGTTTCGATACTGCCTGTCAAACCAACCATTGAGTCGTTGCTTTAGCTACATTCACACACACTAAACTGTTATTATATTAGCACATAGCCAGCGTTGCTCGGCGAATGTACCATTTAGTACCATCTTTAAAATCAGTAACAACAAGTTGGCAATAATGGGTTTGTCGTCCGTGTGACGCAAATCCCAATTGTCGCACAGATCCTTTGAATTAAGACTGGTCTTTCTCGCAAAGTGTCTGTCCCTTCATAAATCCTTTGCGTACCTTCCGACATAAGTATAGAAGCACAAAGCCAAAGTTGGGCGTGGGCAGCACAATGGTTTTTGTTTTATAGTTGTAGAAATGAGTTATTTGGTGGCAGGCTGATTTAACAGCTTGCCGCAACCCCATAGTAATACTGTAATATTTGTGACACCAAGTTTCTTAGCAGCATTTCTCCGAGCATAAAACAAAACAGAGAAACAAAGAATTTTTCGCGTCACGCCTGTAATCTACGCATTCTGGTAACCAGCCTTAAGGGTAAAAAATGCTTTAATAGTTAAATTTCTTCGTCATAAATTTTGGACTTGGCCTTTGTTTACAATAATTTAAAAGTAATCAGCAAAATTTTGCCATCCAGTTAGGATTCCGTGTATATACTCGTACTCACGGCTAACATGGTTGTTCTACTATTCATAAAATTACAAAGCTTGCAGCGTTATCGAAACGTATAGATGGAATACGTTCAACAGCATACTGGCTTTGGGTTCTGTATTGAGAATTGTCAAAAGCTCTTCATCGTTTGCTCCTATAGTAGCGTCAGTTTCAAAGTTTAGTAAATTTTTCCTTAAGCAATGTAAAACCACTGTTGTAGTCGAAACCGGTTTGTTCGGGACAAAGACTAAGACCAAATTATTTTTTGAAGACCGACTCTAAGATCAAGACCAATATTTTTTCAAGACCAGCATCCCAAGACCAAGACCATAGCTTAGCAAGACCAAGACCTGTCTAGAAAACTGCATCACTAGTAAAAGCTATGAGGTTCCAGTTGGAAAGCATGTAACAAAGAAAAAATTAGTAACGATAAGTACGTCTCACACTGCAACGAAAACATCGTTTCTTTGCCAAAACGTTTCATAGAGCAACGCTGCAAGTAAAACACTATTCCTTTGTTTGGACTCATCATACTGCAAGGAAAAATTTGTTCCTTTGCCAGTAAACATCATATAGCAACGAAAGCATTGTTGTTTCTCAAACACATATTACACTACAACAAAGACACTATTTTGTCGCCTAGATGTATCATTCTGCTACAGAACCTTATTCATAGAATCACAATTGTTTTGCTGATACAAATCATACTGCAATAAAAAGAGAGTGAAATGACATTTGTTAAACAGTGCTAATTGTAAAATAGAGGGATTTGTAAGACATCTTTGGATACGTGCGTTGATATTCTAAAGCAGGGACATTCGGTTTGCCGTAGAATGTACTAACTGATTTTTGGTATGTATAGACTTTGTCCTGTTTTAGTCAAAAGGCTTTGAGAAATAGTTTTAGAATAGTTGACCTAGCAGTCTATAGGACCAGTTTGTGAGGTTTCGGTGGTAAACTGCTGTAGAGACTCAAATTCATTTCATGTGGGTCAACTTTGACCGCATTTGGCTGGAGAGGGTGTGGATAGGCTGATATGCTAATGCTGCGTTTCTTACAGCGGTTTTCGTAACTAAGATATAACACTTCTCACCCTTATTTAGAGCAGGTTTAGAGACCAAATTTCACTGTTTGATATTGAGCGCAAACAAGCGACGTTCCCAAGCAGAAAAAACCCGTTTCAAATCTTTTCTAAATATCGGTGAGAAGTTTAATAACTGGTTACGAAAACCGCTTTGAGCAAACGCCTAAGATCATTCTTGGCTGCTGCATGAAAGCTATTGCAGAAGAAGCAAGGATGTCCGCTGTTTGGGACGCAAATGGGATATGTCACGAATAAGTAAGTTTGCGTCAAAAGAATAGTTTTTATATACAGTACAGTAGATTCCGCTTTATTGGGTCACATCGGGACAAGCGCCTTTTGGCCCAATTAAGCGACTGGCCCGATTATCCGAAGTCAACATAACGTCATTGTATTTACGGCAATAAACAAACAAACAAACAAGCAATAGGCAATAAACAAACTAGCAAACGCATATACAAGCAATGTGCACAGGTTCTTATTTACTGTATTAATGAAAATATTTATCAAGTGTGCTCTGTCGAGATTTTTTAACTGCTTGCATCTCAACGAAATCTGAGCATGCAGTGAGAGCAGTAATAGGACTGCCTTCATTGATTTCTTGCATAAAATAAATCCTCAATTCATCAATGTACTTCTTTACTTCTCGATTAGTCATATGCCTAAGTTCAGGCATATCATCCTCATCTTCTGCAGTGTGCATAGTGTTTTGCCTTTGTTCTGCAATCTGCTCCAAAATGTCGTTTTCACAATGATCATTTTCGTTGTAAATGAAACAGTGTCGTCAATTGAGTCAAACTGCTCATAGTTTTCAACACACTGAACTTCTGAAACATCTTGGTCTTCATTATCATGAGCATTAACCTCCAATTCAGGCTGCTCAAAACCACAGTGACGGAAGCTATTCTGACTGGTCTTAGGGCTCACTGCTCTCCAGCTGTCTGAAATAAACTGCACTGCTTGGAGAAAATTAACTGCAGAACTTATTTCTTGTGCTGTTGCGGATGATGTCAGCATGTTGTCTTCAATTTCTGCGAGAATGTGGCGAACCAGTTTCCCTTGATACATTGATTTTAAATTCTCTATAATTCCCATATCCTTAGGCTGGGCTAAAGCCGTAGTGTTAGGTGGCAGGAACTGCAACTGAATGTTAGTTAGACAATCTAAATTAGGGTGCGCAGCACAGTTGTCAAGAATGAGCAAGATGTTTCTTGACTTCAGTTTCAATTCTCTGTCCCAGTCCATCAGCCATTTCTCAAAAAGTACAGATGTCATCCAAGCATTTTTATTAGCATGGTACTGCACCGGTAAACTATCTATCCTTAGCCCTTTGAAACACCGAGGTTTAACACTTTTCCCGATGACTAAAAGCTTATCAGTTCCCAACATGTTCGAACAGCACAACACAGTCACACGATCCATTGCTTTCTTGGAACCAGAAAGTGCTTCGTATTTGTAAACCAGAGACCCATTAGGTGTGGCACGGTAAAATAGGCCTGTTTCATCCGCATTATAAATATCTTCTGGTCTGAATTTTTTAAGCAAAGATGGCAACCTTAATTTCCATTGCTCTGCACTAGCAAAATCAGCACTTGCCTTTTCGCCGTGAGCTTTCTTGAACTTTACGCCAGATCTAGTTTTCCACCGCCATAGCCATCCATCGGTGGCTTTAAAGTCAATATGACCTAACTTCTTTGCAAATTCTTCGGACTTGCTTTTTAGCATCGGGCCACTGACGCTCACACTACGTCTAGTTACAACAGAGAACCACTTACCAAGAGCTTCTTCAATGTCTTGATCTTTGCCTTTTCTCTTTCTTTTACTATGCGAATTCCCTTGTTCTGCTTTTTTGTGTGAGCTCCACTCAACTTCAAGTTTGTCTCTGTCTTGCAGTATCCGTGCCAGGGTTGTTCTTGGTACGCCAGTTATCTCAGCTAGCTGGCGATGACTACTGTTTGGAGGTTGTTCTTTAATTCTTCTTAGAAGAACAATCTTTTCAGCAATTGTTAAATCTTTTCGTGGCATTTCTTGCTTAAGTCTTCACAAAATTTGCAATAAAACACAAGAATTACGATGTCCAAGGGCATGAAACGACATAATAAATTGCGCCTGTATTGTCTATCGTGTGGTCAATTGTTGCATAATAAAGTTGGCTTTGTGATATTAAGTTCGATTACATTACAAATGCGACTTTGCAATTACAGTACACAGGTGTATGTCTGGCTACAGTTGTGTCCCGATTATGCGGATATAAAGTAGTGCATTTTTTTTGATTGGATTTCGTTCTTCACAATTTGGCTCGATCAAACGGCTGACCCCATTAACCAGCGGCCCAATTAAGCGGAATCTACTGTATGCATAGTTATTGTAATCTGTTGTTTTATTTTGCAGTGATCATTTTATCTAAATTGTCTGAAGCCCTAAACTTGCTAAATTGTGTTCAAAGAAAGACCTTTTTCTTTCGGATGTATAGATAGATTTGTAACTCACAAGCTTTTCTGACATCACAACGACTGTGTACGTGACCTAGTTTTCCAGCGTATTCTAGTGCTTCTTCTCGAAGATTTTCCTTTTTATTATTATTATTACCAATTGCGTAATTTATCAACGATGCTTTTCCTGTTTCATCTGATGTTCTAACAATTTCTTGATATAAGGCGGCGAGATTTATTTATTCAGAGAGTGTAGTTCAGAGAAAGATAGCAGTATGTTGTAAAAAGGCGTTGTTCTGTGGTGATTGTTGTGACAGGAATTGAGCGATTATTTTGGTGGTTTTTAGTTTATTTAGTCTCTGATATTTATTTATTGAAGTGCTTTAGTTTTGTGTTCTGGCAAGCGAAGGAATTCAAAGTTGTAAAGTGATTTGCAAATATATTGTTCTGTTCGTGATTGAAAAGTGCGTTGGTTAAAGTATCTTAGTAGAAGCCAATCTTTTCCTATAGCTATTAAGTTGCAGCCAAACTTAATTATTCGATCGATACTGTAAGTCGCGTCAATTTTAAGAAGTAAATTGAGATTGAGATAAATTCAAAACTCTATTGAAGCGCGACAGGGTAGTTGTCCCCATTTACTTGATTTTTGGTAGAAACAGGTAAACCAGGTACAAATTGAATTTA
This sequence comes from Trididemnum clinides, assembly GCA_963675345.1. Taxonomy (NCBI): domain Eukaryota; kingdom Metazoa; phylum Chordata; class Ascidiacea; order Aplousobranchia; family Didemnidae; genus Trididemnum; species Trididemnum clinides. The sequence goes on from OY776302.1 coordinate 17,231,994, forward strand.
AATTATCTGTACGTCATGAGTGAAACAGTTTTCGTAACCATCCAGATTTTTTACTGTTATCGATTTTACAGCTCTTTGAACCTCCCACAAAGCTACGAATTTGATTACTTTACTGGCTCTACTGCTCAAAAAATCTAAACACAGTACAAAAATAAAAAGTTTGTATTGATCTACCAGCCTTCGCCTGAAATACCGCACAAAATTCTATATTTGAAAAATATCTTTTCAGAGCGGTGGCAAACTGCTTTGCTTTGATATGCAAAACAGTAGTTGGAAGCAGCAAAACGTTCAAGTTAATCTAAAACAAGTTTGCATCACTTTTTGCTCAAATTTACCTCCATTATTTAGATTACGGGAGCGCAAGTTTACTGCAGATTTAGTTTCTTCTTTTTTGTTTCACTTTTTTAACCATTTCAAAAACTTGAAGGGACTACAAGCTTTACAAAACATGCGTCTGAATTTGATACTTTACCGAATTGATAATTAAGTTTTGTTACCAAAACTGTAAATATTTTTTTCATTAATTAGTGATAAAGAGCTGTTACTCAGAACAAAAAAAGCGTAATTATGAGTACCCAACAATACAATATCCAATTTCAAGTAATGGGCCTATCAAAGCCAAGATAAATTTTTGTGAGCCTCCTAATCTTCAGGGTTGCCCACCCCTAGGTTCACTTACTCATGCGTATGATCTTATTCCCTATTGCAAGTTTGTTGTCAAAATGGGCTACCGCGACGAGAGATTGTCTGAGCACACCATCTGCATGCCGCATAAAGATGAAGATACTTATTTAAATGCCCTATCCAAAACATTAACAAGAATACTTTCTGTTTTTTTTCATTGCCTTTTTGTACTGAAAGTTAAACAAGGAAGCTGTGAATACCGAAAATTTAAGACTTGACTCCAGGTCCATCATCTGCAAAGAGTATGCTCTAAAAACTACACAAACCGCGCTGAAGTGTAGTGGTTGGAGCGTCTGACAACAAATACTGCTGCAGATGACAAGGTTCAAAAACCATAGGCTTATTACATTATATCTCCCACATTACCAATGTAATTATAAATCATAGTTTATGTACTTCGGGCAATTTATGATCGCCTGTGGTGGTCTTTTTCAGGAATTTCTTTTCAATTAATGCTGTTTTTAAAATTAATATCACACGTTTGGCAGGGTGTCACCTCTGTAATATACAACACCATTGGCACTTCTTCGACATCAAACAGAAAAAAGAGAGAGGCAGAGACAACTAACATCAGCCTATTGTATATTGCATTCAAGAGTGTGGGAAAAGAGCCAATCAACATGCAATTCACTGCTGAAACAAGCACAAAAAAAGTGAAGGTAATAAACACATAACGTTTTCTAATCAAGACATTGGGGCATGCTCTTTCAAATGAAAAAGCAACTTGATCACTGATTTTATTTTCAGATATTGATGTATTTTCAGAATTTTTCTCACATTATTTAGCTAAAGCATTAAATATGCGTTGACGTTAAAAAAGAACAATTCCAAGTCATCAAGAAAAAAACCTTTTCAGTGCCTTTGATCTAAATGATAATGATAATATGAGCCTCACCTCAAACACAAGATGAACCAAGAATTGGAAAGACTGACGACAAAATGACTTATCTCTCATCAAAATTATTTATTTAGTGATTTCTCAGTAGTTGAACGAGCTCATGTATGTTTGTATATGTTTTTCCTCCTCTTTCAGGGAATGAAGGAAACGCAGGAAGTAGTTGTAGTATGTTCTGATCCACACCGTAAGCCTGTGAATCTGTTTAACTAGTGTGTGATAATTAATGGCGTTTGGCTATTAACAAATGCGACTCTGTTTTGCTGGTGGTGGAGCTATCAGTTTGCTTTTTTATTTATGACTGATTTCAAATAGTTGGCCATATTAAGAATTTATCAAAGGTGAAGGCAGCACATTTTGCTTTGTTTTAACCCTTTCACCGCTAAATTCCCAAAAATGAGAATTTTCACCCTCGTTCTGTTTGGCTTGGGTTTCCGAGTTCTTATTTTGTTCAGCTGATCGCCGATTTCTAGAACGGCCATTCTGAGAACTAATTTTCCAATTTACTTCAATTTTGGCAAAAATTGTCCGTTTTAGGGCTTAACCCTTTAAGAATCATAAGATTTTAATTCATAGGATTTGAGTTATTGATTTATAGGAACCACTCTTCTGAAACCTATTGTAATCCGGTTGTTTTGCAAATAGATTTCAAAAAGTGGTTATTACGTCACAATGACATAACAATTAGCAATCATGTAGCATGTGTTACATTGTCCCCTAAAGGGTAAAAATGTGAATTTGTTCAAGTGTTTTGGTTTAAAAAGTTGTCATGGCCACTATAGGAAAACGTAGGTGGCAAGACTAAACGTTAGACACGTTGTGGAGAGTATAATATACGATTCAGATTCTGAATTCAGTGAGATAAAATCAGATGATGATGACTGTGTACAGAATGTACAGGGTGATGCTGATAATGGGGGTGAAGGTACCAGAGCCTGCCCAGACTCTTAGAACCAGGAAGTGAATAATAATGAATGCCAGAGAAGCAAGGACTCTGTTGACGATATGCCTGTTTGGGCCCAGCATATGCTGAAAGGCCTGGTCCTATACTTGCTGATGGATTTTCTGATGCTGAGCATGCCGAACCCTATGATTACTTCAGCCTCTTTTTCCCTGATGAAGCCTTTGAACAGATGGCTGAAATGACAATCAGTACGTGCTTCTGTTCTTTGACTTGCCGACAGAGCTGTCCAAAAAGTTAAGGTTTCTCAAATGGAGAGAGACGATATGAATCGTATGAAAACCTATATTGACTTACAAATAGCTATGTCATTGTGTGCTAAACCTGAGATTTAAGATTACTGGAGGCTAAAAAGTAATGTGCTCAAGACACTGGAGATTGGGCAGGTCTTGGCCCGTAATAGCTACGAACTTTTAAGCTCGTTTCTTCACTTCATAGACAATAATGACTTCATTGCTGGGGTCAGGATGGCTATGACCCTCCCTACAAAATTATGTTTCTAATAAACATTACTCCTCCTATGCTAAGCAGATAATATGCAGTATGCTAAGAGAAAACAGACCTAGTTTGTATGCATGCAATGTAAGGACAAACAAGATATCATGCTGCCTATGTGCCTGCCGGACTGTTTCACTCGCTACCATACAGTTCAAGAGGTCAGACATTAGGAAGGAAGGGGTTAATGCAGGAAAAGGAGAGACAAAACAGTGTTGGTGAGTCAGAATATGACTTTTTCATGATAATTTTGGTATACAACAACCATACACTAGCGTACCAAAGGGCGAGGCCACTGTGCCATGGCCCCCCTTCAGACCCTAAAAATGAAAAAATATGAAGAAAAACCAAGCAGTTTTAGCAAAAGCAAAGCTGTTTTTTGGCAAGTATTTGGGGTTCGCTTTGGATTTCGATTTTCCTGTGAAAAAACACTCGTCGCTCAGACCACTTGCTGGTAGAAATCTGGACTGGACTGGACTATCTGGTTAAAGTAAAACAGTTATAAAAATTTGTTATGCTCTTGAAAGTGAATAAGAGTTGCAAAGGGCAGACAAAACCTTGTAGAGAGAAGACATATAGCCGCACAAACCACTATTTTAAAAGCGATATTTGATCAATTAACTCTGCTACTTAGGCGAAATATCGACTTTCTGCAGAGTGGTTAGTGGCAGCCACGTTTTTAAAGAGAATCGTACAACTTGTACGAGAATAGAGAGCTACCCGTATCACTAGGCACTATACATGAGCATTTCTAAAACAAACAAAAAAAACGCTCTGATTTAAAAGTATATTTTGATTGTAGTTTTAGCTGAAATAAAGTAACTCTCAAAACTGCGAGACAACTTGGGACGTATTCGATCACTGAAACATTGCTGCAAATTTTTGCAACGTTGCCAGTTACAATGGCAACGGGCGAACGGTCATTTAGCGCCCTAAAGCAGATCAAAACGTACTTACGTACGAGCGTGCAAGAAAATCGGCTCAGTGGATCGGCTCTTTTGTATATAAACAACGACGTTAAACTTGATTATAGTCAAGTGATTGACGAATTTGCGAAAAGGAACCGTCGCCTCAATTTCAAATGAACTGACTTTGTTTTATGCTTGATTTTTATCTTACGATTTTATTCTTCTAATAAGTCTCGTAAAAGCATTATACTGTACTGAAAATTGCTTTCAGAATGCACGAAAATGCGTATTTTTAGATGTACTGTAATTTTGCAAAATTTTTCCGGGGCATGCCCCCGGACCACCTTGGAATGATCATGCCTTCGGCACTCTCCATAAAGTTGGTTTGTGACGTCACATAATTGTGTCGAAACTTTGGACTCCCCTCGAAAACTTTCTGCGTACGCCACTGCCATCACATAACATGCTTCTAGCATGATGATACAACTAACATTAGGAGCATAAAAATGGGATTTGTTCTCAATTCTTAGTAAAAAGAACAAAGCCGAAATACCGGAAAACACTTTATTAAAACGTTTCACTTTTACCCTAAAAGCATCATCAATTAAATAAATGGTCACCTAAGGCTAGGCTAAGACAGATACTGCTTTTAGTGTAAAAGCAAAACGTTTTAATATAATGTTTACCAGCATTTTGGGTTTCTTCTTTTCACTAACAACTAATATTGTTTAACAGTTTAACCTATGGTTTTATGCTAGTAAATTCGGTGCTGAGCTAAAACTGAAAATCGGATATTGTGGCGATGAAAGAGTTATGAATGCTTTAAAAATGTTATTGATAGCTTGCCTTACGAATGCTGCATATAAATGGTTTGTTTGTAAAACTGAATGAAACTAGAATTTATTTAAGGTTTCTAAATAGGCTAAAAATTTTTTTTGGCTTAATCTTTTAGTTCAAAACATAATTATGAAGGCAATGCAAAGTAGCAAGAAATATCATCCAGCCATCTTTTCTCCCCCTTCCTTATATCCAATATAACATAATCAGTGCGTCAAACACTCCAACCTGTTTATTTAATAAGTCGTATGTTGTTTGCAGTCGGGATGTAACGATGTGAAAGGAATGGCAGTCCACTCGATTTTGTTCTTGGCGTTGCTTTCAACTCTCCTCTCTTAATCGGATTTGTCATCCACGACTGTTTGAAGCCTTGCTAAAGCCTATGAATATTATTATATTTCATTTCTTCAATTATTATTTCTTTATTTATGGTTATATGAAATAAAAATATTATAGCAAAATAGTTTTGTGTGGTAAAATTGAAAGTAGATGGTTAGGAAAGAACTTTCAAACCCAAGCCCCAAATATGGCTTGGCCAATAAAATCCTGTTAAGATCACCTATTTAGCAGACCATATTTCATTTCGATTATAGACGCAGGCAAAAAAGGAGGGAAAAGCAAAATATCGCAAATATTTTAGAAATATTAGCAAAAATAGAAAATGAGGACTATATTTTTAGTGATATACTGTCATTGAATAAACTCTTTTTATAAAAATCATAAATTGTTATGGCTGCGCTGTTGTAGATAGCATTTTATAACAGATGACTATAACCATTTAGAAAAATATTTGTCGAGGTTAGCTAGAGAGACAAATATCATTGTATATCTAATTGGCTTTGCTACTACTCTTGATTAATGCTGCAATTCCTTAAATCAAGACAAAATTTGAGACCTAGGCTAGCGGCACTTGATATTGACATTTATTTATTACGCATTTCTAATTGCGATTTCTCTGCATATAAGACATCTTCTTAAAAAATTGTGTATGAAAAAGGGTCGCATCACATGATAGATCACATGCCAGCAAGAAGTAATATCTTGAAAAACATTTCGGTTTGATCATCGCACATATTTAGACAAAAAAATTTGAAGAAGCCATTTGAATACATCTTTGCAACGGTAGCTTGCAGTGGCGGGTATTGCGCAATAAAAATAATGAAACTACAAAACCAATTTCGTATTGTATTTGATAATATTTTGATTTACCACCCTTATCATGTAGTGGTTGACGAGGTGATTCAACCGCCGGGAATGCTGGTTCGATTCCTAGGTCTTCAAATCTGCGACAGTGGCTCCTCACAGCTGCGACAGTTCCACAAAGTGGTTGTTTAGCCGGGTGCGAAGTGGTTAATTTGTGACACTGCAAGGGTACTGAAAGCAAGTCGAAAGCAAAGTTCCATTTGATAATTTAATATTTCATTTTCTTGTGTCAAGAGAAAACGTTACCGCTGAACGAGAATAGCGAAGGTAATTTCGTCGCCACATATTTGGACCGCAATTAAAATTTCGATACGTTTACGCTTTCTCCAGCTTTTAATCTCTAATATTGACACTTAAAACATCGTTATGCTTGCGTTAATTCAACCAATTGGAATATATAAAAATATTGGCCCGAGCAAGAATTTAAAAATTATTAAAGGACGATAAGTCATTAGAACGCATATAGTAATAGACGCACAGTATGTCAATTAACGTTAGGAATGAAATTAAATACTATATGAATACCTTAGGCCGAGTCAGTAAGCTTACTGATGGCCGTAAACTTTAATAACAGAAGCTGGTACGACACAAACAGAGAATTTTAACGTCTCCTGATACCTTGCCCACGCCTATTCGGCCCTATTTCAACTTTCTATTTAGTTTTATTTTTGTCTCTCTTTTCTTTAAATTAAATCTATCTAAAAGCTATTAGCAAACACCATTTCCCTGCTAAATAAGAAAGCACAAGTCAAAAACATGTTTTTCAACTAATTTATCACCTGCTACTGTTTTAAAAATATGTCTAACTTATAAAGCACAATACTTTTTTGTACTTTTGTCCTGCTGTCTATGTGTGCGTGGGTAAACTTCGACTGATTGCGGGGTGAGCAATCATTAAACTGGGTGCGATTGATCACTATCTGGTGTTGAGTGTCATCAAGGGTTCGGAAACGACAAGATGAAGTCAAAATTGAAAGTAGGTTGTAAAATTTTTTATTACTTGGCGAATGAAAAGAATTTTAAGCTAAAGCAAAGTCCAGCACTCTACTGATTGACTTGGAAAAGCTGCACTATTTTGGGAAGAAAATAACACTCCGATCAGCGTTTGTTAGTAAATTTTTTTTTCTCATATCATATTGGGCATAAAAGTATCAATAAAAGCTTATTGTAAAACATTAAAAAGAAACTTAAAAAATTGCCACAATTTACTTTACGTTACAACCACAGAAGACAATTGCGTTTTTAGGGTACATTTTTCTGCTAAATTACATTGACTCTATTCATCTTTGTCTTTGCAGCATCACAATATGTTTTGATTGGTCGCGATAAAGCATTTGCTTTTTAGTCTTCCAATTAAGAGACGAAAGTATCAACGAAAGAGTTGGGCCATATTCAAAAGAATTGTTTTTCATACTACATCCGCAAATTAAAGCCATTAAACACTTTTGTTCTTGAGAGGAAAGCGTTTTTATTGTAACTATACGGCAATTGAAGCAAAAACCCAAGAAGGTCGAAACCGGTCGCGGGTTATTGACATGATGTAATAGATTGCTTTATGGTACCGTATGATGCTGGTGATCATTTTTGAGCAAATTTTTCTATTATATAAAAACCAAAGCATTAACAAAAAAATGAAAACAATTTTTCAATTGTTTTTTGACCATTTTAGTGACATGTTTCTTTTGTGTTGCAAGGTTGGTCAAAAAACATAAGTCACAAAGCGTGAGATTTTTCACAAACAGAACAAACTGCTCTATTGTCAAATGCCATTTGATGCATGTCATTAACATTTTGTACATACCAATAAAAAATATTTAATATGTTGAAGCAATTAACATTTTTGTTAGGAGATGCAGGTTCACTGAGAGCAGCTGGGGCCCGATCTTGTTAAGAAACGATTGCGCATCCTCACCATGACGAATTGCTTGGACTCTTTTCAACGTTGTCTTTATTGCATGACAATGTTTTTTAATGCATCACCATAAAGCGTCAGTTAGTAAGTATTTCAATTGATATAGGAAGGTATCAATGAAAGAGTTATGCTATGATATAAATCATTGCTTTTTTTAACTGCTCCCGAAAATAAAAGTAATGACACATTTCTTTGTTACGTCTTCCAACCCAAACCTCAACACGCCTATAGACTGAAATCGCAGCCGCCACGCTTTCAAGGCTCTCGTCCGAACTTTAGGCTAGCAGCAATTGTACTCACTGCTATAAAGTGGTCAACCCCATCTACTTTTCAATTTAACGCTTTCTGTTCGAAAATTTGAGGATAGCCATGGCTCTTCTCTCCTTTCCTGGCTGAAACGATGCCGAAGCTATGGAAAATAATTCTATTACTTATAACTTAGTTTTGTAATAGCATAGCAATTATTATTTTGACCCATACCCACAACTGTTACCTTTCCCCCCGAATTTAATTACAGAAATGGATAATTTTTTCGTAGTAATTGTGATAGTTGTTTGTGAGAAGAAAAGTGTTTGTTTAAGAGTAGGGGCTTGATATTAGTAGTATAATAAATGAAATCTGTTTTAGGATAAATATAAATAGAACAGCAGTCCGTGTAAAATGCAAAGCAACCAAAAGACATTTTTTTCACAAAAATGCTATAGGCCTACAGAGAACATGAGTGCTATATATTTTGGGAAAACCATGGCTTTTTTCACTCTGTGCCGGCACCAGGAGAAGCATAGTTGCAGTCAGTGACTTGAGTTCTCAAATATAATTTCAATAGAAATCGCATAAAGTTGGCAAATAGCTCATTTCTGTAATCCTAAAATAATTACTATTTATCAGGTACTCTCCCACCTATAGCTTGGTGCTCTGTACATATTAAAAGCAGCGGATAAATGTATATGAAACGATAAAATGTGTGTAAGACCAGTCGTGATTGAAGTGTAGAATGATCCGAATTAATATTACAGAAACTTTGCCTCTGCATTTATGTCACCATTTGTTTCTCCCTCCACAAGTGTTTTTGCATAAAGCCGGCGCATCCTGGAGGGCCAATATTTTTTTTAACTTGTTATCATTAACAGGTATCCCTGCCAAAACACTCGGACAGAGACAGCCACTATGAAACAAATAAACCATCTAGTATTACCTACATTTAAACAAACCGTGCAAAACATACTAAAAACAAATTAGTCTAGGCAGCAAAAATAATGGCCACCATTACTTATTGTTTTTGTTTATAAGATTACGAATCAAGTTGCTGATGAATTTCTATCATGTCTTAACTGATTATGCTCTTGTTTGGTTTGAATCTGCATTATCAAAAATGCAAAAACTGTGAAACTGCTATTGGTTTTTTCTTCTCTTCCAAGCAAAAGTGAAAGAACTGATGCTCTAACTTTAGCAGAAATGCTATGATGATCAAAATGAAATAGACTTCACTTACGGTGACAGATTATTGTTATATTTTAATTCAGAGGGTAAAAATTGGGGGCTGCAGTCCCAACAGCTCCATAAACAAGCCGTTCCTGGTCACTTACTAATGACATTAGTAAAAAATGCATTTGCCAGTTTCTTCAACGTGACTTAGAACTCCCCAAACTTGCTTGCATCTGATTTGAGACTAAATATCAAAGCTGCAAAAAATATGGTTTCAACAAACAACACCGCTTTCCTGCGTACGCTGATAGTGATGGTGTATTAAAAAACAAACTTTTATAGTTTTTAATCTAATCTTGTAACACGTATTCATCACTAGCATCAGCCATTGATGGACAATCTTCGGTCTGCAAGATATTATTAAGAAAATAATTCAATCTTTTCGTAATGAAAATATTTATTTTACGTTCTTTTCTCGTACGCTGACCTCTTTCAATACAATCGATTTAGAAATGACATATCTTGTAATAGTTTATTATATCTGTTGTTTTGTCAAAGCATTTATTGTTTAAGAAAGCGTTAACTGCTTGTCTTGAAAACTGATTTTAACAAAAGTTATTTTTAGCTAACTCCATCAATAGCGACATTTACATTCTACTTTTTCTTTCTTGCCTCGTAAAAATTTGAATTGTATAGTGTTTACACATTTACACTTTTCTGAGAAATCACTAAAATCGATTGTATTTTCCTTTCTGTAGAATCTTTCATTGCACACCAATGCCTCCCAAATTTTGTTTTTCCGCTAATATTTGATCTCGTGGGCACCTCATTAAATGATGATATTTTCTAAGGATGTTCTTGCTTTGATTCATCACTTGAACGAATTCCTGAATGCACAATGGTGCATGTGCACCATATGGCTTTATCTAAGCTATAACAATGGTAATACGGAGCAGTTTTTTAGCTGATATAAACAAACAGAATTCCAACAGTAAGCAATTAAGCATACCGTCAGCGTAATGGCTATGTCAAATCTCAAAGAGTCATCATTTATCTCGTGCTCTCCTCCACAATTAATCTTAAAACCAGTCACAATCTAGTCAACATAGAGTTTTAAATCAATATTTTTCAAAAACACAGTTTGCATTGTCATTAAAACAAATGTGTAGGTGTAAAGTTAGAAGAAAATTTTTACTTTTTGTAGGCCGCGAATCAAATCTTATAATTATATGATATCCATCCGGCTAATTCCATAGAAATTTTGTTTTATTACCTCTTGATTTAAAATGTTTGTTCACATCTGTCCAAACGTTTATGTATTTTTTATAGTCATCTTTGTTATAGGCTACTTTGTTTGCAATCTTTTTGTGTTTGATTACATTGTGTTCTCTCAGAGCAATTTATAGCACAAGTGCAAACGTTTCCACCTACAAATCATTTGGCGGTTATTTTGAATTTAAAGAAAGATAAAAATATCTACAGTAAATAGGGAAGTGAAAGAAAGCTAAAGCAAACACATAATAGATCAAAATTTTTCAAATAGATCTGTAAAACAGTTAAATTAGGAGTAGTTGCTATAAAGGAAACACAAAAACTGTGAAATGATGGTGTTATTATACCCATCTTAACATCATGACACATGCGTCAATAGAAGCATCTAATGCTACAGCATAAATTGCAAGAATAACAAAACTAACCACTGCAAAGAATTGCAAACAACGTATAGATAGTTATCTATTAAAGTCACGTGAGATATAAAGTGATTGAATCAGTTTTTTCAACATTTATCAGTTGTTTTTTTTAATCAACATTGTTTTGCGTTAAATTTAGCGACAGGGCCATTAATTTAATAATTTGAACCCAAAATCAAATATTGGAAAAGGAAAATTTATTTTCTGCTTTTTACCGAAGTAAAGTTTGTTTCAGAACCATTGAGAAAACGTTTCGGACCAGAAACCAAATTGAGAGAGTAGGCATTACTTTTGTTTATAAACCTCTCAGGATTCTGAACTATTTGAGGATTAGATCTAATTTTATAAATTGTGAGAAAATCTCAGAAGATGACTGTCTATATTTTCAAAAACAGAAAATCTGGCAATGGCCGTAATATATTTATCGAAAGACTTTTAGAGATATTATTTTGAGTCAAAAAGCAATCTTAAAATCTGGGATTCCAAAACTATTCCCCGAGCCCGTAATTCTAATCCAGCAGGCTACATCTTAAAACCTTTGTCGAGGTAACAGGTGCCTTTGAAATTATACCCGCAATCCTCCTTTGTGAGAAAGATAAAACAAAAACACTGAGAAACAAATCTCTTTAAAACTAAGCCTAAATTCAAATAATCTAGGACAAACGTCCATTTTTTTAGGAAAATAACACTTTAAATTGAAACTACATATTGGCGCTCAAAAACAAATTCATGTCAAAGCATAGACGTATTTGTCTACCAGTTACAAATTGACAATGGTCAAAACATTTACTTTTGTTTTAGAGAAGCAGTCACTTTGAAATAACGTTTTTTAATCTTGTGCCTGTAAGTAATGTCTAGTTTAAAAGCTCTTCTTACAAAGAAGAGAAAGCTTGTATAAGGATCACTTATTGTCAAAGTCAGCAAGTTGGTCGAAAGGGTTCTTTGGAAAGGCAACTGACGATGATTTCCTCAGCTGGGTGGAATCTAACAAGCAGTCTGCTTATTGCTAACCGTGACGAGAAATTTACACGGAATATTTAAATTCGTAAACTGCGAAGCACATATCGCCAACTTTTATATGATTGAATCCACTGCCAAAGGGCGCAGAAGTGTGGTGTTTGAAGCGCCGCTTCGCACTAGATAGATCTGGGTTCAATTATCTCGTCAAGTCATTGCAACAACTACAGCTTGATGCTCAGTGCGGAAGAAATAATATGGAGAACAACTTCAAGTTCTCTTGTTGTGTCCTTGAAAAAGGCATTAAATAGTTCTCTTATATTTCAACGTTTCAGACAGATAGTAGGGTTAAGCAGCTAACCTACCGCAGTGGTCTAGTTTAACTAGAGACTTGCAAATAAAGCTTAAACTCATAAGCTTCAATAAAGAGTTCCATTGTCGTTGTGCTGCGATTCAGCACGATAAATACGCAATAGATAAAAACCTACGCATTAATTTATAGAGAGGGAAACAGATAAAAGAGTGGCTATGCAGATAAGAGTCAAAGCCTATCTCTTATTGATAAAAACTGTAGTCTTATCCTTTGGATATCGCACTTTTGCAAGATACTGTAAATACTGTTTATTTAGCTCATTATATGACGTAAATTTGTATTCTCTGTCATTGCTGTAGTTACAACAACAAGCTATTTAAAATAATGTTTCCATTTGTATTATTGTGGGGCAGCTTTTCGCTGTTTTGTTTTTGTTTTTCCTGATCAAAGTATTAAATAAATTAATATTGAGCGGAGAAACAAGATATGAGCAAATTACTGACAGGCCAGTCCGACTTTGGATCACCCATTTATTGAATCAGAATCCCTGCTGCTTGCCTGGCTGATTGTTCCTTAAACAAGTGTTGGCATACTCGCACCATAGTAGGATTTAAACCCAATAATAATTTTATTGTTGAATCCCGATGGCACTGACTTAATTGTCATATTATTTATTGCACATATTTGGGAAAAGTTAGCTTCAATTGCTATAACCCTTAGATTACCTTGGATTGCTATATTTTCATATTATGTGCGTCTATTTTTCCGTAATCGTTTACAAACAAAATCTAACTCCATAAGTTGAGCCAGATACGCAACCATGATATTTGTACAAAGGGAGAAGAAGTAGGTGTGCTAACCAAGCCTTAGCGTTTTACGGAGCAAAGTTATTGCTTTTTCTTGTGGCAAACTATTGATGGTCTCCAAGCAAGGTCTTAAAATTTTTATGATGCCAAGTGATAGTATGGTTTTGACTGGATTAAATGAGTGGTCGTAAGATCATTTTGACCATAAAACTAGTGCTTTATCCCACGAAAAAATGATGTAAAGTTATTTGTTTCTCCAGAACATTATACACTTTTAATTTACCTTAAAGTTAGGTAAAAGGAGGTCTCTTCTATTTTTTTTTGTCAGTCACCCGAGAACAGAAAAACAAAAATATATTCTCTATCTTGGTTTTACACTCCAAAAAGTTATACCAAGGGTTCTTCCTGTTTTTGCTAGGCTTTTTATTCACACAAAAAAGAATAAAGAGCATTCAGGTTTTACCCGTCCTCGCTCCCTTAATTTCTGCGCAGCGCTCCTCAGACAACCAATGTCATAATTTCGTCATGGAATTCTATCGTTCAATTTTTGTTTACACTCAAACATTGGTAGTGTTTTAATTATTTCGAAAAATCACCTTACACACATAATATAGGCAAAGCTGAGCAATTAACATCAATTTTGCCAATGCGACCAAGAAATGGCCAGAAATGTTATTGCATTGTTATCATTATTGATTATTTTTCAAACTTCTTTGGCACAAGCTATTCTTTACAGGTATGTAATCTATATTTAATGATTTACGTAATGCCTATAAATATTCATCTTGAACTCAATTCTATTTCAAACAAAATAGAAAATTATGAACCTCATTTAAATAAAATTTGCCGCATTTAGTCGCATTAAATTATTTAATTGGTTTTACCACTGCAATGAACACCTTCCTGTCGAAAATATCCACCTCTGCTGTGCAATTTCTTTGAGCATAACACAGCAATAAGCAGCAATTGCATTTTTCAATTTGTACGCCACGTAAACCTTTACTAATATCAGAATTACATTTTTAGTATCTACAGCATTTACCTGAGAAAAAAAGTGTAAAAGTTTGCGTTGCTGGCAGATCTATGGTTTTTTGATGCTTTTGGTTATAAAAGAACCGACTTGACCTCAGTGTCAGTATTCAGTGGAGTGGATGTTTTGGATGCTTGTATCTAAAAAATCAATTCCGTTCCTGGAATAGATACAGTGTTGAGTAATGATTTTGAATTATTCAAAAGAATCGCTTTAGTTGAAAGCGAATTTGGAAATTCAACAAAAAACCCGCAAGGATAGATTTGGCAGGTACAAGAAAGCGAATAGGGGTGATAAAGCCTTTCTATGCAATGCAATTCTGCCAGAACAGCCGAGCGAAATGTTCTTTGGAAGCATGTCACAAAATGCGCTTAAACACATCTATTATGCAAAGCGCAATTCTGCCTGTGTGTCTTTTTAAACTCGGAAACTACTAGAGGTAAAAACATCAAACTTGGCAAGTTGATCACTACATCGGGGTGAGCGTCATAAGGGTTTACGACGTCATCATGGCGTCAAGAATAACGGTAATTTTTTTGACTTGCATTTCTTGGCAGAGAAAAACGACATTTTACTTAAACGAAATCTAGCCCCCAACTTACAAAAAATTTCTCACTTTGGAATTTAAAATGACATCACAGCTCACGCTTGATTGTGCAATTTGTTTTCTGTGATTTCTCAAAAAACTACTAACAGTAAATACTCGATTAAAAGCATTTTTGGAAAATATCAACAAGATGCTTTCGATAAAAAAAGATTGTACAACAATTTAAGCTGAATTAAGAACTCAAAAGCAAATTCTTTTTTTTTTAAGCATTCTATAAGCTTTTCCTCGTATTTTTCTGCAAACTTCAAATCTGCTCTACGATGTCATAATGTGTCTGGCACAATTTAAGTAAAAAAACTAAAAAACCAACTGGCAACCAGCTTTTTGTATTGCTTTAATTAAGATTTAATTCAAAAGTAAGCAACTAAAATGCTGCAAGTTGAAATAAAAGGATCCATTACAGCATTAAAATAACGTTTGATCAAAAAAACAGGTTTTAGTAGTGCTATGTTAAGTTACAATACTTTTTGTATCGTCATGTCGCAATTCTGACTGATCTTAATCTCATAAACATATTAATCAATTGCTGCAAAGTTAAACAAATTGACAATTTTTCACGGTAAATCTTACAGGAATCACATCAACTCTCGGGATCTTTACTACAAAAGCTGGTCCATGGTATTTATTCTTAAACCATAACCTATCGTAATAATTTAACTGTAGTGCTTAACATAGAGTTAGTTTACCCTTCCTTTAGTTGCCATTATACCAGGACCCAGAAATATGCGCGCATTCAGATATTTTAGGTCATACAAATAGGTTCACCATTACAGAAGCCATTAATAGTATTCCACATATTCAACATCTCATTTCAAAAATTACATGACGCTGCAAATACTTCGGTGCCCCTCCTCCAACATCTTTACATACATGCTTCCATGCAGGTGCTGAAATAAACGGATGAAAATGTATAAATTATTGGCTGTTTCATTGTGAAGAAGTCCACTCCTTATGTACATGCTGGAAACAGTGCACGCAAGACGTTGCTGGGGACTTCAAAAAGCATTGGAAAAATATAGGGACTACGCGCAACCCCCTGATGTTTTTCTTCACGATTCCTATCTAGAACACGGTACTTCTGATTTTGAAACGAGAATTGACTATGTCAAAAAACTGCTTTTTAGCAGTGTTCTCAAAACTACAAAGTGGGTAAAGCTGGCCCAGACGTGGGAGTGCTTTACTTTGGTTTAATTTCTTGTCTCCCTATCTGCGTTTATGCCAGGAACATGTAACATGCCCGCAGCCAGAGGCTTAAAGTCGTACAAGCAGGCATACAGTTACGAAAAAGTCGTTGATAGTGGACCATTTAACGGGTTATTTCCAAAAATATATACAGTCGCTTTGGCGTTTTCCACCTCCACCACAACTTTGAAACTTATGCGTATACTTCCAGGCATTTTATAAAATGAATGAAAAAAACTTTTCAAATCTTTGGCTGTTTCAATTAAAAGAAAGTCCAGTTCTTAAGTACGCTTACGCTGACAACAGGGCAAGCAATACGTAGCCAGGGATTCCAGGGATTGAGCAAAGTCAATCGAATGATCAAGTAATGTTATCACATAGGTGAGCAATATCTTATTTGGGGAAATGGGTGGGCAAAAAATCAAGGGAGCCAAACTTTTTAAAAATGGTAGTTTGGCCAATTTCCTAATCTGGTCAATTTCGGTGATCTGATATAACTTCAAAACGTATTTGTGCAGTGGATTATCATCTCCATGGGTGAGTGTCATAAAGGGATTTCTGATATCACCATCACGTCGCAATGGAAATTTTTTTATAATTTCGCATCTCTAGACGCAGAAAACGAATTTTGTGCTTAAAAGAGCCAGCATCCAGTTCACCAGTGTAACCGATTTTTTTAACTCAGCGTGGGCCAAGCGTTGAATCTATCACACGCCCAGTCGAAACTTTCAGCCAACATGTCTCAAGTTCGCATCTTTTTTTTTGTGGCAGTTCTGTCAGTTGTACGCGTCTATGCAACTCCTTTATTCCAAACAAACGAGACAGTCACACTGGGGACACAGAGCGTACTCGAAAACGGTTTCTGTCAACGCAAAAAATACCCTAAAGAACAAATTAATCGTGAAAAGCTTTAACTTGACTACAAAAATAATACTGATTTAATTATTTACTTAACTATTTAAGCTTTTAAAGAACTAGACCCCAGCAGTAGAGACGACACATATTTTCATAGATTCTGTCAAGGGCTACGAGCACATTTTCTACAAGCCAAAAGGTGGAAATTGCCTTTAGCTCACTGGCAATTCAAAGCAGTAACTAACACAATGCCAGAAAACAAGTATTATCGCAGGGGTCTGGATGCAGCCTGAAGCTTAAGCAGGCTAGATAAGTGCCAAAATGAATTTAGTCACTTCCCATTGTTAATAGAGCAAAGCAAGAGGCTTAGACTTTAAAACTCACACGTAGCAGCACAATAAAATGCGTGAACAATATTTAACAATCAGATTTCAATAACTTCCTTTTTTGTTGTTTAAAATAACATCATAATTGACGATTGATTGTAAAAGTTGTTTTTGTTATTTCTTCAAAAAATACTGACCGTACGAACGCGGTTGAAACCTTCATTGAGAGATGAAATAATAGGCTGCATGTAAAATGAGGCCAGCTTTTATCAAGAAGTATGGAGTGGTTTAAGAAAATCAACTTACTTATTATTTTACTCCTCGCTTAATATTACAAGAAAATTATCTTTCTACCTCCATTGTTTCACTTTGTGCGGAATAATCAGTTGTAAGAGTCTCAATCTTAAATGCATTTTCAATTCAGCGGGAGAGCCACGCTGTGGCATAAAAAAATTATTGAGTATTGTTAGTTTGATTGTATTTTTACTGACTGACCTGGATTGCTACTTTGCTAAATATTAGGTTTTTGACTCTGTAACTGTTTTTTCGGGATGTAATTTAGATAGTCCGATACACTTACTAATAGCACATCCCTCGGAAGATCAGGACAAGGACATCATTTATGCTAATGATTTGTTTGTGTCAGTACTGCTTGTTATTTTCACGAGCGGGGTTTCACCAACTTGTAGAATATGCTTATCACTAAATAATTGATTTCTGTTGTCAAAAATAAAAGCCATTGCGGTGCTCATTCCCCACTTTGTGTTTGTTTGTCGACACTTATTTGAAGGAACAAATAGAATTTGTGAAATGATGGAGAGTATCTAAGACCTCTTTCAATTCAAAGCAATTGTACTACGATCGAGATTGAAGAGGCATAGGAGCAATGATCCCATTAGTACCAATTTATCGATTATGGTCTTAGAAGCATGTACAGCCGGCTAAACCGATGATACTAACCAAAGATAACTCACTGATAACTCCACCGGTGAGGCCGGCGGAGCCGGCTTGTACTTCCTAGAAACATTCCGTAAAATAAGCTTCCTAAATCCTTAAAACGACTTCTTAAAGTTTAGAAAGAAAAATTGTTAATGGATTAGGCTCCTTTTTCCATGCAAAATCTTTGTCGGCGTCAATGCAGGCAGACAGACAATATTTTGTCAAGTTATAGGACGACAAAACGACAAATATATAACAAAACATTTTATTCATTTTGACAAAAAAGATGAGCTTATTTTGAAAAAAATGGCTCAATACGTTAATTCTTGAAACGTGTAATGATTTTGTTGAGCTAAAGATTGATATTTTTTGAAAACCTAAAACCAGAGTTTTATATTTTCGCTTGCCAGCTCTGCCGGCGTCGCCAATCAAGGCTTACAGTCAGCTATGTTAATGCAGTCTGGTGCACTGGCTTTACTCGCATAAAGTTTCTGAGAACTGTTGGTAAAAAAGAGGGTATCGCACTATACCCTAATTTCAATAATAATACTTTGAATTAAGACTGGTCTTACTCTTTAAACTCTTTATCATTTTACAAACTCTATTCCTTCCTTCATTAGGTGTCGGGACACAAAGTCAAAGTTGGGGATGGCCCCAGTAATGGTTTTCATTTTACTCATAAAAAAGTAGGTTATATTTTGGCCGACTTATTTAAACCATTTCAAAAATGTTTAGCGACTATAAGCTTCACGAAATACACGTTCTGATTTGATACTTAGCCACATCCATAATAACCTTTCGTTAATAGAAACAGTAATTAGTTCTTTTCATTAATTAGTAACAAATAGCCATGGCACAGAACAATATAAAGCGTGATTGAGAGTACCCAATCATCCTTATTGACAGTATCCAATAATAATCCTTATTGAGAGTATTCAATAATCCAACAATACACATTAAACTGATAACCCTTTGAAAGCCGAGAAAAACTTTTCTGGTTTTATTTATCTTCAAAAATGCTCCTATTTGACTTAAGGTAATTTGTGGTGGGTCCCAGTCATTACTTGAACGGGCATTTTTAGTCATATTTACGCATTTACGTTTTTCTGGGTTATCACAAAATACCGTTTGAAAAGAATTCTGAATTTTTTTGGAGTTTTTTCCTGCCCCTCTTTAGAAATGTTTTTCTGCACTGCTCATTCACTATTCTGCAATCATTTCTCACAAGTTTCTTGGTGGCGCCAAGCAAATTCTAGGCCTATCGTTAAATCAACAGCTTCATTCTGCAACAAACCAAATCTTGTCGCTTCCGAATATTCACAGGCGTTTTCAAACATCTTATACAAAACGCCTGATTTTGCAAACGGTACTTCTCTATATTTGGCTGCGATATGATTGGTCTTGGCGAAGCAATAATGGTTTCGTTGCAATGAGATTTTGATTTGGCAACTCAATCATGTTACTTTGCAG
Organism: Trididemnum clinides; assembly: GCA_963675345.1. Classification (NCBI taxonomy): domain Eukaryota; kingdom Metazoa; phylum Chordata; class Ascidiacea; order Aplousobranchia; family Didemnidae; genus Trididemnum; species Trididemnum clinides. The sequence continues at coordinate 17,251,490 of OY776302.1, forward strand.
TGTTGTATGTCTTAGCAAAGCGATAATGGCTTGGCTGCAGTAGGAAATGTCTTGGCAACGCTATGATATTTTCGTTGCAGTATGATGTGTCTTTACAAAGGAATTGTGTTTGCGGTGCAGTATGATATGACTAAGAAAAGGAATAAAGTTTTTACAATTAAATGACATGCTTTTGAAGGGAAATATTGTTTTCGCTGTAACATGATACGTTTGGCAAAGGAAATATGTTTTTGTAGCAAAACAATGTGTCTTGGCATAGAAAGAGTGTTTTGAACAGACGATTGGTGACACAAAATTTAAAAAGACTCTGAACAAAGATTTAGAACACGGATTTATTGCATTCTTTTCAGTGAAGAGAAAAATTGAAAGGCTTTCCTCAGACTTTTATTTGTAGTTATAGCCAGAATGAAGAAAGCAAGAGAAGCGTCGCTATTTATACTCGGGTGGGACAATCAAAGTTCTTTAGTTTCGCTAGCACACAAATATTCTACCTGCAATTCATTGAGATGCAATACCTTCTCATTAACAAAGCACTGTCGTATATGAAAATGCATGTGCAACTGTGATTGCCAATTTGTTATGTCCTGCATCCCAAAAACTGCAGAGCAGATTCAACCAGTATATACTCAAATTAATCAAACGTGGTATGAAAAAACAAGTGCCTATTCAAAATGGCAAGATTACGTTCCCCCTTCACAGTAACTACACAGCATTTTTCCAAAAATCAGGACTGTTCCATCACCTACTATGACAGTCAACTCTCGGTGTTGGAAACAGCTAGATTGTTCTTTCATAGAGTAACTCTCAAAGCAACTTGTATCAAAAACAAAGAGCTTTTGTCAAGCCGCCAAAATAAATTTTTCTACGTACTACAATAGATCCACTTGCATCTTGGATTTGGAGGCTGGTGTAACGATAAAATTTAGCAGCCTCTAGGGCACTCATAGCGACCCTTCTCTTGTCTGCTTCATTCTGGCGGTAACTTGAAGAAATCAGACAAAAACAGTCCAGCTTTATCTTATCACTTGAAAGAGTATAATCAATCCGCTCTTTAAATTTATATTCATAGCTGTTTTAGAATAATGTTTTCTAGTAGGTTTCATATTTTCACCTGTTTTGAAATTGAAAATGCTCGAAGTCACATCAGATTCGATTTTAGTCACAAACAAAAAAACTCAATTTTATTCCAATTGAACATTGTTTAGAAGGTGTCCGTCCCATCCCCCAAAATTTGAAATCATCTCATACAAAAATCTTTTGTGTGGCATGTTTTTACAACAGATGCTCATGGCCAGTTGTTCTTGGTGTAAAATTGTTCAGAATGATCAACTTCGTATCTGCTTTGCAGACGTCATACCGCTCTACGTGCAACAGAAAACGAGTTATTTGAAAAATGCCATTTTTAAGCATATTTTTTGATGTAGATGATCGAAAAAATGCCAGCTTCCACAAACTCGTGATTTGTTGATTGACTGTGACGTTATAATCCTTGGGTGGGTTCAAAATTGTGTTGCAGTATTGCTTTTTGTTTAAAATTTTGGTAAATAGGAACTCTGTTTAAACCACACTTTTGCAAAAATCTGCAGAAGCAAATTAGAGGAAGCGTAGCCAGAAGCAAATTTGAAGAAGGCAAAAAATATAATTCTCGGTCTTGGTGTTCTTCCAACGTGTTTGATGACATTATATTTTTTAAAATGGACGTCTTCTAGCCGTTTTATCTGAAAACACTTTCGTTTCTTGATTCAAAAAATTCTTGAGAGCCATTGACCCAGTGACCTCCTTAGCTTCGCTCATAAAAACTGTTACCGTAGTTTTGCTTTTCCCATAAGAAGTACTTAATCAGATGTTAATAAAACTATGAAACATTGCAAAAGTCTTCCAAGAAATATACTTACCAGTAACTTTCGAGAATTACATTACCGAATACCACAACAATGCTATTATCATTACCTAACTGTAAACAATCTGCTTCTTTAATTTCTATTTCGCTTTTATCCAAAAATGATAATCTATTTTTTCTCTCCTTGCTGTGCTCGATGAAGTGTCAAAGCTGAATCCAGACCATGTTAAAATTTGGTAAGTTTTTTGTATGAACGTATGTTGTTTGTCAGTTACTGAACCACTGATCTAGCACTTGGATGCTATTCTTTTGTTGATACACAGTTTTCCTCCAGTGATTGCTATAAGAACAAAACTTGATTTTCTGTTTTTATCTGCTCCAAGATCGTCATGCAATTGCCTTGAATTGTGATTTGTTATTCTCTTGGTCTTATTTTGTTATTTATAAGATTACTTACGTAATCAGATTTAAGCGTGGAAAAAGAGCGCGCTGGAGAATCCGGTTGCAGCTGCGCAGCCTGATGGTCTAATTTGCTTTTGATCTTTGCTGCAAAGTATTTACCAAAGAAAGCAAAGCGTTATGCAAGGTACATCTTTCAGTCGCATTTACGATCTTAAACAAAATTTAACTCTTCTAGTGGAGTTTGGTTTTTCCAATTGCATGAACTGGACAGTTTTCCTTAATAAAACTTAATATCAAAAGGATTTGGACATTTGCACGTTGAAACTTCAAATCACTGCTTTAGCAGAGGTTTAAATATGTTAATCACTAATCCAGTTTTTAGCATTTTTTGGCTCGTTCAAATTTGTCATTAATTTGAGCAAATTTAATCAGAACCACAACTTCGCTTGAATCTGGAAGAATAACTGTGTTCCAATCACCTGCTAAATTACTTTTGAGCTGCTGTTTCACATCCACGAAACCTGGCAATTTCTAGCACATTTCATATCTTTTTCGCTTTAGAAATTTTTCAACTAACAATAATGATGACTGATCGAATCTCAATCACAAAGCAATATAATTTATGGAAGGTATTTGTATCATAGGTTCACTGATGTTTAATATGATTGCGAGCATGATTGATAATAGGTAGCTATAGGGGCTTTAACATCTCCACTCTAAACAAAAAAGAAGCAATAATTAGCGAAAGATATATTTTGAACATTTTATGTTAAACTTGAACATTTTCGGCTAATCATCATGGCTATCATCAAACCATCAAAATAACCTGCTAACACTTCAAATAACAAATTAGAAATGAGTAAGTGGATAAATGTTATTTTAATTCTCTGATGAGGCGCCGAGTCGATGTGCCAAGACGTTTAGATTTGAAACAAAAAATATTCAGCAGACAACGTCTTCTGGCCATACGCTCAGCTAAGGAGGCCATGTTTCCAAGAATTTTTTGAATTTTAATCAAAGAAAAAGGTGTTTTTAAACAACACGGCTAGAAGACGTCCATTTTAAAAAATATAATGCCATCCGACAATCTTGAGACACACCAAGTTATTTACTTGTGTATGAACAAAAAAATATTTAAGGTTTTTCTGCACACCTTGGTTTTTGGCTGCGCTAACGATGCAGATTTTTGCAAAAGTGTGGTTTAAACAGAGTTCCTATTTACCAAAATTTTAAACAAAAAGCAATTTTGCAACACAATTTTGAAGCCACCCAAAGATTATAACGTCACAGTCAATCAACAAATCACGAGTTTGTGGAAGCTGGCATTTTTTCGATCATCTACATCAAAAAATATGTTTAAAAATGGCATTTTTCAAATAACTCGTTTTCTGTTGCACGTAGAGCGGTATGACGTCTGCAAAGCAGATACGAAGTTGATCATTCTGAACAATTTTACACCAAGAACAACTGGCCATGAGCATCTGTTGTAAAAACATGCCACACAAAAGATTTTTGTATGAGATGATTTCAAATTTTGGGGGATGGGACACCTTCTAAACAATATTCAATTGGAATAAAATTGAGTTTTTTTGTTTGTGACTAAAATCGAATCTGATGCGAGTTCAAGTATTTTCAATTTCAAAACAGGTGAAAATATGAAACGTATTAAGGTTTTTTGTTTCAGTTTCATATGTGTTGGTGATAGAAATAATGATTGTATTTCAGCACAATAGGTTCTAATCACTACTAATTTTTTTCATTTATCACGTACTTTGCAGTAGACGTCTTGTAAAAGATCACATGAAGCATATAGGTGAAGTCGGTTTAGGTGGAATGATTTCAGTTTCGATGCAAAGTAGCCCAACCGCACCAAATGCGATGTACTTCTCCAATTCTATCTAGAGTGCCTGGGGTCGCACGGTACAGCTTTAATGCTAACGCAGTTACCGCGTGGTTATTCACACTAAATAAGATATCTTACAGCCTGCCTATTTGTAGTTCTTGGAGTACAAAAGCTTTAGCCCTTCAGTACTTCAAATCTTTATCAAACTGAAAATATATTTTTTCATACACAGTTACGTAAATTTCCTCTAAACCAAAATATAATCTGAAATACGCCGATAGTGGTCACTTAGAGTCTACTTCGAGGTGTGCACACGTCAGTTTATTTCCTTATTGAATCATACTAATGACCAAAAAAGTGATATTCACAAACTCTTTCTTTACGCTCAACATTTTAACACGCATTTACTCATGCGTTGGAACGGGTTCTTAATTTGCAAGTATTTGTCGAAATGGTTAACATCGATTGCTACATTATCTGACCTGTATGTCACGTAACGATGGAGGTATCCCATCTAATGCCTAATCAAAAGACTCAGCCAGAACACTTTCTGGGTTATCCTTTTAGTTTTTCTTTTGCATCGAGTCTTTCGCAAGGAAGCACAGAATATAAATTTTTGGTGCGATTTGACTCCAAATACGCAGACTGCAAAGCGGACGCTCCAAAACTACACAGCCAGTGCTGAGGCGTAGTGATTATGGCAACCTACATTAAATACCATCGCAGATGACAAGGTTTTAAAGCTGTGGTTTTATGATATTACATCACCCTTTTTATCTCTGTAATATCATGTCATATGTTGTGTTGCTAGGGCAATTTTTGAGTGGTTTTTGGTCTATTTCTAGGAAATACTTTTTACCTAATGATATTTTAAAAAAATCAATATCACATATTTGGCAGGGTGTAACCTCTGTAATATACAACGCCATTGGCACTTCTTCGATCTCTAACAGGAAAAGCAGAGAGATTAAGACAAATAACACCATCCCATTGTATATTGCATTTAAGAGGAGGGGAACGGAGTCAATCAACATGCAATTTACTGTTGAAACAAGCACAACAAAAGTGAAGGTAATAATTCGATAACGTCTTATAATCAAGGCATCGCAAGGTGCTATTTCAAGAAAAACCTCACGTGGATTGCTAATTCTATTTTCAGAATTTGATGCGTTTTCAAAATATAATGCGCTACCAGTCTGCATTTTGTATTAACCCATTAGTGCATAACGTCCAAAATTTTGGAAACTTGCTAAAACTGCGGTTGCAAAGTGCACGGAGGAGTCAGCATGACATTTTGGTTTTAGGTAGAACTTTTCTCTTCAAAACAAAAAGAGTGAAGTGGTTAAAAAAATTTTTTTTGTGACTTGTCCTTAACATAATTTAAAAATATAAAGCAAATCTGTCCAAAGATAAACTTGACGCACTAATGGGTTAATGATATGATTGAAATATCCTGCCATTTTCAAAATAAAATAAAAAATGCAGCACATTTTGCTGTGCTTTATGGATGATTTAAAAACTTTATTGACAGCTTGCCTTTCAAGTGATGCATATAAAATTTTATCTGTATAACTGATAAAAACAAAAGCCTTTAAAGGTTTTTGCATGAATAGCTAAAAAATTGTTCTTTTGGCTTAATTTCTTTGTTCAAACCATAATTTCAAAGGCATTGCAAAGAAGTAAGAAATTAGATGCATTTCGAAGAAGTGAAAACATTACTTTTCCTTTATTTCTCCATCTTCCCCACCATTCCTGCGTAATCACCGTTAAAACACTAAATCATGATAATTTTATCAGTTGTATGTTGTTTAGGGTCGGGATCTAACATCACGAAAGAAATGGCAGTTCACTCGATCTTGCTTTTAGTGTTGCTCTCAGTTCTTCGCTGTTAATCGGATTTTGCTTCTATGAGTGTTTGAAGCCTTGCTGAAGCCTATAAATATAATTCTATTTCATTAGTACATTTAGTATTACTTTGTGTATTGGTACATTCGTTAAAAATATAATTGCAAACAGAGTTTTGTATGATAAAATTGCTGATGGTAAAAATGAGACACAATTTAACTCCAAGCCCAAATATGGCTTTGGTAATAAGAGCCTGTAAAGATCATAAATTCGAGATAACCATATTTATTTTTTATTACAAACGCAACCGACGATAATGGGAAAGCAAATTATATGAGCTGTTTTTGAAAATTTTCCGAAAAAGTGGAGAGAGAAGACTGTATTAGCAGAAACAAACTATCATTCAATAAACCTATGTTTTACAATACTCAAAAACTGTTCTAGCTGCGTTCGCTATTGTTGCCTTGGGACAATAAACTCGATGCTAAATTTGCAATAGTTAGTCATCTACGCAACCTATCCTCGAAAGAAAAAGCTGCTTATCTGAAGATTTGTGGTGGTACGAAGGAATTGATTGAATGCGAAGTCAGTAAAAGAAAAACTCAGAAAAAACGTTGAGAGCCACTGCCTTAGATCAATGTTTATTGAGATTGTTTGGAGAGACACCTAACTATGCAGATCTAGATGGCTTTGCTATAACTCATAATCAATGCAATAATTAATTATTTACATCAAGACTTATGGCTCTACCTACGCCAGTAATAAAGATAATGTGGAGCAAAATAAAATCTTAAGAGCAATCAATTGAACAAAAAACTAGGGTAATAGGCAACATCAAATCTCAAACCAGCATTCAGTTTTATCTTATGTCGCTACACCACGGTCTTGCTTTAAAACTAGTTACAATCGGGCAGAGATTAAATTTTGAAAAGTGTTTCCCCAAAGACCCCTCTTGCATTGTGCTTTGAGTAAACCAGAGGTCGGCAACCTACGGCTAGCCAAGAAAGATCATCGGGCCCATAACTTTTGATTTATGGTTTTCAAGATTGTTTTTCAACAGTGTGCTCATTTTGTCTTAGAAATTCATTTTGCTGGTAAATAAGTCGACTTTTGAAAAAAGTGTTCTCTTCATAGTTACAAGATGAATTTAGAGTTTGAAAATTTGAACCTCCAAAAAGTTTTTTTTTACAGTACATTGGCAAAAAAATTCTAAATTTTAATATAGCTTTGAACAAAGCTGTTTGAGCCATAAGCTTTTCGCGACGCTCTCATCAGTGGCGGTATCGCGTCAAAAGGGAAGATCAAGAGTGAATAAGTGTTTTATGTGAATAATTTGGCCGTTAGGCAATCAAGACAAGCCAGTGACAGCCCTAGTATTGCAAAGCGCGCCAAAGAAAGATTTCGCAATTGCGAAAGTTAGAGAAGGCGAAGCAGGAGGCCAAATGCCACGATTATCGAAAGAGTTTGAGAGTGTAAACAAACTCTTTCTGTCTGCATAACACCGGGAGTCGGGTCTTGATAAAAGTAGCCTCTAAAAGATTAAGATGGAAAGAGCTGCGCGCTGCGGCGAGGATTGAAAACCGCTTATCATCATAGTTTAATGCGCATCGATCATTATCTAAAGATGCTGACCAATGGCGGAGTCACAATCCGGTTTGGTGTCGGTTCGTTTGCACGATCTGTGTGATTGAGATTAGCGTAAACGAGTCAATTGCTGTCTTAACCATTGCGGAACATGTTGCTTGATGCGATCCTGTAGTCGTTGAGATGTTCGCCCTACGTACCGACTATCACAGTGGCACTTGTATTCATATATGACAAAACTTTTCTGAATGGCAGGTAGAACATCCTTGCGGGCCACAGGCAGCATGCGCTTAGACGTAAAGACCAAGCGGGTGCTGGCGGAACCATAGCAGCTTTCCACGGCGGTTTTGACTTCTTTTTCCAAGTTTGTAGATGGCTTACCTATCCAAAGGACCCTCAAGTCACAGGGCACTTTTCAGGGCCAAATCGCTTAAGGGTGGAGAACTGAGCAATTTTCTTGGTAATCTGAGTGTTGATGACGTTTTTAGGATAGCCATTGTCCAGTAATATCGTCTTGATCCGTTCTATTTCTTCATTGAGTCTACGCTTGGTGCAAATCATTAGAGCTCGATGCACCAATGTAGATATTAGACTTGTTTTGCTTTTGAGAGGACTAAAGGACTCCCAACGCAAATACTGGCCAGTAAAAGTGGGTTTCCGGTATACACTGGTCTCCAAAACCAGTGTATACCGGAAACCCACTTGGAGACCCGACTTGGACACTTGGAAACCCGATTTGGAGACTTGGAGACCAGTGTATACCGGAAACCCACTTTTACTGGCCAGTATTTGCGTTGGGAGTCCTTTGAGTTGGGACTTTTAGTTGGGAGTTGGGACTCCGCCGTTGGTCAGCATCTTTAGATAATGGTCGATGCGCATTAAACTATGATGGTAAGCGGTTTTCAATCCTCGCCGCAGCGCGCAGCTCTTTCCATCTTAATCTTTTAGAGGCTACTTTTATCAAGACCCGACTCCCGGTGTTATGCAGACAGAAAGAGTTTGTTTACACTCTCAAACTCTTTCGATAATCGTGGCATTTGGCCTCCTGCTTCGCCTTCTCTAACTTTCGCAATTGCGAAATCTTTCTTTGGCGCGCTTTGCAATACTAGCGCTGTCACTGGCTTGTCTTGATTGCCTAACGTTCAAATTATTCACATAAAACACTTATTCACTCTTGATCTTCCCTTTTGACGCGATACCGCCACTGATGAGAGCGTCGCGAAAAGCTTATGGCTCAAACAGCTTTGTTCAAAGCTATATTAAAATTCTGTACCATCAAGAAGATTTTTGAATTCTAAATTTAAGGCAAAAACACTACTTTTTTCCCATGGACTAATGAGTTTTCGACTAAGCAAGTGGCAACTCTAGGTGTAGGCAATGCAGTCGTTTTTCCGTCAAAATTTTGGTCAGTGATTACAACAGAGCTTGCTCATTGAGACTATTTTAGCGCCAAATTTCGTACAAGCTTTAACATCATCTTTATTCGTAAAGTTTCACCATAAAACAGTGATGAAAACAAATATGATACGGAATATTGATTTGACCCTCCTTGTACGCGCAGACTTTACTGTCGGCCACGACCAACGAAAGATTGCCGACTCCTGCAATAAAATGTATTTTAAAGTAATCGTTTGCTTCTCGTTAAATAAAAACCAAAACCTTGAATTGAGTCATAATCATCCGGCTCATTCAAGAAACTCTTTAAATTTATTAATTCTTGAGTGAAGATTTTTACTCACATCTGTCAAAACGTCTATGTTCTATTATGGCCTGTTTTTTAGCAGGCTACTTTGTTTGCAGTCGTTTATGTTTCATAATATTGTATTCTCTTACGAGAAATTTATTGCACAAATTCAACGCTTTTATCTCCAAACTATTCAGCGGTTATTTCATATTTAAAAAAAAGAGAGGTACCTAAAGTGAGCTGCCAAGACATAGTAGGCGAAAGCAACTACAGCATATATCAAAAATTTTCTCTCACTACTGTAGAAAGGTTGAAAAAAAATGGTTGTTGGAGCGGAAACAAAAAAATTGCAAAATGATAATTAGAGCCCGCTAAAGTCAATAAAATCAAAATTTTTTCAGGACCTAGTTAAATGATCGAACGTGTACTAACGTTCGTTCCAGATGTTCAGGAGCCTGTTTTGGTAGATTTTATAAGTCAAAATAAAGTCAAAATAAGGTCAAAATTTTGCATAAAGTCAAAACTTGTCAAAATTGTCTTCATCAAAAATTCCCTTATAAAAACAAACAAATTTATATTTTTTTTGTATTTTTTTCATTTTTTGAGCTGCTATTAACATTTTATGCGCAGTTTTATTTGATTTTAAACTTCTCAAATGGTTGCAATGGCAAAAATGCGTGCGGTAATTGAGAAGAAAATTGCACTTATTATGCATCAAATCGTTATTGTTGATGCATAAACACATAATTGTTAGACAATTAATCTATTCCTATAAAACCTTTGCGCTCTTTACACGTGTTTTTTATAACACTAGAAAGACGGCAATTTTTCTTTACCTAGAAAGACGGCTGCGGTCAATTATGACCGCAATAACATTTTCTGCTTAAAACATTTTTTAATGACAAAAACTTTCTTACTTTACGGTTGCAAACAAATGCACAACAACAATGCTTAATTGAGATTGAAGGTAATTTGAACAAATGCGATCATAGTAATAGTTTGTCATGCACTTTCTATAGCACAAGAAAAGCAAGTGGCAACAGTCGCTTTACATGAAGTGTGTTTACCTGAACACATTATGTGGCATAGGTGGCAAGATAGGCTGGACTTGTTTCTGCATAGCTGCAACTGACATTGCTTCCTTTTTCAATAGACCTGGCTGGAACTTGCACCTCCTCCACAGGAAGAGGAGCAGGAGCGCTTTCTGCTGGAGGGTTACAGCACATCTCTTTTATAAGCTGAAGTAAAAATTTCCTTCTTGACTAGCTCTGGCCTGTTACTTCACAATATATGATGTATGCATTTATGCATGCATGGTCTATAATGGTAAAAAATACGGCCACTGGTCGTCTTCTTGTGGCACTTTTGTAAGTACGAAATCGTGTGATTTGGTCCAAAACATCTACCTCAACTTTTGGCAAGTTGCAATACCTGACAGTTTCAGGTAATTTTTTTGTGTGCTAGGTCGACGGAGATTGTTTTGTGCATTGAGCTCAGTAGACGTACCAGTTTAGCCTTCTTGGCTTTGTATATTGTCAAAGTGGCATTAGACGGAGAGACGAAAACTTCTGACGAATGTAATGGCTTTTCCTTCATTATTACCTCAACTTTCCGTACCTCCTTTCTTTGCTTCCTTATTGCATCAAGTAGTGTCGTTTTTTCTGCTTTTAGTTTGTTTGCTAAATTTATACTTGTAAAAAAGTTGTCCATATCACGTTGTACCCTTTTTTGAAGAATGGTGGCATCAACCACAAGCAGATATCTGCAAGTAGGTCGTTTTCTCGGTTCATTGTGGGGTCTTTGCCAAGATAAGGCTCAGCATTGCAAAGATGTTTTGAACTGACGTCAACCAGAAGCCGAAATTTTATACCGACTTTATCGGGCTTATTCGGCATTTACTGTATAAAGAGCACCGCCTTTTGAACGGAAACAGTTGTTCGTCTATGATAAGATCAAAGCTTGGTACAAAACACTTTGTGCAGTTTTTTACAAAATTGTTCCAGGTGTCTGAAATGAGGCAAAATTTATGGGTTTGCCTTCTTTTACGGCGTGTGGAAAAATTGTCAAACCTCAAACGCTTCATCAACTCCCTTGTATCGATTTCTAATGATTGTGCTACCGAAAATTGGGTGATCCCACTCCTTACTCCACAGTTGACCAATCGAGGCGATTTTTCCAACCAAGACAACAAGTACTATTTGAAGACCAATGAATTTTTCCAACTCGCGAAGCTCCGCTGAAAAGTTTTCGTTATCGACTTGTCCATGCTTGATTGTGAATTTCTGAATAAAACAAAGCATGGGCTCATCAACAAACAAACGAAGTGCACTACCCGACTGGACGCCTCTTTGGGAATATGATGGCGCTCCTGGTCTTTCTGAACAAACGTTTTCAGCTGCAGCTCTACGTCTCTTCGTAGTGTCGCTGATTTGTTTTCAAGTGACGCCTGCTCTGCTTGAAAGAGTGTCCCGCTGATTGCTCGAAGGTTGTCCTTCATCAGCATTTTCCAAAACTGGTAGATCACTAGTATCATTACTTTCGCTATCCAATAAATCAGAATTTTTACTAGCACCGTTACTGTCGCTATCCGATGAATCAGAATTTTTGCTAGCATCATCACTGTCGATATCCGATAAATTAGAATTTTCAAGAGAAGCCTACGTTACCCCTCGCGCCGCGACATCTTCATCTTCATCACGGGAGTTATGGGGATTATCTACCCGAAACAATCTCATTGCTTCTTACACAGTATATTGTTCTGCCTCAGCCATGACAAAAAATTGCTGGCTGTAAAAATCTTTAGCCTAAAGATAACAATCTGCTAATAAATCTAAATATCATGCTGTGGCCCTAGCTTTGTAACGGACAATAAATCTCTAAACAGCAATATTTTAAACAATTTTCGTGGCTGAAGATTTCTGTACGACAATTTATTGCATGAATCAAAAGCTACTACTTCTGCCAAATATGAAAATAAGTCTCATGCTACCAACTATTTGCTTACAAATAAGTGAGGCAATCCAAATTGCCGTGCTGCTGCTGATAAAAAAATAAATGTTTGAAAAGCTGATACAAACTACTGATAAAATTGAAAAAATGTTTGTTTTGGGCGGACCTCATTATGACAAAATAACGACAACTATAAGAGACAAAAAAGTAGAACTGAAATTCGCGAATCATAAATCATTTGAAACTGTCTGGTTTCTAGGTAAAAAGAAATAGTAGCAATTATCAAGCAAATCACTCAGCGGTCATTTTTGACCGCTAGTCTTTCTAGGTATATTGCTTCATTGACTCCGTTTTAGAGATTTGGTGAAATTAATTCCTTTGTTACCGGGCATCTCTAAAAAATATATAAAAACTCACATGGTGGCCAGAGTCAAATTTCAACTGCCTACGTTGTAAGATTAAAAACAAAATTGAAAAGCGGTCAAAAATGACCGCTCGTCTTTCTAGTGTTAAGTCGTAGCTTGCAAAGCAAAGAATGCCCAAACAAGCCAAATCTTCTGCAGCGAAAGTTAGGCAAATTTGCCACGAATATCCGGATGAGTTTTCGCCAACTCCTGCCCGCGACTTGCGATGCAACCTTTGCGACGTGTTAGTCAAATGCGACAAAAAGTTTTTTGTGGAAAGCCACCGAAAAAGTAAGCAACACCAAAGAAAATTGGACACGAAGAGCAAATCCCAAAGTAAGCAAACCTTTTTACAACTTGATCAAGTAAACTTCAAGGAACAGGTTGTCTCTTTATTCTTAGCTGCAGATATCCCACTTCATAAACTGAACCATCCTTCTTTAAAGTCTCTGTTTGCTACAATGGAAAAGTATTGCCTTCGGAGATTGCAGCCCGGGCATGTGTTGCTAAATTAGCATCCCAAAAAGAAGAACAAATTCAAGAATTACTTCGTGACAAAAAAATTTTTGTAATTGTGGATAAAGCAGAGATTGCCAAACAAAAGTATATTAGTGTGCTTGTGGGCAGCTTAGATGCCCCAAATCAGACATTCATGGTTGATTGCCATCCACTTGACAGCTGTAGCAATGCTAATAGCAGTATTATTCTGCACACTGTGGATGACATGTTGCGACAACTTGAAATAAAACGCAAGAATTTTTTGTTGCTTTTGACTGATGCTGCTCGGTACATGTCTTTGGCTGGAAAGACATTAAAGGAATTATACCCTTCTTTGATGCATGTCACCTGCGTTGCGAACTTACTACATTACTGCGCTATGCGTGTGGGTGCTCATTATAAAAATATTGATGAAATAATAGCAACGATCAAGGCAGCAACAATCAAAAACAAAAATCGCAAGAAAGATTTTCATGATGCTGGTCTGCCATCTCCTCCTGACCCTGTAATTACAAGATGGGTAACTTGGGTTAGAGCTGCCTTATATTACAGTGAGAAGCTTCCAGCTTTTCGTACCATTGTCAACAATTGGACAAGTGCAGGCCTATTAGTCAGCAGAGCAAAAGACGCTATCAATGTGGAAGATTTGGTGCCGGACTTGGTTGAAATTAATCAATACCGGACTCTAGCAGCCAACGTAGAGTTCTTAGAAGGAAGTGCCTGCACGATAACCGAAGCATACGAACTCGATGATGATCCGTGCGCAATTGAAAATTACATTAAAAAACAACTATCCAACTCTGATTTCGAAACAATAATAAACTGTACCAACTTGACAATTGATCCAACAAGCTACGCGCTATTGCAAAAAGCCCAGCCAACCTCTGCTGCTGCTGAGAGGTCGTTTTCTATGCTCAGTAAATTACTGAGAAAAGACAGAAATTTTGATGTTAACAATGTAAAAAAATATATGATGCTGTATTACAATAAAAAGTCCCTATATTATATTTTTATACTGTGTGGCTTTCGTTAAAAACATCATAGACAGACTGTTGATGTATAGTACAGTTGCGATAACAACGCATTTTTTGTATTACACACTAATTGATACCGGTACACACAATGGCTCGTTATCCTAGATTTTGACGTCATGCGTCGCTTTGTTGCATTAGCTTCAAGACTGAGTGATTGAGAAAATGTTTAAAGTCGGCTACCTTCTTCTTTAAAAACTTATGTAAATTGCGGATTATAAAACATTTTTAATCAAAAAAGTGCAACAAGACATAAATAATAGGTGAAAGCGGTTAGGTCAAAATAAAGTCAAAATTTTGCTAAAATAAAGTCAAAAATATATTTTTTTAAGTCAAAAAAAATGACCGTAATTATAATACATTTCCTTAATAATACAAGAGGCTAGCGATGCATCTACTCAGTGGACCTAGTATAGGTTCCACCTGTGAGATGGTCTGAGCTATGTTTTATTTTAAGCCTCTAGCTACTTGTCGGCCACCAACTGCACTGAAGAGATGATACATTTATTGTTACACCACAAATAACATCATAAAACATGTGTCCGTGGAAGCATTTTATTGCTATTGCATAAATATGTGGAACAGCAACACAAATAACTACGTAGAACATGTCACAACATACTTAAGAACTATCTGTTAAAGTCATGTGCGCACAATGAAATTGAATCAGCCCTTTTTCAACGATTTTTTTTTTCACTAACATAGTTTTGGGTTAAAATTAATGGCAGTGCCATTGAATTGATGTTTAAACCCAAAATCAAATTTTGGAAAAACTGAACTTACATCTTGCTTCATTACAGAATCAAAGTTAGAGTTAGGACCATTGTAAGAATATTTCGGACCCGAAACCAAATTTTTGAGAGAGATCAGGCAGTTTTCTTGTTTAAAAACCGCTTAACATCCTAAACTATCTGAAGATGAAATTTGATTTTTAAAGTGTGAGAAAAATCTCAGAACATGAATGTTTAAATTTCTATTAACAGGAAACCAAAGAACGACCATAACATTTTATTACAAGGCTTGCCTATGGATATCATTTAGAGTCAAAGCATAACCTAAAAAACTAGTATTCAAAGATATCCTCAGATTCCTAAATGCGATCGAGTAGGCTACAGCTTAAATCCTTTGCCAATGCAAGAAACGCATTCGAAAACATGTCCACACTCTCATATCCTAAGGGAGATAAAAACGTAACTCCTAGAAACTAATTTTTGTTGAAGCTAATTCTAAGTTCAAATGACGTTAGACAAACATCTTGTTTGTTTGGGAAATGATGAATTTATTTGAAACTCCTTTTTGGCGCTGAACATCGCAAACAACAATTTATTCAAAAACTTGAAATTATAGATCAACCGGTTATAAATTAACAACGACAGAAAATTGTCATTTGTTTTAGAGTAAAAGACGCTTTTGAACAACTTTTTTTGTTTTTTGGCGTGCATGTAGAAACAAGTTTAAACACTCTTCGTACAAATAAGTCCTTAAGAAACTTGAATAAGGCTCACACGCCGTCTTTGTTGTCAAAGTCAGCAACTTGATCGTCAAGATTACTTGGGAAAACACATTACAGTGACTTTCTCTAAAAGTTGGAATCTAACAAGCTGACAATTTATTGCAAATAAAGCCAAGAAACTGATTATCATCAATTATCAATAATTAATATTATTAAGTATTAATTATTTTTTATGATAATTAATATTACTAAATATTAATTATCATAAAAAAAGTGATGCAAAATTTTTAAAGTTGGTAACTCCGAATCTTGCCATGATTCCCATAGTTAAAGCCACTGTCCACTGGATTGTCGATGTGCAAAAATCTTGTTGGGGATACAGAATTTTAATATAGCTTTGAACAAAGCTGCTTGAGCCATAAGCTTTTCTTATCTCTCTCATCAGTGGCGGTATCGCGTCGAAAGGGAAGATCTAGAGTGAGTAAGTGTTTTGTCTGATTAATTTGAACGTTAGGCAATCAAGACAAGCCGATGATAGCGCTAGTATTGCAAAGCGCGCCAAGAAAGATTTTGCAATAGCGAAATGCTAGAGAAAGCGCAACAAAAGGCCAAATAAGAATGCCATGATAATCGAAAGGGTTTGCGAGTGTAAACAAGCTCTTTCCGTCTGCATAAAACTGGGCGCCGGGTCTTGATCAGAGACGTAGCAGCCGCCCCCCAAACCCCCCAATTGGGGGGGGCCCACGCCAACTTTGGGGGCCCAAGTTAGTCTGAAATTGCTTTTTGGCTACGTGACTATTTTCAGTTCAGCAGACTTGTTTACAACCGATTTAAACTGTAGGAAGAAATTGGCTTGTGGCATCATAAGTGAATGTTACGTCATTTTATCTCGCAGAATCTAGAATATTTCGATTGATTTTCTGGTAGAATCGTGAATATTTGATTGACGTAACAATGCCGTTGTTACGCAACAATCATAGAATGGTCTGGAATTCTGTTTGGCTATAAATACCGGGACAATATATATACACTGCAGAGTGCAGATAAAGTATTTTATTGACATTGTATAGAATGAAACGTTCAAAAAGTGGTGCTCAAAAGAGAAAAGAAGCAGCCACTGCTCGAGATGCTGTAGCGAAATTGCCCAAGATGACAGATTTTTTCAAGATTACTGAGCAGAGTAGACCTGGCACTAGTACCGAGAGGGATGAAGAAAACTATAGTGTACAAGAAAAAGAAGACTATGACGATCAGCATCAAAGTGATTGTGAATTTCCAGAAAATGTAAGTTGTGATTTACCTGCCAATACGCAACCTTCAATATCAAAAATAACTGAATCTCAATTTACCCCTATCCCTGATGACCCATGTAAATGGCCTGAAAGTATTTCTGATGCTCAACGATGTGATATAGTAAAGCGTGGACCACATCAACTAATAATGAATTTTCCATATAATAACACAACTCCAAGGCGACGTTTTTCCTCCAACCATTATAAACGTGTGTTACCTAATGGTGAAAGTGTTTCACGGTCGTGGCTAGTTTATTCTGGGAAATCAGATCAAGTTTTTTGCTTTTGTTGTAAGGTATTTGGAAAAACACTAAGCCCCTTTTGTAGTAGTATAAATACATGGGAGGGTTTTTCGAAAAAACTGAAAGACCATGAAAACGGCATTTCCCACCAAGAATGCTGCAGTCAATGGATGTTGCTAGCTGAAGGGATAAGAAATTCATCCACTATCGACAAACGCGAGATGAATATTTTTTTCAATGAAAGACGTTTTTGGAGAAATGTTTTAGAGAGACTTATCGACATTGCCTTGTTTCTATCGGAAAGGAATCTTGCTTTTAGAGGATCTGAAGAAGTCTTAGGATCTCCTCACAATGGAAATTTTCTGGGTATATTTGAGCTTTTGGCAAGAAGAGATCCGATCCTAAAAGAGCTTCAAGACAGAATCAAGAATAAAAACACTAAAGATCACTATTTGAGTCCTACCATACAAAATGAACTAATTGAATTGCTAGCGACAGAAGTTGAAAAAGAAAATTTACAGCAATTGAAATTGGCAAAATATTTTTCTATAATTTTCGACTGCACTCCAGATATGTCACATCATGAACAAATGTCTGTCATTCTCCGTTATGTACTATGTAATGAAGAAGCTGCTGTTGTTAAAGAAACATTTTTTGGCTACTTGAGAATAAGTGACAGTACTGGGAAAGGCTTGTTGGACGCTTTCTTAGAAAAAGCGACCGAACTGCAACTCGAATTGTCTGATTGTCGAGGTCAGTCATATGATAATGGTGCTAACATAAAAGGAAAACATTCTGGGGTCCAAGCAAGAATGCTAGACATCAGTCCCAAAGCTGTTTACGTGCCCTGTGCAAACCATACCCTTAACTTAGTTGTTGTTGACAGTGCTAATTCATCGACGGAAGCATTGACATTTTTTGGAGTACTTGCAAGGTTGTATGTGCTGTTTTCTTCCTCTGCTCAGCGTTGGGAAATTTTGAAGAAACATGTGGAGCTGTCCATAAAGTCACAATCTGATACTCGTTGGGAAAGCAGAATTAAATGCATCAAACCTCTTCGATACAATTTAAAAGAGCTGTTGCTGGCACTGAAAGACTTGGAAGCCATTTCCATAGAAAGAAAAGATGGAAGAGCTGCCTCAGAAACAAAATCGTTGATAGCTCATTTATCAAAATGGAGTTTTCTTTTGTCGGTGTTTATTTGGTATGATATCCTATTCCAAGTCAATAAAGCAAGCAAGATTCTTCAATCGTATGGAGTCTCCCTTCATACAATGGAAACGGAAATCCAGGCAACTGAAAAGTTTTTGCAAAACTATCGCACAACGGGTTATGACAGTGCCGCAACATCTGCTGTTGAAATGGCACAGGAATTGGATATTGATCCTTCTTTTCCTCCGTCAAGAAGTGGAAAGAAAAGAAGATTCTTTGATTACCAAGGTGAAGAGGAACAACGAGCTACTCCTGAACTGAAATTTAAAAGCAACTTTTTCTATCCATTAGTAGACCAGGCTATTATGTCAATAAAGGAGCGCTTTAATTTGTTACGTGAGGTTTCTTCTGCCTTTTCGTTTTTGTACACACGAGACAAACTTTTGCTTGTGCAACAAGAAAATGCTCTTCTTACTTGCTGTAAAGAGTTCCAAAAAAAGTTCGGTGACATTGATTCTGATGAAATGAGCGCTGAGCTACAGCGGTTTGTTTTAATTTTACAAAAAAAAACGCAATCTCAAAACGGCTCAAGACTTTCTGAACTATCTTCTAAAAACTCATTTACTTGAATTGTATCCGAATGTGTACATCGCACTTCGAATCTTACTAACTTGCCCCGTGACTGTTGCCAGCGCTGAAAGAAGCTTCAGCAAATTGAAACTGATCAAAACTTTTAATAGAACGTCTATGACAGACAGTAGACTATCTTCATTAGCCATGTTGTCAATCGAAAATGACTGCGCCCGATCTCTTGATTATGACAATGTCATAACAGCATTTGCGAACAAAAAGATTCGCTCCAGACTATTTAAATGATACTGTGTTTTTATAACTTTTTTATGTTTTTCAATGTCATTGCTTTCGTTTCGCAGTGTCTGCATAAATGTCCTACTGAACTCTGGCATCGGTGCCGAATTTTTTATGACTTGCACCTTCGGTATCGGCATGCTTTATTCTGACATTAGCCTGTTTACTTATGTACAAATTGTGGTGTATTTTCTTAATGCAGCTTTTCAATTTTACACCTCTAAAGTGATATGACCTGTGCGGAGGGGCTCTTGCGCTTACTTTGGGGGGGGCCCGAAGTTGGAGTGCTACGGGACTGGTCTTGATAAAGAGCTGCGCGCTGCGACGAGGATTGAAAACCGCTTGTTATCATAGTTTAACGCACATTGATCATTATGCAAAAGATGCTGACCAATGGCGGAGTCACAAGCTGGTTTGGTGTTGGTTCGTTTGCACGATCTGCGTGGTTGAGATCGCCGTGGACGAGTCAATTGCTGTCTTAACCATTGCCGAACATTCTGCTTGATGCGATGCTGGGGTCGTTGAAGTGTTTGCCCTACGTACCGACTATCACAATGGCACTTATATTCAACATGACTAAACTTTTCTGAATGGTAGGTAGAACATCCTTGCGGGCCGCAGGCAGCATGCGCTTAGACGTAAAAATCAAGCGGATGCTGACGGAACCATAGCAGCTTTCCACGGCAGATTTGACTTCTTTTTCCAAGTTTGTAGATGGCTTACCCATCCAAGGGACCCTCAGGTACACAGAGCACTACGCGACACCGCCACTGATGAGAGCGTCACGAAAAGCTTATGGCTCAAACAGCTTTGTTCAAAGCTATATTAAAGTGTTCATCTAGTTGTTACACCGTCCTCTTTGCATTTGGTAGACCTGGCTTCAATTTCTAGTCATGCCATACAAAAGACGTAAAAATTGCATTAGCAGCTTTCCTGCATGACCCTCGGTACAAAAAAGATAGCCTGAAGAAAAAGCAGCAAGTTTGCTTGCTGTGTTCTTGGAAAAAGCTCCTTTATCTTTGTGTGGCAGATAGGTGCTAAATCTAGCAGTCTACCTGCGGCGGTGGCCCAGTTTAAACGACCACTAGCAAATAAAGTTTGGAATCATCAGCTTTAACAAAAGGTGCCTCTATCATTGTTCTTTCATTCAGCAAGACAAATATGAAATATCTAAATATGGTGATGCCTCACCAGCATTCCTTAAATATTTGAAGTTTTGGCATTCTATTAAATTGCATGATTTACAAATATGAAATAGATACAAAATATACATAAATATTTACAGTGAGAGAAGCAGATGAAAGAGGGAGATTAAGTGAATAGAAGTCAAAGCTTAACTCTTACAGGGAGTGAGAGCAAAAAACCTGTCACATGGACATTGCACTTTGGCAAGATAATTGCCATTCATTTTACTTACGACGTTGTCACACCAATTTGTTTTTACCCTCGTTGTAGAAGTTGCTACCATAGTTGCGAATCTTTGGGATTTGTTCCAAGATGTTGGAAATTTACAAGGTGACTTGGAATTTGCTTGCCAATTTTTTTCACAAAATATGCTGAAAAAATCTTGAAATTTTTGAACGCAAATTTAAGATTAAGATGCAAATCTTGAGATCTTTTAGTGATATTTTTGGATGAATCTTGAGTTATATGTAGAGTCAACTTGAATTTTGTTCAAGAATTTGGGAAGACAACCTTTCCTTAGATTTCACTGAGAGGTTTAACAATAATTACAGAGTATTTTGATGGATTTAGAGTGAAGAGGTTTTTTGTTGTCAGGGAGTTAATTAAAAATCACAGAAGTTTTTTGCAAAAATTTTTTTCTTGGTTTCAGAAGAAGAAAACTTTTCCTTTTTAAGAACATTTTTGATTATTTAAAGGGGGTTGGGATTAACACTAGAACTCCGGGGGAAAAATTATACCTAGAACTCCGACAATGTCGAAATCGACATTTTTTCCGAACTTGAGCGTTCCTGTAACTTAAATTTGTCGGTATCATTGATGGTGTGTTTTTAACAAATAAAAGGCAATCAGTGCTAAGTATAGTGATAGATGCTCATCTTTTAAATTTATTTAATTTGTTATAAATGAGTTTATTTTTATCGGTATTCATCTCACTCGCGCTTTTTTGGCTTTCATTTTCGATTCATTTACTCATATTTTGAAGTTTTATTGATAGAAGAAGTAGCACAAACCAAAGGACACTCAAAAATCACTAGCAATTCTATACCATTTTTTGCATGATAATAACTATTTGTTACCTCGTTCAGCTAACTGATGTGCTCTCGCCCGCTAAAAACACGTATTACACTGCGTTACTTTAAAACTGGCCTGACTACATTTTCCACACGTGTTCAACTTGCAGATGTGGCATACTGTTTTTGTAGTGTTCACACATCCTTTCACAGCACACTTCCGACGTTTAGGAGGTGGATGGTCGTTTGATGAAGGGTCTGGACGAAGTAAAGCCCGCTCAGTGACGTACTTGGTTCGCAAGCTTTCAACCAAATCCAAGATAAAATCACGCCTACTGATTTTCTTACCAGTGATTTTTTTTGTAGATAACCCATAAGTTCAAAGCTGCTATATCCAAGATGTTTGTCCAGACAGCAAAAAGCCGCCTTCGGCTAGCCGTGTGAGTGGAATATTGCCACAACATTTGGCCGACAACGTCTACGCCAACCTTGTTCTTGCTGTAAAAATAAATAACGCAAGGTTTTTTCTTCTTGCTTTGATCAATGCTGGGAGCATTGTGCATTGTGGAAATTAAATTTGCACTATTTTTTTTCTTGCACTGGTAGTTTACAAAAAGTATCTCTTTGCCATCGTTGAAAAAAAGCTACTTTTATGCAGTTCATTGTCGTTTTTGGTCATAAATTTTGTAAGCTTTTTGCTGTTGCTCCTCACCGTGCCGACCATCAAAATTTTCTTTTCCAAAAGCAAAGTAGCCAAGTAGACACTTGTAAAGAAGTTATCCGTAGTAATGTTGTATCCTCCTTGGTTGTGGATGCTTTGGGTCAATCTCATAACGACATCCTCTGCAAGCGGTCGACAATTTCTCTGTTCTCACTCTAGAGCTCCCAAACACGGCAAAATATCGTCCATATACTTTGAGTCAACTTCTGTTAACATCCAAAATTTGACGCCAAACTTGTCGGGCTTATTTGACATGTATACGATAAATGGACATCTATTTTTCATTGGAAAAAGCTGCTCGTCTATAGTTAGGCCTTAATCAGGTGTGTAATTGAATAAGTAGTTTGTCACAAAGCTTTCCAACTGCTCAGGAATGTGAACAAATTTGTCTTCAGTGAGCCTTTGCCTCCGCCTATCTTTGTTATCAAATCTGATAAACTTCTTGATTTCTAGAAAGCAGTCTCTTACCGTAGTATCTCGGAATATACTCGGTCCATAGGTTTTCTTCCATAGAAAATGCACAGAGTGATGTTTCCCGTATATACCTCTGGTATACTGAAGTGCAATAAATGTTTCTAACAGCTCCATCGTTAGTGAGAAATTTGGATCAATTTTCCTTGCTTCCCTATTTGTGTGAGTTTGGATGGCTCTTAGCATGTTGTTGTCAATGAATAGCTTCCAGCACTCGTAGGGCCAAATACTTGCTCTGCATCGTATCGCCGGATGAACACCGGGTTTGACTCAAAAAACGTTGGCTGCTGTGTCAGGTTTCACTCTTGCAATATAAAGAGGAGCCCAAGTCACACCATTGGTACTTGTGTGCAGCTGTAGTTGGATGACATTACCTGATGAATCATCATCATCATCGTAGGAGGACGAATCACAATCAGTCACTGATTGCGCGGGGGATTCATCAACACTGGTGGGCACAGTACCAGTGTCCTCTTGCGCTTCTTCTACTGGCTCTGATGCATCAGAGTCTTCGTTCAGCATATCATAGACCTCTTCTGGAGTATATCTACAACGAAAACTATTTCTAGACATAACGTTTATTTGTTATACACAAAATTATTGCACCTGAAAAAGTCAAGCTTAGTGTTACCCTATGCTCATGTAGTTTTGTCTGTAATAAAAACTTAACCTTCACCAAATGTGAACAATAAAGCTGAATAGAAAAGCTAAAGTGCGAACTAGTTCAGATTTTAGAGAAACTGCGTGAGAAGGAAATGAAAATAGGCTGGCAATGCATGAACTCAAATTTTCAGGCTAATAAGGAGACAACACATTTTAGAGCACAAAAAAGAATGGTGTCAATGCATTTAGAATGCTGGATAACAATGCAGAAGTTACCACCTTTTTACATATTGCTACTTCTAAACTGATTTGAAACGATAATTAACCCAATTTTTTGCTATCAAAGCTTGTAAAATTGAACAAATGCTCTCAAGCTAATAAAAAACGCACTATGTCGAAATCGACACGTCCGGAATTCTAGGTATAAGTTCTAATTACTTCTGCTTTGTAAGTCGGTCACACAAAAACCTTATATTAAAATAAAGTGTAGCAAAATTTGTTTGACAGTGTGAAATTTCAGAACATTACAATCACGAAAAGTACAAAAAAATTAACGTTGAAAAACCAAAATGTCGAAATCGACATAGTTCGGAATTCTAGTGTTAAAAGCACTTAGGCGCTTATCCACAACTTTGAGATAGTTCCTCCCTTCTAATATTTTAAAAGGAACCAATAATTATTTGGAAAGTAATTGACTGTTTACAAGTAAGACCAATCTTAATTGAAAAGTAAAGATCACGATTAGCGCTTAAGTACTTGTAACAATATCTTAAGCTTGTCGCTTCAGCGTAGACAAAAACAAACTTGGAATGAAGGCAGACAAAAATATATTTTTTGGATTGCCTGAGTTTCAGTTTTGTTTGAATATCTTTTTTTTGAATTTTTGGAGACTTCTACAAGACCATTTATATTTTTGGAGACCCATTGTTTAATAAATCATCGAAAAAACAGGAACTACGATCCAATTTATGTATTCTTGCCCGTGTACCAATAAAATTTTTGTAAAAGCTGCAAGTTTTGTTTGCTGCTATTACAAAAAATTTATAGGTACTGCGGGCGCAGACAGCTAAACCAAATTCTTTTAACCCGAAGTAACTGATTGATAACCTTGTAGGGTAACATCCATAACATTCAATTCAGGCCCACTGATTTAGTGAAAAAGGCAAATAAAATTTAGTAAAATTATTGGCTCTTTGTGTGTAATTCCAGCCTTGACGTAAAAGTAGGAAAATAGTGATCACAAGAATAAAAATAAGATCCTTTGTTTGAGATGATATCAACAGAAAATAATTGGTGTATACCAATGTATCAACTCTCGAATACACAAGAGAAATTTTAGATCACATCGTGAAGGAGTAAATTCTTTACTCTTTTGAATGATGAAATACAACTTTTACTTCCTTGAATCTCGGTCAGCACTTCGAGAAATTTTCATCGTTGTTTAAATATACTGAATTTTTGCAAAACGCTCATTTGCGACAACCGTACGTTTGGCATTTTATTTGGAACGCACATATGCGTCTTCCGTCCTATTGGCTTTGGTCACGCATGACGCATATGTGCGTCATCCGTACGCAACTGGTTAAACCACGGGATATCAATTTTAAACCCAAACGAGAATTTGCTGGCAGGTATTTGAAGCTCCTTTGGTGCAGTTTTAACAGAAGGAGGCGCATTTTTCACCTTTGCGCGTTTATAATTTTTAAACCATACTGATTGCAACATTCATATCCCCTGACTTTTTCTTATTTGGCCAAGCCCACATGCCTTGAAATTTTCGTGTTTTTGTTTTATCAGTGAAGCGAAGTGGAGTGGCAACTACCTAGAAGGACGGCGTGCATCAATTGATGCTGTACTGTTTTATTATTGAAAACGTACGACAAGACTCGTCGCCACTTTTTACAGACTATATGCAACGAGCGATTGGAAAACAAAAGGTAAACAGCTGCTGTCTATATTCAGAAGCGTGAGAAAATTCAAAACGTTTGGTGTGAAAAAGCAGTGTGAGATACTTACTGTAATTTCAATGCAACTTACCGTTGCTGCAGAACAGAGCAAAAGTTTTGTAACACGCATATTGTCAGATAAGTTTAGTAGTTTATCAAAAACATTTTATTGTACTTTTTGTTACGTATTTATTTTTAGGAATTACAGTTTTTTCTAAAAGCCTAAGTTGCTAAAAATGTTTAGACAGAAAATTGCACCAAGTCGTGCTTTAGAAATTTCGCAAAATCTTCCCTCAGACTGCTTTGATAACGATGGCTCTGACAGTAAAATTGACCCAGTTGTCAGTGCAGCATTGGTCAGTGTACCAGCGGTAGAACCTGAAGATTCCGATGAGTCAGATAGCGACGATGAAGCTGATAACAAAGTTACAGATTCTGTCGTGCAAGGTGGACCAGGTCTGATTTCAGGTAGGGATGGGTCAAAGTGGCGAAAGATTGCTGTGTCATCTGTTGCTCAGGGCCGCTTGCAATCTCACAATATCCTGCGATTTCAGCTTGGATCTACATCATATTCCACAAGTCGTGTTGATACTGAAAGCTCGGTTTCATCGTTCCAAATAATATTTGATGAACCAATGATGAGAAACATAAAAAAGTGCACTGTTGAAGAAGGACGAAGGCAAACTGGAGATCAGAATTGGACTGTGTCCTTGCATAAATTAGATAAATCTATTGGGTTGATGTTTGCTCGTGGCGTGATTGGAGGACGAAACTTTCCTTTGAAAAGCTTTTGGGGAAAATCGTGGGGTGGTCAAATGTTTTCGCACACCATGCCAAGAGATAGATTTCTTGAAATTATGAGATTTCTTCGCTTTGACTTGAAGATGGAAAGACGTGGAAATCTTTTCCAGAATAAATTTGCTCACATTTCACAACTTTGGAACAGCTTCATATCAAACTGTCAAAAAGCATTCATTCCACAATGGAACATGACAGTGGATGAACAGCTGTTGCCATGTAGAGCACAATGCAAATTCATTCAGCATATGGCCAATAAGTCTGACATATTTGACTTAAAGTTTTGGCTTGCAGTTGATGTAGAAAACAAATACTTAATTCAACGGCTTTCCTTACGTAGGAAAAGACGACACAAGAAGCAGTGACATGCCTGTGCCCACAGATGTTGTGCTGAAGCTCATGGCTCCGCTTATCCAACGGGGTTACAATGTCACGTGTCACAATTATTTTACCTCACTTGGTCTTGCTTTGAAACTAGTAGAGAAAAAATGCAGTATTGTTGGGACATTACGCCAGAACAGAAGAGAAGCCTCCAAAGAATGCAAGAAGGAAAAGAAACGGCATAAAACCGAAGTATTTAGGTATGATGACCAAACGGCAATCACACTCACATCCTACCAATGCAAAGCATCAAAACACGTAGCAGTTTTTGAGCAGCTTGCACTTGGATATCCTTGTTTCAAGCGACGAAAACCCAAAAAAGAGATCTGATTCAGTATTGCAATAAGACAAAAGTGGGAGTGGACGTTTACGACCAAATGACAAGGCTTTGCTCGGTGAAAGCAGCAAGTAGGCGTTGGCTAGTGCCAGTATTTTACTACGTAGTTGACATGGCTCTTATCAACAGTTGGATTCTTTACAAGCAGGTCTGCCAAAACAGTATTAGCCATAGATAATTCATACAAAGGGTAGCAGAAGAGCTAACTGAAAGTGCGCCAACCGTGTCTCGCAAACGGCGTGCTGAAGAAGTTTGCAGTCCCAATGCCACAAACGCTAGTGCTGTTGTGAAACGCCGCTTTACCTGGTCAACTTCACAGTGCAGAAATCGGACCACTGATATGTGCCAAGAATGTAACAAATCAGTGTGTGGGAGATGTGCCACCAGAAAATGCAAATTGTGGGCATACATACTATAATGTGTTTGAGCAACAATGACTTAGCTTTCACTGGTTATCAAAAACGAACCCTTTTTTGAGAGTGATTGCATTAATTCAATAAAACATCAAAACTTCTGATTGAAAAGAGTTTTTGGAGTTAGGTTGCCTTGTATGTGCGAAATACGTTATTTTTGCAGCTTTCTAAAATCTTGTGTCAATTGAGCCCTGTCTCCCATATATAAAAACTTTTTTGCTGCAGCTCTGAAAAATTTTAATAGAGTGAACTAAACGCTGGCACAATATTTTTAATCTCAAATGATTGATGAGTGGTCTTGTCGGGTAACGCGGACAGAGATAATTAGTTGCTATTGTACTTTTTTATCCGTATTTTCCGTAAATTTTTTTGTCTCCTTTTGTATATTGTGGTCGAGAATATTTTTTCAAGAGTTTCGAAATCTATTGATTCTAAAATAAAGCAAACAAATAATCAAACATGCTCTGTGCTGCTGCAAGGAAATGTAACCAGCATGTTCATGTTTCAGTATGTTTGAGGACAAGGATTAGAGCAATTTGATGAGAACAATGTTACCACTGATGTCGTATGTTCGTGTCACCGCATTACATATTTACATACGGTAATGTTTGCGTTGTCTGTGTCTGTTAACCAAGGTTTAATTTTAATATTATGAATCACATTAGCAGTGCAGATGTTATGTATATGTAGGAGAATCACTGCAATGCTCAGTATATGTTGTTCTATATTTGATTCCGGTATGACAAAACTCAAAAAAGCAAGTTTGACCAGAAGGTTCTATGATGTATTCATTCAGAGCTTTGACATCCTCCCATTAACGCGCAATAAATAATTCTGCGAAAACGTGAGTTGGTTGTTGATAGCTAGCTTCTTTCTCATATACTGACGACACCATAATCGAATCAGAGTTTATTTGCAACTAATGGCTATCTAAAAGCCAAATTCTTAGGTAAAAAATTACTGAGAAAAAGTTTCTGACGTAATTTACCACACCTACTAAATAAAATAAGTGCACAAAAAGGTGGAGAAATTATGAAAAGTTAGATACTGTTAATTGTTTTTCGTTTAAGCTGTAGAAACAAAAACATGACCTGCAACGTAATTGTAATACTTACAGTAGGCGTAATGCTTTTTTTTTCAAGTTTGTCGGGACAGACCGTTCTGAAACCGTAAGTACATTGTAATCTTGTAATGGCTTAGATTTGTAAGCTTTCTTAAAGTGGAATTTAACTTTCTACTGTTAAGCATTAATATATTTTTTGCAAAGTTTAGCCCACTATTTTTGAGCTCGTACTCTTGAAAAACAGTAGTGGTTATGTGATTAGCTTTGACTTTACACTGCATCTGAAAAAATTTTAGAATAATTTGACAACTTCTGAAATTTTCTGGGTCTCAAAATAATGTTTTTTGAAATTACAGTATAATTCTTTGTTGGCACAAAAATTTAATTTCAATAATACGCAGATATGTGAAAAAATGAGCATCTTTAGTATGAACTATTTTGTTGACCATCAACCTTGAAGTACTATCTTTGCTCCATTACAGTTTTGCAGCTTATTTAAGCATATTTTATTGACTTAATAAAAAAAAAATTTTTCTTATTTTTTAGCTTTGGTGGTTCTGATTTGACTTTAGTTCCGGGATCCAGTGGAGTAGACGTCGTAGATGCTTGCATTCAGAAAATAAATTCTTTTCCTAAAATAGGATCCCTGCTGAGCAATGATTTTGGATTTTTAAAAAGACTTGCTTTGGTTGAAAGCAATTTCGGAGAGTCCACAGCAAACCCGCAAGGAGGAATTTGGCAGGTAAATGGCTTAAAATCTCAAAAAACGTTTGTTTAGTTTAATAGCGTGGTAGCATATCTTAAATATAATACTCATGTAGCCATTAAAAATGGTGTTGATTAGCTAAACAAAGTGTTTTATTTTTGTTTCTACAAAAAGCTCTATATTCAAAATCGAGCCCCATATTCTGAAATTCAACAAATTTATTGTTTTATTGATAAATTATTTTTATAGGCTTCTCCAGTTTTGCTGATGTTTTCATTTTCACTTGAATGAAACCAATTTCTTAATGCAGCTTGATATTTTATACTAATTTATGAATAATATTTTGTATAAACATTTCGACTAATTATTTTTTATTGTCTTGCCATTGGAAAACTTTTACAATCACAGCTAAAACATTTGACGTTTAGACTCACTTTAAAATCGGTTTTTGTTGGTTGATCTATGGCTGAGTGAGATGCGTTTTTGTTACCAGAATTGAAAAAGGTAGTAAAAATGTTGCTGTGCAATGCCACTAAACATCTGCATTGTGCTCTGACAAGGATTACCGATATTTCATAGCCCGATATTTGATCATTCAACTGTTAATCACGGACATTTAATCATTGGACATTAATAACGCAGACTTTATAACACGACGACATTACAAGTGGGCTAGAATCAATTACCCTAACCCTAACGTGATTAAGTGTCTTGTCCCCAACCCTAACACTAACCCTATCGTGATTAAGTGTCGGGTGATTAAATTTCTGGTAATAAAATGCCTGAACACTTCTGACACGGCGGCATCTCGCTTTCGAGATCACTGCTATGCCGCGCCAGTTGAAATGCCTTTAATATACAGGGTGAGCCAAAAGTAGATGGACAGCATTTGGAATAGGTTTATACCAAAAGTAGGTGAACAGCAATTGGAGTAAGTTTATGCATCAGTTATATTAATGTAATTGTTTATTATAACAATGGATTTTTTCTTTTGGTGAGTATTAAAGAACAAAGTTTAGAGTCAAAAACCAAGAAGTGTCGATGATTTAAAAAATTTCATAAGAGATGCATTTCAAGAAATTAATGCCCAAAGTGACTTGTGCAAAAAAGTTTGTCAAACCGTAAGAGACAGACTTCAAGTTGTGTAAATCAAGAAGGAAAACAGTTTGAGCATTGGCGTTAATAAACAACATTAAATTTTTATTAATATAATTGTTTTATTACATCTAGTTGTACATATACGTGATCTCTAAATAAATGTTTTTTTACTGTCCACCTACTTTTGGCCCACCCTGTATATGCTGCAAAACTTTCGAGGTACTTCACAGCACACAATTTGAATATTAGATTTCATTGAGCTAGAAAAAAATTAAAATTACTGTCACGTTGTAAAGGTTAGATTGAAATAAGATCTGGATTTTTTCACAGATTAATTTTTCAGATTACTCCTGCAATTATTATGGATCTCAAAAACAGCAATCAAAATTCCGTAAACATTTTAACCAAAATTCTTTCAAATGAATGGGGCAAAAACGTTCTTAATTTTACAAATTTTGATTTCAGGTAATATCACATTAATAAGATGCATAAGTTGCTTTGATTATGATATTTTCTAATTCTTCTATTTTAATAACACATGAGTTGTGCTGTTTTCATTCGTTGGAACATAATTTGCAGCGCTATGGCTACGGTTGGAGCAATACTGCGCTCTGGCAACTTTAATGCAGATCTTAAACAAGGTGTTCCACAATTTCAAATAGCAAAGCCATGCTAAGTGAATGCAAACCAATCTGTAACTTTTTGCATGCTCGTTAATAGTGTTCCGTTGAAGTCAGCAATTGTTGCGAAACTCTACATTGAATCAAAAGTTTCCAATCAAGCCGTTCCCGGTTCAATCACAGAACAAGCTGACTGGTGGAAAGCTAATTACAACAGAAATGGAGCCACGTCTCATTTTATTAGAACAGTTGAAAACTATGAAAATATTAACAGTAAGTAGCTTTAGCTGGTGGTTTTTTAAATGAATCTGTAATTTAGAAAGCAATGGTTTTACAAATTTTCTGAAAAGAAGAAAAATTTAAAATACTTTGTACAGAAAAATATATCAAGAATAGCTTATAGTGTAATAGGTAGTAGTCTTTCACAATTTCTCCAAAAACAAATTCCCTTGCATATATTATGCTTTTTGGTGCTTATTTATTAACTGCATTTATCTGGACGTATGACAAAAAATAACATTAGAGCCTTTTTGAAATTGGTGTAGACGACTTGTCTACACTGTAATTGTTCTAGGTCAAGATTTTACATTTAACAACTCAAGTTAGCAGATGTTTCTGGATAACGCGAGCATGGAAGTTGAAATATTCCAAAAAAGAGCTTTTAAAAAAGCACTACTTTTAAAAACAGGTACTTGTACTTCACGCCGAAGCATAAGATAATGAAAAATAATTTGTGCCTGTTATTCAAAATTGCACGAAAAAATGTTTTCAAAACGGAAATCAGCATTTAAAAAAAGAGTCCCTCCAAAAGCTGTTCTCCAAACAATGTAAAATTTTGCACAATGAATAAGTTATTCGTTGTAGAGCTAGACTTGCCTAAATTCACAACATTTTAAAAAAGGGTAAAATTCATTTTGTTTTAAAAAGCATTTTGGTACCTCAAATAAAAGATAAAACGGGGAATTTCCTTCTTTTTACTCTAATAATTCATGCCTCTCACATCGTGCAATAAAGGTAACAGAAACTAAAGCTATTACCCTGCAATGCTGAAGAGTGGATATAACAAGGTTGTAAGTATGTTTTTGTTTATTTTTATTAAACTTCTAACCAATACCAAGGATGCACTGTGTCGAAGCTGGATCTGTGGTTCCTGATCGATGGATCTGGAAGCATCACAGCTCTGAACTTTGTAAAATGTTTGGATTTTGTCAATCAAACTTCAGCACTTTTCAAAATAAGTCCGGATAATGTTCGGACAGGCTTGATGATTTACGACGACACCACCACTGTTCAAAGCTATTTAAATGAAGATCAGAGCAACAGTTTATTTTCTTCAATGGTGATGTCGACATTTTATCCTGGAGGTTAGTGAAAAGTTACAGGTTTAATCACTTTACAAGTGAACTTCCATGTATTTTAGGATTTATCGTATTGTACCAAGAATTAAACTTCGTTTAGGCCGAAAACATTTGAAAAGCTTGCTTTACATGTTAGAACAAAAAAGCTTTGGTACCAGATTTAAGGATTTTTCTCAAAAGCATATTTTCAAGCTTTTCGTTTATGGAAATAGTGAATTTTTTAAATCTTGGTTAAAATTGCTTTCTGACAAGTTTTCATAACAAATGACATGCACAAAAATTTGAACACAAACAAGCAATGACGGAAACTTGATGGTGTTGGCCCTTTCTTACTTGAACACATAGTAGTGAATTACAAAATTTGAAATTTTGATTAAAAGCAAAGCAGCTTCGTTGACAGTTTTTATTACGTTTTACGCTTAAAAATATTAGTTTTTATTTCACACATATATATTGTTTCCTGATAATTTTTCATCAAAGTTTGGACTTCCTTTACTACAGAATGTTTGATATCCTAAATCCTTGCTTCTAAGTGATAACAAGTCTAATTAACTGTTGGCAAATCATTTTATAAACTTAACCTTTTCGTACCTGCAGACAAAAGTAAACCAATGACAGCATACATTTATCTTTATGTGGGTATAGAAAATACCCATTACACAATAGGCCTATTTTACAACTTCATGCAATTTTTTTTGTCGTTACGCTTGTGACTTGACTGCACTAATTTTTTGTGATATTGGCATAATTGCAGCCAGAAAATGGCAAAGGAGACGATGCTTGTTTCCAATTTTTTTCACGATACAGTAAACATGTTTCTTTGATTTCTGTGCAATATTATTCATTGTTTTTTCTTGATTTCATATTAAACTTGCTTAAAAGTCATATAAATTGATGTGTTGATCAAACTGTCACATCCATGACTTCAAGCTTTGGCAAAAAAATCTGAACTATGTTTTATGATCAAAGCGTCTTGAAAGATAGATTACATACAGGTAAATAAAGAATGCTTGATTGCTTTTATTTGCGGTCGTTGATGAAAAACTATAATTAAATCAAAACTTTATCACAGCAAATCAAAGCTTTATACTCTATACTTTGGGAAATAAAACTTCGTACTTTGCACCATAAATGGAAAGATTTTCATGTCATGTCGAACTGCTGTTGTTGTGACGTGCAAAACACCTTACGACTTATCAAAGACAAAGTTAAATTGAGTCGAATTAGAATGATCGTTGTCGAGAAAAAAGGTTTTGGAATAAAGAGGAGATTTCAGTTTACCAGAAATTTTTTATATTCTAAAGAATGAATTTCGCATTT
The DNA here is from genome assembly GCA_963675345.1 of Trididemnum clinides. NCBI lineage: Eukaryota > Metazoa > Chordata > Ascidiacea > Aplousobranchia > Didemnidae > Trididemnum > Trididemnum clinides. The sequence goes on from OY776302.1 coordinate 17,284,606, forward strand.
TAACATCCATAATACGGCCTTGACTGCATTTTATTGATAGCAGACAAATTCATATACTTTAAGTAGAAAAACACAAAGCAAAACTGGAGTTTGGCGACAAAATAGATTGTGATCGTTTTCACGAGTGCAAAAATAAGCTTTTTATCGAATTGACTATATCACGGTGGTAATTATGCTTATGTGATCAAAACGTTTCATGTTTCTTCTTCATGAATACCTTGCCCCTAATCCCGGTAAGCCTATTAAGCTATTTTTAAGGGAGAGAGAGAGAGATCCAGTTTTTTATTTTCGGTTTTGTTCGCGTTAACGCAGGTAGCCGGATTCACCTTGTGCTTCTCGACAATTTGTAAACACCATAACGCCACCTCACTCTGTCAATGGCATCCTCCCTTTTCAGTCCAATCTGATTGATAGACTCCTCCACTTGTCACTTTTACCTCATATTCGGTGGCCCACGCCCTCTTCTTTCCGCCACTTCAAAATCCAACGCTCTTCTCAAAACATCAGCATTACCCTTCTCAAACCATGCTCATACCAGGTGTTGATTTGCTATCCGGAAGCTACCACTTTTTTTGACAGTCAATTTAATTTTCAGTGGCGTGGGGCAGCTTCTGCTGATCTTATTTAATTCTTATGTTTTTTAATTATTCAGCAACAATGCTGCTCGTTGTGGTTGTCTTCTCTTGCTGTTCACTTTGCCTGTAAATATTACCTTTTCCAAGCAGATCTAGAATTATAGAAAATAAAAATATTTTTTCCATAGGAGGAACCATGACAGGATCAGCAATTTCCAGAATCGCTGAGGAAGGATTTAATGTTAGCAATGGAGCACGACCAGAGAATGAAGGAGTTCCTCGAATTTTGGTTGCTCTCACAGACGGAAATAGTCATGACAATGTTACAATCCCATCTTTGGGCGTAAGAAAAACAAAATTCATTTTAGAGCATTATATTTAGAACAAAATATTTAGAGCAAAAAGAAAAACAAAATATTTAGAGCATTAATAAGGCGTAAAGTAAGTATGCAAGACGGCAAAATATGTTTAGATTCAGCAGTCTGGGGTTACAGTTTTCGGAGTTGGAGTTGGAACTGGATACAATAAAGAAGAAATTAATGAAATTGCAAGTGATCCTGACTCCCTATACGCCTATGAAATCTCCCAGTTTAGTGAACTTGCGACTGTTCTCCGAGACCGAGTGGTAGAACAAGCTTGTACTGCTCCTGCTTTAATACCAGTAAGATAATGTGTTAAAGTCTTATAAATTGTGTAATGCATATTCTGGACTAGTAACGTAAAAATTTTTCAGCTTGGCCAAAGTAAAAAGCCATAGAACTATTTACACAGAGCTACAAATGAAATTGACTTAATTCCAATTTGTGCGAGCTGCGGAAGAAAATATTATGGAGGGTACAAAATGCCAAGACGAAGTAAAAAGTTTTTTTGGAAAACCCTAGCTAGTTTTTCAAACACCCACGAAAAAGCCAGAACAAACCTATGCCGGCTCTAACGACATATAATTTTTAGAAAAAATGCTACTATTTAACATCTAAAAATGATGGCAAGTGGAATTAGAGAGTAAAACACAATAAAGGTAGCATCCAATTTTTAAATTAATACTGTATTACCGGAAGAATCACCGACTGCTCTGAAGAGACCTGATTGGTCAAAACACTGTCACCGTCTGCAGTTTGTTAAATGCATCGCTATTCTCTTGCATTACGATAAGAGTTACTCTCTTTCTGTTATTTAATGAGAGTATCGTTGATATTTTAAAAACATACTTTACACAGTTAGCGATAAATTTTGCACTCTATTGTGCGTATGCGTGACGAGTTACATCAAAAGATTAATTTAATTTGGAACTAATGTTAACAAAAGAATCGACAATATACATGCAAGGTAAATAGGTTTTACGTGTAGACAAGGTTAGAAGAAATGCGACGTACATTCACTTTGTTGGCTGTGTGATGTGATGAACTGAGTGCTAGTCTAGTTAGAGAATGACTGCGTTTCAAAAACTCATAGCTTTAAGCGGCATTTGACACGCCCAAGCGGAACTAACGTTTGCGTTAAAATTTATGTTTTAAGTTAAAACTACAACTTGCACCAATCGCAACTATTTGTTTGAATGACAGCTGACTCAAAGACCGTGACGTCATTTCGCAACTTTGCAAACTCACTGCTCTTCTTGTGTTTCATGAGTTCATTTTGTAATCACCATTATTACTAAGTGATAGTGAAAATTGTACACCATTATTGGACACTTTTGCGAACATAGCCAATCCTTAAATCGTTGCTGGGACTAGTGTGGAAAATGTTATTCATAATTTAAGATATGAAAAAATAACGTATGTAATTTTGTTGAAATTTATGAAAATGTAGCTTACACAACGATTTGTTCTGCCAGTCATAAAGGAAATAAATATTGATAGATTGTTTTACAAAAAAAATAATTTTGTTGTAAACTTTGGTTGTGTTAATAGCCGGATACTTGTGCTTCTTTCAGAACAATACACAAATCTCTCTTGTTGTACCACCACAATCAACAATTTACTCCGAAATTGAAATACATAGCAACGGATCTGTTAATCTAAGATACGAGGTCAACGAAACAACAAGCACTGGGAAAGTATATTTGTCAGAATCAATTGCAAACCCAAATGCGGCTTTCAATGACGCCTCGTTTGATGTTAACATGGTAAGAAATATTGCCTCACATCAATTCTATATATTTGCAATTGTATTTCTATTCTCTATACTCGCAGGAGAGCAACATTTTGTTAAAACACAAAGCTTATTGTTGCGGCGCCAACAATGGCTAAGCGCTTAAGGTGTTGAGACCAACAGCACTCTTTTCGATAATGACTGAGCCACATGTCACAAAACTCAGTTTCGTGTTTCACTCTCGCATTACTCTTATTGCAGAGCACCAAACAGTAGATCTGTGTACATAATTTTTTAATTTTTGGTATAACTCGACAAGGGAAAGAACTCAAACCCACCAACTGCCAGGTGGACGTTCTAATTACAAGACTACACCACTGCGCCAGTTGGCTCAGAACTAGTGCTCTTTGTAGTATCCGAAGGTAAATATTTTGTTTGTGTTGCTTGGTGCTGCTTTCAAAATATTTACTGCTTGCGAAAATCCATCATAAGGTCATTTTAAAGCAATTATTGAAATGTCTACGCTCATGGCTATTCGATTATTAGTGTCGTCACAAAAACGACGGTATAATTCAAATTCTACTAGTTATCTTTTGGTATCAAAAATTCAGGTCAGAACGTATTTTTCACCTCTAACCTCACACACTTTAGAAATTACGCTAAAAAGTTTAATTTTTTAATCGAAACGCATCCTTGCACTCAACTTACGCGATTGAGAAAAAAACAAAATATCTCCGGTTAACGTTTGTGTGATAGAGTATAAACAAATTTTGCCTTGGCAAAATGCACCACAGATGATGTTATTATAAAAGGTTCCGCACAATACTATTGTGTAGAGTTTTCACATTTATGTCTTTTCCTGATGCACACCTGCATGATGTTAGTGATAACTCAGGTAGTAGCTCACTACGTCAATAAAATTGAAACCTTTAAACTATGTTTTTTCCACAAACGCAAGCGCATCCTAAACTCGCTTTTTCACTGGTAGTGAAAAGCTTTTTCGTAGTTGAGGCGCAGTTCTGGAGTTGGCTACTTCATGTCAAAACAGGCTTTGGTACCACAGAATAACATATCGTCCACCCGCTCTAATGGCTGACTTTTCAGCCTAAGCTGATATTTTATTAGCAGTTGCCTAGTTTACCTATAAATTTCAATGGTCCTTTGTTAAGCAAATGTTCTAGTATTCGTAATACATTTAACTCGACAAACTCGACTTCATCAGTCTATAAAGGTTTAGTAAAAATTTTTTCATGGGTAACAAAAGAGTTGCTTGGAAACCAAACCAGAATGTATGTAACATCCGTCGCTTTGTGCATTGAGGCGATGTGCGGCAATAACGAAGACAAAATTTCAAGGCCCCAACCATTAAGGGATAAGGGGAGGCTCTAATTGGTGTTTAGCCCAAGCATTTTAAGATTTAAGTGAGATTTCAGCGGTTGGAATTTGTTTAAATTCTAAAAGTTTTATTTTATGCAAATCGTTTTGTAATTGTTTCAAATAATGATTCTGTCTACAATTGAAATTCTTGTCACCTTTGAGAAGTGTTACGCTTGTTACGGCAAATAAGCAAAAAAGTAAGACCTTGGTAGCCACATTTTAGCGGCAACATTGGTGACTTATTAAACAGGTCGTAAAATATTGCCTTTGCTTGAAACCTTAAATATGCATCGATTTATGGAACCAAATGATTCTCTTCGGCAGAAATCTAAAATAGTTAATTGTAGTTGTCCTGACTCAGTTTTGGAAGCATAAAAGCAAAAATTTACATGAGTTGGTTCAGGGGTTAGAAATATTTAATCGCCAAAATTATTCGAGCAGCTGACTAAGAGTAAAAAGAGCACAATTCTTTAATAATTGATTAAATTTTGTCAAAGAGATTGGTTTTTAAACCGTAGCGTAGCCAAGCAAATTATTGTATTTATTACAAACCACATTTATGGCTTAACGAATTAATTACTGTAGTCAATCAAAATACAGGGTATCCATAAAGTCCATGTGCACTTTAAAAGAATTATAACTTTATTTGTATTTGCGATAGAAATAATCTGTAAAAAGTGTTGTAAAGTTTCATCTACGTAGTTTTAAGTGCAGTTATTGAATGATTCTTTACAACAAAATTTCAAACAGTGTTTCAACTGATACAAGTGTTTCTACAAAATGAAGCTCCTTGCCATTTTGCTCTGCATATTAGACAGTTTCTAAATCTAGAATTTCTTAACCATAATGGATCGAAAGAGGCGGACCATTTTCTTGGCCTCCGCATTTGCCAGATTTCACTTCAATACATTTTTTTATGGAGACATGTAAAAACAATTGTATGCGCAACCAAACCTAGTTCATTACAAGATTTGAAAGTTAAAATAATTAATGTGATTTCGGGTATTACTGTAAATCAGTTGGCAAATGTTTTCTGTGAACTGAGAAGTTGTACTTTCCTTTGCATTGCTAATGATGAAGGAAATGTGGAAACTTAAATAAAATTTCATTAAGACCTTAAAAAATCTAGATTTTCTTCTTTCTAATTCTTTTTACCGATTATTTTTATTGCAGATACAAATAAAGTTATAAATTTTTTAAAGTGCACACGAACTTTATGGACACCCTGTATAAAACAAGTTAAATGAAAATCTAAACGCCTTTGGAAATTCTGAAGAGAGCAAAATGAACTGCTGAAAACTTTTAGGTTATCAAAAATATTTTTACTATTTTATCTGTAATTGGATTGACTACAACAATAATTGAAATAATCAGGTTGCAAGCAGAAGGTTAAAAATAATCAGCAAGACTTCATGTTCAAGAGTGCGTGGTAGTACTCATGGCTTTCTTGTTTTATTGCAATTTATAATATACCAAAGCTAGCTGGACGATTGAAACTTTGAATTGCAACATGTGCAACCACATACTAGCGCTAACTTTGTACTGAAAATTGTTAGAAGATCTTAAGCGTTTACTTCTAAAGTAGTCAAATTTTTGAGTTTGGTAAATTTGTTCTAACGCAGTGTAAAGCCCATAAGGTAATTTATAAGCGATACCAAGAGTATTTTGTTAGCTGTTTCATAATTTCTTTTTTTGGTATTGGAAACGCTTGGGGTATTATTAGGTTGGATTTTGGTTGCAAGCAGAAGGTTAAAAATTTTTTGTTTTCAATCGGAATTTAGACTGCACCACTCATCCTTCCGTTCATTTGACCTTTGAAACTATCTTCTGATGGAATATTTTCAAAGATGGCATTATTCTGTTAAAAACGACAATAGTGAGTTGTTCTTGGTGCAAAATTCTGCGGAATGATCTACTATCTATGTGCTTTGTAGAAATCGTATAGCTCTATGCAAAAATTTATTTTAAAATCTTTTCTGATGTAGCTAGTAAAAAGCCCAAATCTTATAAACAAGCGATTGTTTGATTTATTGCAACGTCATGATGCACTCTCGCTTCTTCAAAAATATGTGGTAACATTTTTCGTTGCTGAAAATTTTCCAAACAAACTTTTTACACCACGAAGGAGTAAAAATTAGCAGCATTCATGTAGACAAAAACATATTTTGAGCGGAAGCTAAAATATTTTTTTAGGTTTAGTGTTCCTCGAATATGTTGAATGACATTTCATTTTTTACGAAGTACACTTTACAGAAGTTATGTCTAAAACCGCCCTCATTCCTTAATTAAATTCAAAATTTTTTCGGAAACTTGGTCTTAGTGGCTTCCAGCTACGCACTATAATCAGAAAACAATACACGCTAAATATTTTTTGTAAAATCTGAACGTTTTCCGTCTATCGACATAGCGTCCATCAACAAATCAAAATAACATTTGCATACATATTCATTTCTAATTTTTAAGTAAAAGTGTTTACAGTTATTATAATTCTGTGATGAGTACCACGCTGATGAGCCAAAAACATTTAGGTTTAATACAAATGTTTAACATATATCGTCTTCTAATTTTACTCTGTTTTGATGTTTGTGAGTGGAGATGTTTCAACCACAATAATTATCTTTCTTTAACAATGATACTAACAAATTAGACGTCAATAAAAGTATGATACGTCACGAAAGCCTTCCAAGTGATATACTGATTAGTAAGGTTAAAGAGATACACTACTGAGTACCACAATAATGCCTAACATCGTAGTCTAATAGTAAACAACCAGTTACTTTGATTTCCATTATTTGCATTCTTCCAAGAATGATAATTCAGTTTTTTTCAAGCATCACTACACTGTAATTAGTGAAGCGACAAAGCGATCATCAAAGCAAGGTAAAATTTGGTACGTTTGTTGCCGTGTGGACGTATCCATCTGGTCAGTTAATGAACGACTTAGCAAGTAAATAAATGCTTTTTTTATGCTTATATATTTTTTCCTCCAGAGACTGCTGTAAGCCAAAACCGTTACATTTTCTCTCATCTGTTCTTAAATATCATGCCATTGTCTTTGTTTTGAAATTTGTTCTTCTTTTGGGTCTTAGTTTGCTATTCATAAAATTAGTTATGTCGAGAATTAGCAATCAACTATTTTGTGGTTTAAAAAACGCCCGTGAAGCGGAATTTTGTGGCCCAGGAATAAGATTTTAAAGCTGCCAGCTACATGAAATTTGGTGACTTTGAATGGCAAACTTTATCACTTACAACTCGAAAAAACCGATCTCCCTAAAAAAATTGGCCTATACACGTAAAACTAGAAAAATTTGGTATAAATGTTTCTTGAAAAGTATTGATCTCCAAACAAGCGTTCTTCACCACCATTTAAGCGTGGAGGAAGAGCACTTTGGCATTTCCGTTTGCACCAGCACCGCCTGATGGTTTAGTTTAGAAGTGGTCCTAGCTGCAAAGCATTTACCAAAGAAGGCAGATAGGCTTTGCAAGCTACATCTTTCAATCGCATATTTGATCTTATAGAAAATCGACCATGTCAAATGGAGTTCGGTTTTTCCAGCTGCATGAATTAGACAGTTATCCACAATAAAACTTTAAATTACAAGGAATCGTACACTTGCATTTCTGACACATCAACTAACTGCTGAAATTGATGCTCATTTGCATGGCGTAAAAAACTTTCTATGGAAATCGAAAAACTGTAGTTCCTAAATCTTAATTGATGATCTTAAGCCTTTTTAAAATTGGTTTGGGGGCGTTGACACTATTTTCCAGCCGGCAACCTTCAAAAATGTGTATGCGAAGAGGATCAATTTTCAAATCTCGGCAAACACTAATCGTAGAGTCATAACATACAATAGCTTAAATGTTGCAGAAATACCATATTTCTATCTTTGCTAAAAAGATGGTTTTCTCTATTTTCAACAAAAAACGTTATGGCCGAATTCTGAAAAAATGTTTTCTTTTGAACATTTACGCGTGTGGGTTACCACTATCAACAATTCTATTGTTGCTTAGAAAATTAGCAAACCAAATTTTTTTGGAGGTTAGCATATTCTTAATGACAATGAAATTTCCTTTTCAGCGATATAACATAATCGATATAATAGCCAATGGCCTAAAACCAGTGAATGATAAAAATAAACATGATTAATGTTTTTTTATGAAAATTAGTCGTTTTGTGCATTTGATACAAAGAATTTCAGAACTGCTTCGCGGGAGCGAAAGAGTTAATAAAAAATCGATTTATAAGTTTCCTATTTTGAAAATAACAAATAATGTTGTGTTATTTTTTAAGTTGTTATCTGTAGCTAATTTTTGTGAAGTATCTGCTCGATAGTTATGAGGACAAGGCGAAGAGAAAAAGAAGCTAAATCTTTGTTCAAAAGAGAAAGTTTTATAAGTAGAAAAAACTTCTCACATGGTATGCTTAAGCATAATTTCAGTAAATGGTAGCTCGCAGACATCAAACCTAAATAGAACACAATAATTGCACCTTATTGCAACGGGATGTAGTACAAAGTAAACTTGTGATACACTCGAATAGCAATCAATCGCTTTAATAAAGCTAATATGCATAACCAACAACAGGTAATAAAAAAAGCAAAGAGAACTAGTTATAGTTGTATTTTTACAGAAAACACAAAACATTATGCATGTCAATTAATTAAATTCATTCGATTAAAATGCTTTTTTGCGTCAAACTTCTTCATAAGTTTGCCAGATTTGTTTTTGGATGAATCCGTCCGTTTTGTCTCTCATATCGTCATAATTGAGCAGATGCTTCTGTAGCCAACTTAAAGTGTCTCTCGATGGTTTGATTGTGGCATGAGTCGAACAAACTCAACGGTTTTATCAAACATTGTTCAGTTGCTATATTTCCTAATTTCTCAATTGCTGGAATCGTTGTTCATATGACCCTATGTCAATTAATTTGAATTTTTTTTTACTTCCAAGTTTAAAGTGGGAACATAAAATATACAAACTGAACTACTCTGTGGTACATTAGAGCAATTACATTGTCTTTAATTTTCTTCATTCTCTTTAGAGATTTGTTGGCAAACTGTAAGCACCTTTGTAACTTTCATATTTTGTGTGTCTACATCATTATCTTCTAACATAGCAATCAAAATATTTTCTATATGAGCAAAAAAATTGTTTTGTTGAACCACATCTGAAGCAATTTGTCAAAGGCCTTTGTCAGAAAACTTAAAAACTTTCTGAACAAAATTGAAAAAGTTTTTGTACCCGTGTGTCATCTGATTATTTAATTTGATTTCAAACCAAGTCCAAAAATAAACAATCAGATATTTGGAAGCTTGACTGCCATTCTAATCTAGCTGAAAATAAATTCTTCCACATACAACCAAACCAGTCTTCTTTTAACCAAAAGCTAATTTCAATTTTGCCCACGCAGTGGTGGTAATCATTTAGAGTTTGCTTTGAAGTCGGCGTACCTGAGTCTATTTTTTGTCGAGTAACACCGATGACTAAAAAATTATTCATCAAGAAATGTTGCTACATCATAGCACAAAAAACACTACGTCTTCGCTAAGAGATAGTCTTATTCGATTTCAGCCAAATGATTTCATTTTGAGCGCAAATTACCACAAATGCAATGTTAGTTTTACCCCTATTGGTACTGATTGCAATGAGCGGCGCGTTTCAGCTTCAGTGGACGTCGCAAAAGACAACACAATGGTGGGGCATAAGCCCTAAGTGAGATGGTGTTGCGATAAATAATGTTTAACACTAGAATTACCAGTGCAGTCATTTTGACCGTTTTTTATTTTTAGTCGCTGATATCTCTGCTTACGTAAATGTTAGAATATTGAAATTTTCTGAATTTTCCTAAGTCTTAATCAACTTTTAGCATGTTAATTTTTATTGCATTACAACAAGCGTTGTGGGGGGTTGGGAAGCGATTTACCTTACATTACCGCCAACGGTTATTTTGACTAGAAAGCAACATCTGATTTCTCTAAGATTAAAAATGCCTTTACAATAAAGCTTTTTATTGTATTATTGTTTCAAAAGAATCATGCAACAATTACTGCAGTATCTGGCAACAGTTAAGTACTAGCTGGTTCATAATTTTGAGTCATTTGCAGAATGCCAAGGCCAGAACGATTTAGTAATATCCAAGCTCTAGCTTGGCTGAAAGCGATTGCAGAAGATGATTCGGGAGATGAAAGCAAAGGTGAAAATATTTGCGAAGGCTTAGATCAGGGGTCGACAAATTCAGACCAAGCTCGGCCTACATGGGAAGTGATTTCTTCAAATGGATCGGATTAAGAGACTGATATTGAAGCTCGGAGCAAACTGATTCTGCATCATGTCAACTGGTCAGCTTTGGCAGTGGTAGCAATGATACAAGTACTGCAGCAGAAGCGCAGGGTGATGGGCTTGCTCCAAACACCTGTGTGTGTGTGTGTGTGTGTGTGTGTGTGTGTTTACCCCTCCTCTTCCTTGGGATGGAGGTACGGCATGAACGGTAATTCAGGTTCATGCCGTCAACCTAATTGAAATTAGGCTAGGGGAAAATGGCAGCCCATTTCGAACCAGTCTTGAGTGACTGGTAGCCCCACCACCAACAAGGCGGACTGCCACTGGTGGGTACCCAAGAGTCGTCTGACATGCTGGGTTAGCAACTTCACAATTGTAATCCGGTAAAGTACGGGTGGGGCCACCTGTCTGCCACATAAAGGTGGAGGCGTCCCGTTAAGTGCCTTGCCCAAGGACACAACAAGCAAGCTTGCCGGCTTGTTCTCCACACTATCCCTTTTTATGCTGAGCGCCAAGCAGGGAAGCTGTGAATACCATTTTTTAAAGTCTTTTGATATGACTCGACTTAGGGAATGAACCCCAGGTCTACCGACTACAATGTGGACGCTCTAACCACTGCACCATCGCGCCGGTGACCAACACCTCGAAAATTGGATTGGTTGCGAAAGACGGAACAAAATGGGAATACATCGAATTTTCTTCAGAATCCAGAAGGTAAGCTACAAGCTCAGAAAGCAGCGGTCTAACGCGATATGCCAATAGCATGTTAGATAGTCCGCTTTGTGCGTTTGAGCTAATCGTCGACAATGCAATGCTTACCCATGTTCAACAATATACAGAAGCTGAAGCCCATAGAGTGAAAAAAAGTGATGAATGGAAACTACCACTAAGTGAACTAAAAGTTTTTATTTCCTTGCTGTATGTACGAGTAGCATTATGTGGAAAGAATCGACCCATACTTGAGTTTTGGGATAAAAATTGGGGAGTACCTTTTTTTTCAGAAACAATGGGTAAAAATCGCTTTTGCCAAATCATGAGATTTCTTCGATTTGATTTGCGAAATACAAGACTATCTCGACTTCAAACGAATAAATTTGCTTTGATTTCTGCCGTCTGGGATAAGTTTGTTGAAAACTGTATTGTTTGCTACAAACCAGGAGAAAATATTACAGTGGCGAACAATTATTCCCAACTAAAGCCCGCTGCAGATTTACACAATATATGGCCAACAAACCGGACAAATTCGGTATCAAATTTTGGATAGCTGTTGATGTGGAATCCAAATATATCCTGAACGCCTACCATATCTTGGCAAAGATGAAACCAGACCAGCTACGCAAAGGTTGTCTGAGAGTGTGGTAATAAAGTTAGTGGAGCCATACTTGGGCAAAGGAAGGAACGTCACAACTGACAACTTTTTTACTTGGATTCATCTTGCCACACAGCTCCGGAAAAAAAAGGTGTAACTTGTCGGGACCCTAAATAAAATTCGAAAGGAAGTTCCGCCACTGGTAAAAACTTTACAGCAGAGCAGATATTCCAGCAAACTCTTGCAAATAAAAACGAATACAACCAAGCCACAACGTTGACAGTTTACCAGCGCAAACAAAAGAAGAACGTTTGTATTCTTAGCACACTCCACCTATTTGTTATGGTCGACACAACAACAAAAAAGAAACCGGAAACAGTTACATTCTACAACAAAACTAAATGTGGTGTGGACATTGCTGACCAGATGGCACGACAATACACGGTGAAGGCAGGTACACGACGGTGGCCGGTAGCTGTCTTTTACAACATTTTGGACCTTGCTTGTATCAACGCCTACGTGTTGTACAAGAAGAAAACTGGAGATGCTATCTCGAGAAGAAATTTTATGTTTCAGCTCGCCACTGAACTGAGAGAAGCTCATGTTCAAGGAAAGACAGCTCCACGAGCCGCAGTTTTGTCTCCATTTTTCTGCAATTTTTATCAAAATTCGATGGTTGACGGAAGCAGAAAGCGAAAGCAATGCCAAGTTGGTGTGAACTGTGAACAAAACAAATCTGCAAAATTCTGTTGTAGATGCTGTAGATCAGTTTGCGGAAAGTGTACAGGTTGTGTATAAATTGAATGTGTGCTTTGTGGTGAGCGCTGCTGATTTCTTTGTTTTTGTATGCTTTTGAATAGCCACTTGTGGTCTCTTTGTAACCAGAAGTATGATGAAAAATAACCATTTGATGAGCTCATTTTAATGTAAATTGTTTTTCATTTAATTTCAGTGTTCATGTTTGTTGTAAATACAATAAAAACTTTAAAAAAATTTCAGCTACGCCACTAAAAAGCAGATTGAAGGCCTACAGTGTACTTCGGAGATCAGGGCTTATGCAGTATATTCCAGGACATGATATTAAAAAGGAGCCTAAAACGCACCAAACTCACACCTACATACATTCAAGTCATTACTAGGTATACTACAAAAGTTAAAAAATACTTATAAGATACAGTAAAGCTAAAATTGTTGCTGATTTTTTTTTTTATTGGACAAATGGTCATTTTGACCGCTCGCGGTAATTTTAGGTAGGTCAAAAACGCGGTAATTCTAGTGTTAATAAAATAAATCTAATGCTTTGCCGCGCAAATTTTGCGTTTTAGGGTTCTTTCAAGCATTGCTTTGACGCGTATATATTCACACAAAGTGGATATTGTTTTTTTCTGAAAACAATATCTCCAACGAGCAAATTTGTGTATTCCTCATCAAAATTCAACATTCAAACCTCTTTTGGGAGGAGGGATGGATGTTTCAAATAGTAAATTAATAGATTTACATGAACTCCAGGCCACAAAGCGTAATGCCGCAGGTCGTAAAGGTCACTATCCTACTCTAAGAAAATTGAAAAATTTTGGGTGGTCCTTAAAAGCACAACAAGCCGCCTCTGCGCCATGGTCTTCCCTTGCTTTCCCTCCGCCTCGTAGCGACGGCGCTATGTACGTTTAATACTAACGTAATTACCTCATTGTTAGGTTTTCTAAAAAAGGTATCTCACCGCCAGCTTGGTTGCGGCGCTTGGGATAACAAAGATTTATCCTGCTGTTCTGAAAATTCAAATCCAGCTGACGATAAATTTTTTCACACACGGCTAGATCAGTTTTCTCCAAACCATAATATAATCTAAAATACGCCGATGAAATGGTAGTGGTCGCAAAGTCTGCTTTTAAGTCAGTGCACCTGAGTGTACTTCTTGTTGAATCATACCAAATACCAAGAAAGTAATATTTTCAGACCTCTCCTTACTGACGCCCATCATTAGGTTCATTTGCTCGGGCATATAAGCTCATTCTTTATTTGCAAGGTTTTTATCTGAATAAGCAACATAAGCAACAATAAGGTAAACTGTCTGAGGCTACCGTCTCTATACCAAATGAAGATCGAGAAATACTGTTGAGTGCCCGATCCAAAGGTTAATCAGCGAAACTAGCTGGTTTTTTCTTTGCACTTAACTTTTATACTTAGCTTTTAGCTAGGTAGCTGTGAATACTTTTATTTACGTTTTCGGTATAACTTTAACCCTGGTCTACATAGTGGGAGTTGGACGCTTTAAAGACCACACAACCGGCGCTGAGCCGCAGTGATTGGAGTGCCTAACAACAAATACTGTTGCAGTAAAATAGGTCAAAAAAATCTTAGGCTTGTGATGTTATATCCACCTCTTTTACTTGTAATACTAAACCATGTTTTTTACAGCTCAGACAATTTTCGATTACCTTTTTGATTTTTTCCTTGCGGTGCGAATTTCTCTTTATCTTACTGTACGTATTTTAAAGATAAAATATCACATTTTGACAGGGCGTCACCTCTGTGATCTACAACGCCATTGGCACTTCTTCGATCTCAAACACGAAGGGTAAAAAAACAAAGTCAAGTAACACCGACCCTCTTTACATCGCATTCAAGAGTAGGGGAACGGAGCCAATCAACATGCAGTTCACTGCTGAAACAAGCACAACAAAAGTCCAGGTAATAACTACATAATATTTTTTCATCAAGACATTATCACATTTAGGTGCGATAAAAAAACAAGAATTTTAAACTATAGAACGGGGTATTTTTTTTCCCAAACGTGGAGTAAATAACATAGGAACCAATCTTTGGTTGGCGCATCCTCCAGTGGCCATGCACATCTTCCGAAATAAAAAAATTGATAATTTGACTATATCTCAAAAATCAATTGAGCTGAAAAGCTGATTTTTGGTCTAAAAGATGCAAAACCACCAATATGTTATTTTCTTCTATAGAAGTCTGTGTTCTGAAATGTTTGGAAAAAATTTATTGACAAAAAACATTTTTTGATGAAAATCACGCATGTCCGTATACGGAGTAAGGACTACCTTTGTTATTTGCAAGACTTATAAAGTTATTGTTATTGATTAGGTAAGTTTGAGTTGGTCTAATTTATCACTTGAGCTCTTTTATAACTAGTGTGCATTTTTGGATGTGCCATACAGCAAGAATCGGTCATACAATAGAAAAATACTAGATGCAACAGACATAGACATATGCTGTTTGAATGATATCAAAAACCTGTTTACAAATACGTGACAGTGAAGATGCGAGAAAAGAAGAAAAATATTATGAACATCTTAAAGAGTTAATGTTTATGGCCTCTAACATCTCAACAAATCTATCATGCACACGGTAGCACAATGCAAAGTAGTCGGCCTTAAAATATCAGCCACTAAAAATTATAGCATCATATAGATGCAACTTAGAAGCGGAGTGATGTTTTGGGAAAAATTTTTTATAATTTGTCGCGAACTCAATTTTTTCAATTAAGTCCATTACGACGATCAACGCTGTGATTAATGGTTGTGTGATGAATTCAACATGCGTTTCTACGCGCTGATTGAGACATGGATGGTTTTGGTGAAAGGGATTTTTTGAATGGCTTTATTTCCGAGTTGCTGAGAAGCTTTACCGTTGACAGTTGCTGTACCTCTTTTTCATTCAAATTAAGAATTTGATGAAAAGAACTTTGCTTTGACGTTGATTACTGGAACTTCAAAACGTAGGCACTGTTTACATTGACAGCCATTTCTGTGTTTCGTCAATGCTTTATGCAATTTCCTTTGAAATTGTCGTCTAAAATAGGTTGTTGCAATGATTTTCCTTGCAAAGGTTGAATTTTAATAAGTTTCAATCTTTCAATTCTTCATTATAGTCTTCCAGCATACGCTACTCAAGAGAACGTATTTAGAATGCGCAAAAAAAAACGCTTCTTTTCACAACCTTACGTTTAGTAGAGCAAAATTTGCTGTGTAAAAATTGTTGTACATTAGAGGAAGATGAAAAAATTTTTTGCAACATGAATTACTTGACTCTGTTTTTGTTTCAAACTAGGTCGAAAAATAAATATTAATACAAAATCTTGCGAATGCTGGAAGGTTTGCTGAAGAGTAGTCTTTTGAAGCCTATAGCCGCAATATCCTGCAAGCTAGAGTTAATCATCGTGAATGAACAATTGTTCCCACTTTCAGAAATTGAAGATCTTCATCCACAGAACCAACTATGACAGCCATCAATATTGTGCATGCAAAATGCTATCACTGCTTAACTTGTCAGCGATTAACTGCATTTAGGAAAATGCATGTTGGAGATATTTTTGGATTTGACAATTGGCCATTCCGAAACATATTTATCTAGTTGTTTACCAATGGAAAAAGTAAAGCTATTACAAGCTTCAATTCAGTGTTGCCAACAAAGTTTTGAATGTTAGCTTTTGGTGATACTTATACCATCATGAATCGATTCACCAATTATTTCCTCAAAAATTTAAATGAAGTTGAGTTATTTGATAATGAAAACTTCAGAATGAAGAATTTCTTGAGCGCCAGAAAATCTCTGCGTGAATGTGATTACTACACAATGCACATTACTGGTACACTCAAAATCTAGAATTATTAAATTTTTGGTAAAAATTTGGGTAATATTATATGCATGATAGATTTGTTGAGATGTTAGAGGCCATAAACATTAACTCTTTAAGATGTTCATAATATTTTTCTTCTTTTCTCGCATCTTCACTGTCACGTATTTGTAAACAGGTTTTTGATATCATTCAAACAGCATATGTCTATGTCTGTTGCATCTAGTATTTTTCTATTGTATGACCGATTCTTGCTGTATGGCACATCCAAAAATGCACACTAGTTATAAAAGAGCTCAAGTGATAAATTAGACCAACTCAAACTTACCTAATCAATAACAATAACTTTATAAGTCTTGCAAATAACAAAGGTAGTCCTTACTCCGTATACGGACATGCGTGATTTTCATCAAAAAATGTTTTTTGTCAATAAATTTTTTCCAAACATTTCAGAACACAGACTTCTATAGAAGAAAATAACATATTGGTGGTTTTGCATCTTTTAGACCAAAAATCAGCTTTTCAGCTCAATTGATTTTTGAGATATAGTCAAATTATCAATTTTTTTATTTCGGAAGATGTGCATGGCCACTGGAGGATGCACCAACCAAAGATTGGTTCCTATATTATTTACTCCACGTTTGGGAAAAAATAAAAATACCCCTTTCTATAGTTTAAAATTCTTGTTTTTTCATCGCACTTTATCATTGCTTTCTCTTTCAAGTATAACCTGCAAAGTGCTCGCTCATTCAATTTTCAGTGCTCAATGTACTTTTAATATTTTCTCTGACATTGTTTAGCAAAGGAATTGATTGTGTATTCACAGGAGAGAGGAAACAACTTTGGTCTGGGGAGGCTCAAAATATAAGACTTATTGCAACTTCCGAGGGGCGTACAGACCCTCCAACAATCTTTTGTATTTTTTTCCTATACTTGTATTTTTGTCAAAATTCCGGTTACGCTGACCGAGCTGGCTGCTGATCAGTTCCAATAAGCTTGTTTCAATAAATTTCATGTATTTTAGGAAAAGTACGCAAGTACAAAGCTGCTCAACGACACAGAAGCAGGCAGAAGTCACAATTCAGAAGTAAAAACATTGTTGCACAATAATTAAGTACTAATAGCAACAAAGCTGCATGGATTTATAATGTTACAGACCATTCAAAAATCACAACCTAAAGCAAGTTTTTGAAATTGTTAGTCACGGCAAGTGACAATACAGAGTCATTACTTACCACCTTGCTTCGACTGGTATGCTCCTATCTATGTTTCCAAATGGCTAAGTGCAACAGCATTTTACAAAAATAGTATAAAAATGAAAGGTTAGAATACATGCAGGAAAAGTAAAATAGCGGATCTGATGGACCACTAAAAATTTGGTAGATAATTTCTTGAAACAATTCAGAGCGTGCTTGGTCAGGCCACCAATTTGCATTTTTGACTATTTTGGCTATGGTTATGACTGTTTTGAAATTGCCTACCCATTTCAATACAAATATAAGGAACAAAATGCAGCACATTTTGTTCAGCTTTATTGTTCCTTCAAAACTTCATTAAAAGCTTAACTTACAAGTGTTGCATATAAATATTTTGTTAGTAAAACTGAATGAAATTAGAATTGATTTAGGGTTTGTAGAAGGCTTAAAATTTGCTCTTTTTTCCTAATTTTTGTCTAAAACAAAATTTTGAAGACAATAGACAGAAGTAAACAACTGCATTTCAAAGAAGCACTGAAAACTGCATTCCCAACGTTTCTCAGCCGTCTTTATATCTACTGCTGCACAATCAGAGCTACAAATGCTGCAGTGCATTATTTAATCAGTTGTATGTTGTTTGCAGTCGGGATCTAACATCACGAAAGGAATGGCAGTTCACTCGATCTTGTTTTTGGCGTTGCTCTCAGTTCTTCTTTCTTAATCGGACTTGGCTACCATGAGTGTTTTGAGCCTCCCTTAAGCCTATAAATATAATTCTATTTCATCAATACATTTAGTATTACTTTGTTTGTTGTTATATAAGTCGATAATATAATAGCAAAAAGAGTTTTGTTTAGTAAAATTACAAGTGAGTAAAAATAAAGCAACTTTCAACTCCAAACCCTTGGTATGGCTTCGGCAATATGAGCTTGTTAAGATCATAAATTCACGCTGATCATATTGATTTTCTACAATAGATGCAGCCAAAAAAAAGGGAAAAACAAATTAAAGAAAACATTTCTAAAATTTTTCCAAAAAACTGCAGGTGAAGAACATGTTTTTAGAGATGAGCTATCATTCAATAAACTTCTCTTTGTAGCACTCAAATATCTTTCTGGCTTCACTATGGTAATCTATCAGGTAGCAGTTATATAAAAAGCTCAGACTGACTAAAATCACCAAGATCAGTGATCACCGAAGTGATTCAAAATTGAGTCACTTTAAAATATTTTTGGGTCGCATATTTTTTGCAAAAAAAGCTTAAGATATTCATTTTTTTATATTTTTTTTATTGCTCATTTTGTGTAATATGATACCAAACTCTAGCGCATAGGTCGATAGCTTGAAAACAAGCCAAAAAGGGCCATGTTTTTTTCTAAATTGGTTGGAAGTGATCCTGGTATAAAAGTTTATTCGTGTATGATTATGAGATCGTGAACTGTTGCAAAACTTTGGTTAGGCTGATCCACCACCACGGCTGGACTATGTCTCAACTTGTCCCACACCTAAATTTATTTATATTTACTGGTGGGATTCTAGCGGTTCTTACAGGTTCGTGGAAGCCTGTATTTGGAATTTCACCACCTTTGAGAATCAATTGAAAAACCGGGCTTATGAAACCTTTAATATATTAAAATTTGATGTTTGCATTCTACTGGCCAACTGCTATTAGTGAGAGACCTGCAGTAAAAATTCTTGAATTCCAACTCAGGAGATATCCTATTTGGTACGTTACCCAAAAACACAGCAAGCCAGCTTGTCGGTTTCGGCATCATATCTTTGTTGCTGAACGCGAAGCAGAACAACTGAAAATACCTTTTAAAAAATCTTCTGTGCGATGCAAGGGATTGATTGAATTTATGTCAATCAACTGCAAAAAGCACGCTCTATCCATTACAACCGTGATCTTGTAAATGAATGAGACAACAGGGCAAAAAAATTTTATCACAAATGATGATTTTTTGATTTTTCCGTAAAATCTTGACGTCGCAGGCAGCGTAGCTCAGTGAGATAAAGTGCTGGCCAGTGCTAGTGAGATAACGAGTGCAATGCCAGCAGGGCGCTGCTTTATTTTACTGTTAGGAACAGAAATTTGCCGCAATTTTCTCTGCTTTATTGCAGGCTATTGCGCCACTGCAGGTAACAGTACACAAGTCGCAACTCTGTAGGGAGGTTAAAAACAACCATTGTTAGGTATTTTCCCCACTCAAAGTTTTGTTAATGTAACAATCGTATAGTTTTAATGGAAACTCTGTTTAGCTTTCTTAGAAACGTGAGAAATAATGTCACATGTTGCTTTGCTGGTAAATAGTGGATAGCCTATAACTTAGACAGCAATAGTTGATTAATTGTGTTATGATTTGATTTAGAAATTGGCTATCTGTTGAGCAAACTAATTTGTTAACCACTGCATGACACTGCTTATCAGTAATGTAAAATCTGCGCTGCTTGCTGTAGTAAAAGTCACTTTTCTACACTGAGCTGTATTTATACGCTTTTAGTAATACAGCAACTTATTCGTTTCTTGGCTTGTGGAATTGTGCGGTGCAGTGAGTTAAGAATCTCAATGTCAGTAGAGTGCTACGGCGCCAATCCCGACTACCGTACCCTACAACCATGTTTTATGCATAATTTGAAAGCTTTTCACGAAACCAAAAAATCAAAAACAAAACCAAAAAAATTTTCATTAACTTTCTCCTAATTTTTTATTATCTCAGTATGGAATTAAGCTACTATATATATTTGCATAACATCAATCAATATCCGCATCAGTCAAAGCCATTTCACGTGTTTTTTTAGATGCACAATTTATCTCAAGAAATTTATACAATCGTAGATTGAAATACCACCATTTTTGCCAAACATTCCTCTAAAATATATAAATTTCTGAAAAAATTACCCCAACCGAATTTCGTTCCTGCTGTTGAATAATACCATTGGTGCAGGGGATAATCTGGCGAATCAAACACTTCCCAGAATTTATTTTTGGTGTCAAAAAATTTTCATCATTTGCTGTAAGCATTTAAGGATATCCTTAGGTAGCACGATTTTACAAAAATTATTTTTTAGAAAGTTTGAATCGCTTTTAAAATAGGTAGAAACCACCGACTTAGATAAATGAAAATTTTTGTCGAGAATTGTTAGAAAGATATGTATCTGTGCAGATCAAAATTGCATTGCTCTCACTTGTAATCAATGCCGTCACTGTTTAAAGCATGACAGAACTTAAGATTTAGGCTGGCGTTGATTACTTAATAAGGGCATTTATTTATTGCTTATTTTCAACAACAATTTCTTTCTCATGTCAAAAAAATTTCTCTTGCAAAATCGTATATAAAAAGTGATTGCAAGACATCATGGAAAACATCAAAAAGAGGCAGTTTTTTAAATAAAGTACCGGTAAGACCTTTAAGTAAGTTTAGGAGAAAAAAGTTAATGTAGCAACCATTTATTCCACAGGCCAACAATAAATTTTGGCATATAGTGTAAAAGCGGTTAAAGGATAAATTGGGGGCGCTGAGTTCAAAAATGACGTTATTTTTTGCAGATTGGCTTTAGTTTTTAAAATATTTTGTATTATTTATTTATTTTTTACTGTAATTAGGGTTACTTTTAAATAGACATTTGTATTGGGTTGGTCAATGAATAAAATGTGTTTTCAGTGTAACTGATTCATCTTGGTCTGACATGAATGATTGCTGAACCAAAACAGGCAAAGCTCGTAATTAACGGAAGGAATAAAGCATGCTATGTAGTAAACGCGCAATGTTCAACATCATAAAAAACTGCAAAGAATGTTATCAGTCCTTCATTTGCAAAACACAACCTCTGCAACAAACAGTTACATGGGGATGTTCATGGACTTAAAGAAACATTAACTAGCATGTCACGTTGGATTTTAACTGTTCATCTAACGAAAAGATTGCTTATATGATTTCCGGCTATGGCTTTGTTCAGTACAATTACAGATCAATGTCCAGCAATAATCTGCAATCATGTGAGAGTCCCAACTACCTTGGTATCTTTCTTCCATTGTCCAAATGTCTTTGATGGAGCCTCTTCCCTTGTTCCTCGCTAACATCACCAAAATTCTCTGGAAAATAGTCTAGATGGCTAAATAGATAGTGAAGTTTGATGCTCATTCTTGCACCAAGAGCTTGAAAGTTTTGGAGCATCACATCCACAAGGTTCCGGTAGTTGCTAGCTTTTGTGTTTCCTAGAAACTCTCGTAACACTGAGACATATGAGCACCAAGCAACCCTCTCAACCATACAAACAGTGAAGGTTTGATCTTGCATCAGTTTGCGAATTTGGGATCCATTAAAAATACCTGCTTTAAGTTTTTCCACGCTGAGACCAGGAAAGGATATAATTGAAACAATCACCATCTTTATCAAGAGCGTTCTCAAGTTGTTTCATCAGACCAAACTTTATGTGAAGCGAAGGCAGGATAATGCGATCCCGATTAACCAGTGGCTCATTTATGATATTTGTATCGCTAAATGCAATATCTTCTTGAGCCGGCCAATCCTTCTTTACCCAGTGGTGATTACTAGCGCAACTGTCTCAATAACAGAGAAAACAAGGATGTTTGGTATAGCATCCTTGCTGTCCTAACAAAAGATTGACAATTTTTAAGTTTACGAATATGGCCCAGTTGTGCTCACTGTAGCGCAGTTTCTGCAAAACCATCTTCACACTCAAATAGTGTTCGTCGTCGTCGTCGTCGTTTGGTCAGGCACCCAAACTCAATCCGGGCCAGCACAAATTAAGACCAGGGCCGAGGGTCTACCCTTTTACCACCCGGGCTGCTGTTCTTCCCAGATTAGATGCTGGCAGTGGTGGTGTTAAGCCAACATCGAGTCGCGTTATCCAAAACCTGCAGACCTCGTGCTCCTCTTGGTACATGAGGTATGAGACAAGAACATATGAAGTGATCTGCAGTTTGCTCAGTGACACCACATTCGCAATTCGGTGATGAAGCGAGGCCCCATTTGTACATGGACGAGTTAAAACGTCCTACACCAGTCCGCAGGCGATTGAGCCTTACCCAAGATGTTCTGAGCAGACTCATTCCAAGTGGCCTTGAACTGACCCTGGAAATGAAAGCACGGACCCTTGAAATATTTTCCAAGTAGTGCGCGTTTGATTTATGTTTCGTCCACTGCTTCACGCGAGTGTCAAGTTTAGACAAACTACCGAATAGTTTCCACGCAGCAGGTACAAATAAGCGTCCCGATCTAAGTCTCCCCAAATGAGCATCCTGCTTCCCAACCAACTGTCCCTGCATTATGTGGTCGGGATCATGGATAGCACGATTCGCCAAAGAGAGTATCGCTCCTAATCGGCGGAGCTCAGCTGGCTGGATGCCTGCGAGGACAGGCAAGTCCTCCGTTCCCTGTTGGACGCAAGCATCCCGTGACAATGTGTAAAGCATCATTGAGAACGCTGTCAATGAGGCGAGTATGCGTACTACGACACCAAACTGGTGCGCGGTACTCAGCGATAGAGTAGACCAAGAAAAGAGCAGAGATGCGCAATGTCTTGGCATCTGCACCCCAACCAGATCCCGGAAGTCGCCTCAACAGTGCAACTCTAGTGGAGAGTTTCTTGAGCAAAGCCTCGAGGTGGTGATGGAAAGCGAACGACCTATCCAGCTTTGCCCAAAGATACGTTGGGACTGGACAGGGTGGCAATAGATTGCCATTGTTGTAAACGTTTAATTCACGTTTGGCCTCTTTGTTGTTAAGATGAATGTCAGGTGCTTTCTCGCAGCTAGGCCGTTGATACGTCTTTCGGAAATGTCAGATAGAAACCAAATCTTTTAAACTGGAAAGGCAACCCCTCACCCCGATGCTCAGCCAGGGCCTACTACTCGGCAAACGCCCTTTTCAGAGTGGAGCAATGTGCCCCTATTAGGGCACACCGTTAACAAGTTCCGAAAGCCAGCAGTCTTGCAGCTGAACATCGAAGGCCTCACTGCAAGCAAGATGAATGTACTTCATCATCTCGCCGTGCAGTATGAGGCACTCGTCATTCTTCTTCAGGAGACCCACTGCACTTGTGCAGATAAACTAACAATACCAGGATTTGCACCAGCTGGGTCTTTTTTAAGCGGGAAGCATGGCCTTGACACATTTGTCCATGACCGGCTAAAATGGACGTTTGTTGATCAGTCTCCAGCTACATCGGAGGCTGAGTGGTTGTGCGTGGACGTTGATGGTTATAGAATCGTCAATGTCTACAAACCTCCATCTAAGCGACTGCAAGCGTCTGATCTCTCAGAGTTCCCTTACCCGTTCTTTATGCTGGCGATTTTAATTGTCCACATGTCAACTGGGTTTATAGAACCAGCAGTGCCGATGGAGAGCGCCTGGTTGCTTGGGCAAGTCTAAAAGCCTTGTCCCACTCCACGACCCAAAGAATGTGGCCACCTTTCCTTCTGGCTGCCGGAACACTGGCACCAACCCTGATCTGACATTTGTCAGTGTTGGTCCGGACAGCCGTGTACCTGACAGACGTATCTTAGGGAAGTTTCCTAGGTCACAACATCGACCCTCGCTTACTGTGCCACCAAGACTTGCTCTGTCTGTTCCGAGCAAGCCTGTTAAGCAATGGAACTTTCGCAAGGCCAACTGGAGCCACTACAATATTGACCAACAAACAACTACAATTGACCAACAAACTTGCCAAGAGTTTGTTGCCACAAGATTCACCGATGTGGATCTGGCCTACTAGAGCTTCTGCAATGTCATCAGATCAGCAGCCAAAAGTTTTATCCCACGCGGTCGTCAAAATAATCACATACCGTGTTGGAATGCTCAGCACGAGAAACTCTACCGTACATTTCTGCAGTCGCCTGAAGGAAGCGATTCTAACAGGGCTGCCACTGCCCTGCTCCTCAGGCTCGACAAGAAACGCAGAGATCGATAGTCCGAGGCAGTTCAGACTATCGACTTTTCGCACTCCAGCCGAAAAGCACGGAGTATATTGAACAACCTAACTGGTAGATCACGGCGCTTTCATCGTCACTGTGCCGTCTCAGCTAACGCTATTGCTTCCCAGTTCATTAGAAACGGCAGGTACGAGGGTATTGACCGTGAGTCATCTCGAATCATCTCGCAAGAAGTGTCAGATATTTGTAGGGGCATCCCAACAAGTCCAGTGAACGTCTCTGAAAGTTTTACCTCTCAGGAGTTTGCTGCTGCCCTCAAGCAGCTGAAACCAGGAAAAGCTTCAGGCCCAGATTCTATTTGCCGGAGTTAATAATCCATGCTGGAGCTGCACTGAAGTCCTGGTTGTGTGGCTTCCCTTTTTTGTGCCTGCGCCACCTCAAAATTCCAAATGTCTGGAGAAGAGCACTGGCAGTGGCGATCCCTAAACCCAAGAAGCCTGTAGAGGACCCGAAAAGCCATCGTCCCATCTCCTTGCTTGCGTCCCCTATAAGATCCTCGAGAGGCTCATGCACGCTCGTATTGAACCAATTGTTGACCTACTTCTCCCTAGGGAGAAGGCTGGGTTCCGACGGGGAAGGTCAACCGTGGATCAGATAGTGTTCTTTAACAATCACTGAATGTCTGATTGGAACACATGCAAACTTGTTGCCATTGTGAAGTTTTCAAACTCCGTTTGGAGCTGTCTATAAACAATCCCCATTCATTTGAATCGTAGTCTGGAAGATCCATTTCTCAAAGGAGGCCTTGGATGTTGTTACAATAAACAACGTCATCTTCCATAGTGAAAAAACGAATCAACAAATCGTTCGTATCACGGTAGAATGTAATTTTAGTCCCCGAATCCAAAATACCACGTTCACCAAGACGAGATGCCAAAATCTCAGACGATTTCTTGGATAGGCCAAGATCACCAACTAGGTCATTCAGTTGGCTTTAAATAAAGGGTTTTGGTTTTGCACTAAGCGAAGATGTTGCAGCAGCCATGCTGGAAGAGCTACTTATACTGCTGTCGCTGCTATCAGTATCATCCATTGCTTCCAATAGCGTTTCATCTGAAGTAAGGTCAGATAAAGAAGTGAAAACTGGAACTGGAGCTTCAGCGCAATGTGGTATGGGTTGTCGAGCAGACTCAATATCAGTATAATACCAGTCTTTCTGCCATATCCACCATGCAAAAATAACAATCATCATGGTGATTTTTGTGCTCTCGCCATACCATAGGAACCCCAAACCGCATCAAACTGACTTCGCCTTGAGTCCAAAAGCGCAGCGTTTCTGTACAACGTTTGCACACCTTGTGGGGTGCCCAAGACTTGTCTTGGTCCCCTAACTTCATGCCAAAGTAGGCTTTATAAGCTCTCTTGGTAAAATCTCTTACATTGAATCGGTACTTTGCCATCGTATATTCACCACAAATGTAGCAAAATACCTTTGGATTGTTTCGGCATTGCATTCGCTTAGTGCTCATCTCTATTACTTTCTCAAATACAGCTTTATTCAAGACAATGTAACTAAATTTTCCTACAAATAAATATATGGTATTCATTAAAATGTTCTCCAAAAAGCAGCAATTTATTATTTATTATGTCCTTAAATCCACAAATCTAGCACTTTAGTTAGCTGAATGATACATGCTTTCTACGTTATGCTGCCTTTAGGCCTAATCATGGTTGTTTTAACGCACAGGAAAGGACAAATAAACTAAAAACTGATAACTCTTCTCCAAAAAGAAATATAGAGATAATGAAGAGAAACTTTTGATAGGAATAAGTCGCAAATTTATAGTTATCAGCTGATAGTAGTGCTCTAAAACGCATCAAACTTTCATGAATGATCAACATTATGGCTTGTTTTTATACGGAATCGATATATATATTCGAGTAATAAAAACTTGCGACAACTCCACAAAAGTGGCTTTCTGCCCACGCTCCCAACCTCAAAGATAAGCCCCACTGTAACTTGTGACGCCCTCAAGGACACCGTAAGCAAATCTAATGAAAGATTTGGTTTGATTTTTTCTGCGTCACAAGAAAATGCTACCGATGGACCAGAATAGCTACCGTAGTTCTACTGCGACACACTTTAACCAAAATCAAAATGTCAATACGTTTAAGCTACGATCAATCTTTCATTCCTACCATTTGCCTTTTGAGTATCGTTTTGTGCACATCAATTTACCAAATTGGCAATATAAAATGAAATATAAAAGCTAAGAAAAAATTCAAAAATTATCAAAGACTTAAAGGTCATTTGGGTGCATATGATTGTAAACATGGATTAATTAATGTTAGGAGAAGAATCCAACTCGTTGAATTAATTTAGTAAGCCTACCTACTTCACCACACTTTGATCAGACAAGCTGAAACTACACAAATAGCGAACTAGAAGTCAATCGGACGCCTGCTCTGCAATCATTGGATCTACTTCAGCTTTCTTTGTAGCTTTTTTTGATTTTTAGATGAGTATAAATGACGCCACAATTATCATTTTTGTTTGTAGAATTTTTTATTTTTTGCTCTCTTAAAGCGTATTGCCGTAAAATCCCGGTAAAAGGTTTTACGAAAAATATTGAAAAGTGATTAAAAAACAAATTGCCCCAATTTGCTTTACCTTAGAGCCTAAAACCACAGAAAACCATTGGGTTTTTAGGGTAGATCTATATTTTTTCATACTTACTGTCACCCTTTTCGACCTTGTCTTTGTAGCAGAAAAATGTTCTTTGATGTGTCGCGATAAAGCGTCTACTATCAAGTCTTTTAGTCAATAGAAGGAAGTATCAAAGAAAAGTTATGCTGTGATTTGAACCATTGTTTTTTTACTGCAACCGCAAAAGAAAGTCATTAAACACTTTTAATTTGTGTTTTTCAACCAAAACCTGCAACACGCTTAAAAGTAATTCGCCGCTAACAAGTTTTTACTACTCTCGTCTAAACTTAAGATCTGCAGCAACCGTGTCGACAGCTATAAAGTGAACAAGTCCATCCAATTCTTAAATCAACGTTTTCTGTATGGTAACTTGCCAAGTTTGAAGATAGGAATGGCTTTTTTGCCATCTTATAGGTGCACCTATGACAAGATGACTAGAAATAGATCAATCATTTATAGCTTATTTTTGTAATAGCATAACAATTATTATTTTGACGCTTACCAACGAAAGCTACTTCTGCCCACAAATCTAATTTAAGGAATAGATAAATTTTGTGTGGTGGTTGCTATTTATGAGAAGAAAAATCTTTATTTAATAGTACGCTGTTTGATATTGAGAGCAAAATAAATAAAATCCAAAGTTCAAAAAAGTAAAAGAATGCAATACATCCGTGCGTAATCGCTTGGTAGACAGGTAACATTTTTGTTGCAAAATAGTTTAACAAGTTTACAGAGGCTGTGGGAACAAAGCGTTTCTTGAAAACCATGGCTTTTTTTGCTCCATGCCGACAGCAGGGTGATATAGCTGCAGCTAAAGACTTGACGTCACAAATGTCATTACAAACAAAATCACATCAAGTTTGTGTAGGGTTTATTCCTGTATTCTAAAAAGAAATCACTATTTATTAGGCGTTCACCTCGTCTTTGATTCTGCTCTTATGTTTATAACAAGGGTGGCCAACTCACGGCTCGCGAACCGCATGCGGCTCTTTGGGTCCTGGACTGCGGCTCTTTTGACTCATGTTTTGTGTTCACTAATTGAGGGTAGTGATGTGTAAACCAGGGCTGCTAACTCGGTCGATTTTTATATCGAGTTTAAGTTCGAGTTCAAGGTCGAGTCTTGTGAAAATTTATCAAGTTTTTTTTGAGTTCAAAAAATAAAGTGATTGACCTAGCCTAAGCACTTTTGCAGTAAAAATGCGCGTTCAAACCTATGTTCAACCATCTGCGATAATAAGCAAAAAGTCATTGCCATAAGCCAGGCATTATGTGTAATGTGAATTTGCATTGAAAGCAAAAATTGAAAAATAACTTACAATTGAATCATTGTAGGTTTGGTGATTATGCATTTTCGATAAAAATGAGGGCCATGTCTGCGATTCATTGTTTGCGGAGAAAAAGTTAACTGTCAATTAAGGTCGCCCATTCTCTACTGTGACTGTTTACATTGCAAAACTGTAAAATGCAATTAGAGGGCTCTACTGTGCCCTTAAATATTTCATAAAACATTTAGGGTTTTATGCAGAAAGCAGACTTAGTATAGGTCGAGCTTAAGCCTAAGCCGAGCTCGCGCAAGTTGGGCTTTCAAAGGGAGGCTTGGTGGTATGCAGAAACTAAACTCAAAAGAGACTTTTGAAAGCTAGGCTCAATGTATTATGACGTAATCGTTATTGAAAACCCAGCTAAAAAAAGATTATGAGATTTCCGTTAAATATAATATGTTTTGTGGCGTCATATTAGCAGGTAACAGGCTGTTCGTTGCTATGGTGCGATACAAATGGAAGTTGTTGTTTGCAAAAATATTTGATTAAAGCGGTTACAGTAAGTGATACGGCATGCTATATAACTAGGGTTACCATATTTGGAAAAGCAAAAATCGGGACAATGGATGGCCACTTTTCACGAGACCAAATTTATAGGCTTATAATATCTTTTTGATCAAAAACGGGACGCTCAAATTCAGTTCGAGACCTTTGTTTATTTCGGGGGACGGGAGCAGCCTCAAATCGGTTGCAAATAGGCGCTGTCCCGCCTACGGTGGCGGTGATCTCCAAAAAAAAAGGTCATCACCTGTTTGGCTGCCCGTTTTGTTTCATTTTCGGTCGGAATCGTCATTGAGGTAGGGTTCGCTGTCATAAAGCCTTAGCTTATCGGAACTAACGTTTGCATACCGTAGTTCAAGCT
Source organism: Trididemnum clinides (assembly GCA_963675345.1). Lineage (NCBI taxonomy): Eukaryota > Metazoa > Chordata > Ascidiacea > Aplousobranchia > Didemnidae > Trididemnum > Trididemnum clinides. The sequence continues at coordinate 17,313,816 of OY776302.1, forward strand.
GTGCTGGCTGACTGAAGCAAAACGCGGTCTTTCGATGATTTAAGCGGGCAAGGCCTGTAAAAGCGGGAGTGTCCCGCCTAAATCGGGACGTGTGGTAACCCTATATATAACCGTGTTGCTGATTTAAGCTACCTGGGGCTCATTGCCTAAATTTAGCAAAAGCAATACAATAACTAAGGTTTTGCCTCATTTCGTACGTAAATCGCGATTTAAGCCATCTACAATGATGACAAATAAAAGGCTGACTTAAACTAGTATTTAAGCCGGGCTTAACGCTAAAACTTCTTTCTTCCTACGAAATCGATGACTTAAGTTGGGCTTAGACAATTTTAGAAAAAGCTTGGCTAAAGCCTACTTTCTGCATAAGATCCTTAATTTCCAAGAAAAAGATTTTATTCTTCTTAATATCAGTTGAATTGATATTGTACAAATAAAGATAAACTCGAACTTGCTTTAAATATTTTCGAGTTCGTGTTTAAGCTCGAGTCCCACAAAATTTTGAGTTTCGAGTTCAAATTCGAATTCGAGTTCGCAGCCCTGGTGTAAACTGAGGACATCATGTTAAATTCAGTAGCCGGTGGAAAGTCACAAAAAAATTAGTATCCTATTTGAATATGATCTACGAAAAAACTTGTCACTCTTTTGCCGTTATGATGATGCTTTAGTGTTATGATGGATCTCCAAATAAAAAAAAAAAAGTCAGCCACCTGTCCTCGGACAGGTAGTGCAGAAGTACGAAGTAAAAGTCGTGCAACGGCTCTTTCAGTGACGGTCTCTATCAATTTTGGCTCTTTGTACAGCACAGGTCGGCCACTCCTGGCTTATAAGAAGGAATGGATAAAAGTAAATGAAAAGATAGGATGCTTGTGAGTGAGACCAGTTTTGATTGAAGATTAGGATGACAGGGTACGTGGCACAGAAGTCATGCTTCGGCATTAATATCAACCCATTGTTACTGGCCCTAGCAGTGATTTATAGGTGATGCCATTGCAACTGGCTGGACAGACATTTTTACTTCTACGTAGCTGGCACGTAGTCCTGCCGAGCAACGCCAACATGCGCAGCTAGTTGACAATTAGATAAACCGTCTAAAATTTGTCACAGTTAGACAAAACTTTTAAAATCTGGTTAGAACAAATTAGTTTGGACTGCAGAAATCTAGGTCTCAATGCTTTATTTTCGATTTTGTTTTTAAAAAATAACAGACCAAACAGTTGATGGAAATCTGTCGGGTCGTAAATGCATTGTGCTCTACGTTTGATTTGAATTCGCAAATCGAGAATGCAGAAATTGTCGACCTATTATCGATTTTTTCTTCGTTTGGAAAACCAAACTCAAGGGTACCTGATGTGCTAATTTTGATAAAATTACTGTAATAATCAACATTAAATAAACTTTGCGAGCAGTGTTAGATTCTTTTTTAAATTTCAATCCAGAAAATCAACCTTAAGGGCTGCGGTCCTATCAGTCCCATATACAAGTCGCCTCTGATTACCTACAAATGGCATTAATATTAGATGCATTAGCCAGCCTCTTCAATATGGCTTACCACTTGCAAAACTTCCTTGCATCTGACTTGTGACAAATAATAAAGTTGTAATGAGTGCAGTTTTAGCAAACGAAATTTACAAGTTCAACCCAAAATCATTTGACGATTGTTTTGATTTTAAAAAAAGAAAAAAAATGGCCGTGACAAGGAAGGAGAAAGTAGTGATCAGGAAAGGCTAACAAAGTGAGTAGGAAAGTGAAAGTAGGAAAAAGCCACTACTGAATATTTCAAAAAGTTGCTTGCAGCGCTAAAGATAAGTTGATCAAAGAATAGTTGTTCAGGTGGAAGCAAAAATAGTAAAATGACGACATTATTATACCAAAGTTAAGATCATAAAAGGTGTGTCTACAAAAGAATTTGGACGCTACAGCATGAATTGCTGGAACAACAAAACAAACACTATAAAAATTTGTCCAAACACAAAACAAACATACTGATGAACTATCGGTTAAAGCCATGTGAGTAACAATGTAAATGGGTCAACTCTTTTTAACATTTGTTTGCTTTATTTTTTATATCGTCGTCAATACTGCTGCTAAAATCAGTAACAGGGCCATAAAGTTGATGTTTGGAACCAGTAATCTAATTTTGGAAAAAATAAACTTCATTCCTGCTTTATTATTGGAGTAAAGTTAGGGTTAAGACCATTTGTAAATTGTTTTGGACTAAAAAGCAAATTTTTGAGGGAGTAGACATTTCTTATTTTGTAAAACTCGAAGGATTTTTAAAAAATCTGAGGAACAAATGTAATTTTTTATAGTGTCAGAAAATCTCAGAAGATGATGATTTATATTTTTTACAAACAAAAAAGTTGAGGAAAATTTTAATATTATTATCATAAGGCGTGCATATCGATATAATTTAAAGTCAAAGCACGATCTAAAAAATTGAGATTGAAAAATATGTCCAGAATTCTAAATTATGGTTTAGTATGCTGCACCTAAATCCCTTTGTTAACGAACAGATGCCTTTGAAACCGTACCTACGCTCCACTACTATGAAAGGTGAAAAACATAGCATTCAGAAACAGATTCTTTTCAAAACTCAGTCTAAATTTAAACGATCTGGGACAAACACCGTTTTTATTTGTTTGGAAAATGACTGACTGATTGGAAACCCATCTTTAGCGCTCAAAACCACTTTCAAACTAATTTACGTCGAAACTTAGGCGTATCGAACTAATTACAAATTAGTAATGACAGAAAACTTTTTTGGGTTTCTAGAGTGACAGACGCCTTTGAATAACTTTTTTTTGTTTTCTGGCGTGAGCGTAAAGGCAAGGTTAAACAATCTTCTTAGAACAAGCCCTCAGCAATCGTACATAAGGCTTATGTAAGCTCGTTTGTATCGAAGTCAGCTGCATGGTTAAGAGGATTCTTCTGAAGGGCACAATACAATGATTTTTTCTGCTGGACAAAACTAACAACTTGTTAAATAACTAAAAAGATTCCGACAAATCCACTCGGAATGTTAATAGTGGGAAAATTTGAAGCAGGTCTCGCCGAGTCTCGCACAATTAAATCCACGGTCGATGGGCAGTTGATGTAGTTCTCAGGCAGTCCGCTTTGCAGTCGGCAAGTTTGATTCAGTTCTATTATCAAATCATACCAACACCTTAAAAACGCTGTTTACAGTTTGCCGGCTTGGCACTCTGCAAGGGAGAGATAGCATAAAAAAAAGCGGCAAGTTCATTTGCTGTGTTCTTGGAAAAAGCTCCTCTTTCTTTGTGGTAGACAGGTGGTAAGGCCACGCAGACTACCTGCCGCCGTGACCCAGTTTGACTAGCGACTTGCAACTAGACCGTGAACTCATAAGCCTAAATAAAAGTGTCCTTGTTGTTGTCCAGCCATTCTGTAGGATAAATATGTAATAAATAAAAACCTACATATTAATTTACAGGGAGTGCAAAAGATTGAGGAGGGTATTAGGCAGATGAAAGTCAAAGCCTACCTCTTATAGATAAAAACCATACGCCTATCAATTAGATTTTGCAGTTTGGTAAAACAAATGCCATTGTTTTGCGTGTTAATTTATCATGTCGATTTGAATATGCTATTGTTGTTAAAGTTGCTATGACAAGCTGTTTAAGCTAATGTTTTCGTTTATAGCATTGTGCGACAACTTCTTTTTAATTTTGCTAATGTATGAATTGTTTAATAGCAAAATATGAACAATAGAGACAAGCCAAATCAACCTCAAATTACCCTTTTCATAATCAGATTCCTTGTCGCTTGCACGGCTACTGTTTCTCAAATAGTATAAGCATACTGGCACCATAGTAAGATTTAAAGCTGTATTCATTTTGTTTTCAAAATGCCACAGCATTATGTAATTACCTCATTGCTGCTTTGCACGTATTTTCATAAAGTTGGCTTTTGATTTTCTGTAATATAAAGCTTTAACTGTGATGTTTGGACCAGATACTCAATCATGTGCAAAGAATGTGCATGTGCAAAGAAAAAGAAAGAATAAGGATGCTAATCAAGCCTAGGCGTGTTGTGTGGCAAAATTACTGTCTTTTCTTGTGGCGAGGTAGTTGGATGTCCCTGAAAAAAAGTTTTTAACTTTTTATCAGGAAAAGCAATATTAAGGTTGAGTACGCAAAAAGGATATAATTAATTTGAATGCTTTGTCATCAGATCATCATCGCCATAAAGTTTTTGTTTTGACCCACGATAAAAAGGAGTGAAGTAGGTGTAGTTTCTTAGTAGAATTACGCGCTCTTGTGTGATTCTTCGTTACGAGACCAGTTGTAAAATATAATTGATCATATATTGAAGAAGGACAAAAGCGGTTTTCTGAAAAACATACAATGATGAGATACAAACGTTTGGCAATTTAGTACGAGACATAAATGAGATGATGAGACACAAACGTTTGGCAATTTAGTACTGTTTATATCAAAGCAAAACAATAAATTTCTTACCGAACTATGAACGGACACGTCAATTATTTCCAAGATATGCCGAATGTTCCACAAAATGTCAATTCAAAAAAACACAGCCCACATGTGATACTAAAACAAAGAATGACGCAAAAAAAAGAAGGATGTCAGTCGCTGCTCAATTAACGTGTTTAACTGACTTGCCTCCAACAATTTAAGTATCTAAAGTAGTGACAAAATTACAAAGTTGTGACAAAATTACACCAACCAGACGGCAGGAAACTGGTTCAAAACCCCGCCGTGTCGAAAACCAAAAATTACGATTAATGCTTTTACGAAATTTAAACTACCAAACTAATTTACGTTGAAATTTCTACAGTAGGTTTGTCGGCCCCAAACTAAACACAAACACTGTGAGAATCAAAATTGTGGTTGTCAAACGTCAACCTTCAAAATGACAGAAGAATGTGCTTAATTGCCCACTTGAATTTAGTATTAAGCTGTAGCAAAAATTAGTTTGTGAGTGATACACTTTTAATTTATGCTAAAGTAAGGTAAAAGGAGGCCTTCTCTATGGGTTTGTCTGCCACCCAAAAACAGAGAAATTGTAATGTCTTCTACATCTTTGTTTTGCACTAAAAATAGTTATACCAAGGTTTGCTCCTGTATTTGTTAGTCTTTTTATTCACACAAAGAAAAGGAATTCACGTTTTACCCCCTCCTCGCTCCCAAAAATTTTGCACAAAACTCAGCAGACGACCTATGTCATGATTTTGTTATGGAATTCTGTCTTTCTATTTTCGTTACAGTTAATCATTGGCAGTGTTTTTATCAACTTGATAATCACCTGGCACACATAATATATGCAAAGCTGTAATTAACATCAGTTTAACCAATTGCGATTAAGACATGACCAGAAAAGTTACTGCACTGATTGCATTATTGATTTTTCTCGAAATTTCTTTAGCACAAGCTATTCTGTACAGGTATGTAATCTATATTTACATAATGTCTATAAATATTTACCCTAGAACTAAATTCTATTTGTAACAAAATAAAGAGTTATGAGCTTCATTTAACAGCAATTACACTTAACGATTTTTATGTCACGTAAATCTTTACTAGTAGCAGAACTACATTTTTAGTAACTATGGCATTTACCTGAGAAATAAAAAGTGAAAAAATTTTAGTTGCTGATACACCTATGCTTTTTTGATGGTTTTAGTTATGGAAGAACCGACTTGACCTTAGTATCAGGATCCAGTGGAGTGGATGTTGTGGATGCTTGTATCCAAAAAATCAATTCCATTACCGGAATAGACAAAGTGCTGAGTAATGATTTTGGATTACTCAAAAGAATCGCTTTGGTTGAAAGCGAATTTGGAAATTCAACAGAAAACCCGCAAGGAGGGATTTGGCAGGTACAAGAAAGCGAATAGAGGTGATAAAGCCTTTGTATGCAAAGCAACTCCACCAGAACAGCTGAGCAAACTCTTCTTTGGAAGCATGTCATAAAATGCGCTTAAGCACATTTATTATGTAAACGCAATTCTGTCAGTGTGTCTTTTTAAGCTACTCGGAAACTACTGGGTACAAACATCAAACTTGGCACGTTGATCACAGCAAGGGGGTAAGTGTCATAAACGTTTCATGACATCGTAATGCAAGATAAGAAAACGGCAATGTGTTCAAATGAAATCCAGCTCTCAATTTACCAACTTACAAAAATTTATCACTTTGGAATGTAAAATAACCTCACAGCTCACGCTTGATTATCCAATTTGTTCTTTGTGTTTTCTCAAAAACTACGGACCGTAGACATCTGACTAAAAGCATTTTTGGAAAATATTGAAAGGTTCTTTTGATAAAAAAGATTTTGCAACCATTTAAGCTGAGTTGTTGACTCAACAACAATTTATTTTTAAGCATTCTACTGTATATACAATATATATATCAACAAGGTTCTACTATTTTCCTGCATGATTCAAAGTTACTCTACGATGTCATAATGTGTCCGGCACAATTTAAGTAAAAAAAACGAAAAAATTACCCGGCAGTCACCTGCGTGTATTGTTTTATTAACATTTATTTCAAAAGCTAGCAACCTGTATGCTGTCTGTTAAAGAAGAATGATCCGTTCAAGCATTAAAACAACGTTTGATCACAAAACAAGCTTTCACTAATGCAATGGCAAGTTACAATACTTTTTGTATTGTCATGTCGCAATTCAGACTGATCTAAATTTCTAGGACGTATTAATCAATTGCAGCAAAGTAGAACAAATTCATGATTTTTCACGTTAAATCTTGCATGAATCACCACAATTCTCGGGATTATTACTGCAAAACCTGGTCCATGGCTTATACCTTGAACCATAACCTATTGAAATAATTTAACTGTGAGTACTTGATTTCGGGTTGCTTTACCATTTCCTTAGCTGCCATTATACCAGGGCCCAGCAATATGCGCATATTCAGAGATTTTAGGTCATACAAATAGGTATATCATGACAAAAGTCATTAACAGCATGCCAAATGTTAAACACTTATTTTAGAAATTACACCACACTACAATCGCTTTGGTACCCCTTATCCAGTACAAACAGGCATACATTTACGAAAAAGTCGTTGGTAGTATCCCATTTAATAGGTTATTACCAAAAATACATAAAGTCGCTTTGCATTTTCCTCCTCCCCCACAACTTTGAACTTATGCGTATACTTCCATGCACTTCATAAAATGAACGAATAAAACTTTTCAAATCTTTGGCTGTTTCAATTAAGAAAAAGTCCAGTTCCTGTGTACGCTTACGCTGACAGCACGGCAAGCAATTCTTAGATAGGGATTCCATAATGTTAATATATGTCTTTGTTTTACCGGTCTTTGTATAAATGCAAAACGTTGGTTACTTAGAAGAGCATGTTGGTTCTAATTAGTGGCGCAGTTAAAACAATCTCATTTTTTGGAAAATGATGGGGTAAGGACTCCATCAACTCGATCAGATTAAGTAAACCGAATCAGATTTTGAAGTAATCTTATCACGCAAGTGAGCACTGTCTTATTTGGGAGGATGAGAGATTAGAACATCAAAGGAACCAAACATTTTAAAAGTAAAATTTTTCTCAATTTTGGTCTCCAAACAAACATGAAAATTTTTTTTTGGAGGTCAACGTTGAAAGCAAGAATTTTCCCCATCTTTGTGTCCAACCATACATGATCACTTTTGTTCTTGAAGATCAAAATTTTGAACTTACTGTCCCTCCGTTTGGGATGTATTGCCTTTTATTTCCTCCCATTCTCCATGGCACAAATAGGACTTGGAAAAATTTATCACCTCCATAGGTAAGTGTTGTAAAGGGATTTGCCACATCACTATGACGTCGCAATGAAAAACTTTTTACAAAATCGCCTTTCTCGACAGAAAAAAAACAATTTTGCTCTTAAAAGAGCCAGCATCCAAATTACCAATGCAACGGATTTTTTAACTAAGCGTGGACCTAGCGCTGAATCTATCACACATTCAATAAAAACTTTTAGCCAACGTGTCTCAAGTTCGCCTTCTTTCTTTAATGGTTATTCTGCCAGTTGTACGCGTCTATGCAACTCGTTCATTTCCAAACAAACGCTACAGCCACACTGGCAACACAGAGCATACTAGAAAATGGTTTCTGTCAACTCAAAAAATAAAGTATAAATTAATCGTGAAAAGCGCTAACTTGACTACAAAAATAATACTGATATAATTATTTACCTAACTATTTAAGCTTTTTAATTAAGAACTAGGCCTAAGCAGCAGAGACGACACATATTTTCATAGATTCTGTCAAGGGATAAAAGCACATTTTCTAGAAGTCAATGGTGAAAATTGTCGTCCGTTCACTGGCAACTCAAAGCAGCAACTAACACAATGCCAGAAAACAGGTATTATCGCTGAGGTCTGGATGCAGCCTGAAACTTATGCAGGATAAATAAGTGCCAAAATAAATTAATTCACATGCCATCGTCAATAGAGCAAAGCAAGAGGCTTGGAGTTCAAAACTCACACGCAGCAGCACAATGAAACGCGTGAATAATATTTAACAAATTTCAACAATTTCATTTTTTGTTGTTTAAAATGACATCATAATTTACGATTGATTGTAAAAGTTGTTTTTGTCATTTCTTCAAAAACTACTGACCGTACGAACGCGGTTGAAACCTTCATTGAAAGATGAAATAATAGGCTGCATGTAAAGGACGCTAACTTCCATCAAGAAGTATGAAGTGGTTAAAGAAAATCAACTTACTTATTGTTTTACTCTTCGCTTGATATTACTAGCAAATTATTTCGTTACCTCCATTGCCTTTGTGTGGAATAATAAATTGTAGGTGTCTCAACCTTTTTAAGGCATTTCAAATTCAGGGGGAGAGCCACGCTGTGGCATAAAAAGGTTATAGGGTGTTGTTAGTTTGATTGTATTTTTACTGTGTGACCTGCATTGCTACTTTACTAAATATCAAGTGTTTGACTCCGTCACCGTTTTTTGGGCTGTAGGTTAGATAACCCAATACACTTACTACTAGTAATTCCCTCGGAAGCGTACCGCATTGGAAGCGACTGGAAGATCAAGACAAGGACATCATTTGTGCTAACAATTTGTCTGTGTCTTTCCTGCTTGTTTTTTCACGAGCGGGTTTTCACCAAGTTGTAGAATATGTTTATCACTAAATAATTGATTTCTGTTGTCGAAAACAAAAGCTCTTACGGCGCTCATTCCCCACTTTGTATTTGTTTTCTTCACTTATTTGAAAGAACGAATAGAACTTGTGAAATAATGGAGTTTCTCGTATTACGACAGAGATTATGGAGAAAAAGGCCCATTAGTACCAACTATTGATTATTGACTTAAAAGCATAAATTGGTTAAAGCTGGACAGCACAGCCAGCTAAACCGATGTTTCTAACCCGACATAACTCACTGATATCCCTACAGGAGACGTCGGATGGTAATTCACAGAAACATTCAATGAAATACGTTTCCTAAATCCATGAAAAGACTTGTATAAATTGTTTAGAAATGTTTAGAAAAACAAAAACTGCTTATGGGCTAGACTCCTTTTTTCTTCCGAAAATCTTGGTGCTCGTCAATGCAGGCAGGCAGACAATATTCTGTCCATTTATAGGACGACAAAACGACAAATAAATAACTAAACATTTTATTCAATTTAACAAAAAGCATGAGCCTATTATTTAAAAAAATGGCTCAAACGGTTAATTTTTGAAACGTGTAATAATTTTGTTGCGCTAAAGATTGATGTTTTTTGAAAACCTAAAACCAGTGTTTTATATTTTCACTTGCCAGCTCTGCCCGCATGGCCAAGTAAAGCTACCAATGAGTTATATTGGTTCAGTCTGCTGCACTGGCTTTACCCGTATACAATTTCTGAGAACTGCTTCAAAAAGTTAGCATAAGGGAGGGCATCGCACTATGCCCTAATTCCATTGACGGTACTTTGAATTTAAGACTGGTCTTGCTGTTAAACTCTTTATCATTTTACAAACTCTATTCCTTCCTTCCATTAGGTGTGGGGGCACAAAGTCAAAGTTGGGGATGGCCCCAGTAATGGTTTTCATTTTACGAATACTAAAGATTATTTTTTAGCAGGCTTATTTGACGACCAGGTGTGCAACTTCTTGCAATGATATTTGTGAAACCAAGATTGTTCGCTGTATTTTTATGCCTTGGTCCCAGGATAAGGTGATAACTCACATTCAAATGTGTTTTTATCCGATTGCCTAGTTTGCCTAATAACAATTTTTAGGAAAAATATTTCTCTGAATGTGCGATTGCATATGTTGAAACTCTGATATCAAGCAGTGGTGTAGACATAGTAACTAATTTTTACTATTGATTTTGCTCAATTTTTGGATTTCATAAACAATGTCCATAATATTGACCTCCCTATTAATAAATTAAGAGAGCTCTTTTTATTGACAATCAACAAATAATTTCATTAACTTTTGGTTAATTAGAGCATGGAGGCATAATTTTAAAGTTGTTGAATGACACTGGAATGACTGATACATATACAGGAATCAAGCTGTGAAATAATTTAACGGAACTACTACTCAAAACGTTTTTGTAATTGTTGCCAATTAATAAAACATGAAGCCTCTGGATGAGCGTATGATTCTCGTTTTTGGAATAAACGCTGCCAGAAGAAGTCAAGGTAAGCTGGAGCCCCGAGTCCAGCATCTACACCTCAGCTATTACAATAACTTGGACTATGACTTAAGTAGATAACCCACCGATCAGTTTCTGTGCTAAAGAAGTAGATATAATTTTTTTCAAATCCTGCAAGACTTCACATTAAACTCGGAACTTTATTCTTACTTTGCAACGTGTGATCAATACGCCTTTCCAATGACAAACCATACAGCAGCGAAAAACGTTTTTCGTATCCAAGCACAAATGGTAAAGTAACGATAACGTTTTTCCTTTTCGAAGACAAATCATACCGCATCAAAACCGTTTTTCCTTTCCAAAGACAAATTATAGAGCAACAATAACGTTTTTCCTTTCCAAAGATATATCATACAGGAACATAAACACAATGAAATGCCGTCTGTGAAATAGCGCTACTTGTACAATAGTGCTTTCGTGTAGAATATGTTTGGAAACGTAGGTGGTAACTGGTAATTCCGAAGCGGCGAGACTTGGTTAATAGCAAAACAAACCCTAGGCCAACCTATGGACAACCACCACATGTTATTGCAAACCAAATCTCGCCGCATCGGAATTATCACCAACGTTTCCAAACATTTTTTCCAAGAAGCATTATTTTACAAGTACTGCTATTTTACAGATGGTATTTCACAGTGCTTATGTTCCGGTATGATTTGTCTTTGGAAAAGAAAAACGTTATCGTCGCAGTATCATTTGCCTTTCGGAAAACAAAACGTTATCGTGGCTTGGAAAGGAAAAACGTTATCCATTTTATCATAAATCGATTATTTGTCACTGGAAAGGAAAAACATTACCATTGTTGTATGATTGTCCTTGAAAAGAAAAAATGTCATCGTTGCTGTATGATTTGTTTTTAATCCGAAAAGATGTTATCGCCGCTGCACTATACTGTAGAATGCGCCTATAGTGGCATCTAAAGTGACCTTTGAAAAAGTGTTACTACAGCGAATGTCAACAAATGTAAAGTTAATAAAGCATAACTGTAGACAATCTTTGTAGGGATTAGCTGAATAGGGCACCACAGTTGAATGCAAAGGCTATGAAATCCTGTCAGAAGTAGTTTACAAACCCGTAAAAAGTTACATGTGAAAAGTCATATGTAAGCTAACCCATGCTCCTGCAAATCCACCAGTATTCCTCTCTTTTATGACATTTTAAGCAGTTTAATCAACAAACACAGTATGCCTCTTGTAACGAGTTCGTTGGAGAGAGGCCCTTGGGTAGTCTCCGAACCAGAGACAGATTACCGTGAAGCTGATCGACAGAGAGTTACATAGATAAAGCGCGCTTGTGTCTTTCTTCATGCTGCTGTTAACCTGGCCTTTCTTGCACAAATCCTCTGATGAAATTGTATTGACGATACACAAGAACTAAGGATGGAATTATAACGTCACAAACAGATACCGTAACAAATGAAGTAGCGTACCGTGGCGACGGCGACGACGATAGCGGCATCGGTTTCAAACAAATTTTATTCCCAAGTGCTTTTTCTGTACAACAGCTTTCACAAGATTACGATCGACAAAAAAGAACAACTCATCCAACTTTTCTCTAAGTTGGTACCTATAAGCTCTCCTTTGAGATAGTTTTCCAACTCAAATGCACAGGTTTGTAAAACTAGATACACGATCCTTCCCGTTGCGTGTCAACTTTGAGAATAGTGCAAGAGTGTGATAAGAAGGCACTTATTACTGTATCGCTTGAGAGCCAACCTTGCAAATCCAACGACTAATTACTGATCAGCCACAATAGCGCAAGTGCAACAAACATAGCAACAACACAACGCGGATTCAACTCACGCACGGGCTACGCAAAGACTATGATTTGTCTTTGAAAAAAAAAAACGTTTTCGTTACTGTATGATTTGTCTTTAAACAGAAAAAATGTTATCTTTGGTACACGATGCAGCAGAATTTGCCTATGGTGATATCAAAAGTAACCTATAAAAAAGTGTCACTTTTGGCGAAAGTCACTGTAAACAAAGTTAATGAAAGACAACTGTAGAAGAAAGTAGGGATTAATTGAATAGTGTACTACAGTTTAATGCAAAGGCTATGAAATACGGTCAGATGTACGCTACAAACCCGTAAAAGCTACATGTGATAAGTGATATGCATGCCAACCGACGCTCATGCTAACCCACCAGTACGCTCTTCTCTTTTATGACATTTTTGAACAATTTAATCAACCAATACAGTATGGGTGTGGCCTGCATCAATAAACCCAGCTTAAAACACAGTTTTTTAAAATCACAAAAACCAACAGCTCAGCCTTAAAAGTAGCCTAGCAACCCGCTGTCCAGAACAATGCACTTTAACTACATCACAGAAACAGGATCTACGCAATAGTTTTTTGATCGCCTTGCTTACGCGTGAAACAAAATGCTGTAGATCAGCGGTTCCCAAACTATGGGTCGCGACCCACTGGTGGGTCGTGGGCGTAATTTCAGTGGGTCGCGAAAGCCATTTAAAATTTATATTACTGCATGCTTTGTCTCAAATAATTTAAAAGTGACCCAACATCTTGAATAGATGTTTGTTTTCACTGTACTTTTTCCGAGTACTTCAAAGTACATGCAGAATTACGAGGGACCCGAAAATTTATGTTTTGAAAAGTGGGTCGTGACTTAAAAAGTTTGGGAACCACTGCTGTAGATACTCTCCCATTTTACGTTACTGCTATGCATCTAACCTATGAGTGTCCCTATATGCAAATTTTTTAGCTTAAAGGACAGGAATGTGCTGTCACTGTAATGACAATGTTCTAATACACAAAGTCACTATGGCCAAAGTCAATTCAATGTAAAATAAATGGTTTAAAAATGGGACTTTGCAACAGGTGTCACCATACGCCCAATGTCATCAGAGACAAAGTCACTCTAGGAAAATTCTACACTACTTCCTCAACTCAGTTAAATTTTACTTTACCACCTATTTGCAATCGTCACCGCATAGCTTGTAACGTCGTTGATACAGCCTAGGTATTTAGAGAATTACTTTTGCTGAGGGCACTTTCTTAATTTATTCTGAAAAAACACTTAACTGAGTTTCTATGGTCAATATTTTTGGAAAAAGTAAAGAAAACAAATTAAGCAATTAATCGTTGCTAATGACATAATTTTACTGCCTAAAGAGTAAAATTTTTTCAAGTTGGCAAGTCGGATGCTGGCTTTTGTTTAAGTGAATAGGCAGCTATTTTTCGTAAAGAAATGCAAATAATAAAAATACCTTCAATTGTGACGTCTTAATGACGTCACCAACTCCTTTATGACGCTCAACCGTAGGGAGGGGGGTGATTAATCGGGCTAAGTTTCATGTTTGCACACCCATGGTCATGGAGTAGTTGACACAGGTACATAGACACACAGAAACACGCACAACAAAATTAAGCTTAAAAGTATTTAATTCCTTCGCTCCATTTTTATAAAATCAACTTTTATATAAGCCTGTACTGCAGCTTGGAATTTTTTGAGGTTCTTCTGTGAGTCCTGCAATATGATTGTTAAAGCTGGCTATTCTATATCAGTTCAGAGAAAAACTTTTGTCTTTATAGAAGAGTTTGTGTACAGACTAATTCTTTGTAAATTTGAGTTTAATGCATTTTTGCTATTAACAAACAGGTGTGTGGCGGTAAATTGGCAAAAAAACGAAGAAGCCTTATGCGGATTAGATAGCAACTACTCAATTTAGAACCATTGTGCAGTCGCGCTGAGCTTCTCTTTAAATCTGACTAAAGATCCGACTATAGATTATACGTTTTTGTCCGATTTTGCATATTTTTTGATCTTATGCTTTTTTGTAGGAAAATTTTCATCTGCCTAAATGGTTATACGAAACAAAACAGAATGTGTTGCTCAAACATCTGATTTTGTCTGGAAAATACGAATCAATAGTGCATTTACTTTTGTGTACAAAAATGAACTAAAAGCGTTTTGTTGATAAAACTAGATGTTCACATACCTAGGTATACTGTGAAACACCAAACATTCATGCGGATAAAAAATTCCGAACAAAATTTCTTGAGTGCAAAAAACTTTCAGAACAGGACAAAAACGTGTACTGTGGACAGCTACCTTAATAAAAAGAAGAAAGAAGTTCGGTAGTTCTCATAACTAACTGGAATAGGGACTCTATATAAATACATGCAATGAAATTTGCTTTAGATTTGATGAAATTAAACCATATCATTTTGATGCGCAGTCTATCTAAAGCATTGGAATTATTTTGTAGATTACTCCTGCAATCATGAGTGTACTCAATGATGAAAGCAGCCTGCAAACCCAACGCATAAAAATCATGTTCGATGCGTTTTCAAATGTTTTTGGTTCTGACATTCTTGATTTTACAAACCCTGATTTCAGGTAATAATTCTTTTTCAAGTGCTTTTGATGCTGGCATTTTTGATTGCACAAATCTTGACTTTAGATAATATCAATAACAAGAAGTGATTAAAGAATAATGGGAAAAAGCAAATTGATTTAATGCCGCATAAGCTTTGAAATGTTTGGTGGTTGGAAAATAATTTGCAGTTTTCCTGGTCGGTTGCCATAGTTGCCATAGTTTTGCACTAAAACTCAGTTATTTTTCCAAACTTGAAATCGGAAAGTAAAAGTTTCTAAAATCGATAGTAAGCAATACAGGATTTGACATTTATTTCACGAGTAACATAGGTCAATAAAAGTCTTTAACCCTTTGTGGAAAAAACTTTCGAGTAATTTTTCCGAAATTTAATTGAAACGCAGTTTATCATAAGATCTGTTAGCGAACTTAACTTAAACCCGAAAAGTCTTTATGCAATTGAAACTCGAAAGCATACATAAATGGTTTTTTAGCCTTGGTGAGAAGCAAAGTTCTTTCACGATAGGAAGAATACTTTCAGTTATCATGTTCTGTAAACACAAAAGCCAATCAAGGCAACTGATAGCATTGTAGCAAAACATAAAAATCATTTGTAACCAATGAAAAAATAGAAAGAATATACTTCTTATGGTTTGAGTCGCTGTACCTCACTCGTTAGTGAAGGCTGCAGTAATGTTGTCAACTCTTAAAAAAGTCTGAGCAAATGTAATTTTTTTGTCAATAAGCTTTTTTGCTTGACCGCCAGGTAAAGATATATAGGCAGCGTTGATTGATGGAGTAAGAGTCAGATTTATCACTAAATGATTGCAAGTTGTGTGCTTTAAGTGCTACCGAGCATGCAGCACAATACAGTGGAAGTGTTGAATGCATTATAGCTCACAATCGTTTTTAATCTACCTTTTGCTGATCGCAAGCCAATGTGGAATGATGAGGTCACTCCTTTCCAGAAAAATGCAAAAATGCTTTGCCGTTCTCTAAACCGCATTCTTCTAAATCGTAAAAGTGATGCACAGTCTTTTAAACTTTCCGCTCCTTTTTTTTCGCAGAGTCAAACAAATTTTTTCATCATTCCTTGTATGCAAGGAGCATGCCGTGAAGGATTAGAGGCTGTAGCTACTCTTACTTAAAAATTTTGTCTGAAATAAAAAGGTAAACAACATCATTATAGATATTTCAACAAATTCGAAAAACCTGGAAAAATAGGTAATGAAAATTGTTTTGGTGGCCCTTAACGACGTCGCCATTGTAGCTTTATTTGATCCCTTTCCCAATCATAACAAAAATTCTTGTTACATGCCTGCTAGCAGAGACGTAGCAGCCGCCCCCCAAACCCCCCAATTGGGGGGGGGGCCAGGCCAACTTTGGGGGCCCAAGTTAGTCTGAAATTGCTTTTTGGCTACGTGACTATTTTCAGTTCAGCAGACTTGTTTACAACCGATTTAAACTGTAGGAAGAAATTGGCTTGTGACATCATAAGTGAATGCAACGTCATTTTATCTCGCAGAATCTAGAATATTTCGATTGATTTTCTGGTAGAATCTTGAATATTCGATTGACGTAACAATGCCGTTGTTACGCAACAATCATAGAATGGTCTGGAATTCTGTTTGGCTATAAATACCGGGACAATATATATATACACTGCAGAGTGCAGATAAAGTATTTTATTGACATTGTATAGAATGAAACGTTCAAAAAGTGGTGCTCAAAAGAGAAAAGAAGCAGCCACTGCTCGAGATGCTGTAGCGAAATTGCCCAAGATGACAGATTTTTTCAAGATTACTGAGCAGAGTAGACCTGGCATTAGTACCGAGAGGGATGAAGAAAACTATAGTGTACAAGAAAAAGAAGACTATGACGATCAGCATCAAAGTGATTGTGAATTTCCAGAAAATGTAAGTTGTGATTTACCTGCCAATACGCAACCTTCAATATCAAAAATAACTGAATCTCAATTTACCTCTATCCCTGATGACCCATGTAAATGGCCTGAAAGTATTTCTGATGCTCAACGATGTGATATAGTAAAGCGTGGACCACATCAACTAATAATGAATTTTTCATATAATAACACAACTCCAAGGCGACGTTTTTCCTCCAACCATTATAAACGTGTGTTACCTAATGGTGAAAGTGTTTCACGGTCGTGGCTAGTTTATTCTGGGGAATCAGATCAAGTTTTTTGCTTTTGTTGTAAGCTATTTGGAAAAACACTAAGCCCCTTTTGTAGTGGTATAAATACATGGGAGGGTTTTTCGAAAAAACTGAAAGACCATGAAAACGGCATTTCCCACCAAGAATGCTGCAGTCAATGGATGTTGCTAGCTGAAGGGATAAGAAATTCATCCACTATCGACAAACGCGAGATGAATATTTTTTTCAATGAAAGACGTTTTTGGAGAAATGTTTTAGAGAGACTTATCGACATTGCTTTGTTTCTATCGGAAAGGAATCTTGCTTTTAGAGGATCTGAAGAAGTCTTAGGATCTCCTCACAATGGAAATTTTCTGGGTATATTTGAGCTTTTGGCAAGAAGAGATCCGATCCTAAAAGAGCTTCAAGACAGAATCAAGAATAAAAACACTAAAGATCACTATTTGAGTCCTACCATACAAAATGAACTAATTGAATTGCTAGCGACAGAAGTTGAAAAAGAAAATTTACAGTAATTGAAATTGGCAAAATATTTTTCTATAATTTTGGACTGCACTCCAGATATGTCACATCATGAACAAATGTCTGTCATTCTCCGTTATGTACTATGTAATGAAGAAGCTGCTGTTGTTAAAGAAACATTTTTTGGCTACTTGAGAATAAGTGACAGTACTGGGAAAGGTTTGTTGGACGCTTTCTTAGAAAAAGCGACCGAACTGCAACTCGAATTGTCTGATTGTCGAGGTCAGTCATATGATAATGGTGCTAACATAAAAGGAAAACATTCTGGGGTCCAAGCAAGAATGCTAGACATCAATCCCAAAGCTGTTTACGTGCCCTGTGCAAACCATACCCTTAACTTAGTTGTTGTTGACAGTGCTAATTCATCGACGGAAGCATTGACATTTTTTGGAGTACTTACAAGGTTGTATGTGCTGTTTTCTTCCTCTGCTCAGCGTTGGGAAATTTTGAAGAAACATGTGGAGCTGTCCATAAAGTCACAATCTGATACTCGTTGGGAAAGCAGAATTAAATGCATCAAACCTCTTCGATACAATTTAAAAGAGGTGTTGCTGGCACTGAAAGACTTGGAAGCCATTTCCATAGAAAGAAAAGATGCAAGAGCTGCCTCAGAAACAAAATCGTTGATAGCTCATTTATCAAAATGGAGTTTTCTTTTGTCGGTGTTTATTTGGTATGATATCCTATTCCAAGTCAATAAAGTAAGCAAGATTCTTCAATCGTATGGAGTCTCCCTTCATACAATGGAAACGGAAATCCAGGCAACTGAAAAGTTTTTGCAAAACTATCGCACAACGGGTTATGACAGTGCCGCAACATCTGCTGTTGAAATAGCACAGGAATTGGATATTGATCCTTCTTTTCCTCCGTCAAGAAGTGGAAAGAAAAGAAGATTGTTTGATTACCAAGGTGAAGAGGAACAACGAGCTACTCCAGAACTGAAATTTAAAAGCAACTTTTTCTATCCATTAGTAGACCAGGCTATTATGTCAATAAAGGAGCGCTTTAATTTGTTACGTGAGGTTTCTTCCGCCTTTTCGTTTTTGTACACACGAGACAAACTTTTGCTTGTGCAACAAGAAAATGCTCTTCTTACTTGCTGTAAAGAGTTCCAAAAAAAGTTCGGTGACATTGATTCTGATGAAATGAGCGCTGAGCTACAGCGGTTTGTTTTAATTTTACAAAAAAAACGCAATCTCAATACGGCTCAAGATTTTCTGAACTATCTTCTAAAGACTCATTTATTTGAATTGTATCCGAATGTGTACATCGCACTTCGAATCTTACTAACTTGCCCCGTGACTGTTGCCAGCGCTGAAAGAAGCTTCAGCAAATTGAAACTGATCAAAACTTTTAATAGAACGTCTATGACAGACAGTAGACTATCTTCATTAGCCATGCTGTCAATCGAAAATGACTGCGCCCGATCTCTTGATTATGACAATGTCATAACAGCATTTGCGAACAAAAAGGTTCGCTCCAGACTATTTAAATGATACTGTGTTTTTATAACTTTTTCATGTTTTTCAGTGTCATTGCTTTCGTTTCGCAGTGTCTGCATAAATGTCCTACTGAACTGTGGCATCGGTGCCGAATTTTTTATGACTTGCACCTTCGGTATCGGCATGCTTTATTCTGACATTAGCCTGTTTACTTATGTACAAATTGTGGTGTATTTTCTTAATGCAGCTTTTCAATTTTACACCTCTAAAGTGATATGACCTGTGCGCAGGGGCTCTTGCGCTTACTTTGGGGGGGCCCGAAGTTGGAGTGCTACGGGACTGCCTGCTAGTATTGGCTAACACACCAACAATCTACTAATAGGGTCGCCAAACTGGGCTGCTTTTTACAAGCTTTTACACTGAAAATTCGCTTTTGACGCTAAAAATGAAAAAGCGCTTAATCAGGCAACTTTTTATCCATCGGTGAATAGCAAATAATTTTTACTATTTCGTTAAAAACTGTATTTCCTTCCAAATTTCAAGGCTATGCTTCGCAGCATTTTTCTTTATGCCTCAGCAATAGATGTTCTAGATTCTATGATTTATTTAAAAAATGTTTCGATATATTTTAGTCTATTTGTGTTTTGATAATATTTTAATGAGATCACATTAGTTTTATGAGTACAAAAGGACCAATAGGTAGATACTTGTCAATCATTTGCATTTTTTGGGTAAAAGCTACACCTCTAGTGGGAGAGAGAAAGATTTTAGTGGTTTTGCGAGTCTGTTAACATTTATGCAAAACTCTACAATGCGCAGAAAACTAAATCGATCTTTGACACAGACAAAAGCCAGAAAACTTAGAAAAATTATATGGTTGTTTTGTAAAGATGCTCCCTAACTTCAGCAGTTTGCACAAACATATCAATCAATAGTTTGGGGTTTGTCTATTACTACACAGATTGTACTTTCTTCTGATGTTCTAAACTGATTCTGGAGTGAATGCGTGAAGGATAGAAAAATAACTGAAAAATATGTTGTACAAGTAAAACACCAAAACTAAAAAATAGTTGCTTAAGAAAACTTTTAAAATGTTCCATGAGAGCAATTTTGGTAATTTGCAAGACCAGAAGTTCTTAAAATGCTTTGTCTCAACAAAGTGAAGACTTGATACCTGAAAAATAATGGGGGTGGAGTATTTTGTAAAACTTGATACTCTAAATAAGAAAGTTTGACCAAAACTATGTCACCAGTACTTAAGATTATCTTTTTTTATTTTTTTATTTAAATTAATCCTTCTGGTAAAAAAATGGCTTCAACAAAAATTTGATATTAATTGACGCATTGGCTACATAAATTCTATTGATATCCACACTATCCAAATTTTAAGAAAGAATAGCAAAACCATCTTCTACTTTCTTTGGCATTTCTTAGCGCAGTAGCACTGCAGCGTAAAAATTTTTTTCCCAGAATAGCTCAATGTTGGTATATAGGATTAAAAACTGATATTTATCAATGGTTTGTTGGCATTCTGCCACTGCTTTTCAGATAATGCTGATTTGATGCAATTCTGTAATTTTATGACAAAAACTATCTACAGTGTTTTGCATTTTTGATCTTTTTTGTGCAAGTTAAAAAATCAGTTAAAACAAGAAAAACGCTACACTTTATGGAATCTAATATTTATTTTTATGCCAAAAAATATTTTGTGGTACTTTTGGGTTTGAAAAATACAAGTTACAAGTTACAATGTTTCTGGACGCTTTTTTTAATTTTGTCTGGCAACCCTGTAACCGATATGCAATAACTGATGTTGATTGTAGTATTCCGTTGAAATCAGCAGTTGCTGCGATACTCTATATGGAAATAAAAGTTACAGATCAAGCTTTTCCTGGCCTAATCGCTGACCAAGCTGACTGGTGGAAAAATTATTACAACAGTGATGGCATCACAAACGACTTTATTACAAAAGTAGAAAACTATGAAAATGTCAACAGTAAGTAAGCTATCTGGTGGTTTAAAATTTAAGCAGGTTAGGCTACATATATTTTTTTGGAGATCAATGCTTTTAACAGCGATTTTTTTGCATTTTTTACTCAACAGCTATTTGAAGAACTTTTTTTTTAAACCAATATTCTCATCACGGCGACTGACGCTATTTTTACTTGATAATATCTTAAAGATATTTTTTTATAGAACAATTTTTTGAAGACAAAATTCGGAGGTCGGGTATTCGCACTGGGCAATAAAGTTCTTGCGAGGGCCCCAGAATATTATTCCGCGGGCTAGATTTGGCCTGCGGTCAGCCAGTTTGACACCCCTGGTCTAGACCTTTAATTAAGAATTAAGCTAGAAAATTTCATTAAAAAAAAGGAATGTACAAAAAATTTTGGCAGAAAATTTATTTTGAATTTGAAAGTACAAAACCTGGTGTTAAATCATTCAAATTAACATATTATTATATAAACTTATGTACCCGTGCCCTTGTAGTTAACTGTTTTGACTACCGAATTTATTTGATTGCAAACTGCAACTTACTTAATTTTCTGCTTTCCTTTTGAGAGTACTTTCAAGGGCGGTGAACAATTGCAAAATAAAATATTCATCCGCGTTCCTTTTATAGCACCATTGATGAAGATATAGACGCTATTGTTGTTGATGACATTGAGGCACGAATCTGATGCTTAATGAATAAATAACGATTTAATATTTTTGTGCATTCTTAAATGCATTTTATCAGCAATTCATAAATTGGAGAACTTTCATTTTGTGTTTGATGAAGTTATTCACCAGGCATTAAATAAAACAAAATGTTAACTTTTTTTGTACCGGTCTTCTTCTTCGAGTCCGTTTGAGCTAGATGAAGTTGCACCAAGTTGTTGCGATTTTTTTTTGGCATTGCTGTTACATTGTAATAAGTCATCCATGATGCAGGTTGTTCCAGTTTTTTCGCAAGTTAAGAAATGGTTGATGGTTTGATTTTCTGTTCCACACTGGCAGGTGGTATCAGTGCCGGAGGGGTAAGTAGCCCAACTTCAGTAGAAGAGATTTGGTCTTGCCTACACCTGATCTTAAACGGTTGAGACAACGCCATTTATTCCATTGTAACTTGTACCCTTGGGGGAGAGATTCTTGAACTGGGAAATTTTGGAGCTTATGTTGATCTGGAACATTGTCTGTGTAGTTCTGCCATAGGTTCAGTGTTTTGAGTTGGTGCGTGGTGTGCTTGTCGAGAGGAGGAACAGTTCTTAAAAAACTCTTTCTAGATTTTGGTCTGGATGAGGTGGCTGTCAATCCGTACATGGGATGTCGTTGGTCCAAATTGCATTTTTGTTGTTCAGATTGGCTAGATACTTCACGGCGAATGCTTGGGGGGGCGATTTCTGCCAAGCTGTACACCTTGTTAAAGTTGGTCGGTTTAAGGCATCCTGTAATTTGTCGGCATGTATTATTTAGAGTTTCTATTTTCTACCAGTGAGGTGCAATTACCATGCAAATTTTTTAGTGCTGCCTTTATTTACGCTAACGTTTCGTCGGCCAGAACAGCCAACATCATTAAAGCAATCTGGAAATTTATTTAAGTCAAAAACATCTTAATAAATTTTAAAATGACTGGGCGCACAACATTTAAAAGTTAGGATTGTACAACAATTTATCATGTAAAAAGTACGATATTATAATGTATAAAGCACAATTCTGTCTGTCTGTCTGTTTGTTTTAACTCCTCTCAAACTGTTAGAGGTACAAGCATCAGACTTGGCACGATTGATTACCACCTTGTGGTGAGTGTCATAGGGTATTTGTGACGTCATGATGACGCCATAACCAAAATATTTTTTTTAGAATTTGCATTACTTGGCAGGACAACCGCTTTTTGCTTAAACGAAATCAGCTTCCGACTTACCGCATTTCAAACACTTTCATTTGTTTGGGGTCGAAAATGACGTCACAATCAACGCTTCATTGAACAATCTGATATTTGTTTTTTCTCAAAAAGCACTTATTGCAGAAACGCGATTAAAAGTTCTTTTAGGAGACATTAACCCTTAAACGCCTAAGTGGGTCGCTAGTGACCCGAGCCTTCTGTTTTTTTCTCATATCTCTTGAAATGGTCGGCTACGTTCTGTGAGACTTCAGGTATTCCCAAAGCATTTATTCTTCTTCTATTTCACATTTATAATTTCAAAAATATTTCACTGATAAAATAGTTACTTAGGACTTAAAAGAAAAAACTTATAGGGTCTCTAGAGACCCATGTTAGGTAATAGTGTAACTTTTTTTGAATTGCAACTTACGTAGTTAGTAGTTAATTGTAAAGTGCCACCGACATCAAAGTAAATCAAACAATATAAGAAATAGTTAATCATGACATTTTTCATACTGTGTAATGCAAAATCAAAACGTTTATGACAAAAGATTAGAATTTTCAGAAGAAAGAAAGCAACATCGAAGAGTTGATTGCATATCGGTATAAGATCCCAAAAGAATCTGAACAACGATTGCAAGAAGGCTACTGGATGCAGCAACAGCCGCTGGGAAAGTGGTACGAGTTGATCATTGAGAGCGAAGATTCTGTGAATGGCCAATTATCACCTGAGAGATGTGATGACGCTTCTTCTATTGTCAGAAACCAGATCACAAGTGCAGACGATGAATTGACTGTCGGTAGTGGGGAAGAAAGTGATAGCGAAGACTCCTCTGAGCATGACAGTGATGATCTTGCGGCCAGAAGCTCGTTTGCAGGAAAAAATGGCCGTGTATGTTTACCACGTGTCCCCCACCATCAAGAACACGTGCACGTAGTCTTAGACACACCAACAAAGACCAATTAGTGCTGCAAAAACCATCCAAAATAAAGTTGATCCTTTTGCTTACTTAATTGATGAATATATGCTTGAGCAGGTTGTCAAACACACTGACGAGCGTGCAAGAAGGGGCCTCAGAAAAAGAAGCCAAAATCCAGAATGGATGCCATTTGACTTGTGTGAAATGAAAGACATTGTCGATGTTCTGTATCTCATTGATGTGTATCGTTGTCAGCACGAATCCCCTCATTCGTTGTGGTCACCTGGCCCATCAGGAAGAGCTATATTCTTCGCTTCTTTCGACCGTAATCGATTTGAGCAACTCTAAGCAAAGCTACGTTTTGACAGTTGTAAAGATCGTAACACGGATGATAAGTCTGCTACATTTCGGAAAATGTGGGAATAGTTTTTTGAGAATTTCAGAACGTTATGCTGCTTGCGTTTATGTAACCGTGTATGAACAACTAAGGTCATTTCTAGGTCGTTAGTAGTTTCGTTCCAGTATATGCTCAACAAGCTATACAAGTGCGAGCTGAAGCTCTTTATTGTGTGACTGTCTCGCCGGCTACACTTTCAATGGCATGCTGTATATTGGATGTCAAGAAAATCAGAGAAACGTTGGGATGTCATCTGATGTTGTGAAATTCCTCTCGACATTACTGCATTTTTCTGGAGTCAATGTAACAATTGATAATTGATTTACCAGTTCCCAGCTTGCTGCGGACTTACTCCAGAAACAAATCATTTTGCTGGGAACGATGAGAAAAACTAACAAAAACTTCCCATTAAATTTGCAACACGGAAGGCAGAAAGGATTGGATCAACCTGTTTGGCTTTAGTGATAGGCAAACGTTAGTATCGAATGTACCCAGAAAAAACAAAGCTGTGGTTTTGCTTTTCAACTATACACAATGACAACAAAATTGATGAAGATTGAAGTTTGCCTATAATAACACTAGACTACAATGCTAATAAAGCAGCTGTTGTCCGAGGTGACCATTTTTGTCATAATTGCAATGTGCAGAAAAGGACCAAGCGCTGACCACTTGCATACTTGCTCAACTGCCTCAATATTGCAGGTATCAATAGCATGGTGATTTTCCGA
The DNA here is from genome assembly GCA_963675345.1 of Trididemnum clinides. Lineage (NCBI taxonomy): Eukaryota > Metazoa > Chordata > Ascidiacea > Aplousobranchia > Didemnidae > Trididemnum > Trididemnum clinides. Next base: position 17,338,861 of record OY776302.1, read on the forward strand.
GCAAAACTTTTACAGAGGGAAAAAAGTCAGTTATCGACGCCAAATATTTTTAGAAAGCTTAGACATGAGTTTGCTTCATCCACGGCTACAGCGACGAGTGCGAGTCAAGCAACTTCCAAGAAATACTAAACTATCATTACGAAAATGTGAGTACAAAATCGACCTTGGCACTTTTCAATCAGCTGCATATTAGGGTGGAAAGCGTAAAAGAGACAGTGCTACATCTGTCCATCTTCTCTGGATCGCAAAATAACTGACGCGTTCGAAGAATGTAGTAAGCCATCTTGCATTGATCACAAACAGGTCACGGTTTTATATTCCTATTTTGCCGCATGATTTTTGTGCCTTGGCATTATCATGCCTATTGTGTTAGAGGAAAACAAACTGCAATCGTTTTATTGTTTTTCATTCCTTTTGTGTTGAATTTTGATGTTACACTTTATTTCAATAATCGTTTATGCAATGTTCATCTTAACTTTTGATGGTCACTTTTTGTACAAAAGGAAAATATTACACTTGCGATTTTTGCAAATTTTGTCGATTTTTTTTATAGCATTATACTTAAATGTAAACAATAGTAAACTTGAAACATGTTGATTAGTTCATAACCATGTTTTAGGAAGATGAGCAAACTGAAAGCTTGAGCAAAGTATTTCAATGTGCCGGGTCGCTAACGACCCACACTGGTAATAGTGGTTGGCGAAACACTTGGGCATTTAAGGGTTAATAAGCTGCTATTGACAAAAACTACTTTACAACAAGTAATGTTTATTTAATTATGCTACGAGCAATTCTTTATTTAAGTACTTTAAGTCATCTAATCATTTTTTCTTCTTTATGTCGCTTGCACGCTTAAACTGGGTCTATGACGTCATAATATGTCTCGTACGATTAACAAAAAGTTCGCTACCGCAGACTATAATTAGGGTGGGGTAAATGACGGGCTTTTGCAAAACTTTTGAACAAGCTTAGCGTTTTCTATGGCCATTTTGGATGCTGAGTTCGAATCCGTTGGAATTTTTGACCTATGACCTCATCTGACCCCTTAAAATGCTAATTTATTTAAAATGGCGGCCAAAATCGAGATTTTTGGAGTTTTTTCAGCATAACTTAGAAATATATCGTGTAATATGTCTATATATATGTTTTTTGAGTCGTAGATTACAAAAATGACACTTTCGTGATGCTCACATACACTATTGAAGATGTTTATGAAAATTTTCTCTAAAATATCTACCAAATTTATCAATATCTGACACATAGGATATTTATATATCGTTAAAGCACTGAGATTATACTGATTAAGCCAAAAAATACCAATATAATAACAAACGTTCAAGTGAAAATTTTCAGGAGCAGTCCGTCAACATTTTTTTCAACCTCATTTTCTGGTTTTATTGCGTTTCTGATGCTTGTACGAAGTTCTTCAGCAGTAAATTTTTTGACACGAAATTTTCCAGTATTAGAGCCCTTGACACGTCTCTGTTGACGAATATTTGGGGCTACGGTGAGCCGCAGGAACACAATTTCAGAGATGAGTTGTTTTTCAGACAACGATTTAACCAAATCCAAGTTATTGTCAGTCAAAGGTCCTCCATGTTGTTTACAAATGTCTATAGTTTGCAATAACCTTAGATTTTTCTTTCTTTTTAGTTCTTCTTTCTTAGCGAGAACCAATTTTTTTGACATCTTCACAGTGGCCAAGAAATCTCTCTCTAGCTTCCTTACTTTTGAACTTTCTTCGGAGGTTCTCGCCCACTTCCAACTATCCAATCTTTCTTTATCACTTAAGTTGTCGAATGATGAATCTACAAGGAGTGCATTGGTACAGATCACCCTTTTCCTGGATATTGATTGGACCGATTCTGTCCCACCGCTAATTTTTACGCGATTATCAAACCAAGCAAACTCGCTCTCGCAGCCTAGATTAGTTAATGGAGCATAAGTCAGTTTATTCGGATCTGGTAGTTCGTCGTTTTGACCTTCATCATGTTCCAGAATGTTGTAGAAAAATGACATGGCTGACAGCTGGCGCCTTAAAGTTTCTGACGTTTCTTTAAGCATGGCAGAGTACAGACGATCTTTACCGTTACCAGATTTAAGTTGTTCACATAGGTCATCAATTTCGGATAGTTTCAGCTTAAAGAAATCTCGCACATCATACCAGTTTCTGACATTCTTGAGATTTTTCCCTCTCTCATCAATTCCTAGCAGGTCCATTAGGGGAAAAATTACTAGATCAGCGATTTTCCTATAAAGTTCGCAGCACAACTGAACCAGTCACTTTGAATATAAACGGACACAGCCAGGACCAATTTATTTGAGTTAATGTCTACCACAGAGTCAAGGAATTTTAAAACCTGATCTTTCATTTTTAGAAATTGATTTGCTATCTGAGCTATACGACCGAACCTGTTCGCTGTAAAGCCCTTGAAACCTTGTCTTTCAATACCTTCTTGCTCCATCTATTGAACAAATTCAGAGTACAACGAAACACTGTGGGCTGCATGACTTGGACCCAAGAACTTTGATATAGTTATCTCACCTAGGGTGTGGATAGAAGAACCGGATGAAGTGAAAGCTTTTTCTCCGACTTTCACACTTATCAGATTATGAACGCCTATTCTATGTTCGGCCTCCCTGAACATTTTATCACACGCATTATCAACACCAAGTGTTATATGAGCACAGCATTCAAGATTTTTAGATTCTGGAATAGCCATACTTTCTCTAAACGTTTCGTTATCTCCCGCTCTGTCACTCATCCAAATGTCAACTTCGTTTTTTATTTCATCAAGTGTAGAGTCACCCAAAATTGCCAAGATTTTAAGTCTCTCTTCATATGTTGCAGCACTATCTTCTCCAGAATGCGATATGTTTTCCATAAAACCAGTAGTGAGAGATTTTTTACCTTCTGGTCCATGAACTGTTATATGATCAGCTTTTATGTCGTACATTTTATGGCCGGCGGCTTTTGTCGTATCGTCCAACCCAACTGTTATAACATTGTCACCTTTATTCGTCAAGTAGGACGCAACATGTTTCATATTAAGAAGGTAAGCATCTTGCAGATACATTGAGATGCACTGCTTACTGGGGAAGATATATGTTAAATCACCAACGCTATTTCGCTTTCGTATCAGGATAGCACTACAAGTAGATGTGTTTCCATCTCCAGCATCATCATCACTTTGATTAGCCTCATCGTCCTCATCAACGTTTTCATCAGATGATATCTGCCAGTTCTGACCAAATATCATATTTGCTGAGCGAACTATAATGCCAGAAATATCTGCATGACTAACTTTAAATTCCGACATACATTGCACTATACACCTAACTAAAGCTTCGTTCAGAGTCCTTCTTCCTGTTCTGATTTCAACGTCAGGAAAGTATTTGAGTTCAGCTTTATCATCATGAAAGGCTGAAGACGGAGTCACTGGATTGCTTCTTGTCTGTCTGGAACTAGTTGGTGTGGTCGGTATTACCTTGGTGGCTATAAAAGGTTCGTCATGTACATCATGGTCGTCTTGGTCATGATCAATAGTATCTTGAACATCAGGCTCATATGAATGACTTTCAGCATCTCTCAGCTCATCTATCTTCATTCTCTTTCTTTCAGCTAACAGATTCCTAGTTTCTTCTCTTTTCTTTTTTCTGGTCCAGGCTTTCGGGACAGTAGGTGTGCATATTGCTACGTAATCACCATAGCAGTTGTCAAGATAAAAATTCTCATCTTCATCTGTCATTTTCACTCCAGTCTCTGCTTCCAGGCTCCTCTGAAAATCTATATTCTTAGTTCTAATATCATACGCATGAGCACACATAGCATCATTGAAGTTTCTAGCTTTCTCAGTCCACTTGTCATCCTTTTTGTGACTTGTGCGCTCGTATCTTACTAGTGCCATTAACGTTTCATAATCGTCCCTACTCTTTTTCGCCACCGCACGCTCAGTCAATGGGTAGACGTTCTTTGATATCCAATCATTACGTATTTCAAATGCGACAGTCTTACTAGCATCATTCTTACTGATTTGTTTTTCTCCTTTAGAAACAGGTTGGCATAAATATATCATACGTCCAAGTAAGTACTGCCCAGATGGTAGTTTCGATTTAGTTTCGTAAGTGTCTACCGCTTTGTATTCTTTCAGTTGTAATTTTACAGTAGTGATGTTGCTTCGAGTATCTTTTTTGGATTCAGCCATATTTAAATTTATCTATCTGAAAGCACACAAATCATTAGATACATTAATACCTAACACAACACCGAATTTTCAGCTCGAATCCTGTAAAACAAATAGGTCTAAAAGCAAGTTAGCCCACTTACGTGCCTAGTTGTAATGTATCTCAAATAAGTAGGATCAGAGTAAGGCAATATAAGCATCAAATATCACAAATATGGCTACATAACAATCAAAAATCAGTAAGAATTCGACATAGAAAGCCACACATGCACCGGAGCCCCACGAAAGTGTCATTTTCGTAATCTACGACCCAAAAAACATATATGTAGACATATTACACGATATATTTCTAAGTTATGCTGAAAAAACTCCAAAAATCTCGATTTTGGCCGCCATTTTGAATAAATTAGCATTTTAAGGGGTCAGATGAGGTCATAGGTCAAAAATTCCAACGGATTCGAACTCAGCATCCAAAATGGCCATAGAAAACACAGGGCTCTAAAAAATTTTCTCATTTACCCCACCCTACTATAATATCAAGATATTTTCAAAAATTGCAATCTTTTCGCAAAATTAGTTTATTAAAAAACAAATTTGTGACCTCATTTCTCAACCGATTTTCAAACTTTCTTCAACAAATTAAAGGATATTTCAAGGCAATTTCCATAGTGTATGATATGTACAATTAATATTAGTGTTTATAGTAATGCAAGAAGCTAGCGTCTATTCTGAAAAAACTGAACTTTAAGATCTGTGTTGTAACTTTTTACCCCTCCGAAGTGGTGAGCTCAGTAAAAAAACAAGTGACTTTAATACAAAAACGTTATAATAAAATGCTAACAATTACTGTCCTTTGAAAGCTTACAAAATTTCCTTTTCAGCAATATGTGACTCCAATTACTTGAAGTTAAGGATGAGTTTATAATGGCTGATCAAAACTTGGTTGCCATACATGATTTTTCATTTTAAGTTGCACAATTATCCTAGTAGAGCTAACAAACTTGCAATTGTTAAACAAAGTTAGTTCTTCGGTACATTTTGACCACTTTTCCTCACAAGCGTGGTTCTTTTGAATTGTCTGTCGACGTTTTAAAAAGGTCTATCCAAAACTGAAGCCTGCAAATGTTTATGAAATGTAGTTTACCGATGAAAAACACACAAAATTTTAGTGTCTGCAGTCACAAAATTGCAATTTCTAGAAAAACTAAGTCCTTTGGTACATTTTGTCTATTCTTTTTTGATAGCATGGCTCTTTGGCATTATCCATCAAATTATTCAAAAGACTCAAAGTCTACGATTTTTAATATGTAGCCTACTCCAAACAAAACACTTGGTGATCACCCAAGAAAAGACAATGGGGTAAAAATGTTCCTTTCTTATCGTTTGCAACAAAATGTAAGTGTCGAGCTAAATGGGATACAAATGTTGAAGCAATTTCTTTTGCAATTGGGCAAGGCTGTCCCAGCAGCCAGCTGATTTGATGTTCTTAACCTCGACATTATTGATGGGGGCTCTCGCTACTGCTATAGCTGATCTGCAAGTGCTTCATTTCGGGTTAGTTTGCTCTTTGCATTGCGGCGTTTATGCCAGGGCCAAGGAACATGCGCGCAGTCAGAGACGTTAGTTCATATTAATTCGCCTACAGTGACGAAGAAGTGGTAAGTAGCAATTCTAATAATGATAGCTCAAAACGCATTGTGAGCTCATAATGTTAAATGACATTAAATGCTTGCAACTATTCAGTGGAAACAGCAGCAGGTAGTAAAATTATCCACTATCATTTTGATAGCAAACATCAATGGTAAAGTCCATTACTGATATTTGTAATTGCAAGAATAGGCCAATCGATACAAAACAGTAATTTTCATTTAAAAGCATGGAGGTCTGGGTTAGGGGCAAAGTTAAATGTAATATAATTCAAAATTTGAGAAAAGATCAAAATCAAACAATAATAGCATCAATCTATAACGTTTGTTTTTGTTTGAAAAGTTTCGTTTTTGTTTTTTGTTTAAGTGCTTTTTGAGAAAAAACAAGTAACAGATTGTTCAATGAAGCGTTGATTGTGACGTCATTTTCGACCCCAAGCAAATGAAAGTGTTTGAAATGCGGTAAGTCTGAAACTGGTTTTTGTTTGAGCAAAAAGCGGTTGTCCTCTGCCAAGTAATGCAAATTCTAAAAAAAATATTTTGGTTATGACGTTACCATGACGTCACAAATACCCTATGACACTCACCACAAGGTGGTAATCAATCGTGCCAAGTCTGATGCTTGTACCTCTAACAGTTTGAGAGGAGTTAAAACAAACAGACAGACAGACAGACAGACAAACAGACAGGCAGACAGAATTGCGCTTCATATACTGTATTGGATAAAGCAAGTCTTTTATTTTATGCTGACAGGCTGCCTGTTATGGTATTTATGTCTATACTGTACATCATTGTAATAAAATCTCAAGTTTAAGAAATTATCAACATAAAAAGTTAACCATAACAGTTTGAAAAACTGAATATAGAGAGAACAATAGCCACTTTTATCGGTATGCTGGAAACAAGAACAATGGTGCAGCCGAATTAGGAACTTAATACTACAAATATAAATTGGAAAGCGGCAGCACCAATTGACAAAATAGGCTTACCATTAAATAGTTTTTTTCTTTAATTGTGAAAGCAACCACCATTTTGCTGCAACAATCAGTTTTGATTATTGTGAACAATCCCTGCTCCCTCAAAAGCATTAACGATAATAATTTGTGGCAAGATTCTTTGTGAGCAATGCCAGTCATGATCAAGTGAATATGATGATCACAATTTCGTGTAGAAAAATTGTGAAAGTGCATAAAATTCATTAACTTTTTGCTATTGCTCACACAAGAGCCGGATAGGTGAAGCCGGCTTGGCCTGTTGAATCAAAATACAAAACCCGGACATTACTGATGGAGGGCCTGTGCCGGACGACGCCGGCAAAGCCGGCTAGTAATTTTAAAAACAAACTCAATCACGCACTGGTTACGTGATGATTGTGCTGATGTTGGCCATTCTGGCCAAGGAAACCTTAGCCTAAATAAAGTAACCACCAAAGAAATTCGTACTGTAATTATTTCTCACCTGTAGAACAAAAATTAAAATTTTATTTCGTTTTGTAGTTATAGATACGGTGTACTTTTGACGGCAGTATACAATCGGATAATTACGGTATGAGAAATGAATGCAAGAGGCTTATCAGTCACTAAGAACTAAAAGGCAGTTCTAATTGGGTAAGGGCCAGTCGTGGCTTAGCATTCAACCAGATAAGTTAGTACCTGTAGCTAGAGATGTAAAAATAGGCAGAAACCTTAAAGTCACGCAGACCTAATAAGTGAAAATCAAAAAGATTATTTAACAACTGAGACAACTACTATATATCTTCAGTAGATTAGGGAGAAAGGGTTAATTTGGTAGTAGTGGTGATAATGCTGGTTACGCAGGTTGCCTTTTTTTATTTACATTTTTATTTAATATTAAGGTTGCAATGTTTCAAAGCTCGATCTTTGGTTCTTAATTGATGGATCAGGAAGCGTTACAGCTACAAACTTCGACATGTGCTTGAACTTTGTCGATCAAACGTCAAAAAGTTTTGAAATAAGTCCGGATAATGTTCGGACAGGTCTGATGATTTACGCAAGCGAAACCATCGTCAGAAGTTATCTCAACGAGAATCAGAGCAACATTTTATTTTCTTCAGTAGTTTTGACAACATCTTATCCTTCAGGTTAGTGTAAAGTTAGATGTTTAACCCACTCGCTCTTTATCAGGATTGACAGATCTAAATTTACCAAGAACCCAAATGCAACCTCAAAAAAGCCACCTTCAAAAGCAAGTGGTGAAAAAATATACCACTAAATTTTAGCAAATGCAATAGCAAAAACACTGATATTTTGAACTTAATATTCATCAATAAAGCTCATTTGAAGGAAGTACTACTGAATCACAATTACATTTCAACAATCAAACAAACACAGCCCCACAAAAAATAAGCCTACAATTCTTCCCTATTAGTTAAAATGTTAAACTACTTCCTTGGCAATGACAAATCATCATCTTTGACTGGTAAACTACTGCTCTAATTGGATAATGGTGGGTTTCCCAGCTCTAATTTGTGGTTTTGCGACTTTAACTTTTCTTTCCTGTTCCACTCCTAAAGTTTGTTTTGTTTGGTTGCTACAGGAAACAGTACAGTGATTTTGCTTGTCTCGTTGAAGGAGAATTCTTATGATTTTCTATTTCTCATGTCTTTCTAACTTGTAAACTTTTGGAAAGATAATAAAATGACATAATTTATAGAAACAATGCTCAGTTCCATCTACAGCTTTCTCAACCAATGGAATATTTTTATCGTGTCGACCACTGTACTTCCTACCAGTATCAAAAGCTTGTTTTTACTTTTTTGGCATTCTTGAGAAAGCAATCCAAGCAAAAGCACTGAAGAATTCATTGGTTTAAGCAAGGCTGCCAACTAACATTAGGCGGTTCTAAAAATCTGAAATTTATTAGATAATACACAGTTCTGTTTGGGTGTCGGTCAGTTTCAAGTCCTCCAAAAGTGCCAGACTTACTAACATAAAACCTGCCACGATTGATCATCAACCCAGGGTGATTGTGAAAGAGAGTTTGTGGCGTCATCATGACTTTATAATCAAAGATAATTTTTTAAAATCGCTTCTTGGACGAAGGGAAGCAATTTGCAGCTTAAAAAAAAGCCAGCACCCGACTTTCCAACTTAAAAAAATTTACTTTTTTAGCGTCTCACATGACGTCATAAGTAATAATTAATTGCAAAATGTGTTTTCTTTATTTGTTCGAAAGCTATTAATCAAAGAAACGTGATATTAAAACCTGTTTTGGGAGGCATTGACAAGGTGCTTTACATAAAAACACCTCTACAACAATTAGAGCTTTATTGACGATGCAACAACAGATTTCATTTGAACATTTCAAGGTTTCTAAGCGTATGCTTCTTTGCTTTTTTCTGCGCGCTTTACACTAGCTCTAAAATGTCATAGTGCCGTTTGGTAGGATCAACGCTTTTGCAATAACGGTACAACGCAACAAGATGATTTCTTTCAAAAATTCCAACATTTAAAAAAAATTAGTTTGCGAAACATTGATTTAAGATGTCATCTCGCAACCGATTTTCAACAGTTTTTAAAGATTAAAAGTAACTTCAAAACAATTCTAATTTTGTATAAATTGTATCTTTACTATTTGTTTCTATATTAAAAACATTGAACTTCCATACTGCCACAAATAAGTAAATTTGCGTTGTAAGAATAATTTAAAATATGTATAGTTGCTGTAATTTGTCGTTTTGTTCTGCCGTGATTACTATATTTGTAAATCTGAATTTGTAAGCCCAAATTAGATTTTATATCTTGACTGTTTTTGCAAAAGACCTATTTTTTCTTTCGCATTTAGGTTTGTGGCTCACACGCCTTTTCTAACGTCACAATGGTTGACTACGTAACTAAGTTCCAAAGTATTCCAGTAAATCATGTTTCTTCTCGAAGATTTTTGATTGCCGATTACGTGATTTATTAGCGGTGTTTTTGTGTCACGTGATCTTCTTTCCTGGAATCTTGTTTTATTCACATATAAGTCGGCGAGATTTTTGTGCATTCATTAGAGTGATTACAGTGACTAAATAGTAGAGAAAAAAGGTGCGCTGTTTTGTAATGGATTTTTGTTTAGCATGACGAGAATTAAGCGGTTGTTAGTGGATTTAGTTTCGATTGGTTTCTGATTGTTATATTAAAGTGGATATGTTTTTGTAATCAGCGAGCGAAATAATTTAAAGTTTCAAAGCATTTTATGAATACATTTGTTCTGTTTTTAATCGAAAGGTGCGTGGTTAAAGTGCCTTAGCAGAAGCTGATCTTCACCTAGCAGTTAAGTTGCAGCCAGGCTTAATTATTCAAGCGATACTTTAAGTCGCCTCAATTTTAAGAAAAAATTTGATTTGAAATAGAACCAAAATTCTACTGAACGCGAAAATACCTGTACTGCAATTTTCTATTCCACCACAAAAAGTGGTAACTTAAGCAAGAGCAGATAAGTTTGAAGTATAAAGGTTGTAATAAGGTACTAACCATTAATGTGGCTTAGAAGCTGAGAAAATTTTCTTTCCAGCGATAAATAACTTTAATTAGTTCAAACAAAGGATTTGCTTACAATGGCTGATCAAAATTAGTTACCGTAAATCATTTTCCATTTTTAGATGACAAATTTTTCTACTAGACCGAGTAAACTGGCAATTTTTGCAAATTTATCCCTTTGGTTTACTTTAACCTTTTTATCTCGAAAGCATATTTTTTTGGCATTATGGAACTAAATTCTCAAATACGAATTATAGGAACTGGTGTTGGCCTGTTTAAGATGTTAATTTAATTACTTAATATTAAGGCATATAGGCTAACTGCAATCAGTTGAATAAAATACCACTTCCACGACCGGTTTTGTTTCTATTAGAACTCGTCAGGTGGACTCAGGTGTTGAACCAACGATCACATGAATTGCTTCATGCGGTTTATGCCGCTCCGCCATCGGTCCTTTCAACTAATGCTGTTAACTTTAAGCTTATATATGGTGCACGCTCACTACAGTGAGCTTGATGCAATATATGCTTTTAATTCCCAGCCCAGCCAGTGCTTTTATTACGTTATAATACGAACTATAGGAGCTGGTGTTAGCCTGTTAGCTGTTAGCTGGTGTTAGTGTTAGCTGTTAGCCGTGTTAGCTGGTGATAGCATCAGTTGAAAGGACCGATGGCGGAGCGGCATAAACCGCATAAAGCAATTCATGTGATCGTCGGTTCAACACCTGAGTCCACCTGACGAGTTCTAATAGGAACAAAACCGGTCGTGGAAGTAGTATTTTATTCAACTGATTGCAATTAGCATATATGCCTTAATATCAAGTAATTAAATTAAATTCTCAAAACGTTTCCTGACAAAATAAAGTCTTTAAAAATTTAAAGAGCCAGTACCCGATTTACCAAATTTCAACAACTTCCTTTTTTGTTGTATTAACATGACATCATAATTTACGACTGATCGCATAGGTTGTTTTCTTCATTTCTTTAAAAGCTACCTACGGTACGAACGCGGCTGAAACCTTCATTGAGAGACGAAATAATAGCCTGCGTGTAAAATGATCCGATATCGTTATCACATTGACAATGTGATAACGATATCGCTTTAAAAAATTTTTTATACATTTATTAAGGTTATTTCTTCATTTAAAATGCTGCTGAACAAATTTGGACAAACGATATTTGGTAAAAAAAAATTTTCTCACGTAGAATATTTTAAGCTTTTCGTGCAAACAACGTTTCGTTAAAGAAGGGTTCAGGATGTATACCGAGCTTTGCTTGCGATGAAAAGGAACCCCATGCATATCTAACCAGAAACCGTTTTTTGAAAAACCAGCTCACAATTTGGAAAGAAATTCATGTTTGCTGTAACATTTATGGCAGATTTAATGGTAGAACACCTGGAGCCCAACTGGAGCAGATGGGATTTTGAGTCTGATGAGTGCCTGACGCCTTTTCAAGGCAATTGCCAGAGTTCTACATCGCTTTCTGCAAATATTTGTCAAAAAGACCTTGCAAAATTTTTGAAAATGCCTATTATTGGAAAACTAAAATTGCTGATTCAACGCCGGAGTATCCCAAGATTATTATGCTCTTAAAAAAACATCTTACGGCAATTTCCCTATGCTTCGTTGCAGGCGTATGGTTGCAACTCATCTTAAGCGTTACTGAAAACTTAAAAGCGGGAGTGCGCAACTTGTTCTGTGCATTACTGCATCAGCCAAACTGCGGCTCTTTTGACTTATGTTGTATTTGTGTACAGTGTTGCAGTGTAGGGGTGTGTAACCCAGCTGTGCGCCACGTTAGGTTTTTGGGGCGGTAATTTCCAAATTTCCTGTTTTGGAAATGATGGTATCGAAAAATAGAAAAAAGGTCAACAACTTCTATTTTATTCTCCGGAGAATGCGTAGAGTTTTGGACGGAAAATGCTTCAATTCATACAAAAAATTGAGTTGCAGCTCTTACAACGTTGGCATATATCGTTTTTCGCTCTTTATTGCAGCAGATGTGGCCACACCCAGCTTTGGCTTTTGCTTGACCGCAGGAAAACAAATATGATGAGTAAATACAAGCTATGTTGAAAACGTATTGTGATGTTAGAGTTTGGCTGCTTTGTGCAACAAATATTTTTGCGCAATTTCAGTTTTTCTTGCTTTTCCCAAGCAACAATAGCGTAGCACTATCAAATTAAAACGTTTGATTGCAACAAAAATACAGTTTTAAGAAGCCGCTTCTAGCAGCAATGCACCAACAAAATCCTAATTTTCTTATAGGCGGAACTAATACCGGAGCAGCGATTGATCAAATTTCTAAGGAAGGGTTCAATGTCAATAAAGGTGCAAGAACAGATGAAGGAGTTCCTAAAATTTTAATTGTTCTTACGGACGGAAAAAGCAATGACGATGTTACAAACCCAGCTAGTAACGTAAGAAAAAACACTTTTTCAAACTTTCATTTTTAATTTAGGTCTCCAAATATTTTTAGATACGGGAGTCTGGAGTCACGGTTTTCGCAGTCGGAGTTGGATCAGGATACGATGAAAACGAAATCAACGAAATTGCAAGTGATCCTGACAACAAGCACGCTTATGATATCTCGGAATTTACTGAACTTGTAGACTATCTTAAGGACAGATTGGCTGAACAAGCTTGCACTGCATCTGCTTTGATATCGGTAAGACCAGTGTTGTACGTTCGCTGAGTCTAATTGAAGACGCGAAATAATGTTGTTACTATCATTCTTGAGGTAACGCTGGTGGCAGCAATTTTTAACAATAACGGTAGCAACGCTACTTATCTTGATAAATTCTTAACGTTAATTTTTTTGGGAAATATTTTATTGGTTTTCTGTTTTATTTTAACTTCGTTTCTGTTGTTGCTAATATCACAAAGTTTGTGATTCTCATTATGTACTTTGCCAACCGCCTATTACGTACCACTTGTCGTCAGCGCTCCAGCAAATCGGATTAGCTTCAGAGATAAACAATATGAAATCCTTGTGTTTTTCATAAGGAACAAAATGTAATGGTTTAAATAAATATACCTTAAAACTTTTTTTGACCTAGGAGAAAATTCGAACTTCTATTAGCGTTGAAGCTAACGACGTAAGCTTTTCTGTCGATTGCGCCACAGGTGACGGCATTGACTTTGTAAGGAGCCAGCGATAACTTTGACCGCGTCAATAGATTTTGAGCTTTTGGGATGGGAAGGTGAATGCTTCCATTGTCCTTGCCCCACGGTACAAATGAAAATAGAGGTGTTAGTTCCTTTCTTTGGGCGGCCTTTCCTTTGACAGGAATCTCTACCAGTATTATTTCACCTTGCGTACGAGTGGCGAGCTGTTTTTAAAATTGTGACACTGTCGGGATTAGAACTCCGTTGACTTATAAATCGTTTCAAACCTAAGAAGGATGTTCCCAGCTTGGCTTGCTTAGTAAGATGAGAGCAATATACATTTAATATCAAATATTGTAAGCACAATAAAATCATAATTTTTATATGCTACTGAAAAAAATGTTCTATCTACGATAAGATGCATTAAATCGATACTCGGTATTGGCATACGACAGAAAATACCAAAACCAGAATAAAATAACTGGTTCTTAGCTTTTCGGAGTCTACCAAAGATAGCTTTCAGAGCAAAACTATTTCACTTTATTTTGACTTCAACAAATCAAAAGGTTTCAAAAAATAATGCGATCAAACAACAAAATCGAGAAGAACTTTTGTCAGAAAATAAAGCACATTTAATGTATTGTAGATCTTGATTGAGGTTACATAATGCTACAGGCTCCCAAAATTTTTTTCCGAATACCACTTTAAATAACCGTGTTGATTGGAGATTCTGGAGCAGAACAAAGGAGAGGGGAGTACTGCTACTGAAAAAAAAGGAGGATCAATATTTTGTTAACTTTACATGAGTTTGCAACGGAGAACGTATTTATCACAGTTACAATTAAAATTATAAAAATATAATCATTATTCTATGTTTTGCGTAGTAGGCTATAACACTTTCTTGTTTTAATTTTCTTTCCCTCATTTAATTATTTACGCCTACTTCTTTATATTATTTTACTTCCTCCCATCTTCACATTCTGGTTCTACGCTTATCGCCCAATGCCCATTGCCTATCACCCCACGCCAATTGCCCGTGTCTATTTTCCAATATCCATGCCCTTACCCCATGACTGTTACCTATGCCCATGACGCGATGCCCATTGCCCCATTGCTCATTGCCAGATGCTTACTGCCCCGGCCATGTCTATTGTTTATACCCATCGCTTTAAGCGATTGAAGAGTTATTCCATATAATTACTATCATAAGTGCCAGAGAGAGAGCAAGAAAAAAGGAAAGATGGAGGAGAGGAAAGCAGAGCAAGAACTGTACGGAAGTCTGTGGCGACGAAAGCAGACTGAAAGCTTGCAGTACCCCATCCGATATGTTCAAGCTGTCAAAATTAGCCGAGAGCTTGCAGAATGGCACAAGCTTTGCAGAGCAATTTAAACAAACTAGTCCTGCGGACTAGGAAAAGGTGACTTCAGTGACACAAAGCGTGCAATCGTCAAAGACGCCTGAAGCTCTTTTTCCAAAATAAGAGGGATAGAGTTGTTGTTTGTTCAAACATTGAGATGGTGATGAGAAAAAAAGTCAAAAACAAAAGTACAAATGGGTCCAATTCTCTTCGAAAAGGTCTAAAAATCTATGGTTTTATTTTATGAATACCCAATCTCAAAAGAAGAGAAAGTTTTTTTGTTCAAAAAACAGGTTTTCAAAAAAATGAATGGGAGGAGAGTGACCAGGGCATTTGGGACCCTCGAAAACGCCAGTTGCCATTTTGACCTCATTAACAAGGCTAGGGACATTGATACGGCTGTTGATTGTTGCAGTTAAAATGGTTTCTAGTGATGGGCCAAATTCAATCAGCAATTGGCTGACATAATTTCTTTTGATTAAAGAAAAAAAAGCGGTCATTTACCACATTAGCGTATAGATTGCTACTACTCTGAGTCATAGACGACATTAAAGATGTCATTCTGAAGGATTGATGGAATAGTTTTTCAACAATATTGCATTCTCAATCTTTTCACAACCTTGTGCAAACTTCTTTATGTTTTTTGTAATTTGAGGATAAAATTTGTGGTGCGTCATTTACGCTTGTCAGTTTCCCACTGAAACTTTTAATTTCAGTTTTTATTTATTCTACCACATTACAAATTGAAGTAATCTTGCCTCATCATGACCGTTTTATGATCGTAAAGTCAAAGTTTTTCTGGTAACCTAGGTTGGCAGACGCAATATACTTTTTGTTTCTATTTGGTGGAGAGCACTGAGCAATGATAAAGGATACACTGAACAATGATAAAATTGTTATTTAAGGTGAATGCTGCTGTTACTCGTTTATATGTTGTTCATATGAAGGAACTACTTCAACAGTATATTCTAATGCTTTTTCCCTGAAAATTAACTAGTACTTGGCTATAATGTCTATTGGTATGTCTACCAATCTATGTTAAATCGCATTGTTGAAAATCTAAACCATGTACTTCTAGAAAAACCTGTACTGGACACAGACTCCGCATTGGTCACGTGACTGTACATTAGTGGCCCGATCGCAGAAAGCAAATTTCGCTCAGTCAGAACGACTGGTAGGCGCGTTGGTGTTGCAGCTAAAAGATTTTGTGCAAGCTCAGCTTTTTTCAGTTAATGGCAGATGGCGTATATATTAAATGATATATTAAGGCTATAAGTTAAGAAATTGAAGAACTGAAAGAATAAATTTGCAATTGTTCCTGCGTACCCTATTACAATACAAGAAAATGAGCAATTTAGAGTAGCTCTTTGTGGATGCACATTTAGGCTACAGTCCAACTAGCTGATTACCGGTGGTTACATCAATAAAAAGATCTTAGAATGTCGGATTCGATTTATTTTATTATAACTTAAAACTTTGACTCTCCTTTAGAATAAGCTGCCATTTTTCATAGATCATGTTTTGAGGTTAGTTTTAGGGAAAGGGCAGGAATTAGAATAGGGCTTAGTTGGGTGTTGTTTACAATACTACCTAAGGGTGTTTTGCAGTTCTCTCCCATTGATTGTTGGAAAAGCACTGGGCAGTTGCCCACTTTGCTCACTGGATAAGCCAGTCGTGTGTACACTACACACTAGGACCTGAAGACACTTGTGTTTTGATTGCAGGTTGGGACTCATAGGCTATGTAGTATGCCTCCGTCAATTTTCAACCTTGTGCAATAGGCATTGTACAACTTTAGGTTTGGGGGTTTGGTTTGGGAGTAGGGTTAAGGCAAGATAGTTTGCAGAGTTAATAACCCTACCCCTGTACCCCCAGGCTCCAACCCTAAACTAAATTGATAAGGGTATATTTCACATGAGACCCGGAAAATATATAGATGAAGATATGCGTGAATGTGCGTCATGATTAGTAGCCGGGTTGTGGAGTTAAAACCTAAATAGCATGATCTAACTCTTCCCTATTTTAACCGACGCGATGGCGTAGTAACCGACGCGATGGCGTAGTGGTTAGAGCGTCCGCTTCGCAGTCGGTAGACCTGGAGTTGATTCCCCTTGTCGAGTCATACCAAAAGACTTTAAAAAATAGGTATCTATAGCTTCCCTGCTTGGCGCTCGGCATTTATGGGAGGTTGTGGAGAACAAGCCGGCAAGTTCGCTTGTTGTGTCCTTGGGCAAGGCACTTAACGGGACGCCCCATCTTTATGTGGAAGACAGGTGGCCCATAAAAACCTCGAAAAAGGCAACTCCCAAGCGAGTGCGGACTTCCCATCCAAAGTATAGCGATACAATTCGCTTTCTCGTGAATGGAGGATAAAAATGGCAAATAAAACAAAAACAAAATATGAACAATTTTTAACTCAGCCCCAGCACTTTTTTGTGTATTTTCCTTAATTTATGCCTAAAAATGGCTTTTGGCAAAACTTCAAAAAGTCTACTCTCACTCAAAGCTAAAAAAAATTTCAACTCCAGCCCTTGGCTCTCATATATTTTTGACTGTTGACTCGTGGTTCTGGCAAATTGCCTACCCTACCCTCTCCGATTCCACAATCCTGATATGAAGAGACATCTTACTGGAAGCCATAATGTTCAAATTTCCTCCTTTGAAGAAAGCACACTGTTACCAATAAAAATAAATTTGGATTTTAGAAAACTTTCACTGAGCAAAAGCATTTGTTCAGATTTCATAGTTTCTACTGTTATCTGTTAATGCATCTTTATATGATATTGCTGATACTACATGTATGGGTCGCTGCTCTGCATATGGATGTAAAAGTGGATATGATGGACATGAAACACCAGAAAATGTATCAATGCACCAATTTCTGTTACAAGATCGACCACTTTTGCAAAAGTGGTTGTGCAAAATTTCACGTCAGGATTTTGTTCCAAGCAAAAATTCTAAATTATGTTCACTACACTTTACGGATGATTGCTTTATAACAACATCAGAAGATTCCAACTCATGACAAAAAAAGAAAAAAGACACATCAGAACTCAAAAGAAGGTAAACTATTGTATATTGTGATCATAGTTTCATATATTAGTTGATTTAAAAATCTAAAATTAAAAGACCTCTCACTGATTTTAGTATGATTTGGTATATAACAAGTGTACTTCAGGAAAACAGAACCATGCTTTGACAGGTAATATCTCCATAAGCAGCAATTCAATTTTAGTGACATTTTACCCAATTTGCCTTACAGGCATTTTAGATAACTGTGCCAAATTTCAAAAAAGAAATCAGTTGAGCAACAAGAGAGTATTGCCTATTTCAATAGAGTATGTCAAAAACTTAATATCAGAGAAGTCTTTTTCATTAGGATGTTTCAAAACATCTTTTCGTTCCTCAACAGTTCAATGTCTTCGCATGAGATAACCAAATCTAATGAAATTTTTTCACAGATAGCCTTTCAAACATTATAAATACGTGTGCCAGATTTAAAAGAAATTGATTAAGGAACAAGGAAGCAATGCTAATTTCAATATACCCTGTCAAGAAATTCAGTATCAGAACTTATCAATGTCATCCTGACAGGATTCTTATGGATACTGTAACCGCAGACTACAACATTATCTTATGTCAATACATTATGACATCATCTTTATCTTTATTTTTACACTAGTTAATTCGAAATGAGCTTAGTTCAGTTCGAAAACTACAATGTGAGTAACAAGTGAATTTGCACTGTAATAGAAATAAGAATTACAAGGCGTCGTTGTTGAGGTGAAAGTAGTAACAGATTTGCCTTTGATCTAAGGATTTTGAGGTTTGAGAGAGATCGAAGAAACTCCCGTAGACAACAAGAAGGGGCGTTGTGCTTTTGTTTATCAAGTTATTAGTAACTAGTAAACTACAAATGCCTATTGCCTTTCCATGATAAATTTAGTAAAGCTGCACATTAGGAGGCTAGCAAACTGCACTTTAAAAATTTGGCTTTAAAAATCCTCAGTGAGTTAAATGAATTTCTTATTCTCTGTTATAAAATTTTTTGACATTCTCTATAAACATATATATGTAGTACTCGCTTGTTGCTCAACCGACTTCTTTGAAATGTGGCACTGCTGCGTTGTACAACTTTAGGGTTGGGGTATATTACAATTGTATTTAATATTCACACTAAATTGCAACTCAACACTTTATCTTTTTTGTTCAGAAAACTGAAGAGTGATGCAGTGCCAACTTTATTTCACAACTGTCCCAGCTATATGTCAAGTGATCCACCAAATAAAAAGTCAAAAACCAGTTCTGCAAGTGCCAGACGTCAGCAAAGTGCTGAAGATGCCGAGAAAATGAGTCAACTTTTTCTTAAAAAGGATAAAGTGTCATCCATTCATGATATCTATCAGCGGATTCAATCTGACCCAGCAATACCTTCTGACATCACTGCAATATTAAAAGGTGACACCCTCTTTTTATGCATAATTGACATACATTTTGAAACTCCACATCTAAGCATTGTTTTACGAATTCGTGATAATTTGTCCTATGATTCTTTTGTAGATGGCAAAAAGTTGAATAAGAATAATGATATAGTTGATGGTGCGGAACTGACTCTTTTCAGCCAAGTTTTGAACTTAATTGCCAGTCTTAAATCCAAGGTTGGTCGCCCTGATCAACTTATTTTTGAGGATGCTTTGATTGAACTTAAAAAATCACCTCAAGATGACTCATTTAAATCAGTTGATTTCTTGATTGAACAACTGCAACTGATTAGACATCCCCCAAATAGACGGCGATATTCTAAATTAAGTACTGTTTTTGCTTATTTGATTTGGACCACAAGTAGCAGCGCATATCGAGCATTGCTGGAAAATGAAATTTTAATTTTGCCATCAGAAAGAACACTGCGACGTATTACGTACTAGTTTGGTTTGCCAACTCAAAATACTTCTGTCAATTGCTTAAAGGCTAAAAGGGCTGGTTTGACTTTTTCTCAGTCGTATATCAATCTCATGCTGGATGAAATTTATACTGCTAAAAGAATTGAATATTCTTCTGCATCTGGCTAAGTAATGGGTCTGACTCAGGCTGGAGAAGTTGCTTCCACGATTCTATGCTTTATGGCTTCATCAGCATGTGATAAGTACCAAGATGTGGTAGCCTTGATTCCGATTTCTCATTTGAATGCAGATAAGCTCAAGGAAGCGACATGGAATGTTCTGCAGTTATTGGCCGAATCTGGCTTCAATGTTGTGTCACTTTGTTGCGACAATCACACTGCAATCCGTTCATTCTTCAACAATGTTTTGTGTGGTGGTGTTCTTAGTTCCATGGTCTATAACCCTATTACAAAGAGGCCGTTATTTTTACTATTTGACTCTGTGCACAATCTGAAAAACATATACAACAATTTTTGTAAACGAGGAATACTTTCTTTTCCTAGCATTGATAATCCTACTTCGATAAAAACTGCTTCATTTATTGATATCCGTAACTTACATGCTGAAAAATTGAAACAGCCTCTTAAGCTTGCACACAAGCTAACACAGAAATCACTAGCTCTAAAGAACATTGAGAAGACTTCAGTAAAATTGTCAAATGCCATTTTCCATGAAAGCACTCTGCACGCATTGCAGTATTTCAACGAAAATCAAGGTAAACAGTGGACTGGAACAGCTGATTTTGTAGAGATCGTCCTTAAGATGTGGAAAATCGTCAATGTTAAGACTCCGTCTATTGGTTAACACAAAAAAGATCTGTTTCGAGAGCCCATCAGTAGTTGCGATGATTTCAAACTGCATTATCTTGAAAAATTTGCTCAGTTTATTGAAAGCTGGTATTGTAGCGGATTGCCTTGCCTTTCCAAAGAAACATGTTTAGCTGTCAAGCGCACCTCTCTTGCCCTTTGTGATATTGCTAAATACCTGCTTTCTGATCTGGGATTTAGTTATGTGCTTCTTGGTAAATTTCAATCTGATGTTTTAGAGTCTAAATTTGGCTGGTATCGTCAAATGTGTGGCGGCAATTACTTCATATCTGTGCAACAGGTTCTGCAAAATGAGCGAAAAATTAAAGCCATTTCGCTTATAAAGTTCTCAGGATTTTCTCTCCGCAATGATTTTGATGACAGTTTTCCATCACCAAATGGATTTGTTGAAGACGTAGAGCTCTTCCTTGAGCAAATTTCTCAGTCGCCCAGACCATCTTCTTCCGTACTGAATAGCATTTATTATGTCACAGGGGCAATGGTCCGTTCTCAACTTCGTGCCAAATCTTGTGATTCTTGTTTGGACATTCTTCTGTCGAGTTCTACAGATGTTGTGTTAATTAACCCCGGTGTGTTTGATGAGCAATGTGATGAAGCCTGCAAATTTATGAATGAAATCAATCGAGGAGGGTTTATTCCCCCTAATGATATATCATTTTCTCTCTATCAGCAATGCTACTGCATATTCAATGCCATCCGTATTGATCCTTTACTAGAGCAGAAATTTTTAGCAATTGAAGAAAAAAAGCATTTTTTTGTTTGTTCATTGGTGGATATTTGGTCAAATTACACAACTTTGTTAAAATGTTCAGTAGGCCATGATATTATTAAAAGCATGATCTGTAAATTTTTTAACTGCTTTATGTCCAATTATGTTCGTGATTTAACACAAAGTACAGACCTTCATCGTCAAGTCGTAAAATTAAGAAGCTTTGTTGTACATTTTGATTGCATTGCATTGGCTTATAATATACGTTTTTGTTTATATATCACTCTACAGCTGACTGTGTACCGTTCTGTATCATTTTTGTGAGTGTGCTATCTTTGGTCATTGGTGATGTAGTAGTGTCATGTCAAAAACCAACACACTGTGTGTAGTTTTGTTCAGTACAATATCTGTAAATGTTATGAATATTCCAGCCAGTACCATGGACACCGGCGTCCACAGAACAAATCACAGGTGTTGAGGGGATTCAGCGCAGATGTTCATGACAGTTAATTCTTGATCTTCATATACTGAGTTGTAATGTGCAAGTCTGGCTGATTTGTCTAGGTATTATACGGTAGTATTGCCCTATTTGTCTTTGTATTATAACGCAGTATTACCCGATACTCGTAGATTTTTGATGCACTCAATGTCTGCATGTCGTAGATAACTAAATAAAACATGAATTTTTAACAAAAGCATTTTTTGCTTCAATTTTCTGTAATAGTGACGTCATTATGATGTCATCAGTGTCCGTAGCAACATACATGACGTCATTATGTGTTTGTATAAATCATATGACAAAGTAACTTTTCGTTTTTGCGCAACAAAGCTTTGAATGTGTGGATTAGCCATTTCAGCATATCGGGCCACTAGTGTACACCAGGAAATCCTGTGTCCAGTACAGGATTTTCTAGAAGTACATGTCTAAACATAAAGGATCATAATTTAGGGATAAAAAAAGTGCAAACTGACCTTTAATAACCTTGCACTCGTCCTTCATCTTGGAATCTTTCGCAGCCCTGGGCTTCATAAAGCATTTGTCATCAAAAGACTTGCTTTCGTAAGCACGAGTAACTGGTGGAGATCATGGGTTTGAATCTCGGTCGCAGTTAATTTTTACGACGCTGTCTTATGGTCTGTAAAAATTGTCAAACAAAGGGTATATATCCACTTTCACAAGGAAGGTGACTAGAGAACGCACTAGCTATTGTGAATTTACTCTTTTCAGTCTACCTGAAAAAGCATATGCAAGGTTCCTTAAAAAACGATGTGTAAAATAACGAATACCAGATTGTAGGGTACACAGCGGGGCTTTTCTCCCAGCGGAAGCACAATAATCTCATTTTTTTGCTGCAAACCTTTGAAAAGGCCTGGCAACATTCAAGAGACGTTTATGATTGCATGCACAAATTTCAAAAAAGCATATTTTAGGAGGATATTCATGCTACTTAACCTAGTAGGTAACATTTAATTGCAACTAATGGTGCTTAAGTATAAAGCAAAACATTTTCAAATAAAACGTTTACTAGTTTTCTGGCTGTAACATTTTTACTCAGATAAGTTGAGATAAGAATGAGATAAAAGTAAGTACAACATAAAGTTGATGTACGTGCATCTTCTATCCAAAAAACCTGGTCAAATACATTCGAATTGTAACACAAAATTTTTAAAGCCCATCAAGTAGTTAAAGAACTGTTCAGTCACTTTTGCAGGTGATAGGCAAAACAGAAACTCCATGTTCAAATCAGTAACACTAGTGTAGCGATGCGTGATCTTCAACGTTTAGCAGACATCAAACAAAACAAGAGCTGCCTACTTTTAGGTTGAGCTTTGTTTCTATTCTTACCTGTAGCCATAAAACATGGGTAATATCCGTAAAATTGCAATATCGAATGCTGGCTACGGAAATCACATTTTTGAAAAGGAATGGGTACCACGAATAAGTAACTTTCTAATCACGGAAATCAAAATCTATCTCAAAATCCATCGGCTGCTTTCTTGTAAAGAGATGTTTAGCTGTATTGTAATTTGCACTATCATTTAAAAAAAGACTGCTCTTCGAACCAATGACATATGCAATAGTCTGGAAAAAGCTGTTTTTGCTGTAAGCTTTTCTTAACGTTCTTATCAGAGGAGCTAGAGTAGTGCTTCCCCAAATAATTTTTTTAGTTCCTCCGCCATTTCCTTGTTTCCTCGTTTTAAAATCAAGTTTCTTCTATAGTTTCCTTGCAAACTTTTTAAAAAGCATGTATGTGAACTAAAATGCAAAGCACATCGTGTTAACTAAACTATAATTAAATTCCAACAACTCAACATCTATGAAATATTGCCACCAAAAATAAAAAGTAAACGGATTTAGCACATTAGAACGTTGTAAATATTCGAATTTAAAATGAAATAAGTGCCATTAAAGAAAAAATAAAATAAAAGCTCACGTGTGCTACATGGCATGCGTCTTTGAAAACTTCAGGTACCGATACCGGAAAACCACAGGTGGCATGTGACAAAGCATGCTCCCTAGCCGTTATATTGTTAAGCAACAGAATTTTGTTTCTATCTCGATGTATTGTTTCTATTTCAAGTACATTCTACAAAATATAGAAATATACGAACAGATGTTTATATTTTCCTCATTTTTTATTTGCTGTTGGTTTGTTCTTGCGTCTTTTGTGCTCTTTTTGGCAAATACGTAATATTACTAAATGTACCATCTGTTGCAACCTAAGCTACAACTGGAAGTTATTGAGTCAACTTATAAAGCGATCGGGTGAATCCCATAGCTTATCATTAACAAGAGAGATTCAACGTGACCTTCTATTAATATATTAAAAAGTTTGCTTATAACTCTGAGGAGTAAGCGTTAAGTTGGCTGCTTATTTGCCATTGGGTAATGGATGAATATATAATTCTTCATCACACTTCCTTGCACAGCAAGTTATAAACCAGGCTATAAAGTAGGATAATGTCAAAGCAACTTTCAAGTACCTGAAACAGTGCTTGCTTATGTATGATACGAGGTACTTTATTGTCCCTGTGGAGACATTAGAATTTGGGTGGCAATGTTAAGAGCCAGTTCCATTTAGGCACACATTTTGCTCTTGGCCATTGACTAATGATTAGGAATAGTGAGTAAAAAATGCTTGCACTTAAAATTGATGACAGTGGTAAATTTGTTAAATGGCATTTTACCAAATTCTCCGTACAGTACTTCCGCACAATGCTATCAACTGCTTGCCGTAAAAGTCAAAAAAATAGGTGGTAGGATTACCATGTTTTTGCTGCAAAAATCAAAAACCATTTTATTTGTTTTAGAACAGCACTGAAATTTCTCTCGTTGTACAACCACAATCAACAATCTACTCGAAAGTTGAAATACCCAGCGAAGGATCTGTGGAACTAAGATACGAGGTCAATGAGACAACAAGCAGTGGGGTCGTGTACTTATCAGAATCAATCGCTAATCCAAATGCGGCCTTGCATGACACTTCGTTCAATGTAAACGAAGTGAGTAACGTTGCTATTCTAGGGCGAAATCCTGGTTCTAAAATGATTTAAAGCCCACATTAGACTTATCATATCTTTGTGGCGTCAAACCAATACCCAGCAAAAAACTTTAGATTTCATCGGAATATTTGGAAAACACCAGAAATAATCCAGAAATTGTTGTAAAACCTCTATTTTAGTCACACCAAAACTTTTCTCGCGAAACATGGCTTAGATTTTTTGTCATTGCTTAAAATAAAAAAAATTGTAACTTTTCGATAAACCAGCCAGGATGCCAGAACATACTCAAAAAATTTGAGACTGTCAGTGGAAAACGGGACGTAAGTCATTAGTCTTTCCTAACTGTCCTTGCAGGAGATCTAGGTTTATCTGATGCAGTGTTACCAACACTTTTTTCTTGTCTCACCTCTTAAAAGCTTATTAATAAGCAAATGCCAATTAACAAAAACGCTAAAGCAAACGCGCTATTTTTTGCTCAACAGCCACGTTCATGGGATGGACATGAGTGGTGCAAGAAATCCAGCTTTTAAAGATGATCAGTGGTTCCCAAAGTGGGGTCCCCGGAGACCTTAGAGTTTGCAAAGCAATTTGAGCGATTCGTATGAGAAAAGTTTTAATCTATCCCAATCAATGGTGGATACTTTATTAAACGAACTTTTATTAATTTCGACCTGATATTTAAAATTTGGATAATTTTACGTATGGTTCTATTTGTCAATCTTTTCCAAGTTTTATTAAGTTGCAGTCAGAACTAATTATCCGAGCGATTAACACACGTCGCCTCAATTTTAAAAGAAATTTGAAATTGAGATAGAACCGAAAGGTTCTATTATTGATATTATCTCTATATTAAAACGCGACATCTGGGGGCTCGTCCGGGATAAATTATCTTTATCGGTTGGTAATTTAAAATGGCTGCGGAAGAACTTAATATGAAGAAGTTGGAGGAGTTGAAGAGACAAGTAGAGTCGTTGGGATTGGATAAGAAGCAGAGGAATAAGCTTATAACGGACGAATGGCGCCGAATGAGAGAGGCAGAGACTGAAGAGCGAAGGTTAGCAGCCCAGGCTGAAGAACGGAGAATAGCGGCTGAAGAACGAAGGATAGCGGCTGAAGCTGAAGAGCGAAGGTTAGCAGCCCAGGTCGAGGAGCGGAGAATAGAAGCCGAAGCTGAAGAGCGGAGAATAGCGGCTGAAGCTGAAGAGCGAAGGTTAGCGGCCCAGGCTGAAGAACGAAGGTTAGCGGCAGAAGAACGACGAACAGCGGCAGAAGAAAGAAAGGCTGAGCTTAAAGTCGAAAAGCTGAGGTTGGAATTGGAAGCGTGGAGGCTCTCCCAATCTCAGAATGGTGAGCAATTGAATGAAGGATCGGTTGGAAGTGTTGTGAGGACGCCACGGCTACCATCTTTCGTGGACGGGAAAGACAATCGGGACGATTATCTTCTGAGATTTGAAAGGTACGCTAGTGTGGCTAAGTGGAATAGAAGTACTTGGGCAACCCAGTTGAGCTCTCTGTTAACGGGCAAGGCGGTAGAGGTATATAATAGATTGTCACCAGAAGAAGCAATGGACTATGAGCGCCTTACAGTGGCTTTATTGGAAAGGTATGATTTCACTGAGCGTGGATACCGCGAGAAATTTGGAGAAGCTAGACCGGAAGGACACGAAAGCCCGAGTCAATTTAGATTTAGATTAAAAAATTATTTCACAAAGTGGGTAGAGTTGGCCGAAGTGGAGCAAACCTTCATGGGTGTGGTTGATTTGGTTGTGCGCGAGCAGTTCACTAGCTCCTGCTTCAAAGATCTATCGATATGGCTGAAGCAGAGCAACCCCAAAACTCTGGATAAATTGTCACGGTTGGCTGACCAATATTTGGCAGCGCGCAATCAAAAGCTGTCGAGTAAGGAAGTGATCAAGCGTGGGAGCGCAAGAGCCGGCGTGAAAGACAATCATAGTGGATTCCCTCCTGCGAGTACCCTGAAGTGTTTCTTATGTAATCGCGTTGGTCACCGCGCGATTGACTGTCGTGTTAAATCAGAAGAAGGACGTAACGAGCATAACCGACCAGCTAGACACGCAGTTACGTGCTACCAATGTGGTGAAATTGGGCATGAGAAGAGGTACTGTCGGAACGCACCCCGCCCCCAAGCTGCTCCTCGGGGTGGAGGCAACACCCTTAGACCTCCGTCACAACCGTACCGAGTTGGATGCACTGCACAAGTTGGGAGATTGTCGGATGATGTAAAAGCAAAAGATGAAGAATATTTGGAGCTCAAATCGGGAAAGAAAATTAAAGTCGTGCGTAATGGTGCTTGCTTGAGTAATGAAAATAAGAGTTGTATGCCTCTTGCGACCGGAAAAGTGGGGGAGAACGAAGTTGAGGTCCTTCGTGATACAGGCTGCAATAGCGTTATTGTCAGGAGAAAGTTGGTGAAGAAAGAAGATTTTACTGGTAGTATGGGATATGTGATGGCTATCGACCGGATATTGAAGGAGGCGCCAATTGCGGAGATTAAGGTGGACACGTCTTACTATACGGGAGTAACCCAAGCCATATGTTTACGAGACCCATTATTCGACTTGGTTATTGGAAACATTCCTGGGGCACGGAATCCGGATGATCCTGTTTCCGGTATGGAGACGTGTGCCGCTGCGGTCACGAGGGCTCAAGCTCGGAAGGATATCACAGTCAAGCCTTTAGTTACGAAGGAAGTGACGACTCAAACTTCCATTACGAAGAACGAATTGGCAAAACTGCAACAGGAGGACACTACTTTGGAAAAATATGCGGATCTGGAAGATGCTGTTAGAAAGGGAGACTACGAAATAAAATATAAAAGGCGCAGCGGTGTTTTATACAGGCTTCGGAACCGAGTTGATGGATTAGGTGAGTGCTCAAAACAGATTATGGTGCCAAAAACATTGAGAAGAAAGGTTATGGAAGTCGCCCATGATTCGATTTTTGGAGGACATCTTGGGATTAAGAAGACCAAAGACCGCATTCAAACAAATTTCTACTGGCCTGGCATGCAAGGTGATGTCACTAGTTTCTGCAGATCATGTGATGTGTGTCAGAAGACGACTGCTAAAGGATCCGTTCCCCGTGTGCCGCTAGGAGATATGCTCTTGATTGATATGCCGTTTAGGAGAGTCGCTGTGGATTTAGTTGGACCGATTTCACCTCCAAGCGAGAAGGGACATCGATATATCTTGATCTTGGTGGATTATGCAACGAGATACCCTGAAGCCGTTCCACTCAAAAATATTGAAACGGAGACAGTGGCGGAAGCGTTGCTGGATATGTATAGTCGTTTAGGAATACCAGAAGAAGTCCCGAGTGATCTTGGCACACAGTTTGTATCAAAGTGCATGGAGGAAGTATCAAGGCTGCAGTCTATAAAACGATTAACAACTACGCCGTATCATCCTATCTGCAACGGGTTGGTCGAACGTTTTAATGGTACCCTTAAGAAAATGCTGAGACGTCTGTGTAATGAGCAGCCCCGCCAGTGGCTTCGTTTTGTTAACCCCTTACTATTCGCATATAGAGAAGCGACACAGGAGGCCACCGGATTTTCACCGTTTGAGTTGTATGGGAGGACAGTGCGAGGACCGGTTCAGATCTTAAAGGAGCTGTGGACAGGAGAGACAGGTGGGACAGAAGTCAAGACGAGCTACCAGTATGTTTTCGAGTTGCGAGAACGCTTGAACAACACTATGAAGATTGCTCAGGAGGAGTTGCTAAAGAGTCGTAGGAAGAACAAGGCACTGTATGACAGAAGAGCTAAAAGAAGAGAATTTCAAGAAGGTGACAAAGTTTTATTGCTACTGCCGACGGCCACAAACAAGCTACTGATGCAATGGAAAGGGCCTTACGAAATTATGAGCAGGTGTGGAAAGGGTAATGATTATCGAATAGAAGCAAACAAAAAGGTGAAGACGTTTCATGCGAACATGCTGAAGAAATATATCGAAAGAGATGACCAAGACGGAGCACCACAACAGAATTCGGACAATAACCAGATAATGTCTTGTGAGGCTGGTACCAGAATCATAGAAAAAAATGAAGATATAAGTGTGAACGACGATGAGATGATAAATACCTTGCGAAGACCGACTACCAAGGAGGAGGTAAGATTGTTTTTGGGGTTAGCAAACTATTACCGCGCACACATCCCCACATTTGCAGCAGTTGCAGCACCATTGACTGATTTAACGCCCAAGGGACAGCCAAACAAGATTCGATGGGGCAAGCTCAAGAAAAAGCCTTCAGCAGCTTGCAAGACTGTTTATTGAAGCGACCAATTTTGAGATTACCAGATCACAGTAAACCGTTTATACTACGAACTGATGCATCAAACTTCGGGCTGGGCGCCGCCCTCATGCAACAGCATGATGAGAAACTGTATCCAGTGGCGTATGCCAGCAAGAAACTCGCGCCAGCTGAAACCAGATATTCAACCTTAGAAAAAGAATGTTTAGGTATTGTGTGGGGCATAACAAAGTTCCGGCTATACTTAGCTGGCAAGACGTTTATTTTACAAACGGATCACCAGCCCCTTGCGTACATAAATAAAACCAAGTATCAGAACGATCGCATAATGCGATGGGCCCTGGCTTTGCAAGGATACGATTACACTGTGCAAGACATTCCTGGAAAGGATAATGTAGCGGCTGATTATCTTAGTCGCGTGATGGATTAATTGTGCTGTATTTAAGTGTATTGTTTTGCTATGCTTTAATTGGATATGTGTGTAAGATATAGTAATTGAATTTGTTTTGTCCATGCTTAAGGACCTTAGTATTGAATTGGGCTCGCAAATTTCGTTATTCGTAGTTTTCAATATTATTATTATAATATTCTTATGGGGGGCGTATGTCACGAATAAGGAAATTTGCCGTGCAAGAATTGCTTTCATGTTTGTGTAAAGCGTTGTGTCATTTGTTCGCTTGGATAACTAATTGAGAAAAAGACCTTTTTTCCGAGCACTTGGAATTGCCGTAAGCACGTCTCTATTACATCACAATCGTTTATGACATAATACGATTCCAGATTGTTCTAGTGATTCTAGTTTCTTTGAAGAATTTCGATAACTGATTGAGAAAAAAAAGAACCTTTTATCCTCGCAAGCGGATTGCTGTATACGCCTTTTATTACGTCACAATCGTTATTACGACATAGTAAAATTCCAGGTTGATCTAGATTCTAGAGATTCTAGCTTCTTCGAAGAACCTCGATGAACGATTACATAACTGGAAATGCTTTTTTTTTTCACGTGATTTCGTTCTAGCGTTTTCTAGATTGTTTTTTTGTCGATTGATATATAACGCGACGGGATTTTTTTTGGTCAGAAGAAGAGGCAGAGAAGCCAGAGGTAAAGTTGGGGAGAGAGAGCGGAAAACGTTGTAGTGAAAAGAGTGATTGATTAACGGATTAAGGAAGGGCTATTGTTTGTTTGCGATAATTTATTGTGGATTTCGTTGACGTGGAGAATATTGAACAGTTATTGGTGAAATTAATTTTGGCAGTTTTCTGATTGTGTGGTGAAGTGGGTAGTTTCGAGATTGTTGAGCGAAGAAGTTTGAAGTCGTGAAGTATTATTTCTGTGAATGCATTATTCTGTTATTAAAGTAGTTTGAGGTGTTTTTCTATTGGAAGCCAATCTTTTCCAAGTTTTATTAAGTTGCAGTCAGAACTAATTATCCGAGCGATTAACACACGTCGCCTCAATTTTAAAAGAAATTTGAAATTGAGATAAAACCGAAAGGTTCTATTATTAATATTATCTCTATATTAAAACGCGACACTTACAAACCGTAGTCTTTCTCTTAAGGTCAAGTAATTCACTTTAAGATTATTTGAAACATCCTCTTGTGATTCCTTGGTAAAATAGTTTTTTCCTCAGCACTCCTGATTGTCATCTGTAATGTTGGTTTCCACCATTCCACAGAGCCGGTAGCGCCTCTTTTGGGAACCATTGATATAGAGTATTACTTTCAGATCTCCCGCTCAACGAAAAATGTGAAGCCGAAATTACTCAATTATGATCAGAAAAAGTCCAGGTGGTAAAGAATTTGTTGTAGAAAAGTGCCGGAACATTATATAATACTTTCTATAAATGTCTGGCTAAAGCAGCTTGTTTCAAACTTGTATTTTTCAAGGCCCCACACAGGCGCGAAATTTATCGTAGACAACAAATACATTTTTCCATATTCAGAGACTTAAAGATTTGTTATAAATCTGTTTATTAAGCGAGTGTTTTAGTAGTTGTAAAAGCTTCTAGTTTGACAGACTGTTAAAAATGATCAAAGATCAGTATACCGTACGGTAGAGTATCAAAGATTTTATATGCTGAAATAAGAGAGCCGTTGCGTTGGGCAGCAGCTGAAGGAGTGTGTAGCATAAGTAGATAAGAAGAATAAATTTATGGCGAGCAATTGGAAAGATGTAGCTTCAATGCTAAAATAAAATACTATGCTCCTTTTGGCACTTTTTATCTCTAACGCTGTTTTAACCTAAGTCGCAACAAATTTAATCATGACTAAACAAAATAGATTTCATACTTGATTGGTCTTTCAAATTACTGTATATCTAACCAAACTGTTGAGTGCTGAGCAGGCTACAAAAGGATTGTTTAATTGCAGAATAGTTGATATGATTGGAGTAAAAACGTTTTGTGGCTGCAGTTTTGGCAATTTTAAATTGTTGAAACCAAACAAAATTTTATTCGTACAATCTTTTATCCCGCGCCGCGATGTAGTGGTTAACCCTCAGCTTACCGAAAAAAATGCTTGCATCTTTTACCGCTGGGGTCCATTGGACCCCAATTACGTAATCTTTGAAAAGTCACTAGATTACTTACAAATTTATTTTTCCCTAGTTCAAATGCCTTAAAATACACCAATCTGTGTTTTCCAATTGTTGGTTGCTGTAATTGCTACGATTTCAATGAACGAAAATCAACTCAACACGAAACGTAGGCCTAAAGAACACGGCAATAATTCACTTCAGTTCATTTTACTGCTTACAGTTGAAAGCAATGCCTGCAAACAATGTTGGAATGCTCTCCACAGACATTCTTCTGACATTTACAGCAGATAGTTTTGGTTTTTCGGTCTTTACATCTGTCACACATCCAGCATCTTCCTTTTTTAGGTGGCAGAGCACTAGCATCTCCACTCTCTGGCGGTACATGTCGTTTTCTGCTACTTTGTTGGGGATTGTTTGCAGAACTTGTTCCAGTGTGAATTTCTGATACCAGCTCGGCTAACTCCGAAGAAAGCTGTAGTAAAAAAGCCCTTCTTTGTTTTACTGTGACTCGACTGTTCTTGCCGTTCAGTTCCTGCCACACAATGAAAGCATTGAGAGCTGATACGTCAACCATGTTGTAAAAAAGTGTTAGAGGCCACCGTCTACTCATTCTCTTGGTGCTGTATGTTTTCACCATCTTGTCAACAATGTCGACTCCGCTTTTAGTTTCGTTGTAACACAAAATAACATCCGGCTTCTTTTTTTCTGAATTTTCATCAACATCGGGTTGATTGTGCATGGTGGAAAGCATATTCACAACAGCATTCTTTTTCGGACAATACGAAGCAATCATCGCATTTTTTTGAAATCCAAATAGTGTGCTCATTACCTCTCTTCCTCTTGTTTTTGTAAACTCTGGTGACAGTTCTGGCTTATTTTTTCTCATTGTGCCAACAAGCGTTAGTTTTTTGCTCAGAAGCTGTCTTGCGAGTGAGAGACTAGTAAAAAAGTTATCACACGTAATATTTCGACCAGTCTTTTCAATTTCTTTTACCATATCTAGAACAACTCTAGTTCCCTGGTTGACTTCTCTTCCAATTCTTTCGTCTTTTCCCGTGTAAACTTGCATCTTCCAGGTATAATATGATGCAGCATCACATATTGTCCAGATCTTCATCCCGTACTTGCCCGGCTTTGATGGAATGTATTGTCTAAAAGGACAACGTCCTCTAAAAGGTACCAGTTGCTCATCAACAGTCATACAAGTTCCAGGGGTGTAAGAATCCTGCAAGTAAGACACCCACGATTCAAATACCTCTCTTATGGGCTGGAGCTTGTCCAAAGACCTGTGTGCTCTACGCCTCTGCGCATTGTCAAAGCGCAAGACTCGAAGTATTGTTAGATACCGATTTCGGCTCATGATCTGGTTGAAAATAGGTCTACCATGATCTTTATTCCACAGTTGCAGAATGCTTTCATTTTTGGACTTGTAAACGCCGATGAGGATCATGATTCCAATAAATTTTTTGAACTCTGTATCTTCTATTTCTTTCCATCTGTCTTCATATACCAACTGTCCTTCTTGATTTGTCCACTTTCGAATCGTATCCAGCAAATTTTGCCGTAGATATAACATAAAAGAATCGATCACAGAAGAGCAACATGATCTAGCATATCTAGTAGGTCCTGGTCTCGTTGTAACGATGTTGTGATTGGCAGTTCTTCCTGCAGGGGAGGTGGGAGGATGAACATTCCAATTTTCCAGTTTGTTTTTGGAAAGCAAGTTGGTTGGGGTTGATATTGTTGGTGTCACCTGGGCAACGCCCGCACCAACATCATCTACAGATAACTCTGAATCCGACATAGAAGCGTCACTAACATGATCTATCTCTCCTTCATCGTCGGATGACTCGTAGTCACTTACGTCCATGTCATTATCTTCTTCCAGCAGCTCAAGGATCTCTTCATTAGACAAAGTTTGATTAGCCATTTTGTTTACCTCAAAGATTAATTTTACTCTTGAAATCTAAGCACGTCTACAGACAAAAAGACCAATATCATTGCGGTTGAATCACCACCCCAACTAAACTATATTTGATAGAATGTGGTCTCTTGTTTTTGATCACAGTGATCTATAGGTGGCCTATACTATAGCAGGATTTACATCCAGTAGAAGACAGTTGAGTAAACAATAGCCTAGACTGTCAGTTGCTTCCTTTTTCTTTTTCTCTATGTTGATTATTATTTTTCATTGCTTTTTGCAAGAATCTTGAATGCTTTTGGTTTCAAGTCTACAGCTGGCGTAAACTGTGTTGCAGTTGTTGACTTTCTGCAATCAAAAATTCCTATGCCTACAAGCTTATGCTCAAAAGTGTGACTTGTATCTTGGCCCTATACCTCAATTCTAGCAAAACTTAGCTCTTGACAAAACAATAGCAAGTTCAACATGTGGTCAAACTGTGCGCAGCATCTTTCAAACACTACTACATGGCATAGAAACCACTACCTCAAAAGCTAAGATAATTACCTCCAAGTACAAATTGTCTAAAATGGTATGAAGACGTTAACCAGGTCTGACAAACAAATTTGTTCAGTTGCAA
Organism: Trididemnum clinides; assembly: GCA_963675345.1. Lineage (NCBI taxonomy): Eukaryota > Metazoa > Chordata > Ascidiacea > Aplousobranchia > Didemnidae > Trididemnum > Trididemnum clinides. The sequence continues at coordinate 17,372,969 of OY776302.1, forward strand.
CCTTTGACTGATAATCTAGTTACAACCTTTGTTTACTTTATGATGTCACACAGTTCAAGAAGAATCCCCTGTGTGATGTCACATTACTACTGCAAGTAAAAAATAACTGTGTGCATTGAGTTTCAATCAAAATCAGATTGGGGTCCAATAGACCCCAGTGGTAAAAGGTGCTGCTTTTTTTCTGAGAGCATCTTAGGGTCGAGCTAGGGCAATGGGCTTATACTATCATAAACACCTCATATATACACTAAAAGTCAAGGAGTACCATACCCGGCCGATAGCAGATGTAGAAGATCCATCAAATTAAAAATGGTTTTGGGGTCCATTGGACCCCATGGCAATCCAAGGGTTAAAACAACGTCTCTCAACATTTTATGGACTTGTGGCTCTTTTCAAACGAAACAAGTGTGCTTTGAGATGTATGTTTTTTCGATGGGATGGTTGTTTTAACTATGTGGTAAAATTGAAATAACAAGCGACGACCTACATTAGCGTATTCAAATGTATACTTGGGGTGGACTATAAACATATTATACGAGCTTTCTGTTCCTCAATTTTTAAAACATCTTGTTTAGAGATCGAGTTTTTGCTTGCTTAGGCTTACTATTCCACAAATTAGGTCGATGATCCTTTTCTTGAGATCAACGTTTTGTTGACGTTTTATTTGAAAATTTTCTCTGACTTTAATCTGGTTCAAAAAATTTGCGGGACATGGCTCACCAGGCGTAAATGCTGTAGACCACCGCTCAAGAATCACTGAGTTGTAGACTGCGCTTTGCAAATGAGTTTATTGCCATTTTTGAGCCTTAACTTACCCAAGACTTTAGAAATGATATAAAAAGATTTTTTGTTTGACTTTCAACAAAAGAAAAAAATGTGGAGAATAAAATAAGAAAAAAAATTTCGTTGGGCATGTTTAAAATGTGCTTTGACGATAAATCCTTACGTTGCAGTTAAAGAATCAAAAGCTGCATGATATTTCAGACAGCATTTTCTACATTTTGAACATTAGTGTGTCAGTTCCAAACCACCAAGCCAAGTTGCTTATGCAGTTTAGCCTTCCAGCTTTTGCTTGCTCTAGAAGATTTTTAGATGCATTTCTTCACATAGATGTGCTTTTAAAATCAACATTGTTTTATACAGGGCGTGACATCTGTGTTCTACAACGCCATTGGAACTTCGTTGAGTTCGAAGAGAAAGAAAAGAGACACAGAGTCGATAGCCACGAACTTTCTGTACATTGCTTTTAAGAGTGTCGGAACAGAGCCGATGAAAATGCAGTTTTTTGCTGCAACAAGCCCGACAAAAGCTGAAATTTTAACTACCACCGCAAACAGTGCAACCATTGCAAGCACTGAAAAAAATGAAAGCACAACAATTGAGCCTTCCACAATCGCAATTGAAACAAACACAACAATGGAGTCGACCACAATTCCAATAACCAATTCAACGGTAACAAGTTTGACGTGTTTGAAATCATTCTTCGTTTGTAGCTTGTCTAGAAAATGGAAATTCTGAACCAATCTCACTTTTAATACTACACTGCACCATTCACGCATTGGAAAATTGTAATGGCTATGTCATTTATTTTTTGTGGTCATATTATTATCTTCCGAAACATAGAAAATGCTTAGCACCCATGCACTGAGCAATTTTGCGTTCAAACCCTTTTTGAAGCTGCCAGTACTGCTGGAACAGTGCATTTTAATAAAAAAACATGCAAGCAAGCTGGTAAATTTGCCGTGAAGCGCCATTTCCAGAAGCAGAACTGCACAAAGCCCTTGATGGCATTGAGCTAGCACTCTCATAATTACAAACCAGCCCTTTATCACTCTAGGTCAGGGGTGTCAAACTCGTGGGCTTGTGATGGCCACATTGCATGTTGGCAGTCGTGCCTAGGACCGCATGATGTTTTCGATTTTGGGATCACCACTTCTCTGGGCAACAGTTTCTGTAATATAACCCGCAGCGAGGTCGATATCCAAAAAAAAGGTCATTACCTCTCCGGCATATCCACACCAACTCCCTTCTGCAGGCTTCGTTAATCAGAAACCAAGTTCTGAATACCTGAAATGGAGATGATCTTTTCATTTATTTCATTTTTTTGGAGATCGACCTCGTTGTGGGCTACATTACAGAAACCTTTTCCCGGAGAAGTGACGATCGTCTAGTGGGCCGCAGTGAAAGGCTCCGAGAGCCGAATGCGACCCGCGGTCTGCGAGTTTGACACCCCTACTCTAGGCTACGCTGCTAAATTTTTCAGTAAAATTTCTTGCAGGAGCTCGTAGGAGTCTAATTTTGCCCTCCGTTCAAAACACTTTATTCAAGACTACTGTCATTGATTCAAATAAGAACTTAATCTTTTGTAGCTGATGCCACTTAAGTAAACACTAGAGAAAAGCGATTTGCTTGCTGCACACAGTAGCAAAAGCAATGCACATATAGCAAAACAAATACAATGACGTTTTGTGAATATCAGAACAATATCAAGAATTGTTTATTGCTATCAAAATAGTTTAGGTGGTCTTGTACGTCGAGGTATTTTCCGTTAGAACAAGCCGTCATCAAAATTGCGAGTTTACAAATGCGCTGCCATAACAAAATCTGGTAGCTACATTTGACATTTAGTTTGTTATGTTGACGTAATCTTATTTTAATACAGTTGAAAGTATATAATTAGGGGTGCAACGGCGCGCTTTTTCTTCTCCCTTGTGGCTACGCCATTGTGTACACTCCAAAATATCTGTTGTGGTTCGTTGCTTTGGATTTTCAGCAGAATTCAATTTTAGTGGTTGTGCCACACAATGGTGACGTAGGAGTAAATTTTTTCCATCACACGTAGTAATTCCCAGATTAATTTTCGTTCTACTTCTAGCTCCTTAATTTCTTAGTTAATCTTCACCATGTAATAAATTGCTTTATGTTGTTTACAGTCGGGATCAGGTAACCTGCAAGGAATGACAGCTTCCTCGACTGCACTCTTGGCTTTGCTTTCTTTTATGTTTTCGTGACAAGGTTTGATTTCCATACGTGATTTCTGTAGATGGCTTTTTCATTGTAGGCGATCATGTACTAGATTTTGTGTCCTAGCAACTGTCTGTCTCGTCCATTCTTTATGTACATATATACTGCACAGTAATTGTGTGAATTAAACATATCGTTGCTAAGAGTGTTTTTGCGCAGAGAATGAAACACGTGAGCCGTTCAGCATTTTTTATTTAAATAGGGACTAGTTTTAAATCTAGAATAAATTTCGATCACTGAAACATGTAAACAGTATGACAAATTTAATCTATCTGAGGTCAGATTTCATTAAAAAAAAAAAGGATTCTTTTTGTATCACAGCTTTGGGCAATTGTCGTTAGCAAATGGCTTGCTGCTCAAGTAGTCATCGCAATAAATATTGCTACATTATTTCATTAGCAAAATGTACCTTTGCTTATTAGCAATGGCTCTTATGAGAGAGCGAAATCGAGTTGGAAAAAGCGATTGCTGTCTGTGTTCTTAATGACAGTGAGATCACAGGTGAATCTATGTGAGTTTCACTTTTTCTACCAGTAATGACAGTCTCATATTTGCCTTTTTTTCTTGTTTGATCTGTCAATACAAGACAACAATTGAACCATTGGCGTTCCTTGAATTGGGGCGGCTCGACCCAGTATTAAGGGTGCAATGGCACTGGTGGGGCTTTTTAATTTGGGGGTAACACTTTTTCAAGCCATCCCGGAAGTTATGCGAACTGAGGCTAATGTGTCGAGCGCTTTTTTTATATAATCAATTTACCAAAAGAACCTAGTACTATATTTGCTAATCGCTAGCTAAATTGAGATTGTATTCCGGATTGGGATGCACATAATGGGTCAATTCATTATGTTTGATTATTCTAGAATTATCATTTCAAATCCGTAACATCGCATTCCATGGTGTAACAAAAAAACAGCAAATTTTTGATTTTGAAAACAACCCTGGATTGCGTTTTTGTAGAAGATAATGCACTACAAAAAGCAATAAATAAATACATCCTCTAAATAAACATGCACTTCAACTCATTTTAATAATGAAAAGAAAAACACAAACTAACCAGCTACGATTTTCTCTCGTAAAATGTTGCTATTTGCAAAATCTACTTTAATTACACAATGCATTTTCATTAGTTAATAGCTTGCGTGAGATAAACAGCATTATGTCCAATCGCCTTCATAAAAATTGGATTGCACATGCAGCCGAATGGTAAAATAGAAACAAAGAATGATGAAATTACTGCAGTGTAAGGTGAAAAAGTAAAAAAAGTTATTGTGCTTTGGTCGAAATTCTTTTGATCATTCATCCCAACTGGCAAAGCACATTTGTTTCCGATCCAAATATTCGATAAAAAATTGCATATTTGAATTTGATACTCCGATATATTCATTCGTAATTATATTAAAGGCGAATATGTAGGAGTTTGTTATAAGCTTTTTTAAATCATTATATACTTTTTACATCATTTTAGGTGAAGACCTAAAAGCATAAAAATCATTAAAGCGTTATGGATATTACGTTAATGTAAAAAGCGTTGCAAATTTATTTTAAAAAGTTTCTTCAGGGTCAAGCCAATACTGCAATACAGTCTCATTTTGAATTTTGAAAGGGGTATAACATTATATATATGATTTGAACCAGATGGTTTAGAGAATTTTAAGAAACCGGCGCGGCATAAGACCAAACATTTTATTAATACCCGGGGACCTCCTACATGTCAAAGAGTGCGACTCTGGAGAAGTTAAAAATTTTACGAGTGGAGCTGCAGAAGCTGCAGGATTTGAATGTCATTGAGCCGGCTAATTCCTCAGACGGGAGCTCTGTTCATCTTGTCCCTAAGAAAGACGGTTCTTACAGAGTCACAGGTGACTTTCGGTTCTTAAATAAACAAACCGTGCCGGACAGGTATGCATTGCCACTACTCACCGATTTTGTGTGTGGTAGAAAGCACTTTTTAAGTTTGAACTTGCATAAATCTTACCATCAGATCGAAATTGCCGAACAAGATTTCTCTAAGACTGCCATGGTGACGCCTCTTGGTAGCTATTGTTTTCGTAAAATGCCCATGGGATTGTGTAATGCTAGCGCCTCGTTTCAGAGCTTTGTTAATGAAGTTTTAAGGGGACTTCCCTTTGCATTTGTGTATATTGACGACGTCTTAATTTTTTCCAAGACACGAGAAGAACACATGAGGCACCCTACCCTTGTTTTTGATAGATTAAAGTATTATGGTCTCATTTCAAATAAGGACAAGTGCATTTTTGACATTGACGAAATCGTGTTTCTCGCTCACAAGGTGAGCCGAGAGGAAATGGAGCCCCTTGAATTCAATGTTACCGTCATTCAAAACTTTCCGAGCCCCAGTAACATGAAACAATTGCATAGATTTTTAGGCATGTTGAATTATTACCGGAGATTTATCCCTGCGGCTGCAGCCACCTTGCAGCCTTTGAATAGAATGCTATCCACGCGTTAAGTACAGCCGACAAACCTTACTTTGGAACGAGGAGGCAGAAGAAGCTTTTTCTGTCATTAAAACCAAGCTCGCCAGTTCGACCTTACTCGCTTTCCCGGTGTTAGGTGCCGAGACACAGATGGTGGTAGACGCTTCAACATCTGCAGTTGGCGGGGTCCTGCAGCAAGTTATCGATGGTCATGCTAAACCGTTAGCCTTCTTTTCTAAAGCTCTTAACTCTATCCCAAGTTCGACCGAGAATTGCTCTCAATGTACTTGTTATTGCGACATTTTAGGTGCTTTTTGAAAGGTCGCGCATTTAGCGTTTTTGCCGATCACAAGCCATTGGGTAGTGGTGTGACATTTCCCATGAAACAGGCTACTGCCGGCAGCTGCGCCAGTTTTCGTATGTAGCACAACTGACCGCCAATGCGAGATACATTTCTTGCTAAAATGATGTTGTCGTCGATTGTTTGAGCCGACCACCGCATTTAAATGCTTTGTAAAACGAAGTCCAAGCTGTGGATTTCGCCGCTATGTATCGCGCGCAGCAAACCGATAATTCAATAATTACTCTATTAAATGCCAAAAAGCGAAGATTGTAAAACACAATCGAGCATCATTGCATTCATTAAAGGCTTCTAAGAAAAGATTTTTACACATTTGACATCGTTGGCCCCTTACCGGTTTCCCATGATTACTCTTACCTTTCGTCCATCATCTGCCGTTTCGCCAGACACGTAGAATTAGTCCCTTTGCGTGACATAACTGCGACAGAGTGTGGTAACGCGTTCCTTTTACACTGGGTTGGACGCTTTGGCTGTCCCACTCAGATGACTATCGATAGAGGTCGGCAATTTACCTCTTACCTATGGAAGAAAATGTGCTAGGTCCTCGGGACGCCAAAACGTCCTGGGGCAACAACTATGGTGACCACGCAAAGAAGCTACATCTTCTCCGATGTAGTAGGACGGCAGGATCTTCAGTCGAGCAACAAAAGCCATCGTCGTGTCGTTGAGCACAAACGTCAAGACCGCCTTCCAATTGAAGCCTTGGCGGAAATCTCACTTACTTCAGCGGGCAAACCTCACTCTTTCAACGTTGGCGGGGAAGGCATGTTGCGTCCTCAACAACTCCCTTGTTCCTTACGCAAGTCTCCGCTAGCTGCGTGTACTTGAGGAGAGGAATTGTGTAGCAATCTCAGCAACTTCAAGTACAATGTTGCCAACAACACTTCACTCTATATATGGATCGCCATCTCCATTCAGTAGCTATTAGGACAGAAGTGACTAGTCGCCACATGAAGTGCACTCATTTTAACGTGGACTACAGTCAGATGCCTGCCGTTGCGCTTCTTCTTCTTCTTTGTGTGAGCAAAACCTTTCATTTTTGGTGAACTTCTCAAATCATAAACTTCTCATTAGCACTTTTTGCTTGACTTTGACGTCATACAAGATTAAATAGCTTCTGACTTGCCACTAGAAACCGTAATCGAATTATAAAATTTCAATCAGGATGAATTTATAAAGTGGCTATTTTATTTGTTTGCTGAAAAATTTCGTTCTTCCAGCTTGTCACGGCTAAAAAGATTGCAGCTAAATGATGACATAATAATTTTACAATTGCATGCATATCTATCAATCTAAAATACATGAGTAGCTTTTTTAATACTGTACTGTATATCAAGAAATTTCGATTGCTACTCGATTCCACTTTACTGGACTAAAGAATTGTCCACACAAAGCAAATAGCTGATTTTATCAGAAGAGACAATCCAGATTTAAGATTTGAAAGAATTTTTTAGCTTTGCATTATTTTCACACCTCGACCAAACGGATGGTAGGCTTTGAGAATTCCTTGTTATTCTGCAAGAAGTAAATTTGGACAGCCAAATGTGTTTATTGAGGCAAGAAATGGTATCCTTCCATTCTGGGGAAGAATCAAGAACTATAATTAGTCTAATTCAGGGTGGTCCAAGAATGCAAATATAAAGAATGGCGTTTGCGTTTGAGACAAACTTTGCTGGCTGATGAAAAAACGTTCGCTATCAAAAACCTACTTTTGCTATTCTAATCAATTTAATGTTTTGCTGCACCACCAACGCACTTCTTGATAAATTTCAGCTAAGATAATTAAGTAGATACATAACACATCACCTTATGAGCGAAAAGCTTCATTAGTTTTTGTTTTTGTGGTTGTGTCCTGGTTTGTATTACTTTTGACGGCCTGCGGTCTGCAGTAAACAGCATTTAACGTTTGACTGGCAATTCTGATCTGAGCGTCGATTTTAATTCGCTCCAATAGATTGAGAAATTTTTCGCAACTGAATACCTTGCTAAGCACGGTGCACACTTTTGATAAAAACTCACCTAAACCTCCGGTTCTTAAAGTTTTTAAGCCCCAATAGTCCCAATCTGGATTCACGTAAACTTAACTCTTCTTACTTTTTAATTGCTATGCATTCTAATACATCTCTTATTTTGTAATAAAAATATTCAATACCCCCAAAATCTAATATTCACATCCCATGGGGTATTTAGAAATCTCTGACTTAAAGGTTAAAACTGCCAGCTGCTTACAAAATTTTTTTCACAATGCCCATTAGCCTGAACAAGAAGGTTCCGTAGAGGATATACCCTAAATTTTTCAATCTGGATTATGGATGAAAGGTATTTCAAAATTTAATTACTTCAAAACGCCGATAATTTCCACATAAGACAACAAGCGAATTCAAGCACAAACTAAAAAAAATTAGTGATTAAAAAACAATGTTTGAAAAAGTTATCTAAGAAAATTAACAGACATAAAAACCAAGCAATGAAATTTTTCCTTTTCCTCTTCCATATTTGCTTCTGGCAACGCTAATATCAAACACATCTAACCAAACGGAGATCCACACAAGACTTTTTGGCAGCCAACAAAAAATTTCTCTAAAATTTTCCAAAATCGTGGTCTACTTTGTTCCTAGACAAAAATACCGTCAGCTCTCCCATAGAAACATAGTATTGAGTCTGTGATAGAGTAGGGAGTCCACAGCATGCCAGAAAAGTTTTCAAAAGGGTCCATGGTATCAAAAAGACTGGGAACTACAGGATGAGAAAGTCGGTGCTTGCAACTAAACGCAAAAATCAACGCGTGCCTGCGTCGTGAGAAAGCGTAAAAAAAGCATGGCTATGCAACATCAGTTACACATCGATCTTCGCTTTAATGTTGTGCAGCTTACCTAGGGCCGTTGTTGTTCCAATGCATCTATTTAAAATGTTGACATATTTTAACTCGTAAGATTTTTCCTCTAAAATACGAAATATACCCAGTGTTCACGGGCCGCACAAAAACCGTCCGCGGGCAACATGCGACCCGCGTGCCAGGGCTTGGACAACTCTGAATTAACCAATAGCATGAAGAAAAAAATCTTTCCTTAAGTGAGATGGCGCCACTGTATTTTCACCAAGACTATCTTGTTGTTAAGTCATGGAATAAGTTGTCTAATAGGACGAAAATAAGAACATAAAATTACTTATTGCCTCGCCAATATGCACTGTATCCAAAAACTAATAAAATTTTGAAAATGATCATGTGAATAACTGTCAAATGAGCTATCAACTACGTTTCTACAATCAGTAGTTTTAACGATATTTATGAAAAACATTTTTTCAATTAATTGTTGATTGTGACGTCATCATAGATAATAGAAAAAACCACAAGTTTATAGGTCGGCCAGTCGGCCTCTGATTTTTGTTTAAGCTCCAAATTGCATTTATTTATCAAAAAATTATCTTCAATCGAGACATCATTATGATGTCATGAAACCTTTTATGAACCTCATCTTAAGTTGGCAATTAATTGTGCCAACTTTTATGTTTGTGCGTCCAGTATTTTGGAGGAGTTAAAGAGCACGTACGTACGGATGCAAACTTACATTTTTGCCACTCACGTTGGATGTAATGACGCCATGATGTCACCGACCCATCAGGACAACACCCTATGTGATGATCCATTGTGCCAAGTAAAAGAAAAAAATTCTTTATGGTATTAAATCAAGTTAGGTTCTTCATTAGATCTACGGTAAGAAAATAATGGCGTTGCTCTTTGACGCTACAAGTAAAATCAGCAGTGGACCAAAAGACAAAACACTGCACAATTATGGTCATTTTCCCTTAAGTTATCATAGACTTTTTTCCTTCCATGGTGTTGATAGGAGGCCCAAAATTAAGATAAGTTTAGGATCCACAGAGGTCTCAACACGGCACTGCTCTCTTTCCAACGAGCTATTTTGAAAAGCAAAAGCGGCCATTTAAAGTTGGGTGCTATGATTCTCATTCTTTTCTTGAGCATGGTGTCTAAAAAACGATGCTGTTTTTTTGCTTCTCCTGCTGACAATTTCCAACGTTAAAGGCCGATTCCGCTATCATACTATCCGATTTTGAGAATTGGAAAACATGTTAAAGAGAAACTGCGACAGCATGCAAAATTCCGCAGTAGTACTAGCCAAAGATCTTGGATGCAATACCAATTATCAAGCTTTGTTAATTGAAGTTCCGTGGTTGAGCAATTGACCAAAAGTTGCAACAAAAGATTGCTGCTACCAAACCCCATAATAGAGAGGCAAGCCTAATTTTTGTACTAGGCCTTCGCGTCATATGAGACGATTGAAGAAATGTTGTGACTATTTATACGAGACCTGAAGAAAAATGTTAAAAATTTGCTAAAAAATGTCAACCTCCTTAGTGGGTTATTTGTGCGGCCCTTAAAATAAACTAATTACTGTATGTGATTTGATGCTTTGCTGCTCTTGTTTCGTTCTGCTTGTTCATTTATTTATTTTTGGGGTGGGGGAGAAACAGATACAACATAAACTCAAAAGTTTACATTAATTTGCCCTAAACCCACAAGCTAAGTAGCTTTTTCATGCAATAGTTTGTGCTTTTGCCTTAAACTCACTATTTGACTTTTTTTCCTAAAGTGTGTCCAATAAGCTGGTTGCATTTAGCTAATGTAATTTTTGTTTTTTCTGCCACACTATATCTACAAAAGTCGTCACCTTACGAGAAACAAAAAATGACAATTTAAGCAAGCAAAAAATTACTATGCATAAAGCTTCAAGTTCCCGCAAAGGCTACTCGAAAAAAACTCTGGCGGAAGACAATTTCTCAGAAGGGGTATGGTGGGAGACCATAGAGCCCTGAAGCCGGACAAATCAAGTAGATTATATAACACAAGTTGAATGTGGTAAAGCTCGAAAATAAAGTGCACTTTCATCTGCGCCATAAATGTTAGCCGGTTCATACGTTTTAACAATTTCTGCATGTACTTGCTGGTTTATTCGACAGTAGCTTTCGTGTTGGCTTTACTAGCTCCACCATGAACTTTAATTTACGTCAAGTCATGTATTTTTTTCCAGCAATAAAACCACCTTTCAGAGCCATAAATTCGTTTTGACCTAGTTGTTTCGAAATTTCTTCCGTCTTTTGCACTAATATTGGACCATTTACAGGAGCATTACGAGACTGTGCATATTTAAACCATTTCCACTGCCCGTCTTCCACTTCCTGGTCCTTACCATAACGCTGCCTTTTCCTTTTGCTTGGTCCAAACAGTGATGCTACATTTTGAAGTACTGCTTCATCACTTAAGAAGTTTTGTAAGCACCCACGAGAAATGTAAAGCTGTTGGGCGGTAGCACGTTGACTGCATTTACGCAGCGCTCGGTAATTTTTTAAAATCTCAAGTTTTTTAGACAAAACCGCATTTGCACGTCTCTTCTCCATTTCGTAAATAAAATCTCAATCAATTACAGCACAAATGCAGATGAAATATCTGATTACAAGTTAAACATGTAATTTTTAATAAAACAGATTAATTAAAGTTAGCGGTGACAGGAAACGCGATATCTGATTGCTATACAAATAAAGAGTTTGTGACAAAACAGATGAATTTAGGTCAGTAACCGAAAATGTGATGTCTAATTACAGATCAAACAAAATATTTGGGACGACAAAAGATTAATTAAAAATTGGTACAACAGTGCAACGAATTGAAAATCAGTAAAAAAAAGAACTAAATTTATTATCTATAAAGCTTTTTAATCAAATTTGAAAAAAAATGCGTACGAAATTTGGGTTTATTAAATGGGGTTTAGAGCTTATAAAGCGAGTTTTTTTGTTACACGATCAAATGGAGCAATTCCGGACCAGCCAAATTTGGGCTTGTTGATCCGGTGGGTTTATTAACTGTGGGCTTAATAGACAGAGACTCATGCATTTGGTTTTTCAACAATAACTCCAAAAAATGTAGTGACCTTCACTTAAATACCAAATAAAGATTGTCATCCCTAAATTAGAAGCTACAGACGACATTGAGTGGCACCACAACAACTTTTGGTTTTAAACAGTGCAATTTCGTAAAGAAGTTTGGTTCAAAACCAGTAAGTGTACTATTATTAAAGTCTCTAAATGATTCCGCAGCATCAAAAATGTTGAGAAATTCTAATTAAAATTTTGCAAGTGCAAAAGTTTGGCCACGTTGTTTCTACCCGATTCCTTCCGAGGGATGAGGGTGTGGCGGATAACTATGGAGTCCCAGAAGCAGAGCAATTCTCCAGGGTCTGGACCAGATATCACAAAAAGATAGAGTTGCCAAAAAGCAAGCGGAATAAAGAGTCCGTAGCTGGATAGTGAAGAATAAGATGAAAGATGTTCTGGGACGAGTGTCTGCACGCGCTGCATGAAGGATTCTCAATTTTGCCAATCCTGGAGAGATAAGAATGTGACTGCTGCTATCCCAGTCACACGGTTTGGGGAAGGTCTTAGCGCACAGCGCAAACTTAATTGCGGTATCAGAAGGCACTCCTGATGATTGAATCAAATGTACTTCGGAGACGAAAAGTCCGATCTATCATGAATGAATAGCTTCAATCCTGCCACAGGTTTTTCAGAATAATTAAACACTTATGAGCAAACAGCCTAACGTCACACTTAATTTGGGCACAAAACATAGAAGAATAGAAAGATCAAATAGCAGATAGCGACGGCACTAACAGTACGACGATAAATAATAATAATTATGAGAGAAATTATGAGAAGCACTCGTTATTAAAACTACAATAAATTACATTAGGTTATAATATATACACTTGTTGACTGTATGCGGCTTTCTGAAACGATTTAACTTTATAGCAGAGATTACACTTCATACGTATTTTGATTGTGAGAAAAATTCCAAATGACTTTAAGAAAAAGAGAGGAGGGAGCGAAGGAGATATCAGGGGAGCAGCGACTGCCAGAGAAGCTATGGAGAAGAGTAGGTATATCAGGGTCATTGAGAGGGAGAAGGTTAGAAGAGATGACACACTTGAATACTTCCTCGACACGGGATTCGGAAGTACCTTTTGAGTCCTAGAGGAGGTGATGACAATTGAAGTCCCGCAGAATAAAAAGATTCCTGGAAGAGGGAAGAATGGAGGGAGAAAAGGATTTGGTTCTGCTCTCCGTCGGAGAAGAGCGAATAAGGAGAGCAATAAACAATTAGAAATGGGAGCGAAAAGGAGTTGCTTAGGGAGATCTTGAACTCTGTACAATCAGAGTAGGGATCAAGCGATCAAAGAGAGGAGATAGAAAGTTCAGAGAAGGATAATCCCTGCCTGACAAAAAAGATGACGCCGCTGCTAGCGTGCGTGACATCAGGAGAGAGAATGTCAGAGTGGGAGTGGGTGCGATCAGAACACAGAGCTGAAGATCCAGGAATCCGGAAAGAGGAAAATGAGTTATGATTAGATTGTAGAATACAGATAAGGTCAACTGGATGAGACAAAAAAAAGCGTAGAAATTTAATGCTCCAGGCTCGGAGACCGCCAGCATTCCATTGAAAAACCCTGAGGGAGTCAGGGAGGAAGAGGAAGCAGGAGTTGAAGAGAGAAAGACCGGAGCATGAAGCGTAAGTGAGAAAGCAGAGGGGGAAGATACAAAGTGAGCGGAAGCGGAAAAAAGTTTGAAGGCGAGGGTGAGGTGGAAGTGCTGCATTGGCAAAGGGAGGCCAGATTGAGCAGTGGAGATATACAAGCTGGAGAAGTCCGAGCAAGAAGTCATAGTGTTATCAGAAGAAGCAGGAACGCAGCAGGGGCAGCTCCAAAAGTTAGAGTTGCCAAGAGTTCTGAATTTAGAGAAGGAAAGTAATGAGCATCTTAAACAGACCTATTTCGAGTAGGTGCAGCATTGCACTGACCTATCCCGCCATGTCACATTTCCAGCGCACACTGAGCTGGGAAAGATGGAACCAGGGTTTAAATGAACTTTGCCGCTCGTCAAGAGTAGTAGAAGAATGAGGAGAGAAAGACGAGCAAGGTAAAGGCAGGAGAAGGGAGAAGACAGGCGACCGATTTTCAAGAAGCTGTGTGCTGCCCTTCAGCGGTTGTTCAGGCGCAGCACTGCAAAAAAATGGTTTTGCGAGGGGAGCTCCCGGGGAAACTGGGACCCTCGGGAAGGCCAAGAATCATTTTGACACAACCCAAACGAGATCAGGGACCGCACCACCACGTTAAGGCCGCTGTTGATTGGTGCAGCGTGACAGTGCTCGTTTACCTAGTTTCAAAAACTTTTCTTCAAAATGTTTGGAACAAACGCCAAAACGTCGCGTCGGAGCACAGTCTCTTCTATTCACATACAGTGCTGTTCATAATTCAGGAGCCACCCTGCGAAATTTGTCGATATTCTTGTTCCAAGCCATATTTATTCATTTATATGAATTGTGTATCTACATGTTATATACAGGGTGGGCCGTAAATAACGCACCAAAGATTTAAAATAAATTGTGATGTGAAATAATGTAAATATCTTTTCTTTGGGTATCTGTTAAATTTAATTTCAATATCAGTTACTATAACTGTTAAATTTAATTTCAATCAAAGTTTTTTAGTAATGATTTGTTTTAATAAAAAAATTTTATATGCTTTGGTGCGTTATTTATGGCCCACTCTGTATTTTCGTGAAGGGCATGTTGCAGGTAAATTAATAACAGCAGAAACTTTTTTCTGAAACTTTTTTAAAAGCTACGATGCATCTCATAATGTGACGTCATACCAAAAACTAATTTTGTCATTTAGTAACAAAACAGCATAACAATATTATTGTGAATAGTAATAAATCGATAACGATAATTTTTTTGGTAATAAAATACGTTAAAGTCATTTGACACTTAGCTTGCGGTTTTTTTAGTGATTTCATTACGCTGCTCTATTTATGACGTCATAATTTATACCATATTTTGATTTTGCTAAAAAATTTTTTAAAAATGCATTCTGTTGTAAAACTGGGATATGCAAAAGCCTTGTCTAATTATTAGCACTCTTTATAAAGATTATGGGGCCGTTTGAATTGAGAAGAATTGGATTAATATTTTATTGGCCATCCATGGTTATCGATGACTAGTTTGCAGCGGCGAGGAAGTGAATCAACAAGCTTTTTGAGTTCTTCGGGTGTAATTAATCGAAACCAAGCAGCAATAACCTGTTCGATAAGCTCTCTTCTAGTCTTAGGTTTGTTTTTACCGACAATACAGCTAACTCCGTTGCACAAATTTTCAATTGGGTTTAAATCAGGAGATTGGGCTGGCCAGTCCATTCGTTCAACTTTGTGGGTTCCATACCACTGTTGCACTTTCTTAGCACGATGGCATGGTGCATTATCGTCCTGGAATATCCAATCATCGTCGGAAAACAAAGAGCGTGCACTGGGTAGCATTTGGTTTTCCAGCACATCAATGTATCTTGTTCTGTTCATCATTTCAGAGATTAGTTTGAGCCTGCCAATACCACTTGCAGCCATGCAACCCCATACCATTATCGACTGCGGATGCTTGATGGTCGGTGAGATGCAATATGGTCGGTACTCTTCCTCAGGTCTTCTTCTCACATAATTATTTCCAGCATGGTTATTTAGGGTAAATGTTGACTCATCGCTGAAGAGAACTTTCCTCCACTTCTCAACAGGCCATTTAACATGAGAACGTGCCCACTCTAAACAATGTTTTCTCTGCTTTTCTGTCAACAGCGGCTTCTTTTTAGCTTTGCACCCTCGCAGACCATTTTCTAGCAACCTTCCCCTCACTGTTGGAGCAGACGATTCAACTCCACTGCTCTCCTTCAACTCCCTGGACAACTCTTTCGAAGTCAGTTTTCTGTTTCTCAATGAAATCCTAATCAGAGTTCTATCAGACCTGGTTACCGACTTTCGCTATCTTCCTGATCGAGGCTGACATCTCGAATCTCCTGTCTCCATCCACCGCTTTAACACTCCTTGCACTCCTTTTCAAGATACACCAGTCTTATTTGCAATGAATCTCTGTGATTTTCCTTCATTTTGAAGAAAAATGATAACTCCTCTTGTTTCTGCACTAATCTGTTTGAAGCACATGATAATTGACTAAAATGTAATGCTAAACCTTTCTAAAATAACAAAAAATAATCTCCTATTATGACCACACAAGTACCAAATCGTGGTGTGATCATAATATGACCAGAGACATGACCCCAGGTTATTTCAATGGAGGAAAGACTAATATCGGCAAATTTCGTAGGGAAGTTCTCTTCAGCGATGAGTCAACATTTACCCTAAATAACCATGCTGGAAATAATTATGTGAGAAGAAGATCTGAGGAAGAGTACCGACTATATTGCATCTCACCGACCATCAAGCATCCGCAGTCGATAATGGTATGGGGTTGCATGGCTGCAAGTGGTATTGGCAGGCTCAAACTAGTCTCTAACAAATTATGATGTCATAAATAGAGCAGCGTGATGGAATCACTAAAAAAAACACAAGCTAAGTGTCAAATGACTTTAACGTATTTTATTATCAAAAAAATTATCCGTATCCATTTATTGCTATTCAAAATTGTTATGCTGTTTTGTTACTAATGACAAAATTAGCTTTTGGTATGACGTCACATTATAAGATGCATCTTGGCTTTTAAAAAAATTTCAGAAAAAAGTTATTGCTGTTAGTAAATTACCTGCAACATGCCCTTCACGAAAATATATAACATGTAGATACACAATTCATATAAATGAATAAATATGGCTTGGAACAAGAATATCGACAAATTTCGCAGGGTGGCTCCTGAATTATGAACAGCACTGTATTTAATCCATTTTCTGTTCAATTGTTAGTTTTTCAAAAGAAAACGAAATACTCGGAATTTTTTCAGGAATAACATGCATTTTATGGTGACGCTTTTTGCATCCCGTTTTCCAATAGGCCACAACACATGTATTAACATAACTATGCCAAAATGATTATTGAAAGTACCTAAAAACAAAGTAAACTCTTTTTGCATAGATTGCTTTAAACTTGAAGAACAATAGGAAGGTTGCATATGACGTCACACATTTCGCGCCATAAAAACTGGCTGACCAAAAGCTCTAATTTATGCTGGAGAGGTATAGGGTAAACACCAACTATTGGGGTTATTTTGAAAACTAATGAGAAACTATTTTAAAATTGGAATGAATTGTTACTAGTTGGATCCTTGGAAACAAATAAATTTGACCAAAAGCAATTTGGTTGAGATTGGGTCTTTCTTAGGCTAGTCTAAACTTAGTACTGCGTGCCAATTTTAAAAAATTGCCCCTAATAAAAGTGCCATCTAACTACCATTTGCTCCTCACTTAAAAATAAACTCTATACCAATTAGATACCATTCGGTACATTGATAAAAGCAACCATTATTTCATCATTACTACTGGTACCGTAAGCTTGCAGGCAAGCTTGCTTGTGTCCAAGGGCAAGGCATTTAACGGCATGCCTCCATCTTTACGTGACAAACAGGTGGTGGGGCCAAGCAGTCTACCGGTCGGAGTGGCCTAGTGTGACGAAAGACATGCAAACAGAGCATGAGCTCATACACGTAAATGAATAAGTCGGTGCCGTAAGTTTTTGAATTAGCCTACCTTATTTCAGCAGCCTAGGTAATAGACCAAACAATTGTTTAAGGAGTAGTTAAGGTCACACCAATACATCTGATATATCAATATTACTGCTCTGCAATTACTATTGGCAAAAAGTTTCAAAAACTTACTGATTTTATCCAACGATAACTAATCCAGCATAAGACAAACAGTACAGAAGTCTGCCCTGTCATTTAGGCTACAGTATAACTTAAGTTTTCAACTTTTCAGAATGCTTATGCCACTAAATATACTGTATAAGTTACACATTACAATTAACTTAGCTCAACATTCCTAAACACGCTGATTAATCGAATATGAAACTCTCACAGAAGCTGGCTACAAATAAGCCTGCATGATTAGCCCATAAGATTAGCCCAACTATTAGCAATGACAAGCAAACCTTAGCACCTCTTATCTTACTTTGACCTTGGATTCATTCCTAAACATCAGTAAAACAACATAATTAACTTTCATTAAACAACTGTCACTTTTATCGATTTGATTTGCAAAAAAACGATATCACTCCTATTCAATTCAATGCAAAATCACTGAAACTGGTCAGCCACTTTTTTCCAAGGCGCATTTTGATGACGTTTGATCACGTGCGTGTAACCTTCTTATTGTACTTACAAAAATGAAAATCAAAATTGGCCTTGCGTTTTAATAGTGCTATATTACGTGCAGCTAGCTGGCTAGAGCTCGAATCTACAAGCCAAATATTCTTTAAAATGAATATGATGAACTTGGGTTAACTGCTATGTCATCAGAAATTTAGGCTTCATCCATGGCTTGATTTACCATGATGTTTGTCTAACGGTACTATCATTTACCTCGTAATGTCCTCCCAAAACTCTTATGTTATAAATAACTTACAGCAAAATTAACTACTAAAAACAATAGCTAGAACTGCAGATATTAATTTCTACTACCTAACTGGACTTTTCGGACTGTGCTGTGCATTCTAGCACTGTAAAACGACTCGAGAAAATCAACACTGAAAAGAACTTTGTTGGAAGATTGTAAAGGATTAGCTCTGCTGGAAACCAACAGTTGAAGAAAAGTAAACAGCTGCCGCGCAAATGTTATTCGTCTAATTTTCGCGCTGTAAGATAGAATGTCTGGCCGTTTTCTCTTTTAAGTAGGCCATGGGTGGAGTAAAAAAAAACTTTGTATGAAAATCGAAAAAACTGTAGTTTCTTAGTCCTGACAAATAATCTAAAACTTTCTTAAAATTGGTTTAAGTGCGTTGCAGCTAGTTTTCTGCTGGCAACCCGCAAAATGTGCATGCGGAGGAGATCAATCTTCATATCTCGGCAACCACTAATCGTAAAATCACAACAGACATCTTAATAGTTGCAGAAACAACGTATTTCTATCTGGGCTAAAGAGAAAATTTTCTCCATTCTTAACCCAAAAAAATGTTATTGCCACTATATGAAAAAATGCTTTGTTTTGAAAATTTACTCATACGGTTTACCACTGACTACAATTCTATTGTTGCTTAGAAAATTAGCAAACCAAATTTGATCAAAAAATTGATTTATAAATTTTCTATTTTGCAAATAACGATTAATGGTGCGTTACTTTTTTTGAGTTGGTAGCTGTAATTAACTCTTTTATGTATCTGGTGGTTAGTTATTAAGACCAGGCAAAAAGCAAAGAAAACTGAAGTTTTGCACAGTCGAGGAAGTTTCACTTGTAGAAAAAATTTTCTACAAGGTATGCTTAAAACAAAATTTCATTAAATAATAGCTCGCAAACATCAAAATTAAATAGTATGCAATTATTACATGTTGTTGCTTAGGTATGTATTATAAATCAAACTTGTGATACACTCTGAATGTAAATAACGCTTTATTGACACCCATATGCATAATCAACAGCAGGTAATGAAAAAAGCAACAAGTACTTGTTATAGCAGCATTTTAATTGACAATACCAAACACTATGCATGTCAGTTAATTAAATTCAATCAATTGAAATACTTTTTCCTGTCAAACTTCTTCATAAAGTTGCCGGATTTGACTTTTCGACAAAACAGTCCGTTTCGTTTTTCATATCCTGCTAATTGAACAGATGCTTTTGTAGCCAACTTAATGTGTCTCTCTGCGGTTTGATTGTGGCATGGTTGGAATAAAGTCAAGGGTTTTATCAAACATCCTTCAATTTCTGTATCTCTTAATTTTTCAATTGCTGTAAGTTGCTGTTTATTTGACTCTATGTCAATAAATTTTTTTTTTCTTCCAAGTTTAAATTAGGAATATAAAATACACAAACTGAACTACTCTTTGGTGCATTAGAGCAATTACACTGTCTTTTATTTTTTTCATTCTTTTCAGAGATTTGTTTGCAAAGTGTAAGCACCTTTGTAACTCCCATATTTTGTGTGTCTGCATCTTAATCTCCTAACATAGCAATTAAATATTTTCTGAATGAGCAAAATACTGTTTCGTTGAACCAAATCTAAAGCAATTTGTCAAAGGTTTTTGTCAGAACACTTAATTATTCTCTGAACAAATTTGACAAAGTTATTTTTCCCATGTGTTATCTGATTATTTAATTTGATTTTAAACAACTCGGAACATAAACCATAAGGCAGAAGCGGACTACTGTATTATGTCCAAATTTAAATGTGGGTTGTCCAGAGACACAAACAACGTAATATTCTGCACCCCCAAGTCACCCACCTTGAATGTACGATTGGAAAAACTTTTAAATACATCTCATCATTATCAATTTTTCTACGTATTACAGCCCAACATACAGTATTTTGTAAGCACAGAACTGATTTGTACTCAAGTCATTTACCACGTGGGGAGAAGGTGTTGGAAAAAAAGACATTGGCACTAGTAGCTGTTTAGAGTTAGTGACTGGCCAAACAGATACAGATCCATGCAGTTTCTTTTCAATAGGTACTGAAACCGTATCTAGACCATCTTTTAAACCATCAAGACTTGCAAAGATATGCTTCAAATGTAGCTTGTTGGTATGCAGCAGTAACACAACTCATTGAAGAAGTATATTTTGTAGCTCTTCCAAACCTCGCATGTATCTACTCTATTTTCCAGTCATGAAAGCAATACCATTGGTACCAACCACATCCAGTTTGTTATCTAATTCTGTACCGTGTATGGAATTAAATATATTTTTCGCTATCGCTCTGCCTTGATCATCTTTAGGAGAAAAACAAATTAGGTAGTAACTTTTCAGTTCACTAACTATAGCATAATGTTCTTAAAGTTGAAGATATCTGTAGTGTTTATCGTTTGGGCCTTTAGCATCCATCTGAGTTACATCTTTGCGCCCATCAAGGTACAAAGCATTTCAAACAGAGAAATTTTGCGTGCTCTTCATCTCGGAGTTCTTTTCTACACTTTTCACAGTCTCGAAGTAATTTGCTACAAACAGTGATCCAACTTTTACCAATATCATTATTAGTGACCAAGGCAGAATCCACCAAACTCTGTTGGCAACTGCAGCACCTCTATCCAATAGTTTTTGGCTACAACTTTTTTGTGATGAAAATGGAAAAAAACTTTCTCTTTAGCTCGGGGAAAAATTTGTTGTTTCTGTAACTATTAAATAGCTTGTTATATTTCTACCATTAGTGGTTGCCGAGATATGAAAATTGACAGTAGTATAAAATGGCTCATTTTTACCCAAACATAAGTAAGATGTGCGGCCAATAGCTTGTTATAAATTTTTCGTAAAGTTTTATGTTTCATTGATGGAACAATAGCGTGATACTGTCAGTGTTGCCAACTTCATAAGACAAGAATCCGCTATGTTAGACTTCAAAATCCGCCAGAATCCGCTAAATGCATGGTGGAAATCCGCTAAAAAATCCGCTAAATTTCAAATTTCTTTTGTTGGTCACAAAATTCTTGAAATCAAGAAAGAACAAAGACATTTTAAATGTTAAAAGCATAAACTAACAAGCAGTAGACCTATTCCTGTATTATCGATACGTATTAGACCTACATACCTGTAGAAACAAAAAAGCAATAAAAGAACAGCCACTATAATCATGAACACAACAATTTCCAAGAATGCAGCAATACGAATAGCAATAAAAGCCAACATAATTCTCCATGGGTTTGCTGATAACATGGTAGCTAATTTTATTATAAATAGGCTATTATAAATAATTTAATCTTCTTCAAACAATGTGCTAATGCAATTGCTTGTGCTAAGCTCTAGCTCAGATTCTTCTTCAGATCTATATACTTGCATAGTACCGATTTGACTCACCACTTCCTTTGGTAACTCAAATGTATCACAAGACTTTCCCACTCTCTTCATGCCACATCTAATAGCTAAAACAGCATTAACTGAAGCAATATTTATTCGATTTCGAAGCTTTGATTTAACTAAGTTCAATTGACTGAATAGTCTCTCAACTTCAGCATTAGAATGGGGCAGTGACAGAATACTGATGGCCAGTTGACAAAGATCAAGATATGGGTTAATCCCAGCTGCATCTTTATAATGACAAACTTCATTCCAAAACTTTACAGTTGATGCAGTTTCTTGCCATTGAACAATGGTTAACTGACGCCACTGAATATCAATTCGTTCGATTGACTCTGCACTATACCCAAAAGATGCAGCTAAATCCACTATTGGTTCTTTCGCAACTCGCAAACACTCAGCCACACTAAATAAGGACATTTTTTCCAAGGTTTCGAAATTGTCTGGAAGTCTGCTTCGTAGTTCAGTGCAAAGTTTTACTACAAAAGCTGAACAGCGATACCGCAACATACATTGAGACTCTTCTGGCAAGTTTGACATGGAACAATTTGTTTCAAACTGATATCCGAGATATGCGCGCGTGTCAACATATTCCGAAATATCTTTAGTCAACGGGTCAATTTTCGCAGATGGTGTGAGTACTCTTTTACTTGTAGCTAAAATCAGATGAGTTAAATCTGCTAGTAACTTTGTAGGATCAACATTTTCACCTTGAAAGACTTTCACAGTTTGCTGTACATCTTGCAAAATTGAACGAAGAAATATAAGATACAACTTGTTAACTTTGTCACTATACATGTTAAATAACATTTCAGCAGTGTAGCATTTCTCGGAAGACCTAACAACTTCAAAGTGAAGTTTGAGCTCTTCCCATTGGTTCAATATACGAACCACGGCAGGTTCCATAGAAACCCAACGAGTATCACACACTCTTGTTAACTTAAGAGGTTGCTTGCCATTATTCAAAGTTTCATACAAGGCTTTGTAAGTGGCTTGACGCTTGGTTGAATGGCTGAACCAGTTGTATGTTTCCTTGATCATAAAATCAACATTTCTGGGCAAGCTTTCTTCTGCAGCATGAGATATTGCCAGCTGGATCGAATGACAAACACATCGTACCATCACTAAACATGGGAGATGGAATTCTCTTTTAGCTAGCTGATATGCACCATTGTTCAATCCAGTATTGACACTTGCATTATCAACTCCTATGCCAAGCAATTTATTGGTGTTTAGTTTCATACTGTGCAATAACTGCTTAATAGCATTTACAATTAATTGTGCACATCCGTCTTCCAGATTAACAAGACCTAAGTGAGTGGAAACAATTCTTTCCAAACTTTTGCTAAAATATTTCATAACTACACCCAGCAGTTTCGTCACAGTAATGTCAGTTGATTCATCAATCAATATGCTATAATGAGAATCACCAACATCTTCTCTTAGAATTTTCCTAAAGTGTGGGGCAAGAACATTGACAATGATATTTCTACACTTAGTTCTATGAAGTTTCAGGTTTTTTGTAGCAATACTATCATAAAAAGCTTTCTTGCATGCTTCAGATAAATGATCAATAGTCAAAAATGATGTGTGTTCTGCCACTACTAATGCTAATCGTCCTTCTGCTTGACTTGTTGTTTCTTGTGCAGTTGTGGTGCAGCCTGCACTCCACTTACTCAATGTTTGTTGCCTCACATCAATGAAAGGACTGGCAGCTTTTTTATGCTTTTCAGATTTAGCATGGCGTCTTAAGTCAGTTAGTTTTGCAATAAGATCACATTTGCAATAAACACAGTAAGCTTTCTTTTCTTCTCTCTGAGAAGGCTTTAACCACCCTTTCAACTCTGGCAATGTCAGCCATGCCTTTCGAAATGACTGGTTGTAAGTAGGCCTAGATGGTGGCATCATGTATTTACCTGTTATAATAGAATTAAGTTAGCACAACTATTTAGTTTCAACTTAAGTTAATAGCCGTGGCCTACTTACTGGTATGCCTATTTTTAACTGTTTTTGTGACCAATTGACAACTACTACCGTACCGACTACTGCAATGCCACTCAGCATTATAATACTGCAATGGCATTTTACATGGGGTTCGGGGACCGTTGCTCGGATATATAATCTCAATGCAATTGTAAAATACCATTTCGGAGAAATAGAGGCTTCCAATATTATTTATTTCATTGCTACATTTTTTCACGAATCCGCGATTTTGCAAACGGACCACCAACACTTTCTTAGAAATCCGCTAAAAATTCGCTGTCCGCCAAATGCAAAAATTTTCCGCTAAGCAGGCGCAAAATCCGCTAAATCTAGCGGATTTTCCGCTAAGTTGGCAACACTGGATACTGTACAACTACATTAGAAGACAAGCAAGTGTTAGCTTTCAGCCCAGACGTTTATTTCGTTTATAGGAAGGTTGCATATGACGTCACACATTTCGCGCCATAAAATCTGGCTGACCAAAAGCTCTAATTTATGCTGGAAAGGTGTAGGGCGAACACCAACTATTGGGGTTATTTTGAAAACTAATAAAAAATTGATTAAAGTTTGGAATGAATTATTGCTAGTTGGATCCTGGGAAACAAATAAATTTGACCAAAAGCAATTTGGTTGAGATTGGGTCTTTCAGTTGGCTAGTATAAGCTTAGCACAGTGGGCTAATTTTTAAAAAATGCCCCTAATAAAAGTGCCATCTAACTACCATTTGCTCCTCACTTAAAAATAAACTATACCAATTAGATACCATTCGGTACATTAGCAAAAACAACCATTATTTGATCATTACTACCGGTACTGTAAGCTTGCAGGCAAGCTTACTTGCTGTGTCCATGAGCAAGGCATTTAGCGGTACGTCTCCATCTTTATGTGGCAAACAGGTGGTGGGGCCAAGCAGTTTACCCGTCGTGGTGACTCTCTGTGACGAAAGACATGCAAACAGAGCATGAGCTCATACGCATAAATGAATAAATCGGTACCGTAAGTTTTACATTACTCTTGGTCCAGCAGCCTAGGTAATAGACCAAACAATTGTTTAAGGAGTAGTTAAGGTCACACAATTACATCTGACATATCAATATGACTGCTCTGCAATTACAATTGGCAAAAAGTTTCAAAAACTTACTGATTTTATCCAACAATAACTAATCCAGCATATGTCAAACAGTACAGAAGTCTACCCTGTCATTTAGGCTACAGTATAACTTAAGTTTTCAACTTTTCAGAATGCTTATGCCACTAAATATACTGTATAAGTTACACATTACAATCAACTTAAACTCAGCATTCCTAAACACGCTGATTAATCGAATATGAAACTCTCACAGAAGCTGGCTACAAATAAGCCTGCATGATTAGCCCATAAGATTAACCCAACTATTAGCAATAACAAGCAAACCTTAGCACCTCTTATCTTACTTTGACCTTGGATTCATTCCTAAACATCAGTAAAACAACATAATTAACGTTCATTGAATAACCATCACTTTTATCGATTTGCTTTGCATAAAACGATATCACTCCTATTCAATTCAATGCAAAATCATTCAAAATAGTCAGCCAGTTTTTTCGAAAGTGCATTTTGATGACGTTTGATCACGTGCGTGTAACCTTCCTATTCATGCGTAACGACTACTTTCAGTAAACAAAAGACCTACCATAATCAGACTTAGCCTATATGTTTCACTGACCAGCAGATAGTTGTTAGAAAGCAAGCAAGTGATTGACAGTTATAAGAAAAGATGAATCCAAAGTTTTCTGTGAGTAAGAAAAACGACAAGAGTAGCAACTGTTGCAGAAACGCATGAAGCTATCAAAGGTTCAAGAAATGTCGTCAACGTCGTTGTACTTCCACCAAATGCTGGTAACTCCTGTAAACAGGATAACGATACAGAAGAGGCTTTAGCTGAAAATATAGAAGAAATTTACGGACGAGCCAAAGAGGTTGAGATTGAAGAAGATCTTGAAAGTGACGACGAAGCTCAACTGCCTTGCCAACACGTATCAAAAGAAGACGACAAGAACTAACTAGATGGAAAAAAAGTCTCTGGTTTTGAAATAGCTTTTCAAAGGGAAAAACTAATTTCACACAAAATTTGTCTGATTTGGAGAAAAATTCATTTTAGCAAGAGTGGAAAATTTTGTTTTCCGAGGACATACTCCAGCACTTTGTTCTTCAAATCATCTTTATAGCAATCAAGATCAAAACAACCCACATTTTATGGTATTAAATAAAAAAATGCCATTTTTAGGAGTAATTTTGCTTACTGGCTACCATAGCCTACTGGAATAACATCACTAGTGGTCAACGCAGCCTGATTTATGAGTTCCAGCAGTGTATAATACAATCAGTAGAAACAGATATCACGAAATCAAAAGATATCTACATTTTGTTGACAACTAAAGGTTCACAGAAGAAGATAAAATGAGCAAAATATCTCTTTTGTATAATATGCTGAATTTCAATTTGGTTCAGTTCGGTATTTTTTATGAACCATTAAGTGTAGATGACTCGATGTTGGAAGCTTTGTTTTAAAGTGCATCATAACAAGCAACATGGAAAACATCACAAAAAGTTCAAACAATTTTGATTATGTTTCACCCCTTTACATTTTTTAAAATTACAAATGTTTATTTGTGTCACCATTCTTTCTTTTTGAATACTGTTGGTTTTGATTAATAGACCAACATGATCACCATTACATGTACAGGAACTATGGCTTATATTTACTAAAACATTTCGTTTTGGCTCTCACAAATGTTTGTACGGTGAAGCAGGCGCGGCTGCATTAATTGATACGTTTGAAATTGGCAAAGATGATATTATGCTTGCCGGGGTAAAATCGCACCATCTTAGGAAAAATAAGTTTTCTATTTCGCTTGATAATAGCTTCATAGAGCTAACGGGATCAAACCTGGAAATTTGGGAAAAACAAGGATTCTTTTAACTTCTCGGAGCATACCTAACCAAGAAAAGAAGAATATGAATCATAATGCGTAGCCAGCAGGGACAGAGACGTAACTATGTCAAATCGCACAACATGAAATAAATCATCGGCGTTTTGCTTCATTATCGCACCACATGAAATATATTACTGGTATTTTGAATTATAATAGCTTTTTAGAGCTATTGGAGTCGAACCAAATATTTGGGGAAAACCAAGGGCTCTTTCCACTTTGCAGGGCAGGTCAAGCAAGGAGAAAAGATCATGCCACATTATGCGTAGCCAGTGAGAACTTGAGAAAGTTGAAAGAGAAATCAAAAGAAAATAGCGTCACTGAGTGAAATTTCACCACACGAAAGACATTTCTGCTATTTTGATTGCAAATAGCTTGATATAAGAAAATGTGCGCCCTATTTTCAAACTACGGAAAACGCAAGGCACCCTTATGTTTGTACCAGCAATGAACAGAGCACACACACCTAATTTACGTAATTGTAACAATTGGATAATTTGAATCATTGCTGTTTCTCGGCAAAAATTTATCAATACGAGACAAAAAATACTTGTCTATTCAAAATATTCGAAGGGTAGAATAATAAATTTAGGCTTATATTGTACTGGAATAAAAACCAGGAAAATTCGAGAACTTTCAAATAATTTTGAAAAGAAAAAACATTTTACATTACAATTGAAAATTAGTTGGGTTTCCGCATGCCAACGTTCCGCAAATTAGGGTTAAAGTTTCAAAAAAAAGCGACAAACGCCATCATGACTGAGTGTTTTCTTTGCTTAGTTCGCTTTGATGTTACAACAGCATTCTTAAAATTTTATTTTTTGCTATGCTTAATCGAGCATAGCTTTGAGAAAAATTTTTGTAGAAAGGTTGTTTGAGGCGGCTTTTGCTACAACTCTGACCAAACACTGTGAACCACTCGGTTCATTTTTCCACGCCTTTGCTAACAATAGTGTTTCATCGAGGTAAAAGAGTTATAACCCAGCACATCGTAAGTAGCACTCTTCAGTTTTATCAGTTCAATTCCAATTCGGGTCAGGCCAAATATGTAGTAAACTTAGCATTTATCGCTCTGTTTTAGCGCTTAGCATTACAAGTTCGGGAAGTGTAATGTAAAAACAATTGATGAAGGAAGGTGTTTTAGTGAAAAAGTAACCAAACGTTGCAAGTGACCGGCTTAAAAAAAGATTTAGAATTTCTGAAACCAGCAGGATGTTCCCTTCACCAACAGCATGGAGTTAGACAATTATGTGAAAACAACAAAGTTAGTTATTGATAAGAACAAAAGACTACAGTTTTCCTCGTTATTGGCGGTTAATTTACTCCAGGACAACCCGCTAAAGGTAAAAATCCGAGAAATAGCCACAAAATATTTATTATTTAGGTATAATTCAAACGTTTATGAACCCCTCCCATACCACCCTATTTCTATATTACCTTTTTCCACATTTTAATTGACTGTTAAAACCACTTTCGTGTTAAAGAAAAGTTAATCTGTGTATAAAACTCTCCTAAGTGAAGTATACTTGTACCGCACACAAAATATCAGTTAAACTCTTTCTCTACCACGTGAATAGCGAAAAAAATGTCCGTAATGCGGCAGTGTGAAACACTGTTATAATTTGTCGTAATCAATCATAATTAATCATCATAAAATACCCCAAATTTGTTGGTAGATCATTACTCATCTGCTTACTTCTACATCAAGTGTCATATATCGTTGAAATCTCTATTTCTTGAAGATTTCAAATAAAAAAAATTTTTTTTGAATATGCAAATTACCCCTCCCAATCATATGTTGTCACTAGCAATGAAACAGAAGCTTTTTTACACCCCCTCCCATTTGTTGAGAAACAAGGGGGATACAGCAAATTTTGATTTAGAGAAGCCAAACTTCCGTCAGCTTTAAAACTTGTATTTTAGCTTCTATTTCCTTGGAAACTTGACAAAAAACGACGATTTTAGAGGTGAAATATTTTCAATTTATTTTATGTTAAAGAATGTAGTTTTTCTAAAATTTATAATTTAGTGAAGGTAAGTCGAAAATTTTTGGGGCTTTTAAATTGATATGATGTACTGTACCCATTTTTTATCAGAAAATACTACATACCACTTAGCCTACACTATTTAATGTTATATATTGCTGGAAAGTAAATTTCCTAAGTTTTCAAATGAAATTAGTATTTAGCAATATATCATATTTTTTACGGACCAAATTTAGTTTTTTTTCCTACCATACAAATTTTTTGGAGGGTTTTGAGACCCGTAGAAAATATGAAGATTTCAATAGGTAAATTTTTATATTTAGCAAACTGCAGACAGTGGCACTGTTTCGACCTATCAGGCCTCTTCAGTGTAGTTGGTGACCAATAAGAAGCTAGAGGCTGTTAATAAAGCATAGCTTAGACCGTCACACTTGTGGGACCTAATACTGGGTCCACTGTAGTGGATGGTCTGTCAACCTCTGGATGGTCTGTCAAGTCTGGATATGGTCTGTCAAGTCTGCAGTTTGCTAGGTGCATCGCTAGCCTCTTGCATTACTATACAATTTTTGTATTATTGCTTGAAAATTTGTCAAATGATGCTCCAAAAGAGTACTTTTCAGACTTTGTTAATGATAAAGGCTTTGCTTTTCTGGTAAACATGATATCTCAATTTGATTGCAAGGTGGCTGGCTTTTGCATGTGTCTGCTGAAAATATTGCAATTTTTGTCGTCTGCAACTGGGTTCTTGGTCTTTTTAACCCTTTTTGGATAAGAAATCCAAGAATTAGGACACGCATTTTACATCTTTCGATATGGGGAAAAATTACCCTGATCTTTTCAAATTTTGATAAAAATCGGATAAGAAATATAGTCACAAGTTCATTTTTAGTAAACTGATTATGTAACTTCGGTGGAAAAGTGTTTGAGGAAAGCCCTTTTTTTGCCAGTAGTATTACCGGCGCAGGAGCGAAAGGGTTACATACCCAGCATATGTAGGCCTACTAGCATATTGCAAAGTGGAAAAAACATTGTTCCTTTTGCTACATACAATTTTAGTAAGATTCATGAAATGAATTTTGATACATACAGTTTTAGTAAAAATAATTGTTAAATTAACATTTAGAAATAAATATTCAGAGTACTGAACATCTTCAGGGTCCACTGAAGACGCAGGTTTCGCTGCTGGTAACTTCTTACGGGTGAAGAGCATGGTGATGGGGAGTTGCTGGCGTTCTTTTTCTTTTGTGCTAAAAATTGTCTTGTAGGCTTTCATGGCCACGCTTATGAGTTTGCCGAAGTGCAGAGCTTGTACCATGTCGTTGTCCATCTCTTGCGCTCGTCGTTGCCGGTCCTTAGCGACATTGCACAAGTCTTGCAGACCTTCAAGGGTAAATCCACAGTATTCTGTTTCCTCCTCATGGGGGTCTTTGTCGTCCTCTTGTCCACTCGCTGACTTAGTCATTTTAACGAGGTTCTCGTCAATCAACGGTTCTGAGTGGTACTCAATGAGCCCGTTGACATCTTCAGAAGCCATGTCGTTAAAGCCGTTTTTCGAAGAATTTTAGCCAATTTTACAACCTTATTAATCGCCGAGTGATACCCTTTGTCAGGAATGAAGCCAGCATAGTCATTCGCAATTTGGAGCCGCAACTTCTTCCATGAGTAATTAATCCTTTGGGCCTTCATGCCAGCCAACGCTTGCTGAACATTTCTCAAGCATAAAGCTATTGTAAAGTCCACCAGATTATTTTTAGTGTGAAGTCATCTTGGTCTTTGTCAACAGCTTCTATCAGACTCTTCTTAGTGGGCCGAATGTAGAGCACCTTGAAAGTTCAGACAACGCCTTGATTTTTTGGCTGGATTAGTGCTGTGGTGTTGGGAAGGCAAGAACTCGATCTGCATACCGTCATAATGCAGATCAGTTGCATGGCCTCCAGCACAATCCATCAGCAGAAGCACCTAAAAGAGGAGGCGTTTTCAGGTAAATACAGCTTGGCCTTGGGGATAAAGCAGTTGATAAACGAGTCACATGTTAGGGCCTTCATTATCTACGCCTTCGTGTTGTATATCGAGTAGACGGGCTGGAGAGCCTTGTTCTTGTTTTTCAAGGCACGTGGATTCTTAGACTTATAAATAAGCTCGGGCTTCATCATAAAGCCCGCAGCATTTCCGCACATGATAAGTGTCACACGGTTTTTGTGGACTTTAAACCCCGGCTTCTTCACCTTATCCATAAAGAGGAACGTGTGGGGCGGCATTCGTTTTCAGAACAGACCCGCCTCGGTCATATTCAAAACTTGTTTGAGAAGATATGCCCCTTCTCAATAATCCGTGGAGATTTCTCCTCGACCTAGCGTTGAACTGCTGGATCTGCAGAAGCCGCTTTACCGCAAGTAAAACATTTCGAAGGCCCAATCTCTTTTGGAATTTCTCAAATCAGCTCTGGTTGGCCACGAATTCACATACTTTATTGTGTGAGAATTACTTAATTTCCCTAATTGGGGGTCGTCGATATCCTCCTCTTCTTCATTACCGTCGTTGTCAGGCCCAGCAGTAGCCACAAAAGCATCATAAAGGCTCTTTGCCTTCGTTCGAATCAACATTTTCTGATATTACCACTTGTAAATTTGATTTCCGTATTTACAAACGTCGCGTGAGCGAGATCATTTCCTTTTCTTTCATCAAAAATCAAAGCTTCCACATATTTGCTTTAGCATTTTCTTTAAAGACCAATAATTTCTGTATCCATTCATAAATTTAAAAAAATGAAAAAAAAGAGATTTTCTCGCACTGCATCCTAAACTTTGATGAATTGCAACAGCCTTTGGCAGCATATCTCTTAAACTAACGGTTGTTGAGGCTCATCAGACCCTTTAAATAATTGAATTAAATAGTTGACTTTAAAAATGGGCCCTCATGTTTGTTTTGGAATCACAACGGGTAAAATAACCTCTTTGAACAGACTGAACTCTTTAAAGAAGTTATTTTGTGTTTATTTTGAGTCCAAAAATTAGAAAACTTCGGCATACGGACCGTGAAAAAATATTTCCTTTACGTGATCATTTTACTGTTTTAAGTTGCTATAGTACGCCTGTATTTCAAGCATACGTAGAATATGATTCTACTACTCTGAGGAAGTGGCGGATTTCGGCCGGCCTGACATCTTAAGTTTCTTGCCAGCCAGTAATGACATCAATATCATGTTGTGTTCTTGACGAAGGTGTTCTCATAATGCCTTATAGTTCAAACCAGATTGGCAGCATATGGGTTGGTGGTCGCGTTTCAATAGAAATTTGATTCTATTTCAACTTAAATTTACTTCTTAAAATTGAGGCGACTTGCAGTATCGCCCCATTAATTAAGTCTGGCTGCAACTTAATAGCTAGGAAAAG
Organism: Trididemnum clinides; assembly: GCA_963675345.1. Taxonomy (NCBI): domain Eukaryota; kingdom Metazoa; phylum Chordata; class Ascidiacea; order Aplousobranchia; family Didemnidae; genus Trididemnum; species Trididemnum clinides. Next base: position 17,404,970 of record OY776302.1, read on the forward strand.
ATTGGCTTCCACTAAGATACTTTAATCCACGCACTTCTCAATCAAGAACAGAACAAGTATATTCACAAACCACTTTATAACTTCGATTTTTTTCGCTAGTCAAAACACAGAACTAAAGCACTTTAATATATAAATATCAGAGACTAACCAAAACTAAAACCATCAAAATAATCGCTTGATTCCTGTAACAACAATCATCACAGAATAATACCTTTTAACTATACTCTACTCTGTCACTCTGAATTACTCTCTCTCTACATCGTAAAAATATCGGATAAGCTGACTAGACAAGGTGCCTTGCTTCAGCGATTTGCATACTTTTACAGCCTTTCTCCTTCTGCCTATCGTATTTACTCATTTATTCTTTCAGACCGTTGCAAAAAAAAAAGGTTTCAACACACAATCCCTCCTCAGTGACCAGTCTCCTTTGTACTTCCTCGTCATGCACGCTATGTTCTTTCTCGTCTTCGACGAAACGGAAACAACTTTTTTCATCTTACCAGAACTGGCAGATAAGAGAATCTTTAGTGTTGAGCCCATGATCACCCGATTCAGAGTACATCTCGTTTTCTTTTGTACTGCTAAAAACTCTTTACTCTTCTCGCTCTTTAATAACATTTTCTCTACTTACGACCTCAGGTCCAGGCCGTCGGAAGTAGGCAGCTTCTGAAGATTCATGGTTTTCTGCAATGTCCGACCTAAAGAAATTTGTGGGGTAATAGCAATAATCATAAGTTTGTAGGCTGGCCAAAATTAATTATACTTATGACAAATAGCAGACAGTCTTTTTTAACCATAATGCCAATTTCAAGTCCCGTTGCCCAATCTGCAGATGTCATAAGAGTGGAGACGCCATAAGAGCGTTTGTTAGCCAAAATTAAGCTTTAGTCCATTTTGATTACAACAACAGATAAGTAGCATTGTTTTATATTTTAACGGTCTCATTGTATTTGTTTAGCTATTTGTATTAGCTTTATAATCGTGCTTGTTCAGTAGTAAACAGTGACTCCTTTACTTTTCTTTGTGAGACCGAACACAAAAACATATAATACAAAAGCAAACAATTTTTACTGAGGGGCTAGCAAGTATGTTTTTGGGTAAAGTACCGAAATGGGACTGCTCACTGCTGAACAAGGCTATTATTAAATCTAAGTTCAGAGCCAGACTTTGGAAAAATTGGTAGATTAAAATGTGTTGACCAAAAACCGTAAAATTTTTGCGAAATACAGAGAATCAAAGCTCTCATGCATGATTGTCGCATCTGAATGATCAAGAGTAACTCACTGCTCAGCATCACAAATTTTCATTTATTGCGTCCCCTTGTCAGTCTAATGACCTCAAATGGAGAAGCTTTTCCCAATTAAAGAACCCCAGGATTAGAGAACAAACGCATTTCTCCCATTAAACAGCGTGCTTGTTGTCACATTGTTTATAATATTTTTTTATTATGCCTTTTGCAATTATGGTGCTGTGGAGTTTCAAATCGGCTTAAATAACCTTGCAGTGTTCTGAGGGTGAAAGAGAATATGAACTACTTAGATAATTTATTTACGTATCTTACAATACTATAAATCGTTGTTGATGCCTAACAAAAAAAGAATGGGATTGTTTATTTTCTCACTATTTTTTAGATTTTCTTTTTTGCTGCAGCCGTTTATGAAACGACCTCTTAGCTTTGAGATTGAGCCGGTACCCACGAAAAAGTTTGAAAAAATTGCTTTTAGCAGTTTAAATTACCAGCAAAAATGCGGGTAGTAAAATTATTGTCGCTATTGTTTTGTTTTACGTAACAAGAAACTAGTTTGGTCAACTTATTTCAAACACAAAAAATAAAAATCTAATAGACGAGTAATTTTAAAGTAAGATACAGCAACTAAAAATACTCCAATACACCACAAAAGCTCACAACTAACGACAAAATCCTTTTTGGAGTATCAAACAAAACTCTTCGTGGAAGTTGCATGACTAAACAAAGCATATTTTTGCTGAAATGCAGCTTTCAACTTTCTTTGCAAAACCACTGTATGCAATATTTACTAAGCAAAATAAAATTAATTTCTTCAACAGACATTCTTGAAAAACATCAAATACAAACAGCAAACACATCAGCTGTAGTGTTCGGTTAGCCCACGCTTCGAAAGAATAATTTTTGAACACGCGTCTAGTACAAAATTAACGTGGACGAGTATGTTCCAACGTAGAAAGGGAATGTTACAACGATAATGAACTGTTGCTTTCTTATCAAAGTTTATGTCAACGATATTGGTACATATAACGACGCTTTCAGCGTGCTTTGCGAACAATGAAATTGAATCTTTTAATTTTTTTCTGGCGACTCGCCTGATTGTGGGCCACAAAAAAAATCTTATAAAAATTGATCTCGCTTATTTGTAACTTCTCAAAACCATGCACTGCGAGGACGTATAACCTTCGTTAACCTTTGTGACCTAAAGCTTCGTAACCTCTCCTCTGTCTTAATTTTGTAATTTTGTCAGGTATTGGCATTTTTGGACAATTAAAAAACTTGTTTTTTCAAAGCACTTTCTCTCATAACAGGATCCCCTTGTGCTAGATTGAAAAGAATTCCACAGAATGCACGGCTTCAGGTTGAACAGGGAAGGCTTGAAGGATTTTTTTCCAGAAAACTTCTTAGTAACAAATGAATTTAATTGGCACATACGATTGGCATCCAATATACTAAAAGTACACTCAAGCACCAACTTGATGTGATTCTGCTCATCATTCTTTGTTTCCAAAACTAAATTCTAAAACGTTGAATACAACAAAACAAATATATACCTAGAGTCTTACAAAATAAAAATTATTTGTGCTTTTGTCAGTAACGTCAAACTTTGACGTAATGAGAAGCTACCTTACTATCGAACTAAATGCCAATCAATTGGCATTTTTCTTTTTTGCACTTGAGTTTTTGATGTTTGATAACTGCTATTTTTGTTGTTTTTCTTTAGAAACAACTTTTAAACTTTTGCAAAAACTTTAGAATTTGTGTGGGTGAAAAAATAATACTACAAGCAGTTTGAAATATTTGTAAAATCGTTCTGTTGCTCGTTGTGTTGGCCGCAGCAAGAAGTTCTTCTGGTCAACTTCTAAACAGGTAAGTATTAAAACCTCGAAGATGACAATTAGCCTCGTGATTTTTAAGTACACTACCAGCAATATTAAATTGGCAAACAGATCGCGAAATCGCTATGCTAGCATTAAATGTTTTCAAGCAGTTTACCAAAGCCCAAGTACGCATGGCTGAATTTTTATAATCGGGCTACGGTTTTCCGACTTAAAACGTAATCACAGTATGCCATAGTCAGCGCGCAAAATAAAAATTTTTACTAAAGTAAATGTTCTTGGGAAACATCGATTTTTAAGTTAGAACAGTTGTTTTGATTGTAGTCCAGGCTCAGCCAAATTTTAGAGAGTATAATTCATAATAACAGGTTGCAGGTATCACGCGGTGTTAATGTGATCGACAACGTTATTATAAAAAGAAGTGTGACTAGCCGTAGCCATCCTTCCTAAAGTTTATACTTTCAACACCAGTGTTATTATAATAGTAATATTACTATAATGACGTTGTCAGTTGACCAAGAGAACAACAAATCATAATTCCCAAACTTTTTTCTAATTTTGCGCTTAATAGAGGACGGCAGAAATAAATTTTATGGAAATTAATTTTGCTTTATGGTCTATTTACTAGTTTGATCAATGGATATTTTTTGTCATTGATTCTTCTACTACTGACTAAAGCTTTTACTAAAACCGAATGATAACCGTTACTATGCCAAACCCTAGCCCAGTATTCCCTATGTCACAAATTAAGCAGATCTGATAAAATTTTTGAAGAGGAAAATTTTTTGCCGCTAGGCTTTTGGTTGTCTGTAAGCAAAAAAGTTTTTGTTTTTTTAAGGCAAATGGCTAATCTGATCTACATTCAACAGATAATAGCATTCATTCGTTTTGTTTTTAAAGGAAAAAGGATGCAATCAGGACTGCAAAATTGATCTCTTTTCATTTGAGTTTAAGTGTGATCTCGAACTCCTAAAATTTTGGTACACGGAATAACAGTACAAGTTGGGCATATTGAGCTTTTCAAGATTAAGTTGGCAAAATCCTTGCGTTCAAGTAGGGAGAACTAAACCAGAGCGGACTATCAAACACCTAGTCGATCTTCAATACAAAAGCGCTTTACGATGGTTTTCCCAATGTCATTTGCAATGTAATCTGAGCGCTTACGTTTGTTCGTTTTACTAAAATTTGCTTGTGCTTATTCCTTGCCAGCATTTACCTATTCCCAAAAAAAATGAAAAAAATCCATTTTCCTCAGCTGCTTCGGTCAAAGTGGTTCCTATCAGTTTTGCCGCAAAAAAATTATGATAAAGAAATAACTTTATTTTTTTAGTGATGCAGTGGTATAGCAGAACCTCTCCAATAGAACAGACCCACCACAAAGAACAGCAGACGCACTTAAAAAAGATAGAGCATAAACATACCAATACCAGCAATTACATACACATTTTCCAAACAAAGTAATTGTTTTCGCCTGCGAACGCCAAAAAATTGATTTGCCTTATTATTAATTTTAAGCCATTTCCATTTTGCCAAGTTTTTTGCTCTTATTTAGCGCAATGCTGCTTCTGCTTTTATGTTGTTCTTAACGTTATTGTCTAGACCAGTGGTTCTTAACCTTTTCTGGCTATTGGCACACTGTAACCACGAAAAAAGTTTTGCGGCACCCGGTTGAACCTAAGAGCTTCCGATTCTAATAAAATCAATTTTAAGAGTGAAGTTTGCATCAAAACATTATATTGAAACAGTTTTGATTAATAACAGCTAAACAGAACACTAAAAATGTCATAAAAATGATTTAATTTATTTTAAAAGTCAGTGCGAAATTTGTGCTTGATTTTTAGCGCAAATTCTCTCAATGTTGGGGCGCACATTCGATAATACTACTCGCATTTCTTCCTCCACAGCAAGTAGCCTTTCTCTGTTTCTTGTTTTTAGGTTTGCTAAAACGGAAAATGCGGTTTCGCATAGGTACGTTGTGGAAAATTGAAGTAAAATAACCAATGCCTTTTCTCCAATGTTAGGGTATTCATTTTGAATTTTAATCCAAAATTCATCCAGAGGCATCACCCTGTGCAACAGCTTAATGTTGCCGTCGTTACGTATGTCAATAAGTTCTTCTTCTTCTTTCAGATTCAAAATACAATGGGTATCCAGGGGTAAAAATGGATTTGTTACCCATTTCTAGTTTTCAGTGGACACTGTTGGAAAATATTTCTCAATTTTGTCTTGCAAAGACTTGAGATGTTTAATAACCGATGAAACCATTTCTTTGTTATTCGTTTTCGAAAAATGAAGAAACATGTCAGAGTTTCCTTCCTGTATTCGTAATGACCACACTTTCAATTTTTCTTGTAGAGCTCTCTTTTTGTCTGCTGAAGATAAGAGGTTTTCATTCTTGCCTTGCATATTAGAATTTGTTTTATTTAAATGGTCAAAGATGTCTACCAAATATGCTAATTTGGACTTCCAGCTGTCATTGCAAAGCAAATTACAAAATTCTCCTTGTCTTTCAAGACTAAAAAAAGCTAACATCTCCCCTTTCAGCTCATATACTCGTGACAATGCTTTTCCATGTGAAAGCCATCTTGCCTCGGTGTGTAACAGAAGATTTTCATAATTTGCTTCCATTTCTTTGCAAAGCTTTGTAAATAATCGTGATTTAAGTGGCCTAGCTTTGATGTAGTTTACCATTTCTATAACTTCTTTCAACACTTGTTTTAAGTCCGAGTTCAATGTTTTTCCAATAAGCACTTCACGATGAAGAAAACAATGGGTTGTTATGATTTCACTATTAACTTTTTTTACAAGTGACACAAATCCTTTGATTGACCCATTTATAAATGGAGCTCCATCCGTACACAGTCCTACACATTCTTTCCATGTTAATTCATTTTCTTCCAAATACTTATTAAGAGTATCAAAAATATCTTGACCAGTCGTTCTTTCTTTAAGTTCTTTACAACAGAAAAATTGGTCAGATATCTTTCCATCACTGACAAACCGGATAAAAGCTATTAATTGAGCTTTCCCACTGATGTCAGTTGATTCGTCAACTTGCATCGTAAACATTTTGCTTTGCTTTACAGAAGAAATAACAGTATCTTGTATATCCGTTGACATGTCACAAATACGTCTGCGAATGGTATCATTTGACAAAGGAATCCGTCTTATTTTTTCCTCAGCTTCGGGCCCAAACATTGTTTTCACCATCGCACTGCAAGCAGGAAAAATTACTTTTTCTGCTTCCGTGTGAGGCTTTGAATTTTTAGCTATTATTTGTGCTACCAAATAGCTGGCATGTTGACTTTTCGTAGAAACTTGAAAAGTTTTGATAAATGTCACACTTTGTTGCTTTCGTTCTGCCAAAAGTCTTTTGAAATAGCTTGCCGGTTTGTCAGAAAGATTTCCGTCCTTTTTTAAAAAGTGTCTACTCAATTTACTTGGCATCATAGTCTCATTTGACAATTTCGTATGACACATAAGACATTCTGGTACGGGTTGTTCTTCGTCGCCGCACCAAGTAAAGCCAAAATTCAAATAACTATTGCAATATAGCCGGTGTTTCTTCTTTTTTTCTAATGTACCGGTACCCTTACAAGTACTTTCTGTTTCAACAAATGAAACTGAAACCTTACCAGTACTTTCACTTTCAGCAACTGCAAATGCGCTTTGATCAGTGCTTAACCCTATATTGACATTTGAGACAAATATGTAACGTTTCAAAGTAACGCGCTACTGCTGAAAAACACGACGTTTTTTGTCTGGGCGACGATTTGCTCACATCGGTTACGTTCGAGGAATGTACTTTTATGCTGAAAACACTTAAACTTGAAAAGGCGGGAAACCAGGACACACTACTGTTTTTAGGTTAGCGTAGTTTGCATATGCTGGTAGATGATGTAGTATAGGCAGGTTTTTCTGAGGTTTTTGCGCAGATATCTGACTTGATAAATTTTTTGTGTAATGACTATAGGGAAACTGATGACGCAACAGTTGAAGCATAGCATAGATATTCTTTTTCTGGGTAACACATTACTTAGTGTAAATGTAACAGATCTGTTGATCTCGTCCATAGTGCAATAATATTTTGTTTTAGTTAAAAAATAAATCGGTATTATTTTGCATAATTTGGTTTGGGTTTGTGGAAATATTGATTAGTAATAAGCTTGTAAGCATGGATGTCAAAAACTTTTATGGTAAGAAAAATTAGGCTGCAATTGCTGGGGGTGAAAATGGAGAAAGTGATGATGACTTTTTACAAGATAGTGATTCGGATAAAGATTATGAGCTTGATCAATTTCCCCCTTGTGATTCATCTGGTGATGACAGCAGTGATTCTGGTAAGTTTTTGTACTCTTATTTTGAAAAAGGTGATCAAAATGAGCTTACTTTGCTCTTTATCTCTACAAAAATTCTACAGCATTACTTAGTAACTGTTTTTTTGTATTTCAGATGAAAGTCTTTCAAAAATTGGTACGGCTACTGCACAAAGCCAAAGAAAACGAACAAAGTATTCTTGGAAGTCAATTGACAGCAATGAATTTCCTCGAACGGCTCCTCAATGGCAGGGTATTTTTCCTAAAACTCAATCTGTTTTGCCACCTGTAGAATACTTCAGAAAGTTCTTTGATGATTCCATAACAGCTCACATTGTATACCAGTCAAATTTGTATGCTGTTCAAATAGACCCTACAAATCCGCTGATGCTCACACCTTTGGAATTTGCTCAATTTCTCGGGGTTGTTGTAAACATGTCAATTATTTCTTTGCCTCGGTCAAGGCTCTACTGGTCTAGACAGCTTGGTGTTGCTCATATTAGCAATGTCATGAGTCGAGAGAGGTTTGAGCAAATAAAAAAATTTATCCATTTCAATGACAATGCGCTCATGGTTCCTCCAGGAGATGATAATTTTGACAGATTGTTCAAAGTTAGGCCGCTTTTGAATCATTTACAACTCAAATTTAACAACATACCGATGGACCAAATGATGTGTGTGGATAAACAGATGGTTCCATTCAAAGGATCATCATCCTTGAAGCAATATGTACCAAGCAAGCCACACAAATATGGTTATAAATTTTTTGTTTTGTGTGATGCCAAAGGAATAATTTATAATTTTGAAATCTACTCTGGAAAAATAAACCCTTGTGAAAATTACCCAGATTTGGGGGCAAGTTCTAACATTGTGCTGAAGTTGTGTAAGGTCATTCCTTCCAACTTAAACCACTTGTTGTACTTTGATAATTGGTTTACTTCTTATCCATTACTTCATGAATTGTCACAGCGTGGTATATACTGTTTGGGAACAGTTCGATCAAACCGGTTGCCAGGTTGTAATTTGTTGCCAGATAAGCAGTTGAGAGGCCAAGGAAGAGGTGCCCATGAAGAAAAAGAATGTGTTGATGGCAATACTGCCATTAGGGTAATTAAGTGGTTTGACTCCAAGTCAGTCACGTTTCTAACCAGTTTTGAATCGGCAGGTCCTACTAGTACTGTGAAAAGATGGGACAAAGCATCGAAAAGCAAAATTGATGTGCCATGTCCAAGAGCCGTGCATACATACAACACGTTTATGGGAGGAGTCGATCTATTGGATTCTCTTATTGGCTTGTACAGGATAAAACTGAGATCCAAAAAATACTACCACAGAATTTTTTTTCATCTCATTGATTTGACTGTTGTGACTGCCTGGCTGCTTTATAGAAGAGACTGCGATGGGTTTGGAATACCAAAACAGAAGCAAAAGTCTTTGTTAGAGTTTAGATGCTGCATTGCTGAAGCTAAGTCTTTTCCAAAAAACGAGGAAGGCCATCTACTGCCGTTGAAGTTGTGCACCAAGAAAAGAAAGCAAGAGGGCACAATACAAAGCCAATTCCACAAGCATCAGTCAGACATGACAACGTAGATCATTTTCCAGCGTACAAAGAAAAAAGGGGTCGATGCAAGCTTCCAGGCTGTAAAAGCAGCCCTCATATTTTCTGCATGAAATGTGAAAGTTATCTCTGCCTGGATAAGCAAAAGAACTGTTTTTTGAAGACAGTTCTGCCTCAAACTTTTCACTGTTGTTGAGTATTGTCAAGCACGTTGTGTGGTTGGTGTTAAATTTGACATATAATATAATGTTGGCACTTGCACTAGAGATGCCAACATAGGTGAATCATGCTGTATTTATAAACATGTAAAATAAAAACGAAGCAATTGCTGTAAATTACTAAAAATAAACCAAACTTCAGAAAAAAATGAAGTGATGAATTTTGAAGCTAATGGACGGCTGTTACAAATTTGTAACGTTTGAGAAAAACCGGAAGTGAAAAATTTTATCACCGGAAAACGTCCTATTCTAATTTGTAATACCACGTCATGCATAAACAACACCGAAAAAAATTTTTATTCACATAAAAAAAAATTCCGTCCATAGAGGGTTAACTTTCTTTTCCTTGTGATAAATTTCTCCATTGTATTAATGCAAAAAAACCTTAAATACTGCGTTTTGTTTCTTTCTCTATCAAACTATTCATTTTCTTCTCAGTCAGCAAATTAATCTTTCTTGAATGAACTTATCTGATACAAGCGGGAGTATGAATGAGATAGTATGAAACGTCATAATGAGGCTTCATTGTTGTTCAAATTTGAAAAGAACAGTATAATTTTGAACAATAACTGATTGAACTGAAAAGTTGGTATGGCGTCATCGTCAATGTAAAGCAATTATTCAAAGCAATTTCAAATTTTCACCTAAGCATGAACTTGAAGGTCACTTTTCTATCAAAATGAATTGAAGTTTATACCTTAAAATAACATCACAGCATTCAACCTTTTTCCTAGACAAATAAATAATGTGCAATAGCTCGCGGCACCCCATCGAATTGCAAATAGTACCCTAGGGTGCCGCGGCACCCCGGTTGAGAACCACTGGTCTACACGGTAATTGAAATAATCTTTTCGAACGATTGTTCCAAAAATAAATGTTTTTATAAAGCTTATCTTAAATTAGTACTTTTTAATCTTTTTGACGTTTAGGAACCCCATATCAATAATTTTGCAAATGTCGTGGAACCCTACTTAAGAAAAATAAATTATAATTGAGAAAATCCAACAAAAACATGTATAACATGTGTAATTTGCTTTTACAAAAACTTGATTTATGCACATATGCTTGGCTTCACAGTTTATGCACATAAGCAAAAATGATCTTAGTCTGAATATTTAAATCATTACTTAAGGAACTCCTGAAAGCTAACTAAACCCCTGTTGAAGATGCTCTGTCTTAGGTCAATGATTAGGAAATTACATTTTCTTTTTATTGTCCACTCGTTGTCAACGGAGGAGATAATGGAAATGATTGTCAGTCCCGTAGCACTCCAACTTCGGGTCCCCCCACAAAGTAAGCGCAAGAGCCCCTGCGCACAGGTCATATCACTTTAGAGGTGTAAAACTGAAAAGCTGCATTAAGAAAATACACCACAATTTGTACATAAGTAAACAGGCTAATGTCAGAATAAAGCATGCCGATACCGAAGGTGCAAGTCATAAAAAATTCGGCACCGATGCCACAGTTCAGTAGGACATTTATGCAGACACTGCGAAACGAAAGCAATGACACTGAAAAACATGAAAAAGTTATAAAAACACAGTATCATTTAAATAGTCTGGAGCGAACCTTTTTGTTCGCAAATGCTGTTATGACATTGTCATAATCAAGAGATCGGGCGCAGTCATTTTCGATTGACAACATGGCTCATGAAGATAGTCTACTGTCTGTCATAGACGTTCTATTAAAAGTTTTGATCAGTTTCAATTTGCTGAAGCTTCTTTCAGCGCTGGCAACAGTCACGGGGCAAGTTAGTAAGATTCGAAGTGCGATGTACACATTCGGATACAATTCAAATAAATGAGTCTTTAGAAGATAGTTCAGAATATCTTGAGCCGTATTGAGATTGCGTTTTTTTTGTAAAAATAAAACAAACTGCTGTAGCTCAGTGCTCATTTCATCAGAATCAATGTCACCGAACTTTTTTTGGAACTCTTTATAGCAAGTAAGAAGAGCATTTTCTTGTTGCACAAGCAAAAGTTTGTCTCGTGTGTACAAAAACGAAAAGGCGGAAGAAACCTCACGCAACAAATTAAAGCGCTCCTTTATTGACATAATAGCCTGGTCTACTAATGGATAGAAAAAGTTGCTTTTAAATTTCAGTTCAGGAGTAGCTCGTTGTTCCTCTTCACCTTGGTAATCAAACAATCTTCTTTTCTTTCCACTTCTTGACGGAGGAAAAGAAGGATCAATATCCAATTCCTGTGCTATTTCAACAGCAGATGTTGCGGCACTGTCATAACCCGTTGTGCGATAGTTTTGCAAAAACTTTTCAGTTGCCTGGATTTCCGTTTCCATTGTATGAAGGGAGACTCCATACGATTGAAGAATCTTGCTTGCTTTATTGACTTGGAATAGGATATCATACCAAATAAACACCGACAAAAGAAAACTCCATTTTGATAAATGAGCTATCAACGATTTTGTTTCTGAGGCAGCTCTTCGATCTATTCTTTCTATGGAAATGGCTTCCAAGTCTTTCAGTGCCAGCAACACCTCTTTTAAATTGTATCGAAGAGGTTTGATGCATTTAATTCTGTTTTCCCAACGAGTATCAGATTGTGACTTTATGGACAGCTCCACATGTTTCTTCAAAATTTCCCAACGCTGAGCAGAGGAAGAAAACAGCACATACAACCTTGTAAGTACTCCAAAAAATGTCAATGCTTCCGTCGATGAATTAGCACTGTCAACAACAACTAAGTTAAGGGTATGGTTTGCACAGGGCACGTAAACAGCTTTGGGATTGATGTCTAGCATTCTTGCTTGGACCCCAGAATGTTTTCCTTTCATGTTAGCACCATTATCATATGACTGACCTCGACAATCAGACAATTCGAGTTGCAGTTCGGTCGCTTTTTCTAAGAAAGCGTCCAACAAGCCTTTCCCAGTACTGTCACTTATTCTCAAGTAGCCAAAAAATGTTTCTTTAACAACAGCAGCTTCTTCATTACATAGTACATAACGGAGAATGACAGACATTTGTTCATGATGTGACATATGTGGAGTGCAGTCCAAAATTATAGAAAAATATTTTGCCAATTTCAATTGCTGTAAATTTTCTTTTTCAACTTCTGTCGCTAGCAATTCAATTAGTTCATTTTGTATGGTAGGACTCAAATAGTGATCTTTAGTGTTTTTATTCTTGATTCTGTCTTGAAGCTCTTTTAGGACCGGATCTCTTCTTGCCAAAAGCTCAAATATACCCAGAAAATTTCCATTGTGAGGAGATCCTAAGACTTCTTCAGATCCTCTAAAAGCAAGATTCCTTTCCGATAGAAACAAGGCAATGTCGATAAGTCTCTCTAAAACATTTCTCCAAAAACGTCTTTCATTGAAAAAAATATTCATCTCGCGTTTATCGATAGTGGATGAATTTCTTATCCCTTCAGCTAGCAACATCCATTGACTGCAGCATTCTTGGTGGGAAATGCCGTTTTCATGGTCTTTCAGTTTTTTCGAAAAATCCTCCCATGTATTTATACCACTACAAAAGGGGCTTAGTGTTTTTCCAAATAGCTTACAACAAAAGCAGAAAACTTGATCTGATTCCCCAGAATAAACTAGCCACGACCGTGAAACACTTTCACCATTAGGTAACACACGTTTATAATGGTTGGAGGAAAAACGTCGCCTTGGAGTTGTGTTATTATATGAAAAATTCATTATTAGTTGATGTGGTCCACGCTTTACTATATCACATCGTTGAGCATCAGAAATACTTTCAGGCCATTTACATGGGTCATCAGGGATAGGGGTAAATTGAGATTCAGTTATTTTTGATATTGAAGGTTGCGTATTGGCAGGTAAATCACAACTTACATTTTCTGGAAATTCACAATCACTTTGATGCTGATCGTCATAGTCTTCTTTTTCTTGTACACTATAGTTTTCTTCATCCCTCTCGGTACTAGTGCCAGGTCTACTCTGCTCAGTAATCTTGAAAAAATCTGTCATCTTGGGCAATTTCGCTACAGCATCTCGAGCAGTGGCTGCTTCTTTTCTCTTTTGAGCACCACTTTTTGAACGTTTCATTCTATACAATGTCAATAAAATACTTTATCTGCACTCTGCAGTGTATATATATTGTCCCGGTATTTATAACCAAACAGAATTCCAGACCATTCTATGATTGTTGCGTAACAACGGCATTGTTACGTCAATCGAATATTCAAGATTCTACCAGAAAATCAATCGAAATATTCTAGATTCTGCGAGATAAAATGACGTTGCATTCACTTATGATGTCACAAGCCAATTTCTTCCTACAGTTTAAATCGGTTGTAAACAAGTCTGCTGAACTGAAAATAGTCACGTAGCCAAAAAGCAATTTCAGACTAACTTGGGCCCCCAAAGTTGGCCTGGGCCCCCCCCCCCAATTGGGGGGTTTGGGGGGCGGCTGCTACGTCTCTGACGATTGTATACTGTATACTGCAGAGTAATTCTTTTTAATTATCAAAATTAGAACGCAATTTTAGTTTATTGGCGGGCGATTCGAAAAAATATAGTAAAATATAAAATCAAATCCTAAAACAAAAATTTTGGGGCTAATTCATTTGATGTAGTGTTGCTTTTACAGTTGATAATATGAGTAAAACAACATAAATAAGTAATGTATCAAAGTTTCCGTACTAATGTATGTTTCGGCCTTACCGCAATTGCCTTTCAAAGAATGCGTGCTTCAAGAAAGTGCTTATTGTGTTTTTGTCCGATAATGGGGTACCGCTTGCAACTACAATGTTGCTGCATAGTTTATACTTCTGTTAGCCTGTCCTTTGATAGCATAAAAGACAACAGTTTTTAATTTACTTTTAACTAGATCAGCTGCCAGCCTTTAACCATGCTGTCCGTAAATGAATCCCAGGAAAACGAATTTCGGAAGACTTTTTGGAAAATAGTTAACAAAGATAAATTCCCCTCACCAAAATATAATGCGTTTAAAAAGGCTAACAATGTTTGGGAGCACGTTGTCTCCAAATACAGTAAATCACCCATACTGTACCTCAATGAAAGGTAGATGAAGATTCTGCGAATGGAAGTTCTCTTCGTAGAGTTCAACGATTACCTTCTAGGTTTTATTCTTCAGACTACGGACTTATGCTCGAGAAGCCAGAACTATCAGCCTACTCTTTAAGAACACTAACTACTTTAGTACATATACTTTTGCAAAACACCAATATAATTATCAATCATTGCAATTGCTTTTATCCAAGCAGCAAATAGCTCCCCTCTCTTCTGCGAGGCTTAGTCTTTTCTTCTAGTTCTTCACTTTTCCATTTGTCTCTTTTTGTCTTTCTCTTCTACGCCTACTTCTCTGGCTCAAATACCCTCCATGTGTTTGGTCTGGACTCCTATATCTGGATTGCGTGATATTAACTTGGAAATTTCCGCTGCTACAGAACATTTGGGGATTGCTATTCTTATTAAAAAATGGGGCGTAAATATGGAAACACATGAAAATCAATAATATAATTTAACAAAAAATGTATTTAACAATTAACAGATATGTGCGATCACACAAAGGTCAATACAAAGCAAAATAAAGATTTTACTCGAAATGGCCCCTTCGCAATTCATTACCGCTTGCAGATTACTGCAAACTTTCTCTGCGGAGGCACGTAGCTGTTCCTGTACACACAGTGTGTTCTGTTTTTCTCAATAGTAGTTCCTAACTAGATAATAGGGCTTATTGAATAACCATTGCGATACTTAATCACATCACCATTTGTTTTTGTGGGAAACTTTAGCCAGTTTGAAAATGTCATGCAAGAGAGAAGCTACACTCGCATTACATCGTGCCGGAAAGTCGTTTCCGCTATCGCAAAGACACTTTTAACAGCAAGATTGACTGCCTGGAAAACATTGTAACGTTTCAAAGAGAGGGGTGATTCATCTTATCGTCCGAGATGCGGTAGACCACAATCCCAACGGTCTAAATCAATGATTAAATGCAACCAAGAGAAGATAAGAAGAAACCCTAGAAGATCTATAAGGTTGCTGGCGAAGAGCCCTAACATGAGTCCTAGAACCTTGAGATGACTTGTCCACAAAGACCTGAAAATGTTCTTTTTCACTCTCCAAAAGAGACAGATATTGTCCTCTTTAACTCTCCAAAAGAGACAAATCGTTTACTCTCCAAAGCTTGTGGAAAAATTCATTGCATTGTTGACGATTTAAAACGGTCTTGATTGCGAGCGCGGCAAGAAATTTTACAGAAACAGCTGCGTGGCTCCGCAAAGGGAGTTTGCAGGAGACTGCAAGCGGTAATCATTTGCGAAGGGGGCCATTTCGAGTAAAATTTCTGTTTTGTTTTGTATTGACCGTCATGTAATCGCACATATCTGTAAATTGTTAAATATATTTTTCGTTAAATTATAATATTGATTTTCATGTGTTTCCATATTTACGCCCCACCATATTACATTGGACTACATGTTTGTGACGCATTAATGAGGCTACATTTACTCTTAATATAATTAAATTAGAGTTAACTTCTCTCATAATTGCCAAATTTTTTTTTTTAGAATTATTTGTGCCATTGTGCGGATTTTTGTAAATTTTAAGTTGGCAACTTTGACTTTTATTTAGTGCTGTTAGTAATGTGGTTAGCCTTGGTTGGCAACAGACTGTTATTAACTTAGTTACTCGAAATAAGCTTGTTGTGGTATATTTTCTGCAATAAAAATTATTTTATGATTTCAGTTTGCTATTGCTTGGATAAGTTGTAAGTTTTGAAATCAATTGCGCATTGCAATTGGACATTTTTACCTATGTTATTAAAAATTAGTTTTGACATTACTCTTGTTACCACAAAAGTGGGCAATACTTTCTGCTAAAGTGTCCTGCAGTTTGTGTTCATTGTTTATGCCTTTGTGACTATTCCCAAATTTGATCCAAATCTTTTTGAATACCATTTGAATAAAAAAACGTGCACATTTGTTTTTGTGTCTTTAATCCCTTTGTATTGACAAAACTATCATGCGTGGGTTATTTTATCTCATAAGCAAACAATTGCCGTCAAAATAGAAAAAAATATCTTCAGACAAGCCAAAAAATTATAGGGGCAAATTAGATATAAAAATTCCTCAGAGACGAAAATTTTCCAAAAACAGCTGCAAGCATTTCTTGTAGCCCAACATCTAGTCAAAAATTTTTAAAATAGTGCTCTAGAACAGGGGTCTCCAAACTTTTTTCATGGAGGACCACATTGCTGATATTTTAAAGACCCGAGGGCCAAAGTTAACTCAAATTTGGAAGGAAGTAACGATCAGAAACGTCAGAGATCATGTTATGTTGCCCGAAAAGTAGGTGATCTCAAAAATATAAAAAATCGTTACCCTCTCGCAATTGTACTTTTTGCCATCAAATTAATTGAATCGAAGTAGCTCTGTCAACGAAACACTGCACTACACTAGTTTTGCAATTGCAAAAAGAGATCCGCTGGCTGTAGTTTGGCGACCCCTGCTCCAGAAGAATGACCAAACGCAAATAATGTTGGAGCTACGATCGATTAGAGAAAGTTAAAGGAATGAGCAGTTTTGTCCGCTAGGTTGCTTTGTCCTGCTTACTCTACAAAAACTGATCAAATAACAAACATTTAGACGTTTCTTAAAATTTTGTTTCCGTCCTATTTATAATTTCACGTTTGATAATGTTGTTTACCAAAAGTTAAAATGTGTTTATATTTTTACTCTATTAATTGATTAGTAAACTTCAAATTAATCAATTTTTTTCAAGTTATCTTCAAAAATTAATAAGTTTAATCTCGCAAGTGTCAGTTCAGCAAAATAATCAAATTCTTTTGAGTTTGAGTTTGCAGGGATAGCGGCAACTGCTTGATGCTATTTCGCAGAAAGCTTTTTATAAAATCGCTAAAACCTTTATCAACATTTTTGGCATAAAGATAGTGCAATTAGAGGCTGCAGTGTTTTTACAAGTTATTTGTTATTTATAGTTATGGTGGTTCTGATTTGACTTTGGTTTCTGGATCAAGTGGAGTGGATGTTGTTGATGCTTGTATTCAGAAAATCAATTCTATTCCAGGGATAGGAATCCTGCTGAGCAACGATTTTGGTTTCTTGAAAAGACTAGCTCTATTTGAAAGCAACTTTGGTGAAGCAACTGTAAATATGAACGGAGGAATTTGGCAGGTAACAAATAAGAAAATTTGAAAAACGCGTGCCTCATTATGTCACGCCAATACGCAAGAGCCACATGGCTAAAATGCTTGAGGGCAAACAAGAAAATCAGTAGCCAGCAGGAGCAGGGAGGTTTATGCAAATCTCATACATGTCCTGATTGTTGCCGTTGTTTTATAAATATCAAAGTAAACTTTACATAAAATGTTTGTCCTATAAGCTTAACCTGGTAGCACAAGTTGACCACTAGTCTGCTTTGAACAGTCGTTATTTGAATTCAGAAAATGAACTGTATAGATATGTTTTTTTAAGCTTTATCAACCGATTGAAGTAAGCTTTATTATTTTCGTTTCCAAAATTCTAATTTTTACAGATTTCTGATGCAATCACTAACGTTCTCACTATCAGCAACAACTCTACTTTTGTTACCGACTTGAAAAATGTACTTTTTAATGTTTTGCCTTCAAATACTTTTGATTTTGGGAATTCTGATTTCAGGTGATGTTGAACAGTTGGTGTTCTTTTTTAAAAAATTTCTATTATTAGTTATTCTGTTTTTGATATGTTTTTGAAGTATCGACATAATTTCTGTTTAGAACCCCACTGCTACGTGCGAAGCAAGATTTGATCTAAAACCATTCTTTTTAAAGCATCCGCTTAGGCAACGCAAACCAATTCAATTTCTGCATAGCAAGTTTAAAGCCACAAAAAGCTGCTTTAACGTATGATCTAACATATAAAGGCTCGCATTCTGCTAACAAAAGAATGAATAGAAATATGTAACAATTATAGTAAAGATTTGTGGGTTCTGAGATCAATGCCCGCCTGGGCTTTTCTTTGGTGTGCTCTTGGCAAAGGCTCTCCATGACCCTCTGCTGGGTTGCACTGGGCGTAACTCCGGAGCGAGTCTGAACTCAAAATGTTCTGTGCATAGCTGTACCTTGTTTTTTTATAAGCTTTGAAGTTCTTGAAATTTTAGTGTTCCATTGAAGTCAGCACTGGCTGCAAGAATATACATTGAAATCAGACTTCAAAGTCAAACTATTCCTGGTACTATTGATGAACAAGCTAACTGGTGGAGAGATAATTACAACACCAATGGAGTTGTTGCCAATTTTATTGCAAGAGTGTCAAATTACGAAAATATCAACAGTAAGCAATAACGACATCGTTACTTTGAAGATATCTACTCTGGATGACAGTATTTACAAAAATTAAGAGAAGACAAATCACAAAAAAGATTAGTTGAAGAATAACACGTAACAAATACTTTCTAAACTTTAACTCAGATTTTTTGTAAATAGTGTCAATTCCAAAAAGGCTTCTTACGCTTTTGCTTTTTCAATACGTTATCCTATATTTCAACTTGACTTCAGAATAGAAAAACATCAGTAATCCATAATTTTGGTGAACTTTATCTTTTTATATAAATGTCACCCTTTAAGAAAAATCTTACAAACTAACTCTTTTTCACAACATCTTTCTCCATAAAATTTAATTCTTGATAAAAAGAATTTCAACAACCAACGTCTTTTGTCTGGCTAATAGGCCACTTATTCCATTTTTATCAAAATTGTCAACGCTAAAAAGCGCTTCATGTTTCATATTTTTTATGTTAGATTTTTCTGAACAACTCACTCAGGGTAATAAATACTGATATAGATATTTATAGTTTTGAAGTATAATGTCGAGCAAAAATTTATCATAAATAATGTTCAAACTTTATTCAAAGTCACTTTTAGAGAACTATCTTCCGCCACATGCCTTTTATGATTAATGAAAATGAGTCGTATTGCGGGCTCAGAAGCTTAGGGATCCATTATTTGAGGCAGCTACTACCTTAACATAAAGTGCTGCTCCAAAGCCTTATCCATTAATGTTTCAATATGAAGTTATGTTCCAGCGAAGTTGAAGGAAGCGCGCGTTTTGACTACGCCACTGATTATGGAACTCAATTTTATGCTACTTCCAAGAAGAATAAAAGAGCATGTGTGTAATTAAAGCTTGCCTCGAAACTGCAGCCAGAATTTTACGGATGCTATCTAACAGTAGTTTGGATTCGCATAAAAAAGACTTTATCGAGATAACATCGGTAATAAGATACAAATCTAGGTTTTGCAAGACCTTATGATCACACGGCTAGCATCTCTTGCTAATGCTTGATAATCTGATTTTTTTTTTGTCGAGTAGGGGTATAGCCTACTGTAGTTGACAACTTCGAGAAGACCTTGTTGAAGATTATTCAAAGACAAAAAGTTGAGATTAAAATTTAACCCTACAGAATGTACTGAATGTGAGCCGCATTTGTCTAATAACTTGAAAAACTCTATCGAATGGCAAAAATTATTTTTCAATTTTAAAATATTTACACAGCCAAAGATGTTCGTGTTTTTTTGTTGGGCTGTAATACTAAGGCTATTTACCAAGTTTATCACAAGAAATGACTATTGGGCAGGATACTCGTCAATGGCAGTCCGACTACCAAACTATATTTGCAAATGAGTCATGATAGCTTTTGGTTTTCGGCGTGCGGTCTAGATGCGCAGCTTCAGCCTGCGCCATGGATAAAAGAGGGGCAATCATAATTATCACCTTGCTAAGTTAAGGGTTGACATTGAAGCAAATCACATTTGCTTATGCAGTGGGTGAGCATAGTCGAAAATTTCTTGCTGAGGTATTGCTATACAATTTAAAAATAGAGACTCAAGAACATCTGCTGTCGTCTAAAATTATGCGTATCACGTTTTTTTACGTTTTTGATACCAAGGGTGCAATGCGTCCACGCTGGATCTTTGGTTTCTAATTGATGGATCTGCAAGCATTACAAGGACAAACTTTCAACAATACTTAGATTCTGTTGTCCAGACTTCGGCACAGTTGCAAATAAGTCCGGATAACGTTCGAACAGGTTTGATGATTTACTCTGGCGCAACCACTGTTAGAAGTTATCTCAGCCAGCATCAAAGCAACAGCTTATTTTCTTCAGTGGTTTCTTCGACGCCTTATCCTGGAGGTTGGTGAAAACTTGGTTTCTGCTCACGCGCAAGTTTGTAAAATGATGTGACGTTTGTTTATTACAACTCAAAGATAAGTGTTTTGAGTGCCCTGCAAATCAAGCAATCTACGAAAACGCGTCAACATATTTGCACGTGAAACTAACAGTCTACATAAAAATGTGCTCACAAAAAAGCAACTTTTTGAAAAGCAGGCAAAAATCTAATCACTATATGTGCTTCTGTGTAATATGGAGAAGCGTATTTAGCGGCAGGTAACTAACGGGCGTCCAAAAACTTTCAAAGTTAAACGAAACAATTTAAAAAAAAAAAAAAGTTTTCATCTCTTTTCCTGCAAAAATAGATAATCATTTCCGACAAAAGCTTTCCTGGCACTTTCAATATTCTTGCTGTATTCTTTATTTTTTAGGCGGAACCAACACGGGAGCAGCAATTGACAGAATTGCTCAGGAAGGATTTGATGTCAGTAACGGAGCAAGGCCAGAAAATGAAGGGGTTCCCCGGATTTTAATTGTTCTTACAGACGGACAAAGTGGGGACAGTGTCACAACTCCAGCACTAAACGTAAAAAATAGATAATTATAATATAACTGGTTCTGTTATTAAACATGTTGTTGGTAAGTCTACGAAATATTTTTAGATTCAAAGTGATGGAGTGACCGTTTTTGGAGTTGGAGTTGGTAGTGGATACGATAGAGCGGAAATTAATGAAATTGCAAGTGATCCTGACGCCGCTTACGCTTATGAAATCTCCCAGTTTAGTGCACTTGCAACTGTACTCCGAGACCGCGTGTCAGAACAAGCTTGTACCGCTGCTGCTCAAATACCTGTAAGACCATTTGCATGTTTTCCACATTGATAGTTATGCTCTTTCCTGTTTGATGCTACGTTAACTTTTTATTTAATAATAGCTGGCGTCGCCTGACCGGTTAATTCGTCAGTTATGTCAGAACAAAAAATATTGATTCATGCGGTTACTCTGGCTACACTTTGAGAACGTTTACTAGAGCAGTAACAAAAAGATGTTATAAATGATAGAAATAAATCCATATTCTCAATTCCGATATTTCCACCAGTAAATTAAACTGATCTAACTCACAAACAGCTTATCGTTTTGCGAACTTTTAACCATTTCTTCCATTAAGTCCGCGGAAAATGCTATGGACACCATAATGATATTATTTTTACAATTAGAGTAATATTTTATTAAATGGTGAAATTCCTTTACAGCATGGTGCGTTTCTTTTAGTAATTGTGTGTGTGAAATGAAGTCCTTGGCTGAGCCTACGTTCCTTGATTCCAATATACGGAGAGATGTAGTTTTGGGTTCCCTCAATTGTCTTTCTTTCAATTTAGGCATGCCTATTCAGCCATTTCCAAAAAAAAACTACTTTCCCTTGCAGCAAAACGCTTAATGAAGATCTACTGTTTACATTTGATTTTCCGTCAAAATTTGGATTTTACTAGATGTCCCTAATTCTACCTTTTCTAATTATCAATCAAGACTGGTGTTTTACTCAAAAGCAATTTGTCTTCCCGAAAATTGCATATTTCTAACATTAGAACAAATCTCGCAAGACCAGATCTTGTTTTCGATTTCTAATTTTTGCATGCTAGCCAATTCAAGATGTTCTTTTGCTTTAGTGATCAAATGTCAGGGTGATACACCAATGTACGCCCAAGAAGCAGTGGATCTAGAAAAAATTTGGAGACACGCTACTTTAAATATTTAAACTAATCCATAAGCAGAACAAATATTTTTCAGCTTTAATAGACAGGGTAATGTAACGTTTCCTTTTTTATCGGAATCAGAGAGAATATTTGAAAGCTAGTGCTACCATTCTACTACAGTGCTATATCGCCTAATATAATTTATGTTTGAAATAAGCCTTTTTGTTCAGGATTTATTTTGTCAGGTTCTTAACCTTCTTTAAGAAAATGCAATAATTAGACTAGTAGCCTATAATTTCAAATAGTCTTGGTGGTTGTACCTAAATAATTTTCCGAACAGTACCAACAAAAACAAGAGAAAAAATACGCAAGGAATACAATTCGGTGAGAGGTGCGAAAGACCATAAGTGCAACTTCTTCTTCTTCTTCGAGTCCGTTTTGAGCTAGATGAAGTTGCACCAAGCCGTTGTGATTTTTTTGGCATTGCTGTTACATTGTAATAAGTCATCCATAATGCAGGTTGTTCCAGTTTTTTCGCAAGTTAAGAAATGGTTGATGCTTTGATTTTCTTTTCCACACCGGCAGGTGATATCAGTGCCGGGGGTAAGTAGCCCCACTTCTGTAGAAGAGATTTGGTCTTGCCTACACCTGATCTTAAACGGTTGAAGTAACGCCATTTGTTCCATTGTAACTTGTATCCTTGGGGGAGAGATTCTTAAACTGGGAATGGAGCTAATGTTGATTTGGAATATTGTCCGTGTAGTTCTGCCATAGGTTCTGTGTTTTGAGTTGGTACGTGGTGTGCTTGTCGAGAGGAGGAACAGTTCTTAAAAAACTCATAAGTGCAGCTGAAAAGCTACAAGATTGCTGTGCATGCATCTCTTTAAAACAACACAGTGATTAAGTACAAAAGCTAATAACACTAAAAATGAACAGCGGAAAACCGATTCTAAAGCATAGTACAATATTACAGACGTCTTAAGACTTATTTACACCTCGGTCGAGCAAATCAAAGCCAAGCCCACCCAAGCGCCTCTCACTATGACTCAGTCACGTTGCATTCCTTACGTCATAATAAAAAAAAAGGAATTCCGGCTTTACTCCGCTCGGCCAACATGTACAGAGGGAATTCATTAAGCAAGCGCACACAAAGAAACAAAAACAAAAACCATAGCAAAGGCGTAGGCAGAACATTAACACCATGTGCAAATAGTTCTTACAAGTAAACAAAAACAGAGTTTGAGAAAAAATATTATTTACTAAATGGGAAACAATTTAAACGGTAGAGCTAAGAAAATAGAAAGATACTTGCAGCAAAAATCATATTTTTCCCTTCAGCAAACTGTCGGAAAGCAGTAATAGAAATTGAAATGGAAAAAATGCACAACAGTAGGCAATGGTTTTCTGCTCAAGTCCATCTATGATCTTTCTCATGGTGTTGCAGGACTGCCGGCATTTGGAGCTCTAATCATTCTCTTAATACTTAATTCATGTTGCAGCCGAATTGTTGCAAAGTTGTCTAATCTAATCACAAACAAGCTTTCCTTATAGCGTGTAAAAAATTGACGACTTGCTTTCAATGTTTAATATTTTTTATCGCTTATTACATCCACTCCACAGGTCAAAACAAAAATAAATAACGCAATACTAATGCACTATTAGGACAGGTAGACTTTTGGAAGGGCGCAACGCACACCACAACTGCGTGATCTACGATACACCAATGGATCAAAGTGTAATTAAAAAACAAATTTTTCTTAACATTCTTTACAAAAATTAACTTCTGCAATTACTGCTATGAAATCAGCTTTTGGAATGCGATCATTGATTTTGCATGAAATAGATTCATCAATGCAATTAAGGACATCATTTTGAGTTTCCTTGCTGGTATAAGTTGCGTTTCTACTGCTACTTATACTGCTTTCTACAGCAACACTTGTCGCCAAGTATTTTTTCGTATTTTAAAAAAGCTAGAAAATTTCCATCATTTATTTTGCTTATTTCTTGTTCATTGGTAAATATATCATCATCATCATGATAATTCTTGAAGGCTAATCTTTGCTTTTCCAAATAAATCACAGCATATATAATTTCTTTTAAACCTTCTTGATTTTGCTTAACGCAGTCACTACGTGCTTTTTTTCACCAATGACACGATGATTTTGCTGTTTTTTTTATTTTAGTGAGAAAGTCTTCGGATTTCAGTGCGTTTGTTCGGTAATAATAAAGATTAGCATGAGTGATAAGATACATGAGTTGCTAGTTGCTAGGCAGCAATTTTCAAGGCGATCTCCTATCAAGAGGGATCTGCCTCCAGCATCAAAGTACAATAGAAAAATTTGCTCAAAATGATCACCAGCATCATACGGTACCATACAGCAATCTATTACATCATGTCAATAACCCGCGACCGGTTTCGACCTTATTGGGTCTCATCAGGCGGGTGTAAAAAACACTCAATAATAAACATGCTAAAAAAAAACAAATTTGCCATTGGGTGCAAAAAAAAGGAAAATGCAATACAAAACAATATGATACAGCAATACCTATTGTTTGTTGCGAATTTTTTCCTTTAAAGCGCTTTGGCGACGCCTTATTCGCACCAAACTACGGCTGCTACGACTTGATTGTTGATACAGTATTATTTATTTCTGCAACGCGTCTCGTATTGGCTTCCTCTCAATATCTCCTGACGTTGACTCGAACAAATGTTATTTAGATGTAAACAAGGTTAAAAGATAAATGATTCAAAATAATAACGATACTTGAAATCCAAGAGCGAAAGTTAGGCGGGGAGGACCGTTCAAACACGCGGTGTTACGAGACAGTACAAGACGGTTTCTATAAAAGAAACATACCAAAATCAGTTGCTACCAATATGATTACGTCATACTTAAGGAAAATTAATACGTACCAGAAACAATTTTGCGCTGTGCTTGAACGGTCACGTGATCGTGTGATCAACAAGAGGCAGCAATTTTAACGTAAAGACGGCTTACAGAAAATGTGGCGGTAACGACAGAATAAATATCTAACACACTCCCCCCTAAAATACACGTTTTAACGTAGTATTTTACCTCAATAAAGATATTTATACAATCAACACAAGCCAGCAAAAACACAAACTCCACACACAAATTTAGGCCTAAATATCACAATATTATAATTTCAGTGATTGATCTTTGTCCCTTTCTACCACAGTCTTAAGCCACGGCGGAATGGATTCTGTGACGCTTTCTTCAGCAGGAATCAACAGTCTCATTTTTGTTATTGGTCTTAACAGTTCACGATTCTTTAATTGTAATCGGGCTTTGCGGACGTAACCCCTTTTATCGGGGTAAACTTCAATTACACGTCCGAGTTCCATGTCATTTGTCATAGAATCAGTGGACAGCATAACAACATCATTAACGCACAGATTTCGTTTTTCTCCAAACCACTTGGTTCGATCGGCGATATTGTGTAGATATTCATTAATCCATCGCTCTCGCGCTTTACTAATGAGAAACTTGGTACGCTTGTATGTGTTCAGCAGATATTGGTCCCTTTTATCAGGTTGTGGCGATAACAAAGATACGTTGGCATCAGGTAAGAGCAAATCGTTCGGTGTCAATGGCCGCTCTTCTACATAAAGAAATGTGATTGGGAACAGGGGTCGTGAATTAATGATCGCTTCTATTTCAGTCAACACCGTGTGAAGGACGTCCTCGTTGTAGATAGGACCAGGGTTCAAAATACTCAGGACTCTACGAATAGATCTTACCATCCGTTCCCATACGCCGCCATGATGGCTTGCAGCTGGTACATTGAACGACCATTCACTTCCTTTATTGCTCATAAGCTCGTGTACACGATCCTGATCAAACTTCAAGAATTCATCTCGTAAAATTTTCTCTGCCCCAACGAAGTTGGTACCGTTATCAGAGTAAAGATGCTTGACACTTCTTCGTCTGGAAATAAACCGACGTAAAGCATTTAAAAAACCATCCGTAGTCAAATCTAAAGCAAGCTCTATGTGGACAGCCCTTGTGGTTAGACAAGTAAACACACAACAATAACGTTTGACCTTACTTCTACCTTGCTTTACCATAAAAGGCCCACAATAATCTACTCCCGTGTGAGTAAATGGTGGTTCGTAAATTTGCAATCTGGCGGCTGGTAATTCTGCCATGATTTGATTCAAAGGTTTAGCGTTCAACTTGCGGCACACCAAACATTCTCCGATGGCGCTTCGGATTGAGGAGCACCCCTTCTGGATCCAGAATCTCTGCCTTAAAGTAGAAAAAGTATGATTAATACCACCGTGACCACAATCACGATGAGCTTGTAAAATTATCAACTTAGTCAAATGAGTTTTTGCTGGTAAAAGCAACGGATGTCTTGCACAAAATGCCACAGGAGCATTTGCCAGACGGCCTACCATTACTATGGCGTGATTCAGCATCTTAGGAGTTCCTTTCAACAAAGCATTAGGGCAATTAGAGTTGGTCAGTGTCCTTTCTTTTTCCAACGCTTTGTACAGCACAGACAAATTTTTCTTTTGATCAAACCTGATAAATGATCTTTCGGCTAACTCCAACTCCCTGATAGTAGGGTGATTCAACAACTTGAACTGTTCTCCCTTGCTTTTGGCCGATAGAAACTGTCCGAATCTAAGGAGCCACACCGTTGCCTTCTTTAGTCGATAAAGTGAGGAAAAGTGATTGATTAATTGTATCACGGGGGAGTCCTCACTGGCACATGCCATCACCAAGGAAACACTCAATGGCTTCAGCTCAATCGAATCAATATCTTTGTGTTCTTCACCATCAGTTTCGCTCACTAAAATGACATTCTGCTATGGCCACTTTTCTTCTGGCAGTTTCAGAAAATCAGGACCTTTTAACCACTTGTCCGATTTCACAAACTTGGTGGCCCTCATCTCTTTTGTCACTTCATCAGCTGGATTGTCACCGGAAGGAACATATTTCCAGTCATTATTGGGATCACTTCCACGTTCAATTTCAGCAAGGCGGTTGGACACAAACACAGAAAATCGTCGCTTGCGGTTTCTTATTGAAAGCAAAACCGACGTTGAATCTGACCAGAAATATAATTGTGTAATAGCAAGATTAAGTTCACCTTTGATCGAAGCATTCAATTTCACGGCAACCACAGCAGCCGGCAATTCTAGCTGAGGAACTGTTCTTCTATCTTTAGCCAAATACCCATTTCCCATGAGAAAAGAGTAACAAATACTTCCATTTCCGTCAACAGTTCGCAAATAAGATACAGCGCCATAAGCCATCTGAGAAGCGTCTGCAAAATGATGCAGTTCACAAATTACTGGTTCACTATCTGCAGACATTACGCATCTACTAATTGAAAGATCTTTTAGCGCGAGAAACGAATTCATCCATTTTTTCCATTGCTCCTTTATTTCTTGGGAAACTTCTTCATCCCACTCTTGGTCTTTAAGATCTCTTAACCACTGTTTTGGCTGAGTTAACACTGGTGCTACAAATCCAAGGGGGTCGAAAATGGATGACAACAACGATTATAATCCTCGTCTAGTAAACGGTTTCTGGCTCAATTGAACTTCAACGACAAATTGGTCTGACTTAACATTCCAGTGAATCCCTAACACTTGTTCTCGGCGCTCACTAGAAACAGAAACTGACTTGTCAAATTTTGCGCATGCATCTGTCGGAAAATCTTCCAGTGCTTTTGGTGTGTTTGTAATCCACTTGGTCAGGACAAACCCAACTTTAGACAGCATTTGGGCGACTTCTCGTGCGGTCGATCTGCCTTCTTCGAGAGTTGCGGCTGAGAAAAGAAAATCGTCAACGTAAAAATTCCTTTGAACTGCTTTCACAGCCCTTGCTGAATATTGGTCCTTGAATAACTCTGCAGTGTGTCTCAAGGCAAACGACGCACAACTTGGCGATGATTTAGATCCAAAGAGATGAACTGTCATCCGGCAGACGTCAGGCTGCTTAGTAAAGTCACATTCTTTCCACCACAAAAACTTCAAAGCGTTCTTATCTTCGTTGTTCACTTTAACTTGATGAAACATGGACCGTATATCAGCTACAAGTGCAACTGGACCTTCTCGGAATCTTGTCAAAACCCCGACTAGCAAATTTGTTAACCCTATTAAGGCCGGGCTTTTTTTTGCTTTCTAAGTCCGGGGGGGGGGGGGGGTCGATTCGACCCGAGCACTTTGGCAGCTAATAACTTTTAAACTGCTCACACTAGAGATTCCGTGTTTGCTCAGATAGATGAAGAATTTATTTTTCAATTTAATTATATACTTTTCGTTATGATCAGATTAATAGCGTTCAAGTTATTGCAAATTAAATGCACAGCATTAGATTTTAGATTTTTGACTATAATTTAAAATAAAGAAACGGCCGGCGAATTTTCTTTTTTCGTCGTGTTTACTCTTCGACGTTGTGCTTTTGCGATCGGCTAAGCGCAGTTTATCATTGTCAGCTACCAGGTAAAAAGTTCAACACTTCATCATCAATTTGCCATTTTTGCCTTTTATGAGGAATTTACCAGCCGTGATGTTTGTATAACATTTCTTGTGTTGGACAAGACCAGAGGTGCCCATTGCGTCGATCGCGAAGGCATTGTGGGTAGATCGCAAGGCATTTAAAATAATTAAATTTGAAAGAATATTTAAAAAAGTATCCGGACTATGCATCACTGGCTGATTCCATAAAGGGCACGGCATGAGAGTAAGGCAGCAGTTCTCAAACTTTATACAGTCTGGGCGCACTTTCAATACCACAAATAACAGCAGGCTCACCATATAGCTCAGCGCCTCTGAAATGATGCACATTACAAAATTTCGTCACAACTGTTAGACATCACAACCCGGCTTCACTTGACAAATACCAATCAAATTGGTGGCGTTCTCCAAAAAAAAAAAAAGGGTCATCACGTACTGAACAATTACTATTTATTAATAATATGTTTTGCATTTTTAGTAGGTGGTAGATCTCTTTAACTTGGTCATGTCATAAGTAGCTCTCAGGCTGGAAAAGTGTGGGAACCCCTGGACTAGACCAAGTGTCTACTCTCTAGATAGATTTTTGTAATTTGAATTGATTGTTAGTAAATGTGAAACAGGCTGTAAAATTGCATTTCAACGACAAAAATTTCTTAACTTTATGAAATTATTACTCTTTTCATTATGCAAGCTATGCTTGTTCATCACGGATAAATATTTTTATTGATCAAAACATAAATCTCATTCAAATTAAGGAATGCTCCCGAATCATATGACTCGTTTATTCTTTTTTTTTACCTTATGCGACGCAATACGACGTTTTTGTAAGCCTCTCCATCCTTGTGTGCACACTTGGACGATTAGAATTTTTTTAGCATTTTCAAATTAGATAACACTTAGAATTAGAGCATTAATGCTTTTCTCAAATTGAAGTAAAATAAAATTAAAGCATTTCTGATTACCACAAATTAAAGTAGAATTGGAATTAGAGCTTTCCAGTTTTTCTAAAATTAGTTTGAAATTTTCACTACCCAGCAAATTTTGATGCCATTTGAACATCTTCGCAAAACCACTTTGTATTTGCGACAATTCTAAGACTCTTTCATTTTTGCCACCAAATTATTGTGAAGGCCTTTTTTCTTTTTAGAGATCACCTAATTTCCATCTTGATTTTCGGCCTAACTTTTCGAAAATCTAGGTGATCCCTAATAAAAAAAGGTCTTGGTCATTTTTCAGATTCGACTCTTCGGTCAGGAACTTTTCCGAAATTAGATTATAATTTGGAATTAGGGATTTTTCAAATTACACTAGAATAAGAGACTTTTAGTTTTTTCAAATTAGATTGCAATTAGCGTCTTTTTGCTGTAATTCACCGAATTAGCCAGCTAGAATCAATCAGTTGTCCAAGTCTGCGTATGTGACGAGTTGAATGAAAAAAGTAATCAAACAAGCTTGAGTTCAAAGTTTTGAATTTGCTACAAAAACCTGTGTCAAACGATTGTAAACTTTGATTCTTTTTAATAGCAAGTTTGTCCTACAAGGATAGGTCTATGTAGCCTATCTTTTATCCCTCCCACCATAATAACACCAATACGGCAGTTTTGTTTCCTTCTGGAGGTGTCATATGATATTTAAACGGTCCTTACAGTTTTTATATTCAATCAGGATTAATTATGATGTCATCAATTTGAGCTTTATCTTCGTTACTAGTGCTTTGAGGCGTTAGTGAATTTAGAGCTATTATTTAAGAAATCACTTGCAATTAACAGAATACATTACAAATGTGAAACAAAATGGGCTATTTCTGGACTAGCTGTTGTATTGCAGTCATACGCCATGCTGTTTCTGCTTATAATTTATCGTCTAATATGAAAATACGGGAACGCTACATTAAATTTACGGGTAATATCAACAATACATATACCATTGACAAAGCAGCAATACGCTCGTATGTTTCAAAAACAACTAAGGCAATGCAATTTTATCCTTAAGTGTACGTCTAACAACAGTTTAGTCTTGCAAGCAAGAACCACAAATGCGAATAAGATGCTTATTACTCAAAGGCTTTGCGCATTTTTGGCACTGGCTCAATTGCTTAGAAATTTTGTTTTTCTTTTCTTTTGCTCCTTCTTCTTTAATCTTACTGATACATGCATCGCATCGCCTTCGTTTTTCACTTTGATGAGGAAAAAAACCACTTGATGTTTTTACATGTTTGGAGGATATTTTTTTCCCCAGTACTATCTCAATTTTGCGAACTACAGAAGAATTTATGCCAATTAAACTTGGTTGTGCTATATGTGGGCGAATCAAAGACATAGCTAGATTAAATCCGAAATCTACGGATTTTATGTTTTGAGGCTGCAGATCATTGTTCATTGCATATATCGTGCTAGCGTTCACTCGATATGTGTTCAAAACGTATCAAAATGCATTCATAGTCCAGCGCTTTGATTTTGATGTACAGCTGGAGACCCCATTTTTTGGCCAATGATGTCTGTTTCGCCTTTTGAAAAGTCGTATAGTTTGTAAATAGCGAGCTTACTTTTGTTGCAATCTTTTGTAGTTGCAAGAAGCGGTGGTACTGTTCACAATAATAAAGCATTTCGCTTTCCTGAACTTTTTGTTTTTACTACATACGAGTGCAGATTTGATATGCCGTTATTCTTTTCCCAATAAATTTCGGTCTTTGATTTCTCTAATTTCGGCTGGAATTGCTTTTCTATTTGATTGTAAAGTTCCTACAGAAGTTTTTTCGCGGTCAAGCAGCCGCTGCGCCATTGGTATTGAAGTATACAATCTGTCATATAATATGTTTCTTGCCACTGAATTTGTGTGGCATTCCAAATTTTGAATTAGGTATTTTACTGTTTGTGACGTCCCAGGCCCAGGGGTGTAGTAAGATCTCGGCTCTGCTTTTGGCTTAGCAGAATACACAGCAGTTGAAAAGGTAAATGGATAGCGAAAAACATTGATTGATTTTTGTAGGCGAAGATATGAAAATTGTAAACCTTGCACCTAATGCTGCATCTAGTAGGCTGCTTTGCCAATTAGGTGCAAGGTTTACAATTGATTGATTTATACAGCATTTCATACTTGGCTGGTTTGCTGGGATTAAATTGTTTGAAACTGATTTGCGTTTTCGTAGGATAAAGAGTATCATCCAGCGACAAATAATCATTAGGAACTAGAAATTTCCCACAGTTTTTGTTAAATTCTTCAAAAATTTTAAGAAAAGCTGTAAATCTATCGTATTGCTAAGAAGTAGGACGCGTTGTATGATCATCAAGTGATATGTGAGCAATCAAAAAATTTAAATCTATTCCTTGACTTAGCTGCACTAAAAACTGGATTGCCAAATATTTCATGGAACATCGCATTAGTGCTTTGATGTGCTTGTCCTAGTAAGCCTCGCATGTAAATCATTCCAATCAGTGCCAATACTTCCGAAGGTGGTTCTGATCCCTAACATAAAAGATCTTTTTATTTTTCACACCCAACTCTTCGGTCAGGAACTTTTTCGAAATGAGATTAGAATTGGAATTAGGAATTTTTCAAATTAGATTAGAATTAGAGACTTAGTTTTGAAAGTTATTAAGCGAAGAAGGGAAATAGTAAATTGTAAACCTTGCAACTAATTGGCAAAGCAGCTAACGGGCGTAAGGGGCATTAACAATTTATTAAAATGAATATGCCAGGAAACAATAATGAGTATACCACCCAACCAATTTAGACGAGACCATCCCTGGACGCGTTTCGTCCTTTTGGACTCCTCAGCAGGGCCCGTCCCGTCAAAAGCAAAAGTAACCCACTCATTAGCGTTATCCTTAAAAAAATCCAACACATGCAGAAGCACTGAGACTTCAACCGACGACGTATTGCTTTGCTTAGCAGGGCGGGTTGACAAATTGGTTGATTGGTTGCATATCCATTGGGAGATCAGTTACACACTGATCTGAAAAAGCAGATTAAACGCTGCATTTATAGCCTAGCGCCTTGTCTTTGCAATGCCATCACGCTCGAGGCGAATGCGTTGACAATTCACAAGGTGGGAGCCGGGCGACCTTTGATAGACGTGTCGAGCAAATCCATGCCAACGAATTTTCACTCTATCTCACTTCGCAGTAAACCGGGCCTCCTACAGTGAAACGGGCAAATCCATGCCAACTATTTTCAAGTAGGGAAAAAAAAATTATAGATTTGAAAGTTATTAAGCGAAGAAGGGAAATAGTAAATTGTAAACCTTGCAACTAATTGGCAAAGCAACTAATTGGTTGGGTGGTATACTCATTATTGTTTCCTGGCATATTCATTTTAATAAATTGTTAATGCCCCTTACGCCCGTTAGCTGCTTTGCCAATTAGTTGCAAGGTTTACAATTTACTAAGACTTAGTTTTTCAAATTAGATTAGAATTAGCGACTTTTGGCTGCAATTCACTGAATTAGGCAACTAGAATTACGCATCTTTTGTTGTCCAAGTCTGCGTGTGTATATGACGAGTCATATGAAAAAAGTCCTCAAGCAAACTTCAGTTTCGTATTTGCTACAAAAAGCCTGTTATATCAAACGATTGTAAACTTTAATTTGTTTTATTATCAAGTTTGTGCTACAACAATACGCCTACGTGGCCTATTTTTTATCCTCTCCCCTATAATAACACCAATGCGGCAGTTTTGTTTCCCTCTGGAGGCGTCATGTGATATTTGTAGGGTTCTTACAATTTTATAGTCACCGGAAGCTAAAGAGGCTGTTTTCAATGTCGTCGTTTTCTTCGTCAGATACTTCATTCAAAATTTTACTTAACACTTCTTCAGGTCATACATTGACATGGGCTATTTTTTATTACTTTCGTTTGCGACATTTATATGCCTGAAAGAAGAAAATTATTCGTTAAATATCATATAATCATCACTATCTTATACACCGGCAGCATATTTAAATTTTAGTGGAAACGAGCAATTTGAACATTTCAAAGATAGAATTAAAATGTAGTGGCTGCATTCCCAATGTCATAAGAAACTTTTGATTTCTTAACTATTCCTGTATTGAAGTAAAACAATTGGAAATTTGACTTATCGAACGCAGCATAAACGTAGTTTGGAGTAGGGGTGGACAAACTACGAACCGCGGGCCGCATGCGGCCCGCATCAAAGCCCTGTGATACGTCTTTACAAGAAGTTATTGCAAGATTTTAAGCTATTGCAAGCTCTGGCATTGCATACAGCTATTACA
The DNA here is from genome assembly GCA_963675345.1 of Trididemnum clinides. NCBI lineage: Eukaryota > Metazoa > Chordata > Ascidiacea > Aplousobranchia > Didemnidae > Trididemnum > Trididemnum clinides. The sequence continues at coordinate 17,438,698 of OY776302.1, forward strand.
AGATTTTACGCATTGGCCCTCGGCTAACTCTTGAATGGTCAATGCTACCCTCCGACTAAAAAGTTTGCCCATCTCTGGTTTAGAAGAATGAAAATGACAAGACGATATTTGAGTCAGCATTCAATCTTATAATGGTGTGACAGTTGACGCAAGCTGTAGTTTGAACTTTGAACGTCAACTTCAATGCAAATGCCTTTCTGCTCGGCCATGCAGCAGGCAACGTAATGCTTTTACCAGAGGCGTCTTTATAAAAGTGGATAAAAGAACACGGAAAAAAATCTTTATTTGCTTTTGGAAGTGTGTAGATGTAGAATACAAACACATTGCTTTTGTCACGCGGTCAACAGAAAAAAATTTTGGTGTTGATCACAAACTCAGGAGAGGTTCCACAGCTCCTTCTCCCCTTAAAAAAATTTAATTTTGTGGTTCACGATTGGCTTCTTGCGTTTTGGATTTGTATTTGCTGATAACAATTCGGTATTTGATTAAGTACTAACAGCTTACTAGTAAAGCAACGGAAATCAAGTTTTATAAAACTCCTAAATTAAATTTTGCTGTCTGTCGCCCCTGCGTCTACCACTGTATATTTTCCATTTAATAAAAATTGCAAGTGCGCTCGTTGCTCTCCCACCAACCAATCCCCAATTTTAATTGGTAATAACTTTACAAATCATTATGAAAAGCGCAAACTATATTATCACGCCGCCAAATTTATTTTCTGGCTTTTACGCTTGAAAACAATTCTTTTTGCTTTGTTGCATTTGTCAAGTATCAAAATTACGAAATATTTTCTAGCATTACTTTATCGGTAGGTTATGGCCTAGCGTCAAGAAGGTATTATTTATTTAACTAAAAGTTACAAAATAGCCGTGTATCTGAAAACACTTTGATGTTTTTGGCTTGTCAAATTAAGAGTTGCTATTCACAGCGAAAAGGTTTTAAGAAGAAAGATTTCTGAGAAACTGTACAGCTTTACGGTCAATGCGTCACTTCAAACAAGTTCTGCGGTTTACGTAGCTCGTCACGGTTTTGCGTGTGCGCTCTTTCTCCTTTTTTTCTTTATTATACAAAAGCAATCGATAAAGAAATTTGCCCGAGTGGGTTTCGAAATTGCTATGTTTAAGTCAAAACTACAAAGAATATCTTTGTCAGTTTATGACCAACCAAAAGCCAGATAAATTTTAGGAAAAGTCAAAAAATTTCAAACATTTATCTCAAGCGGTCGCTAAGTTACAACAGTTTTAATTTGCTGTGGGTCGAATCGACCCCCCCGGGCCAAATAGGGTAAGTCAGGTCCTTGAATCAATGAATTATTTAATGACACTCCTTTTACTTCCGCAGCACAATCAAAAACTATTCTTAGTTTTTCAGGCTTCTTGGGATTGATCACGTGGTGATGAGGAAGGAACCATGAACGTTCTGAATCCTGCAACTCTTTCGCTGGAACCACTTCGGCATATCCTTCTAGAAAATACGATTGCATAACTTCCGCATATTTTTTGCGGAGACTTTCATCCTTAACCAATCGTCTTTTCAAATGCATTAGCCGCATATCCGCCATTTTTCGACTTTCTGGTAAAACAACTTTTTCTGCCTTCCATAGCAAGGGTAGTTGAAGATGACCATCAACTAATTTTACTGATCTTTTCATCTTATCATAAGCTTCGCGGTCTTCTCGAGAGTTCTTTGTGGTTAGGCCACAGTCAATCTCACTTACATTTGGGTCTTTTAATGGAGGTCCATCATAAATCTGTTCAATTTTGATGTTCAAAACTTTTGAAATCGCTCTGTCATCTTTTTCACACAGGAAATGAGAATTGGGTCCGTAGATAATCCATCCAAGCGGCGTCTTCACCGCATCTGGGCCGTCCTCTGGTCCTGGAAGACAATCCAAAGGTGTCATTGCTGTTTTATGATCTGTACCAATTAACAAGCCCACAGACTTATCGTCTAACTGCGGCAGATCTAAATTTCTAAGATGACTCCACGAGTTTAGCATGCTTGGCTCCATAACCGAGCATTTTTCTACTGGCAAAGTTTTTACCACAAATACTTTACTTAAACTAATTTGCGTTTCTGAATCATAAGCTTGCAAAAGGATATCAACAATTTTTCCTTTAACTACTGTAGACTTATTTTCTTGACTCATCGTCTTAATTTCCATTGAGCATTCTGGACCACTAGTACCCAACGAGTCAGCCAATTTTGACGAGCAGAAAGTTTGTTGTGATCCTGTGTCGAGTAGAGCATAAGTGGTTAAGGTCTTGTTGCCACTCTTCACTTTCACCGGTAGAACAGGAAGATAAGGTAGTCTTCCTTTCTCTTCTTTACTACTGCAGATAGAGTGCAAAACAGCTGGCCTTGTTTCCCCTTCAGAGTCCTTTAAAGGCATGTGCAACAACGAGTGATGGTTGGGCTTTTTGCATCCATCTACTGAACAACCTTCTTTAGTAGAGCGCGATCCAATCATGTGACCCGTATTTAAGGAACGAAAACATAATCCCTTTCTTTTAACCAAGTCGAGGCGTCTAAAGTAATTCAACTTTAGAAACTTGTCGCATCGACTAATATGGTGGGGTTCTTTACACAACTTACAGTTTGCAGTTGATGACTTTTCGTGTGTTTTTTCGTTGCTCACTATATTCGTATTCGAGATCACATAAAGTTTTAATTTCAAATCTCCTTTACCCGTAGCTGCAGGCCACCGACAACTGCTGAAGACCGAACTTGCCATGTTAGCTTCTCGGCGGATAAAGGCAGCCAGATCTCGAAACGTCACTTCTTTTTTCGTTTCCTCTATGATTGAAAAGGACCACTGCAACCAATCATCTTGCAGCTTTTCTGGTAGTTTTTCAACAATTCCTTTTAACGTTCCAAGAGAATTTAGACTGGTGAAGTGCTTAATCCCTTCAAGTTGAACAAGGGCTTTGTCCATGATCCTTGCGAAGTCTCTCAAACTAACGCTATCTCTGTTCTTAATTCTTGGATATGCCATTAGCTTTTCTTCACAACGACTCGCTACAATCAATGGTCTACCGTAATAATGATACAGTTTTTCCCACGCTCGTTCGAAACCATATGCTGTACCCACGTAATGATCAATCAAACTCCTTACTTCCGAATTACAATACTGAATCAAGTAGGTTAGACGGGCACTATCGGAAGTAATTCTGCTCGTTATATGAGCTTGGAAAGTGGCGGCAAAGGCATTGTAATTCAAGGGATCACCATCAAAATCCGGAATCACCGGACGTGGAGGGGGATAATCCACATTCATCGGAAAAGGGTATTCACATTTGGCTCGAGTTTGATCAACAGGGTTTTCTAATTCGGGAATAGTCTTAACCACGCGATGTTGACTAAATTGGTGGTTACTAGCTGGTTGTGGTAGCGCATCGTTTTGCTGGAAAACCTCAAGAACCTCGGGCTGATTGAATCTAACGTTCACACTTGGGACTAAAGGATCTGCTTCCTGCTTACTTGGTCCAGCTAACATCTTATCCTTGCATGAGCTTTGTAAGCAAGATCCTTTTGAACGTACTGATGCATTCTTTCGACTCGAAGTTTCATCCCAAGCTTTAACCCGCGCTTCCGCCAAATCTATATCTCTTTCCAGATTTTTTATAGCAAGTTCCTTTGTTATTTCTTCTACTTTTGCTTCTGCTTCTCTTTGTACAGCTTCAAGAGCCCTGCGAGCTGCCCTTTCATCACGCTGCTTGCGTTGCTCAATTAACTTTGCTTGACGAGCTACCATTAGATCAACTTGACTTTTGCGCTTAGAACTCGAACAGCTAGACTGCTTGGAAGACTTTGATGAAGACTGCGTAGATTTAGAAGACATGGCACAGACTCTTTTTTTTGACTTTAACAACTGCTCCAAATCTGAGTTTAATGCAGAAGATATCTTGTCTTGCTACAAAAAATATTGTTTCTGAAACTTTTGTTTGTTGCGAATTTTTTCCTTTAAAGCGCTTTGGCGACGCCTTATTCGCACCAAACTACGGCTGCTACGACTTGATTGTTGATACAGTATTATTTATTTCTGCAACGCGTCTCGTATTGGCTTCCTCTCAATATCTCCTGACGTTGACTCGAACAAATGTTATTTAGATGTAAACAAGGTTAAAAGATAAATGATTCAAAATAATAACGATACTTGAAATCCAAGAGCGAAAGTTGTGCGGGGAGGACCGTTCAAACATGCGGTGTTACGAGACAGTACAAGACGGTTTCTATAAAAGAAACATACCAAAATCAGTTGCTACCAATATGATTACGTCATACTTAAGGAAAATTAATACGTACCAGAAACAATATTGCGCCAAACTTCTATCAAACAATTATAGCAACACACTTTGTTATTACCGACTTCATCTAAATTCAAGTAGAATAGTTAAGTTTCCGACTTTAACTTACTAAACACCTAATCTAATCTACATACAACTGCCAGCTCTTTTGGCTTGCTACTGAAATTACAAAACAACAGTACAGTGAAAAAACGAATTTTGCGCTGTGCTTGAACGGTCACGTGATCGTGTGATCAACAAGAGGCAGCAATTTTAACGTAAAGACGGCTAAAAGAAAATGTGGCGGTAACGACAGAATAAATATCTAACACCTATATCATGGGGTCACATTCAAGGACACACACACATGACATGGACAACAAGTCACATCGGTAAGCCCTAATAGGGGTGCAGGATCATTGTCAGACTTATCATTAATACATGAGTTGCTTATTAGGGCTTACCCTATTTGGGCTTATCGATGTGACTTGTTGTCCATGTCATGTGTGTGTGTCCTTGAATGTGACCCCCATGATATAGGTATTGCTGTATCATATTGTTTTGTATTGCATTTTTCTTTTTTTTGCACCCAATGGCAAATTTGTTTTTTTTTAGCATGTTTATTATTGAGTGTTTTTTACACCCGCCTGATGAGACCCAATAAGATCGAAACCGGTCGCGGGTTATTGACATGATGTACTAGATTGCTGTATGGTACCGTATGATGCTGGTGATCATTTTGAGCAAATTTTTCCATGAATGATAACTGATAAGGTAACCATTTTTGCCAGTTAGGCGTTTTCACTAAATAATTGCAAGCATTGTGACGTCATTTAAGATTATGACCTAACAGTAAGTTATGAAAAGATTCATAAGTAAAAAATTATGCTAAAAGAATAATCGCTTTATTGCACTTTGATACAGCATAAGATGTTACACAATTCCGTTTAGCAAAAATTGGCCTTTCTTAAAGCGCAGTCGATTAAAACAAGTTATTGGCGGCTGTGCACAGCCACTACATGTCAACCGAGTTTATCGAGTACTGGCAAAGGTTTATTTGTCCTGTTTCACCATAGGCGTTCAACCCATATCAGGCCGACCCCATTTTTTTTTTATGAAATTTGTTTTACAGATTTCTTAGATAGCAAAACTGACATAATTAACAATATTTAAAAAAAAAAACATTGGGGGGTGATTTTACCCAAGAAAATGCTTGCGTCAGTTTAAACTGACGCTGGCTGTAGAAGGGTACTGTAAAAAAAAAGCAAATAATCTAAAAAGTTTGTAGAATTTGGTTGTTTATATTTTTAAAAATCATACTTTGAAGTTTTTTTTGAATTGTGTAACTAATATTAGTTTACAAAAACTAAATTACTGTTTTTGCGATTCGCCTCAGCGTGTCGTTGGTTTGAATCTCGTGCAGGTTATATGAATGCTTTTGCATTTGGAATTATATAAAATAAAGTTTTTATTATTTCCTACATTTTTGTGTGAAAAATATTGAAACGTTTTGTCAAAACATCTCATTTATTCAAACTGAAAACTTTCAAAACATTTCGGATGTAGTCCGACATTGCACTTGGAACAAAAGTATAGAGAAGTGCCTTTGCAGTCTTTTTTTGCGCATTTCCGTTGTTTTCCTTTTCTGATCCAGTGGTGGTTTTTTTCTCCAGCCCTAACATGATCTTTTGGCATTACTTTGAAAAACAAAGTTATTGAAGTTGCTTTTGTGGAAAAATCTTTGTAATAGGACTCCACAATCCGTCTACGAAACTCCAAATTGTCGATAGCAATCTCTCCTTCATCGAGTTTCTTTGTTCGGTACAATTGGAAAGCGTTGTTGATCGCCACATCGATGCAAAAGCAAAACAATGGCCACCACCACTTTTTACTACGCAGGTTAATAATGTAGGCAGCCAGATTTTGATCTAATCGATCGACTCCTCCCATATTTCGATTGTACACACTCACGACTTTTGGTTGCTCGATTTCGATTTGCTTTTTTGCATTTTTACTGTATCTTTTCACTTTTTGCACAGATTGTTTGCCCGCAAAGGTAGATAAAATGTTGACGACTTTGTTGTCTTTCCAACGAACTGCTGCCATATTGGTTGATGTTTCCACGGCAACATCAGACTCCTCGCGCTCCTTTTTTTCCATTGCTCTTACTGTTCCAAGTGGAGGTTCTTCCATTCTATTTAAACGAACGGTCCCAGTTACAGCAACTGATTTCGGTCGCAAGTAGCGTATTAGCTTCGGACTAGTAAAAAAATTGTCCATCACAGCGTGGTAATTGCAGCCTGGTTGAGTAGGCAATACTTTTACCAAGTGTGCAACAACTGAAGCTCCTAATCCAAGGCCAATGTCACCATATTCCGTCAAAGCAACATCTTTACCAGCATAAGGTCGGAATTGAATGCAGTAGCCTAGAGGTTTGGCCATAACCCACATTTTGTAACCAAATTTTATTGGCTTGCCATGTATGTACTGTTTCGCCCCATGCTTTCCAAAATACGGTACCATGGACTCATCTATACTGACGTGCTGTTCTGGAAGATAATTTTCCAGACATTGTTGATTTAGAGAATTGAATAATGGACGCACTTTTGCAAATTTTTCATTAGGATCGAGTTCGTTGTTATTGCTCAGATGTAGAAATTTTTTACATTCTTTGAAGTTATCAGTAGTATGTAATGCGATTTTTGACCCGGATTTTGCGGCGCTCTTGCGGCGCCCTACGTCATTTCCGAACGTGACGTCCGAACTGATACATGAACTTGAAGGACATTGTAAACACGTGTAAACAAATGACCACACAAAGACAACGTGTACCAACTTGTAAACAAATGACAACGTGTACTTGTAAACAAATGACAACGTGTACTTGTAAACAAATGACAACGTGTACCAACTTGTAAATAACAACTTAAACAAATGTCAATACAACTTGTAAATACATGTAAATAAAACTTGAAATTGATTTGTTGTACCCTCGCTTCAGAATACCCCCACTTCAAAAATTCTCCAATTAATTTCACTTTTCAACTCGTTTACGATCTTTTGTCTTATTGTAAACACAGCTATTGTAAAGCGGAAATACTAACTTTAGATCGTGACTGCAGCCTTTGATAATTACTTCCTTTCGAAGCGTAAGCATTAATCGCGTAAAAGCATACATATCTTGAAATTGCTTTTAAAACCTCTAATCGATTTCTCCTTTTGATTCCCTAGAATGTTGTTTCTTTACCCTTCTAGATGTGTTTATTGGAGGCCTTTTTCTTTACTCGTGATATTTCTGCAGTTGGTTGGAATTAATTTACATCTATTTCAGTATGTAGGTAATGGATTCAGTCTTTCTTTAGCCTTTTTGTCAATAATTTTCTGACCACACACGGCTCTCATCATAGCTCTCTCCACTCTCTTGCGTTTTTCATTTTCTTTTAAACACCATACCTCACTTAAATCACTACTGTTTACATCGTAAAACTGAAAAGATTTATCTTTAATTGTGTGCAAATCATAAAACATTCATCTCAAATTTACATTCATTTTCATAAAACGAATCTAAATTGTATCCTATCATTACACTGTTTAAAGATTTTTCCGAAATTTAGCAACTTTTAAACTTATTAATACGAAATTTCTTAGTTTTCAAAGTCTCCTCAACTCCGCTACATAGCAATAAGTACAACTTTTAGCATTTTTGTAGGACATTAACATTAAATTCATGGTTTTACAGCGTCCTTAGCTCCACTACATAGCAATAAGCACAAATTTTAACATTTTTGTAGGACATTACCATAAAATTCAGAGTTTTCAAAGTCTCCTTAACTCATCTACATAGCAATAAGCACAACTTTTGACCTTATTCTTGGGACATTAACATAAAATTCAGGGTTTTACAGTTTCCTCAGCTTACCTACATAAAATAAGCACAACTTTTAACAATATTTCAAGGACATTAACATAAAATTCATAGTTTTACAGTTTCCTCAGCTTACCTACATAAAAATAAGCACAACTTTTAACAATATTTCAAGGACATTCAGAGACGTAGCAGCCGCCCCCCAAACCCCCCAATTGGGGGGGGGGGCCCAGGCCAACTTTGGGGGCCCAAGTTAGTCTGAAATTGCTTTTTGGCTACGTGACTATTTTCAGTTCAGCAGACTTGTTTACAACCGATTTAAACTGTAGGAAGAAATTGGCTTGTGACATCATAAGTGAATGCAACGTCATTTTATCTCGCAGAATCTAGAATATTTCGATTGATTTTCTGGTAGAATCTTGAATATTCGATTGACGTAACAATGCCCTTGTTACGCAACAATCATAGAATGGTCTGGAATTCTGTTTGGCTATAAATACCGGGACAATATATATACACTGCAGAGTGCAGATAAAGTATTTTATTGACATTGTATAGAATGAAACGTTCAAAAAGTGGTGCTCAAAAGAGAAAAGAAGCAGCCACTGCTCGAGATGCTGTAGCGAAATTGCCCAAGATGACAGATTTTTTCAAGATTACTGAGCAGAGTAGACCTGGCACTAGTACCGAGAGGGATGAAGAAAACTATAGTGTACAAGAAAAAGAAGACTATGACGATCAGCATCAAAGTGATTGTGAATTTCCAGAAAATGTAAGTTGTGATTTACCTGCCAATACGCAACCTTCAATATCAAAAATAACTGAATCTCAATTTACCCCTATCCCTGATGACCCATGTAAATGGCCTGAAAGTATTTCTGATGCTCAACGATGTGATATAGTAAAGCGTGGACCACATCAACTAACAATGAATTTTCCATATAATAACACAACTCCAAGGCGACGTTTTTCCTCCAACCATTATAAACGTATGTTACCTAATGGTGAAAGTGTTTCACGGTCGTGGCTAGTTTATTCTGGGGAATCAGATCAAGTTTTCTGCTTTTGTTGTAAGCTATTTGGAAAAACACTAAGCCCCTTTTGTAGTGGTATAAATACATGGGAGGGTTTTTCGAAAAAACTGAAAGACCATGAAAACGGCATTTCCCACCAAGAATGCTGCAGTCAATGGATGTTGCTAGCTGAAGGGATAAGAAATTCATCCACTATCGACAAACGCGAGATGAATATTTTTTTCAATGAAAGACGTTTTTGGAGAAATGTTTTAGAGAGACTTATCGACATTGCCTTGTTTCTATCGGAAAGGAATCTTGCTTTTAGAGGATCTGAAGAAGTCTTAGGATCTCCTCACAATGGAAATTTTCTGGGTATATTTGAGCTTTTGGCAAGAAGAGATCCGGTCCTAAAAGAGCTTCAAGACAGAATCAAGAATAAAAACACTAAAGATCACTATTTGAGTCCTACCATACAAAATGAACTAATTGAATTGCTAGCGACAGAAGTTGAAAAAGAAAATTTACAGCAATTGAAATTGGCAAAATATTTTTCTATAATTTTGGACTGCACTCCACATATGTCACATCATGAACAAATGTCTGTCATTCTCCGTTATGTACTATGTAATGAAGAAGCTGCTGTTGTTAAAGAAACATTTTTTGGCTACTTGAGAATAAGTGACAGTACTGGGAAAGGCTTGTTGGACGCTTTCTTAGAAAAAGCGACCGAACTGCAACTCGAATTGTCTGATTGTCGAGGTCAGTCATATGATAATGGTGCTAACATGAAAGGAAAACATTCTGGGGTCCAAGCAAGAATGCTAGACATCAATCCCAAAGCTGTTTACGTGCCCTGTGCAAACCATACCCTTAACTTAGTTGTTGTTGACAGTGCTAATTCATCGACGGAAGCATTGACATTTTTTGGAGTACTTACAAGGTTGTATGTGCTGTTTTCTTCCTCTGCTCAGCGTTGGGAAATTTTGAAGAAACATGTGGAGCTGTCCATAAAGTCACAATTTGATACTCGTTGGGAAAACAGAATTAAATGCATCAAACCTCTTCGATACAATTTAAAAGAGGTGTTGCTGGCACTGAAAGACTTGGAAGCCATTTCCATAGAAAGAATAGATCGAAGAGCTGCCTCAGAAACAAAATCGTTGATAGCTCATTTATCAAAATGGAGTTTTCTTTTGTCGGTGTTTATTTGGTATGATATCCTATTCCAAGTCAATAAAGCAAGCAAGATTCTTCAATCGTATGGAGTCTCCCTTCATACAATGGAAACGGAAATCCAGGCAACTGAAAAGTTTTTGCAAAACTATCGCACAACGGGTTATGACAGTGCCGCAACATCTGCTGTTGAAATAGCACAGGAATTGGATATTGATCCTTCTTTTCCTCCGTCAAAAAGTGGAAAGAAAAGAAGATTGTTTGATTACCAAGGTGAAGAGGAACAACGAGCTACTCCTGAACTGAAATTTAAAAGCAACTTTTTCTATCCATTAGTAGACCAGGCTATTATGTCAATAAAGGAGCGCTTTAATTTGTTACGTGAGGTTTCTTCCGCCTTTTCGTTTTTGTACACACGAGACAAACTTTTGCTTGTGCAACAAGAAAATGCTCTTCTTACTTGCTGTAAAGAGTTCCAAAAAAAGTTCGGTGACATTGATTCTGATGAAATGAGCGCTGAGCTACAGCGGTTTGTTTGAATTTTACAAAAAAAACGCAATCTCAAAACGGCTCAAGACTTTCTGAACTATCTTCTAAAGACTCATTTATTTGAATTGTATCCGAATGTGTACATCTCACTTCGAATCTTACTAACTTGCCCCGTGACTGTTGCCAGCGCTGAAAGAAGCTTCAGCAAATTGAAACTGATCAAAACTTTTAATAGAACGTCTATGACAGACAGTAGACTATCTTCATTAGCCATGCTGTCAATCGAAAATGACTGCGCCCGATCTCTTGATTATGACAATGTCATAACAGCATTTGCGAACAAAAAGGTTCGCTCCAGACTATTTAAATGATACTGTGTTTTTATAACTTTTTCATGTTTTTCAGTGTCATTGCTTTCGTTTCGCAGTGTCTGCATAAATGTCCTACTGAACTGTGGCATCGGTGCCGAATTTTTTATGACTTGCACCTTCGGTATCGGCATGCTTTATTCTGACATTAGCCTGTTTACTTATGTACAAATTGTGGTGTATTTTCTTAATGCAGCTTTTCAGTTTTACACCTCTAAAGTGATATGACCTGTGCGCAGGGGCTCTTGCGCTTACTTTGGGGGGGGCCCGAAGTTGGAGTGCTACGGGACTGAGGACATTAACACAAAATTCATAGTTTTACAGCGTCCTTAGCTCATCTACATACCAATGAACACAACTTTTAACAATATTTCAAGGACATTAACATTAAATTCAGGGTTTTACAGCGTCCTTAGCTCATCTACATAACAATAAGCACAACTTTTAGCATTATTCGTGGGACATTACCATAAAATTCAGGGATTCACAGTTTACCTAGCTCCCCTACATACCAATGAACACAACTTTTAGCATTATTCGTGGGACATTAACATTAAATTCATGGTTTTACAGCGTCCTTAGCTCCCCTACATAGCAATAAGCACAACTTTTAACCTTTTGTAGAACATTACCTTAAAATTCAGGGTTTTACAATGTCCTTAGCTCATCTACATAGCAATAAGCACAACTTTTGACCTTATTCGTGGGACATTAACATAAAATTCAGGGTTTTACAGTTTCCTCAGCTTACCTACATAAAATAAGCACAACTTTTAACAATATTTCAAGGACATTAACATAAAATTCATAGTTTTACAGTTTCCTCAGCTTACCTACATAGAAATAAGCACAACTTTTAACAATATTTCAAGGACATTAACACAAAATTCATAGTTTTCAAAATTTACGTTTATTACAGCTAGTCGTTAGTTTTAGGGGAAAATAGCCAACAGTTTTCTAGATTATCAGGTTTGCTGGGGAAAATCACAGGCAGCGACGTTGCTTCCAGAAGAGTGCGGTGGAAGAAACAATATTAAATTTGACACAATTTCAAACTTTTATCGTTACTTTACACTTTTTAGATTAAAATTTCAGTAGCTTGACCAGACTTTTGGGTAAAATGTAGATTTGTTTCGCACATGACAGTGAGGTAGTTACATTTTTTATGTTAGCTTCACGCTTTCTTGGAAGAAAATTTCAGATTGACCAGACCTTTGAGTAAAATGTAGATTTGCTTCACATGTGACAGTGAGGTGGTTATTTTTTATGTTAGCTTCACGCTTTCTTGGAAGAAAATTTCAGATTGACCAGACCTTTGAGTAAAATGTAGAGTTGCTTCACATATGACAGTGAGGTAGTTACATTTTTATGTTAGCTTCACGCTTTCTTGGAAGAAAATTTCAGATTGACCAGACCTTTGAGTGAAATGTAGAGTTGTTTCACATATGACAGTGAGGTAGTTGAAGTACAGTGGTGGAAGCATTTTGAAAAGATCACAACAAAGAAGTTTGTTCAAATTCAGCAGTTTTAATCACTACTAAATATTATTAAACCAAGAAGATTGAACCTTTGCTGTGTTTGGAGACTACTTCAATAATTGTTAAACTTTTACTTGTAAACATTCATCACGCAACCAATTTACAATATCTTTTCATACAACTAGAAAACAAAAATTGTATCCTACTATAACACTGTTTTTAGTAAAAACTATCAAATTTTCCACCAACATAAAATTCATATTTTTCAAAAACAACTAAGCTTACTATCAACAAATCTGATGCAAGCGGAAACATCAGCAAACCTTTAACCAATCACAATCAATGTAGAGCTTCAAAAACGGTTTTCTATCAACAAAAATCTGACGCCAGCGGAAGCATAGACCGTACGGAGGTGATTACGTCTTTAAAGTTATAAACATTCTTACCTCTTATTTGACCAATCATGAACCAGCGGGTGTTTTGATTTGCACTACATCACAAGTTTTCATTACACAATTGTTGGAAAGAACAAGACAGGTCTAGGCAAGAATAGCGATTTTTCTTCTTTCTTTGTTAACATTTCTCTATAAAAGTCGTATGTTTTGCGTGAAAATGGAGGAAGAACAATGAAAACTGCGGCGCGACACACACTTCAATTGCTGACGAATATGAAGAGAGGGCAAAAGAGGTCGACGTTACAACGACCTACCCCTACTCCTCATGCTACGACGGGTTGGTGGAGCAAACAGAGTTGTTGGGGCGTGCAAGAAAACACCAAGAACAAGCAAGAAAAATACGTAAAATCTTCCTCGACATTGACAAAGAAGGAAATCAACACTCTCAGACGGTGAGATGTTGCGAAAAGGCGTACTGACTGTGTCAAGAGGAAAAGCTCTCTTTTCAACCGATCAGCTTATTCATGTGTGTGAGCATATGCTTGAAGGCCTACCGTTTGTGGCTTTCAAGGCCCAGCAGATACACATCCTTACGTGGTGGTGATTTTCTCATCTAACTGTCAATACGGCGGTGTCTGCGAAGTGAAAACAAGATTGGAGATTTTCAAAAAAGAGGTAGCTGTAGAGAATTTTCTTATTCGATTTAAAATCGAATCCATCTTTTCACCCGAGAAATATTTTCAACTTCGAATCTGAAGAAGCGCGAGTCTATCCTTCTCAGACGTTTGACCTCGTCGAGTCGATAATTTAAGTCCTGAACGAATGGCTAAAGCTGGATTTTTGTACAGAGGCAGTGACGATCGAGCATTTTGCTTTTCTGCGGCTTAAGTATTTATCAGTGGGCGGACACGGACATCCCAGAAATTGAACATGCGAAATACTGGTCCGCGTGTGCGTATCTAGAGAGAACGTTTGGAACTGGTTTCATTAACCAACACAGTAACTTCCGCATTCCAGAAGAGGAGTTTTTGTCGGGAACGAGATTCGGGTTTGCTACCCCTGAAGAAGCAGCAGATCCAACGCTAACGAGAAACCCTCCAATTGAAAATGAAGAACCGAGCATAACCCCCCTAACTGAAGCAAAAGAGTGTGATACATCTCAAGAACTTGTGTGTAAAGTGTGCTTCGATGCTCGAATTAATGCTTTGACAATGCCTTGTGGACATTGCTTTGGATGTCTGAACTGCTCGGCTAAGCTTTATTCAAAGGAATGCCCCATCTGTCGCGTGACTGTTTTGGATGTAAATCGTATTTATATTGTATAAAAAACACTCGATTGTATTCAATTCTGTTTATTACAGTTACATTTTCAGTAAAATTCTGAATAAAGCGCTCAACAGTTTTGTCATTTACACTAACATTATGAGTCAATATCTCAGATAGAGAGCAACCACGCGAGTGAAATAAGATGCAGTACACGGTATAATGTCCACAGACTTCAGATATCAAACTCTGTAGGGTCTTCGAGTTGTAGTCCCAGGATGAGGAATGAGAATCTAAAAAAGTCTGTCAAACCATAAACAAGTGGATGTAGGACATAGCTATCGAAAAACTCAGCAGATCTTGGATTGTTGAAAAACATAGCAACCCAGTGTCCTCCAGGAGCAGTGCTCGGTGTTAACAACATAACTCCCAGGATACTCCACAGTAGGTAGCTGATCTTTAGGATAAACACCCTTAAAAATCTTTTTGCACAGGAGTCATTCCTCTCAATCTGTAGTGTATCCATCAGTCGGTCAATCAACCAATTCTGCATGAATTACGACATTGCTTCTGTTGGAGGAGTGTTAAAGGCAAGACAAATGATTTTCATCAACTCCAGATGCGTACAAGAAGCCGCAGATCTGGCGCAAGAATTCAAAACATGACAAGAAAAAACTCACCGCCAACAGATATAAAATTTCATCATCTCCGCAAAATTAGGTAGAAATCTGTACAGTAGGTTTTATTTTTCCAATCACAATACCTATTTGGGACACTTCAATGCTGCAGTCATCACCACACTCGTACAAAATAAGTGCCCAGACCCGGGTTTGAACCGGGAACCTTTAGATCTTCAGTCTAACGCTCTTCCAACTGAGCTATCTAGGCAGTAATGATCAGTACGGGGCTCGAACCCGCGACATCAACACGACACTGTAACCGACTGAGCTAACTGACCACTTGTTGAAATCCCAGAAATTTCTCTATTAAGTGAAGCAACTGTCTTTGATGTTATGCGTCTGTAGGAAATAATGATTTTCTTGAAAAAGTATTACAGATTTATCTAGTTACAGTGCTTCCCAACAAGCCTCCACTTTTAAAATCACAATTTCCTTTCTTACCTACTTATACTTCTTGAGGGGTTGCTGATAGTTATTGTTTTAGACACTGTATCAGTTCTGATGTGCTAAAGTAAGATATTCATGAAAACCGTAAGTTCTAGATCTGCAACAGTTTATAAGGGTAATTGATAAAATTATATTTTCTTCCTCCTGGGCAACATGGAATGAAATATTTTTACGCTTATGACAAAGACCTATGTATATTAATTTTTAAAGGCTTTTCAAATCTGATTCTGGCTCCAACATTTGGAGATTCTTTAAACCTTGCGAGCATGTCGAGTGTAACATGTAAAGACAACAAAAGAAAAAGAGACTGTAGAAATATTGGTAACGCAGAATGAAGATTAAGTAACTTGACAAATGTTTGGAAATATGTAGTTTTTGCTTCACCACATTCAACTTTTTATGTCAATACACTTGAATTCACACCAAAATTTTAAAATCTAATATTCATTGGTTGAAAATGCAGTGGGAGACTAACATTTCTTTCAGATGTATTCACTTGTTAAATTCTCACCAAATATTGAACACGTTGAGACAATTAATTTTATCTGACACCCTTGTGAAGACCACTAAGCTACATTGTGTGCATTCAAGGTACAGTATTTTTCAATTTTAAGTTATCAATCATCGCAGATTCACAACTATTATTTCTGAGCTAAATCAAAAATGGTGAATGAGTGGCGTAATGTTTTGCATTTATTTTGCACTATGTTAATTCTTTTGCTGTATGTTTATTCAAAAATTCTATCCTATAAGGTTTTTAAACTTAAATTTTCTTACTGTGAATTTACCTCACCACATATCTCTGTACATAACAGCAAATCAATCCTAATATTTGTAACTTTCAACACTACATAATCACTGAAACGAAACAACACCAATTGTTTGTCAGATTTTGATTACCTTACAAGTTATTTTATGCAACAAAAAATCAAACTTATGAGGATTGAAATCTACAGATAGATGGTGGGTTCGATGTACCAGCTGCAAACATAAACTTGTATCGCCACTACATGTAATTTCAAAGACCACCTGTTTCCAATCTACACCTAAATCGTTCTATTGCTACTCCTCTTCTCCTATTTTGTTTTATTTGCAGTACAAATTGATATCTTTCTAGTGATTGTCTCTAACATATTGCTGCATAACATCCAGTTTGTGTATGAGAAAACTTCCAGGTTTACAATTCGTGGTCATTAATCTAAGAGTAATAACTTTACCTTGACAGATATTGTTCTCAGAGCTGAGAAAGTAACTTTTCACTAAACTTTTTGAGATCATACTACAAATTTGATTGGGTTTATCACATTGACCAAGGTTTATGCAGCATAGAGATGGGTCTGAACATTTAAATCTTATTTCTAAATTTGCTAATACTTTAAACTGCAAGCAACTTTAATAAATAATAAACATTTAAAATTTCAAACGTTTTGAGTTTTGCAAAGACCTTTTCAAGAATTAAAATCTGTAAATGTAATAATTTCAAATAATAAAGATATAGCATGTGTCCAAAAAATAGGTACCGTTCAAAATATCAACGTATTTTTCATCATTCTTTTCACAAAGGATGTGGTTCTCATTTCTCATATACATAACTGACATTTCATACTTCAAAAAATCCACGTATTACTTTGGAATATCAAGTTCGTTGGATAGCCTCTTCATTCATCTTTGGCATCTTCCTCCACATCAGCGATTTCATCTTCTGTTTGGTTGGTCTTCCACCTCTTGGTCTGTCAAACAAGCTACCAGTCTCCAATAACTTGGTACTCCAAGCCTTGATTATGCGATGTTTTGGTGGTTCAATATCATATTGCACACGCAGTCTGTCTCTAACAAGCTTCATGGCGTGTCTAGTTTGCTCACTTGCAATAAAAAATGAAGCGGCGTGAACTCTATATTCAACCGTGTAGTCACTTGAATCAATCATCTTTATTGAATAAACTACCAAGTATGACATGTCAGTTATGTATATGAGAAATGAGAACCACATCCTTTGTGAAAAAATGATGGAAGATATGTGGATATTTTGAAAGATATCGACTTATTGTGAAAAGAATGATGAGAAAGACGTTGATATTTTGAACGGTACGGACTTATTGTGAAAAAGTGATGGAGAATACGTTGATATTTTGAAAGGTATCGACTTATTGTGAAAAAATGATGAAAAATACGTTGATATTTTGAACGGTACCTATTTTTTGGACACATGCTATATCTTTATTATTTGAAATTATTACATTTACAGATTTTAATTCTTGAAAAGGTCTTTGCAAAACTCAAAACGTTTGAAATTTTAAATGTTTATTATTTATTAAAGTTGCTTGCAGTTTAAAGTATTAGCAAATTTAGAAATAAGATTTAAATGTTCAGACCCATCTCTATGCTGCATAAACCTTGGTCAATGTGATAAACCCAATCAAATTTGTAGTATGATCTCAAAAAGTTTAGTGAAAAGTTACTTTCTCAGCTCTGAGAACAATATCTGTCAAGGTAAAGTTATTACTCTTAGATTAATGACCACGAATTGTAAACCTGGAAGTTTTCTCATACACAAACTGGATGTTATGCAGCAATATGTTAGAGACAATCACTAGAAAGATATCAATTTGTACTGCAAATAAAACAAAATAGGAGAAGAGGAGTAGCAATAGAACGATTTAGGTGTAGATTGGAAACAGGTGGTCTTTGAAATTACATGTAGTGGCGATACAAGTTTATGTTTGCAGCTGGTACATCGAACCCACCATCTATCTGTAGATTTCAATCCTCATAAGTTTGATTTTTTGTTGCATAAAATAACTTGTAAGGTAATCAAAATCTGACAAACAATTGGTGTTGTTTCGTTTCAGTGATTATGTAGTGTTGAAAGTTACAAATATTAGGATTGATTTGCTGTTATGTACAGAGATATGTGGTGAGGTAAATTCACAGTAAGAAAATTTAAGTTTAAAAACCTTATAGGATAGAATTTTTGAATAAACATACAGCAAAAGAATTAACATAGTGCAAAATAAATGCAAAACATTACGCCACTCATTCACCATTTTTGATTTAGCTCAGAAATAATAGTTGTGAATCTGCGATGATTGATAACTTAAAATTGAAAAATACTGTACCTTGAATGCACACAATGTAGCTTAGTGGTCTTCACAAGGGTGTCAGATAAAATTAATTGTCTCAACGTGTTCAATATTTGGTGAGAATTTAACAAGTGAATACATCTGAAAGAAATGTTAGTCTCCCACTGCATTTTCAACCAATGAATATTAGATTTTAAAATTTTGGTGTGAATTCAAGTGTATTGACATAAAAAGTTGAATGTGGTGAAGCAAAAACTACATATTTCCAAACATTTGTCAAGTTACTTAATCTTCATTCTGCGTTACCAATATTTCTACAGTCTCTTTTTCTTTTGTTGTCTTTACATGTTACACTCGACATGCTCGCAAGGTTTAAAGAATCTCCAAATGTTGGAGCCAGAATCAGATTTGAAAAGCCTTTAAAAATTAATATACATAGGTCTTTGTCATAAGCGTAAAAATATTTCATTCCATGTTGCCCAGGAGGAAGAAAATATAATTTTATCAATTACCCTTATAAACTGTTGCAGATCTAGAACTTACGGTTTTCATGAATATCTTACTTTAGCACATCAGAACTGATACAGTGTCTAAAACAATAACTATCAGCAACCCCTCAAGAAGTATAAGTAGGTAAGAAAGGAAATTGTGATTTTAAAAGTGGAGGCTTGTTGGGAAGCACTGTAACTAGATAAATCTGTAATACTTTTTCAAGAAAATCATTATTTCCTACAGACGCATAACATCAAAGACAGTTGCTTCACTTAATAGAGAAATTTCTGGGATTTCAACAAGTGGTCAGTTAGCTCAGTCGGTTACAGTGTCGTGTTGATGTCGCGGGTTCGAGCCCCGTACTGATCATTACTGCCTAGATAGCTCAGTTGGAAGAGCGTTAGACTGAAGATCTAAAGGTTCCCGGTTCAAACCCGGGTCTGGGCACTTATTTTGTACGAGTGTGGTGATGACTGCAGCATTGAAGTGTCCCAAATAGGTATTGTGATTGGAAAAATAAAACCTACTGTACAGATTTCTACCTAATTTTGCGGAGATGATGAAATTTTATATCTGTTGGCGGTGAGTTTTTTCTTGTCATGTTTTGAATTCTTGCGCCAGATCTGCGGCTTCTTGTACGCATCTGGAGTTGATGAAAATCATTTGTCTTGCCTTTAACACTCCTCCAACAGAAGCAATGTCGTAATTCATGCAGAATTGGTTGATTGACCGACTGATGGATACACTACAGATTGAGAGGAATGACTCCTGTGCAAAAAGATTTTTAAGGGTGTTTATCCTAAAGATCAGCTACCTACTGTGGAGTATCCTGGGAGTTATGTTGTTAACACCGAGCACTGCTCCTGGAGGACACTGGGTTGCTATGTTTTTCAACAATCCAAGATCTGCTGAGTTTTTCGATAGCTATGTCCTACATCCACTTGTTTATGGTTTGACAGACTTTTTTAGATTCTCATTCCTCATCCTGGGACTACAACTCGAAGACCCTACAGAGTTTGATATCTGAAGTCTGTGGACATTATACCGTGTACTGCATCTTATTTCACTCGCGTGGTTGCTCTCTATCTGAGATATTGACTCATAATGTTAGTGTAAATGACAAAACTGTTGAGCGCTTTATTCAGAATTTTACTGAAAATGTAACTGTAATAAACAGAATTGAATACAATCGAGTGTTTTTTATACAATATAAATACGATTTACATCCAAAACAGTCACGCGACAGATGGGGCATTCCTTTGAATAAAGCTTAGCCGAGCAGTTCAGACATCCAAAGCAATGTCCACAAGGCATTGTCAAAGCATTAATTCGAGCATCGAAGCACACTTTACACACAAGTTCTTGAGATGTATCACACTCTTTTGCTTCAGTTAGGGGGGTTATGCTCGGTTCTTCATTTTCAATTGGAGGGTTTCTCGTTAGCGTTGGATCTGCTGCTTCTTCAGGGGTAGCAAACCCGAATCTCGTTCCCAACAAAAACTCCTCTTCTGGAATGCGGAAGTTACTGTGTTGGTTAATGAAACCAGTTCCAAACGTTCTCTCTAGATACGCACACGCGGACCAGTATTTCGCATGTTCAATTTCTGGGATGTCCGTGTCCGCCCACTGATAAATACTTAAGCCGCAGAAAAGCAAAATGCTCGATCGTCACTGCCTCTGTACAAAAATCCAGCTTTAGCCATTCGTTCAGGACTTAAATTATCGACTCGACGAGGTCAAACGTCTGAGAAGGATAAGACTCGCGCTTCTTCAGATTCGAAGTTGAAAATATTTCTCGGGTGAAAAGATGGATTCGATTTTAAATCGAATAAGAAAATTCTCTACAGCTACCTCTTTTTTGAAAATCTCCAATCTTGTTTTCACTTCGCAGACACCGCCGTATTGACAGTTAGATGAGAAAATCACCACCACGTAAGGATGTGTATCTGCTGGGCCTTTGAAAGCCACAAACGGTAGGCCTTCAAGCATATGCTTACACACATGAATAAGCTGATCGGTTGAAAAGAGAGCTTTTCCTCTTGACACAGTCAGTACGCCTTTTCGCAACATCTCACCGTCTGAGAGTGTTGATTTCCCTTCTTTGTCAATGTCGAGGAAGATTTTACGTATTTTTCTTGCTTGTTCTTGGTGTTTTCTTGCACGCCCCAACAACTCTGTTTGCTCCACCAACCCGTCGTAGCATGAGGAGTAGGGGTAGGTCGTTGTAACGTCGACCTCTTTTGCCCTCTCTTCATATTCGTCAGCAATTGAAGTGTGTGTCGCGCCGCAGTTTTCCATTGTTCTTCCTCCCATTTTCACGCAAAACATACGACTTTTATAGAGAAATGTTAACAAAGAAAGAAGAAAAATCGCTATTCTTGCCTAGACCTGTCTTGTTCTTTCCAACAATTGTGTAATGAAAACTTGTGATGTAGTGCAAATCAAAACACCCGCTGGTTCATGATTGGTCAAATAAGAGGTAAGAATGTTTATAACTTTAAAGACGTAATCACCTCCGTACGGTCTATGCTTCCGCTGGCGTCAGATTTTTGTTGATAGAAAACCGTTTTTGAAGCTCTACATTGATTGTGATTGGTTAAAGGTTTGCTGATGTTTCCGCTTGCATCAGATTTGTTGATAGTAAGCTTAGTTGTTTTTGAAAAATATGAATTTTATGTTGGTGGAAAATTTGATAGTTTTTACTAAAAACAGTGTTATAGTAGGATACAATTTTTGTTTTCTAGTTGTATGAAAAGATATTGTAAATTGGTTGCGTGATGAATGTTTACAAGTAAAAGTTTAACAATTATTGAAGTGGTCTCCAAACACAGCAAAGGTTCAATCTTCTTGGTTTAATAATATTTAGTAGTGATTAAAACTGCTGAATTTGAACAAACTTCTTTGTTGTGATCTTTTCAAAATGCTTCCACCACTGTACTTCAACTACCTCACTGCCATATGTGAAACAACTCTACATTTCACTCAAAGGTCTGGTCAATCTGAAATTTTCTTCCAAGAAAGCGTGAAGCTAACATAAAAATGTAACTACCTCACTGTCATATGTGAAGCAACTCTACATTTTACTCAAAGGTCTGGTCAATCTGAAATTTTCTTCCAAGAAAGCGTGAAGCTAACATAAAAAATAACCACCTCACTGTCACATGTGAAGCAAATCTACATTTTACTCAAAGGTCTGGTCAATCTGAAATTTTCTTCCAAGAAAGCGTGAAGCTAACATAAAAAATGTAACTACCTCACTGTCATGTGCGAAACAAATCTACATTTTACCCAAAAGTCTGGTCAAGCTACTGAAATTTTAATCTAAAAAGTGTAAAGTAACGATAAAAGTTTGAAATTGTGTCAAATTTAATATTGTTTCTTCCACCGCACTCTTCTGGAAGCAACGTCGCTGCCTGTGATTTTCCCCAGCAAACCTGATAATCTAGAAAACTGTTGGCTATTTTCCCCTAAAACTAACGACTAGCTGTAATAAACGTAAATTTTGAAAACTATGAATTTTGTGTTAATGTCCTTGAAATATTGTTAAAAGTTGTGCTTATTTCTATGTAGGTAAGCTGAGGAAACTGTAAAACTATGAATTTTATGTTAATGTCCTTGAAATATTGTTAAAAGTTGTGCTTATTTTATGTAGGTAAGCTGAGGAAACTGTAAAACCCTGAATTTTATGTTAATGTCCCACGAATAAGGTCAAAAGTTGTGCTTATTGCTATGTAGATGAGCTAAGGACATTGTAAAACCCTGAATTTTAAGGTAATGTTCTACAAAAGGTTAAAAGTTGTGCTTATTGCTATGTAGGGGAGCTAAGGACGCTGTAAAACCATGAATTTCATGTTAATGTCCCACGAATAATGCTAAAAGTTGTGTTCATTGGTATGTAGGGGAGCTAGGTAAACTGTGAATCCCTGAATTTTATGGTAATGTCCCACGAATAATGCTAAAAGTTGTGCTTATTGTTATGTAGATGAGCTAAGGACGCTGTAAAACCCTGAATTTAATGTTAATGTCCTTGAAATATTGTTAAAAGTTGTGTTCATTGGTATGTAGATGAGCTAAGGACGCTGTAAAACTATGAATTTTGTGTTAATGTCCTTGAAATATTGTTAAAAGCTTTGCTTATTTCTATGTAGGTAAGCTGAGGAAACTGTAAAATTATGAATTTTATGTTAATGTCCTTGAAATATTGTTAAAAGTTGTGCTTATTTTTGTAGGTAAGCTGAGGAAACTGTAAAACCCTGAATTTTATGTTAATGTCCCACGAATAAGGTCAAAAGTTGTGCTTGTTGCTATGTAGATGAGTTAAGGAGACTTTGAAAACTCTGAATTTTAAGGTAATGTCCTACAAAAATGTTAAAATTTGTGCTTATTGCTATGTAGGGGAGCTAAGGACGCTGTAAAACCATGAATTTAATGTTAATGTCCTACAAAAATGCTAAAAGTTGTGCTTATTGCTATGTAGCGGAGTTGAGGAGACTTTGAAAACTAAGAAATTTCGTATTAATAAGTTTAAAAGTTGCTAAATTTCGGAAAAATCTTTAAACAGTGTAATGATAGGATACAATTTAGATTCGTTTTATGAAAATGAATGTAAATTTGAGATGAATGTTTTATGATTTGCACACAATTAAAGATAAATCTTTTCAGTTTTACGATGTAAACAGTAGTGATTTAAGTGAGGTATGGTGTTTAAAAGAAAATGAAAAACGCAAGAGAGTGGAGAGAGCTATGATGAGAGCCGTGTGTGGTCAGAAAATTATTGACAAAAAGGCTAAAGAAAGACTGAATCCATTACCTACATACTGAAATAGATGTAAATTAATTCCAACCAACTGCAGAAATATCACGAGTAAAGAAAAAGGCCTCCAATAAACACATCTAGAAGGGTAAAGAAACAACATTCTAGGGAATCAAAAGGAGAAATCGATTAGAGGTTTTAAAAGCAATTTCAAGATATGTATGCTTTTACGCGATTAATGCTTACGCTTCGAAAGGAAGTAATTATCAAAGGCTGCAGTCACGATCTAAAGTTAGTATTTCCGCTTTACAATAGCTGTGTTTACAATAAGACAAAAGATCGTAAACGAGTTGAAAAGTGAAATTAATTGGAGAATTTTTGAAGTGGGGGTATTCTGAAGCAAGGGTACAACAAATCAATTTCAAGTTTTATTTACATGTATTTACAAGTTGTATTGACATTTGTTTAAGTTGTTATTTACAAGTTGGTACACGTTGTCATTTGTTTACAAGTACACGTTGTCATTTGTTTACAAGTACACGTTGTCATTTGTTTACAAGTTGGTACACGTTGTCTTTGTGTGGTCATTTGTTTACACGTGTTTACAATGTCCTTCAAGTTCATGTATCAGTTCGGACGTCACGTTCGGAAATGACGTAGGGCGCCGCAAGAGCGCCGCAAAATCCGGGTCAAAAGTCGTATTACATACTACTGTCATTCTTTGATATTAGCGATGAGACAAGACGGTTGTTGGTGTCATCGCGCAATTCCCAGTACATTTCTTGTCGCCGTAATTTTGCGTAACCACTGAGAATTATAATTGCTAAAAATGATTTTAGCTTTCTTTCTGTCACGATGAAATTGTGATTTCCTTTTTGTCTAGCATACCTTGTTGATTCATCACAAATTCTCTTCAGCTCCTCATTAGTGTTGAACTTTTCAAAAAGCTGGTGCGGTTGCAAATTTTCCTCAAAAACTGTTGGCGGTAAAACCCATTTGTCCATTTTCAACCGAGAGTTGATATCTCTGTGCTTCCATTTAAGTTTTTCAGTAGTTGCAATTTTTCTCTAAAATAATTGTAGTGGTTACTAGTAAAAACTTCTGCAATTCAAGGTTTCGTCAAAACAGTGAGCTCGATTAACATTTAAGTCTTTCCTGGCCAAGAACTATTATCATTTGTAGAAACAAAATTTTAAAATTTCTCTAATGATATGTGTAAATAATATTAATGTAGTCAACTTTATACTATTTTTACCAATAACTTATTGAAATACGTAAAAAACTGGAGGCACAAACCTTTTTGACTCTCGGAGCTTCAGCATCTTCTCCGGTACATTCAGGTGTTGATGAGATAATTTCCATCTAAAACAATGTTTTTAACAACAGCTGCACTAAAAATTCTAAATTTTACGTAGGCGATAAATTTTAAGTTTAAATTTATTTTTTGATTTCTCGGCCAAACGCTACTAAAATAATCGCACCCAAAATAATAAATCAGTTTCCGGCTAGGGAGAAAGATGTTCCATTTACTAGACTGGATTAACGAAAAGGAGGTAGGCTATACCAAATAAAATCAAATCATAAAACTTGAGAAAATAAAGCAGTAGGCATATCTATTGGATATAAAAAACAATTGACGAATATAAGAAGAAACAAAAAAGTATTTTTGCATATTGTAGTATACCTGCTCACAATCATCCTGGGAATCCAAGTGAACTTCAGCCGTTGCAAGGAGTTGATTTCTGCTTAAATTATCTGGTATACCATTCATGTCATCTCCGTCATCCTCTTCACTGTCGTTTTCATTATCATTTGGGGGAAATAATACAATACTTGGGGTTGACTGTAGCAACTCTTCCGATTTATTAAGCTCCTCCAGAGCTTCCAAAGCCTCATAAACATTCATATCTCTACAGTACTTTAAGTCAAATTTCAAGAAAGTCTAAAAACACCTCAAATCCTAAACGTAGATAAAAAGTAAACTGACTCAACATCCACAGGGTCCGCCACCCAAGTGTAGACTATTAAACTTTGATTTTATTCAAAAACAAAAATGAAAAATAAAATGAAATTTTACAGAAAGCAAAGAAAAATGTATAATCTCCTATATGTATTACAGATTATTCTATATATCCACCCTTTTCCCGGATTACACGACGGAGACGTTGAATAACTTGAGCACAGGTTGCACGGGGCTCACATGGGCTTCCCGAGCAAGTTTTTTGGCACTCCGGGCTGGGTTTCTTCGCAGTTTTTCTCTGATTTTCTTTATGAGTTTTTCGGTCCTTATGGGTCTTTTTGGAGTACTCCTTACTCTTGGTTGTGCGCTACCTGTCTCTTTAAGTCGTTTGATTGTTTTGAAAACACCAGAGCGACTCACACATCCCTTCAGAATCTTGAAAATCTCAGGTGCAGTTTTACCATCTTGATAGAGTTTCTCAATAGCACTGTTCATTGTGGTTTTTCACCAAAATTATAACAAATTTATTAAATATTTTATACTTAGTATAAATACTAGATACTTAATACTAAATATTAGGTATAATTAGCACAATAGGGAATTTATAAATAAGTTTAAAATAATTGTAAAATTAAGCCTACACTTGGGTGGCGGACCCTGTATTTTATAAAAATAAAAACACTATCTTTATAACTTTTCTAATAACTGCTATTCACTTTCTTTTCTGTTTATTAGCAATGCACGTGGTGAAAGGCTAGATAGGCATTCCTAATTACTAACCTGAATGTTTCAGAAAAATGATTAAAAGTTGATTACAAACTATAAGATAACAGATACAGTTGTTATCAGCATACTTTGAAAGCTTGCACTTTAACGCAGGCATGTTTTGGCGCTACAATAACATTATATGGCAAACTTTTTAAAGGATAAATTTTTCTGTAATATTCCATTATTTCGTAATCCTTGTAACTATTCAAGCGTAACAATCTAAGAGTGATCACGTGTGAAGCATAAAAGCTCACTGTAAAACTTAAATCTACAATTTTGCTTTACACATTTAACTGATTGCAGCGAAATTGTAGATTTAAGGGGTTTTGCAGCGAATATTTCCTTTTTTTTTACAGTACCCGTTTAGGGCCAGCGTCAGTTTAAACTGATTTCGAAAATTTAATAAACAAACAAAAAAAGAAATATGTTTTTGAAATTTTTTTTGGTTAAGTCAGTAAAGCATTAAATATTTTATGCATCTTAACGATTTTATTGTTTTTGGACCGCAATAAATATCTCAAATAGTATTACGAAAAACCAAAAACAAAAAAATAATTTTTTTGTTTTTTCTTTTATTAAAACTTTAAAAAAGAAAAATAACTAAATCCTAAAACATCACAATTAAGGTTAGTAATCTGTAAGTCCACCAAAATCAAAAAATAAGACTTGGGGTTGCTTTTATTAAAAAAAAAGAAAATTATTTTACGCGTCAGTTTAAACTGACGCAGGCCTGATATGGGTTAAATTAAACCGAATTTTATCAGTTAAATTCAGCAAGTGCGTCAAAGCATATAAAAGTTATAGGTGGGCGCCAAAGTGATTGATGTATATATTTTCAGGATTAAGCTGTTAAATATTAGGATTGCTTCTTACGACTTTTTTGTAAGTGTAGACGAATTAACGCCTGCGATTGTGCGCATGTTGCTTGGCCCTGGTATAAACGCCGTCATGCAAAGAGAAAACTAACTCAAAATGAAGCATTTGCAGCTAAGCTATAGCAGTAGCAACGCCCCCATTAATAATGACGAAGTTGATAATATTAAATCAGACAGCTGCGTCGGCCTCACCCAATTGCAAAAGAAATTACTTCAACATGTAGATGATATCTAAATTGACACTAACATTTTTTGCAAAAGATCAAACAAAACCATCTTTATTCCCCCTGCTTTTTTTCTTCGGATATTATCAAATGTTTTGCTTGAGGTTGGCTACTGTTTAAGATTTTTAGAGACTTCATTTTTCAATAAACATTTTTGAATATTGTGATGGATAATGCCAACGAAGGATATTATGGAGAAAGAATGAACAAAATGTACCAAAGTAGTTAGTTTTTGTAGAAATTGCAATTTTGTGAAGTGCAGGCACCAACCTTTTGTGTGTTTTTTACCGGTAGACTACATTTTATAAGCGTTTAGAGACTTCATTTTTTTGATATATCGTGTTGAAAACGTAAATAGATAATGCCAAAGAACTACAATATGCTTGTACGTCAAAATGTACCAAAGAACTAACTTTGTCTAACAATTGCAAGTTTGTTAGGTCTAGCAGAATAGTTATTTGTTCAACACAAAACTGGAATTTGACGTATGGCAATCAATTTTTGATTAACCATTATAAACTAATCCTTGGCCCTAACTGATTGGAGTCACATATTGCTGGAAAGTAAACTTTCTAAGCTTTCAAGCGACACTAATAGTTAGTACCTTTTGACAACGCTTGTGTATTAAACTTACTGTTTTAGTCAAGATACCACTGTTTGGTAAGGGCAAAAATGTACTCAACAGGTGTTAAAATTTAGTTTCTTAGTATATAAACAAATACCAAAAATACATGTTGTACACCATTGGAATCTCCTTGAAATACTCTTCAATTTGTTGAAGAAAGTTTTGAAAATCGGTTGAGACGTCAGATCACAAATCAGTTTTTAGTAAACTGATTTTGCAAAAATGATGCAATTTTTGCAAATATCTTCACATTATGATCGGTGGTAGCGAAAGACTGTGTTGATTGTACCAGAAATGTTATAACGTTATAGAGCGAATTTAAAGTGTGCAAGCAAGAAAGAAAAGAAGCATAAATAGAAGTCATAAAATGACAAACTAAAGAATTGTTCGTTACATTGTTAATTGAGCACGAATTGTTATAAAGTTCTTTTTATCGAACGCACTTTATATCTCCTGAAACAGCACGTTTCTTCGATCAGTACTTTTTGAGAAAGCACAAAGAACAAATTATGTAACCAAGCGTTGATTGTAATGTCAGTTTAGACCCCCAAAAAAACTGAAAGGTTTTGTAATGTGGTAAATTTGAGGCTGGCTTTCTTTTGATCAAAAAATCTCTGTCTAGTAATGCAATTAAAAAAAATAGTTTTGATTATGACGTCATCGTGACGTCACGAATCCCCTATGACGCTCACCACGTGGTGAAGATCAATCGTGCTAAGTTTGATGTTTGTAGGCCAAGCAGTTTTAGAGGAGTTAAGACAAACACACAAACAGAATTGCTCTTTAAACCTATACCGTCTAAATCTTTTAAATACAGAAGAAAAATTACAGCTTTCACAGCAGTTTTTAAAAAGAATACTGATATGTCATCAACTCCAGATCTAGTAGAATTCTTAAGTAAATTAATTATTTGTGTGACTATGTTTGGGTTGCGTGGTTCAAGATACGAGAAGGCAGATATCGTTTTATGAAAGTGTTTTAAGCAGTTTTCGTACTTACACAAAGCAGCGGGTGCAGATAAAAAGGCAGGGTTGCACAAAAGATGTCAAAAAGTAAAAAAAAACGCTCAAAAGAAAAATTGATTAGAAATCCGATTTAATTAAAAGTGTAAATTTTCATAAGAACACTTTTTATAAGATGATGCTTCTTCGATAGTTAAATTGGTTTGTTTTAAGAAAAGTGTGAGCGTATATTATTCACTGATTCCTCTGATAGCTTTTCTCAAAAAGCTTTGAATTCAAATCATTGCTATAATTTTTTCTTTAAATGTTTAAAACTTTGCTGGCAAGCAAAAGTAAGGAAATAACATTTATTAAGAGTATAAACAAAATAGAATACAAGATAATGACTACTATATCAGTTTTAAAAATCCATTGAGCAATTTTATTCTTGTATTTATTAGTTAATATTAGGTAGATTAAAATTTCAGATGCTTCATCTTCACAAGTGAGATGGAAAATTAGTGGAAGTGTACCATTGCTTGCAATATTCAACAGATCACAAGAAGAGATTGTTTCTCTTTGAAATATTAATATTTAGAACGCGAAGAATGATAAATTTTTTGTCATGTGATAACATTAAGTTTTCATTTATTGTTTCTAAAGCTTTAAGGCAAGTTTTAGGCCTTGTCTTGAAATCATTTTCCTTCACACCCAGCAAAAATATACATGCATATCAACCAGTAGTCGGAGCCAGGAACAAACTTTTTTAAGCTAAATATGCATATCAACCAGTAGTCGGAGCCAGGAACAAACTTTTTTAAGTTAAATTAAGGATGATGTTAAATCACAACTACAACTGCGCTTATATTTAAGGTATCCATTTTAAACCAAATGTTCTCACACTTCCGTATCTAATAAGCAAATATATAGCCTATTCTCTAATTTTACAAAATTTATTCCCAAGAATACTACCCAGCGCATGGCTAGCCACTGTGTTTAAACATTTGTCCAGTTGATATAATTGACACAGCTGTCCTGCTGTATATGCAAGCCATTTTTCTTAAACATTGTAAAGAGCGGCTGCTGCCAATTATCAACGAACCAACAGAAAAAACTTAACAAAATTATTTTGATATCTTAAAAATTAGAATATTTCCTAAAACGTCAATAAAATTGAGGACTGTTAAACTAAGATCAACAAATTCCTTCGAGTTTGGTTAGAGTATAGCTGAAAATGTATTTTGGTTAGAGTATAGCTAAAAATGTATAGCTGAAAAAATAAACGATAAAACAACAGCGGACAAAAAGGAAGCAATAGCAAAACGATATACAGAGTGTCTGTAAAGCTTCAATTTAGTTATTAGTAATAAGAAATAACACCGTTAGACTTATGGGTTCACAGTTCTTTTACGTAAGTCTTACCCGAGAAAATCATCTGTACAAACTGAAAACTGTCATTGTGCCCGCGTTAAAACAACAATCAAATTTAAATAACTTGTACTTCCAATAGGATGGAGCCCCACTCTATTTTGCGACAGCTGTCTAAAATTTCGTGAATGAGACATATTTTTATAAATGGATTGGCAGGCAAGGATCCATTGAATTTCCTCCATGATCTCCATACATTACGGTAATGGACTTCGGCGTCTGAGGATTCATCAAAGACTCTACGTATTTGAAAAAGCCAAAAAATGTTGAAGATCTTCGACAATGTGTTATTGATGCATTTGCTAATCTTGATTGGGACTTGTGCGCCTAAGTTTGTCATAGTGTGGTGTATCTCTGTCGAGAATGCATTGGAGCTGAAGGTTTGCAAGTTGAATACTTGTCATAGCTGTAGCAAATGAAATCATTTGCTATGATTGTTACAGTATTTTCTGATGTAATCCACTTATTTTCTGAGATGTTTAGAAGTCTAAAGGTATTATTTTCTATCACAAATTACTGCAATTAATTTTACGGGCACCCTATGCGTTTAAGACTTATTTGAAAAGAAAATATGTTGCCAAAAGTTTGGTCATTACACTTCAATGGTAAGACCATTGCTCCTGAAAGATGAAAATAAAGAAATTTGTTTTGCTTGCGATTTGCTTTGGCATAACTTTCATCACGAAAAGTAATTGGAAACAATTTGATTGTTACAGTAAGTGGTAGTAAATATTATTTTGTATTTATGACTTCGATATAATTTTAAAAGGGATTCATAACCAAAAAACTGTGAGAAGCGCGGAGGAAAAATATAAAAAGATAATCTGTAGTTCATTTTTTAGTCAATAAAAAACTTTTAGAACAAACGTTACAAGCCCATCGTTTGTTTTCTAGAACAAATTCGCAAGCCTATTCGCGACTTCACAAAATTGCGAAGCTGAGGAAATCCCCGGCTTAACGTTCGCTAAATATACGCATAATACCTCCTCCGACGTCGTACAGTTTGCGATATATTTATAGAAATGGATTCAAAGAAAGTCATCGCTCCAGTCATGAGTCACCATGTCCATTTTTTTCAATTGCTAGTAAACACAAATGAAGACAACGGTATTTTAAAACGATACGATGAAAAACTGTGCGATCATCTAGTCTAATGTTCCTTCTTGTTGCGTATTTATTCATAAAAACAACTGGTAGCCCTATGAAGTAAAGCCTGTTCCGTGTTCTTTAAACTAATGCTGTAAATTAGATATAACAGAGCAACAAAAAATAGAATTCAAAACATGTCATGCTTTAAATCTTTTCCCGAGTCAAGGTAGCATAATACGCCGACAGAATAACAAAAGTCTATCTACATGCAATAAAACATAATCATGCTTTTTTGGTAGAAACTATTTACCAGTCTTTTTTTTTAGAACAACACTGAGATCTCTGTTGTGGTACAAGCACAAACTACAGTATACTTTAAAATTCATTTGCCGATCAATGGATCTGTTCAACTGAGCTACGTGGTTACCGTGACAACTAGCACTGGACTCGTGTACTTGTCAGAATCAATCACAAACCCAAACTCGGCTTTCTATGACGCTTCGTTCACCGTTAGACAGGTAACTAGCATTGCCCTGATCAGGCAAGCTTTTCGTAAGTCAAAAACTCTTTGGCAAACATAGTCAGTCCTATGCTAAAGTTACTTTGCTGTTGTTGACAATACGTTCCATTTGGATATAGAAGCTTTATTTAAATAAATAAACACAATTTTTATAAATCGCTCTATCAATTGCCTTATAAGCTTTTACCAATGCGGTGGCGTACTCGTAATTATATGAGCATACACTTTGCAGTCGGTAGAAATGAGTTCATAACCCTAGCTGGTTCATTCTAAAAACTTTATCCACGGCAGCCACAGATCTTATACTTAACGCTCATAAAGTTATGTAAAACTGTCAGTCGCATACAATTTTCTGGGTCGTCTGTGATTTTAAAAAATCTTGATTTTCCAATCAAATATCTTTGATTTTATTTGGGTCAAAAATAGCAAAAATGTTACACTGACATATTTGATCTTCAAAAAAGTCTCCATTTTTGCTTGAGTGGTCATTACCTGCAGAATTTAAATTTTTGTTAAATTCTATCATTCAAGAAAAAGCTTGGGGACCACGATTGTAGAGGGTTAAATTTGAATCTAAATTTATTGGGTTTGGATATAAAAGTTTCTGATGCAAAAAAAGTCATTGCAACCAAATGCTTAAAAAATTTCATATTATATTTTGATTATACAAAATGTTTAACAAATTAAAACAATTTCCTGTGCACTGGATCAGTAAGTCTAGAAGATGTATGCGAATATGGGCTTATATTGGGCTCTAATTTCAATTTTTAAAATCCGACTCCTTTTTCTGATTTACGTTTAGCCCAGTATTTTTCAACAAAGGGTCAGAAACGTTGGTGGGATGTAGCCAATTCAAAATACAAAACAAAATATTTTGCCAAAGGCAGATTTAAGGCTGAAGTAAGCAAAGTTTCTTTTTTCAATTGTCCATTTTTAATTTTGATTCAAAGAAATTTATTCAAAGAATTTTTAGAAAATCACGTTAGGTCATCAACAATTTTAGGAAAATCTGGAAAAATTGCAAGAAATAGGCCTAGCATTACCTCAGCCAATGGATAGCTAGAAAAAACGTAAGGGTGAGCGCAAAAGTTTCACTTCCAGCTTTTAGCGATTTTTGAAAAGCCTTACAACATAATTGTGATTTTCAAAGAAACGTTTCTTGCACTACAAGTCGTTTTTCAACTTACACACGCGATTTCTAAAAAAATTTTATTTTTTTTCTTTACAAAGAATTAAGCTGTTTGTGTTGGGCCACGGATTCTTTCTCTTTTCTTACTTCGTATGCCACCCTAGTTTTTGTTTTACAAGATGCTGATTATAAATGTAAGGTAGGCTGTTTTGCGTCAGCGAATGTACAAATCCTTTTATAACTTTTTTGAAGGCCTCAAATATGCAACTTGTAAATTTACCATCCTTCTTGGGAGGGTTACAAGTCAGCAAATCAACCAATGCATTCATATTTCACAATCTGTGCTTACGTTTACTTACTCAAATGGTAAACAAGCTTTCAGTTCATTGAATCTTTGCGCTCAAACTACTAATTAACTGTTTGCCCTATTTGCCGTCTCCTTCCAGATATTTTATTCAGTTGATTTATTGTATTTCTTTTTCATAAAAAAAATTTCTCACAGGGCTTGACAACAGTGTTTTACAGCGCAATTGGCACTTTTTCGAGCACACACGGGATGAACAGTCAAACAGAAGCTAAAGCGACAATTCCACTTTACATTGCTTTTAACAGTGCGGGAACACAACCAATTAGCATGCAGTTCATTGCTGCTACAAGCACAACAAAGGCTACGGTAAACAACGGTTTTTTCTTTAGTTAATTCATCTTGAATAACTCATGAAAGCTGCAAAAATATTCTGATTGTATATTCAAGATTAAGTAAGTCATGTTATTTTGTGATGGAATTGAACATCCATTTGTTTTTAAACCTCTTTCTATTTAAAGCATCCGCTATTCATTTAATTTATCCGGATTTCACTTTCTTTTCGAGTTATTTCAAAAACTTTAATTGCGGTTCTACTTTCAACTTTTTGCCGCATCACTAATCTTCACAATGTAATGAATAACTTTTATGTTGTTTGCAGGCAGGATCAAACGTCTTGAAAGGAATGGCAGTTCCTTCGATCCTGTTCTTTACTTTGCTTTCGTTTCTGCTGCCATGATAAGATTCAGCTTCCTTACATGCTTGAAACTAATTACGGATTGTATATAGGAGTAGACTGCAATAGCTTGAAATTATGTTTAATTGCTTCCTGTTTGTTAAATATAGCGGGCATTTTTCTTTTGTTAAGTGAATCAGATTTTGTAACAGGCCAATTACCCTCGGACACTTACCCGCCCAGTCACATTCCCCTGATCATATACCCCCATAAGCAACATACATCCCTAGGATATTTAACCCCGGTCAAATACCATGAACCAGCTCAACCGCAGTGGCGAATAGTTGCGGGTTAGGGTTAGAGTTAGGGTTTGGGACTGAGACTGAGATCACAAAGACTAAGATCAATTGTTACTGACTTTGACAATGGACCTATACTTGATTTTCTACGTGCTATTGGACATAATAAGATTCAGTCGCAGCTTTATGATGTTTTAGTCTGTTTTTTCCGTGTTGTGTGATTAACAAATGTAATTATAATAATGCAAGAGGCTAGCGATGCACTTAGCAAACTGCAGACAGTGACGCTGTTTCAACTTATCAGGTCTCTTCAGTGCAGTTGGTGACCAATCATTGCTTAGACCGTCACACTTGTGGGACCTAATACTGGGTCCACTGCGTGGATGGTCTGTCAACCTCTGCGAAGCCGTATCACTCGTGAATGAGTGGCGGTTGTCGCAGGTGCACTAAGTTTAACAACTGCTAGAACAATAGTGCTGTCGCAGCCGAGTGGTCACAAGTTCTTACATGTATAGTAATGCAAGAGGCTAGCGATGCACTTAGCAAACTGCAGACAGTGACACTGTTTCGACCTATCAGGTCTCTTCAATACAGTTAGACAACTGCTACTCATTCACGAGTGATACGGCTTCGCAGAGGTTGGCAAACCATCCACTACAGTAGACCCACCATTAGGTCCCACAAGTGTGACGGTTCAAGCTATGCATTGTTAAGAGTCACTAGCTTCTTATTGGTCACCAACTGCACTGAAAAGACCTAATAGGTCGAAACAATGCCACAGTCTGCAGTTTGCTAAATGTAATTATGATTAACGTTTTTTATTGTGTAATTTATTTTAGTTTACCTCTGTTTTATACTATATAATGGGGGTAATTGTCCTATGGAGTATGTTGCCTAGGGGGTAAGTGGAAGTCCTTTATCTCCATCATCACCATATTTGCTATTATTTTGTGGTGGCTCAGCATTAGCAAGCCGAGAGGTTGCGCTGGGCCCTCTTGCTTAATTTTACGCGTTACAGACCTCCATTACGTATCATAAAATTTTACAATAAAACAGTTTTTTTTTAAGTTGTCCGCCTGATCCTCCTCTCCAAGTTAAGGCTAACAGTTTATGGATCACACAGTAACTTAGTTAAATTGGCATAAAAAGAAGTTAAAAGCAAAATTTAATCAACCATAAAGATTATTCCGTTTTTCTTTCAAACACGGACAACATTGAAATACGGAAATTTTCGAGGTTATGGAAATTCATATTGAAATGTGAGATTACTTAATCACGAAAATACGGAAATTTGTATTATGCATAAAATTATGGAAATGCAGAAATTCATTTGAATGAATTAATGAAATACGGAAAAACTATCAACAAAAAAACTATAAAAATCTCAGAAATACAAAAATTTGCAGAAGTCGATAAAAACTTAAGTATAAGCTAATCAACCAACTGGATAAAATAAAATCATTGGGTTGAATTAAATTAAGCATTTTCGTAAATTTTCGTATTTTTATTTTTCGTGATTTAATTGGTGTTTTTTCATGATTTCGTAAAAATTTTTGTATTTTTGCGATTTCATTAACTTCTGTAATTCCGTATTTTAGTTTTGTTCTTACAACGCCCAGTAAAGACTGCATTGTAGACATCATCAGCACATTTTTAGGCTAGAACTTTTTGTCTTTACTTCATATGAATAAAGTACAATTCTTTTGAGTTTACTTAACCAAAACATTTACCACCCCATGGTTGGCGATGAGCTGAGGTTTTTATATCCTCCGGCAAGCCTTTTTTGTATGATTTAAGGGTTCCAGCGAATGCAATATTGTGTGACAATAATCGCTTGGCCATAGAAATGCTGGTATACAAGCGAATTAAAGACATATTCTGACCTTGAAAATCCCCGCTTTTAAGCCAATTGGTGACTATATGTTTTTAATGCAGACTATTTTAGGTGCGTAGCGTTTAGCATCAGGCTCTTCTGCAAGCTTGTAAAAGTGTACAGTATACGATTGTAAAGTGCACAGTACGGGGACACGGTAAAAGTGTACCTTGCAGCGTTAATTGATTAAAAAAGCATTACATATTTGCCTGGTTTCATAGAGCTGATCTTTAGAGAACCAGTTTGATTTATCATCTGTGCCAGGGATGTGTAATCTTTGTTGCAGACTGTAATATTGTTTATTAATCACAAAAAAAAGAAATTAACTCACTAAAAAATGTAGCTACTGTCTACAAACAGAAACATTTGTAAGAAAACGTAAGAGATATCAAGCTTAACAATGCAGTAGCTAAACTAGACAGTACTATCATCTCAAACTGACAACTCATTCATTCAGATGAAGCAAACACCAAAGCAAAGAGAAAGAACGAGCAAAAAGGCTTACGGCACGGCACTGATTACAAGCGCGTTACGTCTACTAATACAATTGCTACAATTCACAACACAGACGAGACAGTTTTACAGTAGCTGAAGATTCCACGGACTAGTCACAGCTTTTGAAGTAAATATTGAGGTGAGACTACGCATTGTATCTGCAGATGGCTAGGGGACTCTAGATACCTCAAACTTTACCAGTGTCCTTTTATCCGTTAGTTTATATCAGTGACTCTCAACTTTTTTGTAGTTAAGGACCACTTTACCGAGCTTGTCAGTCCTGCGAACGTCTGCCCAAAGTTTGTTTAACAGTAGCCATAATGAATTTTCTTTGACAGATGAATGCTACGACGTTTTTTGGAAATCAATGTTTCTAAGATCGGTATTAACTGTTTATCTTCAATGGATGGAAGTAAACAACTTTTCCTTTAAAGATAAGTTTTTTAAAACCGCAAGCGACCTCAATTAGAGCCGCAATTTACAGTTTGCCAACCAGAGTAATAAGTGATTATGCAAACCATTGAAAGTGTCTGTCACGAATAAGGAAATTTGCCTTGTAAAAGTAGTTTCATATGTTTGTATAGTGTTGTATTATTTTGCTCGCTCGGCTACTGATTGAAAAAAAGACCTTTCTTCCTCGCAATTGAATTTGTTATAAGTACGCCTTTATTACGTCACAATTGTGTATGACATAATAAGCTTCCAGATTGATCTAGTGATTCTTGCTTCTTCGAAGAATTTCGTTAGCCGATTACATAACCGCGATTACATAATTAATAGGGTTTTTTTCTTTTTCACGTGATTTTGTTCTAGAGTTTTCTGGAATGTTTTTTTTTTGATTTATGTATTAGGCGACAAGATTTTTTTGTAGTAGAGTAGTAGAAAAGTGCATAGTGGGCAGAGAGAGAGATTGATTGACGGAGTAAAGAAGAGCCTAGTGTTTTTTTTGTAATAATTTATTGTGGATTCTGTGGACGTGGCAAGTATTATAAGGTTATTATTGGTG
The DNA here is from genome assembly GCA_963675345.1 of Trididemnum clinides. Taxonomy (NCBI): domain Eukaryota; kingdom Metazoa; phylum Chordata; class Ascidiacea; order Aplousobranchia; family Didemnidae; genus Trididemnum; species Trididemnum clinides. The sequence goes on from OY776302.1 coordinate 17,476,695, forward strand.
GAATTAGTTTTGGCGGTTTCCTGATTGTGTAATAAAGTGATTAATTTTGAGATTGTTGAGCGAAGAAGCTTGAAGTCGTGAAGTATTATTTCTGCGAATACATTATTCTGTTCTTAACGTGGTTTTAAGGTGTTTTTTTTTAGTGGAAGCCAATCTATTCCAAGTTTTATTAAGTTGCAGTCAGACCAAATTACCCGAGCGATTATCATACGTCGCTTTAATTTTAAAAGAAATTTAAGATTCAGATAGAACCGAAAGTTCTATTATTAATATAATATTATCATATTGAAACGCGACAGTGTCATCAAAAAATTATCAAACTATGAAGTAAACCAACTGTTTTTAGCTTTATCAAAATTTACCAAAGCATTAGCAGGCCCCTGAAACCTTCTCACAGATCCCAGTTTGAAAACCACGCATGATTGCTTGGTAATGTTCAAAAATGAAGTTGTGTATAGTTTTCATTTATCTGGCCTCGACAAAATTTTGCTTGTAGAATCAGCGTCAAAATTAAACAATAAATTCAGCTCAAACTCTAGGTCTAACATTCCAATTTAAATAGTTTTGGTCCCATACCAAAGCAGTGCCTAGAAAAAAAGCATTTAACATCCGTATTTGGTGGAAAAAGCAAGCAAGTTTGAGATTTGGAAATGATTACATTCCAAATTGAATTTTGTGCCACTCAAATAGAACACTTTGGCACCAATTGTATAATCTGGTCTTATCGCAACGCCAGTGATAGCCTTAGTTGCGACGCCAGTAAAAGGCAACCCCAGGATATTGTTTCCTCCAAATAAACAGCTGTGCATCCTCAAACAGGAGCAGAGTTCCGGAAGAAACATACATTGCAATCAATAACCTGCGTAATTTTGTTTTCAATCGGCTCTGTTTCAAAAAACGATAATTTTGTTTCGGAGCGATACATCAGTTTGAGAAAAAAATGTAAACTTTTGTTAATGTTTTCACAACTGTCTATTGGCACAAACGTTTTAATGCACCATCGCTGTAGAAAGTCAGCGCAGCGTTGTGCACGTAAAGTATCTTTTTGATAAGAGCATTGAGCATATTCGATTTTGCTCGGAGGCGTGCGAGATTGAAAGATTCTTCATTTTTAGTGTGAAAAAAGGTCGCGGCTTCAGACCATTGGAAGGCATGACGTAGTCTCTGTGAAAAGAAAATAACAAAAAGGTGTCAAAGCGAGCAAACATCGCTGTTATTAGTAGACTGTAGACAGTGACACTGTTTCGACCTATTAGGACTCTTTAGTGAAGTCAGTGACTGACAAGAAGCTAGAGGCTTTTGATAAAGCATAGCTTAGACCGTCACACTTGGAACCCACACTAGGTCCACTGTAGTGGATGGTCTGTCAGTACTACTGTAGTTCACTTTTATTGAAGAGAATACAACAGCAAAATTTCTTTATTGCAAATATAAAAAATTTCGTTTTTTATTGAAAACACACTTATTTTATTTCACGCCAAATATTATTTGACAATTATTGTCATGTTTCATTATCACAAAGCGCTGAAAATTTTCTAAGGTCATTAGAATTGACTTTCAGTTTCAAAATTATCAACCAATTGGGAACATCTGATCCTCAGTGGCTGAACTCGCAATGACGCCGCTTAATATAACCACCTTGGGACCAGACCATTTTGGTCATAATGCCCGAATAATTATAAAAATCGAAGCCGCCATAACAGCTCCTGAATCGACGCCGTAAGCCACAAGAAGTCCAAATACCGTCAAATTAATCGTTTACCCAAAGTAACAGTGTGACGTTGGCAGCAAAACAAAGTACAGTGCTTTAACACTACAAGTTATGGTAAAATTTAGTACAGTGTGTAACAATATGTTGAAAAAATGAAGTTATAAGTGCGTGGCGAGAAAAAATACTGTACTGTAACAAGAAAGATGGAGAAAATGTTGGTCATATTATCCGAAATTTGGTCATATTAAACGGAGAATTTTAAATGGAGAAATTCCGGACCGTACCAAATTGGTCATAATAAGCGGCTCATCATATTATCCGTGGTCATAATAAGCGGCGCCTACTGTATTGTTGCTTATAGCCTCCTCAATCCATGCTTGACAATAAAGCAATGGAATATGAAGCTCGGTTTTCTTTCTTTTTTTCGATTCTCAAGTAGCAGTCGATTTAAGATTGACAATATTGATTTTCTATTTTTAAGAAAATAAATAGACAGAATCTTTTTACTTCGCGGCCAGTTACTTTAGTCAAGCGTTGTTTTATCTTCGTAGTGCGCAGTGAAACTTTCGCGAAGATTGAAAATACTTTAAAACCTCCAGAGCAAGGTCTGAAATTGTGGAAGTTGTGCAACTTACGCTTTGCGCTCTTAATTACGGACTGCCCACCTCCAATTTTCGCCATAAGCAGCGCTTCAACCCATTCGATCCGCTGCCGACAAACAAAACACTTACCTTGTAAAACATCAAAATTTCAAAAGCGCGCTCTGCTATGATCAGATAGCGTTGTTAGCTTTTGTCAAGTAATAATTTAAAAGAGGGCACGTATTGCAAACCATACTAACAAATCAAGAATGAATCTAATGTATAAAGCGCAATTCTGTCTCTCTATCTGTCTGTCTAATTTTAACTCCTCTGAAACTACTACAAGTACAAGCATCAAACTTGACACGATTGATCACCACCCTATGGTGAGTGTCATAAGGGTCTTCATGATGTCATGATGACGTCATAATCAAAAATTCTTTTTTTAAATTTGCATTACTTGCTTATTTGCATTACTTTTTGATCAAACAAAACCAGCTTCCAACTCACTACATTTCAAAACTTTCATTTGTTTGAGGGCGAAAATGACATCACAATCAACGATTAATTGAACGATCTGTTTTTTTGTTCTTTCTCTAAAAGTACTCATTGCAGAAACGCAATTAAACGTTTTTTTAGGAGATATTAATAAGCTGCTGTTGATAAAAACAACTATACAACAATTAATGTTTATTTGACAATGCTACGACCACTTCTTTATTTAAACACTTCAAGCCTAATAAGCATTTTGTCTTCTCTATTTCGCTTGCACGCTTAAACTGGGTCTATGACGTCATATTATGTCTCGCACGATTAGTATAAATGTTTGCTACAGCAGATCTTCTTCTTCTTCTTTTGGAAGGGATTCCACATTTTCAAATGCTGGCAGTGATGGTACTCAGCCAGCATCGTGTGTCGACATCCAAAACCGTCAGTCCACGTATTCCTGTGGGTGCCCGATGTACGGGGCATGTCAGAATGATGTGTTCTGCGGTTTGTTTTGCAGCGCCACACTCGCAATTCGATGTAGGAGCAAGGCCCCATTTGTGCATGAACGACTGAAAACACCCAACACCAGCCCGCAAGCGGTTGAGCCTGACCCATGATGATCTAGGCAGGCCCATCCCCATTGGCCTAGTGCTTGTCCTAGGGATGAAAGCACGGAGATCAGATGAACACTCCGAGTATTCCGTGCTCCATTTAAAGTCAGTCCATTGAGCTGCACGAATATCCAATTCAGTTAGATCTTGCAGTAACTTCCGTGCAGCGGGCACAAAGGGGCGTCTGGATTTTAGTCTCTCTCTGTAGCCGTGTATGGATCTAGCCAATAATTCATAGAGAATATGGCCAGGGTCCAGGCTGCCACGATATGCCAGAGAGAGCGTTGCTCCTAATCGGCGAAGCTCAGCCGGCTGGATACCTGCGAGGACGGGTAGATAGTCTGTTGGAGTTGGACGCAGGCATCCAGTGACAATGCGCAATGCGTCGTTGAGAACACTATCGATGAGGCGAGTGTGTGCACTGCGACACCAAACTGGTGCACAGTACTCCGCAGTGGAGTAGACCAGAGATCGGGCAGCTGTACGCAGTGTTTTAGCTCCAGCGCCCCAACCTGAGCCTGCAAGTCGTCTCATCAGTGCAACGCGCGTTGTTAGTTTTTTGCGCAATGTCTCAAGATGATGACGAAACGTGAGTGATTTGTCCAGTTTAACTCCAAGATAGGTAGGGACTGGACAGAATGGCTGGCGTTTGCCATTGTTGTAGACATTAAGCTCACGTTTGGCCTCTCTGTTGTTAAGGTGAAAGGCCGACGTCACCGTTTTAGTGTGGCTGAGCTGTAGCCTCCAAGTCTGAATATATGTTGAGATTGTAGTCATGTCTTGGCTTAAGACTCCCTCCAGGTCCTTCCAGTCATCAGAAGAGTATAACAGTGCCAGATCATCGGCATAAGCATACCTTCTGGAGACCGTTGAAGGAAGATCGTATACATAGATATTGAAAAGAAGGGGTGCCAGGACCGATCCCTGTGGGACGCCGTTTTTCAGACGTCGCAACCTGCTTCGCTTGCTGTCACCGGTAGTAAGGGTGAAACTTCTATTCCGGACAAGTTCCATGATCATACGAACCATGTGCTTATCTGGGAGAAGTCTCAGCAGCTTGCAGGTGAGGCCACGATGCCAGACAGTGTCATATGCAGCTGTCAGATCTACAAACTTAGCACCGGCCTTCTTTTTTGCCTCAAAACAATCCTCGATGTTTTGTGTTAGTAAGACAACTTGATCCACTGTCGATTTACCATGTCGAAACCCAGCCTACTCGCCTGGGAGCAGGGGGTCGACAATAGGTTCAATACGAGCGTAGATCAGTCGTTCGAGGATCTTGTAGGGGACACAGAGCAAGGAGATGGGGCCGTAGCTCTTTGGGTCATAATATCACCGCAGATCATAATATTAAGATGTTTTCAAAAATTGCAACCCTTTTTCAAAATTAGTTTATTAAAAAACTAATTTGTCACCTCATTTATCGACCAATTTTCAAACTTTTTTCAACTAATTGAAGGTTATTTCAATGCGAGTGCAATAGTTTATAATAGGTACAATTAATATTAGTTTTTATACTGAAAAAACGGAACTTTAAGACTTGTGGTGTAACTTTTTGCCCTTCCGAAAATTGGTGAGCTTAGTAAAAACAGGTGACTTTAAAACAAAAAACATTACAATAAAGTACTAACAATTACTAGCCCTTGAAAGCTTAGGAAATTTCCTTTTCAGCAATATGTAACTCCAATCACTTGAGGCTAAGGATTAGTTTATAATGGCTGATCAAAACTTGGTTGCCATACACCATGTTTCATTTTTAGTTGTGCAATTATCCTACTAGAGCTAACAAACTTGCAATTGTTAAACAAAGTTAGTTCTTTGGTACATTTTGACTACTTTTCCTCACAAGCGTGGTTTTTTTGAATTGTTTGTCGACGTTTTCAAAAGCATCCATCAAAAACTGAAGTCTGTAGATGTTTATGAAATGTAGTCTACCGGTGAAAAACACAAAATTTTAGTGCCTACAGTATACAAAATGGCAATTTCTAGAAAAACTAAGTCCTTTAGGACATTTTGTCTATGCTTTCTCGATAGCATGGATCTTAGGCATTATCCATCAAATTATTCAAAAGACCCAAAGTTTACAAATTTTAATATGTAACCTACTCCAAACAAAACATTTGGTGATCACCCAAGAAAAAGACGATGGAGTAAAGATGATCCTTTCTTATCGCTTGCAACAAAATGTAAGTGTCGAGCTACATATAATACAAATGTTGAAGCAATTTGCTTGGCAATTGGGCAAGACTGTCGCAGCAACCAGCTGATATAATGTTCTCAACCTCGACATTATTAATGGGGACTGCCGCTACTGCTATAACTGAACTGTGAGTGCTTCATTTGAAGTTAGTTTGCTCTTTGCATTGCGGCGTTTATGCCAGGGATAAGGAACATGCACGCAGTCAGAGACTTTACTTCATATTCATTCGTCTACAGTGACGAAGAAGTGGTAAATAGGGATTCCAAAAACAATGGCTCAAAACGCATTGTGCGGTCATAATGTTAAATGACATCAAGATGATTAATACCACTATTTAGTGAAAACAGCAGCAGCCAGCAAAATTATCTACTATCATTTTGATAGCAAACATAAATGGTAAAGTCCATTACTGATATTTGTAATTGCAAGGATAGGCCTATCGATACAAAACGTTAATCTTCATTTAAAAGTAGGCAGGTCTGGATGAGGGGCAAGGTTAAATGTAATAAAATCCCAAATTTAAGAAAAGATCAAAATTAAACAATAATAGCATCAATCTGTAACACTGGATTAAGAGGAAATGTTTTTGTTTGAAAAGAGCTTAATAGGCGCCTATTGCAATAGGTTGTATGACTTGAAGGAAAGGCAGGGCCCCTTTAAGGAAAGGCAGGGCCCCTTTTCATTCTATGGCCGAATTAAAGCAAACAGTGCAGGTAAAAATTTTAATGTCACAAATATTAATACGAAAACGGGTCCACCAAATCTTCGAACATGCCTACCGCCAAATAGCTCATTTCATTATGGGTCAAAACGACCACCATTTGGGCTACGCCATCAATTTTGAATATGCTTCACGTCCCCCCTGCCTTACTCTTTTAAAAATTACGAATGGTAGTTTGTGTCATCGTTCTTTCTTTTTGAATACTTTCAGTCTTCATTAATAAACCAACATGATCACCATTACATGTACAGTAGCTATGGCTTATGTAAATGCAGTTCTTGAAAAACTCCATGACGTGATGCTTTAAGCTACAGGTAGTGTTCGACTTACGACCTGCTCGACTTACGACCGCTTCCCTGGCAAGGCTAGGCAGCTGTATCGATAGGCTGGCAGCTCAGTCGTAGTGTAATGTGGTGTAATATACATACATGTATATATGAGATTCGACTTACGACCACTCCGACTTACGACCGGATGGTCGGAACCGAACGCGGTCGTAAGTCGAACACTATCTGTAGTTTCTTTTTCTACCTTTTAAAAAAAAACGCTTTTTTCTGTAACGTCACCGATTCAGTTCTTTGTTCGTGTCAAACGCTCAATGATATAATTTGAATTCAAGTTGCGAGCAGCTAGTATTGCTTTAGAATTGTAATAGTACAGGATTAAACTACTTTGAATTTTATTATCTATATATTTTTTGTTTGTAGCAATATTAAGTTAAAAATTCAATGTTTTGTATAATCACATATCAAACCCTAGCACTGATTATCGATGCGATTTATTGGTGAGTTCTTGTTTTACGTTTGTTTACGTTTACGTTTGTCATTACGTTTTTCAATTATACAATTTATTGTTTTTGTTGTTTTCAGAAAACGACTCCCGACGCCAGCGTGAATACAATTAATCTAAACCAAATTAAATACGTCAAATCAAATAAGTTGGAGGTGTCCGTTAACGATCTCCAGAATCAGATAATCATACTAAAAACAAACGCCAAACGAATTCGCAGTTACAGCTTATATTTAGTAAAACATTTCAATGTGGCTCTAACAAATGTTTGTACGGTTAAGCTGGCGCAGCTGCATTAATTGATATGTTTTAAATGGGCACGGGTGATAGTATGGTCGCCGGGTTAAATCGCACCATACATAAGAGAAACATTTTTCTATTTTGCTCAATATTAACTTTATGGAGCTAACGAAATCAAACCTGACAATTTGGGAAAAGCAAGAACTTATTTAACTTCTATGAGCATATCTAAGCAAGGAAAACCAATGTGAATCCTAATGCGTAGCCAACAATGACTTAAGAAAGTTTGAGGCGAAATCAAAATTAACAGCGTCACTGTGTTAAATCGCACCGTATGGAAGATATTATTGGTATTTTGCTTCATAATAGCTTTATAGAGTTACTGGGATCAAACCAAACATTTGAGAAAAAGCAAGGACTCTTTTCACCTCCTTGGACACGACAAGCAGGAAGAAAAGAACATGCTACATAATGCGTAGCCAGCGAAGACTCAAGAAAGTTAAAAAAGAAATCGAAAGAAAATAGAGTCACTGTGTGAAATCGCACCACACGAAAGACATTTTTAATATTTTGCTTCAGAATAGCTTAATATCAAAATTGTGTTGCTTATTTTCAAACTGCGGGAAACGCAAGGCCCCATTGGGTTCGTGTCAGCAATAAACAGAGCACATAGACCTAAGGCAATGCCAGGATCTCGAAATGAGATATTCTATTAAAGGTTGGGAAAGCTCTTAGTTTAACTCTTTTGCTCCCGCGAAGCAGTCCTTGTAACGTTTGCATAAATTTGCTAATTTGCATAAAAAAACCATTAATCATGTTTACTTTTATCATTCACTGGTTTTAAGCCATTGGCTATTATATCGATTATGTTATATCGCTGAAAAGGAAATTTCATCCCAGTTAGCGTGATGTGCATTCTAAAAACAATGCCTTGTGACTCAAAATGAAACAAAAACATCTTTACCTCCTTCATTTTTTGGTGAGGGAAACCAATGTCCCCCAAGTTCAAAAGATATTACAGGCCTCGCGTGTGGATAAATTTTTTTGAAAATGGCCGCTAGATGATGTAAAAGAATTATACTTTTAAGATAAAATGTCAAAAATTACCAAACGACAAATTTTTTGTACTATTTTCAATTTTTTTGAAGCCCAGAAGCCAAATTTTTGGCCTTTTTGGGGGTCCTGGAATCTACTGCAACTACCCTTTTCATCAGTCGTTACGTAATAACTCTGCTTATACCACCTAATATTGCCTATCTTTGAAAAGACAGGTTATTCCTGATTCAAATGATATGCAGTTTAAATAGATTATTTTGTTGCATAAGATGAAACATAAGCTACTCTTTCCCTTCCCCTTTTTGCTGGGAGAAAGCTAATTTTGATTGATTATAGCCCGCCTGTCAAAGTAAATAAAAAGTGCTTTGTTTGCATTTTCTCCTTGGTAACTTGATACCACGTGATAAAAGAACCCGCTATTTAAGAAAAATGTTTTAAGGTTTTTAAAAGGGGTGTTTTCTTCACAATTTGCAATTTTATGAGGTCTAGCACCAAAATTGGGGGGGTTTTTGGCCGGTACCGAAGATAATTTAGGGTTTATCATGTAGGCTAGCCTTTTTACCAATCAAAACTTAGCCTAAAATATGTATTATAATATATTTTTAAAAAGGAAATTTCTTCAACTTTCAGATAATATAAAACTTAAAACTAATATCTTATTTACAAAGATGAAGCAGGACCATTTTTACACCCCTTCTTTTTTGTTGGAGGAACCAGATTATCACCCGGAGTACCCAACCTTGCAAAATCTATAAAAAGTGTTTGATGTACACCAGCTCTGTGGAAACTTGATACAGGGCGCAAAAATGAGTTATGTAAACGCATAAACATGATTTCAAATTTGAAAAGAGAGTACTTTTTGTGTGATTTGCATTTTCTGAGGTCCAGCTATCAAATTTTGAGTGTTTCGGGCCGGTATTAAAGATAACTATAGGTATCATGCTTCATCAATCATTATAGAATAACTCTTAGCCTAAACCTTGCAACAATATATATTTTTGGAAAGGAAATTTTTTAAACTTTCAGATGATATGTAGTTTGAGAGGAAAATTTTGTTGCTAAAAATGATACAGAACTATGTTGATTTCCCTACCTTTTTTGGGGGGGATCGCCAATATTTTTGCTTTCAATGTTTTTAGAGTCGGCTACAGATCAAAAATTCCACAGACTTCATTTTTTGATCAATCTTTCTGAAAACTTAAATACAGACAGCTAAATAACCATGGATATCAGGAAAAATAGCCAAAATGTACCAAACGAATTAGTTTTTCTACAAATTGCACTTTTGTGAAGCTTAAAAATCCAAATTTTGAATGTTTTTCACCGGTACTGAAAACAAATTAGGCCTACAAAATTTTCCAATTTCATCAGTTATTATAGAATAACTCTTAACCTGAACCATGCAACAATATATATTTTTGGAAAGGAAATTTCTTGAACATTTTGATAATATGTAGTTTGGGAGAAAAATTTTGTTGGTAAAGTTGATACAGGACCATGTTGACTCCCCCTTTTTGGGGGTAGAAATTACCAATTTTTTTGCTTGGTGTCGGGTATCTATCAAAAATTCCACAGACTTCATTTTTTGATCAATCTTTCTGAAAACGTAGATACAGACAGCTAAAGAACCATGGATATCAGGAAAAATAGCCAAAATGTTCCAAACGAATTAGTTTTTCTACAAATTGCAATTTTGTGAAGCTTAAAAAAGGCAATTTTAAAATTTGCCGTTGCAGGGGTTTGAACTTATGATAAAAATCCCGTGAGGAAGTAGAAAGGAACGCAAAAAGTCGTATACATTTTATGTGCAGAAAACACATAAACGTTTGGTAATTTTTCACGTAAGAGCCTGATAGGTGAAGCTGGCTTGGCCCGCGGAACCGACACTCTCAATCCCGACGTTACTGACAGGGTCTCTGCGGTTGCCGCCGTCATGTATATTATAAAGCAATGATTTTTTATTATGCTGATATGCTGCTTGTTATGGTATTTATGCCTACACTCGACATCATTGTAATAAAATCCCAAGTTTAAGAAAAAATCAACATAAGACCATAATCATGACTGTCGCGTTTTGATATAATAATATTAATAATAGAACTTTCGGTTCTATCTGAATCTTAAATTTCTTTTAAAATTAAAGCGACGTATGATAATCGCTCGGATAATTAGGTCTGACTGCAACTTAATAAAACTTGGAATAGATTGGCTTCCACTAAAAAAAAAACACCTTAAACCACATTAAGAACAGAATGATGTATTCACAGAAATAATCTTTACGACTTCAAGCTTCTTCGCTCAACAATCTCAGAACTAATCACTTTGCCACGCAATCAGAAAACCGCCAAAATTAATTTCACCAATAACTGCTTAACACTCGCCACATCCACAGAATCCACAATAAATTATCACAAAAAACAATAGCCCTTCTTTACTGCATCAATCAATCTCTCTCTCTCTCCTCGTTACAACGCTTCTCTGTCTCTCGCTAACTAAAAAAAAATCTCGTCGCGTTATATATAAATCGAAAAAACAATCCAGAAAACTCTAAAACGAAATCACACGTGAAAAAAGAAAAAAAGCATTTCAAGTTATGTAATCAGTTATCGAAATTCTTCGAAGAAGCTAGAATCTCTAGATCAGGGGTTACCAATCTTTGTTGGACCACGGGCTACTTTTTGGATATTGATTAAAGTGGGGGCGCACTTATCCTAAAGTTTGCTACATCCCGGACTTCATGTTCGATCTATTATGTATTGGCAGGTAATGCCATTATATATCTGTTGCACTTACTTCGGTGGCCGATGTCTGGCAACCCTAGGCTACATATTTTTTTCTTTGGAGCCACCATCAACTTTTGAAAAAATTTTTAGAATATTTAAAAACAGGCTGGCGGGCACCTCTTATTGCCTTCACGGGCGACATGGTGCCCGCGGGCACACGGTTGGTGACCCCTGCTCTAGATCAATCCAGAATCGTATTATGTCCTAATAAGGATTGTGACGTAATAAAGGTGTACTTACAGCAAATCAATTGCGAGAAAAAAAGGTCTTTTTTCTCAATCAGTAGCCGAGCGAACAAATGACACAGCACTTTACACATATATGAAAACAATTCTTACAAGGCAAATTTCCTTATTCGTGACAACAACAATTTGTGAAACTGAATACAGAGAGAACTGTAGCCGCTTTTGTCGCTATGCCGTAAACAAGACCAATAGCGCAGCAAATTAGGAGCTTAATACCACAAATATAAATAGGAAAGCGACAGCACCAATTGGCAAAATAGGAGAGAAAAGAGAGAAGAGAGAGTTTATTTGATATTGCTTTGCGTACCGACACAATAATCAGATTAATAATACACAAAAAAAATCACTTGTAGCAAAAGCCAGGGAGCATCGAGGAACCTTTCGGTTATCGAGTCGAGATGCTCCCTGATCTCAGCAGATTGAGATATAAACGAAATCCATTAAGTGACACTGTTATAATTCGAATACATTATGTAAAAAAGAATTGAGTTCAAGATTTTATCAAATGATACAAAAAAAAATAAAAATAAAAAAAAGGAAACGGAACAAACAATAACAATAAATGTTTTTTACACAATCGAAAGTTTTTGCAAGAGTTAATATTCTTTTAATAATATTAGTTTATAAGCTTTTTTAAAAGAAACCCAGTGCATGCTCTTTAATTCTGATTCGAGGTTACCCCACAGCTTTGAACCTCTGTGAGAAAGTAGTTTTTGGCAAAATAATTTATTTATACGGGGCGGTAGTAAGCAGTCGAATTTATCAATCTCGTTTTATGTTGATGAATAGTATTTATCTTACGAAAAAAATGATAAAAGTTTTTAGGCAATTCTGCCGTCCGATGGTAAAGCGACGTAACTAACAAAATGCAAAAGCCGAGAAAAACGGCTTTAAAGTTAAACGGCTGGCAGAACGATGTTTTTATTCTTATCACTCGTTTGATCATTTTAAACAACGGAGTGTTATGATACTTTTCTTTTGTCGAAGAAATATTTTAGATGATCGTTGTAATTATTTCTAATTACGTTAATTAGTGCAGTTACGTCGCTTTGTGTTTGACGCTGATAACACTGTCTGACTGTGAAGCAAAAGGCAGAGCGACGTATCTCACTTATTTCTATTGATCGGGCACATGGAAACAAAAATACGCCACAAAAACACCACTTAAATGCAATACAACATTTCACACGACGTCAATGAGGTCCTTTGATGAACTGCTGCAAGGCAATTCAATCCAAAATTCTCTTCTGTTTGTTGGCATTAGCGGGCATAATTTTTTGACTATGTCTTCACGTTTTGGCGGTGGAACACCACGTGGGGAGGTACAAGCTGGCGGAATTTCACTGACATCAACCTTGCTCTTTAAAAAGTCGAGTGAGTGGTACTGTGCTTCCACGCTGTGTGTTGTTTTGTACTTCAGCAACTTTGAACCACGTTCAAAACGAACGGCACTCATGTGGTTAAGTTTCACACGAGGAACTGTCTTTGAAATACGAACTCTGCTGGATCCGTCGTAGAATTTTACAAAATCATTTGCGTCGATATCGAGCACTTGACATTTTGCTTTTGACAAAACCTCTTTGAATTCCTCCCAGTCGCATACGTCGCCGTGCTTCTTCATGCTCAGCTCAATTTGATGATGGACTGAATCAGCGGACATAAATGTATGTCCACTGACCAAGTACCGCAATTCAATTGAGTCCACAGCTATTTTTTCACTATTTACAGCCATCACTAGAAATGTATACATGCTCCAGTTTTTGTTCTGAGACGTGCAATTGTCGCACCATAACACAATTTGTTTTGTGTCTCTGAGTTTTTTCGTAAAAAAGCACCAGAAGGCACTGCAAATATCTGCAGCACTCCTCCCCGAGACTGATTCGTTCCACACAACAGTTGAATTGTTTTTTGCTTTACCAAGTTCTGCAAATGTTTCGTTAAATGCAATTATGCGACGAGTAAAAGCACATGTCTTGACGCCATTCATTCGCGGAAGCATGATCACCTTCTGCAGATCAACACTGCCGTAATAAGTATTCGTGTCGTTGTTCTCCTTATTGGTTTGCACATCACGTTGGTATGCGATTCGGGCTTCATTTCTCAATCGTAAGTGCTCCTCATTCTTACTGCATCGCTCGCATTCTTCAGTGACCTCCTCGTCTGGCTTGTGTGATTTCTTGTGCTCCAAATAAGCTTTACAATCTTCGCATTCCTCCTGACCCAGGACTGCAAAACTGATGTTCATTTCTTTTACACACTTTCGGTACGTTTCAGTGCTAATTTTTTCCTCTGTGGCTATATAGTCAGCATGCATTTTAGCAACTGTTATATCGGAGGGCAAATAAAGACGGTTTGGAGCGTGTTCTTGTCGATAATGATGGACCGCTGGGTTGTACTTTCGAATGTGCTTGTAAATCTGATCCTTATCTTTCTTATTAATGGGTTGATGTTTTCCACGCTTGTCATTTTCTGGAATCATTGCCTCTGGAGGTGCACTTTTTAAGCACCTCATGAAGGCACCATCGCTTTTAGGATTATAGCCCAATGTAGAAAGAAAAAATGTTTTGCATACCTCTTGAAATCCACCACCTGATTCTGCAGACCGACGAAATCTGTATACAAAGGTGTTCTTTCGTCTAGAGTGTTGAGATTTTGGCCGGGTTGTAGGAGCTTGTTGGATGTTTTGCCACATCCAATTTCTTCTTTCATTAAAATTGAGCGACCAAAACTGCGAGTGAAATTGCTTTCTTTCATCATTACCGAATACTTTTGTACATCCTTTTTTGCAGGTTTCGAGACAAGGGTTCTTCATAGGATGAGACAAGAGGTCTCGTTCTAACTTCTCTCTTTCTGATCTAATTCTTTTGATTTCACTCGTATTTTTCACCGAAGTGTTGCAAGCTTCTGCGTTGCTATCAACATCATTACAGTCGTTCTGAATGCCATTGAAAATTCTATCGTTAGATCTGTTAGCTTCATTTATGTCTGAAGCCTTTGCTTTTGATCTCAGCAGCTGCGGCGACAATGGATCACGTTCTTGTTCATCGCTATCACTTGGGCTGTAGTCTTTATCATTAACATCATCATCATAACACTCTTCATTCATAATTATTTTCGCAACATCCTTTATTCGAAGTTTTCCTGCCATTGCTTTATTTCAGCTTCTGTCTCGCAAAACAGCATTTCAAAAATGAAGAACTTCCATTCGTACTACATTACTGTGTATCAATCATTGTTTACAGCTAGAGAAGATTATAACCCCCATCAATGGCGCTGCTATTGTTTTGGGAAGATTTAGCGCTATCCAGCAGGAGACAGAGCTGCTTGTTCCACACGATCTCTTCTAGATCAAAGGCAAAGCGACGTAAGCGGCAGTTACGTCGCTTTTGCTTTGGCGGCTGGAGCCAAAAGTGCAGTTACGTCGTTTTGTAGAATAAAAACTCCACAAACCGTTTGAAGTAGTCCGACGATACTTTGTAGGAATAAAATATGACCCATCCCAAATCGGTCTTTGCAAAAATCGGCGAAAATCAAAATTTGTTAGTTACGTCGTTTTACCTTTGGACGGCAGAATTGATTATGATGGAGTTGATACATAAATTTAGCTAACTCAAGTTGATATATGTCTTCTACTTTTAACACTTGAAGTTCTTTATACATTTGTAAAGTTGGCGTATATAAGTTACAAAACAATATTATTCTAAAAATTTTATTAAGCCTTACCCAAATTATTTCTTGTGAAGTTTTATTTGCTGTTGCCCACGCAGTAATTCCATATTGAATTCTGTTGTATACAAGACTATAGTAAAGCATGCAAAGGGTTTCTCTTGAAACAAAATAGCGCAATCTGTAAAAGAGTCCTTTGCATCTGGCAAGCTGCATGGACAAATAATTTATTTGCGACGTCCATTTGAGATTATCGTCGATGAATAACCCAAGGTATTTGCCACTATGCGCTATAGTAATACCTTTAAGAGCTATTTAAAGTTACATTGACAAGTTTTAAGGGGTTGCTTGTTTATTATCATGTAGTTAGTTTTTGAAAAATTTAGAGATAGCTTATTTTGAAAGAGCCAAAAGTTAAATTTTTTGAGTTCTATTTGAACTTTGTGTTCCAGGTTTTTCAGATTGTTATCAGCCATCATCAGGCAGGTGTCATCGGCAAATAATGTGGTGTCAAAATTGGAAATCAACAAAATGTCACTAATCTATAATAGAAAAACTAGCGGCCCAAGGCAAGATCCCTGTGGTACCCCGCATGATACTTTGGTATATGAGGACACAAATTTATGTACATTAATATATTGATTGATCGCAGTGCACACACTCACCTCATCGATAGTGTTCTCAACGACGCATTGCGCATTGTCACTGGATGCCTGCGTCCAACTCCAACAGACTATCTACCCGTCCTCGCAGGTATCCAGCCGGCTGAGCTTCGCCGATTAGGAGCAACGCTCTCTCTGGCATATCGTGGCAGCCTGGACCCTGGCCATATTCTCTATGAATTATTGGCTAGATCCATACACGGCTACAGAGAGAGACTAAAATCCAGACGCCCCTTTGTGCCCGCTGCACGGAAGTTACTGCAAGATCTAACTGAATTGGATATTCGTGCAGCTCAATGGACTGACTTTAAATGGAGCACGGAATACTCGGAGTGTTCATCTGATCTCCGTGCTTTCATCCCTAGGACAAGCACTAGGCCAATGGGGATGGGCCTGCCTAGATCATCATGGGTCAGGCTCAACCGCTTGCGGGCTGGTGTTGGGTGTTTTCAGTCGTTCATGCACAAATGGGGCCTTGCTCCTACATCGAATTGCGAGTGTGGCGCTGCAAAACAAACCGCAGAACACATCATTCTGACATGCCCCGTACATCGGGCACCCACAGGAATACGTGGACTGACGGTTTTGGATGTCGACACACGATGCTGGCTGAGTACCATCACTGCCAGCATTTGAAAATGTGGAATCCCTTCCAAAAGAAGAAGAAGAAGTATATTGATATCTGTTTTTTAAGTAGCTTGTTAATAAATCCAGAGGTTTACCACGAATTCCAAAGTTACGATACAATTTATCTAAAAGAATGTCATGATCAATCGTATCAAAAGCCTTTGATAAATCCAAAAACAAACAGCATGTATATAAATTTTGATCAATATTGTTCATGAACTTGTCATATATTGAGTTGATTGCAAATATAGTTGAAGAATTTTTCCAAAAGCTAAACTGATTTTCACATAGCAGATCATTTTTTTCAATAAAATTAATGATGCGGGAGTAAATTGATTTTTCTAAAATTTTATCAAATTGTGATAAAATTGATATGGGACGATAATTAGAAGCTTCCATACGATCACCCTTTTTAAAAATTGGAATAACTTTGGCGATTTTCAAACAGTTTGGGTAGACGCCTTTACCAAAGCAATCGTTTATCAATTTGCAAAGAAGAGGAGATATTGTTGATTTACTAATTTTTATAAATTTAGTTTTGGCGTCTGTATACCTGGTGGCTTTTGAATCTTTAAACAAGTCGATAATATTATTTATTTCGTTCGGATACGTTGGAGTTAAGAAAAAAGAATTGATCACGCCTGTCGGCGCTGTTGCATTCGTATCCGTGTCAACTTCGGGAATGGTTTCAGCCATTTTTTTCCCAATGTTGGCAAAGTATGCATTGAAATTTTCAGAAATAGCAGCAGGATTAGTTATCACCTCACCTGTTTTAGTGTTGAGTTGGTTAATGTCAACTTGTTGTGAAGGTTTCAAGTTTACTAATTCATTCACTCTTTTCCAGATTTTACCGCCATTACTTTTGTTCTCTATTATTAATTCATTGTAGTATTTTTGTTTCGCTTTTTCAATCGTTCGATTTAAAACATTACGGTACGTTTTACAGTTTTTGTATTTTGTTTTATCATATGGTTTTCCAATCGATTTGTACATCTTATGTTTGGTTTTAATTGAACAGAGAAGACTAGAGGATAACCATGGTTTAGTCTTTAGTTTCCTTTCTTTCCTGGTAGCTAATTTACGCGGGGCGTGTTTATTTACCACAATCGTAAAAGAGTTAATGAATTGTTCGAATTGATTATGGATTGTAGAATCAAATGAAGATAAAGATGCATTTAAAGTTTGATTTAAGTCTTCGATAAGGTGTTCAGCTTTAAAATTTTTCATATCTCGTTTCCAGACTTGGCGAGCGTTATTTTTGAAAGGCTTTACAGAAGGAATTAAAACGAAAACAAGATAGTGATCAGAAATGTCGCTAATTGCTATGCCTGCCATAAGCTGGTTTTTTAGGTTGTTGGAATAGATATGGTCCAATAATGACTTTGAATTTTTGCATACTCTTGTTGGTTGATTTATTAGACACTTTACCGCGCTGCCAATTAAATTATCCGCATATTTTTTGATTTGATTGTTAGATCTTATTTTAGTAAGGTCAATGTTGAAGTCTCCTAACACGTAGAATTCAAATTTTTTAGAATTAAGTTCATGAAAGATATTCGTCAATGCTCTGGAAAATAGATCAATTTGCTCCTCTGTTTGGACAGGATGGCGGTAGCAACGACTACAATTAGTTTTTTTTTGTTAATTTCTATTTCTATCCACAAATTTTAAACCGAAGACAAATCAATGTTAATAGTAGGTTTCAAATTATAACAAATAGAACTTGTTACGTAAATTCCAGCACCGCCAGCAAACGTATGACTATTACGGTGAATAAATTGGTAGCCATCCAGTTCAATATTACTGTGAATCATATTTTCTTTAAGTTTGGTCTCAGATACAGCTACTACATCAGGTTTACGGTTTAAATCAGTAAGGTAGTGCGATAATTTGTCAATATTTTTTTGTAAACTTTTCACATTAAAGTGAATCATGAACAAGTGATTAGATTTATTTTTTGAGCAAAGCAAATTATTAATTGAGTTATGATCGTCATAGTAATCACTTGGCATAGAAAATAAATTGTTATAATCTAGCTCTGCATCTATATTAGGTAAATTATTTGATACGTTTGGATTTTCAGTTTCGATGGTGTTAACAATGGTGCTGGCACAACCGAAAATTTGTGGCACACCTGGACTTTGATTGACAGGTGTTTGATTGCAGCAAAACGAGTTTGAGGAATTCTTGTAATTGCTATTTACAAAAAATTTGTCGCAATCAACATAGTTTCTGTAACCTAAACTGTTGTTGTATTGATTGTCACCTGTTTTGCAACTGTTAGTTACAGAGGCATAATTTTGTTTTGATTTACAGTTTTCGCTACTGTTATCAGAAACATCATAAAAGGTCACGTCGTTTTCGTTGTCAGCATGGGATTTATCAGTAGGCAATCTGATAAGCTTTCTAGCACTTGCATTGCACTCATGGTTGTTGTCAAAGATTGCGCAGTGATGCGCAGGTCAATTATTGTCATCAACACAGTCATTTTTTACCCTTTTAGGACCATAAGGTTTCTGGACGTGTTTTTTCGGAAAATTTTTCTGTGACAAAAAAATTACGGTATAGTACAAATGTGTACCATTGGTCCTTAGGGGTCATTATTTTTCGAAATTGTGGAATGGTGATTTTTTGAACATATGCTACAGCTAAGAAACAAACACACTCTTCTACATAAAATCAAGCACAAACTTTATTCACCTAAGCTACATTTCATCATGATAAAGTTTAAAACAGTTTCTGGAATTAACGTAGCACAAGGTGAATGCCACATTGCATGCACTTGTTGTTTGTCCTGCTTTGTCTTTTTTTGCTTGAGCATAACTTGCACCGCTTTCGCTCCTCAGATTTCATCATTGTGTTACCGTACATTTCCATTGAGCTTTGATATATTCTCAGCCTTTTTTGCTGCGTCATCACCGAGCTTGCTAGAACTGCACGTTTTCAGGAATTGAATGTTCCAATCAAGCTTTGGGCCACTGCTCTCCGATAAGTTTTTGCATCCATAGATGGTACACTTTTTCCTAGTTTGCAATACACCGCATACGAGTTGTTAATAGCAATGTCTATGAAGTCATAAACACTTCGGAAGTAGTACTTTGATTTTGATCGGTGATCAAACTAATATGTCACCTTCTTTTGGTCCATCAAATCTACACCTCCCATGTGGGAGTTGTATTGCCTAACCACATTAGGAGATGTAACAGCTTCTTTCTCGTTTGAACCTTTTTTTCTGCGTTTCACAGTGTGATATGAAGTGGCTGAAAGAAAATTTGAGAGTAATAAGACTGCTTTGTTGTCTATCCACTTGACAAATGTTATTTCATTTGCATGAAAACTGACCACATCACCACGCTTCATTGATTTATCTGAAGGAATTTTTTTTTTGATAAATGTTTGCGGTTCATGCGCACTGTTCTAGTGTTTAGAATTCTATTTTCCAGAAGTTTCTTCTGCAGAGAAGGTGTGTTAAAAACATTTTCAATAAAAATTTGACATTCAAGGTTTTCAATTTTTTCAGCCAGCTGAATCACTACCGCTTCACCTAAACCATGCTCAACAGATTCCTTCTTTTTTCCACAATAAATGTCTCCTTCAAACAAATAGCCAGTCTTCGAATCACATCGACATCAAGTTTTGAAGCCCCATTAAATTGGCTTACCTTTAAAAATTGCCTAAGAATATTATGGCCTTTAATTTTGACCATATGTTCATCAATCGACTGGTGTTGAGTTGCTGTGAGAGCGGACAGAAACCTTGTGTTGAAATGATTCAACACCAATCTGACTTTAAAGGCCCTGTCATGGTCTGGATGTTCATCATTGCATTGTTGTTGAAATGGACATACTCGTATGCCCGTAGTTCTTCAAACCTTTTGCGAGGCAGAATATTTGCAATAAAAGGTACAGCTAGATCTGGGTCTGAGGACCAATAATCACGCAAGCTTGGAAATTGATGGTAACCCATAACTATTTGCATTCCAAAAAAAGCTTTCATTTCCGCCACATTTGTTGATAACACATGTGCTTGCTGTTTGCAGTATAAATGAGTTTTGGGCATAACAATGTCTTTTAGAAAATCTTCGAACCCTGCAACCTTGTTGAAAACTTCATAAGGAGTTTCATTTTCCAATTCTGTGGTTACCTTCCCGAAATCAAAAACAGTGGAACTTTCATGCTGTAGTTGTTGCTGCTGGTTAGAGCAAGAATCAGTCACCTTCTTCCAGTCAAAAGACAATGGTGTACTTGTTGAAGTAGGCACATCTTAAAGAGGCAGTTTTTCTACTTCTTCACAATTCAACTGCTGGCCACTGAATGAAGTCTTTTCTCGATCATGCCTTTGTGGAGGCTCTATGTAAACTTCAACAGGGTCATCATCATTGTTTGCATTCGAGTCTAATTGGTCTAAATCATCTTCTAAAAAACCAAGGTCCTCATCATCTAACGCTAGTGCATCCTCTGTGTCACTATCATTACAGAAAAGTACTTGATTCACTGATTTTTTATTTACTTCAAACAATTTGAGTTCATTTTTAGCTGACATAATTCTCTGATTAAATAGAAACAAATTGAGAATGTTACGTTTAGAGCTGCATCAGTTGTAATTACAATTCTGACTGCCTTTTATGGTAGTTTCATAACATTTAAAATTAAAAACAATCAAAGTAATAGTGGCTACTCAAGTCACATACATAACACTGTAAGAAAAAAACCTTCCAAAATGCCAAGTTTTTGTTATCTAAATTATATTGGAAGCTTTGTAATGTCATCTATTTCATTCAATTCCGGTTGCATTATCACATATGTCATTTCTAATACCCAGCGTCTACCAACTTTTTCATTCAAGCTCACTCAAATTGAGGTAAAAATGCTGCTGGTTACTTTGTTAGTTTTCCTAATACATAAAACAGACGCGGTGTGGGGTCTGATTAGAATCTGCCTCAAACAATCTGGTTTTCTATCGAACACGTGTTGAGAACTACTGGGAATCTCAAATATGTTAATATTTACATTTACTCACAATTATTAGAGCTACAAATCATCATGGTAAAGTTAAAAAATGTTTTTGTAAAGACTAACACAAAATGCACTTTGTTTTTATATAAGATTTATGCGCTTCATCTTTCTATGACTGACTTTACATGATTTACCCTTCAGGACCAGTGGTACATATGTGTACCACAAAACTTTATTGCTCTCAAACAGCATCTGGTAAACTTTATCCAAAATTTTTATGGCTGGATAACATCAGTTATTCACAAAACTGTATTTTATAATAGCAACCACAAACTTTTATTAGCTACACTGGGCTTGCCGAACTTCCTAATAACTACACTTCAAATACCTGGCATTTGTTTAACTTTGAAGCAATCAAGCTTAACCAAAAGGTGCTCAAAGTTTCCAAACCTTTTTTTTAAAATAAAGTTCAAACATTTAAAAAGTACTTTGGCACCTTTGGTTTCAAAATATTACAACCGATTAGCCGAAGTATTAAAAAATAATTATGGTACACCGGTTTATCAAAGGTCCTCAAAGGGTTAATTTAAAAGAGGCCATAATTTAACAGAAAAAAAAACGATCTTGATAAGCAATTTGAATATGAAAAACATCATTTAAAATCGGATTTTGCTATGCATTCAATATTGAATTTCAAAAAGGTATAATTGAGTTTATCAAAATCTGTGTTCATTCCATATTTAAATAAGTCGTCAGGTGAATCAATTTTTAGCCAATTTCCGGTACCTGTGTCGCTTTCGTTGTTGGTGATTGTTCCTGCTTCCCGTGCTGACTGTTTCATTCGTATTTTTCCGTTGATGGTATGAAAGAGAACGCATTTATTTTTACCAACTTCTTTCACATATTTTAACATTTTTGCTCCCAAGGAAGTCAAATCTTCTGTAAAATAAACACCATTGAAGTTGGGATGAACTTTCAATTTTGATTTTTTATACATAAATTCCATTCTTTTTCTGTATGAAGCGAAGCGCACAATTACAGGCCGTGGTTTCGCTTTTGGACCTTTTTTTTCCGAGTCAACGTACCCTCTGAATATCCAGCTCAGGGTTGAGCTCAACATTCAGGGCTTCGGCCACCTTTGTCACGATTGTGAGCAAGATTCTTTGTGAGCATTGCCAGTCATGATTAAAGGAATATGATAATCACAATTTCGCGTGCAAGAAGTGTGACAATACATAACATTCATTAACTTTTCGCAACTGCTCACACAAGAACCGAATGGGAGAAACCCGCTTGACCGGTTGAACCGAAATACCAAACCCGGACATTACTGATGGAGGGCCTCTGCCATGCAACGCCGGCTAGTTTTCCATATAATCAATTAATTATCGAAGGTAGATTAATATTTTTTTAGTTAAAGTACAACAATCAGAACGCACGGTATGAACAGTAACATAATAGCATTGTTTGCGTTGTGGTTTCTCTCTGCTCCTTCAGCACAAGTTATATTGAACAGGTATATTCAAATATTATAGACCTATATGTGTTTTATTCCCCTTCTGCTTCACCCACCAAAAAAATTAGTGGGAATCTTAATCATATTTTAAAGATATTTTTACAAAAATCTTGTTCGCAAACTTTGTTTCCATGATCAAACAATTTGGAAAAGTATCTACCGTGACTCTGTAATTTGTTTTCGTCTAACATACTAAATAATGATGTGTCTCTTTTTGGAAAATTACACCACGAAATTGTCACTAATATAAAAATTGCGGTTTTTGATTATGTCAATTATCTGAGATATTGTAGGGCAATCAAACTACGTGGTAGATCAGCACTACTAAATAGATCAGTGCTATTTAATCAATTTGGCGTCGTGGAACTCCTGTTATACTTTGCAAATGTCATGAAAACCCCATCGCTAAAAAATTTATGAAAACCACGTTTGCTCTGATTTCCTGCATAAAAATGCCAGTTTATGCATTCTCAAATTGGTGTAAGCAAAAGAATTTTTGGGGGTGCTGAAGCAAATTTCTGGTTGAGACACATCAAAAATTTTTGAAAGCAGCCTATATTTATTAGTTACTTCCGCTTATTCTCCACTTCGAGACCTTTTTGTTTTTTTTTTGGAAATCCATTTCACAAAAGCGATTATTTTGCCCATTTATGTCACAGAAAAACTTTTGTTATTTTTAGCTTCTTTGGCTGACGCTTTTTTGCAGTTTATTTTTTTGGTGGTCAACTTTATGAAATGGATAGTTGTGCATGCCTGGGTATCTCAAATAGTGGATTGCAAAAATGATCTGTTTTTTTTAAGGACCCAACTAAGGAAGATGGTCTTTTATTATAAATAAAACGTGAAGATCTTTTTTGAATATTTTTTAAGATTTAACCATTGAAAAAGAAGGCATTTTGTGTATGAAGCGTCAATACCTCTTTTTTCGGAGATTAACTTCACAGTACCGCAATGAAAAGTATTCAATAAACTTTTGGGCAGTTGTTTTGTGTAAAAGTATGCTCGCGGTAATACTTGAATCGGGATACCTTTGGTTTGCTCTAAAAAATATTTGAGAAATCTTCCTTTCGTTATATCATTTTTGCGGATACGCCGAACATTTTCATTCAGATAAAAATATTGTGCCAAAAAAAAAATTGGTGGATCCACGTCTTTGCTCCATACCTATTTTGATTTCGATTGTTTCATCAGTAAATATGTACCAACGTTATTTCATTCCGCAAGGAACTTAATTCGTTTATAGAGACAATGATGGCTCTTATTTCACTCCGTGACGTAATCCCACTAGTGATTTTATGAACAGCACTGTACTAAAAGGTGGTTTGCAGCAGAAAGAAAAATTTCTCTGAAGAGAAGAGCGTCTGCAGTTGAAACAACAACACTGGCGCGCGTCGAGAAATTTTGCTTTTACTCCTTTCTTAATATTTCAAGTAAAATATCTATTAACCTCCATTTAGTGTTTGTTTTTGTGAGGAATAATTTAATCTAACTTTAAATGTGTTATTAGTTTAGTGGGAAAGTTACACTTTGGCATAATTTGTTTTTAGGTATTGTCAATTTGATTGTCTTTTTACTGACTAAACTGGATTGGTACTAACTCAATATTTAGTGGTTGGCTGCGTCACCTATATTTTGTGCTGTAGATAGAACAATCCAATACTTATACCACTAGCAATTCCGCAGAAGCATGCCGCATAAAAAGCAACAGGAAGATTAGGACTAGGGGCGCAATTTATACTAATGATTTTTTTGTTTCTATACCATTCATTATTTTTACAAGGGGGTTACAATAATTCTTTAAATATGTATACCATCAAATAATTGATTTGCGTTATCGTAAAACAAAAGCCAATTCCCAACTTTGTGTTTGTTCTCCAACACTTTTTTTCAAGAAACCGATAGAATTTGTAAAATGATAGAGAACTTGCAACACCTCTCTTAATTCAAATTATCAAACTACCATTGAGATTAGGGGCTCAGGAACAATGCCCTAGTTATTACCAACTTATCGCTTACGGTCTTAAAAATATAATTTGGATGAAGCCGGCGCTGCCGGCTGAACTGATGTCACTCACTCGATATTACTTAACAGGATTCCTGCGGGGCGACGCCGGCAAAGTCTGCTAGCTTTCTTATAAATCGAAAAAATAGATCTTAGTCTTTCTTAAGTCAATTATAATTGGAGAACTGATAAAAAGAAAGGAGACTAAGTTTAAATAGGACCATTTTTCATTACTTCGTTATCGAGCGGAGGGTTGAGGTGACTTTAAGCAACAATACTAGCATTCCGAGTTCAACCTCTGTGGAATGAATGTTGTCAATTGGTTAGCGATTTAAAACCAAATGTCGATCATAATGACCTCAGAAAATTTTGAGCGCATTGTGGTAATGAAAGATCACAATAATTGCCAAGTTAAGCTTTACTTGCAACAAAATAGGTGCATTTTTAATAAAAAATAAAATTTTTGCTATTGCCGTGTTGCCACAAAAATATTTTGCAGCTGTGCTGTTTTTATTAAAAGTCGAGTAAAACCTGGATGTTTCGTCGCTTCGACACTTTTCGGCATCTTCTTCTCACAGCGGCTACATCACGCTTTCCAATGGGCTGAAGACGAGGTCTTTCGTCATACTAAAAATGAAGATAATCTTTTCAATCTCACACGCCTTCGAGCAAAGTTGAATGTGCGCCAAGTTCTTATTAAAAAAATGCTTTACGCGTACGACGCTGCGCTGACTGCCCACAGCGATGATGTCTTAAAACGGCTTGTCACTTGCTTTGCTATCGCCTGCAAAGAGTTCGGACTAACGATCAGCCAGAAAAGGATATTTAATGGCATGAGATATTAGCTCCTTATCTAGCATTCCTATAGGAATCTACGCACTTGAAGTAATCCAACATCTTCACCTACCATCAATCTGCCATCTTTAACACACCATTCCTAGTAGCCGAGTTAAATTTATGAATTGGCAAAGCAGCAAAGGTAATCGCCCATCTTGCAAGAAGAGCCTGGGGCGACACTTTTTTAACTATTGACACCAAGGTAAAAATGTGCCATACATGAGTATTGAACATCTTTTTTGTGGTAGCAAAGCAATGAGCTTTCTATTTTAGCCAGAATTATAATCTAAATGCTCTCTATCTTTGCTGCCTTCAAGATTGCTTGGTGTATTTGGAAAGATGGAATTACCGACAAAATTGTTCTGATTCAGACGGGAATATCAAGTATCGTATGCACTGCCGAAGCAAGTCGTTTCCTCTGGTTGAAACAAGTATGTCCCATTAATGAGAGTAGGACGATGGTATTCCAAAAGACAATCTATATGGAGAACTGTTCTCTGGTCTCGGACCCCCAAACCACATGCCCTACAATAAAAAGATGCATCCAAACGTGATCTGAGGGCAGGCAACGCCAACCCTTCAAACTTGGAAAAGACGGCTTCAGATTGTGCCACCTGACGATCAACAGGGAAAGCTGGCATCATGCAAACAGAGACCAAGAGGAGAACTCAGTGGGAAAAAGGAAAGATTCGTCAACAAAAGAGACACCAACCGACATCCATAAGCAATGACTTTAAGTATATAATACAGTGGTTTTTGACCTTTTTGCTAGAGCGGAACCCGAAGGAAACCTTCCAGTGGCTCGAGGAACATCTGTGCAATATTTAAATTGTCTTATGCAAAAAACAGCCTTTAATTTAATTAATAGAATAAAATAAAAATTTGTGTAAGTCGTGGCGGAACTCCTGGACTGTACTGGCAGAGCCCTAGAGTTTAGCAGAACCCTAATTGAAAATCACTGATATATTATATCAGAAGCACAAAATCTACTACTCACGCATAGGACTTAGCAGGTGTTGCAATGCAACCGCACAATAAAACATCTCAAGTTCTATTCTCTTACAAAACAGAAGGCTGTCTACAAGTTGTCTTTATTCGCTTTGAATTTTTGCTTTCAAAAGAATGAGGTCGATGATTGGAATACTGAAAATATTTTTTTTAATTTTTTTGCATAATAAACAGTTGCTCTGAGTTATTTCAGATAAAAGACAAGCAAATGCGCGTGCTACGCTTGATCGAATTAAAGAAGCGTAGTTGCACAGTTTGTGTTGATCTTGAATCATTTGAAAATTTGCTTCACCAAACAGCGCTGCCCTTAGCTTTTAAAAAAAAATTTGCCCTTATTTGGCTGCGGTTCTAAAAATTGCAGAAAAACTGCCTCGCCTTGTTCGCGATACCTGTACCTTCAAACCTCATGACTACTGTATATTGCGTTGCAAATCGGAAAGGCGCTTTTTGGCGAGTTGCTATGCTTGTGGAATAAAAGCTCTAGTATTGAAATATGTGCACGTTAGTAGTTCCAATGACTACAAAGCGGGTTTTGAACACAGGGATGTTCTTTCATAATCAACAAAAGATTTTCTTTTAACATAAAGATAAAAATCGTTGACCAAATGTTTGGCTCTTGTTGATTTAATATTTTCTTAGATAAAAATTTAATCATTTCCAAACTTACATGAAATGCAGCGATGCACTTGCTCCACGTACTGCCGGCGTGAGCTTGCTTGCAACAAATGTATGAAAAAAATTAAAGGCGTTTTAATAAAACAATGTAAATGGCACAACTTACCTACCATATGGAGTGAGATGATCCTTAGCGGTAGATGATTTGAGCTAAAGTTTTTGAGATAAAAGTGAGTTGATTTACTATCAGTAAGCAACCATTAACACTGAATAAAAACTTTTTCCCAACAAATAATCTACAGCAAACAATTAAAAGCTGTGCAAAGAAAACTATTGAAAATTCTAAAAGTCAAGTGCGGTTCAAGGGATATACTAATTATTTCACGTTGAAGATTTTGTAAGCGAAAGCGAATATCTAGCTCATTCTTTTCAGGGTTACCTCTAAGTACCAGTGTTCAGGTTAGTAGTATATAATATGATTTTCGACCCAGTTTTTGCGGCGCTCTTGCGGCGCCCTACGTCATTTCCGAACGTGACTTCCGAACGTGGTGATACATGAACTTGAAGGACATTGTAACAACTTGTAAACAAATGACAACGTGTACTTGTAAACAAATGACAACGTGTACTTGTAAACAAATGACAACGTGTACTTGTAAACAAATGACAACGTGTACCAACTTGTAAAACTTGTAAATAATAGTCTAAACAAATGTCAATAAAACTTAAACAAATGTCAATACAACTTGTAAATACATGTAAATAAAACTTGAAATTGATTTAATGCCACCCTCGCTTCAGAATACCCCCACTTCAAAAATTCTCCAATTAATTTCACTTTTCAACTCGTTTACGATCTTTTGTCTTATTGTAAACACAGCTATTGTAAAGCGGAAATACTAACTTTAGATCGTGACTGCAGCCTTTGATAATTACTTCCTTTCGAAGCGTAAGCATTAATCGCGTAAAAGCATACATATCTTGAAATTGCTTTTAAAACCTCTAATCGATTTCTCCTTTTGATTCCCTAGAATGTTGTTTCTTTACCCTTCTAGATGTGTTTATTGGAGGCCTTTTTCTTTACTCGTGATATTTCTGCAGTTGGTTGGGATTAATTTACATCTATTTCAGTATGTAGGTAATGGGTTCAGTCTTTTTGTCAATAATTTTGTAACCACACATAGCTCTCATCATAGCTCTCTCCACTCTCTTGCGTTTTTCATTTTCTTTTAAACACCATACCTCACTTAAATCACTACTGTTTACATCGTAAAACTGAAAAGATTTATCTTTAATTGTGTGCAAATCATATAACGTTCATCTCAAATTTACATTCATTTTTCATAAAACTAGAAACTAAAATTGTATCCTATCATCACACTGTTTAAAGATTTTTCCGAAATTTAGCAACTTTTAAACTTATTAATACGAAATTTCTTAGTTTTCAGTCTCCTCAACTCCGCTACATAGCAATAAGCACAACTTTTAGCATTTTTGTAGGACATTAACATTAAATTCAGGATTTTACAGTTTACCTAGCTCCCCTACATAGCAATAAGCACAACTTTTAGCATTTTTGTAGGACATTAACATTAAATTCAGGATTTTACAGTTTACCTAGCTCATCTACATAGCAATAAGCACAACTTTTAACATTTTGTAGGACATTACCTTAAAATTCAGAGTTTTACAGTGTCCTTAGCTCATCTACATAGCAATAAGCACAGCTTTTAGTGTTTTTGTAGGACATTACCATTAAATTCAGGATTTTACAGTTTACCTAGCTCCCCTACATAGCAATAAGCACAGCTTTTAACATTTTTTGAAGGACATTAACATGAAATTCAGGGTTTTACAGCGTCCTTAGCTCATCTACATAACAATAAGCACAGCTTTTAACATTTTTGTAGGACATTACCATAAAATTCAGGGATTCGCAGTTTACCTAGCTCCCCTACATACCAATGAACACAACTTTTAGCATTATTCGTGGGACATTAACATGAAATTCATGGCTTTACAGCGTCCTTAGCTCCCCTACATAGCAATAAGCACAACTTTTAACATTTTGTAGAACATTACCATAAAATTCATGGTTTTACAGTGTCCTTAGCTCATCTACATAGCAATAAGCACAACTTTGACCTTATTCGTGGGACATTAACATAAAATTCAGGGTTTTCAACATTTATGTTTATTACAGCTAGTCGTTAGTTTTAGAGGAAAATAGCCAACAGTTTTCTAGATTATCAGGTTTGTGGGAGAAAAATCACAGACAGTGACGTTGTGAGTTTGGTGGAAGAAACAATATTAAATTTGACACAATTTCAAACTTTTATCGTTACTTTTTAGATTAAAATTTCAGTAGCTTGACCAGACTTTTGGGTAAAATGTAGATTTACTTCACATTTGACAGTGAGGTAGTTACATTTTTATGTTCGTTTCACACTTTCTTGGAAGAAAAGTTCAGATTGACCAGATCTTTGAGTGAAATGTAGATTTGCTTCACATACGACAGTGAGGTAGTACAGCGGTGGAAACATTTTGAAAAGATCAGAACAGTGAAGTTTGTTTCAATTCAACAGTTTTAATCGCTACTGAACCAAGAAGATTGAGCTTTTATTGCGTTTGGAGACTACTTCAATCATTGTTAAAATTTTACTTGTAAATATTCATCACGCAACCAATTTACAATATCTTTTCATATAACTAGACAACAAAAATTGTATCCTGTTTTAAGTAAAACTATCAAGTTATAAAGCCACCAAAATAAAATTCGTGATTTTCAAAGTCAGCTAAGCTTACTATCAACAAAAAGCTGATGCAAACGGAAACATCAACAGCACGTCAGCAAACCTTTAACCAATCACAAGTCGAAGCAGAAATTCAAAAATGGTTTACTATCAACCCTCCGTTCTTCAATCTTTTTGTCAATAATTTTCTGACCACATGGCTCTCACCATAACTCTCTCCATAAAATTGCGTTTTCATTTTCTTTTAAACACCATACCTCACTTAAATCACTACTGTTTACATCGTAAAACCGAAAAGATTTGTCTTTAATTGTGTGCAAATCATAAAACATTCATCTCAAATTTACATTCATTTTCATAAAACGATCCTAAATTGTATCCTATCATCACACTGTTTTAAGATTTTTCCGAAATTTAGCAACTTTTAAACTTATTAATACGAAATTTTTACTACCTTTCATAGCCTACTTAGCTCATCTACATAGAAATAAGCACAACTTTGACATTTTTTGTAGGACGTTACCACAAAACTCATGGTTTTACAGTGTCCTTAGCTCCCCTACATAGAAATAAGCACAACTTTGACATTTTTTGTAGAACGTTACCACAAAACTCATGGTTTTTGCAGCCTCCTTAGCTCACTTACATAGAAATAAGCACAATTTTTTGACATTTTTGTAGGACAATAACACAAAATTCAGGGTTTTCATAGTCTACTTAGCTCACTTACATAGAAATAAGCACAATTTTTGACATTTTTGTAGGACAATAACACAAAATTCAGGGTTTTCATAGTCTACTTAGCTCACTTACATGGAAATAAGCACAATTTTTGGCATTTTTTGTAGGACGTTACCATAAAATTTGTAGTTTTCACAGTTTACCTAGCTCACTTACATAGAAATAAACACAATTTTCAACATTATTTGTAGGACATCAGTAAAACAAAACACAAAAATTACTCTTTATTCTTATCAAACTCAGTGTTTTCTATCTACTGCAAATAGAAATTATTGATCCAATTCTTTAACTTTTCATTGTTTGCTAAAAACCACAAATAGAAAGCTTTAAAACCAACTCTGTGTTATCACCAATCTAAAACTCATTGCTTTTAACCAAAATTTTCAACTTAACCGTTAATTCGTAAGCACTTGATCAAACATACTAATACATTGTTACAAGTCGTCTTAACTGATTAAAGACTTTTGTTTCGTACAATTAAACTCTTGCACTAAGTTTTGATCTATTTGAAACCATTATTGATAATTCACAACTTTCAACTCGCAACATATTCTCTTCCGCATAGATAAATTAAAAATTTTACCTAAATCCTCGCAAAACTACATTACATCATATCCATTATACACTTGTTATACATAATCACTGCTACACACGTTTGCAATTGCAGATTAGACCAAGTTGATTCATTACAAAATCTCTTACTATCTATTATCAAACAACTTCAATGCTACAGTATTAGGTATAACCCATTAGTTACAAAATGTAAAATCTGAGCTCACAAAAACAACTGCTAAACGTTTTCCTACTAGCTTTATCAACTCTGCTGAAAGTGAACAAACTCTGATAGTAGCATCCAACATTAACTTACAGTTGTCTTTCTCATTAGTGATCGCTGTGACCAACACACAAACGTTTGAATGTGGTCTCGTGATAGTCTTGACTGACTTTCTGACAAGCCACTTTTCATCCTTAAAATAATTTTTCCTCACAACTGTTTCAATGCTTTTAACACCTCAAAACGTATAAAACATTTTCTGAACTTTACCAAGTATCGACTCGCATAAAACATCATGACCCACTATTTTCATTCAAGTTTTACCAAACTCGCAATTTGATAACTTCTAAACTCATTCATTTACACAACAAACCTTTCAAACTTACCGATTATTTTCAAGAAGCACAATTTCTGATATTGCTATACATTGAAGCGTAAATAATTCTTATTTCTCAACCTATCAAAATTATATAACCTCGTTCTGATTGATTCGTTTTTGGTTTATTGTTTTGCTCTTACTTATTTCATCATGTTGATATTGATTTATTCAACAAAATATTTGCCATTAATTGCTGTAAAATCTCTTCACTTCCATTCAAGATTGAACTTACTCTATTCCAAAATAAAGCTTTCATGATTTACCGACAAGAAAAACTCAGAGTAATTACTGCCAACAGACATACATTCTGCACATACTAACAAATTTGAATCAAATCACTTCAAAAATTACCCGGTTAGGTAAAAATCTGCACAGTACGGTTTATTCTTTCCAATCAAAATAACTATTTGAAACACTATTTCGTTGCGATTACGATAAAAGTGCAAACCATTTAAATTTCTTTACCAACATACAACTTTAAAGCTATTTTCATTACATCCACCAAACTTCAAGTTTAAATTTCTAACACTGTTATACGTAATTGATATACAAAATATCTATGTTATATTCAATCATTGATTAACTTTCTCATCGAATTTACTCTTCCTATGCCTCATTGTATAACAAAGATCAACAAGCAATTTAATTTCGCCTAATTTACATCAACTTCTCACACCAACACACTTAAATTCATAGCAAAATTTTATAAATCTACCTATATTCTTTGGTTGAAAATGTTCATGTAGTTGGGCACTTTATCATTTCTTATAACTTTTTTAGATACAAATTTATTCACTTGTTAAAATCTTCACCAAATTTTGAACACCTTGAGACAATTAAATAATAAAAAGTTTTATCTGAAGTTTTTCATGAAATATTTGAGATGAAGACCACTAAGGTACATTTTGTGCGATCAATGTAATGTTTTCTTAATTTATCACAACTCAGTTCAATGGTAAACGAGTAGTCTGATGTTTTTCAACCATCACGTATTTTTTGCACCATGTAATAAATCTAATATTTTGTGTTGCATATCAATTTAAATCAAAAAACCCTATCTTACAGTGTAAAACATTTTCAAACTTTGTCAAATTTTCTTACTGCGCACTCACCTCATCACATTTTTCACCTCTGTACATAAGTGTAAATTGAATTTTTCTCAAAACTCTTAAAAACTTATGTATCAAGCCTCATATTTGTAACTTTCGACACTACATATCACCAAAACAAAACAATTTTATGTTAACTAAAAGTCAAACCTTATGACGATTGCAACCTTTTCCCAATTATCAAACGAACAAAATATGTGGTTGGTTGGAGCATATTAGATCTGGGTTCAACTTTCCCTGTCAAAGATTTTTAAATGATTTGCAGCTTAGTGCTCAGTATGAATGATTTGTTTAGAGAAAGACTAGTTTGTTTGATTCATTGTGTTCTCCACTACAAATAGGTGATGGGTTCGGTGTGTACCAACTGCAAACTTGTAGAAGTAAATGAACACTAACATTGCCACTACACAAATTTCAAAAACCACCTGTTTCCAATCCACACCTAAATCATTTTATTGCTTCTCATCTCGCTTTTCGTTTTCCGATTTTCATTTGTTTGCAGTAGAGATTGGTACAGAGACGTAGCAGCCGCCCCCCCAAACCCTCCAATTGGGGGGGGGGCCCAGGCCAACTTTGGGGGACCAAGTTAGTCTGAAATTGCTTTTTGGCTACGTGACTATTTTCAGTTCAGCAGACTTGTTTACAACCGATTTAAACTGTAGGAAGAAATTGGCTCTGTGACATCATAAGTGAATGCAACGTCATTTTATCTCGCAGAATCTAGAATATTTCGATTGATTTTCTGGTAGAATTCTTGAATATTCGATTGACGTAACAATGCCCTTGTTACGCAACAATCATAGAATGGTCTGGAATTCTGTTTGGCTATAAATACCGGGACAATATATATACACTGCAGAGTGCAGATAAAGTATTTTATTGACATTGGTATAGAATGAAACGTTCAAAAAGTGGTGCTCAAAAGAGAAAAGAAGCAGCCACTGCTCGAGATGCTGTAGCGAAATTGCCCCAAGATGACAGATTTTTTCAAGATTACTGAGCAGAGTAGACCTGGCACTCAGTACCGAGAGGGATGAAGAAAACTATAGTGTACAAGAAAAAGAAGACTATGGACGATCAGCATCAAAGTGATTGTGAATTTCCAGAAAATGTAAGTTGTAATTTACCTGCCAATACGCAACCTTCAATATCAAAAATATCTGAATCTCAATTTACCCCAATCCCCTGATGACCCATGTAAATGGCCTGAAAGTATTTCTGATGCTCAACGATGTGATATAGTAAAGCGTGGACCACATCAACTAATAATGAATTTTCCATATAATAACACAACTCCAAGGCGACGTTTTTCCTCCAACCATTATAAACGTGTGTTACCTAATGGTGAAAGTGTTTCACGGTCGTGGCTAGTTTATTCTGGGGAATCAGATCAAGTTTTTTGCTTTTGTTGTAAGCTATTTGGAAAAACACTAAGCCCCTTTTGTAGTGGTATAAATACATGGGAGGGTTTTTCGAAAAAACTGAAAGACCATGAAAACGGCATTTCCCACCAAGAATGCTGCAGTCAATGGATGTTGCTAGCTGAAGGGATAAGAAATTCATCCACTATTGACAAACGCGAGATGAATATTTTTTTCAATGAAAGACGTTTTTGGAGAAATGTTTTAGAGAGACTTATCGACATTGCCTTGTTTCTATCGGAAAGGAATCTTGCTTTTAGAGGATCTGAAGAAGTCTTAGGATCTCCTCACAATGGAAATTTTCTGGGTATATTTGAGCTTTTGGCAAGAAGAGATCCGATCCTAAAAGAGCTTCAAGACCGAATCAAGAATAAAAAACACTAAAGATCACTATTTGAGTCCTACCATACAAAATGAACTAATTGAATTGCTAGCGACAGAAGTTGAAAAAGAAAATTTACAGCAATTGAAATTGGCAAAATATTTTTCTATAATTTTTGACTGCACTCCAGATATGTCACATCATGAACAAATGTCTGTCATTCTCCGTTATGTACTATGTAATGAAGAAGCTGCTGTTGTTAAAGAAACATTTTTTGGCTACTTGAGAATAAGTGACAGTACTGGGAAAGGCTTGTTGGACGCTTTCTTAGAAAAAGCGACCGAACTGCAACTCGAATTGTCTGATTGTCGAGGTCAGTCATATGATAATGGTGCTAACATGAAAGGAAAACATTCTGGGGTCCAAGCAAGAATGCTAGACATCAATCCCAAGCTGTTTACGTGCCCTGTGCAAACCATACCCTTAACTTAGTTGTTGTTGACAGTGCTAATTCATCGACGGAAGCATTGACATTTTTTGTAGTACTTACAAGGTTGCATGTGCTGTTTTCTTCCTCTGCTCAGCGTTGGGAAATTTTGAAGAAACGTGTGGAGCTGTCCATAAAGTCACAATCTGATACTCGTTGGGAAAGCAGAATTAAATGCATCAAACCTCTTCGATACAATTTAAAAGAGGTGTTGCTGGCACTGAAAGACTTGGAAGCCATTTCCATAGAAAGAAAAGATGGAAGAGCTGCCTCAGAAACAAAATCGTTGATAGCTCATTTATCAAAATGGAGTTTTCTTTTGTCGGTGTTTATTTGGTATGATATCCTATTCCAAGTCAATAAAGCAAGCAAGATTCTTCAATCGTATGGAGTCTCCCTTCATACAATGGAAACGGAAATCCAGGCAACTGAAAAGTTTTTGCAAAACTATCGCACAACGGGTTATGACAGTGCCGCAACATCTGCTGTTGAAATAGCACAGGAATTGGATATTGATCCTTCTTTTCCTCCGTCAAGAAGTGGAAAGAAAAGAAGATTGTTTGATTACCAAGGTGAAGAGGAACAACGAGCTACTCCTGAACTGAAATTTCAAAGCAACTTTTTCTATCCATTAGTAGACCAGGCTATTATGTCAATAAAGGAGCGCTTTAATTTGTTACGTGAGGTTTCTTCCGCCTTTTCGTTTTTGTACACACGAGACCAACTTTTGCTTGTGCAACAAGAAAATGCTCTTCTTACTTGCTGTAAAAAGTTCCAAAAAAGTTCGGTGACATTGATTCTGATGAAATGAGCGCTGAGCTACAGCGGTTTGTTTTAATTTTACAAAAAAAAACGCAATCTCAAAACGGCTCAAGACTTTCTGAACTATCTTCTAAAGACTCATTTATTTGAATTGTATCCGAATGTGTACATCGCACTTCGAATCTTACTAACTTGCCCCGTGACTGTTGCCAGCGCTGAAAGAAGCTTCAGCAAATTGAAACTGATCAAAACTTTTAATGGAACGTCTATGACAGACAGTAGACTATCTTCATTAGCCATGTTGTCAATCGAAAATGACTGCGCCCGATCTCTTGATTATGACAATGTCATAACAGCATTTGCGAACAAAAAGGTTCGCTCCAGACTATTTAAATGATACTGTGTTTTTATAACTTTTTCATGTTTTTCAGTGTCATTGCTTTCGTTTCGCAGTGTCTGCATAAATGTCCTACTGAACTGTGGCATCGGTGCCGAATTTTTTATGACTTGCACCTTCGGTATCGGCATGCTTTATTCTGACTTTAGCCTGTTTACTTATGTACAAATTGTGGTGTATTTTCTTAATGCAGCTTTTCAATTTTACACCTCTAAAGTGATATGACCTGTGCGCAGGATCTCTTGCGCTTACTTTGGGGGGGCCCGAAGTTGGAGTGCTACGGGACTGGATTGGTATCTTTCTATTCATTTTCTCTTGCATATTGTTGCATAACATCCTGGTTACAGCAGTTTTGTGTATTTAACAACATCCTGGTTTACAATTCGTGGCCATTAATCTAAGAGTAATAACTTTACCTTGACAGATATTGTTCTTACAGCTGAGAAAGTAACTTTTCACTAAACTTTTTGAGAGCATACTACAAATTTGAGATGTGGAATAAGTTGGGGTTATCACATGATGTATGTTTGCTAAAAAGAGCTTAAAACTGTTGTTATTGTAAGTGACTTAATAAATATTAAACATCTACAATTTCAAACGTTTTACTTTTGCAAAGACCTTTTCAAGAATTAAAATCTGTAGATGTGGTGTAATAATTTCAAATAATCCACATAAGATATACAATGTGTCCAAAAAGTTGGTACCATTTAAAAATTTTATGTACTTTTTGTTATTTTTCATAAAAAGTCACTACGTTTCAAAATAATTTATATATTTTCCATTATTTTTTCATAAAAAGTCACTAGGTTTCAAAATAATTTATATATTTTCCATTATTTTTTCATAAAAAGTCACTACCGTTCAAGTTTGTCAATTTTAAACTCTTAATGTAGAAATAAATTTCAATGTTATTTGCATTACCATCTATTGAGACCGTGTGATGAGTGTTTTTTCTAAATTCATTGTCTAGATATTTAACATTTTTAATTTACAACAATTTCTCGTGTATATAATTGATATCTTGCAAAAATTAATGTATTATTTTGGAATAACAAACTCATGGATAATCGCCTCACTGAATTGTTTAGATGTCATCGCCTCACTGAATTGTTTGGATTATCGCTGACATCTTTCTGCACATCATTGATCACATCTCCCATTTAGTTGGTCTTCCACTCCTCAGTTTGTCACACAGGCTACCAATCTCCAGTGACTTATTACTCAAAGCCTTCATTACGCAATGTTATTCCAAAATAATACATTAATTTTTGCAAGATATCAATTATATACACGAGAAATTGTTGTAAATTAAAAATGTTAAATATCTAGACAATGAATTTAGAAAAAACACTCATCACACGGTCTCAATAGATGGTAATGCAAATAACATTGAAATTTATTTCTACATTAAGAGTTTAAAATTGACAAACTTGAACGGTAGTGACTTTTTATGAAAAATAATGGAAAATATAGAAACCTTTTTGAAACGTAGTGACTTTTTATGAAAAAATAATGGAAAATATATAAATTATTTTGAAACCTAGTGACTTTTTATGAAAAAATAATGGAAAATATATAAATTATTTTGAAACGTAGTGACTTTTTATGAAAAATAACAAAAAGTACATAAAATTTTTAAATGGTACCAACTTTTTGGACACATTTGTATATCTTATGTGGATTATTTGAAATTATTACACCACATCTACAGATTTTAATTCTTGAAAAGGTCTTTGCAAAAGTAAAACGTTTGAAATTGTAGATGTTTAATATTTATTAAGTCACTTACAATAACAACAGTTTTAAGCTCTTTTTAGCAAACATACATCATGTGATAACCCCAACTTATTCCACATCTCAAATTTGTAGTATGCTCTCAAAAAGTTTAGTGAAAAGTTACTTTCTCAGCTGTAAGAACAATATCTGTCAAGGTAAAGTTATTACTCTTAGATTAATGGCCACGAATTGTAAACCAGGATGTTGTTAAATACACAAAACTGCTGTAACCAGGATGTTATGCAACAATATGCAAGAGAAAATGAATAGAAAGATACCAATCTCTACTGCAAACAAATGAAAATCGGAAAACGAAAAGGAGATGAGAAGCAATAAAATGATTTAGGTGTGGATTGGAAACAGGTGGTTTTTGAAATTGTGTAGTGGCAATGTTAGTTTCATTTATTACTTCTACAAGTTTGCAGTTGGTACACCGAACCCATCACCTATTTGTAGTGGAGAACACAATGAATCAAACAAACTAGTCTTTCTCTAAACAAATCATTCATACTGAGCACTAAGCTGCAATCATTTAAAAATCTTTGACAGGGAAATTGAACCCAGATCTAATATGCTCCAACCACCATATTTGTTCGTTTGATAATTGGGAAAAGGTTGCAATCGTCATAAGTTTGACTTTTAGTTACATAAAATAACTTGTGAGGTAATCAAAAATTGTTTTGTTTTGGTGATATGTAGTGTCGAAAGTTACAAATATGAGGCTTGATACATAAGTTTTTAAGAGTTTTGAGAAAAATTCAATTTACACTTATGTACAGAGGTGAAAAATGTGATGAGGTGAGTGCGCAGTAAGAAAATTTGACAAAGTTTGAAAATGTTTTACACTGTAAGATAGGGTTTTTTGATTTAAATTGATATGCAACACAAAATATTAGATTTATTACATGGTGCAAAAAATACGTGATGGTTGAAAAACATCAGACTACTCGTTTACCATTGAACTGAGTTGTGATAAATTAAGAAAACATTACATTGATCGCACAAAATGTACCTTAGTGGTCTTCATCTCAAATATTTCATGAAAAACTTCAGATAAAACTTTTTATTATTTAATTGTCTCAAGGTGTTCAAAATTTGGTGAAGATTTTAACAAGTGAATAAATTTGTATCTAAAAAAGTTATAAGAAATGATAAAGTGCCCAACTACATGAACATTTTCAACCAAAGAATATAGGTAGATTTATAAAATTTTGCTATGAATTTAAGTGTGTTGGTGTGAGAAGTTGATGTAAATTAGGCGAAATTAAATTGCTTGTTGATCTTTGTTATACAATGAGGCATAGGAAGAGTAAATTCGATGAGAAAGTTAATCAATGATTGAATATAACATAGATATTTTGTATATCAATTACGTATAACAGTGTTAGAAATTTAAACTTGAAGTTTGGTGGATGTAATGAAAATAGCTTTAAAGTTGTATGTTGGTAAAGAAATTTAAATGGTTTGCACTTTTATCGTAATCGCAACGAAATAGTGTTTCAAATAGTTATTTTGATTGGAAAGAATAAACCGTACTGTGCAGATTTTTACCTAACCGGGTAATTTTTGAAGTGATTTGATTCAAATTTGTTAGTATGTGCAGAATGTATGTCTGTTGGCAGTAATTACTCTGAGTTTTTCTTGTCGGTAAATCATGAAAGCTTTATTTTGGAATAGAGTAAGTTCAATCTTGAATGGAAGTGAAGAGATTTTACAGCAATTAATGGCAAATATTTTGTTGAATAAATCAATATCAACATGATGAAATAAGTAAGAGCAAAACAATAAACCAAAAACGAATCAATCAGAACGAGGTTATATAATTTTGATAGGTTGAGAAATAAGAATTATTTACGCTTCAATGTATAGCAATATCAGAAATTGTGCTTCTTGAAAATAATCGGTAAGTTTGAAAGGTTTGTTGTGTAAATGAATGAGTTTAGAAGTTATCAAATTGCGAGTTTGGTAAAACTTGAATGAAAATAGTGGGTCATGATGTTTTATGCGAGTCGATACTTGGTAAAGTTCAGAAAGTGTTTTATACGTTTTGAGGTGTTAAAAGCATTGAAACAGTTGTGAGGAAAAATTATTTTAAGGATGAAAAGTGGCTTGTCAGAAAGTCAGTCAAGACTATCACGAGACCACATTCAAACGTTTGTGTGTTGGTCACAGCGATCACTAATGAGAAAGACAACTGTAAGTTAATGTTGGATGCTACTATCAGAGTTTGTTCACTTTCAGCAGAGTTGATAAAGCTAGTAGGAAAACGTTTAGCAGTTGTTTTTGTGAGCTCAGATTTTACATTTTGTAACTAATGGGTTATACCTAATACTGTAGCATTGAAGTTGTTTGATAATAGATAGTAAGAGATTTTGTAATGAATCAACTTGGTCTAATCTGCAATTGCAAACGTGTGTAGCAGTGATTATGTATAACAAGTGTATAATGGATATGATGTAATGTAGTTTTGCGAGGATTTAGGTAAAATTTTTAATTTATCTATGCGGAAGAGAATATGTTGCGAGTTGAAAGTTGTGAATTATCAATAATGGTTTCAAATAGATCAAAACTTAGTGCAAGAGTTTAATTGTACGAAACAAAAGTCTTTAATCAGTTAAGACGACTTGTAACAATGTATTAGTATGTTTGATCAAGTGCTTACGAATTAACGGTTAAGTTGAAAATTTTGGTTAAAAGCAATGAGTTTTAGATTGGTGATAACACAGAGTTGGTTTTAAAGCTTTCTATTTGTGGTTTTTAGCAAACAATGAAAAGTTAAAGAATTGGATCAATAATTTCTATTTGCAGTAGATAGAAAACACTGAGTTTGATAAGAATAAAGAGTAATTTTTGTGTTTTGTTTTACTGATGTCCTACAAATAATGTTGAAAATTGTGTTTATTTCTATGTAAGTGAGCTAGGTAAACTGTGAAAACTACAAATTTTATGGTAACGTCCTACAAAAAATGCCAAAAATTGTGCTTATTTCCATGTAAGTGAGCTAAGTAGACTATGAAAACCCTGAATTTTGTGTTATTGTCCTACAAA
This sequence comes from Trididemnum clinides, assembly GCA_963675345.1. NCBI lineage: Eukaryota > Metazoa > Chordata > Ascidiacea > Aplousobranchia > Didemnidae > Trididemnum > Trididemnum clinides. The sequence continues at coordinate 17,517,979 of OY776302.1, forward strand.
AATGTCAAAAATTGTGCTTATTTCTATGTAAGTGAGCTAAGTAGACTATGAAAACCCTGAATTTTGTGTTATTGTCCTACAAAAATGTCAAAAAATTGTGCTTATTTCTATGTAAGTGAGCTAAGGAGGCTGCAAAAACCATGAGTTTTGTGGTAACGTTCTACAAAAAATGTCAAAGTTGTGCTTATTTCTATGTAGGGGAGCTAAGGACACTGTAAAACCATGAGTTTTGTGGTAACGTCCTACAAAAAATGTCAAAGTTGTGCTTATTTCTATGTAGATGAGCTAAGTAGGCTATGAAAGGTAGTAAAAATTTCGTATTAATAAGTTTAAAAGTTGCTAAATTTCGGAAAAATCTTTAAACAGTGTGATGATAGGATACAATTTAGGATCGTTTTATGAAAATGAATGTAAATTTGAGATGAATGTTTTATGATTTGCACACAATTAAAGACAAATCTTTTCGGTTTTACGATGTAAACAGTAGTGATTTAAGTGAGGTATGGTGTTTAAAAGAAAATGAAAACGCAATTTTATGGAGAGAGTTATGGTGAGAGCCATGTGGTCAGAAAATTATTGACAAAAAGATTGAAGAACGGAGGGTTGATAGTAAACCATTTTTGAATTTCTGCTTCGACTTGTGATTGGTTAAAGGTTTGCTGACGTGCTGTTGATGTTTCCGTTTGCATCAGCTTTTTGTTGATAGTAAGCTTAGCTGACTTTGAAAATCACGAATTTTATTTTGGTGGCTTTATAACTTGATAGTTTTACTTAAAACAGGATACAATTTTTGTTGTCTAGTTATATGAAAAGATATTGTAAATTGGTTGCGTGATGAATATTTACAAGTAAAATTTTAACAATGATTGAAGTAGTCTCCAAACGCAATAAAAGCTCAATCTTCTTGGTTCAGTAGCGATTAAAACTGTTGAATTGAAACAAACTTCACTGTTCTGATCTTTTCAAAATGTTTCCACCGCTGTACTACCTCACTGTCGTATGTGAAGCAAATCTACATTTCACTCAAAGATCTGGTCAATCTGAACTTTTCTTCCAAGAAAGTGTGAAACGAACATAAAAATGTAACTACCTCACTGTCAAATGTGAAGTAAATCTACATTTTACCCAAAAGTCTGGTCAAGCTACTGAAATTTTAATCTAAAAAGTAACGATAAAAGTTTGAAATTGTGTCAAATTTAATATTGTTTCTTCCACCAAACTCACAACGTCACTGTCTGTGATTTTTCTCCCACAAACCTGATAATCTAGAAAACTGTTGGCTATTTTCCTCTAAAACTAACGACTAGCTGTAATAAACATAAATGTTGAAAACCCTGAATTTTATGTTAATGTCCCACGAATAAGGTCAAAGTTGTGCTTATTGCTATGTAGATGAGCTAAGGACACTGTAAAACCATGAATTTTATGGTAATGTTCTACAAAATGTTAAAAGTTGTGCTTATTGCTATGTAGGGGAGCTAAGGACGCTGTAAAACCATGAATTTCATGTTAATGTCCCACGAATAATGCTAAAAGTTGTGTTCATTGGTATGTAGGGGAGCTAGGTAAACTGCGAATCCCTGAATTTTATGGTAATGTCCTACAAAAATGTTAAAAGCTGTGCTTATTGTTATGTAGATGAGCTAAGGACGCTGTAAAACCCTGAATTTCATGTTAATGTCCTTCAAAAAATGTTAAAAGTTGTGCTTATTGCTATGTAGGGGAGCTAAGGACGCTGTAAAACCATGAATTTCATGTTAATGTCCCACGAATAATGCTAAAAGTTGTGTTCATTGGTATGTAGGGGAGCTAGGTAAACTGCGAATCCCTGAATTTTATGGTAATGTCCTACAAAAATGTTAAAAGCTGTGCTTATTGTTATGTAGATGAGCTAAGGACGCTGTAAAACCCTGAATTTCATGTTAATGTCCTTCAAAAAATGTTAAAAGCTGTGTTTATTGCTATGTAGGGGAGCTAGGTAAACTGTAAAATCCTGAATTTAATGGTAATGTCCTACAAAAACACTAAAAGCTGTGCTTATTGCTATGTAGATGAGCTAAGGACACTGTAAAACTCTGAATTTTAAGGTAATGTCCTACAAAATGTTAAAAGTTGTGCTTATTGCTATGTAGATGAGCTAGGTAAACTGTAAAATCCTGAATTTAATGTTAATGTCCTACAAAAATGCTAAAAGTTGTGCTTATTGCTATGTAGGGGAGCTAGGTAAACTGTAAAATCCTGAATTTAATGTTAATGTCCTACAAAAATGCTAAAAGTTGTGCTTATTGCTATGTAGCGGAGTTGAGGAGACTGAAAACTAAGAAATTTCGTATTAATAAGTTTAAAAGTTGCTAAATTTCGGAAAAATCTTTAAACAGTGTGATGATAGGATACAATTTTAGTTTCTAGTTTTATGAAAAATGAATGTAAATTTGAGATGAATGTTATATGATTTGCACACAATTAAAGATAAATCTTTTCAGTTTTACGATGTAAACAGTAGTGATTTAAGTGAGGTATGGTGTTTAAAAGAAAATGAAAAACGCAAGAGAGTGGAGAGAGCTATGATGAGAGCTATGTGTGGTTACAAAATTATTGACAAAAAGACTGAACCCATTACCTACATACTGAAATAGATGTAAATTAATCCCAACCAACTGCAGAAATATCACGAGTAAAGGAAAAGGCCTCCAATAAACACATCTAGAAGGGTAAAGAAACAACATTCTAGGGAATCAAAAGGAGAAATCGATTAGAGGTTTTAAAAGCAATTTCAAGATATGTATGCTTTTACGCGATTAATGCTTACGCTTCGAAAGGAAGTAATTATCAAAGGCTGCAGTCACGATCTAAAGTTAGTATTTCCGCTTTACAATAGCTGTGTTTACAATAAGACAAAAGATCGTAAACGAGTTGAAAAGTGAAATTAATTGGAGAATTTTTGAAGTGGGGGTATTCTGAAGCGAGGGTGGCATTAAATCAATTTCAAGTTTTATTTACATGTATTTACAAGTTGTATTGACATTTGTTTAAGTTTTATTGACATTTGTTTAGACTATTATTTACAAGTTTTACAAGTTGGTACACGTTGTCATTTGTTTACAAGTACACGTTGTCATTTGTTTACAAGTACACGTTGTCATTTGTTTACAAGTTGTTACAATGTCCTTCAAGTTCATGTATCACCACGTTCGGAAGTCACGTTCGGAAATGACGTAGGGCGCCGCAAGAGCGCCGCAAAAACTGGGTCGAAAATCATATTATATACTACTCAGGTTAATAAAAGTATCATGTCAGGTTTTGAAGAAAACATTCGTTCTTTTCTTGGTAGGAAAATATGTTGCGCATTTCTTCAAATATTCACTTTCTGTCATAAATGTGGTTGCAAAATTAGTTTCATCTACAGTATCAGTAACTTTTAACTAAGAATGTATTTTCAAGCTTTTATTACTTTTGAACTTTACCGACACGAAGTAATCTAATTCTCAAGGCTAGGCCTATCTCTGTTATGTTGTTTTTGTTACCCGAACATTTTGCAGGATAGGTTTATGACGAAAAACCGCGGAGCTCCTGAAGTCGAGCAATTTTCAATTTTCTGGACCAAAAGTTGAACCAACAGAAAGAGTAGCTAAAGTGAGTATGGCGAGTGAGATGAGAAATGGGAATAGAGAGAAGGAAATTGGCGTTTGCATTAAAGTTCTTGTTTGGGATTAAACCTAATAAGGAAAATAGGGGCGATGTTTATCCAATAAAATGGTTTTTGGCTCCATTTTCTTTTAAACCACACTTGGTTTTTAAGCGATAATAACTCGCAATGTTGCAAAAATATTTGCTTTGTATCACTGTTTTCACAACTGCTGCTGGGTTAAAGCCGAAATTCTATTAGCGTCCTTAGACATACCCTGCTGACAACTCGAAAAAAAAGCTCTTCGAAAGAGCTATTTTCTTTTGATATACAAAAATAGTTTCAATATCTATTTTTTTTTGTCAGGTTTTATTTTCGATGAGGTTTAAGCGAGAAACAAATTCTGGTCATTGAGCTAAAAGAAATTTCCAATGTGTTGGTTGATTTTTAAAGGCTATGTTTTTCCTATATTGAAAGAGTGTTTTATCAACTCTGGGAAAAAGTCGTCTTTGTCTGTGTTTACTTTGTCAGACAACTAGCCGCCTTTGCCAGCGTTGCACGGCAGATATGTGAGGGTAAAAATTTCGGTTGAGGTGGCTGCTTCATCTTCAACTAAAACACCTATTCGAGACTAGCAACAAAAAATGTTTGTAGGCTGGATGGGAGCATTGCCCTTACACGTTTAATTCCAATCATTGTACCGACACAAACTCAAAGTTGGGAATAAGCGCCATAATTTCTTTACTCCTAACTTAACCCTGGACTTGCAATCAAATAAGCAATAACTTCAAACACTATCACACGTTCCATTCTCTCAGTAACAAGATGGCATAATTTCAAAGCTATTTGATTTATTGTATTAGATAAGTACAATTGTTGAAAAACTTTAATGTCGGTGATATTAAAACGGGGTTTCTCAACTGGTGGGCCATGGCTTACTGGTGGGCCATAGCAAGATTTTAAGTGGGCCACAATGATTATGAAAAATATACTAGTAATTATCACATGTTTATTTAAAATTTGTCGTCTCACCAACTCAGTCGCAAAGCAAGGTCATCAAACAACAAAATCAACAATTCATTCATACAGACTGTACGGTTTTTGTGTATTTGCTCCACCTTTCATTGTTCTGTATCTGATTTGCACATTAGTTGCCAGTCGCTATCGGCTTCATGCAAAGTGATGTACGTGAAGTTTTCACCAAATGCCTGTGTGTATATGTAGCGTGCATGCATGATAATGTGGCAAATGCTATGTAATACACCGTAATATGCAGGTACATCGCAGATTTTAAAACCGATTGTAATCTGCATACAAATAATTTATGAAAATATTATTACTGTATCTTTTCTCTGATCTGACTGCATGCCGGAAGTTTTTTTCTTCTCACGCATTGCATTAAATCCAATCAAAAAGAAATATTTTGTGACATCATTATCGTTTCAATTTGCAATATGGCCAAATAATGGTTTTTCTAATGACCACTCGTGCTTCGTGGGTTGGCTACGTAAAGGTCTTCAAGCCATGCGGCAACAAATTGTAATTAGCACAGCGGTGATATTTTATGAAGGCTGAATGGAGGGTACCGCAGAGTATGTGGGAAGCGGTTATAGAGATATTTATCTAATGTCGATTTGGAGCTTGTGAGAAAGTCGTTTTCAATCTCATTAAAAAAGGTTCGCGATGATTTACAAGATGAACTTATTGATCTCAAAAATGACTCTGGTTGAAAAGATATGTTCGACAGTTTATCAGTCTGTGAGTTTTGGGCAAGGGTATGTGCTTCGTACCCACGTGTGGCAAAGGTATGAATGAAAGTACTTCTGGCTTTTAGTACCACTTATTTTTGTGAGTCTGGATTTTCCACTATGCTGCACATGAAAACAAAAGCTCGGAACCGCCTCGATGCAGCAGATGGTATACGGTGCGCTTTATCTTCGACATCTCCAAGAATTGAAGCATTGGTGGACAAATTTCAGCAACATGTTTTGCATTAAGCATATTTCGAATAAATATTATGCTTTTACATTGGTTTTGTAGTACTTTGTGAAAAAAGAGATAAGCTGGTGGGCCACGGATTATTTGGGTTATGAAAATGGGCCACGGGAGATAAAAGGTTAAGAACCAATGTACTAAAACATTGTTGTATTCAGTCCGACTTTGGAATTACTGGTGCAGCGAAACCAAACAATTAAGGCATGCAAGGAAACATCATGGCCCAAATATCATGTGCATTTCGCAATTGTTTTCGTTAAAGCTGTCCAAATTGCAAAAGTCGTTTCTTCGCAACATACATAATAAACCCAGAGACCCCCAAAAAATCTTGAAGACCCTTTTCATATTTCTTTCTTCCTGCCGAAAGATGGCTATATTTTGAACTACACCTTTTTCTATTTAGTTGTTCCTTCATTGCTAGACAAGAGGAAGACGGCGCAAGATAAATTATTGCACATGAAATAGCACCCCAAATTAAAAGGGCTTCAAACAAGTTTTTACTGCTCTAGTACTACTACTACTAAAAAAATCCCTTCGCCTTATATATAAATCGAAAAAAACAATCCGGAAAACGCTAGAACAAAGTCACGTGAAAAAAAAAGCCCTATTTGTTATGTAGTCGGTTATCGAAATTCTTCCAAAAAGCTAGAATCACTAGATCAATCTGGAATTTTAATATGTCATAAACGATGGTGACGTAATAAAAGCGTACTTACAGCAAATCCAATTGCGAGGAAAAAAGGTCTTTTTTTTCAATCGGTAGCCAAGCGAACAAATGATGTAGCACTTTACACAATATATGAAAACTGCTCTTACAAGGCAAATTTCCTTGTTGGTGACAATGAGTGCGGGTGTAGTAGAAAAGTTAATTCCCCCTTTGGGTACAGCAACGTGTATCCTTGATATGCTCCACAAATGCTCACTCAAAACAAAATAGGCAAACGCATGACTGTCAGTAAGGAATTCCGGATTTATGGGCCAAAAGTGGATGCTTTTACGGATCAAATTGCTACTAGTGATGAAGTTGATGACACCATTTCCTGCCGTAATCTTTGTAATTGTCAATGGTATTTCACTACTCACATTGCCCAGCAACAAAAATTTCCAAGTATCAGCAGTCGGCAGACAAAGTGATGTACATCGTTTTTTGATATGCGAAGGGTACCACCCTTGAACTAGTAACCTCAACGTGCAACTAGTTCTCTGAATATTTGTTTGCAGTTTAGTCATTGCAAAGCAAGCTGTCTTTGATTTGTCAAGCTAAATTAGATGAATTGGTGTCTTTTATTTATTAAGTTATACAGGGTGGGCCGTAAGTCGCACACCAAGAAATTACGTGGAGTGTGATGTGAAACAATGTAAAATTAATGGGGTAAAATATCTTTTCCTTTTTTTTTTTGATGTATAATAAATGTTCTTTCATAAAGTAATTTACCATTGTTTGAATGTATCAGTCATTTTATCTGTCAAATTTAATTATAGTCAAAGTTTTTTTAGGTATGACTTGCATTTAAAATTTTTTTTCTTTAATTTTCAGATATGCCTTTAACAATAAACGAGCGAGTTGAGTTAGTATTTATAATCATTTTGAGCATTTGTGATTGTATCAGCGTGTATAACGTGTCATCATTTCTTTAGATAAGCTTGTTTTAAATAAAATAACGTTTATATAATCAAAATTGTCCTAAATGTACGCGACTTACGGCCCACCCTGTAGTTTATTGGTATATGTAATTCACTTTTGTTTCGACCACCTGTAATTTTATGATTGTTCAGGCTTATAAGAAAGTGATACTAAATTAATCTAAATTAAAGTAATGCTAAATAAAGCAATGCTAAATGAAGTAGTTCAATCTTTTAGATTTTTTGGAACCATTGGCCACTGTCAACTGTACTGTTAAGGACATTTAAAGCGTTGTTCACACTGAAGGCAAAGATTGCTCACACGCGGTAGAAAACATGATTAGGTCAGGCAGCATATGAATCTGAAAACCTTAAAATATGTAACGTGCAGCCACTTTGACGTAGCCTACAATACTGGACAGGATAGTTGCTGCTCCATCTGCCGGATAGCCGCAATATTTTGTTATTCTTTAACATTTTTAGCGTCTAAAAGACAGATGATGGAGACAACACAACAGCGCTGTTATTGACGCAGTGTAAGGAACGCCGCAGCTCGAAAAGACTTTTACAATGGCAGCATGCAAGCCCTGGTTCACCGTTGGCGAAATTGCATTGCTAATTTCGGTGACGACGTAAAAAAATTAATTTTTTGAAATTATACTGCATTCTTTTAATAATTTTGCATTAGTCGTTCTATCGCTTCAACTTTTGGAGTTAAAAGGCATAAGGAATCAATCTTGTAAATTATAATTACTAAATAATGCAATTATGTCTAAAACTGCAACAAGTTGATATGTATGACGCGCGTCAACAACAAAGAATACTTAGACGTAAAAGCGATTCAATTTTAACAGTTCGAAAAATGCGCATGATGAGTTATGTAAGTGAGCTACACCAAATAAATGGAGAAACGTGGACCGAATAATTTTGCTTGGCAGGCAAGTTTATTATTTTGGCTTACAAAGCGTCATATCCGACATTCTAATTAGGACATATTGGCGATGTCGAGCCTTGTCCGCAATGTCTAGCGATGCCCGCAATGCCCAACGATTTCCGCAATGTCTAGCGATGCCCGCAAGTCTCGCGATGTTCTTAAAGCCCGTAATGACTCGTATTTGTATTGGTTTTGAGATTTTTCCGGCATAAAATTGAGTAACAATTTGATTCTAGACTTTTAAATACCGTAGAATAAAGTAATTTTTGATTTGCAGGGGTTAGCATAAAACCGCTAAATCTTGTATAAAAAATATTGCTCTCCACCACACATTTTTAATGCCTACGCTCTTGATTTGACTGGACCAGGTTATATTGCGACCTGACGTTTCTTGCGTTTTAATGTTTATAGAAGAGCAAGTCATCGCCCCCGTGCAGCGATATGGCTGCCTGCTTTGTAGTTCTACATTGCAGTATCACCTAGAGTTGATACACAGGTGTAATACCTACAGTAGACCTTTACCTACAAGTTTCTTTGGAATTCAGTGGATATATTAGTAAACATCGTGGATGAAGCAAGACATCGCAAATAAGTTAAACAGGTACTAAGTAAAAATAACTTTTTCTGAATCATATATATAAGCGTAGTGCACTGGCAAGAAAAACTATATTTGGAGGGCTATTAGCCCACTTTTCCTCGATAACTTTTTTATTGTGAATATTCCAAACACAATGAATGCGCAGTACCTAATCGGAAGCATTACCACAAGGTTAAAGTTGTAGTTAAAACTTATTTTTGTCGAAAAATACTTTGGCTAGAAACACTAAAATTTTATTAAAACAAAGCTTATCTAGTTTTGTAGTGTTTATCATTTGATTCCATGAAATCAAAACCAAATTTTCTACTTGTCTCCAAATTCCAACGCTTGTTTTGTGTGCTCAAAAGAGATATTGATTATGATTCCGTAATTTTCAAAAGCTTATTGCATGAAACTGAACAAAAATTTTATTAAACTCTAAAATTCTGTGAAAACCACTTTAGAAACTGCAGCTAGTCAAGGTAAACAAAATTTCATCAAAATGCGTATTTGAGAATAATTGAGAATATTTGACACGGAATGACCTCACTCTTGGACTCATATTAAAAATCCCAGACACCTTATTAAACAAGCGTAGAGGTTTAAGCCAACTTCTACTGGAGTAGGAATTTGCTTGTTGGAATGTTTACCGGGTTCGTAAATGTTTTAACATAGAAACATTTGCTATTGATGTGTAGCCAATCAAAAGCGTCGTTAATGGTACTCATGTAATGGCAATTGACAATAAAGCAATTCGGCCTACTTTCATTTCCTTTGTGACTTGTGTTGTGCTTTGCTGTTTGAAACAATACAAATACAGAATGAAGTACTGCCGGAACGATCACACAGCAATAGAACAAAAACAAAACTTTGAATCCACTTTTTTATGTTTTGGTGTTTTCTTTAATACTGTAGTTTAAAAACTAAATGCTTTTGCCTTCTAAACAAAATATCGTCGAAAAGATGTTCCTAGAAAACTTTTTTAAAGAACTAAAAACACATTCCAGATCTAGTTTTCTTTTTTTCGGTTTTATTTTTAGTAAATTTTAGCAACAAAAAGAAAAACCCTAAGTGGCCAAAACAAATTTCCATTGTGTTCGTCGATTTTCCAGGTTTGTGTTTTCGTTAAAGTGAAACTTTGTTTTAACGCAGGGAAGACGCAAAAGTGGCTTCCATTTGTGGTTGATTCGGTTTTCTCATGTCGCCTATTGTCAGCCTGCAAAAACTTAGGGTGTATTGTATCAAGCCCATCAGCGTCTGCACAATTTATTTAAATTGATGTATACAGTAGATCCTCACTGTACGAGTGCCTGGTTGCACGAAAAATTTGCTTTGCAAGCGGCTATTCGCAAAAAATTTTGTCTCATACGACGAGTAAAAATTCTTAGTACGAGCGATCGTAGCCCCTCAACGTCCAAGGGCCTCAAAATTCGTTTTTGAAGTTTGTAATTCTATTGAAAATCTGACAAACCTAAAACCTACCTAAAGTATATACGGTACATATCAAGCTTTTTGAACTAGAAATGTCTACACACAACTGGTTTCAACTTCGTTACAAGCAGCTATTGTTACTTCGCTTGCATCATAATAAAGTCAATTTGTATTGCGCGTAAAATGCTGGAAGCTGAAAGGTTACTAATTACTTTTTAATTTTGATTTAAAGAACAAGGCACATTACTCTTGATAGGTTTTTCAAGATACGATCTGCAAGTGCTCAAAGTGACGAAAGTGGAGCCAAAAATGCCAAAGTAAGTGATGATGACAGAAATATTAAAACACCAGGAATTTTTCCACCTGATGCTTCATTGGACATAGATTCTCATGATAGACAATAGCCCATTCTCAGCTTCACTGTCTTCCATTCGCTTAGATCAGGGGTTCCCAAACTGTGGGCCATGGCCTAGTAGTGGGCCATGAGACCATTTTCAGTGGGCCACGGGGTTATTTCCGTGGTAGAGTCTGTTTGTCACAAGTCGGCCTCTTTAGCAACCAGTAGGCCTTACGTTAAGGCCTGCTGGTTAAAGCAATGTTTAGTTAAGGCTTAACTAGACATGGAAAAAAATCTCCTGGATAATAATTGTACGCATTGCTTTGACACAATGAGGTTTTAACAGTTGCTTTGTCTGGAAACCTTGGGTTCGACTGTAATTTTATTATCATCATATTCAGAGCAGGTTATATTATTACTATAAACACTGCAAATAGTTCAATGGCTAAAAGGAAGTGCAATGACAGCTACATAAAATTTGGATTTACTTCATTGAATGATCAAGGAATAGCAAAAAGGCAATGTGTTGTGTGCTACCGTGTGTTAAGTAATGAATCGTTGAGTCCAAGTAAATTAAGCCATCATCTGAATACAAGTCATCCTGAGCTAAAAGACGGAAACACGAAGTATTTTAAGAGACTGGAATCCAACTGCAAACGTCAAAGACTCGATAGTACTGACAACTTTCAACAAACTGATCAGAAACTCAGTGAAGCCTCTTTTGTTGTGAGCCAAATAATAGCCAGGCAGAAAAAAACTCATAATATTGGTGAAACTGCTATTAAGCCTAATGCATTAGCCACTGCTAGAATTGTACTGGGCGAGAAGTATGAAAAGAGACTTCAAAGTATTCCTTTATCTGATAACACAGTAAAGAGGCAAATTGCGTTAATGTCAGAAGACATAAAGGAACAAATAATCACTGAAATAAAAGATAAATCTCTTTTTGGTCTGTTTTCCATCCAAATCGATGAGTCTGTTGATGTGGCTTCAGTCTCTCAACTCATGGTTTTCGTTCGATACGCAGTTAGCACAACTGTAAAGGAATAATTACTTTTTTGTAGTGCCCTGGACACCAATACAAAAAAGTCAGATGTAATGGAAAAGGTAGACTACTTTTTTAATGAAATGGATTTTCGATGCTTGTGTCCAAAAGTGGATTTCGAGCACTTGTGCAAAAGAAGACACCAAACGTTTTGTTCACTCATTGCTTCATTCACTGGGAAGCTTTAGCTTCCAAAACTTTACCGTGTGGACTGCAAGATGTACTTAAAGTTACTATCAAAATAGTAAATTTTGTAAAAAGTAGCGCTTTACACACACTTCTAATCAGAAACCTTTGCGAAGATATGGGATTTGAGCATACAAACCTTTTGTATTATACAAAGGTCCGGTGGCTTTCTAAATGAAACACTTTATCCGGAGTGTTTGAGTTCCGTGATGAGCTGAAAATTTTTTTAAGTGTTGTAAAACCTGAGTTAGCAGTTTACTTTTCTGATTCAAAATTCATTGCTGGTTTGGCATGCTTGGTAGACATCTTTGATTCTTTGAAGAATAAATGTAAAAATGCAAGGAAAAGAAAAAAATATTATTCACTTTGTGGATTTGATTAATTGGTTTATTGAGAAATTGTCAAACTCGAGACGTAAAGTACAGAAAGGTAATTTTGCTATGTTTACCAGTTTGGCTGATATCTCTCATTTGGACGATGAGCTAAAGACCAATGTTGCTCAACATCTCAAAAAACTGGAACGTGAATTTGGATCATACTTTCCCGAACTTAGTAGAGATGACCTGTTACTTGCAAGTAATCCGTTTCGACATTCTTCCGAGAAAGTAGAAGATGAACTGCAGGATCAGTTCATTGACATGAAAAACGACTCCAGCAGTCAAGATATGTTTGAAGCTTTCCCAGTCACGAATTCCTGGCTAAGAATGGCATCGTCGTATCCAGAAATAAGCAAAAATGCTCTAAAAAAATATAGCCATTTAGGTCTACATGGCTATGTGAATCTGCTTTTTCAACATTTTTGAATGTGAAAACCAAGCAGCGGAACCATATTGAAGTTGAACAAGATATTCGTTGTGCTCTCTCGTCAACAGAGCCAAGAATTAAAAATCTTGTAGCAAAATTGCAGTCACATTCATCTCATTGAAAAAATAAATAGTTAGCAAACATTTTGTTTAGTTTTGTGTTTCAGTTTCATAGTTAATCCTTTATGTTCATACAGTTTGTTACTTCGTGCTATTAATCCGTAGTGAGCCATGAACCATTTTTAAATAAATATTTGGGGCACAAATCATAAAAGTTTGGGAACCCCTGGCTTAGATGGTCTCTGTTTTAAGCTTAGCACATTAATAAAACATGATTATTATTCATAGTACAGTACATGTAAAATATTGTTTACTTTTTTCTAATTGCAACTTTATTGTTTAAAAAATAAACAGAAGAAAAGACATTTTGGGGATGGAACGGATAATTTATTTTCATATTAATTTTAATGCAAAAAATTGCTTCGTAATACGAGTAAATTGCTATTCGAGCTCAGCCGGGCCGCGATGTAAACTCGTACTGCGAGGTTCTACTCTATTGGTGATATGACGATAACTCACAAACAGTTTCACAGATCTCTATAGTAATCCGGATGCGAGTTACATGATATATCCGTAAAGGAGCAATGGCAGCTTACCATATGCATTTGACATACATTGAAATACAAAAGTTGAACCGTATACAGATACTCGTCATCAATGCAAACCAAAGAAAGGCAACCGTCATGCCAAAAATGACATAAATTTGTGAATGTGCGAAAAATCGCAATACGATTGCATCTCGTTTATTTATGCAATGCGTCAAGGATGTAATAATTTTTGAAGCATAGCTTTCTATTTTCTGCTCGAAGAAAACGGTCACATTGGACACAGACATTATTGGTGATTTTCGTGCAGATTTTGCATTAACCTTGACTTTTGAGCGCAACAACTGTCTGCCACACGGCCGGTTGCTATAGGTAGGCCAGCTGAACTTTCTTACGTTTTTTTCTTTCGGTCAAAGAAATGTTTTGTTGATATTATATCATAATATCTTTAATATTCTATAACATATCATAATATGTTTTTGTATTCCAAATGGCATAAGTTTTTTTTTCCAATTAAACATGGATTCTTTATGCTCCAACAACTAAAACATTTACCAAGTTTATCAAAAAAGGCCAGCTTCATCTTTTCTACCAATTACTAAGCAATAGGATCGGAGTAAGCCGTCCATAAAGCAAACACCCAAATAGTTATATTGTATGGATTGCTAAAATATGGCAGTGCGACCTTTTTGCCTCAATGCAATCGACAATTCACTTTGTGCAAGGGACAGTGATGTTCCCAATTGCTTGCATTGGTCACTGTGGCATTGTCATGCCATTTAGTCAGAAAAATTGTACCGAGTCAAAAGATTGTATCGTCACTATAATAATTAAAAGTATCTTTCTTATCATTTTGTTGTACTTTAAATCCAAAAAGTTTCTGTTTTGCCTTTCTGTTTTCTAGTGTTCTTACTGGAAAACACAAATGAATTTTTTGCCAAATCATACATCAGTTTGTAGCTACAGAAAAACCTGTCAAAATATAGCTTATGACACAAAACCATAGCATTTTTAGTAACAACGCCAACCATTGTATTAATCACTCTTTTTCCTAAAAGTTCCTGCTGTGCTGTCGCAGTGGGCTCTTTTACCGATAAATCTTCTGATGACATAGGTAGCCATCAATTCCACACAATCTTTTATGGCCACTTAATTCCACACAAAATTTTATGTGCGAAACATATTGACTTTCTGGGTGTAAACATTTCAACACTGTGTCTACCGAAGTAAGGAATATTGGACGTACCGTTGAAAATTCATGAAAGATGTTAGCTGCATAAAGTTTGAGCCTACTGCTTTGTAATAAGGGGTAAAGAATATAGTCTTTGATGTGAAAAAAGCTTTTTAATAAGGGGTAAATTTCTTGCATAAATGGTCTACAATCTCTACTTTGTTCAATCACTAAAAGACTATTTCGGGAAAAAACTTAGTTCAACGGTGAGAAATTTTAATTAAGAAAAATGAAGACATTTTGTAGAGTGCATCACTGTCATGGTGAGGGTTTGCTATGTTTTCTTAACAAGATCGAACCTCAGCTGCTCGTGTGACAAATCTTATGCTTTGTAACTTGTGCTTTGCAACAAATCTTGCATTCAATACACAAAAAAACTGTTACCAACATGATCATAAAACAATAAGAAATATAAACTTTGAATTATTTTGTTTATGCTTTGGTTTTCATTTCAACCACGATAGAATTAAAATACTTTTGGTCCTAGATCAAAAGGTTCTCAAAAAGAACTTTCTAAAAAATTTTTTGAAATGTATCAAAACAGTTCTAAAATCTAATCTCTTTCTTTTCAAATTGTATTGTTTGTGAAAGGAAAGCAAGAAAAACCAAAGTCATGTTCTGTGACATAAAGAAAATCTGATAACTGTTTACCTATCTTGAAAGTTTATGGTCATTTTGCACTAAAATTATCTTTTAATAGCGTCACAAAAATTGTTTCCATTTAAGTTGGCGCTTCTTTCTTTCCGTAGCACATTTTAGTAAGAAACAACTTACCAGTACAAAACCAGACTATTTTATCTCAAGAAGATGAAAAAAAAGTTAAAGATAGCTGAGCAACTATACAAAAATAAATTAATTGCAATCAGATCAATTTTAATGAGCTGGATGAAATTTGCTCATAAAAATAAATTACATCATTCTAAACATGCACAGAAGTAGGTGGGATTTAGACCGCTCTGCAGATTGTTGTTATCCCACAATATCAAAATAATCATTTGCAAAATCTTAGTCTCAGAAAAATGGTCTTCACCTTAATTCTTTCTCTAAACCGTGCTAACAATCCCTTGGTTAGACCATTATAAAATGCAAATTGTTACGCTTATGTCTTGATTGAGGCATGCTTTTTTATCTGATCTCCTTGATTTGGTTGCAAAACAAAAAAATTGCGAAAACTTGATTGCTTTGCACATAAACTTAGTGAATTGATTTAGCAAAAGTGAACAAAATCAAAACAAAACAATTAACAAACACTGATTTAGAAACACGGCTGCCTGAAATGTTTAAGTGTGGGGCAGTTAAGAGTGGCCCAAGTCAACTAGCTGAGTTTTATCAAGATGTGTTTTTGTCTAACCAATTTGCTTCCCTCAAACACGCTAAATAATAGGTAAAAAAAATTTAGGTAGTCAGAATTGAAATGATACAACATCGGTTTAGTAAAATTAGTTTCAGGTGCCCAATTACATGCAATTAGTTTTCCAAAACAATAACATTATCCAAGTATTTTGTGGAGAAAATGTCCCCAGACTTTCCTTGCAACCCTATTTTTCTCTCATTGCTCACATGCTAATTTTGGGGCGGAAAAATTGTCTTTTGTTGTTTATGTATCAAACGAAAATCTTTCAAAACGCTGACAAGTTTAGGTATCAAACGAAAATCTTTTAAAAACTTTGTTTGCATTTGAATCAATTCATCTTTTCACGCCTTTTCGCACAGTTAGTTGATCAATGTCAGCGAAAATGTGTGAGCTTGTACAGTAAAATCTGATTTTGAGAAGTGATCCTATGCCATGGGTGTCATATCTTTTTATCGTCCAGTCACTGGCAAACTTTTCAAATCGTTGTTGTGTCTAAGCCTGGTTGGAAGCTAACCAGTAATAATGGTACTGAGGAGACAGGTGTAAAAATTCCGGTTCAAAGTGCACTGCCACATAGCCATAAATAGATTCAAACACGCAATCGTTATCACCATATTCAGTGCTCTAATCCAGCACTTCTCAACCTATGGGTCGCGACCCCATTTGGGGTCGCGGAGATAAAAATCGGGGTCGCAGAAAAGCTGGTGATTGAAGCACCAATTTCCGTTTTTTTTTTTGGAGCAGGACGTTGAAGCATTTTTTATAAAGAATTTCGAAATAAAGAATGATAGAAAAATCCAAAAGTTTGCCTTGTTAAATCAATTATTTTAACAATCCTAATTTATTAAAAATTTTTTTTTCATGTGCCCAGAAAACAATTCAGATCGCGGTTGAAACTTTTGGATATGAATAGGAACTGTAGCAGTGACCTTAACAATTATGTAGAATTATAGACAGACAGTTGGCGTCAGGCAATTTTGTTGGTCTATTATTTTTGCAATGCAACGCATCTGATTTTTCTAAAACTCCTCAAGAAATAAGATTAGCTAAGTGTTTATTTTCACAATTTAGTAGTTCGATTTCAGCTCTCAATTTCGTTGAAATTTAATCTGAATTTTTCTATCCAACAAAATTTTCTGCCTAATTTTTTTCTGTCAATTCTCATTTTAAGCAACAAGCCTTCAGTTTATTTTGCTTTTATATTTTACGTTTGTCACCAGGCATCTTCTAAACTTTCAATATAGCTCTTCTGGTGTAACTGAAAGTTAAAATGATCTTTGTTTAGATGTAAAATCTACATAAAATTCATAAAAACTCCACGTTTCGAAAAACTAAAATCAGTTTTTCTTCGTCAGGAGTGACCAAAGTTCAAACAAAAACAACGGCTACATAATCAACAGAACTAAAAGAAGAAAAAGAAAATCATGGCAATAATCAAGCCTTCAGTTTTTTTTTTAAACAGAATTATGCCATACTGTCATTCTTGTCTGCATTTTAGGATGAGAAAATAGTTTATGCTTACAGTACTTCGGATATTGATATTTCAGTTTAAAATTTTTTACTTTCTTGGCGATAAATCTACAGCCTTGCATCACAATGGACAAGTGGTTAATAAAAGTGAACAAAAACACCTGCGACAATGAAAGCAATGTGCCGTGTGTCAGAGCACCAGTAAGGAAGTGGAACAAAAGCCGTCAGTGTCTGGAACTAAATCTACTAGAAAGCGTAAATACAATGAAGCTTTTCTTCGGTATGGATTCACATTCATAACTCAATATGGTGAAGAACAACATTTATGCTTACTTTGCAATGAAATCTTAGCTTCTGAAAGCTTGAAACCTGCCAAATTGAAAAGACATTTAGAATTAAAGCACTGCTCCTATGTGTCAAAGCCAGTGTCATACTTTGAGAGACTATTACAGGCTTCTCAGGAGCAAAAAAACCTTTCGGGAAGCGGGTGCAGGTGCACACTAAGTACCTTAGAGCTTTTTATGGAGTTTCCTATTTGATTGCAAAATCCAAGAATCCTTTTACTGTTGGAGAAGAGTTTGTTGATCCTGCAGCAGTAGAAATAGGTAAAATTTTCTTGGTTCTGCTCATGCCCGTGAAGTTAAAAAAATCCCTTTGTCCAATGACACTGTAGTTCGCAGAATAAGTGAAATTAGTAAGAATCAATTACAGCAGCTCATTGATCGAGTAAACAATAGTCCACGATTTGCAATTAATTTGGATGAATCGACAGATATAACAAATGCTGCTCAAATAATGGTATTCTTCAGATGTGCACATGGCAGCAGTATGCTGGAGGATATGCTGTTTTGTCAACCATTCAAAGAGAAGACCATAGGAAATGACATTTTCATTAAAGTGGATATTTTTTTCAAAGGGGTAGGTTTCAGTTGGGACAACTGTATTGGTGTCTGCACTGATGGTGCAGCTGCCATGACAGGAAAAAATATAGAATTTCAGTCAAAAATAAAATCTGCAACTAATACTTCAATTGCTTTTACTCATTGCATGATTCATCGTGAGGCCTTAATAGCAAAAAAGATGTCTACAGACCTCCATAAAGTTTTGAGCGTTGCCATCAAAATTATAAATTATATTAAAAGTAATGCTCTGAACTCTCGTCTATTTTGCAATTTGTTCAAGAAATGGACTCAGAATGCCAGAGCCTCCTGCTTCATACTAAAGTACGGTGGCTCTCAAAAGGAAGATCCCTGCACCGCTTGGTAGATTTGAAGGAAGAAGTGATGATATTTTTGTCAGGGAAAAATTCGCTTCTTAAAGCTTTTTTTCATGACCAGGAATGGCTCAGTAAACTTTGCTACCTTGCAGACATTTTTGAGAAGCTTAATGGCCTGAAAATTTCTATGCAAGGGGAAAATTCTAATGTGTTACCCCGGAAAGACAAAGGCAATAATTTCCTGAAAAAACTCGAGTTATAGCTTAATTTAGCTGAAAGCTTTAAGTTTATTATGTTTCCTTGCTTGAATGATTTTATTGGAAATCAGGAGATGGATATAGAGTTGATTAAATATAGTATTTCAGATCACTTGAACTCCTTGAAAAATAATTTTTTCAAATATTTTCTCTCAGATGTAAATACTTCAAGTTTTGATTGGGTCTAAAATCCATTTGCAGCCTTAGCTGACACAGTTCAGCACTTGCCTGTAAAAGCACAGGAAAAATTTACAGACCTTTTCACTGATTCCCAGCTGAAGTGGAAATTTCAAAAACAACCATTGAGTAGTTTCTGGCTATATATCAAGTCAGAATTCCGATCACTGGCAGATTTGGCCATTGGAATTCTTTTGCCATTTGCTTTGACGTATGCATATGAAGCCGCGTTTTCAGCCGCAACACGGAAAAATAAAAATCGTTGTGCACTGAAACCGGTGGAAATGGTATTAATACTAGCTTCAACAACAATTGAGCCAATGCTTTATAAAATTTTGAAGAAGAAGCATGCTCAATCTTCTCGTTAATAAAATTGTTCTTTTTTTGTTATTACTATTATTCTTGTTTTCAGTTTGGATTTGCTTTGAAATTGCTGAGCGCTAGTACTACAAGGCATCTAATTTATTTAATTTATTGTAAATGTGATAATCATTTGCAGCGATGTGATTCATGGAAGTGTGATTTATTTTTAGAAGAATGGAGTTAATTTACTCTTGATTACTTTTCTTTTTTTAAATACAGTGTTTAATTTTGAAAAGCATGGAACAGCAAAATGGCTCTCCATCCAATAATTCTCAGGAAGTTTTACAAAATATTCCATTTTTCTTTTTTTTTATTATAGTTTTAATAGCTATCTAGTCTTAATCATTCCGATTAAGTGGTGTCAAACAATTAGAAATGATCTTTTGAATGAAAAATCATTGAGAAAATGCTCATCAAACGTTTAGTCACATGAGTTTGACAATTTTATCAATCAATGCATTTATTGGACTCATCCAGAAAGCTGAAAAATGTTTGCCTGCGACTGGTCTAGAAACTGGTTCAGTATAAGCCTCTCTACATGGGTTATTTCAAAAAAGTTTCTGAAGAAATGGGGTCGCTAGGTAAAAAAGGTTGAGAAGCGCTGCACTAATCCACTCGATCACGTAGCTGACAAATCAACCTTTTCGAAAAGCGGATGTTATTCTACCCTTCTCTATCATTTCAGCTGAATTTTGGCTAAAATGAAGAAAATTGTTGTCACGTAATAAACATTAAATTCTCAGCTTTTACCAACCCTGGCTGTTGTAAATTTTTTCTGGAATTGCTTCTTTGTGTCTAATAATAGAAATATTTTAACGAATACTTTCTTCCATTAGGTTACTTTCAGTAATGCTAAATCATAGGTGAGAGGGCGAAAAATAAATATTAGACAATCTTTCTATTTTCTGATGATAACAACGTAAGGAAAAATCGATGAAAATGTTTTTTGTTCAAATCACTATTTTCAGACATATTGTCCGAAACTCACACAACTCGACAGCCAATGTAAAAAATATTGCTCCAAATATTCTTGGGAAATAAACCGATAAACAGTTGCTGGTGTAGTCAGTGGTTAATCAAAGCTTTGGAAAGATAATTTTTTAGCACACCTCCAGCACTACATTAAGGTGGATAAAGATGTAAATGAAAACAATAGATGTAACGCGCCATGGCCTTTTTTCCAAAGTTTTACTTTTAACAGCATGGGTGCTAGTGATGACAAGCGAAGATTCAATTTATTTCTTCCCGGGTTTTTCTCTAGCGATTCGTATAAACGTGAACTATAAAAATAAATCTTTTGAGGATTGATTTGGTTTTGTAATCTATAATCTCATTTTTACTTTTTCAAAATTTTACATTTCCAGCAAACAGACATGGTCAACTTTATCAATCCAAAGCTTGGTCCGGCACTTTCCAAATTTTGATTTCATCTGATGTCTTATGCTATGAATTTTTCAGACAAACAATCCGTTTTTGGAAAGCACCTCATTTTATTACATATACGTTTGACCAGGGCTATATTAATAAGAGGCAAGAGGCTCATTGTTCCAGTTAAAACAGGGCAAGTTTTAAAGCCTTTAAGAATTTATATACAAAAGCACTTGGATTGCGAATTGAAATTTGATTCGCATTTGCTTTTGGAGCCCATTATATTGAACGTAGACGCGACCCCGACTTGATTCGGTTTTGTTAAAATCTTTTGTTCTCAAAAACCAATTCTTCTACCTTTTGTCTATCAGCAAAATAAATGCGAGAGGCTCATAGAAATGACAGCAGGATATGTGTTATTAATAAAGCTACTGGTATGTACCATATGAGGAACTTCGGTCAATTAAAAACTTAGCAAACAATGCCACAGTAACTCAAACCACTGTGAAAGAAGATACGTGAATGTCAAACCAAAGACCTATTCACATGATTTTTTCTTTTTATTGTGCTTTGGTGTCTTCATGTTAAACATCTAGTAGTCTTCGTGGCATTTCTCCACAGACGTTTAAGCTTTCAAGCTCAAATTTTAAAAAGATTGAAGAAACGTTGGTACTAGCAGTTTGTAACGCTAAAATGACCCGCAAAAATGCTGGATTTCTTGTATTGCTTGCGGTAATAACAATCTCATCAGGTCAATTACTTCTAAACAAGTGAGTACTACAACTTTAAAGTACGAGCTAAAAATTTAAAGTACTCGTAGCTAATCAGCCAAATCGCTTCTTATGCAAACCACCAGCATTTTCAAACTAATAAAGAGATCACGAAAGTTCACTGTGAGCCATAGTAATTTTTTAATGCAGTTTACTACAGCGCGACTATACTTATACGCGCAGCTTAACAAGATTGTTTTAGTTAAGCTACTGCTACAGTTTTCAAACTTTGGACGAAAAAATCAGAATACAGCAGTCAGTGTGCAAATTAAAAATTTTTACTACAGTAGATATTCTTGGGAACATTGAATCCAAACTCCAAAACAGCTGCGTTTGCTGCAGTGTACCGTAGGCCAATCCTAGTAATAACAACCTGACGTTTCGAAAGAGTAGTTTTTTCAGCTTCCGGAACTACTGCATATCAAGGTGGACACATTACTATAAATAAGAGGTGTTTTTTTTATCAACGCGCATGAATGTACAATACGACAAAAGATCTTGCAATTGATTTTGCCTTAAGCTATGATTTATTTGCTCAATTGGACGTTTCTTTGTCACTTACCATAGGACGTTTCTATTCTCAACCTTTACTAAGTAAGAGTGGTTGTTTCTGGTGTGGGCAACACCTGTCCGGCACTCCTCTCCGCAAACTGAAACTAGGTAACCAAGGTTTTGAAACGAGGCTTTTTTGCTGCAAAGTTGCTGAGCCAATCAGGACAAAAATGCTTTTACATTTTTTGAGCAAACGTGACATAGCTATTTACTAATCTTAAAGCTGCATTTAATAAATTGTGGGTTATGTTTCTCGGATGTAAAAGAGAAAGCTTGCAATCGAAGATACAAGCTCGATTCATTGTTATTTACGTTCAATTTGAATTCGAACTTGTTCAGATTGTAAAAATGCCAGCACCGATATCAATTTTTCATATTGAATTTTTGTGCTCAAGTTTTGCAAAATGATTTAAATTCCACCTACGCCGAACATATTAATCAAACTGTCTTTGTATTGAAGGCAATTTGTCTCAGTTTCTCAAGGTAATTTGCGATGTAACGTGGAAGCTTAAAGCTTTTTAACTGAACAAAAGCTTACATTTCTTTTCAACCCCTCCCCCACCCCAAAAAATAAATGACAAAAAGTTCACAGATTCTCAAATATTTTGGTCGAAGTGTTTGATATTTTTTCTTAGTTAAAAAAGTAATAACAAAATTCCGGTAAACATTTTTATTACAGCGTTTTGCTTTTACACTAAAATCGTCATCTGTTGCATAAATAAGTTCCTAAGGCTAGACTAAATTACATACAGCCAAATATTTATTATTTAGATACTTTATTATTTTTACTTAGAATTGCAAATAATTTCCATATTCATGCTCCTTGTTTCATAACACATTTTTACAAACACAAATTTAATGAAGAAACGACTTTGTTCTTTGTACCAAAGAAACCCTTTAACATAAAGCTCACCCCAAAGCACTCCGCACACACGCAAGAAAGAATTAACATGCTGATTCCGGCAATTGCATACATAATTCACTAAGAAAATAGGCGTTTTTGTCGGTGAACAACCGTTTATTATCAAAGGACCATTTTGGGCCATTACCAATTTTTAGCCATTTTTGGTTTTACTTTTTTCCAGTGCCAAGTTTCCCAAAAACTATTGGTGCATTTTATTGTCATTACATTTACACTCTAAAGAGTTGATTTCACGGTTGATGATTTGAGTAAAACAACGGATATATATTGAGTACCAAATTTCTGTAGTTAAGTCGGGTGGAAATTAATTGCGATTACCCTAGCCACAAATGGCTTGTTGTAGAAGATGCTATTTGTGTTTGCCGACGACAATTGCATTGTGCTTTCGAGTATTGTACAACTGCAAGAAATTTATCTCCGTCAATTTGTCTTCCCAGGACATTACAGTATTCAATTCATTTCAAATAAATTATCAAAAAAATAGTGTAGACATCACAAATGTTTGCGAAACGTAGAAAGGAAAACAATATTTTTAGCTAATATGGAATGTCGTGGTTGCTATCGCTTAATTCCAGGTCATCGTAACTATTCTCAGTTTTAATCTAGATGCATTTAGATAAAATTTGCAAAATAAAAAATAAAGCATTTGCTTTTGTTTTTTCGTTTTGTAAACCTAAACTGTGAATACTACTTGTGTCACATAAGCCAGTGATCCTTTAAATGTGGATCCTCTAAAAGTGAGATTGTCTGCTGTTTTCTAAAATATACCTGTGGTTTCAAAATAGTAAATCACCAAAAAATAGGTAAGTAAACCCATAAAAAGATCTTCCTTTGTGTTTGGAGCCGAAAATAGCAAAAAATCACTCCGAAAAATTTGATCTTGAAAACTGTACGGATGTTTGTTTGAAGCATTTGGTTACGATCTTCCAGAATTAGACTTTTATTTAAAGTGGGTCGCCTAAAATATGATTTGAAGACCACTCTCATAAACAATGAATTGCTGTTGTAATCAAAAATACATTTAGACAATGTTAAAATTGTTAGAGGCAATTTTGATACAGAAATTTGCATAGGAGAATTTTTCAAAAAAAATACAACTGTTACAGTCCAACATCCATTCAAACATCGTTTATAACAATGTTCGACATAAATGTCCAAGCGCAAATACTATTGGAGCATTACTCATGTTTGAGAAAGTTACAGAAAAGCAAAGTTTCTCCGCTAGGCCGCTTTTCCTCACTTTCTTTTCGGAAAAATAGGCGAGAAACAAACATTGAACAGTTTTTGATATTTAACATTTTTTTGTGTTTTCGCGGACATTTAGAACTGGGGCGACAAAAACTCCGATATGTTGTTGCTTTTATAAAACTTTTGGTTGTTAAACTCCAAATTGAGTAATTTTCTCGACTTCAAATTAAAGTTCATGCAATTTTACTTTAAAAATTTAGATTCAGAAAAATCATGTAGTTCTTTTAATTCCTAGTTTGCAGCTTTGATTGCTACTGCTTGATGCTTTTTTTAGGGAGATTTATCACGGTATTGTTTGAAATAAAATCAATATTTCTTTTGAAGTGTTCTTGGATGCTGTAAAGCTTTAAATATATATTTAATATTTTTTAGTGTTCCTGGTATTGATTCCACGCTAATTGCCTCTTTTAGTGGAGTGGATGTTGTAGATGCTTGTATCCAGAAAATCAGTTCCGCTGCTGGATCTTTGCTGAGCAATGATTTGGGACTAATGAAAAGACTTGCTCTTGTTGAAAGCATTTTCGGAGCATCAAATGTAAACCAACAAGGGGGAATTTGGCAGGTAACAAGTAGAAACATTTCAGAATGTTTAAAAGACGCCCGCCTCACTAACAACATGCATCTGCTTAAGAGCCACAAATACCTTACAGCACCATAAATATCTTACCCTACCACACCGCAAATACCCTGCAGTGCGGAAAGTGAAAACACTAATAGCCCGAGGAAGCAGGGGCGTTCATTAAAGATCAAATATTAGACCAAATTACAACCATTGTTTTTTCAGAGAGGAAAATAAACTTACACAAAATACTTTCCTAAGAGCTTTTCTTACAAAACCAAGCTGACTCTGAGCTCTGCACAATTTTTATATGGAAGTCAGGAAATGAGCTTTCTAAAAGTCTCATTACAATCTTTTCTATTGATTGATAAAAGCTTTTCTAGTTTCTTTTCATAAATTCATTTTTGCAGATTTCTGATAGAATCGCTGACGCTATCAATGACAGAAACAATATTGCCCATTTTAGCGCCTTGATCACTCAACTTTCAAGAACTTTTCCTTCAAATATTCTTGATCTTGCGAATCGCACTTTCAGGTAATGTTTAATACTTTGTGCTTTTTTGGTAAAGTTTCCTTTTCTTGAATAAGCATTTGGAATTTACCGACAACTTTTACGTCGTAAAACCCCTTTGCTAAATGCCAAGCAAGGTTGATTCAAACAAACTTTTTTATAGACTTTTGCTTGATACAATAACGGTATCAAATTTGGTTTAGTCTATAGCAAAGCCAATGCTTAGCCACTGTTTTATCTCTTCTAAGACAAATTAGTGTGCAAACTGATTTGACAAATTGGAGCTATAACAGCTGTACATCCAGCATAGTCATTCTGGTTACATTACGCGTTACAGTTTGACCTAGTAGCATTAAACACTCCGGGTACATAACAGTGTCTCTGAAATAAACATAATCACTGTAATTCAATTTCTGTGTGCGCGTTTAAATTACGAAAAGCTACTGCAACACTTGATGCAACTTATTGAAGGCTCACATTTTGCTGCAAAAAAAGTGAAAAGAAATATGCAACAAGAACAGTAAAAGTTTTTGGCTTTAAAGATTTAACAAGCTTATTGTTTACAATTTTAGTGTTCCATTGAAGTCAGCAGTTGCAATAAGACTGTACATCGAAATCATAGCTCTAAGTCAAGCCATTCCTGGTACTATTGATGATCAAGCAAACTGGTGGATAAATAATTACAATTCTAGTGGTGTTGCTGCCACGTTTATTAACGCCGTGTCCAGCTACGAAAATGTCAACAGTACGTAGCAGTAGCATAACCAGTGGGAATCAAAGAAACCTCATGCCAGTGGTTTGCAATGACAAAAATTATGTAAAACCAACAATAAAAAGACTCAGTTTAAAGCATAAGAAGTAAATAATGCTTTCTAAACTTGATGAATTTTTGTGAGTGATATCACCTGACAAAATTGTTATTGCCTTACAATTTTACTTTTTTTAGTATCTTGTTACCTTTTTGTATTTTGTCACATTTAACTTGACTTCAGTATAAAAAACCTTCAATAACTTATCCACTTCAATCAAAAATATCATCATCAAAAAGTATATCTTAGCTCCATTTCTTGATTTGTCAATTTTTCAAATAAATCTTATTCAGAATAAAAATACAGCTAAAATTGCCATGATCTTGGAGTAAAATTTTGCCGAAGACTGGGACCAAACAAAAACAGTGCAATATTATTCAAAGTGACTTTGCAAAACCCCTCTTCCAGCAAGTGCCTTTTTTGGTTCTTAAAAAACCTAATTGATACTGATATTGGTAATGATACACAGATTTGGTTCTGCAAATCCCTATATGATCAGAGGGCCGCGGTTTTTAGTTGCTGCTCATTGTTCTAAAGATTGACCTATTAGGTAAATCACTTCTTAAAAAAATCATTCAACTATTTTAAAAAGTCACTTGAAAACAAAAACTTAAAATTGAAATTTGGTCTTAGACTTATCACCATAGGTGCATCGAATTTTAATGCACAACTCGACAACTTTTGACTACGGGCTAATTTCACTTTTGAATTCTAAATTATCAACGAAGCTAAAGTTGCTTGTATCTCATGAATTAAAACATCCCTACCCTATCATTAAATGGAATCTTGGGCTAGCTAAAAACCAATGGCAGTCGGCCTGGTCCCTTATAGGTGGTAATACCACCAGGTTATATTTATTGACTGGGACAAAATAGCTGCCTGTTTTCTCAAACTCGATTAGCATGATATCATTTGTTTAATGGGGGTTTGGCTGTATTGCTTCCACCACTGGCATGGAATGGTGAGTAATAGTCATCATCATTACTAAGAGCCGACTTTAAAATAAATCAAGTTAGCTGATGCAGTCCGAGATTTTGAGAAAGCAAGCTCGGTTGATAATTTCCTGCTGGGCTAATGCACATTACAATAATCTGTTCAGGGAGAGCAACAAAATATCTACAGTTATCTAGACCTATGTCTATTAATTATTAATTGCATTTGTTATGTTTTTCATATCAAGAATGCAATATATCAAAGCTGGATCTTTGGTTTCTGATTGATGGATCTGGAAGCATTGGAAGCACAAACTTTCAACAATGCTTAGAGTTTGTTGTCCAGACTTCGGCACAGTTGCAAATAAGTCCGGATAATGTTCGTACAGGCTTAATGATTTACGAAAGCTCAACCATTGTACGAAGTTATCTCAGTCAGCATCAAAGCAACAGCTCATTTTCTTCAGTAGTTTCTTCCACCTCTTATCCTTCAGGTTAGTGCAAACTTGGTTTTCGCTCACGCATAATAAAGTTTAGAAAATGAAATGTTTTTTTTTTATAACTCAAAAATAAATGCCCTCGAAATCAAGCAATCCACAAAAAATCTGCAAAATATTAGCTTATCAAATTAAACAAAAGTGCTCATAAAAGAACAATCTTTTAAAAAACAGATCAAAACCTAATTTCTACATTTATCTATGTGTAATAGAGAATACCTTATTTAGCACAGTTAATTTAGGGGCATTCGAAAACCTTCAAAGTTTTAACGCGGCACTTCGATAAAAATCGATGAATTTTCATGTCTTTTCCAAAAAAACAGGAAATCATTTCTGACATGAACTTGCTTGCACTTCCAATATTCCTGCTGTATACTTTATTTTTTAGGTGGAACCCGCACCGGAGCAGCGATTGACAGAATTGCTCAGGAAGGGTTCAATGTCAGTAACGGAGCAAGGCCAGCAAATGAAGTGGTTCCTCGGATTTTGGTTGTTCTTACAGACGGAAAAAGTGGGGACAATGTCACAACCCCAGCATCTAACGTATGAAAAAAACATATAAGGATTTATTAAATTATGGTAAAACCTGTTGTCAGTGAGTAAGTCTACAAAATATTTTTAGATTCAAAGAGATGGAGTCACCGTTTTTGGAGTTGGAGTTGGTACTGGATACGATAGAGCGGAAATTAATGAAATTGCTAGTAATCCTGACTCCATTTACGCTTATGAAATCTCTCAGTTTAGTGCACTTTCAACTGTACTCCGAGACCGCGTGTCACAACAAGCTTGTACCGCTGCTGCTCAAATACCTGTAAGATAATTTGCAAATTTTTTTACTAGCATATTTATGCTCTTTCGAACTTGATGCTGAGTTAACTTTTCATTGCTTTTAGCTGGCGTTGCCTGACAGTGCTACGCGTCAGTTATATCGGGAAAAAAATATTGGTTCGTCCGGCTTCCCCTGCTCCAGACTAAAAACGGTTGCACGAGCAGTAACAAAAAGATATTGTAAATAATGGCTATATATCAGTGTCCTTGATCCGATATTTTTACTCTTAAATCAAAACTGACCCAACTCACAAGCAGCTTTATTATTTCACAATCTTTTATCTATTGCTTCCAATGAGGGTATTCCTTCCAAATAGGGAAAATGGATATAGGCGTCCAAATGATAATAAATTTACAATTAGAGAAATACCTTGGTGAATGATAAACCTATTTTAAAGCATGGTTCAATTCTTTTTGTAGTTATAATTGTGATATTATGCCCTTTGTGATGTGCCTAAGTGCCTTGTTTCCGGTATACGGAAAAAAGGAGTCTTGGGTTCCCTCAATTCTTTCAATCAATCCCGCTATGCTTATTAAGCTATTTTTAAACAAAAAAATAATTTCTGTAGCTGCAAACAATACAATAATAGCATGGACACTGGTAGAAATTTTATAAAGGGGAGATGGGAGCATAACAATATAAGCTGCTGTAATATACTTCGGTTTTATTCAGTCATTTCCCACACATGTGGGTTGAACATAGGCTATTTTTGATATTTTTTAATTCTGAAGGGCCATGTCTTTCCTTGGTCCCTCTTTCCTTCCGACGCCCATGAGTAATAGGCTTGTTTTTTTCGTTTGATTTTCCACTACACTTTGGATTTCATCAACAGTCTCTAATCCCGATCTCCCCAATTTTAAATTACTAATAATCTTACACAAACAGTTTGTCATTTCACAAATTTTTATTCGGTCCTTAACTAAGTTGGTAACTGTCGTGAGTTCGTTTGTTTATTATACAGTATTATTCCTCAATCAATTCCTCACTCGGTATGACAGTCAACAAACATATTAACGGAATGGAAAAAACAGGCAAAGCGGCAGCAATTCGAATCAAAGCATGAGCGAAGCGGATGATTGACCAGCAATAATCATCATATGCAATGCAAACATATATATGCGAACACGAATCACGTGACACGATAAAGCAATGAAGTTTTGATAAGGCAGTTTTCTACATCAATATTGATGTAAAAGCAATGCAATTTTTTATATTAAATGTCAACATTTGACATAGTTGACACTTGGTATAGGAAATACTGATAGCGATATTAAAAATGAAGCCAAATACAAATTAAATTAAAACCAAACATGCACGCAATCACCTTAGAACCAATAAGACAAAATTTAGCCTACTTATAAACTACAGGAGTTGCTAGTTGCCAATTGGCAAGCCTGCTTAACTTTATTCTTCTTGCTACATGTATTTATCAGATTACGATGAATGCTCAATATATTTTTTCACACCTTGCTTTATAATAAACTTATGTCTCTTAAAAAGAAAAGAGCCAGAATGCAGATAGAAATTTCATTTCAACTGCAAAATTTTTCTCAAAATGTCACAATGGTGCATTCGTCCATGGATGGAAAGTTTACGATCATGTATTGCCCAACTGCTGTAGTAGTCCTCATGCAGAAAGCACTAAGCGATAGAAAAAAATATACATTCCTACAAACATTCTTACAGCTCTGCATTTATCAGTTACAATGCATCGTACGTCTATCAAGGCAATTTTTAGTAGCCAATATTCGGGCGATGACGGGGAAATATGTTCGGAGCGACTTTTCGTATCGTGTCACAATATCATGACCCCAAAATTTATTGACTGCCATATGAAATTAACATTAAAACTTACAAAAGCAAAAAGACGCTTGGGTCTAAATGCTGTTTCTTCTATAAGCAAGAGACATAGGCCTGCGTGATTTATCAGAAAAAAAATATATTTCTAGTATTCAAAAACAACTTACAAACTCAAAACGTTGTTGTTTGACTTTTTTTTACTTTATACCAAACAAACATCTATATTTATTTTTTTAACTATATTCTTTGTTCTAACTAAAGCAAATGTTGTGGCAAAGCATAATATCTGAATTTGATTACAAAAATTAAATTTCAATACAATTACGAGATAATAAATAAAACTTCTTTACGTTTGGTCCCCATGTTTGATAGATCTCACATCTCCTTCAAAGAATCATAAATTCAGTGTATTGAGTTGGCGTTACACTGATTATTACCTATACAGAAATAAGCTTTTAAGTGTAGAGTTGTTTCATGACTTGGTGCTGCTCGTTGGTAGTTGTATTTGTGAATAAGTTTAAGTTTAAGTCTAGATTATCGTTCAAGTACGTAACCGGCCGACTTAAGTTTACATATGTGCTTACGAGGCGCACAATTTTTTTCTTAATTCTGATGGTGTTTACTTAATATTCTGTTTTACTTTTCTGAACTTAAACAACATCTGTGAACGACTGATATTGTTCAGGTTGGTGACACAACGCCTCACGTGCAGTCTAACGTGGAGTCCATCGACGGTTTAGTTTTATTACTTTTCCAATTACCAATGTACGATTAAGACTGCGTCTACTCATAGCTGCATCATAAACCAGAAACAACACTTCTCGACAGTATAAGCTGACTATCGAGTCTGAAAGAGAGAAGCGACAACCAAATGTTTTCAGCATCTTTCCGCACGAAGTTCCCTATCTGGTAGTGCGGCAGAAACTACCGATAGCATAACTTGCATTTTTAACGCATTTTAAATTGTTAATTGATTTCATAGATTTTTTGAACCAAATGAGAAAAACTAATGAAATCCAATAATTCAGAATAAATCAAAATATTTATTATAGCGTCGCAAGTACAGACTTTTTCTCCTCTGAGAATCCAAAATTGCCTGATAAGGCCTAAGAAAGATAAGCATGGTCAGTTGCAGTCCCGTAGCACTCCAACTTCGGGCCCCCCCCAAAGTAAGCGCAAGAGCCCCTGCACACAGGTCATATAACTTTAGAGGTGTAAAATTGAAAAGCTGCATTAAGAAAATACACCACAATTTGTACATAAGTAAACAGGCTAATGTCAGAATAAAGCATGCCGATACCGAAGGTGCAAGTCATAAAAAATTCGGCACCGATGCCACAGTTCAGTAGGACATTTATGCAGACACTGCGAAACGAAAGCAATGACACTGAAAAACATGAAAAAGTTATAAAAACACAGTATCATTTAAATAGTCTGGAGCGAACCTTTTTGTTCGCAAATGCTGTTATGACATTGTCATAATCAAGAGATCGGGCGCAGTCATTTTCGATTGACAACATGGCTAATGAAGATAGTCTACTGTCTGTCATAGACGTTCTATTAAAAGTTTTGATCAGTTTCAATTTGCTGAAGCTTCTTTCAGCGCTGGCAACAGTCACGGGGCAAGTTAGTAAGATTCGAAGTGCGATGTACACATTCGGATACAATTCAAATAAATGAGTCTTTAGAAGATAGTTCAGAAAGTCTTGAGCCGTATTGAGATTGCGTTTTTTTTGTAAAATTAAAACAAACCGCTGTAGCTCAGCGCTCATTTCATCAGAATCAATGTCACCGAACTTTTTTTGGAACTCTTTACAGCAAGTAAGAAGAGCATTTTCTTGTTGCACAAGCAAAAGTTGGTCTCGTGTGTACAAAAACGAAAAGGCGGAAGAAACCTCACGTAACAAATTAAAGCGCTCCTTTATTGACATAATAGCCTGATCTACTAATGGATAGAAAAAGTTGCTTTGAAATTTCAGTTCAGGAGTAGCTCGTTGTTCCTCTTCACCTTGGTAATCAAACAATCTTCTTTTCTTTCCACTTCTTGACGGAGGAAAAGAAGGATCAATATCCAATTCCTGTGCTATTTCAACAGCAGATGTTGTGGCACTGTCATAACCCGTTGTGCGATAGTTTTGCAAAAACTTTTCAGTTGCCTGGATTTCCGTTTCCATTGTATGAAGGGAGACTCCATACGATTGAAGAATCTTGCTTGCTTTATTGACTTGGAATAGGATATCATACCAAATAAACACCGACAAAAGAAAACTCCATTTTGATAAATGAGCTATCAACGATTTTGTTTCTGAGGCAGCTCTTCCATCTTTTCTTTCTATGGAAATGGCTTCCAAGTCTTTCAGTGCCAGCAACACCTCTTTTAAATTGTATCGAAGAGGTTTGATGCATTTAATTCTGCTTTCCCAACGAGTATCAGATTGTGACTTTATGGACAGCTCCACATGTTTCTTCAAAATTTCCCAACGCTGAGCAGAGGAAGAAAACAGCACATACAACCTTGTAAGTACTCCAAAAAATGTCAATGCTTCCGTCGATGAATTAGCACTGTCAACAACAACTAAGTTAAGGGTATGGTTTGCACAGAGCACGTAAACAGCTTTGGGATTGATGTCTAGCATTCTTGCTTGGACCCCAGAATGTTTTCCTTTCATGTTAGCACCATTATCATATGACTGACCTCGACAATCAGACAATTCGAGTTGCAGTTCGGTCGCTTTTTCTAAGAAAGCGTCCAACAAGCCTTTCCCAGTACTGTCACTTATTCTCAAGTAGCCAAAAAATGTTTCTTTAACAACAGCAGCTTCTTCATTACATAGTACATAACGGAGAATGACAGACATTTGTTCATGATGTGACATATCTGGAGTGCAGTCAAAAATTATAGAAAAATATTTTGCCAATTTCAATTGCTGTAAATTTTCTTTTTCAACTTCTGTCGCTAGCAATTCAATTAGTTCATTTTGTATGGTAGGACTCAAATAGTGATCTTTAGTGTTTTTATTCTTGATTCGGTCTTGAAGCTCTTTTAGGATCGGATCTCTTCTTGCCAAAAGCTCAAATATACCCAGAAAATTTCCATTGTGAGGAGATCCTAAGACTTTTTCAGATCCTCTAAAAGCAAGATTCCTTTCCGATAGAAACAAGGCAATGTCGATAAGTCTCTCTAAAACATTTCTCCAAAAACGTCTTTCATTGAAAAAAATATTCATCTCGCGTTTGTCGATAGTGGATGAATTTCTTATCCCTTCAGCTAGCAACATCCATTGACTGCAGCATTCTTGGTGGGAAATGCCGTTTTCATGGTCTTTCAGTTTTTCAAAAAACCCTCCCATGTATTTATACCACTACAAAAGGGGCTTAGTGTTTTTCCAAATAGCTTACAACAAAAGCAAAAAACTTGATCTGATTCCCCACAATAAACTAGCCACGACCGTGAAACACTTTCACCATTAGGCAACACACGTTTATAATGGTTGGAGGAAAAACGTCGCCTTGGAGTTGTGTTATTATATGGAAAATTCATTATTAGTTGATGTGGTCCACGCTTTACTATATCACATCGTTGAGCATCAGAAATACTTTCAGGCCATTTACATGGGTCATCAGGGATAGGGGTAAATTGAGATTCAGTTATTTTTGATATTGAAGGTTGCGTATTGGCAGGTAAATCACAACTTACATTTTCTGGAAATTCACAATCACTTTGATGCTGATCGCCATAGTCTTCTTTTTCTTGTACACTATAGTTTTCTTCATCCCTCTCGGTACTAGTGCCAGGTCTACTCTGCTCAGTAATCTTGAAAAAATCTGTCATCTTGGGCAATTTCGCTACAGCATCTCGAGCAGTGGCTGCTTCTTTTCTCTTTTGAGCACCACTTTTTGAACGTTTCATTCTATACAATGTCAATAAAATACTTTATCTGCACTCTGCAGTGTATATATATATATATATATATTGTCCCGGTATTTATAGCCAAACAGAATTCCAGACCATTCTATGATTGTTGCGTAACAAGG
This sequence comes from Trididemnum clinides, assembly GCA_963675345.1. Classification (NCBI taxonomy): domain Eukaryota; kingdom Metazoa; phylum Chordata; class Ascidiacea; order Aplousobranchia; family Didemnidae; genus Trididemnum; species Trididemnum clinides. The sequence continues at coordinate 17,552,040 of OY776302.1, forward strand.
GCATTGTTACGTCAATCGAATATTCAAGATTCTACCAGAAAATCAATCGAAATATTCTAGATTTTGCCAGATAAAATGACGTCGCATTCACTTATGATGTCACAAGCCAATTTCTTCCTACAGTTTAAATCGGTTGTAAACAAGTCTGCTGAACTGAAAATAGTCACGTAGCCAAAAAGCAATTTCAGACTAACTTGGGCCCCCAAAGTTGGCCTGGGCCCCCCCCAATTGGGGGGTTTGGGGGGCGGCTGCTACGTCTCTGGTCAGTTGGCCACTGTGCCTCTTCTTTTTCAGTGTAGGGGTTTACATCTTATTTGCTGTCACTTTCTTTAAATTGGTTTGCTGACACTTCTTTTGCTACATCAACACGAGGTACTTTACTAAGGCGGCGTTTGAACATAGCGGTTTTCGCAACAGGAAAAACTTCTTACTGATAATTGGAGCCGGTTTTGAGACAAGGTTTCGCTTCTAAATAGTGACGCTCTCTTCACAGTCGATATCTAGCAGGAAAACTTTGTCCCAAATCTGCTCTAAATGTCATTAAGAAGTTTTATTCCTGGTTGCAAAAACATCTATGTGCAAACTCAGCCTATAGCACGAGCGGAAAGGCTAATTATTATTATTATTCAAAGTATACCTGTGCCTGTAGCATTCAAAAGTTTACCATAAGAAATTGATCTACTTTGAAATATTTATTTTTAGGTCTCCGAAAAAGAAAAAAATATTTGGTGTGTGGTAACATTAAGTTTCATTTATTGTTTCTAAGGCTGAATTTACAAACAGTTTTAAGCCAGGTTTGAGTCCTTGCCTCAAAACCCTCTGCATCTAAACACAGCAAAAATATTTGTCCACATCGATCTACGTTCAGCGCCAGGAACCAAACTTTTCAAGTTAGATTTAGGATGATGGTAAATTAAAGTTACATTCAAAGCGTTAATTTAAATGCACAGATTTTACACTCTCGTATATTCTGTTGTATCTTGAAATTTGTTTAATTTTACAAAATTTATTGGTGAGAATATATGAATACCTGATCTGCATTGAAGCAGACATAGTTGAAACAACAAACCGGCAGTATTTGCAAGCCTTTTTGCTTGAACCGTGTGACGAGCGGTTGCTGTCAGTTATCGACGTACCAGCAGACAAAGAAACTTACCCAACAAAATTGTTCTACGGGGTCAAAAATTAGTAAGCCAGCTGAAACATCAACAAAATCAGGGCTTGTTATACTGAGATCGGCGAATTTCTTGGGATTTGTAAAATGTTTTTATTTGATAAATAAAAACCCAATGAAATCTGACAACTTACTGAATATTAAATTCTGTGCACCCTAGTGTAAGACCGATCTCAGAGAGCAATTGTGTGAGAAATAATGCTGAAAAGAGAAAATACGTGAGATTTTTGGTTTGATTGCCATTAGTTTTGATACTAGGTTGTTTTGAATGCAAAGCGTTGTGGGAAAAGATTAGATTGTCATGGAATGGTTTAGAAAATAGTATGCAGAGGTTCATGGCTTTAAAATAAATTTTGAAAGAATACATAGCTGAAAAGGTATATGAAGCTTCGAGCTAAATAAAAGATCATGAAGAGAGAACTTAATAGTTTATTTCTTCACTGGTAGAGAAATATTTAAGCTGCCACCTGTCAAACAAAAGTTCGGTTGTGAAGCTTAATAAGAACCTGGCTTCAACGCACCTTAGGTTTATGACACTCCACTACTTTATACATTCTACGGTAAATATATTTCAAGACAGTCAACGCATCAATCGTTCATTAAGTCAATTTTCTGACACAGCTACCTGACACCAAGGAAAACATCATGAAACAAAAGATGCAAAAATAGATTCCATTTAGTAAAAAGACAACGACAAACCGTGTGGTCCAAAAGTCAAATGTTTCTCTGCCGCGTTTGCTTTCATGAAAACATTATCCTATAGAAAAAGAAAAAGTAGAAACAAAAAACATCTCATAATTAAGAGTGTTTTTTGAGTCAAAGAAATTCTGTATGTCTACAGTTCTTTGAAAACAAAATAGCATGAAATATAATCCTGGTTTTGTGGGAAAAACTATTTACCCTTCTTTTTAGGACGGCACTGCAATTTCCGTTGTGATACCACCACAAACAACAGTGTACTTTAAAATCGATTTGCAAATCGGCGGATCTATTAAACTGAGCTACGTGGTTTCTGTGACCACAAGCATTGGACTTGTGTACTTGTCGGAATCCATCACAAACCCAAACTCGGCTTTCTATGACACTTTGTTTACAGTACCGGACGTAAGTGGTTTTGTTCTGTTCAGACAAAATGTTTTTAACATTCTTTAACCAGCGTAGCCTTATTTTTAATTAATTTTATTGTTGTTGTTGTTGAAAATAAGTTTTACGCCGGATAAATGAGCGTAATTTAGATGAACACGCTTCGTTTGGAATAGGCTAAATTAACGGTTCTCAAACTATGGGTCGCGACCCACTGGTGGGTCGTGGATGTAATTTCAGTGGGTCGCGAAAGTCATTCAAAATTTATAATTATTGCATGCTTTGTCTGAAATAATTTAAAGTAAATTAACATCTTGAATAGATGTTTGTTTTCACTGTACTTTTTTCCAAGTACTTCGAAGTACAATCAGAATTATTTGGGACCCAAAGATTATGTTTTAAAAAGTGGATCGTGACTAAAAAGTTTGGGAACCACTAGGCTAAATACCATTTAGATAAATGTACGCCTAAGCTATACCCATCACGCTCTTACCGGCGAAATGGTAAAGCACAGTGGTCCTCGCACAGCGGGTCGCATCCGTAGACGTGGTTACCTTTTGTTTCGTAAACAAAGCAAATCTTACGCTATGATATTGATTGATTTGAAATTTATTGCGCGAAAACCAGTTTTAGCTTTTACTGTTATCTACTAAACCCTCAAACTGATTTCCGTGAGAAATTATTAAGTGGTCGGAACAACTCCACAGATAGTTTGCTAGAAAATTCTTCATAAAAGCAATCGATTTCATAAAGTTGGCCTCGAAAAAAGGTTTTTAAATAGAAAAAAAAAAATTATCTACTTCCACAACCAATTTTTTATACACGACAAACATGGCTTGTGTCGCAAAAATGGTTGAGACAATTGCTATGAAGCTGTTTACGATCAGATCTTGGACAAAGTCAGTGGCATGGCCCGAAGCTAATTTTGGAGAAACCAAATATATGAAACTTGTTGAAGATAACCGTTTGCGGTTGAAAACGAAGATGAAAACTTCTGTTTTGGAGACGTGTTTATTTCCAATTATTGGCCTAAAATGCCTTTATTTTTTGATGGCCCTAGTTTAAGCAAAACTGAAAGTCTTCAAATATCTACGACATTTTCCATAGGCAAATTGTATCTATGTGGTAAAGGGCATATGAGCTAAGGCTACCCAAAATTATTGAATGTATCAAGAAATAAAGTTTCAGAATCAAGTTTGTGATTGGAGTTCCTGCTTTGCAGTCAGTACACCTGGATTTAATTTCCCTTATTAATTTATTCCAAAGACTAAAAAAACGCACTTTTAAATTATACATTTGGCGCTTAGCAACATAAGCATTGTGCAAAACAAAATGTAAGACTAAATTTATTAGGTCATGCAATAAAAATGTCGTAGCGTTTAATGACCAAAATTAAAAATGACCAATGCTATGAAAATGTGCAGAAAACTTCTTCGTATTTCAAGTATGCGTATTTTTTGAGAAATTAGAGTAAATTTTTTGGGTTGCACTTAAAGACCTAAAAAATGCATAGGAGCATTAGCTTACCTCGCCCTGTATTTTCCGTTTTCACGCTTCAAATGTATTTTTCTAATAAACGTATTGCCCAGTACTTCTGAACATGAGGTGTGAAACTTTGATGAGGTGAGAATTTAGATTACAAAACTAAAATTCATGCCAGAAGAGGACATAAGAATAAACTCGACAAAATCGATTCTTGGAACCATTCGTTTTAATTTCAACGCAAAAATCTTCCCCCAAATTTTATGAAGTCATAACAACAGTTTTGAAGACAAAACCTGAGCGTTAGATAATATTAACCATGTCAATGAACAGCCAGATAATAACTATGGTAATGGCAGGCAAATTTCACTAGTCTATGATAAGCTCTTCGAACAAAACAAGATTTCGGTAAAAAAACACTTTTTTTCCAAATCGTTTAGCTGTATAGCAGTCTCAATACATTAAACATTTTTATCTTAAGGCCTATGGTATTAATGGTGTGAACGCCAGAGTACCAATTGGCCAAGTTTTTAGAAAACATTGTTAAACCTTAAATATAGCAGAGGTATTTACTTAAATCAACTGAGCATTTCACTAATGAGTTTAAGAAGTATAATTTTAGTAAAAAACAAACGTCTGTTAGTTTTGATATTGTGTTGCTGTTTACATATGTGCCACTCAGTGAAACAATTGAATTGATTACACTGATCAACAATTTTTTTTCTTCCAGAGACTTTGAAAACTGATTTAGTGTGATTTTAGTGAGCTGAATTCGAATTTGAGCTCAGATTTCCTCTATCTCATCAGGTTGTTTTACAATCTGTATGCTCCATATTTAAAAGCATAGCTTTTAAAACTGATTGACGAAATGTAAACAAAGGGCCGCAATATCGTTTATGGCGCCGAAGAGGCAAGTGAGACAGCAGCTTTTGTTTCTATGCTGGATATGAGAAGAAACCACAAAGTTAAAACAATAGCGCTTTCCAGATAAATAAGCAAAGTTAAGAAATGTTGTCAGTTTTAAACATATGTTCAACTGCAACAGCTTTAGTTTCTTTACAGGAATGTTTGGTGATGTGTTACAGATTCAGTAATTTACTGTTTAGTGTTTGTAAAGACTTTGCCTTGATTTATTCTTTACGTTAAAGTAATTAACATGTCTACGGATTCTAAGCAAAGACAGTGTTGCAATGAGACAGATATTTTTTGTTATTTCTGTGGTTGCTTCACTTTACCACTCAAAGACCTAAAATCAACGCTTTTATTAAAAGAGTGTACCTTGCTTATTTAGGAGTACCACTTGGTGACCAAAACAAGGATTGGGCGCTTCACCAAGTTTGCATATGTCGAAACACTGAGATCCTAGTCTCAAGAAAAGAACGCTAAGCTCAAATTTCATGTTTCGATGGTTTGGAGAAAATCAAAAAGCCTTGTAGATGACTGCTGCTTCTGCGTTGTAGGCGTCAGGGATTTAATAGGAAAAATAAACAACACTTGCAATATCCCAAAATACCATCTGCTATACGACCTGTTCCCAGCAGTGGTGAAATACCCGTATAGATTTTCATCAAGCTGCCTCACAGTGTTGAGGAAGAGTGTGCTTTTTCCATGTCTTCATCTACATCTGATGACGAAGAGCGAGAGGATATAGCGATCGGGTTTCCCTGTATAGCCAGTCTGAATTGAACGCTGATTGGGTTTCTCTGTATAGGCATGCACTACTGATCGGGTTTCTTTGTATAGCCAGTCTGAATTAAACGATCAGATCCGAGATTTAAATTTTCAAAAGCAATCTGCTAAACTGCTGGCTTCCAGGCTACAGGAAAAACATTTTCTCAAAATCCGTACAAGTGCTTCATTTTATCGTAACAGAGAGGCGAAATTGAGAAAGTACTTCCACTCTGATGGCAAACTTGTTTACTGCAAAGATACTAAGAGGCTTTTTATTAATTGCTAGAAAAGAAGCCTACAGCGTGTCTTACTCCACAATCAGAACAAGTATGGATTCATTCCTGTAGGACATTCTGTCACCCTGAAGGAGGACTATGCAAACATCCAGGCTGTGCTTGAAAGATTGAAATACTGCGACCACCTGTGATAGACCTGCGGGGATTACAAATGGTAAATTTCCTGCAGGGAAAACAAGGAGGTCACATCAAATATCCCCGTTGTTTTATGCTATTGAGATAGTAGAGCTAAGAAAGAGCGTTGGGTAAGAAAAAAATGACCACCAAGAAATACAATGAAACCTGAAGAAAAGATTATAACAAGCAACCCCATGGTTTATCGGAAAAAATCTGCCATCATTACACATCAAACTTGATCTAACGAAAAGGTTTATTAAAGCACTTGATGGTTCTGGAAACTGGTTTGACTATGCTCGGCCTTTCCTGGCCTTAGCTATAAGAAAAAGAAAGCAAGGATATTTGATAAGCCTCAGATCACAAAGTTGCTTAAAGACCACCACTTCGTGACTACAATGACCGCCGTTGAGGTTTGGGCTTGGAATGCATTTGCTAATGTGGTTCATAACTTTTGCTGGCAATAAAAAAACTGACAATTACAAAAAGATGGTGGCGGAGCTTCTTCTCATTCTGAAAGAACTAGGGAGTAAGATCAGCATCAAAATGCACTATTTGCACAGCCACCTTATCGAGTTTCCCGAGAATCTTGGCGACATAAGTGAGGAACACGGCGAGCGTTTCCGTCAGGACATCAAAGTGAAAAGAAAGCTATCAAGACCGATAGAGCTCCAAAATGAGGGCAGATTACTGCTGGAGTTTGATAAAAGATGTTCCTTATGCAGTTCATAAGAGAACAGCTATGAAAGAAAAACTTATGATGCCTTAACCTAATTGCTTTTGCGCCAACACATGCTTTGGTTTTGTGAAACACTACTGAAAATTGTAAAGTGATATTTACGGCCTACTTAAAAGAGAAGACGGCCAGACATTTTACCTTTCAGTGCGAAAATTAGACGGGTAACATTTGCACTGCAGTTGTTTACTTTTCTATAACTGTTGGTTTCCAGCAGAGCTAATCCTTTACAATCTTTCAACAAAGTGCTTTTTAGTGTTGTTTTCTCCCGTCGTTTAACAGTGCTAGGATCATGGTAGATGAATCCATGGATGAAGTCTGTATTTCTGATTACAAGGCTGTTGACCTAAGTTTATGGTATTCATTTTAAAGAATGTTTAGCTCGTTGATTCGAGCTCTAGCCAGCTAGCTGCACGTCATATAGCACTATTAAAACGCGTGGCCAATTTTGATTTGCACTTTTGTAAGTGCGATTGTTCTTCAAGTTCAAAGCAAGCTGGGAAAAAAGAGTTTACTTTGTTTTAGGTACTTTCAATAATTGTTTTGACATAATCATGGGAAATACATGTTTTGTTGCCTATTGCAAAACGGGTTATAAAAGGGTCAACATAAAGTTCATGTCATTCCTGAATAATTCCAAGTATTTTGTTTTCTTTTGAAAAACCCAGAATGAAACAGAAAATGGATTACATTTGTGAATAGAAGAGATTGGGCTCCGACGCGACGTTCTGGTGTTTGTTCTAAACATTTTAAAGAAAAGTTTTTGAAAGTTGGCAAACGAGCAACGTTACGATGGGAATTACAACCAGTTCCTTCTATATACTCTGGCAATGAGTCCATACCTCCGTCAGTTATGTCTAGACCCAAAACCCGAAGAAAGCATCTAAGTAGGGTGACTGCATTATCTGATCAGCTTAATGATTTTAATAACCGTGACAAAATTTCAAATTTTTCCAGCCTTGGTGAAAGCCTGTGTCCCAGTGGAAACAAGTTGCAAATTGATAAAAGTGGAGCAGTGTTTTGCAAACTGGAAAATTGCAAGACATTCGACATTTTCACAGTTACTGAAGCGATCGTAATTGATGACGACCTACATGTTAAGCTTTTTTTCTGGCTCCCCTCTACCTCTCCCTCTCCTCCATTTGTTAAAGAAAAGGATTGTTGATTGGCAAAAAAGATTTTCCACCATATATCAGAACTTTTTCAGGTAACAGAGCCACCAATATCACGGATGAACTACAGCAAATGCTATACAAAAAATCTGATGATAGACCAAAATTTACGTCAGAACGTTTGCAACTTGCCCTGTTGTTTCGCTACACTTTTTTGCCAGCATACCAACTACTTGTCAAACATTTTCTTTTGCCTTCGGTTAGCCTTCTAAAGAGGTTAAGCCGGGAGGAGTGGAACCATTGAAAGCAGTCAAACTATTGCCAAACGAACGCAAAATTGATAAAGATATTGTGTTGTTAACCGACGAGATGTATCAGCCAAAAGAGGTGCCATTTTGGTAAAATAAGCTGATCGACTGCGATGACAATAGTAATCTGTTTAAAGCAATTATGACATTTATGATTGTGTGAGTACGGAATAACGTGCCTTTTGTGATCAAAACTGTGCCATAATCGAAAATAGAAGGAAAGTGGTTGTCTGGCCAAACAATAAAAAGCAAACAATCTCTCCATGAAATAGGCTTTTACGTGCGAGCAGTAATTTCAGACAATCACTCCAGCAACGTGTCCGCCTTCAACAAACTTTTCTCAAAATATGGAAGTAAATTGCATAAAACTGTAATTTTGCATATATCCTCTCCAGATCAAAGAACATATTTATTTTATGACTCCGTATATCTGTTAAAAAAAAATACAAAACAATTCATTGAACCTCAGGCAATTTATTTTTCCTGAATTTCATTTTTCTCACTTTGTTAGTCTTCCTGATGGGGAAATTTTATGGAAGCTGCTTCACTATGTCTTTGATGAAGATGAGAAACTACTGGCGAACCTGAGAAAAGCCAACAAGCTCACATACAAAGTTCTACATTCAAAAGACAACAAGCAAAGTGTACCATTAGCTTTGGCGTTATTTGACCGACCACTTCCGGTGCAATAGAAAGCTATTTTCCAGAACGCAATGCTGCGGCACAATTTTTACGCCATTCAATCTTTGGTGGACGAAAAGCAACAGCAAACAACAACTTATATGAACTATCTTCGTGGAGATGATGCAAAAGCAAATGATTGCAAATCAACACTTCTCCGAAAATTGGCTACCTAGAAAAAATTAAGTTTATCAACCGCACATTTTGTAACGTTTTTTTCAATGATACCCAAAAATTTGTCAATAGCCAAGTCCAAAGAGAAGTTGTACAACAATTCAAAGAAAGGCAAAGGAAGCGACAACACACATGATCGGAATAAAACTATGCAACTACAGCATCGTCTAGTTCTAACTTAGAAAGCGGCACAATGCACAATGCAGTTTTTACTTGATGATTTCAATGCGTCAAGTATCTTATGTTGTGCGCTGTTCTGAGCTGAAGTAAGTGCTATTTTTGATAAATTTTTACTTTTAAACAACCTATTTGATTAATTGACAGTCATCAAAATTAACCAGTAGAGTATTGAAACAATTTTGATTCTACAAATAACATAAGTTTTCCATGCTATTCCTCTGCAACGATAGCATAAATTCTCGTAAACGCGAAAAGTAAACAACTGCCGCGCAAACGTTACCCGTCTAATTGTCTGGCCGTCTTCTGTTTTAAATAGGCTATGTGACAGTGTTAGTTCTTCCAGTATTGATAGCATTGTTTTTATTTAAAGTTGCAAATTTAATTCTTTGAGATAAACACACAACTAAGGAAAATGGTAGCTTTTCACTGGTACCTTACCTGTGCTGAGTATAATGCTCGGCTTGTATTGCTTCATTACAGTGATCCCTCGCTATATCGCGCTTCACCTATCGCAGCTTCGCTGCTTCGCGGAATTTTTTACAGTGCTTTTTTTACAGTGAATCCTGATTGGCTCAGGGGCTTTACTGTTGTCTAGAAGTGAAAAAAGTTGATATATACGTTAATATTTCTATTTCTTAAACACATTTCGGGCCTGAAAAGAGGTTTTGGGTTTTGTTTTTTGTTTCATTCTGCAGTACAGTATTGCATTGTAAAATAACAGTAAAAAATAAAGCTGACTACTTCGCGGATTTCACCTATCGCGGGTTATTTTTGGAACATATCCCCCGCGATAAACGAGGGTTCACTGTATACATTTCATTCATCTAGTACTGGTATGCTGTGGTCAGTAATGGTTAACTCTTTCAGGCTCATGGTTTTCAGGCAAAGAAAAGTCCTACATGCTCAAAAATTTGTTTACTGTAGAAAAACATTTATTTTTGCACAAAGTATTTATTTTCCTTCATAAAACCTAAATAAACAAGAAACATTACAAACACAATAGCATACATCACTTTTTTCAGGTGGATCAAAAAATGTACCACCGGACACATAAGGAATAATCCATTATGTTTGGGTAGTTTAATTTTTGTACTTTGAGATAAGGGTACTTTAACTTCAAAGACAACTCAGCACCTATTGGGGGGACTAATTTACATAAAATTTGCATTTTATTATCTTTAAAATCCTCAAGAAATAGAGATTTCAACGATATATTGCACTTGATGTAGAAGTAAACAGATGAACAATGATTTACAAACAAACTTAGGGTATTTTATGATGATTAATTATGATTGATTATGACAAATTATGACAGTTTCTCGCACTGCCACCGGGCGGACATTTTTTTCGCAATGCACGCGTGGGCGAAAGAGTTAATGAATATCCCAGATTATTTATACAGTTGGTACAAATTTTGAGCTGCTGAGCGACACAGGAACTCAATTTGAAAAAGTGGTCTATTTTCTATACCGCTGAGCATCAAACGTGACCTTTTCTGTGGTTCAAAATGTGTATCACCAGACTTGAAAGAGTTAAAAAGATTAAAGCATAAAAATAGTTTTAAAAAAGCATTCTTATGCAAGTAGGTTGATTGCAATGTAAACTTTTTTACTTAAAGCAAAAAATTTTCATTTTCAAAAAAATAGCTTGTTTTTATATCCTACAAATGTGATGTGATTGGCAAAATCTGACACCAAATTTGGATTCAGCGCCCCCAAATTATCCAAAATCCGTTAAAACACCCCATGCAAGAAAAATCATCTTGAACAATGTTATTGATTGTTTATATCTTTCGGAAAACGAGACAAAGCCATCAATAAAAATAGATGTTTTCGGAAAATTAATGTTTATTGCCACGCAAGAAATGTTTTTGCATTACAAGAAATTGCACAAACAAACGGATGAGGCTACAATAGGATTTCCTCCGGTACCTACTTTGGCCAATTTTTTTAGGATGCATTTAAGATAAGATTTTTAGCAATTCAAACATAACAAAACACAAATTATATCTGAGGTACATTGACGATATTTTTGCGATTTTTGACATCATTGTACTTGTGAACGTGTCTTGAATGTTCTCAATTCACAACATCCTCATTTCAAATTTACTGATGAAAAAGCAACCGAACCACTAACTTTTTTAGACATTGAAATTAAAATTTTTGATAATGGCTTCGAACATTCAGTAAATCTCAAATAATCTAGTACCGGTCTTATATTGAATTAGTACGCTAATGGTCCTGAAATTTGGAAATCTGGCTTAATAGCGTGCCTGTTACAGCGAGTGAAGTTGATTAGTTCGAATGTAATGCTGTTAAATAATGAGGTAAAAAAAACCTATGCAGAATGTTTTTGCAAAATAATTATCCTAATTACTTCTTTGATCTTGCTTTGAGAAAATTAAAAAATACGGCCAAACAAAAGCCGAGGAAGGATGACGATAAGAATTTTTCGTTCAGAATTAGCATTAGGTATTTTGAAAATCCGTCACATAAGTTTGAATGTAACTCAGCAAAATTAATGAGAAGAAAATTTGATATCAACATAGCATTTAATTACAAAAAGGAAAAAAAACTGCATCGCAGTTCCAATTAAAATGTAATACTCCTAGCGCTCTTGTGTCTAATATGGTCTAAAATTCACTTGTTAGCGCGATACAAACACGTCATACTGTACATTGGTATGATTTCTTGACACTTAGTCACTAGAGCACAGAAGCATTTACATTTAACAACTAATAAAAGTGATATTAAACAACAGATTAATTTGTGCTTATCTTCTGGTAGCAGTAACCTTGGCTTTGGTTTCTTTAAAATATTTAGACAATGCAATAATGATTGTGCAGCTAAAATTCAAGAAGCATTACTAATTAAGAAACTTAAACCAAAGTTGAACACACAATTGTATGCTAACGGTACCGGTAGTTCATTTTTGCTTAAATTGTTTTCATTCATGACTGGATTGTTATCTTTTCGCTTGTTTTGTTCTTAAATTTCTCATCATTAATTTTTCTCTTATGTCACATTTGCCTGGTATTTTTACGTCATCAATCTTTCTATTAGCGTGTTTGTATGCTTTTGGATAAAATTAGTCATTTTTTGTATACATATTTATTTGCAAGTCTAATTTCTAAAACAGACTGTGTATTTACATAATCTGAGGAGGGCAATATGATGTACCGAAAACGTTTAGAACTTGAATAAAAATGTTTAATAGATTGACACTGCTATACATTTTAACAATTTAAAAACGTGATTGTTTCAGAACGTTAGTGGCTAAATACAATTGGCTGGTACCTTTACGTCATCAATCTTTCTATTCGCGCGTTTATATGCTTTTGGGATAAAATTAGTCATTTTATGTATACATATTTATTTGCGAGTGTAATTTCTAAAATAGGCTGTGTATTTACATAATCTGAGGAGGGCCATATCATGTACCGAAAACGTGTAGAACTTAAATAAAAATGTTTAATAGATTAAGACTGCTTTACATTTTAACAATTTTAAAACGTGATAGGTTTAGAAACGTTTGTTACTCACAAGTTCCTTTAAAATTATTTACGTGTTTCCTACAAGTTTTTTGCAGTCGATTTTGAAAAAATCTTTATTAACTTGTGCGGAAACAACACCCTTTGTTTCCCTCGATGCTTCGACTTTGAATCTGTTTCTCATTTTTTTGAATGTTAATTATAACTACTAAGATAGGATACCAACAAAATTCAAAACCTTTTACAATTTTTTTTATCAAGATTTTACTATTGAAATAAATCTAATGAATTCACTTTTTTCTTCTTTGGAGTATTGTGGGGTAGCAAGACAAGAAATCTTTATATAGTCGAATTTTGCAATCTCTGCTCACACTTATTAACTCAAGTGGTACAATGCTAATCTATCAATTTTTAAAATCCTATGGACTAAATTTAATAGCTGTCTGTTTCTTTATACTTATTTTAGTTTATTCCTTGTGTATCTTAACAATCAAAATATGTTTTACAGGGCACGACAACTGTGTTTTACAACGTTATTGGTACTTCTTCAAACTCCAACAGAAAGAAGAGGCAAACACAGGCTAATGCCAACACCACCCTTTACATTGCTTTTAATAGTGTGGGAACAGAGCCAATGAACATGCAGTTCACTGCTGCTACAAGCCCAACACAGGTAACAACCACAACAACAACAACAACAACAACAACAACAACAACAACAACAACACCAATAATAACGGTAAACAAACGTTTCTTTCGGTGAATTTAGCTTGTTTTGCTCATTTGTAAGACTTCAAATACATGGTAATACCACTTACAGAACAAAGATGTAGCCAACGGAAAGTTTAGGAGGCCCTAACAATAAATCAATACCGGTAACAAAAAGTTTGCTAAACTTGTTGCAGTCTACTTCAAAAAAGCGTGCCAGTGCCCTTGTTCCCCCATCATGGTTTCGCCACCGTTTTTGAATTAAGTTGTACTTATTATTCTGTGGCGAAATCAATTATGCGTTTATTACAAACGACTTTTTGTTTGAAGCATTTCCTTGGCAGTTTGTTCATTTGGATTTAACTGTTTACTCGAGTCATTTCAAAAGCTTTCAAATCTGCACCATCATAAAAATCTTTTTTAGTTGGTGGATAACTTTTATGTTTTTTGCAGGGGGGATCAAGCAACCTAAAAGGAATGGCATTTCCTTCGATCATGTTGGCTTTGCTTTCACTTCTGTTGTCGTAATTAAATTTAGCTTCCTTGATTGCTCGAAACTTGTTACGGTCTATATATACGAGTAGGCTGTAGCGCTGTAAATATATTTTATTTTTTTAGTTGTTACATGTATCGTTCCATTTCGTGTTGCACAAGCATGCGTCAAAACAAGGTATCGTATTTGACGGCATATAAGACGCACTGACAAACAAGACGCATCCCCGTTTCAACAGATTGAATTCAGGAAAAATAAAGCTCTTAGTGTATTTAAACATATACGGTGTACTGTCGAAAACAATCAAGCAGCACAATACACATGCAGACAGCATTGCTGTACAAAAGCAAGTTGGCAATAAAGGCAACAAACAAGAATAAAAATAAGAATAAGAATAAACAAGATATCTCAATAGTATTGTCGTCAGGGTAGGTAAAAATACTGATGATAATCCATAATCCAGTGAGCGTCAGGGAAAAGATTACCCGTGGCGATATCTCAAGTTCTCACATGAAACTCAGGGCGAATTTTTGAGCAAAACATTTTGGAAAAAAATGCGTCTCATTTGTCGTCATATACGTTAAATCAAGCAGATGAAAATTTCTTTTTATAAAAAAAAAATAACGTCTAATTTTAAGATTCTTTGTAATTATTTGATAATGCCTTGATTGATGTATGATTATTATCTATAGTTAGTAGCCATATACCACTTGCTTTATTAAGACAAGCTCAGAACTAGAAAAGGTTATGGGTCAATTTTGACAGAAGTATTTTTTGTGTATTATTAATGTAATTTTTGTGTCGGTCGCAAAAGCAGTGTTAAATAAACTCTCTCTCTTTCTCTCTCAACTGTATAAAAAACAATTTTTTATATAATCTCAATGCAAAACACCAAAGATTGAACAAAACATACAATTTTGCATTTAGGCCTATCGTGCATGCTTTTCAGAGAAAATTTTGGATTTGTATTTTTATTTTGCAGATGTTGGCCGATATATTTTCTCATAAATCAACAGCCATACTCACTGCTGTGTCTAAAAAATTTGATTTAGAGGGAAAAAATTTGTATTTGTATTGGCGTGATGATAGATTATCATCCGTGTTTTTTACTATCCTTTTGATTATTGCACTCTCTCTCTACTAGTGATTTATTCTTTGTAGCTTAAGCTTAGATTCTTTATGCGCATGTTCTAAAGTTTTAGAATGTTATGTGGTGTGCTTTTTCCTTACACGATTTGATTACCCAGACATGTAAATAATTTACAATGGCCAAGATCTTTCGGAAAAGGAAAAGTGTGTTACTTTGCTTGAAACAAATGTTCAAGTAAACTGTATCTTACGTTTTGAAAGAAAGTGTGATTATGCTATTATTACGAGCGAGGCTTTTGATAATACTGAGAGATCGCGCAGTGGTTTACATGGCAACCATAAATTCTTTTTTAGGAAATCATGACCGCCATTTGCAAAAAAAAATATTAGCATTTCGACAACACTTAAAAATGTCAAACTGTACCTCATGTTGCAAATAATTGCAAATTTTAAAATGAAACCCCGCAAAATGGTTGAAAAAGTTAATTCCTTTGGCATGATAGAAAAACATGGCATTAGAATAAAAGATCTTTAAACAGAAAAAATTTTCAAAATGCAAAATCTACAAAAAAGAAGTCAACATCATCAATTTGGGCAAAGAAATTGCTTTAAAAATGTGGGTTTCCAAAAATATGATCTTCTAGTTAAATACAAATGGAAAGTACCTAGATCAAAATCCCAAAATATAGTTAGTCCTTCATTTACGAGTTTAAAATAGGGTAACTCTAGATTTAAGAGTTTGCTTTACTGTCGATAAGCTTGCAGTTTTGTTACAGAACAAACCTGAACAAATAATTAGAACGCTTGGCATGAACAGCTTACTTGTTTAAACCTTGACATCCAATATAAAAAGCGCGATTTTGTCTGTACGTACGTACGTACGTACGTACGCTTTAGCTCCTCCAAAACTTTTGGACGTACAAACATGAAATATGGCACGATTGATCACGACCTTGGATGAGTGTCAAAAGGGTATTTGTGAAGCCAAGATGACGTCATATTCAAAAATAATTTTTTCAAAATTATTACTTTTTGACAGAGTAAAACCGTTTTTTGCTCATACAAAAGCTAGCATCCAACCTATCACTTTACTAAAGCTTTCATTTCTTCGTAATCTAAGGTAGCGTCACAAACTACGCTTGATTGCACAATTTACTAGCTGTATTTTCTCAAAAACTGGGAGTTGTGCAAACGCTATTAAAAGTCATTCCAGAAGATATTAATATGGTAATTTCAATAAATACAACTCTACAGGGTGGCCGAAAAGTCCCAGGACACTCTATTTTTAATATTTTAATGCTGTTAAATATGATTGTTTTAATATTCTAATGTTGTTAAAACAATTTATTTGATTTATTTTTTCAGGTTATTTAGGTTATTTTAGGTTATAACTGACATCAGTGTATTTACTGTTGAGGAGCGCTTAATTGCTGCTGTTTGGGTTCACGACCGCATCAGGAATGACATGACTATGGAAGATATTCGAAGTGCTTTCACAGAAAGATTTGGAAAGCCCGCGCCATCAAGAAGTCATCTGTATCTGTGGGAGAAGAAAGTTTTTGAAACAGGTAGCGTTCTGGATCAGGCAAGAAGTGGCAGGCCTGAAACACGAAAGGAAACGTGTGCTGGTGTTCAAGAATCACTGCAACAGTCCCCCAAGAAATCCACCAGAAAACGTTCTGCTGAACTTGGAATACCAAGGGCTACCATGATGGATCATATGAAAAAGGACTTGGATGTCAAAGCTTATAAGCCCATGTCGGTAAATCAGTTGTCAGATGAAGATATGGATAGAAGAAAAGATCGAAAAAAATACTGTGTTTTATTAAAAATACATGTCTAGTGTCCTGGGACTTTTCGGCCACCCTGTACAATTGAAGCTCATTTGACAATACAACGAACGGTTCTTTATGCAAGCATTTTAAGCCTTCAAAGCATGCTTCTTCAATTTTTCTCTCGTGTGCTTACAACTCGCTCTATAATGTTATAATAACATCCGATATGAAAAACATAGTCTCTCGCTAACACAGATCATAATATGACTTTTTCAAAAATTGAGCATTTTTACAAATATTGGGTAAAGGCCACTAGCCACGGTCTTGAGAAAATTTGAGACAATAAACAATATTCCTGTGCAAAATTGCGTTATTATCATCTGGCCTGCTTTTCTTGAACTAGCTTACTAGACTAACTTGGTCAGGGATAAATATTGGGTGCTAGGTGTAACTTTTTTGGTATCTCTAGCAGCGCCTATGAAGGAAAAAGAAAAATAGGACGCGATAGATACTCAAAAAGTTTGCGGGTAATCAAAAGAAAACACTTCTTTGTGCAATTGCACCACAGGAAAAATGATTTTTCCATTTTGCTAAAAAATATCTTAATATGTCCATTGGGGGTCAGACGTAAACCTTCAAGATGAGACATGACCTTTTTCTCTCCCCAGGCTATGCCAACCCTAAGACAAAAGATCATTGAAACATTTTGGGGTGATCAAATGAAAACAATGCTCCAAAGCAAAATAGCTCCTTTAACGGTAAAACTTTTCGGAAAATGGCTTAATAGACCTACCTTGATCAGGGCTAAAATTTTGGACCCGGCATTGCTCTGTTAGCGCTTCTGCTACCTCTATGCAGGAAACAAACCAAGTTAGATGTAGCCAGGGATTTAAAGTCAGAAATATAACTAGGAAAGGAAGCACACCAAGCAGTAAAACAGGCCTACTGCTTAATATTCTACTTTTGTTCATGTGAGAATGATAACTATTTTGCTAACTTTTCTGCTTTGAATTTGTGCTACCGTACTCATTTAAAGTAGCAGTAGAAAGATCAGAATAAGAAAAATTGGGCGATGTTTATCCAATGCAATGGTTTTTGGCTCGAATTTCTTTTAAACCACACTTGGTTTTTCAACGATAATTGGCAATGTTGCAAAAATATTTGCTTTCTATTACTGTTTTCACAAATGCTGCTGGGCTAAAGCCAAAATTCTATTAGCGTCCTTAGACAGGCCCTGCTGGCAACTCGAAAAAAAAAGCTCTTCGCAAGAGCTATTTTCTTTTAACGTACTAAAATAGTTTCAATATTTAATTTTTATTTTGTCAGATTTTATTTTTGATGAAGTTTAAACAAGAAACAAATTCAGGTCATTGAGCTGAAGGAAATTTCCAGTGTGTTGGTGGATTCTTAAAGGCTATGTTTTCCCTATATTGAAAGAGTGTTTTATTAACTCTGGAAAAAAATCGTCTTTGTTTGTGTTAACTTTATCAGACAACTAGCCGCCTTTGTCAGCGTTGCACGACATATATGTCAGGGCGAGAATTTCGGTTCAGGTTGCTGCTCCATCTTCAACTAAAATACCTGTCGGAGACCGGAAACAAAAATGCTTGTAAATGGGTGCATCAGCCCTTACACCCTTAATTCCGAATATTATACCAGCGCAAAGTCAAAGTTGGGAACAAGCGCCATAATTTCTCTATTCCTAACTTAAGTCTGGACTTGCATTCAAATAGCAGAGGTGGGCACTTCCGCAAATCGGTCCTCAAATCCGCTAATCCGCAAATTGCGGACTCAAGTTTCTATTTGCGGTTTTGCAAACCTAATTTCGTACCGCAAATATTTGCAGATTTGCGGTGAAAAACTGAAATTTACCGCAAATCCGCAAAGCAATAGGCAGTGTTGCCTGTTCCCGGTAAAATCGCTTGGAAGAAGTGGATGCTCTTATTTTCTGGGTTGGAGGTTAACGTCCGGGTGATGATAACCTTTTTTTTTTGGAGGTCAACGTCTGGGCGACAGCAAAATTTGACCTCCAAATATAAAAACGGTCATCACGAGGACAAAATAACAGTAAATATTGTGGTCTAAGTTTGCGGAAGTGCAATGTGCATTTGCGGTTGCGGAAGTCCAAAAAGTTACCGCAAATCTATTGCAAACTTGCGGATTTGCAGTTTTGCGGAATTTGCGGATGCGGAATTGAATGTAAATTTGCGGTGCCCAGCTCTGTCAAATAGGCAATAAATTCGCACGCTTTTACCCGTTCCATTCTCTCAGTAACAAGATGGCATAATTTTAAAGCTATTTGATTCATGGGATGAAGTTTAAATTTTTAGGTAAATTTTTTAAAAAGCTTTAATGTCGGTGATACCAAAACGTCGTTGTATTTAGTCCGACTTTGGAATTACTGGCGCAGCGAAACCAAACAATTAAGGCAACGATAATGTCTTGCAGCACATGAATCTGAAAACCATAAAATGTGTAACGTCAGCCACTTCGATGTAGCGTACAGTACTGGACAAGCTAGTGCTGCTCTATTCACCGAATAGCTGCAATATTTTGTTATTCTTTAACATTTTTAGCGTCTAAAAGACAGATGATGGAGACAACATAACAGCGCTGTTATTGACGCAGTGTAAGGAACGCCGCAGCTCGAAAAGACTTTTACAATGGCAGCATGCAAGCCCTGGTTCACCGTTGGCGAAATTGCATTGCTAATTTCGGTGACGACGTAAAAAATTAATTTTTTGAAAATGTACTGCATTCTTTTAATGATTTTGCATTAGTCGTTCTATCGCTTCAACTTTTAGAGTTAAAAGGCATAAGGAACCAATCTAGTAATTTCTAATCACTAAATAATGCAATTATGTCTAAAACTACTACAAGTTGATATTTATGACGTGCATGAGATGAAAGAATACTTAGGTGTAGAAGCGATTCAATTTTAACAGTTCGAAAAAATGCGAATGATGAGGTATATAGTTGAACTACAACAATTAAATGGATAATTTTGCTTTGCAGGCAAGTTTATTATTTTGGCTTACAAAGCGTCATATCCGACATTCTAATTAGGACATGTTGGCGATGTCGAGCCTTGTCCGCAATGCCCAACGATTTCCGCAATGTCTAGCGATGCCCGCAATGTTTAACGATGCCAGCACTGTCTAGCGATGCCCGCAAGTCTCGCGATGTTCTTAAAGCCCGTAATAACCTCGATATTTGTATTGTTTTTGAGATTTTCCCAGTATAAAATTGAGTAACAATTTAATTCTAGACTTTTAAATACCGTAGACTAAAGCAATTTTTGATTTGCAGGGGTTAGCATAAAACCGCTAAACCTTGTATAAAAAAATATTGCTCTTCACCACACATTTTTAATGCCTACGCTCCTGATTTGACTGGACCAGGTTATATTGTGACTTGATATTGGTTGCGTTTTGATGTTTATAGAAAAGCAAGTTATTGCCCCCGTGCAGCGATATGGCTGCCTGCTTTGTAATTCTACATTGCGGTATCAACCAGAGTTGATACACAGGTGTAATACCTACAGTAGACCTTTACCTACAAGTTTCTTTGGAATTCAGTGGGTGTATTAGTAAACATCGTGGATGAAGCAAGACATCGCAGAGAAGTTGGATAGGTACTAAGTAGAAATAAGTTTTTCTGAATTATAGATATAAGGATAGTGCACTGAAAAGGAAAACTATATTTGGAGGCCTATTAGCCCACTTTCTCTCCCTAACTTTTTTGTTTTGAATGTTCCAAACAAAATGAATACGCTATACCTCATTGGAAGCAATACCACAAGGCTAAAGTTAGTACTTACAACTTATTTTTGTCGAAAAATACTTTGGCTAGAAACACTAAAATTTTATTAAAACAAAGCTAGTTTTGTATTGTTGATTATTTGATTCCATGAAATCAAAACCAAATTTTCTTCTTATGTCTCCAAATTCCAACGCCTGTTTTGTGTGCTCAAAAGGAATATTGATCATGATTCCGTAATTTTTAAAATCTTGTTGCATGAAACTTGAGAAAAATTTTATTAAACTCTGAAATTCTGTAAAAACCACTTTAGGAACTGCAACTAGTCAAGGTAAACAAAATTTCATCAAAACGTGGATTTGAGGATATTTGACATAGAATGACCTCACTCTTGGACTTATATTAAAAATTCCAAATATCTTATCAAACAATCGTAGGGGTTTAAGCCAACTTCTACTGAAGTAGGAACTTGCTTGTTGAAATGTTCACCACGTTGGTAAATGTTTCAACATAAAAACATTTGCTATTGATGGGTAGCCAATTAAAAGCGTCGTTGGTACTCATGTAACGGCAGTTAACAATAAAGCAATTCCGCCTACTTTCATTTCCTTTGTGACTTGTGTTATTCTTTGCTATTTAAAACAATACAAATGTAGAATAAAGAACTGCTGGAACGATCACACAGCAATAGAACAAAAACAAAAATGTGAATTCATTTTTTATGTTTTGGTGTTTACTTTACTACTGTAGTTCAAAAACTAAATGCTTTTGCCTTCTAAACAAAAAATCGTCGAAAAAAAGTTCCTAGAAAAATTTTTTAAAAGACTAAAAACACTTTCCAGATCTAGTTTTCTTATTTTAAATATTATTTTTAGTAAATTTAAGCAACAAAAAAGAAAAACCTGCTAAGTGGCCAAAACAAGTTTTCATTGTGTTCGCCGATTTTCCGGGTTTATGTTTTTTTTTTGTAGTATAACTTTGTTTTAACACAAGAAAGACGCAAAAGTTTTTTCCATTTGTGGTTGATTCTGTTTTTCTCACGTCGTCTATTGACAGCTAGCAAAAAATTAGGCTGTATTGTATCAAGCCCATCAGCGTCTGCACAATTTTATTTAAATTGATGTATATTAGTGATATGGCGATAACTCACAAACAGTTTCATAGATCTCTTTGGTTATCCGGAAGCGTATTATATGATATTTCCGCACATATTTTATATGAAGCGAATTATATCACATTTCCTCAGTTACCATATGCATTTGACATACCGAAGATGAACCGCATACAGATACTCGTCATCAATGCAAACCAAAGAAAGGAAACCGTCATGCTAAAAATGACATAAATTTGTGAATGTGCAAAAAATCGCAATACGATTGCATCTCGTTTATTTACGCAATGCGTCGAGAACGTAATACATGTAGTTTTTGAAGCATAGCTTTCTACTTTCTGCTTAAAGAAAACGGTCACATTCGACACAGACATTTTTGGTGATTTTCGTACAGACGTCGCATCAACCTTGACTTTTTGAGCACAAAAACTGTCAGCCACACGGCCTGTTTCTAAAGGTAGGCCAACTAAACTTTCTGACATTTTTTTCTTTGATCGTTCTGCTTTCAAGCAAGCAGAGGAAACATATTTTTAAATTCCAGATCGGATAATTTATTTTTTTCCAGTTGAACATGGATTCTTCTTGCTGCAACAACTAAAACATTCACCAAATTTATGAAAAAAAGGCCAGCTCCATTTTTTCCACGAATTACTGTACGATAAGATTTTAGACCGGCGCGATGGTGTAGTGGTGAGAGCGTCCGCATTGCAATCGGCAGACCTGGGGTTCATTCCCTTGGTCGAGTCACACCAAAAGACTGTAGAAAATGGTATTCACAGCTTCCCTGCTTGGCGCTTAGCATAAAAAAGGGATAGTGTGAAGAACAAGTCGGCAAGCTTGCTTGTTGTGTCCCTGGGCAAGGCACTTAACGGGACGCCTCCACCTTTATGTGGCAGACAGGTGGCCCGTCCGTACTTCACCGGATTACAATTGTGAAGTTGCTAACCCAGCATCTCAAACGACTCTTGGGTACCCACTAGTGGCAGTCCGCCTTGTTGGTGGTGGAGCTACCAGTCACGCAAGACTGGTTCAAAATGGGCTGCCATCTTTCCCCTAGCCTAATTTCAATTAGGTTGATGGCATGAGCCTGAATTGCCGTTCATGCCATACCTCCATCCCAAGGAAGAGGAGGGGTAACCAAACAAACAAACAAACAATAAGATTTTAGAAAGTGCTCCATAAGATAAACACCCAAATATTTACATGTATATTGTATGAATTGCTAAAATATGGCAGTGCGACCTTTTTGCCTCAATGCAGCCGACAATTCACTTTGTGCAAGGGGTAGTGAGTTTCTCAATTACTTGCATTGGTCACTATGCCATTGTCATGCTAATTAGTAAGAAAAATTGTACCCAGCCAAAAAAAAGATTGTACCGTCACTGTAATAATTAAAAGTATCTTCCTCTTTCTTTTGTAGTGCTTTTAAATCCAAAGTTTCTGCTTTGCTCGTTCTATTCTATTTTCTAGTGTTCTTCCTGGAGCACGAATGTTTTTTTGCCAAATCATACATCTGTTTGTAGCTACAGAAAAACCTGTCAAAATATAGCTTATGACTCAAGATCATAAAATTTTTAGTAACAGCGCCAACCATTGTATTAATTACTCTTTTTCCTAAAAGTTTCTGCTGTGCTGTTGCAGTCGGCACTTTTCCTTGGTAAATCTTCAGATCACATCGGTAGCCATCAATTTCACACAATCCCAGATTTTATTGGCGAAACATATTGACTTCCTGGGTGTAAACATTTCAGCACTGTGTCTTTCTAGGTAGGAAATATTGGACTCATCAACGTTAAAAAGTTCATGAAAAATGTTAGCTGCTTATGGTTTCTGCTTATCATTTCATATAAGGTTGAGATTTTATTTATTTTGTCACCGTCTGTGAGATTTTCATTGCCGGCAGAATGAATATAACTCTTGATATCAAAATAGCCGTTTCTTCTCATTTCGTTTGTTGCACGCAGCTAGCACACACCTTTCCTAACTTCTTAAATCACCAGTAATTGACGGAAGTACAGTACAACAAGGTTTACTGTATTTTTATTATTTTTGACAGCGTTATGTGCTTCAACAATAGTAGCTGCTTTTGTTACTCTTCTTTCCCCATAGCAAGTACTCAAATCCATTTCATGTAACTTTGCCTAGATCGCTACGGTATGCTGCAAGTCTCCAACGCTAGCATAGACTCTAAGAGTGCTGCAAGGAAAAAAATAATTTTCCTAACAATTCGTGGACGTGCAACCTTTATCGAGAACGCAATTTTACGTCTGACAGAAGACCTGAAAGATATAAAGCAGTTACAAACGAGAAAATTGGAACGCGTGGGTTGAAGTTAGGGTGAGAAAAAATGCGTAACTACGCGCCTGACCAAAAATGCATTGTTTTACAGTCCTCATATCAATGTACGGTAAACTAACATAGTTTGATAATTGGAACAAACTTAATTGTTATTATTTTTCATGGTCTAGAACAATAAAAACATTAGTGGCGTTATTGTGCAACTATTTCTTAATCGTTTGGACACTTGTAATCAGCAGTCTAATGATTCTTTTCTTGGAAATTGGTACCTCGTTTTTTTGCTTTATAAACACCGCGGTTGGTAGGCACTGCTTTTTGCCATATTTGAGCATCATCCTACCTTAAAGTGACTATGAGGTCTGACCGATGGTTCTTCTTCTTCTTTGTAAGGGAAAAATCTTTTATTTTCGGAGAAGCATCTGCAGTTATGAGCTTTTTATCATCTCTTTTTGCTAGCCTTCAGTCAGAATAGGCAACCACGACTGGTAGACTGCTTGGCTCCACTACCTGTCTGCCACATGAAGATGGAGGTATCTCGTTAAAGGTCTTGCCCAAGGATACAACAGGCAAGCTTGCCGGCTTGTTTTTCATGCTATCTTTTTTGTACTAGGCGCCAAGCAGGGAAGCTGTGAGTACCATTTTTCAAAGTTTTTTGGTATCATTCCGCTAAGGAAATGAACTCCAGACCTACGGACTGCGAGGCGGACGCTTTAACTATTACACTATTGCGTAGTCATGCTTGTCAAAGAATCGATGGTTCCTAGGCTTATCAAAGTAATCTTCTCAATAACATACTTACTCCGAACTTGGTATATTTCTGCAATAACATGTATGATTTTTTTGGAATCATTGTTCCATTTTGAGAAGAGTTCCATTTAAGATAAAAACAAAGATTAACTTATAAAAAATTAGATAGTTTTTGAGAAGGTCAAAAAAGTTCAAGTGAGTTCAGCAAATATGGTAAGATCATCCAATTGTTATGTAAATTCAAGATTGCTTTAAAACAATCAGAGAGTTGATGTTCAATTTGAGCTACAATCAACTACTTGATGTAGCGCCACTCAAATACCTTTGTTCGTTTTACAAAGACGCAAATTAGTGTAGCCAAATCACTATCCCAAAAAATATCGTATAAACAAACAAAAGCAAATTAATACAATAAGCCTGCCATACCTTGTTTTTGAAAAACATTTATAAATAACAGTGAATATTACCGCACACCCTGTATGGCTAAGCTGTTTTTCTTTTCATTGAGGACCCAGAGCAAATGGTTGCACGCGAGACAGGGCCCAAGATAAAAACTATTCCCAAAAGAGTTTTTTGGAAAACAACTAACATAAAAATCAGAAAATCTAGACTTCAATTTACCATTCTAATCCAATTTAAGGAGTGGCACGGGGCTCCGAGTGAGTTTGATTTAATCTTTAACCACTTTTTTTTTCAATAACTTTGTCCTTAACGCTATTTCTATAACTGCTTGCATAAAAGCAAACTATTTTTATTAAAGGCAAACTTTTAGACCAATGACTATGAAAACAGTTTGTTTTTATATTTTTTGTCTTGTTCATGAGAGACTTGACTTTATGAGAATGTATTCACATATCTGTTAATACAGTAACTAAAGTTGTTTTTGAATAGGCCCTCCTGATATTATAACCAAGAACGTAATTACATAAATAGCTTCAATACGTTTTGTTTTGCTGTAAGTGTGATGTTTGACAACTTATAGTTCTTGTTGCAGACCTCTGCAGAATTCATGGCCACGGCCATTCAATTGACAAACCGCGGTGCAAACCTTTGGAGTACTGAACACGGGCTTATAGTTCCAAAATAAATTGCCGTATAAAAAGTCATTCCCGTTATTTGATATTTTTTGAACTTGATCTCAGTAGGCTACAAAACTGCTTGCAATCTAGGTAAAGAAACTTTTTGTGCCTTCGGGGAACTGTGCACGTGGGTATTGTTTTTTCTTGATTTTTCTTCTAACCAAATTCACTAACTTTTCTTTTAATTTCGAGCATGAAAAATCTTATCTGTTTGCACAAAATCAATAATTAAAATTTGCACTTGACGTCATGTAGAAGGTAAATAATTGCTGGAAGGCTGAGGAAACGTGAAATAAATCATTACCGTTTTCTTCCAAACCGAGAATTTACTCTTTCTGAAATCACAAAATTTTTTAAAAATTTGCTTTCCTAAAAACAGTTTTTCTGGGAGAGCCTTTGAAACTGTGTTCATCCATAGGTATAGAATGAAGCACGTATAATGGCTTTTTATAAGCGCTTTTATTTGATTTTATTTTGTTGTTTTTTGGCGGTATGATCATGAAAATAAACAGTAAACAGATTACTGCATGCCCCACCATTGTTCTCCATTTGTGTTACTCGCTTACAATAAAGATTTCAAAAATTTTCAAAAATCAAAGATACCGCCTCCCCCACTAAACTCGCAAAATAATTAACATTAAATGTATTCCATTTTTCATTTTAATTGTTTGTTTAATTCAATAAAATTCCAGGTTATTTAGGTACCCTTATTGATGGCTTTATTTTTTGATTGCATGTGAAATGTTTCAGCAAAAATTCGTAAGTAATAAAATTGTCAAACTCCTGTGCTGATATTGCTTTATAGATTTACAACTTCTATACCTATAGAAAGTTTAACAAACACTGTTGCAAACATAGGCGTAAAGTTAGAGGTGCCAGAACCCTCCCAGACGACTTTCGGCAACACTTCAAATATTGCCAGCTACTTCAGAATTTTCGAAAATGGGAAAATTCTTACTTTAGAAAATGCGATCTCTGAAAAAATTCTTCATCTGATATCGGAGCTGAAAATAGCAAAAATGTTATTTCAAAAAACTTTTTTCTTTCCTCAAAAAAAGAACTTTATTTTTGTTTTCAGATAACACTGACTTCAAAAAACCAAAAACTTCAAAAATTGTAAAAATACTCACTTTCATAATGATGATCTACAAAAAAAAGTCCTTACCTTTGTTTTGAGACAAAATTGTTTTTACATTCTTCTCCATTAAATCAAAGTGTTCTTATTGAGGATATAGTTAAAAGAGTGCCTTAGCTAGTTCCAGAGCGGTTCCTGAACTTTTTTTTACAAGTTGAATAATGCAAGATTATTTCAGTTTTTCAGCTAAAAAATATTCAATAATTGCAACGTTAAAATGCTTTTAAAAATGAATGGTTGCATAATCTGTAATTGTTGTTTTTCAAAATCTTTAGATAACCGTCTAAAAATTTTTATTGACCCCTAGAATTCCAGGATCTGCTATGCTTCCTTAACAAGACCGAACCCCAGCTGCTCTCCGTTAACCTGCATCTCATTACCTAAATGCTAATTGCTTCAGCATATTGAACGTTTGTTTTCAGTATGCGTGTTAACGACATTTATCAAATGGTATTTGACAATGGAACGGTTACTTTCAAGTCACTTGTGACAAATCTTACGCTTTGTGACTTGTGTTTGCAATAAATCTTGCATTCAATACAAAAAAGCTGTTTCCAATATGATCATAAAACATTAGGAAGAATAAAAATTTTGAATTATTTTGTTTATGGAGTGGTCTTCTTTTTAACTACAATAGAGTTAAAATCAAAATCCTTTTCTTTATAGAACTATAGGTTTTGGAAAGAAAGTTTCCAAAATTTTTTGAATTGAATCAAAACAGTTTCAAAATCTATTTTTTCTCTTTAAATTGTATTATTTGTAAAATGTAACCAAGAAAAACCAAACGCCATGCTCTGTGACACAAAAGAAACCTGCTTCGTGCTTGCCGATCTTGGAAGTTTTTCTTTTTGCACTAAAACCATGTTTCAATAACAGCACAAAAAATGTTTTTATTTGAGTTGGCACTTCTGTCTTTCTGTAGCAAATATTATTAAGAAACTATTTATCAATACAAAACCAAACTTGCTTTTTCTCAAGAAGAGGGGAAAACGTTCCACTTTGCTGAGCAACTATAGAAAGATAATTTGATTGCAACCAGACCAAATTTATTGAGCTGGTTTAAATTCGCTCATAGAATCGAATTACAACATTTTAAACATGTATAAACAAAAACGGAAGGAGGGATTTAAATCCCTCTGCAGATTGTTGTCATCCTCCAGTAGCCAAATAATCACTTAAAAAACCTTAGTCTCAAAAAAATAGTCTTTAACTTAATTGTTTCTCTAAACTGTGCTAATAATCTTTTGATTCGACCCTCATAAAATGCAAACTGCTACGCTTATGTCTGGGTAGCGGCATACATTTTTTATCTCATCTTTTTGATTGGCTGACAATAAAGAACTTGCCAAACCCTGAATGCTTTGCAAGTAAATTTTGTAAATTGATTTAGCAAAAGTGTACAAAATCAAACGAAAAAATTAAGAGCTACTGATTTAGGATCATGGTTGCTTAAAGTGATTAAAGTGTGGAGCAGTTAAGAGTAGTGGAAGTCAACTAGCTGTGTTTTATCAAAATGTATTTTTCCAACCAAGTTATTGTCGTCAAACATCCTAAACAATCGGCAACGTAAGTATCGGTAGTCAGAATGGAAATGATACAATATCTAACAAGTAAAATAGATTTGCGGTACCCAATTAACTGCAAATAGTTTTCCAAAACAGTAACATTATCCAAGTATTTTGTGGAGAAAATGTCCCTAAATTTTCCTAGCTACTCTATTTTTCTCTTTTTGCACACAAGCAGTGGTAGATATTCAAAATTGGGGGCCTGAGGCAAAATTCTAACAAGGGCCCCGAAGAATTGATGTAGCCTAGCCATGAATAATTGCGGTCAAACAACGCTTCCTTCTACAACGCTACGGGGTAGGCTATAAATTCTTGTAAAAAAGTTGATGCAGATACATTAGGATGTATTCATAACCAAAACCATGCGTTAGAAACATTGAAACGCTTTTTTGCAGTAACTAGTCACTGCATTTCACAGTTAATTACCCTTCAAAAAAATTGGAGTAATTTGCTATCGAAAGCATTACAAAACACAAAACAATTGTAGGGAATATTCAAATAATTTGCAGCAACACAAGTGCCTAAAAACCTTGTTGCAACTTAATTGCTATGAAACACATTGGTCTATTGTATGGTGATAGTATGGAGTATAACTCACCGCGATGGTAAAAATTCACAAAAAAATACGCCAATGAACCCATCAAAAACTAACAAATTTTACAATGCAATAGCTTACTGTGAGATAAGAGATGACAGCATGCTTAGCTAGCATACTGCTAGACAAAGCTTAAACTTTCTAAAAATATGAGTCTTCATATGGTTATAAACTTTATGCTTGTAAAAAAATCATTGAATTTAATCGTAATGCGTTGAGATAGGAGTTATCTGCAATTTTATTTGTTGGCCCTGCTTAATTGCATTAGGTCTATTAAAATAAAAACCCAGGAAGTTTAGTCACTATGGTTGTTGCCTTGTTTTCGCTGAGCACAGGTCAGCAATCAATTCACCAATAACAATATTCTTTGCATTACTATCTTTGAACTAACTGACACTTGATTATATATAGGGCTACTGGCATCCCTTTCTGTTTCATCAGTACACACAACTTGGATGCTTAAAGGTGCACTTTCTGTCTCTAAGTTCTGTAGTAGTAGTAGTAGGAGTAGTTGGGCTGTTTATTACAATAAATCTGTCCGTCAGACTTTTGCGTCATCAATGTTCCTACTTTCTTCCTTTTGCCATCGTTTTGATGAAATACTTTTATACTCTATTCAACTGATGCACTTAAAACTGTCTGGTATGAGATAAGGTATACAGCAAATCAAAGACTACCATCTTATTAGAACTGATAATATACAAATAAATCTGAATAAAGAAATCTTTTTAATAAATATGATTGTCATAGACTTCATGTTTGAATGAGTCACCAGACGAGTAAAGCGTTAAAGCGACAAAAACCTGTTATTGTTTTACTAAGTAAAGATAATGGCAATCATCAGTCATGAATAATGACTTAACTAATTTTCCTTTTACAACTTTCTCTAAAAAGCAAAATATATAAATGTAGCAAATTTATCGTTGAATCATTGGCTTGAGCAGAACACGGCAAGAACAAAAAGGCTAAGCAACTAAAACTTAATGATATTTTTTAATCTTGCAGAAATTTTTTGTGCTTGCATATCTCTAATATTATTTTGCACCACAAACGCAACTGACCGATTATTCTTTCAAAGCAAATTTAATTCAGCTTCCACCAGTATCTCACTTACATCAATAAACTGCTGAAGAAAAAGACGAATTATTTAATTTACATTTTGATAAAACTGAAAACTGGACAGACTTCATAGATAAATTATCATATGCAAAATCTGGTCTGCTCAAACAGCTAAAAATAAAAGTTGTACTGATCACGTCAGCAAAATAAGGTTGCATCCTAGCAATTATTTTGAAACCATATTGTCACAACAGTTTCTCTCGAAAGAACTGAAAAGCCTTTGGCCCAAAACAGTAATAGAAGAAATAAATTTAAGTTTTTGGTTTTTATTTTAGACAGTGGCTATTTTGCCACCAACGGCATTTTACTCCTGCACTCTATTTTCCCTTGAACGTTTGTGATTGGTCAAATTCAGTGACTTATTAAAAGCATGACTTTTAGCCGTTTGTGATTGGTCAATATCTGTAATGCATTAAAACTGACAAAGGACAAAAGCAAAGTGATTTGACAAAAATGGGGCCTATAGCTTATATTCCCACTTATGTCTACGAGCTGCCACCCCCTCCTTATTTGAACTTCCAACCAACTTATTCGTAGTTCGCAGCGCTATCCACTACGCCAAAGCAATACTATGTGCACTGCAGAAAATAAGCCATTTTTGAAGACACACAAACGTTGAATGGCAAAATAGATTGCAAAATAATAAGTAAAATGCTGTGAAAGGCAAAATAGCCACTTTTAGTTATCACTTCCAGAGTTGTTAAGGCCAAAGGCCCATCTTAAAATGACATAAAATAGCCTAAAACTATAGACGGAATTTTTAAAATGGGGCCCCTCGACAACTCCAAAAAGAGGGGACCCGAGGCGGCTGCCTCATTCGCCTTAGCCAATATCCACCACTGCACACAAGCAAATTTTGGTGCAATAAAAAAAATTCTTTTGCTGTTTAAAGCAATTTTATGTGTTAAATAAAAACTTTTTTAAAACGCAGTTCGCATTTGAATCAATTTGTCTTTCACACTTTTTTACAAAGTTGGTTGATCAATGTCAGCAAAAATGTGTAAACATGTAGAATCGGATTTTGAGAAACGATACTATACCGTGGGAGTGTTATCTTTTTTTTTGTCCGGTCACAGGAAAACCTTTCAAACCATTGTTGTGTCTATGCCTAATGGGAAGTTACCAGTACTACTGGTACTGAGGAACCCGGCATAAAACTGCAGCTTCCAAGTGTACTACCACATAGCCATACAGTAAATAGATTCAAACACGCGATTGTTATCATTATATTCAGCCCTCCAGTTCACTCGAACACGTAGCTGACAAATCTCCGCCTTTAATTAAAATGTAAATGTTCTTCTTATTCTACATTTTTCTGTTATTTCAGTTGAATTTTTGCCTGAAATGAAGAAGGCTGTTGTCACTTACCAAACATTAAACTCTCAGCTTTTACCCACCTTAATTGTTGTAAATCTTTTCGAGAATTGCTTCTTTATGTCCAATAACAGAAATATTTCGATAAATTCTTTATTTCATTATGTAACGCTCGTCTATGTCTAGAACACGCGTAGAAGTTCCCCCACAGATTCTATTCAAATAGCACAAATTCACACAAGGAAAAACAACGGTTTCTGTAATTTAACATAAGCTAAGTCATCATATTCACACCTAAAACTAATACAAGTTAACTTGGCAACTGTTTATCAACACAAGACCAGACGCTCTGAATGCCGCAAATTTTGCATTAGTTTATGAAAAGATACCAAAGGCGTGGAAAAAAAAGTTCCAGGAAGTACAAACTTGAAAGCTAAGATAGCAATTAGGGTTAGTAAATGATAGGCCGAAACAACATAAAGCGAATTACTCACAAACTAGGTAACTTTCGGTCGTCCGATTATGCAAGCAATGTAGAGTTAAATCCAACTGGAACACATTAGGTCTCTCCCACCAATGTTAAACCATAAGTGAGAGGGCGCAAAATAAATGATTGTACCTCGTACATGAAACGGCGCCGACAGAGAAACCGCTTCAAACCAACTACTTCAAAATCATCTTACAAAAGCACGAAATAGGTGGACTTGCTCTCAACTCACAAAAGTAAGTGTCGCGTACAGTAAAAATTATTTGATTCTATTACAACTCTAATTTACTTCTTAAAATTGTGGCGACTTGTAGTATCGCTCGAATAATTAAGTCTGGTTGCAACTTAATAGCTAGGAAAAGATTGGCTTCCACTAAGATACTTTAAACCACACACTCCTCGATCAAGAACAGAACAAATATAGTCACAAATACTTTGGAACTTTAAACTCCTTTGTTCGTCGATCACCAAAAAAAGCCAATACCTGTACGCTTAAATATAACAATCAGACCTAATCAAAACTAAATCTACTAATTAAAACTGCTTGACGCACTAATAGAAATCCACAATAAATCACCACAGATCAATACACTTCTTTGCTCTACTGCTCTGCCACTCTCTACTACTCTGCCACTCTACTACACTCCAAATGAGTAAAAAATCTCGCCGCTTTACATATTCGACTGAAAAATAATCTAGAAACAGCCAGAA
Source organism: Trididemnum clinides (assembly GCA_963675345.1). Classification (NCBI taxonomy): domain Eukaryota; kingdom Metazoa; phylum Chordata; class Ascidiacea; order Aplousobranchia; family Didemnidae; genus Trididemnum; species Trididemnum clinides. The sequence continues at coordinate 17,584,526 of OY776302.1, forward strand.
CAACATCGCCTGACATAGAAAATAAGCACCGTTAATCAATTACGTAATTGGCAATCAAAACAAATCTTCGAGAAAAAACAAGGTTCACTAGAATACACTGAAACTTAGTGACGTAAGAAGAGGTGTGTGAGTTACAAATCTAAATGCAAAAGAAAGAAGATCTTTTTTTGAAAACAGTTTAGCAAGTTTAGGACTTCAGACAATTCAGATTTACAAATGAAATAATAACAAAAAAAAAATACAACAACTATACATATCTAAAAACTATTCTTTTAACGCAAATTAACTTATTCGTGACAGTAAAAAAAAAACAAAGAACAAACATTATCACTTAATTTAGTCTGGGTGAACATAAAATTGATTCAGATAAGCAGGTGTGTTCTGAGAACTATTTTTTGTCTTGTTGTTTTCATCTTGTCTATTTTTTTGTGAAACTTGTAATAGAATAAGTATTATAGGGTGCGTTGAGTTGATATTGGATCTTGTCTCAGTCAATGTTTTATCTGCTGTCCTCTTTTAGATTATACACGATTGGAAGGTATTTACAGTTTATTTATTTATAGAACTATGCACATCCAGCTTCACTCATTTTCAATCAAAAAAAAGATGCACATATAACAACGTCATGACGATAACCTATGCGACACTGCGCGTCGCTATTTTGCTACATAGTTGTCAATAATTGCTCGGGAGAGGGGTTTCTAAATCCATATGTCACGTCTCCCTTTTTAACAAAGAAGGCACGCGGCATGTTTAAATTAAACGTAATCGTCAAATCTTTGAGAATGGGCAGTACGATAACCAAAACACGATGTTCTAATATGAGGCGTAGTTGCACGAACAAAGTTTCGGGAATTATTACACACAATATTGGCGTAGTAATCAGTCTTATCTACGCTTTGAGTATTACCGTCAAAATTAGCTGTAGGATTAGCTTTGAATAGATGGCGTTTGTTTCACCTAACTAGACCATGTTGGCTTTGCACTACATATTAACAAGGGTTAGCATCACGGTCTAGAATCACTGTTTGATCTCTGCGATTACGCTGTTTGCAATACACTTTCTCCCCTTTTTTGAAAGGTGATAAGGGCTTAGTGCCTCGATTGTAATAATATTGTTGGCGGGACTGCACAGCACTTAGAGAATTAGCAACATCCACAGCACGAGGTTCAAGCAACTTGCGAGCACAAGGAAGTTTGCTGCGCAATCGCTTACTCATTAATATTTGAGTAGGAGAGTACGGTAAAACCAGATACCGGAATATTGAGAAATTTAAGCAATGACAAATAGGGATCTTTGTTTTCATAGTCAGCTTTTTTGAGAACAGTTTTAGCGTTTGAATAGTACGTTCAACTTGGCCATTGCTTTAGAGGTAATTGAGACTAGAATGCTGTGGTTTTAAAACCCCATTTGTGAAACAACGCTAAAAATTCTTGGCTTTGAAATGGCATGTTATCGGACATTACCTCGTTAGGAATACCAAATCGTGCAAAAACACATTTTAAATGTTCGGCGACAGTTTTCGCGGTTTTGTCTAGCAAAACAATCAATTCCGGAAATTTAGAAAAATAATCCACAATAACCAAATAGTCGACATTTTTAAGAGTCGTAATGTCAACAACAACTTTATAAAAGCGAGCATTCGGTATTCATGCAAAATTAATGGTTCTCATTAGTGCTCATTTTGAAAAAGCAAACATTGCATGCAATTACTAAGGATTCAATGCCGTGTGACATGCGTGGCCAATACAGCAATTCAAGCACACGTGTCTTACTCTTTTTAATGCCAAAATGACTTTCATGAATAAGCGTAAGCATTTCAGTTTGCAATAAAGCGAGAATTAATAAAAATAATGCCTTTGGAAACGTGTAAGGTATCGCGAATATGCCGTATTTTTTGACGTTGGCCGGAACATTTCTTTGGACTCTCGGCCATCCATCTCTAGTATTTCGCGACTGTCTGTAGTGTCGAATCACGGGCAGTGGCTTTGCTAAATTTTTCAAGTCTTGAATTGGTAATTGGCATGTTTTTGATTATGGAATGAACAATATTATCAATTTTTTGGACTTCATGGTCAGCATTTTCAATTCGCAGGTAAGCTCGGGATAGCGCATCAGCTAAATACATGAATTTACCAGGAATATAGTAGACATCCAAATCATATGGTTGCAGATTTAACATCATTCTTTGCAATCTAGGAGTAACTTTGTCCATTGCCTTCTTTACGATTGTCGCCAGTGGCTTGTGATTATTTTCAATCACAACGTGCTCTTTGGTGTAAATGTATTGGTGAAACTTTTGAACCGCAAAGGCAATTGACAGCATTTCTTTTTCTATCTTGGCCTAGTTAAGTTCAGCTTTGCTCAAAGCTCTGAATGCACATGCAATCGGTTTTCCTTGTTGTAGAATACATGCTCCCTAGCCAGTATGAGAAACATCGCATTGAATGGTCACCGGCTTGTGAAAGTCATAAAAAGATAGAGTGGGGGCTTGGGTTAGAGCGTTTTTAAGCTGCTGCAGCGCTGTATTATGCGCCGTAGTCCACTTCCAATCAGCATTTTTCTTTAGCAGTTCCTTGAAAGGAGCAGTAATAGTAGACTCATTGGGTATGTATTGTGAGAGGTATCTGGACATACCTAGCAATCGTTGAAAGGAAGATACATCTGTTGGCGGAGGCGTATCAACAATGGCCACAATATTTTGTTCATCTGGTTGCAACCCATTAGAGGTTACAACGTTACCCATGCATGTGACTGTGGGTTCCTTGAACTGAATCTTGTTTTTGTTGAATTTTACTCCTTTCTCACGAGCTCTTTGCAAAACACTTTGAAAGTTTCTGTCATGTTCTTGTTCATCTCGAACTGCAATAATTAGATCATTAGCGATAACGTGGACACCATTAATATCTCCAAACGTTTCTTTATTTCGTTTTTGCACAATTTTATTGGCGGACAATATACCAAAAGGCTTTCGTAAAAAACGCTTGCGTCCCCATGGAGTATAAAATGAAGTTAATAATGACGACTCGGGTGTGAGCTTGACGTGCCAATATGCATCTTTCATGTCAATTCAGTGAAGAAAGTGTTGCCACTGAGTTGTGATTGAACATCGCCAGGGGTAGGAATACTGTAGTGTTCATGCAAAATCACAGCATTAAGGGGTTTAGGATCAAGGTTAATCCGCAATGGTCCGTTCTTTTTTTCTACCATGACAATGTTATGAACTCGGTCAGTTGGTTCATCTACATTAGCAATTATACAATTATCGGTCAAGATTTGCAATAATTTTTTTGATTTAGGTTGTAACGCATAGGGGATTTTGTGAGGTGGTTGTACAACACCTTGAACATTTGGCTTAATCGCAATATGATATTCTTTTTCATACGTAACCAGTAAACAAGTCAGCATAATCATTACAAATGTTTAAAAAGAGAAAGGGAGAATTAAATTTGGTATCACTGCATGAATTTACTCTTTTAAAAAGATTTAAATCAAAACAAGCACTTTTCCCAAGAATAGTATGATTTAATAGCATCACTCACATAAAAACTTGAATTATGACACCTTTCAGCTTTATCGAAGCATTTCTACTCAACTTTAACCACACGGTTGGGCCATGTTGCGTCCAAAACTAGTTAAAGTAACATTTGCACTACAAAGTATTAAACACATTTTGCAAAAAATGTTTTCGGCAAAATATTTACCTCTGAGCCTGTATCAAAAATAAAAGCAATTCTGTATTTCACAGAGTCATTGTCTTCAACAATCAACTGTTTATTTATTCTCGACTTCAAACCAGAAGAGGAAAGCGAGTCAATTTTAAAAATTGTTTATCACAGGGTAATCAGGTTCGGTTTCAATTTGACTCATTTTCTTTGGCTTTGACGATCGGCAAACGTTTGCAAAATAATTTCGCTCTCCGCATTTTTTGCAAAGTTTTCCATGTGCAGGACATTGCTCACGAACATGTTGTTGACCATAATATCGGCAATCGATTCAGTGTCTGTAATTATGCAGCTTGTTGGATCTAGGCATTGGTTTAGGAGTTGAGGCTACCCTGTTTGCTGCACAAGAAGAGTTTAAACTTCGTTTTCGAATCTTGCAGGCTTCAGCATCCAGGCATATATCGATTGCTTTTTCCAGCGGGGCTCTAGGATCAAGCAGAAGCTTGTCTCTAACTAATTGGTGTTGATGTCCAAAAAGTACTTGCATACATATCAAACGGTTTTCTAATTCTCCGAAGTCGCATTGTATTGCTTCAGTTCCTAGTGAATTGATAAAACATTCAAAGGATTCTCCAGAAGTTGCCTTCTTTGTAAGAACAGATGGGTATCATAGAGGATGTTCTTTTTTGGCTCACAAAAGGATCTAAATTTGCCCAAGACAGTTTTAATAATATCTTTTTTGGCCCACCTCTGTAAAGTTAAACTTGTCGAATCGATCTGCAACACCTACAGCAGCACAGCGAAGTAAGATGGCAACTTGGGTTTACGCCTTATTCTTATGCAGTTTTGCTGCTTCATAGTATGTACAGAACAATCTTTCCCACCTTGTCCAGCTATCAGCAAGGTTGTTTGTATCAAAATTGATCGGTTTGGGTGGTTCCAATGACCTCATTTCGTATTCCAGATGGATTACATTTATTGGGCAACTTTTAAAAAAATTAGGCTTATGGTGAATTCACAATGCTTTTGCTACTAAGACCACCATTCTTCGCTTGGGGACAATCTTATTCGAATGCCCTGTCTGACACCATGTTTTATTTGCTGTCCTCTTTTAGATTATACACGATTGGAAGGTATTTACAGTTTATTTATTTATAGAACTATGTACATCCAGCTTCACTCATTTTCAATCAAAAAAAAAAGACGCACATGCAGCAGCGTAATGACGATAACCTAAGCTACAGTACGCGTCGCTATTTCGCAACACAGTTGTCAATAATTGCTCGGGAGGGGAGTATTAAATGCATATGTCACTGTCAGCATCGGAAAAACAGCTTGTTTTTTTGAGAAGTTTTTTCCACGAGTTACTATGGAAAACCGGCGCGATGGTATAGTGGTTATGACGCCCGCTTCGCAGTCGGTAGGCCTAAGGGTTCATTTTCCAAATTGCGTTATACCAAAAGATTTGAAAAACGACATTCACGGCAACCCTGCTTGTCGATTAGCATAAAAAAGGGATAGTGTGGAAAACAAGCCGGCAAGCTTGCTTATTGTGTCCTTGGGTAAGGCACTTAACGAGATGCCTCCATCTTTATGGGGCAGACCAGTGGCGTACTCCCGTACTTCAAAGAGTTACAATTGTGAAGTTGCTCACTCGGCATGTCGTAAGAGGCGACTCTTGGGTACCCACCATTGGCAGTCCGCCTTACTGGTGGTGGGGCGACCAGTCATCATGACTGGTTCGAAATGGGCTGCCATCTTTTGTATTGTAGTTTTTGTATTGTATTGTCAATCTTTATCTACCATTTGCGAGAAAGAAAATTGTATCGCATATTTTGGACGGGACGTCCGCACTCGCTTGGGAGTTGTCATTTTGGAGGCGTCTCGGCCATCTCTCTTCCACTTTAGGTGCCTTACCCAAGGACACAACAAGCGAACTTGACGGCTTCTTCTGTACAGCCTCCCCTAAATTGCAAGCGCCAAGCAGGAAAGCTGTGGATACCGTTTTTTAAAAAGTCCTTTGGTATCACTCGACAAGGGGAATGAACCCCATGTCTACCGACTGCGATGCAGACGCTCTAACCACTACACCATCGCATTTCCCCTGGCCTAATTCAATTAGGTCGACGGCGTGAACCAGGATTGCCGTTTGTGCCGTATCTCTATCCCGAGGAAAAGGAGGGGTAACCACAACAAGAGCAACAACAACAACAGTTACCGGGGAGGTTTGCACAAACTTCTGGTTTTCACTAACGCGCAATGTGGAGTGAAAAATAGTTTTTTGATGTCTATCAATTGCAACACCCAGAAAGGTATTTTATGGGCTCTTTACAACAAAGCAGTCATGAAAAACGGGAAAAAATCAGCATTTAAAAAATGTGCTCATGCTTGGACAACTTTTTCTACCACAAGTCTAAAAACGAAATCTCTAAAATCTGTTCCATAAATGTCCTATCCAGAAAAGACAGGGAAGCAAGTCAATTTTTTTCAACTGATATTGCTATTCTATAAATAAATGTTTGACCAAAATACTAATATTTTAATTTAGGTTTTATATATTTTTTGGAGTAAATTTCACTTTCCAAGTAGCATGAAATGACTTTGATTACAACTTGTATTAAATATATACAACTTCATTAAAAAAATTCAATTTTCTGGTGACAACAACGTAAGGGAAAATTAGTGAAAATCTTTTTTGTTCAAATCACAATTTTCAAACTTATTAACCAAAACTCACACAACTCGACAGCCAATGTACAAAACAAAAAAATATTGCTCCAGATATTCTTGGAAATAATCATATTTGACTGCTGACTACACCTTCAAATAGTTGTTGATGTAGTCAGCGGTTAATCAAAGTTTTGGAAGAATACTTTTTTAGCACACTTCCAGCAGTACATTAATAGATAAAGACGTAAATGTAAAAGATAGATATAACGTGCCGTGGCCTTCTTTCCAAAGTTGATACTTTCAACAGCATCGGTGCAAGTGGTTCAATGACGCAATCAACATGACAAGCGAAGAATCAAATTTATTTCTAGCAAGCATTTTTCTAGCGATTCGTACCAAATTTAATTATAAAAACAAATTTCATGAGAATCGATTTTGTTTTATGATTTATAGTCTCATTGTTGCTTTTTCAAAACCTTACACTTCGAGAACAAGTAGACTTGGTTAACTTTATCAATCCAAAGCTTCGTCCCGCACTTTCCAAATTTTGATTTCATCGATATCTTGTGCTATAATTTTTTAGACGAATAAACAACCGTTTTTGGAAAGCACCTCTTTTTATTACATATTGGTTTGCCCACAGCTATTTTAAGAAGAAGCAAGAGGCTCATTTGTGCAGTTAAAACAGTGTAAGTTATAAAGTATGAAAATTTATTTAAGAAAGCACTTGAATTGCGAATTGAAATTTGATTCGCATTTGCTTTTGGAGCCCATTGTATTGAAGGGGGACCCAGCTTCGGCCAATCAAATACTTACCCAATATTGCTATAGTAATTTATACCGCCTTGAAAGAAGATACGTGAATGTCAAACCAGAGGCCTATTCACATGTTTTTTTTCTTTTTGTTGTGCTTTGCTATCTTTATGTTTAACAACTTATAGTCTTCGTTGCATTCTTCCAACGACCTTTAAGCTTAAAAATATAACTCGAATTCTCAAAAGATTGAAGAAACGTTAGTACTAGCAGTTTGAACTACCAGTAAAATGGCCCGTGAAATTGCTGGATTTGTTGTATTGCTTGTAATAATAACAACCTCGTCAGGTCAATCACTTCTAAACAAGTTAGTACTAAAATTTTAAAGTAGCCAATCAGTTCGATTGCTTTTTATGCAAATCCCTAGCATTTTCAAATCAATAATCAGATCATGTAAGTTAACTGCGAGCCAAAATAATTTTTTAAAGCAGTTTACTGCAGTCCGACTATGCTTAAACGCACTGCTTAACAAGGTCCTTTTAATTAAGCTACTGCCACAGTTTTCAAACTTTGAAAGAGAAACAAAATACAGCAGTCAGTGAGCAAATAAGAAATTTTTACTACAGTAGATATTCTTGGGATCATTGAATCCAAAATGCAAAACAGCTGCGTTGGTTGTAGTTTACGGTCAGCCAATCCGCGAATAATGATAATTGACGTTTCAAAAGAATAATTTTTTCAACACGCTTCCGAAGCTATATTAAAGTGAACACACTACTATAAATAAGGAACATGGCGTATCATCGCACTCCTCCGAAAGTTTGTGCTTGCAGCTCTATTGGTAATACAACAAAGTCGTTAGCATGACAAGCGAAGCTAATCCCCATCAATTACATAGCACAATAAAAATTTTTTTTTTTCTTTTATGCCAGGAATGTTGGGAAGAATTTAGGGTAATTTAGGGCCGCTGGTTCCAAAAATGAGATTAGTTTTCCTAAATTGGCTCTAGTTTTTGAGATAAAAGGCATTTTTTGAGCCCAAGTGTACTCTGTCTGCAGGCTACTATGCTTGGTCGCACGTTGACCTTTGTGGTGCAGGTAATGATGATAAAAGCAGACAATTTTCATGCCCACCATTCCACAGTCGACTTAAAAAAGAATGGAACTAAGCCTGAGCAAAAATTTTCACAACCATATAGCTAGCCTTCTCATGCTTTTAAGGTTTTTTAACTTGGACTATTGTAGTACAAGGCTTGCTGCTAGCCTACACGTTGCATTAAAAAAGTACAGTAGCCCACAAAATTAGCAGACTATACTGTGCAGTTAATGGAATCAAAGCAAAATATGTTAAAAGTGCAGGACATTCAGAATGTTAACTTTATTTTAAGGCTACTAGCCTAGTTAGCTGTTAAGAGTCTAGTTCTACTGGTACCAGTTTGAGCTGATTGCATTATTTTGCTTTGCTAGCTTGCTTTGCATTTACGTAATTACTTGTTTGCAGAATTTCTTATGCATGTTACTCAGAGACGTAGCAGCCGCCCCCCAAACCCCCCAATTGGGGGGGCCCAGGCCAACTTTGGGGGCCCAAGTTAGTCTGAAATTGCTTTTTGGCTACGTGACTATTTTCAGTTCAGCAGACTTGTTTACAACCGATTTAAACTGTAGGAAGAAATTGGCTTGTGACATCATAAGTGAATGCGACGTCATTTTATCTCGCACAATCTAGAATATTTCGATTGATTTTCTGGTAGAATCTTGAATATTCGATTGACGTAACAATGCCGTTGTTACGCAACAATCATAGAATGGTCTGGAATTCTGTTTGGCTATGAATACCGGGACAATATATATACACTGCAGAGTGCAGATAAAGTACTTTATTGACATTGTATAGAATGAAACGTTCAAAAAGTGGTGCTCAAAAGAGAAAAGAAGCAGCCACTGCTTGAGATGCTGTAGCGAAATTGCCCAAGATGACAGATTTTTTCAAGATTACTGAGCAGAGTAGACCTGGCACTAGTACCGAGAGGGATGAAGAAAACTATAGTGTACAAGAAAAAGAAGACTATGACGATCAGCATCAAAGTGATTGTGAATTTCCAGAAAATGTAAGTTGTGATTTACCTGCCAATACGCAACCTTCAATATCAAAAATAACTGAATCTCAATTTACCCCTATCCCTGATGACCCATGTAAATGGCCTGAAAGTATTTCTGATGCTCAACGATGTGATATAGTAAAGCGTGGACCACATCAACTAATAATGAATTTTCCATATAATAACACAACTCCAAGGCGACGTTTTTCCTCCAACCATTATAAACGTGTGTTACCTAATGGTGAAAGTGTTTCACGGTCGTGGCTAGTTTATTCTGGGGAATCAGATAAAGTTTTTTGCTTTTGTTGTAAGCTATTTGGAAAAACACTAAGCCCCTTTTGTAGTGGTATAAATACATGGGAGGGTTTTTCGAAAAAACTGAGAGACCATGAAAACGGCATTTCCCACCAAGAATGCTGCAGTCAATGGATGTTGCTAGCTGAAGGGATAAGAAATTCATCCACTATCGACAAACGCGAGATGAATATTTTTTTCAATGAAAGACGTTTTTGGAGAAATGTTTTAGAGAGACTTATCGACATTGCCTTGTTTCTATCGGAAAAGAATCTTGCTTTTAGAGGATCTGAAGAAGTCTTAGGATCTCCTCACAATGGAAATTTTCTGGGTATATTTGAGCTTTTGGCAAGAAGAGATCCGATCCTAAAAGAGCTTCAAGACAGAATCAAGAATAAAAACACTAAAGATCACTATTTGAGTCCTACCATACAAAATGAACTAATTGAATTGCTAGCGACAGAAGTTGAAAAAGAAAATTTACAGCAATTGAAATTGGCAAAATATTTTTCTATAATTTTGGACTGCACTCCAGATATGTCACATCATGAACAAATGTCTGTCATTCTCCGTTATGTACTATGTAATGAAGAAGCTGCTGTTGTTAAAGAAACATTTTTTGGCTACTTGAGAATAAGTGACAGTACTGGGAAAGGCTTGTTGGACGCTTTCTTAGAAAAAGCGACCGAACTGCAACTCGAATTGTCTGATTGTCGAGGTCAGTCATATGATAATGGTGCTAACATGAAAGGAAAACATTCTGGAGTCCAAGCAAGAATGCTAGACATCAATCCCAAAGCTGTTTACGTGCCCTGTGCAAACCATATCCTTAACTTAGTTGTTGTTGACAGTGCTAATTCATCGACGGAAGCATTGACATTTTTTGGAGTAGCCTACTTACAAGGTTGTATGTGCTGTTTTCTTCCTCTGCTCAGCGTTGGGAAATTTTGAAGAAACATGTGGAGCTGTCCATAAAGTCACAATCTGATACTCGTTGGGAAAGCAGAATTAAATGCATCAAACCTCTTCGATACAATTTAAAAGAGGTGTTGCTGGCACTGAAAGACTTGGAAGCCATTTCCATAGAAAGAAAAGATGGAAGAGCTGCCTCAGAAACAAAATCGTTGATAGCTCATTTATCAAAATGGAGTTTTCTTTTGTCGGTGTTTATTTGGTATGATATCCTATTCCAAGTCAATAAAGCAAGCAAGATTCTTCAATCGTATGGAGTCTCCCTTCATACAATGGAAACGGAAATCCAGGCAACTGAAAAGTTTTTGCAAAACTATCGCACAACGGGTTATGACAGTGCCGCAACATCTGCTGTTGAAATAGCACAGGAATTGGATATTGATCCTTCTTTTCCTCCGTCAAGAAGTGGAAAGAAAAGAAGATTGTTTGATTACCAAGGTGAAGAGGAACAACGAGCTACTCCTGAACTGAAATTTAAAAGCAACTTTTTCTATCCATTAGTAGACCAGGCTATTATGTCAATAAAGGAGCGCTTTAATTTGTTACGTGAGGTTTCTTCCGCCTTTTCGTTTTTGTACACACGAGACAAACTTTTGCTTGTGCAACAAGAAAATGCTCTTCTTACTTGCTGTAAAGAGTTCCAAAAAAAGTTCGGTGACATTGATTCTGATGAAATGAGCGCTGAGCTACAGCGGTTTGTTTTAATTTTACAAAAAAAACGCAATCTCAATACGGCTCAAGACTTTCTGAACTATCTTCTAAAGACTCATTTATTTGAATTGTATCCGAATGTGTACATCGCACTTCGAATCTTATTAACTTGCCCCGTGACTGTTGCCAGCGCTGAAAGAAGCTTCAGCAAATTGAAACTGATCAAAACTTTTAATAGAACGTCTATGACAGACAGTAGACTATCTTCATTAGCCATGTTGTCAATCGAAAATGACTGCGCCCGATCTCTTGATTATGACAATGTCATAACAGCATTTGCGAACAAAAAGGTTCGCTCCAGACTATTTAAATGATACTGTGTTTTTATAAGTTTTTCATGTTTTTCAGTGTCATTGCTTTCGTTTCGCAGTGTCTGCATAAATGTCCTACTGAACTGTGGCATCGGTGCCGAATTTTTTATGACTTGCACCTTCGGTATCGGCATGCTTTATTCTGACATTAGCCTGTTTACGTATGTACAAATTGTGGTGTATTTTCTTAATGCAGCTTTTCAGTTTTACACCTCTAAAGTGATATGACCTGTGCGCAGGGGCTCTTGCGCTTACTTTGGGGGGGGGCCGAAGTTGGAGTGCTACGGGACTGATGTTACTAATCTTCTATCTAAGCTTCAGTACATTACATTGCAATGTCTTCTTGTCGACGCAGCTGTACAAATAGTCCTGATGCATTCTGTTACATCTGCGGAAAGTATACGCCCAAACACCAAAGGAAAGGCATCACGGATTTTGCATATTTTGATGTAAAGCTCGGTGACCAGGATAAGCCTTGGGCACCTCACAAGGTTTCCAAAACTTGTGTAGAAAACCTGAGACTACAGAAGAATGGGAAGGTTAAAGGATTAAGATTTGGAGTGCCTATGGTGTGGAGAAAACCACAAAATTACCATGACGACTACTATTTCTGATTGGTTAATATAAAAGGTTTTAACCGCTACAAAAAAAGGAAGTGGGAATATCCAGATTTAAAGTCAGCAAGACAACCAGCTCTGCATTGCGAAAGCATTCCTGTGCCTGTTTTCCCTTCACTTCCTCAGCTTCATGATTCAGATAGTGAAAAACCACATGCACTAGAGTGTAGTGAAACAAATGAAGGCAAGCAGTAAATACGAAGAAAGCTCTTCAAGTCCAAAGCAATTTACCCCTGCAAGAATTGAATGATTTGATCAGAGATCTAAATTTATCAAAACAGGGATCTGAGCTTTTAGCATCCAGACTGAAAGAAAAAAACTGCCTGCAACCAGATGCTAAAATCACATTTTACCGGAATAGGAAAACAGGTACTCTTCCTTTTTTCAGCCAAGATAATGACCTCGTATATTGCAACAACATAATTGGACTTCTCAAAATGAAAATCCCGAAGTATAGACCAGAAAATTGGAGACTATTTATTGATACACTGTAGTTCCAAAAGAAGCTTAAAATGTGTTTTGCTGCACAATGGCAACCGCTTTGCATCTATAGCAATAGCTCACTCTAAAAAGCTCAAAGAAGAGTAGGACAACATCAAAACGGTGTTACAAAGGATTTGTTATGAGGAACACCAGTGATCAATCTGTGTTGACCTTAAAATGGTGAATTTTTTGCTTGGACAACAGACTGGATACACCAAGTATCCTTGCTTTATGTGTTTATGGGATAGCAGGGCAAAGCAACAACACTGGATAAAAAGTGTTGGTCTACAAGAAATGCTCTGAAAGTTGGTGAAGAAAACATCATAACGGAACCATTAGTTATGTTAATTATGTTAATTAAAGCTTCGCGCTCACGCAAAAAAGGGTGAACATAAACATTCCGATTCCGGCAATTGCATACTCAGTTTTTGTCGATGAACAACCGTTGACTACCAAAGGACCACTTTGCGCCATTATTAATTTTTTAGCCATTTTTTATTTTACCTTTTTCCTGTATCAAGTTAGCGAAAAACTACTGCTGCATTTTATTGTCATAACATTACAGACCAAAGCGTTGATTCCATGGTTGATAATTTAAGTAAAACAACGGATGTATGTTGAGTATAAAATTTCTGTTGTTAAGTCTGGTGCAAAACCATTGCGATCACCCTGGCACATTGGTTCTCAACCGCTCAGCCATGGTACATTAGTGGGCCACAGCATGTAAGCAAGGTGGTCCACGGACCTCTGTGTCTTGAAAATGGGTTTGCATGCCAAATAATGTTGAGAAATACTAGTCCACATGAACTGTCATATGGACCAGTACCTGTAAACTGAAAGTGCAATGTCGTTGTATCTTTTTTGGAGATCAACTTCACTGCTATGTTATTTTATGCTTATCCCAGTGACATCGTAATTATTTCATTTAGCTAGAGCCTGTCTCTAGCTTCTTGTCGGTCACCAACTGCCCTGAAGAAACCTGATAGGTCGAAACATTGTCACTGTCTGCAGCTTACCAAGTGTATCGCTAGCCTCTTGCATTACTTTAAGAGTTTGTGACTGCTAGGCTGTGATAGCACTATTGTTTTAGCAGTTGTTTGACTTGGTGCACCTGCGACAATCGCCACTCATTCACGGGTGATACGGCTTCGCAGAGTACTGACAGACAATAGCATTTGTTTTTTGTTTTTTTGCTTTGTAAACCTAAAATGTGAATACTATTTGGCTCTCATAAGCCAGTGATCCTTTAAATGTTGGTCGCGACCACAAGTGAGATTGCCTGCTGTTTTCTAAAACAAGTTGTGGTTTTAAAACAGTTGGACATCAAAAAATATATGAAAAGATCTTCTATTGTGTTTGGAGCCAAAAATAACAAAAAGTCACTTCGAAAAATTTGATCTTGAAAACTGTACGGATATTTGTTTGAAGCGTTGGATTGCAATCTTCTTGTACACTTAGACTTTTATTTAAAGTGGGTTGCCTAAAATATGATTTGAAGACCACTGTCATAAACAATAAATTGCTGTTACAATTAAAAATACATTCAGACAATGTTAAAATTGTAGGAGGCAATTTTGATACAAAAATTTGTCCAAGAGAATTTTTCAAAAAAAAAAACGACTGCTACAACCCAACGTCCATTCAAACAACGTTTATAACAATGGTCGACATAAATGATCCAAGCGCAAATATTATTGGAGCGTTACTCATTTTTGAGAAAGTTACAGAAAAGCAAAGTTTTTCCGCTTGGCCGCTTTTCCTTACTTTCTTTTCAGAAAAATAAGCGAGAAACAAACATTAAACAGTTTTTGATATTTTACATTTTTGTTGCGTTTTCGCTCACATTTAGTAGCGTAGCAACAAAAACTCCGATATGTTGTTGCTTTTATGAAATTTTTGGTTGTTAAACTTCAAATGGAGTAATTTTCTCGGCTTCAAATTAAAGTTTATGCAACCGTATTTTGAACGTTTAGATTCAGAAAAGTCATGTAGTTCTTTTAATTTCTAGTTGGCAGCTTTGGTTGCTACGGCTTGATGCTTTTTTAGGGAGATTTATTACGGTATAGTTTAAAATGAGATCAATATGTTTGCTCGAAGTGTTTTTGGAAGCTGTTGGGCTTTAAAATCTCATTTATTACATTTTAGTTTTCCTGGTATTGATTTCACGCGAATTGCCCATTCCAGTGGAGTGGATGTTGTGGATTCTTGTATCCAGAAAATCAATTCCGTTTCTGGCACAGGATCTTTCAGCAATAATTTCGTATTTATGAAAAGGCTTGCTCTTGCTGAAAGCAATTTTTGAGGGTCAAATGTAAACAAACAAAGGGGAATTTGGCAGGTAATAGGTGGAAACATGTCAGAATGTTTAAAAGACACGCGCCTCACTAACAACATGCATTTGCTCAAGAGCCACACCGCAAATACCCTACAGTGCGGAAAGTGGAAAAACTAATAGCCCGGGAAAGCAAGGGCGATCATAAAAAATCAAATATTTGACCGAATTGCAGCCATTGCTTTTTCAGAGATGAAAATAAACTTTTCACAAAATACTTTCCTGACGAGCTTTTTTTTCAAAAACAGGCTGATTATGAGCCTGCTCTACATAATTTTTATTTGGAAGTCAGGAAATGAGCTTTCTAGAAGTCTTAATACAATCTTATCAATTGATAGAAAAAAGCTCCTCTAATTTCTTTTCAAGATTTTATTTTTGCAGATTTCTGATACAATCGTTAACGTTCTCACTGACAGCAACAACTTTGCTTATACTAGCGCCTTGAACAATATACTTTTAAAAGCTTTTTCTTCTAATATTCTTTATTTTGGAAATACCAATTTCAGGTAATGCTTAATACTTGTTGCTTTTTTTTGAAAAAATTTCATTTTATCAACTGCCCTTTTTTTTAAACAAGCATTTGGAAATTATCGACAATTTTTACTTCTTAAAACCCCTTTGCTAAATGCCAAGCAAGGTTGACCCATTCAATTTTTTTTTATAAAATATTGTATTACACATGTACAATAACGGCATTGAATTTGGTTTAGCCTATAGCAAAGTGAACGCTTCAGCCACTGTTTCATCTCTGCTGAGACAAATTAGTGTACAAACTGATTTGAAAGATTGGAGCAACAACAGCTGTAGCACCATTGTCATTCTGGTTACATTACACATTATACTTTGACCAAAAAGCATTAAACAGTCCGGATGCCCAACAGTGACTCTGGATTAAAAATATCGCTGCAAATCAATTTCTGTGAGCGCGTTCAAACCACGAACAGCGACTGCAACATTTGATGTAATTTATGAAGGCTCAAGTTTTGCTACGAAACAGTGAATAGAAATATGCAACAAAAACAGAAAAAGTTTTCGGTTTCAAAGATTACCACATATTTAACAAGCTTATTGTTAACAATTTTAGTATTCCATTGAGGTCAGCAGTTGCAGCAAGACTATATATCGAAATCAGAGTTCAGAGTCAATCCATTCCTGGTACTATTGATGAACAAGATAACTGGTGGAGAAATAATTACAATCCCAATGGTGATGTTGCCACATTTATCAGCATCGTGTCGAATTAGAAAAATATCAATAGTACGTAGCAGTAGCATACCTAAAGGGAGTCAAATAAATCTAATGCTAGTAGTTTGCAATTAACAAGAATTATATAAAACTAACAATAAAAAAACTTAATTCAAAACAAGTAAATAATACTTTTTATCTAGACCAGTGGTTCTCAAACTTTATACAGTCTGGCCGCACTTTCAATACCACAAATAACAGCGGGCTCACCATATAGTCCATCGCCTCTGGAATGTTGCACTGCGGCGCACTCGCGCAGGTGCGCCACTCTTAATTTACTGAACTTACAATCCAATCAATTTGGTGGCGTTCTCCAAAAAAAAAAAAAAGGCCATCGCGAGCTCTAGAATTCCCATCTCGTGATATGTCTGGCAAAAATTGCTTGCTCTTGGCTCACATTTCTTTAATCTGCTGGATCTCAGGAAGGATCCACACCGCATCCCATGTTCTGGTGAGAACGCCCGCGGCGCACCTAGCAACCCCTCACGGCGCACCATTTGAGAAACACTGATCTAGACATATGTTTATTATTCATCAGGTTTTTATGTTTTTAATATCAAGGATCCAATGCGTCAAAGCTGGATCTTTGGTCTCTGATTGATGGATCTGGAAGCATTGGAAGAACAGGCTTTGGAGAATGCTTGAAGTTTGTCGACAAAACTTCAGCACTCTTTCAAATAGGTCCGGATAATGTTCGGACAGGTTTGATGATTTACGAAAGCTCAACCACTGTTAGAAGTTATCTCAGTCAGCATCAAAGCAACAGCTTAATTTTTTCAGTAGTTTCTTCCACCTCTTATCCTGGAGGTTAGTGCAAGCTTGGTTTCCACTCATGTGCATTTAAGTTTGTGAAATAGTATAACGTTTTTAGATTACAACTCAAAGATAAATGTTTTAAGTGTCCTGTAAATCAAGCAATCTACTAAAACGTGGCAACATATTTGCACGTAAAACTAGCAACCTATATAAAAATGCGCTCATAAAACAAACAACTTTCTGAAAAGCAGACAAAAATTTGATCACTATATGTGCTTCTGTGTAATGTGGAGAAGCGTATTTAGCGACAGTTGACTAAAGGGTATTCAAAAACCTTTTGAGTTTAAGCGTAACACTTCAAGGAAAAGAGATAAGTTTTCATCTCTTTCCCTATAAAAATAGATAATCATTTTCTACAAAAACTTTACAGGCACTTTCAATATTCCTGCCGTATTCTTTGTTTTTTAGGCGGAACCCAGACAGGAGCAGCGATTGACAGAATTGCTCAGGAAGGGTTCAATGTCAGTAACGGAGCGAGGCCAGCAAATGAAGGGTTCCTCGGATTTTGGTTGTTCTTACAGACGGACAAAGTGGGGACAGTATCATTATCTCAGCATCTAACGTAAGAAAAAGACACTTATAATATAATTTGTTCTCTTATTAAACATGCTGTTAGTAAGTCAACAAAGTATATTTTTAGATTCAAAGTGACGGAGTCACCGTTTTCGGAGTTGGAGTTGGTACAGGATACGATAAAGCGGAGATCGATGAAATTGCTAGTGATCCTGACGCCTTTTACGCTTATGAAATCTCCCAATTTAGTGCACTTTTAACTGTACTCCGAGACCGCGTGTAGGAACAAGCTTGTATCGCTGCTGCTCAAGCACCAGTACGACAATTTTCGAGTTTTTTTACATTTATATTTACACTCTGTCATGCATGATGCTGAGTTAACTTTTTATTTAATATTAGCCGACATCGCCTGACAGTGCTACTCGTCAGTTACGTCAGGGTAAAAAATGTTGGTTTATTGGGCTACGCTGGCTCCACGTTGAGAACTTCATTTTTATTGCTTTATTTTTATTGCTATTTTTTTGATAACGACGAATGCTTGGAATGTTTTTTACACCTTGCTTTGAAATGAACTTATGCCTCTCGAAAAAAAATAGTCTAATTGCAGACAGAAATTTCATTTCCATCGCAAAATTTTTCTCAAAATGTCACAGTAGTTCTTTTATCCATAGAAGCAACGCTGTCTTCGCACTAACTATCAAGCAGCGAATCCTGGACTTTTCAAACGTGCTTATTTTCCGACTAATGGCTCAAAATTCCTTTATATCTTGACAAATTCAAAAATTTGGGGCAGCCTTAGCTCATATGCTCTCATCCCATAGATACTGTACGCCCTATGGAAAATGTCGTAAATACATAGCCTTTCAGTTTTGCTTAAGCTGGGACCACCAAAAAATAAAGTTTGTAGTCAGCTTGCCTGCTTTGCAATCAATACACCAGGATTTAATTTCCTTTTTAATATATTCCAAAGACTAAAAAAATGCACTTGTAAATTATGCATTTGGCGCTGAACAACGTAAGTGTTGAGCAAAACAAAATGTAAGGCTAAATTTACTAAGTCATGCTTTAAAAATGTTCTGGCGCTAAAAGACCAATGCCATAAAAACCTGCGGAAAACTTCTTCGCATTTAAAGTAAGCGCATTTTTTAAGAAATTGGAGTAAATTTTTTTGGCTTCCACTTAAAGGCCTAAAAGATACACTAGGATGTTAGCTTACATCGCCCCGTGCTTTCAGTTTTCATGCTTCAAATGTATTTGTCTGATAAATGTATTGCCCAGTGCTTTTTAACATGAGATGTGAAACTTTGATGGGAATGAGAATTCAGATTGCAAAATTAAAATTCATGCCGCAGTAAGACTTAAATTGCACTCGATAAAATTATTCTTGAAATCATCCGTTTTAATTTTAAAGCAAAGATCTTTACCCAGGGTTTCATGAAATCTTTTTAAAAACATCAACAGTTTTGAAAGCAAAACCTAAACGTCGAATGATATTAACCAAACCTATGGATAACCAGAAAATAATTTGAGGAATAGAGGGCAAATTTCACTTTCAAGTCATGAAACGGTTTTTGAACAAAACATCATTGTTCTAAAAACGTTTGCTGCTAAACAAGTTTCTTCAAAATTATTCACGTGTTCTCTACAAACCTTTTGGTTTTGATTTTGAAAATTTTTAGCAATTTTTGCAATATCACGACCCTATTTCTCTCGATGCTACGATTTTAAATTTGTTTCTCATTTTTTGAATGTTAATTATAACTGCCAAAAAAAAGACTGCCAACCAATTTCTAAATCTTTTATAATTTTTTTTCATCAAGATTTCACTACTGTAATAAATCTAATAAATTTATTTTTTCTTCTTTGGAGCATTGCGGGGCATCAAGTCAAGAAGTCTATGTATAGCCAAATTTCGCAATATCTGCTCACACTTATCAACTCTAGGACCACCAAGCTTTTTGCATAGGTATTACCGCCAGAACCGGTCATTTGACCGCTAGCACTGAAGTAAATAAAATAACAAAAACTTTGGATGTATTTTTATTTTACAGTTTAAATGCAGCTTATGAACCGATATTTAAGGCAAAACCAAACAGGAGAGTACATTAAACAAAATTAAGGAAAAGTAATACCTAAAATATTAAAGCAAACCATATCTATGGCATTCAATTCAAGCAAAGGTTATACCAAATGAAATGATTAACAACACGCAAGTGATATTACGCCACAGTATTTCAAAATAGCATGTTTATTGATCAGTTACAGCTCCATCGCACAGTTTATACAAAGTATTACCGTCTAACAGTACATTTTCCACGGGCCAATTTGCCACAAGCTTCATGTGATTCTGCAACCAATTGGCTACAATCTGGCATTGGTTTCGTTTGCCTTGAATGTTCCGACTGCTGCACGCAAACGTGGCGTTTTAGGTACAGAAACCATCTTACTTTCATGTAATCTTGTCGCAGTTCACTGGCCAATTGGACAATAGATTGTCTTCCAGAAATTTTCTCTGGTGTTTGCTCTCTCTAAAAAAACGTATGCATTTACACCGACCAAATCTAAAATACACTGTATTATAAGAAAGCAGCAACCACCCAACGGCAAATGCTTCCTTTTATAGAATACTGGCTTGCCGTCAGATCTGCAATATTCACACTACATTTTGTCTTGTTTCTTCATAGTAACATACTGCATCCGTTTTTTTTTTATTTGTTTTTGCATTTGATGCCATGTGAGCAGAACTGAGGATACATACGTTTGCTTTAGGCTTCCACTGATATATAGTCAAGGTGGCCAAGTCACCAGTTTTATGAGCTTACTTGAGTAATGTTGCTGTGTTACCTCAACAGGCGGTGGCAGTTCTCTTCTACCTTATTGACTGTGCCTACAAGGCTATTTTTCTTCTTTTTATGTTGCTTTGCCAAAGCAAATGAACTAAAATCTTATCGGTTGTCCGGTGGCATTTAAGATGCAACTTGATTCAATATCCACAACTAACCAAAATTTTATGGGTTTATTTTCCATATACGAGGTGTGTTTGAAAAATATCGGGACTGTATGCTTTGCACAAACAACACTTGCAACAGTGATAAAAGCTTTGTTTTTTTAAGATGGCGCAATGTCTTGTGGTTGCAAAAAGGTAGTTTCAGCATTCTGTGACAACCATATGCTTTTTTACAGGCTTTTCTTGAAAGGTGCTTTACTGTAGTTCGTTTTGGGATAATTTATTTAGTAAATATTTTTTTCTTTTTTTTTTCTTGTTTTGTTAACAAATAATGAGCATTGAACAAAGAATCAAATTGAAGCTTCTCGTTCGACTTGGAAAAACTCTAACTGAAACATTCAATTCGCTCCAAGAAGTTTACGGAGATGCTACGACGTCAAGAACTCGGATTTTTGAGGGGCACAAAAGGTTCAGAGAGGGAAGAGAGGATGTGGAAGAGAGGATGAGGAAGATCCCTCGTATTGTGTAAAATGACAGCAAGCTTTAATTGGGAATAATTGCTCGCTGGCTATGATGTCTCTCCGGGTTTGTAGCATGCACTAGTATTAGCAATACTACTACTCCAAACTTTGATACAAATACAAATTTGCTGGTTTGAAGACGAGTTGATCTTGCGGACCGCGCAATTCAAAACGCCAAAATCTTAGAATTTTGCGAGAGATTCCTGAGAATCGTTTTTGAAACAGAAAATTCCCCATTGGGCTTTTCAAAAAGTCTTTATATAAATGTTTTTTCCACCGTATGCCCCAGGAATGTATGAAAAGGCAATAAATGCTTGGATCTCATTCAGCAATATTTTCCTGCAGTCATATCGCAAAATTTTATGAGCTTCAGCTTTAGCAAAAGTCTGTAAGAAAGCACATTTTTGTCAATTAATAGACAAATTAAAAAGCTTTCAATGATGTATCTACCATCCATTTCGCACGTGCAGTAAGCCCTGACGTCTATGCGAGGATATTTTGAACAGCTTGCTTTTCTCGTGTACAAGAGTCCAAATCAACTGGGTTCTTCAATCTTTTCCAGTTCCATAAATGTTTCCATTACCTTTTTAAGTTGCTGCAATAGCAAGATAAGAAGTTGATGCAACTGTAAATCCAGTGGTCAAAATGTGTGCTAAATTGGCTTTGCTTCTGAGACTTATTTCCTACTAAACTGTAAAGTGCAAACGCTATCACGTGATGACAAAGAATTGCTGTTCAAAAACGCAACTGAATGATTATGTTTTCTCTAGTATGAGTTAGAACACGAAATTTATGCGAAAACAGCTTGCGGTCAGAATGACCACCTTGGGCCGTTTGAAGTGAGAATAGTCATAATTTTTTTCTAAACAAACATTGGAAAAAAAACTTAATCGTTATTTCCCAAACAAATATTTAGGAAAAAGCAGGAAGTTTTGCCTGTTTGCTTGAAAAAGAGAAAAACGTATTAAAATTTTGAAAAGAAAAACGATCAAAATGACCTTTCTGACGGTTCTAGCGTGAACTAAATTGGTAAGATGCTAAGCTATCAATCTCGAAAAGCCTATGAACTCAGCTTAATAGCCGTCAGCTACTTTGCATTTTTTTTAGTTTATTTATTGTGTATCTTAACAATCAAAATATTTTTTTCAGGGCGTGACAACTGTGTTTTACAACGTTATTAGTACTTCTTCGAACTCCAACAGAAAGAAGAGGCAAACACAGGCTAATGCCAACACCATCCTTTACATTGCTTGTAATAGTGTGGGAACATAGTCAATGAACATGCAGTTCACTGCTGTTACAAGCCCAACAAAGGTTATTGGTAGTGTGGGAACCGCGACATTAAACGTGCAGTTCACTGATGCTACAAGCACGACAACGGTTACGGTAAGCAAAGATTTTTTTGGTGAATTTATCTTGGTCTAATTTTTAAGAAAACTTCAAACTTATAGTAATACTACTTACAGAATTAAGTTGTACTAAATTATCATTCTGTTTGTTTAAAACAATTATTTAAGTAAACTGTAGCTGACATTTTGAAAGAAAGCGTGATTATGCTATTATTGCAAATGAATCTTTGATAATACTGAGCGATCTCGCATTGGTTTACATGGCAACCACAAATTCTTCCTTTGGAAAACATGACTGCCATTTTCATAAAAAATAATAGCATTCTTTATTAAAAGTATTTACACAAAAAAGCTGTTACTTTTGCATTTTAGTAAACTCAAAAGTAAATAACACAACGTGACTACAATATAAGATTACTGCCATCTAGTGGAAAAATACAACAAACTTATACAATTAATAAACTCCTTAGCATCGAAAATGGGAAACTAGTCACAAATTTTACTTGAATTGCACAAGAACAGTATCAGATATTTTGTTTTTCGTTTTAACAGTATTTGGAAAATCAAGCACTTAACTGTTTATATCTACAGATTCCATTGTCCTGCTCAAAACGTTTTAAGTAGTGCAGTGATGAGGCTCTTTTTTCTATAGCGCAGGTAGGTTTATAATCTGGTATAGTAATCTATGAGCGTCAAAAAACTTTTCAGCAATGCCATAGCGACATCAGAAATATCATCCGGTGCGCAATCTTTATAAAGGATTTTTAAAAATTACTTCTGGATTCGTAATGGATGTAAAAAACGTTTATCTTGTGCTATATCAGGCCATTTTAAATTCCAAAAAAGTCTTAAGTCTCATTATCCTAGAATTCACTCACCAACTAAAGATGGATAAAAATCACAAAATCAATTGAGAATATACGCACTATGCTACACTCACTTTTCATTTTAAACTGAAATTAGAGCATGGAAGCAGGCCAACCAAAAAAATTGATAAATAGGGCCCGCTAAAGTCAATAAAGTCAAAATTTTTTCAGGACCTTGTTACATGATCAAACGTGTACTAACGTTCGTTTCAGGTGTTCAGGAGTCTGTTTTGGTAGATTTTATAACTCAAAATAAAGTCAAAATTTTGCATAAAGTCAAAACTTCTTAAAATTGTCTTCATCAAAAATTTTCTTACACAAACGAACAAATTTATATCTTTTTTATATTTTTTTCAATTTTTAGCTGCTATTAAAATTTTATGCGCAGTTTTATTTGATTTTAAACTTCTCAAATAGTTGCAATGGTAAAAATGCGTGCGGTAATTGAGAAGGAAATAGCACTTATTATGCATCAAATTGTCATTGTTGATGCATAAACACATAATTGTTAGACAATTTAATCTATTCCTATAAAATCTTTGCGCTCTTTACATGTGGTCTTTTTAAGTCGTAGCTTGCAAAGCAAAAAATGCCTAAACAAGCCAAATCTTCTACAGCGAAAGTTAGGCAAATTTGCCAGGAATATCCGGATGAGTTTTCGGCAACTCCTGCCCGCCTGCGACTTGCGATGCCACCTTTACGACGTGTTAGTCAAATGCGACAAAACGTTTTTTGTGGAAAGCCACCGAAAAAGTAAGCAACACCAAAGAAAATTGGACACGAAGAGCAAATCCCAAAGTAAGCAAACCTTTTTACAACTCGATCAAGTAAACTTCAAGGAACAGGTTGTCTCTTCATTCTTAGCTGCAGATATCCCACTTCATAAACTGAACCATCTTTCTTTAAAGTCTCTGTTTGCTACAATGGGAAAAGTATTGCCTTCGGAGACTGCAGCCTGGGCATGTGTTGGTAAATTAGCATCCCAAAAAGAAGAACAAATTCAAGAATTACTTCGTGACAAAAATTTTTTTTAATCGTGGATGAAGCAGAGATTGCTAAACACAAGTATATTAGTGTGCTTGTGGGCAGCTTAGATGCCCCAAATCAAACATTCATCGTTGATTGCCATCCACTTGACAGCAGTAGCAATGTTAATAGCAGTATTATTCTGCACACTGTGGATGACATATTGCGACAACTTGAAATAAAACGCAAGAATTTTTCATTGCTCTTGACTGATGCTGCTCGGTACATGTCTTTGGCTGGAAAGACAATAAACCTTTATTATACCCTTCTTTGATGCATGTCACCTGCGTTGCGCACTTACTACATAACTGCGCTATGCGCGTGCGAGCTCATTTTAAAAATATTGATGAAATAATAGCAACGATCAAGGCAGCAACAATCAAAAATAAAGATCGCAAGAAAGATTTTCATGATGCTGGTCTACCATCTCCACCTGAGCCTGTAATTACAAGATGGGCAACTTGGCTTAGAGCTGCCTTATATTACAGTGAAAACCTTCCAGCTGTTCGTACCATTGTCAACAATTGGACAGGTGCAGGCCTCTTAATCAGCAGAGCAAAAGACGCTATCAATGTGGAAGATTTGGTGCCGGACTTGGTTAAAATAAATCAAAACCGGACTCTAGCAGCCAACGTAGAGTTCTTAGAAAGAAGTGCCTCCACAATAACCGAAGCATACGGACTGCAGAAGAATATGCAATTCGATGATGATCCGTGCGAAATTAAAAATTACATTAAAAAACGACTATCCAACTTTGATTTAGAAACAATAATAAAATGTACCAACTTGACAATTGACCCATCAAGCTACGCACTATTGCGAAAAGCCCAGCCAACTTCTGCTGCTGTTGAGAGGTCGTTTTCTATGCTCAGTAAATTACTTAGGAAAGACAGAAATTTTGATCTTAAGAACGTAAAAAAATATATGATGCTGTATTACAATAAAAAGTCCTGGTAATTATATTGTGTGGCTTTCGTTAAAAACATCATAGACAGACTGTTAATGTACAGTACATTTGCGATAACAACGCATTTTTTGTATTACACACTAATTGATACCGTTACACACAATGGCTCGTTGTCCTAGGTTTTGACGTCATGCGTCGCTTTGTTGCATTAGCTTCAAGACTGAGTGATTGAGAAAATGTTTAAAGTAGGCTACCTTCTTCTTTAAAAACTTATGTAAATTGCGGATTATAAAACATTTTTAATCAAAAAAGTAAAACAAGACATAAATAATAGGCGAAAGCGGTTAGGTCAAAATAAAGTCAAAATTTTGCTAAAATAAAGTCAAAAATATATTTTTTAGATAAAAAAAAAATGGCCCTATTGATGAACAATTATTCTTGCTGGATATTGTTTTGTGACTGTTCATACATGCTTATAAGTTCATGCTCTGTTTTCAATCTTAAGTCAGATTGGACCTCTGTGACGGGTGGACTGCTCGGTCCAATCACCCTTTGGTTGAGTAAGGTCAAAAGGATCCTAATAAAGTGTTTTTTGCAAAGGCATATCAAATGAACTTGTCGTCCCTTTCTACTCACTATCCGTTACCTGCTAAACTTCAAGAAGCGAAACAGTAAATACCGTTTATCAAGATGTCTTTTGGTATTGCTGAATCAAGGTTTAATCTAGAGTCCACTGCATTCTGGGTAGATACTTAAACCACTAAAATGTTGAAGCAGTTCTATAGTTGTTAAAATAACGAAATCAATACAACACGTATGGTAATGCAAAAGGTTAGCGATGCACTTGGCAAACTGCAAAACGTGACACTGTTTCGATCTATCAGGCATCGCTTTATCTAAACAGTTTAAGGATAACCAGTTTTTGCCGGCATCCTAAATACTGAGAAAAGTCTAGCGGTAGTTAAAATATTATAACTTAACAAAATTCAATGTGCCCAGGTAGGCTAATTTATTGCTGTGTGATCCACTATTCTATCAGTATCATGCTAACAGCGCAGCTTCAGGTACCGTTACTACTTCTGCAAACCACACTAATTTATTTAAGAATGAATGACGAATTTATCTAAAAAAAGATAAAACAAAAGGCATCTGTTCTATGAAATAGGGTTCTGTCTATATACGTACGTACGGACGTAAGTACGTACGCTTTAACTCCTCCGAAACTAGAGGGGATACAAATACAAAACTTGGAACGATTGTTCCCCGCTCCGAGGCCGGTGTCATATAGGCCAGTGGTTTCCAACGTGTGGGTCGCGATGCAAAGTTGGGTGGCCGAAAATCTTGTTTTAGTCGCTTGATTGTGTATGAACAGCAATGCTTTTTGATTGTTTATTAATTATAATGTCTAGCTGCTGTTCATAGGTGTACCCAGGAATGAAATGGAGCTACAAAGGACCGTGGTTTGCCCCAATTTCTTGAATCTAATTTCTGTATGATGAGCAAACAAAAAAATTTTTGATAAAGCCATTGTGATTTTTCGATTTCTCATTAGCTTTAGATGTCATTAACTTTTTCTCAAGTTCTGATCATCACGAAATGAAAATAGAATTTCAAATTTATCTGTATATGATATAACTTCAGGAAAGCGATAAATTGATTTTTTGTACGCCACCAAGAGTCGGCAAGCCATGGTAAGCGAGCTGATTATTTGTTGCACGCTAAACAATAATCAATTGTATTGCATGTATTTTTTATTGTCCACCGCCGTTACAATTTGTCAAGCTGTGTGCAAACGAGAATAATGAGGTCGTTACCTTTTGAATCTGTATTAGATTTTCCTTTTACCCACGCCTTTTGTTCTTTATATTTGGGGGTAAATGCCTACCTTGCTTCTCTCCATAACTATATATGTGCAATCATTGTCGTACTCACGGCGAGGAAAGACTTGCCTCTCCCCGATTTTCCTGATAAGGCATCAACTTTTCAAATTCGTGTTTTCTAATATTCGGCTTTGCCGGTGTCGCCCGGCAGGGCCCCCCTCAGCAACGTTGAGCTTAACAATATCTGCAGTTCAATCGAGCTTCATCCTACAGGTAGTTGTAAAAACAGTGATAAAAGTTTATGTTTTTTACATTGCCAAACCTCGTTCCGAAAAAAAACTATCGTTTTCTGAAACGCCATTGATAAAAATAAAGCTTTTTTGGGGGTTGTACATAGCTACTACATGTTTTTAAGTTTCCCGAGCCCTGGCAACCTCCTATTTGCATTGTTTCTACCATAGGCCTCTTTAAACTTGACAAATTTTTTCCGTTAAATTGAGCAAGTGCTTAAATTGAAAGCATATCAAAGTTGTGCAAGAGCGTTAAAGTAGTTGATATGTATTTTTCTGATTATGCTATTAAATATTAGACCCACTATCTACGATATTTTCGTAACTGT
This sequence comes from Trididemnum clinides, assembly GCA_963675345.1. Lineage (NCBI taxonomy): Eukaryota > Metazoa > Chordata > Ascidiacea > Aplousobranchia > Didemnidae > Trididemnum > Trididemnum clinides. Next base: position 17,612,062 of record OY776302.1, read on the forward strand.
AGAGATATTTGTATGAGTTAAACGCCTCTCTGGCTGGACGCATGTGGCTTGGTCTTTGCATAACTGCAGTGAGATAAAGATCAAACTAACCCGAAATCAAACACTCGCAGTTAAGCTTTTACAGTTATTACAATATCAGCGCCCCCATCAGTAATGTCGAGTTTGAGAACATCGGTTCAGCTGGCTTCACCGGACTGCTATTTGTGAGAACAGTAATAAAAGTTAAAGTGTTGTTGACGCAGCTAACTGTCGTTCCAAAATCAAAAGTACCGTTGTTTTAAAGAAAATCGATTAAGCCTTAAATAGCATTACAAGGGATTGCACAGAGCTGCCGTTATTTTCCAAAAGCTTCTGGAGACGCTGGCTATATTTTTGATAAAATCTTCATACTTCTGTGATCTCTGGTAGCGAATTAATCAATCCAGATAGCATTATGACATCATACAACAAGTAAAAACTGCAGAAAGAAAGCAAGAAGCACGTTTGGAAGGCTTAAAATGCTTAAAAAAATGTGCTTTGGCGTTGCCAATTGAACTTTAATTGTTTTAGAGTTTCTTTTATCAAAAGCACCTTGATAAGATTTTCCAAAAAAGCATTTAATTGCGTTTCAACGATGAGCACTGCTTGAGTAAATTAGGAAAACAAATTTTGTAAATATTTGGTAATTATGACGTCAGGTGACATTCTAAAGCAGTAATATTTATAGGAGTTGATAGTTCGGGCACTGGTTTTATTTAAGCGAAAAACCATTTTTCTCGCTCCAAAATGCGATTTAAAAAAATTATCTTTAATTATGACGTTATCGAGATGTCATGAACCTCTTATGACACTTACCCCAAATAGATGATCAATTGCGCAAAGTTTAATGTTTGTAAATCGAGAAATTATGAAGGAGTTAAGACGGAAACACAGATAGAATGCACTTTGTAAATTTACGTTGCTTAACTAGCGTGAACAGCTCTTGCACTTTTGACTCAAAATGAATAAAATACTGCTTTTTTTCTGCAGTTTTCTACTTTTAGTGCACTTTTTCAATAAAAAGGCAAAAAATTTTTGCTTCTTAGGCGTCTGGTTACAACTGAGCAAAAATTTGGAACCTTGCCTTCCCTAGCCTGGCGTACGTAACTGCTCCGACCTACGTTCTTCGCCATATGTGATCATTTGAGATATTGCTCAAATCATAAGGTACAAAACAAAAATATTTTGGCTCACAAAGTCATTGCAAACCCGTTTACTGGCGCACAGCGTTTCACAGTTCGCTCACCCCTGATAGACAATGTAATAGTTAAATCACCACTCCAATTACAGAATTATTGTTTCAGTGCTTGGCAATAACTCAATAAGTAGTTGTAAGGTGATAAAAAGCATTGAAGACAAGTTAAATAGAGTAAGGACTTTGGCGAGTGCATGCTTGTCTGTGTGAGATCAAATAATGCTGTATAAGTTGTAGGCGAAGTCATTTTGCACAACTTAAAACTACATATATAAATTTTTTTTTAAATAACAAACGTGGTCTTTTTAAAAATAATTAAAAAAAAAATTTTTTTAAAAAACATCGTGATCAAAATCACAAACATCGATCTTCCTCAAAGTTTCAAAAAATGAGCCTTTACCAATTTTTTTCTGGCAACGTCTTTGTTGTTGAGTCATTATTATTGTTTGCCATATTGATCCTCCATTCACGAAAAGACGAATTGTATCGCTATATTTTGGACGGGACGTCCGCACTCGCTTGGGAGTTGCCGTTTCCATGGTGTCTGGGTCACCAGTCTTCCACATAAAGGCGGGGCGTCCCGTTAAGTGCCTTGCTCAAGAACACAACAAGCGAACTTGCCGGCTTTTGCTATTGTATTGGAGGGAACTCCTTGCTCCGAAGCGGCTTTGATCACAACTACGTTTTATTCATAATCGCAAGGTTTTTCGTGGCCGAGGATAAAAAAAAAACAATAATACAATTCTATCAGGTTTTCCTGATTTGTTTTTATTGCAGAATACAATTAGGCTACTATATTTATTTGAATAAAATTAGATAATGTAAATCGCAATCAAAGCCATTTCATGCAACTTAAAAGGCAAAATTTTTCTGAATATAAGCAAAGAAACGTGAATTTGAATATCATGATTTCGGTCAAACATTAATTAGCGTACAAAAAATTTCTAAAAAAAATACCTTTCACCAAATTTTGTTGTGGTTACACCTTGGTCGTTGTGTGATTATGATGAAAGTGTATGTGGGTAATATCATACAAGAAATATTTAACAACGCCCATATTAGTTGTGAAAAGTTTGGACACCTTCCCATCTGGTATTTTTAATCATATCTTTGGGTCGCTAAGTCTTTCAAAATTTAAGTTCTGGAAAGTTTGAGTTTCTTTGAAAAAGGTTGGAAACCACTGATATAGTGTATGGTGAAGTCACAATGGCTTCATAATCTAAGATAACATTTTTTATTTGGCGTATTTTGACTTTCGAAAGCGATTTTTTGATAAAACGTAAGCTGGCGTTCAATTTACCAACTAGCAGAAATTTCAACCCTTTCGAGTGTAAGAAAACTTTGCAATCAAAGCTGGATTTGCTCCCTTTTATTTAAATAAAAATTATCCACCGTAAAAATGCAATTAAAAGCTTTCTCGGGAGATATGGCCAAGTGCTTTTGATAAAAAATTCTACTTGAATTTAAGCTGAATTGACGATAAAAAAAGCAAAAACTTTTTAGCTTGATAAGGATGCTTCTCTTTATTTTTTTTGGGGGGGGAGGACGCTTCAATCTCGCTTGCGATTACATGATGGTGGCTAAAACTATTATAGTGAAAAAAAGCAGCAGCCTGCAGCTGGCTAAAAATGCTTTTTAAACCAGTGGCGGCCACACTTAATGTATGAAAGAGCCAAAAACGATAAAGCTCACAAGTGAAAGAGACCCAACGCAAATATTCGTTTTCTCCCGTCGATATATTGCCATGCACATAATTGTTGCAGACCTCTTGCTTTAGGAGATCACAGCTATCAAGTCCAAATTGACGTGTTTTTCATCCAAATAAAGGACCAAAATCTTTTTTTGTGGATTATTATTTTCAAAACTCGACATCGTGCATTTGAAGCCTTCCAACAACCACAAAATTAAGCGTAACAGATTGCAGTTTGCACACCCATAGGCTACATTAATGAACATTAAAACATCAGTCAAAAGAGACGCATTCTAAGCACAAAAGGGCCGTATGCGACTTGGAAATCGCGGTTTGCCCATTCCTGTTACATGCATTGTCGTTTCTAAAGCCAATTACTGATGTGTAGTTTGTCAATGAAGAAAATTGCGTTACAGCATTAACATACCGGTAGACCAAGAAACCTGGTTTTTTAGTGGAGCAACAGCAAATTGGAATACATTTGTGCGATTGTGTGGCAAGCCTGGTTAATCTAAACCTCTAACATATATTAATCAAGTGAAAGAAAGTTGAAGAAATTGGAGATCTTTTAAACTAAATCTTGCAGCAATTACGTAAATTTTCCGCGTCTTCAGCGTCGATGGATTATACATGTACTCTTAAACTATATTCTTGTCTATTGTAATAACTTAAATGTAAGTGCTTGACTTTGGGTTAGTTAGCTCTAACCATAGCTGCTCTTAAGCCAGTACCAACTGACATGCTCGAATCCAGAAATTTTTGCTCATGCTAATAGGCCAGCAATAACGAAAAAGCCGTAAGAAGTAGGCCTAATATTTAATGGCTTTTTCCTAAAAATACACAACAATCAGTTTGACACCATCCCACAACTTTGAATTGATGCTTCCGTGCAGTTGGTTAAATGAAAAAACAAAAGTGTGTGAAACTATTGTCTGTTTCAATTGTGAGCAAGTCCGGTTCCAAAGTACGCCTATACCGGAAGCAGGGCAAATTTTTTTTTTTTGTATTTGTTCATATTTATCCTCCATTCACGAGAAAGCGAATTGTATCGCTATACTTTGGACGGGACGTCCGCACTCGCTTGGGAGTTGCCATTTTTTTGAGGTGTCTGGACCACCTGTCTTCCACATAAAGGCGAGGCGTCCCGTTAAGTGCCTTGCCCAAGGACACAACAAGCGAACTTGCCGGCTTGTTCTCTACAACCTCCCATAAATGCCGAGCGCCAAGCAGGGAAGCTGTGGATACCATTTTTTAAAGTCTTTTGGTATGACTCAACAAGGGGAATGAACCCCTAGTCTACCGACTGCGAAGCGGACGCTCTTACCACTACACCACCGCGCCGGCGGTGTAGTGGTAAGAGTTTTCAGGGTCTCCAGAAATCTTGGGAAAATATAGAAGCTAATCGTAACCCCATAATGTTTTTTAATCGATTCTTTTCAAACCGGTACTTTTGATTTTGGAACAAAAACTGGCTTTGTCATAAAAAAGTTTCCATTTAGGTGAAGCCGGCGAACCAATACTCTTAACCCAGACATTATTGATGGGGGTCCTGCGGGGGACGCCGGCGAGCTAGCTAGTAGTAGATTAAAATAATTTAAAGTAAAGGAACTGCGTAATTGATTATAAAGGAGAGAAAATAGCACAATTGAAAATCGAGCTCATACCAAGTGTTAATTAATTTTCCCCTAGTCTTTCTCCAGCAATACTAGGAAAATCCTATCAACAACGGCAAACTTTATGTCTTGCACTTATAGGCCTCGACGGCGATAAAAATCAACTCCAATCAACAGAGAAATAAATTTAATAACGGAAAACTGAAATTCTACTTAATTCCTAATTTACGAAACCAAATGATTGAATAATGAACTTGATTTGACACGATTGAGATTCGTTGTGGTATGCTTTTTTTTAAACCCAGTTTCTAAAAATAAAGAGACTTAAACCACACAACTACACACAGTTACGATAAACAACTATCACTTGCAGGAACTATTTTCCAGACAAGAGCTGGACACGTCACTAATTAAACTTTCGGGTGAGACACCACTTAACAACTGTTTACACTTATCAAATTGTGACCATGCCCCTCTCTGTGACCATGCCCCTCTCTGTGACCATGCCCCTCTCTTGTGACCATGCCCCTCTCTACAATCTTTTTAATTTAATCTTAAAAAATTTGGGTATGTTTAACGTCAATTCGTTTTGTCACCTGCATTCCTTTTTCGCTCGTTGTTTTTATTCTATCGTTGAGTTTTTTGTGTTGAGAAAACAGAAGCGAAATAAATTGCCAACTACAACTAACTACTACTACTAAATATTTACTTTTCTACAAAACCAATATTACGAGATTAACAAATTGGCTAATTTCTTTTGTAATACTAAGCATTTCCTTTCAATGTAAACTCAATGATAACAATTCGATTTTTAAGTAAATAAACTCTAGCGTCGTTTCCTACTACTTTGCATGCAGGCGCGTTTGCATTTGACATGAACAACCAAAAAGCGAGGATTGTACAGAGAGAGCGCGTTGATTATGCGTCAGCAAAATGAAATGTTGAACATGACAAAGTTCCATAAAACACAACAGAAGGTTTACAACAAATTATTTAACACCAAATACCTGCTTACAATTTCCGATTTTAATGAAGTGTTTTGTCAGGCTGGGTGGCGCAGAGCTAATCACCAAGTTATTTGTGTGATGTCAAACCACTTGATTGCCCTCAGCAATTGTGAGCAAGTAGGTTGCTGAAATTTAGTTGAATGCAATGACGTTGTTCAGATTGCGTTAGATATGTATTTGAGTTGTTACCTTTCATTTTGTGGTTTGCAATCAATGATAAAATATTCCTTTTGAAAGAGCTTCCTCCAAGTCTCAAGGTGAATGATGAGTCATTCTAGCTCGTTTAATCAAGCTTCAAACAAAATCAAAAGCAGCAGGCTCCACTCACTGGTTGCTGTTGTTCAGTTGGGCCAGACGAATGCATTCACGATTAGCTACATATTCAGTTATTGTAGCGCATATTAGCAGTACAACTTAAAGAATTGCCAATGCAAATAGGTATTCGTGTTGCTTTACTACCTTTCTGTCAGCTGCCAATAGCAAAGGCTGCGAGTAGAGCAAGCAAAATATATAATACCGAAGGTCGGTGCTTGTTAGACGGTCTTATAGTACATCTCAGGATGAGCTTCAAATTCGCATTCGTGTACCAACGTGATGGGGTGTACAGGGATGAGCAGGTTTTTAAAGAGAAGACTTATTTTAGAGATCAGTACGGAGCAGCCACTGCATAAACGCGGTTCAAACTTTATTTACGTACTTTAATTAATCTGAACATGGTTTAAATGCACATATTTTTCAAAAAGTGAAATGGGGTGTACCATAACAAAAAAAGATTAATAAGCCCTACAATTCATGAACTATTTTCCTCGTTGACGTCAAGCAAGTCTATTTTAGTAAAATTGCTTTATAGTTATTGACTTAGTAGCATTCCTCTTACTGTTTATTTATAAGCCTGTTGGTATATTTATTACCACTAGAAAAGCACAACAACGTTTATACACAGCATAAGAATATAATTCATAAAAACAAAACTTCTAGAAACTATGACACTTAAAGTTTTGAAATTTTTTTCCTGTGGTTTGGCGCCGGTTCTGTTGTTGTTTTTTCAACTGACTTACTTTGTTGAAGCTCGATTTTAAACTTGGCTCTTTTCTGCTGTTTGAGAATTGTTTGCCCTTTAATTTGATTTTACACTACCATTACTTCTTCAAGATGATCATCTGCTTTCGCCCAGCCGGGAATTTTGTTTTCTGAATGATTTTCTTGAGTAGGAGATGAAATTACGTTCCAGTTTTTATCTTGCGTCGGAGCAGGAGTTCCAACGTAAACGGAACGAGAAGAAGTTGAGCTTCTTCGCGAGGGCTGGAGCAAATCAAGACGGAGCTTGGATTTATCCGATGTTCGAGTTGAGATCAGTCGTGTAAAAGGAGGATCTTTTGATCGCCACGGAAAACTAGTTATTTCTGAAGCACTTCTGATCCGATGAACAAAGGCAATGTTTTCACTTGGAATCCACATTGTGCGAATTCGATTTGAGATCGCAAGAGGAACATCGTTATTCTCTTGATCCAGGGATAATATAGATAACTGGATAGAAAGCATTTGATGTGGGTAGTTAAGTTGGAGCAGAAAATCAGTTGCAAAGGCAGCGTTAGACTTCCATATAATATTAGAAGGAATTTGAACCTACAAAAAGTAAAATGTAAAATAATTAGGAGCACAATAATGGCAAATACATAAGTATTGCTTCTCTTGTATCCGAAACAGTTTAGTTGTTGATTGTTTTTTATCTATCTACCACGGTAAAACCTTTTGTCAGCTATGCTAGTACAGTAGTTCTTCACCGCCATTTGTTGCAATGATTTATAAACTGACCCACGATGAAATACTTTTTACATTTGCACAATGTCATCGGAAGGCCTGTGCTCTAACAAATGAATCATTTGTGTGCAATTGACAAAAGAACTTTCTCAGTCAAGGAAAGCAATTTTATTATTTTGTCGTTTTTACAGTTAATCATGTTATTTTTTTGCCATTGGTCCGTCAAAAATGACTTTGAATTTTAGCTGTTCATGAGAATTAAACGTTTGAGAAGCACTGTATCAAAATACAATTGCAATAATACCCGCTTGGGAGATGCCACTACTGCTGACACAGAGCGTCTTTACTTCTAGTAGTAAGACCGAAAAGGGGTATCTTTTGTATATTGCCTTTCCCAAATACCCGATAACATAACCATCGTGAGATTTGAACACTCCACCATTGTTGTCACGAAGATTGCTTGAATATTCTTGAGCTCTTGCATTGCCTACAAAATTCCAATACGTGTCTTGCTTTTTATTCTTCATGCCATTTTCAACGACATTTTTGCCATTCTCATTCCCAAATATTCCATCTTGCCTATTTAAAATTTTTGGGGGCTGAGAAAATCTTGGGGGTTTCAGCACCCAACTTTTATGGTTATGGTATTGAAACAAGCATACAAAAAATAAAAACTTACTTTGCTAAAATCAATAGATATTGTTTTAATCCTGTATCACACTTTAAAAGTCTATTCTTCTTTTATGCATGCCACATCACGTATACCTGTAAACAATACCTTCTTTCCAGGGATGATTGTGCACAATTTTTCGTTATCGGAATCTATTTTCACAATTAATGGTTTGCTATGTCCAACTTGTAAGTTAAGTTCTGACTGCAGAAGCTCTTGAGCAGGCGAAGAACGTTGTTGTTTGTCTACTGCGTTTATAACATGAGGCAGATCATCACAAATGCAAACCTAGAATTGTCATAGATTGGGTCAATCAATTATACAAAGTTTTAATAAGGTTTGTTTAGTTATAATATATCTTCCGATCACAAGAAAACTTCCACCTTTGATTTATGGAACAATTTTCATTTTGACCCAATGGTATTACTGTAATATGACACGGAAAAGACAAGTGGAAGCACAGATGAAATAGACAAAATTGAAGAAGAAAGATGCGGTAGAGAGAGCAAAGTGGGTCAATGCTGTTCACGAAATTTCGACCAAGATGTAGTAAACCGGCCATCTCTGTTCACGGTGACAAAGGAGATTTGAAAATTGCACACACACACTCTCTATTTTTTCTCTCACTCACTCTCTTTCTCTCTCTCTCCCTCTCTCTCACCTGGGACCGCGTTGAAAATCCAACAAGTATTTCAAATAGTAGGGTTAAACGTCACTGTTTAGAGCAACTTCGTAGTTACCAATACCACTGGCACGTTACCTTTTTATCAATAGCATTGGAAGCAAATTGAGCTTCAACTCGTGATTTCAAAGTATAAAGGTGTCTAAAGTCATCAATAAAACGTATTATGATTTTTTGTGTCAAACTAGCTGACTCGTCCGTTGGGGCCCCATTAGTAATGTCGAGGTTAAGAAAATCGATTTATCGGGCTGCACCGGCTTCACTCAATGGATAATGTTTTTTGACGCGGCAATTGTCCTTACATGATCAAAAGTACCGTTTTTTGAAAAGTAATTGTTTAAACAAAACAGTATGGCAAGGGGATTGCGCAGAGTTGCTATATTTTTCCAAAGTTTTTGGAGTTCCTCGAAATGTCTTGTTTAAACTGTTTGAAGCTTAGGCGTACTTTGAACCTGGACTTGCTCACAGCTGAAACGGTAACGTTTTGATAAACGTAACTTATATGCGTTCATTTAATGAAGTGAATGAAATGCATAAATTCAAAGTTGTGGAAAGATGCCAAAGTATTTTATATATATTTTAAGACATCAGCAATTAAAAATTAGGCCCACTACTTGCGACGTTTTGGTAACGGTAGATCTATTTTCATAACTATTTTCATAGCATTTAGATCTATTTTCATAGCTTGTGTTTGCACGTATGTTGGTTAGTCTTAACCTACGCGCAGCTAGACAAAAAGTAATCTAACCGGAAGTTCAGCATTTACTGCTGAGTCATTGTAATAACAGGGCCCCCATCAGTAATGTCGAGGTTAAAAATATGGGTGACATCGGGAGTGGTGGTTTCACTCAATGGGCAGTTATGAGAGCAGTAAAAACAACTAAATGTTCTTCACATAATAAATTGTCCTTATAAATTCTAAAGTTCCATTTTTTAGTTTTTTTTTATTGGGAAATGAGTAGAAAAGCATTATGAGCAATTATACATAGCCGTATTCTAGCTAACCCGAAGTCAAGCACCTAGAGTTTAGTTATTACACTAATTATGGTCGTGGTTCAACTCTTTCGCTACCAAGATCATCATATGATGATCTCGTGTTTTCAGGGTTTTCCTCAAATTTTTTTTCGTCGAGTTACAAAATAGCTTACTAAAAAATGGCTTTGTGACTTTACTTCTGATCCGATTTTCATAAAACTTACAAAAGATCACGCTTAATTCCTCACGCATCGGAAGATGTATAATTTGTGCCCTAATTCTTAGATTTTCTTACCCAAAAAGGGTTAAAAAGACCAAAACCCCAGTGGCAGACGACAAAAATTGCCAAATTTTTAGCAAGAACCAACTACCTTGAAATCAAATTGAGATTACATGTTTTCCGGAAAAGCAAACTCTTCATCATTAACACAGTCTGAAAATCACTATTTTTTGGCATCTTTTGACAAAACTTCAAACAATAATAAAAAAATTTGCCAATTAAAATTTTCAAATTTTTAGGGGCCTCAAACCCCCCAAAAAATTTTGTATAATAGATAAAAAGAGTAGATTTGGTTTTTAAAAAATATGATATCTCGCTAAATATTAGTCTTGTTTGAAAGCTTAGGAAATTTGCTTTCTAGCAATATATGACTTTAAATAGTTTAGGCAAAGCGGTATATGATATTTACTGATCAAAAATGAGTACTGTACATCTTATCAGTTCAAAACCCCCAAATTTTTCAACCTACCTTCACTAAATTAGAATTTCTAGAAAAGCTCACCCTTTAAAAAGATAAAATAAATTGCAAATATTTTACCACTAAATTCGTCGTTTTGTATCAAGCTTCCAAGGAGATAGAAGCTAAAATATAGCTTTGAAAGCTGGTAGAAGCTTGGCTTCTCTAAATTAAAATTTTCTGTATTCCCCTTGTTTCTCAACAAATGGGAGGAATGCAAAAAAGTCGGATCAAGTGCATAAATTTTCCCATGAGGGGAAATTTATGCACTTGGGCAGTGGCTATTTTACACTCCCTTCCAGTGTACACTGCCCCGTACATTTACATACCAGGCCTGCCCCTTCAGTGTACACTGCCTTTCTTTTAATGCCCTGCCAGCTGAGATTCGAACCCGCAACCATGGTATCTCAACTGTTCTAATGTTCTTTAGAATAAACTTGATAACTAACTGGGGAAAATTTTGCACTTGTTGTTGTCTTGGGGAAAATTTTGCACTTGTTCCAAAAAGTCTTCTGTTTCATTGTTAGTGACAACATATTCTATTAGATTGTTTCAAAAATAATGACCGCTTGAAATACTCGAGTTTTAAAAAGTCATTTTAACACAGAAATTGTACTTTATTTTAGATGAGTATAAGCGTATATTGTAATTAATGTGTTCTCAATAATATTTTGTAACTTATTTTCAGATAAAAAGTATTTTTAGAGAATAAAAGACCTCATTGATGAATATACCAAAATGTGAAATTCGAGGAATAAATATCAATATTAATATATTAAAAAAATATCAATAAATGTCAATATAAATATCGACGAGGAATAAATAATCTCGTAGATCGATGGCAGAGATGCATAGCTGCTCAAGGCTCGTATTTTGATTATTTGTGCATTTCTATCGTTACTTTTTCATGAATAAATCTTTGTTTATAAATTCGGTAATTATTTTTGTAACAACCTAATATTTAAACTCGATATTTTCTGAATCTTGAAGAAATTCCCTTTTTAAAAATACATGATGTTGCATGGTGTAGGCTAACCTCTAGCAGATAATAACTGATCGTATTTTAGGTACTAAATTTAACTAACAAAATTTAGTACCGGTCAACAAAAAAGTCATAGGCCTCAGAAAGTTGCAAATGTAGAAAACCTAGGCTTGTATGTAAGTTTTGACTGATATTTCTTGAAAGCTTATTTCCTTGGCATCATCTAGCGACCATTTGTAAAAAAGCTGGTAGAAAATAAAATCTGTAGAGATCTTTGAGGTAAGGGTACTTTAACTTCAAAGACAACTCAGCACTTATTGGGGAGGAATAATTTACATAAAATTTGCAAATTCAAAAAAAATTTTTGTTATATTTGAAATCATCAAGAAATGGAGATTTCAACAATATATAACCATTGATGTAGAAGTGAACAGATGAGTAATGATTTACAAACAAATTTGGAGTAGCCTATATAATTATGACAAGTTATGATAGTTTTTCACATTGCCACTTTTTTGACATTTTTTTCGCTATTCACGTGGGAGCGAAAGAGTGAGTACAATTGTTTCACCAAGTTTTTTTCAGAAGATATGAAAATTATGTAATTTCTTCGAGATTTTAGATGAAAAATGGCCAATTTGTTCAACTTTGCTACACTTAGCTAGCAAGCTTATGTGTTTGATGTCAAAATTAGTTGTGGTTGCAACGTGAATGTAAAAAGTAGTCTAGTATGCCATTGCACTACTAAAAAATAGGTTTTTAGGCTTATAGGTACGCTAGTAGTGTAATGTATAACTATTCTTTATCAAGCAGCATATCAGTGGTTTGCTTTCGAAACGACTTCAAGTGCAAATGCTGCCTGCTGCATTGTTTTTACTTTAATTGTACCAGGCAGCACTATGACATTAAAAAGGCAATTTGAAGCGTTTAAGAAAAAGAGAAAAGCATGCTTAGAACTCATAAACTTCTTTCAAATATGAATTGCTGGTTGCATTGTCAGCTGAATAAATTGTAGAACTTCTTGCATTGAAAGTACGTTGTTAGTATATAGATCGAAAATAATTTTAATCACATTTCTATCATAAGTATTTTTTTAGAAAATAAAGAGAGCAAATGGTGCAATCAAACATCAAGTGTAACCTCATTTTACACCTGAAAGAAATAAAATTTTTGCAAGTTGGTAAGTTGAAGGCTGGCTTTTGCTTGAGCAAAAAACCGTTTTTCTGTGTTAAGAAATCCAAATTTAAAAATTATTCTTTATTATGAGGTCATCGTGATGTCATTAACACCTTTATGACACTCAGTTTAAAAAGATGATCAATTGCGCCAAATTTGGTGATTGCAAGCCAAGTGGTTTCGAAGGAGTTAAAACACACACCCACAGATAGAACTCTGCTTTATAGTGTAGGCGTTTATTCTAGCTTATATTGCTATCAAACAATATCTGTATTTAAGCTTACTATAAGCAATCACACACAATTGGAGCATTATTTGATGACAGCTTTGATACTTAAACAAATGTAAATTAAAACCAACAAAATAAAATTCAACCTTAAAGTTTCTCACGTAAGATGGAATTTAAATGGTAGTAGAAGTGATAAAAATCTAATTTGATGGCAGGTCATTGGGCCCTCAGCGTTGATTCTGAAAGCTAAAAATAGACTGTTTTTTCGATCAATCATATGGCAAGATTTTGTCAATATATTTTTGCATTTTGGGACCTTACATGATGAATTTTACGCGGAAATTTTACCCGAAATAGTACCTCAACTAAAATAGACCTGCAAGCTAGAGAAAACCAAGGTTGTTTAGGTTGACAAAAATAGAAAATAGAACAAGTGTGTTTGTTGTGGCATTGCCAGAGCTGAGTCCTTATCCCAGCGACGTAGTTACGGGAAGGGAGAAATCCAGTCGTCTTAGTAGAAATTTTGGGCTTGCAACATCACCAAGATGTGATAAAATCTTCGTAATAAAGTCAAATCTCTCTTCCTCTCAATTCTTTAGCTTTGCGCGCCAGTCTACAGTATTTTCCTTCGTGATTGCGATATTTTTTAAAGTGGAGGATTGCAATCTTGTCATCATATAGCACGGTCTATAAGTCTCGGTCGCTTTCCAATATTATCACTAAAAATAGTATTCTACCTTTAGCGTCTGTTTTTCTTTTTTAGCATCAAGCAAATACAATGATGTCATCATTCGTTTCACTGAATTGAAAGTTCCGATTAAATGAACCGAAAAGTTTGACGTCATTTTTTTAATCACCAGATTTTCTGTAAAAATATTTCAGTTTCTGAAAAACATGATAGTTTTTTTTCAATTGGACTATATAACTCCATTACTAATAGGTCTATTAATCATGAAACAGTTAAAATCTTTTCGAAGCTCAATAACTTGGTTTGAAATCACATTCATCGGCGCTGGCTTTATTATTGATTGAATAGAATGTTTCTATCTTAGCGAATGTGGTTGCATTTGGTGAGTGTTTTTTTTTGGTAAGTCTCTTGCCAGATTGCAATTGTACTCTTTTTGACCCTGTAAACTGTTCGATATCAGATTCATCTCCATAATCCCAAAATGTGCTCTGTAAAGAAGTTTTCTAACTTTGAGGTTGTCGCCGATAATCGGATTTTCGGTTTCTACGGCACAAGCGTTGTCGTCAAACAATCTTTTTTGCATCATGAGCACATCACGGAATTCCACATCTTCCAACCAAAGGTCGCTGCACCACTTACTCTTACATTGGAACGATGTTCCGTAGCAATGCAACTAACGGAAGAAAAAGGCGTTTTTGAAAATGCAGCTAATTCAATAAAAAGGGCCTAAGCATGCTTGGTTGTTTAAATTAGTCCCCTAGGTAAGCTTCAGTATAGTATTTATCAAGTAAAAATTAGACTGCATTGAGGTAACTTCTTAAGCGTCTGTCTTGAGCTAAAATCATTATTCTTTTACGCTGTATCATTTAGGCCAAAACTGCTCTTGCTTTTTTTTAAAGACCTTGTGGTTTGAACTAGAGCTGACCACAATTAAGTTTATTCATTAAAGTCATTTTCTTTAACTCTTCAATGGTAGGCAATTCATTCTTCGCTTCGTATCAAAACGCCTACGACAAGTGTCAATTACACAACTTGTCTTTAATTGCGATTTGAAAGCGAATTTCAATCCCGCATGTCGAGGCAAAAAAAATGATACCTTTGTTAACTTAATTAACATAATTATAATGGGTCAAACCTTTCATTACATCGTTGCTCGAACAGAAAAGAATTTGAATTCGTTTGCATTGCAGACATATACAGCCTTTAAGATAAGCACCGTTTAAAATATTTTTAGAAGTTTTCGGATAGAAAATTTTTTGCGGATACAGGGACCAATACTACAAAACAACTGCAAATACATTTTATATTTAAATCTAATTCGCGTTTGTCAGCTGCTCCCAAATGCCACCGATACAAGGCATGGATCAACACTGCGGCCAAGAAGAAAAAAATTTTGTGAAGGACTTTTCCTAGCATCAATCACTGAACTCCTAGGTCTTTCCGATGTAAGTCAAGATGGAGAAAATGCCTTATTGTAGTCGAGCTAAGTTTAGTCCACGGGTCGGCAGCCTGCGGGTTTTTTGCGCTTCAACTGCGCTCACTACAATTTGGAAAAATATACAATAAAAAAGCGATACTGAAAAAAGCCTGTGGCAAGAACCCATGAAGAGCCCCTAGCATTAATCAAGCTTTAGTTGAAGACTTATTTTTTTTGGAGAGCACCCTTGATTTGATGGGCTTGAAAACACAAATTTGCCCAAATCAAAACTTTTGCAGCTCTCATGTTTTGGCTCTTCGATGGTAAAATGTTGCCGAGCTCTGACTTTTTCATTTTTTCAATACCATGGCCTCTCAAACCGAGCGTCAAACTCATTGTCAGCAGTTTGTAAGTTGAGCGATTTAGAGGATTACCTTACACGCGGAATGATCAAGTGGAAACGTTGTGTACTTTCAAAATCATGTATGGGGTTAAAACTGTGTCAAGTGCAGACCGCTACTAACGGTTTTGAAAATATCCACCATTTTGAGCATGTTTCTGAAACAAGAAGTACTGATTTTTCAGCTTGCCTCTGTACATACTTTTGGGTTTTATTAAAATTTTTTCTTAAAAACAATCTTGGATTTGCGAATTTTGACTTGCAAGGACATTGGCGTAAGCTGCAGATGGCTGCTGACTATTAGGCTAACCATAAAATATCTTTGAGGTCTTTCTGTTCGTACTGAGGTTAATAAATTTTGTCATTTCTTCTCGATGATGAATTGAGGACTGATCGCACTAAACGGAATTCCAGTTTAAACTTTTATTTTATTGTTTTTCATTTTTTCATCAACCTAGTTTCAGGTTAGGTCAGGTTCAGCACCTTTTATTTTATTTTTAATTTTCGGTAGCGTACTGACACGACAGACTGACGGATAGTCAGACTTCTTATTAGACCTTATGTCATTAAAACTGCAAACCAAATAACTTATAGCGATTTAACTTAGCTGGCATTAACTTAGGCCTCATGAGAGATTGATGATGAGGTATCCAACCACCAGGTCAATGGTGGGGTATGCAATCAGTCCGCAATTGCAATCTTATGTGGCTCGTGTACAGAGTGAAAATCCAAGTGGGACTGCAATTAAAAAAACCGCTGATGCAGCTCCGGCAGGTTCAAGTTAAATCAAGGGCTTCAAGAAGATGGTGAATAATTTTATCTATATCAGAGGTGTCAAACTCGTGGGCTTCTTGGGGCCACATTGCATATATGAGCAATCGTGCCGAGGGCCGCATGAAGTTTTGGATTTGGAGATCACCTCTTCTCTTGGCAACGATCTCCGTAATGTAGCTCGAAGTAAGATTGATTACCAAAAAATAAAAAAAAAAGGTTATCACCTTTCCAGCATCAGTAAAATTATTTCCGAATGACAAAAACTTGTACCTTTCAAGTGTGGCCTGTGATCAGAGCTTCAAACGTTTGTTCGACGATGATCCGTTGCAGTACTGCCGAAATTCATTAGTAATTTCATAATCGTCTCGCGGGCCACACTGAAAGGCTCCGAGGGCCGCGAGTTTACACTCCTGATCTATATCATTGCAAGTTAATAACAAATTTTCAGCAAACTTGTGCAATTCACTGTTATGATAGCGAGTGTGCATTTTTAACCAATACCTTACTGGTGTCAGTTTAAACTGACACTTTATTTTTGGTCTCCAAAATTTTAACTGTTGGAAAAATCAGTGATGTTGTAATTGAGAATGGTTGAGTGGTAAATTTGCAACATGATTTGATATTTCGTTTTATTTTTTTCTGTAAAAAAAGTGGATGTTTGGACTTTATAAAAAAAGTTTTAAAAATTGATATGTTGACATTTTGGCTCACGTAATTAACGAAAAAAGAAATGCAAGAACTACCAAACCTTGGAATTTTGTTTTTTGGACTATCTTGAACAGTTTTTAATTTTTATATGTTTATTCAACTTCGCACTGATGTATTTATTTCAATTTTTTCGCTGTCAGTTTAAACTGACACCAGGAAGATCTACTATTCACTTTTTGCAAAAGAATGAATTTTGCTATGAACCGTATTCGCGACATGTTATTGGCGTCTTTCAACTTTTCTTTTCGTGTTTGATGGGAAAATCGCCGTAATCAGCTGTTTGTGTATGCAATCACGCTGGGACAGACAGTTCCCACTCTCACAAGTCTCATAGCCCATATCTTCCTGAGATCGCAAATTTTTTATTTTGTTTTTTAAAATGAAAGATTCTATGCTGAAACTACCGAAAACAACATTTTTTTTTAAAGTTTTTTTATTGGTATAAATCGTAAGAATCCAAGCGTCAGTTTAAACTGACGCCAGGAAGAAAAGGTATGAAAAAAACAAAAAATGTAAAAGCACACAAGAGTTAAAACACGCTTGATAACAAAGTTTAAGGCATCAAAAGTTGATAAAATCATTCGCTATCGTCATTAGCTGCATAATTTGCAATCACAAGTTGATAACTAATTAAATTTGTTCAAGTGCAACTTGGAGCACTGTGGCTACTTGTGACAAATTGTGTATTCTATTTGTCTCTTTTTAGACACACACATCGTGTTCTTGCATATACGTAACTTGAGATATCATGTAGATTACTCGATGCTTGTATTGTCTAACATGTGTGATATGCTTTGAAGTATTCTGGATGCAGTGCAACTGTGCACTTTTCGCAACAATATAGTGTCGTGCCCTTGCAAGGCTTATTTTGGCACCTTCGCTGCATTGCTTTTTTGATCCAGTGGCTTATCATACCGTACTTCATTGCTCTGACACTTTTGAGGATGCTTGAAGAGCCCAGACAAATCTAACTTCTTAGATACTCCTCTTGCTTGAAGACGATAAATCTGATATGCAATTTGTACCGCCAAGTCGACACAAAATCGGAAAACTGGCCACCACTATTTCTTTGATCGCTGTGTTATCATATATGCAGCAATGCTTTGGTCAATACAATCGACACCACCCATTCTGTAATTATATTCTGCCACAACATTTGGTTGTGTTATTTCAACGCGCTTCTTTTCTGCTTTCGAGTACCGCTGGGCTTTTTTAATGGGGTCTACTCCAGCGTAGGTTGACGCCACCGTAACCACCTTACTATCTTTCCATCGTGTGATGCATATGCCGGTGTCTTTGTCAGAAACGGAATCATACGATTCCCTTTTTTCTTTCTCCATTTTATTGGCGTCTCGTAGTGGAACACTCCCTGTCCGGTTGCTTCTTATGGTTCCTGTTGCCGCAAATCCATATATTTCTTTTAAATGGCATAACAATGTCATTCCGTAAAGAAATTGTCAAAGATAATGTGATAGCAATTGCCATCATCTTGTTTTCGGTGGTTTCAGCATAGAATCTTTCATTTTAAAAAACTAAATAAAAAATTTGCGATCTCAGGAAGATATGGGTTAAACATGCCATTTATTTTGTTCACGTTTATTTTGTTCACAGTTCACGTTTACACATGGCCAGAGTAGCCAAATTAATTGACCATAATTGCTATCATTTCAACCATCTAAAGGGGGATGCAAGGGAGCTGAAGCTTTTCTCCTCTTAGCTCCGACGCTGTTTGGTGATTTTTCAAGATAGAAAAGTCACACAATTATAAGTTTGAAATCAAACCATGTCTTCTTATAATGTTTAAAGTCGATTTCCAACTTGAATTGATTTCAGAGCGAAATTGAGTAAAAAAATTGTATAAATCTTAAAATACAAAATTTGTTCAAAGCATTAAGCGTTTTATGGCGAAAAATATTTTTCATGCAGGTTGTTATATAAATTATGATGAGCAAATGGGTCACATCTCCACTCGAGTTTAATTCATAAGTTTAATTTTTGTACCCGCTATTGCCTAATTTTAAAAACAGATTTAAACGGTGGTGTTAGTGATGGGATATAGACCTATCATCACATTTAACATGCACCATAACAGTAATAGGCTCTACTATTTTTATTTGCTTTCAGAACGGCAGTGAAAAATGAGAATAACTGTTTTGCCAAAGTGGTTCCAGACATCATTAGACGTCACTAAACATTATGACGAAACAAAGTTTTTCTGAAGCGTTTAAGAAAAAAAATAGGAAAATTCATGCTTAAAAATGTATTTAAATACTTAATCGCTTGTTGCATTGTTGAAAAAGCTTAAATTCTAAGAGAATCGTTGCTATGAAAAATCAGTTTTTAAACGTAATTGTTTAATACGACGTCATCTTTGTTTCTAAAAGGTAAAATGGATTGAAGTTAGTGGGTCGGGTGGCGACTTTCGTTTAATCAAAATTCCATTTACCTCCGTCGAGAACCCACATTTTTAAAAAAATATCGTGACGCCATTATGATGTTACGAACTTCTTGTGAAACTCACTTTGGAATCGTGGTCAATTATTTCAAGTTTTATGTTGATATGTTCAGCAGTTTTTAAGGAGTTAAAGCAAAAAGTTAAACAGACAGATAATACTGCGCTTAATGGTGTAGATTACCTTTCTAATTTAAGTGTTTATCGCAAAATCTTAGCTCTTTTATTATCTTTAAACTTTATTGAGGTTTTTCACAATAATAATGATGATTGCTATACCAATCCATATTTTTTTCATTGAATTGCTTAAAACGACAATACATTTTCAAAATATATTGGCAAGTGTATGTCTATTTAACCAGTTAAGTGCGTATGGCATTAATATATGTCGTGCCATTTTAACTTGCTGATCGCGTATGGCATTATATGATGTCATAGAGTTGCTTTACTGGAGTGCGTATAACATAGGTGGTTTACTCCGCTAGTGCGTATGGCATACATTTATGCCATCATTGTCCATCCTTATACTATAGTTTACAAACTTATTTTCACGTCATTAGCTATCACATTGTAGTACTTAAGAGTGCTTTACATCGTTCAACTCAACCCCAGAAAAAAATCGTTACGCACTGATCGAGTAGACAGACCGAAAACCGCAACGCGCTTAACTGGTTAATAAGGATACGTGCTGCTGTTGCCCCTAGGGTTGGATGGTAGTTTATTGATTTTTCAAAAACCGAGGTAAACCTTACTGCGTTTTGGTCTGCAGAGCGATCAGTGTGGTTAACAAATACGTCAATACTGATAGCTTGTATTCTGTAAATTTCTTGTAAGTTAGTTTTTTGTAGGTCAATATCATTCTGTCGTAATGGCGAGCCATAGTAGTATGTCGTACTTAATGTTAAAAGTGACCTGTTTAACGTTTTATAACTTGATGACTGCATAGCATCAACGATATTCTATTTTGCAAAAAAATTAACTTTTTGAACCCTGAAAGCCAGAAAACCGGCCTTACTGAGAAGCCTTATAGATCTAAAAAGCCGGTTTTTCGGACTTCGGGTCTTTCGTCATTATCCTGTAAACCGGTGTACAGCCTAGCAAATTATTAAAGTTGGGCTCACATTACTAGCATTTTCGGGTTATTTAATCAAATAATAGAATAGATTTGTTTATCCGGTTTAAGGCGGGAATGATCAGAAAAACCAGGGTTCAAAGGGTTAAGAATCCATTATAATAGACTGTTAAAATCTTGGCTATTTGTTTAAAAAAAATTTTTAAGCTCAATTTTGTTTAAAAAGTGTCGTATTCTGATCAAACAAATACCAAACAAAATGATTGTAAATATTACCAAACTAGTTTTCGTTTCATGTAAAATCCTAATAACTTTTAATATAATTATGCTTGCGACATGTAATTAGATATGCTTCGTTTTTTGACGTCAATTCAATAACAATCTAAAAATTGTCAAAATGATGGCTGCTCGTGATTGCGTCGAAAATACTGCGGATAAAACATAATGATTACCGCCATCTAACGAAAAAATTGAAAAACACGCACCGCTATTACCTTTGTGAAAATTACCTCCCATTATTTCCAAATTTTGAGGTATTATTGAATGTGTTTTTATTATATCCCAAACGTATTAAATCTAGAGTATAGTCATTGGCAATAAATTTCTAATTTATCTGTTTTTGTTCCGCTTAGGACGGAAGGCGGAAAAGTAAGGTATAATCAATAACATCAAAATTTTTTATGACTTTGGAAGTAAAAGTTTAGAATGCTTTTTGCTGTTAGATTACTTTATATTCAAATGCTAGATGGCGCACATTTTATTAAATATTATTGTTTATATGTGTATATACTTATCAACTTCTTTTTTATAGTCGAGAAAAAGTAGATTTTACACTGCAAGTTGAAACCAATTGTGTAAAATGGTGTAAATTAAGAAAATATCCAACATTTTTTTGGTCAAAAGAAATAAAAAATTATGTTTTATCTCTATGGAAAAGTAAAACATTGCTGCAAACAAAGTATTTTTCAAGCTAGCTTTCATAATTAAATACAGGCAATCATTAAAGTTTAACTTTTTAAATCATTTTAATGCATTTGAATAAGGATAGAATCTATTTGAATGAGGAACTGATAAAGACTATTTTGATTGCTGAAATATATTTTCCGATATTAAATATTAAACTGAATGGTTGCCTCCATTTAATTATCTAAAAGAAGTAGATACAGCCACAAATGATCGACAACTATTATTGCTCAGTTTTCAGTTGGCCAAAGTATTTGACTAGATTTTTTTCACTTTACTTACCTTGGTATTGTACAATGACCATTTCAGGCTAATTTTTTTTTCTATCATTTAGCTTTTTTTTCAATCTAGTCTCTAGCCCTTGTTTTAGCTTGTTCTACCACAACTTTCATCGTAAATTTTTGTGTAAAATCTTTTTTTTTTATTTTTGTATTTGCAATAGCTGGCATCTGTCAATAGAAACAGAGAGAAATATCACTTAAAGACAGAATTACAAAATGTAACTTGTTTTGGAAAGCATTGCATACAATCCACATGATAGAAAAGTACAACAAGAAGGAAATAGCAAAGCTATTTTAAGTTTAAAAAGTAGGAACTGAAACATATTCATCTTTAAGTGAAGACAGGTGACCCAGACACCTTGGAAATAGCAACTCCCAAGCGAGTGCGGACATACCGTTCAAAACATAGCAATACAATTCGCTTTCTCATGAATGGAGGAAAAAAATGGTAAATAAAAAAAAATAATAATAATAATTTATGTTAAAAAAAACAGCAAAACAGTTAATGATATAGAAATATCCCAACCGCTAATCTTCTTTGTCTTTCGGCGTATTCCCAATTAGGGGTCGCCTCAGCAGATATCTGCCTTTTTTACTACATGGCATTTGTTTTACGGTCGGATGCCATCCCTGCCACCAACCTTCTCTTTCGAGGGAAAACTGGGCCACCTGTTTTCCTCATAAAAATTGGGGCGTCCCGTTAGGTGATTTGCCCAAGAACACAATGAGCGGACTTGCCGGCTTTCTCTCCACAATCTCCCCTAGATGCCGAGCGCCAAGCAGAGAAGCTGTAAATACCATTTTTTAACGTCTTTTAATATGACTCAACAAGGGGAATGAACCCCAAGTTTAACGACTGAGAAGCGGACGCTTTAACCACTACACCATCGCGTCCGTGAACTGCGAATACTCCTAAAAAAGGGCGGAAAACGTAAAAAAATGGCGGATAATAGCTCAAAAAAACATAATAGACAAAAAGTTTCCATTTTGAGTCATTTTTGTTTTTTTCACGTGCATTACATCTGTATTATACTTTTTAACTTAAGGTTCTTTGATTATACTAGCTATGATTCCTCCTTTTCCTTTTTTTCTGTTTTCGTCACTTGTATAAATTTTCGCTTTTGAAAATCGCTAGGATTGCCTGGGCTGTATCGTTTTTGGGCATGTTGCAAAAGTTTTAATTCTAAGGAAATTATTCCAAGATTTGTGAATTTTCAAAGTGACTTAGGATAGTTTAGCAATTTTCATATCGTAAAACGTGTTGGAAAAATCTTGGGACTTTTGTAACCTAGTTAGGGATTTTTAGGCGAATCCTTAGATATAGGCTGATGTTAATGTTTTGGCAGTGGCAATTTCGCCGTTGACGGCAATTTGCCCTTGGAATCTATTTTGCCATAATTATTCATGTGTGTTTATATATCCGTATTTGCTACAATCACACCAGTCTTGAGATACTATGGTTGCGGGTTCGAATCTCAGCTGGCAGGGCTTTAAAAGAAAGGCAGTGTACACTGAAGGGGAAGGCCTGGTACGTAAATGTATGGGGCAGTGTACACTGAAAGGGAGTGTACAGGGTGGGGGATAGAGACCTAGGGGTGCAAAATTTTTTTAAAGTGGTCTTTAAAATTGACTAATCAGCAACGACCAAAAGTCACATGTTTGGTACGTCATTAAGATTGACCAATCACAAATAACTCACGGCAAAATAGTCTCTGAGAGTAAATTGCTGTCGATGGCAAAATAGCCACTGCCTAATGTTTTTGAATGTTCTTTTTTTTTATAGTCAGTTTCAAATCATTGAAAATTTTGACAGTGGATTTAGATTAGAACCTTTTTTTCAGAGAGTAACAGCAGATTGATTTTATTAACAATTTCTGTGAGAAGACTTAAGATTTCTTTTTAAGAAGGACCTAAAATTCATGAAGCACCAAAACATTACAGAAACTTTGGAGTTTTTTTGCAAAATTTGCTATTTTTATCATGTTTTGTTGCCTTTTCTTCGATTTTTGAATTTTTCAAGTTAGCAGCTTTGTAGTCAAGAATTGAATTTTTATAAAGAATTGTACAATGATTTTATTTATTTAAATCCAATGAATAGTGGTAACAAAGAATCATGTGCAGGTAAGAAAATAGAATTTGGAGGTCAAGTGTAATGGCAATCCTCATTCTTCATTTATTGAAAAATTGTTTGCTTGAGGTTTTGCACTTTGCTATAGCTATGATTGCCAACCATCCCAGAATGGCTGGGACAGTCCTGGAATTGACATCTGGTGTCCCGTGTCCCAGGTTGGGTTGCTTTTGTCCCGGAAGTTACTGACAGCTCTTTGTCTTAGCGAGAGTTCATTGATTACCATATTTCCATAAATTAAGATTCATTATTGTTGAAAATTAAATAGTCCTTAATCTGAGAGCTGTGAGTACAATTGTAAACTGTTTGTTGCAAAATTTAACTTTTTTGTTTTTTGTTGGCAAGAATGTATTTTTAAAATTAGATAATTTATTGATGTTCCAACACCACTTCAAATGCATTTCTAGTAAGTGGTGGTTTTACCCACTCGCCTCACTTTTGATGTCTGTCATGTTTTGTAAGCTTCTGTTGCATCAATCTTAGAATTTTTGGTGTTAAGGTGTCCTGGAATGGTGAAACAGAAAGTTGGTAACCCTAGCTATAGCTCCTGTGCAAATTATATGAAGACTTGCTTTAGATTAAATATGAAGAGTTATTCTAAATAGTACGGTACTAGTACATATCCACAATATTTGCAATGTGTACAATGCCCATTGTGGCATTTTACAATGTCAGCTAACCTTTAATTCATTTTCCATAGTCCAAGCTTCTACCCTAACGCTACCCTTGCATAAAGTGGACATTTAAAAAATCGCCAAGATCACTCATGCAGACATGTTCTAATTAGAACAGTTGAAGTAAAAACTACTGTATTGTTAATTAACAGCAACCCTACATCCTACAGTAGACTTAATAGACTCTTCCTAACAGTTTCAGTTTGTTTGTTCCTGTTAACAATACTACAGGGTGGGGAAGCAAAATTTACAATAAACTTTAAGTTGCTTTTTCTCAGTAAGAATTGCTTCACTTGTTTGCAGTTATTGAGAAAGAAGGAAGACACATAGCATAAAAACATTTTCTCTTATGTATTTTCTTGTGGCAAATAAAATGTCTTAACTTTCTATAACGTAATTATTCATATGCTGATGTTGAAGTCTTGTAAAATATTGTGAATTTTGCTTTCCCACCCTGTATAACACAAAGGCAGAGGCTATTTTGCTGTCAACAGCATTTTACTCTTTGAGGCTATTTTGCCGTGAGTTATTTGTGATTGATCAATCTTAATGACCTATTAAACAAGTGACTTTTGGTTGTTTCTGATTGGTCAGTTTTAATAATATAAAAAAAATGTGCACTCCCAATGTACACTACCCTGTACATTTCCTTACTGGGCCTCTCCCTCCAGTGTACACTGCCTTTCTTCAAGTGCCCTGCCAGCCAAGATTCCAACCCATAACCATAGTATTTCAAGGTAGGTGCACTATCTACATGCTATAGCATCACTTGCAAAATTTTAGCAATTATGGCAATATAAACACACATGAATGATTTTGGCAAAATAGTCACCAAGGGTAAAATGCCATCAAGGGCAAAATAGCTGCTTCCTAACACAGACAGAAAAGAAAGGATTAAAAGCAATATGAGCAGCAAACAAATTCAATATTGTTGACTGGAGACATTGAAATGGTCATGCGGTTTTTGAGTCATTTGCCTCTTCTTTCAAGCAAAAGAAGGAAATCACACTTGACTAAAGAAATACTATGCACTTGCCTGCACACTCAGTACTCTCTCTCACACACATACATGTGTATGATTTTAACTTTATGTCAAACATATCGTATTGGTTCATTTTAGTTCTTTAGTTAGACCTTAACATGCTGACGACTCATATTTTGTCAGAAGATAATTCTTGAGTATTTTTTAAATGTTATTGTAGAATAAGATTTTAGTGAATTAGGTACTTTGCTCCATACTACTAATCCACATATTCTCAGGCTCCTCCTGCCATTAAAGTGTTTGTTTTAATAAAGTAATTGTAATTTTGACTGTATCTAGCTTCATAGCAATGTTGAGATTTTGCTGAGAAAAAAATAAACTTTTGAAAGTTTGGCAGCTTATTGGTATGGCATTTGTGCATAAAAATAGCCGTTTCTAGAAAAAAAATGTTATGAAGTTTGAGAATGTTTAATTTATGAAAAAGAGGTGCTGAGTGAGCTTGACAATTTTTGCCTCTAGTTATTCTAATGGCTTGCTTTTGAAGTGTAAATAAGGTTCAAGATTAGTAGGACCTGCCTTTCTCCATAAAGAGAATCTGTAATTTAAGAGAGTGTATCATAGAATAATAGGTTTTAAAAGTGCTTTTTGGTCCACAAAGTTTCTTATCCTGTACAATACCCATCAGCCATTGCTGATTTTGTTACATAATTTTAGAATGTGATTTTTTTTATGACAGTTTGTCATCAATTAACACCCCTAAGTAATTGGCAAATTCTTTGCAGTCCAATGTAGAATTATTTACCATAATTGAAAAATTGGTCAACGCTTTTTTTGTGTATAAAACATTTTTTAGCTTTGAGAGTGTTCCATTTACCAGTGTGGATTGTTTTCTATTACTTAAAAAGCTTTCAAGGGGTTTAAAAGACAGGCCACAAATTCCGTAATTAGGCATTTTAACTAACAGAATGGAGTGATTGACTGCATCAAAAGCTTTGCAAGGTTAGAGAAATATGCAGCAAATGCGTTTTTTTGTCAAAATTGTCATTAATATTAGCATGTAAATCAGCTAAAATTTGGGATGTGAAATAATTTTGTCTCAATCCATATTGATAAGAAGTTAAAAGATTGTGCTTAGTCAGAAAACTATACAAGGGTGAATAAATACACTTTTCAAAAGTTTTTCTGATTAAAGGTAGCAGAGAAGTAGGGCAGTAATTAGAGCATAGAGTTTTAGAGCCTTTTTTAAAGATTGGAGTGATTTGGGAAATTTTTAAAACATCAGGAAAAATACCTGCCAGAATACATTTGTTAAACGACTTGGTTAGTATAGGAGTTAGGATAAAAGCTGCCATTTTACAAATTTTGCAGGAATGTAATTTTTAGGAGTACTTTTGTGTGGATTTAAACTTTTTTCTGATACTACTATACAGGCATAGTACAGGGTTAGGGTAGGTATAGTACAGAAATTGTAGAGTCAGGGATAGGGTTAGTTTGTTCATGCACATCAAGCATACTAGGGTTGGGGTTAGTTTGTGCTATGCTTGTCATACCTGTATACTGTGCCTACAATGCCTATTTAAAACCACCCTTTTTCTGCTCTAGAATTACTTCAATCAGTAGTGATAGGATTTAAGTAAAATGAATGTGGGAAGCTTTTTACTGTAATGTATAGCTTAGCATTATATACCGAATTTTAGCTGCCATATATGGTCCAATATTGGTGAAGTAATCATTGAAATACTTCTGATGTGTTTGCATAAAAAAGTAATCGTTGACTATGTGGTATTGTGGTTTGGAGCTTAATTCATCTGATAACAGAGTGGCACTGGCAGTACATTCAAACCTCATATTGACTTTGTTGTCTGATTGAATAAGGTCTGTTTTGCACTTAAACAACAGTAACACTAGCATGTGGTCTGTGGAATAATGGAAACACAAAAGAAATACAGATGAAAGTTTAGGGACGTAATAAAGTCACAAAAATATATAAAATTTTCAGAAATTCAATAACTAATATTGAGGTGTATAGTTAAACTTAACGCAGATATCTAATTTTATCCAATTGGGTAGTTATATTTTTAGTATTTTTACAAATTCTGCATTTATAAAATTTCGGTAGGCTACTTCTGTAGTTGGTAGTATTTTATATTTGACTAAATCCATATTTCATTGTAAATTTCAATTTAGACTGACACGTTTTTGTGAAGTATGATTTTCATATTTTAGTGTTGCCCTTGCATATCTTTTATACAGTTTTACTGTTTGTAACAGGAATGAGGCAGTACTAAATGCAATTACTTTCAATTAGCTGCAACCCTACCGAGTTTTATTTTGTAAAGATTTCAATCACTACAATATTTGAAAATAGCTTGATGTGTGTTCATAATAACTATTATCAATAGCAAAGCAGTTTTCAACTCTATGATGGAAGCATGGTTTATTTGCAATAAATAAATTGCATAGGCCCAAGCAAATAGCACTGTGTAGTGTGGCTTTCAAGTTGGTGTAAATATGCCTAGGGTTAGATGTCAGGAGGATTTCAAAAAATTGTGATATACTATATAGTCTAATTAATGTTGTATGCCAATTCTCATAAGCTTTTTGTAACTCAACAAAAGGTGTATTATTAAAATACATTTTGGTTGCTAGTGTTTTGAAAAACCGCACCAACTCAGCAAAACTCATAGATAAAACAGTAGACACTGATAGACCCAGAAATCTTGTATAGTAGTATACAATAAGATCTAATTTGCGCAGTTCTGCTTGTTATGTATTCCTAGAATGTCATTATTTATTGAAGCATGCTCTTTGACGAGCGAGTAACTGATGTTTATGTACTAAAAGTGTACTGGTAGCCAAATAAAAAAAGACTTTGCAAGCTGAAATCGTAATGGATTAAAAACTAATGACTGTTTATTGCAAAAGTGTTTTTTTCCTAATTTCAACCAACATTTTTTCAATACAAACATTACTTCGTTTGCAAACCTTACCTGGCTAAAATGTCCACTCTTGTAGCAAGAGTTAGACTTCAGGTTCCTGTGAAGTGCGGAGTTGGAAACACAATTCTAACTCCTCATCGTCAGGCAGCAATGTATGAGACGTTCCATTGTGGTCTCTGGTGTTAATGTAAGATGTCTTAAATTGCTTTAAAACAGTTGTGTTCAAAACTAGAAGAGAACCTAAAAGTGATGGTGTAGAGGGACACTGCAACTGAAAAAGGTTGTCAATGGATGAGTTGCAGGTGAATTCACGTCAGTCGTTAAATTGCAGTCAGCAGTAATAATAGTTCAGACGGGTTGATAAATAAGCACTGCGTAGCATTATTATATCAAACTTCGAGCACAATGCATGCTTGCACCAAAATATGCAACCTAAATCAATCAATAAAATGGCCATTGAAAGTTGAATATACAACAGTACAAGAATTTGTCCTTGATAAGACAATGTAAGTCAATAATTTGCATTGATCATAGTGCAGCCAAAGCAGCATAAAAAATATCTACAGTGAAATCAACGTTCAACACACTTAACGTTATGCCATGTTTTGCAGTAAATAGGTGTATGTGAACTAATAGTGAAAATATTTGTAACACAGGTACTGTAATTGCTTTTTTTTAGAAATGTTTAGTTTCTTTTACTAGCTTATATGGAATGTCAAGAAGCAATTGATATTGATGTGTTTGCTGATGAGTTGTTTAAAAAGCAATTTTGCTATGATAACTATTCTTCAGGATGTTGGTCACTGCACACATCATCAAGTAATGTAGAAGACATTTCTACAGAGTTGAATTTGCTCTCTGCATTAAAGGAAACTTTGAATTCTGTTAAGTCTTCCTTGAATGATTATGACATCATAGAATGGAGTTGTCACACCAATTTTACCAATCCAAGTGCCAAGATTTTACCTACTCTGCGTAAATCAATTCATCCTGAACTTGCAACTCAAGCTTGGTGCAAATTCTATGAGCTTTTGTCCTATGCAAATGTAGTTCCACAAAATACGAATTCACTGAATTCTGTGCATTTGTGTGAAGCCCCTGGTGGGTTTATTTGTGCTTTAAATCACTACCTTAATTCGTTTTCTAATGCAGTATCACATCACTGGGTTGCTAATTCTTTAAATCCATATTATGAAGGTAACGCATTGGATTCTTGCATTGTTGATGATCGTCTTATTTCTCGAACACTTCGATCATGGTTTTTTGGTAAAGACAATACTGGAGATGTTTTTCAAACAGACTTTGTCTCTGCTCTCTGCCGTAAATGTCACAAATCATTCCATTCTGAAAAGATTGATCTTGTCACTGCTGATGGCAGTCTGAATTGCCAAGATGATCCCAGTGAGCAAGAGACCATAGTAGCGCCATTGCATTACACAGAACTGTTATGTGCACTATCGGTGCTGTCTACTCATGGAAACTTTGTCATCAAGATGTTCACTTTGTTTGAAGCACATTCAGTTACACTGATGTATATTTTATCATGCGTTTTTCGAAAAGTGTTAGTTGCAAAGCCTGCTACAAGTAAAGCAGGGAATTCAGAAGTTTATGTGGTAGCTCAAGACTATTGTGGAAAAAAATATTGTACAGATTTAATTAGTTCTTTGAAAAAACATTTGCCTTTCAAAAGTTTCATTAGAAATCGAACGGAGTTGATTCCAAATTTAACCATTCCAAAATCATTTCTTAAACAGCATGTTGCATGTGTAAGACTTTTTTCTGAACATCAAATTTCTACAATAAAGAGGAATATATTCTTGTTTCGGAAAGTGGATGAACCGTTTAAAGATGAAATAACACGATTGCAGGAATGCACCACTCAAAAGTTTTTCGACATTTGCAATTTGAAAAAAGTACTGGCAAAAAAATGTATAGTTCAGAGTGGAATTTTACGCGCAAATGTCAAGTCCAATTTAAAAGCCAGGCCTAAACTAGAAGGATCTTTCACCCAACGTAAAGAGAGTGATACTGATGTAGAAACGCAAGCGAAAAATTGTGATAGCTCAAACAATTGGCTTAAGGTTAAACCGGTATGGATTCCGCTAGCTGGCAAGAACTTTTGGTGGGACACAAGTCAAGCTATTGTTGGAAAGCAAGTCAGTGCAATTCATTCTTCCCTCTTTTGTAGCACGGACATGGTCGTACATTACGAACATGTTTTTGATCAATATAAGCAAAAGGAAGTTCAACTGTTATCAAAAGATCCCGAAAATTCAATTTGCAACATTGCATTGCTTGAAGAATTATCATGCTTAATATCAAATTTAAATGGTAACTTTGTATCTGTTTTGCAACAAAATGTGGACACTTTTCATTCCAATTGGATTCAGAACTTGGTCAAACAAAGCAACCCGCATTTGGCAAACATTGATGTATTTCTGCATAACCCTATTTCGGACATTAAAATTCCTGAAAACGCTGAACTGATATGCAGCAATTTTGTGTTATCCTGTGACAACCAGTTAAAATGGCCCGAGTTAGCAGTTCGTTTTGACTTGATCAAATTTGTGTATGTTACAGTCACTTGCCTTCGCAAAGGGGGTGCGTGTATTTTCGTATTGCCTAGCTCACTTATGCGGATTACTGCTCAAATTCTATGGGTATTTTCCCAGTGCTTTTCTGAAAGTTTGTTGCATCCTGTCAAATCTTCTGATTCTTATTCTCATCCTGCGATTTTGTTTGTTGGCAAAAAATTCAGTGTTCCTCCGACTTATATTCCACATTTTAAACACCTGTGCGATTTGGTGCCTATGCAAGGCCGGGAGCTTTTGGAACTCTTTCCCATAACTGCCTTACTTCATACAGACAAAGCATCGTCCTTTATTAGTGCCCTAAAAGCGGCAAATGAAACTTGTCTTGCTGAAGCTGCTGTTAGTATTAACTACAAACTATCTGCAAAGTAAAAGTGTAAATTCTTCTTAGCAACTGTATTCAGCTTTTTATAGGTATTGCAGTAGTTGGGTGTACACAAGTTCATTTTCTAATAATTAAAAAATCTATAGAATTGCCTTTCTTTGGATTACAAGGTTGCATGCTGTGAACTTGCTATCTACCTATCTGCATCTTTTTGGAGCACTGCGTCATCAAAATGCTGTGTTTTCGGATCCCGATAACTCAAGAATTATAAAGTTTGTGTAGCCTATCACAGTTGAAATTTCTGAATTCATTGCAGTAATTTTTAAGCGGATATTTTCATGTTTATTTTTTTGATCGTGTTGTACAAAATTGGACGTTCTTGATGTGATGCACATGTACTATTAGCCACCTGCTCTTTTGTGGATAGCTTCTAACTGTTAGTTACTGTGGAGGTTTCCGAGTTTATCGCTCAAAGCGTTACGTCGTCGTTGTATACGGCATAGATAAGCAAAATTGTCGATTGCATACAAGCTTCCACTTGGAGTTCAAACTATGACTTCCAACATGGCTGCTGACTCTACAAATCATAACAAGATCATATGTCAATTTTTTAAATTCTCTGTTTACCGTGTGTTTGATGTGTTTATTTAGTTCTTATCATCGGATGTTGATGAGCTTTTGAATGTCGAAGGTCTGTTCTCACAGTTGCTGATGACGTGTACTTACAAGTGGTTTTGATCTTAAACTGTGCTTTCAACTTGAGAGCACTTCCATTAACTCATCACAAACAGTCGGCAATGTTGGACGCTTTTTACATGGACAATGATTGTAGGTTCGAATCTCACGACAGCTGTGCTGTTGTGTGCTTGAAAACAAAATTGACGGCAGTTTCCTCCGTTTGATTGCTCTGCTTATGGTAAAAATGCAATGTACCGGCATTAATAACTTCAATGCAGGTTTGAACACAGCGTTGTAATATGATCGACAACAGGTTTTTCTGTAACCAGAGGTTAAAAATGTATGACTAGAAAAGGCATCCGGATTTTAGTTCTGCATTGCTTCAGCAAAAAAAGACTCGTTTAAACGCTAGTGTGTTGTAGACATATACTGAGCCAGCGAAAACGCGGGTGAAACTGACTTCAAATATACAGAGAGTAAAAATCCACATCGGCCTCAAAAAAAGTGAGTTTTACCAATTCTAACCAGCTCTCTTTACAGCAGTCGTAGCCTTGTGCATGTCATTGTCATGCTTTTCGTATGCAAAACAAGCATATTGGGACTACTTGTTATTGCATTTATTTGATCTATGTAGCTTGTTTTGTTGTTTATCATGTTTCCTACTTTTGTACGCAGGTTTTTTAAATTTTTCTATTAAATTGCTGATTGTTAAATAACCTCATCCCGTTTAGCATAAATGAAGATAAATAGGAAGGCTTCAAAGTTTGTTTATTCATAGCACTCGCTGACTGGCTAATATCCTAAGCTTATAATGGGCAGTCTTATGCATTGAACTGAGCGTGAAGTCTGTAGTTAGTAGTTGAGCGTTTACCTTGCGGCATGAACAAACGTGGAATCGCGGCTTTCAAGTTTTCAGGTTACATGACTGCTTCATGTTGTTGTTACCCGACCCCTTCCGAGGGATGGGGGCATGGCGGAAGCAGGGATGTGGAAGCGGTTATTTTTCAACAGCTTCCGCTTCCACTAACAGAAAACGAGAAAACGACCGTTGACAATTTTTTTTAACTTTTGTGGGTCTTTAGCCTGCCTTCTACACTTCATCATTTTGAGAAAACAAAAACCTTCATTTATTGCTATTACTTTACCTACTTCGCTTGAGCTTATTGTTCTGAACTACTCTGTGTTTTTTTGTTCATAGATATTTGAACTCGTGTTGAATGTAGAACAGTGCTTTTCAACCTTTTTGTCATCGCGAAACCCTTGATGTACTTTCGCGATTGTCACGAAACCTCCACTAACAAAAATTTAGAAATCACAAACTGTTTGCAAGAAAATCAAATATTTCGTTACTAAAATCCAAAAACCAATTAAGCACTTCAACAAGTAAACAGTTTGTATAAGTTCATTCACTACTTACAACCACTTTTACAACAGTTAACTTAATGCTTCTCAGATCTAAACCGTATGACCACATATTACAGCTCTTGACAATAACCTATCGTCACAACAACAAATTACACCGTATATCGCTGATTTTCCCTCTCTATCCTCAACTAACTCTGACTTTGAGTTAACTTTAACTCTAATCATCATTACGGACTTTCTGTCCGTCCCCAAAACACGTATTGACTCTAATATTTTTGGATAGTGAAGTGCGAAATTTCTGTCGTATATATATTATATATATGTAAAGCGAGCAAAATTGAACTGCACCAATCAATAGCCACCTTAACATGGTGGTGCGATCCCATCCCCGTTTTGGTTGGGTTAAAATGGCTGTTGGCTTTCCTGAGGGCCCCAGTTATCCCGGGCACTCCCCTCACAGAAAGCATTTTTTCACCGTGCAGCCCCCTGAACTACCGCAGCCTCTTTAAAATCGGCATGTCTTCTCTCTTCTGGCTTTTTCTTTCCTGTCTTCTCATTTTTCTCCTTGTCCTGAAGAGCGGAAACGTTCATCCTAACCCTTGTCCAGTCTTTCTCTGTTTAGTGTCCACTGGAAATGTGATTTGGCGGGGTAGGTCAGTGCAATGCTGCACATGCTCTAATTGGGTTCTTTTAAAGTGCTCACTACTCTCCTTTTCTAGATTCAGAACTCTTGGCAGCTCTCACTCCTGAAGCTACCCTTCCTGCTGCGTCTCTACTTTTTTTGGAGATCCCACACCTACCAGCACTGTGACTTCCTCCTCGGACTCCTCCAGCTGGTATACTTCCACTGCTCAATCTGGCCCCCTTCTGTTAATGCAGCACTCGCACCCCACCCTCGCCTTCAAACCTCTTATCCTTTTTCTGCCCACTTTGTATCTTCTCGCTCTGCACCCTCACCACCGCCTCATGCTCCTGGCTGTTTCTCTTTACCTCCTGCTTCCTCTTGCCTTCCTTAACTCCCTCAGGGTTCTTCAATGGAATGCTGGGGATTTCCTAGCCAGGAGCACTGAACTGTAACACTTTATTTCATCTCATCTCGTTTCCCTTATTTGTATCCAGGAATCTAACCTTAATTTATCTTCCTCTTTCCGGATTCCTGGATTCTCTGCTCTGCGATCTGATGGTACCCACTCCCGACCTGGTATTTTTTCTACTGATATCATAGACGCTAGCGGCGGCGTCATCATTTTCGTCAGGTAGGGCTTATTCTTCTCTGAGCTTTCTACCTTCTCCCCTTCTTCGCTTGACCCCTAATCTGATTATGTGGGGTCAACATCTCTCTAAACGACTCCTGCTCGCTCTCATTTTTTAATGTTTATGCTCCTTCTATTCGCTCTTCAAAGGATAGCAGAACCAATTTCTTTTCTTCCTCCATTCTTCCCTCCTATGCGGAAGCGGTAGAATTTTCGCGCTTCTGCTTCCGCTTCCACATCTCTGGGCGGAAGACCATGAAGCCATGCAACCTCCTAGGGCCTGGACCAGAGAGTCGACAAAAAGCGAGCGGCGATAAGAGTCCGTTGCTGGACAGTGCAGAATATGATGAGAGGTGTATGAAGGATTCTCGATTTTGCCAATCCTAGTGAGATAAGAGCTTAATAGTAAACTGTGTCCGTCCGTTGCAGCAAAGACGAGAGAGAACACAGCAAAGGAGCACGAGTTCCTTGGTGGAAATCGAGGGAACATGTGTGTCGAAGAATTTAGATAAGACAGTACGCCTCCAGTCCAAAAAAAGAAAAGCATGGATAAGAGAAGAGGGCACAAGTAGCGCTCCCCGTCTGGCCAGCTCATCAGCCGGGGACTCCTTGTAGTCTGATAGAACAAGAGGAGAGAAAAGACAGTTTCTGCAAGAGAAATTTGGTAAAAGGAAAGAGGGAGAAGAAAAGTGGCAGATCTGTTGGTGCTGCCGAGACCAGCAAAGAGCTTGCGAAATGGCGCAGGCTTCAGCGGAAAGGCTTTAGCATACTAAGCCAGCTGAAAAGGAAAGAGTGGCCACAGAGAGAGCTGTTGGCAAATACGCCAGAACCACCTTTGCCAAAAAGAAAAGAAACAGAGCCGTCTGTCCAAAGCACCAAGTCGTGAGGTAGGAAAGAGTCAAGGTGAGCGATAACCGCACTTTGGCGAAAGAGAGGGAGAGCAGAGCGGAAACATGAAGAGAAAAGGGTTGACTCAACAGTGAAAGAAGGCAGGTTCCAAGGAGGTGAAAGAGAGAAGGCAAACAAGAACCTCGCTAAGAGATGTAGAAGGAAGCATGAGCGGGTGAGTGGAAGCAAAAGCTCTCCAGGACGATCTGCAGAGTCTTGGTTTTGCTCCAAGCCTAAAATGGGAAAGGAGGTTGGGAAACGAAGGACCCGCTCATAAGATGACAGAGTGAAATGAGTCAGGGTGACTCGTAGGGGAGGTAAAAAAGCCTCAGAGATGAGAAGTGAGATAAGGGGAGAATGCGAAGCAGCCGGAGATGGCGCGACAAGACGCTCAGTGAAGGCGTTCCAATTTGGTGATATTGGTAACGCTTAAGAAAGGAAACCATCTGGGTGAAGCATAAGTGAGAAGGGGCCGAAAAAAAGCTTTGTACAGAAGAGAGAGGGACTCCTTAAAGAGGCCCCAAGAGGAAGCAGAGATACAAAGATCGTAAGGTCCTGTTGCAGTCATTCAAACTCTTCGTTTATCTAGTGTTCGATGAGTTCTCATAGCTTTTTGCAGTTACTAATGCATTTAAAAAGCGATCAATTTAATAAAAATATAAATTGGATAGGCTCAATAATAACAGTGTGCAATGCAAATGAGCAGCCAAGTCGCCCGCGATCATAATTCCAAAAGTATTTAGGCGGAGACGGAAAACAATAAAATCTTTTCCGAAAAGAATCGTAACGCGCATCTGGAAACAGTAATTCCTTAAAAATTATCACCATTTTTGCGTTTTGAAAAAGAAGCGGCTGGCTTTCCAATCCCGTAATACTGTTTGGTAGTGATCAAACATTTAGTCACACGGTGGATTCATATTCATAAAGTTCAATATATTTCTCTTCGCAATTGCTTTTTTCAGTCTGGTTTACATTTTTTTCTCCGTTGTTACAGTTTGATAAAGGCTTTTCTTGTTGGTCTCTGTTGTAAAGTGTTCTTCGAGATTCTAACCACACTTGGCGGTCTGTGAGAGGTGTGATGGGCAACATGTGCAATGGGGTTAAAGGCTGGTACTGGTATTTACCTAAAAAAAATTCGCTTTGTAAAACCGTGAGCAGGAGAGTGGATGTGGGAAGGAAAGTAAGTAGGCTAGCTGTTGCTTCCCAAACCACTTTGAATTAGCACCTGAAAACGTGATATTGGTGTTTATATTCATATCGGCTGCGTGGTCTGGTTTACAAGGCGTCAGATTTACAGCCTAAAGTCTGCGGGCTGAAAGCTTAATTAGTTTAGCCTACGTTGAACGCTGCCTTTCCAAGCAGAACCGTCTCTTGCTTTCAAGCTTATACTTGGTTTTCTAACTATAGCTTGCACCAACTGTATATTCGTCTACGGATCACTGCTAAGCCACCAGCTCGTAAAGTCATATCACAGTCTTCAAAGCCCTTCCTTCATCTTGGGATCAAATATTTTCATCACCAGTATCCCAAGATTAATTGCTAATTTTTTTCAAAGATGCCAAACAATCATCATAAGGTGGCTGGCCAAACCATTTCAAACAGCTTATTTGTTAAAATAAATTTAAACAAATGCCGTAATTCCTTGATCAAACAAAAATATTTGGAGGGGGCAATGGACCCCTGTGTCACCACTATAGCTATGCTTATGGTTAAATAAATACTCCTAAGGACAAAGCAAGAACAATCTTTGCATTCCCAACAGGGTGTAATCATTCCTATAAGCTACGTATGCCTAGGCTAGCCTTCTACTCACATAAGCACCAGCCAACGTGGCATGCCCAGTGCAACTTTGCGCATTTGCTGTTGTTTGAATTGGTAAAGATAGGAAAATGTTGTGACGCTGAAGCTTCGGCAAGTTGCTGGGCTGAAATACGCAATTGTTCAATGGGAATTCGGCTTAGTTTCTGAAAGCATTTTGCATGTTCAAGAAAGCTATACCGTAGTAAAACGATTACCAAACGATTCTTCTTTGAGGCGTCTTTGGAAAAAATACCTGACGATAATTCCATCCGCTTGGTTGCAAAGTGTGTGGAATAGCCTTGCCAGGAAATAGTCATTACCCGACAAAATTTCCTACGCCCGATTTCCATAGAAAGTTATTTTCGATTAAACAAAGATCTGTCGTCAAAACCATTAAAATGCAATATTAAGCCAAAACTTCATTAAATTTGATGTATGATGATTTTGGACAAAATATCAAAACTTTCCAAAAAAAGGCGCTATTTATCAAACTATGTCCTTAAGATTTGTGATACACTTAAAGGTTCGTCTACTGTCAACTACTTGCCAGGCGGAAATGCATTTAAACACAAGGTGCTTTTTGCAAAGACACCAAAGATGATTAACTTCGTCATACAAAAGAGTAGAGTGCTCGAAAACTTTATTGGATGTCGTCATCCTGAAACCGGAATTTCCGTGTTCCGTTGGCACTGGGATACATGTATTTTCGTAAAATTATATTCTGGTTAAACTATGATGCGATAGCTTGTAAGGCGAAGACCCCAAACCATTTGGCAGAATCACAACACTGATCTCTAAAAAAAGGTTTTCAAATTTGCTGAAGACAAATATTACTTTTTGCACGCGGACCATAAAAATAATTTGCGATGTTGGTCACAAGTTTGTTTAGATGCCACACTTCAGAGCAAGATTTCGCTCTTTAACGTTCCTTTATAAATACATGAGTGATGGTGATGGACAATCCAGTTCTGCGACAAGACAGTACTTCTGTACAGCAAAAAAGAAATCTTACTTTGACGTCATTAGCAAAAACTGATAAATCACTGGAGTTACTGAACCGTGACAATGTAGACCAATCAGAACTTGATGATTCGCTTTCAGAGTAAAAAATTGACATTTTTGCTTGTTTGACAGCAAGTAACCAATGCGATATGTCTGTTTGAAAAAAACACTTTTCATTTTTAGTCGAGCATCGCACCAAAAATTCAATAGGCCTATTTAGCTTTGCAGCTTCACCTAACACCACAACGTGTAGCCAGCCGCGAAGTCCCAGTAAATAATATTTTCAGTTGTTGTTATTGTTCACAACCGAAAACCACAACGAAGAGAAAGACCGACGCGATGGTGCAGTGGTTAGAGCGTCCACATTGTAGTCGGTAGACCTGGGGTTCATTCCCGTCGAGTCATACCAAACGACTTTAAAAAATGGTATTCACAGCTTCCCTGCTTGGCGCTCAGCATAACAAAGGGATAGTGTGGAGAACAAGCCGGCAAGCTTGCTTGTTGTGTCCTTGGGCAAGGCACTTAACGGGACGCCTCCACCTTTATGTGGCAGACAGGTGGCCCCACCCGTACTTCACCGGATTATATTTGTGAAGTTACTAACCCAGCATGTCAGACGACTCTTGGGTACCCACCAGTGGCAGTCCGCCTTGTTGGTGGTGGGGCTACCAGTCACTCAAGACTGGTTGGAAATGGGCTGCCATCTTCCCCTAGCCTAATTTCAATTAGGTTGACGGCATGAACCTGAATTACCGTTCATGCCGTACCTCCATCCCAAGGAAGAGGAGGGGTAAACACATACACACACACACACACACACACAAGAGAAAGAACATTTTGAACAAGGTTAAACACGTAGCCAGAAAAAGAATTTGTGAGGGCTAGAAGAGATTTTTTATTTCCTGGGATTGTGTCATTATATCCCGCTGTTTAATGGCGTGGAAACGGCGCTTCCTCAGTGTTTTACACTAACCTGTCTAGAAGATGTTTAGCCTATTTCTACTCTGTAGGTTCCCACGCTTTTTTTTAGCTCTACATCCTTAATTATACCTTAGTACTGATAAAGGTCTAAAATCAAGTGGGAAGCATGTCTTGCCTCTCTCTCTAGCTTGTACTTGCCATACGTCAAAATTCTACCTGACATATCTGAGATTTTAGGGTTAACATCTACGTCAGGGAAAATGGTAAAGCATTCAAAAGTACGAGATTTGTAAAAATGTAATTCATAGAACACGATCTGCACAGAAATCAAAAAAGATCCAGATACCGGTAAGTTACGTGAACCTATATCTAATCACATTTTAATCGGTAAATAGATCAATACAGTGCGAGAACGTGGTTGCAGCCAGTATCAAAAAACAATCAAAAGACAAAAATATTTCGGATAAATCTTCAACATTCTTTTTTTAGACACGATTCTGCGCTTACCTATTGCCTCTTGTCTTTCGATTGTTATATTTCATTAATTCGTTTTTAAGTGTCATGGGGTGAAAGCATTTATTGACAAAAATTCGGTGAAAAGCTAATTTTTAGAGACGCAGTGAAATTGGTAAACGAACTATTTTTCAACATCTAGTCTTCGCTTCAGGAATTTCAGTATCGCCGTAATAAAAATGTCAGAGTAACCGACATAATAGTGTCAGCCATCATGCTTTTTCAGATATCGTAACTCAACTATACCTTCCCCACAGGTCAAGGTCGTATTTTGAAAATGGTTTCAAGAAGCGTTTAATCTTCAAAAAGATTTACAAATGTCAAAACGATGTCTTTATCTCGTAGTGGTTAGAGCGTCCTCTTCGTAGTTGGTAGACCTGGGGTTCATTCCCTAAGTCGAGTCATACCAAAAGATTTAAATAAATAGTATTCACAGCTTCCCTGCTTGGCGCTCAGCATAACAAAGGGATAGTGTGGAAAACAACCCGGCAAGCTTGCTTGTTGCGTCCTTGGGCAAAGCACTTTACGGGACGCTTCCACCTTTATGTGGCAGACAGGTGGCCTCCCCGTACTTCACCGGGTTACAATTGTGAAGTTGCTAACCCATCATGTCGTAAAAGGCGACTCTTGGGCATTTACCAGTGGCAGTCCGCCTTGTTGGTGGTGGGGCTACCTGTCACTCATGACTGGTTCCAATGGGCTGCCATCTTTCCCCTAGCCTAATTTCAATTAGATTGACGGCATGAACCTGAATTGCCGTTCGTGCCGTACCTCCATCTCGAAGAGGAGGGGTAATCACAACAACAACATGTCTGTATCTAAACACTTTTTGAAAGTAAGGGTGGCGATGAGGAGTTCAAACTTCCTTTTTCTCTCTAAAATATATGAAACCTGATGTTTTAATGTTTAGCAATTATCTAGTCCACCAAGATTTGAGCTGTGTCCAATTGACCAAAAATGGCAATTTCCTTTAAATATCAGTAGAGAAAATATTAGAGACGAATGTAGTTCATGAAAAATTTAAGATTTGAAACAGCAATTAGGAATGGAATTGGAAAGTTGATAGAAGACGTCTCAATTTATGCAAAGGTAATTGCAGCACAGACTACATGTAAGTCGCCGCTTGAACAGGTTTGAAACCATGCGTGGCACACACTGCTTGAGATAAATTTTTAATGATGAGACCTGTAAGCAGTGATGAATAAACCCTTGTGTGGTTGCAGGCCTACTGACTGTTAGCAAAATTGGATTTTATGTTTTTGTACATTTTGCGGTCACCGAATAACCTTTAAATAGAGCAAGCTGTGCTCAGATCTACTGGTACTACTTATACAATGTATTTCACCACAAGCACCACTCTAACTATGCCT
Source organism: Trididemnum clinides (assembly GCA_963675345.1). NCBI lineage: Eukaryota > Metazoa > Chordata > Ascidiacea > Aplousobranchia > Didemnidae > Trididemnum > Trididemnum clinides. The sequence goes on from OY776302.1 coordinate 17,652,981, forward strand.
AGATATTGCAGGCAGGCTAAATTTTTGTTACGTGCCTATTTTTCTCAAGGGCCACAGCAACAAAAATGAACGCACTATCTCAGAATCTACCAACTGCAAGGCTTAATTTAATCGCAATGAGTTATGTCAACAACATCTTTGATAAAGGAAAGAAAAAGATTGAAGGAAATGCTGATAATCAAATCTTGTAAAACGTGTAGATCAAAAGTAAAGATATTGTCTTTTTTCGTCTGTGAATATTTGCACTTTTACTCAAACTTTAAATATAAACCAAAAGTGCCTAGCCTAAGCCCACAAAATGTTCTGGTTCAAAAAATCTGGAAATTTTTTGTTTAGTTTTTTTAATCAGAGAATATGTTTTAACCAAGGGCGTCAGCAGAAATCTTTTGGGGAGCATAACACTATAAGCAGCAGGGCCGCTGAGAAAACAGTCCGGGCTGGTTACCAACATTAATTGCGGGCCCCTTTTAACAAGGATCTGGTAAACTGGAGTTGCCGGGTTGTATCCAAGTAGGCTACAAATGGATGAGTGTTTGGCATAATTGCTCAGAAATTGCTTTTCTTTCCGCGCTTTTTTTCTTGTGTTCGCTCCACTCTGATACAAATAAGGCATCGCTGTCTGGCTATTTTGCTATTCAAATAATCAAATTTCGATTGGCTTTGTGGGGTAATAAATCAACCATAGTTATAATATTATGTCAATGGAACAATATAATACCAAAAGAAAGTCAAAAACAAAATGTGAACAACATGCAATGCATCATTACCAGTTACCAGCAATCGGTATGTAAAATTCAATCTTTCTGTTTAATAGAGATAACAAAACGTAACAGGATTGATGTGAAATGATTTTGCAAAATGTGACCATAAACAAATTGATTAATCCAAATGGGATATCTGGGTTTAAGATTTAGGATTTCGGGGTTTATAATTATGTTATGTTTAGGAAGTTATGTGATTTAAGAGTTACTGGAGCCAGATTTTATGTTTCTGACCACGGAGCCAAAAAGTATTCTGGGGGGTCCGAATTTTTGTAGAAAGGAGTATTCAAGCAATTTTTTGTGGCCAAAATGAAAAAAACATTAGGCCTAGTCATTACGTCACAAAAGGTATTACATAGGTTATGCATTTGTTAACAGAAAAAATAGAGAGCTTAGGTCTAATTTATTTTTAGGAAATGGCTATTTTGCTATCGACAGCATTTTACTTTTGGAGGCTATTTTGCCGTGCAACCATTCATATGTGTTTATATAGCGATAATTGCTACAATTCTGCAAGTGACGATGTGGCTCGTGGACAGCGTACCTCCCTTAAAAAAACAATGGTTACGAGTTGAAATCTTGGCTGGCAGGGCACTTAAACACAGGCAGCATACACTGGAGGGTGGGCTGGTATGTGAAAGTACGGGGTAGTGTACACTGGGAGGGAGTGTACGCTATAGGATGGTATAGACTGAGGGAGCAAATTATTTTGATTCATTATCAAAATTAACCATTCAAAAACAAACAATAGTCACATGCTCAATACGTCATTAAAAGTGACCAATCACAAATGTCTCACTGCAAAATAGCCTCCAAAGATAAACTACCGTTGACGGCAAAATAGCCGCTGCCTTATTGTAAACATTTCGCATGATGTTTTCTAAAATCCGGCCTCCCTAAAAATATTCGGGTTCGGTACCAAAGGTACCCCCGTGGACCCCCTTGTCAACGCTCCTGATAAGCAGCTATATTTTTCTTTCCATTTTATTAAGTTGCTTTCCACATAAGCGTGCTAAACACAAGGCTATTTTGAAATCCTTTAATTCCAGGAGAGCCACGGCCACCCCTTACCCTTTCCTACTGACGTCCTTGGTCTTAGTTGATGTAGCATTCAACGAATGTAAAATTTTGCTTTTCAAACTGATCAAAAAAAAATAACAATTCCATCCAAATTTGAAGATAAACAAAAAAAGTTTATTCAGTTAGTAAACCATTTAGGAAACAATAGATAGCTGCTACCGTCGTTCATGACGCAAGAAGCATCGAACTCGAGTGTCTGTTTAAACTTATTGTATATTCATAGCCTACTACACTGATATTGCGCATCGCATTACATTGATTTTATTTTTTTATCTATGTACCACTTAGTTTGCCCAACATCACCTTTTTCAACTGTCTTGAACAGGCCGGGAAAAAATGGGGAATGAGATTCCCGGGAAATTTTGCTAGTTCGCGGGAAATTTTCACCAATTTTCTAAAAAAAAAAAAAGAAATTTTGAGATGAAATTTCTAAAAAAAATGTTTAAAGTTTTTGTGGCAAATCGGCAATCTAGCTGAGTAAAAGCGAGGCCCACCAATTAGTAAACAATCAGTAGTTAAAAGTCGCATTGTGCTGGTTGGCGCATCCTTTACGAGCAAATCATACTTATGACATCACAACAGCGTGATTATCAGCGCTGCTTGTTCGCCTTCGGATCCAACTTGTGTCGCCGGATCGCTTTGCTTCCGTTAATTTAACATAAACCTTGTCACTTTAAAGGCGTTTAGTGCGAAAGCTGTAAATTTGATTTAGCAACGGGAGTGAAGTTGTTTTGCGCGATCTTGTATCCAATTCCTTATCAGAGTTAGCGCGTTTATGTCATGCACTCATTCATAGTTATTAACTTGCCGAGTTCGCCTACTGTAAGTTAGTTGTATGAGTGTACTTGCCGGTAGAACAATGGCTTCAAAAGAAACTAGATTTAAATTAAAGATTTCCATTTAGTGTGGTTATTGTAAAGTATCTATGCGAAGGGACAGGCTTAGCGAACGTATGTTCGCCTGTCCCCGTCAGCAACATCCCAGTTTGCCTATCAAAGAACATGGTCAAACAAGTCTCACAGATATTTCATCCCGGAAAAGACCACATGATCGAGAAGGTGAAGGAGAAACCAACCCAACCGCAAAAAAGAAAAGGACCGATGGACCAGATGAAACACAATCTGGTAGTACTGCTGCTACTAGCGAAATCCAAGTCGAACAGATTGCCACTGAAGTACAATCTGCAGACAGCGTGACGTCAAATACCCAACAACCTGAAGAACCTTATTGTCCCAGAAGTAAAGCAGCTGAATCAGAATCACCAAATTCCGAAATTAATGTAAAGCTTGACGCAATTCTTAACTTCTCAAGAAACTCCCAGAAATGAAATTAACAGCGAACAAGCAATCTGTTGCTCATAAACCTGGAGAATACGATAAAGTTTCAGCCGCAAAAATATTGGTTGAAAGCAGCAAATCGGTAAAACGAATAGGCGAAATCGCCAGACTCACCATTGATGTCGATAACAATCTGCTAATATGCGATGCTTACGCAAGTGTTAGATTACGCTGCGGTGCAGGACTACTTAATTACGACTTTGCTCTTGAAATCGATTTCGCCGAGAGCAACCAGCTAGTTGGTTTTATCAACTTAAAAAAATCCATAGCAAGACACATAGCTGCAGAGACGCATCAAGCAAATTTGGTTCGTATTATATTAAGAACTACAAAGTAATGCTTTAGCTACCTACATTTTGCGTGAAGATTTCGCCGAAAAGAATGTTGTTAAACAGTTATGACGTCATAATGGCCATTGCAAGCCGCGGGAAATTTTTAGTTCAAAAACTGGGTTCCCGGGAAACTGCATTTTTTCCAGGCCTGGTCTTGAAAATACTCGAATTTAAACAAGGCTGCAAATCAAACTTTAAAGGACATGGTTATTATATTGAAATTGATTTCAAAAGACAATAATTTGGGATAAAGGGGTATTTATAGACATTTGTAAGGGAACCTCGTCGCTGCATAGACCATATTCAAAAATACTAATAACGGAGTAATTTCAGAGCAAACGCTTGTAGCTTCAATTCAGGCTTGAGTGTTAATTTTTGCTACGGCAATTTATGATTAATCAAACGTTTCTCTACCAATAAACGCAAAATAATCTTTAGCTATATATTTATCGCATATACATTCTCAACAATTCAGGGACAGTGGATTCATTTTCTACACAATATAAGACGGAAGTCCAGTTTATAAGTTTCAACATTCCTCTTAAATTGCTTTGCATTACTTTCAATTACGGCGCGATGGCGTAGTGATTAGAGCGTCCGCTTCGCAGTCGATAGACCTAGGGTTCATTCCCCAAGTCGAGTCATACCAAAAGACTTTAAAAAATGGCATTCACAGCTTCCCTGCTTGGCGCTCAGCAGGAAAGGGACAGTGTGGAGAACAAGCTTGCTTGCTTGTTGTGTCCTTGGGCAAGACACTTTAGAGGATGCCTCCATCTTTATGTGGCAAACAGGTAGCGGGCCAAGCAGTCTATCCGTCGTGGTGGCCCAGTCTGACGAAAAACTCGCAAACAGAGCATGAGCTCATACGCATGAATGGATGAACTTTCAATAAACTCGCTGTCGGTTAGAATTCGCTAAGGGGAGGAAACAAGGGCTTTCAACGAGGCAACAGCATAGCCATCGTGAAGTTTGAACGAAAGCCTATTTGAGTACTGTTTCCAGAAAACGGCACTTCAACAGTTTTGACCACTTTACCGACAAATACAATCACGTCGAAAAATGGTTTGTCAGCAGCGTTAAATAGCTGTAGAAAATCGCTATGTTAAGAACTGCTTCGGAGTTATCGGTACGGCTGGCACAATGCATTTCTACCACTAGCAGTGCAACCAAGCAGGCAAAACTCCCATGAAGTGCCTTCTCCACGTGCACAGCAATGCAGCTATAGTGAGATTCGAACTTACTCTCATTGTGATCATAAACGGCAATCTAACAAAATCGACCGCGTTGCCAACAATACTTACCCTAACGTATGAATTTCTTTAATTTTGGTTGAAAAACTCTTTTTATATTTTTAAAAGCAATTTTGCAAAAAAAAATTAAAGTTTTCGTTTCTCATAGACTTCACTCGCTCGACTGAAACAAACAAACAAATATTTCGTCTCTGGTCCAACTTACTGTCTAAAGGAAATTTGCAACCGTAATGTAAACTACAGTAGTCTATCGAAGCCACAAGTTTCAATATCAGCAAACTTGTAAGTCGTAATTCGCGTTGACACAGAACAGTAGCCTCTACCGCAGCAGTCAATACCTTACGCTTACATCGAAAATAACCACGTAGACTTGTCAGAAGCAAAAGTTAATATTAATTTGGACTAAAGAAAACTACGAAAAGGTGTTTCAAAATGGTCATTTTTTGTCATTGTTATGCTTAACATATTGATTTTCAAAATCCTCCTAGAGGCTTCTTCTCAAACGCCTTCTCGATTGCTCTCATCTGTTTATTTTTCATCACACAAATTCTAGCAACCTGCACCTATTGATTTTTTTGACATCATCAAACGGTTTTATTAACTCTGTCGATCGCTTTCAAATGTCTTTTCCTTGAAGCTTAAGCCTTTCGCTTCTTATCTAAACCTTTTGCTTAATTTCAGAGCTCTGTATGTAGTGCTGATTGCGAAGCGATGCCGCGAGTTTGCTCAAGCGTGCAAGCGGTCAGCGGTCTCACTGTCTCTTCTCATTGCAGCCGGCGAAACAGATTTAAACATAAGTTATTGATAAAAATTTGTACTTTTTACTGTCGATTTCTCTTGAGATTTTGCTGACCAGACTTTGTTTGCTATGATGTAAGTGAGCACATAATAAAAGCACGTTTCTTTGCGCTATGAATGAACTGCGTCATTTCCTCTGCGTAAACGAGTGACACAAAGGACTGATTCGATTTTTGAACTCAAATTTCCATGTATGAACTATAGTTCATAAAATCAGACCGCAGATTTTGTAAGGGAACTATTCGCTGATATCTAGTCTATGGTGGCAGCATGATAAATGCAACATGACATAAATATAAATAGCCACTCTCCCTTACAGAGCCAAACTGTCTAGAAATTTTGTAAAAGTCAAACGCTGTAGGAGGCTCGACTTGACACTTGATTAGAAACGTAGCCAGAAGTTCTTTTCGGTGAGAAGGGAGTGAAGCGGTAGAGGTAAAACGTTTAATGCGAACTTAATAAAAATTAATCTTGGGCGACCTATTACGAAGAAAAAAATCAGTGATGTTCTCAAAACAACATGGTCACTTGCTTAATTAAACCCAATTTTGAAAATTTTGAAGCATAAACGCTAAAACATAAGATCAAATTTCTAAAGAAAAGAGGCGTGTTTCTCTTATCTTTCTTTTCTCATTTTCCTACAACTTCATTCACTCTTAGCATATGCTTTTTCAACCAGGAGTCAAGAGTTTTGAGAGTCCGTAAATGTGTTAGAAGCTACGGCAGAATCTGTCAGTATATGAAGACCTTGTTTTGAAAGCAAACCCACTGTAGTGATTGATGAAAGGACTTTGGCGACTTGTTTATGTTTAACTATCTAGGTGCCGGAGTTACAAAACTTGAAGTGTTGTCGAAGTGGATCAACAGTATTAAAAATCGTTAAAGGTTGACATGCTACTGTTATAAGTCATAACTACTTATCAGATTCGCAACCAGCGAAAGTATTTTTGGTTGGAGAAAATTTTTGAGATTTTCTAAACTAAAGTTTTCCTTAATGCTTTTAGCGAGGTATTGCGTCGAGAGACTTTTCACCCAGCTTTATTGTGCTTTCGCACACCACAGAACAACTTGTGTTTGAACAATTTTACTTCGCTGACCAACAGGACTACATTTTACTGCAAAACTATTTATACCACTGCCACCGGCAGCACAAAACACTTTTCTCACACCAATACAATACAAACCGAACCAGGAACTCATGCAAACTTTTAATTTGCAATTTCTCAATTGCGAAACCAGTGACGTATCTGCCAGCCAAATAATGAATCAATAAGCGTCAAATACAAAACGCCTACGCTGATGTGTGAAGTTTTATAATTGATTATCTATATAAACTACACTAAAATCTTTCTGTTTTGCTGCCACGGTATTTCTTTAATGGGCGGAGCTATAGGTATTTTAGTGTGAAGTGCAGGAAGTTGAGCCAATTTGCTCTTATTGCTAGCTGTAATTTTTCCGTGTCCCATTAGTTCTCCATCACGTTTGTGGTTGGAAGTAACGAGTGTTGGAGTGAAAAAATCTCCCTGCAACGAAAAAAGATTAATTTAAAGAAAACAAAATTTAAGCTCTTTGCAAAATCGAACCTATAATTCTTTATTCAAAAATCATAAATGTGTTTTGGAGCTATTTTTATCTTACATAAGTTACGGCGTTTATCAGTAACTCTTGTAGACTACCTATTTCTTTCCATTGATATTTTACGGTGTGAGATCAGTTAGAATCAGGAGTGAAACTAGTTGCCACAGAGAAAGATGATTGATCTGATAGGAAGTTAATGAAGTGATTTTTCTTACTAATCTCAAAAATTTGCGAGTTAAAAGCTCTTAGTGTTACATTGCATACAAGGTGTAATTTGGGGCTAGGGGGCTTCAGTTTTTGTCTTGGCTATGATGCTTCCAATCATACTGCACCTAAAAAAAGAGAAAAGAGCTTTTTCAGGGATACACAAAGCTTTTTAGCCTGTAGTATACAGCTCTTAGTTAGGCCTCCAGTCGCAAAAATCAAGGTTACATGTGGCGTTAGAGAGCAGATCCGTCATTTGCTTTCAAGCTTGGTTACGAAGTCAAATTGTGACCAGCGACGACAGCTATAACGTGTACTGGTGACAGCTGACTCAAACACCACAGGGTCACTTTGCAATTTCAAACTTTCCGTTCATCGAGCAGGATCGAACCGAGTTAGCACTGGACCAGAGATCACGTGCTCTATCTCGCAGTAACTGTAACTAGCTTTGTTTATGACATAAAATCTACCTGGCAATGAGGGGAAGACGATTCCAATTTTATTTCTTTTTCTAATTCTTGATTTTTTCTCTTTTCGCTGGATTTAGGGACATTTTCTCTAGGGGCTACTTGCTTGAATTCACGTACCATTGTTATTTTGGGGGACGGAGGCTTGACTTGTGTTTGCTGTCTTTTAAAGTTCAAAATCCATGCAGTTAATATGCACAAGATAAGCGCAATATGAATTACCATCAGTGCCGCGTTAGAATACACAAACAAAGATATTGCGTCATTACAACCGTTTCGGTTCACTTCACTTGTATAAAATCGACATTCAGTGGCACTGCTTTTTCGACAACCGTCGCTCAATTTGTTTATTTCTTTTTGGCAGCCTTGCGTAGGACGTTTACAACAGGAAAGAGGAACACTGATATTTTCAACTTTCATCCAGTCCAAGATACCGTTTGATCCGCAGCAACGAAATGCCTGCTAAAATGGTTTTGACACTTATTTTGCAGTTGGCGGAGGCTCAGCACGAAAGAGCATTGATGTTTTAACCAATAAGTTGCTAGTTTCAAATCTGTTCTGCCAGTTTTTTTCTAAAAAATATACTTTCGAGGAGAAACCCTAAGTTGCTTGTATTGGTTTTGTCTACTTGTACATTTTTTGAATTGATGCCTAATCATCCTCCACACTCGTAAAAAGCAACTCAGCGTGGATCATTGGAAAGTTGTTGAAGACTTCTTCAAAGTTTCCAAGTTTAAACGTTTGGACTAATTGCCCAATATTATTTTTCGACAGTTTAAACTAGTTGTAAAATTTCGCAAAGCGCTTTACGCGAGAGTAAAATAACTCAGTCATGACGAGGTATGAACGCATGATCTTTTGATCTATGTCTCTGAAAATCGAAACCTAAACCCTCTTAATCAGTTGCTTTCTTCACCAATAAAAGGCGTTGTGCCAACGGCAGTACAAGCACTGACAGCTCGAATGTTACAACAATAGTTGTTCTTAGACTGGAATGGTTTTTCGTAATAAACGTATGACTACAGAACGGTTAAAATGTTATAAATTATAATCAGCAGCGGCATCACAAACGACCAGGACCAGGGATATTGTTCTGAATGTTCCTGTCAGTGACACGCGGGCGGATTCAAAAAATGCACCAGAATAGTGACCAAACAGTAGAAAGTCATTTGCTCCAGGAGCGGATACCTCTCTCTATACTATGGTTATTAACCCTAGTAGATCTAAAGTATCCTAACTAACTTTTTGAACTCATTGTGAGATGACGTAAGTGAGACTATTTTGGGCTTACATTACATCTTGCTAGCATTTAAGATCACCTAGTTTGAAAGATTTTCTATTTTCTTTTCCGAATTTTCCAAAATCAACCTGTAATGACAACCTTGGGTTCCCGCAAAACAAAATCGAACCTGATACATGTCCATCCTTTTCAAGGCTTTGTCTGTATGGTTCTTCGGCATGATTAAAATTGATATCATTGTTGATTTTTCATTGGATATTATCACTTGTCGACATGCAAAGCATAAACTCAACAAGATGAGAAAAAGCAAGATATGAAGGAAAACAAAAGATAGATAGATTTTTTGCATTTTTCTTGATACTCGCCGTGAAATTGTTTTACTTGGCATTGCCAGGTGAGCCAAAATCTGTTTAAAAATTTTTATTTTACATCAGTCTTTATCTTCCTCAAGATCACATATGCGTCTAGCGATTTAGCTTTAAATTATGTGGTTGTTTAGAAATTAATTCTTTATACCCTTACGCTATACGGTCACTTGTCAATGAATCTTTCAAATTTGTTTTTCAAGTTCTTATAACAAAAGCAAATTACTTGAGAAATTGATTTGATTTCAACGTAGGGAAAAAGATAGTTTTATTGAGTCGAGTTAAATTTGTGACTACTCTATTGTATTTCACAGTAGCTTTAGTTAAATGATAGGTATCATTCTACTAGAGCAAAATGAGATGCATTTTGCTTAATGTATTTTCTTAGTCTTTAATAGGACCACTAGGCCGTTAGATTTCTTCAATTATGAAAAAGCAACGAAGTTGCTCTATTGCCTTTGTGAACATATGGGCAAAATTTGTCTGATAGTTTGATTAAAACATACTCATTACATTTTGTGCACTTGACAAAGCACAAATAGCAAAATACGCTACCGTACATCTTAATAGTGATTAAATGCAATAGCAAAACTAGAGCTCGCAAAAGAGGCAAGCAAGAAAAGTGTGTTGGTTCACAACTGTAGTTGGTTGCAAAGCGTCACCTCCTAATGTAGCGTCATCCGTAAAACACCGCCTCACTTTCTTCTCAGTAATGCCAAAAGCAAGTAGACTAGTTGGCCATAAAAACAAGTAATACTGTTTACTTGGTTACATTAAATTCTCGTTATTGCCTACCATGTGTGTGAACACAGACACACCACCTCCCAACAAGAGAAAGTAAGAAGGGTACTTTCCATGATCTTCGCTGAAATATCCGGAAAAAGCATCGGCAATTACATCAGTGTGCACAATCTCATAGTAAAACAACAGTTGCAGAATTCCCCACGTAAGCTCAAATAAACCAAAAGCATAAACCACGGTGGTCAAAGCATTTGAAAACACATATAAAGGCTAAAACAAAACAAAATTTTTTAATTATACTTATTAATGCAACCTTTATCTAACAGACAGCGTCTTTAACAGTTGGAAAATCTTTTTTTAAGAATTTAGAAAAGAAAAGAGGCTTGAAGGTGCAATGACTCCATTCTAAACCATGAAATAAAAAAGATTTTTCTGATAAAAAAACAAGTTAAGAATAATAGTTAAGCATGGTTTTTCTTTAAGATAATGAAGGGACATGGCCAGTGACGCAACCACAATTTTCTAAAAGGGGTGCCAAATTCTTTGAACGCGAAGCCCTTAGAAGTCAGTTATTAGAGATTCAGGGATATTTGACCTCCAAATAATGAGGGACGTTAGGAGCTTTTAAGCAAACAGTTCAAAATCTTTGAATTTTTGATGCTACAAAACTTCAAGGATTTCTCAAGTTTGATATTAATGTCTTGGATACGTTCAGGAAAATACGAATGTGTGGCAACCCTAGCCAAACCAAAATTATTACGCTATTAGCTTTAGGCCAGTTTGCATCCTGCACTAAATCAACATCTACCAATATCGACTTTACTCTGACGAATTCAAAGGGGGTAAAGATCAATGCTCGCCTACCAGTACGACCAAACCTTCAAAACGTTGGTCTTCTACCAAAAATGTCTTCACATATGTTTGGAAATCGAAACGGGCAAAAGTCTTGCTTTCAAAAAGATTCACCTCACATAATGTTCGGCTCCTTTCCCTCAGATAAGCTTGAGCTCACTTATTTTGTATTGTATGATCGCTTAATAATATAATTTAGTTTACTTAGTGCTCTACTCTGCACAAAAAAAAATTGTTTCTAAGTGTGCCACTATAACTGGGTCACTAGCAGAGGTGGTCAAATTAGTCCAAAAACTGCTTGAATAAAAGTATTGTTGCTTACTCAAAAAACACTCAAGTGAAAGAAACCACAGGTATTTTTACTTCAGTAAAAGTAAATAACTAATTGCGACTTAAACTACTTAAGTAGTAAAATAGGAACTAGTTTTATTTTTTGAGCTGTTTTGTCTTGCTTTCTCCTTAACGCAATGTTTCCCAAACTGTGTGCCGTGGCACACTGGTGTGACACGGAAGTTTTGCAGGTGTGCCGGGAGTTCTTTCAAAATGCTTTTTATTGTTACAAATTTTCTGCCAAAATCGAGAAAATGTTGCCACTACAGGTCACGGCGAGAGAAGTAATGACCTTTTTTAGGAAATCAGCACCATTTGGGGCTGCATCACGCGATTTCCGGAGGTTGTCACGAATAAGGAAATGTGCCTTGTAAGCGTAGTTTTCACATATGTGTAAAGTGCTGTATGATTTGTTCGCTCGGCTACTGATTGAGAAAAAAAAAGACCGTTTTTTCTCGCAAGTGGATTTGCTGTAAGTACGCCTTCATTATGTCACAATCGTTTATGACATAATAAGATTCCAGATTGATCTAGATTCTAGCTTCTTCAAAGAATTTCGATAACCGATTACACAACAAGTAATGCTTTTTTTCTTTTTCACGTGATTTCGTTCTAGCGTTTTCTGGATTGTTTTTTCGATTTATATAAGGCGACGGGATTTTTGAGTAGTTAGAGTAGTAAAGAAACGTTGTAGCGGGGAGAGAGAGAGATTGGTCGACGGAGTAAGGAAGGGCTATTGTTTTTGTGATAATTTATTGCGGATTCTGTTGGCGTGGAGAATATTGAACAGTTATTGGTGGAATTAGTTTTGGCGGTTTTTTTCTGATTGTGTAGTAAAGTGATTAGTTCTGAGATCGTTGAGCGAAGAAGCTTGAAGTCGTGAAGTATTATTTCTGTGAATACAATATTCTGTTCTTAAAGTGGTTTAAGGTGTTTTTTTTAATGGAAGCCAATCTTTTCCAAGTTTTATTAAGTTGCAGTCAGACTTAATTGTCCGAGCGATTATCATACGTCGCCTCAATTTTAAAAGAAATTTAAGATTGAGATAGAACCGAAAGTTCTATTACATTAAAACGCGACAGAGGTCATGGCCCAGAAAAGTGGTAATCTCCAAAAAAATTGAAAAAAGGTCATTACCGTTCTCCCCGTTGCCTGTGATGCTATTCGACATTAATTGGAATAGATTCCAAGGCTGGGATGCCGCGAAATTTGTTCAACTGATTTCCTGTGCCGGCAGACAAAAAAGTTTGGGAAACACTGTCTTAACTAGTGGTTATTAGTTCGAGGTGCTTGCACCACACAGAATGCGCAAATGGATTTTTGAGATGCAAACTTCTCTACCTATTTGTAGCTTAATTTACATTGCTGATTAAGTGAAAGACCCGCATGTATGGTGCTGGCAAAAGTGTCTCCAAAAAAAGTATCTCCTAAGAGAGACACAATGTTAGACGGTTATGCCATTTTAGGCTATCGGAAAAGTTTACCTTAATTAAGATTGATGACTATTTTTCTTTTGAAAAAACTTAGTAAATTTAGGTTAATTATTCTCATAATTATTACTTTCTCTTGTAGGTCTATTTGATTAGGCATATTTTTAGATTCTTGTTTTATGCTTTTGATAGAATGTCCATTTACATTTAGATATCTTTAAAGCGTGAACGACTCCATGAGATCAATGGTTTTTACTTCTAAATAAATGGTTATTAATTAAACAGTGATAAGCGTAACATCAATGGTGGGTCCGCTTTTTCCTGGTGGTACGCGAACAGTTTTTGGGAAACGTGCAAGGTTTGTGTCCGATAAATTTGCATTGTTTATTGTTGTTGCCATCGCTATGTCGTGCCCAATTATATTCTTGACAACAAACCAACAATCAGTTTACTCTCCTTTCTGTTACTCCTTTCTTTTGAAAATCGTCTGGACGCTAGTGCGAACTGTAAGTCTGATATCAAGCTTGGTTTCTGGTTGGTTTTTGGGCGAACATGTACGGTGAAAGTTTCCTTGCTTGACCTTTTAAGTTGGCAATATTCTTATAGTCCTTAAGCCATACTTTTGGAGCTACACCCACAACTTTTCTTCCTAGAAAACCGAGTAAACATTTATTTTCAAAAGCTTTCATCAAAATATGCTATTGAAATTGTTCTAATTGTTTTCGAGATCAAAAAAGTTTGACTAGCTACTTTTACCCTCACAGACCTCTTTTTTGCTTACTTGTTTACCTCTAGGTATTTAGTGATTTAGTTCAAAACAGCAACTGGTTAACTAGCTCCTAACTTAAATACGCTAAAGACAAAGATGTCTAAAGAAACTAGCAAATTTTTTCTCTTCTCTTGCAGGTTTACCTATTGAAACTCAAACAAGTTTTATTTGTTACTTTCTCCCCGCCCCCTCCCCCCCTCATTGAAAGAGAAGTGCGCCCCCCATTGACAAAAAACTGGTTGAAAGAGAAGTACGCAGTTTGGAGTTGGGTGAAACTTCATGATTTTTTACCGGTACTATACGTTAACATAAATCCACACTAATCAACAACTGAAATTCAAATTTTCCTGCTTTTGAAATAAGGTCATTAAAAAGCTGAAACCCGAATTTTCCTGTTCTTTCAAGAGTTGATAATAAAAAGTTTAAACTTGATATTTCTTGGTATTTTTTAATTAAAAAAATATTGAATAAAAGGTGAAACTTTCTTTTTCTGCTTTATTAAAGATCTATTATAAATAGCTGAAACTTTCTGTTTCCTGGTCTTTTTTAATTAAAAAATACTGAACAAAACTCAAACTTACCTTTTCCTTCTCTTTTTTAATTAAAAACGTATTAAATGAAAGCTAAAATGCGATTTTTCCTGCTTTGTTTTGAAAATTTTTAATTACAGCAAAAGCTGAAATTTGCACTTTCCTTCTCTTTCTTTTGAAAAGTAGACTTACAATAAAATCGAAACCTACTTTTTCCTGCTTTTTTGTTCTCATGCCAATTACGTAAGCTACTTAGCATTTTATTTTCTGTTTTTATGCTCAAAACGAAAAAACGTAAGTTGCAAACTCAGTAATTTTTATAAACATATTGGATTAAAAGTTTTCTAAAAATAGATGTTTACGAGGTGTTCAAGGAAAAGTGGCTAGGTGTATAGCTATAACAATATTGTGAAAGTGAAGGTTCTGCCTCCTTTTTCGTGATTTCACCTTTGGTGTTACGCAGCTAAAGCAAAATTTTTCTGGGTCGTTAGCAGGTAGAAAAAATTGACAACTACTGTTCCAAGCAAAAAACTTAGATCTTATGATATTCAAACTGTAGTGTAAAAAAATATAGCCAAGCGATTGAGTCATGAATTGGCAAAATGCCTTACAAGCCAATATCAACCAGAACCAATCGAACTGTAGATCTTTACTGTAGCGTTAAAGATTCTTTCCCTTTTGCTAAAAATATGCAACACCTCAACTTGGATCCAGAAGCCATCTTTCTCTATTTTTTTGATGTCTATAGTCTGTGTCTGGTTTCTTGCCGATATATTTGTAATATAGGCTACTACAAGGTGAAATTGTATTACCGAACTAGCACACCCGTCTTGCATTTTCTCCTCTTTGATGACACTTTTTCCGCATTCAACAAGGAACCCCACTCTTGTAGTTTTCTTGCGGCAATATAGTCTGTTCTGCAACTTCTTGCTCGACCCTTACTTTTAAAGAAAAAGTTGATGGAAAACTTTTCTTTCTGTTAGTTCTGATAAAGAAAGTTGACCCAAAATTCCTCACGTGCTTATATCAAAAACCGACTTTTGCTGGACAATATGCTCGTTGGCATTCTTCAAGCTCCCAAAACGGAAGACGAGCCTTATTGTAATTCTAATGCACAGGGCTCTGTCTACCTCCTTCAAACCCAGTCTGCTACGAGAGTTGACCAACATCAAAAATATTCTTTGCAAAAATGGCTACCAAGACATTATTCAGGTAAGTATGTTTAACACCATCGCTAGTGAACATTAGAAAGAAGATCCCCAAGCACACCCAATTTAGTTGAAACTTCTTTGAATTAATAAAATTTTTCTTGAGTTCCAGAAGCTGATAAAAACTACTATAAATAATTGCTACAGAGTAACTGAACTTCGAGTGACAGCTTTCAAGTCAACGTATTCAACTTGCAATCGACAAGGATGCGGTACCTTTCCTTCTAGCAAGCAATGTTGTATATGAGTACGTGCGCCACTGCAACTTCTGGTACGTTGGCGCACATCCCAAAGACTACACTACATCACAGAATCAATAAACATGTACTCAAATCAAGTGGACTTTACATGAAAAAAGAAAGACAAATACCCATACGGCAATGCAAAACAATTTCTTTTCCCGCGACTGTGACCCGGCAATTGAACAAAATTTACTTGAAAATCACGACTATGCCGCCGCCAGCAATGACCATTAGTTTTCAATGTTGGCAACAACTCGATCTTCCTTGAACCATCTATTACCCTTCGAAGCAACATTTATCAAAAGCAAACAACCCGCTTTATGCCAGAATTTGTCTGAGCACTACAAATGGTCCCCTGGCATCTCTGATTTTAGACCCTGACGAAACGCACATTTTCTATAGTCCCGGCTACTATAAATAACGATGCTTTCTCTTGTTGCTTTATTCTGGCGATAATTTGTGATAAATGCTCAAAAAAAGTAGAAGATTTTAGTCGCTGTATTAAAAGAGTGCAATGGATCTGTCTCCTTAGGATTTATCCAAACCTTTCTCGAAATTCTATACAACTAAACAACTGTTTAAAAAATTAGACGCGGGACAATTCTTAATCTACTTCTGGTCCTAAACACTTTTTGAAATCATAAGGTAAAAAATAACTTTCCACAGATTGTAATTCAGCACACTTTGCCTAGTTAGCGTTAAAATAGAAGTTGATCCACCAGTTTGTTTTCAAAATCCGAATTATGAATGACCTACTTTAATAGGGGGCTTGAACGGCCAACTCTAAAACTGGCCTGATTTGTCCCATTTCTCGCCTTTTTCCTAACAAGGCTAATAGCCACGTACACATCACTGCTTAGACTTGATAAGCGTTCTAACATGTTAGCGTGATTTAGTGAAATCGGAATGATGATGAGTGTAAAAAAGCAAGAGATAAATGAAGAATATCACTAATGCGCTAAAGATTTTAAGTAAAGCAAGAGTTCATTTTGAAATTTTTGTAAAAATGTGCACACAAACTATTGAAATTGACATGAATAAGCATACAGGCCTTGGCTAGAGAGAGTCTGCTGCTCAATTAGGCTTGTATTAATTTATATGGTATTTGCCATCTGCTACTTTTTTCGTCTGCCGCTGTTTAATTTTGATTTTTTATTTTGCTGTTTTATACAAAAATGAAAATTAATAATAATAGTAATGATAAATTTGCTGTAGCCCACGTATTACAAAAGTAGTCACCCTAAGTTTTATCCTAATGCTCACACAGAGTTTTTCGCTTCTTTTCTTTCTTGCTTTTTACAACTAAAGATGGCGATTTAAAAGAGCCAAAATATACTTTCCGTAATAAAATTTAATGGTGAATAATGGCATGTATGTAATTTCTAATGGATCTTTCTGAAATTAATGGCCAGTTCTTTTTAGTGGCTTTACTAACAGAAAGCACTTTCTTGGTCATGCAGACCTCTTTTTTGCTGTTTTCCAACTTTGAGACCATTTTTTAGGTCAACTTTTTGAAAGCAATTTTTAGCTCATTTTTGAAAGTAACGATTTTGATTTTGCAACTGTTTTGTGGGGCTTTGATCTGAACATATGTAATTAATTGCACAAAGAAGGACATTTGGACATTTTTGTGACCTCGGAGGACCATTATTTTTTCTTGTAGAAGGAAGGTATACGGTAGCTCTATTTTATATGTATGTTGTTCCAGTATTTGGGTGCAGATTACTGGCATAGCAGCTCCCAAAACTTTCAGTTAACCATGACTTTACACAAATTCTTAATTGCTTTATTGCAATCACAAATCGAAAGCAATAGTTGTTTCAAACATTTTACCAGACAAATCGCTGAGGCAGCAGGGCTATGAGGCAGTACATCAACATTTTTTTGCATCAATAAAACTATTGCTGTCATGGAGCTCATGGGTCAAACTCAGGAAAAAATCCTACTAAACAACTCCCTACTAATTTTCAAGCAATTCCTGATTATTTTTTTCATGATACTAACTATGACCAAACAGGGGAAAACAGCACAGTCCCCCCTTCCAGCTGCATCCATGACCATGACTACGCTTTTTTGAGAGAAAGAGGATAGTTTAACCAAATCAATTTTGATTTGTGCCTTGTTCAATCGGCTTCCAGCTATTCTAAACCAAAGAAAGAGCAAGAAAATTTTTTTTCTTTCCAACAGCAAAGTTAAAAACAACATGATGTGAGAGAGGAGTACATGTGAGCGTTTTCAGAAACATTTGACTCTAAATAAGAAAGTTTATCCTAACTTATGATATTTGATGTCAAGTGTAGCCGAGCAGAGTGGCGAAGTTGGCAATGGATCCTCGTAAATTTTTGAAAACCCCACAATATGAAGAGTGAGAGCCTTTTAGGGGTTACCTAAAAAATTGGCAGAAATCGTTTTTCTCAAGGTTTTTTGAGAAAAATCTTGTTGGTAAAAGAAGTTTTCTGGCTCCTTTTTACTGAGCAATGCCCTCGTACCTATTCACTTTTTCATCTTTTTTAAGTAAATTTTGCAGGAGCTTAAATGCGTTTTTCAAAAAAATTGAAATCTGGTCAATGAAATACCACGTTCAAGAAAAATTGTTAGCATAAAAAGCTTCTAAAGTTTCTCTTGTTTCACTAAAAAGAGGCGAAATATGAAAATCAGTCAACGATACTTGGGCGATCATATACCTTATGTCCCCAAGAATGTACACTGCATGCCTGCGTTGTTTCCCTTAAATATGATAGATGCTCATTTCACAGAATAAAAAACATAATTTACGAAAACTTAGTGCAGTAAATTTATGCTAATAAGAAAACTACTCACCAGTAGCGCCATTATAATTGTCCAATTGTTACCATTAGCAGTTAGATCACTTAATTTCTTTTCTAGAAGCATTCAAGAAAAAACGCTTTGAGGACTGTATTTAAAAAAATTTGCCTCGTATCACTATCAAATATATATGTTTATGTATTGAGTATGAAAACGAATAGCCAACAACTTTTAAATTAAATTTTATATTTTGTCTTTCAGTTGTGATGAAACAAAGCTAGTGATTTTACGGTGCATGAAGTTATCGGATTGTTATTATAAGAGTAGATTACTACTTCGATGCAAAGTTGTTTAGACCTTGTGCAAACCTTAAATTATGTCATCCAGAACTCTGATCGTGTATTTAGCTCTGCAATCTATCTATTTAAAATCATTTCATTAAAAATAAAAATAGTTACGGCAATTAAACTAGTGGTCTCCTAAGGGAGAGAAATTTCTCCACCCCTCGGGAACAAATTTTAAACTTATAGGGAAACGCCACTCTTTTAAAGTCGATAAGTTAAATTGTTCCACATTTTTTAGTTTAATTGCATCTACGAAAACTATTGTTTTAAGATAATTCCATGTAAATTTGCTTAGTTTAGTTATTTGATAACGTGATATGAAAGAATTGAGAGGGGGCACAGACTCGGCGAGCCGCCCGTCTGTATGGGCTGACGTATGTTCTTTAGCACTTCTTCTGTGGACATGCATTTTATTTTTTTGATGTCGTTTTTTTGTGCATACATGTCAATCTTGTGCAATTTTTATGTAAATAAATTGTTGCTGTTGGTAGTCATCTGCTTAGTTATCTGGCAAGATTGCTTGCGCAGTGGATAAATTTCAAAAAAAGGCATTTTTCCGTTCAAAGAACTTTTTTGCTTCACTTAGAGGAAACTTTTTTGGAAACCATTTTAAAAGCCGACATCACAAGTGCACCCTCCAAAAGTAAGGTCATCATCCCAAAAGCAGAAACAAATGATCCCTTACCGCAAGATGATCTGCCAAGGAAAAAGGTTTTTACCTTCATAGAAATATAAAACCGACACCACTACAACTTTAGCTCAAATACGCACAGAATTCTTCACAATTCACAAAAATTTTTGGAAATAATTTTATAACCTGTGTCATGGAGCACTTCTGCTTCGCCTAGTTTCGGCATCTCTGCAGACACTCACGATTACTTTCACATTCCGAAGGATCAAATTGGGCCTCCATGAAAAGTACACTGCTCGGTCAACCACATGTCTAGTGTATAACAATAGTTCAATCAGGTTAGGTGTCTTTTTAAAAGGCATAAGCGAATTCTTTCGTTTTTTCTCCGCGCTGTTCCGAGCGTCGGGTAGGGAATCATTAATCACCATTTTTCTGTCTTGTGATATGACTCTACAAAGGAATAAAACCCAGGTCTACTGACTGCAAAGCGGACGCCGTCACCACTGCACTGCCGCTCCAGTTATCAAACCTACTATTTCGCGTATTTTGGCCGATAAGCTTAGTTTATTTTGATTGAGTTGCTAAAGAAGCATACGATATGAAAAACAAGTTTAGTAATGCAAGAGGCTAGCGATGCACTTAGCAAAACTGCATGCTAAAAACAAGTTATTTTGCAGTTTGTCAAAAAGGAAAGAATGAAAGGTTTAAAAGACGTGCAAGTGAGAAATTCATAAAAAAGGTTGGGAGCCACTGGATTAAACAGCATAAAAACAAGATGTAGGCCATTTAATGTCAGTGCTAGAAAATTTTCTGAAGACCAGCGTTTCAGCCTGAAGCAGCAGTCCACATTTAAATTTGTGGCATAGCGGAGTGCACAACATCTAGAGCAGGGGTTCTCAATCTTTATTCTCACATTTACCCCTTGGAAAATTTCAAAATTAAAATTTAACCCTCAAATTTTTTTTATATTTTCACTTTTACAAATTCCTATTGTAATAGCTAAAAGTGCGAATTTTTTTCCAAAAAAATTCACCCCCAAGGCAGGTCAAATTTACCCCCGGTTAAGAACCCCCGGTCTAGAATAAGGGTTTTTAAACTTTTTGAGATGCACCTCCCTAGATAATACCAACGAAAACTCGTGTCCTCCTCCATTAAACGTGAAAAAAATTTTTTTGGAGATCAGTTTTTCAAAGCGATCATTTTTCCACATTTGCTCAGCAAAACAAGGTCATTTTGTGTTTGAAGATCAATTATTTCCAAGCGGTCATTTTTCTACATTTGTCCGCAAAACAACACCAAGACCTTGGGGATCAATGTTTTTAACTTCCTTAGTGTTGATTTTGAAGTTTTCGGGCAACTAGATTAACAGGGGTTATATCATGGCGGCCGCGTCCGTCTCCTTTGTAAACCTTACTTGCACCATGAAGGGCGTGCCTCCAATTTAAGAATCCCCGATCTACCGGCAGCAATAAAGACGTTGCAGCACTGCTAGAATGTTATATGCATATTATGTACTACATTAGAGGCAGGACCATGCAAGTCTAAAACCTGCTCCGGCATGAATAATGCAAATCTACGACTATGATATTCCTCTGGATTATATCGAGTTACGTCAAAAAATTTCAATAAATTATCAATCCAGCACTAGCTACACAGTTCAAGGTTTGAAGCCTTCATTAAAAATTTGCAAAGCATTTTATAGGAAAACGATTCACTCTCGCAAAATTTATATGTCGTAACGCTCTGTTATCAGCAGTGTACACGCAGACCGGGATAGGTTTTTGTCTTGACGATTGAAGACTACATTACAATTAATGTAATAAGGTATTGCCTGGATGCCATAGTTCACTAACATCTCTGTTGTAAACGTCCTAGAAATAGGATATTGGCAAATGTGTTCTGATTGCTGCTACATGAAGTGCATACATCTCCATTGACCAGACAATAAACAGATAATCGAGAACGAACCAATAAACACTTCCTTCACGAGCAAAGCAAGTTTACTTACTATTTAAGCAGGAAGTACTATTGCGACGAATGTCCACAAAGTCTAATTGCGAGCTAAGTTGGTACGTAGAGTTTATGTGTTAAAAGTAATTTTGAGGTAAAGTTGCATGCGAAGACCATAATTCGAAACCGACCATAGGCCTAATTGTTCATCTGAAACGAAAAAAAATCTTTCGTAAATAGGCACAGTTGTCCTTTTACTTGATGATGGCCGGCACGCAAAGCACTGACAGGAGCCTACAAAGAAAATTGAATTTTCGGAAATAATTTGACACCGCGACTTTCCAGCTCAACGTCAAAAAAATTAAAGGTACAAGTTTAGTTTAAGAATACCGGTAATTTTTTTTAAAGCTAAGCCTGGAAGCTAACAACTCCAAAAAGCGAATCAAATTTTACAGCAGATTAAATGTTTGTATTAGACAACTGAAACAGCAACATGTTAAAAATAGGTTCCACTTGTCAAGTACAGATAAGTCAAAAATACAATAAAATATATACACACACATATATATATGTATAAAAAGATAACATTACACTGTGCAATTAGTTACAAGCACTCTTAAACGCGAGGACTTGGAGAACTTTTCCACGATACTAAAAAAAGATCACCATGCTTAGTGCGAGTACCAGACAAATACTTAAGAAATTTAAAAAATGAAAAGTGAAGCAAAAAAAGATGGGTTTTGTTTTTCATATACCGACATTGTTGTATTACAGAAAGGTAATACTGTGCATGTCTGTTATTATTCACCTCTTGCACGATTCCTTGATCAGGGAGGGACAGCTTTCAAATAGCAAATAAATTGGGCAAAATTAGATTTGAGTATATTAGGAATGAGAAGTGCTGTATATTTTTTGCTTTAGCAAAACAATCACGGCTGATGTTTGTGATTGTATGAGCGTCTCGAGTTTTTCACAGTTACAACACAAAACATGTTTACAAGCACACAAACACTGATTAACATTAAACAGACTTCCAAATCACGCAAATAAAAGTAATGGCGTATCTAAAACTGCTTTAACTCGAAAGCTACAGCTTTTAAAAACAATCAAATTAAAGATTTAACGTGGTTTCGGATTATCGCGACACTCTTTTTTTCTTACGTGCTGCCACTAGCTTTAAAATTGTTCGTCAATGGTCATGAGCACTTTGTTCATTTATAAAAGATCTTAATTCACTCATTGCGTTTAACACTTGCTTTGTGGTGTTCAACAGTTCTTCTTTGTCTTTTAAAAATAGTTCTTTCTCTCGTGAAACTGGCATCGCTTCGCCAATGCTGGTGGCCGTCTCTTCAAATAGTTTAACATTTTCCATAATCACCTCTTTTTGATCACCGTGAGGCACCTTGCCCAGGTCAACCTTCACCTTCTTCCTGGATGCTCCTTCTGAAGCCTCGTTGTCCGAGCTAGAACCGGAGTCAGGGTTGTCGCGGAGAGGCGGAAGATCGCTCACACCGCAGCTACTTGAAGTTAGGTCGTCTTCCTTCCGCAAGCAAGCGGAAGAAAGCTCAGGTGAATGAAACTCAGGAGACGGCTTGCCTACTACGACAATTATGTTTTCGTCAGATGAGCTAGAAATGGTTGAGTGGCATTCTTCGTAAAGTGGTTTTGTCTTGTGCCGATGCGTTCTACGAGTAACATGCTTTTCACTATCACTGGAGCTGTCTTGGTGCGTATCGTTATTTGCACTTGACGTAGTGGCAAGATCAATCACTTTCGTGTCCCCATCAAATTCGGAAGAAGTATTTGACAAATCACTAAAAATTAGCATTTATACATATGTAAGTGTTCATTCGAAATATGCATATCGTACAACAAAACAATTTCGATTTAAATCTAAATGCAGAAAGTTGCGAGCTACGTGGATAAAACAGTTGAGTGGACTAGAGCACCGTTACCATAATCAAACCATCATGCGTTCGACGCTCACCATGGTTGCATTGATGTGCATTGTAAAAGGCACTTCAACAAGTTTTTCAGGCAGTTTGGTGGATTCTAATAAGCAGCAAATTGATGAAAAGCGATGTCAGTTCCTTCAACCAAAATAAAATTTTGGCATACACCTCTAAAGTAGGTTTTGAAAAGCCTAGGTCTAATTGTACCAACACTCCCTTAAAGTCTCGAAGACAGAGATGCAAGCAAATTAGGAAGCACAATTGCATCTAGATTTGTTTTACTTTTCAATGCTTTTGCAGTCCTCTACGACAAACTATCTTTTACAGCAACAAATTAGCATCAAAAAAATTGGTGAGTGTGGTTAAAAATAACGTAGCGTCACTAAACTGTTTTCAAAAACGTTCATTTAGGCAGTCATATTAACTACAAAGTGTTGACAAGGATCTGCAACTGAAGAAAAATAAATGGGTAAAATACGGCTAGAAGTGCTACCAATATTACTTTCTTGAATGGGAAATTAGAGACGATGAGGGGCATTGTGTTACTTTCTGTTCTTTCTTGCAACAAACCTTGAATCAGATATGGTTGATTCATCGTCATTCTCTAATTCTTTTTGATAAACTTCCGTCATAACTGTTCTAGCTTTCGTCAGAATCTCTTCAACTGCTTTTTCAGAAGCTGACAGTTTCACTTCCAAATTATCCAAATCTCTACTGCCTAAGTGAAAAACATCAAACAACTATGAGATTTAACCAAGGCTGTGGTGTCGGCGTTGGCATTTTAAGAGGGTGTCGGCACCAGCACGTTAGCTTAAATAATTAAAAGCCCACATTCATATCAGCGAATAGCTGAGAACAATGCCTGAGATTTAATCCGAGTCGCCGCCTTAAACATTTATCCCACCTCGTACTCGGCGCCACTGACCACAATACCCACATAAAACAGTATTTAAACGTATCAAGAATGACAGGAAAATTCACTTTTTTGATACAAAATGAGCTGAGTACGGCAATGAAAAAGAACCATACTTACTTAAAAGAGTTTTAATCCGACGCTGGGAAGTTGACGCACCAGCTACAAATTTGTTTTTATCTATTTTTCGGCTCTAAAACAACAAAGTTATACATGATTTTATTAAAACATGAACATTCGCTTTTTGAATTCTGGTATTTGACCTGGGCGTATAATGTTGAACCTCAGTTCGAGAATACGCAAAAGCGTGCTCAAAAAGACCAGATTTTTAAAGCAGATCAACCGTTTTGTCAAATGATAAATTTTAGTGCCACTGATATCAAATGCATTAAAAGAGCTCAGAGAGTGTGTTCCTTTTGTTAAACTAAGCCAATACGTCCAGACATAACGTTGGCAGAAAACAGTTTACATAAAGCTTTAAATTCTTTTCCAAACAATGTGTGCGAATGAGCAATACTTTTTTTTGCAGCATAGTGTTCCATATCCCGTAGAAACCACTGAAATCTCATCTGGTTTGGGGTGTACAGCTGGTAAAAGCCCTTACAAACGTCACCTAGCAAGCTATCACTTTCATGTAGTGCTCTTCAGAAACTGTGACAATTCTCCTTATTTAGGCTGAAACCAATATGGCTAGAGCATTCCTTTCTATGCATTCAATGCACAAAAAACAGTCATTTTGGGCCCTTCACACACTTGTCACTGACCTCTTTAAGTTTTTTATCTCCCCAGTAAACAGTATTGTTGAAATTCATGGCACCATTCAAATAAAAAGCTTTATCAGTGAACCTAACTTTATCAATTAAATTAAAATGCCTGTTAATTTGTTTTGCTAACCTGGGTCGCACATTTCAACATGCTTCTATTTGTCCAAGTCAATGAGCTTGTGGAATGTGGTGATTGTGTAACAAAACTTACTGTAGTACTTTTTAAAAATGTGTTGAACTTTTGTTTCTGACATCCCAAGCTCTTGACTCTTCCATACAAAACTTGTTTGGACTCCATTATACTGAGTTCACAATGATTGGAAGACCAACTCCTCCTTTCTGCAGTCAAAAACTGTTTTGCTTTTGGCTCACAATTTTTGCCCAAAATATGGTATGAAATTTTGCTTTGAAGCTTTATCCGAGTGCACTGGAAATTCTCAAGTACATCAACAGTTGTGCACTGTATTTTTTGGACCATAAGGCGCAGTATCAATAAACGTCTTCTAACGCATTTATTTTCATAAGGCGTTTCGGATTACAAGGCGCATTTCATGAAATCAAAACTCAAAGCATTTTATTGGTATTGTACTTATTTTATGATCAAACAATCAATTGTTGTGTTTACATTGCGTGAGAAGTGCATGGCTAGTTGCTAGGTACCATACATGTTGCAATTTATGTGCAATACATGTGTGTTTACGCACCCAAAATGAAAAGAAAAAGACACTCGTGAAGGAAACGAGAGTAGGTAAAGAGAAAAAACACACTCGTAAAGGGAATGAAAGTAGGTCATTTAATCACAAGAAAGCAGAAAGTTTGCTCTCAAGAAAGAACAAGTTGAGGTAAGTACTATTACGTTGGTAACAATTATTACCACATAAAATTTGTTCAGAGCTTGGTGACAGAGCGCAACCTGATCCACACATTAGATGCACCAGACTATAAGGTACAAGTTCGATTTTTGAGAAAAATAAAGGATTATAGGTGTACAATATGGTCCGAAAAATACAATAGTACTACAACTCAAACCACCATACAATAATTTTAATTTTTTGCTCCATAATGTAAACGATGCATAATTCATGGCAATAAAATTGTTACAAAACGAAATTACAGTGTAATTACTATAAAATATGAAACAGAAAAGATTAACTGCATTAGCTACAAGATTCAAAAAATTTTTTACCTCAAAAAATTGTGAAACATTTTGTATGCCCATCAATTATGTCAATAGACATATTTCAGGCAAATAACAGTTAAGTATAATATTCTTCATACTGATGTAAAGTGTTTTTTTAAATATACTAAACAACAGCATGCATATTCTAACAGCCTTAGACAAAACAAATTAAAATCGATAATGGATTAAAATCGGCTGGTAAAAGTGACTTCAAACTAACTGTTGATGATGTAATAATAATTACGCTCTTCTAAAGGCAAAGGGTCTACCAATAACAAGGCCAGCTGTGTAGGTGAATAGCCACTACTAAAGTGTCTCAAACTACACCTTAGATGAGCAGCTCCATGATTTTGACCAGGTAAAGCACAATTAGCAGTATTTATCAAACATTGATAATTCTTTTACATTGCTATTTCTAAAACAATACCTGCTTGGTAGTTATTCGATACACAATATAGAGCACATATGCAAAAGCACCAATCACATAAAATGGAGCTACAGTAGTAATCCAACTCTTTTTGGTTGGATTAGAGGGCTTTGGTTTTTCAAAAAAATCTGAAAATAAACTTTTTTCATTTTTATGACAAATACATCTCTATACTACAAGGCACTGTTCTTTCTGAGCAAGCATGCACAAATGTATTGGTGTGTGTATTCATTTTAACTCCTTTAAAACTACTAACCACAGTAACAAGAACTACACCACAATTAACCACTGCCCCTATGTAATTGTCATAAGGGGGTTAGTAATGTTATGATCATAGACAGCAATCCAATTCACTCAGCCACATTGCTAACACAAATTTGCAATACTTGTTCTTTGGAAAAGCAAAAACCTTTATCTTAAGAAAATTAACAAGGCTCAGTAAGGTACACTTCATTTCAAGCCAACAGCCTAGAATTCAGACATGCACCTCACGTTGTCATAATCTTGGAAGGAATGCTGGGGCAAAGTCTTAAACAAAATAAATTGTCCTTCTTAAGACACTTTTTAACTCAGCAATTTAATTGAACACATGCTTACTTTGTGTAAGAACACATATTGTCATATTCAAAACACTATTTTCATAAAACCATTGACACACTTTCACTGGTTTTTTTGACACACCAAGGACCAAAGCTAAACTTTTTACCTATTATCAAAAGACAACTTTTTTGGAAAACTAACCCATCTCAAGTCTGACATGTTGTTTAACTTGCATTACAAACTTTCAAAACAAAGAGCACTGCAGTTTGCGAAATTAAATAAAAATAGTACTGAAAAGCAATTGTCAGCATAACTAGATTAGTTACATATCTGTTTAAACATATAAAGCAATACATGAATACCAGTGAAAAAATCATTAGACAACCATACTTACTTATTGGCAATTCTGGGTGAGACAATGGCTTTTTGTGTGGTCCAGAATCGGTTCCATGTGGTTTTCCAGGAACTTAAAATATCAATATATTGAATCAATAGTGATGCTGAGCAAGATGGTCACTCTCAATAATGATGAAAACTTATTTAACTCATTGAACACAAAAAGAATGAAAGGTTTGGGAGACTGCCCAGTGACCTGTTAGGATCTTTGAACTAGCAGTCATCCATTTACCATATACTTTTTTGCAGTAATTAGACTATTTTTGAAGCCATAGGGAAAAAATTAAAGTGGTTGAAATGATTTGAAGTTATGCTTAAGAGACAGTGACTGTGTTCACACACAGACATCACCTATAATCCACCAGACCAAAAAGCTGTAGTCAAGATTGCAAACTTAGTAGATATGATGGCATTCCATGTAAATGCAACATGTAATTAATAGATGCTAACCAAAGTGATTGACAGAGTTAAAATGATAAAAATATACCAATCAGTTAAGAATATTACCACACTAACAAAATATTTCTAGTGATCCAACAGTCTACATATGGCAAGCTATGAAAGAATGTGAGTGCCTGATTGCCTGCCAAATTGCTCTACTTTTAGTGCCATTGTGAGTGCACAGCCACATTTAATTGTTTTGTAACTTCAGTTACTTCAGCTATTTACTCACTTTTCACACTCTTGCCATTTTTTAACAATTTGGAAACGTTTTCACAAAAAATATATATAAACATACGATATTAAATTTTGTCTGTTTGGCAAAAATGAATTTCTGTTTTTATAAATTAGCTAGAATTAAAGTTAAGTGCACTAAATCTTTAGCTTATAGCAAACAAGCAAACCTGTTAAAAAATTTTGAGGGGACCCAGATGCATAACCTTTGAATTAAGTGCATAAGCACATAGAGTGGTGAACACCAACGCTATGCAAACAGTATATGGGTAAGGTAAGTAATTTATCAGACCTGGGTAAGAATTATTTTAGAATCTAATTTGGTGATGGTGAACAGTGTCGTAGACTATACTTAAAATGAAAAAATGTCAAAACAAGTTAATGAATAACCATTAAGATGAACATCACTAAAATATTGTAGGCCAAAGTAGGTGGCCTACAGATCACTGATACCGGTATTTTAGGTTATTTGAATAAAAAATTACCAACTATTATTAATTATTATTATTATATGCAGATGTACATACTTGGTCTATTCCACTTGGCCACCAAAGGAATTATTATTGCTAAGCACACCACAGATACACCCACAAAAATAGCTACTCGAGAAGATGGAATAGGCATTTTTATGAGTGCGCTCATAAGGAACTACAAACTATTAGCAACAATTTAAAGCATTCTTTGATGCAAGGAAAGAAAACTATTAATTCACAATACCTACGAAGGTAAGACAATTTTCTCTGGTCAAAGGGCAATATGGCCTACTTATCAAATCTTGACAACTTTAGTCTTTACCTTTTCTGCCGCATTTGCATCTTATCGGCTCACAGCTTTGCTCTATCTGTGCTTCTACTTGATTGGGAAGTCTGAATGCCCAAAGTTGCCAACATCAAATTTGAAAAAATTTCAAAAATACCTTAAAAAATTCCAAAAATAGCTAAAAAAAATCCACAAAATGACTTTTGTCGCGTAAAAATTTCCAAAATCCTAATATAATTCAGCACATCGTCGATTTCAGGTCGATCTCTAAACAAAAAGTTTTCTCACTCCAAAAATTACCGCAATATTTTCGAATTAGACTTGATCAGCGAAGAAAGAAAAGGTGATCATCCTTAAACTTGTAGGAAATATGATGAATTCAAATTGATATCCATAAAGAAGGTTTTCATCCGCAATCTTCCAAACACTCCACTAATATGGAGAAAATCCCGGAACAGATAAAACGATTTTGCCGAAAAATTTTGTTAAAAAGTTTCAAGTTGTAGTTAAAAGTGTTGGGCTTAGTCTAAAAATTTTGAATTTTAACCAATAAACCGTATTTATGCTAATCAAATATTCCAAAATTTCCTAATTTAGGTCTGCTTTTAAAATTGAAAAATTTCTGAAATTCTTAAAGTTATCAAAATGTTCTATTTCATCTTCCTCTACAGATTCAGAAATTGCTATATTTTGGGGGATTCAACTGCCGTCACTGCCTTTGTGGCTCCAAAAGTACCATTCTTTAGATCCCTATGCGGAGGAAGTAGGCTATTTTACTTGGTCGTCTCATCTAATTTCCTTCCCTTCAATAACCTATCATTCCCAAACTTCTTCACTGTTGTCCGGCAGTCACTCCTCTCCTGACGCCTCCTTGCTCTCACTTATCTTTTTTTTCTCGCTCTTCGATAGAGTAACAGAATTTTGGCTCTGACACCTTTCGATTTTTCATACTGCTCCTTTTTGCTTACTCTCCCTATCCAGTGAGCATCCTCCTTTTTCCAATTTTCAGAAAGTTTATTGGGAAAACTTTGCTCTTCGTATTGATTCTCACTCTCCTTCTGCAAAGAATTACTCCTTCCTCACTCTCTATCCTCTGAGGCAGCGCATTTTATCTTTTGGCACTGGCCACGTCCAACGCCAACCTCAACCTTGGCAGTTTTCCAAAGTGGAAGAAGTGGAAAAGGAAAGATGCAAGGTTTTGCTTCAGTTCACAGAAGTGATGAAGAGCGACAGGCTTGCAGGTTTTTTGGTCTATCAGTATGTTAGTACTGTAACCACTTTAGTAACCAGCCTATCATCAAATTTCTTTCACAATGACAGAAGACAATAACTTTAAGCGCAACAGATGCCTGCTGCAATTTTCTCTATTATGGTACCAGACAAAATTAAAATAAAACAGATCAGACGTCGACCCTGAGGTTCCCATTAGTAACGTCGGGGTAACAAATATCAGTTTATCCGGCATTACCAAATGTGTAGGCCTACTTGTGAAAACAGTAATTAAAAGTTGACGTTTTATGACGCAACTAGTCTTTTCAAAACAAAAAGTAACCAACAATGTATTACGAGGAAATCAAGTAAAATAAAAGGTTGTTGGGGTAACACATTACAGTTGTTATTCCTCCGTAGTTTTTGAAGTCGCTCTCAACGTATTATTTGTTCTGTTTCCAGCATAGACGTACGTAGGGACTAGTCTTGTTCCCTACTGATACTGCCAATAATTTTATCAGCTTTTATTCCTGTATTTCATTAAGTGCATAAATTCAAAATAGTAAAAAGCCGCTGTAGATATTGATTTATCTTTACAGGAATGGCCTGACATGACGCTTAGCAAGCCTAATGGTCAGTTATATGTCGGGTCAGAAGTAACAGTGTAGCCGGCTTCACTCAGCGATCATATTTGAGAGCAGAAAGAAGTTGTTTTTAATGGCGGCTTCGCCCCAGTGTCCTTGATTCCCGATCATTGTGATTTTAAATTCCAACTCATCAAACGTCATAGAAACCGAGAGCTTAAAAAGAGTGCGAAACAACCTTAGTGTCTTAACAGTCACCAGTTGCCAATAGCTTATGAGCTTTTGCGGTGGGCGCTATCTTTGTAACCCAACGTAAGCCTTCAATGCAAACACCGATCCCGCTCGGTCATGACTCACGCAATGCAACTCTTACGAGTGCTCAACACGCAGTCTTTCTGCCACAAGTTTCACACTGAACCCATTGGGTCTTACTGTCAATTAAGATCTAATTTTTTTGACTTCTCGCGGTTAAAACAACACCCAAATATGGCTGTGCGCACTATACGCCTTTCTCTCGGATTTTTTTCTCACGCAGATGAAAACGTTTTCGAAAATTTCCATATGCCTAAACATCTGCAATATGCTCTAGGGTATACGTAGTTGTACGAACATCCGATTTGTGCGCAAAGTAAATACCAAAAGGGTACATCTTTTTGGGACAAAACAGTATATTCACAGAGGGCACACTGTGCAACGGATATTTTTCCACAAAAATGCTTGAGAGCAAAAAAACAGGAAACCGGTCAAAAAACGTTATTGTGCAAAAGCACCATACCAGGGGCGGACTAAGAGATCGTGGGGCGCCGGGCAGATAAGATGGCGGGGTCCCTAAATTATGGAAGGCGAAAATAACTAACTTAGATTTGGGTCGCGCTCGAAAATGTTTGGGAGCCACTGACTTAGTAGATCTTAATAATAGAAGACATAATAAGCTCTCACCTTGCAGGAATAAGGTGTCCCTGACGTAATCCTTGATGTTTAAAATGGGTGAAGTATAAATGGGTTAATTAAACTGTACAGTATTTATTTTAAACTAAGAATTGATTTTTTTGCGTTATTTGTGTTTTTGTTTGATGGAAATTCAAACTAAAAAACAAATTTCTATTTTGAATATTATTCATTTAGATCAGTGGTTCTCAAACTTTTTTGGCCCATGGACCATCTTTTTTTAAAAAATATCCGATGGACCACTATGCTATGTTGACACCTCATGAACGCTACTAGTCCAAACTGTATTGCACATGGCTCAGTGAGCTCAAGGGGCGTGTTCAATCTTAGCCCTTAATAAAGTAATAATTAACAAACTAATTAAGCAATCTCTCTTAATTTGCACACTCAACCTTAAAAGAATATTGAGGACACATACTTCGAATTTCAAATTTTATTTTAACAAATATCATGCCCTATAGTACAATGTACTTGTAGAATCTAGTGACTCACTTGACTTTGGTGTTTCTGGCATAAGAAATCAAAATTTATTTTGACAAATTGTTCAGTCTTAATCTGATAGTTCCTCAGCTGTTTGTATCCAATTTTTTTTTTTTTACTGAAAACATCCACTACAGCTGAAAACGCCGATTCCACCATTCATGTAGTAGGGAAAGCAATGATGCTTTCTTCTACTTGTCGAAAAACATTTGGATGTAAATCCTTTATCAAGATGTACGCAAATACCCCTTCCTTACTTACTCTTTCTCTTAGTTTCACATCCTCTTTTAAGTCTAACAACGTTTTGGCCGACTCGGTACTTTCATCTCCTGGTTCATAAATTTCTAGTTCTACAAACCAGAGTGGATAATCCATTTTCAAAAGATCCACAAACCTTCTCTCAAACTCTGCGTGAAGACCTTCAAGATGAACAATGCATGCAGCAATGCATTCTGATGTAGGATCAGTTTTCTTAAAATTTTCAAATGCCAACAGGTTCTTTTTCCCAAACTGTTTTTTTCAATATTTTAATTTCCCGACGTAACCTTTCATCTTCTGAGCACAGGTAACCAAGTCTGATCTTTTACCTTGCAGCTCCAAGTTTAGCACATTAACTGTTTTGAAGATATCACTAAGGTAGAATATTTTTGATTTTATCTCCGAAGCCTCGAGTTTTTCCAAAATTTCTTGAGCTTTACCAGCTTGTTTTTTTTGTAGTTGGAATCAGCCATTTGGGACTTGAACTTGAGAAAGTTGATCACTTGTTCCCACATATTCACAAATCTTTCGAGGCTCGAGCCTTTCGACAGCCATCTCACCTCTGTGTGAAGCAGGAGTGTTTTGCACTTTTCAGTTTCACAGAATTGCATAAATAACCTATCATTCAATGAGTTTGCTTTGACAAAGTTAATTGCATGTATAGCAGCGTTGAGTGATTCTTCCATGTCTCCTCCAACACTTTTAGCAGCCAAATGTTGCTTGTGGACAATGCAGTGAACATGAGAGTTGTGAGGAGTAACTGCTTTCATTCTAGAAAGAAAGCCTTTCACTTTTCCAGCATGGCTTTAGCTCCATCCGATGCAATGTAGATCAAATTGGTCAATGGAATGCCTTTATCATTAAAATATTCCATTAGAAAATATCTTCTCCACGAGTAGTTTCAAGGAGACTTTTAATGAATAGCATTTCTTCCCTTACATCATTGTTATGATGAATCTGACATAGACAAGAAGGATAGCTTGGCTATGAATTGTGCTCTCATCAGTATAGAGAGAAAACCTAGTCTTGCGCAGAATTTCCACTATTTTGTTCTCAACGAAACCAACCATTTCATCTAGCCTTCTTGTAATAGTGTCATTAGATAGAGAAATTATATTCAGAGCAGATGCAGCATCTTTTCCCAGGACTTCGCTTGCACATGCTAACATAGCAGGCTTGATAAGCTTCTCACCATAAACTTGAGGGGCTCCAACCTTGGCAAGAATTTCAGAGACCAAATAACTTGGTTTGAGTGTCTTTGCATTTGCAGTACCGGTACTCATTTTCTTGACAAAGTCGAATAGTTTGACTGGCTGTGTTTTCTTTTTTCTCTCGAAAAATTCTCTATCTTTACCAACAGATGATGGATGTTTGGATTTTTGATGATGCAGCAGCTTGACTTTCTTCATGGAATCATTTGTCAGCGTGACACCACATTCGAGGCACATAGGTTTTGCGTCAACAGATACAAAACCAAACACGATAAAATCATCATTGTAATGTCTCAGTTTTGCCTTCTTAGCAACACGAGCTTTTGACATTTGATTAATTTGAAAGCACTGTAGAATACCTACTTTAGCGTCTGAACAAATATAACACGTGATTTTCATAAAATAATTATTATAAAGTCAGTGAAACAACGAATAGTACTAATCTCCCCAAGGAAGCTTTGGACAATGAAGAAACGTAATCTTCGTGCAACAACAACACCACAACAATTACATTAAATCGAATCTGGTTATCTACAGCTCTTACACGATTCTATCAGGCTACCATTAATAAGTTCTTGTATAGCACCCTTTAGATTCAAATAGAATCATTAATTAAGTAAAAAAGAACAGTAAAAAGCAATTAAATCACCAATCAATTACTTTAAGCACTGTCACTTAACTGAAACTTGCAATGAACGATGCAGTAACAGAATAGGAACATAGCTAACTAACTATACTAACTACCACAACCTGAATTTTCTCCTGCCAAACCATTATTGAGATTGACATTACAAAAATTATCTCACGTAGACCCACTCCTACATCTTGAACAATGTTGCGTCTATGACATCATTGGGCTAGTCAGATAATTTTCTAATACGCAGTTCTTACATAATTTACTGCACAGGGTACAATTTTCAGAATTGTTTTATAAAGGATTTATGGAACTCTCTGTGGACCACTAGAAATTCCGGGTGGACCACTAGTGATCCAGTGGACCAAGGTTGAGAATCACTGATTTAGATCGAAGAAGTTGAGTCTAATTTGTTATTTTGATTTATTAAAAAAAGTAAATCTTATTAATTTTGTTTAAAATTTACTTTGAAATTTATTTTAAAAGGTTAAATATAGAATAAAATTTTCGCACTGTTTCATTAACTGGACAAAAATAAACAACACAGAAAATATAACTATAGCTGCTGCTCAGGCTATATGGTTTGGGATATGGGAAATTCACGACAAATAGCCGCAAACTCAGTCGCTAAATCAAGTGTCCACAAAGTGATGATGTTGAGATACGAAATTTTATTACAGCTCCGATATCCAAAATGACCACATGGTATATTTGATAGGGCGACAGGTTTTCTAAAACACAATGCAAGTGTAAACAAACAGCTACGATAAACACTTAACTAACTTCATAATGTAAACATATTAAAAATAGGGATTTCGATGCAAATTCGAAGATCAAAAACGGCGTTGCGACGGTGTAACATATGTCGTGATGGAAAATTTACAAATACTACGTCGCAAGCTAACAATTCACATTCAAACTTACTAAGTACATGCAAGATACATACAAACTTACTGAACTATTTGAGGTCCCACGCAAATTATTAATTTTCAAGATTGTCGTCAGCAGCAAAACACTGTTATTTCCTCTGGTTCAAACTTTTTACAGAACCGAAGAACTACGCTCTTAGGCCTTATATACGGTAGCAACAGCCAATCAAAATTCACGATACAGGCCACGTGTAGTAAATTTTCTAGAATAATCAAGCCTGAATTTCTCAGATCTTGTTCTATAGATTCCAATTGTCACATTTCGCAAGTTAAACAGTAGGATCACAGTTTCGAAATTAAGTGGTGCGTAGAGCGAAAAGTAAAGACACGATTAGATTGTCTGGTGGCAGAACAAAGCATTCAATTGTTACGTAAGTCCAAATTTGATGAAGGCAGTTACGGGGGTTCGTCTTTGTGCAAATAAATACTCCTAAAACAAAGCGAACAGACAAACGGCGAAAAAGTTAATTAGCACATTCGGTTTTTCTTTATAGTTAAAAACAAATATCCAACAGCTGGCAGACAGTTTTGGACCACATAAACTAAAGGTCTCCAGCGGAGTAAAAATCAAGCATTGAATTCGAGCAAACAGCACATTTGCCAAAATAAAAATTTAAGAAATGTTCGATCCGTGACACACCGCCCCCCTTAAGCCGATGAGGGGTCACAAGGCTTAACACAAAGGCGCAAAAATGTACACCAAAAATACAATTTAATTTACATAAGAATCATACACTATCACATTCAAGCAATGCGCACATCTTAGAAATTGGACGAACACACACAGAAAACTGGGTTTGTAATTTGGCGCTTCTAATCAGACCCTGTTTGTCTGGAAAGGTTTCGATTACTCGGCCCATGACCCAAGAGCTACGAGGTGAGTTATCCATTATAAGAACTATGTCCCCATTTGTGACATTGCGTGAAGTGTTGACCCACTTAGAGCGCTTTTGCAACAATGGCAAATATTCTCTAGTCCAACGTTTCCAAAATATATCTGCAAGATACTGCACTTGTCTCCAACGTCTCCTAGCAAAATTGTCCTTTTCTGAAAAGTTACCAGGAGGTAGGGAAACTTGTTCCTTTAAGAGGAGCAAATGATTAGCTGTTAATACATTTAAGTCTCGAGGGTCATCCGTTAAAGTGGTGAGAGGTCGACTGTTTATTATGCCTTCGACCTCGCACAAGAGGGTGAGTAAACTCTCGTCAGTTAGAATTTGTTCGTTGCATATGCCAGTCAAAATTTTTCGAGTAGAGCGAATGAGTCGCTCCCAAACACCACCATGGTGAGATGCTCTGGGCACATTAAACTTCCATTTGATGTTGCGTTGCAAAAGGAAATCATTTATCTGGGCTTGATTCCAATCATCAATGGCTTGGGTAAGTTCCCGTTGGGCCCCCACGAAATTAGTCCCGTTGTCAGACCAAAGTTCCGCGACCTGGCCTCTGCGTGCAATGAAACGTCTCAGGCTTTGAATGAACGAGCTGGTTTCCAGGCTATATGCCACTTCAATGTGTACTGCCCTGGTGGTGAAGCAGGTAAACAGTACTCCATACCTCTTTAGTTTAGATCGGCCCTGCCTCACCAAAAATGTTCCAAAAAAATCCACTCCAACACAGGAGAAGGGAGGTTTATCAGGAATAAGTCTTTCCTCGGGTAAATTAGCCATTTTTTGTGTAAGTGCCTGTCCTCGAATCTTGCGACACTTTACGCACTTGGACAGCACAGAGCGCGCCACAGAGTTAACACTTACTATCCAAAGCCTTTCCCTTAGCTTAGCAATGACGTGTAGGCGTCCCGTGTGGCCTAGTCTTTCGTGTTGCTCTCTGATCATAAGCTCACTCTCATAACACTTAGGCAGAATGATCTGATGCTTGTTGTCATGTGGAAGACTTGACTTTTGTAGTCGCCCACCAACTCTTAGCATTCCATGTTCCAAGTACGGATCCAAATTGCGCAATGAGCTTGAAGATGAAATTTGTTCACCTCTTTGCAACTTCTCGATCTCTTTTCCATAGTATCGTCGCTGCAAGTGTCGAAAAATTAGGTACTCCGCCTCCTGAATCTCTTCAAGACTCAGAAGATCCTTCGCATTTAAATGCGATCGACCAAGCCAAATGTTTTTGCAACGAATCACCTGAGCGCAAACTCGCTTTATTTTATGCCAGCTTGAGTAGTTCCTGCATAGTCCATCCAAAAGGCTGATGTCTGGTTGCACCTTTACGGCATAAATAAGGGTTTGGTCTCTTCTTACTTCCGGATCGCTTGTAAACTCTGGTGTGGTAGGATTTTGAGGAATTGTAGGCCAGTAATTAGGTGGCTGCCACAAAAAGGCTGGTCCAATTTTCCACCGATTACATTTTAAAAATTCGTCGATGGTCAGTCCACGTGTAAGTAGATCGGCTGGGTTATCTTTGGAGGGAACATAATGCCACTGTGAGGGGTCACACACGTTCTTGATTCTCTGAATTCGATTGGCCACGAAGGTGTGGAAGCACTTGCTTTCATTGTTTAGGTAGCATAGAACAGTCACGCTATCTGTCCAGAAAACGGATTGGACTTCCAACTCTGGCATTTGTAGTTCTCTGCGAATCATCAAGTCATTCTGGGAGGCCACCACTGCAGCGCATAGTTCCAATCTTGGAATGGTTAGTGGTTTCAGAGGGGCTAGTCGACCTTTTCCAAAAATGAGGGAGCAGTGGATTTCACCGTTTTTGTTGATCATCCTCAAGTAAGTGGCCGATCCATATGCTCCCTCTGATGCGTCTGCGAAGTGATGTAGTTGTGCGTGAACGATATTGCCAAATTTGGGAGGCTTGAAACATCTTGGCAATGTGAAGAGCTTCAATTTAGGAAGTTGCTCGAGCCAGTTTAACCACTTCCCCTTTTCATTTGGGGGAATCGGGTCATCCCAGCCCAACTTGTCACGGCAAAGTTTTTGTAGCAATACTTTTATGGGTAAAACTGCCACTGCTCCAAAACCCAGTGGGTCAAACACAGAGTTTATCATTGACAGAATCCCTCTTCTAGTACATGGCTTGTCTCTTCTTTGAACCTTAAATGTCAATGAATCTTTTTCCACGTTCCATTGCAGGCCTAAAGCTCTTTCTGTGGGTAGCTCATCACTAGCTAAATCCAAGTCTAAAGCTTCCTTAGACCACTCTGACTTAGGGATCGAACCCATGACCTCTCGACTACTGCTTATCCATTTGTTCAAGCAAAAACCTCCTTTGTCCAACAGATCGCGAAGCTCATGTACCAGTTTAATGGCTGTTTCGACCGTGGGAGCTGAAGTTAAGCAGTCATCAACGTAGAAGTCGCGCTTCACTGTTTCCACAGTTCTCTTGTCAAATTCTTGCTTGTGATCGGAAGCTGCACGCTTCAAAGCAAAATTGGCACAGCTAGGTGAACTCACGGTTCCGAAGGGGTACACGGTCATTCTGTACTCTTCAATTTCTTCATCTATATTTCCATCTTTCCACCAGATAAAACGAAGCAGGTCTCTATCTTCAACCGGGATTCTTACCTGATGGAACATGGCCTTGATGTCAGCCTGAACTGCCACTAGCTCCCTTCTAAATCTCATCAAAACGCCCAGTAAGCTATTTGTGAGGTCCGGTCCCTGCAATAAGTTACCATTTAAACTAACCCCATTAAACTGAGCTGAGCAGTCGAAAACCACTCTGATCTTACCTGGCTTTTCAGGGTGGTAAACTCCGTGATGCGGTAAGAACCATGTTCTACCTTCGGGCCCTGGCTTCTCAACCCTCTCACAGTAACCTTGGTCTATCATGTCGCTAACGAACCTTTTGTAGTCATTGTAGAATCCATCATTCCTGCTGAATTTCTTCCTCAGATGACTCGCTCTCTGCAGTGCTTGAACTCGGTTGTTTTGTAGCTTGAGATTTGGATACTTGATCGGGAGTCCGATTTCGTAATGGTGATCCTCCAGTTGTTTGGTAGATTCATTGACGGCTTTCATGAATCGCTGTTGATCGACTGACATCTCTTCCTTTCCGTTTACCAAGGAATCCATGATATCGGTGCAGAGAGAGCACATAGGGTGGTTCTGACTGTCGAATGAGGACCTGACAAAAAGGCTAGTCACGTGATCCGAACGACCGCCTGCGCAATTCAATGTCCATCCCACAGGTGTACGAATCGCATAGCTGCCAAACGGTTCTCTTATGACCTCTTGCGGTTGCATCACCATTCGATTGTTATTGCCAATTAATAGACCAACTTTGCATTTCACTTCCGGGATGTAGACATCTTCAAATTCAGCGTACTGGTCTGCATGAGCTTGAGTTGGGATGTCCTTATGGTTAACTGGCAGTTTCTTGCAGGAGTAAAGTGAGCTCAGTGGAATGCAGCAGATTTCGTCCATGTCAGTCACTTCCAGATTAGACACAATCTTTGTTTTTTGATGTCCTTGATCTTTATTGAGCGTGATGGTGCGAATTCCGACCTCCTCACAGTCTTCTATCTTTAGCTTTTTTCTAAGATCTTCAGTGACAAAGGAGTGTGTGCTGCCAGTGTCCAACAAAGCCTTGGTGACAACTAACTCAGCAGACCCTTTTCTTCGTATCTTCACCGGTACTACGGGTAGCAGGCTTTGTTCCATCTGCGGCAGATTGATGAGTCCATTTTTAACCACTTGCTTAGGTGTCTTGGAACTCTCGTTCTCACCATCCTTTACGGGCTTGCTAGCAGGATTTGATTCATCTTCGTCTGGTGGATGCAGCAGTGTTGTGTGAAACCGCTTACAATCACGCTTTTTGCAAGCCTCATTTTTGCGGCGGCAGAACTTAGCAAAGTGGCCTTCCTTTAGGCAGGCTCTGCAGAGTTTGCGTTGACTGACAAACTCTATCCTCTCGTGGTAGTTAAGGTCTCGGAACCTTTTGCATTGGTTTAGGAAGTGCTCCTTTTCACACATGAGACACTTGGCTGCGTGTGTGTCCTTGCTGTTCTTTACTTGTGTGGAAAAGTTCTTCGTTTTTCGGCTGGTACTGTTTTCCTGACTACTGTACGACTTGGAGGAGGTGGGTATTTGAGAAAGATTGGTGCTCTCTCGAGTCTTCTGTCGCACAAAATCACCGAGATCATTGATACTAATATCTCGGTGTTGTTTGTGCAATATTTGGTCCACCTCGTGGTTCCAGGCAGGTATCCAGGGTTGCGGCAGGCGATTCATAATTTTTGTCACCATATCCATGTTGTCCATCCGATTCAAGCAATCCATTCCTTGCAGAGTTATCAGACAAGAGGTAAAATCCGCTGAAAACTTAATCAGGCTTCTATGGTCATTCTCGCTAAGCGCTGGTCCTTTAACAATAGGTCTAATGCACGCTTCAATGACCTTATGCCTCTGACCAAAATACGACTGCAACAACCCTCTTGCTTCCTGATAACCTCGTTCTGCTGTTTGCATATGTTGACACCCCTTAATCAGAGAGTGCGCTATATCCTTAGTGTAGTGCAACAAAAAGAACAGCTTTCTATTCGAGTCGGTCAGTTGCTGATCAATCAAGACGTCGAAGGCCTTAATGAAGCTAAAATAGTCAGCTGGGTTACCATTGAAAAACGGAGGTTCTACCTTAAGGGTAGGTAATTTAGTAAAATATGAGTTATGTTGGGAATCGTCGGAATGTGCCAAAACATTAGCTGGATTAATAGGATTAGCATTGTCGGACAAGGTAGGTGTCTGCATAGCGCTTTGTGTGGGCACGTAAACCCCTGGGTGTATTGACGCATCACAATTAAATTGAGACATTACTCTAGTATTCCCAGTACCATTAGAACCAAGCACGTTAGTATTAGAAGCCTTAGGGACATAAAATGTCTTGGTTTCAAACGGCTTACTATATGGGTTAAGGTTTGAGACCATTTTAGCACAATTTACGTTAGCATCGCCATTAACTTTAGGCGAAGTACAAGGCACTGCCACTGGTACGGAAACGGAACTCGACACGTCAACCACAGGTCTTAAAATTAAAGATTCGTTATCAGGCACGGTTTTCACGAGCGGCACTTCAAATTTAGGTTTCAAATCCATGGGCTTATTAATATCAGTGAGCATGCCACTACGAGCATTCCTAGTGAGACCTGATTTAATTACGTCACTTTTCACACGATTATCATGCAAATTGGTGAGTGCCTTATTTGAGGCATTAGCAGTGCTAGGTATATTTATTGCGGCGTCCGCATTGTTTCCGACCATATCAACCACTGTAGATTTACTTTGTTCGGGGTGGTCATGGGGGACATTATCGTTAGCAACAAATGTTAGCACATTAGTATCACATTTACGTTTATCCGCACAACCAATATTAGAAAGTTCACTACTTAGCTCCGCATCGACCTGATCCAATTCGGCTTGTAAATGAGCATGTTCCAATTGTTGTTGGAAGATCATGTCTTGATGCTCTCTTTCTTTCATCAGTTGAAACTCTCTTTCCTCTTCATGACGTCTTTGGTCCTCTGCCCGGCGTTTTTGGGTAAGCTGTTTTTCTTCCAGGCGAAGGCGCTGCTGCATTTGTTGCTGCTTCAATTCGTCAATGTGTTTCTGCGACTTGATTCTGGCTTCCAATGCTGCCTTGCGAGCCCTTGCGCTGCTTGTAGATGATCTCGACCAATTGCTCCGGCTTGACGTTGAACGCCAGGAGGTACTTGAGTGGTGGGATGATGGTGCGACCGAAGGAAATGTCGAAGAGCCAGCCATCTTCTTTGATTTGGATCGAGTCAGGATTTCGCTTTTGGGCGCCTTTGACTTGTAAGCTGATTTGTTGGAACGCTCACTTCGTTCGTCATTTTTGTCGACTCGATCCTTGGTTGTTGAAGGCGTTGGTGCTGCAGGCGACATACTTTTCTTCGGTTCATCCTCTGGGGTTGATTGGGTTAGTGCAGTTTGGGCAAGATCTTCCTTTTGCATTGCAGAAGCCATTATATGACGTCGCAGATTCAAGAACAACAGAACTGGGGGGGGGGGGGGAACAGCAACCAATTTTGTTCACGAAGAAGTATTCAATGTTCAAGATTAGCTTTCCAAAGAGTTCAAAAACTTACATATAGCTGCTGCTCAGGCTATATGGTTTGGGATATGGGAAATTCACGACAAATAGCCGCAAACTCAGTCGCTAAATCAAGTGTCCACAAAGTGATGATGTTGAGATACGAAATTTTATTACAGCTCCGATATCCAAAATGACCACATGGTATATTTGATAGGGCGACAGGTTTTCTAAAACACAATGCAAGTGTAAACAAACAGCTACGATAAACACTTAACTAACTTCATAATGTAAACATATTAAAAATAGGGATTTCGATGCAAATTCGAAGATCAAAAACGGCGTTGCGACGGTGTAACATATGTCGTGATGGAAAATTTACAAATACTACGTCGCAAGCTAACAATTCACATTCAAACTTACTAAGTACATGCAAGATACATACAAACTTACTGAACTATTTGAGGTCCCACGCAAATTATTAATTTTCAAGATTGTCGTCAGCAGCAAAACACTGTTATTTCCTCTGGTTCAAACTTTTTACAGAACCGAAGAACTACGCTCTTAGGCCTTATATACGGTAGCAACAGCCAATCAAAATTCACGATACAGGCCACGTGTAGTAAATTTTCTAGAATAATCAAGCCTGAATTTCTCAGATCTTGTTCTATAGATTCCAATTGTCACATTTCGCAAGTTAAACAGTAGGATCACAGTTTCGAAATTAAGTGGTGCGTAGAGCGAAAAGTAAAGACACGATTAGATTGTCTGGTGGCAGAACAAAGCATTCAATTGTTACGTAAGTCCAAATTTGATGAAGGCAGTTACGGGGGTTCGTCTTTGTGCAAATAAATACTCCTAAAACAAAGCGAACAGACAAACGGCGAAAAAGTTAATTAGCACATTCGGTTTTTCTTTATAGTTAAAAACAAATATCCAACAGCTGGCAGACAGTTTTGGACCACATAAACTAAAGGTCTCCAGCGGAGTGAAAATCAAGCATTGAATTCGAGCAAACAGCACATTTGCCAAAATAAAAATTTAAGAAATGTTCGATCCGTGACAATAACAAACAACACCGAAAAAGCTAAGGCAACTGGTATTTTCGGCATTTAGCTGCTGCAAATTTATCAATAATATCCTCAAAGCTCATAGATTTTGTGAAACTCTTTTCGATGGTCATAATACAGAAATCACAGACGTGATCCTGCGTCAGAGATGAGCGCAAATAGTTTTTCACTTTTTTCAATGCCGAAAAAGAACGTTCACCTTCTGTATTTGCAACAGGCAAGATCAGATATATACAAAGAATAATAGCCACATTTGGAAAAGTTTGAATTTAGCAGTTCTTTTTCAAATAAGACAGCTGTGCTTGCGCAGTATTTGTCTTCGAACCAAGATCAGGAGATGAACGTAAATGAAAAGCGAAGTGCACAACTTCTGAAGGAAAGTTGCTATCCAAATTGCTTGCACATACTTTCAACAACTTACTTGCTGCGTTTTCTATATCACTGATAGCCCAAGTGTTCAGATTCAGCAAAAAATTAAAATTCTGTTGCCATGGGCAGTACACAGATTTTCGTCTTCTTACTTCTGCAATTAAGGTATCAATGATTGGAAGGTAAGTTCCAATACGAAAGGATGCTCGAGCATCTTCCAAA
Organism: Trididemnum clinides; assembly: GCA_963675345.1. Classification (NCBI taxonomy): domain Eukaryota; kingdom Metazoa; phylum Chordata; class Ascidiacea; order Aplousobranchia; family Didemnidae; genus Trididemnum; species Trididemnum clinides. Next base: position 17,696,717 of record OY776302.1, read on the forward strand.
GCTGTAGTGCATCCAGTGTCCTCTCCTTCATAATCAAAAGTCTTCTTCGTTTTGTTTGGAGACACATCGGTTTTCTGTATACCGGGTGTGAGTTTCAAACCATCCTTTTCAATTGTATCAAATTCATTCCATAAATGCTGGCAAAAACTTTCTATTTCATTGTAAAGTGCTACGCAACTTCCTAATGACATGTCAGCACGCTGTAGACTTTTGCTTGAACGGTGAAACCTTTGAAGGATTTTGTGCCATAAAACACATAATATTACTGTTTCTAAGGCACCCATACTCTTTTTCAAATACAGTACGATGAATCTGATTTGGTTTGATTTGTTTCATTGTCATCCAGCGTAAAATCTTGTAACAGTTGTCACAACTTAACAAAATTTTTCTTGAGGGCTGTAGTGGCGTCTAAGATGTCTTATAACTGCTCTAACATTTGACAGTCGTTCGCAGCCATTTATTTAAATGCTATTATACCCAGGAATGTATTGAAGGGGGATCGCCGTCTACTTAACTTTTTTTAGAAAACGCTTGACTGAGGGCACATTTTATTTATATTCAAATTTTTTTTATTGTTTCTAAAACAGGTTTTCAAATATACTTTTTTTAAATAAATTTGTTTTAATTAGAATACTCTTTGTTGCGAACAGTTCAATTATATGTGGTCTATGCTTCCCGCCTTGCGCTGTAGCGAAGTGTGCCGTTGAGCAGGTCTCTCAGACCATAAGGTTTGAAATCAGTTCCAACTGTCCACCTACTTTATTGTTTAGCAGCCGTCCACCTACTTTATTATTTAGCAATACACCACTGATTATACCAGTCTCTACTGTGACGTCACAGTTACTTTGTTATTGAAAGTCTGTTTTTAACTCTTTTTCGTACAAATAATAATTGTACCGGTATTTAAATATTTAGATTCTTCATTATTAGATTCAAGTTTGCTGGTAATGCAGGTTATAAGGCTATAAATTTATTTTAATTTAATTCAATTCAATAGTTAATAGCGCTAAAAAGCGCGGGGCCCGAAGCAATTGCCCAGTTTGCCCATTGCTTAATCCGGCCCTGCACCATACGCTTTCCAACAAAGATTAAGAGACGTTTGATTGACTTCGTTTCAGTAGGTTTGAGCAGACTCTGGAAGTGCGCTATCGTTGGTCTACATTGAGTAGAACCAAGGAGTTGCATTTCTTCTTTCTGCAGAAACCGATCTTTTCGTCAAATGGACACATAGGTTGTCCAAAGTATATTGAAAAAAAATAACATCAGCCAATAAAATAGAAATAAGACCAACAACACCTACGCTACTAAACTGTAGGCTTAATCAGTTAAAGTCCAAATAAAAACCAATTCATAAAAAGTAGGCTATTAACTTCAAAACAAATAGCAATTACAGCAAATTACACCTAAAAATTACAACTCAAATTATTTCAAAAAATAGGTGGTAGAGCTTATAACAGGGAAGTTCAACCTAGTTTTTTTTACTTTAATGAAAACCCAAAAAACGTTTTGGCTTTTGTCAGCGTTATGCAAGTTTCAATTTACAGAAAAAACTGAGCAATATTGTAAATCGCCTTGAGAAATACTTGGTTTGTCCTTCAATAATTCTCGAAATGTAACAATTATTGTACTTGAATGTGCTGAAGCATTGGAAATACGTCACTCCCCGATGGCCTTCACGTACTACTGTCTTTCACATTCCGCAAAAATGCAGAAAACATACGACTGCTGTAGTATTTTACATAAAATATTGCATAGAATGTAGACCAAACCAGCTACAAAAAGTATATAAAGTTTATATATCGTTTAAAAATGCTTCAAGCAAGTAGGTACACGATCACATGAAGTTTTGAATGAAACACGCTTTCTAAATTACTTTTACTAAGTGAAATTAACACACTGCCAGCAAATGAACAATATGGAGCAAACCTGAAACTAATTAGTTCAGAAGGAGTACGTTAACATCATTTAAAATGTGAGAAACACTTCTTGAACTTTGAAGTAAAACAAAAGGGCAGCGTTGCATGTTGAGTGAACAGCAGACAGTGACACTGTTTCTCCTAGCTGCACTGAAGAGACCTGATAAGTCGAGACAGTGTCATTGTCTGCACTTCATGAACTTTTAGCACAAGCATTTGAAAACTCATTTTCAAAGATTTTTATTCTTATAGTGCAAATTATCTTTTCCACCCCGTTACAATTTTTTAAATCAGAAACTGGTCTAAGTCAATGATCGTTGTATTTTTCCTTACTTGAAGTCTGTCTGTAAATCCAATAAAATTGAAGTTAAAGAGGCTTATTTAACTTCTCTTCCTCGAGTTAGAAGCACAGCACGTAGTGAAGATTAGGTCTACACGTTGCAAGCCCAATCAAGCAAGTGAAAACATACGAATTTGGTCAGGAAAAAAGCGGCACCATTTTTAATCAGTCACTAACATGTATTGCGACCTTTCAATCAGAGGTTGGGCTCGTAAAACGTGGAAAAGCCATTCGACGCATGTTTAAGAGGCACGAAGTATATCGCCAAGTAGAAACAAAATTAAATTGTTCTAGTCGCCGCTATGTTGTGTCGAGTCGAATCGTCCGTAATTTCTTCTCATCCACAAGTATACAGGCTGCCTCGTTTGAACCGCCGCAGTAACGAGAAGATGAAAATACAGTCAAAAGTTTGCCATTCTGCTGCACCTACAAAAATGCAGCTTGTTGAAATTGGTTTGCATTTACCATAACTTGTACTCAACTGAGAACGTAAGTCCGTATGCCCCGTTCTTTTTTAAAAAAATTTTTAATCAGTTTTCTAGTCGAGACCTCATAGAAAATCGAAAGTTTGTTTAACAATCATCAAACAAAGTTGTTCAAGTCCAAGAGTTGAACTTCCACAAGTCAGAGTTGCCAAAACATTTATTAAAGTTTATGCTAGAGCCAGTGCGATAAATAAAATTTACTAGAAAAGCAAGAAGTCCTACAGTTGATTTGCAGGTCAGTACGACGCAAAGCCATGTACAAGTCATCATTTTCCCTCACGACTACCAAAGTGCACAGCGAATTTTGTCTACTTCAGGCTATCGCCAATTATATTAAATCACTGATTGTTATTATAATTATCAATAGTTTCAGTCTCACCTTGAAACCGATTTGCTGGACTTCGTGAGCTCGGATCACGTGACTGAAGCCGTTCTTGGTCAGAAACCTCTCAAGTGCTTCAGTAGTAAACATGCTGGCAGTTTTCCGGCGGTGATTGGGCGCAAAACCCTCTTTTGAAACATTCTTTGCCTCTTCAAGGGAGAGAGACTCGAGCCTAATAACACAAGATTAGGCGAAAGCAATTTCAGCAAGTTTTGAGAGAATAATCTTGCTATCAATCGGTTTCTAAAGTCTGATATACAGGGTGGGCCGTAAATAACGCACCAAAGATTTAAAATAAATTGTGATGTGAAATAATGTAAATATCTTTTCTTTGGGTATCTGTTAAATTTAATTTCAATATCAGTTACTATAACTGTTAAATTTAATTTCAATCAAAGTTTTTTAGTTATGATTTGCCTTTTAAAAAAAATTTATATCATTTTTAGGGTATGCACTTAACAATTAAAGAACGAGTTGAATTAGTGTTAATGTCTGGTGCCGATGGCGCCACTAATCGATCTGTTGCTAAGAAGTTTAATCGGATTTATCTTGCTAAGAAGTTTTGTTTTAATAAAAACGTTTGTTATTATTATCTGAATTGTTTTATATGCTTTGGTGCGTTATTTATGGCCCAAAACGTTTGTTATTATTATCTGAATTGTTTTATATGCTTTGGTGCGTTATTTATGGCCCACCCTGTATAAAGTGCGGTTCTGTCTGTACGTACGCTTTAACTCTTCTAAAACTACTGGGAGTACAAACATCAAACTTGGCACATTTGATCACCAACTACAGGTGAGTGTCATAAGGGTATTGGTGACATCATAATCAAAGATAATCTTTTTAAATTTGCATTTCTTGACAGAGCAACCACGTTTTGTGCTCAAACGAAAGCTAGCGCCCAATTTATCACTTTACAAAAATTTTCATCACTTTGGTGTCTAAGATGACGTCGCAATCAACACTTCATTGCACAATTTACTATTTGTTTTTTCTCAAAAAACTACTGGTTGTAAACACAATTAAACGCATTTTCATGAAATACTAACTACGTTCTTTCGATAAAAATAACTCCAAAAAAATTTAAGCTTATTTGATAACGCAACGAGTAAATCTTTATTTAATATTTAATTCTCTGCCTGGCGCTCAGCATAAAAAAGGGATAGTGTGGAGAACAAGCCGGCAAGCTTGCTTGTTGTGTCATTGGGCAAAGCACTTAACGGGACGCTTCCATCTTTATGTGGCAGACGGGTGGCCTACCGGTACTTCACAGAGTTACAATTGCGAAGTTGCTCACCAGGATGTCGTGAAATGCGACTCTTGGGTTCCCACCAGTGACAGTCCGTCTTGTTGGTGGTGGGGCTACCAGTTACTCATGACTGATTCGAAATGGGCTGCCATCTTTCCCTAGCCTAATATCAATTAGGTTGACGGCATGAACCTGAATTGCCGTTCGTGCCGTACCTCCATCCCGAGGAAGAGGAGAGGTAACCACAACAACAATCTTTATTTAAGCATTTCACGTTTTTTAAGCATGCTTCTTGACATTTTTTCTCGCACGCTTACAACTCGCTTTATGATACCATAATACTGTCTGGTACGATTAACACAGCGCTTCCGTCCCAGAGATCATATGATAATTTTTTCAATAATGGCAACATTTTTACCAAATCAGTTTACTTAAATACTGATTTGTAACTTCATTTGTCCATTGATTTTTAAACTTTTTTCAACGAATTAAAGGGTATTTCAAAGCAATTTCAATAGCATGTGATATACGTCTCTATTACAAACTTTTATGCTAAAACAACTGAACTTTATCAATGGTAGTGTGACTTTTTATGCCTCCCAAAAAGTGGTAAGCTGAGTAAAAACAGGTTAGTTTGATACATAAAAGTTATGACAAGGTATTAGCAATTACTGTCCCTTGAAAGCTTAGAAAATTTTTTTCCAGCAATATGTGACTAGTAAGGTAGGGCTAACAATTAGTTTATGATAGATGATTAAAAATCGGTTTCCGTACATCATGTTCAATTTTTAGTTAAACATTTTTCCTACTTGACCTAACAAACTTGCAATAATTGCAATTATTGTTGTTAGACTAATAAACGAACAATTATTGTTAGACAAAGTTTGTTCTTTGGTACATTTTGACCACTTTTCCTCACAAGCATAGTTCTTTGGCATCATCTGTCTCCTTTATCAAAAACATTTATCAAAAAATTAAGTCTCTAAACGTTTATGAAAGGTAGCTTACCGGTAAAAACAGTCAAAACTTTTTTGCCTGCATTTCACAAAATTCCAATTTTTACAAAAACTAAGTACTTCGATATGTTTTGTCTATACTTTCTCGATAGCATGGATCATTGGCAATAACAATCAAAGTATTCAAAAACATTCATCTAAAAACGAAGTCTCTAAAAACTTATGTAGCCAACTACAAGCAAAACACTTGGTGATACCCCAAGAAATAAAGGAAACGGTACAAATGGTTCTAATTAATCTGTTGCATCAAAATATTGCTGTCGAGCTACAAATCTAAACGTTGAAGCCATTTCCTTTGCGATCGGTTGAGGCTCGCGAAGCCAGCTGATTTGATGTTCTTAACCTAGACCTCATCAACGAAGGCGAAGGCCCTGTTACCGCAATAGCTTATCTGTGAGTGCTTTACTTTGCTTCCTGCACGGCCGCGTTTATGCCAAGGCCAAGCAATATGTGCGCAGCCAGAGGCGTTGGCTCATACTAACTCGCCTACAGTTACGAAAAAGTCGTATGTACCGGTCCCAATACTTAATAGTTTAATCTTGAAAATACAAATCATATATCTTATCGCCCTCCCACATCTTTGATATGCTTTCAAGCACTTGCTGAAGTCTGTTTAGCTTAAGAATGCCTATGGTGAAAACAGGGCAAATCAGATGTTGCCAGCACGCGATAGACTTGAAAGACATGTAGTGGCTATACACACTTGCCCATAATGTTTTTTTAAGCGATTGCTTTTCAAGAAACGTTAATTTTTGCTAAAATTCTATATCATTTTACGTTGTAGCAAGGGGCAACATGCGATTATTCATTCACTTGTTTTTTAACCCTTTGAACCCTGGTTTCTCAGATCATTCCCGCCTTTAACCGAGCTTACAGGGTAATGACGGTACACCGACACAGTACGGTACACCCACTCGCAAGACGATACACCGGTTACACTTTACACCGGCTTACAGGGTAATGACGGTAGACGCGAAGGCCGGTTAACCGGCCTTTCGGGTTTAAAGGGTTAAGCATGCTATTTTCTTCCGTCTCCATTCATTTTACAAAGCTGTGTTACGTCATAATGTTAAATGACATCTCAATCCTTGCCATTATATAGCCAAAAACAGCAAGAGGCAGCAAAACTATTTACTATCATTTTGATAGCCAACACCAACAGTAAAGCCCATAACTGATATTTGTAATCCATAGGCTCTTTGTATCGATACGAAGCATTGATCTTTATTTAGTAGTAGGGAGGTGTGGATTAGGAGCCAAGTTAAATGTAATAGAATGCCAAATTCAAGAAAAGATCAAAATCAAATAATAGCATCAATTTAAAAAATTGGATTTAGAGGGAACGCTTTTCTTGAAAACACCTCAAATAGATGTCTATTGGAATAGATTAATGACTTTTGAGGAAAGGCATAGCCCCTTATCAAGCTATGGCCAAATTAAAGCAAGCAGCGCAGCCAAAGAATTTAAAGGCACAAATGCAGATACGTAAGAGAGCCCACCAAATTCTCAAACGGGTCTACCACTGCATACCTTCTTTCTTTATTGTTTAAACGACCACCGTTTGGGCGCCGCCATCAATTTTGACTATGGTTCACCCCCCCTACAACTTCAAAAAGTACGAATGATAGCTTGTAACATCATCCTTTCTTTTTGAGTACTTCAATCTTGATTCATAGACCAAGATGATCACCATTACGTGTACAGGAGCTATGGGCTATATTTTCTACAACTTATTGTGGTTGCTCTCACAGATGTTTGTACGGGAAAGTCGACGCAGCTGCCTTAATTGAAACGTTTTAACTCGGCACAGGTGATGGCAAAACCTGCCAGGGTAAAATCCCACAATACTTAGGAGAAACATTTTTACTATTTTGCTCAATACTAAAGCTACCAGGATCAAAGCTTTAAGTTTTGAGAAAAGCAAGGGCTCTTTAAACTCCTCTGAGCACACCTAAGCAAGGAAAAGCAAACATGCAACATAATGCGTAGCTAGCAGTGACTTCAAAAAGTTTAAGGGAAACAAAAAAGAAAACAAAATCACTGTGTCAAATCGTACCACATGAAAGATATCATCAGTATTTTGCTTTATAATAGCTTTTCAGAACGACCGAATTTTTTTAAAATTTGCGCACAATTAAGGAACTTTTTAATTCCCCAAGGCACGCCAAGCAGAGAAAAAAGAACATGCAACATAAGGCGTAGATAGCACGGACTTGAGAAAGTTTAAGGGGCAATCACAAGAAAAAAACGTCCCTCTACCAACTTGCAACACATGAAAAACATTTTTGCTATTTTGCTTCAAAATAGCTTAATATCACAAATGTGTGCCTTACTGGCAAACTAAAGAGACCCAAACCTCCGTGGGTTCACGTGAGCAATGAACAGAGCACGCAGATTTGAGGTGTAGCCAGGACCTTAAATTCACAAATTTTAAGAGGACAAGATGCGCACCAAGTCGTGAAAATCTTAAGTACAGGGTGATTCGAAAGTAACTCCCTGTACTAAAATAATTATAATTTATTTTTGAAGTGTAATTTCTCCAATCAATGAATAAGACAAGAAAGTATATTGCATGGACTCCCAATTTTAAAATAACTATAATTTCTTTTTGAAAAGTAATTTCTTTAATTAATGAATATGAGAAGAAAGTATATTGCGTGGACTTTTATGTAAAATTCAGTATGGGCACCATCATTCGCCATCAGCTTCTCAAGTCGACCGTGAGCCGCATCAACTGATTTCACAAGAAACTCTTGCGGGATGGAACTCATAACTTCACGTATTCTCCCTTCAAGTTCTTTCAAATTTGTTGGTTTGGTTGAGTAGACTTGTTCTTTCAACCAAACCAAAGAATAAAGTCGCAGGGTGTTAAGTTAGGACTTCAGCAAAACATAAACTTTTCATTACTGTTAGCTCAAGTGCTTGATGGGTGAAGCAGACTTGGCCGGCTGAACCGATATTTTCATTCCCGACGTTACTGATGGGGACTCTCCGAGCGACGCCAACATATACTATAAATCAAGGAATTTTTTTTTGATATGCTGCCTGTTTAGTTGTCTACATCTATACTATAAAGCAATGTAATAAAATCCAAAGTTTAAAAAATCATAATGAAACCAAAAACCTTACAATTTGTAAAACTAAATTTAGAACGAATATTTTGTTTAAAAATAACTGAAATGATTGGCTTCCACTAGAATATGGTGAATGACTTTGGGGAAGCCATAGCCGCTTTTTTCACTAAGCGGGAAACAAGGCAAATAGCGCAGCCGAAGAACTTAACTTCCTCTAGCCTAATATCAATTAGGTTGATGGCATGAACCTGAATTACCGTTCATGCCGCACCTCCATCCCAAGGAAGAGAAGGGGTAAACACAAACAAACAAACAAGAACTTAACAATGCAAATATAAATACGAAAAGGGCCGCACCAAATCGCAAAATAGGCTTACCATTAAACAGTTTATTTCTGTAATTGTGAAAACAACTAACATTTGCCGCCATGATAATTTTTGACTATGTTTCAATTCCTCCCCCTAATACTTTTTACGAGTATTAATGGTAGTTTGTGGCGAGATTTGTTCCTTGTGAGCATTAACCGTCTTAATTAAGAGATTAAGATTATCACCGTTGCGTGTACAACAATCATGGATGTCCTTAAAAAAATATAATTTTTCGTTTCTGTTCACATAGATGCACGATGAATGAGGCCGGCGCATCCGGCTGAACCGATGAACATAACCCCAACGTTACTAACGGGGCTCTGCGGGCGACGCCAGCTTGTGCATAATAAATCTTTTTCAGCGTCTTTCCAAGGTCAAGATGCTATCGAATCAATGTAACACATGTGAATTAGGGTCGCATAACATCCAAGGGTATTCTAGTCTTTTACTACACCAGCCGGTAATTTATACCGAATTAGCGTATCAGAATATTATGCTATTTTAGAGCAACTTCTACTAAACTCTTAGCCCCATTGCTTGGGACAGAGTTTTTTCGAAATATGCCGACTTGGTAATATAAGTAGCTTGATGCAGATCCCAAAATACGTAGTCCTAGTGTTTTATAATCGTACGAGTTTTACGAAGCAGATAATATACCCGCGTTTTACCGGGTTAGAATAGTGAAGCTGTTTACCTAGCATACTGTAAAAGGCGACTTTTGGGAACACACCAATGGCAGTTCGACTTGTTGGTGGTGGGGCTATCAGTAAGTACTTTGCATTCATGACTGGTTTGAAATAGGCTGCCACTTTCCCTTAGCCTAAATTAATTAGATTTAGACTAGGAAAACGTTTAGGCTAGAGCCACTTTTTTCCTAAATAAAGTTCTGCGGCATGATGTTTGAAAATCGTTTCATGCCGTGCCTCCATCCCAAGGAAGAGGAAGGGCAAACACAACAGCCCAGATAATAAGACAAAAATCGGCAGGGGATGAAAGTACATGAAGATACATCAGTAAACCAGAACACATATATCAGCGTCGAAAATAACGCATTCAATTCGTATCAAGAGCAACTACCTTATAGGATCGTTCCACATGAGTTCCCACGCAAGAGGACTTTGAGATTCGGGATCTGACAGGGGAATAGGAATGGTATTTATTGCTTCGCTGAGTGTTGAACCATTGTAAAACCTTTCATTCGGTATCCCACCGTGTGCGGTGAAAATCTAAAAATATTGAAACATTGGGACTGCACTTTTCTTCATTAGCCTGTCTATGAATGCAGTAGACGTGGCACGGCCCGTCAAACGTATAGTTCGGGGTTCAATATCTCATCAGTATTCGATAAAGCGTCTGAATTGTATTGCTTCGCTTGCTAAAGTAGTCTGGTGATAAAGCAGCTGTTAAGCATGCATCGCTTTACGCAGTTTGTAAATCACTATGCTATAGACCTACCTTGTTGTCTACCACTGCCGCTAGCGGTAGCAAGTCAAAACACTGATTAATTTCTTCCCATACTTTGAGACCAAGTTTTTCTCCAAATTTGTTGAAACATTCGCTTTTAAATGAAAAAGCGATTTGAATATCTCGCAACTCATGGTTACCGCGAACCAAGAAAATTTTGCTCGGACACAATAACTTTTGTGACAGCAGATAAGCGATCACCTGCCGAATAATTACCAGAATGAAATTATAGAAGTTGTTGCAAAAAAGCTCCATCTTAAGAGTCTTTGTCCTCTTTTTTTTCATGCACAAATTACACCCTTTTAGAAAAATAAAGAGGGTATGTCTACAAGGGATCGTTTCTACTTACCACTTAGCTGCAAGAAAAGCAAAAAAAATTCTAGCGAATTTATAATATTGGCTTTTCGTGTAGCTTCCTGTTAACTACAGTAAAAAATGAGCCCTTCATGTTTAGGGATTTTCTTCAAGATGTATTTTCCCAGGGTAGGGGCATTACTCTACGCATTCTCGGTAGCAGGGACATAAGCCTAATGGGTAAAGCAATATTTTCAAGGTGTGAGTCATATATGTCTGTCAAGGTTCTGCGGATCGTAGAAAAATTTAATAAAAACCTGTTCTCCATTGTACGTACAAGTAATCCCGATCATGTAATTGTGTATTAAGCAATCAACCTCCAGAGCAAATTATATCTTCTTACTTTATTCTGTTATCAAATGAAGCAAAAAAAATTCACTGCAACTATTACAACACTGGCTCAAGAATTGTATAAGAAGCAATCAACCTTCACAGAAGATAATCTCTCCTTGCGTCAACCTGTCATTACATGAGGCAAAAATTTCACTGCAACTATTATAAATGTGTTCTTCCATTTGATAAGTGGCAAAAAACTGCAATCAAATTTAAGCAATGTCGGAACACAAAAACCTTGTGGCAAGCCCCATCTGGCCCATAAAAAGCAAGTTCGGCAGTCTTGCCAATTAGTACCAAGTGATTTTACAAATACCACTAGAGCTACCATTTGTTTACTTACTTCGACTCCATTATGTCCACGATCTACGTAATCTCCCAGGAACAGGAACCGGCACGGCGTCAGCAGTGGACCGACGCGCCATAGTGCTTTTTCGAAGCAAACCAGGTCAGCGTAGTTGCCATGTATATCGCCAAGAATGTACGTAGGCGGCTTAAGCAACAGCAGCCTACAAAATAATCGCAAGAGCGAAATGTAACAACCTGAGCATTTACACAACGCACAGAGTAACTTTTATTGAAGTTGTCCGATTTATTGCAAATTAGAATCAAAAGCACGAAAACGAAAATTGAACTAAACCTAACCGAAAAATCAACATGCTAAACGAGGAAGTTCCATCGAATGCTTCAAACCTTCAGTTGGAACTGTATTGGTAGCGAAGTTTAGATTGGCAAACATCCAACCCTATGTTTTGACTTTGGTGTTAAATATTAAAAAATATTACTACCTGTAATATAATTAAACAGCGCATGTCCACAATTTTTTTCGCATTATAGGGCACAACATAGTTAATGGGACTAAACCATTTCAGTCTTTGGGAACATTAGTTTCGGTAAACTGTTGAACTATTATGGTACGGGTAAAAGTTTGAGGTATATATATATTTTTGTTTTGAAGTTTCGTGCGTGCCTAAGCTTAAAAGAACTAAAATCTTACATTTTCAAAAACAATAAAATTTTTAGGGAAACTTGTCTTTGTTGTACAATAACATGCACTTAACCTAGTGTAAATTGGAAGGCAAAAGATTTTACCCTGACGCAAGACTGAAGATTTAAACTTAGACTAAATACTGGATGTAGAAAGTGAAAAAGCAAAGCTCTGTTTCCTACCTACGTTTTAAACTATGATAAAATTCTATACAGGTTTTAGCATCAATACCTTTGTTCTTTAATTAAAACCAGCTTTACTTCTCGACAAACAGCCAACAGACATTTGGCAAGAGCAGGCATGTCCACTTCGCCCCAAGAAAAGGCTTCTTTTAGACCTGAAGAATAGCAATAGAACTATTAGTAGGAGTAGAAAAGAATAGGGTTTGATTTTCAAATAAAGTCATGAACAATTAAAGCATTATAAATATGATTATGCTACTAGGCCAGATGTTTTTAACTTTTTTGGTATAGTTTTTTTTGCAAGCAGTCAAGTTCAAATTCAAATCTTTGTTACTTTCAGCGACAATGCTTTGCGGTACGGTAGCATGACAAATAGTTGCTTCTAACCCTGTAATGTATGGGCTTCACAAAAATTACATAACAGTGCGGCGGTCTAAGCTATGGTTTATTAAAAGCCTCTAGCTTCTTGTCGGTCACCAACTGCACTGAAGAGACCTGATAGATCGAAACAGTGTCACTGTCTGCAGTTTGATAAGTGCATCGCTAGCCTCTTGCATTATTATAAATACAAGGATGTCACTGCAAAAAAACGTCTATCACCATATCACGTCACATCAAACGAAAAAACTTATACTGACGTAATTTTTGCGATTGCTTTCTCTCTAATTGCGTCTTGATGCGAGTATTAATGGCAGAAAGCGAGTAGCTTTGGTCATCCTCCAATTACAGTTTGCTGTGAGCTTTGGTCTTGAAAACAACAGCCGCAAAAAAACCTGCTTTGCATAGATAAATTGTTGAAAACGGCATCAGTATCTTCAAAGCTTCTTCACTTAAGAGAGGTGAATATATTTTTTTTGCGACCAATTTCAGTTTCATGCAGTCAAAGCTTTGTTTTGCCGCATGGTCATCAAGTTTAACAAATTTTCCTCACGCTTCTCGAGGAACATTAACTTGATGACGTAGAGAAGAATTTTTGGTACCCTTGATTTACGAATAGGCGCCGAAACGGTCTGGAAAATACTTTTCATATTTTTTCTTAACAAAGCACAGGTGTAAAACAATGTCACTTCTAAGATCGGTAAGTAGTTCTCCATCGCCGACAGCGACGTTCAGATTGTCGTCGTCGTCGTCGTCGTTTGGTCAGGCACCCAAACTCAATCCGGGCCAGCACAAATCAAAGCTAGGGCCGAGGGTCTAACCTTTTACCACCTAGGGCTGCTGCGCTGTCCAGATTAGATGCTGGCAGTGGTGGTGTTAAGCCAACATCGAGTTGCGTCATCCAAAACCTGCAGACCTCGTGTTCCTCTTGGTAGATGATGTATGAGACATGAAGATATAACGTGATCTGCAGTTTGCTCAGTGGCGCCACATTTGCAATTCGGTGATGGAGCGAGACCTCATTTGTACATAGACGAGTGAAAAAGTCCTACACCAGTCCGCAGGCGATTGAGCCTTACCAAAGATGTTCTGAGCAGACTCATTCCAAGTAGCCTTGAACTGACCCTGGAAATGAAAGCATGGACCCTTGAAGTACTCTCCAAGTAGTCCGTATTCCATTTATGTTTCGTCCACTGCTTCACGCAGATGTCCAGTTTAGACAAACTACCTAATAGTTTCTACGCAGCAGGTACAAATGGGTGTCTTGATCTAAGTCTCCCCAGGTGCGCATCCTGCTGCCCAACAAACTGTCCCAGCAAAACATGGTCGGGATCATGGATAGCACGATTCGCCAAAAAAAGTGTCGCTCCTAAGCGGCGGAGCTCAGCTGGCTGGATGCCTGCGAGGACAGGCAAATCCCCGTTGGTGTGGGACGCAAGCTTCCAGTGACAATGCGCAAAGCATCATTGAGAATGCTGTCAATGAGGCGAGTATGTGTACTACGACACCAAACTAGTGCGCAGTACTCCGCGGTGGAGTAGACCAAGGAAAGAGCAGAGATGCGCAATGTCTTGGCACCTGCACCCGACCCGGATCCCGCAAGTGGCCTCAACAGCGCAACTCGGGTGGAGAGTTTTTCGCGCAAAGCCTCGAGGTGGTGACGGAAAGTGAGGGACCTATCCAGCTTTACCCAAAGATACGTTGGGACTGGACAGGGTGGCTATAGGTTGCCATTGTTGTAAACATTAAGCTCACGTTTGGCCTCTCTGCTGTTATGAAAGGCCGCCGTCACCGTTTTCGTATTGCTTGACTTTAGCCTCAAAATCTGGAGATAAGCTGAAAGTGTAGTCATGGTTTGGCTTAGAGTGTCCTCCACAGCCTACCAATCTCGAAAAGCATACAGCAATATTAGTCATCAGCATATGCATACTTCTGAGAAGTCATGGAAGGCAGATCGTATGAGTAGAAGTTGAAAAGGAGGGGGGCCAAGACCTATCCCTGTGGGAGGCCTTTTCGCAAACGTTTCAACCAGCCTTGCTTGCTGTCACCAGTAGTGAGCGTGAAGCTCCTATTCTGGACAAGTTCCATGATCATCCGGACCATGTGCTTATCCGGTAGAAGTCTAAGCAACTTGCAGGTGAGACCACGATGCCAGTGTCGTAAGCAGCTGTCAGATCGACAAACACGGCACCAGCCTTCTTGGTCTTAAACGAATCCTCGATGTTTTGAGTAGGCAAAACAGCCTGATCCACGGTCGACCTTCCCCGTCGAAACGTTCAGATGGAAGGTGCTTTCTCGCAGCCTGGGCCGTCTTTCAGAAATGTCAGACCGAAACTGAACCTGCCAACCTGGAAGGGTAACCCCTCACCCCAATGTTCAGCCAGGGCCTACTACTCGGCAAACGTCCTTTTCAGGCCCCTGTGAGGGCACACTGCTAACAAGTTCCGAAGGCCAGCAGTCTTGCAGCTGAACAGCGAAGGCCTCACTGCAAGATGAACGTGCTTCATCATCTGTTTGTTTGTTTGTTTGTGGTTACCCCTTCTCTTCCTCGGGATCGAGGTACGGCACGAACGGCAATTCAGGTTCATGCCGTCAACCTATTTGATATTAGGCTAGGGGAAAAATGGCAGCCCATTTCGAACCAGTCTTGAGTGACTGGTAGCCCCACCACCAACAAGACGGACTGTCACTGGTGGGAACCCAAGAGTCGTCTGACATGCTGGGTTAGCAACTTCGCAATTGTAATCCGGTAAAGTGCGGGAAGACCACCTGTCTTCCTCATAAAGATGGAGGCATCCCGTTAAGTGCCTTGCCCAGGGACACAACAAGCAAGCTTGCCGGCTTGTTCTCCACACTATCCTTTTTATGCTGAGCGCCAAGCAGGGAAGCTGTGAATACAGTTATTAAATTTTTGGTACGACTCGACTTAGGGAATAAGCCATAGGCCTATCGACTGCAATGCGGACGCTCTCACCACTACACCATCGCATCGGTTGCTTCATCACCTCGCCGTGCAGTATGAGGTGCTCGCCATTCTTCTTCAAAAGACCCACTGCATTTGTGCAAATAAGCTAACAATACGAGGCTTTGCACTAGCTGGGTCTTCTTTAAGCAGGAAGCATGGCCTCGCTACCTTTGTCCATGACCGGCCAAAATGAATCGTTGTTGATCAGTCTCCAGCTACATCGGAGACTGACTGGTTGTGCGTGGACGTTAATGGTTATAGAATCGTCAGTGTCTACAAACCTCCCCCTATGCGACTGCAAGCATCTGATCTCCAAGTGTTTCCTCACCCCGTTCTCTATGCTGGCGATTTTAATTGTCCACATGTCAACTGGGGTTATAGAACCAGCAATGTCGATGGAGAGTGCCTTGTATCTTGGACAAGCCTTAACGGCCTTGTCCTTCTCCACCACCCAAAGGACGTGGCCACCTTTCATTCTGGCCGCTGGAACATTGGCACCAACATTGATTGACAGTGTTGGTCCAGACAGCCGTGTGCCTGACAGATGCATCTTAGAGAAGTTCCCTAGGTCACAACATCGACCCTCGCTAATTGTTCCACCAAAACTTGCTTTGCCTGTTCCGAGCAAGCCTGTTAAGCGATGGAATTTCCACAAGGGCAACTGGAGCCATTACAATACCTTGACCAACAAACTTGCCAAGAGTTTGTTGCCACCAGAATCATCAGATGTGGATCTGGTCTACTAGGACTTCTGCAATGTCATCAGAACAGCAGCCAAAAATTCTATCTCACGCGGTCGTCGAAATAACCACATACCGTGTTGGAATGCTGAGTGCGAGAATCTCTACCGGACGTTTCTGCAGTCACCTGAAGGAAGCGACTCTAACAGGGCTGCCTCTCATGCTCGACAACAAACGCAGAAATCGATGGTCCGAGGCAGTTCAGACTATGGACTTTTCGCACTCTAGCCGAAAAGCATGGAGTATATTGAACAACCTAACTGGTAGATTCTATTTGTCCGGAGCTAATAACCCATACTGGAGCTGCACTGAAATTCTGGCTGTGTAGCTTCCTTTTTTCGTGCCTGCGTCACCTTAAAATTCCAAAAGTCTGGACAAGAGCACTGATAGTGGCGATCCCTAAACCCAAGAAGCCTGTTTAGATTGTGAAATAAATTGACAACTTCTTCACCTACTTATCTTCACCACAGGGTATGTTTGGCAATAAATCCGTTAATGAAGTTGGAATCTGCAATCACGTTGCTATCTTTTGCTTGAAGCTTTAGGCTTAGAGTGTTCAAAAAATTGAAAAAATCACATAGGCACGCCAGCCTCACCTGATAAATACGAACGAAGGTGCAAAATGTTTACCACACTTAAATCTTCTCAAGTTTACATTAGAAAATGCATACAAGTTTACATGTATTCATGTATGTATTGTATTCACATCTCAGGTTCATAGTAGTGGCATGAAGTGTAAATGCAAGTTGTGTGAATCACAAACTTTTGATCAGATCGTGACTGCACTAAATTAACAAATCATGTTCGTCTTGTTTCTGAAAAAATTCACTGATCTCGGCTAACAGATTCCCCACCCAAGCCAGCATGTTTCTTTTGGATAACCACCCTCATTGTTATGTACATGGGTTTGCATGGTTGTCATAAACACATATAACCGCAGGGACTTAGGTTAGTATGAAATAGTAGTCTCGTGTTCGGAATCCATTTCTTAGCTCACTTCACGGAACAGGCGGCTATTTACGTCAGATGGGTTGATGTAATTCACGGATGTTGATAATGACTACCAGCACAATACTGAAGATCTTGGAGAGGGTCTTTGAAGCAAAGGTGTGTCAGTGAAGTAAATAATGGGTGCCTCGTATTCTTGGATTTTTCAGCTTGACCGATGCAACATATCCTGAACAACTACCTGTCATAGCAGAGGTTACATCTGTATACACATCTACAAGATTAGTCCAACTCAAATTGTTGCCAGCAAAAAAGTCAGAAATTACTTTGAGTTCACTAATGGCATTGATAGTTGTCGAAGGGCGACAAAATAAAAAACCTATCTTGATACTTGCGCCGGACACATAGCGAATGTAGGCGAGTAGTCGTGATAAGCCTGCAATATCTGTTAACTCATCTAGCTGCGTTGCAAATGGTAAAGCTGAAGTTGCCATTGCTTAGTGAGCTGGACTACAAGATCGCTAGATATTTCAACGATTCTGCTACTGATTATGTCAATAAAAAAGGAAACTTGTTATAAACTTTTAGTAAGGCTTCACCGGTGTTTTCGCAATGGTACGCAGCTTTTGCACTTCTGTACAAGACGAAATCCCAAAAAGATGCCTCAACGACAGAAAAATTTCCGTGGTTAAATGCACCTCCTCCATCCAGCCTGCAACGTTTGTGACGACCTTCTCTAGACTTTAAATATTCAATTGACTAGCTAGCTTGCTCTCTGAGGGTATTGTTCAAATGCTGCTTGAGCTGAAATGGTTTTAAACAGTTGTTAGCCGACGTTTTTGTGCACATCATACAGAGCGGAATATCCTCTCCGTCTTTCTGGACGCAAGTAAACCCATACTCAATGTAGTTTTTCTGTATTTCGGTTTAATTTTATTCTTTAACCTTCGCAATCAACATTTTTTACCAAACAAGATGTCAGAGAAATATAACGATTCAATAAAAAGGACACTGGCATATTTAATTGCGAAAAACTGTACATGCTAAGCCAAAATAAACTGTTACGACATAGTAACCTAATCCTCACCTAAATCTAACCACAATTTAACCTAAATTAACAAAATTCATCTTTTAAGCCTTTCAAAAATCAGAAACTGAACTCCTCGCAACTCATTACCAATCGTTGAGCCGTGACATGAGTGTGTGACGTAACAATGCACGCGAATGGCACCATTAGAAAAAATCGAAGCAAAACGTCACAAATTGCAAGATATCGCACTAGAACTAGGTGTTTTGTTTAACAAAATTACTTTTGAGGCCAAATCATCAGCTGTACTTCCTTAGATATCGCAGAAAAACTTTCCAATGCCAGACCAGAAAGAATTTCACATTGCGTGTGAACCACTGAACAAGGCAGAAAAAGCGTATTACCGGTAAGTTAAATAAAACCAGTTTCGTAGATAAAATTTGAAACTCAATTAGCCAACCTTTCTGCAAACTCAAAGTTGCTTATATTTTATCTAAGCAAATGAGAGCTGCTAATAAAGCAGCAAAATCGAAATAAACAGAAAGTAGGTCAATCAATAATTAATTATAAAATAGCGCATTTTCTACACAAACTTTTTCTCATAGCAGGGTCACAGAGACAGCAGTATCATAAGAGCTACATAAGCAGTACAAATCTCAATTAACAACCTCTGTGCTAAAGCCTACACTAAATCGTAGTGATATATTTTAAAAAACTTGTCCTTTAAATTTTAAAAGCTATTTTTCAGAATTTCTTCTTGTTATACCTTTTTCAATCAGTACTGACCTTTTTCTGTCTTCTGACAGCGTTCGAAATAGCGTAATCCATTTAGCATCTCATTTGCATGCGAGCGCTTGTTAAAAGCTTGAAGACTTGCGGTTCGGAAAAAGCGAATTTTTTCAGGTTCAGTTGATGGAGTGAAGACTTTTGAGCTTGCTGATAAAGAAATCACCTTAAACAAAATGAATTTTGCTAAGTGATATACTAATAATAGCCTTTTCTATTTGTATTCATATACGATGTATCTCTGATTTTATGGCACTGACAAATTGCTCTATGGCTAAGGCCAGGGCAATAATAACTATCACAACAGTTTGTGATATTTACATACGCATTATTTTTATATTCTATTACACAAATTCAAATAATAAGTTAAAATATTTGTATCCATATGCCGCTAGTAATATTCATGTGATATTCACATAGATATTCATATGCAAATCTGTTGTGATAGCTGCATTCATATGCAAAATATTACTAAATAATCGAATAACCTTTTCAATTACACTCGTGTGTGAGCCAAATCTCTTCAACGTTTGGAGCATTGCTGGCATAACACCTATCAACCTGAAGGCCAATTACACCAAACACACATGGAAATCCCTGTCAAGTGCTTTTACCACGAGGACAACGGAGATATTTGGTGAGCATTGACCTCACAACCTTAACTACCTCGGCGCTTTGTCGCGCTTGCTGCAATACCGACAATAACAGAGCTGCTAGAGGACAAAGAGAAGACTTACTTAATAGGGTAGAGCAAAAAAAACTTTATTCTTTCAAATCACATTTCAAGATGCATTAACAGTTGACCCTGGCCCTAGATATTATTTCTAAACTATTTTTGGAGTGTAGCCAGTTTGGGGGTGCAGGCGGCACCCCGCACAAATGTGTTAGCGGGGGTCGTTTTCAATGAATAGACACATCTCAGCAACTAATGTGCCAAGAAAACTGTTAACTCGTTAGAACTAGAACTGTCAACAAATGGGTGCAGAAAACTGTTGACATTTTCTGGACCCATTAATTGACAGCTCAAAATGTTCGCAAGATGCAGGTTTATAGGTGCTCTAAGAGAACTTTTTTTACTTATTTTGCCTGCAAAGTGCCGTTATTTACAAAAATCTGTCTTTTTCAAAATTTACAAGCATTTTTAAGATGCCTTTCCAACGGCTACGCCTCTACTTCCTAAAATTCCTCTGGACTTAGTCTGCCGAAACCCTTTTTTGGAGATAACACAACATAGCGGAGAAGGTTTAGACGTATTGCAAGTGCGTTTTGTTCTTCTGCAAAGGACGGAAAACTCTGAGACCACAGCGGGCGGACCGAACCCTAAGTATGTCACTGATTTCGCCATTTGCATTGGTGCATCAAACTAAAGTATATACTAAAAACATCGTGTTTGCATTTTTCTTAATCTATAAACAGTGCAAGACATTTCCTGCAGAGCAGAAAAATAGACGAGTGCACAAAAGGTACCGGCAAGCAGGCCCTCAAAAGTTACAAGTTATCAAAAGTTGCTATCTAGTTAAAAATCACAGCAATTACCCAAACGCAATGTGCTCTATGTACATTCAGATTGTCATTTTAAACATTAAATTGTTTTTTTGATTCAAAGCATTTCATTAAGTGACGGGAATTTTTTGTCTTATCATCCCATCTCTTCGTGAAAATCCTTCAACAATGGTTGCTACTTCTGTCAAGAGTTTGACATGCCTTTCTAGGGCTTAACTGTAACAAGGATGCATCAATAACTATTTGCTGTAGCTGACAAGATTGACATTTTGTAATATGTTGTCACCTTGCAGTCGACAGGCGGAATCACGAATTGTCTTGCAGGTGGGCCTTTGGGATTTTCTTATCTTCAGGATTATTTGGATTGCTTGATCACGAATATTCTTTTCACCGTCACCCAGCATTGTTAGTAAAATATGCTGGGTGACAGTGAAAAGAAAATAAGCATTCCTTTGAAGTACTTTGAGGGCAATTTCTCTAGCCCTTGAAATAGGGAAGTCATTATTCTTTTTCAACATGAAAAAGAAAACCTTTGATTCTTCGGTTAGCCTGTTACTTTGCTTAATATGAAACCAACAGAAAAAATTAACTTTGACTAAATACTTTGCCATTGCTTGCAAAGTATTTGAAGGGTTGTGTTCGGAAATTAAAACCTTAATATGCGGCAGCCTAAAGATAACCAACGTGAATGGCAAAGACCTCCCAACTGCAGTTGCTTCAAGTCTTTCGTCAACAACACTTAATATAACAGCTTAACAAGTTTTGCATGCATATAACTGATCATTGCTGAGATCCTCTACAATTTCAGATGGTAGCTGACGAAACTCTGATAGTGGAATAGGTTAAAAATTTTCTACAGCCCATGTTGAAACAGATCCATGCAATTGCTTTCCAACAGATCCTGAAAATAAAGACGGTCCGCTTGCTGCATTATCAAACTCATAAAAAATATGACGCAGTGGTAGTTCATTAAGATAAACCTTAAATCACTGAAGAGATCTCCCCGATTTTGCTTCCAAACAAGCGATGCAACCAGCGTTTTTGCCAGTCATGACTGCCGTTCCGTCTGTTCGAATAATGGCCGGAGAATTTTGTAATTGGGTTCCTTCAATAATTTGAAATAATACTTTAGTAATTTCCAGATGGGTTTCTCCAGTAGGCGTAACATGAGACAAATAAAATTTGTGAGGCTCACCCACAATGACATAATGCCCCTCAATAACAGTTTCTCGATAATATTTTCCTCTTCGTCTATTGCTTTTTATTGTAGCGTCTTTTCTTACGTCTGCATAAACAGTTTTAAGACCAAAAAGCGATCTTCTTCCAGTCTGATTTCTTCTTTGCACTTACTTCGCTCTCTTCTCAACTTGCTGCGGTCGACACAAACTTGCTTTCACTTTTATTCACAATTCCAAAAGCGTTTAACGTTGCAGTAGCGACAGCAGCACCACCACGATCAAAAATTCTATATCGTTTACATACCATCGCAACTTCTTTCAATGCATTTCTGTTCTGTTCCGAAAACTGCTCTTTGTCGCTGGTTGACGGCATTTCAAACAAACTTTCACCAAAAGTTTCGGCTACCCTTGCAACTGAAGGTACTTGCTTCGCCTCAGTGATAGTACATTTGGGGACCGGATATAGATCCTTGTTTTTGATCAGACGTTGTTGTGAAGCCCTTTTGGCAAAGATCAAATCGGAGTCATCAAAATTTTTTAGGATACTTGCACATTTGCCAATCCTCGCTCTCTTTTGGTCTTCATAAAATGGAAAACCTGTACTGTTCATCCTCAACAATTTGTATTTTTCATGTTTGCGCGTTGAGAATTTTTTTTGCAAAAAATATTAAATACCGTATTTGCATTTTCCAAGACTTGTTTGACATTTCTTATGAAGACTGAACCATTTCTTCTGCTTTTAGGTACCGGGTCAATTTTGAGAAAATTCTTGACCAACTTTTTAATTCGTGATATTACTCCGGGTATACTGATGCTGTAAACATGGCAGTGACTCCAAAGTTACACCTACTCTTCAACAACAATAGTGGCAGCAGTTCTTTGTCTTCGACTAGGTTCGTAGAATAATCTTTCCAAAATATCTCTAGTTCTCGGGAAAACACCTTGTTTAAAAGTTTGAAATTATACACACTACCACATTTACAAGACCTAGTTCGTAGAGGTTTTCTAGTTATCATACTGTACTTCAAATGCTGGTACGTACAAAATTTCACCAATCAACAATTGCAGGGAAAAATAAATGCGTGCTACTCAAATGAAAATAGCCTTAAGCTAATGGCTTAAGATCTAGTCAAATATAACAATTTGGAAACCTTAGAGAGTGCATGTGACTTCAAATTACAGCCAAGAAAACAAGGCTGTAATGTCGAATTGTTATCATATTGATAAGGTACGAAACACCGGCATATTACAGCATTTGATCGTTTTTTGAATAGCATCAGCAGATAACATTATTGAACGGGCGCGATGGTGTAGTAATGAGAGCGTCCGCATCGCAGTCGGTAGACCTAGGGTTCATTCCCTAAGTCGAGTCATACCAAAAGACTTCAAAAAATGGTATTCACAGCTTCCCTGCTTGGCGCTCAGCATGAAAAGGGTAGTGTGCAGAACAAGCCGGCAAGCTTGCTTGTTGCGTCCTTGGGCAAAGCACTTATCGGGACGCCTTCACCTTTATGTGGAAGACAGGTGGCCCACCCGTACTTCACCGGGTTACAATTGTAAAGTTGCTAACCCAGCATATTGTGAAAGACGACTCTTGGGTTCCCACCAGTGGCAGTCCGCCTTGTTGGTGGTGGGGCTACCAGTTACTCCAAGACTGGTTCGAAATGGGCTGCCATTTTTCCCCTGGCCTAATTTTAATTAGGTTGACGGCATGAACCTGAATTGCCGTTCGTGCCGGACCTCCATCCCGAGGAAGAGAAGGGGTAATCACAAACAAACCACGATAAATCAGCGAACATATTAAGTTAAAACCGAGTCCACTACAATCATAAGAAAGTTTTTTTAAGTTATTTCTTTCAGCCTTTTTGTAAAAAATTGTTTTGTAGTTAAAAAGTTGATCATAAAAACGCTAAAATTCTCTTATGAAACAGACGTGACAGATATGAAATATGTCAAAAACAGATTTTTGTAAATTTAGACACCTTGCAGGCGAACTATGTAAAAAGTTCTCTTAGAGCACATATAAACCAGCATCTTCCAAACATTTTAAGTTATCAAGCAATTTTCTAGACCAGTAGTTGCTGAAATATGTCAATTTATTGAAAACGGCCCTCGCTAACATATTTGTGAGGGCTGCCTGCACCGCCAAACTGGCAACACTCCAAAAATAGAAGTAATATTTAGAGTCAGGGACAGCAGTTAATGCATCTTAAAATGTGATTTGAGAGAAAAAATTTTTTCCCTCCATCCTGTTGCTTAATGACCGACAAGTATCGCTCCAACGGAAACTGACAAAAGCAACTACAGTATATGTCAATAAGCAGGCGAGCGAAGAGCAAGGAAAATAAAGCTACGCTAGTTCGGAAATTCGTTTGTATGAAACTTGTATACACTCTTGTAGTGAGGGAAAACCTTTATCTTGGCATTGGCGATCCTCCTCTGAATTCACTACAAAGCTATTTCACCAATCGCTTTAGCCTCCCTCCCTGTAATTTAATGGGCTCACAAAAGTAGCAAAAAAACGCACTGAAAATTTTGATCTCTATAAAAGGTCTTTATCCTCCGATACAAAAGAGAATGTTACGCCTACTGTTATCAACTTATCAGTATACTAAAATAAATAGTGCTAGGTCATCTCTACGAAATTACTTGTAGAGTCCCTCAAGACTCCTCCTTGGAACACTTTTCTTCCTTAAGCACGTCAATGACCTAGCCTTGTTATCAACTTTCTCAACAGCGCTGTATGCGGACGATACACATTTAAGGTTGTCACATAAGCTATGCATTACTCAAAAACGGATTAATATTGAGCTCGCCAAAATCGATTTCTGGCTGAAATTTAACAAATTATCCTCAAAAACTACTCCAAAACTAACAATACGTTAATTCAAAGCAATAATAATTCTTATGTTTGAGGTGGTAATTTAAACATTTATATCAATTTGCTCAATTTTACGCTCATTTTCCCCGCTTTTATGCAGGCTTAAACTTGCTGATTCAGTGTAATCTATCATTATACATTTTCATTCGAACCCGACTTTTCGCTGGAGCAAAAAAACGCGATACACCACAGTAAGCCTTGTAAATATCTTGGTCTCATCGATGATAAACTTAGTTGGTCTAGTTCATCTCAAACAGCTTTTACTTTATTTAGCAAAGTGCAATGGACTTGAAGTTTTGTAAATTGCGAGACCCACTGTATACTGTGTCAAAGTCTGGCGTATTCACATCTGCCACACAAAATTATTGCATGAGTTACTGCCACCGACGCATTTCCACACGAAATTAAAATAAGATCAATCAATATGATGCGAACAATCACCTGGAGTGAAAAATATTCTCACGAGTCTTGTCCGTATAAAAATCTTAATCTGTTAAACTTACAAGACAACAATAAATTTGAACTCGGAAAATTTATAAGCAAGCTCATTTATATTGAGCTACCGAAACAACTCAAAAATAAATTAACGAAAATCGAAGAACTTCATCAGCGGAAAACTAGACAAGCAAAAAACAACTGTTTGTCTTGTCTGTCATCTCAAAATTATCGACCAATACCAAATACCAATTTTGTGGCACAAAATTATGGTCGGAACTAAACGAAAAACTTAAAAGAATGTTCCAAGTTTATTTAAAAAACTGTACATCCTTACTCAGCAGTGCATAGTAGCGTGTAGCAGAACAAAATAAGTAACTTCCTCGTCAAATTTCAAATTACGTTCTATTTTGATCAGTGTGTTTATTGCAGTTGATTGCTTGCTTTCGTTTTTGCACTTCATTTAACTGCTCTCGATTAATAGTCACATTAACGAGTACCATTTCAAAATTCGTTTTCCTCTATCAAATCTGTAGAGTGTTTTCGTTTTTTGTTTATTTCTGGTTGTTTATGCTTTACTAACGAACCAGGGACCAGAATGACTTAAAAATCTATGGGCTCTTCGCTGGTTTCTAGTCTGTAGTGTAACTTAATATTTCATATTGTTGGCTACAGTATGTTATTTATTTGCTATTCCTGAAAATAAATAAAATAAAAATAAATCGTTCTTGTTTACGCGGTCAAACATAGCGTTTTCACTTCAGCTTCGGAGCCCGCCAACACAGCTCAAAACAGTTTTAGTAAACTAGATGTCAAATTACTCAGCGGAACATACCGGCTCATCCAAGCCTAATTCATAGAGCGATTTTGCTTCTACGGTCGCTCCAGTGCGTCTCACTTTGACGGAATGAAGAGCGAGAGTATAAGGTTCCGGTTTAAAATCACTCTCTAAAGGCAATAGCAAATCGTCCTCTTCCAGATTAGCGTTCGAATCACATAAACTAGACAGACCATCTGAAAATAAAACGTAACGTAGTTTTCACAGTATGAAAATAGAGCGTGAAGTTTTTACAATTTGAAAATATAGGGTAAAGCAGGGTGTACACAATAGTTTTGAAAACTGAGATTTCACGAGTATCATACTGTAGGCTGAATTTTCAATCAGCACTATTTCTATCAAATTGTCAAGTGAAAGCGGTGAGGACCGTATTTTCAACAATACAAAATAAATAATGATATTCTAAGGTATAATACGGTTGTGCAAGCAGAAACCGCATAGTGAAGCGTATGTTGACACTGGTGTACAAAACCTGTACTGCTCTCGTGAAACGCACTTCCAAAATGCGACAGCACACGCGTTGCGTTTGGAGCAGCACCATGTTCCATGTTTATGAAACCACGATATCAAGATTTCATTACACCGCAGCTGTCAAGGAAAGTTTCATAAACAGTTCTTAGTAGCAAAAAATGCCATCTGGTAAACTTTTACAGTCCGGATTAGTCAGCATGGAGTATTGTTCGTCAAATAGAGTGGTTGTTAAACTGTGGTACGCATATTACCAGTAGCACGCCTGCTTTTTCAGGTGGTACGCTAGCCGTTTCGATAGTTAATTAAACATGCGAAGTTTAGTGTCAAATAAATTTAATTAACTATCGTTGTTTCAAAACCCATTTTATTCTTGAGGAAAAAGTCAGTTTAACTTTATTTATACCCCTCTCCTTCAAAAATCTTCTAAACGCTTGGGAAAACTACTAGTCCAAGATCTACTTTTAAGTCATTTCTATTTGAGCAAACATGAATGGCGAGTTTTTATAAGTACTTGCCCTTTGAGCTATAATCTAGTAGCCTTTTAGGTACATTTTTAGATATACAGTAGTAGTTGGCACTTTGCACTAACGCTTACAATAAATTAGTGCAAAATGCGAACTTAGACTAGTAGTTCGCACTAATAATAATTACAGTAGTACCTCTGGCAACTCTTCCTAGAAAATCAAGTAAACATCTGTTTCTAGAAACACACATTAAAATATGCATTTTAAATTGTGCAAATTTTTAGAGATCAAAGTATTCCTTGACTAGCCCACTTCACCCTTACAACAGCCTTTGTTGCGTGCCTTGCGCAGTAGCACTTGCTATTTAGTCATTTAGTGTGAAACAGTTGTTGCTTAACTAACCTCTAAAAATGCACTAGCGATAGTGAGGCCGTCAGTAATTAGCAAAATTGCTATGCGAAATACAACTTTGTAAGAAACCCACTTACTGCCTTCATCTTTGTCAATCTAAGGGCACAAAATAAACAAGTTTGTTCATCATATTTATGAACGCTCAAGGCATTCATACATATAATGAGAACCTTTAGCATTTAAGAATAAAAGTTTTACTTTTAGTATTCGTAATTTAAAGTGACAGAAGGATAAAAATGTAACGTAAAGAAATATGTGGTAATAGGCCTACGACAAAAAAAAATTGCTCGAAATCGAAGGGTGCCGTGTGGGGTCATACTTAGTGGTTTTAAACCACTCGTTGACATATACCTATATTGATCAACAGCTGAAACTCAAATTTCACTGTTCTTTTAAACAATGTTAATAAAGAAGTAAAACTTCCTTTTTCCTGCTTCTTGTAAGTAGAAGAATATTGAATGAAAGCCGACCCTTGCTTTTTTTCTACTGCTTTTCAAAAATATAGCAAAAACTGAAAATTGCATGTCTCCTGTTTTTAAAACTCAATAACTATTGTAAAACTGAACCTTGCTTTTTCGAGCTCTTCGACTTTAACGTCAATACGTACATAACATTAACATTACCAAGATTTTATTTTTCAATTGATATTCTCCAGGTCAGATAACTTTTTATAAGTTTTTTATGAGTTTCTAATGAGGTTAATTTTTTATGAGTTTCTAAAAGTAGACATTTACATGGTTGTGTAGGAAAAGCTGTTAGGCGTATGAATATAAAAATTTGACTGAGGTGGAGGTTTTGCCCCTGCCTCCTGGTTGCGCTTTAAGCGGTACGCAACGATAGGAAAAAATTTTCCAGGTGATACGCAAGCAGAAAAACAATGAAAACCATTGGTCTAACACAAGCCACTTGCTTTTGAATTAGATCGCGATCCACAAGCGAACAATCTCGGTTGCCGTTTTTGCTAATAACATTAGCTCTTAACTGAAGTGAATGAATCCCAAAACAATAGTACTTCCACTGGGTCAAAATTGCTCCAATGTATTACGCCAAGCAACTTAATTCCATTACGAAACGCAAAGAAGCTAGACACTTAAATATTGTTTAACATATGTGGAAAAGAACGAGTGTAAAATCGGCCTCATACAACTTCTTGTGCTTCACCGGGTAAAAAATGGTCAGCTGCTCACCAAGTCTGTCAGAAGAGGCAATTTTTAAGCACACGCCAATGGCAGTCCGCCTAATTGGCGAAGGGGCTACCAATAAGCCACTTGTATTACGACTGGCGTGCAGTAGATAGTCACTTCTCCAAATATATGATCTTTATTGGGTATTTGGCATAAATTAGATAGGAGCTTCATACCGCTTTTGCATCACAGAGAGGTAAATACAGCAATAAAATTATAAAATTTTGCAAAGGACATTGTTAATAATAATTGCGCGATTGAAAAGCTTGAACAAAACAGCTTTTTCATGGCTATTTTGAAATCAACACATCACCAACGAAATATCATTACACCTTGATTGCATGTTAAATCTACCAAAGGATTGTAATGAACTCGCTGGCGTTTCTTCATGAAAATTCCTTCAGGAGAAGAACTGCTGCTTCGCTCACTGCACATAAATAATGATATTTAAGATGGCAAATTTGGGTTGGTAAAACAAAAAACCAGATAGTCTTTTTTTTTGATGGAACGTAGAAAAAGAAACGCGCAAATTTACTCGCTCTTTTTGGTGGTTTTACAACCAAATACCAAAAACAAAATGTATTCCAGTTGTTACCCTAAAATGTTTCTTTTTCTGAAGCTTCACTCTGCTTTTATTGAATCAATTTTACATCCTTTTCTTTTTTGCTACAGCTACTCAGTCGCCCATTTGCAATACAATATCAAATTCACCTCGAGGAACCTCTTCTTCTTTTCAAATTTTTAACCCACACTTTGTCAAGTAAGCGATATAAGCCCGATGTTCCCCGAAATTTTAGCTGGCCCACCGTCTCAAGAAAAGAAGTCAAGTTTAATTGTGGTTCGGGGTGATCACCAAAAACTCTGCAAGCAAACAGGCAACAGTAAATCATCTAAACGGTTGGTAAGTCATATTGCAATCAAGTAGAACAAAACAAAATTTTATGAGTTGTTGTTCAAAGTTATCTGTCCAAAGACAGGTCTCTTATTACATCATTTCACTCACTACTGAGCTAAAAAAGGCAAATCGTCGTTTTGAGCTATGTGTTTTCATGCTTCCATGTCGTAATTCATTTATGCATGGCCACTAATACATGTTAAAAAGCTGCTTTATAAATTTGCAGCGAAGACACACCTAGAATCAGTGAATAATACGCTTGAACTTGTATAAGCAAATCTGATTCAAGAGTAATATAAGATTTTTCCTACGCAGAATATAGTGATTACGATTTATCAATTAGTGTAAAATTATGATTGACTGATTCTGGCTGCACTTTTGTTCAAAGTTTATTCAGTAAATTTAACAGAATCATCATCTACTTCACTTGCATAGAGATTCTCAGGCATAATATCAACTTTGAACAGGAGTAGATACATGATTTTCACATACCTCGCTTCTTTTTTCGCTTCTTCAAATAACTTTTCTTCACTCAACTCTTCTCCTTTCAACTTTTTAATATCGGACACCATTCGCCTGAAAAGCGAAAATAAACAATAGTTAACACAACTAAACTGTCTAAAATGCAAGAGCATATTTTGTTGTGTTAATCTGTACATTTTTAGCAACGACAGATCCACATGATTAAGTAGTATATGTATTTTTTTCACCGTTGTGCAAAATAATTGATTTTACATGTACTGCTTGTGGCAGAAATCCACAATGCCAGCAGTATATAAGTTTCCAAAGCGGATTTGAACAGTAGGTGCTCAACGTGTAACCTCAATCGTTTCCCTTAAATCGAAGAAACAATTTATATTTCCAAAGTTGAAAAAAAATTAAGTATAACTTAAGTACACTTACATAAAGTCTTTAAAGCAAAGTTTTCCTTTTCCACTTCGATCATAAAAACGAAAAATATTGCGACACCTTTAACAGAAATTGCATCAAGTGATACAAAGCAACGGCTTAAGAGCAAATTCAAAGTATATTTCGGCAGATGAATTCATACATCTATAGCTGACTACCTAACGAGTGCCATTGTAAAGTTGACAGCGAATTACTGAATATCGGCTCTAGATAAAGTTTTCTATTTTAATGTATAAGCTAATGCTACCGGTACTCTCCTGAAAGTGATGTTTACACTGATAGCCGCCAGGTTTTCACAATTTTTTGGGTGAGCGAAAGAGTGACGTCACGCATTGGTGACAAAAAAATACGCATAGCCGATTCAGCAAACAAGCTGTCGCCAATTCAAATCAGAAGAGGTGAAAGACCGAGCTAATTTCGGAAATTGCAAATGATTTCATATCGCAATTTCAATCAATTTTTTATTAATATAGTAGACTTGGTAACAAAACAACAAAAAAACCCCGTTTATAACCAAATAGGCTAGCTTAACGGGGGAGCTGCGTGCCCAGTAAAATTTTGTTTTTGGGGGCAGCACCTCCACGTGTTCGGCATAACTGTTTACTCTTTGCTAGAAAAAAAATTACAAAAAAACGACACATTTAAAAACTGACCTGTATGTGACTAAAAACTAAACCGATACCTGTATTCTGCCATTCTTCCTCCATGTTGAACTGGGGGTTGTAATAAATAAACACCAATCAAAAATTCATGAAAACTTAAAAACAATTGATTTTCTTCAGCCAAGCAAAATGACCTAAAATAAAGAAATTTTGCACGAGTAACTAGAAATTCTTTCGGTAACAGCCTACCGCTATTTACTTCAAAGCAATTGTACTGTTGAGGGTCATTTCGCACAAACCATTGAATGGAACAATAGATTAAAGTCTGAAATGATTTCAACCTACAACCAACTAGTTGCTGGTGAGATGTTTTCCCACGAAGAGAGCACATCATAACCAACCAACATTGCGATTTGAATCCTTCCAAGGTCACTTGCACTGCTCAACAGTGAGTAGAAATGACCTCCCAACAAAAAATTTAACAACGTATATAGCAGCTACCTTCTAACTTGCTTCGAGTTTTTTAGCAGTATTCAAAAATTTAAGTATTCAAAAATTTAAGTTAAAAGAACGAGTAAGTGGACAATGTAAGGAAGCACAGCACAGATAAGTGTTGCTTTGCAATCATGAGATGTCAATTCACCGTGTATTTCTACGTTGTTGTGCCTTCGAAAGGCATTTAAAGCAACTTCTAAGCTTGATAACAGTGTTTGAGTTAGAAAAGCAATGCGCAAGCAGTACTGAAAACTTCAAAGTGATTTTAATGAAAAGGTTTTCTTTATTAAACTCTCAAAAGTTTTCACACACCCGGCGGCCAAAAATATAAGTTAAAAAATTATGTTTTAACTATCAGCAGGCATCAGCCTTAAAAAGTGCTCAAACAGACACCAGTCTCAAATTAAACTTACTTACGCTTGGCTTTCAAAATTTTGAAGGTCTGGGACATTGCTAAATTTTGATGTTGCTGCATTCCAAAGCAGTATCTAGCACTACAGTTTTTCTACATCAAATTTTGACGATTACTCTTGTAAGTACATACCGAAAATAATCTTTTTGTTTTTCATAATTGGTTTCGCCCAGTGCTGCTTCACATAAATTCAGGCAAAAACCTTGCAGATTAAGGTATCGTGATGGATACGAACTTGCAAAAAAAAGCCGTCGTAATTGTGTGACCTCGGCCTCTTCCAAAGAAGCAGCTTCACGTAATGTTTCTTGCACTGACAGTGACATTTTGTTGTTCACTTTGCCAATACGTGTACAAAAGTATTCATTTAAAGGGGAATGAAATGATTTTGAATCGATTAAATTGCAGTTTTCATGAATTTCAAGTTTGTCGCTCCACTTCAAATGGTCATGTGGTATATTAGTGGACCAATCTGAAATTGAAGAAAGTGGTGCAGGGTGGAACTGTTCTGAATTAACAAATTCAAGGAAAATTAAGGGTTCTGGGCCTAACAAACAGTGGTTACTTGCTTGAGTCAATAGCATGTTGGTAGAATGCCACTGAGGTCTTTCAGACCCTTGCTCTGTTCTTACATTTTCCAGCTCAATGCCATCGTCAGAACAATTACTATCACATAGCAATTTACAAAAATATGTAACAAGGATCTCTTCATTGTCACAGCAGGAAGATAAATCATCAGTGGCAGAAAATGAATGAAAATACTGGCATCGAGATATGTCCAAAATTCCATTTATATGGGCATTTGCATAACCAAGCGACGACAATAAATTCAATAAAGCTTCATTAATGGTTTCCTAAAATTAACAAAAACGTTAACTTGTTTATACTGTTGGCAGCGTATATCACATCTGAAAGCGTCACCAATTAGGCAATAGTTTGCAAGTCAAAGCTCTGCAGCCCAACACCTGCATGGTTTCTAATTGCCTGTGGCAAGGGCACTTAGGCCATTTTTCCACCTCGATTGCTGTGCCATAGCTTATGACAGGATGCGGGATGCTGGCGGTACCAGTAACTCCAAAGTGGATTGGAACAAAAGTTCTTCCATAGACCAACTGTAAAGGTTTATAACACAGTAAATATTAGAAAGCAATTGTCCACATAGCAATGCGTAATTGAATATTAGTGTAAACATCAATTCAACGCTTAAGTTGATCAGACTACCAGAGGAGGGTACCTCTTCAGAGGTGCTGCAACATGAAGATACAAAAGAGTAACTAATATTGTATTGTTCTCCTACACTTGTGATAAAACTCTGCAAACGCGGTTGACTAAAGGAAACGATTTATTTGTCTAAAGCAAGTACAACTTCAATGCAGGCAATCATACGAGGACTAAACCGCAGTAGTCACAGAATTATGTGAAAACTGAAAAAATCTAAAATGCTAAACAAAAAGGCGTTTTTCTGCAAGAATGGTTTCTGTGTTGCTCTACAAGGAATCAGCTTTTACATTATCAGATTTAACTTAAGAGTTACAGCCAAAACTAAAACCTACTTTAAACAAAACTTTTCTGAAAGGAAGCCACAAATATTTCATGTCATGATCCAGCTCATTGCCAGCATCAAGATTGCTATTGACCAACAAACACTGTTGGTCACTTTCTCTCCATAAAAACAAAGCAATATTCATTTTGAAAGTTGGTGCAATCGCATTTAGGAATTAATTACAAAATCATAAAAATAGTCAGCAGAGTCATGGCTACATCAAGGCAACTATCAATAACTTAAATGATGAGAACTTGTTTATGGAAACACAATAAACAAAAACTTCAAATAGGATTACAGCATTTAAAAAAAGAAAAAAATTCTTTATTTATTTTTAAGTCAACAGCAAGGAATGATGTTGAGTGTGATGGACATTGCTCATGCTGTCAGTTCCAGCAATGGTTGTGCCTTTTAACTTCGAATGATGGCCACATTGCTGCATTTTCGAGAAAAAGAAAAAAAATTATTTGCTTTATCAAACAAAACACAAAGCAAATTACATGAAGGGCCTCTGCAATATCATCTTTGAGGTCAAAACGCTGTTTCTGGGTGAGTGTAATAAGGGAGTAGGTGATGTCAAGACGATAGCATCTACTCCCTTATGCTGTAATGACATTACCTAGTCTCTTATGCAATTAAAGAAATTGTCCAATTTTTATTTTTTGACCAAGGATAGTGGTTTTAAACTCAAACAAAAAAGCCACCCTCTGATTTACGACTTGCAAAAATTTTGCCCCTTTAGGGGATAACATGATGACATATTTAATCATTGATTGTAGAATTTGTTTTCTTCATTTTGTCAAAAAATATTGACCATAGGATTTTGTTGAAACCTTTTTGAGTAATATCAACAAAGCGTTTAAATATCTACTTGTTCAGTGGTCAATAAAGCACAAATTGTCATAGATTAAAAAATTCTATGACAATTTGTGCTTTATTGACCACTGAACAAGCAATGCTTGCTTTGAACACTTTCAGCAATCTTTCTTCTTTGTTTTTCTCAAAAAAGCTGTTTTGTCATAATGTTAAGCAACGCCACAATGCCGCTTGGTATCACTTCAGTGAAAACAGCAGCAGGCAACAGTTGTACCTAATATTCACTGTCATTTTATGTACGGTAAATAGTGAAGTCTATTATTGATATGCTGCCTGTTAAAGAATATACACTATATTACTAACATAATGGTATAAATCTGGCACTTTAAAAATGCAATGGCAAGTACGAAAATTAAAATAACTAAACTGAAGATGAATTCCAGGTTAGAACACCTTTAGGTGATTGCTTGAAATTTGGGTTAATGGGCCTACCAGGATGAGATGCGGGTCATTTGGGCAAAACCATGGTCTCTTTCGCTCTATGCTGAAACCAGTGTTCATAGTGCAGCAAAGGAACTAGATAATACAAATATCATTTTGAAAAAGGTTGCACCAACTCATGAAATAGGCCTACCACTAAGTAACATATTTTTGTGACTATGAAATGACAACCACTACAGTGTCCACTCCCAACTTTCCCTTTGTCCCCTACACGAATTAGGAGGAACTTATAAGTTTGTGAAATGATTGGGGCTTTAAGAGTAAAAACAGCCTTAATTCAACAATAGTACAATGAAGATTAGGGGCATTGAGGCAATGCCCTTAGTAGAACAACTTCTTGTTACTGCTCTTGAAAATGTTTTTTTGGGTGAAACCAATATAACTATCTAGAATCTGAACAGATAATTCTAACCGGACATAACTAACTGGTATCCCTCCCATGCAATGATAACTCTTCTTCTAAATGTATCAGTTTTTTTGGAACCTATCCAGAACTTTAAATTTATGCCTCCTCTTATTTAGTCAAAGGAACAGACAAAAGTTTGTGAAATTATTGGCTTTTTTGCATTTTGGTGCAGTCTTAATTCAAGACTAAGAAGGTCAGAAATTTGGGACCATGGTACTTCATGTAATTCCAGGATTAAGCAAAACCCAAATAGGAGTATAATACTGAATAAAAAGCATCTATAGGCCCACTGGGGCCATTTTTTGTTTAAAAATTGAGTAAATGGTATATAAAGCATTTGGTAGGAGACATCTGTTCTTTCAGATTATGCCAAACAGAACACATAGGTGCAACCAAGAGACTTGCCAACACAACATCATTACAATGCGTCATAGCAAGTGGTGAAAATAAACCCGTCACTAAATAATTTACTTCTGTAATCACCAAACAACAAAAACTATGTTGCCTACTCTTTGACTGCGTCCTGTAGCACTTATTGGAAAGAACAAACAGATAATTGCAAAATTATATGGTGTTTGTAAGACCTATCTTATTTCAAAAGTAGGATGACAGCATTGAGGGATAAAGTGAAGCTCTTATTCTCAAAAAAGCCGTTTGGGTGAAGTTGGCACGGCAAAGTCGATGTTCTTGCCAACATGACTTTAGTAATTACTTGGCTTCACTACATCATGGCAGAATATTGCCTGCATGGAAAATTCTTCCTATCTGTTAAACTTGAACCGTCCATAAACCTTGTTATCTATTGTTTTTAGGTTTGTCAATTTCTCTTAGTAGGATTAATTGTTCTCTTGCTAAATGATATTTGGTTTACTTAGCTACACTTTATCTACACCTTAGGTGGCCAGAGTAATCAATTTTAGAGTCCAAATCCAATCCTAATTCACAAACCTCACTGGCGGACTCCTGACTTGTGATCCTGCCCTGCTATGCACAAGAAAACTGAATCCTCATCCAGGTCTGACAGCAAAAAAGTAATTTGAAAACTTTTTTGCAGTTCATAAAAGGCACTTTGTAAAAAAGATGAAACTCAAATAGAACAATAGAAGCAATCAAAAAAATGTCAAAAAATACCATTAAAAATCATACCAAATCAATCATCAATAAATGCTAAATAACATTCCATGCCCTAAATCGAAATAAAATAATGGCAGATGTTATGGAAATGCCAACAAAATTGATGGAAAAATAATTCAGAATCTACTACAAAATGGTATTTTGTTAATCTATGTGCAGTTTTAGCAATCTAAAACTGGATGTCATTCAAAACAAACATTTTTCAACAACACTACATGCATCCCTCTAGCTACCGTAGTAAGTTTCCATGCAATTCAAATGGCTGCCATAGCAACATACCGACATTATAACATAGAGCATCATTATGTTTCTTAACAAAACACATGACGTGACATTGTCTTTGAATCATAGTCGTTTTTGGCCGCCTCAAATGGCTTGTGCCACATAACCAACACTACCCAGCGGTAGCACATACATTCCCCACAAACTCATAAGGTTTTATTGTGGTACAAACTATCACTATGGCAAAACAAAAACAAATAGCTCTGAAAAACCCAAACATTTTTTCTACTAAAAAGTAAATAAAAAACTTATTATTTCATGTACTTTTTGGTCAATTCAGACTTGTTTAACCAATTCATCCCAACAACAAAACAGCCCATGCAGTACCCTTCTTGCCTCATTAGTTGCTGCTGAGGCAAAAACATTGCCATGGCAACCAAAAGGAAACAAACTTCAAAGACATCATAAATCATCTACGAAAAATTGGGGTCTTGCAGCTTCTTAGGCATTTTGGCTATGTCAGATAGCTTGTGCCACCAATCTCACCCCATGGTGAAACAGTTCGTGCAAGGCCGCACATGCCCTATTAACTTTGATTGTGGCACAAGCGATTGCTATGGCAACCAGACAACGATTAACATTACCCAACACACAAATTAAACAAAAACTTTAAGGGATGAATTTGGTTCCATGAGCAATTTGGCTGTCTCAGATGGCTTGTGCCACATATTTGATCCATTCACAACACAACTAAAGCATTTCCATGCACGACCTATAAAAATTTAATATGGCACAAACTGTCATCATGACAACAAAAATAAATACCTCCAAAACATGTTTAACATTGCACACAGTCGCAGTCACATGATAGAGCACAGCACAGACTGACAGCTAACATTAATATGCAGAACCTCCCTAATTGTACTCCTGCATACATTTATCTTTTGGGATAGTGACAGCACTAACGTAAACATCATATGCAGATGTCACAAATTACAAGTCAGTCAATAAAAAAAGTAATTACTATTAGGAAGTGCAATTTTTTTGTGAAAGGTTTTTGGTTAATTGTAATTGTAGTATTTCAGCAGATTTTTTTATAGCATTTATCATTTTTTTCATTGACTGCTTCACTTGTAAAGAGGGAACACTTGTAGATGACTCTGCATATAGGTGATGATGCCCTCAGCCACTTTAGTCATTTCACTCTTTCACTCCCTGCCAAGACAAACAGACATAGGAACTCTCCTTGCCTGATAACAGCATATCAGCAGATCAGTATGTTGATCTAGCATATAATTGTAGGCTATTATGCAATAGTAGGCTAGTTATTTAAATCTGACCACTGATTGGTAACTTTCTCCCAAGACAGACATTACTCATGCTGTATCACAGTTTGATATACTCCAAATTACAATATGGTATTTTGGATTGGGCCACTGCATCTAAAACTCACCTTCGTGGATTAATAGTTTGATTAAACAGCGCTGTTTGCATAAGGAAGAGAGAAGAGATGAGATTGTCAAGTTGGTGCAAATTTCACCAGTATAATCACTGCTCAGGGTGGACGAGTTGGACCCAGGCTTTTTGTGGGAGGTCATGTCCTTGGGGTTTGCTTGACCAGTCTTGGATGTGTGGTTGCAGTTTATGAGGTATTAGTTCTTGCTGAGGGTCATCTGCTGAATCTAATTGATATATACAAACTTGAACCTTCCAAATTCATGTTTGGGCTTCATAATAATTGCTTACCAAAAATTTTTAATGACTCGCTCACCAAACTAGAGTTGGTACATTGCCATAACACCAGACAATTAACAACATATGATTATTTTTAACCCTCAGTTAATAAAAACATCAGTAAAGAGAATATACTGGTATTATATAAGGAAAAAAAAGATATGAATATCGAAAATGGTCATTGGGCATCCTTCAAAATGCAATACAAAAAACTTTAGTTGGATTTTACAAGTCATAAACCTATAACTCGCATTTTATTTCAACAACTTTGAATGTAGTACTCATCCTCACATATATCTTCTGGTACTTGACTACAAGGACATTCTACACATCTCGATTTTTTTAGGCAGTGGCTATTTTGCTGTCGACGGCATTTTATCCTTGGAGACTATTTTGCCATAATCATTCATGTGTGTTTATATTGACATATTTGCAACATTTCAGCCAGTGACACCGTGGTGTAGTGGATAGTGTGCTAGTCTTGAGATACCAAGGTGGTGGGTTCAAATCTCAGCTGACAGGGCATCAATAGAAAGACAGTGTACACTGCAGAAGCAGGCCCAGTATGTAAATGTATGGGGCAGTGTACACTGGAAGGGAGTGTACAGGGTGGAGGGTAGTGACTGGGGGTGCAAAATTTTCTTAATTGATTATTAAAATTGACCAATCAGAAACGACCAAAAATCACATGTTTAGTACGTTATTGAGATTGACCAATCACAAATAACTCATGGCAAAATAGTCTCTGAGGGTAAAATGCCGTTGACGGCAAAATAGCTTTTGCCTTTTTTTTATGGCAGTGGCTATTTTGCCGTTGACGGCAATTTACCCTCAGAGACTATTTTGCCGTGAGTTGTTTGTGATTGGTCAATCTTGATGATGTACTAAACATGAGACTTTTGGTCGTCTCTGATTGGTCAATTTCAAAAACCAAAAAAAAAAATTTTGCTCCCCCAGGTCTCTATCCCCCACCCTGCACACTCCCTTGCGGTGTACACTGCCCTGTACATTTACATACCGGGCCTGCCCCTTCAGTGTACACTGCCTTTCTTTTAAAGCCCTGGCCAGCTGAGATTCGAACCCGATACCTTGGTATCTCAAGACCAGCGCTCTATCCACTACACCACAGAGTCACTGGTGCGATTATAGCAAATTTGGCTATATAAACACACGTGAATGATCACGGCAAAATAGATTCCAAGGGCAAATTGCCGTCGACGGCAAAATAGCCACTGCCTTTTTTTTATAGACAACTACCCAGCTACCAGTACGTGTTTTATTTTGAGTTAAACCTTGCCCTTTGCAGATTAGTTTTACATCAAATTCACAAATAACATTAGGATACTATTTTGCTGTTTGCTGTTGTCTTTGCTGCCTTTTTACACTTACTATCAAATTTTGAATTCTGCACCTTTTTGTTCATTACTATTTGCTTGTCAGGAAGCACCTTGACTAGATAACTTTTGGGTCCTTTAGTGCTTCCTCGTCTGAACAGACCATTTCCAATTGCTATGATGTTTTTTTTTGGCAGTGGCTATTTCGCCGTCGACGGCAATTTGCCCTTGGAATCTATTTTGCTGTGATCATTCACGTGTGTTTATATAGCCAAATTTGCTATAATAACACTAGTGACACTGTGGTGTAGTGGATAGAGCGCTGGTCTTGAGATACCATGGTTGCGGGTTCGAATCTCAGCTGGCCAGGGCTTTAAAAGAAAGGCAGTGTACACTGAAGGGGCAGGCCCGGTATGTAAATGTACGGGGCAGTGTACACTGGAAGGGAGTGTACAGGGTGGGGGATAGAAACCTGGGGGTGCAAAATTATTTTTTTGGTTTTTGAAATTGACCAATCAGAGACGACCAAAAGTCACATGTTTAGTACCGTACGTCATTAAAATTGACCAATCACAAATAACTCATGGCAAAATAGTCTCTGAGGGCAAATTGCCGTCGATGGCAAAATAGCCACTGCCTTTTTTTTTTCTTTTTTGTTTTACAGATTAAGAGCTGAATTTATCGGTTGTTCAGACAAAAATATATCTGACTGATTGATTTCTACTGTGGTAAACTGTGAGTAGCCTGAATTTATGTTCTACATCATTCCTAAGATATGGACAACAGAAAATGTCTGATCATAGCAATATGGTTCAACATTAAATCAACTGCTTACCCTGTAGCCTGCTTACCATTGATACCGTTATGAGGAAGCAGCAGCACTAAGAGTAGCACACGTTCTAGATCTTTGTTGCTTCTGAGCTTGTTAGTGCACTCCTACTTGTAAGAGCAGTTGTAGCGATTTCAAACCCAAATTTTGTGTTTAACATTATCTTTTAAATGCTTCTGGTTAATTTCTTTGTTGCGCAGATAAGTTAATTTGGGCACACTTTTAAGTTCCTGATTTTGCTTTTAGCATATTTTGAACTGTTGAACTGGTTAAAATTATTTAACTTTGCCTTAACTGTATTTGGTAGATGCAGTTCATTTCAGTGATTCAGTTAAAACTTTTAATAACTGCTTTCAATCTGGTTCGGTAAAATTCGTTTCTGTTTAGTTTAGCTTCGTAATAAATGGATCCACCTTTTCGTTAAATAATTTGGTTTACAAAAGTAGCAGCAACGACCTTTAGTTTAACATGCTATTGCTAGTCATCCAAACTGGTGATTACTACACAGTAATGGCTTTTGGAATCTAACTAAAAAAATTACATTGCTATCCGAAACCTACTGACCACAATTAATTTCGTACTTTTTTACTTTCCGCCAGCGTATCTTCGGCTCAACTATCTGGCAGAAACTTGTACTCTTGATCCAGGGTTTATCATGTAAATTTAGAAAAAAATGGACTCCTGAAAATATCCTCAAATCCAGCTGGATCCTACTCCTGAAAACTTGATTCTGGTCATCTCTGATAAACATCTCTAACCTGCGGTTCGAAAATTTGATTTAGAATTTACACAATCACTGTACAGATCAGCTTTTTAGCCAGCGGCAAGTAATCCTATGTTATAACTTGCATTGCAATAGGAATTAACTCGCAACAAAAATGCAAAGCAAACGCGAATATAAAAACAAAACACCTTTTTGGGAATAAAAAGAACCAAAAAGGCAAATTTTACAGTGGCCATAATTTTTTAAAGATTCCCTCGAGGTATCTTTCGGTTTCAGGTTTGAAGTTTGGCTTTAGCGTTTAGGCTGAATTGTCGAGTCGAAATTTATGCCGAGTGTGAATCGCTGCTTGGCTTGAGAAAAAATATCTTGAAGCAAATTATCTCCCAACTTGATTTACCGTGCAAGCAGAGAACAGATTTCTATCGAGAGAACAACTACTTTCGGCTATGAAACTCATCAAAAGTAAGTGGAAAACTCCAACGACTGACAACCATTTGAAAAAATGTGATGCTTCAGGCCAGTGGCGTACGCAGAAAGTTTCCGATGGGGGGCCAAAGTATCATAACAATCGTGAGACGTTACAAACCAGCTTTGCTTTTGCTAAAACTGCTTGGCTTTGCTTTACATTTTTTCATTTTTAGGGTCTGAGGGGGGACCATGGCACAGTGGCCTGGCACAGATTGTCAAACAAAATTTAGGGGCAGAAAGGTTCCAAAATAGGCTATTTGTTGGCTCTCTCGAAATTTGCTACTGGCTATGCTAATTGCTTTCTCGTCTCACCCAGCCCATCATCTAATTTTCAAAAACTTTTAAGTAAAAACTCAAGTATCACTTTAATGCTCAGCTGTCATCAAATGCATTTTGTAATTTACTGATGAACTATTACCATAGGCTGCTAATTTGATTAGAATTAACCTGCGGCTAAATCAAGCTTTCAGGGAAAAACAGTAAATGAATCAAAATATAAGTATGTTTCTAACTTTCAAATTACAATTATAAAACCTGCTATAAAGTACCCTGAATACGCAATCATTAACGCCACAAAATCAGTGCAAGAAACGAATTAGCAAACGAGAACTTAACT
This sequence comes from Trididemnum clinides, assembly GCA_963675345.1. Lineage (NCBI taxonomy): Eukaryota > Metazoa > Chordata > Ascidiacea > Aplousobranchia > Didemnidae > Trididemnum > Trididemnum clinides. The sequence goes on from OY776302.1 coordinate 17,738,714, forward strand.
CGGCTCGCCGAAATCCTGAAAAGTTTGCTTTTGGCTCGCGATTAAAAAAGATTTCCAACTCCTGTACTAAAAGGTTGGTATTTTGCTTCTCCAAATCCAACTAAATAACTTTTTTATATTTTCATACAGTGCCAGCAAAAACTTTCACGCCACCGTTAATTTTCTCTCTTATATCTATGTTCTGTGTTGCATCAAATACCTTTATTTCGTAAGAAACCCGGTTTTCACAAGGATTTTATGTTTCTTAAGTTCATTTGAAGTAGTTTCCACATACATTAGTCCGTGCTTTATTAAAATTATCACTACTTTGTATGTCTTCCATCACTATCACCTCCTTCATACGCCTTGGCGTACTGAGGATCAAATGCTTGCAGTAGACCTACTTTTTAGACAATGGTTTCACCCATATTTCTTTTATCACTACATTCAGATCTTCAGCACTTGATGGTAGCTTTCTTTAAATTTATCCTTGATTCCGTTAACAAATTCTCTATTGGGTCGACATCGGAGCTAACTCGGCCATTCCAGAACCTCAATCTTGGCTTTTGAGAGAAAATTTGTCACAACTTTCGACCGGTGAAAGGGTAGGCCACCAGTAGCGTTCTGCTAAAGAATCGTGCACCTGTGGATGCTGAATATGCATGTGCACTTCCGGCTTATTCAACTACAGCTCAAGGTATCAGGTACCGTTCATTCTCATTCCACAAAACAAAAATATAGATTCCTGCCACATCATTTTCCGAAATTGTGCCGTAAGTCATCTGCCTCGAAGAGTGTATCACAGCAGAAATTATATATTTCTCATTGCAACACTTGTTGGAGGTCTTCCAATGTGTCTTTTTCTCACTACAAATTGCTGATAAGTGAACTCATTAGAAGACATGACATTACCTCATTGGGCTCGATTCCAGTGTTGGTGTTTCTTGGCGAGGGCCCTTGTGGTTTGTGGCCGGGGTCAGTCGCAGTTTTTTGCAGATTTGTATAATTTTGCGGTCTTACTGACCTTGATTTTGATGAGCGTCTGCCATTTTGATAATCCTTTACCGTAAAGGATGATGGTTTAAGCCCTTTGGCCCTCATCTAGGGACTTGCTGCGTGCTATGTTCATTATCTTCAAACTTCGAAAAAATCGACTAAAAATCCACTTAGGTCTTAACAATGGTGGAACAACATGCCTTATGAAGGTCCAATGTCAAAACAACAATTATGATCCAATTATGGCAATGAGATGATGCAATAGTACGAAATCCCATTATTTCCATGGGTGGTCTTAAATTTTGGTAGGCGATGTACTTCTGGTATAAAGTTGCTAAACGATAAGTGTTTTCCGGACTAGGGACTGCTCACAAATCTAACAAGGCTTTTTTATCCGATTTTTTATCCCCCTCTGCCATGCAATGCATCATGACGTTTTTGTACACCCCCTCATGTGACGCATCACATAAAAAAAAATTACTCAAATATACCTTAGTTATTCGAAATCATCACGAACACTTGTTAAATCAAACGATTGAAAAAGGAAATTCTTCAAATAACAACAGCAATTTTTCCGTGTATCTCTTATCGCCCCTTATCCCATATAACACCAATATGACGGTTTTGCTTTTTCCCTCCTTCTCTGCAGGCATCATAATAAATGGCCTCCTAGCGCCTCAAATTTCGCGCAATAGAATTTTGGTTCTATCTCAAAAATGCTATTACAAAATTGAGACGACATAATGTTTCAACCAAATTCCTTGTCTGACTGCAAAATTTACTGAGACCTTTCTAATTCAGTGCCAAATATCAAATCGACCAACTGCAGATCTATACCACTACTTATTCGAAACAACAAAAAATATATTTACCACAAGTCGGCTCTGCTGGCGTCGCAAGCAGGGCCCCCGTCAGTGACGTCGGTGATGAGAATATGGGTTTATCAGGCTGCGCCGGTTTAAGCCAAAAAGCAGTTGGGAGAATCGAAAAATAATAAAAAGTTTATGTGTTTCCGACATAAGCAATTCTTGTTTTGAAACCAAAAATATTTTAAAATGGAATAGAGTCAGTATAAACATTATGGGAGGATGATCATTAGCGATATTCCTAAAAAAGATTTTAAAAAGCAAAAATGCCATCGGATAAACTTTTCAATGCAAAGTCCAAAACTGCATGACAACCGTTTTACCTTGTTGAAAAAATGTTTCCCCACCAAACCAATCGCTTTTTCAATTTCGGCAAAAAGGCTATAGTAGCAAATTTAATTGTTGGGCTCCGTAAAAGCGAAATACAATCGGAGAGCAAATTGTTTCCGAGCAGGCTAAATGAATACTTTACTTACCGGTAATCGTAGAATATATATAAGATATATACCGCAGGCCTACACTGTATTTTTTTTCAACAAACAGGAGTGTTGTTTTTTTTAACGCATCCCAGTTTTTCTGAAGTCTCTGGCGAGGTCTTTCGTTGGCCTTTATTGTGCTTGGGCGAAGCAAGAAACGCCAAAAGATTCAAACCTCGCCCTTAATTTTTAGCCCCGACCCAAGAAGATTAACCAATTCCCAACAAAAAGATGCCACTGTACAAATGCATTTTCATAGACCTACAGTGATAGGCTATTCGCTTTTATTTTCCATCGATTTCCCTTTGAAGGCTAGATTTCATGAGCAATGCCCATAGTGCACGCGGTCCTTGTTCTTACTTGCAAACATTCAATCATCTCACACATTTTTGTCCGTTCCTTGAAGTAAGTTCAGGAGAACAAAGTCGAAGGTGAGCGCCATACTTTTGGTCGTTTTACGATTACAGAAACAGGTTATTTGATGGGAGGCCTTTTCCATGACTTTCATGCGATTCCTGTCTGTCTATTGACCTATTTTTAAGCAAAATTCAACTGAGGAGGTGCATATTCTCACAACGTTATGGACCTAATGACTTTTTTTATTCTATTTATTTTTTCTCAAACTGCGAATTTCATGAACTATGCCCTTAATACCGACTTTTCTACTAAAAGTGTACTTTCTCACAAACAAACTCTTATCCACTTAATTGATAAACATTTGCAGCGCTAAGCTATTTAGTAGAAGGCCTATTTTCACTTACTGCATTTTCGTAATTAAAAGCCATATTTCTTGCTCCGGGCACAAACACATCTAGAAAAAGGTGAAATGACTCGCAATCTAACACTTTCAGTTTTTTTAGATTTAAGGTTATGGCTAAGTCGATCTCACCGACCAGGTTTTTGTGCTAAAAAGAAGAATGATTACGGTAATTTTCGAAATCCAGCAAGATTTCATATCAAATCTTAGCATTTGTTTCACTTTGCTTCACGTAATGGATTCATATTAAGAGTCAAGATTATTTCGGCGCGTAGTACGACTGCGCAATGGCATTCCAATCTGGAGTTCATCTCCTGTTTAAACCTTCTTAGTTTCGCTCTTGTCATCTTATTATTAGAAAACACGATCTATTCGGGCATGTTAGTACTCTGATATAACGTTTTACTTTAACACGCAGCATTTCAGCGATGTAGGTTGAATATAAGAGGGTAATAACTTAATTCCAGGGGTTGCCTGCTGCTCTTTTCTCAGAAATTGCAACCGACAAAATTATAACGTCATAGATCTTTTCTTGAAGCGCTAAATACAACATTAGAGAAAAGTTACTCAGACTACAATCAAAAAGCCTTAGGAAAGAGTAGCTTCTTGCTTAGTCAAAAAAGAATTAGATCTTGCCGAATTATTTTATTAAAAGCACCTGTTGATAACTCCCGAAAAAGCTTTTAAACTCGTTTCGACGATCTTCTATTTTTTGAGAAAATTAAATAACAGGTTTTGCAATCAATCATTAATTGTGACGTCATTTCAAATCCTAAGCGAATAAAATATTTGCAGGTTGGTAAACTGATGATTGACCTATGCTTGTGCAAAAAAAACAGCCTTTTCAATCAATAAATGGAGATTTAAATAAATTAACTTTTTTTGTGACGTCACCAACCCTTTACGACTTTCACTCCGGAGTGATGATCAATCGTACCAAGTTTTATGTTTGAACGTCCAGAATTTCGAAGAAGTTGAGCTTAAAAAACGCGTAAATATTTAAAATCATTTATTGTGTCATAAATAATGCTCAAATTGTCAAAAAATTATTTTTATCGGAAACATCTTTCGATTACTTAGCAAACTGCAGACAGTGACACTGTTTCGACCTTTCAGGTTTCTTCAGTGTGGTTGGTGACCGACAAGAAGCTAGAGGCTTTTAATAAAGCATAGCTTAGACCGACACACTTGTGGGACCTATACTAAGTCCACTGTGGTGGATGGTCAGTCAGTACTCTGCGAAGCCGTATCACTCGTGAATGAATGGCGGTTGTCGCAGGTGCACTAAGTCTAACAACTGTTAGAATAATAGTGCTGTCACAGCCTAGCGGTCACAAGCTCTTATAGTAATGCAAGAGGCGAGCGATGCACTTAGCATCGCTTTCGATCAGATAGCATTATATTTGTTAAGGGCCAGTCGCCAAAATATCGATGAACTCAGAATATTTTGGTAAGTGCGCAATAATAATGTCGTTATCTCGTTTAACATACTTTAGCTCTTAACCGATGTTACAATTGGAATTCTCTAGCATTTAAAAATTCGGTTCTATCTCGGTAGAGTTGATCACCTGTTTTAAAGTTCATGCATTTCATCTTACGCTAAAAAATTTTCCAAATCTTATGCACGCCTGATAGGCCTTTGGGCGAAAGAGCTGTTGTGAAAATAAAAATTGATTATTCAATGTAACTGTAATCTTCGATATTAAGTTAGATTATCTATAAAGGGTGGGCCATAATTTTCCATTCATAGGAAAAGTAAACAATTTATTTTGACCAACCGCTTTTATTTAATGTAGGCCTTTCTTACATGATTACCATTGTTTCAAAACTACATTTCAATGAAAATATTTTCCTATCTAGTACATTTTAAAAAGTAGATTATACATTTTCCTACGTATGGAAACCTAGGGCACACTGTATGTGTACTCAGCGTGGAATATTTTACATGTTCTAGAAGATTTTATTAAAAGCAACTCTAGAAACCACTATGATGTCATAAGTAGGCTACATATTTGTGCAATGCCTTGCCTGGCGACTGCCACGTCACAACCCCGATCTTACAATTAAAATGTGGTGAACAAGTTTAGATGAATATGGATTTTAATGTTATACATCAAAAAAAAATGTGAAAGCACTACAAATTATTTCGTGACATCGTGAAATAGATCGAACACTGAGTAACTTATTTCTGTAATCGTAAAACGACCGTAACTATAGCGCCCATGGCCGCTTTTACCTCTTGAATGCGCTTATGGCAGAAACAGAGCAGATAAGACGTAGTTGGTTACTTTAGGTCGTCTTATGTCAAATCGCATCGTAAATGGGGACATATTTTTGCTGATTGCTTGAAAATAGCTCAACAGGCCAACTGGCCTCAAAATTTGGTGGAAGAGATAGTGCTCCTTTCGCTCTTTAGCTATGCCTATGCAGGAAACAGGACGCAAAAAGTGTAGCCAGGTAGTGCGGTCACCGACAGAGACTTACAAATAATTCAGAAAGGAGCGTAGTAGCGCACTAAGGCGAGAAGCAGGTGTATCGAATAATTTTCTGTTTTTGAAACCGACTACTGTTTTGGCGCACCCCTTACTTTACCTTCAATTGTGACACCGAGCTAATTAAAAGAAGCCGTAGAGAAAAAGGGACGGAGGCAGTAAGAGTTTGCCTACTCCTATCTCCAGAATGCTTTTAAGTTGATTAGTTTCTAAAGCAGATATACATTTGAGTTTCGAACAGAAATAGGCCATATGTTAAAAAGTCATCGACTTTTTATTACAGTCCTTACATCTGCTTCTTCCTCTTAACCATTGTCCTTACCCCCGACGTTACTGACCGGCTCCTGCGAGCGAGGATTCTGAAGCTTATCCTCCGAGAAAATTTTGCAAAATTACACCCAATTATACGCAATTTTAGTCCTTTCTGGAACCACTTTTATGGTAATTTTTATTTAAAATTTGTTATCCTGTGTTAATGCTATATCTAAGAAATCATTGCTGAAAAGGACCTGAAAATAGGTGGGGGGCATAGGAGGCCCCCAGAGTAACCCACTGGGTAGAACTACGAGAGTATTGTGTGGTATTTTTTACTGCTATGTTTCTTTTAACTCTTTAAAGACCAAAGTGACGCACACGTCACAGAATTGTAGGCCCAAGTTATGATCTCATGTTGCGTAATATCCACTTTTTAAAAGTTTTATGTATTGCTATTGCTATTAAACAATCACGGATTTATGTCAAATGTTATGATTTTTGCCCTCCTATCACTTGCATAACCAAAATTTCAAAACGCAGATTTGTTTTTAGTGAAATTCTAAATAATTTCCATGTTTCAGTTTAACCTATCTTTTTCCTCAACTTGACTCCAAAAAAATCTGTAACGAAATACAGGGATTCTTCACACCCATGCAATGGGCGGCGAAAGCCTCACCGATGGGTCGTTAGTAAATTTTGGGCATACAAAAAAAGACTCTCAACTGAAGAAAGTGCAGAAACATCGATTTTAACAAGAGCTCTTCAAAACCATTAATACAAAAAGTCTATGTCACAAAATCTTCAAAAATTGCTTTCCAGAAATAGATCATCAAAATCATCAATAAAAAAGGCTTGGGTCACAAAATTGGGCAAAGCAATCGTCCTCAAATAAGTTGATCTCCCATAAAAAAATCTTTAACTTGTCAAAGGTCAAATAAATCAATTTATTTGTATAAACCTGCATTTATTTATATGGGCTGCAATCGTTGCTGCCAATTGAAGGGTTTTAAAACGATTTTGGATAATTTTTGCAGAAAATTTTGCATAGAGCAATTTCGCAGAAAAAAAACATTGAAAAACGCCGGATTGATAGTCTATCCCTCCCCTTCTAATAATTCTCGATATTCTATGGTGCCTCCGCCATGCAGCTTTTCCAATTAGTGGGGGAAGGGGGCATGGCTCTTTTCGTTCCACCGGTTACGTCTATAGCCTTCATTTTGTAAGACTTAAAAAGCTAAGGGAGACCGGTAAGGGTTGGAACAATTTAAAAAAAGATTATCTAGCAACTTTTATGAAATGCTAAAACTTCAAATTTCCAAATATAGTGATGCTTCATCAGCATTCTCAAGTTTCCTCAATCTACACCAGCATCTCACATGCCAGCCATCCACAGGTTTCCCGCACAAAATAAATCTGTACTACCGTATTGTAGGCTATTCCATCCACAACGGTTCCCGGTCGTTGCCCTTATATGCGGATTTGCAGTAAAGCAGCAACAGATCAATGGCATAATCTAAAATTGCCGAGAAGAGGATATTTTAATTTTTTGTGGGAAACACTTTAGATGTGCTAGCCTACAATATGCTAGTACAGATTTGGTTCTATGTGGAAGACTTGTCGGTGGCTGGCATGTAAGTTGCTGGTGCGGATTGAGGGAAGTTAAAAATGCTGGTGTGGCATCACCATATTTAGAAAAATTTAAGTAACCAAAGTTCCACGCGATCTTCGACATTTTTATCTAGTCTGTCATAATGACTGCTCTGATCTATAACTTACTCAGAAATTGTTACAGGTTATGCATAAATTTCAATATTTCAAACATAAGTCATGTGTTTCAATTAACCCCGCAAACGGGGCTTGCTGAACACTGTACGGGGTTAGTTGGAATCTACATCGGTTTACTATATACGGTATTCGGAAAAGTCTGATCTTTCAACATGAATTAATCCATTGTGAATTGTAGCCCGACAATCTACAGGGAAGACAAATTTTTGCTAACAGCATTTATGAGCACAATTGCTTTTAAATTTTGAGTGAATTCGAACTTGTCAGTGTCCTCAAGAAAACTTAAGTGAGGGGCGTTCGCTCACTGATTGAGAATGACTTAAATGCATCGTATATTTGAGAGTGACATTCCCATCTTCAAAAATAACAATTACTCGTGCAACGCAATATCGCACACCTTCTTTGCAAAAAATTTGACCAGAGCGAATTCTCTTTTAGTGTCACCTAGTTGATTAACCTCTGTCATTTCTTGATCATCTGTTGTACTCCTATCTGAACAGTTCTCCTCATGTGATAAAAGCCAAGGCAGTGGTTCGTGGGAGTCAAACTTCAAAGCATTTTTCAAGCGTTTACAAATTTTTTTCTTGTCTATTTACTTTTTGTAGCCTGAACTTCAGGGATGTCGGTGAAAATACAGGTTCTTCCGCGATTTATGTTGGATTTTTGCTTTCGGAAAGCAGTTTTTGAAAATGACCTTATGCTTTCTGAAGTGACATTCAGTGATGTAGTGGTATTGTCGCGGGCTTCGAAGCGAAAGGTCTGGAGGTCAGCACCATCGGTATTCGTCAGGAAGGGGATCCGGAATTTCAAGTGCTACGTTGCTCCAGCGTAAAGTCTGATTCGAAAGCAAGTGTTTAGTGGTAGACATATATTGAATCAGCGCGACTGATCCGGCAAAATGCGGGAAAAATAACGTAAAATCGACACTGATTTACAAGAAAACCAATTCTTTTTGATACTTGGTATTACTGGTGGGTTGCTTGCTGTTCTGTTGGTTTGTTGGTCCATGTTCCAAATAATACCATTTACACTGTTCCAACTATCCCCGTGCGTTTATGGAAAGAAATTTACATTTTATGTAACTACTAAACCACATAATGTAACTACATCTGTATTTTCTAGTAGCGTGGAATCTATAGTCAACCCAGACTAGGTAACATTTTCTTATCTTTCTACGTGAGATTATATTTTCCGACAAGCTCGAATTTTACTTTAAATTGTAAAAATCAGACAAATTTGTACCATTCTTACGCTTCTGCTCGAAACCCAATGAAGCTAACATAACCAATAGATAACATCGTTGTCAATCGCTAATAGGCGGTAAAGATTTGCAAGGGTTATAGGGGAATGCAAAACTTGCAGTTTCAACTCATCCCGTGTTCTAACTAACCCCAGTCTCCCTCTATAGCCTAATGCTTCATGTGGATAACAATAGCCTAATGTGGGTTCCGTTAGCAGTTAGCGTCATATTGCAGTATCTTCAAAGCTGGAGAAGAAGTTGTGAATAGAGACGAGAATTTAATATGAACGCATAGTCTGAAAGATTACAAAATGATCGTAGGGTCTTCAAGTCACAAATGACAGCGCTTGGCGAAAACCATATAAACCGTCTTGAAAAGTAAAGCGTAAGTTATAAAGAAAACCGTGCTTCCTTACAGCGTGCAATTTAACGTTCTAAATGTTGAACTCGTAAGTTTTAACTGAGTTTAACTAGTTCTTTGCGCCATGCTACCGGCATAGTTTATGTTTTCCCGAGAAAATTTTACATTTTTCAGTTCAATCTTGCCAACATTTCTCACGCAAGTTAAGTCCAAATTCTCACAAAAATTTAGCTACAGTTCAGCAATAATTTCGAAGCCAAGCCTTGTAGTTAGCGAAAAACTTTAAATATGATGACGCTGTATCAAAGAAGAACAGCTTGGCTTTGGTAATGAATACACTTTAGACAAAAACTCGAAAACTTATTTTCAATAATTTTCGTTGTCTGCGGTCAGGACAATTCGTCATGGTCGAAAGTACGCTGTCTCAGTTATGCTTCACTGCGTTTGTATACACAAGGGAGCTTGTGAGCTCGTAATTTAGTTGTTCTATTGGCTCGAGTAAGTCTGCGTTGTGAGTGAAATGAAATGAAAGTGTGAGATAGCATATTGTAACCGTGTAATGATGAAAAAAAATCAGTGAACTGAAAGCAGTTTTCTCTTCAAATGAAAACTTCAAATTCTATATGATAAGTAAATGAGTAGACCCTGTTAGCTATTGTGATTTTGAAGTGCAGCACGTAATTGGTCAAAACCCTGCCAATGGTAGCAGTTAAACGCAGGTCAGTTTCAGGTGTAAAGAAACGGATACTGCTAAAACGCGACATTCCACAGACTATCCCTTATCCGAACTAACTCAACCCTATTCTTAGCCAACCCCGATCCTAATCTTATCCACAACCCTACCTTTAATCCAAAAATTCTTAGATTGACACCGACGTTTACTTGACAAATTTTCACAAATATTTTCCACGGAATTAGCGTTTTTATTTCTCAAAAAAACAATTGACGACCCGATTTTTGACCTACTAGTATTTAAAGTATTACCTTTTGCTAAGTTTAAAGTAGTGTTTCTTGGCGTTTGAAAATCTTATTAAAGTCATGGACTTCCATAAATTTGATTCAGATACACTACGAAACTTTAGTCGCACCCCATCCTCTTCAGATGTGAGAATGAAACCAAAAAAGAAAATTGTCTCTGTATTCTCTTTTCAGTATAATATCGAATGGCTTTCTAAGACTTCATACAATCCCCAGCATTTTGATAAATTTTATTTATTTCTGGTTTGAAGAATTATGTAGCCAAAAGTATCCATACCAGCCATGTTCTTCAACAAGTACAGCTCGATTATTCAGAAGCATGTAACTGTTTACTTTAGTATGCCTTTGAGGTTAAGTAAGCAACACAATTTTTAATCTTGTCCTTTCGAAGTCAGTTACGCAGCACAGCAAAAATGGAAAAAAATTCGAGTTATTTCCACAATCCAGAAGCAGTGCTTCCTTCTCCCTCCCAGAAGATTATTGGTTTATTTACAGCCACGTTATAATGATTTTGTTCGCTTTTTGTTCAAACTGGTCACAGTGAATGACACTTCCAGATGAAACACTTTAGTCGAGCCACTCGCACTTCTCTGAACAAAGCATAGGGTTTGCTGTTCAAGTTTGATTGCCTGAAAATGCTATCGCAGCAAATGTGACTCAAACGTTGAGTGGGATTGTAAAACATATCGGATTTCCTTAATTGTGTGATCGCAATCAGCTTGCATCAAAAGAGAATTGCCAAGCTTGTAACGCGATCTCCCACAAGACAGTGCAACACTATCTGTATTTATAATAGAAAGGTTTTAAAAAAAGAGTAGTGCTGCTTGTTTTTTATTGCCTCCTCATCGGTAGATCAAGCTACTGCTACCGTAACAAGCATTCCTTGTAAATTCGCAACTTGAATCTGAGGAGTTTATGCGAACTTATGGCAGGTGTGAAGTTCGGAAAAAGGGCTTTGTAAAGTAGCTACGCTATACGTATAGCGTTATGTAATGCAATACTTCATCAGCACAACTGAAGTGAAACCGCTGTTCAGTAATTTTCAGTCTCGCATTCAAGACTGATGCACATCTTAATTGAAATTAGCCCATTTTTTGTCACTATAAAAGACGCAATTTGCAAACAATCATTGTATTCCACTGCAATCTGACAGAATGGAGTATCGTTTTTTTTTTGCAAGCTGATAGATGGAAAATATTGCAAGCTAAATAGTGGTGTATGAGCTTAGCAAAATTTTACCTCTTTGTTTATTCTGATGCAATTATGATTTGTTAGTTACAGACAATAAGACATTACGATGCATCACTTTTGTTTGGTGCAAATTCAACGCTAGATATTTTGTAGCTGATATTTTTTGGTAAAGATCTGAGGCGTCGTGCGAACGCTACCCCAGTTTTGCTCTTTCCACGTGACCTCAGCACGGTCACTATGTATAAGCAGTTAAAAAACCGGCGCGATGGCGTAGTGGTTAGAGCGTCCGCTTCGCAGTCGGTAGACCTGGGCTTCATTCCTCAAGTCGAGTCATACCAAAAGACTTAAAAAAATGGTATTTACAGCTTTCCTGCTTGGCGCTCACCAAAAGGGATAATGTGGAGAGCAAGCCGGAAAGTTTGCTTGTTGTATCCTTAGGCAAGGCACTTAACGGGATGCACCCAACTTTATGAGGCAGACAGGTGATGGGGCCAAGCAGTCTGCTCGTCGTGGTGGCCTAGTCTGATGAAAGACATGCAAACGGAGCATGAGTTCATACGCATGAATGAATGAAGCAGTTAACATTGCTTATGCAAAACTTTTGTTTAATGTTTCCACTTTCGTCATCTGGTTTGTGATGTCATTATTCAGGTTGCTGTCGTTGTGACGTTGATCAGCCTGCTGTTGCCTTGTGCTGCAAGCCGATTGCATGCACAGAGCACAAACCAATGTTTATAAATATTGAAGGGGGGTTGGAGGCATGAGACAATGCTGATGAAAATACGTGCATAGAGCAATAAGCCCGGGGTAAGGGCACTGAGGAGTAGACATTGGGCAATAAAGGTAGGTTAATGCGTGCGGGGTAAAGGACGTGGGCAAATGAATATGGGACAATGGGTGTGGGGCAATAAATATGGGACAAGGCCATGTTGCATTGGGCATTAGGCCGTTGGCATGGGCCAATAAGCATGCCAATGGCCTAATGGATCTAATCATGCTTAATGGATCAATGGGCTTTGCCCAAAGTTTATTGGCCCACCATGGGCAGTGGAAATCACACCTCCTGGTTGGGGGAGGGAATCCGGCTACCTCAAGGGGACCCGCCTCAAAGATTGTTGTTTGAAAAATTGGACATTGAAAAGGTAGATCTGGAAAACGAAAAGATCTTCACATTCAATTTGTTTCAAAACGCATAATTTTAGTTTAAAAAAATATTGATCTTCAAAAGAGTCTATCTCAATTTGAATTAAAAACAGAATTTTCTTCCCTGACAACCCAAAGTTTTCTGGAAAGGGCGTTCTCTTTAAGTTTCGGGAGACCTAACTTTGAGTTTTCAAGTCCATGCATATTGTCTCATGATCATTGCTTGATGCCAATCGTCACATACCATTGCTTCAAAATCGTTGCGCCTCTCTGTTGCAAAATTTCACATCTCTGTCGCATGCCCGTGTTGAGATACCCTAGATATTAGTGGCGTACACAAAACTTTTTTGAACAGGGGATTCAAAAATGTCTCAAGGCACATAGGGATACAAAAGACTTTCAGAACATCGAAGGCATCATTACGCTTTGTGAGTGCCGAAGGCATGATAATTCTAGAGGGTCCGGGAAAAAGCTACTAGGAGAAAAATTTTGCAAAATTACGCTCAAATATAGGAAATTTTAGTGCTTTCTGGAACCACTTCTAAGGTAAATTTTGTGAGAAATTTGTTAGTCTTTGTCAATGCAAACACCTAAGAAATCATTAACGGCTTGCGTTTTTGCCCGTACAACGCATGAGCTGCAGCTGCGCAACAAGCTTTTTAAAAAGTTCATCAATTAAATTCTATAACCTAAAAAGATCCTACTAGTTGTTGATATTGTTTCACCTTGTTATGAATTAATATGAAGTTTTATTTTTATCACTAAAAGCTGAGTAATTTATCAAAAAGAATTACGAATAGCATGAAACAAATCATGCTTTTTGAGGCCTTAGCCATTTGGACTGATTTTGTTACTGAAAATCAGATTATTTATTTGTTGCCATTGCGAGCATAATGACTGAAATAAATATTTAACGTTTTGCTGAGGGGGAAAAGGCGAGCGCGTATGAGCCACATATCCGTACGGCACAGATAGATATATATTAGGTTAGGCTATCAATCCTGACAAATCAACCGCCATGTCTTCAACCAAAAAGAAAACTAAAACAAGTAAAGTTCTAACCTAATTAAATGATTTTCAAATAAAAAGAAGTCGCTTACTTCATGCCTAGCCGATTTTGCACCTGATAAATCATTGACATTCACCAAGCTTCTAATAATACTGAAAGCTAACCTTATGCATCAATCAGACCGAATAAAGAAATCATACACTAGATCAGTGTTTCCTAATTACTGTGCCGCGGCACATTAGGGTTCTGTTGGAGATCATAAGATGTACCGTGAAAGTATTCGTAGAAGGATATATAACCTTGCAGGAGCAGGAGAAATCAACTGAAATGGGTCTAAATCATGCTCTACAGCTTATCTTTTCTGAACTAACTTTGGACAGTTTTTTGACTTATTTATTCATGCGTATGAGATCATATTCTATTTGGATGTGTTTAATCAGACAATGCCAAGACAATGGGTAGACTTCTTGGTCGCACCGTCTGCCACATTAAGATAGTGGAATCTCGTCGAGTGCCTTATTCAAGAACACAACTATCGAGCTCGTTGGGATTTTCTCCTCTTTATCATTTTCGTGGTGAGCGCCAAGAAGAAAGACTGTAAGTACCGTACCTTTTCAAAGTCTTTTGGCATGATCGACAAAGGAATTGACTACAGTTTTGCCGACTGCAAAGCGAACACCCTAACCACTGCAGCGCCGTGTTAGCTTTTGGCTAATGGCTGAAAATGACTTCCACATTCTCACAGAGCAAAATCGGCGAAATGGCGTAGTCGTTAAAGCGTCCTCTTCGCAGTCGATAGACCTGAAGTTGATTTTTCTAATCGAGTCATACCAACAGTTTTTAAAAATGATATTCACAGCTTCTTTGCTCGGTGTTCAGCACAATAGGGATAGTGTGGAAAACAAGCCAGCAATCTCTCTTGTTGTATTCATGGGCAAAACACTTAGGCCTAACGGAATGCCTCCAATTTTGTGGCTGACAGATAGTGAGGCCAAGCAGTCTACTCGGTGTGGTTACCCAATCTACCTGAAAACTAGCAAAAAGGGCTAACAAAAAGCTCATAACCTGAAAAACTTCTCCAAAAATAAAAGATCTTGCCCATACGAAGAAGAAGCGACTAGAGCTATTTCAGCTCCTGTTTCTCTTCTCCACATCGTATCTACATAAGCTTGGATTTTTTTTAATTATATAAAGTAAAAAAGAAAAACTCAAGAGCATTAAGCTGAAGTAGACCTTTGTTTGTGTTTGTCCTCAAATTCTGCAAGAATATCTATTTTATGTTCGACTGAACATGCTCAAATTTCACTCTGAATCATTAAGTCGAGACAACATTTTCGTTTTGTTTCATTATTTATGGCTTTCATGATATGTTCATTAGGTAGCGTGCCTTCTATTTTTCTTATGTAAATTATGTGCCGTAGCTCAGGAAAATATCGGGAAATACTGCACTTCTTCGTTTAGGCGGAAACTTTAAATGCCCCGGCGATGCTAACCTGTTGTCAAATGAATGCATTGGTGATAAGCGATCGACTGCGCCGGCTAGACTGCTACTTTTAATATGCACTGTTACTATGTATACCCACCATTGCTCAACGGCTAACCATTTGCGGTACGTAGCCTATGTTACAAGACTGAATAAGCTGTTTAGTGACGAAGATTTCAGGCAAAGGCAAGCGTGAAATTCTAGAGACAGGAAGTAATCACTAAGTTGTGAGAGCCAAATGCGGCTTTTGACGTAAAACTCTGTGGCCTGCAAAAAGAATTGCAAATGTTGCCAGCGACATGAAATTTGGCATAAATATTGCCTTGAAAGTATTGATCTCCCAAACAAAAAGGATCTTCCCCACCTCTTTCTAAATGGAAAATTCTAAATGGGGAACAAACCTTTATACTTTTCGCGCAACTGTTCTGGCGCTGTGCTTTTCTACAGCTGAATACACCTGTCCAGTGTGGGAGAGATCAGCTCATGAAGGAAAAGTCGACTCATCCCTGAATGATACATGCCGACGAATTGCAGAATGCCTTAAACCAACCCCCCTTCACAAGGTGTACAGCTTGGCAGGAATCGTTCCCCCCAACGTTTACCGTGAAGTATCCAGTCAATTTGAGCGACAAAAATGCGATTTGGACAAGCGACATCCCATGTATGGTTTGACAACCGCTCCATCCAGAATAAAATCTACGATTTACAAAGAGTTTTTTTAAGAACTGTTCCTCCCCTCGACAAGGCCACTATGCGCCAATCCAAAACACAGAACCTATGGCAGAACTACACGGACAATATTCCAGATCAACAAAAGCTCCAAAAAAGTTCAATAATCTCTCCCCCCAGGATACAAGTTACAATGGAGCAAATGGCGATGCCTCAATCGCTTAAGATCAGGTGTGGGCAAGACCAAATCTCTTCTATTGAAGTGGGGCTACTTACCCCCTGGCACTGATACCACCTGCCAGTGTGGAAAAGAGAATCAAACCATGAACCATTTGTTAACTTGCGAAAAAACTGGAACAACTTGCACCATGGATGACTTACTACAATGTAACAGCAATGCCAAAGAAATCACAACAACTTGGTGCAACACCATCTAGCTCAAAACGAACTCAAAGAAGAAGACCACCACTCTGGATGAACAATGCCACCAACTACTGTGTCGAAGCTTAACTGCGCGTAGAAACAACACGGCTTACAAATTTTGACATGCCCGCTAAATGTTTAAGAAGTTTGGAATTGGCCCGCCTGCAAAAAGGTTCCACTACTCTGCTCCAAGTGAGCAAAGTATCGCCCGACAGTACGAAGTAAGTGAGACTGCTATCTGGAATGTTTAGAAAAAAGAGGGATTTAACTGGGAAATGTTTTGTGTCTTTGACATAGATAAAAATAGGCTTATTTTTTGTTTGCAGCGCAAATTCACCTTGCTTATGCCATTGTAGGCTGTTGGCAGAACACAAGGTAAGAAAAATCTGCAGAACGAGCATCACTTGCTGATTATGGGAATGATTGTATGGTTGCCGAACAGAGTTCGGAACCAAAAGCGAACGGTATTCTTTGTGATGGGTTTGGAAAATAAAGTCTAAAATTGAGGATCAGTTCTTGTGTACTAATGTGCAAGTCCAAGTGGGTGATGATTATAGTGAACTGAAAATTTTTTCAAACATTTTTAACGAGAACTAAGTCGGTGACCTTAAAAGCTAAGATGAAAAAGAGGAAATTTGCATCAGCAGGTGATACATGATATGCTTCAACAGTGAGCTTTAGTAAAGCTACGTGCTTAATATACCATTTAATAAAGGTTGACATGTTTGATTCTCAGTGCTGTAAATACTAGTTAAATCCAAAAATACTCGAATGTAGATTTTAAGATTCGCCTGGAGGCGAGCTTAAATGTGTGCCAACTTAATCGGCAAGTTACAGTATTAGTAAGCTTGTTTCCTGAAAGTTTTGGCAAAGAATTATTTTTACGTAAGTTCTACAGTTCTTTCCTCTTTATATACACTATATGTTGTAGGCAGGTGCACAAGCATTGGCGTATGTTTATCTGATTGGCATTATTTTAAGAGATGACCTTCCATCTATTCGTCTCTGCAAAAAAAAGTCTACGTTTTCTTAGTGCAGGGGTTTCCAATCAGGTGTGCTCGCACCCCTCGGGGGTGCGAGATGGTCATTTAGATTTATTTGCTGCCTTGCTTTACTGTCATGCTCGGTTCATCCTGTGCTGATTATTTTGCACAATCTGTGTCTAATTACAGCATGCCTAGTGCTCGGCCGACAATTCAGCCCAAGATGATGCCGATCTTCAAAAGAAAAGGTATTACGATATTTTAGGAGTGCGAGAACAAATTAAAATACTGTGGAGGTGCGAGCCATTACTAAGGTTGAGATCCACTGACTTAGTGGGTGGTGTAAAATACTTAACGTGGCTCTTGGCTAACCCATTATCCTACATAGGACGGTCCCCGAAACGCGCCAGTTCACCCTCAACAGCAAGACGAGATTTGTTTGTGCCACTCTCAACAAGCCAGCGTATAAAGCGAGTAAACAAAAGCGATTTGTGAAAACATACAAAACATAAGATACCAAAACAAATAACGAGACCTACGCACCGTTTACTTTTGGTCCAGGATGCGCTTTGATGTTACTGCTAACCGTGAAAGTATAAAAATGAACCAAAACTGACATTCTTACATGAAATTCGGTGCACAAAAAAGTGATTAGGTACAGCAAAACGTTCCAATTTCACTAATGTGGGGTTTTAAGATGTTTATCGCAGTGTGTTATTACATGTTAGTAAGTCTTGGCAAGTGTGCAAGAGTAGCTTAGATAACCCGGGTTCAAAGCTAACAGAACTGGATACGACGTAACAGGTGATAAAATATTTTTGAAAGTTTGAACTGGCTCTTCTAAATCTGTCTCGGGTGTTTTGGACTCTAGTGATGTCGTTGGAGGCACTGATCTTAGGAGTAGCCAAGAATAGCCAAAAAGCCTTGCCCCAAAACAGTTTCTTGGACCCGATTATAATGACAAGCTATTTTCCAGTAAAATGACAACAATACGTCAATACTCAACTGAAAGATTATTTTTTTGGAAGAGAGACCTAAGTTTCCCGACAAACCGTCGATCTCCAAACAGTAGGTCATCAATCAAAATCTGAGGACACTAAAGTCAAAAGGTACGATCTTTTTCGCTCCCATTATTGTTTTTTGGCTATCCTAATGGCACTGTGCCCACCACCGCAATGGTAGTTGACTTTGCAATGGCCTAGCTGGAAGCAAAATTGGCAGAGGCATAATTTCTCTTGAAAACTGTGACAGCTTCTATAACAGAGGACCTGCAAAACATGGCTTCTCCCTCCAGTGCCGGTTTGCAATTTACTCAAAATATCGGAGGGTGCCTTTTTATTCATTCTAGATTTGCCTATGGGGCTGGAAACGTTGTATTTTTACTTTTTTATTAGAACCTCTGAATAAAAAATGCAACTCAAACGATGGTTAAACCTTGTTTTTAAAGGTAGCACTTTTTTTCAGCTTAGACTTCCTACAAGTTATTCTACTGTAGGCTACTACATTCAGGTTAACTCGCTGAGTTTTGCAACGTTAGGATCGTAATCATTAATCTGAGTAGCCTATATATTGGAATTTAGTGCCCCAGAGGCTGATTTTTTAACCCATGACGACCAGAGGTCAATCAAGCGCATTAGTGAAAAGTGAGAACATTGCTGGTAAAATGTTATTCATCCTGAAAGCACATGTGATCCTCGTTTACGTAAATCCAGCTGCAATAAATGGCATCCAAAATTTATAGAGGGGCTGTGTCAAAAAAGCTGTTTCCAGAACCGTTTGCCTCATCCTATATTGTCTTACTGGTTGTGGTTTTAATACTTTTTCAGATTGGTAGATTTCGATTGCCTAATTTCCTAATTTTGTTATTGACTTTACTATATTGCTGAGTTTGCATTTCTTAGCAAGTGATGCATCTGTGTTTGTGACCTTCGGAAAGAAAAGTGCTTTGAAGTTTTGCAACACATAATGAAAAGAAATGGTGGTGACATTGAGACTTTGACAGAAACAAAACGGTGAGAATAATGCTGTTACAGGGCACCTATAAAATCTTGTGATTGGTGCTCTTGCGAACCAGGCCCAAATACTGTATTAGGGCCGTACGGGCGGAGAGAGCCCGAACCAACCCTCTCTCCCGAAACACATAAAACTTTAACATTTTTGTGGTTAGCAGTGCATTTTTCTCAAAACGAGCTTCACACTGTCAACGTATTCAAGACTTTGAGCGAACAACAACAGTTTTTGTGTACAGCCCAATGTGGAAAATGCCCTTTTTAAAGCAAATGCCTACCGCCCTACACCGGAACGTGCCTCAGCCATTGCCAGCCAAGCGCACTTTTTTGTAGGCTCGGTAATGTTCTCAAATCTCAATGCAAGATCATTATTGCACTGCGTAGAACTTAATATCGGTTTTCACATGAAATTGTATGTTTGTTGAAATTTTGAGACTGGGCAGTTAGTAATTGGTTTCAAATAATGCTTTGATGTTTACGCATTGCGCTTTTGCTAATGTTCATAAGTTTATTTTGAATCTATGTCAAGCCTGTGAGAAAATGCCCTGGGCGTTATATGCTGCACATTCTCAGAGGCTATTCATACGCTTGTCCAGTAAAATACGTTTTTACCTTAATTTAGATGACGTCCATAATGTGCAAAGCAATCAGAGCAAAGTCATTGTAAGCCTCATACTTTAAAGGCCGATAGAAAACTCGTTGTGTGCAAAATTTCAGCTTGCAGGGTATTAGGTATGTTAAACTTTTTTTTAGAAAATTACTCATCATTTTAGAAACTTAAGAATTTTTATTGAAAAAACCTCTGCCAAAGAAACAAGCTTTTAACCCACATTAAGATTTTTACGGGACAGGCATTATGAGCAAATAGATTACGTTGAAAATCTGTGCGCATTGAATCTCAAAATCTTTTTTTAACATTATACAATTAAAAGTACTTTTCCGCATTTTTGTTGAATATATACCGTAAAAATGATTGATTCATCTACATTATGTCACTCTATACCAGAAATGTATAGTCGGATTCATACAAAAATTAAGTGTGATTAAAATCTCCTTTTCGATCATGTGACAGGGGACTTGAAACTTGGCAAATGTTGATTATGAGAACGTTTTTCGCCTCTGCTTTAAATGTTACTGGGTCCAATAACCACGTGATAGGCCTCTCCGATTTCAGAAATTGAGACAACTCGCTTTTGTTGTTTGACCAAACGAATTGTTTTCAAACGTCTTTGCTGCAATCGCAATGCCGCTAATTATGCTATTACAAAGTAGTAAGGTTTGTTTTACGGTAAACCGAAGCTGAACAACAGACACGCTAAATCTTGTTTTTTTTTCGGATAAGCTCAGAGTGCACTCAGGCTTTATCCGGCCTAGCGAGCCGCAAGCCTTTATTAAAAAAGTTGAAGCAAACAAAGCAACAGCTTTAAGCATCGATTTTTGCCTGAGTCTTGGTACCTCAAGGTTATGAAATGAAAAAAATAATTTGATAGAATTATAAACCTAGGACGTATTTACTGGAAAACAATTCTTTTCCATATAAATTTTTGAGGCTACGCAAGTATCCATTTCTCAGTAAAAAAACACTAGTTGGATGCTTTTCAATTTTTATCACCAGGGCATTAAAAAACTACTCACAAAATAAATTTTATGTTTTAGTATTTTATTTTTCACATTATTTCTATTGCTGAGTATCAAGCAAGACATCAAAGAAAACCGTTTGTAAGGTTTTTCTGATAACCTGGCAAGGTTATTTAATCCAGGAGTTTCAACCTCAAAGTCTACGCTTCCCTACGCCTATACGCAAATGGTATACAGTAGATTCCGCTTAATTGGGTCACATCGGGATAAGCACCATTTGGCCCGATTAAGCGGCTGACCCGATTATCCGAAGTCTTGCAGTATCTGTGCCAGGGTTGTCCTTGGTACACCAGTTATCTCAGCTAGCTAGCGATGACTAATGTTTGGAGGTTGCTCTCTAATTTTTCTTAGAATAACAACCCTTTTAGCAATTGTTAATTCTTTTTGTGGCATCTCTGCTTGGGACTTCACAAAATTTGCAACAAAACACAACAATTACCATGTCCAAGGGCATGAAATGACAAAATAATTTGCGCCTGTATTTTTCAATTGTTACATAAAATGGTTGGCTTTGTGATATCGAGTTCTATTACATTACAAAGGCGGTTTTGCAATTAAACCAGTGTATGTCTGACTACAGTTGTGGCCCGATTAAGCGGAATAGTGGCCCGATTATGCGGATTTAACGTAGTGCATTATCTTTGATTGGATTTTGTTCTTAACAATTTGGCCCAATTAAACGGCTGACCCGATTAACCGGCGGCCCAATTAAGCGGAATCTACTGTACAGTCAAACCTCGGTTTTCGAACGTCTCGCAGTTCGAACGGAAAATTCGAGATGAAAATTACTCGGTCCTCGAACAAACATTTGGTTCTCAAACAACTCCAGAGAAAGTTTTACCTGAACCAAGTGCGGCCCCCGAGAGCATTTTGTGCGGCCCGCGAACACTTTTGAAACCTTAGTAAAGCTGATTTACGATGGTGAGTGGAGAAACAATAATCGTATTACAGAGGCAAGAAAAAGGTATTACATGCCACGTTGAAAAGAGCCTTTGATAGTTTGTTAGGGCGCATTTTCCGTCCAATTAGAGGGTGATGACCTTTTTTTTTGGAGACCACCATATCCATGCGCGGTATAAGATCAATGTAAGGAGGTCTCGTATAACATGAAGCTGACACAGGCTATTGCAAGATTCTGAGCACTGACCCCTCGGCCACTTATACTTGGTCAATGCGGCCCTCGACCGACTCTTCAATCCTCAGTGCGGCCCTCGCAATGCCTTTCTTAATAAGTGCGGCCCTCAGCTGGCTTCCATGACTGCGATGTGGCCCGCAGGCCAAAACAATTGCTCACCCCTGGTATAGTGTAACCAGGTAAATAAGTTATTCTTTTGGTGTATAGAACAAATTAATCTCTTTTTTATTATTTGTAATGGAAAAATATGATTCGGCTTTTGAACAAATCGGTTTTCGAACAGCCTTCCAGAACGAATTGTGTTCGAAAACCGAGGTTTGACTGCACTGTAATTGTTGGTCTACGTATAAATGTTTGTCACTATCTATTCGTTTCTCGTATCTATTCAAATTACATTTTTGTGTTCTGTAAACAAATTATATTTAGGTTTTTGCCCAGCTCGTTTTCTTCCTTCCGATCAGATTTTGCTGGTAGATCGTGTGACACTGTAACGGTATCCAAGCGCAACATGAATTTGACTGGGGACGTGCTGATGTCGCAATCGAGTGAAGTCGTGCTGAGAAAGAAATTTGTGCCATCGGTAGCAGAAGACAACCGAAAAGCTGATGACGTTATAATGTCTTCATCGGGAATTGATTATCCTCCAAACATTGCTATATCACCTGGCTCGTGCAAAAGTCCCTACTGCTGTACGTCACCTGGATTTTGCAATTTTCCATTCCATAACTACAAAGCACCGTCTGTACGTAGCCGTGCATCTAGCGGTGATCCCACCCAAGATGGGGTTGCACGTACTCGCTCTGATCCTTTTCCTCGGGATCAAGTCTTCATTCGAGATTCGGCGGAACCGGAAGCGCCCGAACTTCCGTTAAATTCACGGCGTCAGTCTGTTCCCTCTTTATGTAATCACTTGCCTGTTGTCAAATCCGACGACATTTCCTTGCCGGGTGTACCAGACCATGAGGAGTTCATCAATTCTTTTCCTATTATGAAGCCATCTTCGCCTACAACACTTTCAACCGCAGAGTCCTCCATCTTTAATGATCCATTGATGGTTGATGTCACTGGAAATGACGTTATGGGGCTACTTAAAACACCAAAAATTGAAATAATTGAAAACGATTTTTTGTTACCAAATACAGAAACGAAAGTTATTAAGCCTCCAATTTTCTGTAGCAAAGCCACTATAAGAAGAAGTCCGCCGCCTCCCAATGTAACTTTGAATCCCGAAAAACACAAACGCAGCACACTTCCTCCAAGTATGTAAAAATTTTTTGGTGTGTGGTTTCATTTTTTTGAAAAAACTCTATTTATTGATATATAAAACGAATGGTTTCAATTTTTTTGTGTAAACTGACAAGAAATAAAAGACCGGGAGTATTGATTTCGGCAACCACTGATATGTATGCCTCCAAAATGCTTTACCCACAAAATTTCTTTCAGCAGCAATTGAAAACGGGAGGTTAAGTAAGGATGCTATAGCTAAACTGCATGCGCTTGATATTAAACCAGCGTAATTATGTAGCAAAGAAATTTTTCATAGAATTTTTGTTTTCGCGATTCTCATAAGTAAAAAACTGGGTTAAAAAGATGTGTCGATATGTATGCTGTATAGGCTAGGTCGTAGCGCTGAAAAAACTGGGGCAATTACTTTAATCAAACAACCAACCAAAAATACACCCAAACTTTTCCTTTTTCCACATACTTTTTTTTCCGTTAAGGGTTACTGGAGATGCAGCTCTATGTTAAGTCATGCTCCCATGCAACAGCCGTTAACTGAACTGTTTGCATGTCAGATTTTAACACCGGTGTCGTAAGGGAAAGATTTTCTTTTTTAATCCAGTTTCATTCTAATTGATCAAGAAACCCAGATATCCATAAGCTCTTCACAAACATGGTAACAGTGTGATCTATTTTATTGAGTTGATGGCATCTTCTTTCCTTAATCTAATTTTCCTAATTCTCCATTTCATCTTCTGCCACCCTCGCATTCTTCTTCCAACTATTTCAAAATCTTACGTATTTTTCAAGATAATTTTCAATTTTGCTCAATAAACAAGTTTTTTTCGTTTTTAGATCCAGCTACATGGACCAAAAACCACGTCAAAGAGTGGCTAAAATGGATTGAAAAAGAACATAACTTGAAGGACTTTGATCAGAAAAAGTTAGCTTCTACAGATGGCTACAAACTGTGTCAAATAACAATGAGGGATTTATGTAAATTAACTTGTAGAAGTAACGCAGAAATAATTCTGAACCAACTGGCAAGAATAAAGCAAGGTAAGCTCAGCAGCGTATTTTAAAATTATGCTTTGATAAGAGGTAGCTTATTTGATCGATCTGGGGACGAAATTTCTACAATTCTCTACAAATTTCTCTGAATTTAATTAATATAGTTTGTAATAGATATTTTCACATTCTTTTCTGCCCATGATTAGCTAGGTAGGTTTAACAATTAAGTTGCCAAGAAGTTGGGAGGAACATTTAATTGTGAGTGAACATGATTGCTAATAGTATCCAGTGCTCCAATCAGGGCTTCCCAGAAAAACTTTCAATGCGATTTGAAACCCATCTGAGGCTTCAAGACTGGCAAATTTAGTTTGATCTTCAAAAATTGGGACTGCCATGTATTAAAATTCAATCTACGCTTAAATTGGTCGTTTTATGACTACTTTGGTCAACACGATTTTTGATTTTTTATATTTTTCATAGTGATGATGTGGTCATGAATAGTGCAATGGCCTTCAAATGCGATGGTTACGGGTTCGAATCTTTGCTGGCAGGGTACTAAGACAAAGGCAGTGCATGTGAATGTATGGGGCAATGTACACTGGGCTGGAGTGTGCAGTATGAGAGAGTGCACATTGGGGCAACAATTCTTTTTTAATTTGTCATAGAAATTGACCAATCAGAAACGACCAAAAGTCACGTGCTAAATACATCATGAAAATTGACCAATCACAAATGTCTGACGGCAAAATAGCTCTAAAGGATAAAATTCCGTTGACGGCAAAATTGCTGCTGCCTAAAGATTATAATCGGCTATTCAGGCCTTTGTTGTACAAAAAACTTGCCTCAAAATTTTGAAACTATGTGCTGGCCATTAGGCAATAGTAGCCTAATGTCTGAGAAAATCAGAAATCGCTCTTCATTATGTATACTTTTATACTGCACAGAGTTTTTAATATCACTTCTTCTTCTTCTTCTTCTTTCTTCTTCTTTTGGAAGGGATCAAATTTTCAGATGCTGGCAGTGATGGTACTCAGCCAGCATCGTGTGTCGACATCCAAAACCGTCAGCCCACGTATTCCTGTAGGTGCCCGATGTACGGGGCATGTCAGAATGATGTGTTCTGCGGTTTGTTCTACAGCGCCACACTCGCAATTCGATGTAGGAGCAAGGCCCCATTTGTGCATAAACGACTGAAAACACCCAACACCAGCCCGCAAGCGGTTGAGCCTGACCCATGATGATCTGGGCAGGCCCATCCCCATTGGCCTAGTGCTTGTCCTAGGAATGAAAGTACGGAGATTAGATGAACACTCCGAGTATTCCGTGCTCCATTTAAAGTCAGTCCATTGAGCTACACAAATATCCAATTCAGTTAGATCTTGCAGTAACTTCCGTGCAGCGGGCACAAAGGGGCGTCTGGATTTTAGTCTCTCTCTGTAGCCGTGTATGGATCTAGCCAATAATTCATAGAGAATATGGCCAGGGTCCAGGCTGCCACGATATGCCAGAGAGAGCGTTGCTCCTAATCGGCGAAGCTCAGCCGGCTGGATACCTGCGAGGACGGGTAGATAGTCTGTTGGAGTTGGACGCAGGCATCCAGTGACAATGCGCAATGCGTCGTTGAGAACACTATCGATGAGGCGAGTGTGTGCACTGCGACACCAAACTGGTGCACAGTACTCCGCAGTGGAGTAGACCAGAGATCGGGCAGCTGTACGCAGTGTTTTAGCTCCAGCGCCCCAACCTGAGCCTGCAAGTCGTCTCATCAGTGCAACGCGCGTTGTTAGTTTTTTGCGCAATGTCTCAAGATGATGACGAAACGTGAGTGATTTGTCCAGTTTAACTCCAAGATAGGTAGGGACTGGACAGAATGGCTGGCGTTTGCCATTGTTGTAGACATTAAGCTCACGTTTGGCCTCTCTGTTGTTAAGGTGAAAGGCCGACGTCACCGTTTTAGTGTGGCTGAGCTGTAGCCTCCAAGTCTGAATATATGTTGAGATTGTAGTCATGTCTTGGCTTAAGACTCCCTCCAGGTCCTTCCAGTCATCAGAAGAGTATAACAGTGCCAGATCATCGGCATAAGCATACCTTCTGGAGACCGTTGAAGGAAGATCGTATACATAGATATTGAAAAGAAGGGGTGCCAGGACCGATCCCTGTGGGACGCCGTTTTTCAGACGTCGCAACCTGCTTCGCTTGCTGTCACCGGTAGTAAGGGTGAAACTTCTATTCCGGACAAGTTCCATGATCATACGAACCATGTGCTTATCTGGGAGAAGTCTCAGCAGCTTGCAGGTGAGGCCACGATGCCAGACAGTGTCATATGCAGCTGTCAGATCTACAAACACAGCACCGGCCTTCTTTTTTGCCTCGAAAGAATCCTCGATGTTTTGTGTTAGTAGAACAACTTGATCCACTGTCGATTTGCCATGTCGAAACCCAGCCTGCTCGCCTGGGAGCAGGGGGTCGACAATAAGTTCAATACGAGCGTAGATCAGTAGTTCGAGGATCTTGTAGGGGACACAGAGCAAGGAGATGGGACAATAGCTCTTTGGGTCCTCTACAGGTTTGTTTGGCTTAGGGATCGCAACTACAAGTGCTCTTCTCCAGACTTTGGAAATCACGTAACCAGGACTTCAAAGCAGTTCCAGCATGGATTATAAGCTCCGGACAAATAGAGTCAGGGCCCGGAACTTTCCCTGGCTTAACGTGTTGGAGAGCGGCAGCGAATTCTCTGGACGAGAAGTCGCCAGAGAGATTCACTGCAGATGGTATCAAAGCCCTTCAACGGTGAGACACTTCTTGAGAAATGAGTCGAGACGACTCACGATTAACACCCTCGTATTTCCCGTTTCTTACCAGCTGAGCAGCAATGGCGTTAGCTGAAACGGGACAGTTACGGGGGCTGTGTCGCGACCTGCCAGTAAGGTTGTTAATTGTGCTCCATGCTTTTCTGCTTGAGTGTGAGAAGTCGATGTTTTGGACTGCCTCCGACCATCGGTCTCTGCGTTTCTTGTCAAGCCAAGTTATTAGGGCTGTAGCAGCCCTGCTTGACTGGTCTCCAGCAGGAGACTGCAGAAACGTTTGGTAGAGAGCCTCACACTTAGCGTCCCAACACGGTATGTAGGTGTTACGACGACCGCGTGGGATAGCTTTCTTGGCTGCTTTGCTGATGGTATTGCAAAGGTCCTGGTAGGCCTGATCCACATTTGTTGAATCAGGTGATGGCAAATTCCTTGCAAGCTTGTTTGTCAAGGAGTTATAGTGGCTCCAGTAGGCCTTGCGGAAGTTCCATCGCTTTACAGGCCTTCCCGGTACTGGAAGGGAAAGCCTTGGTGGTGTTATAAGCGAAGGTCGATGTTGTGACCTAGGAAACTTCTCCAAGATGCGTCTGTAAGGCAAGCGACTATCAGGACCGACGGTGGTAAAGGCAAGATTCGGGTTAGTGCCAGTGTTCCAGCGCCCAGAATGAAAGCTAGGTTTATCCTTGGGATCGTGAAGAAGGGCAAGATTATTGGAGCTTGCCCAGGCCAGTAGGCAGTCTCCATCGGCGCTGTTGGTGTTATAACCCCAGTCAACATGGGGGCAGTTGAAATCACCCGCATACAGACAAGGGTGAGTGAACACCGGAAGGTCGGAACTTGCAACCGCGTTGGTGGAGGTTTGTAGATGTTAACGATTTTATAACCGTCAACATCCACGCACAACCACTCAATCTCCGATGTCGTGAGAGATTGATCGTATAAGGTCCATTTTAGCCGCTCATGGACAAACGTGGCAAGGCCATTCTTCCTGCTTAGGGAAAATCCAGCTAGTTGATAGCACTAGCTTTTCTGCAGATATGCAGTGGGTCTCCTGTAGAAGAATAACGAACGCCTCAAGCTGAATAGCAAGGTGATGAAGAACGTTCATCTTGCTAGCTGTGAGGCCTTCGATGTTCAGTTGTAGTATTGAGGGCCCACGGAACTTTTTGATGATGTGCCCTGAAAAGGGCAGTTTATGTGCAACGCACTTATCATCCCGTCCTGAAAAGGACGTTTGCTGATTAGCAGGCCCTTGAACATCGGAATAAGTGGATACCCTTCCGGGTGGGCACATTCGGTTTCCACAAAGCATTAGAGAGACTTTCCAATTGCTAGGTGTACTCACGACCCGCGCTGCGTGAAAACATGTGCCATGCGGGCCAATATCACTGTCATAAGCTATACCAGGGGTGGCCAAACAGCGGCTCGCGAGCCGCATGCGGCTTTTTGGGTCTTTAAATGCGGCCCTTTTGACTCATGTTGCTTTTTTTCCATATTTTTAACAGCCACACTAAAACAAGCAGTAAGGTACTTTATTTAACATAAAAATATGTTAGCTTTCTTGTATGAAGAAAAAACTGCCGGTTTTAATTTGGCTGTTAAAAACATGGAAGAAAAGTTTCCCTTACCTGAAGTCATGTTATTGTTATGTGCAGTAATGTGGTGTAGGGTTGTGCAACCTGCGCTGCGACTCGATAATTTATGTGGTGGGTAGAAAAAGTATACATGCATAATTTTGGGGTTTGAAATTAATGATCTCCAAACAAAAAATCATCCGCCTACTTGGGCAAAAAATTTTGTCTATTCAAACTTAGAATGGCGTAGAGGCTTTTTAAGTGTTGGCTCTTATGATTTTTGATCTTTAGTCCACCTGATATGGCCTCCCCTCAGCTATAGCAACATTTTCATCTATAGCATTTGATGACTCTACTTCTAAATTTGGTTTTGCGATACAGTCATTGAGAGTAGACAAACCCAAAGTAGTTAAATTAAAAGGCGATCCTGACCGACTTGTTTTATTTTTGCTCGTAAAAATCAGTCCTTTTTCTTTAATTGTCTACGAGTTCCTAGGTTTCTTTTTTGCTTTTTTCTGAACTTCTTTTCTAAACCGCCTTTGTATTTTTCTTAGAATTAAATTTCAACTTCCCCGTAGATTATTCTCAAACCAAATGTAATTTTCAAGTTTATTTTAACATTTTCACGCGAAACAAAAGCATATTATTTTTCTGTTTTCTAGCGCTGCACCCCAGTTTATTCTCGTCATAAGTCATCCTGGGGGTGGCACTACAAAAGCTAGTACAGTAGTTACAAAAATCAGTAATTTTATAATTACATTTAATGAGATTGCCAACATTTTTCCGCAGTTTTTCTGCATACATTACTGGTCAGATCTGTAAAAGTAGCTTCGAAAAAGCCGTCAACTAATGAAAAGATCAGTTAACGTAACCTCAAAAAATATTTTTTAAAAAATTTCTTTATTTGAAAATGAATTTTATATGAAAGTTTACCTCCTTTGTATGTGAGGTGTTTGTGATCCACAGGCATTAATTGCAAGATGAGTTGCAATATTTCCTGAAGTTATGCTTAAAGCTTATGAAGTTTTGCATTGGGCACAAAATAAGCTGTTTTTCAAGAGCTGGAGTGATGGTAAAGCAAAGATACGTCTGAATTAGAATTTCAAAACGTGGTGTACCATTTGTGTTGGTTCAATAAAATCTCGTGTTTTTAGGTCGACTAGGCTCCAGACCTTTTGGTGGCGTCATAGACCCTTTTGAAGCCGCTCAAGCGCGGCAGCCAAATTGTAAAGACCCCTACAAGCTGTTCGGTCCCATTTGTATGGAATTGTCCAACCCAGGTGTGTAAATAGTCTCTTAGGGAAGTGCAAAAGCGAAACAAAAACTTCATTGGTGCCAAACCTCATTACATTTTTTCTCATCATTGTGGATGGTTTATTTAAACTATACAGCTGAATCATTTATTTACAGACTTTGCTGTTGACAGTGACAACTTTGCATAATAAAGTGTCAGTTTCGCAATCATAAGAGAGAATGTTTTTAATGCCGGTATGCTTTCGGCAATTCGTAGTTTTGAAAAACATGCTGTTGCTGCAGGTAGCAATGCACCACAGTTGACTTACTAAGTACGGTCAATTTCAAAGCGACTGCGGGTAAAAAATAATTTGTTCTATGTACAAAGGTTTTCTTGTAAGTTGTAACTAAAAGCTAAAAAATGTATCGCATTGTGAACGCTTCTTGAGAAAATTTATCCATTGTTGTATGTGATTTCTTGTAGGTTCTAGTCAAATTCAGCTGTGGCAATTTTTAATGGAGCTTCTTACTGTATCAAGTAATGCTCCCTGCATTGCTTGGGAAGGAGTCACCGGCCAGTTTAAAATGGTGGACCCAGATGAAGTGGCC
This sequence comes from Trididemnum clinides, assembly GCA_963675345.1. Taxonomy (NCBI): domain Eukaryota; kingdom Metazoa; phylum Chordata; class Ascidiacea; order Aplousobranchia; family Didemnidae; genus Trididemnum; species Trididemnum clinides. The sequence goes on from OY776302.1 coordinate 17,769,034, forward strand.
CGGCGCTGGGGAGAACGCAAAAGCAAACCGAATATGAATTACGATAAATTAAGTAGAGCTCTAAGGTAGGTGTGGTTTGGATTTAAAATGATTCACTTTTAAGTAGGCTCGTCTAAATGGTAGTTGGCAACTTGATTTCAGAACCTTGAATGCTAATTTTGAAAATGAAACAAAGAGTACTGAACAACAGTGTAGTTGCTTGCTGAACATCGTACATTTGCTTTTGTTACAGCTCAAGAGTGTTGATGTACCAAAATTTCTCTTCAATCTAAAGTGTTGCTGGCTAACATATTTTGTTTTAAGTAGCTGTGTTAAACAGAAAGTTTTTTTCATTTAAGTCAGAGCTTTTTAACATTTCACGGGGTATCGTGAATCTTAAGGGTTTCCAGGAGGTTCCTTGAGTTTTGAGTTAAGTGTTCTGACAATGATGATTTTCGCACATGTACATAAACCGTGAAGCCAGTTATAGTGCAAAATCTAGTGCATGTGATAGAAAATACGAAAGTTAATTGAAAAGTTATGAACAAAAATTATGCTGCTTCTGTAATTATGACGTAACCATCGTGGAAATTGTGCCAAAACTAGATTAGGGGTTTGGTATAGTGTGTATTCTGATTCTGATGTGGCGTTCTGATGGGGAGTCTACTTTATTCTGATGTGGCGTATTCGGTTTTGTCGCAAAGATAGCTGAAAATGGACCCTGTGGTATTGAACTGAAAGATCTGACAAAATTTCGATTTTACTTCGCAAAAACCGGTCAGAACTTCACTAATGACCTTTTGTGATGATGATTGTATAATCATCATGACAGACGAGGTTCCACGTGGAATCAGTGTCACAGAAGTTTACTATTGTGGTTTTTCTGAAGAAATATGCCCAAAGTCAGGTCCCAAATACTTGTAACCAAGACACTCATTCTCCATTGCAATACGACTGTTGCATACGAAAAATTGCTCAATTATGGTTGGGAAGTGCTTCCGGATCCTCTCCGCAGCCCAGACCTGAGTCTATCAGAATTCGGGACCGAGACGTAGTGGTTAGAGCGACCGCTTCGCAAACGGTGACCTGGGGTTTGTTTCCCTTGTGTCATATCAAATGACTTTTAAAAATGGTATTCGCAGCTTCTCATCTTGGAGCTCAGCATAAAAAAGGGATAGTGTGGAGAACAAGCCGGCAAACTTGCTTGTTGTGTGCTTGGGCAAGACACTTAATGGGATTCCTCGATCTTTAGGGGTAAGACCGATGGTAAAGCAGAGCGATCTGGCCGTAACGGTGGCCCAGTAGAAACAGGGTTCAAGCTCATAAATATAAGATGCACTACCATGATGGCAATGGGTTTACTCTATTGTGACTAAAAACAAAAGAGTTTGACAGACCCAAAATGGAATGAGTACGTAGCCACATAAACAAACCACCAGACTTCGAGTTATTTCCCAAGCTCAAAAAAAAACGATGGGTGAACCGGTTTTTCATCTCTTTAAAAGCTTTTTATTCGATCACTCGAGTCGTTTTTAAATGAACAATGATAGCGGGCTGGATGGAAGTGTGAAGCAGCCCCACTGCTGAAATTCAGTGATAGAAAAGCAGGAAGGCTGTATTGAAGGACTGTAAATGTAATTCTGTAGACAATTACCATGCATCACAAAAACAGCAACATGTGTTATTTTGTGACTAACTTTCGTACATGCTTTTCTTTCTGGTTTTTAATTTTTTTTAAATGGGACTCCGCATCATTAGCAAAACTAAGTATAGGGTCCCTAGATGCCAAATTGGTTGAGCATTGATTTAACTGCATTATAATCTAATCATTCTTATCACACTGTGCAAACTTCTTCCAACTCCCAAAAAAAGATCTTCAGAATGAAAACTCCTCCTGTGTATGGTTGATCTTTTTTTAAGTACATTCGTAGTCAAAACTCTTCTCGGTTACGGTTGATTTCAAAAATCAAGTTTTCAATGTAAAACTGCGTATGTGAAATACGGTATATTTATCTCTTTAGCTGTAAAAGCTGATACTAAATAGTATGTATCTAGGTATTATTACGACAAAAGCTTGATGACCAAAGTTCATGGCAAACGATATGCTTACAAGTTTGATTTTAATGGAATATATCAAACGCTTCAAACAAACGCTAAACCACCTTCAAACCAACCAAGCTTATTTTACAGGTAAATGCTTAAAAACATTGCATGCATATAGCCCTAGTTAGTAGTTTTTTTTATTTCCCATATGGCCTATAAACTTGGCGATAGAACCTTCTTCGCTTTTCGTGTGATATGACTGCGGGTGATATGCCCTACGGACTTCACCACCTCTTTGCCTCATAGAGATCTGGCAGTCCCGAAGGACATCAAAACCAAACTTTTGGGCTCTTCCTTCGGTCTATTCTTTTTGTGCTGAGCATCAGGTAAGATAGCAGTAGTAGCATTTCTAGTTTGTGGTATGACTCGACAATGGAATTGAACCCAAGTTTACTGACTGCGAAGCGTACACTTTACTACACCAACCTATACTAGCATACCGGTATTTAAGAATAGACTTTTAAAAATATTGTAAGGCAATGAAAATAGTTACTCAAATGAGTTATTCATAAAATCAGAAAAATTTTTCTCAAAAAACTAATAAGTTTGCATATTTTTGTAGAACTGACTTTACTCCATTTTCTAATGCTGCCGATTTGTTAGCCAACTTAAAATAATAATTTAAAAAAGTTTTTGGCAAAGTTAACTAACTACATGTGTTGTGTTCATTAGCTCAAGGCAGTCTCGAGTGCGACAACAAGCTAGGATTTCTCTATGTCAACTCAAGAAGCTCTCTCAAGCTGGCATGATTCCCCCTGGCATGACAGACCCCCCTGCTTCATCGGCAAAAATAGCAGCAGACTCGTGCTGACCGTTAACAAAAACGTATCTCGCTGAAGAATAGAAAAAGTGCCTTGCACGAAGAACATACTGTGAACAATGAGTACATCTAACAATAAACTATTTTATTTTTATCCTAAGAAGGCTACTTTTGCACACACAATTCGAGCCAGCGCCAACGTAATGTTATTTATTTCATTACGTTGCAAGCCCGTTAACTAAAGGTTTCACTTTCTGGAGGAACAGGAAATACACAAGCGTGCGCTTGAAAAGGGTGGAAAAGAAAATACCTTACCTTAAGAGATGATGCCAGACGCCTAATCACTGCCCACTTTGAAGTACCTTACTAAGGTGCAAAAATTAATTCTGTTTTGAGTATGCAGTACTCCTGCAGACATAATGTTTTTGCCAAAATAGGAGCAATTTTAGGCCTGGTTGACACAAGCAGTACTATAAGCTTATTCGCTGTAGTATTTGGTTTTGTTAAACATGTACTTACTAAAGCTTCCGTGTTTTAACGAAATAATACGCTATTCTGTCATACGTTATAACACGCAAGTAGTAAACAGCCTTTATTTTTGAGTTTTTTTATTTATGCGTATGAACTCATGGTCGGTTTGCATGTCTTTCGTCAGACTGGGCCACCACGACGGGTAGACTGCTTCACCCCACCACCTGCCAGCCACATGAAGATGCAGGCATCCCATCAAGTGTCTTGCCCAAAGACATAACAAGCAAGCTTGCCGGCTTGTTTCCACACTAACCCTAAAGTTTTGCGTTAAGTATCTGGTAAAAGATTAAAGCAAAATAACCGCAGTGCGACAAGCGTCTAATTTCTTAAAAGTTGATGTCAAAAACATGTCTTCATTTTGTAGCTCAAAATCTCAAAAAAACTCACTCTGCAAAACTTGATCTCAAGCAGTTTTCACCCTGGCAGCGATCTATAAACATTGATTTTGATTGGTTCAACTCCAAAAATAATAGCCTCTTTGCGGTCGATTAGGGTTTAAAGAGAAGCAAAATGTGGACCTTACTAAAAAACTTTTGTGCTCCTTGGACTGAAGGCTAGAGTGCACTATAGCGTAGAAAATCCGAAAACACATCTAGGTTGACATTTTTCTATAGCATTTTCTATTTTCTAAGGACTATAGCAGTAGGCAATTGCTCATAAATTACAAGAACACATCGGTAAGCTTATTTTATTGTAAAGTTTGTGACACAGATTTGATACAACAGCACCTAAAGCAACTGAATCCACATGAATGCAAGTCTAGAGCAAACTACTTTCAAATAAGGATTTTGAACTGCTTTCATTTTGGTAAAGTGCCAGTGATTTTTGAAACATAGCTTACTATCTGGTAAGCCGGTTGTTAAAAACTGGATGGTGGGAAAATCAACAGAGATGAAGTAACGCAATGACCTCAAGGCGCCAGGCAGGTGCAATGTCTCAAAAAAGGTAGAAGTACTCGTTAACGGAAAGAATTGAACTCATGTTTTAAAACCGTTGAGCGAGTAAATCAGGTCCGATACCAAAGTTTTTTAGAATCAAATGCGTAAAAAGACGGTATTTTATTTAGAGACAAGGGAGTTGTGCTATTGCGAGTTGAAAACAATTTTTTTATTTACCTTCTTCAAAACGATTTTTGTAGTTTTTCAAAACAAAAACTTTTTTAGATCAACTTTGTGAAAAACAATGTTGAGCCTTTTATGCCGCGGTCACCGCAGCAGACTCTCTGGACCCCTAAATGATCTCGAACCTCAGAAAAATCCTGGTTTCATGGGTACACCTGGAACCCTTCTAATGCTACTGCCAGCTCTTCATCTTTCCTTTCTATTAATATCGATCTTGTTACATGCAGTTGATTTGAGAATATTTAATATTCTAATAATTCTGTGATGCTCATTTGAGAGTTGACTACTTTGTTGTATTTGTTTTTATTAGTAACGTGTGCGATGCAAATCTGCAATATAACGCAAGCAAATGTGTGACTATACGCACAAACGACTGAATCAGGAGATCCTTGGGTAATGAGTATAAACAAAACTAGTAATATTTATCGAAAGATTGAGAATCGCTACATTGAAGCGTGTGTAAAGAAATAACTGACTGTATTTGAGAAATCGCTCATTTAAAATTTCTTACTCGAGTTTTTTGTTTAGAAGAATGCAAACTTTTGGATTGAAATAGCTTTATTATCATCGACATTTTTCTAGTTAGTTAAGCATGATCAAAACTGAGTTGAAATGGCACTGTTCATGTTTTCATCCTTAACAGAGTCTTCCACAATAGCGACGGGGGTACGATTACCTTGCACTATGGCAGCAAAAAAGGGATGTGAACCTTTTCTTTCCATAACCAAACCTACGATTCGCATAACCTGAAAACAAAGTCGTTTTTTTAAAGTAGGCCGTAACATAGGTTGCAGCGTAAGTATTTAGGCTATTAGTGGTAAATGCACAAGTATATTTACCTCGTAATGTAAAACCAAAGGGCACATTTAAAGGATTTATACCAGGGTTTAACACTCTGAAGATATGTTTCCGTGAAAGCTTAAGCATTACGGCAATGCTGTCCTAATATCAGTTCAATCAATCTTTCTGGTGCCACGTTAAAAAATAGATCTAAGATTTGCTCGGCTGGTGCGCTGAGAGCTGCGAAAAGCACTTGCATTATTTCGCAGAAAAGCAAGAACGTTTTTTGTTTGCACACCACAAATACTTTTATTGTGCTGTAATTATAGTTTTTTTTCAACTCTAAAAAAAGCATGAACGTAATTTAACCCAGTAAGCTCGAAAAATGAAATAAGTCCAGTATGCGCCGGTGAAGTGTGCAAATTGGAATAGGTCTTGCCTTGCGTAGTAGATCAACAATAGAAAATTGCGGCAGTACCATAAAAAAAGGTTTTTATGCTTTTTTTAAGCATTGCGGGCTTTGAATGTGTTAATTGGTGCGAACTGTCTCTTTTTTGTTCTGAAGTCAGGAGCAACTACCACTAGACCAATGCAGTAGTACTATAACCTCCCAAGATAACAAATACTACAGAAAAAAAAAAAACTACCACACCTACCCAATTCAGAAAAGCTTTTGCTATTGGGTTCATGTTTATTTCCTGCACATTGATTTGCTCAACAAGTGATGATGCTCGTTTGGCTACTTCAATGCTGATAACATCAAGATTAAGATCACAAATACGCTGCTTTAAAACGTTGCTTCCTATTTTGATAGTAAATTCTTCATCAGGTTTTCCAGTTTGCAAATCCTAAAAATGATAAGCTTAGTGTTGTGTATGGCCAGCTTATTTATTATGACTTACGAGCAGAGGTGTATCCAGCACGTTACAGGCGAGACGAGGCTTTATAAATACAAGTATTTAGCACTACAGTACCGGTAGCCTATGTTTTATTGTTGACTAGCAGGAAGACCAAAATTTGCGTATGAAGTTATTAACAGGAACATGAAGACAATGAAAATTGCCCACCCAAGAATCCGTATAGTCACCTATAATTGTTATAGACGGTTGCTGTGACCAACAAAAAAGGTAAGCCAACTTATAATGACATTACCAAAAGAACCAAAGAAAAACTTTGAAAAAGATATGCTTTAAAAACATGATTTGTCACTTTTTTACATAAAAATTCTGACTCTTCTGCCATCTGCATCGTTTTATTTTACTGACAAACTTTCGATACACAAGCAACCTACTGTATGTAAGCTACCTGTGAACAGTTGCGTGAAGTAGGCCAGCGTTTGCAAGTGTCACAAACGAACTCGTGATTTGTTTGGGAGCCCAGAAATATGTTGTTGTGCTTCCCTCCAAAAAAACGGCAAACTATTTTAAAATGAAATTCTTTAATTTTAACAAGCAATTAATCACTTTGGTTTAAAAAAAGGCAACTCAATCGAATTCAAAACGCTTATCTTCTGAAGAAAGAGAACCAGACAGAGGCACAAGTTTCTCAACTTTGATACCAGGTCAATTTTTCAACGGCCGTGCTAACTCATTTAGCAAATCTTTGAGTCATATCTTTGCTTTTGGCCCATGCGTCATTGCAAAAAAGATTAGCTTATTTAGTCTTTATGCACTCCTCGTTTTCAAAATCCTTGGTTTGCTGGTGGCAACCGGTATTGCAGTAGTCTCATATTGTTCTCCTTCCAGTGAGAAAGACATACTTCGGAGCCCTACTGTGACAAAACAAAGGACAATAGAAATAACTAATGTTGAGAACAATAAATCAATTGCAATGTGATGAAAGACAAACTTACTTAATATTTATTGAGAATTGATTTCAACATGTCATTTTCTAAATAGTACAACTAGCCTTTGATAGGTGCTGACTCTCCAAGGTTTTACGGAGCCATCGTCCCACCTTGAATCCGCCACTGCGTAAGAGTTTAGTTCAGGACACAGAAGCGTAAACAGGTATACATAGGATGTCACCACAATGTTCAAGAGGGTAAACACCTGTTTCAACTAAATGACCGGTTAAACCACAAGTCAAGTCAAACCAAGGCATTTACAGCTTCCTTGCCTGGTACTTGGCATTACAAGGAAGTGTAAAGGGTTCTGTGTTTATGTAGCCTAGTATGTGATTTGTACGTCTGCAGCAAGATGCGATGGGTGCTTAGGCTCTAACGAAAAACGGGGATAAATTGTTCATAGACATTTTCTTAAAGCAATTTTTGAATGCCCTTACTTGCAATCAATTTCAATGCTGGATTTGCCAAAAATGTTACTTTGTACCAAGCAAGTGAAACGAGAATGCGCCTTTGCAAAGACAGCTTAACGAACTCGAGAATATTTTCTCCACACACGCTTTCACTGGATTCAAACAGAAGCTGCCCACCCATAAAGTAAAAGGCAACCAACAACAACGATAAATGATAACTTTTTTTAACTCATCCAAACATAAAATAAACAGGGACTCTGGGGGTCTGCGAAATGACCTGATAGGCTACTCTTTGAGTCAGCAGCCAGCCACAGGTGCAAGCAATAGCTTGAACCCAAAACATAAGCTAGAAAGCAAACGCTGAATTCGCTTGGCTACAACGCATACAATGTAACGCTTTGACCGCTAACTCGCAGATTTTCAAGTCTGTTGTTCAGACCACTGCCCCAAGCGGCGGACGTTAGATACCAAACATGACTTACTAACACTGCCACTTCTGCAAGTGGAAGAAAATCCTTGCGTATTTTCCAAACCGCTTTTTCCACTTTAGAAGACTAGCACACAGAGCTTGAGGTTGGCGTTTAAAGCGGGTGGAAAGAACAGCAGATTTGGCCGCATTTAGTGTTAAAAAGGTGAAGAGCGCAGTTACAGAGGAAAGCATTACTAGTCTGCAGAGCGACAGTGAGAACCTCACGAAGAGAGCAGAGTCATCTCAATGACCTTTCTGAGAATTAAAACGAGGACGCTCATTGGGGCGGGAAAGTGGAAAAAAGAGACAATGAAAACACGGGCAAGTGATATTAAAACTAAGTCCTAAAAAAACCCTTAGAACCAGGAAAGAACAAGAGAAAAACAGAAACAGATGTCAAGTGAGAAGAGATGAAAAAGAGAAGAAATATCATGGTCATTGAAGAGGAGATCACAGATGACCAAACCAAATACTTTATCCTCACAAGGGTCTAAAGTACCTCTGGAGTCACACAAAGTAATTAATTATGGCAAGTGGTGTTGGAGACTCTGGTTCTTTAAGTTTGAATTTTTATTTTCTATACTGTATTTGGGTAAGCAGTGTTGCTACAACGGTAAGCGTTACTACCAGGAGAGTGTGGAATGGTGCATACGGTAGATTTTGGAAATGCCTGATACGTTTTTAGCTGGTTAATATTTATACCTTAACGGAAACGTAACATTGTGAACTGACTTAAAAAGGTTACTGGTGCAAACCTATAAAATGAATTTTGATCTACTTTTATTTCTAGAGCAAAATCGGATTTAAGATAATCCATTTCAATCTTTAATATGGTAACCTGATCAGAGCGTTCTTACTTGTTTTTAGAATAAACTTACATCAGGGGTACCAAAAGTATTCATAGTTCGGGTCATGTATCACTAATATGAAGTCTTGGCGACCTGCATAAAGGCTATTCGTTAAAGAGTTCTGCTGGTTTACATCAATGCTTGTTGACCGTTGCCCGCGTGATAACCTTTTCTTTTATTTTTCGCGAAGGTAATTGCTTGAAAGCCTATGCAATCGTTTGTCACGATAAAGACCTTCTGAATAGGAAATCCGTTGCAGACAATTTTACGCTACTACTCGTGGACCGTATTTGGTCCGCAGACAGCACTTTAGGCTGAGATGTTTTGTTTAACGACGCACCATCATCGCAAAAAAAGAATGAAAGCCAGCGTGGTCGCGTAGGTTTGAGCGTCGTTTACGGTGACCATCTTCTTCTTGTGAGCGCGGTCTTTCTTTTTTGGAAAAGCTTTTCAGATCATGAGCTTCTCATCAGCCCTTTTCGCTAGTCTTCAGTTAAACTGGGCCACCACGAAGGGTAGACTGCTCGGCCCCGCCACCTATCTGACACGTAATGATGGAAACATCCAGTCACTTGCCTTGCTCAAGGATAAAACAAGCAATATTGCTGGCTCGTTCTCCACACTATCCCTTTCGTGCTAAGTGCCAAGCAGAGAAGCTATGAATACTTTTTTCAATGTCTTTCTGTATGACTCGACTCGGTAAGTAAACACCAAGTATACCGACTGCGAGGCGGACGCGTTTACCACTATGTCATCGCACCGGTTACGGCGACAATGATTGTGCATTCAAACTTCATTTGTGACTATATTGTTGAGCACTAGGAATAGATACTTCACAACATCTTCATTAGCTTGGTTGCTTTGCTTGTGATAAAAGTGCACTGAGCAAGCACTACTAACAACTTCGAAGCAGGTCTAAACACACTGTTTTCTAGTATAACCGACAAAAGGTTTTCTTGTGGAAGAATAAATATTATCACAAAAACTGAAAATCATCAAGATACTGTTGGCTCCATCTACACTAGACCTGCTCAGTGAAATTGTGCAGCGCGAAATGCACTAACCTTGGCGTGAAAACTTTCGCCGTTCTCGTGTATTTGCAAATGAAAAAAAAATCATGACCCTAAAATTTATCTTGAAAAAAGAATTAAGTGATTTGTTTTATCAGCCAGTTAACCAAACTATTAAATAGAATCTAAGCAACTCGTCATATTGAAGGGGACGAATCGAAGGAACAGAAAGAGCTGATGTAATCATCAATAAATATAGCAATTTTGATGAATACTATTCACTTAAAATAACCGTGTTTATCACCGTAAGGTAGCTGGTTGAAAATGGGATTAATAGCTGCTATCTGCACCAACAACCTTGAAGTGTAAAACCATCTTTGGTCAACGAGTGTTCCAACAAGACTAGTATGATTATTCAGAGACAGAAAATGTCTTCGTCCCCGATCTCTTTGGCATTAAATACAGGTCCAACTCTTTCGCTCCCGCGATCATTATATGATGTTCTTGTGTTTTTAGTATTTTCCTCAATTTTTTTCGGCCAAAGTTACACAATCATTTTATTAGAAATAGGTTTGTGACTTTATTTCTCATCCGATTTTCATAATATTTTTCAAAGTTCACGCTTAATTTCTCACGCACCGAAAGATGTAAAATTTGTATTCTAATTCATAGATTTTCTTACCCAAAAAAAGTTAAAAAACCAAAAGCCCAGTTGCAGACGACAAAAATTGCCAAATTTTCAGCAAGAGCCGACTACTTTGAAATCGTATTGAGATATCATGTTTACCAGGAAAGAAAACCCTTTATCAGTAACACAGTCTAAAAATTACTAAAAATTACAACCGACGCGATGGCGTAGTGATTAGAGCGTCCGCTTCGCAGTCGGTAGACCTGGGGTTCATTCCCCTTGTCCAGTCATACCAAAAGACTTTAAAAAATGGTATCTATAGCTTCCCTGCTTGGCGTTCGGCATTTATGGGAGGTTGTGGAGAACAAGCCGGCAAGTTCGCTTGTTGTGTCCTTGGGCAAGGCACTTAACGGGACGCCCCCGCCTTTATGTGGAAGACAGGTGGCCCATAAACCTCGAAAAAGGCAACTCCCAAGCGAGTGCGGACTTACCGTCCAAAGTATAGCGATACAATTCGCTTTCTCGTGAATGGAGGATAAAAATGGCAAATAAAACAAATAAAAATACTCTTTTGTGACATCATTTGACAAAATTTCAAGCAATAATAATGAAATTTACTTATTAAAATTTTCAAATGTTTTAGGGGTCTCAAAACCCCCAAAAAAATTTGTATTGTAAGTAAAAAAAAAGATTTGGTTTTTAAAAAAATATGATATGTTGCTAAATACTGGTCTTATTTGAAAGCTTAGGAAATTTGCTTTCCAGCAATATATAACTTTGAATAGTTTAGGCTAAGCGGTATATGATATTTACAGATCAAAACTGGGTATTGAGTCCAACGAGCAAAGCAAGAAGGGAGGCCAACCGAAATGAGTTTATGGAAAAGGGCGGGATGCTAGACAGAGTCAAAAGCTTTGGAGAAATCGATAGTAGAGAGAATCATCCGAGAGCCCGGCCTGGGTTTGTTAAACCCATCCGAAATGGACTGAGAAAGATACAGAATTTGATCAAGTGTAGACCGTCCAGGGCGGAAACCGGCCTGACGGGGAGAGAGAATGGAATTAAGACTCCAGAAAGAAGAGTAGACGGGATAGAATGATGTGTTCAAACAGCTTTGATACGCAGGAGGTGAGAGAGATAGGCCGGAAGGAAGCAGGAGAGTCAAGAGGCTTTCCCATCTTGTGGATGGGAATAATAGAAGATGTCTTCCAGATGGAAGGAAAGGAATGTGAAGACTAGCAAAGATTGAAGATGTAAAGAAGTAAATCCATGCCAGAGCGAGGAAGATGCTTTAGCATGGGATAGGAAACTTTGTCTGGGCCAGTGGCAGTGGATGGGGTAAGATTGGAGGCAGCCGCAAGAAATTCCGCGGGAGAGAAAGGAGAGCAAAAGGAAAAGTGAGACTCCACAAGGCACGTGGCTCGGCGGAGCTCAGTGAGGTAGCCTCTGGCTCTGCTGCGCAGGGCCTTTGACTGAGAAACGGAAAAGTGCGATCTCAGGTAAGCGGCATAAACCGAAGCCGATTCCCTGGGAGAAGAACAGTTATGAAAGTTAGGAGAGGAGGAAGACGAGGAAGGAGAGCCAGCGATAGAGCGAAGAAGAGAGTGTACAGATTTAGGGTTGGACCTAGGTGAAAGAGAAGATAATAATGTTACATGGTTTAGGCTAACCTTCAGCAGATAATGACTGATCGTATTCTAGGGACTAATTTAACTAACAAAATTTGGTACCGGTTGGCAACGGTCAACAAAAACGTCATGGGCCTCAGAAAGTTGCAAATTGTAAAAAACCTAGGCTTTTAGGTGAGTTTTGACTGATATACCTTGAAAGCTTATTTCCTTAGCCTCATCTAGCGACCATTTCGAAAAAAATTGGTATAAAAATAAAATCTGTAGTGATTTTTGCGGTAAGGATACTTTAACTTCGAAGACAACTCAGCACCTATTTGGGGGAGGGTTAATTAGCATAAAATTTGCATATTCAAAAAATTTGTTTTTATATTTATTTTTGAAATCCTCAAGAAATGAGATTTTAACGATATATAACACTTGATGTAGAAGTAAACAGATGAGTAATGATTTACAAACAAACTTGGGGTATTTTAAGATGATTAATTATATGATTACGACAAATTATGACAGTTTTCGCTCTGCCACCTTGCGCACATTTTTTTTTGCAATGCACGGGCGCGAAAGAGCTAATTCGGATTTTTGCTCAATGCTTGATTTTCGCAAATCCGCCATCTTTAATTCGAGTTTGTAAGAAGGGGTGGTAGGTTTAATCTTATTTTAAAAAGCTGAAAATTGGTAATTTATTCGATTCCACTTTCAAGAAAATACTTTACAATAGAGTAAACAAACACTTCAACTTACGATTATCTGGGGCTCATTCTGACCTAACAAAAGTACTGTTGCTTCGACAACCGCTTGAGCTGAAGAAGATGCATTGGGATAGCTTTCAATAAATCTCATTAAATCTGCTTGAGGTTGCTTGAGCAATCTTTGCTTTAAAATATCGATGTCAACTAAATGTTCCAGCAATTTTTTTGCAGTATCAATTTCCAAGCTAAAGGCAAAATCATTTTCAACAGCGCTTTCTGGCAAGTAGCCACTGCACGCTGCATCTATTTCTGAGATGACAATATCCAGCAAGTCCTGGTTCTTCAACTGGCACGTGCTCCGCAAATTTTCTTGTAAATCAACTTTAATTGCATTGAAAAGAATTTCTTTTGCTCTATCAATCAACACCTCATCTTTAACATTACGACTTTTCAGCTCTGGAAGATAATATTGAAATTCCGCAATCGCTTTCAAAAGCATATACCTAGTACAAAATAAAATAACGAAGTTATATTCAAAGACGACATCATTGAGTGATTAATAATCTTTATTCTATCGTGTGCTACAAATGCAAAAGTTTTTTTCACGACACTACAAAAAAGTGCAAGTGAGCATGTAGAACATAGACTAGGAAACAACAAAAATTCCGATGGTTTTTTAGTCAAAGATATTTGCTTATGTTGCAAAGGTATAGTGCAAGTGCAAAGTAATAATATTTAGACATAAAAGTAAAAAGGTGAAAATGAGCATACACAAACACCACACGCCAATCGACCGCAATTGGAAAACTACAGACTCTGGGAGCCGTTCGCTTTTTGGCGACCCTTAATCTCTCTACAAACTTTGATCCAGGCCCTAGAGAGTTGCCAGGCTGCTGGGGCTCCATGATCTTTCACCATCCCTCATCTTTTGGAAAGGGTCGGATAACAACTACAATTGAATCGACAACTGTCATGATGGCGGGCATACGTCTGGACATAATCGAGCTACCAACACTTGACGTCATGTGCTCATGCAAGTTTGATGCATTAATGTATGAAATAAATACAATTAACTAACCGGTGCAATAGCATAGTTGTTGGAGGGTCCGCTTCGCAGTCAGTAGACCTGGGATTTATTTCCCTAATCGAGTTATACCTTGGCCCTCAGCACAAGAGACACACATAAAAAAAATAAGCGCAAATATAACAAACAAAAATGATGGAAAAATATCAGCTACAAGTTACCGTCAACGTTGAAATTGGAAAAAAGCACGAATTTTCTAATATCTATCGATAAAACAGGTTTTTTGATGGTTTTTGAAAGAAAATCCATCACATGCTTTTATAATCTTCATTCATTTTTCGTCTACATTTAATGCCGCAAAACAATTATTTGATTGGGCGAATTGCTTTATACACTCCTCTTTAAAAATAAAAAAATTATTAAGTTATCTAATAAGAAAATATGTGATACTTAAGCTTTAGAACTCTGCTGCAAATAAAATAGCCGATCAAATTTAATGCAATTTACTGTGAGAGAAACTTAGTCACTGCCCTAGCCCTACCAAACAGCAAAATCGAAGCGCTCGCAATTTCAATAAATTTAAAGTAGATAACTTGACAATCTATTTAATGCCAATTTACTCAACCCTATGACGACAAAATAGAACGTACAAAATAAAGCCAAATCAGAAACAAAAAGAATATTTTGTCAGCGTGTAAGCCATCACACAGCACAAAGAGCAGGCAATGAAGTAAAATATTTCCAGCCACTAATGCAAATAGTTCTTCGGGGTTCAAAATTCTTGAACCTACCCGTACTTTGAGCTCCCCAAATATTTTGAACCCTCAAATGATATTTGCATTAGGCGGTGTTTTAAGACTAGCTAGCCAATCTAAATCTGGCCTGTAAAATCAACATTGAAAACGAGTCCCTTGAGTTTGAGTCACGAGTCATTGATGTCGAGTCGTGTTATTTCGTCTAAAAGACTCGAGTCAAGCTGAATCTTTTTTTACCACGACTCGAGTTTGCTAGAGTCTTTCCAACACTTCATTGCCAGTGTTTAATTTTCTGCGATTTTTTTTTTAATAACTGCAATCGATTCGTGCAATATTGTTTGGTAAAATAAAATTTTGCGCTCCTCAGCTAAACTTTCAAGCTCTGATCTCGACAGTTGAAAGCTCGCTTTTAAGTCTGCTGTTTTACTAACCGTAGCTGGCACGAAAGTCGAGCTTACGGTTTTGTAATTTAAAAACGATCTGCAAAAAGTTAGGAACGCACTTACGAGCCTACATGTACCGGTACAACGCGCTAGACAAAACATCAAATAATAAAACAAAAACCTAACTGGCTTGCAGTACAAAATAATAAAATTGAATTGCAAGATATTGGCTCAATATCAGAATTGTCAGCAGGCACGCGGGTAAAAATTCTTTGAGGGGATTGCACGAAAATGTGCCCAGCGCCGAAGGCACGATTATCCTGAGGGTGTCCAGAGGCATGCCTCCCGAGAAAATCTTCCAAAATTACAATTAATTGTGAGCGATTTTAGTGCTTCGGAACGACTTTTAAGGTAATTTTTGTTTCAAATTTTTTAGCCTTCTTCAATGCTACATATAGGAATTAAATGCTTGCGTTTTTACTCGTAGGCTACCACGAATACATTGCAGCTTCGTAACAAGCTTTTCAAAGGGCTCATCCATTTAATTTTAAAACCTAAAAATATCCCACTTGTAATTTATGTTTTTTCATCCTGTATTGTTACCACATTACCTTGCATTGTAACCAGCGTTACCGTTTCGCGCTCATTTCTAAGATTTGTGCTATTTTCGAGGACTCTGTCTTAAAAAATGAAAATGTCCTCATTTCTAAAAAACGTGCTTGTTTTTGTGTTGCGTGCATATGTTGTCTTAAAAATGGCTGTTTCGGAATTTATCAGTTAAAACAGGGGTGCGTAACCTGCGGCATGCGACATGAAATGTTGTGGCCGGTGATAAGGATTTAAAACTTGGCCAGTCGCGTGGAATTTGGAGAGCTTGAATGGCAAACGTATTGTTTATATCTCAAGTCGGATTTCCAAAAAATAGTCCTCATACGTAAAATTTGGCAAAAAATGCTATGGAAGTATTGATCTCCAAGCAAAAAAAGATTTTTGCACAAAATCGCGTGACAAAATCGCAAATTTAAGGCAAAAACATCATTTTTTTTATGCGCGCTTATTTTTGTTTTACGCTGATGATAACACGGCATATAACTTAGTACACAAACAATTACTCAGGTAAAGTTGAGTAAAATTTTATTTTATCAGTAAACGCTGAGTGAGCTACCAAAAAGAATAACACAAAACGAAATATAGGTAGTGCTAGCTGTTAGCAAGCAATTTTCAACCGATCTCCTATTTAAGTAAGAGAGATCTGTCTTTAGCATCACACCAGGATAAATAGAAAAATTGCGAAAAAGCAATCACCAACATCATACTAAACCAAACCGCAATCTATTACAGCATATCCATAACTCGCTGGACACGTTGTAATAGATTGTCGTAGGTTACAGCATGATGTTGGTTATTGAATTAAAGAAATTTTCTATTTATTTCAACATGAAACAAATTGTGGTTTCCAAAGCCTTAGCCATTTAAACTCATTCGCTCTCAGTAGAACAGCTTACTTGTGTGTTACCGTTACAAACATAAAATAATAATTATCGTTTAGCTTATGGGGCGCGTGCATAGGAACCCCCCTTCATACGCCACTGTCTGTTGACCTTATCTGTATCCAAGAATGCAACCTTAACTCATTTTCCTCTTTCCAGATTACTGGATTCTCTGCTCTTCGATCCGATTGCACCCACTCTCGGTCTGGCAATCTTTCTCCCGATGCCACGCACGCTACTGGCAGCATCATCATTTTCATCAGGCAGCGCTTATCCTTCCCTGAACTTTCTACCTCCTCTTTCTCTTTGCTTGACCCCTACTCTGATTATGCAGAGGTCAACATCTCACAAAAAACTCTTCCTTGCTTTCCTTCCTTAATGTTTATGCTCTCCCTATTTGCCCTTCTTTGACGAATAGCAGAACAACTCCTTTCCCCCTCCATTTTTCCCTCCTCCAGAAATCTCTTTATTCTGGAGGATTTCAATTGCCATCACCTCCTCTGGGACTCAAAAGGTACTTCTGACACCCGTAGGGAGGAAGTGTTTAACTGGGTCATCTCCTCTAACCTCCTTCCTCTTAATGACCCTACCATACCTACACTTCTTCATCGCTCCTCTGGCAGTTGCACTTCTCCTGAAATCTCCTTTGCTTCCTCCTCTCTCGCGCTCTCTTGCTCATGGAAAGTACTTCAGGACTGGGGTTCTGATTACCTACCAATTCTACTAACTGTCTCTTTCTTTCCGGTCTTTCGCCTCAACGAACGTCCCTTTCCTTCAATATTCAGAAAGCTCGTTGTGATAACTTTGCTTTTTACTTCGACTCTCGTCCACTGCCGCTGGCCCAGACAAAGCTGCCTATCCCACGCTAAAGTTACTTATTTATACTTTGCCTACCTTTAAACTTGCCTTTCTTTACTGTGGAGTCCACCTTTTCATCCCTATGCTCCTGCTCCGATTTCTTCTCTCTCCCTCGCCAAGGTGCAGCTCATGCTAACGTTGACTCTCTTCCACCTCATGATCTGGTGATCCGGACAGATGGCTCTGTTCCTCTTTCCTTTGGCAAAGGTGGTTCTGGCGTACTTTCACATTGTGGCTCTGAGGCAACTCTTTCCTTTTCAGCAGGCCCAGTATGCTCAAGTTTTCCGCTGAAATCTGCGCCATTCTGCAAGCTCTTTGCTAGTCTCGGCAGCAACAACAAGTCTGCCATTATCTTCTCTTTTCCGACTCTCGCTCTGCCCTCACCACTCTGTCCTCTCCTCTGTCTTTCCTTGTACCTCTATCACTCTGGCAGATCTGCCGAAACCAACTTTTCTTTTCTCCTGTACTATCCGAGTACAATGGGTCCCCAAACACTCGTTTCTCCCATGGAAAACGCGGCTAATTAGTGGGCGAGATGAAGAGCGCTACCCGTGCCTTCTGCAGTCCCATGTAGTCTCTCTCCTCTTATCTCTCGGATTTACTCTTTTCTTTTCTCGGACTAGAGGCGTACTGTCTCATCTAAATTCTTTGATACAGGTTCTTTCGGTTTCCACTGAGGAATTTTTGCTCCCTCGTTACGTTCGCTGTTCCTTCTTTTGTCTTAGCTGTAACGGACTCAGTCTTCTGTTAAGCTCTTGTCTCACTAGGATTGGCAATCAAGAATCCTTCATACAGCGCCTGCGAAATCCGTCTCAGGACACTTCTCATCTCATTCTGCACTGTCCAGCTACAGAATCTTAGCGCCGCTTGCTCTTTGGCGACTCTTTGTCCCCCTAAAACCACTGGTCTAGGTCATGGAGAGTTGCCCAGCTTCTGGGACACCAATGTCTTTCGCCATGCCCCGATCCCTCGAAAGGGGTCGGGTAATAACAACAACATTCTGAAGAAAATTTAATATATTTCAATTTTGGTTTGTTCTTAGCAATCATTCCAAATCAAATTCCGCTGTGTTAGATGTAAAACAATCACATAGCGCTTGTGCTGTAGTATCCTACTTGTATCATTACCGTATCTGTCTCACTGCCAAAGCCGACAAATTTACATGATGCAGAATCAGTTTGCTGCACGTTATTAATAGCAGTCTCTGAATTCTATTCAGTTAAAAAAACCTTTTCCACGCAAGTAGAACCGAGTCTGAATATACCAACCCCTGATCAAAACGTAAGGGTAACATTTCTTTTGCATGGGTAGAAGATTGAAGGCATTTTTGTCTGAAAAAAGATTGAAGACCTGTGTTTTTCTTGAGATAAAATATATTAAAGTGACGTTTTTGCAATTTCTGCTCCAAACAAAATGACCGTTGATGGTAATTTAAGGTCAATCCATTTTCATCCCTTCCTGTTCTCATTGCAATGAAATGAAAATCAACGTGATAAAAGTTAACCAGGATTTAAGAAAAGTCAATAAGTTTCAAAGTTATTGCACGTACCTAATCAAAGATATAAATGATTAAAAATCAAAAACGGTTAAAATAACCGCTCTTGTAATTTCAATGTTAAAGTAAACAGCGCACCCAAAGAACTACATATCACAAATAGAAATACAAATGGAGGGTCTACCAAATCGTCAAATAGGCCTACCACAAAATATCTCATTTCTTTAATTGTCTAAACGATCACAATTTGAGTGCCGCCATTATTACCCGGTAGTTATTATGTTTCAACCTCTCCACTGCAGTTTTAAAAAGCACGAATGTTAGTTTGTGACATTCTTTCGTTTCGAGTCCTGCCAACCTTGATCAATTGACCAAGATGATCACCATTACGTGTACAGGATCTTTGGCCTACACTTTCTACAATCTTGCGTTGCTGCTCTTACAAATCTGTGGACGCTGAAACCACGCCAGCTGCCTTAATTCATACGTTTTAAAACGATACAGGTGATGACATGAACTGCCGGGGTAAAATTGCACCACATACTTAGGGTAAACGTTTTTTTGTTTTGTTTGATAAAAGCTGGGATAAAACTAAAAATTTAGGGAAAAGCAAAGACTTTTTAACTCCTCTACGAGCGAACATAAGCAAGGAAAAGCACACATGCAACATAACGCGTAGCCAGCTGAGACTTGACAAAGTTTGAAGGGAAATCAAAACAAAACAACGTCACTTAGTGAAATAGCAACGCATGGAAAATATTATTGGTATTTTGCTTTATAATTATTTTATAAAACTGCTGCGATCAAACCTAAAATTTTGGGGAAAAGCAAGGAATATTTTAACTCCCATAGGCACTCCAAGCAGAGATAAAAACATGCAACATAATGCGTCGCCAGCATAGATGTAAGAAAGTTTAAGGAGAAATCAAATGAAAACAACGTCACTGTGTAAAATCGCACCATACTAAAAACATTTTTGCTATTTTGCTTCAAAATAGCTTAGTATCACAAATGTGTTTCCTACTTCCAAACAAAGGGAAACCCAAGGCCCCTTTGGGTTCGCGTCAGCAATGAACAGAGCCCACAGGCCTAAGGCATAGGTAGAACCTTAAAATCAGAAATGCTATTTGGAAAAGAGCACCAAGTCGTGAGAATCTTATGTGCAGCAAAAACATAAATTTTTTGTCACTCCTGTGCGAGATAGGTGAGCCCAGCTAGGCTGGTCGAACCGACATTTTCAATCCCGACGCTACTGATGGGTGTCCCGACGAGCGACGCCGATATAAACTATAAACAAGAATTTTTTTCTTGAGCCGATATGCTGCCTTTTAAGGCATCTGTATTTACACTATAAAGCAATGTAATAAAATCCCAAGTTTAAGGAAAAATCAACATAAAACCATAGACCTAGTAGTAGTAGTAGTTATTAAGTTTTTATCCGGCATTGTCCCCTTAGCAGAGACGGCCAGATTCGCCCCATTTCTTCTGCAATTGCTCGCACTCCGTCTCTCCACTTTGATCGATTCAAAGCATCTTCCTTCAAACCAATCTTCTCTATCTCCTCTTCCACTTGCTTCTTCCAGGTCTTTTTCGGTCGTCCTCGCTTTCTCTTGCCACTCACTTCAAGATCCAGAGCAACCCTCAAAACACTATCGTCATCCCTCTTTAGCACATGTCCATATCGTCTAACTCCATTCGCTGTTGCTAACCGGTCTAGGTTCCTTCAACTCCAACTGTTTTTCAGTCGTCTTTCTTTCAACAACATTCTGACCGCACATGGCTCTTACCATAGCTCTCTTCGTTCTCCTTAAAACTGTTTTTCATTCTTTTTTAAAAACCATGCCTCGCTTCCATACAGTATTGCTGATCTTACACAACAACGATAAACTTTACCTTTCATCCTCAGAGAAAACCTATTTCCAGGCAACAACTCTTCACATTCCCTAAATCTTACTGTCACGAATAAGGAAATTTGCCTTATAAGTAGGGCCGTTTTTTTGACCTAAAAAAATATATTTTTGACTTTATTTTAGCAAAATTTTGACTTTATTTTGACCACATTGCTTTCGCCTATTATTTATGTCTCGTTGCACTTTTTTGATTAAAAATGTTTTGTAATTCGCAATTTACATAAGCTTTTAAAGAAGAAGGTAGCCTTCTTTAAACATTTTCTCAATCACTCAGTCTTGAAGCTAATGCATCAAATCGACGCATGACGTCAAATTGGTCAAAACTTAGGATAACGAGCCATTGTGTGTACCAATATCAATTAATGTGTAATAGAAAAAATGCGTTGTTATCGCAACTATACTGTACATTAACAGTCTGCCTGTGATGTTTTTAACGAAAGCCACACAGTATAATTACCAGGATCTTTTATTGTAATACAGCATCATATATCTTTTTACGTTCTTAACATCAAAATTTCTGTCTTTTCTCAGTAATTTACTGAGCATAGAATACGACCTCTCAACAGCAGCAGAGGTTGGCTCGGCTTTTTGCAATAGTGCATAGCTTGATCGGTCAATTGTCAAGTTGGTACAGTTTATTATTGTTTCTAAATCAGAGTTGGATAGTCGTTTTTAATGTAATTTTTAATTGCGCACAGATCATCATCGAATTGCATATTCTTCAGCAGTCCGTATGCTTCGGTTATCGTGCAGGCACTTCCTTCTAAGAACTCTACGTTGGCTGCTAGAGTCCGGTATTGATTTATTTTAACCAAGTCCGGCACCAAATCTTCCACATTGATAGCGTCTTTTGCTCTGCTGACTAAGAGGCCTGCACTTGTACAAATGTTGACAATGATACTAACAGCTGGAAGGTTCTCACTGTAATATAAGGCAGCTCCAAGCCAAATTGCCCATCTTGTAATTACAGGGTCAGGAGGAGATGGTAGACCAGCATCATGAAAATCTTTCTTGCGATCTTTGTTTTTGATTGTTGCTGCCTTGATCGTTGCCATTATTTCATCAATATTTTTAAAATGAGCATGCACACGCATAGCGCAGTTATGTAGTAAGTGCGCAACGCAGGTGACATGCATCAAAGAAGGGTATAATTCCTTTAATGTCTTTCCAGACAAAGACATGTACCGAGCAGCATCAGTCAAGAACAATGAAAAATTCTCGTGGTTTATTTCAAGTTGTCGCAATACGTCATCCACAGTGTGCAGAATAATATTGCTATTAACATTGCTACCGCTGTCAAGTGGATGGCAATCAACGAGGAATGTCTGATTTGGGGCAACTAAGCTGCCCACAAGCATACTAATATACTTTTGTTTAGCAATCTCTGCTTCATCCACATTTTAAAAAAATTTTTGTCACGAAGTAATTCTTGAATTTGTTCTTCTTTTTGGGATGCTAATTTAGTAGCACATGCCCGGGCTGCAGTCTACGAAGGCAATACTTTTCCGATTGTAGCAAACAGAGACTTTAAAGAAGGATGGTTCAGTTTATGAAGTGGGATATCTGCAGCTGTGTTTATGCATCAACAATGACGATTTCATGCATAATAAGTGCTATTTCCTTCTCAATTATCGCACGCATTTTTATCATTGCAACTATTTTAGAAGTTTAAAATCAAATAAAACTGCGCATAAAATTTTAATAGCAGCTCAAAAATTCCAAAAAATATAAAAAAAATATAAATTTGTTCGTTTTTGTAAGGATATTGTTGATGAAGACAATTTTGACAAGTTTTGACTTTATGCAAAAATTCGACTTTATTTTGAGTTATAAAATCTACCGAAACAGACTCCTGAATACCTGAAACGAACGTTAATACACGTTTGATCATGTAACAAGGTCCTGAAAAAATTTCGACTTTATTGACTTTAGCGGGCCCTACTTATAATAATAGTTTTCGTTATGTGTATAATGCTGTATTACTTTGTTCACTCGGCCAACGATTGAAAAAAGACCTTTTTCCATCGCAATTGAATTAGCTGTAAGTTTGCCTTTGTTATGTCGTAATTGTCTATGACACAAAATTCCAGATTGATCTAGTGATTCTAGCTTCTTCGAAGAATTTCGTTAACCGAGGCGATTACATAACTCAGTAGTACTTTTTCCTTTTCTTACGTGATTTTGTACTAGCGATTTCTGGATTGTTTTTTTTGGACTTATATATAAGGCGACGGGAATTTTTTGAAGTTAGAGAAGTAGAGAGAAGAGAGTAGAGTAGAAATAGGCAGAGAGCAGAAGGGTTGTTGTAGTGGGGAAAGAAAGATTGTTTGACGGGATATTGTTTTTTGTGATAAATTATTGTGGATTCTGTGGACGTGGCGGAACTAGTTTGATAGTTTTCCTGATTGTGTGATAAAGTGATTAGTTCTGAGATCGTTGAGCGAAGAAGCTTGAAGTCGTGGAGTATTATTTCTGCTAATACATTATTCTGTTCTTAACGTGGCTTAAGGTGTTTTTTTTTGTGGAAGCCAATCTTTTCCAAGAATTGTTAAGTTGCAGTCACACCTAATTATCCGAGCGATTATCACACGTCGCCTCAATTTTAAAGAAATTTAAGATTGAGAGAGAATCAAAAATTCTATATTTAATACTATTACTTGAAGTGATTACGTGCTTATTTGATTTTGCTTTGCTTTGTGTTGACTGCAAATTAATTTGTATTTGGCTTTATTTTTTATACCACAATCAGTATTTCCCATACCTGGTGTTAAACATCAACGTTAGCATTTGGTGTGGGAAATTGCATTGCTTTCACGCCAACCTTATCAAAAACTCCATTGCTTTATCGTGTCATGTGGTTCGTGTGCATATATATGTTCGTATCGCCCGATTTTACCATTCTGCTATAATTCTGTTCTGTTAATACATTATCGGCTGTCATAACGAGTGAGGAATTTATCGAGGAATAATACTGTATAGTAAACTAACGAACCCAGGACAACTGAGGAATAAAACCGAACAACAATAACGAACTCACGACATTGGTGCCCCAAGTGCACTCTCTCGGATTACGACAGAATTTCAAGGCTTCTCAACGTTGGACCATAATCATTGGTGCGGAAAAACCACTGAAGCCGTTAAATAGCGAAATCTTTTCCGGACAAATCGAAGAACGTAGCCGTCCGAACAAAGGCAAAGCCGAAGCGACAACGAAGCGTAGTAACAACAACAACGCAGCGTCAACGACGACGAGGACGAAGAACGATTAACTTTTCCCGGTACGAACATTCTTATTTTTATCATATTTTGTGTTATAGTGTTGTCATTTTGCTCCGGGCCATATATTTTTAAAATCTTTTGTACAATACCCATATTACCACTTTTACTTCTCATCAATGCATAAATTACCCGAGCCCTTTTATAATTTACGCAACCGTAAGGTAAAAACTATGGACCATGATGAGCTCACGCATGTGTCCACAATCTCTGTTACAGCTACAACTTCCCTTTCCAATCCAGACGCGTATCCTTCCTCTTCGTCCGCTCCCCGTTTGTCTTCCAAACCTTCGTTTATGCCTCCACCTCCACCCCCCACTTCGACCTCTCCACCTTTTCCCTTTTCTGGTACCGATATCGATTACCCACCTTTTTCAACGGTAGGGCAACCCTTAAACATCGGTAGAGCAGGATCATCGTCTTCGCAGCCCGTGTCCGCAACCTGTCATGCGTCTCCTTTACAGTCAACGTACGTCGAACCCCATGTTTGTGCATTGCCTGTTTCCCACGACCATCCATCGGCGTCGCATTTCCAAGACTACCTGGCACCGAACCATAACCCGTTTGTCTCCCCGCGTCCCCCTCTATCAGGTAATCGATCAGTGGGTATCAAGACTTGGGCTCAGAATTTAACAACTCCACGATTGCAGTCAGTACCTAACCAACAAGCGTCGCCACCTATCCCTAACATCACCTTGCCAACATTTTGGGAAACCGATGTTTGGTTGATGATACGAATCTTTGGGACGTACCCCAAAGATTGGAATGCCCAAATGTTCAATAGGCTAATAAAATGTTCATAATATTTCCCTTCATTCTGATATGCGTGAAAACGTATATCGGCTGGAAGTAAAAATCCTGGGCATAAGCTTACACTCTCAAATTCGATGTCCTCCATCTGTTCACACTTGTTTTCCCAGGAATGCTGCATGCGACCCTTCTGGGATCGTTATTGTGCCCGATAATTGTCGCAGTGTACGTCGCTTACGCACGGCACATTCGGCCACATTTAACACTCATTCCTCTACAGACCCTCTATTTGCTAGCTTTGTCACAGAAAGCGCCGACATTATGAGCGAAACCATCAACAACCTTAATGCTGACATCCATTTTCTTGAGTGCCAAATTCAATCTATCTTTTCTACCATGTATTCTATTCTCGGTAAATCATTCCCCGGCCCGGTGCTCTCTGCCTTGTTACGTCGTCACACAGCTGCGATTACGATTGGGGATGTGCTTACGGAATTAATGTGTATCCCAATCAATGCTACCCTTTTAAAAAGTTTAAAACACGGTAATTATTTTTCACTTCGTCGCTTAGTACAATATGTGGATCATTTAAACGTTACTTGGGTAGGTCAGCTATACGGGGATGGCAATCTCTACGAAAGCGTTCACTTAGTTGAGCAATTTATTTCAGGTCGCGTTTTCACTTTTCGTATAAATGGTAAGTTCCATACCTTCCAAAATTACACGTTAACCCATGCGGACACCAATATCTGTCCTCTTTCCCCTCATCTGGCTCCCTTACATACCCATTACGAGGCTCTTGACTACCAATCCTTTGTCAATCTTTTCCCTTCCTCTAGCCTTGGCATTGAAGATGTCAACTCTGTGTTACGAACTCTCAGTGAGGCCAATCTTATGCACCATCAGCTCACTAGGCTGTTCGAGACCAAACCGTCCACCACCGCGTCCGCGGATTCTTCTATCTTGTTGGATTCCTCTACGTCACTTTTGAAAAATGTTTTTCTTCAAATGATTTCCTGTTTGACCAATCCTTTCTTGAGCGGATTTCTTTCAATCCTTTTTATCCTTAGCCTCATCTGGTCTTTTGTTCTAACCCTTTGGACTTTTCGTGTTTTATTGCCTTCTGTCCGTAGGGCTCTTCACCGCAGATTTCGCGCCCCTGCTGATGATCAACTCCTTTTTCTTTTGCGGTCGATTTCTGAAATTGCTGTGCCTATCGACCCATCATTTTCAAAAATCTGGG
The DNA here is from genome assembly GCA_963675345.1 of Trididemnum clinides. Taxonomy (NCBI): domain Eukaryota; kingdom Metazoa; phylum Chordata; class Ascidiacea; order Aplousobranchia; family Didemnidae; genus Trididemnum; species Trididemnum clinides. The sequence goes on from OY776302.1 coordinate 17,795,023, forward strand.
GTAGAGATATGTGGTGATTATGTGCTTATTTGATTTTGCTTTGCTTTGTGTTGACTGCAAATTAATTTGTATTTGGCTTTATTTTTTATACCACAATCAGTATTTCCCATACCTGGTGTTAAACATCAACGTTAGCATTTGGTGTGGGAAATTGCATTGCTTTCACGCCAACCTTATCAAAAACTCCATTGCTTTATCGTGTCATGTGGTTCGTGCGCATATATATGTTCGTATCGCCCGATTTTACCATTCTGCTATAATTCTGTTCTGTTAATACATTATCGGCTGTCATAACGAGTGAGGAATTTATCGAGGAATAATACTGTATAGTAAACTAACGAACCCAGGACAACTGAGGAATAAAACCGAACAACAATAACGAACTCACGACATACTAATAAAACGCGACTCTTACCCAACCGATTCTTACTCTTGCGGTAACTGCCGCTTCGCAACCACTACTAAAGTTTAGTCTATCCCTCAAATAACGAAATCCATTCACTGTTTTTACTTTATCGCACAACTTCTTAATCGAATCCACCGTTCCTTCAATTATTTCTTCACATTTCAAGCAAACAAAATGCATTACCAACCTAGTGGTAGCTCTCTTTATTTTTGCACATCTTCCATGAACCCAGTTTTCACAATTTCGTGCACAACACTGAATTGGCCACGACTCTCCTCCCACAAAGTCCACATGGATCTATCTTGCTTTTGAATATTTCTTCTTCCCACCTGCTTACCATCACTTTTGTTTTTCCATTGAGGCTACGCTTGGTGCAAATCATTGGGGCTCGATGCAGAAATTTTTGGGGTCTATCTAAAATGTTGTCGAAGAAGAATATGGTTATGAGTGAATTATAAGGCAGAGTGATCAGGCACACAACCAATTATTGATAATGGTGTTGCTTAAATAATGAAACACCATCCAGAAAAAAACTAGTTCATGTCATAGCGCAAAAAGTTGAAAAAAACCTCTAATCACCTAAAAAAGGCAAAATATTTTGCAATAATTTTTGATCGCATTTTAGGTTTCTCTCATCCAGAACATCTGACTGTTATCTTACGTTTTGTTCAATGTTTTTTGGCTATTTGAGAACAAATGACAGTTTTGGAAAAGGTTTGTTGGAAACTTGTTTAATGCTGTCTGAACAACTACGGCTAAATTCATTTCATGCCGAAGGAATATGCTAAGATAGCAGTGCATGGAGGGTACAAAACTCGGCTTCAGGCTAGTAGTAGTGATTCAGTTTTTTATCCGGTGTTGACCCTTTAACAGAGATGGCCGGATATACCCCATTCCTTCTGCAATTGCTCGCACTCGGTCCCTCCACTTGTCTCGTCTCAGGGCATCCTCCTTCTTCAAACCAATCTTCTCTATCTCCTCTTCCACTTGCTTCTTCCAGGTCTTTTTTGGTCGTCCTCGCTTTCTCTTGCCACTCACTTCAAGATTCAGAGCAACCCTCAAAACACTATCGTCATCACTCCTCAGCACATGTCCATACCATCTAACTCCATTCGCTGTTGCTAACCGGTCTATAGTTTCCTTCAACCCCAGGATATCCATCTGTTCTTTTGTAGTCTTCCTGTCTACCACTTTGTGACAGCACATGGCTCTCACGATAGCTCTCTCCGTTCTTCTCAAAATTGCTTTTTCATTTGCTTTTAGATACCATGTCTCACTTCCATACAGTATTGCTGATCTTACACAACAACGATAGACTTTACCTTTCATCTTCAGAGGAAACCTATTTCCAAGCAACAATTCTCCACATTCCCTTAATCTTACCCAACCGATTCTTACTCTTGCTGTAACTGCCACTTCACAACCACCACTAGCATTTAGTCTGTCTCCCAAATAACAAAATCCATTCACTGTCTCCACTTCATCGCACAACTTCTCGATCAAATCCATCGTCCCTTCTATTATTCCTTTACATTTCGAGCAAACAAAATGCATTGCCAACCTAACGGTAACTCTTTTTATTTTTGTACATTTGCCATGAACCCAGTTTCCACATTTTGTACACAACACTGAATTGGCCATGACTCTCCTCCCACAAACTCCACATGGATCTATCTTGCTTTTGTATAGATAGATCCATGTGGAGTTTGTGGGAGGAGAGTCATGGCCAATTCAGTGTTGTGCACAAAATGTGGAAACTGGGTTCATGGCAAATTCTACAAGAATGCTAGAATTCTACAAATTAACTCCAAAGTTTGATTGCGTCAAGCGCACATTTTTTATTGAAATCAGTTATGGACAGCATTAACTGGATGTAGTTATTTGTAGAAAGTGCCAAATTTTTCATTGAAAATCTGTTATTTTTTGATGTGCTAACGCAAATGTGCACATTGTTTTCATCATCTACTCAGCGTTGGGCTACACCGAAAAAGTATATCTAGTTATCGTCAGAACATCCATTAGCTACTCGTTGTAAGAGTCGAATTAATTGCATCACGCCACTATATTGTTTCCAATTCTTTGGAAAAAAAAGAAATGGAAAAACTGTTACAGAAGCTTACTCTTTGATAGTTCATATCACGTCACGGAGTTTACTTTTGTCGGTCGCCGTTTGGCATCACTATTTAAAATAAAAAAAATCAGCAAATTCATGCACAACTGCAGTATTTCGAAAGAGGTTTATAGAAATGGAGATCAATGTCACTCTTGCATTCTCGGAAAAATTTCGCACTACAAGTTGTATCGTGCTGCAATAATAAACGCTAATGAAGTCGCCAAGAAGTTGTAGGTTGACACATCTGGCCGAAACCAGGCAAAGAAAGAACAAACGACTGTTTGAATTTGCAGACGAAAGTAGTCGTTATGTTTCTAGGAAGACAAAATTTTAAGTCAAATTTTTTCTTCCGCAGGGAGATCACGCCATTAAATCTTTAAAAGATCAATTTAAGGAAACGCTGAAATGTTTAACGTCCTTTTAAATCAGCAAAACCTTCTGAAGGAAAATGAACATTCAAAACATTCCATCGATTAACAACAATGGACGATAGACTCTCACCATAAGCGATAATTTCCATTGAAAGTGCTTGTATACCGCGTATGGATTGCAGTAAGGTAATTGACGTGTTTGAGGCAAAGAAAACTCGCATCAAACCGCTTTAAAATTATGCATGCCAAATCAATAATTTGCTGATGTTTACTTCGCCTACAACGCCGGTATATGGTGCGTAAATTACTTCATTTGTAAGATTAAAAAAACCCAATGCAATACTATCAACTTATTTCACACCAATTTTAACTTAAAACCAGACCCAGGTGTCTTATCTGCTTAACTTGCTAAATTCGTACTAAAAACTCTAGTTGCTGTCAGACATAATTCTCACCAAACAAGAGAATGTATGAATCCACCCTAGCAGGAAAAGGGACTTACCTTTTGGTTTCGGTGGGAGTAGGCCCAGATGAAACTCACACAGCATTGAATGTAATTGTAAATTTCATAAATTAGGCTATAATGAACTGGGATTAGAAGATTGATATTGAAGTTGATATTGATCAGTCCACATACAAATTTTACCGTTTTTAGAATGTAAATATCGAATTTTAGCCCCACATTTAAGACATCACACCATCTTTGAAATATGCAAAGTACAAACTACTGTAGTTGTAGGATGTTGCAAACTTGGGTTGTCACTAAAAGATATTTGCTTACAAGGTCTACAGATTTTGCTAAATTCGAACCAATAAAAGTTGCATCTTCTCACTTTTTTCATGTATGATATTTTATGACAACATAAATTTTTTTGAAAACTCTTCCGTTTATCAGTTAAAAGTTTCCCCTCGCAAAAGTAATCCAACCACAAATATAGCAATGGTCAAATCTTGATTCAGTGGTCACAAAAAAACCACTGTACAAAAAGCAACTTGTGTTCAACTCGCGTCAGAGTGCCTGTATCAAGAATTTTATTTAAATAAACGCAGCTGAAATCGACAAGACAACTACAAATCATTACATTGTATTAACATAAATCAGGTTAACATTAAGAATAATGATTGTATGTGCAGTCAGACCTCATTTATCCGGACTCCTATCAACCGGATTCCCCGCTTACTGACACGAATTAGTCAGTAACGGATTTTTAATGCATTTTTACCTCTTTAACTCGGAAACCCCGCTGTCCGACACCGACATGACAGTTTACGGTGAAATGTGCCAAATAAAAAAAAAATTCTCCATTAAACCGAAATAAACACAAATCCCTGCGTTGTTATTTGGTTACAAAAAAAAATGAATATGTGAAGGCCTATTGTCTGTGCCACTGGTTCTCGACCGTTGGGCCACAGGCGTTTGCGTACTTTAATAATGGGTTTGCAAGTCGAATGAGGTTGAGAAATACTGGTGCATATGAACAGCAACACGGACCAGCATCCGTGAATTGGAGGGGCAATAACCTTATTTTCCTTTGTAAATCAGCTCCGATTCCGCCCGCAAACTGGCCATCCTCGGCACTGGGGAGGTAATGTGCTATTATTTAGAGATCACCTCCGCTGCCATAACTTCTGACGCTAATCCCAGCAACTTTGTCATCACCACATCACAGACGTAATCAAAGTGGGCCACGAAAATCTGTGGCCGATTTAAGTGGGTCAAGGCACACGGAAAAGATTGGCCACGGCAAGAAACTGGGCCACCAAGACCGCACGAAAAAGATTGAGAACCACTGGTCTATGCCTAATGTAGTTTAAAGTGATTTATGTTAAATTGTATTACAGTACTGTATTGTATGCAATTTTACCTGTTCACATTTATTGAAGTCGCTATGTGAAATATCCCTCTAATGATTATGTCGACTTCGACTATACGAATCTTAGCTAAACCCACATTTTGTGACGAAGCCAAGTAGTCCGGGTAAAGGAGGTCTGACGGTAGCACATTTCCACGCTTAGCCCAGCGACGAGATCAAAGATAAAGTTTTAAAAAAATTATATTTAGGACCTAGAGAGGAAATTAGGTAACTACCCAAAAGTGCTTTACTAACACTATTGATAAATTGTATCTGCTAACTTTACTTCAAAAATATTGCTAGCTTTACCAAATACCGTATATCATAAAATTCACAGACCTTATCTTAGGCACAGAAAGCTAAGCAACAGCAGTTCGTTATTAAATTTGAAGTAATAAAGTTACAAGAAAAACTTATAAAATACGCTCCTCACCTATTTATATCTGGCGTTTGAAGCATTTTCACAAGGCTTTCTTCAGCTTCATCTTTCAACTTCATTATTTCATCATCGTTTTGATTCGTGCCATCTGCTATCAGCTTAGCAGTTGTTACCAGACCACTTAATTCTATGTCACTCACTCCAGATTTACCAAGATCCTCAGCTATTGAAATCAAGCTTTGTAGCTCGCTTCTTTTACAAAAAAGCAATGCTTTTTGCAAATCATTTTTGACTTGAAGCATCTGTAATTTACCATATAATGGTCAAAATAAGCTTAAAAAAGCCTTACTCTTGACAATAATTGCTTGCAAAAAGGAAGGCAAGCTAATCCAACAAAAGAAAATTTCAAAAAATTTTGAGCACTTCAAGAAACAAACCTGTAGCAAAAAACTAGTTTCGTACATTTTGAAAATATGAAATCACTAAAGCATAGAATCCTCTTTCTTTATAAATAATTGATGCCTCTCAATTATAACTTATTTCTTTTAGAAGCGGTTGTGTTATAGCTCCAAATTTGAAGTGAAATTAACTGAAGGAAAATTAACAGTTAACACATTCCGTTTTTCACCGGGGGTAGAATAGTGCTCACTTAGCATGTCGTAAGAGACGACTTTTGGGTACCAGTCTATGCTTGCTAAGGTTGGGGACCCCTTATGTATAAAAACTGAGGTTGGAAGTAAGCAAGGGTATGCTCTCTGTAAAAGACAAAAAAGGTTCAAAAACTTACTTCATGAAAAAGTTTGTTAAAGAATTGGCCCTCACTCCCCGGCAGCTCTTGAAAGGGCAGGGGTGCAAAGAATCTCCGGGTTACAGAAATTTGAGATAAGATTTGAAAGTTAAAATGTTGGAAATTTTTGTGTAAGAGGTACAGAAGCAGGGGCGCAGCCAGGGGGGCACTATGCCATGCTCCCCCTTTGGTCATAGATAAAATTATACCCAAAACCAGCAATTGCCTAAAATTTGCTGGTAGCGTTGGGCTTCATGCCTGAGATTAGCACATGAGCATCAAACTTTCGATAGTTTTCTTGATATAAACCAGAAATCACACGAGCAAGTTCTTTTGCACATGAATCTTGCAGCAACAACCAATCGGTGTCTGACGAGGTGCGCAAGAGTGCATCCTCAAGTTTATGACAAATGTCCTGATTCTTCGCATTCGCGTTTGAAAAGTCATTGTTCCACAAAGCGGATTAACTATGATGCTGTGTTTGTTTTCAAGGAGTTTTATCCAGCGGTTGTTGGTTCTATTGCTTAACTGTCAGAATCAAGAGGTGGAAAATTTCTTGGCAGGGCTATACCTTATTTGAAAGCGATAACAACAGCTGCGTTTTTGGTTTGCCTAGAAGTTATCAATGCTACACTGAAACTTGACAAAACAATTCCAAAGAAGTTACAGGGCATCAAGAAACTATTTTGACTGCATTAGATGCTACGAGTATTACCAGTTGCAAAGATTTGATACAGGATTTTAGGGACAATAAAGAAATATTTGCTGGACTCTTTAGACATGCCGAAGATGTCTACGGGGAATCCATACCCATGCCTCGAATTGTAAAACGGCAAGCCAATAGAGCAAATCCACTAGCTGTTTCACCATTGCAGTTTTTCAGGCGTTCTGTCTATTTGCCTTTTATTGGCACAATGCTTGAGTAACTCAGCGAAATATTTCGCTCTAATCTTGTTGTTTGCATATCTATCAGTGTAAAGCATGACATTTGCTTCAATCAAAAATGCTATGAACTTCTCTATCTTCCCTTTGTGTATGACAGCATTGACGCTATGGAAGTCGAGTTTATACGATGGCATTCATATCGGCTACGCCACGAAAATGATTTTTTACCATACAACACTTTAGACGTGTTGCTGTCTGCTAAAGAAATACATACGTATCATCTTTGGAAGTTCTTCTTCAAATATTGACTACTGGTCCTGTTGCTACAGCAACAAATGAGCGTTCGTTTGGTGCTTTGAGTTATTTGCGGTTTACAACAAAAAAAAGATCGTTTAAATAGATTTAAATTGATGTATGTTCACCATGACCTTATTCTTAATTTTGAACATGTGTTGGATAAATTTTCACGTAAAAATCGTAGGCTAAATTTCAATTGAGTTAAATTTTGACATACAGCACCAGTAAATTTTTTGGGTTCGCCTATCGCCATTACCGATCAGTTTGTATCAGTAAATGCTTCGGGTGCAATTGTGTCAGGGCAAAATTTTTTTGTGTGTGCAATTACATTTAACTTCTTTACGTTGTTTAAAAACCGCACACATCTCTTATCTGCTGGGCAGAAAAACCTCGATATCCCTATTGTGACTAGATCCTGAGGGGTTTTGCCACCGTACCTGGGCAGCGTTGTTCAAAAAACTTTGCCCACCCCCTTGAAAAAATCCTCCCTGCGCCACTGCAAACGGAAGTGTGTAAACAGTTAAGAGAAAAGTGGATATGTACTGTTTACAAAAAGTAAAATGGAGAGGGCAAGGAGTTCGATTTGTTGGTTGCAGAGGTAGAAGATATAAGCTGTGGTGCTCTGGAAATAATGATGAAATAAGTGTTGGAATTTTAGTGAAAGAAGAACTTTGTTAAAAGGTCGTCGAAGTCACAAGACAAAGTGACAGAGTGATGACTGTGGTAATGGTTTTTGAAGAGAAAGCTATAAGAGTCATATGTGCGTATGCTCCCCAGGTTGGAAGATCAGAGTGCGAAAAAGATCAGTTCTATAATGACATGGCAAGTGAATGGGATTTGTAAAACCCTGGTGAAATGGTTCTTGGTCTGGGGTACTTCAACGGACGTGTAGGCAGACCAATTGATGGTTTTGAGGGTGTGCATGGTGGGTACTGAATTGACAAAAAAATGTTGAGGGAAGAAGACTACTCAAGTTTTGTGATGAAAAGGAGTTGTGGGTCGCAAACACATGGTTTAAAAAGAAGGAGCAGAGAAAAATAACATACAGTACGAATGAAACTGAAAATGATTTTGTATTGGTTGGTAAAAACAAATAGAAAGTATTTGAAAGACGTGAAAGCCATCCCCTGGGAATTGCAACATCGGCTTGTGGTAACAGACATAGACAAAAGAAGGTTGAAGAAAGTAGTGAAAAAAACTATTAGAAGGAGGGTTTGGAAGTTGAAGAAAAATAACATGAAAGCAAGATTTCAAGAAAGAGTTAAGAAATTAGCTGATGTTGATGCACCCAATCTATGGAATACTTTTAAAATAGTATCCAACAAGCTTTTGATGAAGTATGTGAAAAGAAGAAAGGTAGGAGAAACCATGGGGATACATGGTGGTGGAATGAAGAGGTGAAGGAAGCAATACAACAAAAGATAGTGGCATATAAAAGATGTGCGTAAATCGATCGGAGGAAAACAAGGCTAGATATAAGAATATCAAAAATCGAACAAAGAAAGTGGTTGCTAATTCTGAAGAAACACGCTGAGTAAAAGTTAGCAAAATTGAACGAAAAACCAAATAACATTTTTTCACTGGTGAAGTTATGAAAAAAGATGGGAAAGGTATTGGAGATAGATGGATGAGAGGAAAAGACGGAAGGTTAGCCTTCAGTAAAAAAAACAAGAAAAGAATATGGAAAAATCACATGGAGGAGATCATGAATAACGAGAATAATTGGGACCACGTGACAGCAACTAGTGTGGTAGAGGGACCCATCAAATATGTTAACTGCAAAGAAATTGCAAGAGCAATAAAACTGATGAAACCCGGAAAAGGCAGCTGGACCCTCTAAAGTATGTGCAGAAATGGTATCTGCTAGTGCAGAAGTAAGGGTTAGTGTGATGGTGGAACTTTTCCAACGCGTGTTGAATGGGAAAGAAATGCCAGATGAATAGCAAACAAGTGTGCTGGTATCAATTTTCCAGGGAAAGGAAGATGTAAGAAATTGCAGTACTTACAAAGGAGTAAAACTGTTACAGCACACCATGAAGATCGCTGAAAGAGTGCTGGAGAGAAGGATTCGAGAATTAGTAAATATTGATTCAATGTCGTTTGGTTTTGTGCCTAGAAGAGGAACAACAGACGCATTGTATGTAGTGCAAAGAATACAAGAGGAATATAAGAAGAAAAAGTTGTGCATATGCGTTGTGCATATTGAGAAGGCATTTGATAGAGTTCCAAGAAAAGTGATGAAGTGGGCAAGGAGAAAGAAAGATTTAACAGAAGTAATTGTAAGAGCGGTGACGAACCTCTATCACAGAACAAAAACGAAAGTTTGAGTGGGATTTGAGTTATCTGAAGAAGTCTTGATACAAGTTGGTGTAAATCAAGGATCTGCGTTGTCACCACTACTATTTGCAATTGTAGTTGATGTAACCTCAAAAAATGCAGGAGAAGGATTGATGAATGAAATTTTGTATGCGGATGATTTGGATTTAATGAACGAAAATATAAAGAATTTAAAAGAGAAGTTTTTAAAACGGAAAGAGGCGATTGAAAGCAAGGAGCTGAAGATAAATTTCATGAAAACCAAAGTAATGGTGAGTGGTTCAAAAGGTGAAGTACTTAAAAGTAAAGTTGATCCATGTACCAAGTGCGGCAAGAGAATGATGGCAAATTCGGTGATGTGCACAAAGTGTGGTAAATGGGTGGATGGTAGAAGTGCGAATATGAAGAGGGTGACTTCAACTCTGGTAAAAGATTTTATTGGGAAAGTATGTGTTAATACAAAGGAAGAAATTGTGGAACCAGGTGACAAATATCATTTTTTGACCATGTTAACTTTGTGTAGAGTTTTTGTTATTTGGGGGACAGGTTGAACGCCAGTGGCTGAAGTGAAGCAGCGGTAAGAGCAAAAACGAGAATTAGATGGATAAAATTTAGAGAATGCCCGGAGTTACTTTATGGGAAAAAGTTTTTGTTAAAAATGAAAGGATTTATCAGAGTCGCGTAACATCAGCAAAGCTATATGGTAGTGAGATATGGTGTCTGAGAAAGAATGAAATGGCAATTATGAGAAGAATTAAAAAAGCAATGAGAGCAATGTGTGGAGTTAAGTTGATTGAGATAACAAGGAGGCAAGAATTTATGAGTTTGCTGGGTTTAAAGAATACTTTGAATGGACCAGCCAGGACAAGTGGAGTACGATGGTATGGGCATGTTTTGAAAAAAAATACTGGTGATGTTTTGAGAAGAGCATTGGATTTTAAATTGGGGAAAGAAGAGGGCGTGGGCAACCAAATAGGACTTGGAAAAAAGTTGAAGAATATATTGATCAGATTGGGCCGAAAAAGGAAGATGCCATTGACAGAACAAAGTGGTGTAATTGTATTTGCAACTTTTAAAAAACTTGAGGTGAATCCGGCCACCTGCGTTAACGCAGGCAAAACCAGATTTAAAAAAAAGTGAATCTCTCTCTCTCTCTCACTAGCTAAATAATTTTTGGAGAGCGAACCAAATACAAATACTTTCTGATTTGTAAGTCTTTTTTTTAATGCATTTTAAACGTAAACTGCGCTAAATCCAGCTATAAGCTACAAGCTTGCAATGCACAATTACATAAAAAGTTGAGTACTTTCACTAACTTTTTTTAGTTTGGCTTTCGATTCATCAAGTTTATTCTGAATTGCATCAGCACTTTCTTGTGGCAAGTCTTTCACATGAGCAGCTAGGATGACGTTGCGAAGCCATGCAATGTAAACTAGATCAACCCGAACCAAAGTTCGCCCATTTTGAGAAACTCTTTGAATCACCTCCTTTAGCTTTTCAAGTTCTTGTTCATGCAATCTCTTGTAAAGTAAAACGGATGAGCTACTAATCCACTGTAGATGTACGACCTAGACGTCACTCAGTAGCAAGACAATAAACTTGCTAGGAGCCTCATTTACAAGTTGAAACATTAAACTTCTTGATTACAGGACTGCCATCTCAATTGTGACGTAAGAGCCTGTAGCTCAGTATCAAGGAAGTATTTTTGATATGAGTTTTAGAAAAGGAAGAGGCCACTCATGTACAAGAATGAACGACAAATAGTAATAAGCAGTGGTGAGCAAGTTTCTTTTTCAAAGTGACTGAATAACAGTTACAGGTACCTCGCAAAAAAATAACTAGTTACAGTTTCAGATACAAAATTTAAAAAGTAACTAGTTACAGTTACAATTACAGCTACTTTCAATGGCCAAAATTTTTGATGCAAAATACAAGAGTGACCAATTATCTATGCAAGAAGAAACAGCCAAACCGCTAATTCAAAAAAACTGTTTAATTTGCTTAGAAAGCGAAAACTTCAATTCAAAAACTACTTGCACCATAGACAACTGTAAGTAGAAGCCAGCGAATAAAAAAAAAATTTCTACTGGTTACTGTTCTTACGATAACCCTTCACTTTGTTGGCGATGTTTCAGAGATTTTTTGAATAGATGCGTCGATCTTCTTGAGCTCTACAGCTTCTGCTACAGTTCTATGGTTGATGTTACATGCAAAAATAAGCTTTGAAAATTGGTCCCAAACAATAGTCCATAAAAAGTACGACAAATCAGATTAAAACCCATGCCTGCACTAACCAGTGACACACATTGGTTTTGATTTCACAGCAGCCATTTACTGTAAAACAGCCGTAGAACCACTCCACTCAAATCGATTTTTAATTAGTAAAGCGAGACCAATTTTAAACCTACTTTGGTAATGGGAAGAGTGAATATGCTTCTGCCCCTGTCGGTCATTATAATATTATTCTAAAACAACTAAATATTTCATTATCATACTTCCTGACGTGTAATATAATTTGAAGTTACAATTTAGGTTAATCGGTCAAGGTTAAAGGGTTCAATATTCTTAATCTGTTGACAAAACCCAATGAAACAAGATTCTTTGATCAAAAACGTTAACTATTTTTCAATACTTATTGAAAAATCAATAAAATATCCATTCTTTTTGCAATAACAACAGAAAGCACAAAGTAACTGTAACTTGTAATTTTTGCAGTGTCAAATTGATAGCTAGTTACAAATTTTGTTACTTCTGCAAAATAGTAATGATGTTGCAGTTACATTTACTCAAAAAGTAACTAGTTACAATAGTAACAACTGCTACTGCCTACCTCTAGTAATAAACAGTTAGTGCAAAGTCAAAATCAAACAATATAATGACAACCATACATACACCATTCCTTTTTTTGAAAATTATCACCCGAATGGTAGGATATACACAAAGAGCTGAATGCTTTGTGGTATACCACACTCCAAAAACAGAAAATAGAGCAATGAGGAAGGTAAAAAAAACATGAAAACGTAAATCTTCTGTTGAGTTATTGCAATACTTTCTGATGCCTTCCTAAAAAAAGACACTAAAACTTAAAAATCAAACATTAATGCAAAAACTTTTCGCTTGTGTATAGATAAACAAACTTTTTTCGCACTATTATCCATACCAGCTTTGTGTTAGACAGTCTTGCCTAGTGATTCTCAAATGTGATTGACTTGGCTACACAATGCATAAAAATTTTTTAGGGGGCAAATTAGTTCTGGGAAGGAATTAGGGAGAAAAAAATTCAGATGTTGGGAAGGAATTGAGGAAAAAAAAACATTGTTTTGCAATTTACATACACACTTAAACCCTTCAGTACGAGTTTGTACATGAAACTCTTGAACATAAAAGGATAGATAAAACGCATATAGGGTAATTGACAAGCCAAAAAATATCAATCACCAAAAAAAGTGCCGTCACAATTGTTTTGAAGTGATAGCCATAACTCTTCACAAAGACATCAAAAATATCAACCTTTAAACTAAAAAAAAACAAAAAAGCCCCAACTAAAATTTGTGGTGGGGTGGTTGAAAGGAATACAGAAAAAGCATTAGAAACCACTGATCTTTTCTATTAAAAGTGTTTTTAAACCAAGATGAAATGATGGTGGATTTTACACCATACATCTGTAATTCAATATCAAATAAACCTTTATTACCTATGAAAGACAACAGCACAGTAAAAGGAAGCAAACATGCAATCATGATTTCGGGAGAAGTGTTGAACGACAGGTGAAGATAATTCATTTTTTCCTGTAGTTAAATTTTGTAAAAAAATGATGTTTTATGTACCCGGCTATTTTTAATATCTTAACATTTCAGGGGCTTACAATGCAGTTCAACTTTATTCTGCTTTTTTATTTGAGGAAAGAACTTTTTGTTCTAAAAATTAGTAATTAAGAAAAGATTTTAAGTACCTTGGCCATTAGTCCTCTTCCACTTCATGTAGAATAGCAATCATAAGGCCATCGTAAATTAACAACATTTTTAACAATAGCAAAACTGAAGTCAATATATTCTACACCATTGCTTAAAGGAAATAATTATAACCTCTTTCGTTGTATGTGCAAACCACCAACCAAGCCACTATAAACAATGGCATTAAGTTGAGGTAAAGAAAAACAATATTAGGTCTATAACAAAACGAAAAACCAACAGCAGGAAAAAGTTAAAAACCAAACTTACTAGATTAAGGCATAAATGCATACAAATTGTACCTACATTGCTTGCTACGCCATTGATGTTTACTACCGCAACTACCAGCAGTACTTCAGTAATATATATGCACGAGTACATTTCCAACGTTCACCAATACTTCTATATTCAGCTACATGCCTTACCTTTAAACAAAATTATGATAGGTCAATATACCCCTTACATATTGCCATTATCAGTTGCATAAACTTTACTTAGTATTGGTATTATTCTATAGCCAGCTCCTAATTGATGGCAAGCTTTGCTATCAAAATTCCTTTACCGTATTTATTCGAGTACAATGTGCAAAATTTGCTACCAAAATAAAAACTCAAAGTCTAGATGCACGTTATATACGACTGCGAGTCGAGAAAAATCAAAACAAAACTTTATACCGATTTTTAATCAAAAATCAGGGGTGCACATTATACTCGAATAAACACGGTATTTCACATTTTGCTTAAAAGATGCCATTTACTCAAGTAGACCCATAAACTTAATTTTTAGCCTACACCACTGCCCTTCTTGATAGATACTAAACAAAATGTGGACACTAAATCTGTCAACGTTGGCACCACCAATATCTATATTTACTAAACTGCTAAAAGGACTGGAACTTTTTCTGGTAATCCTGTACTTTAGCGCGGTAAATTATTTAAGCTGAAAGGGCAGTGTGCACTGTAGGGCCAGGCCCGGTATGTAAATGTACGGGGCAGTGTACACTGGAAGGGAGTGTAATTTTGCACCCCCAATGTTGTAAACTGCCCCGTACATTTACATACCGGGCCTGGCCCTACAGTGTACACTGCCTTTTCAGCTTAAATAATTTACCGCGCTAAAGTACAGGATTACCCTTTTTCTAACCAGTTGAAAACTTTATTTTGTAAGTCTTTGTGCAAATGTAGTCTGCTACTCCGTCTAAACTTACTTTTTTATCGCAGATAATCCCAGTGCAGCGTGGCTTGCAACAATCTTTAGAACTGGTAATTCCTTTACCTCTTTAATTGCAGACTTGACAATTTCTAATGACTGCTGCGATTCGGTACGCCACATTTCCTTAGTAAATTTCGGCTGCACTGGCTGTAAAAGAAGTATGACCAATGCCAAACAGTGTTGCCAGATTTTCTTCAAGTTTCCAACCCAAATGGTATCTTAAAACTAACCCAAAATAGCCCAACGCTTGGCTGTAGAAAAATAGCCAAAAATTTGCCGAAAATTTTCAAAAGTAGTCCATACAGAGCCGTCAGGAGAACAGTCCAGGCCCGGCATCAGCACAGTGTTTGTTGTCTAATTGTTGCTCATAGTCAAGTCAGCCGGTATTTCAGCATGATTTCAAGGGAAAACAGTCAATGTTGCTGTCGCGATCGTTTTGCCCCACAGTTTTGATAAGTTTGCCGTCGCTTGGACATTGACCTCCAAAAAAAAAAAATTCATCACCTCCCGCGCCTTGTCAGTTCAACGTAGAGTGTGAGCGAATATCGGATTTAATGTCGGTTGAGCACATTTTCGGACTGTTGTACTAATGAAAATACGCCAGCGACGGTAACAACCTTCTTATGACACACCATTGTCATATACTTTTACACTTGTTGCCACTATAAAAAGTAGCCCGAATTAGTGGAACGGGATGGCAAAAAATAGCCCAAAAACCCGCAACCCGCGACTACTAAATTTTTCCTGCAACGCCAAATCAAAACTAGCCCAATTCCGTGGGAAATTGCGGAACTGGCAACACTGGTGCCAAACGACATTTTGAAATGCGATCGTTTATAATAAACTGTGTGTTACGTCCAAAAAAGAATCATTGGCCCAGCCAGTTGGTGGGGCTAAAGGAATTTGGTCCTTCTCAGCTTTATAGAATCGAAGGGTTTTGTAAAGAATCAGCCGCCATGTTCGATAGGAGACAATCATGTGACAAGCGTCTCATGACGTATTATGCGCGGTGAATGCAATGTGCGTGAATAAGGTACTGTTTGTTTCTTTATTATCGCTAGCTTTTTTATGAATAGAACTGTTATAAGTCTTGTTAAATTGAACTGTTATGTGTTCAAAAGTACTGCTCACAGAACCGGGTGATTTGCAACAATAGGAAGGTTGCACGCACGGGATCAAACGTCATCAAAATGCGCTTTCGAAAAAAAAGGCTGACCATTTAGAGTGATTTTGCATTGCATTGAATAGGAGTGAAATAGTTTTTTGCAAAGCAAATCGATAAACGTAACAGTTGTTGAATGAACGATAAATATGTTGTTTTACTGATGTTAAGGAATGAATCTAAAGTCAAGTAAGATAAGAGGTGCCAAGTTTTGCTTGTTATTGCTAATAGTTGGGCTAATTTTATGTTATGGGCTAAACATGCAGGCTTATTTGTAGCCAGCTTCTGTGAGGGTATCATATTCGATTAATCAACGTGTTTGGGAATGCTGAGTTTAAGTTAATTGTAATGTGTAACTTACGCAGTATATTTAGTTGCATAAGCATACTGAAAAGTTGTAAACTTCAATTATATTGTAGCCTAAATGACAGGGCATACTTCTGTACCGTTCGTTATATGCTGGATTAGTTATTGTTGGATAAATCAGTAAGTTTTTGAAATTTGTTGTCAATAGTGATTGCAGATTAGTCATATTGATATGTCAGATGTAATTTTGTGGTCTTAACCACTTCTTAAACATTTTTTTGGGCTATTACCTAGGCTGCTGGACCAAGGGTAATTTAAAATCTTACGGTACCGATTTATTCATGAGTATGAGTTCATGCTTTGTTTGCATGTCTTTCGTCACACCGGGCCACCACGACGGGTAGACTGCTTGGCCCCACTACCTGATTGCCTCATAAAGATGGAGGCATGCCCTTGAATGCCTTGCTCATGGACACAATAGGTAAGCTTGCCGGCAAGCTTACCGTACCGGTAGAAATGATCAAATAATGGTTGTTTTTGCTAATGTACCAACTGATGTCTAATTGATATAGTTTATTTTTAAGTGAGGAGCAAATGGTATTTAGATGGCACTTCTCTTAGAAGCTCCGTTATAATAACTTATCCAACCCACCCTCTGTCGATATGGGAATTCAACCATCTGAGAGTCTTCCTCCAGGAAGCGATGCATCCTGGCCAACATGGAAAACACTCAATCGGCTTAGATCTGGTGTAGGCCGTACCAAGGCAAATTTAATCAAATGGGGATACCGTACTGGCGACCCCTCGTGTAATTGTGGCACAGAGACACAAACAATGGAACACCTACTGCAATGCCCACTGCTCAAGACACCTTGTTCTCGTGACGATTTGAATATTTTTAACGACACTGCACAGAAATGCGTGAAATTGCGGGAATCAACCATCCGAAGATACGATACAGACAGACATAATAACTTATCTTAAGAAAGTATGAGTTTAAAATTAAAGAGAAGATTGTCAAGTCTCAGCTACTATTAGTCGTTTTGTGTTGAGATAGTCAGTCTATTTGTATTGCAATTGATACTAAGTAGACTGTGATTTAAAATGCTGTCTGAAAAACTCTTTAGGTGATTTGTAGTGATTACTCTTCAACAAATTTTTAGCTTAAAAATGATTCGTAAGCGCTCTCATATTTTGCAGGCGACTAAGAATGAGTTTTTTTTACTACAAGCAATATAATAAAGCTTTTTATCTGACGTTCAAGTAAATGTCTATTGAAGGAAACAAAGCTAAAAGAAAAAAAAACGGAATTAGAGTGGAATGGCTTAATACAGCAGTGGAGTATGAGATAATAATTCGCGATGATGCTACCGGTATACACAAGGTAAAAAAACAACTGCTAAACTATCTAAAATCTATAACTATTCCGCACCAAGGAATGTGATAATCTGCAAAGTTTGTAATGAAGCTGCACCTGATAGTGATTTTGGAAAAAGCAAATCATGGAGTGAATGGAAGGTGGACTACCTAAAACGCCACTTGAATCATAAACATCACAGTGAAGCAATAAGTACATTGACTCAGAAGCGAAATCTTGAAGCAAGAGGTGGTAGCTCGAGCTATTTCAACCCAATGCCAACTGCAGAAGAAAGCGAAGCTTTGAAAACTCCGTCAAGAGAAGTAAAGACTCTCATAGATAGTATTCTGCTTAGTGTTAAGGTGAATTCGTCAATATTATCCTGCCAAGTGATAAATGATCATACGTATGTCAAAATACACTAAATTGCCACCCTCATGGTGAAGCAAAAATTACGGCTTTGAATTTTTGAAAAGTATCGACTTTGTCGCCAGGGAAGAAGTCATGCAAAGCATAAGACAAGCAACATGTCATACCCTGATTATTGATGAAAGCAATGATATTTCATCAAACAAAATGCTAATATTGTACATAAAGTACTGTACTGCAGATGATTGGCGCTTAATGACTAAGACAATGTTTGAAGGGATTATACCTCTCGCTCGCTGTGACAGTCATTCTATTCTAGAAGAAATCAAAACCGGCGCGATGGTGTAGTGGTTAGAGCGTCCGCTTCGCAGTCGGTAGACCTGGGGTTCATTCCCCTTGTCGAGTCATACCAAAAGACTTTAAAAAATGGTATCCACAGCTTCCCTGCTTGACGCTCGGCATTTATGGGAGATTGTAGTGAACAAGCCGGCAAGTTCGCTTGTTGTGTCCTTGGGCAAGGCACTTACCGGGACGCCCCCGCCTTTATGTGGAAGACAGGTGGCCCATAAACCTCGGAAATGGCAACTCCCAAACGAGTGCGGACGTCCCGTCCAAAATATAGCGATACAATTCGCTTTCTCGTGAATGGAGGATAAATTTGAACAACAATACAATACAAAAAGAAATTTTACACTACAAATAATATTGATATTCAAAAAATGGTTATGTTTACAAGTGATGGCGCTGCTGTCATGCTTGATAAACGAAACAGTGTAGCAAAATTATTGAAGAATTTTGTACCGCATGTAATTGAACAGCACTGCGCAGCTCACTGAGAAGATCCGGGAATCGATGATGCGTGGTCAAAAGTATTCCTTATGCAAGATATTGAAACATTAGTAAGAACCGTCTATACTATGTTTAGCAGATCGTCAGTTAAGAAGCAAGGATTGCAAGCTATTGCTCAGGCATCTGGTCACAACCTAATTTCTTTCAAAGCCATACATGATGTGAGGTGGCTGTCTCGTCATTTTGCTATACAAGCACTAGTACAAAACTATGATGTACCTCTTGATTATTGCAAGGAACAAGGTGCTCGTGATCCGGTGGCAGTTTAGGTAAATGATATCCTAACAGAACTTTCAGATTTATCAAGGACATTTCAACAGAGCGATATCACTCCTATGGAAGCACAAGCATTTGCTCGCAGCAAGATTGCCAAGCTCCAGGCGCAGTACTTGGGTGAACAGAATCACTGGAGTGTAACTGTTCAAAATTTGAATAATAAATCAGCATTAACTATGTACAAAATGGCTCTAGTAGTTAGGTTTATTGAAAGACTCTGTACTCATTTGAAAGACCGATTTCCAGAAGACAACAAACTATGTAATTGGTGTATATTTGACAACAGCTGCATAAAACAAGCCAATTTCAATTTTAGCTTAAACGAGTTACAACAACTCTTAAAGCAGTTCAGCCACTTCTTTCACTGCTATGGCCATAAACATGAAAAAGATACTCTAAATGCTTATAATGATTTCAAGTTTTTGGCAAAGGAAACGTTTGAAGCAGGTGGCTTAAGTGATTTGGCTGGAATTTGCTTTAGGCACGAAAAGTTTTCCACTATCCTTTGCCTCCTTCAAATATGTTCTTCTTTTCAAGGCTCCAGCGCTGACTGTGAAAGAGGCTTCAGCATAACGAACAGAATTAAAACCAAAAACAGACCCAGGCTAGAGCCAGTGATGATGAATCAGCTACCTGTCACGATTCAGCAATAAACCTGGACAAAGTGCACAAACACTAAAAAAGCATAAAAAACAAGAAGCAATTTGAATTAAATGTGTCCATTACGTTGTTTCTATTTTGATAAAACTTTAAATTTATTCTAATAATTTACAAAGTTTGTCGTTCATTTAGGATTTCGCTAACTCAGCTTCAAAATATTCATGCTCACTAAAAAAAATATTTGCTCAGTGCAAAATTTTCTTAGAGGGAACACTGTATGCAACCTTCCTATTGATCATCGACGCCAGGTGGGTAACATGAGGTCATAATTCCATCAAAATGCGTGAGAAATGCGCACTTTGTTAGCAAGAAGGTTTTAAAATGTACTGAGTGCTGGTCGCAAGTGAGTATAACTTGGAACAATGATTATGTCTCCAAGTGGGAGTGATAAGAAGCCTATGACGTCACAACAACATCAAGACATGAATAAGATTTGTAGCTTTTCAGAGACGAGGTTTTAATTCAGAAGCGCTGTTTGCAAACACATCAAACTCAATTGATTGATTAACCCTCTCCAAGTGGGTGTGCAAAGAGACTTATAATGTCGCAATGACGTCCCAATCACCTCAAAATTGATGTAAATCGGCACTTTATTGGTTTTGGTGAAAAGGCAACCTTGTCTTAATCAAACTAGCACCACCACAAATACGAGATTAATGTAATGCGAAACAAGCTTGAGGCATAACAACTTTTTAAGCATAAGCCCGATCAGAAAAACACAATTTGATGTTGAAATGCACAACGCTATTGTATGCAGACTCAACTAAAGTAAAAGCCCCCAACAACAAAATGGAATTTGATGCTTGACTACCTGAATACCACGCAATTGCATATTGATCAGACTAAATTATAAGCCTCCGACAGAAAAACACAACATTTTGAGAATACAGTCCACGTTATTGCATATCGGCTCTATTAAAGTACAACCCCAACCAAAAAAAACAAACAAAACTTATGAAAAAATACACTAAGTTTAAATATTCGCCTAACTTCATAGCCCTAACCCTAGCCTTTACTTTCCTAACCCAAACTCTAACTTTAACCGTTACAATCATTAAGATTTTTTTAATTTACCGCGCTTAACTACAGGATTACTATTGATTCTATTTGAATGAGGTTCGTAGGCCCAAATTGGTGATTAATGTTCATGAAAAAAGGTTGTAAAATTGCTGTTGCTACTATTGTTGGAATATTGGATTTAACTGTTGCTACTATTGTTGAAATACTGGATTTAACTTGGTTGGTGTTGTTCGGAACATTTATTGGGGGCTCGTCCTGGGCTGCCTTTATACTTCAATCAACAATTTTGTACTTGTTTCTTGTTTAGTTTTTGTAACTTGGTAGCAATGGATCAAAATCAATTTAGGCCCATACCACAAGCTAATTTAATTGATCTCCAGTCTGAAGCTGTTCCGGCAGGAAATGCATCTAGTCTTGGTTCCAATTCTACTTGCACTACTGTAGTTGTTAATTCACCTTTGCAACAGCCACTCTTGCTGTGTGGAGCATCACCTAAAATGGGTTATCCCGTTCCTCACTTTTCTATAGTGTCACATACAACTACTTAAATGGTTAATCATTATGTGGCATCCTCTGAACACGTACATTCTCAAGTCTACCAAGACCAAATGTGGCAACCTCGTATAAGCATTCAGTCCTCATTTCCAAGTTTTCCCGCGTTTAATGCTGACCTTGATATCAACTGGTGGTTGAACCAATTTGAACAAATGGTACTTGACTGCCACCTCATGGACAAAACTCGACTGCTATTGCTTGAACTTAATGAACGCGTTTAAGACACAGATAATGGTACGCCGTTCCACTTACGTCAAGATTATGGAGTACTACTGTAGTTAATCAACTGCAAACTGCAAACTTCATATGCTGCCCCTTTACACAGTGGTAAACGGTATGCTGCTTTAATGAACCGAAAGAAAAAGTCAACGGAATCTATTACTGCTTACATTCATGACATTCAAAGGTATTGGGTAAATTAAATGATCATGTGGATCAACGTGATCACTTTATTTGTAATGACTTTTTACATGGTCCCCCCAATGACGTACTACTATAAAACACTTCTTCCGCAGCTTTACTTCAAAAAGCAATTTGTTTTGAAGAAGTTTTAAGGCGAGGCAGTCCACATAATGACGCACCACCAAGAGGGGAATTTCATGTTCAGCAGCCGCCAACAAGGCATAAACAAGTTATTCAAGTACCATCACCTAGAGTTTTTTCATGGCAGTTGTTTAAATTATGGGCAAATGGGACACTAAAAGCGTTTTTGACCCAGACTATCATTTCATTAGTCTAATCATTCTTCACGTAGAGTGACAATTCCATCTCATTTTCAAAAGTGTGCCACTCCTAGCTTGTTGATGCCTGTTTACATCAGTACCTTGGACTTTGAATATAAATGGAATCGAGGCTGTTCCTGCAGTTTGTTACATATACAATCTTGGTTCAGAATATCTAAACAAAATCCTGCCCTATCCCTTAAACTTGGTGCCCAGATTTTGACTGCTAATGGGGATGATATGAAAGTATTAGATACTATAACGCTTGACTTGGCTCTGCCCAAAAGACAAGTCTATTCGTGGCCAGTGGTTGTGGTAGCTGACATTGCTACGGACGGCTTTATTAGTTTTGATCTTATGAAAGCATGTGGGGCATGTACTAATCATGTAACAGATGTGGTGTATTTTCGTGAAAACCAAATTGAAAAATTTAACCCCGACTCTTGCATTCAGTTTAAACTTGGAAAGAAAGTAACCTCAGTTAAGCTTGCAACTGATATTACCTTACGAACTGGATGCAAAAAAATTGTTCAAGTAATACCAATTTCCCCTAACTAATACAGTGGGCTGAGACCAGGAATGAGCCAGGCAATAAATATTGCGAAAATCACTATATTACTGCTTTTCCTTCAGCAAACCCCAGTAGTAGTAAAATCGAGTTAGCTCTAGCAAACACTTCTAACTCACCTGTACCCAGTGATGGGATTCAGGGGGTTCGCACGGGTTCGTGCAAACCCGTTCTTGAAATGTCGTGATAATTAGCGAACCCGCTCTTGTTTTTTGTTATAGACTTTAGACGACCGCAGCAAATGGGTTTTCTAAAATGGGGAGACCTGTTGATAGTGAGTTTGATACAAAAGAGAACCTGTTCTTGAAATTTTGAATCCCATCACTGCCTGTACCTCTTAATGCCGAAGATATAATTGGTAAACAGTGTGCTGTAAGTGGAGTAGCACCTCTGGCTTCATTGACAATACTATCACAGAATGCACCAGAAACTCAATCACAACAGTCTAGTGATGATTAGTATAATCAGGAATCGCCATTCGATGTGTCTCTTAAACATTTGCCAACCGCTCAAAAGGCTTTGGTTCAAAACTTGCTGTACGATTTCAAGGACATTTTTGTTGTAGATTCAAGTGATTAAGGGTGCACTGATATCTTACAACATACCATTAAATCACAAGGACCCCCAATAGCCACAAGAGCTTGGAGACAACCCATTCATGCTCAAGCAGAAATACAAGAAATGCTTGATGATATGTTAAAGTGTGGCATCATTTAGCCGTCTCGCAGTCCTTGGTGCTCACCAGTTGTAGTTGTGACCAAAAGTAATGGTAAGAAACGTCTGTGTATTGACTTTCGCAAGCTCAATTCTGTGACTACTAAAGACAGTTTTCCTTTACCTCCTATTGAAAACATGCTCAATGTTCTTAGTGGATAAAATTATTTTTCCACTATAAACATGAAGTCTGGTTATCATCAAATGAAAGTTGCTGCAAATGACCGACTAAAGACTGCTTTTTTTATTGGCACTAGATTGTACTAGTGGGTTAGATTACCGTTTGGCCTTGTAAATGGCCCAGTCACATTTTCACGAATGATGTCCATGCTGTTAGCTGGTCTGTCATTTGAAGAGGTGGTATCAAATTTAGATGATGTTATTGTGTACTCTCAGTCATTTCATGACCATTTGGCTACTTTAAAAAGCGTATTTAATAGATTTCATGAGGCAAATTTGAGGCTTGCTCCTGAAAAATGCTGTGTTCTTCATTGCAAAACCAAGTTTTTGGAATTTATTGTCAACAAGAATGGTGTCAAGACTGACCTTAAAAAAATTGAAAAAGTCAAGTTGTTTCCACGGCCTCACAACATTAAGACACTTTGTTCATTTTAGGGTCTAGCATCTTACTACCGAAAATTTATTGCTCACTTTTCCAAAATTGCCAAGCCGCTTACCCAAATGTTGAGGGAGAAGTTCTTGCAAAAGAAATTTAAATGGCCTGACGACCGCGAAGATGCTTTTCAGCAGCTCAAGATCAAATTAACGTCTACCCCTGTTTTGGCTTCAACGCAATTCAACAAACGGTTTCACATTTTTATGGATGCATCCAAATTTGCTGTAGGGTGTATTTTGGAACAAGTCCAAGATGGGCAAACCAGAGTGATAGCATACGCTAGTCAAATGAGCCCCATAAAAAAAAACGGAGTGCTTTTTAGAGAGAAGCTTGTGCTCTCTTATTGGCCAGTCGAAAATTTCGCCCATACATTTTAGGAGGCCAAATTACATTTACTACTGATCACGCCCTTCTAGTACATCTTTGGAACAAGGAAACTATTCCAGAAAAAGTTCAAACCTATTTCGCGGAGCCGGAACAATATAACTATTTGTTAATCCATAAAGCTGGAAAACAGCACTGCAATGCAGATGCTTTCGAGAATTCCAGAAAACAGTGGTGATGAAGAGAGCGTTGATGTCGCTACTTGCAATTCAGTGTCATTACCTGCAATGAAAATTTCTGATTTTTTTTGCTTGGTAAGATCAAGACACTAACTTGTGTTCTGTTTGAACGTGGACCACAACAGATGAACCTCCGCACCATACTACAAATGATAGTAAAGAACTTGGTGTATATTGGAATTCCTTTAACAAATTGTTCATTGATAAAGACTCTGGACCTCTGTTTAAGCTTACCAAAGCAAAACAAAGTCAATTAGTGGTACCCCACGACAAACGTAAACTTGCTCTTAAACTACATCATGGTGCCCAAGGTCACAGACGTATTACTCAAACATAAATAAAGAAACAGCTGCGGTGGCCAAAATTAAAGGAAGACGTTACGTATTGGTGTTATAGCTGTACTGAATGTGCTGTTATAAAAAACACACCTAAGCACAAAGCTTCTTTGCGAAGTTTACAAGCTGGGAAATGTCATAAGATAGTCGTGATGGACTTTGTTGGCCCTATGTCGTCAGCCACAAAACAAGAAAATATTTACTCGTTAGTATTGGTTGACCATTTTACGCGATATGCCCAAGCGATTCCTCTCCCAGACCGCCAAGCACAAACTGTGGCTTCAGCAATTTTTACTCACTGGATTGCCATGCATGGAGTTATGAAAGTTTTATATTCAGGCCAACCCCAGGAAATTGAAAGCGAAATTATCGGTGAACTGTACGCTTTGTTACATGTTAAAAAATCACGATCATCTCCATTTCACCCTGAGGGAAATTCCATTTGTGAAAGACTGAACGGTACCTTATTGTCAATACTAAAACCATACATGGCGAATAATTCTGATGATTTGGATACTTTGATTCCATCAGTGCTCTTAGCATATAACTCAACTAAGCATTCATCTACTGGCTTCACACCAGCGTATTTAACTTTCGAAAGAGATTTACGACTTCCCTCACAGGTTGTTTTCCCATTACCAGTGAACGCGAAAGAACCGCAAATGCAAATCGAATACGCTCGTGACCTACGACACAACTAGCAAAATGGATCTTAACATGGTAGTAACAACTTGAGAAAAGTACATTAGCAAACAAGGGACAAATGGCAACATTATGCTGCATGTAATCCGTACGAAGTTGGCGATCTAGTTTATGTCCTTACTCCGAAAGGCAGCCGAGGCAAACTTAGTGAAGTTTGTTCAGAGCCGTGGCGAGTGATAGCCCGAACCGGTGTTATTTATACCTTGGCCTGGATAGGTGATAATGACAAACGTAAAAAAACGAGATGATACGATTATAATTTGCTAAAATTCTGTC
This sequence comes from Trididemnum clinides, assembly GCA_963675345.1. Taxonomy (NCBI): domain Eukaryota; kingdom Metazoa; phylum Chordata; class Ascidiacea; order Aplousobranchia; family Didemnidae; genus Trididemnum; species Trididemnum clinides. Next base: position 17,820,642 of record OY776302.1, read on the forward strand.
TCCCTCGTAACAACCGATATTGGAAAGTGAACCCCACTTTGGAGAACAGAACCAAACGGACAAGAAAGTCACCTGAACGGTTTGGTGATTGGGACTACGACACTGTCTGACAACTGGTTAACGACTAATTTAATGTAGCTGTAATTCTTGCTACGGTGCGAAACTGTTTTGTTATGTTGGGTATTTAAAGTGTTCAACTGAGGATAAGTGAATTGTAGTCCTGTGTTGATATTTGAGAAGTAACCTATGTGATTACTAAATAACCTTTTTGATTTTGTGTAAACAATAGTTTGTATATATCTTTGGCGGGTGTGTCATTATGTAGTCCAAAAAGGATTAACACCTAATGTGCTTTTCTTTTTTTGGGGTTTCATTTTCTTTTTTTGCCTTGGTCGTTATTTTTTTTGTGTAGACCTGAGGACAGGTATTGTTGGCCGTGGGGGGAAGTGAAGCTTAGTTAGCGGATTGTCTAGCACCCTACAGGAGTGAGTCTTCCGTTAACCTTTCAAAGTGTTGTGTTTGCTAGAATAGTCGAGTAGTCTGCTGTAGTAAGGTGTTGTTGAAATAAAACGGTTTCTTGTTACACGTTATTTAATTTGTATTGTCTTTTAACTTATTAATTCTGTTTGAATAAGGTTCGTAGGCCTAAATTGGTGATTAATGTAATAAGGTTGTAAAATCAATGTTAATACTATTGTTGGAATACTGGATTTTACTGTTGCTACTATTGTTGCAATACTTGATTTAACTATTGCCACTATTATTGGAATACTGGATTTAACTTGGTTGGTGTTGTCCGGGACTGTATTATAGTTTTAACCCTCGACAGAGAAAAAGGATCTTTATGCGTATTAACCCCACTTAAGTATAAGGTCCACTGAGAAAACAAATTTTTTCATAAAATACGCCATTTTTGCACATCGACCCAACAAAAATATATGCCCCAGCTAATAAAATCTATCTCGATGCTGAAATACACGACTTTATTTTATTTTTACCCTTGTCAGGTATAGGGTCCAGCCAAGAAAATTGATCTCGATGCTGCAATACACCAGATTATTCCATATCTTCCCAAGTAAAGTATAAGCCCCAATCATAAATTTCTTCGCTGAAATACACAAAGTTTTGCATATCGGCCCAAGTCAAGCATGAGTTCCAAGCACAAAAATGCAGTTACGTGCTGAAATAACTTATGTCACGTTATTGCATTTCGGCCCTAGTCAAGTATGAGCTCCAACATGACAATGCAATTTATCATCAAACTCACGTACCTTGTTGGTGGTGGAGCTACCAGTCACTCAAGACTGGTGCGAAATGGGCTTCCATCTTTCCCCTAGCCTAATTTCGATTAGGTTGACGGCATGAACCTGAATTGCTGTTCATGCCGTACTTCCATTCCAAGGAAGAGGAGGGGTAACCACAACAACAACAACGTTATTGCATATCTACCCTGGTCAAGTATAAAACTCCACCAAAAAATGATATTTATTATGAAATACACAACGTCATTGCATATTGATCCTAGTCAAGTGTGAGCGCCAATCATAAAAATGCAACTCCATGCTGAAATAGCTTATGTAGCGTTGTTGCATGTTGGCCCTAGTCAAGTATGAGCCCCCAACATGAAAATGCAAATTATTATAAAATACACAATTTCATTGCCTATCGACCCTAGTCATGTGTAAGCTTAATCATAAAAACGCAGTTCCATGATGAAATAGCTTATGTAGCGGCGTTGCATATCGATTCTAGTCAAGTATGAGCCCTAACATCAAATGCAATTTATTATAAAACACCCAGCGTTATTCCACTTAGACTCCAGTAAAGTGTAAAGCCGCATTACAGAAAAAGAGTGGCACGGCGAATCGGCTGGAAACACTTCACGATTACGCATGAATGTACGTGTGTGCAGCCGGGCCTCGCACGGGCAATTCGCTCACCAAACTCCGTTGGCGAGAGAAAAGTCAAATGCTTTTTGAACGGACATTGTAATCTTTGTTTGCTTGTTGGAACTCATATTTTGGATAGTCTGGATGCAATAACTATGGGTATCTCAGCAAAAAGATCCTTTTTTTATGATGAGAGTTTATACTTTAGTGAAGAATAAGTGAAATAACGTTGTGTATTTTATTGTTAAATTGTATTTCTTGTTGGGGTTCATACTTGGCTGGGATCAATATGTAATAACGTTACATAAGTCATTGCAGCATGGAACTAAATTTTCGTGGTTGGGGCTTAGACTTGACTAGGATCGATATGCAATGACGTTGCCAAATTAAAATGTGCAAAAATCCCAAATCGGATCCAAAAAATCTTTGAAAAGGCAATTTTTCCAAAGAACTCCTTAAATACCGAAAGATTTTGGCACATCATGTGTCTCAGTTCTGCCTAGCTGTCGATTTCCCAAAATTTAAACGGACCTTTCACGGTGGTGTTGATATATAAATAGCCAAGTAAAATGTCATCATCTTTCATCTAGCACAAAATTCAATTTTGAATTTCTAAAAAAAGATCCTCATCTAAATCTTTTTAAAAATCACAGCATTTTGGATTTCCACACCAAAATCAAATGATGTGGTTTTATATCAAAAATATCCCAAGAATCTCTAAAATTCCAAAGATTGATTTCAAAATTCCCAAGATCTATCCAATCATGTTTTCCGAAAAACTCCCAAGTGGCCTCGAAAATTACCAAGATTGGCAACTACTATCATACATTACGAAAATCAGCCTGTTGCCTGTATGTATTTTACAACCAGTTTTATTTTATAGAAAAGAATCGCGAGCAGCTGCCACAGGAGCTCTCCCTAAACCTCACGATATCAATTAGCGTTGGTACAACATGGTTTGGGAGGGGTCAAAATATAAGATTACTTTTTTGGCTTTTCGTTGATAATTGATTTTTTGAAAACCACGTTTTGTTGGTTTGTTTTTCCTCAACTTTGGTTTGATTACATGTTTTTGAGATCTACGCTCTGATGCCATAACGTTTGAGAACAAATTCTTGTCTTGATCGGACCCAAAAACTTAAAGGAACCTGCTTTCTTTACCACCATACCTACGCCAATGGTAGGAACATCCGCTAACTCAAGCCTTGCCAAGCTAAATCGCTTGTGTAGTTGACGAAATCCACGATTTATAGAGAACAGTATTGACAAAATGCTTCGCATTCTTACAAACACATCAGAAATGATAATATTCCACTGCAACGTGATCGCTGTATAATAACAAATTAATCACCAATGCCATGAAACAAGCGTAGCCCAGGAGTCTTATGCACATTCTCAAGATTCTTCAAAAGGCTGCTGTAAGGTGAAAAATGTTCCATTTTTTTTCTATGCCTCGAACGGCATCTGCACTGACTAATCCCCTAGCAATTTGGTTAATTATTTCAGCATATTGGTTTTGACGGCTCTTAGCTCATAGCCTATAGGTTAATAGTATTTTTTTACGGAAGCAGGAAAGAGCTATTTTACCGTAGTTGGTTAATTTATATTCTCTCTGTTATTACCTTATAACTTAAACTAGAATGAGAACCATTGTTTGCCAATCGCATGGTGCTTTTTTCTGAATTCCATGTCACTTGGCACATTCGAGTAAGTCTCTGAGAATTTCAGATGTCTTTAAATCTTTCAACATTTAGGTTCAAACTTCGTCATCACCTGTAACTTTTTCTGTTTTTTATAACGTGATATTGAGGGAAACCCCATCTTCGGGGATATTTTGTAAAATGCAATGTAGCTGTTGCGCACCCAACACTGTTGCATGTGCAACAGCTTTGAGAAGATCTCTAAAGTATTCTTTTCAAATGTTGGGATATCTTCTACCTGGCACAAAATTTACCTGGTTTATTCTTTACAGATCTTGTAGAGGTCAATGTTTTTTTCCTTCCAAAATACTATATGGTTCAAATACAAAAGATGCTAGAAAAAATCAAATCAATCATACATTGAAAAAAATAGTGTTAAGTATGTCAAGGAAAGTATGTAAAGCTAGCCTGCTCCGCTGGCGTTGCCCGGTAAAGCTACCAATCAGTTAATTTGGGTTAGAAATTGCGGTTCAACCGGTGTTGACGTTGACTTTACCCGCAAAACATTATTGAATCCAATAACCTCAAATTGGTTAATTTCGCTCATGCTATTAATCCCAATCGTAGTGCCAGAAATTTGAATTAAAACCTGTCTTACCCACAAACTCCATATTATTTCAGGATTTCAATTCGTTTTTTCCAGTAAGTGTATGAACACAACGTCAAAGTTGGAGGTGGACTGCCACAATTGCTGTTGTTTAACGATTGTAGAAATAAGTTCTTTGATGATACGCTTATTTCACGTCTTGATGCAATCACCTTCTCAATAATATTTGTGACAACACGTTCCTAGGCTGCACCTAAGTGCCTTGGTTCTAAAATTGGCAAAAGAGAAAATACGACCGTAGCGGATTCAGCGGTGATGTATGTTTGGTGTGATTTCTCTTCATATATGATGCATTTGATTGAATTGCTTGAACTGAATCGCCATGTAGGGTGATCTCCTCAAATGTGTCGTGCTGTGGCAGATAAGAAAAGCATTACCTTATCATGACAAGAAGAAGTTCTCACTTCTTTCGGATGCCATTGTGACTTTTCCCAGTATATATTGTGTGATTCTTAAATATAAGTCCCTTTAGTATGTGTGCATTGCACAGCATGATTGCTCTATAATTTTGCATATCTGTTGCCTTATGCCGACATTATAAATCCAACAAATTTATTCACCCGAGGAGCCTTTTATACTTTTTGTTTTAATCAGGACTTGTTTCCTAACGTTATGCTCAGCCGCTTTTTTCATTTACATTGGTGACCAAAATAAAAGCTACTGGTTTGAACAACAGGTATTCGCATTTGTGGGCGTTAAAGCAAGGGAGCTGGAGCCGCCGATGCATTTCCAAAAGCTTACCTCCAAAAAAAATCTCCCAATTTTTTCGTGGCAAAAATGCGCAAAACAATCTTTTTTGAAAGATTGCTAATCAAAAAATTGTTTTCGGCTTAGTTTCGACACAAAAACTGGCAAAACAAATATTTTCGAAGAAATAATCTATAAAGAATAGATCTTTCTTTTGTCAGCCCTCCTATAAAATATAGAAGTTACGCCAATGCATCTAAAATCGTCTGGGCAAGCTGGAAGGTTTCTGAATTTTAATGATGAACTTTTTTTTAAATACCTGTCTTTTAATCTTGACGGCCACGGGCTGCCATTTGATTCTGTAAGATCTCAATCGTTTGTGATGGTGTTTTGGTAACACCACTTGTAACATGAGTCACAGCATAAAGTGCATATCTTGGCAGTAAGTAATGATTAGTTGACTTTTCAGTCCCTCGCTAACTCGAACATTTGTTACAAATAGACAATAGTCTGAAGAAGCAAAGCAAAAATATACAAGGGTCTTCGGCTAAACACTCTCCCTTTGTACCACAACAAACCTCACAGAAAAACTGTCAAAGGAAAATTTTTGTTTTTAGTAGAATCAGCCATAATTATTAGTTGAAGGAAAGCGTCAAACAAAATGCGATTTGTTAAGACTGTGGCAAATCGAAATTCATAAAACATATACTCATGTTGCATCGGTGTTGTGTAGGATATAAGTTTTGCGTTTTCAGACAGAGCCTTGTTTAAGAAGAAACCGACTGTCTCCCTCTCAAGCTATTTACTCTCAATACTTGTTAAGGATTCACCACTCGAAGGGGATGAATCTTCTATTATAGTTGTCACAGGCGGACGGCCAGGACCTTCCTCGCACTGTTCTCTATCCAAGCACCAGTTTAAAATCAAATAGTAAAATCAATGGGTTTATTGACAGAATAACAATAAAACTTCGAATTGGTCAGCGCGAGAAAATTGACTAGACTTTTATCCACAACGATTGAACCAGCAACATTCAAGAACCAAAAATAGAATTTGAAGTAACTTCTTTTTCTTTATATACATAATTAGTAAGAGCCTGAAGCCACGCGTTTTGTGTGCTTAGGTCCGAGTGTAGAAATAGATAATTGTAACAAAGCAAAGTGCGACAAAACAATACGTGCAATAAGACTCCTGTTCTCAGGGCTGCAGTTCGATTATCGGTGAGTTAAAAAATGGGCATTGGTGCGATAACAATACTTTACTAGCAGTATGCTTACTTTAAGAGCTCCTACATGAATCAGAGATAACTTCAGATCATGGTTTACTGTTTAATCGTCTCCAAAGATTGCATATCAGCATAGCAGGCTACAATTCGACTTAAATCAGATTTACATAAAAAATCTAGTCAGGCCCACAACTTTCAAATTTTTGTTTGAGGTAAAAGAATTTCCTGGAAATAGTTTAAGATGTTGTTTATAACAAACATCGCTCCAAAAATGAATGGTTAAAAGAAAAACTCTTTTCCTTAAACACTTTAAGGCCCTGTCGTATTTTCGGTTTAATCAAAAAGTTTGTTCGGAATAACAAATTTTTTCAATACCTTTTTAATTGTGTTCGTGATTGTAATTGGGGTACACTTTAAAATAATGCTGATACATTTGTAATTACAACAGTATTTACACATAAACAGACCACGGTTGTCCAAGCTAGGCTTTCTTTAAGCCAAATGGCCTATGACAGCAAAAACGACAAGAAAGCCAAAACCAAGATCGAGTAAGTTGTCATTCTTTTCACGACTGTCGATCCCGAACCCTGCAAAAACACCAAAACATTAAAAGTAAACACAAACACTTCGAAGTTTAAATAAATTATTTAGGCAATGCTTCTCATTCGGTGGGTTGTGGAACTATTTTAGGTGAGGCACATCATCTGTAATTACGACAAAAACAGAGGTGGGAGACAGTCTTAGAACCAACAATCGAATAATACATTGCTTGTTAGCTGGTATTCTATTACGCTCCAACTTCATCTTATCACAGGTCTATTCAGACAACTAACTTAACTTTCCAAAAACAGAAAATTGAATATTTGGTGTTCATATTTGTTGATATTTTATCTTTTACAAAAACATTTTAGACTTAGAGCGAAAACTATTGTATCTGCTCTAAATTATAGCGCCTCAAGGCACAACCATAAAAATGGGTTACAAAAGGTAGCCTAAAAGATTGAAAAACCCTGAATTTGACTTTCAACAATTCAAAAAAATTGTTTAGTGTCAAATAAAAATTGGGGTTGTTTGAAACCAGAACTTTGACAAAAGGCGAAGTTAAGTTTGGGTTAGCCAAATATTCAGTTGATTTGCCACAATATTACGCTATCAGAGATGTCACATCGAAACGAAAGGTTATCTCAAGTTCCATGAGTTCTCTAGAAGCAAACAAGTCTTCAACTATCATTCTGTCCATTAAAAAAGTGTTATTGAAAAAAAGAAGAAGCTTAATCTTCTAAAAAAACGATATATTCAAAACAGTGTCTTCTGGGGAAGAGGGGAGTGATCCCACTGGCTATGCTATTGTGCAGAATGCACATTTCAAAAATAAGCTTACAGAAAGCAGCCATTATCTTCTGTCAATGGTTTGATATCAATTTCAATAAAATAAAGAGCAATGTTAATTACCGCTGTTGTCGAAGAAACTTCATCAGCGCTTGTAACAGCAGTGAACCTCAACTTTACTTGATCAGTGCTTGTAACAGTAGTGAACCTCAAATTTATTTTATCGGTGCTTGTAATAGCGGTAAACCTCAACTTTGCTGTTTCTGATCCATTATTCTCAAATGCAATATACAAGTTCTTGGTTTGACCGTTTTCTGCTTGTCTCTTTTTCCTTTGATTGTTGGCAGAAGTGCTGTCATTCGCGTCATTAGCGTTGTAAAAGACAGAAGTCAATCCCTGAGTAAAATATTCACCAATTATTACTTTTAGAACTAAACTTCTATAAAAGAAAATTCAATCTCCCTTACCTGAATCGCTTTTGCATCTGGGGTTAAAAGAGTTTTCAAAGTGTTGGTCGCGTGTTTTCATAGTAAAGACTCAGTGCATTGTGGGCAATGAGTCTTTAAGATGAAAAATTGCTACCAACACTTTGAAAACTCTGGGCACCGGTATGAATATAAGATCTGCACACTGGGTAACAGTTCTTTGAGAACAATTCTTTATGCCTCATAGATTCTTTGCGATAGAATTGTTTATTGAAAACTTTTTTTAGAGAACATTTTTTGAATCTGGAAAAAAAATTTACTGACTGACATGGTAGTTTGATACTTTTCAAAGCCTTTTGCGGGTGTCACAACCTCAAGTGATATTGTTGACTGCAACAGTTATGGGCAGCATTCTATCTGCAGCTGCAAAAACGTTTAAACACACGTTGTGCCTAATGATGAACGCTTTTTCCTGACCGAATCTAATTTAAGATTATATCAGTGCCTTGCAAAATCTAGAAAGTATATATTGGAGAAGTTGGAAGTAGAAGTCACAAAACTTACAAATTTAGCAACAAACATTTCAAACATCTTTATCTTGAAAAGTTTTCGTTTCTAAAATATCTCGTGATGTTCCAAGAAAAAATAGAACTGGTAATGATTTATTTGTCTACCTTCCTTATCAAAAACTTTTAACATTTTTTTTGATTGTTAAGTGAGACTTTTTGCCCCAAACACGGGGAAACTTGTAACAGCCTTGGGGTAAATAATTACTCCAAATTTGTTCGACAAGATCTTTGAAAGCAATGAAAATATCAAGACATGTTACGTACAATTAAATGCCAATATTCAAGCAAATGTTTATTTCAAAGTTTAGTAGCACACAGCCGTTATATTGTAGCTAGTTTCTCAATTGTTTTTGATGAACACATTGTAGCCTTCACCATACTGCACATTGTAGGCAGAAAGCTCAGAGAAGTAAATAGTAAACGGTTTGTGACAAAATAACCCAAGGCATCTTCGTGTTCTAAAATCCATGTTCGGGTCGACACATTTCAGAATTACTTATCACATGTTAACCAATTGATATACTAATTTATATCACTATTTACAGCAATAGAAAAATTACTTAAATGTTTGCAAATAATTGTGCTACATCTAAATTCCTATTTTGTGTAGTTCGTCTTTGCTGGAAGATAAAACTCAGGCTACGTTTTCCTTTTTGCTCTGCTGCTGTAAACAAAATGACCAAAGGCTAAACATATTCAAAAGTGAATAACCCGGATGTTGTAACGCCAGCAAATAGCTCCCTCCACTGGTTAGGCTAAATGCGTGCCTGTGAAAGTTTACCCTTAGGACTTTTATCCCTCCTTCCCCTTCTCGTATTACAGTCTTAAAAATAAGAAACATAAAACAGATTCCACTTACGACGCTGACTTCGAAAGTAGCATCATGAAGAGCAGAATTTGGGTTCTTTATAAGCTCTGAAAGATAAACTGTCCCGTTGCATGCGGTGTCATTAACTTCATATCTCAGTTCCACAGATCCGTCGATTGGTAAAGCAATTTGCGAGTAAACTGTTGATTGGGGTTCAACAAGAAGAGAGACGCTTGTGTTGTTCTAAAAAGCAATATATCGGTAATAAGCGCAATCGACTTTTAAAAAGGGTAACCTACAACTTCTAGGACAGTGCACTTGGACATTTTTTGAGTCAAGGGTACATTTTTTACTGAAAAAATTTACACGGCACATCATCAACCGAAAATGTAAAAAAAATGTTACTTAGTACTAATGTTAAAAAGTACTGTCAATTATATTAAATAGTCTTAAATATAAATGAAATAAACGCAAAAAGTACTTAATCAATTTCATATACGGTACCTTTTTTCAAATGAAAAGTTAACTTTACACGTCCACTTCTAAAATACTACTTGAATATAACAAATGCCGCAACAAAGGAGTGCTATAGTATAAGTTAAAGTAGGCTTATCTATCAATATTATGCTTTTGGATGCATATTTCGAAACGATTGACATAATCCTTCTTAGATCAGCACAGAGCTTCGAAATTCTCAATTTGATGAATTTAATGGTGGGCTATAACTCTTAGTTTAGCTCCCAGAACTTGATGAATTTATTTCTTTAATAATTAACACGATTACCACATTTTTTGTCAGGAGCGTTGATAAGGGGATCCAGGGGGTACCTTTGGCACCAGGCCCGGATTCTTGAAAATGTCGCTCGCAATATTAACAATAAATTAGACCTAAGCTTTCTATTTTTTATGTTAACAAATGCATAACCTATGTAATATTTTTGTGACGTGATGACCAATGTTTTCATTATTTTGGCCCCCCAAAATTTGCTTGAATACTCTTTTTTAAAACCATTCGGGTTCCCCAGAATACTTCCTGACCCTGTGGCCAGAAACATAAAATCTGGTTCCTGTAACTCTTAAAACACAGACCTTCCTAATCATAACATAATTTTAGCCCCAAACCCCTAAATCTTAAATCTATATGAATCAATCAATTTGTTTATGGTCAGATTTAAAAAAATCATTTCACATCAATTTCGTTATGCTTTGTTATCTCTATTAAACAGGAAGATTGCATTTTACTTACCGATTACTGGTGACTGACAATGATGCACTTATTTACATTTTGTTTTTTGACTTACTTTTAGCCTTATATTATTACGTAAACATAGTATTATAACTGCTTGATTTATTGCCCACATACAAGAAATTTGGTCATTTAAATAGTAAAGTAGCCAGACAGCAATGTCCTATTCGTATCAGAGTGGAACTAAAAAAAGAAAAAAAAGCGCAGAAAGAAAAGCAATTTCTGAGCAATTATGCCAAGCACTCATCCATTTGCAACTGGATAAAACTTGGCAACTCCAGTTTACCAAATCTTTGTAAAAGGGAGCCAAAATTAATGTTGGTACCGGGCCCGAACTGTTCTCTCAACGGCCCTGCTTTTTGTTAATACAGCAAAATCAAACACCTAATGAGGCAGCTCGTTTCTGTGAATAAAAAGATAAAACTACCCATTTTAAGGTTAGAATATCAATCTTCTATCCTTTGCGCCGTTATCATCGGGTAAAAAATTTTACATCTCAAACCAGCATCGTTTTTCCAAAATGTTTTTGGACTGTCACGAATAAGTAAATTTGCGTTGTAAAAATGGTTTTCTTATATGTATAGTTGTTGTAATTTATCGCCTTGTTCTGCTGCATTATTTTGTTCACTCAGCTGTTGATCGCAAAAGACATTTTTTTCCTTTGCATTTATAATATTTTGCTGCAGACACGCCTTTTCTTACGTCACAATTGTTTATGACGTAATAAGTTCGAGAGTGATTTAGTAAATCTTCTTTCTTCGAGGATTTTTGCTTGCCGGTACGTAATTTATTAGCGGTGCTTTTTTTTCACGTAATGTTGATTTGGCTTTTTCCGTAACGCCGCCCTTTTATATATAAAGCGGCGAGATTTTTACGATTCAGTAGTAGTAGTAGTAGTAGTAGTGGTAGTGGTTCAGTAGAGAAAGAGAGCGGTAGTAGGAGCGAAAGTAGTGTGGTGTCTGTGGTGATTTATAGTGGATTCTATTAGCGGTTAATTGGTGGAGTTAATTTTGGCTGTTTTGTGATTCTAAATTAATGTGCTTTATTTTCTGCGATCGACGAGCAAAGGAATTAGGAGTTTTAAAGTGTTCGGTGAATATATTTGTTCTGTTCTTCATGGAAAAGTGCGTGGGTCAAGTATTTTAGTAGAAGCCAATCTTTTCATAGCTATTAAGTCGCAGTCAGACTTAATTATTAGAGCGATACTATACGTCGCCTCAATTTTAAGAATAAAATTAAAATTGTGATAGGATCAAAAATTCTATTGAAACGCGACATAGACCAATTAGGAGACAATGCATTATTTTGCAAGCGGCGGCACATTGCTCAAAAAAAACATTATTGTAGGCAATAAACATCGCCAACTTGTATTTCTTTTGCGATTGTCGTTTCTATTGATAAAAGAAATGAACGGAGGCAAAATCATTACAAAGGGGTCTAAAAGATATCTACGGATCTAAAATTTTTTTTAGATAGTCCACATTAATTGGAAATGTCTGGTCCCAGTTCGAAATAAGGCCCCATTCAAGGAAAGTATTAAAGTGGGTGGTGCCCGAGATTCTTTAATTAAATTACATTAAACCCTCTTAACGTAACGTCACCAACTCATTTTCGCCCAATCTTGTGTTTCTGGTACGAAGCTCGAAATTGTTTTTCAACAGCCCTGATTGAAGGCAAATGTTTCAAAAAACGTGTTCTGTTAGAGGTGATAGAAAATATCAGAACTTTCGTTATTTTTTTAGACTGATTAATGATTAAAACATCAAAGTTAAAGTGCGCGTGTATGGGTAGCAGGAAAGCGTATTTAGCAAATGCTCAACAGTTAGTGGTACTACCTCGAATAGAAAGAGATTTGTCTCTCCCAACATCTTGGTAAAAATCGGAATTACCGTACATACTCGTAGATTGGTCGCACCTTTTTTACCACAATTTTCTTCAAAAAATGGCTGTGCGACCAATCTACTTGACATACCTGTAAAATTGGCAGAGAATTGAATGGGGATATCGATACAATTGCTTTAAGCTCATGCATAACAGAAAATGAGGATGAAGATACGCATATTATAACTGGCATATATGATGATGAGCGGAATGATCATTATGACATGGCCACTGATGACAATACAATATCTCATGAACAACTGAGAAGAATGTTTGACAGTGATGATGATGTTATAATTGCCTAGTTTAGAGTTACAGCAAAAATGTTTCAATATTTGTAAGCAAATTTTTGAAGTAAAGGTAAATATTTTATAATATTTGATTTTATCAATGGCGGTTTGATCTTAGTGTGCGACCTATCTGCGAGTGAAACCCAAATACCCATTTTAATTGCCTTAAACTAAGGCTGCCAACGATCTACTTATGTGCCGATCTACAAGTATGCACGGTATTTATCTTTTGTTTTTGCAAACAAAAAGGATGTTTATTTTATGGGCAATGTATAAAAATTGTACCATCAACCACTTTGATGGGTTGGCGTTCATGCGGCTTTAGCTGCAGTAGGTGAAGTGGCCTTAATTATCATGATAGCAGTTGAATTTTCGTTTTATTTTTTGATAAATTGAATGCATGACAACGCATAAAATGTGGTGACAAATCATTGCCAAGGCCTTAAAGTATGGCAGTCACGCCATTTTTTGAAAGCAGCATCCGAATGATAAATTAGCTGGACCATATCCTGAAAATACAGACGAACTTTGGCAAAAATGACAAAATTTAAGCTGACTGAACTTCTACAAACAGGTAGCAATAATGATTAAAAGCGGTCGAGGTTTGCAAACACTGCTATTACTATTCACAAGGTTACTTTATAAATCATAAGTTCTTGACTATTGAAAGCGAAAGTCAACCGGACCTCGGTCACTTTCTGGTCCTATCGAAATAAGGTCTCTGTGCCTGCCCTCAAATCCAGCTTCAAAGTAGAATGCAGAAATCCAGTGTATTAAAAATCAACAAACTAATATGAAATTAGGCCTAAACAGCGGCTAAATACAGTCCGCTAGCCCGATCCGAGCTAGCAGGTCGACTTCCTAAATAAAACACAAATCACAGATCAACTGAAAAACAATGGCGGCTAACACTAATTCTTGCCTGGCGCGGGTAATACATTATATCCAACGTAATCTACATGTACTAGAGAGAGCTAATTACTGACCAAGTCTAAATTACAGCGCGAAAGAATGCTAACGTTACGTGCTATCATATCAAAAACTACTGTTTCTATCTAAGCTATTAAAAAAGGATACACGAGGTCTAAATCTAAAGAAAACCAGAAATCGTGCTTGATCATCAAATTTAACCTAAATAAACGAGGTGAAGACAAAGGATATGACGTAATAGCACCTAGGTCACAAAAAGAAAATGGAGAGAAAGGATACCGCGCCGAGCGCCGCGGGAAAGGCAAGAGAGGAGAATGCGGCTATCGCTTACAACTATTTTTCAACTGTTTACCAATTTATCAATACAATTTACCAGGTTTGCTCCTGAGAATACTTGATTGTTATAAATATTTATAGAAGAAATTTTTTAAAAAACAAGTTAGAATGTAAATGGTACAGAAAAACTATACTTGACCCTATTTCAGGGGTAACTAATCTACGACTCTCAGGCTCACCGGCGCGATGACGTAGTGGTTAGAGCGTCCGCTTCGCAGTCTGTAGACCTGAGATTCATTTACCAAGTCGAGTCATACCAAAAGACATTAAAAAATGGTATTCACAGTTTCCCTGCCTGGCGCTTAGCATAAAAGAGATACTATGGAGAACAAGCCGGCAAGCTTGCTTGTTCTGTCCTTAGGCAAGGCACTTAACGGGATTCCCCCATCCTCATGTGGCAGACAGGTGGTAGGGCCAAGCACTCTACCCATCGTGGTAGCCTAGTCTACCTGAAGACTCGCAAACCGAGCATGAGCGCTTACGCAGTGTATGCACATCTTCCTACTTAATGCTCAGAACGAATAGCTCAAACGACATAGAAGAAAAGAAAGAAAGGCTCCTTAAACTCATGTTGTTTCTTCTTACAGCAGTACATTGTGTGATGATTTTAGCATACAGTACATTGAGTTTAATTCGTTTTTCCTTGTGTGTTATTATTTTTTATTACGAGTTTGGGCTACGTCATCCAGTTGCATATATGAAGAGAGATAAAAGGCGATGGCCTTTCCGAACGTTATGATTAAAACAAGAAATTCACAAAATCCACTATCGAAAGGTTGAACAAGTGTGCTTTGTGAGCGAAATGAGCCAAACAATCGCTTTTCAAAAGTCATCAACTTGGGAAAGGGCAAAACATTGATTGTAACACGCTAATGTGCACAAAAGATTTCTTTGCGGCTCTTTTGAATTTAGATTTTATGGTATGTGACTCGAGTGTGAAGCAAGTTGGGGCACCCCTGCTCTATTCATGTTGTCAAAACAAATCAACTCCGGATCCATTCTGCTCACTGCTAACTCTTTTGTTTGCATGAAAATTTTTTGCTTGAAAACCATGATTCTAACACTTTTGATCTTATTGCAAGTCTTTTGAGGTTACCATACATAAAATGGCTAAATTCCTGACATATTTATATTGGTCCTGTTTATACATTTAAGCTCTGGCAGTCATTTGCCAATATAAATCTCTTGACATTCAAGAAAACTTTTTCAAAACGATTGCTTCACCTACATTGGTCTCTCTTGTATTGACAAATACTAACATTCATTATGTCACGAATAAGGAAATTTGCCTTGCAAGAATTGTTTTCGTATTTGCGTAAAGCGCTGTGTCATTTGTTCGCTTGGATAACTAATTGAGAAAAAAAAAACCTTTTTTTCTCGCAATGGAATTGCCGTAAGTACGCCTTTATTACGTCACAATCGACTATGACATAATACGATTTCAGATTGTTCTAGTGATTCTAGCTTCTTCGAAGAATTTCGATAACTGATTGAGAAAAAAGAACCTTTTTCGTCGCAAGTGGATTGCTGTGTACGCCTTTTATTACGTCACAATCGTTATTACGACATAGAAAAATTCCAGATTGAGCTAGAGATTCTAGCTTCTTCGAAGAATTTCGATAAACGATTACATAACTTGAAATGCTTTTTTCACGTGATTTCGTTCTAGCGTTTTCTAGATTGTTTTGTCGATTTATATATAAGGCGACGGGATTTTTTTGGTGAGAGAGAGAGGTAGAGTTGGGGAGAGAGAGCGGAAAACGTTGTAGTGAGAAAGAGTGATTAATTGACGGATTAAAGAAGGGCTATTGTTTTTTTGCGACAATTTATTGTGGATTTCGTTGACGTGGAGAATACTGAACAGTTATTGGTAAAATTAATTTTGGCAGTTTTCTGATTGTGTGGTAAAGTGAGTAGTTTTGAGATTGTTGAGCGAAGAAGTTTGAAGTCGTGAAGTACTATTTCTGTGAATACATTATTCTGTCATTAAAGTGGTTTAAGGTGTTTTTAGTGGAAGCCAATCTTTTCCAAGTTTTATTAAGTTGCAGTCAGACCTAATTATCCGAGCGATTATCATACGTCGTCTCAATTTTAAAAGAAATTTAAGATTGAGATAGAACCGAAAAGTTCTATTATTAATATTATCATATATTAAAACGCGACACATTATTGGAGATCAACCTTACTTTGAATAGGAAATCTCTGACTTTTGAGCACTCTTTGACATTACTCCCTGAATTTCATATTTACAATAAAATCCGTTTTGATAAAGTTATTCACTAAGTATTAAATAAAAATTAAATCCTAAATTTTGCTCTACCGGTGAGTTATAATAAAGTTACCACGCAAATTTCTTTGGTGGTGCCTCGTTTGGTCGACATAAAAGTATCACCAAAATAATTGTGTGGTAATTATTACTTTTCTGCGTAACAAAAGATAGGATTCGATTTCCAGTAAAATTCCTGAAATGACAAAAAAATCTTAAGCGTAAAGTGGGGGGTTAAAACCCAACAGAAAGTTTTTAGCCTCCGCCCCACAAACGAGAAAAATAAACGCCTTCGTCAAGTTGATCACCAAAAAAGATCTCCACTTGTGTTTGACGATGAAAATAAGAGAACAACACTTCTGAAAACTTGGTCTCCAATAAATGCTCTTTAACTCAGTCTTCACAAAAAATGCTCTTAGCCTCCCTCCCACAAAAACCAAAGTGCCACTTGTAGTGGAAAAAATCTAACGTATGGCCATCCAAGCCTATACGAAAGAGCGTCCCGAAAATGGCTTTGAAACTGATGTTAGAGGAACCAGTTGTTTAACTTTAAAAACCCAAAGTTCGACTTCCGATTCAGCCAAGTAGTACATCAGACTTTATTGCCGCTGTTGAAGCACGATATAGTGAGGACCTATCAGATACTAAGCGCAACCGCGGTTAGAGCTGGTATAGCTTGCTTAAGTCCAATTTAAAAGCCGAAAGTTTAATTTACTAAACAAATCGATTAATGAAAAAATTGCAAGCAAGGTAAATTTAGAACCTATAGATAACCAAACTAATTTTCACGTAGTCGTCTGCTGCAGGAACCTGCAACATCAATGTTGAAGAGGACTAATCATTAATCAGTAATCCGGCTGGTAATGCTGTTGAGCAAGAGTGTGCAAACATTTTTTGCAGGCGGGCCGATTTTTCAGCAAGCTTAAAATTTTATGGGCCAGCCAAAGATTGTAATCCAAACTATTTGTACTCATAAATACGCTTTGAACGGCTGGTTGGTTGCATTTTTCAACCAAAAAGTAGGTGAAGATCTTTTTCCGAGAAAAGTATTTTCAAAGTAAGATGTTTTATTCATCCACATTTAACTTTAAAACTTTGTTTCTTTTTTGAGATTGATTTTTTGCCGATTTAATTGTCTTACTTGACTTCGTTCGCTCGTGGCAGCCTGCAGCAAACAAAGATGCGTTTGGACTTAGTGGTTTGCATAAAAATGATTCGTGACTTGGGACTTTTCAGTAAGACGTCAGTAACTAAGGGCTTTTACAAACTAGTTCCTAGCACTGAGAACAAACACAAGAGGGTCAAAATAAATAAGTTAAATAAAAATGCAGAATGACTAATAATAATAATAGCAGTCTGCTCTTTGCAAAGCAAAAAATTTTGTAATCAAAAACAATGAAAACGCTATCTCTATTTTTTGTGAAAACAAGGTTTTTAATGTTTGATGAGATGTTGAAAGCGCGCAACAAATGTCAAGCTCGACGCCTAGGTTTTAAATTGAACATTGAGCAACACATCACAATTATGCAGTGATAATGGAATAATAAACGTCATCAATCATTGCGTCGGTATCAACAAAAAGAATGAAACAAAAAAAAATACTAAAGAATGAAAAAATTTAGGCTATTACCAGCAAGTAAGTTGATTAACAATACTCTACAAATGTTTTGCGTAAGTCTTCACATCTGCAGTTATACGACCATAAATGTCCTGAATTTTTGCTACGCTAAGAGCAAAGGTTGCCTTAGCTTAGGTTCACTCAATATTAAAGTCTTTACCATATTTAGTCTTCATATACTTTGAAATGAAGTTTGAACTCATTAAATTTTTTTTCGGTTGTTCTGAAAAGGCACTGTTTACAAAAGTTTCAACTTTTGTTTACCTCAAAAGCACATTTTTAATAAAGTTGTGAGCAGAGTTGCCAACTTGAAATCCCCAAAACAATCCCAAAGCAAGCGAATTTTTGTAAAAATTTTCAAGACTCTAAAATGCTTGGACCAGAAATGCTGAAAGTTGATCTTCAAATAACATCTTTGCCTGAAAATCTATATCATACTTTCTTCCTTTCCTCCGAAAAAAAGGTTATTCATCTAAAAGTTTAGGCTACCAGAAATTCTCTAGTTTTTTGTCACAAATTAACAAAAAATTCTTTGCTTTGAGGTTGATCACCAAAAACAAAGTTATTTTTCCAAAACCAGAAAATCATCAAGTTCGGTCACAAACACCTCAAGACTTTTCTCAACACTTTTGACAAAATTAAAATTTCCAAAAAATTTTTCCAAATCATTTGAAAATTCCCAAGATTGGCCTGCTAGCCGCGTTGTGTTGTTTTAGTTAACATCTTAGCACTTTTTTGTCAGTGACATCACTGGAGTAAATTGCATACAAATTGCTTCTAAAATCAAATGCTTTTGATGAAAATAAAAGTTTTTAAATCTACCTCTATTTTGTAAAAAGTAGTGAAAAACTAAAATGCTTTCAAAAAAGTTTTACTCTGGGCGAACCGCCAGAGCTACTATAGTTGCAAACCACTATCTATTGCTCACTAGCACAGTCGAAAGTGCAGTGCAGGCTTGTTTTGTCACTCGATCTTGAAGTACAGTTTCCAAGGAAGAGAAATCAGAAATTTCGTAAGCGAATTCGCTGTCTGGATCACTTGCAATCGCATCTATTTCTGTTTGATTGTATCCAACACCAACTCCTACTGCAAAAACGGTGACTCCGGAATTCTGAATCTAAATACATTATTTTAGCTAAAAAGAGTTTTCCACGTGTCGTTGCCTTTGAATGGTAAGCTATAAATCAGCAAGCAACTCATGGGCCACCACTCAATTTTCTTTTCGGGGAACATAATTGATTATCTTTCTGGAAAAAAATATTTTGTCCCCGATGATGGGTGTTTTGTAATTTCAAAAAGAAAATCAAAACTAAAAACAATTTAACAGTAAAATCAAACAAATGGGTTTCCATTCTAACCTTTGTCAAGTATCTTATTTTAGCCCAATGTGCTAAAGATGTTTTATACACAAGTAGATTAAACATGTTAATAAGTGGCTGTGGTAGAAAAGTTCCCTTTTTGAATGGATGCAGTCATCGTAATCTCATTAGCAACATTGCATACGACAGCCACATTTGATACGCTTTGTTGCCAAACAGCATGTCCAATCTCAAACCCGTTTCCCATTTTACTCACTTCCAAAGCTGGAGTAAAAACATCATCACCGCTTTGTCCGTCAGTTAGAACTACCAAAATCCGAGGAACTGCTTGATTTTTTGGCCGTGCTCCACTACTCTCATTGAACCCTTGCGTTAAAATTGTTCGAATAGCGTACCCAGTTAGTGTTCCACCTGCGTCATAAAGCAATACAAGCAAGGCGTTACCGAGGTGTATCTACAAAAACAGCCTACTCCAACTCATTCTAGAAATGCGGGAAACAATCAAGTACATTCTTCCTTTTTTGAAGCAACTGAAATCTCTTTTCCTTAAAAATTTTTTTGTTAGACGGTTTCTTCCACCCCCAGAAACAAATTTTTAAATGTTGGTTTGATAAAAAAAACTCCGCAAACCTACAGATATCATTTTTTGTATATTAATGTTTTTGCAATAGCACACACCATTATTTGAATCCAAAGGTGAAACCAAAAGCGCAAGGCGATTTCGCTTTGCAATGCCGCATACAAGGTAAAACTTTGAGCTCAAGAGGCAAACTTTTTAGTAAAAGTTTAACCCCCACATACATTTATTGAGCCATGCTGCTACCAACGTTCCAATTTTAGTTTGCATTGCTAAACAGTAGGCTACTGTCCAGAAAGCAAAATCAGCAACATGTCATTATTGGGTGCGACTAAGCCGCTTTCGCACTAGCATCGATCGTTTTGAAACCATGACTTTCAAACAGAACCTCTTTGATTCTGCAACATGTAAATATGGCGCAGAATAACAAATTGCACATCGCCCAGCTGTACGTCAACACTTTGGTCTCTTGTCTAAACTTTTTTGCTAGCGGCAAGATCGGTTAGTTCGAGTGGAACACAGGTAACAAAACAGCCAGTGATTGATAAAAGTATCCTCAGACATTTTCATAACAAGCTTTCATACGAAAATAGCTCATAATACCAACCTCCGTAGTAAGGAGTTGATAGTACAACAGAGGAAAACAATTCATTGCTTTGGTGCTCATTGAGATTACTTCGTAGTGTGGTATCAGATTCGTAAATCATTAATCCTGCTCGGACATTTTCCGAACTTATTTCAAAAGCTTTTGCAGTTTTGTCAACAAAATTCAAACATTCTCTGAAGTTTGTTTCTCCAATACTTCCTGATCCATCAATGAGGAACCAAATATCCAATGTAGACACCGTACACTCTGGCAATTGCAAAAAGAATACGGTCACAAGATTAACCAGCAAACATGCTGTCACGTGATCTCACTAGACTTGAGTTAAATTATTTATTTTTAATTGACAAAAAACCTGTAGTTATCAAACCACTAGAGCAGAGATGATCAAAGTTTTGTCACGCCAAAGCCAATAACGATAAAATCAAATTTTTGTAGAGCCGCAGTGAAAAAAATTCACTACTCTAATTTATTCACACACCGGCTAAATATGTCCGTCTGAGATAAATCACGCACGGCGACATTTTGACTTATAAGTAATATGCTGTCTCTATAAAATTTCTTATTTACATGGGTCTTTAGGCCGGCTGGTTGTTTGGATACAATATGTATGGCTGAAAGTTAGTCCTCTTTCTCTATTCCGGGGCCATGGCGCATAAGCGCAGCCGAGGACCTTGGTGTCAGAAATACCATTACAAGGAAGGTCGCACCAATTCGTGAAATAAGCGTGTTATCGTAAACCCGAGGGCACCACCAACTTTGATCTTGTGCCTCTTACTCAGCGGGGGACGAATAGAGTTCGTGAAATGATGGAACGTTTATGAGTAAGACCAGTTTTAATTTAATGTACAATGATCGGGATTAGGGGCATAAGGCAATGCCTTTATTCATACCAACTTATGTATCTATAAAACAAAATATATTTTGTCTATTACTAGTGGGCTACTAATTTTGAAATTTGTATTTATAAAATTTATACGTTGTAATTTATTGATATTGTAACAAATGTGTTGGATCAGAGTTAAATTTCTGAGCAAAAAGCATGCTGTTACGAACAACTTTCTATTGAGGAGGCTTATTCGATTGTGTGGTCACAATTTCTAAACACAGGTCACCAAAAAATTTTTTAAAAGGCTCTGAGCATTGGACTGTACATAAGATAAATCTGGGTCGCAGAATCCAAAAATGCTCTTGATTTCGCTGAATTGGCTTCAGCTTTCGAAATATTAATTATCCCATATTTGTAAGGCCCTTCCAAATTGACCTCCCAAAATGTGTTCAGTTACCTCTTTCCATCCAGGAGGTTGGCCTATTGTGAAACGAAATAAAGTAATGGTTGATTAACTATATACACATTAGTGATACCACAATTGCTCAAAATGCACTGTGTAGCCAAATAGTGACATCATAATGCAAGCGTATGTGATGAATGCCAGCAACTTGTGAGACATTAAGAGTAGCCTTCCGTTCAATGCGTTGAAAGTTTGAACCAGAAGGCTAATCTAAAGGTAGTTGCATAGAGACTCTGAGGTGGTAGACCCACTGTCGTTGGGTTACGCACTTGAAGAGTTGTGACATTAATTACATTTTAGCGATATAACACACGTTAGATAGCTTGAAAATATGCTCATAAGGATGTAGCTTTGTGTTAAAAAGATTACCAAGTTGGTTAATAAGTATGCTAGTCACCGGCACAAATGCACTATTATTTTAAATTTTTGCCAATGTTTACTATTTTTCCGTTAGGAACTGCATTTTAAGCAAATAATGTTAAAACAAAGTAATTTGTTCACAACGTAGGTGTTGTCAAACTTGTCACAACAATCCAAATGTATTCTGCTACATTTGTGGTAAATGTATATCAGAAGAACAACGCTTCATTGTACGTGATCATACCAAACAAGCATACCAAGCATACTTGGGCATGAAACTGGACAGGGGCGTACGCAGAAATTTGTTGAGTGGAGGGCACGAGACATTTGTTTTTGGAGAACACGTGCTCAAAGTTGTGCACAAACAGGTAGTATTGACCTTTTTTTCGGAGATCGATGCTGGCGGTGGTCTAAATTGTGTCAAAGTATACAGCAATGACCTTTTTTTTTGATATCCAGCGTTCACGGCGCTAAATTTGGACAAATGCATGCTGCAGTTACAATCATGGCTGCCGACTATCACGTTCCACAATTTACTAAGATTGGGGGCGTGAGGATGAATTTTGGCAAATAATCGCTGAAATAGACATTTTGCTGTTCCTTGGGGGAAGAAGCGAGCATAGGATTCTACCTGCGTACGCCACTGTAACTGGGGATCAAGGTAAGCCATGGGCTCCTCACAAGGTTTGTAAGAATTGTACAAAAACCGTTCGCTTGTGGACCCCAAAAAAGTGAAAGCAATAAGGTTTGCTGTGCCAAGGTTTGGCGAGGGCTTCAGAACCACCACGACGATTGCTACTTCTACATGGTGGACATGGCAAGATGGAACTGTCACAAAAACAAGTCGTGGTATTGTCCTGATATTGGGTCTGTTATACGGCCAGTTCACATTGCAGTGGCCTGTCCCTGTTTTTTTTCTTTGCCGGATCTTGCTTCAGATGATGGTTTGTTTGAAGCAATGAACGAAACAGATGTTGACTGTAGTAATTACAGTATTTTATATCTGTTGCGGCTAGAAGTTTGCAAACAACTAAAGTGAAGTCTTTCAGTCAGGGTCAGCTCAACGACTTAGAGATCTAGCTTTATTAAAAGAGGCAGCTGAAGTCTTGGCTTCTCGTCTCAGTAAACACGGGATTTTTTATTCCAAGACCAAGATTACGTTTTACCGTCACAGAGATGAAGTACTTAATTTTAATATAGCTTTGAGAAAAACTATTTCAGCCACAAGCTTTTCGTGATGCTCTCATCAGTGGCGGTATGATGTCAAAAGGGAAGATCTAGAGTGGAAAAAGTGTTTTATGTGAATAATTTGGACGTTAGGCAATCAAGGCAAGCCAATGATATGGCTAGTATTGGCTTTTCTTGATTGCCTAACGTCCAAATTATTCACATAAAACACTTATTCACTCTAGATCTTCTCTTTTGAAGCGATACCGCCACCAATGAGCGCGTCACGAAATACTTATGGCTCAAACAGCTTTTTTCAAAGCTATATTAAAATTCTGTACCACCAACAAATCTTTAAGTACTTAATTGTTATTATAGTAAAGAAGATAACTTTGTATTTTGCAAAAATATTGAAGGTCTTCTGATTTCAATGAGAGTACCCCAATACAAGCCGGAGGAGTAGCAGTTGTTCATCGACAGCTCAAACGAAGTTTGAAGTGTGTACTGCTGCATAATGGCAACAAGTTATCCCGTTTCCCAATTGGTCACTCAGTGATCTTGAAAGAGCATTACTTAAATAACCATGCGCAAGCTAGGCCACAACGAATACAAATAGGTGATATTTGTTGACTTAAAAATGATAATTTTTTGCTGTGACAGCAAAGTGGTTATGTCAAGTACCCATGTTTTCTCTGTCTGTGGGATAGTAGAGCTTGTAATTAACACTGCCAAAGGAAGGATAGGCCCGTACGTGAAGAGCTTGTTGTGGGGGAGTAAAAGGTCATGAATGAACCACTGGTTGACCGTGACAGCATCATCCTCCCACCACTGCACATCTACCTGGGCTTGATGAAGCAATTCGTCAAGGCATTAGATAACGATGGTACCTGTTTTAAACATCTATAATACGTTTTCTAGTTTGAATAGTGAGAAAGCTAAATCCTGAATTTTTGATGGACCACAAATTTGCAAATTGATTAAAAATCAAGCTTTTGTCTTACGTACGCTTGCACTTAAGTCTGCTTACTGGTATTTCTATGTTTCTGTAGTAAAGGAGTTTTTGGATAAAACGAAGGCAGACAACTACCATGATCATGTGGAACTGATGCTCTCAAACTTTCAAGCACTTGGAGCAACAATGAGCACAAAAGTTCACTACTTATTTAGCCACAACTTATTTCGCTTCAACGTTCCAAAAAAATCCTTTGCATGCTTTATCACAGGTAAATTTACAGTAAAATACTATATGGCATCACTGTGTGAGAAACTGCTAGTAAAACAACGCTTGACTCAATCAAAGTAATGCAAAACAGAATTTTAAAAGCAATGCTTTTTTGTAATTTGCATACACCGCTATCTTTTATTTACAAACATTTAAACATTTTGAAATTGGATGATATGTATGAACTCGAAATGACCAAATTTATGTATAAACTACATTATAACAAACTACTAAAAAATCTGTTCAATTTCTTTCAAAAATTGATCTCTATACATGAATATCAAACAAAATTGGTAAATTCAACCGCATTTTTTCTTTCGCGCGTGAATAAAATTTTTTACAAAACCAACTATGATACATAGGTTCAAGGCTATGGCACTCACTAGATTCTGAGTATAAAAGCATGCCATGGGTTTTATTTAAAAAATCCATCAAAACAAAACTTTTGGTTCAGTACTAGTATGCAAATGATTCAAAATACATCGCCGACCTTATTTTGTTGTTTTTCTCTTGTCTTGTTCTTTGTTTCGCTTTTGTCTTGTTTTTTGTATTTTTGCGTTGTTTTTGTGCATATTTTTTCCAACAATTACATATATATGTGTGTCTAGTCTTGGGCTGTAAAGCAGCAATTGAAAGAGGCTATTTTGCCTGTGGATGCTGAAAATTTGAATGTCAGGGAGTATCTTGGCTTAATAATCCAAGGGTTCTTCGGTACCCCCTCGCTTTTGCGCCATTTATAAGATGAAATTTACATCCAGTGTCTATCATGTGTTTTTTTGGTGCAGAGGCGAACAAATAAAATAAATTACTTACATACTTACTTGGATCAATTCCCAAAAAACCTTAGTGATTCAAGTCAGGAACAAGGTGAACGGTTCCATCAAGACAACGGAAGAGAGGCATCAGGGTCGATGAGACTGTCAGATTATTGCTGGACCCTTGGCATGATTGTGCCCAGCAACGTCAAAGCGTAAATCATGTTAGAGAACTTTCCATGCGATGGACTAAATTAACCTTGGACATATTTTGCTGTGTACAATCTATGAAATATTGTGCTGCATTTGCAACGGTGATAAATGCCAGAGGCCTAAGTTATTGCGTTTTCATAGCTTGTGTGACTCTTCTAATATCAAAGCTTACTATTATACATTATGTGCATGTATGCATATTATGTCCAATATTCTTGCCTCCTGTAGTTACAATGCCATTCAATTTAACAGATATTGAATCCTGAGAACTGATATAAAACGAAGAGAATCGTTGATCTTGTTAAAAGTAATGCTAAGCAGCTATAAGCTCTTTTTACTTAGGGTAGGTGTGATATGCAAGGGGATAAGCAATGTATCAATACGGGCAAAGCCGAAAAAATTTTTAGGATATATCTAAAACTAGAGCCAATTCAGCAAAACTAATTCCATTTTCAGATTCAGCAACCCAGATTTGCGCATAAATCTTCTCCCCTCATGAGCCAAAAAAATTTTGTTAGCCAGTGTAATTTATTGGAAAAACTTCAAAAAAGTTAATTAAAAGATGTAAAGATTATTGCAGCAACTCACAATCACACTACAGCAGGGTTGTGCAACCTGTAGACCCGCGGCGTAAAATTTGGTGGCCTTGGATGGCAAACTTGTCACTTACATCTCGGAAAAGCCGATTTCCATAACAAAATTGGTCTACATACGTAAAATTAGGAAAATTTGTTATAAATGTTGCATTGAAAGTATTGATCTTCGAAAAAAAGCTAGCACCAGCTACTGTTTTGAAGCTTAATCGCGCGTGGAAAATACATGGCTTACAAATTTTGACAGGCCAGCTATTAATTCGGGAAGTCTGGAATTGGCCAGCCTGCAAAAAAAGTTGCACAACCCTACACTAGAGCACCAAGTTGTGATGCGAGTTTGTTTAAAATACCAAAATCAATTAGTAACAATTTACAAAAGCAAAGAGATTTTAATTCGATTTACGATAGTCCTACATCACTGTGATTAGAGATGGGCAGTATCAAAATGCATGCATTGACAATACAAATCTCGCAATAATTTTGCATCTGGATAGGTATTTCTGTAGCATTGCTTGAAAGGATTGCGGATCGATATCATTTTATTGCAATTTTGTGTATTCTATCGCCGATATTCAGCAATTGCAGGCAGCAAAGCAGAAGTTTAAAAATTCTTTCAAAATTATATTTTCTAAAATGCGGGTTGCGGACGTCAGGCCTAGCGATTACGACTTGCTGGTCGGGCAAATTCTCTATTTTGTCCCAAATATGGACGGGTTGTTAACTTCATTCATCTGCATTATTATCATGCTAGAATTTGTTGTCCTTAGCTTTATGCATACAGTAAACCTCATGAGCTTACTTGACAGTGATTAGCGTACTTAGTTTTTTTTATATCTAACAAGAGAGCAATATCAAGTCTTTTAAAACATTTAAAATCGGACTGGTGGTGTTGTATGTAAGTGGAAAGTATCAAATCACTTACATTGGCAATAAAGGTATCGGGATCGGTATCGCTTTGATCCGACTGCAATATGTCTATACTAAAAATTTTAGGATCGCGCCCGTCTTTGACCGTTATGAAAGAGCATGTGTTAAAAAAGCCAGATTTAAAGGACCAAAGGAGAGCTATGGTTTACAAGTTGCTGTTTGGTTACCTCTACGCTAGGGTATTGAGGATTTCAAAAAAGACACTTGATTTTTTAAGACGGCGAAGATCTATTTTAAAGGTTAACCATAATTATGTCAAGAACAGCGTTTGGGGGTGATACAATATCTTACTGTTGTTTTTTTCATAATTTTCCACTGTTTCAACAAAATAGTTGACGCGGTTGTTAGATCCTTGAAGATGGTACTTGCTATCCCACCAGCTGGCTTGTCCTTTGATAGAGCCGGGAACGGCTTCATTTGAAAGTTGTAGTTCGATAAATAGCCTTGCGGCAATTGCTGACTTCAATGGAACACTAAAAGTTAACATTGTTTTAAATTAATAGATCAGAAGTTTAAGAATATTCATCTCGGAGACTTTCCTTTTAGACATTCATTTACCGGATGCTTACCTACGGGATATGTCACAGGAAAAAAGCTAATGGGCGCGAAAACGGAGGAGGAATGAAGAAATAGGTCCCACCAGTATTTGAAGCACTGAATTGTTATAATTAGTGGTGTAGGGGGACCTGAGATTTTAGTGAATTCCAGGAAATCTGGACGGTTGTGAGAAATGAAGACTTTAGAGATCAACATTGAAACAATTCTTTTCTGAAAATTCCTATGCCATTAAAACACAAACGTAAGTCGAGCTCTAAGTGTGTAAGATCTGTAGTTTTGTGTCCTTCCCCCTCCAAATTTTCAAATGCTTTCTGCGCTTCTGGCTGTGCCTAGTTTAAAGGTGTTAGTTTATGCCGCTGCTCCAGCTTCACCAAGGCTTGTCACAGTTGTAACAAAAATGTGTTGTAAATGGAGGGTATAGCTGGCCTACACATAATGGTGATAGCCTTAGTCTATTGATTAGGACTGTTAATACTAACATATGAAGTATGATTTCACAAACAATGATTCTTATTATCGAAACGTAGGAGGTGGGAGAAACACAACAAAAAAGGGTGGTGGCCTTCAAATCGTGGTCGTTTTCTTATTACAGAAATAAAATTTTTACTGGTAGACTTATTTAGCGATTTAGTGCAGCCTTTTTGCTTTGATATGTGTGATTTTAAAGTTTTTGGCTGCACTGTTACCTTTAATTTGACCATTGAGAGAAAAGGGGCTATGCCTTTGTCCATACACTAGTCCATACACCTTATTCGCCTGGGTGCTTATTAAGCTAATTTCAAGCAAAAACGTTCCATTTAAAGTCAGTTTCACAAATTAATGCTATTATTGTTTATTTTGATTATTTCCTGAATTTGGGATTTTATTACGAGTACATTTAACTTTGTCGCTACTACCTATTTTCCGAAAGCTAAATGAAGATTAGTCTTGCGTGCCAGTACAAAGATTCAATCGATAACAGATGCTCATTTTTTGAGAATATGAAGAAAACAAAATCTGCAATCAATAAGCTGGAAAATTGTGGTGTTGGTTTTTAATCGAGCAAAAAAACGTTTTTCTTGGTCAAGAAACAGAAGCAAAAATATTTTCTGTGCACGGTGAAATTTTTCTAAAGAAAAAGTTTTGTAATTTTTTTCAAAAAAGTTTTTTAGTCCAGTTAAGTTTTGTTACTCAAAGTAATTTTTTTCTAAGATCACGCACAAACCCAGTTACGGTGAAAAGGTTGGCGCATGTGAATAATTATCTGTCTTGAATGGTTACGCATGAACGCTTTCAGTCGCGTTGGCAAAGTGCATTGAAGTAAAAAAGTGTTCTCAATATAGCGCAGCGCGTTAAAGAAAAAAAGGAAAAAGACAATCTTCTTCTTGTCGTTTGAGCTATTTGTTCTGGGCATTATGCAGGAAGAAATATGTAGAATTACTGCGTTAGCACTCATGCTTGGTTTGCGAGTCTTCAGTTAGACTGGAGCCACCACGATGGGTAGAGTGCTTGGCCCCACCACCTGTCTGCCACATGAAGGTGGAGGCATCGCGTTAAGTGTCTTGCCCAAGGACACAACAATTAAGCTTGCTGGCTGGTTCTCCACAATATTTCTATTTTGCTGAGCGCCAAGCAGGGAAGCTGGGAATACCATTTTTTAAAGTCTTTTGGTATGATTCGACTTGGGAAATGAACCCAGGTCTACCAGCTGCGAAGCGGACGCTTTAAACACTACGCCATCTTGCCGGTAGAGACAAGCTTAATGGGAATGCTTGAACAGATATCCATAAATATAGATATAATAAATGTAAATATAAACAACGTAAATATAATCCATAAATGTAAACAACAGCTCTGTTTTGGGAATGATATTGTTGATATCTTCTAAAAGAGCCATGAGCCGCGTTTCTAGGCTCAAAACTATTTTTATAATGAATTAGTGATTGTGATGTCATCAGAGATTGCAGAAAGACGAAAAAAATTATGAAGTTAGCAGGTCAAGCGCTGGCTCTTATTTAAGTTACAAATGTCCTTCCTCTGTGAAAAAATGCAATTTTTAAAAAGTTTACTATTAATTATGACGTCATGAAATCTTTTTAAGTTAACTAGTCGGGTGCTGGCTTAAATATAAACTCAAAATTGCAATTATTCAACTAAAAATGCAATTTTTGAAAAAATTATCTTCGGTGATGATGAGCAAATAAACCCCTTATGACACTCACCCTAAAGTGGTGATTAATCGTACCAAGTTTGATGTTTGTACTTCCAGCAGTTTAGGAGTTAAAGCGCGCGCACATGTGCATGATATTTACATTCTTGATTTTGATACTCACGTTGAATGCAATGTCCTCATGAAGTCACGGACCCATCACGACAACCATCTTGGTGGGGTGATCATTTGTGTCCAGTTTGGTGTCGGTGGGCCCAATAGTTTTAGACAAGTTAACAAAAATAGACCAAAACAAAAAAAAATTTCTTGCTTTGTAGTATTAGATAATGCAGTTATTTACAAACACAAATTTCGATTAAAAAAATGCAACTCACATCTTTAAAAGTTTGTGCGCTCTTGAATAAAGTTTACCTGAAATCGTTGTTTTCAAAATCGACCATAGCAGAACCAAAATCAGATTCAAGGATATTTACCAAGTCACTAACTTTCGCTGAGTTGCTGTTGAGAGTGTCGACGATTCGAGGGCTTATCTGTAAGATAAATGCTAGAAAGTCTTAAAGGCAACCACATAACCAAAGTTAAATCTTCGCGCTAATGGTGGCGAAGGCAATTTTTCCAGAAGTTAAATGAAGTGATAGCAGCTTGACTTGCTTTTCCACATTCTAAGCGTTAACGCAAAGCGTCAATTTTTCGAAACATCTTTTATCAACCTTTTTTCACTTTACATTAGCTCATACTGTTATTATTGCCATGATTTTGTGATTCTCATCACGTACTCTGCCAACTGCCTGTTAGATAACAATTGTAACCAGCACTTCATCAAAGCAAAGTAGACTCACAGATAAACGTTTGTGCTAGTGCTTTCGCGAAGGAATAAAACGTAATGATTCAATCGAAATAAAGCTTCAAACATTCACCTAGAAGTAAGCTCGTGCTACTTAGCATTGAGGCTAACGACATCATTTTCGCCGTTAACACCTTTCATGACGGCATTAACTTCGCACTAACGCTGATGAGGTCACTTTATTTTGTTGACGCGCGCAACATTGCGTGCAATCTAACAACGGTCTCGATTGGTGGTCAAGCGGGATCGGAAGGATACTTTGTTGGTGGTCATGACAAAATATACGCTTGCGCTCGAAAGTATTGATCGCGTGTTTTCACATAATGGAATAAAGCAAGTTTTCTATTGCGCTTTGATATTATACAAATTGAAATAGCTTTGGTATAAAACCAACGGTTCTGTTTGGTGATGAAGCAACGCGATGTCTCAAGCCATTGGAGTAACCAGAATTCACGGATGTCTCCGACAGTTTATTACTGGGGATCCTTGTTATTGATACAAATTTGTTGGGGCTCGGGAGCAACGCTTGATCGTCGTTGCCGCACGGAATGTGGAAACCTCTCGGTTCCAGTATTGCAGGGAGAACCACAGCCGCTGCTGCCTTGGCCGTTGTGCTTGTAATCTTTTCATAACAAGCCAATGCTTTACTCAGGCGAGTATCAAGTACTTTTTCCTTGAAAATAAAGTGCATTTTTTAGCAAACAGCAGAGAGTGACACTGTTTAGTTTTATTAAAAGCCTCTAGCTTCTTGTCGGTCACCAACTGCACTGAAGAGAACTGATAGGTCGAAACAGTGTCACTGTCTGCAGTTTGCTAAGAGCATCGCTAGCCTCTTGCATTACTATACATGAAAGTGCATTCTGTTACGCCAAAATCAAGATTGAGTCGTGGATTGGGCCAAATCGTAGCTTACCTGCCAGATTCCTTTTTGTCTGCTTGTATCGTTTTCTGAAAACGATTGTCCGAAATTGCTTTCAGCAAGAGCGATCCGTTTCAAAAATCCAAAATCGTTTTTCAAAAGGTTTCCTACATTCTGAGCAGAATTGAGTTTTTGAATAGCTGCATCCACAACGTCAACTCCACTGGATCCGGGACGCAGGGTTAAGTCTTGTCCACCGCGGCTAAAAATGCTCGAGATTAGTCATATAGATATGATTGTGGTAAAACTACATCATGTGACGCAATCGACATTAGCCGCAACCTACCACTAAATGAGAAAAATTAACAAAGTTTTTTTTTTCCGGAGTTCACCCATAAAAATCAAATTTAAAAGCATTTTATTTTTGCCCTTAGAAATATTTATTTGGCTAAAAGCTTTGTTGATGGTAGTGGGGGTGTTTGAGGTCACATTCGTAAGAGACAGAAATAAGGAGTACAACCGCCTTCTTTCCAAAAAAATATTCTTTTTCTACTTTTTTTATTGATTTGAGTCTTTTTGTAGGTGCTGTCTAATTACTGAAGGTCTATTTGAAGAGTATTTCTTTAACATTCTTGTATCTGAAACCAAGATATAAATGCAGCATTGCGTAATCGTATACTCACTTGTTCAGAAGAATCTGAGCACATACAGTGGTTGATAAAAGCAATAATGCAAACAAAGCAATTATATCACTAGTCATGTCTATATTACAATTTTCAATAGCTTGATCACTCTAAAATTCGTTTTGCTAGAGTTTAAGAGTGGCCGGCAATATAAATCCTAGTATCTTTTTGTAGTTTTTTTAAAACACGTTGAAAATTACTTTTGTTATTTGCCAAGAACTGTGGTGCATTTTTCGCAATAGGCCACCATGTAGCATTTTTTTGGTTTTGGTTTTAGGTTCACGGAATCATTTACGTATCTTAAAAACCAAGCTTTTTTCACACTGCCTTTCCGCGCTTGCGTAATAAGTGAGGGCGTATCTTTAGTGACTTTGCATTAAGCCTGAGGAGCCATTAAATTTATCAATAAAAACAAGGTGCCTAATTGGCCCATCAAGATGATGAGGTACTGCAAGCAATATCGGTAGCCTACGAATGAATATTATTAAATGTGTTTGTAGTGCCATGTATCGCTATTTAGCTTTTTAATTTTTGGCTACTGCTTCTTACTTACGTGAGCTTGATTGTGTAGTGGTTGCCAGTAAAAACAATGGCCATCATACCTAAAACCACAGTTTGAATTCTGGACAATGTCGAAATTTTGCAAAACAACTCGTCACTGGCTACTAGGATGTACAAACCGGGTAAACACTTTTCCTCGGTTTGGAAAAAAAAGTGCGGAAAAAACCTGCCTAACCCCTCGTACTTTCATCGGTGCTGAGAGCCCGGGAATGCGGGAGTTTAAACCTTACTATCGCCAAAGCTCGGGATAGAGTATGAGACTTTCTTTACTGTATTTTAATGGACAATCTTGATCTTTCAAAAACTTTGACATCATAGATTTTAAACTTTTGTAGGTAATTGACCTGGCTCAATAAGCGATACATTTATTTTAACCTTTTGAGGATCATAAGATTCTAATTCATAAAATTTGAGACATTTCCCGAATTGTTTGGTAATAACAAAATTACACAAAAATTTCATAAAAGTGGTTATTATGTCATAATGATATAGCAATAACAATCATGTAACATATGTCTTGCATTATCTCTCAAAGTGTTAATAGGAATGTCATTATGTTTCCAGAGAAGGGTGCATATAATAAGTTGAAAGAAAAATCTCAATGACCAATGATTGTCGATTTCACGTTATAGTTTAGCTCAAGATAGTTAGATGAATTCGCTTACATCTTTGTAAATACACCATGCTCAAAGTTTTCATGTTTTGCCATACGTTATAATATTTTTTATATCGTATTTAGTTCAGAGATTTCTCCTTTATTTTGAAGAATTTCGTCATGGAAAACACTGTTTTTTCATTTCTAAGAAACATCTTTATTTTTGACTTGCGTCCAAATATAGGTCACAAAAACTTTTTATATCAACATTTTTCATCTCATACTAACTAAAAACTGTAAGAATAAAACTATGCCTGCCAGTTTGGCTGGCTGTCATAAGATTTTGGACAAACTATTTTGAATGTTTTAAAAATAGAAAGTTCAACTCGATATGCCTTCATACGCTCGTATACATTCTTCTTGGGCAAAAATATTCTTTACAACCTTTGAAAAAGATACAATAATAAAAAAATTTTTTTCAGTCGTTTCATATTTTCGGTTGCAGGTTGATGGCACCCTACATTAAAATATAAAGCGCAATTCTATCTGTCTTTGTTTCTGCTTTAACTGCTCTGAAACTTTTTGAGGTACAAACATCAAACTTAGCACGATTGATCACCGCTCCATGGTGAGTGTTATAAGGGGGTTTGCAACCACACGATGACGTCATTATCAAAAATAATTTCTAAATCGTATTGTTGGACCAAGGAGCGTGGTTTTTGACTTTAAGAGCCAGTTCTTTACGATATCACAGGATGTCTTAATTAACAATTGATTGTAAAATCTGTTTTCTTAATTTTATCAAAAAATACTGACCGAAAAATGCGATTAAAAGCTTTTTCGGGAGATCTTAGCAAGTTGCTTTTGATAAAGAAATCCTACAACAATTTAAGCCCAATTGGTTATGAAACAACAGATCATTTATTTAAGCATTTTAAGCATGCGTTTTGCTTTTTTTCTGCACGCTTCAATCCTTTCTATGATGTCATAATACTGTCTGGCACAATTAGCACAGTTTTTTGCCAGCAGAAATCATCATTTCATGATTTTTTCGAAAATTGCAACACTATTTCGAAATCATGACCTTATTTCTGAATCGATTTAAAAATTTTTTTAATTAAAGGGTATTTCAAGGCATTTCCGACAATACATGACATGTACCTTTAATATTACTTTTTATACTGAAAAAGCTAAACTTTAAGACCTGTAGTGTTACCTTATTTTCCCAAAAATGTGGTAAGCTGAGCAAAAAGAGTATAGTTTTATGAACAAACGTTACGATAAGGTACTAACTCAGTGTCGCTTGAAAGCTGAAGAAATTTGTTTTTTAGTAATATGTTATTCTTATAAGTTAAGACTAAGGATTAGTTAATAGTGGCTGATCGAAATTGGTTGCCATTTGTTATAACCAATTTTTCTACTAGACCTAAGAAACCTGGAATTTAAAAAAAAAGTTTGTTTCTTGATATATTTTGACTACTTTTCCGAGCAAACATGGTTCCTTGGTACTATCTATCTAAATTTGCAAAAAGATACATCAAAAAATGAAGATTTAAAAAATTTTCTGTTGTAGCCTACCAGTGAAAAGCACTCAAAATTTTGGTGCCTGCACTTTACAGAATTGCAATTTTTAGAAAAAGCTGGAAATTGCAATTTTGTAAAGAAATTGCAATCTTTGATACATTTTTAGTATTCTTTCTCAAAAGCGTGCTTCTTTGGCTTTATATATCTACATTTTCTAAAAGATTTATCTAAAACTGAAGTTTCTAAACGTTTTAAAATGTAGCCGTCTACTCCAAACAAACTAATTGGCGATTTCCTACAAAAACACGGAAGTAAAGAAGGTCCTGTTTTATCTTTTGCAACAAAATATTAGTTTCGTTTACACATCATCTAAATGTTGAATCCATTTCCTTTGCTATTGGGTGTGGCCGACGCAGCTGTTTGATTTGATGTTCTTAATCTCATCATTACTAATGGCTACTATTGTAATAACTACAGGTGCATCACTTCGGGTTAGTTTATGCTTTCCAGCTGCCTATATTCCGAGAGCAAGCAACATGTGCGCAGCCAGAGGCTTTAGATTGCACAAATAGGCATTCAACCACAAAAAAGTCGTTAAGACTGGTCCTAATATTTAATAGAGTATTCCTGAAAATACTTAGGCAAATTACTTTGGCCCCTCTTCTACAAATTACTTTGACGCCCAACCTTGAAGTTTTGCTTCTATGCACTTCATAAAATTGAACAAATAAAACTATTCGGAATCGCTGGCTATTTTAATGGCGAGCAGTTGCTACGTAGAACACACGCTCAGTAAGATGTAGCCAGGAACTCCAGAAACTTTTGGAAAATAATGGCGGCCATACGCAATCCCCGTAGTGTTTTTTGATTATTCTCCTACCCATAACTTAAAATTTTGCTTTGATGCACTTCATAAAATTGAACAAATAAAACTATTCGGAATCGCTGGCTAGTCCGATTGCAAACAAGTTCGGTTGCTACGTAGAACACACGCTAAGTAAGATGTAGCCAGGAACTCCAGAAACTTTTGAAAAATAATGGCGACTATACGCAATCCCCGTAATATTTTTCTTAATTATTATTAATTTCCTTTAAAAAACGGTAATTTTGATTTTTGAACGATAATTGGCTGCGTCAACAACACACTAACTTTTTATTGCTGTTATCACAAATATCATTTTGGTGAAGCCGGCCGAACCATATTCTTTTACTCGACAATACTAATAAGGGCGCTGCTATTTTCACATCTTGACCTCGAGTATAAATTTCGGGTTAGTTTGCTTTTTGCCTTGCTGCATTTATGCCACCACCACGCAACATGCGCCCAAACAGAGATGTTAGCTCAGACAAATACCGAAACAGCTGTGATAAAGTTATACCTAGTGGGCCTAATTCCGTATTAATTGCTTAATCCTGAAAATGCTTATCAATTACTTTGGCGCCCTTCCACAACTTTGCTGAATTTAAACAAACTTCATTGTTTTGACCTTTTCTTTCCATTCTACTAACACCACAGAATGTTTCCTCTGTGAAATTACACTAACTACTTTACACTTAACTACCTTACTGTCAATAAACGTGAAACAATCTTGTCTAAATTTTACCCAACCCTACAAAAGTCTGCTCAAGTTCCTAAAAATGCTTCTACATCTTCAAATTTTTTTTCTAAAAAATTGTAAAACTAACGACTCGAGGTAATAAACGTAAAAGGCTTTAATTCAAATTGTATCAAATTTGATATACCATTTCTTCTTTTACGATGATAACTTCTGTCAAACTCCACTTCTTCTGAAAGCAAACTCATACTTTCACAACGTCCCTCCATTGCATGAGATTATTCTCCAGCAAACCTGTATGATTCAAAAAAACCTAGAAAAACTGTTGACGTATATCATTTTCTTCTGCAAGTTTGCAACGCTGTCAATTAGTGATGAACAAGCAAATTGTTCTCATTGTCAGAATATTTAAACATTTGCCGTCTTTTTTCAACACTGGTAGCTATTTTGAAATCTATACTCTACTTCTCCAAGATTGTATTTCCTGCTAGTTCTTCTAAACTACTAGTTGTACTAAAGTAGTGAAAGCATTTTCTTCTGTAAGTTTACAATGCTGCCAACAAGTGACAGACATGCAAATTTTTCCCATTGCTAGATTATTTAAACATCTGTCTTTCTTTTATCACACTGGTCACTATTTTAAAATTTATCTACGGTATTTTTAAGATTTTCTTTTCTCAAGATCGTATTGTAACAAAACTGAATCCATTGTCTACATATTTCTATTGGAATCGATATAAAAACCCTTCTAAATAATTCTAACCAACTGCGAAACTGATATCAAGATAACTTTGTCGAGTAAAAGAAAATAACTTATATCAAGTTTAAAAAGTATCTTCAATAAATGCTTCTAGAAGAGCATTCTAAAGATACAACATTCTAGGGGATCACAAGATCAAAACAATAAACCAAAAAGAATCAATCAGAACTATAAAAACTAATGTTTCAATTTTTAACATTCTACGAATCTACGAGAACGCCAACGTGCAACTAATGCTTCCGCTCAGAAAATCGTTTAACGAACTTTGTTTTTGATATATTACCAAAGGCTTCTATTTTCAAGACATCACGTAGAATTTAATGTTTCCGTTTTATAATGACTGTGCTTACGGTAGAACAAAATGACGAAATCGTTTAACCAACTGAAAATCAAAGTGAAATTAATATTAACTGGAGAATGTTCTGAAGTGAGGGGATAACACCAAACAAATAAAATTATTTCTAAAAACCACACACAAATAAAATCACTTTCAAACACACAAACAAAATCATTTTCAAAAACGCAAACAAATAAAATTATTTCCAAAAACATATACAAATAAAACAAAAGCTCAAACAAATACAATCATTTAAAAAACACAAACAAATAGAACCATTTTCAAAACCAAATAAATCATTTTAAAAACTTAAGCAAATGAAACAAAAGCACAAACAAATAAACTCATTTCCTTTTTACCATTCAAACAAATTCAAACAAATAAAAACATTTTCTTTCAAATGTCAAATTCAACACACAACCAGACTCAAGTACAAACAGAAATCACATAAATGTACACGGAAGCCATACAATATAAACAGAAGTTACAGAGGAAGTCGTTCGTGACCTTTGACCCGTGCCGTAGAAATAGGGTTCAAAGTCTTATCCTATAGTACTTATGCAAAAGTGCTTTTTATAACTAAGGTCTTCAACTATATATTTATCTCCATTGCGAAAGAGTTCTCTTACAAGATATATTCTTTCTATTTTAAGGATGATTTCAAAATATTGCCACGATAGGCATTATCAGTCTTTTGTTTTATTTAACAGGATATTCTTTTTTACATGTATAAGTCACGTAGGAATTTAGGCAATACAGCTTTTTAATCAATCTTTTGGGCAGCGTATGAGCATGATAAATTGCGCATTACTCTTGTAATCACAAGCTTGAATTGAACGCTCAGAGCGTTATGTTGCACGCGACGTGACCGAGTGCAATCGGCGTTTGATTTCAAGCTCGTGTTTTGAGTTCAAACAGCGATTTGTGCCAATAGCAAGGATATCTAGAGGTTACAATTTACTCAAAGATCCCATGATCATTTTGCAATCTCCGTTCATCTTGTGACCGATGAGTTAAATTAGTTATCATCAGGATTGTGAGGGACAATTTTTATCTGTGCCAGATCGGAAATGATTAGTTTATTATATCCGCAGCAAATGGTCTAGAGTCTAGACCGAGGGTTCCCAAACTGTGGGCCATGGCCGAGTAGTAGGCCATGAGACCATTTTAAGTGGGCCACAGGACTATTTCCGTGGTAGAGTTTGTTTGTCACAAGTAGGCCTCTTTAGCAACCAACAGGCTTTAAGTTAAAGCCTGCTGGTTAAGGCAATGTCTAGTTAACGCTTAACTAGACATGGACAAAAATCCTTTGGATAATGACTGTACGCATTGTTTTGACACAAAGAAATTTCAACAGCTGCTTTGTCTGGAAACCATGAGCTCGACTGTAATTTTATTGTCATTGTATTCAGAACAGGTTATATTATCACTAAAATCACTGCAAATAGTTCAATGGCGAAAAGAAAATGCAATGACAGCTACATAAAATTTGGATTCAGTTCACTGAATGACCAAGAAGTAGAAAAAGGGCAATGTGTAGTGTGCTACCGTGTGTTAAGTAATGAGTCGTTGAGGCAAGTAAATTAAGCCTTCACCTGAATACAAGTCATCATGAGCTAAAAGACAGAAACATAGAGTATTTTAAGAGACTGGAATCTAACTGCAAACGTCAAAGACTCGACAGTACTGGCAGCTTTCAACATACTGATTAGAAACTCCCAGGACCTTTTTTTGTTGTTAGCCAAATAACAGCCAAGTTGAAAAAACCTCATAATGTTGGTGAAACTATTATTAAGTCTAGTGCACTAGCCATTTCTAGAATTGTACTGGGCGAGAAGTATCAAAAGAGACTTGAAAGTATTCCTTTATCTTATAACACAGTAAAGAGATAAATTGCGTTAACGTCAGAAGACATAAAGGAACAAATAATCACTGAAATAAAAGATAAATCATTTTTTATTCTGTTTTCCATCCAAATCGATGAGTCTGTTGATGTGGCTCCAGTCTCTCAACTTACGGTTTTCGTTCAATACGCAGTTAGTACATCTGCAAAGGAAGAATTACTTTTTTGAAGTGCCTTGGATACCA
This sequence comes from Trididemnum clinides, assembly GCA_963675345.1. Classification (NCBI taxonomy): domain Eukaryota; kingdom Metazoa; phylum Chordata; class Ascidiacea; order Aplousobranchia; family Didemnidae; genus Trididemnum; species Trididemnum clinides. The sequence continues at coordinate 17,859,991 of OY776302.1, forward strand.
ATAAAGAGGCGTCAAATGTGATGGAAAAGGTAAACCACTTTTTTAAAGAAAATAAAGTTGCTTGGAAAAATTTGTGTGGTGTGTGCACTGATGGAGCCCCAGCGATACTTGGGTCTAAAAGTGGATTTTGAGCACTTGTGCAAAGGAAGACGTCTAACGTTTTGTTTATTCATTGCTTCATTTACCGGAAAGCTTTAGCTTCCAAAGCTTTACCGTGTGGACTGCAAGATGTACTTAACGTTACTATCAAAATAGTAAATTTTGAAAATAGTAGCACTTTACACACACGTCTATTCAGAAAACTTTGCGAAGATATGGGATCTGAACATATAAACCTTTTGAATTACACAAAGGTTCCGTGGCTTTCTAAAGGGAACGTTTTATCCAGAGTGTTTAAGCTCCATGATGAGCTGAAAATTAGCATATTTACCCGTCGTTGATCGGGTAAATATAACTTTTTCCAGGGAAGCCAAGTACGGTATTTTGATTTCGATCAGAATCGTCTATGAGGGGGCTACGAGCCTATGGGGCTCTACTAGAGGCCTATTTGTACTGTTGTACGATGAAATAAAAATCATGAACACACATTAAAATATGGTTATTCAATGTAAAAATTTAATCAGTCTTTACATTTTACCCGATCAACGACGGGTAAATCTGCCAAGTACGGTATTTTGATTTCGATCAGAATCGTCTATGGGGGGATACGAGCCTATGGGGCTCTACTAGAGGCCTATATGTACTGTTGTACGATGAAATAAAAATCATGAAAACACATTAAAATATGGTTATTCAATGTAAAAATTTAATCAGTCTTTACATTTTACCCGATCAACGACGGGTAAATCTGCCATTTTACCCGATCAAGGACGGGTAAATCTGCTAGTTTTTTATATTTTTGAACAATAAAAGTAGTCAACGTAAGCACTTGCAACTAAAAATTATGTGCAATATATAAGTCATAATGTCACACGGCTATAAACAACTTCACTATGCTGACTATTATTCCACAGTTAGCACAAAAAATAAAAAATGCAAGGCACAAATTATTGCATCAAGAAGTTTGAAACCTCAACTAAAAATGTCATAAGCATTACTCTAGTTTTTGTTGCCAGAAGTTACTCTCTTAGGTGTTTTTTGTGTTTGCATGATGGTACTGAGATTAAAATAATCAGTAAAATGAATCACCTGGATAGCCTACTGCAGCCATAAAAACACGAGGCTAGCAGCGAGCAAAACCTTAGATAATTGATGCTAGAAGAATAACATATGATTAATTAGTACCTACCTTTCCATAACTTTTTCAGAAGATTGACAACCATTTATAGAACGCTTTGAGCAAAGTTCCTCAGTCATTTTGAAGGTTTCTTAGTCATGCACTAAATTAGTTATGAGCACAGACCTATGATAGGCCTACTAGACTATAACAGGTTATTACAGTTGGGTATCGGGCTATAAGAATTGTACAAAATCAAAATATAAAACAATAATACTGTCACTCTGACTTTCGACATAAACAACACCAGGAAGTAAACTGGCTTTTTTAATATGTTGATTGCATTTAGCATACGTTTAAATTTTGACCTCATTATACGCCAGTGGCAACTTTAGTTGCCAGCAACAAACAAACCCTTTTAATTTTGTCATAAAAAGCAACAATTGTATGAAAACAGATTCGGGAAACCAAACAAGTATTTCTGTTTCATAATTTAAGGATTTTTATCATTCCAAACTCTTTTCATCTATTTTCTGTCGCTTGTTAGTAACCCGACCTGACCACAAACGCAACTTTTACCGTTTTTTCAAGTTCCCCATTTTTATTTAGTCATTTTAGAGTTTCCACTAGAAAGAAACTTTAATTAAAATACTGTTACATTTTCCGCATAAAATCAGCTTTTTATTGCTATGAACACTTGCAAAATATGACTAACTATTGCAGAGCAATCAAAATTTTTCTGGTGGTGTCTTTTTGGCTACTAAAGTTGCCAATGGCGTTTAATGGGTCAATGGGCTTATTGAGAAATTGTCAAACTGGAGATGTAAACTACAGAAAGGTAATTTTGCAATGTTTACCAGTTTGGCTGATATCTCTAATTTGGACGATGAGTTAAAGACCAATGTTGTTCAACATCTCGAAAAACTGGAATGTGAACTCAAATCATACTTTTCGGAATTTACTAAAGATAGCCTGTCACTTGAAAGAAATTCGTTTTGGCTTTCCTCCGAGAAAGTAGAAGACAAACTGCATAATCCATTCATTGACATGAAAAACGATTCCAGCAATCAAGATGTATTTGAAGCTTTCCCAGTTACGGATTTCTTGCTAAGAATAGCATCGTTGGATCCAGTAGTAAGCAAAACTGCTCCAAAAAATTATTGCGATTCAGCTCTACATAGCTATGTGAATCTGCTTTTTCAACACTTTTGGATGTGAAGACTAAGCAGCGGAACCGTCTAGAAGCTGAGCAAAATATTCGTTGTGCTCTCTCGTCAACAGAGCCAAGAATTAAGAATCTTGCAGCAAAAATGCAGTCACATCCATCTCGTTGAAAAAATAAATAATTAGCAAACATTTTGTTTAGTTTTGTGTTATAGTTTCATAGTTAATCCTTTATGTACATCCATCTCAGTAAAAAAATAAATAGTTTGCAAACATTTTGTTTAGCTTTGTTTTACAGTTTCATGGTTAATCCTTTATGTTTATACAGCATGTTAGTTTCGTGCTATTAATCCGTAGTGAGCCACGAACCATTTTAAAATAAATACTTGGGCCACGAATCATAAAAGTTTGGGAACCGCTGGTCTAGGCAGATGCTGGAAAGACATCTTTCACCTGTTTGCAGATGTCGAGTAAACTCCAAAATGAAAATTTATCACACAAACACGGTTTAGTATCGCACAATAAATATTGCTTTTGTCTTTTTCTGCTCTGTTTTTTCTGTACTAAGCGTAGCAAACTAGCAAATATTATGCTTTTAATATTGGGTGTCGCATTAAAAAGAATTTGAACCGAGGTCTACCGATTGCAAAGCAAACGCTGAAACAATGAAACACCGAGGTTATTTAGAACGCTAAGTGAAAATTCTAGAAATGTAGCATTATTTATTCGTATTTCCATTAGACGGCTGGGGAACTGAGTTTTATTTCTTTTCTGAATATAGCGCGCGCGCGTGTGTGTGTGTGTGTGTGTGTGTTTACCCCTCCTCTTCCTTGGGATGGAGGTACGGCATGAACGGTAATTCAGGTTCATGCCGTCAACCTAATTGATATTAGACTAGGGGAAGATGGCAGCCCATTTCGAACCAGTCTTGAGTGACTGGTAGCCCCACCACCAACAAGGCGGACTGCCACTGGTGGGTACCCAAGAATCGTCTTTTACGACATGCTGGGTTAGCAACTTCACAATTATAATCCGGTGAAGTACGGGTTGGGCCACCTGTCTGCCACATAAAGGTGGAGGCGTCCCGTTAAGTGCCTTGCCCAAGGACACAACAAGCAAGCTTGCCGGCTTGTTCTCCACACTATCCCTTTTTTTTGCTGAGCGCCAAGCAGGGAAGCTGTGAATACCATTTTTTAAAGTCTTTTGGTATAACTCGACTTAGGGAATGAACCCCAGGTCTACCGACTACAATGTGGACGCTCTAACCACTACGCCATCGCGCCGGTTTCTGAATATAGCCGTAAGTATAACTAGCACAACTTTTGCTTCAGTAAAACTGTAAAAAATTTGCTTTCATTTAAGTGAAAATTGGAAGAAAAAGTTGCATTTATGCACAAGCATACGTAACAAGTCACAATTTTTATTTGCGTTCAATGCTAAATATTTGCACGCATTATCTGTGTGCAAATATTTGGCATTAAACGTGTGCAATTTGCTATTGTCTCTCAACGCTGCACAAAGCTGACAAAAACTTGCTACATTGTGGATGGTGTTTCTTTCATATTGTTTCTTTCACAATGCTGGATCTCAAAGCATGCGCAAGCATGCTGCACAAGCATACGTAACAAGTCACAATTTTTATTTGCGTTCAATGCCAAATATTTGCACGCATTATCTGTGTGCAAATATTTGGCATTAAACGTGTGCAATTTGCCATTGTCTCTCAACGCTGCGCAAAGCTGACAAGAACTTGTTACATTGTGGATGGTGTTTCTTTCATATTGTTTCTTTCACTATGCTGGATCTCAAATGCTGCAACTAAACATTTATATTGAATCATTAATTTGCAGTGTCAATAGTCAGATAGACTTGCTTTGCGGTTTAAAATAGCTTAGGTTCAGTTTTTGTCAAATCATACTTTACAAACTTAAAAATGGCATTCTCAAAAGTCGAGGTTCTGTTATTGTGATTAAAGTGAAAAATTATACACAAATATAAAACCTATTCAGTAATGGCCTGTAGCTAAACCTTTTGCAGTTTTAACGTGTTCATATCTGCGTAGGACATTATTATTTTTTAATAGCGCATCAATTTGCGGATACAAAATGGCGACAAATGTCTTTTATCGTTGATAGACGTAATATGACATTTTAAGTATGAAAACCATAAAATGGAGACATTTTTGTTTTTTTGAAAAGTTGCTTGTAGAACGAAGATTAGGAGCGTCAATTTTCTGAATAAAATTTTCTAATCTTCTTACTTGATGTGAGATTACTTTGGCATATCATGGCTAAGCGCAATTGAACGTTGGTTTTTTGATTTAAAAAATGCGTGGTCACCGCCGGCGTTATATATTGCAAAAATTACCTCTCGATAAATCCCTTCTAGGCACGCAATTCTACTGTAAACACATATTCAAATAAAATACCAGTCAAGTGTGGTAATGTTTTTTGAGGATTTAAACCCTGAAGTGAATGAAAATCAAAACTTTGTCACCTCCAGATCTTTTTTGAAGAGTATGTCATTTCTTCCTCAGAGCACATATAAACAACATTTTTGCATTTCCATTAAGCCAATATTTCCCCTATTGACAATAAAACATTTGAAAGTATGGCTTTGAAAGAGCAGTTGCAAAAGCAAGGTTAGTATCCATGCAATTGCTCTTTGCTAATAAACTTTATAAAATGAAATAACTGAAAGAACATTGTAGGTAATTTCCCGCAGCTAATGTTGTGCTAGTAGTAGTAGAAGTAGTAGTCGCTGTTGTTCTTGCAATTTTCATTGGACTTGTAATTGCAGTTAACTACAGGCTTGTGGGATCTTTTGCCGTACTTGTAAATGCGATGTATAGCGGGTTGGTGCTCGAAAAACTTCCTATGGCCTTGTAAAACACAGATGGCTGATTCTGTGTGAAAACAGCATTGATTTCTAAAACATCTTACGCACAACAGAAATATCTTGAACAAGCCTGCAAAACCTGTCAAGAGTTAGGTAGCCGATCCACACCAAGTGTATACCTTCATCAAGCGGCGTATAAACCCTGTTGAGTTAACACCAGAACGGTTAATTTGATAAGCAAATTTAAGCTCTAGTTATTTACAAGGTAAATGTTGCTTAAGATCGATAATAGACTTAAGATCGATAGACTTAAGATCGATAAATCTAAAATAACGTTTTCCGAATGATAGATTCCAATCAAATATGATTCCTCCACTGAGGCTTGATTAGAAAGTGACGGTAAAATTTTTTCGTGCTCTGGGTCCGGTGATTTTTTAAACAAAAACCTGATTTAGAAGTTGGAGAGTGTAAATGTAGAAAAAAACAAATCATGAAAAATCAAAGATAAGTGCAACCGAAATAGAATGGAGCAGCGCTTTCCAATGGTCAATGAAGTTTTTGATAGAGCCGTGAACCGAAAAAAATCGTTTGGCCATTTTGACTCCGTCAATATCGGGAGAAAATCTCTTTTTTCGGAGATCGGCGTTGAAAACTGCTTTCCACTTTAAGAGAAAATGACTTTATTTGAAATTGACGCTTTTGTGCCCAAAAGTAGTCCCCAAGCCTTCTACAGTCATTAGCAAAAGTTTAAGACCAAGTCGCATTTTTTCTGTTCATCAGAAATGATCCCCACCAGATCAACAAATTACTAACACTGGTAGTTATTTTATTTGTAAATTCGCACAACTCACTCTAAACCCTAATATTAAAATAGTGACTTGCAATGTTAGTACTTTGTGTGCCGTCCTTTGCTTTCGATCACTTCGTGAATGCGTCGTAGAATACTGCTAATCAGTTTCTCACAATAGTGTTTAGAGATTTCTTTCACCCATTGCTCTTTTATAACTCCAGCACTTAAAGATTGTTTATCTGCAATCCATTTCTCATAGATTCTCAATATATTTAGACCTGGGCTGTTTGCAGACGAGTCCAGTGTTGCCAAACGTTTTTTTGCTAAAGATTGTTTTACAGCTTTAAAGCGGTGACATGGAGCACCGTCATGCATGAAAACTGTTTCCTGGTGAATATTCAAAAGTATTTTAAATTTCTCTTCTAGCAATTTCACATACCTGGAACTGTTTATTGTGCTCCCAGGGAGCAAAAAATACAGTCCAGCAGTATTAGACCGGAAAAATGCCCCCCAGACCTTGTGGCTCGGTGGGGGTTTCATTGTTGAAACTGTGTATCTTTCCTCAAACCCTTTGCTTATAGGCCTTCTAACGTTCTTTATTCTTACCACAAACTGTTGTAGAGTACATTTATCAGAAAACATATAACTTTAGACCAGTCTTCAGACGTCCGTGCTTCATTTTCTTTTGCTAATGCAAAATGATTTAATTTCAAAACAGGAATGAGTCTGGGTTTGCGAGCTGGTTTACATGATTTGAGAACAAACTGAAATCTCAAACGCCGAGAAACTCTGGCAAAGTAAACATCTGTCCCATTTCAAAGCAGTGCAGCACGAATTTTCTTGAAAGAACTTAGTGGGCAGCGAACATCAATTCGCTTTTTCTGTTACAGAATGGGCTTCGTAGTATGTGCCGTTGCTGAACTGAACTCGCTCCTTTTAGCTCTCCCACGCGTTCTATTTCTTAGACTTATTTCTATTTGGTAGCTTGAGGTTGAAATGCAACTCTCGTGATTTTTGCCTGAAACAGCGCAAGATTTGCATTTGATTAGCTGACCTCTCGCTTCAAATGCTAAATAAATAACGTTCTTTCAGTTGAAGTAGTTCTGTTATCATTTGTTATCATACTGCACGAAGAGTATTTTCTGTTGCTGTACAAAGTTAAATCAATTTAGTTTTGCAAAGGAAGCCTTCGGTGAATTTTTGTTCTTCCTATTTTATTGATTTGGGATTTAATTACACTTAATTTAAAATTTCAATTTGTTTTGATTTAGTTGACTACAATAAAATAAATTTTACTTTGGCTGTTGTGGTGAAGAGCGAAGGCCCTGAAGTTCCTTCCGGGCACTTGTGAACAGGATTTTGTCGTTTGAAGACTCTGTAACATAAAATATTTACCGCTGCTCCTTTTCTTTGATGATTTTCTGTTTTCGACGTTGGACTCTCTGCAGAACTTTAAAGATCTTATTTCCTGGAAGTTTTCAATTATTAAAGCTATTGTTAACTTCAAATGAATTAGAAATTTATCTTGTGGAAGCTCTCAACCTTGAAGCCTTCGTTTACTTTGATCGAATTCATTTGGGTTAAATATCTTCTGGAGAATCTTCATATTTTATTTTCGAGTGTCATTGTTCCGAAGCCTACAATCACAGAAGATCAGAGCTAAACTTCGTCGGAAAAAGTAAATTGCCTTTTTATATTATTTTGCTTGAAGTTAATTTATTTACTATGTCATTGGTTGGGATCTCGAATTCCGGTAATGATAAGGAAAAACATTTGATGGGCATACACCCTCCCTGAGGCTAATAATGTGTTTTCTTCATTTCAGGATAAGTTGTACCGCAAGCTGTTGACTGCGAAAAAAGTACTGGTAGTCAGCATGAAACACCTTGAAAATGAATTGGAATGGGATAAAGGCAATGATCTTGACGATCTTGCGATACGGTTCCAAAAAGTTAAATTATCTTTTGCAGATAATAAAACTCGCGTCAATAGCATATGCGAGCTGGAGATGAAAGCGCAACTACTAATATAATATCGCTCGCTATGTATGCATTTCCTAAGCGTAATACCCAGGCCCGGAGCACTGAGACCGTTCATGTTAACAAATTCATCGTTCGGTGAAACGCCCGTTCTGGTGTGCTCCTGTGGTATGGGGGCCCTGTTATAGCTCGATCACTGTGATCGCGCAAACCCTGCCGAAGAACTGTGTGGGGGAATTTCCGCGTGTGATTGTTAAGTGGTATCTGGCGCTCGTTACGTCGCTGATCGGGTCGCACGACGTAACACACTAGATATTACCCGTGCGGTGTGCTAGTTGTCGGAGTCGGTAGCTATGCTCGAAGTGGAATAGGCGAAGTGGTTGACCTCTTGGCGGCCGTGCATTCTATAAGCCGCGGTGCAGTAACCGAAAGTAGTTAAGCGCCCTTTTAACGTTATGCCTACATTGTATTCTTAAACGTCAGCGTTAATGCAACGCATTTGTGGGATTCGAGCCCGCGCCTTTGGAGCTGGTCTCCTCGCGCGCCGAGTTTTGCTGCCAGCCATGCCTTTAGCACCGCATTTAGTTTGTAACCTTTGGAAGACCTTTTTATGCCTAATCACCGCTTGTGTGATCAGCTTTACATAAGGATCTCAGTTTTAGTCCATAGTCAAGCGGCAAGCAGTACGTCAAAACGAACCTCGTTCAAAATTAAACGACGTAAGTCTTGTGCTTTGTGTTAGTTTGTTTTATAAAAGTCAACGTTAATGCTATTGGGGGGACCTAATGGCCCTTGGCAAGCTCTGCTGATCAGCCCAAAAGGACGAAAAGCGTTCAGGAATGGCTTTGTAAATTTGAAAATATCTTTCCATAGCATTGCTTCCTTTGGAAGTCTCGCGCCTTCAGCACTCGCTTTGTTGTTATTTTGTTTCTCGCTATAAGACGCTCACTATCGATCGTAACCACCTGGAGCTAGCAATATAATAATGTGAAAGACGTGTTTAATCGGTGTCGGGGACTGCATGATATCACTATCGGGGATGCACTGTGCGATCCTCTTAAGGATTGCGCACATGAGATTAATCTGGGCCCGAAGGATTGCGACCTGAGACTCTCGTTGTCAGGGTGCCATGAGTACGACCTCTAGTAAATTGTTGTTGGCACGTCAGATTGATCTAGATCGCAGGCGCACGGAACTTCAGGCTATTCAACCAGTGATCTGTCTAAGGCAAAAGCGGATGCCGTCGCTACTGCTGTCGCGGAGACTAGGTTATGAATCGAGGAAGCAAAGATCAAAGCTGAAGAGAGATACATAGCTCTTTTTGAAAGCAGCTTATTATTGGCGGTTTTGGGAAGATATAAACCCAAACTTTGCTTAAGTCACTAAAAACATCTGGGGTCACTAAAACTATGAACATTCATCGAACTGACCAAAATCAAAATTGTGCAAATGTTAATTTTTGTGAAAGCGGCAACGTCGCGGCTGCGAGTTGTCAGCCAGCTTTGGCACCAAGCAAAGCCTTTGGTTATGGAAGCGCCAAGCAATGCCTTATGATTATGGACGCGCTTTAGGGGAAATTAAAACTAAAGTTGAAAGTACATACCGTGCGGATCGTGGGTTGCCTCCGGATACATCCTCGCAGCGTCAGGAGACCGCCGCTATCTTGTTGCTGCTAATACATTGGGTTTTGAAAGGTACCTTGAACCTCAAGGGCGTAATGATTTTATAAACCTTGCCTCACAAATAGCTTATGAAAACACCAACATTGCTTTTGTGTGTTTTTTATGAGAATCAAATGAAACAAGATCATAAAAACACTTTTTAAGCATTAGCCCCATCAGAAAAACGCAATTTGATGCTGAAATGCACAACAGTATTGTATGCAGACCCAATTAAAGTATAAGCCTCCAACAACAAAAGAGAACTTGATGCTTAACTATCTGTATATTATGCAATCGCATATTTATCAGACTAAATTATAAGCCCCCAACAGAAAAGCACAACATTTTGAGAATACAGGCCACGTTATTGCATATCAGCCATATTAAAGGATAATCCCAATCAAAAAAAACAAAAATTATAATAAAATGCAGTACGTTATTAATTATTTGCCCTACTTAAAATATAAGCCCTCAGCAGAAAAGCACCTTGATACTAAAATTTTTAATGGTATTGGCCGTAGATTGTACTATGGTTTAAGCCCTCGACAGAGAAGAAAAATCTTTTGACGTATAGACCCTACTTAAAATATAATCCCCGCTACGAAAACAAAATTTATAACAAAATACGCTACGGTTTTTTTGCATATCGACTCTAAAAAAATATAAGTTCCAGCCAAGAAAATCTGCCTTGATACTGAAATACACCACGTCATTCTACATGTATATCTACCCTAGTCAAGTATTGGGCCCAGCCAAGAAAACTTCTCTCGATATTGAAATACACCACATCATTCCGTATCTACCCGAGTAAAGTATAAGCCCCCAACATGTAGATGCATTTCTTTGCTGAAATACACTACGTTTTTGCATATCGACCGTGGTCAAGTATGAGCCCCAACCATGAAAATGCAGTTCCATGCTGAGATAATTTATGTCACGTTATTGCATATCGACCCTAGTCAAGTATGAGGCCCCAACATGAAAATGACATTTATCATGCAGCTCACAACGTTATTGCATATCGATCCTAGTCGTGTGTAAGCGCCCACCATGAAAATGTAGTTCCATGATGAAATGACTTACGCAACGTTCTTGCATACCAATCCTAGTCTAGTATGAGCCCTAACATCAAACGCAATTTATTATGAAACACGCAACGTTGTTTCACTTAGACTCCAGTAAAGTGTAAAGCCGCGTTAGAAAGAAAGAATGGCACGACTAATCGGCTGGAAACGCTTCACGATTACGCTGAATGTACGTGTGTGCAGCCGCGCCTCGCACGGGCGATACGCTCATGCTCCGTTGGCAAGAGAAAAAAGTCGGATACTTCCTAAACGAATCTTACAATATTCGTCTGCTTGTTGGAGCTAATACTTTGGGTATCTCCGTATATAGATCTCTTTTCATGATAAGAGTTTATACTTTAGTGGAGTCTAAGTGAAATAACATTGTGTATTTCAAAATAAATTTGCATTTTCTTGCTGGGGTCAATACTTGACTAGGATCAATATGCAATAACGTTGCCAAATTAAAATGTGCAAAAATCCCAAATCGAGTCAAAAAAGTCACCAAAAAGGCCATTTTTTGCAAAAAACTCCCTAAATTCTGAAAAATTTTGGCGCATCCTATGTTTCAGTTCTGTATCGCTGTTAATTTTTCAAAAATTTTAAACAGACCCCTCACGCTGGTTTTGATCTACAAAAAGGTAAGTGAAATGCCATCATCTTTTATTCAACACAAAATCCAATTTGTTATAGTTGAGTCCCTATAATAAGATCCTCACTCAAATTTCAAAACTCACAACATTTCAAATTTCCACACCAAAATCAAGTGATGTGAAATTATACCAAAAATATCGCAACATTTTCTGAAATTTCAAAGATTGATTTCAAAATCCCCAAGATTTATCCAATCACGTTTTGCCAAAAAATTCCAAATGGACTCGAAAATTACCAAGATTGGCAACTACGATTATATATTGTGTAAACCAGCCGGTTGCCTCTATATATTTTACAACCAGCTTTTTTCATAAAAAAGAAGCGCGAGCAGCTGTCGCTGGAGCTCTCCCTAAACCTCACGATGTTGGTTTGCGTTGGTATAACATGGTTTGGGAGGGGTCAAAATATAAGCTTACTTTTTGAGCTTTTGATTGATAATCTATTTTTTGAAAACCACGTTTTGTTGGTTTGTTTTTCCTCAACTTTGGTTTGATTACATGTTTTTGAGATCTACCCTCTGATGCCATAACGTTTGAGAACAAATTCTTGTCTTGATCGGGCCCAAAAACTTAGAAATACATGGTTCCTTTACAATCATACCTACCCCAATAGTAACAACATCCGCTAACTCAAGCCTTGCCAAGCCAAATCGCTTGTGTAGTTGACGAAATCCACGATTTATAGAAAACAGTTTTGACAAAATGCTTTGCATTCTTACGAACACTTCTGAGGTTATAATAGTCTATTGCCACTTGATGGCCACTACCAAATTTATCACCAAGGCCATAGCCAACTCACGTAAAACACCGCCCGCTTTTCTCAAAAGATTCTAGTGTAGATCTTTTTGTGCTCTACGAAACAAGCGTAGTCCAGTAGCAGTGTTTCCTCTATGAAAATTTTGCACTGAGCAAATATTTTTTTTTAGTGAGCATGAATATTTTGAAGCTGAGTTAGTGAAATCCTAAATGAACGACTAACTTTGTAAATTGTTAGAATAAATTTAAAGTTAAAAACAAATGTATTGAACACATTTAATTCAAATTGCTTCTTCTTGTTTTTGTGATTTTCCAGTGTTTGTACACTTTATCCAGGTTTATTGCTGAGTCGTGATAGGTAGCTGATTCATCATCACTGTCATCCTCTATTGTTTCTGACGTTGTTGTCAACACAGATTTTGACCATCATTATTTGGTCCAGATGATATGGCTCTAGCCTGCATCTGTTTTTGGTTTTAATTCTGTTCATTATGCTGAAGTCTCTTTCACAGTCAGCGCCGGAGGCTTGAAAAGAAGATTTGAAGGAGGCAAAGGGTAGTGGAAAACTTTTCATCCCCAAAGCAGATTCCAGCCAAATTACTTAAGCCTACGATGCCACCTGCTTTGAACGTTTCCTTTGCCAAAAACTTGAAATCATTATAAGCATTTAGAGTATCGCTTTCATGTTCAGGGCCATAGCAGTGAAAGAAATAGTTGAACTGCTTTAACCTCTACAGACCCATAGTCAACGTACGTTGATAAGTATCTTAATATATTAGTAAAAAAACCTCCTTATTGGATGAAAAAGAGGAGGAGGAGTTCTTTTTTTCAAAGTGACCAATAGGATGCGTTATTTCGCATGTCAACTCTTGTTGACATTGGTCCCTTATATGTTTATTACCAATGTCAACGTGTGTTGACATATAATGTTTTCTTTTGTCAAAACACCTTGATATTGGAAAAATAATAAATAAAAAGAAGTTTTTCAGACTTTGTAGACATTTGTCTATCTACATACAATGCATCCTTTTGCCAAAAGACATTGATATTGGAAAAATCAGAAAAAAAACAACGATTTTCGGATTCTGCAACATTTTATTTCGATCAACCTGAACAGTGTTACTCCTTATGGTACTCCAGGAAGCAATTTCTATTCCCTGCCACGCAAAGAAACAACTTGCATTCAGTGCATCGTATCCTGGTGTGACCTTTGCAGCCTTTGTGACGGCACCTGTTGCTTTGTGAGGAACTCACAAATTCAGCCAGATGAGCAGCCTTGTCTTTTCTGACTTCATTGGAAGGATGTTGAACAACCTTTCTTCTTAGTAGGTTGGTCGTCTTCATCCCCATCATCTGGTACGTCCTCTGGTTCTTGAATTTCTCGGATCTAACATTTGCCAATTCTGTGCCGAAAATCCAGAAAATCCATAATATCCTTGTTTGGGGCACGACTTTTCCGGGCATTCTCTCGGTAGATGATCCACGCATTTGACAGTGCGCAGTCCAGAAAGTGTTGTATAACCCTTACAGGCCATTTGTTTGTCCGGGATCCCATTCTGTACAAGGACACCATTCTGTCGGCCAAGTCTACTCCTCCCATTGATTCATTGTAATGTTTGATCACTGTTGGGCGATTCACATTGATGTAATTGTGGTCTTTTTTGCTCCACCTTTGGACTACATCTCCTGGCTTGGCACTGTGGATGGTGGATAGGAGAAAAACTGGTTTGTTATCCAGCCATTTGGTGCAGGACATCTTTTCTCTCGTACGTTTGAGAAGCTCCGCGGCCTTCGTTCTTCATCACTGAATTCTCCTTGAAATGAATATGTCGTGGAATGCGGGTTCGAATGACAGTGCCAGTTGCAGCAATGCGTTTCTTCAACAAGTAATCCAATAGTGCCTCTGATGTAAAATATCTATCAAAGTTTAAGGAAGATCCAGCTGGCACATTATCCAGAAGACTAATCACAGCAGAGGCACCAATGCCCATGTTGGTGATTTCATGTGCCAAGTGACTGAAGGTTTCCTGGCCAATATAGACTTGGAAGTCTAGTATTACGCCATTTGGGTTTGCCAGGACAAACACCTTCATCCCAAAAGGATGTGGTTTCATCGGCAAATATTGCCGTGCAGGCATCCTGGAATGGTATTATCATCTCATCAATAGATAGGTTGGTTGTTCTTGGCACTTGCAAACAACACTCTCGAAATTTTGTCAAGATAAGGCAGACTCTCCATAGGCGATCTGCCTCCTTCTCCGCATCTGATAGGTTGGCACCAGATTTGGCTCTCAGGAAGCTTCGAAGTAGAAAAAACCTATTTCTTGCCATAGTATCCGAAATTATGGAAATGAGAAAGCCTTGCTGCCAATATTTCTTGATTCTTGGGTACTTGATAGTTCCCATGAGAATCGAAATGCCAAGAAACCTTTTGATTTCGGGTGCCGTACATTTCAGCTTTTCTCCGGTTTCCGTCATGAAGCGAATGTTCGTTTCCATGGCCAAAATCTCGAACAATTCTTCAGGCCAGAACTTGGCAACATGCTGCAGGGGAGACAGACTACTGTCCGTTGTTTCCTCAGTTGCTTTCAAGGCAAAATCCAGTACGCAGTCGTCATTGGCTTTCCACTTTGTCATTGGCTTTGCTGTTCTTCTGGGCCTTCTACTGCCATGAGACGTTCCCGGCATGGGCTCATCAACGTTTTCAGCTACTTCTACATCTCTTTGTTCATCCCCTTCTTCACCATCCTCTTCTTCCCCTGATGATTCAACAGGAGCTTCGTTATCAGAAAAAATCTGAAAGGTTGGGTCATCAACCTCATCATCAAATCCTTCCTCATCACTTTCTTCAAGTGCAGCAATGATTTTTTCATCCGTCAATCCTGAAAAAAAAACAAATGACGATAACATTTAGTTTCCTTTTAATTTTTCATCGTAATATGTACTCAATGTCAACATCTGTTGACATTGGGAACTTGTGTTTTTTTTTACCATATATTCCCAATGTCAACAAGTGTTGACAGTGTAGAAGATGTCCCAAGTAAGGAATTACAGACATACAGTTGCTCAATTTTACAATCAGTATCATTTACTTCATCATTTTAGCCATCCAATGTGAAATAATTACAGAAAAAAAATAACTAACATACCTCTTCTACATTTCCCAAATCTAGGCGGCCTCGCTCTTCCCGTAGCCATGGTGAAGTTCCAACTTCAGCTGGTTCAAACGCACAAGCCAAAGCACTTATAATTTTTTTAAAAGATTTCCTATGATCTTTCATTCAACAATATCAAAATCTGTATAGTAAAAAGCAACATACATATTATAGTATTGTTGTAAATAACACATATGTTATGTCAACGAACGTTGACAAAAGGCTGTAGAGGTTAAGAGTTGTTGTAACTCGTTTAAGTCAAAATTGAAATTGGCTTGTTTTATGCAGCTGTAGTCAAATATACACCAATTACATAATTTGTTGTCTTCTGGAAACCGGTCTTTCAAATGAGTACAGAGCCTTTCCATAAACCTGACTACTGGAGCCATTTTGTCCATAGTTAATGCTGTTTTATTTTTCAAATTTTGAACTGTTACACTCCAGCACTGCGCCTGGAGCTTGGCAATTTTGCTGGGAGCGACTGCTTGTGCTTCTCTAGGAGTGATATCGCTCTTTTGAAATGTCCTTCATAAATCTGAAAGTTCTGTTAGGATATCATTTAGGACATGCAATGTAGCTTTAATTGCATTGATTCCAGTTTGGCAACGCAAAAAACTGCAACCGGATCACGTGTTCCTTCTTCTTTGCAATAATCAAGAAGTACATCATAGTTTCGTACTGGTGCTTGTATAGCAAAATGACGAGACAGCCACCATGCATGGCTTTGAAAGAAATTAGGTTGTGACCAGATGCCTGAGCAATAGCCTGCAGTTCTTGCTTCTTAAGTGACGATCTTCTAAACATACTATAGACCAGTGCTACTCAACTAATTTTAAAAAAGGTCTAATTAAGGAATTTCAGTATTTTCAAAGGTCCAGTGGAATTTTTGATTTGCAATGATAAAAATGAAACTATCATTACCAGCACTACATACCGAAAAATACTTAGATTTTTTCATAGTCTACACTAATCACTAAAATAAAAAATAATATGAGCATATTGCGCTCTATTCGGCTAATTTTGTGAAAAAAGCGCATTTCTTATTTTTTTCCAGTTCTTAAAACTTGGTCCATAGAAGTAGCACCAAATCAAAGGCGGTGTTGGGGTGTTTGGCCCTGGTACCAAGCAGTAAGCCATCTTGTTCGGCATTAAGATCTACCAACTCAGTGCCTGATTTATTTTCTTCAAAGCGGTGCTCAACGTCATAGGTTAGTTTAAGCTCTTGATTGGTTGTGCATTTACCTAGCCTAAAGCCAACTTTGGGGGTTAAAAACAGGTTCTAGACTCCGCAAAAGTAAACGCTCGAAAAGATTGTAAGAAACGCTTAGCAGCGATATGAGCAGGGAGCTCTTTCCGTTTTCAGCTGCATTGCCAGGTTTTGGTACCGAGATAACAGTGGCAAGTCGCTATATTGTGGGGATTGCTTGATAGATCACGCAGGTTGTGCAGAATTTTTGAAGCCATGTTACACATTTGGGGCCGCAGTGCTTCAAAATATATCTGGCGGGATATTGTCTGGGTTTTGAGCTTTATGACCCTTGATCAGTTAAATTGCAGAGGCAAATTTGGTGGACCAGATAGGCAATGACTAACAGACCTTCGGTATTGGGAAATATGTATTGTCCTGTTTTTTATGCTGATCATGTTGTTTGCTAGTCTTTTGAAAGGTGTCGTTAGTCAACGTTAAGAACGTGGAGTCGCGCCTAAGGCTTGAAAAATTTTTGACATTTAAAAAAAACAACTTAGTATTAAGAATAAGTCAACAAAGTTTGGTAAAAGGGGCATGGGCTTTTTCGCATTCCGTGGCTGCTCTTATTGTTACTCATTCTGGAGCTTGAGGTCAAGTTTCAACACTTGAAAGGTCTGGATTCGGACCGCGGTCCGCCAATTGAGTAGCCCTGGTATAGACGGTTCTTACTAATGTTTCAATATCTTGCATAAGGGATACTTTTGACCACGCATCGTCGATTCCCAGGTCTTCTCGGTGAGCTACGCAGTGCTGTTCCATTACATGCGGTACAAAATTCTTCAATAATTTTGCTACATCATTTCGTTTACCAAGCATGACAGCAGCGCCATCACTTGAAAACATAACCATTTTTTGAATATCAATATTATTTGTAGTGTAAAATTCCCTAATTTCTTCTAGAATAGAATGACTGTCACAGCGAGCAAGAGGTATAATCCCTGCAAACACTCTTAGTCATTAAGCGGCAATCACCTGCAATACAGTACTTTATGTACAATATCAGTATTTTGTTTGATGAAATATCATTGCTTTCATCAATAATCAGGGTATGACATGTTGCTTGTCTTATGCTTTGCATGGCTTCTTCCCTGGAGACAAAGTCAATGCTTTTCAAAAATTCAAAGCCGTAATTTTTGCTCCGCCATGAACGTGGCAATTTTGTGTATTTTGACTGACCCTCGTATGATCATTTATCACTTGGCAGGACAATATTGATGAATTCAGCTTAACACTAAGCAGAATACTATCTATGAGAGTCTTTACTTCTCTTGACGGAGTTTTCAAAGCTTTGCTCTTTTCTACAGATGGCATTGGGTTGAAATAGCTCAAGATTCCTTCTCTTGTTTTAAGATTTCGCTTCTGACTCAATGTACTTAGTGCTTCACTGTGATGTTTATGATTCAAGTGGCGTTTTAGGTAGTCCACCTTCCATTCACTCCATGATTTGCCTTTTCCAAAATCACCATCAGGTGCAGCTTCATTACACACTTTGCAGATTATCACATTCCTTGACGTGGAATATTTATAGATTATAGATAGTTTAGCAGTTGTTTTTTTACCTTGTGTATACTGGTAGCATCATCGCGAATTATTATCTCACACTCGACTGCTGTATTAAGCTATTCCATTCTGAATTCCATTTTTTTTCTTTTAGCTTTGTTTCCTTCAATAGACATTTACTTGAACGTCAGAAAAAAAGTTTAATTACATTGCTTGTGGTTAAAGAAACTTATTCTTAGTCGCCTGAAAAATATGAGAGCGCTTACGAATCATTTTCAAGCTAAAAATTTGTTGAAGAGTAATCATTACATCACTTAAAGAGTTTTTCAGACAGCATTTTAAATCAAGTCTACTTAGTGTTAATTGCAATATAAATAGACTGACTATCTTAACACAAAACGACTAATAGTACCTGAGACTTGCCGATCTTCTCTTTAATTTTGAACTCATACTTTCTTAACATAAGTCATTATAACGGAGCTTTTTTCCTTGGTGAATATTGTTATGATGTTACAATAAATGCCATTAAATAACTTAGTGAGGCTGCTCGTGCTCTGTATACATATTTTACTTTTTGATTTAGTGCTGAAAACAACTACCTTAAAGCCTGAATTACTTTGTCATACGTATATGCAGTTTTATGATAAATAGTCACTAGTCACAACAATTTCTAGAGAATTGTTGTGACAAATCCTCAATTGTAAATGTCATATTGCTACTACATAGCAATTCAAGGCTACAACTCGACTGCACTTCTAATCGGCTACCTAGGTTACGACTGAGAACCGAGTTGCAAAGAAGCAAACAGATTGACCTAATTCAATTCACATTAGAGACAGAGCAATCCAGATCGCAGTAATTTAGAATATCCGAAGTAAGCTTTTCTGAATTAACGCAACACAGATAAACAATGATTCAGGTCACGGCAATTTAAAGAATGCACAAATTGCGCTCTCAGTTAGATCGATCTATCTCAAAGAAATGTTGATGATCATTTACTTTTAAATTTGGAATGTTTTCAGTGCGCTAAGGAGAGATTTCACTGCGTAAATTGTATGATGGCACTGCGCAATTGCGCAGTTGCGCACCTTAGAGGAAACACTGGCCTTGATCCTAAAATTGGCAAAAGAGAAAATACGACAGTAGCGGATCCAGGGATGATACATGTTTGGTTTGATTTCTCTCAATATATAATGCATTTGATTGAATTGCTTAAAGCATTTGATTGAATTGCTTATTGGCTCCAGTCTAACTGAAGACATGCAAACCGAGGATGAGTGCTAACGCAGTGTATATACATCTTCCTGAATAATGTGCAGAACAAATATAGCTCAAAAGACGAAGAAGTTGACTATTTAGTCCCTCGCTAACTCAAACATTTGTGACAAATGGACAATAGTCTGATGAAGCGATGCAAAAATATACAAGGGTCTTCTGCTAAACACTCTCCCTTCGTATCATAATAAACCTCACAGAAAAACTGTCAAAGGAAAATTTTTGTTTTTAGTAGGGTCAGCCATAATGATTTGTCGAAGGGAAGCGTCAGACAAAATGCGATTTGTTAAGACTGTGGCAAATCGAAATTCATAAAACATATACTCATGTTGCATCGGTGTTGTGTAGGATATAAGTTTTGCGCTTTCCGACAAAGAACCTTGTTTCAAAAGTAGCCAACTGTCTCCCTTACAAGCTATTTATTCTCAATATTTTACTAGCAGTATGCTTACTTTAAGAGTTCCTACATGAATCAGAAATAATTTAATGTCATGGTTTACTGTTTGACTGTCTCCAAAGATCGCACATTAGACAGCGGGCGACAATTCGATTTCTATCAGATTTACATAAAAATCTAGTCAGGCCCACAACCTTCAAATTTTTGAGGTAAAAGAATTTCCTGAAAACAGCTTAAGATGTTTATAAAAAATATCACTCCAAAAATGAATTGTTAAAAAAAAACTCTTTTCCCTAATTACTTTAAGGCCCCGTCGTATTTTCGGTTTAACCGAAAAATTTCTCATAAATAGCAAATTTCTTCAATGCCTTTTTACTTGTGTTCGTGATTGTAATTGGGATACACTTTAAAAGACATGTTAATACAATTGTAATTACAACAGTATTTACACATAAACAGACCACGGCTGGCCAAGCTAGGCTTTCTCTAAGCCAAATCGCCTATGACAGCAAAAACGACAAGAAAGCCAAAACCAAGATCGAGTAAGTTGTCATTCTTTTCACGACGGTCGATCCCGAACCCTGCAAAAACACCAAAACATTAAAAGTAAACACAAACACTTCAAAGTTTAAATAAATTATTTAGGCAATGCTTCTCATTTGGTGGGTCGCGGAACTATTTTATGTGAGGCGCATCATCTGTAATTACGACAAAAACAGAGGTGGGAGACAGTCTTAGAACCGACAATCGAATAATACATTGTTTGTTAGTTGGTATTCTATTACGCTCCAACTTCATCTTATCAAAAGTCTATTCAGAAAACAAACTTAACTTTCGAAAAACAGAAAATTAAATACTTGTTGATATTTTATCTTTCACAAAAACATTTTAGACTTAAAAGTAAAACTTGTGAGGGAAAACTTATTTGTCTGAAGTAAATTATAGCGCTAAATGGGTTACGAAATGCAGCCTAAAAAATTGAAAAGCCCTGAATTTGACTTTCAACAATTCAGAAAATTTTTTTTGAAAATTATAAGCGAAGAAGGAAATTGTAAACGTTGCAACTAATTGGCAAAGCAGCATACGGGCGTAATTTTTGCTCCTTAACGCTCGTATGCTGCTTTGCCAATTAGTTGCAAGATTTACAAAATCTTTTTTAGTGTCAAAACAAAAGTTGGGTTGTTTGAAACCGGAATTTTGGTAAAATTGAAGGTTAGGCTGGGTTAGCCAAGTATTTAGTTGATTTGCCAATATATTACACAATCAGAGATGTCACAAAATTTGTCACATCCAAACAAAAAGTTCTCTCAAGTTCAGTGAGTTCTCTAAAAGCAAAAAAGTCTTTAACTATCATTTACCCCATTGAAAAAGTGTTATGAAAAAATAGAAGAAGTTTGATATTCTGTAAAAAACGATGTATTCAAAACAGTGTCTCATGGGGAAGGGAGAGAGTGACCCCATTGGTTAGGCCATTGTGCAGAATGTACATTTTAAAAATAAACTTACAGAAAGCAGCCATGATCTTTAGTCAATGGTTTAATATCAATTTTAAAGAAATAAAAAATAATGTTAAATACCGGTGTTGTCGGTGCTGACGGTGTTGTCGGTGCTGACGGTGTTGTCGGTGAAGAAACTTGATCAGCGCTTGTAACAGCAGTGAACCTCAACTTTGCTGTTTCTGATCCATTACTCTCAAATGCAATATACAAATTCTTGGTTTGATCGTTTTCTGCTTGTCTCTTTTTCCTTTGATTGTTGGCAGAAGTGCCGTCATTAGCGTTGTAAAAGACAGAAGTCAATCCCTGAGTAAAATATTCATCAATTATCACTTTTAAAACTAAACTTCTGCAAAACAAAATTCGATCTCCCTTACCTGAATCGCTTTTACATCTGGGGTTAAAGGAGTTTTCAAAGTAATGATCAAATTTCTTCATAGTAAAAACTCGGTGCATTTTGGGCAGTAAGTCTTTAGTATGAAAAATTGCTACCAACACTTAGAAAACTCTGGGTAACATGCTAGGTAAATAAGGTCTGCATGCTGGGTAACAGTTCTTTGAGAACACTTCTTTTATGTCTCATAGATTCTTAGCGACAGAATTGCTTATCGAAGATCCTTTTTTGGAGAACATTATTTGAATCTGGAGAAAAATTTTACTGACTGAAACTTTTTTAGACCGCCATTGTGGTTTGATACTTTTCAAAGCCTTTTGCGGGTGTCGCAACCTCAAGTGATACCGTTGATTGCGAGAGATATGGGCAGCATTCTATCTGCAGCTGTACAAACCTTTGAACACACGTTGTGCTTAATGATAAACGTTTTTTTCTGACCGAATCTAACTTAAGATTATACTGTGCCTTGCAAAATCTAGAAAGTATATATAGGAGAAGTTGGAAGTAGAAGTCACAAAACTTACAAATTTAGCTACCAACGCTTCAAACATTTTTTATCTTGAAAAGTTTTTGTTTCTAAAATCTCTAATAACGTTCCAAGCAAAAATAGAACTGGTAATGATTTATGTGTCTACCTTCCTTATCAAAAACTTTAAACATATTTCTTCGTTGTCAAGTGAGACTTTGTACCCCCAACATGGGGCAACTTGTAACATTTCTTGGGGTAAATAGTCACACGCAATTCATACAACAAAATCTTTTGAAAACAATGATAATATCTAGGCATGTTACGTACAATTAAATGCCAATGCTCAAGCAAATATTTCTTTCAAAATTTAGTAGCACACTGCTGGTATATTATAGCTAGTTTCCTAATTGTTTTTGATGAACACATTGTGGCCTTCACGTTACTGCACATTGAAGGCAGAGAGCTCAGAGGGGTAAATAGTAAACGGTTTGTGAAAACATAACCCAAGGCATCTTCATGTTCTGAAATCCATATTCAGGTCAACACATTTCAGAGTTGCTTACCACATGTTAACCAATTGATATACCAATTTGTATCACTATTTAGAGCAATAGAAAAATTACTTAAATGTTTGCAAATAATTGTGCTACATCCAAATTCCTATTTTGTGTAGTTCGTCTTTGCTGGAAAATAAAACTCAAGCCTACATTTTTCTTTTAGATCTGCTGCTGGAAACAAGATGACCCACCGCCAAACGTGGTCAAAAGTAAAGAGCCCGGATGATGTAACGCCAGCAAATGGCTCCCTCCACTGGTTAGGAAAATACGTGCGTGTGAAAGTTTACCCTTGTCACTTTTATCCCTCCTTCCCCTTTCTCTTATTACAACAGTCTTAAAAATAAGAAGCATAAAACAGATTCCACTTACGACGCTGACTTCGAAAGTAGCATCATGAAGAGCAGAATTTGGGTTCTTTACAAGCTCTGAAAGATAAACTATCCCGGTGCCTGCGTTGTCGTTAACTTCATATCTCAGTTCCACAGATCCGTTGATTGGTAAAGCAATTTGCGAGTAAACTGTTGATTGGGGTTGAACAAGAAGAGAGACACTTGTGTTGCTCTAAAAAGCAATATATCGGTAATAAGCGCAATCAACTTTTAAAAAGGGTAACCTACAACTTCTAGAACAGTGTATTTGGACACTTTTTGAGAGACGGGTACATTTTTTATGAAAAGAATTACGCGGCACATCATAAGCCAAAAATGTAAAAAAATGATACTTAGTTGCTAGATTAAAAAGTGCTGTCAATTTTATCAAATAGTCTTAGATGAAAATGAAATAAACGCAAAAAAGTACTTAATCAATTTCATATACGGTACCTTTTTTGACATGAAAAGTGAACTTGACACGTGGATTTTTATATTACTGCTTGAATATAACAAATGCCTCAACAAAAAAGTGCTATAGTGTAAGTTAAATTAGCTTATGTAACAATATTGTGCTTTATGATCCTGGATGCATATTTCAAAACGATTGACATAATCATTCTTAGATCAACAGAGAACTTTAATCTTAATTTGATGAATTTAATGGTAGGCTATAACTCATAGTTTAGTTTCCAGAACTTGCTGAATTTATTTCTTGTACAATTAACAAAATTACCACACTTTTTGTTAGCACAGCAAAACCAAACACCTAATGAGGCAGTTCATTTCTGCAAACAAAAAGATATATCCGTTTTAAGGGCAAAATATCAACGTTCTATCTCTTGCGCCATTATCATGTGGTAAAAAAATTTTTACATTTCAATCCAGTATCGTTTTTCCAATCAGGGAAAAAAGATATATGATTCAAAATGTTTTTAGACCAATTAGGAAAAAATGGTTATTTTCCGAGGCACACCTGACGATCTCTCGGTCTATATCGGCGTGCGGCGACACATTGGTCAAAAAACATCGTTGTAGGCAACAAATATCGCCAACTTGTATTTTTTTTGTAATCGTCGTTTCTGAATATAAAAGAAACGAGTGGAGGCAAAATCATTACAAAGGGGCCTTGGAGATATCTACGGATCTAAAATTTTTTTGGATAGTCCACATTGATTAAAAATGTCTGGTCCCAGTAAAAAATGAGGCTTCATCTAAGGAATGTATTAAAGTTTGCGGTGCCCGGGATTCTTTTAATTACATTAAACCCTCTTAATGTAACGTCCCAAATAATTTTTACCCAATCTTGTGTTTCTGGTATGAAGCCCGAAATTGTTTTTCAACAACCTTGATTGAAGGAAAATGTTTCCCAAATGGTGCTTAGCTAGATGTGAACTTCAAAACTATCAAAACTTTCTAAAAATTTTGTTATTTTTTTAACTAATTAATGACCAAAACATCAAAGTTAAGGTGCTCGTTTATGGGCAGCAGATGAGCCTATTTAGCAAATGCTGAACAGTCAGTAGTACTACCTCGGATAGAAAAAAAAAGATTTGTCTCCACCAACATCTTGGTAAAAGTCGGACTTACCGTACATACTCGTAGATCGGTTGCACCTTTTTACCAAAATTTTCTTTAAAAAATGCTGTGCGACCTATTTACTCGACATACCTCTAAATTTGGCATGGAAACAAATGGGAATATCGACACAATTGCTTCAAGCTCATGCATGACAGAAAATGAGGATGAAAATAAGCACATCAAAACTGGCATATGTGATAATGATAATTATGACATGGCCATTGATGACAGTACAATATCTGATGAACTACTGAGAAGAATGTTTGACAGTGATAATGATGTTATAATTACCTAGTTTAGAGTTACAGCAAAAATGTTTCAATATTTGCAAGCAAATTTTTGAAATGAAAGTAAATATTTTATAATATTTGATTTTATCAATGGCAGTTTGATTTCCCAAATTTAAGTGCGACCTATCTGTGGGTCAAACCCAAATACCCACTACGACCTATCTACTGGTGTCACCAATCTACAAGTATGTATGATATTTACTAGTTGTCTTTGCAAATAAAAACGATTTATATTTTATGGACAAGGATTAAAAAACTGTACCATCAATCACTTTGATGGATTGGCGTTCGTGCGGCTTAGCTGCTGTTGGCAAAGTAGCCTCAATGATCGTGACCGTAGTTGAATTTTCGTTCCGTTTTTTAATTAATCGAATGCATAAAATGTAGTGATAGATCATTGGCAAGACCCTGAAATATGGAAATGACGCCATTTTTTTAAGAGCAGCATTCAAATGATAAATTAGTTAAACCACACTCTGAAAATACAGACGAGCATTGGCAAAAGTGGCAAAATTTAAGCTGCTTGAACTTCTACAAGCAGGTAGTAATAATGACTAAAAACGATCGAGTGTTTGCAAACACTGATATTACTATTTAGAAGGTTACTGTATAAATCCATAAGTTCTTGACTATTTTTCAACTCTTCACCAGTTTATTAATACAATTTACCAGGTTTGTCCCTGAAAATACTTAATTGTTATAAATATTTATAGAAGCAAATGAAAATTTTTAAAGAACAAGTTAGAATTTAAATGCTATAAAGAAAATTCTACTTGACTTTGTTCCAGGGGTAGCCAAACTAAGGTTTTCAGGCTTTTTGAACTCGTGTTGTTTCTTCTCACAATGGTGTATTGTGGGATGATTTTAGCAAACAGTACGTTGAGTTTAATTCGATTTTTTTTGTGTGTGCTAACAACTTTATGACGAGCTTAGGCTATGTCATTTAGTTGCGTATATAAAGAGAGATAAAAGGCGATGGCCTTTCCGAACGTTATGATTAAAACAAGAAATTCACAAAATCCACTATCGAAAGGTTGAACAAGTGTGCTTTGTGAGTGAAATGAGCCAAAGAATCGCTTTTCAAAAGTCATCATTTGGGAAAGGGCAAAAATATTGATTGTAACACGCTAATGTGCACAAAAGATTTCTTTGCGGCTCTTTCAAATTTATATTTTATGGTATGTGACTCTAGCGTGAAGCAAGTTGGGGCACCCCTGCTCTATTCATGTTGTCAAAACAAATCAATTCGGGACCCATTCCACTCACTGCTAACTCATTTTTCTTGCATGAAAATTTCGATTGAAAACCTTGATCCTAACACTTTTGATCCTGATGCAAATCTTTTATGGTTACTATATGTGAAATGGCTGAATTCCTGACACATTTATGTCGATCCTGCTTATACCTTTAGGCTCTGGCAGGTCATTTGCCTATATTAATCTCTTAGCATTCATGAAAAACTTTTTTGGTAGTCAATTTTTGCAAAACGACTGCTGCACCAGCATTGGTCTCGCCTCTATTGACAAACACTAAGATTTATTTTAGGAGGTCAACCTCACTTTAAAGAGAAAATCTCTGACTTTTGAGCACTTTTCAACATATCTCCCTGGAGTTCATATTTACAATAAAATCCGTTTTCATGAAGTTATTCACTAGGAATTAAATAAAAATTAAATACTGGATTTTGCTCTAGCGGTGAGTTGTAAGCAAGTAATTACGCAAATTTCTTTGGTGGTGCCTTGTTTGGTTTACTTACTTTCCTGCCGAACAAAAGTTGGAATTTGATTTCCAGTAAAATCTTAGGCGTAAATGTGGTGGGGGGGGGGGGGGCTGAAAGCCCACAGAATGTTTTGATCCTTCACCCCAGAAATTTCAAAAATGAGGAAAACACTCGCTTTCGTATAGTTAATTACAAAAAAAAAGGTCTTTACCTGTGTTTGACGCCGAAAATAAAAAAACAACACTTTTTAAAAACTTTGTTTCCAATAAATGCTTTTTAACTCGGTCTTCACGCGAAAATGCCCCTAGCCCCCCCCCCCCACAAAAAGCAAAGCTTCACTTGTATGAGAAAAATTCCAACGTAAGGCTATCCAAGCCTATACAAAAGCGCGTCACGAAAATGGTTTTGAAACTGATGTTAAAGCAAGCCAGTTATTCATTTAACTTTAAAAACCCAAAGTTCGACTTCCGATTCAGCTAGGTACTAGGTAGTACATCAGAATTTATTGCCGCTGTTGAAGCACGATATAGTGAGGATCGATCAGATACTAAGCGCAACCGCGGTTAGAGCTGGTATAGCTTGCTTTATTCCAATTCAAAAGCTAAAAGTTTAATTTACTAAACAAATTTGAACAAATCGATTAATGAAAAAATTGCGAGTAGGATAAATTCAGAACCTATAGATAACCAAACTAATTTTCACGTAGTTGTCTGCTGCAGGAACCTGCAACATCAATGTTGAAGAGGACTAATCATTAATCAGTAGTCTGGCTGGTAATGCTGTTGAGCAGGAGTGTGCAAGTCTTTTTGCTGGTAGGCCTATTTTTCAGCAAGCTTAAAATTTTATGGGCCAGTCAAAGTTTGTAATCCAAACTATCTGTACTCATAAATAAGCCTTGAACCACTGGTTGATTGTATTTTCATTACCAAAAAGACGGTGAAAACCTTTTTTTTGAGATAAATACTTTTAAAGCGAGATTTTATGTTTTATTCATCCACATTTAACTTGAATCCTTTATTACTTTTTTGAGATCGATTTTTCGCGGATTGAATTGATATACCTGACTTTCCTCAAAATTCTTTAGATTATACCGCCCGAGAGGCAGGTTGCACACGCCTGCAGCAAAAAAAGATTCGTTTGGACTCAAGTTGTTGTGCATAAAAATGATTTGAATCGACGTCAGTAACTCAGGACTTTAAGCATATAAATCCTAAAACTGAGAACAAACACAAGATGGCTAGCAGAAACACGTTAACCAAAAATGCAGAATAACAATAATAAAAATAGTAGTCTGCTTTTTTCAAAGCAAAAAATTTTGTTATCAAAATCAATGAAAAGACTATTATTATTTTTTGTGGAAACAAGGTTTTTAATGTTTGATGAGATGTTGAAAGCGCGCAACGAATGCCAAGCTCGACGTCCAAGCTTTAAATTAAACACTGAGCAACACATCACAATTATGCAGTGATAATGGAATAATAAACGTCATAAATCATTACGTCGGTATCATTAAAAAGAGTAAAACAAAGAAAAACATATTCAAGAAAGAAAAAATTTAGGCAATCATTAGCAAGTGAGTTGAGAAACAATACTGTAAAAAATTTTGCGTAAATCTTCTCATTTGCAGTTATACGACCAGAAATGGTCTGAATTTTTGCTAGGCTAAGAGAAAAGGTTGCCTTGGCTTGGTTCACTCGAAAATAAAAATTTTAACATATTTAGTATTCATATACTTTGAAAAGAAGTTTGAACTCATTAAATCATTTCTTTTTAGGCTGCTGTGACAAGGCAATGTTTACAAAAGTTTCAGCTTTTTTTTACCTCAAAAGAGAATTTTCAAATATGTGGTGAGCCGAGTTGCCAACTTGAAATTCACAAAAGTCCTTACACTGCCTCAAAACAAACCCAAAAAAGGCGATTTTTAATTAAAATTTCCAAGACTCTAAAATGCTTGAACTCGTAAATATTGGAGGTTGATCTTCAAAAAACATGTTCGATTGAAATTTTTTTTCCTTTTCTTCGAAAAAAGGTTATTCTCCCAAGTATTTAGACTGCAAGAAGTTTTCTGCTTTTGTGCCAAAAACTAACAACACATTCTCTGTTTTCAAGTTGATAACCAAAAACAAAGTTCTTTTCCCAAAAGCAGAAAATCGCCAAATTCGACCAAAAACACTTCAAGAATTTTCTCAACATTTTGACAAAATCAAAATTCCCATACATATGTTCAAATTATTTGAAAATTCCCAAGATGTTGCGATAGATTTCCAAGGCTTGCGATTACAGTAGTAGGTGTGCGACTTTCCTCTCACATAAATTGAGGTAATATAATTACTTTCAGATGACTAGTGGTAAGATTTGGAACATCATGTAGTGCTCACTCTGAAACTTTTGGAACTAACTATTTATTGTGGAATGAAATCGATAAAAGTTTTTGTCTGAACTTTTATTTTGGATTTCATTCTTACACCCTGACAAATAAATGTGGTCCGGAAAGACTTTGGCGGGTGCCAGTTTTTTGTTAGGCTCCCATCTCAGGCTATGCTTGAAGTTGGCCTGCTAGCCGCGTTGTGTTGTTTCAATTAACATCTTAGCGCTATTTGCCAGTGGCATCACTGGAGTAAACTACACAAAAATTTTTTCTAAAATCAAATGCTTTTGGTGAAAATAAAAGTTTTTAAATCTACCTCTATTTTGTAAAAAATAATGAGAAGTAAAAGGCTTTCAAAAAAGTTTTACCCTGGGCGAACCGCCAGAGCTACTCTAGTTGCAAACCTAGTGGCACCACTATCTATTGCTCACTAGCACAGTCGAAAGTGCAGTGCAGGCTTGTTTTGTCACTCGATCTTGAAGTACAGTTTCCAAGGAAGAGAAATCAGAAATTTCGTAAGCGAATTCGCTGTCTGGGTCACTTGCAATCGCATTTATTTCTGCTTGATTGTATCCAACACCAACTCCTACTCCAAAAACGGTGACTCCGGAATTCTGAATCTAAATATATTATTTTAGCTGAAAATAGTTTTCCACGTGTCGTTGCCTTTGAAAGTTAAGCTATAAATCAAAATTAATCTAGAAAACTCTTTCTGCTTTGGGAGGGCATAATTGATTATCTTTCAGGGAACGAATATTTTTTTCCCGATGATGGGTGTTTTGTAATTTCAAAAAAAGGAATCAAAACTAAAAACAATTTAACAGCAAAATCAAAAAAATGGGTTTTATTCCAGTTTTTTGATTCTTTTATAGGTTTCTTATTTTAGCCTAATGTGCTCACGACACTTTTATATGCAAGTAGATTAAACATGTTAATAAGTGGTTGAGGTAGAGAAGTGCCGGTTATGAGTACAGTCGTCGTAATATCATTAGCAACATTGCATACGACAGCCATATTTCTAACGTTTTGTTGCCAAACACCATGTCAACCCTGAACCCCATTTCCCATTTTACTCACTTCCAAAGCTGGAGCAAAGACATCATCACCGCTTTGTCCGTCAGTTAGAACTACCAAAATCCGAGAAACTGCTTGATTCTTTGGCCGTGCTCCACTACTCTCAGTGAACCCTTGCGTTAAAATTGTTCGAATAGCGTGTCCGGTTTGTGTTCCACCTGCGTTATAAAGCAAAATAATTGAGGTCGTTGGCGGGGTGTACTTACAAAAACAGCCTTCTCCAACTCATTCTAGAAATGCGGAAACGATCAAGCATACCTAAAATGTGTCAAATATGCTTTTCTTTTCAAGAAGCAACTGGAATCTGTTTTCTTTAAAAATTTTTTCGTCAGACGGTTTCTTCCACCTTCAGAAACCAATTTTTAAATGCTGGTTTGATAAAAAAAACCTCGCAAACCTACATGCATCATCTTTTGTAAATTAATGTTTTTGCGATAGCACACGCCATCATTTGAATCAAATGGTGAAACCAAAAGCGAAGCGATTTCACTTTGCAATGCCGCTTACAAGGTAAAACTTTGAGCTCAAGAGGCAAACTTTTTAGTAAAAGTTCAACATCTCCTCTTCTTTTGATTGCGCCATGCTGCTACCGATGGTTCAATTTTAGTCTGCAGTACTGAAGAGTAAGCTACTGTTTAGAAAGCAAAATCAGCAAGATGTCACTGTTGAGTGCGATAAAGCCGCTTTCGCACTAGCATCGATTGTTTTGAAACCATGACTTTCAAATAGAACTTCTTTGCTTCTGCAACATGCAAATATGGTGCAGAACAATAAATCGCACATCGCCACCAGTACGTCTACACTTTGGTCTCTAACCTACACTTTTTGCTAGCGGCAAGATCGGTCAGTTCGAGTGGAACACAGGTAACAAAACTGCCAGTGGTTTATTACAAGTTTTTCATGCGAAAATAACTTATAATACCAACCTCCGTAGTAAGGAGTTAACAGTACAACAGAGGAAAACAATTCATTGCTTTGGTGCTGATTGAGATTACTTCTTAGTGTGGTATCAGATTCGTAAATCATTAATCCTGCTCGTACATTTTCCGAACTTATTTCAAAAGCTTTTGCAGTTTTGTCAACAAAATTCAAACATTCTCTGAAGTTTGTTTCTCCAATACTTCCTGATCCGTCAATGAGGAACCAAATATCCAATGTAGACACCGTACACTCTGGTAATTGCAAAAAAAATACGGTCACAAGATTAACATGTAAAAGTGCTGTCACGTGATCTCACACATTAGGTTAAATCATTTATTTTCAGAGACAAAAACCTGTAGTTATCAAACCACTAGAACAGAGATGACCAAAGTTGCGTCACGTCAAAGCCAATGACGATAAAATCAAATTTTTGTAGAGCCATATTGAAAAAAATTCACTACTCCAATTTATTTGAACACGTACTAAATATCTCTTTTTAAAATAAATCACGCACGGTGACATTTGACTTATTACTTAATATGCTGTCTTCATAAAATTTCTTTCTCTATTCTGGAAGTTGGTCCTCTTTCTCTATTCCGGGACAATAGCACATAAGCGCAGCCAAAGAATTTGGTGTGACAAATACTATTGCAAGGAAGGTCGCACCAAGTCGTGAAATAAGCGTGTTATCGTAAACACACCACCACCAACTTTGGTCTTATGCCTCTTACTTATCGGAAAGGACGAATAGAGTTCGTGAAATGATGGAACGTTTATGAGTAAGACAAGTTTTAATTCGATGTACAATGACCGGAATTAGGGGCAAAAGGCAATGCCTTTACTCATACCAACTTTTCGCTACTGCTCACAAAATTAGGATAAAGCCTGCACGGCCGGCCGAATCGATATTTTCCATCCCAAGACAACTGATTGGTAGCCTTGCCATGCCAGGCTGGCAGAGGCGCCTAGACAAAAAAATGAATACATTTCCAAAATCTGTCGCGTAGGCCATTTTAATAATAACAAAATTATTTAATAACGAAATCGATTTCTTTTCATTGAGATATCATCAGTTGTTTGAACCCAGATTTGTTCAAATAGAGAGAGAGAATTTATTTGATATTGCTTTGCGCACCAACACAATAATCAGATTAATTATACACAAAAAAACACTTGTAGCAAAAGTCAGGGAGCATCGAGGAACATTTCGGTTATTGAGTCGAGAGGCTCCCTGATCTCAGCAGATTGAGATATAAGAGAAATCTATTAAGTGACACTGTTATAATTTGAGTACATGATGTAAAAAAGAATTGAGTTCAAGTTTTTATCAAATGATAAAAAAAATAAAAATATAAAAAGGAAACGGAACAAACACTAACAATAAATATTTTTTACACAATCGAAAGTTTTTGCAAGAGTTAATATTATTTTAATAATTTTAGTTTATATGCTTTTTGAAAGAAACCCAGTGCATTCTCTTTCTGATTCGAGGTTACCCCAAAGCTTTGAACCTCTGTGAGAAAATAGTTTTTGGCTAAATTTATTTATTCGGAGGCGGTAGTAAGCAGTCGAATTTATCAATCTCATGTCATGTTGATGAATGGTATTTATCTTACGAAAAAAATGATAAAAGTTTTTAGGCAATTGATTATGATGGAGTTGATACATAAATTTGGCTAACTCAAGTTGATATATGTCTTCCACTTTTAACACTTGAAGTTCTTTATACATTTGTGAAGTTGGCCTATATAAGTTACCAAACAATATTATTCTCAAAATTTTATTAAGTCCTCCCCGAATTATTTCTTGTGAAGTTTTATTTGCTGTTGTCCACGCAGTAATTTCATATTGAATTCTGCTGTATACAAAACTATAGTAAAGCATGCAAAGGGTTTCTCTTGAAACAAAATTGTGCAATCTGTAAAAGAGTCCCGTGCATCTGGCAAGCTGCGTGGACAAATAATTTATTTGCGACGTCCATTTTAGATTATCGTCAATGAATAGCCCAAGGTATTTGACAGTACGCGCTCTATTAATAGTAATACCGTTGAGAGCTATTTTGAAGTTACATTGACAAGTTTTAAGGGGTTGCTTGTTTATTGTCATTTAGTTAGTTTTTGAAAAATTTAGGGATAGCTTATTTTGACAGAGACAAGAGTTAACTTTTTGAGTTCTATTTGAACTTTGTGTTCCAGGTTTTTCGGATTGTTATCAGCCATCATCAAGCAGGTGTCATCGGCAAATAATGTGGTGTCAAAATTGGAAATCAACAAAATGTCACTAATGTATAATAAAAAAAGTAGCGGCCCTAGGCAAGATCCCTGGGGTACCCCGCTTGATACTTTGGTATATGAGGACATAAATTTATGTACATTAGTATATTGATATCGGTTTTTTAAGTAGCTTGTTAATAAATCCAGAGGTTTACCACGAATTCTAAAGTTACGATACAATTTATTTAAAAGATGTCATGATCAACCGTATCAAAAGCCTTTGATAAATCCAAATACAAACAGCATGTATATAAATTTTGATCAATATTGTTTATAAACTTGTCATATATTGAGTTGATTGCAAATATAGTTGAAGAATTTTTCCGAAAGCCAAACTGATTTTCGCTGAACAGATCATTTTTTTTCAATACAATTAATAATGCGGGAGTACATTAATTTTTCTAAAATTTTATCAAATTGTGATAAAAATGATATGGGACGATAATTAGAAGCTTCCCTACGATCACCCTTTTTAAAAATTGGAATAACTTCAAATAGATTCAGTGCTATTTGATTTTGTTTCATGCTACTTAAATAGGATAGCTTAAAAACAATTGATGATGTATCTATAAAACGAAATAAATTTTTTCAATAACTAATGGGCTACTAATTTTGAAATTTGCATTTATCAAATTGATACGTTGTAATTTATCGATATCATAACAAATATGTTGAGTCAAAGTTGGATTCCTGAGCAAAAAGCATGCCCTTAAGAACAACTTACTATCGAAGAATTGCTTCGATTGTATAATTGTGTAATCGATTGTGTAATCACAATTACTAAAACACATGTCAGAAAAAAATTTTTGTTTAAAAGCTTTGAATATTGGACTATTTTTTGATTAAATCTGAGTCGCTGAATCCGAAAATACTCTTGGTTTCGCTGAATTGGCTCTAGTTTTCGAGATATTGAATATCCCATATTTGTAAGGTCCTTCCAAATTGACCGAGCAAAATGTGTTCAGTTAACTCTTTCCATCCCGGAGGTTGGCCTATTGTGGAACAAGATAAAGCAATGACTGATTAACTACTCATTAGTGATATCACAATTGCTCAAAATGCACTGTGTAACCTATTGGTTTATGATGCCGTGCACATAATGCAAGCGTATGTGGTGAAAGCCAACAAGTTGTGAGATATTAGGAGTAGCCTTCCGTTCAATGCGTGTGGTGTTTGAACCAGAAGGCTAAACTAAAGTTAGTTGTGTAGAGACTGTGAGGTGGTAGGCCCACTGTCGTTGTGTTATGCACGTGAAGAGTTGTAACATTAATCACATTATAGCGATATAACACTTTAAATATCTTGAAAATATGGTCATAAAGATGTAACTTTGTGCTAAAAAGATTACCAGGTTGGTGGGCATGTATGCTAGTCATCGGTACAAATGCACTTATATTAATATTTGAAATTTCGGTCAATGTTTACTATTTTTCCATTAGAAACTGTATTTAGAGCAGATAATGTTAAAACAAAGTAATTTGTTCACAACGTAGGTGTTGTCACAACAATCCAAATGTATTCTGCTACATTTGCGGTAAATGTATGTCAGAAGAACAACGCTTCAATGTACGTGACCATACCAAACAAGCATACTTTGACATGAAACTGGACAGGGACGTATGCAGAAATTTCTTGAGTGAAGGGCACGAGACATTTGTTTTGGGAGATTGGCGAACGATAAACACGTACTCAAAATTGTGCGGAAACAGGCTGTGTTGACCTTTTTTCGGAGATCGATGCTGGCGGTGGTCTAAATTGTGCCAAAGTATACAGCAATGACCTTTTCTTTTTTTGATATCCAACGTTTACAGCGCTAAATTTGGACAAATGTATGCTGCAGTTACAATTGTGGCAGCCGACAATCACGTTCCACAATTTCCTGAGGGTGGGACATGAGGATAATTTTTGGCAAATAATCGCTGAAATAGACATTTTGCTGTTCCTTGGGGGGAAGGGGTGCGCATAGAATTCTCTCTTCGTACGCAACTGAAACTGGGGGATCAAGGTAAGCCATGGGCTCCTCAGAAGGTTTGTAAGAATTGTACGAAAACCGTTCGCTTGTGGCCCCCAAAAAAGTGAAAGCAATAAGGTTTGCTGTGCCAAGGTTTGGCGAGGGCGCCAGAACCACCACGACGATTGCTACTTCTACATGGTGGACATGGCAAGATGGAACTGTCACAAAAACATGGCGTGGTATTGTCCTGATATTGAGTTTGCTATACGGCCAGTTCACATTGCAGTGAAGTTCCTGTCCCTGTTTTTCTTCTTTGCCAGATCTTTTTTCGGATCATGGTTTGATGGAAGCAATGGGCAAAACAGACAGTGACTGTAGTAATCACAGTGCTTTTATATTTGCTGCAGCTGGAAGTTTACAAACAACTAAAGTGAAGCCTTTTAGTCAGGTTCAGCTCAACGACTTAGAGATCTAGCTTTGTCAAAAAGGCAGCTGAAATCTTGGCTTCTCTTCTCAGCAAACACGCGATTCTTGATTCCAAGACCAAGATAACGTTTTACCGTCACAGAGATGAAGTACTTAATTGTTACTTTAGTGAAAAAAATGACTTCGTGTTTTGCAAAATTATTGAAGGTCTTCTGATTTCAATGAGCATACCCTAGTACAAGCCAGAGGAGTGGCGGTTGTTCATCGACAGCTCTAAACGAAGTTTGAATGTGTACTGCTGCATAATAGCGACAAGTTTGCCTGTTTATTAATTAGTCACTCAGTGATCTTGAAAGAGCATTACGTAACTGTGAAGATAACCTTACGCAAGCTGGGGTACAGCGAATACAAATGGGTGATATTTGTTGACTTAAAAATAATAAGCTTTTTGCTATGACAACAAAGTTTTTATGTCAAGTATTCATGCTTCCTCTGTTTGTGGTATAGTAGAGCTAGCGATTAATACTGGCAAAGAAGGGATTTGCCCGTACCTGAAGAGCTTGTTGTGGGGGAGAAAAAAGTCATGAATAAACCATTGGTTGACCGTGACTGCATCCTCCTCCCACCACTGCACATTAAACTGGGCTTGATGAAGCAATTCCTCGAGGTATTAGATAAGAATGGGGTCTGTTTTAAACATCTGTGATACCTATCTTGGTTTGAGTAGTAAGAAAGCTAAATCCTGAATTCTTGACGGACCACAAATTCGCAAATTGATTAAAAATCAAGCTTTTGTCTTATGTACGCTTGCACTTAAGTCTGCTTCCTGGTATTTCTATGTTTCTGTAGTGAAGGAGTTCTTGGATAAAACGAAGGCAGACAACTACCATGATCATGTGGAACTGATGCTCTCAAACTTTCAGCTCTTGGAGTCACAATGAGCACAAAAGTTCACTAATTATTTAACCTCTTGGTTGGATTTCCAAAAAACCTTGGTGATTTAAGTGGAGAACAAAGTGAACGGTTGATCAAGACAATGGAAGAGGGCATCAGGGTCGATGAGATCGTCACATAATGGCAGTTTATTGCTAAACCTTTATGCGTGATTGTGCCCAGCAAAGTCAAAGCGTAAATTATGTGAAAGAAATTTTCATGCGATGGACTAAATTAACCTAGAACATATTTTGCTGTGCACGGTCTATGAAACATTGCACTGCATTTACAAGGGTGTTAAATGCCAGAGGCATGACTTATTGCATTTTCATAGCTTGTGTGACTCTTCCAATATTAAAGTTAACTATTTTTTTTGAAATGGCAACTCCCAAGCGAGTGCGGACGTTCCGTCCAAAATATAGCGATACCATTCACTTTCTCGTAAATGGAGAATAAATATGGCAAATAAAAAAAAAAAAAAAGTTAACTTTAATATTGGAAGAGTCACACAAGCTATGAAAATGCAATAAGTTATGCCGCTGGCATTTAGCACCGTTGTAAAATACCAGAGGCATAACTTATTGCATTTATGTGCATGTAAGCTGATTTTGTCCCATATCCTTCCTTCACGTAATTACAATGCATTTCAATTTAAAAAATATCCTTTATCCCTGTAATTGGACATGGGCAGTATCAAAATACCTGCATTGTCAACGCAAATCTTGCAATAATTTTGCATCGGGATAGGTATTTCTTTAGCATTGCTTGAAAGGATTGCGGATCGATATCATTTTATTGTAATTTTGTGTATTCTATCGCCGATATTCAGCAATTGCAGGCAGCAAAACAGAAGTTTAAAAATTCTTTCAAAATCATATTTTCTAAAATACGGGTTGCGGACGTCAGGCCTAGCGATTACGACTTGCTGGTTGGGCAGTTTCTCTATTTTGTCCCAAATATGGACGGGGAGTTAACTTCATTCATCTGCATTATTATCATGCTAGAATTTGTACTCTTCAACTTTATGCTTTAAGTACATGTAGATCTCACGTGCTTACTAATTACTGATTAGCGTACTTAGTTTTTTTTTATATCTAACAAGAAAGCAATAACGAATCTTTTACAACATTTAAAATCGGACTGGTGGTGTTGCTCATAATTTGAAAGTGTCGAGGCACGTGCATCGCTAATAAAGATATTGGGATCGGTATCGCTTTGATCCGACTGCAATATCTCCAAACAAAAAATTATAGATTCGCGCCCGTCTTTGACCGTTGTGAAAGAGCGTGTGTTCAAAAGCCAGATTTAAAGGACCAAGCAGTAGCTGTGGCTTGCAAGTTACTGTTTGGTCACCTCTGCGCTGGGGTAACGAGAATTTTAAAAAAGACACTTGATTTATTTAGACGGCGAAGATCTATTTTAAATGTTAGACATTATTATGTCAAGAACAGCGTTTGGGGGTGATACAATATCTTACTGTTGTTTTTTTCATAATTTTCCACTGTTTCAACAAAATAGTTGACGCGGTTGTTAGATTCTTGAAGATGGTACTTGCTATCCCACCAGCTGGCTTGTCCTTTGATAGAGCCGGGAACGGCTTCATTTGAAAGTTGTAGTTCGATAAATAGCCTTGCGGCAATTGCTGACTTCAATGGAACACTAAAAGTTAACATTGTTTGAAATTAATAGATCAAAAGTTTTAGAATATACCCGCGGACACCTTCCTCTAGGACATTTACTTACCGGATGCTTACCTCCGGGACATTTTGTTGGAACAAAGCTAAACCCTTACCTAATAAAAGTAAAAATGTACACGGAATATGTGTGGATACGGACAACAACGTTCTTTGTTGAAAGTGTGCAAGCAGAAGAGGGTTCCACAACAATTCAATTGAGTAAAGATATTTTTAAAGCCAATATTCTTTATTTTGTTAGATGTCCAAAACATTTTTAAGTTGTCTCTCTTTCAAAAATCTTTCTTGTGTGTCTATTTAGGAAAACAGTGCAGCTTCAAAACTCAAGCCCAAAGGCTGGCAGCTCAGCAAAAACTTCAGCGCAACTGGGATTCAAGAGTTTGCAATTGCAAAGCCTTCTTGAACTTTGAGAGATTATACTTTCAAAACAACCACTTTGCAGGGTATTTCTTGCTTGAAAACAGGGCTTGGGGCATTGGTGTGCTGTGATTGCATTTTTAGGTACATTGATGCATGTCTAAACAAAAATAGAATAACCGTAAATGGTTAAACTTAAGCAGCGAAAAAGCATTTTTGTGATCAGAAAACAAATAACTGAACACGAAAACACCACTTAAGATTCATTGCTATTCGTGTATTTACAATGATTGTTAGTAATTATTGCAAAATAATCACTTTTTTGAAATTTATTACAGTACTAGCTGGCTGTGACGCGCAGGGCTTCCATCAATAACGTCGGGGTGAAAAATATCGGTTCAGCCTGCTAAGCTGACTTCACACATACAAAAAATTGTGTTTTTTATGCGCATCCATTGTTCCTGTACACATAGAGGTGATCATCTTACTTTATTGATCAACCCTAATAATGCCAACAAGATAAGAATGTTGCCACCAACTATCATTCATACTTTTTAGAAAAGTGTAAAGAAAGGGGGAAGTGGGTATTGAAAAACTCTCAAGTATGATGGTGACGGCCACATGTTGGTCCGTTCCGCACTTACCGAAATATACTATTTAGTGGTAAGCATATTTTGCGATTTGGTACGGCTCTTTTTGTTTCTATATTTATGGTATTAAGTTCTTTGGTTGGGCTATTTGCCTTGTTTCCGGCATAGTGACAAAATCGGCTATGGATAATCTAGACTCATTTACTACATCCTAGTGGGTTCCGATCAGGCCGAGTTATTTTCAAATAAAATATTTTCTCTAATATCAGTTTTACAAATTGATAGGTCTATGGTTTTATTTTGAATGTCTGTTAAACCTGGGATATCATTACAGTGCTTTATAAAATAGATATAGATAACCATAACAGGCAGCATATGAGTAAAAGAAAAATTTCTTGTTTTATAGAATAGAAATAGGCCCAGAAAACTTAATAGGCCGCATTTAAATAGTGGACTTTGTTTTCCCCAAGTTTTTAGCTTTGATCCCGGTAGGTCTAGCAAGCTATTGAGCAAAATCGCAAAATTGTTTCATCTAAATGTGGTGCTGCTTTAACCTGGTATGGCTTGCCATCAGCTGTGCCCATGGACGCAAAAGCGGAAGAGGAATGGGGCAATATGTCCCTCCCAGTATTTGAAACACTGAATTGTTATAATTAGTGGCGAGAAACCTGAGATTTTAGTGAATTCGAGGAAACCTGGACGATTGCGAGAAGTAAAGACTTTATAGATCAACATAAAACGACTCTTTTCTGGAAATTCCTATGCCATTAAAGCACAAACGTAAGTCGAACTCTAAGTGTGTAAGATCTGTAGTTTTGTGTCCTTCCCCTTTCCCAATATTCAAATGCTTCCTGCACTTCTGGCTGTGCCTAGTTTAAACGTGTTAGTTTATGCAGATGCTACGGCTTCACCAAAGCTTGTCAGAGTTGTAACAAAAATTTGTTGTAAATGGAGGTAGTTTGCGTACACATAATGGTGATAGCCTTAGTCTATTGATTAAAACTGCTAATACTAATATATGAAGTATGATTTCACAAACAACAATTCTTATTATCAAAACGTGTGAGGTGGGGAGAACACAATAAAAAAGGATGGTGGCGTCCAAATTGTGGTCGTTTTCTCAGTTACAGAAATAAACTTTTTACTCGTAGGCTTATTTAATGATTTAATGCAGCCTCTTTAATTTTGATATGTGTGTGATTTTAAGATTTTTGGCTGCAGTGTTACCTTTAATTTGACCATTGCGAGAAAAGGGGCAATGCCTTCGCACATACACTAGTCATACACCTTATTCGCATGGGTGCATGCATATTAAGCTAATTTCAAGCAAAACCGTTTTATTTGAACTCAGTTTCACAAATTGATGCTATTATTGTTTACTAGCCGGCTTTGCCGGCGTCACCCGGCAGAGGCCCTCCATCAGTATTGTCCGGATTTAGTATTTCAGTTCAACCGGCCAAGCCGGCTTTACCTATTCGGCTCTTGTGTGAGCAGTAGCGAAAAGTTAATGAATTTTATGCACTTTCACAACTCTTGTACACAAAATTGTGATCATCATACTATATTGCATATATTCTCTTAATCATCACTGGTAATGCTCACAAAGAATCTTGCCAGAAATTATTATCCTTAATACTTGTGAGAGAGCAGGGATCGTACATAATCAAAACTGATTGTAGCGGCGAAATGGTGGTTGCTTTCACAATTAAAGAAAAAAACTATTTAATGGTAAGCCTATTTTTCCAAATGGTTCTGCCGCTTTCCTATTTATATTTGTGGTATTAAGTTCCTAATTTGGCTGCGTTATTGGTCTTGTTTCCGGCATAGCGACAAAAGCGGCTGTTGTTCTCTCTACATTCAGTTTTACAAATTGTTATGGTTAACTTTTTATGATGATTTTTTCTTAAACTTGGGATTTTATTACAATGATGTAGAGTGTAGACATAAATGGCATAAATACCTTATCCGGCAACATATCACCATAAGAAAAAATCCTTGCTTTATAGTATATATGACGGCGTCACCCGAAGAGACCCGTCAGAGACGACGGGATTGAGAGTGTCAGTTTAGCTGATCGAGCCGGCTTTGCCTATCAGGTTCTCGTATAAAGAGTTACCAAACGTTTATGTGTTTTTTGCACATATGTTTACGACTTTGTATGCTCCTTTGCTAATAAAATATCTCATTTCAAGATCTTGGCTATGCCTTTTATCTATGTGCTCTGTTCACTGCTGACACGAACCCAAGGGAGCCTTGCGTTTCCCGTAGTTTGGAAGTAGGGATAACAGTTTTGATAATAAGCTATTCTAAAGCAAAAAGAACAAAAATGTTTTTCGTGAGGTGCGATTTCACACATTGATGCTGTTTTCTTTTGATTTCCTTTTACACTTTCTCAAGTCCTCGCTGGCTACGCATTATGTAGCATATTTTTTTCTCCCTGCTTGACGTGCCCTTGGGAAGTGAAAAGAGGCCTTGCTTTTCCTCAAATGTTTGGTTCGACCCCGGCAGCTTTAAAAAGCCATTACAAAGCAAAACACCAATAATATCATCTATGTGGTGCGATTTAACACAGTGACGTTAATTTTGATTTTGCCTCAAACTTTCTTAAGTCCCTGTTGGCTACGCATTATGATTTATATTCGCTTTTCCTTGCTTAGATATGCTCATAGAAGTTAAATAAGTTTTGCTTTACCCAAACTTTTAGGTTTGATTCCGGTAGCTCTATAGAGCTATTATCAAGCAAAATAGAAAAAAAATGTTTCCCCTAACTATGGTGCGATTTTAACCCGGCAGGCCGTATTATCACCCGCGCCGATTTAAAACGTATCAATTAATGCAGCTGCGCCACCTTATCCGTACAAACATGTGTTGGAGCCACAACGAAATGTTTTACTGAATATAAGCCATAGTTCCTGTACATGCAATGGTGATCATGTTGGTTTATTAAGCAAGACTGGAAGTATTCAAAAAGAAAGAACGATAACACAAACTACCATTCGTAACTTTTAAAAGTGTAAGAAGGGGGTGGGAGATGAAACATAGTCAAAATTGATGGCGTCGCCCAAATCATGGTCGTTTTGACTCCAAAGAAATGAGCTGTTTGGTGGAAGGCATGTTCGACAATTTGGTGGGCCGGCTTTCGTATTAATATTTGTGACATTAAGATTTTTGCCTGCGCTGTTTGCTTTAATTTGGCCTTAGCCAAATTAAAGCAAATGGCCTTAGCCAAATTAAAGCAAATTTGGCGTTAACTTTGGCCTTGGCCTTAGCTTAATTTGGCCTTACCCAAATTAAAGTAAGTGAAAAGGGGTTCTGCTCTTCCTCTATGTCAGGGGTGGCCAACCAGTGGCGGATCCGCCAACGGGGGCGGATTGCACGATTTCAAGTGGCGGATTGCACCATAAGAAATGAATTTTTAATGGTATGTGCATAAACACGTGGCCGCCTATTTCTAGGTTCTTGCGGTGAAGCCAGAAGCACAAAACGTCTCTCTTTTTTTGTCTCGCGGCAAAGCGAAGAGCAGATAACGCGTGACGTAATAACAAATAAAGAGCGCTTAAATGAAAATGATCTCTGTCTTGTGGTAAGACAACGGCAAAAATATTGTTTTCTTAATTTTGTCTCACAGAAAGACAACGACTGGAAAATTTAAATTGAATCGTAAATTTGAATTGTTATTTTAACAATGATTTTTTTGTTTTTTTTTAGTATTTACCGCACAACTTCCAATCAATATAAACTCACTTTTTAAAATTCATTAATCTGAATCAGTCATAAATTTGCAGTTGCCATTAATTTGCAACCCAACATTGTTGGGATGGATCACCGTCGCAATGAGCAAAAGAAAAGCAGGAGGAAGTCATAGAGCAGATACTCGTCAATTTAATGAGATGTGGGAAAATGAACTCTTATTCATTGCAAATCCTTCGGGAAAACCAATGTGCATTGTTTGTGAAACCACGTTCTCAGATAACAAAAGAAATGATTTCAGCAGACACTGCAAAAAACACCAAGCTGAATTTGAAGGAGAACTAAAGTTACCGCTTGGTTCTGACTTGAGAAAAGAATATGTGGCAAAAAAGAAAGAGGATTTTAAAAAGAGACAAAATCTGTTTGTTACAAAAAGTTGTGAAAGTTTAGCAATGCTCGAAGCATCCTATGAAATTGCCTTTCTGTTGGCTAAAAAGCACAAGCCTTCTCT
Organism: Trididemnum clinides; assembly: GCA_963675345.1. Taxonomy (NCBI): domain Eukaryota; kingdom Metazoa; phylum Chordata; class Ascidiacea; order Aplousobranchia; family Didemnidae; genus Trididemnum; species Trididemnum clinides. The sequence continues at coordinate 17,903,354 of OY776302.1, forward strand.
GATGGTGAAGAAATTATTAACTTTGTATACAAAAATTTGTACAGAGCATTGGTGATAAAAATATAGAAAAAAGATAAAGGAAATTGCTTTGCCGAAGCAGACAATTAATTATAAGACGCATTGAAGAACTTTCTTATGTGTGTGAACAACTGAAGGATCGCTTCCATACATGTTCAATTTTTCATTGGCCTTGGACGAATCTGCAGATATAAGTGATGTAGCCCAATTAAGTATTTTTATGAGAGGAATAGATGATAATTTTAATGTGTTTGAAGAACTCATTTGACTTGAATCACTTCACGGAAGAACAAGAGGGTTAGTCATATTTAATAAGGTTAGGTTATGTCTACAGAATCTGCAATTAGATTTCACCAAACTCTGAAGCGTTTGTACAGATGGTGCGCCGTCAATGGTTGGAAAAATTTCTGGGACTGTTTCCTTGCTTGAAAGGTTTGTAGGTCGTCCCCTTCTAAAATATCATTGTAGTTTGCATCAAGAGTCTCGGGGAAAGTGATGAATTTACAGCATGTTATGACACCAATTATAAAATGTGTAAATAAAATTAGAGCAAGAGGAATAAATAGAAGAGAATTCGGAGAATATTGTCAATTGTTTGATATGGAATATGGCGATCTAGTACTTTATTGTGAGATTGGTTGGCTGTCTACAGGGCAGCTACTCGAGCAATTTTGGAAACTAAAAAATGTTGTTGGTGATTTTCTAGAAGAGAAAAGTGAGCTGCTCGACATTAGATCTTTTTTGCGTAATGAGAAATGGTTGCTTGATTTTGCATTTTTACTTGATGTCACCATCCATCTCAAATGACCTAAATTCGAGATTACAAGGCAAAGACGAATTGTTTCCTAGCTTAGTAGAACAAAAGTCATTGCATTCAAAAGGAAGTTGAAACTATTTGGTGCTCAATTAAAAAATAAGGAGTTAAGCCAATTTTCTTATTTAAAACAACAGAGTCAATGTGTTAAAGATAATTTCAACTTTACGGAGTACATAAACAAAATCATGTTATTACAAGAGTCGTTTGATGATCGGTTTAGTGATTTTTCTCAACAAGAAGACTGCATCCTTGCATTTTGAATCCCTTTTCACTTACTGAGCATAACATTCTGAAGATGCCTAGTCAAATACAATTGGAACTTTTGGATCTACAAGCAAAATCCGTACTAAAAATAAAATTTAATGAGCTTCCATCATTTCCAAGTGTAACTGAAACAATTCATTTTTGGAGATCTTTGCCATGTAAACATTTTCCAGAACTCAGAAAATTCGTCCAAAGTTATGTCTGCCGCTTTGGAACAACATACAGGTGTGAGCAGTCGTTTTCATCCATGAAAAGGATCAAGAATAAAATGAGGTCGAGATTGTGTGATTCTAATTTGAAAAACTGTTTGGTACTTTCAACCACCAATTTACCTCCAAATATTACAGGTTTGGCAAAAGCAAACCAAAGTCAAAAATCTCATTAAAAACTAGTTATATTTGCTTAAATTTTTTCTGCTTTGTATTATTATATTATTAGCAGTATTTTTAAAAACAAATAAAATTATGGCTGCATACTAAGAAATGTGAATAACATTCATTTTAATTTTTAATGTTGTTTTTAATTGAAAACCTTTCCTTCACAAGTGTTGCATGTGATTATAATACAATTGCTTTGTGTTATAACTAGTAAATGTATTCATATTACATACAAATTTAGTTAAAATTTGAAAGTATTTCGATTGTGTGGCGGATGTGAATTCAATTTGAAAAAAATTGGCGGTTGAGAAAAAAAGGTTGGCCACCCCTGCTCTAAGTCATACAATTTATTGCAATAGGTGCCTATTAAGCTCTTTTCAAACGAAAAGATTTCCTCGTAATCTACTGTTACAGATTGAAGCTATTATTGTTTAATTTTGATCTTTTCTTAAATTTGGGATTTTATTACATTTAACTTTTGCACCTAATCCAGACCTCCTTGCTGTTAAATGAAGATTAGTGTTTTGTACCGATAGACCTATCCTTGCAATTACAAATATTAGTAATGGGCTCTACCATTTATGTTTGTTATCAAAATGATAATAGATAATTTTGCTGCCTGCTTCTCTTTTCAGTAAATAGTGGCAAGCATTGCGATGTCATTTAAAATTATGATCTCACAATGCGTTTTGAGCCATTGTTATTGAGATTGCTATTCACCATTTCTTTGTCACTGTAGGCGAATCAATATGAATTAACGTCTTTGACTGCGTGCATGTTCCTTGGCCCTGGCATAAACGCCGTCATGCAAAGAGCAAATTAACCCGAAATGAAGCACTCGCAGCTCGGTTACAGCAATAGCGAGAGCCCCCATCAATAATGTCTTCAGTTTTTGATGGATCTATTTTAAAACGTTGACAGACAATGCAAAAGAACTACGCTTGTGAGGAAAAGTAGTCAAAATGTACTAAAGAACTAACTTTATATAACAATTGCAAGTTTTTTAGCTCTAGTAGGATAATTGTACAACTATAAATGAAACATTATGCATGGCAACCAAGTTTTGATCAACAATTGTAAACTAATGCTTAGCCTCAAGTAATTGGAGTTACATATAGCTGGAAAGGAAATTTTCTAAGCTTTCAAAGGATAGTAATTGTTGGTATTTTATTATAACGTTTTTGTATCAAAGTTACCTGTTTTTACTGAGCTCACCACTTTTGAGAGGGTAAAAAGTTACACCACCGGTCTTAAAGTTCAGTTTTTTCAGTATAAAAACTATCATTAATTGTACATATTATACATGTCACGAATAAGGAAATTTGCCTTGTAAGCGTGTTTTCATATTTGTGTAAAGTGCAGTGTTGTTTGTTTGCTGGGCTACTGATTGAAAAAAAGAACCTTTTTTCCTCGCAGGTGGATTGCTGTGTACGCCTTTTATTACGTCACAATCATTATTACGACATAGAAAAATTCCAGATTGATCTAGTGATTTTAGCTTTTTCGAAGAATTTCGATAACTGATTACACAACTTGAAATGCTTTTTTTCTTTTTTCACGTGATTTTGTTCTAGCGTTTTCTAGATTGTTTTTGTCGATTTATATATAAGGCGACGGGATTTTTTTAGAGTAGTAGTAGAGTTGGGGAGAGAGAGCAGAAAACTTTGTAGTGGGAGAGAGAGAGATTGATTGACAGAGCAAAAAAGAGCCATTGGTTTTTTTTGTATTAATTTATTGTGGATTCTGTGGACGTGGCGAGTATTAAGCAGTTATTGGTGAAATTAATTTTGGCAGTTTTCTGATTGTGTGATAAAGTGAGTAATTTTGAGATTGTTGAGCGAAGAAGCTTGAAGTCGTGAAGTGTTATTTCCGTGAATACATTATTCTGTTATCAAAGTGGTTTTAGGTGTTTTTAGTGGAAGCCAATTTTTTCCCAGTTTTATTAAGTTGCAGTCAGACCTAATTATCCGAGCGATTATCATACGTCGCCTCAATTTTAAAACAAAATTTAAGATTGAGATAGAACTGAAAGTTCTATTATTAATATTATCATATATTAAAACGTGACATACACTATCGGACTCGCCTTAAAATAACCTTTAATTTGTTGAAAAAGTTTGAAAATCAGTTGAGAAATGAGGTCACAAATCAGTTTTTTAAATAAACTAATTTCGCAAAAAGATTGCAATTTTTGAAAACATCTTGATATTGTGAAGTGCGGTAGCAAAGATTTTTGTACATCGTACGAGACATATTATGAAGTCATAGACTAGGGGTGGGCAAACTTTTCGTACGGCGGGCCACATTTGGAAAAAATGTTGCAGCCGAGGGCCGCACACTCTCATTACAAGGTAGAAAAGTTTACTCTTTTTGTAAATAAACACATATTCATATTAAACACAGACCCACAGGACTAAAAGACACACGTTCCAGTAGTAAAGTAAGATATTTACAATAAAGTTTCACAAATATTTTGTCATGTAACGTGTTTAATTAAAACAAAAGGTGAAGTTTCTGCAAATGCCGGCGGGCCGCATGCGGCCCGCGGGTCGTAGTTTGCCCACCCCTATCATAGACCCAGTTTAAGCGTGCAAGCAAAATAGAGAAGAAAAAATGATTAGTTAGCTTCAAGTGCTTTAATAAAGAATTGCTGGTAGCTTTGTCAAGTAAACACTAATCGTTATAAAATTGTTTTTGTCAAAAGCAGCTTATTAATATTTCCTAAAATAATGTTTAATCGAGTTTCTGCGATGAGTACTTTTTGAGAAAGAACAAAAAACAGATTGTTCAATGAATCGTTGATTGTGACGTCATTTTAGACCCCAAACAAATGAAAGTTTTTGAAATGGGGTAACTCGGAAGCTAGTTTTTGTTTGTGCAAAGAGCGGTTGTCCTCTGTCAAGTAATGCAAATTCTAAAAAAATTATTTTTGATTATGACGTCACCATGACGTTACGAATACCCTTATGACAATCACCATGGGGTGGTGATTAATGATGCCAAGTTTGATGCTTGTACCTGTGGCAATTTCAGAGGAGTTAAAACAGACACACAGACAGACAGACAGAATTGCGCTTTATATACAAGATTTTGATTATTTCTTAAACTTGGAATTTTATTACATTAAACTTTGTCGCTACTCCCTATCTTCCGAATGTTAAATAAACATTAGTCTTACGTACTGATACAAGGAGCCGATCGATTACAAATGCTCATTCTTTGAGAATATAAAGAAAACAAAATCTGCTATTGATTAGCTAAAAAATTGTGGTGTTGGCTTTCAATGGAGCAAAAAACGTTTTTCGTGGACAACAAAACGAAGCAAAAATATTATTTGAACACGATAAGTTTTTACTCAAGAAAGTTTTGTAATATTCCCCAAAAATGTTTTTTAGTCCCTGACGAGACTATGTTACTCAAACTAATTTTTTTCTGAGATAACTCAAAACTTAGTTACGTTGCTGTTACTGGTTTGCTAGTGGATTAGTAACAACGAAAGATTAGCGCATGTGATTTATCTATCGCGAATGATTACGCATGAACGCTTTTAGTGTGTTGGCAAAATGCATTGAAGTAAAAAGTGTTCTTAATGTAGCATAGCGCGTTGAAGAAAAAAGACAAGCTAAATCGGAATGCTTACAAATATCGCGTGTTGTGTTCAAAATAGAAGCTTAAAATTGTGGTGAAATTTGATTTCATGAGGTGATGTCAGTTCCCAAAAACTTGAAATATCTTAAAGTTGGGAAGTTAGGTGCTAGCTTATGTTTAAGCCAAAAATTAATTTTCTTCATCAAAAATGTAATTACTAAAGAATCTATCATCAATTGTGACATCACAATGAAGTGACTGATCTCTCATTGGTGTGGTAATGAATAATACCAAGTTTGGAGTTTGCATGTTATGTGCTTTTGAAAGTATCTAGCTTAAAACAATCAGTCAAAAATTTGCTTTTTGTGTCGCCAATGATTATAACTGTAAACAATAGCTCTGTTTTGGGAATGACATTGTTGATATCTTCTGAAAAGCCATAAACCGCATTTCTACAATCAGTATCTTTTAAGAAATAAAATAAAATCATTTTTACAATGAATTAATGATTGTGACGTCATCATACATTGTAGAAAATTGAAAAAATTATGAAGTTAGCAGGTCAAACGCTGACTTTTGTTTCAGCTATAAATGTCATTCCTCTGTCAAAAAGTGCAATTTTTAAGAAATTCAAAATTATATGACGTGTTGATGACATCATTAATCTTGGTGTGACCCTCACCTTGGTTTGTTGATTAAAAGTGTCAAGTTTAGAGTTTGTATGTTCAGCACTTTTGGAAGAGTTTAGCTTAAAAAAGCAACAAAACACAAAATCGCTTATTGCGTCGCCTATAACAATTACATTATAAATTAACTGAATTTTGGAAATGAATTCGTTGATATCTGCCAAATGAGCCATTAACGGCGTTTCTACAACCAGCATTTTTGAAGATATTCACGAAAAGCATTTTTGCAGTTAATTGTTGATTATGACGTCATAATAGATTCTAAAACGCGAAAAATTTTTGAGTTAACCAGTCGGGTGCTGGCGTTTTTTTAAGCTCAAAATTGTACTCATTCAACTAAAAATGCAATTTTTGAAAAAATTATCTTCGATGATGATGTACAAACCCCTTATGATACTCACTCCAAAGTGGTGATTAATCGTACAAAGTTTGATGTTTGTACTTCCAGCAGTTTAGGAGTTAAAGCGCACGTACATGTGTATGCATCTTTGTATTCTTGTTGTTCACGTGAAATGTGATGTCCTCATGAAATCATCTACCCATCACGACAACCATTCCGGGTTGCTGATCAATCGTGTCAGGTTTGGTTTTGGTGGGCCCAATAGCTTTCGATCAGTTAACAAAAACAGGCCAAAACAAAAAAAAATTTCTTACTTTATAGTATTAGATAATGTAGTTATTTGCAGACACAAATTTTGATTAAAAAAATGCAACTCACATCTTCAAAAGTTTGTGTACTCTTGAATAAAGTTTACCTGAAATCGTTGTTTTGAAAATCAACCATAGCAGAGCCAAAAGCAGATTCAAAGATATTTACCAAGTTACTAACTCTCGCTGAGTTGCTATTGAGAATGTCGACAATTCGAGGGCTTATCTGTAAGATAAATGCTAGAAAGTCTTAAAGGCAACCACATAACCAAAGTTGAATCTTCGCACTAATGATAGCGACAGCAATTTTTCCAGGAGTTAAATGAAGTAATAGCGACATGACTTGCTACTCCACATTGTGAGAGTTAACGCAAAGTGTCAATTTTTTAAAAAACGTTTTATCAACTTTTTTCACTTTACATTAGCTTATACTGTTGTTATTACCCTGATTTTGTGATTTTCATCACGTACTCTCCCAACTGCCTGTTAGATAACAATTGTAACCAGCACTTCATCAAAGCAAAGTAGACTCACAGATAAGCGTTTGTGCTAGTGCTTTTGCGAAGGAATAAAATCTAATGGTTCAATCGAAATAAAGCTTCAAACATTCACCTAGAAGTAAGCTCGCTCTTCTTAGCATTGACGCTAACAACATCACTTTTTTTCGCCGTCAACGCCATTGATGATGGCATTAACTTTGCGCCAACGCTGATGAGGCCATTTTATTTTGTTGACGCGCGCAACATTGCGTGTAATCCAACAACGGTCTCGATTGGTGGTCAAGCGGGATCGGAAGGTTATTTTGGTGGTGGTCATCAAAATACACGCTTGCGCTTGAAAATATTGATCGCGTGTTTTCACATAATGAAATAAAGCATGTTTTCTATTGCGCTTTAATATAATGCAAATTGAAACGGGATTTAATTAAAATAGCTTTGGTATAAAAACAACGGTTCTGTTTGGTGATAAAGCAACGCGAAGCCCCAAGCCATTGTAGTAACCAGAATGCGCGGATGTCACCGACAGTTTATTACTGGGATCCTTATTATTGATACAAAATTTGTTGGGGCTCCGGAGCGACCTTAGTTGCCGACCGGAACGTGGAAACCTCTCGATTCCAGTTTTGCAGGGAGAACCACAGCCGCTGCTGCCTTGACCGTTGTGCTTGTAATCTTTTCATAACAAGCCAATGCTTTACTCAGGCGAGTATCAAGTACTTTTTCCTAAAGGACAAAGTGCATTCTATTACGTCAAAGTTAAGATCTGTTTGTGGATTAGACCACATTGTAGCTCACCTGCCAAATTCCTCTTTGTCTGTTTGCAACGTTTCCTGAAAACGATTGTCCGAAATTGCTTTCAGCAAGAGCGATCCGTTTCAAAAATCCAAAATCGTTTTTCAAAAGGTTTCCTACATTCTGAACAGAATTGAGTTTTTGAATAGCTGCATCCACAACGTCAACTCCACTGGATCCGGGACGCAGAGTTAAGTCTTGTCCACCGCGGCTAAAAATGCTCGAGATTAGTCATATAGATATGATTGTGGTGAAACTGCATCATGTGACGCAATCGATATTAGCCGCAACCTATCACTAAATGAGAAAAATTAACAAAGTTTTTTTTTCCGGAGTTCACCCATAAAAATCAAATTTAAAAGCATTTTATTTTTGCCCTTAGAAATATTTATTTGGCTAAAAGCTTTGTTGGTGGTAGTGGGGGTGTTTGAGGTCACATTGGTAAGAGACAGAAACAAGGAGTACAACCGCTTCCTTTCCAAAAAAATATTCTTTTTCTACTTTTTTTATTGATTTGAGTCTTTTTGTAGGTGCTGTCTAATTACTGAAGGTCTATTTAAAGAGTATTTCTTTAACATTCTTGTATCTGAAACCAAGATATAAATGCAGCATTGCGTGATCGTATACTCACTTGTTCAGAAGAATCTGAGCACATACAGTCGTTGATAAAAGCAATAATGCAAACAAAGCAATTATATCACTAGACATGTCTATGTTGCGATTTTTAATAGCTTGATCACTCTAAAATTCGTTTTGCCAGAGTTTTAGAAAGGCCCGCAATATAAATCCTAATATCTTTTTTCTAGTTTTTTAAAACACGCTGAAAATTACTTTTGTTAATTGCTATGAGCTGTTAAGCAATTTTGATAATCGTTTTTTTTTTGCAAAAGGCCACCATGTAGCATTTTTTTGGTTTAAGTTTTAGGTTCACCAAATTATTCACGTATTTACGTATTTTAAAAACAGGCTTTATTTACACTGCCTTTCCGCGCATGCGTAATAAGTGAGGGCATATCTTTAGTGGGTGTTGCATTAAGCCTGAGAAGCCATTAAATTCATCAATGAAATAAGGCGCCTAATTGGCGTATCAAGATGATGATATACTGCAAGCAATTTTGGTAGCCTATGATTAAATTTTATCAAATGTGTTTGTAGTGCCATGTATCGCTATTTAGCTTTTTAATTTTCCGCTACTACTTTTTACTTACGTGAGTTTGATTGTGTAGTAGTTGCCGGTAAAAACAATGGCCATGCATGTCTAAAACCATAGTTTGAATCCCGGACAATGTCGAAACTTTGCAAAACAACTCGTCACTGGCTACTGGGATGTACAAACCGGGTAAACACTTTTCCTCGGTTTGGAAGGAAAAGTGCGGAAAGAAACTGCCTAACCCCTCGTACTTTCATTGGTGCTTAGGGCCCGAGAATGCGGGAGTTTTAACCTTACTATCGCCAAAGCTCGGGATAGAAAAGACTTTCTTTACTGTATTTTAATGGACAATCTTGATCTTTCGAAAACTTTGACATCATAGATTTTAAACTTTTGTAAAAGAAATTTCGTAGGTAATTGATCTGGCTCAATAAGCGATACATTTTTTTTAATAAGAACGTGGGTATGTTTCTTAAAAGGGGGTGCACATAATGAGTTGAAAGAAAAATCTCAATGACCAATGATTGTCAATTTCGCCTTATAGTTTAGCTCAAGATTTCGCCTACATCTTTTCAAAGACGAAAATCAAAGTTTTCATGTTTTGCCGTATGTTATAATCAGATCTATTTCGTAACTAGTTCTAAGATTTTTTTGAAGAATTGCGTCATAGAAAACACTGTTGTCCTTTTACTAGGAAACGTATTTATTTTTGGCTGGCATTCATATTTTCTTTTATTTTCAGCAATATAGGCTAAAGCAATTTTTTATATCAAAGTTTTTCAACCCATACTAACTAAAAACGTAAGAATAAAACTAATCCTGCCAGTTTGGCTGGCTGTCATAAGATTTTGGGCAAACTATTTTAACTGCTCTAAAAATACAGTTGGTTCAACTCAATATGCCTTCACATACGTTCCCCTTCGGCAAAAAAAATTCTTATTTACCTTCAAAAAGATACAGTAGCAGAAAGAAACTTTTCAGTTGTTCATATTTTCGGTTGCAGGTTGATGGTACCCTTAATCATAATTAAAGCAACTTTTGCAACATTTTTTACAGCTTCGGGCATATTGTGATAGGTTTTCAAAACCTATATCGCAAAATGTTTTTAGCTGTTTAAAGGAAATTTATTATGCCATTGTTGCAGCTTTTTGCTTTTTTAAATGCAAATTTAACCAAATATTGCGCAGAAAGGAAATGTGTTGCAAAAGAAACACCAAAAATCCCCTTCAGTGTATAGGCTTTATAGGCAAATTCATTTTGCATTGCATTACTTAACTTTTATCGTTTAGGTATATAACTACTGCACGCACCATCATCTATAATGTAACAAGTTTTTAGCAGCTTTGTACAGTATTAAGAAAAGCTGGTAAACTGTTGTCCAAAGGTCGTTGTTTTACCATCAATAATGTGAGAAAATATTTGGGATTGCCCGCAAATAATTCACGCGAATAAAAATTGTGATTTGATACGCATGCTTGAGCATAAATGCAGCATTTTCTTGAATGAATGCAAATTTTTCACTGTTTTACTGAAACTGAATCGTCGCCCCAGATTGGCTTGGGGTGATAATGCTTTAGGTGATTGAAAAGTTGTGCTAGTCATAATTACGGCTATATTTAGCCGAGAAATAGAGCTCAGTTCCCAAGCTGCCTAATGGAAATAAGAATAAACATTCTTACTTTTCTAGAATTTTCACTTTGCCTCCTAAATGACCTCAGTATTTTATTGTTTCAACGTACGCTTCGCAGTGGGTGGACCTGGGCTCAATTTCCTTTTAATGTGACACCCAAAACGATAATCATGATATTCGCGAGTTTGCTACGCTCAGTACAGAAAAGACAGGGTAGAAAACTCTGCAATTTTGCCTGCTATAGCTTTGGTAAAGGTACTTCACAAGAGTCCTGTATATAACAGACAAGTGGCTGGGTCGAACAGTCTATCTGTTGTGATGATCCTCATTGACTAAAGCCTGGCAAACAAACCGCAAGCTCATAATTACACTGGAATGAAAGACCATTTTAGGAAAACTTTCTTACCCTAAGCAACCCCTCTCCCTTAAACCCCCAAAAAAGCGACAACACTTCTACTACAAAATCTATTACAAAAAAAATTAACATTTAAATTACTGTTCAACTTGCAAGTTATAACATTTTGTTTAAAAAAAGATCTTTTATATTGGTGTTCAAAGATTGCCGCCGTGCATAAATGCACATATAGCGGAACTAATTCGCAGCTAGCAATTAATTATTGACACCATTGTCATTATTATTAATTGAAATTGTAAACACGATTATTGCAAATCATTTTTAATAGATTACCCAACAAATCACGAAATGTTTGCAAATCGCACGCAACCAGAACATCCAGCAAAGTTTCGCATATTGATTTGCTCTGTTTTGTCATAGTAAGCGCATTTAAAAGTTTGATCAGTTAAATTGCTTAATTTGCATTTGAAAGTATAGATCAGTGGCTCTCATTTTTTATCGAAGGGACGCGTTTGAAAACACTTGCTAGCCTTACGACGCACTAGACGCCATCTGAGGTTATGGTTCGCGGTTCTTCAAGATAAAGTGACCCAAAATCTTAATAACCATCGCTATTATCGCAAGATTTTGTTTTATTTCTGCCATCTTCAATCGTAAAATTTGGCTATTCTGATGTTGTAACTCATCTCTCCCGTTTTCCTTCATGTTGCTACTGAGTTGCTTGGTCTCTATTTATTTTGAGCAAATTTAAGTTAAAATTGGAAAATTGTTTCGTAAGTCACGAGTCAATAATTACAATTGTGCATAGCAACACTTTTGTAAAAATACGACTGATTATGCGTGTCCGAAAAAAATAGATAAGGAATCTACGTTCAAAACTCTTTTGACAGAATAAAATTGAGGCATTTTGGCTCAAAACCAAATTATCGTGCGACGCCCATGGAAAATTATAAAGATGCACCAGGGCGTCGCGACGCACAGTTTTGTAAGCCACTAGTGTAGATTAATGTTTGACGAGGACAAAAGTGATATTTTTTGTACGATATTAAACAGTGTTTGCGTGATAAATTTTCTTTTTGGAGTTCACTCAACACCTGCAAACAGATAAAAGATGCCTTTCCAGCACCTGTCCAGACCATTTGTTGCGGATATAAAGAACCGAACTGATCATTTCCGATCTGGCACAAAGAAAAATTATCCCTCACAATCCGGATGAAAATTTAACTCATCGGTCACAAGATGAACGGAGATTGTAAAATGACTTTGCAGTCTTTAAGTAAGCTGTCACCGCTAGATATCTTTGCTATTGGCACAAGTCACCGCTCAAACTCAAAACGCGAGCTTGAAATCAAACGCCGTTTCCACTCGGTACGTCGCATGCAACATAACGCTCTGAGTGTTCAATTCGCAAGTTTTCATACAAGATTGATGCTCAATTTACCATACGCGTACGCTGCCCAAACGATTGATTAAAAAGCTGTATTGTCTGAATTCCTACGTGCCTATGTAAAAAAAAACATCCTGTTAAATAAAATAAAAGACTGATAATGCCTATCGTGGCAATATTTTGAAATCATCCATAAAAGAGAATAAACATCTTTCTATATCTTGTAAGAGAACTCTTTCGCAATGGAGATGAATATTTAGTTGAAGATTTTTTTTTTTATATAAAGCACTTTTGAAATGAGGTTGATTTTGTAAAGTGCAATGTATTCTACATCGAGGTTACATTTCTCGAAGCCGACGCAAGTATCACGAACTCTTTAGTGATGCCAGAACTTCAAGTTACACGATGAGTGCGCTATTACTGTTGTGCTCTTGGGAAATGTCACGTAACGATTCTTCCCACTGGCAGATTTTAAAAAGTAGTACAAAGGAATGAAACGTGGAAATGCTGGTGTTGAAAAATTCTTTTACTTATGTTTAGCGCCACAGTTTGAATTCTGTGAGATTTCCGGCCAATAATTTAACACAGTGACAGATAATAAGAAAAGCGTTCTGTTTGAGCAACACAATGAATAGCTCTCTTATTGATTAAAGCTATTACAAAGCAGGATTAAAAGTTAAATATTTTGCGTGGTGTGTGTGTGTAAAGGTTATTGATGCAGAATAAATGAGCGAGACTTCAGCAAATCATGCGACCAATTTAAACAAAACGTTTAATAAAAACCACTAAAAACAGGTAGATCTAAATTTTATGTATTTTTAATAAAGCGCCATCACTTGCTCAATCAAAACAAAAGTTGCAAAATGTATCCCTATTTACATGCAGAGTCGGCAACAATTAGTGTCTCAGCCAGACGAAGTCTCGATAAGCACAAAAGAAAAAATAAACCAGAGCGATTGAATATGCTGTTTCGGTAAAAAAAATCACACACGAAGAGACATTTTGTATCTTTTTTAACACTAGAATGCCCAATGAGTCAAAATGACTCCTTTGGATAGTTTGCTTGTGCATATCTTTTGACTTGCTTGCTTTCAAGGAAAATCCTTCCGTGACTTTTTATCATTTGTTGGGCCTAACACTCTCTTGGAATGGCGTGAATTTTTGTCAGCTTTAAAAACGATTTTTTTAAAATTTACCTCGAAGGCCCAAAGGAGTCATTTTGACTCCCTGTATAGAGATGCTTAGAAAAGTAGTTTGTGGACAAAAGGCAATGATACTTTTTTTGTGTTTTGAAGCAGAATTTCAATTTGAAGCAGAATTTCAATTGAAAGCTTCTCAGCTGTGAAATATCTTTGCAATTGCTTTATCACTCTCTTTATCAATGGAATACAACAGTTTGTTTGGTTGGGACATAGTGAGTAAATTTTTGCTCTATTGTCTTTTGTGTTTCAACAGTGCCCTATAGATAACGGATTATCATCTTTATTTCGAATTGCTGTGCGTGGTTCTGATTGCAAGTACAGTCTGATTGTAGCTGTGCTTTAGTTTGAAACTTGAAGCAGTCAATATTTGAGTATGTCTGCAAGACGAGGTCTCACAGCTAGAGAAGTTTTGTCTGTGCTAACTGATATTCTTGACGATGTATCTGAATATAGGGATGAAAGCTGCAGCCTTGATGCAGATGATGATTTCATACCGGCAGCAGATGAATCTAGCTCTTCTAGTGAAGATGAGAATGTGAATGCAGCAAGCATGCAATGCGAATGGAGTTGTAATGTCTCTATTTTTGTATTTTTTCGAATTGCATTTGTTTTTTGTGTTATGTAACCAAGATCCAAGCACAAGCAGTTTGTAAAGTGATTTGGAATCTGAGGAGGAGGATGGTGCAGTGTTGACTGCAAAGGATGGCACTAAATGAAAGAAGGTACAAGTCGGTGAGCAGTCCAGATGCAAACTTGCAAGTCATAATATTCTGAAGAAATGTCCTGGCCCTTCGAGTTACGCGCGTAGAAACATACAGGCTGCAAGTCCTGCGAGTGCCTGGCTTTTATTTATTGACAAGTTTATACTTGAACACATCCGTAAGTGCATCATCACTGAAGCTCATAGACAACCGAAAACGAAGAATTTTGTCCAACAAACAATGAATTGCTCGCATTCATTGCTGTCATGTACGCACGAGGAATAACAGGTTCAAATGACAAGCCATATTATACTCTGTGGACTGAAAACTGGGGCGTGCCCTTGTGTAAATAAACAATTTCAAGGAACCGCTTTGGCGAAATTTTACGTTTTCTCCGCTTTGACACAAAGTCGGATCGTTCTCAAAGGTTGAAAACAGATAGATTTGGTTATTTTCGGTGGTGTGGAACAGGTTCATCGACAACTGTATTTCATATTACACATCTGGGGCTTTCATCACTGTGGATGAACAGCTTTTCCCCAGCAAATGCAGATGTCCATTCACGCAGTTCATGGCATCAAAGCCTGACAAGTACCGACAGAAATATTGGCTGGCTGTAGACAAAGATTGTAAGTGTGTGGTAAACGGGTTTCCATACGTTGGCAGAGACGAGACTCGCTCTAGAGATAAACGTGTCTTCGATCAGGTCGTCATGCGGTTGTTGAAACCGTACCTCAGCAAAGGGAGGAACGTGACAACAGACAATTATTTTACCTCAATAAAGTTGGCCACAGAATTGCAAAAATACAAAACCAGCTAAGGAAATTGTAAACCTTGCAACTAATTGGCAAAGCAGCATACGGGCGTAAGGGGCATTAACAATGTATTAAAATGAATATGCCAGGAAACAATAATGAGTATAAGAGGGTGGTATACTCATTATTGTTTCCTGGCATATTCATTTTAATACATTGTTAATGCCCCTTACGCCCGTATGCTGCTTTGCCAATTAGTTGCAAGGTTTACAATTTCCTTAATACAATTTCTTCGCTTAATAACTTTCAAAACCAGCTAACTGGAAACAGTAAACAGAATCCGCAAGGAAGTACCTGCAGTGGTAAAGCACATGAAAGAGCCACTTTACTCCACCACGCTACATAAATCTGGTGATGTAACAATGACTGCTTATCAAGGTAAAACCAAGAAAAATGTGGCAATTCTCAGCACCCTCCACCAAAACATCACTATTGCAAATAATGCCAAAAAGACACCAGAAAGTGTCAAAGCTTACATTGATACAAAATATGGAGTTGATATTGTAGATCAAATGGCAAGGAAATAAACGGTTAGAACTTCCACCAGAAGATGGCCTATTCATTCGCTCCAAAACACACTGGACTTGGCGGCTATAAATGCATGGATAGTTTACAAGGCTGTTACGAAGAACAATACACCCAGAAGAGTTTTTCTTAAGCAGTTGGCTCAAGACCTATCTTGCCTCACATAGACGAAGGGAGCAACACTAAGAAAAGACCGTTGCAAGAAGAGACATTTGATGAAGGACATAGTAAAATGACAAAATATTGCCAAGTGAAGGGTGAATGTAAGAAGAATTGCACAGTTGGCACCTGTCACGAGTGCAGCAAATCACTGTGCGGAAAATGTACTGCTAAAACCGTACGTTTGTGTGTGAAATGCAGTTCCTCACAATAATAAGTGTCCTTTTTCGATATTCTGGGATTTTTTTGCCTTTTTATTTTGTTGGTTTGGTATTTGAGTTTGCCCAATACAATAATCAATAAAAAAATCGCTAAGTAAGCTGTCTTACAAAGCTATTCTACAGCCATAATCACAGCAATGTTACACAAGAAATGGCAGGGAGTCAAAATGACTCCTTCGTGCATTCTAGGTATATAAAAATCCCTGGCATTCTAGTGTTAAACAACGTGATATTTAAGCTCAGCCCTAAAAAGTGTTTTGCAAAAGAAATGAAGACTTCAAGAAAAAAATTTGGTCGTCCTACAAAACATAATTAATCAAAACATTTTATCTAATCCCTTTACCTTTAATGGGATAAATAAAATCTAAAAAATAGGTGTACTATCATTGATTGTTAGGACCAGAATATCTTCATTAAATTTTAGATAAAAATCCCAGCCTGAACAATTGCGATCTGCAATTTTTTTCATGTGAACGGATTAAAAAGCAGTGTTGGTGATGCATTCCTTGCGTTGCTTCAGAACTTTCATCTTCGAAAAGAATGCAAATGTCTTCTTGCAGAAAGCAATCAATTCTGCTTTTACCATATGTAAATAAATCTTTAATACATTGAGGTATAATCTACAAATTTGAGAGTAACTGTACTAGTTTTAAACCACTTTTCTCCGACGGTCGGCTAGTTTGTATAAAGGTAGTGCCGGCCTTTTGCAACCAACAACTACATCAGAATATATGTAAAAGCAGTTTTCGCTTCGGGTAAAACAAAAAGTTACGCAGCGTGTTGAAAAATCTAAAATAATTGAAACCCTGCTTGGCAACGCTTCGCATTACAATATTCATCCCAGCCCTAAATATTTGGTGATCTTTGACATACGTTGTACTTTATTTCAATATTGTGATCTTTCCGTTGACGTGACCACTGACTGTAGTGCGTTTGCGTGAGTAATTGGGATTTCCGAGTTTTACTACTCACTGTTAACATCGGCGAAAGCGTCATCATCGATTACCGAAATAAGTACTCATTCAACTCATCAAACGCAAGATGATCGGAAAGTTATAGAAACTGCAATGTCCTCGCAATAGTTGGCAGTTTTTCATAGGTGCCATTGCGGCATTGCGGCATTGCTCCTCTAAACTAAAGTGCAAGTTAAAAAGCAAACAATGTTGGTCGTGTGTAATACAATCTTCGGACCAATGCACTCTGAGCCTGAAACTTCCAGACATTCGCTCACGAGTTTGTTGCTCGTGTTTTTCGAGTTTGTTCCTTATATTAACACAATCTTTAAGATTGTGCACTGGGATCCCCATTTATGAGGCCTTATGCTTGATGATCTATAGTGCTTGGACAATTGCGCTCTCGAGCAGTGTGGAATGTTCAAGTGACAATTCCCAAAGATCACCAATGAGACCATCATATACATTAGATCATTAATCATAAGGCCTCAGCGTTCATCTACAAAAGTTTGCTCTTATAATCGGCGGGTTACGGTGGCCGAGTGTTTGTGACGGTGTTCCTGGTTAGAATGCCCTTTTACCAAAAGCCAGGACTCACAGCCAAGGGTAGCTGGAGCAGATTGTGGGTTCGAATCCCACCAAAAGTCAGTTTTTACTGATGCTGATTTAGCGGCGCAGTAAAATTGACTTTCCTTGAGGCTATATCTCAATGGAGGGTTAGACCTCGGTTCTAGATGGACGACTCTACCATCGACACTTACAATATTATTTTGGGAAAGTGGTCCAAAAAAACCATGGTTTCATAAAAAGAAAAATTATTAGGGACAAAAAATTTAAAATCTTAGAAAAAAAGGGTTTAGATACAATTTAAGTTTATAGATTTTGGCTTGCTTACAAAGGAGGAGGATTGAGCTTTTGCTCCCTCAAAGAAACCAATAATAATTAACAAAATAGAAATGGAATTATGCTATGCCTTAGGGGAAGCATATCTGTCCAATCCAATTATATTAGTACAATGGAAAGCAAAGTTAGGAGGAAAAATCGATTGAGCTGCCGTTTTTTTCACAGTGCTGGATCCCCAGTGCTGCAACTAATTATGTACAGTAGGCGCCGCTTATTATAACCACGGATAATAGACCAGCCGCTTAATATGACCAATTTGGTATGGTCCGGAATTTCTCCATTTAAAATTCTCCGTTTAATATGACCAAATTTCGGATAATATGACCAACATTTTCTCCATCATTTTTGTTACAGTACAGTATTTTTTTCCCGCCACGCACTTATAACTTCGCCTTTTCAACATATTGTTACCACACTGTACTAAATTTTACCGTCACTTGTAGTGTTAAAGTACTGTACTTTGTTTTACTGCCAACATCACACTGTTACTTCGGGTAAACGATGAATTTGACGGTATTTGGGCTTCTTGTGGCTTACGGCGTCGATTCAGGAGCTGTTATGGCGGCTTCGGTCTTTATAACCATTCGGATATTATGACCAAAATGGTCTGGTCCCAAGGTGTTCATATTAAGCGGCGTCTACTGTATATTAAAGTATTAATTTGCAGTGTCAATAGTCAGATAGACTTGCTTTGCCAGTCCTGTAAAAGCTTAGGTTCACTTTTTGTCAAATCATACATCACAAACTTTAAAACCGGCTTTCTAAAAAGTCGAGGTTCTGTTATTGTAGATAAAGTAAAAAATCATACACAACTCAATATTGCATATAAAACTTATTCAATAATGACCTGCAGCTAAAACCTTTGCAGTTTTGACGTGTTCATATCTGCAGAGGACTCATTTTTTTAATAGCGAATCAATTTGTGGATATAAAATGGCGACAGATGCCAGTTATCGTTGATAGACACTGTCGCGTATAATAATAACAATAATAGAATTTTCGGTTCTATCTCAATCTTAAATTTCTTTTAAAATTGAGTCGACGTATGAGAATCGCTCGGATAATTAGTTCTGACTGCAACTTAATAAAACTGGAAAAAGACTGGCTTCCACGAAAAACATCTTAAACCACGTTAAGGAACAGAATAATGTATTCACGGAAAAAATACTTTCACAACCTCAAACTTCTTCGCTCAACAGTCTCAGAACTAATCGCTTTACTACACAATCAGGAAATCGCCAAAACTGATTTAGCACACCAATAACTGTTCAATACTCGCCACGTCCACAGAATCCACAATAAATTATCACAAAAAACAATAGCCTTTTTTGGCTCTGTCAATCAATCTCTCTCTCTACACTACAACACTTTTCTGCTCTCTCCACAAAAAAAGATCCCATCGCCTTATACAGTAGACGCCGCTTAATATGAACACCTTGGGACCAGACCATTTTGGTCATAATATCCGAATGGTTATAAAGACCGAAGCCGCCATAACAGCTCCTGATCGACGCCGTAAGCCACAAGAAGCCCAAATACCGTCAAATTCATCGTTTACCCGAAGTAACAGTGTGACGTTGGCAGTAAAACAAAGTACAGTACTTTAACACTACAAGTGACGGTTAAAATTTAGTACAGTGTGTAACAATATGTTGAAAAGGCGAAGTTATAAGTGCGTGGCGGGGAAAAAATACTGTACTGTAACAAAAATGATGGAGAAAATGTTGGTCATATTATCCGAAATTTGGTCATATTAAACGGAGAATTTTAAATGGAGAAATTCCGGACCATACCAAATTGGTCATAATAAGCGGCTGGTCATATTATCCGTGGTCATAATAAGCGGCGCCTACTGTATATAAAATCAAAAAAACAATCCAGAAAATGCCAGAACAAAATCACGTGAAAAAAGAAAAAAAGCATTATTAAGTTATGTAATCGGCTAACGAAATTCTTCGAAGAAGCTAGAATCACTAGATCAATCTGGAATTTTATTATGTCATAAACGATTGTGACGTAATAAAGGCGTACTTACAGAAAATCCAATTGCGAGGAAAAAAGGTCTTTTTTTTTCTCAATCAGTAGCCAAACGAACAGAAAATGCAGCGCCATACACATAGATGAAACTTATTCTTACAAGACAAATTTCCTTATTCGTGATAATAGGGCAATGCGTCGCACACAAAGGTCTAATTCAATAAACAAAGGCTTGTAAAGAGCTTCTCCAATGACCCTTTCCAACGCATCTCTAAAGAGTCTCCGATGCTCTCCCAACTCCCTCCCAGGCTGGGTGCGTAAGGGGCAATCTTATTTCAATTAATGTCACGCCACCTGAGGGAATTGTGAAACTCTGTGGAGAGCCCAGGAGTGACGAGAGCAATTCCGTTGCCGCACAGAATGTAGAAGCCTTATCTGAAAAGACAGTATCAACTGCCCCTACGGAGATTGATAAACCTCGAAAATGCCAACAAAAAAATCCAAACCGGTAACTAGTTCAACGTTTATGCCCCGAGTGTATAAACAGGTGAACAGAAGTCCCCAAGCTTTACAATCGCTGCGATTTTTCCGATGAGTATAGGATCCAAAATAGCCAATACCACAAAATTTCAACAACTTGTAAATGGCAGTAACAAGACATGCAGGCAAGTCGGCCATAAACCGGCGCATAGGGGTAGCCTTCGGCTGCGCGCACATACTGCATTCGTAAAGAATGCTTTTAACACTTGAACTTTCATGAATTATTCAAAACTGTGGTCGCGTTCGCATTCAAGTACAGGATGAACCAGTTAATCAACATGATCATGAAGCACAACCAACCTTGTCAACTCGTGTTTATTAGGCAAAATCAGAGGATGCTTGGTGCCTCAACGGAAGTTTGGCATTCTCAAGCCTACCATCAATTCTCAACATTGAATTAGAATCAACGTAAGGTTTGCATTTTTACAGTCGAATGCCTGCCGTTGCGCTACAGTGGTGACCCCGACGTGATGAAGCTACTTCTTCTTTGATGTAATTGAACGGCAGCGTCTTCAGTCAAGCAGCACAAGCCATCGTCGAGTCGCCGAGCACTAACGTCAAGACTGCCTTCCAATTGAAGTCTCGGCGGGAATCCTTAAGTTCACCAATACGGCTAATTTCTTCTGCGCTCATGGTAAAATAGAGTCGAAAGAATCCGTTAATTCCCTTTTAAGCAAATCAACAGCTTTTAAGCAAATCAAAAGCGATTGTATTGAACGTAATTTACTATGTCCATAAAAGCCTTATTCAAAGTATACACATTTAAAAATGTTTAAAGTCTGCAGCCAATATTCAACAGTGGGTCTCCACCAACGCCTGCCCTATGTACCGTGACTGTGGAAGCTGAAGGCCAAGGCTTCAGGCCTCTCTGCAGAAGAAGTCGGGTCCGTTAAGCCAGAGCGAGTGACTACCAGACCGTTTAACACTTTCCACGTGCGTTCCCACATTAACAAGATTGACGTATCGGCATACTTCCAAGCATCGGCGGAGGCCACTGAAAGGATTCTGTAAATTCGGCCCTGTACAAAACGTGGCAAATGAAGATCAAGCTTTATAACCCATTTTAAAACCACTTGTGAGTCTGACCAAAAATAAAATTTGCATCAGAGATGCTGCAACGATTTTGACACACACTACATCAACTTCGTGTACATCTTGGCAGACTCCAGCTCCTTTCGTAAAATAACCCGATGAGTTTGATTCACCAACACAACTTTGGCCTTGCTCAGCACAAAAGGTCACACACGAGCGTCCATTTATTGTGCATTTCAAATACACCTTGCAATAGAGGGCTTGATTTGACGCGTCACAAAACCCATGGAGTTGGCACGCGATATTTTTATTGTCCTTAATCACGGCCCCCTCCATGAAACAGTAGCGGGGAATAGACAATCCAGCAAAGCTTCCCATTACATTTACGAATTTGCTCCAGTCTTTTGAGAATGTTCTCTTGGAAGTTCATCATCCCAGCCAAGACCTAAAATGGTCACTTTTTGAAGTATTAGTTTTCCTTCCAGCAAGCAAGATACGAATTACCAAAGGGATCAACCTTGCTCCCCAGTGCACATAACATTTCGAGTCTGGTTGTGACCTCACTTAATTTCCGGTGTTTAAATGACGCTCGCAATCTGACATTTTCGATATATCACACCACACCAAGCGTTTTCGAGTCGGGCATAGGCTCTGCACCTAAATCTATCTTCCAGATATTCGAAACAAGATCACACTTGGGGATTCCAGACAAAACAGTTTTAGATTTGCCATTAGCTACCCATTTGCGCAATTTAAAACTTCTGCTTTCTAACAGCGGTGTTGATTTGCGAGAAATTCTTTTGAGGTCATCAAACGAGTTTGAAGCCACCAAGAGGTCGTCAATGTACAGATTATTTTCGGTATCCGTTTCGAGTCATGGTACTAGCATCCGTAGAATTTCAGCAATGAACCTTGCAATTACAAAAAGTGCAATAAAAGGACTAAAATTGATTCCCCAAACATGTAAAGCACTGGTTCAGAGATCAGCTATGCAAGGGTACCTTCCCACTAGAAATCTTGTCAAGACTTCGATTAAACCAGTGATTCTCAACCTTGGTCCACTGGACCACCAGTGGTCCATCCGGAATTTCTAGTGGTCCACAGAGAGTTCCATAAATCCTTTATAAAACAATTCTGAAAATTGTAACCTGTGCAGTAAATTATGTAAGAATTGCGTATTAGAAAATTATCTAACTAGCCCAATGATGTCATAGACGTAACATTGTTCAAGATTAGGAGTGGGTCTACGTGAGATAATTTTTGTAATGTCAATCTCAATAATAGTTTGGCAGGAGAAAATTCAGGTTGTGGTAGTTAGTATAGTTAGTTAGCTATGTTCCTATTGTGTTACTATATCGCTCATTGCAAGTTTCAGTTAAGTGAAAGTGCTTAAAGTAATCGATTGGTGATTTAATTGCTTTTTACTGTTCTTTTTTACTTAATTAATGATTCTATTTAGATCTAAAGAGTGCTATACAAGGACTGGTTAATGGTAGCGTGATAGAATCGTGTAGGAGCTGTAGATAACCAGATTCGATTTACTGTAATTGTTGTGGTGTTGTTGTTGCACGAAGATTACGTTTCTTCATTGTCCAAAGCTTCCTTGGCAAGATTAGAGCTATTTGTTGTTTCACTGACTTTATATTAATTATTTTATGAAAATCACGTGTTATATTTGTTCAGACGCTAAATTAAGTATTCTACAGTGCTTTCAAATTAATGAAATGCCAGAAGCTCTTGTTGCTAAGAAGGCAAAACTGAGACATTACAATGATGATTTTATCATGTTTGGTTTTGTATCTGTTGACGCAAAACCTATGTGCCTCGAATGTGGTGCCACGCTGACAAATGATTCCATGAAGAAAGTCAAGCTGCTGCATCATCAAAAATCCAAGCATCCATCATCTGTTGGTAAAGATAGGGAATATTTCGAGAGAAAAAAGAAAACACAGCCAGTCAAACCATTCGACTTTATCAAGAAATGAGTACTGCAAATGCAAAGACATTCAAACCAAGTTATTTGGTCTCTAAAATTCTTGCCAAAGTTGGAGCCCCTCAAGTTTATGGTGAGAAGCTTATCAAGCCTGCTATGTTAGCATGTGCAAGCGAAGTCCTGGGAAAAGATGCTGCATCTGCTCTGAATAAAATTTCTCTATCTAATGACACTATTACAAGAAGGCAAGATGAAATGACTAGTTTTCTTGAGGACAAAATAGTGGAAATTTTGCGCAAGACTAAGTTTTCTCTCCAGACTGATGAGGCACGATTCGTAGCCAAGCTATCCTTCTTGTCTATGTCAGCTTCATCTATAACAATGATGTAAGGGAAGAAATGCTATTCATTAACAGTCTCCCTGAAACTACTCGTGGAGAAGATATTTGCGATCATATAATGCAATATTTTAATAATAAAGGCATTCCATTGACCAATTTGATCTACATTGCATCGGATGGAGCTAAAGCCATGACTGGAAAAGTGAAAGGCTTTCTTTCTAGAATGAAAGCAGTTACTCCTCACATCTCTCATGTTCGTTGCATTGTCCACAAGCAACATTTGGCTGCTAAAAGTGTTGGAGGAGACATGGAAGAATCACTCAACGCTGCTATACATGCAATTAACTTTGTCAAAGCAAACTCATTGAATGATAGGTTATTTATGCAATTCTGTGAAACTGAAAAGTTCAAAACACTCCTGCTTCACACAGAGGTGAGATGGCTGTCGAAAGGCTCGAGCCTCGAAAGATTTGTAAATATATGGGAACAAGTGATCAACTTTCTCAAGTTCAAGTCCCAAATGACTGATTCCAACTGCAAAAAAACAAGCTGGTAAAGCTCAAGAAATTTTGGAAAAACTCGAGACTGCTGAGATAAAATCAAAAATATTCTACCTTAGTGATGTCTTTAAAACAGTTAATGAGCTGAACTTGGAGCTGTAAGGTAAAAGAACAAACTTGGTTACCTGTGCTCAGAAGATGAAAGGTTACGTCGGGAAATTGAAATATTGGAAAAAACAGTTTGAGAAAAAGAACCTGTTGGCATTTAAAAATTTTTAGAAAACTGATTGTACATCAGAATGCATTGCTGCATGCATTGTTCATCTTGAAGGTCTTCACGCAGAGTTTGAGAGAAGATTTGTGGATCTTTTGAAGATGGATTATCCACTCTGGTTTGCAGAACTAGAAAAATATGAGCCAGGAGATGAAAGTACCGAGTCGGCCGAAACGTTGTTAGGCTTAAAAGAGGATGTGGAACAAAGAGGAAGAGTTAACAAGGAAGGAGTATTTGCGTACATCTTGATAAAGGATTTAAACCGAAATGTTTTTCGACAAGTAGAAGCAAGCATCATTGCTTTCCCTACTGCATGGATGGTGGAATCGGCGTTTTCAGCTGTAGTGGATGTTTTCAGTAAAAAAGAAACAAATTGGATATAAACAGCAGAGGAACTATCAGATTAAGACTGAACAATTTTGTCAAATAGATTTTGATTTTTTTTGCCAGAAACACCAAAGTCAAGTGAGTAACTAGATTCTACAAGTACATTGTACTATATGGCATGATGTTTGTTAAAATAAAATTTGAAATTCGAAGTATGTGTCCTAAGTATTCTTTTAAGGTTGAGTGTGCAAATTAAGAGAGATTGTTTAATTAGTTTGTTAATTATTACTTTATCAAGGACTAAGATTGAACACGCCCCTTGAGCTCACTGACCCATGTGCATTACAGTTTCGACTATTGGCGTTTATGAGGTGTCAACATAGCATAGTGGTCCATCGCATATTTTTAAAAAAAGATGGTCCATGGGCCAAAAAAGGTTGAGAACCACTGGACTAAACCATTTAATAAATTGATTCCTAAATGGACAGCATCATTTTAGTGCCGCTCCTTTAAAAGTAGCAACCCCATCAAACACTACTCTTGCTTAGTGACAAAAAAGAGCAAATAACAGCATTTAGTGTGAAACGAAGACACATCATTAACAGGTACTATCCAACTCTCGGAAATCATCTCTTAACATGTTTCTTTGAGTATATTCTTCAGCTTTACGTTTTTTAAAGCGTTTTGACGCAAATTCGTTATGCGATTTACAGCACAAATGTAATTATCTGGCAAGTTAATCACGACATCCATTTTTAATGGGACTGGAATTTCGTAGCGGTACTTTATAGACTCGACCAACTGACACTCCATTTTTCATTTACAAAACGGCCTTGTCTTCCATTACATGGTTACGCAAAGACTCTTTCAAACAAACGATTTCTTGTTTAAGTTGTTCACACTCGCCCCATCGCAATCTCTGTCCACTTGAATTTTGAGTTTTTACAAACGCTTCGTCTTGCTACCAAGCGTCTGCCGCTGGCAATCGGCCAAAGTCGAGTTAAAATACGTAATTGGGGTGATCAGGGTGCTTACTTTCTCGCTTCTCCAACACAATAAGCAAGGATTTATCGGTTTGTCCGATTAACCCTCGGCCTACCAAAAAAATGCCAAGCAAGTTGTACCATTGGGGTCCAATGGACCCCAGATTTCAAAAAAGCATCTGGCCGTTAACATCTCACACAAATCAACAAATTAACGTTAAAAACTGTAAAAAACGAACAATTTAAACACAAAAACAAATAACAAACGCAATAAAAAAACAAAAAATGCCGTGTTTAGGCCTTATCATATATATTCAGTTACACAGCCGGTCAAAAAATTAGATGATGCACTGCAATTACCTTATACACCTTTTCCCGGCGTTTATGCAACGATTTGCATGTTTATTAAGTTTTGTTACTCCTTATTCCCAATCATCATTTTCGTAAAAATAATGCTACAACATAGGAGTTCAAATAGCTAATATCAACATATAAAAGCAAGGCCGATTTAGTCAGCACAATGGTTGGTTACACAAAAGCCAAAATGCACAATTTTTTAATACTGCAAACCAATGCACACAGTTACAAAGCGTTTAAAATACTGCAAATGCTTACAACCAACACTATTAGTTTTAGCCTATTATTGATTGCATTGCATGCAAATAACTTGCGAATGTTCTTGACAAATGTTGGTATTGCAAGCGCTACATGCTTGTCTGCATTTTCGATCTTTGCTTCTTCCACAAAGATAGCACATGGCTTTTTTTTGCGTTTGTTGCCTCGTTTTTGGTTGCAGCAGTCCTTTTTCTGGTGCTTTGAGGCTGAATTGCACGCCTTTTTGCATTGACAGAGCACTTGACATTCCAGCAAGCTCTTTTCCTAAGCGAATCAAAAACTTTCTTCTTTTCTTGCTAAAAATCCGGTTATTTTTAGCATGCGATTGCTGCCACATAACGTAAGCATTGACAGCGCTAACGTCGATCATGTTGTAAATAAGGCTACTGGCCATCTTCTAGTCATCCTCTTGCAGGTGTACGTTCGAACCATCCTGTCCAAAATGTCCACTCTACTTTTGGTGCTGTTGTAATACAAGATTACTTCAGGCTTCTTTTCAGAAGAATTTGAAGCTATTTCAGGAAGTGTGTGCATTGTCGAAAGCATATTAATCACACAGTCTTTTTGGGGCAATATGATGCGACCAAAGCATTCTTCTGAAATCCAAAAATTGTAGAAGTAAGGTCACGACCTTTGGCAATTGTGAATTGTGGAGGCAATTCTGGTTTGTTCTTCCGAATAGTTTTCATCAGAGTAAGCTTCTTTTTCAGCAGATCTCGAGCTAGCGGGATGCTAGTAAAAAAATTATCGCAAGTTATATTCCTCCAAGAATGTTCAATTTCTTTGACCAAATCTTTGACAACTCTTGCTCCCTGGCTACTTCTCTTCCAACTGCAGGATTTTTTCTAGTATAAACTTGCATGTTCCATGCATAAGATGTGTTTGCTTCGCATATTGCCCAAATTTTTATTCCATACTTTCCATGTTTTGAAGGAATATACTGCCAAAATGGGCATTTTCCTCTGAATCAAACTAATTGTTCATCAACAGTCAGATGGGGACCTGGAGTGTAGGCATCACGCAAATTTAAACCCCATTGCTCAAAGACATCTCTGATGGGCTGGAATTTGTCTTCAGATCTGTTTCTTCTTCGTGAGTTAGCGTCATCAAACCGAAGCACTCGTAGAATTTGTTGATATCGATTTCGGCTCATGAATTTATTGAAAATAGGTCTGCCGTCCTCGTTACTCCAAAGCTGAGCAACGTTTTTGTTGTTTGATTTATAAACACCGATAAGAATTACTAGACCCAAAAATTTGTCAAATTCGGATTGATTTATAGCAGCCCACTTGTCTTTGTAAACAAGTAATCGTTCAGCATTTGTCCAATTACGAACTTTTTCAAGCATTTTGTCACTAAAAAATAATCTAAATAAATCAGACATTGAATTGCATTGCGATTTTGCAAAGCGTGAAGGGCCTGGTCTGTCGTAATATATGTTACAAGAAGCAGCTCGGCCAATGTGGTTTGTATGGGGAGTAGCTGACCAATTTTCTTTATTTCGGGATATAAAAATGGTAGAAGTATCTTGATCTTTATCATTATCTGAGATATCAGAGGAAGGCAATTCTTCCACACTTAGATGAACGATTTCTCCATCGTCATCCGACGACTCGTTCTGTTCTTCTTCGCTTCATCTTTCATCATTTTCACTCTCTTCACGAATCTCTTGGATCTCGTCATCTACTAAGTAGTTAACCATTCTTTTTAGTGGTTTATTTCCTAACCTGGTTGCAATTTGCAATTATAAATGATATATATGCAAACCAATATTTTTTTATTTGTGGTACCAAACAACAGATTAGTTGTTTCAAAACAAAATGACTGTATCAAAAAAGCTCAGCCAGTTTAAACTAAACAATGCAGGTCACTTATTACCTTGGGGTCCAATGGACCCCATGGTATACGATGCTGTTTTTATTTTTTATACCATATCGGTTTATCTGAGATTTATGACACTCTACCTTGTTGAAGATCAACTAAACTTAGGAAAAGTCAGGTAATATGGAAGTCGTGCTTGCTATGTGTTCTTAGTAATGAATGATCTGATGAATGTTTGAATCGTTACAGTCGATTTTTATCAACAGCCAAATCAAGTTCATTTTTCAGCTTCTCAGAAATCAATGTTGCGTGTGATGCAGTGTCATGTTGCGCATAAACAAGAGTTGACTTTCCGTGCAGGATCAATGACTCTCACTGTACTGGTGCGAAGCAACACACTATTTATTAGTTGACCTTCCGTTGCAGGGATTAATGACTCTCACTCCACTAATGCCAAGCAAAACAGTATTCTTAGGCGTCAATTTTCCTACTCAGGTTGCTCATCCTCAGATGAGAACTCGCGTGTGTTTTGGTGTTCAGCACATTTGACGGCCTGAAAATTCCGTTCCCACCGCCAATGGGAGGATCGAGCATAAAGTTCATGCCGCGCGCCAGCGTGCTTGCCGCTACATGTGAGACCGCACCAGCACATATCGAAGAGACCATTCAGTTTTACACCATATGACCTAACGAAAGGCAATTTAGGTACATCCCTGCACCCACAACACGCTTTTTAAGCTCGTTTGCAAAGATCTTAAACGTTTCGGAATCTCCGAGAAAATCTTTCGACGCTGAGTCATTGCACACAAATCAAGGCAGAAGTGGTTTAGCGAGCTGAGGTTTCTAATTTCCTCTAGAAATATTGCGCAAATTAGGCCCTTAGACACGTGCTTTAACCGCGACCTGTCAAGCATCAACAGAACCACGTCCTACCCCGGACTCATGTGATTTTTCTTTGTCATCAGATTTAAAAAAGATTTGGGCGTAATCTGAGGTCATTATGTTTAGTTCTTTAACGACAAATCTACGTAGAGATTCGAACCAAGGACGACTCAAATCAAGATCCAGTTTTTTAAGATAGTCCAGATACTGTCGTTCAAGCACACCTTAGAGGTGATTGGCCACATTTATCAACAACGCCTGGACAATTTTTCCACTCTGTCGTGCGCGTAAGCAAAAACCTCAAATGTATGTCAATCCTCGTTTTAGGATTTCGGCGATACAGTATTAAACATCCCTCTGGGCCCAAGGCGAATATCAATTATTTGAGGTCTGTTAGTCAGGCCCCCAAAAACACCATATCTCTGCCTCAAGCGATTAAACACTTTTTCAATTTGCTGCGCCATCGACATATTCCTCTTGGGTGCAGTAAAAAGATTTACCATTTCACGCGTTTGGCCGATACAGAATGCTCTAAGAACTTCCAACTTGCGCTCGTCACAAGAACTTTCACTCACAAGTTTTCGTACATGATTCTCCAAAAATACAAAGGCAATGTTGGTGCCATCATAAGCTATTTGTGAGGCAAGGTTTGTAAATTCATTACGCCCTTGACGTTTCAAGATATGCTTCAAAACCCAATGTATTAGCAGCAACAAGATTAGCGGCGGTCTTCTGACGCTGCTAGGATGCAGCCGAAAGCAATCCAGGATCCGAACGGCATATCCTTTTAACTTTTTGTTTGGTTTTCCCAAAAGCCCTTCCACAACCAAAGGCTTCGCTTGCTGCCAAAGCTGGCGGACAACCCGTAGCCGCGACGTTGCCGCTCTCACAAAAATCAACATTTGCACATTTTCGATTTAGGTTAGTCTCACGAGTGTCCATAGCTTTAGTGACCCTGGATGTGACTACACTAATCTTTCCAAAACCGCCACTGTTGCCTTTATCTCATTCCAATTCATTTTCAAGGTATTTTATGTCGACTACCAGTAGGCTACTTTTTTCGCAGTCAACAGCTTGCGGTACAACTTGTCCTAAACTGAAGAAGACACACTATTAGTATCTGGCGAAGAGGGTGTAGGCCTATCAGATGTTTTTCCTTTGTCGATACCGACATTAGAGATCCCAACAAATAACATTGTAATCTTCGATCCTACCAGCGCCTCGATAAACCGAAGTGATGCTATCTGAATAAGTTCGGATACGAATTTCAACTTCACTTTCTCGTCTCGCGGTAATCGATGGCCCAACAATGATCAAGCAATTCATTTATTCATCCAAGATTTAAAATATAACACACGTTTCATGGGCCATAATAACAATTAGAGGGAAGCGTTAAGCGCGAGATAGTGATTATGATGTTAAATTTGGATTATCTTACTTCTACAAATACAAAGAATCATATTACTATTTCTATATCTACAAATTCGTACAGACCAGCATTCAGAACTTAATGCTTTATCAAAGTTGATGGATACTGCAGTATGGCTTTGTAACCAATGCTTTCTTTAATCTGCCACAGTAGAACTCGGGGCCGTTGTTTATAACGATCTTGGGGTAATTTCTCTGAATTGGAGAAAGTGGCATGAATAATTTGTTTTCTGAGTACGAACCGGCAGTAGTCATAGGAGAAAGCAGTATCCATAACTTGTTTTTCAGGCACAATTCGATCTTGGTCATAATAAATAAACTAAAAGTTATATCAACCCCCTTCCATAGTGTTATGTTGTTTTTCATTAGAACTGCAAACTCACCAAAATGACTCATAACAGTACGGCCACATAAACACACGAATGTCAATTAGGCGTTCAGATCGATGTCAGTTATAAATGAATTGTACACTGGCCTTATTCGCTTGCTCATAATTTAGGATTTTCTCCTTTCTGTGATGTTGTTTGTCAGTTCACGTAACAAACATGATTAATAAATAAATTAACTACAAGCAAAATAATAAAAAAAAGGCATTTTACTTTTTCCGACTAAGTCCAGCTATGTGATTTTCTGTGATTGTAGTCTTTAAATCAATGGTGCTCGAAGAAAAGAAATTGAAGATTTTTCAGAAGATATTTAACCTAAATGAATTCGATCGAAGTAAATGTAAACTGCGCTTAAAGGTTGAGAGCTTTTATAAGATAAATTTCTAATTCACTTAAAGTTAGCGATAGCTTCAACAATGAAAGCTTTTAGGAAGATCTTTAAAGTTGTGTAGAAGATCCAACGACGATAACAGAAAATCGGCAAAAAAAAAGAACAACGGCGAATTTTTTTTATGTTACAGAGTCTTTAGATGACAAAAACCTGTCCACAAGTTCCCGAGAGAAACTCCAGGGCCTTTGCTTTTCACCACAACAGCCAAAGTAAAACTTCTTTTATTGTGGTCAACTAAATCAAAACAAAAAAGTAGAACCTGAGCGAGAACCAAAGGCGCGAGTTCAGATTAGCAACGACACATTGAAATTTTTTTGATTGTTGTAAAGCCGATTGAGTAACAGATGAAGCAAATTGATGTATGCTCCCCAACAAGTTCTTTCAAGAAATTTGAGCTGCGCTGCTTTTAAAGGAAACAGATGTTCACATTGCAACAGACTCTCGGCGTTTGAGATTTGAGTTTGGTCTTAAATCATATAAACCAGCTCGCAAACCCAGACTCACTCCTTTTATGAAATCAAAGCGTCTGGTATTTGCAAAAGAACATGCAGCATGGACATCTGAAGACTGATCTAAAATTATATGTTTTCTGATGAATGTACACTACAGCAGTTTGTAATGAGAATCAAAAACGGTAGAAGACCCATGGGCAAAAGGTTTCAGGAAAGATTTACAGTTTCAACAAAAAACTCAAACGGAGCCAGGTGGTCTGGGCGGGCATTTTTCGAGAATGGCACTGCTGGACTGTATTTTTTGCCCCAAGGGAGCACAATAAACAGTTCAGAAATAGCCTGTTTTCATTTATGGATCTTAAGTCTATTTATGAAACATTTACTTTGTAGATAACTCGAGCTTAAATTAGCTTATCAAATTCCTGATAACTCTTAGTTAACTGCTCTGCTATTAACTCAGCAGGGTTAATACACCTCTTGATGAAGCTATACACTTAGAATAGCTCGGCGACCTAACCCTTGACGGGCTTTGCGAGCTTGTTCAAGATATTTCTGTTGTGCGTAAGATGTTTTAGAAATCAATGCTGTTTTCACACAGAATCAGCCGTCTGTGTTTTTCAAGGCCATATGAAGTTTTTCAAGCACCAACACCAACTCCCACATTGCATATACAAGTACGGCAAAAGATTCCATGCCTGTAGTTAACTGCAATTACAAGCCTAATGAAAGCAACAAAAAAAAACAACAACAACTGTTACCACCACCATTACCACTACTAGCACAACACTAACTGCGGTAAATTACCAACAATGTTCTTTCAGTTCTTTTTTTTATAAAGTTTATTAGCAAAGAGCAATTGCATTGATACTAACCTTGCTTTTGCAACTAATCTTTCAAAGGCATACTTTCAAATGTTTTCTTGTCAACTAGGCAAATGTAGGCCCAATAGACATGCATAAATGTTGTTGCCATTTGCTCTGGGGAGGAAATGACGTGCTCTACAAAAAAGATCTGGAGGTGACCAAATATTTTGATTTTCATTCAATTCAGGGTTTAAATCTTCATAAACATTATCGCACTTGACTGGTATTTTATTTGAATACGTATTTACAGTAGAAATGCGTGCCTGGAATGAATTCATTGTAAGATAAATTTTGCAATAAACGGGCAATATACATATATTTGTTGCAATATACGGGCTCGTATAATGCCGGCAGTGACTTTGCATTTTTTAAATCAAAAAACCAACGTTATATTGCGTATAGCTATGGAAATACCAAAGTAATCTATCATCCAGTAAGAATATTTGAAAATTGTATTTAGAAAATTGACATTCCTTAACTTCGTTTTACAAACAATTCCTCAAAAAAAACAAAAGTGTTTTCATTTTATGGTTTTTATACTAAAAATGTCATATTGTGTTCATCAACAATAACTGTCATCTGTTGCCATTTTATATCCGCAAATTGATCCGCTATTAAAAAAATTATGTCTTACGCAGATACAAACATGTCAAACTGCAAAGATTTTAGTTACAGATTATTATTAAATAGGTTTTATATTGATTTGTGTATGATTTTTTACTTTAACTACAATAACAGAACTTCGGCTTTTAAGAATGCCATTTTGAAGTTTGTGATGTATGATTTGACAGAAAGTGAACCTAAGCAATCATAAACTGCAAAGCAAGTCTATCTGACTATTGACACTGCAAATTAATACTTTAATATATATGGTTAGTTTCAGCACTGGGGATCCAGCACTGTGAAAGAAACGGCAGCTCCATCGATTTTCCTCTTGACTTTGCTTTCCACTGTCCATATGATAGTCATGCACGATGTCGCATTGGTGATCTAGGCGAATTGTCAATTGAGTATTGCACACTGCCCGATGGCGCAATTGACCCCAGCACTATAGATCATCAAGCATAAGCCCCCAGGGTTCATCTACTAAAATTCGCTACGCTAATCGGCCGGCTTCGGTGGCCGATTGGTTAAGACGGTGCTCCTGGTTAGAACGTCAATTACCAAAGCCAGGGCTCATACCCAAAGGTAGCTGGTGCAGATGGTGGGTTCGAATCCCACAAAAAGTCAGTTTTTACTAATGCTGATTTAGCAGCGACGTAAAAATGACTTTCCTTTAGGTTACATCTCAATGGAGGATTTGATCTCGGTTCTAGATGGATGACTCTACCATCGATCCTTATATTAATGCAATGTTTAAGATAGTCCACTGGCATCCTCTGGTTATTCATGATGGTCTCGTTGCTGATCTTGGCGAATCTTCACTTGAATGTTGCCCACCTCTCCTAAATGCATAATAGTTTTGTGGTAAAGTCAATAGTTTACTTAAGCATTATTTCATTTCATTTCTACTTTGGTTTGCAGTTGCATTGAAACGTTGACAGCCTGGCCGGATAAAATGAGCAACAAATTCGTGGGCAAATGTCTGGAAGTTTAGGGTTTAGAGTGCATTGGTCCAAAGATTGTATTACACACGGCCAACATTGTTTACTTTTTAGCTTGCACTTTAGTTTGAAAATACAATTCGCTTCAGCCGCAATGACGTCTATGAAAAACTGCCAACTAATGTGAGGACATTGCGGTTTCTACAACTTTCCGATCATCTTGCGTTTGATGAGTTGAATGAGTACTTATTTCGAAAATCGATGATGACGCTTTCGCCGATGTTAACAGTGAGAAGTAAAACTCGGAAATCGCGATCACTCACGCAAACGCACTACAGTCAGTGGTCACGTCAACGGAAAGATTACAATATTGACACAAAGTACAACGTATGTAAAAAATCAACAAACATTTAGGGCTGGGATGAATATTGTAATGCGAAGCGTTGCCAAACAGTTTCGGTTTTTCAATACGCCGCGTAACTTTTTGCTTTACCCGAAGCGAAAACTGCTTTTGCATATATTCTGATTTAGTTGTTGATTGCAAAATGCCGGCACTACCTTTATACAAACTAGGCGACCCTCGGGGGGAGAATGGGGCTTAAAACCAGTGGAGTTACTCTCAAATTTGAAGAGTAAACCTCAATGTTTTGAAGATTATTTAGGAATGAAAAAAGTAGAATTGATTGTATAGTAATGCAAGAGGCTAGCGATGCACTTAGCAAAACTGCAAACAGTGACACTGTTTCGACCCATCAGGTCTCTTCAGTGCAGTTGGTGACCGACAAGAAGCTATAGGCTTGCAATAAAGCATAGCTTAGACTACCACACTTGCGCGATCTATACTGGATCCACTTGGTGGAAGGTCTGTCAGTACTCTGCGAAGCCGTATCACTCGTGAATGAGTGGCGATTGTCGCAGGTGCACTAAGTCTAGCAACTGCTATAACAATAGTGCTGTCATAACCTAGTGGTCACAAGGTCTTACATGTATAGTAATGCAAGAGGCTAGCGATACACTTAGCATTCTTAGCACTTAGCATTTACATGCACTTAGCACTTAGCATTCTTGTCGGTCACCAACTGCACTGAAGAGACATGATAGGTCAAAACAGTGTCTTTGTCAGCAGTTTTGCTAAGTGTACCATGTACCAAACAAACTTTGATGTTCACCATGAATTTCGTGTCCCATTTTTAGCATCATTGCAGCTCCATCCAAAGCCAAGGCTAAAATGAGACAGTCCAGTGAAACCTTGAATTCCAAACGTTTCTCTCTCAAAAGCTCAGTGACACAAGCTGCATTTAAAGATCCATTAATGCTGACCAGTCCAAGGCTATAGTATTTGTTCTTGAAGTGAAAATTCACGCTGGCAAGCCTTCTGTTTTTGATCGAAGTGTATTCATCAAGTGATGCTAAAAACCGCTTGCCACACTCAATCATTTCTTCAATTTCTTTGGCCATGTCGTGTTTCTTGTCATTGGCAAACTTGAACATCAACTTGGCCACAGTTTTGATGTCATGAGGAGCTTGAAATCCCCGCAAAGTCAGCGATCTACGAATGAATTAGCTGTTGGCAATTGCATGAAATGTAAACCCATGTTTTGCAGTCATTTCAGTCATCAATTCTTTAACAAACTGCTTCTTGCCAAAGACAGTAATTGTAGATTGTTTGGCCTTTTTGGCTGTGGTTTTTCACTTTGATCCTCAGATGCTGGACGAACTGAACTTTGTGAACTTGGATTATTACCTCGTCCAAGTTCACAACTGAAAATTGTGAACTTGGACGAGGTAATATTTCAAAATACTAGTTGACGTTTTGATTTCATGGCCACAAAAGTCACACTTTGCAAAGTTTTTCCCAGCAATGGGTGTAAAATGCTTCTAAACTGGCGATCGTACCTTTATTTTTATGATTTTAAACAAACTTTTAGTACAATTTTTGGCAATAAACTTTAAGCATGAAATTAGAGGTCTTATCACTTTGATAACTGGAGCAAAACTGAATTAAAACACAAAATATATTAACCGATTAACCGGTTAATTTTTACAAAAATTAACCTTTAACCTGTTAAGAAAATTTTTCGGTTATTTCCAAACACTATTTTGAACGTTCATGTGCAAAACGGCGACATCGATAAGCTTTCGTGTTTGCAAGGTTCACTGGGAATATGCGTTTTCGTCAACAAAAACGAGTTATTTTCTACAATAGGTAAGCGCTAAGAAGAGCTAGCGATTAGTTTTGATCAGTATTTTCCACAAAATCCAGGTCCTCTAAGGGGAGAGTTTGGATGGTTGAGGCTGGTTTTTGTCAAGCGTAAATCGCTGGCCCAGCATAAACAAATTTTTATATCTGCTTAATTTGAAGCGCAGAGCTTTTTTTCCGGTAAAATAATTTTAAATTGATTGACAAACAATTTTTACGCTACGCTGCTAAATTACTCCTATTGGAAACAAGCCTTTTACCCCTTTACAGTAAGAGAGATTCACTTTTATAAATCCGGTTTTGTCTCTGTCAACAGAGGTGGCCGGATTTATTTCATGTTTTTAAAGGGTTCATTAATATCATTACGACACTTTGTTCTGTCAGTGGCATTTTTTTTTCAGTCCAATCTTATCAATATGTTTTTCCACTTGCCATTTCAACATCATATTTGGTCGTCCACACCCTCTTCTTCAAACCACTTCAACATCCAACGCTCTTCTCAAAACATCACGATTATTTCTTTTTAAAACATGCCATACCATCGCACTTGTTTAATCATGGTTAATCCATTCAAAGTGTAAAGTTGTTATTTTGTTTTTCGTTCAATTTTGCTAACTCTTTCTCAGCTTCTTTTCTCATAGAATTAGCAATCACTTTTTTTGTTCGGTTTTTGACATTTTTATATCTCGCCTTTGCTTTCTGCCAATCAGTTTTCGCACATTTTTTTTATATGCCACTTTCTTTTGTCGTATTGCTTCCTTCACTTCCTCAATTCACCACCATGTATCCTTATGCCTTCTCCTACTTTTCTTCTTTACACATACTTTATGTCAAGTTTTTAAAATACCATTTTTAAAAGTATCCCATAAATTTGGGCGCATCAACATTTACCAATTTTAAAACTTTTTCTTGAAATCTTGCTTTCATGTTGTTTTCCTTCAACTTGCGAACCCTCCTTCAAACTGTTTGTTTGTTCTTGACTACTTTTATTCAACTTTCTTTTGACAACATCTGTTGCCGCTAGCAGATGTTGCAACTCCCAGGAGATGGCTTTCACGTCTTTTAAATACTTTCCGTTGCTTTTTTCAACCAATACAGAATCAATCTCAAGTTTTTTTTCTACACATAACGTTGTTTTTTCTCAGCTCCTGTTCAAACCATGTGTTTCTCGCACTCTGATTGTCTCAGCCGGTAGGCATTCGCACATATGACTCTTACTATTTTCTCTTCAAAATCCAGCACCATTGCCATCACTCTCACTTATTCTTTGGACTTTCACAAACCTCTCACACAGTTTTTTCACTAAAATTCAACACCTCCTATTCCATCATTATTTCCAAATAATCACAGTTTATCTCCTACCTTTGGTACCGGCAAATTGAGCTTCTTGTCCCCTCCATCTTACTTTTTATATACAACACATATCCACTTTCCTCTTTATTAATTGCTCACACACTTCCGTCAGCATCAAGAGAATATCATTTAAAATATCAATTACAGATAATATTATTTTGTGCTGTCTTGATGTTGCTGAAAAGGAATCGTTTTATTGAACTGACATGCAATACCACGTTGATGTCCAAGCATAAAAATTTATCATTGTAACAATTTTGGTTGTTGCTGGGTATATAATTTCCATTGCTCAGTGACAAAGCAATTAAATTGCTGCTGATTTTTTCTACGATTTACTTTTGTGAAAAAAGCTTTGCAGCTTTATTGCTCATCAAAACGAAGAAGAGAATTCGCGGGAAAACCAATGCTTTACTTTTTTTTTGAAAACTACATTGAATCCGCGTTCCGCACGTATCATATCGCAAAGACACCAGCACATTTCACACTAAATGGAATTCCTCCGATGCAAAATGCATACTGTTGTCTTAAGGTAGGACACACATGAAAATTTTACATTTGGCATTTTACCAGTGATTTCTTGTTTTCAAAATGATTCATTAGACAGCACATCAACAACAAAGAAAAACAAGTTTTAAAAACAATTGCGTAATTACAAAACTGCCACCGAGTGGTGAATCGCATTCAATTTTTAAACATAAATATTTGCCTATCCTTACACTCGATTTCAGTCAAATTTTTACCAAAGATTTTTGAGCGTCCAAAGTAAAGCTTCATGGCAAAAAATTTTAATACTTTGACTAAACAAAATTATTTAATTTTTTGAAATTTTTACCATATTTTTAATCCGCAGACTTCAATAATATGGACCCAAAATTGCAACAAACAAAATTTTGAAAAATTTTTTTCCAGAAGCTTTGCAAAAATGTTTAATTGACAAATATGAAAAATTCGAGAGAGATTGATTAAGAAATAGCTGAAATATTTATGTTTGACAACAGATGTAAAGTTTTTGAGAGTTTTTCTTCTTTGTTTAGCCCCAGCAGAGCTTTTTCGCTTAGATTTTAATATGAGACTTGAATCACGTTTTTGGCAATTAAGAGGCAAAAGTATCCAGGGTTAATTCCAAGTTGTTGTATGATTTTAACATAAGAGATATCACCATCATTGAAGTGGGCTACAGCTGCATAATTAGGTGAAGATCTCAGAGATAATCTGTAGTAAACGTACGTAAATTCTAACTAAACTAAATCTAACAGCACAATAAAAAACTCTGCAACAATTCCGTTGCTATGGACGTTGCTAAAGGGTTACCTCACTTTAACTTTGCTTTACACCACCAAAAACGCTAAATTCTAGCTGAGAACTAGCTACAACCAGTTTTTAAAAAAAACAAACTTTACAAAATTTCCTAAAACAAAAAATACAAATTTTTTTAAAATTTCACGTTTTTGCGAGGGTGTCCTACCTCAAAAGAATTTTTTTCTCGATTTATTGTGTTTTACTACGTTTTTGTTACATTTTAAAAGATCGCGTGGCGGCAAAAATTGTTTTGAAATTTTTCCGGTCCGCAAGTTCAAAAACGTTGGGAACCATTGCGTTATATCATGCTAGCACTTTTTTTGCCATTGTTGCCATATTGCAACCAATTTTTTGCCCCAAGAATAGAGCAAAAGAAATCAACTTTATTAAACCGTACTTTTGTAGTAAATTTACTAAACAAGAACAACATAAAATTACAAGTAAAAATCCAAAGAACCACAATAAGCGTTGTGTAGAACAGCGTTTCTCAAACTGTGTTCCGCGGGTTTCCTCGAAGTGTTTCGCCGAGTAACAAACGTGGCATGCCTCATAATAAACGTGAATTCTACTGTTGAGTGTGCTAATATTGCGCTAAACATTCGACAATGCCTGGCTATGTAAAACGGGAATTTTGTAGTATTTGTCAAGAAAAACAAAATGGAGCAGCAGATTGGATGCCGAAGCAAATGTATACATTCAGCTGTCAACTAATACACACGAGGTTAAACGTCTATTTGCTTTCGTGCTGGCTCATTCTTCCCATTAATTCTTTAAAATAAAATTCTTTACAGATTGTTTTATGAACTTTACTCTCATTTTATATGCTATGTTCTGCTTTAATAGAACCTTTAAGTAGTTGATAGCAACTAGCAAAGCTGAAGTCCATATATATTCTTGATTAAGCTGTATCCAGAAATCTTTTGACTTAGTGTTTTGTTAGCTGAAATAATAAAACTTGGAGTTTTGTGAGTAAAAATATCTGACAAACCCTGGTGCAAACCAAAATTTTCCGGGAATGCAAACTTTTCTGGCACTTAGTCTTCCTGTTCAAATACACTAAATAGTTCAATCGTCCACATCTTGCACTTTTTTGTGTGGCCAATGCTGATCCCTAAACATAGTCGGCAGTGTCAACTATGTCTAGATTATTGGTAATAGGCAAAATCTAACATAAGCTAACTTCTTTCTTCTTGCATAAAAATTTAAATTCTGATAATTGAATGTGGCAATGTTTTTTGTTAAAGAACAAAAACAAGGCGTTTCCATTAAGGTGCAGATAATTCCCAATCTGCTCAAGTGTTCAAAGAAATCATCCGATGCAAAGTGTTTTTGTGACTGCTAAAATCTTTTCTTTCGAAGCATTGCGGTATGCAACGCAATTTTTTAAGCTATATAGTAAGTTGGGGCATATGACAACACACGCCACAATCTTATTGCGCTAGGTGAAATATGTTTTTGTTTTGCTAAAGTTATGTATCTTTGGAGCTTTGCTGCTAACTGAAACTTTCTCTTGCTGCATTTATTTTTCTGATAGGTTGATTCTATATATTGAACCTAAAAATTACACAAAACCTTTTTTCTAATTATTAAGCTCTTACGTGGCACAGTTGTTGCTGAATTACTTTTCCTATTTTCCTATTAGACAATGTGACTCTTGGCCGCATATCATAGTTCAATAAGACTAGGTCTTTGTGTTGAACATATTTCGTTTACTGATGTTCATTTTTTTGCCCCACATTTTAAACAGTTTTTGGGACAAAAAATATCGATTGTTTTTTAGCTGCGCCTGATATTTACTGACTCACATATGATTGTGAATGTTTAAAAGCAAGAATTTGCTTCTTTATAGACTTTTCTGTAGTATTCAAAAAAATTAAAGTAAATCTTTAGAAACAGAACTTAGAACAGGAAATTGACCGTAATTAAAACCCACATTGACTGATAAAAAATACTATATTCGCAACCATAAGTATAGTAAGTGCATTCCACTAATGATTTGCATCAAATAACCATAACTTGATATGTACATATATACCAAACTAGTATCACTACAAGATGAAAATGTTGTCAAGCACTGTGCCAGCAACGTGAGACTTTCTCTTCCTGATATATATATATATGTTGTATTTTTGAATATTTTGTAATGTTAGTTTTAGTGTGAAAGTCATAAAATAACAATATTTTGATGGTTGGGTATACTTTCATTTATGAAACTTTACTCTCCTTTTTCTCAGTATTTCAAGCCGTCTATTACTCCTGAACGGTCAGCAAGTTCAGCGAGGAGTCTTAGATTGACGCCTTAAATAAATAGCTGGGACGATTTTTGAGATTTCTTTAAAAACAACGTAATATGATCCGAAGTATTTTGTAAAGGAAAGATTTAAAGAACAAGTAAAACAGTTCAACAACCAAAGTGCAACAAAACAGAGAAAGATTAAACAGAAGCAAATTGTTTCAGACACTGATAAAAATAAGATTCCAGTCATCTTGTCTTCACACAGTACAATAGTGCATTACATTGATGTGTCGTTTTTTGAAGACTGCAATAGAGCTCAGTTGTCAAACCTCTATACAGCACAAATATCACAATTATGCATTCTGTTCACAAGCCGTCTTCAAAGTCTTCAAAATTGAATAATTAATAAACCTTTACGAAGTATGCTATTCACACGTGGCTTTTCCAAGATTTCGGTAGAGATTAGTAATCGTGCCTCTATACAGGACAACAGAACATGTTGTTCACATGTCGTCTTGCTAAAACTGCTGAAGAGCTTAGTAATGTTATCTCTATACAGTACAATAGTGCACTCTGTTCACATATGGTCTTTGAAGACTGCTAAGAGATCTAATAGTCGGTTCTCTGTATTCTCTTCATATACCGGTTCTGTCGCGGCATTCCTTCGACACGAGCATGTTGCCTATCTATCAATTGATTGTACCGAACGCTAATGCCAAGTTATATAATAGATTTTTGAGAGTTTGCGCAAAATATAGTTCATCAATGCGAGCATGTTTCGGCAAGAACGCGTTTTATGCACCCACAAAAGCTGGTGATAAGCTTTGGACTGTTACTTTATGGCTGCTTGATTCGCTTGTATAAGTTATTCATCAGAGGCCAATATCACTCGTATGTTTTTCTCAATTATTTATGCATCCATAACTTGCTAATTGAAACACTCATCCGCTTATGATAATAGCTGACAATGCTGCTCTCTGGAATATTTGCGAAGCTTCATTAAATAATGAGCGGTATGGTCATGCATATAGTCTACTGTAAATATCAATTAATACATAAAAAAAGCATATGCATGTATATATGATTATTGTAAGTGTATTGGATACACACATTATGCTCACAGATATACCAAAACAAATTATCAAATAGGAAAATAACTAGCTCTGAACAAATAAGCAAACAAAGTTGCAGCAATGCCCAAAGATAACGTTCTTTTTTATCACTATGAGTTAGCATAACACGTCTAGCTTACTGCAACAGATTAGTTTATCATCAAACTATTACTTTTTGTCGCTAGGTTTCCTGTAGCAGAACGAAAAAAAATGCGTTCTCGTAAACGGGAATGCATTTTCAGTCGTTACGTATATATGTATTAATTTTTTAACTGTATTATTTTATTAATTGAAGTTTTCTTAATCCCGTTAACGGGAATGCTTTTTTTTCGTTCTGCAAAAGCAATTACGGCGACAGAGAGTAATAGCTTGATCATAAACTGATTTGGTGCGCCAGGCTAGACGTGTCAGGCAAACTAATAATAAAAAGGAATGTTACCTTTGGGCTATTGCTGTAGCTTTATTTGGTAGTTTTCTTTGTTCAGAGCTAACTGTTTTCCTATTTGAAAATTTGTTTTGTAGTGATGTCTGTGATTATCGTATGTTTATTTTTTACGAATAAAATAATTACATATACAGGGTGGCGCATGAGTGACACCAAAATACCTACTAAATCTGATGTATTAGTTATTCTTTTTCCTAAGTTAGCTGTCTGTGCTTTGCAGGGGCAGCTGCGGGTCTTCATCAATCGGTTGCAAGAATCATTTCTACCAGCTAGGCTTTGCATAAGAATCAGTTTGGTGACTTACACGCCAGTTTAGCTAGCAGAGGTTGCTGCAAACTACCTGTCTACCTTTGATTGTCTGATGAATTACGCATTCACTTTGTCATTTTTTTAGGTGATTTTTTTAGAAATGTATTGATATGAATGGTGAGCAATTTGAATATATACGCTAAATAAATTTAAGTTTACCCATTTGTACGTATTAAAATTCTCAAAATAAATTTCTATGTCCTTCCAATTAGGAGTAGCGTCTTGTACTTGAATGTTAATACTACCGTGCGCCACCCTGTATATACCGTAGTGTGCAAATTAATTGATTTACTCAAGAAAACAGCTGAAATTTCACTCAAAATGGTTTATTACGCAAAAAACATGAAAAACAATTTTTACTCAACGTGATATATGGCCTCCTTAGCTTTTTAAAACTTATTTTCCACGTTATGGCATTCAACAGACTAAGCTTTGGGAACTTTTTTTGATTTTCTCATCGTAGTACAAAATGGCAATAGCGGCCGCACTCAGCTTTGTAAGGGTAGTGCAATCTCTAGACCTGGGCCGGTTTTTACTTATTGTCCACAAGTTTCCGGGTTCTAGCTTGGTGAGTTCCCCGGCCATTCTACCTTCTTTTGATTTTCTTTACTTTTTTAGCAGCATGATATATAGTCTGGTATTGCTGAAAATCCTCAATCATCTGAAAAATTCATTCGCATGTTTATGACAACCTTGCTTTGGATCACGTCAATATGTTTGTCAGCATTCATTATTCCTGATGCCGGGTAGAGGAATCCCGCACCATTGAAGCTGAAAGATTTCCAAATCATTTTCCTCTGAGGGTGCTATATTGTATCGTTCATGTGTTGTCGAGCAACCATTTTTTCTTGGTTCTTCTTTACGTACTGTTTGTTGTCATTGCACCATAAAATAATTCTCATCAGAAAATAACACATTTTCCACTTATCTTCAGACCAATTCTTGTATATTCTTGCCCACACTACTTTTTTTTCTTCAATGCATTCGTTTACAATTGCTTTTAAGATGGTTTTTTGCTCCTCTTCCACTTGCAACCAATTGTATGCGCACTAGGGACGCATTGATTTTAACTCCTATTCCAGCCAAATCATTCTGAATCTCCACACTGGTCCTGAAGGGGTCTTGTTCACTCTGTTTGATAATGCAGCGGTTATTCTTTGGTGTGTTTTTGTTTCGACAACAATTTCCCTTCTTTTTTGAAGTCATTGACCCTGGGGTGTGATGTTGCCGAATGATTCTCGAAACAGTGGTCTGTGATACACCAGTTTTTCTTAAAAGGACTCGATGATTCCTGGTTGTGCTGATGGAAGGCAATGATAACTGAACGCTTTCTCAAGAATTTTATCTGCCATTGCAGAAGCAATTAGTTTAACTTACACAACCGGTAAGCACAAAAAAGAATGAGCCACCCTCGCCAACTTTAATATATTGTGAATATCTACCAAATTATGACGTCAACTGTAACATC
Organism: Trididemnum clinides; assembly: GCA_963675345.1. Classification (NCBI taxonomy): domain Eukaryota; kingdom Metazoa; phylum Chordata; class Ascidiacea; order Aplousobranchia; family Didemnidae; genus Trididemnum; species Trididemnum clinides. Next base: position 17,947,755 of record OY776302.1, read on the forward strand.
GACGGCTATTCTACCACAATTGTCTGTCACAAAACAATTCTTAAGTATATATAGCTATTCACAATGCTGAAAATACGCAAGTGAGTCAATTAATTTGCTTACTGTTGTGTGATTTTATTATGTATTGAATGATATCTACAGGGTATGCATGACCATGACGCTGATTATTTAATGAAGCTTCGTAAATATTCCAAAGCGTTGTCAGCTTTCACGGCGTAAAGTGAAATTAAACTTATCATTTTCCACCTTGCAAAACATGTCTTAGCTGACGGCAATAATTAACTTATTCTCTGGCTTTATTTTGTGGTCACCATAGTTTTTGTTTAACAACTATCAAAATGACAATTTTTTTCAGAATTTGTCGTTTTCTAATCTACATGAATCCTGGTAAAATTTTCCTTACAAAGCATTTTATGCTACCATTAAAAACTTATCAAACATCAACACTAAATTTTGCAGGTAGAAGTTATTCCGGCAAGCAAATCACGTGCCCACAAAACAATCATCAAAAACTTTCCGTCGTTTTCGCTCGATAAATTTCTATTGACAAGCATATCATAAGCGGATGAGTGTTTCAATTAGCAAGTTATGGATGCATAAATAATTGAGAAAAACATACGAGTGATATTGGCCTCTGATGAATAACTTATACAAGCGAATCAAGCAGCCATAAAGTAACAGTCCAAAGCTTATCACCAGCTTTTGTGGGTGCATAAAACGCGTTCTTGCCGAAACATGCTCGCATTGATGAACTATATTTTGCGCAAACTCTCAAAAATCTATTATATAACTTGGCATTAGCGTTCGGTACAATCAATTGATAGATAGGCAACATGCTCGTGTCGAAGGAATGCCGCGACAGAACCGGTATATGAAGAGAATACAGAGAACCGACTATTAGATCTCTTAGCAGTCTTCAAAGACCATATGTGAACAGAGTGCACTATTGTACTGTATAGAGATAACATTACTAAACTCTTCAGCAGTTTTAGCAAGACGACATGTGAACAACATGTTCTGTTGTCCTGTATAGAGGCACGATTACTAATCTCTACCGAAATCTTGGAAAAACCACGTGTGAATAGCATACTTCGTAAAGGTTTATTAATTATTCAATTTTGAAGACTTTGAAGACGGCTTGTGAACAGAATGCATAATTGTGATATTGATGCACAATTGTGATATTTGTGCTGTATAGAAGTGCGACAACTGAGCTCTATTGCAGTCTTCAAAAAACGACACATCAATGTAATGCACTCATGTACTGTGCACTATTGTACTTCTTTATCTTCCTCTGTTTTGAAAATACAATTTATGTCAAGAATACACTATTGTACGCAGTTGTGATTACTCAACTTTTTTACTGTTACCTCGCCTATATAACGCGAAGCACAGCTTACGCAGCAGAGGCCTTTTGTCATTTTAAGTTGTTCTGACTTTAATGGCAAATGCTTCGAGAAGAAACTTTTGGAAATAAATGCTTAATGCATTGTCGCTGTTGTTTTTTACATTAAAGATTTCATCCCAAACCAAAGCAGTTTGGCAGTCTGTTGACTGTTCAATTGGTGTCGGGAAATAGAAGGAAAATTGAATTCCCGATAATAATCGTTTCGTCAAATTCAGGCAACATAGCGTATCGGTCGAACAATTTGCGTGATGAAAAGCTCTGCTGAGATCTTTCTATTTTAGTAGCAAAAGATATAACAACACTGTCCAAGTAGCTAGCAATTATTATTCGTGACAACAGTGTTGGTGGGAAAGTGCTATTTTGGTGATCAGTCACAAGGGCAGTTTACTCCTACAAATTTTAACAACAACCCCATGCACGCCAGCCAGGAAACTTCTAAACATTTATATTGTTTCTCAAGCAGCACGAAAGTTGCGTCATTGGTTTGGTGGAGCATTAAGTGGCAGCTTGATAGCGTTAGGTCAAACTGCAAAACCTTTGCCCTAAACTTGAATACTGTTCTTAGAAAATTAATAAAATCCACCCTTGATGGTAACCCGTATGTAAAAGTGTTAATCCATTTCATGTTGATGCTAAGTACTATCGTGGATTCCTGACAAATTTTCGATGTGTTTCGCGACTATTTTCGCAGTATTCAAAAAGCGATTTAATTTCGCGCCTTGTTATTACTTCGCTGATTTTTTGGCATAAAAAATATAATTCTTTTTTGATTGCAAGCCACCCGGGAATAAAAGGCAAAAAAATTGTGAGAAAAACTTTAAAAGCCTTCCCATTGATAATTCAAAGGATCACCCAAAGAATCGTCACCCCTAATGTGTCCATTTGAAGAATCGTCACCCTAGACTTCAAATAGAAACGGTGAATGATATACAACTATTGGACCACCTTAAGAAATATCACCCCAAGCCAGTTAGGAGTGACGATTCATCAGATGATCCAATTCAACAATTATAGCATTCTTTCCACACAGAAAAAGCAAGATTGTTAGTGCCACCAATTGATACTTTCCTCTAAGTTTGTGCAGTTACTAATTAATAAATTTTTAACTCGGTCTTAAACTAGCAAAAAAACGACAAGCATTTCTGCAACTCTTATTGGTCTGGAATGACGTAGGCTGTTTTAACGTTTTCAAAGCGCCATTACCAAGCAGATCCTAAAATTGCAACTATTTAAACCGACGGGTATGCTATTCGCAATTGAGTAGAATAGTGTAGTGGACGGTTTTGATTTACTGTTCTTTGTTTTAGCGGTTAGCCAGTTAGGCTACACAGGTTTTGTGAGCAATTGATGTAGGTTTATGAGCTGGCTACCATACCAACTAAATCTAATTCAGAAGTCTTAAACGATATGAAAAGGCAAAATGGGTTGATTTTCAATTTAATGATGAGTTCATACATTGGCCTCGAGCCAGGTTCGAGAACTCGTCTCGAATTCGCAACCAGGAACGAAACTTTTGCAATGTGCGAATGCTAGAAACCTGCGAAACTTCGTCTCAACTTCCAAGTTTTAAAACCTCCAAAATCAATGGTATCGAGACTTGAGAACAACTTGCTAAGCAAGATTTTAGTATGTAGCTATTGGTTCATGTGGTATATGGGGCAACAGGCATATATAACAAATGTATGAGGCAATTGGCAAATGGAGCAATGAGCACTTCTGGCAGTGGGCATATGTGGCATTGAGCAAAGGGTCAATATGAAGTAATGCGCATATGGGCAATAGGCGTATGGGAAAATGGGCATATGAGATAATGGGTGCATGCGGCAATGGAGATACGGAGCAATAAACAAATGAAGGTGTACAATGGGCGTATGGAAAATGGGGGGATGGGTTTATGTGGCAGTGGGGAATGGGGAATGTGTTGCAATTGGCGTGTGGAGTAATGGGCACGTGAGACAATGTTGTACAGAGCAACAGACTTATGAGGCCATTTCCATTTCCCCATTGTCTTGCTCACTCTAATACACCCTTAGCCCCATGCGCCATTGTGCTATATTGTCTGATTTGCCCCATTGTCTCACACAACCATTGCTTTTACGCCCATTGAAATTTATGTCTATTGCTCCGTACTTCATTGCCTCATACGCACATTACTTCATATGCCTATCGCTTCATATATCCATTGTAGGCCAGCCTTAGTCAATGATCAGCAAAAATGTTTTGTGACTACAGCCTTCACATTGTCAAATTAGAAGTTTCATGACTCTCATTCTTTAAACTCCGTATCATATAGAGAAACTTCTTCTCAAAACCTCCTTTGTTTTTTTCTTCGCTTCGAAACGTGATAATGCTTTCGAATGGTCAAGAAGTCTCGTTTTTGGTTGCAAATTCAGCTATACGCAAACGCAATTTAAATCCAAGCAATTAACTTAGATCTATTAAGAAATGACCAGTAACATAATTGCGTTCTTTTCATTACTGTTTCTCTGTGGAACATCATCAGCTAATGTTCTCTTGAACAAGTGAGTATATGTTCAATGGTCCGGAAAAATTAAGGTTTATGATCTGCATAATATAATCTCCATTTATCTTCCCATCAATGGATGTAGTTCTACACGCTCATGATTCACTTTTCACCCAGAGAGTTTTACCGATATTGGTAGCCCAGAATGATCTATGAGTGTTTTTCAGTGCGGTGATGTTCTTTGACATTTAACAATGTAAATTGCTTTTGTTTGTCTTCCCCACTTTGAAAGTCATCAGGTTGCCAATCCGGTGAAAAGACTTGTGAAAAAAAGTGGGTTAGAGTTCGGCAAGCGAAAATAAATTGACCCCGAGATCAGATGATAAGAGTCAAGTTTGAGCGGTAAGCTTTGCATCTGATTTGGGGGAGATAACAGACTAGGCAAGGATAAGAGCTGGTTCGGAGAATGGTTTCTTGGCATGGTAGCCATTGGATACAGTTTTAGACGACCAGCGTGAAAAGGCTTAACAGACGGTATGAGAATCAATGAGAAGGTTTGTCTAAATATGGATACAGAAATATCAAGGGATCTGTTGAGCAGATTGATTGATTCATGACAATCGATTTGGGTTCCTGTTAACGGAATTGCAGTGACCGACTCTTGATTAACAAATGATGCTACTGAGCCTTTTTTTTTACGCCCGGCTGATTAATTATCATAAAACGTGCGATCGCCTTCATTCACTACCTCCTGCTCCAAGTGATATGAACTTTTTTACCAACTAACACCCATGTTCTACCCGCTCCACCAACCCAGTTATGCGGTTAAACTTGAACGATAACCCGCACGATTGTAAAATCATGCGACTAGCCTTTAACTTTTCTTTCTCTTCGACTGAGTGGTGGGAACGGCTCTTGGAACGCCTTCTGCACCAACCTTTTCAAATGGCTTCTTTAACTGGTATTCAAAAGGGATTCTTTGTAAAGGCTGACGCGTAATGAGGCCGAACAATGCGACTGATACATGGCAGCACGAACGATAAGTTATTCCTTTCTTGTGATATCTGATCTTAGAAATTTCTCCATCCGACCAGCACCCTCAACGGATTTTCTAAGCCAACCTCTGGCAGACACTTTTTACTACTAAGTTGCGTAATGTCCGTTTTCTACTGATTTATTCAAAGCAAATTTTAAGTTAACAGTAATAAATGTAGCCGATGGAGAAGAAAGACGCCGAGCCGTTGACAATTTTTATAAGTTTGGCCCAATTCAAGATGACCATATTTTGGTAAACCAATAAATTTTTACTAAGAACGATTATTGTTATGCTCGAAGTTCCAGCCATAGACCGTCTAATAAAATTTGCCCTTATTCCCCAACCGAGTTTTTTGGCTGCACCATTTTAAACATAGTTATAACTGGAAAATTAGAAAATTACTACAATAAGCTGTCGAAATGGTTTGCTACTTCAGCCTATAAAACTTAATATAGTAATTTCTATCTCCAAATGCATTGTCAATTTAGTATATCGACCTGTAAAAATGAACTGCTCAGAATGAATAATATCAAGCTTTAGTTTTGATAGCTTTTAGACTAATTTGAGTGAGGGCTCATTTCAAATTTTTGAAGACAAGCCATCCGGCACTTTTTGTTAGCAAAGTTTAGATACGAGGCAGGAGGAACATTTCTCTTTTTAAGCCATCAATTTTTTATTATTTTTTAGTGTTGGTGGAACCGATTTGACTCTAGTTTCCGGATCCATTGGTGAGATTGTCGTGGATGCTTGTTTACAAAAAATCAGTTCCGCTCCAGGAATAGGAATCCTGCTGAGCAATGATTTTGGATTTATGAAAAGACTCGCTCTGGTTGAAAGCAACTTTGGATATTTACCTTCAAATCCGCAAAGAGGAAATTGGCAGGTAAATTAACCAAAGTTTTTTGATTAACAGCAACATAGTATTTTTTGCAAATGGACCACTTGCTTATCACGGTGCTCATTTGTAAAAGGAAAAGGGCTATCTAAAACTACAATGATACTTTTGTTGCAAAGTTGCAGAAAATGTACAAATGAAACAAGCAATAACACGTTTTCATCTTCGTTTAAGACAAGACAGCTGCGACTCTTTTTGCTCTCCGTGTTGCTTTCGGACAGCGCAGTTTATATGCTTGACCCTTCCACAAAGATCCAATAATGCTGATGTATAGCAACTTTTCCATTTTGAGAGAAGTGCCTTTGCTAAATAGGATCAAAGGAATGCATTAATCAACCGCTTCAGCTAGCTGTTTGCTTTTAGTGCTAGGCGCTTTATATATGAATGAATAATTGATTTTTAAATTTTATATTATGGTTCAAAACCGATGTTGATCCTTATTGCCCTGAGCTGTCGTTAAAAACTTACAAGTTGATGTATTTATTTCAAAACATCTCCGCAATATTTTTGCTGCATTTTTTCTAAAAGTTTCCTCTATTTTTTAAAGTATTGTTTTTTGACAACTTTTGACATTCCCGCTTGGCAACTCTTCTCGACATTTCACTCCAAGTTGCTTTCCCTGATCTTGCGTTCGCAAAATTTCTGTTACTAAATATCATTATGGGGAGCTGAAATGTGCTACTTTTTTGACAGATTGAATCTTGGATGATTAATATCATTCACATCTATCGGAACAATCCTTTAATATCCAGCTTGGTGAATATTTTTTCAGCTGATTTTCCTTCATACGTTCTCAATTTTACGGATCCTGATTTCAGGTAATGTTGGATCAAATTTTGTTTGTCTTCCCCATATTATTTGATTCGCTCGCCACTTCCACTTTAATGGTATTTTATGACTTTAAAAAACTGAAATCGGGAAACTGTGAGCAGGTGTCCAATAGTGGGCCACTTGGTTCTTGTCAGTGTGTAAAATTACACTACCAAAAGCCACGAAGTGTACAACAGCAACAGCTTGTGCTGATCTCATAGATAAAACGTAGAGTATTCTAACAGTTGAGGAGCATTAGCTTTTGACTTTAATAATGCATTGTTTGAAACTATATGCCAGCAAGTCAATTTCAATGTCGAGTAATACGCCTACAGTTGCAATGCACAGAGTTTGGGTTTCTGCTTGCCTGCTGGAAGGAAAAACACTCTTTATCTTTACCTTAGGTTGCATGGATTTTCTACGTCGTAACTAAAAGTAAGGTTTAAGCTAAAATAACGTACTGTTGTCGATCACTTCTGGATAAAGTTTGTTGACCAAAAAACGAAGACATAGCTAACAAGTTGCATTGTGTAAACTTTTAGCGTTCCTTTGAAATCAGCAGTTGCTGCAAGACTCTATTTTGAAATAGTGGTTATTGATCGTGGATCCACTCCAATTTCGGTCAGTGATCAAGCTAGCTGTTGGATTACTGACTTCAACACGAACGGTAACACTACCTATTTTATTACAACAGTGCAAGACTTCGAAAATAATACTAGTAAGTATCTGTAAAACTTATTGAATGCAGTGCACTGTAATTAAAAATTCAAGAAAAAAAATTGTGGAGACCATAGACCTGTTAAAAAATCGATTTTGAGAAGGAGCAACAAAATTGATTGAGCAAATCAGACAAATGAAAGCAAAATGATCAAAGCTTATCTGACACATCAATGTGCCTTATTGCTTTCGAGTCAGTACCCATTCTCACAAATTGTAGAGTCGATGAAGACTTTGATCTGAAGCAGAAGTTTAAGTTGTAAAAATATACGACAGCGGTCGTTAATGCTACATGCAACGTACGATTATATCTTACTACGCAGAGTTGTAAAACTACATGACGTTACTTCATTTCTATGTATGGAGGATCAGAGATCAAACTCAGATCAAATTTGCTAAGACGGACCAGTAATGAAACTGTGAGTCCAAAGTTGGCCTAAAAGAAAACTAAAATATTTCTAGTTTATTGCGGCACACTAATCGGTAACAGCATTGCGTCATATAAAAAACATATCAGGCACACTCTTTGGTAACAGCATTGTGTCTTTCCGCTAAGGTCAGTAACTTCTTCAAGAATGATGAGCTCATTCCAATCAACCCACATCGTTTCTTACAAGCTAATTAGTGCACAGCGCCGAGTATTGGCCTAAAATGAACATTAAGAAAAATTGCCACTGAATTTCACATCTGCCTCAATAACGACACGATTAATGCGCAATGCTTTTCTCCATCTTTCCTGAATTATCGAATTCGGGAAAAATTCCTCATAAACAACAATGCTGACACCGATGGATTTTTTCCTATAAGCTTGCACGCATGCGTTTACAATACTTGCCTCTGCTTCAGACGTGAATAAAAAGCATTTCCAACATAAATCACCTTGGATCATACCGTGATGAAAAAAGAATGAAGAAACAAACGTCAGGACAAATTTTGTAACTGCGCTTTGAGAGCTAAACTTGCATAATTTTGACTGAAATTTTGACGATTAGTAAAATGCTTTCCTACACGAAAATAAACGCTTCAACCGCTAGGAAAAGATACAAACTGTAGTAAAATGTAGTAGCTTACTTATGTCATTGAAGTACGTTCTCTCTTTTCTAAAGACCTTTAGGTTTGCTATGGCTTCCACTTTAAGGAAAAATAGAAATCGCAAAATATATTTTCTGCAAAATTTATGTCAGTTGAAACAATGCTATACTACCAAAACCTTTTTGTACCAAATAGGTAATATCTAGAGCCAAATAATGTTAAAATCATTAAAATATCAATTATATTTAAGCACTAGAAGAGTAGTCTCCAGACTTTGTTTTTAGTATTCTCAGTCGGAAAAAGTCAAAGCTAACAAGTTGCCACAACCCTATTTCAGATTAGATAGTTTATGACACAAAATGTTTGTAGCGTTTCCGAATATTTGAATGTACACTTGGGCATACAACCAATGCTTTTGCAAGAACAGAAGGATGGATGATTATTGAAATTACAATTAAGCTTATATAAAAAGAATTTATTTAAATCATCGAACATAAGACAAACGCAAAATTTGGCAGACTGCAAAAAGACGTCACGAGAGGGGTCTCGAAACTGTGTTTGGGCATTAACCAGAAAATTATTTTCGTAAAAAGGCTTATTTCTTCACAAATATTCAAGCACAGACAGATAATACTCAATCAGATTTTAAGTCAAAAGTGATAATTTTTTATTTTTTTTGTGATCAACATTTTAAATGTGATTGGTTTGCTCATTTTTGAGACAAAACAATTATTGAAAAGTACAATTTTGCGGAATCGTTTATTGAAACAATGTTTATCTTTTTCTTTTTCAATTGAAAGACTTTTTCTACGAACATCAACTTTATTAAATTGAATTGTGAGTTCTTGTGTCTTTCACCCCCAACGCTTCCAATTTTCTTGCTCATGGCCTTCAAGTCAGCAGTAACCAATGCATGCTTTTACGTTTGGCTCAAGTCATAGCTCGAACCGCAAGCATGAGCTTAAAAGCAAACAACAATATCGCTCGGACATGCCGCATGCAATCTAACGCTCTAAGCGTCCAACTCGCAGTCTTTCGGAGGCAAATCTAACGCTAAATCCATCGCGCGCCAATGTCGATCGAGTTATCACGTGGCCAACCTTCAATATAGAGTTGCATTTTGCCTTCACCAACATATTACGCCTCATGAAAGAGCATCTGACCGATAATCAGTAAAAATACGACCTGAATAATTTGTAATGTTTCATTCCTATTCACAATAAATATAAATGACCGCTTTTTGTAAATGTTCATAATACTTGGACATGGTTGTTGAACTCACTAAAAAGGGTCTTCACTACTTTGTGACGCCAAGTAACACTCACGCAAAAAAAGGAAGCAACCATTTATACAAGCTTTGCTGTTTGTCGCGATAACAGCTTAATATAAGAATCGCATTGAAGACGAATGGACAACGCCCCCAGGCCACGCTTGAGCATTATACGAGCACAAGCTAGCATTGGCAACATTTAAAAAATACTTTTCACGTGCTTAAACACTTCGTTGTCACTGATCTCCATAGAACGTCATTGTTGCCGAAGTGGTTCGGTAGATACACGTGAGAATTGACATAACAAAGAACTTTTTGCAGAATCAGGTTGATGATATAAATTTGATATGCTGTTGCCCCAACTATAAACCAAACAATTAGTATAAAAACCAGCATCTTATTTTTTTTATTCATGTAGCAACTAGCAGCCCCGAAAATGATAAGCGACCACAACAGCTTAGAGTCCACTACTCTAAACTAAATGCTTTTTTTTGCTATTTCACTTTCAACTTTCCGTTCACAATAAAACCTTAACAATTACACATAAAATATCTTGTGTTTAGATTTGCAGCAATGTTGCCAGTAGTTCCGTCATGGTACATTTTAACCACAAGCACTTTGTTTGGAGCAAAAAGATGCGCTGTTACCAAAAGCACAACAATGCAAATCAGGCAAACATTGCTGTCGCTGCCTCATAATTGCTGTTTTATGCCTTTTCTTCACTACATTGATTTTCGCTCAGCTTTACGTCCTTTTTGTCTCGCTATTTAGCACAAGCTTCGACGTGCTGATTTGGTGTTTGTTTACCGATACACCCTTTTTAAGTAATAATTTTTGTCGAGCAAGGCAGGATTTTATGTTACTGATGCTCTTTTTGACAAAAAATACCGTCTCGTCTAAATTGGTTGGGTGGTATACTCATTATTGTTTCCTGGCATATTCATTTTAATGAATTGTTAATGCCCCTTACGCCCGTATGCTACTTTGCCAATTAAATGCAAGGTTTACAATTTCCATATCTTCGCCTATATTTTCAAATCTATATTTTTTTCCCTACTTGGAAAGAGTTGGCATGGATTTGCCCGTTTCACTGTAGGAGGCCCAGTTTACTGCGAAGTGAGATAGAGTGAAAATTCGTTGGCATGGATTTGCTCGCCACGTCTATCAAAGGTCGCCGGGCTTCCACCTTGTGAAGCGTGATCGCATTGCAAAGACAAGGCGCTAGGCTATATATGCAGCGTTTAATTTGCTTTTTCAGATCAGTGTGTAAACTGATCTCCCAGTGGATATGCAGCCAAAATCAACCAATTTGTCAACCCGCCCTGTTAAGCAACGCAATACGTCGTCGGTTGAAGTCCCAGTGCTTCTGCATATGCATAGTTGGATTTTTTTTTAGGATTACGTTAATGAGTGGGTTACTTTTGCTTGTGACGGGACGGGCCCTGCTGATGAGTCCAAAAGGACGAAACACGTCCAGGGATGGTCTCGTCTAAATTGGTTGGGTGGTATACTCATTATTGTTTCTTGGCATATTCATTTTAATGAATTGTTAATGCCCCTTACGCCCGTATGCTGCTTTGCCAATTAGGGGCAAGGTTTACAAGAAATAATGCACTTTTATAAAGTTTCAAACTCTTGACCTTGCGTTTCGAAGTCGGGAAAGACTATCTCTACACTACGCTGAATGCTAGTTGGTGTATTGTATTCATTACGCATTTGTTGTGAAGGGTGTAAGGCAGTGGTTCTCAACCTTTTTTGGCTATTGGCACCCTGTAACCACCAAAAAAGTTTTGCGGCACCCGGCTGAACCTAAGAGCTTCCGATTGTAATACAATCAGTTTTAAGAGTGAAGTTTGCATCAAAACACTATATTAAAACAGTTTTGATTACTAACAGCTAAACAGCACTAAAAATGTCATAAAGATGATTTAATTTATTTTAAAAATCAGTGCGAAATTTGTGCTTGATTTTTTGCGCAAATTCTCTCAATGTTGGGGCGCACATTCAATAAAGCTACTTGCATTTCTTTCTCCACAACAAGCAGCCTTTCTCTTTTTCTTGTTTTTAGGTTTGTTAAAACGGAAAATGCGGTTTCGCATAGGTACGTTGTGGAAAATCGAAGTAAAATAACCAATGCCTTTTCTCCAATGTTAGGGTATTCATTTTGAATTTTAATCCAAAATTCATCCAGAGGCATCTCCCTGTGCAACTGCTTAATGTTTCCGTCGTTACGTATGTCAATACGTTTTTCTTCTCCTTTCAGATTCAAAATACAATGAGTATTCAGGGGTAAAACTGGGTTTCTTACCCATTTATAGTTTTCAGTGGACACTGTTGGAAAATATTTCTCAATTTTATCTTGCAAAGACTTGAGATGTTTGACAACCGATGAAACCATTTCTTTGTTATTCGTTTTCGAAAAATGAAAAAACATGTCAGAGTTTCCTTCCTGCATTCGTAATGACCACACTTTCAATTTTTCTTGTAGAGTTCTCATTTTGTCTGCTGAAGATAAAAAGATTTTCATTCTTGCTTTGCATATTGGAATTTGTCTTATTTAAGTGGTCAAAGATGACTACCAAATATGCTAATGCAAAGCAAAATACAAAATTCTCCTTGTCTTTCAAGACTAAAAAAAGCTAACATCTTCTCTTTCAGCTCATATGCTCGTGACAATGCTTTTCCACGTAAAAGCCATCTTGCCTCGGTGTGTAACAGAAGATTTTCATAATTTGCTTCCATTTCTTTGCAAAGCTTTGTAGATAATCGTGATTTAAGTGGTCCAGCTTTGATGTAGTTTACCATTTCTATAACTTCTTTCAACACTTGTGTTAAGTCCGAGTTCAATGTTTTTCCAATAAGCACTTCACAATGAAGAAAACAGTGGGTTGTTATGATTTCACTATTAACTTTTTTTACAAGTGACACAAATCCTTTGATTGACCCAATCATAGATGGAGCTCCATTCGTACACAGTCCTACACATTCTTTCCTTGTTAATTCATTTTCTTCCCAATACTTACTACGAATATCAAAAATATCTTCACCAGTCGTTCTTTCTTTACGTTCTTTACAACAGAAAAATTAGTCAGATATCTTTCCATCACTGACAAACCGGATAAAAGCTATTAATTGAGCTTTCCCACTGATGTCAGCTGATTCGTCAACTTGCATTGTAAACATTTTGCTTTGCTTTACAAAAGAAATAACAGCAAGAATGAAAAAAACTTGTATATCCGTTGACATGTCGCAGATACGTCTGCGAATGGTATCATTTGACAAAGGAATCTGTCTTATTTTTTCCTCATCTTCGGGCCCAAACATTGTTTTCACTATCGCACTGCAAGCAGGAAAAATTACTTTTTCTGCTTCCGTGTGAGGCTTTGAATTTTTAGCTATTATTTCTGCTGCCAAATAGCTGGCATGTTGACTTTTCGTAGAAACTTGAATAGTTTTGGTAAATGTCACACTTTGTTGCTTTCGTTCTTCCAAAAGTCTTTTGAAATAGCTTGCCGGTTTTTCAGAGAGATTTCCGTGCTTTTTTGAAAAGTGTCTACTCAATTTACTTGGCACCACAGTCTCATTTGACAATTTCATATGACAGATAAGACATTCTGGTACGGGTTGCTCTTCGTCGCCGCACCAAGTAAAGCCAAAATTCAAATAACTATTGCAATATAGCTGGGGTTTCTTCTTTTTTTCTAATGTACCGGTACCCTTACTAGTGCTTTCTGTTTCAGCAAATGAAACTGAAACCTTACCAGTACTTTCATTTTCAGCAACTGCAAATGCGCTTTGATCAATGCTTAACTTTCTTTTTCTCGTGATAAATTTCTACATTGTATTATTGCAAAAAAAACCTTAAACTCTGCGTTTTGTTTTTTCTCTATCAAACTATTCATTTTCTTCTCAGTCAGCAAATTAATTTTTCTTGAATGAACTTATCTGATACAAGCGGGAGTATGAATAAGATAGTATGAAACGTCACAATGAGGCTTCACTGTTGTTCAAAATTTGAAAAGGACAGTAACTGACTGAACTGAAAAGTTGGTATGGCGTTATCATCAATGTAAAGCACTTGAAGGCAGAGACGTAGCAGCCGCCCCCCAAACCCCCCAATTGGGGGGGCCCAGGCCAACTTTGGGGGCCCAAGTTAGTCTGAAATTGCTTTTTGGCTACGTGACTATTTTCAGTTCAGCAGACTTGTTTACAACCGATTTAAACTGTAGGAAGAAATTGGCTTGTGACATCATAAGTGAATGCAACGTCATTTTATCTCGCAATATCTAGAATATTTCGATTGATTTTCTGGTAGAATCTTGAATATTCGATTGACGTAACAATGCCGTTGTTACGCAACAATCATAGAATGGTCTGGAATTCTGTTTGGCTATAAATACCGGGACAATATATATATATACACTGCAGAGTGCAGATAAAGTATTTTATTGACATTGTATAAAATGAAACGTTCAAAAAGTGGTGCTCAAAAGAGAAAAGAAGCAGCCACTGCTCAAGATGCTGTAGCGAAATTGCCCAAGATGACAGATTTTTTCAAGATTACTGAGCAGAGTAGACCTGGCACTAGTACCGAGAGGGATGAAGAAAACTATAGTGTACAAGAAAAAGAAGACTATGACGATCAGCATCAAAGTGATTGTGAATTTCCAGAAAATGTAAGTTGTGATTTACCTGCCAATACGCAACCTTCAATATCAAAAATAACTGAATCTCAATTTACCCCTATCCCTGATGACCCATGTAAATGGCCTGAAAGTATTTCTGATGCTCAACGATGTGATATAGTAAAGCGTGGACCACGTCAACTAATAATGAATTTTCCATATAATAACACAACTCCAAGGCGACGTTTTTCCTCCAACCATTATAAACGTGTGTTACCTAATGGTGAAAGTGTTTCACGGTCGTGGCTAGTTTATTCTGGGGAATCAGATCAAGTTTTTTGCTTTTGTTGTAAGCTATTTGGAAAAACACTAAGCCCCTTTTGTAGTGGTATAAATACATGGGAGGGCTTTTCGAAAAAACTGAAAGACCATGAAAACGGCATTTCCCACCAAGAATGCTGCAGTCAATGGATGTTGCTAGCTGAAGGGATAAGAAATTCATCCACTATCGACAAACGCGAGATGAATATTTTTTTCAATGAGAGACGTTTTTGGAGAAATGTTTTGGAGAGACTTATCGACATTGCCTTGTTTCTATCGGAAAGGAATCTTGCTTTTAGAGGATCTGAAGAAGTCTTAGGATCTCCTCACAATGGAAATTTTCTGGGTATATTTGAGCTTTTGGCAAGAAGAGATCCGATCCTAAAAGAGCTTCAAGACAGAATCAAGAATAAAAACACTAAAGATCACTATTTGAGTCCTACCATACAAAATGAACTAATTGAATTGCTAGCGACAGAAGTTGAAAAAGAAAATTTACAGCAATTGAAATTGGCAAAATATTTTTCTATAATTTTGGACTGCACTCCAGATATGTCACATCATGAACAAATGTCTGTCGTTCTCCGTTATGTACTATGTAATGAAGAAGCTGCTGTTGTTAAAGAAACATTTTTTGGCTACTTGAGAATAAGTGACAGTACTGGGAAAGGCTTGTTGGACGCTTTCTTAGAAAAAGCGACCGAACTGCAACTCCAATTGTCTGATTGTCGAGGTCAGTCATATGATAATGGTGCTAACATGAAAGGAAAACATTCTGGGGTCCAAGCAAGAATGCTAGACATCAATCCCAAAGCTGTTTACGTGCCCTGTGCAAACCATATCCTTAACTTAGTTGTTGTTGACAGTGCTAATTCATCGACGGAAGCATTGACATTTTTTGGAGTACTTACAAGATTGTATGTGCTGTTTTCTTCCTCTGCTCAGCGTTGGGAAATTTTGAAGAAACATGTGGAGCTGTCCATAAAGTCACAATCTGATACTCGTTGGGAAAGCAGAATTAAATGCATCAAACCTCTTCGATACAATTTAAAAGAGGTGTTGCTGGCACTGAAAGACTTGGAAGCCATTTCCATAGAAAGAAAAGATGGAAGAGCTGCCTCAGAAACAAAATCGTTGATAGCTCATTTATCAAAATGGAGTTTTCTTTTGTCGGTGTTTATTTGGTATGATATCCTATTCCAAGTCAATAAAGCAAGCAAGATTCTTCAATGGTATGGAGTCTCCCTTCATACAATGGAAACGGAAATCCAGGCAACTGAAAAGTTTTTGCAAAACTATCGCACAACGGGTTATGACAGTGCCGCAACATCTGCTGTTGAAATAGCACAGGAATTGGATATTGATCCTTCTTTTCCTCCGTCAAGAAGTGGAAAGAAAAGAAGATTGTTTGATTACCAAGGTGAAGAGGAACAACGAGCTACTCCTGAACTGAAATTTAAAAGCAACTTTTTCTATCCATTAGTAGACCAGGCTATTATGTCAATAAAGGAGCGCTTTAATTTGTTACGTGAGGTTTCTTCCGCCTTTTCGTTTTTGTACACACGAGACAAACTTTTGCTTGTGCAACAAGAAAATGCTCTTCTTACTTGCTGTAAAGAGTTCCAAAAAAAGTTCGGTGACATTGATTCTGATGAAATGAGCGCTGAGCTACAGCGGTTTGTTTTAATTTTACAAAAAAAAACGCAATCTCAATACGGCTCAAGACTTTCTGAACTATCTTCTAAAGACTCATTTATTTGAATTGTATCCGAATGTGTACATCGCACTTCGAATCTTACTAACTTGCCCCGTGACTGTTGCCAGCGCTGAAAGAAGCTTCAGCAAATTGAAACTGATCAAAACTTTTAATAGAACGTCTATGACAGACAGTAGACTATCTTCATTAGCCATGTTGTCAATCGAAAATGACTGCGCCCGATCTCTTGATTATGACAATGTCATAACAGCATTTGCGAACAAAAAGGTTCGCTCCAGACTATTTAAATGATACTGTGTTTTTATAAGTTTTTCATGTTTTTCAGTGTCATTGCTTTCGTTTCGCAGTGTCTGCATAAATGTCCTACTGAACTGTGGCATCGGTGCCGAATTTTTTATGACTTGCACCTTCGGTATCGGCATGCTTTATTCTGACATTAGCCTGTTTACTTATGTACAAATTGTGGTGTATTTTCTTAATGCAGCTTTTCAATTTAACACCTCTAAAGTGATATGACCTGTGCGCAGGGGCTCTTGCGCTTACTTTGGGGGGGCCGAAGTTGGAGTGCTACGGGACTGCTTGAAGGTCACTTTTCTATCAAAATGAATTGAAGTTTATACCTTAAAATAACATCACAGCATTCAACCTTTTTCCTAGACTAATGAATAATGTGCAATAGCTCGCGGCACCCCAGCGAATTGCAAATGGCACCCTAGGGTGCCGCGGCACCCCGGTTGAGAACCACTGGTGTAAGGTATCGAGGTTGGATCTTTGGTTCCTGATTGATGGATCCGGAAGCGTTTTAATTCATGAATTTAATCAATCCTTGCTTTTCGTCGAACAAACTTCGTTGGCTTTTGATATAAGTTCGGATAACGTTCGAACAGGCTTGATGATTTACGACACCTCAACCACTGTTATCAGCTACCTCAATCAGCATCAGAGCAACAGCTTATTTTCCTCAGTGGTGTTGTCGACACCTTTTATTGGAGGTTAGTCGTGGTAAATGTATGGCTCTATTTGCACACTTTACGAGTTTATTTTTAAATGTATTTTTCTTAATTTTTTTTTCAAAAATTGCGATCTGTGATAAACGCATTTTCAACAATGAAACTAATAGAATTATTGCCAGCATGTAGCGAGCCATCTATAAAGCTGGTGTTAAAAGTAGAAAATATTGACAAATATTTTCGCCACTCTTACCAGTCCGCTTGAGTTGTAGCCAAAAAAACTCGTAAAAAAGGATAAAAAAATTATATTAAATAAAAGAAATTTCCTTAAAACAGTAATCTTTCAGACGTTTTAAGAAATGCTGTTACGTGGGGGGATTTCAATTTCAACCACTGCAATGCATTTCTGAGCTTGTTGCTGATACAACAACCAGGGTAGTTTGCAAAAATTGAATTTGTGAATGGGATTAAATCTTGAGAAAGGGTAACTTATCAATTGCTAGAAGAGCTCAAAATCTAAATAATAAGGTCTATACTTATATAAAAATGACCTTGTCTCCCTTAACTTAGGCTTTCGCAGCAGGCCAGGGTTAAGCTAGAGCTCGGGAAAAACTGGGACCACGCCCTCCGTTATCAAAACACGTAAAGCACAACAAGTTTAAGTTTATGAGAAAGATTGATCAAATAAAGCTAGTCCATCTGCTTTGATACAAATTCGCCATTTATAAATTGTGCTCGAAAATGTAATATGGATTCACTCATGCCTCCCTAAAGCAATAAAAGTTAAATTTTTAAATATTTTATCTTTTTAAACAGTTTTTGACAAAAACTGAGTTGACCTTTCAAGTGAAAGACTAGTTCAGAATAATAAGATAGGCTGTGGCCTATTTTAAATGATTTTCATATATCATGCCAATTACCAACCTATTTCGACTCCACCGTGCTTCACCGGTTTTAAAGAATAATGAAGCTATTTATCCAGCATGTCGTAAGAAGTAACTATTGGATACCTACCAGTTGCAGTCTGAGTGTTAATAGTGGGGTTGGCAGCTTAATTGCTTGGTCAGAAAACTGAGGTTAAGTGCAACCAAGGACATGCTCCCGTAGAAAAATTTTGCTTCAACAAATCCCCATGAGGAGGAAAAAGAAGCAAATGGTCCACAGTCCCTGACAGCTCAAGGATGGGCAGGAGGTGCGAAGAATCTCCAGGTCTAAATCTGAATGTCATGGAATAAGATTTACTGCATTATATATGGGAAGCTTATTTCGAAGGAAAACAGAAGTGTATAAAGAACTGAGGAAGAAAAGAGTTAATGTAGGAAGTGAGATGGAAAGACCAAGAAGTTCGTCTTATGGGTACTCGGGGGCCAAGGTATATAGCGTTCCGACAATTCAAAGCCGCGAATATTCAAAGTCGCAAATTCAAAGTCGCAATGATAAAGATTAAAGTTTAATTTTTTTTTAATTGTCGACTTTGATTTTCCGACTTTTTGAATTTCGACTTTAAATTTCGGACTGTGAATTGTCGCATAACCGAGGTATGTACAGTGGTGGTCAGGAATGGACGTAGGATTATGAGGGGCTGGAATCTTGGTAAAAGAAGAAATACCTGGAAACGCTGTGGAAGTTGGAAGAAAAAGCCACAGAGTGATGAAAATTGTGGTAATATGGAGAAGTGATACAAACAATATGTGCTTATAAGCCTTACAGACAAACACCAAACACACAGAGAGAGAGTTTTGACGATGAAATAGCGAGTGAATGGCACTTGGAAAGTTCTAGTGATATCATCATTTATTTGGGGGATTTCAATGTGCATGTGGGGAAATATGCTATGGATTTTGAAGGTGTGCATGGAGTGAATGTTAATGGTTTTATTTGGAAAAGAAAGAAAAAATAACTAAATATGCCGGTGGATATAAAACAGAAATTGATTTTGTGCTTGTGGAAAAAATATAGAAAGCATATAAGGGATGTGGAAGTGATTTGACGGGAATTTTAGCACAGGCCGGTGGTCGTGAATCTGGATAAAAAGCTTTTAACAAGGATTGGGAGAAAGAGTCGGATCATAAAAAGAAGAATGTGGAAGTTGAATGAAAACCGAAGAAGCGTAAGATTGGAAAAAAGAGTTAAAGAACCAATGAGCACAGACGCACCTGATTTGTGAAAAACTTTCAGGGATAGTGTTCTAAAGCCATGTGACGAAGTATCTGGAAAGATGAAATCTAGAAGAGGTCGAGGAGCCATGAGGTGGTGAAAAAAGGAAGTGAAAGAAACTAGACTAAGATAAAAAGGCAGAATTTAAAGAGCTATGCAGATTCCCATTAGAAAAAAATAAGACCCAAATACAAACGTTTAAAAAATAAAACAAGGAAAGTTATTGCTACAGCTGTGAGAAAGAAAGCCACACAGAAGTTGAATAATTCAGATCAGAAATCCAACAGTGTTTTGTGATTCCTTAGAAAAATAAAAAAGGAGCAAAAGAACTTGAAGGTGAAAGATGCTTATGAGGAGGAGTCGAACGGTTGGATTTTATTGAAAAATACAGGGCAAAACTTTGGAAGGAACACATCAAAAATATTTTGAATCATGAAAACAAATCGCACCATATGGTGGAAACTCATGTAGTAGAAGGACCGGTTGAAAAAGTTACTCGCAAAGACATTGAGTAAGCAATGCAAAAGTTGAATTCAAGGAAGGCTACTGGACCATCTGAAGTAAGTGTAAAGAGGATAGTTGCACGAAGCAAAATTGGAGTTAAAGTGGCGATGGACCTGTGTCAGCGCGTATTGAATGGTAAAGGAATGCCTATTGAGTGGAAAATTAGTATCATTGTGCCTATGTCAAAAAGAAAAGGGAATGTGATGAGCTGTGTATCATACAGAAGCGTAAAACTGCTGAAACCCAATGTGAAAATTGTTGAAATGGTGCTAAAGAGATCAGTGCGAACACTGATCATTTTGAATAAAGCGCAATTTGGATTTTATGCCAGAAAAACGAGCAATGGATTCAATATTGATTGTGAGGAGAATGCAAGAGGAATATCAAAAGAAAGACAAGAAGTTGTGCATGTGTTTTGCTGACATGGAAAAGCTTTTGATAGAGTTACAAGAAAAGTGATGGAGTTGGCCATGAGATAGAAGGATTTATCAGAAGTAATGGTTCAAACAGTTATGAGCTTGTATAATGGAAATAAGACAAGAATGAGGGTGGTATCTGCGTATGCAAAGGAATTCGAAGTAAAAGTTGGTGTAGATCAAGGATATGTGCTTTCCCTACAGTTGTTTACGATTGTTGTTGACGTTGTTAAAGAAAAAGCAAGAAGGGGTGTTGTTAATAAATTACTGTACGCAAAAGGCTTTGTTCTCATAGGCCAAACGATGTAAGACTTAAAAAAGATTTGGGAATTGGAAAAGTGAACTGGAAAGCAGGGGTTTGAAGATCAAAATTAAAAAGGTATAAATGATGGCAAAGCGGTTGGAAAGATAATTGTTCAAAAGCAAGATAGATCCATGTGAAGTTTGTGAGAGAAGAATGATGGCCAATTCAGTGTTGTGTACAGAATGTGGAAACTGGGTTCATGGCAGAGGTGCAAAAATAGAGAAAGTTACCGCCAAGTTTGCAACGCGTTTTATTTATTTAAGACGTATGGGAATAATGGAAGAATTAGTGGATTTGATTGAGAAGTTCTGTGATGAAGTGGAGACAGCGAATGGATTATGTTATTTGGAGGAAAAGAATAAATTCTAGTGGTGGTTGTGAAGCGGCAGTCACAGCAAGAATAAGAATTGGTTGAATAAGATTCAGGCAATGTGGAGAGTTGTTACTTGAAAATAGGTTTCTTTAGAAGATGAAAGGTAAAATTTGTCGTTGTTGCCTAAAATCAGCTATGCTGTATGGAAGCGCAGGGAGACATGGTGTTTAAAAGAAAATGAAAAGGCAATTTTAAGGCAACGGAGAGAGCTGTGATGAGAACCATGTGCAGTCGGAAAATTGTAGACAGTAAGACGATTGAAGAACAGATAGACATGCTGGGGTCAAAGGATACTATATATGCGTTGGCAAAAACGAATTCAGTTTGATGGTATTTACATGTGCTGAGGAGAGATGATGATAGTGGTCTGAGAGTTGCGGCAAGAGAAAGCGAGGACCACCAAAGAAGACTTGGAAGAAGCAAGTAGAAGAGGAGACAGAGAAGATTGGTTTAAAGAAAGAGGATGCCCTAAATTGACCAAAGATGGAGTGCGAGCAAATGCGTAAGAATGGGATAAATCCGGCCATCTTCGCTAAGAAGCAATCACGGATATAAAATGAATAATTACTACTACCGTTACTTTCCTGGCTTTTTTTTATAACAACAACTATTGTACTCGTACATGCATTCACATTCTGGTAAACAAAGCTATTGCGACCTCCATAAATAAAGCTTTTTTGGGACCTTGATGAGATTCCTATGTTAAGACTGTTAGTATCAAGCTAATGTTTAGAAAGCATATCAGCTTTGGCCAACGGTGACGCTAAGCATCCAATGTTTGATGAGGTCGAGTTTTGACATCGTGTTCGAGTGTGTTAAACGTTGTTTTCATGGGTAGTACAATCGATTGATCGCAGGTTCAAACCTTGCAAGGAATATGTTGTGATGTTCTTGCATGGAAAAGCAATTTACTGCAATTCTCTCTGCTTCGTGGTTTCTAGCAATTATTAACTTCATTAGAAGCAATGCCAAAAAATCAAATGTACGTAGGAATTCAAAAGCATATCTAGACAACTTATCCCATGTTTACTACCACTTCAATGCCCTCCAGTTTGAAAAAGACACATGCAATGCAATAGACAATACAATATTTTATTAATTCGCGTATATTCAACAACCAAAGAAAAAATTTCACATATTTTTCAAGTAAATGATCTCCTACAACACCCTTTTTGGTTTTGCTTACAGAAGATTACCATTGTTATTTCGTTTTCTCTTCAACGTATTTCTGTACCAGCTACATCATTTTATTACTTCGAAAAAAATCATGATCAGTGAAAATGTTGCATTAAGCTTCTCTACCACTTTGTTAATCATTTGTTGCTAAATTTGGCTGTAAGTGGCAGCGGATTATGCAAATTGCATAACATAAGTTCCATAAAAATAAGACAGTATTTTTTTCAAAACTTCAAAACTTCACCGCTATCAAGCAAAAAAGTTATGGCTGGGTCTTTAGATCAGCAAGTGGCATTAAAAATCTTGTTACTGTGTTTTTTTTATAGGTGGAACTTTAACCGGATACGGAATTTCCCAAATTGATCAACATGGGTTTTCTGTCAGCAAGGGAGCGAGACCAGAAAATGAAGCAGTGCCTCGGATTTTGGTTCTTATAACCGACGGAAAAAGCAATGATGACGCACTAACCCCGTCTACTAATGTAACAGCATTTTCTGGGTTTCGCAGACCTCCATTCAATTTTCAGAGTCACTATACCTTTTTAGATTAAAGGTAACGGAGTAACCGTTTTCGCAGTCGGAGTTGGAAATCAATACAGTCCAAACGAAATAAAGAAAATAGCAAGTTTTCCATCCTCCCAATACGCTTATGAATTCTCTCAATTTACTGCACTACCAACTGTACTTCGAGACCGAGTGACAGAACAAGCTTGTACTGTGTCTGCATTAATACCAGTAAGATAATTTTCTAAACCATGTTTGCAAGCTGTTTCAGGCTTTTATTATACTAGCCGGCTTGGGCGGCGTGGCCTGCCAGGGCCCCCATCAGTAATGTTGAGGTTAACAATTTCGGTTCAGCTGGCCAACCCGGCTTCACAGAATGGATAGTTGTAAAAAGAGTAATAAATTGCTTGTGTTATTTCACATAGCCTAATATCTAAAACCTTAAACTTAACAAACTTTTATCCATTAATTCAAGATAGTGGTTGAATTAAACCATATCAAAGCTGCGCAAGGGCGTTAAAGTAACTGATATGTATTTTCGGTATTAAGCTATTAAATATTAGGCTCACTGCTTACGACTTTTTTTGTAACTGTAGGGATATTTAAATGAGCAAACTCCTCCCATGGGGCGAATGTTGCTTGGTCTTGGCGCAAACGCAGCCAGGCAAAGAGCAAAATACCTAAAGTCAAACACTCGTGGTTAAGTTGTCATAATAGCAGCACTCCCATCAGCAATATCGAGTTTGAGAATATAATTTCAGCCGGTTTCACCCAATCAATATTTGTGAGAGTAACAAAAAGTTAATATATTGCTGACATAGCTAATTGTCGTTCCAAAATTAAAAGTACCGTTTTCTTTAAGGAAATCGATTAAGCCTGAAAAGACAGTACAGGCGTTGCACATAGCCGCCATTATTTTCCAAAAGCTCCGGGAGTTTCTGGCTACATCTTACTTGCCTTGTTTGATACGTAGAAACTAAAGTTGCTCGCAATTAAAACAGTCCACAATTTCAAAAGCTTTTATTTGTTCATTTTATAAAGTGCATGGAAACGAAATTTTAAAGTTATGGGTAGGAGAGACGCCAAAGTAATTTATATATGTACTAGCCGGCTTTGCTGATGTCGCCCCGCAGGGTCCCTCAATCAGAAACGCCCCAGTAGATCAATAAAGCTATTATCAGCCAAAATATAAAGCATGCTTCTCCCAAATATGATGCGATTTTACCCCGGCAGGACGTATCAACACCCGTGCGAATTTAAAACGTATCGATGCAGCTGCGCCGGCTTCATCGTACAAATGTTGGGATCGAGTTTTCACCGCACGCCTGACTCCAAGAACGAATGTATTTAATCACAACACGACGTTGAAAGCACGAATCTTGATTGAATCGAATTGAATTTGGATTGAAGCCAATGAATTTTGAACTTCAATTTTTAATCGAATGCATCGAGTAGAAAAGAATCAATGAAAATAACAATGCTTCTTTTTATATGCTTGTTTACTAGGTCACTCCCCTGCACGTCAGACGGAACCACGCCTGGCCATACGGCTTAGTCACCCAGTATTGTTGCAGCATGATATATAACTATGGTTATTCTTTCATGACCTGTTTGTAGGCCAACGGATGATTTACAATAACAATCACAGTACAACAACGAGCGTACGAACAGAACGAGAACGTTTATGAGTCACCCACATGATATCAGCAAAACATCAATGATCCACAGTTTGTATCCCGTAAGGTCGCCATACAAACATTTGAACAGCCACAATGAAATGTTTGAGTAAATATAAGTCGTAGTTTCTGTACATGTAATGGTGATTATGTTGGTCTATCAATCAAGACTGAAAGTATTGAAAAAGAAAGAATGATGACACAAACTACCATTCGTAATTTTTAAAAGTGTAAGAGGGAGTAAAACATTGTCAAAACTGATGGCGTCGCCCAAACAGTGGTCGTTTCGACAATTGAAGAAATGAGCTGTTCAGTGGTAGGCCTATTTGACGATTTGGTCGGCACGCTTTTGTATTTATATTTGTGACATTAAGATCTTTGCTTGCGCTGTTTGCTTTAATTCGGCCACAACATAAAAAGAGGTCATGCTTTTCCCTTAACCTCTTCAGACCGATACTTTTGCTTCGCCGAAATTTACTGAAACTTTTTTATTTTACTGAGCTTCTGACAACTCAAAAACAGCTGAGAAAGAAAAAAATAATTGGTATGCATCCACAGACGTAGAAGCGTCGGAAGAATTGAGACTAATTAGTCACCACCGGTCTCATGTGTACTTTTCGCTTTTTATTAAAATCTGAATCTTTTCTCTTCTGATGCAAGAATTCTCGGGCAAAAAATACGCAATCCATTGTCTTATGTTTCAAAACTCAAATTTGCAAGCTTTTGTTTTCAATTTTGTTACTTTATATAAAAGACATCAGCTCAAAGATTAACACAGGTCGCCAAAAGCTACTCGGTGTAAAAAGTGTACTGAAAATTTGCACATAAATCATCTACAACTGGCGCTAAATGACTTAGGAGCTCGCATTGCTGAATCAAAAAAGTTACATCTCATTTGTCAATTATTTCGCTTATATGATTGTGATTTGCAAAATCAATAATGGGTCACAATCATACAGTATATGCGAAATAGTTGACGAATGAGACGCAATGCTTTCACATGCAGCAAAATGCATAATATTGATGCTAGGCCCTACGTCATTTTGCCTTAGCTGTATTTCAACGACGTTTTATGCAAACTGGAATATTTCTTTGACGTCAGTAGATCAGCATCTAGGCACACCCATGCATTGGTTTTTCATAATTATGACGTAGGCAAAACCAGCTTTGAGAACAGTTTTACTTATTTTCAAAATAAAACTAATTTTCGCTTTGGCTACATAATGGTGTATTACTAACAGCACAAAAATCTAACAAAGAGTGAAGAATAAATGTCATAAAAATATCAAAAACCATACACAAAAATTACAACAAAATGAAATAACTGCTGGACCTCACTGTGCCATTCTGCAAAGCAGTCTTTCTTGATTGTTTGGCACAGATACAAGTTGCAACTGTAGCAACGAATGCAAGTACGAGAGTCAATTTTGCGTTTGGTACAAAGCTTTCACCGTCCTCTTTCTTTAAATGAAACTCTGGTTACATGATGCTCACCAGAGTTTTGCATAGGCAGACTCAAGGATGAAGATTTCATTAGTCGTTTGCGACATGAAAAGCTTCCTAACAAATCCATAGCCACACTATGTTTAAAGTCCTTGAGTGTCTTCAAACGCCTGCTGTGTGGAAGTTTTTCTCCATCAGTTTTGTATACACAATAAAAGCATTCACAAACCTAATGTCAATAAGATCAAAAAACAGACAAAGATACAATTTTTTGGGGTACCTACGATCAATTTCATATGTTACTTTTTACTGATCCATAACATCAGTTCCTTTCATTCCCTGATTGTACGCTTTTACAATAACGGGATATGGTACAGTGACTTTCTCTTTTTGTCCTTTAAACCGTCGCTTTACATTCACTGTAGGCACACATGACTCTATAGTGGAAAGCAGAACAACACCTTTAGTGTCCATCCATTTTACAAGGTGTAGGCCTTGAGATTTTCTTCGGTTGATTCCTCCTCTTGCCATGTTTTTGTCTTTTTCTAAATTTTTAGGCATGTCTTTTCTGTTTTGCCAAACAGACCCACAGCGAAATATTTTTTCTTGTTTTAGCTTGTGTACAAGGGCTGGTGATGTAAAAAAGTTGTCAAAAAACAACCTCACATTTGCACCCATCAATGACCTTGAAAGCTGTATTATGACATTTTCACCCAAACTTCCCACATTGCTTTCCTGCTTACCGCCATACATATCGAACTGAAAAAGATATCCAGTAGCAGAGTCATTGCAACACCACATTTTGAATCCTTGTTTGATAGGCGTCATGGGCATGTATTGCTTCATAGCATGCTGCCCCTTAAATTTTACCATATGCTCATCTATAGCCTGCTGGGCAGTTGGGATTATAGCACGTGAAAAAGAATCGTTAAAATGCTTTATTACAGGTCTCATCTTCTAGGCTTCTCTTTTGTATCATGTGGCTGTTCGTTATCAACAAAGTGCAATGCTATTTGTATCTCAAAAAAGCGATCACGAGGCATTACATTCGCAACCACATTTATCCCAAGACCAGGATCTTGACTCCAGTAATCTCGCAGGCATGGAACAATATGGTAACCCATAAATGAGGTAATGCCAATAAATGCCTTCATCTCCTCCAAATCAATCTGGAAGACTTTTCCTTTTTGTTGCATGTGCAACTGACTCTGCACAATCGCAGACTCCTATGAATTATGGAGATCTGTCACATCCAAAAACACATCTGCAGGTTGTGGCTCATGATCATATTCTGAATTGACAGCACCAGATAAAGTGCAGACATGAATATCAACTGTATTACTGCCAGAAATTATTTTTTGCCAAGAAAATATGTTGTCTTATGGGGAAGAATCAATTGGAATTTGTGTGTTTTCTCAAGAATCATCACTAGCAACCAAAACCTCATTTTCAGAGTCTGCTTCTGGAGTAGCTTCTTCAAGAAAAACAATGTCTTCTTCATCAATAGGATGATCTCCATCAGACGAATCAGAATTATCAGCTGCAGTTAGCTGGACTACTTGATCAATGCCTACAATGAATTCCCTTGATCTAATTTGCCTGTTAGACATCTGCATGTAATATAGTGAAGTCCCACTTCCTAAAACAGTATGAAAATTGCATAAAACTTGCAATCTATCAAACCACGGTTGAGAGTGTAACTAAAATACGTTTCACACCTAACAAGAACTACTTTACGTTCAAAAATAGGTTTTACGTAAATTTAGGTATGTCTAAAGTTACACAATTTTGAAGATCAATTTCACAAACTTCAATAAGCTTTAAAATTTATGACTCAGCATTTTCGAAAATTTAAAAGCATTTTCTGGGTTGCCAAATTAGTTTGAAAAAAACATTTAATAATTAAAATAATCTGACAGGGACATGCACCCAGTAGTAGGCAACAATTCCGAATGGGACTAATTAGTCCTATCGGTCTAAAGGGGTTAAGTAATACTGTATAACCTGTTCCAATAGGCGCCTATTAAGTTCTTTTTGAACAAAAACATTCCTTCTTAATCCACTATTACATATTGATGCTATTATTGTTAAATTTTGATCATTTCTTAAACTAGGAATTTTATTACATTTAACTTTGCCCCTAATCCAGATCTCCCTACTGTTAAATGAAGATTAGTGTTTCGCACCTATACAAATATCCTTGCAATTACAAGCATCACTATGGGCTTTTCCATTTATGTTTGCTGTCAAAATGATAGTGGATAATTTTGCTGCCTGCTGCTGTTCTCACTATATAGTGGCAACCATTGTGATGTCATTTAAGATTATGACCAGCAGTCCGTTTTAAGTCATTAATTATTAGAACTACTACTCCCTACTTTTTCGTTACTGTAGGTAAATTAATATGAACTAACGTCTCTGACTGCATATGTGTTCCTTGGCCCTGGCATAAATGCCGCCATGCAAAGAGCAAACTAGCCCAAAATGAAGCACTTACAGTTAAGTTTTAGCAGTAGCGGGGCACCAATTAATAATCTAGAGGTTAAGAATATCAAATCAGCTGGCTGCGCCAGCCTTACACAATTGCAAAGGAAATTGCTTCAAAATTTAGATCATATGTAGCTCGACAGTAATATTTTGTAGCAAAAGATAAGAAAGGACCATCTTTACCCCATCGTCTTTTTCTCGGGTAATCAGAAAATCACCGAGTGTTTTGCTTGGAGTAGGCTACATATTAAAATTTCTGGAGGCTTCATTTATTGATGAATCGTTTTGAATAGTGCGACGGATAATTCCAAAGATTTATACTATCGAGAAAGAATACACAAAACGTATCAAAGGACTAAGTTTTTCTAGATATTGCGGTTTTGTGAAGTGCAGCCACCAAATTTCTGTGTGTTTTTAACCGGTAGACTACATTTCATAAACATTTACAGACTTCAGTTTTTACAAATGTTTTTGAAAACGTAGACAGATAATGCAAAAGAGTCATGCTTGTGAGGAAAAGTAGTCAAAATGTATCAAACAATAAACTTTGGTTAACAATTGCAAATTTTTCAGTTCAAGTAGGATAATGGTTTAACTAAAAATTGAACATGATGTATGGCACCCAATTTTCGACCAGCCATTATACACTAATCCATAGCCATAAGTAATTGGAGTCATATAATGTTGAAGATCAAATTTCCTACAGTAATTGTTAGTACTTTATTATAATGTTTCTGTATTAAAGTAACCAGTTTTTGCACAGCTTACCACTTTTTGAGAGAAGTAAAAAGTTACACTACTGGTCTTAAAGTTCAGTTTTTTCAGCATAAAAACTAATATTAATTGCACACATTGTACACTATAGAAATTGCCTTAAATACCCTTTAATTTGTTAAAAAAATTTGAAAATCAGCTGAGAAATGAGGTCACAAATCTTTTAGTAAATCAATTTTTCAAAAAGGGTGCAATTTTCGAAAACATCTTCATATTATGATCTGCGGTAGCGAAAGACTTGCGTTGATCGTGCCAGATATATTATGACATCATACAGCGAGTTTTAAGCATGCAAGGAAAGATACAGAAGAATGCTTAGAAGGCTTAAAGTGCTTGAATAATAAATTGCTTGTAGCATAGTCAAATAAACTTTCCTTTCTGTACCACGAATTGTTGAAAAGTTGATTTAACCAAAAACATTAATTGACCCCAGTCTTCAGCAGTCCAAGATTCTTATTTTTTCGCAAATGCCAAGCGCTTTATTTTCATCTGGGGGGTCAAACAAGGTTTTCGAGCTGGTTAGTACGATCTTAGATCAAACTAATCACAAAGACGCCTTGAAATTGTATTTAAGCTAACCTCTGTACCTTTCTGACTCAAACAGGTCTTTGATTTTTTGGCAAGAACTAGTGGGAGAACGAGCTACCATCTTTTTCATTATGTTATCATCCCTGAGGGTGCTTTTTAGTGGCCTCCCACTTCTTTTTTTGTTTTTATAATTTCCATACTTCATAAAGTTTACTTTTGCTGTATGAACTGCTGCTTTGCTGCAAAGCAGATTAGACACAATCATGCGTTCTGAGTAACCTTCCTGCCGCAAAGCAGTAATTTGGGCTCTCTGACTAGCGAAAGGAGATGCTTTTTTACCCATTTTTCAGGACACACAACAACTTCAAAAACTTCATTAACTCCTGTTGAAAATGGCAATCAGCATTAAATTCTCTTACACGAGTTTGGGTTAGACAATGGATTATAATGATATCATCATAGTATGACGAGTCTGGCTTTGCTGATGTAATAAATACTGATTATTGCTTGATTCCTAGTTTTTTGAGGTGGTCTTAAATTTATGACAATGACTGTATACTAAATTTTCAGGAATGGCCTGTTAAATATTGCGACCATCAATTATGACTTTGTCGTAGCTGAATGACATTTGTACGACCTAAAGGCTCTGGCTGCGCGCATGCTGCTTTGTCCTCGCATAAATGCAGACAGAATTCCGATTTATGTATTGGATTGTGCAAAAAATCTTCCAGACTTTGGTTGTAAGCTTCTTTTAGCGTAACCAGCCTGTTTTTTGAGCAATTCCTTAACCGGCTACAATTTTGCTCTCAGAATTAAAACCAGATGCAGAAGTACGATGAATGTAAGAGAGAATTGAGTTAAAACATATTGTTGTTTAGTTTTGAAAATTTTGATGGTGCCTCGCTTAGAGCTGACTCAGAGGAGTCAATCTGCTTAAAAAAATTTTTTGAATTCCTTTGAAAGAGCAACTCTTTTAAAAAATATAAAATTTAAGAAACTCGAAAGTTGGAGAATCAAAATCATTAAGATAATGTAAGCACGTGCACTGAAATTTTGGTGTTTTTATCGATAAAAAACTATCCTATATGCTGTTCCGTCCTTAGGTATTAAATTTGTGAACAGTTTCTTCGGCAGTCGGCTAACTTAATTTTTTTTAGTTTTCTCATTTAATAGATATGCGTGAAAATTAGTAGACTCATTGGTGGACTAGGTCACCAGCAAAGCAAGTTATTCGTTTTGACTTGGTTTAAAGTAAATCTAATATACAGTAGTAGAAATTTTTATAGATGTTGGTTAGCAGTAATAAGTATAGAGCATTCAAACAAGTTGCATAGCGGAGAATTTTATGCGAGTTGGTCAAGGGTCACTTGAATTAAAGTTTTGTTTGATCGAGTTGCGTATGATGTATAGACAATAATAGATTGCTTCTTGTTCTTTATTGTGCAACAATTGTACAACAACAAAAATGCAACCAGACTAAGAAGCTCTAACTTTTAGCAACAAACATCAATAACAAGGTGCAGAAGCATCCTGTTTTTCCTGCAAAAATAGTTGCAGAAGCTGGCCGTGGTATTTTGGCAACATGATTGTACATAGAACCGTTTCCATTTTGTTACAGAACAATACGGAAATATCTCTGGTTGTGGAAGGAGGCACGACCGCGTATTCAAAAATTCCTGTACCAAGCAACGGGTCTGTAGAACTGCGATACGATGTTGCCGTGACAACTAGCACCGGTATTGTGTACTTGTCAGAAGTAATCGCAAATCCTAATGCTGCTTTCAATGACGCATTTTTTTATGTTTACGTGGTAACTAAAGTAGAAATATTGCATTGAGCAGACATTTTGGTTTAAAAACTTGTTTCAACACTGCACATTTTTCAAGCGCAAAGTTTTCTAAAGTTTTTTTGTGAATTCATTTGTGGAAAAACGCTCATCATTACTCAACAGTTTCGCAAAAACAGAAAAACAAAAATACTTCTTTCTGAGCTTGTTTGGTGTGCCAATGAAAATTGGCCTTCATGTAAGGCAGATTCAGTAAACACTTAGCTTCGATTTTATTGTCTGTCTAAATAAGTAATGTTATTTTCAGGATGTGACAATTGTGTATTATAATGTCGTTGGTAGTTCTTCGGGTGGATCTAACAACTTGTACATTGGTTTTGAGGCCGTGGGAACACAGCCCATCAACTTGGAGTTCAGTGCTGTTACAAGTACTCAACCAGTTGTAAGTAATTTACAATACAAGACCAATAGTCACTTCAATAGCTTATCTTAGTAATTGTTACATCTGTCTAAGAGTAACGCTATGTAAAACAACATGGGTAAATACCCGTCACGGAATTATCCCAACTCTTCGCACAGATGCACTTTTGCCAAACGCTGTAATCAAAGTTTGAAGATTATTGTCATGCAGTGGCTTTGCCCGAGGACGAAGGGCAAAGCAGAGAAAAAATTATGCATAAATTGACAGCTTCACCTTTAAGAAATAGCTATTCAACATTTGCTACAGGTAGTAGTGATGGTTAACGAGATTGTGTTGCGGTCACGGACAGCAAACTGAGTTCTGTTACTTTGTCGTGTCATAGCAAAAACATGAAAAAATGTTATTCACACTTCTCCTTGGTAGCGTTCAACAGTAGGAGGTAATGTAGATCGCGCATAATTTACTTAGTTTTGATTTAAATTATGTCATTGCTTGCAGTGATCTCTTATTTCCTTATGCTTTTTTTGTCAAATTGCCATTCTTCAACGTTTATTTGCATAACAGTATTGGAAAACTATTTGAATTGTAGTCTATACTATCTCTACCTCAAAATGACAATTTTTTGTTAAAAATATATATATATATTTGAAAAAAAAAGACAATATATTGCTTGTGTGCTTTCTCATATTCATACAGCGTATCCGCTCTTCTATTTATTTTCTTGATTGTGCCGTGGATCAGTTATCACATGAGTTCTCTATAAAACTCACAATTGTTTACAATAATGGTTTCAAGCAGGGCTCTACAAATTATATTTTGAAGCAAAAGCCTTTATTATGGTGCACTGCATACTGGCTTAGTAGTTGCGATGAGCATTAACCGAAAGAGATGGGTAAACACCACAAATAATCATGGATGAGGGCCTTTTTACTTATTTTTGTGTACAACTAAGGACAGCGGTAAAGTTATAGGAGGCTTACAACATTTATCAAGTCTTCAAACGAGTCCTAAACATCTAAAAACTTGAGAATCACCAATTAAAAGCAGCTTCACAATTTTCTAAACTAACTGGGTGGTTTATCAACCTTTAAGCAAGCCGAATCGTTTGTGAAAATTTATTTTTAGTTCTGATGTGGCCAAATTATTCTTTTTACAGTTGTTCTGACAAAAAAGTTTCGCCATTTTTTTGCGGCACTTTGCCAGCATGGCTAAACCAATTCAATTGACAGCTCTCAATACTTTAGTTGCTAGATGTTACGAAATTTTGGTCTTGCATTCGTTAGTCTGCTGATCGTTAGCGAAGATCTCGCAGCGTGTAATTTAGCCTAATAATATTAAACTTAATGTTTTTAGAATTCAACTCCAATCAAGAAAAGGAACAAATGCTACTGATTATTCGATGGCGTATATGCATTCTGATAAGTATCCTAGATATCATTTTGCTTAATTTTTTCTGTTGTGACGTCAGTTATTCAAGCTTTTAACACCCAGCGAGCGCCACCATGCTGCCACACGGTAAGTCTACGGTGTATGTCTTTTCAAACAGCTCACTCAGTAAAAATAGAGCTATCTTTTATGCTTTGAGCCATGCATCGAAATATCAAATTTATAAATTATGAGTAAGTACTTGCATAAACATGCATTGTTCGTTTATGAAAAGGAAACTTGGTTTCAACTAATCTTCGACTATTTTATGTTTGCAGTTTATAGGCAGCTAGACCAGCATACTTATTGTCTAGCCTAGCATGATTTATACCAGAGTCATGAAAAATGTCGAAGATAAATCATAGTAAAAGTGTATTAGCTTGTTTGTGCCCAGACTTGGCCGCTTCCATTGTATCCTAACATGTTGATGACCCCTTTTGGTGTCTCTGTGTAGCAGAAACTCTCGTCTGTACTTTGTTGGTTTTTCCTTTATTTTGTGCAAGATATGTCGGTCGGCGAAAGCTATAGATAGATATTCTTTATCGTGATATAGTTCATCAGTAAGCAAGAATAAGGCTAGCAACAGCACATAACCAAATACCATGCGTTTATTCTTTGAACCGGTTTGGTCAGGTTGATTATGCGTGAATAGTTGCATCCAATAACGCAAACTATCCGTAAACATGGTCTATGGAAGGCAACCTGTAGCCCATTGGACACGCCTAACATCTCCACTCAACAAATAAGATCAAAACGAAGAATGAAGCCATGCTTGATCTGGTTTCTATTGACTTGCAGGAGTCGCCGGAATAGCCATAATATTTATCCCTAAGCTGCCTACGGGACTCTAACTTTTGACTTTCTGTCTGGGTTTATTTTTTTCGTCTTTATTTGCTAAGCACTCACAACGCAGTAAAGCATAGGCCAATTGGCATTTTGGTCAGGCCATACCACGCACGTTCAAAATGGACTTGTGAGTGGTGGTGATTAAGAGACCGAACCACTATTCGCCCTACACTAGTCTTTCGGCTTGAATACTGACCATCGATTGCAGTTTTAAGTCATACCCAAAAATTTCAAGTGCATATATTACAATATTGTATGTAAAATTCAAACATGATGATTTAAACTTGGCTCTTGCTAGACCTATCCTAATCTTATGAAATATTTTTAAATTGCAAAAAAAATTGTTTTACGCCAAATTTTACCAATCCCAATGCGTTTTACGTATGTAGCGTGCGTCGTATGTTGAAACAGTTAACATGTGACGTACGGTATATAAAAATATCTAAAATTGTAATAGTTTATTTTACGCCAAGATTAATCAATCACAATGTGTTTATGTGTATAATTTGTGTTGTATGTTACATCAATAAACAGATGCACAAAAAAGTATAAAATTAATGGTCAGTTGATATATAGTGTTACCTAAAGCAATTTCATCAAAGGAACATATTTGTTTTTGCTACCAAACTTCTTTAGGTTTGTTGTCATAAACTGCGGAACGGAACCATCACAAAATCGATAGTAAGATAGGTCGGCAGTAAGAATACTTTGAGGCAGATAATCAGATGACGGAGCTGGCTAAATTAAAATGTCTAGTACCGGTATTTCAGGAAATACATGCCGCAGGTGATCGAATTTGTGATTTGGGTCGGTAGTATTGTTTGGACGATATAATTGTCAGCCTAGACGAGTCATTCACACAAATCAACCGCCTAGATGTCTTTTGATTTGGCAAGCTCTTTTCACTTTTCCTGCCGATTTTTTAGCTTTAGGCCTCTTCGGATAGCTTCTCAGACCACCCGCTAACCAAACTTCCCTCCCGGCAAATTATTTTACTACCAGCCAGCCGCACTGATTCTAAGAACAATCGCAAGCTAATCCCCAAATGAAAAATTTCACTTCGCCTCGATTTACTTTCAAGCAGACTGTCAAGTTGACCGCATGAACGAATCTCGACAGAAATTGTTAAAGAATGCTCGGCTGTGCAAACGCACAAAGACGCGAAACAAAATAGCTGAACACCGGAATCAGATTCAAAAAATTTAGGGGAACCATAGTCTTGTTTGCCTCCCTGGCTATCCCTATGCTGTACTATTAAGTAAAGTAGCTCCTTGGTGGTGTCCTTGTTACAGCTCGTAGTAGAGCAGCGTTTAAGTGAAGATCTGTTTTTTTAATTTGATTACTCATCGAATTTCGCTTTAAATATTGAATAATTGTATTCTAAATCTTCTACTTTTATTTGCTGTTAATTTCGGTCCCATATTCAGGGGCAATTTAAGCAGTAGTTTAATTGTCTTGTCAGCTAGATGCGATCATATAATTTAAATATTTTTTTTTACGCATCTGCATGATGCTCAAAGAGCTTATTTCTTTCTCGCTTACACTGAACATTATCTATAGATCTTCCCATGCAATATATCTAAAAGCAGGGGCGTTGAGAGTCTGACCTGGCCTGCTACAAACCTTGTGAAGTTTATTGTGTACTTCTTGTTCCTTTTTTATCTGGAGATAAACTTTCAAAAATCACTCATTTGTCCGGTAGAAGAATTTTTTTGTTAATCAACATTTTGAAAGCTTTTGATTAATTTTTTGAATCTTTGCAAAGTGTTGCCAATTTTGCGGCGCACAACTTTCCTTATTCATTTTTACAGATCGCACCTACAAATCGATGTTATTGTCATTTCTCAAGTTAAAAACCTTCTTTACATATCAACTTTATAAAATCAAAGCTTGTGCCCTAATCTTTTACAGAGGAACTATATCGGCGGATCCAAGTTTTTTGAAAGTTTTTGAAGCCGTGAATGTAGGTAACCTGTGGACACTCTGTAAACGCTACCACCTGAAAAACTAGGCTATTAATGTGCTAATAATCTGCAGCTCTGAAATAAAAAGGAAGTTAGCAAACGCTAGAAACGATATTTTTTCTAAAGTTTGATATTCCTTATGGAAATTTGAAAACGTAAATTATTTTCCCGAAATTCTAATTGCTTTAAAAGTAAAAGCTTTTGTTTAACCTTGAGAGCAAATGTAAAATGAAACAAAAATTACGCCAATTTTAAATTTGGAAAGCGACTAAACCACAAACGGTTTTGTGGTCGTTCAACTTACAGGCTTACCAACGTCAAGTTAGTCTTTGTTGAAGCAATCAGATAGCTCGTGATGGGGATACGCGTGCTCCCAGCTATATCCTTGATACATTTGTACTCCACTGGCTTCTTTTTCAAAGTAATTCATTTTCTAAAGTTTCTTAAAAAAGCTGAGGATAAACGAGCAGCTAAAAACTTAAATCATCGGCACGGACAATCTGTCAAGATTTTCTTAATTATAAATTTTTCCTTGTCTAAAACAGACCGGATGTATCTAAGCAGTGACATGCTTAAATGCTTGTAGTTTAATCGTAATGAAAAGCAAGTCCGTCGCATAATCTAGTTAAATGATGTATTTGACTGGGATGTGCTGACGTTTGCACAATTCACACCCCAGCTGGAAATACCTTGGTTTTAGAATCGTTCATATGCATTTGCCACACTTGACAATTACAGCTCAATTAATCCTCATGCAATATGTTTTCACTAATATTCAGCTAGCTCAAACTTTAATTCGAAAATTTTAATATTTTTTTGTAAACCTCGATAAAAACACAATCAAATTTGATAACTCTGTTTCTTAAAGAATGCATGCTTTTTAAGAAGCAGAGATTTGACGCTCTCACAGTTTATAGAGATCGTTCGCGGCCAGCCATAATGACAAAAATGGTCATAAAATTTACAAACCATTAACACGTTTGTTGTCGATTTCATTTCAATTTAAAATCAAACTGCTGAACCCATTAGTTGGTTTAAATTGACGGAGGACTGCCATCAGGGCCCATTTGCTCTTTTTTTCATATTAATGAATCTTTTTTAAATGTAACTTGGCGAGGCAACATTTGTTTTTTTTCTTATGAAAATGTCGTTGTTTAGAAAACAATTTGTGATTAGAATCATAAAAGTGAGCTTAAAACACTATAACTTGCTACGAGCTCCTTTAAAATCTATCACGGGCCCACTTTGAGAGAAATTGTTCTAGAGATGTCTCTGCATAGCACTAACAGGTTTAATGCTTGCTTTTTGACTTTTAAATTGGAGACAAGGTCTCATTTCAAATGTATTACTTTAGGTCTTTTCACAATATTCTCACCAATTGACAGTGCGTTTATCGCAATCTCACTGTAAACTAATTTGCAAATAATTGTCTGGTGATTCTTGCTGCATAAATTGCTTTCATACAAGCATTTAACCAAAACTTTCGTAGGGATAAACTGCGAAATTTATTGCCTTTTATGGGCCAAAATTCTTGGATATCCCTAGAAGTAAGAAAAAACTCCTTCTCTTTCGGGGAGGATTGCTAGACTAAACACAGTAACCTTAATAAGATAGGAGCCGGGCCAATAATTTTTCAAGAAGCTCAATCAATTTGCAGGTCTACTCATGTGTTCTCTTCCCAGATACATAGGGTACAAAGTTATCTCTCAAAAAGCTGATTTATCTAAGCAAGGTCTTCAAATCTAGCACGGGCGTAACATGCCGCCAATACAATTTATCTTGCGAGACCTGTGATTCCGACTTTAAAAGACTTTGATTGTGCACCCTAGTCAGCCTCTCTAAGCTTTGGCTAAAAAGTTTCAGCTTATTTAACCATGTTTCCAGATTCTAAGTTGTCTGCCTTCAAACAATTGTCTGCTTACTTGATACCCGGCCACAAAAGCAGTGGAAAAAAATGGAACATGAAACCGTACAAAATTTATTCAGTTATAATTAAAGTCGTATCAACACTGAAACCAATAAATTTTAAAATAACCTTGCTAATTAAAGTAAAATTTTATTTCAAACTGCATGTATGTCCAAACATAAATGGAGGTCGTTAAGGGTTGTGGGAGCTGCATCCTCATAAATTTTAGCTTTTCGAGTAAAAAATTAACTTTTCTGGAGGCTGGTCAAATAGTGTACATTGTTTTGGGAGGAAGGAGAGTTTTGACCCAATCGTTGACCAAAATGGATATAGCAATCGCTTTCAAATAGTTGAATTCCCAAAACTAGATTCTCAAAAACAGAGACAAAAAGAAGGAAGGCGACCTACATGGACAAAACAATTATGTTTAAAAATTTATCTCCAAAAAAGTTTTCTTGTTGATACCCCTTGAAACCGAAAAACTAGATGCGTTCTTGTAACAACTGTTCACCCTAAAAATTAGCCCCTTCCCACTCCTTTATTTGAGGCTGTCATCGCCTATGTGTCTAAAAACACTTCAAACTTGTGTTACATGTTTGTTATTTTGCCTCAAAACATGCTTTACAACTACTGTATATAACTGACTCTAGGAATAAAACAATAAACAAAGTTATAGATTATAGCTTGTACTTTGTAGGGTATTCGGATAATTAAAATGAAAATAAACAGATTTAAAACGAAGACAGTAAGCTTTTGAGCAGCTAATCTCATTACGACAACAAAAGCGAAAGCATAGTCAAGAACAGGATTGAAGGAACAGTCATTCCTTTCACAATGCTGGTTCCAGACAGCAATTAAATCAGCAAAAGCTCATATTACATTACATTGCAGAATCAATAGTGTGATGGCAAAGCTAAATCTCGAACAAATAACTGAGGGTCCTTAATTCCTGATGAAAAACAATTTCATAGGGTCTTGCTTGATGGTAGTTAGCGCGCTGAGCAAACGGCATCTAAAAATTGGGCCTTCAGTGTTGCCAATATTGCTGTAGGTAAATACTATACGCCAGTGCCGTGGCTACAAGGGGACTGAGCCTTTCTGTTTAGGGCTGCTTTGAATTTCCCATTTTACTTAGAGCAGGAGTGTGCTATTCGTGGCTCGTGATATAAAAAATTTTGGCTCGGGTTTGATATTAAAGCGATTGCTTGTCACTGTAAAAACTCGATCCAAAAAGTATACCTTGTGAATCTTAAATTCGAATGAAATTCTGTAAATCCGCTCCTAAAATGATTCCTTTCAAAAAAAAGATCAACACTGTTTTGTGGTTAAAAATCGCGAAAACTGTGATAATCTGTTGTCCGTTTTTCAGCCGATTAACTTAAAATTGTCAGAGATTATGTAGGAATAAATTAAATGCAAAGTCAGAAAGTGTGAAAGTGAAATTTTTGGTCGTTTTTGAGTAATGCTATAATGAACGACAGGGAGAAAGGCTTATTTGCTCCACCAACTACCAACGCACGGTTAAAGTTTGTCTAACTCATCTAATTGAAAATCAATGTGATACCTTAGCTCTGATTGTGTTGGCGAGAAGATGTGAGAATGACACACAGGTGGTACAAACATATTGGCTTATCAGTTTGCGTATGCCAGGGCCCAACGTGCTTGCGTCAACAATTCAACATTGTACTACGATCGTCGATAGTGGTGTGGTTCTACGCCCCTCCTCTGGTGAAAGGCTGCTGCGAACTCAAAACCAGTTTACGTCGGTGGTTTGTGCAGGCAAGGGTTCGAGTCCCACGTGTCCATAATTTTTACGGACTATTTCTTGAGACCGATCTTTGAAGCCACGCATTTTTTTGCAGAAGCCGAAGAGCTCGGGAGGAGTGACGCGTTTATTCAAAAATCTGTATAATGTCGCCTTTAAGGTAAAGGTTGTCGTAGTAGAGTATCTATTAGAAGTTTTTTGTCGATTTGTTAATTTCCATTTTCTTTTGGCAAAGGTGAAAATAGTTTTTTAATATTGAAGCAGAGCGGTATTGCACTAGGAGTTCAAGCTTTTGCTTACAAAGCAAATCAAGCCGCGTTTTCAATCATGTTTGGCTGGTTTCTCTTCCATCAAAAATAGGTCGCTCTTGCATGAAAAATTTTGGCCATTAAAAGTAACTGCAACTAGTAACTGTAAATGCAATTCCTTACTTTTTAAAATTTGTAACTGTTACTTAGTTAATTTAAAAAAGCAACTTGACCACCACTGCTGCTATGAGCCTTTGCATTAGCTTTAAACTTAGGCAATAATCGAATGTTTGTCAGCTAGTTGTGATTATTCCTGACAAAAATCAAATTAATTATACTTCACGCCGTGCTATTTTGGTAATGTATACTTTGTATTTATAAGAAAGGTTTTAAATATTTTTTAAGTCGACATTAAGCCTTGTAGAGTGATTCATTCTTTCTACTTTTCAATGCACAGTGAAATCATTTGGTCTGGTAATCATTCTTTTGCAAAAAAATTGTCAAAAATTGTTAAAAAATTTGTCAACAATTTTTTTTTACTTTTTTTGAGTAGTGAGGCATTCTTGAGGCAACAAATATTAAATACCAGTCTATTTTAAGCAAAAAAATAGGAATTTTAAATCTTTTTGGTGGGATCGATTTCTGAACTGCTCTAATTCTTAAGAGTGTTATAATCAGTAATGGAATTCGACGGGTTCGCAAGAACTGGTTCTTGGAATTTCTTTAATCCCGAAAATCGGTTGTTGGGCCTCTGCTCTAGAGATTGTGATGATGAGAAAACATGTTGTTGGTGAGTCCTGGAGTGAGAGAATCTCTTCTTAAAACATATGAATTCTACCACTGGTTATAATAATTAGACTTTGTTGGCAACAATAGCTGACAGCTTAATGCAATAGTCAAAAAGTTCCTCAATTCAGTTTCCACATTGCTTCTATTCTATTGACTTTTGAAATCTCACTCTTCGAAACTTGGATGATTCGTGGAAGGTCAATAAGCCGGCGTTTTATTTTATCGCTGAACAAGTGTAAGCAGAAGCGCGCCAGCTATTTCACTGCGTTTCGAGGAGGGAATTTTGACTTACAGTACCACCATACACTGGCTGTTTTTATGAGGTGGGTGGTCGCATTAGCAACAACCTAATGTATCTCAAACGGGGCCGAAGATTTTGTGGGAGGAAAGAGCAGAAACAACCTAAAAGGAAATTTAGTGCTGTGTTGTAGTGTCCTTGTGTGTGACAAGTGAGGTTGCCATGTTTCCATTGACTTAGCAGGAAAAAGATATATTAACTGAAAAAACATCTTAGCCATAATCAGCAATCTAACTTAGCGCAATGACACGATGGGAAAATAGCAAAGCGCATTATTTTTTGGTTCTTGTGACCTGAAAAACACTTCATAAGAAACGTTTCCTGCTTATCTGCACTGTTCATGATACACAAGTCAACTCCCAAAGCGGGTTTCAACACATTTTGGGTCATGCATAACCGCATAGATTTTTGTGTCTGGAAATAACGACATAACAAGAAGCTACTTACAGCTCTTGCTGTGCTTGTGGCAGCTGTGATATGGACGTTGATTGGCTCACTTCCCTCAGTCTTAAAAGCAATGTACAAGAGATTGGTGACGCTCGTCTCTGTTCGCCTCTTTTTTCTGTTGGTGCTCGAAGACGTGCCTATGGCGCTGTAAAACACTGATGTCACTCCCTGGGTGAACATGATATTGCTTGTTGCAGAAAACGCAATAAAGAAAAGCGCAATGTTCAATGCATCAACAAATTGTTTTGCCAGAAACGAGAGGCGTAATATTGGTATTTTCAAAAAATAATTTGCGAAATAATGTTATTCCAATGTAGACTGCGCTTTTAGAGCGAGCAAGTTCTGAAAGTGGTTTCAAACAAGATCAATTATTTAAACAACGCTAATTGCGTCTTTGCACTGATTTTTTACCCAATTTTCTATAAAGTTTTTTTTCTATCTCTGGGTACAAGTCTTTTTGCCTTAAAAATTTTTGAGGGTCTTCTTTCACCTACTGAGACCTAATTGGTTACCCGATTTTGATTTTTCACAGCTTTTGTAATTTATTTCCTGATTTCTGGTAGGTTACAAATTTGCAACATTGGTCTACCAAGCAAAAACCCGAAATATCATGTACTGTATTGACAAAAATCCGTTTTATTTCACAGAAATGCACGACTGCCTCAAAGTGTGCACATGAAAGTGTTCAGAAGCATATCTTAATCAATAGAGCACCATATTCGTAAAAATGTTGTTACCTTAGAAATAAACTAACCATGTAAGTAAGGAGTAAAAGCATGCTGTGTCACGTCACAGATAAATAGATCAAACATAACAAAAATTACCGCTGTACAAAAAAACCTGTCGCTTGCACGATCATCGTTTTCATTTCCCATAAGGTACTCATTATCTAAGTTAGCAGAAGCTACTATAAACTCACCATCGCTTTCCCCTGCTACCCCCCAACCATCGCAATGTTGTGAGATAATCGAAAACAGTTTTTTATTCGTTTTATTTTAAGATGTAATGTCTCAGATGTCGTGAGAAACTGCAAAATACATTGAAAAGTTTTCCTAACTTATCAAAATATATTTCGTGGCTGATGCAGGTATTGTGTTATCAATAAACTGATAAATAAAGTGCTTAAATCTGATTCGTTCAGATCTAAGCTAGTTTACGTTACAGGCAATCAAAAAAATACTCTGTGATATCTCTTAGACAACTGTAAAATAGATAAAATCAAGGTACACTAGATCAGCTGAGCTACTTTATTATAAGAAAAATCGATTTCGCCCTATACAGGCATTTTCAATTTCTATGTAAAACGAAAAAACAAAATGCATAAACCAACTTACCGTAATTATAAAATAAGAAAACAGAACTGACTATCTCACACTGGTTGGAAATTAAAATACAAAGCTGGCTAATAATATTTCGTGAACTTATTTATATGAGCGGGAA
The DNA here is from genome assembly GCA_963675345.1 of Trididemnum clinides. Lineage (NCBI taxonomy): Eukaryota > Metazoa > Chordata > Ascidiacea > Aplousobranchia > Didemnidae > Trididemnum > Trididemnum clinides. The sequence goes on from OY776302.1 coordinate 17,990,676, forward strand.
ATAAACTAAACTAAGGGGGTTGACTAACTACTCACTTGAACAAAACACTACATAATGCTATTCCTCGACTAAAACTAAACAGACAATATAGTACCAAACTAAAGACATAAAAGAGAAAAAAAAACTAAAACTTGTTACTCGCTCATAGCTAGTTACTAAGTAATAAGATAAAAGGCTCAAAAAATTTTTTGAAATAAGTGTTACGTCATAAACAAGAAAAAATGATAAGAGACATACGACATAAATCATTTAATAGCTGGCGAAATCATAGTTTGTAGGTTTATAGACGCTCCAAGTTTATGAAACCATTTATCTTCACATATATCTAACACATCAAATGGTGGTTCTTCAACAAATGTAACAGAAAAACACTGTGACAAACTAGGACGGCGTGCTAACAAAAGATTGTGATTAGATTTATAATGTTGCAGGAAAGCGGTACTATCGTTTTGGGTCGAAATAACAATTTTTTTCCAAGTGTGTCTATGGTTATTCCATCTAACCGAAAATTTATTTTTTGTCTGTCCAACGTATTGAGCATTACAATTTACACAATTAGCAACATAAATACCATAATTTCTACAATTTAACGATTGGTTAAGTTTAACTTCTCTGTTGTTTTTTTCGCATTTAATATAATTTACACTCTTTACCATGCATTCATATTTACTAAATTTTCCACAAAGGGCGCAATTGCCACACGGGCTTGATGAACCAAGTTTTAAAATCTTTTGTTGTTTGTGGGCTAAAGTTTTGTATTTCGTTAATGTATTTGCCAGACATGCTGGTCTTTTGTGTATAACATTGGCTTCTGGTTTTATGGAGCGTTCTTTATCGGTAAGTTGTAGAAATTGTGGAAAGCCTGTTGCCCATGGAACCGGATTATTTTCTGTCTGTTTTTTCTGATGGTTAGGTCCAAACCTTTCTGTCCAAGTGCTTACTTTTTGAATCATGTTCTGTGTCACTTTTTTATTAAACCCGGAGCTTAAGCACTTATCTTTTAATTCGTTTATGCTATTTAGGTAGTCTTCTTGTCTTTCGTTTAATCTGCGTAATCTCACTGCTTCACTGAAAATGATACCTTTAAAGATATGAAGTGGATGGTATGAGTTTCCGTGTAAAAACGTACGTCCTGCTGCTGTTGGTTTTGTAAAATTTTTTGTTACGAAACCAATTGGGTCATCTTCTTCAATTTGGTAAAATACATCTAAAAATTCTACACCTTTTCCAGTTTGCCTGTTGTTCACCTCGCGAAACGTTAGGGTCAAGCCATTATTTTGAAAAATATTGGTTAAAGCTGTTTGTATAGATTTAGTGTTATTAAATTCGAATGAAATAAAGAAAATATCATCAATGTATCGTCTAAATAATTCTGTCCATTTTAAATTACCACTAATTTGTTCAATTATAAAATGAATTACAATATTAGCCAAGGAAACGGAATGATTGTCTCCTGTAACTATGCCAGTTTTTTGTTTATAAAATTTTTTTCCAAATTGAGTAATAACATTTTCCAAACAAAACATCACCATTTCAACTATACTTTTTATAGCTTTTTGACTATAAGGACTGACCACTTGCAATGCTTTTTTCAGAGCTTGTCCAACAACATTTCTTGATATGATAGGATACAATGCAATTACATCTGCTGCGACTAAATGCAATGATTCTGTTTGTTTTGGCTTTTTCATTTGATTCGTTTTCCATTTTGTTAATACTTTCAAATAGTTTTTGCTATCTTGGCAATATTCATCAATTTGAGTTTGACAAAATTTGACACTAATGGGTTGTAGAATATACTCTAAAAATGCAGTAAATCTCGAAATAAAAATTTTTCCTGCCGATTGTAATAATCTAATGGGAATCAATTCTGGGCTCGTGGATTCCAAAACTTCTGGTTTAAGCTTGTGCGTTTTAAACAAAGGATAGATATATGCCGGTGTGTTATTGCAAAATTCTTTAGCTTTCGGACCTTTAACTTTATGGTATTGACCGTCAGTAATTTTTAGTCCTGTAGTGTGATATAGTAAGTTATTGTCTATTACTTGTTCTTTGTGTAAAGTAATAGCAAGATTTTCACATTTTTTTCTGACCATTGCAGCTTTCTTTTAAAAAATCGCTTTGCGATATATTAAGTTCTTGAAATTGTTCCAATTCTCTTTTCATAATATTGTTGAAGTAGCCAAATCGATAATAACCAATTTACCATCTTTGTCCGTTTTACATACAATAATATCGTTGTTTCTCACTAACTTCTTTAATTTTTTAAAACTCTTATTCAACACAGCATTAAGGTTATTACGCCTTTTAAAATTGTCAATTACCTTTTCTTTCAGATTTCTTAGTTTTGACGTAATCATTTGCGTGTATGCAATAGTTTTTTTGTCGAGCATTCTCACCATTGTCAAACATTCTTATAATAAAGTAGCTCAGCTGATCTAGTGTACCTTGATTTTATCTATTATATGATTATCAACCTGGATCGCTTCGAGCAAGTTACTTCACGGGTAGATTCCTGGTAGTATATTTACTTTTGCTGACAACTGTAAAATGTAAAAGCATGACACAAAAAAAAGTTTATTGCTGACATGGTTTAAATTGAAATCTACCAATTAAAACTGCACTAAGTCGCTGTCAGTTCTCACCCAAACTGCCAAAAGCAAAAAACTTCAAGCTGACTGAAAGTCTCAGCACACTGCTATTTTGAAGGTAATAAAAAAATTACGATAGTAAACGCAACAAAGATGAAGACATACTCGACACTCGTTTTTCTGGACTAGATAGTGCAGGGATCTGTCCAGACAATGAAAAGGTTCCGGTATTAATGTAATGCAAACAAAATGAGATGACCATCCTCAACAATATGTTTCAGTAATGAGACATAATGAATTAAATTTTCGTATGATTTCACAGTTATCTCATAAAATAATATAATTTTCCGTTCACTCACATTGTATTTTTGTTCGAAACGGCAGAATTGTTCACTGATACCGGACAAAACACGATGTTCACAAGCGTCGGTAGCCACCTACCTGGCATTTCTGTCGGTACGCGAGGCGCGCGTTGTTTAAATTCATTTGTCGGCCGTCCGTACTCACTGTCCGGATAAACCGAAACCCAGACTAACAAGATTTGATAAAACGAGGGTCGAGTGTATTGACAACAGAGCGAAAAATGTTGTATCGGTTAATAAAATGGTAAAAACTGAAATGTTATAACTTTTTTCGAGGTGAGCTATAGAGCAGCGCTTCTCAACCGATGGGCTGCGAAGGTCCTTCAGGTGGGGCGCGAAACGTTCTGCCATAAATTAAAGATTTTTTTGGAAAAAATTATAAATTGCGAAAGCTAAAAGTGTACTATAAAGGCTAACCTGTTTGAAAGCTCCTACGCACTTTCTAGATTGATTCTGCATTATCTTTATGTCAATTAAAACTGAATCTAGTGATGGCAGATTTCGTAATGTAGCGAAAACAAAATTACTTGAGAAAAAAAATTTTGATTGTTATGTCACAGTTTGGTGAGCAACGTATCATTTCTCGTTCTCTTCCTGCAAACTACACTAGTGCTGAAGTAAGGTATTATTAGGCAAGATAATTTTAATAAGTTAATTTAGAAGCCAGTGGCAGTACTTAAATCGTTTTATCCCTATAAAATGGAAAAATTTTTGAAAAGAAAAAGGATGAAGTAGAAAGTTTGGAAAAACCAAGAAAAGTTTCAGTGAGAAAATATGAAGTGCAGCAACTGACTTAGAACCAACAGCCCAATGTGTTGAGTTTGCGCAAATCTTGTCGAAGTAGGCTCTAAAACCATCAAAGCTTCAACGGCACCTCGACTCAAAACACCCAGAAGTTGAAAGAAAACCAAAAGAATACTTTGAGAGAAAAAGAAAAAGTCTGTGAAAGCAGCAAGGAATCCTAACTAAGTTTACTACTCAGTCAAAATCGGCATTATTCATTCATTCACGCGTATGAGCTCATGCTCGGTTTGCATGTCTTTCGTCAGACTGGGCCACCACGACGGGTAGACTGCTTGGCCCCACCATCTGTCTGCCACATAAAGACGGAGGCATCCCATTAAGTGCCTTGCCCAAGGACACAACAAGCAAGCTTTCCGGCTTGTTCTCCACACTATCCCTTATGTGCTGAGCGCCAAGCAGGGAAGCTGTGAATACCATTTTTTAAAGTCTTTTGGTATGACTCGACAAGGGAAATGAACCCCAAGTCTACCGACTGCGAAGCGGACGCTCTTACCACTACACCACCGCGCCGGTAATCGGCATTGAAGGCTAACTATATGGTGGCTTCTCGAATTGCTCGTAGCAAGAAAGCATTCACAATAGCAGAGGAGCTTATTCTACCCAGTACTATAGATATGTGTCGGGAAATTATTGGAGAAGCCGCTGCATCAAAACTTCAGATAGTATCTTTATCTAATGACACTATAACTCGGCAAATAGTTGAAATGAGTAATGATATCGAACATCAGCTGTTGGAAAAAATCAAATTCAACCCTTATTATTCTATCCCATTGGATGAATCAACTGACGTTAGTAAAGCAGCATTATTGCTCGTATTTGTAAGATATTGTGCCGACGGCAATATTCACAACGATCTACTTTTTTGCAAGGAACTTTTCATGAGAACAACTAGAAATGAGGTAATGCGCTGCTTTAATAGCCACTTTACTAACAAAGGGATTGGGTGGAAGAAATGTGTTGGTGTGTGCACAGATGGTGCTGCCTCAATGACCGGTGTCCATCATGGTGTTGTAAAACAGATCCAGGATAAAGCGCAAAACGCAAAATGGACTCACTGCTTCTTACACAGACAAAACCTAGCAACAAGGCAGATGTCATCAGATGGTTAGGATTCACCACTCGAAGGGGATGGATCTTTTATAGTTGTCACAGGCGGACGGCCAGGACCTTCTTCGCACTGTTCTCTATCCAACCACTAGTTTAAAATCAAACCGTAAAATCAATGAGTATATTGACAGAATAAATAACAATAAAAAACTTCGAATGGCCAGCGCGAGAAAATGGACTAGAATTTTATCCTCCAACGATTGAACCAGCAAAATTCAAAACCAAAAATAGAATTTAAAGTCACTTCTTTTTCATTATATACATAATTAGTAAGAGCCTGAAGCCACGCGTTTTGTGTGCTTAGGTCAGAGTGTAGAAATAGATAATTGTAACAAAGTGAAGCGCGACAAAACAATACGTGCAATAAGACTCCTGTTCTCAGCGCTGCTGTTCGATTATAGGTGAGTTAAAAAATGGGCATTGGTGCAATAACACCAGAATTGCACGAAGTCCTGTCTATAGCTGTAAAGACCATAAACTACATTAAGAAGAATGCACTGCACTCGCGATATTTCGCAGCCCCTTGTGACGAACTTGATTAAGGCCACTTGCAACACCTGTACCACTGTGAGGTAAGGTGGCTCTCAAAAGGGCGCGTTCTTAATCGTCTTTTTGAGTGAAGACAGCAAGTTTATATCTTTCTAAGGATTAAGCGCTCACCTCTTGCTGATCATTATGCTGGCGATTGTTTTTGTGCAAAACTGGCTTATCTTTTAGATGTTTTTAACCAGTTAAATCAACTAAACCTGTCAATGCAAGGCAGAAACAACCCACTGTTTCTCGTTGCTGATAAAATAGAAAGATTTAAGAAAAAGATAGGTTTTTGGAAAAAAAAGGTTAGCAATAAACGATATGAGATGTTTCCACTCCTTAGTAAAACTTTGAAGCATCCCCCATGTAGATATTACTGAAATAATCATTCAACATCTGTCTCAGTTGTCCATCAAGTTTGATTTGTACTTTCCTGAGGATCCTCGACCAGGAAATTTGTGGATTCAGAATCCATTTTCTGTTTATTGCGCAACAGAAGATGTAGCCATGCCCCTGCAACTTGAGAATGACATCATTGAATTTTCTGAGGACAGCGGACTCAAACTTCACTATCAAAAAGTAGATCTTCCTTCCTTTTGGATTCAAGCCAGCAGGGAATACGCTTTATTGTCTGAGCGCGCTATTATGTTTCTTTTACCATTCATTACCACTTACCTTTGTGAATCGGGTTTCTCGACAGTTACTGCAACGAAATCGAAGGTACGAAACAGTCTTAAAGCTGATTCTCTGAATGCTACTTTGCGCATGAGCTTGTTTCCTATCCAGCTTCCAATCGCTTGTATCATTTCCGATAAGCAAGCTCAAGTTTCCTATTAAAAATAAATTTCAAATCATATGTGTGTTGTATTTACTTAATGGAAAATTTTAATTGGTTACTAATTAAGTATCAAGAACAGCATTTTATTTACTTCAATAATTAAAAAAAATTCGTTGTTTTGGAAAATTAATTTTGTCTAGTTGTATCACCATGATAACTTACTGCATCGCATGATCTAACACTCTCTCGTTTTATAGCAACTTCCTTCCTGGAATAAATGATTGTTCTGAAACAAATTTTTCATGAAGTGGGCCCCAAAACAAAGTCTCGGCAAAAAGTGGTTCATGACATCAAAAAGGTTGAGAAGCACTGCTATAGAGGGTTTATTACATCATGCAACAAAAGTTCTATTCAAGAACTCAAGTTGTAATTCTTATTGAATCACCTGAAACCAGTAAAACATATCATTCTTCGATCTAATATTTGCTGTCTAACGTAATCACCAACTTGCCATTTCAAAGGAGTGCCATAGCATTAGAAGATTTCCAATTGTTCTTTAGGTTTTCAGAAATTTAAAGGTACGTTCTCCTATCATACTGCATCATTTCCTTTAAACATTGAATGAATGCACAAAATTAAGTAACTTACCGATTTCAATGATTTTGACATTAGTTGTGAAGCAATTGAAAACGAAATTTTTTCACGTTTCATTACCAAAACAAATTCTGGATGACCAGCAAAGTTGTGCAGCAATGTAAGTGTATCTCCAGTTTTCTTTGACCGACAATGTGAACGTGGCTGAGATTCCTTTTTTGTGGCAAAATTATTATCAACTATTGAAGATTCATAGCCTGATTCATTCGGTGACAAAGAATTGTCTATGATAGCAGTAGTAACAGTTTGATAAGCACTGACTTTTTGTAGCTCATTATTTTTCACAGGCTTTCTTTGTTCTGTTCTATGTTGCTTTCTTATTGCACTGAGGCTTTGGCAAAATATCCACACTTTTTTCAGAAGCACTTCTACCTGTTTTCGTTTGTTAAAACACAATTGATCTTTTTCATTGAATATTTGTGCTTCATCATTATGATGTCACAAGCTTCAAGTTTTTATTAGTATGTCATTGCATTTTTAAAACTTGTTGCTTGCGGATGTTAACTGCAGAGGAATTTTTCAACGTTTTTTGCTTTGCTGTAAATAGATTTCATACCAATTTTTGGAGTCATTGTTGGTATGCCTACCTTGCAAAAAAATGGAACTACTTCATTATATGCCTATAAAGCAGCGTCATTTAAAGGTGATCTCTGATTGCCTATGCATTTAAGTCTTATAGCAGTATAAATACATTTAAGTACATCCAAATTTATTAGCAAACGATTATCATTGAGAACCAAGCTGTCCTTGGTTGCATGCTCATCAAAAAGCCATATAACTTCACTGTCAGATTTCAACTTCGTAAGCTTACACCGTAAAGCGCAATTCTGTCTGTACGTACGTACGAGCGCCTTTACTCCTCCAAAAGTAAAGAGCCTACAAATATCAAACTTGGCACGATTGATCACCTCCCAGAGTGAGTGTCGTAAAGGTGTTGGTGAAGTTATTGTGACGTCATAACAAAGCATCGGTTTTTAAAGTTTGCTTTTTTTGAGGAGGCAGACTATTTTTTGCTCAAACGAGAGCCATCCCCCCAATTTACCGACTTGAAAAACTTTTATCTCTTTGAGGTGTAAAATCAATTCACAGTTAATGTTTGATTGAAAAATTTGTTTTTTTTATTCTCTCATAATTGCTGACCGTAGAAACGCGATTAAAAGCGATTTTGGTAGATACTAAAGAGGGGCTTTCGATTAAAAATTCTTCAACAATATGAGCTGAATTGACCTTGTAACAACTTCTTTTTTAAACATTCTACGCATGCTTTACTTCTTTCCTCTTGAACTCCTTACACTTCCAAGCAATAAAATTTTTTAAGGGGGTGAATTGGGAACCGGCTTTCGTTTGAGCAAAACATCGCTTCTGTCAAAAAGTGTAAACTTTAAACAATTACCTTTAATTATGACGTCATCATGACTTCACAAACCCCTGTGCAACTCACTCCGGATAAGTAATTAATCGTGATATGTTTGATGTTTGTATTGCCAGTAGTTTCGGAGGAGTTAACAAAGACAGAATTGTGCGTTATACAGTCAACTTCGGATATAAGAGACTCAGATATAAGAGATTTTCGCTTATAAGAGACTACGCAAAAGGTCCCAAATGATTTTCAATATAAACTTAAACAGTCGGTTATAAGAGAATTCGGTTATAAGAGACTGATTAAGCTGGTCCCGGCTGATCTCTTATATCCGAAGTTGACTGGAGTATAGACTAGTCGGCTCTGCCAGGGTCGCTCGTAGGGCCCGAATCAGTAATGTTGAGGTTTAGAATATCTATTCAGCCGGCCTAGCCGGCTTCACCAAGTAGATAATTGTCGCAACAGTAATAAAAAGTTAATGATTTTTTGACATAGCCAATTCTCGTTCCGTAACAAAACTATCGTTCTTTGAAGGGAAATCAATAAAGATACGGCATCGAGGGTTGCACATAGCCGCTACACGTCTCCAGAGTTTCTCGAGTCCTTGGCAACGTCTTATTTGCCTTGTTTTCAGTATAAGTGTCCTTAAATTCAACTTTTATCCGTTCAATTCAGCAGGTACTCAAAAGCATATCAAGGCAGTGGAAGGGCCCAAGGTGATCAATATGTATTTTCAAGAGTAAATTTTCAGAGGTACTCTTTTTATAACACAACTAGCAAAAATTAGCAGACGATATATATTGAACATTTTATATAATAACTGAACGTTTTCGGCTTATCAACATAATACTCGTCGGAGTATCATAATCTTTACATTACAACTTAAAATTATTAATGAATTTGTATATAAAAAAAATTGCTAATGACACATCAATAGCACATAAATGAGATAAATATGACCTAATAATATTGTTGGTGATGCAATAGATTAATGCAGTTAACGTTAGGACATAATATGGGCGATCCGTAAAGAAAATGAAAGTACACACGGAAACAGCAGTTAAAGAATACGATCAATTATAAATCCTAAAATACATTTAGCGAAAACGAACTACCATTGGCATATAGTTGTTTGTTGAGCTGTGGATTGTTTTTCTTGATTTGTAAACTTCATGGATTTTGGTCTCGTATTCTGTGTTGCACTTTCTAATGTTGTTGAACGAATTTATGGTACTATTTTTCTTGCAGTCATCACATACCTTTAGATGTTGTGTGATAGATTTTTTTGTTGTTGTAGAGGGAAGATGTTTATGTGCCCTGGTGGCTGAGTGGAGAGTGGTCATACCGATGTATGAGCAGTTTGCATCAAGCAGACAATTAGATGTATACACTACTGTACATTAGAGATCAAAGCAGCAGAAGTAGAGCACTTGAGTTGGAAATATGCACCGGTTTTAAGCGGGAAAAATCTGCTTTTAATTTTTGTGTAACGAATTTATTTTTAAAATCAAATTTTTTTACAGATTGATCAAAAAACCAACTAGGATAGCCATTTTTTAGAAAAAGGTTACGGGGATAACTTATGTTTCTTTTGAAGAGATAGTTATTAGAGCAAATCATCTTGGCTCTATTCAAAAACACACAATTAAGCCTGTTTTCTATTTTTTAGGACACTTTCCTGTGTAATGAAGTAGTAAGCCAGTGTAAGTAAGTTTGCGCCAAACCCAACTATTAAAATCATGGTTGGTAAATTCTAACACAAGGTCCAGAAAATGAAGCCTGTTGGTAGTTTTTTCAACCGTAATGTACAAAAGTACATTACAAGTACGCAACACGTTTAGAAGAAAAGAGCATGAGAAAATGCTGCTGATACATTTTTCCAGTATCTGGGTTGGTGCTTTCGAACTTGTGTCAAATCAATAATCTGGCTCAATGAAGTAAAAAATTAATTAGATTTTTCTTAGCATTACATTTTCAAATCTATATAACGTATTTTCTTGATTTACAAAAAATTACAGTTTTAATTTTGAGCTCATCCATGACGACGAATTTTCCAAAAGGATGCACCAACTGTTCAAGAACCAAGAACATTACCATTAATTTTTGTAAAGATCAGCCAATACGACATCCTCATAAGACTTTATCGGCAAAAAAGCCTTCAACCTGGTTTTAAATCTGCAATTAGCACAAGCTATACTCCGAGATTTAGACTCAAATTTTCGGTAGCAAGATTTTCCAATCAAAAACACTGACTGATTTTATCACCCATTATGCTACCAAAAACTTGGTTATATCCCAGGATAGTTGGTATGGATTGTGAATAGGAATTTGACCCAGCGGTGCTTTTACCAATCCAATTTTAAAGTTGAGACATACCGATTACTCTCCACCAGACTAAAAGCTGTTTTTCTATAATTGTTTTGTTTTTACTTCCGCTAAGAAAAAATAATGTGTTCATTATGCAGATCACAAACAATCCATCGCAAAAACAATTTCTGTGTTGCTGTTCAGTTGATCTTTCTATACCCGACAAACAAACCTTCAATGGAGATTGCACCAAGTAGAAAGACCTTATGCACATTTCTCTTTGAATTTATCTTGGGATTTTTTTTGCTTGCTTTGTAGCTCTGTAAAGCATTAGTTACAAAAATCAAATAAAGCGAAACAATAGTGGACTATAAGCTTTTGTACTTTGACAGGCTAATTGTTCACAAGGGTTAATTTATCTCACATAACTAACAATTCGCTAGTGCTATATTTTAAGAATACAAAAAAGAAAGCGATAAAGGATTTTTCACAGTTGGTGGGGTTAGGTTCAAAAGTGTTTTCAGAGGTGTACGGCAGAATAGTAAATGTCACACAGGGCTGCGAACTCGGTCGATTTTTGTATCGAGTTCAAGTTCGAGTTCGAGTTCTGTGAAAATTTATCAAGTTCTTTTCGAGTTCAGAAAATAAAGTGATTGACTTATTCTAAGCACGTTTGCAGTAAAATTGCACGTTCAAATTAATGTTCAAACATCTGTGATAATAAGCAAATGTGGTTGCTATAAGCCAGTATGTGAATTTGTATTGAAAGCGAAAATTGAAAAACAACTTACAATTGAATCATTATAGGTTTTTGTGTCAAACTACCGAAAAATAAACGAAAAGCAGAAAGAAAAATTAAAAAGAAATTCACAAAACACTGGAAAGTATGGCGAGTCTTATGTCTACTTCACCATTTATCTACAAAAAGTAGCAGTAAAATTTCATACAGTAGCTGTATGAACATTTAAAGTTTGTTTTATCGTTCAGCATTAGCACGCAAATATAATATGGACTCCAGTAACTCTTGCGTCATCGACAATCTTTGGTCACTTAAAATGAATTTCATAGAAGAAAACAACCGCTCCACGGATACTTGGCTAACCGGCATGGCACTAAGAATGTTTGCCGTAATAAGAAGCGGCTCTTCCAATTGTTTAATAACATCCCAAACAGTTTCTCCTTTAAGTCGACCAATTTCAATCATTTTCTCGATATTTTTGTTTAATTCTTGAGTTGTTTTATTTAATACGTCGTTGGCATTACTGCGCATGCTGGATGATCTTCGTTGTTCAATCAAATCAAGCTCTCTCTCAAATTCATCCTCTTCCGATGTTGACGATTGGTTGTGGCTTGCAACACAGTCTGGCGCTTTCTCAGACTCAATGCTTGATGAAGTTAAGTTCGATACAGATCTAGAACAATGATAATTTTTCAAAGTAATTTCGTGTATTCCAATCTTTGCATTTTCCATTTGCTGTGGCGTCAGGAAAATTCGGTATCTGGAATCGACAAACACTCCAGCAAGAAAAAGTTTGTTCCGCAATAAAGCCTCCTCGCGTTTTTCCTTTCATGAGACAATTTCTTGCGCGAGTCTTGTTTCTCTTTTGTGCAGGATTTGCTTGAGTGCGCACCACTCCTTTAAAAATGCTCCAGGCGTTAAAGATTCGGCCTGCAGGTTTACGGTAACAGAATAGGGCATTTCAAGCACAGAGCCAATATCTTCTAAGCTTGACCACATAGCAAGTGAAATATGAAGTTCTGGAGAAAGCAAACTTAATTCTCCAATGGATTCTCGCAGTTCTAACAAGCGTTTGATCATCAAATATGTTGAAGCCCATCTTGTTGTCATATCAAGTATTGGCCGTGTTTTTCCTCGTTTTTCCAGCAAGGACAAAATATTTGGAGATCGAAGCTTGGTAACCATATGGCGGGTTTTCGTCAGTAATTTATCGCAGTTTGGTAGCTTTAGACCATCTTTAATAGCAAGTTGGAGGGTGTGAACAGCACAGCGCATGTGGTGAATGTTAAGGCGCATTGCACAATCGTCTTCTATGCCATCATAGTCTTCAGACTCATCGGCAGCTTCATCTTGTGGGGTGTCTGATTCTACTTCAGGGTCATCTTCGTTTAAGCGTTCAATCGTTTTAGTCATATTGCTGGCATTGTCAACAACCAAACACAGAATATTTTCTTCCGCAATGCCAAATTGCTGCATTGTTGCAGTGAATAAGTTGCACATTTGTCGACTAGTGTGCCTTTTTTCTGTATTTGCACAAGCTAACATTTTTACCACTGACTTGTCTTTATTTTTGTCATAATATTGGACGTTGATTCCTAAAAAGCTTCGAAATTGTCTTGTTGCACTGTCCATCTTAATAAATAAAAGCTTACCTTTTAAATCGCTGATCAAAGATTCTCGCATTTTGTTTGCTGCATCAACTACATATCGGCGAATTGATTCTCTCGAAATGGATACCCCTAGTTTTCGAGCTATTTCGCCATTTAAAGTTTGAAATCCCGGGCTTTCGAAAAAGCGTAGTGCCACACCAGACATAATTAATTGGATTATGCCCCAAATAAACTTATCCTTGTTCATTGCTACAGTTACAGATTGTGGCTGGAAATGGGACGCAATCAACGGCTGGTTGTTTAATTCCAACTTCTTTTGCTTGGACTTTAAATCTTGTTCATCTGCCTGCTTTACTTTTTTTGATTTTTCAGCATGGAATCTTTCTAAATGGCGTTTTAAATTGCTGCATGGGTTCCACATGCCCACTTTTATAATTTTTCTTTTTCTCGATGCATTTGAAGTTTTATATTTGTCATCAAATTCAAAGCAGTCATACACATGACTGGATCGAGCATGTGGCATTTCGCTAGGTTTATACAATAAGTAATCAAGATTCAAGTTTGGATTAATTTTGTCTAAACAAAAAGTTGAAATGAACGAAAACTACCAATTAACCATCCTAGCAACTAAATAAATTGAGAAATAAACACACTGCCAGTAAAAAGTGCTACGTTACAAAAACAGTTCTGCTGGTCAGATTTACCTAATTCTTGTTAAATTATTAAACATGCTCTTTGATCTTACTCTGTTTTGCTTACCTATCCTCTCTTACTAACTTTCAGCACAAAGTTTTATTCTTGGATCTAAATAACAATCGCAGTTTAGTCGCGGCTGCCGTGAATGTGCGCTTTCGATCAAAACAAGGGCTATGTCAGAGATTCATTGTTTACAAAGAAAAAGTTAACTGTGAATTAAGTCACCCATTCTCTACTGTGACTGTTTACATTGCAAAACTCTTAAATCTAATTAGAACGTTCTTTTCAGTGCCGGTAGTGTTTTCGCAAAACATTAAGGATCTTATGCAGAAAGCAGACTTATTTTAGGTCGAGCTTAAGCCTAAGCCAAGCTTGCGTAAGTCGGGCTTACAAAGGGAGGCTTGGCGGTATGCAAAAACTAAATTTCAACGAGACTTTTGAGAGCCCGTTTACCGTTTTTTCAAACCCAGTTTATGAAGGGGTTGTGACGTTACTGCTGCGCAGGTGACACGCTGTACGTTATTATGGTGCGATACAAATGGAAGTTGTTGTTTGCAAAAAGATTTGGTTGAAGCGGCTACAGTAAGTGATACGGCATGCTGCATAACCGTGTTACTGATTTAAGCTGCCTGGGACCCATTGCCCAAATTTAGCAACAGCAATACAATAATTAGGGTTTTGCCTCATTGTTTACATAAGTCGCGATTTAAGCCATCTATAATGGTGACTTATAAATGGCCGGCTTAAACAAGTTGTTAAACCATGCTTAAGGCACTAACTTTTTTCTGCATACGAAATCGATGACTTCTGTTGGGCATAGACAATTTTAAAAAAGCCTGGCTTAAGCCTACTTTCTGCATAAGGTCCTTAATTTCCAATGAAAAGATTTCACTTTTTAAAATTCACTTGTAATGATATTGTATCAATATAAATGAACTCGAACTCGCTTTAAATATTTTCGAGTTCGAGTCCCACAAAATTTTGAGTTTCGAGTTCAAGTTCGAGTTCGAGTTCGGCAAAAAGATCGAGTTCTTTCGAGTTCGAGTTCGAGTTCGCAGCCCTGTGTCACAACACCGACTCTCAAAACAGCGACTTCATAGCTACGAATGAGGGATAACAGCGATTGTCAAAATAGCGACATCAAACCAGCGACGGTATTAAGCAGCGAATGTCAAAGCAGCAAATTTATTCACTTGAAAAGCATAAAACACGGAAAACTAGGAAATTCACAAACGCATCGAAAATTTTGTGCTGCTTTTATTTTCCAACTGTACATAATTGCACGTACAAAATTACAAACATCGGCGTAGATTTTCCAGGTTTTATGCTGCACTATTTTAGTTCGGCAAATCGCAACAATATATTCTTTAAGTTGCTGTTTTAGATATTTTCATCGTAAGGTCTGTACTAGCTTTGCGCGTCATAGAGATTCATCACATTTCAAAGCCTCAATAAATCAAAAAATAGATAGATGATAAAGATTGCTCAAGATGAAAAAAAACCTTAAAACTGTACCGTAGCAAATTCTTCCTTATTTGGATTTTCTATCTGCTAATTTAAAATCAATCTGAATGTGTCACAGAAAATTATAGAACGAAGCTGACAGCAAGAGCTTTTAAGAGCAATTATGCAACGTTTTTTACATATGCTGTTGAAAAGTGTATGAAAAAGTCGTTCGCTTTAAAAACCACTGTTCGAAATTGCACTACAAAAAGCTCGCTTTTTTTCACATCCGCTATTTTAGCAATTAATATTCCCTGTTATGATGGTAGCTTACACCTAATGATCGCTATTTTAACCTTTGTTGTTAAAACATTCGATATTTTAAACACGATCCGTTGCCAGACGGAGCTAGTAAGCCCATTGCCCCCAAAGTTTTTGGACCCAATCAAAGTAAGAAATTGTTTTTGACCATGATGTAAATTCTTTTTTTGGCTACAATGTAAAGACCAAAGTTACAATACCACAAATTCAAGATTGGAGTTAAAATATAAATGTTTTCTTTTCAGTTTTTGCAAAAACAGATTTGCTGTTAGACTTAGGGTACGATATCATTTGATCAAATATAGCACTTTACTCTTATGAAATCAGCAATGCTGAGGAAGAAACACCGCATATTCCTTGTTGCCAACTTTTTAAACATCCAAATTACTGTTGCCATTTAAAGCTGTTGCAATAAGGCTGTCTCTGACTACAGCATTGTAGACAAAATCAACATGCTGTCCTGTGCAAACTATTTAACAGATTTGTGCAGTGTGGTAACCACAAAAATATTTTGATAATCAAATGACGTGATTAGTCAGTCAAACATGACAAGGATTCCATTATTGTAAGTTAACTTTGCTATGGTTTCAGTGTCAAGTGCAGCCTAAAAATAGGACGACCATACGTTTGGAGAGCATGTTTTCCATTTGCAAGAAGAATTGACTGCCCCTAAGGACATTAAAAAATATCCAAATGTTCTATAACTTGCAATTAACTGCATAATTTTATGAAAAGTCCACAAAATGGTGGCAAATTCAAAATGGCTGAAGAAAATGAGTAAAAATCGCTTCCTAATAGTTGATCTACGAAAAAAAGTTTTTAACTTGGGAAATCAATACAGAACAGGTATGCGCGACAAAATGGACAAAAATTACTTTTTTATGTCGTTGATATCCAAAACAAAGCTTTCAACTTCAGAATCAATAAAGAAGAAGCATGCGTAGCATAAAACAAGGCTAATGATTTCCGGAAAAAGTCTTCCAACCGTCGAACAAGCGTAGGCAGTGCTCGGATATGGATCCCAAAATGTTTTCCTCCTTTAGCAAGTTGAAAGAATGATAGCCCATATTTTAAAAAAACGTCTTACAAATGTCATAACTGTTGCAATGATTGCGTTGAAATAACAGTCAGCATCTTAATGCTGTTGTGTTCGACCAGTTGCTCTCTGGACTAGTTCAACTGTTGCTGTCTTATACTTTGGTTTCGATGGATAACCCAATTAGATTAGAAGCTTCATCACCAATCGAAGTTTTAGAATTGCTCTTTCGCAAGTAGCTGTCGTCATGCACCAAATAGTGGTCAAACCAAGCACTACTGTTTCAGTAGTGGCTTATTCTACAAGTCCAAGTCAAATGGATTGTTTTATCACTGTTCCAAAGCACAGCTCTTGTTAATTGGATACTTCCCATTGTTCTCTAATTTTCAATCCAAAAACTTCTGTGCACATTTGACAATGAAACTTGTTTTGAATTTTGAATGAAAGGGGCTTTTCCTTCAAACAAATGTTCTCAAGCATATGCTTTTTATAGCCGATGCTATCCGGCTTTTTAAATAGGTAGTATCTGAGAAACAGTATGGTTCACATTTTCTGTTCTCTATTGCAAATAGTCGAAGAAGACTTACGGAGGCTGAAAGATTTTGCCTTTTATTGTTGTGGTCTTAATTGAAAGGGAAATTGTCAAATAGAGTAGCAATAGTTGTCTCTAGACAACAGATGATTTTGATGTTCTTGAGGTCCAATTACACAGTAACACAAAATTTGTCCACGGACTAAAACTACTTTTTTCTATTTCATCATTGCCTAAATCGATAAAAATGAGCATTCTGAAAGTTCAAACTTCGGTTCTGTGTTCAGTAGATCAATTTATAGGATTTCTTTTGCTGATTTTGCGAATAAAAGTTTTTCCCAATACCTGCATAAAAACGAAATGAGTTTTGTTAAGTCTATTATTATTTTGTCTTATTGTCATTATTCAATGTAATACTCGTACATCATCGATATTAGCGTAATTCACACCTTGCTCATAAATATGCGACCAAACAGGGAAATATTCGACAAGTAATGGACACTGAAAATGTTCAACGTGGTAGCCTATATGGTAGACCTATCTATGCTTAATGTGATAAAATGTATTCCAAGTGAGAACGTTTGAGTTGCTACAAAATTAAATTAACGCAACTGGTCACCATACATCACAATGTGATCAAAAAGAAGTTTTCTTGCGTAACTGCCAATTGCACGTCTGCTCATTTTCACGCTCTAGATTTCAAATGTAGTTCACCATCATACTTTCATTATACTGGTCTTTATAGCGTTCCTCAAACGATTGGACATCTTGGTGAAACCTTTTACCTTGCTCTTTCGAATAATTGCCCAAGTTATTCTTGAACTCATCAGTATGAGAGTGTAGAACGTGGAGTTTTAGCAACATTCTGCGGTCCATCTTCTCATACACATCCAAAAGTTTCTACACAGTTTCTAAAAAATTAATCGCCTTGTGATTTCCGAGGAAACCTTTTACCACAGAAACAAAGCTTTTACAAGCTCTCCTTTCAACTGCAGACAGGTTCTCAAGAACCTGTCAGATTTCACATGTTGCTTCACTTAAGGACCCACAGAAAATCCAACTGTGATCTTTGCCTCTGAAAACTATGGCAATGGATTTTGAAGGTGCTTGCAAGCATCACTTTCTGGTTTAAACTTCTTCACAAATACCTTGATGAGCCCCAGTTTGATGTGAAGAGGTGGCAGGAGTACTTTCTGCGGCTACACCAACAGCGTTTGCTTCACGTTATGAGCTCCAATGTCAGAGCTGAGCCTCGGAAGCCAGTTTCTTCTGTTGAAGTGAAGAGAAGTGTTTCTGTTATACCAGAAATTGCCAATGACCTTTCAATTGCTATGGACATACTTGAGAGCACTTAGCAGAATTTTGACGTTCTCGTAACTCCTTTATGTGCACTAAATGAGCCGAAGGAATGGAAGGGCACTTGTTTGGGTTGTGCAACAAGACGGCTTCAATCCTTCTTGATGAGCAAGAGAATAAAGAGTCGCCCATCAAACGTATTGCAGGAAATTCCTACAGCTTCGAAAAGTCCTCATATGTCATGAAAGTAACCCAAACCAACTTTCACCCTTATCAGAACATACTGTATGTTGACATTTATCAACATCGACTTTTTTGTTTAATTGCACTCGCCCCCTCACACTTAGCTCAGCGCCATTCCCCGACCAAGGAGAACTTCTCATTAGCTTACTACTGTAGTGATATCAAATTCCCAAACTGTTTCTGCAATTAGTTATTTGCGTTTTATCTTAATCGAAACACCTGTTGACAAATTTCAAGAAATAGAAACAATAGCAGATTGACAGAGACATAAGGACTTTGAGATTTAAAATTACTACTGAATGACTGTTACTATTGTTGTAACTGAACAACTATTGATACAACTAATAATTGCCAGCAATTTGCAGAAATTTGCAACTGCATTTAGTGATTTGATCTTTTGCTGAAGGAGGTTAGGTTTCTGTCAGCAGTTCTCATTTCTAAGAAGCAGTAGTACGGGGCATTTCAGAATACTTATTTAGATGGCAGTACATTTCAGAATTTAGAACATCGAATAAATATCAATAGATAGACATACACTGTACTTGTTTTGAAATATTAACTATTTGAAACTGACGTATACGATTGCTTGGGTCACTTAGCTAGAATTTTACTAATGAATAGACAGAGGATTTACGTTTCAAGAAGCCCTCAAGCAACGGCAGATAGCTTCTGATCATGTTAATAACGATCATCAAAAGCTATCTGATGCTGAGGCTACAAGCAGCAGCAAAACGGAATCTACCGTATAGCTGATAATAACGAACTTCCTTTGGAAGAGTAACTTTATGACATAAATATGTTTCAGGGAGAAAATGAAGATGATAGTAGTGATGGGGATCAAGAACCTAATGACGATGATGGTAGCTCAGAGGATGAAGTTCAAGTAGAAATAACAGCTGGAAATGCAAGGTATTATGATAATTCTTTTCCCAGCAGGCTCAGAAGAAAAAATGAAAAAATTTATTGGCACAAAAACCTCGAATTATTGCTGCTCTTGAACATGAAGTGGATGCCTTCAAAAGATTTTACTGACATGAAATTATACTTCAGATACTACGTGTGACAAATATAAAATCAAGGATAAATGTAAATTGAAGCCGGTCTTGCAATTATGATTCGTGCTGGCTTCGACAGAGACAACTTCACAGGTTTTCATCGCTTGTGGGATCCTACTTGGGATACTGCAGATCTTTTCATAGTCACTATGGCACTGAATCGATTCGAATTTCTGCTACCTTACATGCGTTTCAATAACTATCGTAATGGACCAGTAAGATAAAGAAACGATAGATTAGCTGCTTTTCGAGAAGTATGGGCAACATTCAACAGTAATCTGCGGAATACTACGTCACTAGCGAGGCCTCGACTGTGAATAAACAATTCGTGGGATATCGCGGCAAGATTTCCGGAAGAACATACGTACATGCCATCAAAGCCAAGAAAATGCTGTGTTAAGTTTTTTTAGCTGTGCGAAGCCACAATAGGTTTCAATCTAAATGGCACTATTTATTCTGGAAGAAAATCTGACTCAGGATCTCATAGAAACCTCGCAGAAGATATTGCAATGAGATTGTGCTCAGTTTATTGTGATACCGGTCAGGACATATATGTTGACCGGTATTTTACCTCTAATTGCATGGTGTGCAACCTTTTGCAGCAAAATCTGATAGTAATTGGGACAATTATGGCTAATGGCGTGAAGTAACATCACAGTTCAAAGCAACAAAAAGATGAGAGATTGAAAGCACTAAGGCACTGTATGACTATTGTAACAAGATTCTACTATTGTCATATGCCCCCAAACGCAACAAGAATGTGCTTATGATGTCCTCTTCACTCTCTTGCATTTTAATCAAAGACTGTCACAAAAAACCTACAGTTATCACAGATTGCAATAAGCATAAAGGAGGAGTTGACACTCTTGATGAAAACTGTGAAGAATTCAGTTGCTTGAGGAAAACAAATCGTTGGCTTATGGTTATCAATTACAATTTGATAAATGTTGCCACTAACAACGCTTTCATCGTAATGAGAGACGGTGGAAAAGTGGGAAAAGACAGATTTTCTCAAGCAACTAAACTTTCAGCGTGCTCAATCACATGTCAGCAACCAAAAGTTGAGAAGAGAAACAAAGCTACTTGCCAAAATGATGGGGTTTGTTGATGCAGCTTCAAACATCATGAACCACACAGTTTAAGGTACTAAACGGGGAAAATGTTACAGATGTATGAAGCATACTCGCCTTGCAGGTATGATTTACCGCCAACGTGTTTGCCCGCAACACACAAAAATACCAAACAAAACATATTACTTGGAATGCTGAACAATTTGTGGTTGTACTACATGTTTTTGTGTTTGAAATACAACCTTTGTTTGTTGAAATTTTGTTCTACTTCAGCTTAGACCTAAAAAAGCTAAAACTATGCCGTGGGTTAGAAGACCCTGAATTTCAGATTCAGGATTGTCACGCTTTATCCAAATCAAATTAACCATACAACCAATGGATCACGCAGCGCGATCAAACGATTGCGCTGTGAGATTGATTAATCACACATATTAATCATAAGAAAACAACATATATACTGTACTTTGAAAACAGCGCATTAGCATTGAAAAACACAAGAAAATGGAATGTTGACAATTGTCAACATATATTCCGATCAAGTTGCACAAAAGCGCTGTTCTGATAAGGGTTAAATAAGAAAAACCTTCAAAATGCACTATGTCTCTTCCTCTGAGAAATAATTTGAACATCATCATCAAGTAAGTCCAATTGCTTCAGTTAGAATATTAAAAGCTCGGCATAAGGCTTGGTCAGTAGCATCTCTCGTATGAGGTTATTGATGTCTTCTTGATTAGAGTAATAGGGACACCTTTCATCCCTCAGCCGGCTTCCACGTCACATAGCAGATGATGATGGTGATGACGCACCATCCTCTTTTAACGAAATATCATAACTTGCCTCTGCTAAGACAAGATTGATCTCTTGTGGCACTGGCAGGTCAGTGGTATTAACTTAAAAGTATTGAGATATGTGACTGTAACACATGTATTTATTACACATGCAATAATCACAAACATGTATATGACTATAATATGTATTAATTGATGATTACAGTGTATGTATGGTAATAATACACATTCTTTAGAGAAAAATATGTAATATCTTTATACATACACATACACTGTCATACATACACAGTCACTCCTGACGAAGAAAAACTGATTTTAGTTTTTCGAAATGTTGAGTTTTTATGAATTTTATGTAGATTTTAAATCTGAATAAAAATCCTTTTCACTTTTAATTCACCAGTAGAGCTATATTGAGAAATTAGAAGATGCCTTGTGACAAAAGCAAAATAATACATATTATTAATGAAGCTTCCTAAATAATCCAGAGAGAAATTGTCACAGCTTTCACGACATAACGTGAAACTAAAACTGTCCTTTTCCAGCTAGCAGAATACGGATAAGCTTACTGCAATAGATAAGTACATTTTCTGGTTTAATTTTGTAGTCACCACATTTTTTGTGCTACAGTATAAATATTAAAATGGCAATCTTATTAAAATGGCAATCTTATTAAAATTTGTTATTTTCCAATCCTCATGTATCCAGCTAAATCTTTGCTCACAAAGAACTTCATGTTACCGTTAACCCTTTAAAGACCACAAGAATTTAATTCATAAAATTTGAAACAATGCCGCAATTGTTTGGTAACAACGGAAATATAATGGATTTCAGATAATTGGTTATCACGTCATAATGATATAACAATCAACAATCATGGTACATATGTGTACCAAAGGTCCTCAAAGGGTTAAAACAATTGTCAAAACTTTGCCAGTCTATTTGATTTGCTGGAATAAATTGTTCAGACAAGCAAATTATTTGTACACAAAAACAACAACTTTCCGTAGTTTATGTTCGAAAAATATTTCGTGACAAGCATACCATAGACGGATAAGTGTTTCAAAAAACCAAGTTATGTGCACATAAATATAGGACAAAAACTTACCAGTCGTATTTTGCTCGGAAAATTGTTCAAGCATGCAAATCTTGCATCCATGAAATAACAGTCCAAAACTTCTAACTAGCTTTTGTTGGTGTATCACAGGCGTTCATGCCAAGTCATTCTTGCATTGATAAGCTATATTCTGCGCAAACTGTCAAAAATTGGTCTTTTAAATTGGCGATTGCACTCCATACACTCACCAGATAGGCAGGCCACATGCTTGTTTCGAGAAAATGCCACGACGAAATCGGTATATTAAGAACTTAGAGAATCGATTACTAGATTTACTGACAGTTTTTAAAGACGATATGTAAACGGAGTGCACTACTGTACTGTGTAGAGAAAACATTACCAAATCTTCCGCAGTTTTAGCAAGACGACATGTGAACAAAATGATCCATTGTTCTGTATAGAAGCGCGATTACTAATCTCTATTGAAGTCTTCGAAAAACGACACTTGAATGCAACATACTATTGTAGTTTGAAAAATCTAGTTATTCATTTTTCCTGTATAGAGATACAACAACTAAGCTCTATTGCAGTCTTCGAAAAACGACATACCAATAATGCACTATTGTACTGCATGAAAACAAGATTACTAAACTCTTCCTTAGTTTCCTAAGGACAATGTATGACTAGAACACACCATTGTGAGCAGTTGTGATTACTCACCTTTCTACTTTCGTCTCGTCTATATAACGCGAAGCACAGTTTACGGAGCAGAAGCATCTTGTCATTTTATGTTGTACTGACTAAAATGGCAAATGCTTCAAAAAGAAACTTTATAACTTTTGAAAATAAATGTTAAGTGCAATGTGGTTGTTGTTTTTTCGTTAAAGATTTTCTGCCAAACAAAATCAGTTTGACATTCTTTTGAAACTTCAATCAGTGACACGTAATAGAAGTTTGGTTCTATTTTAAATAATTTAATCCCAAAATTGAAGCGACATAGTGCATCACTCCCACTATTTGCCTGATAGAAAACTCTACTGAGACTTGCTATTCCACTATGAAAGGATATAACAACGCTGTCCAAATTGCTATCAATTATTATTCGTGACGATATAATTGAAGGGAAAGCGCTTTTTTGGTGATCAGTGGCAAGGGCACTTTACTGTTGTAAATTTAAACAACAACCCGTTCATCTATCCATGCTAGCAAAATTCTAAACATCTAAATTGGTCCCCAATATTTTGAAAGTTTTTTTACTGGGTTGGTGAAGCATTAAGTAGCAGCTTGATAGCGTTAGGCCAAACTTCAAAGATTTTGCAACAAACTCGACATGATGGTGTTAAAAACAACTTAATGAAATCCGCCCTTGATTGTAATCCGGACGTAAAGATGTTAACCCATTTCATGTTGATGCTAACTACTATCGTGGATGCCAGACAATTTTTCAATGTGTATTGCGACTACATACTTTCGCAGCAATTAAAAACGATTTAATTTCTCGGCTCGTAATTACTTCGCTAATCCTTCGGCATAAAAATATCCTTCTTTGATTGTAAACCACCGTTGAATGTATGGCGAAAAAATTGCGAGAAAAACTTGTAACTATTTATAATTGATCTAATATAGTATTTTTCTCACTCAGAAAAAGCAAGATTGTTAAAGCCACCAATTGATGCTTGCTTTAAGTTAGTGAAGTTAACTAGCTTATAAATATTTAAGTCGGTCTTAAACTGGCAAAAAACAGACAAGCATTTCTGCAACTCTTATTGGTTTGCTATGACATACGCTATCTCAAAGTTTTCAAAGCGCTGTGTTTAAGCAGGCCCTAAAAATGAAACTACTTGAACAGTCGGGTATGCTATTCGCCGTAGTATAGAACTGTGCTGTGGAAGGTTTTGATTTAACTGCCTTTTATTCGTGCGGTTCGCCAGGTAGGGTTCACAAGCTCCGTGAGCAATTCATATTGGTATATCACGTTAGCTACCACACCAACTAAATCTAATTCAAAGCTCTTAACGACATGAAAATTCAATACGATGCAAAACGGGTTGATTTTCAATCTAATGCTGTGTTCATACATTGGCTTTGAACTTGTCTCGAAAACTTTTGCGTGTAAAGATAACAGATATGTGCGTTCGTATCGACCAGTTTTGGCAACCAGAAACGAAACTTTTACAATGTGCGAACGCTTGAAAGTTGCGAAACTTCGTATCAACTTCCAAATTTCAAAACCGAGATTGGAGAACACGTTGCAAAACAGGATTTCAACATCTGGCAATTGGTCCACGGGGTACACGGAGCAATGCGTCCTTCCGGCATTGGGCAAATGGAACAATGAGAGTATAAGGCAATTACACTTATATGGACTTATGGGACAATGAACATAGTGAGCAAGGGGTATATGAGACAATATGTCTATTGAGCAATGGGCGTTTGGGATGAAGAGTGCTAGGACTTATGGAGCAATAGACAGACAGAACAAGTGGTTGAGGTAATGGAATACAAGAAATTAGGCTTATAGAGCCATCTACATTCCCCCATTTCCATGTCCACTCCAATACATCCATTGCCCAATATGCCCATTATCCCGTTAGCCCATTGCCCTTAGGCTCATTGCCCCATACCCCGTTGCCCTATACACACATTGCTTCACACGTCCATTGTAGGCCAGCCCTAGTCAATGGTCAAGAAAAATGTTTTGCTCGCGGTTGAAGCTCAATTTCAAAACTATGGAACGTTTACATTGTCAAATAGGAGTTTCGTAACTCGCGCTGTTTACACTCGGTAACACGAAGCGAAAGCTCATTTTAAAATCTGCTCTAAATATGATACCTGGTTTTCGTTCCTCCCTTCGAGACGTGATAATGCTTTCGTACGGATAAGAAGGATTTCTGGTTGCGAATACAGTTACGCACGAATGCAGCCTTAATCTAAGCAATTACCTTAGATATATTAGGACATGGCCAGCTGCATAATTTTGTTGTTTGCACTACTGTTTCTCTCAGGAACATCATCAGTAAAGGTTTTTTTGAACAAGTGAGTATATGCCCAATAGTGCGTAAACATAACCTAAAAAATAACATAGTCCAAAAATGATCTACGAGTGTTTATAGTGCGTTAATGTGCTTTGAAGCCTAAGAATGTGTATTGCTCTTGGTCATCTTACCCATCTTGAAATCCATCTAGGTACCAATACGGTGGAAAAATATGGGGTTAGAGTCTGTCAAGAAAAAAATATCGACCCCACAATTAAATGAAAAGATCTAGTTTAAGCGGTAAGCTTGTCACCTGTTTAAGGGGAGGCAACAGGATAGCGAAGATAAGAGATGGTTTAGAGACTGATTTTACAACATGATAGCCGTTGGCTACGGTTTTTAAACCGCCAGCGTAAAGAGAGCATGACAAACGGTTTAAGAATCAGTGAGACGGTTTGTCACAAAATGGGTGGAGAACTACCAAGGAATCCGTTGAGCTGCTTGATTCATGAAAATTGATTTGCTTTCCTGTTATTTTAAGGAATTTCAAAAAGTAATTTTAAGGAGAACGGAGAGAGCTATGGTGAGAGCCATGTGCGGTCAGAAAATTGTAGACAGAAAGACGACTGAAGAACAGATGGATATGTTAGGGTTGAAGGAAACGATAGATCGGTTAGCAACAGCAAATGGAGTTAGATGGTATATACATGTACTGAGGAGGGATGACGATAGTGTTTTGAGGGTTGCTCTGAATCTTGAAGTGACTGGCAAGAGAAAGCGAGGACGACCGAAGAAGACCTGGAAGAAGCAAGTGGAAGAGGAGACTGAGAAAGTTGGTTTGAAGAAGGAGTTTGCTCTGAGACGAGATAAGTGGAGGGACGGAGTGCGAGAAATTGCAGAAGGAATGGGGTAAATCCGGCCATCTCTGCTAAAGGGAAAACACCGGATAAAAACTGAATAACTACTACTACTACTTAGTGGAGCTGCAGTGACCGGCTCTTCATCAATAACTGATGCTTCCAAGCCTTTCGTCAATGCCAGCTGATTAATTATTATATAACGCGCAATTTTTCCCATTATAGGGCTTAATTCGAATGATCAACGCGCACGATTATGAAATTATACGACCGACATTTAGTCTTTTTTCTCTTGAACCGAGTGGCGGAACTGACTCCTTGAACGCCCTTTGCATTAACCTTTTCAAATAACTTCTCTAACTTTTTTCAAAAGAGACTCTTTGAGAAGACTTACACGTAGTGAGGCCAAACAATATGAATGGGGCATAGCTCCACGCTCGAACAGCCATTTTCTTTGCTGAGGTACCCTGACCTCAGAAATTCTTGATTCTATCAGCACCCTCATAGGATTTTCTCAGGCGACCTCTGGCCAACACATCTTACTACCGTGTCGGGTAATGTCTTTATTCCACAGCTTTAATCAATGCAAATCTCGTTGTGGGTACAAATGCTGTCAAATTTAATAAGTGAGTCAACGACATCAGATTATATAGCCTCTAAGAGTTAATTGTAATTAAATTATCAAACTGATCTTCATCACATTCAACTTGGTGTTAATTCAAAGCTTTAGGTAAACAGCTATAGCCAATGAAGGAGAAAGAGGCCATGTCCTCCACAATTTTTGAAAATTTTACCTAATTGAGCGTGACGACGTTTTGATCAAAAAATTTATTTTTACTACGATTGATTATAATTATGGTTAAAGTTCCAGCCATAGATCGTCTAATAAAACTTGCCCTTATTTCCAACGCATTTTTTTCTGGCTGAACCATTTCAAACATAGTTTATTTGCAAATTAAAAATTGCTCTAATAAGCTATTAAAACGGTTTGCAACTTTAGCCTATAAAATTTAACAAAGCAAGTAGTTTTTTTTAACGTCCAAATGCATTGTCTGTCTGGTATATTGACAAATAAAAGTGGATTTCCAAAATGAATAGTATTATTCTTTTCGACTAATTTGAGTACCCTATCCAAATCCAGCGCAAAATAATCTTGAGAAAATAAAAAAATTGCATTTAGGAAAACGTGTTTATTTCACATTTTTGAGGACAAGCCATCCAGCACTTTTTGTTAGCAAAGTTTAGATACGAGGCAGGAGGAACATTGTTGTTTTGTAAGCTATCAATTTTTTATTATTTTGTAGTGTTGGTGAAACCGATTTGACCCTAGTTTCCGGATCCATTGGTGAAATTGTTGTGGATGTTTGTATCCAAAAAATAGTTCCGCTCGAGGAATAGGAACCCTGCTAAGCAATGATTTGGGATTTTTGAAAAAACTGGCTCCGGTTGAAAGCAATTTCGGAGATTCACCTGCGAATCCGCTAGGAGGAATTTGGCAGGTAAATCGAACCAACTTTTTTTAACAGCAACATAGTATATTTTGCAAATCAAACAAGTGCTTGTCACTGAGCTCATTTGTTAAAGGAAGGGGATATTTAAAACTACAATAATCTTTTTGTTGCTAATAATCTTTTTGAAAGTGTCCAAACGAAACAAGCAATAACACATTTTTATTTTCGTTTGAGCCAAGATTGCCTCGCTCCTTTTTGCTCTCCGTGTTGCACACAAACTGCAAAGTTGATATTTTTGATCCTTCCACAAAGGTCAGATAATGCTGATCTATGGCAACTTTTCCATTTTGTGAGAAGTGCCTGTGTTGAATAGAATCAAAGGAATGCATTCATGAACAGTGATCAACTGCGTCAACTAGCTGTTTGTAGTTAGTGCTAGGTGCTTTATGCATATAATCCAGCCGGGTTTGCCGGCGTCGCTCGGCAGAGGCCTTCCATCAGTAATATCCGGGTTTAGTATTTCCATTTAACCGGCCAAGCCGGCTTCACCCATGAGCTCTTGTGTGAGCAGTAGCGAAAAGTTAATGAATTTTATGCACTTTTACAATTCTTCTACACGAAATTGTGATCACCATATTCTATTAATCATGACTAGCAATGCTCACAAAGAATCTCGCCACAAATTATAGTTAATACTTGTGAGGGAGCACGGATTAATTAAAACTGATTGTAGCGGCAAAATGGCGGTTGCTTTTACAATTAAAAAACTATTTAATGGTAAGCCTATTTTGTCAATTAGTGTTGCTCTTTTCCTATTTATATTGGTGATATTAAGTTCCTGATTTGGCTGCGCTATTGGTCTTGTTTCCGGCATAGCGACAAAAGCGGGCATTGCTTTCTCTCTATATTCAGTTTTACAAATTGTCGATTATAAGTGTCGATTCAGCTGGCCAAGCCTGTTTAACCTATCAGGCTCTTGTATGAAGAGTCACCAAAAGTTTATGTATTTTCTGCATATAAGATGCTTACGACTTTTTGTGGTCCTTTTTCTAATAGAATATCTCATTTCAAGGTCGTTGCTATGCCTTGGGTCTATGTGCTCTGTTCATTGCTGACTCGAACCCAAGGGAGCCTTGCGTTTCCCATAGTTTGAAAGCAGGGATTACATTTCTGATATTAAGCTATTCTAAAGCAAAAAGGCAAAAATGTCTTTCGTGTGGTGCAATTTGACACAGTGACTCTGTTTTTTTTTGATTTTCTCTTAAACTTTCTCAAGTCCACGCTGGCTACGCATTGTGTAGCATGTTCTTTTCTCCCTGCTTGACGTGCCCTGGGTTGTTTAAAGTGTCTTTGCTTTTCCTCAAAGGTTTGGTTTGACTCTGGTAGCTCTATAAAGCTATTATGAAGCAAAACAGAAAAAATGTTTCTCTTAACTATGGCGCGATTTAACCCCGGAAGTCCATGCTATCACCCGTGCCGATTTAAAACGTATCAATGAATGCAGCTGCGCCAGCTTAATCGTACAAACATTTGTTAGAGCACAACGAAATGTTTTACTAAATATAAGCCATAGCTCCTGTACATGTAATGGTGATCGTGTTGGTTTATTCATGAAGACTGGAAGTATTCAAAAAGAAAGAATGATGACACATATTACCATTCGTAACTTTTAAAAGTGTAGAGGGGGGGAGGTGAAGCATAGTCAAAACTGATGGCGTCGCCAGAATGGTTGTCGTTTTGACTCATATAGAAATGAACTGTTTGGTCGTAGGCATGTTCGACGATTTGGTGGGCCCGCTTTGGTATTAATATTTGTGACATTAAGATTTTTTCCTGCGATGTTTGCTCTAATTTGGCCATAGCATGAAAAAGGGCCCTGCCTTTCCTTTAAGTCATATAATCTATTGCAATAGGCGCCTATTAAGCTTTTTTCGAACAAAAACATTCTCTCTTAATCCACTGCTATAGATTGATGCTATTATTGTTTAATTTTGATTTTTTCTTAAAGTTGGGATTTTATTGCATTTAACTTTACCCCTAATCCAGACCTCCATACTGTTAAATGAAGATTAATGTTTTGTAGCGATAGGCCTATCCTTGCCATTACAGATATCAGTAATGGGCTTTACCATTTATGTTTGCTATCAAAATGATAGGGGATAATTGTTCTGCCTGCTTCTGATTTCATTAAATAGTGGCAAGCATTGCGATGGCATTTTACATTACGACCTCACAATGCAATTTCAGCCATTATTATTAGGATTGCTACTTACCACTTCGTCATTGTAGGCGAATTAATATGAATTAACGTCTCTGACTGCGTGCATGTTCCTTGGCCCTAGTATAAACGCTGCCACGCATATACAGTAAATTCCGCTTAATCGGGCCACATCGAGATAAAGCACCATTTGGCCCGATTAAGCGGCTGACTCGATTATCCGAAGTCTTGCAGTATCTGTGCCAGGGTTGTCCTTGGTACACCAGTTATCTCAGCTAGCTGGCGATGACTAATGTTTGGAGGTTGCTCTCTAATAGGACAACAACCCTTTCAGCAATTGTTAATTCTTTTTGTGGCATCTCTGCTTGGGACTTCACAAAATTTGCAACAAAACACTGCAATTACCATGTCCAAGGGCATGAAATGACAAAATAATTTGCGCCTGTATTGTTCAATTGTTACATAATATAGTTGGCTTTGTGATATTGAGTTCTATTACATTACAAAGGCGGTTTTGCAATTAAACCAGTGTATGCCTGACAACAGTTGTGGCCCGATTAAGCGGAATAGTGGCCCGATTATGCGGATTTAACGTAGTGCATTATCTTTGATTGGATTTTGTTCTTAACAATTTGGCCCAATTAAACGGCTGACCCGATTAACCGGCGGCCCAATTAAGCGGAATCTACTGTAGTAAACTAACTCGAAATGAAGCACTCACACTTGAGTTTTAGCAGTAGCGAGAGCCCCCATTAATTATGTCGAGGTTAAAAACATCAAATCAGTTGGCTGCTGCGACAGTCTTGCCCAAATGCAAAGGAAATTGCTTCAACATTTAGATCATATGTAGCTCGACACTTGCATTTTGTTGCAAACGATAAGAAAAAACCATCTTTACCCCATCGTCTATTTCTTGGGCGATCACCAAGTGTTGTGCTTGGAGTAGACTACAAATTAGAATTTTTAGACTTTGAGTCTTTTGAATAATTTGATTGATAATGATAAAGATCCATGCTATTTAGAAAGAATAGACACAATGTACCAAAGGGCTTAGTTTTTCTAGAAATTGCAATTTTGTGAAATGCAGGCACTAAAATTTTGTGTGTTTCTAACCGGTAGACTACATTTCATGAACATTTGGAGACTTCAGTTTTTGATGGATATTTTTGAAAACATCGACAGACAATACAAAAGTAGCACGCTTGTGAGGAAAATTGGTCAAAAAGTTTCTTAGTTCTAGTGTATTGGTGCCAAACTTTTTTGTCTGCCAGCACAGGAAATCAGTTTAAAAAATTTCGCGACACACCAGCCTTGGAATCTATTCCAATTGATGTCGAGTAGCATCACGGGCGACAGTGAAAATGGTAATGCCTTTTTTTAATTTGTTTGGAGATCACCACATTTCTGGACCACGACTTCCGAAAATCGCGTAATGCAGCCCCATATGGTGCTGATTTCCAAAAAAAGAGGTCATTAATTCTCCCGCTGTGGCATGTAATGGCAGCATTTTCTCGATTTTGGCAGAAAATTTGTAACAACAAAAAGCATTTTGAAAGGACTCGCGGCACACCTGCAAATTTTCCACGGCACACAGTCTAGTAGGATAATTGTTCAACCAAAAATGAAACAGGACGTATGGCAACCAAGTTTTGATCAGCCATTATAAACTAATCCTTAGCCTCAAGTAATTGGAGTCACATATTGCTAGAAGGAAATTTCCTAAGCTTTCAAAGGATAATTTTCCTATTTCCTAATATTTCCTAAGCTTTCAAAGAACAATAGAACATGGTATAGAAGTACGACAAATAAGCTTTATTGCAGTCTTCAGAAAACGACACATCAAAGTAATGCACTATTGTACTGTGTGAAGACAAGATGACTGAAATCCTATTTTTATCAGTGTCTGAAACAATTTGCTTCTGTTTACTTATTTTTTGTTTTGTTGCACTTTAGTTGTTGAACTACTGCCTTACTTGTTCTTTAGATCTTTCCTTCACAAAATACTTCGGATCATATTACCTTTTTTTCGAAAAAATCTCGAAAATGTTGTTGTTGTTGTTGTTGATTGCACGACCCCTTTCCGAGGGATGGGGGCATGGCGGAAGACCATGGAGCCCCAGAAGCCGGGAAACTCCCCAGGGACTGAATCAGAGGTAGTAGAGTGACAGAGAGTCGCCAAAGAGTGAGCGGCGCAAAGAGTCCGTAGCTGGACAGTGCAGAATGAGATGAGAGGTGTCCTGGGACGAGTGTCCGCAGGCGCTGCAGGAAGGATTCTGCCGATCCTAGAGAGATAAGAACTTAACAGAAGGCTGTTTCCGTTGCAGCGTAGACGAGAGAGAACACGGCAAGCATGACGAGGGAGCACAAGTTCCTAGGTGGAAATTGAGGGAACTTGTGTGTCAAAGAATTTTGATGAGACAGTACGCCTCCAGTTCGAGAAAAGAGAAGATCGGATACGAAAGATAAGAGGAGAGAGACTACAAGAGATTGCGGAGGGCCCAAGTAACACTCCCCGTCTGGCCAGCTCATCAGCCGCGTCGTTCCCCGGGAGAAACGAGTGTCCGGGGACCCATCGTAGCCTGATAGAACAGGAGGAGAGAGAAGACAGCTCCTGCCTGATCTACCTCAGAGTTTGAGAGAAAAGGAAAGATGGAGGAGAGGAAAGGATGGCGAGGACAGAACGAGAGTCAGATAGAAGGAGGAGGGAAATGGCAGACTTGTTGGTGCTGCCGAGACCAGCAAAGAGCTTGCAGAATGGCGCAGGCTTTAGCGAAAAAACTTGAACATACTGGGCCTGCTGAAAAGGAAAGAGTGGCCTCAGTGCCACAGAGAAAGCAGTTTGAAAGTACGCCGGAGCCGCCCTTGCCAAAACGAAAAGGAACAGAGCCGTCAATTCAGAGTACCAGATCATGAGGGGAGAGAGAGTCAAGGTGGGCGAAAGAGAGGGAGATCAGAGCGGGAGCATGAAGAGGTAAGGGTGGTTTCCACCGTGAAAGAAGGCATATTCCAAGGAGGAACAGGAGGGCAAGCAAGAAGAGCCTCCCTAGGAGAAATAAAAGAAAGCATGAGCGGGTGAGTGGACGCAAAATTTCTCCAGGAAGATCTACAAAGTCTCGGTTTCACTCCATGTCTTGCCAAACCTAAAATAGGAAAGGAGGTTGGGAGACGAAGAGCCCGCTCATAAGATAAAAGAGTGAAATGAGTCAGAGTGACTCGTAGAGGAGGTAAAGAAGCCTCGGAGAGAAGAAGAGGGATAGGGAACGACGAGAGGCAGCCGGTGATGGCGCAACTAGCCGCTCGGTGGAGGTGTTCCAATTTGGTGAAATTGGTAACGCTTAAGAAAGGAAACCATCCGGGTGAAGCGTAAGTGAAAAGGGGCCGAAGAAAAACTTTATACAGAAGAAAGAAGGACTTCTTAGAGGGGCCCCATGAGGAAGCAGAGATACAGCGTAAGGCCTTGAAACGTGGAAAAAACTTGTCCTTCAGCGAAGATAAATGTTTAGAAAAGTAAAGAGTGCGGTCGAAGGTGCCACCAACAAAAGTTGGAGTGGGATTGAAACGGAGGCGAGAGCCGAGTAAGAAGAGGTTGGGCTGGAGGTTAGCTTGGTGGGGATCCACTGAGAAAAAGGAGGCCTCACATTTGCTCGGATTGAGAGGAAGACACCAGTACTCAGACCAGCGCTCCAGTCGAAACAGAGCTTTTTGTGTGGCCTCCACCGCAGTGAGGACCGAGGGGGAGGAGGACCAAATGGCCAGATCGTCAGCGTAAAGAGAGCAGCTGACGGAATAAGACAGAAAAGCTGGAAGATCATTGATGAAGAGAGAGAAAAGTACAGGGCTAAGAACGGATCCTTGCGGAAAAAAATAATCTCGAAAATCGTCCAATAAAAATCTCGAAAATCGTCCCAGTTATTTATTTAAGACATTAATCTAAGGCTCCTCGCTGAACTTCCTGTTCGTTCAAAGTAATAGACAGTTTGAAATGCTGAGGAGAAAGAGAGTAAACCTCCATAAATGAAAGTAAATCCAGCCATCAAAATATTGTTATTTTATAACTTTCACACAAAAACTGACATTTTAAGATGTTCAAAAGTACAGCAGATACTGTATATATGTATATACTGTATATCAAATCACTGATGTTTGATCCAAATCTTTAGTAGAATGCACTTAACATACTTATAGTAGCGAGTAATTTTCTATTATTTAATGAGGGTTTTAATTACCGTATCAATTTCCTCTTCTAAGTTTTGTTTTTAAAGATGCACTCTTATTTTTTTCAATACAAGAAAAATCTATAAAAAAGCGAATTCTTGCTTTTTTGATATTCACAATCATATGTGAGTCAATAAATATCGGGCGCAGCAAAAAAACAATCGGTATTTTATGTGGGGCAAAAAAAATGAACATCAGTAAACGAAATATGTTCAAGACAAGTCCAACAAAGACCTAGTCTTTATTGAACTATCATAGGCGGCCAAGAGGCACATTGTCTAATAGCAAATCAGAAAAAATAATTCAGCAACAACGCGTCATGTAAAAGATTAAAAAATTAGGAAAAAAGTTTTTGTGTAATTTTTAGGTTCAATATGTAGAATCAATCTATCAGAAAACAAATGCAGCAAGGAAAAGCTTAAGTTTGAGAAAAGCTTTTAAGATGCATAACTTTAGCAAATTAAAAACATTTTTTATGTAATGCAACAAGTTGATAGTGTCAGGAGAGGTGTGCTTATATGTCCCAACTACCCCTTGATTGTTTTTTCCCAAACTTATTGTGGAGCTTAGAAAATTGTGTTGCATACAGCAGCACTTTGAAAGAAAAGATTTTAGCAGTCACAAAAAATACTTTGCATCGGACGAATTCTTTGAACACTTGGGCAGATTGGAAAGTAGCTGTATTTTTATAGGAATACATTGTTTTTCGTTTTTCAACAAAAATATGGCCACAGGCAATTATCAGAATTTAAATTTTTGTGAAAAGAAGAAAAGTAGGAGGAACCATGGGGATGCATTGTGATGAATTGAGGAAGTGAAGGAAGCAATACGACAAATGAAAGTGACACATAAAAAAAATATACGAAAATTGATTGGAAGAAAGCAAAGGCGAGATATCAAAATGTCAAAAATCGAACAAAAAAAGTGATTGCTAATTCTATGAGAAAAGAAGCTGAAAGAGTTAGCAAAATTGAACGAAAAACAAAATAACAACTTTACACTTTGAATGAATTAGCCAGGGCGAGTGAAGTGCGATGGCATGGGTATGTTTTCAAACGGGATAATCGTGATGTTTTGAGAAGAGCGTTGGATTTTGAAGTGGTTTGAAGAAGATGGTGTGGGCGACCAAATAAGTTGTGAAAATAACAAGTGGAAGAATATATTGATAAGATTGAACTGAAAAATAAAGACGCCACTAACAGCACAAAGTGTCGTAATGATATTAATGAACTTTCTAGAAGCATGAGGTGAACCCGGCCACCTCAGTTGACAGAGACAAAACCGGATTTAAAAAATTGGATCTCTCTCTCTTTGTAAAGGGGTAAAAGGCTTGTTTCCAATAGGAGTAATTTACCAGCGTAGCGTAAAAATTGTTTGTCAATCAATTTAAGATCATTTTACCGCAGAAAACGCTCTGCGCTTAAAATTAAGCAGATATAAAAAATTTGTTTACGCTGCGCCAGCGATTTACGCTTGATGAAAACCAGCCTCAACCATCCAAACTCTCCCCTTGGAGGACCTGGATTTTGTGGAAAATACTGGCCAAAACTAATCTTCTAAGCGCTCACCTATTGTAGAAAATAACTCGTTTTTGTTAACGAAAACGCCTATTCCCAGTGAGCCTTGCAAACGCGAAAGCTTATCAATGTCGCCGTTCTGCACATGAACATTTAAAAACATTAGCTTCTTTTTAAAAGCATCAATTTTGTTTTTAATGTAAATATCTTGGTGCAATCATCTTGAAAAGAACTGTCGAGGTTGTTCAAGCGGCTATATATATCCGCAAACTACACAAATATGCCTGTCTACATCTTCTGCGATAAAAACTCATTTAATGAGGAATTTCTGTCACGTTAAATGATTCAGCGGACTTTCCACTACTTTATGGAAACGAGATTGTGTTAAGCTCTCCACCAATTTTAATTCGTCGGTTTATTTCTGAACGCATTGCATCTCAAAAATTTTGCAATTAAGGTTTAAAATTGGAAAATATTTTGACGGACGGGCAGTTAAGAGACACTTTTTCTTCTTTCGTTTGAGGTGTTGTTGTTTGATCATGTGCAGGGGATCTGGAAGATACTCAGTCGGTGTTGGTTTCAGGCATCCCGTCACCATGCGCAAGAAATTATTAATAGGTCTGTCAAGCAGGTGTGTATGTGCACTGTGAGTTGATACTGGTGCGCAGTACTCGGCGGTGGAGTAGGCAAGGGCAAGGGTGGTTATGCGTAAAGTTGTTGCACGTACTCCCCAGCCAGTACCCACCAGTCGACTGATCAGGGCGACTCGTGATGTAAGTTTCTTGCGCAGGGTCTCCAAGTGGTGTCGATACAAGAGGGTCCTGTCCAGAGTGATCCCGAGATAGGTAGGTGTAGGGTTGTTGGGCAGGCCATTTCCATCAACAATGATGCTAAGTTCACGCTTGGCTTCCCTGTTGTTCAAATGGAAAGCTGTCGACACGGTTTTAAATTTTTTGGATGGGGGAAGATAAGAACTTTCATGTGGTCCCTTTTGCAAGTAGCTAAATCATCGAAGCAGCAATTCAAGCTGATAAATGAAGAAGCAAAACGAAGCTCATCAAGTCAGTGGAAATAATCCTGCACTCGACTTACGAAAGCATAAACGGCCCTCTTTAGGGCCTGATGTCACCCCAGCTGGGAAAATGGCCAAAACGAAGAGAAATCGACAAGGGTTTCCTTTACGAATACTCCAGCTAAACGTCGAGGGGCTCACTGCCAGAAAACTTGGCATTGTTGAGCGACTGGCCACTCAGCACAACGTAAGAAACACTGATATAATACATTAACAAGTCTTTGTATACCGTCTGATTCACACCCGAGTGATTTTATGTTTAACACCGCTGTGCTATTAAATATCGCATCAAGTTTGTAAATTTAAAATTTTTCGGGCAAAGTAAAAGTAAGTTGAGAATAAAAAGCCATGAAACTAGCCAGTCTTTTATTGCTGTAAAAAACTCCGTCAGTCTTTCCTCAAACAAACATGGTGCTTATACGTGCTTCGATAAGCAAATCAATGTAAATAACACTCTCCACAAACAAACATGGTGCTTGTACTGTATGATATCACTCAAAAACATTTGTATCCTACCTATCAGTATAATTGGCCAATAAAATTGAGCCATCAAAAACGTCAAGCTCTTCTTTTGTCGAGAGGTAGCCCGACCACAAGGTAGTAAGCGAAAAACTAGCAGCACGTGTAAGCCTTCCTGGACTATTTCCAACATATATAGTTAACCGATGGTGTGAAACTTAACGTCCTTTATATACCATCTAATCAAGAAGCCGGACAATATCGGCTATTAAAAGTATATGCTTGAGGAAATTTATGAGAAAAAAAGTCCTTTGCTTTCGGATTCCAGAACAAATTTCCTTGTTCAATGAGTACAAAAGTTTTTTGGGTTGAAAGTTGAAAAACAATGTGAGTTACTCAATGAGCAAGGGCTGTACTTTGGAACTGTGAAGAAACAAACCATCGGACAAGGAATCGTAAAACAAGCCACTATTGAAACAGTTGTGCCTGGTTTGACCATGATTTGCAGCATGATGACAGCTACTTGCAAAAGAACAAGCCTAAAACTTCTGTTGGTGATGAAGCTGCTGATTCAAACGTGTCATCCACCGAAACCACACGTATGAGACAGCAACAGTTCAACTAGTCCAAAAAGCAACTGGCCAAGCATATCGGTGTTGTCATGCTGACTTTTATCCCGCGCTATGACAGTAACAATGAAGACGTTTGCAAAGGTCTTTTCTTGAAATATGGGCCACCATATTTTCAACTTGCTAAAGGAGAACAAAGCTTTGGGGATTCTAATCCGAGTATTGTTACGTTTGTTCCCCAGCTAGAAGATTTCTCTTCGGAAATCGGAGGCGCTTTTTTGCTACACAGATTCCATTTATTAATTTCCCAAATTGAAGACTTTTCCGGTGATCAACTATTGAAAAGTATTTATTGCCCGTTTTCTTCAACAATCCTGATTAGCCAACATTTTGTGGATTTTTCTCTCAAAATGTGCAGTTAATTAAAAATGAAGAACATTTGAACATTTTTTGATGTTGTGAGAGGACAACCGTGTTTTCTTGCATATGAAAGACATGTCCTTCAAACGTATGGTAAGCCCTTCTTTAAAGCTGCACTTGACACTAAAGCAATGGCAAACATAACTGACAATAAAGGAATCCTTGTCATGGTCGAATGATTAATCATACCATTCAATTTTCAAAATAGTTTTTCTGCGTTTTTTATCTGCAACCGCTTTTTTAGGCCAGAAATTTATTATCATCACAAAGTAAACACGGTTTTTAAATTTGGTTTCAAACTTTGTAGCGGCCTGAGCCTTTTTCTTCTTTTGGATAAATGCGACTTTGGTGGTCAATTATTAGGCTAATTGATATAATATGAAAGTGACAATAGTTAACGACTAGCATACTTTCACTTTGGTCACTTAGAATAATGCTGTGCACAACAAATTTACAGATTGTTGAAAAAAACAAAACTAATAAAGTAAAAGCCTATGGCACGCAGAAAAACAAACTAAGATGAAAAGTGAACCTTTCAACAATTTTACATTTCTGTCAATAGGTGCTCAGCATAGACCAGCCACAAGTCTAATATTGCAAGCTCTTTGTCACAGATAGTTTGAAAGTTAAACCAAAATGTTGATTGACAGTGTAAAATAGCAAACAACAGCATTAAAGCGTTAAAATTTCCATCAATCTAGTTCGCGGTCACATAAAACAGCATTTCTCAAACCAAGGGTCGCGGCTCAAATGTGGATCGCTAAGGCTTTATGAATGGGTCGCGAAAGACTTTGCTCATAAGACTGATTAGTCAAAACGACGTCTCCAAGCAGAATTTTTGCTTCTTTCTTAAAATCGAGAGCAACTGTTGCATCATAGAGTGAGTAAAAATCATTCCACATTGCGCACATCCAATGTCAGATCATACAGGTAACTTGTTTCTGTAACTAGGTACTTTCAATGAGTAACTTTGACAGGCCTGTAGAAATCCTTATCCCTCTCAAATTCAGGCCAGTAGGCAAGGCGAGGCGAACACAGCAGTGCTTGTACCTGCATCCCAGACTCCAGTAGACGAGAAGAAGCTTGCCCAACTTTTTTTAACACAACTGTTCTATTCATAAATATGGGAGATTGAAAACAATTGAAATGCTCTGCAGTGAGTTTGGATAATTTTTTTCTATTTCCAGAAATGTCAAAACGTAGCTATAAGCCTGAATTTTGGAAACATGGCTTTACATGCGTTTGCAGTGAGGGCATTGAAAAATCACAGTGTATCTTGTGTTTTCAAGTTTTGTCAAATGAGTTGTTGAAAGAAAACAAGCTTAAAGAGGCACCTTCATTCATGTCATCCTAACCTTAAAGAAAAAAATTTAGAATTTTCTTAAGGAAAGGAAAATGCGCTAAAAAAGCAAAGACTCGACAACACAAGTGAAAATCAATCCATTCTCAGTCAAAAGAAAGCCAGTGCTGCATCTTGCACTGTTTCGTATTTAATTGAAAAGTCGAAGGCAGCTTACCCTGTTGGTGAAACATTAATTAAGCCACCAGCTGTGGTAATGGTAAAAACAGTGTGCGGTGAGGAAGCCTCAAAAAAACTGATTACAGTTCCTTTGTCCAACGATACTCTTTAGCGAAGAATCGCTAAATTGTCCAACGACGTCAAAGACCAAATTGTCACAAAACTGAAAGAATCCGTATTTTTTAGCTGACAGTTTGGTGAATCGACAGATGTGGCTCGCTGCTCACCACTGCTTGCATTTTTTTGGTTTGCTAACAACAACGATATTAAAGAACATTTTCTGTTTTATTAATACCAACCACTTTCAACCACAACCAGTGAAGATATTTTCAATGTGAAAGGTTTTGCTGTCTACGTTAAAAAAATTTTATGCAAGTGTTCAAGTAATTCACTGCATGCTGCACCAAGAAAATTTGGCGTCTCTTCAATTAAGTGCAACTCTTCATGGCGTTATGAAAGACGTGCTTCAAATTATTGCCTGTTTCAAGAGTTGTGTTCATTATGTGGAGCTTCACACCAACAGCTATTATTTCATTCCGAAGGCAGTGGCTATCACGCGGAAAAGTTTTATCTCGTGATATAGAACTAAAGAGAGAACTAGAAACTTTTTACGGGAGAGACATTTCATGCTTGGTCAAAATTTTCAGAATAAGCAATGGGTTTTACTTCTCTCTTGCTAGTGTGATATGATGACAGCGCTGAATACGTTGAATAAGTTGATGTCGGGAGAGTGTTGCACAATGATTGATTTCGCAAAGTACGTGCTTTCAAAGAAAAGTTGGAATTGTGGTATGTCAAAGTGGAAAACAAAAAGTTTGTTTTCTTTCCAATTTTGAATAGTCCCGTTGAGGACCTTGATCCAGAGCCCGTTATAACGACTTTAGTTTCGTTTGTTATTTTGGAACACCTTTACACTCTGAGGAAAAATTTTGAAAAAAACATTCTAGAAAACATCAACTATGCGTGGATAAAAAATCCATTCACCGCAAATGTGGCCGATGTTAATGCAGGATTTCCTCCTGGTTTTCAGAAACAGTTGATTGATCTCAAAAGCGACTCATCTCTGAAGTTATCTTTGGCGGAAATTTCATTACCCAAGTTTTGGTGTCAAGTTCCAAAAGAATATCCAATCTTGTATGAAGAAGCCTTGAAAATAACAGTCCCTTTTCCAAGTTCATGCTTGTGTGAGATGGGAATTTTAATACCGGCATTTATGAAAGACAAATATAGAAACCGTTTGGATGCAAAGCCTCCCTGCGCGTGGCGTTGAGAGTGATGTTGAGCCACGACTTAAAAAACTTGTTGAAGCAAAATGGCCTTGAACGTTCTTGAAAAAAAGTTCTGGTGTTTTGCGTTGTTTAAATTTAATATAAGTACGCCGGAATTTATTAGGGTCGCAGCTATTCAGGCAGATAGGGCTTTTAAACGATTGTGAGTCGCAAAAGAAAAGGGTTGAGAAACGCTGATATAAAACGACAAGATTACGTTTTAGGCGCATCAACTACATCTCAGTCTTAAAATACGAGTTCAAATTCGCAAAGAGCCGTCGAAAAAATAAAACAATTTTTCACAAAGTCTTTGATAGAACAAAAAGATGGCTTTTTTGATGTTAAAATTAAAATAAGAAAGATTCAAGAGTGGATACCAAGCCTTTCAACTTTGATAACGGGCTCAGGTCAGCATTTCAACGGCTCTGATACCGAAAAATTCTTATTTCTTAAATATTCTTCCGTTGAAACTGTCATAAATCACGCATTTGCTTATGGTACCTTTCTTTAGGCTTTAAAAAGCTATCTATGGGGTCTTCGAAATAATAACGAACAAAATATTACATTGATAAGAAATAAAAAAAAGATTGACAACTACTCTGTCAGGAAATGCTTTTCTGAATTCGATAGTTAGGCTAATTGTGTGCACTAACAAAATTCAATGCAACAGCTAGAAATTGCCACAGTTAAGACTGTCTCTGACTACGATACCGCAGATGATTACAAAATAGAATCCTGTGAAAACTTTTAACAGATTGCCCAGGGAGCTAACCACAAAACTATTTTGAAAATTGAATAAAGTGATTAATCTTTCGACCATGGCAAGGATTCCTTTATTGTCAGTTATGTTTGCCATTGCTTTAGTGTCAAGTGCAGCTTTAAAGAAGGGCTGCCATACGTTTGAAGGACATGTCTTTCATATGCAAGAAAACACGGTTGTCCTCTCACAACATCAAAAAATGTTCAAATGTTTTCCGTTTTTAATTAACTGCCCATTTTGAGAGAAAAATCCACAAAATGTTGGCTAATCAGGATTGTTGAAGAAAACGGGCAATAAATACTTTTCAATAGTTGATCACCGGAAAAGTCTTCAACTTGGGAAATCAATAAATGAAATCTGTGTAGCAAAAAAGCGCCTCCGATTTCCGAAGGGAAGTCTTCTAGCTTGGGAACAAACGTAACAGTACTCTTATTAGAATCCCCAAACTTTGTTCTCCTTTAGCAAGTTGAAAATATGGTGGCCCATATTTCAAGAAAATACCTTTGCAAACGTCTTCATTGTTACTGTCATAGCGCGGGATAAAAGTCAACATGACAATACCGATATGTTTGGCCAGTTGCTTTTTTTGAATATTCAAACGTGTAGGCATTGTAAAGTGATCATTTTCATGCTGGGAAAGAGCACTTGGACAGCTCAAAAATTGCATCAAGCTGACTACATTTCTTTGGCGTTCTTTTTAAACTCGTATTAGAATTGCGACAAAGAAAGCTTGAGACAGCAAATTGTGTTTATGTTGTTGAAGTTGCTCAAGAAGGAAGCGAAATACGCCTTCTGCTACTAAAACAGTAGTACAGTAGGCGCCGCTTATTATGACCACGAATAATATGACCAGCCGCTTATTATGACCATTTTGGTACGGTCCGGAATTTACGGCGTCTATTCAGGTGCAATTATGGCGGCTTCAGTTTTTATGACCATTCGGATATTATGACCAAAATGGCCTGGTCCCAAGGTGGTCATATTAAGCGGCGTCTATTTTATCCCTTCTGCATTGAGCTTCAACTGCCATTTTCACAGGTGTCAAGGACTTTCCGATGATCTCCAGTGTGTCAAAGTCTTGGTCAGAGATCATGAAGTCACTGTTTAGATCAGTCAACGTTTGGCTGACTGATTTCTTGACTTTTAGAACAGTTTCAATCATGGTGTAAAGAGGGTTCCATCTAGTACGGCAGTCCAGTTTCAATTGCAGCTCCTTGCCAATTTCTTTCTTGATCTCCTTTTGCAAAGCATCATTTCGTACAGGTGATTTTCTGAAGAATCAAACAACTTCACCTACTTTTTTTAATAACACCCGCCAACTTACTGACTAGTTCAAGTTAAAGCTCGTCTTCTTGAATATCTAAGTTCTCTTCTTCAGCAGTAATCAGATCGTCATCATAGGTAACTTCTTCAAAACTATCATTGTTGGTTTCGTTAGGCCCAGAAGCTTGAATATAAGCCTTTGTTTTATGCAATACTTCAATGACAGCAAGATGCAGACTATGTACCAAACAAACTTTAATGTTTACCATGAATTTCGTGTCCCATTTTTAGCATCATTGCAGCCCCATCTGAAACCAAGACTAAAATGTGACAGTCCAGTGAAACCTTGAATTCCAAACGTTTCTTTCTCAAAAGCTCAGTGGCACAAGCTGCATTTAAAGATCCATCAATGCTGACCAGTCCAAGGCTATAGTATTTGCTCTTGAAGGGAAAATTCACGCTGGCAAGCCTCCCGTTTTTGATCGAAGTGTATTTATCAAGTGATGCTAAAAATCGCTTGCCGCACTCAATCATTGCTTCAATTTCTTTGGCCAGGTC
Organism: Trididemnum clinides; assembly: GCA_963675345.1. Taxonomy (NCBI): domain Eukaryota; kingdom Metazoa; phylum Chordata; class Ascidiacea; order Aplousobranchia; family Didemnidae; genus Trididemnum; species Trididemnum clinides. The sequence continues at coordinate 18,034,174 of OY776302.1, forward strand.
GTGTTTCTTGTCATTGGCAAACTTGAACATCAACTTGGCCACAGTTTTGGTGTCATGAGGAGCTTGAAATCCCCGCAAAGTCCGCGATCTACGAATGAATGAACTGTTGGCAACTGCATGAAATGTAAACCCATCTTTTGCAGTCATTTCAGCCATCAATTTTTCAACAAACTGCTTCTCGATAAAGGCAATAATTGTAGATTGTTTGGCCTTTTTGGCAGGTAGTTCTTCACTTTGATCCTCATATGCTGGACGAATTGAACTTTGTGAACTTGGATTATTACCTCGTCATAGTTCACAACTGAACATTGTGAACTTGGACGAGGTAATATCTCATAACACCATTTGACGTCTTGATTTCATGGCCACAAAAGTCACACTTTGCAGAGTTTTCCTCAGCAATGGCTGTAAAATGCTTCCAAACTGGCGATCATACCTTTATTTCTATGATTTCAAGCAAATTTTTCTTTAACAAAAACGAGTTATTTTCTACAATAGGTGAGCGCTTAGAAGATTAGTTTTGGCCAGTATTTTCCACAAAATCCAGGTCCTCCAAGGGGAGAGTTTGGATGGTTAAGGCTGGTTTTCATCAAGCGTAAATCGCTGGCGCAGCGTAAACACATTTTTTATATCTGCTTAATTTTAAGCGCAGAGCGTTTTCTGCGGTAAAATGATTTTAAATTGATTGACAAACAATTTTTACGCTACGCTGGTAAATTACTCCTGTTGGAAACAAGCCTTTTACCCCTTTACAAAGAGAGAGAGATCCAATTTTTTAAAATTCACTTTTGTCTCCATTAACGGAGGTGGCCGGATTCACCTCATGCTTCTAGAAAGTTTATTAATATCATTACGTCACTTTGTTCTGTCAGTGGCGTCTTCATTTTTCAATTTAATCTTATCAATATATTCTTCCACTTGTTATTTTCACAACTTATTTGGTCGCCCACACCCTCTTCTTCAAACCACTTCAACATCCAACGCTCTTCTCAAAACATCACGATTATCCCGTTTGAAAACATACCCATACCATCGCACTTTACTCACCCTGGCTAATTCATTCAAAGTGTAAAGTTGTTATTTTGTTTTTCGTTCAATTTTGCTAACTCTTTCTCAGCTTCTTTTCTCATAGAATTAGCAATCACTTTTTTGTTCGATTTTTGACATTTTTATATCTTGCCTTTGCTTTCTTCCAATCAATTTTTCCTCACATTTTTTTTATGTGTCACTTTCATTTGTCGTATTGCTTCCTTCACCTCCTCAATTCACCACTATGTATGCTTATGCTTCCTCCTACTTTTCTTCTTTACACATACTTTATGTCAAGCTTTTAAAAGACCATTTTTAAAAGTATTCCATAGAGTGGGCGCATCAACATTTACCAATTCCAAAACTTTTTCTTGAAATCTTGCTTTCATGTTGTTTTTCTTCAACTTCCGGACCCTCCTTCAAACTGTTTGTTTGTTCTTCACTACTTTTTTCAACTTTCTTTTGACAATATCTGTTGCCGCTGGCAGATGTTGCAACTCCCAGGAGATGGCTTTCACATTTTTTAAATACTTTCCGTTGCTTTTATCAACCAATACAGAATTAATCTCAGTTTTATTTCCACACATAACGTTATTTTTCTCAGCTCCTTTTTTTTAAAACATGTGTTTCTCGCATTCTGGTCGTCCCACCTGGTAAGCATTCGCACATATGACTCTTACTATTTTCTCTTCAAAATCCAGCACCATTGCCATCACTCTGTCACTTATTCTTTGGACTTAAATAACCCTCTCAAACAGTTTTTTTCACTAAAATTCAACAACTCCTATTTCATCATTATCACCAGATAACCACAGTTTATATCTCTTACCTTTGATACCAGCAAATTTAGCTGCTTGTCCCCTCCCTCTTACTTTCTATAGACAACACATATTCACTTTCCTCTTTCTTAACTACTCACATACTTCCGTATCTCTTCCACAAAAACTTACAACATTCCAACTTCTAAATCTTACCTCAAATTTCTTTAACGTGTAGATTCATTGCACCCTCGGCCCATTTAGGAGTGCCAGGGACTGGGGGCCAGCTATTTAACAAACTTTTTCTTTAGGTACTTTTTTTGAGCTTTTTATCTTTTATGGGGTTCATGCCCTTGGTTACCTCCAACCTCAGTTTCTAGACATGAGGGGTCATCAACCTTAGTTAAAAGCCTAGACGGTACCCAAAAGTCGCGTCATACGACATGCTTGGTAAACAGCCTCTCTATTCTACCCAGATGAGAACGGGGACAGATCAGCATCAAGAAAATATTATTTATAATATCAATTACAGAGAATATTATTTCGTACTGTCTTGATGTTGCTGAAAAGGAATCGCTTTATTGAACTAACATGCAATATCATGTTCATGTCTGAGCATAAAAATTTATTATTGTAACAATTTTGGTTGTTGCTGGGTATATAATATCCACTGCTCAGTGACAAAGCAATTAAATTGCTGATTTTTTCTACGATTTACTTTTGTGAGAAAAGCTTTGCAGCTTTATTGCTCATCAAGACCAAGAAGAGAATTCGCGGGAAAATCAATGCTTTACTTTACCTTTTGAAAACTACATTGAATCAGCGTTCCGCACGTATCATATCACAAAGACACCAGCACATTTCACTCTAAATGGAATTCCTCCGATGCAAAATGCATACTGTTGTCTTAAGGTAAGACACACATGCAAATTGAAATTTTTACATATGGCATTTTACCATTGATTTCTTGTTTTCAGAATGATTCATTACACATCAACAAAATAGAAAAAAAATTTAAAAACAATTGCGTAAATACAAAACTGCCACCTAGTGATGATTCGCATTGAATTTTTAAACATAAATATTTCCCTATCCTTACACTCAATTTTAGTCAAATTTTTACCAAAGATTTCTGAGCATCCAAAGTAAAGTTCCATGGCAGAAAATTTTGATACTTTTACTGAAAGAAATTATTTAATTTTTTGAAATTTTTACCATGTTTTTATTCCGCGGACTTCAATAGTATGGTCCCAAAATTGCAGCAAAAAAATTTTGAAAAAATTTTTATCTGAAGCTTTGCAAAACCGTTTTACTAACAAATATGAAAAATTCGAGAGAGATTCGTTAACAAATAGCTGAAATATTTATGTTTGAAAACAGATGTAAGCAAAATTTTTGCATTCAGAGAAAATCAATAAAAACTGTCTGATTACAAATTGATATGTTATGAAATATACTTCAACATCATTAAGCACATCTAAAATTCGCCTTTTGCATATGTGCTTGGTTCCTTTGTTTTTCTTCTTGCACTACTTTTTTGGCGTCTTTGAAAGTTTTTCTTCTCTGTTTAGCCCAGCAGAGCTTTTTCACTTAGATTTTGGTATGAGACTTGAATCACGTTTTTGGCAAATTGAGAGGCAAAAATATCCAGGGTTAATTTCAAGTTATTGCATGATTTTAACATAAGAGATATTGCCATCATTGAAGTGGGCTACAGCTGCATAATCAGATAAGATCTCAGAGATAATCTGCAGTAAACGTACGTGAATTCTAACTAAACTAACTCTAACTGCACAATAAATAACTCTCCAACAATTCTGTTCCTATGGACGTTGCTAAAGGGTTACTTAACTTTAACCTTACTTTACAGCACCAAAAACGCTAAATTCCAACTTAGAACTAATTACAAATTGTTCCTAAGAAAACAAACTTTACAAAATTTCCTAAAACAAAAAATACAATTTATTTTAAATTTCACGTTCTTGCATGGCTGTCCTACCTTAAAAGAATTCTTTTTTCTCGATTTATTGTGTTTTATTACGTTTTTGTTACATTTTAAAAGATTGCGCGTCCGCAATAGTTGTTTTGAAATTTTACCAGTCTGCAAGTTCGAAAAGGTTGGGAACCACTGCATTATATCATGCTAGCACTTTTTTTGGCATCGTTGCCATATTGCAACCAATTAGGGAATGGTTTTGTGTATACTAAGATGGGGCAAAAAAAGTCAAAACACACGTAGGTTGACAGTGTGTTGGAATAAATTAATTTTACGTTGATTGGCAAGCTTAATGAGTGACCTACTTTTAAAAACAATGGCTTGCCTCAGTTTATTACTAACGAAAATAAGTATAAAAAGGTGTTGAATTTTTTGCCCCAAAAATGGAGCAAAAGAAATCAATTTTATTAAACCGTACTGTTGATTAATTTCCGCCTAGCCTAGTCTCTCCACAAAAAGCTTAGGCAAATCCTATCAACAAATGTAGAATTCTTGTCTCGTACTGATAGACTTCAACGGAGTTATACAATTCCAAAAACGTGAGAAATAAATTTTATGACGGAAAATTGATAATTCGGTGTAATTCCACAAATTATAAAACGATTGATTGAAAGATGAATTTGGGGTTTTGTGCTTTTCCTTATATGTCCTTAAACGTCCTTTAACGTCCTTATGACGTCCTTATAACGTCCGTTTCTAAAAATAAAAAACTGCAATCACTTAACTGCAAAACAATTACAAAAGACAACTGTCACGTACCAGAACTATTTTCCAGACAAGAATCGAACAAATGACCACTTGAATTTCTGAGTAAGACAACACTTTTCAATTGTATATACTTATCTCAATTACTTACCAGTTGTCTCACTCTACAAAGACCAATATAAAGATTAATATCTTGACTAATTACTTGTGTGACACAAAACTCAATAATAACAATTTGATACATAACTAAACAAACTCTAGCGCCGTTTTCTATTACTTCACATGCAGGCACGTTGCATTTGACTGAACAAAAAAGCGAGGATTTTACCGATAGTACGCGTTGACTACTGCGTCAGAAAAATGAACCATTACGCGTAACAAATTCCACAAACTCAACAGAAGGTTACAACAAAAATATTTAACACGTACTTTGTAGTAAATTTACTAAACAAGAACAACATAAAATTACGAGTAAAAATTCAAAGAACCACAATAAGCATTGTGTAGAACGGCGTTTCTCAAATTGTGTTCCGCGGGTTTCCTCAAAGTGTTTCGCCGAGTAACAAACTTGGCATGCCTCATAATAAACGTGAATTCTACTGTTAAGTATGCTAATATTGCGCTAAACATTCGGCAATGCCTGGCTATGTAAAACGGGAATTTCGTAGTATTTGTCAACAAAAACAAAATGGAGCAGCAGATTGGATGCCGAAGCGAATGTGTACATTCAGCTGTAAACTATTACACCCGAGGTTAAACGTCTTTATAAACTCTTTACAGATTGCCTTATGAACTTTTCTCTCGTTTTATATGTTATGTTCTGTTTTAATAGAACCTTTAAGTAGTTGATAGCAACTAGCAAAGTTGAAGTCCATATATATTCTTGATGAAGCTGTGTCCAAAATTATTACTGTTTTGAAAGCTGAAATAATAAAACTTGAAGTTTTGTGAGTAAAAATATTTGACAAACCCAGGTGTAAACCAAAATTTTTGGAGAAATGCAAACTTTTCTGGCACTTGGTCTTCCTGTTCAAATACACTAAATAGTTCAATCATCCACATCTACCACTTTTTAGTGTGGCCAATGCTGATCCCTAAACATAGTCGGCAGTGTCAACTATGTCTAGATTATTGGCAATTGGTCAAATCCAGCATAAGTTAACTTCTTTCTTCTTGCACAAAATTTAAATTCTGATAATTCCCTGTGGCAATATTTTTTGTTAAAGAACAAAAAACAAGTCATTTCCATTAAGGTGCAGATACTTCCCAATCTGCTCAAGTGTTCAAAGAAATCATCCGATGCAAAGTGCTTTTTGTGACTGCTAAAATCTTTTCTTTCGAAGCGTTGCAGTATGCAACGCAATTTTTTAAGCTATATAGTAAGCTGGGGCATAAAAGAACACCCCCACAATCTCAACTTGTTGCACTACATGAAATATGTTCTTGTTTTGCCAAAGTTATGTATCTTTGGACCTTTTTCTGCTAAATGAAACTTTCTCTTGCTGCATTTATTTTTCTGATAGGTTGATTCTATATATTGAACCTAAAAATTACACAAAAACTTTTTTCTAATTATTAAGCTCTTACGTGGCATAGTTGTTGCTGAATTATTTTTCCTATTTTCCTATTAGACAATGTGACTCTTGGCCGCCTTTGATAGTTCAATAAGACTTGGTCTTTGTGTTGAACACATTTTGTCTACTGATGTTCATTTTTTTGCCCCACATTTTAAACAGCTTTTGGGACAAAAAATATCGATTATTTTTTTTTGCTGTGCCCGATATTTATTGACTCACATGTGATTGTGAATGTTTAAAAGCAAGAATTTGCTTCTTTATAGACATTTTGTTGCATTGAAAAAAATTAAAGTAAATCTTTAGAAACAGAACTTAGAACAGGAAATTGATACGGTAACTAAAACCCACATTAACTGATAAAAAATACTATATTTACTTCCATAAGTATAGTAAGTGCATTCTACTAACGATTAGCATCAAATAACCATAACTTGATATGTTCATATATACCAAGCTAGTATCACTACAAGATGCAAATGTTGTCAAGCACTGTGCCAGCAACGTGAGACTTTCTCTTCCTGATATATATATACGTTGTACTTTTAGCTGATTGCTTGTTGTATGTTGTACTTTTAAATATTTTATAATGTTAGTTTTAGTGTGAAAGTTATAAAATAATATTTTGATGGTTGGCTATACTTTCATTTATGAAACTTTACTCCCATTTTTCTCAGTATTTCAGACCGTCTATTGCTCTTGAACGTCAGCAAGTTCAGCGAGGAGTCTTAGATTGATGCCTTAAATAAATAGCTGGGACGATTTTCGAGATTTTTGCGAAAACAAGATAATATGATCCGAATTATTTTGCAAAGGAAAGATTTAAAGAACAAGTAAGGCAGTTCAACAACCAAAGTGCAACAAAACAGAGAAAGATTAAACAGAAGCAAATTGTTTCAGACACTGACAAAAATAGGATTTCAGTCATCTTGTCTTCACACAGTACAATAATAATGCATTACATTGATATGTCGTTTTTTGAAGACTGCAATAGAGCTTAGTTGTCGTACTTCTATACAGTACAAATATCACAATAGTGCATTATGTTCACAAACCATCTTTCAAAGTCTTTTCAAAATTGAATAATTAATAAACCTTTACGAAGTATGCTATTCACGTGTCGTTATTCCAAGATTTCGGTAGTGATTAGTAATCGTGCCTCTATACAGGACAATAGAACATGTTGTTCACATGTCGTCTTGCTAAAACTGCGGAAGAGTTTAGTAATGTTATCTCTATACAGTACAATAGTGCACTCTGTTAACATATGGTCTTTTGAAGACTGCCAAGAAGCCTAGTTATCGCTTCTCTGTATTCTCTTCATATACCGGTTCCGCCGCGGCATTCCTTCGACACGAGCATGTTACCTACCTATCAATTGATTGTATGGAACGCTAATGCCAAGTTAAATAATAGATTTTTGACAGTTTTCGCAGAATATAGTTCATCAATGAGAGTATGTTTCGGCAAGAAGGCGTTTTGTGCACCCACAAAAAGCCGGTGATAAGGTTTTAGTCCGTGGGCTAACTAGGCCCACCGTGCACCCCCCCCACCAATAAATAAAACTGTGTTTTTCTGATAGTTTTTTAATATTAGATATGTTAACACTGAATAAACTCTTACGCACTACCGGTTTTGAGCCACTTTACTTGTTGTACCGACAAAATTCTTTCCGATTTCCGGGGGGGCAAGAAAAACATAAATGGCAATATTTTTGTATTGAAATATCACAAATACACAAGTGACCACTCAAAATGTTAGTACTAGAAAGCTCTGCAATGCACATTTTGATTTATTCAAGGAAATGTTGACGTCATGCCTATTAACTCTTATTGATCATTTACATTTTCTTTTGTTATGTGAATTTTTGTGTACTTTGATTTTATTTTTAGTCACTGTCATTGTCTGCTTCAGAATCAGGTTCTTCATCACTTTCGTCATCAGTAGATATTTCCTCTGTGCTCTTATCACTCAGTCTATACCGGAGGTTTTCAACCTATGGCCATGGCCCAATAGTGAGCCACGGCGCTGTTTTCAGTGGGTCACAGAGCTTGGCTAGAAAGCAACATTTTTACTAAGTTACTGAGTTAATTGATTGAAATTTGTAACGATCTCTTCAGATAAATCTTTTCATACCATAATTATCTCGGTCCCCGTTTAGCAAACAAAGTATTTTACATGGCAACACTCCAGTTTAATGTGTATTTATTTCTGTGTATTGCATGTTGCAAAAGCACGTTTTTTTCACTTGAGCGAGCTCGTTCTTTCTTGAGCAATTTCTTCGCTGTATAAATTTCAGGATGGTAATACATATGTAAATGTAATTTGTGCAAAGGCTAAGTAGATCTTTGTTTGTGTGGCTTCTTCAGTATAAAATTGAGTTCTTGTTTATTTCAGAAAAAGGTCACGCATAATTTTTACCGCGCGCTTTAACTAGTTTTTTTAACTTTGATTTTAGAGGTGATTTAACTTGGTGTAAATTTAAAATTTTTGACTTTTAAATTTTAAAAGAATCAGCATGCCAAAAAGAAAATTCAATCATGATTTTATAAAGTATGAACTTACTTTATTCAGTGATCGAGGAGAGGAAAAGGGCCAATGCATCATTTGCTATCGTGTTTTAAGCAATAAATCACTGCGACCATCCAAATTGCAAAATCATGTGCATATATAGACTCTATACTCATTCTATACTCATATATAGACTCTATACTCATTCTCTGTCTCAATTGGTTTGTCCAAAATGTCAGCGAGATGAGTTGGCAGTATATTCCCATCACATCACTTTGGCTCAATAATTTCCTTTACTGAAATCCATCCACTGTCGTCAGTTGGTAATGGAACAACTGGTTTGGGAATATAGGCTCGTTTCCAAGTTGCCACCTGGTAGTTCACTCTTTTTATATGTTCTCTTAAGCAGGATCTAGGGGGTGGAAGGGGTGACCATTCGGTGCTCTTGTTTGGATTCAGTTAATTTTCTTTGCCACAGCATTTCTTCAAAACCATTTCATAGCAAAGATCATCAACATTTAAATGGCGATCTTTGGGCTTGTACATAAAACAGGTGAATTCTTCCAGTTGAAGAAAAATATCTTCCGACACATCCCATGACTTTCCAAGGTTCTGGAAAACAATCTGATAACGTGGTTTCTTTTGAAAAAGTTTTATCGGCTTCACCTTTCCAATGCCTTTGAAAGCACTGGTAGTGTCACACCTTGAAAAAGCATGCAGACCCAGCAGAGCATCGCAGTAAAGAGAAGTGAAGTCATGTGCCAGTTGTTTAATAGAAGAAATATTGAACAACCTTTTCTTGCGTCTGGAGCCTGTGTCAAACAGGAGAGTGATGTTTATTTTTGATGCATAATAAAGGAGAATGAAGAAAATATCACTATCTGGGCTTCTGACTCGAACATAGTTATATTCTTCATCGGCTGCATAAAAGCAGTATAGAACAACCCTTGTGTCTGTTTCCTCTTGACCAGACTCCAACTTGGGAATCTCTGTCATCATCACTGATGCTCCGTTGTCTTTAAGTAGGTAGACCTTCTCTTCACAGGTAAATATAACCTTTTTATTTTGAAGTTTTCTACCGAAATCATCACTGCTCCAAACCTTTAGAAGTAATCTCACAAGCTGCTCTTTGTTAGAGTCATTGGTAAGAAATGACTTCCAGTTTTCAAATCGTTTTGTACTTTCGCTCTTAATTATGCGTTTTTGACCACTATCACGGCTTGTCCTTTCCAAGCTTTGGATAAAATTTTCCTTGTAGGCCTATATGTCAGTGCTAAATAGGAGATCAGACTTTCCCACGATACCGATATCGCATATTTTTTCGCATACCTGTTTGAATGTTGATGGCACTTCTTTCATGCAGGAGAAAATTGCATTCCCATCTTCAACATTCAAGATTTTGGTATCTGATGGCATGATAAAGTCATCCAATTCTTTTGTGAGATAAGTAAGCTTTTGCTCTTATCTGTCTTTAAAAGGTAGCTGTCAGGGTACCAATTGATGAGGGTACTGGCATGAGTGGATTTTTCATCAGTTCTCTCATATCAATCTTTTCTGATTGTTCCTGTGAAAGCACTAACAATTGAAATGCAACATTTGCTTGCTACTTGAACTAAACTTCACGATTATGTGATGTCTCCACAACTTATGCCTTCCCTATATTCGCAAATGTTTTTTGGTTCAGCCTTTTGATTGGCTCAAAAAACTGCTCATTCTTTCGCAACATACCATAAATAAAAGCTTCCTTTGCAGCAGTGCCAGACAATTCAGCATTCATGATGTCTGATTCTATGTTAAATGGTACTGCAGCACCAGATGAAATGCGGTAAAGTTTATCATCCATCTCTACTTGGAATGGGTCAATGAAATTCTGAATTGCTTCCACTGTAGCAAATGCTGCTTTTTCACTTTTTTTTATTTGCCATGGCCAGATGTTTACGGTGTTTTCTGCCACTACCATCATCGGACATATTTGCCATCTGAAGCATTACTTCAACATATCTCGATCTTTCGTGGGCTGTACGTGCCCAACGACAATAAGGTTCACAGTTATTCAAGAGACCAGAAATGCCAGCACCCAGCCCGCCAGGGCCTGCTTAAAATTTGGCATGTCGCATCAGTGTTTTTTCAATGGTTTTATCCACTGCACACCTGTTCGCTGGTATGAATGACCTTGCCACACTTATTGCACCTAATTTGAATAACTCGGTGGCGCCCGGGTAAGTTTCCTCAATGTTGACCAAGAACAACGAGAAGTAGCAGAGACATCTGGCATAATTTTTACCATCAAAGCTGAAAATAGACCCACCATTTTACTTAAACAAGCACCATACAAGTAGTAGTCATTGATCTTTACAGCATACAGTAAGGAAAGGACCAACGAAACATGATTCATGTACGTCATCCAAAATTGGGCAGTTTTACCAAGGCTTCCACCATTGTTGGATATTCTTCAAGAAAATTAGCAAGTGCTTTGTTTTGCATTGCAGCATCCAAGTTTTCTGAACTTCTCTCATTAATGATATGATCTATTGCTTGTAGCAAATCACCTGGTAGGCCCTTTAAAGATCTAGTTTCCAAATATCTGTCAAAAAGCAGTCTTTCCAGGCTTTCAGCCATGACTTTGTGGCAATTTATTGCACAACTGTACTTTTTGCAGGACATCACACCATTCATGGAACCAACAGACATATCCCCCGCTTCCAACAGCACATCAGCTAATTCGGGCTCATTCATTTTTTACCGATCCTTTTTAGTTATGCACAGATCAAGTATCACAAATCATTCTGAATCTCCACACTGGTCCTGAAGGGGTCTTGTTCACTCTGTTTGATAATGAAGCGGTTATTCTTTGGTGTGTTTTTGTTTCGACAACAATTTCCCTTCTTTTTTGAAGTCACTGACCCTGGGGTTTGGTGTTGCCGAATGATTCTCGAAACAGTGGCCTGTGATACACCAGTTTTTCTTAAAAGGACTCGATGATTCCTGGTTGTCCTGATGGAAGGCAATGATAACTGAACGTTTTCTCAAGATTTTTATCTGTCATTACAGAAACAATTAGTGTAACTTACACAACCGGTAAACACAAAAAAGAATAAGCCACCCACGCCAATGTGAACATCTAGCAAATTATGACGTCAACTGTAACATCGATGGCTATTGTAAAACAATTGTCTGTCACAAAGAATTCTTAAATATATATAACTATTCACAATGTTGAAAATACGTAAGTGAGTCAATTAATTTGCTCACTACTGTGTGATTTTATTATGTATGAATTGATATTTACAGTAGGCTAAATACATGACCATGACGCTGATTATTTGATGAAGCTTCGTAAATATTCCAGAGAGTAGCGTGGTCAGCTTTCACGGCGTAAAGTGAAATTAAACTTGTCATTTTCCACTTTGCAGAACATGTCTTAGCTTACAGCAATAAATAAACTTATTCTCTGGCTTTATATTGTGGTCACCATAGTTTTTGCTCAACAACTATCAAAATGACAACTATTTTTCAGAACTTGTCGTTTTCTAATCTGCATGAATTCATGTAAAACTTTCCTTACAAAGCATTTTATGCTATCATTAAAAACTTATCAAACATCAACACTAAATTTTGCAGGTACAAGTTATTCAGGCAAGAAAATTATGTGCCCACAAAACAATCATCAAAAACTTTCCGTCGTTTTTGCTCGATAAATTTCTTTTGACAAACATATTATAGGCGGATGAGTGTTTCGATTAGCAAGTTACGGAAGCAATAATAATTGAGAAAAACATACGAGTGATATTGGGCTCGGATGAATTATTCAAACAAGCGAATCATGCAGCCATGAAATAACAGTCCAAAGCTTATCACCGGCTTTTGTGGGTGCACAAAACGCCTTCTTGCCGAAACATACTCTCATTGATGAACTATATTCTGCGAAAACTGTCAAAAATCTATTATTTAACTTGGCATTAGCGTTCCATACAATCAATTGATAGGTAGGTAACATGCTCGTGTCGAAGGAATGCCGCGGCGGAACCGGTATATGAAGAGAATACAGAGAAGCGATAACTAGGCTTCTTGGCAGTCTTCAAAAGACCATATGTTAACAGAGTGCACTATTGTACTGTATAGAGATAACATTACTAAACTCTTCCGCAGTTTTAGCAAGACGACATGTGAACAACATGTTCTATTGTCCTGCATAGAGGCACGATTACTAATCACTACCGAAATCTTGGAAAAACGACACGTGAATAGCATACTTCGTAAAGGTTTATTATTATTCAATTTTGAAGACTTTGAAGACGGCTTGTGAACATAATGCGCTATTGTGATATTGATGCACAATTGTGATATTTGTGCTGTATAGAAGTACGACAACTGAGCTCTATTGCAATCTTCAAAAAACGACACATCAATGTAATGCACTATTGTACTGTGTGAAGACAAGATGACTGAAATTTCCTTATCTTCCTCTGTTTTGAAAATACAATTTATGTCAAGAATACACTATTGTACCCAGTTGTGATTACTCAACTTTTTTACTGTTACCTCGCCTATATAACGCGAAGCACAGCTTACGCAGCAGAGGCGTTTTGTCATTTTAAGTTGCTCTGACTTTAATGGCAAATGCTTCGAAAAGAAACTTTTGGAAATAAATGCTTAATGCATTATCGCTGTTGTTTTTTACATTAAAGATTTTATCCCAAACCAAAGCAGTTTGGCAGTCTGTTGACTGTTCAATTGGTGTCGGGAAATAGAAGTGGAATTGAATTGCTGATAATAATCGTTTCGTCAAATTCAGACGACATAGCGTATCGGTCGAACAATTTGCGCAATAAAAAGCTCTACTGAGATCTTTCTATTTTAGTAGCAAATAATATAACAACACTGTCCGAATTGCTACCAGTTATTATTCCTGGCAACAGTGCTGTGGGAAAGTGCTATTTTGGTGATCAGTCACAAGGGAAGTTTACTCCTACAAATTTCAACAACAACAACCCCATGCACGCCAGCCAGGAAACTTCTAAACATTTATATTGTTTCTCAAGCAGCACGAAAGTTGCGTCATTGGTTTGGTGGAGCATTAAGTGGCAGCTTGATAGCGTTAGGTCAAACTGCAAAACCTTTGCCCTAAATTTGAATACTGTTGTCAGAAAATTAATAAAATCTACCCTTGATGGTAACCCGTATGTAAAAGTGTTAATCCATTTCATGGTGATGCTAATTACTATCGTGGATTCCAGACATTTTTTCAATGTGTATCGCGACTATTTTTGCAGTATTCAAAAAGCGATTTAATTTCGCGTCTTGTAATTGCTTTGTTAATCTTTTGGCATGAAAAATATAATCCTTTTTTGATTGCAAGCCACCCTGTAACAAAAACCAAAAAAGTTATGAGAAAAACTTTAAAAGCCGTCCCATTGATAATTCAACGGTTCACCCCTGAGTATCCACCTGAAGGATTGTCACCCTAGACTTCAAATAGAAACAGCGAATCATATGCAGCTATTGGATCACCTGAAGAATTATTACCCCAAGCCAATCTGGGGTAACGATTCATCAGATGATCCAATTTGACAAGTATAGCATTATTCTTACACAGAAAAAGCAAGATTGTTAGTGCCACCAATTGATGCTTCCCTTTAAATTTGAGGAGTTACTAGTTTATAAATTTTGAAGTCGGTCTTAAACTTGCAAAAAACGACAAGCATTTCTGCAACTTCAATTGGTATGGCATGACGTGGGCTGTTTTAACGTTTTCAAAGCGCCATTACTAAGCAGATCCTAAAATTTCAACTATTTAAACCGACGGGTATGCTATTCGCCATTGAGTAGAATTGTGTTGTAGAAGGTTTTGATTTACTGTTCTTTGTTTGTGCTGTTAGCCAGGTAGGCTACACAGATTTTGTGAGCAATTCATGTAAGTTTATAAGGTAGCTCTCATACCAACCAAATCTAATTTATGAGTCTTAACGATATGAAAATTCAAAATAATGCAAAATGAGTTGACTTTCAATCTAATGATGCTTTCATACATTGGCTTCGAGCCAGGTTCGAGAACTCGTCTCGAATTCGCAACCAGGAACGAAACTTTTGGAATGTGCGAATGCTAGAAACCTGCGAAACTTCGTTTCAACTTCTAAGTTTTAAAACCTCCAAAATCAATGGTATCGAGACTTGAGAACAACTTGCTAAGCAAGGTGTTTTAGTATGTAGCAATTGGTTCATGTGGTATATGGGACAACAGGGATATGGGACAAATGTATGAGACAATTGGCAAATGGAGCAATGAGCACTTGTAGCAGTGGGCATATGGGGCATTGAGCAAACGGGTAATATGAAGCAATGCGCATATGAGCAATAGGCGTATGGGGAAATGGGCATATGAGATAATGGGTACATGTGGCAATGGAGATATGGGGCAATGAACAAATGAAGGTGTACAATGGGCGTTTGAAAAAATAGGGGAATGGGTTTATGTAGTAATGGGCGTATAGAGTAATGGGCACGTGGGGCAATGGTGTACAGAGCAACAGACTTATGAGGCCATCTTCATTCCCCCATTGTCTTGCTTACTCTAATACACCCATTGCCCCATGCGCCATTGTGCTATATTGTTTGATTTTCCCCATTGTCTCACACAACCTTTGCTCTTACGCCCATTGCATTTTATGTCTATTGCTCCGTACTCCGTTGCCTCATACGCACATTTCTTCATATGCCTATCACTTCATACATCCGTTGTAGGCCACTCCTAGTAAATGATCAGCAAAAATGTTTTGTGACTGCAGTGTTCACATTATAAAACTAAGAGTTTCGTGACTTTCATTCTTCACACTCCGTATTAGATAGAGAAACCTCCTCTGTTTTTTTTTCTTCGCTTCGAGACGTGATAATGCTTTCGAATGGTCAAGAAGTCTCGTTTTCGATTGCAAATTCAGCTATACGCAAACGCAGTTTAAATCCAAGCAATTAACTTAGATCTATTAAGACATGGCCAGTAACATAATTGCGTTGTTTTCATTACTGTTTCTCTGTGGAACATCATCAGCTAATGTTCTCTTAAACAAGTGAGTATATGTTTAATGGTTCGAAAAAATTAAGGTTTATGATCTAATAATATAATCTCCATTTATCTTCCCATCAATGGATGTAGTTCTACACGCTCATGATTCACTTTTCACCCAGAGAGTTTTACCGATATTGGTAGCCCAAAATGATCTATGAGTTTTTTTCAGTGCGGTAATGTCCTTAGACATTTAACAAAGTAAATCGCTTTTGCTTGTCTTCCCCACTTTGAAAGTCATAAGGTTGCCGATTCGGTGAAAAGACTTGTGAAAAAAAGTGGGTTAGAGTTCGGCAAGCGAAAATAAATTGACCCCGAGATCAGATGATAAGAGTCAAGTTTGAGCGGTAAGCTTTGCACCTGATTAGGGGGAGATAACAGGCTAGGCAAGGATAAGAGCTGGTTCGGAGAATGGTTTCTTGGCATGGTAACCATTAGATACTGTTTTAGACGACCAGCGTTAAGAGGGCTTAACAGACGGTTTGGGAATCAACGAGAAGGTTAATCTAAATATGGATACAGAGATATCAAGGGGTCTGTTGAGCTGATTGATTGATTCATGACAATCGATTTGGGTTCCTGTTAGGAGAATTGCAGTGACCGATTCTTGATTAACAAATGATGCTACTGAGCATTTTTTCTTATGCCCGGCTGATTAATTATCATAAAACGTGCGATTGCCTTTATTCACTACCTCCTGCTCCCTGTGATATGAACTTTTCCACCAACTAACATCCATGCTCTACCCGCTCCACTAACCCAGTTATGCGGTTAAACTTGAACGATAACCCGCACGATTATAAAATCATGCGACTAATCTTTAATTTTTCTTTCTCGTCGACTGAGTGGTGAGAACGGATCCTGGAACGCCCTTCGCACCAACTTTTTGAAATGGCTTCTTTAACTGGTATTCAAAAGGGATTGTTTGTGAGGGCTGACGCGTAATGAGACCGAACAATGCGACTGACACGTGGCAGCACGAACGATAAGTTATTCCTTTCTTATGATATCTGACCTTAGAAACTTTTCCATCCGACCAGCACCCTCAACGGATTTTCTAAGCCAACCTCTGGCCGACACTTTTTACTACTAAGTCGCGTAATGTCCGTTTTCTACTGCTTTATTCAATGCAAATTTTAAGTTAACAGTTATAAACGTAGCCGATGGAGAAGAAAAAGGCCGAGCCGTTGACAATTTTTTAAGTTTGGTCTAATTCAAGATGACCGTATTTTGGTAAACCAATAAATTTTTACTAAGAACGATTATTGTTATGCTCGAAGTTCCAGCCACAGACCGTCCAATAAAATTTGCCCTTATTCCCCAACCGAGTTTTTTGTCTGCAATAACTGGAAAATTAAAAAATTGCTATAATAAGCTGTCGAAACGGTTTGCTACTTCAGCCTATAAAACTTAATATAGTAATTTTTATCTCCAAATGCATTGTCAATTTAGTATATCGACCAGTAAAAATGAACTGCTCAAAATGAATAATATCAAGCTTTAGTTTTAATAGCCTTTGGACTAATTCGAGTACCGTATCCGACCCCACCGCAAAATAGCTTTAGAGAAAAATAAATAATTGCTTAAGACAAAACGTGTTGATTTCACATTTTTGAAGACAAATCATTCGGCACTTTTTGTTAGCTAAAATTTATATAAGAGGCAGAAGGAACATTGCTATTTTTAAGCCATCAATTTTTTATTATTTTGTAGTGTTGGTGGAACCGATTTGACTCTAGTTTCCGGATCCATTGGTGAGATTATCGTGGATGCTTGTATACAAAAAATCAGTTCCGCTCCAGGAATAGGAACTCTACTGAGCAATGATTTTGGATTTATGAAAAGACTAGCTCTGGTTGAAAGCAACTTTGGATATTTACCTTCAAATCCGCAAGGAGGAATTTGGCAGGTAAATTAACCAAAGTTTTTTGATTAACAGCAACATAGTATTTTTTGCAAATGGACCACTTGCTTATCACGGTGTTCATTTGTAAAAGGAAAAGGGCTATCTAAAACTACAATGATACTTTTGTTGCAAAGTTGCAGAAAGTGTACAAATGAAACAAGCAATAACACGTTTTCATCTTCGTTTAAGACAAGACAGCTGCGTCCCTTTTTGCTCTCCGTGTTGCTTACGGACAGCGCAGATTATACGCTTGATCTTTCCACAAAGATCCAATAATGCTGATGTATAGCAACTTTTCCATTTTGAGAGAAGTACCTATGTTGAATAGAATCAAAGGAATGCATTAATGAACAGCAATCAACTGCTTCAGCTAGCTGTTTGCTGTTAGTGCTAGGCGCTTTATATATGAATTAATAATTGATTTTTAAATTTAATGTTATGGTTCGAAACCGATGTTGATCCTTATTGCCCTGAACTGTCGTTAAAGACTTACAAGTTGATGCATTTATTTCAAAACATCTCCGCAATATTTTTGCTGCATTTTTTTTAAACGTTTCCCTATTTTTTAAAGTATTGTTTTTTGACAACTTTTGACATTCCCGCTTGGCAACTTTTCTCGACATTTCACTCAAGTTGCTTTCCCTGATTTTGCCTTCGCAAAACTTCTGTTACTAAATATCATTGTGGCGAGCTAAAATGTGCTACTTTTTGTAGATTAATTCTGGGATGATCAATAGCATTTACAGCTATTGGAACAATCCTTTGATATCCAGCTTGGTGAATATTTTTTCAGCTGATTTTCCTTCATACGTTCTCAATTTTACGGATCCTGATTTCAGGTAATGTTGGATCAATTTTGTTTGTCTTCCTCATATTATTTGATTCGCTCGCCACTTCCACTTTAATGGTATTTTATGACTTTAAAAAACTGAAATCGGGAAACTGTGAGCAGGTGTCCAATAGTGGGCCACTTGGTACTTGTTAGTGTGTAAAATCACACTACCGAAAAGCTTGTGCTGATCTCATTGACAAAACGTAGAGTACTCTAACAATTGAGGAGCATTAGCTTTTGACTTTAATAATGCGTTGCTTGAAACTTTATATGCCAGCAAGTCAATTTCAATGTCGAGTGGTACGCCCACAGTTGCGATGCACAGAGTTTGGGTTTCTGCTTGCCTGCTGGAAGGGAAAACACTCTTTATCTTTACCTTATGTTGCATCGACTTTCTAAGTCATAACTAAAAGTAAGGTTTAAGCTAAAATAACGTACTGTTGTCGATCACTTCTGGATAAATTTTGCTGACCACAAAACGAAGACATAGCTAACAAGTTGCATTGTGTAAACTTTTAGCGTTCCTTTGAAATCAGCAGTTGCTGCAAGACTCTATTTCGAAATAGTGGTTATTTATCGTGGATCCACTCCAATTTCGGTCAGTGATCAAGCTAGCTGTTGGATTACTGACTACAACACAAACGGCAACACTACCTATTTTATTACAATAGTGCAAGACTTCGAAAATATTAATGGTAAGTATCTGTATAGTTTATTGAATGTAGTGCACAGTAATTAAAAATTCAAGAAAAAAAATTGTGGGGACCATAGACCTGTTAAAAAATCGATTTTGAGAAGGAGCAACAAAATTGATTGAGCAAATCAGACAAATGAAAGCAAAATGATCAAAGCTTATCTGACACATCAATGTAGCCTTATTGTCTTCGAGTCAGCATTCATTCTCACAAATTGTAGAGTCGACGAAGACTTTGATCTGAAGCAGAAGTTTAAGTTGTAAAACTATACGACAGCGGTCGTTAATGCTACATGCAACGTACGGTTATATCTTACTACGCAGAGTTGTAAGACTACATGACGTTACTTCATTTCTACGTATGGAGGATCAGAGATCAAGCTCAGATTAAGTTTGCTAAGACGGACCAGTAATGAAACTGTGAGTCCAAAGTTGGCCTAAAAGAAAACTAAAATATTTCTAGTTTATTGCGGCACACTAATCGGTAACAGCATTACGTGATGTAAAAACATATCAGGCACACTCTTTGGTAACAGCATTGTGTCTTTCAGCTAAGGTCAGTAACTTCTTCAAGAATGATGAGCTTATTCCAATCAACCCACATCGTTTCTTACAAGCTAATTAGTGCACAGCGCCGAGTATTGGCCTAAAATGAACATTAAGAAAAATTGCCACTGAATTTCACATCTGCCTCAATAACGACACGATTAATGCGCAATGCTTTTCTCCATCTTTCCTGAATTATCGAATTGGGGAAAAATTCCTGATCAACAACAATGCTGACACCGATGGATTTTTTCCTATAAGCTTGCACGCATGCGTTTACAATACTTGGCTCTGCTTCAGACGTGAATAAAAAGCATTTCCGACGTAAATCACCTTGGATCATACCGTGATGAAAAAAGAATAAAGAAACAAACGTCAGGACAAATTTTGTAACTGCGCTGTGAGAGCTAAACTTGCATAATTTTGACTGAAATTTTGACGATTAGTAAAATACTTTCCTACACGAAAATAAACGCTTCAACCGCTAGGAAAAGATACAAACTGTAGTAAAATATAGTAGCTTACTTATGTCATAGAAGTACGTTCTCTCTTTTCTAAAGACCTTTAGGTTTGCTATGGCTTCCACTTTAAGGAAAAATAGAAATCGCAAAATATATTTTCTGCAAAAACTAATGTCGGTTAAAACAATGCTAAACTACCAAAACCTTTTTGTACCAAATAGGCAATATCTAGAGCCAATTAATGTTAAAATCATTAAAAAATATCAATTATATTTAAGCACTAGAAGAGTAGTCTCCAGACTTTGTTTTTAGCATTCTCAGTCGGAAAAAGTCAAAGCTAACAAGTTGCCACAACCCTATTTCAGATTAAATAGTTTATGACACAAAATGTTTGTAGCGTTTTCGAATATTTGAATGTACACTTGGGCATACAACCAATGCTTTTGTAAGAGCAAAATGATAGATGAATATTGAAATTACAATTATATGAAAAGAAATTATTTAAATCATCGAACATAAAACAAACGCAAAATTTGGCAAACTGCGAAAAGACGTCACGAGAGGGGTCTCGAAACTGTGTTTGGGCATTAACCAGAAAATTATTTTCGTAAAAAGGCTTATTTCTTCACAAATATTCAAGCACAGACAGATAATACTCAATCAGATTTTAAGTCAAAAGTGATAATTTTTTATTTTTTTTTTTTTGTGATCAACATTTTAAATGTGATTGGTTTGCTCATTTTTGAGACAAAACAATTATTGAAAAGTACAATTTTGTGGGATCGTTTATTGAAACAATGTTTATCTTTTTCTTTTTCAATTGAAAGACTTTTTCTACGAACATCAACTTTGTTAAATTGAATTGTGAGTTCTTGTGTCTTTCACCCCCAACTTTTCCAATTTTCTTGCTCATGGCCTTCAAGTCAGCAGTAACCTATGCATGGTTTTACGTTTGGCACAAGTCATAGCTCGAACCGCAAGCGTGAGCTTAAAAGCAAACAATATCGCTCGGACATGCCGCATGCAATCTAATTCTCTAAGCGTCCAACTCGCAGTCTTTCGGAGGCAAATCTAACGCTAAATCCATCGCGCGCCAATGTCGATCGAGTTATCACGTGGCCAACCTTCAATATAGAGTTGCATTTTGCCTTCACCAACATATTACACCTCATGAAAGTGCCACTGACCGATAATCAGGTGACTGTGGTTTCAAATACGACCTGAATAATTTCTAATCTTTCATTCTTATTCACAATAAATATAAATGACCGCTTTTTGTGAATATTCATGATACTTGGACACGATTGTTGAACTCGCTAAAAAAGATCTTCACCCCTTCAGGACGCCAAGTAACACTCACGCAAAAAAAGGAAGCAACCATTTATACGAGCTTTGCTGTTTGACGCGATAACAGCTTAATATAGGAATCGTATTCAAGACGAGTGGACAACGCCCCCTAGGCCACGCTTGAGCATTATACAAGCTAGCATTGGCAACATTTAAAAAATACTTTTCACGTGTTTAAACACTTCGTTGTCACTCATTTCCATAGAACGTCATTGTTGCCGAAGTGGTTCGGTAGATACTCGCATGAGAGAATTGACATGACAAAGATCTTTTTGCAGCATCAAGTTGATGATAAAAGTTTGATTTGCTGTTGCCCCAACTATAAACCAAACAATTAGTAGAAAAACCAGCATCTTATTTCTTTTATTCATGTAGCAACTAGCAACCCCGATAAGTTTAGGCGACCGCAACAGCTTAGAATCCACTGCTCTAAACTAAATGCTTTTTTTGCTATTTCACATTCAACTTTTAACCGACGCAATGGCGTACCAAAAGACTTTTAAAAATGGCATCCACAGCTTCCGTGCTTGGCGCTCGGCATTTGGGGAAGGTTGTGGAGAACAAGCCGGCAAGTTCGCTTGTTGTGTCCTTGGGCAAGGCACCTAACAGGATGCCTCCATCTTTTTGTGAAAGACAGATGGCCCAGATAGCAACTCCCAAGCGAGTGCGGAGGTCCCGCCCAAAATATAGCAATACAATTCGCTTTCTTATAGATGGACGATAAATATGGCAAAATAAAAAAAATATCTTTCCGTTCACAATAAAACCTTAACAGCAGCACATGAAATATCTTGTGTTTAGATTTGCAGCAGTGTTGCCAGTAGTTCCGTCATGGTACATTCTAACTACAAGCACTTTGCGGTAGCAGAAAGATGCGCTGTTGCCAAAAGCATAACAATGCAAATCAGGCAAACATTGCTGTCGCTGCTTCATAATTGCCGTTTGCATTGTCATTTTTATGCCTTTTCTTCACTACATTCATTTTTGCTCAGTTTACGTCCTTTTTGTCTCACTATTTTGCGCAAGCTTCGACGTGCTGATTTGATGTTTGTTTACCGATACGCCCTTTTTAAATAATAATTTTCATGGACCAAGGCAGGATTTCATGTTACTGATGCTCTTTTTTGACAAAAAACAATCCTTTTTTATCAAGTTTCAAACTCCAGATCTTGCATTTCGAACTCGGGAACGACTACCTCTACACTACGCTGAATGCTAGTTTGTATGTTGTATTCATTACGCATTTGTTGTGAAGGGTGTAAGGTATCGAGGTTGGATCTTTGGTTTCTGATTGATGGATCCGGGAGCGTTGGATCGTCTAACTTTTTACAATGCTTGGATTTTGTCCAACAAACTTCGTTGGCTTTTAATATAAGTTCGGATAACGTTCGAACAGGCTTGATGATTTACGATTCTATTACTTACGTTAGAAGCTACCTCAATCAGCATCAGAGCAACAGCTTATTTTCCTCAGTGGTGATGTCGACACCATATCCTGGAGGTTAGTATTGGTAAATATAAGGCTCTATTTGCACACTTTACGAGTTTATTTTTAAATGTATTTTTCTTTATTTTTTTTCAAAAATTGCGAGCTGTGATAAACGCATTTTCAACAAAATGAAACTGACAGAATTATTGCCAGCATGTAGTGAGCCATCTATAAAGCTGGTATTAAAAGTAGAAAATATTGACAAATATTTTCGCCACTCTTACCAATCCGCTTGAGTAGTACTCAGAAAAGCACTTAAGAAAGGGTAAAAAAATTATATTAAATAAAAGAAATTTCCAAAAAACAATAATCTTTCAGACGTTTTAAGAAATGTTGTTACGGGGTGGGACTCCAATTTCAGCCACTGCAATATATTTTTAAGCTCGTTGCTGATACAACAACAACCTGGGTAGTTTGCAAAAATTGAATTTGTGGACGGGATTAAATCTTGAGAAAGAATAACTTATCAAGTGCTAGAAGAGCTCAAAAATCTAAATAATAAGGTTTATACTTATATAAAAATTACCTTGTCTCCTTAACTTAGGCTTTCGCAGCAGGCCAGGGTTAAGCTAGAGCCCGGGAAAAACTGGGACCATGCCCTCCGTTATCAAAACACGTAAAGCACAACAAGTTTAAGTTTATGAGAAAGATTGATCAAATAAAGCTAGTCTGGTTTGATACAAATTCGCCATTTATTAATTGTACCCTAAAATTTAATGTAGATTTACTCATGCTCCCTAAAGCAATAAAAGTTAAATTTTTAAATATTTTATCTTTTTAAACAGTTTTTGACAAAAAATGAGTAAACACTTCAAATAAAAGACTAGTTCAAAATAATAAGATGGACTGTGGCCTATTTTAAATGATTTTCATATATTACGCCAATTACCAACCTATTTCGACTCCACCGTGCTTCACCGGTTTTAAAGAATAATGAAGCTATTTACCCAGTATTTACCGAGCTATTGGATACCTACCATTTGCAGTCTGAGTGTTAATAGTGGTGTTGGCAGCTTAATTGCTTGGTCGGAAAACTGAGATTAAGTGCAACCAAGGACATGCTCCCGTAGAAAAATTTTGCTTCAACAAATCCTCATGAGGAGAAAAAAGAAGCAAATGGTCCACAGTCCCTGGCAGCTCTTAGGTGGGCAGGAGGTGCGAAGAATCTCCAGGTCTAAATCCGAATGTCATGGAATAAGATTTATTGCATTATATATGGGAAGCTTATTTCGAAGGAAAACAGAAGTTTATAAAGAACTAGGAAGAAAAGAGTTAATGCAGGAAGTGAGATGGAAAGACCAAGAAGTTCGTCTTATGGGTACTCAGGAACCAAGGTATATGGTGTTCCGACAAGTCAAAGTCGCGAAAATTCAAATTCGCAAATTCAAAGTCGCAATGATAAGGGTTAAAGTTTAATTTTTTTTGAATTGTCGACTTTGAATTTCGGACTGTGAATTGTCGCAATGATAAGGGTTAAAGTTTAATTTTTTTTGAATCGTCGACTTTGAATTTCGGACTGTGAATTGTCGCAGAACCAAGGTATACACAGTGGTGGTCAGGAAATGACGCAGAATTATGAGGGGCTGGAATCTTGGTAAAAGAAGAAATACCTGGAAACGCTATGAAAGTTGGAAGAAAAAGCCACAGAGTGATGAGAGTTGTGCTAATATGGAGAATTGATGCAAACAATATGTGCTTATAAGCCTTACAGCCGAACACCAAACACAGAGAGAGAGAGAGAGTTTTGACGATGAAATGGCGAAGGAATGGGACTTGGAAAGTTCTTGTAATGTCATCATTTATTTGGGGGATTTCAATGTGCATGTAGGGAAATGTGCTATGGGTTTTGAAAGTGTGCATGGAGTGAATGGTATTGGGAAAGCAACTGCAAAAAAGGAGATTGCTGGAGTTCTGTGATAAATAAAAGCTGTTCGTGGCAAACACGTGGTTTTATATGGAAAAGAAAGAAAAAATAACTAAATATGCTTTTAGATGTAAAACAGAAATTGATTTTGTGCTTGTAAAAAAAATAGAGAAAGCATGTAAGAAATGTGGAAGTGATTTGACAAGAATTTTAGCGAATGCTGGTAGTCGTAAATCTGGATAAAAAGCTTCTAAAAGGATTGTGAGAAAGGACCGGATCATGAAAAGAAGAATGTGAAAGTTGAATGAAAACCGAAAGAGCGTAAGATTGGAAAAAATAATTAAAGAACCAATGAGCACAGACGCACCTAATTTGTGAAAAACTTTCAAGGAAAGTGGTCTAAAGCCATGTGACAAATTGTCTGGAAAAATGAAATCTAGAAGAGATCCAAGAGCCTTGAGGTGGTGGAATGAGGAGGTGAAAGAAACTAGATCAAGATAAAAGGCAGCATTTAAAGAGTTGTGCAGATTCCCATTAGAAAAAAATAAGACCCAAATTCAAATATCTAAGAAATAAAACGAGGAAAGTTGTTGCTAGATTTGTGAGAAAGGAACCACACAGGAGTTAAATAATTTAGGTCAAGAATTCCAACAGTGCCTTTTTCTTCCTTAGAAAAATAAAAAAGGAATAACAGATCTAGAAGGAGAAAGGTGCTTATGTGGGAGAGAAAAACGGTTAGGTTTTATTGAAGAAAACTGGGCAAAAATCTGGAAGGAACACATCAAAAATGTCATGAATCAAGAAAACAAATCGAATCATATGGTGGAAACACTTGTAGTAGAAGGACCAGTTGTAAAAGTTACTCGCAAAGACATTGAGTACGCAATGCAAAAATTGAATTCAAGGAAGGCTACTGGACCATCTGAAGTAAGTGTGAAGATGATAGTTGCACGAAGAAAAATTGGAGTTAAGGTGGCGATGGACCTCTGTCAGCGCGTATTGAATGGTGGAGGAATGCCTATTGAGTGGAAAATTAGTATCATTGTGCCTATGTCAAAAAGAAAGGGTAATGTGATGAGCTGTGGATCATATAGAGAAGTGAAACTGCTAGAAGGTGACATGAAAATCTTTGAAAGGGCGCTAAAGAGACCAGTGTGAACACTAATCATTTTGAATAAAGTGCAATTTGGATTTTATGCCAGAAAAACGAGCAATGGATTCAATATTGATTGTGAGAAGAATGCAGGAGGAATATCAAAAGAAAGACAAGAAGTTGTACATATGTTTTGCTGACATGGAAAAGCTTTTGATAGAGTTCCAAGAAAAGTGATGGAGTCGGCCGTGAGATAGAAGGATTTTTAGAAATAATGATTCAAACAGTTATTGGCTTTTATGGTAAAACAAAGACATGAGTGAGGGCGGTATCTGCGTATTCAGAGGAAATTCGAAGAAAAGATTGATGTACATCAAGAATATGAGCTTTCGCCACTATTCTTTGCGATTGTTGTTGACGTTGTCAAAGAAAAAGCAAAAAGGGGTGTGGTTAATAAATTACTCTACGCAAATGCCTTTGTTCTCATAGGCCAAACCATATAAGACTTAAAAAAAGATTTGGGAATTGGAAAGGTGCACTAGAAAGAAAGAGTTCGAAGGTCAAAATTAGATAAACAAAAGTGATGGTAAGCCGGTTGGAAAGATAACTGTTCAAAAGCAAGATAGATCCATGTGGAGTTAGCAAGAAGAAAGTGATGGCCAATTCAGTGTGGTGCACAAAATGTGGAAACTGGGTTCATGGCAGAGGTGCAAAAATAAAGAGAGTTACTGCCAAGTTTGCAACGCGTTTTATTTATTGAAGATGTATAGGAACAATGGAAGAAATAGTGGATTCGATTGAGAAGTTGTGTGATGAAGTGGAGACGGCAAATGGATTTTGTTATTTGGGGGAAAAGACTAAAATCTAGTGGTGGTTGTGATGCGGCAGTCACAGCAAGAGTAAAAATTGGTTGGATAAGTTTCTTGGAATGTGGAGAGTTATTACATGAAAATAAGTTTCTTTTGAAGATGAAAGATAAAATTTGTCGTTGTTTCCCAAGATCAGCTATACTGTATGGAAGCGAAGCGAGACATGGTGTTTCAAAGAAAATGAAAAGGCAATTTTAAGGGCAACGGAGAGAGCTGTAATGAGAACCATGTGCAATCGGAAAATTGTAGACAGGAAGACAACTAAAGAACAAATAGACATGCTAGGGTCAAAGGATACTACATATGCGTAGGCAACAGCAAATGGAGCTTGATGGTATGGACATGTGCTGAGGGGAGATGACGATAGTGGTTTGAGAGTTGCGGCAAGAGAAAGCGAGGACCACCAAAGAAGACCTGGAAGAAGCAAGTAGAAGAGGAGACAAGGAAGATTGATTTAAAGAAAGAGGACGTCCTGAATTGACCAAAGTGGATGGATGGAGTGCGAGCAAATGCGTAAGAATGGGATAAATCCGGCCATGTCCGCTAAGGAGCAATCACGGATATAAAATGAATAATTACTACTACTATTACTTTTTTGCCTTTTTTTTTAATAATAACTATGTACTCGTACATGCATTCACATTCTGGAAACAAAGCTATTGCAACCTCCGTAATTAAAGCTTTTTTGGGACCTTGACGAGACTCCCATGTTAAGACTGTTAGTATCAAGCTAATGTTTAGAAAGCATATCCGCTTTGGCCAACGGTGACGCTAAGCATCCAATGTTTGATGAGGTCGAGTTTTGGCAGCGTGCTCGAGTGTGTTAAACGTTGTTTTCATGGGTAGTACGATCGATTGATCGCAGGTTCAAGCCTTGCACGGGATATGTTGTGGTGTTCTTGCATGAAAAAGCAATTTACTACAATTCTCTCTGCTTCGCGATTCTAGCAATTATTAACTTCATTAGAAGTAATGCCAAAAAAATCAAGTGTATGTAAGAATTGGAAAGCAGATTTAGACAACTTATTCCATGTTTACTACCACTTTCAATCCCCCTCCACTTCAAAAAAGACACATGCAATGCAATAGAATATACAATATTTTAAGAATTCGCGTATATTCAACAACCAAAGAAAAAATGTCCCATATTTTTTGAGTAAAAGATCTTCTACAACACCCTTTTTGGTTTTGCCTACAAAAGATTACCATTGTTATTTCGTTTTCTGTTCAACGTATTTCTGTACCAGCTACATCATTTTATTACTTTGAAAAAAATCATGACAGTGCAAATGTTACATCAAGCTTCTCTACCACTTCGTTAATCATTTGTTGCTAAATTTGACTGTAAGTGGTAGCGGATTATGCAAATTGCATAACATAAGTTCCATAAAAATAAGACAGTATTTTTTTCAAAACTTCAAAACTTCACCGCTATCAAGCAAAAAAGTTCTGGCTGGGTCTTTAGACAGCAAGTGGCATTAAAAATCTTGTTACTGTGTTTTTTTTTATAGGTGGAACTGCCACCGGACACGCAATTTCCCAAATTGATCAATATGGGTTCTCTGTCAGCAACGGAGCAAGACCAGAAAATGAAGCAGTGCCTCGGATTTTGGTTGTTCTAACCGACGGACGAAGCGGTGATGACGTACTAGCCCCGTCTACTAACGTAAGAAAATATTTTGGGTTTCGCAGACCTGCAGTCAATTTTTAAAGTCACAATACCTTTTTAGATTAAAGGTAACGGAGTAACCGTTTTCGGAGTCGGAGTCGGATCAGGATACGATCAAAACGAAATAAATGAAATTGCAAGTTTTCCACCCTCTGAATACGCTTATGAAATCTCTCAATTTAGTGCACTAGCAACTGTACTTCGAGACCGAGTGGCAGAACAAGCTTGTACTGCATCTGCATTAATACCAGTAAGATAATTTTCTAAAACATGTTTGCAAACTGCTTCAGGCTTGTGTTATATTAGCCGGCTTGGGCGGCGTGGCCTGCCGGAGCCCCCATTACTAATGTCGAGGTTAACAATTTCGGTTCAGCTGGCGACCAGGCTTCACAGAACGGATGGTAGTGAAAACAGTTATAAAATGTTTCTGTTTTTCATACAGCGAAATCTCTTTCTAAGATACAATTATCGCTTGTTAAAACGCAATTGATAAAAACACATTTGCAAAGAATTAAACATAGCCCCTACATGTCTCCAAGTTTCTCGAACCCCTGGCAACGTCTTATTTGCTCTCTTTTTACCACAGACATCCTTAAATTTAACAAACTTTTATCCGTAATTTAAGATAGTGGTTGAATTGAAGCATATCAAAGCTGCGCAAGGGCGTCAAAGTAATTAATATACATTTTCAGGATTAAGCTATTAAATATTAGACTCACTACTTACGACTTTTTTGTAACTGTAGAGGTATTTACATGAGCTAACGCTTCTGGCTGGGCGCATGTTGCTAGGTCTTGGTGCAAACGCAGCCGGGCAAAGAGCAAAATAACCCGAAATCAAACGCTCGTGGTTGAGATGTTATAATAGCAGCGCTTCCATTAGTGATGTGGAGTTTGAGAATATCGGTTCAGCCGGCTTCACCCGATCAATATTTGTGACAGTAATAAAAAGTTAATATGTTGCTGACATAACCAATTGCTGCTTCAAAATTAAAAGTACCGATTTTCAAAGGAAATCAATTAAACCTTAAAAGACATTACAGGCGTTGCGCATAGCCGCCATCATTTTCTTAAAGTTTTTGGAGGTCCTGGCTACATCTTACTTGCTTCGTTTGGTACTGGACTTGCTCGTAATTAAAGCAGCCAACGATTTCAAAAGCTTTTATTTGTTCATTTTACGAAGTGCATGGAAGTAAAATTTCATTATGGATAGGAGAGACGCCAAAGTAATTTATATAGTGTTTAGTGGTAGACCTGTTTGACAATTTGATGGTCCCCCTTTTGTATTTATATTTGTGAGAATAACATCTTTGCTCGCGTTGTTTGCTTTAATTCGGCCATAGCATAAAAAGGGGCAATGCCTTTCTCTTAAGTAATATAACCTATTGCAATGGGCGCCTATTAAGCTCTTTTCAAACAAAAACATTCTTTCTAATCCAATGTTACATATTGCTGCTATTATTGTGTGATTTTGATCTTTTCTTAAACTTGGAATTTTATTACATTTAGCTTTGCCCTAATCCAAATCTCCCTACTGTTAAATGAAGATTAGTGTTTCGCACTTATACAAATATCCTTGCAATTACAAATATCAGCAATGGGATTTACTATTTATGTTTGCTATCAAAATGATAGTGGATAATTTTGCTGCCTGCATCTGTTCTCACTATATAGCGGCAACCATTGTGATGTCATTTAAGATTATGGCCTAACAGTACGTTTTGAACCATTAATTAGTACTGCTACTTCCTGATTTTTTTTATTGTAGGCAAATTAATATGAACTAACGTCTCTGACTGCGTACATGTTCCTTGGCCCTGACATAAACGCCGCCATGCAAAAAGAAAACTAACCCGAAATGAAGCACTCACAGTTAAGTAGCGGAAGTTTTAGCAGTAGCAGGAGCCCCCATTAATAATGTCGAGGTTAAGAACATCAAATCAGCTGGCTGCGTCAGCCTCACACAATTGCAAAGGAAATTGCTTCAAAATTTAGATCATATGTAGCTCGACAGTAATATTTTGTAGCAAAAGATAAGAAAGGACCATCTTTACCCCATCGTCTTTTTCTCGGGTAATCAGAAAATCACCGAGTGTTTTGCTTGGAGTAGGCTACATATTAAAATTTCTGGAGGCTTCATTTATTGATGAATCGTTTTGAATAGTGCGACGGATAATTCCACAGATTTATACTATCGAGAAAGAATACACAAAACGTATCAAAGGACTAAGTTTTTCTAGATATTGGGGTTTATGAAGTGCAGCCACCAAATTTTTGTGTGTTTTTAACCGATAGACTACATTTCATAAACATTTACAGACTTCAGTTTTTACAAATGTTTTTGAAAACGTAGACAGATAATGCAAAAGAGTCATGCTTGTGAGGAAAAGTAGTCAAAATGTATCAAACAATAAACTTTGGTTAACAATTGCAAATTTTTCAGTTCAAGTAGGATAATGGTTTAACTAAAAATTGAACATGATGTATGGCACCCAATTTTCGACCAGCCATTATACACTAATCCATAGCCATAAGTAATTGGAGTCATATAATGTTGAAGATCAAATTTCCTACAGTAATTGTTAGTACCTTATTATAATGTTTTTGTATTAAAGTAACCAGTTTTTGCTCAGCTTACCACTTTTTGAGAGGAGTAAAAAGTTACACTACTGGTCTTAAAGTTCAGTTTTTTCTGTATAAAAACTAATATTAATTGCACATATTGTGCACTATCGAAATTGCCTTGAAATACCCTTTAATTTGTTGAAAAAGTTTGAAAATCAGCTGAGAAATGAGGTCACAAATCAGTATTTTAGTAAATCAATTTTTCAAAAATAGTGCAATTTTCGAAAACATCTTATGTTATGATCTACGGTAGCGAAAAACTTGCGTTGATCGTACCAGACATATTGTGATATCATACAGCGAGTTTTAAGCATGCAAGCAAAAATATAGAAGAATGCTTAGAAGGCTTAAAGTGCTTGAATAATGAATTGCTTTTAGCATAGTGAAATAAGCTATAATTGCTGCAAAGTTGTTTTTATCGAAAGCACCTTATTAATATCTCCTGAAACAGCGTTCAATGGCGTTTCTGCGATCAGTACTTTTTGAGAAAGAACAAAAAACAGGTTGTGCAATGAAGCGTTCATTGTGAGGTAATTTTACTCCCCGAAAAAATAAAAGTTTTTGTAATGACGACGTTATGATAAGGTCACAAACCCCTTTATGGCACTCACCACGGTTGGTGATCAATTGTGCCAAGTTTGATGCTCGTATCTTCAACAGTTTCAGAGGAGTTAAAACAGACAGACAGAATTTTGCTTTATACAGGGTGTCTCAAAAGTAAGTATACACTTTAAATTTTGAATAACAATCTAATGGCTTATTCAAATTTGTCAAAAGTTTACAAAAATATTCTATAAACTACTAGAAACAGATTACCGTCCTAATATCTCGTTGAATTTATATATTGACAGAATGTTAGACCTCAACGTGGGAGCCACCAATTTCGGGAGATTTCAGCCACTTATTGATGCATTCCTGCCCGACACTTTGCAATAAATCTTGTGTAACTAGTCCACATGATGCTCTAATGTTTTGTTCCAACTCTAAAAGGTTTTGAGACCGTGTGGAGTAAACTTTACTCTTAAGGAAACCCCAAAGAAAAAAGTCGCATGGGGTTAAGTCAGGTGAACGAGCGGCCCATTCTAGAGGACCTCTGCACCCGATTCACCTACCTAGAAAAAACTGATTTAAGTGATCTCTGACTTTCCTGGTGTAATGTGCAGGAGCTCCATCTTGCTGAAAGTAACAGTTTTTCAACCCAAGCATTTTTTGTCAACTTTACTCTACACAGCCTCAAAACCTTTTAGAGTTGGAACAAAACATTAGAGCATCATGTGGACTAGTTACACAAGATTTATTGCAAAGTGTCGGGTAAGAATGCGTCAATAAGTGGCTGATATGTCTCGAAATTGGTGGTTTCCACGTTGTGGTCTAACATTCTGTCAATATATAAGTTCAACGAGATATTAGGACGGTAATCTGTTTCTAGTAGTTTATAGAATATTTTTGTAAACTTTTGACAAATTTGAATAAGCCATTAGATTGTTATTCAAATTTTAAAGTGTATACTTACTTTTGAGACACCCTGTATATTAAATTTCAGGAATAGCCTATTACATATTACGACCATTAATTATGATTTTGTTGTAGCTGAATGACATGTCTACGACCTAAAGGCTCTGGCTGCGCGCATGCTGCTTGGTCTTCGCATTAATGCAGCCAGACAAACAAACAGAATTGCAATTTATGGATTAGATTGTGCAAAAAATATTCCAGACTTTGGTTGAAAGCTCTTTTTAGCGTAACCAGCCTGTTTTTTGAGCAATTTCTTAACCGGTTACAATTTTTCTCTTAGAATTAAAACCAGATGCAGAAATACGGTGAATGTAAGAGAGAATTAGGTTAAAACATATTGCTATCTAGTTTTGTAAAATTTTTATGGTGCCTCGCTTAGAGCTGACTTAGAGTACTCGATATGCTTAAAAAAATTTTTTGAATTCCTTTGAAAGGGCAACTCTTTTAAAAAATGTAAAATTAAGCGATTTGAAAGTTGGAGAATCAAAATCACTAAGATAATGTAGGCAAATGCTCTGAAACTTCAGTCTTTCTATCGATGAGAAACTATCGTAGATGCTGTTCCGTCCTTAGGTATTAAATTTGTGAACAGTTTCTTCTGCAGTCGGCTAACTTAATTTTGTAGTTTTTTCATTTGGTAGACATGCGTGAAAATTAGTAGACTCATTGGTAAACTAGATCACCAGCGAAGCAAGTTATTTGTTTTGACTTAGTTTGAAGTAGATCTAATGCACAATAGTAAAAATTATACATTTTGCCTAAGTACAAACTATAGATTTACTTTTATGCGAGTCGGACAAGGGCCACTTGAATTAGAGTTTTGTTTGATCGAGTTGTGTATGATGCACAGATAATGACAGGTTGCTTCTTGTTCTTTATTGTGCAACAATTGTACAACAACAAGA
This sequence comes from Trididemnum clinides, assembly GCA_963675345.1. Taxonomy (NCBI): domain Eukaryota; kingdom Metazoa; phylum Chordata; class Ascidiacea; order Aplousobranchia; family Didemnidae; genus Trididemnum; species Trididemnum clinides. The sequence continues at coordinate 18,067,621 of OY776302.1, forward strand.
ATACAACCAGAGTAAGAAGCTCTGACTTTCAGTAACAAACATCAAAAACGAGGTGCAGCAGCATCCTATTTTTCCTGCAAAAACAATTGCAGGAGCTGGCCGTGATATTTTGGCAACATGATTGTACATAGAACCGTTTCCATTTTGTTACAGAACGATACGGAAATATCTCTCGTTGTGGAAGGAGGCACGACCGTGTATTCACAAATTCCTGTACCAAGCAACGGGTCTGTAGAACTGCGGTACGATGTTGCCGTGACAACTAGCACCGGTATTGTGTACTTGTCAGAAGTGATCATAAATCCAAATGCTGCTTTCAATGACGGTTTCTTTTATGTTCACGTGGTAACTAAAGTAGTACTTTTGCATTGAGTAGACATTTTGGTTTAAAAACTTGTTTCAACACTGCACATTTTTCAAGCGCAAAGTTTTTTTGTGAATTCATTTGTGGAAAAACACTCATCATTACTCAACAGTTTTGCAAAAAGAGGAAAAGAAAAATACTTCTTTCTTAGTTTGTTTGGTGTGCCAATGAAATTCGGCCTTCATGTAAGGCAGATTTAGCAAATGCTTAGCTTCGATTTTGTTGTCTACCTAAATAACTAATGTTATTTTTCAGGGTGTGACAATTGTGTATTATAATGTCGTTGGTAGTTCTTCGGGTGGATCTAACAACTTGTACATTGGTTTTGAGGCCGTAGGAACACAGCCCATCAACGTGGAGTTCAGTGCTGCTACAAGTACACAACCAGCTGTAAGTTACTTACAATACATAGCCAATAGTCACTTTAATAGCCTATCTTTGCTATTGTTAGATCTGTCTAAGAGTAACACTATCTAAAATAACATGGGTAAATACCCGTCACGGAATTGTCCCAACTCTTCGCACAGATGCACTTTTGCCAAACGCTATAATCAAAATTTGAAGATAATTGCTACGAAGTGGCTTTGCCCGAGGACAAAGGGCACAAGCAGCAAAAACATTATGCATTTATTGACAACTTCATATTCAAGAAATGGCTATTTAACATTTGCTACTGGTGGTAGAGGTGGTTAACGAAATCGTGTTGCGGTGACGGACAGCAAACTGAGCTCTGTTACCTTGTCGTGTCATAGCAAAGACACGAAAACATGTCATTCACACACTTCTGTTGTAGCGTTCAACAGTAGAGGGTAATGTAGATCGCGCAAAATTACTTAGTTTTGATTTAAATTATGTCTTTGCTTGCAGTGATCTCTTATTTCCTTATGCTTTTTTTTGTCAAATTGCCATTCTTCAACGTTTATTTGCATAACGGCTGTGGAAAACTATTTGAATTGTAGTCTATACTATCTCTACTTCAAAATGACAATTTTTTGTTAAAAAGTGTGAATATTTGAGAAAAAAAGACAATTTATTGCTTTTGTGCTTTCTCATATTCATACTGCGTATCCACTCTTCTATTTATTTTTCTTGATTGTGCCGTGGATCAGTTATCACATGAGTTCTCTATAAACCTCACGATTGTTTACAATAATGGTTTCAAGCAGGGTTCCACAAATTATATTTTGGGGCAAAAGCTTTTAGTATAGCACTTTGCATACTGGCTTTGTAGTTGCGGTGAGCATTAACCGGGAGAATTGGGTGAACACCACAAATAATCACGGATGGGGCCTTTTTGTCTATTTTTCTGTACAACTAAGGACAGTGGCAAAGTTATAGGGGGCTTACAACAATTTTCAAGTCTTCAAACGAGTCCACAACATCTAACAAGTTGGGAATCACTAATCAAAAGGAGCTTCACAATTTTCTAAACTAATTGGGTGGTTTATCAACCTTGAGCAAACCAAATCGTTTGTGAAAACTTATTTCTAGTTCTGATGTGGCCAAATTGTTCTTTTTACAATTGGTCTGACAAAAACGTTTCGCCATTTTTTGCGGCACTTTGCCAGCGTGGCTAAACCAATTCAATTGACAGTTCTCGATACTTTTGTCGCTAGATGTTACGAAATTTTAGTTTTGCATTCGTTCGACTACTGATCGTTGGTAAAGATCTCGCAGCGTGTAATTTAGCCTAATAATATTAAACTTAATGTTTTTAGAATCCAACTCCAACCAAGAAAAAGGATAAATGCTGCTGATTATTCGATGGCGTATATGTATGCCGATAAGTATCCTAGATATTATTCTGCTTAATTTTTCTATTATGACGTACAGTTATTCAAGCTTTAACGCTCAGCGAGCGCCACCATGCTGCCACACGCTAAGCCTACGGTGTATGTCTTTTGAAACAGCTTACTCAGTAATAGTACAGCTATCTTTTGTGCTTTGAGCCATGCATAGAAATATCAAATTTGTAAATTATGAGTAAGCACTTAAATAAACATGCTTTGTTTACGAAAAGGAAACTTGGTTTCAACTAATCTTCGGCTATTTTATGTCTGTTGTCTATAGGCAGCTAGACTAGCATATTTATTGTCTAGCCTTGCATGATTTATACTAAAGTCATGAAAAATGTCCTAGTATAAATTATAGTAAAAGTGTATTAGCTTGTTTGTGCCCAGACTTGGCCGCTTCCATTATATTCTAACATGTTGATAAGCACTTTTGGTGTCTCTGTGTAGCAGAAACTCTCGTCTGTACTTTGCTGGTTTTTCCTTTATTTAGTGTAAGATATGTCGGTCGGTGAAAGCTATAGATAGATATTCTTTATCGTGATATACAGGGTGGGCCGTAAATAACGCACCAAAGATTTAAAATAAATTGTGATGTGAAATAATGTAAATATCTTTTCTTTGGGTATCTGCTAAATTTAATTTCAATATCAGTTACTATAACTGTTAAATTTAATTTCAATCAAAGTTTTTTAGTTATGATTTGCCTTTTAAAAAAAATTTATATCATTTTTAGGGTATGCACTTAACAATTAAAGAACGAGTTGAATTAGTGTTAATGTCTGGTGCCGATGGCGCCACTAATCGATCTGTTGCTAAGAAGTTTAATCGGATTTATCTTGCTAAGAAGTTTTGTTTTAATAAAAACGTTTGTTATTATTATCTGAATTGTTTTATATGCTTTGGTGCGTTATTTATGGCCCACCCTGTATTTCGTCAGTAAGCAAAAATAAGGCTAGTAAGAGCACATAACCAAATACCATGTGTTTTTTTCTTTAATCGGTTTGGTCAGGTTGATTATGCGTGAATAGTTGCATCCAATAACACATACTATCCGTAAACATGATCTATGGAAGGCAACCTGTAGCCCATTGGACACGCCTAACATCTTCACTCAACAAATGAGATTAAAACGAATAATGAAGCCATTTTTGTTCTGATTTAAGTTGAGTTGCAGGAGTCGCCAGAATAGCCGACAACATTTATTCCTAAGCTCCCTACGGGACTCTAACTTTTGACTCTCTGTCTGGGTTTATTCTTTTCGTCTTTATTTGCTAAGCACTCACAACGCAGTAAGGCATAGGCCAATTGACATCTTGGTCAGGCCATACCACGCACGTTCAAAATGGACCTGTGAGTGGGGGTTATTAAAAGACCGCACCACTATTCCCACAACACCCGTTTTTCAGCTTGAACACTGACCATCGATTGCAGTTTTATGTCATACCCAAGAATTTCAAGTGCATATATTACAATATTGTATGTAAAATTCAAACATGATGATTTGAACTTGAATCTTGTTAGACCTATCCTAATCTTATGAAATGTTTTTAAATTGCAAAAAAAAATTGTTTTACGCCAAATTTTACCAATCTCAATGTGTTTTACGTGCGTAACGTGTATCGTATGTTGAAATAGTTAACATGTGACGTAATGTATATTCAAGTAACTAAAATTGTAATTGTTTATTTTGTGCCAAAATTAATCAATCCCAACGTGTTTATGTGTGTAATTTGTGTCGTATGTTGTATCAATAAAAAATACACAAAAAAGTATAAAATTAGTGGTCAGTTGATATATAGTGTTACCTAATGCAATTTTATCAAAGGGACATATTTGTTACCAAATTTCTTCAGGTTTGTTATCAAAAACTGGAGAACGGAACCATCACAAAATCGATAGTAAAATGGGTCAGCCAGAGATTGGCAGTAAGAAGTTGTTGAGGCAGATAATCAGATAATGGAGCTGGTTAATTAGAATGTCTAGTTACCAGTATTTCAGGGAATACATACCGCAGGTGATCAAATTTGTGATTTGGGTCAGTAGTATTGTTGGACGATATAATTGTCCGCCTAGACAAGTTATTCACAACAAATTCTTCAAAAAAATGAGTTTCGGAAACACGGTAGAAACGTTTAGTGTGGAGAGCACTCGAGAATATCATTACACCGCTCGGTTGCACGGAAGAAAGATTCAACGTCAGTTGTAAGATTTAACTTTTGTTGCATTTGGTCATTGGAGTGTCGTCGTACGATAAGTACGACCCTACCATCGGTAATAATTGATGAAAATATCTGTAGGAAATAAGTAAGAGGAAAGTGCAATGTCGCGTATTATTAAATGAGCTGGGTTTTGAAAATGCTACTTGGTTGTATCATCACTAGGTCAAATCTTGATCACGCCATTTGTTCTCAAGAGAGTCCTAACCATTATCCAATTTTCTGGCTAACCTCCCTCTAACCCTTCAGCTACTTGCCAAGCCAATCTGTGTTTATCAATATCACCACCGGCTCCTCTGTTCTCCGATCAATTCCATTTCATTCCTTTCCAAGCTTGATAAATCTCTTATAATCACGCATCAAGCGAATCTTAGCAGACCCCCGGGTTCATATATGACTTAGCTTGTTAGACTTTAATCTTACTATTGCCCGCAACCAATTATTGAATCTTTACCTGTTAACTACGCCATATTTAAAAGCTACGCTTTCACTAATCAATTTGCTTACCAACCTCCTCACCCCAACCAACGGCCTAGATGACTTTTGATCTCGCAAGCCCTTTTCACGTTTCCTGCCGATTTCTTAGCTTTAAGCCTCTTCGAATAACTTCTCAGACCACCCACTAACCAAACTTCTCTCTCTGCAAATAATTTTACTACGAGCCAACCGCACTGATTCTCAGAATCATCACAAGCCAATTTCTAACCGAAAAATTTCACTTCGCCTCGGTTTATCTTCAAGCAGACTGTCAAGTTGACCGCATGACCGAATCTCGACAAAAATTGTTAAAGAATGCTCGGCTGTGCAAACGCACAAAGACGCGAAACAAAATAGCTGAACACCGGAATCAGATTCAAAAAATTTAGGGAAACCGTAGTCTTGTTCGCCTCCATGGCTATCTCTATGCTGTACTATTAAGTAAAGTAGCTCCTTGGTTGTGTCCTTATTACAGCTCGTAGCAGCGCAACGTTTAAGTGAAGATCTGTCATTTTTTAATTTAATTACTCATCGAATTTCGCTTTGAATATTGAATAATTGTATTCTGAATCTTCTACTTTTTTCTGCTGTTAGTTTCGGTCTCATAGTCAGAAGCACTTTAATCGGTTGTTTAATTGCCTTGTCAGCTAGATGCGATCATAGAATTTGAATATTTTTCTTTACGCATCTGCATGATGCTTAAAGAGCTTATTTCTTTCTCGTTTACACTGAACATTATCTCTAGATCTTCCCATGCGATATATCTGGAAGCAGAGGTGTTGAGAGTCTGACCCGGCCCGCTACAAACCTTGTAAAGTTTATTGTGCACTTTTTATTCCTTTTTATCTGGAGATAAACTTTCAAAAATTACTCATTTGTCCGGTAGAAGAATTTTTTTGTTAATCAAGATTTTGAAAGCTTTTGATTAATTTTTTGAATCTTTGCAAAGTGTTGCCAATTTTGCGGCGCACAACTTTCTTATTCATTTTTACAGATTGCATCTGTAAATCGATGTTATTGTCATTTCTCAAGTTAAAAACCTTCTTTACATATCAACTTTAAAAAATCAAAGCTTGTGCCCTAATCTTTTACAGGGGAACCATATCGGCGAATCCGAGTTTTCTAAAAGTTTCTGGAGGCGTGAATGCAGGTAACCTGTGGACACTCTGTAAACGCTACCACCTGAAAAACTAGGCTATCAATGTGCTAATAATCTGCAGCTCTAAAATAAAAAGGAAGCTGGCAAACGCTAGAAAAGATAATTCTACCTAAAGTTTGATACTCCTTATGGAAATTTGAAAACGTAAATTATTTTCCCAAAATTCTAATTGCTTTAAAAGCAAAAGCTTTTGTTTAACCTTGTGAACAAATTTAAAATGAAACAAAAATCACGCCAATTTTAAATTTAGCAAGCGACTAAACCACAAACGGTTTTGTGGTTGTTCAACTTACAGGCTTACCAATGTCAAGTTAGTCTTTGTTGAAACAATCAGATAGCTCGTGATGAGAATATCTGCGCTCCCAGCGACATCCTTGATACATTTGCACTCCACTGGCTTCCTTTTCAAAGTAATTTTTATTTTTAAATTTCTTAAAAAAGCTGAGAATAACACAGCAGCTAAAAACTTAAATCATCGGCACAGACAATCTGTCAGTTTCCTTAATTATAAATTTTTCCTTGTCTAAAACACACCGGATGTACCTAAGCAGTGGGATGCTTAAAATGCTTGTAGTTTAATTGTATTGAAAAGCAAGTCTGTCGCATAATCTAATCAAATGATGCATTTGACTGGGATGTCCTGACGTTTGCACAATTCACACCCCAGCTGGAAATACCTTGATTTTAGAATCGTTCATATGCATTTGCCACACTTGACAATTACAGCTCAATTAATCCTCATGCAATATATTTCCACTAATATTTAACCAGCTCAAACTTTAATTCAAAAGTTTTAATATTTTTGTAAACCTCGATAAAAACTCAATCAAATCTGGTAATTCTGTTTCTTGAAGAACGCATGCTTTTTAAGAAGCACAGATTTGACGCTCTCACAGTTTATAGAGATCGTTCGCGGCCAGTCATAATGACAAAAATGGTCATAAAATTTACGAACCACTTAACACGGTTGTTGTCGATTTCATTTCAACTTAAAATTAAACTAATGAACCCATTAGTTGGTTTAAATTAACGGAGGACTGCCATCAGGGCCCATTTGCTCCTCTTTTCACAAAATTTAATCTTTTTTAAGTGTAACTTGGCGAGGCAACATTTGTTTTCTTTCTTATGAAAATGTTGTTTTTCAAAGAATAATTTGTAATTAGGATCATAAAAGTGAGCCTAAAACACTATAACTTGCTACGAGTTCCTTTCAATTCCCTCACGAGCCCCAATTTGAGAGCCATTACTCTAGAGATGTCTCTGCATAGCACCAACAGGTTTAATACTTGCTTTTTAACTTTTAAATTGGAGACAAGGTCTCTTTTCAAATATATTACTCTAGGTCTTTTCACAATATTCTCACCAATTGACAGTACGTTTATCCCAAACTCACTGTAAACTAATTTGCAAATAATTTGTCTGGTGATTCTTGCTGCATAAATTGCTTTCATACAAGCATTTAACCAAAACTTTCGTAACAATGAACTGCGAAATTTATGGCCTTCTTTGGGCCGAAATTCTTGGATGTCCCTAAAAGTAAGAAAAAACTCCTTCTCTTTCAGGTAGGATTACAAGACTAAACACAATAGCCTCAACAAGATAGGAGCCGGGCCCATAATTTTTCAAGAAGCTCGGGATCAATTTGGAGGTCTGCTCATGTGTCCTCTTCCCAGATACATAGGGTAAAAAGTTAGTTCTTAAAAAGCTGATTTATCTAAGCAAGGTCTTCAAATCTAGCAAGGGCGTAACATGCCGCCAATACAATTGATCTTGCGAGGTCTGTGATTCCGACTTTAAAAGACTTTGATTGTGCACCCTAGACAACCTCTCTAAGCTTTGGCTACAGTTTCAGCTTATTTAACCATGTTTCCAGACTCTAAATTGTCTGCTTTCAAACAATAGTCTGCTTACTTGATACTTGGCAACAAAAGCAATAAAAAAAATGAAACATGAAACCGTGCAAAATTTATTCAGTTATAATTAAAGTCGTATCAACACTGAAACCAATAAATTTTAAAATAACCTTACTAATTAAAGTAAAATTTTATTTCAAACTGCATGTATGTCCAAACATAAATGGAGGTCGTTAAGAGTTGTGGGAGCTGCATCCTCATAAATTTTAGCTTTTCAAGTAAAAAATTAACTTTTCTGGAGACTGGTCAAAAAGTGTAAATTGTTTTGGGAGGAAGGGGAGTTTTGACCCAATTGTTAACTAAAATGGATATAGCAATCGCTTTCAAATAGTTGAATTCCCAAAACAAGATTCTCAAAAACAGAAATAAAAACAAGGAAGGCGACTAACATGGACAAAACAATCACGTTTAGAAAGTTTATCTCCAAAAAAAGTTTTCTTGTTGATACCCCTTGAAATTAAAAAACTAGATGCGTTCTTGTAACAACTCTACACCCTAAAAATTAGCCCCTTCCTACTGCTTTATTTGAGGTTATCATCGCCTATGTGTCTAAAAACACTTAAACTTCTGTTACATGTTTGTTATTTTGCCTCAAAACATGCTTTACAACTACTGTATATAACTGACTCTAGGAATAAAACAATAAACAAAGTTATAGATTATAGCTTGTACTTCGTAGGGCATTTGAATAATCAAAAATAAAAATGAACAGATTTAAAACGAAGACAGTAAGCTTTTGAGCAGCTAACCCCATTACGACGACAGAAGAGAAAGCGTAGCCAAGAACAGGATCGAAGGAACTGTCATTCCTTTGACGATGCTGGTTCCAGACTGCAATTGAAACGGCATAAGATCATATTGCATTACATTGCAGAATCAATAGTGCGATGGCAAAGCTAAATCTGGACCAAATAACTGAGGGTTCTTAATTCCTGATGAAAAACAATTTCATAGGGTCTTGCTTGATGGTAGTTACCGCCCTAAACAAACGGCATCTAAAAATTGGGCCTTCAGTATTGCGAATATTGCTGTAGGTAAATACTATACGCCAGTACTGTGGCTACAAGGGGCCAAGAGGACTGAGCTTTTCTGTTTAGGGCTGCTTTGAATTCTTTATTTTACTTAGAGCAGGAGTGTGCTATTCGTGGCTCGTGATATAAAAAATTTTGGCTCGGGTTTGATGTTTAAGCGATTGCTTCTCACTTTAAAAACTCGATCCAAAAAGTATACCCTGTGAATCTTAAATTCGAATGAAATTACATAAACCCGCTCTTAAAATGATTCCTTTCAAAAAAAGATCAACACTATTTTGTGGATAAAAATTGCGAAAACTGTGATAATTTGTGGTTCTTTTTTCAACCGATTAACTTGAAATTGTTAGAGATTATGTAGGAATAAATTAAATGCAAATTCAGAAAGTGTGAAAGTAAAATTTTTGATCGTTTTTAATTAATGCTATAATGAACGATAGGGAGAAGGGCTTATTTGCTCCACCAACTACCAAAACACGGTTAAAGTTTGTCTAACTCATTTAATTAAAAATCAATGTGATATCTTAACACTGGTCGTATTGGCGAGTAGATGTGAGAATGACACGCTGGTGGTACGAACACATTGGCTTATCAGTTTGCGTATGCCAAGGCCCATCGTGCTTGCGTCAATAATTCAATATTGTACTACGATCGTCGATGGTGGAGTGGTTCTACGCCCCTCCTATGGTGAAAGGCTGTTGCCAACTCAAAACCAGTTTACGTCGGTGGTTTGTGCAGGCATGGGTTTGAGTCCCACGTGTCATAAGTTTTACGGACTATTCTTTGAGGCCGATTTTTGAAGCCACGCATTTTTTCGCAGAAGCCGAAGAGCTCGGGAAGAGTGACGCGTCTATTCACAAATCTGATAATGTTGCCTTCAAGGTAAAGGTTATCGTAAAAGAGTATCTATTGGAAGTTTTTTGTCGATTTGCTAATTTCCATTTTCTTTTGGCAAGAGTGAAGGTAGCTTTTTAATGTTGAAGCAGAACGGTATTGCACTAGGAGTTCAAGCTTTTGCTTACAAAGCAAATAAACTCGAGTTTTCAATTATGTTTGGCTGGTTTATCTTCCATCGAAAATAGGTCGCTCTTGCATAAAAAATTTTGGCCATTGAAAATAACTGCAACCAGTAACTGTAAATGCAACTCGTTACTTTTTAAAATTTGTAACTGCAACTGTAACTTAGTTAATTTAAAAACGCAACTTGACCACCACTGCTGCTATGAGCCTTTGCATTTGCTTCAAACTTCGACAATAACTGAATGTTGGTCAGCTAGTTGTGATTATTCCTGACAAAAATCAAATTAATTATACTTCACGCCGTGCTGTTTTAGTACTGTATACTTTGTAGTTATAAAAAAAGTTTTAAATATTTCTAAAGCTGACATTAAGCCTTGTAGAGCGATTCAGTCCTTCCACTTTTCAATGCAAAGTGTCTGGTAATTATTCTTTTGCAAAAAAATCGTCAAAAATTGTTAAAAAATTTGTCAACAATTTTTTTTTACTTTGTTTGAGTTGTGAGGCCTTTTCGAGGCAACAAACAACAAAAATTAAATACCAGTCTATTTTAAGCAAAAAAATAGGAATTTTAAATCTTTTTGGTGGGATCGATTTCTGAACTGCTCTGATTCTTAAGAATGTTATAATCAGTGATGGTATTCGACGGGTTCGCAAGAACCGGTTCTTGGAATTTCTTTAATTCCGAAAACCGGTTGTTGGACCTCTGCTCTAGAGATTGTGATGATGAGAAAACATGTTGTTGGTGAGTCCTGGAGTGAGAGAATCTCTTCTTAAAACATATGAATTCTACCACTGGTTATAATAATTGGACTTTGTTAGCAACAATAGCTGAGAGATTAACGCAATAGTCAAAAAGTTCCTCAATTCAGTTTCCACATTACTTCTATTCAATTGACTTTTGAAATCTCACTCTTCGAAACTTGGATGATTCGTGGCAGGTCAATAAGCTGCCGTTTTATTTTATCGCTGAGCAAGTGTAAGCAGAAGCGCGCCAGCTATTTCACTGCGTTTCGAGGAGGGAATTTTGACTTACAGTACCACCATACGCTGGATGTTTTTATAAGGTGGGTGGTTGCATGAGCAACAACCTAATGTATCTCGAACGGGGCCGAAGATTTTGTGGGAGGAAAGAGCAGAAACAACTTAAAAAGGAAATTCAGTCTGCTGTGTTGTAGTGTCCTTGTTTGTGACAAGTGAGGTTGCCATGTTTCCATTGACTTAGCAGGAAAAAGATATATTAACTGAAAAAACATCTTAGCCATAATCAGCAATCTAACTTAGCTCAATGACACGATGGAAAATAGCAAAGCGCATTATTTTTTGGTTCTTGTGACCTAAAAAACACTTCATAACGAAACGTTTCCTGCTTATCTGCACTGTTCATGATACACAAGTCAACTCCCAAAGCGGGTTTCATCACACTTTGGATCATGCATAACCGCATAGATTTTTGTGTCTGGAAATAACGACATAACAAGAAGCTATTTACAGCTCTTGTTGTGCTTGTGGCAGCTGTGAACTGGATGTTGATTGGTTTAGTTCCCTCACTCTTAAAAACAATGTACTGGGGGTTTGTGGCACTCGTCTTCGTTCGCCTCTTTTTTCTGTTGGTGCTCGAAGACGTGCCTATGGCGCTGTAAAACATTGATGTCACTCCGGGAGTGAACATGATATTGTTTGTTACAGAAAACACAATAAAGAAAAGCGCAATGTTTAATGCATCAACAAATTGCTTTGCCAGAAACGAGAGGCGTAATATTGGTGTTTTCAAAAAATAATTTACGAAATAATCTAATTCCAAAATAGACTGCGCTTTTAGAGCGAGCAAGTTCTGAAAATGGTTTCAAACAAGATCAATTATATAAAACGCTAATCGCGTCTTTGCCCTGAATTTTTTACCCAATTTTCTATAAAGTTTTTTCTATCTTTGGGTACAAGTCTTTTTGCCTTAATAATTTTTGAGGGTCTTCTTTCACCTACTGAGATCTGATTGGTTACCCGATTTTGATTTTTCACAGCTTTTGTAATTTATTTCCTGATTTCTGGTAGGTTACAAATTTGCAACATTGGTCCACCAAGCAAAAACCCGAAATATCATGTACTGTATTGATAAAAATCCGTTTTATTTCACAGAAATGCACAACTGCCTCAAAGTGTGCACATGAAAGTGTTCAGAAGCATATCTTAATCAATAGAGCACCATATTCGTAAAAATGTTGTTACCTTAGAAATAAACTAACCATGTAAGTAAGGAGTAAAAGCATGCTGTGTCACGTCACAGATAAATAGATCAAACATAACAAAAATTACCGCTGTACAAAAAAACCTGTCGCTTGCACGATCATCGTTTTCATTTCCCATAAGGTACTCATTATCTAAGTTAGCAGAAGCTGCTATAAACTCAGCATCACTTTCCCCTGCTACCCCCCAACCATCGCAACAGTGTGAGAAAATCTAAAACAACTTTTTATTCATTTTATTTTAAGATGCAATGTTTGAGGTGTGGTTGGAAACTGCAGAATACGTTGAGGAATTCTCCTAACTTATCAAAATATATTTCGTGGCTCATACAGGTATTGTGTTGTCAATGGACTGATAAATAAAGTGCTTAAATCTGATTCGTTCAGATCAAAGCTAGTTTACGTTACAGGCAATTAAAAAATACTCTGTGATATCTCTTAGACAACTGTAAAATGCAAAAGCATGACACAAAAAAAAGTTTATTGCTGACATGGTTTAAATTGAAATCTACCAATTAAAACTGCACTACGTCGCTATTAGTTCTCACCCAAACTGCCAAAAGCAAAAAACTTCAAGCTGACTGAAAGTCTCAGCACACTGCTATTTTGAAGGTAATAAAAAAATTACGATAGTAAACGCAGCAAAGATGAAGATACACTCGACACTCGTTTTTCCGGACTAGATAGTGCAGAGATCTGTCCGGATAATGAAAAGGTCCGAATATTTATGTAAGGCAAATAAAATGAGATGACCATCCTTAACAATATGTTTCAGTAATGAGACATAATGAATTAAATTTTCGTATGATTTCACAGTTATCTCATAAAATAATATAATTTTCCGTTCACTCATTGTATTTTTGTTCGGAACGGCAGAATTGTTCACTGATACCCGACAAAACACGATGTTTACGAGCGTCGGTAGCCTCCTATATGGCATTTCTGTCGGTGCGCGAGGCGCGCGTTGTTTAAATTCATTTTTCGGGCGTGCGGTCTCACTGTCCGGATAAACCGAAACACAGATTAACAAGATCCGATAAAACGAGGGTCGAGTGTATTGACAACAGAGCGAAAAATGTTGTATCGGTTAATAAAATGGTAAAAACTAAAATGTTATAACTTTTTTTCGAGGTGAGCTATAGAGCGTTTATTACATCATGCAACAAAAATTCCATTCAAGAACTCAAGTTGTAATTCTTATTGAATCACCTGAAACCAGTAAAACATATCATTCTTCGATCTAATATTTGCTGTCTAACGTAATCACCAACTTGCCATTTCAAGGACTACCATAGCATTAAAAGATTTCCAATTGTTCTTTAGGTTTTCAGAAATTTAAAGATACGTTCTCCTATCATACTGCATCATTTCCTTTAAACATTGAATGAATGCACAAAATTAAGTAACTTACCGATTTCAATGATTTTTGACATTAGTTGTGAAGCAATTGAAAACGAAACTTTTTTACTTTTCATTACCAAAACAAATTCTGGATGACCGATGAAGTTGTCAGCAACGTGAGAGTATATCCAGTTTTCTTTGACCGACAATGTGAACGTGGCTGAGATTCCTTTTTTGTGGCAAAATTATTATCAACTATTGAAGATTCATAGCCTGATTCATTCGGTGACGAAGAATTGTCTGTGATAGCAGTAGTAACAGTTTGATAAGCATTGGCTTTTTGTAGCTCATTATTTTTCACAGGCTTTCTTTGTTCTGTTCTATGTTGCTTTCTTATTGCACTAAGGCTTTGGCAAAATAGCCACACTTTTTTCAGAAGCACTTGTATCTGTTTTCATTAGTTAACATACAATCGATCTTTTTCATCGAATATTTGTGCTTCAGCATTATGATGTCACAAGCTTCAAGATTTTATTAGTATGTCATTGCATTTTTAAAACTTGTTGCTTGTGGATCTTAACTGCAGAGGAATTTTTCAACGTTTTTTGCATTGCTGTAAATAGATTTCAGGTATGTCATGACAATTTCTGGAGCCATTGTTGGTATGCCTGCCTTGCGAAAAAATGGAACTACTTCATTATATGCCTATGCAGCAGCCTCATTTAAAGGTGATCTCTGGTTGCCAATGCATTTAAATTTTATAGCAGTATAAATACATTTAAGTACATCCAAATTTATTAGCAAACGATTGTCATTGAGAACCAAGCTGTCCTTGGTTGCATACTCATCAAAAAGCCATATAACTTCACTGTCAGATTTTAACTTCATAATCTTTCGCCGTAAAGCGCGATTCTGTCTGTACGTACGTACGAGCGCCTTTACTCCTCCAAAAGTAATGAGCCTACAAATATCAAACTTGGCACGATTGATCACCTCCCAGAGCGAGTGTCGTACAGGTGTTGGTGAAGTTATTGTGACGTCATAACAAAGCATCGGTTTTTAAAGTTTGCTTTTTTTGAGGAGGCAAACGATTTTTTGCTCAAACGAGAGCCAGCCCCCAGTTTACCGACTTGAAAAACTTTTATCTCTTTGAGGTGTAAAATCAATTCACAGTTAATTTTTGATTGAAAAATTTGTTTTTTATATTCTCTCATAATTGCTGATCGTAGAAACCTGATTAAAAGCGATTTTGGTAAATACTAAAGAGGGGCTTTCGATGAAAAAATTCTGCAACAATATGAGCTAAATTGACCTTGTAACAACTTCTTTTTTTAAACATTCTACACTTGCTTTATTTCTTTCTTCTTGAACTCCTTACACTTCCAAGCAATAAAATTTTTCAAGTGGGTGAATTGGGGACCGGCTTTCGTTTGAGCAAAACATCGCTTCGGTCAAAAAGTGTAAACTGTAAACAATTACCTTTAATTATGACGTCATCATAACTTCACAAACAAATTGATCTTAATATGTTTGATGTTTGTACTGCCAGTAGTTTTGGAGGAGTCAACATAGACAGATAGACACACACAGATAGACAGAATTGTGCGTTATAGTATAGACTAGTCGGCTCTGCCAGGGTCGCTCGTATGGCCCGAATCAGTAATGTTGAGGTTTAGAATATCTATTCAGCCGGCCTAGCCGGCTTCACCAAGTAGATAATTGTCGCAACAGCAATGAAAAGTTAATGATTTTTTGACATAGACAATATTTGTTCCGCAACAAAACTATCGTTCTTTGAACGGTAAGCAATAAAGATACGGCATTGAGGGTTGCGCATAGCCACTAAATGTCTCCAGAGTTTCTCAAGTCCTTGGCAACGTCTTACTTGCCTTGTTTTCAGCATAAGTGTCCTTAAATTTAACTTTTATCCATTCAATTCAGAAGGTACTCAAAAGCATATCAAGGTAGTGGAAGAGCGCCAAGGTGATTGATATGTATTTTTAAGAATAATTTTTTCGGTAAAGAGGTACTCTTTTCATAACACAAAGTAGCAAAACTTGCAGACGATATACATTGAACATTTTATATAATAACTGAACATTTTCGGCTTATCAACGTAACACTCGTTGGAGTATTAAAAGCTTTACATTACAGCTTAAAATTACAAATGAATTTGTATATAAAAAAAATTGCTAATAACACATCAATAGCACATAAATGAGATTAATATGACCTAATGATATTGTTAATGATGCAATAGATTAATGCAGTTAACGTTAGGACATAACATGGGCGATTCGTAAAAGCAATGAAAGTACACACGGAAACAGCAGTTAAAGAATACGATCGATTATAAATTCTAAAATACATTTAGCAAAAACGAACTACCATTGGCATATAGTTGTTTGCAAAAGTTGTGGATTGTTTTTCTTGATTTGTAAAGCTTCATCGATTTTGGTCTCGTATTCTGTGTTGCACTTTCTAATGTTGTTGAACGAATTTATGGTACTATTTTTCTTGCAGTTACCACATACTTTTAGATGTTCTGTGATGGCTATTTTTGTGGTTGTGGAGTGAAGATGTTTACGTGCACTGGTGGCTGAGTGGAGTGTGGTCATACCGATGTATGAGCAGCTTGCATCACGCAGACAATTAAATGTATACACCACATTAGAGATCAAAACAGCAGGAGTAGAGCACTTGAGTTGGAAATATGCACCGGTTTTAAAGCTTGTATAGTAAACTGACGCGTTGACATTAAATTTCTTTTTCTCGAGGCAAACTATACGATTAGCAAATTGGTAAGATTATTTGCCGTAATAGGGGACTTCGATTAAGCGGGAAAAATCTGGTTCTAATTTTGGTGTATCTAATTTATCTTTTTCTTCAAATTTTTTTACAGATTGATCAAAAAACCAACTAGGATAGCCATTTTTTAGAAAAAGGTTACGGAGACAACTTATTTCTCTTTTGAAGAAGTAGTTATTAGAGCAAATCATCTTGGTTTTATTCAAAAACGCATAATTAAGCCTGTTTTCCATTTTTTAAGACACTTTGCTATGTAATGAAGTAGTAAGCCTGTGTTAATAGGTTTGCGCCAAACCCAACTATTTAAACCATGGTTGACAAATTCTAACTCAAGGTCCAGAAAATGAAGCCTGTTGGAAGTTTTTTCAACTGTAATGTTCAAAAATACATTACAAGTACGCAACACGTTTAGAAGAAAAAAGCTTGAGAAAATGCTGCTGATACCTTTTTCCAGTATCTGGGTTGGTGCATTCGAACTTATGTGAAATCAATAATCTGGCTCAATAAAGTAAAAAATCAATTAGATTTTTCTTAGCATCACATTTTCAATTCTATATAACGTATTTTCTTGATTTACAAAAAATAAGAGTTTTAGTTTTAGGCTTTTCCATGACGACGAATTTTCCAAAGGGATGCACCAACTGTTCAAGAACCAAGAATATTACCATCAATTTTTGTAAAGATCAGCCAATACGACATCCTCATAAGGCTTTATCGATAAAAACTGCCTTCAACCTGGTTTTAAATCTGCAATTAGCACAAGCTATACTCCGAGATTTAGACCCAAATTTTCGGTAGCAAGATTTTTCAATCAAAAACGCTGACTGATTTTATCACCCATTATGCAACCAAAAACTTGGTTATATCCCAGGATAGTTGGTATGGATTTTGAGTAGGAATTTGATCCAAAGATGCTTTCACCAATCCAATTTTAAAGTAGAGACGAACCGACTGCTCTCCACGAGACTAAAAATTGTTTTTCTATAATTGTTTTGTTTTTACTTCCGCTAAGAAAAAACAATGTGTTCATTATGCAGATCACAAACAATCTATCGCAAAAAACAATTTCTGTGTTACTGTTCAGTCGATCTTTCTATACCGGACAAACAAACCTTCAATAGAGATTGCACCAAGTAGAAAGACCTTATGCACATTTCTCTTTAAATTTATCTTGGGATTTTTTTCGCTCGCCTTATAGCTCTGTAAAGCATCGGTTACATAAATCAATTAAAGCGAAACAATAGTGGACTATAAGCTTTTGTTTTTTGACAGGCTAATTGTTCACAAGGGTTAATTAATCTCAAATAACTAGCAATTCGCGAGTGCTATATTTTAAGAATATAAAAAAAAGCGATCAAGGATTCTTCACAGTAGGCGGGGTTAGGTTCAAAAGTGTTTTCATGGATGTGCTGCAGAATTGTAAATGTCACAACATCGACTCTCAAAACAGCAAATTTATAGTTACGAACGCGAGATAACAGCGATTGTCAAAATAGCGACATCAAACCAGCGACGGTATTAAAGAATATATTGTTGAGATTAGCCGAACTAAAATAGTGCAGCATAAAATCTGGAAAATCTAGGCCGACATTTGTAATTTTATATGTGCAATTATGTACAGTTGGAAAATAAAAGCAGGTTAATTTTCGATGCGTTTTTGAATTTCCTAGTTTTCCGTATTTTATGCTTTTCAAGTAAATAAATTTGCTGCTTTGACATTCGCTGCTTAAGTTGCTGTTTTAGATATTTTCATCATAAGGTCTGTACTAACTTTGCACGTCATAGAGATTCATCACATTTCAAAGCTTCAGTGAATCAAAACGTAGAAAGATGATAAAGATTACCCAAGATGAAAAAAATCTTAAAACTGTACCATAGCAAATTCTTCCTTATTTGAATTTCCTATCCGCTAATTTAAAATCAATCTGAATGTGTCACAGAAAATTATAGAACGAAGCTGACAGCAAGAGCTTTTAGGAGCAATTATGCAACGTTTTTTACATATGCTGTTGAAAAGTGTATGAAAAAGTCGTTCGCTTTAAAAACCACTGTTCGAAATTGCACTACAAAAAGCTCGCTTTTTTCACATCCGCTATTTTACCAATCGACATTCCCTGTTATGATAGGAGCTTAGACCTAATGACCGCTATTTTGACATTTGTTGTTATAACACTCGATATTTTGAACACGATCCGTTGCCAGAAAGAGCTAATACGGCCATTGCCCCCAAAGTTTTTGGACCCAATCAAAGCAAGAAATTATTTTTGACCATGATGTCAATTCTTTTTTGGCTACAATGTAAAGACCAAAGTTACAATACCACAAATTCAAGATTGGAGTTGAAACATAAATGTTTTCTTTTCAGTTTTTGCAAAAACAGATTTGCTGTTAGACTTAGGGTACGATATCATTTGATCAAATATAGCACTTTACTCTTATGAAGTCAGCAATGCTGAGGAAGAAACACCGCATATTCCTTGTTGTCAACTTTTTAAACATCCAAATTACTGTTGCCATTTAAAGCTGTTGCAATAAGGCTGTCTCTGACTACAGCTCTGTAGACAAAATCAACATGTTGTCCTGTGCAAAGTGTTTAACAGATTTGTGCAGCGTGGTAACCACAAAAATATTTTGATAATCAAATGACGTGGTTATTCAGTCAACTATAACAAGGATTCCTTTATTGTAAGTTATCTTTGCAATGGCTTTTGTGTCAAGTGCAGCCTAAAAATAGGACGACCTTAGTTTGAAGAGCATGTCCTCCATTTGCAAGAAGAATCAACTGTCCTCTAAGGACATTAAAAAATATCCAAATATTCTCTAACCTGCAATTAACTGCATAATTTTATGAAAAGTTCACAAAATGGTGGCAAAATCCAAATGGCTGAAGAAAATGGGTAAAAATCGCTTCCTTGTGGTTGATCTACGAAAAAAAAGTTTTTAACTAGGGAAATCAATACAGAACAGGTATGCGCAACAAAATTGAACAAAAATTACTTTTTTATGTCGTTGATCTCCAAAACAAAGTTTTCAACTTCAGAATCAATAAAGAAGAAGCATGCGTAGCATAAAACAAGGCTAATGATTTCCGGAAAAAGTCTTCCAACCGTCGAACAAGCGTAGGCAGTGCTCGGATGTGGATCCCAAAATGTTTTCCTCCTTTAGCAAGTTGAAAGTATGATAGCCCATATTTTAAAAGAACGCCTTTGCAAAAGTCTTCACTGTTACAATAATTGTGTTGAGATAACAGTCAGCATCTTAATGCCGTTGTGTTCGACCAATTGTTCTTTGGACTAGTTCAACTGTTGCTGTGTCATACTTTGGTTTCGATGGATAACCCAATTAAATCAGAAGCTTCATCACCAATTGAAGTTTTAGAATTGTTCTTTCGCAAGTAGCTGTCGTCATGCACCAAATCATGGTCAAACCAAGCACTACTGTTTCAGTAGTGGCTTATGCTACAAGTCCAAGTCAAATGGATTGTTTTATCACTGTTCCAAAGCACAGCTCTTGCTTATAAGTTACTTCCCATTGTTCTCTAATTTTCAATCCAAAAACTTCTGTGCATATTTGACAATGAAACTTCTTTTGAATTTTGAATGAAAGGGGCTTTTCCCTCTAACAAATGTTCTCAAGCATATGCTTTTAATAGCCGATGCTATCCGGCTTCTTTAATAGGCGGTATCTGAAGGACAGTATGGTTCACTTTTACTGTTCTCTATTGTAAATAGTCGAAGAAGGCTTACGGCGGCTGAAAGATTTTGCCTTTTATTCTTGTTGCCTTAATTGAAAGGAAAATTGTCAAATAGGGTATCAATAGTTGTCTCTAGACAACAGAAGAATTTGATGTTCTTGAGGTCCAGTTACACAGTAACACAAAATTTCTCCACGGGCTAAAACTGTTTTTTTCTGTTTTACCATTACCTAAATCGATAAAAATGAGCATTCTAAAAGTTTAAACTTTGGTTCTGTGTTCAGTAGATCATTTTATCGGATTTCTTTTGCTGATTTTGCGAATAAAAGTTTTTCCTAATATATACCTGCATTAAAACGAAATAAGTTTTGTTAAGTCTATTGTTATTTTGTCTTAGTGTCATTATTGAATGTAATGCTCGTACATCATCGATATTAGCGTAATTCACACCTTGCACATAAATATGCAACTAAACAGGAAATTATTCGACGAGTAAGGGGGCTGAAAATGTTCAACGTGGTAGCCTATATGGTCGATCTATCTATGCTTAATATGATAAAATGTATTCCAAATGAGAACTTTTTAGTTGCTACGAAATTAAATTAACGCAATTGGTCACCATACACCACGATTTAATGAAAAAAGATTTCAAATGCGGTTCCCCATCATGCTTTCATTATACTGGTCTTTATAGCGTTCCTCAAACGATTGGACATCTTGGTGAAACCTTTTACCTTGCTTATTTGAATAATTGCTCAAGTTATTCTTAAA
This sequence comes from Trididemnum clinides, assembly GCA_963675345.1. Lineage (NCBI taxonomy): Eukaryota > Metazoa > Chordata > Ascidiacea > Aplousobranchia > Didemnidae > Trididemnum > Trididemnum clinides. The sequence goes on from OY776302.1 coordinate 18,088,448, forward strand.
CTCATCAATATGAGAGTGCAGAACGAGGAGCTTTAGCGACATTCTGCAGTCCATCTTCTCATACACATCCAAAAGTTTCTACACAATTTCTAAAAAATTAATCGCCTTGTTATTTCCGAGGAAACCTTCAATCACAGAAACAAAGCTTTTACAAGCTCTTTTCTTAACTTTAGATAGCTTCTCAAAAAACTGTCAGATTTCTCATGTCGTTTCACTTAAGGATCCACAAAATATCCAACTTTGATCATTACCTCTAAAAACTATGACAATGGATTTTGAAGGTGCTTGCAAGCCTCGCTTTCTGGGTTAAAATTCATCACAAATTCCTTGATGAGCCCCATTTTGATGTGAAGAGGTGGCAGGAGTACTTTCTGCGGCTACACCAACAGCGTTTGCTTCACTTTATGAGCTCCAATGTCGCAGCTGAACCTCGGAAGCCAGTTTCTTTTGTTGAAGCGAAGAGAAGTGTTTCTGCTATACCAGTGACAGAGATAACAAAAGAATTTAGTAAAGCTTCCTTCAAAGCTCATTAGGAAGGTAACTATCTTAAAATTTCCAATGACCTTTCAATTCTTATGGACATACTTGAGAGCACTTAGCAGAATTTTGACGTTCTTGTAACTCCTTTATGTGCACTAAATGAGCCAAAGGAATCGAAGGGCACTTGTTTGATTCGGCAATAAGACGGCTTTAAGCCTTTTTGATGAGCTGTCAATAAAGAGTCGCCCATCAAACGTACTGCAGGAAATTTCTACAGCTTCGAAAAAGTCCTCATATGTCATGAAAGTAGCCCAAACCATCTTTAACCTTTATCAGAACACACACCCTTGTGCAATTTAATTGCATAAAACCCAAAAACAAGGTAAAACTGACAATTTTATTCACATGAACAAATTTATGTACAATACATCAATTTTGATACATGGTATGACCGCCACCGTTCTTTACAACTTATTGTACCCTGTTTGGCACAGAATCCACCAACGTTTGACACTTTTCTCAAATTTCGGGACCCCGATACCATATCCGAATTAATTATTGCCTCTATAAGCTTGGTTTTGGTTGTGCAGTCTTCACTGCGAAGTCGAAGTTTAACTATCGACCACAAATTCTCAATTGGATTGAGATGTGTAGAGTTTCCTGGCAAATCCAATATTGTAATTTTCATTTTCTTCAGGTAATCCATCACTTTTTTTGCCTTATGAAATGGTGCAGAGTTGTGTTGAAACACCCCTGATCCATCCGGAAAAGCGTTTGCAAGATCAGCAACCACTTTTTTCTTTACAACTTTTATGTACTTCTTTGAATTCATCATTCCCCCAATGGGTAGCAATAATCCAACCCCGTAGTAACTGAAATTACCCTAAAACATCTTTTTGGGAGGATGTTTCACAAATTGATCTATATGGCATTCACGGATGGGCTCTCCAATCAATCTACGGACATGCTGACTGCGCTTGCCTTAAATCAGAAAACGTCTATCATTGCTAAAAAACACTTTTGTCCAATCGGTTGCAATCCAGTTCTGGTATTTTTTGCGCAGTCAAGCCTTTTCCTTTCATGGTAGCCGTTAAAAGTTTCTTTTTTACTGGTCCCCTAGCCATTTACCCAGATTCGATCAGTCTACGACGTACCGTACTTGAACTAACATTAACTTCAGATGAAGATAAATCTTTCTTTAGCATATCACTTATCTTTCTGGGATCCTTTTACTCTCTAGCGATAACTTGATATCGTCTGTTGTCGAAGTCTTTCTCTTCCTGCCCCACATTTCTTTCCCATTGGATGAGAATGTGCCAGTGGCTCGAGCTTGCTTCAAAAGACGTGAAAGTGTGGACTGGTTTACACCCACGATACTGGCTATTTCACACTGGCTTTTCTCCGTGTGTTCGTATAAGGTCGGTATTTTTGTTCGCTTACGTGGAGTAGTATCCATTTTAGCGTTTCTTTAATAAAGTGTGAAAATAAATGGCAGAATAAATAGCAAAACATCTTCAGTCTAACCAAAATACATCACGATTAAGCTAATGAAATATTGCATCACCTTCAAAGATTTGGGTGCTAGTGAACTAAAATTCCGGTGAAAAAAGCAAAATTAATTACAAACATTGAATTACGATTATTTCGCCACAAAAAATCCTTATCATTTAATTGAAGACAAGAAATGCAATTTTTGGCTTAAAAGCAGATTTTATGCAATTAATTTGCACAAGGGTGTATGTTGACATTTGCCAACATCAACTTTTTTGTTTAATTGCGCTCGCCCCCTTACACTTAGCTCAGCGCCATTCCCCGACCAAGGAGAACTTCTCATTAGCTTACTACTGTAGTGATATTAAATTCCCAAACTGTTTCTGCACTTAGTTATTTGCGTTTTATCTTAATTGAAACACCTGTTGACAAATGTCAAGAAATAGAAACAATAGCAAATTGACAGAGACATAAGGACTTTGAGACTTAAAATTACTACTAAATGGCTGTTGCTATTGTTGTAACTGAACAACTATTGATACAATTAATAATTGCTATTGTTTCAAGAGAATTGCCAGAAATTTGCAGAAATTTTCAATTGCATTTAGTGATTTGATCTTTGGCTGAAGGAGGTTAGATTTCTGTCAGCAGTTCTTATTCTTCAGAAGCAGTAGTACGGTGCATTTCAGAATACTTACTTAGATGGAAGTACATTTCAAAATTTAGAGCATCAAATAAATACCAATAGATAGACATTCACTGTACTTGGTTTGAAATATTAACTATTTGAAACGGCCGTATACGATTGCTTGGGTCACTTAGCTAGAATTTTACTAATGAATAGAAGAGGAGATTTACGTTTCAAGAAGCCCTCAAGCAACTGCAGATAGCTTCTGATGATGTTGATAACGATCGTGAAAAACTATCTCATGCTGAGGCTACAAGCAGCAGCGAAACGGAATCTACTGTATAGCTGATGATGACGAACTTCCTTTGGAATAGAAACTTTGTGACATAAATATGTTTCAGGAATAAATGAAGATGATGGTAGTGATGAGGATCAAGAACCTAATGACTATGATGGTAGCTCAGAGGATGAAGATCAAGTAGCAATAACAGCTGAAAATGCAACGTATTGTGATAATTCTTTTTCCAGCAGGCTCAGAAGAAAAAATATATCGACACAAAAACTTCGAATTATTACTGCTCCTGAACATGAAGTAGATGCCTTGAAAATATTTTACTGATATGAAATTAAACTTCAGGTAGTACGTGTGACGAATATAAAATGAAGGGACGAGAGACGTAAATGTAAATTGTTGCCAAACTCTGTCTACAAAAACTTTACATCTCAAAAAATTGAAGCCGGTCTTGCTATTATGATTCGTGCTGGCTTCGACACAGATAACTTCATACATTTTCATCGCTTGTAGGATCTTACTAGAGATACTGCGGATCATTTTATAGTCACTATGGCACTAAATCGATTCGAATTTTTGCTACATTGCGTGCGTTTCAATAACTCATAATCGACCAGTGAGATAAAGAAACGAGATTAGCTGCTGTTCGAGTAGTATGGGCAACATTCAAGAGTAATCTTCGCAACATCTACGTCTCTAGCGAGGCCTTGACTGTGAATGAACAATTCGTGGGATATCGCGGCAAGATTTCTTGAAGAACATACGTACATGCCATCGAAGCCAAAAAAATACAGTGTTAAGTTTTTTTGGCTGTGCGAAGCCATAACAGGTTTCACTTCAAATGGCACGATTAATCTGGAAGAGAATCTGACTCAGGACCTCTTAGAAACCTCGCCAATAATATTGTAATGAGATTGTGCTCAGTTTATTTTGATACCGGTCAGGACATATATGTTGACCAGTATTTTACCTCTCATGGCCTGGTGTGCAACCTTTTACAACAAAATCTGATAGTGATTGGGAAAATTATGGCTAATGGCGTGAAGTAACATCACAGTTCAAAGCAACAAAAAGATGAGAGGTTGAAAGCACTAAGGCACTGTATGACTATGGTAACAAGATTCTACTATTTTCATATGTCCCCAAACGCAACAAGAATGTGCTTATGATTTCCTCTTCACTCTCTTGCATTTTAACCCATTCGTTATTAGCGTGACCATATGGTCACGTTTTACTGGCCTGGCTTAAAGTGCTCCAGATTCAACCATGCTCATTTGTTTTTTGAAAGGTTATATGTAAGTTTACAAGGTATTGTAAGAGTTGCTCTAACAAAAATACTTTTTAATTGTGGTAATTTGCTACTGCGTTTGCAACAATTCAAGACTAAAACTACAGCAATGTCAAAAAACTCGGAAAATTCCAAGTAAGTAAGAGAGTTAGTTTTTAATATGGCATTTCCTGCATTTGTTGTTGTCAAAATCGTTTTACCTCATAGTGCTGTTGTGCAATACTACATCTACTTTTTAGATATATGTTGGTTTTCGATTTGACCTTTGAACTTTATTGTAGAGCACAAAATGTATTTTGGTGTGACCATATGGTTACGCTAGTACAGTGTTTCCCAAACTTTCTGGTCATCGGTACCCTCTGGACAATTTATAGATTCGCTCGGGTACCCACAAAATTTTCTCATATTTTTGGCTGCGAAGCTCAACTTGCTTTGATGCACAACTTATTTTCTATAGCTAGACAACCCATTACATTCCTTCTAAGTTTCCTAAAAACTTCAAAATTGATTATTTTAACCTTTATTCTCTCATTTATCCCTTGGCAAATTTCATAAGTAGAATTTACTCCCAAATGTTTTTATATTTTCACCTCTACAAATGCCTATTGCATTGGTTCTCAAAGTGCTCCGAAAAAAAAAAGTCGCTGACCTTTTTTTTTTAGGGAGCACGATATCCACGTGCGGTAAAAGATCAATGTGAGGTGGGCCCGCATGTTCTGAAACAAAAAATAACGGTTGGCTGACATCAATCGGCAAGAGTCAATGTGTTTCTATTTCTGAAAATATATTGTGGGGCTCCGTAGGTGATGGTCAACCTCTTCATGGGCTCCGCATGACCAAAAGTTTGAGAACCTCTGGCCTATTGTAATAGGTAAAAGTGTGAATTTTTTGCTAACAAAATTTACCCCCAAGGCAGGTCAGATTCACCCCCGGTTAAGAACCCCTGTTTTAGTTTAATATGAAAAGGCTGCGTGATTAATACTAACTGTAACTAACCAAAGCACACAGTGTTATTCGTAACAATGTAATCCAAGCTTTAACAAATGCTACAATCAAACAAACAGTATATCGGCTGAATAAGACCAGCAATCCTAACTAATGTGATGGATGAGCCTGCTTTTTAGCAACAAGCTTACCGGTACTAATCAATACCAGGTAAAATATTAGCAACAGCACAACGAAGCTGTTTTGCTTTCCATGCTGTGATTCGACAAAATAAGTCATGTGAAGTACCAAAGTGTACTTGGTAGTTTCTGTAGTTCTAGTTAAAGCTTTTACTAAGGTGAAAATGTCACTTCCTCAGGAGCTCTTAAACTCAGGTCTTTAAATTATTAACATCAAGTGATCAAAAATATTTTAAGGCAGAGTAGAAGTTCTGGAAAGAACATCTTTTTACTTTATCTAATGTACCCCTTGAAAAGTCAAAATGTATCCCTGGGGGTACATGTACCCCAGTTTGGGAACCCCTGCGCTAGTACATGGCGGAGTCAAAAAACTGTAATTTGCTATATGTTTTTTTACAGCAATGTATATTTTTAGGTTTTGTCTGATGGATGTTGTCGATATTTTGATGGACGATGAACAGAGAGATCTTCGTGTTAGTGGAGCATACATTACTCTTCCACCAGTAAACATAGATTTGGATGAGGATTCCGCCAGCGAAGATGAAGGAGGAACGATTGAGAACTTGACAGAACGATAACTGCGAGCTGGCGCAGAAATTGTTCTAACTGATGGGCAGAGAATCTCCAATGAAGAAGAACTTAGAGCAGCTGCAAACCCTGCGCCAAATTTGGCAATATTGCTAAATACAGAATTGGAGTTCGAGGGAAAAAATGGTGGTGGTCGCTCTTCACTTGGCTGATTGATGTTAGTATCAACAACGCATGGATCCTGATGAAAAACTGTGGAAGCACTATTACTCAGCTAGATTTCAGAAGAGAAATCGTTGAAACATACTTGACTACTTACTGTTGTTTACCAAGAGGGAGAGGCAGGCCATCAACCAGCAACAGTGGAGGACACGTACTGAAATCTACGAGATATGATAGAATTGACCATTTTATCCAAGCTGTACCTTTCAAAAAGCGAAAACGGTGTGCTGGGGAGACATGCAATTCAGTAGATCTAACCATGTGCAGCAAATGCAGAGTTGGATTATGCATAGATTGCTTTGAATCTTATCATACGGAACAGTAAACTGAAAAACGTGCGATCAATGAAAAGCTGTGAATTGTTGTTTGTTACTTTGCAGCTTTTAATAAAATATTTCGTTTTCCAAATTGTATGTTTATGAATTGTAATTACAAGATAGTGCAGGTCAACTAAAATAAAAAGGGTGAATGTGCATGCAAGTCCCAGAGCACAAAATCAGAAAAGTCCACGCGCAGTTCAGAAAAATCCTAAAACTGCAGCACAGACGGCGCAATATAACACCGGTTTCCAGATGATCTTTAAGTAGAATGACGTCATTATGACGCAATACAGCTGTATAGGTCCGCTAAATAATATTTATGCCAAGGTGCATCTAATTGACAGTAATATAATACTTATAGCTTGCAATAATCATACTAAAACAAATATAAGTATAACAAAAAATGACTTTACCATATCCTAGCGTGACCATATGGTCACAGACGTTTTTTAGCCCCAAATCAGTCAGTTTTTACAAAAAATAGAAGAAAAAAGTAATTTGCAAGGTTTAGCCTTATACATCAACAGTTCCTTGGGCGCAAATTAGAATTTGAAAAAAAAGTTAATTCAGGAATTAATGGGTTAATCAAGGACTGCCACAAAAAACCTACAGCTATCCCAGATTACAATAAGCATAAAGGAGGAGTTGACACTCTTGATGAAAACTGTGAAGAATTCAGTTGCTTGAGGAAAGCAAATCGTTGGCCAATGGTTATCAATTACAATATAATAAATGTTGCGACTAACAACGCTTTCATTGTAATGAGAGACAGCGGAAAAGTGGGAAAAGACAAATTTTCTCTAGCAACTAAACTTTCAGCTTGCTCAACCATATGTCAGCAAACTAAAGTTGGGAGGAGGAACAAAGGCACTTGCCAAAATGATGGGGTTTGTTGATGCAGCTTCAAACATCATGAACCACACAGTTCAAGGCATTAAACGAGGAAAATGTTACAGATGTGTGAAGCATACTCGCCTTGCATGTATGATTTACCGCCGACGTGTTTGCTCGCAACACACAAAAATACCAAACAACACATATTACTTGGAATGCTGAACAATTTGTGGTTGCACTACATGTTTTTGTGTTTGAAATACAACTTTTGTTTGTTCAAGTTTTGTTCTACTTCAGCTTAGACCTAAAAAAGCTAAAACTATGCCGTGGGTTGGAAGACCCTGAATTTCAGATTCAGGATTGTCACGCTTTATCCAAATCAAATTAACCGTACAATCAATAGATCACGCAACGCAGTCAATCAATTGCTCTGTGAGATTGATCAATCGCACATATTAATTATAAGAAGACAACATATATACTGTACTTTGAAAACAGCGTATTAGCATTGAAAAACACAAGAAAATGGAGTGTTCACAATTGACAATATATGTTCCGATTAAGTTGCACAAAGCGCTGTTCTGATAAGGGTTAAATAAGAAAAGCTTTCAAAATGCACTTTATCTCTTCCTCTGAGAATTAATTTGAACATCATCATCAAGTAAGTCCAATCAGTCCCGTAGCACTCCAACTTCGGGCTCCCCCCAAAGTAAGCGCAAGAGCCCTTGCGCACAGGTCATATCACTTTAGAGGTGTAAAATTGAAAGGCTGCATTAAGAAAATACACCACAATTTGTACATAAGTAAACAGGCTAATGTCAGAATAAAGCATGCCGATACCGAATGTGCAAGTCATAAAAAATTCGGCACCGATGCCAGAGTTCAGTAGGACATTTATGCAGACACTGCCAAACGAAAGCAATGACACTGAAAAACATGAAAAACTTATAAAAACACAGTAGCATTGAAATAGTCTGGAGCGAACCTTTTTGTTCGCAAATGCTGTTATGACATTGTCATAATCAAGAGATCGGGCGCAGTCATTTTCGATTGACAACATGGCTAATGAAGATAGTCTACTGTCTGTCATAGACGTTCTATTAAAAGTTTTGATCAGTTTCAATTTGCTGAAGCTTCTTTCAGCGCTGGCAACAGTCACGGGGCAAGTTAGTAAGATTCGAAGTGCGATGTACACATTCGGATACAATTCAAATAAATGAGTCTTTAGAAGATAGTTCAGAAAGTCTTGAGCCGTATTGAGATTGCGTTTTTTTTGTAAAATTAAAACAAACCGCTGTAGCTCAGCGCTCATTTCATCAGAATCAATGTCACCGAACTTTTTTTGGAACTCTTTACAGCAAGTAAGAAGAGCATTTTCTTGTTGCACAAGCAAAAGTTTGTCTCGTGTGTACAAAAACCAAAAGGCGGAAGAAACCTCACGTAACAAATTAAAGCGCTCCTTTATCGACATAATAGCCTGGTCTACTAATGGATAGAAAAAGTTGCTTTTAAATTTCAGTTCAGGAGTAGCTCGTTGTTCCTCTTCACCTTGGTAATCAAACAATCTTCTTTTCTTTCCACTTCTTGACGGAGGAAAAGAAGGATCAATATCCAATTCCTGTGCTATTTCAACAGCAGATGTTGCGGCACTGTCACAACCCGTTGTGCGATAGTTTTGCAAAAACTTTTCAGTTGCCTGGATTTCCGTTTCCATTGTAAGAAGGGAGACTCCATACGATTGAAGAATCTTGCTTGCTTTATTGACTTGGAATAGGATATCATACCAAATAAACACCGACAAAAGAAAACTCCATTTTGATAAATGAGCTATCAACAATTTTGTTTCTGAGGCCGCAGCTCTTCCATCTTTTCTTTCTATGGAAATGGCTTCCAAGTCTTTCAGTGCCAGCAACACCTCTTTTAAATTGTATCGAAGAGGTTTGATGCATTTAATTCTGCTTTCCCAACGAGTATCAGATTGTGACTTTATGGACAGCTCCACATGTTTCTTCAAAATTTCCCAACGCTGAGCAGAGGAAGAAAACAGCACATACAACCTTGTAAGTACTCCAAAAAATGTCAATGCTTCCGTCGATCAATTAGCACTGTCAACAACAACTAAGTTAAGGGTATGGTTTGCACAGGGCACGTAAACAGCTTTGGGATTGATGTCTAGCATTCTTGCTTGGACCCCAGAATGTTTTCCTTTCATGTTAGCACCATTATCATATGACTGACCTCGACAATCAGACAATTCGAGTTGCAGTTCGGTCGCTTTTTCTAAGAAAGCGTCCAACAAGCCTTTCCCAGTACTGTCACTTATTCTCAAGTAGCCAAAAAATGTTTCTTTAACAACAGCAGCTTCTTCATTACATAGTACATAACGGAGAATGACAGACATTTGTTCATGATGTGACATATCTGGAGTGCAGTCCAAAATTATAGAAAAATATTTTGCCAATTTCAATTGCTGTAAATTTTCTTTTTCAACTTCTGTCGCTAGCAATTCAATTAGTTCATTTTGTATGGTAGGACTCAAATAGTGATCTTTAGTGTTTTTATTCTTGATTCTGTCTTGAAGCTCTTTTAGGATCGGATCTCTTCTTGCCAAAAGCTCAAATATACCCAGAAAATTTCCATTGTCAGGAAATCCTAAGACTTCTTCAGATCCTCTAAAAGCAAGATTCCTTTCCGATAGAAACAAGGCAATGTCGATAAGTCTCTCCAAAACATTTCTCCAAAAACGTCTTTCATTGAAAAAAATATTCATCTCGCGTTTGTCGATAGTGGATGAATTTCTTATCCCTTCAGCTAGCACCATCCATTGACTGCAGCATTCTTGGTGGGAAATGCCATTTTCATGGTCTTTCAGTTTTTTCGAAAAACCCTCCCATGTATTTATACCACTACAAAAGGGGCTTAGTGTTTTTCCAAATAGCTTACAACAAAAGCAAAAAACTTGATCTGATTCCCCAGAATAAACTAGCCACGACCGTGAAACACTTTCACCATTAGGTAACACACGTTTATAATGGTTGGAGGAAAAACGTCGCCTTGGAGTTGTGTTATTATATGGAAAATTCATTATTAGTTCATGTGGTCCACGCTTTACTATATCACATCGTTGAGCATCAGAAATACTTTTAGGCCATTTACATGGGTCATCAGGGATAGGGGTAAATTGAGATTCAGTTATTTTTGATATTGAAGGTTGCGTATTGGCAGGTAAATCACAACTTACATTTTCTGGAAATTCACAATCACTTTGATGCTGATCGTCATAGTCTTCTTTTTCTTGTACACTATAGTTTTCTTCATCCCTCTCGGTACTAGTGCCAGGTCTACTCTGCTCAGTAATCTTGAAAAAATCTGTCATCTTGGGCAATTTCGCTACAGCATCTCGAGCAGTGGCTGCTTCTTTTCTCTTTTGAGCACCACTTTTTGAACGTTTCATTCTATACAATGTCAATAAAATACTTTATCTGCACTCTGCAGTGTATATATATTGTCCCGGTATTTATAGCCAAACAGAATTCCAGACCATTCTATGATTGTTGCGTAACAACGGCATTGTTACGTCAATCGAATATTCAAGATTCTACCAGAAAATCAATCGAAATATTCTAGATTGTGCGAGATAAAATGACGTTGCATTCACTTATGATGTCACAAGCCAATTTCTTCCTACAGTTTAAATCGGTTGTAAACAAGTCTGCTGAACTGAAAATAGTCACGTAGCCAAAAAGCAATTTCAGACTAACTTGGGCCCCCAAAGTTGGCCTGGGCCCCCCCCAATTGGGGGGTTTGGGGGGCGGCTGCTACGTCTCTGAGTCCAATTGCTTCAGTTAGAATATTAAAAGCTCGGCATAGGGCTTGGTCAGTAGCATCTCTCCTATGAAGTTATTGATGTCTTCTTGATTAGAGTAATAGGGACACCTTTCATCCCTCAGCCATCGTCCACGTCACATAGCAGATGATGATGATGACGAAGCACTTTCCTCCTTTACGGAAGTATCAGATCTTGTCTCTGATAAGACAAGATTGATCTCTTGTGGCACTGGCAGGTTAGTGTTATTTACTTTAAAGTATTGAGATATGTGACTATAGCACTTGTATTTATTACACATGCAATAACTACAAACATGTATATAACTATATTATGTATTAATTGATGATTACAGTGTATGTATGGCAATAATACATATTTTTTGTAGAGAAAAATATGTGTTATCTTCATACATACACATACACTGTCATACATACACAGTCACTCCTGACGAAGAAAAACTGATTTAGTTTTTCGAAATGTTGAGTTTTTATGAATTTTATGTAGATTTTAAATTTGAATAAAAATCATTTTAACTTTTAATTCTCCAGAAAAGCTATATTGAGAAATTAGAAGATGCCTTGTGACAAAAGCAAAATAATACATATTATTAATGAAGCTTCCTAAATAATCCAGAGAGCAATTGTCACAGCTTTCACGACCTAACGTGAAACTAAAATTGTCTTTTTTGAGCTAGCAGAACACGGACAAGCTTACTGATACAGAAAAGCATATTCTCTGGTTTAATTTTGTGGTCAGTACATTTTTCGTACTACAGTATAAATATTAAAATAGCAATCTTATTAAAATTTATTATTTTCCAATCCGCATGTATCCAGCTAAATCTTTGCTTTCAAAGAACTTCATGTTACCGTTAAAATAATTGTCAAAACTTTGCCAGTCTATTTGATTTGCTGGAATAAATTATTCAGACAAGCAAATTATAGGTACACAAAAACAACTGCCAACAACTTTCCGTGGTTTATGTTCGAAAAACATTTTGTGACAAGCATATCATAGACGGATAAATGTTTCAAAAAAGCAAGTTATGTGCGTATATATATGTGACAAAAACTTATCAGTCGTATGTTGCTTGGAAAATTGTTCAAGCACGCAAATCTTGCATCCACCAAAACTTGTTACCAGCTTTTGTTTGTGCATCACACGCGTTTTTGCCAAGTCATGCTTGCATTGACAAGCTATATTCTGCGCAAACTGTCAAAAATTGGTCTTTTAAATTGGCGATTGCGCTCCATACACTCACCTGATAGGCAGGCCACATGCTCGTTTGGAAAGAATGCCACGACGAAATCGGAATATTAAGAACTTAGAGAATCGATCACTAGATTTACTGGCAGTTTTTAAAGACGATATGTGAACAGAGTGCACTACTGTACTGTATAGAGAAAACATTACTAAATCTTCCGCAGTTTCGCAAGACGACATCTGAGCAAAATCTTCCCATTGTTCTGTATAGAGGCACGATTACTAATCTCTACTGAAGTCTCGGAAAAACGACACGTGAATGCAACATACTATTGTAGTTTGAAAAGATCTAGTTATTCATTTTTCCTGTATAGAGAGAGATACGACAACTAAGCTCTAATGCGGTCTTCGAAAAACGACATATCAATAATGCACTATTGTACTGTATAAAAGCAAGATTACTAAACTCTTCCTCAGTTTTCAAAAGACAATGTATGACTAGAACACACTATTGTGAGCAATTATGATTACTCACCTTTCTACTATCGTCTCGTATATATAACGCGAAGCTCAGTTTGCGGAGCAGAAGCATCTTGTCATTTTATGTTGTACTGACTAAAATGGCAAATGCTTCAAAAAGATACTTTATAACTTTTGAAAATAAATATTTAATGCAATGCGATTGTTGTTTTTTGGGTAAAAGATTTCTCCCAAACAAAATCAGTTTGGCATTCTTTTAAAACTTCCATCAGTGACACGTAATAGAAGTTTGGTTCTAATTTTATTAATTTAATCCTAATATTGAAGCGACATAGCGCATCGCTCCAACAATTTGCCTGATAGAAAACTCTACTGAGACTTGCTATTCCACTAGCAAAGGATATAACAACGCTGTCCGAATTGCTACCAATTATTATTCGTGACAACAGGACTGGAGGGAAAGCGCTGTTTTGGTGATCGGTGGCAAAGGCACTTTACTGCTGTAAATTTAAACAACTTGTTCATCTATCCACACCAGCAAAATTCTAAACATCTAAATTGGTCCCAGATATTTTGAAAGTTTTTTCATTGGGTTGGTGAAGCATTAAGTAGCAGCTTAATAGCATTAGGTTAAACTTCAAAGATTTTGCATCAAACTTAACATGATGGTGTTAAAAACTTAATGAAATTCGCCCTTAGCTGTAAGCCGGACGTAAAGGTGTTAACTCGTTTCATGTTGATGCTAACTACTATCGTGGATGCCAGGCAATTTTTCAATGTGTATTGCGACTACATATTTTTGCAGCAATTAAAAACGATTTAATTTCGCGTGTGTAATTACTTCGCTAATCCTTCGGCATAAAAATATCCTTCTTTGATTGTAAGTTATCGTTGAATGTAAGGCAAAAAATAATCATTTATAATTGATCTATTATAGTATCTTTCTCACTCGGAAAAAGCAAGATTGTTGATGCCACCAATTGATGCTTGCTTAAAGTTAGTGAAGTTACTAGCTTATAAATATTTAAGTCGGTCTTAAACAGGCAAAAAACAGACAAGCATTTCTGCAACTCTTATTGGTTTGCTATGACATACGCTATTTCAATGTTTTCAAAGCGCTGTGTTTAAGCAGACCCTAAAAATGAAAGTACTTGAACAGTCAGGTATGCTATTCGCCGTAGTACAGAACTGTGCTGTGGAAGGTTTTGATTTAACTGCCTTATGTTTGTGTGGTTAGCCAGGTACAGGGTACGTGAGCAATTCGTATGGGTATATCACGTTAGCTACCACACCAACTAAATCTAATTCAAAGCTTTTAACGATATGAAAATTCAATACGATGCAAAACGGGTTGATTTTCAATCCAATGCTGTGTTCATACATTGGCTTTGAACTTGTCTTGAAAACTTTTGCGTATAAAGGTAACAGATATGTGCGTTCGTATCGACTAGTTTTGGCAACCAGAAACGAAACTTTTACAATTTGCAAACGCTTGAAGTTGCAAAACTTCGTATTGACTTCCAAATTTTAAAACCTCCAAATTCAATGATATCGAGATTTGAGAACAAGTTGCAAAACAGGATTTCAACATCTGGCAATTGGTCCACGAGGTATACGGAGCAATGTGTTCTTAGGGCATTGGGCAAATGGAACAATGAGAGTATAAGGCAATTATACTCTCATTGTTATGAGGCTTATAAACTAATATCAGGCTTATGAACTTATGGGGCTATGGGCGTATCGGAAAATTTGCGTATGAAATAATGGGTGCATTGGGCAATGGATAAATGAGGATAGAGAATGGGTTATGGGGCAATGGACTTATGGGACAATGAACATAGTGAGCAAAGGGTATATGGGACAATATGTCTATTGAGCAATGGACGTTTGGGATAAAGAGTGCTAGGACTTATGGAGCAATAGACAGACAAAACAATAAGTGGTTGAGGTAATGGGGTACAGGGAAATAGGCTTATAGAGCTATCTCCACTCCCCCATTGCCATGTCCACTCCAATACACCCATTGCCCAATATGCCCATTATCCCATTAGCCCATTACCCTTAGATTCATTGTCCCATACCCCGTTGCCCTGTGCATACATTGCTTCATACGTCCATTGTAGGCCATCCCTAGTCAATGGTCAAGAAAAATGCTTTGCTCGCGGTTGAAGCTCAATTTCAAAACTATGGAACGTTCACATTGTCAAATAGGAGTTTCGTAACTCGCGCTGTTTACACTCGGTGACACGATACGAAAGCTCATCTCGAAACCCGCTCTAAATACCTGGTTTTCGTTCCTCTCTTCGAGACATGATAATGCTTTCGTAAGGATAAGAAGGATTTCTGGTTGTGAATGCAGTTACGCACGAATGCAGCCTTAATCTAAGCAATTACCTTAGATATATTAGGACATGGCCAGCTGCATAATTTTGTTGTTTGCACTACTGTTTCTCTCCGGAACATCATCAGTAAAGGTTTTTTTGAACAAGTGAGTATATGCCCAATAGTGCGTAAACATAACCTAAAAAATAACATAGTCCAAAAATGATCTACGAGTGTTTATAGTGCGTTAATGTGCTTTGAACTCTAAGAATGTGAATTGCTCTTGGTCATCTTACCCATCTTCAAAGCCATCTAGATACCAGTACGGTGGAAAAATATGGGGTTAGAGTCTGTCAAGAGAAAAATATTAACCCCAAAATCAAATGAAAAAATCTAGTTTAAGCGGTAAGCTTGTCACCTGTTTAAGAGGAGGCAACAGGATGGGCGAGAATAAGGGATGGTTCAGAGACTGATTTTACAACATGATAGCCGTTGGCTACGGTTTTTAAACCGCCAGCGTGAAGAGAGCATGACAAGCGGTTTAAGAATCAGTGAGACGGTTTGTCACAAAATGGGTGGAGAACTACCGAGATTCCATTGGGCTGATTGATTCATGAAAATTTATTTGCTTTCCTGTTAGCAGAGCTGCAGTGACCGGCTCTTCATCAATAACTGATGCTTCCAAGCCTTTCCTCATCGCCGGCTGATTAATTATCATATAACGCGCAATTGTTCTCATTATAGGGCGTAACTCGAATGATCAACCCGCACGATTATGAAATCATACGACCGACATTTATTCTTTCTTCTCTTGAACCGAGTAGCGGGACTGATTCCTTGAATGCTCTTTGCATTAACTTTTCTAAATAACTTCTCTAATTTTTCTTCAAAAGAGATTTTTTGAGAAGGCTTACACGTAGTGAGGCCAAACAATATGAATGGGGCATAGCTCCACGCTCGAACAGCCATTTTCTTTTCTGAGATACCCTGATCTCAGAAATCCCTCGATTCTATCAGCACCCTCAATGAATTTTCTCAGCCCACCTCTGGCCAACATATCTTACTACCATGTCGGGTAATGTCTTTATTCCACAGCTTTAATCAATGCAAATCTCGTTGTGGGTACAAATGCTGTCAAATCTGATAAGAGAGTCAACAACATCAGATTATATAGCCTCTAAGAGTTAATCTTGATTAAATTACCAAACTGATCTTTATCGCATTCAACTTGGTGTTCATTCAAAGCTTTAGGTAAACAGTTATAGTCAATGGAGGAGAAAGAGGCCATGTCCTCCACAATTTTTGAAAATTTTGCCAAATTGAGCGTGACGACGTTTTGATAAACCAATAAATTTTTATTACAATTGATCATGATTATGATCAAAGTTCCAGCCATAAATCGTCTAATAAAATTTGCCCTTATTTCCAACGCATTTTTTTCTGGCTGAACCATTTCAAACATAGTTAACTTACAATTTAAAAAATTGCTCTAATAAGCTGTCGAAACGGTTTGCAACTTTAGCCTATGAAATTTAACAAAGCAAGCAGTTTTTTTAACGTCAAAATGCATTGTCTGTCTGGTATATTGACAAGTAAAAGTGGATTTCCAAAATGAAGAGTATTATTCTTTTCGACTAACTTGAGTACCCTATCCAAATCCAGCGCAAAATAGTCTTGAGAAAATAAAAAAATTGCATCTGGAAAAACGTGTTCATTTCAAATTTTTGAGAACAAGTCATTTGGCACTTTCTGTTAGCAAAGTTTAGGTACGAGGCAGAAGGAATATTGCAGTTTTGTAAGCTATCAATTTTTTATTATTTTGTAGTGTTGGTGGAACCGATTTGACCCTAGTTTCCGGATCCATTGGTGAAATTGTTGTGGATGCTTGTATCCAAAAAATCAATTCCGCTGCAGGAATAGGAACTCTGCTAAGCAATGATTTTGGATTTTTAAAAAGACTCGCTCTGGTTGAAAGCAATTTCGGAGATTCACCTGCGAATCCGCTAGGAGGAATTTGGCAGGTAAATCGAACCAACTTTTTTTAACAGCAACATAGTATATTTTGCAAATCAAACAAGTGCTTGTCACTGAGCTCATTTGTTAAAGGAAGGGGATATTTAAAACTACAATAATCTTTTTGTTGCTAATAATCTTTTTGAAAGTGTCCAAATGAAACAAGCAATAACACATTTTTATTTTCGTTTGAGCCAAGATTGCCTCGCCCTTTTTGCTCTTCGTGTTGCACACGGTCTGCAAAGTTGATATTTTTGATCCTTCCACAAAGATCAGATAATGCTAATGTATGGTAACTTTTCCATTTTTCGAGAAGGGCCTGTGTTGAAGAAAATCAAAGGAATGCATTCATGAACAGTGATCAACTGCGTCAACTAGCTGTTTGTAGTTAGTGCAAGGCACTTTATATATAAACTAGCCGGCTCTGCCGGCGTCGCCGGGCAGAGGCCTTCCATCAGTAATATCCGGGTTTAGTATTTCGGTTCAACCGGCCAAGCCAGCTTCACCCATCGGGCTCTTGTATGAGCAGTGGCGAAAAGTTAATGAATTTTATGCACTTTCACAACTCTTATACACGAAATTGTGATCATCATATACTCTTAATCATGACTGGCAATGCTCACAAAGAATCTTGTCACAAATTATCGTTAATACTTATGAGGGAACACTAATTAATCAAAACTGATTGTAGCGGCAAAATGGTGGTTACTTTCACAATTAAAGAAAACTATTTAATGGTAAGCCTATTTTGCCAATTGGTGCTGCCCTTTTCCTATTTATATTTGTGGTATTAAGTTCCTAATTTGGCTGCGCTATTGGTCTGGTTTCCGGCATAGCGACAAAAGCGGCTATTGTTCTCTCTCTCTACATTTAGTTTTACAAATTGTTGTGGTTATGGTTTTATGTTGATTTTTTCTTAAACTTGAGATTTTATTACAATGATGTAGAGCATAAACATAAATGACACAAATACCATAACAGGCAGCATATATGACGGCATCACCCGAAGAGCCACCGTCAGTAACGTCGGTATTAAGAGTGCCAGTTCAGCCGACCAAGCCGGCTTTACCTATCAGGTTCTTGTATGAATGATTACCAAACGTTTATGTGTTTTCTGCATACAAGATGTTCATGACTTTTTGTGCTCCTTTTCCTGATAGAATATCTCATTTCAAGGTTGTTGCTAAGCCTTATATCTATGTGCCCTGTTCATTGCTGACACAAACCCAAGGGAGCCTGCGTTTCCCGTAAGTCGGAAGTAGATATTACATTTCTAATAGCAAGCTATTTTAATGCAAAAGGGCAAAAATGTCTTTCTTGTGGTGCGATTTGACTGTTTTCTGTTTTCTTTTGAATTCGCTTTACACTTTCTCAAGTCCTCGCTGGCTACGCATAGCATATTCTTTTCTCACTGCTTGACGTGTCCTAGGGAGTTTAAGGTGTCCTTGCTTTTCCTCAAATGTTTGGTTTGAACCCGGTAGCTCTATAAAGCTATCATAAAGCAAAATACCAATAATATCTTCCATGTGGTGCGACTTAACACAGTGACGTTGTTAATTTTGGTTTCCACTCAAACTTTCTCAAATCCTTTTTGGCTAAGCATTATGATTCATATTTGTTTTTCCTTGCTTAGGTATGCTCATAGAAGTTAAACAAGTTCTTGCTTTCCCCAAATTTTTAGGTTTGATTCCGGCAGCTCTATAAAGCTATTATGAAGCAAAACATGTTTCTCCTAACTATGGCGCGATTTAACCCCGGCAGGCCATACTGTCACCCATGCTGATTTAAAACGTATCAATTAATGCAGCTGCGCCAGCTTAATCGTACAAACATTTGTTAGAGCCACAACGAAATGTTTTACTAATTATAAGCAATAGTTCCTGTACATGTAATGGTGATCACGTTGGTTTATTAATCAAGACTGGAAGTATTCAAAAAGAAAGAACGATAGCACAAACTACCATTGGTAAATTTTTAAAGTTCAAGGAAGGGGTGAAACATAGTCAAAACTGATGGCGTCGCCCAAATGGTGGTCGTTTTGAGTCATAAAGAAATGAGCTGTTTCGTCGTAGGCATGTTCGACGATTTGGTGGGCCCGCCTTCGTATTAATATTGGTGACATTAAGATTTTTGCCTGCGCTGTTTGCTCTAATTTGGCCATAGTAAGAAAAAGGGCCCTGCCTTTCCTGTAAGTCATATAATCTATTGCAATAGACGCCTATTAAGCTCTTTTCAAGCAAAAACATTCCCTCTTAATCCACTGTTATAGATTGATGCTATTATTGTTTAATTTTGATCTTTTCTTAAATTTGGGATTTTTATTACATTTAGCTTTGCCCCTAATCCAGATCTCCCTATTGTTAAGTGAAGATTAGTGTTTCGTCCCAATATGCTTGCAATTACAAATATCAGTAATGGGCTTTACCATTTATGTTTGCTATCAAAATGATAGCGGATAATTTTGCTGCCTGCTACTGATTTCACTAAATAGTGGCAAGCATTGTAATGGCATTTAACATTTCGACCTCACAATGCGTTTTGAGCCATTATTATTAGGATTGCTACCCACCACTTCTTCGTCATTGTAGGCGATTTAATATGAATTAACGTCTCTGACTCTGTGCATGTTCCTTGGCCCTGGCATAAATGCCGCCATGCAAAGAGCAAGCTAACCCGAAATGAAGCACTCACAGTTAAGTTATAGCTGTAGCGGGAGCCCTCATCAATAATGTCGAGATTAACCCTGCGTCGGGCGCAATGTAGTTTGTCACACGTCCGGGCGCAATGTGCCTATCAGGCACATGTCAAAAATATAACTATAATATAAGAATTGAAATGCATGCGCTTATATTATATCAAAATTTTGTTGTAATGCTTTAAAATACAACCTATCTGCCGCACCTTCAACGATTTATTCTATTAGGTTGTCCGGAAAAGAATGTCGTATTTCGCAAATAACCACATATATAATGAACCAACCAGCAGTGGCTTAGCAAAAACGAGAAGCCTAAGCATTTTCCCAAACCAGAATTCCATCAAAAAAAGGTTATGGTGACAGTATGGTGGACTGCCTTTGGGATTATTCACCATAGTTTTTTGCAACAAGGGGAGACCATGACAGCAGTGAAGTACTGTGAGGAGTTACAGACAATGTACAGAAAATTACGCGAAAAACAGCCGGCATTGGTCAATAGGAAAGGTCCTATTCTTCTTCATGACAACGCACGTCCTCATGTGGCAAGACTGACGCTTCAAACATTAACAAGCATGGGAATTGAGGTTTTGTCTCATCCTCCGTATTCTCCAGATCTCGCACCCACAGATTTCCATTTTTTTAAACACTTGGACGCCTTCTTAAAGGACAAGCAATTTGAAACTCAGACAGATGCAGAAACAGCTTTCCAGACCTTTCTTGACTCAAGATCTGACGACTTTTATAAAAAAGGCATCGATGACATTGTCCCACGTTGGCACAAATGTATTCAATCTTATGGAGCTTACTTTGATTAAATATATATTTATTACGTAAATGTTTTTGTATCTTTAACAACCTACGTCCAAAAACGACATTCTTTTCCGGACAACCTAATATTTTTTTTAACGAAAGAAACAATGTCTGAGCACAATTTGAAAAATGCTATGCATCTGGCACAGAGCATGTTCTTTGAAAGGTACAGTTTCGTAAGAAGTACATTGTCTTCACAAAACTTTACAAAGCTTTATTTGTTTTGCTCTGTAAGTTCGTTTTCAAAGCAAGACTTGCAACCAAAATGGCATGCTCCAAGCAAAGTGGGGTGTGGCATTTTTTAAATTTGTATCTTGACAGCCTTCTGCAACCACTGTCTCTGGTACATGTAGAGCACCTTCTTCTTTTTGCCATTAGTCATGGAGTGTTTTCTGCCTCTTCACTTTCTGACTCTTCTCTGCTGGGCGGGCGATATTTTTGCAATCGTGCTTGAAGTTGCAATGGCATTCCAACTGTTTTTACACTTCGTCTGGTTAGTTCTCCGGCAACAAGTTCTTTGGAGAGCATCTTCGAAAATATCCTTCTTTTTATTGTTGCTAAACGATTTTCCAGATAAATAACTTGACTGCTAATACCAGCTACATTAAGCATGGCAAAAAATACTACCATGGGCCATTGCTTAATGTTTCGAGCTACATTGTATGTAGCACACATTTTGTCTGCCGTGTCCACACCACCTTTTGTTGCATTATAAAATGTAATAACAGATGGCTTTTGTCGCTCTCCTAAATCGGAGTCAATTTCTTTATCCACATGTAAAGTAGACACAAGAATAACTGTTTTCTTGGGTTTTGGAACATACGACACTAACTGTCTTTTTGGAAGCCAAACAGGCTTGAAAATTCTTTCCTTCTTTTGGATACTACAAGTTCAGGTGGCAGCTGCCTCTTATTTCTTTTCAGGGTACCGACATAGGACAACTTTTTCTCCTTCAGTTCCTGCACTAGGTCTATATTTGTGAACCAGTTATCTGCTGTAATGTTACGGCCTGAACCCGATATAGGTGCAGTCAATCTTTTCACTACATCTGCTGGCTTGTTGCTAAGACTGTAAGGTCCATCTGGCTGTTTCCCAGCATATATTTCCAAATGATGAAAGTAATACATTTTAGCGTCTACAAGTGCGTATATTTATTCGGTTTTGACGGTATATACTGGTGGAATCCACATCTTCCTCGAAATCCTACCAACATCTCATCTATTGTTGTCAATTCTCCAAGAAATTAGTTTTTCTGGCAGTTGTTTACAAACAGTGTGAAGATTTCTTGTATTGGAGCAAGTCTGTCTTCAGCTTTTCTTGTTATCCGTGTATCACGGTCATTAAACCGAAACGCTCCACTCCATCTCCTTCTGTTCCCCAAAGTTCCTCCAAACTCTGTCTCTTTGTTCTGTACGCTCCTGCTAAATAAAGGAGTTCTATGAAAACTTTAGTTCAATGACATCTGTACACTTTGCATCCCGATTCCTGGCGTAGTTATCTTTCACAAAGTTTATATACTGGTTGGTACAAGTCACCACAATGTCTAAGATGTCATTTGTAAAAAAGCAGGCCCAACATTCTGCTACAGTTTTTGCGAGCCTTGCATCTCCTATCTGTCCCGGTAGATACTTGATAAGGTTGTGAGGTCTTGTTCTTGAACTGGTCAGTAACGGATTGTGGTATCATTTGGTAGTTTTGTCCTTCCCAACAAAATAATTGACCCCAGCTGCTGTATCATCTTCATATGTTTCTCCATCACTTAAATCTTCCTGTGCTATTTCAGAATCCTGTTTTTGTTCTTCTACGTTATCTTCTAAGTCAGTATCGCTGCTGTCTTCACAATCTTCCTTATCACTGGAATTTTCCACCATACACGCTACTTCATCCGGATTGAAATATCTATTAATCATCATTTTCGTTCAAAACACTACAGTAAAATATATAGTAAGCAAAAAAATAGACATAGGCCTTCGTATGGAGTAAAACCTCACTAACATGTACAATGAGCCTAATAGGAATAGTAGCAAAATATAAAGTAATACTGTACATCACAACGCGTTGTTGCGAAGTACGAAAATAGAATGTGTCAGGCAAATCAAGTCACAGTAAAATATAAAAAATCCGCCAGTGCCACTTATTACATAATCGGGCGCAATGCGCTTGAGAGATCTCTTATGCTGGGTCTGCCTTTCACGTTGTCGAATCTGTAACCAATTGTGACGTTTCTCAATGGAATGCGCTGGTGGTGGGTGATTCAGAGTCGTGTTTGACTTAGCCAACCAGAACGCGAGATACACGAAATTGTGTCATCCATGTGCCTGACAGATCGGTTGTGCCCTATGAAGGGTTAAGAACGTCAAATCAGCTGGCTGCTGCAACAGCCCTCATTAATAATGTAGAGGTTAAAAACATCCAATCAGCTGGCTGCTGCGACAGCCTTGCCCAATTGAAAAAGAAATTGCTTCAACATTTAGATCATGTGTAGCTCGACACTAATATTTGGTTGCAAACGATAAGAAAGGACCATCTTTACCCCATCGTCTTGTTCTTGAATGATCACCAGGTGTTGTGCTTGGAGTAGACTACATATTACAATTTGTAGACTTTTAGTCTTTTGAACAATTTGATTTATAATGCCAAAGATCCATGCTATCGAGAAAGAATAGAGAAAATGTACCAAAGGACTTAGTTTTTCTAGAAATTGCAATTTTGTGAAGTGCAGGCACTAAACTTTTGTGTGTTTCTAACCGATAGACTACACTTCATAAACAATTGGAGACTTTAGTTTTTAATGGATGTTTTTGAAAACGTCGACATACAATGCAAAAGTAGCTCGCTTGTGAAAAAAAGTAGTCAAAAAGTTTGTTAGCTCTAGTAGGATAATTGTTCAACCAAAAATGAAGCATGGTGTATGGCAACCAAGTTTTGATTAGCCGTTATAAACTAATCCTTAGCAGCAAGTAATTGGAGTGACATATTGCTAGAAAGAAAATTTTCTAAGCTTTTAAAAGATAGTAATTGTTAGTATTTTAATATAATGGCTTTGTATTAAAGTAACCTGTTTTTACTGAAATCACAACTTTTGGGAAGGTTAAAAAGTTACACCACAGGTCTTAAAGTTCAGTTTTTTCAGTATAAAAACTGGTAGTAATTTTACATACTATATACTAACGGACTCG
This sequence comes from Trididemnum clinides, assembly GCA_963675345.1. Classification (NCBI taxonomy): domain Eukaryota; kingdom Metazoa; phylum Chordata; class Ascidiacea; order Aplousobranchia; family Didemnidae; genus Trididemnum; species Trididemnum clinides. Next base: position 18,112,186 of record OY776302.1, read on the forward strand.
CATTAAAATACCCTTTAATTTGTTAAAAAAAGTTTGAAAATCGGTAGTGAAATGAGGTCACAAATCAGTTTTTAAGCAAACCAATTTTGCAAAAAGAGTGCAATTTTTGAAAACATCTTCAAATTGTGATGTGCGGTAGCGAACATTTGTATTATTCGTTCGAAATACATTATGACGTCATAGACCCAGTACAAGCGTGTAAGCAAAAAAGCGAATAAAAAATACTTAGTTGGCTTGAAGTGCTTAAATAAAGAATTGCTCGTAGCATTGTCAAATAAACATTACTTGTTGTAAAATTGTTTTTATCAAAAGCAGCTTATCAATATCTCCTAAATGAACCTTTCATCGCGTTTCTGCGATGAATACTTTTTTGAGAAAGAACAAAAAACAGATTGTTCAATGAATCTTTGATTGTGACGTCATTTTAGACCCCAAAAAATGAAAGTTTTTGAAATGTGGTAAGTCGGAAGCTGGTTTTCTTTTAAGGAAAAAGCGGTTGTCCTCTGTCAGGTAATGCAAATTCTTAAAAATTGTTTTTGATTATGACGTCTTAATGACGTCACGAATACCCTTATGGCACTAACCACGAGGTAGTGATCAATGGGGCCAAGTTTGATGCTTGTACCTCCAGCAGTTTCAGAGGAGTTAAAACAGACACACCGACAGACAGAATTGCGCTTTATATATTAGATAAACGATTGCTTTCCAAATTTGATATTATGGTTCGGGGCCAATGTTGATCCTTATTGCCGTAAGATGTCGTTAAAAACTTACAAAATACATATACTAAAGTTGATGTATTTATTTCAAAGCATCTCCGCAATATTTTTGCTGCATTTTTTCTAAAATTTTCCCCTATTTTTTAAAGTATCTTTTTGACAACTTTTCACATTTCCACTTTTCTCGACATTTCACTTTAAGCTGCTTTCCCTGATCTTGCGTTCGCAAAACTTCTGTTAATAAATATCAATGCGGCGAGCTGAAATGTGCTACTTTTTGCAGATTGAATCTTGGATGATTAATATCATTCACAGCTATTGGTACAACCCTTTGATATCCAGCTTGGTGAATATTTTTTCAGCTGATTTTCCTTCATACGTTCTCAATTTTACGGATCCTGATTTCAGGTAATTTTTGATCAAATTTTGTTTGTCTTCCCCACATTATTTGATTCGTTCACCACTTCCACTTTAATGCTATTTTATGATTTTAAAAAACTGAAATTGGAAAACTGTGAGCAGGTGTCCAATTGTGAGTCACTTGGTTCTTGTTAGTGTGTAAAATCACACTATCGACAGCCACAAAGTGTACAACAGTGTCGCATTTTAATAAAGTTTTTGATTCTATTTCAATTTCAATTTACTTCTTAAACTGAAGCAACTTGCAGTATCGCTCAAATAATTAAGTTTGGTTGCAACTTAATATCTAGCAAAAGATTGGCTTCCACTAAGATATTTTAACCCGCGCACTTCTTGATCTAGAACAGAAAAATATATTCACAAACCACTTTATAACTTCGAATTCCTTCGCTTGCCAAAACGCAGAACTAAAGCACTTCAATACATAAATATCAGAGACTAACTTAAACTAAGCCGCCAAAATAATCGCTTGATTCCTGTCACAACAATCTCCACACAACAACGCTTTTTTCAAAACTAATTTCTACTCTACTTTGATTTACTACTCAATCTCTAAAATAAATGAAAAAAATCTTGCCGCTTTATATATACGGCTGGAAAATAATCTAGAAATTGCTAGAACATCACGGGACACAAGAAAAACACCGTTAATAAATTAAGTAATTGGTAATAATAGTGATAAAAAAGAAAATCTTCGAGAAGAAGCAAGAATCATTAAAATACGCTGGAAAGTCACTTAGACACCCATTGTGACGTCAGAAAGGCGTGTGAGTTACAAATCTATTTATAAATCCAAAAAAGGCCTTTTTTTTGAAAATAGTTTAGGGCTACAAGCAATTTAGATTTACAATTAAAAATGATCACTGCAAAATAAAACAACAGAGTACAATAACTATCCATAACTAAAACTATTCTTCTAGCACAAATTTACTTATTCGTGACAAACAGCAATAGCTTGTGCTGATCTCATAGACAAAACGTAGAGTACTCTAACAATTAAGGAGCACTAGCTTTTGACTTCAATAATGCATTGTTTGAAACTTTATGCCAGCAAGTCAATTTCGATGTCGAGTGGTACGCCAACAATCGCAATGCACAGAGTTTGGGTTTCTGCTCGCCTGCTGGAAGTGAAAACACTCTTTAACTTTACCTTATGTTGTATGGACTTTCTAAGTCATAACTAAAAGTTAAAATAATGTACGCTTGTCGATCATCTCGGCATAAATTTTGCTAACAAGAAAACGAAGACATTGGTAACAAGTTGCATTGTGTGAATTTTTAGCGTTCCTTTGAAATCAGCAGTTGCTGCAAGACTCTATTTTGAAATAGTGGTTAGTAATCGTGGATCCACTCCAATTTCGGTCAGTGATCAAGCTAGCTGTTGGATTACTGACTACAACACAAATGGCAGCACTACCTATTTTATTACAACAGTAGAAGACTTCAAAAATATTACTAGTAAGTATCTGTGGGCTTACCAAATGCAGCATACTGTAGGCTAATTAAAAATTTTTAAAAATAAAATGTGGAAACTATTGACCAATCAAAAAACTTTGAGAAGATGATGGAGCCAATCAGATAAATAGCATTAAAATGATCAAACCTTGTATAACATATCGAAAAAAATGAATGAAAAATTGAGGGTTTGCAAAATAGCCTTAATTTCTTCAAGTCAGCAGCCCTCCTCACAAATTCTAGAGCCGAGAAAAGCTTTGATCTGAAGTCAAAGTTTTATTTTTAAAAAAAATACAACTGTGTTCGGTAATGTCACGTACAATGTATGGTTAGATCTTTCTTCACAAAGTTAAATTTCCATGACGTCACCTCATTTCTAAGCGATCACGACACTAGATCAAGCTTCGGTTGAGTTAAGAAGGAATAGCAATGAAACTGTGAGGTTAAAGTTGGCCTAATAAAAAACTACGATATTTTTAGTTTATTGTGGCACACTATTTGCTAACAGCATCACATCATATAAAAGAACATATCGGGCACTCTCTTTGGTAACAGCATCGTGTCTTTCAGCAGAACCCAGCTATTTTTTCTAGGCGATAAGCTCAATCCAATCAAGTGTTTGTTTACAAGCTAATAAGCGCACAGCGCCGAGATTGTTTGCCCAAAATGAGCATTAAGACAAATTGCGACTGCATTAAAAATGTGCCTCAATAACGTCATGATCAATGCACAATGCGTGGTTTCCATTTTTTATGAAATATGGAATTCCTAAAAACTCATTTTTCCTTGTAAACAACGATGCTGACACCGACGGATTTTTTGTTATAAGCTTACACGCATGCGTTTACAATTCCTGCGTCTGCTTCACCCGTGATTTAAAAGCATTTCCAACATAAATGACCTCGAACCATACTGAGATGAAAAGAGAATAAAGAAAAAAACGTCAGGAAAAAATTCATAATATCGCCCTGAGAACTGAACTTTCATAATTTTGACCGAAATTTCGACGCTTTGTAAAATGCTTCTTCACGCTAAAGTAAACACTTCCACCGCTAGAAAGATACAAATTGTAGATAAAAGTAGTAACTTACTCATTTCATAGAAATATGTTCTCTCTTTTCTAAAGACCTTCAGGTTTTCTATGACTTCAAAAGTTAAGGAAAAATAGAAATCGCAAAATATATTTTTTGCAAAGACTAATACCAGTTGACAAAAATGCTAAGGTACAAAAGCTTTTTATGCCAAACAGGATATATTTGTGGTAACGTTAAAAATATTATAGTATCGAACATATTTACGCACTAGAAGAGTAGTCTCTAGAATTTGTTTTTGGCATTCTTAATTAGAAAAAGTCAAAGTCACCAAGTTGCCACAACTCAATCCCAGATTAGATAGTTTATGACACAAAATATTTGTAGCGTTTCCGAACATTTGAATGTAGACTTGGGTATGCAACCAATACTTTTGTAAGAGCAGAAGAGTAGAAGAATATTGAAATCGCAATTGTATAAAGAGAACTTATCCACCTCATCGAATATAAGACAAACGCAAAATTTGGCAGACTGCAAAATGACTTCTCGAGAGGGGTCTCGGAATCTGTTTGGGTATCAAACATGAAACTATTTCAATAAAAATGCTTATTTCTTTCCAAATATTCAAGCACAGACCAATTGTACCCAATCAGAATCTAGATTCAAAATCCTAAGTAAACACCTTTCTTTTGTTTTTGTAAATCAACATTTTAAAAGCGATTGTTTTGCTCGTGTTTGAAACAAAACAGTTATTGAAAGGTAAAATTTGTGGGAATCACTTGCAGAAACAACGTTTTTGAATTTCTTTCTCAATTGAAAGACTTGTTTACGGACATCACTTTTGTGAAATCGAATTGTGAGCTTTTGTGTCTTTTACCCCCAACATTTCCAATTTCAATTCGTTTGGGAGTAATTTACTTCAGTTCCCGGATCTCTTCCTCATGGCTCTCAAGTCGGCAGTCACCTATATATGCTTTTGCAATCGGCAAAGTCGTAGTTCGCACCGCAAGCGTGAGCTAAAAAGCAAACATTATCGCTCGGACATGGTGCGTGCATTCTAACGCTCTAAGCGTCCAACTCGCAGTCTTTCGAAGGCAAATCTAACTCTAAATCCATCGCGCGCCAATGTCGATCGAGTTATCACGTGGGCAACCTTCAATGCAGAGTTGCATTTTGCCTTCACCAACATATTACACCTCATGAAAGTGCCACTGACCGATAATCAGGTGACTGTGGTTTCAAATACGACCTGAATAATTTCTAATCTTTCACTCCTATCAACAGTAAATATAAATATCTTCGTTTTGTAAATGTTCATAATACTAGGACATGGTTGTTGAACTCACTAAAAAAGATCTTGACTACTTTGTGACGCCAAGTAACACTCAGGCAAAGACAAGGAAGCAACCATTAATACAAGCTTTGCTGTTTGAGGCAATAACAGCTTAACATAGGAATCGCATTCAAGACGAGTGAGTAATGCCCCTGTAGCTACGCTTGAGCATTACACAAGCTGGCATTGGCAACATTTAAAAAATACTTTTCACGTGTTTAAACACTTCGTTTTCACTCATCTCCATTGAACGTAATTGTTTGCCCAGTGGTTCGATAGGTACTAGCACGAGAGAATTGACATAACAAAGAACTTTTTGCAGCATCAAGTTGATAATAGAAGCTTGATTTGCTGTTGCCCCAACTATAAACCAAACAATTGGTATAAAAACCAGCATCTTATTTCTTTTATTCATGTACAACTAGCAACCCCGAAAATTTTAGGCGACCACCACAGCTTAGAGTCCACTGCTCTAAACTAAATGCTTTTTTTTGCTATTCCACTTTCATCTTTCCGTTCACAATAAAACCTTAACAATTACACATAAAATGTCTTGGGTTTAGATTTGCAGCAGTATTGCCAGTGGTTCTGTCATGGTACATTTTAACCACAAGCACTTTGTTTGAAGCAGAAAGATGCGCTGTTACCAAAAGCACAACAATGAAAATTAGGCAAACATTGCTGTCGCTGCCTCATAATTGCCATTTGCGTTGTCATTTTTATGCCTTTTCTTCATTACATTCATTTTCGCTCAGTTTACGTCCTTTTTGTCTCGCTTTTTTGCACAAGCTTCGACGTGCTGATTTGATGTTTGTTTACCGATATGCCCTTTTCAAATATTAATTTTTGTGGACCAAGGCAGGATTTCATGTTACTGATGCTCTTTTTGACAAAAAATAATGCATTTTTATCAAGTTTCAAACTCCTGACTTTGTGTTTTGAACTCGGGATCGACTACCTCTACACTGCGCTGAATGCTAGTTTGTATATTGTATTCATTACGCATTTGTTGTGAAGGGTGTAAGGTATCGAGGTTGGATCTTTGGTTCCTGATTGATGGATCCTCGAGCGTTGGATCGTCTAACTTTTTACAATGCTTGGATTTTGTCGAACAAACTTCGTTGTCTTTTAATATAAGTTCGGATAACGTTCGAACAGGCTTGATGATTTACGCAGGCTCAACCGCTGTTAGAAGCTACCTCAATCAGCATCAAAGCAACAGCTTATTTTCCTCAGTGGTGATGTCGACACCATATCCTGGAGGTTAGTGGTGGTAAATGTAAAGCTCCATTTTTACACTTTACAAGCTCATTCTCGGGTGTATCTTTGTACATTTTTTTTTGCAAAAAAATAGCAGTCATAAACGCATTTCACAAAATGGATTATTGCTAGCATGTAGCAAGTCACCTGTAAAGCTGTTATTGTTGTTGTTTTTTTGCTTTTTTCCCGATTATTGGTCGCCACAGCAAATAATCTCTGATCTGCTTTTTATTTTACATGACATTTGTTTTTACGATTGGATGCTCTTCCTGCCACCAGCCTTCTTTTCGGAGGGAAAACTGGGCCACCTGTCTTCCACATAAAGATGGAGGCGTCCCGTTAAGTGCTTTACCGAAGGACCCAACAAGCGAACTTGCCGGCTTGTTCTCCACAGCCTACCTTTAAATGCCGAGCGCCAAGCAGGGAAGCTGTGGATACAATTTTTCAAAATCTTTTGGTATGACTCGACAAGGGGAATGAGTCCAAGGTCTACCGACGGCGAAGCGGACGCTCTAACCACTACGCCATGGCGTCGGATACCTGTAAAGCTGGTATTAAAAGTGAAAATATTGACAAATAGTTTCGTCACTATTACCAATCCGCTTGAGTAGTACCCAGAAAAACACTTAAGAAAGGATAAGGAAAATCATATTAAATAAAAGAAATATCAAAAAACAGAAATCTTTTTGACGCTTTATAAAAGGAGTGCTTGGGGTGGGACTCCAATTTTAGCCACTGCAATTCATTTCTGAATTCATTGCTGATACAAAAGCAGCCAGGGTCGTTCGCAAAAATTGAATTTGTGAACGGGATTAAATCTTGAGAAAGAAAAACTCATTAAGTGCTAAAAGGGCTCAAACATCTAAATAGTAAGGTCTGTAATCATATAAAAAAAGACCTTGTCTCCTTTACCTTAGGTTTTCACAACAGCCCAGGGTTAAGACAGAGCCCGGAAAAAACTGGGGCCATGCCCTCCGTTGTCAAAGTGCATAAAGCATAGCAAGTTTATGCCCATGGGAAAGAATGATCAAATAGAGCTAGTCTACTTTGATACAAATTTACATTTATTAATTGTACTCTGTGGAGTCACTTATGCCTCCTTAAAGTAATAACAGTAGATTTTTAATTATTTTATCTTTATAAACAATTTTGATTTAAATTTACAATTTAAAATTATTTAATCTTTTAAACAATTTTAAAAACAAAATGAAAAGCATCTTAAATATAAAACTAGTCCAGGATAGAGAGATAAACTGTGGGCTATTTTAAATGATTTTCATATATTATGCCAATTACCAACCTGCTTTGACTTCACTGTGCTCAGCGGTTTTAAAAAAAAAGTAAAGCTGTTTACCCAGCATGTCGTAAAAGGAAACCATTGGATTCCTACCAGTTGCAGTCTGAGCGTTAACGTTGGGGTTGGCAGCTTAATTGCTTGGTCAGAAAACTGAGGTTGGGTGCAAACAAGAACATGCTTCCCTAAAAAAACTTTGCTTCAACAAATCCCTATGACGAGAAAAAATAAACAAATGGCCCACAGTCCCTGGCAGCTCTTAAATGGCAAGGAGGTGCCAAGAATCTCCAAGTTTAAATTTGAATGTCATGGAATAAAATTTAGTCCTTTCAATGTGGGAAGTTTATGTTGAAAGAAAACAAAAGTGGGTAACCAACTAAGAAAGAAAAAAGTTAATGAGTGTTGCATGCAGAAAGTGAGATGGAAAGGCCAACAAGCTTGTTTTATGGATACTCAGGGAAGAAGGTATGTGCAGTGGTGGTCAGGAAATGACGCAGGACTAGGAGGGGCTGGAATCTTAGTGAAAAAGAAAATACCTGGAAACCTGGTGGAAGATAGAAGGAAAAGCGACAGAGTGATGACAAATGTGTAAACTTTATGTGGAGAAGAGATACAAATAATATGTGCTTATGAGACTAACAGCCGAAGACCAGCACAGATAAATTTTGTTTTTACGAAAAAATGGGGAGTGAATGGTACTTGGAAAATTCTAGTGAAATCTCCATTTATTTGGAGCCTTGGAGGATTTCAATATGCGTATGAGGAAATGTTCAATGGGCGATGGGTTTTGAAGTTGTGCATGGAATGAATGGTATTGGAAAAAACAATTGCGAAAAAAGGAGATTGCTGGAGTTTTGTGATAAATAAGAGCTGTGCGTGGCAAACACATGGTTTTATATGGAAGAGAAAAGGAAAATGATTGATTGTACCGGAGGATGTAAAACAGAAACTGATTTTGTGCTTGTGGGAAACGATACAGATGTAAGAGATGTGGAAGTAATTCCACGGTAATTTCAGCACAGGCTGGTGGTCGTAAATCTGAAAAAAAAGGTTCTAAACAAGCTTTTGAGAAAGGAACGGATCATAAAAAGAAGAATGTGGAAGTTGAATAAAAACCGAAAGAGGGTAATATTTGGAATCAGAGTTAAATAATTGATACTGTAAGCACAGACGCGCCTGATTTGTGAAAAACTTTCAAAGATGATGTTCTAAAGCCATGTGACAAAGTGTCTAGAAAGATGAAATCTAAAAGAGATCGAGGAGCCATGAGGTGGTGGAATGAGGAGGTGAAAGAAACTAGACTAAGGTAAAAGACCGCATTTAAAGAGCTATGCAGGTTCTTGTTAGAAAAAAATAAGACCCAAATACGAAGAAAAGATATTGCTAGAGCTGTGAGAAAGGAAGCCACACAGGAGTTGAAATATGTCAGAATTCCAACAGTGTTTTCTGCTTTCTTAGAAAAATAACAAAGGAAGGAAAGATCTTGAAGGAAAAACATGCATATGAGGAAGAGACAAACGGTTGGATTTTATTGAAGAAGAGAGGACAAAAGTTTGGAAGGAACACATCAAAAATATCATGAATCAAGAGAACGAATGGTACCATATGGTGGAAACTATTGTAATAGAAGGACCGGTTGAAAAAGTTACTCGCAAAGACATTGAGAAAGCAATGCGAAAGACGAAGTCAGGAAAGGCTAGGGGACTATCTTAAGTAAATGTGCAGATGATAGTTGCAAGTGGTAAAATTGAAGTTAAATTGGTGATGGACCTGTGCCAGCGCGTATTGAATGGTAACGAAATGTCTAATGAGTGGAAAATTAGTGTCATTGTGCCCATCTTTAAAAATGGGTGACGCAATGAGCTGTGGACCATACAGATGAGTAAAACTGTTAGAACATGCCATGAAAATTATTGAAATGATAGTGGAGAGGCGAATACGAACACTGATCACTTTGAATAAAGTGCTGTTTGGATTTATGCCAGGAAAAGGAACAGTGGATTCAATATTGGTTGTAAGGAGAATGCAAGAGGAATATCAAAAGAAAGACAAGAAGTTGTACATGTGTTTTGCTGACATGGAAAAGCTTTTGATAGAGTTCAAAGAAAAGTGATGGAGTCAGCCATAAGATAGAAGGGTTTATCAGAAGTAATAATTCGAGCAGTTACGAGCTTGTTTGATGAAACAAAGACAAGAGTATGAGTCGGTTCTTCATATTTAGAGAAATTCGAAGTAAAAGTTGGTGTAGATCAAGAATATGTGCTTTCGCCACAATTGTTTACGATTGTTGTTGACGTTGTTACAGAAAAAGCAAGTAGGGGTGTGGTTAATGAATTACTGTACGCAAATGGCTTTGTTCTCATAGGCAAACCCATGTAAGGCTTAAAAAAAGATTTGGAAATTAGATAGATGCACTGGAAAGAAAGGGTTTGAAAATCAACATTGGAAAAACAAAAGTGATCGTAAGCGTTTTGGAAAGATAACTGTTCAAAAGTAAGATAGATCCATGATTTAGTGAAAGGAGAGTGATAGCCAATTTAATGTGGTGCACAGAATGTGAAAACTGGGTTCAAGGCAGAGGTGCAAAAATAGAGAAAGTTACCGCCAAGTTTGCAACGCGTTTTATTATTTAAGATGTATGGGAATAATGGAAGAAATGGGGGATTTGATTAAGAGGTTGTGTGATGAAGTGGAGACGGCAAATGGATTTTGTTATTTGGGGGAAAAAACTAAATTCTAGTGGTGGTTGTGAAGCGGCAGTCACAGCAAGAATAAGAATCGGTTGGGAAAGATTCAGGAAATGTGAAGAGTTTTTTTTTGGGAATAGGTTTTTTTTGAAGATGAAAGGTAAAATTTGTCGTTGTTGCCTAAAATCAGCTATGCTGTATGGAAGCGAAGGAAGACATGGTGTTTAAAAGAAAATGAAAAGGCAATTTTAAGGGCGACGGAGAGAGCTGTGATGAGAACCATGTGCAGTGGGAAAATTGTAGACAGGAAGTCGACTGAAGAACAGATGGACATGCTGTGGTCCAAGGAAACTGCAAGTGGGTTAGTAACAGCAATTGGAGCTTGATGGTGTGGACATGTGATGGGGGAAATGAAGATAAGTGATCTAAGAGTTGCGGCAAGAGAAAGCGAAGATGACCACAGAACACTTGGAAGAAACAAATGGAAGAGAAGTCGGAGAAGATTAGTTTAAAGAAGGAGGATTCCCTGAATTGAGAAAAAGTGGATAGATGGAGTGCGAGAAACTGCGTAAGATTGGGGTTAATCCAGCCATCACCGCCAAGGGAAAATTCCGGATATAAAATGAATAATTACTACTACTACTGCTTTTTGGCTTTTTTCAAAACAAAAACTAATGTACTCGTATATGCATTCACATTCTGGTAAACAAAGCTACTGTGATCTATTCAACTAAAGCTTTTCAAGACCTTGATAAGACTCCCACTTTAGGATTGCTGGTATAAGGTCAAGCTATTGTTCAGGAAGCACATTAGCTGTGACCAACGGTGACGCTAAACATACAATGTTTGATGAGCTCGAGTTTTTCCAACGTTCTCGACTGTGTTAAAATGTTGTTTTTATGGCGTTTGTGCTCCATTGAACACTGGTTCAAACCTTACGAGGACTGAATTGTGGTGCTCTTGCATAGCAATATTTTAATATGCTTCGCAGTTTTTAACTGTCAGTAACTTTATTAGAAATAACGCCAAAAAATTAAACGTAAGTAAAGAATTTAAAAGCAAGTGTAGTTAATTTGACCCAATTTACTACCACTCTCCCGCTCACTAGAGTATGAACTATACAAGTGCAATGCAACATAAAATACAGTATTGTAAGAATATTCAACAACCAAAAACAAACGGTGTATATTTTCGAGCGAATGATCTCCCACAGCAAACTCTTACGAGTTGCTAATAGAAGCTTACCATTGTTATTTTGTTTTTTCTTCAACACACTTTTGCATCACATTTAAGCGGTTTCAAAAAAATCACGATCAGCAAAAATACTGCATTAAGCTTTTTTTACCACTTTGCTAATCATTTCTTTTTAGAGTTGACTGTAGGTTGCACAGGATCATGCATAAAGTAAGGTTTAAAGAAATAAGACGATATGTTTTTCAAAAAATATGCAAAGTTTTACCCCTATCAAGCAAAAAAGTTCTGGCTGCGTCTTTGGGCAGCAAGTGGTATTAAAAATCTTGTTACTGTGTTTTTTATAGGTGGAACTTTAACCGGATACGCGATTTCCCAAATTGATCAATATGGGTTTTCTGTCAGCAACGGAGCAAGACCAGAAAATGAAGGAGTGCCTCGGATTTTGGTTGTTCTAACCGACGGACGAAGCGGTGATGACGTACTAGCCCCATCTACTAACGTAACAGAATATTCTGGGTTTCGCAGACCTACAGTCAGTTTTTAAAGTCACTGTACTTTTTTTAGATTAAAGATAACGGAGTAACCGTTTTCGGAGTCGGAGTCGGATCAGGATACGATCAAAATGAAATAAATGAAATTGCAAGTTTTCCACCTTCTGAATACGCTTATGAAATCTCTCAATTTAGTGCACTAGCAACTGTACTTCGAGACCGAGTGGCAGAACAAGCTTGTACTGCATCTGCATTAATACCAGTAAGACAATTTTCTGAAACATGTTTGCAAGCTGGTTTAGGTTTTATAATATTGTTCGAAAAACATGATAATTGTACATGTAGGTCAACAGTAATAAGTTTAAAGCGGTCAAAGTAGTTGTATAGTGGAGATTTTATGCAGAACGGTCAAGGATCACTCGGAATAACGCCTTCTTTGATTAAATTTTGTGTGATGTAAGCCTACAGACAATGAAAAATTGCTTCTTTGTCTGGCAGGTGAGACAAGCAGGCCTGTTAGGGAAAAGATCAATCATGAAAACCGGTGGAGAGAGAGTGGTAAGTCTTTCAAAAAGGACTTGCGGAGCAGCATTGTTAGTAAGCAGTTGTCGGGGTACAGTTTAAAAAATCGCCTGCATCGACGACGATTAAGGAGACGTTAACAAACTCTTCATCATAAAGTTGTTGTTGTTGTTGTTGCTGTTTGCTCCCTATCTTTAGTCCCTAGCAAACTATTTGATTGGCTTGACAGTTTGTTGGGGAATCAATTGAAGAAGCTACCAAAGTAATCGTTTGAGAGAGTACCTGTCAAATAAATCTGTTGGATACTAATTTAGGAAGCTGTTGTTGATATTGATTCTTCTTTTTTCTTGGAAAAGAGACGCTTTACGGAGCTGTTATGAACGTTTGTAACACTAGACTAATCATAATTACGCTGAGAGAAAATATTTGGTCATAATTGTCGGTCAAAATTTCAATTACACACCGGTGGTTTTACCACCAAACAAGCGGATTGCCATTGGTGGGTGCCCAAAAGTTGGTGATTACAACATGCTGCTAAAAAGTAGTACTTGATATAAACCGGAAAAGAATCGGAAATTTAGAGAACAATTTTGTTGCCTAACAAATTTTTTGGGTTTGGTTTTTGATCAAAATTTTCGATTTGAGAAAACCCAGGGTTGTTCGGTGATTGCTGCAAAGATTTCTAGGAGTAGGTTTATCCTAGAAGGTCGACTGCATGGGTAGATAATCTCTCAGGAGATTAGTTGTAGGGCTTGAAGGCACCTTGAGCACATGCCTATTAGTAAGAAGTTTTCTCAGGAAGAATTTTGGCAGGTCAGTTAGCAGCCGTTTGATATTGTGTAACCTCCGTGAAACGTATCATCAACCACTCCTATGGTCACCATCTCCAGGACCTAGATGTACAACTGACCTGCAATAATCTATCTTCTCGACTACCTGTACAATTACTGAGCCATGACACTGCATTTCCCAGTTTCCGTCCTCTAGCCTTAATCAAATGATGTACGTACCAATTCCTCAAGAAACCGATTTTCACTTAATTGTTCGGCTTACACCTGCAATTGTTTTCATGAGAGGATTTTACGTTAGCGGCGCGCCAGCGGTTAACCCAACATAATTGCAAATAATTCGACTACTCCCATCCTTGACCACTTCCTCTCTCAACTGATCTTGTCTCCTTACGGATTCTTTTGATTGACCACTGGGCTGACTCTCCTGCCAACAGATCTTACCGTGAAACAAAAATACGCCCATACAAAGGAATTCGTTGATGCAAAACTTTAATTTATAATACCGCTACTAAAGCGCGCGGTGAAAAACGCGTAATCAGTTTCACAACCAGCAAGAGCAAACTATGATTTGATAAATAACATGGTGAAGTAGGTTGAGGTTTACTTTTTTTGTTGTACAACGAAAAGAATAGATCAAGAATAAAAAACTCTGACTTCCAGCAACCAACATCAACAATATGGTGTTGCATAATCCTACTTTTTCTGCGAAGATAATTACAGGAGCTTGCTATGGTGTTTTGGCGATATGATTGTACGTGGAATTGTTAACGTTTTTTTATAGAATGATACGGAAATCTGTTTGGTCGTGGAAGGAAACACAACCATGTACTCGCACATTCCTGTACCAATCAACGGGTCTGTAGAACTACGGTATGACGCTGCCTCGACAGCAAGCACCGGCATTGTGTACTTGTCAGAAGTGATCCAAAATCCAAATGCTGCTTTCAATGACGCCTTCTTTTATGTTCACCTGGTAAGTAAAGTAGTAATATTGTGTTGTGTGGACGTTTTAGTTCAAAAACTTGTTTCCACACTGTATATTTTTCAAGCGCAAAGTTTTGTAAAGTCTTTTTGTGAATTAATTTGTGGAGAAACACTCATCATTACTCAACAGTTTTGCAAATAAAAGAGAAACAAAAATACATCTTTTTGAGCTTGTTTGGCAGACCAATAAAAACCGGCTTTCATGTAAGGCAGGTTCTTAGCGTCAATTTTATTGTCTGTCTAAAGAATCAATGAAATTTTTCAGGGTGTGACAGTTGTGTGTTATAATGTCGTTGGTAGTTCTTCTGGTGGATCGGGACAAGCAGGGTCGGGAGGCACAATCAACTTGTACATTAGTTTTGAGGCTGAGGGAACACAGCCCATCGATGTGAAGTTCCGTGCTGCTATCAGTGACAAACCAGCTGTAAGTGATTTACAAAACAAGACTAATAGTCACTTTAATAGCCTATCTTAAGTATTGTTATATCTGTCTTAGAGTAACGCTATACAAAACAACATGTGTAAATACCTGCTTCGGAGTTGTCCAAACTCTTCGCACAGATGCACTTTTGCCAAACACTATAATCAAAATTTGAAGTAATTGGTATGCAGTGGCTTTGCCTAAGGAAGAAAGGCACAAGCAGCGAAGAAATTATGCATTCATTGGCAACTTTATATTCAAGAAATAGCTATTTAACATTTGCTACAGGTAGTAGTGATGGTTAACGCGACCTGAGTTCTGTTACCTGTCACGAATGTTGCTGTCTCGAACAGCAAACTGAGTTCTGTTACCTTGTCGTGTCATAGCATGAAAACATGATGAACATGAAAACATGTCAAGACATGAAAAAAACATAAAACATGAAAACATGTCAAGACATGAAAAACATGAAAACATGTCAAGACATGAAAAACATGAAAACATGAAAAAACATAAAAAACAACAAAAACATGAAAATTTGCCATTCACACGTTTCCTTCGTAGCGTTCAACAATAGAAGGTAATGTAGATCGCGCATAACTTACTTAGTTTTGATTAAATTATGTCTTGGCAATAAAAAAACTGTTGTCCTTAATAAACACGAATATCTGCATACAGAAATCTCTCGTTTTCATACGTTTTTATGATGGTTTGTCATTTTTCAACGTTTATTTGCGTAAAGGCATTGGAAAACTATTTGAATTGTAGTCGATACTACTTCTACTTCAGAATGACAATTTTTTGTAAAAAATATAAATATTTATGCAATTTAATAGAATGCCGAAAATTCAAATATCCAAATATGGTGATGCCTCACCAGCATTCTCAATTTCCCTCAATTCATACTAGCATCTCATATGCCAGCCATTCATGATCTTTCACACAAAATTAAATCTTGAGAAAAAAGACAATTCATTGCCTTTTTTTAGAATCCAGCTCCAATTAAGAAAAAGGACAAATGCTGCTGATTATTCGATGGTGTATATGTATGCCGATAAGTATCCTAGATATTATTCTGCTTAATTTTTCTATTATGACGTCAGTTATTTAAGATTTTAACGCTCAGCGAGCGCCACCATGCTGCCACACGGTGAACCCATGATGCATGTCTTTTGAAACAGCTCATTCAGTAATATTACAGCTGTCTTTTGTGCTTTGAGCCACATACAGAAACGTCAAATTTACAAATTATAATTAGTAAACATGCTTTGTTCATTTACAAAAAGGAAACTTGGTTTCAACTAATCTTAAACTATTTTGTTTTTGCTGCCTATAGGCAGCTAGACTAGCATATTTATTTTCTAGCCTAGCATGGTTTATGCCAGAGAGTCATAAAAAATGTCCTAGTATAAATTTTAGTAAGAATGTGTGAGCTTGTTTGTTGCCAGACTTGGCCACTTCCGTTGTATTCAAACATGTTGAAAAGAGTAGAAACTCTCGTCTGTACTTTGTTGGTTTATCATTTATTTTGTGCAAGATATGTCGGTCGGCGAAAGCTATAGATAGATATTTTTTATCGTGATATAGTTTGTCAGTGAATAAGAATAAGGCTAGCATAAGCACATAAGCAAATACCATGTGATCATTTTTTGATCCGGTTTTGTCAGGTTGACTATGCATGGATAGTTGCATACATGCATTAATTCATACGAGCACTAAATATGATCTATGGAAGTCAACCTGTACTCCATTAAACACGCCTAACATTTCCACTCAACAAATGAGATTAAAACGAATAACAAAGCAATGCTTGTTCTGGTTTCTGTTGAGTCGCAGGAGTCGCCAGAATAGCGACAATATTTACCCCTAAACTACCTACGGAACTTAAACTTTTGATTTTCGGTTTGGGTTTATTCTCTTCGTCTTTATTTGCTAAGGCCTCACAACGCGGTAAGGCATAGGCCAATTGGCATCTTGGTCAGGCCATACCACACGCGTTCAAACTGAATTTATAAATGATTAAGGGGCCGCACTACTATTAGCACAACACCAGTCTTTCAGCTTGAGTACTTACCATCGATTGCAGTTTTATGTCATACCCACCAATTTCAAGTACATACGAGTAGATTACAATGTTTTAAGCAAAATTTAAGCATGATGATTTGAACTTGAATCTTGCTAGACCTATACTAATCTTATAAAATATTTTAAAATTGCGAAAAATTGTTTTGCGCCAAATTTCACCAATCCCAATGTGTTTTATATAAGTAATATGTATTGTGTGTTAAAACAGTTAACGTGTGATGTACTGTGTGTTCAACTATCTAAGATTGTAATAGTTTATTTTACGCCAAAATTGATCAATTTCAATGTGTTTTACGTGTGCAATGTGTATCGTACGTTACATCAATAAACAAATGCACAAAATTAGTATGAAATTGGTGGTCAGTTGATTTATAGTGTTACCTCAATTCAATTTCTTCTAAGAGACATATTTGTTATTGTTACCAAACTTCTTTAGGTTTGTTATCAAAAATTGGAAAACGGAACTATCACAAAATCGATAGTAAGATGGGTCGGTCAGAGGTCGGCAGTAAGAATTGGTTGTGGCAGGCAATGACATGATGGAGCTGGTTTAATTAGAATGTCTAGTACCGGTTTTTCAGAAAATACATACCGCAGGTGATCGAATTTGTGATTTGGGATAGTAGTATTGGTTGGCCGATATAATTGTCAGCCCAAACGAGTCATTCACACAAATTTCTTCAAAAGGGCGAGTTTCGGAAACACGGTAGAAAAGCTCAGCAGTGTGGAGGGCACTCAAGGAGATGGTTACACCACTTGGTTGCAAAGATGGAAGATTAAAACTTCAGTCGTAAAACTAGCAAACTTTAACAGACCCCCGGGTTGATATGACTTATCTAGGCCGACTTTAAACCTACCATTGCCCTCAACCAAATATTGCGCATCCTTACCTGTTAACTAAATCTAATTCGAAAGCTAAGCTTTTACTAATCGATTTGCTCACCAACTTCTTCACCAAAACCAACTACCTAGAAGACTTTTCACCTCGCAAGCCCTTCTCACTTTTCCTGCCGATTTCTTAGCTTTAAGCCTCTTCGGATAGCTTCTCAGACAACCCGCTAACCAAACTTCTCTCTGAGCAGATGATCTTACCGTGAGTTAACCCACTGATTCTCAAAACGATCAAAAAACCATTCCCCAATGGAAAAATTTTTGCTCAACGTGCAAGAAATATTTATTGCTTCGCTTCGATTGAACTTCGAACAGACGGCTAAGTTGACCGCACAACCGGATCTCGAAAAAAGTATTAAAGAAAGCTCCGCTCTGCAAACGTGTAACCAAATAGCTTAACACCAAAATCAGAATCAAAAAATTTAGGGGAACCATAGTCTAGTTTGCCTCCCTGGCTATACCTATGCCGTACTATTAAGTGAAGTAGCTCCTTGGTTGTGTCCTTGTTACTGCTCGTAGTAGAGCAGCGTTTAAGTGAAGATCTGTTTTTTTAATTTGATTACTCATCGAATTTCGCTTTAAATATTGAATAATTGTATTTCATATTTTCTTCTTTTGCTTGCTGTTAACTTCGTTCTCATAATCAGCGCGCAATTTAAGCAGTAATTCAATTGTCTTATCAGCCAGATGCATCAATATAATTTGAATATTTTTCTTTACGTATCGGCATGATGCTTAAAAAGCTTACTTCATTCTCGTTTAGACTGAGCATTACCTCTAGATCTTTTCATGCGATATCTCTGGAAGCAGGGGCGTTGAGAGTTTGACCCAGCCCGCTACAAACCTTGCGAAGTTTATTGTGCACTTCTTGCTCTTTTTTTATTGAGAGATAAACTTTTAAATCTTTTGATTAATCTTTTGAAATCTTAGGAAAGTTTCCCATTTTGCGGCCAATACCTTTCGTATTCATTTTTATGGATCGCATTTACAAATCGATGTTATTGTCATTTGTCATGTAATACAACCTTTTTCTGCATATCAACTTTATAAAATCAAAGCTTGTGCCCGAATCTTTTATAGCGGAACTACATCAGCGGATCCAAGACTTTCAAGCATTTCTGGACCCGTGGCCGTAAAAAACCTGTGGATCCTCTTTAAACGCAATTGCAAGGAAAAAATAGGCTATAAAAATGCTAATGATGTGCAGCAACAAAATAAAAAGGAAGTTGGGATACGCTAGAAAAGATATTCTACCTAAAGTTTGATATCCTTTATGGAAATTTGAAAGGGTAAATTATTTTCCGATAATTCTGATTGCTCTTTAAGGGAAAGCTTTTGTTTAACCTTGAAAGCAAATGTAAAATGAAACAAAAATTACGTCAAGTTTTAAATTTAGCAAGCGACAAAACCTCGAATGGTTTTGCAGGCGTTCAACCCACAGGTTTAGCAATGTCAAGTTAGTCTTTGCTGAAACAATCAGATAGCTCGTGGTGGGAATACCCGTGCTCCCAGCGACATGCTTGATACATTTGCCCTCTACTGGCTTGTTTTTCAAAGTAATTCATATTCTAAAGTTTTTAAAAAAACTGAGGATAGCACAGCACTAAAAAGCTTAACTCTTTCAACCCTGCAGTCTGGAAAACTGGCCTTACTGAGAAGCCTTATAAACCTGAAAGGCCGGTTAACCGACCTTCGGGTCTGCCGTCACTATCCTGTAAGCCGGTGTACCGGCCAGGAAATAATCAAAGTTGGGCTCACATCACCAGCACTTTTGGGTTATTTACATTTGGATAAAAATTGTTGGGGAAGCTCGGATTAAAGGCGGAATGATCAGAGAAACCAGATTTCAAAGGGTTAAATCATCGGCACGGACAATCTGTCAAAGTTTTCCTAATCATAAACTTTTCCTTGTCTAAAACACACAAGATGTATCTAAATAGTGACATGCTAAAACGTTTGTACTCTAATCGTCTTGAAAAACAAGTCCGTTGCATAATCCAGTCAGGTGTATCTGACTGGTAAGTGCTGACGTTTGCACAATGCACACCTCAGCTGGAAAGATCTTGATTTTAGGATCATTTATATGCGTTTGCAACAATTGGCGGTTACAGGTAATTAATCCGCATGCAATATGTTTCCATTAATATTTCAACTAGCTCAAACTCAACAAGGTTCTAATGTTTTTTTGCAAACTTCGATGAAAACTCAGTCAAAACTGATAGCACTGCTGTTTAAAAAGCATGCACACTCTCACAGTTTACAGAGATCGTTCGCGATCAGTCATAATGACAAAAATGGTCATAAAATTTACAAACCACTATCACGGTTGTATTTTGTCAATTTTATTTCAATTTAAAATTAAAATAATGAACCCCTTTTTAGTTTAATTCAACGGAGGATTGCCATCAGGGCTCATTTACTCCTTTTTTCAAGGTAATAAATCTTTTTTGAGTGTAATTTGGCGAGGCGACATTTCCTTCCTTTTTTATAAAAATGTCGTCTTTTTATAGAGTAATTTGTGATTGGGGTCATAAAAATGAGTCTAAAACACTATAACTTTCTACGAGCTCCTTCAAACTCTCACGGACCTCACTTTGAGAGCCATTGCTCCAGAAATGCCCCTGCACAGCACTAACAGATTTAATGTTTGCATCTTAACTTCCAAATTGGACACATGGTCTCATTTCAAATGCATCACTGTAGGTCCTCTCACAATATTCTCACAAACTGAGAGTGCGTTTATCGCAAACTTGCTGTGAATTATTTTGCAAATAAGTATCTGACAATTCTTGCTGCATAATGCTTTCATACAAACATTTAACCAAAACTTTCGAGAGAATGAACTGCCAAATTTATGGCCTTCTTTGCGCGGAAATTCTTGAATGTCCCTAGAAGTAAGAAAAAACTCATCCTCTTTCGGGAAAGATTACAAGACTAAACACAGTAGCCTTGATAGAATTGGAGCCAGGGTCCATAACGTTTCAAGAAGTTCGGGATCAATTTGGAGGTCTGCTGATATGCTCTCTTCCCCCAATACATAGCGTGCAAAGTTAGCTCTCAAGAAGCTGATTTATGAAAAAAAAGGTCTTCAAATCCAACAAGGCCACAACACGCCCCCAATACATTTTACCTCGCAAGGCCTGTGGTTCCGACCTTAAAAGACTTTGGTTATGCACCCTAGTAAGCCTTTCTTAGCTTTGGTTGGGAAGTTTCAGCTTGCTTAACCATGTTTACAGATTCTAAGTTGTCTGCCTTCATATAATAGTTTGCTTACTTGATACTCGGCAACAAAAGCAATAGAAAAAATGAAGCATGAAACCGTGCAAAATTTATTCAGTTGCAATTAAAATCGTATCAACACTAAAAACAGTAAAGTTTAAAATAACGCTGCAAATTAATACAAATCTTGTTTTAAATTGCTTGCAGGTCCAAACATAAATGGAGATGGTTAAGGGTTGTGGAAGCTGCATCCGCATAAATTTTTAGCTTTTCGAGTAAACATTAACTTTTCCAGAGACTGGTCAAAAAATGTACATTGTCTTGGGAGGAAGGAGAGTTTTGACCCAGTTATTGACTAAAATTGATAAAACAATCGCTTTCAAATAGTTGAATTCCCAAAACAAGATTCTCAAAAAGAGAAATTGAAAAAGAAAAGCGACCAGCATGAACAATCACGTTTAAAAACTTTATTTTCAAAAAAGTTGTATGGTTGATCAACCTTGAAATTAAAAAACTAGATGCGCTCCTGCAACTACTGTACAACCAAAAATTATCCCCTAACCCTCCTCCTTTATTTAAAGCTATCGTCGCCTATGTGTCCAAAAACACTTCAAGCTTGTGTAACATGGTTAATATTTTGCCTCAAAACATGCTTTGCAACTATATAACTGACTCTAGGAATAAAACAATAAACAAAGTTGTAGATTATAGCCTGTACTTTGTAAGGCATCTGGATAATTGAAAATGAAATTAAACAGATTCAAAATGAACACAAGTAAGCTTTTGAGCAGCTAACCCCATTATGACAACAGAAGAGAAAGCATAGCCAAGAACAGGATCGAAGTAACTGCCATTCTTTTGACGATGCTGGCTCCAGACTGCAATTAAAACGGCATAAGATCATATTGCATTACATTGTAGAGCGGAATCATCAGTGTGATGGCAAAGCTAAATCTTGACTAAATAGCTGAAGTTCTCAACTCCTGATGATGAAACACAATTGCATAGGTCTTTGCCTGATGGAAGTTGGCGCCCCGAATAAGCGGCTTTCCGTGTTGCGTATTGCAAATACTGTTGGTGGGAAATACCATGGGCCAGTGTGGTGGCCACAAGGGGGGAAGGAGGACTGCTGTTAGGGGTACTCTACATTTCCGATTTTACTTACAGCAGGGGTGTGCAACTTGCGGTCAGTGACGTAAACAATTGTGGCTCAGGTTTGATGTTAAAGCGATTGTTTGTCTCTTCAAAAAATCGATGCGAAAAAATACCCCTGAATGTTGAATTCGGATAAAATTACGTAAATTCGCTCTTCAGAATTATTGTTCTCCCAAAAAAGGTCAACATCTTTTTTTCAAAATCGCAAAAGTTGATAATCTGTTGTCGCCTTCCCACGAAAACACAAAATTTGCAACCGTAAAATATCACTGCAACTCTTTATTTTAGAGCCACCTCATTTTTGGTTTGTGACTCATTTCCGTGTTTGCCCTGGCGACAGCACTGCTATTTGCCTTTGTATTAGCTTTAAACCTTAAATATTGATTCATGAGTTTGATACAGGGAGACTAAACTTCAAGTTCATGATCTTTGCTATAGGCAATAACTAAATGTTTGTCAGCTAGTTGTGATTATTCCTGACAAAAATCAATTGGGTTGTACTTTACGCCGTGCTGTTTCAGTTTTGTATACTTACTTCCTATTCTAAAAAAGCTTATGATATTTGCAAATTCAACATTAAAGCTTGTAGAGTGATTTAATCATTTTATTTTTCATAGCTAAGAGTCTGATAATTACTCTTTTGCAAAAAAATTGTGAAAAAATTTGTAAACAATTTTTTTTACTTTTTTGAGTTGTGAGGCAGTCTTGAGGCAACAAAAATTAAATATCAGTCTATTTTAAGCAAAAAAGTTTGAATTTTAGATTTTTTGGGAGGATCGTTTCCTGAACAACAATAATTCTTAAAAGCGAGTGTGCGCAGCCTGTGACCTCGTGAAATTCGATGGTCTTGAATGGCAATCTATACATTGGAGGCAAACCTATACATTGGATGACAAAACTTACATCTCGGAAAATACGGTCTTCATAACAAAACTGGTCTACAGACTTAAAATTAGAAAAATTTGATATAAATGTGTGCTTTGAAGTATTGATCTTCAAAAAAAAGAAAAGTCTTCACCTTCTCTTTAGACGAACACTGCCACGAGCTACTGCTTCGAAGCTTAACAGCGCGTTGAGTCAACATGGCTTAGAAATTTTGACAGGCTCGCAAAATATTCAAGAAGTCTGAAATTGGCCTGCTTGCACAAAAGGTTTTACAACCCTGCTTAAGAGCGTTGTAATTATTATAATAATTATATATTCCACACTCCTGCCAAAAGAGCGTTATAATAATATATTAATTAATGTCGTTATTGAAATACACTAAAGAGTGGTATAATCAGTGATGGGATTCGAAGGGTTCGTGCCGGTTCGCAAGAACCGGTTCTTGGAATTTTTTTAATCCCAAAAACCGGTTCTTGGACCCCTGCTCTAGAGATTGTGATAATGACAGAACCTGTTGTTGGTGAGTCCTGGAGGAAAAGAACCTCTTTCTAAAAAATTTGAATTCCACCAATGGTTATAATAATTAGACTTCGTCAGCAACAATAGCTGAAACTTTTGTGAAATAGTCAAAAAGTTCCTCAATCCAGTTTCTACATTACTTCTATTCTATTAAATTTTGAAATCGCACTCTTCGAAATTTAGATGATTTGTGGCAATTCAATATGCTGCCGTTTCATTTTGTCGCTGAACAAGCGTAAGCAGAAGCGTGCCAGCTATTTCACTGCGTTTCAAGGAGGAAATTTTGACTTGCAGCACCACCATACGCTGGCTATTTTTATGAGGTAGATGGTCGCATGAACAACCAGCTAATGTATCTCAAACGGTGCTGAAGATTTTGTGGGAGGAAGAACAACTTCGAGAGAGAATTCACTCCGCTGTTTGACGAGTCACATGACTATTTTTCCTACTGTTGATCTAAATAATACTTTTCAAGGAACATTTCTTCTTATCTGCACTGTTCATGATGCACAAGTTGACTTGAAAGCGGGTTTCAACACATTTTGAATCACGCATAACCGCATAGATTTTTGTGCCTGGAAATAACGACGTAATTGTAAACTACTTACAGCTCTTGTTGTGCTTGTAGCTGCTGTGAACTGGAGGTTGATTGGCTCGGTTCCTTCACTTTTGAAAGCAATGTACAGGGGGTTTGTGGCACTCGTCTCCGTTTGCCTCTTCTTTCTGCTGGTGCTCGACGACGTGCCGATGGCATTGTAAAACACTGATGTCACTCCCTGAGTGAACATAATATTGCTTACTACAGAAAAACACAATAAACAAAAGCCCAATGTGCAATGCCTCAGAAAACTGCTTTGCCAGACACGAGAAACGTAATACTGGTGTTTTCAAAAAATAAAATATTACTCCAACGTAGGCTGCGCTTTTAGAGCGAGAAAGTTTTGAGAGTGGTTTCAAGCAAGGTGATTTATTTAAAACAAGGCTACTTACCACGTTGACAATAAACGTAGCATCATACAAAGCAGCATTTGGGTTTGCCACGGATTCAGATATGTACACTATTCCAATGCTTGTTGTCACAGAGACTTCGTAGCGAAGTTCCACAGACCCGTTGCTTGGCAATGAAATTTGTGAATACACTGTGGTCTGTGCTTGCACAACTAAAGAGACTCCAATATTGTCCTAAAAATAAGCGTTTGCCATTTTAATTGTACTAAAATTGCCAAAAGCAAATATACCTATCCTCTATATTTGTCTGTGCAGCACATTAAGTTTTATCAAACGCCTAATATTATCCTTATCTGCAACTAGAATATTCTTAGTTACGCCCTATGACGTATTATCCTTATTGTAGTACAACAAAGAATATATTTATCAATCTTTACGTCTTGTCACATTAGATGTCAAAAGGTGGAAAATCCAAAAGTTTTCTTTGAAACTAATTGTCCAACAGCTAAGCAAACTTCCTGCCCTTAACAATAGCACTATAAAAGGCTTAGAACATGCTCCCTATTCTCTATGCCCGAGGTTATCAAACTTTCTAGCTATATAAAATTTCGCTGCATGGACATGTGTGGCGTACCCCTAAAACAAACATTTTTTGTTCTTTCTCATTTGAAGATCACTTTTTTTGGAGATTAAATTTTTGAAAGCGTCTATTATGTTTATTTTGGGCTGTTTGGGGGAATTCTTTGCAAATTCGTTATTGAAAAAGTTGTTTTTCTTTTTCTCTATTTAAAGATCTTTGTGGTGGTAAGATATTTGCAAGCAATTGAAATTCTCTTAAAGCCCCTATTCCATAGGGTGTTGTCGAAAATTTTTAAAGAGATTGCACCAGAAAAACTTGCTTGCTTACCTCCCAAAATTTCTTTTGCGTTCCACTGGGTTTTGCGTACCTCTGCTTTTAGTCATAATACACTCAATTCTATTTCACAGATTTTTTTATTTGCTGATATTTGTACTTTCATGTAAAACTTTTTTTAAGATTGTTTTTCATCACTGTAACTCCCCAAATCCAAGGTGTAATTAAAGAGCCAAATAAATTCAATATCTTGTCTGTGTTATGTTTTAGCTTTAAGCTTAGCTTAGCATGAGTCTTTCTTATTTTTGTCATGTTTATGAAACCGATTTGATTGCCGAAGTCAAATTGAACCTGTCTTATTTTGTCGTGAAACCTAGCTTTTATTTTCTTGCCAGAGCTTACTATTTGGTAAACTCAGCCACCAATAATGGAGGTCAATGCAGCAAAGTCCACATTTAGAACCCGATCTAAATGATTTAAAGCCTAGTCTCCACTGAGACCAGGCTTTAGGGAAAAATCTGAGCAAAGCCAGAATAATTTTTAGCACAATGTGATACACCTCTAAAATCGCTATTCAGTCGGTTTTAATAAAATAATTATCTTACTGGTATTAGAGCAGGTGCAGTGCAAGCTTGTTCTGCCACTCGGTCTCGGAGCACAGTCGCAAGTGAATCAAATTGGGAGATTTCATAAGCATATTGAGAGTCAGGATCACTTGCAATCACATTTATTTCACTTTCATCAAATCCTGTTCCAACTCCAACTCCAAAAACGGTGACACCGTTCTGCTGAATCTAAAAATATTTCGTAGACTTACAAATTGACCGTAGGCATACTAAACCTTAAATAAAAGTTTTAAGAACTGCATTTGTCTTACTCTACGAGCTGGATTTGTAACTTTGTCGTTGCTTTTTCCGTCAGTCAAAACAACCAGTATTCGAGGAACTCCTTCGTCCTCCGGCCGTGCTCCATTGCTTACACTAAAACCATCTTCATCAATTTTGGTGATTGCTGCTCCGGTATTTGTCCCACCTACAGGAAAAACAAAAGGAAGATTTTAAATGTCTTTTATTGTCCCAGATGACATTATGAGAGATAAAAAGCTTAAATTTTACAAAATGTGTAAACATTTTTCACCGATCTAGAATTAAAGCTTTTCATGTTCTTTTAATCGGAAATCTTTTCTGTTTATAGCTTGATTTTCTATGGTCTAAAATCAAATTTAATTCCTTCTCCTACAATATTTATAACAGTTTCGATTTTATAAGCAGGATGTAGTTCAATTGTAACTACAATTGGTTTGTAGGTGTTCTTTTCTTTCTTAAGTGCCTTAAAATTATCAAATGAAAATTCTACCAGTAGAATGATTTTGGGCTTCACTCTTACCTGTAGGATAGGATGTCGACAAAACCTGTGCGGAGAATTGGCTATTGCTCTCATGCTGATTTAGATAACTTCTAACAATGTTCGAGGAGGAATAAATCATCAAGCCTGTGTGAACGTTTCCAGGACTGATTTGAAAAGCCCCCGCTGTTTGATTGACAAAATTCAAGCAATCACCAAAGTGAGAAGCTCCGATGCTGCCAGAGCCGTCAATCACAAACCAAAGATCCAGCTTTGATACAATGCACCCTGTGAGAAAAGCAAATCAAGGAGAAAGCGAATAACAATTGTGAGGTAGTGCAATGGTTGCGTGATAAGTATTTTTGTGCTGGTACCAACAAAACACGTTTTTTTGACCAGAGTTCATTCTTGTGGTAAAAATTCGCTTTGATGGAACTGCTGCAAAGGTTTGATGCTGGTGCAGGTTTGAACGCAAAAAATTGTTTTGAGAACGAAAGATTTAAAGATATGTCTTACATATTCTGATGTGTTGCAGATTTTGGCGCAAAATTTTGCCATTATTTTCGTGCTATGACGAAAAAAGTTTTGGCATTAATCAGTTTTTTCATACTTTTTAGTTTTTGTAGCTAGATTTAATATCAGTTTTCTTAATGGAGAATTTCTTGTATTTATTTTTACTAAAAATGCGAGCCATGAAAAACATAAGACATTTTAGAGGAAAAAAATTAAAACTTCTTCAAAGGGCTACAATTTTTTAGAATAATTCTCGACTCCTGGCTCTTGAACACACTATTCTAAATAGTTTCCCCTCTGTTCACACAACTGCCCCCTCCCAATCTTAATTTCTTTTTAGAGTCATGAGCCTTTTGTTTTACAGTCGCCATTTTAGTACGTACACAGTATCTAATAAGCAGACAATTGCTTACGGTTTATATTTTCGTAGGTTTCTACTGTTGTGACAAAATAGGTTGGGATACCAGTTGGGTTGTAATTCGCTCTCCACCAGTTAGCTTGTTCATTAATCGAACCTGGCATCGCTTGATTTGAAAGCTGAATTTCGATGTAGAGCCTTGCAGCAACTGCCGACTTCAGTGGAACACTAAAATTAGCAATAACTCGTCACTTAGGCACTCACATCTTCCATTCATATGAAGATCTTTGTACTATATTGAACATTGAACAAGAAGAGCGAGCTTTGGACCATAAAAGGCCCCGAAGAACTTCCAGTTAGAAGCGTTTTTTAAACTGTCAAAAATAGCCCGCTGGAAAAAAATCGCAATAAATTTAAATTTTGTACCAAAAGAGAAGATTTTAATAACCTTGAAGGAGAAATTCCAAATAAGCGAGCATATGTAAGAGAGTTTCAATACTGCTATTCCAGAATGTTAACATCAGTAAGTTGGAGGGAGATTGGCTCTTTTTCTCTCTGTGCCGGCACAGAAGCAATTTTTGTTCAAAATGGTTTTGGAGTAGTCATGTTGGCCAACCTATTGCCGACCAAAAAAGCGTTTCTACAGCAAACACCTCAAACCGGCAGGATAAAATTTCCGGATCTTTAGTGCGCAGAATTAATGACAAAAGGAAAGGACGCACGTCACATACCTAAAATCAGGATTAGTGAAGTCAAGAAGGCTTGATCCGAAAACAGTTGAAAGGACATTGACAACGCTGTTGACAAGACCTTTATTGCTGATGGAATTAAGATTGCTGATCATTGTAGAGGTGATCTGGGTAAAATATATTGAATAAGAAATAGCAAGATACTTTGATTAAATTGAAAATGCATGAAAGGTTTTTAAGACTCTTCGTAGTGATGGATTAGAGGAGGCTGGATCAATGACGGAGGGGACAGCACTGGATTTGCAGTTTAATTAAAGGGTAATTATTTTCTTTTTAATCAACTTGTGACAGGAAATCTTTTGTCCCTTTTTTTAGCCATACCGAAGCCCTAAAAAGATGTAATGAGACAATAACCCATCCAAATAAGCTTTTGGGCGGGCCAGATGCAAAGTTCATAACACAAAACGTCGTTGAAGTGGTCGAGTAGTTCAAAGAGCCAAATTGTGGCAACAATGATTGGATGGTCATGACTTCAAATCTTGCCGTGGCTCTCCTGCTGCCTCATTGGTAAAAACGCATTGCGATCCTTACATTTTCTTGCCGAATTTTAATCAGCAGTAGCCTAAATCTCCAGAAAGTAATGCCAAGCAGTTCAAACCTATGGTTGAAACTTGGAAACTGTGAAGCCGGTCTGCTTAGTTGTGCCATGCTTAGTGCCTTTGTCGCTGACCGGCGAGTTTAGAGATTATAAATACAATAAATACATAATAATAGAAAAAATAATTGGAAAATATAGTGACTCGGCCTAAGAAAATATTCCTATTTGAGACTCATTTTATGACGATGCCCTATGACCTCGACTAATTTTATTATTTTGAGCCTGGGTTAGTGGGGTAATATTGAAGAAAGTATGGTAAAATTTATAGATAATTGATTGTCTTGCAAATTTTAAACAATAGCTTTGCGTAATAAAGAAATTATGTACGTATGCGAAAACTCATGCTCTCAGCCTTTAGCCATACTGGGTGTCGGAGACAGATATGCCGGTGGTCCACCACTTGAGTTAATTTTTGTGAAATGCCTTTCTAAAAGGCACAACAAATCAGTCATGGTGAGGTTTTTTCAAAAACGTGTCGCTTTACAAGAGTTTCGAAGTTTGGTCCGTTTTCTCTTGTCCAAGTTTTACCTGCCAAATTCCTCCTTGGGGGCTGACTGTTATCTGTCCAAAATTGCTTTCAACCAGAGCAAGTCGTTTCAAAAATCCGAAATCATTTTTTAACAAGCCTCCTATGCCAGCAACAGAATTAATTTTCTGAATACAAGCATCCACAACATCCGCTCCACTGGATCCAGAAACTAGAGTCAAATCCGATCCGCCAAAGCTTAAGAATATCAAAAATCGTTAGTTTACAAAACTGCAGTGCCTCCATTATTTCATTTCATTTCTCTGCCTGGCTATTTTTTCAAAACTAAATTCACAATGCAAAACCACGCAATGATATCTCAATGTGTAATGTGCAATGATATCTTACCTTTGTAGGCTACATTTAAAGCTAACTGGTAAAGCTTTTTTTAGCTTTTGCGATTAAACCTACAGTTCGTGAATTGTACTGTATAGTAATTACAATAGTTGCCTACAGCAAGAAAATATTGCAGACCACACTTAATATCTCAAAAAGTTATGGCACAAAAGATTTTGCCATAAAAAACTTTCCTAAAAACTTTCAAAGTATTGCTTACTACGAGTGTTCTAAGCACAGTCGACACAATCAACGTTCTAAGGAAAAAAGTCTTCTAAGAAGACTTATGGTTTCAAGTGGCAATTAGCTTACTTAAAAGAAATCCAAAATTTTTGGTATGGGGATGAATCAATTTCAAAAAGGTTTTGAAAATTCTGCTTCCGCATCCTTGAGCTTATACTTACTTGTTCAAGAGAAGCTGAGCTGAAGAAATTGTAGAGAAAAGCAGTAATAGCGACAACGCTGTTAAATTGCTAGCCATGTGGTATGTTAGTAACTCGTTAGACTAAAAATCAATCTGCTTCAAAAATGAATAGAATTTTTGACTTTTTATAGATTTCTGTATTTGGTTGACTAGGAGTGGTAACTTACCTTATGCTTCTATTTACTTGAAAAGTTTTTGCCTGGAAGCCATTGTTTTGACATACAAACTAAACGAACGAAAAACAATTGAATCCTGGGACCTTTTTTCAGGTGGACACCGAGCACAGGTAGAAATGTCCCTCTCAACTTGAGAACATTTTATATTCATTTTACTGGGTTGGTTGTATTTGTATTGTGTAACAACGAGTTCGGTCCCAGCAAAATTCTCAGCAAACTAGGTCTATGTTTGCATCAAAACCTTTTCAATCGCATTATTTACCAGAGGCGATCAGAAACGAAGTAGTTCTACTTAAACGCACTACTTAACTACTTGAGTAGGCTAGTGTGTTTAAGTAATTTTTCAGTAACGAGATACTTACTTAAGTAGTTTCATTTTTGACCATTTCTACTTTTACTAGAGTGAATTGGGTCGAGAATAGCACTGCTTGATTGGCAAAGCTTTTTTTCACGTACATACTAAAGATTTGACGTCTATTGAATAGGAATGCGATAGGCTAGCACAAAAAGCAGCTTTGGATTCAAGATTATGTTTTCTGAAAATGCTCCGTTAAATTGGAACGTTTTTAGTTTAAATTTTATTAACCTATAGGTAGGCCTGCGACTGTTCTATGCTAACAAGGCTAGATGTAGGCTACTGAGTTATTATCTCTTGACCGCGTTATCATACCTTTTCATTTAGAAACGTTTTTAGAGCGTAAATAAATTCAAATACTGTAAATCCAGTGTTTAAATTTTTGGTCTTTGTTTTATCTTCCCAAGCATATGTTATTTGTTTACAAACCAGCTACTGGACTTGTAAAAAAAGTAGCCAGCGGGGGTAAAAAAGCAATTGCCCTTCCAAAAAATTAGCATTGATTTGGGCTGAATTTTTTGCGCCCTTTAAAAGAGTAATATTTCTTTATTTTTCCTATATTTATTCTCTATTCACGAGAAAGCGAATTATATTGCTGTCTTTTGGACGAGATGTCCGCAATTGCTTGGGAGTTGTCACTTTTGAGGCATGGACCACCTGTCTTCCATATAAAGGTGAGGGCGTCCCATTAAGTCTTGCCCAAGGACGGCCTTGCCCAAGGACACAACAAACGAACTTGCCGGCTTGTTCTCCACAACATCCCATAAATGCCGAGTGCCAAGCAGGGAAGCTGTGGTCACCATTTTTTAAACTCTTTGGTATGACTTGACAAGGGAATGAACCCCAGGTCTACCGACTGCGAAGCGGATGCTCCAACCATTGCTACCGTTGATTCTTACAAAAAATAATGAAATAAATTTTTTCACGAAAAATCTGATCTTAAATACAAAAATTTTGCCTTTTTTCCTTAAACATTTTTTGCTAATTACGCCATTTAGCTTTAGTTTTTGTAAGCTAAATTTTAAATATAATAACGATCCAAGTTTTTATTTACCCTGCAGAAGTAAAAAATATTGGTGCAATTGATTTGCTCTACGTTTTAGCAATTACTAACCACTGACAAACGTTTCATCAAAGCATGAGACAGCAATCAAATAGACCTACACGAAAATGCAGGAATTATTGGAATAATTAGGCCAACGTGTCTGTAGGGAAAGTGTGGGACCGCTGAGACAAAAATTAAGTCGATTATAATTTCAACACTGCAACAGATTTTTTGACTTGTTTTTTTGATGTCACATAGTTTACCACAGGGCTAACCTAAGAAAGATTTTTCGTTTTAAATTTTCAGTTTAAATTAAGTTTAAAACGCATGACCATGCCTTTGTCTCATCGGTTCCAAGGGGTGAACGCGCAGAATGGACATCCAACATTACGCAAGAAGAATATGCCTGCATAAATAGTATGTTCTCGCGTTGCAAAAAATCTATTTTCTGACTAGCCAATAAGTGCAATCTCAAACACTGTCGCAAATGCAGCTAGCTGTCTCATTGATCCTACAAGCCATTAGTGTTAAAAAATTCATTGTATCTCCAATGAAGGTTAAAGCCTATTGAACTTAGCGTTCAGAAAATGTTAGCTCATGACAAAGCTTTGATCACCGGCATTATCACATTCCTAAGCTTAGCTTAACTATCTAAAAGTAATTTTGCGCTAATCTTTAAATATTTACTTTAGAGTGCAAAAATCACGTTATCAACTTTTACTCGTTACTGGTAAAGTGAGCCTGATACAACCGAGCAAGATCAAACCAGAAGTTCTAGCGAATCATTTTAGTTTCAGAACAGCAAATTCATCTTTACTACATAACGAGCAATGTCAACGTCTCTTTGGTCCCTTTGTGTTAACGATTCCGCACTTTACCCATTCTGCTGTAATCTTTAGGTCTGCAACGGTAGATCTCACTTTATTTGGCATCTCGCACACCCTGAAAGAAAACAATCAATTTTCACTTTCCCTCCGATTATAATTTGTATCACATCTTACGGAATCCAAACGTATCGCCCCAAAACAAAAAAGTTTTTCTGAAAAAAGTTCTTCAATCTGAGTTTACAAAGTGCTCTTGAAATAAATTTATTTACCTCAATCTATTCAAGAATATTGAAGGTAGTGTCACTCTGGGCGTTCCTTCTTTTACGTTGAGGCCATCGCCTACACCAGCGTGGTCCAATAGCAGACCTGCAGGCCGCATGCGGCCCGCGGACAGAATTTTTGTGGCCTGCGAACTTTCTCAGTATTTATTTAATCTCTTATGTGTATGTTACAGTTAAACAATTTTCATAAAACTGCCAGTCATGAAATAGTTTGCGATAACTCATTTTTTCGCATGGGGATAAAGAAAAATTAGAAAATCAATATACTGACGAACGCGACTTGGTTTCCCTCACGAGACGCGTAATATATTCAATAGTACTTTAATGTTTCTAGTGAAATAATCTGAAAGAGAAAAATAAAGTTTTAGCCAGAGTCGAAATAGTAATTTCAAACATTCAAAATTTGCTGAAAAGGATATACTGTACATGTACAGGGTGTTTCACAATTATTGAAACAAAGCGATTGGGCACAAATTCAGGATTTTAAATGATACCACAATGATGATTACATTTATTGAAAGGTGAAAGGATAACATTTTATAATCTGAAACTGTTTATCTTCAAATCAGAAATAATATGTCAAGAAGATTCTTAGAGTACATGCTCTAGATGTCCACCGTTCTGTCGAAGGCATTCTTGAATGCGGCGTGCAAAGTTGTTGATAACACGCTCACATTCCTCCTGTGTAATGGCCTGAATTTTCTCGGTAATGGCTGCTTTCAAAGCTGCAATAGTGAATGGGTTATCCTGGTAAATGTTGTCCTTGAGGAACCCCCACAAGAAGAAATCTGGAGGATTCAGGTCAGGTGAGTGAGGTGCCCATTCCACTTCAGCTTTGCGGCTGATGAGACGCTTCCCAAACTTTTCACGGAGCCAAGCCATGGTAACATTAGCAGTGTGAGGAGGGGCACCATCTTGCTGGAACCACTGTTTTTTCTCATCAAGGTCCTCATGCTTATCGAGCTCTCCCCAGAACTGCTCAAGCACTGGAACGTAGCGCTCTTTTGTCACGGTTACTGCAATACCGTGATCATCTTCAAAGAAAAATGGTCCGATGATACCATGCTTGGAAATGGCAACCCATGCTGTGCATTTTTTTGAATGCAAAGGGCGTCCAACGACTCTGTGAGGGTTCTCACTTCCCCAAAACACCCAGTTTTTAGAGTTAACGTGACCATTCAAGAGGAAGTGGGCTTCATCTGAAAACCAGACATCATCCAAGAATTTCTCGTTATTGTCGATCGTTTCCGAAAAGCACTGGCACATCGCTACCCTTTTTTCCTTATCATTCCCGGTTAGTTCATGCTTTACGTGGATCCGGTATGGATAAAGTTTTAGCTCCTTAACCAGCATGCGCCTTACAGAAGAGACAGAAATGCCAAGTTCTTGGCTCCTTCGACGGAGAGATTTGCTCGGACTCCGACCGACTGACTCTTGAACCCTGCTGACATTGTCGGGGGTGCGGATTGTTATTGGAGGCCCTGAGGGCGATGAGCCCGCTACCCTACGATCTCCACAAGTGCCATGAGCTTCAAACTTCTTGACCAACTTGAAAATCTGACTCCTGTTTGGAAATTGGTTGAAGCTGAACTTCCTTCTGAACCTTGCTTGAACAATCTTGAAAGACTTCGTTTCGTAATATGTCTTTACACAAAAGATCTTCTGCTCCATCGACCAAGGCATAATTAGACTATTTTTTGTTTAACGTATAAAAATGTTAACTATTTCGCTATGACAATCTGAAAACAGAAAAAGAATAAGGTCATTGGTAAAGGTTTTAGAAGCTGCCGCTTTGTTTCAATAATTGTGAAACACCCTGTACATACTATTAAAATGGAATCAAGCAAGAAAAAAAAGCTTGCTAACGAAGGCAGAGTGTTTAATGAAAAGTGGTTGGAAAATTACTTTATGATGGAAAATAATGGCAAGCCATGATGTCTGGTTTGCATGCAAGGTAATTGATGTGATGAAGGAATATAATGTTAAGCGACATTATGAAACGCAACACAAAATGCACTATGAAGAATATTATTGGAAGATACGAATTGATATTGCTGACCGTTTTAAAAGGGAATATCAGAAACAGAAGTAAGTTCTGAGTAGTTTCATAAAACCACAAACAACAAATACAGTGGCATCGTATGAAATCGCTCTGATGTCGTTAAAGGAAAGTAAATCATTTAGGATGGCAAGTTGGTAAAACATTGAGCGAAATTATGGCACATGTGTTTGGGGAGGACAAGTTTGCCAGAAAACTTGAAACTGTATCACTGTCTCATCAGACTATTGCAAGAAGGATAAGTGATCTTGACAAACATATATCATCAAAACTAAAGAGCATAGTAGAAAACTGCGTGTATTTTTCATTGGCACTGGATGAGAGTACGGGTATAAGTGATGCAAGTGAGCTCATATTATACGCACTGTTGATAACAATTTTGCTGTGCAAGAAGAACTGGTCAAAGTGTGTTCCTTGAATGAAGATACAACGGGCTCAAATAATTATGCTGCCCTTGAGTCAGCTATTCATGATTATGGAGGATATAAAAATGCTCATGTATCGTAACTGATGGCGCAAAAGCTATGACCGGTAATAAGACTGGATTAGTTGGTTTGCTAAAGAAAAACAGTGTAAATTGTTCAACGCTGCATTGTATCATCCACCAACAAGCACTTTGTCGAAAGATGCTACAAACGAGTGATGTCATGAAAGCAATTGTCCAAATAGTGAGTTTGATTAGAGGCGGCAACAAGGCGCACAGACACAGGCGTTTCATTACTTTTTTAGAAGAATTAAATGCAGAATTCAGTGACCTACCACTGTATACAAATATTAGGTGGCTTAGTGCTGGGAAAGTACTGAAACATTTCTTTGGTCTTCGAATGGATATCCTTTCGTTTCTAGCAGAAGAATTGAGTGAAATACATATGTACCAGACTCAATTGAGAGATAAAAACTTTCTTTACAAACTCTCTTTCCTTGCAGATATCACAATGCACTTGAATGTGTTGAACCTGTGGTTGCAGGGGCGAAATTAAAATATTTCACATTTAGTTGGGCGCGTTAAAGCTTTCAAAATGAAATTGCGCCTGTTTGCTACGTGTTTGAAAAATAATGATATTTCACATTTCGATTCTTTACACGAGCTTCTGGCAGATGATGTAGAAGTAGAATACTCTCGTTTTGTGGAAGATATTGAGGTTTTATCTCATGAGTTTGAGAATAGATTTAAAGATTTTGATAGATTAAAACCTAATCTCCATTTGTATAACAATCCTATGGATGTTGATGTGGAGACACAGCTATCAGAATTTCAGCTCGAACTCTGTGAGCTTCAATGCGACCCATTCTTGCTTTCAAGAAAAAACGAAACCAAAAAGAGATCCTGGAAATTAGTCAGCAAAGATAAATTTCCCATTCTGAAAGATTTTGCTCTAAAAATGCGCTCAATGTTTGGAAGCACATATGTGTGTGAGGGTACATTTTCTACTATGAAGCTGGTCAAATCAAGAAACAAAAATTCAATGGCAAACCAAACACTGGACAATTGTCTCCGACTTTCTACCACTAGCATTGATATTGATGTAGAAACTATAGTGTCAGAGAAGCCTCAAACACATGCATCCGATTGAAGTAAAATTGCTTTAAATTGGCTATTTTTCGCACTCACTTATCTTTGCTGTTTGTTTCATTTCAAATCTTGTGAATCTGAATTTGTTCTTGTTTAATTAATCTTATGACATTTTGTTTGAAACGGCCCAAATGGCGTCATGTTTTTGTAAAGTGGCCCGTGGGTCAAAAGTAATTGGACCACGCTGGTCTACACCATACACGTAAATCTTCAACTTGGTCGGCAATGTAAATTAAGCAACAGATTGGCAGAGTTGTTGGTACTTTTAAAAATCCTTTATCTCACTCTGTTTGATGAGAGCACCGCCAATTGATAACCACTGGTTTAGAAAGGTAAGGGAAAAAACTACAAAAAAAATAAAAACTAGGTTTTACTTCTGTAACTTAATTCCTCGACTACTTTTTTACTTTTACCTAGGTAAAAATATCAATCAATACTTTCTGCTTTTACTTGAGTATTTTTATGTAAGCTAAATAACAGTACTTTACTCGTGTGTAATTTTAAGCTACTTTGATTACCTCTGCTTTTCTCAATGGCAATTAGCATATACAACCGTTTAAGTGCTTGCTTACCCTTCCAATTTCAGGAATGGAGGCATGAAAAAAATAGTTTTTCAGGTTTACACCTCAAACTGGATCAAAATCAGTCCATTTCGAACAATGCATTAATTACAAGTTGCAAAGTTGTCGCCTTACTACCAAAGCAAATTGCCATTAGTGGGCAGCCAAGGGTCGTTTCTTACCATATGTTAAGTGAGCAGCATGGGTAGTTTTATTTGTAGGGCATGCAGTGTAAAATCGCTTCAGCTAAACTGCGAGACATCGCAACAGTGCATTGGAAGTTCCAAAAATTATTAGACAGTTTATCTTCATGGCTCTAATTCATGTCTGACACAAACACTCAAAATCCAGTGATGCAGTAAATGTTAAATTCTAATCATTAATAGGCCTATAACTAATGCTGTTAAAAACCGGAAAACAAAGTACCGTACTGTAGGTCAAGTGGAAGGAGTTTGATCGATGACTTGTCAAATGCTGGGGTTAAAGGAAGCAGTACCTGGGCTTGCAAAAGCAAATTAGAGTTAGATGGCAGAGACATGTGCTGCATAGGGATGATGTAGATAAAGAAAAAAAGTGTGAAAAAGTCATTGTAGTGAAAACGTTTGCAAAGGGAAGATCAGCAACTGCTGAGTCTGTCTTTACTGCCATCACAGAACATGTGGATCAAAGTATTTTAGATAAAATTCATTTAGTAATGTCGGATACTACGGCTTTGAACACAGGTAAAATGTCTCGTGTAAATAAGCGGCTGGCTGACTTTTACAAATTGCATCATGATCGTTATATTCATTCACTGGCATGTTTGTTTCATTTGAATGAAGTTTACTTCACTCACGCTATTGCAAAAATTGAAAGCAAAAAGAAAGGACTAGGAACTATGGAAGACGGATCATTGATGAAGTCCTTTGGTGATATTCGGAAGCCTGACATGAGTAAACTTGTAGATCGAGAAAAACTTGTGGTCCCTGTCACTAAAATGGCATCCCTTCATTTAAAGAAAAAGATTGAGTGGTTCTCCGATGAAAAAGAGCAAAGAAATGATCATTCATTCAGAAAAGATCACATGTGCTTGCTTTGTCTTGCTATATTTTGATGGATGTTCCAAAAAATATGAAGCCTCTTTTGGCCTACAAGCACGAAGCAACATGTCATGCAAGATGGATCACAACAGCGAGTGCATACCTCCGTTTATTGATTTTTGATATTTGCATGATTACGAAAAATCGAAATTAATTAGGCTAATTTTGTATATAATTTTGGTATATGTGCCTTCATTTTTGCTGATTTATTTGAAGCCATTGGAAGCTGAAGGTCCAAGAATCAGACTTTTTCAGCGTGATCTTTTGTTGGCATATAGTGAAATTGATTCCAAACTAGCAGATGTTGTTCTGAAATATTTTTGCGAGCATGCTGTACAATGGATGTCGCCAGCAAATGCATATGTTGCTCTTAGCAAATGTCGCCAGCAAATGTTGCTCTTAGAGTTTTCGCGGAAGTATGGCCGTATTTCCAAAATCTTTTAACATCTCATTTTCCAGACTCTGTAGATGCCCGAAAACTACTTTAAGGTTGAAAAGCTGGTCTAAGAGATTTTCTTACGAGTGAGAGCAGAACCGCTTCTTGCATCATATGCTCCGAGGTACCAGTAGCACATTGGAAAAGTATCGAAAATAACAACAGAGCTACTGAAAGGTTGATCGGCAAACTAAAAGGTGCCGTTCAAAATACAATTCTTGATTCCCCTTCACATCCAAATAAAACCGACATGCGTATTCGTGCGTTTTTATGTAATATGGGGTAAGTACTAGTGTTCAATTTCTGCGTTCTTATAACCCAGGGGTCACCAGCCTTTCTTGGACCACGGGTTACTTTTTGGATATTGATTAAAGTGGGGGCGCACTTATCCTAAAGTTTGCAACACCCTGGACTTGATGTTCGATCTATCATGTATTGGCAGGCGATGCCATTACATATCTGTTGCCATTACTTCGGTGCCCGATGTCTGGCAACCCTAGGTTACCTATTTTTTTCTTTGGAGCCATCATCGACTTTTGAAACAATTTTGAGAATATTTTAAAACAGGCTGGCGGGCACCTCATATTGCCTTCACGGGCGACATGGTGCCCGCGGGCACACGGTTGGTGACCCCTGTTATAACCTATAGGCTAAGACTAAACTTACAGTATATTGCAATTTTTTTTACGATCACTTTTATGCTAAGCCATCAACAAGTTTGTCTTTTTATGTAAGTCTGCATTTTGTTAACCGAACAGCTAGCCCAGCTTTTTAACAACTTTGCCCATTTCTGTTTAGTAAAAATGATAGTTTCGCCTTCATTGTTATGAATTGCATTAATTATTGGTTGCTAGTTGCCACTTCTATTAGTGCTATTATTTCATATCCTAATTAAGTTATGATCGTGAGTGTACCATATTTGTGTTATCGTTGTTTTTTGTAAATACTTTGGTGTTGGTAATGTTATATTTTTGAATACATCTCTCTTGCTTGCAACAATTCATCCACTCTAATAAATAAGTAAAGTCTAAATACTATAACGCATGACACTGATTTTTTTCAAAACTTAGCATTTATAATGGGTTTAGCGATCCGTCTAAACATTTTAGCTGAAGTATATGTCTAAGCCCCCCCCCCCCTCAAACAAGTTATTGTTACAATATTTGAAAGTTTGTTCAATGCTGTATGTGCAATTGATAAAAGCTATACTGTAACAGTTTATGCCAATTTGCTAAGTATTTTATGCAGTATGATTTAAACTCGTATTGTCTGACATATAAATTGTCCCACAAAAAATATGTTTTCGTTAATAACTATTTTTCTCGTGCAGATACGACTAAATAATAAGACAGATAAAAAATCGACCATTCTGCGTCAATTGAAACAAACCCCATGCTTCTATCGCAAATGATTCTCGAGATACTAAAAAACCAGCAAAAAATGACGTAATGATCGCATGGGGCATCATGAACATGACGTCATAACACAAAAATAATGCCAAATTTGTAATCATAGCCAAAAATCTAAACAGAAAAATTGGCAGCCGTTTGAAAAGTCGAAAGTGGTGAAATTATGAAACACCCTAAGGCCTAAGCTACTAGTTTTTTCATTTTTTAAAAATGCAATTTGTATTCCCAAAGAAAAACCTATCATAGCTACAGCATGTAAAATATGTTTTGTAAAATAAAGATTTTAAAATAGTGTCTTGCTACAAG
Organism: Trididemnum clinides; assembly: GCA_963675345.1. NCBI lineage: Eukaryota > Metazoa > Chordata > Ascidiacea > Aplousobranchia > Didemnidae > Trididemnum > Trididemnum clinides. Next base: position 18,152,297 of record OY776302.1, read on the forward strand.
CTATAGCTTTTATTTCAAAGACAACAAATAAAACAGTGAATGATATATAAAAGAACATATCAATTTCTTTTATCGGTTTTGATTAACATTTACTTTTGATTTCAAATCTGTTGTCCGTTATCTGTTTTGAGTATGAACCCTACTGAAGAACAAAATGTCTGAAAAACAACCTGCAAGCCTCTTAGCTCCGGAAAATCAATTAAGTTTAGGTAAAGACCTATCAATGCATTAAACCCTTGAACCTGATCAGCACTACGCCATGTTGACTGCAAGCCATAATAAAAAAAAATGGATGCCGCCGCAAAAAATATTGACCAGGGTTTTTATTGTAAAAATGTGTTTGCTCAAAACGCCGGGTATTTCATTAGTTATCTCTTTTCTTTGCAAAAGAGAATAAAAAATCTACACTGTTCACTCTAACTAGCGAGTTAATTCCTCATTGCATAGGTATACAGCTGAAAGACATACCACACATATGCTAGCGCTGCAAGTTTCCGGTAAGTTGCATTTGTGGGTACTGCACAATAAAGATAGCATGAACCCCACCACCAGTACACAGCATCCCAAAATCTTGACGTGGAGTAAATCTGACTACAGATATGGAACCAGCAACCTCAAAATACCGTAATCACCTCTAACTCGACTAAGTCCAAATTTGAAGTAACACCTGAGGACCATTTGACCTGAGTCATAAAACAACGTTTTGAAATTTTTCTTGATATGTTGCACTGTTGTAACTTTCTTATATAGGTATCTTATTTTTGTTACTAGCCGAAGTAGCTAACTCGATTTCTTGTTTTTTAAAACTTTTACTCGCATTTCCAAAGAATTACCAATTACAGCAACTGTACGTAAAATGTATTTTGTAAAAAAAGATTTTAAAACAGTGCCTTGCTACAAAATAAAGCTCTTCATTTCATTACATCGCAGAGAAAATAAATAAAACAGTGAGAACATATTTGAAACATCATTTATAGCAACTTTCAGCGGATCAGTAGCTGTACTCATAATCACTGGTCTTTACCTGGTACCTAAATTAAAGTTCTCGTTAGTCACTGATTGCAACAAAACTTTTAATCTACTATTGTGAGTCTACCTAAAACACTTGGGTTTACATTTGTTTTGAAGCTACCCGTATTAAGCTAAATTATAAAGGTGTTCTTCTAGTGAGAATTAGTAAATCGAGCACGCAAATAGTAATCATTTTTTTTGAGCAAGCGATATAAAAAAAAACCTTTAAACTTTTTCACATATAATATAGTTTATATCATAAACCTCGAACAATATAAAAAAGCACAAAACCCTTAAATTTTTTTTATATATTATATAAAGTTTATATGTAATACCTCAAACAATATAAAAAGCACTTAACTTTTTTATATTGTTCGCTATGTTTAATAATTCACCCCAGAACGCCACCTTACCTTATAACTTACCCTAACCTAAAATGCGTGGTGTATAAAATGATCTTCAAAGTTACGCGGAGTCACTATTACGAAGGCATTTCTACTACAAAGCTCGAAATCAAGCAAAAAAATTGTGTTAAACAAAAACTAGATCGGCAGTAAACTTCTCTATTTCCAAACTGCACATAAAAATACTTTAATGACCTACATACCTCTTTGTTCCTGCATTATCGTATCTCTTGCTTTGAGAAACGCCATTATGTTTGCATCGGTTTCTTGGTCGCCAGTCAGTGGAATGTTGGAAGAGCTTGGATGAAAATCATGGCTTTGCGGCAAATATGAATTCGATTCCGGCGGAAAGTTTGCTTTTCTCTCAGCACTTTTGGTAAAACGTGTCGCCATACTGCCAGAGGTTAAACCGGATCTTTCAACGGGAGCAGAGAGATTTTGGGACCTACGAACGGAAGACACGTGACGGGGGTCATTTTTCACTCTCCTCAGGTCGGTCAGGGCATTATGGCCACTTGATAAAGAAACCTCACGAGGAGACATAGGCCCGGACGGAGGGGGCGTGACCGAATTCTTTTGATTTCGCACAAGATTGGAATTTTGGTCAGATGACATGGGGGGAGACTGCCACGCCCGTTGCTTCAACCGATGTGAAGATGTGGGTAGCTTCGGAGTTGAACCACTGCGATTTGACTCGACGTAACTGTAACAATAAAGTTTAAATAACAACGCATTGTGAAGAGTTCAACTAATGGTGTACTGGGAAAGTTATCCCCATGTTTTTGCGGGCTGAAGCTTCGTTAACTCTTGCGCATAAAAACTTTTTAAGTCAGACGCATCTCACAAATTCTGTAAAAACGGCGGTACTGGCGCATGGTGAACTGTTTTCATAATATACCGGTTCTGCCACAAACGCTTTTACACTTTTCCACAATGGTATGCCGATGCTATAGCAACAGGGTTCGAAAGCGAGTGGATAGTAATAGACATATACAGAAGCAACATAACTAAATCAACAAAAAAGGAGGAAAACAACGTAAAATTTACCAGTTTGTCAAACCAAATTTTCATCAACAAGTAGAGAACCTGGACTTGAAAACAGAAATATTTTTCCGGCTGTCCCAAATTTTGGTTTTGATCCGAAAAAAATTAACGTAAGTTACGGTATGTTCCATCCTGGGTATCAGCTAGTATCGCAGGTGACTGAGACCTGATAGGTAGCAACAGCATTGCCACCAATTGCCAGAATGTACTCACCTACGGGAAGAAAGCCTGCTTGACTGAGCAACCCACCATTGTTCAAAGTCTTTTTGCATTTGCAGCCTTGCTTTGTCAAGCAAATGATGCAGGTGATCAATCTCAGCTTTCATGGCTTTTAAACGAGAAAAAGCAGATTTGTATCTAAGTAAAAAATGTTGAGACTTTAAAATCACATCAATAACATATATTTCAACCGGATCAATTCGTCTTTCGACAATTTATTCTTCAAATTTAACGTTTCGCTCCCCTTAGTTACCGGGGAGCTTCTTCAGAGAACGGTAGATGTTAGCAGTGTAACATATAAACTGTACAACATAAAAATATAAAGACAACCTGTATTACTAAACAACCTGTATTTTTAGCGTTTAGTAATACAGGTTGTCTTTATATTTTTATGTTGTACAGTTTATATGTTACACTACCAACATCTACCGTTTTCTGAAGAAGCTCCCCGGTAACTAAGGGGAGCGAAACGTTAAATTTGAAGAATAAATTGTCGAAAGAACGAATTGATCTGGTTGAAATATCGTTACACTCGACATACGAAAAATGCCTGCTATATTTAATAACATATATGATAGTACAAAAAGCAAGAGAGCAATCTCTGTGCAGATCACTTAATCTGAGTGCGTGCGTGTGTTTACTCTACCTTTGTCTGGGGTAAGAGGAACGTTACGAAACGGTAACAACATTCCGTTCTGCACCGTAAACCAAGTCCAGAATGTAGAAAACGGCAGTTCATTGAGAACAAGTTATGAATACAAATAGCAAAATAATAGCATCACCAGCACCGAGGCAGACTGCCACTGGCAAGGATCTAAAAATAGCCTCTTTCGACACGCTGAAAAACCACTGATCAGCTTCATTCTAATCCGGCAAAGCATGGGAAATCTAGTGATCTCACTACATGTTTATCACATTGGTACTTCAGTTGCGCATGTGCCAGGGTACTATTTGTTCGTAAAACTTTAGGTATTTTGTACACTAGTGTAATTTATAAAGCGTTAGAAACAAGTACTGTAAATTGTATAAGGTATTTTTTGAATCGTCTGACCTCAATTTTAGGCCTTGCGTAAAACAAGGTACATTCTATTACAATCGCATACAGTACCTTGATTTTGCCTTCTCCATATCAGCGATGATGCTCTGTTCTTTCTCGTTGTCTTCAAATGAATCCTGTTCTTCACTGTTCATGCTGTTCTTAACCGCCTGTTGCTTACGAACTTGCTCCAGCGAAGATTTATGCTGATCTAAATGTACCATCATTAGATTTGTGAAGACACGACAAAACTTTCCTTCACAGATTATTGCAACACTTATCATTAGATAATACGTTTATTAATAATAGCCTTTTGCCATACAAAAGTGTTCAGTCAATAAGTTTCAGCATCAAGTGGTCGGAAGGTTTTATGTAAAAAAAGGGCCCCAATAGCGGAAAAAAGCACAAAGAGATTTTGGAGAAAGTAGTCCTTACGAGCCCCGAGCAACAAGCAAGTCACTTTTGTATCTAATCGAAAACATCTTCAAGAATAAGGTTTTTAATCAAAATTCATATTATATTCGACTTTTTCAAGGCTCGGCACGGAACCAGTAAGAGTAGTAGATGAAGCACGTGATCGTCATTAATATAAAGCACTTTTACGACTGCAATTTCTATGACCTCCCAAGCCAGGAGCGGTTTGTGTGTGTGTGTGTGTGTGTGTTTACCCCTCCTCTTCCTTGGGATGGAGGTACGGCATGAACGGTAATTAAGGTTCATGCCGTCAACCTAATTGATATTAGGCTTGGGGAAGATGGCAGCCCATTTCGAACCAGTCTTGAGTGACTGGTAGCCCCACCACCAACAAGGCGGACTGCCACTGGTGGGTACCCAAGAGTCGTCTGACATGCTGGGTTAGCAACTTCACAATTATAATCCGGCGAAGTACGGGTGGGGCCACCTGTCTGCCACATAAAGGTGGAGGCGTCCCGTTAAGTGCCTTGCCCAAGAACACAACAAGCAAGCTTGCCGGCTTGTTCTCCACACTATCCCCTTTTTTATGCTGAGCGCCAAGCAGGGAAGCTGTGAATACCATTTTTTAAAGTCTTTTTGGTATGACTCGATTTAGGGGATGAACTCCAGGTCTACCGACTACAATGTGGACGCTCTAACCACTACACCATCGCGCCGGTCAGGAGCGGTTTCGCTGCACCAATCAACTGCCGCCTCAACGTGGTGGTGCGGTCCCCGACCCCGTTTGGGTGGGGTAGAAATGGCTGTTGGCCTTCCCGAGGGTCCCAGTTACCCCGGGCACTCCCCTTCATTTTTCCTCTGTGCTTCCCCTTGAACGACCGCAAAAGCGCAGCACACAGCTTCTTCAAAATCGGTCGCCTGTCTTCTATCCTTTTCTGCCTTTCTCTTGCCCGCATTCGTCTCCTCATTCTTCCCCTTCTCTTGACGAGCGGTAACGTTCATCCCAACCCTGGCCCCATCTTTCCCTGCTCTGTTTGCACTGGAAATGTGACCTGGCGAGGCAAGTTAGTGCAGTGCTGCACCTGCTCCAAATGGATCCATCCAAGGTGCTCACAACTTTCCCTCTCCAAATTCAGAACTCTTGGCAGCTCTCACTCCTGGAGCTGCCCCACTGCTGCGTCCCTACTCGTAACACCGTAACTTCCTCCTCGGACTCCTCCAACATGTATACTTCCACTGTACAATCTGCTCGCCCCCTGCTAATGCCGCACTTGCGCCCCACCTTCGTCTTTAAACCTCTTATCCCCCTTCTGCCTATTTTGTATCTTCTCCCTCTGCTCCCTCACCACTGCCCCTTGCTTCTGGCTGTCCTTCTACGCCTCCAGCTTCCTCTCCCCCTGACACCCTCACAATTCTTCAATGGAATGCAGGGGGTTTTTGAGCCAGAAGCACTGAGCTGCTTCACTTTTTTTCGTCCAATCCCGTTGACCTTATCTGTATCCAGGAATCCAATCTTAACTCATCTTCCTCTTTCCAGATCCCTGGATTCTCTGCTCTGCGTTCTGATCGCACCCAATCCCGATCTGGCATTCTCTCTCCAGATGCCACGCACGCTAGCAGTGGTGTCATCATTTTCGTCAGGCAGGGCCTATCTTTTTCTGAACTTTCTACCTCCACCCTCTCTTCGCTTGATCCCTACTCTGATTATGTAGGGATCAACACCACTTTTAACAACTCCTCCTCACTCTCATTTCTTAATATGCATGCTCCCCCTATTCGCTCTTCTCCAACGAATGGCAGAACCGATTCCTTTTCTCCCTCCATTGTGTCCTCCTGCAGAAATCTCTTCATTCAGGGGCATTTCAATTGCCACCACCGCCTCTGGGACTCAAGAGGTACTTCCGACTCCCGTGGGGAGGAAGTATTCGCCTGAATCATCTCTTCTGACCTCCTCTCCCTCAATGGCCCTGGCATTCCTATCCTTCTGCATCGTTCTTCTGGCAGTCGCTACTCCTTTGGCATTTCCTTTGCTCCCTCCTCTCTTGCTCTTTCCTGCTCCTGGAAGGTGCTTCAGGACCTGGGTTCTAATCACCTACCAATTCTTCCATCTATCCCTCCCTGTTTTTCGCTCCAACAAGCGTCCCCCTTCCTTCAATTTTCAGAAAGCTCGCTGGGATGACTTTGCCTTGTACTTTGACTCCCACTGTCCTTCTGCAGAGGAATACTCATCTCTTTTTCTTTCCTCTGCTGCTACTACTCTTCACCTCCCAGGCACTGAATGCGGCCGAATCTTCCATTCCTTTTGGCCGCATCAAACGCCATCCTAAAGCCTGGTGGTCTGCTGAGGTGGAAGAAGCAATTAGTGAAAAATGCAAGGCTTTCGCTGCCGCTCACAGAAGTGATGAAGATCACCAGGCTTATCTGCGCTTCTCGACGCGCCTCGTCAGTAATCGCCAAGGCCAAGGCTGAGGCATGGCAGTCGATTTGCTCTTCTCTTTCGCTCAAATTTAACCCTAAATCTGTAGACTCTCTTCTTCGCCCTGTCGCTAGCTCTCCTTCCTCGTCTTCCTCCTCTGCTAATTTTCCCAACTGTTCCTCTCCAAGGGAATCGTCGGCTTCAGTCTATGCCGCCTACCTGAGATCGCACTTTTCCGTTTCTCAGCCAAAGACCCTGCGTAGTAGAGCCAGAGGCTACCTTTCTGAGCTCTGCCAAGCTTCGTGTCCGGAGGAGTCTCACTCATCCTTTTGCTCTCCTTTATCCCCCACTGAATTTCTCGCGGCTGCCTCCAGCCTTTCCTCGTCCACCGTCACTGGCCCAGACAAAGTTGCCTATCCCATGCTAAAAGCACCTTCCTCGCTCTGGCATGGATTTTCTTCTTCACATCTTCAATCTCTCCTGGTCTTCACATTCCTTTCCTTCCATCTGGAAGACATCTTCCATTATTTCCATACACAAAATGGGAAAGCCTCTCGACTCTCCTGCTTCCTTCCGGCCTATCTCTCTCACCTCCTGCGTATCAAAGCTTTTTGAACGCATCATTCTATCCCGTCTACTCTTCTTTCTGGAATCCAATTCCATTCTCTCTCCCCACCAGACTGGTTTCCGCCCTGGACGGTCTACACTTGATCAAATTCTTTATTTTTCTCAGTCCATTTCGGATGGGTTTAACAAACCCAGGCCGGGCTCTCGGACGATCCTGTCTACTATTGATTTCTCCAAAGCTTTTGACTCTGTCTGGCATCCCGCCCTTTTCCATAAACTCATTTCGGCTGGCCTCCCTCCTTGCTTTGCTCGTTGGACTCAATCTTTCCTTTCTGATAGGCGCGCTTGCGTGGTTTATGAAAATCACAAGTTGTTTCTTTCGAGTCCGTCGAGGCGTTCCGCAAGGATCCGTTCTTGGCCCTGTACTTTTCTCTTTCTTTATCAATAATCTTCCGGTTTCTCTGCCTTCTTCCGTCAACTGCTCTCGTTACGCTGACGATCTGGCCATTTGGTCCTCCTCCCCCTCGGTCCCCACTGCGGAGGCCACACAAGAAACTCTGTTTTGATTGGAGCGCTGGTCTGAATACTGGTGTCTTCCTCTCAATCCGAGCAATTGTGAGGCCTCCTTCTTCTCAGCGGCCTCCAACCCATCCTCCTCTTACTTTGCTCCCTTCTCCGTTTCATTCCCACACCAACTTTTCTTGGGGTCACCTTCGACCGCACTCTTTCCTTTTCTAAGCATGTATCTTTGATAAAGACCAAATTCTTCGTACGTCTCAAGGCTTTACACTGAATCTCTGCTTCCTCATGAGGCCCCTCTGAGGAGTCCCTCTCTCTTCCATATAAATCTTTTCTTCGGCCCCTTCTCACATATGCCTCACAGGAATGGTTTCCTTTCCTAAGCGCTACCAATATCACAAAATTGGAATGCCTCCACCGAGCGGCTAGTCGCGCCATCACCGGCTGCCTTTCGTCGTCCCCTATCCCTCTACTACTCTCTAAAACTTCTTTACCTCCCCTACGAGTCACCCTGACTCATTTCACTCTTTCATCTTATGAGCGGGCTCTTCGTCTCCCAACCCCCTTTCCTATTTCAGATTTTGCCAGACTTGGAGTGAAAGCAAGACTCTTCAGATCGTCCTGGAGAGCTTTTGCGTCCACTCACCCGCTCATGCTTCCTTCTACATCTTCTAGAAAGGCTCTTCTTGCTAGCCCTCCCTCTCCTCCTTGGAACCTGCCTTTGTTCACGGTGGAGTCCGCCCTTTCCTCCTCATGCTCTCGCTATAATGCCCCTCTCACTCGCCAAGGTGTGGCTCTCGCTCACCTCGACTCTCTCCTCTCTTACGATCTGGTTATTTGGACTGACGACTCTGTTCCTTTTCCTTCTGCAAAGGCGGCTCTGGAGTACTTGCCAACTGCTCTCTCTGTGGCACTGAGGCCACCCTTTCCTTTTCTGCAGGTCCAGTGTGTTCCAAGTTTTTCCGATGAAGCCTGCACCATTCTGCATGCTCTTTGCTGGTCTCGGCAGCACCATTAAGTCTGCCATTTTTCTTCTCTTCTCCTCTTGTCTGAATCTCGTTCTGTCCTCACCTCCTTGCCCTCTCCTCCACCTTTCCTGTTATCTCAAACTCTGTGGCAGATCTGGCAGGAACTGTTTTCTCTCTCCTTCTGTTCTATCAGGCTACAATGGGTCCCCGGACATTCGTTTCTCCCGGGGAACGACGCGGCTGATGAGCTGGCCAGACGGGGAGTGCTACTTGCGCCCTCTGCAATCCCTTGTAGTCTCTCTCCTTTTATCTCTCATATCCACTCTCGTCTTTTCTCGGACTGGAGGCGTACTGTCTCATCTAAAATCTTTGACACACAGGTTCCCTCGATTTCCACCGAGGAACTTGCGCTCCCTCGTCATGCTCGCAGTGTTTCTCTCGTCTCCGCTGCAACGGACACAGCCTTCTTTTAGGTTCTTATCTCTCTAGGATTGGCAGAATCTAGAATCCTTCTTGCAGCGGCTGCAGACACTCGTCCCAAGACACCTCTAATCGCATTCTGCACTGTCCTGCTACGGACTCTCGCGACTCTCTGTCACTCTACGACCTCTGGTCCAGGCCCTAAGGAGTTTCCCGGCTTCTGGGACTCCATGGTCTTCCACCATGCTCCCATCCCTCAGAAGGGGTCGGGTAACAACAACAACAGAAACGGTTTGCAAGATCTACCCTAAAAGCGAAGTAGAAAGCTCGACATGATAAACTGAGTGCACAACTTGCAACGTTCAAAGCGTTGCGCGCAGCACGAAACAGTAGCTAACTTTTGACTTCATGCTATGGCTTACTCAACAACATCAAACATGTGGTACAAAATTTCAAAATAGCTTTCAACTTAAAATAAGTGGCGACCGACTCAAGCTAGTAAGGCAAACTTCGAAGCCTCTTAACTCCCCATCTATCTAGCGTTCGATAAATTAATTAAGTTCTCATCGTCTTATCACTATATATGGTTTCACTTACTTATTTCATTTCGAGCCGTGTTAACATCGAGACCGAGGGCTTTCGCTTCACTGTATCGTTGCTTGAGCAATTCCTTTTGATCAACAATATGCGTGGTATGAGGATAATCTCTTTTAAAAATCTCAAACGCTTCTTGCTTGCCAAGCGAAAGCTCTTGATCTAAATACAATTCCAGGTTACGGCCTAACGCCAAGCCACAGAAGGCAGTAAATTAGACTCGAGCAAGATTGCAATTGTAGGACAGAGGTTTGCAGCCTGCGGCCCGCGACGTGAAACTTTATGCCCCGCGGAAAAGATTGCAAATTTGGTGTTGAAAACCTTTCTTTTTAATTTTTTTTATCACTACTTCCAGAGCAACATTTATTCCAAATTTTTCTAATTTTACATGTGTGGACTAATTTTTTTTATAGAGATCGGTTTGAAAGTATCGTTATGTTGCTTTAAAGTGATCTTAAAAAAAAGGTCTTCACCACCACTTTGAATGAACACAAATTTTGACAGGCCCGGTAAATACTGAAAAGGTCAGAAAGTGCCTCGCCCACAAGAAAGGTTGCACACCCCTGCTGTAGAATTTGAAAATTTTGAAATCCAAAATAATGCCATCCCGATTTGAACCAGATTCAAAAACATTTTCTAATCAGAAATGAAATCCGATTTTGTTTGAGCCTAATTTTTGTTTTTAACAAACTTATACGCAGCCAATATTCCAACATAAAGTGCAATTGCTATTTCTATGTTGTATTCTGATTGAATTTATAATTGTTGCCGGCCATCTACCGCCTTTTGGTACATTGATCCAGCCCGTAAACAATCTTGTTTTACAAAAATTGGTCGAAGTTTAATTAAATCTAAACAATACAAATTAACAGCACAGCATTTCTAAAGAGCCCTGCCGTTGAGCCTAAGTTTAAAACGTTTTGGAAACAAGACGACTGGGTAATCCAAGCCTAATTTACTGTCCGCAACATCTATATATTACGGTAACACAAAAACGAATACGATTGAATACAGAAAAACTTGGGCTCGGATCCTATTCGGGATTGTCGTAACTGACGGTGAAGTGCATCACAAAAGCATTGCGAGTTACCATAAAGAGGCAATGCAGTAAATTTCCACGAAGGCCAACAAATCAGTCGTCTCCTAATTTTGCTTATTAACTGTACCTTTAATTCGACTTTTTTGAAATTTCAATTCATCTTCGTCGGGCTTGTATGCATCTTTGACATAAGTTTTCTGCGCTTCCAATGGAAGATTAGAGAAGGACAAAGGGCCATTCTGATGCTGAGTACGACTTTCAGTTTCCATAGTTCGTTTCCGTTCTTTCTTTAGCATATTCACAAGTATACCTGAAATACTTTAAGCATAAAACTATATATGGGGGAAAGTGGGAGCCTGTTTAAAAGGGGGGAGTAGCATTAGAATCAGAGTATTTGTTTTTCTTGGAAAAATAGTAAAATTCATTACTTTTAGTGTAAGAGCACTTAACGGACAGCTTTGCGGCATGAAATCGCCTCCTTCTGTCACCCTTCAAGCGCTTTTTAAATACGCCACTAAACATACATCTTACTTATTTCATTGTCTCTTTGCTGTAAGAGCTCTCTCAGTCTCTGTATTTCAGCTGGTGATAAGGTTGGTTGGGAACTGGCAGGGTTAGAAACGTCGGTAGCAGATCGGGAAGTCGGTAGCGGAGATTGCTCCGTTTGTGGTTGCTCTTTGATCCGCTTTTTAAGATAGCAGTAGCAATATTGGATTTTTCGCATATCGCCACCAACATCTAAACTGCTCTCCAAGTCATCATCTTTGAGATAATTGACAAGAAGATTGTTCAGCCTTTGAATAACAAACATAATCAGGCAATATCGTAACTCAGCGTGGTAAGTCACTAAGTTATTGTGCTTCACCTTTTTAGAATAGTCAAGCTGTTTACCCAGCATATAGTAAAAGGCGTCTTTTGGTCACTCCAATTGCAGTCCGATTTGTTTATGGTAAGCTGCCAGTCTGCAATCTACATGCGTGACTAGTTCAAAATGGACAACAACTTTCCCCAGCCTGATGTTGACCACAGATTTATGGATATCCATGAAATCTTATTAAGGTTAGTTCGCGCTTAAATAAAGGGGTAGCGCGCTCACACTCACACACACAGGCAACTGCGGGTCGCCTCCTTAAAGTTGTGTGTTCAACGATAAATCAATTTAAAGCTTTTTTTTCGTTGTGATAAAAAAGCACTCAGCTGTAGCGCTGGTAAGTCAGACGATGGTATTCACAGCTATATTGCTTAGCGCTCTGCACGAAACACCAAAAGTCGTCAAGCTTGCTCGTTGTGTTCTTCAAAAATGCACTTAATGCGATCACTTCAAAATTATGCAGGACAGAGGTGGTAAGGCGTAATAGTCTACCAGTTCTAGTGACACAACCTGCCTACGGACTAACAGAACATAAGCTCATACACATGAATGCATTACCGACACAGTAGTTCAGTCATCAAAAGATAAAAATATTAAAATTCTGTTGAAAACACTTAAGTAGAACAATAGAACAGATCTTTTTTATCATAGGTTAAGTGATAGTCAAAAATTGACCCATTAGCCCGAAATGGCGGGTATAGCTCTCAAATTTTACGCTTGAAAGAGGCGTTTAATGACTTTAACCACTACTTTTGCTTACAAAGCACTGAAAGTAAAAAAAAAATCTAAAAATATAATTGTAAGACAAACGAACGGTTGGTCTTACAATTATATTTTATAAGCAAATTGTGTTTGTGCATTGTTTTATCACATGCTAGTGAAGCTTTGGGCCTGAAACTAATTAATTACCATCCTGACTGATAGCTGCTTCATAACAACTAACTGTAAAGCGTTCCTTTCAGTTTATGTCTTGATTTCTGTTATATTGCAGAGCAATAAGTTGTATTAATACATACACACAGCAGCTAGTAGTGCCATTGGCCGTGGTATTATTATCTTTTTACAATGCCTAATTTTGTGTCTAGATTGTGACTAATTACGTTGTTTGCGTCGCGGTTTATGGATTTTTCCAGTTTCATGTCAACCGTTCACCGAACTTTCAGTAAAGGGTAAACGTGCATTGCAGCCTACTGTGAAAAAGGAAGAAACAAACACCTTTCAATTTCGTCTTGTGTCAAATCATCCGTCCTTTGCTCGCCGGTAACCAGGGCCAACTCATCTTTGAGCGATTGCACTTCACGTTTCAATCGAAGAATCATCTTAAATACAATGTATTTAAACAAACTTTTAATGTTTCGAAAAAACTTCAACCCCATCTCTAATCCTAAGCTAAAGTTACACACAACCACTAAGGATTGGAAATACTACCCAGCCATCCCTGGATAGTGACCAAGTCGGAATGCCATGAATCCCCACGGAAAAAGTTGTAAACAAGAAAATTAAAAGAAACTAGAGATATAATAAATCGAAGTGGAAAACGTTTACTAAAAGTTATGGATCTTTCAGGCAAGGCTCGAGGCCAGTGTGCAATGGTAAAGAGGGGATCGGCAATTCGAGGATACTTTATTTAAATATTTACTCATGAAAAATCAGGAAGCACCAGACCGGTTTCGCCATTGTTGCGCTCTTTAATGATGCGTATCCGACTAGCAGGAAACCGAATTTTCAAGATGTAGACCTTTTATCTGTGGCCAATACTACTCGACCACCTGGATGGACGCCATTTTAAATGTTGTAGCTACTTTTTAATTGAGTGACTAACTAATGCTGAGTTACAGCATAGTATAGTGGATTCTATGCACTCTACCAGTAGCAAAACCAGAAACCCAATCACTTAATTAAAAAATAGCAACTACATCTAAAATAGCATCCAGCCAGGTGGTCGAGTGGATTTGCCACAGACAGAAGATCAACACCTTGAAGGTTCGGTTCCCTGCTGGTCGCAAACGCATCACTGAAGAGCCCTAATAATGGTAAAACTGGTCTGGTGCTTCCTGATTTTTCGTGAGTGAATACTTATTATTCCAAATCCTCACTCTCACGTGCTCTCATTATCATTAAGGATACTTTATAAGTCAGTATGCTTGTGACATGTCGAATTGGCAAAATCACACACAAGTTTACTTTTTAAAATGCCTTTGCTAAAGAGAAATTTCTCACAGACGTCGAAACATGTTAATACAATGCAGTCGTGTCGTACCAGTTTTGGGTCTAACTCTTCATTTAAGGTTGCTTCATTCTTGATCAAAGCAACTCGTTGCGCGAATCTGCACGTTGAAATTGATTCCTTGACAAAAAAATAAAGTTAACAAAAGTTTGGGTGAAGCGTCGATGGCGTCAATAAACATTTCGTAATTACACTAAGTTAAACGACATGAAAAGTCGAAAAATATATTAAAAGGTAAATAACATTCTAGCTGTTTTTCAACAAATTTCTCGACTTTTAGCACATAACTTTGCTTACAGTGCCATAGATAAAAACGTTTTACACGTTTCTCACTAAATAGCTATATTAACTTTGATCCAACTTGTTGCATATATGAAGAAACCTTAAGCAACCATGCAGTAGTGTTCTGAACTTTTGAACGAAAGGCCCGCAGTTCAAAACTATACCATTGGAATTCGTCACAGAAAAAGCTAACAACAGATACTAACATCCACATTTCGTTTGTCCACCGCCACCGTTGCAATCATTGTTGTCATGCAGTTGCCTCCCAGGCTGTCACGCAGCACTGACGTCATCATGGAATTACGATAGGGAATATGTTGACGTTTTTTATCGCCAAGAGCTACAATGACCTAAATAGAAAAAAAAATTGTTTTCCACAGAAAAATGTAGCGAATTAGCAATGATCGAAAACGTGAACCACAGTCCTGACCTGCTGCTGCTACCTCTTTTCGCCGTTCCCTTTCCGGCACCTTGTACAATGATGTACACCGTAGAGCACGGGTGTCAAACTCGTGGGCTTTTGGGGGCCACATTGCACATATGAGCAATCGTGCCGATGGCCACATAAAGTTTTCGAATTGGAGATAACCACTTTTCTGGACAACAATCTCAGTAAGGTCGATCTCCAAAAAAAAGGTCATCACCTCCCCAGCACCTCCGCACCATTGTCATTGGGGCAACAAATAAAGTTTTGTGGTTGCACCAAGTAAAGTTATCTCCGAATGAAAAACATTTGTACCTCACAAGTGTGGCCTGTGGTGAGGGGTTCAAACGTTTGTTGGACGATGAACCCTTGCAATGCTGCCGAAATTCATTAGGAATTTTAGAATCGTCTCGCGGGCCGCATTGAAAGGCTCCGAGGGCCACGAGTTTGACACCCCTGCCGTAGAGAACAGGGTGTCCACTTTTTTCGCAATCGCTTTGTTTATGTGATTCGCACAATACAAATCAATTATTAACCACAAAACAAATTACCTTTTTAAATTTTTTAATCCTTATACGCCGGGAGGGTCAAACGTATTTTAGGGGGTACAAAACCTAGATTTCGTCATAACATTATCGCCACACCACATGAAACAATGTTTTATATTGTAAACAATTCACAACGCCTTGCTTCCGATCAGTTTATAATACGTCATGGTACTTATTTCTTTCAGTACTAAAATTAGTATAAAAAAACACAATTCTATTCAATACTTTTCATTTTTGTCAAATTTTTATACATCAGATTGAACCTTTTCTGATGCAAAAATTTGCATTGAAATGATGCTGCATGACAAGCATTCTGAAGGTTTGCCACGTCATCCAGCTACAGCATTGAGTTAAATGTAGAAATATTAATTCTTGATTAGAGGTAGGGTATAACAGGAACATACACTTTCAGGTGTCTCAAGACGACTAGGTTAGGAAAATGCGAGTGTGCCGACGAGATGAAAAGGAACGTCTTGCTCACAAAAAGACATATGATTGGGCATTATTTTTATCTAAGAAACAAATTAATGTTTGGGGAGGATAAGTATTTAAAAAAACGACCAACTCCCAAAAAAAGGTCTACGCCTCCATTTGCCAAACAAAATTTGTACATTCGAACTTTGAATAAATTGGTCAAGAGTACAAGCACACTTAAATGGCGGCTTCCAAACAAAACTCAGGCGGAGATCTGAAAAACTGACAACTAGTATAAAAAGGTCTGTGACTACAAAAATGTTGAGAAATGTCGCTCCAAAGCTAAGTAAAGAAGTGAAAAATTAGAAAAACTAAGGATAAAAAAGCTGCTGATATTAGTTTCTGCAAGTTAAATTAGGACCTCATGCGAGCAGTGTAATAACGTTGCTTGTAACTGTACTCTGCAGTATAGAATTCCTTTTAAAGGTTAGGCAATTAGTAATATACAATTATAGCGCAGTGAAGATTTTTAAGCGTCGTTTAGAAATACCGTTTTTATTTTCCAACAGCCCAGCTGTCAAATGCACATTCATGGTGTCAAATGAAATGCTACTAAATAGTAACACTGATGCTGCTATTAACACTGCTCGAAAACGCGGTGTTCTCCTAGTACCGACAAACTTCAACAACAATCTTTCACTTCACAAAGTCGGTAATGATGTATATTAATTGTGGCGTTCAATTAAGCTATAGCTTTAAAGTAAACTATTAAGATGATGTTAACCCATTATAGCCCATGGTCCTTTTTTTAGGACCACAAACATATTGAGCAATATTTAACACACCACTGTATTTTCCTGCTATTTTTTGAATTGATTACAGAGATTGAAGTGTCTTTCAACTACTACTACTACTTGTTGTTGGATGTTGGCAACACTGCTTTCACCATTTTCAGTAAAGTGATAATAACTTAGTGTGAAGGATAAACTCAATTTCAGCAATCTTCCAATCATCATTTTTCAGGTATGTGTCTATTGTATCAAAGTTATATTTACATATGTGATAGATAAATGTTGTAAGTTTTCCAAGAAGTAAGATATATCTTCAAAAGTCATATCAGTTTAGAAATAGCAAACTCTAAAGTCTGGTCCTTAAAATAGGACCATGGGCACATGGACTACATTTTTTCCGTTTTCTATGATAACTGTATTAGAGAAAACTTACTTGCTTAGGGAAGCTTGTTTATTATGAAATATATATTCATAGAGAATGATGTAAGTACTATAAATTATACTGCATATTCCTTATTGACTAATTCTTTTCATTTCTAATTTCAGATGCTCCACCATGTCCTTCAATCATCCAGTAAAATCCTTCTATTCAGTTCGTGATGCAATCAATTATGCAGAAGAACATGAGCCTGATGATGATGAAAACTTCATTGATATGGTTGAAATCCCTCCACCAGTAAATGAACTAACTGACGAAGAAGACTTTGATGATGAAATTCTTGATGATGAAGAAAGAGATGAAAGTTTCATTTTGCAAGATGTGCCAGGATCTGTTGAACTTCATAGGTATGATAATGAAGAGCCAACTCAACCACAATGCAAAAGAAAGAAGAGTCCTGATTTATCTTGGGAGAAAATAGAGCCCAGTTTTTCTAAATTTGTTTCACCTACTACTAATGGGGCTAATGATAGAATGAAGTCAATGAAAGATGAATTATTAGGAAAGTCCCCAGTTGATATGTTTGAGCTCTTCCTTGATGATGAATTACTAAAGGAAATATGTAAAGAATCAGTTACGTATTCTGCACAAAAAAATGTACATGATTTTAGTTTGTCAACAAACTGTTTGAGGAATTTTTTTGGCATTTTATTTTTCTCAGGGTACCACAGACTTCCTAGTGAACGAAATTACTGGAGTTTGGATGAGGATTTTGATACTCAAATTATTCGTAAAACAATGCCAAGAAACAGATTTCTAAGCATCAAAAGGTATCTACATTTTGTAAACAATGAAAACGCAGAAAATAGCAAAGATGATAAAGGTTTTAAAATTAGGTCTTTAGCAGATGCTTTAAATCAGAAGTTCAAGCAGTTTGGTATATTTTCTAAGGAACTCTCTATTGATGAACAGATTGTAAGATATTATGGGAGAAGCTCCTTGAAGCAATTTATAAGAGGTAAACCTATACGATTTGGGTTCAAACAGTGGATGCTATGTTGTGGAACTAGTGGATATTGTTATCAAATGGATCTATATCAAGGAAAGCAGAAGAATTCTACAACCTCTGCTAAGAAAAATGACAGTCTAGGGTCAAGAGTGGTATTATCAATGGTCAGTCACCTTGAGGATCCACAAGATCATGAAGTTTATGTGGATAATTTTTTCTCAAGCTTTGGTCTTTTTGTTCAGATGAAATCCCTAAAAATCAGAATCACAGGAACAATTCGGTCAAATAGAACATCCAAATGCCCCCTGGAGACTGACAAATCTCTTCAAAAGAAAGATCGTGGATCATATGATTACAGATATGAAGAAAATGAGGAACTTTTTTTCCTGAAATGGCATGATAACAGTATTTTCACAATTGGAAGTAACCACCAATCTGTCGATCCAGTCGGAAATGCAAGAAGATGGTCAAGCAAGAGTGGCAAGGAAATATTTGTTTCTCAGCCATTTCTGATATCCCAATATAACAAATATATGGGAGGAGTTGATCATTTAGATTGGCTTATACAAAAGTATCGTATTTCCATCAGATCCAAGAAATGGTATTTTAGTTTATTTACAAGTTTTCTTGATACCGTTATGGTTAATTCATGGATAATATATTGTATTGTAAATGGAAACAATATGAAATTACTTGATTTTAGGAGGTCAGTGACAAGAGCTTATCTGCAGCTATCCTCAGATTCTGATCCAAAAACCTGTGGACGACCAAAGGTATTTTCTTCTAAAGTATTACCAGACATCAAATTTTCTACAGATGGACATATTCTAGATAGGACAGAGGGAGGAAAACAACGAAAATGTGCATTTTGCAAGAAAAAAGTTTCAAAACAATGTGCGAAATGTAATGTTGGCCTTCATATTGGGGAGTGTTTTAGAAGGTGGCATACAAAGTGATATTATGTTGCATTTTATCAATAAAATTATGCATTTTTCCACCTCAAACTTTTGTAATAGCTCTGTAATTCTTTTGGATTAAGAAATAGTTTAAATTTAGCCATTCTTTCATTACCCTTTAGAAGTATATACTCTCATTAAAAAATTGACATTTTATTGAATATGAGTCGTGCAAGTGCCCATGGTCCTAAAAAAAGGACCAAAATTAAAATACATATATTTTGTAAAATACTGCAATAAAAGTTCTATTATACATTTTGTATTGTATATTGATTTAAAAAGATCATTTTTATCATATAAAACTAAAAAAAAAAAAATTGGACTCTAACGGGTTAAGTTGGATCTGGCAGCAAGATGTTGTTGTTGTTGTTGTTTACCCGACCCCTTCCGAGGGATGGGGGCATGGCGGAAGACCATGGAGCCCCAGAAGCCGGGCAACTCCCCAGGGTCTGGACCAGAGGTCATAAAGAGACAGAGAGTCGCCAAAGAGTGAGCGGCGCAAAGAGTCCGTAGCTGGACAGTGCAGAATGAGATGAGAGATGTCCTGGGACGAGTGTCCACAGGCGCTGCAAGAAGGATTCTCGATTCTGCCAATCCTAGAGAGATAGGAACCTAAAAGAAGGCTGTGTCCATTGCAGCGAAGACGAGAGAGGACACAGCGAGCATGACGAGGGAGCACAAGTTCCTCAGTGGAAATTGAGGGAACCTGTGTGTCAAAATACTTTGAGGAGACAGTACGCCTCCAGTCCGAGAAAAGACGAGAGTGGATACGAGAGATAAGAGGAGAGAGACTACAAGGGATTGCGGAAGGCGCAAGCAGCGCTCCCCGTCTGGCAAGCTCATCAGCTGTGTCGTTCCCCGGGAGAAACGAGTGTCCCGGGACCCATTGTAGCCTGATAGAACAGGAGGAGAAGAAGGACAGTTCCTGCCAGATCTGCCACAGAGTTTGAGATAACAGGAAAGGTGGAGGAGAGGATAGGGTGGCGAGGACAGAACGAGAGTCAGACAGGAGAAGAAGAGAAGAAAAATGGCAGACTTTATGGTGTTGCCGAGACCAGCAAAGAGCATGCAGAATGGCGCAGGCTTCAGCGGAAAAACTGGAACAAACTGGGCCTGCCGAAAAGGAAAGAGTGGCCTCAGTGCCACAGAGAGAGCAGTTGGCAAGAACGCCGGAGCCGCCCTTGCCAAAAGGAAAAGGAACAGAGCCGTCTGTCCAGAGTACCAGATCATGAGGAGGAAGAGAGTCAAGGTGGGCGAGAGCCGCACCTTGGCGAGAGTGAGGGGGATCAGAGCGAGAGCATGGAGTGGAAAGGGTGGACTCCACCGTGAACGAGGGAAGATTCCAAGGAGGACAGGGAGGGCAAGCAACAAGAGCCTCCCTAGAGCAAGTAGAAGAAAGCATGAGCGGGTGAGTGGACGCAAAACTCTCCAGGACGATCTGCAGAGTCTTGGTTTCACTCCTAGTCTGGCCAAACCTGAGATGGGAAACGAGGTTGGGAGACGAAGAGCCCGCTCATAAGAAAAAAGAGTGAAGTGAGTCAGAGTGACTCGTAGGGGAGGTAGAGAAGCCTCGGTGAGTAGTAGAGGGATAGGGGACGACGAGAGGCAGCCGGTGATGGCGCGACTGGCCGCTCGGTGGAGGCGTTCCAATTTGGTGATATTGGTAGCGCTTAGGAAAGGAAACCATCCGGGTGAAGCGTAAGTGAGAAGGGACCGAAGAAAAGATTTATACAGAACAGAGAGGGACTCCTTAGAGGGGCCCCAAGAGGAAGCAGAGATACAGCGTAAGGCCTTGAGACGTGGGAAAAATTTGGCCTTCAGCGAAGATACATGCCTAGAAAAGGAAAGAGTGCAGTCGAAGGTGACCCCAAGAAAAGTTGGAGTGGGATTAAAACGGAGGCGGGAGCCGAGTAGGAGAAGGTTGGGCTGGAGGTTAGCCTGGTGGGGATCCACTGAAAAGAAGGAGGCCTCACATTTGCTCGGATTGAGAGGAAGACACCAGTACTCAGACCAGCGCTCCAATCGAAACAGAGCTCCTTGTGTGGCCTCCACCGCAGTGGGGACCGAGGGAGAGGAGGACCAAATGGCCAGATCGTCAGCGTAAAGAGAGCAGCTGACGGAAGAAGGCAGAGAAGCCGGAAGATCATTGATGAAGAGGGAGAAAAGTACAGGGCCAAGAACGGATCCTTGCGGAACACCTCGACAGACTCGAAAGGAGCGGCTTTTGTGATTTTGAAAAACCACAGAAGCGCGCCTGTCAGAAAGGAAAGATTGAGTCCAACGAGCAAAGCAAGGAGGGAGGCCAGCTGAAATAAGTTTGTGGAAAAGGGCGGGGTGCCAGACAGAGTCAAAAGCTTTAGAGAAATCGATAGTAGACAGGATCGTCCGAGAGCCCGGCCTGGGTTTGTTAAACCCATCCGAAATGGACTGAGAAAGGTACAGAATTTGATCAAGTGTAGACCGTCCAGGGCGGAAACCGGCCTGGCGGGGAGAGAGAATGGAATTAGATTCCAGAAAAAAGAGAAGACGGGATAGTATGATGCGTTCAAAAAGCTTTGATACGCAGGAGGTGAGAGAGATAGGCCGGAAGGAAGCAGAAGAGTCGAGAGGTTTTCCCATCTTATGTATGGGAATAATAGAAGATGTCTTCCAGATGGAAGGAAAGGAATGTGAAGACCAAGAAAGATTGAAGATGTGAAGAAGAAAATCCATGCCAGAGCGAGGAAGATGCTTTAGCATGGGATAGGCAACTTTGTCTGGGCCAGTGGCAGTGGATGAGGAGAGGTTGGAGGCAGCCGCAAGAAATTCAGCGGGAGAGAAGGGAGAGCAAAAGGACGAGTGAGACTCCACAGAGCACGTAGCTCGGCGGAGCTCAGTGAGGTAGCCTCTGGCTCTGCTGCGCAGGGCCTTTGGCTGAGACACGGAAAAGTGAGACCTCAGGTAAGCGGCATAGACCGAAGCCGATTCCCTGGGAGAGGAACAGTTAGGAAAGTTAGGAGAGGAAGAAGACGAGGAAGGAGAGCCAGCAATAGAGCGAAGAAGAGAGTGCACAGATTTAGGATTAGATTTAGGTGAAAGAGAAGTGCAGGTCGTCTGCCATGCCTCAGCCTTGGCCTTGGCAATGACCGACGAGGCACGTCGAGAGGCGGAGATGTAAGCCTGGCGATCTTCATCACTTCTGTGAGCAGTAGCGAAAGTCTTGCGTCTTTCACCAACCGCTTCTTCCACCTCAGCAGACCACCAGGCTTTAGGAGGGCGTTTGATGCGGCCGAAAGGAATGGAAGATTTGGCCGCATTCATTGCCAGAGAGGTAAAGAGAGCAGCTGCAGAGGAAAGACAAAGAGACGAGTATTCCTCTGCAGTAGGACAGTGAGAGTCAAAGTAGGAGGCAAAGTCATCCCAGCGAGCTTTCTGAAAATTGAAGGAAGGGGGGCGCTCGTTGGGGTGAAAGACCGGAGAGAGAGGGATAGATAGAAGAATTGGTAGGTGGTCAGAACCCAGGTCCTGAAGCACCTCCCAGGAGCAAGAAAAAGCAAGAGTAGAAGGAGCAAAGGAGATGTCAGGAGAGGAGCGACTGCCGGAGGAGCGATGGAAAAGGGTGGGTGTGTCAGGGTCATTGAGGGGGAGGAGGTCTGAGGAGATGACCCAGTCGAATACTTCCTCCCCACGGGGGTCGGAAGTACCTCTTGAGTCCCAAAGCGGGTGATGGCAATTGAAGTCCCCCAGAATGAAGAGATTTCTGGAGGAGGGAAGAATTGAGGGAGAGAAGGAATCGGTTCTGCCATCCGTTGGGGAGGAGCGAATAGGGGGGGCATACACATTAAGAAATGACACCGAGGAGGATTTGTTTAGAGAGATGTTGACCCCTACATAATCAGAGTAGGGATCGAGCGAAGAAAGAGAGGTGGTAGAAAGTTCAGAAAAGGATAGGCCCTGTCTGACGAAAATGACAACGCCGCCACTGGCATGCGAGGCATCAGAAGAGAGAATGCCAGACCGGGAGTGAGTACGATCAGAACGCAGAACAGAGAATCCAGGAATCCGGAAAGAGGAAAATGAGTTAAGATTGGATTCCTGAATGCAGATAAGATCGACAGGATGGGATGAAAGAAAGTGAAGTAGTTCAGTGCTCCTGGCTCGAAGACCTCCAGCATTCCATTGAAGAACCCTGAGAGAGTCAGGGGGAGGAGAGGAGGCAGGAGGTGCAGAAGTATAGCCAGGAGCAAGGGACGGTGGTGGAAGGGTAGGGGAAGAAGATATAAGATGGGCAGATGGGGGATAAGAAGTTTGGAGACGAGGGTGGGGCAAGAGTGCAGCATTAGCAGAGGGGGGGCCAGATTCCACAGTGGAGGTATACGTGCCGGAGGAGTCCGAGGAGGGGGGAGTCACAGTGTTACGGCAGGGGGGGCAGCTCCAAGAGTGAGAGCTGCCAAGAGCTCTGAAGTTAGATAAAGAAAGTTGTGAGCACCTTAGATGGACCCATTTGGAGCAAGCGCAGCATTGCACCGACTTGCCCCGCCAGGTCACATTTCCAGCGCACACAGAGCAAGGAAAGATGGGGCCAGGGTTAGGATGAACGTTACCGCTCATCAGGAGAAGAAGAAGAATGAGGAGACGAAGGAGGGCAAGAGTAGGGCAGGAGAGAAGAAAAAGTAAGAACAGGCGACCGATTTTAAAGATGCTGTGTGCTGCCCTTCTGCGGTCGTTCAGGGGGCAGCATAGCGAAAAAATGAATGGGGAGTGCCCGGGGTAACTGGGACCCTCGGGAAGGCCAACAGCCATTTCGACCCAACCCAAACGGGGCCGGGGACCGCACCACCACGTTGAGGCGGCTGTTGATTGGTGCAGTGGCAGCAAGATCGACCTGAAAGTCTGTGATTTACCCATTACCGAGAGTGATGATGATATCGAGGATGAACGTAAACCTTCACTTAAATTGCAACGCTTGCATTTTAGAGATAAACCCAAACGTCAGCTGATTTACCTCAAACACGACACACACAGAGATAGAATCAGTGTCGATATACAACTGTATGAAGTCATTACGAATAACACCGTAAAAGCAATACGAGCGCATCGTGAGCTAGTAGTTGTGCATAAAGCTAGAGAAAACAACAAGTACATAGATATCATAACTCAACTTGTTCAATGACAACACTGAAATATATCGATTGAAAACAGGCCTGTCAAAGTGTATTGGTGTGTAGACTTGCAGTAATATGAAAAAAAAACGATAAAAAGTTTGGCAAACCGTGCGCTTGCAACTAATTTACGATGTGAAGAAAGCATTGCAAAAGGAAAAATTTTTGTTCGTAGCTCAGTATTTAGACAATACGAGTAGCAACGAGTAGATCTCATTGTATGTTACATAAAAAGTAGATAACGCGTTCAAACATCACGTGACAAAAAGGAAAATGCATTAAATGTGCAGTTATTCTCAGAAAGTGCTATCGTTTCGGCGGAGACTCTTTTCTCTTCAATCGTTAATTTGCTTAACCCTTTTACTATGGGAAAAAATGTGGATAATGGCCGGCAATTCCAAATTGAATATCGGGAAAATGGAGGCGTCAGTAGCAGTCTTCAAGCCTTTGTGGAAAAACTTGGCCACAGCATTTATGCTTTGGAATGCTTGTCTTATGTCATTGAAATTTCGCTGACCTAAGTCATTAAATATGTTGAATGGAAATTCGCAGCTCCAGATCATATGTGGCTGAAAGTGTCTCCAGTAGCCGCACAAATTGATAACACTGCGGGCTCTGAAAAGTGTGTTAAGTCCGTTTTCCGAAAACGATAAGTGATGCATTTTGTAGCCCTTGGGTAAGCCTAGGATATGATCGTTTTAATCTTTGGATCACAAGGGAGCGCGTGACGACCAAGCCCTTTAGTTAATTTTGGCTTGTATTTTTGGCATAATAATTCTGAAAATTATAGGCGAAGGTGGGAAATTATAAAACCTTGCGCCTAATTAATAACGCAGCATACGAGCGAAAAATTGCATCAAGAATTTGCCAAGGTTGAATATACCGGTACAAGGAAACAACAATGAGTATAACCACCCAACCAATTTTGACGAGACCATCCCTGGACGTGTTTCGTTCTTTTGGGCTCATCAGCACGGCCCGTTCCATCACAAGCAAACGAAACCCACTCACTATGCTGTTCTTCAAACAAGCAATATACACGCAAAAGTACTAAGACTTAAACCAACGACGCCTTGCGATGCTTAGCAGGGCAGGTTCACGAATTGGTTGGTTCTAGCTTCACGTTAACTGGGAGATAAGTTTACGCAACTCTAGCGGAAACTGATCTGAAGAAGCTAGATTGAACGCTGCATATAACGCGTCCAGGGATAGTCTCGTCAAAATTGGTTGGGTGGTTATACTCATTGTTGTTTCCTTGCATATTCAATCTTCGCAAATTGTTAATTCACTTTTGCGCTCGTATGCTGCGTTACCAATTAGGTGCAAGGCTGCATAATAATTCGTAAAACGCTTGAACGATTCTTGATGAACATACAAAAACAATTTTTTGCTATGCGATAGCAGTTTTAGTGGTGCTGTAAGAATTTTCGAACGTCATAGAGCACTTAGTTATTATAGATGATTAACTACTGCTAATGGTTCTACGCGGCTTTTTCTCAATAAAAATAAACTATCAGCGAAAAATCTTTCAAAATTGAAAAAAATGATTGCATTTATTTTTTGGGTTTTAAATCTGAATGTTTTTCCCGATTTACCTCATTCCTCTTGCGCCTCAAAACTCAACCAAAACGCTGTTTTTAAAGATTTATTGCTGGATTTTAGCAGCATTGACAAAATATTACTAGGAAGTATTATGATTTTCGTCAAGCATTTCGGTGTTCGAGGTAAATCGACTAGAGTAGCAGTGAGCTCCACTCCAAGAACCCTCCATTTAATGTCGTATATCTGAAATAAATGTATTTCAGCCTTTCCCTGATAATGCTGACACAGGAAGATTAAGGGTTAAGGAGGGCACCGTTAAAATTATATCATTCTAAAACAAGCAAACAACTACTATGGGTCAGACTTACAGAGAAAAAGTTTTGGGCGCAAGTAGACAACAACAATCGCATTCGCAAAAATTACATTGATAAAAGGTATCAATGTTTAAGTAAAAAAAATCAGGAAATTTAAACGTGAAAATAAAATTGCTAGTTAACTTACGTGCAAGAAAATACCTAGCTAATCAGTTTCAGTCGTATTGTTTGTACGTTACATGCTGTTTAAAAATAAATCAAGATTTTGAAACATAGATAATCTTGTCTGATGTCGAATACAGTTAAAAATAACATTATTCAAGTTATCTTTCCTAATGAGGTAGAGTAACATAATGTACTGCAAATAGATAGGAAATAAGGTATTGTGAATTATTTGAGTTACTAAACATTGTCCTATGTCATGGGGATCGAAAGTTAAGGCAAACTCTTGGTTCTGTACCCCCCTACAATACGCTTGGCCCCCGGAGTGTAAAGATAAAAAATTAGAAATAATTGCTTTGTGGTTAATAATTAATAAGTGCTCTGTAAATCATATTAACAAAGCGATTCCAAAAACAAGTAAAAAGTGAACATCCTATTGGAGAGCCGACTGCCACCTAGGGGAAGAAGGGTCACGGTTTACTGCCATGTTTCATACCCAAGCGAGCTTGAAAATAAGTTTTCTGGCGGAAGTCAATCCAAATACCAACAAGTCGCAGCAGCTTCAAGAACCAAAATTAGTGTCACGGTTTCTGCCATATCATCAGAACTCAAGCCCCAATTTCATTTCTACTTAAAAAATTCTACCTATACGTACAAAAACACTCGGTGATTTACCTGCTCTAAAAAATGCAAAGACAAGTTGATATATTTTGCTTCTGTCAGCAGCTGGCCTCCTACGTTGCTCTTTGACACCCGTTCTGATCTAGAAAAGCAACAAATATGTTACAAGCAATTTACAGAAACAACAAACTTAACCGAGCAGAAATGTAGGACGCGGTAGCAGATAATCGAAGATCAACTCCAGGGTGAAAACTTCATTCTTGAGGAAGAATATTGCGAGAAATTTTTTAAAAATAACTTCGGATAAAACTCGAATCCTAAAGATCGGTTATTACAAGACTGGGCAAAAACCGGTCTCTGCAAGTACTTCAATTAAGTAAAACTCGTTCCTATATGTCATTACGAGCCAATTCTAGTGAAAATGATAAAAGAATTAAGTCTGTTGCTACTTTTGGAGATGAGTGAAGTTCATCAAGGCTTAATAAGCACAGGATGCTACACTTACTGATTACATTAACAAAACCGTAGGTAATTTTGTAGAAATAAGTGCTCAGTGTTTCTACGTCTATTGAGCACCATATTAACGGCAATGAGCCTCTAGTTGCTTACGTTGAAGGATATGCATTTCTCAGAACCCACTAGCAAAAGCACAAAAAAATGTAAATGCTTCCTTGCTGACCAAAGTCTGAAAAAGACATGCACTTTGCACTATACAAACATGATAAGGTGCTCCATACCCTGCCAAATCAACAAGATGCAGCTTAGAGCGTCGAATTGTAGCTGAGCCCGGTTCTCGACTTGTGATATGAATCGTGAATATACAGTGCGATCTTGTTGATGCTTGGTTCATTGGCGTTTCAGCTATCATTCTGTGTAAACAAAAATGTTTGAATAAGCGTTATTTTGCAACTGATGCTGTCCTATCAGGGTGAAATCTATTTTGCACATCAATAAATTCACTCCCTAATTTTGTGCGTTTTTTTCATAACTATTTATACAAAAGAATCACAAATGCATGTTTGCGTTTACACGTCCTCTTCCTTGGAACGGAAGCACGGCCTAAACAATCTCAGCAACGTAGAGCTGTGCAATGACGATAAGGCACGATTAGCGACTGTAAGATCGCGAGATCAACGCTCACATTGTCTCTGCGACGTCAAAACAAATCATGACGATTTCCATGCTTGATTGCAGAGCTAGTGAAATAAATGCACTATGCATAAAGTACAGATAACAGCAAAGTCGGACTGTATCACGTGTTCATCTTCATGCAATAGTGAAGGTTGTCTGTTGGCCAGAAGATGTGCAACCATCGTTGCGTATATGACACTTAATAACCCAAATTGGCTTCAACTGCTTGAAGCAGCAGATGTATCTGATGCAAAACAATCTAGAACGCATACAAAACTTCAAGCAATGGCGTGAAAGACATTTGCCATAAAGCGTCTTTCCGATTAATGCGAGAAAACAAAAACTAAGAGAGTATTGCAATGGCAACAACTTAATTTCCACACCAGAATTTCGTCACGTTAAACTGCTATTGCCGATGTTTCTAACTGTTGTAGCTTACGCCAACCTGTTCGTGTCGCCCAGAAACAAAAGATTGAGCGCTTCCTCTTCGTTCTGTGCCGGGAGAAGAGAAAGATTCTTGAGGTGAATGTTTTGATCTGGATCTTCCATAAGTGCGACTTTCCTAAAAAATATTTTTCTTTTTATGATAATAAGAACTTGCAGCTTGCCAAACTTGGAGCAAGATTTTTTTCAAAGCAATGAAATTTCATTGCTAAATTTGCCTGCTCACTTTCCAAACTTAAATTCAACTAAAAATCCATCGAGCATCAATAGAGCATGATTGCATGCCATGTAGTGCTATACAACAAAAAAGATGATAAAAGCTATAAACCAGGTCTGATATTCCGATTCTTTCATAGTTATCCATTGCTAAACATTAATTGAGTCTATGAAAAAAAACGTTTGGCCGAAACGCTAAAAAAACAAGAGAGATTATATATTTATATTATATTCTTTATGCTGATGACCTGACCATCTGGTCCTCCTTCCCCTAGGTATTTCCTGCTGAGTACGCAGCACAAAAAGCGCTGGTTCGACTGAAATGATGGACCTGGGCACTGGTGTCTTCCCAATCCAAGCAAGCGTAAGAACTCCCATCTTTTCGGTGGATCCCTATTAAGCCAATCTTCAGCCCCACTTCTCCCTGCTCAACTCCCCTCTCGGCTTCAATCCTACTCCCACTTTCCACTGTAATCTTAGCGCCTATAGCCAACAAAACATTAGCCAATATACAGGCATTAACAAATCGGTTTGCATACTTGGAATTTTATCCGTAAAACACTACGAGACAAGAATTTGTTTTGAATTTCACTGCCTGATAAATAACTTCCAATCAAATACTTCCGACTTACGGTAGATCTTCCAATTTTGTTGCCTCGTGTCTTGGGTCAAGAAGATCGTATCCATTTTCGTTATAAATTTCAAGATAAGATATCTCAGTTGTATAAACATGCTCGGTATCATCTTCATACTACAAACACAAACAAAAATATAAACGACAAACTAAAAACCGTTAACTGAAAGCTAAACATATTTCCAGTGTTGCAAACAGTCCTCAACTGCATTGATAACTGGTTGGAAATTGATTGTCAACTTCCCTTAAGACCAATTAGATTTGCCGTATGAATCTGAAAAACTACTTCATAACGAGCTTCTATCACAAGGAAAAGGAGGGGCAAACAACAACAGCCCTTAAATATCACGCCAATCTGATTGTTATGATCGACCACTTGAACGAGCAAGCAGTGTGGTACTCGACATCTCATTTTTCACCATGTCTAAGCCCTACTTCTTGCACACTGCACAGGAGTAGATTCAACTACCCAAGATGGTTATGATTACTACAAGCTTGTCTTATCGGCGAACAAGCAATATTGTTCCAGCTTACGCTTAAGAAATTGGGAAGTGAAGGCCAAGCTAAACTCCTCGTGCCAAACAACACAATTACATTAGAGCTCACTTTTTGAAATATGTATGACAAAGCACGAGGTATGATTCCCCTGTCTGCATATCGTTCGGCTCCACCAGTGATTGTAAATGTCTTACCGCTCCCAGTCTAACAAAAAAGCAAGTTAAAAGTATTCCACAGCACAATTTTGCTGTTCCTTTATTTTCCATCATAGCTCCACACGACGTCTATATCATGCGGCAATGGCAAAAGCTTCACACTTATTCACAGAACAACCTGTGGACAGATTCGTTTCGGGGTTATCAGTAGCCTACTGCCAGCAGTACAGTTAGATTTCAAGAAACAGCGACCATACGAAGTAAGAAACTGCCGTAATTACATTAATGCAAAACCTAGATTCACATTCAACTCACAAATGTGATACTACTAAGCAATCTCCATGTCACGCAAAAAAATTTTGGTTCTATATTGCTATTGATATCGACTGTTTCATAGTCTGTACTCCTTTTCATAAATAAGTAAAAACTCAAACGT
Source organism: Trididemnum clinides (assembly GCA_963675345.1). Lineage (NCBI taxonomy): Eukaryota > Metazoa > Chordata > Ascidiacea > Aplousobranchia > Didemnidae > Trididemnum > Trididemnum clinides. Next base: position 18,182,143 of record OY776302.1, read on the forward strand.
TTTCGTCTAGCTTACTTCAGGAGTTATCGCTAGAATGAAGCCTGTAGTGGATGGCGAAATATTTATATAATCAGTAGAGTTTGATAATTGGTGAAAAATGTTAAAAAGTTTCACCCACGTCCGAATAAAATGGAAATCATAAATAGTTTTGATCAGAAACGTTTCGACATGGTCCGAATCAATGATGTGATAATTTTAATGTGTAGACGAATTCATTCCGGCGGTTAAGTTCCACAGACTATGAGATGGTCGATATCAATAGCGATATTGAAGTTGTAACCACCCACCAATTATTTAATTTTGGTCCTATGCCAACAAAATTATTTTAAAATAGCGACAACGTAATGTATTGATCAAATAAATTGTTTAACGTCAAATTTACTGAGACATTGCTAAATTAGTGCCAAATATATTATCTATCAGCTGTAGAAATAGCCAACTTCTTGTTTAAAACACTAAGACAAATATTCATAATAAAACTAAGCCTCAACTGTAATATCAACAACAACTATCACTCCCACTTTGCACTAATCAAAAGCCGCTTCAGCGTGGAGGTGTGGTCCCCGACTCCGTTTAGGGTGGGTCAAAATGGCTGTTGGCCTTTGCGAAGACCCACTTCCCAGTCACTTCACTCATTCGATTAATTTTTTATCGTGCTGCCCTCTAAACAGCCGCAAAAGGGCAGTACTCAGTTTTTCTCAAATCGGTCGTTTGTCTTCTCTTTTCCATATTCTCATTCCCCTTCTTCTGATGATGAACGGCAATGTTTATCCTTACCCTGGTCCCGTCATTTCCTGCTCAGTGTGGGCAGGAAATGTGACCTAAAGAGGTAGGTCAGTGCAATGCTGAACTTGCTCTAAATGGAGAAAATGATTTCTCTGTCAAAATAAACAAAATCTAATGTTATTTAAGGAGCTCAACACTCTCCTGCTCCAAGTTCCATGCTCAAGGTAGCTCTCACTCCTATAGCTGTCCTCTAAAACATGTATCTTTGCTAAAGACCAAATTCTTTCCTCGTCTCAAGGCTTTACGCTGTATCTCTGTTTCCTCATGGCACCCCAATAAGGAGTTGCTTGCTCTTTTGTACAAAGTTTCCTTTGATCCGTATTTACTTATGCTTTACTCGTAACGTTTCCTATTCTCAGCGTTACAAAGCTGGAACGCCTTCACCGAGCAACCAGTCGTGTCATCACCAACTGCCTTTAGTCCTCCCCTATCCCTCTTCCCTTTCCTGAGGCATTCTTAAATCCCCTACAAGTTACCATGACTAATTTTGACCCATCACATGAGCGGACTCTTTGTCTTCCAACATCCTTTTTCGCTTCAGATTTGGCTAGACTTAGAGTCAAACCAAGACTCTCCAAGTCCTCCTGGACAGCTTTTGCAACCACTCACACGCTCATGCTTTCTCCTATTTCCCCAAAGGAATATTTTGCGTTCCCTCCCTCTCCTCCTTGAAACCCGCTTTCCTTCAGCATGGAGCTCACTCTTTCAACTCCATGCTCCCGCTTTAACAACCCTCTTTCTCGCCAAGGTGCAGCTTTTGCTCACCTTCACTCTCTCCCATCTCACGGTCTCGTGATTTGAACTAATGACTCTGTTCCTTTACCTTTTTTGGTAAAGGCAGCTCTGGTGTCTTGTCTTGTAGTATGTAGTTATGTAGTTTCTCTCCTCTCGTCTCTCACATTTCTTCTTCTCTCGGGCTGAAGACATATTGCTGATCAAAATGTTTCGATACACAGGTGCCCTCAGTATCCACTGAGAAACTTGTGCAGCCTTGTCACACTCGTAATGTCCATTACCTCTTCGCTGCAACGTAAACAGCCTTGTGTTAAACTCTTATCTCGCTAGAATTGGCAGAATTGAGAATCTTTCATGCAGCGCTTGCAGACACCCAACCAAAGACTCTTCTCATTTTATTCTGAACTGTCCAGCAACACAGTCTTTGCACCACACACTCTTTGGCGACTTTCTCTCCACAATATCTGGTCCAAGCCCTAGGGAGTTTCCTGGCTTCTGGGACTCTATGGTCTTCCACCATGCACCATCCCTTGGAAGGAGTCGGGTAATACAACATCGCTTCCACTTGGCCTTTATAGTTTTCAACAACAAAAAATCATTCACTGAATAAAGCAATGCAGTTGCTTATCACCACAAATTATATATTTCTCTATCTCCCTCTTTAAAGATCTGTGGTAACATATATAAGCAAAGAACATTCAATATGTTCTAGAAGATTCCAGTCAAAACAACAGTGAGAATTACTATGATGTTATAAGTAGTAATTTCTACAACGTCCAACGGAGGGATTAGGCATGATATGGTGCGGAGTGGTCAATAGCTAATCGCTCACTCTTGGAATATCTAAATACCATCGAATAAAACTATTCTATTAGCACTATCCCAGTATCCCACTGGAATCTCACTCGAAACTAGAATCTACAATCCTAAAATCATACAACTCCCCCTGCAGTAGAACAATCTCGCTGGGATCTACGATCTAGAATAATTAGTAATTGTAACAACGCTCTATGTAAACAAAACGTTAAGTTCTAGAAGGTTCAAAAGATAACTCTAGTGATTTCAAATAAAACAAACAAAGACTAACACATGATTGCAATAATATTGCAAAACACAATTGTTACATCACAGAATATACTCCTAGAAAAATCTAAGGAGTTATTGTATTTCAAAACATGTTTTGTTACGTCATAAAATGCAGTAGAGTTGAAGAAAGTTCTAGGTCAATAACTCAAGTAAGGACAAACTTGTAGCGATTAATTGAATTCCATGCTATAATAATGCAATTTTTGTAACAGCTGTAAAGTTGGAATTTTGAGTGACTTTTGGTTTCCACAAAGCAAGCCTTCTGGAAATTTTAGATTTGGCGTCCAGTACGAGTACGGTACAGTATGGAAAAAATAACACTGCATTTCTGTACCGCACTGTAGTAAGCCAAAATATCACACATGATTTCGTACTGTACTTTTCTTCAAAATTTGGCCGTACCGTACCATACCAAATCTCCTGCTTCCAACTGGGCCAATGTTATATCACAATTACATTTAAAATGTAATTAAGAAGTTGGGGTATATATAGATTCAAGTTATATAACACTAAAATAACAGTTTTTGAAGTTGTTACAAATTACTATTCGTAACATTCTATCTGGGCCACTTGATAATTTAACATATTCATAAAATCAATCATATTAATACCAGCGTTGCTTAGTTGTTTAGAATTTATCTTGCAAATTGGTAAGCTAAAATATGTGACCTTAAAAAGTTTGTTCAGTCCTTGTTTCATCAGTTAGCGAGAGTGGGATAGGCAATAACGACAACCAAAACTTCATGTAAAAATTGCTGATAGAGTGCCCATGACTGAAGCGAACACTTAAATAAAAAGCTTAGTAAAACTCAGGCATGTTAATGTGTCAAATTGTAAACTCCTTACTTACTTGTCCATAAGCAAAAATCGTTCCGTTGTATCCACTTAAAACACTGTACAAAAATATAAACCTTTTAAGATAAACTAAAATACATAAACCTTGTTCTTTTCTTATCTTACAGTTTAAACAAAAATATTAATGTTGGTGGTTTGGTTTACAAATATACGACTGCGTTGGACAAGGTTTGTTACTAAATTAGTTGAGTTAGCAAACATATAGGAAGCTATCAAAAAACTTAACATAAACAACGTAAATATAAGTGGTAACAACGCACAAGAAAGTATTACTATCGTTTTCTAGTTACAGAAACGAAGAAAATGTCTTTACTTGTCAACTACTCCTTTTGCTACATGCTCAAAAACGTCGTCCTGAGGTGCAACTTGATCAAATATCTTTTGAAATCTGAAAAATGAAGCACTGATAAAAAAAACTTACTGCTGAAATGAAATACCCATTTCTCATGACATTACCACACAGTCAAAACATATATCCTGCCACAGTGGTTTTTAAAATTATAAGAGGTGCTTAAGTTTCATCAGTGTAATTACTAGATGGGAAGTACCATTTTTGCACTGGTATCGTCAGCATTTTTTTAAATCGTGCGAGTACATTATTTGCTTCTTTTTGGCTGATACACTGTTTTTAAATCAACAACCAATATTTTTTTAATTTTGCTTAATTCTAAATTTTCTAGCTTTTGCTTATAATGAATTTAAACAACTTGATGAACTACCGGCGCGATGGTGTAGTGGTTAGAGCGTCCACATTGTAGTCGGTAGACCTGGGGTTCATTCCCTAAGTCGAGTCATACCAAAAGACTTTAAAAAATGGTATTCACAGCTTCCCTGCTTGGCGCTCAGCATATAAAAGGGATAGTGTGGAGAACAAGCCGGCAAGCTTGCTTGTTGTGTCCTTGGGCAAGGCACTTAACGGGACGCCTCCACCTTTATGTGGCAGACAGGTGGCCCCACCCGTACTTCACCGGATTATAATTGTGAAGTTGCTAACCCAGCATGTCAGACGACTCTTGGGTACCCACCAGTGGCAGTCAGCCTTGTTGGTGGTGGGGCTACCAGTCACTCAAGACTGGTTCGAAATGGGCTGCCATCTTCCCCTCGCCTCATATCAATTAGGTTGACGGTATGAACCTGAATTACCGTTCATGCCGTACCTCCATCCCAAGGAAGAGGAGGGGTAAACACCCACACACACACACACACACACTTGATGAACTAAAAGCCACTCTTGTGAGTTCAATAGTGAGCTTGATGGAAAAAATCTTGAAACAGATTATGGAAGTGACAGCAGCACTGAGTTTGATGCTGAGCATAAGGCTGAAAAAAAACTATTTTTTTGGATTAATATGCAAACTGAGCTACTTCAGAAAAAGCAGGCTACAAAAAAAGCTCAAACAATTTTTTTCACTAGTAAGGCTTCCAAATGGGTTTGAAAAACTATAGCTATTCCAGCAATGCTTTCAAGCAATTTTTTTTTAATTCAGCTTGCTAATTCCATCCATGAAAGCAGTAGAAAGACCATTTTCCAGGGAAAAATTATTTTGAAACCTAAGATAGCTGAACTTATTCATGAAGATTTTGAAAACGAAACTTTAGTCAGCTTGATAAACTGCAGGCTCTGATTTTGCTGTGGAAACCTGTGTGTTTGATCTCAAAAAAAGGGTCACGTTTTTTGTGAAATGAGTTTTGCAATAGACTACTTAAATATCAAGCTGCTTAGGTGATTTAACTATCTCGAAGGAGCAAGTTTGAAAATTGTCTGATGTTTTTTGTCAATATCTCAACTCCTTACAACTTTCACAACGCCAATCTAAAGTATTTTTAACATGACCAGCTTTTCAAAATGTTCCAATGTTGTTTCACATACATAGGATATAAAAATACTCTAATCAACAAACGTTGTGAAATAATTTACAGTAATTAATTTAAGAAAAGGTTTAATGTAGCATATTACAAGTTTTGGCAAAAGGTCAGCCCTCTACCCTTTGTGGGGCACTCATCCAATATTTTTCCAAACCTTCCCTTAGGCCTATCAAAAGGTTGACCTGGGGTTAGGACCAAAGCTGGAAGGCTTTAACTGCATTCTTTGTTTCGAGATAAACTTGTCAAAATCAATCTTTTTTGTTATTATCAAGTAAAAGGTCTCTTTTGCAGAGATCAATTTCACAAAAGCTATAGTTTTCCTCACGTTAGTGATGCAGACGGTTTTTATTAAGTATTTGTACACCACATGTTGAAACTGATTTTTTGCTCAAGTTGAAAATCTTTTTTTGCAGATTAACTTCATCAAACCAAATTTTGTGCTTTCTATTTTGAGGGAAGAGGGAACTCATCAGATTATTAACACAGAGGTTGAAGGTACCCTCTAAACCCATAAGTGTTGGATTTTCAAAATTTTTGGGTGGGCGAAAATGTGACAAGATGCTTTGGTGATGCAACAATTTGAATAACGAGCAATCACCAATTTAGATTAACAGAGGTAAAAGACCAAGCTATTTTTGAAAATTGCAAATGAATTCTTATCATGACTTCAATTAATTTTATATTAAAATAGTGGGCCTTGGTAGTAAAATAACAAAATAGACTTCATTTGTAACCAAATAGTTTCACTTGATCAATGGGGGGCATCCCCCACTAAAAATTTTTGGAGAGGTGGTGCCTCCTGCCCCCAATACTTGCTGACACTGGCTGGACCCACAGTCAATTCTATTGCCTAATTTTTTTAAAGCTATTTTGGTACCACAATCATATAAGAAAATAAACTGTTGTGTGATGACTGATTTTATCTAGAGCTCACTTGTGCGTTTTTGGAGCAGAGCAAGCATTATGCCATGCCCTTGATTGATCTTAAAAACAATTCAAAAAAGCCAGCAAAATTAAGGTTACGAGTAAAGGGTAGATCAAGATAAAGATCTTCACCAACATTTTACCCAAAAAATGCTCATTTATGGTAAAATTTTGATGACTTCCAAAGACAAATCTCTATTGAATTAGGCTAATAGTTTACGCCCCCTTCTTTTTAAGGATGAAAGTTTAGGATACAATACTAGCTCTCCCCAAGCAATGCCAGTAAACTGCATTCAAATGCTTTGGATTAACTTTCCAATGCATCATACGAGGGTAGATTGAAAAGTTAAGAGCCTGACTAATATGCAGTACTTGGATTTGACCAAATGTCATTTAGTTTTCAACAAAATCTGTTCTGCAGTCCACACACTTCTTTCATCTGTGGTGCAGTGCTTGGATTTCAGTGGGGTAGAAGTTCTCCTGACCCTCAAAAAAGTCGTTCACAGTGGAAATGGCATCATAATTAGTCTGATAGTGGTTTCCATCCAGATGTTTTTTCATGTTAGGGAACAGAAAATAATCAGATAGTGCCTACTCAGGAGAATAAGGAGTGTGATTATTCAGTTCATATCCACAGTCATGTGCAGAGGACATTGCAACCACAAACTTGTAAACAGGAGCATTGTCCTGATGAAACAGGACACCTTTTGTCAGCTTTGACTTGATAGCTTTTTGTAGCTGCCTTAGCATTCTCCATTGATAGTTTTACCTTTCTAAAGGTGGTCAATTAGCACAATGCCTTTTGCATCCCAAAAGATGTAGGCCATCACCTTCCCTGCTGATGGCACCACTTTGGCCTTTTTTGGAGCAGAAGTCGAATGCTTCCACTGCATAAATTGTCGTCTGGTCTCTGGTTTGAAGTGATGGCACCAACACTCACCTTAGGTGAAAAAACACTCAACCAAACCTCCAGGATCTACTTCAAACATTGCCAAGATTGCCTCTGACATGACAAATCTGATAAGCTTTTGATCAGATGTCAAAAGCCAGGGCACCCATCAACCTGAAACCTTTGACAAAACCAGTTCCTTGAGGAGAATGTTCTCCCCTCGTTCATAGTAGATGCTCAGAAAACTAGCCATGTGATTAACAGTTAAACATCTGTCATCCAACACCATTTGATCACTGCAATCAATGTTTTCTTAAGGTGTGGTCGTGGAAGGACATCCTGATCTTGGGTTATCTTCAAAGCTCTCCATATCCCTCTTGAATTCAGATGCCCATTTCTTCACAGTTGATAAAGCTGGAGCATCATTCCCCAAAGTAGCAACCATGTCAGCATGAATTTCCTTGGGGGCTAATCCCTTTTTCTGCAAATATCCGATAACACCACAGTGTCAAATCTTATCCATATTCACAAGATCTTCAAAATGCCACAATGCCAAATTCTATCAATAGTACAAAATCTCTCTACCACTAATTTTTAAAGTGCAAAATTACATATCCAATGTAAGTTTACCTGAAGAAAAGCATTGCAGTCGGTATTAAGAAAGCTTGATTTTGACATACGCCACGTTTCACTGCTCTGTCATAACTCCTTCTTACTCAGATGACAAACTTTTCAGCCCACCCTTGAATGACATTTGTTTGAACCCATAATTGGAATTGTCAAAAACACTTTTTTTAAACCATCTTACTTTGGCTGTACAGGTACTGGCACCTCAGTTCTTTTTAGCCGTGTATTGAGTATTGGAACTGCAATACTTTTAACGTGCTGAGAGACCCCTGTAGTAATTACAATACTGAAAATGTAAGGCACAGATTAAATGCCATTGCAATAGCTCAGATGAACCAACCAGACTGACTTCAAACTGTAAGGGTTCAAATGAGCTCTGGTTAGAAACCAAAGTTTTATCTCCATTATCATGTAACAAACAGCTTTCACAACTGCAGTGGGCCAGTAAGATCATTTAACAAATTGGGTTTGATATCTATGCTATACTTTACATCTAGTTGTCATGAAAACACACAAAATTTAACACCGTAGTGGGTTTGCCAACAGAGCCAGATACAAATACAAGATTACAGGTGGTTAGTGACAAACACATATAATCATTAACGTACAACCTTAAATATACCAAGAAAAGTAATGTATAATTTTTTGCTTCGTTATTTGCAATGGAAATAATATAAATGGACCACTCACGAAAATTTGTAAGTTTCTTTTTTGTTATTAATAAAGCCGTCTGCCAAATCTTTTGGAATCAAAAATTCAATGTTAGATTTTGAAACTAATTCATCTTCCTCAATGGAATAAATCTAAAACCAATACATTTATCAGAGCAAAGACAAAAACAGTTACAAATAACCTAACTCATTAACCAAAAGATTATCGAACAATGTGTCAGACTGTGAAGTAAGCGTTTGGATAAATTTATATCCACTCATAAATATCCTTACTGTGAACACACAGCTTGAATTCAAAATATAAGCTTAAAGGCAAAAGTTACAACAGTTTGGCTCAGCAAAGCTTACACTATAACATGTTGTGAGCATCCAACTCGTAAGTGTATTTTTTTTTAAATATTACATAGCAAAGCAAAATAAATTTATGAGTGCCTCAACACAGTACGACCATCGAGCACGCAAGCCCTGTCCACTGGAGTTAGCATTTTTAAACAATATAGAAGCCTACCATACCAAAAAACTAGTTTCCACTCACACCTTGTAAGCATATGGAGAACAGTATTTTGCAACCTTTTGGAGTTATATACCTATCCTCCACTTATAGAAAAATCTTTTGTTGGCTATGCTGATACAATTTCTGAACTCTGACCCACTTCATGATCACCAACATTGCTGGCAAGGTGCACCTACACTGCAAGCAGTTTTAGCCAAATAGGGGGAAATTGCAGTAAAATGTTTTCAAAAGGACACAACATCATAGCCATTGTGAGGTTTGAATGAGTGATAATTACTCCCATATAAGGTGGTCCAACCTACTCGACCACATGGTTGACAAATTCGATTAAAAGCAGTTCCTACTACTCACTTTTTTTGACAAAATATAAAAATCCAGTAAAAACATAAAACTTCGTAAATTATCTAAAAGTGCTCAATGACAATAGTTAGAGCAAATTGCTGCCAATAAATATAAATAAAAATCAAGTATGTGAATTATCCACTTTCAGATACAAAAATGGAAGCCAAAAATAGGTCTCTGGAAAAATTTGTGGGTCCTTAAGGCGAAGTCACAGAAGATCTGCTTTTTTTGAACATCTAATCAAGTAAAAAACTTTCTAATTAGTCAGTTACGAGTTCTAACCTGTTCACAAGATATCTTGGTTTAAGATAGTGGGAAGGGTTGAACAGGTGCCATTAAGCAACCCTCTGCATATCTTAAGCACCAAAGCACATAATTTCAAAACTTACACCAGTCTTTTGCTTTGTTGGCTTCACTCGACAAAATATTTGAATTGTTTGTTTCACCATTGCTCAGTACAAAACATCTATCACATATTGTCAACTAACTTCTTTTATAACCCATGCTAAATGTAAAAGAAGCTCAAAAACTGTACACTTTATAAAATAAGCAAACTAGCAAAACAGTGAATAGTAAATACACACATGGCAAATATAGTTCAAAGCAAAAAATTATTGGACACCAATTAATATCCTACACAAGATGAAAGAACGAGATTGAGACTCAAATTTAAAAGCATGACTTTAACATGATTTAAAATACTCGATTATTGCTTAGTAAATCTCATAAACCTTACCTTATATAACAATACTACACATAAACAATTTTTTTTACATGCATTTCAACAAATTTTTTAAATAGTTAGCAGCTTAATCCTTGACCTTATTTGCTGTGCATGAGCAAGGGGCCAATAGAAAGGAAGGAATAACATTACTGCTTGTTACTTAAGAAAATCTGATTTATACGTGCTGCTTTTAAGTTTTTGTTTTCTGCTCTAAATAAGGCATTTAGATGAAGTCTTTGCATAAAAACTATTTGACTAAATTTTTCAAGTAACATTTTACACTTATACAAACACTGAAGAAACTTTTCCAAAAAATTTTCCAGCCTTCGGGGATTTAGCCTTAAATGCAAATAGCTAAAATTCTCTAAATTACTAGAGCACTTTACATCATGTCGCACGCCACCATTGGTTTTATAAAAACTGCAAAACTGTTTTGATTATCAAAAAGTCCATCAATACAAACAAAACACATGATTGAGCACAATTCTATAGCCTACACAAAAATCACACAATAAATCTAAAACATGCTCATAATGGCACTGTTAAGGCTAACCACTAATACACCAATAAATATGCATGAGTTGGAACTACTTCTTTGTCAAGTGCTCCTATTTATATCTGTACAATATAAAATAATTTTGTATGCGTGTTGGTCTGTGTGTTCTAACTCCTCCAAAAGCACTGGTCATACAAGCATCAAACTTGGCACGATTAATCATCATCCTAAGGTAAGTGTCATAAGGGGGTTCATGACATCACAATTAAAGATGTTTTTTAAATGCAGTTTTTGACAGAGAAAAACAGTTAAAGGCTTAAATGAAAACCAGTATCTGACATACCAATTTAAACAATTTTTACTTCCTTAGAAATGCACTCAATAACATTATGAATAATTAATTGTAATGTTTGTTTTCTTCATTTTTGCAAAGAACTAATGAACGTCGAAGCGTGATTGAAAGCTTTTTTTGGGAGATATTAACAAGGTACTTTCAATAAAAATAACTCTATTACAATTAAAGCTCAATTGACAATGCAACAAGCGATTCTTTTTTAAGCATTCTTCTTTTTTCCAGCATGCTTTAAACTCGCTCTATGATGTCATAATGAGTGTGGTATGATGAAAGTGAAAAGAAACACCAGGCAAGTACATGCAAGTCTGTTATTTCAAGCTACTTTGAAACTATATAAATGATATGCTTCTTGGGAGAGAAGAAGGATTTGTCATGAGTATTAACATAGCGATTGGTGAAAAAGCTTTGTTTTAGCATAGCAATTGGTCAAATGCATTGACAAGTTACAATCAAGTAAAACAAATTGATGATTTTTCACATGAAATCTTACAGAAATAACAGCAAATATCTGCATCTTCCAAAAACCAGAATTTTTGACAAATCTTAATGTATCCATCTTATCTCACAGCCAGCATATCAGTTACTTGGTTTCAAAATAACATTAAATGACAGACTTACATGTATCTGCTGGCTGCTTTTTTCCCTTCCTTTTCACTTGAATCATACCAGACTCACTATGACATCTTAGAGCGAATTTGAAGCATGAAGGAAAAAAAACATGCTTAGAATGCTTAAAAAATGAATCACTAGTTGCATTATCAACTGAGCTTTAATTGCTGTAGTTATTTTTATCAAAAGCACCTCATTAATATCTCCCCAAAAAGCTTTCGACCATGTTTCTATGTTCAGTAATTGTCTCAAAAATGAAAACAAAAAACTTTATACTCTTAAACAATAACCTAACCTACTGTAATAACTTAACTGTATGTGCTTGAATTTAGGATAGTTTGCACTTCCCCTATCTGCGATTATGCCAATACCTAGCAAAATGCATGCAGCCAGAGATGTTAGATCATACAAATAGACATATAATTATGACAAGTCAAAAGTAGAAAAGCCAAAAAAGTCAAATATTTAATAGCTTATTTCAAGATTTACTCAGCTATCACTTTGGCACACCCCTCCCCACAACTTGCTTGAAAGCAAGTGATGAAATAACTGCATTAAGTTTTCTACCGTGAGTAAGTCCACACTCTAAGTACATGCTAAAAATAGGACAAATAACATATCGATAAGGACTTCACACACTTTGAGTAAAAAATAGCAGCCATACACTACCACCTCTGATATTTCTACTTGATTATTTTTACAAATACTGCACTTTTGATTTGGAAACTAGATTTGGCAATGACAAAAAATATTTATTTTTGATCACTATTCTGACAACTACCCATCTTTTTGATATCAATGATGGGGGCTCTGCATTGATTGTAAGCTAATTACTAGTGCATCACTTTGGGTTAGTTTGCTATTTGCTATTAATTTATACAGCCACAGGCTTCAAGTTGTACCAACAGGCATACAATTGAGAAAATGTTAATGTCCGAATATTTAACAGGTTATTCCTGAAAATACACATTAATGTCTTTGGCACCCTCCTGCCATCTTGAAATTGTGCAGGATTACCTATGTTGCAAACAGGGTAATAAAGTGTCACCAGGGAATCCAAAAATGTTCGAGACATCTAGAAGCTATGCACAATCTCACATGTTTTTTAATCAATTACCTTTAAATAAATGACAGTTTTGTTTTGGAACAAGATTTGGATGTGTCATAATAACAAACATGCCAATGTTATTTTCACATTTATTCATTGGGTGAAGCCAGCAAAACTGGCAGAACTGATATTCTCAACCTCAACATTACTAATGGAAGGGCCCAGGAGAAACACCGGCACAGACAGTTAAAAAATATTAAAATACTAGTAGGCTTTGCCAGCATTGCCCATCAGGGACCCTCAATCAGTTATGTCGAGATTTAGTATTTCAGTTTAACCAGCTGCACTGGTTCACCTATTGAGCTCTTGTGTGAGCAATAGTGAACAGTTAATGAGTTTTAGGCATTTTCACAATTCTACATGAAATTGTGATCATCATATTCTCTTAATCATGACTGGCAATGCTCATAAAGAATCTTGCCACAAATTATTGGTAATACTTGTGAAGGAGCAGCGATTGAAAGTTTCAATTTGAAACATAATCAAAACTGCTTGTAGTGTCAAAATGGTGGTTGCTTTCATAATTATAGAAACAAACTATTTAATGGTATGCCTATTTTGCGATGTGGTGTTGCCTTTTTCCTATTTATATTAGTGGCATTAGGTTCCAAATTTGGCTGCGCTATTGCTCTTGTTTCTGGCTTAGCGACAAAAGCAGCTATTGTTCTCTCTATATTCAGTTTTACAAAACATTCCCTCTTAATCCACTGTTACAAACTGATGCTATTATTGTTTAATTTTGATCTTTTCTTGAACTTGGGATTTTATTACATTTAACTTTGCCCCTAATCCAGACTTCCCTACTGTTAAATGAAGATTAGTGTTATGGACTTAAACAAATATTGTTGCAATTACAAATATCAGTAATGGGCTTTACCATTTATGTTCACTATTAAGATGACTGAATAATTTTGCTGCCTGCTGCTGTTTTCACTACATAGTGGCAAGCATTGCAATGTCATTTAACATTATGACCTCATAATGTGATCTAAGCCATGAAAAATATGGATTGCTACTTACCACTTTTTCGTTACTGCAGGCAAATTAACATGAAGTAACGTCTCTGACTGTGTACATGTTCCTTGGCCCTGGCATAAACCCCACCATGCAATGAGCAAACTAACCCAAAATGAAGCACTCACAGTTAAGTTATAGCAATAGCGGGGCCCCCATTAATAATGTCAAAATAAGAGGAGATCAAATCAGCTGGCTGCACCAGCCTTTGCTTCAACGCTCAGATCATATGTAGCTCAAAACATACATTTTGTTACAAACGATACAAAAGGACCACCTTTATCCCATCGTCTTTTTTTGAGTGATCACCTAGTGTTTAGCTTGGAGTAGGCTGCATATTAAAGTTTGTAGACTTCATTTGTCGATGAATCTTTTTGAACAATTTGATGGATAATGCCAAAGATCCATGCTATCGAGAAAAATAGCCAAAATGTACCAAAGAACTTAGTTTTTCTAGAAATTGCAATTTTGTGAACTGCAGGCACCAAAATTTTGAGTGTTTCTAACTGGTAGACTAAATTTCATTAGCGATTAAAGACTTCAGTTTTTGATTGATCTTGTTGAAAACGTCGACAGATAATCTATAAACCATGCTTGTGAGGAAAAATAGTCAAAATGTACCAAGGAACAAACTTGGTTTAACAATTGCAAGTTTGTTTGGTCAAATATGATAATTGTTCAACTAAAAAAAAACATCATGTTATGGCAAGCAATTGTTGATCAGCCATTATAAATTAATCCTTAGCCTCAAGTAATTGGAGTCGCATATTGCTGGAAAGCAAATTTCCTAGACTTTCAAAGGTCGGTAATTGTTAGTACCTTACAATAACGTTATTATATTCAAATTACCTGTTTTTACTGAGCTTACCACTTTTTGGGAGGTACAAAAAATCACACCACAGGTCTTAAAGTTCACCTTTTTCAGCATAAAAATTGATTTCTTTTGTACATAATATACACTATCAAAATCGCTCTGAAATAACCTTTAATTTACTGAAAAAGTTTAAAAATCAGTAAAGAAATAATCACAAATCAGATTTTTAATAAACTAATTTTGCAAAAAGGTTGCAATTTTTGAAAACATGTTCATATTATGATCAGTAGTAGCAAAGATTTGTGTTAATCGTATGAGACATATTATGACATCATAGACCCAGTTTAAGCATGCAAGCGAAATGGAGAAGAAAAATGCTTAGAGGGCTTAAAGTGCTTAAATGAAGAATTGCTTGTAGCATTGTCAAATAAGCTTTAATTGTTGTGAAATTGTTTTTATCGAAAGCAGCTTATTAAAATCTTCTCAAAAAACGTTTAATCGTGTTTGTGCAATGAGTACTTTTTGAGAAAAAACAAAAAACAGATTGTGCAATAAAGCGTTGATTGTGACGTCATTTCAGATCCCAAGCAAATGAAAGTTTTTGTAATGTGGTAAGTCAGAAGCTGGTTTTCGTTTAAGCAAAAGTAGTTGTTTTCTGTCAAGTAATGCAAATTAAAAAAAAATTTTGAATATGACGTCATCATGACGTCACGAATATCTTTATGGCACTCACCATAGGGTGGTGATCAATCGTGCCAAGTTGATGCTTGTACCTGTAGCAGTTTCAGAGGGGTTGAAACAGACATACAGACACACAGACAGAATTGCGCTTTAAATATTGGTATTAGATTCTACAGTGGGCGCAAAAAAAATGTTTAAATGTTAACACGTAACTTTGCTTAGTCTTTTTCTTGTGTTCTCTCTCGTATTTCTGATTGATCTTTGGTCAGTAGGGAGACATTCTCCTTACCAGTTGTAACAGCCACCACAGGTGTCGCAGTAGTGCAACCACGAGGCTAGTAAGGCTGCCATTATTCAGCACTTCATAAGCGAAATTTTAGCAATTTTGGGCTGTTGTCATTTGCTTGTTAAAAAGAAAAATAGGAAGAAAGAGGTTATCAGAGATTGAAAAGGCTCAGGCTTTAACAAAAGTCAAAATGAATGAGCCTATAACAAAAGTTGCAGCTAATTTCAACGTATCAAGACTGACTGTTTATACCTTGTTAAAGGCTGCAAAAGTCCTACCAGAGGGTAAACAAAAAATTGGTTCTGGTAGGAAGCGAAAGACAACAGCTTGGACAGATCATCTTTTAAGGCGAGAAGTGCTCCTCAGACTAGGAGAGAGACTACCAGACTACTCCTCAGACTACCAGACTATTTTCGGCATTAGCAAGACTCAAATACAGAACACACTTAAAAGGTTTTGGCTGCATATGACAACAACTTACCGAATGAACAGAAGAGGGTTAGAATCTTTCAATTTGAAAAAGATATCGATTCACTAACTTTCGGATGGTTTCAAAGAGCTCAGTCTTTAAACCTACCGACCAGTGGGCCTCTGATTCAAGAAAAAGCTCTAAGCTTTGCTAAACCTCTCAAGAAAGATGGCTTTAAAACCTTAAACGGTTGGTTAAACAGGTTTAAGACACGACATAGCATTTCTCAGGCTGTTATTTGCGGAAAAAGTGGCTGTGTTGATGAAGAAGTTGTGCAGAGTTGGAAATCATGCCTACCAGATATCACTGCGGGTTACGGCACTTGTGACACTTACAACATGGACGAAAGTGGAATATTTTTTCGGGCCTTGCCAGATAAAACTCTTAGAGAAAAAGGAAGTGAATGTAAAGGAAGAAAAAGGTCAAAAGAACAAATTACAGCCATATTTAGTTCTTTTGACCTAGACAGAGAATTTAAGAAAACTTTAGTGATCGGAAAATCTGGAAAATCGAGGTGTTTTAAGTCTATTGACACAAGGACATTGCCTGTTGCATGGGAGCATAACAAGAAAGCCTGGATGACCTCTAAAATTTATCAAAGGTGGCTTCAGAATTGCCATAGCAAGATGCGAAGACAAAATCGCCAAGTTCTACTACTCCTGAACAATGCTCCAAGCCATCACGTGAATGTGACAAACGTGAAGCTTGTGTTTTTACCAGCCAATGCAATCAGGGAATAATCAAGGCTGTCAAAACAATCTATCAAAAACGACTTCTGCAGTCTGTGTTGGCTAAAATGGATAAAGAAGAGGATGTGAAGAATGTGTCAAATTGCATGTCTGTTTTAGATGCTGCACATTGGATTGATACAGCTATTCGAGAAGTCCGTTCTTCTACCATAAAGAAGTGCTTCCAAAAATGTGGAATCAAGCATGTTGATGAATCAAGCACTTCAGGTGATGAGAACAATGTCGTTTTAAATGATCTTGTTTCAAGGGTCCAAGGTCATAATGATCTGTTGTTTCAATCTTTCAATGATGTTGTTGCATGTGACAACGATCTAGAAACGTGTGATAACACAACCACAAACTTGGAAAATCAAGTGCTAGAGGAATACCTTGAGATGCAAAACAAGATTCCAGCTGAAAGTGATAATGAAGAAAAACTGCCTGAAGAAAATGAAGCAAGCTCTTCTATGGATAAATGCAGCAAATCTTCTTTGACTTTGATCAGTAAGAGCAACTTTGAAATGTGTCGAAGACATAAAATCTTTTCTATTGGAAAGAGACGCAGCCCACCTTCTTACACCTCTGTATGAAATTGAAAAAGGACTGTGTGAAATGTCAACGAGTTCATTAAGACAAAAATCCATTTGTAACTTTTTTGATGGTAGTAATTAAATGCATGTGTATTCATGTTTTATCTTCTTAAAATAAAAACAGAGTATCGTTTTCAAACTGTGCGTACTTTCACATACGAGGTAGCATTTAAAAATGCAACACCAATTGCTACAAACAGGATGCTTCAAAGCAAAAATCGCTGACAAGACCACCCAGCTAATGTGACCACTTGATGACAGTCCCATAGGTCCTAGGTTCTCAAAGTGCTCAGCCAGAGAAACTTAGGGGTTCCGCAAGCTATTCGTTTACTTATTAAAATACTGACTTGGCTAATTTTGCAACTTTCCAAAGAAGCAATAATGGCATTTATAAAATTTGACACTACCTTATTAGTATATTTGTCAAGTATCAAATTCACAGCGTTAACATAATTTTCAAATGTGTCGGGTCTGTATTAACCTTATCAACACTTCCAATGCTGGTGGGCGTATATGTACAACCAGACTACCTCGGGTGATTTTTTCTGCTTGGCGGGAAAGGATAGAGTGAAAGCCTGCATGCTTATGACCTGGAATACACCAGGAATGAGAGAGGCTTTCTACCAAAAAGAAAAGAGACTCTCCCACATGCTTTCCACACATTGAAAAAAGGCAGCTTGCCTCAGGCACAGGTAACAATGCCGCAGATGTGCATTTTCTGTGGTCATTGACCTTTCCAATGAAATTTTACAGGATGCGCAGGTGTCATTCCCGAGCAAAAGTCACCATTGAAAGTGTTAAGAAAAGTTTAGTATTTAAATTCTGTTTCATTTTTGTTTCTATACACATAAAAAAATGGTATACTAGCAATGATTAATTTCTATAAGGCTTGTGGCTATTTTCAATTGGAAGCATCTGGCAACTGATGGATCATCATTCAGGTATGTTACTGGTAGTCAGTGTTTTTGCTATGTTCCTGTTGCAAGGTCATGTATTTGTTGCATTTCCAGTAACAAGTTTTATTTTCGTAGATTGTGTTTAACAACACAGGCATAGATATAAGAAGAGTGACTACTTATAATTTGAGGGTGAAAAGATCATTGCTATTACCCCTTACAATGGATAAATGGCTAAAAACCGTTAAGGTAAATGAAAGCAAGTTAAATAAAATGACTCAAGGGTAATTGCTGCTGAAACTGTTGCAATGGCATCGTGTTCGTCATCGAACTTTAACAACAAGAAAACTACTGAAGCTTCTAAGAAAAGGAAATATGATGAAAGTTATCTAAGTTTTGGCTTTACATGGACTTTGTGTAGAATGTGGAACTGTTCTTTCAAATGGCAGTCTTTTCCCAGCAAAACTGAAACGGCATTTAGAAACAAAGCACTCTCAACTTAAAAACAAAAACATTGATTACTTCAAAAAGAAAAACCAAGAATTTAGGAAAAAAGTGTTTAAAAGGTTTGTAAGTGAAGATCACAAAAACGCACTTAATTCTTCTTATAAAATTAGTTTTTGGATAGCACAGCAAGGAAAGGCTCACACAATAGCCGAAAACTTAATAAAACCATGTGCAAAAGATTTAGTTGAGAGTATGACAGGCAAAAATTATGTTTGCAACATAGAGGCTGTGCCTCTCTCAAACAGTACAGTTTCAAGGCATATTAGCGACATGGCAGAGTATTGTCAAAAAGAAGTGATTAAGAGAGTAAAGCAAAGTCAGACATTTTCTCTTCAAATGGATGAATCTACAGACGTTGAGGATTTAGCTGTGTTACTTGTATTTGTCCATTACATCTATAACTTTAAGACTGAAGAGGACTTACTTTTCTGTAAATCTTTAAAAACTCACACAAAAGGTGAAGATATATTTTTACTGATTCAATCTTTTTTTGAGGAGCATGATATATCTTGGAAAAACTGTTCAAGTGTATGTACAGATGGTGCTGCAGCGATAATAGGTAAATATTCAGGAGTTGTGGCTCGTATAAAAAGTAAAAACTCGGAAACTGTTGCCATTCATTGCTTTTTACACCGGCATGCTCTGGCGGTTAAACGGATGCCTCCTGATTTACTTGAAAGGCTGGAAGATGTGACAAAAATTGTTAACTTTATTAACCACTTCCTGACGGAGAGCGTCCTATGACGCATGGAGAGTCGCGTCCTGCCGACGGAGAGCGTCCTATGACGCAAACTTTCAGTGCAGGACCAACGGCAAGCTTCTCTGTCCGCCCTTACAAATATAGCCCAATAGCGGCATTTAGCGGACGTATGCCGCTATTGGGCTATATTTGTAATCGATAATCGATAATAATAATTTTATCAATAATTTGTTCAAAATTAATACCGTTGAAAGGGCACATCCAGCTCATATAAATACCGTCGGGAAGTGGTTAAAGCTAGGCCACTTAATTCCAGAATTTTTATAATGCTGTGTGAAGATATAGGAAAAACTCACAAAGCATTATTGTTACATACTGAAGTTTGCTGGTTGTCGAGAGGGAAGGTGTTGGCAAGATTTTATGAGTTGCATGAAGAGGTTCACAGCTTTTTATCTGATCAAAAGCACAAGTTTGCTGCTAAATTAACAGACAGCGTCTTTATTCAAAGGTTGGCATATATGGCAGATATTTTTGCTCCCTTAAATGAAGTAAACATTTTGTTACAAGGGAACAAAGTAACATATTTCAAAGCTCAAGGTACCATCCTTGCACTTCAACGGAAAATAAATTTATGGAAAGAATGCACCCTTGAAGGAAAACACAAATGCTTTGGAAATTTATGTGAATATCTTCTTTTAAATCAGCTTGTTTTGCAAGAAAATATGAAAGTCTCTATCTCCCAGCATCTAACAAATTTAGCCAAATTAATTGGAAGGTATTTTATCATTAACGCTGATAACTTTCTTTGGATTCAGAACCCATTTCAAGCTTTTCCTAACATGGCAAACCTCTCATTAAAAGAAAAGGAACAGCTGATTAATATATCATCAAACTTTGAGTTGAAAAGTAAATTTAAAGAAATTGAACTGACAAAGTTTTGGATCATGCAGATGGAAGAATTTCCAGAAATACCACTTGAAGCTCTGAAAGTGCTAATAAGATTTCCGACTACCTATCTGTGTGAGAAAAGATTCTCACTGTATGCAGCAACAAAAACTAAATACAGAAATCAGCTGAATGCGGAAAATGATCTAATCTTACAAGTGACTTCAATTGAACCACAATTTGAATATTTTCTTAGTACCAAGCCGCAAATACAATAATTAATAAAGCACTTCCAATTTACTCAGGAACATCAATTGTAAGTAAAAATGTGTTATTTTTTGTTTTTATTTTAGAAATTTATTGTGGGGCTCCGTAAATAATGATCAACCTCTTCATGGGCTCCATTAGCACCAAAAGTTTGAGAACCCCTGCCATAGGTGGTCAAGTATGTGGGGTTCCACTGTAGTCTAATCATGTCTTGGTCAATGGAGCAAACGATCTTTTACCTGAAGACATAGTTTGAAACCAAGTCCTTTATGATTGTTTAAATAAGTTACAGAAGAAAGTGTCGCTCCAACACATTTTCAAAAAGCAATTGCATTTTCAACTTGGTGAAAAATTTTGATGCTCATGACACTTGTGAAAATCATAAGAAAACAATGTCCTCACCTACTGGGCTTTCAATAACCTGAATCCCCTACAAATTTGCTAAGGTTCAAGAGTCCAAGCAAATCTCTATGGCGCAGGAGCCACAAACTTGGCATCTCTGTGCCTTCTGTATAGTATTTTCTGGTTAAGAATCTGGGACTTTATACCTACCATATCCAAATAAACATCAACTGACCCACACTGATATGGAAAAGAGATTAGCCATGTTTAAGTGATTTTCGGAAAAGATCAAAAATGACAAGGAATTCTTCAATGATGCTTGATTTTTTAATGGTGGACACTTTCTCTTGAACAGTCATGTTAACCTCAAAAACTGAGTGTTTTGGAGAAATGAAATCCCTCAGTTGTTGAACATCCAATACATTCAAAAAAGTCCACAGCATGGATTGCCATTTCCATGCATGGTATCATCAGACCATTGAAGATGATCACAGCAAAGCAGTAGCCATAACAAAAGAGCACTACATTCCAGTATTAAGCAGCTCTGAAGAAAGCTCAAGAAGGGTAAGGATCTTGATGAGAACAAACAGTGGTTGCAGCAAGATGGTGCTCCTCTTCATATTGCTGATGCCACCATGGCCTGGCTCTATAAAAAGTTTTGAGAGCATCTCATTAGCTACACATCTGAAGTGAAATGGGCACCTCACTTGCCCCTGAATCCTTCAGATTTCTTCTCATGAAGGCTCCTCAAGGATAACACCAGCAAAAATAACCCACACACCATTGCTGTTTTGAAAGCAGTTGCTGTTTTGCTATTTTGAAAGCAGTTCGAGCTTAGCTGAGTTTGAATTTAAAACCAAATTACCTGCCCACATGCCCAAAAACTGGACTGAGCCAAAAAATACATATGATGCCAATATTTTTTCAGAGTAATTGGATTGATAGCAATTTTTTGCCAACAAAAAAAGCTTGGTTTTTTATACACATAAATGACAACAAGTGTTTTGTAGTAATCTTATTGTATATATTTTACTTTACCTATTCACTCAATCACCATTGCTATGATTGCAACAAGCAAATTCTGTGAAAAATTTTCAGTTTTACTCATAAGCAAACCTGCAAGTATTTAAAGAAATGCAACTGCATTGATTTGGCATACATTTATTGAGGCATACACGTTTTGCTAGGTAGTTCTTGGTGCAAAATTGATATGCATAAATTCCATAGTTTGGAAATGCAAATAATTGCAAAATGCCCATTACCCATATCTAGCTCAATGTATGTTCTTTAACTTGCTCTGTTGTGATGTTTAATACAATGAATTGTCTTCATTTGGTTGTACATAATCGGCTTTTTTGAAAACTTAAGTTATGTTACGCAAAAACCCTAATGCACTACTATATTGGCACAGTCCCACAGAAAAGCTTACTGATAATTTTATACAGTGTAGTATATTTGAACTTCATGCAATGTTGCACCACAAATTAAGCTAACTTTGCAACCCAACAGAAATCGAAAAATATCACAAAAATAAATAAATCAAAAATGTTTATATCTTGGAATAGAATGTATTATACTTTTTCTTTACTCCAACATCAGGTTAACAACTTTATCAACAAAAATTTGGTTTGGAAAAACCTCCAAAAATGTGCAAAGTATCACCCACCAATTGATGGTAACTATCAGATTGCTCGCAGTTTAACCTTTGGCTCAATTTACCATGCATACATAAAAGGTAGAAAAGAATGAATGACATCTGCAACTTACAAAATTCTGATTTGTCATCCTGCCAGCAGATTTTGTATCTTGCATAGACTTAGACATTTATGTGAAACCTTCCCTCACAAACTCGGAACCAATTTCTAAACTAATGTTATATGCTGGTTGAGACACTGAAAAAACTTCTCCAAAATATTTCCAACATTTAAGGAAACTAAGTTATAAGTTACACAAATGACAAACCTCTGAATTTTGGACATTTGACCAAAATGCTTCACATTATCTTGTAATCCACAACTGCATCAATAAAACAAAGAGAAATAGTGTTGATAATCAAAATACACTAAACCTTTGTTTATCCAAATCTTGTTAATTTGAATATTGCTTTATCCACACCGTGTGACTCAAATCCGGACAGCCGACAAATAAATTCAAACAATGAGTGACTAGCATACTGCAAGAAATGCCTAATAGATGACCACAGGCAGATGAAAAGAAGTCAGGCCAACACTTGAAAACACTGTGTTTTGTCCAATATTAGTGAACAATTCTCCAAAACTACCGTGCTTACAAAAATCAAACTTGGCACAATTGATCACTTTTCCAAGGTGAGTTTCACAAAGGGGGTTTATGAGGTCACTACGATATCCTAAACATAAGTTCTTTAAATTTTATTTCTTGAAAGAAGAAAACCATTTTTTGCTCAAACAAAAGCCAGCCCCCAACTTACCAAATATTTTATCTCTTTAGGGTCTAAAATGACATAACAGCTAACGCATCATAGCACAATTTGTTACTTGTGTTTTCTCAAAAATTAAACATCATAGAAACGTGATAAAACACTTTTTTGGGAAATAATAAAAAGATGATTTTGATAAAAACAACTCTACAACAACTAAAGCTCAAAATACAAATGCAAAATAATGGATTCTAAGTTTTTACAGCCTTTCAAGTGTGCTGTATTCATTATTTCTCTTGCATGCTGAAAACTTGCTCTATGATGTCATAACGCTGTTTGGTGCAATTGACACATTCTTTCCTACCACAATAAATGATTTTTTTCAATATTTGCAACATTTTTACAAAATCAGCTTACTTCAAAACAATATTGTGACCTCATTTCTCAACCGATTTTCAAAAATTTTTTAAAAATTGAAGGTTATTTCAAGAGAATTTCGATATATATGGCATGTTCCTTTAACCACTTGTTTTTTTACTAAAAAATATTAAACGTAACACTTGCAGTGTAACTTTCTACCTCCCCTAAAAAAGTTGGTCAACTGAGAAAAAACAGGTGAGTTTAATACAAAAAGGTTATGATAAGGCACAAATTAATGTCATTTGACAGCTTTGGAAATTGACTTTCCAGAAATATGTATCTCTATCAGTTAAGGCAAAGGATTAGTTGATAACGGCTGATGAAAAATTGGTTGCCAAACATTATTTTCCATTTTTATTTGAACAAACTTCCTACCGGAGCTAAGAAAGTTGCAATTCTAAGAAATACTTAGTTCTATGGTACATTTTGACTGTTTTTTCTGAAAGCATAATTCTTTGGCATTGTCATTCTAAACTTGCAAAAAGATTCATCAAAAAATTAAGATCTCTTAAGCTAGCCTACCAGTTAAAAATACTTAAAATTTTGGCACATGGATTTCACAAAATTGCAATTTCAAAAACAACTATGTTCTTTTCTCCAAAAGTATGGTTTTTTCTTTATCTAGCAAAATTGTCAAAAAGATCCATTTAATGAAATCTCTAAAAATTAAAAAAAAAGCCTACTTTTAGAAAAAAATTGGTGATCCTTCTGTAAAAAGCGGAGTGCAAAAATGATCATGTTTTATCTTCTGCAACAAAATATTAATGTCAAAATGCACATCATGCAAATGTTGAAGCAATTTCCCTTCCAATTCGGTGATGTGAGGACAACCGATTTGATATTCTTAACCTCAACGTAACTGATGGTGGCACTGCTATTGTAAAAACTAAACAGTAGGTGCATCACTTCAGGTTAGTTTGTTCTGAGAAAGGCTGCGTTTATGCCAGGACCAAGCAACATGTCCCAAAGGCTTTAGGTGGTACAAATAAGCATATAATTTTAAAAAGTCATAAATAGTGGTCTTAATATTCAATTGGTTACTTCCAAAAATACACATAAATTACTTTGGTCCCCCTCCACCCCCACTTTACAACTTTGGAATTAGGCTTCTTGCACTTCATAAAATGAACAAATAAACCTTTGTGAAATCATTGGCTGTTTCAATTGTGAACAACTGCACTTCCTAAGTAACAAAGAGGGTAAGCAAGACCTGGATTCTGGAACTCCACAAAGTGTTCAAAAAAAATGACAGCTATGCTCAATTCTTCATAAAGTTTTTTTAGGGCTTAAGCGTTTTCCTTTAAAAAAACCATACTTTTGATTTTGGAATGAGAATTTGCTACATGGATAAAGCCGGCTGAACTGATATATTTAACCATGACATTACTGATGGGAATCCTACTGTAATAGCTTAACTGCGAATGCTTCATTTCAGTTTGCTCTTTGCCCAACTGCGTTTTTATGGTGCTTTGCCAGGCTGTGTTTATGCCAGGACCAAGTAAAATGCACCTAGTCGGAGGTATTGGCTCATACAAATATGTTTACAGTTACAAATAAGTTGTAACTGTAAGTGATGGGCCTAATATTTAATAGCTTAACCCTGAAAATACATATCACCTTGGCACCCATCCATAACTTTGATTTGCTTTTAAGTACTTCAAATTTGACCAAAAAAAGTTTGTTAAGTTAAACAACGTGTATGGTGAAAACAGGACAAGACATTGCCAGGAACTCAAGAAACTCAGGAGACATATAGTGGCTATGAGCAACCTCTCATTTAGTGCTTTTCAAAAATTGATAGATTTGTTTGGAAACAGAGCCATGTCAAAAAACATTACCTTTTTATTGCTGTTTTCACAACTGTCAATTGGGGGAAGCCAGCTAAACTCATAGCCATAATTTTGACAATTATTATTAATGAGCCCCTTCAGGCTAGTAGTATACAATATCTGTAAATACATTGCACATGCTAAGAACGGTTATTGCAATTTATTTGCATTACATACACAGCAGTATATACATTTGTCTTATCTGGACTTTTTAATTATCCAGACTGGTTCCTGCACCATTTAGTCCAGAAAGATGAGGGTCTAGTGTATACACCAATATAAACCAAACACATGATGCACAAAAATCACATAACTGCTCAAACATCCATTAGTGGTGAAGTATTTGCAGCACATACCTAAGCATACACAGCCTCAAACAGATGTTACTGATATTCATCAGAAACAGGATGTTTCATCACCTATAGTTTGTTTAACTATAATCTGGTACAAGAATGCTGGAAATGGACATGCACAAGCAATTAATCCTGCCAAGAGAGAGATTTTTAGAGGCACTCTTATTATCTTGATGTTTACCAAAGTTCAATGCATAAGCCATGACACTGTGAAAGTATACCAAGGTTTACAAACCACATGATGACAAAAAAATTTGCAGAATTTAAATACAAGGCATATTCAGAATGAAAAGTGTAGACAGAAAGAAACACTCTCGAAATTTTTTTAACTTGTGGTGCCCAACAAAAAAAATATTTTACAGTAATCACAAGGGTTGAGGAACAAATATAAAGGAGTATTAAAATCTTGTTGGTGGTACAGAATTTTAATATAGCTTTGAAAAAAGCTGTTTGAGCCAAAAGCTTTTCGTGATGCTCTCATCAGCGGCAGTATCGCATCAAAAGGGAAGATCTAGAGTGAATAAGTGTGTTATATGTGAATAATTTGGACGTTAGGCAATCAAGACAAGCCAATGATAGCGCTAGTATTGCAAAGTGTGCCAAAGAAAGATTTCGCATTTGCGAAAGTTAGAGAAGGCGCAGCAGGAGGCCAAATGCCACGATTATCAAAAGAGTTTAAGAGTGTAAACAAACTCTTACTGTCTACATAACACCAGGCATCAGGTCTTGATATAAGTAGCCTCTAAAAGATTAAGACAGAAAGAGCTGCACACTGCAGTGAGGAATGAAAACCGCTTATCATCATAGTTTAATGTGCATCGATCATTATCTAAAAAATGCTGACCAATGGCAGAGTCACAATCCAGTTTGGTAGTTTAATGTGCAACGATCATTATCTAAAAGATGCTGACCAATGGCAGAGTCACAATCTGGTTTGGTCAGCATCTTTTAGATAATGATCGATGCACATTAAACTATGATGATAAGCGGTTTTCAATCCTCACTGCAGTGCGCAGCTCTTTCCGTCTTAATCTTTTAGAGGCTACTTATATCAAGACCCGACGCCCGGTGTTATGCAGACAGTAAGAGTTTGTTTACACTCTTAAACTCTTTCTATAATCATGGCATTTGGCCTCCTGCTGCGCCTTCTCCAACTTTCGCAAATGCAAAATCTTTCTTTGGCGCACTTTGCAATACTAGCACTATCATTGGCTTGTCTTGATTGCCTAACGTCCAAATTATTTACATATAACACACTTATTCACTCTAGATCTTCCCTTTTGATGCAATACCGCCACTGATAAGAGCGCCACAAAAAGCTTATGGCTCAAACAGCTTTTTTCAAAGCTATATTAAAAGGAGTATTAGCTCCACAGCTGTCAAGCATTCCTTCACAGTATATATTTTGCCTTACAAAGTCTAAACTTTAGCCAAAAATATTGATGCTTACAAGTTTCCCATGAGCTGAATGAGAAATAAAGAAAACTACACTCTTGGCAAGAAGTTAAAAAATTTGCTAAATCCAACATTGGAGATTGAGCTAATAAATATTTTTGGCTACAGTGCCAAGAAAAACGTTTAATTTTGGCTCCACAGCCTCAGTAACCAGTGACAAATCCACTGCAATAAAATGCTTAGGATCCCACATAAACTGTGTCAAAATCACTAGTTAACATCAATTGCAAAACAATGCATTTATATGATAATTTCAATGTGTGTACTTCTTTTTTGCTAATTCCCCAAATATTATGAGGCTTGTTCAGAAATATTTAAGCTATAACCCCAGTTTCTTTGAAATGTTTTGGCAGCCTTTCTTCTAGTATAGTTGATGACTGACAAAAACAAAAACTCCACTTTGATGAAGATACAAAATTAACACAACTATATATGTGCTAACTAAACACTACCAAGAATTGAAAATGGCATGCAGATCACGAACCAACAAGTTAAAAATTACAGAACTTGAAACGTTTGACAACCTTATTCAAATATATTGTAGCAATCACAAAAAATGTGTAAAACATAAATTGTTTAAATTATTTAATTTGTTTAAATTGTTTAGCTTGTTTAAATTGTTTAAATAGTTCTGATAGACCAAATATAATATAATCCTTGAGTTAACTACGAAAATTCAACAAATGTTGATTACTTCTGTCATAGCTTTACTAAGGTTTAAATTGTAAATGTTTAATGTGTTTAATATGCCAATGCATAGTAGGCAATGTGTCAGTGTACAGACAGCAAACAGCAACCTCAAGATTGCTATACACTGTATACGTTTACCCCGTTTTGTTTGTTTTGGGTCCAGTTTTGTATGTGTTTTGCTCTCATGCATTTTTCTACAAAAAGAGTCATTCACTTGAGTATTTATAGAATGCTTTACAGCATAGGTGCCAAGTTTTCAAAATTTTTTGGTGAGTGAAACTATGACCTCACATTTTGGTGATATAATAATTTTCATAACAAACACAGCAAACGAGCTGTCACAGGCTGAGATCAGCAGAAGTAAAAAAACTGAGAAATTTTTTGAAATTGCAAATAATTTTATATCTCACTTTCATTAAGTAGGTTTACTTGATCAGCAGGGGGGTGGCTGTCCCTAGTAAAAATTTGGGGGGCAGCCCAATTATTTACTAGGGGATCAATCCATAAACTGAAAGTTGATTTGCTATCAAAATTGGTTAGTCGCACCTCATGCAAGCAGTTAGAGGTAGACAACCACAATATCACCTACATCTGCCAAAATATTGGACAAGAAAGTAAAACAACATCCAAACCTTTGCTATGATTGGTGTAATAATGGTATAGCTTCTTTCATCTTGACAATCAAAATTCTGCATCATAAAGCTTTCATATATTTTGGCAGTCATGACTGACTGATAACCAGCCAGATCCACAAAAGACTCATTTATGGAAAAAGCTTCCAAATTTCATTGGCTACTTCTTGACCTTAGCCCAATGCGATAATCTTTTAAATTGAAAGCCAGGATTTTAAAAACAACTACTGGGGAACATCATACAGAAGGCTCTATGTTTCAGTAAGAAGAATGTCATTGAAGCAGTCATGATAGGTAGGCAAATCCAAAACGCTATGAAGGAAATCATGGAAAATTATGTACTATGTCATTAATCAGTTCCCAGTATTTGTTATCAGGCTCACCAGCTTTCGTAAGAAGCACTTTTAAATCAAAAATATTTTTTTGTGAATTGCCTCCTTTATGTTTCCATAAAAACAATATATTACTGCAAACTTCTCTTCGACTTGATCTTCTAGTTTCAAGGCTAGTTATATGATTCAATTCATGATCATTGAATTGAGCAGCCCTTATTAAGTCACGATTCAAGGCTTTGGTAGCTAGAGATACTATTTTTCCAAAATGAATTTCTTCAACCAAGCGGTCTGTGCTAAGACTTGGCTCTTCCTGTACAGGCCCACGATACATTCGAACTGGTACTTCTCCATTTGATCCAAAGGGTATAGCTCCTGTGCCTTGTTGTGCACCAGCACCAGGAAAATAATCACTATCACCAGAAACAAAGGGAACAGCACCAACTCTTTGGCCAGAATTTGGAACAGGATTGGAGTTTGATGACAACATTAAGTCATTTTCAAGTTGCCTAACAACAGGTTCTGGTCTGTCTGAACTACTTGTACTAGGGTTAGCATCATCATATGGATGGTGCAACCTATCATTATTTGCCATTTTAAAATTATCTACTCATTTACACTAATGAAACCTGTAAAACAAAGAATACAAAGCAAAAGCATGTAATGAAAAAATGCAGTCACAGAAAGCAAAGCCTTGACTTAATTATTACAAGTACGCATCCTACTCACAATACAAAATAATAATAACCAAAAATACACTTAGTGAAAATCTTCATAAAATGGTTATGTAGTCATTAAACTCACCAATGGCCCACTACCAAAGCACCTACTTTAATCAAGAACTGTTGTAGCATAGGTGACAACATTGCTTAACGCAAAACATAACTGGTCCACAATTTTACTCTGTGAATAACCCAGCAGTGTCGCTATAACTGTAATTCTTTGTAATCATATTATAAGTATTTCACATAATATTCACAAGTACACAATTATTGGCTATCATCAACAACAAACAATCAAAACGCCAACTCTAAAACTGAGACATAAAAAACAAAATTTTCAATTACAATATTGCATTCATTTTTTGGAGCAAACCAATGACTGCACAAAGGTGGATAAAAAATATGGACAATTACTTCTACATCAAGTTGTTTCCAACTGATATATAGCTTGAGATTGAAAAATCTAGTTTTACAAGCAAATCAGTTTGCAATACTGGAGACATGTTGTACAAGGTAAAAACTGACACATTTAAAGCAACTACCAATGAAAATGAAGCATGAATTAGTCTAGCACTATGCAGTTTTACCAATTAATTATTATGATTCATTTTGTGATGCTTTCATTAATGACTTAATGGCACGAGCACGCAGCTGCAACTCTAACAGCTCAAGCTGGCTAAGTCCAGATTCGCCTTTTACAACTTTTGTTGGCATGTCATTAAAGCTAATTTCAGTTTTGTCATTGTTTTCTTGGTCATCAGATGGTACAAGTGTTTCTTCCAGTATAGCATCAACCATGTTGGCATATTCTTCATCTTCAACTATTTCAATTGTCTCGATTTCTTCTTCTTCTTCTTCACTGTCTGATATGCTGTTTTTACCAACAATTACTGGTTCTTCTACTGATGACGAAGTAGATGATGTTTCACATTTCTCCGTAAATGGCTCAAGTATAACTTCTTGACTTTGCTGCTGATACATTAATGTGCTGGTGTTAATAGCTGCTTGGGACTCACTATTCTCTTGCACAGACCCAGCGGCAAGCAAAGACAATACTTCACAACCAGATGGTGTAGTGGAATCCACAAAGTTAGTTTGCAAATTATTCAAATCTCCATCACATTTTTGCTTTTTGGTGGTGGTTGGGGCAATTTCTTTAGCCACAGCTTCATTATTAAGATCCCCTTCCTCTTCACTGTCTGTACCAGAAGATGACTGCATTGGTTCCCCATTTAAAATGTGATTAATCCTTTTTGAAGACATAACTTCTAAATGAGAAAAGCACTTCTGTTTTAATTCTTCTAATGGTGTATCTTTCAAGATATCTGGCAGCATGGCAGTTAATTTACCTCCTTTCACGATATGAAAGAGTACTTCGCCCAATTTTTTTCGATCTTTAACATAATGTGACAAAGGAAAAATTTCATTTGCTAAATTAAGTCCTCCCTCTTCAATATCAGAGTCATCCGTCAAATGTTCATTATCAGAGTTGTACTTTTGCTTCTTTTTGGAAGAATGTTTTTTGGAAACCCTTCCTTTTTTCAGCTTGAATGTTTTACTTTTGTTAGAGCTATTAGAAGATTTTAAACTTCTACGTTTTGATTTTTCACTTTTGCTTTTCTTGTGACGTTCACTAGACATTTTCTTTTTTTTAGAAGATATCTTTTGTTTAATTTCCAATGAAAATTGTTCTAGTCGCTCTGGAGGCACTGACAGCATAGCCTGTCGATATGCAGACATTTCTGTCTAAATATTTTTATTGAAGCACAGGTAAAATTTTTTCACAAGAACGGTACCCTAAATTATATAATTAGCTTCCAAAAAGCTGCAACGTTAATTCAAAGCAGATTGCTTTTGTATTGCATTCAATTGTTCAATCACAACAGTTGTGTTGTGTATGTGCTTGTCAATTTCTTCTTGCTGGTAACTGAGGTGTGTTACAAGTGCTGAAAGTCTTTGAAAAGTGTAATAACTGTTTTCAATGTGAGATTCAGTGGCAGCAAATGATTTCTGAGTTTGACCTAAAATTTCACTGCTTTTGCTACCCTTAATAACTTGCTTGAATAAGTTTGAAAGATCAGATGTATTTACTTGAGCACTATTGGCCAACTGAAGTCTAACATTAGAAGGACCTTTCGACACCCTGATGTTAACAGAAGTCATAGCCATCCCATCATGTTAAACAAGAAACAAATCTACCTAAATTCTATTAATGATGTTCTGTATTATTCAAAAGCCTGAAAATCAGTACATACAATTAAATTATTAGCAATTTGATAAAAACAGTCTCTAGTATTAACGGGAGAAAGATGACATCCAGTGTTGGATTAGGCGTATGGTAACTAAGGAACTAATGTCAACAAACTAGTGTACAAAATATTCAATGCAAACTTTGAAATAGTAAGTACTGCAAAATCTGCATAATTTTAAATTACCCACCATTAAATAGTACACACCATATAATCAAAAGCAATAATTTTTTTTCAAAAACAGCAATTCTGAAATTGGTAAGTAGATAGTTATAAAGGCATCAATCATTCATAGAAAAACCTTTCTCAGAAAATGCTTAGGCCAAAATATCAAATTTACTATAAAGTTTCAGGCACAGGGCATTTTAGAAATTAAAGATGTCAGTGTGCACAAAATTACACAGAACCTAGAATCCAGTTGGGTTTTCATGTACATTGCAATTTCATGTATAAAGGGTCTAACTAAAGAGTACAAGTCTGCAAAGTCCGCAATGTGCATGATGTTCAACACAATGTCATGAGATGTAAATAACCCTAACCTCACAAAATGAGAACATTGTGGACACTGCAGTCATAGGTATGGGCAATTCAGAATAAAGAATCTGAAGGATTCCAACCCCGAACTATCCAAATCCAAATTTCCCATTGAAGCCGAATAATAGGATTCGATTTATATCCTGCTTACAAGCTTTACCTTGTTGCTTGGTAACAAATTTTCTTTTTGTGAAAGTGACAATTGCATGCAGTGTTCCCTTTAAGATTTTAGTAAGTGCATAACTGTCGGCACAAGTGCAAAATTGCTAGTAAATGTACAAAAACTGCCATTGTCATTGCTGAACAAACCGCTACACCAGCGCAAGTAACCTATTTTAAAGTTGTAAAAAAACATGCTTGTGATAGCGTACTGCTGTAAGTATGTATGCTAAGCAAATAAAAGATGTCATTTACCCCAACTAAGATCTCTGATCTTTTGTCCCAAATTATTTCAAAAGCAGTTAAATGTCAGCGATTTGCAAGCTACACCTGCACTGTTTCCACACTTTTATTGTGTAGTAGAATTAGTCTAATGGCTTTGTTTAAGACGTCAACCTGCTTTTACAATGTAAAGTTTCCCTCAGTCCCTGCAGAATTCCAGTATTTTGACTACTTAAAATTTACCTATAACGTTGATTTGTGTATAACTGCACCCTTTGTATTTCTCTCAGTCATATTTTGTCAATTATGGCATGTTAGAAATAGTTCATTGCTTATCAAACCTTTTTTTGCATGTGGCCCATTTTCGAAACACACAGAGACATGTGGCCCGATTATTCATTTTTCTCAATTTTATAGGCAACCTCAAAGAAGTCGTCGATGTAAATTTCAGGAATGTTGTCCATATAAAATAAATAACAAATCATCAAGAAGATTTTCCAATTTCACTCAATGAGAAGGGTAAATAAAGTACTGGTCCCGTGAAAACTGTGGTCTGCCGAATGAAAATCTCTAGTTAGGCCATGATCATCTGTCATGAGCAATTTTTATTTTTTAATTCGATTAAGACACCAGCTTGCAAGTTGTATCTTGTTTACTCTGTTACGTCTTTCGCAGCAAGAACTGGAGTTGACTGCATGGTAAAGATCTTTAAAGTTAATCTAAAAACAAGTCCAAACAACAACTCTATAGGTGTAAGCACAGAGTTTTCAGAATTTCTGGGGGGAGAGAAGTGGCAAGTTATGCTTTGATAACAACTGTAACATTGCTCTGCGATGACGTAATAACTTGCGTAATTATGTCAGCCCTAAAAAAGATTTACAAGTAGCCTTAAAAGGAGAAGATAAAGATTTTTGTACGATGTAATAGTCATACTGTTTGTGTCTTGCTTTCTTTCTTAAAGGTATCTCAGAAAGCAATATTGTTGATATGCGATAACGAATTTCACCAGAGTCTTGTCAGCTACTTTCACAAACCACGTACGAAAACAAACAAATTAATTTTCAGAAGGTTTTGTCCCAAATGTGAAAAAATTCAAAACCTTGTTAACTGGCTTGGTATTGTGACAAGTAGAGGTAGTTTTGAGACGCAGCTGAAGTTTGTTCACGGGACCCTTGATGATAATCGCAGTTTCATGGCTGGCTTAATTTTTTTTGCTCTTAATAAGTTTTCATTAACCATTGACCAAATGCTTGAAAAAAGTTTGCAAATATTTGATGTGTGAAATTCTATCTTTGTCAAAAGCATTCAAAACTTGACCAAAGTAAAGGAAACAGAGAAATTCAGGGATGTAAAAACGCACTATCAAGTCTAGTAAAAAATTGAAAAGCTGATATTTGTAACCACATATTTAACTACAGGGTCTCACTTAAAGGTGCTTACAACAAAAAAAGGAAGGTGTATTTATTCAAAACCACGTAGTTTTACTGCATTTGCAAGAGGACTGCACTTCTTCAAAAAAAAATTTTCAGGGGACCTCGCCTACTTTACCTGGCGCCACTGTGCAGGCAAATGTAAAAGGCTGCTATAGCCACGTGCACACAGTTACACTTTTAAAAGAAAATCTCTTCCTGCAGTGCAAAACTTTCTGTAACATTTGACTAATTAGTAATTTTTTTTCAAACTGGTAAATGTGATTAGATGACACACCTTAATATTGAATCTAAAGACAGGTTTGGAATGGTCAATTGTGAACAGCAGTTTTTTACAATCCCCAAAGTTGCAGGTAAATTTTACTGTATTTCAAATTACCTTTCAAGTAATTTACAAAAAAAAGGCTACAATTTAATATAAACGCTTTTAAAAGGATCAAAACTAGAATCCACTTTTTTTTTGCTTCACATTTTAGGGCTTGATTAGAAGTTGTATTTCTTTTACTTTTAGTTTTCATAATTGGCAAGTGTGAAAAGGCTATTTATAAGTATTTAACAAAAACTGAATCACTCCCTCTATAAATGGTGTTTTTTGTGCTAAATTGAAATCGAGAGCTATGGACTTTCTTATCTTATCCAGCACTATTGAAATTGGCATTGAAACATAAAGAAAAAAATACCCCTTTTAACCACTTCCAGCTTCGAACTTCTCTCAAAAAATGATGTCTTGTATTAAACTGATGTTTGAGAGCTCTTTGGTGGTATTGCTTTTTAGCTACGATTGAAATTGATTGGAAAAAATAAAGGAAAAAAAACATTTTGATCTACTTTGTGTCAATTACTTGAGATAATTTTTGATACAAAAGATATTTGAGTCGTCATCACTCACTGCTGTGTCAGAATCACGCATTGTTTATGCAAGATGTTACATTTCTCTGAAAAAGCATCAGTTCAATCTTCAATTTTTATTTACTGTCTCTCACGTGAAACAGTTGGTTCCAAAAATTTTAACAACTGTGAAAAAATTAACAAATAATGCCAGACTTTTTTACGTATCTTCGAGTTCTAACTGCAAATCTGCCAGACATGTTTATGCATATTAGCACTTTTTTCACATTTAAAGAAAACACTGATTGCATGCAATGATTCAAAAACTAAATCGCACACACAGGCAAAGATGTAGAAAGCAGGGGCGCCGACTACGGGCATGCGGTCATGCCACGCATGCCCGCACATTTGACTACACTCAACACATGGAGGTCAGATACAAGCTAGAGTCAGTTGAAAAACAACATAAGCAGGCAAGAGTGTATATCAATGGTCCCCAAACTTTGATCAAACGATCTCCGGAAGTTATGGGATGTAGCCCGAAATGCTGATCTCCAAAAAAAAGGTCATCGCCTCTCTCACCGCATCCCGTCATGCCTGCCGCAACTTCTGGAGATTGTCGGCCATTACTTTACAAACATTTTCACGTAAATTTCGCAGACCAACTTCGGAGACCAGGCGCTCGCACTGTGGCACGAAATCCTTACACGGGCCGTATGTTTGACACCCCTGTCATAGACAATCAAACGGTAATGTTTTAATTTTGACGTCATAAAGTTTGCGCATGCCCGGTAAAATCACAAACTCGGCGCCTATGGTAGAAAGTGTAAATGTATTGCACTGCAATAAAATTGTTATCTAATTCAGCTTTTGTTGTTGTAAACTTGTAATAAATACTTTTGTGTTGATTGTGCTAATTGCAAAAAAGGATTCGGATTTAGATTCTGGATTCGATAATAGTAAATTATTCTGAATTGCCCATCCCTAAGCAGTCATCTACTAATTAGAACTACTATACATGAACACACACACACATTTTGCACAGTTGCCATCCTCTGATGCTAAAACTTGATTTTCTTGCATTTAGACTTAAAATGCAATATATCACTACTATTAGGAAAATCGTCCAATATCATGATTTCTTCTTTCAAAGCTTTACTTGCAAGTTCGTCAACAAAACCATACCAGTAAATGACAAGACCAGGTCCAAATCTGTTCCAATAGCTATAATACTGTTCTTTTAAATAGCCTTGATGAGCTTTGGGGTTGCCAAAGAGTGCTTTACTCTCGATCCAGCATACCATTTGACCCTTTACCAAAATAGGAATTTCTAGTTTTATGTCAGGTGTTTTGTCATAACCTAGTTTTCTTAGTTCATTTTCATCTTGGAAGGGAATATTAAGTGCTCTAACGTAACTCAACAACTTTTCTTCATGTTCAACACCAATCATATGTCTGATTGCATCAGTAACAGGACCTGAACACATGTCATTCAAAATGGATTGACGAACATTAAGTGACAATGTGCCATCTTCAATTAATAATGGATCACGCATTAACTTTGTCACTTCTGTCTTAACATGCAGCATGTTATCAATGTTTGCATCTGGTGAAGTCAATAATTGAAGATGTTTCTTCAGTATCACTCGCGCACACAATGCTGGAGGAATACCAAATTCTTTGCATAAGGATAACATTATCAGCTCATTACTTGTGCCTGAATGTTGAGCTTTGTCATGGTATGACGCATACAACTTCTGACCATTTTTTTCAGTCACTTTATCAGCATATTTGGATTTGATTTGTTCCTGACTGTGAAAGAGACATATACTCATAAGAGTATTGTAGGAAAACTTGGGATAAAATTTTTGAATCAAAGCATGTAGAGTATCACGTGGAGAAAACAACTGATAACGTGTTTTGATAAATTGTGATATTACTAAATAATCATCTAATTTCATTGTTTTCTAAAACTCAGAACATAACATATCTTGTTTAACTATACGCAAAAGTTTTTAAGACTGGTGCATAGGGATGGGCAATTCAGAATACCAAATCCAAAGGATTTCAATCCCAAACTATCCGAATCCAATAGGATTCGGTTAATATCCTGCTTGCAAGCTTTATCATGTTGCTTGTTCACAGATTTTCTTTTTGTAAAAGTATCAATTGCATGCAATGATTCAAAAACTAACTCACACACACAAACATTGATCAAATGCATCCATTTCCTCATGATGCACACACATGCAGACATAATTTGATTGCACTGCAATAAACTCGTTCTCTGATTATGCTTTTGTGGTTGTAAACTTGTAATAAATGCTTTCATGTTGATTATGCTAATTGCCAAAAAGGATTCGAATTTGGATTCTGGATTCGGTTTAACTATTCTAGAATAGTATATTATTCTGAATTGCCCATCCCTACTGGTGCATTTGCCAAGCCAGCTCAACTAAGAGCATGCCAGTCAGGCAGGTAGGCCTGAAAACAAGAGCTTTGGTATTTATTTGGCCTAGTTGAACAAACAGTGGCAGGTACTAGACAAGGACAATGCAATTTGGCAAACAAGTGAGCATTATTTTGCATCTGCCTCCTTATAAAGTTTCAGTGATGTTGAAATTTATATTTCCTCTCAAACAATTCATTGTCATACTCAAAAAAATATATGGTGCTAATTAGCACAACTAGTATTTCATTGTTATGTGAAAACAAAATTAATGTTTGACATTCTATGGCCTATGCTTCAACTTTAATCATATCCAAAACATTCAAAAATTGCTTAATGACTAAGCATTTTTACTGCGAAAAAGATGACATTACCTACGTATTAGCAAATGTAATTTAATTAAAACAGCTATTAATTATTACATAGTAAACTGTAAACTGAATTTTATGATATTACTATACCCCTGAATTTTGGCCATGCTGAATTCAAGTTACATTTTAGAAAGATAAAAGGGCTTCTTTCAGCTTTCAAGTTTTACCTCTTTTTTATCAGCAGTTTGAATTAGTAAATGTCTGAAATGTTCACATTACACAAGGTTAGGGTAAGGGCTAGAGTTAGAGTTAAGACTAGATGACATCGAAAACCAATGTGCACATCACAAACATGTACTATTTAGAAGGACCTTTGTTTGATCACTGTTTGACTCCATAAAAGCTAAACTGAATTTAAAAAGTGAAATCTATTGCAATTTAAATGTCAATAACTTGAAAACTACGCACCCAAATTCAAAACCTTGTAACGTTTTATGATTGGAACAAGCTCTTTTAATTCATTAAATAATTAAGCAATTTGTCTAGTGTAAACCCAGTTTCTTGTCTAGTATAAACCAAGTTTCAGCCACTTAGAAACAACTGGCATAAAAACAGAAAAAACATCAGTAGGCATGTGGCAAAAAACTCAGCAGGCCAATATCAGGTTCTCTTCAAGTTTTTGACAATCAACCAGGTTGTCAAAAAAATTATCACTTTTTCCAAAATGATAATTTTAGTGTATTGAACCCCAAGTGCATCAAAAAGCATCAAAGAGCACATGCTGTTGTAACCATGAATGAGTGATTTATGATGTTACCTGAGCCCAAATAAGCTGCCAATTTAAAAAAAATTATTCATTAAAGAACTAGCTATGTCATTTGCTTTTTCAACTGCTGAGCTGTGAGCTTTCATTCCACATAAGCATTAAGCTACTCATGTGTATTAATTCTCAAATAAGTGTGGAGATGACAACACTTCTGGAATACCATTAACACTTACAGATACCAACAAAAAATAAAAACTACAAATGGAAAAACAACTATCACCAGCATGCCTTGTAAAATGAAATAATGATAACTTAATTAACTAATTGAACACAAGAGGAACAGAGAGTTTAGGGGACTGTTAAACAATGTTCTCTTTAAAAATTTAGCGACTGCAGAAATGCAAGTACAAATGTAAAATGCATAATCAAAGTACAAATGTCAGGCATGAATAAAATATCAAACATCAGAAACAAAGTTAATAGAAGATAGGTATTGATTGGTATTCTAAAATCACATTTTTCAAGCATTAATTCAATTGCTCACAGCTGCAAGGGTAGCCACACAAAAAAGAAAAACAATCTGATTTTAATTTACCCATCAAAACCAAAATAAAAAAAATGCACATTACGGAAATACAAAAAAACACTGAATGCATAACAAATTCTGAGGGAATCAATTGACTTATCTATCTTCGCAAATTGAATATTGAGATACATAGTTTAACTCAATTCAATTAGGCCCACCTAATTTTATCCCATTGGGGTGGTTAGCATGTATTTTTAGCTTTTATCAAGTAATGTGATTTTTATACTTCTTCAATGGAAGGTAGTTTTTTTATATTTTTGTTAATTAGTACTTCCATATTTTACACAAATTTCAGGAATGTTAATTTAATGAACAATATTAAAATGTGAAAACTCTTACCAAAATAAAAAAAAAGACGACTTAAATTACAGAAATACAAAAATTTACAAAAATACTTCTATAGTTTAACTCGATGTAATTATCTAATTTTACTCAATTGAATGGCTATACTTTTAGTTTTTATGGACTTTTGATATATTTACATATTTCTGCAATTTCCTTACTTTTTTAGTTAGTACCTTTATCAGAGTTGGGTAAGTTGAAACAACAACTTTATCAGAGTGGGGTAAGGTCCGCTATGTTGTATAAGAGTGAGTCATGGTGTTTACAGGAGGAGATGGTGATTTTAAACAGAACAGAAAGAGCAATGTGTGGAATTAAATTGAGAAATGTAGTAGTCAAGAACTTATACAGGGTGGCAATAAAGTCATGCACCAAAGTAAAACCCACAATTAAAAATTGTTTACGAAAACCATATACTAATTTAGCAAGTTGTTTTATTAAAAATGACACAAGACAGATAACTAATAGGCTATGTAAGTTCAAAACGTTCACCTGAGGAAGTCCATAAGGGTGTCCATAAAGTCGTGCACCAAGATTATTGTCAATTGATGTACGTCGGCGTCATAGTTGTACCAAACAGAATACTTCAGGTAGATTACTCATTAATTGAGGGTAGCGTTTGTGAACCGAAAATGTCTCTGACAATTGACAAACGCACAGAAATTATTTTACTTTGTAGGAAGATTGATGAAACAACTTGATAAATTACTATATGGTTTTTGTAAACATTAATAGATTGCGGGTTTTATCTTGGTGCGTGACTTTATGGCCACCCTGTATATTGGCCGGTGTAGAAAAAACTTTCAAGGGACTAGTCAAAGCAAATGAAATGCAATGGTATGAGCAGTTGGACATGTTTTGAGGAGGGATAGTGCTGTGTTGAAATTCGATTATTGATGGCTTTGGATTTTAAAGTGGTAAGGAGAAGAAGGCATGCACAACTAAAGATGACACAGAAAAGGCAAGGGGTTAAACAGGTGAAAGAAATTGGATTAAAAAAGGAAGATGCCATCAACATAACAAAGTTGTGTGATGCTGTAAATAACCACAACTTTTGAAAATCATGATGTAAATCTGGCCACCTTAGTTATCACAGATCAAACTGGATTTAACACATTGAATCTCTCTCTCTCTCTCTCTCTCTCTCTCTCTCTCTCTCTGTGTGTGTGTGTGTGTGTGTGTTTCAGTTAGTCAGAGTTTCTTTTTTCAATGAATTTCCATAGTTTAGTAATTTTTGTCAAAAATGAATTTCTATTTTTCTATGATTTAATAATTCAATACAAATTTCCATATTTCCATAAATTTCTATACTATAGTGATGTCCATACTTCCATATCCTATTAGACTATAGTACCAATACATGCAATATGAATTTCTGTAATTCATTTAATCCATGTTTTAGAATGACTTTCCACAAATACACATATTTTTGATTTCATGCTCTCTTAATCTGTTGATTACACACTGACAAAATTATATTGCAACTGCATGACATTATTTGGAAAATTTTGCACTTGAAAGTTTTAAAGAGCGTCTGCCTGTCAGCTGCTTTGATTTACAAGTAAGCAACTGAACAATTTTGTGCTCAATCCACACTGCAAAAATAGTATATAAAGGCAATCTTAAGAGAATCCAGCTCACATCAGTTTGCTATTGGAAGGACTGCACAATACAGCAATATTCCATATATAAACAACATCATGAGCAACTAAGATCAAAACAAAAAGGCAGAAACTATTTTGCTGTCAACAGCTTTATTCTCCTGAAGGCTACTTTGCCATCAGACATTTGTGATTCATCAACTTTAACAGTTTAATGATACATTAAACAAGCAACTTTTGGTCATTTTTGATTGGCCAGTTTCAATGACAAATTTAAAAATCTTCACTCTCAATGTACACTCCCCTGTATGTACGTTTACATATTGGCAGTGGCTATTTCGCTGTCGACGGCAATTTGCCCTTGGAATCTATTTTGCCAAGATCATTCACGTGTGTTTATATAGCCAAATTTGCTATAATAACACTAGTGACACTGTGGTGTAGTGGATAGAGCGCTGGTCTTGAGATACCATGGTTACAGGTTCGAATCTCAGCTGGCCAGGGCAGTAAAAGAAAGGCAGTGTACACTGAAGGGGCAGCCCCGGTATGTAAATGTACGGGGCAGTGTACATTGGAAGGGAGTGTACAGGGTGGGGGATAGAGACCTGGGTGTGCAAAATTTTTTTAATTGGTTTTCAAAATTGACCAATCAGAGACGACCAAAAGTCACATGTTTAGTACGTCATTTAGATTGACCAATCACAAATAACTCACCGCAAAATAGTCTCTGAGGGTAAATTGCCGTCGATGGCAAAATAGCCACTGCCTACACTTAACTTTATTGGCTACATTAAAACAACACTTGCTTAAAAAAAACGGAAAGCGTACTGTTTTAGTAAACTACTAGCTATAGCTGTTGACACGTTTATTACTAAGGGCACTAAATTTTGGGGTACCTCTAAAGTCTAAATAGTACCGTACATGTCCACAGTGTCCACGAAGTTCTTGACAACGTCTTGCCTTGTCAACTAACCCTAATCCTAATTATGCATAAAGTTGACATAGCGAATCATTGTAGACATAAACTAATAATAACAACAACTAAATTCCACACTTCACCCCAATCCCTATTTTCTTTCTTGGTCAACTACCTCGATTTAAAAGTTGGGTTACCCAAGCTTTGAAAAAATGCACTGAGCTCCAGGGTTGCCAAAAATTTGAAAAGAGAAAACCTGGATTTTAAAAAACACAAAAAAGTAGATTCGAAAAATATGCTAATAACCTGAATTTTTATGCGATCATCGCAATAACTTGAGGCAAATATTGCTTGCTTTTTCGCAAAAAGTACCCTTTGTTAGCAGCATTCTTTTACTTTTACGCTATTTTGAAAACAATAATATGCTTGTTGTCCTGAGACAAGATTCTATGTGAAGGTTACCGACCTGCTTCTAATGGTTATATCTCGGCTTGCCGTCCTGATCTTGAGTGAAAACCAAAACTTTCCCTTCTCAAAAATTCGATATTAATTTTTATTTCAAGCTCGTAAATTGCAGCCAAAAAGCACACAGCAAGACGTAAATTAATTTAAAATACTAAAAACATTACTCAAACCATTTCTTAAACCATCAAAAGCTGCTTCAAGGTCTTATCAAAACAAGAAGCAAGCATTAGTCAACTTCAATAATTTCCGATTAACGTAGATAACTTCATGTTTTACTCCCTAGCGCACGAGCTCAATTTTCTTGCCCAAGTTAATTTGTCGGCCAGACTATCGTACAGTAGTTTCGAAGCGACAATGCTACGCGCCATGTGCGGACATAGTAATAATAATGGTAA
Organism: Trididemnum clinides; assembly: GCA_963675345.1. NCBI lineage: Eukaryota > Metazoa > Chordata > Ascidiacea > Aplousobranchia > Didemnidae > Trididemnum > Trididemnum clinides. Next base: position 18,224,993 of record OY776302.1, read on the forward strand.
GCCACAAGGAGGCAGCATTAAAAACTCAGTCTCTCACGCTAACAATACTTTTGGGGTGAAACAGTGCATTTCCTCTTACATATTTGCTAGGCAACTAATAGAAAGATTGCACGCACGTGATCAAACCTCATCAAAATGCGCTTTCGAAAAAACTGGCTGACTATTTTGAGTGATCTTGCATTGAATTGAATAGAAGTGATATCGTTTTATGCAAAGCAAATCGATAAACGTGACAGTTATTGAATGAACGTTAAATATGTTATTTTACTGATGTTAAGGAATGAATCTAAGGTCAAAGTAAGATAAGAGGTGCTAAGGTTTGCTTGTTGTTGCTAATAGTTGGGCTAATTTTATAGGTTAAACATGCAGGCTTATTTGTAGCCAGCTTCTGTGAGGGTTTCATATTCGATCAATCAGCGCGTTTGGAAATGCTGAGTTTAAGTTAATTGTAATGTGTAACTTATACAGTATATTTAGTGCCACAAGCATTCTGAAAAGTCGAAAACTTAAGTTATACTGTAGCCTAAATGACAGGGCAGACTTCTGTACCGTAAAATGGGGTGAATAGGGACTAAGGGGGGAATAGGGACAAAACATAAAAATTTGTTTGTGTCTTGAAAAAATCTATGTTATAATTTTTTTTAAACTGATAATTGACTTGCAGGTGCATTTAGTTGTAATAAGTAATTATTGATATTTATCATTTTGAATAGATTTTCATAACTGCAGGTGCAGAGGATAAAATTTGGTGTGTTTTTTTGGTAAATTTTTTTGGTGGTCAAAACTTTGTTTCTGTAAATCTAATTATAGTTAAGCTAGCTTTCTTGATCCTTGCACTTTTTGAAGTTGTTTATTGCACACGTCTTAAAGCCACACAAAAACATATTTAAAATCTACTTTCTGAAAAATATTTATTTTATTTTTTCGAGCTGTTTTTGAAAGTTTTTGGGGGTGAATCGGACGCTATGCCAAGAAATTATAAACCAAAACCGGGAGCCAGGCGGTACAGAAAATACGATAAGGAAGTTATGGCAAAGGCTGCAGAAATAGGACTTCCCTACAGGAAGGCAGAAAACATGTTTAAAATTCCACAAAGTGTATTGGAAAGGCATTATAAGAAGAAAAATATTAAGCGACAAGGAGGGCAGCTTACCTTGGAGAGCGTCTTGAAAACACCTTGTCGAGCATCTTGTACTTTATGCGCTATATGGCTATCCTATGGACAAATTTGATTCGCACTGCATCGTTAAAGCTCACTTAGACAGGAGAGGCATTTAGCACAAATGTTTTAAAAATAATATGCCAGGAAGGGATTGGACTCATTTCTTTCTAAACCGAAACAAGCATCTTCTGGCTCGTAGAATGTGACAAAATATTAAAAGATCAAGAGCTACGATTTCCCCGAAAGTCGTTAATGACTTTTTTGATAACCTCAACGATACTTTGAAAGATGTTCCACCTGGTAACATCATGAATTATGATGAAACCAATCTTTGCGATAATCTGGGAAGAAAAAAAGTCATTGCAAAACGAGGCTTAAAACACCAGGAGCGTGTAATGAACTCCACTAAATCAGCAACTTCAATCGTGTATGCTGGATGCGTTGATGGATCGTTACTACTGCCGTATGTTGTGTATAAAGCCACCAACATGTGCGATACGAGGACTCTTGGAGACCCATAAGGCGCGAGGTACAATCGCAGCAAATCTGGTTGGTTTGATTTACGATGTTTTGAGGATTGGTTTATGAGCGTCGCTCTCCCTTATTTGAAACCACTCCGAGGCAAAAAGGTGTTAGTGGGGGACAATTTGAGTTCGCATCTTTCTGCAGAAATCATACAAAAATGCGAGGAAAATCAAATTGCTTTTTGTTTTTTACCGTCCCGCTCTGCACTGAAGAGACTTGATAGGTCGAAACAGTGTCACTGTCTTCAGTTAGCAGAGTGCATTGCTGGCCTCATTCATTTGTTTTATTTCACTAATTCGTTCTTGATGAAGCGTTAGCTTCACTCACCGTATCATTTTATCAAGAAGCACATTATATATGTTTCTATCAATGTCTCTATTCACCCCATAGTAAGACTGAATAGGGATTTCACGTGACATTTGCATTATGTCCCTATTCACCCCAAATGAGGGGTGAATAGGGACTGCAGTTTTTATAACCTGTGACGAGATGGATAAGTATTAGAGACAAACTAAATTTTTCTGCAGAGAATCTAGTAATGTGGCCACAAAATCAACTAATGCAGATTGTAAAATTTATTCGGAAAAAAATTTTATAGATTAAAAACCGTCAAAAGTGTCCCTATTCACCCCATTTTACGGTACCATTTGGCATATGCTGGATTAGTTATTGTTGGATAAAATCAGTAAATTTTTGAAATTTTTTGTCAATAGTAATTGCAGGCCAGTCATATTGATATGTCAGATGTAATTGTGTGACCTTAACTAGGCCTACTCCTTAAACAATTGTTTGGGCTATTACCTAGGCTGCTGGACCAAGGGTAATGTAAAAATTACGGGACCGATTTATTCATTCATGCGTATGAGCTCATGCTCTGTTTGCATGTCTTTCGTCACACTGGGTCACCACGACGGGTAGACTGCTTGGCCCCACCACCTGTTTGCCACATAAAGATGGAGGCATACCGTTAAATGCTTTGCTCATGGACACAGCAAGTAAGCTTGCCGGCAAGCTTACCGGCCATTATTTGATCAATACTACCGGCAAGCTTGCCGGTAGTATTGATCAAATAATGGTTGTTTTTGCTAATGTACCGACTGGTATCTAATTGGTATAGTTTATTTTTAAGTGAGGAGCAAATGGTAGTTAGATGGCACTTCTCTTAGGGGCATTTTTTAAAAATTAGCCCACTGCGCTAGGCTTACACTAGCCAACTGAAAGACCAAATCTCAACCAAATTGCTTTTGGTCAAATTTATTGGTTTCCGCGAATCCAACTAGCAATAATTCATCTCAAATTTTAATCAATTTTTTATTAGTTTTCAAAATAACCCCAAAAGTTGATGTTCGCCCTATACCTTTCCAGCATAAATTACAGCTTTTGGCCAGCCAGTTTTTTTGGCGCGAAATGTGTGACGTCATATGCAACCTTCCTATACAACCGTATAACCGCTCGTAATAAGTAAAGAATTAAAATGTTCTCTAATTAAGAGAAATGGAAAAAGACAAAAGTAAAAACAACTAAATAATGATAAGTTTTGTGCACAGATCATTAGCTGATGGTGTAGGCTAAGCCTGACGACTGAATGGCGATCAAATGTTCTTGTTAAAATTGAATATTGTGGGCAATTCAAAAACACTCCCGCACTATTCGCGCGGTCGTTATAACGATATAAACTCAGTTGACCCAACACCTGTCATAAAACATTATAGGCCAAGGCCTACATATGTTTAGATCATGAATAATGCTTGGTGACTAAGCCGTGCTGCCAGGCGTGTTTTGTCTGAGGCACGGCAAATTTACCTAGTAAATAAGGGTATTTAAGTAGCATGTGAATTGGTCATTCAATAACAACATTCATTCAGTCATTCAATACTAACTTGTCTTTGAGACGTGCTGTGATGAATTAGCAAAAATGTATAGGCTTTTTGCTAAAGTCAGACGTGTGTGTGACCAAGAAGGTAGCCGCAAGCCTACACAACGCCAAAACCGACTGTCATCAGACGAGAAATTAGCTGTCTAAGATACCGACTAGAAGCTTATACCAACCACTAAAACTTGCGTATAAAAATAAGGCCTACCGGTATATAAAAACTAATTTAAGACAATTAGTTTTAAAAATGGTTTTACTTCACACGACAAAATTGCCATTGCTTTTTATGCAAATTTAACAAATGAGGGAGGGGAAGGTGATTTGAGACACTTTTTACTTTTTTGTCTTTGAATTCCAAGATAGCAAAGCAGAGAAACAGACGAAGCAAGGATGTACAACAAGAGTAATCAAGAGTAAAGCTGGGGAGATGTTGATGGAAGTAGAGAAAGTGAAACAAAGATGGAAGGAGTATTTTGACAACTTATTTAACCAGGAAAGCCCAAGAGAAAGAAGAGAAATGACAACAGAAGAGAGAGAAAGGGACGTGGAAGATATCTCTGGAGAAGAAGTCAGGACTAGGTTGAGGAAGATGAAGAAGCGAAAGGCTCGAGGACCTGATGACATACCAGTGGAAGCATGGACCGCTCTAGGGAATTAAGGTGTGGAGTTTCTAATGAACTTCTTCAATAGACTCCTACGAGGGGAGAAGATACCAGATGAATGGAGAAGGAGCGTGCTCGTACCATTGTACAAAGGTGAAGGAGACATCAAAGAATAAGGAAATTACCGGGGGATGAAGTTGATGAGCCACACTATGAAACTGTGGGAGAGGGTGATAGAAGCAAGGATAAGGAAGGAGGTGACGATCGCTGAGCAACAATTTGGGTTCATGACAGGAAGGAGTACGACCGACGCAATCTTCTATCTGAGGATGCTGTAGGAAAAGTGGACTGAAGAGCATTAGGTAATGCACTGTGCGTTTTTTGACTTGGACAAGGCATACGACAAAATACCCACAGAGGAATTGTGGAAATGCTTGCGGTTAGCTGAAACATCAGAATGCTACATAAGGAATAGGCTATCAAGGATATGTATGATGGAGCGACAACAACTGTGAGAAGTAAAGCAGGGTTGTCTGAGGAATTCAAGATAGGTGTTGAACTTCACTAAGGCTCAGCACTCAGCCCATTCCTTTTTGCCATTATCATCGACAAACTGACGGAAGACATCAGGAAGAACGCACCATGAGATATGCTGTTTGCAGATGACATAGGCAAAATCATAAGGAGCTAGAGGATGATCTGGAAATTTGGAAAAATGTACTGAAAAATAAAGGTCTGAAAGTGAGCCGGAGCAAGACCGAGTATTTGAAGGCTGGGGGTGTGGATGATAGAGAAGAGTTGAAACTGCAAGGAGAAAACGTAAAGAGAGCGAAAAACTTCAAACACCTGGGTTCGACACTTAGTAGCGATGGAAGATGTAAAGAAGAAATGAGAAGAAGAATCCAAGCAGGATGGATGTGTTGGAAGAAGGTGTCGATGGTTCTGTGCGACAAAAAGTTATCAGCAAAGGTCAAGGGTAAAATGTACAAGAGTGTTGTTAGACCAGCCATATTTTATGGAATAGAAGCTGTGGCAGTGACGGAAAGACAGGTAGGAAAAATAGAAGTTGCAGAGTTGAAAATGGTGAGATGGGCGCTAGGAGTGACAAGAAAGTGCTGTGACTGCTGCTATCCCAGTCACACGGTATGGGGGAAGGTCTTAGTGCACAGCGCAAACTCAATCGCAGTATCAAAGGCACTTGTTTTATTTTTTGTTTTATTTGCCATATTTATCCTCCATTCACGAGAAAGCAAATTGTATCGCTATACTTTGGACGGTAAGTCCGCACTCGCTTGGGAGTTGCCTTTTTCGAGGTTTATGGGTCACCTGTCTTCCACATAAAGGTGGAGGCGTCCAGTTAAGTGCCTTGCCCAAGAACACAACAAGCGAACTTGCCGGCTTGTTCTCCACACCCTCGCCTAAATGCCGAGCGCCAAGCAGGGAAGCTGTGAATACCATTTTTTAAAGTTTTTTGGTATGAATCGACAAGGGGAATGAACCCCAGGTCTACCGACTGCGAAGCGGACGCTCTAACCACTACGCCATCGCCAACTTTCAATGATTGAATCAAATGTAATTCCGAGACGAAAAGATTTGAACAATCATACACAAATGGCGTCGATTCTACGACAGGTTTTCTAGAATAATTTAACAATTATAAGCAAACAGCCGAACCTCACACTTAAATTGGGCACAAAACATAAAAGAATAGAAAGATCAAACAGCAAATAGTGAACAGCAACGGCATTGAAGTACGACGATAAACAATTATAATTTTAAGAGAATTATGAGAAGCACTCGTTGTTAATAATACGATAAATTACAATAGCTTGTTATATATACACTTACTGAGTGTATGCGACTTTCCAAAACGATTCAACTTTATGGCAATGATTACACTTCATCCGTATTTTGATTTTGAGAAAAATACCAAATGACTAGAGTGCCGCAGTTTTATAGTGCTCCAAATTTTCCAAATTCTCACGCGAACACGTGGAAATAGACAAAAGAAAACTTCATAGAGAATGGCTGTCCTAGATCTTTTTTCTTAGTAATGTTTGCAACACAATAGACACTAATTATAACAGTAGGTCTCCAGCAGCTTATTCAAATAGAAAGATGTCCTGCAGTTTTATCAGGGAGAAAAGCAGTTTTAATTAAAAAAATTTATGAAAGGATTTTATCTATAACAAGTAGAAGATAAGAAAGGAATATGTGAGAGGGACCGCGAAAATCGCAAAGCTAGGAGACAAACTTCGGAATGCAAGGCTACGCTGGTATGGACACGCGAAAAGGAGAGAAGAAAGCTGCGTGGGAAAAAGGATGATGGAGATGGCGGTGCCAGGTAGAAGGAAAAGAGGAAGGCCAAGTAGAAGGTGGATGGATTTGGCGAGAGAAGACTTGAAAAGCGTCGGAGCTAAGGAAGAAGACGAAATCGATCGAGTCAAATGGAGAATACTTTCGCGCAGTGGCGACACCAAATAGGGAGAAGTCGAAAGAAGAAGAAGAAAAAGTCTTTTAATTCCAAACGACTTGTGATAAATATTTGGTAGATGGCACAAATAAAACTAGGTTCTTTTGCTCACTTTTTGGGGAAAACTAAGATGTGCCATCCTAATAACTTATTACTCAACTACCAGTTAAAAAGTGGTGCCCAAACGTATTAAACTCTCCTTCCTGGGAAGGTGAGTTAATACATTTGCGATTTGATACGAGGAAAGGTGAGTTGATACGGTATACTTGAGAAAGCTTATTTTTTGAGGTTTCGCTGCTTCAATGTGCTTTTTCACTTTTATAAGCTATAGTTGAATAATCTTTCAATATTGTATTAATTATTACTTTGAGTGAATCATTAAATAGTGGCTTGATTCCAACCCTTGTTGGTCAAGTTTCTACAACAAAAATTTTATGGTAGACTAAAAGCATCAACACTAATGCATGCGAAAGTCGAATCATATTGTATTTTGTTTCTAACACGTACACAAAAAATAAAACATCTTAAAAGAATAAACAAGTACAAGAGACAAGATTGAAAAATCTAAACAAATCTTAAAGAATTAACATAATAGCAGTTTTGTGTGATATTGGGGAAATATTTGGTCTTCTAGTGTTTACAAATAGATTCTGCTTGTATTAGAAATTACTGGCACAGGGTTGTGAAACTTCAAGCTTGGTCTAATTTGCTAAAGTCAAAATTAAACCACAGTTGGATACTTCTTCTTTCTGACCCACCAGTAGCAACTGGAGGAGGAAATATAAGCACAATGTCATCGGGGGCTAATGAAGCAGCATCTTTTTCATTTACAACAAAAGTTTGTCCTTTATCTCCCATCCCAAAGTCAATTTTGCTGTTGACTTTTTGGAGAAACACTCCTTCATATTCACAATCATCTTCATTATAGTTGTCGATCCGAGCTAAAAAATTCGACGACATTGATTTTCCAGCCATCAAGATAACTGCTTAATCACCCAACCTAATTTCAATTTTCTCCTCCGACTCGCGGTCACTATCATCATCGTATATAAGTTCCATGTCTTCCTCATCAGCAGAAGATGACGTGATTACTAATGGCGCCTTTTTTGGAAAACAATTTTCTTTTAGTATTTTTTCCACGATCAGCGGACTTTTTAGGTCGTTTTCGTGCTTGTCTTTTTTCCACTTCATTACGAACAGAAGTGTCGGTATATATTCTTGTTTTGTTCTTTCTTCAATTAGAATTTTTTTTATTTGATGAAGGAGGCAAGCGTCTTCAGGAGATACGAAATTAAAAGCCGTGTCAAGATTCAGTGAAGTGGAAGTTGCTTTTTCGAGAAAATTAGCTGACTGATCAATACCATCTTAAGCATTGTCGCGGTGATTAGTATCCAAAAAAGAACTGCAGGCTTGTTCATTGCCCAAGTCACTTTGAAAAGTTTTAGGATCTGCAGAACTGCCCCCAGAATCTTGAATAATGTCACAATCAGTAACAAAAGCAGGGGCAAAATCAGTTACGTCAAAAATTTGAGAGTTATAGGCCAGTTACCTGTCGAACAAAATCCTGACATTATATTTCGTGGAGTCATTGAAACCCTTTGGGTTCCTTAACTTACGACGAAACCTTATAAATTGTCACATTCTTTTCTGGGTTAGCCCTCATCCAATTGTCCGTTGCTATGTTGTATCCAGTTTTAAATGGCCCATAAACAGATACATCCAAAGGCTGAAATTTTATGGATGTTTTTGGAGGTAATGTTAAAAAAACAATACATAAATCTCTTGCTCTGTCAATTGCAGCCATAGACAAATGTAATTCATGATTGTCCACGAGCACTAAAATCTTGCGATCTGGTGAGCAGCCAGTAAGCTCACTAATGTGCGTTAAAAAATCAACAAAAAATCTGAATTGATCCAAGCAAATCTGGTTGCTCTTTCGATACATCCAGGTGGACCGCCACGAATAAAGTATTCCCTGTATCGCACTCGAGGGAAAATCAGCATAGGAGCCAAAGCATGCATTGCAGCACACACTGCATAAGGAACAGTGACAAGCTCGCCTCTTTTTTCAAATGCTACAGAGCCAAAACTTTTTGTTTCAGTTGCAGTTACAGCCTTTTTTGGATTTTGAACAATAGTTACACCAGTTTCATCTAAATTAAAAGTTTGATCCGGAGTAAGCTGATGCTTATCTAACACAAAGCCAAGATTGTCAAAGTATTCTTTTGCATTGTGATGTAAGCTGATGCGCGGCCAATTGATGTGTTTTCAGAAGTTCGAATTGAAAGTTGGTGCCTCTCTTTGAACCCTTTCCACCACTCTTTCCTAGCTTTGTTATTTACTTCCCAAGAAAGTGGAAGAGATAATTTGTTTGCAGTAGCAAATTGAAAAGCAAGTTCTTTGCATTTTTACTGGCAGTTCTACTGGCAGTCCAAAGAACATATCAGCCAAGAGCAAAATGTGAGATGATAACTGTTGTTCCATCTCCAGCTAAGAAATTTGGTTGCTTAGCATGGTAGCTTGATAAGCAGTAGAACAAGTGGATTTGCCTCATTCGTTATCATATACCACATTAGTGTCATTTTGTCGACATTAAAATTGGCAGTAGCCTTTCAATAAGACATACCCGGCTCGATGGCGTAGTGGTTAGAGCGTCCGCTTCGCAGTCGGTAGACCTGGGGTTAATCAATCCCCTTGTCGATTCATACCAAAAAACTTTAAAAAATGGTATCCACAGCTTACCTGCTTGGCGCTCGGCATTTAGGCGAGGGTGTGGAGAACAAGCCGGCAAGTTCGCTTGTTGTGTTCTTGGGCAAGGCACTTAACGGGATGCCCAACCTTCATGTGAAAGATAGGTGGCCCAGACACCTCGGAAATAGCAACTCCCAAGCGAGTGCGGACTTACCGTCCAAAGTATAGCGATACAATTTGCTTTCTCGTGAATGGAGGATAAATATGGCAAATACTTTTTTCGGTGACACATTTAGCTGCTCTTTCTTACACATCAGGCGGTGATCGAAAACATAGATTAGCTTTTCTTTCATGCTTAAACGGCATACTGCTTGGTTGTGCAATTACTACAAAGCAAGTTTAAATAAAATAAAAGTTCTATTTAAATACGGCAAATATTAAAATACAAAATATCTGAAGTAAGAGTAATTGCTGGCTTATAGGTGCTACCAGCAGCATACAATAATTACTGCGCAGTTATATCAGAATACAAAAGCGGTAAATAAATCTTTTTGTTGTTAACCCAACAACTGATTAGGTGCTCTGTGCTTTTTTGATTGTCTTCAAGGCACCAAAAAGGTTCATCAAATTAATCATACCATGTTGTTATTATATTGAAGGTGATTTGATACAATCACCTTTGATCCATTGTATCAAATCTCCTTTCCAGCACTTCGAATTGAAATTTGACAACCAAAATCCTAAGAAAATTAATTAGAAAAAAAATGCACTAGATAACAATCTAATCTAGCAACAATTACTCCGCCATATTGGCAGCTTTGTAGACCCTCTTTTTTAATTCTGCAGTCAAGTTGAAGTTTGGAGACGAAATTTTACAAAAACTTTACGAAAACAACTTCTCTTCTTTATTTCTTTCAAATTCATTTAAACCAGCTTTTCCTATAATCCGGATGAAGTTTTTCGACATTTTCTTTCAAGTGGTAGCGTTAATTTACTAAAATTTATTTTATGGAATTCGGTGGGGTTGTTGTATCAAATCACCTTCCTTTCCTGCTTGTACCTTCAAAGTTGGTTACATGAGATTGTGGGCTGTGGTTCTGCCACAGAGCAACTCGATTTCATTTGAGAGCAATTGAGTATCGCAAAAAATTTTTTTGAGACTCCCACTACCAAAAATTTCCAACATAATTTCATCTTAGCAAATTGCAGACAGAGACACTGTTTCGACCTATCAGGTCTCTTCAGTGTAGTTGGTGACCGACAAGAAGCTAGAGGCCTTGAATAAAGCGTAGTTTAGACCGCCACACTTACGGGACCTATACTAGATCCACTTGGTGAAAGGTCTGCACTGATGACACCTGATAGGTCGAAACAGTGTCACTGCCTGCAGTTTGACAAGTGCATCGCTAGCCTCTTGGGTTACTATAATTTCATCTTATTTGACATTTTCCATGCAATCAGATGAAACAACTACCGGTACGCGGAATTAACATACAGGAATGTTCACTCACGTGATGAAACGTCATCAAAATTTCCTTTCGAGAAAAGTGGCTAACGATTTTCAGAATTTTTGCCCTGAACTGCATATGAGTGATATAGTTTTTGTAAATAAAGTGGGCAGTTTTCAAAATAAATGTTAAATACGGTTTATTAATGATGTTATAGAATGAATCTGAAATCAAAGTAAGGTAAAAAGTGTTAAGGTTTAGTTGTTGCTGGTAGTTAGCCAAGTTTTATGGGTTCGATATGTAAGCTTATTGCAGCCAGCTTCTGGTAGGGTTTCATACTTGAATAATTTGCGTATTTGGAATATTGAGTTCAAGTTAATTGCAATGTGCATCTTATGCATACAGCATAATAAGTCGCAAAAGCGTAGAGAAAAATTGTAGCCTAAACCTAGATTGTAGCCTATTGTTGCCAAAATGACAGAGCAAACTTCGCCGTTTGCCATAGATTGGATTAGATATTGATGGATAAAATCAATATTTCTTTAAAATTCTTGTCTAAAATGGTTGCACGTCAGTTACATTAGCACATCAACCTAGCTGGCTCTGCTGTCGTCGCCGGCAGGGCCCCCAACAGTAACGTCGGAGTGAAGAATATCGGTTCATCCGACTGCGCCAGCTTCACTCAATAAGTGGTTGTGAAAATAGCAGTCAAAACTTGATGTTTTTTTGACATAGCCAAGTCTTATTTTCAAAACGGAAGCTAAAATTTTTCGAGTAACAACATTTTTCGGTTGGCGCATAGCTGCTGTATTGTCCTAAAATTTCTCTAGTCCCTGACATCGTCTTACTTGCCCTATTTCCGGCATAGGCATAATTTAAAACTGGGCGTGCTTGCAATTGAAACAGAAAATAATTTGACAAACTGTTTTTTATTCATTTCATTCAGCGCAGGGAAGCATAATCTCAAAGTTGTGAGTTAATCTCAAAGCATAATCTCAAAGTTGTGAAATGGCGTTCAAGCAATTGATTTATTTTGACATAATATAAACTATTAAACATTGGACCCACTACTTACGATTTTTCGTAGTTATTGGTCCATTTTTGAGACCTAAATTTCTGGTTGGGCCTATAGTGCTTAGTGATGGCATAAACCCAGACATAGTAGGTGCACCCTTCCGAAATCAAGAGTGCAATTGTTTGAAAGGGAATCAAATGAAAAGTTATTATGGGGCATTGCCCATAGCCGCTATATTTTTCCCAAAGACTCTTAATTCCCTTGCCACCTGTCATTTTCCCTATTTTCAGCACTCGGTTTTGTAAATCTCCTACCCTGTCATATGTTGCGTCATATAAAAAAGCACTTAGAAAGGGTTTAGTCATTTGGATTCACCACAAAACCTGCTTTATCAAACTATTGAAAACTCAGTTTTTTTGATATTACAGGACAGGGGTTCCCATACTTAGAGTATTGAAGAGCCAAAAATTATAAGGGCCAACGCAGAAAGAGCCACCACTCAATTCCAAGCTTGAATTGACAACATTTTTTGCCATAATAGGCGAATGATCTTTTTTTGGAGATCGTCATTTTTAAACCCCAAAATTAAGCATGTGCACCCTTCCACCTGGCACATAACTGAACATGTCGCACCGCAGGTTACACATCACTGCACAAAAAAATAACATGAGTCAAAAGGGCCGCATTAAAAGACCGAACAAGCCACAAGCGGCTCGCGAACCGCTGTTGGGCTACCTCTGTAACAGCGTGTTTATCATATAATGATATATTTTATTTCTCTCAAATGATACCAACATGACAATTTTGCTTCCTCCTTCCCCTTTCGCGAAGCGTCAAATAATATTTGAAAGACCATGAACTGGATTGCTGCGATAATTTACATGAAAAGTTGCTGGTTTATTTAAACTTGCTACATTCTGCTTTAACAGACGGCTATCACAAAAGCCATCAATCGCGTTCCTACAGCAAGTAGTTTTTGAGAAAATAAAAATGTGCAGTCCAACATGGATTGTGACGTCATCTTACACTGCAAAGAGGCGCAGTAACGTCAGGGCGAAGAATTATATTGGTTCTGACGGTTGCGCCGGCTTTGCGCAATAAATAGTTTTAAGAGCAGCAATAAACACTTAAGGTATTAATATTTTGGCAGTGGCTACAGTGTCGGCACAGGCTGTTTAGGTGTCAACCCTAAAACGGCGGTCAACATATATTATTTGTTAGTGCAAACATTTAATCTTCAGTGTAGGCTAAATTCCGCTTACATTTTTAATATCCTGGCCACCCAGCAGTGTACTCTACTGCTACGTAATTCAAAAAAATTACAGCAGTTTTTCCTCCAAGCAGTCCGATCCGAACTTGTCTAAAAAAGAGCCCAGCCTAGAATCGTACCAAACACTACACCGTTCAGAATTTTCTTACGTTCATTCTGAACTCAAAACAGATTGATAGCGTTCAAGATCGAGACAATGGCAAGATCGTTTTTTGTCGTTGAAGCAAGTCAACCATGGAAAAAAGTTGCTTGCCATTAATCATCATCATGACGTCACAGAGCAAAGGAAAGTTTCGTGAAAGCGATTAAGAAAAAAATGGCAAATTGTTAAAAGATTCTAGGAAAATAATTGCTTGTGGACAAATTAAATATTAAGCCCACGACTGTTTCGTAAATGCTCGCATTGCAGTATTTGTGAGATCTAAACCTGTGAAAACAGTAATAACAGGTTAATATTTTTTGACATAGCCAAGTAACCTACCAAAAATGAAGGTACCGTTTTTTTAAAGGGAATTTAGTAAAAAATCGTTATGGGGCGTTGCCCACAGTTTCTATATTTTACCGAAAGACCTTGAAGTCCCTGGCAATTGAAACAGCGTATAATTTCGCCACCTTTTATCCGTTCTGCTACCGATTAACCTTCAATGGCTTTGCTACCGCAGATAGCTTTTGAGAAAAAAAAGCATGAAACGTCATTTGTAATGGGAATAGTTTTCATTTTATACGAACAATCAAATGGACTTCAATTTGGCAAATCGTACACTTCATAATAAAGAAAAGAAAATGTGCAATCCAGCATTGATTGCGACGTCCATCTTACACTCTAACGTTTGGGTGAAGAATATATCGATTCACACAAGTGTTGTTGTTGTTGTTGATTACCCGACCCCTTCCGAGGGATGGGGGCATGGCGGAAGACCATGGAGCCTCAGAAGCCGGGTAACCCCCCAGGGTCTGGAACAGAAGTTGTATAGAGACATAGAGTCGCCAAAGAGCGAGTGGCGCAAAGAGTTCGTAGCTGGACAGTGCAGAATGAGATGAGAGGTGTCCTGGGACAAATGTGCACAGGCGCTGCAGGAAGGATTCTCGATTCTTCCAATCCTAGAGACATAAGAACCTAATAGAAGGCTGTGTCCGTTGCAGCGTAGACGAGAGAGAACACAGCGAGCAGGACGAGGGAGCACAAGTTCCTCGGTGGAGTTCGAGGGAACCTGCGTGTCAAAGAATTTTGATGAGACAGTACGCTTCCAGTCCGAGAAAAGAGAAGAGTGGATATGAGAGATAAGAAGAGAGAAAGACTGCAAGGGAATGCAGAGGGCGCAAGTAGCGCTCCCCGTCTGGCCAGCTTATCAGCCGCGTTGTTCCCTGGGAGAAACGAGTGTCCAGGGACTGATAGAGCAATAGAGAGAAGACAGTTCCTGCCAGCTCATCCAGAGAGTTTGAGGTAAAAGGAAAGATGGAGGAGAGGACAGGGTAGTGAGAACAGAACGAGAGTCATATAGTAGGACAAGAGAAGAGGAGTGGCAGGCTTTTTGGTGCTGCCGAGACCAGCAAATAGCGTGCAGAATGGGGCAGGCTTCGGCCGAAAAACTTGAGCATACTGGGCCTGCTGAAAAGGAAAGAGTGACCTCAGTACCACAAAGAGAGCAGTTGGCAAGTACGCCGGAGCCGCCTTTGCCAAAAGCAAAAGGAACAGAGTGTCTGTCCAGAGTACCAGATCATGAGGGAAAAGAGAGTCAAGGTGGGCGAGAGCCGCACCTTGGCGAGCGACGAGGGCATCAGAGCAGAAGTATAAAGAGGAAAGAGTGGACTCCAGAGTGAAGGAAAGGAGATTCCATGGAGGAAAGGGAGGGCAAGCAACAAGAGCCTCCCTATGAGAAGTAGAAGGAAGCATGAGCGGGTGAGTGGATGCAAAAGCTCTCCAGGACGATCTGCAGAGTCTTGGTTTCACTCCTAGTCTGGCCAAATCGGAAATAGGAGCGAAGGTTGGAAGACGAAGAGCCCGCTCATAAAATGAAAGAGTGAAATGAGTCAGGGTGACTCGTAGGGGAGAAGAAAAGGGATAAGGGAGGACGAGAGGCAGTCGGTGATGCCGCGACTGGCCGCTCGGTGGAGGCGTTCCAGTTTGGTGATATTGGTAACGCTTAAGAAAGGAAACCATCCGGGTGAAGCGTAAGTGAGACCGAAGAAAAGCTTTATACAGAACAGAGAGGGACTCCTTAATGGGGCCCCATGAGGAAGCAGAGATACAGCGTAAGGCCTTGAGACATGGAAAGAATTTGGCCTTCAGCGAAGATACATGCTTAGAAAAGGAAAGAGTGCGGTCGAAGGTGACCCCAAGAAAAGTTGGAGTGGGATTAAAACGGAGGCGGGAGCCGAGTAGGAGGAGGTTGGGCTGGAGGGTAGCCTGGTGGGGATCCACTGAGAAAAAGGAGGCCTCACATTTGCTCGGATTGAGGGGAAGACACCAGTACTCAGACCAGCACTCCAATCAAAACAGAGCTCCTTGGGTGGCCTCCACCGCAGTGGGGACCGAGGGAGAGGAGGACCAAATGACCAGATTGTCAGCATAAAGAGAGCAACTGACGGAAGAAGGTAGAGAGACCGGAAGATCATTGATAAAGAAAGAGAAAAGTACAGGGCCAAGAACGGATCTTTGCGGAACACCTCGACGGACTCGAAAGGAGTGGCTTTTGTGATTTTCATAAACCACGCAAGCGAGATTATCAGAAAGGAAAGATTGAGTCCAATGAGCAAAGCAAGGACGGAGGCCAGCCGAAATAAGTTTGTGGAAAAGGGCGGGATGCCAGACAGAATCAAAAGCTTTAGAGAAATCAATATTAGAGAGAATCGTCCAAAAGCCCGGCCTGGGTTTGTTAAACCCATCCAAAATGGACTGAGAAAGGAACAGAATTTGATCAAGTGTAGACTGTCCAGGGCGGAAACCGGCCTGGCGGGGAGAGCAAATGGAATTAGATTCCAGAGAGAAGAGTAGACGGGATAGAATAATGCGTTCTTTGATACGTAGGAGGTGAGAGAGATAGGTCGGAAGGAAGCAGAAGAGTCGAGAGACTTCCCCATCTTGTGTATCGGAATAATAGAAGATATCTTCCAGATGAAAGGAAAGGAATGCCAAGACCAGGAGAGATAGAAGATGTGAAGAAGAAAATCCATGCCAGAGCGAGGAAGGTGCTTTAGCATGGGATAGGCAACTTTGTCTGGGCCAGTGGCAGTGAACTAGGAGAGGTTGGAGGCAGAAGCAGCAAGAAGTTCATTGGGGGATAAAGGAGAGCAAAAAGACGAGTGAGACTCCACAGGGCACGCGGCTCAGCGGAGCTCAGAAAGGTAGCCTCTGGTTCTGCTACGCAGGGCCTTTGGCTGAGAAACGGAAAAGTGAGATCTCAGGTAAGCGGCATAGACCGAAGCCGATTTCCTGGGAGAAAAGCAGTTTGGGAAATTAGCAGAGGAGAAAGACGAGAAAGGAGAGCCAGTGATAGAGCGAAGAAGAGAGTATACAGTTTTTGGGTTTGATTTGGGTGAAAGAGAAGAGCAAGTCGACTGCCATGCCTCAGCCTTGGCCTTGGCGATGACTGACGAGGCGCGTCGAGAAGCGGAGATGTAAGCCTGGCAATCTTCATCACTTCTGTGAGCGGTAGCAAAGGCCTTGCATCTTTCACTAACCACTTCTTCCACCTCATCAGACTACCAGTTTTTAGGATGACGTTTGATGCGGCCGAAAGGAATGGAAGATTTGGCCGCATTCAGTGGCAGAGAGGTGAAAAGAGCAGCAGCAAAGGGAAGAGAAAGAGACGAATATTCCTCTGAAGAATAACAGTGGGAGTCAAAGTAGGAGACAAAGTCATCCCAGCGAGCTTTCTGAAAACTGAAGAAAGGGGGACGCTCGTTGGGGCGATAGACTGGAGAGAGAGGGATAGATAGAAGAATTGGTAGGTGGTCAGAACCCAGGTCCTGAAGCACCCCCCAGGAGCAGGAAAGGGCAAGAGAGAGGGAGAAAAGGAGATGTCAAGAGAGGAGCAACTGCCAGTGGAGCAATGTAAAAGGGTGAGTGTGTCAGGATCATTGAGGGGTAGGGGGTCAGAGGAGATGACCCAGTTGAATACGTTCTCCCCGTGGGGGTCGGAAGTACCTCTTGAGTCCCAGAGGGGGTGATGGCAATTGAAGTCCCCCGGAATAAAGAGATTTCTGGAGGAGGGAAGAATGGAGGGAGAAAAGGAGTCAGTTCTGCCATCCGTCGAAGAGGAGCAAATAGGGGGGCGTACACATTAAGAAATGACAGCGAGGAGGAGTTGTTAATAGAGATGTTGATCCCTACATAATCAGAGTTGGGATCAAGTGAAGAAAGCATGGAAGCACATAAACTATTTCCCTTAGTTTGGATATGTGAAAGACATGTGTGTTATCAAACTATTTGGATGCATAAAGTTGAAATGTATGCCATATGGTGGGATTTGACACAGCGATATTCTTCTTTTTTGATTTGTCATTGAGCTTTCTCAAATCCCTGCTGGCAACGCTTTGTGTTCTGTGGTTTCTTTTTCCTGCATAGGTCTACCCAATGCAATGGACACGCAGGGACCTTGCTATTCCCCAACGGAAGCTGTTAATTGCTGAATGCGCATTCCAATGGTAACTATCTTATTTTTTTACGAGCAAAGTATGATTTTACAAATTATCATTTTTACGTTCACTAACTGTGAAGTTGAGGGGGAACGGAGTCAAAAATAACAGCTGCCACAAAACAATGACCGTTTTGAAAATTAAAGAAATGAGATATGTAATGATAGGTCTACTTCACAATCTGGTGAGCCCACTTTGGCATTTGTATTTGTGATAGTAAGTTATTTGGCCTGAGAAGATTTTGGCTATTTACATATTAGTCGTATCTAACGGTTGTGTTATGTAATGCATTTGTGTTGAATGCTTACAAATGAACGTCTTCAGTGGAGTTGGCATAGCAAGCTAGAAAAAGCCCAGGCTTGCTCGCCGGCTGAAAGTGCTAAATGAAATCGATACCAGACAGTTTAAACAAAAAAGAGGAGACGTTTGTTAAAAAAGGCAGGCTTACAATGCTTCAAAGCAGTGGTTCTCAAAATGAGGGCCGCGGGCTCTTGGGGGTTCGCGAAGCAATTTCAGGGAACAGCGAAAAAGTCGCAGAGTTCCAAAATTTTAACCATTAAATTAATATCAAATGACGCGGCATATATCAAGGGGCTGCATAAATCAAGGTAAAAAGTTTAGCTTGATCTATATATCGATTCTACTTATAGATCTGTTATCACAGGACGTATCATAGCCAAAGCTTGATGTACTTGAGTGATAGTTAGAGCAAAGATGCATGTGTAGATGAAGAACATCAATTTAAGTTAAGTTTTCAGGCAACAAAGTTTACGGCGGACGTGTAAAAACATACAGCCTTTCCTCTCAAAAGGGTTTTTTATTTAAAATACTTAGGCTTAGTTATCTAAGAGTATAGCCAATAGATGTAGCTCCGATTTTTATTTTAATATACTTACTAAACTAGAGCTTAGGGAAAGATATTGTCTTCTTGTACCAATTAGTTAAAATAGAAAGCAACCACAGTATTTTATGCATGCTGTTTTTATTTACATTTTTACATTTCCAAACCTTTGGATTCAACAGCTGTTGAATATCATTTCGACTTATTCTCAGGCCCCGCATGGTATTTCAAAAAAAAAATAGCTATCATACCTCAAAATTTAATTAAAACTAAACTTTTCAACTTGAAATTAAATCAAATTAGACTTTCTATAATACAGTAGACGCCGCCTAATATGACCACCTTGGGACCAGACCATTTTGGTCATAATATCCGAATGGTTATAAAAACCGAAGCCGCCATAGCAGCTCCTGAATCGACGCCGTAAGCCACAAGAAGTCCAAATACCGTCAAATTCATCGTTTACCCGAAGTAACCGTGTGACGTTGGCAGTAAAACAAAGTACAGTGCTGTAACACTACAAGTGACGGTAAAATTTAGTACAGTATGTAACAATATGTTGAAAAGGCGAAGTTATAAGTGCGTGGCGGGAAAAAATATTGTACTGTAACAAGAAAGATGGAGAAAATGTTGGTCGTATTATCCGAAATTTGGTCATATTAAACGGAGAATTTTAAATGGAGAAATTCCGGACCGTACCAAATTGGTCATAATAAGCGGCTGGTCATATTATCCGTGGTCATAATAAGCGGCGCCTACAGTATACCTAACTGCTGTAGGTCTAGTAGAAAATGTTGAATTTTAGTCTAGGTGAAATAAGGTTTAAATTAGGTAATTGCTACCATCATAGGAGATCTTGAACTATATTGATATCCTCCCTACACTTGATCACAAAAGCCAGTAATTCAGACTTTCATACAGGAATTCTCAAAGCGTTATTGATAAGAAGGTATAATAACTGATGATGCTTTAAGCACAAAGCGAAACGTTTTGAAAGAAAATGTTTACTAGTTTACTGGCTATCATATTTCTGCTCAGACAAAAAAAGCAGTTTGAATATAATATTGTGGTTGCTTGCTATTTTAACAAAAAGCTTACTAAACTGTTGCTGATACGAGCTGTTGAATCTGAAATTTAGTCGTTACAGATTTGCCCAGGTTTAAACATTAGTGCAGCCTAGCTTGCTGTAATAATTCTAATTAACTTTAGAATTTCGTCTTACAGATTTTTAGTTTCAGAACTTGAGAGTTAAAAAATTTTAGCTAAACAACGCTCATATTCTGCTTTTACGATGCTTCCAAAAAAGAAAATGAGATATGACAATTCATATTTAAAATTTGGTTTTACAGTGATAAAATCTAACAAAAAAGAGAAACTGTGGTGTGTTTTATGCTCGTACTCCTTGGTATCTACTTCATTGAAACACAGCAAGTTAAAAAAACATTTGGAAAAGCAACACCCTAATTTATTGCTCAAGGATGTAGATTTTTTTAAACAAGAAGCCGAAACAGACTTGATGACACAGGAATGTTTGGAAAGACACTAAAGATGGTCTGAAAGATTTCTATGAGTTTTCTCAAAAAATAGCTCCACCAAAATACCCAACAACATCGGAGAACAATTGATATTGCCTTACTGTAAAGATATCATGTTAAATGTGCGGGAATGTGCTGAACTTCAGAAACTGAAACACCTTTCTTTGTCAAACACTACAGTTCGCAGGCGAATAACTGAGCTGTCTGGTAACATTCTGTCGCAGGTAATCTCGAAGATTCATAATTCAATATTTAATTTTTTTGCGATCCAGATGGATAAAACGACGGATGTAGCTAACTTAGCCGAACTTTGCGTCTATGTACGTTATGTACATAATAAGCATCTGGAAGACGAATTCTTGTTTTGCGAAATCCTCATCACCAAAACAACCGCAAGGAAAATGTTTGACAAAGTGGACAGTTTTTTGAGGCCAATGCTATCAGATGGGAATAGGTTATTGGCGTGTGCGCCGGCGGTGCTCCGGCGATGCTTGGCTGCCGTTCCGATTTTCAGAATTTGGTGAAGGAAAAGTCCCCAGATGCGATAGGTGCACACTGTACTATTCAACGTCAAGCACTAATGGTAAAAACCATACCTGATGAGTTGAAAAGTGTTCTGAACGAAATGATTAAGGGAGTGAATTTCATTACAGCGAACGCGCTCAACTCCCACCTGTTTGTAAATTTATGCAAAGAAAGTGATTCCGAATTTAAAACTCTTTTTTTGTCCTCGCATATGAGATGGCTTTCAAAGGAGAAAGTACTGAAGAGAGTTTTCCTTCTATGAAAAGAAATATACGAATTTTCGCATGACGCCACAGCTAAACAAGTAATTTACGAACAATTCTTGGACGACCGCTTTCTGACGTGCCTGTCGTTTTTAGTGGACATCTTCGAATCCGTGAATTCTGTCAACCTGGCCTTACGTCAGTGGTTCTCAAACTTTTTTCGATGCCACGCAGTTGAAAAAACTAGCTAGCTTTACGACGCACCAAATAGTATTCTAAGGCTTTCGTTCGCCTTCCTGCAAGATAAATATGACCCAAATCTGAACGACTGTCGTTACACTCTCGAGTTTTAGGTCGGTCATCATCAATCGTAATCTTTCCTGCTTTTGCCCATTTTACAACTGACGGTCACAGTCTATATTTATTTTGCACCAATTTAAGTTAAAATTGTACAAATTAATTCTCAAGTATCAAATCAAGAAATAATAAACCTGATTGCTCAGATAGGACATTCTGAGCTGCACGCCTTCCTCGCGGTTCTACGTCGAATCCTATAAATTCCCATTTTGTGCCATCTCTTTCTGTCTCGTGTGTGTTCGAACTTTCAGCAGCACCCGAACTAGAATCATCATCAAAACACGTAGCAGAATAGGTTTTAACGTTAGCATCAGCAGTTTGTAAATCACTTACATGAACAATGGGTTGTGTACCATCAAATTGCTCAGTTTCTTTGACGTCCCTCATCTCATTTGGCGAGCAGAGTTTCCAATCTAACTCGTCGCCTTCTTCAATTTCACTTTCCCTTCCACATTCATCACTTGTAGTCCAGAAAAACGTCTTCGTCTTTTAGACATGATGTAATAGAGTTGACTGTGCTATATTTCGTAGTCAAGTAGCCTACTTTATCGGTGGCATCAGAATAGGTTAGCACTAATTGGGCATGCACGCAATGTTTTTATTACAAAAGGTCATGATCAACTTACTAACTTATGCTAAAGGCTAAGTTAGTAAGCTAACCGCTGCTTTTTCTACCAGAGGAAGTGGGCTTAGTGCTGTTTGGGGAGGATACCCGACCAGCACCGTGGGCTGAATGCCGACGAAAGCCCGTAGTTGTCAACAAAATAGAATAACCCATTTTTGTTCCATGAGCTCTTTTATATCTGAAGTTAGACTATTTACTGCTAACTGATAACTGGGAAAATTTATTGTAAATGCTTGCGGAGTTGTGTATTTCTTTCTGCCGAGTCTATGATGTCACAAATAAAATCAATTCATCGAAAAACAGAAAGACAATGTTGAAAATCAGTCATACGTGTCATGGAGACGATACGGTCTTATAAATCCAGCAGAAGATTGAGAAATAATGGTTTTGGTATAGCGGTCAAAATGAACGTTAATGGCCGTTGGAGGTAAATCACTTTCTAAAAAATTTGTTAAAGCAGGTTTCGGCTTGATACTCAGCATCAGAGTTCCTGCTTAATAATTAGGAAAACTCAAGAAATTTTACACCAATGCAATTTTTGTAAGAAAAAATATCCCACCTTGAAATTTCAAAACGATCAAAATGACCGTACCGGTCGTTTTAGTGTTAATAACGATCTAGAGGCACAGCCAGAAGACAAAATAGGCTATTGCCCATCTCCAAAAAGATATATCAAAGCGTTATTTTTCATTAAATTTCTAAGTGTTTTTTGAAAAAAGTCATCACAAGCAGGGATGTGGAAGCGGAAGCGGAAGCTGGAAGCGGAAGCGGTACTTTTTCTGTGGAAGCGGAAGCGCGAAAAATCCACCGCTTTCGCTTCCACATAGGAGGGAAGAATGGAGAGAGAAAAGAAATTGGTTCTGCTATCCTTCGTAGAAGAACGAATGGGGGGAGCATAAACATTAAGAAATGAGAGCGAGGAGGAGCCGTTTGGAGAGATGTTGACCTCTACATAATCAGAGTAGGGGCCAAGCGAAGAAAGAGAGGAGGTAGAAAGCTCAGAGAAGAATGAGCCCTGCTTGACGAAAATGATGACGCCGCCGCTAGCGTCTGCGACATCAGTAGAAAAAATACCAGATCGGGAGTGGGTGCCATGGGATTGCAGAGCAGAGAGTCCAGGGACCCGGAAAGAAGAAGATAAATTGAGGTTAGATTCCTGGATATAAATAAGGTCAACGGGATGAGACGAAATAAAGTGTATTAGTTTAGTTCTCCTGGCTCGGAGACCCCCAGAATTCCATTGAAGAACCCTAAGAGCGTTAGGGAGGGAAAGAGAAAGCAGGAGGTAAAGAGAAATAGCCAGGAGCATGAGGCGGTGGTGAGGGTGCAGAGGGAGAAGATACAAAGTGGGCGGAAAAAGGATAAGAAGTTTGAAAGTGAGGGTGGGGTGCGAGTGCTGCATTAGCAGATAGGGGCCAGATTGAGCAGTGAAGGTATACCAGCTGAAGGAGTCCGACGAGGAAGTCACAGTGCTGGTAGGTGTAGAATCTCCAAAAAAAGCAGGGAGGGCAGATCCAGAAATGAGAGCTGCCAAGAGTTCTGAATCTAGAAAAGGAGAGTAGTGAGCACTCTAAATGAACTTAATTAGAGCATGTGCAGCATTGCACTGACCTATCCCGCCAGGTCACATTTTCAGCTCACACTAAACAGGGAAAGACAAGACAAGTGTTTGGATGAACGTTGCCACTCATCAGGAGAAGGATGAGAAGACATTCAAGAGAAAGGCAGGAGAAGACAGGCCAATTTTAAAGAGGCTGCGTGCTACCCTTCTGCGGTCGTTCAGGGGGCTGCACGGCGAAAAAATGGTTTGTGTGAGGGGAGCGCTCGGGGTAACTGGAACCCTCGGGAAGGCCAACAGCCATTTTGACCCAACCCAAACGGGTCGGGGACCGCACCACCACGTTAAGGCGGCTATTGATTGGTGCAGTTCAATTTTGCTCGCTTTACATGTACATACTATATATAGGACAGAAATTTCGCGCTTCACTATCCAAAAAGATCGGAGTCAATACGTGTTTTGAGGACGGACAGAAGGTAATGATGATTAGAGCTGAAGTTAACTCAAAGTCAGAGTTAGTTGAGAATAGAGAGGGAAAATCAACACTATACGGTGTAATTTGTTGTTGTGACGACAGGTTATTGTCGACAGCTGTGATATGTGGTCATACGATTTAGATCTGAAAAGCATTAGGTTAACTGTGGTAAAAGTAGTTGTAAGTAGTGAACGAACTTGTAATAACTGTCTATTTGTTGAAGTGTTTAATTATTTTTTTAATTGTAGTAACGAAATATTTGATTTTCTTGCAAGCAATTCGTGATTTCTAAATTTTGGTTAGTGGGAGTTCCGTGACAAACGCGAAAGCACATTAGGGGCTCCGCGATGACAAAAAGATTGAAAAGCACTGTTCTACATTCAGCACGAGTTCTAATATATAAGAAAAACAAACACAAAGTAGTTCGAAATAATAAGCTCAAGCGAAGTAGGTAAAGAAATAGCAATAAATGAAGGTTTTTGTCTTCTCAAAATGATAAAGTGTAGGAGAAGGTAGGCTACAGACCCACAAAAGTTTAAAAAACTGTCAACGGTCGTTTTTTCGTTTTGTGTTGGCGGAAGCGGTGGAAGCGGAAGCGATAGGTGTGGAAGCGGAAGCGGAAGCGTTTGAAAAATAACCGCTTCCACACCCCTGATCACAAGAGCTTACACCTAAACCCGGATTTAATGCGTTTGATGTTGACTTAAATCCTGTGAATTATCTGAAAAAGGATATCCTTCAAATTATATAATCTTTCAAAAAAATCTCTCCCCATTTTTTCTTTTCAAAGATACTTTGCTGAATTAGACCAGAACAATTTTAAATTCTTGATTTTAGAAAAATTTCAGAAAAAAAAATAAGATAAAAACATTTGGATGAAAGAGTTGTTCGTAATCAGTCCATTTTTGTGGCCGCTGTCTTCACTACTTGATAGCCCAACAGTAACGCTAAATAATGTCATTGAGGTGTAGACGAGTAAAGGGATTTTAGGTATACTGTACACGCAGACGCAGTGCCCAAAAAAATGTAAGTAGAGAAGGCGAGATTTAATTCAATGTAGATGTTGTATTAATATTTTATAGCTTTTTGCTGCAGACCTAAAGCTTCGGGGCGACTTCATCTTTTGATTTTTCACATTCCCGGTCGCGTTGCTCGACTTTATGCCATTTCTACCGACTTTCTCGAAATCTTTAGACATGCTGGTATCAGAGTATGTTTACCTCTACGCACTCGCTTTCGAGCCAGGTTTGTGTTGGAGCAACGCTGCACTTTAAATTTGAGATCTTAAAAATAGCCTACTTCTGGTGCATTTGTGGAGTTTCAAATTCCACATCTTACGTTGCAAAGTCAGAAATAATAACCACTTTACTAGAGCGGCTGTCCCGCTTTGGTATTGTTACCACGCCAACATATCAAAAACAAATATTTCAAGGACTGTTTTGGGTATCAGATAATCAGATCTAGTAAGCATCTTCAGAAATGGAGGATGCTTCCCCCGATATTTTGAAGAGGAATACAAAACCAGAGATTTGGTCTTTCTTGCGTTGAATTAATTAAAGCCATGACTGTTTCTTTCAAAAATATGAATAATTTATTTACTGTAGCATTGTGCCAAATGAGCGCGAGTTTAGTTTCATCGCCTTTTTTCAGCTTATGAAGAGACTGTGTCAATTTTAGGGTTCAATTGTGAAATCGCTGTTCGTCTCAGAACAGCAGTAGCTTTATTGATTGCGCGAACTGTAAACAGTCCGAGCTTTCGGTGTGAGTTTGATTGCAGTAGTGTACGTCTGTGTGAAACATATAGTAATATAGGAAGTCTAATCCATTCACAAGCTAAGTATAGGCCTAATGTTTTGATTTCAGTCTTAGACTAAAATTTTTTAGTTTAATTTGCTAGATTTGTATTGAACATGAAAAGTCAGGAAGACAAACATTTTCAGCAATCTGTTATCTTAGGAGTTTTGCTGACGGTTTTAGTAAAAGGTAAGTGCTGGGTTTAGCATATAGTCTTGTAAATAAAATTTTTTTAAAAACAAGCAATCGGTAAATTTCTGAAAAAAGAAAGCTCTTTTAAACTTTTGTCAAACCATTCAGTGATAACTGAAATTTATTAACCTCAATGAACTAACACAAATGGTGCAGGTCTGTCCAATCTCCCGATTTTTTTTTTTTTTATTTTCCATATTTATCCTCCATTCTCGAGAAAGCAAATTTTATCACTATGTTTTGGACGACAAGTCCGCACTCGCTTGGGAGTTGCTATTTCCGAGGTGTCTGTCTCACCTGTCTTCCACATGAAAGTGGGGCGCCCGTAAAGTGCCTTGCCCAAGCACACAACAAGCGAACTTGTCGGCTTGTTCTCCACAACTGCCATAAATGCCGAGCGTCAAGCAGGGAAGCTATAGATGCCATTTTTTAAAGTCTTTTGGTGTGACTCGACAAGGCGAATGAACCCCAGGTCTACCGACTGCGAAGCGGACGCTCTAACCACTACGCCATCGCGTCGGTTTTCTACGGGAGTTTCCCGGTGTGGAAACTCTCTTTCGATTTCACCTAAATTTCTCCCTTTAGCTCAAAATTTTTCATTTTTGCGAAATAGAAGTTATCAAGTTTTAAGCTATTTTGTAGGCTACTATCCTCGTTAATCTTTTTTATATACGTTTTGGCTTCCACACCATGTTGTCGAACGTTTCGGATTTCGTTTTTCACCTAATGAGCAATCATTGTTCACCATGGACACGGTATAATAGTCTTTAGCTTCAGCGCCAGCTTCACTGTGTTCAATACATTGTGGTATTTTAAAATGGCTTGACTCGGAGAAAAGCGCGTTAGAGGTGGTCAGCTGAATGAAACATCAGTAGATCAGCTAACGGTAACAAAAAAGGAAAAGTACTCCAAAATATCTAAACAGGAGTGGCCAAAAACCACCCAATTATTTCTGGAAGTCATAAAGTTGACAAGTTTGCTAAATGCTGTTCCTGTAAGATAAGACATTAATGCACCTCGAGCTAGAAAAAAAAACGATCTAACGAAACACATTATCGGAGAATCATAGGAAGAAGTCGAATGATACCAGCTGCTTGTGAGACTCAGAGGATGACTAGTTTTTTGCCAAAGGGCGAGATGAGATAAATAAAGTTCTTTATGCGGAGACTGAGTTTGCAATGTTCGTGGCGTAAGACAACGAGCCATTCAGCGTATAAAATATACTTTCTAAAATGGTCAGCGTCATGTTTCCGGACAGTGAACTGGCTAAGAAGTATGACGCTGGAAAGACCAAAACTGCCCAAATCATAAAAGGTAAGGGGAAACAGTTTTCGGTTCTAAAGAAACTAAATGTGCACAAGGTGTGTTTGAGGAGATAATTTTGGGGTGGTTATTCACAATTTTTTTGTTTGTTGGTCTTCATTCTAGGCACGCAGCCTCAGGGGGCCTGGGAGACAGCTGTTTTCTCTACTTTTTTGGCTCCCCGACAATCTCACCTACTACTGCATTTGATACTTCTCATTTGGCAGCGAAAAAAACACAATATGGCACAGCAAAAAAATATGGCAAAAACAATTTATTTGTCTTTGTTCATTTAGATTAGGCAGGTACAGCAGTGAATTGAACACTTCAGAAGCTTGAGGCAAGATTTCATTGCCAAAATTTTAAATAAAGATTCCTCGAAGAAGTACAAGTTGGAGTGCGTTTTTCCCGTGAAAACAGAGGTGTGAAGATCTTTTTTTTGAAGATCACACTTTCCGATGCCTGAAATCAGGCTTTCCTCATTTCATTTGAATGAATTGGTCTTTCTTTTTTGGAGATCAGTTTATTGGTGACCAGTTTTTTTTATAAATGAAACAAATTTACACTGGATTTTTGAATATGTCTGAAAAAGGAAGCAGAGGGAGCCCTAAAAATGGAAACTTTGGGCAGCTGCCTCACTTGTTTCACCCGAAATCTACTCTAGGAAAGGTATACACTTTGCAGGCACACAAAAACTAAATTAACAGTGAAAGGAGGTTTGGACATCGAGAAAACCAGAGTTATGAGCTTGAAATGATTGTGACATAACAAATGAACTTTGCTTTCTTGCAATCACGCACTTGAAGGGTGCCTATCAGCAGAGCCAAACGATCGAGCTTACAAGAGATATCACGCAGTGCAGTAATTTGGAATAACCGCGCAAGATTGCATCGCATAGAGCTAGAGTGTTCATAAAAAGGATAAAACTCAAAAGTGCTAATCTACACTTGTGGTTCCCCACCAAAGAGCCGACCACCCTAAAAGAGGTAAAATCACATTATAGGGAAAGGGGGTAAACAAAATTTGTAGAAGAAGTTTTTTGAATGAATTTATGCGAAGCTGGTTTGAATTTAAGCAAAGCCGATTTTTTACTATGGTTATTATTTACTAAAAGAAAAAAACTGTAGCTTTTTGTGCAATATCATACGTGGTTCAGATTGTTTAACACCGTATTAATAATTTACTTATTTTCACGTTAATTGCCACAGCAGTGTTCCAATTAACATTACATAAATTTAATTCAATTTTTTTCATGTATGTTCATTGTGTTGCAATTATTATGAATGTAATGGAGGTAAAGATTAACTTCATACGTGCCTGGAAAGGCGACATATTGAAAAGGTTGGAAACTACTGCTCGATATACTATGCAATATATGCGCATGTAGACAAAAATTTAAATTAGCAGCAAAAAAGCACTGTAGTTATGGTTATTGGCAGGAAGGAAACGAATTAGTAGAACTTTATTCTACAAGTCGTACAATGTCTTGTTCAGTTGAGTATTTCATTCTTTCAAATGAGAAATCTGATCCAGGTTGCAGGCTTGCAGGATTTTTCTATTCTAGTTTTAGTAAGTTGCGGATCATGACAACCTTTAACTCAGCAGTGACCGTTGTAATGGCCATACAAAAGGTCTACACAATGTGCAGATAGAAACAAATTGTTGCCGTTTCTCTTACATCACTGCATGTTATGATGATAATAATAATAATGATTATAATTATCTTTGTTTTACTTAAACTTTTCTAATCTTAAAACTGTGTCATCTATTGTAGCCGGTGTAGCTGCTGAAGTCGAAGCAAGGTTATATGATGCTAGATTTTGGAACGGTATTATTTGACTTTGTATGTTTTTTTAATTTACCATGCAAGCGATAGTTATGATAAGCAAAAAACTTGTAAGCGTGCGGTTCCAAAGTTTCTTCACTTGCATCGGTACTAACATGTTTTATGCAAAGTGTACGTATGACCTATCACTGAAGGTTTTCACAGTGATGAATAACAAACCGACAGGAGTCTTCTTCACACTGTAGTAGCAAAAAAACAGACAATATTATCGGCGTTACAAACTATATAATCACCAGAGTAAACGAAAAAATATTTGCCCCTCCAAAAATACCCGGCTGGCTACGTGCCTGCTTCATTCTACTGTTACGAGAAAGTGAGCGAGACGCCACGCATATGAGAAATCCATAAGAGCATACTCGCTTAGAAGTTGTCATTTTTTTGATCGACTTTTCTGGCCTCTTGTTCAATATGCTGGTTGAAATCCACCAAGTAGATACAATTATTATCAAACATCTTATCCAAGGATACAAAAACGCTGCTTAAGTGCATAGATGAAAGTTGGACCAAGATTATGTGATCGGGGCCGTCCCTTTGCAAGAGCACGTATCATGCATATCAGCATCAATTCAGGTGAAGGGAAAAGGCGCTGGACATAAACGAGGGTCTGAAGGGGCCAGGCCCCCAGAGTACGGTTTTGCTCGATCGAAACATTTTTTAATCGCACAATTTTCAATGTTGATAGATATGTTAGTGTTGATTCGTTATGTTGAATAAATTTCTGTTAATTATCTCTACAGGGTTTGGCTCGTCAAAAGTTAAAAACATAGCAAACAGAAACCAGAAGCACAGTCGTAAAAGTACCCTCTAATGATCTTAAAATTGACTTGATGTTGTAATCCCAGCAATGAAAAAATTCATGGCTTCTGCAAATACATTGTAAAAATCGAATTTAGAAGTGGTTCTGATATTCTGCGCCCCTTTTCCATACACCTGCTGAAGGCTTGCTGCTGCAGCAAAACAAATTCGGTGTTGGAGCCTTTGTCACTACCAATCGATGTTTTTCGTTGCGAGTGCGATTGCATCAATTAATTGCTGCGAAATGGCTTGATGTAACTGACCAGACTGGTATCTGCTTGCTTGTACCTTTAGCGCAGTGCTGCCACTCAAAATTTCTAAAAATCACCGCTGCAAAAGTTCGGAAATCCGTACTTATTCCTGCTCTGTTTCCATTTGCACGGAGATGGTAAACAAAATCCCCAGACTCTGAACAGTGTTGCCTTGGTATCTGACTGTGTTCTGATTTATTCTAAATTTCCAAAAATCCGTGATTTCAGCGTCGATCTCTAAACCAAGAAAACAGGTAATCGATTTTCATAACCGTTCCAACTTTGTCAAATCTGCTGTAATCTCGGGTTGTTGCACCACTACCAGGTATTTTCAACGAGTTTCTCATCAAAAAACCCCGAAATCTGGATTAATAATTTGCAAGATTTGCAACTATGCTCGCAATTTAGCTGAACAAAAATTGCGTGATTCGAGGCGTAAATCGACAAAACTGGAAAATTCCTACCTTTCGTTACAAAAAACTTTTGAAAAACTTCCTATGCACAATAAAAAATTCCGTGGAGATTCCCTATTTTCTACAGCTGACCAAAATTCCTTACCGTAGGGATAAATCTCTACGAGTAGCAGCTCTGCTTCAGTGGCCAAAAAATCGTGGCGATCTAAGTCGAACATGTTCGATTTTGGTCGCTAGTCGCTCAAAAATGGCGACATCGTTCATCACGTGACCAAGTTGCGTTGATTGAAAGCTTAGTGCAGTAGCTTTAAACCGGTTGTCACAGCTCCCTTTTGACAATATATTGGTTCTAAAATTTCCATTTAAATATTGCTTCTCACTCAATTATCATTCCATTAAATATATTATTGATGATGGTATGTAACTGCACTGCGTCATATTTCACAGTGGCTATGACTGCTGTCGTAAGTATCAATTAATTGAAACAGTCGCTCTAACAAAAATGAGCCTCGAGAAATGTCAGCAGAAATTAAATACCAACAAAAAACTGCACAAGAAAACGACACAAATGTGAGAAAATTTAATGCGAAGGCTGCTGTTGCCTTTTCCTGAACCAAAAGACTAAACTGTGACTGAGTTTTGTCCATCATGATTACATCTTCGAACATTGAAAAGTTAGCCTTTTCACCTGTTTCCAATCTCGGCTTCCAAAGCGGCATCTTGGGAAAAACGCTTGCAGTATTTCAGTTGTATCAATGATTGTCGCACCTAGTCCTTGAATGTCTCGATTGAGATTGTTAATGATTCAAATTGTTAATGATTCAGGTAAGTAGGCAATGTCAGACAAAAAACTTTATTTTTGAACAATTTAAAGAGAAGACATTGCTTTTAGAAAAGTGGATACCTCGTGTTTTAGCTCCTGCAGTCGTTTGAAAACTTCACCTCCAAATAGACAGCGTACTTCGCAATATTACAGAAGTGCTTCGTGTTTAGCCCCAGTTCTTGGCAAACTGCTTTGGTTTTGATAAAATTACAAACTTTCACGCAATTTGTTATAATTTCTGTAAGACTTGCTGGCAAAGTTTTTGCTGCTAAGGCGTACCTATGAACGAAGCAATTGCTGATAACCACGTGAGAAGCTTTGCTTTTGACCAATGCTGCAAATACGAATTTGTTCCCAAGCATAGCTAGTGCTCCGTTCGTGCGTGTAAAACAGACTTTCTGTTTCCAATCTTCTTTGTGTGGAAGGGTATCCTCTCCGGATCAGATACAAGCAGGGCTAGGGCCCAGGCTTATTCTTTTACTGACCCGATTCTTATACTGTCAGGATCAGATGCTGGCAGTAGCGGAATAAGCCAACATCGGATATCGTCATCCAAACTAATCAGACCAGCCACCCTTTTAGGTGCCTGATATATGCGGCACGCTGAGATAACATGGTCTGCGGTTTGTTCGGGGGCACCACACTCGCAATTTGACGAGGGAGTGAGACTCCATTTGTACATGAATGAATAAAAACACCCAACGCCACGACGCAAGCGATTCAGCTTAACCCAAACTGTTTCGGGCAAGCCCGTTCCAAGGAGCCTAGTTTCTGGCTTTGCGAATGAAATCAAAAAGCATGAATGTACTTTTGGAGAACTCCGTTACCATTTATAATTCGTCTGCTGAGCTGCTCGAATGCCTATTTTAGAAAAGTCACTCAATAGTTTCCGTGCAGCAGGCAGCAATGCACGTCTAGACTTCAGTCTCTCTCGGTGTGCTTCTGGTCAAGGTCCAGGGTGCCACACTTAACCAAGGAGTGTGTTGCCCCCAAGCGCCGAATCTCAGCAGTCTGGATGCTTGAAAAAATTGGCAAGTGGTCCGTTGAAGCGGGACGCAGGCATCCAGTGACAATGCACAAGGCGCCATTCAGAACACTGTCGATGAAGCGGATGTGTGCGCTGCGACATCAAGCTTGTGCGCAGTACTCAGCTGTAGAGTAGACCAAGAATAGGGTAGGTGTTCACGGTGTTTTAGCGCCAGCTCCCCATCCCGAGCCCGCATGTCCCCTTAGCTGCGTGACGCGGTTAGATAGTTTTTGCGCAATGTCTTGAGATGGTGGCCGAACTTGAGTGATCTGTCTGGTTTATCTTCAAGGTAGGTTGGAACTGAGCAAAATGTTAAAAATTTACCATAGGAGTAGATTTTAAGCTCGCATCTGGCCTCTTGATTGTGTCAATAAAAAGCCGCCATAACTGTCTTTGCGTGGCTGAGTTTCAGCCTCCAAATCTTGCGATGTGCTGGGAGTGTGGCCATGTCTTGGCTTAAAGTTTCCTCCAAAGCCTTCCAGTCTGCAGAAAAATGCAGCAAAGCCCTGTCGTCGGCATAAGCATACTTTATGGAGACTATGGAGGGAAGATTGTATAGACAGATGTCAAAGAGAAGGGAAGCCAAAACCGATCCCTGAGGGTCAGACGTCAAGCCTGCTTCGCTTGCTGTCACCAGTGGTGAGGGTGAAGCTTCTATTCTGGATGAGCTCCAAGATCATCCGGACGGTGTGCTTATCGGGTAGAAGTCTCAGCAGCTTGGAAGTGTAGTCACGGTGCCAGGGAGTATCATCAGCAGTTGGCACGCAAGGTACAAAAACAAGACTTGCTTACGACCCGGGCTGCGACAAAGCATCTGCCATCCGGGCCAATGAAACTTGTGTTTGACAAAAAAATTCTTTTAGTTTTCCAAATGTATCGCCTTTCTTAGTAGCATCCAGCCACGCCTCACAAGACAAAAATTCTTTCATATTTTCGCCGAGAGCATAGCGCACAAAAACCAACAGCTGTCTGTATTGAGAATCATCAGTACTTTTGTCAAACTGCATGCTAAATTCAAAAAAAGATGCTGATAAGTCTTTCATGACTTGTTTTAAAAAATTGTTTACAATTTTCAACTATGCGTGCTTAAATAACATTATTTGACACGAGTATAGCTTTGATCTTTTTTTTTGATCTGATTCACAAAATAGATCAATTATTTCAAGAATGCAAGATTTTCTCCGTATGATTTCTGGTTGTAGCTTATGTTGCAGATATAGTGTGACGTGTTTTGGTTTCAGAAATCCAATAAGATACGTAATAGGATGCTTTTACCAATGACTTCAGTAGGAGCAAAACCGTGGTTTGTCAAATTTCTACTTTCAGATCTAGCCTTTTTTACTCAGCAATGCGTCGAGGGTGCTCGATACGCTTTGTGAGTGATTAGTGTTGAGATTTTCCCCCAGTTTTGTTGAATTCATGCTACTAATTGCATGAAATCTTTTGGTAAATCTCATGCGCTATATCCCGAAAAAGTAAGTTTTCAATTTTTATCTAAAATAAGTTAACAACCTTGGCTCATCTCCCATGTAGTCATCTGCTAGCAGGTTGACTGGTTCTACCAGACACTAAGTCTCCAGTTGCAAGCATACAAATCAGTAAATAAGAAGTATACGTCTTTTTAAGATAGAGCGTCACAAGCTCACACCGTAGGCCAACCCACTATCAAGATTATATAATTTTGAAAAAACATGCTGAAACCTTGTTGATGTACGTTTGAATAAGTCTGCAAGAGAATGCATTGCCGGCAGTGACTTGACTGTAGCCAAACTGATTTCTGCAGTTAAGCAATAGCAACTTTTAGAGCAGAATTCAATTATTTTAAGGCGAACGAAATTGATTTCAGTGTGTCGTTTCATTTCATACGCTGGGCAAATGCATCGTGACATCATTCATAATGAGAACCATTGCGCAATTGAAAAAAAGAAAACACACCAATCGCTTTAAATTTTTTTTGCGAAATTCAACAAGGCAATAACGCACCCCCTAAAGTCATGTCATGGACCACAGGTTGGAAACCACTGGTTTAAAGTGATAAATGTTAAATTTGCAAAATACAACAACAAATTATAGTGTCAGCAGTGTTGGTCTTTCAAAAAGGGGTCTGGAGCAAGAACTTAATGGAAGTGACCAGTTTTTTGCTTTTTACGAGAGTAAATCTTGTTTGATAAAAATTCCTGCTTTAGCCAGTACCTTAACACAATTATTGCGCTCCGCACGAGAAGGACTGGTAAATCTTGGGCAGTTTGAACAGCGAAAATGTATTCAGTAGAATTAATAAGCTTACGGTTAGACCTACAAGAGATGGTAATCCCAAAATCAAAGCAAATAATTATTTTTCTTGTTTATTATCCTAGAAAAAAAGTATGTGTAGACTCTGCAACTCATATGAGTAAAATACCCAGCTTCATGGCAGTGCATGGCATTGAAGTCTAAACCGCAATTAGAACACAAAAGCAGCAAATCAATAATTTTGATAAACAATCACACACCATCAAACATTAAATACTATTGCATAGCTCTTTATTAACACACATTAGCTTGTCTGTCGTGAGAGTGGTTCACTACGACGAGTAGACTGCTTTACCCCACCACCAGTCTGCCACCTGAACTTGAAGGAATGCCGTCATATTATCTATTCCAAAGGCGCCGCAAGTGAACTCGTGGACTTTTTCTTTACGCTGTTCTCAACGCGGTGGGCTATTGGTCAAGCAGAGAAACTGTGAATACCGTCTTATGATGCAATTGCATTCAAGGCGAACGCAATCACCACGAACAAGGCTGACGCATGATTTTCAATGTATTCAATTGAGTACAAGTTGCTGCAGCTGATGTGTGGGTATGCTGACACAACTTTAAGCAGCTGCAATCTGACCGGGATTGGGAAAGGACGTGTTGATAAATTAGAAAAGAACATTATTGCTTGTAGTAGCTACAAGAAACATAATGAGGAAGCATTTGGAGAAAATTTGATTAGACTCGCAAACTGTTTATAGTAATACAAGAGTTGGCAACCTGTGGGTCTTTTAATTGCGGCACCCTGCGGCTTTTTGTACTACGCACTGGCGAAAAAGCAGAAGGGGATATAGTATAAAAATCACTTCCGAAAAATTGATCAAAACGCCAAAGTCTTTTACTTGGTATTGAGAAGAAAGCAGAAAACTAATGGCTTTCAAGAAATTGATCGCCAAAAAACCGTCTAAAAGTATTGCAGCTAGTAGTGTTTTCTTTTCCTTGGAAAACGGGACCAAATGGTTCTTCAGGCGTTAAAGGTTGCCGCAGTCGCGTATTTAGAGGGGATAAAGAGCGATAACCTCCTCAAATGGCATGACAATAGCAAAAAATATATTTATGTCAGTTTAGAGACCAAAATTGGCCAAACAATAGGTATTTACGTCTATTTGTAGACCATATGAGCGAGACTTTTGGTTTTAAAAAGTTGATTTCCAATGCAAAAAATTCTCCACAAGTCTTCAAAATGCTGTAGTCCCCCAACAAATATTTGTTTCCGAACCCTTGTGCTAGTAGGCTAACTGTAGTTAAAAATGGAATCATTACTGTGTGTAGACCCCACGTGGAAAAGAATTAGGTTTATAGCATGTTACAATAACTAAGAGCAAACTTATAAAGATTTTTGTCGGGTAGTGCACCGAAGTCATAACAAAATGTTCAGCTTAGCCTACCACTAAATATCTAATAATTTAAAGCTCTTGTAGCTATTTTAGCGGATTGATGTTTGCCAACCGCCAGATATTGAAATCAAATGAGAAAGTTTTGGGACCATTTTGTTTTCACAAATATTTGAGGGGGCCTTGTTGCCGTAAATTATAGGAGAACTTAAAGCACTTGCTCCAGTCGAACTTTATGTAAGACCACTACAGAGTGTCAACACAAAATGCCAAAGTGCATTAGTTGCAGTTAAGCGTAGCTAAACCGGTTCGAGTGCGTTCGCTCTATGTGACTTACTGATTCGCTGAGCCTGATACCCATCGGTATAAGTCGCAGCGTGCAAAATCTCTGGGTGTGACTCAAGCTTAAAGGTTAATTTTATACATTATTTTTGAATATTGATCTGCATCAGGAGTTGTGTACTCTTGAGAATTAATCATAATAATGTGAAGCAAAAGTCAATATGAAATTGCCTAAATGCCTATGTAAGCGTAACGAATCTATTTACGGGTCACCATAGATTTTATTGAATGATATTTTCAACATTGTGCTAACTGCTCGGTCAAAATGGCTTGCATCACTCACATAACATCCCAAATGTTAATTTGCTAAACCATATCGCAGGCTTTTATTTTTGTACACTAAATAACCTTTCGGCTTTAACTAGCCTTATTTGTTTGCAAGGCTGAATCTTAGAATTGAGCTTAAAGTGCGAAAGAGGGTAACTGTCTTTCAACAATATGGAGACAAGTTCTCCTCAGCATATTTCAAGTGTCTCAAGCTACACTTGATGACAATTTTTTCTGTTTAATTGCAGTGCTTTTGACAGAAACTGTGTTGGCACTGGCAACTCCATAGAGGGTCTGCACACAAGATGTTCAATGTTTACCAGGAAATACTTTTCCGTGATCGCCGTAGAGTGAAGGTGTAATCCAACTCTATTATGATTTTGATGAAGAGAAGTGTGAAACTTTTTGCATGGATATTCTTTAGAAACACTCTCATTAGCTTCTCGTAAAACGTGTGTTCTTTAATTTCTGAGGATTAACCTCTTCATATCAAGGTTTGTAGCTTTTATGCTACAAAACATTCTAATCTTGATCTGGGCAAAAAAACGAAACGTAAGTATGTCAACATTCTATTTAACATTTGAGGTAAAACCTTATCTTTCAGGTTCACAAAGTGGTATTATTCCAGCTCTAGTTGCAAGAGAAGGCCAATCACCATTACCAGCTGCGAACAAAACATCAAATATGGCGACCACAGTTGATCAGCAAGTGAGACCCATTCTTTAAATTGATGCTCTATTTAGCTATTCGTCTCGCAATATACTTGTTAGTTTATTATGTGATCTTAAGAAAATCTTTAAGTTATAAGCTACATAGAGCAACCTGTGTGCCGACCCATTTTGAAGGTGGATGCAAACTACCATAATGGAGTATTTCCATCAAACGCACTGCAAACAATCAATGAATATTGCAGTGATGGGATTTGAAATTCATGGAACTTGGGACGCGGGATTTCTCAGCATTTAATATTTGGCTTGAAGCCAAACGTTAGTAGGCTAAGCACGGCTTGGAGAACATAGATGGAAAGAAGAAAATCTAAACTTGTCACATTTCTCCTTGTGCTTCATCAAAAAATTTATTTTTACGTCTCTCAGCTAGCATCCTCGCCGGACTGGAATTGAAACCAAGTTTTAAAGTTTACGTTTACTTGAGATGTTGATGCACTCAGCTCGCTTTGTTTCATTATGCTGTCGCTTTCAGTGATTACTTATTAGAGTTAAGAAACGTATGAACGGCAATTTTTGCGTCCCGCAATGCAAATTGCTTTCTCAGTTATGGTATTTACGTGACATAGTTCAAATCGTTTCCATTAATGACCTCACGTAATAAAAAACTAAGCGATCTTTTTCAGTTGCGTAGAATACTACTAATGAGAAGTTCAGTCATATCATTCTAGTCAAATCGTCATTCAAGCATTGATAAATCATGGCGCTTCTGCTAAGCTCAAGGGTCATTCAATTATGTAGCGTAACTGTTGGCATTATGGCAATTGTCCGATGTCAAAAAAGTGCATCCCACGCGGCGACCAGTCGTTTTGCCCTGAGAGCTCAGTTGTTGTTGTTGTTGTTGTTGGTTACCCGACCCCTTCCGAGGGATGGGGGCATGGCGGAAGACCATGGAGCCCCAGAAGCAGGGCAACTCTCCAGGGTCTGGACCAGAGGTCGTACAGAGACATAGAGTCGCCAAAGAGTGAGCGGCGCAAAGAGCCCGTAGCTGGACAGTGCAGAATGAGATGAGAGATGTCCTGGGACGAGTGTCCACAGGCGCTGCAGGAAGAATTCTCGATTCTGCCAATCCTGAAAAGATAGGAACCTAAAAGAAGGCTATGTCCGTTGCAGCGAAGACGAGAGAGAACACAGCGAGCATGACGAGGGAGCACAAGTTCCTCAGTGGAAATCGAGGGAACCTGTGTGTCAAAATATTTGGAAGAGACAGTACGCCTCCAGTCCGAGAAAAGACGAGAGTGGATACGAGAGGTAAGGGGAGAGAGACTACAAGGGATTGCGGAAGGCGCAAGCAGCGCTCCCCGTCTGGCCAGCTCGTCAGCTGTGTCGTTCCCCGGGAGAAACGAGTGTCCGGGGACCCATTGTAGCCTGATAGAACAGGAGAGAGTAGACAGTTCCTGCCAGATCTGCCCAAGAGTTTGAGATAACAGGAAAGGTGGAGGAGAGGACAGGGTGGCAAGGACAAAGCGAGAGTCAGACAGGAGGAGAAGAGAAGAAAAATGGCAGACTTTATGGTGTTGCCGAGACCAGTAAAGAGCGTGCAGAATGGCGCAGGCTTCAGCGGAAAAACTGGAACAAACTGGGCCTGCCGAAAAGGAAAGAGTGGCCTCAGTGCCACAGAAAGAGCAGTTGGCTAGAACGCCGGAGACGCCCTTGCCAAAAGGAAAAGGAACAGAGCCGTCTGTCCAGAGTACCAGGTCATGAGGGGGGAGAGAGTCAAGGTGGGCGAGAGCTGCACCTTCGCGAGAGTGAAGGGGATCAGAGCGAGAGCATGGAGAGGAAAGGGTGGACTCAACCGTGAAGGAAGGCAGATTTCAAGGAGGACAGGGAGGGCAAGCAACAAGAGCCTCCCTAGAACAAGTAGAAGGAAGTATGAGCGGGTGAGTGGACGCAAAACTCTCCAGGACGATCTGCAGAGTCTTGGTTTCACTCCTAGTCTGGCCAAACCTGAGATGGGAAAGGAGGTTGGGAGACGAAGATCCCGCTCATAAGATGAAAGAGTAAAATGAGTCAGGGTGACTCGTAGGGGAGGTAGAGAAGCCTCGGTGAGTAGTAGAGGGATAGGGGAGGACGAGAGGCAGCCGGTGATGGCGCGACTGGCCGCTCGGTGGAGGCGTTCCAATTTGGTGACATTGGTAGCGCTTAGGAAAGGAAACCATCCGGGTGAAGCGTAAGTGAGAAGGGACCGAAGAAAAGATTTATACAGAACAGAGAGGGACTCCTTAGAGGGGCCCCATGAGGAAGCAGAGATACAGCGTAAGGCCTTGAGACGTGGAAAAACTTAGCCTTCAGCGAAGATACATGCTTAGAAAAGGAAAGAGTGCGGTCGAAGGTGACCCCAAGAAAAGTTGGAGTGGCATTAAAACGGAGGCGGGAGCCGAGTAGGAGGAGGTTGGGCTGGAGGTTAGCCTGGTGGGGATCTACCGAGAAGAAGGAGGCCTCAGTCGCCTGAGAGCTCAGTCGTTTGCAAAAGTATCGAACTACTCCTGCAAAATCAGCAATCTGGCAATTCTCGCTGGTAATGCACCATATTTTGCTTGGAGTAACATCATGTTTTTGTCATTACAATTTTAATGTCTTTAATTCTAGCTTAGTGTAAGGTCGGGCTCCCAGATTTTGAGCCACGGTACAGTTTGCGACTTGCGTTTTAGACGTGGCACACGAAGTCTTGGTACTCGAGAAGAAACTTACTCAACGTTGACTTTTACGATATAAAGTTGATTGTTTTTAGTTTTTTGGTATTGAGCTGTCAAAAAAGCATGCCAAACACGATTACTATCTCTTCATAGAATGTGTTTACAGTATGCACGGGTTTAGCGATACGTTTCTTGATTCGAGATGGAAAAATAGAATTGGAAACTTTCGGCTCTTGCTCAATAGATTGCATGCCAGATCTTTGTTTGTTCTTGATGTGTAAGACTTTAGATGGCGGATTCTTATTGGTAAGTCGGGCAAAAGGCCGAAGGATGTGAACAGTTTTGCACGAGCTTACCGGATCTTTTTGGCGCACAATCACCGAAAAACTATTTAAGTCCCCTTCGCTGTGGCTCAATTGCAATGTGCGGTTCATGCTTAATTTCATCAGCTGCTCTTGCTCGGTTTAGCCCAGATCCGTGGTTCTTGCTGTGATAGACTGATTGAAGGGATTTTTTGACTAGTTACATTGCGAAGTATCCAGACTTGGAAAAGACCACACAAACTGTTTTTGGAGATTGTTCAAATGATTACCGATGGTGTTCTTTTAGCTCCTTACTAGTCGCAGCAGCTGTAGGTGCTACAAGAGAAAACATTTCCAACACTCAATGGGCGACCTTGTCAGACCACAGTTTGAACTTGTACTGAAAACCGCTCAGCTTATCCGTGATTGAGAGGACAGTTTCTTTCCTTCCTTGCATTTCAGTGTTAAGTGAGCCACCAGTACCCTGGTATTTTTTTGCTGAACTATGGAGATAAACCCTTGCATATACCAGTCATCGAGACTGCACCATCTGTGCAAAATCCAACGCAGCTCTTCCATTGCAGCCTTTGTTCGTAGAAGAAGGTTTCTGTCACGTTCAATACAGTGGGTGCCGCTTAATGTATCACTGATAATGCTATCAATTGGTTAATATTATCAGAATTCCTGATCCCCGCCCTAAAGTACAAAATACATTCCAAACATGCTGCTTGTTG
Organism: Trididemnum clinides; assembly: GCA_963675345.1. NCBI lineage: Eukaryota > Metazoa > Chordata > Ascidiacea > Aplousobranchia > Didemnidae > Trididemnum > Trididemnum clinides. The sequence continues at coordinate 18,265,887 of OY776302.1, forward strand.
TAATCAGTACATCGGTTATTGTTATCAAAAAGTCCCCAAACTTGGAGATATTTTTGTCTACTTCTAGCAAAAATACCCAGTGACATGTTTGCCCTCCTAAAAATCTTGATATTTTTTCTGGCCAAGCAGACAATTATTTTCGTAATTACTCCACAAATTTGGCGAAAAATTTTGGCGTTTTTGTCTCTTGGGCGGAAACTCACTTGGCTACATCATTCAGTGAATCAGTTACGTACAGTATCAATTGAGCGCAGCATCTGACATACAAATTAGTGGCATTGTGACAGTAACTTTTTGTTGTGAGTAATTTTTTCTTCCCATCAAGATGAAGAAACGCAGAGATTTTAAGCATCAAAGAAAAAGTTCTAATTTAAGTTTTTTTGTCTTGGTACACGTGCAGCTTTTCCTTCATGATACAGTAAAATGGAAATTTTCATTTCGTCTGTTAATGTTATCAATCGCTTATTGTTATCACTAAAAGATGCTCCCAAAGTGATCACATTTAGCGGCGTCTACCGTATATCTTTTTCTGTAGTTTATGCAGAAGTTCTCTACGATATAAAAAATCTTTTATGGTTTCTCCTTTCGTGTATCTGACTTTGGCTGGCAGTTGTGCCTTTTTCTTGAAGTTTGTGTATTCATCCGGTTGCAGAGCAAAAACTTCATTTTTTATCCCATTGTGTCGTAGCTGTTTTAACACGTCGCTACACACGTCATCTATGTCCCGACTTACGTTGTAGTCAGACGAAGGAAGTTTTTCGAACGGTTTCACTGCTTGATCACCTATCATAATTCTGTTCATTTTCCGACAGCACCGCAAAACTAGATTTTCAGCAATCGCGTGGGAATGTTCAGTTTTTGGTACAAGTTCAGAAACAGCAGAGCTGGCTTCCATAGTTTTATTAGAGGCTTATGTGGTATCTTTCATAAATTGTGTTTGATTTTTGTTCCGGTCCCGCAAACGTAAAAAATATTTCTTGTTTTTACTGGCTAGACAAGGGTGTTTGCTTTCGTAATCTCTCCATAATTTTCTGGCAACCTGGTCTTTGATTCTTTGATTTGCCAACTTTTCATCACAGATGATGCACAGCGGGAGCTGTCTAGTAAGCCCTGTCTAGGAAAATTCAAAGGTAAGATAACTGCCGTTATGCGGTCTAATGACGACCCAACCTTTGCGCGCGCTTTTTTATTTCATTCACCTCGGCTAGCAGATGTACATCGATGTCTTTTCCAAATAATTATCCATATCCTTCAACCACAGCTTTGACTAACTTCACTAGATCAGTTCTGACTAGTTCTCGTTTACTGCAACCGGTTGAGCCAAAATGGCACGTGCAGTTCAGAGCTTCCCAGTAAATGCGTCAACTGCATATTACTACATTACAACACGGCCCTCCATATTTTAATTTTATCTAAGTATTGTAAGATGCAAATTATGATTTTAATCAAAAAACAATAATAACTTTCGTTTTATTGTATTCTTATAAAAAAAACACGTGTTACTTGATAAAATGCCTCAAAAGGATATCACTTACAGTTGCCAAACACCTACCATTCATGCCTAATAATTATCTCACGTCACACGGTTTGCCATTTTTATAAAATACTTTCACGTAATGAAAATTTCGCGACACTTGGTTTGGGAGACCTTGGTTTGAGATTTGAGTTATCCCCATGGTTGTTCATTTTTAAGTATTTTTGTCAATTTTCGTACGCTGAAAAATCGGAATATTCGGTTCCGTAAGGATGTAGAATGTGTTCAGGCTGTTGCACTAGGTACACATAACCGAATTTTCTCAATGCCTAATATCGAAACAACTTGGTGCTATTTAGTCATCAGTGCAAAAATGGATACAAAGAAATTGACAGGGAAGTTGCTTATGTAAATCAGGAAAAAGTGAAGGACTTAGGAAAATAACAGCACAAAATAAAATTGCCATGAAGAGGATTGTGGTGCAGTCTCCCGCGAGTTTCTACAAAAACCACCCGTGTGAGTCTTCTCAGAACATAAACTAATGTTAGCATTAGTGGTAATGCTCGACAACAACATTGCTTTTCGTCAACAGCTACCATCTTAGTATTCTTATCTTGTACTCTTAATTTGCGAGCTCTATCACTTTTTCTCTACTCACATGAGCATATTTCCTGTTAATTTCTTTGAATCTATTCTTGAACTGATGCCTTCACGGCACCAAATTGTTTCGATATTTGGCACTAAGACAATCCGGTTTTGTGTAGTGCAACAATTTGAGCACGTTCTGCATCCGTGTGGTTCCAAATATTTTCCATTCTTTAGCCGATGAAAACCGACAAAAATTCTTTAAAATGAGCAATTACTGGGAAAACTCAAGTGCAAGACCAAGAAGGAACTAAAGTAAGATATTGGAATTTTAATAAGTAAAATGAGATCCAACCTCAAGCAAACATTTCGTGATACTAGCGAGAATTGCCTGGTTGCTAATTTTGCTGGAGTGATTTGACACTTTTGCTAATGGTTGAAATAACATTAGTTTTAATATGAATTCAAATTTTGCTAGTGTCATTGTGCTTGTGGTTTGTTACTTTTCATACTTATTGACAACGTAACTTTGAAGCGATAGCTCACGCCGTTAGGATTGTAGTCCAATATTCACTGCTGCGTCAAAGAGACTGAATTTGCTACGTGATCACTAGAGTCAAGGCTGTAGGTTTATTTTTTCTCCCTGATTACAGTTCGATCTTTGCGGTTATACGTAACCCACTTTGTCGTCAGAGAGTTGTCCAAAGGCTTAGTATGATGATACAGTACATTTTTACCACAAGCCTTGCAACCAAGCAAGAAAAATTGCTGTAGAAACCTTTTCCAAGAGCACGACTGCGCGAAACATATGCGAGAATTAGACTCACGATTGCTTACTTTTCATCTCGCTGAGCTACGTTGCCTGTAATTAGTGCTGATTGGTTTGAAATTTGAAGTGATTTTAAGGATAACTTGTATCTGCTTGCTGAAGCGCAGAGCATATGATGTGAGGCAGGGATGCACGACTCGAAAAATAAATGGAGCACAGCAACCAAATAAATCTTCGCCGGCCGCAGGCCGATTGGTTTTGGCTCAAAACAAAAATGAAAATCTTTTTTGGATATCAACCTTTTGAATGTAGTCATTTTCGGCTCAAAAACAAGGGTGAGAATTTTTTAAAGATCTAATAGTGGTCATTTCCTTGTTTTTGTCTATTTAAACCCGTTACGCTTCCGTCAACAATTGATCAAAACGATATTCGGTTTGAGTAATTCTTTCAAATCATGTCGAGGGCAGTATGTTGTGTACTGCTGATAAAAGATCTCTTTCAACATGGACATTCTTGAGTGTACGATAAAATATTTGCTTGTAAATTTTATCGCAAAGCGGCAGTTGTGTTGGAGGCAGTTTCGATAAAGCAAAGCAAACAAAAATAACGCAATATAGCCTGTGCTTGTAAAATGCCAACCGGTTGTTAGATGTTACGAGGTTATCAAATTTGCATCAATTTACTCATCCTATTCGTTGTAATGTAATAAACTTTTTGTTTTAAATCTGCCACGTCTGGCAGATGTTTATGTAGCAATAGATCAAGCAGATTCAATTGGTTATGATTTAGTGGTCAATAAATGTATTATAGAGAAAAACAACAAAATCGTTGAAAATTTAATTTAAATGCCTTAGGTACAATACTTCGTTTACACTGACATTTTGATTGAGCGATCGGGTGGCTATTAAGGTCAATACCTATTTTGAAAAGAGGAGGGAGTAAAAATTAAAACAGCTGTTGAACAAACGTAAGTGCAAATATTGAAAGGTACTTCGCATGGGGGGGGGGGGGTGGCTAAAGGGTTATTACCGCGTCTTTCCTATTAAATTGCTTTTGGTAACTCCCATTTCACACGTTGTGCAGCAGCATATTTTTCCAACCACCATTGCGTAGGTCAATCGATAGGAGAATTAGCGATGATTATTAGTAATCTTCGACTTTCGTTATATTTTATTGGGCTGAAATCAGAAAACGTCTTTGGAAGCAGAGTGAGACTTCCTGCAGTAGGGTCCAGCATGCACCTTTAATAAAAAAATACCTCAACATAAATGTGACCGCAATTTTTTCTCAATCGGCAGAAGTCTCCCAAAAAATTTTCAAGAGCCTACTTTGAAGCATAAATTGCGTTGCTCATGCACCTTCTACCCCAACCCAGCTTTTTTTGAATGTTAGCAAAATTTCCGAATATGCAACCGGTTTGTTGCTGCTAAACTAAAAACGAACTTTATAAATTGATTTCAAGCCACGCAATGAATTGAGTCGATCAAACGCGCGAGGAATTACCGGACATTTTTTCAAATGTTAAATTGTTTTTCGAGACACTTGGTGATCTCTTGGGAATTTAAAACCTCATTACGCTATTTATATTGTCAAAAAATCTATATTTTGATAACTATGATTAAATGTTAACAACTTCCAAATAGTAATGACTGCAAACCCGAGGGGATTGTGGAGGCATGAACCTAATATTTTTTGATATTATTGCAGTTTTGACATTTGATATTTTGATACAAGGTAGCAACTTCTAAACACTTTTGTCCCAAAAAAAGTTAAAAAATATTTTTCTTAGTTCAAAGAATAAAAGCGTCCACGAAAAAGTAAATTCTGAAAGTGTTAATCAAAAAGTTAATGAAAATGAAAGTCGCAAAAAATAAAGGAACTTCTAGCAAATGTTTTTCTCTAACTGTATTTATTTTGTTTAGAAACTCAACTGCATGTGGCAAGCTTACTCAGCTATGATGACAGGCGATGATAGTGATATCAGGAACGAATGTCTGGAAATGTTTCACCTACCCTCTTTAGGCAAAACAAACGCAGGTATCACGTCAGTTAGTTAAGATCAAGGTCGTAGGTAGCTAGTCAATCAGTGAAGACGGAAATAATATTTCCTTTTAATTCTTTCTTTTTGGTAAGATCTCCTTTCTAAAAATTTGTGTCCGGTCTTGGGTTTGACCAGCAGCTCATATACGATTTATTTATATAATGCATTGCTCCAGATTTGCCGGTTTTGCTAGGCATAGCATAACTGTCCTAGCCTGCGTCGGGGTTTCAATATTCTGCTTAATTTGCCTGATTTTACTTCAGCTACATCACTGCTTATAAGAATTAATCAAGTGGTGGAGGTCATTGCAAGATGCCTTTTCCTGGGCCTACCAATGCCACGAAACGACAGAGGGTGGAGGGAAGTCTGATGATGGTCGCTAATTCTAGCTCACACTTGATTGCAATAGGCTAATGCAGGTTGACAGATCTAACGAAAGCAAATTACCAAACAGTTTTTTCATCCACTTGTAGTTAAAAAAACTTGTTTCGTTTGGTTAACCTTTACCTTCAGGCAATATTACACAAATAATACTACGATCACAATAAGCTTAAACTGAAATAATTGCTGTTTTTTGCATTGCATTTTTTCTTCAGAATGCAGCGTCATTGACACCAAACAAAAGTTCGAATTGTTCAGACATTCTTCAGAGTTTTCAGTTTGCCATATTGAACATGTTTTACTTCTCTCAAACTTACTGCGTGGTAGAATCGACCTAGGAGAGGAAATCACCGTAAAGTACTTTTTTTCAATGGTCTGCTAGGTGTTAAATCAATTACAGTCCAATGAATGGCTATATGGATAGAGGAAGTGTCCTTCCACTCTCTATGCAGTCAATCAGTCAAAACTGTGCTTTTTCAAAAGGACCGTAAATTTGATGACTTATTAAGAACGAAACTTAAACCTAGCTGAACCCGAGATCGTCAAAAGCTAAGTTAAATAATTGATTAGACACAACTGAAGTGGTGAGCTTTGATGGTGCTGACTTGTCAAACGAGCTGCATGATTTGACATCACAGACTAAAGAGGTTCAAGTGGACTCACGGGACTCCAGCAGAGACGCAAACAGAAATTCAAATCAAAATGGTAAAATGACTAGTCTTTATTACTCTCCCTTTTTGATTCGTGTGGAGACACGTCATAAAACGATCTACACTCATACCTCAAGCAATTGAGTTTAGTCTTTAGGACATCGGCTTAGTCGTAAGTACACTGGTAGGCTCACTACCAACTATGCGGACTGCCATTGCACGGTGTCTTGACCAGAAATGGTAAAAAAGCAAACGCCGCTATTGTATAGATCAAGGGTCGGCAACCTTTTACCGTCAAAGAGCCATTTGGACCCGTTTACCACAGCAAGGAGACCGATGAGAGCCACAATAATTCTACGAAGCATAGGTCATAAGTGTTTTCCAAAAAAAAGATCTTCACCTGTAGTTAGAGGCATTGATTTGAGTATCATTTCACACTCACCTGCTTCAAAGAACAGCAAAAGAGCCGTAGATGGGAGGAAAAAGAGCAACATGCGGCTCCGGAGCCGCAGGTTGCCGACCTCTAAGATAAATGCCTAAGTGGGAAAGAAAATCCTTTAGACCCCAGTTTTGTTTGGTCTAAAGCAGTGGTGCTATTCAAATCTACCAAGAAACGGTTCTGTTAGAAAGGTAAGGAATCACACCAGAAATGTCTGGCAGCTGAACCGTTTTCACCACTTTTGTTCTCAAAACAAATAATAAGACCTTTTTTTGGTCTTCACTACTTCTACTGCTGTCAATTAGCAGTTTTGCTCCATAATTCAAAAGCAAGATCTTTCCCTAATCCAAAAGTAAAATCTTCTGTTCTGCGCAATTTATGATCAGCCCTATTTACAAAGGCCACTTCGCCGCTCTTTCTAGCAACTGGTTTTCTACACTCTAAGAACCGGTGCGAACCGGCTGAATAGCATCAGTGGCATAAAGCCACAGGCGGTTGGTGATTGCGGCCGTGCTGCTTGGTTTTTGTGTATGTGACATATATCCACTGTGGCAGATTGCCAGCAATACTGGCTAAGTTATTCTTAAACTTATCTGAACAATTTCTTTTGTGTGTAACTTTATAGTTGTTTCCTGTTATCGGCTAAAAAATAAAAATAATTTTTTTCCCACAAACTCTGCATGCAAATACTTCAATCAAAGTTGTATCCAAGCGATAAAGGTAGTTTTTAGAAGGAAGAGGGATTATATTGGGTGGGCATGCACCAGAAGTTTTTAGAAAGTACCTCACGATTTTGAAGAAAAATTCCGAGACGCAAACTGGCTACTGTCTATGGAGATGAAACCGATCCCCAAGCGGGCTTAGTTCGAAGAAATACCTGTATTTCAAATGTGATTACTTAATTTGGTGTTTTATGATGTAGTCCACATTTTTTAAAACTTATGTCATTTTATAAGCCAAACAAATGATTGTGTAGGTGTTTTTTCTCCTCATTCTTGAGATGTGGCATGAGAAGGCGCTTTAGATTCAAACATTAAACCAGATCGAAATCGACCTAGGAAACCCAATAGTTGCCTTTTCGACATGTTACGTGAACAGCTTAATATTCTAAGCCGTCCAAGGGTGAAAACGCCACAATTTGTTTTTGATTCAGTCAAAGTATATGGCCGCACGAACACAGAGCGTAGTACTAAATTTGAAAATTGTTTAGTTGATACTGAAAACCAACAAACTGGAGACGATGAAGATAATGCAGAGGATACTGAATCTGTTTTTGGTGAACGAAATGTTTTCTAGTGTTTTGACTTCTTAATTGCAATGATTTTAAGCGACAAAACATTGTAAATTATGACCCGAAAAATTAGTAATGATTATTTATTTTATTTTTGTTTTTTCCATTGCTCCGTAATGCCGGAGATCTGTGAATAATATTTTCTGATGTTTTTGATATGATATTGATACCAGAATGAAACAAGGACTGCAGACTGAAACGTGGGGAGTTACATTACGTTATCGGCAGTCTTGTCGTGGAGGCAGCTCTAGACCAGTTTTGCATTTGCAAAACTGTCGGCATTGGCGTCTTGGTCGAGTGGGTTGGAGCGTCATTTGCAGCGGCAATCTTTGTGAGATCAAACTTCACGATGGCTTCTTAAAGATTTTCCCAGCTTGGTTGCATTACGTGTGTTAGAAGCGTGCTATGCTAACAGTATTGTTAACTGTAAAGCGGGTTTAAGAGCAGCGGTGTTCTAGCATTATCGACAAAAGGTTCTTCTCTGGGCCGAGAACAATACCGCATGACAAAATATCGGCGGATAATCAGGTTGCCTTTCTTTATCTCCCGACTACAAAACAGCTTGCGTTTAGTCGTGATCTGCAGTTACCTGTTTCGCTCCTCATTACAACAAAATTATCGCGATTAAGTAGGAGAATACTAAGCAAAATGTCTTTTTCGTGGGCGCGGAACTAAAGTCCATGCTGTCATCGATCTCTTTGGTGTATCAGAACAATTTCATTCGCTTTTGCAGCTCCGCTAAATAAAAATGACATTGAAACACCTTTCGTGACGTCCATTAAGGAATTTAATGAAGATTTTCTTGTGATTCCCATTAAATATTTAAAAAGCCAACTCGAAAATGACGAAGAAAATCTCTCAGAAGAAAGCAGTAACAAGCAAAATGAAAAGCAATTGGACTCTGGCCAAGAGAGAGCACCACAAATTGAAGCAAAAGATGCTGACCTAGAAGGTAAAGAAAGCACAAATTATTGTCTAAAACCTAGCTGCGGTAACGTTATTTTTTTGGCATTATAACCTTAGTAGATGTTCAAAATAGTCAACCTGTATGCAGAGATGTAGGGCTAAAAAAGGGGTGGGATAAAATTAGACGTTTTGAAAGACTACCGTTTTGTGAACACCTCTTTGAAGTAACAGAGCTGTGTAAAGAATTGATTGAAATCAATCAGTGTCGCCACTGAGGCACCCTGTCTCCGGCAAATGGAACCATTTTAGCAATTTTTTAAAAATTTCATCTTTGATTTGTTGTTTCTGAAAGCTATTTTGTGAAATTGGGGATGGGAATGACACTTTTTATATCTGCTTTGATACCACGACTGTTGGTGACGCTACTAGATTCAATGGAGCAAGACCATATTCTGTATTTGGGCTTGAGCAGAAGGGAACAGCCCCCAAAATAGTAACTATTTGCAGGCTTTCTAATGTGTATTTGGTTGATAGAAGAAAATTCTTCTCAAGAAATTTATTGGTGGTACCGGTCATTCATGCAAGCACATTTAAGGTGACTGGTTAATTGCCTACATTAGTTTCATTGATTTCATAAGAAGTTTTAAATGGCCCACGACCTCACAATACGTACCGTATATCTATATCCATTACCAGCCCGTTTTTGCAGCTTGATAAACTGTAATGCTAAAGCCACCTTCTCCCTGCAAAAAATTCAGATATATGCACCGTTCTGTTACCTTCATCTGGCAACCGCTACTAAAACCAGTTGCCAATCCGTAGATTGGTGGGTGCGGGTTTTATAGGCTTCATAACAACCACCGGGAACGGTAGGGAAAACTAAGCCTAGCTTACTAATTTTTTCAGATGAGATGTTCGAGGTACGAGACAGTTCGGAGCCGATCAGTAGCAACGACGTGTCACCACTGAAAAAAGCCCTCATGCTGATAGAAAGCAAACAAAGCGAGGATAAATTGGTAAAAAAATACCTGGTAACAAACCAATAAAAAGGCCTAAGCAGATCTAATATTGTTTTCCTAAGTCTGAATCGAATGCACCTACCTTTCAGCTTTTAGATTACTCTTTCGATATTTGACTTTTCAAAAGAAGTTGGTTTCTAAAAGAAAATTTTGTACGGCTTTTCACTGTAGATTTTAACGGTTGAAGATTGTTTAAGGTTGAGTATATGGTTAAACGTCAAATTGTTTGGAGAGCGCTTTGTGGTAACATTGATCGTGAATTCAAATCTCACGATGGCCAATGGCTATATCGTTGTGCATTTGGCAAAACGAACTTGACAGCAATTTTTCCTGCTCGGCTGTGCTGCTTGTGGCAGAAATACACATTGCTTATATGGTACAGTAGAGCTATTGTGGGCTGTCTTTCTTTTAAAATGCAACATCGAGCTATACACGATAGAGAACTGCTTGAGTATCCGTCTCTATATTTGTCATTTAAGCTGTATTTGCGAGTTGTATTTGAGGAAAGTTTGGTCCTGTGAAATTGAGTTCGATAAAAAAAAAGTGGCATCAGGCTCCAGAAAAATATCTTTCCGTGCTTTACCGTGTTTGAATGAAACTGTTGTGCTTACTTAGCATTTGATGAGGCAATTTTCGGGCACCCAATCACGACAGTCCACTTTGTTGATAGTGGGTCTACCAGTCTGCAATTTGCATTTATGACTGGTTCGAATTGAACTTCCGCTCTTTCTTTACTTGATCTCGATTAGATCTGCCATGTGAATCTGAATTACGGTGTCATGCCACGTGTCCCCCCCGAGAAAAACTAAGCAGTAAAGCACAACAACAGAAAGAAATCAATTTCTTAAAAAATGAAGTTTTGGCATCTGTGGGCAGAGAGAGGAATTTCTCTTTTCCCTCTCAAAATGCTGCCCTGCCGCTTTATCTGGTGCACAAAATTTTACACATTAAATTTGTTTAGAACGAAGAAGCTATTGGTCGAGTTCAGCAAGACATAAATCGATTAGAGAATGACCTGAAAGCTTTGGAAAAAGCAGAATAAGCAACCTATTTCGAGATGTAGATTACATTTGCGTTGTAAATCACAGTAAATGACCGTGTATTTATCTGAAATTCTTTAATTTTTCATTGTAACCTGTTTTGCGCAATTTAAAATAATTGTTTTTTGTTGTTTAACCAGTTTAATGTAAGTCTAAGATATCGCGCTTAACGTTGTGAAGGAAATCCAAAAGATTTTAATCACTCTATGGAGTCCACTAATTTTGCTTCTGCAATTTTAGAAATGGTGCTTTTAAAATATACATAAAAACAAAAGAGCATATTGGAGCTAAATATCAAATAGTCGTTGGGTGTAGTGAATTGAGTAGTAGGCCTATGTTTTTATGAATCTCATTCTGTTCTAAACTCCTAGAAACCCAATTGATCACTGCGTTTGCGACGAATAAATTCGCGTTAGACCTCGTGTCACCGAGAAATTTTAAAAGAGCGGCAAACGAACTATAGGTGTAGTAGTGGCTTTCATAAACCACTTAATATTTCAGCTAAAACGGGACTTTTGAGAAAAAATTCAGGTGGAGGCCTTTAAACTTCAAAAGGTCACACATAAACGCAAATTTAAGGATGTTTCTTTGTTGTTGTCGAGGCCAGGGGAGAGGGAGCACGGCACCATTGGGCTTTACATTTTCCGAAATTTCAGAACCAATATGAATGATTTAAATTTGTAAAATTATTTAGCACACCATCGCTAGCGTGTTTTAGGGGGAAAGTCCGCACTGTACCATGGCCTCATTTTGACTATGAAAAGAAGCAAAAAATTAGTTTTATTGGCGTTTGTAAGTAACCACTGTAAAAGTCTATACTGGGGTACAATTATACCCCCTTCAAAACATCCTTAAGTACGTCAGTGCTTACGGCATTCTTTGGGATCTACCGGACGTGTTTCTGATTTTTAGGTCGCTTGATTGACGACAATTTATTGTCGTAACCAGAAGTGACGAACCGAAATAAAGCCAGAAACACTATGACAATAAGCAGGATATCCGAGGTTTAAACACATACAACTGAATTTGGCGTTAAACACATAAGATTTAACACATAAAAAGAGTTAAACACATAGAACTTCCGGCAAAAGTGACTAATCATTAGCTGCTCAACTTTTAACCAAACAGAATGTCACTAGTTCAAATACAAACTTTAGCTATATCACTGCTACTACTTTGGTAAACCTAGAAATAATTTTAAGCAAGTTCCCAGCTCCTTAAACGACAAAACTACTATTGAAGTGTAACTGCAAAGACAATTAAACTGATTGCAGTGCCTCGTCGCAAAGCAGGGTGAAACAGAACGAGATGCGTTAGACAAACTACGCAAAACGAGGTTGATTACGTAATTATGAATTGCGGTCAAGCATGCGAGACAAATTGAAAAAAAGCAGAAAGCATAAGTTAACCAAATCACTCCCTCCCAAGCGCGGAAAGAAAGGAACAGCGATAACACAAAACTATTTCCGTTTAGACCCTTAACCAGATGAGACGATAGTGAAGTCAAAATGCAATAAGCACATCACCTAAACTAAGCATTATCACAAGAAATACCATACACATTACACACAACAACAAAGCAGTACATTTTAAATACCATAGTTCAGCTTTTCAGCGGTTGCTATCAAGCAAGTCTATGAATAAATCGCACAAACGTATGTTGACCGGAGAGTCGCAATTCACGTTTCTTGAATTTCTTTTCTAGTCTGTCAATTCCAGGGAAAGTCTTGATATACGATGGCGTATTCCCATAAGCTGCGAGGAGCTGCTCGATTTTCTAAACCTCGTTTAAGGATTGTTACATAATTTCCAGTCTTTAAATTTTCTCGTAGCCTAAACCTTTTATCACGAAGAGTAAGTGTGGCGGCATGCGACGAATCCATGCCTCCTGAATTTGCTTAAAACAACATTGAACAGATTTGCAGAATATTTGTAGGTCAAAACAATTATTTATGGTTGTGGAATGGAGGGTTGTCCATGTCGGTAAAGCAATCGATTTCTGATAAACGGTTTTTCATCTTTATCATCAACAGATTTTGGGAATAATGGACTGGAATTTAAAAAATAATTAGCTTCTTTGACAATGGTTTCCCATTTATTACAAGTATATGCTCGAGTGCGGTAGTGCGAGGCTGCATCAAAAGCTTTGCAACAGCTCCTTATCAGCAATTCTGCCACTCCGCCCATACGACTAGCTGGTAAGTGATTTAACTTCCATTCGAACATAAACGAAGCATCATGAGCAGCTATAAAGTCGTTTATGCTCGTATTATTTCACCCATTAATCCATTGTTTGATGTGGTTCTCAACACCAACAAAAGCTTTTCCTTGATCACTAAAAACATCAACAGAATGAGTACCAGTACCTCGTTTGGTTACGAAACGTCGCCAGGCTGAGATGAAATCATTTGTAGATTATGTTTCAGCGACTTCAAGGTGAACAGCTCTTTGTTTGTTGCAAATCATTAGCAAACCACATTAATCAACTAAAACATTTCTAGTTTTTTGAAGTTTGATAGAACCAATGAAATTTATAGAAACTGAGGTAAAATGGGGATGGTTTATTTTGAATCTGAACATGGGCAATTGTCTTTTTTGCTGTTTTATTAGCTTGCGTCCACAGGTTATACATATGGCAGCAATTCGCTTCAACAATTGTTTGCCACGTAGAATATAAATGCCTTCTAAACGCTGATTAAGAATAATTGCACGACAACCTTGATGCTTGAGCTTTCGATCCATGTAACGTAATCTGCGCGCAATATCACAAGTTTGTTGCTGCTAGGCAGAGCAACAGGACTGATTACTTCATCACTGTACAAAAAGTTTGATAAACGTCCACATATGCGATGAAGGGCAGGTTGGGTATTTAGACTTCAAATTTCTTCTCTTTCAAAGTCGTTGTTGTACAGGCTCTCTCAAACAATCCTGGACAATCCAACACAAACACAATTTTGCACTGGCTAGTTCGCTTGACGTTAAAACGGAAATTCTATATTTGGGTTTTTTAATGATCTTTGATACCATGCCACTAATCAAAATAATTTTTGCCATGAAGTACGTTCTAGAAAATGCAATGTAAAATCGATCAACTGTTCTGAGCGCAACACAGTAGGAAAAAATGTTTTTCTTCACTTTTAATTGTGCAGTTTACGAGAATCTTTCCATAGGAGCTTTATCAAGAGGCCATTCATTAAAGGAAACAAAAACTGAGGTCCTAAATGCCATTTTGCTAGCTTTGAAATATTAATAGCTTTTGTTAAGGCATCAGTTGGGTTTGATATACAGGGTGGGCCAAAAGTAGGTATACCACGGCTACGAACTCGAACTCGAACTCGAACCCGAACTCGAAAGAACTCGATCTTTTTGCCGAACTCGAACTTGAACTCGAACTCGAAACTCAAAATTTTGTGGGACTCGAACTCGAAAATATTTAAAGCGAGTTCGAGTTCATTTTTATTGATACAATATCATTAGAACTGAATTTTAAAAAGTGAAATCTTTTCTTTGGAAATTAAGGACCTTATGCAGAAAGTAGGCTTAAGCCAGGCTTTTTTAAAATTGTCTATGCCCAACAGAAGTCATCGATTTCGTATGCAGAAAAAAGTTATTGCCTTAAGCATGGTTTAACAACTTGTTTAAGCCGGCCTTTTATAAGTCACCATTGCAGATGGCTTAAATCGCGACTTATGTAAGCAATGGGGCAAAGCCCTAGTTATTGTATTGCTGTTGCTAAATTTGGGCAATGGGCCCCAGGTAGCTTAAATCAGTAATACGGTTATGCAGCATGCCGTATCACTTACTGTAACCGCTTCCACCAAATCTTTTTGCAAACAACAATCGCACCACAATAACGTACAGCGTGTCACCTGCGCAGCAGTAACGTCACAACCCCTTCATAAACTGATTTGAAAAAACGGTAAACGGGCTCTCAAAAGTCTCGTTGAAATTTAGTTTTTGCATACCGCCAAGCCTCCTTTTGTAAGCCCGACTCGCGCAAGTCGGCTTAGGCTTAAGCTCGACCTAAAATAAGTCTGCTTTCTGCATAAGACCCTTAATGTTTTGCGAAAACATTACCGGCACTGAAAAGAAAGTTCTAATTAGATTTAAGAGTTTTGCAATGTAAACAGTCACAGTAGAGAATGGGTGACTTAATTGACAGTTAACTTTTTCTTTGTAAACAATGAATCTCTGAAATAGCCCTTGTTTTGATCGAAAGCGCGCATTCACGGCAGCCGCGACTAAACTGCAATTGCTATTCAAATCCAAGAATAAAACCTTGTGCTAAAAGTTAGTAAGAGAGGATAGGTAAGCAAAACAGAGTAAGATCAAAGAGCATGTTTTAATAATTTAACAAGAATTAGGTAAATCTGACCAGCAGAACTGTTTTTGTAACGTAGCACTTTTTACTGGCAGTGTGTTTATTTTTCAATTTATTTAGTTGCTAGGATGGTTAATTGGTAGTTTTCGTTCATTTCAACTTTTTGTTTAGACAAAATTAATCCAAACTTGAATCTTGATTACTTATTGTATAAACCTAGCGAAATGCCACATGCTCAATCCAGTCATGTGTATGACTGCTTTGAATTTGATGACAAATATAAAACTTCAAATGCATCGAGAAAAAGAAAAATGTAGAAGAATGCAACAGCATTATAAAAGTGGGCATGTGGAACCCATGCAGCAATTTAAAACGCCATTTAGAAAGATTCCATGCTGAAAAATCAAAAAAAGTAAAGCAGGCAGATGAACAAGATTTAAAGTCCAAGCAAAAGAAGTTGGAATTAAACAACCAGCCGTTGATTGCGTCCCATTTCCAGCCACAATCTGTAACTGTAGCAATGAACAAGGATAAGTTTATTTGGGGCATAATCCAATTAATTATGTCTGGTGTGGCACTACGCTTTTTCGAAAGCCCGGGATTTCAAACTTTAAATGGCGAAATGGCTCGAAAACCAGGGGTATCCATTTCGAGAGAATCAATTCGCCGATATGTAGTTGATGCAGCAAATAAAATGCGAGAATCTTTGATCAACGATTTAAAAGGCAAGCTTTTATTTATTAAGATGGACAGTGCAACAAGATAATTTTGAAACTTTTTAGGAATCAACGTCCAATATTATGACAAAAATAAAGACAAGTCAGTGGTAAAAATGTTAACTTGTGCAAATACAGAAAAAAGGCACACTAGTCGACAAATGTGCAACTTATTCACTGCAACAATGCAGCAATTTGGCAGTGCGAAAGAAAATATTCTGTGTTTGGTTGTTGACAATGCCAGCAATATGACTAAAACGACTGAACGCTTAAACGAAGATGACCCTGAAGCAGAATAAAACACCCCACAAGATGAAGGTGCCGATGAGTCTGAAGACTATGGTGGCATAGAAGACGATTGTGCAATGCGCCTTAACATTCACCACATGCGCTGTGCTGTTCACACCCTCCAACTTGCTATTAAAGATGGTTTAAAGCTACCAAACTGCGATAAATTACTGACGAAAACCCGCCATATAGTTACCAAGCTTCGATCTCCAAATATTTTGTCCTTGCTGGAAAAACGAGGAAAAAACGGCCAATACTTGATATGACAACAAGATGGGCTTCAACATATTTGATGATCAAACGCTTGTTAGAACTGCGAGAATCCATTGGAGAATTAAGTTTGCTTTCTCCAGAACCTCATATTTCACTTGCTATGTGGTCAAGCTTAGAAGATATTGGCTCTGTGCTTGAAATGCCCTATTCTGTTACCGTAAACCTGCAGGCCGAATCTTTAACGCCTGGAGCATTTTTAAAGGAGTGGTGCGCACTCAAACGAATCCTGCACAAAAGAGAAACAAGACTCGCGCAAGAAAGTGTCTCATCAATGGAAAAACGCGAGGAGGCTTTATTGCGGAACAAATTTTTTCTTGCTGGAGTGTTTGTCGATTCCAGATACCGAATTTTGCTGACGCCACAGCAAATGGAAAATGCAAAGATTGGAATACACGAAATTACTTTGAAAAATTATCATTGTTCTAGATCTGTATCGAACTTAACTTCATCAAGCAAGGAGTCTGAGAAAGCGCCAGACTGTGTTGCAAGCCACAACCAATCGTCAACATCGGAAGACGATGAATTTGAGAGAGAGCTTGATTTGATTGAACAACGAAGATCATCCAGCATGCGCAGTAATGCCAACGACGTATTAAATAAAACGACTCAAAAATTAAACAAAAATGTCGAGAAAATGATTGAAATTGGTCGACTTAAAGGAGAAACTGTTTGGGATGTTATTAAACAATTGAAAGAGCCGCTTCTTACTACTGCAAAAATTCTTAGTGCCATGCCGGTTACCCAAGTATCCGTGGAGCGATTGTTTTCTTCTATGAAATTCATTTTAAGTGACCAAAGATTGTCGATGACGCAAGAGTTACTGGAGTCCATATTATATTTGCGTGCTAATGCTGAACGATAAAACAAACTTTAAATGTTCATACAGCTACTGTATGAAATTTTACTGCTACTTTTTGTAGATAAATGGTGAAGTAGACATAAGACTCTCCATACTTTGCAGTGTTTTGTGAATTTCTTTTTAATTTTTCTTTCTGCTTTTCGTTTATTTTTCGGTAGTTTGACACAAAAACCTACAATGATTCAATTGTAAGTTGTTTTTCAACTTTCGCTTTCAATACAAATTCACAATACACATATTGCCTAGCTTATAGCAACCACATTTGCTTATTATCACAGATGTTTGAACATTAGTTTGAACGTGCAATTTTACTGCAAACGTGCTTAGAATAAGTCAATTACTTTATTTTCTGAACTCAAAAAGAACTTGATAAATTTTGACAGAACTCGAACTTGAACTCGCAAAAATGAAAATGTCGAACTCGAACTTGAACTCGAACTCGCAAAACAAGCTGAACTCGAACTTGAACTCGATACAAAAATCGACCGAGTTCGCAGCCCTGAGGTATACAGTTATTAAAAGTAGGGTTTAGGTTTAAAAAGTAAGTTTGTAGTTCTCATTTAGGCACTTTTAAACTTCAAGAATGCTAGTGATACCTTAGACAAAACTATTTAATCTCTTAATTGCTCAAAATCTCCTCCCCCAACATTGCAACATTTTTCACACCTGTCCAAAACACTTTGACACCTATTTTCTTTGCTCTTCATTTAAATTATTTTCCATTAAACCTAAAATAATCAATATTTACAAAACTGTACTACCTTCCAACCAGCTAGAAAACTAATATAAATTCAAGTTAAAATTATTATCTAAAAAATAAACAATGTTTGTGCTACTCAACAAGTAGCATAAAGTACACTGCATGTAACTTCAAAGCATATAAAAAATACTTTAATAACTGTATACCTACTTTTGGCCCACCCTGTGCTATTGTTATATCATAAACCTAGCACATAATAGGTTACGAAGTAACAGGCAAATTTAAGCAAACGCACATCTACAATCAATATGACGAGATCATCGCTGGACGCGTTTCGTCCTTTTGGACTCATTAGGAGGGCCCGTCTCATCACACCAAAATAACCCCCGTTTGCTGAAATTTCATTCAGCTGTATTCACTATTTCAGATCGTTTGTTGAGCATTATTTTTCTGTCTCCGCTTAGGATGGCAAGCTTTTCAGCCAGGCACAGATTGCATTTACTGCCTCCGCCATGATATAATGGTGCTGCAGAAACAATGGACCATTTTGTTGGCGGCTCAACACCATTATCCTTTGCTCGCCAGACTTCATTTGACAGCTCACGTACAAGTAACAGCATTTCTTTTATAGCGATGGGTAAATGAATGTTTCTGATTACTAAATCTCGTTTTAAAATCAGTAGAACAGGATCCATAACACATTTTGGTAGTATTGTTAGAGGATAATTCTGCTTTATATACAATTGACTTCTGTGTGCATTCGCCATAAGTGGGCAAGCGGTTTTGATTAGGCAATTACATTTTGGATCGACAGTGGGAGGACTATTGGCCTTTGGCAAGGTGGATCATCGGCTACAAAAGATATGCAATAAAATCTGTATTAAAATTAGTTATAGCTATATACCGAATATGTTTGGCACAGATAGAAATTTAAACTAAATAGTAACAGATTGGACGGTTCGTTGTAGGTTTATGTGTTTCGTTTTACTACTTTTACCGTTTTTCTCTATTCTTTCTTTTTTGTCTATTTTACTTTCCCAACTTATCGTTTACCATATTTAAAGATAAACCTGTTCGCATTATTACATTACTATAACTCTCATACCAACCTCGATAGTTCTTAGTTACCCAGATGAGATTGCTGTTCGCAGAAGAACCAGCAGAAAAGATTTATGTCAGTATCAGTTTTCACTTAGTTAAATAGGTTTTAGTTGGCTACTCTGTTACTTCTGCTTATTCCCCTCGAACAACCGTCAGTAATACTGTATTTTTAGTTTGGTTTGGGTTCATTTTTCGTTTTTTTGCAGAAATACCTGAAGAGCCTGAACGACAAAACAGGCTGTTGTATTTTTGCCAAAAACATATATCAATTTGCTCTAACTGTTGTTATTGAGCACTCTTAAATATTTTACTAAGTTTATTATGTTTATATTTAAACGTTAAATATGTTTTTTTGATGACGTTACAGGATGAATCTGAACTCTAACTACAGTAAATAGTGTTAAGGTTCAGTTGTTGTAGCTGGTTATTAGTGTAGTTCTGTGGGCTCAAGGTATAAGCTGATTGGTAGGCAGTTTCTAATCAAGTTTTACATCAAAAAAATTAGCGTTATTGGGAAGATTAAGTTTAAGTTGATTGTGATGTGCAACTAATACAGAATATTAAGTTGCAAAAACATGTTGAAAAATTGTAAACCTAGCTTAGCAAACTTCTGTACAGCTTATCATTTTATGTTGTATGTGATATTGATGGGGAAGAATCAATATTTTAATGAACATTTTGTCAAAACTGATTGCCGGCAAGGATCCCAGTGCTTGGGATTTTCCAAAGATTTTGGGGTTTCGGCTTTAGCCTTGGGATCTTGGGAAGTAGCTTCAAAAAAGGACAAAATCTTGGGATTTCAAAGAAAATCACATACAAGTAACAACTTTGATTCATTGTTTAACTATCAAAAACTCTCTAGATCGACTAAAAGGTTTATAATGGTAATTTGGAAAGAAATTATAGTAAACTGTCATAAACTTGCTTACCGAGATAGCGTTTATTTTTAGCCGAATTGGCAACACTGGACTTGCTAGTTGCTTGGCGCGGCAGTGGCGCCTTGGTCACGTGTTGTGTGTGGTAAACGCAGTTGTATCACATTGACTTGTGGGATTTCTATGATGGGTATTTTTTCATTTACATTTTAGATCTTTACTGAAACCATTTTGTTTTTATTTCACCTTTCTTACTATATTTATATACATCTAATATATAAAGCGCAAGTCTGTCTGTCTGCTTTAACTCCTCTAAAACTGCTGCAGGTGCAATCATCAAACTTTCCACGATTGATCATCACCCCGTGGTGAGTGTCATTAAGGTGATGGTGACGTCACGATGAGGTCATGATTAAAAATAATTTTTTAAATTTGCATTACTTGACAGAGGACAACCGCTTTTTGTGCAAATGAAAACCAACTTCCGACTTACCACATAACAAAAACTTTCAATTGTTTAGGGTATAAAATGACGTCATATTCAACGCTTTATTACATAATCTGTTTTTTGTTCTTTCTGTATAAGTACTGATCGCACAAACGCGATTGAACGTTTTTTCAGAAAATATTAATAGGCTGCTTTCGACAAAAACAATTTTACAAAAATTATTACTTATTTGACAATGCTACGAGCACTTCTTTATTTAAGCACTTTAAGTCCTCTATGCATTTTTCTTCTCCATTTTGCTTGCATGCTTGAAACTGGCTCAATGATGTCATAATATGTCTCGTACGATTAACACAAATGTTCGCTACCTAAGATCATATTATTAAGATGCTTTCAAAAATTGCAACCTTTTTGCAAAATCAGTTTGTTAAAAACTGATTTGTGACCTCATTACTCAACTATATTTCCATCTTTTTCAACAAATTAAAGGTTATTTCAGAGCAATTTCAATAGTGTACAATTAATATTAGTTTTTGTAGTCAAAAAACTGAACTTTAAGACCTATGGTGTAACTTTCTACCCTCCCAAAAAGTGGTAAGCTCATTAAAAACAAGTAATTTTAATACAATAACGTTATTGCAATGTACTAATAATTACTGATCTTTGAAAGCTTAGGAAATTTGCTTTCCAGCAACACGTGACTTCAATCCCTTAAGGTTAAGGATTAGTTTATAATGGCTGATCAACAATTGGTTGCCATACATCATGTCACATTTTTAGTTGAATAATCATCCTATTTGACCAAACAAGCTTGCAATTGTTAAACCAAAGTTAGTTTCTTGGTACATTTTGACTACTTTTCCTCACAAGCATGGTTCTTTTGCATTATCTGTCGACATTTTCAAAAAGATCTCTATCAAACACTGAAGTCTGTAAATGCTTATGAAACTTAGTCTACCGGTTAGCAACACTCAAATTTTGGTTCCCGCAGTTCACAAAATTGCAATTTCCAGAAAAACCAAGTCCTTTAGTGCATCTTGGCTATTCTTTCTCGATAGCATGAATCTTTAGCATTATCCATCAAAATATTCGAAAAGATTCGTCGAAAAATGAAGTCCAAAAATTTAAATTTGTATAGCAAAACATTTGGTGATCACCAAAGGAAAAGACAAGAAGGTAAAAATGGTCCTTTCTTATCGTTTGCAGGAATATGTAAATGTCGAGCTACATATGATCTAAAATTCTAAATGTTGAAGCAAATTCTTTTGAAATTGGTTGGGGCCGCCGCAGCAGCCAGCTGATTTGATATTCTTAAGTTCGACATTATCATTGGGCGCCCCGCTATTGCTATAACTGAACTGTGAGCGCTTCATTTCGAGTTAGGTTACTATGTGCATGGCGGGGCTTATGCCAAGGCCAAGCAACATGGCCGTTAGTTCAGAGACGTTAGTTCATATTAATTTGCCTACATAACGAAAAAATGGTAAGTAGCGATCCATATTTTTGGTAAGTAGCGATCCATGGTAAGTAGCGATCCATCCATTTAATGACTTAAATCGCATTGTGAGGTCATAAACTTAAATGACATCGTAATGCTTGCCACTATTTATTGAATACAGCAACAGGAAGCAAAATTGTCCACTATCATTTTGATAGCAAACAAAGATGGTGAAGCCTATTGCTTATACTTGTAATTGCAAGGATATCGGTATAAAACATTAATCTTTATTTAACAGTAAGGGAGGTCTGGATTAGGGGAAAAGTTAAATGCAATGAAATCCAAGGTTTAAGAAAAGATCAAAATTAAACAAAAATCGCATCAATTTGTGACAGTGGATTAAGAAAAATGCTTTGGTCTGAAAAGAGATTTATACGCGCCTATTGCAATACGTTATATGACCTAGGGCAAAGGCATGACACCTTTTCATGCTATGGTCAAAATAAAGCAAACAGCGTTGGCAAAAATCTTAATGTCACCAATATTAATACGAAAGCGGGCCCAACAAATCGTCAAATAGCCCAACCACTAAATAGCTCATTTCTTTAATTGTCAACACGACCACTATTCGGGAAACACCAACAATTTTGACTATGTTCCATTCTCCCCCTTACACTTTTAAATATTACGAATGTTAGTTTGTTAGATCATTCTTTTTTTTTAATATTTCCAGTCTTGATTAATAGACCAACATAATCACTATTACATGTAAAAGAACTATGGCTTATATTTGCTGAAACATTTCGTTGTGACTCTAACAAATGTTTGTACGGTGAAGCTGGTGAAGCTCCATTCACTGATACGTTTTAAATTGGCGCAGGTGATGGTCCGCCCTGCCGGGATAAATCGCACCAAAGTCAGGAGAAATATTTTTTCTACTTTGCTTGATACTACTGTAGCTTTATAGAGCTACCGGAATCAAACCTAAAAATTTGGGAAAAGCCAGAACTCATTTAACTTCTATGAGCATACCTAAACGAGGAAAAACGAAAATGAATCCTAATGCGTAGCCAACAAGAACTTGAGAAAGTTTGAGGCAAAATCAAAATTAACAACACCACTGTGTTAAATCGTACCACATAGAAGATATTGGTATTTTGCTTTAGAATAGCTTTATAGAGCTACCAGGATCAAACTAAACATTTGGGGAAAACCAAGGACTCTTTTCACTCCCCAGGACACATCAAGCAGGGTGAAAAAAACATATTATATAATGCATAACCAGCGAGGACTTGACAAAGTTTAAGGGGAAATCAAAAGCAATGCGATGGTGTAGTGGTTTGAGCGCCCGCTTCGCAGGCGGTAGACCTGGGGTTTAATTCCCTTGTCGAGTCATACCAAAAGATTTTCAGCTTCCCTGGTTGGCGATCGGCATTTATGGGAGGTTGTGGAGAACAAGCCGGCAAGTTCGCTTGTTGTGTCCTTGGGCAAGGTGCTTGTTGTGTCCTTGGGCAAGACAAGTCCACGGGACACCCCCACCTTTATGTAGAAGACAGATGGCCCAGACACCTCGGAAATAGCAACTCCCAAGCGAGTGCGGACATACCGTCCAAAATATAGAGATACAATTCGCTTTCTCGTGAATGGAAAATGAATCCAGTAAAGAAAATAAAAAAACAAACAGCGTCACTGCGTCAAATCGCACCACACGAAAAACATTTTTGCTATTTTGCTTCAGCATAGCTTAATATAAAAAATGTAATCCCTACTTCTAAACTACGGAAAACGCAAGGCTCCCTTGGGTTCGTGTCAACAATGAACAGGGCTCATAGACATAAGGCATAGCCAGAATCTTGAAATATGATATTCTTTTAGGAAAAGCAGCACAAAAAGACGAGAAAATCTTATGTGCAGAAAACACATAAACTTTAGTTAACTCTTCACGCAAGAGCCTCATAGGTGAAGCCAGCTTGGCCGGCTGAACCGACACTCTCAATCTCGACGTTACTGACGGTGGCTCATCGGGTGACGCCGTCGTATATATTGTAAAGCAAGGATTTTTCTTATGCTGATATGCTTCGGTTAAGGTATTTATATCTATACTCTACATCATTGTAATAAAATCTCAAGTTTAAGAAAAAAATCAACATAAAACCATAATCACAGCAATTTGTAAAACTGAATATAGAGAGAATAGCAGCTTTTGTCGCTATGCCGGAAACAAGATCATTAGTGCAGCCAAATTAGGAACTTAATGCCATTGATATAAATAGGAAAGGGGCAACACCACATCGAAAAATAGACTTACTATTAAATAGTTTTGATTATGTTTCAAACACTGCTCCCTCACAAGTATTGGTATACCATAATAATTCGTGGCAAGATTCTCTGTGAGCATTGCCAGTCATGATTAAGAGAATATGTTGATCACACTTTCGTGTACAAGAATTGTGAAAGTGCATAAAATTATTAACTTTTCGCTACTGCTCACACAAGAGTTTGATGAATCAAGCCGGCGCAGCCGGTGGAACCGAAATACTAAACGCCGACATTACTGATGAAGAACCCATGCCGGGCGACGCCGGCAAAGCCGGTTAGTAAAGTGTAAAGCAAAGATTTTTTGCTGGTGTGCTGCCTGTTAAATTATGCATACCTAGATTGTAAAAATTGTAGCCTAATAAAGTCCCAAGTTTAAGAAAAAAATCAAAATAAAATTACAAACAAAACAATTTGTAAAATTGAATGTAGAGAGAATATTTTGTTTAAAAACAACTCAGCCTAATGGGCTCCTTTTTGAATGTGGTGAATGACTTGTGAATGACTCTGGCATAGCCGATTTTGTCGCTATTCCAGAAACAAGGAGAATAGCGCAGTCAAAGAACTTAATTCGACAAATATATATACAAAATGGCCCGGAAAGTAGAGTATTCATTCTCGAAGCTTTTCGTCTGACACTTTTCAAGAGAATCCGTCAGAAATAGAGTGAAAAGATGAATCGATTATGTATAGACACAGTGGACGAAAAAGAAAAAAAGGCTCTATCATGATTGGTAAAAGAAGCGACCAATAGAAGGAGAGGAAACTAATGTGTGATTTCTAGACCATAAAAGAATTCCTTTTGTTTCCATAAATTTGGTTTGAATGTTTTGATGTACGTGGCTTCAAGAGTGGAAAGATGAAAAGAAGCACGGTCACGGTAGGGTTGCCAACTTTGACAAATTTCAATAAAGGACACTGCAACACGTATTAAGAAAAGCATTGCGAGGGCCGCACTGAGGATTGAAGAGTCGGTCGAGGGCAGCATTGACCAAGAATAAGTGGCCGAGGGCCAGTGCTCAGGAACTTGCAATAGCCTGCGTCAGCTTCATGTTATACGTGACCTCCTTACATTGACCTTATTCCGCTTGTGCACATGGTGATCTCCAAAAAAAAAAGGTCAACACTCGGTTTCCAGAACGAATTGTGTTCCACAACCGAGGTTTGACTGTACTTTTCAAATCTTTTTCTGCTCGTGTAGTAAAAGCGATGCTAGAAATAAAGGACAATTCTAATTTCATAGAGGACAAGGACAGAGGAGTTCAAATAAAGGATTGTCCTTTGAAATAAAGGACGGTTGGCAACCCTAGGTCACGGGCAAGAATAGAAAATTTGTTATCATTATATTCAAGTGCGCATGTAGGGTTTTGTAAAAGATGTTGTCCTATAGCAAAAGAGGAAGTTTTGGCTTTAAAGCTTCTGATTGACTAGCAAAAGCGAGCCAATGTGCTTCGGTCCTGAGGAATATGCTCCTGGAGAATGGTTTTAGGCACGTGCTGCTTAATCCTCTGTTGTAGCCTTTGAGACGTACGACCCACGTACCGACTATCGCAGAGGCACAGAAACTGGTAAACAATGTTGCTTTGATGAAAAGCGGATAGTACATCTATTTTGGTTGCAGGAAGAAGTTGTCTGGTGGTGTAGACAATGCATGGTTCAACTGCAAAGTAACAGCGTTTGACGGCTGTTTTAATTTGCGTTTCGTACCTCATCCAAACATTGCCCACCATGGCAAGAGGAAATAAACTGGGCATTTCTTCGGACCTAATTGCGTTGGTCTGCGAAACTGATTTATTTTCTTGATTACAGCAGTGTTGATTACAGTTTCAGGGTAACCGTTGTTGATAAGGATTGAACGGATGTTGGAAAATTTATTTTCAAGAGTAGATTTCGAACAAATGACAAGAGCTCTGTGGATAAGTTGTGGCCAAATTGGTCTTCCTTTTCATGGGGCAAAAAAAGTTCCAGCGAATGTATTGGCCAGTGAAAGTCGGCTTTCTGTAGATAGATGTAGCAACTTCGTGATCATTCTTTTCTACCAGGACGTCAAGGAAGGGCAAAGTCCGATTGCATTCCTTTTCAAAAGTGAAACGAAGCGATGGATGGAGAGAACTTAGGTGGGAGAAAAACTCATTAAATGGGAGAAAAACTCAAAGGGTCAGGTCATTCTCCAAAAAAGGGGGGCCGTGTTAGCTGCCTCCTTTACCTCACCCTAAATCTACCATTGACAAAAACTATTGATAATTTGTTTGCATCCATCATATTTTTATCGATTTTAAAACAGCGGTAAAAAAATGCGTAGCTATCTAGAATTTATTACATAGATTTTTTGCTTTTTGGGCTAATTATAATTTTATTGGCGCTTTTGGGCGCTTATTTACAATCCGTTTGAGTGCTTTTTAAAATTTTCTTCTGGCAACTTTGTGAGTGTCTTCAAGTGATTTGATCAAAAATACAAGAAAAGTTCGAAAAATAATGCAATGTGGTTTATTTTTGCAGGATTTAGTTTTTCACATCAAAAGAAAGTATAGGGTCCTCTAGCATGAGTGTTTAAAATATATTAAAGTAAAGTTCATATTAAGCTATAAGCATTCTGTTTCACCTAAGACGTGAAAGCCAGAACGTGATTCTTATTCAAATAGCATGAGTATTACGTAGTTAATTCTTAATTTATTGGCTGTGGCTATTTTGCTATCAATGGCATTTTCCCTTAGAGGCTATTTTGCCGTGAGACATTTGTGATTGGTTAATTTTAACAACGTATTAAGCGTGTGACTTTTGGCCCGTTCTAATCAGTCAATTATTTTAATACATTGAAAAAATTTGTACCCCCAGAGTACACTCCACTCACTGTACACTACCCTATACATTGACATATCGGGCCTCCCCTCCAGTATACACTGCCTTTTTCTAAGCCCCTGCCAGTAAAGATTCTATTTCATATCGTAACTATTGCATTTCAAGTCAGCTGCACTATTCACTTGCCACAGCATCAATACCAGAATGGTAGCAATTACGGCTGTATAAACACACATAAATGGTAACGTCAAAATAGCCTTCAAGGATAAAACGCTGTCAACAACAAAATAGCCACTTCCTAATTTATTCCCTTGCTCAAACAAATGGAAGTCAGATGGTGCCATGTCTGAGGAATATAGGGGATGTTTAATTAAACCAAAGAAGCTAATGACCTTACTGGTTTTAATGGTGATGTGAGGCCTAGCATTGCCATTTTGCAACAAAACCGTGGACATTTCCTAATGGGCTGAACTCTCCATTTGCCCTTTTTCAATTTTTAATGAATTGATGCAAACATCTGGATTAATTGTTGCTCTGTCGGACATCAAGTCAACCAATATTCCAATGTCAGTAGTATCTAAGAACACGGTCATTATCACTTTTTCTGCAGACTGCTTATACTGAGTTTCAGTGTGCCTGGTGAGGTGAAATGAAACAGCAATGGTGATTCTCTTATTGACTCTAGAGTTTCAAAAGATAAGCCCAAGTCTCATCTCTGGTCACTATTTGCTGCAGAAAGGTTTGGCTACTATGGCGATACTTGAAAAGCTCATAACAAGTTTCAAGGTGGGCTTCTTCATGAGCCTGTAAGCTGCATTCTAACCCACTTTCCACACACTTTTCAGTACCCCACTGAATCCACCATCTTTGCCACACTTGCCTAATTATTCAGCAAGCTCATTAAGAGTGTTGAGTCTGTTTTCCTTAATCGATGCATCTGCTCAATTAATGTTAACTGAATTGTAAGCAGAAGATAGTCTACCTCTTCTTGGCTTATTTTAAAGATTTCTTTCACCAAGTTTTTTTGTCATTGATCTGCTTTACTCATCTTTTCACTGACTTGTTGTCTTACTACATCACCACCAGATTCTTATATTTAGAGCTGTTCTCTTCCTAACACTAGAAATTTGATAACACCTCTTTGCTTCTGCTGAGATTACTTTGGGGTCATCATACTGATTTTACCTTCTAACAAGGAAGACATAAAGAGATTGCTTAAGCCTTTGCGATCCAACCTCATCCCTGGGATGAAAAGCAAAATTTATGTAATTTAGTCCAACCTCATCTCTGGGATGATATATAGCATGCAGATGCTACAGCAAGTCCAAACCGATTCCAGGGATGATTACAGTGCATGATCTAAACTGCCAATGCAAGTAAAAATAAACTAAAATCAGTTATAAAAAATTTGTACCTGAAGGGCAAAATTTGGTAAAATTAATTGGACTGCAAAGGGTACTTTAAATTGCATGTTAAAGTAATCAAGCTCTTCTTTTTTAAAAAAATCTGCAAATCTTGGTAACCAACCTTCAATCTGCATAAGAATCAAATATTAGTTTAATTCTGCAAGAAATGAAATTAGTTTTATTACTTCCTGAAAGCCCTTTAGATAAACATTTGAAAAGTAAATAAAAGAAATATTAAGTTACTCTGCAATATAAGCTGTCATAATCTGATTATGAAAATATGGTACTAATGATTTTATTGACTTACTTGAATAGCTGTTTTTGCTGGTTTTTTCAGCTTTTTTCTCTTTCATATCTTCCATATTGAAGCTTCAGAGCTATTTTGCTATTGTTTTTCTTTTTGTTATTTTGTAATAGTGGTTATAGACTTCGGCTGTTAACACATTCTTATTTGTATGTTTTATTTTTGTGTTTTTGCATCACATAGCTTAGATACATTTTTACATTGTAGCAAACCAAATCTAATTTTCTGTTAGGCACTGGTTGTTAACTAGGCTATACAGCTGATCAACAAAATAATGGCATATCATCAACAACTATTGATTGTGGCAACACTTGCAGGAATAAGCCTTTTTCTTCATCTTTGTTCGGCTGGAAACTTTGATTCAAATTATGAGGAATTATCATTTTTAAAAAAGAATTTTTATTATATCCATTCATTAATGAACTTCAGTGGTAAGTTGTTTTGAAGTTAGTGCGAGTTGTCAAGCCTTTAGCCTACACTGATGTTGTATGAGCTTATTATTAAAATTGTCTGCATGAGCTGTTTTGACTTAACGTGTTAATACAAGTTTAGTT
Source organism: Trididemnum clinides (assembly GCA_963675345.1). Taxonomy (NCBI): domain Eukaryota; kingdom Metazoa; phylum Chordata; class Ascidiacea; order Aplousobranchia; family Didemnidae; genus Trididemnum; species Trididemnum clinides. The sequence goes on from OY776302.1 coordinate 18,294,880, forward strand.
ATTAATTGGTATCAGTACTGTAAATCATAATCCCTTTTAAATCGTTTAAAAGTGGTTGCTCATGCAACTTAATCTTCTGTTTGTATTCAAAAATTTTGGGCATATACCACATTGCCAAAACTTAAAGAGAACTCTAGTGTAATGTGATAAGGTTTTCAATAAAAAGATGCAAAAATCCTGGCACTACATTGCTGTCTTAAAATAGTGATTAACAGCATTTCTCTTGCTTAGTTACTGTATGTGTTGCAGCAATGTACCGTACACTGCTGTACTTGCAACTCAAAAATGGGTACTTATGGGTTATCTGTCACCACTTTTTTTTAATTTAATAAACCTAACCCTGTACACTCCCTTCCAGTGTACACTGCCCCATACATTTACATACCGGGCCTGCCCCTTCAGTGTACACTGCCTTCCAAACTCATTTTAGGCTTAAACATTATATATACAGTTAAATAATAGTAATTTAATACCTGGTGAAAAAAAGTGGTGACAGATAACCCACAAGTACCCAAAAATGTGTGTCTAAACACAAGTTGTTATACCTGCGATAGCAAAAGTTTGATATAAACTAATGGATAAACAGTTTCCAACTAACTAACATTCCTTATTTTCAGTTCGTGTGTCTCTTTTAAGTGTTGTTGCAATATTTTTGTTTGAAATGTATTTTCCAAATATGGTGACACGATACACTGGTATTAGACGTTCAATCTTTCCTTTTATAATGCAAAAGTTCATGATTGCAGCATGTAAGTATTCAGTTTAACAATGCTTCTCTTTCACTAATAGTACTTTAATCATTTCATTATTTTTAAATGTTTCTACTTCACTTTGACCACATCAAAGAGGTTTGAGGTGAAGCACACCTAATTCTGAGTTCACAAACTGTTGCAAATATGCAAATTTTAACTGAAGTTTTCACAAATTTTTGTCTAGGTAGTAAAGAGTGTTGGGTTTCATTAAGGTTTAGGTTGTGAGAGAAGCTGGTGTTATCATCTATTATATTTACTGGTGCTTTGTGACATTGGTATTCCAGAATGTGCCTGCCAAACTAAAAAAAAACTAGTTGTCCTGAAATTTTTTGCAACTCCTTGCGATTTTCCTAACAAAAACATAGCTTTAGGATTAACATGTGGTGCAAACATTATGTACATTCTAAACAGTAATTTTGTTTTCAGTGGCAGTTTCTGTGGTGAGGATGATAGTCCCTGGTCCAGTAGCAGAGTATTCTAGGTTCTACATTTTAAGTGCTTTGCTGGATCTTGGAGCTAGTATCTTCCTTGCAGTAAATGTGAATACTTCTTCAAATTCATCACGTCCTCAGAGGCCACCAAGGCCTCAGCCTACCTACAAGGATGCAACAAAAACAGTAGAGGATATCAGAGAAAGAAGGTTTGTGAATAGCTCTCGTTTCTAGTTATCATTCCATTTAAAATCTTAGAAAACTTGGCCTATGCCTAAAAATTTTGTGTGTATATGTATCATATTTCTTTCATGGGAAGTCACTTTATATTTTTTTGGCTTGCTATTAAGAGCAGATCTTCTTTGTCCTGCAGTCATTTTATGACTTGCTGCATTGCACTTCATATCTACTTCATTGAATATAAGACATGGGATGAACTGTTTTGTGAATTGTGGTAATAATAGTCATGTTACACCCTGAGGAAGCATCTAGTTGTAATGCTTATGGTGATTTCATCGGGTTGAGAAGATAACATTATTATTGTCATAAATTTTTTGTTTATTGTTTTATTACCAGTAAATTCTCCGGGGATTTTAAACTGGGTTATGTGAACGAGTTGCAGACCCAGGTTTTCTTGTGCAACATCGCAAGCTGCAGAAAGCTGGATCTGTTGATTGCTCAAATTACACATTTTGTCTTGTGCTAAGAAGCACTTTGTTGTCAAACGGAAAGGCGCGTTCTGAAGTTAACTTTGTAGATGTTGTTGCATTGGATTGACATGATAAGTTGGTGTTTGATAAATATAAAATAAATAATTATAAGTTGATGTGGTTGGGTACGGATTATTTCTCGAATGCAATTTGGCTTAGTCTTTCCTTGTGACATAGTAGAGTCCATATGCAGCCACTAATTAACCCTTTTATTCAAGAACAGGATAGCACTTTTTGATGCGTACATACCTGTTTAACAACGCAATGCATGAATTATTGGCTGTGGGTAGCTGTAGCGCAGTTAACATGGTGAAGACTTTAGTTCGTTGAGTTAGCTTGTACAAAATGTAGTTTATATTAACTAATTTTATATCAAAAGCTTTTTTATAAGCGTATATGGTTATTTTCTTGTTAAGCTTAGCATCTGGATTGTCGTATTGCATGTGATTTTCATTTTACATGTTGGATCAAATTGATAATTAAGAGTGGATTTGCTAAAAATGTTTGTGGGGATTAATCAAAGGTTTTCAAAGCATTCCTAATGGCCAAAGTTAATGATAAATTTATCTTGCAGTGATTTTGAAGTCACAAAAACCTGAGATATGCTATCTGAGTGGTTTAGTTATACATGTGGTAATGATTTCCTGTTTTCCGATAATGATTATGTGGTATGGGTGTTGCAAATAGTGTCTTTTCCGGTCTAAATTTGTCTATAATGTAAAGACTGACAACGCAAAGTATTTCTATAGGCCCAATCAACTTTTCTACTTTGGTATTGTTGATAATTTCGATATATTTTCTTGCATTTGTAATTAGGCATGCTCGTGCTGTTCATTTAACAGTGATTAATTATCTCATTTATAGAGCGCAAGATGATAAGAGACTTCCGATGAAGAGAGTTGCGGCAACTTTTATTCGTTGTTGCTATTAACCGTTGGTAAAGCTTGCTGTTTCAGCTGACTTGAGAAAAAACGTTTGGCATGCATTTCCAAATCATGTGACAGCAGTTGCTTAATTTGTTGGTTTCAACGCAATATGTGGCATTTCCTTAGTAGATTGCTTAGCGACAGTTTTCAGTTCTGTGCAACTTAAAATGCTACCTGTATCATCTTGTGTAGCTACAACTTAAAAACGGAAGCTAGAACTAATGGTAGTCAGTTTCTTGCTAGTCGTTTTTTGAATTTGTGAATTTTGATTGCCTAATTTTTTTATATAGACTGAGCGAGATATTAAAGGTTTTAAATATTGACTTTTCGTTAGTAGATTCCTTAGCGACAGTTTTCAGTTCTGTGCAACTTGAAATGCTACCTGTATCATCCTGTTTAGCTACAGCTTAAAAACGGAAGCTAGAACTAATGGTAGTCAGTTTCTTGCTAGTCGTTTTTTGAATTTGTGAATTTTGATTGCCTAATTTTTTTATATAGACTGAGCGAGATATTAAAGGTTTTAAATATTGACTATTGTTTTTCTGGAAAGTATTAAGCTTTCATGCTTAGTTTGTTGATTATTAGCTTCAGGCAAAACAAAACTATTTTGGAATACAAATTTTTTAATGTTTTGCATCTACAGTATTATTGAAGCATATCAGACAAAACAAAATATCAAATTCGTATCTGGAATGACCTTGTTAAAACAATACCAGATTTCTGAACCAACCTTTCCTAATCTGGAGCTAATAGCAATCAATTAATCAGCCTCTGTACTCAGAGAATATATTTCGAGATTTTAAGTCGCAATCTCATCATCAGCCCTGTGAATAAAGCAAAAACACGTCATTGCTACTCTCCTGAACTAAACCCATTGTATTGACGTGAGAGAGAGCTGTACTGGTCACAGCATAGGTGAATACAGGACTGGTTTAGTTGAGGATAGTAGCAATGACGTGTTTTTGCTGTATTTCAAAACTGATCATAAGACTGTGACTTAAAATTACCGAATATGTTTTCTAAATACGGACTATGATTGATTGCTAAGCTCCCAAGTATCAAAAATTAGGAAAGTGATCATCGGCCTAACTAGCTGCTTCATTTTTTTTACATCGTTGAGCTGTACATTTAAACCGGAAATTCTGAACCAAATAATAGTTGTTCGAGATAGTTTCGTGTTAAAGATTGCCTGGTTGTTGTTATCCTGCATGGTTCTTAGTTATCGGCAATGTGGCCTGGCAATTTTGTGAACATTAGATTCTATGATTTAATAGTTTCACGTGCGTAGTCATGTTCTATGGATTAATCATGTGTGAACATTAGACAATCGTTTGAAAATACTTTCCGCTTGACGTTGACAATATAATTTGGTAAGAGCTGCCATTCAATTGAGATTATTGCAGTACTGCTGAGAAGTTTGCTGTAGAGCAATTATTTTTGACAGCTTTTGTGACTTGAGGTAATCATTATATTTTTGATGGCTTGATATAACAATGCTGCCATGGGAAACTGCTTTAGAAGATGCCTATCGTGGTTTAGCTCATACGAGGTGCGGTAGTGAAGAATAACGGTAATTGGGTGCTATTACTGATATTTTTTCTTGTCAAAGGACTTGGATGACGATTCAAGTGAGCCCCTGATCGAACACGACGTTTTACAAATTGTCCATAATGACCCTTACCAAGATATATTATCAAGGTTTGATACTATTGAACGTGTTTAAATGCTATCGTGTACTGGTGGCCGCGGTTCTGCGTAGCAGTGAGCAGCTTAGATGTTAAAGTGCCGCGGTTCTGCGTAGCAATGAGCAGCTTAGATGTTAAAGTGCTTGGGTGGCCACCAACAACACCGCTCGTTTTTCATGTTGGATAAGATTTGATGAAAATGAATGTACTTGTAGTGGAGTTCAAGGAAAGATTGTTTGACTGTAAATGGTTTTTTAGTATATTTAAGTGTGTTGAAATCTTTAACGATTTTCGGGCCCTGACTTGGTAATTAGTTGTTATGGCGTGTAGTTGATCCTATTTTGGATTGCTACTGCTTATTGACTGTGCTTTTGAGAAGCAGATATCACTTAGTCGCCTTTCTGTAGTACTTAAGATTGCTTTGAAAATAAGGTTAAGGCTTACTTTAGTTGCATGTTATCCAAATAATATAATGCTTTTATTGTTTTATACCGATTGATGGCTGTGGCACAGTATTGTCAGTGTTTTGTCAACTAAATCACTTGCCTTTTTGTACGTCTTCTTATTTAAAATCATAGTTCTATATGCTTTTGTGACTTCATTGGCCCTTCTGTTTTTTTTTCATACTGAAGGGAAAATGTTGACCAAGTTGTTGTTTTGCTTTTCAAACCAGCGTGGCATTGGGGCGTTAGTCAAAAATATATTTCTCAATTATAAGGCTTGCGGTTTACTCAGCTGCACCATGGGCAAGTGCTGCTTAAAATAGCGGTACCTTCTGGATATATTGTTTTGTTTAGTGTCTCAACGGAATCTACCTTGGGCTACATTCCGTCTAAGCGGCATCGAACAGCTATGGAGTTGCTTCAAACTGAAACTACGTACTTGAGGAATCTGAAGACCATCATAGCAGTAAGAAATCGTGACTTTACTGCTAAAAATTCTCAATCAGCTGTGTACATTATGTCGCACGTGTTTCTTAAAAGAATGTCGATGTAAACCACAGTTGTCTAACTGGTGCCACTTGCACGCTCTCCAAGCGTTTTTGTTTATTATTTTGGTAAAAATATTGTCATCAAATGATCACCGGTGCGATGGTGTAGCACTTACACCAGGGTTTCTCAACTGGGTTAAATTTACCCCTTGGGAGTAAATTTTTTATTACCAAGGAGGTAAATTTACTGAATATTAAATTATAGTAAGCGTATATTTAGGTGCTTGTGAGCAAAACACCTACAGAAGCGCTCTCTTAAAAAAACCAAGCTAAATACCAATCGAGGTGGTCCTGCTACGACCTAAATTCTAACAGAAGATAGCAAACAAATTCATAAGAATCACACGACAAAAAGTTTGCAACACTGTTGGAATTACAAAAACCTCTGTTGCGCAATAAACTTCATTATGCTCTCAATACGGACAGACTGCCTAGCCTAGCGCCATTTTTCTCATATTTTATTACAGCACATTGGAATAGGCAGTCTGCACAGTTGAGGTGTGTAGCGATTGAGTTATTCTGCAGTTAAGAAATTAACGATGAAATGTTCTGCGGTTATTATATCGAAGACGAGAACTTATGTGGAATCATACGTAAACTTCGGGTTCGATTTCATTATAAGAGATGATGTATTGATGTTCAACAATCTTAGTGTATATTTTGCTCCAAAGTGGTTGGTGATGATTCTATGAAACCATCAGTTTTAAAAACTCGTTATACTTCACGCCATTCCACACATGCCATCAATTTTAAAAGCTCGTTATTCTTCACGCCATTCCACACATGTACGTGACGACCAGATGTCTAACGTTCCCGCAAAGACGTATGGTCGTCATTTGGAACACGTGCTGCCGGAACACTGCCTAGTCTAGGATTTGTTTTCGAAGACAAATCAGCGTTGGAAGCATACTATCGTGTTGCTTGAAGAATAGCAAAAGAGAAGAAGTCTCTACAATTGGAGAACGACTTATCAAACCGTGTACTATCGACATGGTTGAACTTGTTTGTGGAAGAGAACAAGAGAGAAAAATTGAGAAAATTTCTTTGTCAAACGATACAGTACGTCGTTGTACAAGTGATATGTCCCAAGATATTTTAGATCGTGTAGCAGCAGAAGTTCGAGCTAGTAAGGCAAGAATCAGCCTTTAGCTGACGTGTCGAACTGTGCATATTTGTTGGTTTATTGTCGGTATGTGCATGCTGGTGAGTTGATGGAAGAGTTCTTGATGTGCAAAAGTTTAGAGACCACAACAAAAGCGGTTGATATTTTGGAAAAAACGAATAATTTCAACGAAATAGTCTCACATGGAATCATGTGGGCTCCCTGTGTACAGACGGTGCCCCTTCGGTGCTCGGTACAAAGTCAGATTTTACAACGCTGGTAAAAAAAGTGCACCGCACATCATTTCTACTCACTGCGTCTTTCTTCGTCATGCACTGGCAAGCAAAGCCCTACCTGACTGCCTGAAAATAGTTTTGAAGCAAGTGACTAAATGTGTGAATTTTGTCAGGGCGCGTGCTGTTGATCATCGCCTTTTTCAAACAATTCTGTGATCAGATGGGATCGGAGCATATTGTTCTCCTTCATTACACCGAAGCGGTTCTCTAGGGGTCGTGTTTTGCTTCGATTTTTTGAACTGCCTGTTGAAATCGAGATTTTTCTGCGAGAACACAAATCTCCGTTGCGTAAGCAGTGTAGCAACGCCAAATTTATTGCTGCATGAGCTTATTTGGCGGATATTTTTTTCAATTTTAAGTCAGCTAAATGTGCAAATGCACGGAAAGAGTCTACCGTAACTGTTTTTGATGTACGTGATGAAATTCAAGGCCTCCGGACAAAATTAGATCTGCAGGCTAGGAGAGTTCATCAAAGAATTCACGCAAATTTTCCAGGATTTGATGACTGGAAAGTCAATAAAAGCCATAACTTTTCTGACCTCGAAGTTGAGATATGTCAGTATCTAGCTGTTTTTAAAAGCGATTTCAACGCTTATTTTGATGGTGCAATTTTTAACAATGATGCTTCTTGGATAACCCATCCCTTCAAAGCCAAGTTGGAAAGTATTGCTGACGATAATCTGTGCAAAGATGAATTGATTAATCCCCAATCTTTAACAGCGCTTCATTCCACATTCATATCGTGCAATGGTGGATTTTCTAAATTTTTCAACGCTTGCCTACTTAACGCTGAACACGAAAGAGATAGCACTAAGAAATTGCCAGCAAGTTGGCTTGTATCCTTAGGTAAGGCACTTAACGGGGTATTTCCATCTTTATATGGCAGAAAAATGATGGGACCTAATAGTCTTACCCTCCGCGGTGATTCAGTCTTACTGAAGACTCGCAAACAGTGCATGAGTGAATCACATATTGCGCGTTTTGCCATATGTTAGAAAGAAAACAATACTACAGCGCACTTTCTGTGGAGTTTGCCAGCAGAAGTGGCCAAGCACAAAGCAGCATTGAGCGTTAGCCTGTAATGGCGAACCTGAACTTTATAGTTTCAGGTAGTCAATCTTTGTTTCGAACATATTTTGACCTAATTTCATGTTACGCTGAATTAACTCACTTTTAAAGTCGAGTGTCGAGTTAACTTGGACAAATTTTATAGTTTACGTCGTATACTTTATTCTGTGTAGATATTTAAATAACACTGCTTATCATGCTCATCGCTTTTTTGCGTTAAAATTATATACAATTAATTACGAAATTGCATAGATGATATTGCAACCTGCACTTAGTTGGTTTCAATAGCGTTTTAGTGAAGTTTATATTATAGTCTAAGCTTCGTAAATTCGTACCGGTATTAGTTTTGCTGCTGTATAATTGGTCCTCAAATTTGACAGCAATCCTAATCATAAAATTGCTATGCTTGTTTTAGGGTCCGAAAAATCAATAGAAACGTGTTTGCAAACGCTTCTAATTGTTTATGACATTACTGTCGATGTCTGTGTTTGATATTGTTGCATTGCAGGTTTATAAAGAACCACTTGAGAAAGCTGCAGCCAGCGGCAATGCAATCATGGCCGTTGAAGACATTCGAACCATTTTTGGAGGTATTAAAGAAATAGCTGCTTTGCACTCTCACCTTCATCATGACGTCAGCGAAATTATTGACAACTGGGAAGAAGATTGCTGCATTGCTGACGTCATAAAAAAATATAAGAGCCAGTTGATAGAGGTATGTACTGCCAATGTTACGAATCTGCTTTCTTTACGACCTGTGGTCCAGACCGTCAAATTTCTCTCGTTTTAGGGCCTCGATAGTCTTTTTTGCCTCCAACCTATGGGAAAAAAAGCCAGGTTACTACAGCAATAAATGGCGAAAAATATATTTTCTTCTCCATGCAAATTTCCTATGACATGTGGATGCAAATGTACTGAGAATTCTGTGTTTCCTTCCGTATTCGAACTTCGGTGTTAAACTAAATCGGTGTTTCTCAACCTTGTGAGACATAGGCGCACATTTTTAAACTAAACGGAGCTCAGAGGCCAAGTTGCATTGAATTTATCAATTTCAGCGTATTTTTACACATGCTGACAACCTGTCACAATACATTTGTGGTACATGTAGAAAAAGCGCCAATGAGCGACCATGCTGGTATTAAACTCATAGATTCATCTTTGCTCACCAGTGCTTTACCTCACTGAAAAGTGAGCTGGTACTCAAACCTGCTAATCTGTCCTTCGTTTAGGTATATCCCCAATACGTCAACTACTTTGACATGAACCAAAGCCTGCTGTTGAAGCGACAAGAGACCAACGCCGATCTTCAGGCTTTTCTTATCAAGTGCTTTCACGAACCTCAGAGTCTTAAGCAAAACCTAGATGCGCTTTTAATACGACCTGTTCAGCGCTTGCCCAGTCTAATGTTGTTAATATCAGGTGAGTATAGGCTGATTTCCATTAGGCTTAAATTGCAGGCGTAGCGTGAAAAATTCTTTGTTTCTCTATTTAGTTTTATGCGCACAGCGAAAGCGCTCAGTCTTATATCCTGAAATTCGGTGGCGTATCTAGTTACTTAAAGCTGCCTTGCTTTTATTGTATTGGTTAAAAACAAATATTTCTCGATCACATTTGGGTTAAGACATGGAGTAGTGCAAGAGATGTTTGCTCTGTAAGTATTTCCATTACCATATGCACTTACGCCCTAGGTTACCAACACTTTGTCTTTGGCCCATCCACAAGCCAATTAGCGCCAAATCAAACAAAAGTGATTTGGTAAATGGCATCGTGTTTACGAATAATTGTTTTGTATCGAGTTTCATTTTATTTGTTTTTAGGAACTGGTTGTAATCATGCTGGCAGCAATGAGCAACCACAAATCATGCCAGACAATTTTTGGTCCAAACCATTGCTCCCATAACCAAATATATATTTTGTTACGAATCTAAATTACTCGTACGGTTCTGCGACAATTCAAAGTCGGAAATTTTGGAAATTCAAATTCTAACCCTAACGCGACCTTGAATTTCCGACCTTGAATTGTCGGGACACCCTAAATTACAGCCTACTTTTCATGAACAGAGCATTAGCTGTTAGATACGGTTTGAAAAGATGCTAGGCTGCTGTGAATATTATGAAAACCTGCTTTCTTTTCTTTTGTGTTTCTTTGCATCGCATCAGTAGGCTTGAGCCTGTAATGTGATGGATAATAACTATAATAAGCATTGGCGCTTTATACTTCTGGTAAACTTGCTATATTTTGTGGCAACCCCACCGTAGCCGTTAGCATAATGGCTTGTTTTTTGCTTGTACGTGATCGTACTTCTTTCATATAAATAAATATTCTTATTCACACAGTTAGCAACTAAAAGCCATTTACATTTCTCTCGAATTTACGACCTCCATACGTCGGAGATTCCTCAGCTTTTGGGTCTTTATGATTTCCCAACCATGACCGTGTTCCTACGAAAGGGATAGCAACAAAGTCAACCATAGTAGTATGCTTTATCGTAAGGCAGGCAATAATTTAATTTTTTTAGCCATTATCCAGACATTTTACGGTGTAATGTCTGCTCTGTCAAGCCGCCATCTACTGGATATCAAACGCAACCAGGCAAGAAATTCATGCGCTTTAAATAATTATTTAATGAAGTGTGCCGCACCTAACCTCTCATTAAACATATTCTTGAACATTACATACCAAGCATTTTTCACTGTGCTCAATATGAGCTTGGTCTGCGTTGTTAAACGCAATAGACTTTTTTTCTGAGGTGCCGTTTCTTTTAGCATGTAGATATCGACAAATGGAACTCTTCCAGTTTTTGCCCAACCAAACGATGAGAGATAACAAAAGTTCATTTAGCATAATAAGTTATAAATATCGAAGCGTTTTATCTTCTCACTAGGCCTTCATCCCCAGCAAAATCTTAATAAAAACTGCTTGTTATTAGTTATCACGTTAAATTTTGGATGGCCTTCACTGTTTGGTTTGTAGAAAACATGGTTGCATGATGTTCCGAGGGTAATCGCAAGCACGTTGGTTTGAAGCCCGCCGAAGCACAGAATGCGCTTACGATTACGCTCGGAGATTATGTTGTAGAAAAAGGGCTGTGAAAGCATTGCGCTAGACCAGGGCAACCGAAAGGTAATATACCGATGAATCAAACAACACAGTACTACAAGTTACGCGTTTCACTACACATTTCACTTTCACTGACATATTCATAGGTTTTTACGTTATTTATAATATGACGAGCAGAGCAGTACTTCCTTCATTTGTGTAAGGAGGCTCAAGCTCAGAACTGAAATCATCGACTTGTCTTACCAAATAATGCAATTCTCCACAACCGTAGTATGAAGTGTAAAAAAATAACCGGTTTCCACTATCATGCACGTGCGCGCGCGCGCACACACACACACATGATAAAACGTTTATCCATGTGTCATATTCTGGTGGTTCCAACCTTGGCCGGCATGAGCCTCTGAATGATCCATGTCTTGCCTGCGGTATTAAGATGGTAGGTTTGTTGTTGAGCCATGTAATCAATTATAGAGCTTCAGTTGGTCTGGCGTTGACATTTGTAGAGCCACAAAATTTTTTATACGACCGATTAAAACCGCAAAGCCTTGTACATGATTTACCATTGAGGTGCCCTATGGCTACATTGTTCTTAATGGAACGAAGAACCAGCAACAATTATGTCTGGCGTATGCTATTATATTTTACTTTCATACGCATCAAGCTTCGTGGTGGAACATAGCACCAAAAATTTCTCGGCTTTTGCTTGTGGAGTACGCAAGTTCAAAAATGGCTTTTAACGAAAAAGCAGTCAAACACGTAATGTTTGTAGTTTTCAAATGGCGATGCTATCCTGTTGTGCAGCTCATTAGCTGTGAAAATGGTATGTCAACCTTTATACCATGAACTATCGCCCGGTAGAAGCCCTCCATCAGTAATGTCGGGGTTTAGTATTTCGGTTCCACCGGCTGCGCCGGCTTCACCCATCCGGCTGTTGTGTGAGCAGCAGCGAAAAGTTAATGAATTTTGTGCACTTTCATAATTCTTGTATATGAAATTGTGGTCATCACATTCTCTTAATCATGACTGGCAATGCTCACAGAGAATCTTGCCACGAATTATTATGGTATACCAATACTTGTGAGGGAGCAGTGTTTGAAACATAATCAAAACTATTTAATAGTAAGCTTAATTTTCGATGTGGTGTTGTCCCTTTCCTATTTATATTAATGGCATTAAGTTCCTAATTTGGCTGCACTATTGGTCTTGTTTCCGGCATAGCGACAAAAGCTGCTATTCTCTCTATATTCAGTTTTACAAATTGCTGTGATTATGGTTTTATGTTGATTTTTTTCTTAAACTTGAGATTTTATTACAATGATGTAGAGTATAGACATAAATACCTTAAAACGCAGCATATCAGCATAAGAAAAATCCTTGCTTTACAATATATACGACGGCGTCACCCGAAGAGCCACCGTCAGTAACGTCGAGATTGAGAGTGTCGGTTCAACCGGCCAAGCTGGCTTCACCTATAAGGCTCTTGCGTGAAGAGCTAACTAAAGTTTATGTGTTTTCTGCACACAAGATTTTCTCGTCTTTTTGTGCTCCTTTTCCTAAAAGAATATCATATTTCAAGATCCTGGCTATGCCTTATGTCTATGAGCCCTGTTCATTGTTGACACGAACCCAAGGGAGCCTTGCGTTTCCTCTTAGTTTCGAAATAGGGGACACATTTTTTATATTAAGCTATGCTGAAGCAAAAGAGCAAAAATGTTTTTCGTGTGGTGCGATTTGACATTGTGACGCTGTTTTCTTTTGATTTTCCTTTACACTTTCTCAAACCCTCGCTGGCTACGCATTATGTAGCATGTTCTTTTCTCTCTGCTTGATGTGCCCTGGGGAGTTAAATGAGTCTTTGGTTTCCCCAAATGTTTGGTTTGATCCCGGTAGCTCTATAAAGCTATTATAAAGGAAAATGCCAGTATTATCTTCCATGTGGTGCGATTTGACACACTGACGTTGTTAATTTTGATTTCTCCTCAAACTTTTTCAAGTCCTTGTTGGCTACGCATTATGATTCATATTCGTTTTTCCTTGCTTAGGTATTGGTAAAGAAGTTAAATGAGTTCTGGCTTTTGCCAAATTTTCAGGTTTGATTCCGGTAGCTCTAGAGAGCTACAGTATCAAAGCTATTATCAATCAAAATAGAAAACATGTTTCTACCAATTATGCTGCGACTTTACCCCGGCAGGCCATACTATCATCTGTGCCAATTTCAAACGTCTCAATTAATGTAGCAGCGCCAGCTTCACCGTACAAACATTTGTTAGAGCCACTACGAAATATTTTAGTAAATATAAGCCATAGTTTCTGTACATGTAATGGTGATCATGTTGGTCTATTAATCAAGACTGGAAGTATTCAAAAAGAAAGAATGATGACCCAAACTGCAATTCGTAATTTTTAAGTGTAAGAAGAGTGAAACAGTCAAAATTGATGGCGTCGCCCAAATGGTGGTCGTTTTAACTCGTAAAGAAATGAGCTATTTAGTGGTAGGTCTATTTGACAATTTGGTGGGCTCGCTTTCGTATTAATATTGGTGACATTAAGATTTTCGCACGCGCTGTTTGCTTTAATTAGGCCGTAGCATGAAAAGGGACCATGCCTTTGCCCTAGGTCATATAGCCTATTGCAATAGGCACCTGTTAAGCTCTTTTCAAACAAAAACATTCTCTCTTGATCCACTGTTACAAATTGACGCTATTATTGTTTAATTTTGATCTTTTCTTAAATTTGGGATTTTATTACTTATAACTTTTTTCCTAATCCAGACCTTCCTACTGTTAAATGAAGATTAGTGTTTTGTACCGATATCCTTGCAATTACGAATATCGGTAATGGGCTTTACCATTTATGTTCGCTCTCAAGTAGATAGTAAATAATTTTGCTGCCTGTTGCTGTTTTCAATAAATAGTGGCAAGCATTGAGATGTCATTTAACATTATCACCTCACAACGCGTTTTGCGTTTTAAGTCATTAAAAATATGGATCACTACTTACCATTTTTTCGTTACTGTAGGCGAATTAACATCGACTAACGTCTCTGACTGCGTACATGTTGCTTGGCCCTGGCATAAGCCCCGCCATGCAAAGAGCAAGCTAACTCGGAATGAAGCACTCACAGTGAAGTTATAGCAATAGCGGGGCCCCCATTAATAATGTCAAAATAAGAAGATACCAAATCAGCTGGCTGCGCCAGCCTCGCCCAATTGCAAAAGAATTAGCTTCAACATTTAGATTATATGTAGCTCAACACTTACATTTCGTTGCAAACGATACAAAAGGACTATCTTTACCCAATAGTCTTTTTTTGGTGCGATCACCAAGTGTTTTGCTTGGAGTTGGCTACATATTAAAATTGGTGAACTTCATTTTTCGATGAATCTTTTTGAATAATTTGATGGATAATGCCAAGCATCCATGCTATCGAGAAAGAATAGATAAAATGTACCAAAGGACTTAGTTTTTCTAGAAGATGCAATTTTGTGAAATGCAGGCACTAAAATATTGGTGTTTTTAACTGTTAGACTAAATTTCATAAACGATCAGAGTCTTCAGTTTTGATGAATCTTTTTGAAAATGTCGACAGATAATGCAAAAGAACCATGCTTGTGAGGAAAAGTAGTCAAAATGTACCAAGGAACAAATTTGGTTTAACAATTGCAAGCTTGTTTGGTCAAATAGGATGATTGTTCGACTAAAAATGTGACATGATGTATGGCAACCAGATGTTGATCAGCCATTATAAACTAATCTTTAGCCTTAAGTAATTGGAGTCACATATTGCTGGAAAGCAAAATTTCCTAAGCTTTCAAAGATCAGTAATTGTTAGTACCTTACAATAACGTTATTGTATTAAAATTATCTGTTTTTAATGAGCTTACCACTTTTTGGGAGGGTAGAAAGTTACACCACAGGTCTTAAAGTTCAGTTTTTTCATTATAAAAACTGACATTAATTGTACATCTTGTACACTATCGTAATCGCTCTGAAATGACCTTTAATTTGCTGAAAAAGTTTGAAAATCAGTTGAGAAATAAAGTGACAAATCAGTTTTTAGTAAACTGATTTTGCAAGAAGATTGCAATTTTTGAAAGCATCTTAATATTATGACCTTAGGTAGCGAACATTTGTGTTAATCGTACGAGACATATTATGACATCATAAAGCCAGTTTTATGCGTGTAAGCGAAATAGACAAAAATGCATAGAGGGCTTAAAGTGCTTGAAAGAATTGTTCTCGTAGCATAGTCAAATTGGCTTTAATTGTAAAATTGTTTTTATCAAAAGCACCTTATTGATATCTTCTGAAAAAACGTTTAATCGCGTTTGTGCGATCAGTACTCTTTGAGAAAGAACAAAAAAAGACTGTGCAATAATGCATTGATTGCGACGTAATTGTAGACCCCAAACAAATTAAAGTTTTTGTAATATGGTAAGTCGGAAGCTGTTTATCGTTTGAGCAAAAAGCGGATGTCCTCTGTAAAGTAATGCAAATTTAAAAAATTATTTTTGATTATGATGTCATCATGACTTCTCAAACACCTTTATGACACTTGTCATGGGGTGGTGATCAATCGATGTAAAAAGGAAGCAGTTGTGTTCTATTGCTAACGTCACACCAGCGCATGCTGTTGCGATAACTCGTCTTCTGTTTCGAATTCGGGACTTCTGCATTATTTATATCCTTTATCGTGCTGTGCTTTTAAAGTTACAGCTTGTCTCAGCGAGATTTGTGAAATACGTTTAAACAACTACGTTACTACTCAAAATCTTCGGTTGCACATAGGCCATGCTTAAGTGTCTTTCTGTTTTTTCATTTAATGAAATCTGTTGCACTCTGAAAACAGTTTTATTGAAAATGCATCGCCAACAGTTGAGCTTCAATTCAAAATCTTAGGCTAAAATATGAACTTGTCACCAGTTATGTCACTTACTGTCAGCGTACGTACCAAAACTAGCCTGAAAGTGACTTGTGTAAAACTTTCCTAAGTGTGGCAATACTTTTTAAAACTGAGAAACTGCTGGTAATCGTTAGAAATTGGCCATACATTAAAGATTCATCGCATGGTTTTGATGTTCAAGTTTCATGGCTGAAGTAGAAATAATTGACTGTTCACTATCAGTCTCCATATGATTTACAAAACTATGCAACGTATAGCTGATTGTATGCGTTCGATTTTACGTTATTATTACTAAATTTTCCAAAGCTAGCTATGCAAACGAAATTTTGGTCTACACTGTGGCCAATCGCGGCATGTGATTAAACCGTAATAGCACAAACAAAAAGTTAAATAGCGCAGATATCCAGTGTAGACCAGGCTTTTTGGGGTTTGTTTCTTTTGCGATGACGTTTGAGTATAATCGGAAACAAGCTTCGTTTATTATGCTGAAATACCGAGCGCGCTTATTATGACGTAATGAAACAGATTAGGCATGCTTCCGATTACGCTTGAGTATTGTGCGAATGGGAACTGATTTTAATGATGTAAACGCAGTTCGTTTCGTTGCACCACGCTCACGTGCCGATGAAGAAGCTGGTTCCTAATTGCGCAACGCCGAGAGCCCGAGACTAAGTTCCATATTTGGAAGTCGTCCCAGTGTTGCACGAAAACACACTTCATTAAGAGCTGAAGCGCACTGACCGTTCAATTTCCAACTGAAAATAATGCCAGCCTCTGCCGTGCTCAAGGGCAACAGTATCAAGAAGTTTTTAGATATTGTTCAACATGTTCCTTCAGTCTCAAGTCACCGTTTAAAGGCCTATAAAAGGAAGTTGGACATAAAGAGGCCTCCCACCCTTCCCCTACAGTAAATAAATACTTTATGACTCGTTTTTTATAATCTGCTCTTCCATTAGTTTCAGTACCCTTGCTTGCTACGATGTTTTGCTTGATGTATTAAATTATTCAGATTTGCAAAAGCGAACTCCGGAGTCGCTTAAGGATCACCAGGGTCTAGAAGAGGCAAAAGATGTTTTGAAACAAGTTCTATCGCATATCAATGAAGATAAACGAAAGACGGAAGCGAAGACAAAGATATTCGACATTGTGTATGAAGTAAGTAACTGCTGCTTGATTGCGTGATTTAACTTGAAAAGTTAAATTTGAATTTTTCTTAGAAGTTCTTTGGTTATCTCTTTGCCAGTATGACAAAGCCTGTAACGCGCGAGTTGCAGGCATGCGGCGTCAGGAATTCAACCTGTTAGTTTAAATCTCAGCGTACATGACTTGCACTTTTCAACCATTTTCTCTACTTCGTAGAAATCAGCAAGCAGTAAATTTTTGTTAAAAATACAATATATATAGAGGTTGCTAGTTGCTCGGCAGCAATTTTTAAAGCGATCTCCTATTAAGAGGATCTATCTAGAGCATCATACTAAAGTAAAATAGAAAGTTTTTAACCTTTGTTAAAAATACTAAGCATTCAAGCAGAATGTTGAAATCTGAACATTTCGAAGCAGATCTGGAAAAACGTTCTGTGCATAGAGTGACTGAGGTTGTCCTGCCAATCTGCAAGATATATACTGAATAATCGATATTAAATTTAACTTCTGGCGGCGCAAGATTTATTTTAGAGTTAAATAATGGAATTCCATTTCTCATCCAGGTCACTGGTTGTCCTGTGAGTATGGTCTCATCAAATCGTTCATTTATCAAGAGAGTTGACGTTAGCACACTTACGGATGGATTCTACAGAGAAAGAGAAAGACTAGCTCTCTACCTGCTCAATGATATGCTTGAGATAGCAAAGTGGAGAAACAGGTCTCATGGCAATTCACTGCTCAAGGTAAAGATCGATTTTATCAAAAAACAAAAATGTATTTCTTAAAAGAATTATCAACATTAGCCTTTTAAACTATTACATTTTTTTATATGTTCCTTTCAGACAACGCAAAATCGTACTTTTCTTCCCACACTCTTTAAGCAATTGCTTTTTTATGCCTTATTTGATGATACTAGTGAAGCTGCGTAGCGCTTTGTAAGAGGCCTTGATTTGGTAATGGGTGCCCACCACTTGGTCTTTTTGGTTGGTGATCCTGCTAACAGTGTGCAATCATGAATGATTCGAAGTGTTTGTCAATATTGTCCTGATCGATCTACATGTTTTTACCTTGACTGGGTGTACAAATTTTGTTGCCACGCCGTGCCTTTATGCTAAGAAAGAGAAGAGTAATCATTGCGAAAGCATAATTTAGTTTTCACTGTAAATACACAACTTGGTATTTTTATTTAACTTGTGTTGACTACACTTTCTTCTTTGCAACGCCTGCAGTAGTTGTGAAACTTGGTAGAAAGCTAGCGAATTGATATTTTTTCAGCATATTGAACTCCTGCCACTGAAGAATATCATCTCAGTAATGGATCTTGATGACAGTGAAGATCCCAGCATATTTGCTGTGCGGTACAGGAGCGGCAATAGCTCGTACCTTGAAAGCGATGGTATGTGATGCAATGAACGTTCAACGTAATATTAAGCGCTCGTTTTGCAACTAAGAGTTCATTGTTCTGACCTCAAGGCAGTTTTCTCAGCTGTTTTTGCAGCGTTGTTGTTGAAAAGCTCTGTGGGTGCACGAGTATACTCATTAATCTAAGGTCTGATTGCAAGTGTTTTATGTATAACTCTGGCGGTTTTCTAATAGCCGGAATCGATTGCTTCACAGTCGTTTGCCAAAACTTGGGAAAACCGTGAATGGTAGGATGGTGAAAAAGGACCTATAATCTTTTTACGAGGTAGGAAGTTGTAACTTTCCAAAAACTTGTGCGTGACTGATGGAAACTTGAATACAAAAATTTTTTCATAGTGACGTGTGACTGTTGGGCACAGCGTTGTTTTTAGCGTGACTGTTGTAACTAATGCTACTTTTCACTAAATTTTCTATACCTCAGTAATTACTTAAACTAGAAAGCTAAAACTTACATCAAAACGATTTGAACCTCCATGTGTATTTTTCTGGAAGAGGATATGTTGTTCTATTTTCATTAGAAGAAAGTTATGAAGTAAAAAGCACGTTTCTGGTTAAGCAATTTTATTCTTTCAGAAAACGGATATACGGAGGAAAAAGTGAGTATTCTTCAGTTGCTGGATGATAGAACGTTTAAAGCTGGATGGTTGGAAGCTTTAGCTAAACAAGTTGCTGATGTTAAAAATATATCTAAAAAGGAAGTCCTGAAAACAGTTGGTCCTTCGGATCTGTTGGTAAGCACGCATTTACATTACATAGTGAAATCTCTACTGACCTCCAGCGTGTCCGCAGTCGAGCAAATGGTTGTGCTATTTTCTTGTTTTTGTTTGAGCTAGTTATTTTTTATTTTTTGCTCAAGCATGTAAGCTTGAGCTTATGTTGCTTTCAGGAACAGGGAGACACCGCAACGGATAGACTGCTGGACTCCGTCGCCTGTGTGCCACATATAGGAGGGGAATATCTTTGAGTGCTTTATCCAATGGCACGACAAGCGAACTTGCCTACTTTTTTCATACTAAATATTTGGCGCTGATCAACACCGCTTCTTAATAGTTAGTGCGACTCATCAATGGATTCGAACCCTGGCTTACCGACTGTAAAGCAGACGTTCAAATCACTGTATTAGTTTCTCGTCTTTTCACGACACAGCAACATACATTTGAGTGGATAGTAAAATTACAAGACGGCGTTATAATGGTTGCGACGCAGAAATGGTCATATCGGGTTTATTTCTACCGAAATCTCTGGATCGGAATCGCCTGTGGTTTAAAAAAACTGATCAGCTTTTGAAGACGCACCCGCCAGCAAAATCGTTGTTATTTTTTATTCCTAAAACTAGTTTCCATTTACGCGCAGATTGCAGGCGTGGCGTGAAAAATTTTTGGTTTCTCTTTAGTTTTATGCGCGCAGCGAGAGCGCTGCGCGCATAAAACTAAATAGAGAAACCAAAAATTTTTCACGCCACGCCAACAATTTGCGCTTAATGGAAACCAGCCTTTAAGATAAATACTTACCTTAAACGCTTTTCTCGATGCTTTATTTTCTACCTTGATTTGGTTCGGCCCGGAAGAGAAATTATCAGCACTGGGTTCCATATGTTATCTGCTTGTCTATGCTGGCCAGTGTTAGTTATCTGTTATCTGCTAGTGGTCCAGGTCTTTTTTGTTGGCTTTTTTCTAGGTCGAATTTTATTGTTTCAGAATCATGTGAAGCGAAATTCAAAACTTTATAAGAAGTTAAAAAGCAAATGCAAAACCGACTGATGTGTCGTCCTCCGTTCAAACTGTCCGCGCACTGTATATCATTTCATTCACACACCATGGCATTCACACAGAGATTACACCGCAGTATTATTGCTTTTATTGACGCGTTGCCGAACAAGAAGCCAAAATATGCTTTGAGAAGTACATCGTTTTCTTCTAACACTGATTTTAAACTATTCGAAGCTTCTTACTGGCAATAGTAGTGCAAGTTATGCATTACTTTTGTCCCTGAGATATGTGTAAATATTGTTGTAGGCTTGAATTACACTTAGACACTTTAGTTTTGTTCAGTAATTTTTCACGCGGTTTTAAGGTATGTCGTTTTATAATTGTGCAGTGTTTAATGCCATAAAACCAGTCACGTTCTTCTCAAGAGAAACTCCCGGCTACTATCACACGGTTTGCTGAACATCCACGAGTAGTAGCAGTTGTTCAGTTTTTATCTGTTATTGCACCCATAACCGAAGTGGCCGGATTCCCCCCGTTCCTTCCGCAGTTGATTCTCCATCTCTCCATTTGCTCGATTCGGGGCATCCATCTTCTTTGGACCAGCCTTCTCTGCCTTTTCTCCACTTGCTCCTTTTAGATCTTCTTTGGTCATCCTCGTTTTCTTTTACCACTCACTTCAAGATCTAAAGCAACCCTCAAAACACTATCACCATCCCTCATAGCACATGTCCGTACCGTCTGACTTTAATTGCTTTTGTTAGTCCATTTGCAGTTGCTTTTATACCCGACATGTCCATCTGTTCAGCGGTTTTATGTTTGAGCATGACGTGGTTTGCTGTGTTTCATTTTGTTATAGACTTCATGACATAATGAAACAAAAAAGCGATCTCTGTTGCGCCCAAGTAGTCCCGTCAGAACACAGCTTCAGAAATAGGAAAATGGCAAAGCTAACTCCATCAAGAAATTTGCCACGATCTTTAACCACCCTAAGGCATGTGTATCATTGAAATATTTTGCACTTTGATCAAGCAGTCATGTGGTTGCATTTTCATTTGCATTTGTTGCATTTGCTCATTTTCAAAACGCACAGAGGCATGCGATCCAATTATACATTTTTCTCGTTTTCATGAGCGTTTTTGGCATTTTGCCCATTTTCGAAATGCACAGATGCATGTGATCCGGTCATATTTTTTCTCGTTTAATGGGCAACCTCAAAAAAGTTATCAAAGTAAATTTCAGAAGCGTTATCCAACTGAAATATTGAAAAACTAATCAAGAAAAAGTTTTCTTTCCAGCATTTAAAAAAAGGCTAGACTTCAGCAAAAAACGTGTATGAAGAAATTGAAACTGCACTTCATATTTTTTCTTCTCGTTTCAACGCTTATTTCACTCATAACTGGTAAGCTATCACAGCACATGGTTGCCAGCTGCATTTTATTTAAAAAAAATTGTGGAGGGGATTTAAAACTAAAATTGGTTAGAAATCGTACTTCTTTTTACTTTTAGTTTTTATAAATAGCAAGTGAGAGGTTATTTATTTCTGATTTACAAAACGACTTTTTGTACGCTAAAGTGAAGCCGAGAGCTATGCGCTTTTTCAATCTTAACTAGCACGTTTTAAATTAGCGTTGAAACGTAAAGAAAACAAAAGTTAAGCAATTCCAGTTTCAAACTTCCCTCGAAAAGTAATGTCTTTTGTTAAAGTGAAGTTTAAGAGCTACTTGCTATTACTGCTCTAGCTACGATACCGGGTTACTTTATGCTACTTGCTTTGGGGTTGATTTGTGATAAAAAAGAAGTTTGGTAACGGCATGCGCAATATTTTAAGTCGCCATCACTCGCTGTTGCGTCACTGCCGGGCGATATTTACGCGAGACGTTGCATTGTCTTAAAAAAGCGGCTGTCCAACCTTTCATTCCCATTCACTGTCTCCCACGCATTAAACAGTTGGTTGAAAATTACAAAAATTTTAACAAACGGAAAAAGTTACCAAAAACCGCCGGACTTTTTTACGCACTGTTAAATTTTAACTGCGAATCCGCCGGACATAATTTCGCAAATTCGCACTTTTTCGCGTTTAAAGGGAACAATGTTATGAAGCTTTTGTTTTTCGTGGGATTTGGAATGGAGCTGAAATATATCATGGCCTTGCTCTATAATGAATAGTATTTTCATTGTAAAACTAGCTAACCTGCAAAAGGCGGTAGCATCTTTCTTATCACTTTGCCTGAAAGTTTGTGGAAAATTTCACCTTTATTATACATTTTTATTTTATTAAAAGTCAATACAAGTTCTCTGGCTGTTACTGTTGATTTTATAAAAGGTGCCCCGTTTTAATTGTAACTGTGTTGGTATAATCTTCAAAAACAGTGCCGTACGTACGTATACCGTAGTTTAAAAACGTACTGCAAAATAGTTGTATTGTTAAGAGCTTTTTGTGAGCCTTGTTAGTAGCGGTTTCTTATCAAATGGTTGCTTTCTTCGTTTACTCGTTACAGTACTAATAAAGCGGCACCCAAAAACTTGTGGCAAAACTGCTGTTTTCAACGCTTGCTTAAAGTTCTTTTACCAGGAAAAACGTACAATATACGTAACAGGAAAAAGGTCTCAATAGTTAACACCAGTATCAAGAGCAAGAATACTTTTGGTATTTTTGTTTGCAATACCCTTAGCCCCACCAAGCGATGAAGGCAACAGCATTCATCGGATTTTAAGTGCGTTCTAACACTTTGCTCGTGTAATAACTTGCCGCCCAATAGTTTGACAAGGAAGCGGCGTGTGAGTCAACGTAAAAATGGGACGATGTTTAACATGGTGTTGTATGCTCTCTGAAACATATTTATTATGTGCCAGTCTGGATGTGTAAAAATAGCAATTGTACTTGGCCACTGCGATTAAAAAGCTGCTCTGATAGTAACAACAGTTATATTGCTTTACGTTTCAAATTTGTCGTGAACTTTTATTGTAGCTGTACAAGCCGACGATTAAAATCGCACGTGTAGCATTGTTTGTAGTTGACCGTTTTAGCTTTGGCTGAGCGGATATTTTTCTTCTATGAGTCAAAGGTGATGTACGGTACGAATAATGGATTTTGCTGGTTTAAATCAACCTGAAGCTGCTTTTCAACAATTATGAATTTTGGTTGCCATATCAAGTAGTGCTTCAGTGGTTCGTACATCTTCACCTTTGACCCAACTTGTCGCGCATGTCCAGAAGGTAATTTGATGAATGAATAAGATTTCGCCCAATATAAAAGAAACCGAGAAATTCTGTGATTGGGAAATAACCGTACGGTTTCCAACTGGCTAGCGCTCTTTGTTGCAGTTGATGCGATTGATAGTTTGAACCTGAAGCGTAAGCTTGAACGCGAATGGCCGAGCGGAATCTTGAGGCATCAACATTGACGCTCAGCAAATCACGCCATGCTCTCGACAATGCGGCTTATTAATCTGCGTTGGGCGCACCATAACAGTTCCACGCGATAGAAGAATCGATTGCTTGGATTTATTGTCAGACATACTCGCTTTTATTCTTGCTGTCGTGTAGTAAAATAATCAGTTCAGCCTGTGCCACGTGCAACCATTGCTCCTTGAAAGAAAATTGAATAATTAGGTCTTATTGCGTACTTGATATTTGAAGCCAGCTAGATTTCACGGCCTCTTTTTCCCACTTGAAGACATGCAGGGTCAGTGTGTGTCAGCCACATTTACCAGACTTTTCACTAATTGTTCATTGATAATTCTAGCAAATCTAATCGTGTAGGTGCAAAATAAATTGTCTTGAGATTTGATATTTTAAATTCTACACTTTTAAAGTTGATCGCGCGACTAACGGCGTTTTATTTTATTATTGTCTATTTTGCCGTTTTTCTATTAGTCATTTTAGCATCACTTTTAATTGTACTGTATTTTTGTACTGTCTTGTTGTTTAAAGCTATTTTAATGTGCTGTATTACGTTTAAATTACCATTCTAAAATGTGGGTATCCGGTTTTATTTGAATGCAAGAAAAGTCTAAAGAATTACGTTATTTTAGACGCACTGGAGATAGACATTATGAGCTGCTAAACTGCAAGAAATACATATATTTGATCATTTTACAGTTTCTTCAGCTCCACTAAAAATAGTTAATTTGTTTGATAATAGGTTTTGCGAATCTTTTCGAAGAATTTTTTTTGAAAAGGTACCAGCATTATGGCTATCTTTTTTTCTTATTTTTCAAAACGAATCACCAGCTCAAAGCTATTATTTTACGCTTGAAAGATTTAAGATATACAGTAGCGAGGGGGGTTCAAAAGGTATCTGCGAACCCGATTCCCGGTTTTTCTAGGGATTCAGATTTTTTTGGGAATGCTGCTTCCTGGTTCAAAATTACATTGAAAGCAGTTTTACCCAATTGCACCCGTTTCGGTTGAAATTCGGTTCGGCTCGAAGAGCTGTATCGTTCTAGCCTCAAAAATTTGGATACCGGGTGCAGGCCAGCCTCTCGACGCTTTCGGTATACACAGGGTAATTGACAAGTAACCCCCCGATTTTAAATTCCTCATAATACGGTCAAATGTCGGATTTCAGATTGTAAAGAAGTTATACAAGTGTATTATAACTAAGAATGTAATGTAATTAATACACCATCGCGAGCAATCGATACCCAATAACGCTACATTAAAAATCGCTAATTGATCGGCCGTTACTTTCCAATCACCCTGTATGTATTTCTCATGTTGGCAGTTTTAAGATTCGCAAGCAGAGTTTCAACTGCGAAGACTTTACTAGAGTGGACGTGATCTAAGTATAGTGTACGCCCATATTTACTCTCGTGTTGATGTAAGCTTGTTATTGTTTCTGGCTTGTAGTAATGTTGTATCTGCGCTTTCTACTAGTTAAAGCACGATAAGAAAGTTATTCAGTTAGTGACGGAATGATTGTAGTGAATAAAATTTAATATTGTTGCGCAAGTTGATGCTATAAGGGAATAATTGGTTGAGAAATGTTAGGTATGTCGCTAGTTTTTTTACGTACAGCCGACGCTCTACTTCCGGGTGTGCAATCTTTTTTGCAGGGGAGCCAATTTCAAACTGATTAAAAATTTCGTGGGCCAGTTATAGTTTGCAAACCAAACATTTTCTACGCTAAGATTTGAAGCGCTGATTGGTCGCATTTCCATCGGGAAAGAGGATAATAAATTTCTTTGCTTGGAGATCGATCCTTTCTCAGCGCAAGTTCTTCATTCAACTTGATCGAGAAGATTTTTTTTGTTTATGGAAATTAACTTCGGGTCCCCAGAATCTTACGCTGGCCTCAAGTTTCGCAACCTTGGTCTACCTCATAATCCACTAGGGAAATTAAATATAAGAGCTATTTCTAGTATCGATGCAGAAATTGAACTTAATCACTCGTGTTTTATACTTTTTGGTCGCACAGAAACCTTTGTTCTTGTTCTCATAAATCTTTGCACAGAAACCAACATCTCCGACCGCTATTTCAGAGCATTATTTACTTAAATTGGGCCCAAAACATTTGCTAATAAACAGGTGAACTAGTAACAACTTTTGGTAGCGTCGTAACCAAAATAAAAAATTTCAAACTTGTCAGCAAAAGTTACAACCCTGCCCCCAATACTCAGAAGAGTTAACGGTTGTGTCCGGAATTTTGCCTCATCAGATGTGTTAACCCTAGGTTTGACTCGCAGAGAAGTCGCTCTGAAATCTGGTGAACCAAACTACAATTGATAAAATCAAATGTAAATGTGTAAAAAATATATTCAAATACGCACAATCGATACGTGATATAGGGCAAGGTCGTGGTTCTAGATGTGAACAGTGTCAAGTGTACGAGGATTGCAAATGGAAATATTGTGCAATTTTATTTTAAAAAAATGTTCAGTATATAATTCAAACAGCATCAGATCAGTATAAAGCTGTGAATCGGTAGAATTGTTTCATACATGATTTTGTGCAGAGGACAGCTTTCCAATGCTTAACGTACGAGTTCTGGTTCTTGGATTTAGGTTTAAGTGTTACTGCAATGACAGCTACCGAAAAGTTAGTGCCAATTTTACAGATATGTCGAGTATATAGGTCGCACCCCATTTTTTGAAGAAAATTTTAGTAAAAAGATGCAACCAATCTACGAGTATGTACGGTAGATTAAGTTGTAATAGAAAGCAGTAGACACCAAACTATTTTTCTTTTGCTAGCTTTTTAAGGTTGCTGG
The DNA here is from genome assembly GCA_963675345.1 of Trididemnum clinides. Classification (NCBI taxonomy): domain Eukaryota; kingdom Metazoa; phylum Chordata; class Ascidiacea; order Aplousobranchia; family Didemnidae; genus Trididemnum; species Trididemnum clinides. The sequence goes on from OY776302.1 coordinate 18,321,289, forward strand.
TCTTCAAGTAGTGTATAATTAGACAAAAATTTAGGCTTAAATTTCGTTCTATATTCTGCACAGGATTTTTCGAAATTTGATGATGCCGATCGGCAACAATGGCAAGTAAAGGGTGTGATTATGAGAAAAAAATCTCATTTTTTTACTAATTGTTTTTCATTTACAAACTGAGTACTTCTGGTACAAAAAGCGCAGGTTTGAAGATTTCTTACTCCTTTTATTGTGACGAAATTGTATACACCAATACAGTAGCATTAACTATGGAACAAAATTCCACTGTTTATTGCAAATCATGTGACGTGACAGTTACAGTTAACTTATTTCGAAAATCAGATACAAAACATGGCTTATTTTTTAGCGAACCAAAGTTATTATAATGGCAACGAGATTTTGTATTGAAGACGCTGTTAGCATGATCTTAATCCGTGATAGAATCGAGTCAGACGTAGAAGATGACACTGCTGAAGAAGTATTGAATTCTGGAAACAACCTAGACTTTGATTCAAATCAAATTGCTTAAGAAGTTTAGATGTTACAAGTAGAAGAAAACTACGCAAGCGATACCGAAGAAGGTGAAGAGCCAGATTCCACTCAAGTCCCACCGGCAGGGAAAAACAATCAGCAATCAAGATACAGATAAACAAAGAACCAGTTTCATTTGCCAGAAATTCCTTTCAAAGGAGGGTTTTCAAGTCCACCTAATGAGGCTTCGATACTACAGCAGTATTTCAAGTTGTTTCTGGATGACAAGTGCATGGAATACATCGCAAAACAGAGCAACCTAAATGCTATGATGAAAGACAAAAAACAGCAATCTGCTATTATTTACAGGAATTTTTCCCAGCCAGTTGTATTCTACTTAGTGGTCAAACTTTTTGAGATTTCCCCTAATTGCAGACACTATGTCAAGAAACCGTTTCCAACGCTTCTTTCGTTATATACTGTACATCTCAACGACAATTCTCAAATGAAGTCTCGATATCATCCTGACTACGATCCACTCTTCAAAGTAGGTCCATTACTGAAACGACTCCGAAACGCCATGACTTGCATCGAACTAGAAGGGAGAAATGCTGAGGATGAACAAATTCTTTTAAAAAGGCGATCCGTACTAAAACAGTACACAAAAAGCAAGCCCCATTGATGGGGGTTCAAAGTTTTTGCGAGGGCAGTAATGTCCGGGTTGATATACAATTTTGAAAAGTACACGGGCAAGGCTATGAAGTTCCAGGAGCTCTAGGTGTTGCTGGAAACATGGTACTGAGATTGGTGAAAAAACTACCAAACAATGAAAACTTCAAGTGGTACTTGGACAACTGGTTTTCATCTTCAGACTTAGTTTCCTTGCCGAAAGAACAAAACTTTTGGTCAGTGGCTACTATCCAATCAAACTGACAAAAAGGCTGCACTCTGACATCTGACAATGAATTGAGCTATTAAGATCACGACAGTGCAGACAGTAAATGGGAAAAGGATAAGCAAATTGTCGTGGTGAAACGATATGATAGCAAACCAGTTCATCTCACATCTTTGTACTGCAGTACTGAACGAAAAGACGAGAGCAAGCATTGGAGTGTAGCAGAGAAGGGCAGAATTGATGTTGAGAGATCATATATTGTCAAAGAATAAAATCAGTATACGAGAGGAATAGACTTGTGTGACATGGTGATGGAACTCTACCGTACTGACATCGGAAGCAGAAGATGTTGCTTGGGAATAGTGTACTATTGCTTAGTTGTGGCCGTTCAAAACGCGCGAGTTCTTTGCCGAAAGCTTGTTGGTCAACACAAGCAATCTAAATACATGCCTCTAAAAAAATTTGGCAGCAACATTGCTTCAGACCTAACCCATGCTGGAAATAGTGTGCCAAAGAAGCGTGGACATCCATCAATAAATGAGGTTACATGGCCACCTAAAGACGAAGAAGCAGGGCTGTTTTGCCAGTTGCTGATGTGAGGGATGGCAGCCTGGCGCACTGGCCCCTATTCAGCCAGAAGCGAGCGCGCTGCAAACATTACCCTTCTGGGTAGAACCGTATGATTTGCAGCAAATGCCATGTTGGCTTGTGCTGAAACGACCGAAAGAGCTGCTTTCTGGCATTTCAAAACAAGCGATTCGTAATTGAAATGACGCATTACTCTTGAATGAACACTCAAAAACAATGTCCAACTTGCTTTTTTTCATGTTTGTTTGTTTACTTTCTTTCAACAAACAACTTTTCTCAAAGCACAGATATTTTGCGGAATTCGCTTCACATTTTTTGATATTTTTCGCCCATTTCTTGCCAGTGTTGCCGAACGACAAAATTTTGTAGTTGCCATAGTGACAAAGATGAAGCAAATTTTTTATTAGATTTACGACAAAGGAAGTAAAAACAAAATTAGACAAAAATATCACATTTTTGAACCAGCCGATGATAATTCGGTTACTAAAAGGGATTGCTAAATACTAAGATCATGATACTAATTTCTAAACAACTACATTTTAAGTTTAGTCGGAAAAAAGCGAAAAACAAAAAACTGCACTTATCTAATTTCGAAATGAAAATAAAAGTTGTCAGCCGGGAACTTATGGATCAAAACAACAACCTCATAAATTTTGAAATAACTCAGCAAAGCAAATATTGCAAAAATATAGTTAATCAGTACAAAACCTTAAAAATAAAGTCTTGGGGCAGAAACGAATGTTTTAATTTCACAGCTACAAAAAAACTAAAAGCCTTCACCAACAAAGTTTGAAGTATGGCCCAAAGTTTCCATTTTTACAGGAGTAGCTGCGTTTAGAATCTTAATGAAAAGTGCGTTAGGAATAGTAGGCGGAACAAATTCACTTTGATACAAGTGTAAGTATAGATCTGAATGATTTCTTTTAGAGAGATATTGAAGAAACAGAGAAAGATGGGTTTTGGATTCAAGTTGAGGTGTAGCATATTTTCGACAAAAGTGAAAGAATTACGTTAGAATAAAAATCCAGGTATGGTTGAAAAAGGATTGTGAGGCATTTTTCCAATTCATGATTGACAATTGCGATTGTTTTGGCGATAACTTTTGATGAAAGCGAGACAAAATTGTTCTAGTTTTAACTCATAGCTTTTAAGAGAATGCAATGAATCCGTCCGCAGAAGCTTCATTTAAAGCTATTTTGCTAGATTTTTTTGCATTTTGTTTCATCTTTTAAAGTATGTATTAGTTCGTTCATATATTAGCTAGTGCTCTTGCTCCCACATCAGCTAAAGGTGAAAAATGCAATCGCTCTCTCCAAACATTTAAAAAAGTTTTGTTTGGGCAGAATTCTCTTATGCCTTATAAAGAAAGTTTTCGCGTAAGCTCAATCTCAGCAAATATCTTTGAAATTTTTTTGATTTCCTTGATTCTCTCTTACCATAATTCTGTGAGATCTCTAAAAAAATCAAAAAAAGTCGAGACTAGAAATGTGATTCAAGACAAAAACTTTGCCTCGGTGCCCTCGAGCCGAAATTTTTAGCTGACTACATCATTTGGCTTTAATTTTTTACACTAAACTTTAAATACTTTGTATCAATGATAATATGATAAGATCTGAGTTCTTTGTTTAGAACAGTGGTTCTTAATTTTTTTCTGCTTACATACCACCTGGAAAATTTTACTGTCGTTGCGTACCACCAAAGGCGTAATTACGCAGGAGGGGGAAATCTACCAGTTCAGCCATATTTTTGTAGCTATACACCTAACACAGGAGTCGCCAAACTTTTTGAACCGAGAGCTACTTTCTGAGTACTGATAATGGCGAGGGCGATCAGTTAGACAGCGTTTTTGTTCTATACCAACAGTGATCTTTTTGGAGATCATGAGGCCATTGGCAAATGTTTTCGCCTTGGACATCAAAACATTTTGCCTGAAACAAAGATGTTCTCCGGAAAAAAAAGGTCTAGACCCTTTTGCTACCGCCACGCTGAACATCGGAACTGTCTCGGCTAAAACGAGACGTATGGAAAGCCTACGCAGGCCAGCTTTTCCTTTGCAGATCCGCCGTCCACTTCTGAAAAATTTTGAGATGTTTTTAAAACAGGCTGGCGAGCGACCTGGCGCCCGCGGGCACACGGTTGGTGACCCCTGACCTAACAACTTTCCTCGAACACCGCATAAACATCTCTTTTTAGAAACCTTAGATCAAAAGTGTCTCCAAAAATTGATTGGCTTGCAGCTTGCATCGTCTGATCACGAGCACAACAAAAGAAAAATAAAGTGTTAGTTATGTTGATGTTATGTAGCTTATGTCATTAAAAGCAAATTTTAATGAGTATTTCTAAAAGCAGATGTTTACTCGGATTTCTAGGGGGAGTTGTTGGGCGTATGACTCCAAAAATATGGCTAAAAAGCAGCAAAAATACAAGTAAAAGGTCAAAAGCAGTAATAAACTTCATTATGCATGTTGCACAAAAACCAACCACTTTTTGGAAAGTTGATGTTAGACCTATTGTTCGCAGCAGCGTCCAAAAGATTTTCGAAAGTAAATGGTTAGCCTAAAGGCAAGCAAACCGTTTTTTTTTCTTCGTTGCCAAGAATAGAAGTGGGCATGTCACTGCGATAATTACGGCAATTGGCGATATTAAACCATTGGTCACAAAACTTGCACGTGACCCGTAAACTACTAGCGTACCACCAGGAAAAACTGAAGTACAGTACCACAGTCGGTAGGCGTACCATAGTTTAAGAACCATTGGTATAGAAGCGAAAGAACATTGGTCTCATCGAGTCGCTCACATTTCTATGACATTCAACAGTAAAATAATGAAAAAAATAACATTTCGGATCAAAAAAATTATTTCATTGGGTCCCTTCGACAAATTAAGAATTTTGAACCCTTTAACTTTAACTGATTGACTTCAAATTACATTCAGTCAAGTAGCATAAAATGTTTAGTCGTTTTGGAGTAATTTTATAATGATCGACCGGGGTGAGGCATATTTGGTTCCTCGACTACCAAAGTAGAGTCAAAGTTGTTCTCACTCTCCTAATCGAAAATTCATGTCATAGGTTAGTTCCAGTGGTGTTGGCGAGCAGATGCAAGAATGAAACAACGGCGGTACCAGCACATTGGCTTAACAGTATACATATGCTAACGTCCCAACGTGCTTGCATCAACAGTTTCACATTGTGCTACGATTGTAGAGCGGCTTCAAGCCAGTCCTACGTTGAAAGGCCGCCGCAAACTCAAAACTAGTATACGTCACTGGAAGGTACCGGAAAAAGTTCGAATCCCATTAGTAGTAATTTTTACGAACTGTTTTTGATAGTCACGTTGGTGCTACTTCTTGCAATTAACATTAACCATAAGTCTAGATGAAACTGAGTTCGGTGGAATTTAAAATCTCTAAAACATCGCAAACATTAAAGGCTATTGTAGAAGGGAATTGATTGCATTTTTTTTCCATTCTCTGGCTTCTATTTCTTTTTGGCAAGAGTGCAGGTTGCTTTTGAAAATTGAATGGGGGTTGGTTTTAAAATAGTAATTCAAGCTTTTGCTTTTTAATCAAATTTAACAGCGTTTTCGCCTTGCATCGAAATAAGTCACTCTTACATTTTGCATCAAAAATTTTGGCCAGTAGCTAGTCACTTTTTTCGCTTGTTAACTGTAATTCAGTCACTTTCCCACCAGTGGAATTTAGTGAATGTATCCTGCATTACTGTACCGTGCCAAAGACTGCCAACCGGTCCATTTAGAAGCTTATTTTGCTGATGGGCATTAGGCGCAACATCATCGACAGCGCAAAACGAAAGCACTTTTCTAGTCACTTGCTATTGATAAATCTAGCGACAACATTTAATGAGGCATGTGTAACAGAAAGCGCAGCTTACAAAAATAAGCAACTTCACTGCCGTAATGAAGAACATATCAAGTCGAAACCTGTTGTAGTTGTTCTAGGGGCCACTTTTGTTCTTGCCCAGGCCCCACAGGTTTATGACCACTACTGACTACAAGCAGAGAAATTGCCTTGCAATTCGTTTCCTAAACGCATAACGTAATCATGGCGTGGTTCAAACCCACGATCTTTGATCAAACGATCCGGTTTACTCGATCATGTTACCGACACCGCAAGCCATTACTTAACAGTATGCAGTCGATTTCAATGTGAACCGCAATGTTATGTCATCCTCACTTCCATCCGAGACAATACTCGATATTTTGCGGAACAAGTTCCTGTGCACCCTGATCGATATGCAATGCAAACGTTCACAAAAAAAGTATTCAATTCAGACTGGTTTGATCACTAACATTTTATTTCACTTTTTGAAGGAATCGCACAAAAGCGTAAAAGCTGGTTTCTATTAGGCGTAGATTGCAGGCGTGGGGCGAAGTTCTTTTTCACGCTCCGCCTGCAATCTATGACTACTGGAAACCAGCCTTAACTGTACAAAAACAAGCAATGGCAATAAAATGACACAAGCACCCAGTAATAGAATTTGCTTTCTACAGACATACATTGCACTTCGCCCCAGCCAAGTATGATTAGACAATATAACAACGCAACAACTTAGACTTAAATTACAGCCGCAAGCTGCGGAAAAAGCTCTGCCGAAAAGCTATCGTTCAAAAAAGAAGCAGTATCAGTATAGTCGCTATGAAATGGGTCTAAAATATCAGAAATTAAAGGAGTATCGATATTTTGAGGGGAAGAGCTGGAGTTGGAAACGCTTTCGCTCTCTTGAGTTGAAATTTTATCAAAAATCAAAGGAGACACAAGAGGAATATCGGTATTATTGCATTGATCACTTAAAAGACTATCAAGTTCGGCGTCAAAATCGCTATTCACGTAAAGGTCTGAAGTATCCATCAAAGCAGAACCGTCAAGAGTAGGCTCATTTTCAAGCTTAACGTCGCACAACATTGAATGCAGTTTGTTTTCAGTTCTCCGAGACTGGTGTTTGCCGGCCACTTGTGCCAGTTCTTTGCCCTTGCCGGTTATTGGTACAGTTTGGCTTTGCTTTTGCGCAAAATTGTCTTCAATAAGGGCGGCTGACTTGTGTTTGCGTTTAACAGTCAAGTCAACCTTGATCAAAGGCGAAGACGGTTGCTTGATCAGTTTGGTGGAAGGAACAGCACTGCTTAATTGGATCCTGAAGGAAGGTTTCGCTGGCTTTGAGATCTTTGAATCTTTAACCGGCTTTGAATAGAGGTGGTCAACGTTTATAAGTTCTTTAATGGAATTAAGTTGTTCGGGAGTGACTACTCCTCCACTACACGCATTGTCAAGTCCAAAGCCTACAATAAAAGATGATAAGATGTTAGTGGCAGATGTAAAATGTTTTATGGTTGTTTAGATGGTGGTAATTTCCGACACGCAGCAATATGTAGAAAACTTTCTAGCACAACAAACTGAAAAATATTTAGTCGCACAAAAATTTGGCAGGAAATAGATGCATGTTTATACATGGTGGCAATAACAGCCTGATCTCTTGACCATTAAAAATATCAAATTTTTATGCTTTGCATCAAATGTCATTTTTACAGTTGCCAGTAACAAGTTAAGACAATTTGAGCCAATCAATTAATTTTTACTACCAACACTAAAAACAAGTCAGAAAAATATCAAGAAGTGGTTCGTGTGATGTTGATGTTACTTCGCAACCCATTCTGACACTAAAATTTGTAACATTTTACTTACTTCTGCTTGGGTCTGACAAGAGCTGCGTTTCCCCAGCTTTGAAATCAGAGTCGATGCTTTCGAGGAGACCAAGAATATCATCTTCCTGTTCACATCCTTCGTTGGTAATGGCGCTGTAGCAATTGATTTCGCTTTTGAGTGGATCAACGTAGGTTTGACAGCTTCCTGCTGCAGAGGAACTAATGTCTCCAATCCGTGTTCCCCAAACACGGCAGGTTTAGGGGATGCACACTCGCCAGCTGATAAACAAAGGCTATTCACATCATTACCAATGAAATCGTCACTAGAAGATGAACCAAGGCGTCCGTCGTTTTCATCTGAAAGAAAAAACATTGCAAGTAGTCACTAGCAAGAATTAAAAGCAAATTACTCATGTAAGGTTGTCGCTGCAGTGTAGAACAGTGGCTACGCGTTCACGCTACTACAAGGCCCAATGCAATTTTCCTATCCATGATCAATATACACAGATTCACACTTCATTCTAAAAGATTAATCTTGTTGATAGACTTTCTATCTCCAAATCGTTCCGATACAGAGCAGCCTCAATAGACTTTAACATTTATATTTAAACGTTTAGAATTTACAAAATATGTTAATAAATTGAGGCTGCTATGTACCTCAACGATCAACATCATTGCTGAGCAATAAGTAAGAGATCTATATCATTTTCAAGCCTTTGGTATCACCCATAAGGGAACTGAACCTTTATCAAGCAACAGTGAGGCGGACGCCTAACCGCCACCGGCAACTTCACTCCAGTAAACCAACACATCAAACTTGTGTTCACACCGATTCAAGAGTTGCCTGCCCGAGCACTTAGACCATAATAACAAGACGTCTTTTTTAAATGGACAGCAAGTTAAACAAAACGATTATCAATTTGTAATAAAAAATTTGTTTAGTGTCCACATACCTGCTGATTCATCAGGGGAAAGCATGCAATCTGGCACAGACTGCCGAGAATGCATTGGCGTTACAGTGTCATTGAATTCAACTTTAATTCGTTCGACAATTTGCCTATTTCCAGATAGCCCAGCATTTGAAGAATCTATGCCAAGGCCAAGTCGTTGCCTTAATTCTGCATTTTCACGCTCAAGAGCTTCTGCTCTTTCAAGCAATTTCATATTAACATCAAGCAATTCTTTAGCCTGTAACAAACAGTATTTGATGTACAAAAAATCAGTTCAACGCACATATCTGGTAACTGATGCAAGATTACACACCGTTACATAAACTACATAGTAATCTTTTGCTTGTGGTGTAACCAACAAGTTCCAAGGATATTAAGCATTTATTTGTTTAGAAGCCACATGTCCATTACTTAAATGATCACACTGGTATGAAGTTATTACATGTTGATACACCCAGTTACATTGCCTGCAACACCAACAGGATGATGCTACACTAAATGTAGATTTACGGAAATAGAAAAAGCACTAAGTCAATTGCGGAAATTGCATACAAAACTCATATTAAACATGAAATTACTGAAGTTTTATTTTAAAAAGGAACCATAGACTTACGTAAATGCTTCAAACAAGAGGATAGAAATCATACAGGCAGGAAATTTTACTGGAGTTAAAAAAACCAAAGTATGACCACTCAATGAAGCAAAACTTAGGTAATTAAGTTGACCTACACTAAACCTCTTATTAACTTTCCGATTTCTGTATTTCATCATTTAGTTGATGTTTTTTTCCTTGTTTCTGTAAAATTTCACATTGTACTGTGGCCGGCACCAACCTGTTGTTGGACTTTTTGTACAGTTTCTTCCAAAGTTTCCATTTTTAAACGTTTTCGATCTCTTGCGGTTTGAGCAGCAACTCTGTTTTTGAGTTTCCTACATAAAGAGAAATTGGAACATAAATTACGTGCGGAACAACCATATGTACACATAATAACAGTGACGATATATTGCCAATGTGAAAAAGCAATGCTATCGCAACAGCATGACAACGTAACAAAATCTACTGGCTGTTTTGCTGCCAAAGACATTAAAGGCTATTTTGACGTCACAATTTATGTGTGTTTAAATAAACATATTTGCTATAATTCTGTTAGTGATGCTTTGGTAAATAGTGCAGCTGCCTTGAAATGCAATGGTTACAGGTTGGAATCTTTGTTCGCAGGGTAGTTAGGCAAAGGCAGTGTACAACAGAGGGGGAGGCCTGGTATGTGAATGTATAGGAGAGGGTGCACTGGAGGTGCAATATATCTAATTTGTGGTTGAAACTGACCAATCAGAAACAACCAAATACATTAAAATTGACCAATGTCTGATGGCAAAATAGCCTCAAAGGGTGAAATAGCCACTGCCTACTTTTAAAGTAATTCTGAAGCATACACAGAGCATCTACATCATTTATGGCTGTGACACTCTTTCTGACTGTACAAACTGTCGGTTTTACGCCATTTTTTCCTACGTCTCACAGACTCAGACGTACTGATGTAATGTACGTCTACCACTACACACTCACTTTCGAATTAGAACGTTTTGTTAGCGCGTAGTAGCACTTTAAATTTCTGTTGCCCTTTCCGGAAAATAAGCCACCTATGGTGCTTATTTTATAGAATTCAAACTCCTAACCGTTACATCTGAAACCCAGAGCAATTATCGCTACACCATAGCAGCTACCTCTTTTTGATTGCGCAAATTACACCTCCAAAAAATACCGAAAGGTTGGAAAGCTTTTGTAGTCAGGTCTACAAACTAACAACAAAATAAAGATCTCACGGCAGATTCAGTAGCACAAGCTTCAAAACGTTGTTGCTGATATTATAATATTTTGACAAAATTAACTTGGTTTTTTCGAAGACAAAGAGGATGCATATGAGCTTAAAGAAACCAATAGTTAACTTATCAGTTGCTCAAAACACATTTTCAGCAAGATTGTTTAAGCAACAACCTTGCTACAAATAAGTAAGTGGGCTAACAGACCAATGAAAATCAAATGCCATTAAGCGGACACACCAAAATAGCCAACTCACCTTCTCATAATTTTTTCTTCTGGAGTTAAATGAGTTAACCGTTTCCTTTTCCTGGGTCCACTTCCATTGGAATCAAACAAGCCGACCGCATATTTGGGAACATTAGCCACCGGGGCTTCTCCCGATAATGTCATATTCAAGTTTGAAGAAGTAGGAACTGTGACAAGTTTCGTTCCCGGAGAGATAACGATTGCGTGCGTTGTAGCAGTGGGTGTCATACTGCTTCATGTAATCCGATTCAAAAAGAAAAATAACAATAAGCTAACAATGGTCTAACTAATCACGAAAAATCCGTGAATTGAATTAAATATATGCTTTTGGCTCAACCACTTTGCACGGAATGTGCCTCTTAACTAATATTTTTTTCTCAAAAATTACATCTTCATTGTCTTCGATAAATTTTTCAATCTGTGGAACAATTCGCTTGCTGATGTGGCCTTACAAAAATGCCAGCGTGTAAGTTACTGATTGGCTGAACGCTTTCGCGTAACAGCTCAATGCGCAGAAAAGAAAAAAGGCTTTGATATGACGCAACTAAACGTCACAAAGCAAAGAGAGCGTTGATCATACGTCATGAAGTCACGCGCTGTATGGCAAACTGTCGCATGTGTTTGAATTTGGTGGTCAAACATGGATTGATGGAATTTTTCCTAACCGCTTGGTCGAATGATTACGGAAATGGAAAATGGAATTTGAATTCGTATAACTTACTGCCAACCTTACTAAAATTGTTGACAATCAGATTTAAATCTAATCATTTCAACCTTCAGTTTCCGATATACAAACTGACACCGGCAATATCGAGCAGATAAATAACACTATCAACTTACCGTTAGGCCTAATAATCTGTTCTTTTTGTAAAGCAATGGGAACTTATAGCCAGGCACGTAGTCACAGGGTGGCCTGGGGGCAGTTAACCCCAAGTTTCTATTTCCCCCCCCCAAACTAATCTTCTTAGGTCATGCACTCCGACTCCTTTGACTTATGAGCAGGTATGTAGTTATCATGTGTTGTGAAAATGATGATCTCCCCAAAAAAGATTCAACCAGCACTGCTGCAACCGAAAATGCGGAAGATGGTCGACTGCGAGTATTTGCGCTGTACATGCCAAATTTGGGCCTTCATGAAGGTCATCAATCACTACAAATGAAGGTCATTAATCATGACAAAAGCTCATTAATCACTACAGCGCCTTGTTGAATGCGTCTATTCAAAACTAAGAATTGCGTAGCGGCTCATTCAAAGCTATCACAAAACAAATTTATCGTTATTACAAATAATATAATTACCAGAGTAAACCAAAAAATATTAGCTCCCCATGATTTTTTTCTTGCCCCTCAAAAGTATCCAGTTGGCTACGTGCCTTGTTGTAGCACTTTTGTACAGTCGTGTGCCAAGCCTGAATAATTTTTACCTATAACACATGCTTGGAGCAAACAATAGGAAGGTTGCACGCACGTGATCAAACGTCATCAAAATGCGCTTTCGTAAAAAGTGGCTGACCAGTTTTAGTGATTTTGCATTGAATTGAATAGAAGTGATATCGTTTTTTCCAAATCAAATGAAGAAACGTGACAGTTGTTAAATGAACGTTAAATATGTTGTTTCACTGATGTTAAGGAATGAATCTAAGGTCAAAGTAAGGTAAGAGGTGCTAAGGTTTGCCTGTTATCACTAATAGTTGGGCTAAAAATGTAGACATATTTGTAGCCAGCTGCTATGAGAGTTTCATATTCTATTAATCAGCGTGTTTGAGAATGTTGAGCTTATGTTAATTGTAATGTGTAACTTATGCAGTATATTCAGTTGCATAGGAAAACTGAAAAGTTGAAAACCTAAGTTATGCTGTAGCCAGTGGTAGGATTCAAATTTTTTGTCAGCCGGTTCCATCACAAAGTCATATTTTTCAGCCGGTTCGGTTACAAAAAGTCATATTTTTTAGCAAATAAACTGATTATTTTTAATTACTTCCTAACTAACATTTCAAAATAATGGTTAAGTAAGCACCATTATGTCAAAATTAGCATCCACATTTTTGATGATGTTGAGGATTGTCTATATTGCTGTATATATTATATACTCGTTGATAATGAACTTAAAAACCTGAAGGTGTATGATCTAGTGAAAACACATGCTTAAATGTTCATATTCTATAAAAATGCTGTTATTCTATAAAAAAATAAACACAAGAAATTTTTATCAAAGAAAAAAAAAGTTTACTGAAATTAAACTCAAATTTTGCAATTTTTACATCAAATATTTCCATATGGCGACCTGATTGTCATCAATTTCTTTATCTGTCTTTTATTTTATCCTGTTGTCATCAGCAGAGTGGTTTCTTCTAAGCCATTTCTTGACCGAAGGAGTGGGCTCCGATGAGCTAAACAGGAGACCAATTAGATTAATTATCATATGATTAGCTACATTCTCAACACTAATAGAGATTAATTTTTTTTTTGGTTTTTGTGAATTGTGATTATGTTATTTACGGCAGTCCCGTAGCACTCCAACTTCGGCCCCACCCCCCCCCAAAGTAAGCGCAAGAGCCCCTGCGCACAGGTCATATCACTTTAGAGGTGTAAAATTGAAAAGCTGCATTAAGAAAATACACCACAATTTGTACATAAGTAAACAGGCTAATGTCAGAATAAAGCATGCCGATACCGAAGGTGCAAGTCATAAAAAATTCGGCACCGATGCCAGAGTTCAGTAGGACATTTATGCAGACAATGCGAAACGAAAGCAATGACACTGAAAAACATGAAAAAGTTATAAAAACACAGTATCATTTAAATAGTCTGGAGCGAACCTTTTTGTTCGCAAATGCTGTTATGACATTGTCATAATCAAGAGATCGGGCGCAGTCATTTTCGATTGACAACATGGCTAATGAAGATAGTCTACTGTCTGTCATAGACGTTCTATTAAAAGTTTTGATCAGTTTCAATTTGCTGAAGCTTCTTTCAGCGCTGGCAACAGTCACGGGGCAAGTTAGTAAGATTCGAAGTGCGATGTACACATTCGGATACAATTGAAATAAATGAGTCTTTAGAAGATAGTTCAGAAAGTCTTGAGCCGTATTGAGATTGCGTTTTTTTTTGTAAAATTAAAACAAACCGCTGTAGCTCAGCGCTCATTTCATCAGAATCAATGTCACCGAACTTTTTTTGGAACTCTTTACAGCAAGTAAGAAGAGCATTTTCTTGTTGCACAAGCAAAAGTTTGTCTCGTGTGCACAAAAACGAAAAGGCGGAAGAAACCTCACGTAACAAATTAAAGCGCTCCTTTATTGACATAATAGCCTGGTCTACTAATGGATAGAAAAAGTTGCTTTTAAATTTCAGTTCAGGAGTAGCTCGTTGTTCCTCTTCACCTTGGTAATCAAACAATCTTCTTTTCTTTCCACTTTTTGACGGAGGAAAAGAAGGATCAATATCCAATTCCTGTGCTATTTCAACAGCAGATGTTGCGGCACTGTCATAACCCGTTGTGCGATAGTTTTGCAAAAACTTTTCAGTTGCCTGGATTTCCGTTTCCATTGTATGAAGGGAGACTCCATACGATTGAAGAATCTTGCTTGCTTTATTGACTTGGAATAGGATATCATACCAAATAAACACCGACAAAAGAAAACTCCATTTTGATAAATGAGCTATCAACGATTTTGTTTCTGAGGCAGCTCTTCCATCTTTTCTTTCTATGGAAATGGCTTCCAAGTCTTTCAGTGCCAGCAACACCTCTTTTAAATTGTATCGAAGAGGTTTGATGCATTTAATTCTGCTTTCCCAACGAGTATCAGATTGTGACTTTATGGACAGCTCCACATGTTTCTTCAAAATTTCCCAACGCTGAGCAGAGGAAGAAAACAGCACATACAACCTTGTAAGTACTCCAAAAAATGTCAATGCTTCCGTCGATCAATTAGCACTGTCAACAACAACTAAGTTAAGGGTATGGTTTGCACAGGGCACGTAAACAGCTTTGGGATTGATGTCTAGCATTCTTGCTTGGACCCCAGAATGTTTTCCTTTCATGTTAGCACCATTATCATATGACTGATCTCGACAATCAGACAATTCGAGTTGCAGTTCGGTCGCTTTTTCTAAGAAAGCGTCCAACAAGCCTTTCCCAGTACTGTCACTTATTCTCAAGTAGCCAAAAAATGTTTCTTTAACAACAGCAGCTTCTTCATTACATAGTACATAACGGAGAATGACAGACATTTGTTCATGATGTGACATATCTGGAGTGCAGTCCAAAATTATAGAAAAATATTTTGCCAATTTCAATTGCTGTAAATTTTCTTTTTCAACTTCTGTCGCTAGCAATTCAATTAGTTCATTTTGTATGGTAGGACTCAAATAGTGATCTTTAGTGTTTTTATTCTTGATTCTGTCTTGAAGCTCTTTTAGGATCGGATCTCTTCTTGCCAAAAGCTCAAATATACCCAGAAAATTTCCATTGTGAGGAGATCCTGAGACTTCTTCACATCCTCTAAAAGCAAGATTCCTTTCCGATAGAAACAAGGCAATGTCGATAAGTCTCTCTAAAACATTTCTCCAAAAACGTCTTTCATTGAAAAAAATATTCATCTCGCGTTTGTCGATAGTGGATGAATTTCTTATCCCATCAGCTAGCAACATCCATTGACTGCAGCATTCTTGGTGGGAAATGCCGTTTTCATGGTCTTTCAGTTTTTTCGAAAAACCCTCCCATGTATTTATACCACTACAAAAGGGGCTTAGTGTTTTTCCAAATAGCTTACAACAAAAGCAAAAAACTTGATCTGATTCCCCAGAATAAACTAGCCACGACCGTGAAACACTTTCACCATTAGGTAACACACGTTTATAATGGTTGGAGGAAAAACGTCGCCTTGGAGTTGTGTTATTATATGGAAAATTCATTATTAGTTGATGCGGTCCACGCTTTACTATATCACATCGTTGAGCATCAGAAATACTTTCAGGCCATTTACATGGGTCATCAGGGATAGGGGTAAATTGAGATTCAGTTATTTTTGATATTGAAGGTTGCGTATTGGCAGGTAAATCACAACTAACATTTTCTGGAAATTCACAATCACTCTGATGCTGATCGTCATAGTCTTCTTTTTCTTGTACACTATAGTTTTCTTCATCCCTCTCGGTACTAGTGCCAGGTCTACTCTGCTCAGTAATCTTGAAAAAATCTGTCATCTTGGGCAATTTCGCTACAGCATCTCGAGCAGTGGCTGCTTCTTTTCTCTTTTGAGCACCACTTTTTGAACGTTTCATTCTATACAATGTCAATAAAATACTTTATCTGCACTCTGCAGTGTATATATATTGTCCCGGTATTTCTAGCCAAACAGAATTCCAGACCATTCTATGATTGTTGCGTAACAACGGCATTGTTACGTCAATCGAATATTCAAGATTCTACCAGAAAATCAATCGAAATATTTTAGATTCTGCGAGATAAAATGACGTTGCATTCACTTATGATGTCACAAGCCAATTTCTTCCTACAGTTTAAATCGGTTGTAAACAAGTGTGCTGAACTGAAAACAGTCACGTAGCCAAAAAGCAATTTCAGACTAACTTGGGTCCCCAAAGTTGGCCTGGGGCCCCCCAATTGGGGGGTTTGGGGGGCGGCTGCTACGTCTCTGATTTACGGAATGCGATAGCATTTTCAAAAATAACCAGTCCCTTGACCATTGAGTAGCTAGCCAAAATTTCAGCTCGACATGAAGTGAGAAATTTCATTGTTCTTGTGCAGAAACGGTAGGGTGCATGTTTAGGTAGGCATGAAACACGACGTCCAGAGACACTTAGAGGTTGCCGCGCAAGCCTTATGACCACTGGCTCTGTGATTTATAAAGCAAAGAGTGTGCGTCCATTCACAAGTTGTCGGGAATTAAATTATCGTCTGTGAAATCCCCATTACGTGCAAGAGCTTAAGGCTGCAGACTGTGACCGCAGAATGGAATAGAGAGAATTAATTTTGGGTTGGCAAGGTATTCACGGTGAAATATGAGTGGCGATACGATGACTATTTAGCTTAGTTAGCCCATTTCAAATCATTTTTTCTGTGCAATTAAGTTTCTCAGTCCTTAAACAAGCGTCATTAACTTTCAATGAGTTTAAAGAGAGAATTTGGAATTAATTATAAATTTTTAATGTCTAGTTACTTTTCAAACCCTGTATATATAACGGAGGGCAGAACCGTAATTGTGTATTTTTGAAACGAAGCAAAAACAAAATTAAATATTACATAGATGCTTGAAGATTTCGCAAACCATTTCCACTGAAAGGGCACTTTAGCCCACTTTGCCACCAAAAGCGAAAGGGCTGGGGCAGCCTCTCCCAACTTATCGGCCTGATTCTATACGCCCAGAGCCAATTCTTCATGCCGGTGCTGCTTCTAAGTTCTGATTGAACAAGCTTCTGTCTTTCTGCATGCGCCAATTCAAGCTTTCTAAAGTCTGGAGAAGAGTATTAGTGACTGCTATCCCGAAACCGAATAAATCAACAGCAGACCCAAAAAGCTGTACACCTATCTCTTTGTTGTGTATCACGTAAGAAATTTTGAAGATATTTATCTATGCCCGCGTAGAGCCAGTTATTGACCCGTTGTTACCTAGAGAGCAAGCTGGGTTTCGACGTGAAAAGTCGCCCGCAGACCAAGTCACCTTTCTAACTCAAGAAATGGAGGATAGCTTTTCGGCTAAAAAAGAAGCTCGGTGCTGTGTTTATCGATCTCACAGAAGCCTACGACACTTCATGGCTTCGTGGCCTCACCAGAAAGTTTCTGCGTCTTCTGCCGAACAGGCACAAGGTCTTAGTGATCAAAGAGCTTGTTCGCAAACGCCTTTTCACCCTCACCATCAGCTCTGGAAAGCAAAGGAAGTTGCGACATTTTAAGAACGGCGTCCCACAGAAATCAATCATTGCTCTCCTCTTGTTCAATATCTACATACATAGCATATGCTGACGATCTTGCACCATGCAAGTAACAGGCAAGCGTTTGAGGTAGCTCTTATTCAAGACATGGCAGTCTTATTTCCTTATTTTCAGAAATGAAAGCTCAAGCTTTGTATTTCCAAAACAGTGTCGACAGTCATCCACCTTTACAACAAGGAGGCGCGACTTGAATTTAAAATTTCTGTCAAAAGGCAGACTCTACCTTTTTGTGGCAAACTAACCAACTTCGGCAAAAGCTGGATAAGGCAATGACATTTCGTCGTTATTTTACGCCACTGCCCAAGACATCCACTTTACGGCTGAGTACTAAGCACTTGTTTGGTGTCGCAGTTCTCACACTCTCCTCATCAACAAGTCGATTAATGACGCCCTGTGCATAGTGACCGGATGCGCGAGTCCCACTCCAACGGACAACTTCTTTGTTGTTGCAGCCATCCAACCAACTGAGCTTCGACACCAAAAAGCCAAATTGTCTGTTGCTAGCCACGTCCAGGAGCTCAAACATCTACTCCCCGAAAGACTCCTGTTCCCATCTTGTGGGCATCTGCGGCAACTGTAGAAAATCGTGAGGTTCCATTTTAGATGTCAAAAGCCATGCGAGACGGCGCATCTTTGTACTAGAAGACCCGATTGCCTCCATTAGTTCACTGTTAATCATGCGACTTACACGTTTCCCTCGCGCGATAGGCGTGTTGCGTTATCGCAATTAAGAGAAAAAAATTTTGCATAAAATGCCTAGCTTTGGCAGTCCTTGTTTTGTGCTTTTTTTTGGGCTGACGAGACAGGCCCTGTGGAAGCGTCCAAAAGGACGAAACGCACCCAGGGATGGTCTTGTCAAATTTTTAATTTTTGGTTTTGGGATTGTATTTGCAATTTTTACGATAGTTTTGTATAGTTTTATAATTATTTATTTAACAGACCCGTTGACTTTCAGCAAAGTCAACTTTAGTCCAGCATAAATCACACCAGAATAGCTCAACGAGCGCAAACAAACGCAGAGCATAAACAACAAACAAACCCAGAGTGCAAACACAGAGTTGCAGAGATGGTTGAAGCCCCTAAGAAGGCAAAAGACTAACGGTCATGTAGGAGGAGAAAGTGATTATAAAACTGGCTGGTTAGGAAATCGTCCGAATTTACCAGTGAGGAAATCCAGATATTACAAGAATTTGCACATCGAATCATAAAGCAAGCAACGTATTTTCGAATCAATGCTTGAAAAGTACATATATTGTTCTGTACAAGAGTGGAAGATATACTTACTCCACGACGCAAGTTAAATAGTATCCTGTAAGCATTATTGTAGCTTACTCGGAGACGGTGAATGGTAGATTGTTGATAAGACGACCAGATACTACTGCCATAGAAACTATACATAAACGTGCGAAACAAATATTTTTTTACGTTTTTAGAACAGTCGGAGAATTTACTACGAAGTTTATTTGCTGTACCATGACGTAGCGAAGCTGTCGGTACATGTCGATATCATCTCGCAAATCACATGTTAAAGGAAAACCTAAATATTTCACTTTTTCCACATAATCAATTATACAGTTACCTAATTGTATTTTGGGCACAAAATTCAACTTCAAAAACTTAGTTTTAAACATCATTATTTTGGTTTTAGAGCAGTTAAAAGAGATATCATGGCTTTGTGCATATTCATAGCTAGGGTTACCATATTTGGAAAAGCAAAAATCGGGACAATGGATGGCCACTTTGCACCAGGCCAAATTTATGGGCTATTCAATTATTCTGATAACAAAATCGGGACGCTCTAATTCATTTGTTGACTTAGAAGGACAGACCAGAAGGGGTGATCTCCAAAAAAAAAAAAAGGTCATCACCCCTTTGGCAGCACTTTTCGTGTGATTTCCAGGCCGCAAACTGCAGTAATCCTGCAGCCAAACAGGTGCTGACCTTTTTTTTTTGGAGATCACCCCTTTTTTCTGATTTTTTTATAGGCTCGTCCTTCCCGATTTTGTTATAAAAATAATTGTCATTATGTCCTTGAGAAACACTGAAAAGTTTGCACACCTTTGATCAAACTGATCTGTTTCACTGAAGCAAAAAGCGGGATTTTCGATGAAAAAAACGGGACAAGGCCTGAAAAAGCGGGACTGTCCCGCCTAAAGCGGGACGTATGGTAACCCTATTCATAGCAGACATCTAGCAACTTTTAAAGGCCTTTGCAGCTAGGTGCAATACAGCATATATCGTCGGCATACAAAATATTATTTAGACAGTGTTGACCAATAAAGCAACCAACGTTAAGTTTGTTAAGGGTCTGTGAAAGTTGGTTCACATAGACAGCAAATAGAATGGGACTCAAAATACTACCTTGTCTCACTCCATTTGAGACAGTAAAAAACTTAGAATAAGTAGTACCCCATCTAACACAGAGAAGTTGACTGGAATACCAGTTAGCTAAGAGTTTTACAAAAATTTCAGGAACATTGCATTCAGTAAGTTTTTTAAACAAAATATGATGATTAACTTTATCGAATGCTTTAGAGGCATCCAAAAAGGCAACAAACACTGGACTTCCATGAGTATTGTGTTGCGAAATGGCTTGTTGTAATAAAAAGTGGCACGTGTCAGTACTATGCGCAGGCTTAAAGCCAAATTGGTTATCCACACTCGACAAGAAACTACTGGTCATAAACAATATGAAATGCTCAAAATACTTTGAAATTACAGTGGGTAGAGCAATAGGCCTGTAGTTGGAGATGGCAGAGACATTACCATGTTTGTTTTTCATTATAGGGGTGATAACTGAATTAGTGCATGCAGCAGGCAGGTAGCTATGAACAAGGCTAAGGTTGAAAAATATGCTAATATGCAGATATATTATTTCATGTGCAAACATAATGTGATTTGCTGATAAGCCATCAAGCCATCAATTATAAATGGTGTGAACTTTATATTAAAAAATAATAAAAAAAAGACAAAAAGATGTTTGGCATAGCAGCTCGATGAAGTGCGAGAATCAACACGCCACACAATTCTCCCCTCAAGCAAGCACAACCAGCGGAGACGTCCAAAAGAACGGAAAAAGATATCGTCGTTCATCTCGGGCTAGTCTTCCATACATCCAAAAGGTGCAGCAGCACAGGATTTGT
The DNA here is from genome assembly GCA_963675345.1 of Trididemnum clinides. Lineage (NCBI taxonomy): Eukaryota > Metazoa > Chordata > Ascidiacea > Aplousobranchia > Didemnidae > Trididemnum > Trididemnum clinides. The sequence continues at coordinate 18,342,009 of OY776302.1, forward strand.
GCACGGTTAGCTCAAAAAAGTACAAACACGCATCAATAGAGCACATAGACGTAGGGTTACCATACGTCCCGCTTTTTGAGGCCTTGTCACGCTTTTTTGATCGCAAATCCCGCTTTTTGCTTCGGTGAAACACAACGGATTTAACCAACTTTATGGTCATTTCAATTTACTCACCAACAAAAGCGGGACGGTGAGATGCGGTTGCAGGCTTGATTGTGAAGGCAAGGGTACAGATCCGGAAGCATAGACGAAAATTGGGGTGATCTCCAAATAAAAAAAAAAAAAAAAGGTCAACGCCTGCTCGGTTGCAAAATTTTTCCACTTTTCGCCTTCAAAATGACACAAATCGTCGAATTAACAGGCGATGACCTTTTTTTTTTTGGAGATCACCCCAATTTTCGTCTTTGGTTTCATATCTGCACCTATAACTCGACAATCCAGCCTACAACCGCATCTCACCGTCCCGCTTTTGATAAAAAAAACGTTGGGGGGCCATAAATTTCGTCTCGTGAAAATTCGTCATCCAATGTCCCGATTTTTGCTTTTCAAAATATGGTAACCCTACATAGACGTTATATACAGATATTTACGAAATAGCGGGGCGTGGCAGTGATCAGGCATATGAAGTCAAAAGTAGGAAGCAGCTGTTGACTAGAGCTAATGAAAAAAATAAACAAAAATAGAATCCCCTCCCAAAAAGAAGAATAAAACATAACTGCAGGACTAAACCAAAAGAAAAAAGCGTTGTCGCGCAACGGCAGGCATCCGACTATAGTCCGAGTTAAAACGAGTGCACTCCGTGTGGCGACTAGTCTGTCTCGTTGATTGCTTTGATGTGAGCTAGACTGTATACAACAGTATTCAGTAGTAACCGGCGGCTCTTCAGTGACTGTCGTTATAACAGAAAAGACAAATTGGACAGAAAAAAAGCAAGTATGTTATTCACAGCTTAGCGTGCAGCGATAAAGAAAGTTGTGAGATTTCGCCCCAAGCAGTTTTTACATGTACAGTAGTTTTGTTTTTTTTATTTGCCATATTTATCCTCCATTCACGAGAAAGCGAATTGTATCGCTATATTTTGGACGGGACGTCCGCACTCGCTTGGGAGTTGCTATTTCCTAGGTGTTTGGGACACCTGTCTTCCACATAAAGGCGGGGCGTCCCGTTTAGTGTCTTGCCCAAGGACACAACAAGCGAACTTGCCGGCTTGTTTTCCACAATCTCCCCTAAATGCCGAGCGCCAAGCAGGAAAGCTGTGGATACCATTTTTCAAAACCTTTTGGTATGAATCGACAAGGGGATTAAACCCCAGGTCTACCGACTGCGAAGCGGACGCTCCAACCACTACGCCATCGTGTGGGTTATAACTAAATTTTTTTGCTTCTGCAGTTTTATGTTAAGAGCTATTATGCTGCAGGCCCATCGAATTTTACTACACTACAGCTGAACCGATAAAAACAGCAGAGCGAAACTAAGCTCTAAATGTTTATAATGCCTTGTGATTGCAATTCGGTAATTCTTGTTGTTTCTGTTGTTTTTATACTTAGGTTTATACTGCAATTGACTACATCATTACCATTGAATCAGTTGCTAAAAACAGCTGAATCAATTGCTAATACAATTTTGACTTGGGATACTGATGATGAATGTGAAGACGGGGAAACAATCGAGATTTCTGTAGAAGCAGCATTACTGAGTGACAGCAGCAACAGCAATAATCAAGACTCAGATAATGATGAGTGCACCTCAAGGACCACAAATCAATAAAGAACTGCATCTGCATCTTCTTCTATAGAAAAAGAGGGCACAGAATGGAATGAGTTGCCATTGTCAAAGGCTAAAAGAGTTGAAGGCCGGAATGTTTTTACTGGTTCTCAAAGAGTTCCGTGATTTGCAGCTAATACAATTATACGACAGTAGAATGCCGATTATCCGAATGCTACTCTGACAAACGTCATAAAAGCACATCCACACTCTTATCTTGAGAAATCGCTATCTGCGCTTGATAACGGACTGTGTTTGAGTGCAAAAGCTTTTAAGTTTCAAAGTAATCTACCGACTACGTTTTCCATAAAAAGAAAACGGACGATTGAGAGGAACCTTGAGACTATAGATCAACTGGCAATAAAGCGGGAGTGAGCGTTTCTTCTCTGGCAGTGCGCAACAATATGGGTATTATTATTCGGTTATCCGAACCGCCCTTGATTCCAATTAGTTCGGATAATCGGAGTTCTACTGTACTTTATGATACGTGGAAACAACTGATTTACAAATCGAATTTGAGGACAATTATGAAATATTCAAATAAAGAAGCTGCTAGACGTGGAGAAAAGGATTTTGGTCTAAACCTGCAAGAATCTGAAGCTTTTGTCATATTTTAGTAAGCATGCGGCCTTTATGAATAAAATCATCCAGTCCAGTTTTTGTGCAATATAATAAATGTTATCACTATTTTACACACAAAAGTGTCACAAAATTGCTTTATCAAGATACTAAAATTTTTGCGGTTTGATGACAAAATCACTAAACTAAGAGCAAGGCCTAACGCCGACAGATTTCCTCCAAAACGAGAAGTGTTTCAAATTTTTGTAACTTTGTGCCAAAAAAGGGACGTCGGCAATTTTTCTCTGACAATTGACGAACAACTGACGCCATTAAAATCTAGATACTAGTCTACTAATTCATGCCTAATAGTTTGGACAAATATAGCATTAATTTTCAGTTTCTTGCCGGAAACATACCCTTGATACAATCAAACGTTGAAACATACCCTTGATACAATCAATAGTCATGTCCCCAACACAATGTGTCAGAAACATAGGTTACAATATAGCTGGTGATAATGTTTTCACTTCACTGTCTGGCAAAAAAGTTGCTGGAAAAAAATTATCAATTGTAGAAACGATCAGAAAAAGATATACTGGCGCGATGGCGTAGTGGTTAGAGCGTCCGCTTCACAGTTAGTATATCTGGGTTTATTCCCTAAGTCGAGTCATACCAAAAAACTTTAAAAAATGGTATCTAAAGCTTTCCTTCTTGGTTCTTAGCATAAAAAAGGGATAGTGTAGAAAACATGCCGGCAAGTTTGGTTGTTGTGTCCTTGGGCAAGGCACTTGAGGAAGACAGGTGTCCCAGACACCACGGAAATGGCAACTGCCAAGCGAGTGTGGACGTCCCGTCCAAAATATAGCGATACAATTCGCTTTCTCGTAAATGGAGGACAAATACGGCAAATAAAAAAAAGTGCCGAAATTGTCACCACAGTAAAAATACATAAAAGAAAAAGCCGGTAAAGCCAGCATTAAAATTTTCTAACTAGTGATTTTTGCATTACTTTAAGTCCTTTCTTCAGATGCACCTGATAAGCCCAACAGAGAAACAGACTTTACGTTAGTGCAATAAAATACATTGTGTTCTGGTGTACTACGAAATATATGCTTACTCGAAAATAAAACTAATTTAACAACAAATTACTTATAAAATTGGTATGTTTAGTTGAGTTGTCTGAACACAAACAAAAAAATAATAAGTACAGTAATGCAAGCATTCAACGCAAATTAGATTTTTAATACGCCAAAAACACGAATTACTGTAGTTCATTTAAGTCCAAATTATAATTAATCAATCTCTGATGTACATTAACTGCTATAGCAGTGTTTTCCAACCTTTATACTGCAGTGCCTCCAGCGCTCTGTCTAAAGTTATCTTCCATCTCCCCTACGTTTGGAGGAGTCATGCAGCCGGTTAAAAGTATTTCGGCGTGAATGTCCATCTTGAAATTTTTAATCTCCAAAAAAACGCATACTTTGTCTTGTATTCTGGGAGCGTTCTTAAACTTTTTTCAGATAGAACCTGTTCTTACAACTTTTGAATGCCACCACTGCCCAACGCTTACATTCACTATATTCGTCACACAACAAAAAATTAAATTGATTTTTCTTACAACTTTTCAATGCCACCACTGCCTCATTCCTACATTTCCTATATTTGTCACACAACAAGCACACATAACAAAAAATTAAATGGCTTTTTCGAGGGTATTAACTTCTTGAATATCAATTTATCAAAATATTAATTTTCCCAATTTTGTCCCAAAACAAAGTTGAAAAACTTTTCTTTTTCGAAATGGTTTTTCTCAACTCTCAGTTCACCACCAATAAAATCTGATTTTGTCTTCTCTGGGAGGTTGGCCTACATGGTTGCGAACCACTGTGCTAGAGTCAAGATGCACAGTTCTGATGATCAATTATTGTTTTATGCGGTACCGTGTATAATTGTGAATATCATGTACATGGAATTTATGCAATAAGCAGTAACTTTCATTACAGGAATTGCTTTTCCACGATATTACAACTAAGCATTGCTATTTCATTATGAGGCATTACAAAATCAAAATGTTTTTTTCTAACAGTTATTAAATATAGTATTAAATATCATTTTTTGAATGTAGGCTATGATGCATTTATTATTGATATGGATCGATTGATCGAATGATCCTCACATTAAAGAAGTTTATGGATGATAATTAGTAATGAGTAATATTGCATATGGGTAATCAGCATTGCAAGTTCCTTCAGTGTGACTACTTAACCTATTCCACTGGCTGGCCACAATTCACAGAAAACAGTAGTGGCGATTTCTACTTTGTTAAACAGCATTGTTATGGTTCATTAACTTACCATGAGAATACAAGGACATTTTTAGACAACATGATAAAAGTATTGTCAACAACTTTATCAGCAATCATAGCTCAACATTAGTTTTGGGATCAAGAGATTAGAAATTCTAAATCACCTAGAGTCAATACATTGTGTCTTGGAAAAGGCTGTTACTACAATTTCTCATGCTGAGTTGCGATGTTTGTGGTAAAAATGCACAATGGTGGTAGTTCAAGCGATTTCAAAGCGAGGCTAAACACAAGATACTCTACGTATAAATATAAAATTTTTTTTGTGATCAAAAAATATAGTAGGTCAGTTATGTAAAGTATACCTCAATAACTATTGGTATCAATTTTTGTGTTCATTACTCTGCTTTTTAAAACTGATATCGAAATCAGAACATTTTCCACTCTTTTGTGAAATATCGAATAGCAGTTTGTCTTGTACTTTTACATTATCGATTTCTAATCTTGTATATTTTTGAGCAGAGAACTACTTTTACCTATTATTTAACCAGAAGCAATTGTTGAAAAAACTTTTTTCCCCATTTGGATTTAAGAATTTATAAAGATTCCAATATCCTTCATCCACTTTTAAAGCGTCTTTAGTAACAAGAACGGATTTAGAAATTGTAATCGGAATTGACGTTCTTACCTGTTAAATATAGCAGGCATTCCTCGTATGTCGAGTGTAACGATATTTCAACCAGATCAATTCGTTCTTTCAACAATTTTTTGTTCAAATTTAACGTTTCGCTCCCCTTAGTTACCGGGGAGCTTCTTCAGAAAACGGTAGCTGTTAATAATGATTATTAACCATATTCAGGTGAAGCTAGAAGATTTGCAATCATTATTAACAGCTACCGTTTTCTGAAGAAGCTCCCCGGTAACTAAGGGGAGCGAAACGTTAAATTTGAATAATAAATTGTCGAAAGAACGAATTGATCTGGTTGAAGCACCTACCTGTGCCGTAGGTTGTGTCAGATAAACCGAAGCTTTTTTTGTAGCTGATTTGAGATAAAAGTTTTAGGGTACTGTACTTTTTAAACTAGGCTTTACGAAGTAAATTTAAACTAAACTTGCGATTACATTGCGTTGGTCAATGGGAAAAGTGAAAAATTGGAATCTACTGCTTTGCCAGATACGTGGAATCGGATAGCACTGAAACGTAGAATTGCAGTTAAACGTTTTTGGCTTAGGGTTACAGTTAGGTTAGTTAAAGTTAGAGATAGGATTAAAGTTAGTTCAAACAGTGCAGCTGATTCTTCTGGAAACCCGAAAATCGTTCAAACAAATTAAAAAAATCCTTTGTAAAATAATTTGCCTATGATTATAGCTTAATCATTTGGCAGTGGCTATTTCGCCATCGACGGCAATTTGCCCTTGGAATCTATTTTGCCGTGATCATTCACGTGTGTTTATATAGCCAAATTTGCTCTTAGCGCACAAGTGACTCTGTGGTGTAGTGGATAGAGTGCTGGTCTTGAGATACCAAGGTATCGGGTTCGAATCTCAGCTGGCCAGGGCTTTAAAAGAAAGGCAGTGTACACTGAAGGGGCAGGCCCGGTATGTAAATGTACGGGGCAGTGTACACTGCAAGGGAGTGTGCAGGGTGGGGGAGAGAGACCTGGGGGTACCGAATTTTTTTTTTTGATTTTTAAAATTGACCAATCAGAGATGACCAAAAGTCACATGTTTAGTACATCATTAAGATTGACCAATCACAAACAACTCACGGCAAAATAGTCTCTGAGGGTAAATTGCCGTCGACGGCAAAATAGCCACTGCCTAATCATTTTGATACCAGCACTAGATTAATAAACTATTATGTTCTCAAAAATATTTGAAGCCAATTTGGAAACATATCTTGTTGAATTGAGCTGGATCAGCAGATGTTTCATGTGATGATCATTGCAGCTCTCCCTCCCAAAACATTTAGCTAGTTGAATACAATGTTATTATTCTTTTCTACTTTTGCAAGTGTTGGCCTATTTTTTATATTGGATGAATAAATCTTTTGTGTTTTTAAAACTTTGCTCAGTTACCTGCTTACTCAGCACTACTTAGTGCTTGTTATCACAATCAATGGAGGGATGTAAATGTACCAAGTCAACCCCCTTAAATTCAAAGAAAAGTTATTGGGAGACTGCAAAATAAGGTTCAGCCACTGAGTCAGCACTCACCCATACATGACATTGCGTTTGACTCAAGCCATTAACAGCATGCAACTAGCAGTGCTGCATATCACTCAAGACATATAAAAAGTTTGTGTTTTGTGAAATTTTTGGTATTTTTTCATGTAATGCTATTCCAAACTGTTGCTTCAATTAACTACCAGTTAGTGTGTTTTGCTTTTTTTACTATGTAAATTTGGTTATCAGTACCAGTAGCTCAAGTTAAACAATTGTACATGATGGACCATTAACATTTGTCAGAGTACTGCAGAAAGTAAGAAAATTCTTTCTCTTTTGAACATTTTTTTGCAAATCTTCTAGCTTCACCAGAATATGGTAAGCAAAATCCCCACACAGCTCAAAACTCTTTCAAAAGAGGAAAAATTATACCATTGTTAGCACTGGTGTTGACAACTGTAGATTTTTTTTGGTTAATATCTATAGATTCATTAAGCTATTGCATAGAACACTTGCAATTGAAACTTACATTTTATTTCGGTGACAACAAAACTATAAAATATAGCAGTCTTAGTTTTGCTCTAACCTTATACGGTGTGTCAATCAATGAAGTTGTAACATATTTTTAGCCCATTTTAATTGTACTGGTGAAAGCATATTTGCCTTTGCAAGTAGGCTTCCTTGGGTTAGTGTTTTTGTAAATTGTTCATAAGTGGTAAAAACTTTTTGCTTCCATCCAAAATATGCATTATATTAAAATGTGAAATTCCACAGAAAGTGTCGAGAGAATTAGATACTACTAAACTGCAAAAATTCCACAGAATTCTCAATCAGTATTAGGGTTAGTTTGTGGAATTTCTGTGTTTCAGTATTATTCCAAAAGTAGCATCTAAGAACAATTAAAACAGCAGACAAAAAGGTGTCAAAGATTGAACAATATATGTTATAACAGGACTGACGCATCTAACTAAAGCAACTAAATGCTGTAGGCTTAACTTACAAAATTCCAAAAATGTTGATGCAAAAAGTGGTTTCTGGTACATTCTACAATTACTAGTAAAACTAACATATTTATAGGTTTTTAGGATAACAATTTTACAGTAAATCATTTATGTACCTGTGCTGACATAGATTAGTGATACCTGTAAACTATTGAGCTATTAATCAATGGAATTCAATCCTGAAAATCTTGCATCTTCTATTGTGAGGGAATACTTAAATAAGAAGAAGTGCTTGAAGACATTACAATTACTAGATGAAGAGTGGCCCAGGAATGAAAATAGTATTAACAGTAGGGCAAAGTTGGCGCAAGCTCTTCATATCGAAAATTGGATTGCCAAAAATAAATCTGCTGTAGCTCCTCTGAAAACAATGCTAGAGATTATTTTATTCAATGTTGTAAATCTGGGTGCTCCACAGCCCAGTAGTATTGAATCGCCCCAAACCGAAAAATCATTTTCAAGTGCATATAACACTCATTCATCATTTGGTAGTTCTCACCACAAAGCAAGACCACATACTGCTCTTGGCACTGACAGACACCGTAGTGGTAAACCTCACGAGCATGCTGATCACGGTAAATTAAAAGATGTTCCATTTAGTCATTCAGAGGAAGTTTTATGTGATGTAGAAATTAGTGATCATGAGATTGCTGAAGCCCCTAGAGGTGTTCGCTTATCAAACACCACTTTCATGTTGCAAAGTCAGCATCAAAAACTTGATGTTAATGAAGATTATTTAAGTGGGAACACTGTCCATCAAAAGACAAAAGAAACCAGTAGAAATCAATTTCAAGACCAAACTCTTAATTTTGATTTTACATCTTTAGACGAGCTGCTTCACGATGTACCGAAAAAAGCAACTATACCACCATCTTATTTACCTACGAGTGAAGCTAGTTCTGCTTATAGACCTAACTTGGGTAAACCGCAAACTGTATTCCAAAAGAACAATGCTTTTAGCAAACCTATGCCGGTTCAAGATATTGCTTTTGATTATGACGTTGCTAAAGATTTACGAAAATTAATTTTTGGTAATACTAAATCAAGTTTTTCATCAGAATGGTGTGACCAAAGTTTTGCTTTTTGTGATTGTAATGACCGACCTAAAGAATTGCGTTTTGGAATAGTGCAAAAAAAAGGAGGACCTTGTGGTGTTCTTGCATCCTTACAAGCGATTGTGTTGAAGTATATGTTATTTTCTAATCAAAACGCATTGCAACCTGAATTATTAAACGTATCTGATGCGCTTCGTACAAGTTGCCTTGTGGATGCCATTTGTGAAATTCTGTGGAGAGCAGGTGACTCCATTAGAGCTACTCTAGCAATTTTGTCTCCTCGTAAACAATTTACAGGTTTATCTCATGAGTATCGGCCAGATGGCATCACTGAGTATGTGTCTACGTTAAACTTTGCATCCAAAAAAAATCTGCATAGTGCAATTCAACAAAATGTCAATTTGTACGAACTTGGGAAAGGTAGCTGTATTTTGCTGTTGTATTCTGCAATTTTGTCACGAGGAATTGACTTCGTAAGAAAAGATATGGATGAGCAAGGTGGAAAACTTATGGGAGCTCACAACTATTGTACTCAAGAAATGGTTAACCTATTAGTAGTTGGCCGCGCGACATCAAATGCTTTTAATAACACAGTTAAATTGGATGAAACTACTATACTAAAGGGCATTTACACGCAAAGCGATGTTGGCCTCCTTTCGTTGTTTGAACATTACAAGTCTTGCGAAATTGGTGATTTTTACAAGACTCCTAAGTATCCCATTTGGATAATATGCAGTGAAAGCCATTTTACTGTTTTGTTTGGTTTGGATTTGAATTTGTTATCAAAGATTAATTCTCCTTCTGTTTTTGATTTGTATTACTATGATGGTCTGGCAAATCAGGATGAAGTTATCAGGTTAACAGTGGACACCACAGTTAAACCACCAGACGCAGAACTAAACAATGATTTAGTTCCACCACTAGAACACTGCATTCGAACGAAATGGGCTCGTGCGTTTATTGATTGGAATGGTAGTGATCCATTGCTTTAAGCCCAAGGATTATTTGCGTACCGGTAATCAATTTGTATGACTTGACACAAGATACACAGCTAATGCATTTTGATCTACAAAATGGCCCAAAAGTCACGCACCATAGACATTTTAGTTTATTTTGCAATTACTTTTTTTATGTTTCGCATTATTAGATAATGAATAAACAATCGTAGTTAGAAAATGTTGACAACTGAAAAACGCATGGAGATTATTTTCCTAAGTGGTAGAGAAGGAAGCACCCAAAGAGATGTTGCTGCTAACTTAAAATCTAAGGTTCATTTAGTCAATATCAGAGGTAAACCATCCACGCCGAAGAATTGAAGATGGGTACCTTGGTATTGAAGCGAATTCGGTTTTTAACATTTTTCATAACTTGAGTATTCGCTTACGATTGTATTTTGACGTAAACAGAAATCTCATCGAAAACCTTTTGTAATTACATTGCAGAGTAAATTGTAATTGTGATGTAATGCTTATGGTGCGTGATTTTTGTGCCATCCAATAGTCTAGTATACAGTGGAATGAAGTTATGCAAACGCCAAATATTTGACCAAAAATTGGCTGTAATCTAGGGATGTTCCTGCTGCAATCACAGGAAAACCCCCAAGACATATTTCTTAGGGGCTGTCTATAAAAATGATCTGTAAAACATTAACCCCCTATTCCCTTTCCATGAAAAACCCGCCCTGTGTCAACCCTCTTTTTTTTGCGGACAGTATTATTGGTATTTCCGAAGCGTAGAAGGCCTTGCCATCGGCTTCTGAGGAATGATGCTAGTCATTAAAAACATGCTCATCATTTTATCAATGGATTAATAATATTGATACCGCACTTGTCACACACAACATAGCACTAAAGTTTATGTAGATAATTGCATAGTTAACTAAATGTTCAAGAGCTTTACGCAAATTTTTTGACAACTACATGCCCAATCCGTTGGCCTATATAGTCATCCTCGTTCTAAAAGCATTGTAAGGCATCATAGACGCTTTTGTAGATCATCACCGGAACACACTAATCAATTTCCTCCAATGTGACTTCACTCTCTTCCTCGTCTTATGAGGCAATAGTTATAGCTTTTGATATGTGTTACCTTTCTGTGACCTAAGACTTCGGCAACAGATGGCCTATAGAACATACACATGGCTTCAATTTTTCTGCCGGAGCTATATGGTTGAACTGGTCGTATGGAGTTTCTCTGTTTTCCAAATATGCCGCTGCTGTTTCTGAATGATATCGCTTTCTAGTGATTGCGATCATCTGAGACGAGAAGGATTCATGGAGTTTGTATCCATTACATTTGCTGGAGTTGGAACATGAAGTTCACATGAGGTATGAACAACAGCAGTGTAAGGCGCTGGAAGGAAACGGCTTCCAAAAACTACTTTCCAGTTGGATTTCCAAGATCCCTCAATCGTACTCTTTTAAATGGTGTAACTAGTGGTTTGAGGTAAAGGAGGTCAAATTTAGCTGAATGAGGCCCATTGGCATGTTTAGCTGAAGGGAGCCACTGGATATGCAATAATTAAGTCCAAAAAACTCTTAGTGCTTATTCCACAAATACGCAAAATAGATGTCGGTTGATACAATGAACTTCAATCATGGTCAGTGGTAAGCTTGAATTGGGTAAATGACGTAAAAAGAAATATATCACGTTTGCATGTGACATCGTGGTTAAAATTAGTTTTTATCAATGACTTGCAATTTGGTTAAGAATGGGCTTATGATTTGTAGGACCCGCCACACCTAAATTTGAATGATTAAACTCCAAATTAATTTGCCTTGTAAGCATCAAAAGCTGAGACATAGCAGTAAGTTCGGAAATGAATGGTTATAAGCTGGAAGCTTATTAAAACGCGAAATTACTGAAAAACAAAACGACAACCTTCTAAACACCGAAACAGAAGAAAAGCAGGTGCCCGGTTTTCACATATAGCTTGTCGGGGAAAAGTATGCGTCCCCGCCCATTTGTTAATTACGCCACTGGAGTGAGCTCATTTCAACTGTTAAATATCAACACGAATGTTAAAACTGTTGATGTGTGAATCCGTATAAACAAGTTATAAAGGCTATCATTAAAAGCTGATACCGAAAGTTGGCAATAAAGTGTTGGGACATCTGCAGCGCAGAAACTCACAAATGTCCGCAACTTGCACCCCCCATCCTTTTTACCGGCTGCGAACCTCTATTGTGGACAGCCCTTTACCTTTTTTTGGTAACTGCTTACAAAAATTTAGTCACCATGTTATTAAAAAACAATAAATTTATTCCTACTTTTCTCAGTAAATATTGCAATCAAAGTTAATTATTTTATATGTCGATAGCTCCTGTGATAATTGTGGACAATTGGTACCAAATTAAGTTGCCGACTTGTCGAAAGTCTTTGCAATGATTAAAGCGGCGTTGTATTCGACTTGGCCGGGTGATCCATCTTTTACGTATAAGGTCACGCTTGGGGTTCAAACTAGGGCTTGCACCAACCGCAAGATGTAGGCTTTGGATTGCTGCTGACTGGAAGACAGGCTATTTCGTAATCTCCCTCATCTTTTGTATGATGAATTGATTAGATAATCGTTTCGTTTTTGTTAAATCTACTGCAATCCATTGATTTATTTGAAAGTAATAATTGCAGAACGTGCTGAAGTATGTGGCAATGGTCATTAGATCTATTTCGTGACAGGCCCAAGCGTGTACACGCATTACGGCTATGCGAACACTTTTAATCCAACCAGATGTACATGTAGGAAGGGTTTATAGCTTGAAATGACTATGGCCATTGCATTTTTTGACCATAAAATTTTTTAATTACTTTTGACTTAATACGGCAATTATTTTTTGCGAGATTCGGTTTTGTTTGGGAAATTTATCCGTGAAAATATGAAACTAAATAAAGGTCCCAGCCAAACGTTGAAGAAAAGATAGTGTCATTCCTGCATTATGAAACAACGATCACCAAAGAAAATCTTTACTCCAAACTTTGCGAGAAAAATGCAAATATACGGCCAAGACATCGTTCTGCAACTGCGTGCTTATTTTTTGTCCCATCTTGATAGTAACCCTGACTAAACGGTACATCGCTACTTTAATAATTTATTGCGACAACTTGTTAATTATGGTACATTCCTGCTTTTACAAAGTATTGTAATAACATACAGATCCTGTAGTTCCTGGCGCGCGAAGCACCATAGTTGAGTTTCGTCCTTTTTTGGGCTTTTCAGTGATACATATCCTTCCATCGTTCAGACTTGCGCTGAGCCGGCATTCAAGCGAAACTGGCGAATTTCTTATGATTGGCAGTTGTGTAGTTGTTAAATCTCATGGTTGATGAAAGAATAATGCATCACTGAAAGGTTGGAACTAGGCAAAACCTCGAGTCTGGCGCTTCTTGCGTCACGATCGACAGCCATCTAAATTCCTTTTTTATGAGTTGAAAAAATTCTGCTGTATTCGCTGAAATATGCTAGAGAACAATATAACCTTACTGTTTTTGTATTTACAATGTTCGGAAAGAAGTAAGTTCATGCTTGAAAAATAAATCCAAATTTTTGTTTATCGTGGTTTAGAATAATTTTTAAGGTTGATACAACCAGTTAATCTAAAAAAAAGATCATCTTATTGAAAAGTGAGATAAAAGCGTGTTTGGCCTACTCTGCCAAACAGGCCGTCGTTCAGGATAAATATGAGTTAATTGTGACGCGTTTTCTATTTCACGAACTTGGACAGGCTTTTTGAAAAAAAAAACGCTGTGTGCATATTCGAAAGTTTGGTCTTTTATTTCGGACCTAGTCAACTTTGAAGAATGTGTTCCTAGCAACTTATTACGAGGTGGTTGTATGTTACGTCTGATTTATGGAAGAAAAGTGTATTTAACATTTTACTTTAGCGAGCTCTGGTAATGAAGCTTGTGTATTTCAGAGTTTTGTTACCGGTTTGGTGAAATTACGTAATGATAAATACCCGGGTTAGCGCTTTAACATGAAAAATTGTATTGAGTACTGTGGATTATTTCTACAACTTTGCTATTTAGGACTTTTATGTGCTTTGCTGCTTATCAGTGTTTTGTTTATTATTGCGAATACGAAGTCTTTTTTATTTTATGTCGTTTTTATAGCATACTTTTATTTCCAGAGAGATAGTTCAAGCTCCTAATTGATTTGCTACGTGCTATTATAAAAATAGTGCCAGCAGTTATTTGTTTACCAGAATTTAGGTGTGAAATTTGTCATGCTTTTTAACAAAGACCATGACTATTGTTTGCTTTTAAGAAATTACCGAAAAATTGGAGGAAAAAATTGATTTGTAGTATCCTTAGATGCGGGAACAACCACAATGTTGTCATAGCAGAGCATCCCTTATGCCAGCCACAACATTGTTATCACAGGCATCCATCATGACAGCATTGTGGTTTTTTCTTCCGTCTATGGGTTTTGGATGAAACTTGTTTGCTCCCTCTCATGCGCTAATATACTTTAGATTTTACTTTTGGAGTCACTTCATTTAAGTTGTTTTTATAATTTATTGTGGTAGTGTTAGAGGTGTACCAAAGGTATTGTTTGATTGTTAGGCTTGCTGTTGGGTGAACAAATTTTATAAATTTGGTAGTTATTTTAAAGTATTTACTGGTACTTGAAGTTGAAAAACTGTTTTTAATGTTATGTACCCCACGTGGATAAAAACCAATTGTGTGTTTCACCGTCCAAAAAATGTTTTTCTAGGAAACTTTTCTTTGTAGGTCACTTAAAACTTTGGCAAAATGAACAAATTTGTTATAAAATTAAGGTGAAGACTTCTTTTTGAAGTTACTTTTAATGTACGCACGCTTTGAGAACCACCAATATAAAACTATTTGTATGGTAGTAGCTTATGTTAACACTGTTTCTACTTTTCGTATTTGATGGTTACCTTTTTGTGTTTGCACTATTGCATGCCACTTATTTTGTGTGTGATATGGATCGCATGAATCCAAGACTATAATTATATCTAGTTTCAAACTAGGATTAACTCTGTGATTTGATGTGGATGCGTTAGAATGAAAACAAAACCAGGTCGGTAATGTAAATGTTTTAATTTGAGCATTCAAACATATTACAAAGAGTACAAATAAAGTTCTACAGCACATTATTTAGACACACATATAAAATTATTCTTTATGTAAATAAATATGATTGCATTATATAATTACAGTAGGCGCCGCTTATTATGACCACGGATAATATGACCAGCCGCTTATTATGACCAATTTAGCACGGTCCGGAATTTCTCCGTTTAATATGACCAACATTTTCTCCATCTTTCTTGTTACAGTACAGTATTTTTTTCCGCCACGCACTTATAACTTCGCTTTTTCAACACGCTGTTACACACTGCACTAAATTTTACCTTCACTTGTAGTGTTACAGTACTGTACTTTGTTTTACTGCCAACGTCACACTGTTACTTCGGGTAAACGATGAATTTGACGGTATTTGGACTTCTTGTGGCTTACGGCGTCGATTCAGGAACTGTTATGGCGGCTTCGGTTTTTATAACCATTCGGATATTATGACCAAAATGGTCTGGTCCCAAGGTGGTCATATTAAGCGGTGTCTACTGTATTGATAATTAAACAAAAGTGCATAAAACAAATGCTTCAAGATATTTACAAAATACCGATAGTTGTGGCAAGTACACCCAACAAGGCGTAAACTTTATCTTTTGGGAAGAAAAATATAAAATATAAGATGGCAATAAAAACAACCACAAGCAGAGCAATGAAGATTTTAAATTCTTTGAAAATCTGCTTTCCTAAAGCATGTTTTTGTATGTAACCGTCGACATCTTTACCACCAACATTTTGACGTGGAAATAGTTTGTCTGGAACTGGTTTACCCAAAAATTTACAGAGAGGTTCCCATCCTTCGGTAACTTGATAAACCAGCAGCTGATCTTTTGGCGCTATCTAAAAAATGCATATATATTCTCCCGATTCGCAGACTATCAAGAATGGTGTAAAGCACACCACATTCTTCAGATCTGCTTAAGTTTCCAAATTTTAACTTTGGGATGGAATTACATGGTACAACTTTTAAAAAATTTAGCGCTTGTTTGAAATCGCCGAACCGAGAAAATTACCATTAAGTGCCGTTTCCGATGAAACAACTCAGCCATGGCAATGTTTGAACCCATGATCGTTGATAGCTGTTGCTAAAACAATGACGCTACCATCTACTTCACCATGATGTGTATTAAGAATCCCGAAAAGAACGCTGCTTGTAAGACATTTGTCGACATATTAGTAGGTAATACGCTAATTCGTAAAGTGCAACACGCTGGAACCTTAGTTCCTAAGTATAAAAGCTTAAGCAAACGACCATGGCACCAGGATCGCCCATGATGAAGATAGATCACGTAGTCCACCAGACAGAAGTTACCAGTACCAAAGCCTGGACCTAATCGAATGACAAATTGCGAGGCCATACGCGTAGTACTAGTCAGTGTAACCTCTGCAACTCTGTATATCGGCGTAAAAGAAGGGGTTGGGTGGAGACAAAATTAACTGTTTGGCTTTGGGAGGCTACGTTCGTGGCCTCATGGTAAAATGCGGAAGACCATAATTGTGGCCTTGCAATGAAAAGACAAGCCCTCCATGTTGCCGTTGTGAAGGGTTTTAGTGGCAGGGTACCGTGGAACTAGGGTCCCAAAAGGTCGACGTCCAGTGCCTGCAGAAGATAATGGGTATGTTGACTTCGGGGGTCACCTGAAAACTGTCGGTGGGATCGAAAAAAGATTGTGCCAACTGCTCCAGGCGAAAGAAAGGAAAAAGAAAACACACGCAGTGGGAGTGCATCCGATGTAATGTTACTTTGTTTGTTGAAGGTCAAGATGACTGCTGGGAAAGTTGGTGTACCAGGACAAACTCAAAACAGATAGATTAGTCCGTCTGGAGATGGAAACTGAAGTGTTTGATACTGATTATATAGTGAAAAATGTCAATAGAATGAACTAAAGTGCGAAAATTTGTTTTCCTTTGTATTAATTACCGAATTAATTGCTTAATTATTTGACATATTAACAAACAAGATTTTAATAAACCTTTGCTCAGCCAGACATGTTACAAATAAAATGACATATACACTTATGGATTTTAATTCAGTACTTTTCAAGTAAACATCATTGTATAAACAGATACACAGCTTTACCGGCAAATTAAATATAAATACACAGTTTTATAAGGGTATTTGTTTATACATCAGCACCCAAACAGTTAAAGGCCACTCAAAGTGGATGCACGACAGTTTTACCTTATTTATGTTTAAAATTGAGTTAAAAAATCAGATTGTATATTTTGGTACGCTTTAAGATAATAACCGTATTTTGCATTAAAACGCAGTGCAGTAAAATGTTTACCTACCAATTTCACATAAGCATTGTGTTGTCGATATTTCTGTTTCAGTATCATTTCATTCACAACTAATGGACTATGAACAGACTTGAATTCCTGTCCAAAAAGGCCAGCTGCAGAAAACAATATTCATAAGGATATTAAATTTAGGCCAGAATAAGCAGACTTAATAAACAACAAATTGCGCTAATCATAAATATGTGCAAATATACAGTATGTAGGTCTTAATCTACAAGATGTCCAGTCTCCTGACAAAAAAATTATTACAAAGGCAATTGATGAGATATCTTAACCAGAATCAGTGTTGATCAGTTTTTTACCTCATTGAAAAACAGCTCTACATGGACACCATCAGTTGCACGAAGCTTATCACCACGGTACTCGATTTCTTGCCATGTTTGCTGTAGGATAGCCTTACCAATGGTAGCAATGGCATTAGAAATCTTTTGCTTTATGTCAGTAACGAGTGGAAAATTGGTTCGATACACGATATCTTTTATATAGCCCCATAAAAAGAAGGGAATGATATCTGGTGAACGTGGTGGCCATAGAATTGGCCCATCCCTCCCAATCCATCGGTCTGAAAATGTTTGATTGAGGGACTGACAAACATGCAGTCCCCAATGTAATGGTGCACCAGCTTGCTGGAATATGATGGTTGGTTGAAAGTCAATTAGTTGTGGTGGCGTAGCTGCCCATTGAATTTTGAGAATATGTCCAAGGGCGGCACACTATACAAGAAGTCTTTTTTACTGAATACTCCTCATTCTGTGGAGTCTTTGATAGAATGTTGGCAAACCTAGTTTATGTGTGCACTGGGAAGTTGGTTATCATGGTTGGATACGTAAAGTTAACAACAGTTAAATATAAATATAGGTATCTCCACTGAATCGAATATTTTTTCCTTGCTTGGGAAAAACCAAAGAAATCATAGAATCTCTTTTTAAAGAGCTTCAAGAAAACGGTTTTGACGTAATCTTGTGTAAAGTCCAAGCGAATGACAATTTTCCACAAAAGCAGGAATCCACTCTGAAGTAAAACTCATCTCATCTGGATATCATTCGCTTAATCTTGCAGGCGTTTACGCAGTAAGATCGTCGAAGCTTTCCAAAACATTATTGCTGTTGTGGAAAAGGGCAGATACATTACCTTTATTGAATTCTATTCACAAATAGGAGGTCCTACTTAAGCATGATAGTGCCAAATATCTTAAAAAGAATAATTGATACAAGATGGAGCGCACATTACGAAGATTTGAAATTTCTTCATCTACGATATTAATGAGGTAGGGAAGCATTAAACGAGCTTTGTGATTAAATAGAAAATATTCATACGCGAGATCTTCGCATGTTAACTGCGATTTAGCGTTTTTCATTTTTTTACATTTGTGGAAGTTTCCAGAAATTCCTATGACGTGTAGAAATATTTACTGCAAAAAAGATTTGCTACAGGAGGATGTTGCCCTCACAATAAAAGCATTTATACCTTTTTCGATCAACAAAAACAAAATGCGCCGATTAAGTGATCCACTACATTTATGAACAGCAGGAAAACCCGATCAAAGACGGACGTGTTCAAAAAAGAAAAAAATGCTCAGCGAAAGTAAGGGAGACGTTTGTTTATATGCTGCTGAGAAAATAAACCGTCGCAATTGCATGTTTGAAGCTGTGAACCAATTTTGGATTAAAACAGAATAGAGATTCAATGAAATTAGTCTGTCAAATAAAATAATCGGCTTTTTAAAGCCCCACGCATTGTTGCGAACCGGAAGCATCAAGACAGTTATGAACACATTTAAGAATATGTATGCGTATGGCTTCGATTATTGCAAGTTATTGGTAGAAATTGCCTTGTGTAATCGGCTAGTAAAAACTACAAAGCTGCGGCACATTTTCAAGAGATGCTACAGAGCTGAATGTGACACAGTGTTTAAAGAAATGTGGTCTACGTCAGGGCTTCCCAAACTAGGGGTCGCGTAATGATGTTCAGGGGTCGCAGAGAGTATATCAATTTTACACAAAGTACTGCATATACTATAGTTTCTGTAGTAACTGCACATACTACACTGCATATACTATAGTAACTATAGTATATGCAGTACTTTGTGTAAAATTGATATACTCTCTCCAACCTTTGATAGTCGTTAAAAACTATTGCAATTAAGCAAAACATCATTCTTAACTTAGCTGTAGATTGTACGTAAATAGGCGTAGCTATAGATCAAATAGTGGGACTTTGTTAATTGACAGCGGATGGACTTTTCCGCATTCGTATCAAGTGGATTAACTAGATTCATAACTTTTTTGTTTCGTCACTTCGGTATCATGTGGCACAGCTGGATGCATCTGTTTTTGTTTCGTCACCTAAGTTTATGACGCCATAGCGCTGTGCAGACGAGAGAATAGTAGCTAAATATTACAAAAAAACTGATCCAATCAATGGATAGCTGGTTAAAAAAAATCGAACGATAACGGTAATAAGGCTACTGCAGATGATGTTGAAGCAACGGTAGAGATAGATGCAACACTGACTGGCAGATCGATGAAAGTTCAATGAGAAAAACGAGGCTAGTCATATCAAAAACCTATAACGGCAGTTTTTTGCAGTATGGTTTCGCTTTGATATCGGAAAACAATGAACGCCGTCCACTTTTTTTGATTTGAAAAAAAGCGTTGGCAAGTGACAGTCTTGAGCCGGCCAGGTTAAAACGACATCTTCACACCAAACATGATTCTCATCGCAACAGGCTTGTGGAGTTTTTTCATCGCTTTCTGCAAACATCGAAGACAAAGACAATCATTTGAAAGTAAATGTGTAAATGAAGGGAAGTATACAGAAGCATCGTTTGAGGCTTCCTTGTTGATTGCAAAGAGTAAGAAACTTTACAACATTGGCGAAATTTTCTTCTATATGCTGCAAATAAAATGAGCGCAATTGTTCGCGGCAAAAAAGATTCAATGAAATGCGAAAAATTTCATTGTCAAACAATACTGTCCCAGCGAATTCCAAAATAGGAAAAGATCAACTCATTCTACGAATTAAAGAAAGCCGTAAATTCACCACTCAGCTTGATGAGTTGACGGACAAAGCACCGAGCACCTCTTTCTTAAATTTCATAAAGAGCTTGCTGATCTATCTTTTCAATCTAAGTTGCAGCTTGAATTTTCTGAAAACAGCTTCACACTTTTTGGCTTAGCATTAGAGCGAAATATCCATCATTATCTGACTCAGCAGTAACCGCATTCCTGCTGTTTGTCTCGATGCATCAATGCGAATCAGCGTTTTCAACGTTGAGGGCAATCAAAACAAAATACCATTTCAGCCTAAGCAACATTGAAACCGCCTTGAGACCAGTATTAACAAATATTGAGCCAGGGCTGGACATGCTTTGTAGCAGAAGGCAGCCGCACTCATTACATTAAATGTATTCGCTTTTTGTTTTGTTTCCAATAAGCTACCTAAGTGTAAATTAGAAGGCTTTGAGTACCAGTAGCTTTTTTTATTTTTCGCCTGTCAATAATTATCACAAATGCATATTTTGCATTGTTTATCATTTTAACCGTGAAGGGTCGCGGAAAATTTTCGATTAAAAGGGGTCGCAAGCGAAAAAGTTTGGGAAGCCCTGGTCTACGTGACCCAGTACTGTAATTCATAACTCACTATCATTTTAAGCTTTCACTCATTTTTATTGTTTCTGTGGCACGAGGCAAGAAAAGTTTTTCAAAACTTAAGAAAAGCCTTTCCGAAAATCGTACTTAGGTCTACCATGAGGAATAGCAAGTAGTCTGCGTTATCAATCCCGTCTATTGAACGCAATTTCTTTAATGCTAAAGCCTCGAAGTTTACTTTATTAAAAACTCGACCAGCTGATTTTTGAATCTACAGTATTAAAAAATAAACTCAGCGAGCTTTTACTGCAGTACGTTTTGAGAATCAATAAACAAATTAAAAGCACTAATTTTGACATCCACGATGGATGTATAAATTATACCTCGTGAGTTAGTTTTTTTTCATATTGGGAGGAATTTTCATTAATCAGTAAGCTTACTATTCAGGGAGTAATGGCGTAAAGGGGGCGTCATTTTGTTGTGGCATCTAAGGGCAGCAATTGATGTAGCTACGCTACTGCTGCCACATATTCGGTCAGAACGTCGAAATAAACACTTGCTGCAATGGTAGAGTGAAACATCTACTCTGCAATATTTAGTTTTGTAGTTTTGCCGAATCTGCACATCCGATTTTGTCTCAATAAACCTGCCTTCTTTCAAGGAGTAGCCATTTTATAGCAGTTAATAGAATATCTAACATATCTATCATCCATTAACATTACATCTAAAACACAAAATTTAAATGTTCATGAAAACTTTAATAAACACCGATCAAAACAAAACAAATCTGGTTAAGAAACATGTATCTCATTAATTGCGTTTATAATAAATTTTCTAAATTTTAAAGACTTTATAGACACCCTGTATACTACAAGGCGCAATTCCGTCTATTTCAATTCCTTCGAAACTGATGATCGTACAAACATCTACCTCGGTAGGACTGACCATATCTCCGGGGTCATAACCTTTTTAATTTGCATTTTTTGACAAACGAAAAACCGATTTTTGCTCTAACAAAAACAGCCTCCGACTCAACAACTTAAGCTCAACTGACGACGCAACAAAAGATCTTTTTTTTAAGCGCTTTAAAGCATGCTTTTCTGTTTTTTCTAGAAGCTTAAAACTCGCTCTACGATGTCATAACGTGTCTGGTAGGATTAAGGTGAAAAACGCAGCAGGCAGCTAAGCGTAAAGTTATTATTTACGGTTTTTTTTTAAAAGCAAACACGTGGTATGCTACATGTTAAAGAATGATACTTAACAGTAAGTCAAAATAACTAGTTCTTTTAGAAATGCAATGGCAAATTATAATACTTTAGTTCAGCTGTGCCGCAATTCTGAATGATCTCAAAGTTTGAGACATATTAATCAAAGGTAGCAAAATTATACAAATTGATAATTTTTCTAGTGAATTCTTGCAGGAATCAACAATTTTCCGCATCTTCAGCACAAAAATCTGATCGATGGATTATACTTTTAAACCATAACCTAACAACTGCAAGTGATGGACTTTATCTTACTTTGCATTTCCCTAGCTGCGATTATGCCATCACTTATCAATATGCTCGCAGCCAGAATTTACGTCATACAAACAGCCATGCAACTACGAAGTCGTTTGCAGTATGGCAAATATTTAATTGCTTATTTCAGAAATTACACAACATTCACTTCAGCGCACCCCGCCCCCTCCTACTTTACATTTACGCTTCTATGCAAGTCCAGAAGCACGCGGATATAAGTTTGAGAAATTATTGGCGGTTGCAATTGTGAGCAAGTCTACTTTCTAAGTACATCCTGCAAACAGGTCAAACAAGACGTTGCCAGCGACTTCTGCAATTCGGAAAAATTGTAGCAGCTTTGCGCTACCCCCTTCTGATGTTTTTCTATTCGATTTCCATTAAAAGCACGGTATTTTTGGTTTTGAAACGAGTATTGAGTGTATGAAACAGACATCAACTTTTTATTACTCATATATCAAATATCTATCTTCTTAACCTCAACGTTACTGAAAGGGGCGCTGCAATTGCAATATCTTAAACTGTAAGTGCATCACTTAAGAGTTAGTTTGCACTTTCCCCGGTTGAGTTTAAGCCAGGGGCCAAGCAACATGAGCGCAGCCAAAAGCTTTAAGTCAAAAAAATTCAGGCATAAAAGTACGAAAGTCGTTAGTAGTGGGCCTAACATTCATTAAGTATATTCTCGAACATACATATCAAACACTTTGGCACCCTCGCACGACTTTTAAATTATGCCGCTACGCACTTCATGAAATAAACAAATAAACTTTTTTACATCTTTGACTGTTCTAACTGAGGGGAAGTTAAGCTCGTAAGTATGCCTATGCTGCAAACAGTGCGAGCAAAACGTAGCCAGAGACGCCAGAATGCAAATATATGCCTTGGTCTTATTGGCCACACCCTGGTCACCGTATAATTATCAAACGTTAGAGACTTACAAGAGCATGATGGTTCTAATTAGTAGCGTATTTAGAAAATTTCTTTTTTTGGAAAGGTGGGAGTGGGCGAAGCTTTAACTAAACTCAACAATATTATCGAGAAATCTTACGACATAAGTGAGCACTATCTTATTTGGGGGGCGGGGAAGGCAGAGCATAAAGATAATTTTTTTAAAGTGAGAATCTTGCCAATTCTGGTCTTAAAACAGGCATACCCATTTTTGGAGATCAACCTTTTGAAAGTAGGAGTTTTGCCCATATTCGTGTCCAAACATACATAATCACATTTTTGTCTAAGAGATCAACTTTTAAACCTCCTGTCATAACGTTTGGGGGCACTCCCTTATATTTCCTTGCTAATTGCACGAGGCACAAACAAGAGTTAGCAACATTAATCACCTTCCCGGGGTGTGTGTTACAAAAAAGTTTGTGGCGTCACGAATAGGTCACAATGGAAATTTATTTAGATCTCCTGATGGAGGAAAACGCTTTTGTGCTAAAAAAAGCCAGCAACCGATTTAACAAATTTCACCACTTATTTTTTTGTGGTTTAAGATGGCGTTAAGATCTTAATGGTCAAAATTGTATTAGTTTTTTCGTACTTGTTTTTTCGTTCTTGAAGTAACTGGCAAGAGAAAGCGAGGACGACCGAAGAAGACCTGGAAGAAGCAAGTGGAAAAGGAGACAGAGAAAGTTGGTTTGAAGAAGGAGGATGCTCTGAGACGAGATAAGTGGAGGGACGGAGTGCGAGAAATTGCAGAAGTAGTAGTAGTAGTAGTAGTTATTCAGTTTTTATCCGGTGTTTTCCCTTTAGCAGAGATGGCCGGATTTACCCCATTCCTTCTGCAATTTCTCGCACTCCGTCCCTCCACTTGTCTCGTCTCAGAGCATCCTCCTTCTTCAAACCAACTTTCTCTGTCTCCTCTTCCACTTGCTTCTTCCAGGTCTTCTTCGGTCGTCCTCGCTTTCTCTTGCCAGTCACTTCAAGATTCAGAGCAACCCTCAAAACACTATCGCCATCCCTCCTCAGTACATGTCCATACCATCTAACTCCATTTGCTGTTGCTAACCGGTCTATTGTTTCCTTCAACCCTAACATATCCATCTGTTCTTCAGTCGTCTTTCTGTCTACAATTTTCTGACCGCACATGGCTCTCACCATAGCTCTCTCCGTTCTCCTTAAAATTGCTTTTTCATTTTCTTTCAGACACCATGTCTCACTTCCATACAGTATTGCTGATCTTACGCAACAACAATAAACTTTACCTTTCATCTTCAGAGGAAACCTATTTCCAAGCAACAACTCTCCACATTTCCTGAATCTTACCCAACCGATTCTTACTCTTGCTGTGACTGCCGCTTCACAACCACCACTAGCATTTAGTCTGTCTCCCAAATAACAAAATCCATTCACTGTCTCCACTTCATCGCACAACTTCTGGATCGAATCCATCGTCCCTTCCATTATTCCTTTACATTTCAAGCAAACAAAATGCATTGCCAACCTAGCGGTAACTCTCTTTATTTTTGCACATTTGCCATGAACCCAGTTTTCACATTTTGTGCACAACACTGAGTTGGCCATGACTCTCCTCCCACAAACTCCACATGGATCTATCTTGCTTTTGTATAGTTCGCCTTCTGACCCGCTTACCATCAATTTTGTTTTTCTGATGTTGACCTTTAAACCTTTACTTTTCAGTGCATTCTTCCAGTTCCAAAACCTTTCCTTCAAGTCTTCCATGTCTTCACTCATGATAACAAGGTCATCTGCATATAGTAATTCGTTAACCACACCCCTTCTTGCATTAGGAGGAATGGGGTAAATCCGGCCATCTCTGCTAAAGGGAAAACACCGGATAAAAACTGAATAACTACTACTACTTGTATAGTAATGCAAGAGGCCAGCGATGCACTTAGCAAACTGCAGACAGTGACACTGTTTCGACCTATCAGGTCTCTTCGTACTTTTCTCAAAAAATACTGATCATATAAATGTAGTTGAAATCTTTTTCAATACATGAAATAATAGGCTGTTGGTAAAGGACATCATCCTCCATCAAATAATATGGAGAGTGCTAAGGGCACACACTGGCCAAAACTTTTAATTTTTATAGATTTCTTGTTTTCAGTCGATCTTTAACTGAGACTTATGATAGATTTCAAATCTGCTTTCAGTTTTTAAGCACCTTATTTCCTTTTCAGTAAAAATCACATTTATTGTAACCCTCTCTGAGAATTTTTTTATTTTCAGGAAATATTAAACTACATTCCAACACCTAATTTTCTTCCAATTAGTTCTAATTGTTTAAATAAATAGCACTAATTATTAGTTATTTTGGTCAAACTGTATTGGGAAACTAGTTTCCAGTTGTAAATATTGAAATTATTGAGAACATATAAAATTGCTAGGAGATATTAAGGTCAGGTTAAAACGAAATTTTAATAAATTAAATATTTCTATAGTGAAACTTTGAAGGCGATTTTCTCAAAATGGTGATTTTTGGTACTAAAATTGCTACTACTCAAAAAGTATTCGTCAGATTTGGCTGAAGTTTTCAGGAAATGTTGTACAGATTTCAAACTATAAATTAATGGAACATTTTTTGAAAATTCTGTCTTTCAGTGCTTTTATAAAAAAAAAGAACAGTCAAAACGTTTAATTTGAAAGTTGCTCTCCCAAATTTTTTGACAATTTTTTAATTAAAAATTATAAAAAGAAAAGCTTCCATTATTTTGTGTATATAGGTGTGTGTCTTAAATTAATCCACATTAACTTTGAGCAATGTATTATTTGTGGTTGTGTACTTTTAAGATTTTTTGTAAAATCGTTGAATAATTTTTTGGTGTAATTGAGATTTTCACAAAGAAAAATGGTTTGCATAGTTGGATTCCTTTTTTCATTTTCTTTCTGGAAATATACAGTTTTTTGGGGCTTGCTTTTTTACTTAAGCACTTACGTTAATTTGTACTTCATGTAATTGAAAATTGTACATACCCAGGTGTGTGCCCTTAAGAAAAACAATTGATTTATCATTTTACTCCTTGCTGATTGTTTCAACTACATTACGTCTTTGCCTCAATTTAGTGCTAGCTTTTGTGAGGAATAATTATTTCTAAGTGCATCAACCTTAAACGCGTTAATAATTCAGTGGGACAGCAACCCTTTGGTATAAAAAGGCCATTGGGTGTTGTTAGTTCAATCGTCTTTTAACTGACCGACCTGAATCGCTACTAGACTCAATATCATTTATAATAAAGATTTCTTTACTGTTCATTATTTTCACGAGGAAGGTTGCACGAAGTCGTGAAACATGCCTACCACCAGTTAACTGATTTCTGTAATCGCAAACAAAAACAATTAAGACACTCATGCCCAATTTTGCGTTTGTTCTATACTTCTTTGAAGGAACGGATAAACTTTGGCAAATGGTAGAGAGTTTCTAATACCTTTCTTAATTCAAAGTACTGGTAGTACTATGGGGATTTGGGCCCCAACTTATCGCTTATGGTCTTAAAAATATAATTTGGTTGAAGCCGTTAAAGCCAGATGAGTTGATGTTACCAACCCGACATAACTAACCAGCAACGAAGCCAGCTAGTACCATCATGGATTAACCCAAGTATTTGAAATTTGATAAATAACTTACTGAACTGTATGGCATGTTGATAAAATCTATGGAGTGTTGGCAGAAAATGAAGGCTAATTTGACTATACACGGTGGCTCTACTTTTGGATGCTTCTTCCATTTGATTGCAAAGGCTTTTGAACCAGGATTCTTCATCTCGAACAGTTAAAATAATCTGAATTTAAAATAAATAAATAATATGCAGTTATACAATGCATCAGTGGCATATTTATGGATAAGATGGTGGTGAATAAAGAGCGATGCCCCATGAAAAACGATTTGACAAAAACAAAACATTTACAAAAAAATTGTTTACTAAACTTTTTGCTGGAAGTTACTTTGGAAAAACAGCAGTGCTTAGAAAGGGAAAAGGAGCGAGGGGGAACGTCAGCAGATTTTCTATACTTACTGTACAGATATTAGCTCTATTAACCTATGATTAGTTGCTGTAATCGCTGAGCACTGGGCACCAGTTTGGTGTTGCAGCGCACACACCCGTTTCATCGACAGTGTTTTGAATGATGCTTTGCGCATTGCCACTGAATGCCTGCATCCTACACCAAAAGACCACCTGCCAATTCTTCAGGCATCCAACCAGCTGAGCTTCGCCACTTGGGAGCGACACCTTCCTTGGCCATGTGTGGCACCCTGGACCCAGACCACATTTTACACAGTCAACTAGCTCGGTTACTGGATTTGTCCCAAGAGAGACTGGATGTCTAGACTCCCATTTCAGCCTGCTGCACAGAAACTATTGAATGACCTATCTAAACTAGGCATCTGCATGATTCAGTGAACAAATTATACATGGAGCGTAGAGTATTCCAAATGCACCTCCATACTCCATGTTTTCATTTCCAGGACTAATTCTTGGCCCCTTGAAATGGGCTTGCCCAGAACATCTTGGGTTAAGCTCAATCGCCCGTGGACTGGGGTTGGGCGTTTTTACTTGTCCATGTGCAAATGGGGTCTTGCTTCCTCACCAAATTGTGAGTGTGGTGCCACCGACCAAACCACGTTATTTCAATGTGCCCCATACATTGAGCACCTCGAGGGGTGGCTGGTCTGACAGTTTTGGTGGACGATACTCGATGCTGGCTTAATACCATCACAGCCAGCATCTAATCCCATCAGTTTTTTTGGATGCCCCTCCATATAAAGAAAAAAAGAGAATTGTATAATCCAATGTTTGCAATCTCGAGTCCAAGGACTGACATGATTTGGCTGAAAGACATGAGCAAATCTGAAAGGATATTTTTGTTAATTAAGCCTATTGTGGTAAGAGCAGACGGTAATAAAACCAAACTTTTTAACTTGCTATTATATTTAGATAAAAGCATGTTATCCACATCTCTATTTGACATGTAATAATTCCTTCCAGCTGTGATCAGGTTCACAATACCTCTACTCTCTATTTTAATCAATATTACCTCGGTCAACCTCCAGAACTAAGCTAATCATAGCAATGAGATGCACATTATCTCATTATTCAGCCATTTATACCAAAACGATGCAAGATTTTAATTAGGACTAGGCAGTGCCAAATCAGCCATCGAGTAATTGCCTGGAGCCTTGCACTTGACTTAGAAAAATCACTTTTTCGTCAATAAGACGTGATTTATGCCAAAATTTTATTGATGTTTATACAGTTGAGGTATTTTTGCTGCACGGAAATTGACTTTCATCATAATATTTCAACTGAGTGGCAAAAATAAAAACCAGGATAAATATATATCTTAATCATAATGGCTGGTAAAATGTGTAGTAAATTCGATCATGTGTCACCAAAAACAGGCTGAGAAAACAAATTGAAAAATTGTGTTTTATAGCAAGAGCGAGGTCTATTTCAAAATTAAATTCATGCACAAAGATATACTTAAGCTCATTTTAACAAGCAATATTAACTCATTTACCTACTTAGATTAATCTTACTCATTTAGATTATTTTGTTAATTGCATTTTATCAAAATATTATGATGTTTTTTGGGGTGCTGATTTTAAAGATGGCATTAAAAATTTCGTAATGTCAATGATTTTGCTGCTATTTAAAATTTTATGAAATTATGATAGCAAGTTTGTGTAATACACATAACGAATTTGCAATTTCAAATATTATACGCAACACTTTAAAAAATCACATATGAGCAATTCAAAAAAGCACTGTTAAGGACATTGGAAATAAGCCATAAAACATTTTAATCAAAAATGGACGTTTGAATATTTTTTTCGCTTGCATGTGGTGTTACACTTCCGCATCAAATTCCATAAATAGACTCCCATCATGGCTTTGTTCCACCTCCCTTAATAGCACTTTCCCATCACTTGAATGTCTTGGTGAAACCTTTCACCATGCTCTTCGCTTACATTCCCAGAGTTATTTCGAAAAAAATCCAAGTGAGAATGCAAAAAATGCAACTTCAAGGACATGCGGCAACCAAGCTTTTCATAACTTTCATTCAAATTTGACACCACCATTGCATAGTCATCTCTTCGATGATTTCCAAGAAATTCTTCCACAATCATTCTAAAAGCTTGCCAAGCATTTTTCTGTAAATCAGACATTGGTTCCATCAGTTCTTCAGATTCCCACATTCTTCTTATTTGTGGCCCACAAATATACCACCTTGAACTTTTGCTTCAGATATGCTTGAGAACATTTGTCTAATATGGTGAAAGGCATGGGTTGTCAGTTTCAAAGTCTTAACAAACTGCTTGGTGAGTCGGAGTTTAATATGCAATGGAGGAAGTAAAATTTTGCTCCTTTCAATCAGAGATGAGTTTAGAACATTGTGGGAGCTTGGTGTGAGGTCTTTGCGAGCTGGCCAGTTTTTGACCAAGTAATGCTACTCATCCACTCTACTATTCCACAAACAAAGAAATCAAAAATGCTTTGTGTAACCTCCTTGCAATCCCAAAAGAAATGCGATGATTTTTAAATCTCCATATACGTCCCAATTGTGATCATTGTATTGAATTAATTCCTGTAATATTTTTATGGATTCATGATCTTCCTTCATCTGAACAGAATGTGCTATTGGAATGGATAGATACACATTACCATCTAAGCGAAGCTTGAAAGCAGGACTGCTTTCAAGCTTTGCTTAGAACTGTCAACGAATAAACACCAATCCAAAGCTGAGTAGGCAATATCAATCTCTTGAAACAAGCCCTGTATATCAGTACAATAACAAAGTGAAGAATGATCAAAATCAGAGGACACTGCATAGAAATTTGCATAGGTCACATGTCGTTTTCTTGGCTTGGGAATCTTGCACGAAGGAGCAAGCAAATTTCATTTCTTGAGACGAGAAGAAAGTATCTCTGCTTTTGCCTTTGTAAGACCTAGGTCTCTAGTAAGATCATCGAATTCATTTTGCTTTGGAAAATGAGGATCTGTGCTGGAACCAACTCTAAACTGCTGACACTGGACCAACTCAGACATGTGCATTAAAAACCCGACAAAATTGTGTCCAATCACGTGACAGTAAATGACAATTGGCAAATTTACTTCTCTAGCACCATCTAGAGAGTGATGATAACAATAAAAATGTCATAAATGAAATAACACAAGATTGAAAAGAAATATATATGTCACTTAATGCTAAAGTTGCATTATTATTTGGTAAATTACAAACTTCAATATGTTGCAAATATTTTCAAAACCGTTGACACTATTCAAAAACTAACATCAAAACATAAAGAAACACTAAAAAAAGGAGATAAACAAAAATTTGTTGCCTAGGGTAATGCCAGTGTTTTTTGCTTTTGGTTTTACTTAGGTCTGGCAAAATAAAATCTTTATAAAGTTTTATAACAATTATAATTTGTCCTTGGCCTAACGATCATAATTGCATTGGATCTTAGGCTCATTTAAACCGGCCATGAAGCTAGACAACTATTAAACTGGTTTAAAGAACCAGAGATGAGGTTAGCCAGACCACAGTTCATGGATCCACATCTTCAAATACATTGTGGTCTTCTTAGTGAGGGCTGAGCAAAAGAACCTTTAGCTTATGGTATTTTTGTCAATATCTCTACAGTATAATTTAAAATTATAGATCTTTTCATTTTTGAAGTGAAAAGATAAAGCACAAGTTTTATGTTAAAAGTTTTCCAAAACAGCTACATAAGATTACCTAAAATGCCAACCAAAAATTTGCAGTTTTTGGACATGTGGATTAGTTAAAGTGTATTTTGTGCTTAGAAGTCTAAGTAAAATGTAATGATAGATGATTACAATGCGTGTTTGATGTTCATGTAGAAGTTCTTAACCTTAGAAGGTTTACACAAGCATCCATAACCACTCAATTTTTTTTAATGAGCAACTGGAGAATCCATTAGAACAGGGGTGTCAAACACACAACCAATGAGCTGCAATCTTATGTTGCCCGTGAAAGAATTTTGTGCCACAGTGCAAATGCCTGGCCTCCAAATTTGGTTAGTAAAAAATTGAGATCTTTTAAGCTAAAAATTGCAGTTGGCATTACAGGTAATGACCTTTTTTGTGGTGATTGCCATAATTTTGGGCTATTTTGCATGACTTCTGGACATTGTTGCAGTGTGCCGTAGACAAAAAGTTCAAAGACCACTGATATATAGTCTTGCCTTCTTAACTTTTTTTAATAGAGTGCAGCCCATGTGAAATTCACCTATGTAAATGTGGCGTACAGCACTGAATGAGTTTGACTCCCCTGCATTAGAACATATCCAGCTCTTAGTTTCAACTTTGCATATAACCCACACGGAATAATACTATTGAGCTCACTTAGTGCTTGGCTGCCTGAAAAAATTTCTAAATACACCATTGCACTACAGGCAAATACTTCTAATAACTTAAAAAGGAATTTTGGAAAATATGTATTGCTTCAACTGCAAAGCGGCATATTTAATTGCATACATTCAGGTACAAATACTATTGACCTACAAATCAGAACATCAAGCAGTATGCATGGGATCTTAGCTTTCTGCAGATAAGGAAGAGATAAGGCAGGACATACAGTAACACTATTTTCCATGCTTCAAAATACTGCTGATTTGAAGTTTACCCAGAAAAAAGTTACTTTAAGCTAACAGCTCTACCAAAAGTGAAAAAATTCTACTTTAAGAAATATTAATTCCAAAACTGCCAGACATTTTTTCACAATTTGTGTTTTGTTGCATTTTAAGAAAAACAGACCACAAGTCTCGTGGAAGTAGCTTGAAACACTCACCTAAACCCTTCTCCACTATCACCAAACCTTTTAGTTGATAAGTAGTTTACATTTTTATGCTAACAGCAGTGGAGTGCAAACAAGCTGGAAATATACTAATGAATTATGACAAAGGTTACTAGCACTATTGCATGTTACACAGAAGTCTGAAACAGAAGAATGGAATGCTCAATATAAAATTCATCATACAATGCACCATATTGCTACCAAGTTTTGTTGCATAGTGAAACACGCACCTTGCCAATCAGCATTAAACCAATAGCTGGGTTAATACAGCTGTACAGTCAAGGTACTTATAGGTAACATCTTTATTTTTGTGCCCTTAAGTTCTTATTTAATTGTACATAAACACTTGTTAATATGTGATTTAGGAACACAAATTTATATATTTGAAGAGTGATTTTTAAGGCCTATGTTACCTTTGCATCTGGAAATGCTTGATGGATTTCTTCCCAGAAGAGGAAGGCTGGTGTATCTATAGTTACATCTACATTCTCGTACATTTTTCTAAAGTCATCAATAGTTCCCTTTCCTTCTTTTATTTTTTTCCAATAATCACAATGAAACCAAAAATGTTCAATGAAATCATAAACTTCATATCCTAATTCCGTTAATGCAGCACTTAAGCTTTTTGTTCCGGTTTTTGAGAAGCCAGCAACAATAATTTTCATTTTTAAATCCAGTTGTTTTCTAGTTATTAATTTATATCTGGAACAACAATTTATGAAGTGATTTGCTGATGTGAGTGGTGACTAGTCGGTAGTTACAAATAGGCATAGTACAGGTATAGTAGCTAGTAGGCATTGTACAGGAATAGTAGGCCTAGTACAGGCATAGTACAAGCATAGTGATGATAACTTGAGCTTTTAATGTGAAATCTCATTGCACCCCCTCAATGCTTAAATCTAAACTCATAAAATTAATTTTTTTTGAAAGGAAAGAGATAAGGCTTCTTCATATTGGTGCGACTGGTTTTCGGTCGCACACCTCCCCTGCTATCTTTGTACCGGTACTATGTCTACTATGCTTGTACTATGCCTACTATGTCACTACTATGCCTGTACTACGCCTATACTATGCCAACTATGCCTATTTATAACCACCCGTGACTAGTAACTAAATTGGTTGCCAGTGACCTCGTCACTGAAAAAAAACTTTTTTACCAGAAAATTATCTTATATAGGTCCGCAGAAATCTTGTCTTTTTCATGTAATTTCGTCACACTAACGAAATGCTCATTTTTTATGAGCTTTACAGTTTTCAAGAAATTTACGCCTGCAATTTACACTTTGTGATCTCACTAAGAGTCCAAACAATTGCAGAGAGTTTCAACGAACAGTTTGCGGTAGCAATATTTATCAGTAAGCAATCGCTGTCTGATAACCAAAATAGCGGATTAAAAATATTCACAGAGACGTAGCAGCCGCCCCCCAAACCCCCCAATTGGGGGGGGCCCAGGCCCCCCAATTGGGGGGGGGGCCAAGTTAGTCTGAAATTGCTTTTTGGCTACGTGACTATTTTCAGTTCAGCAGACTTGTTTACAACCGATTTAAACTGTAGGAAGAAATTGGCTTGTGACATCATAAGTGAATGCTAGGTCATTTTATCTCGCAGAATCTAGAATATTTCGATTGATTTTCTGGTAGAATCTTGAATATTCGATTGACGTAACAATGCCGTTGTTACGCAACAATCATAGAATGGTCTGGAATTCTGTTTGGCTAGAAATACCGGGACAATATGTATATACACTGCAGAGTGCAGATAAAGTATTTTATTGACATTGTATAGAATGAAACGTTCAAAAAGTGGTGCTCAAAAGAGAAAAGAAGCAGCCACTGCTCGAGATGCTGTAGCGAAATTGCCCAAGATGACAGATTTTTTCAAGATTACTGAGCAGAGTAGACCTGGCACTAGTACCGAGAGGGATGAAGAAAACTATAGTGTACAAGAAAAAGAAGACTATGACGATCAGCATCAAAGTGATTGTGAATTTCCAGAAAATGTAAGTTGTGATTTACCTGCCAATACGCAACCTTCAATATCAAAAATAACTGAATCTCAATTTACCCCTATCCCTGATGACCCATGTAAATGGCCTGAAAGTATTTCTGATGCTCAACGATGTGATATAGTAAAGCGTGGACCACATCAACTAATAATGAATTTTCCATATAATAACACAACTCCAAGGCGACGTTTTTCCTCCAACCATTATAAACGTGTGTTACCTAATGGTGAAAGTGTTTCACGGTCGTGGCTAGTTTATTCTGGGGAATCAGATCAAGTTTTTTGCTTTTGTTGTAAGCTATTTGGAAAAACACTAAGCCCCTTTTGTAGTGGTATAAATACATGGGAGGGTTTTTCGAAAAAACTGAAAGACCATGAAAACGGCATTTCCCACCAAGAATGCTGCAGTCAATGGATGTTGCTAGCTGAAGGGATAAGAAATTCATCCACTATCGACAAACGCGAGATGAATATTTTTTTCAATGAAAGACGTTTTTGGAGAAATGTTTTAGAGAGACTTATCGACATTGCCTTGTTTCTATCGGAAAGGAATCTTGCTTTTAGATGATCTGAAGAAGTCTTAGGATCTCCTCACAATGGAAATTTTCTGGGTATATTTGAGCTTTTGGCAAGAAGAGATCCGATCCTAAAAGAGCTTCAAGACAGAATCAAGAATAAAAACACTAAAGATCACTATTTGAGTCCTACCATACAAAATGAACTAATTGAATTGCTAGCGACAGAAGTTGAAAAAGAAAATTTACAGCAATTGAAATTGGCAAAATATTTTTCTATAATTTTGGACTGCACTCCAGATATGTCACATCATGAACAAATGTCTGTCATTCTCCGTTATGTACTATGTAATGAAGAAGCTGCTGTTGTTAAAGAAACATTTTTTGGCTACTTGAGAATAAGTGACAGTACTGGGAAAGGCTTGTTGGACGCTTTCTTAGAAAAAGCGACCGAACTGCAACTCGAATTGTCTGGTTGTCGAGGTCAGTCATATGATAATGGTGCTAACATGAAAGGAAAACATTCTGGGGTCCAAGCAAGAATGCTAGACATCAATCTCAAAGCTGTTTACGTGCCCTGTGCAAATCATACCCTTAACTTAGTTGTTGTTGACAGTGCTAATTGATCGACGGAAGCATTGACATTTTTTGGAGTACTTACAAGATTGTATGTGCTGTTTTCTTCCTCTGCTCAGCGTTGGGAAATTTTGAAGAAACATGTGGACCTGTCCATAAAGTCACAATCTGATACTCGTTGGGAAAGCAGAATTAAATGCATCAAACCTCTTCGATACAATTTAAAAGAGGTGTTGCTGGCACTGAAAGACTTGGAAGCCATTTCCATAGAAAGAAAAGATGGAAGAGCTGCCTCAGAAACAAAATCGTTGATAGCTCATTTATCAAAATGGAGTTTTCTTTTGTCGGTGTTTATTTGGTATGATATCCTATTCCAAGTCAATAAAGCAAGCAAGATTCTTCAATCGTATGGAGTCTCCCTTCATACAATGGAAACGGAAATCCAGGCAACTGAAAAGTTTTTGCAAAACTATCGCACAACGGGTTATGACAGTGCCGCAACATCTGCTGTTGAAATAGCACAGGAATTGGATATTGATCCTTCTTTTCCTCCGTCAAGAAGTGGAAAGAAAAGAAGATTGTTTGATTACCAAGGTGAAGAGGAACAACGAGCTACTCCTGAACTGAAATTTAAAAGCAACTTTTTCTATCCATTAGTAGACCAGGCTATTATGTCAATAAAGGAGCGCTTTAATTTGTTACGTGAGGTTTCTTCCGCCTTTTCGTTTTTGTACACACGAGACAAACTTTTGCTTGGGCAACAAGAAAATGCTCTTCTTACTTGCTGTAAAGAGTTCCAAAAAAAGTTCGGTGACATTGATTCTGATGAAATGAGCGCTGAGCTACAGCGGTTTGTTTTAATTTTACAAAAAAAACGCAATCTCAATACGGCTCAAGACTTTCTGAACTATCTTCTAAAGACTCATTTATTTGAATTGTATCCGAATGTGTACATCGCACTTCGAATCTTACTAACTTGCCCCGTGACTGTTGCCAGCGCTGAAAGAAGCTTCAGCAAATTGAAACTGATCAAAACTTTTAATAGAACGTCTATGACAGACAGTAGACTATCTTCATTAGCCATGTTGTCAATCGAAAATGACTGCGCCCGATCTCTTGATTATGACAATGTCATAACAGCATTTGCGAACAAAAAGGTTCGCTCCAGACTATTTAAATGATACTGTGTTTTTATAACTTTTTCATGTTTTTCAGTGTCATTGCTTTCGTTTCGCAATGTCTGCATAAATGTCCTACTGAACTCTGGCATCGGTGCCGAATTTTTTATGACTTGCACCTTCGGTATCGGCATGCTTTATTCTGACATTAGCCTGTTTACTTATGTACAAATTGTGGTGTATTTTCTTAATGCAGCTTTTCAATTTTACACCTCTAAAGTGATATGACCTGTGCGCAGGGGCTCTTGCGCTTACTTTGGGAGGGGGGCCCGAAGTTGGAGTGCTACGGGACTAAATATTCATATTCAAATATGCAGCCAAAAAAATGTCAGGCCTGAATTTAAGAGTATATTATGAATCTTCTTTCAACGCAACTGACAATGTAGTTTAAAAGTGTGCAATCTGCTGCTCGCAGTGCGAAATTTTGTTTCCTGTGAAAGGATACAAAAAAATGGCGACCTTTTATGGCAAACCTATTACTTACATCTGAAAAAAGTGGGTTTACACAAGGAAATCAGATATTTTGGCAAAATTATAGCTTTGAAAATATTGATTTACAAAAAAGTCTTCACCTCCAGTACATGCAAACGCTGCCAACGCTTGGTTGAGCCTAAGAAAACTGGTTTACGTACTCCAAATGGCCGGCAAAATTTTCACAAAGACAGAAATTGGCCGGCCTGATGTAGTAAAAGATCAAATGAAGCACTTTTACAAAATATTAATATTTTAGTCTAATTTATATTTTATTTGGTTTCTATTTTGTTTCACGGTTACGGATCGGCTAGTCAGGAAAGAAAAAATGCCATACGCCTGAATGCGTTTAGGCGATTTACCCTTACGGCCTGTAATTCCATTAGAAATATTCTCGTAAGATACTGGCGCATGATTTGCATGATAAAATAGAACAAGACCTGCAGTAGCTTATATTGTCGTAGGTTGTTGAAATAGTCGACGCATAATAAATTTGCTTTTGTTTAGCTGGTTTGTAATCGTGAGATTGTGACAACACCAGCTGGGTTTCTAACAAAAAATGCAAAAATAGTCTTTTTTAACTCTTTTGCTCCCACGAAAATAGCGAAAAAAAATGTTCTAAGGTGGCAGTGCGAAAAACTGTCATAATCAATCATAATTAATCATAATTATGTACCTCAAGTTTGTTTGTAAATCATTACTCAGCTGTCTACTTCTACATTAAGTGTGATATATCGTTGAAATCTACATTTCTTCAGGATTTCAAATAGAAAAAAAAACATTTTTTTGAAAATGCAAATTTTATGCAAATTAACCCCCCCAATTGGGGGGTAGTTGTCTTCAAAATTAAAGTAGTACCCTCACCTCAAAGATCATTACAGATTTGATTTTCAACCAATTTTTTTAGAAATGGTCGCAAAATGATGCTAAGTAAATAAGCTTTCAAGGTACATCAATCAAAACTTACCTAAAAGCCTAGGTTTTCTACAATTTGCAATTTTCTGAGGCACATGACCTTTTTTTTGACCGGTACCGACCGGTACCAAATTTTGGTAGGTAAATTCAGTACCTAAAATATGATCAGTTATTATCTGCTAGAGGTTAGCCTAAACCATGTAACATTATGTATTTTTGAACAGGGAATTTCTTCAAGATTCAGAAAATATCAAGTTTAAATAGAATATGCTGTCACTGACAATGAAACAGCCGCTTGTTTACACCCTTCCCATTTCTTGAGAAACAAGGGGGATACAGCAAACTTTGATTTACGAAAGCCAAACTTGTACTAGCTTTTAAACTTGTATTTCGCTTCTTGTTTCCTTGGAAACTTGATAAAAAATGACGACTTTATTGGTAAAACATTTGCAATTTATTTTATCTTTTTATAGGGTGTAGTTTTTGTAAAAATTATAATTTAGTGAAGGTAAGTCAAAAAATTTTTGGGGGGGTTTGAACTGACATGATGTAGAGTACTCATTTTTGATCAGTAAATATCATATACCACTTAGTCTAGACTATTTAAAGTTATATATTGCTGGAAAGCAAATTTCCTAAGCTTTCAAAATGAGACCAATATTTAGCAACATATCATATGCTTTACGCACTAAATTTACTTTTATCTACTTACCATTCAAATTTGTTTGGGGGAGTTTTGAGACCCCCAAAAAATTTGGAAATTTAAAAACGTAGAATTTATTATTATTGCTTGAAATTTTGTCAAATGATGCCCCAAAAGAGTAGTTTTCAGACTGTGTTAATGATAAAGGGTTTGGTTTTGTGGTAAAGATGTAATCTCAATTTGATTTTAGTGTAGTTGGCACGTGCTGAGAATTTGGCCGATTTTGTCGTCTGCAACTGGGTTGTTGGTCATTTTAACCGTTTTTTGGTGTAAAAAGTCAAGAATTAGGGCACAAATTATACATCTTCCGATGCGTGAGGAAATAAGCCGATGCGTGAGGAAATAAGTGTGATCTTTTGAAAATTTTATGAAAATCGGATGAAGAATAAAGTCACAAATCGATTTTTTAGTAAACTAATTTTGTAACTCAATTTAAAAAAATTTGAGGTAAACACAGAAAACACGAGATCATCAATCGATGATCGCGGGAGCGAAAGAGTTAATACTTCGAAAGCAAACAACTCTGAGGTTGATCATAATAAAACATACTCATAAATGTCTTTCTCAAATTCAAAGCTTGAAATATAATGGCTGAAAAAAAATTGAAAATAGAAGAAATCAACTTGCTATCTAAGCATCATTTACAAAATTTTACCGCCTAATAAATTCGCTCTTGTTTTGCTGGTTTGTAATCGTGAGATTGTGTAAACACCAGCTAGGTTTCTTACAAAAGGTGCGAACATAGTTTTCTGTGATACATAGAAAACAAACAACTCTGAGATTGAGCACTATAAAACATAATTTTGAAAGTCTTTCTCAAATTCACAGCATAGCCCTTCCTATTGGCTTGAGATGTAATGGCCAAAAAAAGTTGAGAATAAAAAAATCAACTTTGATATCTGAGCGCCATTTACAAAATTTTACAATGGATGACAGTTGTGCGTTCTGTTCAAAAACCGTTAGATCTCGGCAAGATGCATTGCAGTGTGCCAATGCGAAAAATGGTAGCATCGCACTTGCCAAATTGGGATAACACAGGCAGTATATTGGCAGCTTTTGAGAAAAGAAAAAGAACTATTAAGTTGGAAATGTAACATTTGCATGCAAGTAAGTAACCTATCTTTTAATGTTTATCATCTATAATGTGGTTAACGGGCCTTCCAACAATTTTGATATGTTTTCAAGTACTTGCTAAATCAGATAAAAGTTTAGTTTTTAAGAACGCCTATGATGATAACAGGGCAAATAAGAGGTTGCAAGAAGGGGATAAACTTGATGGACATGTAGTAGCTACCCACATCCACCAATAATGGTTTTTAATCGATTGCCTTTTAGCTAAAAGAAATTCTATAAAATCTTACGTTGCATCAAGGTGCAACAAGCGATCATTCATTTAAGAATTTTTTTAGGCACGCTTTTTTGTTCTGTTTGAATCCTTTTGAAAAGCATTCCAAGTTTACGAAAAGATCAAAATAAAACACTAATAGCATCAATTTGTAAATCTGGTTTTAGTGGGAGCACTTTTGGTAATTGATATTTTGCTTTATAGACATACCGGCATCAAACGTACACACCTGGAAGAAAGCAAGGACTCTTTCATCTCCCCTGGGCACGCCTAGCAGGGAGATAAGAACATGCAACACATTGCGTAGCTAGCGAGAACTTGAGAAAGTTTAAGGAGAAATCAAAAGACAACCACGTCCATGGGTAAAATCGCAACTCGAGAAAGACATTTTTGCTATTTTTCTTGAAAATAGCTTAATATTAGAATTGTGTTTTCTACTTCCAAACAAAGGGAAACGCAAGACCCCCATTGGTTTACATAAGCAATGAAGAGACCACATTGACCTAAAGCAAAGCCAAGATCTCGAAATGAAAATTCTATTACGAAAAGGACTGCACCAAGTCGTTAAAATCTTATCTACACAGAAAATGTTGCAGTTCTCTCGAGTACTCGATAGGCGAAGCAGGCATGGCCGACTGAACCGATATTCTCAATCTCGACGTTTCTGATGGGGCCACGCGGGTGACGCCAACATATACTATAAAGCACAGAATTTTTTCTTTGGCTGATCTATTGCCTGTTAAGTTAACTAAGTTATATCTATATCATAAAACAATGTCATACAATCCCAAGTTTAAGAAAAAATTAGAATAAAACCACAACCCTTACGATTCATATAACTGAATTTAGAGAGAATATTTGTTGAAAATAATTGGATCTGACGGGCACTTACTAGAAAATCGTGAATGGCTTTGTGGAAGCCATAGCTGTGTAGCGTGTCGCGCCTCGCACTTCATCGAGCTGCCACGCCAAACATCTTTTTGTCTTTTTTTTTTCATTTTTTATTAGTTTGCTTTCAGTGGCTTAGGACCTTGCTCCC
This sequence comes from Trididemnum clinides, assembly GCA_963675345.1. Lineage (NCBI taxonomy): Eukaryota > Metazoa > Chordata > Ascidiacea > Aplousobranchia > Didemnidae > Trididemnum > Trididemnum clinides. The sequence continues at coordinate 18,382,887 of OY776302.1, forward strand.
ACTGATGTGTGTGATTCTAGTTGTTTACTGTAAGAGCTGTGTTTGCTAATTTGCAACTTCGTGCATCCCCAGTTTGACGCCCAGCTCGCGCACCTTTGCTGTTTTACCCTATGATTTTACTGTAATATTAACTGACGAAGTACATACCGTCAGGTTTGTAGCCGCTCGGCTATCTCCGTTTAAAGTATATCGTGCTCCTATAGTTCGCACGCCTGGCGATGTAACCTCACGCCAGGAATCTAGCCTGCATGGCTTTCCGGCAACCTAGCCGTGATATTGCAACGCGTATTGTTTATTGTTATTGTATGCGTCTAAAATCACACACATTTATTTTTCCTTTTTTTATTAGGGCTAGATTATGTATATTTTTGTCTTCTCTTGGTAGCTCGGTGATCGGCTTGCCTTTCCCGCCATTAGGTTGTTTATCCGTTATTTTTGTTGGTGTGACGTGTGCAGCGTCCTGATTACATAGACGTGTGCAGCGACCTAATTCCTGGTGTCGCATGCAGATTTTGTTACCGACCATGTGGTCGGAGATATTGTGCTCTCTTTCTTCGTCGATCGCCGTGGCGGACGAACGTGTTCTGCTTGTCTGTCATGTTTCTCGTTCGTTGTTGATCGTCGTGGCAGAAGGACGTGATTTTTGATTATCTGCCACAGCTTGCGCGAATTGATGGAATAAAATATTGCTGTAGTGCTTTCTTCCTCGTGACTGCCATATAGTTTCCAGCAATTGGGATTCAGTCAGCACGTTATTGCTCGAAGGAACATATTTCCTACAGCTGCTTTTGTCGCTATGCCGGAAGCAAGGCAAATAGCGTCACCAAAAACTTCTACCACAAATACGAATAGGAAAGGGGCAGTACCGAATCGCAAAATGGGCTTACCGTTAAATAGTTTATTTCTTTAACTTTGAAAACAACCACCATTTGGCCGCTACCATCAGTTTTGATTTTGTTTCAATGCCCTTCCCCCTACCCTTTCAATTTCTTAAAAGTTTTGGTGATAGTTTGTGGCAAGATTCTTTGTTTGTGAGCGTTTCCAGTCATGATTAAGAAAATAAGATGACCACTCGATATCGTAATACCAATATCGGCTGAACCGATATTTTGTAACCCCAACGTAACTGATGGGGGTCCGTGCGGGTAACGCCGACTACTTTTAAAATACAGGGTGCCAATAAACAGCGTGACAGTTAGACAAGCAAAAATTAAATCAATAATTTTTATAGAAATAGCTATAAATGTACTCAATTTAATCATTAAACAAATTTATTCATCTATAGCATTAACATTTTAATCACTCAACAACTTTATAGAAAGCACAACAACAAGAGTAGGGTAAACTGGGGTAAAAAGCCTGCCCTAAGAAAAAAATGACACCATTTTTCATAATTAGCGTTTATTGAAACTATTACCTCGCCAATATGCAAGTAAAATACAAACAAACGAAATACACAGAAACATAAACTCAAATGTTTAAAAAAAATCACAAAAATATAAAATGAAAAAACTATTGCAAACAGGCGTTTCACCCCTACACTTGGTTAAAACGCCCATGGGGCAGGCGTTTTACCCCACAAAACTTTTAGGAATCCTAAATCGTTTTAATGGCGAGATTATTAAAGCAAATACAGTGGCGCTACTACAGTAAGTTTACCAAATGTTGAAAGTCTACTACTTGGCAGGCTTGCTTAATTTGACATCAAAAGCACTGTTTTTAAGTTTTTTGACGCTTGATAAACACAAAACAAGCTGTCTATCCTAGCAGTCGTCATCATCCGAACTGCAATTTTGGCAGACATAATAAAATTCATCAAGGGTGCAATCTTTGTGGACCCAATGCTTGCATATGTTGCACTAAACCCATTTTTCTCCGGGCCTACTTTTGGAGTATGGTTCGCCGCATACCAGGCAAGGCCATATTTCATCTTCAGAACTGTCAATAACATAATTCTTGTTTTTTTTCCAACCGCTTTTCTAGTTACCGTCGTTTTCTTGATTTTGGATAAGTGTTTTCTACATTGATTCTTTTCTTTTAGCAACTTTTTGTATGGAGACGATTTAACATGTTGTGATTGTTCTGAAACACGTTTAGATCCACGGTGGGGCTTTACACTTGATGTGTCCTGGCTAGGGATTCACAATTGAAACAGAACCCGCTTCGCTTTTGTTGCAGATTCACTCAATGACGAAGTTGATGGTACATCACGTTGTAAGGTTATTTCTCGGCTTTGTAGAACTTCTTGTCTCCCATTAACTTCTTGATTTTCTTGTGATCTCTGGCTCTGTTGGACGTCATGGTGCCCATCAAGCGGTTGATTTTCTTCTGTTCTTTGACTCTGTTGAGCTTCCTGGTCTCCTAAAAGCTGTTCATTTTCTGGTGACCTCGGACTCCGCTGATCTTCAAGCAGTGCATGACTTGACATATCTGATTGAGGAGAAACTGTTTGTCGGCTACATTCTTGCTCTTCAGTAGCAACTTCAACGTAATCTTCATCAGAAAAAATGCAATCATTAAAAGGCCATAGCCCACATGCTCTAAAGCAGGGGTCCCCAAACTTTTTAGACCATCGACCCCTTTATGGAATTCTTGATTTCTCATCAACCCCGAGGCATGTACAAAAAAATAAATATTAATGATAACTAAATAGATAAGCCGTTTCCATATACATTAGTAAGGGAAACTGCATACCAAGCCCTGTGAAACTGTTGCTCTGTATCTCTTCCCCATTTTGAATATCTTTTATGAAATAATAGGGAAACATAAAGAGAAAACTTTTTTATTTTTATTGTGAAAATCATGACATTAACAATGTACAAATTATTGAATATAACTCTATATAATATAATTAAAAAATAGTGATAACTGAAAGTGCTAATGATGTCAATAATAAAATAGTAAAATGTTCAAACTGCCAACCATTTTGTTCGATGCATTTGACCATACGGGAAATAACGGATTCACAGACTCTGGCGCATAACTCCTTGTTTGAGTTAATAGCATTAAGCTGTGCCGTAATAGCCATTTAAATGTCATCAAAACTACGGGGTTTGCTGTTGTAAACTAGGTCCTTCATAGCACCTCACAAGAAAAAATCCATAGGCGTAAGATCGGGTGATCTAGGGGCCCTCTCAATTGTCCCACGTCTACCGATTCAATCACCAGGTAGTATATTCAGTATTCACTTTTTTAAATACAAATCGTTTGAAATGAAATTACGATTGTATGACTGGACAAAATTTAGATATACCTTGCTCGCTACGCGCGCGCACGCATAAGCTGTTACGCTACGATTATCTTTCATCTCTTATCTAACTGTCGGGCAACTTATTGGCCACCCTTTATAATTTAACCTTTTTCTTACCAGCGTTCCATAAATGGAACAAAACTTCAAGACGCTTGCAAACGATTCTATTGCCTGAATTTAAACTACTTTTTGGTTTTACTGTATTATTTAGGAGTTGTTCTTTCTTATTAGATATAATTATTGCTTATAACTTGCTTTGTGAGTGAATTATAGGAACGTTTATTTCGTGAAAAATTACGTTTTGAGGTGGATGCAATATTAGGCAGTACCAAACATATTTCCTGTTTTAAAAAATTATTCAAAGATTGATACATTTTAGTTTACTAATATAAAAGTATTTTCACCCAAACATAAGTAAGATGTGCGGCCAATAACATGTTATAAATTTTTCGTAAAGTTTTATGTTCCATTTATGGAACAGTGGCGGGTTACTGTACTACTACATTAGAAGACAAGCAAGTGTTAGTTTTCAGTCCAGACGTTTGTTTCGTTTATTCACGCGTAACAATTACTTTAAGTAAACAAAAGTGCTACCACATTTAGATTTATCTGTTTCACTGGCAAGCAGTTAGCTCTTAGAAAGCAAGCGAGTGATTGACAATTATAAGTAAAGATGAATTCAAAGTTTTCTATGGAGTAAGAAAAATGACATGAGTAGCAACTATTGCAGAAGCGCATGAAGCTATCAAAGATTAAAGAAATGTCGTCGCACTTCCGCCAAATGCAGGTGACCCCGGTAATCAGGAAAGCGATACAGAAGAGGTTTTAGCTGAAAGTATAGAAGAATTTACGAACCAGCCGGAGAGCTTGAGATTGAAGAAAATCTGGAAAGCAACGACGAAGATGAAATGCCTTTGCCAACAAGCACGAAAAGAAGACGACAAGATGGAAAAAAGTCTCTGGTTTTGAAAGAGTTTTTCAAAGGGAAGAACTAATTTCATCAAAAATTTGTCAGATTTGAAGAGAAATTCACCTTACCAAGTATGGAAAAATTTGTTTTCCGAGAACATACTGGAGCACACTGCTCTTCAAACCATATTTATTGCAATCAAGATCAAAACAACCCACATTTTATGGTATCGAATAAAGAAATGCCATTTTTAGTAGTAATTTAAAACAGAGGAGGAACCCCGAAATAGACCAAACGGAGAAGCTGAACTTCAACAGGACGTGAGATTTGATAAAATGAACCACTTCCGAAGACCTACTTCTCAATGACGTTGTAAATGTGCAAAAAGATACCAAAACCATGTGTAAAAAATGTAATGTACACCTGCATGCAGAACGTGGCAAGCTTTTTTTTCAAGTGTATCATACCAAGCAATGAAAATGCCCCCAAATAAAAACAAGGTATGCTTTTGCTGATTGAGTTTAAGAGTTATTGAGTAAAAAGCGAAACGCTATCATTGAAGCAACAAATCAGTACGGTGCAATTTTGTGTACGGTAACCCGCCAGTGTTCCACAAATGGAACATGATGTAATTCACTTCTGGAACAAGGTATGGACATAAAAATTAGTGTTTAAGTTGTTTAATATCTACAAACACACATATATAAAAATAAAACAGATTTGAACATGAGAACTATACTCGGTAAGAAAAAGGTTAAATCAACTTAATTTTAGAGACGTTACAAACGATGGATCTAAAGGTTTACAAGTAATTGCGCAATTACAAATGTTTTATGAAGAATTAGTTATTGTTAACAAAGGGTTAATGAGGGAGAGAGTACAGAGCAATTTATTTCACCCTAAATTTATTCAGCTCGATATCTATGTGAAATCATTTCTATGTCCACTTACTTTACCATATTTTGAGTAGAACAGTGAAAACTGTTCTTGATTTTATATAACTTGTGGTCAAAGCTATTTTAGGCAGCGCAGGACGGAATATATAGGCCTACTCAAAAAATTGCGAAAATGTAAATTAAATACAGTTACCGTCTATTTGGTCAGAATTCTCTGCTTGATATTACACCAGATCAGTACTCTTGCAACTCTACAATTTGAGATTGAAGCAACGGCGCCATTCGTTCTAACTACCTTAAAACGCATCATTTGTAGCTTTCAATAATTAGCAAAAGTTTTGCTATTCCTTTGATTGTGCGTGGAGAACAGTTGTAAGATGATGTCATGATGAAATTATTATATCTGTGTTTCGTAGCTTTTTAAAAGTAGCTTATTGGTCTGGAATTGATATGAATCTTTACTATACAAGCTGAAAAGTATTGGTATCATGACATCGAGTTTTGTACTCTTATGTTTTCTTGTAGGCAACTGGGTTTAAAGAAAAGTAAGAGCTTGATAGCTTTTAAAACAGATACAAAATAAAATTGGTTGTAATTCACTCTGAATAAAAAACACAATGTTGTTATGGTTTCCACAAGTAGGCCACAACATTTACTTTGCATCTCAATTTTGATGTTTTGTCTTAAATGTCAATTTTTTGTTGTTTTAGAACAAAATGGAACTATCAACAGCGCAAATAACTTCACCAGCCAACGATTCCATTATCAACAGCAACATATCGACCGTTAACGAGTCACCATTTGAACACGCTGTTTTTGAAAGCTCTTTTAGTGATGAAGACCCTTACATTGCATCGGATTCAGAAGATGTAAGTCAGCCTGAAATCACTACATACCCTATTGTAGAAGAATGCTTCGTCCGAAGAAAGCCAAAGCTCTTTGACAACTCCGGTTATGCATATACACTGCACAGAGTTTCGCACTGTAGCAAGACATGGAGATATGCAGTGCCCAACAGTAAAATTAAATGTCTTGCAATGGTGTGACAAAAAAGTTCAAAATCTGTCCCAAATTTTAAGAAACATGCTCACTCCCCCAAATATGGAGCTGAGGAAGCTGTTCTGGTTGCAAAAAAAACAAAGCTGGAAGCGTGCAAAAAGCCGTTTGTCTCTGCTACGCGAATCTTACGTAGCACTCTACAAGAAGAAATTCCCAATATTGCTTCTTGCGAAGCCTTGCTCCCTATAGATTGCATGACACGCAATATCAATTATTTTCGACAAAAGCATCGTCCTCAGGAGCCAAAACGACAAGAAAAAGACTTTGATCTAAACTATACGCATTTGCCGTCTGATTTCTTGTTAGAAGATATATCACTAGATGGTGAACGTCATATTTTATTCGCTGTAAAAACCCAATTGAAACTGTTGGAGTCCGCAAAAACTTGGTTTGTGAATGGAACTTTTAAATTAGTGCGCAAGCCCTTTTTCCAATTGTTTTCAATTCCTGCATTTGTGGGTAAAAGTGGCGATACAATACAACTGCTACTATTGCAATGAGGTTACGCCCTTGCTTCACCTCCAAAGGTCCCATAAAATCCACTCCACAATGTTCAAACACGCAGCTACTCGGATTCACTCGTGCAGATGGAAGCGGTGCCATCAGCTGAGCACCTGAAGCAGCTTTGCAGTTGCGGCACGTCATGCAGGTAGTTTTGATGTAGAACTTAATAGTTCTACCGTGACCTTATGTGATAACGCTGCCGCAGTTTGTTAGCGAGGTGGCCTCCAGCACCGTGCGCATCGTTGATTATCAGTCCTGTAACGAGGTGACGCTTCGGCTGCACAATAGGATGCTTAAAGTCCTCAGGCAAGTTAGATCGCTGAAGCCTTCCACCAACACGAATAACTCCATCGGAGAAAATTAGACAAAATTTTTGCAAAGGTCGAAGGGCCGTTCTGGCCAGTTCGCCGCATTTTCCATCACCTACTTTATGACATGAATGTGTTTCCAAGGCTTCCACCAAATGAGGAAAGGACTGCTGTTGAGCAAGACGAATAAGTGTCAACAATGCAGCGTTGTATTCTTTGCCATTGATAGGGCCCTTCTCCGCCGGCATAGAAGTGCCGAGAGTTGATCGCATACGTAACATTTGTTTTAGTCGAAGATGCCACTCTACCGACCTAACAGTTTGTGGAAGTGAGCTGTATCGAGAAAAAAGTCTTTTTAGGGAGTCTTCAGTTGCACTGTAAATTGAACTCTTTACTTGTGTAGCACTTTTACCCGAGTATTTCATTTCGACTGCAGCTGAGACAGAGGAACAACCGATTGTGGCAGCTGACTCATTAATCCTTTTTCTTTCAGCATTGGAAACTTCATTTGAATGCGCGACTTGAGGCCAGGCTGTCTCTTCTTTCAAAAGAAACGACTGGGCGCGGAGCCACCTCTCGGATTTACCAGCCTGCCTTGGGGAAACGTCCCGTGAATACAAGTCAGTAGGATTGTTGCCTGTATCCATCCAGTTCCATTGATCTTTTGTCGAAAACTGGAGGATTTGATTTAAACGATTCTTTTCAAAGGCTGGTCGTCGCATAGACGTATTTTTCAAATAACTTAAAACAGTGGTGGAGTCTGACCAATACAAAATGCGGCGCAAAGAGACATCGTGCTCTTGTTTAACTATTTTTGACAGCTTAACGACAACTACAGCAGCACAGAGTTCTAGACGAGGAGTTGAGAGCCGCTTTACTGGAGCAACTCTAGACTTACCAATAATAAATGAGCAAGCATATGTCATACCGTCAAAGGCACGGAAGAAGCAAACAGCACCATATCCATCACTAGTGGCATCGGCAAAACAATACAATTCCACAAATGTTGAAAATGAAAATGCTTCGTAAACTCTTGGCACTGAGAGGCCATTCAAGCAAGATAACGCTCTTAACCATTTTTCCCATGTAACGCGATCAGCTTCAGAGATAAGTGTCCCAATCCAACTCTTGCTTGGCTAACCTTTGGAGAAGTAGCTTTGCCAGCAACATATAAGGCCCGACCATTCCCAAGGAGTCATAAACACTGACCAAAACCGACAACAAACCTCTACGAGTCAATGGGTGGCTGCCAAAAGCTACTTTGATGCGAAGTTGATCACTATCCGGATCCCAAGCTAGGCCGAGTGTTTTGTGCATAGGAAGTTCTTCTTTGTGTAAATCGACTTCGTGCAGTTGTGGAGAGAGACGTTCAGTTGAAATAGCTTCCAGGACTTCACGGGAGTTTCTGGCATACTTAGTCAATTGGAAGTCTCCACCAGCCAGGAGATCGCTCAGCTTGTATACCAATTGAACGGCCTGAGTGCTGTCTTCCACAGAGATCAGTAGGTCATCAACATAACGATATCTCTGTATTGCTAGCTGAGCGTTAACAGATGCATTTGTTTGATTCTCTATTGCTGTACGGCGCATGGCAAAACCTGCAACACTGGGAGACGAAGTAAGTCCGAAGGACTTTGACCGGCATGTTAGGGTCGCCATCTGTCCACCACAAAAACCTGAGAGCTGTTTGATCAATAGGGTCCGCTCTGACTTGATGGAACATGTTGCGGATATCCTCGACCACGGCAACGGAATGAGGCCTGAATCGAAAGAGAACCCCAATCATTGAGTTAGTGTTATCGGGTCCTTGCAGCAGCTGCTTATTTAGGAAAGTGCCTTGGAAACTGGCAGCGCAGTCAAACACTACTCTGAATTTACCGCCTGTGCCGTGATGCAGAATGTACCATGTGTTGCGTGCCACTTTGTCAGCATGGGGATCAGTGACCTTAAACGCATGCCCCAAACGAATCATTTCATCTATCTTACCTTTGCACTTGGCGTGTGTCTCTGGCTCTCTCAACAAACGAAGGCCAATGCTCTTCAAACGAGACAGAGCAACACTGTAGTTGTTTGGAAGATCTGGATACCCCTCTTTCCAAGGAAGTCACATGCGGTAGTAACCATCCTTCCATACACACGAGCTCTCCATTGATTTGGTTGCTTGTTCGTCATCTAAAGATGGAAGGCGAACGTCATCGTCTCTCGATGAATCTACGAAGTCAAGTTGACATGGGCAAACTGCATTGAAGTTTCTATCCAATTCCTGATTGAGGATTAAGTTAACATGATTAGTTCCTACAGCTTTCCCGGCAGTATTCCCCCCTTCTCAGGCTCACAACCAAACAGGACCCAGCCCAAAGGAGTCCTTCCAGCCCACAAAGCGGAACGGCTGCCCTGACGAACTTCCGAAAAGATGTGCAGCTCCGGAGAACCCACACCAATCAAAAGGTCTATGCGGTCGGCATCAATAATAGGAATGTCCACATTGAGCAGATGCTCGTTATCGGTCAGATCATTAGGTTCAGGCGTACTGCCGCACATATCGGGTAAGCGGTCAACAATGCGAACTTCCCCCAACGTAAAGTGAGCCCTTTCTTCTACTCCACGCACCAAGCATTTTGTTTCAAATGTGTCTAGCATCTTCAAATCCGTCTGCCAACAGCAAGTTTGACTTTATCGGATTACCATGCAACCCCAACTGGGTGTACAAACGTTGAGATAAAAGGTGAGTATCAGCACCAGAATCCAGCAGGGCCAAGACATCTGTGCTGATCCATTTTCTTCATTTTTTACACAAACCGGCAACACTTGGAGTCTTTTTTTGGACTTTGTAAAACATGAAGCGTTTGCATGACTTGTTTCTGTTATCCTAGTACAGTCGACGTTTCCAGCAGGCGTCGACTAGGAGCTTTGCCAGAAGCTCGAGTTGACTTAAAGACTGATGCAGTTTTACCTTGTTCCTCCGGTGGATGCAATAAAGAGTGATGGGCTTCGGAACATGTCCGGCACCTGCGTTGACTTGGACAATTTTTCGCTATGTGCCCTACGCCCAAGCAGTTGAAGCAAATATTTCTCTGTCTAACCAAAGCTTTGCGGTCGCTTAGAGACCGCTTGATGAAGTTCTCACAAAGCCAAACAACATGACTAAAGGAGTCACAGGCCATGCAAAGCTTGATCTTCTGTGACTCTGAGAATTTGATCTGCTCGGGGAAAATGCAGGCTTAACGTTGGAGTCAATCTGTGCAAATTGGGCCCTGGTCGACTTTATCTTTGAGTGAGTACCAACATTTGGTAGTGTCTTGGCCTTGTTGGCAGCCATTAATCTTCCTAGGCGTGAGCTAGCGAGGCACTGGCTCCTTTCGATGAATTCCAAGAACAGATCAAAGGGCACAATCTCAATGCCGTATCCTTTCTTAAAAGCCAGTTCCGTGAACCACTCCTGAAACTGATTAGGCAACCAATTAAAGATGCCATCAATAGTTGAAGCAGAATTAAGAAGTTGCCAGGCTCCAGCAGCTTCAGCCACCATTTTACAGTTGACAAGATGGGAGTACAAATCTTGCAAACTCCGCTCATCTGTGCGAATCTGTGGTCCATCCGACACCAACTGAATGTAAGCCTTGACAGCCACGTCAGGGGAACCAAAGGTCTTGTGCAAAAGACGCAGGGCACTGTTCAAACCCTCACTGGGCAGCAACATGACGCAGTTGCTAATCGGCTTTCTCGCTCGACCAGTCGTAGCTTTAAGAAGCAGCTGCAATGCATGTCCTGGGTCAGGGTTTCCGTAAATATTGAGGATTCGATCTTGTACTTGTCTCATAAAAAGATGGTAATGCAACGGGTTGCCATCAAACTTTTCCTCATTCGTGAGGGTTCGAGTACCTTGACATCGAACAAACATTCTTGCCACATCGTTCACTGAACAGGAAGAGTCAGGGAGTGCACGGAAGTTTCCGGCCGGCCCTAGAACCACTGTCGGTTGGTAGGCACCAAGATCATGTATGTGAAACTGTGGTATTTGAAATACCCTAGGATTGTTTGTAAAAGCTGCGTTGGCTCCAGAAATTGAAAGCAGCTGACTAGGTGCTGAACTGGATACCATTCCAGGGATAGATGAATGTTGGGTATGAGCCAAACCAAGAACTGTTAACGGTGGTTTGAAGCCCCCTGCCAACACCGACGGCTAATGAACAGATCGCGCAGACTCAGTAATGGCCGGCCCATGAGCACCTGTGTCATCATGTCTTGATGCAGAAATTGCAGTTCCCAGCCATGGCGCAGCTTGAGGATCCAACCCTCGACTAACAGCTATGGTACTTGTACCCGATGCCCCCATAGGGACTGGAACTGAAGACACGACGGTAATGGGATTGGTATCCACTAAGCTTCTTGTAGTGGTTACAGGAAACAGATTCTGAGCTGGCGAACTCACTTCTTCAGGGAACTGATTTAAAATGCTCTGATAGCCATCCACCTTATCATGCGGAGATAAAACAGACTCGATTCCATCTGGTCCAGGCAGAGCTTGATCGCTCTCTGCTCTGATTCGCGCCTTCACTAATGCAACTTCAGCATCCAGAATAGCATGCTCAGATTCAAAACGAGTCTCTGCCCTTCTTTCTTCCAGCGCTCGCTCACGACACTCTTGCTCTAGCCGCACCTCGGCTACTTTGGCTTCCATGCGTGCCTTGCATACCGAAGACATTGTGGTAGCTTCTGAATGGCTTAATATGAAATCCCGGCCAGATCCTTTACTCTTTGAATGTCGAGATTGGGCCCCATCTGACACTGCAACGGAAACGGTCTCAATTCCGTCAAGCATGAAATTAGCAACTCTCAATAACAGTTCTTGCACTTCCTTATCCCTTGCTATAACGTCTTTCATATATTCTTTGGATCGAGTGCTGTCGCTAGCAAGAGCGCAACAAAACTCCGTAACGGTGGCTACAAATTTCTTGTGTGCAATGACAAACTGTGATTTGAGTTTTGCAATTTCTTTAGCGCGGGAAAAATCACATGACCCAATCATGGACGCAAGCTGCTGCATGATTTTGGAAACATGACCTCTCAGCTCTCCAATAGCTCTACTAGCGGTCAATGCTGAGTTTGAAGCAGAATCATATGATTCAAATTTAATGTCTAATTGTTCGTCTTCCTTAGTACAGGAAGCCATTTCAGGCGTGCTGCGCGGTATGATCTCAACGGCTTACAGCAGCAATGTAGTTGATTGCCTTCAAGAGATGTAAAGTCCAAAAATAACTCAAATGGCGATTCTACCGAATAAGGGAGACGGCTTAGCCTCAACAGTAGACTACGCTGATCTCTGGATCAATACAGCACAGCAGCATATAAAAGACTTAAATGAAATATTCTATTGACACTAATCTTTACACATAGCCAGCCGACAAGACCAGCACAAGCTAAACGGGTGAAGGTAATGTGTGCGTAACCTATAACAAAACAACATTGCATTAATATACACAAGCTGGACAGGTTAAGCCAATCCAGGAAGATAGATCAGGTCTAAACATGCATTATATACTAATATAAACTGCAGGCCGCCGACTGTACTTGCGGTGGTGGCAGCAGTAATCGTAGAGCTATACTCGTGGACAGTCCCGTAGCACTCCAACTTCGGGCCCCCCCCCAAAGTAAGCGCAAGAGCCCCTGCGCACAGGTCATATCACTTTAGAGGTGTAAAATTGAAAAGCTGCATTAAGAAAATACACCACAATTTGTACATAAGTAAACAGGCTAATGTCAGAATAAAGCATGCCGATACCGAAGGTGCAAGTCATAAAAAATTCGGCACCGATGCCAGAGTTCAGTAGGACATTTATGCAGACAATGCGAAACGAAAGCAATGACACTGAAAACCATGAAAAAGTTATAAAAACACAGTATCATTTAAATAGTCTGGAGCGAACCTTTTTGTTCGCAAATGCTGTTATGACATTGTCATAATCAAGAGATCGGGCGCAGTCATTTTCGATTGACAACATGGCTAATGAAGATAGTCTACTGTCTGTCATAGACGTTCTATTAAAAGTTTTGATCAGTTTCAATTTGCTGAAGCTTCTTTCAGCGCTGGCAACAGTCACGGGGCAAGTTAGTAAGATTCGAAGTGCGATGTACACATTCGGATACAATTCAAATAAATGAGTCTTTAGAAGATAGTTCAGAAAGTCTTGAGCCGTATTGAGATTGCGTTTTTTTTGTAAAATTAAAACAAACCGCTGTAGCTCAGCGCTCATTTCATCAGAATCAATGTCACCGAACTTTTTTTGGAACTCTTTACAGCAAGTAAGAAGAGCATTTTCTTGTTGCCCAAGCAAAAGTTTGTCTCGTGTGTACAAAAACGAAAAGGCGGAAGAAACCTCACGTAACAAATTAAAGCGCTCCTTTATTGACATAATAGCCTGGTCTACTAATGGATAGAAAAAGTTGCTTTAAATTTCAGTTCAGGAGTAGCTCGTTGTTCCTCTTCACCTTGGTAATCAAACAATCTTCTTTTCTTTCCACTTCTTGACGGAGGAAAAGAAGGATCAATATCCAATTCCTGTGCTATTTCAACAGCAGATGTTGCGGCACTGTCATAACCCGTTGTGCGATAGTTTTGCAAAAACTTTTCAGTTGCCTGGATTTCCGTTTCCATTGTATGAAGGGAGACTCCATACGATTGAAGAATCTTGCTTGCTTTATTGACTTGGAATAGGATATCATACCAAATAAACACCGACAAAAGAAAACTCCATTTTGATAAATGAGCTATCAACGATTTTGTTTCTGAGGCAGCTCTTCCATCTTTTCTTTCTATGGAAATGGCTTCCAAGTCTTTCAGTGCCAGCAACACCTCTTTTAAATTGTATCGAAGAGGTTTGATGCATTTAATTCTGCTTTCCCAACGAGTATCAGATTGTGACTTTATGGACAGCTCCACATGTTTCTTCAAAATTTCCCAACGCTGAGCAGAGGAAGAAAACAGCACATACAACCTTGTAAGTACTCCAAAAAATGTCAATGCTTCCGTCGATCAATTAGCACTGTCAACAACAACTAAGTTAAGGGTATGGTTTGCACAGGGCACGTAAACAGCTTTGGGATTGATGTCTAGCATTCTTGCTTGGACCCCAGAATGTTTTCCTTTCATGTTAGCACCATTATCATATGACTGATCTCGACAATCAGACAATTCGAGTTGCAGTTCGGTCGCTTTTTCTAAGAAAGCGTCCAACAAGCCTTTCCCAGTACTGTCACTTATTCTCAAGTAGCCAAAAAATGTTTCTTTAACAACAGCAGCTTCTTCATTGCATAGCACATAACGGAGAATGACAGACATTTGTTCATGATGTGACATATCTGGAGTGCAGTCCAAAATTATAGAAAAATATTTTGCCAATTTCAATTGCTGTAAATTTTCTTTTTCAACTTCTGTCGCTAGCAATTCAATTAGTTCATTTTGTATGGTAGGACTCAAATAGTGATCTTTAGTGTTTTTATTCTTGATTCTGTCTTGAAGCTCTTTTAGGATCGGATCTCTTCTTGCCAAAAGCTCAAATATACCCAGAAAATTTCCATTGTGAGGAGATCCTAAGACTTCTTCAGATCATCTAAAAGCAAGATTCCTTTCCGATAGAAACAAGGCAATGTCGATAAGTCTCTCTAAAACATTTCTCCAAAAACGTCTTTCATTGAAAAAAATATTCATCTCGCGTTTGTCGATAGTGGATGAATTTCTTATCCCTTCAGCTAGCAACATCCATTGACTGCAGTATTCTTGGTGGAAATGCCGTTTTCGTGGTCTTTCAGTTTTTTCGAAAAACCCTCCCATGTATTTATACCACTACAAAAGGGGCTTAGTGTTTTTCCAAATAGCTTACAACAAAAGCAAAAAACTTGATCTGATTCCCCAGAATAAACTAGCCACGACCGTGAAACACTTTCACCATTAGGTAACACACGTTTATAATGGTTGGAGGAAAAACGTCGCCTTGGAGTTGTGTTATTATATGGAAAATTCATTATTAGTTGATGTGGTCCACGCTTTACTATATCACATCGTTGAGCATCAGAAATACTTTCAGGCCATTTACATGGGTCATCAGGGATAGGGGTAAATTGAGATTCAGTTATTTTTGATATTGAAGGTTGCGTATTGGCAGGTAAATCACAACTTACATTTTCTGGAAATTCACAATCACTTTGATGCTGATCGTCATAGTCTTCTTTTTCTTGTACACTATAGTTTTCTTCATCCCTCTCGGTACTAGTGCCAGGTCTACTCTGCTCAGTAATCTTGAAAAAATCTGTCATCTTGGGCAATTTCGCTACAGCATCTCGAGCAGTGGCTGCTTCTTTTCTCTTTTGAGCACCACTTTTTGAACGTTTCATTCTATACAATGTCAATAAAATACTTTATCTGCACTCTGCAGTGTATATATATTGTCCCGGTATTTCTAGCCAAACAGAATTCCAGACCATTCTATGATTGTTGCGTAACAACGGCATTGTTACGTCAATCGAATATTCAAGATTCTACCAGAAAATCAATCGAAATATTCTAGATTCTGCGAGATAAAATGACGTTGCATTCACTTATGATGTCACAAGCCAATTTCTTCCTACAGTTTAAATCGGTTGTAAACAAGTCTGCTGAACTGAAAATAGTCACGTAGCCAAAAAGCAATTTCAGACTAACTTGGGCCCCCCCCCCCAATTGGGGGGTTTGGGGGGCGGCTGCTACGTCTCTGCTCGTGGAGCGCACTCAAAGACTAACTAACGAACAATTAAAGCCACTAACATAAACTTAACTGCAGCCACCGCAATAAGTGAACTGAGACTAATATTAACATACATTAGTAAGGTGGCCCGCTAGACACTCTCACTGCACGCAATTAAAAGAGGAAACCAATGTCGCTATGATTAATCGTTACAGCGAAAACTAAATAAAACGTCGCGAATGATTATTGTCAAAAAGAAAAACACACAACGGCGGCAAGGACTAATTGGTAACAAACAAAACGTGGTTAATTACACTGGCCAACACATTTTTTGGTGCCCAAGGTTTCTATGCTGATTTAGAATAATTTGGGGGCGCTGATTCCGAAAATCATACTAATTTTCTCTCATCAGGTCAAGTTTTTAAGATATTTGCTATTTCATACTTTTTTACCTCAAAATTAGGCGTATTTCTATATATATATATATATATATATATATATATATATATATATAGTAACGTCATAATTACAATTGTAGGTTGTTATTGTGATGTATGTAAATGATTATGACATCACAAACTTTAAAGTAAAAGTCAAATTTGCTATACAAGGAGGAAAGTAGCTGGTAAGAGGTGGACGCTGAGTAGTAGGTAGGCCTACCGATTGTCGCATATTTTTGTTGATTTCTGGGTCAAAGTAAGGTTTATTTATAAGTCAGACAGAAAATAAATAAGCTGCATTATTTTACTTGCGTTGCAGGTCTTTGGAGCAAAAATTAAGCATGGCTACATCCTCTCGTAGGCGACGTTGTTTAAACAATTCAAATGTGTTTTGCTATATTTGCGGAGAATATACGTTGCAATCCAACAGGAAAGGGATCAGTGAATTTGTGAAGTGTGCTTATCTTGCTTACTTCAAAGTAATGCTGGGTGATCAAGATAAGACATGGGTACCCCACATTGTATGCAAGCAGTGTGTTGAGCATCTTCGACAGTGGACAAAAAAGGATAGAAAGTCACTCTGCTTTGGTATTCCAATGGTCTGGCGTGAACCGACGCGACGGCGCTGTGGTTAGAGCGTCTGCTTCGCAGTCGGTAGACTTGGAGTTCATTCCCCTTGTTGAGTCATACCAACAGACTTTAAAAAATCATATCTACAGCTTTCCTCCTTGGCGCTCGGCATTTATGGGAGGTTGTGGAGAACAAGCCGACAAGTTCGCTTATTGTGTCCTTGGGCAAGGCACTTAAAAAGCATGATGTAAATTAATTAATGACCAAATTCCTTTCACATTTGACGATAAATATTTATTAAATTTCGCACATTTTTGTAACCATTTCCTGTTTAGCATTTAGCAGTAAACCAACTATCTACTGACTGTTATTTTCAAGTAGCCTATCATGCATATTTGTTTTTTGCTATGCCCCTACCAGGTTAAAAATCGAGAATTATTTGATGGGGTACAGCTATGAACAATCATTACCAATCTTTGATCAGTCATGTCTAATATTTTACATTTGATTAAGACTGGATAGTTGGTTCAATTAAAAGCATAATTAACTTGTTTAGGTCCCCGTCTGTCACTAAGCCAAAGACACACACACAGGGACAAAAGCATGAGTTGATTTGCATGTTTTTGAGGTTTCACATTGGATGATGTTTTGGACAATATCATGGATATGGATGATGATAATTTTGCCAGTGATTTTTCCAATGAGGGATTTCTAGATTTAGCGATGCTGCCACCTTGTGAAAATGCTAATGCCCTGTCAGACCAAGATAGTGACGCATCGGATGATATGAATGAAGGGGTTATTTATCGTTTGCCTAGGCACGTACTAAATTCCGCTTGTAGTACGGATGCTTTGGACAAGAATTGTGACCCATTAACTACTCAAAATCCCCAACAACACTCCAAAAAGAAGAAAATAAAGCCTAATACAAGAAAATGAAAAACCAAAACACGCATCAATTCCAATACAAACGTATCTGAAAGTGAAGATTCGCTATCAGATAGTGTGAAAAAAGTTGCAAAAAGCACTAGATGTGTTCAATGCAATGTTCTGTCACAGTTTGATTACCTGCATCACGCAGTAGGCTAATCTCTATGCAGCTCAGCAAGGAAAAGAAAATTTAAATGCTCGAAAAGAAGAAATTACTACTTTCTTAGCAATACTTCTACTTTCAGGATGTTGCAGAGTGCCTCAAAGTGGCCTTTACTGGGCTGCTTCTCCGGACACTCTCAGTGAAGCTGTTGCAAGGACCATGAATAGGAACCGCTTCAGAGAGAGATTTTCGAATCTACACACTGCAGATAATGCAAGTATAAATGATGACAGGTAACCTATTATAAAGTAGGCCCTTTATTTGAGGTCCTCATTGAAAACGTTATACAGTTGTTTGGTACCACTTCGCTTAGTATAGATGAAAGCATGACACAATACTAAGTAAACCAGGAACTAAGCGATTTATGCAAGGAAAGGTGATAAGTTTTGGTTTTGAGCTCTGAGGTAATAATCTACTGATAGATATCTGCTTCATGCAGAACTAGGGATATCTAGAACATCTAGATATCCCTGGCAGAGCCATTCTGTGATTTTGAGACCACCTTGGAGGAAACCGACCTTGGACAAAGAGGAGATATCGCAATAGGTCTGATCAAAAAAAGTGTGTTGTCACAAGGGATTACAGTAACGTTTGACAATCTGTTTACATTCCTTCCTTTTCTGGATGAGCTGTCTGAACTTGGAATTGGTGGTCTTGCAACACTTGGTCAAAACCGCGTATAAAGTGCTCCTGTTCAGCCAAAGTTATCATTGAAGAAGGAAGACTACGGAACCTCTAATTTTACCAGCAACAACCGGGGAAACATAATTGTTTCATGGAATGACACTGCAGTCGTTACTATTGGAACCAATTATGTAAAATGCCTTACAGGGTGAAAAATTAATCGCTGATGCAAATCAGAGAAAAAAAAGAGTCAAATTCGAAAGCCAAAACCAAAATTTATAACCATCGCACGAGTGGGGTGGATTTATTTGACCAAATGGTGGCAACTTACAGAGTGCGAATCAGATCCAAAAAATGATGGAGGCCATTTTTTTCCTGGTCCCTCAATGCAGCTATGACAAATGCATGGTTACTCTATAGAAAGCTTCACAACAATAGTATTTAATTATTACAACTTAAAAGAGAGATTGACCTAACAATCCTTGCATCATCAGGCCGAAATGCTGTATTGCGATTGCTGCCTTATCCATGAAATGTGGCTAATAACATTCATCTGGACATAAAAAAACACATTCTGATAAATGAACGGTCAAAATATTGTGTTTGCGAAGTTTATAAAGGAAGATCGGTTTACTTATGCCAGAAGTGCAATGTTACTCTTTATCCTACATATTGCTTTCAACGCTACCATGAACAAATGTAACATTGCTAACGAAGTGATTATCCATTTCTTTGGGCTGTTTCTGCATTTCAATTTATTTTATACTTCTTGAGCTATTTGACAAGAATAAACTCGGAAAGTTGTTTTATCAGCTGTCAGTGCTAAATGTATCGCCGAATGTGCAAGTTAAGCAGCATTGCTAACTTAGTTATAGACAACAAAACTGTACCTACATACAAGCGATATAATAAAAAATTTTGCGACGAAAATTTTATTTTGTAAAATTTTTGACTCCTTTAAACGCTATACGCAACTTAAGCCTGATTTTATTCGTGAATCATTTTGAAAAACTTCAAAATGGCCTGGCACATTTGTTTTAGGTTGGCATGTTTTTCTTTAGGCTTGTAGGACAGAGACATACCGGTTTATAGAATTTTGGTCAGGGTTTACAGTTTTACACAATAAACAGAAACAGTGTCTTAAAATAGACTTATCAGTCACCAACATCAATCACTTACTCTCAAATCTTGCAATGATTTACTTGCTTCTAATCAGTTACCATTATTGCATTCAGTCTAAGACAAATGTACCAATGGTTCATTACTAATTTACTTTACTTTTGGGTAAATTAATTGCTACTTCTGCAAGACGAAGCAAAAACCATCCCAAATGTAGGCAGTTGGTTAGCCATGTGCTTTCTTAGACCAGAGATGTCCAACCTGCTTCCCTCCGCATTCAATCTTGCTTGAAACAACTTGCTTGCTTGAAAGTACGCAAAAACTTGCTTGAAAGTACTGGATGGTTGCATTGCTACACCGACTAGAAGACGAAAATCTTGTTTGATCCTCGGTTTTTTTCGAAGCAACATTGTAACTGATTTTGACATCAGGGCCTTTTTTTGGTCATCAGGGCTTTTTGCCGACGCCCTTGGTTCCCCACGCTCATACAAATAACTAAGTTATATGTTTTAGTGCTTTTGTGGCCCGAGAAAATACTTGAATTTGTGATTTGGCCCATTAGGAAAAGGTTGGATATCCAGGTCCTAGACTATAAGAGTTGCCAATATAATAACGTAAATAGTTACTACATATTGTGAAAGGGGCATCACTTGCAGTTGTAAAACATAAGCTAAGACAATTTTCATATCAGCTATGAAGTTTTCACGTTTTAACATTTTGCTTGAGAGCCAATTATTTTCTGTAAATATACTTAGGGTAAGGGAAAATCGGGGGTAGCCTAGTTTATCAAAATAGCCCCCAATTTTTTTGAAATAGGATACCGATTACGCACCAAGTCCGTAAATGATAGTTACCATCTGAATAGCATAGCTTTGCCCTGAAAAGGTAGGAGTAAAATCTTCTTTGGTGTCAACAAGGTGGAATTCCTTAGGCCTATCCGTACAAAAATCTTAATACAAACTTACAAATGAAATCAAGATGGTCTTTGTAACTTAATTACTAATGACCGTTTGGTATTTTAATTTTTTAAGTGGTCTACCGGGATCGGATTCAAAGCATTTCAGAGAAGACATGGCACCTTCCGCCCTGCAGCCTACCAGCATCAGGGCATACATTTGAAGCTAGAGACTTGAGGTCGCGAGTGTGATTACGAAATGAATCAAGACTAGTCATTCCATAATTCATTGTGTTGATCGTAAAAACGATTGCTGGATTGGCACCTATCTCCTACTTTGATTTGCTTCCCCAGTACTTACTAAATAAATCGAATAAAAGTTTTTGAAATGACATAGGCTGTTTGCTAGCAGATTGATTCGGATTAGGGGCACAGGACTATGCCCTCATCTAAAACAACCTTTTGTTACTCCCCTCACAAACCTTTTCTTGAAGCCTCTAGAACCGGCATAGCTGTCTGATTGTCCTGCAAGGCGACGCAGCAGGAGCCTGCAAGTTTATCTCCGAGATCAATTACAGACCCCAATGGGATTACACTACGTCCTATTTTTGAGAACATGTCGGTTTTTCGCTAGAAATAAATGTTGTCCTCTGACGATGGGTAAAAATGATCAAATAACGGTTTATATATATTTTTTGGTAGACCTACTTATCATAAGTTTTACCACAAAAACTTAAAAGATTTTGCATATTTGTCACATGTTATTCACTGTATAAAGAAAAATTAAAATGCAGATCATAGGCCTATTTTTGTCCAAAGTCCGTTGAATTCTTTTAGTTATCATATGGATTAAAACAAAATTTTTTTGTCACTATAGGCTACTTGTGTACTATCATTGCCTTGATTTTGAGCCTGAAACAGTTTTGTTTTGAGGGTATTAATAATATGGCACCTCTAGCTAAGCTGCAATCAAAGTAATTTCATGCGACCTGTTATGTAGGAAACTTGACGGATGCAAAGTTTATCAAAAAAAAATGAAAAAAAAGAGCTCATAAGAATATTACAGTTTTGGTCAAACTTTCTGTTAAAATATCAAATAATTCTGGAAAAATTCTTCTCTTTTTAACTTTGCAACTCCTTGACTTCTTCCCTTTCCCTTTCCTTGATTCGGCCTGATTAAAAGTGGAAAAAGGGTTGTTTATAAATATCCATCGTTTTCAAATAGTATTTTATTAAAGATCAGCATATTAGTGGAAAACTGCACTTGCAAACTAAAAGATATCTTCAATCAAATGACAATTATGTTGTTTACTCTACCGGTAGCCTATTACTTTTTAATATATATACAGAAAGGCGGGCAAAGCCTACTGTAGAGCTATCATCGAAACGAATCCAATCAGTGACGTACGGAGGGGGTCTCCTATGCGCACCCCTTCTCTTTTCCGGTAGATCAACGATCAGACTTGGCCTACCATGATTTGCAAAAGAACGCAAAAAATCGAATATTAGCAGTAGTAGTTGACAATGCAGTGTTGACAATCAAGCCAATATCGGCTAGTAAAGAAGAAAACGAAACACAGAGCTGCTAGCGTGATTGATTAATTTATTTCGTCATATATACCTTAGCCCTATTGATTTGTTTCACCACGGTTAGGCATAATCGCACTACGCATTATCACAAAAAGTGCAAGCAATTTAGTTAACGTGAAACACAAATGTGAGAAAGGCAGACTTTACAGACCTACTTTCTCTTCTACTGTGAATACTACAAACGTTATTACTGCAATAAAAATAACTAGCAAAGCGATAAAGATTTTTAATTCTCGAAAAGCCTGTTTACCAATAGCGTGGTTTTCGACATCGGCTCTGATACCCTTACCAGCAATATTTCGATGAGGAAAAGGCATGTCTGGAACAGGTTTACCTAAAAATTTGCAGAGTGGTTCCCATCCTTCTGTGATCTGATAGACTAGAAGCTGATCTTTGGGTGTCGTCTAAAATGTATTCTATGGTTAGAAAGAGTGATAAAGTAATAGTTGAGACAACAGAGATGAGAGGAATAATTAGATTGGGGCTATTGGAACAAAATGCCCACAGGCAGAGTGTGTACCGTCTTTTGAAAAGACCATTCACTGAAGTTTCTCTGATTTGTAAAAAAGTGGGAAATGCAAATATGCCAACAAAGCAGTAGTGGTTACTATGAAACAGAAGCGGATAGCCAGCAAAGAAATTTTTTGTGGGAACGGAAAGATAAGAAGCAAAATTTTTCATGCTGGATTATATTTAGTGATAATTGACATATTTTTGGCGACCCCAGAGCTGCATTGTTAAAAATTAAAGGATATTGTGCAAATTTTACCTATTTGCTGGAGTAAACTTTGAGTGGTTTGCATTTTAGTGGGCACTGAGAAATTCAGTCAAAATGAGGGCTTGATAAATTTATGAAAAAGCGGAGGTAGCTACCTCTTTTGCCTCACAGGTGTACGCTCTAGCTTTGAAACCATAAAGGAATCCGGAATAGAGTTAGTGTGGTCTCCTTCCTTTAAATATATAGAAAAATGTTTGCGTATATTTTTTCTAAAAATTTGAATCTGAATCTTAAAACCTGCCAACGAATCGAATAATGGAGAGGAAATAATGTCCACTTTGAAGAAAATGATTCGAGAAAATGTGGAAAAAAGACGATCACTAGGAAGGAAAACATCAAAACTATTGATTTGGGCAAAAAGTCATTGCTGTAGCATTTCAAGATAAGTTAGTCCTAAAATTGTGTTTTCTTCTAAAATGAAAGGCCTATAAACTTTTCTCAAGAAAACGGCACAAAACAGGTTAACCTTTGGGAAAAGACGAAGATGTTCTAAAATCTCTTGTGGATTTTCGAATTTCCACATTCGAACATTGTGACAATTAACTTTGCCGCTGATATGAAATGTTGCTTCGTCACTAAAAATCGAGCGTAACAAGAAGTTGTGATCTTCCATATCCCGTAAAATGGCATTACTAAATTTCAAACGCTGTGCTGTCTCGCCAGCACGAAAGGCTTGGATCATATGCAACTTGTATGGTCGCATGACCGAGCATCATCTTAGCACACCATACAGTTGGTTGAGGGATGCCAAGTTCTTGGCTGGCATGGCGGGTGAACTTTTATGGGCTTCGCGAAAAAAATCTCTTGAACGTATAAAAATGCTTCCTCTAAAGTCCTTGGTCACCCTTGGCTCTTCCTTTTACACAAGCATCCTGTTTTCTCAACAACGAATACTTGTGGCACTTGGCGCAGCACTACCAAAACGCCGTTGGAACGCTCACTGCACTGAAATAACATATGCAGTTTTGCTGAACTGCAGAACACAGAGAGATTTTTGTTGCGCGCTTATTATTACGGGTGGAATAAAAAAGAACGTAAAACAACCGTGCTGGAAAAAGCGAGTTTGCGTAATTATGACATCACAGAGGTTTCGATGTGAATGGCGTCACAATGATATCGATTTCCCGAAATTTTATTTCTTTCCTTTTCTTTCGTCGTATGTATCATTCGTGGGCGATTTGTAGTTATTAAGATAGAGTAAGTTAAAATTGGGGCATTCTTTTTAAATCACCCTGGATTTCTTGGAAAATGTCAGCAAAGTTTTTCGCCAAGCAACCCAGCTACGAGCAAAAGCAAAAAGAGTTACTAAAAAGCGAATTATTGCAATTGACCTCAAAAATATTGTTGCTGCTAAATTTGAACCACTGCCACCAATACAAAGGTGGCAGACAGAATAACTGTTTGTCTGAAAAAACTTAGAGAAAAAAATTTTGTGATCTTGCAAGCAAACATCTTATTCTTAAATTGTTAGTAAAACAGCATTTTCACTGATTTATGGCCCAATGTCATGACCCACTCAGAGTGTGTTTGAGATTTGGTTGAAAGTTGCGATGAGTTAAACAAGAAAAAGCATTTGTCGGATGTTTAGATTTCTCATTAACAACGGCATTTGCGCGGTTTGGTGCACTCAACTGTGACATTCATTCTGTGATGGTGAGCCAACAACTCTACTGTAACAAACGCTTGCGACATAAATACATGAAATTGGCATCATTCTCACTCATGTACTTCGATAACAAAAAGTCAAAGACAGTTGTTCAATAAAAGCTCCAAGTGCACTGCATTATGCCCGGCAAATAAGAAAGCTCTGTACACACTGAAATTTGCTATGTTTTGTGATCAATTACAAGCTATATATTCCCAAGAGGAGCTACAAATCATCAAAAATCTGAAAAAATTTTTGATAATTGTTGATATAAAACGATGGTTTAGTTGCACTGAGACCAAAGATTCTTCGTTGTATGATGTGGAATAGTTGAAAGAGCTGTTGAAGTCTAAGGAATGTATCAGAAAAAACAAAGCTGACCTAATCAATTTCTCATTTGTGGTCAATGCAGGTGAGAAATTCCAGCATTACCTCTGGCATCAGTCTAAAGGACTACAAATACTTGCACTCTTTTGTGATGACTTTAGTGTATCTCACAAGAAAAAAATTCAAAGAGCAATGCTAAAATTTGAAGGAAAACAAGAAATGCCCTTTTGTTATAATTTAAATACAAAAAATTTTTATGATTTTACTGCAAATGACAGATGTGCTCTGTTTCCATCACCAAAGATTGATTCCAGTGTATTGAAATTACCAGGTAAAAAATTGAATGCATTGGAAAGCTGTCGTCCAGAAAAACTTGTGTCATATTTGCCGTAGGTAAATGATGAAGGTGTGCGTGACTTTGGGCTTGTCACAGATATCATGTAAAAAAGAAAGCTGCTCCTGAAAACAAAAGCAAGCTGCAAGCACTTTATAAAAGAGGTAAAGATGTTCGAGAAAAGCTTGAAAGCCATGCTACTTCAAGTGAAGTTGTTACGAAAACCTCCTTGACTGTAGTTGACTCTAAATAGAGTTAACGTTACTCCTTTGTTAATAATGAGCTTGCAAAACTAAAATGAAAAAGTGATGATTTTGAAATATCTGCAACATTTAATGTTTGTGCACTGTTTTTAGCCATGCTGCAATATTAAAAATAAAACATTAGAATGCTTCAAAGTAGCCTAACATAATACTTACGTTACTGTTGAGAAGTGAGGGTAATGAGTTTTTACTTTGGGAGTGATTATCAGGATAACGGACACTAAGCCTCACAATGGTGGGCACTGTCACAAGGAAATAACTATAGTGCAACTTACTGCTCACATTATTCAGCCATAAATATGGTTTTTTGCTTATAACTTTTTTAATAATTGAAATTGAACAAAATGTGTTTTAAAAGAAGATGAGAGATAAATAAATGCCTTGCAGATAAAAACCTTGAAACTTCCAATCGTTTTGACGTATGTTTCAGCTTTCTATCTAAAGCATTGGTCAAAATATGGCATTTTTATAAAAACGGAAATTGGTTGCCATAGAAAACCTGTGTCCGACGGTCAAACGTCAATTTTTTTCAAAAAATTTACCGTGATTGTTTTTTGTATCGGTTGCAATTATGTGGAAACCCTGAAAGCTCTAAGTTTGACAGCAAAATTTGCGTCTTTTTCGGCCCCGTCTACTCTTTGTTTTGGGACGAAATAGTTACCTTCCAAAAGTTGCATTCGAAAAGAAAGATTATCCAACAGTTTTTTATTTCTGCTCCCTCGCAAAAAAATTACTTCTGGCTACGCTACTGGCTAGAAGTGCACCTGAAAAATCTTTTTATGTTAAGTAATTAAAACTGGATTTAAATTTCCTCTTAGATTCATAATCACCACATCTATTCTCTTCCTCTAACTTAAGCGTGAGTTTAGCTTTTTTACTTGTTTATTCTGTTTGTATCAAACTAGCGTTGTGCGTAGGCTGAGGCTTATCAGATTGCAAAATTTGCCTAACAGTACAAATTTGATCAAATTTTCAAAAGTCTAGGCATGTTTGCAAGCTTTCGGACCAAATAAGGAATTGCTTGGACTTTTGGATTGTGGGAAAATTAGGCCGAGTAATCTATAATTTTAGCAAGAGCATACGGATGAACTCCAAAAAGTGTTTCTCACCGCTCACTAGTAGCATTTAGGAAGGGGGTGGAGCACCTTGCTACCTATCCCCTTTGGCCTTGACAATAAATAAAAAAATAGTTTATTATAAGTTTGTGCGTGACTGTTAGAAAAAGGTCTTCACTTTATATTATACCCGAAAAAACGTTTACTGTTGACAAAATTTTGAGTGACATCAAACAAAAATTTTTCCTGGACAAACAATACGTGTACTGGTCTTTCTGCTTTCCACCAATGAAGATGCTGCTCTCCAGATCACCGTTAGAACAAGGAAGTATACACTACTCATTGACGTTGCACGTAGGAGAAAGATGCAGTGGTGCAGCCAGGTCACCAGACCTCCGAGAAGCCTAACACATGCTACCATGTATGCCTAGGTGGAAGGTAATGAAACAACAGGCGATGCAAGCACACGTGGTTGAGTGTAATATGGAACTGGACTAGTGAACCAATCACGAAGAATATACGAGCAACGGATGATCAAGGGAACTGAAGGGGACAACGTTGACATCGAAATGCGACAACGACTGACAGGCCAAGGAGAAAATTTGATCCCTTCTTTCTAAAAATCTCCGGTACGCCATAGTGAGCGTGGTTCCGCCGGAGCTAGAAAAGTTACACCCGCCCACCCATTCACACAGTAAGGGATGGTTAATGGATTTCACTTGCTTGGGGATAGTTTAAACAAGAGTCTTGATGGTGGATGCAGACTGACGCTGCGAACTAGTGATTTACCGGCGCGATGGTGTAGTGGTTAGAGCGTCCGCCTCGTAGTCGGTAGACTAGGGTTCATTCCCTAAGTCGAGTCATACCAAAAGACTTCAAAAAATGGTATTCACAGCTTCCCTGCTTGGCGCTCAGCATATAAAAGGGACAGTGTGGAGAACAAGCCGGCAAGCTTGCTTGTTGTGTCCTTGGGCAAGGCACTTAACGGGACGCCTCCACCTTTATGTGGCAGACAGGTGGCCCTCCCGTACTTCACCGGATTACAATTGTGAAGTTGCTAACCCAGCATTTCAGACGACTCTTGGGTACCCACCAGTGGCAGTCCGCCTTGTTGGTGGTGGGGCTACCAGTCACTCAAGACTGGTTCGAAATGGGCTGCCATCTTCCCCTAGCCTAATTTCAATTAGGTTGACGGCATGAATCTGAATTGCCGTTCATGCCGTACCTCCATCCCGAGGAAGAGGAGGGGTAACCACAAACAAACAAACAAACTAGTGATTTCGAGCTCTTAGAATTTTGTTCTTGACGGTGACTGAATCTTGTAAAACTTGATGCATGCGCTGGTTTAGTACCTGATGGCAATGTTGCAAATCATGGGTAAATAAGTTTTGTGACAAAATGTGCTCTTTTTGTTCAACTGTTTGTATGCTTGTGTATTAATTTGTACATTCTGTTTTACTTTGTTTATTTGAGCAGTGTTAATTGCATAGGTAAAGCGACTTACCAAAACCTACACCAGCGTTGAAGCAGGAGGTGATACCTCTTTTTTTAGTACTGCTGCCCATAAAAAATCTTTTCAAAACACTGATAATTACACTTTTCAGTTTTTGTAGGTCTTTAAAATGATACAGTATTTTCAAAACGATTATCAGCAGATTATATTTGGACCTAATTAGAACAATTTAAAGTTTTTTTCTAGAGCTATTTGCGTAAATTTTGAAAGTCTGCAACCGTAACGTGTGCACTGTTGTTTTGTGCAGCTGATTTGCGTTGCACGAGGCACCAGCTGTGGACGTTACAACGGCACGTTTGCATAAATGCTGCAAAAAGCTATATGGTTGTTGTTTGCGATAATTATGAGGACCAGTATTTCTTTGGTATATCTGATTCTTATATTAGCTTATAGTGTTGTTTGAAGGCATCACCAAGGGTCTTACTAGTGTGGGCTAAACCCTCTCCTTGGCCAGATAATTTGCCGCAAAAAACTATTGAAGGTCTTTTTTTTGAAAACACTCAAAAACCGCACATAAACAAATCTATAGGAATAAAAGTAGACGCGGGCTGAAAACCCCCAAACTGTCGTCAGCCCATATCAGATTATTGTCGGTACCCAGAAATTCGAAAAACGTCAAAATATGGCAAAAATAGCAAAAAAATCACCTTGAAATATTTAATCTAAAAAAATAAGATCTTTCTTGCCCTGAGACGAAGATGTGTTCACTAACTCTCCTCTTTACAAAACACAGTGACACGCCCAAGAGTAAACCACCCTTTAAAAAATCCCAGCTAGTCCTAGTAATTATCAGATCCAAATCTTGTTGCCTTATACAGCCGATATTAGCCTCCACAATAACGTTCACCTACCAGCTTTACATGTGCATTGTGTTGTCGATATTTTTGTTTTAGTATCATTTCATTGACAACCACGGTACCACTAACAGTCTTAAGATCAATTCCAAGAAGACCAACTGCAAACAAAACAAGCAAGTTTATGGTAAATTAATTTAAGTACTAAAATTTTTATTTAAATACAAGCGTTCAAATATATAACGATAGGATAAACCCTACGGCCGAAACGTAGATAGAAACTTAAACATTGATTTCAAAAGAGAAGACCCTTTAGAGGAAAAACATACGTTTAGAAATAAAATAACTCATCAGTTTTCGTGAAATTGTCGCAAATCCAGATATCTGAAAAAAGAAAGGGAGGGGGGGAGGTGTAGGAATCCTATTTGCCGTTATGAGTTTTCAACTGTTTATTGCGATCCCTAAAAGACCGTTGGCACGAGCGCAATCAAGAGATGTTCTTCCATACTTATGTTCAGATTTTTCTAGTTATCCTTTTGTTTGGCATTAATAACAATGGCCTTTTCTTGGCATTAATAATAATGCAAAAATCAGCTATAAATGAGTTAACGCCTCTTATCCCATTTCAAAAACCTTACGTAGCCAACGCCATTGATGGCAGGCGGAACATTGGCTATGTTGAAGACATGAAAAATTTACCGCAATATTTTGAGTGTTTATAATATTTCTTAAGAGTTGGCAGAACACGAACTCCAATTTGACCGAACCAGGAACCTTTGTTTTTATTCACTTCATTCATTTGTTTGCCCATACTTTTGAACCAAGACTCCTCATCTCGAACAGTTAAAATAATCTAATTGGAAACAGTAACAGTTATTTGCAGCAAGCATTAGGCATTTATTAAGGCTGCTTTCAAAACGTACTAAAGTAGATGAAATGCCAGGTTGTAAAGCTTTCGCTGTTTTGTGTAACGTTTCTCAATACAAGATCAGAATGAACTCATGAAAGGTATTGGATGCCTCTTTGTTAAACAAGGCTATTTTCGTGAATGCTTCCGTCACTTTTTATCGAAATCACAAAATTATGAAATCTGTAAAAAATCTTACTTGGCACATTGTCTTTCCCTCCAAATCAAGCACAGGGTTTATGCTTTCGCTATGCAGTTAATGAGCTTGCATTATAACTCAAGTCGGGTCAGACTGTAAAATATTGTCAATTGACCGCGACAGCAAAGCGGTTGTTTCATCTAATATGCCCTAGAACAGAGGTTCCCAAACTGGGGTCCGTGACGACCTCACAGGGGGTCCGTGGCTTCGTCCCGATATGTCAATCAATCAACGGTTGTCTCGGTTAGCAAATTATCCAGGAAAGTC
This sequence comes from Trididemnum clinides, assembly GCA_963675345.1. Classification (NCBI taxonomy): domain Eukaryota; kingdom Metazoa; phylum Chordata; class Ascidiacea; order Aplousobranchia; family Didemnidae; genus Trididemnum; species Trididemnum clinides. Next base: position 18,412,947 of record OY776302.1, read on the forward strand.
ACTTCAGTGAAATTATGAAAAGTAACTCTAGCCTGACGATGAATCGGACCGCGAGTGACATAATCGCGGCAGTAATACAAGTGCTAATCTTTTTTTAGAGGACAGCTTCATTTTCTTTTGTGTACGTATTTTAATTAACATTGTTGGAAATGAGTCGGGTGACAAAAGTAATGTCACATATAATTGGGGTCCGCAAAAAAGCAGATTCGCAAAAAGGGGTCCGCAAAGCAAAAAGTTTGGGAACCTCTGCCCTAGAAGTCTTTAAAAGAGGGCTTGGTACAGAAACTTAAAGTATTGTGGCTGCTTTCTGAATTTTATCGGAGACTTAGCACGATTTAAGCACATTTCATGATAAGGACTTGTACTTCATTAATCGTTTGATCCGACAAAAATTTAAAAATAGATACCTGATTTTAGAGCACAGTAACTAAATTCCACGAAGACTATAGCCTAAATACAATTCGAATGGTTAGCCTTGGACATAGTACAATAAGTCTAAAATAAGCTCACGGAGGCACTGTTGAGGTTAACTAGCATATGATTACATAGACACTTGCTTTCGCAATTAGAACCACCGCTTTTTCAACACCTGACAAAGGGGTGGCTCTAACCGCAAAAGCTCGTGTTTGTTTATGTAATAACATATTAGTTAGCGTCAACAGTGCCACCGTGAGCTTATTTAGATTTGTTGTACTGTAGCCTTAATTGTCATTTATGGCCTGAGACATCTCTGAAAACAAAGCATGCCTAACGTCAGAAGCTCAAAATGTTAACAATGAATAGAAGGCGCAGCTTCGAAGGCACTTGATAGAAATCACAACCATCTATACAGTACCATAAAGTGCAATTCTGTCTGTCTTTCTGTTTTAAGTTTTCCAAAACTACAGGACCAACTAGCATGACACTTTGAAAAATTGATTACCACCCCGGGTTTAGTGACGTCACGATGACTTCATATTACGAGATCAGTCTTTCAAAGTTTGCATTTCTTGATGGAGGAAAGCGAGTATTTGCTTAAATGATAGCCAACAATTGACTTACCAGCTGAACACAATTTCATTCGATTAAGAACTAAAATAACGTCATAATTATTGATTAACTGTAAAATTTGCTTCCATTAGACAGCGACGCTGTTTCCACCTATCAGGTCTTTTCAGTGCAATTAATGACTGAGAAGTAGCAAGTGGCTTTAAATAAAGCATAGCTTAGACCGTCACACTTATTTTGTAAAAAAGTACTGACCGTACAAACGCAATTGAAAGCTTTTTTGAAATGTATTCACATGATGCTTCCCATAAAAAAATTTTCTGACAATCTAGCCTAAGTTTTATTGATGACGTAAGAAGCGATTCAACATCAAAGAGGGTTTTAAGGATGTTTTTTCTTTGATATTTGAACGCTTTAAAAAACTTTGTTTCGAGACAATTTTAAGTGACGTCATAATCATGGCTGGTACCACCTTAGTGAAAACAGCAGCAGGTAGCAGCTGAATTTATCATCCCCTGTATTTGCTGTGGTTTTGAAATCAAACGTAAATACCAAAAGCTATTATGGTGCCTGCAAAAGTAGAATGATATATTACAGCATTGCTATGCCCAATTAAATTTGGTTTTTCAATAATAGAATTGAAAGTACAAAAATTATTACAAGTGAACTGTAGGTGTGCACTCCACATTTAAATACCAGTCTGGTACAGTTGTATCGCGCCCCTTGGTGCTGTTCATCTCTTAGTCATTTCAATCAAGTGTAGTAAAATGAAACAAAATGCCGAGTTTTGCTGTGAAATCTTATAGCATTTGGGAAAAATTATCCGCTTTGTTTGGTCAAAAAACTGGACGGTATGTTATCTATTTGAGCCACTGTTTAAGTTATTATAAGAACTGTACCGTAGTCGCTGGACTGTGTGATCCCGATGACTCCCTTCCCCGGCTGCGTTTATGCCAGGAGTAAGAAACATATAGGCTTACGCATAGCCGGGGGCTTTAAGTTTATGAAACATGGCCAACAGGAAAGTTGTGAGCATTAGGCCTATTGCTTTATAGCTTAATTCTGTAAATACATCAATCACTTCAGCGTCCTTTGACAACGTTGAATTTTGGCCCTATACATTTGGTCAGTATTGAAAAGAGTCAGCTATTAGTAAACAGTAATAGAGACAGCTTGGACACTTATTTATGACATGAAAAGTCAATTTTTCTAAAGCATCCCCAGCTTCAGTAAAAAATCAAAATCACAAAAACTTTTTTCAAACAAATAAAAACGACTTGCTAATAATTAAAATAATTAGGCTTACTATAGAGGAATATCACAAAATACGATTAAGAGTATCAGTTCTGCCGGTTAGGCTAGCTTCACCCCACTACGAATGTTTTTTGATATAGCCAATTATCGTTATAAAATCGAAAGTGCCGTTTTTTAAAAGAGAATCAATTAAACGAGGCTTTGTCTTATTTGCCATGTTTTCGCTCGTGTTCCTTCGGAAGAGCTAGTCATACAACAGCTAGGCCACAAAAGAGCTAGTAACAAAACTACTTGATAAATTATTTCTGATGCTCTTATGTCAAGTAGTTTCCGAGGAGTTGAAACACGCTGAAAGGCAGACACACACACGGAATTGCGCTGTATACTATAGATGTGGATGTGGTTTTCTGGCATTAGCTACGAGCCATGAAAGGAAAACTAAGAAGAAATTATTAGTTAATTCATACCTATACCATAAAGTGCAATTCTATCTGTACGTGTGTCTGTGTGCTTTTATGAAAATGAAATGAATACAATATTTTCAGTTTAATAAAAGGAATAAAACTTTTTGAAATCGTTGGCGGTTTCAATTGTAGGAAGTCCAGTTCCTAAGTACCAAAGCTGGCAAGTAAGACGTAGCCAGGAACTCGAGAAACTTTGGGAGTATACAGCGGCTATCCTATAATCTATTTCCAGTACAAAAGTGGTACTTTTAATTTTGAAACTGTTGCATTTATAACTTAATTTAACTCAAAAAGATTACACAAATTTATCTTTATCAGTTTACTTATTCAAATAGAATAGAAAGCAAACACAATAATAGTAATTAGCATTATGTAACAGCAAAACTTTATAATAGGCTACCTTGCAACTTATCAGCTTTTTACAAAATCACATTATTAAGCGTTAGCCTGTACAGTTTACATGACAAAAGTGTTGCCAAGTATAAAATCAATCAAAGTCTATATTTTAAGCAGGGGCCACAACACCTCCCCCTTTAATTTCTAAATTATTCAATATAGTCAATAGTCATATACAGTTCGTGGTTGGCGTCGTCGATTCGAGCGCCTAGGTGTTTGAACAATGGCATCAGAATCTAAATCTGCTTCGGAATTGTTATTTGGTTTGTTTGTCAGATCGCTTAACAACTCATCAGAATCAGAAGTGTTTTCTTCTTGAGGTGAGTCTGCCGTATAGCGAGGTCGCAGTTGCTCGAGATGTCTTCTCCAAACTTTACCATTTGAAATGATTTTGACATTAAAACTGCGGCTTCCATAAACTTTTACGATAACTCCAGGTACCCATTTTTCTTCTTCCGTGTTTTGAGAATATTTCCTTGCATAGCATGGTGTACCAATTTTAAACTCCATTGTCTCAGGCTTGTGAGTCTCTTGTTGTTTTACACGTTGACGTCTTTGCAAGATGTGTGCCGGTGAAGGCATAAACGTGTCAATTTTAGCACGAATTTGACGCCCCATCAATAATTCACTCGGCGAATATCCACAAGGTAACGGTGTTCGCCGATATAGCATCAGAAACTCTTGCAAGGCTTTTAGTGGGGGTAGTTCAGACTTTTTTAAAGCTTTCTTAAAAGTTTGCACGAGTCTTTCAACAGCACCATTAGTTGCTGGATGGTATGGTGCTCCGGTCAGGTGAATGATTCCTCTTTCCCTGCACCAGTTCTGAAATTCATCAGACTTAAAGGTTGCTGCATTGTCTGATACCACGGTGTGCGGGTAACCAAAATGAGCAAATTCCATTTCCAGAATATCAATTGTCGCTTTGGTGCTCAGGGACGCTGTTGGGTGAATGCATGGATATTTTGAAAAAGCATCCGTTAACAGCAACCAGTTCCTCCCCATAAAATTAATAGCATGGTCAATGTGAACCCTGCTCCATGGACGTTCCGGTAGCATCCACGGATGATTTAGCTGCTTTGGAGGATCATTTTGGTGCTGGGCACAGGAATAACATTTGTGACAGGTGTCGACTATGTCGTAATCAATTCTGGGCCAATACACTGCAGTGCGTGCCAACTGCTTCATGCGCTGAATACCAAAATGTCCCAAATGTAACAACTTTAATACTTGTTGTTGAAGGCTATGAGGTATAACTAGCCGTGCTCCATAGAGCAAACATCCGCATGATGTTGACAGGGAAGTTGCAATTTTTTTGAAGTCATCAATTGAGTAATGTTCGTTTGCGGAGGTATGCTTCTCGTCAATCCAGCCGTCTTGAACATATCTCATTACCGTAGAAATAACTGGATCTTTGGCGGATTCTTTCGCCAACAGCTCAGGGTCAGTAGCTTTTAACTGTAAGCTAACTGTGTTGATTGCATTTACCACATGTGTATTGTCTTCCTCCTCTTCTTTGTCAAATTCATCATCTGGCCGCACGGGAAGTCGACTTAAGGCATCTGCGTTTCCGTGCGCTGCGGTTTTTCTGTATTCAATTGTATACTCGTATTGACTCAACATGAGAGCCCATCGAGCCAAACGATTTGCAGCTAAAGCCGGCGTGGCTTTATGAGGTCCAAAAAGGGCTAGTAACGGTTTATGGTCCGTAACCAAAATAAATCGACGTCCGTACAAATACTGGTGAAATTTCTGCAAAGCAAAAACAATTGAGAGTGCTTCCTTTTGGATTTGACTATATTTTCTTTGAGCATCTGTTAAAGTTTTTGACGCATTGGCCACAGGGCGTTCACTACCATCTGGAAAGCGATGAAATAATACTGCGCCAATACCAACATTTGAAGCGTCGCATGAAATGCCCAAAGGAAGAGATGAATCAAAGTGGGCTAAAACAGAATTACTAGAAAGCATCTCTTTTAAAGTGTCAAAACTAGCCTTCTGCTCATGATTCCATTCCCAATTAACTCCTTTCCTCGTCAACTTGTGAAGTGGTTCAGTGATTGTTGATAAATTAGGTAGGAATTTACTGTAAAACTGGACAGAACCCAGAAAAGAGCGAAGACTGGGAACGTCTTTAGGTGGTGGCATTTCAAGTACTGCATCCACTTTTGTGCTTTTAGAAATGCCGGATTGAGACAATTGATGCCCGAGATACTCAACACTGGGTTGTGCAAAAATACATTTTTCTAGGCGGCAACGTAAGCCTTTGTCTTGCAATCGTTGTAACAGTGCCCGAAGATTTTGTAGGTGATCTTCTGCCGTGGCTCCACTCACAAGAATATCGTCCAAATACACAGCAACACCTTTTAAATCGTTTGTCAATTGGAACATGATTTCCTGAAAATAGCCAGGGGCTGAACTAATACCGAACGGAAGTCTCATTTGTAAAAGAACACCTTTATGTGTACTTAAAGCCAATTTCTTTTGACTTTCTTTACTCAAGGTATTTGATTGTATGCATCCGCAAGGTCGATTTTAGTAAAACCGTAACCTCCACCTAATTTGTGCATCAGTTCTTCAGGTAAAGGAAGTGGTTGTCGGTGAGTCTCCAGCTGTGGGTTAACAGTGACTGAGTAGTCCCCACAAACCCGAATACCAGCACTTTCTTGACCTGGTAGTTTATTTTTTCGAACAGGCACTACTGGAGTCCCGTAGTCATTAAACTGTGTCATCTTCCACACTCCTTTTTTAATACCAGCTTCATAAGCTTGTGCCAGCTCGTTTTGCAATGCAAAAGGTACTGGTCGTGGCTTACAAAAAATGGGCTTGGTGTCATTTTTAAATCGGATATCAAGCTCAAAATCTTTAAGACAACCGAGTTCTGGCTTAAAGACATCTGGAAAGTTCTGACACATTTGTTCACAAGCTAATTGCAATGTCATGTCATGCTTAACATAATTAGATACTTGATGAACCACTTCTTTCATATCGTTACATAAGCTTTTGTTCACCACAGAATCAACAGAAATCCCCAGTGTAGTAATACTGTCTCTGCCTAATAAATTAAGATGGGGAATTGTAGTCACAATAAATTGTAATTGCTCACCTTTGTCAACCGATTTTCTTTGTCCCAGCAGCTTCACTGAATTGGCTGTGCAGATTCCAAGCACTGGGAGATCATGTCCAGATGCAGACAGAAAACTTTCACTGACTGGTTGAAGGTCAGGCCTTCCTAAGGACAACCAGTAACTTTCACTCATAAAATTATCACTTGCCCCAGTGTCAACTTCAAATGTGAAGTGCTTATTATCAACTTTTACTTTGCATTCCAATCGAGGAATGCTGACAGTACTTTTAATAGTCTGTAAGGTCTTGGGTACAGAAATACTTTTTACTGAAGTGTCTCTTTTCCTTTTGAAACATACAGTTTGGGTATGACCTTTTTTATTACAGTAATGGCAAATTGCTTCTTTGAAATAACAATCTTTGCCAGTGTGTCCTTTCTTTCCACATCGTCCACAAGGAGGACCAATGGCATTTGAGCTAAAACTTTGAGCATTATTGGGTCTGGAGCTAGTTTTTGATTGACCCATGCTGGCATTTCTGCGTAATTGTTCAAACTTGAGAGGTTTGACAGCATTGACAGTGTTAAACAAGTTTGACTTGGCATTGTAGGCTGTCTCTTTTGCTACTTTAGCAGCATCTTCAGTCTGAATAGCAATTTGAATTGCTTTTGCAAATGTCAGCTCCTGACCTTGTTCTTTGAAAACAGCTTTTAGAACTGCTTCGTTATTTACCGAACAGATGAATCGAGTGCACATTGCTTCATCTTGAGGATCTTTTATAGTCGAAAAATCACAGGTGATAGCATCCTGGCGAATTCTAGCTGCTAGTTCTTGAATTGATTCACCTGGTTTACGTTGCATGTCACTCCAAAACTTATACCTCTCACGTACAACAAATCGTTTGGGGTCGTACTGTTCTGACATAAAGGTAACAATAGTTCCCATTGGAAGTGTATTAATTTCCACAGGTGGCTGTTGTTGTGCTGCCAGATTTTGCAACAACTTGTACACAACATTCGACTGGTTTGTGAGAAAAACTTGGGCAACCTTGTTTTCTGGAACAGAATGTGCCCCAATAAAAGTTAAGAACCTTGAATGGTAATCAGTCCACAACTCGGAAGTTGGATCAAATGGACTAAAACTTGGCACAGCAAATGCATTTGGAGAGGCTGCTTCTTGATTTGATGCTGGTACCTGACAATTACCAATATTTCGAAGTGCTTCCAAAAAAACTTGCATTTGTTGCCTACCTTGTTCATTTTGTTGCTCAAGCTGAAACTTTTGCTGTTCCATTTGAGCTTGCTGTTGTTCTATTTGGACCCTTTGTTGTTCCATCTGTGCTTTCAGCAATTCGATTAGTTCTTTGTTGCTCATCCTCGTCGCCAGTTGATCTTTGTTGCATTTATAACTTAATTTAACTCAAAAAGATTACACAAATTTATCTTTATCAGTTTACTTATTCAAATAGAATAGAAAGCAAACACAATAATAGTAATTAGCATTATGTAACAGCAAAACTTTATAATAGGCTACCTTGCAACTTATCAGCTTTTTACAAAATCACATTATTAAGCGTTAGCCTGTACAGTTTACATGACAAAAGTGTTGCCAAGTATAAAATCAATCAAAGTCTATATTTTAAGCAGGGGCCACAACAGAAACGAGAATTGGCTACGTGAACAACAAATTGACTTTTCGTTACTGCTCTCACAAATATCAATTGGGTGAAGCCGGTGCAGCCGGCTGAACTGAAATTGTTAAGTTCGACATTACTGATGGGATTCTGCTATTGTAATGTCTTGACCGCGAGTGCTCCATTTCGGGTTAGTTTGCTCTTTGCATGGCTACGTTTGTTTTTCGAACATGCGCCCAGCGAGAGGTTTTAGGTTGTACAAATAGGCATACAATTAAGAAAAAGTCGCAAGTAGTGGTCTTAATATTTACCGTTCTCACAACTACTTCACGGGTGAAGCCGGCTCAGCCAGCTGAGCCGACATTCTTAACCCCCAACGTTACTGATGCAGGCCGTGCGGGAGACGCCGGTCGAGATGGCTAGCACCTAATAAAATTGCTATTTTCAACTTTGATTCTTGTTTGTCCCTTGACATTGAAAGGCAGCGTGAAAGATTTGGACTTTGTCAGTTAGTCTCAGCTTTTTGCAATCGCAACCAATGAACTACTGCTCGTTAGCCTTATCATATTTTACGGCCTTAGCGAAGATGGAAGCAAATGGAGGAGTCGCCCAAAATATACTTTTCGGGCTTTGATTTTGATTGATGACGTTTTTTGGTGATCAAAGTTCTTTCGTCGTTGTACTTGAAAATATCTTCTTACCTTGATCGATGTAGGAAACTTGGGAGGTGTGGCCTTTTTGGCCTTCCTCTAGATACGCTCGTGGTTTGTGGTAGTTATATCAAAAATCGTTTCAAAAAGCTAAACACAATCAGTTTATCACATGGAATTATCTGGTGATGAAACCAGTCAAAAGAAATTAGTCTACCGGTACCAATTCCAGCTGAAAAGAAAGTTTTAAAGTTTAACTCTAGAAATTCTGAAAATACAAAACAGGTTACCTTTGCATCTGGAAATGCTTGATGAATTTCTTCCCAGAAAAAGAAAGTTGGTGTATCTATAGTTACATCTACATTCTTGTACATTTCTTTAAAGTCATCAATGGTCCATTTTCCTTCTTTTATTTTTTTCCATGCTTCACCATGATACCAAAAATGTTCAAGAAAATCATAAACTTCATATCCCAATTCTCTCAAAGCAGCACTTAAGCTTTTTGTTCCAGTTTTTGAGAAGCCAGCTACAATAATTTTCATTTTGTATTGGCCTGCTAGCTGCCTCTGCAAAAGCTAATTCATAGGTTAAGACTAGCTTTTTTGCTTCCTTTTGTTGGTAAAATGAACCATTTTCTAGCAACAACAACCGAACGGCTTGCAGCTTTTTGTGCAGTGTACCTGTTGTGATATCGCCGTCACATATAGGGGAAATGCGGCAATGCCGTTTATTTTTGCCTTGACAACAAGGATAATAATAAAACTAATTTGCGCTTACTCAAAAACACCATCGTTATTTGCCAATAAATTGCCTCCCTATTCAATATCTACAGCACGCTCGTGAGCGATACTGCAGTGTCATAATTTATGTCATTACGTGAAATTAAGCGCCAGCATATTTGATTTATCTAAATTAGCCTAGCCTAACTGTTCTTCCGGATCTTTCGCTCGGCCGGTTACGCAGAGCATCTTTAGAAAAGAGTATGGAAAAGTGAATGAATCACTACCCCTTAAGTCAGAACACAGAAATTGCACAACTCGGCAAATTAATCTACCAGTACCGTACTGAAACTTTGGCAAACATTGACGTTCGACTGTTAAGTCGTAGCAGTACGGCAAACGTGATTGATCAGATTTCTAATAGTCTGATAAGAAAGAATGTAACGGCAGCGTAACAAGTGGGGCTGGGCACACGCTGCGTTACAAGGCGATTCACGTTTCAACTGCTCGCTGATATTGCCTTACTGTGATTAACAACTTCAAATAGATGTTGTATATTGAAGCTAATAAATAATTGGAAACGGAGACAGGAGGAGAATTGTTGCCGACGAACAGAAATTTACCGCGAAGCGGTTTCCTATGAATAAATAACTTCAAATAATAAGTAGTCTAACTTCGGTACTATGCGCTAAACTCATCAAACTATGAAACACGAAGCCCAACAAATAACATGAGTAGCGGGACCTTGGAGGGCAGAACAGTTCGAGTACAAATTACCTGGGTTTCGAGAAACACTCAGGCCAACGATGCCTGCAAACGAATATCGTATCATGGCGGAGATAGAAGCCTTCACTCTGCGCAAACTTTATGCCCCTTCACAATAAACCAGCAAGTTATGCACTATCGTGTCTTATTCAAATAGAAAAATAAATAACATCGCAGTCTGATTAATAAAATATCACTTCAATAAATTCGTATTCCATTGCTAAAATTCACCTTTATGGCTATTTGTACCCTCAGCTGCAAAGCGCTCTTACAAAGTATGCCTGCTAAAGCCCGCGGTTCTCGAGTTACGAAACAAAAAGGGCCAAGTTTGCAAACACGAGAGCTAAATGAAACAAAGATCAACTAATGCAAAAAAGAAACTAAAAAGGAATTCATATCCGATATACAGTAGACGCCGCTTAATATGACCACCTTGGGACCAGACCATTTTGGTCATAATATCCGAATGGTTATAAAAACCGAAGCCGCCATAACAGCTCCTGAATCGACGCCTAAGCCACAAGAAGTCCAAATACCGTCAAATTCATCGTTTACCCAAAGTAACAGTGTGACGTTGGCAGTAAAACAAAGTGCAGTACTGTAACACTACAAGTGAGGGTAAAATTTGGTGCAGTGTGTAACAATATGTTGAAAAGGCGAAGTTATAAGTGCGTGGCGGGAAAAAATACTGTACTGTAACAAGAAAGATGGAGAAAATGTTGGTCATATTATTCGAAATTTGGTCATATTAAACGGAGAATTTTAAATGGAGAAATTCCGGACGGTACCAAATTGGTCATAATAAGCGGCTGGTCACATTATCCGTAATCATAATAAGCGGCGCCTACTGTATTACAGGAGCGAACGGAAATTTTTACAACTAGCATTCATATTTTTTCTTCATTAACAAAGCTATTTCGGATAAAAAAAGTGCGATTAAAATATAGATTATGGTAACTCAAACAGTTTTAATAAGACGGCGAAATACTTCTAGCAACCTTTCACCATCAGAACGGTTAGTTATTTTGGGGTGGGCACGGATAAATCAGCTTTTGGCTGTTGATCTTCGGTGGTAAGTGCTCAGTCCTTTTTGATGGATTTCGGCTTGTTTGACTCAATTTCATAACACTAATTACACCAATCTGTATCATATTCATTTTGTCATTTATAGCCTGCAGAGAGCCAACTTTTAACAACACATGGAAAACAAAAATAGTAGTTTATTTTTTTGCAGTTTGTACAAAAAACACAACCTCCTGTTATTTATGGTAGAGCTTTAAATTACGAAATTACGACTTCAAAATTCTCTATGCTGGAAATGACGATTGCTTTGTTCACGATGGTTTGCACAGATTCAAACTAAATTATTGATTCAGGCCTAATTTGAACAAACATCAGCTTACATCCCAAACTTGCACGAGAACACAGCAAACGTGAGTTACGAGAAAAATAAAATTAAGCTATGTTGCATTGCACATCATGTAACTGTCTGAAAGAATACATGGGGACAATAATGTAGCCAAAATTCAATTTTTTATTGGGGGTAAAAATTGGTTGATCACCTCATTTGGAGATCGCTATTTTCTTTGCTCAAATTTTAGAAGTGATCTTTTTTTTCGAAGTTGTTGCGTAAACCCCTCCTCATCCTTGGGATGGGCGCACGGCATGAAGCCGAAATTCAGATTCATACCGCAAACTTAATCATAATGAGGCTAGGTGAAAGATTGATATTTTTTTGGAGATCGATATATATATATATAGCCTACATCAAATTTATTGAATAAACTTTGTTTGAAGATCAACGTTTTGTAACCGTATTAATTGAAATTGCCTTCTTCAATTGGATTTAGAAAATTAGAGGTCGAGCATGGTCCCTGTTCTCCGGTAGTTACGCCTATGCAAGGGTATATTTAGCGCCATTTTAGAGTAAAAGCTTCATTTCCAACCTTATGTTCTTGCTTTGTCAAGCGCCAATTCTTGATCAGCAAATAATGATTAAAGAATAACTTGTCAACTGGCAAGATTCGAGCTCTTCAACAAATCAATCACCCTGTTATAAAGGTCCAGTGAGATTGATTATCGATTGCAAGTTATCAAAGGTATTCCAAAAATTAGTTGCACGTAATGCTGAATATCGTTTTTGCTCTTGATTGGTTGGCGGAGCAGCTGAGAGCTTTGATCAGAGTTCATGGTGACAGTGGCCTTGAGTTTAAACCTCACAATGGCTATGCTTCCGTGTCGTTGGAAAAGACATTTCAAGATAATTTCTCCCGCTCGTGGTAGAAAATGCATTGCACTGGCAGCAGGCCTCACTGTTAACTTTGTACTGGGTCTGAACACAACGTAGTTCTACCGCAACAAACAAAAGATATTCTCAAAGCCTAACCGAAAAAGATATCACTCATGAACTTACTCTGTGACCAACATAAATTTGATTTAAGCAATGGTGAAGAAATTAACAGCATTGACTAACTATTCTCGAATAATGCTTGTACTGGCAAAACTGATCTGAACTTTGAAACATTGCAGGGTACTGTGGTGGTAGAATTTTTATCCAATGTCTGCTGTTTTGTAACAGCAGGGCCAACAATACAAACTAGCAATATTGTACCAGCATAAAAGAAAAATAATTTTTGTAAAAACAGAAATAACAATGCAAAATAAGTTTTATTCTTAACTAAACTCAAATCAACTTCAGCACACCATTTAGTATGTTCGCTTGTCAACACATAAACTAATTCGAATCAAGCGTAATCATGCGGACTTTGCTGTTTACTCAAAATGACGTGATGCGCGTAATCCAGCACATTAAGCCAAAGACAGTGCAGTGTGCAAATATATTTAAAATATTGAACTCATAACATATCGCTTTCAATAAGCTCGAATGACATAAACGTGTATTTCGGTCATGCATTGAACATTAGGTGGCAATAGAAGGTAAAGAAACATTTGGTTCTTGCTGAGTAATAAAAGTTGATGATTGTGGATCTTCTTCGTTTTCATTCTTTGAACCACTAGAAAGCGGATTCTCCACCGAACTAAATATCACGTGATTAATTAATTTTACGTTTTCATTCTCAATCAAGGACATAGGAAGCTGAGAAGACAAGAGGGGGATGCCTTTTCCATAGTCGTCATGCAAGTTCATTTTAAGATTCAAAGTAGTGAAATTGGAAAACATAAACAATTTTCGTTTTTCTGAGAACATCCTTGAAATTGTAAAACTATTTACCGGTATATAAATTTCAAAATTTTAGTAATCGTAAAGTTTTGTCCCTCCTCCCCTTCCCTTCTAATTTAAATCAAAATCTTGGCTGCTCATTTTGTCTTGGGGCAAATATGGTTTTTAGTGACTATCAAAAAACAAACTTACTTGGAAGACTTGCTGGCGGCCCCATTAACCTGTGGGGCAGATTTGATCGCTGGCCTGGAAGCCCTTTTGATACCATTCATGCGGGCAAATAGTAAGCGCAGAATTTGTTCTTTTTGTTCCCAAGTCAAGTCGCCAATATCGATTTTGCTTCCCAAGCTTGACCTAAAAGACGCGACTAGGTTTAACTAGACTGTGTTAGTATTCATATATGTTGAAGCAGATCTAAGTTGGAGCGAGTGTAATAGTATACATCTTTAATAACCGCTGCCCAAAAAGAACTGTGGCATTTTATATTCGGCAATGTTTTTTTGACATGCATTGTTTTCAAGGGTTCAACCTTTCTCACGTGACAACAACGGAGCCATCGTAAGATTGTCACCACGAACGACGCTCCAATGGGATCGACCGTGCTTGACACGGTCGAGTGACGTGATTTGGTGGTTGCGCTGACTTCCTCTACTTGGCGGTTTCTAACAAGGAGCTAATTCAACAGCAACATGAGGCGAAGAAAAATTGTCCACACTTGCTCGGCAGTTTTCAAGTAAGTCAACCGTAGCAGCTGTGCGAGAAGATGAGAGTGCAGTACGAAAAATATGCTGTAATCAAGTCTTAGGTAGAAAGGCAGCGTAGTCAAGACAAGTGGAAGTACGTTTACTTAGGCAATGATCTTATCTAGGTTGTATTTTGAGAGACGGAAATAGCTTACAGTGACTTGAAGATGATGAGAGTTTATTCAACTGATTGCACACAAAAGAAACGGAGTTTTGGGAGACAGTGGAACGACCATGAGCAGTTCTCGAGTCGCAGTCACCCAAACATGTTGTCGCGGTTGGTGGTCATGCCTTAGTAGGAACCCAAAGGTTCCATGCCTCGTGCAACAAAACGCTTTGACCGCTCAGCTTTAAGACTTTCGATTACAAGTCTAACTCTAAGTCTATCCTGCCACCAAAGCGATTGAGGTTCCACCTCAAAAATACGAGGTACATCCCAGGTCTTCGGTACCACTCACCAATTTTCTGCTTCACGCAGATCTTCATAGACGCTATTAGTGCTGGTTTCGGATTTCGAGAAAGTTCGGATTTTTGGAAATTCTCCTTGGCCACAATGCGCTTCCCGCATTTTGCGGTGATAAGCCGACCGAGCTGCTTCCACATATTGTCGCCTGAACACGCGTTTTTCAATGTCAAACGATCAGCTCAGATAATGCTTCAGGTCAGTCGACCCGAGGCATGCCAATGTAGAAAATGTTGACGCATTGCTCAGCCCTTCTTTCAGAAGTAAGGCGCATGGTTGAGATCAACCCTGAGCCAACGCCTACTAGGTTTTTCATGTTCCGGTAACCGGAAAAGCCTTACAGTTACACACAGAACATTTCGTGCTCGGATCGCTTCGGAGCCGCCGGTACCGCAGGCACGGTGCGTTTCTACTACAAGCCCGCAACGAAGCAGTGCCTTTCCCAAATGCTCAGCAACGTTAAGCCCTTGCGAGCAATTAATGGCACTAAACCTACATAAAGCTCAAATAATGTGGTATACAGTATGAGCCTATACCAAAAATACCTGTTTAACGTTATTTCGGTTCGCACTTTTTCCAAGGCATCCAGGAAAAATGTCTCCACTGCTGTACGCTCTTTCACAATTTTTCGGGCAACACTCTTGACCTAAAAAGTCAAAATATGGGCTAGAAATCATTTGCGAAATGACTAGAAGTAACACTTGGTATATTACCGAATATGTTTCGCAATAGACACACAAAACGTTTGACAAAACAATTTTTCTTGAAGATATCTTTAAACACTGCACCTGATGCATTTCTTTTCCTTGCGTTCTGAGCATTTCTTGCAAACACTTGATTTCTCGTTCACTGGCGGCGGTATCATCATTAACTTTCAATTCAATTCGTAATTTTTCTTCCCGAAATTCCATTACCTAAATATCACGAGTCTAATTCTTATCCTACTAAATTATAGATCAAGCTGTAAATGCGGAGTGAGTTAGAATCTATACTGACTTGAAGCAAAAACTTGGAATACTTTCGACTTTCTAGAATGGGATTGGTAAAAAGGTTTGTGATATCCACTCGATAAGTCAATATAGAAAATGTTAAACACATACTATAGGCTGTACCAATGAAAAGAAGAGAAGAATGAGTTATAAAAGCATTAAAACTAGTTAAATTAGCGGGCAATCGCAAGGGTTATAAAGATTTTCAAGGAAAGCTGCTTCCTCGAATCCTCCAAAGAAGAAGAGAGGATTTAGAAGACGAAAGAACTTATAAAATCTTATTCTATTTCTTTTATTTACGATTTAAATTTATTATGCTCCAAGGATCTGATACAATTGAGGCAGCTACACGACCGACGAATTTTTCCTAATTTTTGAACGCGCGTGATTTTGAACTAATAGCAATCAATCAGCCAACATATGCAGAATATGTAATTCTAGATTTTTGGTCACAATTTCATTATCAGTTTTTATTCAAGCAGAAAGCAATTTTTGAAATCCCCTATGAAGGTGGCCAGATTCACCTCATGTTCATCATCATAAATGGAACTAGGCCATTTCTCTCAGTCAGATTCACCTGGTATCAAACGGAACCTGCAAGGGGCTGCAATTACAACAAACTTAAGAAGCACGGGAAATTATTAGGTAGTAGAGCGGAAACAAAAGCTGATTTTATGATCACAAAACAAGTGCTAAGAAGTTTTTTTTAGCACATTGGATGAATATTTACATTTCTTACCATGCTGCTGAGGGCTTTTTCTAGTTCTCGAACTTTTTCGTTTAAATCTCTAATCTCTTGTTTACGTCGAAAACTTTCGGCAGTTTTTTGCTTGTTGGTGGCGATGTTCAACTCATTAGCGCCCCTCAAATTATCCACTTCATAAGTAAGGTCATCATTTTGCAAATGCAAGGCTTTTGCTTTCTGGAAAAAAAACATCAAATCGGCGATTTTCAACCCGGAGTCTAGAAAAGATTTCAGCAAGGCAGGCCAGCAGCCGTCGTCATGAAGTGATGCCCCTAACTTTGGAACAAAAGCCGGGAGTTCGAAACTCCATAAAAGCACCACTGATATCCATCAGAAAGCGCATCAGTGCTGCGTTACTCCAGCGAAAAGTCTGTTTCGAAGGCAAGTGTTTGATGGTAGATTACACTAAATCAGCAAGGTCTTCATTAAAGAGAGATGCATAGAGAAAAAATCGAGCCAAAAAATACGCTTATGAGAAGGTTTGCAATCCTTCTGGCAAGAACGAGAGCTTTCAAATGTACGTAAACACTAAGGAAATCCACCGATGGAGACCTTTTTGAAGAAGACATTCGGTCAACAATGATTGGATGTTAAGGCAGGTTCAGCCAAAGGTTCAAAAGAGTTTACGGCATTGAAGCAGCAGAAGTTCGTTGCATTAGAGCTTGTTCTTTAAAAAGAAGAGCAAGCTAAACCAATGCTTCTCATCCTTAGAGCAGCTAAAGAACTTGCAAATAAAATCAAGAACAAAGTCGAAAAGAGGGTAATACTGCGAAGATTAGAGTTGCGTTGCTTTCATTTCCGAACATGACAAAAGCAATTGAATTTGCATCAAATATTAGAGTAAAATGATAATGTATCATTGCTTTGATATAATTTTCAAAGGTTCCGTAACTTTGCAAGATTAAGAAACACAGTGAAAAGCAAGCAGGCTCTTTCCACATTTACCATTTCTAACCCTAGAAAAAATAAAGCTTAAGACCAGGAATAAAACACTAAAAAACATTACACCTAGGAAAAACGTTTTAGAATTAAAACTCCAAACAATGGACAGTGCTGAAACGTAATCAGTTTACCTTAATCTTTTCGCTTAAAGTTTCATTCAGCTTAATGTTTTCTTCGTAAACAACCCGAGTTGTTTCTTCCAGATTTGAGAGCGCTTCTACTTGAGCTCTTTCAGCCAGTTCTGCTATTTTGTAATTCGCTTCACGTTCCAAACGTAATTTTTCTTCAAAAAACTGTGAAAACGAAAAATAGCCTTACGCTCGATAAAGAAAGCCTTTCAGAGATCAAATTTTTATCACGACTTGTTCTTGCAGTTGCCAGTGCTACCGGAGAATGAAATTTCTATAACCCGCACTGCGATCGAGCAAAGGCTGGTTTCCATCAGGCGTAAATTGTAGGCGTAGCATGACAAATTCACAGAGAAACAAAAAATTTTTCACGTTACGCCTACAATTTACGCCTGATCGAAACCAGCCTTAAAGCTGTAACGTACAGGCAACGCAGATCACAGGTAAAATGGCAAAGTAACATCACCAGGCTCCACCCTATCATGTCTGAGTTTGAATTTCGGACCATCGAATGTGTCAGCCACGTTCACCCTGGGAAAAGCGAGACCGCTTTTGTAACGTCATTGAACGTTACCGTTCAAACACGTGCAAATTAGCACTATCTACGGTCTTAGAGTGTGACGTGGAAGAATCAGCCCGCAGACCATATTATTTTGCGATGGCTCGTGTAAAGATATTGAAAAGAACGTGCACAAGATCTGCGCATTATTGATGAAAATCCAAGGATTATTGATGACTGCTACACCCTTGGCCGACATGTATCCCAGCGGACGTACCATAGTTTTGTGATGGTAAACAGATAAATCTTTAGCTCTAAAACTTGACAGAAACGATCCAGTTCATACAAAAAACAGAACATTGCTCTTACTTTGTGCTCCAGCTTTTGCATCGTGTCTTTGTGATCCTTGTGGGCATAGAACAAGCTTTCTTTAATGTCATCGAGTTCTGTTTGCATTTGCGCTCGTTTTTGGCGAAACTCTTTCACTAATTTCAATTCAGATTGCATTAGAAGCACCTCGCTATTTCGTTGTTCAAGTCTGGCTTCTAACTCAGCAATCTGATGGTTGAAATCGTGGATCTAAAAAAAGCACCTTACTATCAATACAAAGGCTGCAATTTTTAAATGTTTTTAAAGGTGGAATGATCTAACGAAAGAAAGTACGCTCCAAACAAATGATCATCAATTGCCTAAACTATTCCCGATCAAATTTCAAAAAAATCAGTTTTGTGCCCAGACTCACGTCCAACAAGCATTTCGACTTCTCTCTCTTTTCTAGACACAACCTAGAGCAATAAGTAGATCAGCGTTTTGCAACATTTTTTACAACTTTGTTCAGATTCCTAAGGATTGGAAACCAATGCATTATGATATTTTAACCTGTTTGCAAGAATTTTTATATACAAGTTTTTGCCTTTTGATTGCAGCTTTTGCCAAAATTTGTGCAGCGATTCAGGCAAGAATGCACATGCACGTGCAACCGCGCATATTTGAATTTGAGACCTTTTTGGAGGGTTTAAGCATTCGAAAGCGAGAATATGCCAATAAAGCCGAATTTTGCTTTCCAAACAAACATGAAAACTTTTCGCAATTTCCAAGAGTTTTAAAGAATCCTCCTAGGTCCATACTCCAAGTCTTGACATCAAAATGGCACACTATATTTTATTTTTATGTTAAAGACAATGAAAACACTTACAATTTCTTCTTTATCTTTTCGTGATTGCTTTTTCACACTTCGTATCTCATCTTGTAGACAAGATATCTAGATAAGAAAAAACCGGGCTTAATGGAAACGATTTTTAACTTAGGTTGGTCAGAAAGAGTTATGGAGCCATCATTAATTAAAGTGGCTAATTTCAATGCAAGGCTCAACATTCAGCTTTTTTTTATCTACGTGATATTTCTTCCTTCCATGTCACCTGACAAAAAAATCGTATCTCAGGAACTAATAGAACAGCAAAGTAAAGTTTGTAAAGAAGGAAAAATAACATGTGCAAGTTTTTTGATACTGTGGCCTCGTCATGCCATTGCAATGTCATAATGAATGTTTCATATCTTGTAAAATGTAGTTTGTGGTGGTTCAAATGCTATTTACTGACAATGCCGCTCGCTGGAAAGAAGTTGTTTTGTGTCTTAAAGCTTGATCAGAAGAAATTGTTGATACGAGTTTAGCCCAGTTTTAGATCAAGTTTTTATGGCACCGACCAGATCAACGTACCATACAGAACTGGCAAGATTTAGAGAAATGTTTTATGCCTCCGAAAAAAAACAAGGACGCCGTTCAACTCGAATTGAAACAATGGAACACATTTGAAACACCATTCAGAAGTGCCCCCAAAGGCCGATTAAAAGAACCAGCCAAAAAATCTGAACTACAGTCGATGATCTAAAGACTCGAATAACCGAGACCTAGGCAACCAGTGATTCTGATATGCCTGTTTGTGTTTGGCAAAAAATGAAATACTGTTCGGATCCTCGCTGTGTGACCAAAGACTCGCATACTAAACGTTCGTGACGAGTTAATAAAACACACATTAATTGGATTTTGTGTCCTAATTTTCAGTAAGTTACAAAGGCTTGAGATCATTAGCTTCAAGGAAATAAGACTTGTGTTTTACATTTTGAACAGCCATCGACATCAAAAGAATCGTAAAGTGACAGAGGCTATGAAACACTCTGTAGTTTTTAAGCGTATGGTGAGCCAACGAGAAATAAAAAAAGGAAACAATAATATACCTTTTCATCTTTAGCCATGTCATCTTTCTTCAAAAATTTAACCACATTAATTGTGTCCTTTTCAGACTGATATAAAGTGTCATGCAGCTTCTCATTTTCACTGGCCATTTTCTTACAGTTTTCACTGAAAACAATATAGTTACGTATCTAAAAACTGTTAGCATTTAAAACACTAATTGTCACAATGCAAATACCATCCCTACACCATTAAAGAAGCGAAATCTCTTGAAATAATTGGTAACAAAAACAACTTTTGTCAAAGCTAGTTTTGGCGCAATTAAAATTCCCAGCAATGGATGCATCTATTCTTTACTTTTGTTTTTGTTTAAACTTGCGTGTTGGGTCACACAGCACACTTTATAATAGCAGCTTTGAACAACATCAACAACCGGTAACAAATATATACCACAAACCGGAGTTCATTTCTTGACTTTTCTGTGACTTCAAAACGATTTGCATACAATTGTGCCTCTTCTAACGCTGATGCCAGTGCAATATCCCTGCCAGGTTTTGACTTTTTTCCACTTTTTGGCCTAAAAAAGTAGCAAGAAGCATATGTAAATAAAAATTTAAATTTGCATTTGAATAAAAATAAACATTTAACTACGCATCCAAACTTATCGTTATGGTTTGTCAACAATCAGCTATATTCTATACCTTCTTCATTCTCAGGGCACAGCTTGATCTATCGCTTTTCAACCAATGGTCTGCAAAGGTCTTTCAGGAGTGCTGCTAAGCATTTTAAAATGTTAGTTTTCCAGTATTAAACTAAAATGTTGCTTAAAAGCAAGGGCGTGGGTAAGAAATATTTTTGGCAAGCCATATTTGTTTTGGCCTTTTTATCCCTCAATTGCGATACCTTGTTTTTGAAAATTGAGATGGCAGTGACGATGAGGATCTTTCATTTCTCATTTAAAGATGACCTTATTTTTGAGATAAAAATGTTGCTGAGGATCTTTGCTTTCAACAGTGAGTCACAAGCTATAAAGTTAAGAGGCACTGACTAAAATAGCATAGGAGACATAATAACATAGCGACCTTTACTGTCCTTGCTTTCAGGTGAAAATTGGGCAAAATGCTATACTTGTCTGTCCTTGTTAGAACTACAGTTGAGGCATCACAGAGCAGAATAATAATTTTTTAGTTTGCATTTATGATTATTATGTTTGCAGTTGAACTTGCTTTTTCTTTTTTGGGACCATTGTGTTAATCAGTTTGCAGTTTTGATTAGGTGTGTTAGTTTTGTAATGTGTTACAATAACCATGCATATTTCTTTCACCATTTTATTGTTTCTAACTAAAATGGAGTCGGTTTTTGATTTGTATCAATTTTGTTCCATGCCTTCTCTTTACAAACACAAAAATGCAGATTAATGGAAATTTGAATTAAAACGGAAAATTGCTGAATCACAAAATTCATACCTAACATGGAATTAAGACAAATCATTCTAAAAAACCTACTGAATTATGGAAATATGGAAAAACTACAGACCAAAAAAGTACAAAAATTGCAGAAATACAGATATTTGACGAAGTTAATACCAACCAAAAATTTCAATTGGATAAAGTTAAATAACTGAATAGAGTTAAACTAGACAGTGGTTCTCAACTGGTGGGCCACGCACAAAAGTCGAGTGGGCCAGGGCTTCTTATTTTAATACCAACTAATATGGAGAACATCACTAAAATTGCAAAAATTTAATGCAACTGGGCCACAGACCTCTGCGTGTATTGAAAACGTGTCACATGCCTAAATAGGTTGAGAAATACTAATGATAATCCTGTTTACTGAAGAGGTAAAGACTTTTTTTGGAGATTAACTTCACTGTTATGTTATAATCAACAGAGGAATACAAAATTATTCTTCCTGCGTTATAAATTTTTTGTTTTATGAATTTCTCAGGCTTGTGCAAGTGACATTTTAAATATTACATTATAGTACTTTTTAAGTGGACTGCAAAAATTTGTGGCTTTCTGAATTAGGCCACGGCACAAAAAAGGTTGAGAAACACTGATCTACACATTTCTGTAAATTTCTGTATTTTCTGCAATTTCAAAAACTTAGTAGATGATTTTTAATTTCCATTAAAATTTTTGTCTTTTCTTGTCTAGGTGTTGCTGTTTTTTTGCCACATGCACAATCATTTAATTTGTGCTTCAATTAAATGTAAATAAATTGACTACTGTTAATCACTTTCATTTAAATCTTGTATAAAAATCTAAAACAAAGAATTGGTGACTACAAAATGACTAAAAAATAGCATATACAAATTGAGACTGTGCAAATAAGCAGCAAAGACCAATAAAATTGACTAACCCCTTCTTTCCTTTTCCTTTTTTTCCTTTCCCCTTTCCTTTTTTTCCTTTCTTAGGCATTTTGTCATAAACTTTACAGTGTTGTAAGTCAACAAACCTCACAAAAAACTTGTACAAAATCTTCACATATTAAAAGTTATTAAAGTGTAAACATATAAACCTGGAAAACATGGAATATCAGTAGTTCAATATGTGGTATGGCCTAGCTTATTCACGTAGGCCTAATCAGCAAATACAAATTTAATTTACCACGCAGGCATACAGCTGTAGACTGGATTCAAATTAGACTAAAATGGAAAAAAAATTGTAAGCTATACCTCTATGCCTATTAATGAAAAATAATGTCGGCATGTGTTGCTCAGAATTGAACGTAGCTGCCCAAGAACAAACTCAGAAAATCTGCAAAATAATGTACCGGTAGCCTATTCCATCACAATCCACCTCATATATTCTAAAGCATTAAGTCTAACTAAGCAACTGACAATAACATTAATATAATCTCAAAACAGCATATAGGCCTATTGCTGGGTTTCTTAAGCAAAAAGTCTGGTTTGAAGTGAATGTGTGGTGGTGGACATACGCTTAAGCATGCAAAAACTCAGAAAAAAACCTCAAATCCACTTTCTGTATGTAGGCCTATGGCCTATTCCTACGTATTTCGTTGCCTTCTGTTAAAAGTATCGAATTTGGGTGATTTTTCTAAAATATTGTGGCTTTTAGTGTGGGTGTGTGTGTGTGTGTGCTGTGGTACCGTGGTGTTGACGTAAAACAAATAGGCTAGCCTAACCTAAAACTAAAACAAGCACATCAAAAAGCAAAAAAGTTGCGAGCTTCTTTGAGATAATCTTGACTAAGTAGACCTAACATCATCATTAAACTTGAATACAGTTGCGTCCTATACAACAATAAACTAAATTAGGTTAGCAACAGAATAGTACCATTGTGTAACGCAGTGAAAACTGAACAGCTGAACGTACTGCAGTCCTACTGTATGCTGTAAGTTAGAACAAGTTTATGTTTCTGTAGCAACAGTAATGCTCTTTAGCGCCAGTTATTGAGAAAATATACCTAGATTTTTGTAAGGGTAAATAATTGTAGATTATATTGTGGACTTGGTGAGAAATTACTAAAAATTTTATCTCCTCAGCATATTGTGTATTTTCACAAATTCTATTGTTATGTTGTTGATACTTAATTTTTTCTAAAAGTTGCTACACACGTTAATATGTTTTTTATTGTGTGTTTGGTTTTGCAAAACAGACTTGCATTATTGGCACTTCAATGCACTATTGGACACTATCTTCCTTACTGAACTTCAAGCAATCAGTCAGCATTGTTGTTTCGGAAAATATAGGGTATCCAGAGCTGTTAAGAGGAGGGGGCAAAAGGGCACAAAGTACCCAGGCCCGGGGTCTTTTAGGGGGCCCGCATTGTTGTCAAATACATCGCGGATTGGTTTTGGTTGTCACCTGTTCTGTTAGTTTTGATATTTAGACCTGGTCAGGAAATTTCCCATTGATATGAAGATTGAAATCTGCAAGTGCTTGAGTTTAATCTACAAAAAAAAGTCACCGCCTCCTAATTGTTGCGTCTGGGGATGTTTTGCCTTGCAGTGCAGACAATTTCAGCCACAATCCTTCTCTGGAAAAATGTTCAGACTTTGCCAGATCCTTGATAAAGGTGGCCCGGAATTATTGTTGGTATCGGTCCCGGACTGTTCTCTCAACGGCCCTGAGGGTATCTATAAAGTTCCAGTACCATTACAAATATTTTTTGCTCAGAAACCATATAGTAGAAAGTAATGTGTTCTTTTGCAAAATTATCTCTACACATCTAAAAGCTTACATTCATTTAGAGCACTTCATGGCATACATCCCACATGTACAACTGTAGTTTCCCTCACAATGTCGAGATGATACTGTATCTCCCTTCAAATACGCTGCCGCATAACAACGTCAACTGTCCCCTGGAAAATGATAGACTGAGACAAACCAATAGCATATGGTCATCTCGAAATTTTGATCACACCCATTGGATTTTTTCCTTTGTGCGCACACCAAGGATACTCTCTATCACAATCTTGTTTATGATCTCGATACACTTCGTACACGCATCATTAAAACTGGAATATGCATCCAGACGTATCCCAACATCATTAGATCAAAGTGCTGGGGCAATATTAATTTATATTTATTATCAATTCAAAACTAATGTTTAATATTTATTCAACAAATTCCACAAAAAAGTTTAAAAAAGGTGGAACATTCTGCAAAAACCGCATTACTCTATGTTATATGTTATGGTTTCTGAGCAATAAGTACTTGTAATGGCACTGGCACTGGCACTGGCACTGTTATGGACCTCCTGTATGTTTTAGTAAATCTAAATTA
Organism: Trididemnum clinides; assembly: GCA_963675345.1. Classification (NCBI taxonomy): domain Eukaryota; kingdom Metazoa; phylum Chordata; class Ascidiacea; order Aplousobranchia; family Didemnidae; genus Trididemnum; species Trididemnum clinides. Next base: position 18,437,508 of record OY776302.1, read on the forward strand.
CCTTCGTCAGATCTTTATTCAACTCTATTTGAAATTTAAGAATTTTACATTAAGCATAGTGATCACTAGCCAGAGGGACTACATCAGTTTAGATCTTGCCTCCAACATTGCTATGCAAGAATATTATTAAGCAAATAAAGAAAAATCCAATTCTGCAAGTTTTGATGTTGTACTCGATTGGAATTGGCGTTTTTGAGACCACCAGCTCACCGCTCACAACTGTGACGTTTATAATCGATAAAAGTAGAGTTTTAAACAATCTTTTGCATTAGTCCCAGGACCCATCTTTTTCATAGAGAGCCACTTCACAATATGCCAGAAATCGACGTGCAAAAAGCAAAGCAATAATGATTGTTTTAACCACAGGTTTCAAATTAGGGTGATCGCAGTTCCCATAAATTTGAAAAAGTCGATCTCCAAAAAAGGGACGTCTGGTAGGTTTTGTCTCCACAATCAGTTTGTTTCATTACCAAAACGGACAAAATAATCATTTGCAAATGTTTGATTTCTCCCCCAAACAGTCTTGCGTTCGCCAGCCCCCCTCCCCAATAAAATACAAAGTGTTGCGCCTCTGACTTGAATTGTAAAGGCGGGGGCAAACCAAAACTATAAAATGATGTCATGTTGTTTGGACTGCATTTTTGTTGTTGCAAACATTTGTATCTCGTTCAGCGATCGGGAGCTGGGTAAAAACATATGAATAGAGGCCAAATTTGTCTCAGAAATTTTTTAAAAATTTTAAAAAATTGCATCATCTCAAATCACGTTTTTCAGCTTTTTTGTTCAATTTTGCATCTTGGTTTGCATCATAAATGTAAATATTGTATATAATATTTTCAAAGGCCATTGCTGTCTTACCAAAATGAAAGACAGTTTTATATCATCATTTAATATTATTTGAACCTAGGCTTGATCTTCGATTTTCACTTTCTCACCCAGGTACAAAATAGTTATGACTAAAATTTATGATTGATTTCTAACAAAAAATTTTGATACCCTAAATTGTAGTTTATGGCAAAACAACGAAAAATGATTTCTTTCAGAAATATAGTGTTACTTTACCTGAAATAGTTTGGTATTCGGATCGTTACAAAAATTTGGGGTGGCATAGTTACAGTTCGTCATGATTGATAAGAGGAAAGAAATAGGCCTACGGAATCCAAGGATTCGGCAAAAAATTTAGTCTCTTGCTTTTAAACAAAACTTGTGAGCAAGTTTATTCAGATTTACAGAAAAGAGGGCATGGAATAATAAACTTTTTATTTCTTTCCAAAATAGCCTCGTAGAAAATCAAATTTGAATCGCAAATAAACAAAGGTAGCGGCTTTATTCCCTGTAAGCAGCCGAGCTACATGAAGTACTCAAGTTCGATTCCATGTAGAGCAAAGTCTCTTCTGCACGATTTCATCAAAAAGTGCAGTGTTAAAACGTTACAATTTATCTAACTGATCTTGTGGTAGAATCAATAACAAACAGTTTATTTTCACAGTATTGGGGCTTAAGCTAGTCTTTTTGCTGGGATCAAGTTCTGTGTGAGGAAAAAACTTGGGCATATCTTGTTGTGCACTATTTGTCACCTTCATTATGTTTAATAATTAAGCTTCTGTTTGTAGTTACTGTTCGGCTGGTAAAAGTTGAAGAAACTTTGCCCCTTTCTGACATTTTGCAGACATAATAGGCTGTGAACAAATGGTTCTCTATCTTTTTGAGTTCGCAATTCCTTTTTACTAACGTTGCGTTTAAGAGACGATTATGGGCTCTAATTGCGGCAAAATGACAATGATAAAGTAAAAGAGAAAAGACAGAAACAAAATATTTACAACGCGAGCAATTTTTTATTAAAGGGAAACTTTTTCTATAACACTGGTCAACACACATATAGGTGCCAAGAAACTTTTGACAGATTTATAGAGATTTGATAACGCTAAATCCGAAAATAACGTAGGTTTTTCCAAACTGACACTAGTTTTTGAGATATATATTCCATATTTTTGTTTCCAAAAAGTTCTGAAAATACAAAATTTTGACATTGATATTCTTTTTGTGGTAAAACTTTAACGAAGCATTAATTGTGTTTTTAACCATGTCTGTACAGTGCTCTTTCATTTTTGATGCAATATTGTGAAAGACGACAATCGTTATCACAGAGAACCTTCTACAGGCAAATCCTGTTTCATGTGAAAATTAAGCAGAAATTCAGAAAATTAGGAATTTTTAGCAGTAAACAAGAGTTTTGTTATGCACAAACAGTTGACGTCAAAGCACAAACACCACTTTTAGTAACAATCAAAGTCCATTTTGTACACTGTCAAAGTACGAAAAGAACAATCATAAATTCAAAAAGATAAGTCGATGTTTGCAAATCTTCTTTTGTAAGAATTCCTGGAATGTGACACGGCCAAGCAGTAACGTTGAAGACTCCAACAATAGTCAGCAATCATTTGGGCATTCTACCTGCTTTGGTATCTCTCTTCCATGTTCTTAATGTCCTGGTGGAACCTTTCTCCGTGCTCTTCACCTAGATCACCAAGGTTTGCAAGAAAACAATCTGAATAACTAAAGAGATTACGAAAACTGATACTTATCTCCTCATCATCTCATTTAATCTTTGAACTTGGAAAGCATATTTTCCACCAACTCGACGTACTTTTCAGGTTTTCAGTTTCCGAGGAAATATTGTGTGACTAAAACAAATGTTTGCCAAGCGGCAGACTCCATTTCTGCAAAAGGCTGTACAAAACTTGCATCTTTTTTGAAATGTGGATCAAATGGCCATCAAAAATTGCCTGCTTTCATTTTTTCTATGGACATAGTAGGAAATGTTTTGCAAATAAAGTTGAAACAATCTTCAGTTGTAAGCAATCTTCAGTTGTAAGCAAGGCTTTCGCACATTGCTTCATCAAACCAAGTTTGCTGTGCATTGGTGGAATGACGATTTCTTCTGTGGCAACAAACGGTTCCATGATGATGTTGGCTTCACCAACTCTCATGGAATTTCTAGGTGGCCTCTCTTTTTTCAGCCAGTGATCATTACGCGCTCAGCTGTCCCAAAGGCAGATAAATTATTGATCTTTGTGTAGCCGATTTGCTGGCCGAGCAAAAATTTACCATTTTTAAGGCTACGCAGATTAACCATTAGTGAGAATCACAATCCAGTTTCTGTGATACCGTTTAATGTTGTTTTACTTTCTTTTAGTTTTGTTGAAGGTCCAATTGAAAGAGATGCGTATCTGTTACCATTATGTAGCAACTCACATCTTAAACTCCTTTTCGCACTCTCTATGAATAAGTGTCACTCTTGAGTTCTATACTGTGGCACTCCCATTTGCAGCAAAAGCCCTTCGATGTCTTTAAGGTAGGCCTCAACAAATTCTTCTTGTTGGCAAAAATACGGAACTAATTCTTTTTCTCTCGCACCGTAAAATATTATTGAAGCTTCGGTTCTAAGGCAGTTTTTAACTTAAAGTCGAGATGCCAAAGTTTCTGCTGCTTCCTTAGATGAGTTGAGATTTCTGATAAGATCACTCAATTTTTCCAGCGTAAATGGCTCTAGCATTGCTAAATTATTTTCGAACACACTTTCACTGCTGTGACTTGCAGAGCTTCCTATCTTTTCATTAAATCGATCATATTCCATGGATTAGTAAGGTAAATTAATAAATTCAGGCTCAGGTACTTCCCCTCAATGAGGTGCAGGTTGTTGTGCAGATTCTAAATCTGGGTAATTTCATGTATATTTTAGTGGCTTAAAGCCGTTAAATCCACCAAGCAGAAGTAGCAGTCTCTGAAATGGCTTTTTGATTCTCTCCAAACCATCGGTACACCCAACTTAAGACTTTTAAGCGCACCCCTAGTCCTTTCTCTCAAACTTTGAACACTTGCTTTGCAGACAACATGCTGGTGCACATAGCTTATCTTGGTCACCAAGCTTCACTTTAAACTTTGATTACAAATGTACATCATCCAGTCTACAAAAATATAGCTATAAAATGGGATATTGATTTGACAGGATAGCTGTAGGAACTGTGTACATTGCGCAAGTGATTATCAATGCAAAGAAATTGCAGCTGATCAGATTGATAAGCATCTTGTTACGCTACTATCACCTGGTTTACTGTCTGATTGTGCACGGTTTTCCAAAAGCTGAAGAAATCACACGTAAAGCTGAACATATGCAGTACAAAGCAGGGATGTGGAAGCAGAAGCTGGAAGCGGAAGCGGTGGAAGTGGTCTTTTTTCTGTGGAAGCGGAAGCGGAAACAGAAGCGCGAAAATTCCACCGCTTCCGCTTCCACATAGAAGGGAAGAATCGAGGGAGAAAAGAAATTGGTTCTGCTATCCTTCGGAGAAGAGCGAATAAAGGTAGCGTACACGTTAAGAAATGAGAGCGAGGAGGAGTCGTTTAGAGAGATTTTGACCCCTACATAATCATAGTAGGGGTCAAGCGAAGAAAGAGAGGAGGTAGAAAGCTCAGAGAAGGATAAGCCCTACCTGACGAAAATGATGACGCCGCCGCTAGCGTCTGTGAAATTAGTAGAAAAAATACCAGATCGGGAGTGGGTGCCATCAAATCGCAAAGCAGAGAATCCAGGGATCCGGAAAGAGGAAGGTGAATTAAAGTTAGATTCCTGAATACAAATGAGGTCAACGGGATGAGATAAAATAAAGTGTAGCAGTTCATGCTCCTGGCTCGGAGATCCCAGCATTCCATTGAAGAGCCCTGAAGGAATTAGGGAGGGGAAGAGGAAGCAGGAGCAAGAGGCGGTGGTGAGGGTGCAGATGGAGAAGATACAAAGTGGGCGGAAAAAGCATAAGAGGTTTGAAGGCGAGGGTAGGATGCGAGTGCTGCATTAGCAGAACTGAGCCAGATGGGCCAGATTGAGCAGTGGAGGTATACCAGCTGGAGGAGTCCGAAAAGAAAGTCCGAGTGCTGGTAGGTGTGGAATCTCCAAAAAAACAGGAACGAAGCAGGGAGGGCAGCTCTAGAAGTGACATGTGCCAAGAGTTCTGAATCTAGAAAAGGAGACTAGTGAGCATTTTAAATAAACCCAATTAGAGCATGTGCAGTATTGCACTGACCTACCTGCCAGGTCACATTTCCAGCGACAACGAACAGGGAAAGACGGGGCAATGGTTGGAATAAACGTTGCCACTCATCAGGACAAGGAGAAGAATGAGAGGACGGGCAAGAGAAAGGCAGGAGAACAGAGTAGACAGGCCGATTTTAAAGAAGCTGAGTGCTACCCTTCTGCAGTCGTTCAGGGGGCTGCACGGTGAAAAAATGGTTGGTGTGAGGGGGGTGCCTGGGGTAACTGGGGCCCTTAGAAAGGCCAACAGCCATTTAACCCAACCCAGACGGGGTTGGGAACCGCACCACCACGTTGAGGCGGCTGTTGATTGGTGCAGTTCAATTTTGCTCGCTTTACATGTATATATTATATATACGACAGAAAATTCGCACTTCACTATTCAAAAAGATCGGAGTCAATACGTGTTTTGGGGACGCAAAGAAGATGCGTAATAATGGTTAGAGTTAAAGTTAACTCAAAGTCAGAGTTGGTTGAGGACAGAGAGGGAAACCCAGCGCTATACGGTGTAATTTGTTGTTGTGACAACAGGTTGTTGTCGAGAGCTGTAATATGTGATCATATGGTTTAGATCTGAGAAGCATTAAGTTAACTGTTGTAAAAGTAGTTGTAAGTAGTGAAGGAACTTGTAATAACTGTCCATTTGCTGAAGTGTTTAATTATTTTTTGAATTGTAGTAACGAAATATTTGATTTTATTGCAAGCAATTTGTGATTTCTAAATTTTTGTTAGTAGGGGTTCCGTGACAAACGCGAAAGTACGTTAGGGGGTTCAGCGATAACAAAAAGATTGAAACGCACTGTTCTACATTCAACACGAGTTCTAATATCTAAGAAAAAGAAACGCAGAGTAGTTCGAAACAATAAGCTCAAACGAAGTAGGTGAAGTAATAGCAATAAATGAAGGTTTTGTCTTCTCAAAATGATGAAGTGTAGAAGAAGGCAGGGTACAGACCCACAAAAGTAAAAAAAAATTGTCAACGGTCGTTTTCTCGTTTTTTGTTAGCGGAAGCGGAAGCGGTTAAAAAATAACCATTTCCACATTCCTAGTACAAAGACATACTTGGGCTGCAGCTAAATAACTTGTACTACGGCAAATAGAGTTTGGTATATTCAATCTCAAACGATGTTTTCAATAACTTATACTAAAGTAATGAGATATGTTATAATAACGATTAGATGCATTAGTGCAAGGGTGGGCAAACTACGGCCCGCCAACACATGTTAAAATTTCTATATATTCAATGTAATATGACGTTGCAAGAAGCTATTGGAAGCTACTGCCTTGTATGCAGCTATTGCAAGATTTTGGGCACTGGCCCCCGGCAAACTCTTAAATGGTTAATGCGGCCTCCGGCTAAAAAGTTTGCCCACCCCTTCATTAGCGTATTTGGTCGTGAATAAGAATTACATACTGCCTAAGCGGCATTTCCAATATGCCTGCTACTGGTAATTGTGTTTACATTGGGTTGATATGACGGTGGACGATTTTTTTTCTTGTCAAAAACAAAATATCGATATCACAAAACCTAGAGCCAGTCCAAAGAAACGGATATCATTTTCGGGCTCAGCAGCCCAAAATCACCCAAAAACCATCAAAATATCTTCGGCGCTCAAAAATAATTTCTCGTTCATTGGCCAGTGTGCTAAATGAAAAGGGGTAGAAGTGCAAATTTTCAAGTAATGTTTTGGTTGAATACTGAAAAACAATAACGTTTTGAAATGGTTCGCGGCCCTTCATTCGTGAGTACTTGCAGATTTCGGTATTGTCTAAACATTGGAGTTGTCTAAAAAGGCTTGAAACTTGTAGGACAGTTGGAAGAGGAGACTGGGTTTTTCTCAAGTGGCATTGGTTATGTTCATGTTCATTATGCATAAATAATTTCTGCTTCATTACTTCCAAGTTAACTAGGATTTGTTTTGCGAAGTAACATGGCAGTGAGAGAAAGGCCGGTTTCCTTAGCCTCTCATTCACTCAGGTAAGCCACCACTCCCGATCAAAATGTTTAATAACCACATTTTTATCGGAAATTTGGATCTTACGAGTATATATTCCTTCGACATCAATGAACCAAAGTATCAATCGATCGATCAATCAATAATTTGCTTCACGGTCGAAGAAGAAGGGCCACAACAAATTACTTTGCTTGCCTAGTGGTTTAAGCGATGTTCGTGTTAATAACGTTTCTCTAGGTTTAGTTTACGCTACAGGATAGAAGGTGTGGATTGTGATTTCCAATTTTATTCGAAGTCAATTTTATTCTAACTTATATTACAGTTTAGGCCAAATGGTGAAATATTGGCTGAACATCGTAATCTTGGGATAGATTTCGGTTAATCAAGCGCTCGCGTATTCAAATTTAACTATAGAGAATCATATTTTATTCGATTTTGATCTTTGAAGGGCTAACCGATGTAAGTAACGGGGAAGAGGCAGTAGCCTAGTACAGGGGTGTGCAACCTTTTTTACACCCGGGCAATTTCAATCTCCTTGAACATTTCGTGGGCTAGTGAAACTTTGCACCCCAAGCTGCTGCTCTGCACAAATAAGCTTCGAAGCAGCAGCTGGTAGTCAAGGGCGTAGCCAGAAAAAAATTGAGAGGGGGCCAAATTTTGCAACTTTTAATGTGACGTCATTTACTTATAACGGCATTTTGCCTTTCGTGAACTACGCTCGTCGCTGCTATAAAAATTTCTGTACAAAACTGAGAAAGTGCGAATGCGATTTTACTGATCTATTGTAGTTTTATCAAGAACGGCTTTAATAGTTCAACTTCAATTGTGACGTATAACGCACTATTTAACGAATTTTAAGGAAACCACTCCCACTGGTACGTTGAACGTTCTGATAAAAGAAGCGAGATCTTTGTAGTAGCCCGCATCGCAATAAAACAAGAAAGCGCTCAGTGAGACCCTTATTTCTTGCAATTACCATAACTTGGATTGTCAATTGATCACTCGACTGCGACACAGAAAAAAAACTTGGGCGATATTTAGTGTGTAAAACGTACATATCTTGTTTTATAACATTTGAAAGTTTATAAACTTAAAAAGTCACTTTCGACCCACCCCCTTGCTAAAAGTCAACAATAAACTCTAATGTACCTGCAGAGGCGCTTGCTTTTATTTTTTTGATACTGTTTTGTAATTTGACTTAAAATTCAGGGGGGGCACGGCCCCTTTGGCTCCCCCCCTGGCTACACCTATGCTGGTAGTAGTATTCATTCAAAATGACAGTAAAGACTCTTTTTGGAGATCAATGCTTTCTTTGCCAAGTTTTGGGCTGTACGTGTGGATCTTTTCTTTGGAGATCGACTTTTCCGAGATGTAAGTGATAAGTTTGCCATCCAAGGCCACCAAATATTGATGTCCCAGGTCACAATGGGAGTCCTTTCTGCGGGCTGCAAAATTTCACGCCAAGGGTTGCACTTAGCCCGAAGGCCGCAGTTTTCACAATCCTGGCCAAGTAAATAGGATAGGGTGAAAACCCCTTTTTTTCATGTCACTTTGTCCATAACAGGTAAATAGATTTTTCAGAGACACCCAAAAACTTTGGCATAAAAAATATTACTGTAGTCTTAGTTAGTTTTTTCCCCCATTAAAAAATCCTGGTTGCTTCCTGAGCCTACTACTTTGAAATTAGGCTTTGCTGCGGTAGTGCAGTGACTTTTGAGTTGACATGATGCACAGCAATAAAAGCATTACCTGGAGCTCTGTCAATTACAGCCGGAGCCAACTTTATTGAAACGCCATTTGTAAGAGAATGCTATGCAGCACAAGGCTTCTTTTAAGTTGTTCTTTTGCCACTGGAGATGGGCTCGCTCAACCTTTGTTTTTGCATGACAAAAAAAGGCAGAGATATAAAGAATGTGTTGTTAACATAATCATTGAATGGCCAGGTTTAAAAATAATTTTCTATTTAGTGGGTGAATAAAACGCTCCGCTACGGACTATCAATGAAGCCTGCAGCTGTTTTTTTTTGAGGTTCATTGTTGCTACTAAGTGATTAGGGTTGAGAACATTTAATAAGACTTTACAGGCGAGTAAAAGCATTTAGAGGAAACCGGCTATTGAGATGGTTGTATTCAAAGAAACTCTTGGGACCTTTAACTGAAAGTAACTTTGAAATAATATTTTGATCTCGTTAAATCGAATGTTGATTTGAATTTGTAGGCCTATTCTTTGATGGTTGGATTAGGATTAGGATTGACCTAGAAAAATAAAAATATGAGCTTTGTTGACGATCTGTTTTACAATTGTTGCAGCTACAGCAGAATGACGATATTATCTTTGTATTGCAAATGGTAGTTCAGTAACGAGAAAGTCCATCTGCAGAAATTTCAGTTTTGACAGCTGCTATAATTATGCCATTCTTGAAATAACAGACATCACAGTTAGACAGTGCGGCTCATAATTGGAATTACAAAAGTTGGATTACAATGTAGTTTAGGTTGAACAAGTGATACTGAAACGGTAAAGATGAAATTGATACAAATAGCACATCGCTTTTCCTTTTGCAAGAAAAAAGCAGAAAATATCCATCGTATATTAAGCGTTGGACAGTAAAGACATTTTCATTGCATAGCGAAACGTTAAAACAAATAATACAAATTGCAAATGACAAGTTGTCAAACTCATGTTAGCAAAAGCATACTAAAAGAATCTTTTCAATGTAATGCAATGCAATAATAGTACACACGACATTACGGGTTGAAAATAAAAGCGAGCAGTGTTGAGCACCTTGAACATTTTAGCAGTCTTCTAAGGGCTTTCATAAACATTGAACAGACTTGTAATAACATTTTTGACAGTTTGTCTGGAGAAAGCAATTACAGAGATATGTCATTACTCAGAGAGATTGTCGATATTGATATACGCTATCATACAGAGTATTGAGTAACTAATTTAAAGCTAAGAAGCTAGAATACTTCGCCTCATAGAGTGGCGGTCAGGCTGAGATTTTACGGCAACTGAAATTTTGCCTTCTGTTATTTTTTGTCAAAGGAAAAACATAGACGATCATTGTCTACCTTTCCCCTAGGAATTGCGTCTTTGGATGCTTTATCGCAATGCATTTATTCTTCACACTTGCGGGCAGCAGCAGTTGTTGTTGCCGGGCCAGCAGTGGCGGCAACGTGCTCTGGCCATTGTGACTTATTGCAATCTTAACAGTGGTGCTAAGCACGTAGGCAATTGCTCAGACCTGCGCTGGAATTTTCAAACTTTAATTTCTCTCTTGAATCGTTTGGCATTACTTCTGATGAATTCACTGCTAGATAGAAAGCATCGTCATGGAAATCATCGTAAAATATCTTTTCCAAGAGTAGACCATACCAGAGTGCATGCATCTCGTTCAGCCAACATCCAGTATGATAGCTTCTCAAAGTTTTCAGCTCGGTTGCTTCAATAAATATTTAAATTTGTGTAGAGGAAATTGTTAATTTTTGTGTTGAAATGCGTTTAATGAAGTGTTTCTGCTTCCTGTTGGTTGTAGCAACGTGCTTGGCACAAAATGAAGTCGTTCTAACAAAGGTCGTGCAACCATCGATTGATTGCGACCAAGGTTTTGTGTGAGTAATGTTATAGGCTACAGCAGCCATTAATTCCTCCCCGTGAGCCAAAACCGATGAAAGTTAGTATTTAGGCAGAAAAGCAAAAAATAACCGACACGATGGTGAAGTGGTTAGAGCGTCTGCTTCACAGTCGATAGACTTGGGGTTCATTCCTCTTGTCGAGTCATACCAAACAACTTTGAAAAATGGTATCCACAGCTTCCCTGCTTGACGATCGGCATTTGGGGGAGGTTGTGGAAAACAAGCCGGCAAGCTTGCTTGTTGTGTCCTTGGGCAAGGCACTTTACGGGACGCCCCCGCCTTTATGTGAAAGACAGGTGGCCCGGACACCTCGAAAATGGCAACTCCCAAACGAGTGCGGACGTCCCGTCCAAAATGTAGCGATTCAATTCGCTTCCTCGTGAATGGAGGATAAATATGGACAATTCAATACAATACAAAAGCTGAGACTTCGAAAAAGTTGATCACTAAAATATAAAATATTCTCCTTCAATTTGGATTTAAAATACGGAAATCCCTACTTGAAAATATTGATGACCAAGCAAACAAACAAAGCTCCACAACTTTTACAACATTTTATTAGAACATGATAAGTAATTTACCTTCTGCCACCAAAAGTGTTTAGATCCGTCCCTGGGCCCAGTTGTTTCAGTTTTTTTACAATTTCATTTCGCACGCACTAAGGTCTTTTGTTTTGCTGTGTTTCTTTTTCCTCGTACTGCCATTGTTGTTGGTTGTCTTAAAGTTGTAAAAGGGCTCTGTATTTTGGGCCCGAACCCGAGTTGAACCTGAAAATTTATTTGACGACCAAATTAGGCCCGAAAGTTAAATTTGCCGTTCGGATCAATTGTGAAAACTGCTTAGTGGGAGTCTGTAAAGAAAAAGGCACTTCTACGTGAGCTTTCTCCTCTACAAAACAAGTTACGAATGTAGGAAACACGAGTACTGCCAGCTTGCCCCACTTATTACGATTACATCGGAGTCTCCATAAGAGAACTGGTTTGTGCTTGGAGTATGTGCAGAAAAGGGGAAACTACGACGCTTGTGTGTCAAAACGTGATGGTGAATTCGGGCCCGAATCAGGCCTGATTTATTTTGGAAGCTTAACTTAAGTCGAAAGTGACTCGAAAGCCCAGGCCGACTTACAACTCTAAATTGTATACTTATTTTGTATTGACATGGTGGGCGAAAGCAAAAAAGAATTGAACTGAAATTTTCGTTATGCTATAACATTTGTGTGAGCAGACCAGCTTCGGAATTACTAGTAGGCTTGTTGTTGGTGCCGGGCATTTTCACCACAAGCTGTGAAACCAAACAGAATAATATCGCAGAGTGTCTTTCCTAAGTCACAGCAATGTAGTTCTCCTGGATTGGGACGCAAGTTCATTGCTTGCACGAATGGGGCTCCAACGCACCTAAAAGCATAGCTACGTACTTCTGGACAAAGTTGGAGAACATTGATATCCAAGCCAAAAATACTAACATTGCTTCTTCCCACTCTCGCAAAATTTTTCAATCCCGCTTTTTTCGCTTTCAAAACGGTATTCTACTGCAATCAGACAAATCTATATGATGACGTTGTTTCCGACTAACCTTCTTCGAACTCTATAAATACATGGACGTATTAGAGGCATTTTATTTGGGGGAGGGGGCAGCTCTTTGCCCTCAAGCACATCTGGAAAACATTTCTTTTTCCTTTCCAAATTGTCATATGCATCATTAAATACAAGGATGCAATCAATGGAGGAAGGACAAAGGATGCTAAACACACCATTATTTTTATATCATACTCTCACCTATTCTACTTGAAAAATAAAGTGAAGAGCTTTTTTGATGCAGAGACACTAAAAAAATATCACTGAAACATTTATTACATTATAAATGGGTTTGATTTAACATCACTTTTTAGATTCGATAAAAATCGTGGCTGTGTTGACATCGATGAATGCGTAGAGATCAGGCCCTGCAAGTCAGATCAAACTTGTCGCAATTTATGGGGATCTCACAAGTGCTACTGCCTGCCTGGATTCACTCTTGACGAGCAAACAGGTATTCGGTCAAAGGTGGTACCGGTATTGTTTAGCAATGCGCAACTGTGTCAGAAAAGAGTTTTGAGAAAACTCCGCTAACCACTCCATGAACACGGTTTTCAGAGTGCTGGGTGGCAATTTGGTGCGATAAAAATAAGTGGCTTACAGAACAAAACATAGAGCTAGATCAAAATTGTACTTAGTTCGTAACTAGATTGTATGCTTATTCAAAGAGTACTTATTTTAAATAAAAGTGAAGATTGAAACTGTATTTAGATAGGAAGTTCACCGCTTCTTTCCCACCTCCGAAATGTGTAAAATCACTTATTTCAAACAGATGCACCCTTAGATAAATTAAACTTGTTTTGGATAACACTCTTTATTTTTCAAGTTATCTTTTTCCTGAAACTAGTTTTTAAATATTGCTAGGGTAGATAAGGGGGCGATCAAATTGATGATCAAGAAAAAACAAGGTCTTCAAGTGTCTAAAACGAAAATTTTAGCTAATTCATTTGCTTAAAAAACGCCTCAACCATTTCCCTTTCTGCAGAAAAAGCTTCATGTAAAATAAAGATTAGATGTTACTGTTTTCAGGGGGATGCGTTGATAAGGATGAATGCGCCATGCAAATGTGTGGGAGTGGTCAAAAATGCATCAATCACGTTGGATCTTTTAGTTGTGTATGTCCTACCGGTTTTACAAAGGTAAGTTTCTGTTGTGTTTTCAACAGATACGCGAGGATCAAAACAACGTTCAACCTGGCGTAACTGACGAACCGTCTAACATTACAAAGTTTGTGGACGATTGGCGTACCAAAACATATCTTTAGTCACGCAAATTCTTTTGTCCTACCACAAAAGCCCAAACTTGCAAGAAATACTTCTAATGGTAGTCAGTTGGCCCACTCAAAATAAAGCCGATACTGTAACAGCTAGCTATATTGACATAAGTCGTAGGATGAAGGAACGTGATATTAGCCAGTTAGATTTAGGTTTAATTCTAGTCAGAAATCAGCTTAGCCAGAAAAATTTGGGAGGGTACAAAAATATGCTATGTAGCAGTTTTGTCCTTTATTTTTGTTTGATGATTTCTTCTTCGGTGAAATCTTTTGTCTTTTTTCATAGAAAATAACCTTTTTTGAGCTTTTCACTAAAAAATAGGGCCTTTTCTTTATCAGATCTTTTTTGGTTGGTTTATCAGATCAAATTTGGTGGGCCATGGCTCTATTGGCCACCCTGGCTACGCGTATGTCTTCAAATAGGCACCCAATAAGAGTTTTTGAGCAAATTATATCCATCTGCTCTCGCTCAATCAACCATGAAAAATTTTACTCTCTCTTCTCCTTTGGAAATCAATTATTGATTTTGATATTATGGGTTCATGAGATCACCCATGTTTTGTCTAGATCGGTCGTTTTTGTCGCGACGTCAATGAATGTGTCCAAAGACCATGCGATGAAAATCAATATTGCATTAACACCAGAGGTAGCTATAGATGTCGCTGTAGGCGTGGTTACACTGCCGACGGCACGGGAAAATGTACCGATACCAATGAATGCACTTTAAGAATGTGCCAAGGTAAATTACATCATAGAATAGCAAGAAAGTTTTCTTTTGTAAAGTGTAAACTTGCTTCGATTTGCACGAACAAAGATTACGTAACGCTTTACTTCCGCTTTTAGAAGAATCAGCCTGTATTTAAAGGCTTTAATAAAGTACTCAGACGTTACGGTTGCCATAATTGCATTTAATACTAGTAGAAAATATACGCTACATTGTTGAAGCAGATATTTTCCAATGCAAAAATCAATATATAACTTATGAAAATAATTATCCTATCAAAAGTATTGTAAAGCGATTAAAATAAACCATATTTCAACGCAGCAACAGCCTATTTATGCACGTTAAACTCAAGTACCGGTAATTTGACGACAGTTTCCAGGTGCTAAGTCTGCTATTTTGAAATCGGTCCAGACATTTTCATACCAATGGTCGGTTTTTTAAGTGGCCTATTTTCGTATTAAGTATTTTTTGACTTCGGAAAATGCAAACAAACTAATCCTATGATAATTTAACTTACTAACTCGTTACCAGTGAAATGTCGCGTATTAATAATAACCTTGTTGTTCGCATGTATTTTATTGATCGTTTCAACTCAACTACAATTTAACTTTTGACCCAGCTCGCTGCTCATTTTCAGAAGGGATTATGAAAAAGGTCTAATTTTGAGCCAATTAAATGGTTGCAGGTGACAGCACCGATAGGATAGAGATCCAGAAATTATTATCCGTGTTTTTGAGTCAGCAATTTCTATTTTTCTAAGCCTCCTTTGGGCACATTTTTACCAACGATGCTAAGTTAAGTACGCTGTATCCGGCAACTTTGCTATAAACTTTTTAGAGGCGACAAAAACCTTTAAATGAGCAGGTCAAAATTAAACCTGCAAAAGTGCTTTGTAAGTGTCAAGGGGGTTGAGGTCATCAAACCGAAATCATGGCAAAGCGGCCAGGATGTCAAGGGGGCGATTTAGTTTGGTTTAAAAGAGATTGAAACTTTTCAGTAATGTTAACTATTGGTAGGCTAGTTCTCCTTTCATTCTAGCCATGCAACCGCATACAACCGGCGGCGCAATCACGAAGGAGCGAAAGAACGTCGTACCCTTTACCTCATGTTGATGACGTTATCATTAGAGCAAAGAGCCAAACTTTGACTCCTTGATTTTTCTGGCCACACCCAGCCACTTTCACAAGTATTTTTTTGGGTAACGAGTTTAAAATTTCGGTGGAAGGTCTTTGATTCAGCTACAGTTTTCTTGTAGGTTACGCTCAGTTTAACACGATACATTTGAAAATCGATTCTTTCAAAACTTATTTTTTATCAGGGCTAGGAGAGGAGTGTCAAAATACAATTGGCGGATATCGGTGCATTTGCAGAGAGGGATTTTCAAAGGATGTTTTAACGCAAGGAAGATATTGTGTTGATGTGAACGAGTGTGATTTGAGTCCTTGTCCACAGGATTCCGAATGTATTAATTCGCAAGGAAGCTTTTATTGCCGATGCCATAAAGGCTTTACACAGCTAGACGGTAAAAATTTGTGTGTGTGAAGCTGTATCGCTTTGTGGGCTAGAATTATTGATAGTCTTTACCAAAAAATCAGATGTTGAAAGTAAGAAAGCAATAATGCTGAAAGTGTGGCGAGCAATTGCAAATGTGCGTATTTTCTGGAGCGAAGAGAGGTCTCTAAAAAATGCCAACAAAGTGTCATTTTTTAAAATCATTAAATTTTAAGATATTGGTGTAACCATCTCCGCCCTCCTTCTCAATAAACATAGAGCGGTGTGATTATTTTTGAACTGCGAAATTTATTTTATTAATGACTTAGACCTGTGGTCACATACCGTTTTTACTTTACAGCGCGGTTTTTCGGCGTTGTCATCTAGGATCAAGCTTTAATATGTAGAAATTGGGAGTGCCGGAGCGTTCCTAGGGCAAGCTGTGAAAATAGCTTTTTTAGATTTTCAATAAAGGACTTTCTTTTTTCAATAGAGGGCATAGCAATGGGCGTTTTGCAGTAGAAAGACTACAACCTTAACTTTACAAAATTCGTTTTAGGTTCATCTCAAAAAAGTTGTCGCCCCCAAAAAAGCAAAGATTATCCAACCTTATTGTGAGCTCACAAGGCAATAAAGGACACCTTTCAAAAAAATGCATCAAAAGGGTTTTCGTCAAGAACGTGTAACGATCCGGCATGGCATGCCTCATGGTGGTTGGTGAACATTGCTTTAGACAAACCCTGCAACATCGTTTTTTGAGACTGAAAAATATTGACCCACAAACAAATGCAGTTCGCAAATTATCAGCGTTTGCTTGCAGCGCGTCGATTTATCAGAAAACATATGTCGTCAATCGAAGACAATATGGAACTAATTACCTATTTGCCTCAGATAATTTTCAAGTGTTTGCCTTTTTCATTGACAAGCCAGTATTAAAATCTACACCTTTGTTGCAGCAAGCAGTTTTAATAAATTAAAAGTTTTTTAATTTATGAAAGTTGCTTACTGTAACAAAGGTGTGGATTTTAAGATGCTTTACTTCTCTATCAAAGTTATAAGCAAATATTAATTTCAAAAAGATTTGGGCAATTTTGTCGCATGCCAAGCTCCTCTTTTTGGCTCTTAATGCAATTACTATTTCAAGTTTTACGTTGATTTGTACCTGTTTAAACCAGGGTGAAAATATATTTTGTAAACCTAGTGCTATCAGAAGAGAGAACAATAATTAGAATTTTTTAAGAGAGAACAATAATTAGAATTTTTTAAATGGGTAGAGAAGATAGGCGGACAAAAACTATGAGATAGTTTTTGCGGCGAAGTTGTTGGGTTGCTCCAAAAAAACTCTTCCCTCATTTGTGATAAAAAGTAACTAATCTCCTTGATTGCCATCCTGCTCTCACTTCAATGAAATTTTGCTTGTTGGCAAAATTGGTCAAATAGCAAAATTACTCCAGCTTGTGCCTTTTCTGTGCACAGTCTGCCTATGAAAACGGGAGAATATTGTTTCAAAGAGACTTGAGGAACAGCTAAAAATTTAAGATTCCCTTTGTCGAGACTGATAGCAAAGCCTAAAAGAGTGGAATGCGAGGTACTGATGATATCATCAAAGGAAAGCAAAAAGTTCAATCTGGGCCACCAGCTTTTGTTGTCTACGCATCTTATCAAGCATGTTGCGCCCGTTATAAAAACTTTTGAGCAAACTGTTTATTTACATCTAATATTACCAGGTGCTTGTATTGACGACCAAGAATGTCAGCTTGGGGAAGGAACGAAATGCCAATGGAGATGCGAAAATGTGCCTGGTTCTTTTCAGTGCAAATGTCCAGCTGGGTAAGACTTGATTCGTGGCGGAAGGCGTTTGCGGTCACTTAGTTGAATGTCACATGCATCGCTGCAACCAAAATGAATATCGCTGCTGCAAAATAATCTTCTTGCTGTTTCGGAAAAAAAACTGAAGTAAAATCTTTTTTATCCCGAAGCGGCATTTTGAGAAAATCGAACCTTCGAAAAAATTGCGTAAGCACTCCAGGAATCTCTTTTCAAAGCTGCTGTTGATTACCAACACATATATAAGTTTCACGTAAATAAGCTAACCGGTACATTTCACTGCATGATATGAACTGGGTAGTTGGCGCCGTAAATTGATAATTAAAAATGCGTTCATTCATGCGGTTCATAATCCAAAAGCTTACAGGTCTAGGGGCAAAATTTAACCTATTGCGCAAATAACAAATTTGATTTTATTCTTTATACTGAACAAAGTACAAACCTGGAAATAAGGATGTGAAGGTGAAAATACTCTACTGTAACAATAGACAGCAGCTAAAATTTTTAAGGAGTATGAACAATTAATTTTGATCGACGCTTGGCCTTTAAGATAAATTTCTAGGACAGACACTGGACGTTTGGAAAATAATTGTGTTCAACGTTTGAAAATTTTTCTCGTTTTCAGTTACAATCGGGTTGATTTTGCTTGTAATGACATCAATGAGTGTGACTTGTATGGAAAGGAAATATGCGGTGATCATCAGACTTGCGTCAATACGCACGGGAGTTACAAATGTATTGATGCTCTGCAATGTGCGAATGGAAAATACTATCGGAAATTGATGACCACCGACGAGTTCAGCTATCGTCAAATTACGACCAACATCTGCAGGCGTAAGAGATGTCGTACGATTGCCCGCAACAACACGTCGCTTTTCTATTGTCGCGATCTTCCTCTTAGTGTCTCGCACCATTACATTGACATAACCAGTGGCCTGGCTGTACCGACTGATCTCTTACGGATTTATTTTCCTGCCAGAAGGCGAAGACAAATCTACCATTTTAACATCGTCAATGATACCCAGCCTTTCTTCAGTCTTCGCCAACCAGCTAATTATCTTCCCCATGCATTTCTGATTCTTGAAAAATCGATAAATGGACCTGCTGAGCACGTGGTCAATGTTGATATCAGTACATATAACAAGAAAATGGAAATGAGGGACAATAGGCTGTTAACTATCCATATCATTGTATCTTCGTATGACTTTTAAACACTCTGAGATTCGCTGAAATGATCAAAGCATTTACTGATACTTATTTTGCATTACAGCAGATATTGTGCACATGGGTAAATTCTGCTAATGGTTTGAAGTAAAAAAGGGGAAAATTTTTCTTCAAGTTTCAAGGGCGGGGCTCCTCGAACCTTCAATTTTTGCCTCTGTTTCAAATACCAATTAGAATCGAGGTTGCAGCTGATTAGTGTTTGTCTCTTTACCCAAATTTGTAACTGAATATTCACTAAAGGTGAAATAGCTAAAAAACGAAATCTTTACTTGCTAGAACTGCCCTACTTTTGTAAATTAAAATATTTTTTGTTATAAATAATATAATACTGTTGATCTTCTTTGACCGTTTGTATAGTATCACTTCTCAACATTGCATGAGTTTTATTTTAAAATATAAACTAATCAAAAGATTTTATAAATTAAGATTTGCTTTTACAAGCGCAAGGAATAAATGATTTGTCAAATGCAATAGAGTCTAATCCTTTGACGCCAGCCAAAACGCTTGTTACTGATGGTAGTGTAGATTCACGTGTCGTTATTGTGAGGTGTGTGCTTAATTCGTCAAATTTTTGCATAAAAAGTGGCGCTTTCACGCCGAGAGTTTGAATCAACCTAACAACCAAGGGTATTTTCCTAGATTTTTGTCTAGGAGTGGCCCTCATTCCTAAAATTCTTGGTAAATCTTTGCCTAGAAAAGTATTGCATTATGCAATTTGATTTAAAGAAGATAATTTTTTATTTGCGTAGTGACGCGGGATTGTAAGAAAATAGTTTCACTTCAATCCATTGATTTTCTACAACTGAAATAAGACAAAATTACAGTAGTACAATCTTAGATTTGAGAAAAAATCACAACAAATTCAAATCCATTCGGCAACCGCGCCAACGACTTAAAAATTTTGCTATTTTATTCGAATATAGGCGAACATGGAAATCGAGTTTAAAAAATTGTGGAGAGTCGCAGAAGCATTAATTTAATTTTACTCTTGAAAATTTTTTAATGCTTACAATAGCATGAAAAAAGTCGAAAAATAGAACGGCCAGTTTTCGTGGGCTACGCCCCCTGTCGCTGCTCACAACGAAAAATTATTGAACTTGGCTATTGTTGTTTCAACACTAAATTTAGGCTAATAAAACTTGGGAAGGAAAGATTGTGTTTCAAAGTTATAGATACTGTCTTTTTCTGTTGATATCTATTGGTTTTACAGAATTTTAAACAACTGCAAATCATCTCAAAAATAGCCTACAACTTGCCGATTGTTAGCTTATAGCTCTTACATCTTCCAGACTCGCAGGACAGCGAAAGTGGCGCTAAGTGTAAGAAAATTGATTAGATCTGATTTGGAGTTTCCAAGTTTCAACATTCCGCTTGAATTGTTTAGTTTACTTTAAATGAATTCATTGCTTGTTAGAATTCGCCAAGCAGAGAAAATCTTCGCATGGTGCCTTTCCCATGGGCGCAGAATCGCAGTCATTGTGACGAAACAAAATGTGATTACTAATTCTTATCGCCGTAATACGACGCTCCTAGTTCCTCGATTAGGCCGCCGACCATCCAATCAACCTGTGTGGCAATTTGACTGCCGTCATTAATCAAGTTCGAAGATTCAGTTCAAGCAAATAAGAAACAGTAAAACCACTACACTGGCTGGCGCTAAATTTGATAACTTATAATGCGCTAAATTTGATAAGATATAATTCGCTATTTTTACGTAACAGTTGAGTAATCTTGAGCTATGGCGCGATAGGTGGCAAATGCTGAGTGGCATGTAACCTAAAATTGTACGTTTGAAGAACAACCATACCTGTTGAGACTCAAATATCATTTTGCAATATTGTAGAATTATTTATCATCTTCTGAAAACATTGGTTTTCACCAGGCTTGCTTTGACCGGAGGATTTTTCTCACTCGAGTGAGCGGAGGATCCCTTTCCACGTACAAAACTCTGCCTATAACGTTATTTCAGCACCAACAATGTTGGATTACATATACTTGCATTTTGTGACATGTGACAACCTTGACCGTTATTGGTGATAAGACAACTTGCCTTCAAAGTTACTAAGGAGCGACTAAAAGGTCTGTTGCCTACATATTGCGATTTTACGACAAACGTAGGTGCATGGATAGCGAAAGTAAATGCCTTAAGTTGAGCTATAAATTATTTTCTTGTCACAGAAAAATCTTTTAGTGGTAATGCTGGAACCAGGTTCCGTACAGTTATCACTACAGCCGGTACAGCACATTTCGATCACAATCACCGCAACTGGGAAAATTGCCGTTAAGTGACTTTCCCGTGGACACAACTATGGGGCCATTGTGAGGTTGGAAAGCACAATCTTTGTCCTTATGAAAATCAACACACTTGACAATGTTGCCGGGATTTTTAAAGTGCTTGTAGCAAAATTAAGCCATGAACGAGTTGAACTCGCTTGTTCTCAAACGCAAATAGAGTAAGTTGACTTGAGCAGTTTGATCGGTTTAAAAACACAATCACGCGGCTCTCACCTTAATTTGCGAACTCTATTAAGCTTATACCTGCAAAAAATCTGCGGTGCCCCGTTTGAACTGTTTTCTTTGCGGAATGCTTTTGAAGTTAACTAATTAATGGGCGGTTTCCGTCGTCTTGTTGTCAAGGACTCCTGAAGCTATTTACAGTCAGGTCTATTTTTAGATTTAGCAGTACTTACAGGATCATAAGGCAGGCTGATTGAAAAATTTTTAGGTTATTACATTTCATGACTTCTAGCCGGTGGCGTAGCAGGGAAAGGCGCCATCATTCCCTTCCCGCAATTTCGACAATGGTCGATACTATAGCCTTCTAATGTGATGACATCATCAAGGTGAGCAAAAAGTCAAATTTTATCTTATTATCTTTGCTATGTCCCAGTGTCAAATAGGTTTTTGATGAATAAGCAGCACGGTTTTATCGGCAATCACTTGTTTCAAAAACATTATTTGGCAGTGGCAAGAAGCTATGAAACCTTACATATTTAGGCTACAATAAGTAAGGTAAACCGACCACCAGCTGAAGCTTTTTCTCTTTCACAGTAGCCAACAAAACTACCTTTACGTTTATAAACTACTACAATTAGCACTCACACTCGCTTAAAAATGCTGGCACCTCGACTACATTTGAGGGAAAGGGGTCAATGAAAGTATTCTTTTTGAAAAATCTTTTTTACATTGGACAAGGTGAAAAACGAAACTTATTCCTTGATCCAGCATTCCTGTCATTGGCCGTGTTGCAATCATGCAGGGAAAATGAAATTACGTACACTTTTGAAAGTGCGTAAATCCTGGCGTCCTGTAATTAAGGAATTTTACTGTCTTTGAGTCAGCAACAATAGAGGTAAATTTTTATCACAGCAAAGTTGTCACACCTTTATCGCCATCTGACGGGCAGTATGAGAAACACTGAACTACAAGTTTACAACATTTATGGACAGTTTACAGCCAGCAGAGTGGATCTACAAATCGTCAAACTTGTTGCACAGAGTAAGTAAGTTCAAAGCTTAGAGCGATATGGCCATGTAGAATCATCGTATGCTCTCAAATATACGCTTTGGGTTTAAGCTACATTATGACCTGCGGCGATCGGGATCACATTTTATTGGCAACTGTTGAGTCGCTGACTCCAAAACAGTAAGATTTGTTTATATCCTACAAAATTTCGGTGTATTTTGTATTCGTTGGCCAAAACAAGTTTTCGTTATGATTTTCTTCCAAAAAACTAAAGCAATACCGTAACTAAATTACCTATGTCGGTTTTTGTCTTTACAACTGTGCGAGAAAAATAATGAAGTCATATCTACCTTAAAATTTTGGAAGGAAGAAAAGATAGTGTGTAAAAAATTTCTACAATAAATCATATAGAAAAAAATTCTTTGCAATTTACACAAAAAAGTATGATGTGACGTTGCTCGCAATTCAATAATTCTTTTAATTCAAAAGTCTTGTTGTAACTAATAGAGAAATCTTTTTCAGCCACACGTGTATGCTGCAGGAAGCCTAGGACCAGGGCTGGCCTGCAAAAGTCCATCAACATATATTTTCTTTTCCAACTCTGAAAAAATAATTCTGATGAGACGATGATGCACCATGGTATACTAAAAAGCAGTTAGGGTGTCTTGATGTGACATCGATTAGTAAAACTGCATGTAAACAATATCACTACGCGTTACGTGCTTTATGACATTTAGGCTTCAGCTAGGATCTGTAATATAGATCAGTCAAATTGAACAGACAATAAATATTTATTCTTTTTATCAGCTAATGAGAACATCCAGTTGTAAAAATGGATTTCTACCCTCTGTTGATAAAGAATAAAAACAGGTAAGGCCATGCAAAGCTACCAACGGATTTTCAAATTATTTGATGAGGGTGCAAAGTAGAGGAAAAAAGTCTTCAATCCAAAACTCTAGCGAATCACATAGAAACTGCTAAATTTTAAACGAGAAAGAAAAGTTCACTTTATTAGTTTCCATTTCACCCAATTTTTAACGAGTTATTAATATTTTCCCAGTTATATGCAAATAGTTTGCTTAAACATTTGATAGGGAGTGCGTTTTTGACTTCCTTGGTCATCCTATGTGAGAAGCCATGATCTATCCCTGAAAAATATCAGCTTAGATTTTATCAAAATTTGGAAGAAGGAGAGAAAGATTTGACTCTTTGCGGTTAACATCAGATTGCTTTTCCTTTATCTCCCCTTTCAAAAATTCTCGGTACACAATTACCAACGGACTGAATTACTACAGTTCCTTTATAAATGCATCTATCATAGTAGCTACTGCTACGTTAGACTTTGCGTTGGAAGTGACAGCTTCATACAGAAGAATATCGGGCTGCCACGCCTAGTAACGGGATCAGTGGGATGCATAGCCCCCCACTAACTTTCTAAGTCATGCTTTCTTGTATACCTAAAAAACCTATAGGTTCGTGGTAGTTTAGATCATAGGTCTTACTTTCAACGTCAATTCATGGCGGTATAGATTGAATGGAAAGGTAGCCTCCTAACTAGCAATTAAAATATGCACTTTTGCTTGACTTTAAAACTATTTCATTGATTAGAATGTTTTTGTAGTCTGTACGTTTGTACGCATTCCCCTCGTCAACAACAAATTAAAAGTTTCCGTATATCCGTCTTCCTCTAACAAGCCTTTCAATTATAGCATATGTTTGTTTCATTTCGAAGCAACGAACAACTGCCGGCACCCCCTTTCGAATCTTGCTTTACAGCAGTGGCGTATTCTCCATGCATGCAACGCATGCATAGATTGCCTTACAAAAAATGAAGCAAAACTTAACTGTTAATGAAATGATAGAAAAAATAGCCTAAAATATGATTAGAGATTTTGTTTTGAATTAAATAAATTATTTTATCAAAAAAAAACGAAAACTATTTTCAGCTTCCCTTTTAGTACCGTAGGCTAGAGTGTAGACAATTTTTCCTGTAAATTTGTTTGCTTAGAAGTTTCAAAAAACAACGAAAACTCTGCAAGGCATGCAGAATCTCCAATGCATGCCTTGGTATTTGGATTTTAGCGAATTCGCAGATTTATAAGCAACTTTTAGAGCAGTTTTAAGCTGCATTTGGTAGTGTAGGCAATCTTCTTTTCATAAATGTTTCGTTTTTTTGTAGTATTTGGTTTTGTTTACTTTTTCAAATTTCAACAAACTTGTCGGTGTAAAGGGCACCGACGCATGCAATATGAGAAATGCATGTGTATGACGTAAGAAGGGTATGGAGTACTGATAGATCACTTGTCAGCTGAGCTAACAAGAATGAGAGGCGGATTAGCAGTTTTTTGTTGCTAAAACTGCTTGGCTGTGCTAGTATTGAAAATGGGTAAGCCTAACTTAGATTAAGTGGAATTTAAAGAAAAAGATTTAACTGATATGAGGTTAATTTGTTTTCAGCAGCAGTGTTTTTATAGTGTTCAGTTTAGTAAAGCTAATTTTATTACTTAAGTTAATACCACTACACCACATCGGCAGAAATTTTAAAAGGGCTAAATTGTATTTAATGGAAATACTGTTCTGTTGCAGAGAAATTGAAGACATATTTGAAAAACTTAAAAGAGTCAAGGCTGAAAGAGAAAACTTGTCTTGATCCAAAAGCTAAAATTACACTTTACCGAAACAGAGAAAAAGATCTTCTTCCTTATTTCAAGCAAGATGAAAACCTAATGTAATGCACTGATATACATAGACTTTTAAATAAAATGCAGGTATTGGCTTACAGACCAGACGATTGGTGAATTTTTATAGACAGCTTTCCATGAAGCTTGAAGTGAGTGCTGCTCCATAACGAAAATCACAATGCATCTCTTTAATAGCTCACTCGACCAAGCTGAAAGAGGAGTACGACAACATCAAATTGCTTTTGCAGAAGATAAAGTATGATGAGCACCAGTGGGCAATTTGTGTTAATCTTAAAGATGATCAACTTACCTGCTTGTTATCGGATTTACTGCTCATAAATTTTCCTACCCCTGCAGTTTTGTTTTTGCATAAACAGCTTCGTTTTCATTTTTGGTTTGGTTTGAATATTTGTTTTGCCTTGTGCGATATTCTTTTCGTTTTGCCTTCTTCGATGCTACCAATGTGACAGTAGTCATAAGTTGCCGTTGATCAAGGGTGTTTTATCATTGCGTAGATTTCTGCTGGTATATACGAAAACATTGGTAGACTGTGTGTGCTGTTCTTAGATTACACAGCTCAACAATTTATATGAACTTCATAGGGATTGGGGTTTTAGAGCATTTGGGGTAATTTTGGGGCGCTAATTCCAATTCAATTTATGAAACATATTACTGTTTATTACTAACTACTACGTGTAGAGCTGTGGCAACAGCTGATAAAATACTTCGTCATATAAAAGCATCGATATTGATTACAAAATGTGGTAAAAGGTAAAATCTGAGGCAAGTAACTTGAGTTTTTTTTCAGTAGTTTGCTAAAAAATGGAAACCCATGTTATGTAGCAGCTAATCCTGACCACGTGGGCAAAAACTGATGCGAGTTTTGGACTCGGCGCTCCAAAAAAACTATATTTGTTGCAATCTTAAAGTCCCTAAAAATGCTGTGCACCAGTGTTATTATTTCATTACTCATGGTTGCTTTTTTTTCGTGTAGCTGCTATTTTCCATGGTTTTGATACTCGCTTTACATTGTGCACCTCAGAAACCATACCTCCACTTGTTTTATAGCACATTAGACTGTTGTTATGTTCCCATCAGCTAATGTTCGGTATACGATAAACGATCTCAGTTCCTTTTGTATTGTATCTAAGCTAGGTATAACAATTTGTTCGTTTTAAGTAATAAAAATATGTTCTGCGTTGGAAAAGAGGGAAACGATAAATAAGCCAAAAAATTTCGGAATGACAAATAAATTTTATGTCAAAGTTTTATATTCCAGAGCTTTACATGCCAGAAGGGTGATTTACCACCGGCAGATGTCGTCTGTCATCTGTGGCTGTATCGTGTAAAAACAAGTACTTTCCGAAGGCGAGCTTCAAGGCGGCGACGACAGCACCTCTGGTCACTGTGTTTTAATTAAGGTGATTAACGTGTCGTTATTACGGGTAGTGCTTGCTACTCCATAATAACTTAAAGACGCAGGTGTATTTGCTAAATTTTGATGGAGTATCTTTGAACGGCCGTACAATTGCATGCCTTGTCAGATTAGTCAGAATACGCCACTGCTTTACAGTAATATCGGTTTCTCAAATTTAATCAGTTTCTTAGTATTCTGGTGTCAATGCATTTCCCAACATACGTAATTGGCTATTCAAATAAGCAATACGTTTTTATTAATTCAATTGGTTTGCACATTGTGAAGTCCATATTTTTGCATGCACCCTTTCTTCTCGCCCCTCTAATAATAGATTGTCATGTTTTCCACGCATTCCCCAACTAGCAAACGACAAGTTCGCAGGCATCCATTTCTCCTTCCCCCATAAGAAGCCATTGGTATGTATGGTAATGCACGGCCAAACGAGTCACACTTTGACGTTGTGGGTCTCAGCCTCTTGGCGCTATACTATGCCTCCTCTGCAGTATTATTGACGCTATGACGAGCCTTCATTCGCCGCACCAACTACGTTATTGCTGCTGATAATTAATTTCTTCAAACTTCGCATCGATACAATTGTTGCTTTACATCGATGTATCAGGAACAGCCAAACCGAAACTCCCGCGAGCCGCATGCGGCTCTTTGTGCCTTTGAATTTGTCTCTTTGAACTGATTTTGTTTCCGTTAAAAGCGATGTTGGACTAATTTAGGCTACTGTACGTCGAAATTAAATTTTTTTCTTTGGATATTGTTATTTGCTTTTTATGACAAGCTTAGGCTACGTCGTCTAGCTGCATATTGGAAGAGGGATAAAGGCGATGGCCCCTCCAGACGTAACGACACAAGCAAGAAATATACCAAACTCCACTTTGGAAGGGTTGATCAAATGTGTTTTGCGATCAAAATAGGTAAAACAATCGCTTTTGACAAGTTTATCATCAAAAAAAAGGATATTCAACCTGAGAAAGTGCAAACACATCGATTTAAACAATTCGATTTGCAAAAAAATTTCGGTTGTGGCTTTTTGAAATTTAAATTTTATCATGAATGGCTCAGCGTCAAGCAAGTTTGGTCGCCTTTGGCATATTGGACAACGATAGGCCTGCAGCACGCGAACCGAAAAAACGAACTAAGTAACGGAAATTGCTTGTTCGGCTGGTTCGCTGTGATAAAAACATAGCTTGCATGTATTTGCCTAAAATAAATTTATCATCCTTTTTGTAATTTTGAAAATGTTGCATAATTGAGAGCACCGGTTATAATACAGGGTGGGCCGTAAGTCGCGTACCAAAACATTTAAGACAATTTTGATTATATAAACGTTATTTTATTTAAAACAAGCTTATCTAAGGAACTGATGACACGTTATACACGCTGATACAATCACAAATGCTCAAAATGATCATAAACGCTAACTCAACTCGCTCGTTTATTGTTAAAGGCATATCTGAAAATTAAAGGAAAAAAATTTTAAATGCAAATCATACCTAAAAAAACTTTGATTTTAATTAGATTTGACAGATATAATGACTGATGCATTCAAACAATGATAAATTACTCTATGACAGAACATTTATTATATATCAAAAGAAAGGAAAAGATATTTTACCCCATTGATTTTAGGTTGTTTCACATCACACTCCACGTTATTTCTTGGTGCGCGACTTACGGCCCACCCTTTAGTTATTACGGACATTGCTTTCATTTTCAGCACAATAAAAAGCGAAAATTCAAGAATGATGAGTTTAGGTTAAATCTCTGGAGTTTAAATTTCCTTAGAATAATTTGAGTAATAAAAGCTGTTTGATCAGTATAAACGAGCAACCGGAAGTTTGGTTTGAGCGGGAGGTAACGTTAGTAACGCGAATCAATGCCAGTTTCACTTGTAAGTGATGGAGCAGACCAAGAAAACAGCTTTATGAGCTTAGCCTATAAGGACTAACTGCCATAAGTTCTTAAATACTTTATTAATTACAAAACTCAAGCCATATTTTTGTCAACGTAGAAGTCGTGAATCCACGAAAGTTGATAAACAGTAACAAAAAAACCGCGTAATGGTAACAGTAGGGCGAATAAAATATCAGCAAAAACAAATTCAATTTATAGAAGTTATCAAGCACATTGAATCGGATAAATGTCTTCAATGATTTATTAATAAAATGAAATGATACGTCTGAGCTGCTTGCTCTAAAATAAAGGCTTTTAAATACGTAACAAAAAGAATCGAAAGTAAACGCAAATGCTACTAATTTTTTAGTTTCTAAATCTTCGTGTTAAGGCAAAAGAGGAGGACATGGAAACGTGCCCCTGCAAATAAACTACTGGTGCGAAGCACCACTCGCATAGCTTTTGCGCTTTGTGATTAGCTTCCTCTTGGCTTTACTCAGACCAACCATTAATGCCCTGCGATTAAAGAAGGTCTTTAGACAATTTCCAGGGCAGTGATTTGTTTTGTGTTCCCAAGAAATGATCCTCTTTGTTTTAGATAATACTGAACCTTTCCTCCAGATTGCACGCCCGAAACTTTCTGGTCTCTTTTCAATATTTCTTAGCGTCATGAAATGCTTGTATGTACCGCGCCAGACAAATACAGTTTATGTAACTGTATTCTCCGTGGTACTTGAAAAATAACAAGTCTATCCCAACCAGTTTAGCCCATAGCGTTCACGTCTGCATATTGATTAAACACAAACAATATCTTCTAAACTCGATCAGTTCAAAACACCAACTCATATCAAGTTTCATAAGAGTGAAAAAAACTTTCAAGTTCAAGTTTAAAAAAGCGCAATATCAATTTAAGGAATTGTTTTTCACGCAGGTGTTGGCGGCTGATTTTTTTGACAGATCAAATTGACATTTGTGCATGGACCACAGGCAACGAGTGTCGAATTTTCAAAACTTTTGGCAATGAAACAATAAACTTACTATGACAAAATTCCTATGGATTAAAAGAAACATTTTCAAAAAGATATTAAAAGTGAAAAAAATTCAACCGAAAAACACAAATTTAAAACCAATTTAAAAAAATTGCAATTCATTTATGTTGGTGGTGAATGGCTTTTCGCCCTGATTGTTTATAGCTTCAAGCTATTTTTCCATCTCTCTTGCAGAGATGATGGTTACGACTTCAAAAATCACAAAATTATTTCATAAGGTATCTGCAGCTAATAAGGCCCGCTTACTTTTAAATTCTCATATCGCTGCATATCGTAATAGTTAATGAATATGATCAAACTCTGTTTGGCTGTTCGATTGAGTACGGTCATTGCTACAAACCAACTTAATTTCAGCTATTTAGTAAGACCGTTTTTAAATAAGTTGATTCAAAAATAAGAAAAAAATTTTTGGGCCTTATCACCTTCGTATGCGAGAAATAAGGCCGAATGTAGCAATGTGTAAAAAAGGAATTCAAATTGTCAAGTTCTTAAAGATTAGTATCAAACTTCACTGAAATCGATACTCAAACAATATATTTTGTGAAGAGCTTTTAATTTTTCCGCAAGTTTTAATAATTTAAGAACAACTTTCACACGAAAGAGCATCTACCTATTTTCCAGCATTTTGCTTAATTTACTTGATTTCGAAACACAGAACAACATGCAGTTTGCTCATGCTGTTTTTCGTTGTTCACAAAATGGCCTTCTTTATGTCGTAAACAAAAAATAACATGATTTGTACATCTCCGTCAATGCTGTTAAACAGTTTTTCCAATTACAAAGACCTAATCCAGTACTGATTCATAGCTCGATCAAGGAAATAAATTTAAACGCGAGCCTTATTATTAACATCACCAGCCTCTAACATTTTATCAAACACAGATAAAATAATGAAATTTTTTTAAAAAGAAAGATGTGGTTTAATTCTACAATCCTTCCATTATCTCACTACGTTAAAAGTGTTAACAAAAAATAATGATAGCTAACAACTTAGGATTATCAAAATATTTGTTAAATAATAACAAGCTCAATTTGTGAAATGCATACACTTCACCCGCTTTTATCTTCCTTGATTGGGCAGATAATTTGACGTGATGGTACCAGCATTTTGATTATGACAACAGGTTTTGATAGTGAACGGATTGGGGTTTTAACTTTTATCCATCAAGGAAATCCGGGTTTTCGGCCTTACCAGCTGCAGGGGCTTATTTGCTGGTAGTTTATTTGCTGGAATGCCCCAGAAACCAAAAACAAAATGCGAGAATCAAATATGCGAAATTAGAACAAGTGAAGCCTCCTAATTTGTAAAAGCAAAAAAATTACATTAGATGTAAAGTAAAAAATCAACACCAAACACGTTCAATGCAGGAAATCTATAAGTTTATGTGTTATCACAATGATGCAAAGTAAACTAGCATACCTCCCAGCATAGGTTTTTTTGGAAATAAGTTTTTGACCACGCATAATTCAATTTGCTTCGACATTAAAATTCAAATTACTTTAAAAATGTATAAGTTGTAGTTTTCTGCAAAAGCAGCAAAGCAATCTTTAAACTTAAGCAAATATTAGAGAACAATGGGGCGATTAACAATAATATGCTTTTTTCAAATATTCAAAAGTTTTTTCTTGCAGAGCCAATAGTGTGCCCGGGGGAGATGTGCCCCCAACAACATCTTAATTTGCATCGACAATGAAACGTGTTGAAACTTAATAAATGTTAAAGTTATCATAACAAAAAGTCAATTTTTATCCCAACATCTTCAAAATTATTCCGCCGGAGCAAAGTAATTTGTAATGCACTTAAATTTCATATCACGTTTTTGACACAAAAGTATTAAATATAAAAGGACAAAATTGCACGGAAATAAATTTCAGTGGTACATTATTTTGAACAACTTGCTGCATAACAAAAGATTGCTTAGCATTCTAGCGTGATATATAGCCTGCTAATCGGTTTTGCCGACGTTGCCGGACAGATAGTAATGTTGGGATAGGAATATCGGTTCAGCCGGCTGTGTCCGCTTCATCTAAACAAGACTTTTGAAACCAGTATTGACAAGTTTGGTACAAATGGAGGACATCGCCTCTGTGCCTCTAATTCCGATCGTCGTACCGTTTCTTTGCATTATGACTGGCATTGCTCACAAATTTTCTATCATTTCACGAATGTCTATCCGTTATTTTTAATTAGTGTAGGAGTACAAAGCCAACATCATGGGTGGGCGTCGTATTGATATTTTTTTTTCGGTTACAAAAACAAGCATTTATTGGTACGCTTATTTCATTACTTGGTGCAACCCCTTCATAATAATATTTATGACATAAAGCTTCTCGGCTATGGCCACCTTTGTGCATTGGTCCTGGAATAGAGCAAAAAGTGCTAGACCTCAGTGGCGGGCGCACAGGCAATGCGCAGGGGTGCATGCCTCCCATCAGCTTTTCTTGGTCTTTGTTTAGCAAGCTTATTTGTTTGTATTTTTCTCAAAAAAGAATACCTCCAAAAATCAGGTCTTCACTTCCAATGATAATGCGTCAATTTGTGTTTTCACCCTCTCCACCGAAAGTTTCTGGATTCTTTCTGGTACCTCTCCTGCGTTCGATCACTGGCTGGTTTAATAACAAATTTTTTTGCGAAGAAAAGTTTTTCTTCATATTTTCTGTTGTATATTTAATTAGTCGATTTTCACAAAGCGGTGTGTGCCTACCATCTTATTTTTTTGGTTGATTTTCCCTCAACTTTGGATTTCATAAACTACGCCCATAATACTGATCTCCCTAGTAATAAATTAAAACTGTGCTTCCCTACAAACAGCAAACACTTTTACAAACTTTCTTACGTTCTTTTAACGAAATGCACTGGTGCATGAATTCAAGGTTGTGAAAGAACGCCAAAGTGATTATTCAATATACATGAATAAAGCTATGAAATAATTAGCCTACAGCTTTCAATTTTTTGTAATTGTATAGGCTGGTTATAAATGTTAAGGCCCCAGTTGCGCGTGTATTTAAGGTACTCAGCATAAACGTCGCAAGAGAAGGGTGAAGTGACTCGGAACTCAGAGTCCAGCATGTACAGTTCAGTTTTTACAATAACTTAGGAGGTGCCTTGAGTAGCAGCCTCTCGACCAGCACTTTGTGCGGTCGAAAAGGAAAATTCTTTTCAAAGCCTGCAAGATTTCGTGTCAAAATTCGGAACTTAAATTCTACTTTACCTGATAAAAACGTTCAAAGAGTTTAAAGCGCACAAGGGCGCGACATGACTGTACTACGAAGATATTCTAGTGTGGAGACCACCTACCATTTTCTAGTTGCTACCATTTTCTCACTTGCCATTGCATAACTAAAAACACATTCAAACCGGTTTGTAAGTACTTCGGTATAGGTGTTTCATTATTATATATACAGGCGACATATGAGAAATAGGCTTTGATATTTATGTTTGCTTTCAAAATGACATTGGTTCAATAAGCACAGCTGCTGTTGCAATTAACGCTTGCTAGCAGTAGTTGTTTTTACAGCGGAAACGCAGCTTAAAGTTCTTTTCCAGAAATATTAACTAGATGCTTCCAATAAAAAAATTGTGCAACAATTTTAGCTGAATTGACGATGCAACTGAAGATTCTTTTTTTTAACCATTTTAAGCATTCAAAACATGCTTCCTTCTTTTTTCTTGAACGCTTCATAAACCTCTGTGTCATCACAACGCTGTTTGGTATCACAATACCAAACACAGCAGCATGTAATACCTGCACCTGAAGTTGTAATACACTTTCATTTTAAAAGCAAACAGCCGAAATGCTGCTGTTAAAGAAAAATGTTACATTACAATATCGACATTCGAATAAGTTAAAAACCAATTTATTGATAATGCAATGATTATTTTGCTTTTGTCACCAGGCATCTTTTAACTTCTCAATATAGCTCTTCTGGTGTAATTGAAAGTTTAAATGATCTTTATCTAGATTTAAAATCTACATAAAATTCATAAAAACTCAACGTTTCGAAAAACTAAAATTAGTTTTCTTCGTCAGGAGTGACCAAAATTCAAACACAGACAACGGTTACATAGTAATCAACAGAACGAAAAGGAGAAAAGAAAATTATGGTAATAAACAAGTGCAGCAGCGACAACTGGCGGTCAAAAGTTTATAAATTTGTACAATCCGGGATAAAAACTGTAAAATTGCAGAGCTTTCCCAATCAATCCGGTGTCCATTTAAGCAAACGTGTTTCACTAGAGCAGATTTCTTTTTTAATTCCTCATTTGTTAGTCGGGCAATTATATCAGGTTTGACGTCCCTTTGATGTTCTTTGCGTCGTGTTTTAAATGATCGACCAGTCTCACCAATATAAACACCTGTACAATCTAAACATGGAATTTTATATACAACACCGCGTTGATCAAATTTGTTGATTCTATCTTTCAAACTTGGCAGCATGTTTCCCACAGTGCGTAATGGTTTTGTTGCCACTTTGATTTGATGGTTTTTCAAAAGACGTTTCAATCTTTCAGTTATTCCAGGTATAAATGGCAAAATAACTAATCCAATATGTTTTTCTTCTTCTTGTAACTTAGCTTGAGCTTGAGCCTTTCTTATTTTCAGTGGTTTTTGTATGAACCATTTAGGACAGTGTTTCTTAACCTTTTTCTATCTCAGCATCCCTTTTGGTCTGGCGTAAGCAGTTCAGCACCCCTTACCATTGGCTAACACCTAGTTAAGGATAAAGTAAAGACAAGTGCAGTACATCTTGATCATATGTTTGGTTTATTCTTCAAAACAAAAACAGCAATTATGGCAATAGCATTCACAAAAACAATAAGAAAATAAAGAAAAGCTTATGGACAAACTCAATTTAAAATACACTTATCAATGCGATTTTTGTTCTTGCTTATGTGCAACTAGTTTTTCGCACCGTGACGTTGTGTTTGCCAGAGCCACCCTCAAGTCATGTAACAGACCTCCATGAAGTCGGTTACCGACAGTTGTCTTGATTAACAGCATTGCCGAGAATGCCTTCTCGGACAGGATAGTAATTGGGATTGGAGTGATCATCTCCAGCGCTGCCCTCGCCAGTCTAGGAGATGCAACCAACCGATCACACCAAAAATAAGATAGAGATGATGCGCGGAATTTTTTCTTGCAATCCTGGCTCTCTTGCAAATATATAAATTCCTTCTTCAGGTTGCCAGCATCACTCATTTCTGCCAAGAAGGAGTGCTGAATCCTTTCTTGGAAGGTCAAATCATGAGGACGTGCTTTTTCTTGGTAGTTTCAAGGTGCGATAGATGAGCAACAATATTTTCTAAAACCATTGGGCTGATTGTCTTATCCCCCAAATTTTTTTCAAAACTTGGAAAGTTTCCCACACTTCCTCCTTCAACTCGACGCTTCCAGAGTGCGAGCTTCTTCTTGAAGGCTTCAATCTTCTCTGTGCGAAGAATTTGATTAGCATACATGCCTTGCGTGAACATGTTGAAATCATTTAAATCACTGAATATATCTGCAAGATGGGACAGAGGAAAAATAAAGATTTCGTCCTCGATTTTATCCGCAAAATTACTCTGATATTCCCGAAGAAATATTGCAATCTCATCTTTGAGCTCTGCCATACCAGTCAAGATTTTCTCACGGGAGAGCCATCGCACTTCTGTATGAAAAAGAAGAACTTGATTTTCACTTCCCATTTTCTCTCAGAACAATTTGAACCATCTGTGGTTTAAAGGACGACCACGGATGAAATTTACAACTTGCACACAGATAGACAGAACATCTTTCAGGTTATGCGGCAATGTCTTTGCCGCCAGAGCATGGTGATTGAGAAAACAATGCTTCACTATGATATCTGTTACCTTCTTCTTTAACAAAGCAGCAAGACCAGACCTCTTCCCGATCATGGCTGGTGGAGCACCATCTATACAAACTGACCTTAACTTCTCCCATTTTATCTGATGCTTGTCAAAAAAATGGCCACAAGTCGCGAAACACCATCTGCCTTAGTCGTTTTTCCAATAGTGATTTTTGCATTGGCTTGAATCCAAGTTGAGGTAGTGTACCTCTTTGGTCATATCTAGCCCTTTTAGCCTGCAGACCTGGAAAGTATGTTCATGTTCTGCTGCTGGATGTTTCGCCTGGTGCTCTTTGAGTCTAGCAGGCTTCAAATTAGAGTTGCGCATAATGAAATGGCAGATCATGCATTGTGCTCAGGCTGGTTCTCCACAATCATTCAGGAGTGCAGTGAAGCCATACCTGACATATTCGTCATTCCATTTACGTTTTTTCGGCATTGTACAATCACGCAAATTTAACAGATAAGCAATCTGAGAAACACATTGAAATTAAAATATTTATATACTACCGAACGTTAGCACTAGTAATATGCAAAGCTTGTGATGCTGATTCAATACTGAAGCGTGGAACGCTCGTACAAATCAAGTGTTTTTTATCTCTATGCTACAACACATATGAAAAACAGGTTAAAGTTTACTCTGGTAACTAATTTTAAAATATGGGGTAAAAATACGTTTGTCCAAACGCAGCCGTTACATATGTGACTTCCCCAGCACCCCCTGAAATTGATTTCAGCACCCCAGGTTAAGAAATATTGATTTAGGATACCGATAATCATTTTCAGTGAGCATATGAGATAGAAAACTTTTTTTTTCCAGTCTGTTGATTTGGAAATGAGCGATTGTGCTCGATTGCATAAAGGTGTGGTGATGAATTTATACAATTGAGCTCAATCGCTCATTACCAAATCAACAGACTGGAAAAAAGAAAAAAGTTTCCTATCTCATATGCTCACGGAAAATAATTACCCTACATGGTTCATACAAAAACCACTGAAAATAAGAAAGGCTCAAGCTCAAGCTAAGTTACAAGAAGAAGAAAAACATATTGGATTAGTTATTTTGCCATTTATACCTGGAATAACTGAAAGATTGAAACGTCTTTTGAAAAACCATCAAATCAAAGTGGCAACAAAACCATTACGCACTGTGGGAAACATGCTGCCAAGTTTAAAAGATAGAATCAACAAATTTGATCAACGCGGTGTTGTATATAAAATTCCATGTTTAGATTGCACAGGTGTTTATATTGGTGAGACTGGTCGATCATTTAAAACATGATGCAAAGAACATCAAAGGGACGTCAAACCTGATATAATTGCCCAACTAACAAACGAGGAATTAAAAAAGAAATCTGTTCTAGTGAAACACGTTTGCTTAAATGGACACCGGATCGATTGGGAAAGCTCTGCAATTTTAGCTATTGAAAGTGACTATAAAAAAGACGGTTTTTAGAATCATTTTATATATACAAAACTGATTTTTCTTTTAACGATAAAATTTAGAGTTTTTATCCCGGATTATGCAAATTTATGAACTTTTGACCGCCAGTTGTCGCTGCTGCACTTGTTTATTACCATAATTTTCTTTTCTCCTTTTCGTTCTGTTGATTACTATGCAACCGTTGTCTGTGTTTGAATTATGGTCACTCCTGACGAAGAAAAACTGATTTTAGTTTTTCGAAACGTTGAGTTTTTATGAATTTTATGTAGATTTTAAATCTAGATAAAGATCATTTTAACTTTCAATTACACCAGAAGAGCTATATTGAGAAGTTAAATGCAATGATTAGCTAGAATACTTTTATAGTCGAGTAGTGTGTCTGACTAGCTTTCAAAACACATTAATCAAATGTAGCAAAGCCAAACAAATCGACAATTTTTCATGTAAAATCTTGCAGGAATCCAAAATGTTAACCGCATTTTTAGCGAAAAACCTGGTCCGTAGATTATGCTCTTGAACCATAACCTAACGTATTGTAATAACTTAACTGTAAGTGCATCACTTCGGGTTTGTTTGTTCTTCTACTAGCTGCGCTTATGCCAAGCCCAAGCAACATACGTGCAGCCATACATTTAGTTTATTAAATTAGGCCTACAGCAACGAAAAATTCGTCAGTAGTATGATTGCTTTAATAGCTTTTTCTTGTTTTACTTACCTATCAATTACTCGGGCGCCCTCCACAACTTTTGATTTATGCTTTCATGTACTTGATGAAATAGAAAGAAAGAAGTGTGTAAAACTATTTGCTCTTTTAATCATGAGCAAATCCAGTTCGTTACTATGCTTACGCAGAAAGCAATGCAAACCTTAGGGAAAAAACAGCGGCGATGCACGATCATAATAACGATTTTTTACTCGATTTCCTTAAAAAAAGATACTTTTGATTTGGAAACGAAAATGGAATCAGTCAAAAAAACATGCCCTTACTGTTCTCACCACATCCCATTAGGTGAAGCCGGCGCAACCGACAGGACCAATATTCTTAACCCCGACATTACTGATGGAGGCCCTGCGGGCGACAAACCCATAAAAAATAAACAAATCGTAAATAACAGCTCCGGCGAGTGTGTATCGAGTTGTACCCGTTTTCTAGCGATAACCATTTTCTAGTCTACGCATATAAAGCCAATGCAAAATATATCAAACAGATTGAAAGCATTCAAGCATTATGCTGATCTTATGCCATGCCGTGCTAGTGAGCGTTACATATGTAAATATTATAAATATTGAAAGTTGTTAAACAATAAGTTGTTAAAAAAGTTGATAAAAATGTTGAAAGTTGTTGAGCAAGGTAAAAAGTAACCATTGTATCAGTTCTATGAATTACGATATGCATAAATAGGGAGGTCACTTATGTAGAAAGAAGCAGTGCGAAAAGTTAAAAAGATTAAGATTTCTCTTGGACAATTAGCAAGCTGTGGACTCGAAACCCATCAAGTAATTTTAGTATTTTTTTCTCTTTTATGGTAAGAGTAGTTGTCACCAGTCACTTATACGTATTTGACTACAACAGGTAACTTACATGCACCTGTAGGCTTTCAATAGATTACTTGTTCAATGTTCACACAGATATTGCCATTAACCTATATTTTTTAACAAGGTCTCTATTTTTGCTTAGCACTAGCTAGGCTCATTCTTCATCGTTTTTTCGGTGAAAAGTAATCCACAAGCAAAATTTTGAAATTCGGCTCATATCATTGCTTGAGATTACTTCAAAACATCTCAAATCAGTTGACTTAAAAATTGTTTCCAAATTACCTTTGCGAGTCGGCCGAACAAGTATTTTTTTAAAGACTTTGTGCAAAATGATATTTTCCCTCTTGCTTTTCTGATTTTAAGCCTAAAACATAAACAGTTCTTTTCCCGGCCATCATTTTCCACACAAATCATAACGTCAGTCAAGCTAACGTAGCTCTAATGGAATTAAACGTTCTTTGAGTAAAAGTATGATAGCCGGTAAACTAGTGAACATTTTATTTCAAAACGTTTTGCTTTATGCTAAAAGCATGATCAGTTGTAATTAAAATGTCACCTACTAGGCTAAGTTTATTTTTTTCTTAAAAGTTCTCTTATTAGTAACTCTCCAACTATGGGCGTCATTACGTAGTCAGCTTATTCCAAGACAGCAGCAAATAGCGCTTGAATTAATATTGTTATTTTGTAATTGTCTATCGCAGGAGCACGCAACCTTTTTTGCACGTCGGCCAATTTCAGACGTCTTGAAAACTTTGCAAGCCAATCGAAGTTTGTGACCCTTTGCTGTTTCTACACGCAAATGAGCTTCGGAACAATGGCTGGTGACGATGTTTCTGCTGTATAAAAAACTGATCGCAAAAATCTGATTAAAAGTTTTTGTGGGAGATCTTGAAAAGCTGCTTTTGATCAAAAAAAATTTATACCTAGTTTAATTTTTACCGGCAACAAAAAAAGCGATTCTTATTTTCAGCGTTCTCGGTGCTTTTTCTTGTCTTAAACAGCTTAACTCAGGGTTTCTCAAACTTTTTGCTTCGCGGACCCCTTTTTGCAAATCTGCTTTTTTTGCGGACCCCAATTATTGTGACCTTACTTTTTTCACCCAACTCACAACAAAAATAATTAAAATACGAATATACAAAAAGGATGGAGATGACCTCCAAAAAATAGCTCAACATCTTTATTGCTGCCACGATCGTATCACGCGCGTTTCTTTTCATAATTTCGCTGAAGTGAATTTCCGGGACTTTTTGCTAACCGGGACAGACGTTCATAGGTTGACTGACCGGGACGAAACCACGGGCCTCCTGTGCAGTCGTCACGGACCCCCAAGGGTTCGCGGACCCCAGTTTGGGAACCTCTGGCTTAACCCATGGTCTGCCACCAAAACTGAAGGCGCTCTTTCGTAACTATTCGAGGCTGATGAATGGTATAGTTTAAGGGTTTAAATCAAAGATTAGTTGATAACTAAAATGCAGCAGTATTTTTTTGTTTATCATGTATAATCCTTAGTTGAACATTGGGACCAAAAATGTGATGAATCATGTTACTTGAAGATAAAAATCAAGTAAAGAAACCGCATCTCATAGCCAGACGTTTCAGTTCATTTGACCTCTCTAAACCTCTTTTAATCTTAATCCAATAGAACGTAATTCAAATAAATAAGATAAAAAAACGTTTGAGAAATAAACCGAAACCTTGAGCAAGTGGAGATTATCGTTTGTCATTCGTAACATAAGTCCCTCGGCTATTTTAGGTTTTTCAAAACCTTTTTGTTTGTTTTTTTATGTCTAGCTCGTTAATCTCATATCTTGCCTACGTGGCGTTTATTTACTTTCCAAACTTTTGAATTTGTTGATATATTTTGGCTTGCTGTGCTCTGTTTAATAATGAAAGTTTCGGTAAAGAGATGCTTTTTCTCTTCAAAATCGATATAATGCGTAGCAACGTTAGTAGATTAAAAATAAATGATGGTATCAATGATTAAACACCAGTGTACCAAGAGGCCAAAAATTTTGGCTACATTGTTGAACCTCGTATACCGGACCTAAATTTGCTAAAATCAGCCGGGCTTTTTACCAATGAAATTAAAAGATTTATTTTAATAAAAAAAAAACTTACTTTATTTAGTTTTGATATTGCATCATAGTTTACCAGCATGCCGCTCAGTGAAACAATTGAATCGATAACTGCTCGGCTACACATTGCAGAAATGATTCAAAACCATCTATAAAAATGAATATTTTCCGACAATTAATGCATACTGCCTCACAGGTAACGCTTATGTACAATGATTAGTAACGCAGACAGTAAGATCTCCTCTTGGATCACGATGAGATCTCCTCTGGGACCTACTTTAGCCAATTTCTTCTGAGATGCATCAAAGAAAAGATTTAAGAATTTCAACATAACAAAACCCAACGTATGACTAAGGTACATTGATGACGTTTTTGCGGTTTTTGATTGCCCAATGGTTGAACTTGAGAACGTCTCTCAAACGTTTTCGGTTGACAACATCCTCATTTGAAATTTACCACTGAAAAAGCAACAGAGTCGTCAAGTCTTTTGGACGTTGAAATTAAAAATTTTGATGACAGTTTTGAAAACTCAATGTGTTGCAAACTCTCCAATACGGATGTTGCATAAAAATACCCCACTCTTTGTCCAAACAATTAGAAATCCTTTTTAATATTGTGCCCATTACATAAAGCAAAGTTGATTTATTCAATCACCTTGCAGTTTATTAACTACGTTAGAAACTTAAGCAGAATGTTTTTACAAAATAGTTACCCTAACTACTTTTTAATCTCACTATTAAAAAAGTTGAAAATTTGGTCAATCAAAAATAAAGGGCAAATGACGATAAAAATTTTTCACACAAAGTAAGCATTCTGTATTTTGGAAACTCATCACAAGAGTTGTAATGACTCGAATTCACTCGTAAAAATCTTGTAAGAATTCGGACTCGACACGAGTCCAATTAAAAATTAACTGAAATCAATAAATTAAAATTTTTTTGTGAAATCCCATTCACGAAAATAGATGTTTTAAAAAAGACTCAATCATTGTGATTATAAAATAAAATTGTGAGAAGTAAAAATTATAAAGAAAATTTAAAGTCACCATGCACTTCGGCAGACAGACACCCTTTTCACCTGAGTATGCCAGAGCGATGTTGAGTTGGAGGTGCAACTCTTGCTTTATTAGAAAAATGTGGACGTGTAATGGGGCTGTCAATGTCAAAAGTAGGTTTCTTTCACTTGGCATTGCCTGTCTAGTGTTGAAAACAAACTGCTTGACAATTGGTGCAGTAGGCTATTGTTGTAATAATTTACAACGTAGAAAAATGTCGAAGAAGATTGGGAAAAAAAACAGAAAAAAATAAAGCAGTTAACGTGAAACATATGGCGTACGCTTAACACAAGGTTTGTTATCGATAGACATGAGATCTAGTTGGCAAAAAATTGGTAGACTAATCAGCTTATCTATACTAAATCAGTATTTTAGCCATTGGACCTAGCATGGAGTTAGGTGTTGCTGAGAACAACCTAGCCTATCCCATTCGGAAATAAGCTAGTGTAACGCTTGGCATCGCAAGATCAATGCCGGAATGTTATGAATATATATGTAGGAGCCGGCTTTGCCCCCATCAGTAATGTTGACAAATTGCTTCAGCTGGCCAAGCTGGCACACCCAATGGATAGTTGTGAAAACAGAAATAAAAAGTTTGTGTTTTTTCACATAGCCAAATCTCGTTTCGAAATAAAACTTCCGTTTTTGAAAAGCAATTGATGAAAAAAACATTTGCGTGGGATTGCGCATAGCCACTACATGTCTCCAAGTTTCTGGAACTCCTGGCAACGGCTAATTTGCACTGTTTCAATCATAAGCGTCCTTAAACCTAACAAACTTTTATTCAATAAAATGAGCTAGTGCTTCAATTGAAAGTACAGTACATCCTCGATTATCCGGTCGTGTTGGGCAACCTTTTTCCAAAATCTTGACCGGATAAGCATTTGGCTGGATAAGAAAAGACCTTAAGAAAAAAAGAACGAAAAAAACGAAGTTAGTATGAGAACAAGCTTAGCCACAAAACAATTTAAATGCTAAACGAAAGAGACATTTGGGTAAAGTTTAAAATCACATAGTTCAACAAAATAAGTTATTAAACAGTTTAACTTTCATCAGTACTATTGCTGAAAAACGAAAGGATGGAGGTTTGTTTGATAGTGCTTTCTCGCCTTTCAGCAGCAAACTCACGAAACCGGATAAGGTGTGACACATTTGCTGGTGTCGCTTGTGGTTGACAACGGTACCATGTTAAATATTTATCCATGCTATTCATAGCTTCACCGTGAGTGATTGGACACTTTGATGATTGTGGATCTTCAATTTCATCTTCCTCTTCGTTGCTGTCTTTTTCATCGTCCCCAGAAATCAGTTCAACAATGCCTTGCTCATCCATGTGTTCATATCCAGGACCATCACAGCACATCCAGTTCTGGATATCATCGTCTGTCAGTGTAATATTTACCCTGGAAAATTGTTGCACGAAGTCGTTGTTTGAAATCACTTCTTGAGGGACGTTATTTTGCTGGATATCATTTGGTAATGGCATCAACTTCTTCCAGGAGTTTCTGATAGCAGCTGGTGTAACCATATCCCAAGCAGTTGCAACAGTATCGATAACTTTTATCATATCAAGTGTTTTCAGGAAGTCTTGTATGGTGAAGGTTGATTGCGATACAAGATCTCTCAGAA
Organism: Trididemnum clinides; assembly: GCA_963675345.1. Classification (NCBI taxonomy): domain Eukaryota; kingdom Metazoa; phylum Chordata; class Ascidiacea; order Aplousobranchia; family Didemnidae; genus Trididemnum; species Trididemnum clinides. Next base: position 18,480,402 of record OY776302.1, read on the forward strand.
TCGACTTCCTATAAACCCTTTTGATAGATTCGAGGACCCCTTGATCCATTGGCTGTATTAAAGCAGTCACATTTGGAGGCAAAAACTTGGCAATAATTTTGCCATCATCTGACACAAGTTCTTTCTCACTTGGATGAGCGGCACAGTTGTCAAGAAACAAAATTGCTTTTTCCTCCCTGCCCAGTTCTCTTAACTTTAGTTTTGTTTCAGGAATAAAACAATTTAAAAACCAATCTCTGAAAATGTGTGTGTGGATCCAAGCATTTTTTTGATTTCTATAAACAACTGGCAGCGCTTCCTTGTTAATTTTGCGAAAACAGCGTGGATTTTTCGCCTTACCAATAAACAGTAAAGGCAATTTTATTGTTCCACTGGCGTTTGCGCATGCATTTATTGTGACCCTGTCTTTAGCCTTTTTTGTTCCATCTGGTTGTTTATGAACCCAAGCTAACGTGTGGCCTGGCAACATCTTGAAATATAAGCCGGTTTCATCACAGTTAAAAATTTGGTCGGCTGAATATCCTTCAGTCATGACAGAAAAGCCATTGATGAACTGTTCTGCAGAAAAGCTATCGGAACTTAACTTTTCACCAGATAAAGTCAGATTTCTCAAGCCAAACCTTCCGCAAAAGCGCCACTGGAACCCAGAGCTTGCAACAAAGGGCTTGGAGCTTTCTCCTTAAATTAAGCGGTGAAACTCGGAGGCCTTTTCCATTAGTATCGGGCCAGTTACTGGGCAGCCTTTTTCGCGCTGCTGACGAAACCAAATGTAAAGCGCGCTATCTAATTTGTCAAAATCTCCATTTCTTATTGCTTTACAAGTTTTAACCGCGCCAGGTATTCCAAGCTCATTTTTTTCTGCTTTAAACTGTGTTAACTTTTCTTCACTTCTTAAAATATCATTTAAAGTAGATTTCCCAATTTTGAATTGGTTCATAAATACAAATTTAGGTACGTTCTGCTTTGCCAATCTGCAAACTTTCAGTTTATCTTCTATTGTTAGCACAACTCGTTTTCTCTTTGTTGCACGCTTATCCATTTTAAAACTTAGCCAATAGAAACTGAACCTATACTTTAACTGATTTAAAAAATCTTCTGCATTAACCAGCCATAGTAATAATTATTCCGTAATACACAAAATAGTAACTATTACATAATAATATAAAACGTGTCTGCCTGTTGAACACGACCGGTTAATCGAGGAGCCGGATAATCGAGGGCCGGATAAGCGAGGATGTACTGTATATCAAAATTGTAGAAGAGCGCTAAAGTAATTGAGCTCACTACGTACAAACTTTTCATAGCTGTTTGAGTATTTGTATGAGCTAACGCCTCTGGCTGGGCGCATGTTGCGTGGTCCTAGCATAAACGCAGCCAGGCAAAAAGCAAACTAATCCGAAATCAAACTCTCGCGCTGTTAAGTTGTGAAAATAGCAGCGCCCTCATCAGAATAGCCGAGTACCAGAATGTCGGTTCAGCCGGCTTCATCAAATTGATATTTGTGAGAACAGCAATAAAAAGTTAAAGTGCTGTTGACACAGTCCATTATCTTTTCAAAATCAAAAGTACCGTTTTTTAAAGGAAATTGATAAAGCCTTAAAAACCATTAAGGGGGTTGCGCATAGTCGCCAACGTTTTCCAAAAGTTTCTGGAGTTCCTGGCTACATCTTACTTGGCTTGTGTTCTACATAGGAATTGAGCTTGCTCGCAATCGAAACATCCAGCGATTCCAAAAAGTTTTATTTGTTTAATGTTATAAAGAGCATCGAAGCAAAATTAAAAAGTTATTGGTAGGAGAGGCGCTAAAGTAATTTACCTGAGTATTTTCACGAATAACTAATCAAACATTAGAAGCAGTCTTGCGACTTTTTCGTAGCTGAATGCGTAAGTGTGCGACCAAAAGCCTTTGGCTGCGTGCATGTTCCTTGGTCTTGGCACATATGCAGCTGGAAAGAACAAAGTAACCCGAAGTTATGCACCTACAGTCAAGTTATTACAATAGTAGCAATTAGTAATAAACTAATCATGAGATTAACCCTCAAATGCATACAATATTTTGCAAACGTTTTTGCATAAAATCGGTTCTCGGGGATCCAATTGTTTTTGCATAAAAACACAACACTTTTAACGAAAAACATTATTGGGAAACAACAAATTTTACATAGCTGACATGAAAGTCAACATTAAATTGTTTATTTTTGTTCAATCAGGACACAAACAGCTTTTTACATTTCTTGCAGATGGAACAGGTTTCCTGAAAAAACACAGAATTCCTGTAGCTAACATGAAGGTCGGCATTTGATTTTTTCAGTCTTGGTAGAATGGTGGGCACAAACAGTTTTTTTGCACTTTGTGTAGATCGGAGCAAATTTTCGATCCATAGTGCATCTGTAGCATCTCTTTCTCTTAGATTTTGTTGGACCTTGTTCATCTTGGCTGTAATCAACAGAAGCTGCTGGTGTGATGCCAAAAACAAACATGGCTTGTTGTATTGGCTTAGCGAGGCCAACAAAAGACATTGCTCTTCTTTCCATCATTGGCTTCACCAAGTCTAAGCCCAGATATTCTAAGAACTGCCTTCGTTTGTGAGATAATTTTTGGCACCATTACGGATTCACGAAATATGCCAAAGGCCATCTTTTAGTCTTCCTCTGCACGCTGTAGGTGTGACACATCTAATCCACTGTATCCACTGCTCCCTTAGTTTGATTATAATTAGCGCCATTTTTTTTTACCTAAAAAATATATTTTTGACTTTATTTTAGCAAAATTTTGACTTTGTTTTGACCTAACCGCTTTCGCCTATTATTTATGTCTTGCTGCACTTTTTTGATTAAAAATGCTTTATAATCCGCAACTTACATAAGTTTTTAAAGAAGAAGGTAGCCTACTTTAAACATTTTCTCAATCACTCAGTCTTGAAGCTAATGCAACAAAGCGACGCATGACGTCAAAACTTAGGATAACGAGCCATTGTGTGTACCGGTATCAATTAGTGTGTAATACAAAAAAGGCGTTGTTATCGTAACTGTACTGTACATCAACAGTCTGTCTATGATGTTTTTAACGAAAGCCACACAGTATAATTACCAGGATCTTTTATTGTAATACAGCATTATTGTATTTTTTTACGTTCTCAACATCAAAATTTCTGTCTTTTCTCAGTAATTTACTGAGCGTAGAAAACGACCTATTAACAGCAGCAGAGGTTGACTGGGTTTTTTGCAATAGTGCGTAGCTTGTTGGGTCGATTGTCAAGTTAGTATAGTTTATTATTGTTTCTAAATCAGAGTTGGATAGTCGTTTTTTAATGTAATTTTTAATTGCGCACGCATCATCATCGAATTGCATATTCTTCAGCAGTCCGTATGCTTCGGTTATCGTGCAGGCACTTCCTTCTTAGAACTCTGCGTTGGCTGCTAGAGTCCGGTATTGATTTATTTTAACCAAGTCCGGCACCAAATCTTCCACATTGATAGCGTCTTTTGCTCTGCTGAATAAGAGGCCTGCACTTGTACAATTGTTGACAATGATACAAACAGCTGGAAGGTTTTCACTGTAATATAAGGCAGCTCTAAGCCAAGTTGCCCATCTTGTAATTACAGGGTCAGGAGGAGATGGCAGACCAGCATCATGAAAATCTTTCTTGCGATTTTTGTTTTTGATTGTTGCTGCCTTGATCGTTGCTATTATTTCATTAATATTTTTAAAATGAGCACGCACACGCATAGCGCAGTTATGTAGTAAGTGCGCAACGCAGGTGATATGCATCAAAGAAGGGTATAATTCCTTTAATGTCTTTCCAGCCAAAGACATGTACCGAGCAGCATCAGTCAAGAACAATGAAAAATTCTTGCGTTTTATTTCAAGTTGTCGTAATATATCATCCTCAGTGTGCAGAGTAATACTGCTATCAACATTGCTACTGCTGTCAAGTGGATTGCAATCAACGAGGAATGTCTGATTTGGGGCATCTAAGCTACCCACAAGCACACTAATATACTTTTGTTTAGCAATCTCTGCTTCATCCACAATTAAAAAAATTTTTTTGTCACGAAGTGATTCTTGAATTTGTTCTTCTTTTTTTGACGCTAATTTAGCAACACATGCCCGGGCTGCAGTCTCCGAAGGCAATACTTTTCCCATTGTGGCAAACAGAGACTTTAAAGAAGGATGGTTCGGTTTATAAAGTGGGATATCTGCAGCTAAGAATGAAGAGACAACCTGTTTCTTGAAGTTTACTTGATCGAGTTGTAAAAAAGTTTGCTTACTTTGGGATTTGCTCTTCGTCTCCAATTTTCTTTGGCGTTGCTTGCTTTTTCGGTGACTTTCCACAAAAAACTTTTTGTCGCATTTGACTAACACGTCGCAAAGGTTGCATCGCAAGTCGCGGGTAGGAGTTGCCGAAAACTCATCCGGATATTCCTGGCAAATTTTCCTAAGTTTCGCTGTAGAAGATTTGGCTTGTTTAGGCATTCTTTGCTTTGCAAGCTACGACTTAAAAAGACCACGTGTAGAGAGCGCAAAGGTTTTATAGGAATAGATTAATTGTCTAACAATTATGTGTTTATGCATCAACAATGACAATTTGATGCATAATAAGTGCTATTTCCTTCTCAATTACCGCACGCATTTTCACCGTTGCAACTATTTGAGAAGTTTAAAATCAAATAAAACTGCGCATAAAATTTTAATAACAGCTCAAAAATTCAAAAAAATCTAAATTTGTTCGCTTTTGTAAGGAAATTTTAATTTTAAAAAGATAATTGACTGTGTCAACAGCACTTTAACTTTTTATTGCTGTTCTCACAAATATCAATTTGATGAAGCCGGCTGAACCGACATTCTGGTACTCGGCTATTCTGATGAGGGCGCTGCTATTTTCACAACTTAACAGCGCGAGAGTTTGATTTCGGATTAGTTTGCTTTTTGCCTGGCTGCGTTTATGCTAGGACCACGCAACATGCGCCCAGCCAGAGGCGTTAGCTCATACAAATACTCAAACAGCTGTGAAAAGTTTGTACGTAGTGAGCTCAATTACTTTAGCGCTCTTCTACAATTTTGATATACTTTCAATTGAAGCACTAGCTCATTTTAATGAATAAAAGTTTGTTAGGTCTAAGGACGCTTATGATTGAAACAGTGCAAATTAGCCGTTGCCAGGAGTTCCAGAAACTTGGAGACATGTAGTGGCTATGCGCAATCCCACGCAAATGCTTTTTTCATCAATTGCTTTTCAAAAACGGAAGTTTTATTTCGAAACGAGATTTGGCTATGTGAAAAAACACAAACTTTTTTTTTACAAAAATATATTTTTTTAGGTCAAAACAAAATGGCCCTAGTATTGGGCTTTACCATTTATGTTCGCTATCAAAATGATTGTGGAAAACTTTGCTGTCTGCTGCTGTACATGGTGGCAAGCATTGCGATGTCATTTTACCTTATGACCTCACAATGCCTTTTAACTCACTAAAAATATGGATCGCTACTTACCACTTCTTCATTATTGTAGGCGATTTAACATCGACTAACGTCTCTAACTACGTGCATGTTTCTTGGTCCTGGCATAAACGCCGCCATGCAAAGAGCAAACTAACCCGAAATGAAGCACTCACAGTTCAGTTATGGCAGTAGCGGGGCCCTCATTAATAATGCCGAGGTTAACAATATCAAATCAGCTGGCTGCTGCCCAATTGCAAAGAAAATTGCTTCAACCTTTAGATCATATGTAGCTCGACACTTTCATTTCGTTGCAAACGATAAGAAAGGACCACCTTTATCTTATTGTCTTTTTCTTGGGTGATCACCAAGTGTTTTGCTTGGAGTTGGCTACATACTAAAATTTGTAGACTTCATTTTTCGATGAATCTTTTTGAATATTTTGATGGATAATGCCAAAGATTCATGCAATCGAGAAAGATTAGATAAAATATGCCAAAGCATTTAGTTTTTCTAGAAATTGCAATTTTGTGAACCGCAGGCACCAAATTTTAGGTGTTTTTAACTGTTAGACTAAATTTGACAAACAATTGGAGACTTCAGTTTTTTATGGATCTTCTTGAAAACGTCGACAGATAATGCCAAAGAACCAGAAAAAGAGGAAAAGTAGTCAAAATGTACCAAGGAACAAACTTTGTTTAACAATTGCAAGTTTATTAGGTCAAATAAGATAATTGTTCGACTAAAGATGAAACATGATGTATGGCAACCAAGTTTTGATCAGTCATTATAAACTAATCCTTAGCCTTACGCAATTGGAGTCACATATTGCTTAAAAGCAAATGTACGAGTACAGTAATTGCTAGTACCTTGCAAAAGCGTTATTGTATTAAAATTACCTGTTTTTACTGAGCTCACCACTTTTTGGGAGGGTAGCAAGTTACACCAAAGGTTTTAAAGTTAAGTTTTTTCTGTATAAAAACTATAATTATTAATTGTACATATTATGCACTGTCGGAATCGCTTTGAAATAATCTTTATTTGTTGAATAAAGTTTGAAAATCGGTTCAGAAATAAAGTCACAAATCAGTTTTTCAATAAACTGATTTTGCAAAAAGTTTGCGATTTTTGAAAACATCTTGATATTGTGATCTGCGTTAGCGAAGATTTGTGTTAATCGTACGAGACATATTATGACATCATAGAGCCAGTTTTAAGCGTGTAAGCGAAATGGAGAAGAAAAATGTTTGTAGGGTTTAAAGTTCTTTAATAAAGAATTGCTCGTAGCATAGTCAAATAGGCTCTAATTTTTGTAGAATTGTTTTTATCCAAAGCATCTTATTAATATCTTCCGAAAAAACGTTTAATCGCGTTTCTGCAATGAGTACTTTTTGAGAAAGAACAAAAAACAGATTGCACAATAAATCATGGATTGAGACGTCATTTTAGACCCCAGACATATGACACTTTTTGTAATGTGGTAAGTCGGCAGCTGGTTATCGTTTTTCAAAAAGCGATTGTCCTCTGACAAGTACTGCAAATTCTAAAAAAATTTTGATGATGATATCATAATGACGTCACGAACACCTTTATGACACACACCACAGGGTGGTGATCAATTGTGGCAAGTTTAATGTTTGTACCTACAGCAGTTTCAGAGGAGTTGAAACAGTCCCACAGACAGAATACAGACAGACAAACAAAATTGCGCTTTATATATTAGATTAGATAATTTCTAATTATTGTCATCGCTTGGTAGTCAACAAAAACTCTTGGACGCCATATCAGTACTGTAAGCATATTCCTGTTTTACATACTCAGCAACTAAACTCTCTCCCCTGGCAAAGCAAGTTCTTTCAGTACCAGCTTCTAGTGCGCCAGTGGTGGGAGTTTTCACTCGGGCTGGACTCATTAGAACATCTTTTACAGTTATCACATAAACTGTAATTTGAGTCAGTGTATTTAAATGCAGTAAATGCAACTTGTGAAATGGCTGAAACCTGGACATAATCAGGTGGAAAGATAAAAATATGGTAGTTTGTTCAATTTCTTTCTTGGATCTTTTCGTATGACTCCTGTTTTGTGCCAGCAGCAGTAGGTTTTTTACGGTTGTCACCAGCTTGCAGTTTGCCTAAAGTTTTGTTTTAATTTCTGGTGCTTTGAGGCCAAAATGTTTTTGACTTTTCAAGTCTTTGAGTTATACTTAATATCAAACAATAAACGTTTTAATTAAATGTCAACCGAAATAGCGTCAAACTGAGACAAAAAACCTCCAACTTATTGCCCAAACGATGAGCAACTTGGATTCGCTCGAGTGTTTTTATCGCTGGAATCGCTGCAGCTCTACTCGTCACATAGATCTGGCTTTAGTTTGGCAAAATTAATTCGAAGAAAAATAATAATGAGTCGATTGTTCATTACAAAACTGAAAAAATTAGATTCTATTTTCAATTAAAATGTAACACTCCTACCGCTTTTTTTGTCCAAGGTAGTTAGTAAATTCAATTGTTTGCGCTATGCAGACAAGTCAAACTACATTGGCATGATTTCTCGCTACCAAGTCACGAAACCCCAAAAGCATTAGCATTCAACAATTGATAAAACCGTTATCACACAACATTTTAGCACATGTTCGTCTTGTAACAGCAGTAAACTAGGGGTTGGGACTTTTAAAATAATACTACGTTACCACAAATTAATTTCTTAAATGTTTTTGACTTAGTTTAGTGTGTTTTTGGTCGCTGACTTCAAATATGGTATCACTTTTTTGCACCATTGAGACTTTTTGAGTAAATTGCGGTGTTAATATAGCGAGTTTAGTCATTTTTGTTCTACAAACACATTAGTTTATGCACAATACAACAATTTCTTTTGTAACAGATAGAGTGCTGTGACGTCATAAAGCTCTTGGTTGCTTGACAACTGGAGAGGGTAGCGAATGTTTTAGCAACATGTTGTGAATGCCATTAGTTTTTGTCCTATGTATCATGTAGAATATTTAGCTGCAAACATCAGCTGTTGAGCACATACAAACTTTTTAAGTACATCCTATCGCTTCTGAATCTACACTTGACAAAACGCAAAACTGATGCAGTTCAGGCGCTTCATAATCAGATTTCGCATTCATGCAAGTATAGAGTAAAAGCGGTAGAGCTTATTCGAAAAGTAAATATGCGCTAAATAGTTTATGTTTGTTGCTAAATATTCCACAATGCACAGGAAGTGAAAAATAAATCATACCAATAAAACTTGCGCTAAAACCTTCGCCACTTACTGCAATTGTCAACTTACAAAGAGCTGTATGACATCACAGCAAGTTGATTGTAACAAAAGAAATTGTTGTATTTCGCACTAAACAAATATGGTTGTTGCGTAATAAAGACTAAACTAGTGACATTATAACCCAGTGGTTCTTAACTTGGGTTCGACAAATCCTTTTCAAGGGTTTGACGATGTTCTTTGAATCACCAAAAATTTAAAAAATATATCTAGTGGATTGTCACCAAAAGGAAATAACAAGTGCTGTTCTGCCCAGTAGTGTTGAGTGGGGTTCTGGGGATGTATACATGAATGATTAAACTGGAGGCAAAAATACTCTTTTAACCAAAAAAAGTTTTAAACCTATTTTTTTAACCTGTTAATTGTTAGTTTTTAACCTAACAAATTTTGTGGATTTTGCGGGAATACGTGAAGGATGACCTATTTACTGTGGTGGCTGTGGGAAAAGTGGATGAGTTCTTAGTTTTACGTTCAGTGTACTATGATACCTTTTTTTAGCTTTCTAATTATTTGTACGGCCATGCCTTCATGCATATTATTGTCCATTGTCCCTTAGCAAAAAATCCTACACCACTGCCTCTGTGTAAAGCACAAAGTGCAATTTTGAAAAAGGTAGGTCCCCTTTTGAAAGCGTAGATGCTCAGAACTTTCCGGCACCCCTTCTTACAAATCCGCGTCCGGAAATCTAGAGGGCCTGGATTTAATTTAAAGTAGTGTTTCACAGTCTTTTTAGGCATATGCCACATTTTTAAACTAAACAGAAGTCTGTGGCCCAATTCTATTGTATTTTTCGCAATTTTTCTAATGTACTTTTTATTAGGCAATATGAAGATAACAAGTCGTGGCCTATGTAGCGATTTTGCTCAAACGCACCAGTTGAGAACCATTGATTTAGAGTACCCTAATCTTCTAGAAACGCACCACCCCAAATTATATTTGAAAAAACTTGTGAATTTTACCCAAATTTTTTTCAAAACCACTCAGTTTTAATAAAAATTTGAGTGACTTCTTAAAACTACTGAACGTCGTTGTGATATAAAATAATTCAACACCGAACGCGGTCAGCCTCTGATTGTCTCTAACAACTGACTGTATAATGTATCCTTGATATGTTCATTCATTTCGTTTTGGTCAGAGATTTTTGTTTTTGTGCTTAAAATTGGTAGAATATATTCTACACTAGATCCATCATCAAGCAGCAAATTGAGGGGTTCAACCAACAGTTTGAGAATACTGAAAAGGTTGGACGGGTTTATAAATGTTAAGAACCCCTCTAATAACCGATAATAAGTCAAAAGGTTTCAACAATAGAAAAAAATTGATTCCATTTTCAAACTCAGCGCATCTGTTACTGCTGGAAACCAGTAATTTATTTTGAAAAACATAGAAAAAAATGTTATTATGTTACACAGTGTAATCAAACAATGCAATAATAATTACGAAACTAAAGTTCAAGAAGCATTATTCGAAAATACTTAAACCACAGTTAAACGAGCAATTATACGCTGAGATCCGTTCTTTTTTGTTTAACGTATTTCAATTTATCGATGGTGTGTTGCCTGTAGATTTATTTTGTTCTTACGTGTTGACGTTCGTTTTGTATGTGAATTTGGTTTTCACGTCTTTAGTAGTAACAATAGATAAAGTCAAGAAACGCTAGATGAGCTGAGCTTATTTATTGTTTGAAAAATCGATTTTGCCTTCACACTGGCATTTTCAATGTCTATGTAAAAAACGAAACACAAAAAGCATAAATCAACTTGCCGCAGTTATAATGCACTAAATAGGAAAGCAGAACCAACTATCTCACACTGACTGAAAAATAAAAATTGGAAACTCAAAACTGGCTAAAAATATTTCGTGGACTTAGTTAAAACTACATACAAACGGGAAACAAACTTAGGGCGATAACTAACTACGCACTCAAAGAAAATATTGCTTTTTGCTGTTCCTCGACTAAAACTAAACAGACGATATTGCACTAAAGACATTAAAAGGAAAAACTAAAACTTGTTACTTACTCATTGCTAATTATTAAGTAATAAGATGTAGAGGACCAAAAAATAATGAAACAAGTGTTACGTCATAAACAAGAAAAAATAACTAGAGACATACGACATAAATTATTTAACCGCTGGCAAAATCATACTTTGTAAATTCATAGAAGCTCCAAATTTATGAAACCATTTATCTTCGCATATATTTAACGTATCAAACAATGGTACTTCAACAAATATAACAGAAAACACGGTGACAAACTAGCCGGCCTGCCATCAAAAAGTTGTGATTAGATTTATAATGCTGCAAGAGAGCGGTACTACCGCTTTGGGTGGAAACATCAAACTTTTTCCAGGTGTGTCTAGGATATTCCACCTGATTGAAAATTTATTTTCTGTCTGTCCAACTTATTGAGCATTGCAATTTACACAATTAGCAACAAAAATACCTTAATTTGTACAATTTAAAACAACAGACTGGTTAGACTTAACCAGTCGATAATACTTTTAGCAGCTGCATATTTGTATGAAGGAAGGGGCAGAGAGTGCATTCCATTGCCTTGTACTTTGATACTTCAACTAAAAAATGTAAAACGGTGTTTCAGGGAGATTTTTGATGAACTTCACAACTCTTTTGCAAAACTTAATAAAAACATTGCGGTTGCTGAAATACCAGTACTTCTTCAACATTACAAGTTGTTTTTGCCAGTTTTTATTGTGAGCATAGGTTATTAATTTTGAATTGAGTTTTTTTTAATTTTTCTCTATAGTTGCGAATTAGCTTTGAAATGTCACTCTAAAGCAGGGTGGTCCGAAACGTGGCCCGCGGGCCACACTGTAGTCGCTTAATATTTTACTGCAACCTTATTTTCCAAAGATATAACAATTTCAAAATACCTTGTACATATTTAGGGGATAAACTGCATATATTTAAGCACCTTTGAGGCCTGGTAAATACCCTTACATTTCTAATCTAATCGGTCTAAAAAAGAAGTTGGACCACCCTGCTCTAAAGTATCAGTTACTTTTAAAAAATTAGTCATGTCTTAGTGGTTGTAGCTGATTGTTTCCAAAATAACTTACGCATTAAGTGAAGCTGGAAACCTTAGAATCAGCCGTACTCATACTTGGCGACGTTGGCATCAGTTGTCGTTTGAGCCTGAAGCACATATTCGTAATTAAAGCACCGTTGCACGCGGCCAAACCACTGGTTGGTTATACTTGTATACATTTTCTGGTGCTGTTATAGTATGAGGTCCTCGAGCGAATGTAGTCTACAGCCATATAGATTGAGTCTAGTTTTAAAAAATTTACCGTGACTCTAGCTTAACACTAAATCCTTACCCAAACTCCAAATCTAACGTGTAGATTATAAGCTGTACGAAAAATGGTCCATAAATCACATACTATACCAGCACCTAATATCTTTATTTCGTGACACGGAATGTAAAACCATTTTCACTGTCATAGATAGAATAATTTGCATCCGGTCTCTTTTCGAAGTTGACAGCGTCGTTGGAGATTAGAACAATTAATTTCTAATTTTCTATCTCAGATGGTGCAAGCAAACACCAAAAATCGCCTGAGCACTCTTTTAATTGGTATGTTTGGTTGGTTTAATTTACACAAAATTTGCATTGGCATCATTGGGCAACCAACTTAATTTGTTTCTCAAATCCTGCAAGCAATTGATGCTGCGAGCCACTAATACAGCTTGTGTGCAGTCACGTGACCCACGTGTGCGTTACAATTAACGTTTCGATTCATGCCAAAGAAAAACCGCTGAAATATTTATAAAAGCTTTGTTTAAATGTGGCAGATTCTTTTCTGTATGCAAAATGTCAAAATGAAATCATGATTTTTAAAAATTAATGCCGTTTTTTGTCGATCCGCTTTCGCACAAAATCGAAATAGATCGCAAAACCGCATTTGTTGTAAGCGTCCACGCAGTCCCAGTAGTGAGCATGAACAAAAAGCGTGGCTTCATCGCGCTATTGCCCAACAAATTGCATTCATATTTTCTGCGATAAATTATTTTAAACTTTGAAAATGACTAGCTTAGCCAAAAGCTAGGGATGTAATTATGTGGCAAGAAAGTAGTAGTATGTCATGACTTAACTTTTTCCGTTTTTGGAGGCTAGAGGTGTTTCACATTTTTATGGTACATCCCATGTATTTGATTTTAAAACTTGAAACGCTCTTTCGCCTAACATTTACAGGCTTTCTTTTTTTATTTGGGGAAAGCGTAAAGATCAGGATTTCTTTCTTTGAGTAAATTTTCTCATTGGGGGAAATTTAACTTCACAATTTATGAAAGAGGAAATTTTCGAGGAAATAATAAAAATGAGAAAATTTGGAGAAAATAAAACATACCAAAAATGAGTTAAAAAGAAAGAGCTCCTTACATACCACTGTTCTTTTAACTTTTCCGAAAAAAAAAGAATTTTACTGCCTTATCAGCAAATTAAAACTGTTATTTTTCATGCCTAGATGACAAGGCAGCTTAGGTTCAGATCAGGGATGAGCAACTTGTTGCCCTCGACGGGAAATTTTGTGTGACCTGCAACGTAAAATGAATATTGCCACCAGGCACTGCTTTGAAGCTTAAACTGTGCGCACAAACCACGAGGATTACGAATTTTCACTGACCGGCGAAATTTCCAAGAATTTTGTAATTGGCCGCTAGCAAAAAAGATTTGTTCGCCTTTGGCCTATACAGTTGTGTTTGATAGCGTGGAAATCGTTGATATGTTAAATTAGATCCAAGCGAAAGCCAATCTAAAAGCGCACAGGCTATCTAAATTGGACCCTTTACCTACACCATGAGTCTATCTGTTTATTGAGCGCAGCAACCTTAGGTGATTTTTAAAGTAAGCATTCCATACGAGTTCTTTTTCACTTTTTCAGCAATGCCTATTTAATTTTGAATTTCAGTATCTACACCATACCTCTGTGCTGAGTTATTTTACTTTTCATTCTTGATAGCAGAGTTTTTATTACTAATGAGTTGTTGAAGTTGTGTAATTTAATAAACTTTTCTATGTTGAGTGCCACGGAAGTTTTTCTAGAAAGTGTAAAGAATAACCCACTTCAAATTGATTTTTAGAGGAAAGCGTGAGAGGAGATTAGAGAAGAAATCGGGTTTTGACTTGAGGAAATAATCTCCTAAATTTGAGGAAATAGAAAAATGATTTGTAGAAGCTCTGGTCTCGATAGTGATGAATAAATAAATCGTACTTTTTCGTACATAGGCAAACCAAAAATGAGTGGTTTGGGAAGCTTTCTCTTTCTTGGCTTCATTTGCTTTTAAATACAAGGTTTTCGGTGCTGTATAACTGCATATCGTCAATTCTTTATTCTCTGGTCACAAAAACTCTTCATAGGAAAACAAATTGCGTTTAAACCCGCCTCGGAGTTACTAGTGCTGCCCGCACAGTGACTTTCCACGGCGATCATAGCAATCAAGCAAAGGAAATCACCTAAAAATTTTATTCTAAGAAAAGAGCATAGTCTATGGGAAAAATGCACTTTGCAACCAGCAAACTAAAATTTCGAGGGCTACAAAAATATGATTTTTCAATAATGTGTAGTAGCCCTTGGCACGGTTTTAGTGATGAAAAGCGCTAGCCTACTTCTAAACCAGCTTCACTTCTTTCATCAAAACGACTTTGTCCAAATATCTTTTTTGTTGATTCGTTCGATTTGCAGTAAAACCACTTCGTTTTCTTATGATAGTCACTCGTAGACGATAGGTCAAAAATACAAGTTTGGCTAATCAGCGTAGAAAGAGGGCGAAAAGAAACGTGTTCTCGGATCTGAAAGCTGCATTTGCTGGCTTTCCATAAAAAGCAAAATTTTTGCGATTGTTCACTGAAGTATATTGAATTCTTTGAATTTTATTTAAACTTTTGATTTCATCAATTTTTCTATAATTATTAAAAAAGGAATCGTTAGATTTATTTGTATGGTAAATTAACTTTCAAGTGGTATTCAGCAGTAAGGCTACCAACCGTCCCGGAATGGCCGGGACAGTCCCGGAATTGACGTCTGGCGTCCCGTGTCCCGGAATGGGCCACGTTTGTCCTGAAATTTACTGACAACCAAGGTGTTCTAAAATAGAAGGCCATGTAAGCGTGTCGGCTTCGTTCACAGCTGGAAACTGATGTAATTCACTCGAATATTTCTTTAAATAAAAGCGTTTTACATCTGTATGGGTCATTCAAATAAAAGCAAGTTGAAACTTGTGGATAAGACATGTTTCGTCAGCGATGATGCCATAATAACAAAACAATCAAATACCGGTAGGTTAAACAATTGCAAATTGGAGGATATAGCAAATAGCCGACGCGATGGTGTAGTGGTTAGAGCGTCCGCTTCGCAGTCGGTAGACCTGGAGTTCATTCCCCTTGTCGAGTCATACCAAAAGACTTTCAAAAATGGTATCTATAGCTTCCCTGCTTGGCGCTTGGCATTTATGGGGAGGTTGTGGAGAATAAGCAGGCAAGCTCGTTTGTTGTGTCCTTGGGCAAGGCACTTAACGGGACGCCCCACTTTCATGTAGAAGACAGGTGACCCGAAAGTGGCAATTCCCAAGCGAGTGCGGACTTACCGTCCAAAGCATAGCGATACATCGCTTTCTCGTGAATGGAGGATAAATATGGCAAATAAAATAAAATAAAGCATTATATACAGCAGTCACCTTAATTTGAGACGATCATTCAACTTGGTTTATTAATTAAAAAATACGCAGGTAGTTTTGAAACGGTTTTGTAGCTGTAAGTCAGTAAAAGGCAGGTAAAAAAAGAAGGTTAAAAGTTAAGATGAAGTTAGGATTTGACTGATTAGTTTGTATAAAGTCAAATTAATATTTAGCCTACTTATTGATATGTTTCACATGAAAAAGGTGATAAAGTGCAAGTATTTAGGCTTCCCTAAAGACCACAAAGAAAAAGAGCTTTGGAGAAAAAAGCTATACCGGCGCTAGTGGACCTGTTGTTGTTTTAGCTTATAACGTATATGTAGCAAGCTGTATTTTACTGTAAAGAATGTCTTTAATTTTTAAATAAAAAAGTGAAACTAAAAATAGTTTAAATGTTAATTTTTTTAATTAATACAGTAATTTAGACAAAGCTTTAAAAAACTTTATCCATTGAGATTTGTTGAGAAATTTAGTCATTAAAATTGAGGTGTGTAGTATTTTTACATAAAAAATATTTTGTGTTTCTTGTTTTTAGTTTATAATGCACTGCTAGTGTGAGGTTTTTTTTGAGCAAATTTTCGTGATTTAGTTACTTTTCAGGCTTGCATGGCCTTCTATTTTAGAACGCCTTGCTGACAGCTCTCTTTCTTAGCGAGAATTCATTGATTACTATATTTCCGTAAGGATTACAAATTTTAATATAAACTTTTTGCAGGAAATTTAAATAAAAATTCATTTAAGGAAATATACCAAAGATTTACGTTTTTCTCCTTTACAGGTGTCATAGAAGTTCTTCA
Source organism: Trididemnum clinides (assembly GCA_963675345.1). Classification (NCBI taxonomy): domain Eukaryota; kingdom Metazoa; phylum Chordata; class Ascidiacea; order Aplousobranchia; family Didemnidae; genus Trididemnum; species Trididemnum clinides. Next base: position 18,496,613 of record OY776302.1, read on the forward strand.
TTACTTTTTATAAAATGTTTATTCCCATGTCATCTTCACAAACCGAGTTTGTTGAGCAAAGTGATTGTAATTCAGAATGCAATGTTGATGATACATTGGCACAAACTCCGCCGAAGGAGAAAGTCAAACCTACCAAACGATATTGTGTTTTCCGATCAGAATGGTTAAAAGAAGAAGGCATGTTATGGCAATCCAAAGTTGATGATTTTACTGCAAACTGCTCTCTCTGCCGACAGTCCTTTTCTGTTAAATATGGCGGTAAATCCGCAGTTTCTAGTTATGCCAAATCAACAAAACACAAAAGGACTATTATTGTGCAGAAGCAAAACAAAACTTTGTCTGCTTTTTTCGTTAAGACCAACAGTAAAGAGGAACATCTTGTGATTTTAGCCGAACTGGTTTCAACTTATCATGGGGTTATTTATCATCATAGCTTTGTCAGTTAAGACTGTGGCAATAAACTACTCGCAAAACTGCGTCCTGACTCTGCAGTTGCTTTCAAGCTATCATCTGGCCGCACTAAGGCAGCCAGCTATGTAGAAAGTATTTTGGGGCCCAAAGCGCAAGAAATGTGCATTTAAGACTTGAAAAATGTGTTCTTTTTCAGCATCGGAACTGATGGTTTAAATAAAGGCAACAAAAAATTTTCCCTATAGTTGCTCGATATTTTTGCAAAACCAGAGGTGTTGTCAATGCTGTACTAGACTTCTACAATGATAGTAATGAATCTTCTGAAGCAATTGCTCATCTCATGAAGAGTGTTATCGAGAAAAATAACCTTGGTCCAGGGGTTCTTAACCGGGGGTCCATGAACCGGTTAGGGGTCCATAAAGATACTTTAAGGGGTCCGTAGGATTGGATCCGCTTTTGTGCTGTTAAGCAAAACAGATTTTTGGCCAAAGTCGGGACACTCAGTCTTCGATCGCGTCCCTGTGATTGGGTGGGTCTCAAAAAAAAAAGGTCACCACCTAGTTCTTGTCAGTTTTGGCAGGTTTCGCTGCCAAATAGCCGTAAATGACAAAAGATAGGTGGCGACCTTTTTTTTTATTTTTTGGAGATCCACCCAACCACAGGGGCCAGAAATCTGTTCTGAAAAATAGACCAAGGTAATGATAAAGATGTATTGCACTTGTCTTTACTTTAACCTTCCAAGTAACCAAGTGTCATCCAATGGCAGGGGGTGCTGGACTGCTTAGCTTTGACCGCAAGGGGTCCTTAGGAAGAAAAAGGTTAAGAAACACTGCCTTAGTCTATCCTCGGTCTCGTCATACAATACCGATAATGCTTCAGTTAATTACGGTAAACATTCTTCAGTTTACCAGAAACTAAAATCAAATAATTCTTATATTGTACAGGCGAGTTGCAATTGCCATGTTCTCAATAACTGTGTGAAATACGCTTTAAAAGGCTTTTACCTTTGATGTGAAGTCATTCGTTATCAAGACTTATAATTCGTTTGCGTCATCGGCAAAGAAATTTGAAGTTCTCAGAGACTTTTGTAATTTCCTTGATATGGAATATAAAGAGTTATTAAGACATGTACCTACAAGGTGGCTAAGTCTACTACCTGCTATCGATAGACTGTTATTGTGTTGGCCAGCGCTAAAATCATATTTTATATCGCAAGGAGAAGACAATGTCGCTGACATTATACGGACAAGGTTTTCTTGTGAAGAAAGCCTTAGTATTCTGCCACATTGTATTTTAAATTTTGTACATAATGTACTACATATTTTTGAAAAAGCCATTTGAAGGCTTGAATCAAATGCTACTTACAGCCGCAGAAGTGCATGGAACAATGGTGAATGTTGAGGAAAAGTTACAGCAGCGATGGGCTGACAAGTTTTATGGAAGTAATGATACAGAACTTCTTAAGTCTATCGAAGTCAGTTTCTCTGACAGACAAAAATTTACGCAAGAAGTTGATCAGTTTTTTCAACGCAGTTTGTCACACTTACATAAATGGTATGATTATGAGCAATCATTTTTCAAGGACATAGCCCCACTTGCTCTTGTAAGGAGATTAAATGGTCAAGCTTGTTGTCACTTGTTGTCACTTGTTGAACGCGTGGGAATAAATATGGACTCCAATAAATTGTATGAAGAACTGTGTGCGCTGCAAAAGGTTCGTAGTGAACTTTTATGCTTAACTAGTGACGTTTCAAACAGATGGGTAAAGTTCTTTGCCACTCAGCAGCCAGAAGATACACAACTGTTACGTCTTGTGCCATTTGTCCTGTCAATTCCAGTGTCAAACGCGAATTGGTTCAGTATTATGAACGTGCTTTGGATCAACAGTAGAAACAGACTAAACTTTAACCTCGTCAAAGCTAAACTGATGATGAAAATGAACTTTCATATGTCATGCAATGAGTTTTATGAGTTTATAAGCAAAGACAAAGATCTACTTAAAGAGGCAAAATCACAAGAAAAATACAGATTTAAATGCCAAAAGAACTGATTTTTTATGTTTTTTGTCAGAGAAATAAATTTACCCAGTAAAAATTGTACATTTCCCTGTTTTAGTGGTTTTTTGCATTTACACCTTAAAGATTCACCATTTCAAAAGTTTCTTTGATTATGATAAAATTAATTGGAGGCTTGAAGTTTGTTAAAATAACGTTGCGCGATCATCACTCTATGGCGCGCAGCACGCACTGCTGCTTTTAATGTCTTTCGTGTTTCATAAGCTTAATTTTCAAATTCTTGGTATTTAAGGTGTCTCGGAATTGTTAAACACCAAGTTGCTAACCCTATTCAGCAGCCATTCCTACTGGGTGACAATAGTCAATTATGACGTGAAGTAAAATTTTGTAGTGATTAGGACACATCATACTGCAACGAAAACCCTACTTTTTCTAAAAGACATATCGTATAGCAGCAAAACCATTTTTCTTCCAAAGACATAAAACAGAGCAACGTACACATTTTTTCGTATCAAATCATACTGCAACAAAGCCATTATTACTTTTCCAAGCAAATCATACTGCGGCGATAACACGGAGAAACGTCGTTAGCAAAAAAGCGCTACTAGTAAAATAGAGCTTCTTGCAAAACATGGTCGGAAACTTTCATGGCAATTCGGAAGCGGCGGGTTTCGATTCACAGCAAAATCTGCAGGTTGTTCAGACGCAGGTCTTTGACTTTGCTTTGCAATATACCCAATCTTGCCGCTTCCAAATAACCTCGATTATTTCCGAACATGTTTTCCAAATAGCACTATTTTACAAGAAGCGCTATTTTTCGAGTAGCCATGTCTTGCAAATGGCACTTGACTGTGTTTCTGCTGCAGCATCACTTGTCTTGGAAAAGTGATGATGGTTTCGCTACTCTATGACTTGTCTTTAAGGAGAAATAAAGTTTTCGTTGCTGTGTGATATATCTCAGAGAAAGAAAAAATGTTTGCGTTGCAGTCTGATTGTCTTTAGAAAAGAAAAATGCTTTTTTGCAGTACAATATGTCTTTGAAAAGAAACCAAGAAGTTTGTTGCAGTCTGATAGGTTTTGGAAAAGAAAGATGTTTTTTGCAATTGATATGTTCTCGGGAAACAATACAGTCTCGCTGCAGTATGATTTGTCCAAATCACTACAACATTTTACTTCACCTTGCAGTATTCAATTCGCAGTTTGGCACCTCATATATTTCCAACAGGTAGATTAAAAATTAAGGCAATCTGAAGAAATAAAAACCGTGAATTGAATTTCTGTAACTATAGACAAAATTCCTCTTTCAATACAAATTATTTTAAAAAATTTAGTTCCCCAGTTTTTTGATGAGAACATTTATAGCAGATTTTACGTGCTTTTTTTGCCACGATATTTACATACACATATAGCCAACATCTTCTTAACACGCATTTCCTTTGCTACTATTGGCAGTAGTTTTGCTTGATTCGATCAAGGCAATGGTTCCCAATCTTTTTGTAATCATAGACCCCTTTAATGAAATTGTTAGTTCTGCGGACCCCTACCTAAATTTTAACTCGATAAACAAATCATTGATTCCCATGCCAAAGCAGTGATTTCCCAACTGTGGGCCACGAAGATATTTTAATGAGCTATTTGAACGGATTGTACTATATTTGATTACAATAAGCTTTGTTTTAAAAAAAAATTGTTAAGAATTTCACAAGTGTTTTGAGTTGCGACAAATTGTTAAATGCGTTAAATACTTCTTCGGTGTATATATATTGAGCGCTTTTCTTACTGTTTTACGTGCGCCGTGTCATTAATTTTCATCATGAAGCTTTTAATGAGACGTGCAAATTTCGTAAATGGTTTAGGTTTATTATTCTCAATGTGTAACCTTCAGCAAGGCTTTGTCTCATTAGTGAACGTCGTCGAATAACGTTTTGAATCAACTATGATTTTGCTTCATTTTCTTGCGGAAAAGCTGTTCCTAACTTTCTCTAGTCTTCTCTTCTCATCAACGTGCAGAAGAATTATTAGAAATTGTATTGAAAAGCTCAAGAAAAAAGATCTAAAAGCGATCCAGAAACGAAATTGGGATCGCGACAGTGAAATGCAACTATCGAATGTAAATCTGATATCTATCAAGTCCAACTCAGTAAACACGAGATCTATAAGGCGAGAGCAGAGAAGATTGCAAAAACCAGTTTTACCAAAGTTAAATGTGTAGCCGCACTCTTCGAACAACAACTTTACCACAGCTAACTTCGACTGACTCAACGATCTTCGCCATCAGCAGTTTTAACACATCATTTCGCCTGGCCGCTGTAAACAAAAAGGCAGAGTTTCACATTTGATAGCATCAGGCATTTTTAACCGAAAGCAAACAAATGGCACTAATGGGACAGTTTCACAATTTATAAGATTATCTGCCGTCTAAAGACTGTTATACCAACACCAATAATAAGATAATTTACAAAAAAGAAAAAGGAATCAGTTTTTTAGAATGTCCATACAATCAATTTTTATCTCAAACTGTGAGTAATTTTTCACACAATGGAAAGAAATCAAATCGTTGACGGACCTAATTTAGCAACTTAAACACACTATTTACATCCTTCGGATTTACACAAGCCTGCACAGAAAAGCAGCTACATTCAAAAGGCCATTTTTGTGATTTTATTAAAATCAAGAAACTACAAGGGACTATAAGGAGGAACTACAAGGAATTAGAAGGTTAGGGTTCGGGGGGGGTTAGGGTTATGGGTTAGGGGAGTTAGGGTTCCTTGTAGTTCCTTATGGTTTAGTAGGACCCACCTAACTCTAAGCCCACCCCTAACCTCAAGCTTTAATTTTTTGATTTTAATTTTGATAGCTGACATCACGTAAACGTCACAGAAAGAAACGAACCAATTCTAAAAGAACCGGATTTGATTCTTTAGCCACTTCCTATAAAAATAAGATTATGATATAAATTTGTCACTCACTAACTTAGCACAGAAGCAAAACTTGTGTAATTATGGAATTAGCACCCACAAGCCAACTGGCAAATAAAAGAAAAGCAAACAGTCTATCAGGCTTCAGATCTGCTGAGATAACGTTTAGCACAGTGGTTCCCAACCTGGGGGTCGCGACCCGCAAAGGGGCCACCAAGCACTTTTCAGGGGGTCGCGATCCAAAATTAATATATACATCAGTGGAAAAATTAAACGAAAAAGATTAATTACCAATTTTCAAGTCTTTGGTTTGGCCAGTCCTTAAAGCGAACTGTTGACGGCACGCACTTTAATTAATTTTAACACTTCTGCGTCGGATTTTTCTTTGAAAAGACAATTACCGATCGCGGCGGTAAATTTTTGCATCTGTAAAAACTTTAAACGTTCATCTAAGTTTGTTCTAAATTTTTTTTTACTTGTTTGTTTGCTGGCAAAAGCGAGAGTGTGCTTAGGTCATATCGTTTGTGCAATCAAGCACGATTAGAATTTATCTCAGTTCAATCGTTAATCTGTAAGTTCATAGAATGCAGAAGACAAACTTTCTGTATACAATGAAATAAGTAACATGAAGGTACGAGTTTTCTATTTCATTAATTAGTATATGTAGTGACAGTGCACTCAAACACAGTTATAGAAAGTTTAAGTTTTATGTTTACGGGATAATAAAATAAAATAATTCTTAGTATTTTAATTGTTGTTTCATTGTGTTAATCTGCTGCATTTACTGCACTATCTCTTGTATCGTCCTTGGATCTTCTGTGGATTACTAGGAATTCAGTTTGCGACTACTATTTTACAATGACTTCAAGATAACTGTTCGTACTATTTAAACTGCATTTAAGATAAAAACCCATTTAAGCTTAATATCCTAATTTTTTTAAACATTCATTATTTAAACAATTTGTTAGTTTTGCCATGAAGAAAAAAGAAATTATTTGGATGAGTATATCAAATTTGGATTTACCTCCTTACTCAGCAATGGTGTTGAAAAACCTCAATGCGTTCTCTGCAACGTTGTTCTGAGTGCAGAGTCTATGAAACTATTCCAATTAAAGCGCCACTTAAAAACAAAGCACCCCCAACATGCTGAGAAAGATGTAGCATTTTTCCAACGTTATGAAGCTGGCTTGAAACGTCAGAGACTTGATTGCACTGAAAGTTTCAATCAAAGCAATGTGACAGCAATGGAATCATCATATGTTATCGCACTGGAAATCGCTGAACAAAAAAACACATAATATTGGAGAAACACCTGTGAAACCGTGTTTGTTGAAAACTGCCAAATTAGTTCTCGGGGATGCATGTGTAGCGAAACTTAAACAGATTTCTCTTTCAAATATTACTATCTAGAGGCGCATTTTGGACATGTCGGAAGACATTAAGAAACAGGTGGTAAATGAAATTAAAGCGTCTCAATGTTTTGTTTCAAGTTGATGAGTCAACTGACGTTAGCTCATGTGCTCAGCTGCTTGTATTTGTAAGGTACATTCATTCGGGTGACATCAAAGAGGAATTTCTCTTTTTTAGTGAACTCGATACGACGACAACCAGTGCAGATATTATGGGGAAAATGAAAACTTCTGTTGAAGTACATGGACTGCAATGGGAAGATGTTTGTGGAGTTTGTACCGATGGAGCTTCTGCTATGGTGGGATCCCGGTCAGGCTTTACAAAAAAGTAAAGGAACTTGCTCCAGAAGCAAAGGGTACGCACTGCTTTATTCATAGATACGCACGCGCCAGCAAAACTTTACCAACTGCAATAAAAATATATATTGGATTTGGTGGTAAAAATTGTGAACTTTATTAAAGCAGGAAGCTTAAATATACGCCAGTTTAAAGAACTTTGTAAGGATATGAATGCAATGCACGAAATTTTACTTTTCCACACAGCTGTGCATTGGCTTTCAAAAGACAACGTCCTAAACCACGTATTTGAAATGAAGGATGAAATATAATTATTCTTGGAATTTAAAAATAAGGAGGAGTTTTTATCTTACTTCAGTTATAACAATTGGATTACCAGTCTTGCTTATTTAGCAGATATTTTCGAAAAGTTTACCGACGCGATGGCGTAGTGGTTAGAGCGTCCACTTCGCACTCGGTAGACCTGGAGTTCATTCCCTTTGTCAAGTCATACCAAAAGACTAAAAAATGGCATTCGCTGCTTCCCTGCTTGGCGCTCGGCATTTATGGGAGGTTGTGGAGAACAAGCCGGCAAGTTTGCTTATTGTGTCCTTGGGCAAGGCACTTAACGGGATGCCTCCACCTTTATGTGGAAGACAGGTGGCCCATAAACCTCGAAAAAGGCAACTCCCAAGCGAGTGCGGACTTCCCGTCCAAAGTATAGCGATACAATTCGCTTTCTCGTGAATGAAGGATAAATGTGACAAATAAAACAAAAAAACAAAAAAGTTGAACATACTAAATCTTAAACTGCAAGGAAAGAACACAAATATTATTGAACTACGTGACAACCTGAAAGCATTTGTCGAAAAATTGAAAAACTGGCGCCAAAAAGTAGTTAATGGAAACATTGCAATGTTTGATAGATTGTCCAGTTATAAAATCGACGAGCAATTAAAGACACTTATTATGGAACACCTTCAATTTATGGAGTATGAATTCCAACATTGCTTCCCCGAACTCAAAGAAGAAGAAGCTATTCTTGTACGAAACCCGTTCTCCAACTCTTCGGATGTAAGCGACATTCCCGACGAAATGCAAGAGCAATTTATTAAGCTTAAAAATGATTCAACAGCACGTGATATTTACCACGAAAAGTCATTATCGCAGTTTTGGTGTGATATGTCTGAATCATATCTACAAATATCGAAACTGGCATTTCGAACATTGCTGCTCTTCGCTACAACATACTTGTGTGAGAGCGGATTTTCGACTCCTTTACATATCAAAACCAAGGAAAGAAACAGAATTAAAGTAGAACATGACATGAGACTGACTTGTCTAACACACAACCACAAATTTCAAGGTTGACTGCACAGAAACAAGCCCAACCATCACATTGAATATAAACAGTTGATTATGAATAAATATATATGCTAAGCTATACATTTTGTGCTTTTTAAAATATAAATTCACCAAATATTGTGTTGGGGGGGTCGCAATATGTTAGAAAATATTGAAAGGGGTTATGAAGCAAAAAAAGTTCGGGACCATTGGTTTAGCAGCTGATCTCCATACACTGATGCATACTGGTAATAAAATCATTAGTATACACCTACACTATCTGATGCTAAAGCTGGCTATAAGTTGATAAGTAGATTGTTCACATGTTCAGATTAAAATGAATATAAAACGAAGTCTTCAATTAATGCAATGAAATTAGTCGAACTTGCAATTTTTAAACAGCTAAATTCTGAAGTAGAAAAACTCTCTCAACAACAGCTTTTCACAACAAGTCACCAATTCATAGCCTAGTCTTGTGAGCAGGTTTACTAACTTTAATGCTTGAATTATCTAACATCTTATGTGGCCTAAACTAAGATAGGCTATTGGTTGTAAACTGCAATTTGTTGTGAGCTGCGTTGTCGGTACCGGTAGGCAGATAGGCCTACATAAAAATTTAGTCTGGCCTAATAAGTTAACACAAGGCTAACCTCTCCCAAACAAAACCTCCAAATGCTATTTTTCTCATTAACGAATTTCGCTGTGATGTTTTGCTACAAATGCATAAAAGTAAAATGAGAGTCTGAAATGGATGCGATTTTATCAAAGATACCGAACCCACTTTGATATGCTATAACACACACTACAAGTCTGCAATATGGGAGTGACGGAACAAACAAAAATTACCGCCAAATACAGAGTTGCCAATTTATTTATTTATTAAATGATGCGTAGCTACAAGTTAATCCCTGGTTATGCCATAGTCTGTAATCTCCGTAACGATCACGCATTAACCTACTGATAAACAAGCTAGGTTTTTCATGTGTTAACACTTAACAATCCAACCAAACAAAACTTGGTTTGCTCGCATTTACTTGAGCAAAATTTGCAATTACTCAAGTGATGCCACTTTCAAATAAAATTACTTAAGTGAAAGTAGAAGTGGGAAAAATATAACTACTCAAGTAAGCAGCATTTTACTAAAAAACTACTTAAGTAGTTTACTCAAGTAAAACTACTACTGACCACCTCTGGATCTTAACCCAATTCGCAACAGCAAACTGGTTGCTTGATTTGCTGAAAAGACCTTACAGAACTAACAAAAGTACACGACGTGATAATTGTAAATTTGGTTTGACAACCATATTTACAATCGCAGAAAAAGACAAAACATAGTGCCTTTTTATTACAGTTAATTAATCTGTCCGATTTGATCTGTATTCAGCTGTTTATATATATATATTACACCAGGTAGAGTAAGTCTCACGTAACTGGCACAGTGCTCGATAACAGCCAAGGCTAGAGCTTTACATAATTTTTTTGAATAAGTTGCCACCTGATGAGCCGCTTGGCGAAAAAGCTGTGGTGATTTTATCATTGTATTTTGACGTGCAGTAATTTAAATTATACATACGTATAGCTCCAACCTTGGTTGTTATCGAGTACTGTTCCAGCAATGTGAGACCTTCTCTATCTGATACATATGTATATGCAGCGTATAGGTCTATAGGCTATATTTTTATTATTAAAACTATAGTTATCGCTAAATTTCAAAAAAGTTCTCGGGTTTTGCGTGTCGAAGCTTTTTTTTGTAAAATAGGAAAGGTATCTTGGTTTTAATGCCAAATAAAAGCCGCAAATAGTGTTAACGTGATTTATGTGCCCTGTCATTGGTTTAGTTGTTTTTCTCCTTTTAGTAAAGTTACTGCTAATGTTCTTGATATCACAATTGTTCGGAAGCTTTCGCCTTTTAAGCTGTTGTGTTTGCCGCCTCATTTAATAGATTGTCATTTGTAATAAGTGAGGAATAGGGATGTTTTGTAATATGTGATGACTAGTGAATTGTTTTTATATTTCCCAAATTGTTTTCTATTACGTTCGACCCCAATGGAAAAAACCGTAAGTTTTTTGCAGTGAATCATTTATAAATTAATACGGCAAATTGTTTTTACTTAACGCCTGGTATTCTCGTTTCATGTTAATGGTTATGTGACAATTTTGTTGATTGATCTCATATTTATTTGTGGTTTAAATTGGCCTGTTGACCGTTTATGAGCTCACTCTACTTTGGCAGTGGTTTTAGTATGAGGTGGTAGCGAATAGAAAACCTAATGTTTTATCTCCAACTAATGCGAGTGGCAAGTTGTTTATGTACAGGGTGGCCGAAAAGTCCCAGGACACTATATATGTATTTTGGGTGGCCGAAAAGTCCCAGGACACTGTACATGTATTTTTAATAAAACACAGTATTTTTTAATGAAACACACAGAAACGTATATATTCAACAAAAAAGAGAACTTTATTAGAAACAAAGCAGAAAACAACTAGAGTAATTTAGTGGTCTAGGGAATCAGTATGTTGGCCCTCATTGTTCTTGCACAATTCCATTCGCCTCCATGTTCTTTGTGCCATTTTTTGGAGAGAATTCCTTGATACGCTAGCAAAAGCTGCAATAATCGCATGCTTTAGCTGATCAAAATAAATCAAATAAATTGTTTTAACAACATTAGAATATTAAAACAATCATATTTAACAGCATTAAAATATTAAAAATAGAGTGTACTGGGACTTTTCGGCCACCCTGTATTTCCAATAGCGCTTGTCTGTGTCTTAGATCAACCGGGAAACAATAAACAGCTTATATTGTCAGCTAATGCTAGCCTTAATTCGATAATATGCCCTTATTTCGCATTCGCTTATATCTTGATTTGCATGGATTGTATTTAGGAGATTTCTCAGTAGCTTAAATATCTTGTAACAACTAGAGCCAGATACGCCTAGCGTGTCGCATTTGAAACATGTGGTACAGCTAATTTGTGAGCAAAATTTCTGTTCTCCTTTAATACAGTCTTCAATGTTCTGCAAGTTGGTGTGTGCTCGTGCGTCGAAGACCTCTGGTGAGCAAGACACTTTAGAGACAGGATCTCCCAAACAGAAGCAGCAGTGAAACGGCCTGTGTAGCTGTTCCTCACTGCAAGAAACAGTTCAATGGCCAAAAGGAAGTACGATGACAGTTACGTAAGATTTCGACGGACTTGTTTGTATTTGTATTTGTATTTGCCATATTTATCCTCCATTCACGAGAAAGCGATGTATCGCTATGTTTTGGACAGTATGTCCGCACTCGCTTGGGAGTTGCCATTTCCGGGTCACCTGTCTTCCACATAAAGGTGGAGGCGTCCCGTTAAGTGCCTTGCCCAAGGACACAACAAGCGAACTTGCCGGCTTGTTCTCCACAACCTCCCCTAAATGCCGAGCGCCAAACAGGGAAGATATAGATACGATTTTTTTAAAGTCTTTTGGTATGACTCGACAAGGGGAATGAACTCCAGGTCTACCGACTGCGATGCGGACGCTCTAACCATTACACCATCGCGTCGGTTAGACGATCATGGAAACTAAATAGGAGAGTGCGCGGTGTGGTACCGCTATGCGACGAGTCGTTGCGCCTAAGCAAATTGAGCAAAAACCGGAAAAAATCATCTAGGGGTTAACCATAGGCAAAGAGGATTGGAGAAGACTGGAATCTAGCTACAAAAGTCAATGGCTTGACTGGTCAAGGAGCTCTTAACTGATCAGAAACTTATTGCAGAATCTTTTGCTATCAGCCATAAAATAGCTAAACAAAAAACTGTATAATGTTGACAAAGCTTTTATTTAACCAACTGCACTGGCTATGGCTAGAATTGTGGTACACGAGAAATATAAAAAAGTTTTAAAGTCTTACCGCTGTGTAATAACACAGTCAAGAGATAAATTGCATGAATGCCAGAAGAGGGAAGAAAGCAAGTAATGACTGAAATAAATGATATGTTTGTTTGTTTATTGTCAATTCTTTATCCGGCAAGATGAGTCTGTTAATTAGTCCACAGTTTCTCAACTTACGGGTTTTGCTCGCTACGCAGTTAAAGAACAATTATTATTTTTCTGTAAAGGAGCAACTACTCTTCTGTAATGCCTTGGGCACAAGCACAAAGGCAACTAATTTAATAAAGAAAAATTACCTTCTCAATGAAAATGGCATCGCTAGGAAAAATTTATGTAGTGTATGAAATGGTGGTGCTTTGAAATGCTTGCATTTCTGGCAATTGTTCTAAAGAAGGCTGCCAACGTTATGTTACCCATGCTTCATTCACGAGAAAGCTCTAGTTGTCAAAATTTTATCCCATGGTCTGCAAGATGTACTTAACGTCACTACTGAAATAGTATATTTTGCAAAAAGTTGCGCTCTACGTGGTCGTCTATTCCAAAAACTTTGCGAAAATATGAAACCTGAGCATAAAAATCTTTTGTATTACACAAAGATTCGGAGGTTCTCTATAGAAAATGTTTTATCCAGAGTGTTTGAGCTCTGGAATGAGCTAAAGATCTTTTTAAATGATACAAAAAACTGAGTTAGCAGTTTACTTTTACACCTCAATTTTTATTGCTTGTTTGGCATGCGTGGTTAACATTTTTGATTCTTTTTACATTCTTAATCTAAAAAGCAGGGGGAAAATTTTGTTCACTTTGTTGACCTGATCAATGCATTTGTTGAGAAATGCCACGGTTTGACTGGAGATGTAAAGTTCAGAAAGGCAATGTTGAAAAATTTAGTGGTCTCGCTGATATTTCCGAGTAAGACGCGTTTTAGACCAATTTTGCTTAAAGTTTCGAAGAGCTGGAAAGCAAAATCAAATCATATTTTCTTGAAGTCAATGGAGGAGATCTATTACTTGCGAGAAATCTGTTACTGCTTCCTGCTGAGACGGTATTAAAAGAAAACAAATTGCACCAATTGATTGACCTGAAAAACGATTTCACCTCTCGAGATCTGTTTGAAGCTTTGCCAGTCACAGATTTCTGATTGGATGCGGCATCGTTATACCCAGATATAAGCAAAACTTCTCCAAAAAAGTAATTGTCATTCAGCTCTGCATGGCTATGCAAATCTGGCTTTTTAATATTCGTAAATATGAAGTTCTCGTAATGCAACCGTCCTAAAGCTGAGCAAGGTATTTGCTGTGGTAAGTGGTCAACACACCCTAGAATTTTAAGCCTTGTAAACAAAATAAAAGAGCATCTACCTCCTAGAAATAAATTGTTGAAAGTCCGTTTGTCTATTTCTGTGTTATATTTTCATAGCGCAAAAAATCGCATGCGCTCATGCAGTTGTCATAAAACTTTTTAAAATTTGCTTAACATGGTGAGCCACAAACTGATTTTAAATAAGTATTTGGGCCACGGATCAAAAAAGTTTGGGAACCATTGAGCTAGAGCCGCTCAACTAAAGTTTTTTTTATCACAGACTGAAAACTTTATACTTGGGCTTTTGCAGATACGAACAATAATTCGATGTTATAAATAGCAAATTGGCTTGATCTTCGACAGATGCCACCAATACAACTCTTTCCTCATAGTTTATTGGTCTCCAAAGCTTTATCTTAGGTGACCTCAAATTGAACTAAAGTATAGGCTAAGTGCGCAAGTATCCTCGACCCTGTCAATATACTCGAAGTTTCAATTTACGAACGTTTTTTGGCGGATGGGTGTGAGAAATTTTTTTGGAGATCAAACTTTTTAAAACCACAGACAACCACACTTGCGGTGGCGACCCACAGTTTGGCAACAATGGTCATAGTTCATTACGCAAACCATCACAGCATATGGTCAAAAATTCGAGATAAAAATATTTCAGAATTTTGTTTCGTTTTGACGCAAAATTTCTTTAATTTTGTTTCGCTTCGTTTCAAATTAACTTTCTTACTGAAGAATTTTGCTTTGTTTCGAAACCCAAGCAATTTCGTTTCGTTGTGCGCTTGAAACCAAACCGTTAAAGGTTGGGCTCATAATGTAAAACGAACATGTTTTACTCGAGAGCCGCATTAAACACACCGAGCAGCCACTTACCATCGTCGCATGAATTTTCGAAGGAAGGCGATAAAAAATTGCTAAATATTTTGAAACAAAATTTAATTTCATTTCGTTTTGAACAGTCTTTTCTGTGGTATAATCTTGTTTTGTTTCGAACCGAGTAAAATTTCATTTTGTTTTACCCTAGTAAAATTCGTTTCAAACACCCCTATCAAAAATCAAACAAGCAATCAACTAATAAATTATTTTAGCTTAATCAAAATTCACCCAACTATTTACAGCCCCCCAGAAACTTTCTAGCGGATCACAGATTGGAAACCAGTGGATTAGTGAAGGTTTTCCTAGGCATTCCGATATATAACAGGCTCTTAAATTGCTATCACACGCCTATTTCTTATTGTTTTTGGCGAAGACGTTGGCTACGTAAAATAAAAGCTTTGTGCCTGCTGCGCAACAAGAAATAAAAACAAAACATATTTCTCTAAGCGCCTCATATTTTGGGAAAAACGCAATGTTGACTGTTTTATGAGCGTTCGCTTCTTAATTGTAGAGCTGGGTTTTGTTTCCTTGGCTCGTCTTATTGAGGATTTTACTAATGTGCACAGAACTTCTGAGTGGAGCTCAGCTACTGGAGTGATGTAGAAATAAAACATGAAATCAAATGTACATAGCAATGACTGAAAAAGATCCTTGGGATGTAAAAACAGTTAAAAAGTGTCAAAAATCTACGTAATATTTCATTTTACCGTCTCTTTCACCGATATAAAGAGTGGGCTTTTCCCTGCAAACAATCATTAACTGCGCAATAATTTCTTGACCATGCATAGCCGCATAAACGTTCAGCAACTACACAACGTATGCTGTAACAATAACGGAAATTCAACACAAAAACATAAGGTAGGCGTAGCATAGGATGGTAATTTTCGGTATGTTTTGTTTCTGATATCAAAATTTCTCGGCCAAAAATAGCAGATGGCAGACAAGTCCATTACCTAACAACTGTAAATATTAATACTTAAAGTCTAAGCTGTTGTCTATTGACCTGAAACAAGCTTGAGGACGATTTTGGTAATTGTGTGTGCACATATAGCCGAATTTAACGATTTTCAATTGGGGTGCAGTTTCTGAGTAATTTGAGCTTATCATGCAGAAGCCTTTCACCTATTTTTAGCTTCTAAACACAATGATTTTAAAAGAGTACTCAAAATTTTTATCTAAATTGATAATGATTGCAAAATTTGCCACAATGTGGATGCTAACGCGACCTCTCTGAATCCGTCAATATTTCTACATAATAATTCCGGGTCTTAAAAATTTTGTGTTGATCTTTTATCTAAGCCTATTTCCTGCAAAAATAGGGGAAAACGGCCAGCCTTAGCAGCACCCGCTGTAATATTCTAGATTTATCCAAGGACAGTTGTTAGCAGATTGCGGCAAAACTTCACTGCTAATCGAGCCGTAACCACTGCATTGAATTCGTTGCTACGTAGCGTGATTCGAGTTGTTTTTTTAGACTACACTTTGTTGCCAAGCGATTCAGTTTCTTGCAGGGATGTGGAAGCGGTTATTTTTCAACCGCTTCCGCTTCCGCTAACAAAACACGAGAAAACGACCGTTGACAATTTTTTTAATTTTTGTGGGTCTGTAGCCTGCTTTCTCCTATACTTCATCATTTTGAGAAGACAAAACCTTCATTTATTGCTATTACTTTACCTACTTCGCTTGAGCTTATTGTTCCGAACTACTCTGCGTTTCTTTTTTTTAGATATCAGAATTCGTGTTGAATGTAGAACAGTGCTTTTCAACCTTCTTGTCATCGCGGAGCCCCTAATGTACTTTCGCGTTTGTCACGCAACCCCCACTAACAAAAATTTAGAAATCACAAATTGCTTGCAATAAAATCAAATATTTTGTTATTACAATTCAAAAAATAATTAAACACTTCAACAAATAGATAGTTATTACAAGTTCCTTCACTACTTACAACTACTTTTACAACAATTAACTTAATGCTTCTCAGATCTAAACCGTATGATCACATATTACAGCTCTCGACAATAACCTGTCGTCACAACTACAAATTACACTGTATAGCGCTGATTTTCCCTCTCTGTTCTCAACCAACTCTGACTTTGAGTTAACTAACTTTAATCATCATTACGGACCATCTTTGCGTCCCCAAAACACGTATTGACTCCGATCTTTTTGAATAGTGAAGTGCAAAATTTCTGCCATATATATAGTATATAGATGTAAAGCGAGCAAAATTGAACTGCACCAATCAACAGCCGCGTCAACGTTGCGGTGCGGTCCCCAACCCCGCTTGGGTTGGGTTAAAATGGCTGTTGGCCTTTCCGAGAGTCCCAGTTACCCCGGGCAACCCCTCACACAAACCATTTTTTCGCTGTGCAGCCCCCTGAACGACTGCAGAAGGGTAGCACGTAGCCTCTTTAAAATCGGCCTGTCTTCTCTTTACTCCTGCCTTTCTCTTGCCCGTCTTCTCATTCTTCTCCTTCTCCTGATAAGCGGCAACGTTTATCCTAACTCTTGTCCCGTCTTTCCCTGTTCAGTGTGCGCTGGAAATGTGACCTGGCGGGTAGGTCAGTGCAATACTGCACATGCTCTAATTGGGTTCATTTAAAGTGCTCACTACTCTCCTTTTCTAGATTCAGAACTCTTAGCAGCTCTCACTTCTAGAGCTGCTCTCCCTGCTTTTTTTGGAGACCTCACACCTATCAGCACAGTGACTTCCTCCTCGGAGTTCTCCAGCTGGTATACCTCCACTGCTCAATCTGGCCCATCTGGCTCAGTTCTGCTAATGCAGCACTCGCACCCCACCCTCGCCTTCAAACCTCTTATCCTTTTTCCGCCCACTTTGTATCTTCTTCCTCTGCACCCTCACCACCGGCTTATACTCCTGGCTGTTTCTCTTTACCTCCTGCTTCTTCTTCTGCTCCCTGATTCCCTCAGGGTTCTTCAACGGAATGCTGGGGATTTCCAAGCCAGGAGCACTGAACTGCTACACTTTATTTTATCTCATCCCGTTTACCTTAATTGTATCCAGGAATCTAACTTTAATTCATTTTCCTCTTTCTGAATTCTTGCATTCTCTGCTCTGCAATCTGATTGCAGCCACTTCCTCTCTGTTATTTTTTCTACTGATGTCACACGCACTTACGGCGGCGTCATCAATATAGTCGGGCAGGGCTTATCTTTCTCTGAGCTTTCTACCTCCTCTCTTTCTTCACTTGACCCTTACTTTGATTATGTAGAGGTCAATATCTCTCTAAACGACTCCTCCTCGCTCTCATTTCTTGATGTTTATGCTCCCCCTATTTGCTCTTCTCCGAAGGATAGCAGAACCAATTTCTTTTCTCCATCCATTCTTCTCTTCCTCCACAAATCTCCCTTATTTTGGGAGACTTCAATTGTCATCACTCCCTCTAGGACTCAAAAAGCACTTCCGACCCCTGTGGGAAGAAAGCACTCGATTGGATCATCTCCTCTAACTTTTTCCCCCTCAATGACTTTGACATATCTACTCTTCTTTATTGCTCCTCTGGCAGTTGCTCCTCCCCTGACATCTCCTTTGCTCTTTTCTCTCTCGCCCTATCTTGCTCCTGGGAGGTGCTTCAAAATCTGGGTTCTGATCAGATACCAATTCTACAAACCGTCCTTCTTTCTCTGGTCTTTTGCCCCAACGAACGTCTCCCTTCTTGAATTTTCAGAAAGCCCGTCAAGATGACTTTGCTTTTTACTTTGACTCTCACTGTCCTTCTGCAGAGAAATACTCGTTTGTTTTTCTTTCCTTTGCTGTTGTTCTTTTTACTTCTCTGACACTGAATGCCCTCTTTACGATCTGGTGCTGTGGACAGACTGCTCTGTTTCTTTCCCTTTTGGCAAAGACGGCTCTGGCGTACTTGCCAACTGCTCTCTCTGTGGCACTGAGGCCACCCTTTTCTTTTCAGCAGGCCCAGTATGCTCAAGTTTTTCCGCTGAAGCCTGCGCCATTCTGCACTCTCTTTGCTGGTCTCGGCAGCACCAACAAGTTTGCCACTTCTCTTTTTCTACTATCTAATTCTCGCTCTGTCCTCGCCACTTTGTCCTCTCTTCCATCTTTCTTTTTACCTTAATTTCTGGCAGGAACTGTTTACTTTCTCCTCCTGTTCTATCAGGCTACAATGAGTCCCTGGACACTCGTTTCTCCCGGGGAACGACTCGGTTAATGAGCTGGCCAGACGGGGTGCTCTACTTGTTCCCTTAGCAATCCCTTGTAGTCTCTCTTCTCTTATTTCTCGTATCAACCCTTCTCTTTTCTCGGACTGGAGGCGTACTGTCTCATCTAAATTCTTCGACACACAAGTTCCCTCATTTCCACCGAGGAACTTGTGCTTCTACGTCATGCTCGCTGTGTTCTCTCTCGCCTACGCTGCAACGGACACAGTCTTCTGTTAAGCTCCTATCTCTTTAGAATTGGAAGAATCGAAAATCTGTCTTGAAGCGCTTGCGGGCACTCGTCCCAGGAGATCTCTTACCTTATTCTGCACTGTCCAGCTACGGACTCTTGCGTCGCTCGCTCTTTGGCAATTTTCTGTTTCTCCACGACCTCTGGTCCAGGCCCTAAAGACCTACCCGGCTTCTGGGGCCTCATGGTCTTCCGCCATCAACCCATCCCTCGTAAGGGGTCGGGTAACAACAACAGCAAAACTAAAATTACAGATGCACCACTACGTAACAAGGGGAGTTGGCAAATTCAGACGTTCTTTAAGTTGTAAACAGAATTACGTCACAATCTGCAACTTGCCATCACAAGATTCCATTACTATTTATATACACGGAACACCACTACATATAAGAAATCAATATACTGAAATAAGAAATAAATACCAGTAATAAACGAAGAACTTTCGCGGTTCCTCACGGAACACAACTACATGTTTTGCGAAACCCCTGTTGAAGAGCACTGATGTGGAATGATCAAGTTGTTTCCATCATGAGTAACTTCTTTTTCAACATTTTCAACCACCTTATCAAGGTCAGTTAAATTTAATCAAATCATCATTTTATTAGCTACGTTTCATTGCCCAAACTACCTTTTTCTTACCCGTAATTGATACAAAATATGATGCTAGTTATACTTTTTCTTGTTCTCTCGCGCTACTGATATTGCACGTTCATTCAGACTTATAGTGCAACTTCACCGTTTTATCCACATTGGGAAATGGACAAAACTTTTTCGCCAAGTTACTCTTCAAGTCAAATAACTCACGTGAAAGCGGAAGCGGTAGAATTTTCACCCTTCCGCTTCCACATCCCTGGTTTCTAGGCGTTTTCTTTGACTGCAATTTTTAAACGGATCAGATCATTAAGCAAATCAAGCCTAATGCAACATTTCATCAAAAACGACTCAAGCGACGGGCCATATGTGTCAGCTCGCGGGCCGGAGATTACTCATGTTTTATTGGCGAGAAATCATACAAAATTTATTTTCTATTTTCCTTTGAGTTGGTACTACAAGTAATCACCTCTTATTGAACAATTCTAAACTTTGACTTGTTGCACTATTTAGCAGCACTTTTCCTGTTGTTAAATGGCACGCGAAAAAAATTCCTGTGCATGACAGCCGACCGTAAATGCTAATAATAAAGCAAATTATTTGTTTACGATTTTAATCGCAGTGCAGTTGGTCGCGTTGGCGTTTCGTCGCCCTTGACTATTTGTCGGTGGTACTTGGCTCTAAAACTTATTGTAACAATTGCAAAACTAGAGCAAACCGTTTAACAATTTGAAAGTTTGGATATGCGGACGAAAGAAGAATCAAAAGGAGGAAATGAGATAGAAGAAAGGAAGAAAAAGAAGGGAGGTAAAGAGGTGGAGGGGGAAAAAGAGCAAAAAAGTAAAAGGATGAAGAAGGGGAGTAAAAAGATGTGGCATAGAAAAACAAAAAGGGAAAGAGTGCAAAACAGAGATATGACTAAATGATTGCGAAGAAAAGTGAAAAGAGGAGGAGAAAGAATGAAAGATGGGGAAAGAGGTAAAAGAAAGAAAGCGATAACTTTTGAACACTTTTTGTCCCACCTCTTTTTTGCCCGACACATTGTTTTATTTCTTTTTTTCCACTCTAACTGCATTTACTCCTTTTTCTTTACCCATTTTTTACTCTTCTAGTCGTCACTTCATCTCCTCTTTACTTTTTTTTCATGCATTCACTCTTTTTCTTTCACCCCTGTTCCCCAATCTTTTATTACAAACTTAGCGGTAAATATTACAACTAACTTGAAGTAGAAGACAGTTCGTCTCCTTTTGCTCATATATAGCCAGTGAACGGCTATTAACAGAGCTAACCGCACTCGTATATGATGGACAACAAGCTGTGAAAGTGCTTAAGTCAAATATGACAGATGCCGACAGGCCTGCTTCGATTTATAACATTGTTTTAGGGCAATTACGTCGCAAAAAATCATCGATGCAAAAGCTAAATTTATTATTTTGTAAATATTTTCTATTTGTGGTACCTTAGCAAAATAGTACAAAAAATATGCTTTCCAATTTATTTTGTATTCATTGCTGCAAGCAGAAAAAGGGCATGCCAGACTGCTCAAAGTTGCTAGGGCAATTATAAGCAATAGAAACAACTTATCTTTCCCAGCCAACAAGAGGTAGAAGACAGTTCATCTTTTTGTGCATGGTAAATTGAAAAGCATTTACTTTGCGCTACTTTCCTAAGGTACCACAAATAGAAAATATTTACAAATGTACAAATGCGGAGTCGACTAATGATGTAGGTGCTCTAACATAATCTACGTTATAAGTTGGCATCTACCAAACCCAGCTGTTATCTAAAATCACAGTATATAATCTTTGCGTTACCCTGGCAGTGATCCTGCATCTAGTCTTAGAGTAAAAGGTGGTTAGCATTAACTAGCAAAAGCTTGTAGTCATCTTGGAGCTGTAGAATTGAGTTATGCCTGTATCTTAAGTCAAAAAAAATTTGCTTATTTATTTTCAAAACCTGATTAGATTTGAAAATATTAATCGAAAACATGTTAGGAAAAAATTTGCTAAGGTGTTTGTTATAACTTAGTCGGGGTAAACATCTGCGAAGACCATAAAATAAGCACACTGTGATAAAGCAATCATCCCAACATATTTCTGTCCCAATTTAAGGTGAAGACCTTTTTCTCAGAGGTCGATATTTTTAACCCTGCTGTGGTACCATGGGGTCAATATGACCCCAGGCTTATTTGATAGGCTAAATATTCCAAACTTTGAGATTATAAGCTTTCATCTCGCTTTATATTTTCTTTGCAGGTTCTTGTCAACTGTTTCCATTCATTCAATCTTAATTTTAATGTTGCCTTTTTTGTATATTTTACATTTTATTTGTTTGAGGTCATATGGACCCCCTGAAAGAACTACTCATATTGTTGATTGTTCTCCAAGCTAAGCGCAAATTGGTAACCCCGCAAACACCTCAGGTTGTGAAACAAATCATTTGCAGCTGTGGAATTTTACCAGAAGCACCTCTAGCTGTTCAAAACATCACCAGGTATTGTCCATCAAGGCGCAAGAGATGCAAGATTGTCCGAGATTGAAGGACAAAAAGTACAGATTCACCTGTAGTAGATGTCATTACACCACTTGCGAAGAACACAGCAAGGTGGTCTGTAACCAGTGTCAGAAGTAAAATATTTATGTATTGTGCACTCCACTAGATTTTTCAAGCAATAAACACAGACTGATAACAAATTGAGTTTTTCTACTGGTGGCAAAATGTATTTTTAGTAATGGGGTCATATTGACCCCAAGGTACTGCTAACGTGATTTTTTTCATGGTACCAGTGCAGGGTTAAAGTCTCGATTGACAAACTTTTAAAACTTTTTTTGGAAGGTAACTTATACACTTTTACCAACCAAATTTCTAGACGAAACTGATTTCTAAAGCAAAATCAGCACACAATTTAAGAATAAGCACTTTTCCTAGAAATAAGCACATTGTTATTTTCTAAAACGGTGTTCTTCAAAAACAAGCACAAATCTTAGAAATAAGCACGAAAGGATAACCCTGACTACAAGTGAATGTGCTGTTTTTGAAAGTTCAAATAATAAAGATCAGGTACAACGTGCAACCGAGAGCATTGCTTAAAGGGTACAACCACAGATGGTCAAAATGACTTAACAATCTACTTGAATGCAAGTATTACTCAAAAAAGTACTCAAGCAAAATTGGAAAGTAATGATAGGTATTTTTACTTGTAGTCGATATTTAAACTACTTCAGTAGTAGAAGTAGAAAGTAGTTTCATTTTTTAGCAGTTTTGTCCTCCAGCTCTATAGACCAGGAGCTCCATGAAAGATGCTCGCTCCACATAGGGTGCGAGAAGGGATTTTTAATGGTGCAAACATTTCTGCCAATATGTAGCTTTGTTTACATTACTGATCAAGTCAAAAGTTCGAGTGTAGGGTGCATGCAAGGAGGTCACTATAAAAAGGGGTCTGCCAGGAAGACACTCTTTTGGGATATGACTATTCCCAGAAGGCTCTGGAAAGAGTTCATCTCAATTCAGGTTAATGATTTTTTCTTCGAATATCTTAAAATTTTGTATGGAAGACGCATTTTCGGAGAAACTTTTTGATTTTGGGCGAACCCTTTTTGAATGCTTTTCGAATCATACCTAAAGACTTTAAAAATGGTATTCGAAGCTTCTTGGCTGATGCTCGGCATTTAGGGGATGTTGTGGAGAACAAGCCGGCAAGTTTGCTTGTTGTGTCCTTAGGCAAGGCACTTAACGGGACGCCCTCGCTTTTAAATGGAAGACAGTTGGTCCAGACACCTCGGAAATGGCAATTCCCAAGCAAGTGCGGACGTCCCGTCCAAAATATAGCGATACAACTTGCTTTCTCGTAAATGGAAAATAAATGCGGTAAATAAAAAAAAAATAAAAAAATAAAAAAAGAATGTCACGAATCATGATGATAAGAAGTGTAAAAGGAATTTCTTCTTGAAGCGAGTTCAAGGTACCAAATACATTGATACCTACTGATCTAGACTTGAACTAAACAGCATTATGCAGACACGTTGGCCACATTATTCAAATAATTACTAGTTTTTCTTCTTGTTCTTTGTGATTATATTTATTGGTTGTGGCTTATGTTTTTGACAGAACGTCTTTAACGGTTAAAGTCGTTTGACGGGGAGCGACTTAATGAGACCGTTGTTCTTTCACTTCTACACAAAAACAATTAAATAATAAACAAAACTTAAGTTTTTACGATATTTAACAATCAACTAATATAACTAGGGCCACATGGCTTAGTCAGGTAAAAATTTCTGAGGGAGAAAGGGCAATAACTTTTATCTTTTAGATTATATTTTTGACAATGATTTTTTTCATTTTTGTTATAGAGTTCACAGAATCGTATAAAGAATCAGTACAATATTTTAGCATATTTTAAAGATAATTGTTGAGATGAAGCTTTCGTAATACCGTAACTTTTCTTGGAGGGAACTAAAAAATTCATCCAAAAATAACACTTTTATAAATCTTTTAGGAGATTTGCAGAAAACAAAAACTTGAATTCAAAACTATTTTTGATTCTGACATACTGCATTCCAATTCAACAGCAATTAATCTTTAGTATATATTTAACTTAAAGTTAGAACTACTCAACTAGCGTTACTTTCTGCTAAGTCTACCCAAGTAGACTAGTGGGAAAAAATAAAGGTATTCTAAATAGGTAGCTCGATAGTGAAAAAGCTAATGAAGTAGTTTATTTAAGTAAACTAATTAGAACTAAGTAAAATAATGTAGAACTACTTCGTTAAGTAAACTAAGTCGTATCAATCTTTTCTGGTACACAGTTTCAGATGATGACACAAAACTACTTGGATTACCAAGCATAAAATATCTTGTGGAATGTAATCTAATATATAAAGCGCAGTTTTGCTTGTCTGTGTGTCTGTTTTAACTTCTCTGAAACTGCTATAAGTACAAACATCAAGCTTGCCACGATTGATCACCACCCCGTGGTAAGTGTCATAAGGGTGTTCGTGACGTCATAACCAAAATAATTTTTTTACAATTTGCATTACTTGACAGAGGACAACCGCTTTTTGCTCAAACGCTAACCAGCTTCCGACTTACCGATTTCAAACACTTTCATTTGTTTGGGGTCTAAAAGGACGTCACAATCAACGATTCAATTAAACAATCTGTTTTTTGTTCTATCTCAAAAAATACTCATCACAAAAACGCGATTAAACGTTCTTTCAGGAGATATTAATAAGCTGCTTTTCATAAAAACAACTTTACAACAATTAATGTTTAATTGATCATGCTACGAGCAATTCTTTATTTAAGCACTTCGAGCCTTCTAAGCATTTTTCCTTCTCTATTTCGCTTGCACGCTTAAACTGGGTCTATCACGTTCTTATGTCTGGTACGATTAACACAAATCTTCGCTGCTACGGCAGATCATAATATCAAGATGTTTTCAAAAATTGCAACCATTTTGCAAAATCAGTTTATTAAAAAACTGATTTGTGACCTCATTTCTCAACTGATTTTCTAACTTTATTCAACAAATTGAAGATTATTTCAAAGCGAATCCGACAGTGTATAATATGTACAATTAATATTAGTTTTTATACTGAAAAAAACTGAACTTTAAGACTTGTGGTGTAACTTTCTACCCTTCCCAAAAGTGGTGAGCTCAGTAAAAACAGGTGACTTTAATACGAAAACGTTATAATAAAGTTTAAGAAATTTCCTTTCCAGCAATATGTCACTCCAAATATTTGAGGCTAAGGATTAGTTTATAATGGGTGATCAAAACTTGGTTGCCATACACGATGCTTCATTTTTAATTCTACAATTATCCTACTAGAGCTAACAAACTTGCAATTGTTAAACAAAGTTGGTTCTTTGATACATTTTGACTTCCTTTCCTCACAAGCGTGGTTTTTTGCATTGTCTGTCAACGTTTTAAAAAGATTGATCAAAAACTGAAGTCTCCAGATGTTTATGAAATGTAAGCTACCGGTTAGAAACATACAAAATTTTAGTGCCTGCAATTCACAAAATTGAAATTTCCAGAAAAACTAAGTGCTTTGGAGAATTTTGCTATTCTTTCTCGATAGCATGGATCTCTGAAATTATCAATCAAATTATTCAGAAGACTCACCGAAAAATAATGTCTACAAACTTTAATATGTAGCCAACTCCAAACAAAACACTTGGTGATCACCCAAGAAATAAACGATGGGGTAAAGACGGTCCTTTCTTATCGTTTGCAACAAAATGCAAGTGTCGAGCTACATATGATCTAAATGTTTAAGCAATTTCTTTTGCAATTGGGCAAGGCTGTCGCAGCAGCCAGCTGATTTGATGTTCTTAACCTCGACATTATTGATGGAGGCTCTCGCTATTACTATAACTGAACTGTGAGGGCTTCATTTCGGGTTAGTTTGCTCTTTGCATGGCGGTGTTTATGCCAGGGCCAAGGAACATGCACGCAGTCAGAGATGTTAGTTCATATTAATTCGCCTACAGTTACGAAGAAGTGGTAAGTAGCAATCCTAATAATAATGGCTCAAAACGCATTGTGAGGTCATAATGTTAAATGACATCTCAATGCTTACCACTATATAGTGGAAACAGCAGTAGGCAGCAAAATTATCTATAATCATTTTGATAGCAAATATAGATGGTCAAGCCCATTACGGATATTTGTAATTGCAAGGATAAGCCTATCGGTACTAAACACTAATCTTCATTTAACAGTAGGAAGGTCTGGATTAGGGGCAAAAGTTAAATGTAATAAAGTGTCAAATTTAAGAAAAGATCAAAATTAAACAATAATAGCATCAATCTATAGCACTGGATTAAGAGGAAATGTTTTGTTTGAAAAGAGCTTAATAGGCGCCTATTGCAATAGGTTGTATGACTTAGCAGAAAGGCATGGCCCCTTTTCATGCTAAGGCCAAATTAAAGCAAACAGCGCAGGCAAAAATCTTACTGTCACCAATATTAATACGAAAGCGGGCCCACCAAATTGTCGGATATGCCTACCACCAAACAGCTCATTTCTTTATCAGTCAAAACGACCACCATTTGGGCGACGCCATCAATTTTGTCTATGTTTCATCTCTCACCCACCCCCCTTACACTTTTAAAAATTACGAATGGTAGTTTGTGTCATTGTTCTTTCGTTTTGAATACTTCCAGTCTTCATTAACAAACCATCACCATCACCATTACATGTACAGAAGCTATGGCTTATATTTAGTAAAACATTTCGTTGTTGCTCTAACAAATGTTTGTACGGTTAAGCTGGTGAAGCTGCATCAATTGATGTGTTTTAAATCGGCACGGGTGTTGATATGACCTGCCGGGGTAAAATCGCATCATACTTATGAGAAACACTTTTTCTATTTTGCTTGATAATAGCTTTATAGAGCAACCGTAATCAAACTTGAAAATTTGGGAAAAGCAAGAACTTATTTAATTTCTATGAGCATACCTCAGCAAAGAAAAAAGAATATGAATCATAATGCGTAGCCAGCAGGGACTTATTAAGAAAGGTTGAGGCGAAATCAAAATTAACGTCACTGCGTTAAATCGCATCACATGGAACATATTATTGGTATTTTGCTTTATATCGGCTTTATTGAGCTACCGGGGTCAAATCAAACATTTGAGGAAAAGCAAGGACACTTTAAGCTCCCCAGGGCACGTCAAGCAGGGAGAAAAGAACATGCTACACAATGCGTAGCCAGCAAGGACTTGAGAAAGTTTAAGGGCAAATCAAAAGAAAACAGCGTCACTCTGTCAAATCGCACCACGCAAAAGACATTTTTGCCCTTTTGCTTTAGAATAGCTCAATATCAGAAATGTGACCCCTACTTCCAAACTATGGGAAACGCAAGGCTCCCATGGGTTCGTGTCAGCAATGAACAGAGCACATAGACCTAAAGCATAGCCAGAATCTTGAAATGAGACATTCAATTAGGAAAAGGAGCACAAAAAGTCGTAAGCATCTTATGTGCAAAAAATACAGAAACGTTTGGTAACTGTTCATACAAAAGCCTGATATGTAAAGCCGGCTTGGCCAGTTGAACAGACACTCCCAATCCCGACGTTACTGATGGAGGGCCTCTGCCGGGCGACGCCGGCAAAGCCGGCTAGTATTGTAATAAGCGCAATATCACACCACTGAACAAGGTCTAGACTAATTGGAATTGCGGCATGGTTAAGCTGATTGGTAAAGCGACACTAAGCAAACCTTTTTTTATTGCTACTGGCGTTATCTATTGGCTAGAAAAAAAACGCCGTTTACGTATTTATACGCTTCACTATCAACTTAAGTTTAAATCAGCAATTAAATAGCTACGCTAAAGCTGCCGCAATTTAAAGAAGTGGAAGCAATGAATATTTTACAAGAATCGTTCATTACAGTTAAAGCAAGTCAAAGTTGCCTGATTTTCTTGTTTGTCTTGCTTTTTGGAATTACAAGATTTAAAATAGTGGAATCCTTTTCCTTTCATCAAAGCTTATCATCAACATCGTTTGTTACAAATGTTTTGCAAGAAAAAATTTCGAAACCAGCCGGGTTTGTAGGGAGATTGTACAAGAGGTCAATAGATGATTGCAGATCAACAAAAATTACCTCAAGCGCTATTCGTTACTGCGCAAGGATAAGCTCAGTAGGCAGTGGCGGCCACAGTTGGGGAGTTACAAACAAGAGAACGTTTAGCTCCGTCAAAGCTACTTTAGGCGATGCGACCTGGTGGTTCGTGTGGAAAGTTAGTGCCGGGAACAGAACTGTTTATTTGTTTGGCTTGGAATCAGAGGAGCAGCTGGGAAAATATCATTTTATTCGAAGTCTTCGAAATAAAAAACTTGTTTTGTCTGAGCCTCAAAATCAACCTGGAAGCAATTTTCAGGTAACTGATTTGAGATGTTTTGAAATTTTCTCAAGTAAGGCTAAGCGCGGATCGCTTTTTCAACATGTTGCCACTAAATTGTTTGTTACCGATAAAAACAGCAAAAGAGTACGTCTAACCAAAAAAAGAAAACCCAACCTTGCCAGAAAATATCGGTTAATGGAAATACATATGTGAACTTCGAACAACTACTGGTTTGCTAACTATTGTTGCAAACACGTATAGATAATTACGTTGTGTTGCGTCTACTTTTGCAATCAAACCGGGTCTTTTACCACAAAACTTGAATCACCAGTTGTATGCGCGTTTGCGTTTGAGATAGCTTGCATGTAATTTGTTTACGTTTTGTTTGTTCGTAAGCGCAACGTGTGGAATTATCACCTGTACTGATAACTTTGAAATCGAATTTATACAATGTAACTACAAAAAGCTGCAACTGTGTCGATTGGAACACTTTGGATCTATTTCAAAGTTTGGCAAAGAGTATTTTTGTACCGTTTATGGTGTGTTTTTCGTGTATCAGCCTTTCACTCGACAACTACGTATTTGACCATGTTTTTGCTGCTGAATAAAGTGAAGTTGTTCAACCAACTGCCGCTTCATCGGCTATGGGTTAATAGAGAGCAGGACCGTTGAAAGAACAGTCCGGGCCCGGGACCAACCTTATTTCCGGGCTTTCTTCAACAAGAATCTGAAAATATTCAAAAATTCTGAAAGAGTCTGAAAATTTTCTCAGAGAAGGATCGTGGGCAAAATTACCTGAACCGCGAGGCAATACATCCATGCACGCAGCGATTAACAGGCGGTGATCTTTTTTACCCAAACCAGTACAATACACGTGACAAGCAAAACCGATTCGCGTTAAATTATTTTCATATCTTTTGCGTTTGACAACAGTGCAGGCCCACTGTAAGAGCCCGGGCCTGGGTGCTCTGTATCCTCTTGCTCTCTCTCATCGGTCCTGATAGAGAGCAATTAAAAACACTTCTCAAATCACATTGCCGAATTTTACTGCCTTATGTTGCGTAGCGATTGGGCAAAGAGGGTTCTGACGCGACATGAAAGCTTCAAGCAAATTTCACTGACAGACATAACCTCAAATTCTAAGTTTCAAATCTGCGTACTCTCAGAAGATTTTCTTGCAGGTATTGTAGAAATTCTAAGAAAAAGTGCAGTGCTTCCTAGGTAAAATAGCATAGACCAAGCAATGTAAAAATGCTCTTTTTTATACGTTTTGCTGGGCAGATACACCACGCTTCAACAGAAAAACAGTGCTTAGACGGTAATACAACCCGGAAAGCGAGCAGCAAACTCTTGCAAAATTACAGAATATTGCTAGCTCCAAGTGGTTGCGATCGATAGAGAGCGTCTTACAAGCGAGAAACCAAACAACAAAGCGAATGCCAAGGCGCGAGGCTTCCGAAGGAAGCAATGCAATTGAGAGATATTTTCAAATTTACAAAGCCATCCCTGGACGCGCTTCGTCCTTTTGGACTCATCAGCAGGGCTTGCCAAGGGCCAAGAGATCCCCCCAATAGCATTAACTTTGACTTTTATAAAACAAACTAACACAGCGCACAAGACTTACATGCGTTTACTTTTGAATGAGGTTCGTTTTGACGTACTGTTAGCCGCTCAATTTTGGACTAAAACTGATATCCTTATGTAAAACTGATCACACAATCCCACGGACGCGTCGCATTAGCGTTAGCGTTTAAGAATACAATGTACGCGTAACGTTAAAAGAGCGCTTAACTGATTTCGGTGGGTCCCAAATGGCTGCACCGCGGCTTATATAAAGCACGGCCGCCAAGAGGTCAACCACTTCGCCTATTCCACTCCGAGCATTGCTACCGATTCCGACAACTACCACACCGCATGGGTAATGATTAGTGTGTTACCTAGCGCGACCCGATAGGCGACGTAACTAGCGCCAGATATCACTTAACAGTCACACGCAGAGATTCCCCCACACAGTTCTTCGGCAGGGTTTGCGCGATCACAGTGCTCGAGCTACTAACAGGGCCCCCGCACCACAGGAGCACACCGGAACGGGCGTTTCACCGAACCATGAACTTGTTAACATAAACGGTTCCTATGTTTTTTTCAACTGAGCAATAAAACAAGCTTCCCCAAGTTTATATTTTATAGCGATTTTTGCGTCAAAAATAATCTGATATATAAAGCGCAATTTCTTTCTGTCTGTCTGTGTGTTTGTGTGTCTGTTTTAACTTCTCTGAAACTGCTATAGGTACAAACATCAAACTTGCCACGATTGATCACCACCCCGTGGTAAGTGTCATAAGGGTGTTCGTGACGTCATAACCAAAAATAATTTTTTTACAATTTGCATTACTTGACAGAGGACAACCGCTTTTTGCTCAAACGCTAACCAGCTTCCGACTTACCGATTTCAAACACTTTCATTTGTTTGGGGTCTAAAAGGACGTCACAATCAACGATTCAATCAAACAATCTGTTTTTTGTTCTATCTCAAAAAATACTCATCGCAAAAACGCGATTAAACGTTCTTTCAGGAGATATTAATAAGCTGCTTTTCATAAAAACAACTTTACAACAATTAATGTTTAATTGATCATGCTACGAGCAATTCTTTATTTAAGCACTTCGAGCCTTCTAAGCATTTTTCCTTCTCTATTTCGCTTGCACGCTTAAACTGGGTCTATCACGTTCTTATGTCTGGTACGATTAACACAAATCTTCGCTGCTACGGCAGATCATAATATCAAGATGTTTTCAAAAATTGCAACCATTTTGCAAAATCAGTTTATTAAAAAACTGATTCGTGACCTCATTTCTCAACTGATTTTCTAACTTTATTCAACAAATTGAAGATTATTTCAAAGCGAATCCGACAGTGTATAATATGTACAATTAATATTAGTTTTTATACTGAAAAAAACTGAACTTTAAGACTTGTGGTGTAACTTTCTACCCTTCCCAAAAGTGGTGAGCTCAGTAAAAACTGGTGACTTCAATACGAAAACGTTATAATAAAGTTTAAGAAATTTCCTTTCCAGCAATATGTCACTCCAAATATTTGAGGCTAAGGATTAGTTTATAATGGGTGATCAAAACTTGGTTGCCATACATTGAAAAGAGCTTAATAGGCGCCTATTGCAATAGGTTGTATGACTTAAAAGAAAGGCATGGCCCCTTTTCATGCTAAGGCCAAATTAAAGCAAACAGCGCAGGCAAAAATCTTACTGTCACCAATATTAATACGAAAGCGGGCCCACCAAATTGTCGGATATGCCTACCACCAAACAGCTCATTTCTTTATCAGTCAAAACGACCACCATTTGGGCGACGCCATCAATTTTGTCTATGTTTCATCTCTCACCCACCCCCCTTACACTTTTAAAAATTACGAATGGTAGTTTGTGTCATTGTTCTTTCGTTTTGAATACTTCCAGTCTTCATTAACAAACCATCACCATCACCATTACATGTACAGAAGCTATGGCTTATATTTAGTAAAACATTTCGTTGTTGCTCTAACAAATGTTTGTACGGTTAAGCTGGTGAAGCTGCATCAATTGATGTGTTTTAAATCGGCACGGGTGTTGATATGACCTGCCGGGGTAAAATCGCATCATACTTATGAGAAACACTTTTTCTATTTTGCTTGATAATAGCTTTATAGAGCAACCGTAATCAAACTTGAAAATTTGGGAAAAGCAAGAACTTATTTAATTTCTATGAGCATACCTCAGCAAAGAAAAAAGAATATGAATCATAATGCGTAGCCAGCAGGGACTTATTAAGAAAGGTTGAGGCGAAATCAAAATTAACGTCACTGCGTTAAATCGCATCACATGGAACATATTATTGGTATTTTGCTTTATATCGGCTTTATTGAGCTACCGGGGTCAAATCAAACATTTGAGGAAAAGCAAGGACACTTTAAGCTCCCCAGGGCACGTCAAGCAGGGAGAAAAGAACATGCTACACAATGCGTAGCCAGCAAGGACTTGAGAAAGTTTAAGGGCAAATCAAAAGAAAACAGCGTCACTGTGTCAAATCGCACCACGCGAAAGACATTTTTGCCCTTTTGCTCTAGAATAGCTCAATATCAGAAATGTGACCCCTACTTCCAAACTATGGGAAACGCAAGGCTCCCATTGAGTTCGTGTCAGCAATGAACAGAGCACATAGACCTAAAGCATAGCCAGAATCTTGAAATGAGATATTCAATTAGGAAAAGGAGCACAAAAAGTCGTAAGCATCTTATGTGCAGAAAATACAGAAACGTTTGGTAACTGTTCATACAAGAGCCTGATATGTAAAGCCGGCTTGGCCAGTTGAACAGACACTCCCAATCCCGACGTTACTGACAAAGTCTCTGCGGAGGACGCCGTCATACATACTACAGTGTATAAAGCAAGGATTTTTTTCTTATGCTCATATGCTGCCTGTTATGGTATTTATGTCATTTATGTCTA
This sequence comes from Trididemnum clinides, assembly GCA_963675345.1. NCBI lineage: Eukaryota > Metazoa > Chordata > Ascidiacea > Aplousobranchia > Didemnidae > Trididemnum > Trididemnum clinides. The sequence continues at coordinate 18,529,408 of OY776302.1, forward strand.
TACTCTACATGATTGTAATAAAATCCCAAGTTCAAGAAAAAATCAACATAAAAAGTTAACCATAACAATTTGTAAAACTGAATATACAGAAAACAATAGTCGCTTTTTTCGCTACACCGAAAAGAAGGCCAATGGCGCAGCTAAATTAGGAACTTAATGCCACAAATATAAATAGGAAAGCGGCAGCACCAATTGGCAAAATAGGTTTACCATTAAGTAGTTTATTTCTTTAATTGTGAAAGCAACCACCATTTTGCCGCTACAATTAGTTTTGATTATGTACAATCCCTTCTCTCTTACAAGTATTAACGATAATAATTTGTGGCAAGATTGTTTGTGAGCATTGCCAGTCATGATTAAGAGAATGTGATGATCACAATTTCGTGTAGAAGAATAGTGAAAGAGCATAAAATTCATTAGTTTTTCACTACTGCTCACACAAGAGCCAGATGGGTGAAGCCTTCGCAGCCAGTTGAACCGAAATACCAAACCCGGACATTACTATGGAGGACCCCTGCCCAGCGATGCCGGCAAAGCCGGCTAGTAACTGATAAAGCTAGAGACTATGCTACAGTAACGGTATAAAAAAGTAAAGAATAATGCATTGGTACACCAGGCAAAGGAGGTCGAAGTGACCTACAAATCTACTTGAATGCAAGTATTGTTACCTACTCAAAGTAAAATTAGAAAGTAAATATAAGTATTTTTACTTGAATAACAGCAAAAAAGTAGTCCAGCGTTAAATTTCTCAGGAAGCAAAGGTAGAAAGCAATTTTGTTCTTTTGTCACTTTTGTGGGGTATCTCTCCAAACCAGTGGTCCACATCAAGGAACGCTCACATGGGCGCGAGAAGGAATTTCCGGAGGTGTAAAGGTATCTGCCAGTTCGTAGGTCTATTTACATTACCGACCGATTATTTACATTACATTTCTTTGAAAAAATTTCCCGATTTGGGGTTGACACTTTTTGAATCCTTTACGGGTGTCACGAATTATGATGATTATTGTGAAATAGAATTTTTTGCTTGGAGTGCAAGATACCAATTGTGTGAATATCTGCTAATCTAGATTTGAATTATACGGACACGTTCGCTAAATTATTCGAATAATTACTATTTTTCTTGTTGCCCCAATTTCAGTGTATCCCAGTCTCTACGGAGCTACCGCACAAACATTACATTAAAAAAAAGGCACCCCACCAAATAAGCACGCCACAACACCTATAAATAATAATAAAATGAAAACGTAGTCCTAATTCAACGACTCAGTGTGAAATCTGAGCCTTTTCAGTATGATAAGCGAAAACGACCAATATTTTTAAAATTTCAAACTTAAACTCAATAAACTACTAAAAGTTGTTATTGTACTTGCAATTGGCAATGATGAAAATATTGTATTGATTTGTCAAGCTTAAAGGGTCTCTTAACGCCATTTTATTGATGTTCATTAAAATTCCAGCCATCGTAGATAATAATGGCAACGTATTTTTGCGGAAAATTATCAAGGGTCACGAATAAGTAAATTTGTGTTGTACGAATAGTTTTTATATATAGTTTGCGTAATTTGTCGTTTTGTTCTGCCGTGATTATTGTAATTGAAAATCTGTATTTGTAAGCCCAAACTTGGTTTTATATCTCGGCTGTTTTCGCAAAGACCTTTTTTTTTTCGCGTTTAGATTTATAACTCACATGCCTCTTCTTACGTCACAATGGCTGACTACGTGACTAAGTTTCAGGGTAATCGAGTGATTCTTGTTTCTTCTCGAAGATTTTTAAATGCTGAGTACGTAATTTATTAGCGGTGTTTTTCTTTGTCAAGTGATATTGTTCTGGCAATTTCTAGATTATTATTTTCCATTCGTGTATATAAGACGGCGAGATTTTTATTCATTCCGAGTGTCACGTTTCAAATAAAGTTTTTTGATTCTATTTCAATTTCAATTTACTTCTTAAAATTGATGCGATTTGCAGTATCGATCGAATAATTAAGTTTGGTTGCAACTTAATAGCTAGGAAAGATTGGCTTCCACTAAGATACTTTAAGCCAGGGGTTTCCTAACTTTATACCCCCACGGACCCCCTGTGGATGTCAAAGATCTCCACGAACCCCCAAGTTTTCAGCATAGTGTAATATTGCAATAAAAAAATAAAGATTGTTGTTACCAAATTTATTCATCATAATGTTGGGGTTCCTTTTAACTATCTTTTTTATACTCCGATTCTTCCATATTTCCTAATTTAGTAATTCCTTGATTTTCTGACGTTATCAATTCCTCATACGGATTATTGTTGTATAGCAAGCAAAGCCTAAAAATCATGCAGCGGGGCTAAGCTACAACAAAGATAAACAAACAATCACTTGGAAACCTCAAAAACACGAATTTTATTACGCATTGATCATCTATCACTGATAGGCTAACAATCACACATGATGAGACGGATGCTCTTGTTTGTTCTCCACGAGGTGTTTGATCCTCGGGGTTGTTTTGGAAATGGCCACCCTAATGTCAGAGCCGACATCAAGACGTGCCCGTAGCTTAGTTTTCATGACGACCAACGCGGAGAAACCGGCTTCACAGAGGTAGGTCGTGACAAAAGGGAGTGTCACTCGGAGCGCTTTCGGCGCGAGATTGGGGAAGGCCTCGTAGTTGCTTGCCCAAAACTCCGAGGGACTAGCAACGGTCGAGAACTGCATCTTCAGGCGACTGGAGGCCTTCAACTCGATTAGATCATCCTTCAGCTTGTTCTCGTCGTCAATATCGTCAATTGGAATCGTGAAAGGATCTACTATCCATGGCTCGACCGACAGATTTGGGAAGTATCCATCAAGACTGTCAGACAGAGACTTCAGATGACCCTTGATGTCAACGATAAGCGTGGAGGATAAATCATTCTCAGCGTCGTTATCCGCGAGGATTTGCGCGAGCTCAGGGAAGTTGACGAATGACCCCTTCTCCACGCGGTTGCTCCAAAGCCTCAACTTTTGTCCAAGCGAATTGATCCGTTCTGCTGCTTCGACGATCGTAAGGCCGCTCCCTTGAAGTGAAATATTGAGAGCGTTAAGGTGGCCGAAAATGTCGCTGATGTACGCAAGCCTCGCGACGAAGACAGGGTTGCCGAAATAGTCTGCCAAGTTCTTGCCTTTCTCACGCAGAAAAATTTCAATTTCCTGACGTAACTGGAGGACGCGGTTCAGAACTTGGCCCCGGGAAAGCCAACGCACCTCGGTGTAGTACAGAAGATGAGTGTATGCAGCACCAATGTCTTCACAGAAGACCTTGAAGAGGCGATGATTGAGAGCACTAGCGCGGATGAAGTTCACTGTTGCAACAACGATAGCCATTACATCACCGAGGTCTTTGGGGAGCGTCTTGGTCGCAAGGGCATGGCGATGGAGCACACAGTGTGTCACGATGATGTCGGGACACTTTTCTTTTACCAGCGCAACAAATCCGGATTTCTTTCCCATCATAGCCGGCGCGCCATCCGTACACAATGATCCGAGTTTTGCCCACTCGATGCCGTTTTCTTCCATGAAATGGTTAACGATATTCATAATGTCCTTCGCTTTGGTTGTTGCTTTTAGAGGAGAACAGAAAAGAAACTCTTCCTTCACAACTAATCCCGTCAAGTAGCGTACAAAAACCAGCAACTGACTGCATCTCGCTACGTCAGTGGATTCGTCGAATTGCAAGCTGAAGCGGCATCGTGATTCTTGGAGTTCTTGGGTGACCTGAGCCAGAATATCCTTTGACATGTCGTCAATTCTGCGCTTGATGGTGTTGTTGCACAGGGGAACACTGCTGAGTTTCTTGACCTCTTCGGGTCCGCAAACCAAGTTCGCCATCACCAAGGCGCAAGGCTTTACGAGTGTTTCACCAATTGTGTGAGCCTTTTTCGCTTTTGCGATAAGGAGCGCTACTTCGTAGGAGGCTTCAGTCATAGGCTTCGTCGACGATCGGAATCCGTGCTGAGTCAAAGTACCCTTCGCCATGAAGCGGGCTTTCTTACTTCGGAACATGTCTTCAGAGTCGTTTTCATGAGTGGGATGGATGCTGGAGAGGTGAGCTTTTAGCTTCGATGGCTTCATCGACGCCTCCGCCAGCACTTTATAGCACAAAACGCATTGCGGGCGTTCAGTACCATCCTTCTCCACAAACTTCATGAATCCCCACTTGATGTATGAATCATCGTATTTACGTTTCTTTGACATCATGAATTGCGGTCTGAATCTTCTTAAAAACGAAAATTTTTTAGGTTTGTTGTAAAACGAAGCCTAACTGACAAAGCGTACTTTAATTGTTACAGGATCTAAAAATTACATAAAGTTTACAAATTATACAAATTCATTACACAAATAAATTATACAAATATGTCACGTTTTTCGGTTAATATGACTTATTCTCAACAAGGATACCATTAGCCTAAAACAAACTTAATTGCGGTTTAGAAAAATCAGTTGCTACTCTGGCTTTATAGATTTCTGTCGATGTCCTGGCTGCCTTTGCTAACAAGCTGGCTACTAAGCGAACCCACACTTTTATGTAGAAAGAACGTAATATTCAATCACAAACAGCAGTATTATCACACGTAACAATCGACGTAAACAGCTGATTTAACTTTAAACTTTAAGTATTTCTAGTTTTGGTTTTCGGAAACGTTTTGCGAACCCCCTGGAACGGACTCACGCACCCCCTGGGGGTTCATGCACCCCAGTTAGGGAACCCCTGCTTTAAGCCATGCACTTTTCGATCAAGAACAGAACAATATATTCACAAATCACTTTACAACTTCGAATTCTTTCGCTTGCCAAAACACATAACTAAAGCACTTCAATAAGTAAATATCAAAGACTAACTAAACTAAAAGCCACCAAAATAATCGCTTGATTCCTGTCACAACAATCACCGCAAAACAACGTCTTTTTCAACACTAATTTCCACTCTACTCTGATCTAACTTACTACTCAATCTCTAAATCTCTGAATCTCTGAATCTCTGAATCTCTGAATGAATGAAAAAAATCTCGCCGCCTAACATATACGGCTAGAAAATAATCTAGAAATTGCTAGAACATCTTGTGACACAGGAAAAACACCGTTAATAAATTACGTAATCGGTAATAATAATAATGATAAAAACGAAAATCTTCGAGAAGAAACAAGAATCACTAGAATACGCTGGAAAACTAAGTCACATAGACACCCAGTGTGACGTCAGAAAGGCATGTGAGTCACAAATTTATTTATAAATCCAAAAGAAAAAAAGATCTTGTTTTTGAAAACAGTTTAGCAAGTTAGGGCTAGAAACAATTCAGATTTACAAATAAAATAATCACGGCAAAACAAACAAATTACGACTCTATACATATGTAAAACTATTCCTTGACGCAAATTTATGTATTCGTGACACAGAGAGTGGCAGAGTAGACAGAGAAGTAAAAGTACGTTGTTCAGTGGAGATTTATTGTGGATTCTATTAGCGGTTAATTGGTGGAATTGGTTTTGGTTATTTCTTGATTGTTGTATTAAAGTGCTTTATTTTCTGTGGTCGTCGAGCGAAGGAGCTTGAAGTCTTGAAGTATTATTTCTGTGAATATATTATTGTGTTCTTGACGTGGTTCAAAGTATTTAGTAGAAGCCAATCTTTTCCTAGCTATTAAGTTGCAGCCAGACTTAATTATTCGAGCGATACTACAAGCCGCCTCAATTTTAAGAAAAAAATTAAAGTTGAGATAGGACCAAAAATTCTATTGCACGCGACACTAAGATTGATTCATAAATGACATCATTTTTATTACAAATGAGAATAACTCAACGCAAAATATAATCAAAGCAATAGAAAATAGCCTAGAAAATAATGGACTTCAAATCACCACTAAATTGTTCAGTATCAAATGCACTGATCAACAAGTTGAATTTTCGGACGTTTTCCTCAAACACTCATCGTACTTACCATTTAAATTTGTCCCGCGTAATTATGTCAGAAAACAGCCATTGACAAGACTTTTATCAACAGAACTGTATACCATCCCGTATTTGTAATTCAATCTATTATGGTAGCTGAAGTAATGGGCATGCGTCATAGTAAAACATTATGCCTTCATACCTAAATTTTTGCCCTACCAGTCTGTGGTAGTTGCTGTTTTTGTAAGATTTTTTGGTCTTGTAGTTGTAATTATTAGTAAAAAACTTATTTGATTTAGTTTGAGAGAATAAAAGTGTTAAACAATTTTTTTATATCTTTTATAGAGGATAATTATTATCGAGAGCAAATAAGTCATGTCTTGTTCAACTACAAATCTTTGGTTAGTCGAAAAATCACTTCTACCAAGCCTAATATTGGCGTAAATCGTCCTGGATTTTGTAAGCGTGCACCTTCCTTCTGAAGAACAGGATCTGCTACACGTATTATAGCATCAAACAACGATTATCCGGAGGAACTTCCTAAAAACAAGAGTCAGTAATAGTGATTGTTGTAGATATTCATAGATTGTGGGGAAAAATGGTACAAAGCTTAAATTAACAGATGCTAAAATTTACCTAGTGACTTTGTTGACTAATTGTTGTTTGGGTTTAAAAAAGCATAAAGACAGGAAAGATTAAGAAGAAGAAAACGGAAAAATATTTCTAAATGATCTTCAAGATACTCCATGGGTTGCTGATAAGAAAACAGAAGAAAAATTGATAGCATCCAAAAGTGCAAAAAAACAAGAAGGCAAGAAGTATCTTGCGGCTATCCTGGAAAAGAATCAAAAAGCTACTGTAGCCCGTTTGGACAGGAAAAAGCGAAAGAAAAATAACAGAAAAAGTATCAGATAAGAACAAATAAATCTCGCTCAATTTTTTGTTGTCAGGCTCTTCCAAAAAATACGAAGATGCAGTTGAACCAGAATACAGGATTGAAATAAGGTAAAATATAAAAGTTGAAAGAGGAAAAAGAAACATGTTATGACTTCCAAAGTTTATAGCCTGGTAGCTAATTTTACCTTATTCAAAAAAGAAGTGTTTGAAATAGTAGGAGCTGCTATTTCTGAGAATAATTTTGCTGATAAAGCTCTTTTTGTGATTAGTGATTGTCGAGAGCGAATAAAGCTTGCAACGTTAACTGAAAAAGTATTTACTGATGATCTAGAAGCTGGGAGTAATTTTTTACCGTTTATTGTGTTGGGAAAATATTCAAAGCTTTAACGCATTGTGACGAGAAACCGAAACGAATGGCAACGCTGCTCATCATATCTGACGGCAATGAATTATAACCACGAATGGTGCCTGTTGCTAATGGCTCTGAAGCTGAAGAACATGATAGAACACTCAATCTGCTTGTAGAAAACTCATGCCTCTGGAAAGAATAGATAGACGTGTTTTTGATGCGATAGCAGTAAACCCTGCAGAAAAACTGGCTACGTGAAGCGATGAGAGTATTCTTTCAGCCATACACTGTTAGAATTAGCTTCTCGCCATGGCGTTTATGAATTGGTTTGCAGTGCAACTAGTGTGTCGGTTTTTTGAAAACCAATTGCAAGCGACAACAAGAGCTTTACAGCACCATATAAACCTCTTTTTAAGAAATTGAGTTCTTCTTGAAAAAATTTGATGCTGAAAACTTTACAACAGTGGAAACAAAGCCACTGCTGCGCATTTTATTACGGCACATAGACGAAGCGAAGATATTTTGGAAAAAGTGGTTGGAAAATAATGCAACGATGGGACATGAATTAATTAGAGATTTGCTTGGTCTACCTTGGTGGTGTACTTCTTGATAAATTTCCCTCTTTAAGATGCAGTCATTTTCTGCATATCATCATGCGACGCGAATATCGACGGTACTATATATCTTTAAGCAGGTTGTGCTAATGCCATGTTTTGTCTGAGGTATCGAAATAATTCAAAATTAGGTTTTATTCTACAGTATTTACTGTGACAAAGCCTGGTTAAAAAGCGCATTTGTTTCTGAGGCCCCTTTAAACGATTAACGGTGCGCTTTTATTAAAATACTAGAGGATGTCTCCGGTGCAAAGGAAAGTTTCCTGATTGATTTTAACAGATAGTCAGATCTACATTGCAGAAAATCCAAGATCACACATGATACTTAAGCGAACGTTTAGTTAGTCTCGCTCTTTTTTGTACATCGGCCATTGACTTAGCCAAAGAACCAATGCGAATTGCTATTTTGAAATGCAAAGCAGAACCATCACCAAAAATTTGGCAGATGCCACTGTGCTTTTCTTTTACGTGTAAGCAATTGAAAGATAGTTTGAATCAGACATCTACGCTTTTTTGATCTTTTGCACATAAATAAGCATTGCTAAGCGTGCCCTTGTCAAAGTGGTGCTTCCCACAAAACTATCAATATGCTGTTTCTGTCGTTAAATAACTGTCCGTGTTAAATGGTTGTGCAGAAAAAGCACTTCGGTATGGTTACGTCACTTCATAGGCGAACAAAGCCAAAGATGAAATTCAACTGCAAGCAACACTAAAGGTACACAGTTAAAAAGACTCCGTGTTTTTACTAAACAAAGTTCGTAACATTGTGCAATTTTCATTTGGGCATAAATTACTTTTCTCCGTCGCTTGTTGATCAAGCCCCACTCATTGACCAATGAAATCGCGCGACGTAATGTGACGTCTGCAATTTCAAATGCGTCTCCATATTGTTTTGGTACCTGCAGACAATCAGATAGCGAGAATATCTTAATGTAAATTCACGTAAAATTTTATTAACAAGAAAATTTTGTTTCACGAAGTACATTTGGTCAAAGTCAAACAGTTGAGATTAATTTATCAGCTAATCAATGTGTTTTAAGAGAAAACTAAAAACATTCTCTTTGATATCTTGGTAATAGATCATAAATCATTTTGTGGCTCCTCAAAATATTTTCGTCTCAAGTGTATGAAGAGGATTCCAAACAATTGATGCAAGGTTGAAATCTTTTTGAGATGGCCTAGCGTTTCGGTATGGTCTGGTGGTGATGGTTGGTTTGTTAGGCTTATCAATTTGTAGGCAGTATGTTTTAACAGTTAAAGTTTATCTGTTGTATTGGTAGGACTTCTACCGGTACTATACCAGGCATTTTTTGCCGGTCAATTCAAAACAACGACCAGGAGTTTGACAAGATTGCTCTTTTAAGAAAAGATAACCAATACTTGACAAACACCGACTTTCTTTGTAGGGTAAAGTGTTTTGCAAATTTTTATCAATAAAGCAGTACTTTCAGTGACAACACAGCTTAGACACATTGTAATAGCCAATGCAACTTGCAAAAAATGAAATGTAAAGATTAAACATCTCTTTATAACAACTGCACCTGCAGGCCAGTGTGACAAAATTGCCGCTGTGTCGACTAGTATTTGTGCATACAGTAGCAGACTTTTAATTGGCCTGGCTTTTCAAACGCTGAATTTGAAACAACAGCAGAAGGAGGTCTAGGTAAGGAAGTAAAGTAGAGCTGAGCAGATGAATATGAGCCTACTGATCAAATGGAAATGATTGGCCGATTCAAATAACACCCAAGATGTGGGCATCGAAAGCTTTAGCATGAGTAAAACACGTGAAAGAATCAACACTAATATACAATAATCCAGATTCAGAAAATAAGGAAATTCATATTAAAATATAACGTTACTGATCACAGAAATTCTAGGTAGAAGGTGGAATTACGGAAGTAAATTATAAGATGAGGAATTACTGAAATTGGAAAGAATGTGGACACTATGAAAATGCTAAAATTTATAGACAAACTGTAACGCTGATTCACAATTTTGGGATACTTAAGCATTTTAGTGGTCACCAATTCAATAAAACACTTTCTGCACAATTTTATGTTTTAGTGAAGTTAAAAAAATATCAACTGAAAAGGTAAAAAATTTGCAGAGATATGAAAGCTGATAAAAATTAAAAATATGATCACCACTTTGGTACGGCATAATTAGATGATTGAGTTGATTTAAGTATGCATTACAGTAAACTTTTGTATTTAGTGTTGCGCTGTAAAAATTATTTTTTGCCATTCTGCTTCGTTACGGATCCGAGCTGAATTACCGTTTGGTGTTGTAACCATTAGCTACTCATGGCCAGTTTACATGTTGCCTTTAGCAAAAAGTGTCTGAATTTTTTGATTTTTAAAAAAGGTTATGCTTCTGAAATACGAGGTAACACTAAATCATGGAAATATGGAAAAAACTTCTACTAAATTCAAAATTACAATTGTCGAATAGCAAAAAGTCGAAAATTCAAAGAAACAACAGTTGAACTCAATTCAGTTACGTGGTCTTACTCAATTTGGGTGGTTGTATTTTTAGCTGTTATGGACTTCCGTACATTTTCGTATTTTTTAAGTCGCTAGTATTTTTGCATTTTCTTTAGTTTGTACTTCTCTAGAGAATAGTATTTTCATACATTATACAAAAATACTAATACGAAAAATTGTTTGACATAATTTTGTACGCCATTTGAAAATACAGCAGAATGCCGATTATCCGAACTAATTAAGACCAAGGGTGGATTGGATAATCGATTTTTTCGAATAACAATGCTCATATTGTTGCGCACTGCCAGAAAAGAAACCCTCACTCCTATTGCTAGTTGATCTATAGTCTCAAGCTTTCTCTCAATCGTCACTACTTTCCGTTTCCTTTTCATGGAAGACATAGTACTAGATTAGTTTAAAATTTTAAAGCTTTTGCGCTTAAACACAGTCCGTTATCAAGCACAGATAGCGATTTCTCAAGATAAGAATGTATATGCGCTTTTATGACGTTTGTGAGAGTAGCGTTCGCATAATCGGCGTTCTACTGTACTACCAACTAAAGGTTATAATTTTTTTGATGATGAATTTCCTTATGCAATGATTCCATAATTCATTATCGATTGCCATTCTTCCATTAATCCAGATTCCATATTCAGCGTTACATGGAACCAGTGCCGTCGCCACAGAAAACGAAGTAATAGGTGTTACGGATAGATTTATTGTTTAATTTATAATTGGCTTCACCTTTTGCTTGGCTTCATGTTGTTGTAAATTGACTGGTTTCCTTTAAGTTTGGTTGCTGACTAGTCGGGCCACTAAGTATCTTGGATAAGTCGAATTTGGTTGTTCTAAGCTTCGAACCTTTGGAGTTTGGAATTTAATTACTTGACTCGCCACATCGTCAGTTTACGCAACGCAATCAGACGTCGTCTTATCTAACATCAATACATCATTTTCTTCGAACGTTTCGCGTTCCTAATGAGCTGACGTTGGCAGTTTAATGATTTAAGGATCCAACGACAGAGGGGCACAAGCCGAAAGTGAGGGAGCACTAAAATAGACTGAATTTTGCATTTTAAAACTGATTTTTACGGCTGCAAATAGTGTGCTTTTTTGAAAATTCTGTACTTTTGTTTAAAAAAAAAAGACATTATAGGGTATAGAATGTTTTAAATTGCATACGATGCGAACCTTCATGATCTTAAAAGAAATATGACTGATCGTGTGTTGATGATCAGATAAATTTAAAATATAATGTAACTTGAGGTTTTTGCCATATTTGATGACTTCATGCGTTTAATGGTGTAAACTTTGGACGTGAAATGGTGTTTGAAACTTAAAATTGCCGAACTACTAGTATTAAAAAATTCAATATACTGCTAATATAGGTTACGTTAGTCAAGCACATGACGCATCAAGATATATATCGTGGTACTCATTGGCGTACCAGAATGTTTTCAAGAGGGGGGGCAAAGTTTTGTCACAATCATGTGACGTCACAAATCAACTTTTTGGGGAGTGCCCAAGGCACGACCATTCTAGGATTTTTCACAGAAAAATCGAAATCCAGGGCGAACCCCAAATACTCGCGAAAAACCAGCTTTGCTTTTTCCAAAACTGCTTGGTTTTGCTTTACATTTTTTCTTTTTGGGGTTTGAGGGGCCATGCCACAGTGGCCTCCCCCCTCGGCACGTCAGTGGTTGTACTGTTGGTAATCACTGAATTACGGTTAAATAAGTAAAAAACAACATTGTTGAATACTAAAATAACGAATTTTATAAGGAAAAATACAGAAGTGCGGAACTAAATCTGTGAAACAACGAATACCGAAAGGTTTAAAATAAAGTAAATCAACTGGGTTTAACTAAAATAACTGCAGTCTACGATTTTAGGTACTGAACTGTCAAAAGACGTTTTCTTTCCATCACTTTTTAGTTTTTTTGTAAACTCGCTTTCAAATGCAAGATGGGCTTTGCGAGCGTGCTTCATTGATTGCCTGCGATCTCGCATGACAGTTTTCAGAAAAGAAAAAGAGTTCTCACACTTTGTGGTAGAAGCTCCGAGAGTGACTCCTAGTTTCAGTGCAAGATGTACATTATGCATCGTGCTTCACAATGTTCAGAAAGGACTTTGGTTGTTGTCGGCTTTGTCTTCTCATCACCGTTCAATTTTGCAACATACGTCTTAACAACATCAAATTCTGCTACACACTTGTGCGGTCCACCAAATCCAAAAGAGGTTGCACCATCTTTATATCTAAAAAGTTGCTATTTTTAGGTTGAAGATAGAGCCAGCGTTTTGTATCTTTATAACTAAAACACGCGTCTATTTCATTGATGACTTGATCCAATATGCTATAAAATAATCTCCGCTTTTGTCTTTATTTATTTCATTACTTCCCATTGTTTCTTATTGCTGTTGCTACCCAACCCCTTCGGAGGGATGGGGGCATTGTAAAAGACCATAAAGTCTCAGAAGCCGGGCAACTCTCCAGGGCCTGGACCAGAGGTCATACAGAGACAGAGAGTCGCCAAAGAGCGAGCGGCGCTGTAAGAATTTAAATTACGAACGGTTTTGTGGTTTTCTCCTGTCCTATAACCGAGTTGATGCTCGTGATAAAAGACGAGTTCTCAATCTGTGACGGTTTGTTTGTTTTGACCAGTTGTATTGACGAAGAAAATAAACGCAGAAGTTGAACTGTTTTCTATAGACGAATACTAATATTGACTAAGGAATAAATTTTAAGCCATCAACGTTACAAAACTCTTAATTATACTTTAAATGATTTCAACACCAATATATCGTTTCATAATAACAAAGATACAAATAAATAAACATACCAATTTGGTTGATCAAATATGGACAGAAGAATTGAATTTTCAAATAGGTTTTTATTTCAAAAGTTTGCAATAGTTTTACCATCTGCTAACTACACCAACTTCCAAAGTAGAGTGAAACAATTATAGAGTTCTGTTACATGTACAAATCAGGGTCAAAGTGCAAGGGGAAAAGGCGTGCATGTGCAAATTAGGACCAAAGTGCAAGACGAAAGAGGCGTACATTGCAAGTACGCAACAAAGATTACACAACACTTCTAACGCAACTTAACTGCAGAACTAAAGACGTGGGTTTGACATTCAACATTGCTTCCTAAACGCAAAACAGAAAAAATTAATTAGAAACTAATAAGTGGTTTAGGGCCAAAATTGAAATTTCTAACACTACCCGCCAAAAATTGGAGTGAGAGCAGGGCCGGATTAAGAGATCGCGGGGCCCGGGGCAGATAAGAGTGCGGGACCCCTCAATTAGGGAACGCGAAAATAACTTAGATTTGGGTCGCGCTCGAAAATGTTTAAGAGCCACTGGTTTAGTAGATCTTACTGATAGAAAACATAATAAGCTCTTGCCTTCCGGGAATAAAGTGTCCCAGAGGTAATCCTTGGCATTTAAAATGGGTGAAGTAAAAACGGGTTAATTCAACTGTACACTATTTATTTTAAACTAAAAATTGATTTTTTTGCGTTATTTGTGTTTTTGTTTGATAGAAATTTAAATTAAAAAAAAAATTATTTTAATCAAAGAAGTTGAGCCTAATTTGTTATTTTGATTTATTAAAAAAAGTAAATTTTATTAATTTTGTTTAAAATTTACTTTGAAATTTATTTTAAAAGGCTAAATGTAGAATAAAATTTTCTCACTGTTTCATTAACGGCGCAAATATAAACAGCACAGAAAATATAATAAACAACACAGAGAGTGCAACACAAAAAAAAAACTAAGGCAAATAATGTATTACAACTGGTGTTTTCGGCATTTCGCTGCTGCAAATTTATCAATAATATCCTCAAAGCTCATAGATTTTGTGAATCTCTTTTGGATGGCTATAATACAGAAATCACAGACGTGATCCAGCGTCAGGGAAGAGCGCAAGTAGTTTTTCACTCTTTTCAATGCCGAAAAAGAACGTTCACCTTCCGTATTTGCAAAAGGCAAGGTCAGATATATACGAAGAATAATAGCCACATGTGGAAAAGTTTCAATTAAGCAGTTCTTTTTCAAATATGACAGCTGTGCTTGCGCAGTATTTGTCTTCGAACCAAGATCAGGAGATGAGCGTAAATGAAAAGCGAAGTGCACAACTTTTGAAGGAAAGTCTCTATCCAAATTCCTTGCATATACTTTCAACGACTTACTTGCAGCGTTTTCTATATCATGATAGCCCAAGTGTTCAGATTCAGCAAAAAATTAAAATTCTGTTGCCATATGCAGTACACAAATTTTCGTCTTCTTACTTCTGCAATTAAGGAATCAATGATTGGAAAGTAAGTTGCAATACGAAAGGATTGTTTAGCATCTTCCAAAGCTCTTGTGTATCCGGTGTCCTCTCCTTCATAATCAAAAGTCTTCTTCATTTTTCGGTTGCGTTTGTTTGGAGACACATTGGTTTTCTGCATACCGGTTGTGAGTTTCAAACCATCCTTTTCAGTTGTAACAAATTCATCCCGTAAATGCTGGCAAAAACTTTCTATTTCATTGTAAAGTGCTACGCAACTTCCTAATGACATGTCAGCACGCTGTAGACTTTTGCTTGCGCTGTGAAACCTTTGAAGAATTTTGTGCCATAAAACACATAATATGGCTGTTTCTAAGGCATCTATACTCTTTTTCAAATACGATGAATCTGATTTGGTTTGATTTGTTTCATTGTCGTCCGACGTAAAATCTTGTAGCAGTTGTCACAACTTAACAAAATTTTCCTTGAGGGCTGTAGTGGCGTCTAAGATTTCTTATAACTGCTCTAACATTTGACAGTCGTTCGCAGCCATTAATTTGAATGCTATTATACCCAAAGATGTATTGGAGGGGAGATCGCCGTCCACTTACTTTTTTTAGAAAACGCTTGATTGAAGGAACATTTTATTAATATCCAAAATTTTTTATTTTATTGTTTCTAAAATATGTTTTCAAATATACTTTTATTTAAATAAAGTTGTTTTGATTAGTGTACCCTTTCTTGCGAACAGTTCAATTACATGTTGTCTATATTTCCCGCCTTGCGCTGTAGCGATGTTTGCCGTTGCGCATGTCTCTCAGACCATAAGGTTTGAAATCAGTTCCAACCGTACACCACTGATTATATCAGTCTCTACAGTGACGTCACAGTTACTTTATAATTGAAAGCCAGTTTTTATTTTTTTCGTACAAATAATAACTGCACCGGTATGTAGATTATTTGATTCTTCTGTTCAAGTTTGCTGGTAATGTAGGTTATAAGGCTATAAATTTATTTTAATTCAATTCAATTCAATAGTTAATAGTGCTAAAAAGAGCGGGCTCCCCCCAAAGCACGGTGCCCGGGGCAACTGTCCAGTTTGCCCATTGCTTAATCCGGCCCTGAGTGAGAGTGCTCTTCGTGTGAGCTAGATGTTTGTTTTTGGCACCTCTATATGAACTGTTGACTGTTGTTTGCTAGACTTTTGTTTGACTGGGCACCACAATAGGTAGACTGCTTGGCCCCACCATCTGTGTGCTACTGTAAATATATGAAGGCATCAGATATAACTATAAATGCCTTTGCCAAACAATACCTATCAAGTTGTGGGCTTGTTCATCACACTACCTTTGTCGTGATGAGCGCCAAGCAAGAAAACTGCAATTATTATTTTTCAAGTCTCGTCAGGGGAAATGAATTCAGATCTATGAAGTAGATAGTCCCGAAACCACTCACAACCCAACAATATTACATGTACACAGTATATATTTGATAGTGTGGTGATTACGTGCGAATTTAGCTTTGCTTTGATTTGTGTTGACTGTAATTTGTATTTGTATTTGGTTTCATTTTTAATATCACTATCGGTATTTCCTACACCGGGTGTCAAATATCAATGTTGACATTTTCTAGATATATAGCACATCTTTCAATTTATCTTTCATATGTATGGCGGGAGTTATCATAAAATACCACTGTGCAGATTTATTTAGCTAATGCTGGCTGCACTAGTTCATTTTTTCAGCTGGAGGAAACTACATGGGTGTAACTTGATTGCTTGTATGCGAGTGCTTTGTTTTTGTTTTGACGTTTTTTATCATATGGAAGATTCGAGTCCGAGATAAATAAACTGTAGCGTTAAACTGCAGCATAGGGCAAACACAAAAAACTACCGAAGGCCTAGCTACATCAATATTAGGAAAATTAAAGAATTAAATGCTGGAATGTTACGAAACGCACAGTTTGGGAGGCTAAGCCCAGCATAAGCTGATACAAGCAAAAAAGCTTGTCCCACCAAAAAGTTTCAACTGTCTAGTACTCTAGGTTTTGGGTTGCGGCCTCCCCCTTTGAAATTTCTGGGTACGCCCCTGTAAAATCTCCCAAAAAAGGTTTTTATCGCGTTTCTACGATCAGTACTTTGTGAGTCAATTAAGAAAACAAATTCTACAATTAATTGTATCCACTTTTCAAACTCTTTTGTTTGACATGATTAGAAGAAAATGAATTTGGCCTTGACATCGAGGTAGCAAAAAAAATTTATAATGAAAGTAGTTTCTTTGGTTGAAGAAAGTGAAAGTAGTCCCAACAAATCAAACCCAACCAGCAACAACTGCAGCTTGGATTTTCCCGATAACAGTGAAGTAGAGTTTTATGAAGCATTTTGTTCAGATTTTCTTTAGAAAAAAAAATGCAACAAAGATATCGTCATCAAGTTCCTGAACGCTCACCCGGCAAACGCATCTCTGTACAGCAAACCTTCCCCTCAAAAGTCAGAAAAATATTTGTTATCAAGTACAACACTGTGTTGTCATCCAGCGCCGATGACTTTCTTCCTCGGCAAAGCCGTTTTGAAGCCATAGCGTTCTGGCTTCAGAGATTAACATTTTGAAATTTTGCTCAGTTTTAAAAAAAGTTGGGGGTTGTGTATTCTTTTGTTGTCTTGTTTTAATGTTTAGTTCGCCGCTACGTGCTGTTCAGCAGCAAGCGCTCACTTGTAAGATTTTCATTATCAAATCTTTGTCGCACTTACTCGCAGGTGTTTTTAGTTTGCAAACCTTAACTGCGATGCTAAAATAATTTAAAAGTAACGAGTGATGTGTAACGTTTGTTACTCGTTGCATTTTCTAAAAGTTACTGTAACGCCCTAACAAATTTTCACTAGTAATTGCAGCGGTAGCGGCGTTACTTCAAAAACAACAATTGCCCACCACTGGATAACAATAGGGCGTAAAAAATCTATTGAGGAGTACATTGACATGCTTTTGTATCAAAAATCTGCTGAAGGCATAAACCTCTTCCGTCAAACTCGGGCATAAAGACCAAATAAACAACTTCCAGCGAAGTTTCGTGCATTTGTTGGTTGTTTTGCGCATAACACTAACTCTGACAAAAGGCGGAGAGCATAGCACCATGCCCTCCATAGTTGCTCCTCCGCTGCGGAGCGGTCCGGGAAACAACAAAGTTCTTCGCAAAAACGCAAACATCTTTCCTCTGATCAGAGGATAAAAATAAATTTCAAACGCTGTTGTTTATGCAATGTTGTAATGATAGACTTGCTACTTAATGCATACATAAAAGATTGGTAGATAGGAGCTATACCTATCACCATATGGTTGTGACTCGATTTTTTTATAGCTGGCTGCACTTGATTTTGGAACGGGTATTGGCTAAGTCAAAAATTTATCAACCTATTATTGCTGTTCTTGCAACTGCTCCTTGTTTGCAGCGGCTAAACGGAATTAAACTCCCAACCACGAAGTCACAGACGCGGGGACCCTGGGGGCGACGTCGGAAGTGATGACCGGTTTTTGTGAACAGTAGTTAAGGTTTTGCTGTCGTTTCTACTCATGACAAATCAGATTTTGTGCATGAGCCACTTTCTGCGAAATGCGTTTCAAGTAATCTTTCTCAGTGTAAAATTGTGATTCGATTCCAATCAATTCTGGGATCAAAAGTAATAAAGTGTTTATAAAAAGCAAATTTCTCCGGTCTTTAATTGGAATTTAATAACCCTGACGTGTTCGACTAAACGTGACTTCAAATCCCCTTTGGTTTGACCAATGTAAGTAGACTAGCACTAATGACCAGAAAAGTAAAAGTGAGGCCGGGAGCTGAAATCCCTCAGTCACTGTCACAAATTTTTTTTAATGGGCAAAATACTCACTTTTGACACGTTGATTTCCAGAAAGATCTTCGCCTTTACAGGGAGTCAAATTAGCGAAAAAGTTACTTGAGAAATTTGTTTTATAAAAAAGATCTTTAACTTTGTTTTGGAATAAAAATGCATTCATCTTCCCAAGCAAAGCAACCCTTTACGCTTATGCTCATGACAAGGAACTTGGTATACCATGCCTATACAGTAATTTCCCGTTCATCTAGGGGTCTGTGGGAAAAGAAAGAAATCTGCCAATTCCTATAGTTAAATGGGATTTAATGGCTATTTTTATACCAATTTTGAATATCATCGGGAATAAGTCGAAGAAAGGCAGTCGTGAGATAAATTTGCAAGCATAACGATTGACAAAAGTGAGCGTTAGAAAATTGTTCTCTGAAAAAAGGTCATCAAACAAAAATTGAGGAACACAAAGAACGCAAAATATATTTGATAGCTGATATAATGCATATTGAATTTTATTTTTATTGTGTTGCAATAGCTCACAAAACTATATTTGTGATGAAATCCCCACATCGCATCAGCCTTTACGCTGATTAGGTTGTAGGTTTTATTAAGATTATACAGTAGACATCGCCTATTAAGCCTGCCTCGGGACCGGACGAATGTGGGCTTGCTAAGCGGGTGGACATGTTAACTGAAAGACAACTTTTTCTAAATATTTTGGCAGTGGGTCTTCCCTCTGATCACTGCCGCTTTATTGATTGACTGTAGTTTGTGTATTGTGACCTTGTTTCATTATTTCATTGAGTTCCATTTTTCTCGCATGGTGCAGGTGCAGCCAGCTCCATGGAAAGCATAATCAGTTTTTAGACATGAAGGATTTGTGACCTGGGATGTGGAAGCGGAAGCGGAAGCTGGAAGTGGAAGCGGTGGAAGCAGAAGCGCGAAAATTCCGGTGCTTTCGCTTCCACATAGGAGGGAAGAATCAAGGGAGAAAAGAAATTGGTTTTGCTATCCTTCGGAGAAGACCGAATAGGGGGAGCATAAACATTAGGAAATGAGAGCGAGGAGGAGTCGTTTAGAGAGATGTTGACCTCTACATAATTAGAGTAAGGGTCAAGCGAAGAAAGAGAAGAGGTAGAAAGCTCAGAGAAGGATAAGCCCTGCCTGACTATATTGATGACGCCACCGCAAGCGTCTGTGACATCAATAAAAAAATACCAGATCGGGAGTGGATGCCACCGGATCGCAGAGCAGAGAATCCAGGGATCCGGAAAGAGGCAGATGAATTAAGGTTAGATTCCTGGATACAAATGAGGTCAACGGGATGAGATAAAATAAAGTGTAGCAGTTCAGTGCTCCTGGCTTGGAGACCCTCCAGCATTCCATTGAAGAACCTTGAGGGAGTCAGGGAGCAGAAGAAGAAGCAGGAGGTAAAGAGAAACAGCCAGGAGCATGAGGCGGTGGTGAGGGTGAAGAGGAAGAAGATACAAAGTGGGCGGAAAAAGGATAAGAGGTTTGAAGGCGAGGGTGGGGTACGAGTGCTGCATTAGCAGAACTGAGCCAGATGGGCCAGATTGAGCAGTGGAGGTATACCAGCTGGAGAACCCGGAGAGGAAGTCACTGTGCTGATAGGTGTGTTACCTCCAAAAAAACAGGGAGAGCAGCTCCAGGAGTGAGAGCTGCCAAGAGTTCTGAATCTAGAAAAGGAGAGTAGTGAGCACTTTAAATGAACCCAATTAGAGCATGTGCAGTATTGCACTGACCTACCCGCCAGGTCACACTTCCAGCGCACACTGAACAGGCAAAAGACGGGACAAGGGTCAGTATGAACATTGCCGCTTATCAGGAGAAGGAGAAGAATGAGAGGACGGGAAAAAGAAAAGCAGGAGAACAGAGAAGACAGGTCGATTTTAAAGAGGCTGCGTGCTATCCTTCTGCAGTCGTTCAGGGGGCTGCACAGCGAAAAAATGGTTTGTGTGAGGGGGTGCCCGGGGTAACTGGGAACTTTGGAAAGGCCAACAGCCATTTTGACCCAACCCAAACGGGGTTGGGGAGGCGGCTGTTGATTGGTGCAGTTCAATTTTGCTTGCTTTACGTCTATATACTATATATATGACAGAAATTTTGCACTTCACTATCCAAAAAGATCGGAGTCAATACATGTTTTGGGGACGCAAAGAAGATCCGTAATGATGATTAAAGTTAAAGTTAACTCAAAGTCAGAGTTGGTTGAGGATAGAGAGGGAAAATCAGCGCTATGCGGTGTAATTTGTAGTTGTGACGACAGGTTATTGTCGAGAGCTGTAATATGAGGTCATACGGTTTAGATCTGAGAAGCATTAAGTTAACTGTTGTAAAAGTAGTTGTAAGTAGTGAAGGAACTTGTAATAACTGTCTATTTGTTGAAGTGTTTAATTATTTTTTGAATTGTAGTAACGAAATATTTGATTTTATTGCAAGCAATTTGTGATTTCTAAATTTTTGTTAGTGGGGGTTCCGTGACAAACGCGAAAGTACATTAGGGGCTCCGCGATGACAAGAAGATTGAAAAGCACTGTTCTAGATTCAACACGAATTTCAATATCTAAGAAAAAGAAACACAAAGTAGTTCGGAACAATAAGCTCAAGCGAAGTAGGTAAAGTAATAGCAATAAATGAAGGGTTTTGTCTTCTCAAAATGATGAAGTGTAGAAGAAGGTAGGCTACAGACCCACAAAAATTAAAAAAATTGTCAACGGTCGTTTTCTCGTGTTTTGTTAATCGAAGCGGAAGCGGAAGCGATAGGTGTGGAAGCGGTTGGAAAATAACAGCTTCCACATTCCTGTTTGTGACAAAACAGAAGAATTTTAGACAGTAACCAAAATGCTTGATGCTTATCAATACAGAGAAAAAAAAATCAAGAATTACGTAATGAAATTTGTTAAAAGAATTGCGTAGAAAATTTGGACTTATTAAACGAGTTTTTGGGCGTATAAAACGAGTTTTGTTAATACACAGTCAAATGGAAAATTCCGGACCGGACGAATTTGGGTTTAATATGCGGGTGGGCTCATAAACCATGGGCTTAATAAGCGGCTTTTACTGTATATGCTGATCTATCGTTTTTTTATTTCTTTTTATAAAGCCTAAGGGTCCCGCAAAAAATTGAATTGGTAAAGTTTCAATGAAATTTATTTCAGACAGTCACTTGTTTCGCTTATGTAGATAATATTGGTAGCCTAACAACTCAATAGACTGAAGATCTCTAGTAATGGAAGAGAAAGGTTTCAATTAAACATTTACTCTCAGATTATATCGGCTTATCGCTATCTTGTCAAGAATTCACCGAATTTATTTTACACTTTGCTGCCCTATGAACTTAATTGAGTCTATTAAGGTTTAATTACTAATGCTAATCGACTCAAGTGAGTCCACTTGTTAAACAAAGTAATTCAAAATTTCAAAACACCCATGTTTAACGTAAAAAATCTAAAAATCTTTTTTTTATCTAGTAAGCTGCTAAGGTGCTGTTGGTTAAAAATTTTCGTGCTCACTTTGGGGCAAGTGTGTATTACAAAGAACCATAGTGTAGCGCAACGGCAGGCATCCGACTATATTCCAAGTTAAAATGAATGCACTCCATCTGGCGACTACCCACTTCTATCATGACAGCTGCTGAACGTGAATGGCTATCCAAACATGAAGCCAAGTGTTGGTGGTGATATTCTATTCGTATAGACCAGTGGTTCTCAAACTGTGCGTCGCGACACCCCGGTGCGTCGTTTCAATTTTCCAAACAAAACCAATTTTTGGTTTTGTGCCATTAAGTCTAGGTTTTATTGCGTCAAAAGAACTCTGATCGTAGATTCCTTTCTTACTTTCTTCTGACATTTTGACAATAATGTTTTTAATACACTGTTTTAACGGTTGACTTGTTATTCAAGAATCAAATTGCAGAAGTTTAACTTGATTGGCGAAAAATATATAAAGAATGAAGCATTCAGTTGTATGTTGGACGAAAACAGGAAAGATGAGTTACAAACTTAGAAGAGCGTAATTTTGCGATTGAAGATGACAGACCAATCCAAAATCTCTGGAGAATCTGCATAGGGGCAGTTATTTATGCAGATTATGGATTATTTATCTTGCAGTACGGCAAACTAAACTGTAGGAAGCTGTCTGGTGCGTCGCAAAGTCTTGCAAGCTTTTTTAAATGCGTCGCATCGCAAAAAGTTTGAGAATCACTCATTGAGATGATGATCCACATAAAAAGCCAAGTGTTGTTGGCGACTTTTTGTTTGTGGTTTGTAGTTGAAGTTACTAAGGTTGCTACAATAGAACAGGATAATTTTAGTCATATATTGGTATAAATAAACAATTTGGTCATTTTTCTTGTATTTTTTTTATACACCGATACCATAGCAATAGCATTTTTGATGAAAGCTAACTCATACTATGTGATCCTTGTATGCAGATCTGCCGTTAAGTATGTGTGAGAGGGAGGGAGGATGGCTAGCACGCTGGAGCATCTAGGGTGATATAGTGCCCTGACCACACTCGAGAAATCTTAGCACTCTTTTTTCTTATAGGCTTTGAAAGTATTTTATAAAGAATGTACATGATCTTTTATCTCACTCCATCCCCCAGCTCATCCTAAACATCCTAATTACTGGACTCCCAAGCATTGCTCCCCCAGTGAAAATAGTTGGTAGCAATTCGAAAACTATTCTAGCTGAAGATTACGCAACTGTATTCAGTTCATATTGAAAAATAAAGCTACTAACTGCTCATCTGTAGGTCATTGCAATGACTTAGGCTAATTAGCTCTTCAAAAGTTGGAGTTTATCCTCGCTGGCCCCCAGAATGGTTACGCCAGCAATGAGACAAAATTTTTTGTAACAGTCTATGAAATTGATTTGAGTGTGTCATAAACATGTGTCCTAATTAATGGCTTGTGACACAACCTGCCAGCTATGTGTCTTACAGCTGTTCACTGTCAAATGCCATCTCCTCTCTCATTGCCTCACCTCCAACCACTTTTGCATTTAGTATAACTTTATTTCAATTATTACTGTTTATTTTTTGGCGTACCAGCCTCTTACAAGCGTACTTCTATTGTGCAAGCTGGTTGTTTAGCGTAGTTGCGAGTTGCTTGTGTTCATTGGGTCATATCTGTGCTGTCAAAAAGATTTTTATAAAAACTCAAGGTCCCGCAAAGTGCAGATATACAAAAACAGTCCTAGAAACAAAAATTAATCAAAAATACTTGAAACAAGTAGACGATCGATACTTGATTTCAATTTTTTCCAAGTTTGAAAAAATCAAAAAGTAGTTGATTTGTAACTCATGAAATTATAGCCTCCACAGAGAAAATAAAACAGGCTAGAAATTGTCAAAGTGCAAGGCATTCACAATCATCAGATCAATTGCTTACTTTTATTATTCAAAATGCATTGTAGGTCTAGTAAATTTTTGCTCAAAATGATCACCAGCATCATACGGTACCATACAGCAATCTATTTCACCATGTCAATAACCCGCGACCGGTTTCGACCTTATTGGGTCTCATCAGGCGGGTGTAAAAAACACTCAATAATAAACATGCTAAAAAAAAACAAATTTGCCATTGGGTGCAAAAAAAAATACAATACAAAACAATATGATACAGCAATACCTATATCATGGGGGTCACACTCAAGGATACACACACATGACATGGACAACAAGTCACATCGGTAAGCCCTAATAGGGGTGCGGGATCATTGTCAAGACTTATCATTAATACATGAGTTGCTAGTTGCTAGCCAGCAATTTGCTGGCTAGCATCTAGCAACTCATGTAGGTCTAGTAAAGTAATAAAATATATCAAATCAGTTGATCAAATAATGAATATGATGATACTACCGCTTGTATCTATGAATTAAGTTTATTGGCATATTAAAGAAAATTTTTTGTTTTTTCGATGAGATCAGTGTTGCGTTCAAGCAGCTATATGTCTGCACTTAGGAATAAAAGTATGTACATTAGCTCGGGTGGCGCAGCCTCCATGATTTTTTTCGCTCACAGCCACAGTTTCATCTCTTTTTGCGTTCTTCATTTGCAAAGCACTAGATGGTTTTCTTTCCATCCTGTGCACCAAGCTATCTTCGTTATTTTAGGTGACGCTTTCTAGTTTTTTATGTTATAGTGTCTTTTAAATTTGTCTTCTTTCTTTGGAGTAGCTTGCTTTGATGTCTCTGCATGTGGTTAGGCCAATCATTTTGGATGGCACTCGACTAGCGGTTATAATTAGTTCATGTCTGTAATGTTGGCATCTGCGATGTGCACAGTGTTTACGATGCCCAATGATGTACCGGTAGTCAAGGTGAAGGATTAGGGTTAAGGTTAATGTTAATGTCAGCGTTAGGATTATAATTAGGGTTAGAGTTGGGATTTGGTCAGGGTCAGAGTGATTAGTTGACATCAATGGACATGTAGGCCTGCCATTGTCTTGGTCTCCTCGACCAGTAGCGTTGACTTAACTAGCTGCCCACGTGACTTCATACAATAGTGCTTGTCGCTTTTGCAGTGACCGATTTGCTGTTAGGCTTCAGCCTACCTGTAACAGAACGAGTGAGTCGCAACCTTTCAACGTAAACTGTGGGATTAATCTCCAAACGTGGACGAACTCAGAGAGCCTTTATCAATCAAGCGCCATAGCAGACCAACAGCAAGAAAAGTTTTGCCGCTAAAACAGAAAATAACACACTGTTTTGCGAACGGAAAAGCAATTAATGCCAATTCAAAAGTGCTTTTAAAAGAACATTTCAAAACAACTGAAAGCAGACACACCAGTCATATACTTAGGGTCCTCAATACAGAACGAGACAAAACATAGCGTTCAGTTTACAAAACTGTAACTAACAGCAACTGGCATTTGTTAACAAAGAATCTATCAATTGGAAAAAGTGTCACCCGTCCTGTTTTCTTTTGATTTACTTTTTGAGTCATGCCAAAGGAGTTAATGATATTCACAACTTTCCTGCTTGATACTCAGTACAGAAAAGATAGTAGCCTATGGAGAAAAAGCAAGCAATTTTGCTTGTTTTGTCTTTAAGATAAACACTTACTGGTACCTGAACACCTTTTTTTTATAGCTTATGGCAAGCAGGTAGTTCACTCGGTCAAGCAGTTTGCCTGTCGTGGAGACCCACGCCGACTAAAAGCATGCTAGCCACCAAACAGAGCATGAGCCCATATGCATTAATAAACGAACCTTTTAAGCGAATATATACATTCACTTGTGCTCAAAAAAGCAATTTATGCCCAATTGTTATGCATTTTATGAGCAGTTTCACAACTTACCTCATAGTAACGAGGCCCAAAAGCCGGCCAACTCAAAGACACGGAAAGATTTTTTTGTAGAAATCGGTTTTATCTACCCACCAATTAAAATCAAAGTTTTACGACCATGCTTTCCCATTTTTTAAATTTTAAAACAGTTAGTGGTGGATATTGGGTGAGGTAAGCGAAGCAGTCTCTTTGGGGCCCCCCCCCTTTCCATATTCGTCGAGAGACTCCCTTTAAAAATGCTGCATGTAGTTTTAGGCTATTTTTCGGCATTTTAACAGCGTCCCTTGGCCTCAACAACTCTGGAAGCAATAACTACCAAGGAGTCGCAATTTTACCATTGGAATCTATTTTGTTGTTGAACGTCTGTGTGCTTTTAAACAAGCATATTTGCTACAATGTACGCAGTGATAATGTGGCGAAGTGGATAGTACACCTTCAAACGCATTGGTCAGAAGTTTGAATCTTTAAGGGCAGGGTACTTTGACAGAGGCAATATGTATTAAAATCCCAGTATGTTAGTGTAACGGAAGTGTAAACTGTGGGCTTCATTTTTGTCAGATCACTTATTTGCTACCGGTTCTTGTTGTGGATATTAAAATGTTATAGAGATTGCTGGCCAATCACAAACGAATAAAAGTAACGTTTTTAATACTTCATTGAAATTAACAAATCACAAACGTTCAACGGAAAATAGATTACAAGGATTAAATGTCGTTGCCTGCAAAATAGCCACTGCCTAACTATAAACCAACTAAAATTTATTTTTTCTCTTACTGTTTTGGGCCAGAGGCTTTAAAATTATTTTGTTAGGAACGGTTGTGACTACGCGAGTTTAACGTAATTTTTGGGATGTAACTTTATTTTGCTGATATGATCTGTACAACTTGTATTTTTTGCTTATTTGGGGAGACCAGCTTTTGCCTGTGATAGTTATCTGTAAAGTTGTTCCAGTTTTCAGTATTACCAAAATGTGAATCAGTTTATTCGTATTTTTCATCCGCAGTTTACTGATGTTAGTAACATGCTGGTGAAAGTGGAACTAAGTTTTCTGTGATGCAATATGGTCGGTGGGCTTTTTGTCAATAGACCAATTGCAATTGAAGATGATTCCTACTTCAACCCATTACGATTAAATTCAATGCCTTTTCACAAGTATAACGTTTATAAGCATTTAAAGACTCATTTTTCAACAAAGTTTAAGCCTAGTCCAGCAGTATGTTAGCTAAGCATGCTGTCAACCCTTATCTTACATCAGACTATGCCACTGTAAAAATTGATGATTTTCGGTACGTTTATTGACTTGTTTTTTCGTTAATTTTTTACTACCATGACTAGTTATAGCCTACTCCATATGATCATTACACAATAGCCCCATGTTGTTTCAGATGTTTTGACACAAAAAAGATAGCCTATGGTACTCCATATCATTTGAATATTCTGCACAACGCTGTTTCGCGATGTGTTTCTTCTTAGCAATTAAGTCGTACCAAGTTTTTAAGGCTCCTGTGTTGCCGCAAATTATTTGAATATTTCTTTCAATCGTGCCGTTATTGCCATGCTTTCGATGGCAAATTACTCCAAGTTTTTTTAAAGGACGATTAACTGTGAAAATGCGTTAATTATTTACTGCAAAAAAGTCTTTCAATGCTTTTAGCGTGTCGTTTTGATTATAGTTATATCGTAATGTATCTCCATCAATTTTTTTCAATAATTTCTACCCTCAAGTTAGAGCTGTTTAATCGCAATTATTTATTGCTGCATCATTTCTTCAGGGCTCCTATTAGAACTTTGCCTCGAGACCTCCAGTTTTGATTGTCCACTAATGAAAATAGTATCAGGCAATGAAAAATTCAGAATTAAGTGATTACGAAAATGCATTTCGGTGATGTGTTTGTGCATCTCTGAACAAAAGATTTAAAGTCTCTGGGTGATGCAATCCACCCACTTATTACTGCATAACTTATTTTCGAGTAAAAAATGTCTTTTGCAGAATGAATTCAAATCATTACAAGCGCTCGAAGAAAGCAGGCATGCGAGCACGCCTACAATCATAGCTGCCAACCTGGTGTGAGTGAAACTCCAAAAATGGGTCTAAAAAATCAAAAATATGACAATTTTTTAGTACAATATCCCCAATTTGTTTCAAAAATTCTAAAATTTTGGGTTTCCATACCAAAATCAAGTAATTTTGCCAAATATCTCGACCAAAAAGTCCCTAGATTCTACCAAAATTCCCAAGATCGGTTTTAAAAACCGCAAGATTTTTTTCCCAACATATATCGCGAAAAAATTCCTAAGAAAATTCCAAGTGGCCTTGAAAACTCCCAAAATCTTGGGATAAATTTCCAAGATTATCAATTATATCTACAATAATCAAACGTTCACAAATCAACAGACTCAAAAAATGTAAAATTTTATCTTATTTTGGAAAAACATCTCCAGCAGCGCATCAAAAACCCAAGATTAGAGGGTAAAACCCAAGCTTTGGCATTGCTACGTCAATAAACGCGCATTTCCAAATACACAAAAAGCTTATGCAAATACAACGTGTGTGGTAGTCAGTTCAGCGCCGTTCGGTCAACACAGATAAGCTACGGAAGTGATTCTCAAAGTGGGTTCCACGAAGCAAGGTCAGGGGTTTCTAAAGCTACATTCGTAAAGAATTTCGCAGTGTGTTCCAAACATAGCTGCCAATTTTGCAACTATATCTCAAGATTGCATGCCGAAAGGTGGTCGATCTCCAAAAGAAAAAAAAAAGGTCTTCATAACAATAACTTTGTCTAGTAAAGCCTTTTTCTTATTGTATTAAGGATTAGTTCAAATAAAGGTTCCGTTATACAGTGGAATTCGGTTAATAAATCCACTTTTTTCAATCAATCACTTCGTTCTTTCGACAAATTTTCTATTCAAATTTAACGTTTCGCTCCCCTTAGTTGCCGGGGAGCTTCTTCAGAACACGGTAGATGTTAATAATGTGACATACAAACTGTACAACATAAAATTACAAAGACTACCTGTATTACTAAACACAAAAAATTATTTATCAACAGGGCAGGCAATTACGTAATAACAAAAACATTGTTACATCACAGATACAGGAGTGGCCAAGTGAAAAATGTTGTGAGAAACATAAGACATTACTTATTGGAGACGAACACACTATAAACAGTCGGAAAATTCGCACCATCCATTATAGTGTGTTCGTCTCCAATAAGTAATGTCTTATGTTTCTCACAACATTTTTCACTTGGCCACTCCTGTATCTGTGATGTAACAATGTTTTTGTTATTACGTAATTGCCTGCCCTGTTGATAAATAATTTTTTGTGTTTAGTAATACAGGTAGTCTTTGTAATTTTATGTTGTACAGTTTGTATGTCACATTATTAACATCTACCGTGTTCTGAAGAAGCTCCCCGGCAACTAAGGGGAGCGAAACGTTAAATTTGAATAGAAAATTTGTCGAAAGAACGAAGTGATTGATTGAAAAATCGTTACACTCGACATACGAGGAATGCCTGCTATATTTAATAAATCCACCTCGGGACAGCCGGTTTTGGATTTAATACGCGGCGGCTTTAATAAACGGCGTTTTCTAAAATGGACAAAATGTAGTATTTTTTCAGTATTTATTCGACACAGAAAAATCTGCGTTCAAAAGTTCAATTAGTCTGCTTGATTAGGCCTACTAGTACACAAGGACATGTACGTACTTATCCATACAAAACTGATAATCCAATATTGTTTCGTCACTTTGCAATATTGTACTTATTAGTACATAATGAAGAAAAATTTGACTGCATAAAGCACGTAAACTGGATGTATTAAGCGGCGCTTGGATTTATTAACCGAAGTTTTTATAACGGGAAAGGATTGGGACGATTCCGTTCCAAGCAAATTGGATGTAATAAGCGGCTGGATTTATTAACCGTGGATTTATTAACCGAATTCCACTGTATT
Organism: Trididemnum clinides; assembly: GCA_963675345.1. Taxonomy (NCBI): domain Eukaryota; kingdom Metazoa; phylum Chordata; class Ascidiacea; order Aplousobranchia; family Didemnidae; genus Trididemnum; species Trididemnum clinides. The sequence continues at coordinate 18,559,035 of OY776302.1, forward strand.
ACCAATATTGTCAAAGGGTTCCATTGCAAAAGAGTTTGAGAACCACTGAGCTGAGGTATTCATCTACCGCCACTTAACGGAAGTCAACAGCAGTTATGGAAAGAAATAGATTTTTGAGAAGCTTTTTTGTGAAGGAGCTACTTCGACAGCTTTAAATTACGCCTAAGCAAGGGCGTAGCCAGAAAAAAATTGAGAGGGGCCAAATTTTGCAACTTTTAATGTGACGTCATTTACTTATAACGGCATTTTGCCTTTTGTGAGCTACCCTCGTCGCTGCTATAAAAATTGCTGAACAAAACTGAGAACGTGCGAATGCGATTTCACTGATCTAATGTAGTTTTGTCAAGAACGGCTTTATTAGTTCAACTTCAATTGTGACATATAACGCATTATTTAAGGAATTTCAAGGAAACCACTCCCACAGGTACGTTGAACGTTCTGATAAAAGAAGCGAGATCTTTGTAGTAGCCCGCATCGTAATAAAACAAGAAAGCGCTCAGCGAGACGCTTATTTCTTGCAATTACCATAACTTCGATTATCAATTTATCACTCGACTGCAACATAGAAGAAAACCTTGGGCGATATTTAGTGTGTAAAACGTACATATCTTGTTTTATAAAATTTGAAAGTTTAAAAACTTAAAAAGGCATGCCCTCCCCACCCCCTTCCTCACCCCCCTGCTAGAAGTCAACAATAAACTCTAATGTACCTGCAGAGGCGCAAAAAAAATTATGTTTTTATTTTTTTGATACTGTTTTGTAATTTGACTTAAAATTCAAGGGGGCATGGCCCCCCACTGGCTACGCCAATGCGCCTAAGAGAGGAAAGCATATGTCACTCAACTTCCGTAGTCCAGTATATTTGTCAAATATTTTTTCATATTGTAGCACAGGAAATGATCTTTCAAATGGTATGTTGCAACAGCAAATATTTTGCTGAGTTTAATTTTTACGGGAAATTGAATATTAGGTGTAATGGAAAAAAAAATGAAAAACCGTAAATGGGCTCTCAAATTAATAACTAAAATTCTTGTTAGGGGGCAAGCGCGAACTAAAACTAGGCTAAAATGGTCTTGCTTCAGACAAATTTGTTAAATGCTTCTATATAAATTGAAATATAAAAAAGATCTTAGTCCTTTCCATTGCCCTTCTTGATTGGCCTTTTACGTTCAGCCTATATAGGAAAATTCTCCAAAACAAATTTTAGTGTTCAAAGAGGGCATATATAGATATCGTGCGCCGTGCATATGGAGTGGACTTGGAGACCAAAAAAGTTCTGGCGAGGCTGCTGGTACCGTAGGCCACTTCTCTATCTCCCATATATTTCACGCTTGTAAAATGTGACCTATTACTCCGAAGATATTTTTGGAGAATTTGTCTTTTACCAATTTTTAACTCTGGTTTTTAAGATTGATGCAAAATCTTAACTAACTTCTAATTGTACAACTAAAACAATACAAGATTTCCCGCTTTAATTAGTTTTAAAGGGATAGAAATATATATGACATAGAATCAACATTAAAACGTTGCTCAAGGTAACCAAAATTAATCATTTAACATTATGTATAAATATTAAACACCGTATTATAAAAAATCTATTTTTAGAGTTATGTATAGTGTTCTGAAGTCACCATAGTTGTGGTTTTTTTTACTACGAAAAAAGAAAAAAATATATAATGAAGTTTGGTACGGATGCCATGCCTGCGGTCAACTATTTTTAGTGGCACATTGATAAATCTATTATTCGAAACAGGAAAATAATATTTTTTGAATTTCATCAGTAAAACCGTTTAACATAAATATGATTTAAACAAACAGTTTGTAAAATTTTGCCAGCTGCTTTCAACATTAATCTGTGTTTTGAAAATTTTTTTTTCGTAATTGACCGCATGCATTACTCACCGTAGTTATGACATCATTTTTTAAGAACTGTTGTGGGAGCAAATTGTTGCTCCCGCGTAATGTATGCAGTTATTTTTGGTCACTTTGTGTCCTCAAAAGCTTGTTGTAGAAAGCAAGTTGAAGGAAAATGCTTTGTAGAAATTGTTAAGCAATCTTATAGTGCATTAAGTATAAGTTTCATACAGTGGTAAAGCAATTTCTTAGTGACCCAAAGCTTTAGATAAGTCTTTTTGTTTCGGAATCGGATTGGCTGTGTTACGTGAATAGATGTGAAAATAATTTTACTGCAAAATATGAATTATTATGGAAAGTTCCCACCACCTGCACCGCGAGCAATGTTAAATCCGTAAATCTGACATCCAATTTCTTTGCGCCAATGTAAACATAGTCTTGTTCAGTTTTAAACAATAACTGACTTACTGTAGAGAAGGTACGGGCTAAAGCTCAGTGTGATATAGCAGCCACTTGTATTCATAAAGTTGCCAGTTTAGTGCGAGCATGGTCTTTCCATAGTTGTGCACTTGGGAAGGAGAGTTCACAGCATTTATACTGCTTGGTTGTGAACTTGTGATAGATATATGCTCTGCCATCAATACTGGCCACGCCAAAATCAGACTCATCGCAATAATGCCTCTACACAGCTGCAAAGGTTTTCTTGTAATTGAATGATAAAAGTGTACATATGTATATACATATACATTAAACAATGTATGCATATATATTACCGTATAGGTATATCACAATGCCATTTCTTGTTGACAAAATTTAGGGTCTACTAAAGAATCTACTGAATTGCTGAAAACGTGGAAAGTGATGCTGCTAAAATGCAAAATTGTGGACCAGAGGTTAATGTTGGGTCATAGTTGCCAATTTTGGGCATCACCAAAAACAGAAATATGAAAAAACATCAACTAAATTGAAAAAATACAGCAGTTAAAGAAAATGTTTGGTTTAATTAAAACTGAGTTATCTAATATTATCCTATTGCATAGTTATACTTGTAGTTTTCATCAACTTTAGTAAATTTCCTTACATCTTTAGTTGGTAGTAATTTCTCTTAAATGAAGTTTCTTGTTTAATGTACATTTCTATATATCTGTAATTTAGTTGGTATTTTTCCATATTTTTGTAAAATTAGATGGCTGTATTTTAGTATTATCTGGAATTTTCAAGGTCACATAAGAGTGTTGAAAGCAATAAAAGTTTTGGTCAGATCTTGGAAAATTTATTTTGCTAGAAGTGTCGTTTTGGAGATCTTTGATTTTTGCTTATTTCAAGTTGGCAACTTTAGCTGGGGTAGAAGTTAGGGTTAAAATTTAAATTCTTCAAGCCATATGGTAAATTCTTTAGTACTCATTGGTATTAATTTGACATAGGTCACATTCTTCTTTGCTACACTGTTAATATACCTGCTAACGTACTAAATCGAGCAGGTAGTTGCACAGTTCTTGGCATTACTTTTATCAGGGAGAGTTCTAAAGACTTGTTTACAACTATTCCATTTTTACAATAGGTTTATCTTTCTGCTTTTGTCATAGACAAATATGGATAGCGATTTGAAATCTGAAGAAGTGCTGCAGGAGAATGATACCGAGTTAATGACTGTAAATCAAGCAGCAGAAACTGTTAATCCCATGACAGAAACAACTAAAACAGTTAATTCTGTGGCAGAAGCAGTGGATGAACTTGCAGAATCAGTTGATCAAACTGCAGAGGCAGTTCATCAATTAACAGAAACTGTTGATGAAGTTGCAGAAACAACCACTGACACTACAGAGCAAATGAGTGTTGCACCAGTACCTGAAATAATTCAGGTAGAGAGTAAAATTGCTGACGAATCTAAAGCAAATGCAGAAGAGATGCAATTGAATGTTGATGAACAATTAACATTTTCAAATAAAATCGATGATGGTGACCCTGCTACAACTAAGGAAGAAACTGTCACTGGTATGATAGTTCAAGAAAATAATATTGAAAATGTTGGTGGTCTTGTTGATCAAGAGTCACAAGCAGTTATTTCTGAATCGTTTATGGATTTGCAGGAAGGGTTTGCTTTAGCATCGAGTGTTGATTCTTTAGCTGACATCAATGCTACTGAGGAACTACATCAAGAACCTACTGACATTTTGCAAGAAGCTGCTAAAAAAATTGAACCAAACAAATGGAAACCAAAGGTAAATTTTTGCCTGTTAGTGTAAGTAGTATACTATTTGGAGCTAATTTAGAAGTAGGTTGATCAGTGTTCTCTCTTAAAATTTTTGTTGGTGTAACTCAACTGCAGCACTGTTTTTCTACAAGTACTTTCAGATGGCAAACTGTTACCAATGTTGTGAAATGTAATCATCTGTTAGCAAGCTCGTGACTATTTGTTAGTGATCGTGCACACTGCACCTGCATAAATAAACTATTCACATCAAATAATGAAAAAATAGCATCATAGATACCTCTTTGCTACACTTCCAACATTTTTGCTTATGAAATAGAGTTGCGCCTCCTAGAGATTAGCAATTCAGAATACTGAATTCAAAAGATTTGAATCCCAAACTATCCAAATTCAAACTGGATAATACGATTCAGTTCATATCTTGCTTACCAGCTTTATCATGTTGCGTGGCCACAGATTTTTTTTTTGTAAAAGTATCAATTGCGTGCAATGATTCAAAAACTAGCTTACACACAGGCAAACATGTAAAAATCTTAAATGTATTGCACTGCAATAAACTTGTTCTCTGATTGTGCTTTTGTTGTTCTTTCTTTCATGTAGTGGTGATTGCCGTTGGGGCACTGCAGATGACCAATTTGTTTTGGTTGTGTTCATCATGCAGCAAATCTTAGGCTGAGACACCTGGCAGAGCCCATCCCTCTCCAGGCCTGGCCACTGTCTTCCACATAAAGGAGGAGTGCCTTGCCGAAGGACACAGCAAGCTAACTTGCTAGCTTGTTCTCCACAACATCCCTTAAATGCCGAGTGCCAAGCAGGGAAGCTGTGGATACCATTTTTAAAGTCTTTAGGTATGACTTGACAAGGGGATTGAACCACAGGTCTACCGACTACAAAGCGGATGCTCATACCACTATGGCATCGCCTCGGTTTTGTTGTTGTAAACTTGTAAAAAATTCTTTCATGTTGATTGTGCTAATTGCAAAAAAAAGGGTTCAGATTCTGGATTCGGTTTAACTTTTGTAGAATTATTCTGAAGTGCCCATCCTTAGTGCCTCCTAATTGTCCCAACTATTTGATTGCAACACAGACACACATAATTTTGTCTGACTGGGATTATTGCACCTTAGTTGTTTATTTGTGATAAGAAGTAGCAATCTGTACTTCCGTACTAAGGGCTGACAAACATTGCATGTAAGAAGTTACGTTAGTTTTATCACAGTTATCGTTTTTTTTCACCAATGCGAAAGAAAGATTTTGACTAATAGTTAAAAAATTGACTTTATTACTCAAAAAAAATTAAGAAGTACAGATTTTATGACTTTATTGCCTAGTTACATCCCTTACAGATAAATGATAAATTCTTGATAACAAAACTTTAAATGTATTTTGTTTTCTTAACGCTAATTATTGACTTGTCGACTTGTATATTCAAGTACACTTACATTATGAACCTTCAAAACATCTCTAAACTTCTTTCATTTATTGATTTTATCAAATGTTAATCCAATATAAGTGTTTTTGTTAGTAGCTATAAAATTCACCAGTTGTCATACGGGGGTCTATCAGTATGCAATTGTAGAATGACATTGTTGGTACATGGGTTTTCTAATATGCTGGGAACGTATTAAACAACAGCAGGTGCTCTTATCAAGTTTATTGACACATTTTGGAGCCTTTAGCATGTAGATATGCATTTTAAACATTTGAGTAAATCATTTTTTTGGAAAGTATAAACTAAATTTAACTTGAGTGCACTTAATTTCAAGCTCAGCAATAATTCTTGGGCACGCTGCAAGTTGTCAAGAAGTAAGGTAAAATGCCACATGTGAAAGTTTTTTACAGGTCTGTTGTGGGATGACACTACAATACAGAAACCCAGATTTGTGGAAATTTTTAGTAAACATAGAATTACTGAATTTTTACTGTTTCTAACTTGCTGCAAATGTTCAAAAGCAGAGTATAAAAAGAATGTAATTAGCATACAATTGTTTATCACAGAAGTATTACCATTGCAGACTGTATAGTCTCAACTACTTTTCCTAATTTTCCACGCATTTAATTTTGGTTGAAGATTTTGCTAAAATAAAATTCAAAAATTATAGCTAACTACCACAGAGTTGTAAAAAACTGCCAGCTTTTTTTTCATGCTGTTAATTTTCAACTGTAAATTCACCAGCTACTTTTTGTGAATTTGTACTTTTGAGCTTAAGATGGGCGCTGCTGCATGAACTTTGAGGTTGCAGTAGGTGAGACTTAACTTGCTGGTGGAAGTTTTCCCAGCAATGTGGATAAATATTGGAGACTCAGGATATGCTCAAATACTTTCCATGAACTTTGATATTCCCGACTTATCAATGAAGCTAGTTAATAAATCAGGTTATTTTTGTACTGGTGCTTTTAAGCCTACAGTTGCATAGAAAAAATGACACTGTGTGAAATAGAATCAGGCATATTTTTGCTGGTTTCTTTTTTCACTACCAAGAAGTGTTAGACTATTGTAGTGTAAACAGCTTCATAAACTGACGCGATGGTGTGGTGGTTAGAGCATCTGCTTTGCAGTCGGTAGACCTGGGATTTATTCCCCTTGTCGAGTCATACCAAAAGACTTTAAAAAATGGTATCCACAGCTTCCCTGCTTGGTGCTCGACATTTAGGGGAGGTTGTGGAGAACAAGCCAGCAAGTTCGCTTGTGTCCTTGGGCAAGGCACTTAATGGGACACCCCCACCTTTATGTGCAAGGCAGGTTCCCCAGTTTTCCCTCCAAATAGAGGGTTGGTGGCAGGAAGGGCATCTGACCGTAAAACAAATGCCATGTTATAAAAATGCAGATATCTGCTGTGGTAACCCCTAATCAGGAATAAGCCGAAAGATAAAGAAGAAGTGTAAACAGTATCATGTAATCTTAACGGCACTGCAGAGATAGCTGGACTTGTGATCTGCTAATTTTCTTGCTGTATTAAAATAGAATTTACATTCTCATGACTACTTTTTTGGGTGTATGATTTTTCAGTTCTCATGCAGGGATGCGTTTGCTTCATGTTACATAATTGGTTGTCTGTCCAAAAATCAACCTTTTGAAGAACTAAGGTTTAGGCTTAGTTTTGATTCAAAAATAAACTACCAAACTTTAGCACCTACGTTTTGGCAGATAGTATGCTGTTGTCCATTTTGATTTAAAGTGTTAGGTTCTGTGCATTCAGCCTATATATCTGTACATCTAGTATTTATAACAGTTGTACAATTGATCAACTAGCTAATTATGCTAGGTAAAATCATGATTGAGCTTATTTTCTGGGTTTGTAATGGATTTTTTACTTTTTTCAGAGTGGAGCATTTAGTCTTGGTGTTCCTGGACTGACTTTTTCAGCCCAAAACTTGAAAATTGCCAGCGACGGAACAAAAATGGTTCAAATTCACCAATCTCAAATTACACCTAGTCAATTACAAGCATTGCAGTCAAATCCAAACATCAAGGTACAAGAGTACTAGAAATCGTAGTAGTTTAGTTTGTAATCAGTTTTGTCCACCTAACGGACTTGGCCAGATTTACCCAATTCCTTTCACAATTGTTCTCATTTCAACTCTTCTTATCTCTCGACTATGTGCATTCTCTGTCTTTAAACCTTTCTTCTCTGTTTCCCCTGCACTTGCTTCTTTCAGGTTTGGGCGATCCTAGACCTCCCTTACCACTTCTAGATCTATAGGGCAACTCTCAAAGCACTGTCGTCATCCCTTCTTTGTACATGTTCGTACCATCTCACCCCATTTCCTTTGCCAGCTCATTTGCAGTTTCCTTTTATGCCAGCTTGTCCATCTATTCTTCAGTGATCTTTTTGTCTCTAACTTTGTGGTCACTCTTGGCTCTCACCATAGTTCTCTCTGTTCTTAAAATTGCTTCTGGGTTTTTCTTGAGCACCATGTCTCGCTTCCATACAAAATTGACATTCTTAATCTGTGACAAACCTTACCTTTCATCTTCAGAAGAAACGAACTGTATTTTTTAGAAATAACTTTTCACATTCGTTGAATCTCACCCAACGGATTTTTTCTCTTACTATGACTGTCACTGCACAACTACCACTAGCGTTCAGCCTGTCTCCCAAAAAGCAAAATTCATTTTCTGTCTCCACTTCATCACACAACTTCTTAATCAAATTCATCATTCCTCCACATCTTGCACAAACAAAACCCATGGCCAACCTGGTGGTAATTCTTATTTTCAAACATATGCCATCAACCCATTTTTCACATTACGAGCACAACACTGAATTAGCTATCACACTGCTCCCACATGTTTTTAAACTCTTTCTAACCTGCTAACGATCACTTTTGCTTTTCTCATGTGGACTTTCAAACCCTTCCTTTCATGTGCTTTCTCCCGATTCCTAAATATTTTGTGGTATTGCACATAAGAATGAAATTATTTCAACTTCTTTCATTTTCTGTGATAACATTTGCAACCATTGCAAACAATAATGACAACCGCTCATATTCTTGATGTACACGTTCTTTTGCTCTAAACTTTCCTAAATAAGCAGATCCCACCCTCGCCCAATCTTTGCTCCATCACACAAGCTCATAGCTGCTCGAACCATTACTTCTAATAAGCCTTTATTTCTCATAGCCCACTCCATCACCTTTCTTGGAACTCTATCAAATGTATTATATGTCTCAATAAAACGTATATATACAGGGTGATTCAAAAGTCTCCATACATAGAAAATGTTTTTTTATTAGTATAAAAAATTTTATTAAATGACAGGCTCGATGTGGCCGCCATTTTGAATACATCTCGTGATACGTTCAACCCACTCACTGTGAACTCGCTATAACACATCTGGAGATATTTGTGCAAATGAGTTGACAATGCGATCCTTCAAATGGTTTATGTCTCTTATATTTTCTTGACACACCATAGCTTTCAAATGACCCAAAGATAGAAATCAAGATGGGTTAAATCAGGGGATCTAGGAGGCCACTCAATTGGTCCACAGTCTACCAATCCATGCATCTGGAAGTATTTGATTCAAGTATTGTCGCCCTTGAATACCACAATGGGGCGGGGCACCATCTTGCTGTAAATATGCTGGAAAGTTATTTTGCCAGTGTCATGTGTTATGCTGGTTCTATGTTTTCTGTTAAATTCTTCAGCAATCTTGCGACTACTTCCAGACATCAATATGATTTCAATTCTTTGTTGTTTTGTCAATAACATCTTAAGGGTACCTAAAAACAAAAAATAATAGATTTAGAAAATATAGGCAAACAATAAATAGTTTATGCATTTGTATCATTTGTGTGGAGACTTTGAACCACCCTGTATATATATATATATATATATATACAACTTCTTTTCCTTCTTTTGATATTCCACCTGCATCCTCCTCAGAATGAATGAGGCATCTGCTGTTTTTTTTTACAGGCACAATTCCAAATTGCATTCTATTCAGATTTATCAGTGTTAGATTCTCCACCCCGTTTTCGATAATTTTCATGGCTTGTTCTTGCAGTTTTCTCTATATGACCACAGCACATCATATCATCCTTTCCTTTAAGAATAGGCACAATCACACTAGTTTTTCACTAATCAGGCATTCCTCTACTATTCAACACGTGCTGACTCAGGTCTATCACCACTTTCGCCACTTGCAGTTATCAGCTCCACTGTTGTTTCTGATGGTTCAGTAGCCTTTCCTGACTTCCATCTTTTACATTGCACTGAATCAGTTACCACCATCTGGTCTCATTTGTTCTCTTCATGATATGTTCCATGTATTCCTTTCAAATTTTTGCTTTATCTTTCAATAAAACCCAATTGTCTGTCCCTTGTTCTTTAGCATGTTCCTCCTTCACGATCTTTCCCTTTTTCATGTACCTGCAAAAAACTAAAAGAACTGTTGAAGTCGTGACAAACCATTCAACTCCTGCTCGGCTTCCTTTCTCATAGCTGTGGCAACAACTTTGCTAGTTTGATTTTTTAAGCCTTTGTATTGGTCTTATTTTCTTTTGACGGAAACCGGCGCAGCCTTTTAGATGCTGCCTTTTTTCTTGCTGTAGTATCCATTACCTCCTCATTCCACTACCACATGTCTCCTCAATCCCTCCTAGATTTCTTTTTTCCACACACTTCGTCATATGCCTTTAAAACACCCTATCTTAAAAGCTTGCCACAAATCAGTCACATCTGTGCTTACTAGTTCTTTTTTTATCCAATCTTACTCTTGTTATTCGTTCGCTTCTCACAATCTCTTTCTGAACCATCCAATCTGTGCTGCAGCTCCCAAGAAATTACTTTTATATCCCTTAAGTCGGATTTCCACCAGCCAGAGACGCGTTAAAGATATGAAAATCCTCAAGCTCTAACAGATTTTGTAAAGACCCTCAGATGCGACCAACAATACTGTTTGACAACGCCATGTCACAAAACTGCGTCATAGCACTGGATGTGGTGTACTGTTTAAAGTCGTCGTATCGTCGCACCTAAGAGTCTTGACAAAATTTTAGAATTAGGCAATTTCCAAATCTTTATTTTTTCTTTTGCCGGTGGAAATCCAGCTTTACCAGTACATACTTTCTGCCATTTTTTTGCATAAACACAAAATTAGTTTCTGTTTCATATCCACCTGCACTTTAGGTTAGGTTTTCTTTTGGAATCACGTGTTTGCCACGCACAGTTCTTTTTTTATCGCTAAGCCCCGCTAACATTTTTTCCCAATCCCATTCCCCCTAAGCCCATTCTCAAATTCCTTAACACGTTTCTCCGCATGCCTATTGAAATTCCCAAGAAAAAGATTTTCCTAGAACTTTTAAGTCCTATTCGTTATTCATTTCATCATAAAAATGAGCTTTATCTCTGTCAGGTCTCCCATTTTTTATGGCCCATACACACGTATTATTTGCATCCCTTCCCTAAAGTTAGCACAATTGTTAGCACTCCGTTGCTTTTTCTTGTAATTTTCAATGTTTCCAGTTATTTTCACTTTCACCAAGATTCCAACCCATTTAGATTTTGTGCATTTTTCTCACAACCATAATTTATACGTTAGTACTTGAGTACCCACAAAACAAGCATCTTAGCCTTTCCACTGTAATTCTTGTATGCAGCCCACACCAACTCTTCTCTTCCTTAGTTTTTAACGTATTTATGTCTTTCTTCCTCAGTAACTTCCCACATGTAAAGTTCATAATCTTATGCTGTGACATCTAGGTTTAAACCCTGAGATTCCTAGTACCCGCTGACCATTTTGGAGCTTCTGGGGGCAATTCTTGGAGTAAAATTTTTTACAAGGAGCATGCCTGTGCTTTCCCCCAACCTCAGCTTCTGATTTGAGAGGTCCAGTTGAGCAATTAAACTGGCAACTCCTCCATTAGCAGTCAGGCTGCAATCGGTTGGTACCTAGTAGTCGCCTTTTACCACATGCTGGGTAAATAACTTCTTCACTATTCTTTTTAAATTGGTTAGGTGTCAAGATTGGTAATCCTATACACAGCAGCGAGACGTATTGCTCGAGCAATCTGTCTGACTGCAAACTCTTGGAGACCTTGCCATCTTCAATAGTTTGATAGATTAATACCACAATGTTTCCAGACAACCTGAAGTAAAGTTGTGCCACACATAGCTTAACCTCAACCGCTCAAACTATTACTATAACCAGAAGCTCCAAGTTCGATTTATGTTAGGTTAGCTCTTTATGGCTTTTAACTGCAAACACCTTATAGAGCAAATAAAAAATAAATTGATGCAAATTTACGCCTTCATAATTTTTCGTTAGCCTACCTAAAAAATCTGTTATATTAATTCATAGCACTTTAGCCAGAGACAGATTATTTTTGATACCTTCAGCAAAGCAATGTGAAATTTGTGTATCTCATCACCGATCAATGTGACGCGAAACAGTTAAATCAACACGTGGACGTGTTTTGACTTAACATTGATCCAAGTCGCTCAACAATAACTTTGTTCAAAACCAAAATTGTCATTAGTGATTTTTTAAAATTATTTATCTGTGCGAGAACTACCGGCTGCTCCCAAGTGGTCTATACACAAAGTGCTGGGATTAGTTGCAAACGTTTGTTTAGTGGTTAGAAGGTATATGTTGCATATGAAATAATAGTCAATTATCATAGATAACCCTTGATATTTAAGTACAGTGGTTTCTCAAATAAGATTAGGTCTGCTTATACTACGTTTACATTGTTTATATAAATTTCAGGTAGTTTTTCGTCACATTCCTTCTGGTAAAAGTTTTACGAAGCCTCCGAAAAACTTGTTTTCAAATAAGAAAGAAACTAAACGAAAATTAAATGAAGATGGCAGAGCGGACGACTCCGTATATAATTTTGATGATTTTGATGACGGTGAAATGCATGCTATGCAGTCTAAAGCTAAAACCTCTTTTAACAATGGAGGCAATTTGAAGTAAGTCTATGTACTGCAGTATTTTGTTCATCTTGGTAAAAGCATCGGTTCTTAACTTCTTTTTTATCTAATTTCATGCTAAAGTCTATTGCCAAACCCAAATATCTTTGTTGTAGATTTGCTTTTTTATTATGACAATATCTCAAAAAATGGTTTATTGATAGTCCAAACGGACCTGCTAAATACCCCACTGGTTAAAAATAGCTGCAAAATAGGTTATGGAGATATAAGGCTAGTGATTGTTCTACTTTCAAACAATGACAAATTCTAAAAATTAAGGTAGCCTATCAAATTAGAACAGAGAAAATTTATGTACAAGGCTTGCAAACGTGAAATCTCTTACTGGCTAGTGAAAGAATTCTTAGAATTATCCATTTTGCGCAGCCATAACGTGAAACTAACTAGCAACAAGTCTCATTTATCCCGAATATCTGCGTCTTATGCTCAACAAACTTTAGCCTATAAAGGAGTAAAATTATGGTGTGAAATAGATCCTAAACTTTAAAAAATGGGATTGTTCTTCGTCAAAAAAATTTTTTTAATGAAACTAATCGGTAAATACAGCGTTTGACTTGAGTTGTACCTACAGAGCATCTAACCATTTACCCTTCAAAGCTTATCACTAGGGCAAGTTTTTGCAACTTTTGCAACTTTTTTTTACAGCTTCCGACGGCTTCCTAAATACTCAAAATTGATGTATTTTAATGATTTAAGCTGTTTGCAGGAATTTTATTTTGCAACTTTTTGCAACTTTTTTCTGTTTTACACGCAACTTTTTACTGCAACTTTTATCAATTTTGACTTTGGCACCGATCCAGCTGGAATCAAACTGTATTTAGATCAACGACTTGAGCTGAATAGTGACTTAAAAGCAATCGTAGAAATGACCCGGTCAAACATCAGTCCAGAACTGTATGCCAAATTGTTAAATTGCCAAGCTACTTCATGCTCAGTAGAGCGAAGTTTTAGCATGCTAGGCAAACTGTTGGCAAAAGATCGTCATTTCTCGCCGAAAAATGTCTGGAAATATTTAGTATTGTATGTGAATAAATCGCTTGAGTAAATCATTGTCTTTTAAGATGCTTGTGTGCATAAATGCAACTTTTTGCAACTTTCGTTAAAAATAAATGCAATTTTTTATTGCAACAAAAACTTGCCCTACTTATTACTTATGTATTTGTTATGTAGTCAACCACAATTAAAATTACTGTAGCTTCAAGTTTACTTACATCATGCACTAAGTTTCTATTTGTATCTCTTTAAATTTTGACTAGTTATGCGATTTACTAGCTACCACAATTTCAGAGGATACCTGGACTTGACAACCGCAAAGTTTATTTAGTATCCCATGACCTTAAATTTATTTTGTATGTTATCTTAAATTTGCTGTTATGTCGATCCCTTATTTTTAAGGGAAACAAAAAACCTTTCTGTCTCTGTTTCTCTCTTTCTGTAAACCTTATTTAACAGTGTATAATTTTAATGTGCCTTTTGCCTGGATGTATGTTTTTGATAAAGTGTAGAATGATGATTTCTTGCACTACGATCGTTTTGTTTTGTTGCAAAAGCATTTGTAGCTAGTTGATTTAGTCTTGAATGCAGTTCCTTTACTAATAATTTTTTGTTTCCTCCACTTAGAGAAATTATTTCCTCATTTCACACCGCATTTCTTCCCTAATTTCCTAGCTTCTCGAAAAGATAATTTGGAAACCGATTCAATTGTACACTTTTCTAATAAACTTACATAGCACCTAAAATGCAAAGTTTAACTACATTGCAGTCTGCAACCACTCAGTACTCAATATATGTGAAAACACTGCTATCAAAATTAAAAAGAAAATAACTCAGCACAGAAGCATGGTGTAAGTACCGAAATTAAAAATAAGCACCATTAGAAATAGTAAAAGAACTCGTGCGCTCTTCATGCAATGCATATTTAAAAAATATTAAGTTAAAGGTTTCTACTCGCAGTTTCTACGGATAGACCCATGATTAAGGTAAGATGCCCAACTTGCATTGCCTGTGAATTTTCTGATTAGCCTCCGTTAGGCTCTACTTGAAAATATCAGCAATCTCAAGCTATCAAAATTCACCATAAAAAACAGTCTTGAATTTATCGGTAAGGCTGTAAAACTTTTTCCCTAAAATTGTAATTTTCTCAAACGAGGAAAAATTTCCTCTTATATGATAGCCCTGCTTGTATGTCAACCCTGTAGAGCTGTTAGAAAAAAGGCTTTGTGAGCCAATATTTCAGGTTGTGTTGTATGTTTTAACCAGTAGAGACTCTTATATTAATATATCATTAACAAAGCTTATTACTATTGAAGAAATATGGAATATTTGTCGACTAAATGTTAATAATTTTGATTCAGGTATGCTAGATACAATCCGAATGTTGGTTTTAAGCGAAAGATCGGAGGCAGACCAAGGTTGCAAGATGCTGGCATGAATGCGGATGGCTCTCATTCAAAGCCTGTTTTACCGACGCAAATTCAGCTTACTGATGCTTTAGTTAAATTAAATAAACCAGGCGCGATTCACACGGTAAGCGGAAATGTGAATACTGAATTGGGAAAATAGGTAGTATTTTAAAGCAGAGATTTTCTTTAATCTTTCTCCAATCAAAGCAAGCCTAAGAAGTGGTATATTTTACCATTTCCTTTGTTTGTATTTACATCAGCAGTGTTGCTCAGCGGGATAAGGGCCTGGCTCGTAGTCGTAAGATTGCGAGTTTCTATCTCTTGGCTTTGCATTTTTATTTTCCAGTGACCGGAGGATAAAAATTAAACAAGTAAAACGTTAGGTAAGGCAAGCATTTTAAATGTACAGAAATCATGTAGTTTCATGTTAAAATGTAAAAGCCGTTTTATTTTTTTAATAAGCCTATTATGATTAATGTTAAATTGATCTTTTAAGTTAGGTTTTTTGTTATCTAATTGGTTAAGCATTTTGTACTGCTATTAACCTGCTCTTGTTAGTGACACTGCTAAATGTCCAAAGTTGAAACAGGTGCTCGCAAATCTCCGGTTCGTTTTTCAAAATCTAACACTTTATGTCATTCTCACTAATCAGTTAGTGCAGCATATATTAGGAATATTTTCGAGTGTATCGGGCAAGTGCCTCAAACGTAAGCTCTTAGAGCTGATGTTCCAAACTCTTAGGTGCATAAAGATTGCTTTACGAGGCTTTTGTGTTAACTGAAAATGAACTGCAGTATTTTCCTATTTTAGGTTAAAGTTCATGTGAAACAAGTGACACATGATATTCTCATTAATATGGAATTGCATCCGAAATATAATATTGTCTTGACTGCCAAGCACGAAGTTCCACCTGAACACAGCTTGGAGGAGTTGGTCAAAGAATGGGAAGAAAAAGAAACAATCGATCAGCCTCCGGTAACGTTCATAACGTGCTTACTCTGCTGTGTCTCTACTCAGTGCCCCAGAAAACTTTCATATATACATATGTACAAACAGTTCGCCCAGCAAGTTGTACGAGGTAATCATTGTTTACCAATCAATGGCAGTTCGCCTTGGTGGTGGTTTTTACCAGTCTCCAATTGATGTGTAAGGCAGGTCTGTGGTGGACTGCCTCTTTTCCTTTTCCTGATCGTGATTAAATTTGCAGTGCGAACCTGTATATTGTGTAGAACCATTTCACTCTTTGCTTCATTCCAAGAAGGAGGAGCGGTAAACACAAAACAGCTGCTGCTTTATTCGTTTCAGTTAGCGCTTTTGCCAAATACGCAAAAACTTAAAAAACCATTCAGGCATTTAACTGGCAGAATGTCAATAGAAATTTGATGTCTTATCACGTTGAGATGCGTTAGCGACTCGATATGTTTTCATGTTAAGGAACCAGTTGCAAGTGAATCAAGTCAAGAAGAGAACGAGTCCGCTTTTCAAGCTTCTCAAGCTGTTGAATCGACGCCCCCAGATACCAGTATCGTCAAGGAGGAAGCAGCCGAAAAAGTTGAGGCTAGTGAGGAAACAAAGTCACCTGAACCGAAACAAACTGAAGTGGAAGAAGAAGAAAAAGTTAAAGAACCGCAGCCAGTAGAAGCAGAGGTGGATGCAGAAATGGAATTGTTGACGGCTACCTTAACGGAAACAAAATCACGCTCGGGAAGAATACGAAAACCATCCAGGTACATACTTTTTTCTTGGTTATAGCTGCGTTGTCTTCTGATTATTTTTGGTTGAGCGATAGTGATGCGAGCTGGCTGGCATTTCGATTACTTATAATTGATGTGTGAAGAACAGTTTTTATTATCGTTTTCCAGTTTTTACCTTTTGTTTTTTTGTGTAGTGTCAGTCGAAAAACTTTTTCTATGCTTGTGTGTGAAAAAGATACCAGAGAGCTCTTATTAATAGTAGCTCCACCCCTTTTACACTGTAGTACCACTTTGGAGCCGCGTTTCAATCTGTAAAAATAATATTTAAAAGTTTTTACTGGTTAAACTGAAAAGCAGTGATACAGCACAAGCGGTTAATGAGCTAAAAAAGAGCACATCTTTGTTCATGATATTAAGAACAAACTATTGAAAAGGTAATATATGTCCCTGTTCTGTTATGTTTCTATTTCACCAAGAGCTCGTATATCGCCATTTAACTCAAACTGTAGCTAAAGATCCATTGGCTTGCATTTCATTTTACGAATGTTAGATATTTTATTTGGATTAAATAAATTCCTTGACACTGATTTTTTCTTAGATATAGCTTGGATATTGCTAAGATTACTAAGCGTCGTCCGTTTACTCCCGATAAAGACGATACTAGTTTCCCAATGCCAAAGCGACCAAAGATGGTTCATACATCGCCACAGAGTAGTAAAACTTCTGAGATCCCAGCTGTCAAAAAAAAAGGAAGAGGCAGACCACCGAAAAAGGCCAAGCAAAATGTTGACTCTTGTGAAGAAAATACAAAACACCCAGTAGCACATTCATCTCCACTACCATCAGAGCCAAGAGTGATGCTGACCCCATCAGATAAAAAAAGAGCCGATAAAAAACTGTTTGATAGCGATAGGAAACCTTGTGAAGATGAAAAAATGGACACTTTTGAACAAAAAAAATCTTCCGAACTTGCTCAAACAAGCGGCGAGTCTTCAGCGTCGCCTGAAAGTGGCAAAGCTGATAAACAAGGCTCCGGTAAAACTCCAGCATCTGCAGCTAAAGATCGTGAAACCGAAGCTGCGGCTGAAGATAAGGACGAAAAATCTGAAGAGAAAAGTTCGAAGAAACTAGTTTCTCAAAAATCTCCTGAAAAAAGCCCAAAGAAGCAAGTTGAAGACAGCTCAGTAAAGTCTCCCAGTAAAAGCCCCAAAAAAGCCGCGGATAAATCTTCGGATACAAGCCCTGACGTGCATGCAGATCAAAACTCGGATAAAGAAGTAACCAAGAGTCTGCAAAAAGACTTACATGTGACCTCAGCGACTGAAACTCCATCTGAGATCTTGGCCAGAAAATTGTCAAAAGAATTGGACTCGGAATCAAAAGGGGGAACAAAAAAAGAAGAGCTATCAACGTTGAAAGATTTTGTAAGTATGAATTTTGACTGGCTGGAAGAATGTGTATTTTAACTGAGTACGTAGATAGGCTTTTTGTAACAGTTGCCCAGTTGATTTATTCGCTGAAAATTTGTGAAATTTTTGACCACAAATGCATACGAAAAGAAAGAAGGGTTACGAATTCAAAAGTTGGCCTGCTGCAACCGTCTTACGGTGAATACTTTTTTCGAGAGATAATTTCAAAAAATCTACTTTTTTTACGAAATTGAGTTTTTTTATTATTTTTAGCTCACATTTTACTTAACTAGTAACAATGTCAACAATAGAAACAACAACACACTAACGTCATATTTTATATTAAACACAAAAATAAGTTTTCATATTGCATAAAAATGACGGTAAACAAATGTCAGACCGATTCAGTTGAGCGCAGTTTCCGCTTATTTTTTCTTTCATTTATTCCTTTCATTTTTCCAATTTTTCTTTCAGCGACCCGATTGCTGTTGTGTATAGATTTCCAAAATGCAGGATGGACATGTGAAATGGAGATACAAGGCGCTTCTTTACTTTCTATCGGGAAGAATTGCCTAAACGTTATGTCGGATCACTTAAAAAGAGAACAAACGTCTACGATATGAGGCAGAGAACACGTTTTGCCTGCTTCAGCAGATATGGAGCTGCTTCTGCGTAAACGCTTAAAGCTGCGTTTTTCCACCAAAGCCATTGGGAAGCCTAACCAAGATAATTTCATTTATTGGTATTTCCACTATATCTGGATCAATCTCACGGAACGCAGCAAGTAGATCACGTTAAGATAGTGTGAAGAAAGGCTTCTGGAGCTCTTGGATTTAAATGAATCATTATGAATAACGGAACGTACACACAGATAATGCACGACACAGTCCTCCGAAGTTTTATACTATCAGCCTTCGATAAATTTCCAGTTTTGGAGAGTTCTAAGATACTACTGGCTGTGGTCACCCAGCGAGAATGGCATATTCTTGTTTGTAAACAGAAGATTTTTCAAATTGTCTGGTACATCGCCAATACTATGGTCCGCTCTAAAACTGTGATCTTTTATCCGATCACGCTTTTGTTGGGAAAACCATTCCAATTTGGCTTTTAAATGCAGAGCAGCTTGTCGCTGGTATACTTGATTCATTAGCTGGCACTAGGTCCCCTATCATTGATTTTTAAATAGCTGGAATGTTATTCAACAATGCTTCGCTTTCCATCGCTTCAGTTCCACGTAAACAAGATATATCTGACTCACGCCTTCCATCGTGATAACATCAGTCAGATATATCTCGTTTACGTGAAACGTGCACTCAAGAATGTGAATGTTGTGGCCTTTGCTTCTATTGAAATACTCTTCCAAACGAGTACTGTTTTTTTTCCAGTACTGAGAGCTGTGGTATCTGCCGTAACAGAATATACGATTTGACTGGTCTCATTGCTAATTTGTTCAATAATGATGTTAAAAATTATTTTGCTGTGACAGAAACAGTTTTCGGAGTAGATCTCACGAGCAAAACAGTATCACATGGATCCAGCTGAGCACTTACGAATTGACCTACAAACACATAGCGATCAATTTTTTCAATTATTCTACCATCGTAGCACAACTGCAGTGCAGAAGCTGCAGCCAAAGACTCTTCACTTTTGTTTAAAGCTTTTATCCGCACGTCTTCTCGTCGGCGACAAGTTGTTGAAGGTGATGCAGGTATACATATTCGACCAAAAACTGACACCAGTTGATCAGATTGTTAACGAATGAATGTCATGCGGCGATCAACAAGGATGCAGCTTTCGTCAGTTACTGAGTACAGAGGAATCTTTTCATAGCTCTTTCCTCTGACTATTTTTGTGGGTTTGTAATTGCAATCTTCTCCGGCTTCATCTATCTCCTTATCAGTGTCATCGCCAGAAGATTTTACTGGATCCATTAAAGCTGTATCTCGTTTCCTTAATTTAGTGGGCATAAGAATAATATTTGCAGCTTTTGGCGCACATCACTACGCCAGAAGAATTGAGTTGGTGATTATCAATTTGCGACGATGCGTAGCTTTTTTGCTGATCTCTATTGAGACTTACGTCTAAGCTTCTCTTATACATTTTTCGACCTTCTCTCTGATCTTTGATAAAGATAATCTCTTTTTCTGGAATCCGGATGTCAAAATCGCCAAGTGCAGTGTAGCTTTTTTATTAATCAGAGGTTTCTCAGAGATAAAGCACTTACAACGACATATATGGAATAATTTTGCCATCCAGTCTCGATCTATCTTTTCCTTCTGTGCATTTTATTCTTTCTGGCTCCATCGTATTTATTATTCAAATCCTTTAGCTTAGTCTCAATTCTGTGCTCGCTTATTATCGCAAGACCTGCTTTATTCAATAATGATGCAATGTCACTCCCAAACTTATTCTCAACATCTCGAAAACCTGAATTCTTTTTGGAAAACTTAATATCTGTGTCAATCAATTCTTTGAAATAACAGTAGAGGCCTATTACATTAGCATTTAAAGGCAGCGCATTGTTTTTAAGTTTTTTGATTTCCTTCAATGAATTTTTCACATCATCCCTCAAAGCCATTGCAAAAAATTATAAAGAATTAAATTGTACTCGATATCTGTAGAATTTAGTTTGTAATTAAGATTATGCAATGGAAAAACACTGAGAAATTTTACTTGCAAAAGTATTGTTGGAATGTCCAAGTTTTACAGTAAGAAAGTAGTTTTTTTGAAATAACTTTTTTTCTACCGCAGATCCGCCTTCTAACCCTCTGGAACGGTTGTAGGAAATCGTGTTTTTTGCATTTTTTAACACTAGTTTCGTCACTCTGCGATAAGTAGTTTTCGAGATAGGCCAAAAGTCCCAAAATTGCCACTTCAACGGCCGTGAGCCGCATCTGTATGACGTCATATTGCAAAAACTTTTGGGTGCCGAGCTTTTACCTAAGACCTCACCACATTAGACCCCAAGGATGTTGAAAATCGAAAGTGGTGAAATTTTGAAACACCCTTCTGCACATACTACATACATAGCAAGGGCGAAATCTCGGTTTACCTAGCATCTTAGTTTCAGTTTTTATAGCAACTTAGTACTTACAAATGCAATGGTTTTTACAGTTGCTACAAAGGTGTTACTATACAATAAAACATGTTTTTAAACAGGACTTCATAGATTTATTTAATTTGACGAATTCAAGATGCGTCTTCTCAAGAGTTACTGTTCATTTATCTTCATAATTGTAGATAGATTGTAACTTAAGTTTTAAACGAACTGACCGATGTTTATTTCCCTGTTTTCCTTGTTTATTTGTTACAAATATAAATTCGTCAAATTGCGGTTCAGTTCATGCAACTTTCACTTGCGCTTTTTGACAATGACGAAATACAAATAGCGCAAATTCACTTGCGCATGCTCGTAGAGTGTGCGGGTGAATAACAGCCGTTTGAAGCTGTTTACCTGGCATTGAAAATAAGTACCTCTTACCTCATTTCATTTTACCATTGAGTTGCAACCTCACAAATTTTTTTGTCCTTGCATGTGCTAATTTGAATTATAATGATAAATTTCAGGTTGAAGAAGAAGGAGATGTGGACAACAAATACAGACTTCGTAAACTGCTCCAGCAATGTTCTGTCGAGGAAATCCGCAGCGTGGCAATACCTAAGGCTCTTGATATTATATCACTCGGCGACTTCTTTTTACATAAAGTAAGTTCTTGTATTGTGCTGGTCAACTTTAAACCAAACTTCTAATTGATTACCGAAGCTTTTTGAGTAGATTAATGCACTGTGTTGGAAACATTTTCGAATAAAGCACTAGCTTCGACCGCAGGATATTTTTTAAATCTAGTTTTTTGGTCAAAAAGTTAAAAACTACTGATTTGAATGGCAGTGTATTTTGAGATAAATGTCAAACAAATGCGTTGGTCAATTTACGCTTTTCAAGTGCCGCAAAAATCTTCTCGCCAGTCGTTGTTGCGGCTTTATAGTGTCTACCTGATCGGGCCGTAAAGGCAAATTGCACTCATTATGATCATGACTGAATAAACTCACTTTCATGTTGCACCCTCAACATTACTCCTATAGCTGAGCTCCAAGTAGGAGATCTGTGAATAAGTTTGTTTTTTTAATTTTTGATATGGCTCGACAAGGAATTAAAAGCTAACTCCATCGACCGCGACGCGGGCTCTCGAACCACTGCACCTCGGTTCCGGTCTCTCGCTGGCCACACTTTGGATAAACACTCATTTTTGTACTTTACGCTCTTCATTTGTTGCTACGAATCTAGGGCGTGTTTTCAGCTAAGGTTGTGATCTTGTGAATGTATTTTTTGGTTGCTTGGAGATGTATTTAGGTGTCTTTGCATTCGAAGCAATGACTCATAATCACCTTTCAGGCTGGACAAATGTCTTCGGAGAAAGTCAGCTTTGCCTCCTTGTACCAGCAAATTGAAGAGTTTTACACTTATATGGACAAAGAATCATTGCGATATTCGACTCTTTTGCGGAGGGCGAATAAAGTTGGCGGTGATAGACGAATGGAGAAAGTCATACTGATGCCTGTGTACAACAAAATGGTGCGTCGAGAGGCTCGTATATTGCATTCAGATAATAATGACCTCCCCTTCCCCCCTCTGGATGTAGACATGGAGTGAGCGGAACATCTGGGTTTACAGGGCAAACTAGATCAAGAAACAAGGTCGTGCTGATTCGGTTTAAAATTTGCGGCAGCCATTCCTTGCGTGCAGTTTTATTGTTCCAATCCGGGATAGTGCATTATGTGGTTGAATGATTGTATGTGTCGTTTCTTTACGTCAAAAGCCTCGCGTCTAATGTTGCAGTTTTGCCAGTACTGTAGCTTTTAACCATTAGCTCAATTCAGTATTCAACTTATTGCCGCCGTGGTGTAGTGGTATTGTTGCTGGCTTCAAAGCCTAAGGTCTGGAGTTCAAAGCTCCATAGAAACATTGCTGGTATTTGTCAGGGAGATCATCCAGAATTTAAAGTGCTACGTTGCTCCTGTACAAAGTCTGGTTCAAATGAAAGTGTGCCGTGGTAGACGTACACTGAATCAGCACGTCTGAACCTGCGAAATGTGGGAAAATTGACGTAAAACCGACTTTCTTTTTCTTCTTTCTTTTTGCTATTTTGCTTGAGGTTGAAACTGTGCTACTACTGTATGTTGTGTGTGATGATTTCTGTGCTCGCTTTTTCAAGTCAGGTAAGCACAGAAGCAAACGGTTTTAGACATTACACCTCATTACGCATTTGCTTGGCAATGTTGACTAATTGGTGAAAACCATTTCGTTTCGGTTTATTCAGGCTGCCGACTCCCTAAGCATCAGCAGCAGCAGTGTAGATGCTCATATTGGAGGAATATACCAGAAACCTACCACTCCGATGATAGCTGCCAATTCGTTTCACATGAACTGCAAAATGGATCCGCCAGTACGACGTCTCAAACTTCCGGATATAAGTGACAAGTGTACGTACGACAAGTTTTTTCCACGTGATATTGTAACACCTTTGGTAGCTGTTATCGCACCTGTTCTGGGATGAAGCCGGTTGAACTATTTTTTTATGTCAGCTCAGCTGATGCGGTCCTTGCGGGCAACGCCGGCTGTTAGTGTATAACAATAGTATACTTGATAACTGTAAGGACAGTATTATTATTGATAAGGATAACTCCAATCGAGAAGCAACGAGTTCATATTTATGCAGGGTTTGCTATAGTAAGCCTTTTTGCAAGAAATCTAATAAGTTTCTATGTGATTAGTGCTTGTAGTAGAAATGCGCTGTGTCGGCGGTAGTAACAACTCTGAAGCGGATAAAACAAAAGTTGCTCTGTGTGTGGCTGTAGGATCAATTTATAACTGGTACAATTCAGTCTTTGACTAAATTTGTTTAGCTACAAACCGAATGCCAGCTCAGAGACTGCAAATCCCGCTTGTTACTTTACTTTTTTAACAGCTTTTGGACGGAAGAAGCACTCTCCTTACAATACTAGCTCAACTCTTTCAAGCCAACAAGCCCACGTTGAAGCATTGACTGCTCAAAAGATATCTTCTCCCAACTGGTTCAGGTTTGTTTAGACGTTTACCTGTTTGTTCGGTGCAGCTATAGCAGCCATCAATTGCACCTCGTTAGAACTTACCAGTGTACAAGATGAATGCTTTGAGACTGCTTGGACCCGGTGGGATGTTTTCCTGCAATCATAGGTTAACAAAATATTTTTGCTTGAATGTGTATGCTACAATGGTCGCCTCTCTTGAATAAGTTTTTGTTGAGCGACTTCCGGTATTATCAGAGCACAGATTAGCTAGGGAATTGAAAACTTTGCGTTGCTTTGAGGAAACGAGCACAGCCTATCATGTTTCTGCGATAGCGGGGTAACTCCTTTTTTATTGAACGGTGTTAACAAAGCCTTCCATCAGACGGACGCGTTAGCTTTGGCCTAGGAAAAGAGCATCACGTTGAAATGTTCTCGTTGTGTCGGACTTGGTTGTAGCTGATTCGGAAACATTGCATGGCTGGCTCGCAGACCAGAAGCCATTGTCGAAAAAGAGGTCGTTATTTACAACATCTCTATCATTTTCATCAGTCTTTCTCGCCTACGGTCGTTTGTACCAAAATCTTAATACCCCGAGATGTCACATCGGAGTGCATTCAACTAATTAAGCTTTCGTATTTGCTGTAATTCTATATTATCAGGGGTGGCCGAAGAAGAGGCGGCTTAGGTCGCAAGCCGACATATCTTAGCTCCGAAGAGCAATCTGAACATTCGGCTGCCTTCGCTCTCAAAGAACACGCTCGTCTTCAAGCTGCCAGTCGGTTCCAATCTTCAATAAAACCCCCCGCTCCTACAGCAACAATATCGAGCAACCCTGCTTCTACAACGTTCCAGACCTCCAAACACGATGATGGTCAGTTGCACCTCTGTTTTTAGCTCCAGTAAACTTCTGCACGCAGAGCATCGTTGTGTTGAGACCTGCTTCGGAGTTACCAGACCACCGAATCATTACGTTTTAACCGCAAACACTGCGATTAAGGGCTGCAACTTGAATGCGAAACATTGCTAGAAGGCGATTTGTCTGAAGGCACACAATGCGCACCCATTTTGGGAATTGAACCTGTGAGCTCTTGGTTTGCTAAATTACGCAGAGATGTCATTGTGATTTGTACCTATAGTGCAGGGGTGGGCAAACTACGGCCCGCCAGAGCATTTTGTGCGGCTCCCCAAACTCATAGAAACTTCCATGAATTTAATTTAATAGAACAGGGTTGGCCGCACTTGCCGTACTGAAGAGCTAAAAATGATAGAAGCCATCATTGAAAGAGCCGCTACGCAATTCTTAGTTTCAATTGACGCATTTTCCGTCCAAATAAAGGGTGATGACTTTTGTGTTTGGACACCATCATTATCAAAGCCCTGTAATACGTCTTTACAAGAAGTTATTGCAAGATTTTAAGCACTGGCCCTCAGCCAATTCTTGAATGATCGATGCGGCCCTCCGAATAAAAAGTTTACCCACCTCTGGTTTAGGGTTTTGTTTCGAAATTGAAAATTCACTTGCAAAAACAATTGGTTAGCTGAGTCACACTGTGTCCAGTAACATATTTAGGGGGATAGAGGGCGATCACCTCCCAAAAAGTATGACTGCAGAAAAAAATGTTTTTATGTCTGCTTGCAGACCAAACTGGTCGAAATTTTTTGTTTCAAAAAATTTATCTCCAAAAAAGGTCTTTAACGTCACGACATGCTCTGCCCCAAAAATTTTGTTTATAAATACGCCGGTGACTGCGTCAGCCAAGTGTCTAGCCTTGTGGCTTCAGTCGCACTGCTATCATGATGCCAAAATGTTAATCGTTTCAGGTCAAACTGTGATCAGCCAACCGATTGTCGTTGGTGGAGTTGAGGCCGTCACCACCGCTGCCAGCGAAGTGACAACGCAGTCGGTTGATGCGGTTGCAGTTGCTGAAGAAGGGACCGCAATCGTGTCCGCCGAAGATGGTAAACAGTTGGTTCCTATAGGCGATGGGCAATACGTGGAATTGCCTGAAGGATACACCTTGATTCAAACCGAAGATGGATACATAATTGGCCAACCTGGTGCCACATTTGTCCAGGTAGGAACAATGGATAACGTGCTCAGTACTTTCATTAATTGCTATCTTTTCCTTCATTTTAGCAACATTGAATGGCGTAGTGGTTGGAGCGTTTGCTTCGAATGCAGTAAGTTGCCGGTTCAAACCTTGACCGCGTTCTTTTAATGGCTTAAAAATCATGTTCACAGCTTTCGTGCTGGGCTTGTGCACGAGAGATAGTGTGAAAAAAATAGCAAGTTAGCTGGTTATGCCTATGAAAAAGAACTTAACGAGAGTCCACCACGTTTACTTGGCGGACAGGAGGTGGGGGGCCCCAATATTCTGGGTAGAGACTAGCAAGCAGCATGAGCTCACAATGCAGTTAAAATTTGCTGCACAATACAAGCAGAGTTAGGCGCCTCGAACCACAAGTGGCTGTTGGCTGTCAGTGAGAACTCCGCATTATGTGAACATATTTTTGTAGCATACCATTAGCTAAAATGTTGAATTCTGCATTTTGGTATTTGCTCCGTAACGACCGGTTTTTCACTTCCACATTCCTTTTAATACCCTCACTGTAGCTAGCACAAAATGTACTCCAGCCAGCGTAAGATTGTAGCGCGTGAAAGTGACAGCCATTTGTATTTTAACTACAATTGTATCTGAAAATGTTTTCCATTTGTAAGACATCAAGTGAATTACAGCATGTTTTTTCCCGACATAAAACGAGCTGTTTCAAGGTCGTCAAGTCATGCTTAAGGTTATTTCAAATATCCAGTGATAAAGTTACTCTTTACTCCAGACAGAGGTTCGGTGTGAAATGAGACATCTCAGTCCATGCCATAAGCCCATTCACGCATGAACAGGCACGTTGGTCAGATTTCGCGACATGTGGCAGTCTTATACCAACCCTCTATCGCATGCAACTAGGAATCGCACCGCCATCACCATTTGCGTGATGGCACATGATAAGGATTTCTCTAGAGTTTCTTAGTGCTTATTCACCGTACTGAAAGTTGATTGCGGGCTACTACCTGCTATTTTCAGTCTGTTGTGTTGGTAGGTTTTCATTTAGTCACCCACCTTGTTTCTACATGTAAAAGAAAGCTGTTTCTTAATGTTTAAACGCGTACATTGCAGGGTGAAGACGGCAATGTTTATATGACCAGCACTGAAGATGGAGCTACAGAACTTACTGATCAGGTATTGCACTTTTCGTAACTTTGTTTTAGCGTTGTGCTAGGAAACTTCATAATTAAGTAACTGTAACACAAGAACTGAGAAACAAGAAAGCAAGAATATATTTTGTAAGCTGTAAGTTTTGACCTGAGATCATGTGGCTTCTGTTAATCACTTGCAGATCGACTTCGTATTTGCGTGGTATCAGTAATGCTGTGTTCACCCCTTCTCGGGGGGGGGGGGGTGTTAGCACTGCGTGAAACGGAAATCAAGGTTCACGCCACAAATCCAATCGCGATCAGGTTGGACCGCCGCTGCTCAAAACTAGTTCGCGCGCCACTAGTGGTGCGACGGGATGGACAAGCTTTGACTACACTTCGCATGTTACTGGAGACCTCGCTAGCACATCACCTGGATGCTGGCGAATCACCGGGCATTAGGTTCCAGCAACCACTACTGGTGATGGTACGCCGGCTCTAATCAATTGATGGGCTAGCGAGCTCCCTCGTCACATGCGAAGTGGAGCGTCAAATATATTGATGATGATTATTGCTGTAACTATTGCTCAAGTTAAACAGCTCTGGTTTTGAACTGAATACCAAGTGCTGCGGTAGCACGCAACGAAAACTTTGTGATAAGAGGTTAACCCAGAGACTTTTTGATTTTTTCGAAAAATGTTTTCCCAAGAAAGTTTACTCGATTTTCGATGGAGGTTTATTTGGAGTATGGCTATGTAAGAAGCTGGCTCCCTCTCCTGGTTGCGTCTTTTGTGGCACCCAGCGACAGCGAAAAACTTTCAAGTGGTTTGTAGACAAAAACGACTTTAGAATCACTCAGCTAGAGGAAAGCTGCAATCCTTTTCAAAGCGGTCATGAATGCTGACTGTATACCGGTAGCTTCACTACCTACAAGGCGGAGTGGTTGGTGATGCCATGTGTCCACGGTGAAGCACTGGCAGTTATCGGTAATCGCATGGAAAGTCATCTTGAAAGCACAGCCAGGCGGGCTTACTGATCAAAACTTGGTGCCAAACCCGGAGTTGGTGGTAAACAATGCACCACATGCGCAATGATGCGTTTCTATTAGCATGACGTGCAAGCACAATCATGCTTTGTTTCATGCGTCGAAATACGCTCTCAGTGCTTATTCGAGCGCTATAAAGCCGAGTGAGTGCGTGCTTCGACAAAAATATATGAAGAATATTTCCGATTACGCTCGAACTCCATGCTAATGGAAACGCTTGCAAAAAAGACGAAGAAGTAACGTAAATTTTTTTGCTAACAAATTTCAAATGTTCAGGTACTAACGACAACAACGGAAAGCAGCGAGCAGGTTGCCGAGCAAATGCCGCCAGCTGAAGAACAACCGAGTGAACAGCTTGCTCACACTTGAATGCCGTCGAAACTTCAATCGAATAATAATCATTTTGTTGAACGGGGTGCCGTGTTTACCCTTGATTTACATAAACTGAACATTTAGAGGCCACTAAATGCGAAACCGCTAAACCGTCACGTGTGCTGGATTGTTCAATTGGGAGTTTTGGAAATACTTGCTTTAGTCCCCTATTTATCTGCCAGTGGAAGTAGTAGATTTTTTTAAGCATAAATATAAATTCGTGTGGGCTTCGATATAAGTCGTGAATTGCTGATCAACTAAACTTCATTTTATATTTTTAAGCCAGTTCAGGTGGCCATATATTGCAATATCGAAGACAAATCATGTAATTTTAAAATTAGCTTTTCTGAATGAATCTGTGGTAGCCGTGGCTTGCATTTAGGATCGTTGAAGTCATGCCTGCGTGTTTATTGTGAGAATACGCTTGCCAAACTCACGCTTTTGAGAAGTAAAAATACGCTTAAGTGATCAAGTAAATCGGTCTTGGTAGTAGTTGTATGCGTATTAGGATGTTTGATTTCCCAGTTTATGAAAACCGGTAAAAAAGCTCGCAATTTCGGGAAAGAAAACGTTAGTTTTAATTATAACACTAGAGCCGAAGTACATGAAATCAACTTGGCAAAAATTTACTAAAGCTTAGTTTGTTCACTTTTATTTAATTACCGCAAAGAAAACTCGAGAGCATGGAGAGATTCGTCTCGCAACCATAAACGAATTGTGGTAAACAAGACCGTAGCAGGAAAAGCGTGTTTTGCTTCGACTTAAGTTGCCGGAATGCTCAGTAAAGGTTCTTGGTAATTTTGAGGTAAAGGCTAAAATGAAATTTTCAGCAATATATTTTTTTGGTGATGTAATTGTTACGTCACCAATGACTGTTCATCATCCGGGAAATACAAAAAGGCAATAATTCCCGAAAGTTGGATGTTTTTTTGAAATTGCTTGCTACGCTCTGGCTTAATTGCAAATAAAAGCAAAGTTGCAGCATACATTTGTGCTGCAAGTATAAATGTACCCTGGCAAGACCTTTGTTCAAGCACTCAAATCGTTTTTCGCTACCGTCAATACATTTAATAGTACGTAAGTTTGGTTCACTCGATCACTTCTATGTTTTGGTTTGCGTTTTGCGTATTCTCAAACTTTTCCGGCGTACTCTTGTACAGTGTGCAAATAAAAAATTATGAAAGTAGGTGCGTAACGTACACCTCAAGGACGGACGGGGCAAAAGAACTATGGCAACCCCCTTATTCCCACCTGATTACACTTCCGAGTCGAAGAGTTGATCGAGTTAGAGTTGACAAATCTTGTAAATATTCTCGCTTTTTATCTGTTCAATTGAGTTACAATGTTGGTGTTACATCAGTGGCAGATATTGATTTTTTAAACCAAATAAATTGTAGATACTAGTGTTTTTGCTGTTTAGCCAGCCTGGAGTCAGCGTAGCGTGTCGCATGGTTGAGGTGTGAGAGGCATCGCGGTTCTTGAGTGACAGTTGAGATGGCGATTTCACATGCTCGTTGCTGTGCTCAAGTAGGAAATGCACTGCACAAGCTGTAGGCAATTGCGAAGCAAGTCTCAACTCCGTTTTTTTTTGTTTCCGCGCAATCGGTTTTCCGCTAGTGCTCAATAAACTGCAAAGAATCAGACCGTTCGCAATTCTGCATTTGTATTCAAAAACATTTCTTTCATTTATATTCAGTAGTGTTCTAGAAAACATGAAAATGGTTTAGTAATCATTTTCGAATAGATTTACCAAGCAGCAATCTATTTTAAAGATCGGAAAAGCTGTCGACTTAGAGCTATTTATCACTGGCTACTCTTTCAATACAATGAAAAACAATGCACTTTAGTAATGTTGCGCATTTAATAAAATTCTACTACATTTGCTGCTCATGGTCCTAAAAGGAACTGTGCAAAGGGTTACTGACTTTTAAGATTGCCTTTCCATTGCATTGTACCGGTATTTTTATCAACCAGACTTGCAGAAGAGCAAAAATAAGCATTTAAGAGGTGTTGTTCAGATCTGTTTCAGCGCTTTCATCTTTTCGTGTGGTTTCTTGATTACATCATTCAATTTCGCCCAGCGTAGGAATCATAAAAGTATATTTCTCAAGAGCACTTAACGTAGCCGTCGTGAGATTTAAATATAGGATCATTTAATCGCAGAGGCCACAAAAACAATGCTTTAGCCTGCTAGAACAAGTTGCCGATTTCCAAAAGCTGGGATCCCTAGGAGTTGAAAAGTAAGATCTACTACACTCGCCCAGTTTGCATTTAAACCAAACCAACTTTGAAATACTTACATCTATGATAAGATCTAGAATGTGGTCATGACAGTTGATGTAATTGTGGTGATGGTAGGCCTCTCTTTCTAGGGAAGGGAGAATTCGATAGTACGCCTCTAGCACCAGAAGCTCACTAAATGTTAAAAATCATTCCATTACCTAAGTTCATAAAAAACGAACCGGCTTAAGTTTTGCATGATATAAAATATATTGCCAACAATTTAAAAAATTATAACCGTTTTCTGGAGACAAAACCCAGCTAATGGTTGAAAAAAAGATTTTCAATTCGAATCTCGTAAGTAATTTAGTTTCATGGCTTTTGCTCTCCCTTTCTCCACGAATAGAAATTCTCCGTAAGCCTATTCCACTGACTTTAGCCTAACTCTCTTCTCTCACTCTGTGTCTGCGTCTTCAAAATATGATGCCAAATCTTGCTCTTCCTTCAGATCATGACTGGAATCTGAAGATAGATCTGTGGTACGTAAAGATGAAAAAAAGGTACGGTAAACAACAATGTGGTCAAAAAGTGGAAGAGACAGAACAATGATAGTGTTTAATTTATTTTCATTGCAGCTCCCAAAAATTTCAACTGCTGTATGTTTTTTCCCCACAAAAAATTGTCATTCAAAAGAAGAAAATAACTTACAATTGGACAAAAAATTACGTCATAAGAGCACTTTATTCGGAGAACATTAATAAAACTGAAAAATTTGTGTCTAGAAGCAATTTATTGTTTTTGTGTTTTTAGAGGCATTTTTTCGAGACCATCTCTGGTGTCACAACCTCTACTGCGGTCAGTGTGGAGAAATCGATGTCACTTGGCTCACCGGTATCTTTTCGACAACTTTTGCGCTTCGAAAAAGCTGACTGCTTAATATGCTGTAGTTTCTTGAAGTGCCTACTTGCACTGCTTATGATAAAAGAAACTCTGTGCCGGCGGTACAAGCAATGTCGAAACTGGTTTGAACACACATTCTGTACAGAGCAGATTATTACGAGTCGCCAATGACGGTTATAATCAAAGAAGTATCTTACAATCATTTTACAATAGACAAAGATGCCCTCCCCCAACTTCTGGATTGCAATGGTAACAGTGAGGGTACCTCGATACAGACCTCTCTTTATCTTTGGTGCATTATCGTCGGATTCACTTTCAAACTCATAAGCGGAACTTTGTGATGGACCTTGACGTTTGTTCTAAACAACAAACAGCACGGGGATGCAAAAAATATCTAGGCTAGTTGATATCAACATATCGAATTTTACGTTGCGTGGAGGCAAAATTTGTAGGCTAATAATGGAAAAAATCACAAAAATTCGTAAATACCAGGACGAAGCACGTTTCCAAAAAAAAATTTTTCACGCCTGTCCATTTTCAACATTTCCTTTCAATAAATTCGCTTGTCATGAGTTCAGCGGCAAGTTGACCGTAAATAGCGGGGTCACTAAAATGTGTGACATCGGGAGAAAAAGGGGAGGAAAGGCTTAAATTGTCATCTCATTTTCAAAAACGATTGCTTGACTTGACGACTAATCAAAAGCCACGCATTAAAAACTAGAGGAAACTTTTTCACTAATTTTACCGCTAGAGTGACAGCTCGTGTGAGTGGTCCCGAGCAACTCGAAATCGTTCAAAGCAAATGATGGTACCAATCGAATAGAGCCCGCAACCAACAAGATTATTATTTTAAAATGCTGTAGGATTATTATAAAAACCATGCCGCATTCGAGCTACAGTTGCCAATAATTCCAAGGATTTAGTTTGCGGTTACAGGAAAACTTTTTACCAAGAACTTGGGAAACAACTTGCTTTAAACCAACTTGCTCGTATACAGCTAAGAGCAGTGCACAAAACATAAGTACTGGCACCAAGCCGGTACATCAGTGTTCTATGCCTTTTCAGAGAACACTACAACATAGAAGTAGAACAAAAGATCGATATTTATTTACTATTGCGTTATGGCACTGACTCAAAGCATCCGCAATTGTCTTGCGCTTAGGCAAAGCACCGCGCTTTGAATCCACTGAATGACGAGTTCCAAGGAGCAACGCATTTAAAAAGATGCTAAAGCAAGTTTGTTTAAGTGGAACATTGCAAAATGGTAACTCCAAAACAGGTCTGTGCAGTCGTCCCTTTGTTGCTGCCACCTAATCTGTAATGCAAGCAAATGCTTGGTTTATAACTCACAATTGCAGGATCTGTTTCGTCTTGATCAATTTCCTCTTCCTTGCGAAGCAACTTTTCCTTATCAAAAGAATAATACTTTTTGTATACCATATTCAGGCTTGTAACTTCAATGTCATAACCATGGCCAGGATGCCGTCGCCCTCCTAAATTTTTGTCTTACAACAAAGCTTATCTTTGATAAAGGCATCACGACGAGCAAAGGCTCAAATTCCCTCTTATTTTTTCTCGCCACCGGAGTGTATAAGCCTACCTGGTTTTGTGCTTCAATTGCGAGGTCATAAAATAATCAGCTTCGATAAATAGAAATGTATTTTTTAAAGCCAAATCAAACGAACAAAAGGCCCTTGAAATATTTTATTTTTAGATGCTACTCGTATTTTCCTATTCCAGTGGGAGCCTCAAATAAGTTCCCGCCTTAATTTAAAGGCCTCTGACAGCAAATCTTTCTGTTTTAGTGAAGAGGAGCTCTATACTAAAAGCTTCGGGTCAAACTTTCGAAACATAAAAGTCTATACTTCGAAATCAGGAACAGAAAACCCGTTTAGATTACGAATTGTTTTTCTGGTTTCATTTGCTCGTTCAACTAACTTCATTAATCCACATTAATTTGAAGAATATTACAAACTAAAAGAAAAGTCATAAAAATGGTTTGTTCATAAATAAAAATACATAACTTGTTTTTTGCTACGGTGGCATGTTATAAATTGTTAACTCTTTTACCTGTAATGTAAGCTGGAAATTGTCCACCAAAACAGCTATAAACAAACTGAAAAACACAAAAACTAGTTTTACTAGTGGTTTGATTTAGAAAGGAAAAGACGAGAACTAATAAGTTGCACTCTTGGCCCAATTTTGCTTTCTGGTTATTTCAAAGCTAGATGACATCATCATGGCCCAGAAATTGTTAAATCTCGCTCCTCCCCAACAATTTCTTTCACGCTTCTGGCTTGTAATCACGATACAGAAGTCATAGGACTATAAACCATAGGCTAGTGATTATCCGAAATAGAAGTGACGGTAACAATTTATTTTGTATAGTAGGACTGAAGTAAGGTGAAGAGCTTTTCTTTTGGAGATCAAGTGTTCAAAGTGAGTTTTTTGTCATTGTCAACTCCCTAATCAGGCGAAGACTTTTTCTGATATCAAGTTCTTCTGATTAATTTTTTATGCTACTTTGCAACTTTTTTCAACATCTTTTGTCCATTTTTCAGATTTTTGGTGGGGGCCGAAAATATCTGGGGGAGCTTCAGTTCCATATCTCTACATCTTTGGGCAGAACTGCACTACAAGAGAAAGTCACAAGTAAGTAAGTCACAATGATGGCAATCTCAGGTATAGAGCAGGATAAATGAGTCAAAGCTATACAGTAAGACGAATCTCATCTCGTGTATCTATTATCCGGCGCGGCAAAATCTGAAGTTTTATGAGAAAATTTTGTGCTCAGATGCGCTTCGGGGTTGCCTGTACTAATGGAAGAGTAAATTTCCACCACCAGCAGCGCAACCAAACAAGAAAAATTACCGCAAAGTGCCTTTGCTCTTGCTTCGTAAATCCAAAGGGCAAAGCAAACACAGCCATCGTGGGTTTTGAACGAACTACTGCAGCCAGTGCTCGGACCCACTCCACCAAGTGCCGAGACAATAACTGAAATTGCAAATATTCGTCCACCAATTACTTGAGGAATACAAAATATTCAATGATGATGTAAGAGAGCAGATAGAGGAACATCCTCCCATCAAAAGCACCTAAAAAGAATGAGCTTTAGTGTTGGGAACATTGGTTGAAGAGGGAAGAAAGAAAAAAGTTTAATCTTATTTCAAAATGATGTTATTCTTAAGATCGTTATCTCTTAACGTAAAATTCAAGTGTAACAAAAAGCACGTTCTGTTTTGTTTAATCAGGACAAGGCTGGCATTCATGAACCTTTACTCCCGTGTGTGCAAGCGTTGGTTTCGACATCATAAAAAAAAGCTTCGGATTACGCTGAAACAACATGCTAATACAAAGATGCCATAACGGTTCATTTTTTAGCATTTTTGGAGAGGTTAACCAACTACCTCCAAATGAACCCAAGATTATAAAATTTTTCTTCCAGCCTCAAGAAAAATTTTGAACAAAATTGTAAGTTCTTTTTGGGTAAGAACAAGGTTTAAAAGCAAAAAGCATCAACCTTTAATTGGGAAAGATGAAGATAAGCTGAGTACAGCAATAATCACTAGTCCAAAAAAGGTCAATGGAGATGTGTGTCTCAAAAGAATAACATCTCTACTCAACTTGAAATCAATATTGTCTAACGGAATGTGATAATGAGAACTTAATTAGCTCATTCAAAACAAGAGGAACTAAGAGTTTGCGAAGTTGCCAAACAATGATAGTCACAGGAGTTTCTTATAGTTGTCGTGGCATTTGGCGCAAACCTTAACTTGAATCTGAAGTGTAAAAATGGTAGCATGCCACGTTCCGCTTTGCAATGCATTCTAAGTTCTCAACTCGTAATCTTTCGATTTCAAGCCTGACGCTCGAATCATCGATGTCAAGTGTTTTAATATCTAGAAATCTAGAGCTGTAACTCAGCGCTTTTGAAAATAAAGCAGGTAGCTTCTGCAAGCCTACAGACGTAAGTAGTAAAATAGCTTATATCCGCACCTCGCTTATCTGCTATACCAGTGAAAATTTCGAACCAATCATCCAGGGTTAACAATTGAATCAGTGTGATGAAAGTCTCTCCGAAGTTTCCGAAATGATCCTCGTCTATCTCTCCAAAGAGTCCTCGTCCAATAACAGCAAATATTACTAAAATATTAATCGCCTTATTAAAGTTAACATCGCGTCAATGGTACACAAATCGTATTCAAGAGTTTCAGGTTCAATACTTGCACGGGCGTGCCCCACAAACACTTAGAAACATTTTTCCTTGGTTGCAGTGCTTGTGCTAAAAAAATTTGCTGTCGGCAGTGCTAAACACAATTCTGAACACATCACAGCTGTTGCCCGTAAAGATATTTGTGGCGAAAGTGTGGCGTTAGTCCCGATGTGTTGTCCATTTGTTTTGAGTGGGCCTAATTTCGTTGTTTTGTAAAAGTTGCTTTATGTGAGAGAGGTAAAACCTTTTATTGCAGGCGGGCCAATTTCAGATTTTTTGAATATATAGCGAGCGTGTCAAAATTTGTAAGCCATGTCGATTAAACGCGCAATTTTAAGCTTCGAAGCAACAGCTGGTGTTCATCTAAAGTGGTGGTAAAGGTCATCTTTTTTTTTAAGATCAATACTTTCAGAGTAATATTTATGCCCATTTTTCCTAATCTTTTCTGTGTAGACCAGTTTTGTTAAAAAGATCGTTTTTTCCGAGATGTAAGTGATAGGTTTGTCATCCAAAGCCACCAAATTGCACGTCGCGGGCCACTTTTGCAATCCTTTTCGCGGGCCGCAAAATTCCATGTCGTGGGCCGCAGACTGCATATCTCTGGTTTACATATTTGGCAAAGAATTTTTGGATGAGTATGCTACGCGTTGATGTCGTTACAAAAGTGATCAAGTTTTTTGCTGACCCCTGCAAAGTATAGTGACGTGTCTGTGACTAGTTGTTGAACAAAAAGACTTCTTCTTTTCTGTTTGTATACAAACTTTCGTTGATAATTTTGCAATATGAAATTGTGACAATAGTCTGCACATGTAAAAGAACAGCATTTAGGTGGAAAAAAG
Source organism: Trididemnum clinides (assembly GCA_963675345.1). NCBI lineage: Eukaryota > Metazoa > Chordata > Ascidiacea > Aplousobranchia > Didemnidae > Trididemnum > Trididemnum clinides. The sequence goes on from OY776302.1 coordinate 18,595,870, forward strand.
GAAAAAAAATTGTCCACATTTCCCTTTTTTCCACCTGCACTGTTTTTCTTCTTTCGTATGAGAAGTAGTAGTCTGATACTGTTCGCATTACGCTTTCAAGTCTTTGAACCCAGAAGATGGTTTTCTCGCGAATGATACTCAGATCCAGTGCTTGAGATGGTTTACAAGTAAGGCAGTCACAAATAACATGGTGAGCAGTTTAGTCCTGTGTGCCACACTCTCAGGATAGAGATGAACGCTGATCTCAAAGGAGCATATGGTAATTTAATCTTCTTTCTCCAGTTCAAGGCAATTTAATGCGACTCAGGCTTTCCAAGAAAAACTAGAATTAGCTGGAGCTGTAATGTTAAAAGGTTTGCCAATTGCACAAGTCGGCTGACTGCCTTCCGTTTAGATCTCCCGTTATCTAAAAGGTTAAAAATGAATCCACAGTGTGCGACATCATGGCGAGTAAAAGAGCCTATATTTAGCAGCACAGTAGACAAGTGAAAAAGCTTCTGTTCACAAGGTCAGTGCGTTGGCTTCCGCGTTGATCACGCTAGATACCTCGAAAGGTTGTTTCTTGCACTTATTTTAGCGTTGACACAATTGAAACGCTTTCTAAGGGTAGACTGGCGGTCCAGCTTTACGCCTAAGTATATTGGGTGAGGATTACTAGGTAGTGGAAAATCATTAAACATGACTTGCCGTTGGCGATTTGATTCTTCTGCGTTGAGGTGAAAGGCTGTGGTTGTCTTTTTAGCCTGATTTAAACTTCAGTTTTCGTTTTCTAAATTAGCCGCGGTTGATATTTCTTGCATGCCTGAAATTAGGGTTTCCTCAGACTAGGGCCACTTTTTGTGGGCAAACAGGAATACTAACTCATGTGCATAGCCGTACTGCTATGACGCGGTGTCTGGTAGATCACTAATATGCACATCAAAGACTAATGGAGCTTGGCATGATCCTAGTGGTACGTCTTTCCTCAAACGACAAAGACGGCTAGTTTGACCATCACCAGTCTTGCGGATGAATCTTGAGCTTGCAAGTATATTGGATAGAAGCGCACTATGCTCTTTTCTGTAATCATTCTAAGTAATTTGAGTACCTAATTCCACAGGTATCACATGCGGCAGTAAGATCTACAAGTCAAGACTTGATTTATTGTTTTCTTCAAAGTTACGTTGGATATCAGTGTAAAGACTGGTTCAACAACTTGATCGGAGGTGCATGGTTCATGGCTGAAGCTGGCTTGTTGGTGAGTTGGAGGTCAAGAACAGGCTCTAGACACCCCAACAGCAATAGAACGGAAAGCTGGGAAAAACGCACTGCAGCAATATTGGCCGGTAGCTCTTTGGATCATTTGCTGGTTTGCCAAGTTTTTAACACCGCAATGACTGTGGCTCGTCGCCAGATTGTGGGGATTATTTGGTAAGTCGTTCAGGATGAGTAGAATTTTTGAAGCCATGTATGACATTTGGTGCCGCAGTACTTCAGAAATTCCGGCGGGATTTTGTCTAGGCCTGGAACTTTAGCCTGCCGCACTTAATCAGTTTAATTGCTAAGACAATTTAGGTGGGCGAGAAAGATTTTGAGAACAGACCTGCCCTGAAAGGTTTCCAGATGACGTTTGTTCCCTGTTTCACAAGCGAATCATGTGGTTTATCTGTCTTTTTAAAGGTGCCGTTAGTCAAAAGTTGGTGAGTAACTGCACTATCAAAGATGGGACATCTTTTTTGATTGTCACCTGCGGCGTGTGAGATGGTTGAATGTCTTCCAAGCAATTCGGTTACTGTTAAAGGGAGTAGCCTACTAGGCTTATCACAAACTTTTGCATATCCTGTTATAGTGAATAATAGTTGTAATCAACCAGCCAAATTATGTCTACAAACCATCTAACATTGTCAGAATGTGTTGGTGACAAAAAACTCCAAGGTTTTAAAGCCTTTAAAGGGTGTTTTGACTCCAATTGGGTAGCAAAAACAATTTGTTATACAATAGTAGCAAAAAGCTAACTTAGATTTGAGCCTGACATTGAGATTTTTCAAACCAAACAAAGTACATTCTCACCTAAAAACAAGGTCATGAGCATCATTATAGCTCCCAGCGATTTAAATGAATAAAGGCACGTAACAAGGATAACTTGTATGTTATCCAAAAATTGAATGGTGCGAAGTACTCGAAGGGACCTAAGAGCACGGAGTACTCTGAGGATTCTGAAGATACTTGCTCCTCCCCCTGTAAATGCAGTCCCAACTGTCAAGGGAGCCACCATCTCCGATAAACTGGTAAACACAATGATTAAATCTGCAATTAAAAAAGAAAAATGAACAACAGCGAGCCTAAATATACAATACACTGAATACAGCCTTAAACTCTCTGCCTAAGTAACCAAAACTGTGTTAGAGAGGATAAAGAAAGAGCGAGAGAAAGAGAGAGAGAGAGAGAGACAGACAGAAAGAGAGGAAAAGAAAAAAAGACGAAAAGAGAGAAAAAGATGAAAAGAGAGCTGGAGTACCACAACTAAAAGAACGTGGCTTGATGTGAAGAGAGGTGGTCAAGTTTTGTCCAGTAGGTTTGTCTTTTTAAACTAGTGCTTGTGTGTTGAAGATGTTCGCACCACATAAGATATGCAAGAGGAGATTTTTGAAGGTGGAAATTTGTCTGCCAACTTGTGGCTTAATTACTCTACTAACCACGTTAAAAGTTCATATGTATGGTGCAGGCTACACATAGAACCGGTCAGGATTTTTTCGTGACCCGACCCAAACGATAAAACTTGAATTTCCGCCGGGTGACAGGATTCTTTGTGACAATTTTTTGTTATTTTTGTAATATTTCTTATGAGTGCCTGATTTTAGGCACATAAAGAAATTTTGATCTAAAAGTAAAGCGTTATAAAACCCTTGCTTTTGTTTCAAAAAAGGTCTTTTTGCCAAATTTATTTAAAGTACAGTTTATGAACATCTTTTAGGTAAAGTCAACTCTGAAAGAGAGAGAGCATGCGCGTGACGAATCGATTCAGCATTCCAACTACATAACCGCCAATAACAATAAAAATTTTGAAAACTCTGGCTACTTTTCCTAGCTTAATTGGTCCATCGTTTAAGCGCTTGGTAACCGCTCCTAAGCTAATTGTTTCAGTGCTTTCAGTTTGGTTCCGTTTCACTCTATTAAAACGCCAATCAGCATCCATTGATTCAACAGAATGCTTTTATGACCCGTCAGTTGGTTATCGCTCAAATTTCTCTTTGCTTAATAAAGCGCGCTAAATGTCAAACGATATTTTGTCCGAACAAAAGTATTTTTGAAGCTAAAGTTTATCATTTAAAAAGAAGTGTGATCTCGGTCCAAAAAGTTGAAGGTTTACAGCAAACTTTTGACTGTGAAAAGGGGGTTTTCGACCGGTCCGATTGGCCGCTTAGAAATCTCGACCCGAACTGTCAGGCAACCGCTGCCGGTTGACACGACCGGCTTCGTTTCCATGGGGCAAGAATTAGCATCTCTATGAAAAAGAGTCCGCTGCGGAAGGCATCATATTAAAGAATTATACAGCTTTTAGAAGACTCTTGAAAGGGGATATCTTAATTTAGGTTTATGACTTTTTCTTTTGAAGAAACTTTGCAAAGTTAGGTTCAGTGTTCTAGCGATGGCTACTTCTTCTGGTAAGTCTACGGTATTTGATTATATTGTTTGATTGTTGTTTAATACTTTAAATACAACGTTCGATAATGGTCAAAATTCGTCAAAACTCGGGTGACTTGATGACGCCAATGTTCTTTTACTTCAAAATAAAGAACTTACATCTTTGGATATTCAAAATTTAGCGTAAAAAACTACAGCCAAATGATGTAGGCTGCTAACAATTTCTGAGTGCTTTAAGGGCTTAAGCCAAGGTCTTTTGTCTTATATTATATGTTTGGTGATGACCTTTTTTTATTGCTTTAGAGACCTCACGGAATTTTGATAAGAATCAGAGGTTTTAAGCAAATTTTAAAGATATTTGCTAAAATTAAGCATACAGGTATCTTTTTTTGAGGGCACTAGAGAATTTAGTTTAAAAAAGAGCCAAAAGTTCAGCAATTACCCTCTCAAGATTTTTTTGAAAGGGTAATTGCTCCTTTCGTCCCTCTGGCTACTGCCTTGACAAGTTCATTGCGTTTTCACTACTACGAAGCAATGTGGTTTGTGAATGCGTGCAGCGCTGTAACTGCCGGTACGTTGGCAGCACATCCTAAAGACAACAGGACAAAATCAACCAACATGCATGCTACCCAGGTCAACCAGACTTGACATAAAGAAAGAAAAAAGACAAGTTTCTGAACGAAAATTAAAGTTTTTTTTCTCTCCCAAACTCTTTTCTCCCCGTGACTCGACATTCGGACAGCATTTACTTGAAAATCAGGACTGTGTCACCGCTTACAATGACCGTCAGTTCTCAATGTTGGCAACAGCGAAATTGCCCTTTCATATAGCCACTTTCAAAGCAATATTTATCAAAAATAAATAACTCGTACTATGAAGCTAAAAAAGTCGTCAATGCTCTGCAATTGGTTCACTAGTAACTTGGTTTTCGGACGCAGACAAAACCCATATTTTTATATAGTCAAGCCTACTACAGGGTGACCCAAAAAAACGGGCCCCGCGCACACTTTATGTGATATCTCCTTTATTTATTCACCGATTGCCCTTATTTTACAGGACATAGCAGAAGCAACGACCGTGAATACATCAAGACTCCAGTGGGAGCTGGGACAAAGAATACACTACGTTAAATTTTACTAAAAGGCATGCTCGTTTAAAAAAACCCAGGACAGTTTCATGCATCAGTTCGAATGTGAAAAGGCTCCATCCAAAAGCAGAATTCAAAACTGGGTGGATCACTTCGAGAAGTATGGGACCGTGGAGAACCTCAACGCTGACAGTGAGAACCGTCCAAGCCACTCAGGATGTCCCTAGAAGCGGACAGCCGAGCTGGTCGAAAGTGTGAAAGAGTTTCTCCAGCAGAGTCCGAGAAGCTCTGTGCGTAAGCGAAGTCATTCCTTCCGTATGTCCCGTGAGTCTTGCAGGAGAGAGTTGGTAAACGATATCAGGACTTACCCATACAGAATACAGACGAAGCAGACCCTTACAGCCTCAGACAAGAAGCAGAGGAGCGCTATGGCAGTCAAGATGCTCGAGAAGATCGAAAAGACACCAGGTTTCCTTAACCTCCTTTGGATCCCAGATGAAGCTCACTTCCATCTTGACGGAAAGGCAAACTCCAGGACAAGTGTCTTCTGGAGGTCCTCCAGACCCAATAAAGTAGCCACCAAGCCCCTGCACCTTCCTAAGTGCGCAATGTGGACTGCAATCTCAGCCAGAGGCATCATCGTACCTATCTTCATCGAAGAATCTGGCGCAGCAGTGACAGTCACCACGGAGCGGTATGTGGAGGTTCTCAAAGCCTTCAAGAGTGAGCTCCAGACCCTCTACCCGTCGCTCATGAGCAAGTTTTGGTTCCAGCAAGACGGAGCAAGTTCTCACACCTTTCACCTGTCTCGAGATTGGCTGAAAGAGAATTTTGGAGGCCGAGTGATCAGTCTTAAGACTGATTTTGAGTGGGCACCCCATAGCCCGGACCTAAACCCCCCAGATTTTTTTCTTTGAAGCTATTTTAAGGACAGAGTGTACGCAGGGAAACCCAGAACCATCACGAAACTCAAGGAAGCCATCAGGGAGGAGATGAGAGCCATTCCCAAATCAGTCTGTAAGGACGTCATGAACAACTGCGTGCTGCGCCTTAAGAAATGCACGGAGCTAAATGGAGCCATCTAGAACACATACTGTAGAACGAAGAAAAAAAGGCCAAAGACCCTGGTGTTTTGATGTGATGTTTTGAACATAATAAACTAGTTATCACCAAAGGTTCATTTCATTCGGACGAAACATTAAGAAACGGGGCCTAATTAGAGTTGAGGCCCGTTTTTTTTGAGTCACCCTGTATAAATAGCGACATTTTCTCTTCTCTGCTTCTTTCTAGTGATAGCTTCTGGTAAAAGCCAAACAAAAGCGTTCAAGTTTTCACTCATTGCTTTAACACTAGAATTACCGCCTTTTCAACTTACCAACAATTACCGCGAGCGGTCAAAATGACCGTTTGCTTAATTACTTAAAAATGCTAAATAATTAGACATTGTTTTGTGTCGTGAGTTATTTCAACTGTTGTGTTAGACTTAGTGATGTCTTGAATTATTGTAAGCGGGAGTTCAACGAGTCGTGACTCCATTTTGTGTTGGAATGAACTGGATAGGTCCTAATCTATGAAATGAATCGCAGGCTTTCAACTATTTCTTAGTACGTTCGAAGCTTGTAATCTACCTCTCGATTTTGAAGAAAATTTGATACATTACAATCGTGCTTCGACATTTGCAACTAATACAAATCAAATTTCGCAGTGTTAGATGTAGAATGCGGAATATTTATCAACTAGCGCTTGCGTTGTAGTAGCCTACTTGCATCATAGCTGTAACTGTCTCACTGCCAAAGCAGACAAATTTACATGGTGCTAAATCAGTTTGGTGTGCGTTATCAATAGCAGTTTCTGAATTCGCTTCATTTGAAAAAAAATTGTCTCCCATGTAGGCCTAAGGTCGAACCGAGTCTGAAAGTGCCAACTCTTGATCAAAGTGTAACTTAAGAATCTAAGCGTAAGCCTTTCTTTTGCATGGGTGGAGAGGTGAAAGCATTTCTGTCTCAAAGAAAGGCTGAGGACCAGTGTTTTTTCGAGATCAATACTTTCAGAGTAGCGTTTTGCGATTTTCTGCCCCAAATAAAGGTGAAGACTTTTTTTTCGGAATTATAGTTTTGAAAATTGAGTATTTTGCCCAGTTTTGAAATTTCTATTACGAGGCAAAAAGCAGTCTGGAGGCTTCAGCCACCAGTCCCCGTACTTTTACCGCTATGTCGACAAACATATTTATCTTTCGCACTGGTAGGTAAATTTTACCTGTTAGTGCAGTTATTGTTGCACGATTGTTTCTACACAATAGAACATCAAAAGACTTTAATTGCAAAGATGATTTTAATGATGAAAAAATTAGTGGTTTCTGTGCACGGTCGAAATGACCGTTGACGGTAATTTAAGGTAAATCCATTTCTATCCCACCCTGTGCTCATTGCGATGCAAAGAAAATTAACATGCTAAAAGTTATCCAAGATTTAGGAAAAGTCAGGAAGTTTCAACGTTATTGCACGTACCTAATCAGAGATATAAACAATTAAAAATCAAAAACGGTCAAAATGACCGCTGCGGTAATTCTAGTGTTAAAAGAACGCAATGAATCTGAACTCTAAAGATTTATTCAAAGCTATTGTAGAGATTTGTCCCAGTAAACAACTCTTCAAAAATTAAGCACTGAAGAATATTTGAATTCACTTTGGGCGCTGAAAAATTTTTTAAATCAAAAGGCATGAAAACGACCCACTGATAATAAATATTCTGCGTATCTCGCTTAGTAGGCAATAAACAATAGGTGGTCTATCAGTTGGTTTTTTGAAGTTCGAACCAAAACTGGTCTATTATAATGAAGATTTTGCAGAAAGTATATTTGAATTCAAAGCTGTTTTTTTGGGTTGGCATACTGCATTTTAATCCAAAAAACAAGTTTTTCACATCAACTTGAGTAAAAGTTATAACTATTCCAGTGGCGTTACATCTTACTAAATCTACTTGAGTAAAAATAAAGTACAAAAGCGATGATAAAAATGAAACTACTCAAGTAGGCAAACCAGCTCGTTACTGAAAAATCTACTTAAGTAGAACTGCTTCGTTCCTGACCAACTCCGGGGATGCAGATACAAATATTTATTCAAAGAAGGGTAAAATGCAATCGCTGAAAAAAATATTTGCAAGTGCATTACAAATGTTTCTAGAAAGCATAAAATTTCCGTGGAGAGGGCTTCGGCTTTGATTTTTCAGCTTCGCCCCCTGAGGTAAGTTTACCCAAACAGCATACTGTACTTGAAACTTTTCTCGTTGAGAGAACTTTAGGTCAAGAAACCCAAAGAGCATCAGTAAATAAGTTTATCTCTTTTTTTAACTTATTCCTCCTTTTTCTTGAAAGAAAGTTATTACTACATTTGTGATTCTTACCGAGAATATCCCAGCCCTGCTTAAAGTAATAAGATCTCCACACATAAATTTTCAAAATGGCTTCGACAACATAAACTCCTAAAAAGATTCCATCAACAACAGTGAAGTAGTAATTCGTTTGTCGCTGTATGGTTCTCCAAGTCGAAAGAAGCAAAAAAAGCGAATTGAGTAGAATAACGCTCATAATAAATCCAGAGAAGACCTGAGATTCTACGATGTTCAGCATTGCTGTAATAAATAAAGCAGCAGTGATAATTCCGCAGTATAAAATGTTGGCTTGAAATCTATGAGTTCAAAGTTCGATTCTTTTCTGATTATTTGGCTTCTTGAAATACAATATCAAGCTGTCTTTAAGGCTTTTCAACTGCAATAGTTTTTAACGCCAAAATACGAGTAAATTCGGTTTTATTTCTTTTTTTTTACAGAACTGCATTGCTAAGCGCCACATAGAAAAGCGATGAATACCGTTTTCATGACTCGGGAGAAATCTAAGCCAAATTATAGACTGCAAAATGGACGCCCTGAGTTCAACCACTACATTCACCACACCCGTAATGCACCCTTGGGAGCGGTGGAGGCTGGCAGATTGTAGCCTACTTTTGACTGTATAGCGTCCTTTTTGCCGTCATTGAAATTTAGTTTTATTCTTTCGCTGAATCAAATCAAGCAAATAAAAAATAAGCATTTACAAATATTAATTACTAAAATTGCATTAAAAGGCATTTATGGATATCCAGCTTGGGGCTCAGCCATATTGAAAGTGTGGAAAATAAAATACCAAACCGAAGTTACTCATACATGATTTTTAGATGTCCTGGCGCTAAAAACCGGTTGCAGTTAAAAAAGAGGAAAATCATTCTTCCTACGATTACTTACAATGTTCTGCAAGTCCGGAAAACAAGGGTACAAACAAGTCATCAGACTCCGGAAATTGTTATCGAGTTTTGATATAGGTGAACAACAAATTGTATTTCAATAGTATGGAAGATCAGTTGTATATTCGCACGGGGTGTAAAGCTTTAGCCGCAATTCAGGAGCAAATCAAAGATCGTCGACGACGCAACGCGATTAACTATAAGAGACAGATTTTCCCACGACAGGCTACGGATTAAGCGCTAAGATCTTTGCCTTGCAGTTGGCATGCGCGGAATTGGCGTTCGCATGCAATCATGCGTGTCCGGATCAGATCACGTTTTGCGCCAACCGCAACATCATGTATAGGTGATCGCTATTTTAGCAATCGCAAGGTTACTTTGCAGTATTTAAAATTCAACCTTACTCAGGTATTCAATAAGCTGATGTGTTCTTATTGCTTATTTTTTTTTATATCCACTCGAAGACAAACATCGGAAGACGTAGGATCATACTTGCTAACTGCATCAATTTTGTTAAATTTTACCTTTTCGAAATGGAGTGGCGCTTTTGAAGAATTCATCATGCCTTTCAAGAGCGTGCTGAAATTTTTTAATTTCTCCCAGATGCTTATCTACAGCTCGCAGGTCAATTGGACCAGCATGCGTCAGGCGGGCTCCGATTCTGCTCCCCTCTACACTGAAATAACAACACACAAAGTCCTGATTCACTTGAAAGTCATAGTTCACTGGCAAATGGAAACTTACTGGAAAATTGTAACACTATGAAACGAAATTACAACACGTAAAGTGGCAGCTTACTGGAAGGATAGTTGTGTCTTTTTTGAGTAAAAGATACTTTTTTGGATCAACTTCTTTTTGTAAGGAAGTTATTTTCATTTTTGTATAGAAGATTTTTTGTAGATCAACTTTATGACATGGAATTTTGTGGTGGGACATCAGCAAACACCCGTTTCTCCAAACCTTTTTCGTCCCAGTTCCGTAGATAGGCTATCCCTGAATTACCCTGTCAACACTACCGAGCATAAAAGTGCTTAAAAGTGTTTGATCACCCATCACCTTAACCTGCTCCGACATCTTAGCCTACTGGCTAACGGAATCACAGATTGCACGTGCGTCAGTATCTGTGGTAAACAAAGGTGCTCTTAACAACAAGATTGGTCTGCGAAAAAACATGGGGAGAGTGCCCAATAGTGCTCCAAACGCCTACAGAGCGCTATTTTTCAATTCCCGCAATGCCTTTTAATCGGAGGAGTTCAAAGTAGCCTAAATATCTCTCTGAGTAAAAATATCGTTACTTACTTAAAAAAATTTTCAAGTAAAAGTAGAAAGTACTGATAGGTATCTTTACTAGAGTAAAAATAAGGTGTTCAAGTATCAAATTAATTAAGTAATGAAAGTAGAAAGTAGTTTTGTTTTCCAGTAGTTTTGTCCTGCGTGTCTCTAAATAAGTGGTTTTCAAATTGTGATCCCACCACACGGGGTACGAGAACAGTTTAGGAAGATGCAAACTTATCTGCCAATTTGGAGCTTAATTTACATTAACAACCATAATAAAGGTGTGCGCGTATGGTTCAGGCAGTCCGTGCCTGCTCAAAGTGAGACCACGAAATTTTAGACGAGGGTCTTTCTAAATTGTCTGGTTGAAGAATAATAAATACGACAACCCGCCATAGACCTGGGTCACTCGAAAAGAAATCGAATGAAATCTCTGGAAGGAGTGGTATTGTTTCGGGGGCTTCTTAACTCGCAACTACATTGTAATCAGAAACTGTTTTGAACGTAAAAGAATGTTTTTCCATACAGTTTATATGGATAAATTTATGAAAACAGCTGGGTTCAATTGTCTTGGCTCCTTAAAAATGAAATTATTTTTTCAGGGGAGAAAATTTATTCTAGAAAAAAATAGGGAAAAAAGGAAAAATTTTTGTTTATTTTATTCCAAAAAAATTTATTTATTCTAAAGAAAATTTGTTCTAGGGAAAAGAGGAAATATCTAGGCTTTGAAGAAAAAAATTGTTGTTTCGCAGTTTGCTTATATGATGAGGTCAAAAACATCACTGATAAAAAAGGTCTTCACGTTTGTTTTAGAATAAAAAATCTGCATGAATTACATTTGCATCTCGTCGATTTCCAAAAAAATATCCTAATCAGAAAATTTTGGTGGTAAGGAGCAATTGATGAAATAGGGCGAATGTAAGGGGGAAACGCAGAAAAAACGTGCAAAACCACAGATCTACGCTAATCTTGTTCCACAGGTTTTAATCGCTGAATCACTTTCGCATTTATCCTAAGTAGCTCCCTCGCAACTATCGCGGTGAATGAAAACCTCCACTACTGCAATCCGACATTACTTCCTATCACTCAAAAGTATGTCGCTCCCACTTAACGTCAAGGATTGAAATAACTGCTCGACTCGAGATCTAGCTTACAGCTGACACTCAGCGGCGTAAATGGGCTGGTTTGTACAGCTTCCCACAATCACGAGTTTGTCCAAGCGGCAAAAAGCACCCAACTGTGACGAATACTTAAGCAAAGTGTTTGTATTTCGCGCATTGTGCGGCGATAAAAAAATTCAAAGTAGGCTTTAAGATAATTATGAAAATCTGTTTGTGTTTTACAAATATTGTTTTATTTTGCGGTATTGAAAAGGGCACAGCGTTATTAAGGCTGAAGTGATCTACAGATGGCTGGGGTTCCCGTGGTCGGGAAGTTTGGAAACGGTTTCCACGACCCTAGGTGCAGGCAATCACGTCACTGTAGAAGAGGGTCCACCCCAGGAGACTCTACGTTAGGCGTGACACCTTTTTACAGAGCAATACAGAATTTAGTCAAAAACATAACTTTTATAAATTTTTTGGTAATTGCCCCTTTTGCTATCCTCGTGACTACAACAGTAGATTTCATTTTGAAAACATACTAGCGATTGCACAAGTGGTTTGTGAATGAACCAAAGGGACGATAAAACAAACTGCAAAGAACTAAACACTGCATGGAGAATACTGAACTATGCTGCCGGCGCTCACGATTTTTCAAAATCAAAAAATACAACCTGGCCCAGTAGTGGTAATGACTTATTGCTCTTTAGGCCACCTAGCTGACAAACCAGCCGATTTTTGAGATGCTCATCTAAAATGGTTCACTTGAAGAAAAGATTTGCAGAAGATAAACACTTGAATTCAAAACTGCTTCTTACGCTAGCATACCGCATTGCAGTTTAAGTGACAAGATTTTTGGCATCTACTTCAGTAAATATCATAACTACTCAAATAGATTACTTCCTACTCAGTCTACTCAAGTAAAGAAGAAGTAGTGTTGATTAATTTTCGCCTAGTCTCTCTTCAGAAAAGGCTAGGCAAATCCTGTCAACAAATGTAGAATCTAGGACTTACAAGACTTCAACGACGTTAAACAATTCGATAAACGTGAGAAATAAATTTGATGAGGGAAAAATGATAATTCGGTTTAATTCCACAAAATTATAAAACGAATGATTGAAAGATGAATTTGGTGTTGTGTACTTTTCCTTATACCTCCGTTTCTAAAAATAAAAAACCACAATCACTTAACTGCAAAACAATTACAAAAAATAACTGTCACATACCAGAACTATTTTCCAGACAAAGAATCGAACTAATGACCACTTGAATTTCTAGGTAAGACAACACTTTTCAATTGTATATACTTATCGCAATTTCTTACCAGTTGTCTTACTCTACAGAGATCAATATAAAGATTAATATGTTGACTAATCAGTTATGTGACGCAAAACTCAATAATAACAATTTGATACTTAACTAAACAAACTCTAGCGCCGTTTCCTATTACTTCGCATGCAGGCGCGTTTGCATTTGACTGGACAACAAAAGCGAGGATTTCAACGATACTACGCGTTGATTAGGCGTCAGAAAAAGTGAACCATTAAGCATAACAAAATTCCATAAACTCAACAGAAGGGTACAACAAAAAATATTTCACAAGTAGTAAAAAATAGAACTACTCAAGAAGGTAGCATGTTACTGAAAATCCTACTTCGGTAATTTACTTATAACTACTTGCACAACGAGAAAACCCTAAAACCACAACAGTCTGTTTCGCCTTGAGGCTCATCAATTGGCACTTATTTCTAACAGGGTTCGGCAGAAAAACCTGCCTCATTTACAACACTAAAAAACAAACAAAAAGTATCAAAATCAAAACATTTATTGCAAAATCTTAAAGATCAAAGACTGCCATTTATTGTTTGCTACGCTTTAAAAATTGCATCCTCTAAGTGGCACCCACGGGACGTGATGCGTTGTTGCAAGCGATTTTGAAAGTTTTCCAAAGCTTCCGCTTCAGGGCTGACCTTGCATCCCTGAAGCTATTGACCCACAGCATTAAACTTTCAAGTGGGGACACAATCGTGTCTGGATAGTTTACAACGATTCTTAAAATTTCGTACAGCAGCAGTGCATGATTTTTCATTCTTTAAAAAATCTTCAACAATAAATACACGGTTTTCGCCTGACCACAGCGCTTTTAAACATTGAATACTAAGTTCACAATTTTGAAATCAAACACTTATTAAGAATTTTACAATATTGCATTAATCTTAAGCAGAACAACTTCGGTACTGACCACCTTTGCCTTTAACACGCCTTGCTACTTGGTCACTAGCATGAGCAGTAGACTAGAAGCACCAGTAGCACCAATGTTTCAGTCATCGTAAATTTTAGTTTTAATTACTTAGGAGACCAATTTAAATTCCAGGAAAAATAATTTTAAAAATATTAAGTTTTGGTCAAAAAATGCTATTTTGAAAAAGGCGGAGCACTGTTCGGCACTTTCCCCTACGGGAGTAGGAATGGTGGTTATAAAACACTGGTTTGGAACTATCGTACATCCTCGGTGTCCATCTTGGATTGCAATGATACTAACATACGCCAATTAGCTTTTAGATAGAAAACATTGGTGGAATTCTATACTACTTTTTTGTGCGAACTTCTCCAAAATGACAATGGTAAGCTGTGAAAAGTAATTTTTCTCAAACGTTGCAGCAAAATCGTCCTCCTCAATAGGAGAAGGTGTCAGCTTCTGGCGAAAAACTGTATGTTATTTTGCAGACCACTATCGAAACCAGGCAAAAACTTTTGGTGTAAAAAACGCTTTACAGTTTGGGAAATTTGTGTTGCACGCTTACAATTAAAGGCTGCCTTTATTTAGGAGCATCAGGGTTTCTATTGGACTTAATCTGGCCCTGAACAGTGATTCCTGTTGGGTAAAAATAATTGAAGAAGCACATGGCTCGCTATGTTTTAACCTCCCTCCTCCAGTAAGCCAAGGCTTAGATCCTGACTTAGTAATAAGAGTATTCTCAAATTTTACCAACATATATTTTTAAAAACATACCTGTAGCGTTTTTCTGTGGTGTGAATGGCTTTGCTTACGATAGACATTTTTCGACTACAACCTGGCAGATAAATTTTCGCCCGTCCAATTTGTGATTTCAAAAACGGTTCTTAATAAACTACAACAGATACAAACGATTACGAAAGGCTACTACCGGTAGAAAAATCAAGCCATTGTGATTAAGCATTAGACTACGTCTTAACAAAAATTGTTGTTATCAAAATATTTTTAGCACTCTTTGTTGCTATGATAAGCTACTCACAAAGGTCTCTGGCAAAAAAGCAACAAAATCAACCTTCAGTAAACTTCGAACGACAAGCAGTAAGCCAAACAACAACTTTATTACATATCCCAAGTCAACGAAGCATTGACAGTTGACAACTGCACTTTAATGCATTTTCCATATTTATCAAAGAAAACAACTTCAATTTAATGTGATGTAACAATGCTAAATTTCGTATTTTACTTGGTTGCAAGATGTCGCGCTTGATTTATTTTGGTTTCTTGTGAACAAAATATTAGCTTATTTTGAATTTACTTTAATACGATCGCATGAACCCTGACGTATCGGACATGAATACATTTTATGGCGGTCAACTTTTCACCAGTCATTATTTAACATATTAAGACTTTAGATCTATCTTTCTAAAGTGTAACTAAATTCTTTTGCGTCTATTATACTGTTTTGTTGGGGTGTTGGTTGGCTAGGGCAGTCCAGTAATCTGCTGTAGAAAAGTGCTGCTAAATTAGAATGTTTTTTGTGTTGTAAGTTACTTGATTTGTATTGTTTTTAAACTGATTTTATTGTATTTGAATAAGGACTGTAGATTCAAGTTGTTGGTTAGTGTTATAAGATTGTAAAACTACTGCTGCTATTGTTGTACTGATATCTGGAATACTTGTTCTACTTTGCTGTGTCACCGTTTCATTTCTGGAACCCGAGAAGCAGATAGACATTGAGTGGTGTTATACGGAACCAGGAAATCGCCTTTTGTTCCTTCCCTAATATTGTATGCAGATGAACACGAACTGTATTGGATGAAACTTATTTAGCAAAATAAAAAATTTACATAATGCGCCAGCGTACTCTCTACTCGTGGCGCTTTTTGTGTAAAAGCGTAAATTCGGGTTTGTGCACACAAGCTTAATTCTATTTCTTACTTGTTGACTAAATCAACATATAAAATTGGAAAAATATTGAAATGACTCAAAAGTAGGGTCACCATATCTGATGAGGCAAAATTTCGGACACAATTGTAGTCTCTTTTAAGTATTGGCGGAAGGATTGGAAGAGTTGTAATTGTTGGCAAAAAAAGTTGTTGCCTTTTGCTGGCAAGTTTGAAATTTGTTACTTTTGTTACGACGCTACCAAAAGTTGTTACTACAGTAGTTCACTTATTTATTGACAAATACTTTGGGTCCAATTTAAGTAAATAATGTTCTGCAATAACGGTCGGAAATGTTGGAGCTCGTGTTGGGTTACCCCAAATAAAGTTGTACTCCAAAAAAAGGTCGTCACCTGTCTCGCTGCCATCTGTGCTGATCGTGGCAATGTTGATTCAACCCAAGTGGTCCGCTCAAACAGACGGGCCACTTGTGGTGACTTTTAGATTCTAATATTGCAATTTTTTGTTTACTGCTTTTTCTGTTGCTCAATTACAAAAATCCCGGACGTTTGAGCAAATTTCCGGACAGACAAATTATTTCTGGACAAAACACCTGAATTCCGGACATATCCGGAATTTTCCGGATATATGGCAACCCTAATCCAGAAGCATTTGGTCATTGAACGCCCACATCATGTGCGAACTTGAAGATATAAGAAAACGTTTGGAGGAATACATAGCTTTTTTATTCCATGATGATAGAGAAAAAAAATGATAATGATAAGGCAGTCTCATATGTATCTTGCCCTTCAATAGTAATAGAAGAAGTTTAATTGGCATTACAAAATTACAAAACCGGGAAGCGGCTGGTCCGGATAAAGTGGTCGTTGAGATGCTAATTGCTTTACATGAGGATGGTGTGAATCTGCTGTGGAAACTTTTCAACAAAATATATGAAACTGGTCAAATACCCACTGAAACGCTCAAGTCTGTTTTCATTGCCATCCCCAAAAAACCTTACGCTCTGGAATGTGGAAACCACAGAACCATCAGTTTAATGTCGCACACTCTGAAACTGTTACTGAAAATCATACTGCGACGCATAAGAAGAAAACTTCTACCCCAAAAACCAGTTTATCAATATGGCTTCATGCCGGACAGAGGCACAAGGAATGCAATTTTTGTGATACGCACGCGGTGTGAACGATCAACTGAACACGAACAAGATGTTTTTTTGTGCTTTGATTACCAAAAGGCATTTGATAAAGTGCGCCACTCCCAGCTACTTACAATACTAAAGCAAATTGGTGTAGATGACAAGGACTTCCGCATTATACGTAATCTATATTATGAGCAAAAAGCAGTCATCAAACAGACGGAAGGATTCACTGGATGGACTAATATCAAACGAGGTGTAAGTCAAAACTGGTTCATGAGTCCTGATCTTTTCAACTTGTGCAGCGAATTAATTCTGAGGGAACTGAAGGAGGTTGAGGAGGGAATTCAGGTAAATGGCAGACGCATAAATAACATCAGCTATGCCGACGATACCATGCTCCTTGCATCTTTAGACGCTGGTTTGTAAGTACTATTGAATGTTGTTCAATCATCAAGTGAAAAATTTGGTCTCAACTCGAATATTAACAAGACAAAAGTCATGGCAATGTCAAAGCAGTCACCAGATGAACCATCGATCTCCGCAACAGCCAGCAATATTGACTAAGATTGAGCAAGTTCAACACTTTGATGATTTTGAGTCTTGGCTCACTTCAGATGTTAGGTGTGAAAAAAAAATAAGACAACGCTTAAATCTGGCGAAATCAAGTTTCAGCAGCGTGAAAAACATTTTCAGAGACCGCAAGCTTTCCATACAAAAAAAGTCTATTGAAATGTTTCGTGTGGTCGGTTATCATATATGGGTGTGAAACATGGACACTTACAGCAAAGATTAGGAAAACATAGAAGCAGCAGAAATGTGGTTCTATTGCAGAATTCTTCGTGTTCTATGGACAGCACTCCAAACCAATGGGACAATCCTTCAAAAAATGGAACAAGAGCACAAGCTGCTTTGTTGTATCAAACAGAGACAGCTCAAATTTCTCGGCCATGCAATACGCAAAGGAAAGCTTGAAGACCTTGCTCTAAGTGGTAGAATCCCTGGAAAGCGTGCAAGGGGTGCCCAGCGTTTCACATTCATTAACAACTTTAAACATTTGCACCAAAATCTTGAACAATTATGGGATGCTGCCCGAAACAGAAGAAACTGTAAAAGCATCATAGTACATCGAGGGCTGGAACAGTTATGATACCGAAAGAAGAAGTAGTCTTGACATTTGAATACCTTTGTGGTAATACTGCACCCTGATCAATTTTAACCCCACAGAGACATTCTATTAGGTGTTGCAAAATGGAGCAACATGTCGAGATTTGTTGAAAATCTTGCAAGATGTCGAACAAATTATGCTCTTGTAGTCGTGCAAGAGGCCAGCGATGCACTTAGCAAACTGTAGACAGTGACACTGTTTCGACCTGTCTGGTCTCTTCAGTGCAGTGGGTGACCGACTCTAGCTTCTTGTCAGTCACCAACTGCACTGAAAAGATTTTTTTATCTCATTTGGTTCTGTACTGCTACGGACTTTCAACCTACTCTGTTTTTGCCAATCTCTAGACCAGGCCGCGCTGGAGTGCCCCAGTTCTCGGGGCTTGATGGTTTCCAGCCATTTTCCGTTCCAAGAAAGGAGTATGAAAACAACAAGAACAAGTATGACAATGAAAATAAAAATAACAAGTATGAAACCAACATGACAAATAAAATTTTTACAGCTGTATCCAGATAAAATGATAATTTATGGGGAAATGAATTCTTTACTTTATCTTGCTGACCTGTGGCAGAAGTGAGTGCATAGCCGTTGTTAGGAGTAAAAAAGAGATTGTCTAAAAGAGTTATTGGCGGTTGTTCTCTTCCAAATCTCTTGGAGTTCATCTCAGTACTAAGACATTTGCTACCAAACGGGCGAAAAATTTCAAAAAACACATCGGTGTGACTCTTTTTTGACTCCTTTTAATTCAGGGCATAATTTTTTTTCACTTAGTTCAAAAAAAGCCATCGATTCGCCCAATATTTTGAGCAATGATTTTGGTCTGCTTCTACCTATTACGTGATTGTGTTGGACTGTTTATGAGAGTAAATCATCGTTACCCTTGTACAGTGTTACCGACAGTTTAAATACGCAAAAGCTTTTTATCTAATAACATCGTTTTACGGTCAGCATTATCCCTTTTCAGTAGAGTGCAGTTACGTTTTCTTAATCAAAGGACGAGAGGCAAATGTGAGAAAGCCTTCACTGTATGTCCCACCAAATCAAAATTGTTTAGCATTGACTAATAGATAGCCTACTGATGGAGTAATGTATTTCAACAGTCTGAAGAAAAAAAGTATAGTTGGGTTGAGTCAGCGACGCAAATTCATCAAAAATGTTGGTAGGACTGCTTGGTAAACATCATTGGCTTAATATTTTGTTTTGTAAGAAGAAAAGTAATGGCATTTTTGTCTCAAAAAAAAGTTGAAGAATTATTTTGTCAAGATCATCTTCTTGAGAGAGCCTACTCTTCTATTTTCAGCTCAAAACAAAGGTGTGAAGATTTTTTTTGGAGATCAACTTTTCAAAAATACTTATTTAGCAATTTCTTAATATATGGTTGGGCTGGAAAACTGACAATACTCTGGGGGAGGACACAATTTTTCTCCTTTTACGTCTAGGTAAACATTGCCTTCGAATAACTCATACGTCTTTGTGTCAAAGTGAGATTTTTAGACTGGTAAAGAATTTGGACTTCTGCCAAATGTTTGGCTCGTCAATTTAGCTTGTGATTCGTGTCGAACTGCTAGCAATGATGAAAAGAACGATGGATGAATGACATTAATCGAAAGGTGTCTCAATCGAGACCTTAATAAGTCAGCAAAAAATTGCACGCGATCAATTTGTTGAGATTTTGCATTCATCAGGTCGATCGCCAACCCACGCCTCAAATCAGTTAGTCAGCAACCTCCAGTTTTTATCTTTTTGCCCTAGTTTCCGCGTTTCAGAGACCCGCTTATATAGCAATCTTTTTTAAATGTAAAATGTAAAAAAGTAATGACCATTATTCCAAAATAAACTTGTTTGTTAAATTTCCAGCAGGGCTTAGGAACAGTATTTATCATGATTCTAGGAATATCAAAGCCTTTTAAATATCACCTGCCAGGTCGTGGTTTCGCTTTGTGTCAAGTGAGTTCAGAGATGAAGAAGTTAGTCGTAAGGAAGAATCCGTTCACGGAACAACAAAATGAATTTGTAAAGCGCCGCGTTTCCAAACCTAGGTTCTCGGAAAATTTTCAAATTATTTTCCATTTTACTTGGATCGTGAAAAGAACTTGTGTTTCGAAAAAATGTTTAAAAATTGTTAATTCGGATTGTTTCCGATTATCCTACAAACTATTTTAATAGATCTGTACTGCACTCTAAATAATCAATCATCCTTAAAAACAACTTTGAATACAAAAAAAACGTTAGTTATTTATTATTTAACCAATCAAAAAGTCACTTGCAATTTTTGCTGATTTTCCAAGGTGCTACTTTTATATTAAGCAAGAATGTTACTTTCGAAGCAACTGGAAGCAGCCAACTAGCCTACATTTAGCAAATAATCGATTTTGAAATTTACTGCTGTTCTTTGACGACTGTTAAATCAATCAAGCACAAAAAGCGTGTTACATTTTCTAGCCTTGCAAATTAATCAATGTGCTTCCACCTGCCTTTAATTGACTGATAGCAAGCTTATTTTTTCAACGAATAAAATCAAACATGACAAAAAATCAAAAAGCTAAATTTTAAGACAATTAAAAATCTTTTACCTTTCCAGTGCCACGTAGGATTAGCAGGTGCTGACCAAGATTTATCAAAAGTAGCAGCTTTACTGATCTAGACGCGTACCCTGCAAAGTTGTTTAAAACATTAAAATAATCTACCAGATGTGATATATTATTTTGATTATTGCCAAATATTGCCATCAGCAGTACAATTAGCCTACTTGGAGAAAAGATGAACAGGTTGTAAAATATGACAAAAAGGCAATGAATGGGCTTTCTCAGAAAAAGAACGCTATGCTGTAAAAAAATGGGCTCGCAACTTTGAAGCCATTTAGCTTAGTATGGTTTAGGCCTAATATGTAAGATGAAGATGAAAACGTCTTGTTTACGCTGTACATGTGTCTCAAGGAAATGGAGAAGTAGCTCAACAACTAACAGAGCACCTTAACAAACTTACAGCTTCTTACTGCACGGTGCCTACTGCAGCTCAACAAATAAAGCTTGTGATAGAAAGTCCAAAACATCAACATTCACGTACAGTCGTGTCCATATTAATTGATTCAAGCCATTTTTTCAGTAATTTTGATATGCGCCTTAATTTATTTTTTTTCAAGAGCAAACAAATTTTGTTGCTAATATAACTTACGTGAATTCCGGAATATATGATTGCAAAAGAATATTATATTGTGACGTCACAAAGAATTTTTTAAGTATATACTTTACTTATGAAAGAATAAATTATCTAATGTATAAAGCGCAATTCTGTCTGTCTTTCTGCCTGTCTGTTTCAACTCCTCTGAAACTGCTACAAGTACAAGCATCAAACTTGGCACGATTGATCACCACCCTATGGTGAGTGTCATAAAGGTAT
Source organism: Trididemnum clinides (assembly GCA_963675345.1). Taxonomy (NCBI): domain Eukaryota; kingdom Metazoa; phylum Chordata; class Ascidiacea; order Aplousobranchia; family Didemnidae; genus Trididemnum; species Trididemnum clinides. The sequence continues at coordinate 18,617,072 of OY776302.1, forward strand.
TCGTGAGGTCATTATGACGTCATAACCAAAAAAATTTTTTTTTCAATTTGCATTACTTAACAGAGGACAACCGCTTTTTGCTCAAACGAAAACCAACTTCCGACTTACCACATTTCAAACACTTTCATTTGTTTGAGGTTCAAAACGACGTCACAATCAACGATTGATTGAACAATCTGTTTTTTGTTCTATCTCAAAAAATACTCATCGCACGAACGCAATTAAATGTTCTCTGAGGAGATATTAATAAGCTGCTTTTGATAAAAACAGCTTTACAACAATTAATATTTATTTGATTATGCTACGAGCAATTCTTTATTTAAGCACTTCAAGCCCTCTAAGCATTTTTCTTCTCTATTTCGCTTGCACGCTTAAACTGGCTCTATGACGTCATAATATGTCTGGTACGATCAACACAAATTTTCGCAACAGCAGATCATAATATCAAGATGTTTTCAAAAATTGCAACCATTTTGCAAAATTAGTTTATTAAAAAACTGATTTGTGATCTCATTTCTCAATCGATTTTTAAATTTTATTCAACAAATTAAAGATTATTTCAAAGCGAGTTCCATAGTGTGTAATATGTACATTTAATATTAGTTTTCATACAGAAAAAAATTGAACTTTGAAACTTGTGGTGTAACTTTCTACCCCTCACAAAAGTGGTAAGCTCAGTAAAAACAGGTGACCTCAATACAACAACGTTATAATAAAGTGCTAACAATTACTATTCTTTGAAAGTCTAGGAAATTTCCTTTCCAGCAATATGTCACTCCAATTACTTGAGGCTAAGGATTAGTTTATAATGGCTGATCAAAACTTGGTTGCCGTATGTCATGTTTCATTTTTAGTTGTACAATTATCCTACTAGAGCTAACAAACTTGCAATTGTTAAAAAAAGTTGGTTCTTTGATACATTTTGACTACCTTTCCTCACAAGCATGGTTCTTTTGCATTACCTGTGGACGTTTTCAAAATATCCATCAAAAACTGAAGTTTTCAAATGTTCATGAAATGTAGGATACCGGTTAGAAACACACAAAACTTTGGTGCCTGCAGTTCACAAAATTGCAATTTTTAGAAAAACTCAGTCCTTTGGAGAATTTTGTCCATTCTTTCTCGATAGCATGGAAATTTAGCATTATCAATCAAATTATTCAAAAGACTCATTGAAAAATAAAGTCTACAAACTTTAATATGTAGCCAACTCCAAGCAAAACACTTGGTGATCACCCAAGAAAAAGACGATAGGGTAAAGACGGTCCTTTCTTATCGTTTGCAACAAAATGTAGGGGTCGAGCTACATATGATTTAAATGTTGAAGCAATTTCTTTGCAACTGGGCGAGGCTGTCGCAGCAGCCAGCTGATTTGATGTTTTTAATCTCGACATTATTGATGGAGGCTCTTGCTACTGCTATAGCTGAACTGTGAGTGCTTCATTTCAGGTTAGTTTGCTCTTTGCATGGCGGTGTTTATGCCAGGGCCAAGGAACAAGCACGCAGTCAGAGACGTTAGTTCATTATAATTCGCTTGCAGTCACGAAGAAGTGGTAAGTAGCAATTCTAATAATAATGGCTCAAAACGCATTGTGAGGTCATAATGTTAAATGACATCGCAATGCTTACCACTATATAGTGGAAACAGCAGCAGGCAGCAAATTTATCTATTATCATTTTGATAGCCAGCATAAATGGTTAAGCCTATTACTGATATTTGTAATTGCAAAGATAAGCCTATCGGTACAAAATACTAATCTTCATTCAAAAGTAGGAAGGTCTGGATTAGGGGCAAAAGTTAAATGTAATAAAATCCCAAATTTAAGAAAAGATCATAATAGCATCAATCTGTAACAGTGGATTAAGAGAAAATGTTTTTGCTTGAAAAGAGCTTAATAAGCGTCTATTGCAATAGGTTGTATGACTTCAATGAAAGGCAGGACCCATTTTCATGCTAAGGCCAAATTAAAGCAAACAGCGCAGGCAAAAATTTTAATGCCACCAATATTGATATGAATGCGGGCCAACCAAATCGTCGAACATGCCTACCACCAAACAGCTCATTGCTATATGAGTCAAAACGACCTGTATTTGGGCGACGCCATCAATTTTGACTGTGTTTCATTTCCCCTCTCCCCCCCTTACACTTTTAAAAATTACGAATGGTATTTTGTGTCATTGTTCTTTCTTTTTGAATACTTCCATTCTTCGTTAATAAACCATCATGATCACCATTACATGTACAGAAGCTATGGCTTATATTTAGTAAAACATTTCGTTGTGGCTCTAACAAATGTTTGTACGGTTAAGCTGGCGCATCTGCATTAATTGATACGTTTTAAATTGGCACGGGTGATAATATGGCCTTCCCAAATAAAATCGCACCATACTTATGAGAAACATTTTTTCTATTTTGCTTGATAATAGCTTTGTAAAGCTACCGAGATCAAACCTAAAAATGTGGGAAAAGCAAGAACTTATTTAACTTCTATGAGCATACCTAAGCAAGGAAAAACAAATATGAATCATAATCAGTAGCCAGCAGGGACTTCAGAAAGGTTGAGGCAAAATCAAAATTAACGTCACTGTGTTAAATCGCACCACCTGGAACATATTATTGGTATTTTTCTTTATCATAGATTTATAGAGATACCGAGATCAAACCAAACATTTGAGAAAAGCAAGGTCACTTTAAACTCCCCAGGGCACGTCAAGCAGGGAGAAAAGAACATGCTACATAATGCGTTGCCAGCGAGAACTTGAGAAAGTTTAAGGGGAAATTAAAAGAAAATAGCGTCACTGTGTCAAAGCGCACCACACGAAAGACATTTTTGCCCTTTTTGCTCTGGAATAGCTTAATATCAGAAATGTAATCCCTACTTCCAAACTACAAGAAACACAAGGCTCCATTGAGTTCGTGTCAGCAATGAACAGAGCATATAGACCTAAAGCATAGCCAGAATCTTGAAATGAGATATTCAATTAGGAAAAGGAGCACAAAAAGTCGTAAACATCTTGTGTGCAGAAAGCACATAAACGTTTGGTAACTGTTCATACAAGAACCTAATAGGTAAAGCCGGCTTGGCCGGCTGAATCGACACTCTAAATCCCGACGTTACTGATGGGGTCTCTGCGGGGGACGCCATCATATATACTATACAGCAAGGATGTTTTCTTATGCTTATATGCTCCCTTGATGGTATTTATGTCATTTATGTTTATACTCTACATCATTGTAATAAAATCCCAAGTTTAAGAAAAAATCAACGCAAAAGTTAACCATAACACTTTGTAAAATTGAAAATAGAGAGAACAATAGCCCCTTTTTTTGCTATGCCGGAAGCAAGACCAATAGCGCAGCCAAATTAGGAACTTAATACCACAAATGTATTTGGGAAAGTGGTAGCACCAATTGACAAAATAGGCTTACCATTAAATAGTTTTTTCTTCAATTGTGAAAGCAACCACCATTTTGCAGCTACAATCAGTTTTGAATATGTATAACCCCTGCTCTCTCACAACTATTAGCGATAATAATTTGTGGCAAGATTCTTTGTGAGCATTGCCAGTCATGATTAAGAGAATATGATGATCACAATTTCGGGTAGAAGAATTGTAAAAGTGCATAAAGTTCATTAACTTTTTGGTACTGCTTACACAAGAGCTGGATGGGTGAAGCTGGCTTGGCCAGTTGAACCAAAATACTAAACCCGGACATTACTGATGGAGGGCCTCTGCCGGGCAACGCCGACTAGTTCTGTTTATAACTGAGTTGCGTTTGGTTTGATTTTGCATATAGTCTGACGCTATGGCCAATATCACGCCGAAGAAGTGTAGTCGTATTACAACTCTTGCTGAGCATACCGAATACACACAGAGAAATATTGCAAGCTTAGTAGTAGTAGGCTAAGTCAAATATCAGCATCTCGAATCATCAAGCAACAGGCAGAAACGGGCCCTTTTACCGCCAAACGTAAGGGAAGATGTGAAAGAAAACGAAAAACGACCCCGAGAGACAATGCTTTTCTGATCAGAAACAGTAAACTTGATCCAAGAAAGAGCAGTTTTGACCTGCAAAAGGATTTGAAACACTATGAAGTATACATAAGTGCTACTGCTGTGCATCGTCCATTGCTAGAAATTGGAAGAAAAGCAAGAAAACCCCTGAAAAACAACTTCCTACCAAAACAATGAAGCAGAAACTGTTAGTCTGGGTAAGGAAGTACAAGATTGATCCATAAAAGACTGAAAAAAAGTTTTATTTTTAGATGAGACTCATTTCTTTGTGCAGGGATGGCACTGCAAGTATGCTAGAACTAGTGAGGGAGAGAAATTGAGTTCAATGTACGTAAATCAATCGGTGAAACACCCCCCAGAAAATATGTTCTGAGGTTGTTTTAGGTTTTTTAGTGTAGAAGCATTAACCCAATTGAAGAAAGAAGGAGCTCAGCTTGCTACACCAAATCAATTAGACGAACAGTCACTCGTAACATGCGAAGGGCTTTTCCTGAACGTGGGGGAGTATTCCAGTAAGATCTTGCTCCATGCCAGACGTGCAAGCAAGTGAAGAAAGTTTTCAATGAAGCTGTGATAAACGTTGCTGACTGGCCAGGAAATTCTCCTGACCTCAACCCAATGGAAAACTTTTGGTCAATTTTGAAATTTCGTTTGCAAAAACTTGACAGCATTTCAAAAATCAAGCTCATAGAACCAGTAATTCAAATTTAATGCAGAGACCTGGCAATTGAAGAAAACTGCAAAAGTTCAATCGATGCCAAAGCGTGTGAAAGAGATGCTGAAGAATCAAGGTGGTGATACAAGTTATCAACACCGGGTTTAAAACGCATAGTAGAAAATAAATAACTAAAACTATGAATAACTAAACTTGCGTGCTTTTTGCTGCTTGAGTCAATTAATGTGAACTCGACTGTACGTTCTACGTTATTTCGTTTATGAAAAAAACGCTTGACGACAACGTGCTAGCCTTACTGCGATAGTGGCAGCATAAAAAGAAATTCGGAAAAAGCTGTTCCAATCTTAGCCGCCAAGGTTTTTCCATAACTTAAACATAAAAATATTACCGTATATACTCACGTATAGGTCGCAACTTTTTTCTCATATTTTTCGTCCAAAAACTAGGGTGCGACCTATACGGTGGTCATACCTGAGTGAAAATTTCCACCAAGTCGGAACAAAAGCGAAACTTATCGGCTATTGCGTGCATGCACTCGTGCACGCACATACCAAAACAACCAATAGCACAAGGTCATGCACCAGTAATAGTTATTTGTAAAGTTTTCAAAAAAATTGTTTTAACAAATTTATGTGTGTATATATTTTTGTCATTTCTCAAACAGGGTTAGGGGTCTGAATGTACTGGTTATCTGTACAAAAAAGCTAGGGAAAGGGCCTTTTAAGTCCCAAAATTTCAAGTGCGACTTATCTGCGAGTCAACCCCAAATTCAACTTTTTTAACACAAAATTCATGGTGCGACCTATACGGTGGTGCGACCTATAGGCGAGTATATACGGTAAATACGACATCACAAGGCTTACATAATATTAAACATCTAAAACTCCTATAGAAGTGTTGCTGCTACTGCACAAAATCATTTTATTCCAGCCTTTAACAGGCGTGCAAGTACAAACTACTGACGTCATTAAACACACTTGTAATTAACTTAATAGGTTGGAGGTCAGTGGAGGGTCTGAGAAAGCAATATAAGTTTCCTAATGTAAAACAAATTGGAGCTCTGCCAGCTGGTAACGTAGAGCCCGGCAGGCCAGCGCTTGATTCCACTTGAATGTAAGCGGCAACGTCTTCACCCTAACGTACTCGCTCCTTGGATCGAAATCAGACTGTATTATCTTGCCACAGATTCTATCTTACAGTAAGCAAGAAAACGTTTCAGGCAACTTCTGCGTAACCTAACAAATGGAACAAGAAAACATATAGTTAAAACTCACTAGGCGCTATGGCGTAGTGCGTCCGCTTTGCAGTCGGTAGACCTGGGCTTCATTACCCAAGTCGAGTCATACTAAAAAGACTTTACAAAATGGTTTTCACAGCTTCCCTGCTTGGCGCTCAGCAAAATAGGGATGCTGTGGAGAACAAGCCGGCAAGCTTGCTTGTTGTGTCCTTGGGCAAGGCACTTAACGGGATGCCTCCGTCTTTATGCGGCAGACAGATGGTGAGGCCAAGCAGTCTACCCGTCGTGGTGGTCCCAGTCTAACTTAAGACATGCAAACCGAGCGTGAGCGCTAACACAGTGTAACCTATGTATACATCTTCCTCCATAATGCTCACAACAAGGCGCTGGATTAGTTAAGCCGGCCAGCGAGGTAATTACGCTGTAACACACTAACAAAGTAACCAATTAGCAGATCTAGAGTGCGTGGCCAGTCTACCAATACCAAGGCCTACGTATATGGCAAGCATCCTAGTACTTAAACCTGTGTCTACAGGCCTTAATGAATTTCACTCTCCAATGCACCATCCGAAGCCTGATACTGAACACCAATAAACTAAAACACAGATAGTGGCGCATTCTCCATAGCAACCGTAAATATCTGCTAAGTAATATGTGAAATGCTTTTGTTAAGCAAAAGGGCAGCAACTGCGCACAACAAAACGAACAAGCATCAACTCAAGCGAAGCCAAATGTGACAGCAAATTTTCACTCTACCATTTCAAATGAGATCCGAGATTGAGTTCTTTTATTGTTCGAATAGGCCTACCATACTAATCTTCTCTTAGGTGACATATACAGAAGAGGGGGTAGGCCTATGGGGCAAAGTTTTATTTCTCATCCCAACAGACCCCTCGTCTGGCTAACGTTCGCGGGAGCTCAAACAAATTTATAGACTGAAAATTTTCAAGGTGACAGTATGGGCGTTAAAAGATTTTTTGAAAAGAGGCTAAGCCCCGTTTGATCACAGATCAGAAATTTTGATTTTGCGTATACGGTACTGTATATGGCAACCTTACAATTTCTTACCAGTGAAAAATTGCTCACATTTTTTCCAAAAAACACCACAAGGGGGCTTCAACCCCCATGCCTTCTGGTTAGGTCTTTGCTAATCTCTTTATAGTCTGGTTTACTCAGCTAGCCTCTTCCTTTACAAGACTGCATTTTGGCTTTGCTTTTTAGCACGTACAATAGTCAACAAATTAATTGACTCACGTAAGCAAACAATTGAAATTTCACTCAAAAAGATTTAATATTCAAAAAGCATAAAAAAAATTACATTCAATATGATATGTGGCCTCCTTTGTTTTTTGGAACTTGTTTAACACGTTTTGGCTGGGAACAGACTAAGTTTCGGCAACATTTGTGATTTCCTCATTATGGTACCAAAAGGCAACAATGGCAGTGATGGAATTTGACCGTTTCGCAAGAACTTTTTCTTGGAATTTCTTTAGTCCCATAACCATTAATTGGCTTTAGTCAGGGGTTTATTTTTTCCCCCATGAACACCTTTTACTAGTAACTCATTTTGACAAATCTCTCATAGACCAGTTACGATTGGAAAAACAACTAAAATCAATAATTTTCTTTGCTAGAGAGTGGCAGATGGCAACACAAAGATCAACCTTGGCTATTTAATTGGTCCAACCAGCGTGGTTTGCCTCTAGAGACAATGATAATGAGAGAACCTGTTGTAAGTGAGTCCTGGAGTGAGAAAACCTGTTCTTAAAAAATTTGAATCTCACTACTGAATAACGGTCTCCGTCAGCTTGGTAAGGTATGTTATTTGCTCTTTCCTCAGATTGCGCTGGATTACGTCAATGCACTTGCTAGCATTCACCATTCCTGATGGTGGACGGAGTGATCCCAAACCACTGAAACGGAAACCGCAAATTATTTTCTTCTGAGGGTGTTTCACATGTAAATAGCATTTACAAATAGTGGGGATTATCTTTCAGCAAGACCCGGCCCCGTGTCATGCTGTTAAAAAAGTAAAAAAGTGTTCCAAGAAAACCAGTTACAAGTTCTAGAATGGCCAGGGAGCTCATCAGTCTTGAAGCCCATAAAAATTTGTGTGCTATTGTTAAATAATCTGCTGAGGTCTAAAGATTGCACTAATCTCACCAAGCGGATAGAGGCCGTCATTGCCTTTTGGTACCATAATGAGGAAATCACAAATGTTGCCGAAACTTAGTCTGTTCCCAGCCAAAACGTGTTAAACAAGTTCCAAAAAACAAAGGAGGCCACATATCATATTGAATGTAATTTTTCTTACACTTTTTGAATATTAAATCTTTTTGAGTGAAATTTCAATTGTTTGCTTACGTGAGTCAATTAATTTGTTGACTACTGTATGTAACAATATACCGTACCATTTTTAATTTTTTCGAAACAATATAGCTAAGAGGAAAAGAGTTTCAACTATCTTGGTTCCTCTGCTTACGCCTTTGAGAACTAGCATGCTGCAAGTGTAAACATTTTTGAAGAAAAATGCTAATTAGGCCTACGCCACGTTCCGTTCAGGTGTACCACTTGGTGTAAGACTACTTTAAGAAAGCCAAAGCAGCCCTGAAAAGTATTTTTTGTAACTTGACGGTCGGGCATTCACTTAGTTGAGACAAAAATATTTTAAGTTATTTTTTATTCAAAATTTGAGAATATTATTAGCTTTTAGATGAAATTGTGAAATAGGCAACATCTAAGTTGGTCTATTCCTTGATTTTAGCGTTTTTCCAGCTGATCTTTTTCGTGTGTCGTTTTTCAATCGCTTCGCAAGTTTTATTGGCACTGTAGGCTACACGTTACCAGACATGAAACACATCTTCAAAGCAAAGCACAGCAATTGCTTGTGGTTACGCTAACGCAATGCGCATGTGATAACTCGCAGGTTAGTTTAGAGAGTCCGGGCTTACACAAAGTGCAAAGAATAACTCATGGTTGTCTAGTCACAAAGCGAAAAAAGCATTGTTACACCGCAGAAATTACAAAACAAACCTGCACGTCAATAATGTGCGGCTTGTATTGGGATGTTCTTAAATTAAAGCATTAATACAAAGCGTAAATCTATTTTGCTATCTGAACATTTTGCTCTGAAAAATATGATATAGGCCTACACAAAGTGTTTGCATGCGACTCGTGGGGAAGAGTTTAGACCATCTTGCAGTGAGTTATGTAAGCTTACGGTTTAACTCAACTTAGTTAACTAATTTGATTCATGTAGGTCGCTATATTTTCGATTTGCACATTTTTTATCATCTTCTTTCAAAAATTTCCGTAAGTGGGTAGTTTTTCGGACAATACAAAAATACGGAAATTTATATTGATTTGTAGAACTACTAAATCACTAAGAATATTACTGAAATACGGAAATCTATCTCAAAAAAGGAATTGTTGTGACTTTTGAGGAAATACTGTAAAACTACGGACGTAATTGAAGAAGTGACGAAATCGCGGAAATACGGAAATTTACTAATGTCGATAAATACTAAAAGTACAACCAACCAATTGCATAAAATTTGATAATTGAGTTGAGTAAAACTAAGTATTTCTGTAGATTTTCATATTTATGCCATTTCCTCAACATTGTTGATGTGCTGCTTTCTATATTTCAAAAAGGATAGGATTCCGTCTATTAGTGCTGTCCGTTTTTTTCTACATTTTTGTAATTCCGAGTTTTAGCGTTGCCCAACAAAGCTAAGTTGTCAAAAACTTCGAGATCGCTGCCACACATAAAACCGGTAGGTCTACCAGTATGTTAGAGATGTCAGATGTAGATGTGTTTTTGTTTTGCATTAGAAATGAAGTAGCTTTTGAGTGGGAAAAACTTAGTCATCAGCTTACAAACAAGAGTTGTTGTCACATGCCAAAGCTTCAAAAAGTCGAGGGGAAAGGCATGATTGTGCTGTTGGGCTCAGTGGTGTTGTGGTTAGATAATCCACTTTGTTGTCAGAAAACCTGGGTTTAATTCGCGTGTGAACTAGAATCAAAAACTTTAAAAAAGTATTTGCAGATCTCAGCTATAGAAGTAATGTACAGAGTAAAATGTAAAACTGAGTTTACTTGGACTTAATTAGAGTGATGTGGCCTGAGCATGAGGTGCAGTAAAAATCACAACATTATTTTCTTGTGCAATATTTTTTGTAGCGGTTTGTTACTTTTATTTAGTATAAAACAAAAATGATGCTAATGGTGAGTGCTTCTCTTTCTGAAAACTTTAAGTGCCAACTTGGATAAATTGGTTTTGCAATGCTTTAGTGTGCATTCTTCATTGTATTCACTGTTTACAATTTTTTAGTTCTTTAGTTTGTGTGGCTTGTTAGAACTACATTATCATTGTACTTTACTTAACAGTAGGCTATAAGTGCAGTGTTCAAATATAAAGCATGATTTTGCAGCAATACATTGAGAAAGCTGATCAGCTTGTGAATGAAGCATTGAAAATTCGATTGGATACTCCACATCCATGGAAATACTTAAAAACCCAAGGTAATATGAAGACTTTTTACAAGCCATCTGTTCACTACAAAGGAAATATGTATAAATTTACTATGGAATTGGATTATCCACAACAGTTGATATATAGCATCATGAAGCCTCCAAAAACAACTGAAGAACGTTTATCATGGGACAAAAGTTTGCACCATTATGAACTCTTAGATTCTATTACAGAGGAAATTGCTGTTGGTTGTCTTGTTACACCACCTGCTATGCTAGGCATGGTGTCCAAAAGAGAGTTTGTAGATTTGTATGTGTATAAGACATTTACTGAGGATGGGAATAACCCAGCTTATGGTGTCACTAGTTGGATTTTTGCTGAAAGCATTGAGCATCCTAAGCGTCCCTTGTCCAGTGATTGCATTCGTGGAAAAAATTTTCCTGGTGGTTTTGCTGTTGCCCAAAATAAGGCAGATTTAAACAAGTGTTTTCTTGAGTTGTACACCAACTGTGAAATTGGAGGCATGCTACCCAGATCAATTGTTGAAACAGCCCTACCCTCTCAACAGCTTTCTTACATTGAAAGTGTTAAGGCAGAAGCAAAACGACGTGTTGGTTATTGACATTTAGACATTCCCTTTAAAATTGACCATCATTTACTTTTTGCTGAAAAGCATGTGCAATTCTCTGTGTTGTTAAGAGGTTATAATTAAAGTTACAATTGGTATTTTTATCCTAGTATAATCTTGATATTCTTGTTGTTAATGTAAAGCAAGAGCATTTTTGGTTAATTCTAACTGATGGAAAAGATTGTAGATTTTTAGTGCTTAATTTTTAAAGTTTGTTACTACTCTGGAGTGTCAGAGTAGAAAACAGCATTAAAATTGCTTTGTTGATAGCTTGCTTACCTTTGCTAGCGATCCTAACTTCTGCTAAGGCTCTTTGCATGAGCAACACTAAAATACAGAAATGTGGGAGAAACGCCAACTAAAAAACAAAAATTGCAGAAATACAGAAAATTAGGTAAATGTTTTGTTAAACTCAACTTATTTACCTACTTTTATTCAATTGGATGGTTGTACTTTAAGTTTTTATAGATTTCTGCAAATTTCTGTGTTTGTGGGATTTCTGTGCTTTTTTTAGTTGGTAGTTTTCCCAGATATCCATTGGTCAGTAATTCGTTTTATATGATTTTCTGGATTTTCGTTATTTCATGTTTAATATGAGTTTCCAAATTTCTGTGATTCAGTAATTTCACAATTTAATATGAATTTGGTAATTCCATAAATTTGTGTATTTTAGTGTTGTGCATCTATATCTAGAAGCAATCAGTAAAACCAATTACAGAATCTGATTTTAGTTTCTTTGAGCATTTTTAGTATAAGAATAAATAAAAATTGATTTTGCAATTGACCATATTTGAGTTAAATTTATAGAATTTCTTTTAATATACTGTAGTTTTGCTTTATAACTGAAATGCGCTTTGCAAATTTGTACTTTTTATCATCAAGATTTTATGCTAGGTATTTTCAGATTTTCTACAATTTATTGAAAGAGATGTGTTTAGACAATCTAGATGCTTAGATTCATGTCTACAGCAGAAGCTTCTTTGTTTACTGCACATTTTATTTATGTCATAGTCTATTATTTTCCAATTTACCTAGTGTTTTGAGGACTCTTTAGGACACTACTTAACATAAATGTTATGGACCAACCTCCAAGTTTCTCATTTTTTTTAGGTTGCAGACTGTTTTTGCACTTGTGAAAATATTTGAACAATCAAAATACAAGTGAAATGAAACTATTTTTGTGAAATCAAAGTCAGTTGCTTTGAATATTATTTGCTAGCAAAAGAGTGGCAAATAAACGAATTTTCATTTGATTGATTGAATTTTTTATGTTGGCTTTTGCTTGTAATAGCAATGAGAATTATTTGCTTCAACTAATTCATTAATTTGTCAAAAATCAGAGAACGGGGATCAATGAACATGGAATGTTATGATTATGAATGCTACTACAATAGGAGATACCCAATTATGATTGTTAAAAAGTTTTCACACTTATCTGTGATGCTTGTTACATTGCAGCGAAACTGCTTGTTAGCTCACCCAAACCTTTCTGGTGACTTAAATGAGCCTGTGATCTTTAAGGTTGGGAAACATTGCTCTAACCTGTCAGTGGTACCAAGACGCTTGATACTTTTGGCAGATATATTATGTGAAGTGTAGAATTGACTAATGATTCTTTATTACCAGTTACCACAATTTCTAGGTGAAAAAACCCATGTTTGTCAATTCTTCAGCTTGTTAATTTTTTATTAATATATCTTATGAAAAACTTAAGCTAATGCAAATGCTGTCTCAGCAATTCAAAATGATCTGTGTTGACATTTTTCTGCTTGTTATTCTCTTTCCACAAATACAGTATATTAGATATTTGATTACATTTTCATTCAGGCTTGCAGATCTAGAGAATCATCATTATGTAGCTAATAATCTGCACTTTAAATTCCTTAAAAACTATGCGCATTTTTTTCTTTTGGTTGCAAAATATAGCGTGATTAGTTTTGTCATTTATAGCCAATACATTAGTGGTAGTATTGCGTTCAGCAAGGTTATTTTAATATCTTGAAGGTATTACGTATTACAACATGGTTGTTCTTGTGTTCTGAAAAATTGTTGTTGTGTACATCTGCAATAGTTATTTTTTAAAACTTTATTCAGCATTTTCAATAGTAACAAAGTTGCAATTAGACCAATTTTCATATTGTTGAAGTTGCATAACATGTTTCTTCATCCACACAGATATCATGCCGTGCTATTGTAAAATAATGTAAGCTTATTTTTTGTAATTTTGTACGTATTAGACGCCGACTTTTCACTTCAATTATACTTTTTAATTCCAAATTGTGAACTTTGATTTTGATTTTAGTAATAATCTCACTGAATTGAAATATATTGAAGGTGTTATTGCGTGTAGTTGATCTGTCTTCAGTGCTCTGCCTTTTGCTTATTTAAGACAATATTGTAAGCTCTGATATTGTAAACTAACTAGTGTTGACTATTCTATGCATTTGCAATTCCATATAAAATTGGTTATTATCATTTATGTACACGTTATATGTTGTTACTCTACCAGCAGAGCAGCTGAAGTTTTTTGCCTGCTTGCAGAAAGCACACTGAACTTATATAGGCAAAAGTGTTATCCGGAATATTGTCGTGAGTTTGCTAGAAAATGCAAGTCTTAATTACAATTTCGCTGGAACATAAGGTGGTGGTTAGCTCTGTATGTGATTTAGTATTCACCATTCTCTGTCCAACCAAATCAGACGTAGCAATTCCTTTACTTGTACACGATATCTTAACTTACTTGTATGATCATTTACTGTAACTTATACTTGCAATGTGGTGGTTTATTTATGCATAGTAATTTGTTTTAGGCTTAAAGCCCGACTCGCCGACCTTATTTTTGTAGTAAATTTTGTTTTGCAGCGAATATTCATGCTATAGTGAAGTAAGATATTTGATTTTTAGCTATCTCGTGCAAATTGCTTATGATGATGATAACTGCTATTAACTGTTAAAATCGCGAATCCTTCTCTCTCTCTATTAAAGAGTGTTTATGTCGATGTAACCTTTTATTAATTTAACAGGTATTTGGTAAAAACAGCAAAAGTGCTTTAAGTAGACCCTAAAGTAAGCAAAGTGTTGCATGTTGCACAGTTGGTAGCTTGCATTACATTCAATTGCCTTTAGTTTTTATTTGTATTAGCATCATCAAATAAACAATCTTGTTTTAAACTCCAAAACCATGTGATGAAAATCTTCTACAAGCTAGTTTTCTCATTCTGAGCATCTGTTTTTTGCAATTTCACGCCATTATGCCATTCACCCACGACCAAAATAATCATAAAAGTAAATCAGAAAGAAGCATACGAACTGCAAGGTAAGTTATGGTCGTTGTTACTGCTAGTATTCTTTGAAGTTTCATTTATACCTATTGATGGTTGTTAATTTTAAGTTCATTGTTTTTTTTTCTTTGTAAACTTTCCATTAAATTATAATTTCTGTTGTTTTTGTATTATGAGTTTGATGCAATACAGTTGCAGTTGTGTGTTAAATTCTAGTTTATTTTTTGTTTTGTACCCTTGGGCAGGGCGCTTTTCTGTAACAGGGTTGACGGTATACGGTTTTGATGTAGCTGCAGATTAAAGATAAATAACAAACTAAGCTAGGTCTGTTTTTTGCATTATATATACAGGCATTCAACTTCCGACATCGATCAGTCGCAAGCAAAGTTTCCAAGAATTGAAGAATGTGCACATTTTCATTATGAATCTGTTAGTTATGGCAGTATTAAAGTAAGGACTGTGAATGCGAAATGAGTCAAAATGTGTTTTTCGCTACGCATCGTTCCTTTTTTAGTTGTCGTTTGTTGAGGAGTCACCCAACAAATCGCAAAGCAACAGATTTTCGCTAATTGATCAACTAAGTTATACTTACTCTGTCCGAATTAGCTGCAAAGTAAGTGGATCGAGTTTGTGGTTTTGAATTTGTACTAGTGTGTTGAATTTTTTTTAATTTATATTTTTTTGTGTGCTTAACCACTGCATGAGCTTGTTTGAGCGTTCATTTTTTGGTCAAAAAAGCTCGCCCAAAAGCATTTTCTGTTTGTCATGAACAAGGTTAGTACTCCTTTGAATCTCCATGATTATATTTTCTGATGTTTTCGCTTAATGAGCGTAAAATTAAGCAACGCTTCTTACTTTCTTACTTCTAAAGCTGGAGTACGGTTGTTGAAAATGTAAGAATTTCTGTATTGTACTGAAGATAACGCACTTTGCGTAGGTTGTGATGACTACAATGAATAATTGCGATGACTTGTTGTTCATGGTCTTAAACGGAGTTAAGAATTATGCTATTGGAAAAGTGGTTATGTAATTTTTGGAAATGGTTCTGGGATATCTAAAAGAACAATTTTGATTTATGCATGTCCAAGATTAATCGACCCCTCTCAAAATTTAACTTTCTACATCCGCAGTTTACTTTTTCACGTGTTTTTAGAATAAGTCATGGGTTGTTCGAAGAAGCGTCTTGCATTTCCATACACTGGACATGATGTTACACGAATGCGTGTTCGATAGAAAATATACCAGTTTACCAGTTTTGCAAAAGGAAGATCTAACATCTCAAGCACATACAGTATGTACTGCTCATTAAATTTTGCTGAGTAATAGTCCACATCTACGTGATAGGAAATCAGAATATCTTACGCCAGTATTAGGTCTAGTTGCTCGCAAATATGATTTTACGCAACAGGTACGTTATTTCGTTTTCGGCATCCTAAAAGTGACTTTATTTAAATTTTATCAGCTAGATAATTTCATTCAATCAAGTTAAGAAGCTGCTGTCTTAGTGACATCATTAACTGGTAAAATTTCTGCAACGTTGTCGTGAAATTGTTGATAACGTCATCATAACGCTGTTCCATTTAAGTTCATTGCAGTCTATGTGAAAGAATATTTGAAAGGCGGTTAATCCATCTTTAGACTTGCATGTCATCTTAATGCCAGTAACAGGAAATTAGGCTAAGCACATTCACACACACAATCTTCAAACGTCAAAGCATGCCTTTCATGGCGGCAGCGCCGTTCCTTAATAGGAATTTGTAGTCTTCAAAACACTTGTCAATAACTATAAAGTGTAACATGCTATTCGATGCAGTACACGTAAAATGCCAATTGAAGAATTTGCCTGTCTGAAAAATAAGGTTTGCATGATGCATTTCTTTATTGTCATTTGGAAATCGCAAATCAGTTTGTCCCAAATTTCTCTTTCTCTTTCTGTCTGTCTTCATCTTTCGATTTGAATTATGGTTCGCGGAAGAACAAGTGCGACAACGTAATTTGATATTGCATAAGAGATGCGATTTTTTCAACTTATAGACCAGTTGGTTAAAGAATTAAAAATTAATCCTGCTCTGTACAGAAAATCTGCTCGTTGCTTCAAGATTACCTTGAGAAGCTTTCTGAAATTACAAGCAGCAACAACTCTGGCAGTGAAATCTTTTGCGCTCCTGTTTTGCACTGGCTTGAAATTGACAATCTTGGTCGTCACCTGGTATCTCATGCCCTTGGGGATGTGGCAGATATAAATATACCGGCAGTTGCTGCTGCCAGAGTGGTCAGAAGATATCAAGCCCAAGATGAAAATGAACTTAGTTTAAATGTAAGTAAACTTTTTCCGTGCTGCATAGCCCGGGTACTATCGACCGGGAACCAAATATAAGGACACCTGTGCAAAAACATTTTCTATTTTTTTCAAGGTTTAAATTTTTTTACCAAATACAGACGTTTGTAGAATGTGCATGCACATTTAGTCAATACATTTTTATAGTTCTCAAAATAGTTTGCCCAAACTCTCTGGAGGGTCAACCAAACTTGCAGCCTAACTTCTAATTCTAAATCTTAAAACTAAATTTGAAATGAAACAGAGTTTGCATTAAAAAATTGTTGCATACCGCTGAAAATCAGACACAATAGCGCATTTCTGAGAAACAAAGGCACTATTGCTTTCAAAGTCGTAGTCCTCCAAAACAAGAACAGATTTCGGACATAAGGATGGTATGGAAGCCCTGCGTGTACCTTTGACGGAGCTTTTCAAGTGATGAGAACTTATTCAACTCAAGATGAACTGACGTCGCAGTCTTTCTTCAGTCACCAGTCATATATACAAGTCATTGCGGTTCGTTCAAGTTATAATTGGAACCCGAAGTATGAGCTCAAAAACAAACAATAGTTTCGCGCTGCCTTGCTTGGTGCAACGTGCTTTTTGAGCACTCTATTAACTGTTTCTTGGTGGCAAGTCTGAAACTCAACCACACTGTAAACATTGCAAGATCGTAACGGTTTGTTGTAACGCATGCTTTGCTAGTGGTATTACGTCTACTAAAACTTGCTTTGAGACTTATTTGTTGACGTTTGGCCGTAGTCTTAGGTTCACCATCAAGAGGTTTAAGCTGCTCTTAACACTTGAATGACCGCGTTTTTGACCAACCTAGAATTACTGCGAGCAGTAAAATGACCGTTTGTTCAGTTACTAAAATACGCTTAATCATTAGGCATTACTTTGTGTCACAAGTTATTTCATCTGTCGTGTTTGACCTAATAAATTCTTGAATCATTGTAAGCAGGAAATTTAACGAGTCGTAACTCCATTATGTCTTAATAAACTGCATAGCAAAACGAATTGTAAGCCTTTAACTTCTTTTTAGCTGCATTTCGTTATTACATTCGGAGCTTGTGATCTACTTCTCGATTCTAAAGAAACTTTGATGCATTTTGATTTTGGTTTGTCTTTAGCAATCAATCCGAATCAAATTTCGCTGTGTTGGATATAGAACTGTCACCTAGCGCTTGCGCTGTAGTATCCTACATGTATCACTACCGTCTCTGTCGCTGTGCCAATGCCGACAAATTTACATGTTGCTGAATCAGTTTGCTGCACGTTATTAATAGCAGTCTGAATTCTATTCAGTTAAAAAAAATCATTTTCCCTGTAAGTCAGTCGAACCGAGTCTGAATATGCCAATCCCTGATCAAAGCGAAACATAACGTAAGTTTAACACTTTCTTTTGCGTGATGAGGAGAGGGGTAAAAGCATTTCTGCCACAAAGAAAGGTTGGAGGCCTGCGTGTTTTTTTTTTTTTTTGGAGAACAATATTTTTATAGTGACATTTTTGCTGTTTTCTGCTTCAAACAAAAGTGCAGACTTTTTGTTTTCGGAAATAAACTTCAAAAGTGAGTATTTTGCCCAGTTTTTAAATTTCTATAACGGGGCTGAAAACAGTCTGAAGGGCTTTAGCCTCGGTCTCCGCACTTTTACCCTTATGTTGACAAACATACTTATATTTCGCTACTCTGGTACGTAACTCATACCGGCTTGTTGCAAGATTGTTTTGATACAACTGCACAACAAAATACTTAGTTGCAAAGACAATTTTAATAATGAAAAAATTAGAAGTTTCTACATGGTCAAAATGACCGTTAGCGTTAATTTAAGGTAAATCAATTCCCATCCCACCCTGTGCTCATTGCAATGCAATGAAAATTAACATGCTAAGAGTTAACCAAGATTTAGGAAAAGTCAGGAAGTTTCAAAATTATTGCGCATACGTAGCCAAAGGTAGAAACAAAAATCAAAAACGGTCAAAATGACTGCTCCGGTAATTCTAGTTTTAGAGCAGCATTTTGCAGCAATGACTGCGACCTATATATAGTGCCGGTATGTAAATATATCGATGTAGTTGATCTTTGTCCACATGAAGATCTTTTTTTGGAGATCAACTTTTTGAAAGCAATTGTTTTGCATATTCTTATAAGGTAGACCATTTTGTTATTAATGCGTTGGGAGATTACTTCTAAAAATTGTTGTTCTTTCTTTTTCTCCAGTTGAAGATCTTTTTTTGAAGATCAATTTTATGAAATTGGCGTTTGTATGCGCAAAATGTGCTTGTGATGTCTTCGTGAGCCACATTTAGGTCGCCGATCCATGGCTTGAGAAGTCGTGGTTTAGAGTTTTCACTGATTGTGCAGGTTGGCGATATGGTTTCCATTATTGAAATGACTACCACTGGCTGGTGGCGTGGAAAACAGGGATTAAAAGTTGGTTCTTTTCCTTCACAATGTGTTAAACGAATCAGCAGTGCTACTGATATAGTTGGAACGCATCAACAGTCGTTTACGCCGACCTCTTACACGGCTCCGCAGACGCCAAGTATGTTTGATGTTGTGGTCAACAAATGATTATAATTTTCTTCCAGTTGTGGAAGACCCTTTGAGGCCATGGAATGATGTTGTGTTCAGATCCGCTTAGGAGTTACCAGTACTGCTTGCTCTGTGCTTTTCTACTTTAAGCATTTTTTCCAACCACGAAATGTGGTTCACTAACATATAGTTTTTGACTTTTCAATTTTTTGGTCTGAGGTATTGCTAAATCATTTTACTTTTTGCATTTTTATTCTGTATTTTGTAAAAAGCGAAATCGTTTGTCACTGGTTTTGAAACAAGAAGCGACCGTAAGTGAACTTATTAAAATTTATTTTACTCATCAAACTGAAGGTGAACGGAGAGTTTGAGAGATTGGAGAGTTACGGTAAAGTTTTTAAGTCAGCGCTGCCTATAGTGTAAACCTAAATCATGAGCTGGATAGCAAACGACCGTTCCGTTCAGCGTGCAACGTATCCGTCTTAGAGATGAACTCGCCGACTGCCGACTACAAGTTAGATGCTAACTTTATCATATCATACTGCCACTTTTGCTACTAGACTTTGTTGTCATAAATTGTTTTCGAAACCTGACCATCTCGTTTTCACAGTTTAATTGTGGATGGATGGTGTGACTGTAAACCGGGGTTTTCTTTTTTGCCATTCCTTTTCTTTTAAATAGCTGTAAAATCATTGTCAAATGCTTTTTAGTCGGCCAAAAGCACGGAAAGTTCATGGTGAGGCTGAGATCTTTCCTTGATACTAGACCTAGCAAGTCATTATTGAAAAAGAAAGGGATTCTTCGAGAACGTGTATTTGGTTGCGATATTGGGGAGCTGTTGCATAGAACTGGTGAAGATGGTATGTTTGTTTCGATTAATACAGTATTACACCAAAGATTGTTAGTAAGATGCTATCTCTATTTGCCCTTCGTGTCCTATGAAGTCGAAACTCATTGCACTTCAATTTAAGGTAAAGCTCATTTCTAAATACGTCATCACTTTCGAAAAGGTGGAAGTTTCAGTGCTTAATATCTAAGCTGCACCAGACAACTTTCGAGGAAAATTCACCCGATGTATGCAGACATATTCTTTGGCATGTGGTTGGATCGTGCTCAATTAGAAGCCTAAGCAGAAAAACCTCAGCTTTATGGGGACGAAGTCTTAATTTGCTTTTGCCTTAAAAATTGTTTTTGTATTGATGTGAAAATGACTGAACAATAGCTTATTAGTCATGACATGCCTTTAAGGTATTAATTAATTGTCAGAGTACTTGACTGCTCATTATGTTGTAATAGCGCATTGCACGTAGAAATGAAAATAAATTATTAGCCAATTTTTTGTTATAAAACATCACAAGTTACTGCATGTCTGTGTACTTTACATTTTTGCATGCGTGGCTGTACAGACTTGGCGACATTAGACGTTCGAGCTCGACGGTCAAACGTAATTTACATTAAAATGCTATTTACCTCTCAATCCGTAGATGAAGTCGTATGCAAGTAATATGAATATTCGTTTTCTTTTAAATAGATTTAACGGTTTTGTTAGCCAAACTGTCATTCAAGTAATAAAGCGTTGGCAGACGCGAAAAAACAATTTTTAAAAATTTCTTTTTTGAAATATGGGAGCCATGGTTGAGCGTGGCAACAGATGCCTTTGCGTGATGACCACATTGAAGACAACATTATTTAGCTCTGCTTTTTCTAGTATTGCTTTGTGCGTTCTATCTTCTAGCTTGCACTACGGCGTCTGCTTGATTAAATCACCATCTTATTGTTTATTCTCTAATGTGCAAAACTAGTGCGTGCTCTGCAGTTACCTGCATTAGCCCGTAGTTTTGTGCGTGCGTTAGTTTAGATCTGCTGTAGTTCTCAACACCATTAATCTGCTTGATCTGTTTCTACTGTCTTGCATTTTGTCTGTCTGAAAAAAGGCGTTTTCTTCTATTTATAGCCTGTACAGTTTCCCTACAGCTTCTGTAAAAGCCAGTACAGTATATAAATTATTAGATACCACGTTTTCGCTTTCGCTGTTTAGTTGTAAGTTAGTATTTACTTTTAGTTGTGTCGAAAAGCATTTTCAGCTCTAAAGGCTGGTTTCCATTAGGCGCAGGGCGAAAAATTCTTTGTTTTTCTATTTCGCTCCGCGCATAAAACTAAATTAAGAAACAAAGAATTTTTCTCGCTACGCCTGCAATCTACGTCTAATGGAAACCAGCCTTTAATGATGAACGAGCATAAATCTTGGTAGTCTACTTTTTCTTTGTGAAGGGTCACAAAGAGGCCGCTAGTCTAGAAATTCTTCATTGATCTCACGATCTCCACCTAATTTGGTTAGTTATATTCTGCAATGACCAATGTGGGCAATTGCAAGATTTGAATTGAAACGGTTTGCTGTCAATAGCTTCACGCTGCTGCAGCATTTTCTCTAAGCCTGCTTGCAACAAGTTGGGTTGAAAGTTTCTATTTTGCAGTGCCTGCAATTGTGGCCGACTGCACCAAGTACATTGAGAAGCATGGTATTGTCGATGGCATATATCGAATATCGGGCGTGGCTTCCCACATTCGGCATTTAAAGTATGAATTCGATTCCGACCGTCGTCCTGACCTGGAAAATGGTGTTGAAGGTCTCCCAGAATTGAGTACTAATACCGCTGAGCCTGGTGAAAAAATAATGTGCGACCCACACAGCATAGCCGGCCTGTTAAAGCTGTTTTTTCGGTGAGCTGCATTATAATTTATCTTTTAATTTGCCTTCATTCCTGGCCGTGAGATAGTCTTTACAAATAGAATAACTTCTGACCAGACTTGAGACCTATTCGGCGTTGGTGGTACGCTGGCCGGATGCAATTTTTATGCAAGCGCTGCTGTCGAGGAGGCAAAATTGCCACAAACGCGTTTTTTTTAAAACTAAGAACCTTAGCTGGCCTTCAATTCGCGACCTAGTGATTGCTGTATTGCGATCAGCTAAAGAGATTTCACGAGCTTCGCCATGATTGCACTCGATAGTGCGTTGATTTAGCGGCTGTATTGAGCAGAGTGGCACTGGCACCGTAGTTGACTTTCTGAGCAAGTGTAATTTTATGTGTGATTTGACAACAGCACCAGTACCTTGGCATTTAGATCAGTTGTGTGCGATCGTTTGCGCAAACGGGTCAAATTTACACAATTTTTCTCAACTGGACAAAACCGCGAACCAGAGCTCACGGCCAGGAGCGTTTCCAATCAAAACCTGGATCAACCTAGGGGTGCTGGTCAAAAGTCATATCGTTCGACAGCGCCGTACATTTCCACCTCGCAGGCTGCACGGTGCACACCCTTGATCTAGATCTCGAAATCTTCGTTTCAGTTTGTATTGTTTAACAAGAAATTGGCTCACAATCATGAGGTTGCGAGTTGAATGCCCGCATGTTTTTCTGTAGTGCCTTACAAAGCCACTTGACAGTGATCCTCCTGCTTGCGATAAAAATGTACTTCGCCACAGTATGAGCGATTTCAAAGCGGGCCTATTGTTATAACGCCGATTACGGCTACGTGCGCAGGCGAGTTATATAAGTTCATTGCGTTCTTTTGGTTGCTTTTATAGCGCGAGATCTACGTGCCAATGTAACCTACTGGGTTGTATAGGTAGAGTTTAGTTTGTGATATACAGCAATAAAAAAAAAGAAAAACAACCTTAACACTAAATGTAATGCTAACTTTAACCCTAGTCTTTACCCTACTCCAAACGTGTAGATCACAAGCTGTGGTAAAGTTATACACTTACATCACATACTATCTTAGCACCCTCTTATAAGTCATGGCAGAGTAAATTGATAATCTTGATACAATAGATTAAAACGTAGACTAGTTCATTTTCGTAACTTATCTACTTCTGCCAGTTTTAGGAATACCATTTGTAAGTCTTTGGTATGACCCAACCAGGGAGTTAAACCCAGGTTCACTGACTTGTAGCGTACGTTCTTACCGCTACAAAACCGCAACAGAAAGCGAGTCTAAAACCAAAGATATTTCGGATGACACGTAACAGTTTTGTGTGACCGGAAGATAACTCGAGATACTTTGCATTAAAGTGATTTGTTGACTGCATATGTTTCAAACGTATTCAAGTATGAAACACTCGTCTTGAGTATGCTGCTGCTTGACATTTTTGATTGCTTTACATTTTCAGGGAACTACCCAACCCTTTATTAACGTACCAGCTTTATAATCGTTTTGCAAGTGCTGTAAGCGACTACGAGGCTGAAGAACGTCTCTTAAAAGTTCACGACACAATACAGCAGTTACCGCCGCCACATTACAGGTCTGTAAGCGAATGCTGTTGAAACTTTGCCAATATTTGTTTTATTCCATTTCCATCGGGAGCTAACCTATGTTGTTATAAATAAATGTGATTTTACATCACGTTTGTATACTTCAATTTGGCTCTTTTGCATAGTTTTGTGCTGCACTGTTCTTGTCGTTTCGCACAGCAGGTTGGGGTGGTAAAAGGATACATCCTCGGTCCCCATCCTTTTGTTGTGTCTGACCTGGAACATAGATACCCAGCCACACGACAAAGAAAAAGAAGCACCCGCACGACATTCAGCTTGGCATGGGAAATATTTCTCAACGATTCTCGCGTCCTGTTGTTGAAATACTCTGCGTCAGCTTTGCTGTTAACTTTGATTATAAATTTGCTGTGTGGTTAACTGTTAAGGCTGGTTTCCATTAGGCGTTGATTGCAGTCGTGGCGCGAAAACTCGCAGATTACAGACGTTGCCTTTGATTCACCCACAAGCAAACTTGAGGCGGGTTTCCATTATGCGTTTATTGCAGGCGTAGCGTCTTTGTTTTCGCGCTACGCCTGCAATCTACGCCTAATGGGAACCAGCCTTAAGTTTGCTTGTGGGTGAATCAAAGGTAACGTCCGGTTGAGGGTACATTGATGTGCAGAATGGAAAGTTGGTTATGCATAGGTGTATGAGCAGTTAAAAGGTATAGTTATAGTTGAGGGAGAGAGAACTTGATGACCTTGAACCTTCATAGCTTGCGGCGCTGTAAACTTATTTAGAAAGTAAAGTTTATTTAATCTGAGCGGTATTTAGGTATAGAATATTATAAACGTTTTAATTCAAGCTTTGACCTCGTGTTATAGCTTGGTTGGTCGTAGTTGACTTCCGGTAGTGGACGTAGCTGTCACCAGCTTCACTGCTTTTACTGGGACGGCGCAATGGCATTTAATGCACTTTTTGTTGCTTTTTACCGCCTCTCAGGTTCTTGTGTCATTTTTCAGGACTCTCAAGCATTTGATTACTCATCTGAGACATATGGCCCAACAGGCCAAGCAAACGTCCATGCACTGTCGAAACTTGGCGATAGTGTGGGCGCCCAACTTATTGCGATCAAGAGAAATTGAAGCAGGCTTAGCTGCATTTACGGAAGCTAGAGTCCAGTCAGTGGTGGCTGAATTTCTGATCGTAAATGGGGATTTGCTCTTCAGTGAGAAGCTTCAGACTATGCAATATGATGCAGGTAAGTTGATTTTTGCACTAAGCAAGATTCATACTCACCAAATTTGCATTTAAGGATTGTTTATTTCTTGGGATTGAGAGGAAGGATTGTAAATTTTCCTGGACGATATAAAAGAGCATGGGCTATCAAAAAAATCGTTTTTGTGTTTATTTCAGTTAAAGGGGGTTACAAGAGACCTTAAGATGGTCTTCGAAGGGGAGGTTTCATACATTTTTGTGCACGCATGTTAACTTCCTCCCCCTCTGTGTGATTGTGGGTGTCATAGTTATCTCCGGTGCTTTTTCGAAAATGAACACCTGTACCTATATTTTGCAGTGAATAGACCTCCCAGACCCCGGTCGCTGATGATCCTCCCCGCTCCTAAATTGATAAGTCTTGAAGAAGCACAAGCCCGTTCGAAATGCGGCATTGTGTCACCGGTGCTCGTTGGCAGTACTTCACCCCAACAACCAGCTGTTAAAATGAGAGACTGGAACGAAAAGACAAGTGAAAGAAGGTAATTGTTTTGCTCTACTTATAGTGACCACTCCAACCAACCTGCAACTAGATGATTGAGCTATAAGTGTTCGGTCATGTATCAGTTGAGTTGGAAAATATAGCTGGAGGTTACAAAGTTTACAATAAACTGTTAAAGGCTTACGTCACTGCGATCTTCCAAAAAAGAAAAACTGCTTTAAAAGAACAAATAAGTATATCTCAAGTAAAAGAATACCTGTAGAGTATTCCTACTAGCACATTCATTTGTTTTTAGTTTGTTTATCTACGAAGTTTGTGAATTTTGGTTGTGTTCTTGATGTTTACTTTGCTCTTGTGGCCGCTTGGAAGTATTAATTAATCAAACCACATTGTTATTTAAGCTATGTAAAGTCACAAGCGCATTAATTGGCAGTAAATTTATGCTCTAATTACACCCAAGCTGTTGCTGCATTGCAGTTGGATTTTGATTGATAGCTGGTGATTTCGCTGCAAATGCTTTTTTCGATTGTGTTTAAACGTGCTTGTCTGTATGCTAGAATGCATGCGCAGTGATTTGTAGAATTAGTCATTTTAACCGTTATCAGATCACATGAGTGCTTGCTGACTTGAAGGCTCTGTGTACCAGAGTCGAGATTGTCTAAATTGCACTTTCTTTGCTATCGCTAACAGCTCTTTTGCGGGTTGGTGTAGGTAGGTGCTAGCTTTCGGATTAACTAAATTTCGTTTTTTTGTTTTTGTTCATGTGATCTCTCTCATCAGTGGTCTTCTTTAGCTTATGACAGCTTGGCCAGCGATCAAAGTCTTGTTGACAATAAAATATGCCCAACTTCAACTTCAAGCTGTTTTAAATAAGTTTGTCATGTTTGCTACGGCGTGATTACGTTTCTACCTTTCTTCAGTTGCATTGATATTTTAAAAGTAGTTTGCCTGTTGCGTGAAACATTTACCCGGATGAAAATTTAGCTTGTGTTCAAGTAAATGACCAATTTCTGAATACTTGTCCCTAAGGGAAACTACGGGGGCTGTACTAAGAATGGAAACCGAGTAATAACAACGTTTGTCTTATATTATTGGACTATTGTTAAAAAAGATTGATTTGGACTTATTATTTAACAATTATTTGCAATGTTGATCTGGTAAAGGCGACTCACGCCAGATTGTTGTTGCTGTGACGTCAACATTGGCTACTTGCTCCGATTATTGAGCCCTCTCTATTTCTTCATTACTGAATAAATTTTGTTTTATATTTCAACATCCACCTTACTCCTATTGCAAAACCACCAGCAGGAGATCTGTACAGACCGTTTTTAAAGTCTTTGATATGATTCATCAAAGTAAACGAACCCAGGTCTACCAAATGCAAAGCGGGTGCTCTAACCAGTACACTACTGCATCAACTATTCAAATCTCGTTAATTAAATTTTTTACCATAGACGCAAATGGCGAATTTTCTCCCTCTACTTCAATGGCTAAGTCAGTAAAAAATCTAGGGACAATTCTAAGCTTCGGTAAAACTTAGTCTTTTGAATATACTTTGATTGTGCCCCTAGCTATGCATGCCATAATACACCTGTGAGAGCTTATCTCCACTTTATTAACTCACTGATATCTTGGTTACACTTGGAGCATTTGTTTACAGAAAACGACGCCAGAAGAAAAGCACTTCGACGACTATTGGTTATAGCTCAAATCAACCACACCCTACACGCTCTCAACGCAAGCAAGGTTGGTGTAGTTAATTATATTAAATAGCTCATCCGGAATGCCTCTTTGTGTGTGATGTTGTAGCATACCAAAGTAAAAAATGCTGCCAGAGATCGTTGATGTATTTCAAAAACTAAACTTTACTAGAAATATAAAAGAAGACGAAAGTTAAATATTCGTAAAATTCCATCCGTTGGTTTTTTTTGTTCCATCGTTGGTAAGACCATCATGAAAAAGTTAGGGCAAAACAGATTAATTAACGGTATTTTAAGCCGTATAGCATCGATAAATTATTCAAGCTAGCGGTTGCTTCAAGCGCTGGTGACTAAATTAATCTCTTATCTTCCCAGCGATTCCTTTTCTGGCTAAGCTTCTTTTTTTTTCTGTCATTACACTTTTCATAATGGCGGCTCGAATTTCCCCGGCTTAGCGTTGGCGGTTGCGGCGCCACATGTCGCACACAATGCCACCTGCTGCTGGATTGTTTTGTCTAACAGAACGGCAAGGCCGCCACTCTAGGTGATGAAAAGATGGGACATTCTCGACGGAGGAAGCTGAGAACCAATGATCACCAATAAAGTCTGATTGATAACAATAAACGTTTAGATTCCAGCACATTACTATTCGGGGTAATCTAGAAAATCTAACTTTAGAATTGATAAGTTTTCTGCATACGAACGTGCAATGCAGCCGCAAATATTTGCATTGGCGATAATGCTATGATAGAACTGATGCAAGTGTGGCGTATTTGCACCTAGTTAGGCGTGAAAAATGCATTACAAGAGTGAATAGATGCCTAATTCAGTTTGTGCAATCTACTCTCAATGTAGAGTCCCTGGCTAGAATTGTGTTTAGTATGAATTAACTTACTAAATAGCGTCTCCCACATCTGCTTAAACTGAGTTTCGATCAGTGGTTTGGAAACGGTACGATACGATACGGATTCACGGTGCGGTTAAACTTTGAAGAAGAGTAATGCGGTTTCTGTCATACTACGGTGCCGTACGGAAACACGATGTTATTTTTTCTGTTCCGTACCGTACTCTTCCCGGAGACCTAATCTAAAGTTTTCAAAAAGTCTCGCTTTGTTGAAACCCAAAGTCATACATAGTTCCAACATCACAGCTATAACAAAAATTGCATTATGGCCTAAAATTCAATTACTTGCTACAAGTTTGACCTTATTTAAGTTTATTGACCTAGAACCAGGGGGTTGGATATGGCACGGATGAATTTTGAAGAAAGGTTCGATAGGAATTGCGTAAGGTATTTTGGTAAAGTACGGAATTCCGGCACGTTATTTCTTTGAAAATACTAAGTACAGAAAACCGTACCGTACGTGATCTCCTGGCGTCAATGTATAGAAACGAAATCTAAGCTGGTTGTAAAGTAGAAATCTAGCATAGTTTGATGATGAAATGTTAAATTCAGATTTTGTGTAGTATCTAATTTCAATGAACTACAGTATCTGCAGTCCTCCACTTTCATTCTAAAAATCCTACCATTTTCGTTTCCTTTATCAAATGATCGTTTAATACCGCAGTCATTACGCAGTAACGTGATGTAGCTTATAAAGGTAAATGGACAGTCTGGCATTTAATACATTTGCAGCACAACCTTTTTGTCTAGTTTGCTTCTTTTGTGTGTACGAACACCTATAGCTACCAAATGAAATCTTCCATCACCAACTTCAGTATATTTTCTCTTGATTCATTGTTTGCGTAAAGAAAATGCGTTTAGTTGTTTTCTACTTTTCTTTTACTCATCGCCTTCATACTGCCCTACCTCGCTGGTGCAAACCATTGTATGAAATACTGTGTCTTCACCAACCGTATATGTTTTTACTCAGCTGGTGTTGTTGTTGTGATTACCCCTCCTCTTCCTCGAGATGGAGGTACGGCACGAACGGCAGTTGAAGTTCATGCCGGCAACCTAATTGACATTAGGCTAGGGAAAAGATGGCAGCCCATTTCGAACCAGTCATGAGTGACTGGTAGCCCTGCCACCAACAAGGCGGACTGTCATTGGTGGGAACCTATGAGTCGCCTCTTACGACATGCTGGGTTAGCTACTTCACAATTGTAACCCGGTGAAGTACGGGTAGGCCACCTGTCTGCCACATAAAGAGGCGTCCCGTTACTGGCTTGCCCAAGGACACAACAAGCAAGCTTGCCGGCTTGTTCTCTACACTATCCCTTTTTTTTGCTGAGCGCCAACCAGGGAAGCTGTGAATACCATTTTTTAAAGTCTTTTGGTATGACTCGACCAAGGGAATGAACCTCGGGTTTACCGACAACGAAGCGGACGCTCTAACCACTACGCCATCGCGCCGGTGCACTCAGCTTCTCGCAAGAGATGTCTTTGTATCCATCAGCTCATTGCGGTCCTCCTTGGTAATGACGCAATCAATTATAGTATCAGCCGAAAATTTTTGTTAACAATAGAAAAATCGATTTCGCTATTAAAGAATCTGGTGTTTTATATCCATATATATTATTAGTGTTATGAAGTAGGGCCGCTTAGAAAGGTCATACGGTTGTGGAATTAGTTTACTGTTTTTCCGTTTTTACCTTTTTGGTGGTACTCCTATCATTTTCGATTTACTACTACTTTAAAATGACTATCGTGTCTTAGTCCAATTTGCATGTTTCTATTTGTGTTACGTGATCGCTGTGTGTAGGTGGATTTCTTAATCTACACCGTACGTCTTTGCCTTGAAAAAAAAAGGAGTAAAACGAACAATATCATGAATTGTTAGCTGGTTCCGTATGAGCCAGTAGCAACTTGAACATGTTTGTTTATTAATTAACAAACAATAGAAACATGCATTCACCTAATTATGAGTTATTTTTGATTTACCAACTTGGAGTGACTAGAGCTGTCGGCAAAGTGCATTTCTGCAACAAGCAGATAGAATTGTTGTTAAAGTGCTCTTCGTAACCGTGCAACAGAGTAGAAAACGCTTTGGCATTTTTCTCGAAAGCTCGCGGTTGCGAGCCATCCCACTGCCGTGCTGAGCTACGTCACTCGCGGTTAAGGCTGAACCGGAAATGCAAAATTGAAAGACAAAGACGCCCATTCACTTGAACTGTTTTTAGGTCATCGCCAGATTCACAGCGTGTATGAACCGAACTTCAGTTTTCCGAAGCCGAATGAAGACTTTTTCAATAGCTTGTCTATTAAGCCAAGCACGCCTCAGGGCTGGAAGGGAAAGTTAGGCAACTTCTTGAAGAAGTCTACACCCACGCAAAGTCATCCTGTTGCCAAACAAAGTAAGTTGAAGGCGATGGTACAATCTTGCGTTGCTTCGTGATTCTGATTCGCACACTACTAGGTCACTTAGCAGCTTCAAGATTGGCTTGCATGAATGGCAAGCATTTTTCGAACCTTGAAGAGCTATTAAGATGTTTTTTTTTCATAGCCGTCGTGATGTAGCGGTAATCTTTCTGTAGCTACAAGATCAAAGCTACATTAAAGCGGTATTGGTTTGCGTGAAAAAGGTATTTGGAAGTTAAAGTGGTGGACTACTTCGGTAAAAGACTTGTTTGAAAGGGAGTAATTGTGGCAAACGCGCTAAGCCAACACGTCTGAACCAGCGTAGCTGGGAAAAAGAAATAAAATGTAGCATCTAGCTAGCAGTGTATAGATTTGAAAAAAGATTTTTTCCCCATTTTCGTATAGACTTGACTCCTTGAAGTTTGGTGAAAAGTTTCTGTTTTTCAGTGTCTCTGCGGCGAACAAAAAGCGACGATTCATTATTATCTTCACATAGTTCGCACGGCCAGTTTCTAGAAACAACACCACTTGATCATCAGAAAGCTTCATCGCAGAGACCTGTACGTGAATACTGGTTCTGAGTGAACCTAGTTTACTTATTGGAGGGATTAACGATACACAGCGGATATCAACCCACGAGTGGCGGTACCAGTTTCAAAGACTCACCCCATGCTTCATCCGGTTAAGAGTAGTGAAGCTACTCGCCCTGCATGTCGTAAAAAGTGAAACTTTTGAACCCAAGCAAAAAAACTTTGCCGAGATGGCGGCAATTTGTGTTCGTGGCAGGTTTAAGGTTCCTTGCCCATTTTGATTAGAATTTCTGTGTGAAATGAATATTAAATGATTATGTCATGCTTCGGCGTTTACTTAATGGAAAGAGTTCAGGTAATCGCAGCAAGAAGCAAAACTACCAAGGTTTTTGTTTTAGCTTTGTGTATGAGCTGCTACGATTATGATTTTAACATTCTTTCAAAAAGAGTTACTTGCCGGTGAATACTGTTTTCAAGCTATGTTTTGTTTGCCGTGTTTCCTGCTATATTTTAAAACATTTTACTTTTCCAACTAAGCGGATATAAATTGGTTTTGAATTGGCATTCGCTACCGATCTGAGCTGATGAGAAGTGTGTTTTATTGTCCAATTTCTGTTATGAATATAGCCCAAGACACCGGGAAACTTTCCGTAGCTTGAGCCAGAAGGGTAAATTAAAATACAGCAAGTTGGACCAATTATATCTTAATGTTTATACTATGCGTTGTAATACGGATTATTATTTTCCGTAAGTCTGCCCCTCGTCATTTTCTTGTCAAAATTCTCACAATTTTCTTTCAGAAAAGCGAGAATTCCGATAGGAGTCGTCCGGAGCCCCAAGTGCCCCATATCCGTGTTGGTCCGCTGTCTCCAGTTCGTCTTAGGAAGAAGTCTAGATCCCCACAAAAGAGTCCCAAACTGCGCTCGCGACCGTCTGGTGTGGTGTATTCAGACAATGATGAAGCAGAAAGAAAGGAATCTTTTCAAATCACCTTTAGAAAAGTCACTGCCAGGTGAGTTTAACAGGCATTATTTTCCGTCCTTCATCTGCTTTGCAGGCTTGGATGTACTAGTTCAATGTGTGTCTGCACTATCCCCTAATTTTCAAACCGGACGCTTTACAAAACCAACACTGCCCTTTAGGTTTTAGAATGTAGATTCCCTCCTGACAAATACCAATAAACTGTCAAACTCGAGATCTTTTGCTCTAATTGTCGAAAACAATTGTCATTGCAGCACGCAAGTATAAAGCATTTGTATTTTTTAATTTGCTGTTTAACGATTTTTCTTGGTTTCGCTGCACAATTCGTTTCGAGGCACGCCATAGCAACTTTTTCTTGATTAGCTGCAGTTCTGGTGGCAAGAGTGCAAATTCTCATCAATACTGATATTTCAGAAGCGGGTCTGAACACGAGTTGTTTTTTGTTTGATCGTAATGATTTTTCAATGACCCGAAGATGGCATTTATGTAACTAATACCGATATGAGCGCAGCAGCTGGTTGTAGCGGTTACTATTCAGCTGATGTTGCCACAGAGTAAATTCAAAGCCACGCTTGAACCCAATAAGTGTCGTAGTATGAGCGTGTTGATTAGGTCAAAAAAATGCTGCAGTCTATCACTACTTAAATGCTATTGGTGTGTCCTACCATGTAATGCAACGTGGTACTTGCAAGAAAAACGAATTGGACTGAAGTTTTTGTAATGATTTTAGGAACTCGTCAAATGATTCGTTAACCACTGCGGCAACAACTGCAAAGAGACCCAGTTTGGATCCGTCTATAGGGCCTTCCTTGCCGCCTACCGAGCAATCCCCAAGTCCCAATCCGTTTTCAGAGTTTTCCTGCGACCTCCCTGACATTATGGGTGAAGACGGTCTAGATTTCGATCCACTTAGTTACAGGCCCAGCCGACAACAGTCTCCCCCTTGGCATGGTGAGAAAGATTATGAAATGTTGTTTGTGAAAAAAGCCACAATGCTTGTAAAATTTTATTACAACTGGCTTCCGTAAAGTAAAGGTGGTTATTCCTTTTCGGAATGAAAGGCCGAGTGTTCACAGCTTTATTAACATTATTGGTTTCTGTCCGGAAGGTCGTCACGCATTTGAAGTGCTGTGTGCTTCTACAAAAGCCGGATCATATGAAACGAGTGGTTGGTGGCAGACTCACTGCCCAAAGCTCATCTAAGGCATTCAAAGTGGAGAAACAAATGCAAGATCTTGCTTAATCCAGTACAATATCAACAAAACACATTAATTCCGACGTTTTGTTTTCAAAATATAAACATCTTCAATCAGCTAAGTTGTTGCCTGCATAGGCTAGTCGTGTTTGGCTGAAAATACTTTTAATGTAAAAGCGAAACGTTTTAGTAAATAGTTACCGCCACTGTAGGTTGTAAAGCTTTATTTTTCTTTACTGAAAATTGTAAAGAAAATCCCCTTTTTGTTGATGGTTAAGTGCATTTTAAAGAGTTGATATCTTCCGTTAAAAACAACATTTGCTGGGAAAATACATAGAGCATCTTGACTCGAGCCCGATTTCATAGCTTACTTTAATACCATTCCTACCTCCAGCTTCAGGGTATAGGTTGCATTTCTGCCCCGGAAACACGGCAGACTTTATAAACCAAATCAGTTTGTTTTGATGGTGTCCCGATAGCAGAGGTAAGGGATGATATTGATTCCGAAAGTTGGGCGCTAGCAAAAGCTTGTTTTGCTGTATGGGCTTAAAGAGCTGATTTTTCGTTAAGAAAAGCCACGAAACTCATGGGATCTATCAGATAGCTCGTAAGTTATTTTGGTTAATGAATGTCAAAAACTTTGGTGTTTAAGTTACTATCACCGAAGGCTGCGAACATTTTAAGCTGTGCTTCACCGGGTTAGAATAGTGAAGCTGCTTACCCAGCATGTCGTAAGAGGCGACTTTTGGGTACCCACCAATGGCAGTCCGCCTTGTTGGTGGTGGGGCTACCAGTCTGTAATTTGCATTTACGACTAGTTCGAAATGAGCTGCCACTTTTCCCCTAGCCTAATTCAATTAGGTTGATGGCGTGAACCTGGATTGCTGTTCGCGCCATGCCTCCATCCCAAGGAAGAGGAGGGGTAAATCAACAACAACAACATTTTTAGTTGAATTTAGAAGGAAGATAATGACTAGTTTTAATGTGTATACGAGGTAGTAAGACATGTAGGAAAAAACTTGTTCTGTTTTGGCCACCTCCGTAACCCGAAAACGCAATATCTCATTGTGGGCACTTTTTGTGGTAACCATCGCCAAATAGAAACCATTATAATGAGTCATTGTGCGTACTCGCAGTGCTCATGAATCATACTAAACGCGTATATTAAATCAGGTCAACATGCTTCTTAAAATAAGACATTCAATGCGTGTTAGAAATTTTGGCGTTTATTAAAGCAACAAATAGTGGTGAGATATTGGCTTCTAAATGTGGTGATGTGTTAGGTTCACGAGGGTGCGCTAAGTCGTGGTGCTAACTTAATTCTGAAAAATTAAGGTTGAACTAACAAAATTCACTTCCAAAAGAAAAAATGTCTTCGTGTTCTTTTGGAGAGCAAATGTGGGAAAATGACTGCTTTAAAACGGGTTTTTGTTGGTATTGTGGAGGGGGGAGGTGTATAAAAAGATTTAAGAACCCCTGGTTTAGTGTATGAAAATACTGGGCCGATCAACTGTTGGTCAGTTTTTCACCATTTGGCCATTACTGTAGTCGATAAAACGGTCTGATAATGACAAATTTAACAATTTTGAAACCTGAAAGTTCAATAGTTGGTAGTTTGACTAGAGTCTCTGGTATACTTGGCATGCAATCGAACTCGGTTGACATGTTTGATAAATGTTGAGGCTAATATTAAAACAAGATCACTAAGTTAGCAAGCACTGTACCTATAAAAAACGGTCTTAAAAATTTAACGCTACATGTGCAGGCGTAGCATACATGTTGATCGGTGGCTCGTGCTTGACAAAGAAAGAATAGTGAAGCTGCTTATCAGCATGTTGCAAGAGGCAGCTTTTGGGAACCCATCGATCGCGCTCCGCTTTGGAGCCACCATTTAAAGTTAATGGCTGATTCAAAATAGTTACCGCTTTGTCCTAGGGGACCAACCCGATCAGCACGTTTCTTCTTTCTTGATTGGGTTTGCTTTGTGAGGCTTCGATGAATAAATAATTGTTTCTACCTTGTCTCAGTTTCAAGGGAGAGGCGATTTAATCATATCATGATTTATCAATGGCCATCTTCGCTTTGTATACGCGCCAAACAAGTAGCGATTTATATAGTTTGTTCATGAATATACACTTTATACAGTAATGCCACATTAAGGTTTTTTCAACTATTGTCATTGCAAATATTAGTTGTGCTTATGTTTAGATGTTGTTGTGCCACCTTACGTGCCGACGGACAAAGATCAAACAATGCCACAGTCTTCGGAAAAAGCAGACGATGGTAAATTACGAAGCCAAACAGTTCCATCTGAACGACCAACGATAAGTATTTCCATTAAACGAGTTGAATCTGTTCGGTCTGTTTATGGCGAGCCAGTTTTTGCTGCTGTGTCGTCTCTGATGCCAGCTGTTACTGGAAAGCCGGAAGAAAGTCCAATCGTTGATTACCATACCGAAGTAAACGAAGTTACTGAGCAAACTGTTTCGTCAGGCACTGTTGAACGCCTTTCTGATCTATCAACGATTGAGCCTACGTTGCCAAATGAAGATGACAGTGACCGAACTAGCGAGTCGCCTGTATTTGAATCAACACCAACATATGACTCGCAACCTGAGGCATTTTCTGCTAACCGAAATTCAAACAACAGTGTAACACCAACCGTCGAGTTTAAAGGCAGAGCTCTCGACATGCTTACTGCTGACTATATAGCATCGCTATGCATTGAAGACAGTCCACTGCCGCGGCGTAGGTCAGCCGCTGAGCTTCTTGGTGTTGGCAGCAAATCAGCCCGCGCGTGTCCAACTGAAATTAAAAGATTGTCGCTGAAAGAACCTTTAGCACATCGAAAAAATGCTTATTTCAATGAAGTTCAGAGTCAGAAACACACAGAAACACTCACCATTGCAGATACAGATAATGCTAGGGGTTTTTTGCGCACCCAGTATAATTATACTGGGTCAATACGTAAACAAATGCACAGCCAAATCGGCAGTACTTCAAATGACAATCTACCTAATGCAAACTCAAACCATTCCACTTCGAAATATTCCAAGTTTAAATTATCATTGCCCAATGCAGAAAAGCGCGACAGTGAGTTTCAATCTCGAGATAGCATCAGCAAGCCGCCCAAATCATCTCCGTCTCGAAGACTAAGCACTTTTAATCCCGAAGGCAAACACAGAGAAGATTATGAAGAAATCATACTGTCTCCGCGATATGACAGCAGACTTCTATACGATTTCCAGTCTCAAAGCTGCGATTCGTCGCCCTTGGAAGTTTCAACATACTTCAGTCCACGAACTACCCCAGTATCTCGTGGAAAAAGTTTATCAGCAGCAGAAGCTTCTCAAAACTTTTATTCGAGAAACGGTGATGCGCATCCGAAACCTTCTCCAAGGCAGCATTTCCGTTCTTATTCCGCAGGCGATTATATTGAAAGATCGAATTTTCTGGATATTATAGTCGAAGATTCTAATGCTACCGGTCCTGTCTCACATCAGCCCAAACCTTTGCCCAGGACAAGAACTCCTGCGAGGCTTTGTTCTGCTAACAGTGATGACAGAATGCATGATACACCATCTTCGTTGAATACTCTATTTACAGATCAGTTGCGACGAGAGAGGTCTCTTGAAAGCACTGAAAATACTCATTTCAAACTGGTTGATCAGGACCGTTCTTTTCGCGATACCCCAAATCGATACGCTGTTGAATTTCCACTTACCAATGTAACAAACTCGCTATACAAATTCCCTCAAGCATCCTTGTCGGAGCAAATTACTTTTGAAAACAAAATAAATGATTTTCCTCCTGTATCTTGAGCGTCTCAGTGTTATTAATTAAACGGTTGTGGTCCTGTATAAATCTCTTTTAGGGTTTACCTAGCCACGCTACACCAAAAGAGAGATTACCCTACCGTTACTTTAACCCCCCCTCTCCTTACGATAGTTTACCGTGTTGTGGCCTACTTTTGACGTTTTATTTGCAAATTTTTTATTCAAATTTCGTAGTAGTGACATTTTTATTATTGAATGAACTAGTAACTGTTGTCTACCTTTATGTTGAAATTGTGCGAGCTGTGGCGTAGCCATGTTTTTTTATGTGCCATTGCAGCTGAGATATTGTCTGCTCATTATGCCGCGACAAATCGCATTTTCTACAAGCATTTTTAATTAATCTTCGTTGCTGTTGCGAGCTATGGTGTGGTTTTCGCTTATGTCAAAGTAGCAGTTGCTATTTCACAATCGTCAACGGTGGCATGGAAATTAAATGCTTAATTACTAATGCCCTTTTCTGGTTTCTGGAACACGACCTAGACTCGGTGGTCTCCCGAATTTTGGACTTCAACAGAACTAAATATCGATTGCACCATTGTGATAACCCAAGAGTGTTAATCTTATCCAGCCCTAATTTATTGTTTTTGCTGGGGTGGTTGTGGACCACTACATTGGTGAAAAGCTCTATGTACGATAAACGCCCAAAGTATTGGCTTCTCGTCATTTCCCGCCTTCACAGGTTTCAAAATCACGTGTCTCTAGTGATGTCGAACGCCATTTCACGTGTTTTTTGACAACGTACCGAGCAGGAAGAGTGCACGGGATTCTGGGTATGCTTGGGTAACCAATATCAATTTTGAACCAACCCATCGGGTTCGGAGAATGCACCACTCTCAAACTATCGCTTTGTAGTTGCATCGGTCTTTTCTTTTCCGCATTTTGTGGCAGGAACTTCCCAACGTATTTTCTTCCTCTAATCTCGCGTTTCCTGGTCACTCACTTGCAGACAACTATATGGCAGGTAAGCAATCCATCTAGTCCTTAGCAGTCTCCTTTTTGCTTCTTGTATTCACTAACTCGGTGGACACTTCACCTCATTGTCCTGCCGCGGACTCTTATGCCGCACTATGTTTGGTGGCTTTTTCTCTTTGAATGACCATGGTGCGTACCGTTGGCAGCTGCATGGCATTCCACCATTACCTCGTTCAGAGGACGAGGCGTTGGAAAATAACAATTACGTACCAAGCAACTTTAGCGTTGCTTCACTGTTTTTTGAAAACATTTTTCCTATGCTTGTTTTTGATGCAGTGTCATGAATTCTGTTGCGTTGCAATCATGCCATTTTTCTCTCTCTTTACCTGTTTATTTAGTATTCAATTAATCAGATATTTGTAATGCACTATATTTGTAAAAACTTCAACAAATTCCTATGTTCTTTGTGCGAGTTGACTTTGCATTTATAAAAAATAAAAATTCCGTTGTAATAATTGCAGCAGCCGAGTATTTGTCTCTTGGGTATCAACTGAGCAAAGGCACGGTTATAATGTTGTTTCATTGATAAATACACATACCAAGGTCAAACTATAAACGCAATAACATGAAGATTTCAAGACAACTTACTTAGCCTAGCTAAACCAACACTTCACAAAACGCAGAATTAGCTGCCACAATCGCGCAGTCACTTAAAACAGCCATTAATGCATTAACCACACTAAGTGCCGTGTTAAGATTTCTGTGGACCCGGGGATCAAAATAATTTTTGGCCCCTATCAGCCCCATGGTAGCAAGTAGGTCTAAGACAAGTAGCCTATATTTGCATTCCATCGATACGGAAAGGGGTTCTCTTCAAAACACTTCATCAGTATTCACTAACCACCTTAGAAAACAACACAAACGTTAATAACACAGCATTAACCAGGTGTACCAAGCGACGGCGACCCATTTGAATAGCTAAATAAAGTAGCTTTACAAGAGAATAAGGTTACTCATCGTATATATTCACAGTGAACTTCAGCTATTGTACTACAGAAATTAAGTTGCAATTGAAACGCAAAAGTCTTATCTGTGCCACCTCCTTACACAACACGATACTGTGTACATATACCTCAAAAAATCAGGACTTGCGAGGAAACACTTCCTGCTGGGTGTCACGAAATCCTACTAAAACATATGCATAGTACTCAAAAAACGTTTGCTTGTATTTGAATGTTTTTGGAGGGAGATCGTAGTACTTGCCTTTAATCCCGAAATGGGAAAAATTTTTACATTTTAGAAACACTTTCGTAAAAATTTCTGGAACTCACTTTTTTCAATTTAAGCAGGCCTATCTAAACATTATTATTCAAGCTGCTTCGTTCAGTAGCTGCCGTTGCAACTAACCCACACAAATGAAGATGACCGTATCATCATTCCGTTATTTTTTAAATACCGTAGCCTCTTCGGTAAACATACTTGAAACGAAATGTTATTCAATGATCATGGTTTTATATTCTTCGATCACAGAATAACGCCATAGATTTGTATTCACTCTACTCTTATTCAGGCCAGCTTTACAGTGGTGGGTTTAGTCGCATCATTTCAGTAACATATGCTAAAATTGCCTCACCAATAAACGAAGCTTGCAGATGCGATACTGTCATTGCTGACTTAAAAAAAAGACTGACCTGGACTGCAATACACCATGCACTATGCAGCACTGAAGAATACCTAATTGCCAATCAACACAAAAAGCAACGTTAAAACAAGATGTGAACTATTGTAGCTGTGATGTAGCTTTAATTAGTGGTAGTATTTAAACAATTTTTATCTGATCTTGTCCCCTTGGTGGAGTTGGACGGAATTATTTCATTTCTTCCACAATTATTCGCAATCCATCTCGCCACATCGTTTGATTCATCGCATTTTCTTTTAAACCAATCTTCTTGGTAATATCTTCCACTTGCTTCTTTCTGGTCTTCTTTGGTCGACTTCGCTTTCTGTTAACACTCACCTTAACATCTAGGGCAGTGCTTTCTTAAACAGTCTTTCACCACCGAGAACTGAATTAAGTTTCTCGCCTGTGCGGACTCTTTGCGACCTAGACCAGGATTGCCGAACCATTGACCAACTTTTTTCGAAGATAAAATGTCCTCATGTTGTCCTGGG
Organism: Trididemnum clinides; assembly: GCA_963675345.1. Taxonomy (NCBI): domain Eukaryota; kingdom Metazoa; phylum Chordata; class Ascidiacea; order Aplousobranchia; family Didemnidae; genus Trididemnum; species Trididemnum clinides. Next base: position 18,656,836 of record OY776302.1, read on the forward strand.
AAAGCACATGCGAGTGCATACATCAGCATCAGTGCCGAAAAGCAATTGACCTTCCCTCCAAAAAAATCGTTCTGTTGCTTATGAAGCATATGTGAGAAAATACGTCAGGATCAGCGCTAAGAAGTTGATATTCAAAAACAAAGATCACATTTCTATTGATCGCTTTTTCGAACAAAACTAAAAATAGTGCATGAGTCTCCTGCATTAACATTTCCATTGGACCTCCACGGACCCCAGTTTGAGAACCGCTAATCTAGAACAATTCTCAAAATACTACCAACATCTCTTCTCTGCGCATGTACAAACCATCTCAACTCCACTCGCTTTTGCCAACCCATCTACAGCTTTACAGTTGGATAAGTGAGCCATCATTTTGGCAACTTAAAATAGTAAAAAATAAGTCGAAATAAAATCTTGCAAGATATTAAAAAAGATACTAGAAACATAATTAAATTTGAACTATAGGTACAATAAAAAAAACACTCGTAACACACGACATGAACGTTACTATCTCATATACGAATTAAGCCAACTTCTTCTTTTTTATGCATTCCCAAACGTAGTCTACCGAGACTAATTTCACCGAATTTGGAATGTCAGCCGAGTCACCACTGTCAACGGCATGCGTCGCCTCTTCTATCTCATAATCTTCAACCACATCACCATTGCATGCAATAATATGCCGTTTCAATAATTTTCTGTTTTCAAGACTACTGGGAATATACATTTTCACATCCTTAAATGCATTATTGAGAAAATCAGCATTGCCTGCGGTGGACTTAAGCCCTTTTTTAGGACTGTTAACCGATTTAGAACTGCACGGTTTATTGTCCTCAGAAGGCTTTATGCCAAGCAGTTCAGATACATCAGATTTTTCCTTTGACTTTTCAAATAAGACTTTTAACCTGTTTAAATCTGTTGCACTTTCCCAGTTTTTGTCCTGTCTGATTCGAGTGACTCTTGGAAATCGAATCGAAATGCCATCTGCCGTATGAGACTCAGACTTCGAAAATTCAGTTCCTGTTATCTCCCAAACCGGAGCAGCTTTAGGATTTTCAACAACCAGATCTGGGACATAAGAACGATTAACATGTAACCATTTTGGGACTTTTTTCATATCTTTTGCAATTTTTATTGTCTTTAGTTCCTTACTTATTTTGTCAATAGTTTTGTCATCATGACCATTTCCAACTTTAGTGACAGTCAACCATCTTTTGCTTTTTTCATCATAGACTCCCATCAAGAATACAGACATCAAACCACCTTTGTTGCCAGTGCCATAATAAGCACCTAATACCACCAGATCAGCTGTGTCGGCCATTTGACCCTGCAATAAATAATCTTTTTTGACCTTCAACCAATGCCGTTTACCTGGCTCGTAGATGCTATTTACATCTTTCAAAACTAACCCTTCAAGGCCTTCTTTAATAACTTTGGCAATCATATGCTTGAGGTCATCTGGGTTGCTGATGAATTTCATTTCAGAAAGAAGAACACGGTTGGGAATTTCATTTATATGCTGCTCTAACATGTTTCTTCTTTTTTTCATACTATGCTGCATTAAATTTTGGCCATTAAAGTGTAGAATGTCAAAGACAAACAGACAAACATTGGCATCCTTAAACTTAGATTTTTTATGAACCCCCAGTGTTCCAAAAGGCAACGGATTACCAGTTTTAGTATCAATAAGCAATACTTCACTATCCAAAATCATGCTATCGCCACCAGGAAATGCTTGTGGAATGTAGCTTTTAAACAGTGAAACTTTGTGTGGTGTTACAGGTTTCAAGCTACGGCTGTAAAAGAAAAACTCTCCATCTTTCATGTGCAGTTGGACTCTTTCACCATCATATTTTATCTCTGAGTACATACCATTGGGGCATTTTTTCATTGCTTGTTCTACAGATTTGCACGCTTCGGCTAACATTGGGGCCACAGGAGTCATAAGACTAGCCCTAACTTCAAGGGATTTCACGCTGCCACTTTTCTGAATTTCAAGAACGCGGTTTATAACATCATTTAGATCTTTTGATGCCTTAAAAGCTTCATATGCATTTGCATCAAGAGCATCCAGAATGTGTTTTGGTCCTGCCACAATCTTCAAATCAGACTTGATCAATCGAATGATTGCTTTCAAGTCATTTCCAGTGGAGCGTTTTGCAATTTTTTCCAGTACTTTAAACTGATCTTCTTCTCTTGTTAGTTGAGACAAGTTATCAAGAAATTTGTCAACTTCTTGTACAGTCAAAGTGCTTTTTTTAGCAGGAGGACAAAAATCACTGGATTCAAAAAATTTAAAAATGGTCTCTGAAACATCTCCCTGTTCCAAATCTGTGACCATTTCATCCAAATCTTGCTGCAGAATATTGCTAAAAAGCTTGACAAGTTGCTTATTTTGCAAGTTGTAAATGCGTTTGATTGATCCAGGTAACAAAAGCTTTAAAATAGTGTAGATGTCACCATTAAATCCTTTACCAGTGGCGCCACTTTTGAGAAACATTTTTACAATGTTTGTTTTTTCATTATAACTGGATTCATCAGCAATTTTGCCACACAACCGTCGAAATTCTCTAAACTGATTATCTTTTGCATTTGACACATTTGTATTGTAAGCTGATGAAGAAGAGACGTCTTTGCTACTACTAATACCTGATGAAGAAGGAACAAACTTGGCTTTAGATGGTACATCAACAGCTGGAGTTGCTTTTCTCTTACTAACAGTGCTTTTGGGGGGATATTTTTTTGTGTTTTTGCTTAATTCTCGAACTTTCTCTTTTATTTTTTCTTTATCTTCATCCTTCATATCACTGAAACCTTCAAGATCGCTTACATCATCAAGTTTTTTTGTTGTAGCTCGGGCTTTTAAAAAAGATTCAAATATGCAATCTATGTGGTGATATTGTTTCATTGTTCCTTCACCATCACCAAAAACATTTGGAACAACTTTTGCAATTCTAGGGCATTCTTTGTCTATAGGTTTCTTACATCTTTTACAGTTAGCTTTACGCTTTCCATAATCACAAGAAAATTTTGTTTCGCTCATTATCAAGTAATGTTATAATTTGGTCACATATGCTCCAAACCAGTTGACCTAAAAAAAAACAAATTGTTTGTTGATGGTATAGAAAAATATGGTTTTGATTAAAGTGTCACAATCATTTAATACAGAATAAGCTAAAGTGAACACGACTTGTATCTCAACTATTTGAAACCAATTCATGGGAACTTAGAAAGGCATAAAACACAAAAGCAATGAGGAATTTGGAAGAGTGCAAAATACTGCTACAATCTTCATGTCAACAACTACATTTGCACGTTGCTGCTGTTGTTACAAGCTGTAGTTTAAACCTAAACCACCAGCTCAAACGTAAATACTAGTTCCACAATACCATGTGCATGCTATGTAATGCTTTAAGTATTCAACCAATAGTCTTTTGATGATAACTCCAAGAACCAGTGCATCAACAAACAAGCATAAGGTCATTAAGTAGCCAGAACAGTTAAAGATGGAATAATTAGAGGAAGCAGTAAAACAGGCTTTTTGATCTTAAGAATTGAACATATATTTGAACTCTCAATGCTATCTTTAGCAGTATCTCATCAGTAAATACAATAAACATTTAGCACAGGGTAAAAGGCTCAAGTTGCTGCATGAAGTTATACATCACTTGCAATTACATTTTAAAAAGAGCAAATGGACAGACAGAGACATTGCACATGTACATTCATGCATCACTTGCCAGACATAAACTTTGGAATCAAGCTCTACCAGAAAATATTTGCTAAGTGTAGTAATATTCTGGAGTGATTGTTTAACTTTATTGGTGTACAAGCACAATAGGCTCAACAGCAAACACCATTGTGTACACAGCAACTGTTAAAACAGTGAATGCTTAATGAAAGCAATTGCTAAAATAGCAGTAGTCAAACCAGCAAGTTTATTTACTTTCAAATAGAGATGTACCAATACTTTAGTATCGGTATCAGTGGTATCGGCCTATTTTTGTGGTATCGAGTAGTAGTATCTGTATCAGTTAAATATAGCTAATAACTTCAGATACTTTTTAAGCACAAAATATAAAATTTTTTGATTATATTATTTTATAGTATAAATAAAAAAAATTTTGTTTCCCCCCTGGAACTGGATTTGTAACATAATTAACAATTTGTAGTGTATCAATCAATAATGACCAGGGTGAGAAGGCACCCAAACATCATGTAGCACTCGATATTGTGTTTGTATAAATATACATAGTAAAAGTATTCTATAAATTTCAGTTTCTCTTTCAGCTTCAAAGGCAGTGGTTAATTAAAATGACTTCTAATAAAACCAGTGTATAGAAATTTTTTAATGTTAAAGCTACTAATGTCAAAAAAGTTATCTGCAATTTATGTAGCAATGAATTTTTGAGAGGGAGTGATGAGAAAGTTTTTAGTTTTGACTTTATTATGAGGGCAGTTTGTTTGACAAAAAGAGTGCGCAGCTTGTGAATGATTTTGATAATTTTAAGTATGGTATACACATTTTTTAGTTTTGACCTGCCAAGCTGTTTTTTTTGCAAGAAAAGCTGCAGTTTAGTAGTATATATTTTTAGTTTTGATTTGTAAGTGCTGTTTGTTTGATAATAACTACAGCTGTAAGATTTTTTTCAAAATAATTTACACAAAGAAAACCATAGTCTATAACCAAATCATCAAAATCATCGTTAACCTTCTCCAAGAGCAAGAAAGCTAGTATGAGAAGCATTTTACAGATGTCCTATTTTCATATTCATTTAAACATGTGACTTTTGTTCATTTCTGATTGGTCAGTTTCAGTAACAAATTACACCCCCAGTGTACACTCTTTGATGCATGCACATACCAGGCCTCCCCCTCCAGTGTACACTGCCTTTCTCTAAGTACCCTGCCAGTGAAAGTTTGAACTGTAAACCATTGCATTTCAAGACAGCTACACTACCCATTACACCACAGAATCAGTGCCAGAATTTCAGCAAATATGGCTATTTAAACACATGAATGGTTTTGATAGCCTACAGGGGTAAAACATGTAAAACGCTGTCATTGGCAAAATAGCCACTTCCTAATCATTTCAACCATGTTTGACACTTTGCCAAACACTCAATTACAGCCAATGCTTTCTATGTAATTCTTCTATTTCCTCTACTTTACAAAATTATTTTCATTTTAAAACCAAACTCTAGTCTTAATATCCTCACCTACTTTTCTCCAAAAAAAATCATTAAAAAATGGATTGTTTTTGACACTTTTCAAAAAGGAAGTAGCTATATTCCTATTGAAAGTCTTTTACCATAGAAATCAATTTTACTGCTGAAGATTTGTGTGTTTTTAAGCACATTTGTCTTTATGCATGGAGTGATGCTGTGGTGTACCAAATAATGCTGCTGCCTTTGAAAGCAATGATTACAGGCTTGAGTCTTTGCAGGCACAATACTTTGACAGAGGCAGAGTACATTAGGGGGCCCAGAATGTAAATGTAAAGAAGGTGTAGACTGGGATTAAAAATTTTGTCAAGTCACACATTTAATGTCACAGAATTATACCAAACCACAAATTATCAAGAATCACATTTTTAATAGACAGTTACTATTTTGCCGTGGATGGCATTTTACCCTAGGAGGCTATTTTGCTGTGAGTTGTTTGTGATTGGTCAATCTTAATGACATATTGAACACGTGACTTTTGGTTGCTTTTGATTGGTCAATTTTAATAAGCAATTAAAAAAATTTGCACCCCAGTGCGTGCACTTCCCACACTGTACACTCCCTCCCAGTGTACAATACCCTGTACATTTACATACTGGCCCTCGCCCTTTAGTGTACCCTTCCTTTTTTTAGTGCCCTGCCGGCTAAGATTCCAGCCCATAATTACTACATTTCAAGGCAGATGCACTATTACTACATTTCAAGGCAGGTGCCACAGCGTTACTTGCAGAATTGTAGCAATTATGGCAATATAAACACACATAAAAGATTACAGCAAAAAAGTCTCCAAGGGTAGAATGCCATCGACGCCAAAATAGCCACTTCCTTCTAACTATGTCATCACAACTGACCTATCTCAAACGTTCAACAGCAAAATAAATTCAAGAGTAAAATGCCATTAACAACAAAATAAACCCCAATCTTTCTAAAAACCTTGTACAGCACCCAAAAGAGCATGCAAAGGTTTAACATACCGCACAGCTTCAACAACTCAACCCTTAGGAAAACACTGCTATCAAAAATAATCAGTGAAATAATTCAGCATAGCAGTATGGTGTGATTAATGAAATAAGTACCACTAAAAAAAGAAGGCAGTGGCTATTTCGCCGTCGACGGCAATTTGCCCTTGGAATCTATTTTGCCGGGATCATTCACGTGTGTTTATATAGCCAAATTTGCTATTATCACACCAGTGACTCTGTGGTGTAGTGGATAGAGCGCTGGTCTTGAGATACCAAGGTATCGGGTTCGAATCTCAGCTGGCCAGGGCTTGAAAAGAAAGGCAGTGTACACTGAAGGGGGAAGCCCGGTATGTAAATGTACGGGGCAGTGTACACTGTAAGGGAGTGTGCAGGGTGGGGGATAGAGACCTGGGGGTGCAAAATTTTTTTTTTTGGTTTTTAAAATTGACCAATCAGATACGACCAAAAGTCACATGTTTAGTACGTCATTAAGATTGACCAATCACAAACAACTCACGGCAAAATAGTCTCTGAGGGTAAATTGCCGTCGACGGCAAAATAGCCACTGCCAAAAAAGAACTCATGCACACTACATAGAACACATGCTTGAAAAATGCAGGTACCTAAGTTAAAGGTTTTTGGACTCAATGGACATACAAACTCAGGATTAAGGTAAGGTGCTTAACTTGCATAGGCTAACCTATGCACATTTTGGTTGGTTTGCACTTAGCTCTACTTTAATACATCAATAATCCCAATTCCCAAGCTATCCAAAACAATTCTCTAGAGTAGACCTACGTTGCCTTGTTGGGTACGTATGAAAAAAGAGTTCTCAAGTAGGAGCTAAAGAGTTTTTTCTTTTCTAGAATTCCTGTATTTCAACATAAGCTGGAATTTTTTACATTCTAACAATTTTTTTGTGTTTTTGGTTTCGTTCTGATTTTTTCAGTTTAATCATTTCCTCCGAAATTTCCTTGTAGCAGTATTAGATATGTTGCAACCTCAGCAACTTAGATGCATACATGCGCAGCTATCTTGGTGACGTGATCTAGCTACCAAGTGTGGTATGAGCACGAAGATACTACAAAGCGAAAGTCACTAACAGCATCGTCAAGTTATATATAAAACGCAATCTAAGTTAGTAACTATCACAGTATCATGATAGAAGTAACTAATCGCCAAACCGATTGCACTCTTTTGACATCGGACTACTGCCAGATGCCTCCCGTTGCGCTACACATACATATCATAAATTTCAGCACTTTATTCTCTTCCTTCGTCTAAAATTTGCAGCTCCATATACCAATCACTCTTTCTTCAAAGACCAATAATATGTCGAACCACAATCAACCCCATCCTTGACAACAAACTGAGTTGCCTATATAAAATGATGCGATCCTAAAATATCCCCTTTAAATGTTGACAAAATCCAACCCTGACGAGACAGGTCTCAGCGCTGAGAAACCGTTGGAACCAGGGTTGCCAGGTTTTTTTTGTAGCCGGATACCAAATTTTCAGCAGTTGGATGCCAAAATAAAGTGTAAGATACCAAATTTTTTGTGGTTTCTTTTAGCCATACGAAACAAATTGAGCATTAGCGTTAATTTATTATACCCTTAAAAACCTAAAAAAGAAAGCACAGGGTCACCTGTTATTGGTCATAAAAACATAAACAACAACGATAACAACACACCTCACACTAGCAATTGCTTAAAACGAGAAATCAATAAATCATACGGCAACTTACAAGAGAGAAAAAAACAAAGCACAGTCAAAAGCAAAGTCACACTGCCAGAAATAAAACAAATCAAGCGCGACTTAGTACAAACAAATCACAGCCGACTTAGAGTCATTTTGATGATGCAAAATAAGTATCATGTACATTACACATAATAAACACAAGTAAATAGGCAATATTGCTGAACATATTTATGTTAATGATGAGCCTGCTTCTCCTGCTAAGCCTGTTTCAGTAATGCTATACATACCAGCATTAAATTTTTGCAGCATTTGTGGTGTCGTCCTAAAGTGTGTACAACATTTGTCATCCATGAGTAATACAGTTTTTATTCTAATGATTGCATCAAGCATGCCTACTTTCAATCGATTTCTAGTTTTTTTTTGTTATTCGAAACACGAGAAAACATTCTCTCCACAACGGCATTGCTTGCTGGTGTGGTCAGACATGTCAATGCATGTTATGCAAGTTCTCTACATACATGATTGCCAACAGCCTCTTTAAATTTTTATACTTAAAACCAAAATTGTACTATGTCTTGGGTAATAGTGCAACCTGCGAAGATACTTATTTCCTCAGCCCAAGGATGAAACAAAATTTTGCAATACTGTTCTTCGCCTTTTGAATCAGCATTAGTAGCTTGAAATGACGCATTAATTCTTTTAAACTCACTGACTACACGAATGGCAAACTGAAAATATAAGTATGTAATGTTATCATGTAGCATGTCAGATATTATACAAGCTTTGTATCGAACATCTTGACTTCCACTTTGACTGGCACAAGCAAAATATGCCTTCAACTATTTCCAGTTCAGCATTAATTTGCTACTTACTAGTTTGGGACAGCTTTGGCAACAAAACATTTCCTGCAGATTCATTCTCATCATTTGTAAGTTGAAACAAACTTTTGAATTGCATCCTTTGCACTGTGCTTTTTTTAAACCAAGAAGGAATTTCAGTCAACAAAACCCAAGTTTTGATGAAAGTTTTTCAATACCCTTTTGAACACACAATGCAAGCCTGTGACAAATGCATTTTAATTTGACACATTTAGGTGAAAGATTACGAATATGACACCAAACTGAATTGTGTTCACCAATCATATTACTGGCACTGGGAAAGCCAATGCAATCACTTAAAACCATACCAAAATCACCAGCTAGCGTACTAATAGCATTAAACAATGATTCACCAGTGGCATCCATAACGGGAATCAATCCCAAGAAGCAAGATCCTGTTTGATCAGTTGTATCATCAAAAAATCTAACACAAATACAGATGTGCTTTTCACAGCTGATATCAGTTGATTGATTTGCTAAATGCAAAACTTCTTTCCTTTAATCCGACTTACAGTGCCATTTTTCAAAGAAGATGCCACAAAAGATTTTATTAGCAGTGAGCACTTTGTGCGATGCAACCTGATATTTTCCAACTGCTTCCCTTTTCAAGTTTTTTGTTATTTCTCCGAAGTGGTCTATGGATGCTATTGAATTATGACAACATGTTGCCACAGCCAACTGCATAGCCTGTTCAGTTTGATTTGACAATTCTGCAGTCTGTGGAACAAAAACAATTTTATTGTTTGATCCGAAAGGCTTTGATTTATATAGATGGTCCTTACTAGTACTATGCTCTTGAATGGTGGCTTTTCTTGGCTGTAGTTCCTTTTTACAGATATTGCAAAAAGTCTTGTCATTGTCTGATTTGCATTTTTCAATCCATGGATACATCTTTTCCCATTCAGGGCGGTACTTCCTCCCTGCTGTGAATGACTCTTTCCACTTGGGCATGACCTACATCTTATGAGGTTACAGAATGAATGTACACTGGTACAACTCTACAAGCATACGCCTACCGACCTAGGCTACACAAATTATATATTTCAAAAGACAGATACAGGTACACATCTGCAATACAGATTAGACATTAGCCTGCATCAGTATACTACCGCTTTTGTAGCTCTGTGCTGCTGGCAACAAGCCACTAGTGCTCATAATTAGGCCTATGCTGATATTCCTGCATTTCCTACCATGAATCGCAGAGATCTGGACTGGTCACGTGATATGCACTGTAGGTACAGTTATCATGCAATTAGAAAAGCAAAGTAGTCAGTGCCCAATCAAGCAAAAAATCACAAAAACGGACACTAATGAGGATCCTTGTTTAACAACAATTTTAGAACATTAAGAATTTCAAAACATTAATTTTTTCGATAAAAAGTTGCTGTTTACCGAGGATACCAAATTTGTAGTTGGATACCAAATCTATTCGCAGCGGATACCAAATTTTTGCTGGATACCAAATAAAAAAAGTGGATACCAAACAAGCAGCTTGGATACCAAATTGGGGTCTATTTGGTATCCTAGGATGCCACCTGGCAACCCTGGTTGGAACTGTGAATATTTCCTTTTTTTTTGGCAACCCTGCAATTTGTTTTTCGCTTAGCGTGGTCTATCACTTTGTTTTAAACAACCGTGTTCTTGTGTTACAACGTGTCATTTTCATCTTAACAAATCGTCTAGAGACTAATAGGAAGGTTGCATGTGACGTCACGGATTTCGCGCCAAAAAAAGTGGATGACCAAAAGCTCTAATTTATGCTGGAGAGGTATAGGGCGAACACCAACTTTTGGATTCATTTTGAAAACTAATGACAAATTAATTAAAATTTGGAATGAATTATTGCTAGTTGGATTCTCGGAAAGAAATAAATTCGACCAAAAGCAATTTGGTTGAGATTTGGTCTTGCAGTTGGCTAGTATAAGCCTAGCATAGTGGGCTAATTTTTTAAAAATGCCCCTAAGAGAAGTGCTATCTAACTACCATTTGCTCCTCACTTAAAAATAAACAATACCAATTAGATACCAGTCGGTACATTAGCAAAAACAGCCATTATTTGATCATTACTACCGGTACGGTAAGCTTGCCGGTAAGCTTACTTGCTGCCTCCATGAGCAAGGCATTTAATGGTATGCCTCCATCTTTATGTGGCAAACAGGAGGTGGGGCCCAGCAGTCTACCCGTCGCGGTGATCCAGTGTGATAAAAGACATGCAAACAGAGCATGAATCAATAAATCGGTACCGTAATTTTTGTATTACCCTTGGTCCAGCAGCCTAGGTAATAGCCCAAACAATTGTTTAAAGAGTGGTTAAGGTCACACAATTACATCTGACATATCAATATGACTGGCCTGCAATTACTATTGACAACAAATTTCAAAAACTTACTGATTTTATCCAACAATATCTAATCCAGCATATGTCAAACGGTACAGAAGTCTACCCTGTCATTTAGGCTACAGTATAACTTAAGTTTTCAACTTTTCAGAATGCTTATGCCACTAAATATACTGTATAAGTTACACATTACAATTACTTTAACTCATCATTCCCAAACACGCTGATTAATCGAATATGAAACCCTCACAGAAGCTGGCTACAAATAAGCCTGCATGTTTAGCCCATAAAATTAGCCCAACTATGAGCAATAACAAGCAAACCTTAGCACCTCTTATCTTACTTTGACCTTAGATTCATTCCTTAACATCAATAAAACAACATATTTAACGTGCATTCAACAACTGTCACGTTTCTTCATTTGCTTTGCAAAAAACGATATCACTCCTATTCAATTCAATGCAAAAACACTGGCTTTAGTCATCCACTTTTTTCGAAAGCGCATTTTGATGACGTTTGATCACGTGCGTGCAACCTTCCTATAGTTACGAACTAAATTAGCTTGGAGGCCGCTTAATTAGTTGCTAGTAGTCTACTGATATTTTCGTTTTAAAGCGGATTTGCAGAAAGGTAAAGGTAGGCTAGGAATAAAATCTGTTGGTTAAAACTGTACTGAAAAATAGTATGTGACTATTGCTTGTGTTGTTTAGCTGAGTGTACAAGGTTTTTTAGTGGTTGTTGTCTGTCTTGATTGTGCCGATAAAGTGCTGTGGATCCGTGAATTGTGAAGGTCACTGATTGCGGTCGGCAAAAGGACAGAAGCCTGCTATCTCTCCCATCAGCTCTTTCCAGTAGGATCCGCGTTGGCGTATTCACGGGCTGCTGAGTGTTACAACAGGTCTCATTGAGTAGAAACCAGAAATATACATATTCCTGGGTAGAAACAACAAATATAAAACAGTAAAAAATTATAATCGCAAGAAGCAGAAAATATCAACGCAAAATACACAAAACTAAAAGACATATTGGCTACATACATACGTACATACATACACAGATGAAAAAGTACTGCAGAAAGGGAGACCTACAGAGTAATCGGAATAGGCCAGTGACGCCACAACTGGGATTGAGCATGCAAAAATACCGAAGAAATACCGGCGCCGTGGTGTAGTGGTTAGAGCGTCCGCTTTACAGTCGGTAGACTAGGGTTTCATTCCCCTTGTTGAGTCATACCAAAAGATTTTAAAAAATGGTATCCACAGCTTCCCTGCTTGGCGCTCGGCATTTATGGGAGGTTGTAGAGAACAAGCCGGCAAGTTCGCTTGTTGTGTCCTTGGGCAAGGCGCTTAACGGGACGCCTCCGCCTTTATGTGGAAGACAGATGGCCCAGACACCTCCAAAAATAAAAATAAAAAAATGGCAACTCCCAAGCGAGTGAGGACGTCCCGTCCAAAATATAGCGATACAATTCGCTTTCTCGTGAATGGAGGATAAATATGAACAAATACAAAATACAAATACAAGAAGGGCAAAGGTAAGAAAAAAAAATGTTGTAGTCTTGAAACTGTACTGGTTCTTCACTTGCCGACCTCTTCTGGTTGGAATAGTGTGATCAAAATTTGGGTGAATGTCTTCATCCAAAACAGAGAGATCCTTACCTCCAGCAGTAGAAGTGACGTCATCGAAACGGTTTGTTAAAGAACCAATACAAGCAGGTTTCAAGCAGTCAACGCTGATGCGTTCGTGATGACCGTGGCGTTGAATAAAAAAAAGGTTTGACACACCGTTTTAACACGAGAAGAGGGCCAGTGAAAGAGCAATGCAAAGGTGCTCTAACTGTATCAATACGCAGAAAAACAGAAATTGTTGAAGACAATCGGGAATCCATAAACGCTTTCCATGACGAGGGATGGCGAGAAGAGGAATGTAGTGTATTGTATCAATAGAACAACATTGTAATGTATAAGCTAAATTTGACATTATTTCATAGGAAGTTTCTAATTGCAGTTAGAACCAAAATATTTGTTTAGTAACGTGAGTCACATCCCCTGGGACTGAATAATGGTAGTGATAAATAAGTTTTCTCACATTTGAAACTTGTTGCACAGTAGTATGTTTGTCAGTGGAATGAAAAAGCCTGTAAATAAATTGTACATAGTATCAACAATATATAATGCTCTAGGGTAAAATCTATGTTAAGGTTAGTGTAGTTTCTTCTGTTGCACCTGACCTTAACTTAAGTCTTATCGTAGAGCACTATATATTGTTGATACTATGTGCAATTTATTTACAGGCTTTCCATCCTACTGACAAACATACTACTGTGCAACAAGTTTCACATGTGAGAAAACTTATTATCACTACCATTATTCAGTTCCAGGGAATGTGACTCGCGTTACTAAACAAATATTTTGGTTCTAACTGCGAATACAAACTTCCCTACGAAATAATGTCAAATTTAGCTTATACATCACAATGTTGTTCTATTGATTCAATACACTATATCCCTTCCTTTCTTAACTTTAAGCGTAATAGTATATGACGCAAAATATGGAATTGAAATAAAATAACTCCACAACAAAATAAAATTTAACACATGCAATAATTTTTAAAACGAACAGGTGGATGGATGTTACGTTTACGGCGTTGTTTCCCCCGAGATAATTGCGACTGTAAATATTGTTACAATATCTGGCAACATGTAATGCTTTAAATCTAGTTTTTGCGTAGGCAACCTGCGATTCGAACCCGCGTTGTGTCGTTATGTGTGTTTTATTCCAAGTATCGTTTGTTATTGATTAGTTGATAGATTTGGCAAGGTTGACCCTCAAGCGACGCGGTAGTAATTGTCTTCTTTTCACACTTTATTTGATTCATTATTCTCAAAGTAGACGCGCAACAGGACGGATCGGAAACCTAGTTTGTAAGCCTGTGCTTTTGAGTCGGAAAATGATCGCAAAGGAGAAGCTTGTAGATAACATCCTTGAAGAAAGTTGAATAAGTTGTTCTTTTTTGTCGATCGTGATTGTGTGGAAGCTGTGTTAAGGAAGAAGGTGCTTGGGGTCAAAAACTAGTTTGAAACCGCTAAACAACGCCAACGTCGCTAAACAACGCCACCCCATCTGTCTTTGTATCAATTTTCAGTACTGTGTTAATAATAAAAATTTATTCAAGAAAAGCAGACAATACAATATCAGCGTGAGGAAAGAAAAGCGCGTTTCATCTACGTACCAGCACAGCTTCACGACAATCTGTCTCGGGTTCGGAGACTACCCCAAGGGTCTCTGCTTCACGAACCCGTTACAGCGACCGATGTTGAATTGTTTTTCGACTCGCACTGAGCTTCATTGTCGCCGTAATATTCTTTCACAAACCAAGAATCTCGTGTCGTCATATTTCCTTCTTTTTCTTCCACTGTCACCTTCCTTCCATCTTTTTCAACAACTTTTCGAGGAATAGAATCAAAATTAAGAGTCAGCTTGTTTGTTTTATCGGCTTTCAGCAACACGATATCCCCAAGTTGAGTGTTTGATTCCCTTGCATTTCGATCAGTGTCTGCTTGCACTTTCCTTCGTAGTTTCTTTTGCCAGTCATTGTCTCAAACTTCTTCATACAGGAACTCCGGATTGCGCGTAAGCTCTGGTAGCTTAGTTTTCATTTCGCGACCAAACATCAGAAAAGATGGTGACGCATCGGTGGTTGATTGTGGAGTAGAACGATAAGCAGTTAAAAACTTGTAGATCTCTCTTCTCCAGTCCCTTTTCTCATTTGGCGTTCAACCTCGCCGCTGCTTTGCGGCCAAAGAGGAATTGAAGTGTAGTGTTTGATGCCATGTTCTTTCAAGTATTGCTCCAATTCATTTGGAGATAAATTGTGGCCCATTATCAGTGCGTAGCGTCAGCGGTAATCCAAAGCGCGAAAATATAGGTATTAATGCTAAAATAACTTTTTCTGTAGTCACAGATTTTAACACAGCAATCTCGTAATAACGACTGAAATAATCAACGATGACAAAAATGTATTCCCCGCTGGGTAAAGGTCCCAAGATATCACAAGCACAATCTTGCCAGGGTCCACTGGGTGGAACCACTCTATGCTTAGGCTCTGGCTTATTAGGCTCTCCAGTGACCGGACAGCCATGACATTTTCGACAAAGTCTCTCGGCCTCGGTGTCCATGTTTGGCCACCAGACTTTGGAACGTACTTTGTTTTTTGTTTTAACAATGCCTTGATGTCCCTCGTGAGCAAGCTGTAGCACTGTTCACGCAAGCTTTTTGGAATGATCAAGCGTGTGCCCTGCAATAGTAATTGACCATGTTACGTCATAAATCGTTTTTGTTTGAATTGCGTTTCGATGTGCGTGAGTTTTGAGCTTGCGACCTTTTTTGCTATGAAATTTTGCGTAGCTGACCAGTCTGATAAGGTCAAACACTTAATTAGCGTATTTTCGTTTGTGTATCTTTTTATTATTGTAACCGCATCGCTATGCTTTGTTCTGCGGCATTGTTATTTTTAGCTAAGCTTGTTAACAGAATTCAATTCCGCTGCATTGCTCTAATTGATTGATATCAGTTGACATTTCTACACAAAACCTTTCATCATTGCATTTTTGACCGTAGCAGCAGCAGCAGCAACTAAAGTTCGTTTGTGTAAGGCAGTGATTTTCAACCTTGGTCCACCTGGAATTTCTAGTGGTCCACAGAGAGTTCCATAAATCCTTTATAAAACAATTCTGAAAATTGTAACTTGTGCAGTAAATTATGTAAGAACTGCGTATTAGAAAATTATCTAACTAGCCCAATGATGTCATAGACGTAACATTGTTCAAGATGTAGGAGTGGGTCTACGAGAGAAAATTTTTGTAATGTCAATCTCAATAATAGTTTGGGCAGGAGAAAATTCAGGTTGTTGTAGTTAGTATAGTTAGTTAGCTATGTTCCTATTCTGTTACTGTATCGTTCATTGAATGTTTCAGTCAAGTGACAGTGCTTATAGTAATCGATTGGTGATTTAATTGCTTTTTACTGTTCTTTTTTACTTAATTAATGATTCTATTTGAATCTAAAGGGTGCTATACAAGGACTTGTGAATGGTAGCCTGATGGAATCGTGTAAGGGCTGTAGATAACCATATTCGATTTACTGTAATCGTTGTGGTGCTGTTGTTGCACGAAGATTACGTTTCTTCATTGTCCAAAGCTTCCTTGGGGAGATTGGAGCTATTCGTTGTTTCACTGACTTTATATTAATTATTTTATGAAAATCACGTGTTATATTTGTTCAGACGCTATATAAAGTATTCTACAGTGCTGTCAAATTAATGAAATGTCAGAAGCTCCTGTTGCTAAGAAGGCAAAACTGAGACATTACAATGATGATTTTATCATGTTTGGTTTTGTATCTGTTGACACAAAACCTACGTGCCTCGAATGTGGTGTCACGCTGACAAATGATTCCATGAAGAAAGTCAAGCTGCTGCATCATCAAAAATCCAAGCATCCATCATCTGTTGGTAAAGATAGAGAATATTACGAGAGAAAAAAGAAAACACAGCCAGTCAAGCTATTCGACTTTGTCAAGAAAATGAGTACTGCAAATGCAAAGACACCCAAACCAAGTTATTTGTTCTCTGAAATTCTTGCCAAGGTTGGAGCCCGTCAAGTTTATGGTGAGAAGCTTATCAAGCCTGCTATGTGGGCCTGTGCAAACGAAGTCCTGGGAAAAGATGCTGCATCTGCTCTGAATAAACTTTCTCTATCTAATGACACTATTACAAGAAGGCAAGATGAAATGGCTGGTTTTGTTGACAAATAGTGGAAATTCTGTGCAAGACCAAGTTTTCTCTCCAGACTGATGAGAGCACGATTCATACCCAAGCTATCCTTCTTGTCTATGTCAGATTCATCATAACAATGATGTAAGGGAAGAAATGCTATTCATTAAAAGTCTCCTTGAAACTACTCGTGGAGCAGATATTTTCGATCATATAATGCAATATTTTAATGATAAAGGCATTCCATTGACCAATTTGATCTACATTGCGTCGGATGGAGCTAAAGCCATGACTGAAAAAGTGAAAGGCTTTGTTTCTAGAATGAAAGCAGTTGCTCCTCACATCTTTCATGTTCATTGCATTGTCCACAAGCAACATTTGGCTGCTAAAAGTGTTGGAGGAGACATGGAAGAATCACTCAACGCTGATATACATGCAATTAACTTTGTCAAAGCAAACTCATTGAATGATAAGTTATTTATGCAATTCTGTGAAACTGAAAAGTTCAAAACACTCCTGCTTAACACAGAGGTGATATGGCTGTCGAAAGGCTAGAGCCTCGAAAGATTTGTGAATATTTGGGAACAAGTGATTAACTTTCTCAAGTTCAAGTCCCAAATGGCTGATTCCAACTACTAAAAAAACAAGCTGGTAAAGCTGAAGAAATTTTGGAAAAACTCGAGACTGCTGCGATAAAATCAAAAATATTCCACCTTAGTGATATCTTTAAAACAGTTAATGTGCTGAACTTGGAGCTGCAAGGTAAAAGATCAGACTTGATTACCTGTGCTCAGAAGATGAAAGGTTACGTCGGTGTTAAGGATTCACCACTCGAAGGGGATGAATCTTCTGTTATAGTTGTCACAGGCGGACGGCCAGGACCTTCCTCGCACTGTTCTCTATCCAACCACCAGTTTAAAATCAAACAGTAAAATCAATGGGTATATTGACAGAATAACAATAAAAAAACTTCGAATAGGCCAGCGCGAGAAAATTGACTAGACTTTTATCCTCAACGATTGAACCAGCAACATTCAAAAACCAAAAATAGAATTTAAAATCACTTTTTTTCTTTATATACATAATTAGTAAGAGCCTGAAGCCACGCGTTTTGTGTGCTTAGGTCAGAGTGTAGAAATAGATAATTGTAACAAAGTGAAGCGCGACAAAACAACACGTGCAATAAGACTCCTGTTCTCAGGGCTACAGTTCGATCATCGGCGAGTTAAAAAATGGGCATTGGTGCGATAACATTGCGGCCCCTTTGAAACAAGAACACAAGGTGAAGTTTCAAACAAAAAACATAATACATATAGAGCACCAAGGCGCTACAATAATAAGATTAACTAATATATTCAAAGAACAATGATGCAGTGGTCAGGTATATGAAGTCCTTTTTGATGGTAGTCCATCATCATCATTAACATTCATATAGACGGTGCAATAAATAAAGAAAAAGGTGATTAAACACGTATGCTAAAGGCCAAGTCCAACTTTACTGATATAAAATTGCAGATTTTGAAGCATAAAAATGTCAATAATGCTCGGGGAAATACGACTATAAAAACACAGGATAAAATACAATAAAATATTATGCAGGAGCAATTTTTGATATATCACGAAGAATGTATTCGATTTTATTTGTACCATCCCCGCAATCTTTCAACACAGCAACAGTTGCTCTACGGACTAACTCTTTTCCGTTGTGCCACTGAGGGTGCACCCGGTGCACACGGCCCAAGCGATAAGCCCCGCGCCTTGAGATGTCTTCAGCATCTCCAACCAGGACCAATTGGCCAGTGGAGATATTATTCCGAGTAACTCTCCACTTGTTTCTACCTTGTAGAGTAGGGAGGTAACCTTGCATCCAACAGAGCCAAAATTTATGAGCCAAAGTTGTATTGTAAAGGAAGTCACGACGCAGGTCCCCCCGATCATGAAACGCACTTAGAGGTGTATTGGGGGCAAGACCTTGCCCCAGGAAAGACGAAGGAGTGATTACAGCCAAATCATTAGGTCTATCGCTAAGCGAAGTGAGCGGGCGATCGTTTACTATGCGCACCGCGTCTGCAGTGAAAGTCTGGATTTTCAATAAGTGAAGGCATACGTCGAGATTGATCTAAAACGCGATTAAAGGCGTCTTTAAATAACTTCACCATACTCTCCCAACTGCCTCCTTGACTTGGAGAGTATGGAGGGATTTTAACCCAATCAATGTTACGCTTTCTAAGAGAATTGCAAAATTCTGTCGAACCAAGCAAGGAGGAAAGCCGATTAGCAGCAGCCCGAAACGTCGACCCATTATCTAAATAAACTGTGTCAACTGCTCCCCGAAGATTTGTAAACCTAGAAAACGCGAGCAAAAATTCATTCAAGTCAAGACTAGTGACGATTTCCACGTGTATGCAACGAGTACATAAGCACGTGAACAGTAAACCCCAACATTTGCAATTACTACGATTTTGACGATAAAAATACGGTCAAAGATAATCTACGCCGCCATACTTGAAGGGTTTATTTGTGGCAGTTACTCGCCAAGCCGGTAGATCGGCCATGAGCTGTCGAACAGGTGTTGCTTTTCGCATTGCACATTTTGCACATTCCGTCAGGTAACGCCTAACGCTCGAAATTCCATACACAATCCAAAAACGCTGCCGCGTACGCATTAGCGTATAACATGGACCTGCATGTCCAGCTTTAGCGTGTTCATCGAAGATAATTAACCTAGTAAGTGGGAGTCTGCTAGGGAGTATTAAAGGATGTTTAATGTCTGTTGGGAGATCAGCGTTTTCAAGGCGACCCTCAACACGCAACATCAAGTCATTGTCCACACAGGGGCGCAGGTTTCGCAGAGTTTTTAATTCAGAGACACGACGGACGTGTTCTAATTTCGCTTCCAATTCTTTTCGAGAGATCGTCCAATTCGTCTGAGATAACAAAACCAGTTTCGACTTGCCATGCACGAAGGCTACGTTCGATCGTCGCCCAATTAAGCGCCTCAGATAAGACCACACAGGACAAGGCATCATTCGAAGCATCACTAAACCCATGGAGCTGATAGCTAACGCTTTCATCATCTCTGGTCTAAGTTTCGGCCTCCATAAAACAGTAGCGGGAGATCGAAACCTCTGAAATAGGCCGTAAAAGACAAAGCCACGCCCTCCAATCGATCATCATGTCCTTCGGAAGCTCGTCATCCCAGCCAATACCAGCACAGGTAGCTCGGTGAAGAATTAACTTGCCTCCCAAGAGATAAGGAGCGATAAAACCCAGTGGGTCAAAAGTGGCCAGCAAGAAAGCGTAGCATTTCGCGACGACTGAGTCTAGCTGGCATAGTCAAATTTTTATTACAATGAACCTTGAGGCAGTCCTTTTCCACGTCCCATATTAGGCCCAATGCTTTAGAGTCAGGCATAGGGTTTGAACCAAGGTCAATTTCTCGGATATTAGAGCCGAAATTGCATTTGGGAATACTCAGTAAAACTGGCTTAGCCAAGTGATTCGCCGAGCACTTACGCAGTCTAAAACCTCTGCTTTCAAACAGTGACTTAGACTCTCGAGAAATAACCTCCATATCAGCCAGGGATTCAGCAGTAATGAGTAAGTCATCCATATATCGATTGTTTTCAATAGCTTGCAAAGTCAATAGACTTTCTTTGGTAGGATATTCATTAATTAAACGCTGTATTGCATGAAGAGCAATGTAAGGACTGGAGTTTATCCCCCAGACATGTCTAGAAAATCGAAATATTTCGGTTTCACCAAGTTTTATGTCGTTATCCTTAAACCAGACCAAACGAAAGAGATCCCGCTGGTCTTCTGAAATAGAAATTTGAAAGAAACATTTGCTTAAGTCGGCCATACACGCAAATTTACCCAAACGAAAACGAGTCAAAACGTCAGTCAACCTATTCAAAAGATTAGCGCCGGGCAAAACAGCATGGTTAAGACATATTCCCTTAAATTTGGCTGTACCATCATATACAACACGAGATTTTTCTTGTTTCGTCACAAAGAAAGGCAAATACCAAGTAGGCCCATCATCTTTTATCTTCTGCACATGCGTCAACCAACCCTCAGCAAGCAACTCTTGAAATGTGTCTGTAAGGGTTCGGTTTAAAGTAGGATCGCCTAGAGCTTTCCGACGCAAAGACATTGTTCGCTCTAAGGCATTTGAAAAGTTATTGGGAATCTTTTTAACAATATCCGATCTCAAAGGAACCGGAATCTCGTAACGACCATCTTTTACTTTGACGTTAGGTTCCACCAACGAACACGCAAGCTTCTCACTCCTCTAGAGGGTTGAGTCTCCTCGTTCTCCAATTCAACTTGTCGCAAAGCCACCTTTAGCTCAGCAATTTCTTGTCTAAGTTGTTCACATTCGTTTGTGTCACAATCAACGTTTACTCTTGCTTTCAAGACTTGGTGCGAATCCGATCTCACCCCAACGCGACCACCGCTGGCTATAGGACCCAGTCGAGTCAGAACGTAGTTAGGTTCACTCGCATTTACACCCTCTCTTTCCTCCAAAACAGTGAGCAATTCTTTATTAGTTTGTCCTATCAAAATGTCAATCCTTTGCCGTTGAGGAATAGTGGGAATTTTAACCCCTTCGAAATGCCTAAGTTTTTGCGAATTTACGGCATGAGGCAAAACGTTCTCATCAATAAAGTCCGGGACAATCAAAGCGTATTTTATAGCAAAAGTTTCTTTACTTAAAAGTGATTCAATTTCAAAGTTTGTAAGACCACCACTGCGCATAGTTTGTTCAGCTAAGGTGCGAATGGTTATTGCATGATCCGTTTTAGTAGCGAGCCCAAACTCGTCCCTCAAGCTCTTTGAAATCAATGTAGCCTGAGAAGCAGTATCATGCTGTGCATATGCCAAAGTAGACTTGCCCGTCACAGGGTTTATAACCCTTACGGCACTCGTACGAAGCATCACCAAATCGTTATTAAAGGTCAGTTTTCTCACAACTGTTTGTTCAGCGTCTGTCTGCTTCTTCCCAGCGTCGGGTGTCACTGAAGTCTGGCAATGCCCAGCGCTAGCGGCCCCAAGGTTTACCGAGTCTGACCTAACATATAGGTCATGCAAGGCGGTAGAATGCTTAGGGCCAAAATGTGGCCCGCATAAGCGATATTTCGACGAAGAAGTACATTCTCTAGAGAAATGTCCCAAAGAAAGACAAATAAAACATCTGGCAGCATCAATAACAGTTTTGCGCTTTTGCTCAAGAGTTTTGCTTTTAAATTGTTCACAATCAGTTAAAAAATGTTTTGAACGCGGGTCGTTGCATACAAAACACACCGGGGGAGGTTTATTAGAATGTTGAGTTTTACTACAGCTACGCGAGCTTTCGCCAACGGTCTCTGCTGAGCGAGAGCTAGGACGTTCTCCGATTACTGCGACTTGTCTTACGCGAAGAGCCGTATGTCCGTTGCTAGGCCCACTTACTCTATCTTTATCGTCAGATTTGAAAAACGACTGCGCATAATCCGAGGTCATCAAGTTTAGTTCATGCACTACAAATTCGCGTAAAGACTCAAATCCCGGTTGATTTAAATTGATACTCTTTTTGTCAAGGTAATCAAGGTACCTTCGTTTAAGTACCCCAGGTAACCGATTTGCAGTATCTAACATTAATTGCCCAGATAGCTTGTCCAGCTCGTCATGGGCATGTGCATACACTTCAAGGGTGTTTAGATCTTCATTGAACGCTTTCAATGAAGCGACGCTTATTGCCACCCTAGGTCCGGTACGGATTTTCGCAATTTTAGGTTCCGAAGTAAGCCCACCAGAAACGCCATATCTCTGACGCAAACGGTCCAAGGCTCTTTCAATGCGCCTAGAATTACTCATATTTCTCATAGGCGCAAAAAACAAATTGACCATTTCCCGAGGCTGACCAATGCACGAGGCTCTCAAAACTTCGAGCCGATGTTCATCATAGAGACTCTCGTGCATAAGCCTCCGAATTTGGTTTTCATAAAATACGAAGTCTATGTTTCTACCGTCATAGCCTATCTGTGAGGCAAGATTTATAAATTCATTTCTGTCTTGGCGTTCGATATAGGCACGTAATGCCGGTTCACCATAAGCAACAGAAGGCCGCCTCAAGGACTCGCCATCTCCAACAGCAGGGCCCACAAGCGACTTCACTCGAATTTGCGAATTGCTACCATTTATAGGAAAATCATTTCGATCAGTCACAACGCGATCTAACGCCGATTGAAAGTTAGAAACAGCCGATTTATAAACAGTTTTTTCTCGTTTGGGAAATTCAGAATTTTCCCGCGAGAAGCCTGTGTTATTTTTAACTCGAACTATATTTCTTTTTACCAATCCTTCTAACAAAGAAGAACTCGTTTCTCCAGCACAATTGGCTAATTGCGTTTTCTTTAAGAGCGGTTTTAGGTCTGCGCGAAACGCCTCACGAAAGTTTGAGCGCCCTCCAAATAAGTTATTCAAGGAATTGATATGGCCTGCCCTGCTTGAGACAGCCACTGATGAACCTCTTTCTGAAAGCGCAATCAGCCTCTCTTCCGCATCTAATGCAGCAGCAGCGATTTTAAGTTGCTCTTCTGCTTTTGCGATTTCGAGAGCATGTTGTTGTTTGGCTTTCGCTTCCGCTTTTACAAAAGCATGTCTAGCTCAAGTTCAGCCCGTTTCTTATCTAATTTAACTTGCCGGGCTATAAAGGTGCTACTTGATGTCGCGCTGACACTTTCAGCAACCTGCGATACACTATCCTCAGGCTCGACATCAATGGTACCATTGTCCTCATGATGGACTGAAAATTTCCTGGGTGAGATCAACATACCCCATTTAGCATTTTCATAAAGATCAAAGCATTGGTTAAACAGATCAGCTATACTTTCTAGAAGCTCATTTGAAACTTCAGGGTCTAAGACGTCGTTTAAAGCCGTTTTATATTTAACGTAGTCAATTTTAATTTCATCAAATTGTTCGAGGGCTATGGCAAAATGTTCGTGCGATGAACATCTTGCAAGGGCATCACGCGATCGCTTTAAACGCATGAAAAGTTGTCGCTTTGTCGTTAAAAAGTTTACGAGTATTTACCTCTGATATGATCGGGTAGGCTTGGGAAGCAAGGTCGTTGCCTAGTTCCCCAACTGTAGCAGTTTGGTCACCCTCCACATGCCCTGCGGAAGGCGCTCCATTACATGTCGATTGAATTACGTTATTTTCGCCATTCTTAACGTTAGAAATGAAAGACATACTGTACTTTAGTATGTAGGATAAATATAAAAATTAATTAAATAAATAGTAAAAACA
Source organism: Trididemnum clinides (assembly GCA_963675345.1). Taxonomy (NCBI): domain Eukaryota; kingdom Metazoa; phylum Chordata; class Ascidiacea; order Aplousobranchia; family Didemnidae; genus Trididemnum; species Trididemnum clinides. Next base: position 18,681,008 of record OY776302.1, read on the forward strand.
AATTCCAACCGTTCGTTAGGAAAGGATGATCCAGGTCTTCGGTAAAGAACTGTCGCGCTGAAGATCCGATGTCGCTGATCTCACGCAATTGCACCAAAGATCTTCGAGAATTCCTCGTAAAAAAGTGGAATTGCACTGTGACTTCAACTTCCTGCAGAATCAGTTTTGCAGAAGAGCCAAGATAAGATGTCTGCCAGTCTTCCAAGTAAAATACCTGAGTCCTTGACGTCAGTTTCAAAATAAAAATGACTAACAGACGGCACCTAGCAATGCTCCAACTGAATTTGAAGTAAAGATGTTGCTTCGAATCGTGAATTTCCAACTGAAGATGTTGATAAGCCGAAGATTTCCCAAATCGCGCAAGCTTTTCCACCAGTTCAAAGAATCCAACGCGAATCTTTGAAAGGGGGTAACGAGCCTGAATCACCTTTCGGAAGATTTCTTAGTCTAGTCAATTTCTTTATGTTAAGGATTCACCACTCGAAGGGGATGAATCTTCTATTATAGTTGTCACAGGCGGACGGCCAGGACCTTCCTCGCACTGTTCTCTATCCAACCACCAGTTTAAAATCAAACAGTAAAATCAATGGGTATATTGACAGAATAACAATAAAAAAACTTCGAATAGGCCAGCGCGAGAAAATTGACTAGACTTTTATCCTCAACGATTGAACCAGCAACATTCAAAAACCAAAAATAGAATTTAAAATCACTTTTTTTCTTTATATACATAATTAGTAAGAGCCTGAAGCCACGCGTTTTGTGTGCTTAGGTCAGAGTGTAGAAATAGATAATTGTAACAAAGTGAAGCGCGACAAAACAATACGTGCAATAAGACTCCTGTTCTCAGGGCTACAGTTCGATCATCGGTGAGTTAAAAAATGGGCATTGGTGCGATAACAGTCGGGAAATTGAAATATTGGAAAAAAAGTTTGAGAAAAAGGACCTGTTGGCATTTGAAAATTTTAAGAAAACTGATCCTACATCAGAATGCATTGCTGCATGCATTCTTCATCTTGAAGGTCTTCACGCAGAGTTTGAGAGAAGAATTGTGGATCTTTTGAAGATGGTATTATCCACTCTGGTTTGTAGAACTAGAAAATTATGAGCCAGGAGATGAAAGTACAGAGTCGGCCGAAACGTTGTTAGACTTAAAAGACGATATGAAACTAAGAGGAAGAGTTAACAAGGAAGGGGTATTTGCGTACATCTTGATAAAGGATTTACACCCAAATGTTTTTCGACAAGTAGAAGCAAGCATCATTGCTTTCCCTACTCCATGGATGGTGGAATCTGCGTTTTCAGCTGTAGTGGATGTTTTCAGTAAAAAAAAGAAACAAATTGGATATAAACAGCAGAGGAACTATCAGATTAAGACTGAACAAATTTGTCGAAATAATTTTGATTTCCTATGCCAGAAACACCAAAGTCAAGTGAGTCACTAGATCCTAAAAGTACATTGTACTATATGGCATGATGCTTGTTAAAATAAAATTTGAAATTCGAAGTATGTATCCTCAATATTCTTTTAAGGTTGAGTGTGCAAATTAAGAGAGATTGCTTAATTAGTTTGTCAATTATTACTTTATTAAAGACTAAGATTGAACACGCCCCTTGAGCCATGAGCCATGTGCCAATTGAACACGCCCCTTGAGCCCTTGAGCCATGTGCAATACAGTTTCGACTAGTGGCGTTCATGAGGTGTCAACATAGCATAGTGGTCCATCGGATACTTTTTAAAAAAAGATGGTCCATGGGCCAAAAGAGGTTGAGAACCACTGGTGTAAGGCAATATCAACTATTAAATCAACCAGCATCTTATATTGTACCATTTTTCAGCTGTAAGAATTTGTAATTAAATTAATAAACGTTGTTGGATGTTCTGTCGAAAAACAAGTTGGTAAGTTTCGCATATCAGTCATTTACGCAAGTAACAATTATATTGTATCTGTTATTTTTGTTACAGAAACCAGTTCGCTGTAAATTTGTGGCAGATATTTTGTTCGGTTCATTGATTTCTTCTCGAATTTTCACTGAATAAACTGCGTTTCAACGACGACATCTCGTCCTTCTCTTGTTCGCCGCAGAGCGAGGCAAACACGCGTGTTGCGACGTAACAGACCATAACAACACAACTCATTTTTAACATGCAGATAGCTGGACAATTTACACGAAGCCCAATCACTAGTTGGAATACAGCCTCCAATTTCATCAAATTCAGGATCTTTTGCAGATGCTTTCTCGATCTCGCGAGTTGTCAATGCTACGGGTGTAGAATGAACAGGAATTTCACGGACAAAATCATAAGTTTCTTGTTCTGCTGTATTAATGTGCTCATTTCAATTCAATCTCGATAAAACATCAGCAATATTCGTACTACCTGGTTTATATACAACATCAAAATCATAAGACTGTAAACGCAAAACCCATCGCTCAATGCGTGCCGACGGTTTTGAGGTTTTAGAATAAATGTATTTAAGTGGTTTATGATCAGTTTCAAGCTCAAATTTTTTTCCAAACACATACAATGAAAAACGTTCGCAAGTCCAAACTAGTCCCAGGACTTTCTTTTCAGTTTGAGTGTAACAACGCTCAACGTCTGACAAACTTCTAGATGCACAGGAGATTACTCTCCAAAGGCCGTCTTGCAGTTGCGTTAACACTGCTCCCAAATCAACAGGAGACGCGTTTGCAATATTACACGTTTTGCAGTCATTTTTGAAATACGCCAAAGTGTCTGCTCGAGAAATAAATGACTTCAATTTCTCGAATGCGGATTGTTGCTCGTTACCCCAAATAAATTTAACATGTTTTCTAGTTAGATCCATTATGCGACTTCCAATTGCTGTCAAATATGGAATAAACTTTGCCGAATACTGGACCAGGCCCATAAATGATCTTGCTTCCTTTTCGTTTCGAGGTGGTTGGGCGTTTTGAATTGCCTGAACCTTTTCATCGTTTGCCTTTTTGCCTTTACTGCTTAAATCGCGTCCAAAAGAGGTCAATGTAGACAAACGAAACTGGCACTATTTGTAGTGTCTTCTGTTGCACCTGACCTTAACTTAGGTCTTATCGTAGAGCACTATATATTGTTGATACTATATACAATTTATTTACAGGCTTTTGATTTCACTGAAAAACATACTACAGAGCAACAAGTTTCAGATGTGAGAAAACTTATTTATCATTACCATTATTCATCATTATTTAGTCCCAGGGGATGTGACTCGCGTTACTAAACAAATATTTTGGTTCTATCTGCGAATACAAACTTCCCTATGAAACAATGTCAAATTTAGCTTATACATCACAATGTTGTTCTATTAAATTCAATACACTACAGTTAGGTGCAACAGAAGACACTACAAAGGCGTCGCGGGATATTTTGTTTTGTGCCATTAAGTCTAGGTTTTATTGCGTCAAAAGAACTCTGATCGTAGATTCCTTTCTTACTTTCTTCTGACATTTTCACAATAGTGTTTTTAATACACTGTTGTAACGGTTGACTTGTTATTCAAGAATCAAATTGCAGAAGTTTAACTTAATTGGCGAAAAATATATAAAGAATAAAGCATTCAGTTGTATGTTGGACGAAAACAGGAAAGATGAATTACAAACTTAGAAGAGCGTAATTTTACGATTGAAGATGACAGACCAATCCAAAATCTCGGCAGCATAGGGGAAGTTATTTATGTAAATTATGGGTCACATTTATCTCGCAGTACGGCAAACTAAACTGTAGGATGTTGTCTGGTGCGTCGCAAAGTCTCGCAAGCTTTTTTAAATGCGTCGCATTGCAAAAAGTTTGAGAACCACTGGAATAACCGATCAGCGCAATCGAGCAATTTTCGAAGAACTCCCGCCAACACCAATGCGGTAGCAGCAGATCGAGAAAAAAGTGATGATCCGTCCAAAGACTACGTGTTTATTTTGGGTTCCTTATCGCAAGGCAACCCTAACGATTCGGTAACGTTAAATGTTGGTGGTATTGAACTCTATGACTTTCTTATTGACTCGGTGCTGCGTGTAATGTAGTGGATAAAAGCACATGGGAGTGGCTTAAAAGTAAGAGAATTGATGCAAGCACGCGAAACTCAGCAAAAACACTATATGCTTATGGCAGCACTAATCCTTTACCTACAGTGGGAACGTTTACAGCTAATGTTGTTGTAAGAGATACTGATAAATCGTGTGTGGCTATTTTATTGTTGCTGATGTTGAGGGCCATAATTTGTTGGGCAGAGACACTGCTCGAGATTTGGGGTTGTTGGACATTGGGCCGTTAGTCGTCAACTCTATTGATTTGGACATTTATGATGGTTATTCAAATTTATTCAAGGGAGTAGGTACACTTAAAAGCTATGAATTAAAATTGCATCCGTACCACCGTACCGCCAATTGCGCAATCAGTGCGCAGGGTACCTTTTCATCTGCGCGAAAAAGTAGACAAGAAGTTAGACGAGCTTCTCGCCGCTGATATAATTGAAGAAGTACCTGAAGGGCTGACGTCCTGGATATCGCCATTAGTCATTATACCAAAGCCCGATGGCGATATTAGAGTTTGTGCTGACATGCGACGAGCAAATGAAGCCATAGTTAGAGAGAGGCACCCAATACCTTCAGTTAAAGAATTACTTCATCGATTAAATGGGAGTACTATGTTTCGTAAACTGGATCTTAAATGGGGTTTTCATCAAATCACCTGAGATAAGGAAAGTCGCAACATTACGACGTTTGTTACTCATCGTGGTTTGTACAGGTATAAACGCTAAATACCAAAAAATACCAAAACGTAATCAGTGATGTGTTAAAGTGATGGTGCTGCAAATATTGCTGACGACATTGTTGTGTTTGGCACAAACGCATCTGAACATAACGCTCGTCTATACACTGTCTTAAACAAGCTACAGGAGTCTAGTCTAACACTCAACCAAAACAAGTGCCAGTTTCGTTTGTCTACATTGACCTCTTTTGGACGCGATTTAAGCAGTAAAGGCAAAAAGGCAAACGATGAAAAGGTTCAGGCAATTCAAAACGCCCAACCACCTCGAAACGAAAAGGAAGCAAGATCATTTATGGGCCTGGTCCAGTATTCGGCAAAGTTTATTCCATATTTGGCAGCAATTGGAAGTCGCATAATGGATCTAACTAGAAAACATGTTAAATTTATTTGGGGTAACGAGCAACAATCCGCATTCGAGAAATTGAAGTCATTTATTTCTCGAGCAGACACTTTGGCGTATTTCAAAAATGACTGCAAAACGTGTAATATTGCAAACGCGTCTCCTGTTGATTTGGGAGCAGTGTTAACGCAACTGCAAGACGGCCTTTGGAGAGTAATCTCCTGTGCATCTAGAAGTTTGTCAGACGTTGAGCGTTGTTACACTCAAACTGAAAAGAAAGTCCTGGGACTAGTTTGGACTTGCGAACGTTTTTCATTGTATGTGTTTGGAAAAAAATTTGAGCTTGAAACTGATCATAAACCACTTAAATACATTTATTCTAAAACCTCAAAACCGTCGGCACGCATTGAGCGATGGGTTTTGCGTTTACAGTCTTATGATTTTGATGTTGTATATAAACCAGGTAGTACGAATATTGCTGATGTTTTATCGAGATTGAATTGAAATGAGCACATTAATACCGCAGAACAAGAAACTTATGATTTTGTCCGTGAAATTCCTGTTCATTCTACACCCATAGCATTGACATCTGCAAAAGATCCTGAATTTGATGAAATTAGAAGCTGTATTCCAACTAGTGATTGGGCTTCGTGTAAATTGTCCAGCTATCTGCATGTTAAAAATGAGTTGTGTTGTTATGGTCAATTGCTATTGCGTGGATCATTCCAAAAAGCTTGCGTGAACAGGTGCTACAGCTTGCTCACGAGGGACATCAAGGCATTGTTAAAACAAAAAACAAAGTACGTTCCAAAGTTTGGTGGCCAAACATGGACACCGAGGCCGAGAGACTTTGTCGAAAATGTCATGGCTGTCCGGTCACTGGAGAGCCTAATAAGCCAGAGCCTAAGCATAGAGTGGTTCCACTCAGTGGACCCTGGCAAGATTGTGCTTGTAATATCTTGGGACCTTTACCCAGCGGGGAATACATTTTTGTCATCGTTGATTATTTCAGTCGTTATTACGAGATTGCTGTGTTAAAATCTGTGACTACAAAAAAAATTATTTTAGCATTAATACCTATATTTTCGCGCTTTAAATTACCGCTTACGCTACGCACTGATAATGGGCCACAATTTATCTCCAAATGAATTGGAGCAATACTTGAAAGAACATGGCATTAAACACCACACTTTAATTTCTCTTTGGCCGCAAAGCAGCGGCGAGGTTGAACGCCCAATGAGAAAAGGGACTTGTAACGGGTTCGTGGAGCAGAGACCCTTGGGGTAGTCTCCGAACCCGAGACAGATTGCAGTGAAGCTGAAGTTGTAAATAGATGAAACGCGCTTTTCCTCTCGTCACCCTGTTATTGTCTGACTTTCTTGAATAAAATCTTTGATAAATTTTTATTGATAATACGCAAAACTGAAAATGGAAATAATCAAAAGTGATAAGCAGATAAGAAAAAACAGATGGATTGGCTTCGGCGACGTTGGCGTTGTAGCGATGTAGCGTTGTAGCGACGTAGCGTTGTTAGCGGCGTAACGGCGTGGCGGCGTAGCGGTTTCAAACTATTTTGACCCCCAAGTGCTTTCTTCTTTACTACAGCTCCAACACAATAATAATCGACAAAGAAACAGCTCAACCAACTTTTCTCTACGTTGGCATCTACGAGCTTCTTTGATAGTCCTTTGACTTCTACCCAAACGTGCAGGCTTTACAAACAACGTAATCCTTCTTGCAACGTGTCTACTTGAGAATAATGTAAAGGTGTGTTAACAAGGCAGTTACTACTGCGTCGCTCGAGGGTCAACCTCGCCAAGTTTTTAACTCTACAAGTTTTTAACTGCTTATCGTTCTACTCCACAATCAACCACCGATGCGTCACCATCTTTTCTGATGTTCGGTCGCGAAATGAAAACTAAGCTACCAGAGCTTACGCGCGATCCGGAGTTCCTGTATGAAGAAGTTTGAGACAATGACTGGCAAAAGAAACTACGAAGGAAAGTGCAAGCAGACACTGATCGAAATGCAAGGGAATCAAACACTCAACTTGGGGATATCGTGTTGCTGAAAGCCGATAAAACAAACAAGCTGACTCCTAATTTTGATTCTATTCCTCGAAAAGTTGTTGAAAAAGATGGAAGGAAGGTGACAGTGGAAGAAAAAGGAAATATGACGACACGAGATTCTTGGTTTGTGAAAGAATATTACGGCGACAATGAAGCTCAGTGCGAGTCGAAAAGCAATTCAACATCGGTCGCAATTATCTCGGGGGAAACAACGCCGTAAACGTAACATCCATCCACCTGTTCGTTTTAAAAATTATTGCATATGTTAAATTTTATTTTGTTGTGGAGTTATTTTATTTCAATTCCATATTTTGCGTCATATGCTATTACGCTTAAAGTTAAGAAAGGAAGGGATATAGTGTATTGAATCAACAGAACAACATTGTGATGTATAAGCTAAATTTGACATTATTTCGTAGGGAAGTTTGTATTCGCAGTTAGAACCAAAATATTTGTTTAGTAACGCGAGTCACATTCCCTGGGACTGAATAATGGTAGTGATAAATAAGTTTTCTCACATGTGAAACTTGTTGCTCAGTAGTATGTTTGTCAGTAGGATGGAAAGCCTGTAAATAAATTGCACATAGTATCAACAATATATAGTGCTCTACGGCAGCGCTTCTCAACCGATGGGCCGCGAAAGTCCTTTAGGTGGGCTGCGAAACATTCTGCCATAAATTAAAGATTTTTTTGGAAAAAATTATGAATTACGAAAACTAAAAATGTACTATAAACTTAACACTCTTTCGTTTTGTAGCAACTTCCTTTCTGGAATAAATGATTGTTTTGAAACAAATTTTTCATGAAGTGGGCCCCAAAAGAAGTTCTCGGCGAAAAGTGGTCCATGACATCAAAAAGGTGGAGAAACACTGCTCTACGGTAAGGCTTAAGTTAAGGTCAGGTGCAACAGAAGACACTACCGGGAATACCACAAGTTCGACATAAAACTCGATAAGTGACAAGCGTAGTGGGAAATTATCAGATATATCAGAGTTGACACGATGAGAATGATGGAATGATTCGCCTGGCAGAAGCAGTGCGGTCCTAAATGTGATATCCGCAATTGAACAGCATAAATCAGCTTTTCAAGCGCAAACGTAAATCCAAAAAACAAGGCCCAAATTTTGTGCCAAATGCAAGACTTATCGTGGCACTTAAGAGCAACTTTAAGCTATTGAGTAAAACGTTCGTTCGGTCTAGCCGCTGAATGGAAAGCAGTGGCGTTATAAGAACGTGACCTGAAAATTTACACGTTTCTTTCCAGACAAAAATTGTGGTCCCCTGTCTGAAGTAAGCGAATAATAGAAGGAGCACCATAACGGGATGCCAAGTAAGCGATTGCACAAGATGTAGCGGTGATATTGCGCAAAGTAATTGCTTTCACCCACCTGGTGAAGCGATCAACAGTTGTCTTTAAATTGCTGAATCCATGGCCTTCATCGCGGGGACCGACTAAATCAACATGTATGAGATTAAACCGGGAATCAGGTGATTTAAAGTGTTGAGAAGGAGCAATTTGATGTCGCGAAATTTTTAATTGTTGACACACCACATATAATGACCAATCAGCTTCTGGATATTGCGCATGCCCGGATGAGAAAGTCTTCATAAAAGTTAAATACCTTGCGGCGAAAAATAAACCGTACAAGAGGACGAAACTGGCCGGTAGTGACGTCGCCAACAATAGAGAGTTGTGAAACAACGCCTCGACGCGACTCCAATTTCAAGGAGCGATCACTTTTCAAAAAATCTGGTGGCTCGAAATGTTCGGCTTGCGCTGTTGCAGAAGCACTCGAGTCGACGATGCAAAAGAATATAAGGCGTAAGCCTCGGGTCGGCAAAGGCAGTCAACTACAAGGTTGATGTTCCTTGGTGTATTGGATGTAAATTCTGGAATGAAAGATAATTGTCTTGACTGTCGAGGGCTAACTGCTGGGCAATGTTTTGCGAGAGCGCCGGCCAGAGGCTTATGTTCTCTGTAGAAAGTAAATGAAGGGTTTGGGTGCATAACAATCAAACTACCAAAACAAAGTTTTCGAGTAAAATGAAATTTGAAGTTTGATCACTCAATGTGCAAACTTAGTAACTTTAATGATCGTAATATTGCATTTGCCAGTGTTAGTGTTTATTCGGGAAGCAGCTCATTCAATTTGATCTATATTTTTGATCTATAAAATAGTAAGTTACAAGCAGGAGTTTGATCGTTTTATCAAGCAAATGAGTATGATTGTTTTTAATAATTTAGTGCTAAACTGTCAATTTAACGGCCTGAATTACATGACCTACGAACTGAGTAAAGTTCAAATAAAAGTAACATTTAGCTGTTGTTTAATCTTATTATTATTCAAGTTATAATAGTAATTTTCCCTTTTTCAAAAACATGCTTGATGAAGAATTTCATTAAACAACTTTGCAACAATGTCAAATATATTAAGAAATAATGAAATAGTGTTGTAAAAAAATAAATAGATATAAGCTTCTTATCGGTAGAGAATTGGCAATAACGTCAAACTGGCGTTGTGCAGGAGAAAGGGCTAAAAATTTCGTCAAAAAGTGAGTCACATTGAAGAGTTTTTGAAAATGCTTAAATATTCTACTTCGTTGCAATACTGTCGGGTTTCAATAGAATTTTCGTTCTATCTCAATCTTTAGTTTACTTCTTAAAATTGAGGCGACTTGTAGTATCGCTGGAATAATTGAGTTTGGTTGCCACTTAATAGCTAGGAAAAGATTGGCTTCCACCAAGATACTTTAACTCACGCACTTCTCAATCAAGAACAGAACAAATATATTCACAAACAACATAAAGACTTTGAATTCCTTCACTCGTCGAACACCAAAAAAAAAAAAAAACAATGCGCTTTAATATAACAATCAGACTCAATCAAGACTAAATCCACTCCTTAATCGCTTGTCACACTAATAGAAATCCATAATAAATCACCACAGGTCAATGCACTTCTTTTCACTACACTCTACTAACTACTCTCTCTCTCTCTCTCTCTGAATCGTAAAAGTCTCACCGCCTTATATACAAAAAGACGATCTTCTGGAAAATGCTAGAACATCACGTGACACAGAAAAAAATACCGTTGATAAATTATGTAATTAGTCATCAAAATATCCTAGCAGCTTTCTGGTATCTGATAGCTAGTTGTTACCGGCCTGGTTAGAATTTTACAATCTAAGCAATGAAAGAGCGGAGGGAATTTAAGGCAATCACTATACCTGTTCTCTTTTTAGTGTTTGCTATATCATATCTACATTTAACATGCGATTACCACGAAAGTGAATTTGAATGATTTAGCCACTTTTAGTATAATTAAGACTTTTCAATTAGTCATTATTTTCTCTTCCTTAGGTCATAATCATTTTGTTTACTAATGACTGCAAAAAGAGACAAAAATTACGTTTCTGGGATGATTTTTACGTTCAGTATAGTACTGGTTGTGATAAACTTGACAATGCTCAGTGCACATTGTGCAATACCATTTTGGGCAATGATTTCTTAAAGTCTTCGAAGGTGAAGAGGCACAAGGAACTGAAGCATAAAGAGAATACGGACTCAGTTGAAACGTTCAAAGCGAAAAGAGCTTGTTATGATATGAGGGAAACGCTCCCTTCGTTATGCTTCTGCCTAACTTCCCAACCACTCCTGCGCGCTTCATATGAATTTTCTTTGATAATAGCAAAACCAAAAGCATCTCATACTTCTAGTGAGAGACTAATAAAGCCAAGCGCGGTACAAATGGCACAAATATTACTTGGCCGAAACGAGGCCAAAAGAATAAACTCAGTTCCTTTGTCCGAGGACACTGTAAATAACGGGATTGCAGATATACCAAACCACATGTTGAGTCAGCTTATTGCTCAAATCAAAGATAGCCCATGTAGAATAAGTTTTCAATTTGATGAAACAACGGATATCAAGTAATAAGCCTATTAGTAGTATACGTGAGATTTGTTAAAGAAAACGCGATTGTGGACGAGTTTTTATTTTGTCAAGAGATGAAGGAGAGAACTCCAGCTAAAAACGTCTTTGATCTTGTTAATGCCTTTCTTCGTGAAAATTCAATTGCAAGGAATAAAGTGGAATTGGTATGCACAGATGGTGCGTCCGCTATGATAGAGCATCGATCCGGCTTTATAGCCCTGATGAAACAAGTTGCTCCGCATATAGCATCAAATTACTGTGCTATTCATAAATAAGCCTTAGCTTTCTTGTTAAGCACTCCCTCTTGAATTGAAGTGTTCTTGATTCTGTAGTAAAGGCTGTGAATTTCATTCGTGGGGGGACTGTGAATTCCCGATTATTTAAAGCGTTTTGCGACGACCTTGGAAAGAAGCATTAGTATCTTCTTTTCCACGCAGAAGTACGATGATTATTGCGGGAAAAATTGCTCTCCGTATTGCAGAACTTGTCACTGAAGTTGCCGTGTTCCTTTGTGAGCATGGGTCAGCAGAACTTGCTGCATTATTTGATGACGATAGATTCCAACTGAAGGTCTTTTATTTGGCAGACATCTTTAGTCTTTTGAACAACCTCAGTTATTCTCTGCAGGAGAAAAAATCTGCAGAGAAGGTCTCCGCCTTCAAAAAGAAGTTGCCCCTATTGCAAAAGAAAGGAAGAAACCAGAATTATGCTATGTGTTTACTGGTGAATAGTAAAATTGGTTATCAGGAAACTAATAAATGGCTGACTGCTTTAATTGATGATCACATAAGCAATCTTGAAAAGAAAATGGAAGATTGTTTTCCAATATCTAAACCTTCTTCAGCATGGATTCAACAGCCTTTTATTGCTGAGATGAAAGAAAATAAGCAGCTCAACATTAATGAGCAACATCTGGAATTGCAGAATTCTCAAGCTTCAAAGACCAAGTTCAGCTCCTCCTCACTGATAGAATTTTGGTGCAGTATGTTGCAAGAATATCCTGAATTGGTAAAGAGAGCTCTGGAAGCATTAATTCCTTTTCCAACGACATACCTCTGTGAAGCTGCCGTGTCTGCTCTAATTAATATCAAAACTACGCATCGTAATCGCCTTAAGAGTTGCAAATGACATGAGAATTGCTCTCAGCAATATTAACTCCCGTATTAAAGAGACAAGAAGTCACACTGACTATCCTTTGTGCTGTGTTTTGCCGAGTAAATTGTGATATTCCACTAACCTCTTGTGTTATGCTTTCATAAAGAGTTTTTTTCATTAATTAAAGATCCAGTAGTAAACAACTTATCCGCCTTATCACAATAGTGTTTGTTTTTTCAACATACACATCCTTTGCAGGTTGCGCAGACAAGGGATCCCCAAACCAATATCTTCCCAGGGGTTGGAAAGGGCAAGAGCCACTGCTCTACAGTATTGTAATGAAATCCTAAGTTTAAGAAAAAATCAACATAAAACCAAAACAATTTGTAAAACTGAATTTCGAGAGAACATTTGTTTGAAAATAACTCGGCCTGATGTGCCCCTACTAAAATATAGTAAGTTTGGAGAAGTCAATTGCCGCTTTTGTTGCTATGTCGGAAACAAGACAAATAGTGCAGTCAAAAGAACTAAATATCACAAATATAAATATGAAAGGGGCAACACCACATCAAAAAATAGGCTTACCATTAATTAGTTTTATTTCTGTGATTGTGAAAGCAACCACCATTTTGCTGCTACAATCAGTTTTGATTGTTTCAATCCCTGCTCCCTCAGAAGTTTTAACGATAATTTGTGGGAAGATTCTTTGTGAGCATTGCCAGTAATGATTAAAAGAGATTATCGTAATTCATGATTTTGATGATAATAATTCAATGATATAATTTTGATGATATGATGATCGTAATTTCAGGCACAAGACTTGTAAAAGGGCATAAAATCCATTAACTATTCGCTACTGCTCACACAAGAGCCCAATGGGTGAAGCCGAAAAAGCCGGTTGCACCGAAATACTAAACCCTGACATTACTTATGAAGGGACCTTCCGGCGTTGCCGGCGGGTCTATACTATAAAGCAATGTATTCAAATTCAAAGTTTCAAAATAAAACTCTTGATCTAACGATTTGAAAAACTGAATTTAGAGTGAATATTTTGTTTGAAAATAACTTGGCCTGTTGAGCTTCTACTCGAATAAAGTGGATGACTTTGGGGAGGGCATAGCCGGTTTTGTCGCTACGCCGTTAACAAGGCAAATGTAGCGCAGTCAGAAATTTTGATATCACAAATATAAATACGAAAAGGGCAGCATCACATCGTAAAATAAGTTTAACACCAAAGTTTATTTCTGGAAGTGAGAAAACAATAGTCATTTGGCCGCCACCATCAGTTTTGACTTTGTGTCAATCCCTCCCCCTTTACACTTTTTAAAAGATTTAATTACAGTTTGTGACAATATTCCTACTTTGTAAGCATCACCAGTGTTGATTAAGAGAATAAGACAATCACCATTACTAGTACAGGAATTTTGGAAGTGCATAAAAAACACTGACTTTTTGTGACTTTTTACACTAGTGTTTCACATCTGAACCGATATTGGAAACCTCGACGTAACTGATGGAGGGTCCTTCGGGCGATGCCGGTAGTTGTTAGCTATAATACCCTATGCCAAGGGTGCATAATCTTTTTATGATTGCTGGCCGCATTACAAACTAAATTCAAGTTAACGGCTGACATTAGTTATGTTCATTTATTAAAAATTACAATTTATAAATAAAGTGCGTTTTTCATTAATATGCAGCTTCAGTTTTACAGATAAACATAATGGAACAAAACATGACAACTTGTCAATGAATTTATTTAAGCACAATTTTAAAATATCGTATTTATGGCCGTGGTCTTGCATGCTTGTAAATAAACTTAAGAAATCAAGAACATAAAAATTCGCAAATGACACTTGTAGTCGACTTAAGTCATTTGCTCACAAAAGCTTGCAATAATAAAGGCTTAAGTCGACTACAAGTGTCATTTGTGAATCTTTATATTCTTATTTATAAGTCGACGGGCTATACTTCCTTCAATTTTTAAGAAATCAAGAATCTCGTTGCACACCTTCAACCGAAGTCGCTTCTCCAGATTGCTGTCTAGCAATCGGGTACGGTACTTGCTTTCCAAAATTTCATGTTTGAAAACGCTGCTTCGCACACCTAAGTGCTTCCATACAGAACGAGATTTTGTCTGTCCAGCTCTTGCGGCTTTGGATATTCAACTGCAACTTTTAAGTGGCCAGTAGATTCTCTTGGTCATTAAACTTTTTCACAAGTTGTTCATTATTCTTTAACTCTACCTGTTCTATTTGAAGATTTAGTGGTGCACTCTCGGTTTCCACCAGAAACAAAAAAACGAGTCTTGTTGCTTCTGAAATCTTCTCAAAATCTTGAAAACAATCGGCGAATTCCTGGAATACCCCATCGAAAACGCTAGAAAAAAGGACGATTGGAATTCCGTTAATCTGTACTTTTTTGCTATCAATCAGAGCCATTAGTGGGGGAAAATGGAAAAGTTTTGCTGCTGAAGATGACTTTTGAGAAGTCGACAGTTGTCTCGGAAATTTTCCACTCTTTTGTACATATGACAAACTGTTGTTTATTTTCCTTGCAAACTTTGCTTTAAATAGTTGACATGCGTAAAAGAATCCACCAGAAACGCCAAAAATGCGAGAAACTCTTTGTTTAGCAAAAGATAGTTTTTTTTCATGGAGTAGAATTCAATTATTTCCTTACGCAACACCAAAACATGTCGAGATATTTCTCCGTGAGACGATCAACGAACGGTGAAGTGATGTATACTGTCCTCGGCAGACAATTCATGCGAATATAAAATTTCTCGAAATTGTCGGTGATGAAGAGCATTTTGCGCGAGTGAATAGGACTATATGATTCGTATCTTTTAGAACTGTGTTTAAAGCTTGGAACAAAGTGCTTGGTGGATGATACAGTAAAGATTGATAAGCTGTTTAATAATATACTCATTGGACAAGTAATCTGAAAATCTTGCCACAAAGCCGTCATTGCAGGTGCACCATCCGTGTAGATCCCACGAAGATTTTTTAAAATCAAGTACAGAGCGAATGCACCCATTTTTAACAGCAATAAATATGTCTTCTCTTCGAGTGCGAGTGTGAGTAGCGAGTTCAACGGACAGAAAATCTTCGCATAACTCAAAGCTTGAAGACAGGCAACGAACGAAAATCAGCAGTTGCGTCGAGTGGTTGATGTCC
This sequence comes from Trididemnum clinides, assembly GCA_963675345.1. Lineage (NCBI taxonomy): Eukaryota > Metazoa > Chordata > Ascidiacea > Aplousobranchia > Didemnidae > Trididemnum > Trididemnum clinides. The sequence continues at coordinate 18,696,405 of OY776302.1, forward strand.
GTTGATTGCCAGTGCGAATAAATTTTCTTCCCTGTTGACATTTGCCTGCACAGAAAGATTTTTTCTCTTCTGCCAAAGTTTTTTTCGATTTTATAAATATTATTCAGAGATTACAAGTTTTAAAATGTAAACTGGTTATCTATAACACTGTAAAAAACGTCAGCACAAACTTAGAAATACTAATTAGAAAGAAACAGACAATCTATTCTACAAAAAGATTTGTCAGCTTTTGAAACCTGGTTACACAAAGCAAGCTTAAATTAGACTTTGGTAACGATTCATCGTTTATCACACTACACATCTGCTGGTTTTGTAACTTGCTCACCTTCACTGCTTTGATACAGCGAACAGCTGCCTGCATATTCAAGCTACAAATTGTTTATTTTTCTATATATCTTTGTAGCGTCACTATCTAATTTTAAACATTGATGAAAGCGCTATTATTTGTGATTTTGGGAGACCATGAGTTTATCGAGATATTGATTCAAAAGCTTGACAACCTTCCACCAATAAAATTCTATTACGACTCCACCATTAGCTTTCTTCCATATCAGAAAGCAATTCATAAAAGCAAATTGTCTGAATGGTGATAGCGTAAGTATGCAACAGTGGTTTACAATAATAATTTGAATATGCTAAGAAAACACATTACTGTTCAAAAATTTTTAACAACGATATTTAGCAAGAAAGCAAAAATATAAGTTTAACAGAGGTTGAAAATGAAATTTATAAACACCTACTGAGTCAACTGTTTTACGAAAAATCTAGGCCTACACATTTTCTGTCGACTTTAAAACTTCAAGGAACAAACATTTCAGTTTTTGGATGATTTAATGCAGTGTTTCCAAACAGTGGCTAAAAAGTTGTTATTAATGCGAGGGCACTATATCTTAAGTTGTGATATGTATGCACGGCCCATGGTCTATGGCCGAAGGTTGTGCACCGTTGCCTTATACCAGGGGTTCTCAACCTTTATTTTCTCATTTATTCCTTGGCAAATTTCAAAAGTATAAATACCTATTGCAATAGGTAAAAATGAGAATTTTTTGCTGACAAAATTTACCACCAAGGCAGGTCAAATTTACCCCCGATTAAGAACCACTGCGTTGTACCAACTAAACGGTGAAACCATAGCAACTTTATCTATTTTACAGTCATCTATAGAATCTAGTTATATTACCAAAAGACACCTATTTCATTATATATGCACCCTTTTTGACTGAATACAATTCAACTGCGGTAAAAACCTTGCGCTCAACTTAGCCTGCATGGAGTTCATGTGTCGGACTGCACCACAATAAACTTTTTAATCTTCTAACAATTAAAATTTGACACAGAAACGATGATATCTATAATGCATTTTTTTACAACCTACTGTCTGTTTTCCATACATTGAAATTTTTGTTCGAATTCTTACAAATACTGAATCAGAAGTCTACGCAAAAATTTAACTCAACAGGTGACCAAACCTTTTTTATATATCACCTTAGTAAATGAATTATTCTCGCATTCTTAACATTTTAGGAAGTTGTACTGTGGCGCAGTTTTTGGTCAAATAGTAGCCTAAACCCTTGGCAGATTTTAGAGGAAAGTCAAACGCCAAAAAGCTTTTTACTTGAGTATTTCAAGATATATAGATCCAACTGAATCACGGTGTGATTCAAATAGCCTAATTAAAACAGGTGTATTAATAATAGGCCAAAAAGTACTGGTAATAATGAATATTTAATGACCGCTACTAAATGGCGATAAATGTTCTTTTGCTGCGTGGACGACAATAGTAACAATGGTATTGAAAAGCGACATTGCTATTAAATATTATCAGTAAGTAACAAGTTAATCTCATAAAAGAAAATAATACGCGTATCTCAGTAGCCAATATAGCACAGTTTTGAAATTTAAGCTCAGAAATGGAAATGATTACCGTACTTAAATCACAATGAAATTTCCTTTTCAGCAATATAACATAATCGATATAATGGCCAATGGTCTAAAACCAGTGAATGATAAAAGTAAACATAATTAATGTTTTTTTTTATGCAAATTAGCCGTTTTTGGGCATTTGCTACAAAGAATTCGAGGACTGCTTCGGGGGAGCGAAATAGTTAACTCTATCGCTACCACGAGAATAGCGAAAAAATATGTCCGTAAGGTGGCAGTGCAAAAAACTGTCGTAATTTGTCATAATCAATCATAATTGTATATCCCAAGTTCGTCTGTAAATCATTGCTCATCTGTTTACTTCTACATCAAGAGTTATACAGGGTGTCCCAGAAGTCGCGCACCATCCAGATTTCCACAGAAAACGGTTTTATTGATCACAATCATAACAGATGCTCAAAATGTGCACCTACAGCAATGAAATAAGCATCAATTCTCTACATCAAACTGTCTCTCACTCTCCTGAGCGTTTTAGTGCTGATTTTCGGGCACTAAAGTAGTTATTACATCCTGGTTATTTTTGTCATTTAGCACTCAGTTGCTCTTGTTATTCGTGATGGTTGCTCTCGCTTACGGCGATTAAGGTTGGATTCTTGAGCTACAGATTGGTGTGTCGCCCCAGCTCTTCCAAATATAAAAATGAATTTAACTCTTTGTTGTACTTTTAGTTTCTTCCTTTTAATTTAATCAAATCTGTATGAAATGTGAAAACGCAGATTAGGATGGTGCGCGACTTCTGGGACACCCTGTATATCATTGAAATCTCCATTTCTTGAAAATTTCAAATATAAAAAATTTTTTTTAAATATGCAAATTTTGTGCAAGTTACTCCCAATAGGTGCTGAGTTGTCTTCAAAATTAAAGTAGTATTCCTACCTCAAAGATCACTGGCGATTTTATTTTTCTACCAATTTTTTTAGAAATGGTCGCTCGATGATGCTGTAGCTTGTCGCGCCTCGCACCTCATCGAGCTGCCATGACAAACACCTTTTTGTCTTTTTTATATTTTTTTGTTAGTTTGCTTTCGGTGGCTTAGCACCTTGCTCCCGCTGATGTGAGTGATTCTAGTTGTTTACTCTAAGTGCTGTGTTTGCTAGTTTGCAACTTCTTGCGTCCCCAGTTTGACGCCCAGCTCATACACCATTGCTGCTTTACCTTACAATTTTAATGATGAAGTAATATTAACTGACGAAGCATCTACGGTCAGGTTTGTAGCCGCTCGGCTATCTCCGTTTGAAGTATATCGAGCTCCTATACTTCGCACGCCTGGCGATGTAACCTCACGCCAGAAATCTAAGTGTGCATGGCTTTCCGGCAATCTAGCCGTGACATTGCAACACCTATTCGTTTATTATTATTGCTTGTGTCTAAAATCACACACATTTATTTTATTAGGGCTAGATAATGTTTGTTTTTGTCTTCTCATGGTAGCTCGTTGGTTGGCTTGCCTTTCCCGCCATTAGGTTGTTTATCCCTTGTTTTCATTTATGTGACGTGTGCAGTGTCCTGTTTACATAGACGTGTGCAGCGATCTAATTCGTTGTGAAGCGTGCAGTATTTTGTGACCGACCATGTAGCCGCAGATTTTGTGCTCTCTTTCTTCGTCGAACGCCGTGGTGGACGGACGTGTTCTGGTTGTCTGTCATTTCTCTTTCGTTGTTGATCGTCGTGGCAGAAGGACGTGATTTTTGATTATCTGCCTCAGCTGCGTGAATTGATGGAATAAATTATTACTGTCCAGCTTTCTTCCTTGTGACTGCCATAGTTCCCAGCAATTAGGGTTCAGTCAGCACGCTCTTGCTCAAGGAACTTATTTCCTACAATGCTAAGAAAATAAGCTTTTGAGGTATATTACTCAAAACTTACCTAAAAGCCTCTGTTTTCTACAATTTGCAACTTTCTGAGGCCCATTACCTTTTTTTTGAGCGGTACCGATCGGTACTAAATTTTGTTAGTTAAATTTAGTACCGAAAATATGATTACTCATTATCTGGTAGAGGTTAGCCTAAACCATGTAACATTATGCATTTTTGAAAAAAGAATTTCTTCCTAGATTCAGAAAATATCAAGTTTAAAAAGAATATGTTGTCACTAGTAATGAAACAGAAGCTTTTTTATACCCTTCCTATTAGTTGAGAAACAAAGGGGATATGAAAAATTTGATTTGAAAAAGCCAAACTTCTGCCAGCTTTAAAACTTGAATTTTAGCTTTTATCTCCTTGGAAACTTGATACAAAACAATACTTTAGTGGTGAAACGTTTGCAATATATTTTATCTTTTTAAAGGATGTAGTTTTTCTAAAAATTATTGTTTAGTGACGGTAGGTCAACAATTTTTGGGGATTTTTGAACTTGTATGATGTACGGTACTCAATTTTAATTCAGTGACTTTTAGTATCCAAGTTGCTATTATTGCTACTAGCAATACACCGTTGAACATAATAATACAATATATTTAGAAAATTCAAACGTTTTCGGCGCTACATATCGTGCCATCAAAGAACATACAAAAAATGCAGTTCGTGCAAAACTCAGCCGAATAACATGGGGCAATTTGAAATAATTAGAAAATGCCAAACATCCTATAAGGCCAAAATCCATGAAGCCTTGGTCATCAAAAGAAGTAACCCTGTGCTAAACAAACAACTGCATGCAAACGGAGCGTCATTTTTACTAAACGTGTTTTAATCAACGATATTTATTTAATCATTTAACCAAACAATTTTGCACCGAACTTTACTGTAATTTTCATTCATTTGAAACAATTATTTACAAAACCTTAAATCCGATTAACTCCTATCAGGCAATTGTTTCTATTATCAGATTCTTTGTTAGCAGTGACCAGACAATTACAAAGATCGTAGAATGAAGCTTTACTGCTTTTTATCAGAACTATTTCAAGTTACTTTATGTTTTTGTGTTTTCGTTCAACGAAAGTTTTAATGCTGTAAATATTTGTGTATAAATCCTGATGAGGGCGATATGTAGCGCCAAAAACGTTTGAATTTTCTAAATATATTGTATTATCATGTTCAACAGTGTATTGCTAGTAGCAATCATTTTTAATCAGTTAATATCGCTTAGCCTAGACCAGTGATTCTCAATCTTATTTTTGTTGTGGCACACCTTTAACGATTTCAAAATTTGGTGGCACACATAGAAAAAGATAAGTTTGAAAATTATTTATTTACCTATAACACACTGTGTAAAACAGTTTATGATAATAATTTTGAATATACGAAATAAAATAATATGTCCTACAAAAATAACAGTACATTTATTAAAGGATTAATAATAAGAATACTTTTAATGCAAAATATATCTAAAATTTGGCGGCACACTTTTAAAAGTTCGCGGCACACAAAAGTGCCCTGGCACAATGGTTGAGAATCACTGGCCTAGACTATTTAAAGTTATATTTAGCTGGAAAGCAAGTTTCCTAAGCTTTATATATGACCAGTATTTCGCAACCTATCATATTTTTTACGCAGCAACGTTCCTTTTTTTTACTTACCATACAAATTTTCTTGGGAGGTTTTGAGATTCCTAAGAAATTTGAAAATTTTAATTGATAAATTTTTATGTTATTGCATGAAATTTTGGGAAATGATGCCACAAAATAATAGTTTTCAGACTGTGTTGATGATAAAAGGTTTGTTTTTCTAAAAAACATGTAATCTCAATTTGATTTTAAGGTAGTTGGCTCTTGCTGAAAATTTATCAATTTTTGTGGTCTGCCACTGGGTCTTGATTTTTGTTAACTCTTTTTGGGTATAAAAATCTTAGAATTAGGGCACAAATTTTACATCTTCCAATGCATGAGCAATTAAGCGTGATCTTTTGAAAATTTTATGAAAATTGGACCAGAAATACAGTCACAAATTCATTTTTTAGTAAATTTATTTTGTAATTCAACGAAAAAAAATTTGAGAAAACACTGAAAACACATGATCATGATCTCCATAGCGAGAGTTAAAATTAAAATAATTACTTGGTTTTTTGCTTTTGATAGACTTCATGCTTTAAAAAAAACTGAAAATTTTTGTTGGGAATTGAAAAGATTTGTAACTTCTGGATCAATTTTTTTAATAGTAATATTTTAAATATATTCCATTTTTATTCTTTTAAAACTTGGCATTCATATTGTTAACATTAAATCTATTCCGTAGGAGCAATTAAAATCGGTGATTCGGAGTTGGATGACTCATTGGTTGAATTTCCAGTTTTGTGTGCAGTGTACTAGTTTAATAAGTGTAAATTTGAGGGAAAACTTTTATTTTAAGGTGGTAATGTAATGTTAAACAAATGTATTTAAATGGCTGCAAGGCATCGGTTTGCTCATAATCAGTCGACGTCAAGTGAGTTTTGAAAGACTTAAATTGCATGCCACTTAAGCCTTTGTAGGTAGATTAAATGGTTGGCCAACTAGTACAGAAGTACGTGGTCTATAGTGGTTGTAATCAGTATATGGGTACCATTACATCCCTACGCTATACAACTTGTATATTTACACTATACAAGGTTTGGATAAGGGTTAGGGTTAGTTTACATTGTAAGACAATGTCATCGATATCATACAGTGTCATATATGCTGGGAACATCATGGTTACAAACTACGGTATTTTGTAGAACCCTGTGTTCTGTGGTGCATATGGTCGTACAGTCAAGTCAACAGTCAACCAGTTATTTCTTTGAGATCAACACAAGCCATTGTTTAAATCCAAACTGTAAAATCTGAGCTTGAATGCAAACACGCCACATTCCATGCAATAAAACACTGTCATATTGTGCTAAGCTAGCTAGTTTCATGTGGTCCCTTTGTTATTGTTTTACAGGAACTTGGAGTTTTACTAATACTATATCATCTCCAAAAAACGATCTTGATTCTGAAGAAAACTTGATTGAAGATAGTTTGGAAGATAAATTAGAGGCAATGAGTGCTGCTAGCCGTGATCGCACAAACGAGTTCCAGGCTGTTATAAAGTCTATCAAATCCCGGCAGGTAAGCTGTTGCTGTAAGTCTAGGCCTGATAAAATAGGCAGTAGTTAAAAAATCAACTCCAGAATTTTAGCTTTTAACCTTAAAGAATCAGTAAAGATATGTATCAATTACGTTCAACACTTGGTAAAGGCAATGCTACACTGTTGCATGTAATTACAAATGGTTTGCAGCAAATCTTTGACTGCCCTATCAAGTAAAACTGTGAACAATGTTTGATTGGTAGAAAAAATTGCATGAAAGATGCTACATATTTGAAATGAGGAAACTAATGGTGTTGAATTGTTTTGTTGGGGTCCTGCTAATTAGTAGCTGTTGCACTGTTGCAATGTCTATGATAATACCGGTATCTTGCTAAGTCAACTCACTTTTATCCAAATCCTAATCTTCCATGAACTGAACCTTGTGGTCACATACTAAGTAAAAAATATTACCAATTTTACACGTTATACCTTTTGCACAAGAAATTATTGTTAAACTTTATTTTACTAACATTTCGTACAGTTAAATAATAGCTTTGAATGGCCCTTATTCTAACTTTTACTGACCGTAGCCTTTACCTTAATTCTAACACTCTCAAACCCTGAAGCTCACTAACTTAACCTCTTACTAGCCTTAATCCTTACTCTTACTTTCTCTAACCCTCGCTCTAATTTCTACCCTAACATGTCAGTTTGCATTCCTGCAGTTAGTAATATCCATTTCCCTTTTTCCTTTTAACAAGCATAGAACAAAATAGAATTGAACTTTATGGGCTGGCGTAAAGCTTTGATTCGCTATAAAAGTTTGCCAACATTTTACAATAGTGAATGCAAGCCTGTTATACTTTCCTATGCTTTTTTAAGCCAAGGTTGCATTCAACTATTTTCTTGTGTACTATTACTTAAGTCTTAACATCTTATGATGCTTAAGTAAACCAAGTGTCTCATTCAATGACGTACTGTTTGCATAACTGATAACTGACAGCAATTTTTTGTTACATTTGCATTCAACCTTTCTTTCAAATTTGGTGGTATATTTCGTTCATAGTAGTATAGCTGCGCCCAAGGAGAGAATTGAGTGGAAGTCATAAGAAGGGTTGCATAAAGGTGCTTGGCAGTTTCAGCTTTGTAATTAAAATGTATGATATACCCCAATTTCCAATTGTAACTTTATTTGATAATTACTGAGAAGCTTAGCTAATGATGGTCATTAAGCATATATTTATCAATTTTTAGCAATCTGGCAATGTTGACAAAATGTAGAAACGTTGATGCTGAGTGTCGAGCTTTTAATGAAGAATGGGAAAACAAATACTTTTTTGAGCAAAATGCTCCAGGTGCATCGCTTGCCTGTTGTATTACTTTCAGTACTTTTTTTATTAACAATTTTGATGAACCAATGTGTTCAATTTGCAACATTTCTGTTGCTGAAAATAAAGAATTTAACTTAAAGTGCCTTAATCATACAAGGTATACAGTGGAACCTTGCCATTCATACACAGTCCGTTCCAGAAGTCTGTTCGAATTGTGAGTTGTACAAATGGCGAATCAATTTTTTTTCCATAAAAAACAATGTATATTGGATTAATCTGTTCTAGATCGACAGGTAATTACCTATGTAATCCCTAATAATACATACTTAAGCACATATTACATATAAACCAAAAAAATATATACACTAAGTACATTTATTAAACCAATAAAACTTTAATTGCACTTTACCTGTAGGCACTAAATTGGCATAAGTTGAAGGTGAAGAAGGATATGTTTATATTACGGTTTGGAAAAAGAGTCACTATCCATAGGAACATCAGACAACGTTTTAGAACGTTGCTGTAATTTATCTTCTTTTGCTCTTTAAATCACGGTATGGGTCCAAATCGCGGAACAGCATACTAATGATGAGTCAAGAGTTGTGTGAACATGTTGGACGAATAGAGAGGTGTACAAATGGCAAGGTTCCACTGTACTAATTTTTTTCAAGTTTATGGGTCAAACAAAAAAAAAGAAATTTAATCAACTTAGAACAGCAGAGTTCTGTATTTCAAAGACAAACCACTGAATTAAAAAATATTCTTGCTAGCTACAAGGTAGCACAATCAATAGCAAAAAACAAGAGACCGTTTACTGATGGTGACTTTGTGAAAAAATGTATGATGGCTTTTGTTGAAACCCTATGTTCAGAGAAAATAAAATTGTTTTTTGGTTTCAATTTTTGAGCACCAACCATAACCTGACAAATAAGAAAAATTTCTGAAAATGTGAAATATAATCAAAAAGATTGTTTTGAAGATCTACAGTTCTTCTCAATAGTGATAGATGAGAGCACAGACATGACAGCTACAGCTCAGCTGGCAGTATTTGTGAGTGGAGTAAACAGAGATTTTTATGTTGTTGAAAATTTTGTTCAGCTGCTTCCTGTGATCGGTACTACTACTGGAACTAATATTCTGAAACCATTACTTCAATGCCTTGAAGCCATGAATTTAAATCTCTCAAAACCAGTTTCAACAGCAACTTATAGAGCCCCATCAATGGTTGGAAAAATATAGGTGTTATGTCTTTGCTTCAAAAACACATGGAAAACCATAGAATTAATAGGGACATTACTAACATACAGTGTCTCGTTTATTAGGAAGCATTGTGCGCAAAGGTGTCAACCTTAAAGAGCATCATAGACATGGTGGTAAAGACTGTGAACTTAATTTTGTTCTGAGGGTTGAACTATCATCAGTTTCACCAACTACTTTTCCAAGCAGTGGTTTGTATGGAGATTTGCTTTATTTCTGCAATGTATGTTGGCTTAGTCGAGGTGAAATGCTACAAAGAATGTACATATTGAGAGAAAAATAGCGATCTTTCTTGAAAAAACACAAATGCTACTGAATTTCACAATCAAGAATGGGTTTCTAATTTTGCATTTATGTTTGATTTGACATCGCATTTGGACAACCTGAATTTGCAGCTTCAGGGAAAGCTTCGATTGATACATCAGATGTGGAGTTATGTACATCCATTCGAAACAACACTCTGACTTTGAGAAATTCAGTTGAGAAATGCAAATTATGCTCACTTTGCTACACTGCAAGAGAACAAAACTCTGAGCACTACGTTATTTGTATCTGTGATAAGACATTTAAGAATTGAATTTTTATCTCACTTTAGTGACATTCGTTCTCGCAAAAATGATGTCAGACTGTTTAATGCTCCATTTAATATATAGGTCGACGCTGCCCCAGAAAAATATCAAATAAAGTTAATTGAGCTGTAGTGTAGCAACGAGATAAAATCAAAGTTTCATTGTGACCATGTATCACTGCTTGACTATTATAGAAAATATTTTCAATCCAAACGATATCCTAACTCTGTTAAACATGCCAAAAAGATGGCATCCATCTTTGGCAGCACTTATGCGTGTAAACAGTTATTTTCAACAATGAAACTAACCAAGACCAAGTTGGGAGCACAACCTACTGATGAACATTTGCAAGGTGCTATGCTTCTTTTCTCATCAACTTATCACCTGAACTTCAAAAACTTTCAAATAAAACACAACATGAAATATCGCATTAACGTTTTCCTGCCGGTATCATTAAATGTATGCTGTATTTTATGCTGCTGTTATGAACTGTTAAAAGCAGCAGTTATTCTGATTAAAATTTTATAAATTTGCAAGTTTTAACAACAACACTATTAATAGTAAATTTATAGGGCCCACTGAGAGCTTGCAGATTTTGGTTTTGGCCTGCAACTAGTGAAAGGTTGCCGACCCCTGGTTTAAATCTTTAAGGGATTACTCATTGCTCTCAGGAAATATAGAAACCAAAAAAGTTCTGTTATTGAAGAAGACACTTAAAAATCTTACAAAATGCTTAAAAGAAATTAAAGATTACATTTTTTGATGAAAATTATTTGATCAGAATATAACTAATAACTAAAGTAATCTTTGAAGCATCAATTAAAAGAAGTGGAAAACTTAATTAAGAAGGTAGCATTGTGACTTTTTGTTAATGTAATCTGTTTTGAGCTTAGTTTGTTATATCAAAGTTAAATTGTTGGCAACTTCTTTGTGAATTGAATTGTAATACTCCTCCTTTTGGTTGTTAAGAAAATTACAGTTTAGAAGAAAATAGCTGATACTGATGATTCATTTTAAAATTGATCAGGCATTCAGCAGTACTAAGATGAATTTTTATTTGAAATTTAATTTCAAAAATGTTTTCAGCCCAATGGAGTTGCACCACATGCAGGTACAGCCAAATCTCCTCTCATACAACGGAGTGAATTTTCAAAATATGCAAAGTAAGTATCTCATTTGAAGTAGTGCATTCTGATCCTGACCCATAAAAGAATTTGGGTGTGGGAGCAAGGTTTGTTTTTAGTTGTTGCAGCAATGTCATCAGTTTTCAATATTGTTTGCAAGTTCAAAATTTGTCGCACTTTTCACTCTTTCTAGTTAAGCTATTAAGTACTTTTCATTAGTTTCAATATTTGTTGTGAATATGTTGCTGCTGTTGTAGAAAAATTGGACAAGATTTAGCAAGAACTTATGAGAAACTAGAAAAATTGACTCTTTGTAAGTAGTCTAACTTGTTTTGTTGTTGTTGCTAACAGTTTAGTTTTATGCTAGGCATTTTATATACTTTACAGTGCATGGTGATTCCCAACCAGGATGGTGCACTGAGGTAAAGAAAGAGATTAGTGATTCAATATGGTTTTTCTTATCATTCATACAGGAAAATTGATTTTTAAATTTTGATTGATTTATAAACTATAGAAAGTAAAAGACTGCATAAAAATGCTTATTGTCAAGGAAGAAATAAAAATTATCTAAATTTATGAAACTTTCTCCAAAAATTAGGGTGTTGATCAAAAAAACTTTAGCGCATGTCTGACACTGACTTATTGACAATAATAGCTGTTGTATTGTCATGGCACTGTTATTTCAATAACTGGTGTTACAACTGGATGCTATTTTTGTCGTACAAACATATGGTACAGCATTAATTTCTTAGTTGATGATTTTGCGTTTGGGTGCAATAAAAAAGGTGGAAATCACTGCTTTGCAACAAACCTCAACATAAGAAGATGCTTGTTCTTAATCACTAGGTTTTGAGTTAAATGCCTGCATGGTTTTGGCATATTTGCTCCATATATGGCTCGTTGCAGCAATATCTCCTGCTTAGTTGCAGTGTTTGTAGTATCAATGCACTGTCAGATAACTACAAAGGTTTTCCAGCTAGTGCAGTAAAATTGTTAAAACTACCAAAGATTTTTTGTCATGAAGATTTCATTATTTCTACGTGCGAGCTCATGCTATGTTTGCAAGTCATTGTTCAAATTAACCCTTTGCTATTGATAAGATTTTTTGATCCCATTATTTCTCTCCTCTAAAAGTGGACGAATACCATTAGATGCTTTTTTCAGAAGCTCAAGCAAATATGCTAGGTTTTTTACGCACTATCCCTTTCATGCAAAGTGCCAAGCAAGAAAGCTATAGATATAATTTTTGTGAACTGTTTGGAATGGTCCATTCAAGGTTAAAAACAATATTTTTCAACCGAATATTTTTTACTCCCCAGAGTGTACCAAAGTTTTCCATGGCTGTACCAACATGTTGGGGTGTATCTGTTTTTCAGCTGAAGATCGTAGTTTATGTCATTTTAACATGATTGGGTCTATAAATTTTTTGAAAAGCAAAATTGGGTGTCACTCTACAAAAATGTTTACAAAGCAATAGTACGACCTGGTCAAGGTATGTACCATCAACCAACTGCGTTTGAAGTAGACGCTCTTAACTGTTATGCAATCGAGGCGATATGTTTTACGAATATATATAGGGTGGTCAAAAAGTCTTTTCAGCCCCAGTGATTATCTTCTATTTTAAATTGCTAATATGTTATTTTATTCTCATACTATTTTTTCTTTTTATCCAGTTTCTTAAGTATATTATCCTTATTATGCATACACAGATGCACAGCTCAGTTTTCTCTGCAGTCACAGGGGCCATTTTTGCAATGTCTCAAAGGCCAATTGCTGCACAAATGACTAGCTTGACGTTGAGCATCGTCCTGTTGGTCTTGTTAAGACAGTTTATTTCTAACGCAGTATGGTCCTCTTTGATGAGACTGGCCTTTCAAATCATTTAGCAAGGTCCTGATGCACATTCTTTGTGCTCTTGCAACAACGCGCACGTTCACGTCCTGACTCGCTTTTAAATGTAGAAGCATGTGCTAGCCATAAATTGACAAAAATATTTTGCAAACGATTTAAATAAAACCAATGATCCTGAAGTCTATGCAGTAAAGTGCAATTCTGTCTGTTTTAACTACCTGACGTGCAAGCATGAAATTTCTCACGATTGATCACCACCCCGAGGTGAGGGGCATATGGGCGTTGGTGGCGTAATGATGACAGTGCAATTAAAGATAATTTTTTTTAAATTTGCATTTCTCGACCGAGAAGAGCAGTTTTTTGCTTAAACGATCGCCAGCACCCGACTTACCAGCTTCAAGAGATTTGATTTTTTCTGAAAATAAGATTACGTCTTAAGTGTCCTCTCTCGCCTTCGCTGCAATAGACACAGCCTTCTGTTGAATTTTTATCTCTAGAATTGGCAGAATCGAGAATCCTTCTTGCTGCGCCTGCAGTCATCTGACCCAAAACACCTCTTGATTTCTTTCTGCATTGTCCAGCTTTACTGGCTTTGTGGCGAATTTTTCTCTTTACAACCTTTAGAACTCCATGGTCTTTCGCCATACCCTCATCCTTGGGAAGGGGTCGCGTAGCAACAACGATATTGATAGTTAAATTTATTTTTTTCGTTTTTTCAAAAAATACTGACCGTGGAAATACAGTTGAAAGCTTTTTCGGGATGTATTAACAAGGTGCTTTGCTTAAAAATTCTTGAACAATTAAGATTTATCGACTACATAGCAAGCGATTAAGCATGAAGGGTTTTTTATCAAGCATGTTTTTGCCTTTTTTTTTTGAAGGCTTCAAACAAGTTCTGTGTCGTCATTATGTAAATGACAGCTTATTGCTGTCTGATATTACTTCAGTGAAAACAGCAGTAGCTGTGTTTGTATTCCACCGTCATTTTCAAAGCGAACGCAAATATCATTGCCTATTACTGACATTCTGCCTGTGAAAGTAGAACGATGTCATATTAACACTGGCCTGCCAGTTTAAATTTGGTTGTTTAGTAGTGCAATTGTAAGTACGAAATTTATAATAATTAAATTATAGTTGGACTTCACTTTAGAATATCTTCGTAATACTGTCATGGCTCCCATTTGAGTACTCTTAACCCCAAAGACTTTTGCATCACGTGTAGCAAAGTGGAACGAAATGACTAGTTTTAATGTGAAATTTTGTAGAATGTCAAAGAATTATCCTTTTCTTTCGCACAAAAAGCTATTCGGTTGGTTATCCACTTAAGCCAGCGCTCCGCAACTGGTGAGCCCACACCAATGTCCCACAAGACGATGCAAGGCGTGCCGCAGTATAACTGTAACCTGTGCACATTTTTTAACAAACGAAAGTATTTTATTCTTCGCAAATTTAAAGGTTTCAATAGCTTGAATTCAACCTCCAGATTGTCCATTGCGCAAATATGACGTTTCGTAACGGCAAAAAGGTTATTTGATTTCATCTTCGAAAGCGGTTTTGATGTCAGCAGTCGTTGATTTTTTAGTTAGCGAGTTTTCATTGATTAGTGCATTGTCAAACATCTGTCCTTGATTAGTATGCTTGTGTTTTTTTGTTTATTTTCTCTTCGTATTTTATAGCCAAATCCATTCATATTTATTAATGAAAAGTGCTTACATTAAGTAAAATCAGAATAAGATTTATTGAACAAAACCGTGTATTAAAAGATTTAGGGGTGCTGAAATTTTCAGAAAGCAAGAAAGTAAACTTTTAAAAGGATAGTTATTATCTTTTAAAGGCACTTTTCACTGTACTGTTATCGCCAAATTTGACTCTCGATTTTTTAACTTTCCAAAAATGACTGCAACCAGCTTTCTAAACTTATCAACGTCATAGACAAATTTTAATGTATTCACTCATAAGAAAAGAAAATGTGACAATGGGCGTGTATCAAGAGGCGAGGGGCAATAAATGTATGAATATAAGCGTGGGACAATATGCGTAAAGGTGCGGGGTTAACTTATCAGGTATCGACAAGGAGCTGAATATTTATTAATCTACTAGGCTGGAGCAGGGGTCGCCAAGCTACGGCCCGCGAAGGCTTTTTATCCCCTCGTCTTTTTTATTAATTGAAAAACGAATGTATAGCGCAGTGTCTCATTGGTTGAGCCACTTTGATCCAATCATTTTGTCAGCGAAAAGCATAATTTGTGACGGCGAGAGAGGTGATGACCTTTTTTTGGAGATCACTTATTTTTCGGGCAATGTTATACGATCTCCGACATTACTGACCCTTATTTTCTAACTACTCTGAGTTATATTTGGCCCACGGATCTTTAATATATCGGCAATGTGACCTTCGATGGAAAAAGTTTGGAAACCCCTGGGCTAGAGCGCGCAAATGTACATGTATAACCGATGGTACATCTACGTTTATCACAATCACTACTGTGCACGAGTTTTACCCATCGCAGATTCAACTAAAATACACAAAATCAAAAAATAGGATCAAATTCGGTCTTGTATCGATGGGCATTTGTGCTCACTCCTGATAAAAGGGCAGAAGACCAGTTAGTCGCCTACCATAGGTTTGCCTGGATAGATTTTAAAATTTCTTTCCGATTTTGCGCAGCGTAAGCGCGCAAGAAACTACATCCTATTATTGATCAAAAACGATAAATTATCGCGGCATTCTATTTTTAAAAAGTGGGAGAGTTTCAAGTTGTTCGTACGAAGATTGAACCCAAACGCACGACAATTGTTTTTAATATAATACATGCCCATATTTCATTGAATTAATTTATAAACCATATAGTGGTTTTGTGCTTTCTATATTTTTAGCTGAAGTTAGGTCAAGGCAAACCGTCGACATTTTGAGATTTATAAAGTGTGCCGGCAGTGAAAAAAGGTTCCCGAGCAGTGACTTAAGCCGTAACCTACAATATATCAATAACAGAACTGTTGATGCTGGATCGGTCTTCTGGTCACTCTGCTGTCGCCTGGCTGCATTTATGTTCGGAGCAAGAAGCTTTAAGTCTTTTAACTAGGCCTAGAAAAAGTTGTGAGAAGTAGGCCAGTTAGTTCAAAGCTTAATTGCTGTGAATCGATCAATCACTTTAACATCCTTCCAAAACTTTGAATTTGTGTCCCTATGAATGAACGCTTGAAAGATTGTGAATTGTTTACTGTTGGTACGGTCGGTCTTAATTTTTAAGTTGCTAGGTCGGTATTGTGGGCATAATCTGTACAATACACAGTTTGAGTAGATCAGAGAAAAATAGGTCTACATCACTAGGTGAAATCATGGTCACCAAATAGGCAATGGTATTTGTGAAGTTTTTTCGTGGAAATGGATTAAATTATTAGACCAACCGGGTTATGGATTCAACATATTTGGCGGGAGGTGTGGCCCCTTTTGCTCTATTTCAAAACCAAGGCACATAGGTGCAGTCAAGAAACTTTGTGTTACCAATATCATTACTAGGAGTAGTTGCACGAAGTCGAGAAATAAGCCTACCACTAAATAGCCTATTTCTGTAATTGTGGAACGAAACCGTTTTGGTGCCCTTTTCTAGCTTCAACTTGGTGCCTTGTACTTATTGAAAGGAACGCATAAAATTTGTGAAATAATACAGAGTTTACGTGTAAGGCTAATCTTAATTCAAAGCACAATCATCAGGTTAAGGAGCGGGGCAATGACCCCATTCCAATTTTTCGTTACAGCTCTCAGAAATGTTTGGGTGAAGCTGGCTGAACCGATGTTTTTAGCCCTGCATGACTGACTGGTAGGCCTGCCAGGCGACACTGGTGGAGCAGGCTAGTAGACTATAAAACGATCTTTTGAGAATCAAAATTGGAAAACTAAAATTATGTTTATTGGGAATAACAAAATCTTTTGATCACGTTACATCTGTACAGTGGTCTGCACTTTTTTCAATTTTGTATTTAATTGGCATCATTTTTTGTGTAGTATGCAAAAAACGAACTCTTTTCGATGACCGTCCTGTTGAGATTCAGGAATTAACTTACATCATAAAGCAAGATATCACTTCACTCAAGAGACAAATACAGCAACTGGAAGACAACAGAAGCCACTTGCAATCAAACTCCAAGCGAGATGTGCAAAAGCACACGACATCGGTTGTTCGAACACTTCGGGTAAGTCTGTCCAGCAAAAACAGTGCGTTGTTAAGTTTTTAAAACTTGCATCAAGTTTTTACGGCAATTATCACGGTTGGATAGCAGGGTTTGTTGTACAAAAAGCTCTCTGTAAAGTCTGGTCTACACTAAGGCCTGCTTTCGATTGGGCCAAAATAAAACTAAAGTTAAGCTGCACTTGGCCTCAGTAAACTGCAGGTTGTTGTACTGCTGGCGATATAAAGCGAGTCAAAGCTATACTTGCACTTATCTAGAACCGTGTTGTTTTGCAGTGTACCACCATATAGTAATTAACAAATATTACGATAACTTGCAATTTCTAAATATGACCTTTTTTTAGTTTATTATGAATTATGTTAATTTCAGTATTATTTTAAAGTTTAGTTTTTAATGATAAATTTGATGACGCAACGATAATTTGTGACGTGCAATTCTAAAGTCCAAAGCGACATAGTATTTGTGTTGAAAATTGCATAATTTTGCTATATTGCTCGGCAGTAGCACTAGAAGTTACGCACGTGACGACCATCATAGGTTATGTTATCTTGGCAAACGCGGATAGGCCATTTTCTATCTGTAAAATCTCATTGGGCAATCTGCATCAGAAGAACCAAAATGTGAATATTACGTATTTATTAGTCCGCAATAGATTTTCTATTTGTGGTACCGAGCAAAATAGCACACAAATATTTTTTTTTTACTTTTTCATATATTCCCCGCTGAGTGCCGGGAGAGCACATGAAAAACTGTTTTTCGCACGTATCTAGGGCGGTTATAAACAGTGAATATTCACTGTGTACGCTAACTTGATAATATTTGGTTGTGGTCGACGGCTCAAAGGCAATATAAGGCTATAAGTCGCTTTAGGTAGCTGCTGGCTCAAAGGCTTTAAGTCTCCGAAACTCTTGTTACGTTGTGTTAATTAAGTTAAAGAAGTTGTCGTCAGTTTTATGACTTGCTTGATAGAGTTAAAAATTTTTTTTCCTGCCGAAGTACTGTTTTTGTGGAAAAGATAATTGCCAAAGCAAATGTTTTAATTGAAATTTTTCTTTTAGTCCAAACTCGCTAATATGTCAGAAAATTTCAAATCGGTGTTGGAAATCCGCCGCGAAAATATGAAGCAGCAGAAGTTACGCAAAGATCAATTCAGCAGCTCAAACCTGACTGCATCCATGCCAGTATCGGCCACTCAAGGAACGCGTTAGTACCGTCTATCGATACGAACAAATACAGTAAAGTCTCACCATTTCGTGAAAACCATTTCAAAGTGGTCCCCTATATGGCTGTATTAAAACCGATACTATTTTGTTTCATTGGCGCGTTGCTATCAGCATGCAGACATAACTGCGGCTCTGATGGCTATCTGTGCTTTCCCGGGATAGAGTTGTGAAGTAGCTTACCCATCATGTCTTATGAGGCCAATGTTAGATACCCATCGATGGAAGTCTGCCTTGTATTATTAACCGAGTTAAGCTCAACTGCAACTTTCCCCAAAACCAGTCTTGGTTAGTTTGGCGGTGTGACCCGAATTTTTGTTTCATATTTGTGCCTTCGTCCCATAAGAAAAAGGGTAAGCACATAACACAAAATGATGTTCAGCACAATGTGGCTTTGCTGTAAATTCTCAAATGTGTCTGAAGACGCTCAACGCATTCTATTGTTGTCTTCTTTATATTTTGCTGAAAATGTTCTCGCTGTTGCTTGCGTTTCAGGCAACATCCAAGATTTATATTTTGCTGAAAATGTTCTCGCTGTTGCTTGCGTTTCAGGCAACATGCAAAAAATCAAGTACGCTGGTTCTAACCAGCCTGTAACAAAGATGATGATAGTGGAATTCGTTTTGATATTGCACTGCTGTCTGCTTCTCTAAGTCTGAACAATTTCTTCCTTTTTATGACAATTTTGCTCGTGATTTACTGACATGTTACTGTGATGTACATGAACATTTTTGTCTCAAGGTTGCAGTCCTACTTTATTTGGCATTTTGAAGTTAAGCTAGTGCGTGTGGTTGGTCCGAAAAACCGTCACAATAGCTGGTTATTACATTCATAGTCGCGATCGACGAAGGAGGTTTGGTAAGACTGCAGTCCCTCGTTTCGCAACCACTAGCAATGATCGAGGTACATACTGTCGTAACCAATAGAACTACTACTTCTCGTTTCACGGCGGTTTTCCCTGCTGTCGCAGGAGCTGGGTAGTTTTGTGTACCAAGACATTCTTCATTTTTCACGATCTTTTGCATTCTCTGTCTTCAGCCCGATAATGCACTTGTCCTTCTCCACGACATTTCTCCAATTCATCCTTAGCCCTACGTTGGTACTCTCACAGTTTGTAACACTATTAGTACCCTGGGGTGTTTGAACACCCCATTCTTAAAATTCATGTCCTCTTGCTTATCATTACATGATGTTCATTCAGCTTCTTTTGTAAGTTTTTATAGTTACCAATTAGTAAAAAAATTTTCATTTACTGATACTAAAGAATGCTTTTGTATCACATCAGGTCAACCACAGAAAATAGTTAAATTTTGACTTGTATTATACCTTTACAAGAATAAAGAAATAAAAATTATAAATTAAGCACGTTTATTTTCTTCATATCAACAAAAGCAATATTAATTAACAATTATTAATAAATATGAATTTGTCTAAAAAAGCAGAAGAGAGAAAACTAACGCCGAAATCCAGGAAACTAATGATTGGCATGCTTAGTACCATGGGGTGACGTCACACCCCAAACGACAACAAATGTCTCTAATCCCCTACTGTGTAAGGTATTTGATTATAAAATTCTCAGTGATTTATCTTTTCACTTATTTAGGAAGGTACTTGGAAGATAGTTCATGTCATTGTTGCCAACTCAAAATTATAATACAAAAGTTTTTTGTGGGGTGTTCAAACACCCCAGGGTACTAACGAAGGGTTAAGGCTAGTTTCCATTAGGCGCAGATTGCAGGCGTGGCGCGAAAAATTCTTTGTTTCTCTATTTAGTGTTACGTGCAGAGTGAGCACGCTGCGCGCATAAAACTAAATAGAGAAACAAAGAATTTTTTGCGCCACGCCTAATGGAAACAAGCCTTTAGTCTCATCTTTCCTCTCTTGTCATATACTTCATAAGACCGTATTCAAAAATATTTCTTCCAGGTGGTTCTGTATTACTTATGGATGAACAGCGGTCTCAGAATTCAGGTGCAGTTGCAATCAGTATGGATGGTGATTACAGTAACAGACCTTCGACCTCCCAGCACCAGACTCTCCAGCTTGTGGAACAGCAAGACAGCTACATCACTGAACGGGCAGAAACGATGGAAACCATCGAATCTACCATTGTCGAGCTCGGAAATATATTCCAGCAACTGGCAACAATGGTAAAGGAACAGGAAGAACAAGTTTTAAGGTAAGACTTTCATATTTAGCAGCTTTCTCTAATGACAGTGGTAGCTGGTTGCAGTAAAGCGCTGGTCTCTTACGAGAGGTTTTGATCTTGACATCCTTACTGGTGAAGCACCATGTTGCTAAAGTGGTCGACCTTTCTGTGTCCATGGGTGGTCGCTGATGTAATCCTAAACTCTATTCTAATGGTACGCGAATTTCTCAGACCAGATGGATAATATAGATCCTTTATGATGAGGCCAAATTTATTTATTGACTTGCAGTCACAGTTTAAGCACAGCTTAGCTGTTTGGCACGGTGTCTTATGCACAAGAAAATGGTTACCCAATGGGTACATTTGGTATGGCAGTTTGCTGTGGTTGAATTTTTTTGTGGCAGTGGGTAGGTGGGTGTAGACAGCTTACAGGTTTGTACATTGTTTCTCTCGTGGATTTTTTTGC
This sequence comes from Trididemnum clinides, assembly GCA_963675345.1. NCBI lineage: Eukaryota > Metazoa > Chordata > Ascidiacea > Aplousobranchia > Didemnidae > Trididemnum > Trididemnum clinides. The sequence goes on from OY776302.1 coordinate 18,717,466, forward strand.
AGAAATTTTTGTGGTGCTTCACAGTATACGTTGCTATCCTCGCATCTGGGTTTTGTCAGTTTAGCACTTTTTATCTGCAAAACCATTTACGCTTTCGGTGCGTACTTGGCGGACAAAACCGGATGCGAGAGCAACAACGTGCATAGAGCGTGCTATCTGTCCACCTTCGTTTGAGAATTGGCGGATACATTTAGGACTTTGCTTTAGTTCTTAGTCTAGCTAGTTTAGTCACGTTTGGGTGTCACGCCATTGTCATTGTTAGCGAATAAATGTTTTAGTTCACTGTATTGGCAGTATTTTTGCTACACAGATTCATTTTGTGCAATCTTTTGTAAAGTGTAAGTACAAGTTTGTGCAGTGAACTCGTGGTGATGAAGATTTCAGAATAACAGTTTGTAATTACGAGATAATCTTTTTATGTTTGTGGCTCTTTAGAATCGATTCAAATGTCGAAGAAAGCCAACTGAACATAGAAGCTGCTCATGGTGAGATATTAAAATACTTTCAAGGCATCACATCAAACCGCTGGCTCATGGTGAAAGTGTTTCTTGTTTTAATTGTATTCTTTGTCATTTTCGTTGTATTTTTTGCCTAGAATTAGACAACTTGTAGCCAAACTTTCTTATAATAACGTTATTGAGAAATTGTGAGCACTTATAAACGTGTCCGGTTTTCGATCGAAAACACTTGCTTTCTCTTCTCCGCAGTTTTCTATTTTAAGAGTTGCCGTTTACTTGAAACAAATCAAATAGAAAAAGCATCAACAAGTGCTTTTCAACCTAGACTTGTTGAACTTGTGTTGCCCTCGATTTCCATGTTAATTGCCGTGAGCCATCTACAAAGTTTTCTCTTGACTTAATTACAAGGTAAACTTCAGAGGTATTTTATTCAAGTCAATTTAAGGTTTAAAAAATACACATGCTTGATAGCTCTCAAAGTTATATTCTACTGATGCGCTGCTATTACAGCATTTATAATCTTGTGCGATGTTATCTGTTAATGGCAATCTACCACATTTTGAGCACTGATCTTTCATGTGGCTGATTAAAGCTTTTTATGGAGAAGTTTTGTGTTACTGGTAGTAATTCGTTGTGCATAAATTGCATTTGGTTAAATTGACGGGCCTTTAGTATGCGTTCTCGAAGTACTAACAGCGAAATTGGAATTCGGTTTTATGGGTTAACTATTCCGCGAAATTTAGTGGCTAGTAAACACTATCTTGCCAGAAGCTTTTCGTGACAGTCTCATTAGTGCCGGTATCGCGTCAAAGAGAAAAGATATAGCGATTTTGATTTAAAGTGATACCGCCAGTGATAAGAGCGCGGCGAAAAGCTTGCAAACAGCTTGTTTCAAAGCCACTTAACTTTTGCACCACCACCAAACTATTTGCTGACAGGTTAATTGCGATGTCTAGAATGAGTCATTAAATGTAGTGTGTATTTATAACCAAGTGTGGCTTCAATCTGCCGGTACCTAAAAAGGAAGCGGCACATTTCAGAAAATGCTTGGCATTTGCTTCCGTCACGTGGTACTCCTTTTTTGATGAGGCTATTTAATTTGAAAATCAAGATCTGGTCTTGCATTCTCGAGTTTATTGCAATTACCAATGTTTTGACAAATTTTAATGGTATAGTAAGCTCGTTATCAGCAGAACAAAATTCTTATGGAACAGAGTGCGCAAGTGAGAACCGATATCGAGTCTTGTAAAAACTGTTGTTTAATAATTGTAGGAAATTGTATTTATTTTTGTGACTTTTTGTTGCGCGAAAGCTTTAGTAGACCTCACCAAAGCTCTCAATGCTGTCATTCAGCGGTGTGGGTGTTTAGAATTTGGCTCCCTAAACTTAATGCCCAAAGGTCCTTCCAACTGAAATATAATTTTACGGGGCAGTGCTTTATGGTAATTGTTGCCCTAAGTGGGAGGCTTCTGAAGTTTGGCCTCCTAGCAGAGGGTATTGGGGGGAACGGGATAATATGCTGGTGTTACCACTATCACGACTTTATATTTTTTGTGGGCAATATGATTATTTTTCTAATTGTTTACGATGACTTACCTAGCTGGTTGAGAAAACGTGAACATTCAACTGCACATTTACCAATAGTGAATACTTGTAAATGTGAATGCTAAGGATGCGAGACATGTTTGCCACTTTGGTTGATTTTTGTAAATGAACGTTTGCGGTGCTTTACCAGAGTGCAATACATGGAATCGGCATTGGTGTGTGATGAGTTTTAGTATTGACTAGTCGCCGTATATTGACTGAAAAGAATCTGATAAAGCTTACCGCCATTTTGCGTAATACTATTGGGAAAAAAGTTTACACTGCACTTTTCTCTGATGTATTGCGTGGTAGAAATAGATATGCAGTGTGCCAACCGTGATACCGTTGTGAACACTAGTTTTAGGCAAGGTTGAGATGCAAAAATGTGCGAAAATGCTGTTAAAAGGCATGTTCTCAAGTGAAAGAAAAAGATTAAAACTGTTAACTTATTCGACACCAAAAGAACGGCAGGTTGTAAAAGACTGCAAAGTAACCTTGCGGCCTTTAAGTCGGCAGTTATGCAAAGAGTTATTGTGGTTAGCCCATACAACAGTTAGAACCGAAAACGCTGCACCAATCAACAGCCGCCTCAACGTGGTGGTGCGGTCCCCGACCCCGTTTGGGTTGGGTCGAAATGGCTGTTGGCCTTCCCGAGGGTCTCAGTTACCCCGGGCACTCCCCTTCATTTTTTCGCTGTGCTGCCCCCTGAACGACCGCAGAAGGGCAGCACACAGCATCTACAAAATCGGTCGCCTGTTTTCACTTTTTCTTTTCTCCTGCCCTACTCTTGCCCTTCTTCGTCTCCTCATTCTCCTCCTTCTGCTGATGAGCGGTAACGTTCATCCTAACCCTGGCCCCATCTTTCCTTGCTGTGTGTGCGCTGGAAATGTGACCTGGCGGGGCAAGTCAGTGCAATGCTCCACCTGCTCCAAATGGGTCCATCTAAGGTGCTCACAACTTTCCCTGCCCAATTTCAGAGCTCTAGGCAGCTCTCACTCTTGGAGCTGTCCCCCCTGCCGTAACACTGTGACACTCTCTTCGGACTCCTCCGGCATGTATACCTCCACTGTACAATCTAGCCCCCCTCTACTGATGCTGCACTCACGCGTCACCCTCGTCTCCAAACCTCCTATCCTCCTTCCTCTGCCCCTTCACCACCGTCCCTTGCTCCTGGCCGTCTTTCTACGCCTCCTGCCTCCTCCCCCTGACTCTCTCAGGGTTCTTCAATGGAATGCTGGAGGTCTCCGTGCCAGGAGCACTGAACTACTTCACTTTCTCTCATCCCATCCTGTCGACCTTATCTGCATTCAGGAATCCAATCTTAACTCCTCTTCCTCTTTCCGGATTCCTAGATTCTCTACTCTGCGTTCTGATCGCACTCACTCCCGGTCTGGCATTCTCTCTCCTGATGCCACGCACGCCAGCGGCGGCGTTGTCATTTTCGTCAGACAGGGCCTATCCTTTTCTGAACTTTGTACCTCCTCTCTTTCTTTGCTCGATCCCTACTCTGATTATGTAGGGGTCAACATCTCTCTAAACAATTCCTCCTCGGTGTCATTTCTTAATGTGTACGCCCCCCCTATTCGCTCCTCCCCAACGGATGGCAGAACCGATTCCTTCTCTCCCTCCATTCTTTCCTCCAGAAATCTCTTTATTCTGGGGGACTTCAATTGCCATCACCCCCTCTGGGACTCAAAAGTCACTTCCGACCCCCGCGGGGAGGAAGTATTCGACTGGGTCATCTCTTCTGACCTCCTCCCCCTCAATGACCCTGAAACACCCACTCTTCTCCATCGCTCCTCTGGCAGTTTCTCTTCTCCTGACATCTCCTTTGCTCCTTCTTTTCTTGCTCCTGGGAGGTGCTTCAGGACCTGGGTTCTGACCATCTACCAATTCTTCTATCTGTCCCTCTCTCCGGTCTTTCGCCCCAACGAGCGTCCCCCTTCCTTCAATTTTCAGAAAGCTCGCTGGGATGGCTTTGCCTCTTGCTTTGACTCTCACTGTCTTTCAGCAGAGGAATACTCGTCTCTTTCCTCTGCTGCTGCTCTCTTTACCTCTCTGGCACTGAATGCGGCCAAATCTTCCATTCCTTTCGGCCGCATTAAACGCCCTCCCAAAGCCTGGTGGTCTGCTGAGGTGGAAGAAGCGGCTAGTGAAAGACGCAAGGCTTTTGCTGCCGCTCACAGAAGTGATGAAGATCGCCAGGCATACATCTCCGCTTTTCGACGCGCCTCGTCTGTCATTGCCAAGGCTGAGGCATGGCAGACGACTTGCTCTTCTCGTTCACCTAGGTCTAACCCTAAATCTGTGCACTCTCTTCTTCGCTCTATCGCTGGCTCTCCTTCCTCGTCTTCTTCCTCTCCTAACTGCTTTTCTCCCAGGGAATCGGCTTCGGTCTATGCCGCTTACCTGAGATGGCACTTTTCCGTTTCTCAGCCAAAGGCCCTGCGTAGCAGAGCCAGAGGCTACCTCACTAAGCTCCGCCGAGCCACGTGCCCTGTGGAGTCTCACTCGTCCTTTTGCTCTCCTTTCTCTCCCGCTGAATTTCTTGCGGCTGCCTCCAACCTCTCCTCATCCTCTGCCACTGACCCAGACAAAGTTGCCTATCCCATGCTAAAGCATCTTCCTCGCTCTGGCATGGATTTTTTTCTCCACATCTTTAATCTTTCCTGGTCTTCACATTCCTTTCCTTCCATCTGGAAGACATCTTTCATTATTCCCATTCACAAGATGGGAAAGGCTCTCGACTCTCCTGCTTCCTTCCGGCCTATCTCTCTCTCACCTCCTGCGTATCAAAGCTTTTTCAACGCATCATACTATCCAGTCTACTTTTCTTTCTGGAATTTAATTCCATTCTCTCTCCCCGCCAGGCCGGTTTCCGCCCTGGACGGTCTACACTTGATCAAATTCTGTACCTTTCTCAGTCCATTTCGGATGAGTTTAACAAACCCAGACCGGGCTCTCGGACGATCCTCTCTACTATCGATTTTTCTAAAGCTTTTGACTCTGTCTGGCATCCCGCTCTTTTCCACAAACTGATTTCGGCTGGCCTCCCTCCTTGCTTTGCTCGTTGGACTCAATCGTTTCTTTCTGACAGGCGCGCTTGTGTGGTTTTTCAAAATCACAAAAGTCGTTCCTTTCGAATCCGTCGAGGTGTTCTGCAAGGATCCGTTCTTGGCCCTGTACTTTTCTCTCTATTCATTAATGATCTTCCGGCCTCTCTGCCTTCTTTCGTCAGCTGCTCTATTTACGCTGACGATCTGGCCATTTGGTCCTCCTCCCCCTCGGTCCCCACTGCAGTGAAGGCCACACAAGGAGATCTGTTTCGATTGGAGCGCTGATCTGAGCACTGATGTCTTCCTCTCAATCCGAGTAAATGTGAGGCCTCGTTCTTCTCAGTGGATCCCCACCAGACTAACCTCCATCCAAACCTCCTCCTACTCGGCTCCCGCCTCCGTTTCAATCCCACTCCAACTTTTCTCGGGGTCACCTTCGACCAGACTCTTTCCTTTTCTAAACATGTATCTTCGCTGAAGGCCAAGTTTTTCCCATGTCTCAAGGCCTTACGCTGTATCTCTGCTTCATCATGGGCCCCTCCAAGGAGTCCCTCTCTGTTCTGTATAAATCTTTTCTTTGGTCCCTTCTCACCTATGCATTACCCGAATGGTTTCCTTTTCTAAGCGCTACCAATATTACCAAATTGAAACGCCTCCACCGAGCGGCCAGTCGCGCCATCACCGGTTGCCTCTCGTCGTCTCCTATTCCTCTACTACTCACCGAGGCTTCTCTACCTCCCCTACGAGTCACTCTGACTCACTTCACACTTTTTTCTTATGAGCGGGCTCTTCGTCTCCCAACCTCCTTTTCCTATTTCAGGTTTAGCCAGACTTGGAGTGAAACCAAGACTTTGGAGAGCTTTTGCGTCCACTCACCCGCTCATGCATCCTTCTACTTGTTCTAGGGAGGCTCTTCTTGCTTGCCCTCCTTTTCCTCCTTGGAATCTGCCCTCGTTCACTGTGGAGTCCACCGTTTCCTTTCCATGCTCTCGCTCTGATCCCCCTCTCACTCGCCAAGGTGCGGCTCTCGCCCATCTTGACTCTCTCCCCCCTCATGATCTGATACTCTGGACAGACGGCTCTGTTCCTTTTCGTTTTGGCAAGGGCAACTCCGGCGTTCTTGCCAACTGCTCTCCCTGTGGCACTGAGGCCACTCTTTCCTTTTCGGCAGGCCTAGTATGCTCAAGTTTATCCGCTGAAGCCTGCGCCATTCTGCACGCTCTTTGCTGGTCTCGGCAACACCAACAAGTCTGCCATTTCTTTTCTCCTGCTATCTGACTCTCGTTCTGTCCTCTCCTCCATCTTTCCTATTATCTCAAACTCTGTGGCAGATCTGGCAGGAACTGTCCTCTCTTTCTTCTGTTCTATCAGGCTACAATGGGTCCCCGGACACTCGTTTCTCCCGGGGAACGACGCGGCTGACGAGCTTGCCAGACGGGGAGCGCTGCTTGCGCCTTCCGCAATCCCTTGTAGTCTCTCTCCTCTTGTCTCGGACTGGAGGCGTACTGTCTCTTCGAAGTATTTTGACACACAGGTTCCCTCGATTTCCACTGAGGAACTTGTGCTCCCTCGTCATGCTCGCTGTGTCCTCTCTCGTCTTCGCTACAATGAACACAGCCTTCGTTTAGGTTCTTATTTCTCTAGGATTGGCAGAATCGAGAATCGTTCCTGCAGCGCCTGTGGACACTTCTCATCTCATTCTGCACTGTCCAGCTGCGGATTATTTGCGCCGCTCACTCTTTGGCGACTCTCTGTCTCTACGACCTCTGGTCCAGACCCTGGGGAGTTGCCCGGCTTCTGGGGCTCCATGGTCTTCCGCCATGCCCCCATCCCTCGCTCCACGCCGCCAACATACCTAAGAGCGCATGATGACGTAAATATATTAGTCGTCGGCCAGAGCGGTGCTAAATCTATTTTTGTTGAAGTGGTGTTTCATGAAACGCGTTTCCACAACGCTGCTGGTTCTTTGTCTAGTGCAGTGGTTCCCAACCTTTATTATGGCCTGCACCCCTAAAATATTTTGACGTGTGACGAATTGATGTGCTGACTTTTTTTTGGAGATCATCATCTCTGGCTGAATTGAAGACCAGCAGGCATGCTGCAATTACACAGATTGTGCAGAGCAATTAGCACAGGATAAATTGAGCATGATAGTACAGTAATGCAACACCAAAATCCGAATGACCATCTCGCACCCCTGGCCTAGTGCAAAGCGCAACTCATGGCCTGAAAATCTAATTTCCTGAAAACCTGCCTGCCTGGTCTACACTAAAGCCAAGCGCGGTTCAACTCTGTTACTTTGGCACAGCTGCAAGTCATTCGCCGCTTGCACCTAAACCAAAATGAATTAAAGAATTGGCCTCAATGTAGACCAGGATTTTCAGTTACAAGTTAGCCGCTACCGGTAATTATTTCACTAGTTCGTATATTTATAAACTGACAAAATAAGATTTAAACCGAAGATGAAAAATACGTAAAATTTTAAGCGCTTATTACAGAACTGATACAGTGCTTCACATCTTTCTGCACATGCGCAAGAACAACAGCCAAGGTCAAGTTCGAAGGAACGTTACTAGTACAATGCATTTGAAAAGGTCTAACGCAACAAAGCGAAAGCTTAGCCCTGCAGGAGAAAAGTAGTGGTACTACCGCGAGCCTGGATTGAGCGAATGTTTTGGGGTATACAGTAAGTTTTGGTTAAATCTAATTAAACCAATCCACTACTTTTCCAGGGCAGTTTACTGAAGACTGTCCTCTCTAGATAATTTAGGTCAAGAGCGTTATATGTGCTTCCATGCGATATTGACATTTAAAACAATTTAAATACAGTAAAAAAAAATTTACAAGCATCAGACGGCACCGATTAATTAACATACACAAAAACAAATTGGGGATTTAAACTTGCCGGTGTTTTCTTGGTTAAAACTTAATTTATATAGGGATTTCACGTACAGCACGCACACGTCATATTGCACAATAGAATTAAGCAAAAATATAATACAAAATTCCCTTACAAATCTGGCGACAATTAAAAGATATTGATAAAGAGAGAACTATTGCAAACAACTTATTTTGATATTCAACTGGACGGAACAGGAAAAATTACTAGTATTATTCGGTACATTCTGCCAGCGACGCTCGCATTCTGCAACTACGCGGAGCGAACTTTTTGATTTGCACGACCAAAAAGCACAGGCCGCTAAGTTCTTTCAGGAGGGCCTCAACGCAATTTCAATATTTAAGTTCTTCGGAATTAAATGTTTCTGGATTTTCTATAATATAATTACGATATAGCAGTAGAAATAAAATGCATGTATTCATAATATTTTGCTTCAGTCTCTTAAAACTCTTTATTTTCTATTGTCGTTTTGCCGCATTTTGTAGAGGTCCCAAATAAAACGTCGGTAAAAGTAGGCCGCGGGCAGAAAAGGGTCGGACAGCACTGCTCTAGATTCGTTACCAGAGTGCAAATAGCCTTCAGGATAACAAAAAGGCAAGTAGAAAAAGCAATACTTGAAAACGATATCGATGATGCAAACTTATCACGAAACCAGCGATCTAACCCACTTGTTCAATACTTCTTACCGGTTCTATTTGCACACCTGACGCGTATGGTATAGTGTTTGAAGTTAAAACACGCTTAACGTAGTTCGTAGTTTTTTGAACAAAATATTCCTGTTCACGCCTATAAAACTTGGAATCTGTCGCAAGTGGGCTTACTTAACAGTGAGAAAAATAATCTCCAACGCAACGAGCAGTATCCAGCTCAATCTTGATCAAGTAAAAGTTGGAACGAAGTTTTGCAATATCTGAGCAGCGACCGACGAATTGTTTTGCGCGACTGACATTGCGCGATAGACATCTTCATACGAGTAGCCCATCTCCATCAAGCGGGCTATGCTCTCGTCCAGATTCGAACTGGAGACCGGCTCTGGTCTGCGGGTGTGTCGGACGTTACAAGGGCGTTGAGCAGGGCCGCTACGTGACGGAATCGGAGGAGCAATGGACTTGGGAGGACGAGGCGGGGGCACACCGGATGCGGGTTCATTTTGAGCCAGTTTGATGGTTCTAGGAGGCAACTGGGGACCAACTGAAGACAAGGGGCTACGAGAACCAGAAGGAGTGGGCTGATGACTAACAGGGCCAGTCGCACCGACAGGACGAGGGGGAATGGCAGGGGCATGCTGTGTAGAGGATTTCTTGTCATCGGGGTAATGGTTAGATGATGATGGTTGTGTGCTGCTGGCGGCTTCTGATTGGCTGGCATGCTGGCAATTTTCATTACCTTTTGGCCTAACATACAAATAGCAGGTATCAGTAAGCTCAAAGTACTACAAATGTCATTACATGTAGAGCGCACCGTTTCCTTTGAACGCCTTTTTCTTAAGCATCACTTTTGTTTCCAAATTTACGCGCCACATTCGTTTTCAAAAGTACGCCATACCGTAAATAACAGTACGACCCAAGCCCTTGTTTTCGAAAAAACTGGGTGTAGATTTCTTAGACCATTGGTGGATGACCTTTATGCTTATTATTTCATTGAATGCAAATTCACGTTCCACCAAAACTTTTCCGCGATCCAAGCTAAAGAGTAGCACTACAGCTTACCAGAAAACCCCAAGTTTTGCTCGCTTGAGCCTCCAAGCGAGAAAAAGATGTAAATAATATATTGCAGAATATTTCATTTTGAATCTGTGGCCAATAATTTTAATTTCTGTAACAGTGAAAAATACAACACTACTTTATCGTAAGCACAGGATGTAACTTAAACAGCACATTGACAGTCTGCAAGAGTAAATGAACACTCACAGGTTTTGGATTTCTTTTCGATTTACTGACCAAACCTAAATGGCTACACAAGCAGGATAATTAGCGCTTTCATCGAGAGTTTGCCATAATCAGCCGAGAGTTATTTGAACACAATACCTCTAATAAGGATACTTTTTTCTCAAGTTGCTGATTGTCGTCTACACTTTATAAAGTTTGGAAAATCCTATTTTAAAGCCTGCAAAATCAAGACAATATACTTACGGGGGCACAACCCAGTCGTATTCAGTTGGTACCCGATGGCGACCTGGTTTGGGTGACAAATCTTTAGCAACAGCAGCAGGACTGTTCGTCGAATCTCTCTGATTATCGGTGACGTCCTCTGCGAAATCATACACTTTGGTCGACAAAGATGGAACTGATGGAACGTTTCTCGATCTTGAGTTTCTCTGGTTGAATTAAACAAACTTGTTTTAAAGGTGGTAGATTGAATGAATAATGTACCGCAAAATTTCAACTACTTTCAGCCGCCGTGGCGTGGTGGTAATTATCCGTACTTCGTAACGGAAGATGTGAAGTTTGAAACTCCATAAAAGCACCACTGATATTTGTCAGTAAGAGTATCCGAAATTTAAAGTGCTGTGTTGTTTAAAACGAAAGCGGGTGCGTAGCGGGAATACACCAAATCAGGTAGGTTGTCTTTGCCTAAACGGAAAAAAAAGACGTAAAATCGACTTTCTAGCTGCCAAATAGCACACCTATTGCCAAGCAGAACTGCTGTTGGTTGACCCACACAGTCTGGTTTTGGGAACACGTTCACTACACCTTGCGCTGCATCGCAAACCGTGCACAAACATAGATGTAGACTAAATGACAGCGGAAGTTGGATTATGTTTTCACTTCAAGTTGTTGTGGAGGGGCCAGTAGGTAAAAGGGAAGATTTCCGAGGGGTTTGACTTACCTTATGTCGCAGCGACGTTCGGCTTGAACGCGGGGGTGCTTCGCTAGTGCTGGACATCGAAGGCAACGGTCTATCTCGCACTGCAAATACAATGGTGTTAACTTCGAGAAGCCACTTCATCGCCAATGCTCCATGAGCACTACTATCATGTTTGGCAAAAAAGCACTACACTTCGATTTCTTCTGCGTGGTTGCAGAAATTGTGATCGAAATGTACGGTGTTTGCTGTACTGACAACTTTAAATTGAAGGAAAAGTTGTTGTTTGCAATGAGATGTACATTGGTATGCTTCAGTGCATTCTCAAGTTTTCTAGGGCTGTAGGTCATGAGCCATTGCATAGCACTATTCTTCTGATGGCTTGCATTTTAAATCAGTACATGAATGCGCTACGACACTTGCTGTGGCATGGTAAACGATTTGAGATCAACTTTGCTCGAGACATAAGCCAAAAAAATGATCATTTTGCAGAATTAACTAAGAATTAGATTCGCAATAGCAAATATCTTGCATTTCAACAGCACATTGGACCAGCAAAACGCACGTAAAGAATTATGAAAGAAAAGAAGACGTAGACATCAACTTTGGAAAGATGTCATTTAAAGAGCTAGGATATTTTGTTGCTGCTTGGTTTTCGGACTTGCAAGATTTCACTTACCATCGAAGAACATAGAAAATTAACTTACTTGCGACAAAAGTATCAAAAATACTGGACATTGGCCTTTGCTTCGACCTGCTCCCTGATACTTCGTTCTGACCCTGTTGATATAGAAATTAGTTACATCTCTCAAAACGAGAATCCTTTGCGCAGAGCTGTCGGACTTCCAACTCGCTGCATTTCTATTTCATGCTGTCCCGTAACTATAGCTGTGTTTTTCTCGGAAATAACACTTAATGGGAATTTTAACTGCGGGCCGGAAACAGTAGCATCAAGCAATTTCAAAGAAATCTTAAAACTTGGAACTACGAAACCGGTTTGAAGGATAAAATGAAATTAAAACACAGTCGTAAGTACTTGTAGGTACGGCTACCAGCTAGCGCCGCCCTTGAAAAGCGTCCACATAACGTTTATTGACGCGCTACACTTACCGGTCTTCTAACGTGATCTCTATGGCGTCTCGTCACACCAGCATGCTGTTGCGAGTTCGGAAGAGGCGGATGACCGTGATTACTGGAAAAAAATGCAGTTGAAAATGAGAGTCGCTATGTGATAAGATCAACTGTGCTCATGTATCAACTCGAACGAAAAAGTTTCAACGATGTGTTTCGGTTTGTCCTTGCAAGTTGGATATTTTCAACCTCAAGTCGCAGGAAATTCATCAGGAAGATCCATTAAACACGTTCACCTTAGAGCTACAGGTACGACTGGAACAGTGAACTTTTACGTCATGCAGTGTAACCGTGAAAAAAATACCGCAATGTGCCTTTCCCAAAGGCACAGACAGAAATAGAACTCGCAATGGCGCGCTAGTGCCCAATCTGGCTACACTATCCGGGCAATCTAGCTTCACACGGATATTTGGAGCATCGTTTTTAAGATAAAACAGAGCGCAGTTTTTTGGCTTTTTTAACTGTAGCGTAGAGGATAATTTGATAATGTCTAATTAAATTAGAAAGAAAAAAATTAGTATGACAACGGTTTTGCATTACACAGTCCCCCATACAGCTGTCCTACTCTTGTGAACTTTGCATAATGATTGCTTTCTTTGCTAACGATGGTACCGCATAAAAAGTATGCTCACCATTACTTGCAGACGAGCAAAACCCGAAGGCCGAGAGGAAATACTGCGAAAATTGACGATTTTGAAAAAATGGTATTATTTGAGCTTTGTGGCGTCTAAATTCAGTCTTTGTTTAAGCGCCCATTAATATAAAGAAAACATTTGTTGCAACAGCCTCAGCTTCCATCAGTTATTTAGATCTCAAGATAATTATCTCAATTACCAAAGTGCTTGTGGCTGCCTTGCTTGATGATCGAAAGGTTCTTTCGGGGCCCTCCCTGCCATTACAGTCACAGTAAGTAATAATTTTGTGTTCTTTTATTTGTTTACTTTCGTTTGTGTTATCAACTATTGGACCTGGACTTGTACAACTTACCTGCTTTGCGGCAGTTCCACACCAGGTTGCGGTGGTTGCTGCAGAGGACGAGGCGGGATGGTTGGGTTTGGTCTCTACAAAAAATCTGTAACTCGTACGTGGACAAGTGAAAAAGAGAACTGCTTTTACGACGCCAATGATCACGTGTTCGAACCTCGCAACGACTTCGTTGACGCTGGGGTTCCGCGGCCTTCTACCACACCCCCATTCCGAGGAAGGGGTCAGGATACAAGAACAGTGCGCAGCTACGTTCTTGGAAAAAAATATTTCGCAATAATATCCTTTGATTGGTGGATTCTCACAACAGCAAAGAAATTGAAGCGGAACGGTAATAGCTTTGCGACTCCGACGCAGGTCTAGGCAACCCATTCCGCGTTGGCTCCCCAGACGCTGCCCTGCGAGTCTGGAAGAATAAATACGTCGCACAACAAAGTTTTGTGAAGCCAGGGTAATGCAGGTGAAGTAAAAATCATTGTATTACCTCAAAAGTAGGTGATGAGGACGTAGTGGATGACATCACAGGGGTATTACCCTCGGTTGGCATCGGAGGACTGCGACGTGGCATAGTAGGAGACGGAAGAGACTCAGATGAAGTGTTGGAAACTGGTACGGTTGGTATAGATTGACCTCCAGCAGAAGTCTAAAAACACGAAACTTGACACCATACCTTAACTAAAGCCGACTGCCGGTAAACTGCCAAACTCTTGGTTTGCATAACATATAAACCAGGTGAAAAGCCTTCACATAAGTGGTTAAGCCTATAAATAGCTTTTAACGACACTCTGGTTGGTAGCGGTAGCGTTTGACGTGGAAAACAGATTTTTTACAGCAACTAAAATCGCTGCCGTCTCATAAGAAATACTTAAGTAAAACAAACAGTCTATCTACCTTGGGCACTGACACTCCAATTTCTCCAAAAACACTTTCGGTGTCCGCGTTTTCGTTTTGTTTTCTTTCTTCTTTATCATGCCTTCACAAACAAAAAATCGATATTTATAAATCGCTTAAAGACCTATTAATAGTTGCATATGTATAGTTACCTATAAACAGAGCAGGAAGTCCTAAGTGCCTTTTAATAACTTCAGTTAATAGGACTCCAAAATAGCAACATAAACTTCACGGAATTTTTTTCTTCCGGGTATCACGGATTGCTGATGAGATATATGTCTAGCCATTTGCCTAACCCTAAGGCTTCAAGTTTAGCAAAGAGGGCCTGTAAATGGATTTGTATATCAAGACAATTGCGACCCTACTTAAAATAGGATCCAGCCTATGTGCTCTGAAAACACTTTCCACGCACCACAGAGGCCACAGTGCAAACGCAACATGCAGTAAAAATAGTTAAGTTGCTCACGTAGCATGTAGCATCAGGTGACGTACCTTCAGACACCAATGCGTGGTAGTTCGCTTCATTGATAGATAGTGGGGCTGCAATTCGTATTCGAGATTGGCTCGAAACAAGACTGCCGCTTTAATTTGCTTGATCCTAACTAGGGTTGGTGAGTAAATATTAAACTGTTTCATGGAATGTAACTGCTACATGCCATTCTTTCAATGGTAAAAATGAATATGGGTTAACACAACAAGGACCAATTACGATTTGCGAGAAGGAAAATTACTAGAACCCACTCGCTCGCTCTTCTGGTGCCTGATCGCCTATTTTCATTGCCGCGGGAGCAGTAGCAATCACAATTCCGGCAAAAGAAACGATCACTCGGACGCACATCGATAGAGTGCACATGCAGAAGAGGGAAGCGCTAATACACCAAAAATAAAAATAAACTAACTTTGCATCTTGACCGGTTGAAGTTGCTTTGGCTGAAGACTCCGGTTTGTAAGGCTCAATGACGACCGACTCCGTGCCTTTTATATCACACCGACACCACGGGCAAGTGGGAATCGTCGAGCTGTCCATATCCTAAACAGCATATTTGTGAATCAGGTGGTCATTCCTTTGTCTTGTCTTTGCTCAGGCAAGTTCTTTCATTTCTGCTCATGCGTATGCGCACATATTCTGTCTTCGGCTATAGCGGGCCATCGCGACGGGTTATCCCCCTCTGCCACTAATAGATGGGACTTTCAGGTTAAGAGCCTTATCCACGCACACAACATGCGAATTGGTGGGAATTTTATTGCTATATTCCAGGGGTGTAAAAATTCTTTTGGAATTTAGTAGCGCGTACAAATTGTTGGTAGCACAAACCACTATGAACTTTGCCACCCTTCATTCGGCGCTGAAAATCCCATTCGCGCACGAAAGCTTTTTGGTCGCGCGGCGCGACCGCGCGACGTATTTTTGCACCCCTGCTATATTCCCTTCGTATTGAGCACAATGCAGGGAAGCTGTGCACTGACTTGACAAAGGAATTAATTCAGGAGCACAGAGTACGAAGACGACGATCGCACCACACCAAGCCACTCCGCCGTTTATCGCCCTTGATCAACCCATCATGATACCAAGAATAAGCGAGTGATCTTGGTTACCGGATTCTATACAGTGCAATACAATGGGGAAATGCATCCCTCAATAGATCTCGGTTCAAGATGCACCACCCTTTACAGTTTATCACAGATAATTAACTTGGGTTTGGAAAACGTGGCGAAGCTGGAGTATGAAGTTTTTTTTCGATGAACAGCAGTTCAACGTTGTGCAAGTACCGAGCTGGATCTAGCTTTTTTCCATTTAACTCTACATTGACAAGTACAAGCGAATTAGCTTTCGACAAAGCAATGCTTTTTGACCATCGTGCATTTGCCTACGCCAACACAGATTCGAGTCGACACTGCTGAACATACATCCACTGATATGTGGTTAGTATGACGAAGATCGATTGCCAAGTTAGTTAACAACGGTTTGGAGGCGTCCTCGCAAACACTCAGTCCGTGGGAAGAAACGTGGTATGATAATGCGTGTGGTACAATATAAACATCTTCAACCTACATTGCGGATCTTATCAACCAGCAGAAACGCGCTGATTAGGTAAAAAAGACATTCTGTTTCAAACAAACTATATATGCTAACCAACTAACACAGCAAAGTGCCACCAGTGGGCAGCAGTAAAATCGCATTTACGACATTCAGGTGGACAAATCCCCACAACTACGACGTACTGCTTGTGCTTCACCGGGTTAGAATAGTGAACCTGCCCACCCACCATGTAGTAAGAGGCGACTTTTGGGAACCCACCAATTTAAGGCAGTCCGCCTAGTTGGTTGTGGGGCTACCAGTAGACAATTTGCATTCACGACTAGTTCAAAATGGGCTGCTACTTTTCCCCAAACCTAATTCAATTAGGTTGATGGCGTGAACCTGGATTGCTGTTCGCGCCATACCTCCATCCCAAGGAAGAGGAGGGGTAAACCAACCAATCAACGATGTACTCATGGATAGATTCCCCTCAACTACGACATGCTGGTGAGCAGATTCCGACCACTACGACATGCTGGTGGGCAGATCCCGGCCACTACGACATGCTAATGGGCAGATTCACTTTGAACCTTATCTTGCACGTAGCGTCCCAGTATATCAGGCTCCAGAATAAGAAAAAAAAAGAAATGTGGCGTTATTTAAAGGAAGAGTTTGGGTGTCGAGATAAAATTACATGGTTTGTATTGATACGTAACGTCACTACTACAAATATGTTAAAAAATGTATTAATAAAGCACATAAATCCATACTCGCAAGAGCTTTGAGACGGAGCTCAACTTAACGCATCGTCATCAAAATCACCCATTTAAAAAGGAGCTCGTGGTTTTACAAATGACACGCCCAGCACCTCGGCTACTTTACCGCATCAGAAAATAATTACTTTCAGTATGGCAAGTAAATATTGTTACGGCTACCTGTTTAAATGGTACACAAAGGCATATGTTTAGATAATGGAGCTATTAAATTACTTCACACTCGTGATAACAGGTTAAGATTATCGTCGCTGCGGCGATAAATAAATATCATCCTCAATTTTCTTATTGTTGGTAAAATACCGTCCCCACAGGGCGCGTTTTTTGTTAAAACAAAAAAGCGAAATCTTTTTCCAAGCAACACAAAGTTTCAGTTCTCAGAACTAGGAAATGGGCGAAGAAGGGAAAAATCACAGAAAAACAGTTCAGTTATATTGAACAGTCAAGCCTGCAACCAGCTCTAATAACCAAGCATGAATAAGTTATATTAGGTCGTCATTTCGAAACTTGTTTACGGTAAGAAATAACAATTAACCAAGAGCCCACTAATTTTGATATTCTTTAAGCAGATTAAATGAAGTTGAAATAATAAGCGTTTAAAAAGCTCCCACATAACAAAACCTATCAAGTTTTCACCGAACCAATGGTGGAACTGGCTGGCGGAATAAAGCAAAATAAACGACGTAAGCTTAAGCTTTAGGCTACAACACTCCACCAAATCCCCGTTGCAAAAACAACGCTGCTTCGCTTTAAATCTGATTTGCACGCTTATTATGAGATTACAAAGCTGAAGTAGATGCTGTTGTTTTTGGCAAAGGAAAAACAAGTCACGAAGAAAGCGTTTAACAAAAGCATAATTGCTGCAACACAGTCTTGCAAAGGTCAGATATTTCAACGACAAGGAGAGGCTTCAATGTTCTTTGTGATGCGACGTGAGCACTGTGGTGGAAAAACGTGTGGACAGAGTGACAGACACAGTGAAGATGAATTGCAAAATGCTAGTTCCAGTAACCTCTTCAAATTACACTTTTCAACGACGCAGGGTTATACAAAGCCACCGCAATTAAAGAAACATTATACAAGTCAGTACCTCCCTGCTGTAGCATCAGACGTCGATTATACAACCGAATTTTCAAGTAGCCCGTGCCTATATAATGAAGCTGCTCGCCCAGCACGTCGTAGGAGGCAACGTAGGAGGCAACATTTGGATGTCTGCAAATGGCACTCTATTTCGTGATGGGGCTTCCAGTCTGTATTGAAGAGTGATTCGAAATGGCTGCCGCTTCCTCTCTGACCGGGGGCAAGTGCACTCCCAATAGCTTCATTGAATTTGCGGTGACAGTATCTCGTTTGCCATCGTATGTTAACACCATGGATCACAATCGTTTACCATTTTATTTGGCAAATATTTTTTTGACACCTTCCAATCTGATTTGAGGTAAGTTTTTACCACAAACAATACCCATAAAACGGAATGCCAGGGGTACAACTTTTCTTCATATGAGTAAAAAAGGCTCGCTTTTTTAATCTTTTTTGTTTTTAATTGCCCGAGCAGCACTTCAAGCACCTAGCTTTAAGTTATTCTAAGTTTATGCTCGACGGGTTTGACCACAGAGGCACACACGTTAACAACAAAACCTTACCTGCCAGGACTCGAGGCATGCTTTGCAGATCAGGTGACCGCACGGTTCAATGCGCACATCTTTATTATTTTCAGCACAGATCTTGCAGAGTTGAAACGTCGATCCCATCTCACAGTAAAGTTCATACTGCTCCTGACTCACTTGGATGTGCTCCTCGTCATCCTCCGTCTTCTCAAGAGGAGGATTGACTTGTCTCCCATCCGGATAAAGATAACTGGAAAAAATACATGGACAGCACTGTTTCGACTCATATGATGTGACACATTAGTACACCTAAGCAAAAGAAAAGAGCTGTTTAGTCCCTGAAAATCGTAAGACCGGTATTTTGTCATAAGTCCATAGCTAACAGTCATGCTGTTGAGAGTAACTTTGTTACTACAACAACCGTCACAAAAAACTTGCACGTCAGAAGAAATAAATTAGAATAGGTATGAAAGGTCACGCATAGGTCGGGTTTTAAGTCAACGTGTGTTTTCATGCCATACCAACTTTATATAATAAGAGAGAAAGAGATCGCTTCTTACTGCTTGCTGTTGCACTGTTACTAGCGGTTGACTAAGTAATAACTCCTCGATCTTTTATACAGAAAAATTCATATTCAATGAGCATCTCGTAGACCTCCTTAAATTTTGCTTCCAAATCGCTTGATTCGCGCATTGCTTATTATTTAAAACGCTGCTTTTGGCTGCTGGTGAATTAGGCTTACCAGCCAAACAATAAAGCTCAGACAAATTTTGAAAATAATGCAATGAACCCATATGATCGGTTAATTGACAGACGACGCGCTGCATCTGCCAACCACTTGAGAAGCATTGACAGACATTCTGTCATGACACTTAAAAGCTGCTTGAAGTTAAGCAGCTCTTCCTTGTCAAAACGCAAAACTTTCTGCAAGTCGGAAGCAAACTTAGCTAAGTGTCTCCATTTGCGTACGGTGCTAGCGCGCGCCAAACTATTTCTTGTTTGTTTTATATAGCCCAAATAGGCTTGCTACGTCTGGTGGTTTTCGGGGAAGTAAAAAATAGCCCAGTGTCGTTTGAAAGACGTCCAAATGCGAATTACCTTTTAGGTGTGACAGAATCGATAGCAAACTTACGGTATGGAGCTAACATCAGCACAGTGTTTTGATTGCATTGGCATGGCGACATAATTAACAGTGCGTATTGTCATTATCATGACAGCAAATCGAATGGCACAGCCATCATTAACCTTTCAAAAGTAGCAGGTGAAAGTAATTTCAATGGCTACTCAAGCAAGAGGGGCATAAAAAAATTTAGCAAATTTTAATCATGACAATCAGGTCACAAGTAAAGCAGGGATCCTTCTGTGAATTTCAAAACACTGGGTTCGGGTCCAATCTCATCGATAACAACTAAAATCAGAGATGAAAACTTAGCATGCAAACCTAGTCCTGAAGTATGTCACAAACAAAGCCTCAGTTCTTTTCACACGCAATCAGAAAACGAAAAAGCTGCAACGTTGCTTGGTGATCATGTGACGTAATTTTGCCAACCAAAGCCTTTAAAATGAAATTTGTTCAATCTTCTGCGCTTTAACTGCGAGCAAGTTGAAGAAGTGCAGTGATGTGACTTGGTGCCTTAGACCAAGAAATTAAAAACCGTGTTCACAGATCGCTTGCTTGGCGCCCAGGAGGGTGGAGGGTGAAACTGAGTTTACTGAGTCATGATTAAACGAGTACAATGGGCTTCATGCAAAGGCCTGAGCACATCCAGCGTTGGTGCAAAACAATACTACTGCTTATAAATAGTGAACAAAAACTCAGAACACAAACTTAAACAAAGGAGTTAGAGCAATCGTTATTGCGTAAACGAAATTTTCAAGTCATGTAGTTTCGAAAGCCATTTTTTAACAAGGCCAAAAATTGTTTCGAAGCTGCCAGCACGTTGACAGTCACTCACCTTCCAATTTTCGACAACAATTTGGTCAATAACGGAATGCATGAAGTTATACTTAAATGTTCATTTTACACAATACTTAGCGAGTTAAGATTCACAACAAAAACACGAGCGCACTCATCCGATTCTAGATGACACAATTTAACAATTCTTGTTCAAAATGGGCTAAATTCTGCAATAGCTTGCGTACTATACAGCCTACAGGTCAAAACAGTTGGTTTACATTTTCTTTTGGGAAAATCTTGACAATGCATTACTTAACAAAGAACTGTTCGCTTTTTGTACACTTTTGTTGGTAACACTATAAAGCGTAACGTAAGTTACAAACTTTAGGTAAATTTGATCTTCGACAAAAGAAATTGCGTTTATGCTGAGGGTAATAAGCCCGCACCACAAACGCTAATGCCGATAGTAAACTCTGCAAGCACAACCGCCCATGTATCTTATGATTCTTGCCACAAAGCGAGAGCAACGCGAATCATATACGAACAAAATTGTCTGAAAGAAAATGCCAGTAAAACAGGCCTTCAAGCTATCTCAAACAACCGAAGCTA
Organism: Trididemnum clinides; assembly: GCA_963675345.1. Classification (NCBI taxonomy): domain Eukaryota; kingdom Metazoa; phylum Chordata; class Ascidiacea; order Aplousobranchia; family Didemnidae; genus Trididemnum; species Trididemnum clinides. The sequence continues at coordinate 18,738,180 of OY776302.1, forward strand.
CACTCTTGAATGCACGTCAAAAGCGCTTCTACTTACTGTACCTTTAGATAGCTTTTAACATATTGCAGTTAAACCGAGCCCATGTGACAATGTAGTTGCATTGTGCAATGGGCAGTCTCGTTTAGCACGAGTAGCAACAAATTATTGGGGAAGTCGAACAGTCGAAGATAAGGGAAAAAGACAATCGATCAACTGCTAGTAATATGCAAACACGTCACAAAGCTGCCGGCGGTTAAATGTGAAAGCTGATCTCCGCTTATACAATCTACAATCAAACGAAAGCTAAGCAGCTAATGCTGTGTGCTCACCCTCTACTTCCTCGGCATGAGGCGGTCATACTCCAGTTCACACCCCAAACGTAATCAATATCAAACTAGCGGAAAGGTAGCAATTTATTTCGAACCAGCTATAAACACAGACTGAAAGTCGTAACCCCAAACAGGCGGACTGCCACTTGTTGGCGCCAACTCGTTTCCTACGACCGAAAAAGTGAGCAGCTTCACCATTCAAGCTAGGCGAGCGATGAAGTATGGCAAGCTCGAGCACTTTGTTTATGTATTTCGCCAAAAAAGCGATCAGCTGTAGGCGCATCAACAAAAATAAAGGGCTCCAGCGCATAGGTGTAAACGAAGCAAGTAAAGGACGGCAATTAAAAAAAAATCAACAAGGTCAATTGTGAAATAAGTTCACAATTAAGCATTCTACTTGACTTCATTATGCAATACGCGAGATTGCTGATGCAGAGTATGTCTTTCACTGACCACGTGATTTCCCGCGGGCTTTGTTTAGCAAGCGAATTTATAATGGAAATGATGATTGATGCAAAAACATAAATGCAATTTCAGAAAACAATGTTCCCATCATTCAACCAACCAGTTCCTTGAAATCTATGATCGCAATGCCTTCAGTAAAAATGCTCAAGCAAAATAAAAAATGCATGAGAGGGCTCCAATATGACAACAAAATTTCCTATTTCCCTCAAAAGAAACCAATTTTACCGTAGCTCTTTAGACAAATGAATACACAAGCCTGCACTTTGCTTTCAGAGAGCTAAAGAATCAATTTTCGGCAATATTATCGATAACAAATCGCAACTAAAACGTTATTAACAACCGGTTTAGTATCGCACGCTTTCGGACCGTGTAGACGAGCGGCTTCCAACAATGGGTCGCGATCCACCAATGGGTTGTCGACGAAATTTCAGTGGGTCGCGAAAATCATGCAAAATTTAAACTAATGCATGCTTTGTTTCAATGTAATTGTGCTATAAAATAAAATTAACATTTTGGATATCCGTTTTGTCTTCGTTGCACTTTTTTGCAAGTAATCAAAAGTAGCCTTCACCTAAAATTATGAGCATCTCGAAAGCCTTCGCTTGAAAAATGGGTCGTGACTTTAAAAAGCTTGGAAACTAATGTGTGTAAACTACTGTTTCTCAACTTTTTTAGACACCTGGGCCATTTCCAAACTAAACAAGACTGTGGCCCAATCACGCAGGGTAAGCACAAACAAAGACCTGATCAAAAATTTCTATCGCATTTGTGGTAAACAAAGTAGAATAATAGTTTTGGCATACTACGAGCATAGGATTAAAAGTTTCTATTAACATGCATTTTTCGGTGCACCGGAAATGCTATAAGCATGTTACAAACTTTTTATAAATATGTAATATGACATCAATGAAAGAAAAAGTGCAATGCGTTTTGTGGTTTCGCGACACAAGGACAGCAATTACAGTTCAACGCAATTTTAGAAAAAAATGTTGGCGAGCCCCCTCCCTCTTCTCGATGTCAAATGTATCAAAAACTGGTAAAAGAATTCAAGACAATGGCAGAGCTGGTGATCGTAAAACAATGGGCAGACCAAGTTTACGTGGTGCGTACCCTACAACCACACCGGTCGACGATTTACACTCGCTAACATCAAGGATTGCCGATGCAATCGAATCTGTGCCGCGGGAAATGCTTCAAAACACGTGGCGAGGTTGTGGATATCGTTTAGATATATTCCGAGCGACAAAGGAAGCCCATGTCAAGGTTTACTGAACTACATATGTATGTACATAAAAACTTTTAGATATGTACTGATTTCCTGAATACCGAAAAGCGTACATCAACAAAAACTTATTGCCATGTACCAGTAGTAAGCCAAAAACTACTGCTCTACCTCGTTCATTCCAAGTGCAGCAGGTCAAGACTTTATGCTCATCCTGCTATATATTTTTTCCAATTTCAGTGACGTACTCCTTATTGGTTGAAATTATAATAACAAGCAGCAGCTCACCTGACACATGTGCTGTGGCCCACTACTGGGCCATGACCCACTGGTAGAGAGCGGCTGATGACTCGTTTAAATTAATAGTTAATGCTCTTCTAACTTTGATTGACGTTGCCATAGGAAACTATGGCGTCTATTCACGTCATACAGGCGCCTTAACTATAGCAAGTATCCCACCAAGCAAATGTAATATCCGGTATGGTGAAAATAAAGCTGATTAACGCATAACTAGCAGATGCTTTCGCACAACTTCCACCCAGTAGCAATCCAGTCTGAATATGTACGACGAGAGTAAAGTGTTCATACTATTACCTTCAAAAACGCCCTTTACAACATTTTCTCTGGTTGGTTGCAGTATTTGTGGCAATGCGCGAGAAAAACTGGCTACTACAAACTGCAAGTTGTTTGAAAATTGCAGTTAATGTGTGATCGAAAGAATAAGATATACGAGCATAACCAAACGCATTTCGCAATGACACTTTTACTCCTTCTTTGTACTTTTCCTGTGCAACTAACAACAGTGGTAATGCACATAAACTTTCGGAAGTCGAAACTCACGTTACAAAATTCTTTTTTGCTACACAGTCGTGCAAAATGCATCAAGAAAAAATAGAATTCAAACTCGAGGCAAATCATCAACCTTTACGCGGCACCAAAAACAACTCCAACCATGTTGAATTGGTGGCAAATAGCCAACTGATTATAACTGGAGCCTTAACAGCAATCAACCCCCAAACATAAAGCTCCGCACTGAAAAAGTAGATCAGTTACGACAACATTGAGGGGAGGGGGCGGTACTACCTAGGAGGCACTATTTTAGGGGGCGACACTTTCCACGTCTCTTTCTCCAGGATAGTGTCGCCACTTATGGCAAAAACAAACATGATGTTTTGATCGTCAGACATTCAACAACAATTCCTTACAATCCTTCTTTGTATCCATCGATGAGCGCCTGGCACAAGGACTTGTTTTGTGTAATGGTTTGCAGAATATGACCATCCATTGTAACGTAACCGACCGCCCACTGTCCCAAACGAGTGCAGCTCAGCCGAAAGATGTAGCTGAAAAATACTACGTCTTAGTACAAATAAGTGATTTCTGCCTTTTTTGCTTTTACTCGGCAGGCCACTTTTCAAAGAAGCCAAATTTTCACCTATACTATTCGCAGTACCTTTGGCTTCCTTGACGAATTGCCAGCCTAGTAAAAATATGGTATTTGCAGTCACATTAAACCAGTAAAATTCATAATTGTGTTTACCAATTGTTATAGGAAGTGGAAGCTATGGGTCTCGGAAGTGTTCCAAGAACAATAAACCAAAGCTGTATTCAACCGCCAACTAATGATATGTCCCTCACCCCCAAAAACGCCATCACGCCTTGTTTGACGGTTCGATTCAAGAGCCGGCAATGGGATTGCAAAAGTAATGCACATCCCTACATCACGTGAAGCTTTTATGTTTTGCCATCTTCCTTCCGTAAATGCGGTTTTATTAAAAGTTTTTCCGCCATATTGACGAACAATAGCACAATCTACTATGGTGTTTGTCAATGGCAAGCATAGGACAGGTCTGGGCGTAATAAAAAGAAATACAATCATATTCAAAATTACAATAGTAAAAGACAAAACATTTCTGCTATAAAACATAACAAATAAGCTGCAGAGGCTTTCAAGTTTTGGCCTTACTATTTCATTCATCTACTGTTTTGGCAGTTTTTTTTTATTATCATCACATTTTGGAGAGGGATCAGCTAGTGCAAGAAAACACTTTGTAAAAAAGTCTAATACGCATATTCTAATGGGTTAAAATCCCCTACGGTGAGCTTAAAATGTATAAAAAAAATGTCTGTACAAAGTCATACGTCTCTTGTGCTGAAATAGGTTTTAAATTTTATAAATGGATGCAAAATTAGATCGTATTGGCAATGCGTGAGCTTATATATCAAAGAAAATTAACGGAAAGACATCACTCACATCGTGAAAGAACAAACACATTTAAACTCAATTCTATCCAACTAGAAAGTTTAACAGCAATTATACTGTAAGATAATACATTTATGAGCAAGCTAGATAACCACAGTGTCTTGGTTCCATTGAAATCAGGTTTCAAATTGAAAAATTGTGTCTCAGATTGTCAGCTAATTGTGCTATATCATAAATTGAGTCATTGCACGTCGTACAACCACGCTAGTTTAAAATGTCAAGACATTGAGTATTTATAAATGAATAAAGCTTGTCTTAGCTAAAAAAAAACGATTGCAATTTGATGAAATGTGGTTGAATAGCTTCCAAGTCATTGGCTTTTAAACTGCCACCAATTTACTTTCAAATCGCAACAAACCCAAGCTAAGCCTTAAGGTTATGATGTCATAATAATCGATTTACAGTCAGCTATCAGCTAACTGATGACTACGTTAATAATTATTTGGAAATACTACATACTTTCAATAAAAAAATATTCTATAGTCATTAAGTAGATTTTGAATGTTTTGAGTACTAATTAAAGTTGTAATAAGGTTATTATGAAGCCAAATAACGATTTTGGTTTTGCACAGACATCAGGTAACAACGACGTGAGAGCTCTATGAACTGAACAAAAGAGTTTCATAGCGCACTGCTATGAAAAAATGATTGGAGTACGGTAAGTCATTTACAGGAGCATGGCAATGAGGGTTTTGTAAAATAAATTTGTCCTTATTTGGTACTTAAGCAGATAACTTGGGCGATTCAATAAATCCAGCGCAGATGGGCATTAATACATCTTTCTGGCTTCAAGCTCTCGTTAAACGACTCGGCAGTAATTTGTTAACTTTTTTTGGCGAATCACAGAGTTTTGATTTTACATACTTAAAATTCTATGGCTATTGATCGCGGGTAGACCTTGCCCGTTATACTAAAACATGGGTTCAGACCTGTTTTCTAGGGCAGAGTTCCCTGTCAGTTTTTGACGACTTTCAATGTGCCCAAATATTTTGAATACGAGCTGAAGATTGAATGAATCTAACTTTTAAATTAACCTAAGTGACCAGGAAGAACGACCATTACTTTCGTCAAAGTTTAGTGCGTTTGATTATTACAGATGTTTGTTAAAGTGTTGTTAAAAAATGCACGTGCTGTTGTTTTGAAAACATCTGCCTTTGACACGAAGTTGGTCAGTGCCCAAACACATCGTCAATTTTTCTTAAAAAGTGGTCGCAACGAAAAATATGTTGTGGGATACAGCAGTGAAGTCATGAATATCACTGTCCACACTTTGTCATATAGCAAATAAGACCATCAGACCAACAACCGAAAAGTATCGGCGATTTCGTGCTTTTTCACAAACCCATCAACGCAGGCAGCTAAATACTAAAGTATGGCATCCCAATTTAGCAAGATAGCTTGATCAATTTTAGCAACTGCATGTGCGCGTCGTCATTCAAAATGCTTACACCTTTTTCCATGATGTCTGGTGGCATTTTAATATTTGGAAAACTATCTGCCCTTTTAGAAGCATGACCTAACCAGTGACAGAAATGACAAAACTAGCTGATCATAATGACAAACGGAAATTTTTGCACGTAATAGCAATAAAAGAACTCATAAAATTTGTACCGATTTTTCTAAGAGAAACACTTGTTTAATACTACGTCACGCTGCACACGGGACATTGCATCAAGCAATAAGCATCAAAAGCTACCAAAAATTACCTTCCTGGCGTAGTAATGTATTTTTGTAGCCTTGCTTTCACCTCGTCGTAAGTGAGAAAAGCCATGTAACCTGGGTGTGTGACAGCAAGCATATTCCAGTTCTTCAACAAAGTAGACCAAGGCTGTAAAAATAGTTGTGTTAACAGCAACTGATAAATTTAATGACAAACTAATGGATACCCGTGCTTCACCGGGTTAGAATAGTGAAGTTGCTCACCCAGCATGTCGTAAGAGGCGACTTTTGGGTACCCACCAATGGCAGTCCGCTTTGTTGGTGGTGGGGCAACCAGTCGAATATTTGCATTCACGACCGGTTCGAAATGGGCTGCCACTTTTCCCCCAGCCTAACTTAATTAGGTTGATAGCGTGAACCTGGATTGTTGTTCGCGCCATACCTCCATGTTAAGGAAGAGGAGGGGTAAACCAACCAACCAACAAACTAATGAAAAACCGATGCAATGGTGTAGTGGTTAGAGCGTCCACTTCGCAGTCGGTAAACCCGAGGTTCATTCCCTTGGTCGAGTCATACCAAAAGACTTTAAAAAATGGTATTCACAGCTTCCCTGCTTGGCGCTCAGCATAAAAAAGGGATAGTGTGGGGAACAAGCTGGCAACCTTCCTTGTTGTGTCCATGGGCAAGCCACTTAACGGGACGCCTTCATCTTTATGAGGCAGACAGGTGGCCCTCCCGTACTTCGCGTGGTTACAATTGTGAAGTTGCTAACCCAGCATGTCGTAAGTGGCGATTCTTGGGTACCCACCAATGACAGTCCGCCTTGTTGGTGATGGGGCTACTAGTCACTCAAGACTGGTTCGAAATGGGCTGCCATCTTTCCCCTAGCCTAATTTCAATTAGGTTGACGGCATGAATCTGAATTGCCGTTCGTGCCGTACCTTCATCCCGAGGAAGAGGAGTGGTAATCACAACAAACTAATGGAGTACAAAAGCTCTGGTTGTAAAGCGAGGTGCGCATGTTTCTGAACAGGTGGGAGAGGCAGAACTCCACAAATCACCTTCGCAAAATTCGCCGTTTGCCAAACCCACGTCAATGCCTCTTATTAGTAGGGTAAAGTGGACCCAAGGATAAAATTAGAAAGAGCAATGACCAAAAGCTGAAAAACAGACAGCAAATTATTGGAAGTAAGATGTGTTATCCAGGGGCGGAACAACGGCATGCCGAACTCCTTTGTTTTGACAAACGGACTTAACAAAATGTTAATTTAAACAGCCTTCACCTTCAATTGGGATAGAACATAAGAAGCTTTAGATCTTGAAAATGTTGACCCCTCCCCAAAAGAAAAGGTCATCGCTTCCAATTGGAATTAAAAATATAGGTTTAGTATGTTGCCGACTCCTTTGATGTAATTTCAAGTTGTGCAACTGGTGTTGTCTACCTCCTCAAATGGCCATTCAACTCAATTCAAGCAAAACTCACTCAAGCCGAAATGGAAATGTAGCTTGTGAACAAAAATTATTGGAACTGCTAATTGCGTAATAATAGTCATAGCACGTTTGAAGCTAAAAATCAGAGAAAAAAAATGCCATGTAAATTAAGCACTACTATATTTTATGATATGGAAACTACGGTAATGGTTAGTTCTGGCATTACCGTGATAAAAGAAAAAAAAAGAAACAAAAAGAAATTACTTGGTGGGAAATACCTACCACAAACAAATTACGCTGTACAACGAAAAGCTCGCTCTGCTAACAATTGCAAATTGGCATTTGATGTTGAACCTGCGCGCCTCAACATCATGGTCGAGGTAACCTTCTACAAGGCCTTAGCGTTTGTTTTATTCACAGAGCTGAGCGTAAACTTGACATTCCGTAGCCCAACCGAAAGAGCATCTTGCCGTTCACATGAAGGCTGTGGGCTTCAATCCTACCGGAATCCTTTTTAGCCTTTCGCCCTGCTTCATAGTAAGTATACGCAACCCCAATATGGTAGAAAAAATTATTAACTCGTTATGTTTATTAAAAATGGCTTGAAAGTGACCCAAAAAAATAACAGAGAACTAGTAAAATCTTCGCGAAAGACATTCCTAAACCAATCAATTTTGGCTTGCCCCATCTCAAATTATTATTGGCTGTGCCATTGTTGCGAATATAGTACTCGCTATATGTAGGCAATACGTAAAAATTGTCGTTGCCGAAAAAAAATCAGATTATATGCCACATTTTTGTGGGAAGCAATAATGCCCCACGCCGTTGAATAACTTCTCCTTCCCTGCGAGTCGTGCTTGTGCTGTTGAACAAAGTGATTGTTTATTTATGCTGGGTGCGTGAATTCGGCATGCGAATTAGGGCTTTTGTGAATAAGTATACACGCCAAGCAACTTGTAGCGGCAGGAAAAGCGTTTCTAAAGCTGTGATATGAAACGGATAATGACCACAAATCAAACGTTTGACATTGCATTGACAAGCACAAAACACCAACAGCACAAGCTAAATCGGCAGGCATGACCTAACTGGGTCGGGAGTTAACCTTCCAAATACATAAAATTTCTGCTGTCTTTTAAGGTACTTTAAAACTTTTTAGAAATGGTCAAGTCCGTATGAAAATCAATCTAAGAGGTCTTGGTTACATGCCAGTGTTTTTCTGAGCTTTTGGGTCGAAAAATGTCGGTTGCATGAGCTGGCAACAAGTATGGCCAAACTCAAAATGTAGCAAACTACCTTTCAAAAATAATTATCACTTTTGCCAATGAACATGTTTTAATGCCTTTGATCTCAGGCGCAACAAAAAAAACGACAGGAAAGTGCACCTGCGGTTTTTGCAAGCATGTGCCTTCATATAAAAGTTGATCCGTGCTCAACTAAATAATCGAATCGCCGAAAAGATTTACTTTAAGAGAAATGACACATATAGTTATCAACTTTAAAATTCCTTTATAAGGTCGGTTTGCATTCAATTCGTCGCGCTTATTTAATACCACACTTGAGCTTTAAGGATAGTCTACACTTTCAGAAAGCTGAGTTGAGCATTTTATTTTGTCTTACGTTTACACATTATTCGAGCTGTCCTGAGGTTGCATCGAAACATAATAAAAACCCTCAGCTTTCTTTCTGGACGTGTAAACTGACCTTAAGGCCTTGTGATTGTACCATCGGCCATCAGACTGGTTTCTTTGTTATTAAAAACAGCAAAAGTAAGAATATCGTTCCGCCTGTGAATGGAACAACTAAACCGTCGGGTTCTAAATCACACTTATTCGATACTTGACGAAGAGAGATTAGCCAGTAAATAAAGTGAAGCTAAGCTCCAAATGAGAATGGCAAAACCTTGAGCTGCAAACGCTACGTAATGGTAAGCTAAACGTAACGCAAAGGCTAAGAGGTTAAACCCGAGTTTCCTACTGAACGTTTTTTGTCACTTGAGAGACGACCAAATACAAGATGTTATGAAAGAGCCAAAATAATAAGGTAGTACTTTTGTCCAATTATGTCTGTCAGTTTACTGGTAACCTTTAATTTTAAACCGATTTAAAAATGTCATGTTGAAGAGATTTCACTTCTCAATAAATGATAAAGAACAAGTACAAAGCTTGAAGCATAGTACACCTAAGAAGCTAAGTTCAACATTAAAGTACTATAGTTCTCAATTCGTTAAGCTCATTCAAAAACTTAGCAAGTTTGATCGAGTTTAATTAAATGCAATCACGCTTTACAGTTACAGAAATTTCTAGAATTACTAATATCTACTTTAACCACTGCTCACATTTTATGAGTCAACCCATGCTCTTAATGTGCGAGCATTTCAAGTTTTAATAATAAGAAATCTGGATTAAGTGACTCTTACAAGGCCAGGATCGGTATTAAGTCAAGCGCTTTTATGAAAATATAGAATTAAAAATAGACTTTCATATAACGCGGCTTGCCTTAAGAAACCAATCGAGTACAGCAATGAACAAAATATTGGTTTGCACAAAAAACGTTATTGACTTTTAAACTTCGTTATTCTACTCGATATTGACTCAGATATGAGCTTACTTGACCATGATACAACGGAAAGCGGCAACGTAGTTAAATCTTTCATCACTTTAAAGCAACGGCACTTCATTATCGTAGTAAACACCACCAAATTAGCAATCGCAGTTTAAGATCGCAAGTATTTAACTGAGGCCAAGAAGGCAAAAAATGTTATTTAACAAAACTACACACACATCTTTTCGTTATCTCACCTGAAACAGCCTAGTGAAGACGTCAAATTCAAAATTAGAAATGTAATCATTGCACACCAAGTCGATAGTTGACTTTAATGCAATACTTTCAAGACCAACAGACACTTGGTGGACCTTACTTAGTTCTTGGAGAAATATTTTCCAAGGTACAATGGTCCTGGAAAAAATTTTGGCTTGGATTACTACATCATAAGTGTTTGTTGGCACTCTCATAATCGACCAATAACTCTCAGTAACAATATGGGTTCTCAGCGACGGGAAGTCACAAGTTCAAAACCTGGCTCTGTGTTGTAATAATCACGTTAAAAAAGCCCATGCTTTGTATAAAGATAAATAGCAAAAATATTTCGAGAATTCGAACGTAAGAAAGGACAGATTCGCAACAGCAATGCTGTGCTCGAATTCTCAAAATATAAAAAGGAGTTCATAGTTTATCCCAGCATTTCCCATTTAACACTATACAGCCAATGACGTAACGATTCTGGTAAAACAGCTTATTCATAGCGACACTAAGCAGTGCACCAACAAATAAAATATTTTAATAAATAAAGATACAACCTGGCCTGGGCCAGGATTTGACTACATATCAAACTTAAGCTTTAACATAAAGACCAACGCAGCTAAGCCTTCATTCTGAATGCAGTAACAGATCAGTGAGAAGCAAATCTTTAAATAACTTAGAAGACCTATCGAACTTACAATGACAACACAACAAAAACCACCTTGTTGCACTCGAATAGCACCGCAACACTTTTAAAGCGTAATTATATAAATCAAGATGGTGAAAGAGCGACTAACTTTTCATTGTGAAACACGCCTTCGATGTCCATATCAAACAAAGCAGTTAGTGTTATGTTTCAAAGCTGATGTCTTAAGTCAAAAGTTTATCAAAAGATGCGTCACCACTACTCTAATCTGAAAACTTAGTGACAGTAAAAAATAAGAAAAACAAGTGTCAAGAAAAGTAAGAAATAAAGCATTCTAGCAATAAGCCAAAAGTAAAGAATGTTTTGCATTCAAAACGTTTTTGAGAAATAAGCAATTATAAGGTGCCATAAAGACAAATTTTAAGTTATAATTTAGAAGACGAGGGGAAGTCAAAAAATAATAAGCCCTGTTTAAATTAACCGGCTTGTAGTTCATATTTTTCCCGCAAATTTATACCGTAGGTAGTTACAATACTCTTTTACAAATAAATTGTAGGACAATTTTGTTTGAACGTAGCCACTTTCTGTCAGCCATTTTGGAAATGATGTCATTATTGGACGTCTGTCAGAAGCAAAAACCTGTGATTGAATTCCTTGTTTTGGAAAGGGAACGAACCAATAAACACTTTCAAAAAATTGGAGAAAGCATATAAGGATGCAGCAATAAACTACAGCGCTGTCAAAAGTGGGTATCGAGAATTAAACGTGAAGAAGAAGATCAAAGTTTGAGTGACACTAAGAAGCTTCAAACAAGCTTCGAAACGAGCTTACTTTTTGGCGTCCGTTAAGTTGTCTTGGAAATAACCTGACACAAACCTTTAGAAAGCCTAGTTCCCCTACAATCTGTGCAGCGCTTCTGTAGCTTATTCCAAGATGTTCGTCAATGTCATCAATAGTGACTCCGTGATCGTCTCTGATCAGTTCCTTGACCCTAACACTGTTTCCAGGATTAACCGCTGATGATGGCCTTCCACTTCTTTGTTTGTCCCGGAGGTCACTCAAACTTGGATCTTCTTCTTAACTTTTAATTCTGGATATCCACTTTTTGACAGCGCTGTAGCCTATTGCAGCATCCCTATAAACCTTTTCCGATCTTATGAAAATGTTTGTTGGTGGTTCTCCTTCCCAAACAAGGAATTCAATCACAGCTCTTTGCTTTAGACATACATCCAATGATGACGTCATTTCCAAAATAGCTGACAGGAAGTGGTTACGTTCAAACAAACTTTTCCAACAATTTATCTATAAACGAGTATTTTGTATACACACTGTACAAATTTTTGGAAAAAATACGAACTACAAGTCGGTTTCATGGAACAGGGCTTATTACTTTTTGACTGCCCCTCGTATATGCAGGCAGCATCAAAATGTAAATAAAACAATTTAATCAAATCAATAGCAAAAAAGCAAATACAAAATCACTATCTTAACACAGTGAACAACCCAACATCTTAATGTCTAACTTTTCACATAAAACAGCAGCAGGTTTAAGATGCTATGATGAATAATATTAGTACTATTTATCATCACTGTTGTATTATTAATGATTATCAGAAGTGGACTAAAATCATTGCATGGATGCTTGCTTGCCGCTCGTAAATGACGCATTGTTGTCCCCTGGAAAAAAGCCCTTTGTAGCGATATCTCCACCTGTTTAAATTGCCTATGGTGGAAAGCACTGCGCCAGTATTAATAACTTCAACAGGCGTCTAAACACAAGTTGTGCTATACAAGACCAAGTATCATTCTCTCTGTGCATTGGACCTCGACGCTGGGCAAACTGAGCACTAAACCCGGCAGCATTGTGTCGTGTTACAGATACAATAAGCTTGCTGCTTGTAGAGTTTGAGCACTTTATGCTCTGCTGATGACACCACAGTGGCAGAAACGATAGCCATTTGGAGATTGAGTAAGTATCTAGTAAAGTATAGTTTACAAATATATATTTTTCATGGACAGAGATCATGAGAAATTCTTATTTGTAAACTGTACTACACTTAATTGTGACCTGTAACCAGCTATAGATCGTTTTAAGCACTTACTTCGACCCAAATGTATTGTGCCAGAAGCTGGCTGCCTCCGATTTGGTGATTCGAAAGTTTTCACCAATAAATCTACCATCTGGAAATAAAGCTTTAAGCTCAGCTAACATGTGGCTAAACACCAACGAAAGTTTGGTAAGGCTTCGACGGTATTGTGAAGTTTCATCAAACATACGATCTTTTCCGTCTTTAAACAGCTTCAATGCCTGTGGTGACAAAACGTTTAGTGGCTAACCATAACTTAAACAGCGACCAAAAGTTTTCAAGGTTTCCACAATGCTGCACTTTTTACAAGCAAGCACTCCCTGGAATATATGGTAGATTTCAGTTACTTCAAAAAAATATCCTTATTGTGGCGGTAGCCCGCATTTCTTCACAACAACAACAAATCCTTAACAGGTTTAACCAAAAATATGACATTCCAAACAGAGCTGAGAGCAAGCGACTCAAAGTAGCCCAGCTTATCGTGATGCTATTCAGGGACTAACTAGAGAGGTTCAAGTTACCCTTTAGCGTTTGCTTCAAAAAAGGGTGAAAACCCCGTTGAAAAAAAGTTTAACAACTATGCTAGTATAAAGACTATTAGAGTTTTGTAAACCCCTCCATAAAACATCTGCTTACGCATGTCTGATATAGCCTGGGTCAAAATTTTGAAGTTTTAGTTTAATATTTGCATGGTTTCTCTTTCGAATTTGGAATTGGGCAACAATTTTCCTGGCTTGGCTGCAATGCTCATGGAAGAAACGCACTGTGCCAGTAGCGCCAACAACCGCGAAATGAATCACAAAGTTTTCTTCAAAGATAAAAAAACATAACATATGTCATACCTCCTTGCATTTCTTGATGAGATTATCCACGAAAATCCGAAAATATTCGCAGTCATTCAATATTTGCAAGCGCTCTTCATATCTACCAAACAGGTAATGATAAAACGTTAAAATACATCAGGCTACACTTAAAAAAAGTACATTAGTTTTAAAGAAGTACAAAGACGACTTTAAGCTTTAGATACTGCAATACACCCAACACTTGAACGTACTGCATTTTAAACATTACTGATGTCACTGCTCTATCAACAGCAAACACGGTGCAGAATCAATAACATCGCCTAAATTATTAAAGATGATGAGTGTTTTAAAATAGTTTAAATATAACTGTACATCAATCGTTGTACCTTGACATAATAAGGCGAAGATGTGTGTAGGTGTCAGGCAGAATGTCAAGAATATAAGGAGGACTATTTTTCAAATTCATTCTTGATTGCTGGCAGAACTTCGCTACCTAAAACATTTAATCATGTAACTTAAAATAAAATCCAATCTGAGAACCAAATTTATAAAGAAACTGCAGGCGAGGTAAAAATGAATATGGGAGTCACATGATGCACAGCAGCAACCAATTAATAGTTCCTTTTATATATAGCAAATAATTTTAACGGGCCTAAGGTGTTTTTTAGCTTTTCCTAAATTATATTCGAGAACTATAGGGTTTCAAAGTGAACAACAAACGTGCATTACCCAACTTAAACATAAATGAAGCAGTATAATCTCACACGCAATAGGATAAAAACCAACATACTTTGTCCATCAATTTTGATGACTTTTCAATGTATTTTTTATCAATGGTGACCCTCTGATGAGGAGAAATATCAAAAGCATCTTGAATTCTGTAACAAATAAAAATATTGCTTCAAGTTAATAAAAAAGCACGTTGTACAAATGATACCAAAACTACTTTGATAATATCACTGTAAATCATAACTGCAATGTACAAAAGCAGCACAAAAAGCACAACTTGAATCTAGATTTTACTATTACACACAGCCATATATAGAAAAAGACTTTGCCCAGAAATGAGATGGTGTAAACATGACTTCTTTTTTAAAAACGCATAAAATAAATAACAAAAGTTGAAGTTGACAATAGTATAGTGTAAATTTAATTGTAATGTAAAGTAGATTACTAAATGCGGGAGAAAAATGAATAAGTAAAATATAAATGACAGTTAATGTTTTCCTTGGCTCAAGAAATCTATTTAACATTCTATAGCAAGGAAACGCTCCAAAAGTATGGCTTTGTAGTCCTTAAAGTAACAGCTTCATCTAGTGAGTTGAGCTTTATAAGACTGACTGAAATCATTTCTGAGCTTTAGCTATCAGCCAAGTCATAAAAGAACTTTACAGTCAAATATAAAGCACAAAACTTTAACCTAATAAAGTAATGGTTTGCTGATTGATTTCAATGAATTAATTGCCCATAAATAACCATGACATTTAAAAACATCTACATCTACTTACCCTCTTAAATGATTGAAAATTCCAATTCCAGTCCACTGACCATTTCTTAATGTATTTTGTCCACTATTAGTGGTAGTTGCCATTTTTGTGCAATATAAAAATCCACTTCAAAAACAGAAAGGAATTGTTCTGCTAATGCTCTATGACCACCAAATTGTCGTGTTTCAGTGATTGATAAAACGACTGTTGAAGTAACGTTTTTACTCAGCCACACAAAAAACAATCTTAAACAACAATTTCAAATGTATTAGAACCGGTCATAAGGACAACACTAAAATACAAAGGTAGGCTAAAAAGTCTGTAGCCTAAGAAGGAGTTACAGCAGAGCAGTGAAACTTGGCATATGTTAGAGTCAATCTTTTTTGATACTGACTGCAATGTTTTTCTTCAGGTAAACTTACATTGGATAGTAATTTTGCACTTTAAAAATCAGTAGAGAGATTTTGCAAGATTGATAGAATTTTGCACTGTGGTGTTTTGAAGATCTTGTGAATACGAATAAAATTTGGCTGTATGGTGTTACCATATATTTGCATAAAAAGGGATTAGCACCCAAGCAATGATGGGAAATTCAGAATGATATACTATTCTAGAATAGTTAAACCAAATCCAGAATACCAAATCCTTTTTTTCTACAATTAGCACAATCAACATAAAAGCATTCATTTATTACAAGTTTACAACAACAAAAGCGCAATCAGAAAACAAATTTATTGCAATGTAATATACAGGGTGGCCACAAAGTCACGCACCAATGTTAATTAAAAAAGTTATAGTAGTAACATTTATTCAAATTGAAAGTTCTTTACTAGGATTACAAATGCTCGACATGTTCGCCATTTGCAGCTATGCACGAGCCAATACAAAATTCAAAGTTCCGGTAGACACGATTCAGTATTAGATTCAGTAACATTGGTGCGTGACTTTGTGGCCACCCTGTATTTAAGCTTTCTTCATGCTTGCCTGTCAGACAAGATCGCAATTTATCGGCAGTTAAACCTACACTTGAAAAAGATCTTTCGGAAGATGTTAATTTTTCAGTCATTTCATGCAAGGGTACATTTACAAAAAAGAAAATATGTGACCAAGCAAAGTGATAGAGCTTGTAAACAGGATATAAACCAAATCCTATTATCCGGTTTGAACTGGCATTTTTGATTCAGATATTTTTGGATTTGAATCCTTCAGATTCAATATTCTGAATTACCCATCCCTACCCCCAAGGTAATTCATGCTGACCTGTTTGCTACTTTTGGGGATGATGCTCCAGCTTTATCAACTGCAAAGAAGTGGCCAGCTGAAATCAAGAGAGGTAAGGAAAATCTAGAAGATGACTCAAGATCAGGATGTCTTTCCACAGCTACCATTCAAGAATATATTGACTGCATACATCACATGGTGATGGATGATGGACGTTTAACTGTTAATTACACAGCTAATGTTACGAGCATTTCCCGTGAATGAGTGGAGAACATTACCTGCAAGGAACTTAGCATGTAAAAAGTTTTGGCTCGATGGGTGCCCCAGCTTTTGACACCTGATCAAAAGCTCATCAGACTTGTAATGTCAAAAACAAACTTGGTAAAGTTTGAAGCAAATGCAGATGTTTTTGTTGAGCATTTTCTCACTCAAAATGAGAGTTGGGTCCGTCACTTCCAACCCAAGACCAAACAGCAATTCACTAAACACTATGCCAACCTGCTAAGACAGCTACAAAAAGCAATAAAGACAGAGTGGCCTGGAAAGCTGAAAAAAGGCATCCCTGTTTCATCACAACAATGCTCCTGCTCAAGAGTATGTGGTTGCAATGTCCACAGTGCATGACTGATCAAGCTTGGGAAAAGATCAAAAAATCTCGCAAAACCTTATGGGTAATTGATAAAAATGTTGTGGTAGTTGAAGACGTGATTAGATAACACTAAGGCTTGATTTGTAAACTGATTCAAACAAAATTCAATTATTATTTTATTGCCTAATGCACAGCCATTTTTATCAGTTACATTTCACTCATGGTGACATTATTATGTGGCATCTACATCATCCAAGCATCACTGCAAGTGCTGTAAAGCAAAACTAGCTTAGTTGGATTTGCAAAAATTGTTCAGAATTAGCCTAGATTGAAATCAATGTGTTTGTTTGAATTAAGTAAAACATAACTGAACATATATTAGATTGCCCAAATTAATCCCAGTGTACCCTACTAAAATTACTGAATTACAGAAATTTATGTTAAGATATGGAATTACTAATTACAGAAAGTAATGCTAAAGGACGTTGCTGTTTTGCTGTCGAATATTTATGGTGGGTCAATTTCAATCATGTGTTAAAAACATGACTTTTGGTTGAGCTTCAGATTAATCAATTTCTATAACGTACAGCAGTAAACACAAAAATTTTACCAGTGTACGCTCCCTCTTACATTCACCTAGCAGGCGCCCCGGGTGTAGACAGTCTCTGTCAAAGTAGCATTCCTGCAAAACTTGAACCTGCAACCATCATATCTGAAGGCAGCAGCACTACCTAATACACCACATCACCAATTGAATTGTAGCAAATGCACTTACTTAAAGATGAAGTTCTACTCAATACATTTGTGTATGCAGAGAGGAAATTATCAACTTTAATTTACTGTGTACCACCCAACAGAGAGTTTCCTATCCATTTCCTGAGACTGCCATCTATGCCCAAGCTTTAATGTTGCAAAGGAGAGAATGCAAAACTTTATCAAAGGCAATAGCTATTTTGCCGTCAACTGCATTTCACCCTTCAAGGCTATTTGGATGTGAGTTATTTGTGATTGGTCAATCTTGATAACATACTAAACATATGGTCAATTTTAATAACTAGTTAAAAAATTTTAAACCCCCAGTGTCCACTCCCTTCCAGTTTACACTACCTAGCATATTCACATACCAGGCCCCCCTCCAATGTACACTGCCTTTTTCTGAGTTCCCTGCCAGCCAAGATTAACTCGCAACCATTGTATTTCAAGACCAGTGCACTATTCATGCACCACAGTGTCACTGGCAGGACTGTAGCAATAATGGCACAATAAACACATGTGGATGATTGCGGCAAAATACCGGTAGTCTCTTTGAGGGCAAAATGCTGTCAACATCAAAAAAGCATTGAGCCACTATTCTTTCTATAACCATCATCATGTGACAAGTCAAGGATATAAGTAAATAATTTTGTGGCATAGATCCATGCCCACCCCAATAAGTAGAAACAACAACAGGATCATTTAAAATCTGAGGAAAGCTTCCAACATTTAAACAAAATCTATAAATATAGCAACATACTGGTATATGACCAGATGACAAGAGTATTTTTGAAAAAAATGATTCGCAGCATGTCGGACCCCAGGGCTGAATGAGATCTAGAGCTTCTGCAACATCATACATAGTCACTGTAAACTCTACTGGTTTGGATATAGGGTTGTCAAAAGGCAGTGGCTATTTCGCCGTCGACGGCAATTTGCCCTTGGAATCTATTTTGCCGTGATCATTTATGTGTGTTTATATAGCCAAATTTGCTATTATCGCACCAGTGACTCTGTGGTGTAGTGGATAGAGCGCTGGTCTTGAGATACCAAGGTATCGGGTTCAAATCTCAGCTGGCCAGGGCTCTAAAAGAAAGGCAGTGTACACTAAAGGGGCAGGCTCGGTATGTAAATGTACGGGGCAGTGTACACCGCAAGGGAGTGTGCAGGGTGGGGGATAGAGACCTGGGGGTGCAAAATTTTTTTTTTTGGTTTTTAAAATTGACCAATCAGAGACGACCAAAAGTCACATGTTTAGTACGTCATTAAGATTGACCAATCACAAACAACTCACGGCAAAATAGTCTCTGAGGGTAAATTGCCGTCGACAGCAAAATAGCCACTGCCTTGTCAAAAACTTTACTTAATGTACAGATGTAATAACAGAGGTATTCTTTTTTGTTATTGCAACAAAGATTTGGAACAACATTGAGGTGTTGGGTAGAAAAAGCACTGCTACATTGTTTACTCAGGATATCTGACATCTCATAAGTGATATCAGTGCTTTGTTTGGTGACTGGGTCAGTAAGTGGCCCAAAAACTTTTTTCACAGTTTTGTGCTTTTTGGCATATGAAAAAAAATATTTTGGATCTGATTTAATTTTGTCCAGAATAAAGCATCCAGTGGTTATTCTTTTATTGAGAAAACTAGTCATAATTTTGGACACAAAAATTAGCAACCTTTGTTTTAGTTTTTGTAATATGTATGCATCTATGTATTTTTTTTTTACTTTGACACACTTTTTCATCAGAATTTTACAAATTTTTGGAATTCTTTTTCACAGTTTTTGATCAACATTTTGTTCTGGACCTTTGAGAGAGTGCTGAATGGCAAGCACTGTAAAACCAGCTTAACTGTTCCTCAGTGGAATCAAATTTAGATTTTTCCATGTGTAAATTCTTAAGGGCATCATAAATTGTATTTTAATTATTGTCAGATGCCAAAAAATCAAAAGTTCTGAAATCACATACATCATTGTTGTGTGGCCCTCAAGACTGTTTACCACTGATTTGCCATCCAGACAAACCTGATACTCTATACAATACAACTTGACACCACAACATGAAAATTGCGCTCAATGACTGTAGGTATTTGTTGGTTGTAATATGTATACATCAATCTGTTAGTAGTCAGCTGTGATTTGACTCGGCAGAGCAAAGTTCAATTTACTTGAACCATTAGGTTAACACTGTAACATACTATATGTGCTGGTAACCTAATGCTCCCTTACATTTCCAAATCTTGCTCAGTACAAATCTTGGCAATCCTTAAGTTTAGCGTCAGAAACTCAAGTAAAGAGGCAATCCCATTTTCATTTATTAAGTTAACTTAAGGATTACCGGGTCAGGGCTTGGGTTGGTGTTAGGTTTAGGGTTAGCGTTAAGGTTAGGGTAAGGGTTAGGGTTAAGCCTTGTTTGCAGCGATAATTAACAAATCGTATGCTTTGTTGGTAATCCTTAAAATGAGATTGACGCTTTACTTGAGTTTCCAACGCCAAACTTAAGGATTACTCAAATCTTTTACTTAGACCTGGAAAAGTTGAGCCAAAATGTGGAATTATTAACTACATCCACGCGTGATAACTGGTTGATACTAATATCCATCCCTCTGCTGTTAATCAAACTAACCTCAACAATTAAATTTTACATTTGCTAGAATCACAAAAAAAACCTTAGTGCGGAATTGTAATAAACAAGTCACAAAATGCGGAGCTAAGCGGAAAAAAACTTGTGCCTCATTGCTCATAAGCATGATGGATGATGAGTTTAGAATTTTGTTTAAAAGTAATCTCTGTTTGTTTTGCGTTGTGTCAAAGTAAGTCTTTGAGGCTATTATGTGCAAGCGCTTGTTTTAACATGACAAATCAAGCAAAGCAAACTTCGCACTACGAAAGAGCATGCTGTCAGTGGAAACGAGCACAACCACGGCCTCCGAAAATTAATTTTAAGTGGCCCTGGTTTAACTTGGGAAGATTATTTTTCGTCCAATCTCAAAAAATGTTTTGCAAATTTAACTTTCTATAACCATAATTTTTGGTAACAATTTCTGATTTGGAACGTTGAAAGGCTGACTCGGGCTTGGTGCCAAAGTCGTAACAACCAGTTGCAAAAAAGATAATTTAAATTCATTGGAGAGCTTCATTGTCATGCCTTTTTCAAGCTGAAGATCTTATTTTGATCTTCAACTTCTTAAAAAAAATTTTTTTCGCGTTTTTAGTTGGAGACATTATTTGTAGAGATCAACATCTCGAAACCAATTTTGGTGTCTTTGCAGAAGAAAAGGCATATTAGTAAACCACCCTGTCCAGGTTCCCTCCAAGGTGCGTCACTGCGTAATTGCGCAGTACCATCATACCATCTGCGCAGTGAAATCTCTCCTTAGCGCACTTGAAACATTCCAAATTTAAAAGTAAACGATCTTCAACATTTCTTTTGGATAGATCGATCTTGTAGCGCAACGGCAGCGTTCTCTCTGATGTCTTGTAGGTAGAATTTTATTTTCTATTGCGTCGGTGGATACTTCGCGAGATACGTAACGTCTTATTCGTCAACTCATATAAATTTCAATTTTAATAACATTTAAACAAATTTATCTCAATAAACCTTATTCAAATAGTATATAAAATAAAAAAAAGATTAATTCATAAAGTAAATACAAAATTAATCAATCTTACATGCAATTTAAGATCGCTCCTACGCCAAGCCCCGCCTGAACGCCGACGTGCACTTGCTCAACTGACACGTCGGCATTAAATTTAAATTAAAAGTTGCAAGAAGAAGTGATGCGTGGAAATTAATGGTGCCTAAAAACTAATCAAGCGGAACAAAGCAAACGGAAACGGAACAATAAAGTAGTACGTAGTGCTACAAGCTAACAGAGAGAGCAATCTGTGCATCCTTTAAATCACCGTGACCTGAATTATTTTTTATGTGTGTTGCTTGAAATCGAGAAAAGCCCATTTCTGATATTCTAAATTACTGCGATCTGGAATGCTCCATCTCTTGTGTGAATTGAATAAGGTTAACATGTTTGCTTCTTCGCAACGTGGTTCTCAGTTATAACAAATATATCTGATTAGAAGTGCAGTTGACTTGTAGCCTTAAATTGCTTTGTAGTAGCAATATGACATTTACAATTGAGAATTTTGACGCAACAAACCTCTAGCAATTGTGATGACTACTGACTATTTGTCATAAAACTGCATTTACTGATGACAAAGTAACTCAGGCTTTAAGGTAGTTGTTACTAGCACTTACTGAAAAAGTAAAATAAGCGAACTGTAGAGAGGAAGCAACTTTATATCAAAATGTTTTAAACATAATCGAGAGAGAGCTTTCACAAAACGGATTGACGCTTCACCAACATACGGAACAAAAATAGGACATAATTCCACGTTATTTACTACACTTATTTCATCAACAGGTATATCGTTAAGTTTGGCTTTAAATTTGTAGTAAATTTTATCAAAAAACCAAGTCGGATAGTTATTATCATAAAACAAGCGCTTCAACTTTCCAATCTCGACTTCAAATAAATGCTGGCTGGAACAAATAGATTTAGCTTGATTAAATAGGCACAGTACAAGACTCGATTTCCAAACATTTGAACATATTGCATTCAAGTTCAATACTGGCATTGAATATTGCATTAATGCATTAATTAATTAAACAATACATTAAATATTTAATTCAATACTGGCATTAAAGTTCAATACTGGCATTAAATATTGCATTAATGCATTAATTAATTAAACAATACATTAAATATTTAATTCAATACTGGCATTAAAGTTCAATACTGGCATTTTATTGAACTTGAATGCAATATGTTCAAATGTTTGGAAATCGAGTCTTGTACTGTGCCTATTTAATCAAGCTAAATCTATTTGTTCCAGCCAGCATTTATTTGAAGTCGAGATTGGAAAGTTGAAGCGCTTGTTTTATGATAATAACTATCCGACTTGGTTTTTTGATAAAATTTACTACAAATTTAAAGCCAAACTTAACGATATACCTGTTGATGAAATAAGTGTAGTAAATAACGTGGAATTATGTCCTATTTTTGTTCCGTATGTTGGTGAAGCGTCAATCCGTTTTGTGAAAGCTCTCTCTCGATTATGTTTAAAACATTTTGATATAAAGTTGCTTCCTCTCTATCGCACAAATAAAGTAGGACAGTATTTTCAATTAAAATCAGAGACGCCTTTGCCTCTATGCTCAAATGTCGTTTATAAATTTACTTGTTCGTGTGATACGAACTTGACATACATTGGTATGTCTTCCCGACATTTGATCACCAGAGTGAAGGAGCGTCTGAATTTAGCAGATTCAAGAAAAAGCGCAATTAAGGACCACATTTTGTCATGCCCCACCTGCTCTAATCTACAATATAATATTAATTCTTTCATCATATTGAAAAAATGTAATTCAGATTATGAAGCAAAAATTCATGAAGCTTTGCATATAAAACGTCATAGCCCTAGCCTTAATAAACAATGCTATGCAAGTGGAGCTTCTTTTTTGCTAAACATATATTAGGAGAATTTTACAACAACTTTACTTACTGCACGTAATCGTAACATGACATTTCATATTGGATTTTCGCATAATTTTGGGAATCTTGCCATTTTTGGAAGACTTTAATCCTGGTTTCAATGAGCTTAAAAGTTTTTGCATCCGATCTCTCCCAGCTGTTATTTATTTTAAAGTTGGCTACGTTTTTACAGCCGTTAGAAGTACTATATCTTCCTAATGTGTATTATTTGAAATTATTGTTGATTATTTTAATTTATTACGTCACATTTACAGATTTAATTCTTGAAAAGGGCTTTATGAAAGTCGAAAACGTTCACATTTAAGATGTTATACGAATTAAAATGACTTTTAATTTATTAAAGTTACTTGCTATATTAACAGTGTGGATTTTAAAATACTTAAGATTACTCTTCAACAAATTTTTAGCTTGAAAATGATTCATAAGCGCTCTCATATTTTGCAGGCGACTAAGAATAAGTTCTTTTAACCACAAGCAATATAATAAAGCTTTTTATCTGACAAGCAAGTAAAATTTCTATTGAAGGAAACAAAGCTAAAAAACGGAATTTAGAGTGGAATGGCTTAATACAGCAGTGGAGTGTGAGAAAATAATTCGCGATGTTGCTACCGGTGTACACAAGGTAAAAAAACAAACTGCTAAACTATCCAAAATCTATAACTATTTCGCGTCAAGAAATGTGATAATCTGCAATGTTTGCAATGAAACTGCATCTGATAGTGATTTTGGAAAAAGTAAACATAGAATGATTGGAAGGTGGACTACCTAAAACGCCCCTTGATTTATAAACATCACAGTGAAGCACTAAGTACATTGACTTAGAGGCGAAATTTTGAAGCAAGAGGAGGTAGCTCGAGCTATTTCACCGCGATGCCAACTGCAGAAGAGAGCGAAGCGTTGAAAACTCCGTCAAGAGAAGTAAAGACTCTCATGGATAGTGTTCTGCTTAGTGTTAAGCTGAATTCATCAATATTGTCCTGCCAAGTGATAAATGATTATATGTCAAAATTCATTAAATTGCCACGGTCATCGCGGAGCAAAAATTACGGCTTTGAATTTTTTAAAAGCATCGACTTTGTCGCCAGGGAAGAAGTCATGCAAAGCATAAGACGAGGAACATGTCACACCCTAATTTCATCATAACATTTCATCAACCAAAGTGCTGATATTGTACATAAAGTACTGTATTGCAGGTGATTGCCGCTTAATGACTAAGAGTGTTTGCAGGGATTATACCTCTTGCTCGCTCCGACAGCCATTCGATTCTAGAAGAAATCAAGAAATTTTACACTACCAATAATACTGATATTCAAAAAATGGTTATGTGTACAAGTGATGGCGCTGCTGTCATACTTGGTAAACAAAATGGCGTAGCAAAATTATTGAAGAATTTTGTACCGCATATAATTGAACAGCACTGCGTAGCTCAACTAGAAGACCTGGAAATCGACGATGCGTGGTCAAAAGTATCTCTTATGCAAGTCATTGAAACATTAGTAAGAACCGACTATACTATGTTTATCAGATCCTCAGTAAAGAAGCAAGGATTGTAGGCTATTGCTCAGGCATTTGGTCACAACCTAATCTCCTGTAAAGCCATGCATGATGTGAGGTGGCTGTCTCGTCATTTTGTTATACAAGCACCAGTACGAAACTATGACGTACTTCTTGATTCTTGCAAAGAACAAGGAACACGTGATCCGGTTGCAGTTTTTTGCGTTGCCAAACTGGAATCAATGCAAATTAAAGCTACATTGTTTGTCCTAAGTTATATCTTAACAGAAGTTTCAGATTTATGAAGGACATTTCAAAAGAGCGATATCACTCCTATGGAAGCACAAGCAGTTGCTCGCAGCAAGATTTCCAAGCTCCAGGCGGAGTACTTGGTTGAACAGAAACACTGGAGTGCAACTGTAAAAAATTTGAATACTAAATCAGCATTAACGATGGACAAAATGGCTCCAGTATTCAAGTTTATTAAAAGACTCGGTACTCGTTTGAAAGACCAATTTCCAAAAGACAACAAATTATGTAATTGGTGTATATTTGACTAGAGCGGCATAAAACAAGCCAATTTCAATTTTGGCTTAAACGAGTTACAACAACTCTTAAAGCAGTTCAACTATTTCTTTCACTGCCATGGCCCTGGACATGAAAGCGATATTCTAAATGCTTATAATGATTTGAAGTTTTTGGCAAAGGAAACGTTTAAAGCAGGTGGCATCGTAGGCTTAAGTGATTTGACTGGAATCTGCTTTAGGCACGAAAAGTTTTCGACTATCCTTTGCCTCCTTCAAATATGTTCTTTTTTTCAAGTCTCCAGCACTGACTATGAAAGAGGCTTCAGCATAATAAACAGAATTAAAACCAAAAACAGATGCAGGCTAGATCCATATCATCTGAACCAACTGATGATGGTCAAATCTGTCTTGACGACAACGTCAGAAACAACAGAGGATGACAGCGATGATAAATCAGCTACCTATCACGATTCAGCAATAAACCTGGACAAAGTGTATAAACACTGGAAAAGCACAAAAACATGGAGAAACAATTTGAATTAAATGTGCACATTACATTGTTTCTGCATGTATTTTGATAAGATTTTAAATTTATTCTAATAATTCACAAATTCGTTTATGTAGGATTTCGCTAACTCAACTACAAAATATTTATGTTTACTAAAAAAATATTTGCTCAGTGCAAAATTTTCTTAGGGTGAACACTGAACATGTCCCCCAAAAAAATACCGAACCAGGGTCTTATAGCAAGCCTATCCCAACAACTGAACTCCCTTGTCAACGCTACTCTCCCACACAAATTTTTTGGGGAAACCTGTACAGTAGATTCCGCTTAATTGGGCCACCGGTTAATAGGGTCAGCCGTTTAATTGGGCCAAATTGTTAAGAACAAAATCCAATCAAAGATAATGCACTACGTTAAATCCGCATAATCGGGCCACTATTCCTCTTAATCGGGCCACAACAGTAGTCAGACATACACTGGTTTAATTGCAAAACCGCCTTTGTAATGTAATAGAACTCAATATCACAAAGCCAACTATATTATGTAACAATTGAAAAATACAGGTGCAAATTATTTTGTCATTTCATGCTCTTGGACATGGTAATTGTTGTGTTTTGTTGCAAATTTTGTGAAGAGTCAAGCAGAGATGCCACAAAAAGAATTAACAATTGCTGAAAGGGTTGTTGTCCTAAGAAAAATTAGAGAGCAACCTCCAAACATTAATCATTGCCAGCTAGCTGAGATAACTGGTATACCAAGGACAACCCTGGCACAGATACTGCAAGACTTCGGATAATCGGGTCAGCCGCTTAATCGGGCCAAATGGTGCTTATCCCGATGTGACCCGATTAAGCGGAATCTACTGTATTTATAAACAGCTAGGTTTATCTGAGCATCAATTGCCTACTTAGCTAAACAATTAGGCACTGCACTTCCACATGTCTATTAAGCTGGTGCTAGAAAACGTTTAACTTAAAGCTACTGTAACTAGTTTTAACTGCCAAAAGCTTCCCCTTAACTCAGCTTTTTCCAATAAGTATTCTCAAAATTCCTTCAGGATGGCTGCAAAGCATTCAGAAATGTTACATTTTTGGAGGTCGCTTGATTTACTAAAACTAACCAAAATCGAGCGAAAACGTTAAAAACAGAAATATGATATTAACTTCATTTAATGAGTATATATGAAGTAGTGCAAACTGAATGGTTTATTACCTTGCAAATTTTCTTTTTTTTTTGTAATTTTTATTGGATTTTAATAAATGGTTTTATCGCCAAAAGAAGATTTACCGAAACTCTCCCATTGCTCCATAATTGTTCGACTTTTTAAAACCAATTATATATCAATTTGTTTGTGTGGTTGGTAACAGTAATTCGGATATATTTTTACTGTCCAATTTTTTTTTAATATTCATAAATATAGGAGAGTTTCCTCATTTTTTTACCCCCTAAATAACCAAAATCGAGTTAAATTATTGTAGTTTTTAACAAAAATAGGCCCACTATTTTTTTTCTATATAATAAGGCAAGAATTATTTCGTTTTTCTGTGTATAATTACTTCTCCGAAAATACTGGGTGTACAAGCGTCAAATCGGTCATAACTGATCGCTACCCCGGGGTGAGAATCATTTAGTATTTGTGACGTCATGATGACGTCCAATCAATAGGATAAGGCAAATATTGTTTTTGTTTGGTAATCCTTAACTACCGGGCGTACAATCATCATACTTGGCACGATTGATCACAAACTGGGGTAATTTTTATGAGGGGTCGATGACGACGTAATGAGGCCGCATCACCGTCACGTGTGCATGATCCATGACTTATATTTATCAAAAGGTTTCGTTGCTGCTCTCACAAATGTTTTTGCGGTGAAGCCGGCGCAGCTGCCTTGCTGATACGTTCTAACTAGGCCAGGTGATGTCATGTCCTGCTGGGGTAAAATCGCATCATTCTCGGGAGAAACATTTTTCTTGTTTCTTTTATAATAGCTTTACAGAGATACTGGGATCAAATCCAAAAATTCGAGGGAATAGCAAGGTCTCTTTCAGCTCTCCCGGACACGCCAAGCAGTGAGAAACGAATAGGTAGCATGCCGCAATGCGTAGCCAGCATGGACTTGAGAAAGTTCAAGGAGAAATCAATAGAAAATAACGTCACTGTGTAAAATCGCATGTAAAACATTTTTGCCATTTTGTTTGAAAATAGCTTAATATGAGAAATGTGTTTCCTAGTTCCAAACTAAGGGAAACGCTTGGCCCCCTAGAGCATATACACCTAAGGTGTATTCAGAACCTTGACCTAACAAAGTGTATTGGCTTACGAAAAAAAGCATCAGTCAAAATATAGCGATACAATTCGCTTTCTCGTGAATGGAGATAAAACATGGCAAACAAAAAAAGTCATGAAAATTAGATGTGCAGTAAAAACTTTGACTTTTGGTTACTGTTTACTCAAGTGCCCGGTGGTTGAAGTCGGCTTGGGCGGCTGAACCGATTTTCTCAACTTCGAAGTATTTGATGGGGACCCTGCGGACGAGCCGGCTAGTATTAAATAAAATAAAAGTATCGCCAATACTATTGTATCGGCGATACGGGAAAACAGAATAAATCGACAACAATACTTGATACTTTAAGCCAATGGCAATTCGATAACGACGCAGAAGTACCTAGCGATACTATCGTCGATACATGTATCTACATACTGCCAATCTCTGGGTATTGGTTCAACGCATGGCGCCTTGTAATAAATTGCGCCATGATGCAAGCCTTAATCTCGTCTCAACTTTTTGTTGAAAATCTCGGTTTCATCTCAGTCTCGCAACGTCAATGTCTCGTCTCGGTCTCGAAGATTTTGGCCGAGAATCCAGCTCTGGTAGCTACAAACAAACGATCAAGCACACATTAAGTTTTCTACCAAACTGCTTCGTTTCTGGATATATGTTTGAAAAAACACAAAACTGGTGCAGCTAAATCTTTCATAATCAGGTTTTGTATTTAATGCGAGTGCAGATACAAAAACGGTACAGTTTAATCGAAAAACTAATGTGTACTTAGTGGTTTATGTTTGTAGTTAAATACTCTACATTACACAGAAAAAAAAACTGACCATAACCAAAAACTTGTGCTTAACTCCTTAAACGCCATTGGCAACTTTGATTGCCTACAAGACACCCTCGTAAAATTTCAATTGTTCTGCCTCTATTATTCATATTTCACAAGAGTTTGTAGCAACAGAAAGCTTATTTTTTGCAAAAAATGTTACAGTATTTTAACAAAAATGGTTATTGAGTGGAAACTCTAAAATGTCTGAATGAAAATGAGCAATTTGAAAAAAACAGTAGTTGTTGCGTCTGTGGTCTGGTCAGGCAACTTACAAGCGACAGAAATAGGTGAAACAAGTTTGAACTGGTGAAAATCTTGAAACAGGTTTGAACTGGTGAACTTATGAAAGATAAGTACTTGCTTGTTTTTATAGAATTCTTGTCTTTTATGACGAAATATAAAGAGTGAGTTTGTTGCTGGCAATCAAAGTTGCCAAGGTTTATAATGAGGTTAATTTAAATGATTGCTAAATGCGATCAAGAGATTAAAATACCAGGTTTATTCCCTTGTGTTGCTTATGCAGAAGACCGGAGTGACTGCATTATTGTTTTGCATGTTGATTTTGTTCAGTTCTTATAGCCCAATAGATAAATTGTGATAGCTTGTTATAGGAATTATACTAAAATACGAAAACTTACGAAATTGCGGACATTTTTTTGAAATACAGAGAAAGCACCAGTTAAGTTACGGCATCGCAGAAATACAAAAATTTATGCAACTATTTAGTTTGATTTGTCTTTATTATTCTCTGTTGCCCAATTAAATGGCAATACTTTTAATGTTTATTGACTTCCATAAATTTTCGTATTCTGCTATTTCCTTACCTCTTTTTCGTATTTCCTTAACTCATTAATTCCTTTATAAAATGAATATTTGTATTTAATTATTTCATGTATAATATGACTTTTGGTACTTCTGTGATTCCGTTATTCCGTAATTCAACATGAATTTCTGCAAATCCCTGCATTTTAGTGTAATACTTTTATAGACTAGTAAGCCTGCCGTAGATCTGTGCTCATTACTAAGTTAGTGTAAGACTATCACGAATACGTAAATTTGTGTAAAGAATAGTTTTACGTATATATAAAGTTGTAATCTGTTTGTTTTGCCGTGATTATTATATTTGTTAATCTGAATCGTTTGCAACCCTAACTTGCTAAACTGTTTTCAAAAAAAGACATTTTTTCTTTCGGGTTTAAAAATAGATTTGTAACACACACGCCTTTCTGACGTCACAATAGCTGTCTACGCGACTTTCCAGCTTATTCTAGTGATTCTTACTTCTCGAAGATTTTTCTTTTTATTATTATTACTACCGATTACGTAATTTATTAACGGTGCTTTTTCTGTGTCACGTGATGTTCTAGCAATTTCTAGATTATTTTCTAGTCATATACAGGGTGTCCGTAAAGTTACTATACAGTCTTACAAGTAACTATACAGTTTCATTGTATTATATGTAATAGTTTTTGTTACTATATAGTTTTATTGTATTATACTGTATTTAATATTTATTTAATTATTTAATTTATTTTATTATTAACTATTATAATATGTATTTAATTTTATATTAACATTTCCTGATAAATGGATCAGCAGGCGAGGGCCCATTGAATTTCTTCCACGATCTCCAGACATAACGCCAATGGACTTCTTTGTCTGGGGAGTCATCGAAGACTCTGTGTATTCGAGAAAGCCAAGAAGTGTTGAAGATCTTCCACAATTTGTTATTGATGCATTTGCCAACCTTGATCATGACTTGTGCACCAAAGTTTGTCATAGTGTGGTGTCACGTTGTCGAGAATGTATTGAAGCTGAAGGCCTCCAATTTGAATATTTGTCATAGAAATTGTTTGCCTTGATTATTACAGTCTTTTCGGATGTAACACATGTATTTTCTGAGATTTTTATTAACATAAAGGTGTTATTTCTTTTGTTACAAATAAATATTGTAATACAATATCTTACTGTACTGTTAATATATTACGGGGTGTCTGTATAGTAACTTGTAAGACTGTATAGTAACTTTACGGACACCCTGTATATAAGGCGGCGAGATTTTTTATATTTATTCAGAGTGTAATTGATAGAAATTCAGAGAGTAGTAGATCAGAGTAGAGATTACAGAGTTGTAAAAGGCGTTGTTGGGTGGTGATTGTTGTGGCAGGAATCAAGCAATTATTTTGGTGGTTTTAGTTTTAGTTTTAGTTGTTGTTGTTGTTTACCTGACCCCTTCCGAGGGATGGGGACATGGCGGAACACCATGGAGCCCCAGAAGCCAGGCAACTCCCCAGGGTCTGGACCAGAGGTTGTAGAGAGACAGAGAGTCGCCAAAGAGTGAGCGGCGCAAAGAGTCCGTAGATGGACAGTGCAGAATGAGATGAGAGGTGTCCTGGGACGAGTGTCCACAGGCGCTGCACGAAGGATTTTCGATTCTGCCGATCCTAGAGAGATAAGAACTTGACCGAAAGCTGTGTCCGTTGCAGCGTAGACGAGAGAGGACACAGCGAGCATGACGACGGAGCACAAGTTCCTCGGTGGAAATCGAGGGGACCTGTGTGTCAAAGAACTTCGATGAGACAGTACGCCTCCAGTCCGAGATAAGACGGGAGTGGATACGAGAGATAAGAGGAGAGAGACTACAAGGGATTGCAGAAAGTGCAAGTAGAGCTCCCCGTCTGGCCAGCTCATCAGCTGCGTCGTTTCCCGGAAGAAACGAGTGTCCGGGGACCCATTGTAGTTTAATAGAACAGAAGAAGAGAGAGGACAGTTCCTGCCAGATCTGTCACAGAGTTTGAGATAGGAGGAGAAGACAGAACGAGAGTCAGATAATAGGAGAAGAGAAGAGAAATGGCAGACTTGTTGGTGTTGCCGAGACCAGCAAAGAGCGTGCAGAATGGCGCAGGCTTTAGCGGAAAAACTTGAGCATGCTGGGCCTGCCGAAAAGGAAAGAGTGGCCTCAGCGCCACAGAGAGAGCAGTTGGCAAGAACGCCGGAGCCGCCTTTGCCAAAAGGAAAAGGAACAGAGCCATCTGCCCAAAGCACCGGACCATGAGGGGGAGAAAGTCAAGGTAGGCGAGAGCCGCACCTTGGCGAGTGAGAGGGGGATCAGAGCTAGAGCATGGAGTGGAAAGGGTGGACTCCACCGTGAACGAAAGCACATTCCAGAAAGGAAAGGAAGGGCAAGCAAGAAGAGCCTCCCAAGAACAAGTAGAAGGATGCATGAGTGGGTGAGTGGACGCAAAAGCTCTCCAGGACGATCTGCACAGTCTTGGTTTCACTCCAAGTCTGGCCAAACCTGAAATAGGAAAAGAGGTTGGAAGACGAAGAGCCCGCTCATAAGATAAGAGAGTGAAATGAGTCAGGGTGACTCGTAGGGGAGGTAGAGAAGCAGAGGGATAGGGGACGACGAGAGGCAGCCGATGATGGCGCGACTGGCCGCTCAGTGGAGGCGTTTCAATTTGGTGAAATTGGTAGCGCTTAGAAAAGGAAACCATCCGGGTCAAGCATAAGTGAGAGAGACCAAAGAAAAGATTTATACAGAAGAGAGAGGGACTCCTTGGAGGGGCCCATGATGAAGCAGAGATACAGCGTAAGGCCTTGAGACATGGAAAAAACTTGGCCTTCAGCGAAGATACATATTTAGAAAAGAAAAGAGTGCGGTTGAAGGTGACCCAGAGAAAAGTTGGAGTGGGATTAAAACGGAGGCGGGAGCCGAGTAGGAGGAGGTTTGGATGGAGGTTAGTCTAATGGGGGTCCACTGAGAAGAGGGAGGCCTCACATTTGCTCGGATTGAGAGGAAGACACCAGTACTCAGACCAGTGCTCCAATCGAAACAGAGCTCTTTGTGTGGCCTCCACGGCAGGAGGACCAAATGGGCGGAGGGGGAGGAGGACCAAATGGCCAGATCGTCAGCGTAAAGAGAGCAGCTGACGAAAGAAGACAGAGAGGCCGAAAGATCATTAATGAATAGAGAGAAAAGTACAGGGCCAAGAACGGATCCTTGCAGAACACCTCGACGGACTCGAAAGCAACGACTTTTGTGATTTTGCAAAACCACAGAAGCGCGCCTATCAGAAAGAAAAGATTGAGTCCAACGAGCAAAGCAAGGAGGGAGGCCAGCCGAAATCAGTTTGTGGAAAAGAGCGGGGTGCCAGACAGAGTCAAAAGCTTTGGAGAAATCGATAGTAGACAGGATTGTCCGAGAGCCCGGCCTGGGTTTGTTAAACCCATCCGAAATGGACTGAGAAAGGTACAGAATTTGATCGAGTGTAGACCGTCCAGGGCGGAAACCGGCCTGACGGGGAGAAAGAATGGAATTAGATTCCAGAAAGAAGAGAAGACGAGATAGAATGATGCGTTGAAAAAGCTTTGATACGCAGGAGGTGAGAGAGATAGACCGGAAGGAAGCAGGAGAGTCGAGAGGCTTTCCCATCTTGTGTATGGGAATAATGGAAGATGTCTTCCAGATGGAAGGAAAGGAATGCGAAGACCAGGAGAGATTACAGATGTGAAGAAGAAAATCCATGCCAGAGCGAAAAAGATGCTTTAGCATGGTATAGGCAACTTTGTCTGGGCCAGTGACGGAGGACGAGGAGAGGTTGGAGGCAGCCGCAAGAAATTCAGCGGGAGAGAAAGGAGAGCAAAAGGACGAGTGAGACTCCACAGGGCACGTGGCTCGGCGGAGCTCAGAGAGGTAGCCTCTGGCTCTGCTACGCAGAGCCTTTGGCTGAAAAATGGAAAAGTGCGATCTCAGGTAAGCGGCATAGACCAAAGCCGATTCCCTGGGAGAAAAGCAGTTGGGGAAGTTAGGAGAAGAAGAAGAAGACGAGGAAGGAGAGCCAGCGATAGAGCGAAGAAGAGAGTGCACAGATTTAGGATTAGACCGAGGTGAACGAGAAGAGCAAGTCGTCTGCCATGCCTCAGCCTTGGCTTTGGCGATGACTGAGGAGGCGCGTCGAGAAGCAGAGATGTAAGCCTGGCAATCTTCATCACTTCTGTGAGCGGCAGCGAAAGCTTTGCGTCTTTCACTAACCGCTTCTTCCACCTCAGCAGACCACTAGGCTTTAGGAGGGCGTTTGATGCGGCCAAAACGAATGGAAGATTTGGCCGCATTCAGTGCCAAAGAGGTAAACAGAGCAACAGCAGCAGAGGAAAGAGAAAGAGACGAGTATTCCTCTGCTGAAAGACAGTGAGAGTCATTGTAGAAGGCAAACCCATCCCAGCGAGCTTTCTGAAAATTAAAGGAAGGAGGGCGCTCGTTGGGGCGAAAGACCGGAGAGAGAGGGACGGATAAAAGAATTGGTAGGTGGTCAGAACCAAGGTCTTGAAGCACTTCCCAGGAGCAGG
Source organism: Trididemnum clinides (assembly GCA_963675345.1). Taxonomy (NCBI): domain Eukaryota; kingdom Metazoa; phylum Chordata; class Ascidiacea; order Aplousobranchia; family Didemnidae; genus Trididemnum; species Trididemnum clinides. Next base: position 18,772,444 of record OY776302.1, read on the forward strand.
AAAGGGCAAGAGTAGAAGGAGCAAAGGAGATGTCAGGAGAGGAGCAACTGCCAGAGGAGCGATGGAGAAGGGTAGGTGTGTCAGGTCATTGAGGATGAGGAGGTCGGAAGAGATGACCCAGTCGAATACTTCCTCCCCGCGAAGGTCGGAAGTGACTTTTGAGTCCCAGAGGGGGTGATGGCAGTTGAAGTCCCCCAAAATGAAGAGATTTCTGAAGGAGGAAAAAATGGAGGGAGAAAAAGAATCGGTTCTGCCATCTGTTGGGGAGGAGCGAATAGGGGGCGTACACAGAAATGGCACCGAGGAGGAATTGTTTAGAGAGATGTTGATCCCTACATAATTAGAGTAAGGATCAAGCGAAGAAAGAGAGGAGGTACAAAGTTCAGAGAAAGATAGACCCTGCCTGGCAAAAATGACAACGCCGCCACTAGCGTGCGTGTCATCAGGAGAGAGAATGCCAGACCTGGAGTGGGTACGATCAGAACGCAGAGCAGAGAATCCAGGAATCCGGAATGAGGAAAATGAGTTGAGATTGGATTCCTGATTGCAGATAAGGTCGACAGGATGGGACGAGAGAAAGTGAAGTAGTTTAGTGATCCTGGCTCGAAGACCTCCAGCATTCCATTGAAGAACCCTGAGAGAGTCAGGGATGGGAGTGGAGGCAGGAGGCGCAGAAGAAAAGCCAGGAGCAAGGGATGGTGGTGGAGGGGCAGAGAGAGAAGATATAAAATGGGCAGATGGGGGATAAGAAGTTTGGAGACGAGGGTGGGGCGAGAGAGCACCGTTAGCAGAGGCGGGGCTAGATGGCACAGTGGAGGTATACATGTCGGAGGAGTCCGAAGAGGGATAAGAGGTTTGGAGACGAGGGTGGGGCGAGAGAGCACCGTTAGCAGAGGCAGGGCTAGATGGCATAGTGGAGGTATACATGTCGGAGGAGTCCGAAGAGGGAGTCACAGTGATTCGGCAGGGAGTCCGAAGAGCTCTGAATTTGGATAAGGAAAGTTGTGAGCACCTTAGATGGACCCATTTGGAGAAAGCGCAGCATTGCACTGACTTGCCTCGCCAGGTCACATTTCCAGCGCACACAGAGCAGGGAAAGATAGGGCCAGGGTTGGGATGAACGTTACGGCTCATCAACAGAAGGAGGAGAATGAGGAGACGAAGAAGGGCAAGAGGGGCAGGAGAAGAGGAAAAAAGAAAACAAGCGATTGATTTTAAAGAAGCTGTGTGCTGCTCTTCTGCGGTCGTTGAGGGGGCAGCATAGCGAAAAAATGGAGGGGAGTGCCAGGGGTAATTGGGACCCTCGGGAAGGCCAACAGCCGTTTTGAACCAACCCAAACGGGGCCTGGGACCGCACCACCACGTTGAGGCGGCTGTTGATTGGTGCAGTTTAGTTTTAGCACTTTAGTTTTAGTTAGTCTCTGATATTTAATTATTGAAGTGCTTTAGTTCTCTGTTTTGGCAAGCGAACGAATTCGAAGTTATAAATGGTTTGTGAATACATTGTTCTATTCTTGATTGAGAAGTGCGTGGGTAAAAGTATCTTAGTGGAAGCCAATCTTTTCCTAGCTATTAAGTTGCCACCAGACTAAATTATTCGATCGGTACTACAAGTTGCCTCAATTTTAAGAATTAAATTAAAATTGAAATAGAATCAAAAACTCTATTAAAACGCGACAAAGACTGAGAAACCGGCTTGTTCAAAATGGCAAAACTTTAAATGTTGATGAAAATGAAATTAAAACTGTTATTGCAATCATTTTGTTTTTTGGACATTGCAAAGTGCCTTATCATGAACTATATTGGGCAGTTGCTCCAAACGCGTGCAATGCGGCAGTGCCCAATGCAATAAGTTGAAAGCGGTTTAGCAATATATTTCCAAATTTGCATTTGGCTAACACTGCTGAAATAAATGCTGACCGATACTATAAGATGCTGTGTTTATTTGACATGCCAAATTGTAACTTCCAAAAGCTCTTCAGCGCTAGTGACCATAGCATTGATGAAAGCATGATTCCATACTTTGGAAAACATGGAACTAAACAGATCATATGCGTAGGCTTACCATATTTTTGTGATCAAAAAACGAGACGCTTTAGGACAACACGCCTGACCATGGATGTCGAAGCAAAGTCCGGACACATTTGGCGGCAGCAATACAGGTGTTGACCTTTTTCTTTTTGGAGCTCACCTCCATTTCGGGTGCAATTTACCTTAGTTCTACTACAAATCGATAAATTCCACCAATAGCGGGGTTGTCTTCCAAAAAAAGGTTATCACCTGCTTTGCTGCTCTTTTTGTATCACTTCCGGCCCAAATCGTCATCGAGCTAGAGTTCGTTGTCGTAATGCCTTTACTTAACGGGACAAAAGTTTACATACCTAGTTCTAGCTATACTGGTCGACTGAATGAAAAAAACGGGATGTATGGTACGACTAAATAAAAGCGATCTCTGGCTTCAGAGGCTTACGCACGAGCAAATGTGCATTATTGACAAGTTTCCGCTGTCTTTGTTTACAGATTTGAGATGCTTGCAAAGTAAATGTTATTCAGCGTCTACGTTTGCAGTGACTTATATCGATCACTTACCACTTTTATCAATACATACGTTGTACTTTTATTTAAAAAACATGGCAAAAAAGTTATAGTGTTACTCGGTGGGTTCTGTGACAATTCAAAAAAATTAAATTAAACGAGTATGTAAGTATGGGCACTTCAATAAATTCGACTTAAAATTAAATATAACATGTAGGTAACTACGGCACTTCCCTAAATTCGACTTTAAATTGTCGTCGGGATATCTACTCGGTGCTATCAGTTCAGCCAAAATAAGTTAACCAATTTTGGTCCAAGTAGCCCAAAAACGTTTTATTTCTTTGAAAACCATTTTTTTTAGTCCAATTGCTTTAGATTGGTTCTTCAGTCTTACCACGCTACAAACGTAACACTTTAAAAAAGCTTAATTTCACAGTGTTGCTTGTAAATTATAGTCCTTCATAAACGACGACACATAAATGCCGACAGTAACTTATACATTTGTGCCTCGACACGAAAAATTTGTCTCAAACATTGGTGATAATACAAATTCCGTGAAATGCTAAGGTAGGCGAAGAATCTTCAACTTGATTGTCCAAGCCTTACCGGTAGACTGCCATGGGTGAAAATGGATCCACGTCTAATATCTTTAAATGTTAAAGTAGGCATAGCCTGCAGCCTTTGGCTAAAATGCCAGAGTCTTACCGATAGGCTACTATAATCTACAAAGCATCCGCGATTAATGTACTTAAAGAAAGTAAGATGCGGTACTTTACAATTTGAAACAACCAGCACAAAATTTAACGTGTTGTGTCAAATGACGCAAAAAGATAGGTCTTTAATATGTGGAGACCAATGACACAAGCTATTGATCTCATTGTTGCCAAATTGTAATGTGCGAAAATCCCAACAAGGAACCAAAACATCCAGAAAATGACTACTTTTGAGCAAGAAATCCCAAGATTCTGAAAAGTCTTGGCACGTTATACGTTTTGAGTTTTGTTACATCATCGATTTCTCACAAATTTAGAAAATGCTCCTGATTGTTGTGTTGACCTCCAAAAAAATGGCCCTCACCCAAATTTTTTCAAAAATCCCCAAATTTCTGGTTCACACACCAAAGGCAAGTAGCTGCGCCCAATATTTCTACCAAAATAATCCAAGATTTAATTTACCAAAATCGGTTCAAAAAATCCCGAGATTTTACGAATCATTTTGCGAAAAATATCCCCAAGAAACTCCAAACGGCCTTAAAAATTTCCATGATATTGATATAAACTCCCAAGATTGGCAACTATGATTGATTTGATAGCACCATGACCGTAGTATTGGTAAATAGCTCGTTTCTGTTTTTAGATATAGATTTTTTACTCTGTTACTTCTAGAGTTTGAGCTCGGGTTTTAGAACTACAACAATTTATCCCAAACGATGCAGAACGAAGTTGTAATTTTAGATGTTTTATGGTCCAGTCACAAACCAAATTAATTGAGAAACATAACAATATTTCAGCAGGTAAAATTATTCCGTAATCGACCTATCCAGCTGTCTGAAAAATTACCATGTGCTAGAAGAATGAAAAATCTCGCGCAACTTCGAAATACGCAGGTACTAATTTGGCAAATGAGGTGCAACCGTAGACGACTTAATTGATCACTAGCCGGATCAAAATTGTTTAATTACGTATTTTTTTATTTTTAAATATTAGTATCTTTGTCATTTTAACACGAAGCCGTTAAAAATTTTACATAAGCCTGTAATTAAATTTTTTTAATTTTTGATGATTTTTCCGGATACATTTTGAACTTACTTTACAAGATTGACAAAACGTATGAAAGCTTCTGAGGATCATACCACGATTTGTTGAATTATCAAAGAAAGTCACGAGTTCAAGCATAGATAACGTAGTGGATAAAAACTCTTCGTGTAAATGCTCATAAACAAGTCACGCTTCAATTGATTTGGTCTCTTCGCTATAAAATTTGTACAAAACGTATTGGGAAAGCATGATGAAAACTGGCATTTAAGGGGTTTGCAGCTCTCAGACAGGATTTTAGTGCAAAACTATACCCAGAAAAAGTTATAGCCTGACTTTATCGAGTATTTGGATAAGCAAATGTTAAGACTGCAGAGGGCTAGTTAAAAGCCTGATGGGCTATGCGTCCTTACTTTAGCTCAAATTCAAAAACACACACAAATTTAAACCATTATTTATTGATATATAGCAGCTCAATCTGCTGGTCTGCAAATAGCTCGTCGGTGCTTTTTAATCCATTAATTTTTTGCGAATTGGATACAGTTGTGTTGATAAGCTTTTAAAAGTGAATTGGGTCATTTATTTGGGCTGAATTAGATAATAGTAGTCTACCGGTATGAACAGAACAAGGCAGTTTTTGCAGTTTAAATGCTTGCATTTGTACCAGAGCCTTTACATACTAGGGTGCGGTAAAATTTTTTTTTTAATTTAGAAGTAGTGTTTATATTTTTCCCCAAATATGGAATAAATAACATAGGGACCAATTTTTGGTTGGTGCACACTCTAGTGGCCATGCACATCTGCCAAACAAAGGAAAAAATCAATAATTTGGCCATATCTTAAGAACTGGTTGAGCTGGATTTTGGCTTGAAAGATACAGAAGCGCCACTTTTTTCTCTTCTCCAAGAGAAACTTTTTTTTCTGAAATGCTATGGGAAATAGTTATATGCAAAAACAGCTTTTTGCTGAAAATCATGTATTTCCTTATACGGAGAAGGGCTACCTGTGACATTTGCAAGACTTGTAAGATTGTTGCTATTGAGGAGGCGAATTCTAAATATTAATGTGATTCATTGGCATCTTACTCATATAACCCTTGATCCAAAAATGTTTTTGTTCTAGAATATGTGAATTACAAAATTTTGTGGTGCTAATTGTCCCTATTATGTTCTCGGTAATACAAACACAAAACTAAAGATAACTTGTATTTCCTACGCAAACTCGTTGATAAGTTGCTCCGTTGAATATTTAATAAACATACCTGTATTGATCGTGTCTATACCAATGAACTCAAAAATTTGTTAGTTAGCGGCGTTGTTCATTGCGATATTTCCAATCACCTTCCAATTTTTGTGAGTATCTACGGTAAAAGTAAAATGGCTCAATCCATTGATAAAATTCTTTTCACAAGGGATATGAAAAACTTTGGTCATGAGTTTTTTCAAGCTGAGCTTAATCACTTCCAATCCCCAATAAATGCTAATCTTCATGAACAAGCTCCCTATTTATTTACCTACCTATTTTCCGATGTTGTAAAGAAGTTTGCGCCTATAAAAAAAACTTGCCGTAAAGAGAAAAATCTTAAAGCGGAACCTTGGTTCACGGGTGGTCTCCTAAAATCTACAAGGAAACAAATAAGCTTTGTCGTCAACTATGTTACAAGTGCTTGGAAAGAAATCTAGCTGAATACAAAAAGTACTGTAATGCCATTCATAGAACCAAAAATGTTGCCAAGCTTAACTTCTATCAAGAAACTGTAATTCAAAACAAAAATAATCCTCCTACAATTCGGCCAGTGATAAAGGATTTACATGAATTAAAAAAAATAATTCTAATTACCCGCCTGAGAATAGAAATCAAAAATTTTTCTGACTCCTACTAGACCGGCCGAAACTTGCGCTTTAATAAATGCGTTAAATAATAAAAAAGCAAGCGGTGTAAATGACGTTGAGACCAAATGTGTTAAGTATTTAAAACCTGTGCGGCCAATGATTCATAATAATCATTTTAATGACTCTCTACCTATGATTAAAAATGGGAATAAATCACATTCTAGTAGCAAGAGGCCCCTATATCTACTGTCATAGTTTAGCAAAATCTTTAAAAAAATACCCTATAAACGCTTGTTACCTTACTTAGGAAAAATGATTTTTTAACAAATTATCAATTTGGTTTTTGACAAAATTCGTTTGACAAAAACTACTACGGCTATTAGCTGTATCTGTGATAATTACAAAAAATATTGACCAAGAAAAATATAAATTGCTCTATACTCCTAGATAAAAGAGAATCGTTTTATGGAGTCCCTCACAAGATTTTGCTGTGGAAACTAAACTACCAGCTCGGCATTCGTGGCAGCGGATTTAAAATTTTTGAAAGCTATCTTACGGACCAATCTCAGTTTCCTAGGGTCTCTAATAGTTTTTCTGATCTCAATGGAAAAGCATGCCGTGTTCCTGAAGTAACTTCTCTTGAACCACTCTTATTTTTACTTTTTATAAATGATTTCCCTAATCATCATTTTTTTTCACCATCTAATTTGCTGATAATAAGTTTCTATATTAAAATGATGACAATTTGACATCTTTAAAAATGTGTGTGAATGAAGAAAAAATAATTTACGATTAGGAATAACAAGTAACTACTTAATTATTCTAAAACAAATTCTTGTTAATGAATAAACAACGGAATAATACAATAAAGAATAGCTTTAAATTGCAGTTAATAATAAGGTCATAGAACGAACTTTTACCATTAAATATCAAGGACTATATGTTAATGTCAAAAGTAGTTGGTCTGAACACATTAAACCACTTTCACTTCAAATTTTTAAACACGCGGGGATTATCTACGAATTAAGTAATTTCGTAAAAATAATTGTGAGCATGCTTTACTATTCTATTATTTATACTCGCATACAATTGGGCATTATAATGTGGGGCACTTGGGCTAATTTTAAACTTCAAACAACTAAAGTTAGACTTACTAATGTTATTCGATTAATGATCTAGGTTAATAGATATCACTATTTGAACCGTTTGTATGAAAAATCAAAGCTACTAAACTTGGGCTCGATCTACAAACTTGAACTAGCAGAGTTTATGCACAAATTAACGAATAATAAACCGCCTGCTATTGTGAAATCTCCAGCTTGCTTTCTTTTAATTTTCAATTCAGTTTACTTTCCTCTTGAATAGCAACTTCATTTTCTCAAAATCAGTTCTGTTATTGTGGAACTTAATTATCGGCTAGCATTGACTCTTCTATAAAAAAATGAACGTTATACAATTTTTTGAAACAATACAAAAATTTCTCCTTGAAACGCAAAATCAGCAAACTAGAACTAATGGCATTACTCCCTTATTTGAATTTTCCTGTACAACAAACTGATAATCTTCAATGAGTGTTGCGTACTTTTGTTTGTTTATTGTGTGCGTTCTTATTTATCACTGCACTTTTATTATTTATTGCATTTTTTTCTTTCCTCCAATTTTTATTCTTTGAACTGTTATGCACATCAAATTCACTTCTTTTTTTGAATTAGTTGCGTCCACTGCCATAAAGCATCTTGACTCGAAAACCGAAAATTTCTTTTGATGTTTTCTGACCTTCGGCCTTACAGTATTTTTGTTATTTTACTGCAACATTTTGTTCTCTTGTGTCTGAAAGTAAAAAAATGAATTTAATTACATACTTCAGTGTGAATGGATATTAAAGCATCGTTAGGTTGTAATTGAACTGTTTAAAAGCAGTTTTTTCAAGTTTACTGTCCTCAAATAATGCGTTTCGGTCTATTTGATGTAAGTAAATGGGAGCGATTTATTGGTTGCTGGAAAAAATCCTTCACAATCCACTGTTGTAAACTGTCGAGTGTTTTTCATTGGAGTGTGTAAAATTCACGTAATCAATTTATTTTGACAGTGCATCTTGTCAAGATCTATTTTTAGTACCAGTATTCTAGTATGTAAATCAGTGCTATTTAATCTTTTTGTCATCGCGGAGCCCCTGATGTACTTACGCGTTTGTCACGGAAGCCCCAATAATAAAAATTTAGAAATCATGAATTGCTTATAAGAAAATCATGTATTTCGGTACTACGCTTCAAAATATAATTTAATACTTTAACCAGGGTTTTTTAAGGAAAATGTTAGGTGCCTGTTATGGACCCGTAGGGACCCGAAATTTTAGTTGATCTCCAAAAAAAAGGTCTTTACCTCTCAAGTAAACAGGATTACATCTCAATCTGCTATGTGCTATCACAAGATTCCATTACTAGCTATTCATATACAGGAAACAACACCACATATAAGAAATCAATATACTGAAATATGAAATAAATACTAGTAATGAACAAAGAGCCTTCGCGGTCCCCTCAGGGAGCCTTTAAAACTTACGGAACACAACCATATGTTTTGCGGAACCCCTGTTGAAGAGCACTAATGTGAATGACTAGCACAATATATTTTTCTGAAACATCAGAGACATATGTCGGTGATGACTCAGAGCCAGACGTTTGTGATGACTCTGATGATGACAAAGAATAAATTCCAGGATCGGGTAAATCAACAGCTTTTATAGGACATGTATACGTATGCAAAAGGGAGTATTGTACACTGGCGGTTAATCTTATGTTTAATACGTCATGGAAATTGACCTATCACAAATGCTCGATTACAAAATAGGTTCAAAGGGTAAAGCGCCATTGACGAAAAAAATAGCTGCTACCCTATTTTTACTGTGCTTAAAGCTGTGATAAATACGATCAATAAATACAGTGCGCATATCTTTTTTTTACAGGTTCTGATGGTTCAGAAATAATAATTGAAGTAAGTGAATATATCAGTTTGCTGTGCGCAACTGTAGCGGTGTTAGATTTTAGGTAAGGGATATCTTTTTTAATTCAGCATGATAGTCATTGGCTTACTTTTGCAAATTAGAAAATGTGCTTCATAATAGTGTGTATAGTATTAAGTAGTTATTGCTTGATCAGCCAATACGAGCTCGTGTAAGTCTTTAGTGTGACTGGTCAAGTTCTCGTATATGCAATCCTTGCAATGTCAGTATGTCTTCGAGAAAAATACATCGGGATGATTTTGTCTTTGGCCGATTCTTTACACGCAATAAATTTATTACAATAATACCGAGCAATTCCGGTAAAATGTTGAAACTTGGGATCTCTGTTGTAGTTTTTTTTCTAGACAATGGTTTGTAAGAAACTTTTCAAAAATTTTATTGGTTTCAAGCATTTCAAAGCATCTTTTTGTGTTTTCTTGAACGCTTCGAACTAATTCTATGATGTCATAATACATGTTGGGTACCATTTAAAATTAATTCTTTTATCGTATTGAGGAAATATAGTTCAGATTATGATGCAAAAATTTATGAAGCTTTGCTCATAAAGGGTCGGAAGCCCTAGTTTCAATAAAGAATGCTGTATAAGTTGAGCCTCATTTTCGCCAAACATATATTGTTTTTTTTGCAACTGTACTCACTTCACGTAGTTGCAATACCACATTTCATAGTTCACCTAATTTTGAAATGCTTCCTGTTTTGTAATGCTACAATCTCAATGCTAATGGGTTTATAAATTTTTGCATCCGATCTCTCCAAGCTATTTATTGATTTTAAAGTTGGCTACATTTTTACAGCCTTTAGAAATATTATACTAGGGGTGGGCAAAGTTTTTATAAGAAGAGCCACGTGCGGAAATGTAGAACTACGGCAGAGCCACAAATTCCGTTTGAAGTGTTAATACAAATACAAAAAACAAAACAAGCTTTACTCAAAACAATTTTATAGAAACAAACACAACAATACACGATATTAGAGTTTTTGCGAGATTTTACCAGCATTTGATCAACTGTGGGTTTCTATTCTATTAGCTAGCTTCCGAAAATCTGGGCGATGTGATGTCAAGGCGGTGCGAATTAATTCGCTCAAGTGTTCTTTTGTTAGGCTTGCACGATATTTTGATTTTACAAATTTCATCACAGTGAATGAAGATTCACAACAATATGTAGTGCTAAAAACAGAAAGCAGTCGTGCACTGGTCTTTTTAAGTTCTGCATATTTACGCTCGGTAACCTGTTGCCAGTACTCCACTGTAGAGTAGCACTTATTAAAATTTTTTAGAGCCAGATCTTCTTGCAACTCGGTCAGTTCCATTTCTGCTGCAGATACGTCTGTGACGAAAGATTGACTAACTAGACAGCCATCATTGATTACATCGATGTCAAATAGATTTACAAGGAACGTAAAGCATGGCTTAAGCTCCTCCAAATCGTCAAATCTCGCTTGAAACTCTTCCAGCAGTCCTTGCAATTTGTCTTTATATTCTTTCACTTTGTGGTCTGTTATTACTTCTGTAAATGCATTCACTGTCATTTTGAGGTTGGAAAAATGACGGAACGTTTTTGACATTATGTCTCTTTGAAAAACATTAATTTTGTTCTGGAAACTAAAGACGGTTTGAGCAAGGTCTAGTATGATCATTTCAGTACCTTGGAGTGCTACATTGAGAATTTGTAGATGCTCCATCATAACAGTGAGGAACATCAGGTATTGTATCAATGCATTACACTAGGCGACATTTTGCAACTTTTTTATTTTTATTTTTCAAACAATTAGATGTGTTTACCTAATTTGACTACGCTGATTCCGAATTTGCAGTCGGAATTCACCCATCACGTCACACTTTTTTGCAAAATTGAATTTAAATTTTACTCAAAAACGCATTTAATAGGCCCAATAAGCACACAGTACTTTTCATTTGCTCAATAACATTTCATTTATACTACATTGGCTTTTTCCTCGTTGGAGTGAGGCATGAATTTTCTTCTTTTGGCTTTTATTGCAACTTCATTACTCACACAATCGCGTTTCAGGCACCAACAGTAGTCCGCCATCATGGATACATCCCATCGTCCTTGGTACCGTGTTTCCATGCTTTTGATGTCCTGGTGAAAGCGTTCACCATGTTCTTCACTCATATCGCCCAAATTTTGTGGGAAATAGTCCAAGTGTGCATGTAAAAAACGAACTTTCAAACTCATGCGACATCCAAGTGCTTGAAAACAAGCCAACATGTTTTCCACAATGTTTTGATAGTCAGGATCTTTGGTATTGCCAAGGAACTTTGATACAACTTCTACAAAAGAAAGCCATGCTTTTTTTTTCCACATCCGTCATGGTAGATAAAAATTGGGGGTCTTTGGTGAGTTTTCTGATTTGAGGTCCAACAAATACATCCTGTTTAACCTTCTCAGCACTCAAATTAGGAAACTTATCTTGAATGTATTTAAAACAGGCACCTTCTTTATTGAGAGCTTTTACGAACTGCTTCATGAGACCCAGTTTAATATGAAGTGGTGGAAGTATCACATTGGATCTGTCAACAAGAGCAGGATGTAAAATATTTTTGCAACCTGGCGTAAGGGACTCTCTCAACGGCCATTCACGTTTAATCCAATGATTACTTCTATCCCTGCTGTCCCATTCGCACATAAAACAAGGGTACTTTGTAAATCCAGACTGTTGACCCAGTAGCATATTTAGGACTTTAAAGTCAACACAAATCTTCCATGTATAAGTGCTATATTGTAACTTCCCAAGCAAAAGTTTCATATTTTCATAAGACTCTTTCATGCAAGTCGAATGAGCTAAAGGGATAGAAGCAAACTGATTTGTATTGTGCAATAAAACAGCTTTCAGGCTTGATTTTGATGCATCAATAAAGAGGCGCCAGTCACTGGGGTTATAAACTGTTCCCAATTTCTCTATAAGACCTTGAATATCCACACAATAGACTAAAGAGTTTTCCATGGTGAAGAAGCGAATGTATTCATTTTCACGATGTTTATACCAAGCAAAAGTGGTATCAGTGCTGAGCATACGTTTTGCTTTCAATCTGGAACCCAGAATAAGAGCAGACGATTTTGGCAAATTCAAATCTCTGACAAGGTCGTTTAGCTCCGCTTGATTAAAAGGGTTGGGCTGCTGATCATCATCACACTCATACTCTGAACATTCTGTCAACTGGCTATCAGACAAGGACTCCTCACTGACAGAATCTTCAACTGTTTCCAAAACTCTTGGAGGCAATGGAATTGGGATACCTGGCCCATGTGGAATGGGTCGTATGGCACAAGGCAAGTTAGGATATTGAATTTTATGCTTATTTTTAACATTGAAGCCAGCAACAATACATGAGCAAAAGTAACATTCTTTGCCATGTCCATTTGGTTCCCTCCAAACCATTGGAACACCAAATGCTAAAGACCTCAGTTTTCCAATGCTCCACTGCCTCAATGACGACACACAATTACGACACACTTTGTGCGGGGCCCATACTTTATCTTGGTCTCCTAACTTAACTCCAAAATAAGCATAATAGACATTTTTAACAAAAGGTGTTATATTCTGCCGTTGAACAGATGGAACAAAGCTTCCGCATATGTAGCAAAATATATCTGGGTCGTTGATGCAGCCTCTTCGCTTAAATGACATTTTTTTCTGTTTTGAAACTCAACCAACAGCTTAAACAACAGTAATTGCAAGACTAGGTCAACAAAGACTAGTTCAGTCGTTTTATAGTAACCTCCTTCTGTAATGCCACAATGAAATAATTATGACATCACAATAAGGTGCAACAACTATAACAATAACAACGATGACGCAACAATAAGGAATGCTTCTTAAAACAGACTCACGCACGGCAAAAAAACTTACAATTATAGTGTAATGTTAAAATTTAAATCGCATTTTATGAAAAATCCTGACGTGATAGAAAAAAAGTGACTGCAGATTCGTAATCACCATACCCAAATTGACTTAGAAGTAACCAACTTACCCAGAAAAAAAAAATCATGTCGACCAGTGTTATTTTTTAGCTGAGGATAACATTATCTCTTTTTGCCAAGAAAAAGATCGATAGGCTTCAACAAATCGACAAACCTACTCATTACATTACTTGGTGACAGCCATCTTACAACGCAGTATAAAGAAACTTCACTTGGCGCATCTTCTAACTCCAACTCTTCAACAAAGTTACAAAATTGCCTGTGGTTTTTCCCATTCACGCGTATAATTTACTATTTCAAGGACAGTTTTATGACATCTTCATACCTAAAGTGTTTTGCTGCAAGATGTTCATGATGGATGATGCAATGTATTGGAAGGAACTCTGGAAAGTTAGGATCGCACTTTATAAGTCCAATTAATCCGACGCGTTTACCCTCCATTGCTGGTGCACCATCAGTCGCAACACTGACAAATTTATTAGGAGGCACATGAAATCTTGTTAAAGCTTCGTAGAGTGCATTTTTAATGTCAACTCCACGAGTTGCTTCTCTTATTGCCACCAAGTCCAACAACTCTTCTTTGATGGTAAGATCAGATGAAAGACACCGAACAAATATCGCTAATTGGGGATTATCTTGAATGTCTGTTGATTCATCAATACCAATACTAAATGCAAGGGAACTTTTCTGGTCGCTTTGTATGGTAGCTGCAACATCTGCACTTATCTGAGATATGCGCCTTTGTGTAGTTCGGCGCGAACACGGCATTTGCGCTATTAAGCGCTGAATTTTGTTTAGTTAACTTGCTTTTCCTTACTTCCGATTTTGGTGGAAATTTGCTTGAAAAGTTTTTGTGATTCGTTTCATGATGGCGTTTTACATTACTGCCTTTGTTTTGACCGAGCAATTTTTGGAAAATTAGACACAAAGATTTATTTTTATGAACAGTAAATGCATAAACTTCTTCCCACTCCACATTAAAAGCTCTGTTTTTCTCTTCATATTTTCGTTTCTTTATATTCGCTGATGACATCTCACTTTGTTTCGCAGTGTATTAAATATGCTCGTGACTTCGACTTCGGCATAGTCAACTGACTGTTCGAAATAGCACACAACTGTAAATGAAATCTACAGTACACTTCCTGAGTTTGACTGATATTCCTGCTTCACAATTTGCACTGCAATGCTTATAATGAACGAATGAATGATTTCCACGCTATAATCCGACTTAGCACCTACTGTTCTTAAAAATCTTTTCTTGGCCAAATTCCAACTGTGAATAGTAGTTTATTAGGAATTAATGGCGTCCTACCTTGGTGAATACTAAACAAGCTATTACAATCAAATAGCTATGAAACTAACTATTATGAGTAACATTACTTATGAATAACAATTGTACACTGTTAAATTAGGATATTATTGTTCAAAAGAGCCGCAAATGAAAGGTCGGCGAGCCGCACTTTGCCCACCGTTGTTTTATACCTTCATAATGTACATTATTTGAAATTATCGTGATTTAAATTTATTACGTCTTATTGTACAGACCTAAATTCCTGAAAAGGGCTCTGCGAAAGTCGAAAATGTTCGAAATCTGAGATGTTTTACGAATCAAAATGACCTTTTAATTTATTAAAGTTGATTGCTGTAACAACAGTGTTGATTTCAAAATTTAAGAGAATAAAATAAGTTTATTTATCACATTTACATACGCTCATTACAGGTCAAAAAGACAGAAAAATTAAAATACATGATCAAAAAATTGATCGAAAGTGAAGTGAGCAGTTTGAATACTTCGTAATTTTGAAACACCCTATGCGTTAATATAGATCTGTATTGATCAAGAGCTGAAACTCGTATTTTACAGCTTTTTTAAGAATTACTGATAAAAAGTTAAAATTTGATACCTCGTTGGCTATTTTAATTAAAAAAAAACTAATGAATAAAAGCGGACACTTGCTTTTTTTGTAATTATTCATAATTAGCTGAAACTTACATCTTTTTTAATTAAAAATGTATTGAATGGAAATTAAAAACTTGCTTTTTCCTGATGTGAAATTTTTTAATTACAGCAAAAGCTGAAACTTGCCTTTTTGAAAATTAATACTTTCAAACAACTGAAGCTTGCTTCTACTTTTTTGCTCTGACGTCAATCACTTAGCCTGCATAACATTTTTTCTGCTATCCTTAAGATCAAATGAGGTTGGCTGCAAATCCTGCATTTTTGTTAAAGGTTTCTAAAAATGGATGTTTACACGGTGGTTTAGGAACAGCGGTTAGGCGTATAGCTACGAGACCAAGACTAAAATGGGAGTTTCCTCCCTCTCCCTCGCGATTGCCCTGACGACAGTAAAAATTTTTCTGGTAGTATGCAAATAGAAAAATTTAAGCCACTTGTTTTAAACAAGGAGATAGATTGCTCGAGCAAATCTAATTATTTCCGTTCGTACAAGTGTATTGTGCGGTCTTCATCGTACTCGCAGTTACCCAATTTTTTGATATGACGGTACGGTTTTGTGGATGTCACGAGATGTGGAGTCATAGCTCAAAATTGCTGATAGTGGGAGAGTTTTATTTTTCATGCTAGCATACCGCATTCCAATTCAAGACAACAATATTTTGGCATCTACTTAAGTAAAAGTAGTAAAAAATAAAATCGTTCAAGTGAGTTGCTCGTTAAGGCTGGCTTCCATTAGGCGTAGCGTGAAACATTTTTTGTTTCGAGAGCGAGAGTGCGCTCTGGGCATAAAACTAAATCGAGGGTACTTGTGGGTTATCTGTCACCACTTTTTTTCATGAAATTAGGGTTAGGGTTCCTAGCAGAGTTCATGTGGAGGAGTAAGTTACCGTTCGGATGCGATCCATTCGACATCATCCTAGAGGACATCTCCAAGTTCATGCCTCCACAATAAATACACTGCTGTTGTTTACTTTAGGTTTATTAGGTTAGGTTAGGTTTATTAAATTAAAAGAAAGTGGTGACAGATAACCCATAAGTACCTGCTAGGTAGCTCTCTGCTAGGAACCCTAACCCTAACCCTAATTTAATGAAAAAAAGTGGTGACAGATAACCCACAAGTACCAAATCGAGAAACAAAAAATGTTTCATGCTACGCCTGCAATCTACGCCTACTGGACACCAGCCTTTACTGAAAAACCTTCAACTAAAACTGTTTTGTTACTGACCAGTGACCACATCGGTCTGTAAACGCCCATATTTGGCAACAGAAAAATAGAAGAAACACTGTTTTTCCTAATTATCCTTATTTTTGTTTCTAGGTCGGTAACTCTGCTAATGTACAGGGTCCGCCAAAAAGACCTGACACATTTGAAAATTTAATAGAAATCAAACGCGTTGACGAAAATAATTGATGTTTACATTTTTGGAAAGCGTATAGCATGCCATTTTGTGCGGTGTCCAAAAAACAATCTACAATGCATTTGTGACGTCATAATGGTTGATTTTTAAAATAATGTAATTTTTTAAATTGTGCTTTATTTGCTAAAATGAAGTGGTTGGGCTCACACCGTTCTTTCGTTATGGAAACTTTTTTTACGAACAGTGGATCAATAACTGCAACTCAAAGATTATTTCGTACGCACTTCAAGCTTGGAAGACACGATCCAGTGCTATTGATCCACTGTTCGTAAAAAAAGTTTCCATAACGAAAGAACGGTGTGAGCCCAACCACTTCATTTTAGCAAATAAAGCACAATTTAAAAAATTACATTATTTTAAAAATCAACCATTATGACGTCACAAATGCATTGTAGATTGTTTTTTGGACACCGCACAAAATGGCATGCTATACGCTTTCCAAAAATGTAAACATCAATTATTTTCGTCAACGCGTTTGATTTCTATTAAATTTTCAAATGTGTCAGGTCTTTTTGGCGGACCCTGTATAAGCTCTATCTACCGCAATGTCTTTAAGGAAAGTAAAAGGCAAGCTACATGTTGTGCCAACCATTCTAAATTGTAGCAAGCAAATGGCCTACACAGTAGTTCAAAGCAACAGAACTATCTAAATGTTGGTCTAAGCATGCGTTGATACTAAACTTCTTACCATTCAGTCTCAGACAAAGGAAAACGTGTTCAAAATAAAAGAACGCAATAGCTATACACAGTACAAAGGCAGCATGATCGGCTAACGTTTCATTATTGCTAAATCTAATATCCATTCGGGATACATTACATTTCAAAAACCGTAGGATATTGGAACATACGAACAAAAGCTAACACTACTCCAGAGTAATGACACGGGACATAAACAGAGGTCCGTTCACGAACCCACCAAGGAATCTCCTTACATTCACTTCCGCACACGCGCAAAAGTTAGGTCAAAAGGTCACGCTGCCACAAACGTGGAAGAATTATTGAAATCCATGTAAAACTGGTTCGTTAGAATATGGTATTGCGAGTAGAGTAACAAAACAGTTAATGAATTACTGTGGGAAAGCAAGTGTCGAATGCAATGTTCAACGTAAGGCTACTATACTTAAACTTGAGCTAGTTATTGAGCCTAGAGTCTGAATAATTTATCGCTATTTCAAATCCTGTCAAATTCGTCTGTAATTGCAACTAAATCATCAACAAAAAACGATAAACAGGACTACTGTAAAACACAGTAGGCCAACTACACACTGGTGAAGAGGACGCATTCTCAAAAATAATTCTTTGCCTTGGCATATATACAGTTTACGGAATGCAACAAAACAAGATTTTTAATTCAAAATATTTCAATTTGAGGCTGAAAAAACAGGCTTACGTTTGAAGCAGGCGACCCGACAAAACAATCAAGAATGACCTGATGTAAATCAGCACAAAAGCAATACCTAGACCAAGCTACGTTTTTCCATGCAGTTAATAGGATTCTTAGTAGCATACTCGATATAGAGTGCCATCCTCGTTACGTCAATACAAAAAACAAGATTGGAATGCGAAAATAACTTCGTACAGTTCTCAACTAGTCTTCCTGAAGCCTTTAAGAATTGGATAAATGTTGTTGAAAGCCTCATCGATTTCATGGCGTTCCTTAGCGCCTAAAGTAATGAAGTTTAGGAAAGTTCAACGACTCACCAGTTTACGATACCGAGCCAACTGCTCATATCAAATCTTCCCGATACAATGATTCCACAGTCAATACAAGAGATATGTGATTCACTTCTAAGCGTAACTGCACAGTGCACACTGCTTAGACCTATCACTTCTGATTAATGCGGTCGATGATCGCCCGCAGGTCAGAAGGGAAGAGAGGGCATCGTTTGCAGTTAGGGCTATAAAATGGTCAAATGTTCGCCATAACGAGTAATTTGTCCCCCTTTTCCTATTTAATACTTTCACTTTAAGGCTATTGTCACAGAACAAGGAAAGCATGCAACCGTCGTTCAGATTCGCATTGGAATCACCGGTCTTTGTACTGTGCATTTCCACGGCAAAGAAACAACCAAGCAATTGCCATATAGCCCTTTTCATGGCCATAATGCAAAGCAGGTGATGGTTATGAATGATCAAATGCAAAGGGAGCAGATGCCGTGGTTTAGCGGTAACTGTTCCAGGCTTCGAAACGAAGCCACAAGTTCTAACTGCGTTGAAATACTACGGTATTCGTCAGGAAGGACATTTGATCGCGGCAGACACCCTGAACAAGCATGTACCATCGCTAGAAAGTGGCAAAAAAATCTAAAATCAAGTTTAGTCTTCGTCCATACAACTTTTACCTGTCAAGACAACTTTTCCAGATACAAAGATCAGCAAAACGATACGAGGCTTCACCATTCGGTATATAAGGCCAGGAAATAATTCAGGTTCGTAGCTAAAAAGAATTACTTTTTAGTGAAAGACATTATGGGCAAAGCCAAGAAAAACATGGTACAGTATCATCATCACTTTAAGAGGAGTTAGATCATATTGAAGCAGCTTTTTAAGTAGTCATCCAACTGGGCATGCCATTGGGCGAAGTGACATGCAGGGTGTGCTGTTTCACCACCTTTGCTTTTCCATTACCTGTGGATAAGTATACGACTCGCATTGAAGCATGTCGTCAGACCACTGCACGCAAACAGTACCAAACATCGCAATACGAGTTACAAAGTCGTTTGTTTATATTCAACTTGCAAATGCAAATAAAACCAAGGAGGATCACTATGCTACACATCCACCTTTAACAGCTATGTGTCTTACCTTGAAAACTGACTGTGTGTCAAAACCAAGTTTTCTAAACGAATCGGGAATTTCACGTCTACGCTGCCCACCATATTTTGTATTTTAAAGTCAAGAAACTTTGCTTCAAATCCGAGCTTTTGAACCACTCTTGCGTATTTTCGGGCAGCGAGACGTGACTCGTTTTCACTTTTGGCGCCAGTGCACACCATCTTTCCGGAACTGAATATCAGGGCAGTCGTACGAGGCTCTCTTATTCTCATTATAACAGCAGCAAAACGCTAAAAACGACAATTTTTAGATTGCATCACTTTACATACGGCTGATAACAAAGCCTCAGCAGCACTAACTTCCAACCCACGATGCGACCCCGGAAAGCAATACCCGCGCTTCACCGGGTTAGAATAGTGAAGCTGTTCACCCAGCATCTCGTAAGAGGCGACTTTTGGGAACCCAACAATGGTAGTCCACCTTGTTGGTGGTGGAGCTACCAGTCGAAAATTTGGATTCACGACTAGTTCGAAATGGGCTGCTACTTTTCCCCTATCCTAATTCAATTAGGTTGATGGCGTGAACCTGGATTGCTGTTCGTGCCATACCTCCATCCCAAGAAAGAGGAGGGGTGAACCAACCAACCCCGGAAAGCAATATTTTTGCGAGCCGGAATCAACGTACACTCGGCCCTCGTTAATCCAAACTTCGGTTCATCCGGACAGTAACCATGAAGCAAAAGTCACCAAGTTCTTTCACTTCGCTGATCTACATCCCAAGCTTCAACCATGTCAATACATTGTAAATAATTCAAGGTAAGCAAAATCACAGTGCTATTGTCTTTTATCTTTTTCAGGACGGTTATTTCATTTGATTGGCATTAACTGCACTGCACATATTTGTGTTATACGGACTTTTCCGTTTATCCGGACCCGCTCCTGCACCATTTAGCCCGGATAAACAAAGAGCAAGGGAATATTGTACATATTGCTAAGGACAGTTATTTCATTTGATTTGCATTGTATACAGTGCAGTATATATATTTGTGTTATCCAGCCTTTTTCATTATCCGGACCGGTTTCCGCACTATTTAGTCCGGAAAAACTAGGATCGAGTGTATTTATTAATTTTTGTAAAGATCATTGTTATTGCTGAAAAACTGACAAGTAAATCATAATATTCTGCATATACAAATAGCTTATCAAGCGGGTCATGAATCATAACCTGCGCCGCAGGGATTAAAATAGGTGATGTCAACTTTGAAGTCGTCAATAATGTACGCACCAGTGTTCTTTACAAACGCGAAAAACGTGCGAATCTTCGAAAACATGTCTGGCGGCATTCGGTAATTTTTTTCAGGTTGTTAAAATTTTTGCAATTTCGCCAGAAAAACTTTTAACCAACTGTTTAATGCGTGGTAGACGGTGAATAGGAATCCAAGGTTGGACTGAAGCTTTTTTTAGGGCAGTGCTACGTCCCGCGTAAACATCACGTGGTTGTGAGCAACGGCGACTTAAATATCTTTTGTACAACAAATTGTCTCTCGAGCAATTAAGATAAAGGAAATCAAAAAGTTTTGTTTTTTCTTTACTTTCCCGGCCAATTTCAATCGTAGCTGAAGGGCAATAATACCAAAGAACTCTCCAACTTCAGTTAAACATAAGACATGATTTTCCGAGGAAAGTTCAAAACTGGAAATGGTTAAAATGCATATATTTTCCTTACGCTTCAAAAAAAGCACATTGCTCTCGGCTTTAGGTTAGCACAAAAAACACCATTTTTTGAGGGAGCGGTTCCGTTTTTGTTAATTACAAAAAATAATCTCATACTTGCCAGATATGAAAACTAAAAATATTAAAAAAATACGACTTCTAACAAATTTTAGTTTTAAATACCCCCAAAATGTTTTTTTAATAAAAGGTAGCTGACAGCTATGTGCCGTGAGAGCTCACAGTCATGACTGAAAAAAGCCTTGAAACGTAAAAAAAAGTATGGATTCTAGTGTCGATCTCTTTGAAAACGTTTTAAATCAAAATGTAGCCTTTTTTTTATGCTAATTGCTTGAAAAATAATTAATTATAATTTGTAATACAGTAAAATTTGCCAATAACTTTAGGGTATTGCAAAAAATTACCGTTCACGATTGACCATTCCAAAACTGCCTTTTGATTCAACATCAAGGTGTTTCATCTAATCACGTTTACTAGTGTAAGGAAAAATCACTAATCAGTCAAAAACTCTCAGAAAGTTGAGCACTGTGCAAAGAAACCTACCTGTTTAAAGCGTATTTGCGCGCGGCTATTGCAGTCTTAACATCCGCCTGTAGTCAGTGGCGCCGGGTAAAGTAGGCGGGCCCCCTCAAAATTTTCCAGCAAGAGCAGCCCCCCGCAAATGCTGTAAAACTAGGGGTTTAAATGAAGAATGAACTTTACTTTTTTTTGTGGAAAAGGCTTCCAAGTGAGACCTTGTAGTTTTATGCTCAGTTACAGATATCAGCTTTTTAATTTTTTGCTCGACTTAAAAGCTGCGTTTACCAAACTCGCGCATATTCACATCCATCAGTTACTCCGTTTCCTTTACTTCGGTCAAGTTTCAATTGCTTTTTACAAAGGCAGAATTCTTTTCACGCATTCGACCAACGTTTAACTAAAACTTATTGAAAGCGAAAAAAATATTTAGCTAGCTATGTTACTGCGATCATCATCGAGGGTCCCGTAAAAAAGCTTCGACAGTGTCTCAAAACTACTGTTATTTCCGTCACAATACCTAGCTAGATAACGATGTTTTGCTATTTTTTGAACTTGGGACGAACTTCCCTAAAATTAACTTGTTTGTCTTCGTGCGTGGTTTGTAAAATTAGTTGACGAGACTCTGGTGAAATTTGCTATTGCTCATTAATAACATTGCTTTCTGAACTTAAGAAAGATAGCAAGACACACATAGTAGAACTACTACATCGCGCAAAAATCTAATCTTTTTCCTTTTTAGTTCCGCAGCTTTGATTGTCAATTACTTCCAATTTCAGATGGAAAGTTTACTTGCAATTGCAAAACCATGCCGTTTAATTGATTACGATTGAGAAATGTAACTAGTTTAATTACTTTACCGTAATCAAGCAACAATTCAAGTTCGTTAGTAATTTTTGTTCAGGTGTGATAGTCGTGGTAACCTACCCAACATCCCAGAAGTTCAAAAAAGTCATATTTTTTATGTTCATGTTGGGCGTCGGCATAGAATTGGGTAATTTTATTTAAATGCACTGTAAACCAGACGTTTTAAAACGTTTACGAATTACTCTTGCCCAGGTCGCAAAGTTTCAATGAACACATGTAGCTTATTAAAGAGAAAGAGCCAGGTATTTCGTCGCGGCCGATTAGTAACCAATAGGCTACCTGTTTGTGGACCTTTTACAGGGCTGACATAATCAAACAAATTCAATATGTCCCCGAAGCGCAACGACACAGTTTTGCCTCTTCTTCCCTCAACGCCTTCCCGGAAATTTTGAAAACTCTGCGTTTACACCCATGCTATTGTTGTTCAGACTTGTTTCTAGGCCATCTTTGAAGATTTTTGACACACAGCCAACTCCAGTTCCTATTGCGAAGGAAGTGGCAGAGTAAACGAGCTACAACTCGCAAGCTGACATCATAATCGAATTAAAGAATCATTCGTGAGATGATGATGGCCTAGATCGAAGATTTTTAATCAGCAGACAAAGGTCTTCAGGGGGCCAGTACTTCATTTACCCTTCACATGGAGTGATATTGAAAAACTGTTTTGACGACTTGGTTTTATATTTTATTTGGACATCACTGAAATTTACTGGGATAATTTTTTTGAAGTCACCTATGAAATTAAGAAAAATACGTAATTGGGCAACGTGCTTTTGTGCGTTTCGAAAATGGGCCGCATGCTAAAATTAGTTGAAAAGCACTAACCTAGATCAAAAATGCCATAATTAAAAAATACGTCTGAGGGAAAAACAAAGGGTGCGGTATGCAAATTTTATATGCAACCTGTAGGCAAACTTTTAAAGTATGCGAAGTATTGGAATTCTGCAGGGACTGAGGGAAACGTTTCGTTACCATAGGCAAGTCGACGTCATCAATAAAGCCGTTTGATTAATTCCACTGCACAATAAAAGCGTAGAAACAGTAGTTTGCAAATCGCTGTTGCCTTACTGTCACGTGATGTTTACGTCAAACACTTAGCTGCCTTTGAAAAAATTTTGAAGGATCCAAGATCTGAATTGGGGTAAACGACATCTTTTTAGCTTAGCGTTTATGCTGAACAGCAGTAGGCTACCAAAACAACTTTTTTACTTACTTTAAAATACGTTACTTAGGCTGGTGTAGCGGTTTGTTCACCAATGTCAGCCAAAATTTGTCCGACGGTTTTCGTACATTTGCTAGCAATTTCGCACTTGCGCCGGGGGTTACGCCCTTACTAAAATCTTTGAGGGAACACTGGTACGCACATTGTGTTTCTTATTCAACTCCATCGAACACACGACAAACGAAGAGGATGGGAAATTGCGAAGTGACCTCACGGTGTTCAGAGCCAGCAATTACCCATAGATGTCATAGCGAGTCGTAGTACGACGGTTCTGCCACGTCGCACTGCACGTGATAGGAAGAACGGAAGGATAAACTTGCAATTTTTAGAAGACAAGTCTAACGCTCAATTTATGTTGTTGTTGTTACCCGACCCCTTCCGAGGGATGGGGGCATGGCGGAACACCATGGAGCCCCAGAAATTGAGGGAATCTGTGTGTCAAAGAACTTCGATGAGACAGTACGCCTCCAGTCCGAGAAAAAAGTAGATACGAGAGATAAGAGGAGAGAGACTACAACGGATTGCAGAAGCCACGAGTAGTGCTCCCCGTCTGGCCAGCTCATCAGTCGCGTTGTTCACCGGGAGAGACGAGAGTCCGGGGACCTATTGTAGCCTGATGGAACAGGAGAAAGAAGACAGTCCCTGCCAAATCTGCCAGAGAGATTGAGATAAAAGGAAAAATGGAGGGGAGGACAGCGTGGTGAGGACAGAACGACAGTCAGATAGGAGGAAAAAAAAAGTGGCAGACTTGTTGGTGCTGCCGAGACCAGCGAAGAGCATGCAGAATAACGCAAGCTTCAGCGAAAAAATATTGGGTCTGCTGAAAAGGAAAAAGTGGCCTCAGTGCCACAGAGAAAGCAGTTGGCAAGTACGCCGGAGCCGCCTATGCCAAAAGCAAAAGGAACGGAGCCGTCTGTCCAGAGTACCAGATCGTAAGGTGGGAGAGAGTAGAGATGAGCGAAAGCATGGAGTGGAAAGGGTGGACTCCACAGGGAAGGAAGGCAGCTTTCAAGAAGGTGAGGGAGGACAAGCAACCAGAGCCTCCCTAGAAGAGGTAGAAGGAAGCATGAGCGGGTGAGTGGATGCAAAAACTCTCCAGGACGATCTGCAGAGTCTTGGTTTCACTCCTAGTCTGGCCAAGCCTAAGATGGAAAAGGAGGTTGGGAGACGAAGAGCCCGCTCATAAGATGAAAGAGTGAAATGTGTCAGGGTGACTCGTAGGGGAGGTAGAGAAGCCTCAGAGAGAAGGAGTGGGATAGGGGAGAACGAGAGGCAGCCGGAGATGGCGCGACTGGCCGCTCGGTGGAGGCGTTCCAATTTGGTAATATTGGTAACGCTCAAGAAAGGAAACCATCCGGGTGAAGTATAAGTGAGAAGGGGCCGAAAAAAAGCTTTATACAGAAGAGAAAGGGACTCCTTAGAGGGGCCCCATGAGGAAGCAGAGATACAGCGTAAGGCCTTCAGATGAGGGAAAAACTTGGCCTTAAGTGAAGTTTAGAAAAGGAAAGACTGCGGTCGAAGGTGACACCAAAAAAAGTTGGGAGTGGATTGAAACGGAGGCGGTAGTTGAGTAAGAGGAAGTTGGGCTGGAGGTTAGCTTGGGGGAGATCCACTGAAAAGGAGACCTCACATTTGCTCGGAGTGAGAGGAAGACACCGGTACTCCAATCGAAACAGAGCTTCTTGTGTGGCCTCCACCACAGTAGGGACCAAGGGGAGGACCAAATAGCCAGGTTGTCAACGTAAAGAGAGCAGCTGACGAAAGAAGGCAGAGAAGCAGGAAGATTATGCATGAAAAGAGAGAAAAGTACAGGGCCAAGAACGGATCCTTGCAGAACACCTCGACGGACTCGAAAGGAACGACTGTTGTGATTTTGATAAATCACGCAAGCGCGCCTATCGGAAAGAAAAGATTGAGTCCAACGAGCAAAGCAAGGAGGGAAGCCAGCTGAAATGAGTTTATGGAAAAGGGCGGGGTGCCAGACAGAGTTAAAAGCTTTCGAGAAATCAATAGTGGAGAGGATTGTCCGAGAGCCTGGCCTGGGTTTGTTAAACCAATTCGAGATGGATTGAGAAAGATACAGAATTTGATCTAGAGTAAACTGTCTAGGGTGGAGATGTACGCCTGGCGATCTTCATTACTTCTGTGAGCGGCAGCGAAACCCTTGCGTCTTTCAGTAACTGCTTCTTCCACTCAGCGGACCACCAGGCTTTAGGATGGTGTTTGGTGTGGCCGAAAGGAATGAAAGAGTTGACCGCATTCAGTGTCAGAGAAGTAGAGAAAGCAGCAACAGAGGAAAGAGACGAGTATTCCTCTGCAGAAAGACAGTGAGAGTCAAAGTAAAAGGCAAAGTCATCCCAGCGAGTTTTTTGAAAATTGAAGGATAGGGGGCGCTTGTTGGGGCGAAAGACCGGAGAAAGAGGGACAGTTAGAAGAACTGATAGACGATCAGAGCCCAAGTCCTGAAGTACCTCCCAGGAGCAAGATAGGGCAAGAGACGAGGGAGCAGCGACTGCTGAAGGAGCGATGGAGAAGAGTAGGTATGCCAGGGTTGTTGAGGGGGAGGAAGTGAAAAAAGATGACCCAATTGAATACTTCCTCCCTGCGGGAATTGGAAGTATCTTTTGAGTCCCAGAGGGGTTGACAGCAATTGAAGTACCCCAGAATGAAGAGATTTTTAGAGAAGGGAAAAAGGAGTCGGTTCTGCCATCTGTTGAAGAGCGAATAGGGGGAGCATAAACAGTAAGAAATGAGAGCGAGGAGAAGTTGTTTAGAGATGTTGACCCCTACATAATTAGAATAGGGATCAAGTGAAGACAGAAAGAAAGTAGAAAGTTTGGAGAAGGATAAGTCCCGCCTGACAAAAACGATGACGCCGTTGCTAGAGTGCGTTGCATCACGAGAGAAAATGCCAGACTGAGTGTGGGTGCAATAAGATCACAGAGCAAAGAATCCAGGGATCCGAAAAGAGGAAGATAAGTTAAGGTTAGATTCCTGGATACAAATAAGGTCAACGAGATGTGACAAAAGAAAGTGTAGCAGTTCAGTGCTTCTTGCTGGGAGACCTCCAGCATTCCATTGAAGAACCCGGAGGGAGTCAGGTGGAAAGAGAAAGCAGGAGGCGTAGAGAGACAGCCAGGAGCAAGAGGCGGTAGTGAGAAGGAAGAGGGAGGAGATACAAAATGGGCGGAAGAGGAATAAGAGGTTTGATGGCAAGGGTGGGGCGGGAGTGCTGCATTAGCCGTGGGGGAACCAGATTGAGCAGTGGAAGCATACAAGCCGGAGGAGTCTGAGGAGGAAGTCACAGTGTTATCTCCAGAAGAAGCTGGACGCAGCAGAGGTGCAGCTCCAGGAGTGAGAGCTGCCAAGAGTTCTGAATTTAGAGAAGGAGAGTAGTGAGCACTTTAAATGGAGCAGGTGTAGCACTGCACTGACCTACCCCGCCAGGTCATTTTTCCAGCACACACTGAACAAGGAAAGATGGGACCAGGGTCGAGATGAGCGTTGCCGCTCATCAAGAATATAAGAATGAGGAACAGGTGCAGCATTGCATTGACCTACCCTGCCAGGTCACATTTCCAGCGCACACTGAACAAGGAACGATGGGACCAGGGTTGGAATGAACGTTACCGCTCATCAAAATTAGGAGACGAAGACAGGCAAGAGAAAGGCAGAAGGGAGAAGACAGGCGACCGATTTTAAAGAAGCTGCGCGCTGCCCTTCTGCAGTCATTTAGGGTAAAGCACGGCGAAAAAATGTTTTGTGCGAGGGGAGTGCCCGGGGTAACTGGGACCCCCTGGAAGGCCAACAGCCATTTCGACCCAACCCAAACGGGGTCGTGGACAGCACCACCACGTTGAGGCGGCTGTTGATTGGTGCAGTGCTCAATTTATCGCACTACAAGGCCACCAATCAAACTTTCCACCACAAACGTTGCAACAATAAAGCAAAACTAGTCGTTGGTCAATACATCCGCAGGTAACCGCTGTTGGTGCCACAGAAACAAAAACAACAGCTGTCGAGTACTTCTTTCCAACAGTGAAAAAAGGTCAGATTTAAATACAGACTATAAAATGAATACTTTTCGACCTATCGATCAACTGTAATGCACACCACCCTTAGTTCTTATCTTAGCAGTGCCAAAAACAACTTGAAATAATTGTATTCCTATTTAAACTAAATATGTGAAACTTTCAGCATTAGCACCCACTTTTGGATTGTATTCTGCATTTCTGGCATGCAAAGCAATTTTTTTCAAATCCAACTTGACTCCAAGGTTCACGGTTGACACAATATTTCTGAAAAGAGCAATTACATGAATTTTTCGAGTCGTCACTTTTAATAATCCAACTAAAATACATCTCTCAACGTTACAATACTATTATTATGCGAATCCAAACA
This sequence comes from Trididemnum clinides, assembly GCA_963675345.1. Taxonomy (NCBI): domain Eukaryota; kingdom Metazoa; phylum Chordata; class Ascidiacea; order Aplousobranchia; family Didemnidae; genus Trididemnum; species Trididemnum clinides. Next base: position 18,800,418 of record OY776302.1, read on the forward strand.
AAACTTTTGTACGAAATTTTGGTGCAACTTGCAGTATAGACAGCCAACCTTTAGTTGCAAAGTGCATTCCCAAAAACCACTGGTAGGCAAAAATCGCTAGGGTTATGATCTTGTAACCTTTCTATCAGAAATGAGCAAGGTCGTTAATTTCTTCAAGTAACAGTTCCAAATGATTATCTTTGCAAACTTAACGGCTACTTTTTATCAGTTACTTGTAATTATAAAGCGCAATTAGCTGATACCAAACAGTGTTGCCACTCTTGCTTTCACGACTTTCTAAGCTTGCTTCTCGAAACTGATTTTAAGCTATTTTCTGACAATTTCTACCGAAATCAACATCAAGACATTTTTTTGGAGATCAACTGCCCTTTGGTCCAAATTTTTACGCAAGAATGTACTCTTATTTGTCGAACTCAGTTTCATGGTCTTTTTTGGGAGGACCACGCGCATCTTTATCTATGTAGACATCCATTTCTTTTACGAAACGAACCAGTTACTCGTAGTTATCCGTTGTCTTTTAACGAATAATTACTATTCGCTCTTCATTGCTTTCAATAGCAAGCTCAACATTTAACCTCAGTTCACTTGGGTATGTTTCATTACGTGCTGCACCTCACAACAGGTTCGCAATGACCGTAAAAATGTATTTTTGATCAGGTTGCTTGACAAGAAACACCAACCTATTGTTAGCAGCATACTTCGACACGCAAGATTGCTTACTGTAATTGAGGAGGGCCAACTCCAAGATCCGCAGGAGTTTTGGGAGTCGATGGTGTCATTGCAGACCTAAAAGAAAGAGGAGCACCTGGCACCGATGGAGGTCCCTAAAACATAAAACCGATATAATTTTAACAAACATCAATACGCAGAAGAAAGTCGCCAAGTCAAACACTAATGAATCTGCCCAAAGACAGTTTTGTTAATGAAAAAAATCAAGCATTTTGTAAGTTGAATCGGTATTTAGAAGTGGATTAAAGTGGTTGAGATCCATCGTGATGAATAATGGGGGTGGTTTTCGACCAGGATTTCTGCCTTGACAAATTAACATGGCATCAGCGGAGACACGGAGAGCCTCATGATACCAATCTACCTTGTTGATGGTAGAACTACCAGTCTATATTTACGACAATTTAAAATGGTTGCTACTTTTCCTCAAACAAATCAACCATTTGCTTGATCGCTTCTGCAGCGCCAGGCCTGGATGTACCGCTTCACATGTCTTCACTCCCCCTCTCAAAAAAAACGCAAGACAATAATCATTACGGTAGAATTTTATCTAGGTTATACTACGCTAGCTTGGCAGAGTAAAAGCGCGGTTCAGCTGAATCTGATTACAGTAATACCCCAGTTGGTGATCATACGGATAACGCAGGCAGCTCAATTCTGATATGTTATCATTTACTGAAATGCATGGTGTTTTTGTTTTGATAACGCCAAGACATTGCTTTCGTCCCGTGGTAAACTATTCGAGATTTCACTTCACTAGAGACCAAGTCTTCTAAAACAAAAAGGGTTGCCACTTGTAGTTTGAAAAGAACTGCGACAGACCATTTCACATTGATAACTGTCCTCTTTGCAACTGTTCCAGTTGAACATTGGTCTTAGACATATGGACAATGACATTTACATACCCGCATTGAAGTGTAAAGACAGCAGCCTTATTGTTTAAAGAAAAAAATCATACTCACCGGAGTGCGTGTTGACATTGTAACGTAAGATTGTAGCTGGTTGTCGTTACCTAAATTGAATCACGGTTTGATTGTCTAATATAACACACATATGGTGAATATTTGTTCACATTAGTGAGGGTGTTAAGTTGAGCATTGAGAACAAGCCACTTTAACAGTTTGAGAGTACTGGCAACTTACAGGCAAGTCCAAATACAAATTGTTCTAAGCAATGCATGTTTGCACAGCTTTTACCGTGAACAGAATGTGGAAATATATACATAACAATCCACTATTAACAATCTTTACAAATACTTAAGGACTAATCCTATAAACTGCCGCTCTCCCCCAGTCAAGATCCTGATTACACTTGTAGAGTGAATCAGAATAACACGATTTTATTTCGTACCTCCAATCTTCCATGGTAAAGAAACAGAGAGGTGAGCACAACAACAACATACAGGGTGGGCCAAAAGTAGGTATACAGTTATTAAAGTATTTTTTATATGCTTAGAAGTTACATGCAGTGTACTTTATGTTACTAGTTAAGTAGCACAAACATTGTTTATTTTTTAGATAATAATTCTAACTTGAATCTACATTAGTTTTCTAGCTGGTTGGAAGGTAGTACAGTTTTGTAAATCTTGATTATTTTAGGTTTAATGGCAAATAATTTAAATGAAGAGCAACGAAAATGGGTGTCAGAGTGTTTTGGACAGGTGTGAAGAATGTTGCAATGTTGGCGGAGAACTTAAGAGATTAAATAGTTTTGTCTAAGGTATAACTAGCATTCTTGAAGTTTAAAAGTGCCTAAATGAGAACTACAAACTTACTTTTTAAACCTAAACCCTACTTTTAATAACTGTATACCTACTTTTGGCCCACCCTGTATAAGCAAATCAATGCCTAAAATACCAGGACACATATGATAGTGATGTGATTTGCTAAAAAAATGGAAGTAGAATAGACAGGACACATATGATAGTGATGTGATTTGCTAAAAAAATGGAAGTAGAATAGACACTGCTGAAAAATACTATTAACATAAACTACGATAAAAAATGTATAATTAACGCCTGTGGGTAACTTACCATTGAAGCACAGCAAAAAGACTAAAATGGATTCCAGTAAGAGTCAAACCAACAGAGTGTTCATTACTAGCCAGACGTTCGACCATACGAGAAATAGAAAACCAAGCCTCTACCCAGTTAATTCTCCCTTATCAGCAAAGCACCCAGATATTTGCTGCTTATGAACTAACAATCATTATCGCTTTAAAACGGCTTCGAGATAGCGACGCAGGTGTAAGTTACCAACCAGAGTTACACGAGGCTACCTTCTTAATGACGGTTTTGCAATATAATTCAATAAAAAATTTAACCAAAGAATCGAAATAAGGCTATCACAGTTACAAATCAAAAAAATAATTGATTTTACGAAAGTATAACATGTTTGAAAGTGCTCCAAGCTCTCATTGTTAAAAACATTCATCCCTTCAACATCAATTCTCTAAACCACCAACTATAGTCAAAGATCTAATAAAATAACAAACATGGAGTTAACAAACATTTCTTACTAGTTTGATCACTTTGAGACTGGTACGGCTGCTTGTAACCAATTCCATGTTGAGAAGCCTGCATGTGCCTTTGAGGAGCGTAACCACTTGGATTAGGAAGATGCAAAGAGCCGCCAACCTGAAATATTGGCACCAGAGCAACAAAAGAAAAATTATATTTTTATTCAACACTAAAAAATCTCATAAACTCATAAAGTATTATCTCATGTGGTAACCACGTTAGAATGGTGAAGCTGCTCAACCAGCATGTCATAACATGCAACTATAGGATACCTACAACTGCAACCTGGTTCAGTAGTAGCGGGGCCACCATTATACGATTACTATTTATCACTGATTAAAAATCGACTTCTGCTTTCCTTTAGCTTGATTTTGATTAGGCTTGTCATGTGCACCAAAATACAATCGTTTCATGTTGTTCCTCTATCCCAAGGTAAACAGCAATGAAGTATTAGGACACATCCGCCAATTTAAAAAAGCTGTTAAAATGTGAAATTCCGATTTTTAATTGGGCCCTAAAGAACAAAGTCAATTGGGTAACAAAATGATTTAAATAATCCGAAAGTCAGCCTTTGTTTTTAAACTATCAAATTTAGAGAGCAAAGGAGTTCAAAATTGAAAAGAAAAAAAAAAACACATGGCTAAGTGCACTATATTAATGAAAAAATTAGGAGTCATGATCACTAAAACCAAATTAGTAAATTTCTTGTGAGCTTTCTAGACTTATTGGAACTTATGGAGACGCGTGGTAATGGAACCACAAAATCAAGGAAGCATTAAGGGTCATTCCATTACAATTCAACAAACAGTGAACACCTCCCCCGCTTAGAATTTCTTGGTTTTTTGATATTTTGTAGCGTCTTCAAGGTACACACCTTATCAGTTGGAATTTTTTGGATATCTTGTTCCCTTTCGAGATATTGCGATTCAAAAATTTGCATTTTGCCACAAGTGACGCTAGAGTGAAAAGCAAATTTGAATTTAATTCCTTATTCTTATTGATTTTTACAACCAAGATGGTCGATTTACCAGTATATGTTTTCAGGGTCAGGGAATTCAAAAATGAAATCAGATAAGGCAAAATGTAATCAAAACAAAAGTTAGGCCAAAAAACATGTTACGAGTTCCAAACCTTCATTACCACATGATGCAACATTTTTGAATCTGATTTGTTGAAACGTAAAGAATGTTGGTCTAACTAGTGTGTATTTAAATATCTTTTTTGGAACTTTTTTATTAAATGCAACACATGCATATATTTAATACAGCAGTTGCTATGTATTATAGTATGTAAACGTATCCATTATCAGTCTAACATATTTCAACCTTTGCTCAAAGGTTAATGCTTCAGTCTCTAAACACAAGTATTATAACTGGAAAACAATTGTAACTAATGAACTTTCTTCTAATCAAACACCACTCACACTAAACGTTGCATATGCACATATTGTACTGCAGCCTCAAATGTCCAAGAGCAATTTATGAAGCTGAGAAGGTGCATGGCTAAGTTTAAATTGTTCAGTTAAATTATGACAAAATTTAAGTATAAAAGTCAAATCATGTGGCTTATCAAAATAATATCAGAGTGTACGATAACAAAAAAACTTGGCATTTATCAGCATTATTAACAATCAAAACAATTTTTTGAAAACTATGGTAATTGATGGTGGTATGTAACTGTATTCTTGTTATCAAAAAGGACATATGCTCAATGTCATTCTTATCTGGCCTCTGAGAAAAGTCAAAATTTGTCTCGGGGCATTATCCCAGCATGACATGGAAATAATTTTACTGGACTTAAAGGAGTCGAAGTCGGATAAAAAATTCTGACTCCGACTCCTAGTACTCTTAGAAACCCGACTCTGACTCCAAGCTAAAGCCTCCAACTCTCTACGACTTTTGCAGACCAAGTGAAAACTCCAATAATACTTTTTAAAATAATGAAGCTCATAAAAATGATGGTACAGATATTGAAAAAGAAAGACGCATACAGGGGAAAGATGGAAGGCTAAGTTTTAGTAAAAAAGACAGAAACATAAAGTTTTATTTAATTGCTTTAAAAAAAAGAATGACACAGCAGAAAATTTAATGTAAAACACAAAACAAATTTAAGGTCAGGGCAAACCAAATAAACCTTGTGATTGTCAAGCCAGGTATCCCCTAAAATTTTGGTAGCTAGTAAATTGCATACTAGTCAAAACATAGAGGCAAAATAGAAACTCAATAGCACATAATATAAATAACCTTGAAACTTTAGCATTTTTAAATTGTGGTTGACTACATAACAATAACATAAGTAAAATGCTTTTAAGATTATATGGTTACATACTCTGTAGGTATAATTCAAGTTAAACAGTGTATTTACCGATTAGTTTCATTTCAAAGTTTTTTTTAATGAGAACTATCCATTTTTTTAGTTTTGGATTTATTTCAAACATCGTATAACTCCTTAATAGGCCAAAGTTTGTTTATCATAAGACAAAGAGATTTGGGATAAATGAAACAGGTTGCTGGTTGGTCTCATGTTATGACTCTGTAAAGTGGATAATTTTAGGATTTAGAAACACATCATGGAGGAAATAATTGGAGGAGGATCAGATGGGAAAAACTAATATGATAAAGGATTACACTGAAGGAAAAAGTGAAAACAATGAGCTATACAGTCAGGAGAGGCAGATGGACCTCCTGAAGTATCTGCAGAGATAATATCTGCCTGTAAAAAAAAGGGATAAATGTGATGATGAAACTTCAACATGTGTTGAATGGAAAAGTAATCCTGCAAATACTTGCGAGAAAATCGTCAAAACAAAGCTATGAACAAGTACTTAGGTACTAATGCATGTTGAAGGAAAGAAATCTATTATTTTGTCAGACCAAAGAACAACAGGTGTATTGATTTTTTTGAGAACAACAATAGCAATATAAAGAAAAAAGAAAAGAAATCGTGCAAGTGTTTCATGGTTACTGATAAGTAATTTGGTAAAGTTCTAAGGAAGGTGAGAACTTGGGGAAAAGAAAGAAAGGTTTAGCGGAAGTAATTGTAAAAGCAGTGATGAGCTTCTATCCAGGGGCAAAAACAAAGTTAAAGTGGGATTAGAGCTATCTAAGAATTGTGAGTGAACACAGGTGTAAATTAAAGCTATGTGTTGTCTCTATTTATTTTCACAATTGAGGTTGATGCAATTATGAAGTGTGCATAGAAAAGCTTGGTAAATGAAATTTCGTAAGCAGATAACTTAATTTTGATAATTTGACAGAAAAGTATTGAAAATAAAGAGGCAACTGAGAGCAGGGGATGAAGGTTACTCTCGAAATTACAAAAGTGATGGTGAGTGGTTTGAAAGAATACCAAAAGGTAAAGCCAATTCATGTGCTAAGTGCAGCAAGATGATGGCAATTTGGTGGTGCACCCAAAATGTGGCAAATGGGCACTACACAGAAGCTGTGCAAAAAGGAGAGAGTCAAATGTTTTATTGGTGAAAGCTGCATTAAAATAACAAGAATTGTGAAAACAGATAAGGAATTACCATTGCATCACAAGGTGAAGTTAGTGACAAATTTTTGTTATATGGAGGACAGGTTGAATGCCCATGGTGGAAGCGAGGCAGCAGTGACAGAAAGAACAAGCACAAGCACAAGCACTGATTGGATAAAATTAAAGAACATGGAAAGTGGCCTCATAGAAAAAAAATCTATCAGTACAGAACTGAGACGTGTCGTCTGAGAGAAAATGAGATGGCAATTTTGAAAAGAACCACAAAAGTAATAATTGGAGTTAAATTGATTACTGAACTATGAAAGTAATGATTACTGATAAAAAAACATAGCATAGAGTTGATGAATATACAGGGTTTAAAACAAAACTCTGAATAGAGCAGAAAAAACAAATGAAAAAGAATGGTATAGGCATGATCTGATGAGGAATAGTGGTAATGTGCTAACTTTAAATCTTAAAGCAGTTGAAAAAAACGGAGAACAAAGATGATGTCAAAGAGAAGGCAACTGAAAGAAGAGATTAAAAAGATTGCATTATGGAAAGAAGATGTCATCAGCAGAGCACAGTGATGCAACACTTTTCATGAAAATGCAAAATATATGAATTGAATCTCGTCACCTCGATTAAAGAAGAAAAAGCCAGGTATTAAAAACCAAAATTCCCTCTCCTGGTGCTATTGGGTAAACAAATCTCACCTGATGAACACCACTTGACCCAGGTATCATCAAATTGGATCTTTGTGAAGTATTGCTGCTGTGATCTGCTATCCCCAAAGATTGCCCTACTGGGCCTGACATTGGATTTGATTGTTGATTCATTTTCTGAGTGAAGAATTAGTCTTTCAGTTGTTTACACTTGTAGACCTGAAGAATACAACATTAAAAGGTATAATGGCGAACAAATTCAAAAGATTAGACCCTAATACCTTGTACAACAATGAAAATGCCCTACGATAGACCAGCAACAGCAATTATTCAGGATAGGCTACACTGCCACATTTGAAATATAACTGAGAAAGTGTATCAAATTCTTCTGCTAACATTGTTTTAAAACGAAGCTTTTGAGAAACTGCAAAAAGTAAATCACATATTAGCTCAGGGGTTCTTAAACTGAGGGGATGCAGGGCTTGGTTACTCCTTAAAGAGATTAAAGAAATTTGTAAAAATCAGCATTTTGAAATTGACATAAAAAATATCTTTATGGTGTTTTGGGTAGTAAATAATGGCACCTTGGAAAAATTGACCTCCAAAAAAAGTTTTCATTCTGCTTTGGAAAGCAAATAATGATCACTTTTAAGGAAGTTGCTTTTGAAAAAAGGAACCAAAAGGTGGAAATCTGTGGAAATTCTGCCATATATTGGATTTGACTGAAACAAAGAAATTTCCTGCACAGACAGTGTCTAGGGTTGGGTTAGAGGTAGGACTAGTCTATAGAATTCCACACAATTTCTGCATTTTAATATTGTTGCAAAAAAAATCTTTATGTTGTTTTGGAGAATAAATGAAAAAAATGACAACTGCTAGGAACAAAATCATCTCCATAAAAAAGGATTTTAGGTATTATGCAGACTGGAATTTTTGTTTACACTTTGAGTGCTTTACGACATAATATTATGTCAATTGTTAAAACTCATTGGTTGACTGCCAAATCACTGGATTTGACATAGATTTACGTCGTTTGTGATGGCTGACAGTTTTTTTATGATTATCTGATCATGTCTGCATGTGTGTGCATGTGCCACTGCAAAAGTCTTGCTCATTTTTGCTATGTGATCTTGTGTGTTTAAGCAATTTTTCATTCCTTTTCAAGCTTTAAAATAAAATGGCAGACAAATTTCTATGTGTAAGTGAAGCTGCAGATCTGGCTTTACTGTCAGATTCTGATGAAAGTCTGATAGAAAATGAAAGTGATGGTGACGATGATTTATTATCAGACAATGATGTGGGAAATAGAAGTGATGATGCTTCACATGGAATAGATATTTCTGATGAAGAGAGTAGTGATCCAGATGTCCTGAGTACATCACTGGCTGCTCAACGTCCACATACAATGCAAGAACTACTGTATATCCCGGCCTATAAGACGACCCTTAAAATGCAAAAACCCACCCTTAAAAATTGGGGTTATCTTATGCAACCAATATAAAAGTCATATCTTAATTTTCATATGAAGATTTTTTTATTTTATATCAAAAATGCATAGGTGCGTAAAAATAAAGAACGTGCAAGAAAACTATTTAACATTTAGTTTTTACAAAAAGTGCATGCTTAAAGCGTTTTTGAGATTCGTCATGAACTAATAAAAAGCTCAATAAAAAGCATATACAATTACAAAAGAGCATTGGCATGACATCGAAAAAATGAGAGGATGAAAAAACGTACATTGATGCGTAAATCAGAAAAAAAGCGAGAGAATAATATTGATATTAAGAAAAAAGTGTGCATTGGTGCATAACAAATGTAACTCTTGTAAGAAAAACATGCAAGAAGAGAAAAAAGTTATACGGCTAAACAAACATGGTTTCGTGATTTAGCAGTCGTCTTATACAACCAATATATGATAAATGTACAAAATGTTATTCAAATTTTGTACCTCGTCTTATCTGACGGTTGTCTTATATGCCAGGATATACGGTAGAAACAATTATAAGTGGGGCCCAGCAACAAGACAACCTCAACTACACAGTTTTTCTGGAAACCATGGTCCTACCACTCTGGCTAGTATAGTGGATGTTGAGAATTGCTTAGAATATTTTCGGCTGATAATAACAGACGATATTCTGAATATAGTGGTCGAAGAAACTAACTGTTGTGCAGACCAATTCTTTTTATCAAATACTGGAACCTTGCCAGCACATTCCAGAACCAATAACTGGAAGCCTTTAACTCTTCCTGAACTAAAAATATTTCCAGGTTTAACCCTAGCTATTGGACTGCTTGATAAAAGAGGTCACTTATCAGATTATTGGAGCAAAAATCCAATTCTTTTTACTTTGCTTTTTGGTCAGACAATATTGAGAAATAGGTAGCAAAACTTACTGAAGTTTTTGCACTTCAACAACAATGCAACCCAGCCATCTGACTCAACAGACAAGTTGTACAAGCTGACACCAATCCACAATAAAGTTGTAGCAAACTGGCATGCACTGTATAATCCAGATGAGCAAATATCAATTGATGAGGGGATGTTAAAATGGAGGGGTCGATTGTCTTTCAGGGTATATAACAAAAATAAACCTATAAAATATGCTATAAAAGCTTACATTTTCACTGATTTAAATTTTGGCTATTGCTGGAATACGGATATATATCATGGACAAGGAAAACCCCTGAAAGATACTGTTTTCGACCTACTAGCTGACACATGCTTCCATTTGTGGCATTCTCTTAACATGGATAATTTTTACAATAGTGTTGAGCTAAGTGAAAAGTTGTTAGTCATCAAAGTGCACACAGTGGGAATGCTTAGATCACAGCGAGGAGAGCCTCCTAACATTCAAAGTGCAAAAACTGGAACACCAAAAATGAAGGCAGCAGATTCTTTGTCTGTGGACAACAGCAAAGAAATGGTGGTAGCCTGGAAGGATAAAAAAGTTGTAACAGCTCTGAGTATGAAACACGATGGAAGTCTTGCTGCAATAACTTGGAGAAAAAAAGGAAGGGGCATGGTGAAACTGAACAAATAATGAAGCCTCTGTGTGGTACTGAGTATAATCAGTATATGTTAGGAGTAGATCGCTTGGACCAGATGATATTGTATTATCCATTCACCAGAAAGACCACTAAATGGTCAAACAAAGTGTTTTTCTATCTTTTAGAAGTAAGCCTTTGGAACAGTTACCAAGCAAAAAACATTCAGGCTAAGTTGAATTTACACTCCTTCCATCTGAAAGTGATTGAAAAACTGTGTGAAATTTGTTATGATTCTTCAAGGTCTAGTGATGACAAGGAACCACCTACAAGATATCCAAGAAATGACTCCAGCGAAAGACTGAGGGGTGGTTTTCAACGTCATTAACAGGCATTATTCCCTGCAACTGATAGGAAAAAATTTCCACCAAGGCGCTGCAGAATTTGTCAAAAAAAGTGGTATTGGAAAGTACACGAGAGTATTTTGTCCCACTTTGCCCTATGACATGCTTCTTAATTTATCATTCACGCAAAATATTTTGGGAGGTTAAAAATTTTAATAAATGCCATTGCTTGTTTTATGTAATTTTTTTTTTTTAAATTAGCCTATGTAGATTTTGCATGGTTTACCATGATGAACTAGTGCTAGTAGATGTCAGAATAAAAACGATGCAATATGCATCCGAAATATATGCAACTGTAAAAACCTAAGAAATGCCTGGCACCAGTGAGTATACACATGCAATTTACTTGCGACACTCAAAGTGTAAATATTGTCAAGAGCAAATCTCAAAAAGTTTAAGAATCCCTGGATTAGCATAAAAAACATTTCACAATTTCATGATGAGTACGAACCATAAACAGACAGAATCACAGACTTGTTAACACTTACAGTAATTACAGTACACTGTGCAGCATAACCTAGTTCAACTTATATGTTTATGACAATTCTTCAGCCATTATTTAACTGTTAAAACACATGCTAATTTATCTCTGAAGCATGTTCTTAAAACAACAACCGGTGTGTATATATATATGCTACATACTAATATGCAGAACTTCAAGCAAAGGTTTTCGAGAATCAAATTCTACTGAAATTCTCCAGAATTCTATATCAGTGTTAGGATTGGGGTTATTACACGTTTTATTAGGCCTAGTATCTTTTTTAAACAACGTAATCGGTAGCATCATTTTCTGATCTGTCTAGCATAAGCTACTACTGTATGGTAACATTTACTAATAGCACAAAATTAATCACTTTGGTAAATTTTGGTCTATTTTCTTTGAATTGGATAAATTTAAAAGTTGGCCAAACTTGTTTTCAAATCATAGGTAGTTAAGATTTTAGGGTGTCAAAAAACTGAAGAGTAACTGAGAAATGCTGCCGTACAGCTTAACCTTACCAGATTATTGATATCCCATGGACAAACTGCTGGAATAAGAAAGATTGATAAACAAGCCTACCTGAGTAAAAACTCTTCGATTCCGAGTTACAGACCAAACCATGAATATTAAACAGAACCTGCAGATTACTAATCCAACCCAAATTCCGTGTTGTGACTTGTGACCAACAAATTTAAATACTTCCTAACAACTTGGGTTTCAACTTCCAAAGACAAAAAGTGCCGATTGGAAAGTGCGAATAACTAATAGCAAAGCGAAATTGGAAAAAAGACAGCGGACAATAGGAATGTTTTCAACAGCTTCCAACGGATAACTGTGTCCGCGTAAAAAATTGGACATACTGCAACCTTTTGTTTGCCAATGAGTCAAAAACATGGCTGTAAGCGGGTTCGAGTCGCCACATAAACCTACCGTTTAGCTGAGTGATGGTAACTGACTTTTGGGGGTAGCTTAGGCTAATAAATTTCTAGTAGAGAGGATGACTTAACCAAAATCACCGTTTTCACGGTTCATTATATCTTATGTCGTTCATTACATAATGCACCCGGACGCAACTACTAGTTTTGTAATTACTACTTACTAACTACAAGCTTGTAACAATGTGCTCAGTAGCGAATTCAGAAAAATTTTGGGGGGGTCACACGACTTTAAATATTTTAACTAATCTATAAGCCGAGTAAATGGCTTTCAGCTTTGACAGACAAAGCAAGCCAACGTATTCCTTTCTTATCAAAATCGAGGAGGATATTTGAAAGCCTATACTACTATGCTACTGCAGTGTTTTATCCTTTAACATAATTTATGTTTGAAATAAGCTTTTTTTGTCTAGGATATATTCTGTTAGATTCTCAAATTTTTTTAAGAAAATACCAGAATTAGGCTAGCACCTTATAATTTCAATGAGTCGTAGTGGTAGTACGTTTTTATTTATTTTCCGAACTGCACTAACGAAAAGCGAGAGAAAAAATACCCAAGGGATACAATTCAATAAGGAGATGCGAAAGACCATAAGTGCAGATGAAAACCTACAAGGTTGCTGGGCTCTGCACTTCCTCAAAACAAAACAGTAATTAATAACAAAAACAAACAAAATTGAAAATAACCACGGCAAAAAGCAGCCAAAACACAAAATAATATAAGAGACATCTTAAGGCTTGTTTACACCCCGGCCGAACAAAGCAAAACCAAGCTCACCCTCGTATTTCTCACAGCGACGCAATTATGTTGCGTTCATTACGTTGTGGCGACCATTGATGTTACTCGTTCTAAGTTATTACTCTACTAACTAACTGGCACACACACAAAGAAAAGCAAGCGTAACAGCAGCATTATTTTGTCATAGCGATGGTTAATGAAGCGAAAAGTTACATGTATATTTACAATGATCAATGGTCGCCACAACGTCATGACAAGAATGGGGAAAAAGCGAGTCCGACCTCACCCCGCTCAGTCAAGAGTACACAGAGTTTTAGTTAAGCAAGCACAGAAGCAAGAGACAATAACAAAAACCACACCAAAGGTGTAGGCAGAGCATAAACACTATGCAGGTTACCGATAATAGAAACTGCAAGTTTGACAAAAACATGACTTTTTAAATAGGGAACAATTAGAATTTTAGTGGCAAAGCTGAGGCAATAACAAGGCATTTGCTAGCAAAAAGTATATTTTACGCTTCAACAAACTGTCAAAAAGCAGTGATAGAAATTGAAAAGGCAAAAACGTAGATCTACAACAATAGGCAATGGTTAAGTGCTTAAGTTCATCTAAAAGTATAAAATGCTGCCGGCATCTGAAGCTTTAATCGTTTACTAAATTCACATTGCAGCCGAATTCTTGCGAAGTTATTTAATCCAATCAATAAGAAACTTTGTTTAGTGTAAGTTTCTTTGTGTACACTGCTTAATGTTTATTCGTATTGTTGTTGTTGTTTACTTCGCCGCTTCCGAGGGATGGGGGCTTGGCGGAACAACATGGAGCCCCAGAAGCCAGGCAACTCTCCAGGTTCTGGACCAGAGGTCGTAGAGAGACAGAGAGTTGCCAAAGAATGAGCGGCATAAAGAGTCCGTAGATGGACAGTGCAGAATGAGATGAGAGGTGTTCTGGGACGAGTGTCCACAGGTGCTGCATGAAGGATTCTCGATTCTGCCAATCCTAGAGAGATAAGAACCGAAAAGAAGGCTGTGTCCATTGCAGAGTAGACGAGATAGGACACAGCGAGCATGACGAGGGAGCTCAAGTTCCACGGTGGAAATCGAGGAAACCTGTGTGTCAAAGAACTTGGATGAGAAAATGGTGACTGCTTTGACTGTGGAAATTTCTGCGTAGTGTTTTGGCCAATAAATGGAATTTTGCTCCGGACAATTTCATATTTGGACAGGTACCGTATAAAATTTTACAACATAATGTATTTTCTCCGGATAAATAATAATGGAATTTTTATTGTCATTTAATAAAAATTATGTTTAATTGTCCAAAGAATCTCCAAAAATTTGAGCCCTGCAGAAATTTTGCTACAGGCCCGGCACCAGCTCAATCCGGCCCTGGTAGACTAGGACATTGAGAGAAACTCCTTTAGGTTGATTTCCAGTTGGCGTCTCATATCCATACTTTCCAGTGGACTTAAAGCTATTGATTGATCATGCCGCTGTCATATGAGCTGATCGCAACATGGCAGCAATTTGAGGAGTGTTGTTATCTTCTTCGCTGAAGATTTTTATTTGTCCACGAGGGTCTGGCTTGATTCTTTACCAGTCATATTTTTTTTATCAATCAAATCTTAAAAATCTACTATCTGAACTGAAACGCAGGTTTGTGCAAGAAAAACTAAAAATCATTCATTTTGACCATTCGAAAGGAACCTATACCTCTAAAGTGATTAAACACTGCTTTATATTAAAATATGAATGAATGAAGGTTACTTATAAACATCGTAAAAATGATTTCACAAATTGCATTGTTATAATCACTCAAAAACGCACGTATATTGTCCATTCAGCCACTATTGTATCCACCACAGCTTTGCTCTGCACTGAATCATTCGTCTTCCAGTGAACCGCGATAAATATACTTTGTAAAAAGTACCATAAACCAAAAATCCTTTTTGGTTCATACTATTTCAACAGTAACATTTATGGGAGGTTGTAGAGAACAAGCCGGCAAGTTCGATTGTTTGTCCTTGGGCAAGGCACTTAACGGGACGCCCCACCTTTATATGGAAGACAGGTGACCCGGAAATGGCAACTCCCAAGCGAGTGCGGACTTACCGTCCAAAACATAACGATTCATCGCTTTCTCGTGAATGGAGGATAAATGTGGAAAAAAAAAAAAAAAGTTTAACTTTTGATTGAACGAAATGTTGAAAATAATCTTTCGCCACTCGCAGTTGAAGCTGGTACAGTGGTAAATATTTGAAGCAAGATTTTAGTTGAAGAAAATTTTTCGGAACAATTTTGAAGAGTCGATATAAAGTATTAGAAAAAATAATCTTATGATCTTTCCACTTCGCTTTCCACAATGGCCGCAATCATCCACACTATCCAAAATATTGGCAGCCAAAAACTTTTCATAAAAGAGAAGAGCTGGTTTTAAGTCTTCAAATGTAGTTTTCCGAAAGCAATGAGAGACCAACGCGCACAAACTTGTTGCAATTTCGTGATGACCAGCAAATCGTTCATCGGATTGATCAAGCATGAAGTCCAATAACGGCGCAGCCACTGCTTGAAAATAGTACCGATTGGACTCGCTGGTTGGATATCTTTGTCGATGTTTTTGTCTTCTGGCCAGGGACGGAGCAACAGAATCTAATCTATAATTTTCGGCCTGCTTGGCAGCGTCATTGTGTATATGGGTATATTCATTCTCATCCGATTGCACGGTCTTCAAAACGTCATCTGTGGCATTGCTCTGCACTTGGCACTCCAGTATATCATTGACAACAGTTTGCAATCGCGATAATAAAACCTTTGGTACTTTTAAAATTGATAACAGTGCATGTAATGCCACAATAAATTAGAAATCTCAATTTGAATCATCCTGTTCCCTACCCCGCGCATTTGTCGGAGGTCGTAACTGTTGTCAAATTACTTGGTTGAGCGTTGGGAGTAGGTTCAAGTGTTTTGCAAAAAATAATATAAATTTTGGGGGCACGTGCCCAGGTACCTCCCCGGTAGAGCCGCTATTGTGCGCTACAGATAGCTATTACCATGATAAAAAATAGAGCAAACCATCATTTTCGCACCAGGTTGAGAAATAATTAAAAGTCAAGTGAAAAAAGGAATCTATGCCAAGCCTAATGTAAGAATTGAACAAATCGAACAGTGCCGCCAGCCGAACCGATATTTCTAATCCTGCACAGCTGGCTGGTAACCCTGCCAAGCAGCGCCAGCCATTCTACAGTGAAGCGCCGTATGAGCGGGAAAGTTGGGAGGCAAAGCCTAGCCAAAAAATCTAAAATACATACAACAACAAAATCAGAGTAAATGCAATAGCAATAACAAATGCACTACAATATTGTGCAATAACAAATGAAATCTTTGGTCATTGAACTCAAATCCCAAGTTTATGATGGGCTACAAGCTAACAACTGTTTTCCATTTGGCGTGATTTTTGGGCGTAGTTAGAGACAAGTTTTGTTCGTCTTATTCGTTGAAGGATATGTTCAAATAAAGGAAACTGGCTTCCAATTACGCTCAAACAACACACTAACAAAAACGGTTTCTGAGGTCTAATGACTGAACAAAAATTTGCTAATCTAGGGGTTACGTGGGAATGTATCCTCACACCAACTTATCCAAGTGTTGCTTCCTTTCATTCAAATAGATCATTGCCTTTAATTTGGCCAAAAAATTTATAAAATTGTGCAAACAAAAAGGTCTTCATCTTACTACTCACCAAAAATACCTGAATTCGCAATCGTATAAGCTGTCTGAATGGTTGCGATGATTGTATGAATTCTATTACAAGTCAGCCAAAAATCGCTATTGATTAAAATTTGCTTTTTATTATGCTTGTGTTGCTGTTTGATGTAGCAGAAAGCTAAGGAATGAAGTTAATATGCAGTAAAGGCGCCCACTGGCGTATTTTGAAACAATTTTTCGGTAGAAAGAGAGACGGGGAAGGGAATTTTAAGTAAAATTAACTGTGTTATGAAGCAATTTGGTAAAATAAGTGAATTCAATCTTCTTTTTTTGGGGGGAGAGACATTAACAAAGAAATCTTTGGAAAGGAAGAATTTTGCCTATAATTTGCTTCCAAGAAACAAAAAGACATTCTTTTTTAGGTCAACTTGTTAAAACCAAGAATTTTGTCTCTAATAAAAAAATATTTTTACAGGTATTGATTCTGTTACCTAGTTTGGGGGAAGGAGCATTGTCTTTTATCCCCCCCCTTTAAATAACCCTCTGAAAGCTCGGCCACCATTTCGTTCAATCGATGTCTGTCGTGAAGGCCAAGATTAATTTCACAAATTTTCGACATACAAGTAAACTGGCGCAACTAGTGTAGCGAAACCCTCGAGGCGATAAATGAAACTGTATAATGATATTTTCAAGCATTTCGTGTTCGCAGATGGCGCTCAGCATTAAGGGAAAGCGAAGAGTGATACTGTGGTGCAACATTTGATTGTCAAGAAGTTAGCTGGTTTTCAGCCGAGTGTGATAGATGTGGCGAATAAACGACTAGAGAAGATTGCCTCGATGTTTATTGAATGTTTAAACAGTTTCTAAAAACGGAACAAGCTCTCGGTGAAGGATAGACACCCGGGCAGAGCAAATATAGCTATCTGGCAGCGTAACTTTAATCTTTGGGTTTCCAAAAGTGTTTTGTGATAGATGAAAGAATGTGGCAACAGCATAACATTTCTGTTTAGGCCTACTGAAGAAACTGAGGCAAAACTGACCTTGAAGGCTGCCATTAAGTCCTCCGTAGCCATTTAATATATTAAGCAGAGAGAAATGTTTCTGCTTCGAATTTTCCTCAGTGACAACAGCTTAGTATTGGCGGACTGTACAATTATGGTGTTGCTAATTTTACAGTTCTTGACAAAAGTTTGAGGCCAGTCATTTAGATTTAAGGCATTTGTAGATTTTATCATTTTGATTGTATAGCGCAGTATATGACACAATATTCTACTAAAATTACATCAGCCTTCTGTCCATCACCAACATATAGTTTGCTTTTACCAAGAACCTGTTTAAGTTCATTTCAATTGATTTCGCAGCGTAATTAGTT
This sequence comes from Trididemnum clinides, assembly GCA_963675345.1. Taxonomy (NCBI): domain Eukaryota; kingdom Metazoa; phylum Chordata; class Ascidiacea; order Aplousobranchia; family Didemnidae; genus Trididemnum; species Trididemnum clinides. The sequence continues at coordinate 18,818,418 of OY776302.1, forward strand.
GTGTACAAGCTCCTGGTTTAGATCTTGAAAATGCACAAAAGATTGTCACTTTTCCCGATAAAAAGGTCCCAAATCGTGGTTTTAAGTAAGGAAGGCCACTCAGAACGAGAATTGAGTGCGAAGATCCGTCGCAGGAAGACTGCTGTGCATACAGCAATTGCAAATATTAATGATTATGAGAGTTACAAAGACTTGAATAGAAGTGGGAGGCCAATGAAAAGATCCACCGAGATGATCTGATGATGAAGCGAATTACTGTATGCTCTTTCGGAGAAAATTCGTGCTGTGCTGCTTCAAAAAGGGACAGATGTTCACATTACCACAGTTTATCCGTGTTTGAGATTTCAGTTTGGTCTTATATCATATAAACCATCTCGCAAACTTGTTGGGGAGCATACAGTAATTCACTTCATCATCAGATCATCTTGGTGGATCTTTTCATTGGCCTCCCACTTCTATTCAAGTCTTTGTAACTCTCATAGTCATTAATATTTGCAATTGCTGTATGCACAGCAGTCTTCCTGCGACGGATCTTCGCACTCAATTCTCGTTCTGAGTGGCCTTCCTTACTTAAAACCACGATTTGGGACCTTTTTATCGGGAAAAGTGACAATCTTTTGTGCATTTTCAAGATCTAAACCAGGAGCTTGTACACAACTAATTACGCTGCGAAATCAATTGAAATGAACTTAAACAGGTTCTTGGTAAAAGCAAACTATATGTTGGTGATGGACAGAAGGTTGATGCAATTTCAATAGGATATTGTATCATATAAAACTGCATTATACAATCAAAATGATAAAATCTACAAATGCCTTAAATCTAAATGACTGGTCTTCAACTTTTGCAAATGACTGTAGATCAATTGTTAAACCGCCTATCTATTTGACTCTATTGCAGCAATATATCATTTCAAGAATGTTTCGGCGATTGAAAGCGCAATTCTGTAGTCGGAGTGCGACAACTGTGTATTTGCTAGTTTATTGCATAATAGGAACATTCTATCTAATATTCACAAAAGAAAAAGTTACATCGAGTCAACTGCGCGTTCCACGACAAGAACAGGAATCAACCGAACTGCCCGAGATATCAAAAAATGAAACAAAAGTAAAAGACAGGACTAATTTGAAAGAGGTATCATCGCATAAAGGGTACGAAGCGAGGGATAAGTCATATCCAAATATAATATGCAACATTCTTTGTAGGAACGCTAAATAAATCTATTTATATCACTTCGATCAAGAACTTGCCGTGCTGCCAAAACTGTCTCTAATGAAAAACATTTCGAAACGCAAGTACATACAGCGTTATGGGCTATAGTAGTGGTTACTAAATTGTGCGTCGGTTTAATTTTAAAGAGGCTTCGCTAGATAATTTGGTTTTGGGCCACCAACTCTTGCTTTTATTCGGTCAAAAGAGCTCTAAAAGTAGATTCCTTATCTATTTTTTCAAACATTTACATCCATATTTTTACAAAAGTGTTGTCAATACACTGTTGCATAAGTGAGTTGTTACTCAAGAATCAAGCTGAACAATTTTAACTTAGTTGGCGAAAAATATGTAAAAACTAAAGCGATCAGTTGTAAATTGGAAAAAAACAAGACAGATGAGTAATAACTTCAGAAGAGGGTAATTTTATAACTGAAGATGAAGATAAAAAAATCTGGGGAGCGAAACGACAGTTATAAGATTTTGGGTTGCATTTATCTTGCAATACCTCGAACTAAGACCTTAGGATGCTGCCTGGTGCATCGCAAAATCTTGCGTATTTTTCAAAAATTCGTCGCATTGAAAAAAGTTTCAGAACCACTGGACTATAGCGTAACAATTAAAATTTTCGCATAACCAGAAGATAAAGGCATCATTAAAAACACTTAAGAAAACCTTACTTAGCTCTTTACTTGGTCACGTTTCAACAGATTTATTTAACAGAGAAAATTTTCCTCAAACAATACATTGCCTGTTGAAGAAAAAGTTTACGAGCATCTTCGAAATCCTGAGTTTCCTTTGCCAGGAGCCGTGAGGACTCCTAAACCTGCTTTTACCATGGGACTTGTCAACAAAAATGCAGATTTGATCATCGGAATAACATCAATTATGGTTTGTTGCAGCTCTAACTTGTTGGGGAGGGTGTTTGGTTTTCCAGAAAAGATCAAATATGTCTACAACAGAATTTTACTATAAAAGACCTCCATTATTGTTATGAATTTGTCACTGTAGATCCTGACATAGTACTTTTCAATCAACTTCTTTTCTTTGTTACACGCCAAGCAATACTCTCATATCATGGCAAATTCAAGCACCACAAGCGTGAATTATTGAGCTCAAGTGCACAACCAGAATATTTGTAAGGGGAAGGGACAAACAAAGCTATAATGTTTTTTTCAGTGTGCTGTAGTTGGGTGTCTCTAACAAATGGTTTTTACCAGTTTTTGAACCACAATAGCATTGACAATGGGAAGTTTCAGCCACATTAACCTCCCTGATTGCGCAAAGACGGCTTAACAATATTCGGTCGCTTTTGCCATTGTTTATTTTATGGCTTTTGTCAGAGTAAAGTTTAAACTTGTTTAAATTTCAGAGGGAGGATACTAATTATCTTTACGAAACCTTGCAATCGCTTTTGACAAACCAAAAATCCTTTACCGAAGATGCACCTTTAGTTCATACCGTTGTGATGATTGCAGAGACGAACATGACTTACGTTGAAGAAGTCTGTAAAAAGATTAATGAAACATTGAAACTCTATGTTGAACATAATCGTTTGCAAGTAAGTTTACTTTTCCAGAGCCTTATCAAAACGTGTTTTAGGTGACGTGTGCGTTTTTTTAGCGGTAGTCACAACTTTTTATAAAATAAAACTGTAACAGCAGAATAAACATAGCACGGATTCTTGCCAAAGTATCCAAACAAACTCTTCAATTCATCCACACTCTAGAGAGCTAGCTTGTGTACCTGTTTATAATAAGCAAAAGGTAGCTAATGGTTTAATCTTAAATTTGGTTAATGCCTTACATTAAAAAAAAATTGACGCACTGAAATCATGTGAAAATCTGTTTCACTAATTTAAAGCTCTTTCTACAAGCATTGTTAGATATGACCATGACCAACAAAGCTCGGTTTAAAGGGAAAACAACTAGGGCATTTTCTCTAGGTATATTCTTCCATAAAAGCCTTTTCCCTCTGAAATTCTTTTATGAGATCCCATATAAACCAAAAATCGCTCTAATTTTGATGTTCTTCTTTTTCCTGGGGGGTGTAAGGGAGTAAGGAAAAAACCACGTGGGTCTTGTCACGGAACATTTAAACTAGCATGCTCTTCTGGGCCTCCCATGCTGAAGATTTGTTTTCTGAGCTTCCTATGCTGAAGATTCGTATATAACGCCTAAACTATTAAATGAGTTACAGAAATCGTTGTTTGATGAATAGCAGAATCAAAATTGTGCTTGAGAACTTTATGTAGCTTACGTTGATTCTGTTGCAGATAGTAGCGAGAGTTGAGAAGTGACATGTTGCCAATATAATTATTATGAAGCTGCATGAATAATAATCTTATGATATTTTCAAAACAATACTGTTGTTAAGTATGAACTGATTTCGCATTCAAGCATGTTCGATATAATCGAATTTTGAGGCTAAATGATGAATAATTTAATAGGACTAATACAACACCTTTTGTCAAGTCGTCCAATCGCAATTGAATCTTGATTATTGTCATCCATACCGTATACTTGAGTTGACTTTATAACTTCACAGCAGCAAAGCTTTTGTTTTCGACCATTTTATTGTATTCTTTTTGAAAGAGTAGAATGAAATGGTCGATAACAAAAGCTTAATTGAAATTTTGTACCACTTCTCATCTTTTCAACTTCACATCAGTCGCAACGTACAGTTCAGCGTAACTCTACATTTGCATACGTGACAGGTTCGAGACAGACTTTTCTCCAGCCTGATCGAATTTATGGTGTGGAACTAAATTGTTTTTCATGTCGTTCCTCAATCTCCAGGAAAAAGAACCATTAATGGCAACAACACTCCAACTTACAATTGCAAGCATTAAGTTGTTTAGAGGGCAGTGGGCCCTAATTTCCCTCTTTCGCTCGTTGTCAAAGCAAAAAATTTCCTTGAATTTTGTTTATAAGTGACCTTTTGCAATAAATGATTTTTATCTTAACTGTACCCCCAAAATCCCCACTTTCAACAAAATTCTGAGTTTTTTCTATGAAATGGCTTTCACTGATTCTTAGCTTGAGCCCACTTTCAATATTCTCGTTACGCTAGTGACTGTGAGGATGCTGGTTGAAAACCAGCATGATTTTTAAGTGAAGCTATTTGTTTTTTTATGGTTGCTGGAAAAGATCGTTTACATGTCAATGCTTCCCAACCTTGTTCAGCTCACGGCTTACTTTACGAACGGTATTTGGGACTTCTATCCACTTGAAGACCTTGATTGGCTATCAACTTTATGAAACGCTTCGCTGTTCACGCAAAGAACTTCGCGATCCACTGGTTAGAAAGTGCTGTTGTTTGCAGTTAGGAACATTACTTTCTATCCACAGTGCAACCATGCAGGGACATTTTCCTTACAGCGTCTTTCCCAAAGATACAGCAACTCAGTTTCGGGAGAGTTGGATTCACGGCCATGCAACCAGTGCTGGCCTGAAATGCCGATCCAGTCCATTTGACCGGCCACGTTGCAGACTGCAATTTTTTAACACGAGTTCCTTAAGCCAGAGTTTTGCAAATGGCAACCCGCAAAAGAGAGTGACTTGTGGCCTATTTCCAAAAATTGATCACCCAAAACAAAAACGGTTTTAAAGAGTACGCCTTTTTGAGGTTGATTTCCAAACAACAAAGGTTTTGAAACGGGTTGGCCCCAGCCTCGCTTGCAGGTTCAATTGTTCAAAAACAGCTCAGTATTTTCAATTTAGTTGAAAACTTTGAATACTTTTTGCAACTTACTGCAATAAAAAATCCAATTTTTGTCTTTTAAAAGATTAAAAAAAAGTGGGTTTGCAGCAACCTTTGTTCCTTGTGATTGAAATGCATTGTGCCAGCAATAGGCTTAGTGACGATTCAATAGAATCAGGACGACTCCGAAGCCAGGCAACACAAGATATTTCGACGCAACAAACATTCAAACTCCCTTCTGAATTCTTAAAAACTTTAGTTTTGCAGGTAGGCCAAGAGATCTGACATTTTGAAGACTTTTTCCAAGAGCTAGTGTATTTCCATCAACAGACAACTTTTCTGCAAAGCAATTTCACATACCGCTTGTATGTTGTCATAGGTTATTACTCCTCCGGAAAACTATTACCCGGACTGGGAAAAGACAGTTCGGCCGACTTTTAATGAGACGTACGAACGCGCAAAATGGAGATCAAAACAAAACTTGGACGAAATTTTTCTTATGATGTATGCGTACCAGCAATCTCCAAATTATTACCTCATGATGGAAGATGATGTTATTGCAAGGAAAAATTATGTTAATTTAATGTTTAAGGTTAGTTGGGCTAATGCTGCGGAAAAACAAAAGAGGCAAGGGTTATGCTGGGGTTAGATGGTGAGTTTAGAATTTTCCTGAAAATTTTTTGGCCTTTTGTTTTATTGATATTTGCAGAGTTTTAATTTCTAAAGAGTTTTCGGACGTGTTTCTTTTCTATGCATTCAAGAGATCAGCGATTTGCTCTAAACTTTCGATTGTTGCTGCAGACGGTGCTCACTGTTTCGACTTAAATGGTCAATCATTAGCTGCACTGATGAGACATGATATTTCGAAACAGTGTGCAATTACATCGTAAACTCTTTTTTATTTGTTTAATTTTCTGCTTCCTCAAAAGACAAATGCTTAAATAAGACTAGTATTAAAACGTCCAGATTTATCAACTCCACGCATTGCACAAGCAGAGGAACTTAGAAGAGTCGAAGCGCCAATATAATCATAAGTAAACATATACCAAAAAAATTCAAGCCACGCTGCTCCTAAAACTCTGTGAAACCTCAAAATCTCCAAATAAACTCGTCACTATCCTGGTAATACTTGAGGACTTTGAAAGAAAATACCAAAAAATGTATGATTTGAAAAGATAGGAAAGTGTTTTCTCTCATTTTCTTTGATGGCATTGACAATTATGAGGCAATTTATCATTTATTGCAGAAATCAGATGTAGGAAACATGCAGGCAAAAACAAAAAAATGAAAAAAGAGAAAGTGTTTTTTGCTAGAATTAAACATCCGAATTTCAACGTTTGAGAAAGAGACATGTACTTAGTCTTAAAAGAGCCATCTGGCTTTTAAGCGTCCGCCTAATTATGATTTGCACTTTAACGTTTTTCACAGAAAGCGTTTTTCACAAAAACTCGGCGATGTGGTCGAGTGGGTTGGAACGCCGTTTGTTGTGACAATGATCGTGCATTCGAGCCTCACAATGACAAAGGTTATAGTGCACTTGCGAAAAGCAGCTTATGGCAATTTTTCCTACTCGGTTGAAAAGCTTATAGTCGGAATGCCTTGTACCAGCAGCAGTGGCAGCAGCGAAACGGATGTAAACTCCTGCTTTAAATGAGAAGTTCTTAAACGTTTTTTCTATTTTTACCATTTTACTAAGTTTACTAGATTTACCCCCAAAATGTCAATTATCGGCAAGTTTTTTGGTAAAGTGTGTGATAAATTATTGTAACGATATTATCAAAAGGATCAATATAAAAAATATGTCCTCCAAATTAGAAAAATTTACCCCTAGAAGTAAACTTATTTCAAGCTTAAAAATGTTGACTTAGATGTTTTACCGCAGACCTGCACAACATCCAGCCTTCAGGTTGCATGCGAACCGAAAAATTTTTTGGTGCAGCCCGCCAGTTAAACCAAAAAAACTTTACAGTTGGGAAAAATCATGATTAAGCTATTGTTAACATCATCAGTAACACTGTAATTATATGTGATTGTAATAGCGTTTACTTTCAAGTCCCAGGCCTATAACAATGACATAATTACAGCAGCTGTTGAGTATCCGAGCATTGCGTTTCAGTGGACTTAAATAAAACCGCGCAGCATCATACTTTCATTACATCCGGTAACAATTAGGCTAATAATACAACAATCAAGTTAGTTTCAAACCTGATAATCATGAGCTTGTTGGCAATAAACGATGACATATTTCTCAGTACTTCAATTATTTTTAATGGTGTTTATCGGTATATCGTTTTTGATTGCATCAATTAGCATTTCGCAGTGCCATGGGGAAGATAAATTTTACTGGGAACTTGCTTGAAGAACATTTTTTTCGAGACCTATTTCTGTTTAGCTCTGTTTAGCTTTTTCTTTGGATTTTAACTTTATTGGGAGGATAAGATCAAAATGTATCCAAAGAGGATGAGAGAACAAAACGGAAAATATGAGGGCAATATCATTCCTTCCAGTTGCCCACTTTTTTTTTATCCTGTGTTTCATTGCAGTTTGTCAGTTTTAGGTTATTTCTAAGTCACAATTAGAAAATAGTATTGGGTTGTGTTAGCCCTTTACTGTTTTGATTTGTGCAGGCCTGTTCCAGCATAAATCAAAAATAGGTTTTGCCCTAACCGGAGGATAAAATAAATTACGAAAACATAAATAAGAAATTTTTGTTTTGCTTTTCTGTAGTTAAATTATCTTTACAAATACAGGCTTCACCTTACACTTGTTAAGTGTAGAAAGAAAACTGTCTTTTATTGCGCACAATTTGTTGTTTTAGGAAATTGAATTGCGGGCCAGCACGGAGTATTTTTACATTTCTTTTAGCACTCTCGGAGCTATTGGAAAGTTATTTCGAACCAACACATTGCCACCATTCGCTTCGTTTATCCACTTATTTTGGAATAAAAAACCTTTGGATTGGCTCTTGGTCGGTATAAAGCTTGTTGGGCTAGCGTAACTCCATTAAGTCATGGCTGATCTTGCTAGGCGCGCAGTTTTTCGCATGAAATTGAAAAGTCACTGGTTCTACGGACGGACTTAGCATTTTTGGAAATCCAGGTTGCATAATTAATATTCATTCATTCATGCGTATGAGCTCACGCTCGGTTTGCATGTCTTTCTTCAGACTGGGCCACCACGACGGATAGACTGCTTGGCCCCACCATCTATTTGCCACATAAACATGGAGGCATCCCGTTAAGTGCCTAGCCCCAGGACACAACAAAGAAGCTTGCCGGCTTGCTCTCCACACTGTCCCTTTTTTATGCTGAGTGCCAAGCAGGAAAGCTGTGAATAGCATTTTTTAAAGTCTTTTGGTATGACTCGACTTGTGGAAAAGAACCCTCAGGTCTGCTGACTGTGAAGCGGACGCTCTAACCACTACACCATTGCGCCGGCCCATAACTGACTGTGAGTACAAACATCAGAAACGAGGATCCCTAAAAAACATGAGCTTCAAAAAAATTGAAAAAAATCCACCTCAATAATCACCGTTAGATCCTCTTCCAAGTTAAACACAAAAAGATGTGAAGCAAAGCGACATGAAATTGGTGTCCATTTGTTTCTCGCCCAGTATAAAAGTGACTCATTGCTAAAGACAACAATCGGTGCATTCTTTGAGATCGAGAAAAATCGTGATTATCTTTTACCTTCACTTAATCACGTTTAGACAACTGGTTTAATTTTCGATGCGGAACTGATTCTGCTGATCGTGGCATCACTTGGATGCAGGAACGTAGGCAAGAGTGAAAAAAGATTCATACCCCTAAAAATTTTTATTTTATTACGGTTCAAAACTGAGACCTTTTCCAAAAAACATAGAATTTGGAAAATTATGTCTTTTAAGCAATATTTTTTCTGTACTCCATCGATACAAAATTCTAATAACGCCCTGCCCGCTGACGTGGAAAAAATTGTCTTCTTGCTAATAAGGATCTCAGTGTGAAGACTTCCGGACAAAAGTATTTGCAAGATCAAATATTCTCAACCACTTTTGGTTTACGGCTAACAGATTTTGTTTTTAAAACATAATAAGGTGGTTAGCGAATAGCGACAAAGTTTTGTGAACATTTTAGACTGATTACGCGACGGTGGCATATTGCAGTTTGGACGAAAAACCAGCGTATTGTTTTGCAAGAAGACAAAACATGACCCCATTCTATCCAGCTTTGTTTCAACACATTGGCTTGTGAGTACAAATGTAAATATGATTTTGGTTCTGCTTGCGGTCAAGCCTCAGAATTTCGTTTTCGCAATTGTCACATTAAACACCTAGCCCAATCCAATCACAAAAAAGCTCAGGCTCTTTTCCAAATTGCAGCAAGTACATTTTGGGAGAAACGTTTAAAAATTTTGAGTTTAACGATACCGACTCAGCGGTACATTAAATGGAATTCAACCAACACGGAGCAACGATATTTAAAGATGTTTTAAGAGATACCGATCCAGCTACTTTAAGTCTATATCATAACACCGGTCAACATCTCTTGCAAGACAAAACGTAATGTTTGTACCATGTTGAAGAAGATTTTTTTATTCAGCTGGGAAGCAAGGGCTTCAAAGGTCTCTTGAAAGATTGAGGTCTCTAATCAGGTCATTCAGCTTGGCTTGATTAAATCGTAGTGGTGTAGCTACTTCGCCCTCTAACTCAATTACACTGCTACAACACATTGCGGCATCAACATAACCACTAATTTCATCAAAGCCTTCTGTAAGTTCTGGTAGATAAAGTTTAAACCTTTTGTGGATGAAATGGTAACAAGCTTTCGAGATAAAAATATCTGTCATCTGCTGGCTGTGTAAAGTTAGCCACGAAGGCGATAAACTTTGGCTAGCTGAATACTTAAGCGTCACGGGAGCAAAGACCAAGCTCTTTGTAGAATTAAAAACACGTTGAAACAGTATTTAAAGTAGTTTCAGCATGCTTTTAAATACTTCAAGTATATCACTTACTTAGAAATTCTGATGGCATATTCAATAAAATAAATAATTGATAGTACTGAAAATATACTTTTCCGTTGAAACTGCTTTTATAAGATAATTTGCATGGAGATTCAGCTTTGGAATACGTTTCCATGGGACTTGGGCAAAAACCCAATGATAGCTCTGACTGAATTATGGATAAATAAACCATACCTCGTAAACTAGAGCTGCTGCGAAAAAACTGATGTAATTTCGGAATCAGCACCACAAAAATACCCTAAAACAGATCTAATATCTGAGAAACCAAAGAAAAATTTTTTTGTTGACCGGTGTAATTTATCCACTCATAAATGTGTCAAAAAATTTGATATTATTTACTTGTTATGTGATGAAAAAGCTGAGTGGGCTACTCGCTAATGAGTAAACATAACTGTTTTTTTGAATCATAAAGTTAAAAACTGTAATGGTCTAGCTTGATAATATACCTAGTAAATGAAGGTAATATTCAGTCCAATATCGGGAAGAATAATGCAGTCGCCCGACATGGAAGTTGTAAAAGACTAGGTTAGGGGTCGACAAGCGGGGTTTATAATTAAAGCTGTTTTTGAAAGAATTTTTCAACTGAAAGAATTTTTCAACTTTTTTGAAAGAATTTTTCAACTTTAAAGCCTGCAATTTCTGAAAATCGGCCGTACCCGTATCAGCAATACCGTAGCGTAGCATTACGTCACAGCGATATTTTAGCGCTATGCCGATGCGGAAGCAGAGCTCAAGCGGAATTGCCGATAAATGCATTTTTAATATTGCCCATCTCCACTTGCACAAGTCAGTTTTGCCCACCTGAACAGATGAAGTCGAACCATATCTAGAGCGAATTAAAGCGGTTTTTGCTGAAAGGGTGAACAATGCTAAATTGTTAAATGTTTTACCAGATATTCTTCTTTGAAAGGAAAAATCCAAACATTGAAAGACGCATCTTTTTTGCAAAAAATTGAAAACGCTTGAGTGTGACCCACATGAGAATGAGGACAGACTAGAATTGTTCAGGGGATCAAGAATCAACTACGGAAGGAATGTCGATTTTTTGCCGAAACGGGAACAACATGGATGTTTCCTCATTTCAAAAATAAGAATTTTTGACTACCTTAGCTTAGCTCAATTCTACTTTTTTTATATTAAAAATTTTTAACTCTCCACCGGTATTTGAAAACATTTAGAAATCTTTGTATTATTCTTTTGCAGCTTAAGTATCGCATAGGATTAGTTGCCAAAAACCAAAGAATGATGACAGAAAGTCGTAACCTAAAGTGATTGCGAATTTTCTAAGGTCTTGAGTGATTTCCCAGGTGCGGCTCCACGGCACAGAGTAGACTACAACTCACATGTTCTCTACTGCTTTCCATACAAATCTGAACTCCTTGTGATAACTTCTTTTACATTCAACGATTAAAATCAGCTTTTAAATTAAAACTCCTATCTTTTCCCCGCGGTTTTGTTAACACATAACCTCTGTTAGTGCATATCTTTTTTTTGTTCTGTTGTGTCACGATGGCTCACGTAGACTATCTTTTTGTCTGGCTAATTTAAGAGTATAAATGGCATTAGATGCAGGGCGAAACTTTTGTCATCCAAAATTTAATCCTAACTAATTCCATGTCATTCAATTAAATCAACTTGCAAAAGCTTCCAACGCATTAACATTAAAGTAGCCTAAGAAGGGCAATGCAAACGCGCTTCATCGTAATAAATTGAGACAAAGAAAAATATAACAGTCTAAAATATTTACAAGGGCGCATTATGGCGTAGCATTGCCTTATACTACGATCATCTGTTGCGATTGCAAAACGACAAGTAAACATAAATCCTCTTAGGTTTCAAAGATTTTTTAACTAGTACTTTTTTTGGAATCCATTTTGGGATGTGATGCAAATCGCACCGAAGACCTCAAAGTGATATTTACTGGTCATATGCTTGGCGCTGTGCTGTACGATGTGATTATGTTGATTGTGCAAATGTTCAGTGGTAACTGTGTTCTGGCGCAAAAAAAGGTTAATTAAATGATTTGTGAGAGTTGATTAGATTGTAATTTCTTGTATAGAACGTGGCTCAGGAAATCACAAGGTAAGTTGATTCAGCGACTGCTTGTAGGATGTACGGTGCAGTGCAAGTAAATCCTCTCGATGGATCCTACGTTGTCGTTTCCTTATGCAGTTTCAGGGTGTCCTCAGTAATTACCACCCAAGTGTACGTAGCCAGAAAAATATGGGGAAGGAGGAGAAAGATTTGATTTTCCACCAATGTTATTTCATCATACAACTGCTGGATCGAATCCACCATTTATTCTATCACTCCCCTACATCTCGAACAAACAAAACGCACCGCCAGTCCAGACGTAGCTCTTTTTAATTTTGCACATTAAGAACTTTTGAAATCTTGCAGCACAATTAAAAATTCAACGAAAAAATACAAAAAACGAGATGTTAAGTTACAATGTCATAGTAGTAAGAGTGTAATCAAGAGTAACAAACTGTAGTACTGAAAACAAATCATGCAATGCGCAAAGGCAATTCCGGAATTATTTTTAGTTTGCCCTTGCCCGCTGAAGAAAGCCTAGCACGTAGTCAGTAAGTGAGCATGAAAAAAATTATAAAACTTCTAATAAACTTACCTTTTTTTGTAGTTTACGAAAAACAGTTTTGGCTCCTCGTTCTTTGCAAGCGCATAGTGAAGAGTTTTGTTGCTTGGTGAAAAACGGAACTACTAAAACGCGGAAATTCCGGAAAATTCCACGGATAAGCCTTATTTCTAATTGTAGTTCTAACTCTTATACTAAATCTAATCCCATTCCTAACCCTTACCAACCCCAATCAACTCTAACCCTGTCTCTAATCTAACACTAACCACAACCCTAAACACTAATCCGCGCTGGAAATTTTCCACTTTCTGTAGAACTTAAGTCTAAGAAAGTTTTTCCATAATTTCAGCGTTTTAGTTTCTCCCAAAAAAGCACAATCTTGCAAATAGCACATCAGTACAAGAGAGTAAAAGCCAATAACTTGGACAAAAGAGGTGATCCGACCCAACGCTAGAACATAATTGAATGCATATAAAAATACAGTCTACGAGTGGAAAAGAATTCAATGCCGATTTAGAAGGCGTAAATTTTGTTTGGGTTTTTAGTGCCAAGAAATAAAGAGCGCCAATTTTCGGCCATTTTTTTTCTCTTCCACCAGTTCCAAAAACATACTCCAAAATGTCTGAAACCCCGTTTTTAGTTGGATACTTTACTGCATGTGCAGCACTACTTGGCTACAAAAACCTTGCGAAATTCTTCAACATTTCATGCTTGTAACTTCTGATGTAAGGCACTTGAACGAATGAAAATGTGGCGTTCTTAATGCAAGTTATTCTCTTAGTGGTAGCAGTGTTGGTAGTAGAAATAAACTGTCCATCAGTAGAACAACTGCTGATTTCAAAACGGGCCTTAAAGCAACTTATTCTATGCGCAAAAGAAAGATATTCCAAGAACAGAAGATAAAATAAATTATCTCGACTTCTACTGCTGTTCAAACTTCTTTGGAAAATTCTTGTCTTTTCTGTTTTGCAGTTTCCCAGTTAACGATGAATACCTTAAAAAAAATAAACGTTCAGAAACAAAAATGGGTCTAGCCTTAAAGGGAGAGAGCACAAGAAATTTATACGTTAGCCAAAAGTTTTTCTACATGTTTTCCGCTTCAACTGCTTGAAGAATCAGCCAAGCAGAGGAAATGACGCAACACAACTGTTCACTCGGTGGCGACCGAGTTTACTTACAAACAATAAAGTAGGAAGCAACATTGCTGTTGTGACCATGAAATAATAGCGCGCTGCACACTGCGCGCAATTTTTCTGCTCCATTGCAACGCTAAAAACAGTCATTCTAAAAGTTGAAGCAAACAGGATTGAGCTCGAAACCAGTGTTGTAATTAGGGAGTGAGGGGTATAAGGCAATGGCCGCCCACAAAACTGTATGGCAGCAGCAAAAAATGTGAACAGAAAAAGATCTTCATGTCTGTTTGGAAACCAAAATGAGCAGAAAAAAGGTTGTGTATCTGTTTGGAGACTAAATTGTACAAAATTTTTGGTTTCAGAAAGTTGATTTGCAAAACAAGATCTTCAATTTCACAAAATGTTCTGATCTTCCTCATCCCCAAAAAAATTGTTTCTAAATATGAATGTACAAAACTCTTCGCACAACAGTGCGTCAGGCACCGTGAGAAGAATGCTGTGAACGCCAAATTTACCACGCCTTTGATCTGAATTGATTGGAGTCAAACTGCTTCACACACGCCTATCACCGCAAAGCCAGTTCGTAAACCATCCGAAAAAAATCGCTTTTTCAGCCAATCAAAGTACCGAGCGGCACCAAGAAAGTGTAAAGGTCAAAAGATCACGAAGGTACAAAAACTCGGTTCCACAAGCACCTCTTGTTCTCTCTACGTTAATTAGATATTGGCAGTTGTATCTGATTGAGCTATAGCTGCATTTTTAAAGGACGTACTGCGTTACTTAGCACCAGCTTTGTTATTTCAACAACAGATCATCGTGAGACTGTAAGCGTCAGCTTTTCTCACTTTTTTAACGTAAGGGTAGACAATGGATGAAAAGGCTCAGTGGTTACAGCCCTCAAATTTCTTGCACCAGTTTACCGTATTAATCTACTGAAAATTTTCTACCAGAGCAACAAGTTTTTGCATTACCGTCCTTGCAAGTTATTTTCCCAAGTTTTGATTTTATAGCTTTTCCTTGATTTATTGGTTAAAGTTAAGGGTACTTAAAATGCGTCCCGCTAATGAAGTGTTTACGACCCATGCTAGAAGTTTTCACTCCGGGTTTTTGCTTTTTTAGGTATGGTCACCGTAACTTGGCCCAACTGAACCCCAAGTTAGCCTCTATGTAGCCCGTTAAGATTCAAATTGGCGAAATATGCTCCGGATCGTAAAAACTTCGAGCATCCCTGGAATAGGTCGAAGGTCCGTAATTGAGTAATAGGTTAGTTCATACAACTTATAACGAAAAATTTTCCAAAAAAACAAACAAGAATAAAATGTAAAATCTTTCAATTAAGAATATTTAAAAATCTGGAAAAATTTTACCCTCAACATTAGCGTTGCAAGAAACAAATTAAAGAGGGCTGCAAAATGTATTTTTTGGTCTCAACGTTCTTTCTTTTTGGGATATGACATCGCGTTGGATCAATTTTCTAACCCCCCGATTTGTTAATCTGCACCTCAAATTTGTTTGATGACCGATGTATTTTTGAATAATGACATTTTCTACCTGTTTGAGGTAAAAATAACTTCATTTCTTGATCAGGCTCAAAAATTGTGTTGGGGAGTATGGCCTCTGAGCTCACCTAGCTACGTCTGTCGCCCCTGCTAAATATTTGTATCTAGCAACGCCCAGGTTCTTAAGCTTGCTGTTATTTAAAGGTATACCTCACCATAGAAACAATGGCTTGATTACTGTACAACTTTTGTGTATATATCTACCCTTGAATTATGTATTAAAATAATGGTGGCCTGCATGACTTAGTGTTTTCACGTACACCAGGCATTCTAGAAATTGTCAGGCAAGGTGGTGTTCATCCAGTGTAAAACAGAAAACAAAACAAGCTGAAGCCACTGGCTTGTTGTTAGTTAATTCAGAGTAAAGTTTAAGGTAGTGATGATTTAGGACTGGTTTCCATTAGGTGTAGCGTAAAACATTTTTTGTTTGTCTATTAGTAGTTATTTTACGGGAAAAAACGCTCCGCGCACGAAATTGAACAGAAAAACAAAGAATTTTTACGCTATTTACGCGTAATGGAAACCACCCTTCTTTGAATTGCAACTGCGAACTGCTTTCAGGAACACAAACACTTTACAGGTACAATCAATTTATCAATGGACACGTCCAACCCATAATGCTACCACGTGAGATAAAGAGCGTACTATCTCGCGAAAATAAACAATACCTCGGACTACACAAGTAGTCATTGTAGCAAATAGGCGATGCGACATCCCAAGGAAAAACTGGATAACTTCGCTTAAAATTAAGCTTGAAATAATGGCCCAGTTTAAAACCAATACTCATCGAATAAAATACAAAACTGCCAAAATATAGTACTCTTGTAGGGGGTGCCACAAAGCAACACACAAAAGCTCTTTTGTTGATGTTTCTCTTGGGCAAATGCGTCAAGCTTTATCAGAAATATAGCGCGAAGGGTGGGAATCCAAACTTAAGGACGAGCGCAAAAATCAGGCAAATTAATTCTGTGATTTTTCAACTGACTGACAAAAGTGGGGTTTAAAAGTTATCATTTTAAAACGATTAGCATGTCATAAACATCAACGGAGAGAAATAGAGGCTATAATAACTGTAAAGGTAGCCTAAATCACAGTTCTTCAACCGAGATTCCGTGAGCCTTAAGGATTCCATGAAGTTTATAGAGTTTTGCTTTAAATAATCGTAAAGTGATGATTTGGGCATGTGTGCATAAACAGTGCAGCCAAGCATGTGTACATAAGTTGAGTTTGTGTAATAGCAAAATTTATGTTGTCCTTTTTCGTTGTCCTCGTTTTTTTAGGTTTTATCAAATGAAGTTCCGCGACATTGGTAAAATTACGAATAGGGTTCTTAGAGGATAAAAACGCTGGAAAGCACCAACCCACTTCAGAAATCTAGTGATACTTTGATTTTAGCAAGTAGATTTATGCTCGCATATTGACTTAAAATAATGGTTTTAAAGCCTGTCTGTGCTCTAGTAATTTCATTTTGAGACGTAATTCAAATAAGCATGCTTAATAATAAGAACATGAAAGTCTTTGTTTCGCATGTTGTAGGAAGAAAATGCCAATTCTTTTACCTGCTAATGTAGGTAAGCTATTATTGTGTCCTTGTCAGGGCTTTTGAGAGGGGCTGATGACCCCGTGGCCAACATTGTTAAAAGAGCTAACTGGAGGGCCGATTACAAATAAAGTGCGGACAAAGATTTTTTTGAGGTTAACTAAAATTGGAAAAGTTTTTGCCCAAGAACCTTGATTATTGTTTAGACCGTCCTCGGCCCTTTGACCGCTCTCGGAGCCCCTGGTCTTTATAGGCAGAGTTTGTTTTTCTAGGAGAAACAATACTCACTTTCCGATGTGTTGAAATAACGACGGTGTGATTGATACCATTTTGCTGACTTTTATTTTGCGACAATCTCCACTCTTTCCCTCCAAGCTGCAGTACGCCGTACTCACGAAGTCATCCTATCAATGCAAATAAAGACCATCTTAATTTGATCCGTTTTCTCATTTTCAATCACAGAAAAAAGCAATTTAATTATTCATAGAACAATTTTTGTTTAACCTGCTTTGAAACTGCCGGTTAGTATTAGGTCTAAAAACAATCATGCGGCAGACAAGGAATTGTTTAACCGATCACTATTTCGAGAAGGACACTGTATACTTTTACTCGAAGCAAACAGGCATGGAAAATTTCTGCAAAGTGTTTTTCCAAGCAGATGACAACGAAGAGCCCACAAGCATCGAAACCAAAGCCTATCGATTGCAAGGTCAGTGCCTTTTTGGAAGTAAGAGCAACAATAACTACTGTGAAACTTCGTTATAACGAGCCTCGATTTCACGCGAATTCGGATATAACGCCATCAATCGATGCACCCCAACTAGTAAAACTCTGTTTCTCACGCGTGTGAGTAGCATGACACCTGAAAGTGACACATCCCCTTCCGACGAACCCGTAGACGAGGAGGAAGATACCCCATCCTCATCCCTAAAAGTATCTGAGGTCACCAAGCACCTGAAGGCTTGTCTTAGTTGGTTAGAAGCGCAGGAAGTGAATACAGATTTTCCAACTCAAAAGCATTATAGATTTTGCAGGAGGCCGAAAATATGCCTCTCCTAAACATTATACAATAGACGCTTTCTTTGCGTCATAAATCATAGGATTACGTGGGATGAGGTTCCCAAGCAATTGCGACGTATTACAAAAATTGTAGTTGCACATTCGTGGTTCGCATAGTGATCATGGTCAAGAATCAATACGGTTAACAGACAAAGGCCTAACCATTACGGTAACTCCTCTTCACCGCAAAATTATTCCCATACTCTACTCCTTACGAAAAACTCGATGTCTCAGACCTGTAACAGCAGTATTTTTCGTAAGAGTTACAAGGAATTGTGAAAAATTTTGGCGTAACTGCAGTCCTCCTTTTCTGCCCAACAGCTTTTAAGCATGTCCGCCCATGGGAAAGATATCAGCAAGCTGCTTTAAAGGAGGAGGCCAAAGGGAACACGGGCATCTGGACCCTTTTTATGAAAGCAAACGCCAGCCCTAACTTACGGGAATATTAATCAGGTGAATTTCATTTGTACACGTCACCAACTGCTATGTCTTCATGTTCCAGTTGGTGGTGATTGATAAAAACAACCACATCAGCATCTGCATACTGCATTTTATATTTATCTTCTTTAGCAACGGCTATTTTGGCAAAAACGAAAAAATGAGAATAAAATATTTTCATTAGCATTTCAACCCCATTAATTGCTCTTGTTGCCTTGACTACTACAGCACGTAGTCAGCTGGCTTGTGCAAAACCAGATTACGGAAAAAATAACCATGCTAATGTATCCTGATTTGGACATTGCAATGAAGAGTTGTAGCACTTCTCTATCGGCCAAACCGCAACTCAAAAGAAAATGCTTTTATCCCAGACCATGAAAATACTTCCTTCTTTTGATTGAAATTGAAAGACGTAGCTCTTAAAGAAAACCATGGGCGTAGAGAGGAGAGAAACAGGAAGGATCTATGCTGTTGGTAGCTTCAGAAATGCTTTGTTGATGCCTTAAATTTTCTCACAGTTCTCAAAAATGTTTTGTTGCAATTATGACTTTCACGCTTCAGTTCTTGCGAAATGAATTTATAAAGGCAATAGGAATTTTAAAGCGAATGTAAACAACTGGCTTTTAAGCGGTAATTTCGCAATTCAGTAGGTTGCCTGCCGTCCAAAAACTTTTAGATTGAAAAGAAATAATAAGACAATCTATACTACAAAGCGCAACTATGTTGATGAGTCTGTCTGTCTGTGCCAACTCCTTTGAAACTACTGGGAGTACCAATATCAAAGTTGACACCAATGATGACCTCCTCAGGGTGAGTGTCACAAGGAGGTTGGTGACGTCAAAATCAACTACAATTGTTTTGAAATGGCTGTTCTTGACAGAGGAAAACGATTTTTTGCTCAAACAAAAGGTAGGTCCCAACTCACCAACTTAAAAATTTTTATCCTTTTGGGGTCTAAAATGGCGTCACAGCTAACGCTTGATTGCACAGTTTGTTCTCTATCTTTTTTCAAAAACTACTGACCGTAGAAATGCGATTAAGAGCTTTGTCAGAAAATATTAACGAAATAAAAATAATATATAATAAAATATTTCTCAAACTATTTAAGCTAAATTGACAACGCAACAGCAGATTCTCTTTAAGCATTCGAAAGCATGTTTCTTCTCATTTTTTTTGACGCCTCAAACTTGCTCTATGATGTCATAATAGGTCCAATACGATTAAAGTCAAAATAGGTGAAAAAAGCAGCAGGAATTATCAAGATGCCTACGCGTAGCTTTTATTTAATTATATTTCAAAAGCTAGCAACTTATATGTTGCCTGTAAAAGAAGAATACATTGCGGTACAAACATAGCGGTTGGTAAAAAAACTATTTTTTAGAAATGCAGTGGCAGGTTACAATACTTGTATACAGTCGTGTCCCAAGCCTGATTGATCTTAACCTCCAACATAAGCGGAGTGTTTCAAAAGTCACTCATGGTTTTGTTTAGCTTGTTGAAATTTTAATTAAAACATAAAGTGGATGAAATTCATAGGATAGAATCTACATTAATTGATAATATCTGTGGTACCATCTTTGATTTGGAATGTTCATCCGCAAGTCAGCGGCACACCTCCATTTTCAGTGCAATCAAGCCACCGTTTCACGCATGCCTGATCAACATCTGACAGCATTTCGGGAGCCACTGATGCGCTTGCGTTTCTAATGCGTTCTTCAAACGTTGGAGATCCAGAGGCCTTGTTTCATAGATTGCCGACTTGATGTAATCCCACAAGGAAAAATCACATGGTGTTAAATCAGGTGAACGCGGAGCCCATTTAATTGGACCATGACGACAAATCCATCGATCTGGAAACTGCTCCTGCAAAAACGTACGAACCTCACGCGAATAATGCGCTGGGGCGCCATCTCGCAGGAAAATGACTTGCTGCATGTTAGCTACAGATGAAAGCTCGGGACCACAGGATTCCTGAAGCATACGAAGATATTTAATGCGCAATGAGGTCTGTAGAGTGCCAGAAATCGTCGCTGCACTGCAGTCACAGATCGAAGCGTTGCCAAGAACTTCAATAGAAATGTGGCGGCTATGCAAAACCACACTTAATGTTTTTCTACTCGATTCCTACTTAGAACAGAGTACTTTTCATTTTAAAACAAGAACGAAAATTATTGCTTCTCTTCGAGTCCATTTCCTCTTTCTCTCGCTGCGTTTATGCCAGGCCCAAGCAACATGCGCGCAGCCACAGGCTTTAGGTTATACGAATAGGCAGGCAATTACGAAAATGTTGTAATTAGTGAGCCCAACATTTGATAGGTAGGTCATTCCCAAAAAATACAAATCAATCACTAAGGCGCGCCTCTCCTCCCCCCAACTTTCAAATTATGCTTCCATGCGTTCCATAAAACGAACGAATAAAACTTTTTGAAATCTTTGGCAGTTTTAACTGAGAGCAAATCCAGTTTCTAAGTACGCCTGTGCTGAAAACGGGGCGGGCCCCACGTAGCCAGGGACTCCTGAATGTAAATATAAGTCTTAGCCCTGTTGGTATCGCCCTTGTCTCCGTATAATTGAAAACGTCACTTACTTACTCACAAGAGCACTGTGGCGAATTTAGAAACAAGTTCGATTTTTTCACTGGGAGTAAGCGAAGTTTTAAGTTAACTTAATGATATTATCAAGCAATCTTGTCACATACTGTAAGTGAGCACTATCTTATTTTAGGAAGGGAGAAGAGGAAATAGCATTAAAAGAGACAAACTTTTTAATAGTAAGAATCTCACCAATTTTGGTCTCCAAACAAGCATAAATACTTTTTGGAACTCAACGTTTTAAACGTTAGAGTTTTGCTCACATTCGTGTCCAAACCTATATTATCAATTTTTTTTCTCGGAGATCAAGTTTCTAAACGTCCTGCATTGCCTTTGATTTTCCCCCTATTTGCGCAAGGCCTAAATAAGACTTGGAAAGATCGATCAGCCCCAATGAGTGTCATGAAGATTGTGACATCACCATGGCGTCACGATGAAAAAAATTTGTTTTTAAATTTGCATCTCTTGACGGAGGAAAACGCTTTTGTGCTTAAAAGAGCCGGCTCTCGATTTACCAAATTTCAAAAATTTTATTTCTTCCTTGTTTAAGATGACGCAATTGACGACTAAATGTAAAAGTTGTTTTCGTCATTTCCTCAAAATATACTGACTGTACAAACGCGATTGAAATCTTTTTGAGAGATGAAATAATGGGCTGTTGGTAATTAACACCAGTTTCCACCAAGGAAAACAACTGATTTGTTATTTTATTTCTTGCTAAATATTGCTAGTAAATTATCTGTTTATCTTCAATAAGTGTTCGCTTTTGTGTGAAATAATTGATTACAAGTGTCCCAACCTCAAATACGATATTAATTCAGTGACAGAGCTACACTTCGACATAAAAAGGTTATCGGGTATTGCTAGTTCGATTGTCCTATACTGACTGGCCTGGATTGCTACTTCACTCAACATCAAGTGCTTGACTGCATCACCTTTATTTTGTGGTCTATGTAGGATAACCCCAAACACTTGCCACTAGCAATTTCCTCGAAAGCGCACCGCATAAAAAGTAACTGGATGGTCAGGAATAGGACTTCATCTATGCTAGTGGTTTCTTTGCTTCTTTACTGTATATTATTTTCCCGAGGGGGAGAGGGGGTGGGGTGGGGGTTGCACCGAATCGTAAAATATGCATGCCACCAAATAACTGATTTCTGTTACCGTAAAACAAAAGCTATTACGGGGCCCTTCCCGAATTTGCGAACGTTCCACACTTACTTGAAGGAACGGACAGAATTTGTGAAGTGATGAGAGTTTCTAAGACCTCTTTTAATTCAAAGTACTTGAACCACAATCAAAATTGGGAGCATAAGGGCGATGCCCCCATTACTACCAGCTTATCGCTTATGGTCTGAAAATATAAAAGTCGGCTGAACCGATGATACTAACCCGAGACAACTGATCAGTAGCCTTGCCAGGTGACGTCGGCACAGCCGGCTAGTTTTACTACAAAAGAACAAGTTATCAGTTTTTAGCATCCGATGTGTTGAGGCAATTAATATCTTATCTCCAGCAACAAAGTTAATTTTCTCACGAGTAAAACAATTGAAATAGCCAACAGACTTAATTTAGTAAACTCAAACGTACTATTTACACTCTTCATATTATTTACGTAATTCTACATTGCTTCACAAAAAAAGTAGCAATATTCAAAACGCCATTTTTGTAATTTTAACAGCTGTCCCTCCTGGAAATTGTCACGCTTAACCGGAAATTGAGAAAACTGTATGAGCTGGAAATCTTGACGATTTTTATAAAAAAAAAATCTCTGAAATTGGGAAAAAATTTGCATATTTTTTATGTTGGAATAACAAATTTTTGTTTCCTGCCATTTTGAAATTCTGCCTACTTTTTTGATTTCAAAGACAGTTTTGTTAACTCAATACTCATTTCTGGTTTTTGTTTTAGACAATGAATTAAAAATAAGAATTGAATTTGTTTTGCCTCGTTGGCTGGTAAAATGGCTGGTAAATGACCATAAAATAATGGCTGTAAAATATTTAGAAAAATATTCTTGACACAGTTCAGAGAAACAGCCTAAATGAGTCGGTAAAACAATTTAGCTTACCTGAAGCCAGTCTAGTGGTTTTTTGTTCCAAAATAAATGCAGAAAAGATGCATATGAGGGCAGGATGTCGTTTTGAAAAAGTTTTCCAATTGCACCTAGTTGACAGAAAGAGAGAAAAAACCAACCATTCTTCTCACGCTTTTTCGCTTCCTGTTGCAAGATATGAGATTGAAAATTAAATTTAAATCCATCTGGCAGCCTATGCTAGCATGAGTAGGGTTGAACTAAAGTAGATAAAGTTGTTAATTTTTTCCTGGATTTGTGGGGAAATCACCAAACCATACCGCTAGTATTCGTAGTTATCTTTGGCGGTCATCTAGGTAACACAAAACTTGATTTAACAGTTATTTCCCATAAATGGGCCAAGTAAGACCATGTACTACTGTATTTTTCGGGAGATAATCCGCACTCTTTCTTCAGGTAAGAAATTATGGGAAGAACTCTTATCTACGCGTATAATAAGCACCCCCAAATCGGACACCACAACAGTTATTCTTTGACAAAAACATCGCCATGATTGTTTTTGTCAAGCAAACAATGAGTGTTGTAAATAAAATATGCGTCAAAAAGATCGATGCTTGTGTTATTTGATAGGTCATGATGTACCTCTATGGCTAAAAAACACATACCACTACTTTTCTTACTACAGAGAAAAATACTTCAGCTTCCGAATACTGATATAAAGGATTCGTATTGGTAGTTTTAACATCACATTTTCGCTCACTTATGGAAAAACTTGATCCCAGCTTTATTATTTTGGCAAAAACTAACTACAAACTTACTGTGCCAGCAGATAATCTGCACCAGAAATTAAAAATCCATTTTTGAGTCATAAAAATGCGGATTATTTCCGGAAAAATACTGTACGAAAAATACTTGATACCAAAAAAGAGTTAAAACAAAGCAAGAAACAACTGGCCGAAGAAAAGAATAAAAATCCAAGACCGAATCTAGTAATAAACACCAATATTTAGAAGTAGCATGATCTTGAGCAGTACGGCCACTGAGAGCATCTACGTATCTACGGAGAGCTGAAGCTTATGACGCAAGAGATCACAGAGAAATTGTAATAATGATAATGCTAAAAATCTCAACATATCATCTGCTAAACACAACTTATAGCGTGCTCACCCCCTAGGAAGGAAAAAATAAACCAAGATACCTAATGTTGTTGTTGTGATTACCCCTCCTCTTCCTCGGGATGGAGGTACGGCACGAACGGCAATTCAGGTTCACGCCGTCAACCTAATTGACATTAGGCTAGGGGAAAGATGGCAGCTTATTTCGAACCAGTCATGAGTGACTGGTAGCCCCACCACCAACAAGGCGGACTGCCACTGGTGGGTACCCAAGAATCGCCACTTACGACATGCTGGGTGAGCAACTTCACAATTGTAATCCGGCGATGTATGGGTACGCCACCAGTCTGCCACATAAACATGGAGGCATCCCGTTAAGTTACTGGCCCAAGGTCACAACAAGGAAGCTTGC
Source organism: Trididemnum clinides (assembly GCA_963675345.1). Classification (NCBI taxonomy): domain Eukaryota; kingdom Metazoa; phylum Chordata; class Ascidiacea; order Aplousobranchia; family Didemnidae; genus Trididemnum; species Trididemnum clinides. The sequence continues at coordinate 18,842,808 of OY776302.1, forward strand.
CGGCTTGTTCTCCACACTGTCCCATTTTTATGCTGAGCGCCAAGCAGGGAAGCTGTGAAAACCATTTTTTAAAGTCTTTTGGTATGACTCGACCTAGGGAATGAACCCCTGGTCTACTGACTGCGAAGCAGACGCTCTTACCACTAATCGCAAAATTAGTTGATTACCAAAAACGAAACAAATAATTCTACGCTAAATCTAACTTAAAAGAAATACAAAAAATTTAAAAAAGTGTTTGCTACTGAAGATATGATTTCACCTCACGCCAAACTGCTTTCCAAGGTGAAAATGAGGGTGATAAGAAATTCGCTATGTGTTACGCTTACTACGGTAAAATAAGCAGTCAAAAATCTGCAAGAAAAGAAGCAAAAAACTTGGAACTCGAATGAATAAGGTGAAACTATTGGCTACCGGTTGTACCAACCGGTAGCCAATAGTTTTACCTCTTTCATTTGGGGTGAATTTCCAACAACAGAACATAAACCTCCTATTTTGAATTAAAGTAATAGCGTGTACGATGTCTATAGCGTATACGGCAATAACAATCCCTCAAGAAAGATGGACATAACTTTTCTTTTAGTGACAAAAAACTAGCTTCTTTATCTTACAAAGTTCACAAATGTACCTTCGTCAATCACGATTCTGCAGCTTGCTTTTTTCGTAGTGAACACTCTTGCAAAAACTACATTTACCGCGTGACCCATGGTGACCGTTCTCAAAAAGCTGACAACAAAAAAACTGTTGTTTTTGTATAACGTCCGAATGACCTTTGTATTTTTGAGCAAGTTTCTGTTCTTGATTTGCTGTCACAAGCAAAACATCAACACAGAAGCCGTTAATACTAAGCCTCAAGATGCAGTTAACCTAACCGAATGTAAAGATTTATTTTGTAGCAGCAATTACTGTTATGCTTTGATATTTACAATCTTACAACTATAAACTAACTAGCAATAATAAGTTTTCTATGCATTTAGTGCAAGAAGCTTGTCACTGAACATTCAGAAACTAATTGACTGTATGGCCGATTAAAAACTACAGCCCTTTGTGACTGCTTTTACTGAAGTCATACTAAACGAAAGCACGCTCTGGTGTAATATTGATTCCATGGTTAAATGGTTAAAAATTTGTCAATTGCCATAGCACAACACGAGCTGGTGGTGATGGTGGTCATTTATTTATTCTAGCATTTCTAGCGTTTACCATAAAAACCTAATTGGTCGAAAATCTGGGGATGAAATAATAACTAATGACGTTTATTTTGAGATAGAAGGATTACGAGTATCGACATTTACTGACCCTCCTTTTGTGATAGAAGTTATTTATTGCCATTTGATGAATGCAGTAGAGCTATTGGAGGAATGTAATGATGTAACCCAAGACTCAGTACATAAACTTAATAATAAGAACGTCAAGTTTCGTACCCCCGGTGATTTTAGCTTAGATTTACTGCACACGACCAAGAACTTCGTCAGAAAATATGCTAATAATGCCAAGTTGTAAAGTTAAATGTGTGGTAAATCAACAAACGCGTATCACAACAACCAAAACCTTTATTGGTCACGAAAATGTTGGATAGTCTGCATATCTAGATTTAAAACGTAAGAGCCTTATACGACATGTCTGACCGCCTTTCAACATTAGCCATCATTCTTTTTGCTGCCATTGCAAAAAAAAAACAATCATCGAAATTATATGTTTGTGAAATAAAATATTTCTATTAGAGCAATTCTTGCTACACATTCACTCTATAGTCAAAAAACTCGGTGTAAGTTGTACATTTTCAATCCATAAACAGTTTGAAAACTTTATCAAAATTTTACTCAAACGGTCAACAAAGATCCTTCCTTTTCAAAAGCTTCGGAGAAAAGAGAGCTTTTTGCATTTGAAGCCATGGATTACGAATGGCTTAAAAAATTTAATCAGGCAAATTTCGGCCATTATCACAAAAAGCTCGACTTTTGGCCCAAAGCATAACATATATAACTAATCAAAATAAATTTTACAGTGCAATAAAATTAGCTAAACAAAGCTAAGCACTCACAATCAACTAAAAATTGACCTGAAAAAACTTATAAACTGCCCATATATTAGCAAACATAAAAAAGTGTAATACAGCTTCAAATGAATCTTAAAAAGGGTAAGATATTGAACGAACCAAATGGAATTGCTCGCGTTTTGAACGATTTCTTTCTTAAAGTTGGCAAAACTATGACTGATGGAATAGCCAAGTTACCGACGCTGTCCTAAAAGTAAGTACCATCGCCCCGTGTCAAAAACCATCCAGTAAAACCATCCACTGCCGAGGAAGTAAGCATTGTTATCAATTCGTTGAGGGACAATGAAGCTATTCGACGCAAGGACCTCAATAATAAGTTTATCAAAATCAGTAAATCAATAGCATCTTCGTTTTTAAATGACTTATTGAATGACTGCTTTGTAAATGGAATATATCTAAATTGTATCAAAAACACTGAGGTAATTAACACCAAAACTTTTGTAAAAAGGAGACGCAACTCGAGCAAAAAATTATCGGCCAAACTTCATTTCATCTCGATTAGACAAAATGGTACAAAAAATGTTGTACAGCAGAACTTTCAACCGCCTGGAAAAGTACATCTTCTTAGTAGTAAGCAGTGCAGTTTTCGGCAAATCGGTCACCATTATATGTCATCACCAACCTATATGAGAATCTCATCATGAATATAGATAATAGTTGATATAGATTCTCCAGTTTTCAGATCAGGTCAAAAGCGTTTGATAGGCTTAGTCATGACATGCGACTCGGAAAATTACAAGATTATTTTGGTACTAGAGGAACACCACTGCAACTGATTCAAAGTTACTTATCCGACTGACATTAGTATACAAACATTTTCAACACAAAATCTGAAAATAAATACGTTCTATGGGGAGTGCCTCAACGCTCTTCCATTATGGTCGCCTACTATTTCGATTGTACATAAATGATCTTCCTCCTGCTACCTAATTTCATTATATGCCATTGACACATAACTTAGTTCGTTAGGCAATTCATTAAACTCTTTGGAAAAAAAGGTAAATGGCGCATTAACAAAAATAAATCATTGGTTACGTAGAAATTAGTTGTCATTGAATTATACAAAATCCAATCATATGCTCACTAACAAACAACCTCAAAAAATAGTCCAAACCGCTATAAAAAAACACCTTTGATTAAAATAAACCTATTAAGAACTGCATCGTTCAAATATCTTGGCTTGTACATGGATGAAATATCAAGCTGGTCAATTCATACCAAATTTCTATCGCTGCAGCTAGCAAAGTACTCAGGGTTGTAGCTTAGCTTTCGCAAGTTAGTTATCAAGGAAAACTTGCGCATGCTTTACTATAGTTAAATGTACTCACGACAATCTGGTACTACTACATGGGGCACCGCCACAGACACAAATTCGCGCAAGTCAAAGTGAGACACAGCACTGTCATTCGTATTATTGCGAGCAAAGGCACGGGCGCCTTGCTTTTACTGAATTATAAAAAGTAAATTTTTTGAAACTAAAAGATATTTATAAACATGAACTGGAAAAATGCTTGCATCGTCTGTATAACAAAAAGCTATCAAAAGCACTTGAGGAATCTTTTATCAAAATGACTTAGGTTACACGGTTAGCACTAGGTAAGCCAATAATACCAAATATTTGCAACCCAGAATAAACAAAGCACAACAGCAACTTTCATACCTTCCTATAGGTAAAAAACTTTGGCAAATCATGAACCCGAAAAACTAAACTCGGAAATCATTTAATTTCTTTTTAAAAAAAATCAATAAAGTTTTATTTTTAAAACATATTGATGATTTAACGAGTTTGTATTGTGACTAATAAACCGCTCCACAGATGCAGTATTTAATTTCCATTTGGTTTTCCTTTGGCTTGGCGCAAAATCATTAGTATTTATCTCTGCTTTTGTTTTCTTCTGCACGCTTATCAACTGACAAGGGCTATCTCGACTTCAATTACCTTACGGTTTGGCGATGTTCTTTGCCTCAATGACAGTAGTCATTTAATGTTTTTTTTCTGTTATTTTGTGAATTTGTTTTATTTGTTAGAAGCAAAAAAATAAACTTTACTTGCTACTGCCATTGCTCGATTACTTGCTGTTGTAGTTTTGAATGCCACTCGAGCTTTGATTTTATCATGCTGAGATTTGTAGAATTTACAAGTCTGGATTTAGCTGTTATCAATTCTCTTGAAGCAGTAAAATGTGATATAAAAAACTGCAATCACTTCTATCATTAGTAAACATATGGTCATATGGGCTGATTGAGCAAGAGCACGTAGCAACGGGAATAGCTTAATACACTCTCAGTTTAGTTTTCATGTTTTATTCCAAGCAGGTGACGTGTAAAGAGCAATTACAAATCCTTTGGTATCAAGCGATAAAGGAATTGAACACAGACCTACTGACTGCAAAGCAGACGCTTAAACTTCAGCACAAACAGCTTACTCTTGCGAAAGAACATACTTGTCGGTGCCAAAAAATCATTATGAAATAAATGTTCTACTTATCTGTACCTGTAAAATTCTTTGCATGTAACCGGGTGAAGATATTACATCATCTTCCATCATCAGATAATAAGAAGGCGATCGGTTATAAATATACATCATAAGAAATATCTGATCTAAATTCTGTTTCGATCTCCACTTGACTCGTTGGATGGGATCTCCGAAATTCGATAGTAATGTTTTATTCCAATCGGGATAGTAATTGGCAGATGGAGAAATTACCTAAACGACAACGCAATATAATAAACTATATCGGTCGAATTGACTAAGTGCTCGACCGCCAACAGGCAGAACAATATTAACCAATGAAGCATAGCCTAAAGATTACAGTAAAAAGCACTGCGTCAGCACTACTACAGCTTAACTTGTTTCGCCGCCAGACTCATAAGAAGAATTAAAGATTCTTTTATTCAACTAATAAATAATTCAAATAAACAAGATAATCAAGGGGTTGCAGAGGCTAAACCCCTTTCGCAATGTCCCTCTGCATCAAAAAATAAATAAATAAAAGCCATCTTTTTATCGGGATGTCCAGCAAATTTACCACGATAATACCATTACGATTTTGGCAAATCCAGCTCTTCCTCTCGTTCTTTAGAAAATTCTGGTAGTGCACCTGGATAAGTTTAATCTTATTCGAAGCAATAAATACACCTGATGAAAGGGCGAAACAGCCTCTCGAACCATTAAAAATGTTTCTATTGCAATCTGCTCTATTTGACTGACGATCACAGAATTAGTTGGTAGCAAAAGAGTACTTTCAGAAAGCTAGAAAAAACGTTTGTAGAGCGCCAGTCATGACGCACTGATCAAAAGCGATGTTGCGTCACATAAGAGCGAAAACGTATTGCCAGTGAGTGCGTTACAAGTTTCAATCAAGACATCATGCTGTTTTAGTATACGCAGCAAGAATCAAAATTCGTTTTTATTTCAGCGTATTTGCCCTGGGCTGAAGTCCCTTCCTCTTTTAGCCACGACACTTTGTCTCAAAAAATAATTGAAGACCTTTGCAGGGACAACAAAAAATTTGATTCAAAAACGCATCAAAAAAGGAAAAAAAATTGAGAAAATCAACAACTTTGGTACTGTGACACCACCATAGTCTCCGTCTGACCCTCTTTTTCCTCTCCCGAAGAAAGAACCCTCATGGCGCGCCTGCTTAGAAACCACACTTGTTTTCAAAATTAGTATTTCCTGAAATCAGCAATATCTTAAAAAGCTTGTTTGAAAATCCTGCATCTCTACTTAATTGGGAGGCGAACCCCAGCACATCTTTTAAAACAGGAGTGGGCAATCGATAGCCCGCAGAGTAAAAGCGTCGGGCCCACCGCTTCTAAGTAAATTGCAATACCTACATTTGAATAGATGATTAGCGGTACAGAATTCGAAAATTGCAAAAAGTAAAGTATTCATATTCTCGAGCTTTTCTTCTGATACTTTTCAAGAGAATCCGTCAGAAATAGAGTAAAAGAGATGAAGTGAGTTAGCTATACAGAGACACAGTTGACGAAAAAGAAAAAAGAGAAAAGGGTTCCATCCTGATTGGTAGAGCAAGCGATCAATAAAAGGAGCGGAAACTAATGTGCGATTTTTAGGCCGCAGACGAATTCCTTTTGTTTATATAAATTTGATTTAGATGTTTTAATTTAACGGTAGAGAGATAAAAAGCAGTACGGCCTCGGGCAAGAATGGAAAATTTGTCATCGTTGTATTCACGTGCACATGACGGGTTTTGCAAGGGGTGTTGCCCTGTAGCGGAGAAAGAAGTTTCAGCTTTAAGGCTTCTGATTGACTTGTAGGGACGGGCCAATGTGGTTTGGTTTCAAGAAGTATGTCCTTGAAGAATGGATTTAGATACATGCTGCTTAATTTTCTGTCTCAGCCTTTGGGAAGTATGACCCACGTACCGACTGTCACAGTGGCACAGAAATTGATGAACAATGTTGCTTTGATATGAAGCTGGTAGTACATCCTTTTTGAGCTGCTGGCAGAAGCTGTCTGGTGGTATAGAAAATGCGTGGCTCAAGTGCAAAGTAACAACGTTTGACGGCTGCTTCAATTTGCATTTTGTACCTCATCGAGACATTGCCCAGCCACGGCAAGCAAAGATGAACTGGGCATTTCTTAAAAAACCTAATTGTGTTGGCCTGCGAAACTAACTCATTTTCAATCAAACTGATTCATTAAAATTCCTTTCGAACACCCCTAGTTGAGAACACGACTAACCGACAGCCACTTGAATAATGCTACGCTTCTGGGGTAGGCGTGGCTGGAGAGCCGAAGGGATTATCAAGAAAAGGAGTTATTATTAAGTAAAACGGCAATAAAACGTCGACCTCAGCAAAAGTCATCAAACAAAAGAGATAGAAATAGTCCAAAATATTTTTGACTTTCCCGAAATTTACTTCTAGCTACGATAGGCTGGCTACCGCCAGTAGCCATAGCCAGCCTACCATTTAAACTTCAGAAAGCTTCAAGCATAAAGACAAGTATCACACTAACACTGTGCTTTCAATAAATGCATTTTGTAATTTCTTTATGAAATGTTTTTAGCTTGGTTATGACTAGTCTGTAACTAAATTAACTTGTTAGGGAAAAACAAGGAAAGAAGCGAGTTAAAAAATGCGCACATTGCAAAAGTAAATTGCTGACTTTCAAATTATAAAAACGTAGCATGAAATGCTCGAAATCCGCAATGTTTGACGCCATAAAAACAGTGAAGGAAACGCATATTGCAAAGGGAAAATTAACTTGGCCAGCCAAGAACCTGCAAAATTTTTGGCCAGCGACTAGGAAAAGGTGTCGGACCCCTGTTTATATTACGCAGTTTTTGGCGTTTTTAACGGCAAGGGCTATTAAGCGCCACAACATTTTAAAATAGCTGAGCAAATTGACTTTCGTGTTTCGTTGTCCACGTTTTTCTTACTGCTGTACGTCAAACAAAAGATCTTTAATTTCCATTGCAAAATCTTTGATATGACTCTACATTGGAACATGAATGGTTATGTCCTGTGTAATCATTTCCTGTATGCAGCCACGATAGACACCGATTGGTCCAAATTCTTTGTACAGAAGTTGTAAACTAAGCCACACATCAGCTTATAAATCATAGCTTTGGAAGCAAATTAAGGAAACTTGGCTGCTAAAAGCAAGCATCGACGTCAGTGAAGTTGCAGCAGCTGGCGCTTTCCTTCCGGTTGTTGATGTTAGCTGTCATCATTTGCCATTTGTATTCGTAACTGTCAAGCGAAGGGTCACTTATTGTCACTCAAGAGCAATTGTTATTAAAAGCTAGGGGTTGATTAGCCCGTACTAAAACTGTTTAACTATTTTGAGAGAAAAATGGAGCTTCTTTGTCTCCATTAACATAGGTCATTGATTCACATTCACTAACTTATTTTGGCATAGGCCGCCACGACTCTTTCAAATTTTCCATCAAATACAGCCTCGGTCGTATCAATCAAATTACACAGTTTCCAAACTTAGCCATTAGATGTAAAAAAGTTAAAACATAGAGTCACGCGCGCAGTCGGAAAAAAACTGAGGAAAATTGAGATTTGATTCTTTGAATGCACTGATGACATCATCATATTTAGTAGACATGATACTGCAAGTTTGAAAGTGGAAAATGCTCTGGCTGAAACATTGCCTAAATGCAATAGCAATTTCTAAATCAATTATGGTTGCACACATTGCGGAAGGGAAAGGATGAATCACTTTCATATTGATAGCCTAAGTCACTATTTCAAATATTTCATAAAAAGTTTTTGCGGACCTGCAACATAACATCGTAGTGAACGCATTACTTTGATGTCCATGGACAGTACTTGAAGTTACAAACAAGAAATATACTAAAAATTACGAACAAGTACCAAGCAATGCGTGTAGAAAATAAAAGGTTATTTATTAAAGTTAGCGGGAAATTTTCTGCTGTTTCATAGCTAGAATGGAGATAAACATGACCGCAAGGAAGTTTCAAAACCGAAATTCTGCATCGATATCCCATGAATTGCTGTACCTAGTTTTAATGAAAGCAAGCGCTGAAAAATCCTAAAACGTTTTCTTGCATTAGCAAATACATGCAACTGTTACAAGTAATGTGATTGCTATGCGACTGAAAGAGAGAGATTCATTTGCGAGAAACACTCAAAATTGTAAGACACTGTTTCTTTTTTGTAACTTTGCAGCAAAGTGGTATCACAACGCAGCTTAGTCTTTCTTTTTTCACAAAAACTTAAGGTCGCATGCGAACACATCTTGGATGAAAAAATTATCTATTCAAAGCCTGTGACCTCAAGGATCTTCATGCTTTGGAAAATAAATTGTAATATAGCTTTGAAAAAAGCTGTTTGAGCCATAAGCTTTTCGTGACGCTCTCATCAGTGGCGGTATCGCGTCAAAAGGGAAGATCTAGAGTGAATAGGTGTTTTACGTGATTAATTTGGACGTTAAGCAATCAAGACAAGCCAATGATAGCGCTAGTATTGTAAAGCGCGCCAAAGAAAGATTTCGCAATAGCGAAATGCTAAAGAAAGCGCAGCAGGAGACCAAATAAGAACGCCGCGGCTATCGAAAGAGTTTGAGAGTGTAAACAAACTCTTTCTGTCTGCATAACACCGGGCGCCGGGTCTTGATATAAGCAGCCTCTAAGAGATTAAGATGGAAAGAGCTGCGTGCTGCGGCGAGTATTGAAAACCGCTTATTATCATAGTTTAATGCACATTGGTCATTATCTAAAAGATGCTGACCAATGGCAGAGCCACAGTCCGGTGTGGTGTCGGTTCGCTTGCACGATCTGTGTGGTTGAGATTGGCGTGGACGGGTCAATTGCTGTCTTAACCACTGCCGAACATGTTGCTTGATGCGATCCTGTAGTCGCCGAAAATAAATTGTTGGCTTATAATGAGTGATAACCTTTAGCTTAAAAATCACCACTTGTCTAGAAGTCATTAAAAATTGGAAGCGTTTCTGTATCTTACTTTGCAAAAAGCTGTCCCAAATAAGTGCCAACTTCATTTTCAATGCGTCTGTCTTATTTTCCAACTCAAAGATATTTATGTCAAACCTCTTTTGAGATATATTAAGCTTCTTCAACAACGCCCAATGTATTTGCTGAGAAGGCTATGCATGCCTACCCCTGCCGCATCTTGACAATTAATGACGTTTTCTATGGTCGTTTACTCAGGAGTAATCCTGACTGGTTAGAAGATTTTATATGAATTACAAAACTCCCTCATAACTTGCTGCAAAATCATTAGGACAGAATCTTAAAAGCGAAAAATATTCTGTCACCTCGAGCATAGATCCACCTGATGGTGATTTACTTACATTATCTATTAATTTTACTGCATAAGCATAACCGAGATAAACAAATTTTACGGTATTACATTATAAAATGCTATTTTGCTATAAAATTATGCTTTGATGAAACGTAATATAGGTTTTATACCCGCGGCAAACAATCAGAATTAAAGTGTTCTGAGGATCGGCAAAGAATGCATACGGATCGTTACTGGTCCGCAGACCGGCATTAGAGAACCACAGATATGAACTACCAAGCGCAATTCCGTGTGTGAGGGTGGGTATGTATGCGTGCGCCTTAACGCCTCCAAAAATACCGGAGAAAAAAAGCATGAAACTTGACACGATTAATTTCCACCCCAAGGTAAGTGTCATGAGAGTCATAATTGAAGATAATTTTAAAATTTGCATTTCGTCACGCAGGAAAGCGATTTTCTGCTTAAACGAAAGTCAGCCCCCGACTTACCGACTTCAAGAAATTTCACCTGCTGGGGAACTAAGATGACGTCATAATTAACTAAAGGTTGTAAAATTTGTTTTCTTCATTTTCTCAAACATACTGACTGCAAAAACGCTGTTGAAAGCTTTTTTAGGACATATTAACAAGCTGCTTTCGCTAAAATAATTCTTCTTCAAGAATTTATTTAAGCTTTATTGTCGATGAAACAAGTGATTTAAGCGTTTTTTACGCATGGTTTAAAAAGCTTGGTTTTGTCATAACAATTGAGTGTCGTCATAATCCTGACTTATACCATTTCAGTGAAAACCGAGGCTGGCAGCAGTTGTACTCGTTATTCAACGACATCTTGAAAGCAAACGTACGTAGTTCGGCCTATTTCTGATATTACGCTTTTTGAAGTGGTAGAAAGAAGTATATTCATTTCACCAAGCTTTTTGTATGACTCTGGAAGTAAATGAACTACTTTCTACCATTTTCAAGCTCTGAACCGCCTTTTAAAACCAAAATATATTTTGCAGCGATAACGTACTGGCATAAAATTGGAGTTTTAACTTTTAATAATGCAATGGCAAGTACGAAAATTGTGGGTGGACTCCACGTTGGAATAAACTGTGGGTGGACTCCACGTTGGAATACCTTTGTAGTACAGTCCTATCGCGCACCTTTGTACTCTCAATCCCTTTGTGACTTTTATCACGTGTAGCATAGTGTAACAAAATGTCGACTTTTAATGTGAAATCTTGCATGATTAAGAAAAAAATTATCCCTTTTTTTGACACAAGGAGCTGGTCACTACGTTATCTACTTAAGCGATGGCCGCCTAACTTATCATAGGAACTGAATTGTACACGCTGAACTCTGGACTCCGGATCACTTTGCCTCTCCTGGCTGCGTTTGAAAGCAAGTAACAAAAGTCAAACTCAATCGCCTGCGTAAGCAAGTAACAAAAGCGTAGCAAAAGATCCTAAGTTTTACAAGTAAGCCCACAATTAAGAATAAATTGTAAGTAGTAGGCATATTACTTCATGGCTTAATTCCTGTAAATATTATACATTAGTCACTTCAGCGTCCTTCTACAACTTGCAGTTTATGATTTTCAGCTCAATGATCGAGTCAAAGGAAAGAAATGATGAAATTTAATCGAGTTAAAAAAAACCTCACAGTCTGTTCGCCTAAAGCGGCTCGTCAGGAGGCAGTTCTTATTCAAATAGAATTTTGAATAAGAACTTTGAATAAGAACTTCCTATTTGAATAAGAACTGCCTCCTGACGAGCCGCCTTAGGCGAAACAGACTGTTGAGGTTTTTTTAACTTGAATAAATTTCATATATAGATATATTTCTATTTGTACAGCTACAAGAGTTCTGTAGTTGTGCAAATAGAAATAGAGTGCGATTTATAAGTCTCCGTCTCTAAAACTAAAATAAAACAACAGTAAGAACAAACTTAATGATATTAAAGTATTATTCACTGATTAATGTGATTTATTTTTTGTTTCTTAATGTTATTTTGGAATGAATCTTTTTGAAAATTCAGACAAATAATGGCTAAAAAGCATGCTTTCGATGAAAAATAGCCAAAATGTACAAAAGAACTAACTTTTTGTAGAAATTTTAAGTTACTATGGCATAGTAAGAAAATTTTTTAGCTAAAAATAAAAAATTATGTTTGTACGAAAACACAATCTTTTTCACTATGCTGAGGAGAATGAACGTCGTATGTTATCTGTACCGCTTAAACCACCTGGACCAACTGTTTGGGTGGCTGTTTCATACGATTTTGGTGTAACTTTCAGTATCAGTCGTTAAACAATGAACAAAGAGCGGTATGTCACTGTTTTGAATTAAAAGCTGTTGTCTTTCATTGAAAACGAACATTGAAAGTCTTTGAAAACGACAATCAACATTGGTATCAACACGATGGTTTCCCGCCCCATTTCAGTATTCTAGCACGGCAATGGCTTGGTCAATATTTTCCACAGCGGAGGATTGGTCGTAGGAAGCCCAATGAATGGCCACCAAGATCACCAGACCTCACGATATTGGACTTTTGGCTATAGAGCTATATCAAAGATCGAGTGTATGCAATCCACAACAATCATACAACGCTCAGCGAACTTGAAGAAGCAATTTCACATGAATTAACAAACATCAATCAAGAAGTCGTCCGTAAATGTTATTCAAGCTTCAGGAAACGATGCAATCTCTGTTTGGAGCAAAATGGTGAACATTTTGAATAGTTGCTGTGGAATTGCTTGTTATTTACCGTTATTTGTTCTTGAAATTGCTTGTTATTTACCGTTATTTGTTCTTACTGTTATTGTGTTTTGTTATGGAATAACGTAACTCAATACATTTAGTTTGTTCTTACTGTTGTTTTATTTTAGTTTTAGAGACGGAGACCTATGAATCGTACGGATAATATAATTACGACTCCGGCAAGCTTGCTGTTGAGCAATGTGAAGCTAAGTGACTATTTTATATATAAGCACAGTCATAAGTCAGGAAATGTACACGACTGTGTGAAACCAAATACAATTGTACTATGGAAGGAAATTTTTTCTAGAAAATAGGTTTTTCGGCCAACCGGGTGATCGGTGCAAGAGGTAAAGCGGCAGCGGATCGAAAACCTTTGTCGGGGAAGATGAGAAGTCTAAATTGACGCATTATCATTGGAGGTTAAGGCCTTTTTTTTGGGAGTTCAACTTTTGCCTTATCCAATTTTTTATACAAACTTCTTTTTCGAGCCAAATACAAACAAATAAATTTACGAAACCAAGATTAGAAACACTGGTGGGGGGCTGCACCTTCTACATTCTCCCCTGGATCCGGGCTAAGGTAAAGCCCTTTCTGGTCTGTTGCAGAACTAAAGCTCGTATGTGCAGCCAAAGAACTCGGTGTCACACATGTCATTTCGAGGGGTGGCACAAAGTCGTGAAGTAAGCCTGCCACCAAATCACTTATTTCTATTATCGCAAAACCAAGCTTGCCAATTTACTGACAGGCTATCGTATTTATTAAATGTTTTCACGCTTGCGACTAATTCACCTACCATGTAATCGCGAATTGTACTTAAAGCTTAGTAGGCCCTGATGAAGTAAAAACTAGCCATGACATATTTTTGCTCTACCAGCTTATCTGAGGCCTGAAATGCCTAGTAATGGATTACCAACCGATTCACATTTTCTCCGCGAACTACAAGTTTTCAGAAGAGAGGGGAAGTATAAAAAGAGTGAATTACCGAGATGTACACAGACCTAAAGTTGGATGCAAAACGTCTTGGTAGAAGTTTTCACTTTCACACGGTCAATCGCTTTAAAAAATTACAATGCTATCCCTTACGCAATAGAAGAAATTTTTTCTCGAAATAATGGTTGTAGAGGTCTGTAAAAATAAGCAACAATACTCTCACCACCACCAAATACTATTTCTAACATATATAGTGGACTCCGCTTAACTGGCTCATGAATAACCGGATTAATTGGTTAGCTGAATCATTTTTTCAATTCCCGAACCACATGTGCATTTTCAATATAAATGTACGCCGCTTTTCTGGATCACGGGATCTTTTTTTCGTATAACTGGATCACTTGTGCACCGAAACTTACAGTAAAATCCTATAATTCGTACGGCACCTGTCTCAGTCATTGATCACGTGCTGAAAGAAGATTGTGCCACGACTGTATTGCGTTTTTTTCAGCAAAAATAATACAGTATTTTAATAAGTAAGTACAGTATTATTGATTATATTGATTCTCATGTGATTATTTTTTTTATACCTTGGTTTTCTTTGATGACTAAATAAAACTTGATCAGTTTTTAAATACAGTACTGTATCCTTTCGGCTAACTGGATCATAAGCCCTCCGCCCAAAGTGATCCAGTAAAGCGGAGTCTACTGTATAACATTCTTATTTCTCAGCTACTGCATCTTGCTCACTATGCGTAATACAAATAGCTCACCTGCAAAGCTCCAGCATCGATTTTGTCTTTAAATTTCTTGCTGATCTTGCCATATGTTTCAACAATAAGTTTCTTATCGCTTTCTCCAAAATAGATAAGCACTCCAACTTTATTTTCCAACTCGGGGTTTAAGTTAGACAGCAAAGATTGAATTGTTTGCAGCAGGTAATTCTCTTTTTCTCTCTACAATTGGCTACAAATTGTAAAAATGCGATCATGCACAACAATTCAATTTTTACCGAAAAATACGGTACTGTTAATTTGAACAAACGAGCGCAAAAACAATGAGTTTTAAAGTTTAGCAATTTCTGTAACAGCCATCTTGTCTTTTTACAACTAGGAAATGTGCTCAACATCGTAGGCGTAGTTTGCGGGAGGCCGCCGGGACCGTGGGCTTCAAATGCTTTGAACTCGATCAAGAAATGAAAACGCATTATTGTCACGTTTAACAAATAAACACATCGATTACCGAAAAGGTTAACTGTACAAAATGATCTCTAAACAAGTTATCTTAACAGAATTGAGGAACACAGCTACGCTAATGTATACAGTCTTCTGATTGCTTACTTGTAGACCTATCTATTAATTAATGCCAAATCATACGAATCATGATTTGGCATTAACAAATCATTTAAAACATTGTTTACAATCAAGTTAAAAACACAGCCGGCGGTGGAATTCATACTCACATCAATAGACAAAGTTACTTATTTTTTTGATGCATTTCATGTATTATTATATCATAGATCACGAGTTAGACACTGATAGGCGAGGTTTTTCTTGAAAGGGTATCAAGTAGGTTTAATTATCTTCTCTCTTAGATAATTTGATCTT
Source organism: Trididemnum clinides (assembly GCA_963675345.1). Taxonomy (NCBI): domain Eukaryota; kingdom Metazoa; phylum Chordata; class Ascidiacea; order Aplousobranchia; family Didemnidae; genus Trididemnum; species Trididemnum clinides. The sequence continues at coordinate 18,857,904 of OY776302.1, forward strand.
CATAAAAGGGTTTACAACTGAAATAATGGCTAGAAACATTACATTGTTTTGTTTCAAACGATTTTTGACCATGATTTACTCTCCGAAAGTCACGTCACTTTCAAAAAGAATACATTTACCTTCAACTCTAGTTAAGGTTCTTACCCCAAGTTTCCTCATAAACAAAACTCAATTTGACCTCTAGTTGGTAACGACTGAATCTTGTTTTCCTTACCTTTACAGTTGGCACTCCAATAATAGCTTCTAGATTTGCTTTTAAGTGACCCAAAGAATATCCAGGAGTAGGGTTTTTAAGGTCATCGGCTAGAGGAAATTTTTGATTTAATAAATGCTCAAATTGCACCTTTTTTTCATTAAATGTGATATTTACTGGAGTAATCGTTTGGTTATTAGTTGTTGTCTGTAACACAACATGATGATTTATAAAAGCAACGTAACGCTCATGCGCATTACAATTATCATGCATGAATATAACCTTATGCTATATTTTCTGGTCCTGTCTACAACAACGGGTACACTGCTTGTCCACACCACATGCTAATGCTAATCACTTAAAGGAGGAGAAATACCGTTAAGCGCTTATACCAAAAACACAACCAAACTTGTCTGCTTCTTTCCGCATTAAATTCTTTTTGTGCTGAACACCAAGGAAGAAAGCAGTAAATACCATTTTAAAAATCTTTGTTGTGGACCGTTCGAGGCTTGAACTGGCAATCTACTGCATTCGAAGCACACGCTCTGACTACGGCATCAACGCAAGCCAACGACATGCCGGTACGCATTATGATACGAGTTGTGAAATCATTGATGACGTCACCACAACATACACTTGAAGTGATTTTACCAAATTTTAACAAACATTTGAGCTGTCTTTTACAAAATGTTGAAAGGGTTGTCTTTCTATACTTCAGTTAAGCCCAAACTTAGGTGTCAACAAAATAACGCTTTTTTGTTTCTGAACTAAATTTCTTGTTTCTAGCAACATCAAACGCGGGAAGTTCAAATCTAAACGCACTTTCTCCCCATCAAATCAAGTTTTTGTTACTTACTTTTCCAATATTAGCAATAAAATCACAATTAGGGCAAGTTTCTATTGACCTAAAAACTACATAAAGTTGATTTAAAAATCTTAAAAAGTTAACTATATTGACCTAACAAAATTTTGACTGAATAAATTTATGGTTCTTGAATTTTATATCAAAATGAACATTTAATTAACAAAACACACTAATCTTCCACAAAACTTGCAATATGCACGCCTTATGTAAGCGGTCAACTCTGTGATCACCAGGAGCTAGAATTAAAACATGAAATCATGTACTGTTTTACATTTTCGACCTTGAAGTTTCTGTCCTTGGCCAACAGTTTTCGCAGCATGGAAAATAGAACCATTTGTGAGCAAAGAATGTTGATATAGACAATAAACAGTCGGTGAAATGTCTGGTCTTTCCATGCTCATTGTTTTAGAAGCGTCATTGTTTTGCATTTTTGTTGCAATGTAATGGTTAATGCTACAAGTATCTTCTTCAAAGTCAAGTTCTTGGGTTGTTTGCAGCGCTTCTTTAATGGAGTACTCGCACTTTCCATCATTTCTATGGGCTTAACCAAAAATTCATATTGCTCTTCGATTTTGAGAAGTCGAGTAACTAAAATACCAGACCCCTCAAAACTTTTCATTATCGCTTTCACTTGAGGTAAATTGTTTGCAGGACAAAAAAGGCAGCATATGACCAGGTTCCCGATCTTATACAACAGGCTTGCGGGGGCAACCAATAGTAGCGAATTTGGCTTGTTTACTTTTGTTTTTAACGGTTGTTGATTTGACTTTTGCAATTAGCTTCTTCTTCGTACAGGCAGGATCTTCAATTTTGGAGAAACTGCTCAGATTATGAGCTTCTCATCAGCCCTTTTTGCTAGTCTTCAGTTAAACTTAGCCACCACGACGGGTAGACTGTTTGGCTCCGCCACCTGTCTGCCACATAAAGATGGCGGCATTGTTTTCCACGCTATACCTTTTGTGCTGAGCGCCAAGCAGGAAAGCTGTGAATACCATTTTTTAGTCTTTTGGTAAGACTCGACTTGGGAATAAACCCCAGGTCTACCGACTGCGATTTGCTGATCAACATCCTTGAAGTGAGATTTAAGTTTCGTTGCGCAATTGTGCAATAAATGTGCTACAGATGTCACATGAAACATCTTGCGATACAGAAATTTCAGTATTGAACCTATAGCCACCATATACAGATATACTTTGTAGCATCAGACAGTAAAATACACAAAGTGTTTCAGTTGATTCCAAGAGATCAACAGCATCGTCTACTGCTTGAGCAATGCTGTTGCTATTTGGTGCACATGGTAGAGGTTGGTAGTCGTACATATAACCGACCTGAGGTGTTTCTAGGCTTACAACTTGATTATTTTAATATTGGATGCCACATAGAGTGCTCTCATCAACAATCGAAATAATTTGTTTGTCTGCACAACATTTCTTGTACGCTGCTGCTAATCTGGGCTTAATTGCGGCACTGTTTTTCTACAAGTAGTTTTAGATGGCAATTTGTAACCAATGTCGTGAGAGAGGTTTTTTCATATTCTTATTGTCTAATGCCTTGGTTATGTCTTCCACAAAATCGGTATTGTTGCTCCACAAAAACTCTTACAAAGTGTGTGGGATTGGTAGTTCAGATCTGTTGCCCAGTGTTGCCAGATTTTCTTCAAGTTTCCCACGAAAATGATACCTAAAAACTAGCCCAAAATAGCCTAACGCTTGCCTGTGGCAAATTTTGACAAAAATTTGCAAAGTTAGTCCATACAGGGCCGTTGGGAGAACAGTCCAGGCCCAGCATCAGCACAGTATTTGGCCTCCCATCGATGGTCATAGACAAGTTAGCCTGTGCTTGAGCATGATTTCAAAAAAAACAGGCCAACGCTGCTGTTGCTGTGATCGTTTTGGTAATTTTTCTTTCGGTGAAACGGTGTCTCCAAAAAAAAAAGGTCATCACCTCCCAGTTGGTGTCATTTTCACCTAACTGAGAAGGAATCTTCGGTGATAATGTCGGTTGAGCCAGTTTTCGGGCTGTTTCAATTACGAAAATACGCCAGCGACAGTATTGACCTCCACAAAACAGACCGTTGTATGACACTTTTACACTTGTTGTCACTCCAAAAAATAGCCCAAAATAGCGGAACGGGATGGCTAAAAATAGCTCAAAAAACCGCAACCCGCGACCGCTAAATTTTTCCCGCAACGTCTCATCAAAACTAGCCAATTGCGCGGTTTTACTGCGTAAGTGGCAACACTGCTGCTGCCTAACGTTTTTTGGTGTTTGGATGTATTTCGATGACTTTCGACGATAAAAGCGTTTGTTGCGAGAAGCAGTACAGCAGTACAAATTGCAATATAATTCGCTGTTAGGACTTTTCATAAATTCTTCAGGGAGGTCTAGAAGTAGGATTTAATTTTAGACGTTTCGGTAGTTTTAACTTTTGCCGTCATTAACAAACCTACATCCCAAACTAGAGCAAAAACCAAATAAATATGTCACGTCACTTTATGACAGTGGATTCTACTGGAGAACAGTGACATGCCATCTATTAAGGGGCTTGCACACCGCACCTGCTTAAATAAACTATTTACTTTATTTTATTCCCCTTAAATAATGAAAAGATAGTCTAAACTAGCATTGTAGATGCCTCTTCGCTACACAGCAAAAATTTTTATTTAACAAATAATGTTGCCTCTCCTAATTGTCGCAACTATTCGATTGCAACGCAGTCGCACATAATTTCATTTGACTCTGATTATTGCGCCACAGTCGTTTAATTGTGCCAAATAGCGATTTCTACTGCACAAAAATTGGCAAACATTGCGATTTAAAAGAAAAAATTGAAGTAAAATTTTATCACACTTATCACAGTTATCAGTTTTTCTCACCAATATGAAAGAAACATTTTGACTTACAGTGTTGATCATAAAAATTGACTTTATTGCCTTCAAAAGAAAAAATTGACCTGACAGTAAAATATTGACTTTTTATTGACCTATCAATTCAAGAATATGAAACTCACTCTTGGTATCCAGAACTTTTACAAAAAACCACGCTGCTCAAGCTCGCTACCAAAAAACTTGGCCTATTCATTACTGTCAATGCAGTAAAACATCCGTTATGTAATGCAATTGTAAACTAATTAGCAACCTAATAATGTCAGAGTACTTTTGTTTGTTAGAAAAGAAAATTAAATTGCGCATTAAAAAATGTGTTTGTAGCGTAATTATTATAAGTACAATAGCTTCCAACAAGTTGCGTAATTACAATCAAAACAGAAGAGGACTTGAAATCTTGGTGCGATAAAAACAGATCAAAGATTTGAAATCCGTTGCCTCTAATTATTCCAAACCAGCTCTTCACTTGCATGCACCCAAAATTGAGTAGACCGGATATTTGAAGGATGTTTAAGAAAAAGCGCCAACAGTTTTTGATAGAAGATCCGCATGAATTTTTTTAAATTGACATTTGAAAATATCAGTGGAAAATAGAAATAACATTTGAAAGTACATACCTGCATCTCGGGTTTACGGGTATTTTTAATCGGTTGAAGTATTGCCTCTTTTTTATGACGTTCTGAGACGATCACAATTGTATTTTTCTTCGGTAATGCAGTGGCAATATAATATACGATGCAACAGTTTATTATCATAAATGTTATGATGCATTTTTTGTTACGGAAAAACATGTTCCGTCAAACAGCAGGAACTCAAATCTTTAACTCTTCTTGGAACTACATAATCTTCAAGGTTTTTTACAGCTATTATTTCTAAACCATTATTTCTGAAAAGAAATAAATAATCAATTATTATTAACCTTTCGATTTAACCCTTTAAGGGTTATAATTTAATTCGTCAAACTTGAGACAATTCCCTCATTGTTTGGTACCAACAAAATTACAATGAATTTCATAAAAATGATTATTACGTCAGAACAACATAACCATCAACAATCATGTAGCAGATGTGTGACTGCAAATTTTTTGGAGAAACTGCAAAATTTGCAGACAAGTTTAACTGCAAATTTATTCATTCGGCGAATATAGGGGGATTCCCAAACGGGAGTACAAAGGGGTGGCGTACCTACAGTTTTTAAAAAAATGGGTCGGATTTGTAATTTAGTGGCGAGATGGTGACCTTTTTTGTAAATCAACTTGTTTCCGAAACTCTTTCATCGTTCCACAGCGCGACACCCTCCCCTCAAATACGATAGTAGAAAGAAGCAGAGCTGTGGACTTGCTGGTTTTAACTCAAACTTGGACTTGCAGTTTTCGAAGGCAAATCCAAAGTTTAAGAATGTTAAATGTGGTACAACATATGGTGATTCCTTTACAACAGGCATTATAAGCTAAGGGAAATAATCAACTAATCTTCCCACGTCCTTAGTTGTTTCTATTATATTGATATTTTCCTTAATAACGGTTATATGTTTTTCGTAATGGCGAGGATGCATTTTCAACATCACTGATTTGCATGTTAAATTCATGTGCAAGGCAGCACGGGTTTACAGGTAAATTTTGTGTAGAACTTGAACGTGAACTAGAACTTGCCAAAAAACGTCTGAAAGTCCCATGGCCTTGTAAGCAGTTTACTTCTTTTTTGTTGGCATATGCAAAGCTTTAGCTGAATATTGTAAGGGTTGCGAAAAATCGCCCAACAAAACAAATGGCTAATCTCAAAGGTTCGGGCTACGGTCCATGAATATAATAACAACAGTATGAAACTAGTTTTTAAATCAATTTTTTTGACTGCTTTTATTGCACGTTTTAACGGTTTTTTTTGCTGCATTTCTCTTTTTTATGCGCCTTGTATTTATAAAAGAATTTTGCGATAAATTTAGTTGGCCGGAAAAATAAAAAGAAACCGAACTCAATTAAGGTTTGCATTGGTTGATGGCAGTCAAAACTAGAATAATAATTTCAGAATATGGTAGCTTCTTCAGAATACGTTAGATGTTACCAGTGTAACATATGATGATAACATCTACGGTATTCTGAAGAAGCTCTCCGGTAACTAAGGGGAGCGAAACATCAAGTTTGAACAATAAATTTGTCGAAAGAACGACTTGATCTGGTTGTAATAGCGATAAATCTCATTTGTAGAATTTTATCAAATCAAAAGCGGTGTCTTTTTTCCTTAGTGCAGTTTTATTTCAACGTGCTCAGTGCAATAACATTTATACAGAAATGATATTTTGATTACATTTGAAAAACAGGCGGAAAACAAAAGTTTTGATGGGGTTGCTAGGCTATTTTAATCACAAGGAAGCATAAAATCAGGCATCGCTATTGAAAGATGCACGACAGGAAAAAAGGTTTGAAACCCGACTTATGGATTTATGGTTTTCCGTATTCTAAGTAGATCTGCGGAACTAGTGAAACCGTTTAAATAATAACGCTCCCTTGCGGGTTCAGCAAAATTTAGTTTGATGGGTTCAGGTTCAACGATTTATAACAGTGGCAGCATCAGCTCGGGTTCATCAGTGTCAAATTTTAGAGATTCGTATTCGGTTTGGATTTGGTTTGACGCCCTGGTAAATACATGGATGAGATTTTAACCCAGAAAGTGGTTGCAATTTAGGAAAACCAGTTATTGAAACCACTGCTTTTGGTTGTCGTAAGGCCTAGGCTTACGACGTCCAAAATCGAATTGTCTCACGGTGGATGTATTAACCTAAAGGCTGCAAGGTCCACATTTCAATTTAGCTTTCTTTTGCTGATCGTAGGCTGGAGACCTACCCGAAGTCAGTTTTTACCGATGCTTCCTTGTGGTAGTGCCGTATCTATTCACTTAAATCAAGACTAGTACCTTTGTTTAGGGCCATTTCTCGTTTCTACAAATCTGCCTCTCTGTGCTTTATGCATTCCACCTGTTCTTTTGAGCTGGCTGATCGAGCGAATACCATTTATTCAACCAGCGTCAACTAAACTGCACCTGCTTTTATCTCAAAAAGCAAACGAAGTCTACAATACAAATACAAAGCTTTTCCAGTAACCGAGTTAACTGAGAACAAAACTGCCAATGGCTTTCGTTACAGCAACTACTTTCTCATCGTTTGTACAGACTTGCGGGCGGCTTCTGCAAGTTTGTTACAGCTCAATAAACGACATTGCTTTCAGATAATGCTATAGCGCCTTGTAGCATAAACCTTTCATTCGACTTTCCACTCACAAAGGACTGTAGTCGTAGCCACTGCAGTTTACTGGTGATGTTAAATGCTATGTTGGTGAAGACGAAATAATGAGCTTTTTTCTTTTTGATTGATTTGAAATCAGGTAAGGGACAACTTTTTTTCTAAATTGGCTACTATATGAAGTACCGTTTGGAAAAAATTACTTTCTTTCTGCGAGTGTTTGTTTTGTGTATTTGTCATTAACCAGTCAATAAAAGCAGTTGCAAAATACATCGGAAATTTCTCATGTATGCGTCCGAAATTTCCGATATATTTATTAGACAAAAACGATTGCAAAATATATCGGAGAAAATCCACCTTAAATATGACAAAAAACATCTAAAAAATAAGGCGAAAATTTCCGATATACATGTACATATATCGGACAAAACCCACCTTAAATAGGACAAAAACAGCAGCAAAATATATCGCAAATTTCCGATACATATCACATGGGCTAAATTGGAAATCTAGAACTAATTTCACGGGATTTTGTGATTTCAGTGCAAAAAGTTAAGAACGAGAAACTGCTTGAAACTTCAGCTACGCAGGCACTAATTTTGACAAATGAGGCGTCACGTGACATCAACACGGAAAAACCGATAAGCATGAAGTGACAATTGATCAAAATAAGCAATGACATTTAGAACAAAACACACAACTACCTAACCACAGCAGCTTTTTTTGTGAGAACGCCACGAATTAAGCCCACAAAAAACTGACAAAATCGCTCTTTCAATTCAAAGCAGGCAGAAACAGCTACAGCTAAAAATCTAATCATGTAGCAAACAGCAATTTCTGTGACCTGCATAAAAAATCTCAAAAGCACTGGTCTAGGGCTTACGCGGGTGATTTTTAGCAGTTGGCGGCTGGTATGTATAATGCAACCCTAAGTGTCTTCTGCATCCAAATGACGTCATAATTGCAACAAGGTCACAAAATTACGTGAAATTACTTCTAGATCAGGGGTGGCCAACCATTCAGAAACCAAGAGCCACATTTCTTACTGTGTTTCTGCAAAGAGCCACATCATACTCAAGATATAATGATCGCATGAACATCACCCCACCTCTTACACACATATCTTTGCTCAGCTAGATTTATTGTAAATGTCACACACCAACACGATAATGACAGAAATTTACAAGCTATTTATTATCATGCATATTACTTAGTCAGTAAGAATTCTGGCCATTCCTTTTCTTTAACAATCTTCTTCAAATCGGGCTTGAATTCTGTTGTGGCCACTAGAAGCAACTCTTTCACATGGGTGTCAGTCAGTGCAGATTGATGCCTTGATTTCACGTGATTTAGGGTAGAAAGCACAGACTCGCAGATGTATGTTGACCCAAACATTGAGAGTACCTTAAGTGCAGCCCGTTTGATATTGGGGTATTTTTCCACTAGCACACTTTTCCAAAACTCAGTGGATCCTTCCCTTAAAGCAGGTTTCAGTTTGTCCTTCTCGCAAAGGTCGATCATCTCCAATTCAGACGCCGCTTCATCTGAGACTAGAGGGTCTTTCAAACACTCTGTCTCAAAACTGAATGGGTTGACTAGGAACGTAATCTACGGCCTCTTTATTTGTACATCAGGGAACCGCGACACGAAGTTTTCTTTTAAGGTTTCAAGAAGCGTTGCATATCTAGCTCTTTGCTTATTCAGGGTGGTGATAGTGACTTGCCCGCTGGCTTTTAGCTGGGTGGGAAAATGAGTCAAATCTCCCCTTTCGATATACTCCTTAAACACCTTCAGTTTGTTAACAAAAGCAGACACACTTTGCACTAGGTCAGGCAGCAATTTCAACTTACCCTGCAAATTCCGTTTCAGTCTGCTCAAGTGACACAGCATGTCGACCAAAAAAGCTAGATCCGTAATCCACTCGAGGTCCGAGAGCTCAGGATAATTTTTGTTCTTCTCTTTCATAAACAGTTTTACAGCATCTAAAAGCTGAAAAAAGCGAGAGAGTACCTGGTTTTTTAACAGCCACCTTACGTTGCAGGGCAGCGGCAGGTCACCTAAAAGCCCATGGACTAGCTCAGCGATGAGATTTTTGAATTGTCGGTGGTGAAGCGCATGCGTGTGGATGTAATTGATGATTTCCATTACAGTCTTCATGACGTTGTCCAACTTCAATGATTTAGACACAAGTTGCTTCCTGTGAATGACACAGTGAAAACTGCAAAACTCAGGAAATGTTTGGTCAGCTTTGCACAGCCCAACAAGTTGGTTCACAGATCCGACCATGGCTGGCGCTCCATCTGTGATTATTGCAATTAGTTTTGCTATGGGCAGACTTGCTTTCTCGATTGCAGGCATCATTGCTTCTTTCACATCATTGCTTCTTCACATCACATGTATGCCCGGGTTCTGTCTTTTAATGGCACAATATCAAGGAGTTCTTCTTTGATCAAACAATTCGTTGAAGTAAATCAAGCAAATGTTGCCAATTGAGGCTTGTCTTGTATGCCACAACTCTCATCTAATGCAACACTAAAATACTCGCAAGCTTGGAAGTCAGAATGCAACTGTGATTCAATAACTATGTTAACATCAGATATTTTGCGTTCAACAGTGTGGCGGGACAGTTGGACATCTGATAACATTCTTTTCAGTTTGTTGTTTTCAGAAGACAAGATTCCAACTATGTCACAGAGGCATTTTTTGGCCCGTGCAATGTTCCAAGCCACTTAAATACGATGCAAGCGTTACAGTATCTGAGTGCTTCGTGAATTTTTGGAAAACCTGTATTTGCTTTTCTGCTTGACTTTTCAAAGCGATCAACTTATGCTTGCGAAGTTTGGTCCCTTTCGGAAATTCACGGTTGATGTTAGCATGGAGTGACCTGAAGTGGCGCTGAAGATTTGAAGCTTTGAAATGCGCTAATGACACCTGGCATATAAGGCAGAATGTTTTGCTATTACGTTCAACAAAAAAATACAAGCTCTCACACTCTGTTAAAAACGCCCTGTGTTCATCCTCATATTTTCGTTTTGCTGCGCATTTTTTCTCGCCATTATTACTAAAATATACTAAATTATTACTCAATATACTAAAAGCTAAAAAAACGCAAAAACAATTGGCCAATCCACATGTACAAAAAATACTACAGAACTATCAAGGCTACTGGTAGATTTTGAATAGAACCAGGCTGCTGGTAGAAGAAACAAGGATTGTGAAAAAGAGCCGCAGGAAACCAAGCAAAGAGCCTCATGTGGCTCGCGAGCCGCGGGTTGGCCACCCCTGTTCTAGATCTTTCATATAGCTTGTACAAAGTAGGCTGTATCAGAAATTTTCGATATATTTTGCAGCTGTTTTGTGTCCAATATTTATATTGGAAATTTTAGACACATATATATCGGAATTATCCGATATACTTTGCAGCTGTTTTTTTCCGATATATTTTGCAACTGTTATTTGTCCAATGTATACATCAGAAATTTCCGATATTTTGCAGTTGATTTTACTAACTGGATTACCGCAAATACCCGAAAAACCACCTACAAAAAATAAGTAATTTTTTTCCAATCGGCGCCCCATGCCTACTATCGCGTTAAACTGCGATGTACCTTGAAACCAAACAAAAATGATAAGACTTGTTTCACTCATCGAACACAAGAGAAAAAGGAGAGTTTAAAAACTTCAAAATCACATCATACGGCTTCGGTCTGGATAGAGAGCGTACGGCCGTGGCCCTATGGTACCCCTTAAAGAGATGAGATAATCTGTCAAAAACAGAAAAATAAAAATCGATCAACTAAAAAAGATCGCTTTTCTTAAAAAAAATGGTAAAATGACGATTGCTTGGAGCAAAATGATTTTTTACAAAAACAAAGAATTTAACGTATTCAGAGGGCCATGGGTTGTTGTTGACTCCGTCAAGGGGGCCGCGCCTCTAAAAGTTTAAGGAGCCTTATTATATCGGAAGGGTCTTCCGAGTCAGCAGTGACCCATTGTTGTCGTTGCGGCCGCGAAAGCCGTAGTGTAAACTCAAAAGGTGAACTTTAACGCAACTACCGGACCCGCTTGGCCATGCCCAGTGTAGCCAAGGGCGCAGGGAAATAAACTCAAACTCCGCTACTAAGAAAGAACAAAATTTAGTGTACTCTTGCTGCCAGTCTCAAACTCGGATAATAGACGGTTGCGTCAGCAAAAGAATCAGGCGTAAACCAATACCACACCACATGAATGCAGATCAGAAGAAATTTCATACTGAATCAATCGAGGCCCAGGTGAATCATACTGAATCAATCGAGGCCCAGGCCCAACGGCCGACAATAATGCTGGAGACCAGCGCGACACTGTTGGAAATTTTGCTGCTGTTGGCCACAAAAAGAGAATGTAAGGTGGAAAAGGTGTGAGGAAAGAAAAAAGGCGGAAAAAAACTTTCAAATTGAGAATGGGAACTCTGAATGTTGAATCCATTACTGGCAAATGAAGAAAACAGGCCGATAAGACGAAAACAAGAAGGATGGACATACAAGGTATTGTGTGTGCAAGAAGCTAAATGGAAAGGTAGCAAAACTAGAAAAATGGCAGTGGGCTCTAAACTTTTTACCATGGAGTAAATGGGAGATAAAGTTGACTTTATTTTGAAGAAACAGGAAATCAAAAATGTGCTGGAAGTAAAGAGGATGTTAGATAGATTTGAGAAATAAAGACAGAAGTCGAAGGAGAAATCATAAGTTCTGTTAGTGCATATGCCCTGTTAATGGTAAGCGACTTGGAAGAGAAAAAAATTTTGAAATGAACTAGATGAAGTAATGCAAAGCATATCAGAAAAAAGGAGTAATGATTAGAGCAGATCTAATTGAACATATTGGTAAAGCAAGCAAAGGCAATGAATAGAGGTGATGGGGAGTTACGGAATCAAGACAAGAAATGAAAAAGGACAGGTCGTCGTCGTCGTTTAAGCTAACGTGCTGAAAATTATGCAGCGAGATGTATGTACACTGCGTAACAGCTCATGGTCTGTTTGCGAGTCTTCAGTTGGACTGGGCCACCACGACGAGTAGAAAGCTTGGCCCCACCACCTATCTGGCACATGAAGATGGAGGCATCCCGTTAAGTGTCTTGCCCAAGGACACAACAGCCAAGCTTGCCGGCTTGTTCTCTACACTGTCCCTTTTGTGCTGCGCACCAAGCAGGCAAACTGTGAATGGCATTTTTTAAAGTCTTTTGGTATGACTCGACTCGGGGAAATCAACCCCAGGTCTACCGACTTTGAAGCGGACACTCTAACCACTACACCGTCGCGCCGGCAAGGACAGGTGATGAGGGACATTGAAAAATAAATGGAAGTGGCTATTTTAAATATCTACAGTACTTTGTGAAGAAGGAAGAGCACAGAGTGACATACAAAAGTGGTGAAAATTTTCGATTTTAACCGACAAACTACCAGTCCTATTAAAGTGCAGTTTTTCAGTTAAATAGTAAGTAAAATGGGAAAGAGATTTTGGAATATCCCTGAAATTAGAGGATGGCAGAAAGTGACAGAACAAGATCACTGCGAGCGGTTTAAGGAAGAAGGGAAAAGGTTTTCAAAAGGTAATGAAGATTGAAATATTACTGCAACAGTAATGAGAAATCCCAAAATATGATTGGTATGATATTTCAGCAGAGGAAAGAGAATAAGGAAACATAAGAGAGGAAAAAGATAATACAAAAAAAGCAGTCAACAGAAAAAGCTAGCAAAAAAGACTCGGGACAGCCTGAGAAATGAAAACAACAAAATTTGTACAAGCAGTCAAAGCAAAAAGCAAAAAAGGCCATAGGAGTTGCCGAAGAAAAAGCAAATAATCAAGATTTGTACGCAAAACTTAACTGCAAAAAAGAATAAAGATTCTTTCACCGATTAGCAAGACAAAGCAATCAAGCTGGAAAAGATATGCAATAAATTCGGGCGATTAAGATTGCCAACGGTGATGTGCCAACAAAAAAGAAATATTCTAAACAGCTGGAATGTATACTTTAAGAACTTGTAAACAAAAAATATAAAAAAGAAAAAAGAAGAGACTGGTCAAGGTGGAGAAAGTATCGCAGGAAGCTAACCGAAATAGTGAGAAAGAAGTTTGGGTTACGATAGAAAAGATGAAAAATGGAAAAGCAATGGGTTTTGATGATATACCAGGCAAAGCGTGAAAATGTTTGGGGTATATGTTAGTGATTTTGTTATCAAGATGTTTAGTGACAACTTAGAAAGTAAAAAAATCCCAGAAGAAAGAGTATAGTGATACCAGCATCTAAACTTACGGATGATAAGTAAAATTGTGGTAATTATAGAAAAACAAAGCTGACAAACCACATGGTGAAGATAAGGAAAGAGCTAACCCATTTTAGCTCTGCGGTACATACATGGCACAGTAACAGTTTTTCTTTTAACACAAAAATTTTGTACGAGAATGTGCTCAGTGGTACATATATAGCACATCGTGTTCTAGCAATACTCTGCAGGAATATGTAAACTGATGCATTTTTCTAATCAATTATGTAGAGCCAACATCAGAAAAATTAAAAAATTGAAATTATCATACAAAAAATTAAATCGGGCAGAAATTGGTTAATGAAAGAAGACCGGGACATTAAATGAAATATCGTGCAAAACAATGTGGTGATATGCCAAGAAATTGTACAACAGATGCATTGTTTGCTTTGAGAATGCTCATGAAAAAATGCTTTGGCTGAAAGAACTGCATTACGTATTCATGAACTAGGAAGAAGTGTATGATACCGTGCCAAGACAAAAGTTGAGGTGCTATTTGAGGAAAACCAGTTTGACGGAGGAGTGAGTGGTACAAGGCATATATGAAGATAGCAGGACGGAGGTGGGATGTGCAGCAGGAGTAACAAAATGGTTTAACGGGAAAATAGGACTACATCAAAGATCGATATTGAGCCCATTTCTTTTAAAATAGTAGCTGGTAGGTGGAAAATGAGATCAGAGAGGAGTTTCCGAAGACCGTGATGTATGCAAATGACATCACTTTACGAGGAACGAGCAAACAAGCGGTGGGACAAAACTTGAAAGCTGGAGAGATGCGCTAGAAAGAAAAAAAAAGTCAGCCAAAGCAAAACACTATACATGTATTTGTGCTTGAAGGAAAATAGTGATGAACTGCAGTTGCAAGGTGTAGAATCGACTAGCGTAGCAAAGTTTTAAGTATTAGGATCAACTGTGCAAAGCTACTTGAAAGCACGGTCGAGCGGTAAACGAAAGAGTCTTAGCTGGGTTGAATGGATAAAAAACAGTTACGGGTGCAAAATGTGGTAGAAGTGTATCTGCCAAAGTAAAAGAAAAAGTGTATGAGACTGTGGTCAGACCAGCAATGTTGTATGGGTTAGAAACGATACCACTAACTACAAAGCAAAAAGCAGAACTGACAATTTCGGAAAAACTGAGATAGGCATATAATGAAAAATAAATATATCCGAGAAACAGGACATGAGAGCTGAATAAAAGTGAAGTTGAGGGAGGTAAGAATAGGATGATTGGGCCACGTTCTTAGGAAAGCAAACAACTACGATGCGAGACGGATGATGGAAATGAATTTACCAAACAAAAGGAAAAGAGAAAGACCAAAACAAGGTTTGTGAATGCAGTGAAACATAATTTGAAGGTGGTTGGATTGATGGAGGAGAGTGAAACTGACGAAAAAAGATGGGAGAACATTGATATGCAGTGGTAACTCCTCAAGAAAAACATCCGAAAAAAAAAAGGACTCTACAGCGATTGATGTACACCTTTATAAGAATTAAGCTATGGTTTTTCGTAAGTTCTTACAATTTTTCGTAATCGTAAGCCAAGTTATTCCCGGCATAAGCGCAGCCAAGAGCCAGCGAAGTGATCCATAATTCAAGATGTATGGACCAGTTATTACAATAAATCAGATAATGGCTTATGTGGTAAACTACCAACCAGCTTTTTGTGCTAAAGAAGAAAATCATTTTTTCTAAATCATGCAAAATTTCACATAAAAACTTATCATTTTGTTCCACTTTACCAGTTCCACCAGTTTCTTAATTTGTTATGTCTTTACATGAGTGTTGTACAATTCGCATATGGCGTAAAGCAAATTCCGAGCGTACCATTTTTTTAATGCCATTTCTAGGCGCTGGCTGTAGTTCAGTGCTAGCTATGATGTCTACCGCTCGATTGTGTTTGTCATATACATGTTCTTTTAACTTTCTATTGTTCAGAATTTAAAGTAAAACCAACCATTTGTTGGTTAAAGTAAAACCAACTTTACCACCGAGCCAAACAACTAAAAGAAAAACAAAAACAAAAGCACAAGTAAAGCTAATATGCCAAGGAAGATACATTACTCAAAACCAAATTTGTAACCAAATTTAGATTTAAAAGTAGCTAAAAGTCACTGATCGTCAACCCACATTTTTTGGAGCCGACGGAAAATAAAATTAAACCCAGGCTTTAATTCGCGAAAAATAGTTCAATTTAGCATTGAATTCAAAGAAAAAAGAAATAGCCACAACAAAGATCTAAAACAAATATTCAAAACGACAAAGCGACAAGGTTAATAGATCGCTTACAACAATTAGCTACAAGCTGAAATGCTACCGTTTGTTGTTATTCAACTTTTAATACCAATTTAAAATTAGAATTAGTTTTAAAAAAGTATCCACCATCGATCAAAAGACTAAAACTTTTCTTTTTTCAAGGGGGTTTGTCAATCAGTAAGCTTTTAAGGGAGCGATACAAGAATAAAGTTTGGGAAGCAACTAATGTAGAGCCATGCTAGACAAATATCGCTCTGATCTCGACCAATTCAAAAAGAGAGATTTTAGGATCGTACACTGTGAACAGAGTTATAAAAGTGAAATATATCCGCAAATGAGTGTCGGAATATTGAATAATTTATGATCTACAGTGTTATTGGATGGTGATTTTCTAAGTCGGTACAAACGAATAGTTTTTCAATAAAACGGTTCAAACGCAGATCTGCTTGTGCCAAACAAAAACCTCTGAAACACAATGCTCAAATCGGAGATCAAATTCCCTTCACATTGTAACAAATAATTAAAAATCTTTCAGCAAAAAGGGAAACAGTCTTCAAAAGCAGGAACACATCAACCCACACAAAACTTAAGTTTATATGTGGTCGAGATGTAGTTGATAGTGATGGACAACCACAAAGCCCCTGGAAATACATTAAAGGCTTTTGGAATGTGACTTTTGTGGAAGGTTATGACACCTTGGATGAAAAGAAGGAGTAAGAAAAAGATCTTTGAGAAAGCAAACTCTGAAAGCAATTTGATGACTACAGTGAAGAAAAGACAGTAGAATTTGTTGTTCATATTCTCAGGAAAAAAATAGAACATTTGCTGCCATGTAGTAAAGAGAACAGCAAGGAAGACCTGGCTAACGTTTGTGAACAGCATAAGAGAAAATACCTGACTTGAGCAAGTTTCAGAAAATAAGACCTTAACGCACTTTTTACCATTTGCTTTGCTTTTTGCTTCCTTGCTACTACGTCACTTTGACTACACTCATGTAGCACACACGTTCATGTAGCATCATCTTTACGCAGTTTTCTATTTACTTTGATTTTCCGCATTAAATACTGCGTTTTCTGCGTCAGAATGAAGTGCATCGAGCTGCAGATGCATATTTTTAAAAACAAATTAACTAGTGCTCTTTGTCTACTGATACTTTTAGTTAACTACGAGAAGCTTTAACTCTTTGACAGTTTAAGGGTCGTGCAGCCTAACTCTCCTGTCTATCTTTTCACTAGATTCATTCCTGCTCACCAAGCCAGACTAAAGTTATTCATCGTTAAACTGCTTTTCTCTTGAAACTCAAGACTCACAAAACACGTTTTCTATTTTGTTGCTGGCAAGAGCTTTTTAGTTGGTTTTGAATACTTTGCCACTTTGGAACACATTACGAAGTGATAATTATAACTTGGAAAGTTCACGTTTGATCAATTACCTGGAAGTTGGCCAGAATAGTGCTCCTGCAAGTTAAACGATGTCCCAGACCAACACGGCTAGCCGCTTTAATTTTTTGTTAAATTTAGTAAGCTTGTCAAGTTTATTCAAATGGGATCTGATGAAAAAAACATATGATGTGGATTACGATCTTGCACTTCAAAGTAGATGACTTCTCGCTTTACCTTATTTTACTTCTACAGCTTTTAGTAAAACACTGTTTATTCTACAGCTTCTAGTAAAGTACTGTTTGACAATCGCTTGTTTTCACAACCTGTTGTCTGCTGGCACGGTAAATAAATCGGTCGTAAACTTTAGTCATGCCTCCAATTTGACAGCCTACTAGTAAAAAATCTTTATTTACTTTAGGTTATTTTTAAGACATCGAACTACAGTATGTTGAAAATCGCAGTTTAGAGTTAAGTGTGCAAATACTTCCTCAGCGTCAGGACACCAAAGAATCATTTATCCCTCGTGGCTTATTAGAACAATCATCACAATCAACCCACTGCATTATATCAATGCAAGCATTAATAGCTGGAAGCAAACTTGTGAAGTGGGAACGCTACATTTTTGTTTAAAGACCTGTTTTGGTAGATTGTTCTTGGTCAGGCTCAAGAAATTCGGCAGATAGGGCATGGCTTCTATGCTTTCTTACCTATGAATGCAAGCACTCCTATTGTTTAATTTATGGCTACCAAAAACATATTACTGCTTTCTCTTCGACTAAAAAACGTGCCTATTCTCAAATTGTATTGCTCCACTTTACTTGTGTGTTGCTTCTGTCACTGTCTCATGCGCTAGAAGCGGGCACTTATGATCATTTATTGACCATGATTCCGTTTATTCACTCTGTGATACAATGAAATTAAAAAACGGGTTTGGACTAACAAAAAAATCTCGTCAAATATGTTCTCTGATTGCTCTGCTGCCCACTCAAACATATCTTCTAAATGTATTTGTACGCGAATAACGGCGTGACGCTTGCTTGAAATTTTTTGAGTTCTGTCTGTCAAGAAGACTGCTGTCAAACGTAACGTTTTACTGCTGTCCATTTATTAAGAATATGCCTTTAGTACTCTACCTGGTGCCACCGTAACATTACCAATCGACACTAATTAGCCTGAAATATCTTGTAATCTGCATCACAGAAAACATGTATAAGGCGAACGCTTGCCCAGTAAATAATCTGTGAAGTAGTCATTGATTTCCACACCCAGAAGCAAGGGCGTAGCCAGAAAAAAATTGAGAGGGGGGCCAAATTTTGCAACTTTTAATGTGACGTCATTTACTTATAATGGCATTTTGCCTTTCGTGAACTACGCTCGTCGCTACTATAAAAATTGCTGTACAAAACTGAGAAAGTGCAAATGCGATTTCACTGATCTAATGTAGTTTTATCAAAAACGGCTTTAATGCTTCAACTTTAATTGTGACGTATAACGTACTATTTTGGGAATTTCAAGGAAACCACACCCACTGGTAGGTTGAACGTCCTGATAAAAGAAGCAACGTGTTTGTAGTAGTCCACGTCGCAGTAAAACAAGAAAGCGCTCAGCGAGACGCTTATTTCTTGCAATCACCATAACTTGGATTATCAATTCATTACTCGACTGCGACATAAAAGAAAAACTTCGACGATATTTAGTGTGTAAAACCTACACATCTTGTTTGATAACATTTGCAAGTTTAAAATCTTAAAAAGTCACGCCCGACCCACCCCCTTGCTAAAAGTCAACAATAAACTCTAACGTACCTGCAGAGGCGCAAAAAAATTTATGTTTTGATTTTTTTGATACTGTTTTGTAATTTGACTTAAAATTCAGGGAGGGGCCATGGCCCCTTTGGCCCCCCCCTGGCTACGCCTATGCCCAGAAGACTACCTTCTTCCCCATAATATTAACGGTGAAAACCAGATAAAATATTCGTCAAATAATGAAATGACAACGACGCTTTCGCTATTGAAGCTCTTGTTACTGACAATATATCGTAGGCTCTCCTTCTGCATGTAGGTAGGCATTATCAGTCGCTACTCTTTATCAATGATGAAGCACTTTGACCACAACAAAATTTTTTGTCACTTGACAAGAGCTAAACAGTTTAAAAACAAATGCTGTAACAGCAACATACTTCGCATCCACGAGAAATTATGAAAGAGAAAAGTAGGTTACATTGTTAAAGGGTATAGTCTAGCAGCATCGAATTTCCTGATGAAAGGCCAATGATTCTTTGAGTTATTCTTAACCACAATGATGTAAGTGGCAACGTGAAGAAGCACATTATAATCCAACATGTTCAATGTGACTTACAATGAATTGTTTTTATTATTAAAGCAACCTAAATACATCTCTTGTGATATTGTAGGCCAACTATAAATCCACGAAAAAAGTTTAAGATCCAATTTTTTTTATCCGGTACACAGAAAAGCATTCACACAGAAGACGATACAGTATATCCTACAGAAGTAGTTGTTTCTTATCAAGCAAAATAAAATAATTGAGTTCTTTGTGACGGTTCTATGGCTATAGTTCACAAGTAAGCGTCCACCCGTGATTCATAGCTGTAACTTTTACCTATCACATTCAGCTTCACTTTTGCGGTCATAGGGATAAAAGTAGGCAGGGTTTGGAAGACTGAAGTTCTGCCAGATAGTTTTCAGTCTCTTCGAAAATTTAAAAATGGGAGAACTACTCATTTTTAAACAGTCATTTCATAAAAAAGTTTTCACCTCATTTTAACGCTGAAAATAGTACAAAATGAAAAACGATTTTCACTTTTCTTTGGGATAAATACGCCTTCGTTACGCCTATATTTGTAAAGCAATGCAAACTACAAATTTACTTAAACTTGGTCTGCCAGCGTTGGAACACTGTAATCTGCCAGCGTAATCTACGCTAACCTAATCTTACGACAAAAATATCTTCATAGAAACAAGTTATAAAATCAAGAATTAGTGTTGCAAGTGAATGGCAGGCATCTCTTGTTTAGTTGGAGATGGATACGATCATTGAAACCTTTCCAGACAGCAAGAGAAAAGTGCGCATTATTCTCGTTAAGACTAAGAATGATGGAATCTTTTAAACGCTCTTGGTAAAGTTATATTCAACTTCAAAAAAGGGTACTTGTGGGTTATCTGTCACCACTTTTTTTCACCAGGTATTAAATTACTATTATTTAACTGTATATATAATGTTTAAGCCTAAAATGAGTTTGGAAGGCAGTGTACACTGAAGGGGCAGGCCCGGTATGTAAATGTATGGGGCAGTGTACACTGGAAGGGAGTGTACAGGGTTAGGTTTATTAAATTAAAAAAAAGTGGTGACAGATAACCCATAAGTACCCAAAAAAGAAATTGATAGCGCTGCTTAATTGGTCACTCTTGTGCTAGGTGAAACAATGTTGACCAATGAACAACTGTTTACCGTAGTAAATCATTTACATGTATGCCTCTTAATCTAGGTACTGCCTATAATTACAGCTAAGATTTTGCTTGGTTATTTTTAGGTATTGTTAAGAATAAAGAGTCCTATATAAACGCCGAGACCGTCACTGCTGCCCTTCCAAAGCTTGTGCAAAGAATTCAATAATCCAGCATAAATTTCTTTAATGTACAAACTTCAAAGCAAACAAGCGATAGTAAAAGCAGTAAAAACTAATCCAGGGTTATTCGCATCATAATCCTAAGCAGTAAAATTTCAACTCACTCCGTGCCCAACAGTTCACCAAAACAACAAGCTTTTGTTGTGTAGCCGTTAATTAGCATGCGTGTGGTACGAGGAAAAGTTAAAAGGCGTGAGTGGCGATCAAGATAGAGCATCGGTTGGCAAGCTGATTTATCAAGCAAGATAGGTCGCCAACCACCGAAAATTTCACGAATGCTTTTAGAACTTGGGTAATAAGAAACGTGACTCATTACGATGCTGGAACACGTATTGCTTCAAGCCGACGTTTTTTGATGAATATGTTGAGTCACGGCTTTCTCGAGACTTGAACTTTTGTCTAATCTTCAAATGGTATTTGCTGAAATTTTGGCTTCGAGGCAGATTGCTCTTTTACAGTAATCATTCTCGAATGAACGAGAAAAGCTCCGTGCAAAGTATTTTGCAGAATCACAGGTTGGTTTTACAGAGTCCGCAACTTCTACTGTACAACGGACCGGCTTATGGTGACGTTGTTCTCTCGGAAAGGCCTTCAAGGCGGCAAATAAATACAGCAAAACAACAAGTGCTCAGTGCAGGCAGATTTATCTCAACTCTGAATCAATGGGTGCCCTGGCGTTGTTTCTTTGCAGTGAAAGAAAGACTTTATGGTGACGTTGAGGTAGTGGGTGACACTAACAAAATGTTTGTTTGGTTCCGTCTGCTTCCCGATTTCGTCCCAAAGGGTGTCATTACAGAAAAATTCTCTTCACAAAAATAGAATATTGGAAATGGTTAAAGAATTATATTGTTGACCGGTGGTCCGGTGACTTTTGTCCCCTGCTCTACAGCACTTGCTTTGCAATTCATAGAATCGGGTTCTAATCCCCTGGTCCAGCTATATCAAGATTTCAAAGATCTTTTGATAGGCACTCGCTACTCACCAAAAGAATAGTTGGTGAATGAAATATGAAACTGAAATTACTCAATCAAACATGTCCCTGGTGCTCAAAGTAGAAGAATTGCACCAAGACATCCATGATACTTCCTTTTGTAAAGGTTTTTTTGGCTTCAAAAAAAATTTCAACCCATTAAACGCGATTGGCAACTTTAGTTGCCAAAAAAACACTCCAAGAAAAATTTCAATTGTTCTGCTCCTGTTGGTCATATTTTTATAGCGTTCATAGCAACAAAAAGCTTATTTTTTGCAGAAAATGTTACAGTATTTTAACAAAAATCATTATTGAGTGAAAACTTTAAAATATCTGAATGAAAATGAGCAACTTGAAAAAATAACAGTTATTGCGTCTGTGGTCTGGTCGGGTAACTAATAAGCAACAGAAACAGGGGAAACGGGTTTAAAATAGTGAAAAACACAATAAATTAAATTATGCAAGATAAATACTTGCTTGTTTTTTCGAACCTGTTTTTTAGGATTGTGGTCTTTTATATCCAAATAAAAAGAATGAGTTTGTTGCTGGCAACTAAAGTTGCCAGGGGCTTATAATGAGGTCAAAATTTATATGAATGCTAAATGCAATCAAGAAATTGAAAGAGCAGGTTTACTACCTTGTGTTGCTTACGTCGAAGATCAGAGTGACTGCATTATTGTTTTATATCTGGATTTCATTTAGTTTTTACAGCCCAATAGCCAACTGTAATAGCCTGTTATAGGAATCACACCAAAATATGAAAATTTACGAAATCACAGAAATTTTTCCCGAAATGAAGAAAAAACGCCACTTAAGTTACGGAAATCGCAGAAATACGAAAATTTATGCAAGTATTTAGCTTAATTCATCTCAATTACCTACTATTACTCAATTGGGTGGTTATACTTTTAGTGTTTATAGACTTCCACAAATTTCCGTGCATTGCAATTTCCTTGCCTCTTTAGTTGGTACCGGTTGCTTTTCCATATTTCCGTAAGACAGCAATTCCTTTTATAAAATGAATTTCTGTATTTCAGTAATTTCAGGTATAAAATGAATTTTCGTATTTCTGTGATTCAGTTATTCCGTAATACAACATGAATTTCCGCGAAATTCCGTATTTTAGTGTTATCGTGCTATAGTCTAGTAAGCCTACCGTCGGTAGGTTTGTGCTTATTACTAATTTAGTGTAAGACTGAGAAACCGTCGTGTTCAAAATGGCAAAATTTTAAGTGTAGATGAAAATGACATTAAAATTGTAATTGCTATCATTTTGCTTTGTTGACATTGCAAAGTGCGTTATCGTGAACAATTTTGGGCAGTTGCTCCAGACACGCTCAATGCAGCAGTGCCCAATGCAATAAGCCGAAAGCGGTTTAGCGATATACTTTCAAGCCTTCATTTGGCTAACAATACTGAAATAAATGCTGACCGATCCTACAAAAAGCGTTGTCTATTTGACCTACTAAATTGCAACTTCAAAATGCACTTCAGCGCTAGTGATCATAGCATCGATGAAGCCATGATTCCACACTTTGGAAAACATGGAACCAAACAGTTCATACGCGGCAAGCCAATTCGTTTTGGCTTCAAGTTGTGGTGTCTTGCTTCAACTGATGGATACTTATTTCACGCTGAACCATACTGTGGAGTTGACACTAAGCTGTCAAACACAGGCCTCGGCCAAAGTGCTGATGTGGTGTTGGGCCTTGACGAAAAAGATGGTTTGTCAAGTCGTTTCTCTGCCTCCTTGGACAACCATTTTCCTCTTTTCCTTTGCTTGAAGAGCTTTCAAAATGTGGCATCGGAGGTCAGGTTACTATTAAGCAAAATCGTTTGGAAAATGCAGCAGTTCCATCAAAACAAAGAAGAAAACTGAATAGAGTTCCTATGAATCCAGCGCAGATAATCGTCCAAATACAGTTGTAGTTCGTCATGACACAGCTATTGTATTATGCGCTTCAAATTATGCTGGTGCTGCACCAGAGAGCTTCATTAAACGGTGGTCGAAAGCGGAAAAGAAGAAAGCCAATGTGCTGATGGCACACGCTCTGATGTTGTGTAATAAAAAATTTGAAGGAGTGTATCTGTTTGATCAGTTTGTTGCTACCATTCGCTCAAAAGAGTGATGGTGGTTGTTTTTTTCATGAAGCCTCAATGCTGCTGTTACCAATGCTTGATTGCTGTACAAGTAAATTCACAGCAAAAATATCCCAATGCTTGCTTTTATGAGGAAAACAGCCGTCACAATGCTTGCTCCATCCATGCGAAAAAAGTTGCCTAGCCTGCAATATGTTTAGCACGTGTTGGAAAACTTACGTGCAGAAAAGTTTGACCTTGTCGTGATCAAAGGTCAGTCAAAATACAGACACCGCAAAGTTTGCAAACGCAGTTCAGTATTTATATGCCAAAACGAGCAAAATGACCCTGCACCCTTCAGCCTGTTTTAAGCGCTTTCATGAAAAGCAACGCTCCGTACCATTATTTTTGCCGAGTAATTACAGCAAGTGGTTATACTAAAAGCGACCTCCGGCTTTAGAGAGGCTTACGTGCAAACAAATGTTCGTTGTCGACAAGTTTCCGCTGTCTTTGTTGACAATTTTTCGACGTTTGCAAAGTACATACTATTCAGCGTCTATATTTGCGTGAATTTTATTAATAACTGACCATCTTTATTACAAAATACCTGGTTAAAACAGCCATGAATATACACGGCAGTCATGAAAAAACAGGTTCCTATACATGCGCCCTATTCGATTGATTGATTTCTACCTTGCAGCATATTTTGTGGCGCTGTAAACCATTCAACAAAGATATTGCATTTTTTTTACTACATTAATGGCCGTTGGCAACTAAAGTTGCCATTAAATGACAAAAAAAAAGTACCAGACAAAAACTTTTTTTTCATTTTTGACGTAGAGTAGATAAAACATCAACTGCTTAAAAGGGTTTGAAGTCACGACAAATTTTTGACTTTGGTGTTTAATGGGTAAACATCACAATATGCAAGAAAGTTAATTATAGCTTCTGTGGGCAACTAAAATTTTAATTTAGCATTTGAACTACCGGTACACTCAAGTGGCGATTTATACTTGAGTTTTCTATGATCTCATGCATCTGGGGTTAAGAATTTAAATTTGTTGGATAAGTTGGATAAGTAAGAATTATTTATTTGCTTCTTAGCGTAGCATCAAATTGTTCAACTTTATTGCGTAACAATGCAATGATAATTAAAACAGTTAGTTCAACTATCTCAGATAAATGCGTTTAGGCCTACGCTTAGAGTAGGCTATATTTTTGATGTTTATATTGTAATGTTATCTTGATTTATTTATCGTTACTTTTTAATTTCGTTTCGTATAGAAACCGGTTGTGTAATGTTTTGATTGCTACAACATTATCATTTACCTTCTACAGCTGTAAGTTACTTGGTTCTTTCGTCGACCTTCTACTTCAAACCAAATTTGTGCCCATTAACCCCCACATTCCTAAGAATTGCAGCCGTATAGTATTGCCAAATGACAGACTTTCACTCAATTAAGTACCGGTGTAACCAGGGGCAAAACAAACTATGCTTACCGATTTTCAAGGACCCTATTCCACACGGCCAAGAAGTTATATCTAAGAAGCAAAAACTTTTTGTTGCGCAGTCGCAGTTAAGCGCAGGGGGATCTTTCAAAAAATATGGAAAATTGCTGAAAAGAGTTGGTGGTCCCCCACCAATAATTTTTCTGGCTGTGCCTTTGATGGTAAGGATCGTTTCTAGAAGTACGGTGTTCAAGAGTAACCGAGAGCCAGCGTTGTTTATTTAGGGTGGCAACACGCAGCATTGCTAAAGTCGACGGCGACCAAATTATTTGTCATAATAAAGCAATCAAAGTTTCCTTTTGATTGCGTCATGAACAAGCATCAAGCTCGTTGGGAACCAGCGATTGGTTGTCATGCATCAGCGATTTTAAGTTGTAATGATAGTGACGTTAATCTGAAAAGTTTAAGCTGTTCAAATTGGCTTTACATAACCCTTTAAGGATCATAAGATTCTAATTGATAAAATTTGAAACAATTCCATATTTGTTGGTAACAATGGAAAGATAATGGATTTTACAAAGGTGGTTATTACATCATAATGCCATAACAATTAACAATCGTGGGTCATATATGACCCAGTATTCGTCAAAGGGATAAAGCACAAAGCACAAGGAATTTCTAGTCCTACAAGTCATAAAATATAAAGTTAGTCATTATGCTAAAGCTTCAAACTGTCTTCAGGCCGTAGTCTGAGCGCTTGCGAAGTGGCAGTTTTTTTTCTTAATCAATTACTCCACACTGCATATTTTTCTCCGCAGGCTCTGTCCCAACCGCGTATTTTCTGCAATCTCACCAACACACCGCAACACATGAAGCAAACTTTCATATTCCATCTTTCAATTACCGGTATCGAACGCGACAACAGAATGCAAAACTTTTCAATCAAGGAAAAATTATTACGGGCGATAATATTTGATGCTAGTCACTGAAATTGCCATTTACTTGCTGTAAAACTACCACACAGTGCTAACTGCACTGGTAACCTCATAATTACCTGACTATAGACTTACGAACAACCAATGTTGACAAGACAAGAAAAAAGATAAAAAATATTGAGCAACCCTGAGTTTCCTTTCGCAGAAAAATCAAGAGAAAAATTAAACAAATTTTACCCAGAATGCGTCATTTAGTCCTTGCCCACAACTTCAATAGCAACTCTACGCCTTGGCGGTAAATATTATCAAGCACACAATACAAGCGACTAACCAAAACTGAAAACCACACAAGAAAAAAGTAGTTTGTATAGGCAATGACGTAAACGACAGCTTTCCGCTATTTTGCTCCGCCAGCGTTACTGCTAGCTAGCATTGGCAGTTCGCTGGTGGCTGGTCGAACTTGGCGTGGCAAACCTATACATGCACACACTGAAACTGCGTGTCATAGCTCTGTAAAGACCATAAAAAACTGTGATACCAGTATCAGCTTTGGTGAAATCCTATAGCTATCTAGGAACAAACTTTGTTTGATTTGTGGGTATATTCGATTTGATCGGTGGTGGATTAAAGATTTTAGGGGCCTGAAGCAAAATTTTATGAGGGGTTCCTATTGTCCAAGTAATCATTGGCGACTTTTTCCTGTGGAGATTAATTTGATTTCGAAGGTCTGGAACAGTTAAATGTATTGTAAACTAGGTTATCGGCTTTAAACTTCTATGGAACACCTTTTTGTTTTTGGAGATCACCACTATTTTAAAGGGCTAAAAGGCAGTTTATAAAACTGGTTTGAAAAAAAAAGGGACCCAAAAAAAGGAGTAGCCCGAGGTAGCTGTCTCACTTGCTTCACCCAAAATCCGTTCCTGGGTACGATGGCCACGCTTCTAATTAAAATTTGGTTTGGTTTTATTATATTCAGTGATGCATTCTTTAATGTACAGTATATTGTTTTGCCATCTAGTCCACTCCTTCTTTCTTCGGCTGCTGTTTGATTTTGTTTTCTGTTAAGCTGTTTTTTGGACGAGAATAAAATACTGTTATTGGCTCCTTCTACGCTTAGACTTACTTAAAATGCCACAAACTTACAAAATATAAGTTTCTTAAACTTTGAGATTACAAGGTTGATCTACGCAGTGATGTATTGCATAGGCGTATCTGGAAAAGCAAAATGGGTGGACGCCAAAGTGCATCTATAACCCTGACCGATTTACTGTTAAATCAAAACCGGTCTTACAAAAAGCGCATTACTTCACATAGTGTTTATTTTTTTATTCGCTAGATACGTACAGAAACATAGGCATAAAATCAAGAGGGTCTTGGGTGCTGCCCCAAGACTATTTTAGCCCCTTAAAATTAAAAAATGAGCCAAGTGGTCAGTTCCATAATGCACGAAAAACAAAGATCGTCACTTTCGTTTTGGGCTGAAAAGGTGAATATTTTTTTAA
Organism: Trididemnum clinides; assembly: GCA_963675345.1. Lineage (NCBI taxonomy): Eukaryota > Metazoa > Chordata > Ascidiacea > Aplousobranchia > Didemnidae > Trididemnum > Trididemnum clinides. Next base: position 18,885,601 of record OY776302.1, read on the forward strand.
GAAAATTGATCAACAAAAAGATTTTCAATTCTTGTCTTGAATTGTCAACCCTTCTATTCGATAAAACAAAGTTTTAGGCCTACGGGGCACACAAGTTTAAAGTTAAGGAGGGCGCTTGAGTGACTGATATCACTTGCGTAGCCAGAACACATTTTTAAGTCAAACATATTATGCAAAACATATTTTTAGGCCTTTTTGTTCCTCAATTTTAGATTGATTTTTCTAACCCCCCAGATTTGTTTCTGTATCTCAAGTTTGTTTGATGAGCTTTTTTGTGCTAGAAAATATTTTTATTCCTTCATCAGGTTCAAATGATTTAAGGAATGGCATTTGTGCCCCCCTTCCCTAGTTACGCGTATGATTGATACGCTCAAAAAAAAAATCTTTCAAGTGGTAGACCTACTCACGACTTTTGCTTACGGTGATAGTATTTTGATCTCAGGTTCTTTATTTGTACATTTGTATGTTCTGATTCTGGCGTAGGTGCAACCAGGGAAGGAGAAAAGAAGTAACGTCTCTCCACAATGAGTAACGTTAGGGTAAATAATACCAGTAATTGTTTGGCATAAAAGATAAGTCCGAGTTTTCAGTGGAACGAGAATAAAAGCGCAGGTTTGAGGAAAGTCTTTGCTTGAAGTTGGTGTGGGAGCCACAAAAAACTGTTCAACCGGTAGGCTTGGCGTACTTTATGCAGTTATGTAGGGCTACAACACAGACATAACTGAAACATTGTATTTGTCAACATCATGTGGAAGTGGACTACCAATAAGAATTGAAATGCTTTGTGTAATTTCCGTTTTTCCAGTTCTTTTTGCCTCCAAAATCAGTTAAGTCAATTTTTTGCAAAAAATATAGTAAATTTTTCTAGTAAACAAAGAATCACCCTAGCCATTGTTACAGATTTTTATTAATAACACAAATTGTCAGATCAGATAAAATCCTGGTTGCCAAGAAATAAATTGAAATTGCGAAGAAGGCTATAACCGCCCCCCTTAAACAATTTGGACGTCATCCCATAATTAAGATATTTACTTGTGACATAGAAAAAATGTTGTGCAAAGCAATTGTTGGCGGAGAAATGCTTTTTTCTCAATTTTCCATCAAACGTGGGCTTTTCTTGATTTATTTAGATCCTAACGCAAGTAAGATAAGAAGGCTTTGCAATCGGTTGTGGTAAGTCAACCTAAAATGACATCCTAGAATTTTAGTGGTCAATTACCTCAATAATTCTTGTAATTTTACGTTGGTATTGATAGGCCTAAAACACATTTTTAGTAGCGCAGTACAAGTGGCAGTTATATCACTTTCCCAAATAAGTCTTTTTGCTTAGGAGTAAAGAGGGGGTGACTTGCTTCCACGAGATTCTCCATTTTGTAAATCCTATTTTTTGCTGTAGCATTACATTGGCGCTTAACAGCAATTATTCCCCATAGAGTTGTTAGAGACCAGATGAAGTAATCGAGGTTAAATGCTGGTTTCCATTGGGAATAGAATGCTGACGTAGTGTGAAACATTCCTTGTTTGTCTCTTTACTTTTATGCGCAGAGCGCGCTCGCTCTAAATAGAGAAACAAAGATTTTTTCGCGCCACGCCTGCAATCTACGCCTAATGGAAACCAGGCTTAACGCAGTAACCATGATGCGCATCGCTGCCAAAGAATCAAACCCCACGCGCAAACTAAGAGAATAGAAAATAAAAACGAGCTGGCGTTCATGGTAGTTAATATTACAGTTGGCTCCGCTTAACTGGATCACTTTGGGCCGAGGACTTTTGATCCAGTTAGCCCAATGATTTAGTTAGCCGAAAAGATACAGAGCTGTATTTAAAAAAAAGGTCAAGTTTTTTAGTCAACAAAGAAACCCAACTTAAAACAAATAATGAAATGAAAATCAATAATACAACTGTATTTATTAATCAAAACTTTCACAGATCTTGAAGCACAGCGTTTCGGCATGATGTTTAGTTCACTGTTAAAATTTACTGAATGGCGCGTGGCGTGTTTTGAGCACATGATTAGTGTTTGAGCACGTGTCGTGTGAAACGTGGAAACACGTGCTGTGCAAAATGTGGATTTTTACTGTGAGTTTTCGTGCAAAAATGATCCAGTTAAACGAAAAAATTGATTCAGTGATCCAGAAAAGCGGCGTACTTTTACCTTGAAAATGCTTATGTAATTTGGGACTTAAAAAAATGATCCAGATAACCGAATGATCCAGTTATCCGTGAGCCAGTTAAGCGGAGCCAACTGTATTAGTATTAGTGACGTCCAGCGCTTTTTTCTCCGCCCACCCCTTGCCAGCAGTAAAATTTTTAACGGAATAGTCACAAACTGCACAATGTCATTCCATATTTTTAATGATTGCGACAAGGAGAGTAATTTGACCGGAAAAGTTAACAACTCTTTGATGGTTTGTATTATTCGGCGCCAACTTCTTTGACCTTCCGTTGTGTGTTTTTGAGTTTGTTAGTTTTTTTCTTTTGGAGCTTTTATAATTTTTACCTCTTTTTTAATTTATTTGCTGTGGTTATGCTTTCTAAGTTTCAATGTTGCTCTCGATCTAATACTATGCACATTACAATTTTGTGTTTCGCAGATGTTGGCTCAAGTAAAGGCCGAAAGGTGCTCAAAGCTAAATGATAATTTCTGTAGCTTATTTTAATTGAAATTATTTTGCAATTTTCAAGCAGCGAGCGTTTCTTGTTCACCAGTTATCGAGGTAGTCAGGGGGGGGGCCAATCAATCAATTTTATTTTTGCCCAAATCAGCATACATAGAAAATAAATCTGACAGCAGTGGACAAAAAAAGAAGACAATGGCAAAACGATATACGTTAATACATGCACATGAAAAGAATTTAGATTAAATGTGAAGATAGTGGCATGGCCATCGCACCTGTTATGCCCCTCAATTTTTGAAAAGCTTACGCACAGAAGAGCTAAGGAATTTTTTGGGGAGAATCTTTTGGGGAACCGCCGAGAAAAATGCTGTCACAATTTTACGAGGCATTTTTTCTCATTTTTCAACTTTTTTCTGAATAATTATGCCCTTGTTTTCACTCTGTTTTCCACTAATTTAGAGAAGCCAAAAGCTAAATGAGTATTAAAAATTTCAATATAACGTGTTTGCAAAGCAAAAATGCTAACGAAGCGTTGTAGTATTCTGACTCGGGCAAACCCAACAAATTTCCTTAACAGTGATACTCCACAGCGCTATCAATGCGATCCGTTTTTAGTGGCCTGATGTCCGAGCGCAATCGAAAGCAAGCATGGTTTCATGAAGGCAAAACACGCACTCTATATATTATTCTGCGTGCTACCCCATTTTCTGTCATATCAAAACAAAGCGTGCTTCTGATTTCCCCCGAACATTATCCCAACCGAAATCAATTTTTAGCGCGCCTTCGCAATCCAGCATTTCGCTGTCATGCCCCAGTAATTATAATTTGTAGTTATTATGACGTTGATTTTGTAGCTTGGCGTTGCCCAATTTAGGAACAAGGAATATCAATCTGCATTTTACAAATTGAAAAAGCGAGAGTTGAAAAATTTTAAATGATTATAAAAACTTCAGAAACATTTAAAAAAATGCTTTTGTATTTAGTGTCAAACACTGGCACTGTGGGGTGGTGGTTAAAGAGTCTGCAACACAATTAGTAGATTTTGGTCCTATTCTCTTGTCCAGTCATTCCAATGACTTCAAAAATGATATTTGCATATCTACTGCTTGGCGCTCAGCAAAAAAGTAAATTGGTGGGGGAGGTATGAAATTGAGCTTCCTCAGTCATGATGAAAAAAAGTGCAGCGGGACTCGAATGGTCTGAGCGCATAGCCACAAAAAACAACCACAGAACGTTTGTATCGAGCAAAACCACAACATATTAATAGTGTAGGAGACCTACCACAGCACCACAGAGGGATCCAGAGAGATTTTTGGAGCTTCTCGATTCTCTTCGCTTGCAGCGACTACCAGTGATTTATATCAGGATTCCAAGCGCTAGAGGTACTAACACTGCAGTTGAGAACCAATGTTTTTAGCAATTTAACTACTGTATTTTGCAAAGCAGTTTAAGAAAAGGCATTTTCAGGTGCTTTATTTGTTTTGAACTCCAGTAACAGGAAAATTCTTTGTCGGTTATACTGCAACATCCTTGTGCTGAGATTTGTTTTGGAGATACCACTGCCACTGGCACATGGCGTTCTACCAGGAACACTGGCACTGGCACATGACGTTCTGCCAGGAACATTGCAACCAAGCAGGAAAAATGGCTTTAACGTATTTTTTCTACATGCGCAACAACATAGCCATTGTCAGGTTCGAACTCACGATCATCGTCACTGTAAACAGCGCTTCAACCATGGGCGTATGAGCTGAAACCAATTTGGGAGGCACCAAATTTTTGCCCGAAAAATTTGTCACCGTAATAACATCTCCAAAAAAAAAAAAAAGGTCATCGCCTGTTTCGGTGCACCTTTTCCATCATTTTCGGCCTAAACATGTCACAAAACGTGAGGCCAAACTAGTGATGACCTTTTTTTTTTTTGGTGGTCATCCCTTTTTTTGCTCTACCAGATTTGCTAACCCTATACTTGGAAATGATTGAAAGTAAAAGGAGTAGAAAATATAAAAACACTTACTCAAATTGCCCGAAAAATCAAAAATTGCCCGAAATTTTGTTGCGAAATCAATGCATTTTTACAAGCAGGGGGGGGCCAGTGCCCCCCGGACCCCCCACTTCCTACGCCTATGGCTTCAACCCACTAAATCACGTTTCAGAACAGCTATGGCCCAACAATTCAAGGTGCCCTCTCCGCTCTTTTTTTCAAATGTTTTAAATAGACAGCAACGGGGGCATTGCTGTAACCTTGCTATAAGCTCCTTTCAAGGAACATGCACCGATTAAGAATCTTTTTTTGTTATTCACGATCATTGACAAAGCCACCTTAAGTTTTCAATATTTTGCTGCACTTTTATCTGCAGCTTCAATGGATTTTATTTGTTTAGTCTCTGCCTAATGTTTAGTACTGCTAAACGGGAGTGCAAATAGCCACAAGAAATAATGCTATAATATACTGCAGAATGCAAAATCTCACCCAGGCAGCAGTTTAAGACTATCAATTGCAAATAGAATTTTTATTGTGTAAATTTATCTAAAACAAAAACGCTGATTTTAGTCCTCGTAATTGGTTATGATATCAACATAGTGTATAGCTAACAGCTTATCGCAGTGGGTGAAACTATTTTTTGTGATTAGCCACGACATCCATTTGTTATGATGCTGAGGGCCAGGCACACAAACTTGAAAACCTTTTTTGAAGATCAATTATTTCCAAGCAATTGCTTTGCCTATATTAGGCAAAATTTTTTTCAAAATTTTTTTCAAAATTTTTTGTTGGTTTTGCCTTAGATCTTTATCTTAGAATCAATAGAATTAAATTTTTTTGTGCCGTATATTTTTAGAGAGGTGCTCATTACTAAGCCTCTGGCCCCTCAAAACAACCCGGATACCTAAAAATGTTTCGGAGAGCCCCATGTATGGGTGTCGTCGGTGGTACGTTGCATGCCTCTAACATAAAATTTTGAAAAATGATCACGGATTACACGCATATCTATGATTTGCGAGAACGGCGTTCATTAAACCCAGGATCTTAGCACAAGTTGGCAACGCGCATGGGTGGCGATCTTTCTGAGAAAAGTTCACTCACACAATCACTAACGTAAAAAATCAGCGCTAAAGCGAGGTTTCAGCTTCTCTCCAACACATAGTAGTTATTGGTAGCGGTTGTTGATAGAGCAACTATTGTATCTCAAACAAATTATGCTGCTAGAAAAATCTATTGGACTTAATTTATTGATGCATGCTTTCGGACGTATGCCGTTTTGCAACCTTCTTTTATCGTCAGCTGACCTTTCATTTGGTTTTCTACCACTTCCTGTTTCCTACTACTTCCACTGCTACTACAACAACTACTACTACTACTACTACTACTACTACTCAGTACGACACCGATAAAATGTAATAGGTCGCTGAGTGTTGCATTCTGGGCTATCGGGTAGCCTGGGTAGGCCAAAATTCAGCTTATAACCCCGGAGCAGATCAGATGTTATAGATTTCATGCTTTCATAAATATTTTGGGGTGCCAGTTTGACTAAAAACATTTAAATGTATTTCCTTCTTCATTTGCTTTCAGATGCGTATTTAAATGAGCCAAGTGTTCTCAGCACACCCTAGAGTCCTAGACTAAATCAGAATTTCCGCAAACATTGTTTTTTCAGTTGTGTGAAAAACGATTTAAATTTTTGTGAGTGAATAAATATAGATTGTTTCCTGTCAGATGCGAGAAAAACTCATCTAGTACATTTTAAATACAAGGGTTTTAAAGATTGTTCTCTTGAAATGTACTCGACACCTCCCTGCTCATATTTCTCGATCCACCCTGGCATCATTTCTTTGTAATAATCGCCATCGCTTTAGAACGAAGAACGCCTCACACTAGTTATTGGGCTAGGTTTCTTTAAAACTAAGCTGCAAGAGAACTGTAGCTGCCAATTTTTAATGCTATACGCGACCGCTTTAATCTCATATCATGGGAATTGCCAAAGCGATATCAATCCACAACAACTTCTTCTCGTTTTAACAAATACAGTAGGCGCCGCTTATTATGACCACGGATAATATGACCAGCCGCTTATTATGACCAATTTGGTATGGTCCGGAATTTCTCCATTTAAAATTCTCCGTTTAATATGACCAAATTTCGGATAATATGACCAACATTTTCTCCATCTCTCTTATTGCAGTACAGTATTTTTTCCCGCCACGCACTTGTAACTTCGCCTTTTCAACACATTGTTACATACTGTACTTAGTTTTACTATCACTTGTACTGTACTTTGTTTTACTGCCAACGTCACACTGTTACTTCAGTTAAACGATGAATTTGACGGTGTTTGGACTTCTTGTGGCTTACGGCGTCGATTCAGGAGCTGTTATGGAGGCTTCGGCTTTTATGACCATTCGGATATTATGACCAAAATGGTCTGGTCCCCATGTGGTCATATTAAGCGGCGTCTACTGTACAACTCGTTTAGTCTACCATTAACCTAGTTTTTACAAAGTTACCAGTCCATGGAAACAAAACGGCTAAGCATTTTTTCCCTATTCGCAAATATGCTTGAATGATTGTGTTAACGCTTTCATAATATTGGGTCTAGCTTAAAGAAAATTTTTAATTAGTTTCTCTGCTGTACGTCCAGTTGCGGATCTACGGCGAGGTACCTGGGCGCGTGCCCCCCCAAATTTATTTACATATTATATATTTTTTTTGCAAAACAATTTAGCCTAATTCAAACGCTCAACCAGGTAATTTGACTGACAGTTACAATCACGTACAAATGCGGGAACGAGGGACCAGAATAATAAGTTCGTCTTTGTTAATATTTTTCAGTGTACTGAAGTAAGGCCATATGGAACCTCAAGTACTATTTTCAAACAGTGTTTTGTCCTGTTATTGGACTTCGCGCTTGATTAATTTGATGAACGCTTTGCTGGCCATCACGAAATTGCAACCAGTTTGTGCGCGTTGGTCTCTCATCACTTTGGGAAAACTACATTTGAAGACTTACAACCAGCTCTTCTCTTTTGCGAAAAGTTTTTGATTGGCGACATTTCGGATAATGTATATGATTGCGGCGCAGAATTCAAATTATGGAGAGCGAAATGGAAGATCATGAGGTTCTTCCTTCAAATGTTTCATCGAGCACTTTAAAATGGTACTGAAAATTTTCCTTCAACTGAAATCTTGCTTCAAATATTTGCTACTATACCAGTTTCAACTGCCAGTGGCGAAAGATCATTTTCAACATTTCGTTTAATCAGAAGTTACCGTTACAGTACCATGAAGCAAGAGAGATTAAACGCACTTTCAAAAATGTATATTCACCATGGATCACTGTGAGATGAACAATACGTTGCTGAACAAGTGCTCAATGTTTTTGCAAGAAAAAATGCCAAAAAAAAGTTTGTTTCATAAAGAATGTAAAGATGAGTTCGTTTTTGAATTAAAACTTTGATCCGTTGGTGTAGCGTGGACCACGTAGTTGTGGTGTGACATCGCCGAGCGCAAAAGTTTAACGTAAATATAATGTGCCCTTGCAAAAGTCTACGTTCAAATGCTAAATTAGTATTGCTTTTTTCATTGTTGCTTTGACCTGTAGGGTGAATCAAATAAGCCACGAATAAACATTACGCAGTGTACGCAAACCGTCAATACTTACACGCTACACGAACTACACAACCAAAAAACTTTACTTTGTGATTGGATTAAACAACTTTCCGAGAATTCGGCTGCAATAGGAACTGCTGGCAACCCTTCTAGGCCTTAAGATGAACCATAGATAGACTTAAGCAGACAACTATTGCCTACAGCTGTGCATTTTTGCTCTTTCAATTTTTGTTGCTGCTTTCCTATGGGGCGCCATTTGTTCACCGCTGATTACACATGTTTTAGGACAACATTTATGACTAAATCAAATGCATTTGTTTAAATGCACAAATACATTTAACATTTGTTTAAATGTTTTTAACATCTGTTTAAATGTTTTAACATTTAACATTGGTTTAAATGTTTTTAACATTTGTTTGAATGGCGCCCCATAAATGTCTTTCTATTGACTCAGATTTACCGTTGAATTGCAATTGTTCCCAATTTAGTAATTCATATTTTTTCTCAGATTGTGCTTCTGCTTCTGTTTTTGCTCACCAAAAAGAGCTATTTGTATCAATACATAGTGTTTATGCTCTGCCTATGCCTTTGCTGTGTTTTTTTTAATTGCTTCTTTGTCTGTGCTTGCTTGACTAAAGCTCTATTTCCTTTTGGCTGAGCGGGGTGAGGTCGGACTTGCTTTTTGCTTATTCTTATTTATCATGACGTGATGAACGCAACATAATTGCGTCGCTGTGAGAAATACGAGGGTGAGCATGACTTCGCTTTGCTCGGCCGGGGTGTAAACAAGCCTTAAGACCTCTGTTATGTTGTTTTGTAGTTTGGCTGCTTTTTGCCGTTGTTAACTTGCAATTTTGTTAGTTTTTGTTTTCAATTACTGTTTTGTTTCAAGGAAGTGCAGAGCCCAGCAACCTTGTAGCTTTTCGGCTGCACTTATGGTCTTTCGCATCTCCTCATTGAATTGTATCCCTTGGGTATTTTTTTCTCTCGCTTTTCGTTAGTGCAGTTCAGAAAATAAATAAAAACGTACTACCACTACGACTCATTGAAATTATAAGGTGCTAGCCTAATTCTCGTATTTTCTTAAAAAAGTTTGAGAATCTAACAGAATATATCCTAGACAAAAAAAGCTTATTTCAATTATAAATTATGTTAAAGGATAAAACACTGCAGTAGCATAATAGTATAGGCTTTCAAATATCCTGCTCAATTTTGATAAGAAAGGAATACGTTGGCTTGCCTTGTCTGTCAAAGCTGAAAGCCATTTACTCGGCTTATAGATTAGTTAAAATATTTAAAGTCGTGTGACCCCCCCAAAAATTTTCCTACATCCGCAATTATGTACGTCAATCACTTTCAGCAGTATATGAATTTTTAAAACTCTGCGGCTTGAATGAGAACTTGTTCAACTAATTGAACTCAAGATGAACGGAAACTTGATTGGCTCTGAAATAACCTGCTTATGATCAAGTTATCAGTCGCTCATGCGTGGTAGAGGTAGGCAGTATTTGACATGAAGCCAAAGCTCAAAAGCAAACTCTTGGGTCATTTGACTACTGTTAGGACCCTTCGTCCTACGCGCCACGCTGCTTAATTTTTGGAAAGAACAAAGAAACTGGAAGTTGAAACTTACCCTCAAAATAATGTTTTAGGATTTTTAGGCATTTGGTTCATAAACTGCAGCAGAATAATGCCCACAACCATTATCACCGACTGTTGGCTTATAGATGTCAGTTCAATAACAGCATTGTTTACGCGCCGCTGCGTCAAAAACAGTCTTTCTCCTTGGTTACCGTGCTTGTAGTAAAAATGAATTGTATCTGAGAGGCTGACAGCTGGCTTGTGGAAGTGCACCCCGGTGACTACTCCCCACTCACACACACACTTCTGACATTCTAACTAAAATGTTTCCACATTTAAACGTTGCTTATGTTACGTTTGCCCTTTAATTATCCCTTGTAAACAAAAATGCATTTTTAACACTCAGCTTATCTGAATGATGCTGCATAACATCAAGCCGATGCTACGGACAAATAAGCAATCACCGTACGCTGAAACAGTCACCATTTTGGTGCCCGCAACTTAGCTTGCTCTGGCAACGGTGCTAATTCGAGTACAAGTTGTTCTACGTAACACGTTTTCTATAGATTACATAAATAAGCATACAGTTTTTGCTTTTTCGTAACCGAAATAACCACAACATAGTAATAGTGTAGGAGACCTACCACAGCACCGCGGAGGGATCCAGAGAGATTTTTAGAGCTTCTTGATTCTCTTCGCTTGCAGCGACTAACAGTGATTTATATCAGGATTCCAAGCGCTAGAGGTACTAACACTGCAGTTGAGAACCAATGTTTTTAGCAATTTAACTACTGTAGTTTGCAAAGCAGTTTAAGAAATAGGCATTTTCAGGTGCTTTATTTGTTTTGAACTCCAGTAACAGGAAAATTCTTTGTCGGTTATACTGCAACATCCTTGTGCTGAGATTTGTTTTGGAGATACCACTGCCACTGGCACATGACGTTCTGCCAGGAACATTGCAACCAAGCAGGAAAAATGGCTTTAACGTATTTTTTCTACATGCGCAACAACATAGCCATTGTCAGGTTCGAACTCACGATCATCGTCACTGTAAACAGCGCTTCAACCCACTAAATCACGTTTCAGAACAGCTATGGCCCAACAATTCAAGGTGCCCTCTCCGCTCTTTTTTTCAAATGTTTTAAATAGACAGCAACGGGGGCATTGCTGTAACCTTGCTATAAGCTCCTTTCAAGGAACATGCACCGATTAAGAATCTTTTTTTGTTATTCACGATCATTGACAAAGCCACCTTAAGTTTTCAATATTTTGCTGCACTTTTATCTGCAGCTTCAATGGATTTTATTTGTTTAGTCTCTGCCTAATGTTTAGTACTGCTAAATGGGAGTGCAAATAGCCACAAGAAATAATGCTATAATATACTGCAGAATGCAAAATCTCACCCCGGCAGCAGTTTAAGACTATCAATTGCAAATAGAATTTTTATTGTGTAAATTTATCTAAAACAAAAACGCTGATTTTAGTCCTCGTAATTGGTTATGATATCAACATAGTGTATAGCTAACAGCTTATCGCAGTGGGTGAAACTATTTTTTGTGATTAGCCACGACATCCATTTGTTATGATGCTGAGGGCCAGGCACACAAACTTGAAAACCTTTTTTGAAGATCAATTATTTCCAAGCAATTGCTTTGCCTATATTAGGCAAAATTTTTTTCAAAATATTTTTCAAAATCTTTTGTTGGTTTTGCCTTAGATCTTTATCTTAGAATCAATAGAATTAAATTTTTTTGTGCCGTATATTTTTAGAGAGGTGCTCATTACTAAGCCTCTGGCCCCCCAAAACAACCCGGACACCTAAAAATGTTTCGGAGAGCCCCATGTATGGGTGTCGCCGGTGGTACGTTGCATGCCTCCAACATAAAATTTTGAAAAATGATGACGGATTACACGCATATCTATGATTTGCGAGAACGGCGTTTATTAAACCCAGGATCTTAACACAAGTTGGCAACGCGCATGGGTGGCGATCCTTCTGAGAAAAGTTCACTCACACAATCACTAACGTAAAAAATCAGCGCTAAAGCGAGGTTTCAGCTTCTCTCCAACACATAGTAGTTATTGGTAGCGGTTGTTGGTAGAGCAACTATTGTATCTCAAACAAATTATGCTGCTAGAAAAATCTATTGGACTTACTTAATTTATTGATGCATGCTTTCCGACGTATACCGTTTTGCAACCTTCTTTTGTCGTCAGCTGACCTTTCATTTGGTTTTCTACCACTTCCTGTTTCCTACTACTTCCACTGCTACTACAACAACTACTACTACTACTACTACTACTACTACTCAGTACGACACCGATAAAATGTAATAGGTCGCTGAGTGTTGCATTCTGGGCTATCGGGTAGCCTGGGTAGGCCAAAATTCAGCTTATAACCCCGGAGCAGATCAGATGTTATAGATTTCATGCTTTCATAAATATTTTGGGGTGCCAGTTTGACTAAAAACATTTAAATGTATTTCCTTCTTCATTTGCTTTCAGATGCGTATTTAAATGAGCCGAGTGTTCTCAGCACACCCTAGAGTCCTAGACTAAATCAGAATTTCCGCAAACATTGTTTTTTCAGTTGTGTGAAAAACGATTTAAATTTTTGTGAGTGAATAAATATAGATTGTTTCCTGTCAGATGCGAGAAAAACTCATCTAGTACATTTTAAATACAAGGGTTTTAAAGATTGTTCTCTTGAAATGTACTCGACACCTCCCTGCTCATATTTCTCGATCCACCCTGGCATCATTTCTTTGTAATAATCGCCATCGCTTTAGAACGAAGAACGCCTCACACTAGTTATTGGGCTAGGTTTCTTTAAAACTAAGCTGCAAGAGAACTGTAGCTGTCAATTTTTAATGCTATACGCGACCGCTTTAATCTCATATCATGGGAATTGCCAAAGCGATATCAATCCACAACAACTTCTTCTCGTTTTAACAAATACAGTAGGCGCCGCTTATTATGACCACGGATAATATGACCAGCCGCTTATTATGACCAATTTGGTATGGTCCGGAATTTCTCCATTTAAAATTCTCCGTTTAATATGACCAAATTTCGGATAATATGACCAACATTTTCTCCATCTCTCTTATTGCAGTACAGTATTTTTTCCCGCCACGCACTTGTAACTTCGCCTTTTCAACACATTGTTACATACTGTACTTAGTTTTACTATCACTTGTACTGTACTTTGTTTTACTGCCAACGTCACACTGTTACTTCAGTTAAACGATGAATTTGACGGTGTTTGGACTTCTTGTGGCTTACGGCGTCGATTCAGGAGCTGTTATGGAGGCTTCGGCTTTTATGACCATTCGGATATTATGACCAAAATGGTCTGGTCCCAAGGTGGTCATATTAAGCGGCGTCTACTGTACAACTCATTTAGTCTACCATTAACCTAGTTTTTACAAAGTTACCAGTCCATGGAAACAAAACGGCTAAGCATTTTTTCCCTATTCGCAAATATGCTTGAATGATTGTGTTAACGCTTTCATAATATTGGGTCTAGCATAAAGAAAATTTTTAATTAGTTTCTCTGCTGTACGTCCAGTTGCGGATCTACGGCGAGGTACCTGGGCGCGTGCCCCCCCAAATTTATTTACATATTATATATTTTTTTTGCAAAACAATTTAGCCTAATTCAAACGCTCAACCAGGTAATTTGACTGACAGTTACAATCACGTACAAATGCGGGAACGAGGGACCAGAATAATAAGTTCGTCTTTGTTAATATTTTTCAGTGTACTGAAGTAAGGCCATATGGAACCTCAAGTACTATTTTCAAACAGTGTTTTGTCCTGTTATTGGACTTCGCGCTTGATTAATTTGATGAACGCTTTGCTGGCCATCACGAAATTGCAACCAGTTTGTGCGCGTTGGTCTCTCATCACTTTGGGAAAACTACATTTGAAGACTTACAACCAGCTCTTCTCTTTTGCGAAAAGTTTTTGATTGGCGACATTTCGGATAATGTATATGATTGCGGCGCAGAATTCAAATTATGGAGAGCGAAATGGAAGATCATGAGGTTCTTCCTTCAAATGTTTCATCGAGCACTTTAAAATGGTACTGAAAATTTTCCTTCAACTGAAATCTTGCTTCAAATATTTGCTACTATACCAGTTTCAACTGCCAGTGGCGAAAGATCATTTTCAACATTTCGTTTAATCAGAAGTTACCGTTACAGTACCATGAAGCAAGAGAGATTAAACGCACTTTCAAAAATGTATATTCACCATGGATCACTGTGAGATGAACAATACGTTGCTGAACAAGTGCTCAATGTTTTTGCAAGAAAAAATGCCAAAAAAAGTTTGTTTCATAAAGAATGTAAAGATGAGTTCGTTTTTGAATTAAAACTTTGATCCGTTGGTGTAACGTGGACCACGTAAATGTGGTGTGACATCGCCGAGCGCAAAAGTTTAACGTAAATATAATGTGCCCTTGCAAAAGTCTACGTTCAAATGCTAAATTAGTATTGCTTTTTTCATTGTTGCTTTGACCTGTAGGGTGAATCAAATAAGCCACGAATAAACATTACGCAGTGTACGCAAACCGTCAATACTTACACGCTACACGAACTACACAACCAAAAAACTTTACTTTGTGATTGGATTAAACAACTTTCCGAGAATTCGGCTGCAATAGGAACTGCTGGCAACCCTTCTAGGCCTTAAGATGAACCATAGATAGACTTAAGCAGACAACTATTGCCTACAGCTGTGCATTTTTGCTCTTTCAATTTTTGTTGCTGCTTTCCTATGGGGCGCCATTTGTTCACCGCTGATTACACATGTTTTAGGACAACATTTATGACTAAATCAAATGCATTTGTTTAAATGCACAAATACATTTAACATTTGTTTAAATGTTTTTAACATCTGTTTAAATGTTTTAACATTTAACATTGGTTTAAATGTTTTTAACATTTGCTTGAATGGCGCCCCATAAATGTCTTTCTATTGACTCAGATTTACCGTTGAATTGCAATTGTTCCCAATTTAGTAATTCATGTTTTTTCTCAGATTGTGCTTCTGCTTCTGTTTTTGCTCACCAAAAAGAGCTATTTGTATCAATACATAGTGTTTATGCTCTGCCTATGCCTTTGCTGTGTTTTTTTTAATTGCTTCTTTGTCTGTGCTTGCTTGACTAAAGCTCTATTTCCTTTTGGCTGAGCGGGGTGAGGTCGGACTTGCTTTTTGCTTATTCTTATTTATCATGACGTGATGAACGCAACATAATTGCGTCGCTGTGAGAAATACGAGGGTGAGCATGACTTCGCTTTGCTCGGCCGGGGTGTAAACAAGCCTTAAGACCTCTGTTATGTTGTTTTGTAGTTTGGCTGCTTTTTGCCGTTGTTAACTTGCAATTTTGTTAGTTTTTGTTTTCAATTACTGTTTTGTTTCAAGGAAGTGCAGAGCCCAGCAACCTTGTAGCTTTTCGGCTGCACTTATGGTCTTTCGCATCTCCTCATTGAATTGTATCCCTTGGGTATTTTTTTCTCTCGCTTTTCGTTAGTGCAGTTCAGAAAATAAATAAAAACGTACTACCACTACGACTCATTGAAATTATAAGGTGCTAGCCTAATTCTGGTATTTTCTTAAAAAAGTTTGAGAATCTAACAGAATAAATCCTAGACAAAAAAAGCTTATTTCAAACATAAATTATGTTAAAGGATAAAACACTGCAGTAGCATTGCAGGATATTTGAGCAGGATATTTGAAAGCCTATACTACTATACTATCTGCAGTGTTTTATCTGTTTTATCTGCAGATAAAACACTGCAGATAGTATAGGCTTTCAAATATCCTGCTCAATTTTGATAAGAAAGGAATACGTTGGCTTGCCTTGTCTGTCAAAGCTGAAAGCCATTTACTCGGCTTATAGATTAGTTAAAATATTTAAAGTCGTGTGACCCCCCCAAAAATTTTCCTACATCCGCAATTATGTACGTCAATCACTTTCAGCAGTATATGAATTTTTAAAACTCTGCGGCTTGAATGAGAACTTGTTCAACTAATTGAACTCAAGATGAACGGAAACTTGATTGGCTCTGAAATAACCTTTTTATGATCAAGTTATCAGTCGCTCATGCGTGGTCGAGGTAGGCAGTATTTGACATGAAGCCAAAGCTCAAAAGCAAACTCTTGGGTCATTTGACTACTGTTAGGACCCTTCGTCCTACGCGCCACGCTGCTTAATTTTTGGAAAGAACAAAGAAACTGGAAGTTGAAACTTACCCTCAAAATAATGTTTTAGGATTTTTAGGCATTTGGTTCAATAACTGCAGCAGAATAGTGCCCACAACCATTATCACCGACTGTTGGCTTATAGATGTCAGTTCAATAACAGCATTGTTTACGCGCCGCTGCGTCAAAAACAGTCTTTCTCCTTGGTTACCGTGCTTGTAGTAAAAATGAATTGTATCTGAGAGGCTGACAGCTGGCTTGTGGAAGTGCACCCCGGTGACTACTCCCCACTCACACACACACACTTCTGACATTCTAACTAAAATGTTTCCACATTTAAACGTTGCTTATGTTACGTTTGCCCTTTAATTATCCCTTGTAAACAAAAATGCATTTTTAACACTCAGCTTATCTGAATGATGCTGCATAACATCAAGCCGATGCTACGGACAAATAAGCAATCACCGTACGCTGAAACAGTCACCATTTTGGTGCCCGCAACTTAGCTTGCTCTGGCAACGGTGCTAATTCGAGTACAAGTTGTTCTACGTAACACGTTTTCTACAGATTACATAAATAAGCATACAGTTTTTGCTTTTTCGTAACCGAAATAACTTTTATCTTTTTACCGTAAGTATTCATTTGCAAAACTTCCATTGCTAATCCTTTTCTGAGCGATTTCAACTTAGCCGGCTAGCTTGTAAATTCGACCTTTTCTTGGAAATCATCTTGCTTGTCACTTGCAATTTAACAAATCAACGGCTGATAACACGTAAGGCAAAGATAATGAAGATAAAGATAGCGAAGTTGTCAAAAAGAATTAATATGAATATCTTGTAGGCTAATTGAGATGAATACTAAATTAGACTTGGGCGGAGAATACTGCAAAAGGTCTTGAGAGGTCTTCCAGTCAAGCATAAAAGCGTCGGCTACGGGAAAGGGGGTAAACGGAATTTTTGACCGCAGATATTTTGGTTGTAACACAAATGAAATAAATATTGAGTAAAATTTTGCCAAGTTGGGTCAAAATTGCATCTATGCTCCTCGGGGGGGGGGGGGGAGTTGCTGGGGACGCCCCTGGTCAAGCAGTAATCTAACTTGAAACAGTGGATCGGGTCCAATAGCAATTGAGATTGAATATGTACCTTCAGAGGATTTGTAAAAAGCAAAAATTATGAGAAAAAATTGGATGCTTAGCCAACGGCTAACATTTCTGCCGTGGTGGCGTCATCAGCGGAACTCCGAGCGTACAACGTTCACACTTTTCTTTAAAGACTCAGATTTCCCCATTATCAGCGCAAACCGGCAATAAGATACAAGACAGCAAGCAGCTTACAGGACATTTAAAGAAATTTGACTTGAAATAAAAATCAATAAAAACCAAATCGTTTGGTTCGTTTATTTTATAAACATGAGCTCATGTTTCGTTTACTAATCTTTAGTTAACCAATCCCACGAGCTGACTAATCGCTTAATTTTGCCATCTGACTGCCTCGCAAAGGTGAAAAAAATCGTAGTTTTAGGGTTTTTCCCAACAGCGCAACAAGCTTAATTTCCGAATTTTTGCCACTATACTCTTTCGTGCTGATCGCCAGGCAAGGAAATTAAAAATAACATTTTTACGCAACGCGGTCATTGCTATGAACTGGTCGCAAAGATAGTCATTATGCGGTTCAAGTGAACCAATCACTCCAAGAACCCCTAAAATTTACCTTGAATGGGTACCCCTTGAACTTCTCATAAAAACAAAATGGCCTCAAAACTCACACATCTCGTTTCACAACATCTTATTTGGCTCACGCTAAAACATCAACCTGCTGAAGTGATTACAAACGTTTTTGATAAGCGTTTAATGGTAACTTGGACTTCTTACATCAAAATTAGTTGCTTTACAAGTTAAAACCTTAAAGCTCACTCTTTGCTATTATAGCATGCTGTAGGCCTAATTCATTCTGCATAATGCAGTCATTAAATCGTTAGCCTATTATACTAGTACATGAGTTGCCCTATTCAAAATTGACCGAAAAAATCTTTCCAATGTTTCTTGTAGCAATTATCAGATTTCCGGATTTTTACGCCAAAACATGCCTTTTCCTATCTCGGTCGAATCGCAACTGCACGGTCCAAAGTTGAGCAGACTGCTATCGCATTGTCTCAGCTGCTGTTTATGGCCTATTCTGTTATTTTTCCTCCTACGCAACTTCTCGATAGAGTAGTAACTGCAACCTTCTCCTACAGCACAATAAAAGGCAAGTTGAAACTTCGATAAAACTATACCAAATACTTTTGTAAAAACACAATAATCATGAATGTTTTTTTGACTCGCAGCACGCAAAACGTTTGGAAAAAGCGAGATTGTTCGCGGGTTGCGCTTTCGCTGCAGCGGGATCGACAGCGTAAAACTTATCTGCAAAGTGGCAATTTTGCTGCTACTTAATAGCGTGCGAGACTTTTCCTCCAGCTGCACTATTTCGCTACGACTTACAACTTGCGTTATCAATATGTCTCCCACAATTACAACATTACAATCATTTGAATTCAGGCGCTCCTAAATTTTTGTAAGGGAGGAGCTAAAGTTTGTTTTGAGACAAAGGTTTTTGCTGAAGCGGGTAGCCGGTTCAAGTTATATTTTAAGGCAAACATCACTTTTTAGGAGAGTTAGGCTTAAGTGGGGACTTTAGCCCCCCTGGTTGCGCACCTGTTTACATCCAAAACTACATCCCAAAATTTCTAACAAGAAGTATATTTGAATTGTTCGAAGTCTCAAATTTCAGTGTATTAAAGTGCTTTTCCGGACATAGGAACAGTTGCTTTTCAAAAGAAAAAGCTCAGCCCTAAATTAGAGATATTTAAATCATGCACAAACCACGCACAGACGTGTTAAGTGCTAATTATAGAGAACGTGGTAAATTGAAATTTTGTAGTGATTTGAACATAGCTTACTGCAACAAAAACATTTTTTTTTTCTTAAGAAATATCAGATTGCAGCAAGAACATTTTTCCATTCCAAAGACATATCATACCGCACCGAAACCTTTATTCTTTCACAAAAACATGTCAAGCGGCAACGAAAATATTTTTTCTTGCTAAAGGCATATTAGTACTACAGCGACACTATTATTGCTTTCCCAAGACAAATCATACTGCAGCGAAAATACGGTGAAGTGCTGTTTGTTAAATAGCGCTACGTATAAGTTGGTGCTACTAGAATAATATGTTCAGAAGCCGTGGCTTTCGGTTTATTGAAAAATGTGCTAGTTGTTTATAAGTGGGCCTGGGATTGCTTCGCGGATAAGCGAATGTTTTTGCCTCCGAATAACCACGAACGTTTCCGAACGTAATTTAATCGCAGCGCTATAGCCAGGGTTACCATCGAAGAAAAAATAAACACCCAGTTGTAGAAGAATATTTTTCAGTGAATTTTCGGTTGCCACACCCAATGCAGGATCAAGACTTTTCGTTGGGGATCACTTTTCTTCTTTGACAAAATAGCATGTTGCCAGGATCCTGACTTTTTATTTTGTTTTTTTATGGTCCACATATAATGCTGTTCTTTAGAAACTACTTATAAGATAAAATAAGCACGTCTTTTTTGAAATAAGCACATTTTTATTTAATGCCCAAATCTCAGAAATAAGCACGAAATGGTAACCTTGGCTATAGCATTTCTCCGTTTTTTAGGAGCAGTATGCTTTGTCTTAGAAAAGTAACAATGATTTTTTTGCAGTATTACATGTCTTCTGGAAATAATGTTTTGCAAACAGTATGATATCTGCAGACAGTGACACTGTTCCGACCTATCAGGTCTCTTCAGTGCAGTGACTTAGTGCACCTGCGACAACCGCCACTCATTCACGAGTGATACGGCTTCGCAGAGTACTGACAGACCTTCCACCAAGTGAATCAAGTATACGTCCCACAAGTGTGGCTGTCTAAGCAACGCATTATTAAAAGCTTCTAGCTTCTTGTCGGTCACCAACTGCACTGAAGAGATCTAATAGGTCGAAGCACTGTCACTGTCTGCAGTTTGCTGAGTGCATCGCTAGCCTCTTGCATTACAGTATGACATCTCTTTGGGAAGGAAAAATATTTTCGTTGCTGTGTGATATCTTTTTGGAAAGGAAAAGTGTTTTTTTTGTATGTAGCATGATATGAAGTCTTCAAGAGGGAATAGGGTTTTCGTTACAGTATGACATTTGCCAATCACTACAAAATTTTACTTTAGCAGGTACTAAGTATAATGACAAGACATAAAAATTGACAAATACAAGTGCCAGCTGAGTGGAGCATGTAGCTTACGCTTTTGTTGCATATTCAAGTTTAGATGATTTGCTAGTCAGTTGTTAATTTAGCTTGTACCTCTGATATTTTGCTGAATAAAATTTCTAATTTAAGAAGAACTGCGCTGGCTCCAGCTTCTACGAATGGGAAGGGTGCTAGTTGGCTGCATAGCTTTTACTTCTTAAAGATAGCGTTACTTCATCAACAGCAGAAAGTAAAAGTATCGAAAGCTTGTGTGTATATGAACTTGAAAGACTGCTAATTATCGAAAACAAATGGTGAATAGAGTTATCTATAGTATACTGTGGTAGTCTGTAGGCACAGTAGGAGATAAATAAGTATGGATTAGTAAGGCGTATGCAGAGCAGTCGCGTAATACATAACTATTTGTTTTGCTATTGACTGTTAGACTTTTCGAAGTCTGGTGTCAACATTTGTTTTTGCAAACCAACTGATACATTATGGACACAGGACAACATTTGTTAGCAAGAAGTGTGCTGCAGGAGCTACAGAAGATATTGAACACTCGTTAAATTCAGAGGTTTGCAAAGTTTCAACTTCTGAAGAATTTAAAGTTTTTGATATACACTCTGCCCTTGTTCAACCGGACCTAGGTAATCCCGATTTTGGTTTATTCCGGTAGTTGATGTTAAATAATGGTCACCAACTTCTTCTCTTCAGTTCGGTTCCCGCCCAAATTACGGACCTAAAGTAACTAGTTTCTCTGGTCCCAGCTATGAACCTGGAGTAACTAGTTTTCTTGGTCCAGTAAATAGTGTAAATACATTATGTATATCGGGAAGGTAGTTCTGTTGTCTTTTATCTTTTTCAGGATGGTTATATTTTTTTTGCATTATACATATGTTTGTGTTATTTGGACTTTTTCATTATCCGGTCCTGTTCCTGCATCATTTGGTCCGGATCAACGGGGGTCAAGTATTTTTATGGACTCAACAGATTCTGATTTATCAGATATAGAAGATGAAAGTTACAGTCCCGACAAGGACGAAGACGTTGTGATGCCAATTTCTATTTGAAATTCAGAGATTTAAGGTTCTCATCATCCCGCAGGTGTTAGCACAGACAAAGAAAAGAGCCCACTCACTTAACTTAGAAAATTTCGAAAACGTTGTTTGACTCAGGGTATATCAGAGCTTCAATGCAGAGTTTTATAGATCATATTCATCGATAGATAACAACATATCAAAAAATGCAGTGTTTTGTTTTTGCTGTCAACATTTCTCGGACAAATCACGAATACCGCACAAGCAGGTACTCACCAAAACAAGACTTTGCGATTGGAAGCATACCCGCTGGGAAAAATGGTGCTTTGGTTACCAATCGAAGATCTCAGTTCAATATAATAGCTGATTCTACACAGAAAGACAGCCAAAAATTTTAGGGAAGAAATACACTTGGCTATCCATGGCCAACAAAGCTCACACGAAATAAGTTTGTGAAAATAGGCGCAATCTATCTGTTTTACGATTAACCGCACTACTGCACATTTCTCAAAAAGTGCATGAACACGGAGGATGCAGGGAGTTGTGTGTGCTGCCTGAGCTTCCAGAACCTTTGTCCATGCTATGCCCTCGCTGGCGTGACAGCCAAGCGCCACCTCTGGCTGCAAACGTAACTTTACGTTCTCTCGCGCTGAAGATGTTAAAAAGTTTCATAAACTTTTAAGTTTTTAAGAGATGGTCAAGCAATGTACCCGCCATGGTAGCACAGTTTGACTAAAGATTAGCAGACAGACCATGAATAAGGACTTCAGCAGCCATGCAACAACTTCCAACATCGAATCTTTTGAGGTTGTGCATCAAATTTATTGATTATCCACTTCTATAATCTAATTTCAGTCAAGAGTTAAAATGTATATTTTGCTTTTGTCACCAGGCATCTTCCTACTTTTCAATATAGCTCTTCTGGTGATCTTATTTTGATTTAAAAGCCATACAAAATTCATGTGGCTTCAAAAAGCAAGTTCTTATTTTACTTACTGCAGAGTTGGATAGCTAAAGGGAGGCTTCATTTTCTTTCTTGCTGTATATTTAATTTGGGTATTGACTTGATGAAAGATAGAAAAATTGTTCAAAAAGAGTCAAATGGCGTTCAAAAATAAAATCATTTGCAGATTTCAGGGGAGGGGGTTTAAGCTCCCCCTCCACCCCACTTTAAAAATGACCTTGGTCGGATTTGTTGTTTCAAGGCAATCAAATCCAAAAAAACTTTTCAAACCACTGTGCAACTATCAATGGCAAGAAGATTGAAAAGAGAGCTGATAACTCTAGTATTACAGAAGATAAGAAGCTTTAAGACTTGGCAAGCATACTGAGCAATTAGACGAAACCAACCGTTGAAAACTCTGCGGTAAGTGCGCCTCGACAAGTAACTTTGCGAACAATAAACTCATACAAAAAAGGGCCATAGCTTTTGAAAGAGCACATTTGAATGAAAAAAAAACGGATAAAACAAGTATTATATGCAGTTTGGAAAAAAAAGAGCAAAATTAGCTATTTGCTTTGCAAAAACTTCAAATTATTTCAAAATCTCCAACTGCAAAAGTAAGTACTTTTTTTTGACATCATCAGAGAATTCGGTGATAACTTTTAAGGTGAAAAAAAGTTTTAAAAAATATCTTGCTTTCTTTAAACTTTTTGTTTGATCACAGCTTTTCTCTTTCTCTTTTTTTTCCAACTTGGTAATTCCGTACTCGGGGTGACCTGATGATCGACTGGTCGTGTTTGTCTCTACTCCTTACATAAAATATTTATAAGACTCTTCTGTCGTTGAAACTTTCTTGATGTACCTTTGCTAATGCTAGCAAACATTTTCACTTTAAATTTAATACCATTGATATGCAAAATTTATAACGTCACACATTTGTGACGCGATTGCTTTTCCTAGTGCCAGACTCTCATTACATCTGTGCCATTCGTTACATCATCAAACTTTTTAACAATTGTTCTTGTAACGTCTGAATCTGTACTAAATAATTTTCAAACAATTGTTTTGTGCACAAACTCACCTAATCCGGTTGCTGATCCTCGCCTTGCACAGCAAAACAGAAAAAATTAGATCAATTTACAACGTTAGTGCAATCTCATTCTGAAATAAATTACATCAAATCTCGGAAATTAATAAGCTCTCACGTGATCTGCGCTCTATGAAAACAAAAAACCGCTGCGGCAGCTACAGGCAACGGAAAAAACAGTATTTTTATTTTCAGAAAGCTTCCGCGGAGGTATCGTCAGCAAAGCAAATCTGATATGAAAAATCGTTTCGCTAATCATAGTCAGTGGCGACTTTTATTCGAGCCGAAAGCCGCTTTCCTCTGTCAAGGGACAAGTTTTTAGGAAATTCATTGTAATGATGACGTCATCGTGTCATCACCGACTCACTCGTGACGCTCAGTAAAAGGTAATGATCAATAAAAGGTAATAATGCCAAGTTTCATCATTCTGCATCCAATAGCTTCGAAGGAGTTTATCATCACACCAAAATTGTGCTTTAAATATTAGATAGATTTGCTGAGTTCCCCGGCGTCCACGAGCAGGACTCACCATCACTCGATTCCGAATAAAAAAAAATCGCTTGAGCCTCCTGCATTGGCTTCCGCTATAAAGCCGTAACCAAATCATTTCACTGATTATGATTTGGCATATACTAAACCAGGATCCCTTAAGTGGGATACGTAAGCAAACGTCTGCCGTTTCCTGCTTTGTGGTGTTATTAGGGAAACACAGAGTGTTTTGGCATGCATCGCAAACCAACAGCTTATATCAGGGCGTCAAACTCATTCAGTGTTGCGGGCCCCATTTACATAACCGGGTTTTATACGGGCCAAGCTCTATCGAAAATAAATTTGGAGATCACTACCTCTCCGTGCAACGATCTCCGGTAACGTACGTAGCCCGGAGTGTCGCTGATCTTCAAAAAAAAAAGATCCTACCTCTCTCGCCGTAACTGTTAGCACAAAGTCAGCGTAGCACGCTGCAGCAATTACTTCCCTGTCACGTTGCGTTTGTTTACAAAAACAAACATCCGTTCGCTGTTGGAAGCCGCGTGTTATCTAACGTTGCAATACTGCCGAATTTGATTAAAAATTTTAGAATCGCTTCGCGGACCGTACGTTTGACACCCCTGGCTTATACAGTGTTGGGAAAGTCATTTCATGTGTACGTGAAGACCTTTCCACAATGCGTCGCAGAGCGCCTAAAATGCGCAAGTGGTGAGTTGCGCATAATCGGGCGCGACGCAGTGCTGCCAGGTAGAGCGCTCGATCCAAATGTTTTGAATTCGATCAAGACATAAAAACACGGAGCTATTTTGCACCAAAAATACAAAAATAGTTTCGTCAAAAAAATTTGATTGTTAAAGAAAAGGACTTTACCTTCTTTTTGGGCCAAAGTTTAGAAAATAGCCACTTGTAAAACGTTGATGTTGAAAAAAAATTCATCCCACGAATTTCAAATTTTTGGGTCTCACAAAAAGAGAATTTGGCTTTAGCTACGCCACTGATTGGTTGGCTACAGTTTGAAAAGAATTTGCTGATAGAAAGCGAGGGGATGTATTTTGCAAAAATTACTTCATCTTATTTTTGTTTTATATCTTTATTCTGTCAAATGTTATTACTTTTTGGACAATGAAGTAAACTCTTAACTGAATAATATACCATCATACCGGTACAAATATCAATTATTTTACTAAACTTTATCAAGAGCTTTATAACTTTTAAAATATTGCTTGAGAGCGTGGCGATACTTTTAGCTAGTTTAGGTTTGTTGTTGTGTTTTTTGCTAGTGCCACAGCTCGTTGGTGAATTCTGGGACTAGCGGCCTTATTCACAGTCAGATATTTGGGGAAACAAACTTTGTTTTTTTACGTCCTTTTTTTTGGTTTATTCGTAGGCTTAGACGAGTTGCTTCAATGTATGCCTACCACTACATATTCGCTTTTGAACCAGACTTTTTGCTTTAAGCAACACAGCATCTTAAATTCTGGATGCCCTTCTTCGTCAGCAACAATGGTGCTTTCATGAAGTTTCGATCCCTAAACTATTCTGTTTGAAGTCCGGGACGATTGCCACTTCCTCACGGTAGCTACAGGAAAAAGAATGGTATAAATTTCCTATTTTTGAAGTCATAAAATGAAGTGAAAGTTTTTTTGAAACAGACCTAAATTGGGTGAAAAAGCAGCTTTAGTGATCCCCAAGCAGTAAATTTTCGATCCGCTATTGTTGCAGCATAGTTTCAAAGACCAAACGTTTCGGGGGATGATCTGAAAAAATTTTCCTTCCGAAAATCATCGCATTCTATTTAAATTATACTTCACTAATGTCATTTTTAATCAGGATACATATGGTCAATGCCACTCCAAGACAAGCCAAGCTCAGTCTTGGGACGGATTGTCACAATGGGAAAAAGGGGGATGATGGAGGTTACGTCAATTGTCACTACGAAACTTGAAAAAAAATTTAAAAAAGAAATTTTGCCATCATTTGAGCATATGATTAAAACAAACTGAATACCGGCATCAGGAGCTGTCAATGCAGAAATATACGCTGCTTGTATAGCTTAACGTGCATAGGCAACGAGAAAGGAAATGACAAGCAGGAAAAGACTTCACATTCACACGCAAGCATAGAAATCTGATATCAGTCAAGCTTGCGAAATGTTGTTTGCAAATTAACGCATTTAACCGTTCTATATACATCCTCTTCACTTAATAAATTATTTATTTATTCACCTATTTTTATGAGAAAGTGATATGGCAATCGATGTAAGGCAAATGCCAAAATTTCCCGTTCGCATTTATCCATTTTTATAGAATATTCATTATTTACATTGAATATTAAACGATACTAAATATTTTATAACAAACCTTATTTAAGATCAATTTGCTTTTAAATTACTTCCTTTGTTCGAGTGTACCATAAACGAGATCGTCACCAGTAATAAGCGGCATATTTAGAAACAAATTCTGTGAGAAAATTAAACATTGTAGAAAAGTGGAGACCTTTTTTTTGGAGGTCAACTTTTTGAAACCAAGATTTTGCTTTTATTTTGTTTCCAAACAGACGTGAAGACCTTTTCTTTTTTCAAGATTTCAAGATAAAGCGAGATTTCAGCTCCTTATGGTCCCCAAACAGACGATAATGCTATTTTTACTTTTTTGCAACTTTCATACCATTTGGAAAGCTATCAACTTTCATCTCTCCTCCCCTAAATACATTCCTGGCCTAATTCTTTTCTTTATCCCTTTCAGAAATTACAGAAAATTTTTTCCTTTTTTCTTGGTCTTTTGTGTTGTTTTTGTCTTGAAAGACAATGGAAGATAACAAAATCAGGCGACTTAAATAAATAAATTTTAGTGAATTTTTTTACAAATAAGCATATGGGTAAATCTAATTTATTTTATCAAATTTAGCTCACAACTTCAAAAGAGGTTCTTTAAATAAATCCTACAATCTTGCATTTGATCTGGTAACGCTATCTTGCTACTAGTGCAAACTGGAAAATAGGAAGAAGAAAAATGGTAGTCTTAGCCTGTACAACTTTGCCATCCAATAATCACAATTCGCTATAACTATGCGCATTGGCTACGCTCTACCGTACAGCAAGAAGTCAGACATTTACTGTCTGTTTTGCTGCACCGCACGAATACATTCATACAGTAGAGTAGAATTCTGTTTTGTCGGTCTGTCCGCCTCTTGTATCTCCTTCAAAAATGCCGGCAGTCCGAAATTGCAACTTGGTACAATAAATGAAAAAGCTAAAGTGGGAGTGATGAAGGGGTTTACAACAGGGGTGCTAAACTCATTCAGTGCTGTGGGCCATATTCACATACCTGAATTTTATGCGAGCCGAAGTAAGTTTTGAAAAAATTTAAGGTCAGACTATATGTATATTTTTTGGAGATCAATGCTTTCAATAGACATTTTCTCGCATTTTTTACTCAATAGCTAATTGAAGAAGTTTTTTTGAAAATAAATATTTCCATCACGGCGATTGTCGCTATTTTCACTTAATTACAAGTTAAAGATGTCTTTTTCTTCTGGAGATCAATTTTTCGAAGTCCAAGTTAGGGGGTCACGTATTCGCGCTGTGCCACAGAATTCTTACGCCGGTCCCAGATTATTACGTCGTAGGGCAGATTTGGTCCGCTGACGGCCAGTTTGACACCCCCGGTTTAAAACAAAAATAAATTTTCTGAAGTGATTTGTTTTTACGCGGCATAATGTCTATCTTGAACAAAAAGAAGAAAATCCAAGCGACTCATTGTTTAAAGCAAAATTGCATTTCTCGGAAAAACTTACATCACAATTAGCGATTGACTGTTCTTGTAATGTCTTGAGCGAACAAACTGCAAAACTTCTTCAAAAGTCAAACGGAAATATTGAAAAGATCTCTTCATTTGACAACATTTGATAGAATTAGTTGCTTCAGCTGAGCCTCGACTGCCATTTTTTTTAATGTAACTTTGAAAACTTTGGGTTTGTGATGTCACAATACCACCGTTACGTGATCAAGGCATAACAGGCCTAACTGCTGTTTTATGACATGATGGCATGTCTTGTATTTGGAGACCGTTAGAAAATGGGAGACAACACGGAGCAGCTTGAAAAGGCTAAAACTATTCTAGTTGAAATCGAATCTATCACCGCCTGATTATCGTCAAAATGATCTGTCTCATGCTGAGTTAATCAGACGTCTGTGAATTTGAAACCCACCGGAATCGTTTTTTGTCTTTCGCATTGCTCCATGATTAGAAAACCCAATCACTAACTGTGCCAATGAACCTTCTTAAAAGGTTATACCTCCCAATAATTTAGAAAGTTATCTTTTATGCATAGTCTTTAATTAATGACTTTGTGAGGAAAATCTTGTAGTTTTGGTAAAACAACAATAGAAATAAAGAATGCTTTTGAAAAGATTGGCAAACACTGAAGGCTATAGCAATTTTGCAAACAGCTTTTATTAGCAAAATCAACAAAAATAAGTAAGCAAATAGAATCAATTCATCATCAAAAAAGGGCCACGAAAACAGGAAATGGAAAAGAATTAAACAACGTAGGCGAGAGCGAAAGAACTTTTTGTTTCAAAAGGCAATATAAAACGCGATAAAAATGTATAAGTGTACTCAAAGTGTTGACTACATTTGTTTTGAAGAGAAAGTAAAGGAAGAGCAAAAGGGGCAATTGACAATCTCTGATCACGAACAAATTTCAGTTTGACCTCCAATAAGTTGATTGACTTTGATATTTTCGGAACACAAGTCGCCGCATTTAAGGCAGAAACTATGGCCATGTGTTCTTCTACAACCTGATCAATTGCTTTTGTAAACAATTGGGTCCCATGCACTTTGACAGTAAAAAACAGCGGCCGTTGACCATTGCGATATTTTTGAAAAAATATAAAAAACGTTCTACTACTTTGATGCGATGCGGGAGTCTTCCGATTCATCTTCAACTTTTCTCAATTTAGTCCATTAGAAGCTCAATAAAGTAATTATAAGTTGCGGTCTTAAGCTAAAACCATTTTTGATGACTAAAATATAGTATGTGGAAGAAAAGACTATAGAGTAAGAAATTTTTTTCGTTCAAAATAAGAGTCAAAAAAGTTGGTCAAAAAAGGTAGCAACAGCAAAACGATATACGTAACTAATGACAACGCTGTCACACCCAATATAACAAAAACACGCATAATATAAAACAATAAAAAGAATGCAGAAAAACCACTAATAGAATTCGGCTGTATGCTCTCAAATTGTAGCACCAATATAAGAGGTTGACATATTTTACATCTTGCCCGAGGGTAACCTAAGACCGCATTGAAGAAATACAGTGGTTTTATTCCTTACTACCGCAATTTCCTGTCACTGGTTGTAGTTTCAAGTCACTCACAGGACAAACCATAAATTATCGTTAAATCTTGCTTGACTAAGCTATACTGTACTGCTGACGATAACAGGCCATTCTTACGTTTTATCAAATATTCTGAACTTAAAACAAAGTATCTGGTTACATTAGACGCTTACACTTTTGTTTCAGTTATTAATATTTCAATGCAAACAGGATGTACAGGGTGTCCTAGAAGTCACTTTACTTCCTATCTATCAAGAAGCAATCATCAACCATGAAATTGGTAGATAAAATGGATTCTATTATAACTGCTGATTTGAAGTTGATAAATGACTTTACTTGAATCATACCATGCACGTCTATAATAGGGTGTGAGGCAGGATTGCTGTGATAATATATTTAGTGTTGAAACAATACTGACAACAAATTTTTCAATGTGTTTTGAATTTGGTCTTCCAATCCAGTCCATTGTTATTCTACAGACGTATAGGCGTTGACCTTGTCTCAGCATTCGACCTGCTTCACTTTATCGGACTGAAAAGGCACCACATTACAGTAGGGGAGATCGGGGCTAGTTGTTTCGAAGGCACGTTGGTATATTCGCAACAACTTTTTTTTCCTATGGCATTCAGCTCTCATTTTTGGAACTTGGATTCAGCTGCTTGTAGACTATTTTGTCATAAAACGACTTAAGCCAAAATTGTTTACTGAAAATTTTATGAACAAAAAACTTATTTTGGGGGGTTGAAATAAATTTTTTGATATAAAATTTTTGAAGTTTTCAAAAATCTTATTGGTGGTACAGAATTTTAATACAGCTTTGAAAAAGCTGTTTGAACCATAAGCTTTTCGTGGCATCCTCATCAGTGGCAATATCGCATCAAAAGGGATAATCTGGAGTGAGTAAGTGTTTTATGTAGTTAATTTAGACGTTAGGCAATCAAGAGCCAATGGTAACGCTATTATTGTAAAGCGAGCCAAAGAAAGATTTCGCAATAACGAAAGTTAGAAAAAGCGCAGCAGGAGGCCAAATGTAGCCATTATTATTATCGAAAGAGTTTGAGAGCGTAAATAAACTCTTTCTGCCCGCATAAAACCGGGCGCCTGGTCTTGATAAAAGCAGCCTCCGAGAGATTAAGGTAGAAAACCGCTTGTTATCATAATTTAATGCACATTGATCATTTTGTAAAAGATGTTGATCAATAACAGTCACAATGCGGTTCGGTGTCGTTTCGTTTGCACGATCTATGTGGTTGAGATCAGCGTAGATGGTAAGACAACAATTGACCATTGCCATTGGTCAACATCTTTTACAAAATGATCAATGTGCATTAAACTATGATAACAAGCGGCTTTCAATCCTCGCCACAGCACGCAACTCTTTCCACCTTAATCTCTAAGAGGTAGCTTATATCAAGACCAGGCGCCCAGTTTTATGCGAACAGAAAGAGTTTGTTTACGCTTTCAAACTCTTTCGATAATCGCTACATTTGGCCTCCTGCTGTGCTTTCTCTAACTTTCGCTATAGCGAAATCTTTCTTTGGCTTGCTTTGCAATAATAGCGCTACCATTAACTCTTGATTGCGTAACGTCCAAACTAACTACATAAAGCACTTACTCTAGATTTTCCCTTTTGACGCGATATTGCCACTGATGAGAGCGTCACTTTTTTGAAGTAATGGCTCAAACAGCTTTTTTGAAGTTTTGTGAAATTGTACCCAGTGTGTGCTCACCTAATTTCCTGTAAGAAAGTAGAAGAACTAAGGCTTCATTTTGTGTAGTAGTCAGAAGTTGCAGAAGGCTGTTAGGCCAGGAATGGGGAAAGGATTGGCGATCGTCTGACGGGGCTAGCGGTTACGGTTGTAACAACTAGCCCCAAAACTATTATACAGGGTGTTTCAAAAGTCTTGGGCACATTTCAAGTCCTCATTTCTGCTGATCTATGAATGGTATCTATGAAAATGATTGTAAGCCTAAGATATTTGCTCTTAGTTGTTTCAGTTTAAATTATGAGAAAGTAGGTTGTTCAGTAACAGCAGTGATATTGGTCAGAAAATATCACCAAAAATCCAATACCTCAAACACGCTTATAAAGGAGGCTGCAAAAAGGGTAATTGACGACAAAGGATAACGAGGATAGTTTCTGAGAAAATTTTCTTCTAAGCTACACCACTAATCGTCCCAAGCCTACACCTGAACTTTCCATCCCTGCACCACAGCGTTCCATCTCTACACCAGAACCCGACGTGTGAGCAGAAGCGATGAAGAAATGAGAAACTCACTCATGACCAAAGCCGATGTACTGCAGCAATCAAATAATGACGCAATTTCAGAGAACAACGTGGCTGATTCCAAAAACTTTGCTGTTGCTGATTCTAATTCAACCGGTAGCATTTCAAAAACACCGGAAATGATAAGACCTTTTAAGAAAGCTGAAACTCGTGAGAAAATGCGCTCGGGCAGAAGAAACCGTCGCTCGAAAGTACACAGCAGCAGCGTCGACTGATGACAAAACAATTGGCAAAAAAGAACAAGAAAACACGAACCTCGAAACAAACTACATTACGCCGCTGCCAACAAAAAGGGTGATAGCGACTTGAGCTGTATAGTCTGCGGTGATATGTACCGTAATTCGGCATCAAGAGAGCAATGGGTTCTGTGCGTGCGGTGTCAAGAGTGGGCACATTTTGCCTGCACTGACCGATCACAACCATGTGTCTGCGACTTCTGTTAAATTGTTGCTTCAATCACTACTTCGGTAGAATCATATGCTGTTCAGTACTTGTGACCGAAATTTTTTGTGATATACTGTTTGGTATAGGCATTTACTTTTTTGCGCTACTTAAGAATTTCAGCTATAAATAAAATTTTTCATTCATAGTATGAAGTTGTAGTGACAATTTGCTCCACGCGTTATAACAGCTTGCCGTGAGGAAGGGGTAAGTTGTTACACTGGAGTGCACTTTTTAAACCGTTGATAATTCAAAACAAAGGTAGCACACTACTTCAGTTTTAAATTCTAAGAGTAGGCAAGGGATCAGTCCATCAAACCAAAAAAATTCCGGAACAATTGTTTTTCTGGAAGTGAAACCAAATTTGTGCCAAGTAGTAACAACTAGCCCTGGTCTCTGCCACTCTCCTTTAATGTCAAGAAGCAAAAACTATGAGTTCAATGCCTTCCCTTACTTGATTTCAAATAGGTGCTCTTTCTATCGGCTAGCTACGCACGGCTACATGTCTATTGCATGAGTTAGACAACTGCATGCCGTGTACAAGCTAAATATCCTGTTGCTTTATTTAGATCGTGTGACCTGAATAGAAATGATTTTTGAAACGACCTCTAATGAAAACAATACAGAAACCTATTTCCAGGCCAGTAAAAAGTGAGGGAACGGTGCTCCACCGTTCTACAATCCTAGTGTGAGGCCTCCTGTGCACCCAAATGTTGTTCCCTTATCTTTCTATGGAATTCTTACATACAACAGTCATATTGAGGGCAAGACTAAATACCAAATTGTTAAACTTCGTGATATATCTGAGATGTTACCCAGATAACTGCCTGACACGCATTGCATTCCTTTATGCGCGCTACAAGCGGGTTTGAATGAAGCCGTACCTTATCATAGAATTCTCAAATCCCTTTGAACCTTGCTCAAGTTATATCGTTTCTTTTCAGACACTCGGTACATTAAATGTTTTATTTATTTAAAAGAATATTGCTACCCAATTTACTTATTCCCAGTGTTCCCTCTAAGGTGCGCAGCTGCGTAATTGCGCAGTACCATCATACCATTTGCGCAGTGAAATCTCTTCTTAGCGCACTTGAAACATCTCGAATTTAAAAGTAAACGATCATCAACATTTCTTTTGGATAGATCGACTCTAACAGAGAGCGCAATCTGTGCATTCTTTAAATTACCGTGACCTGAATTATTTTTTATGTGTGTTGCGTTAAATCCAGAAAAGCCCACTTCTGATATTCTAAATTACTGCGATCTGGATTGCTCTATCTCTAGTGTGAATTGAATTAAGTTAATCTGTTTGCATCTTCGCAACGTGGTTCTCAGTCGTAACCTAGGTAGCCGATTAGAAGTGCAGTCGACTTGTAGCCACTAAATGCTATGTAGTAGCAATATGACATTTACAATTGAGGATTTCGACGCAACAATGCTCTAGCAATTGTTTGTGACTAGTGACTATTTGTCATAAAACTGCATTTACTTATTACAAAGTAACTCAGTCTTAAAGGTAGTTGTTATCACCACTGACTCAAAAAGTAAAATAAACGAATTGTTGTACCATACCACTACATCGAAAATGAAGAGAAATGTATACGCACTAAGTTACATCAGGGAGTAGGGTTGCCAACTTTGACAAATTTCAATAAAGGACACTGTGACTAGAGTTGCCAACCGTCCTGTATTTTAAAGGACAATCCTCAATTGGAGACCCTCTGATCTTGTCCGGGTGGGTAATCAGGTGTTGACTTTTTTTTTTTTTGGAGGCCACCATGTAAAAATACTGCTCGCGGACATGGTGGCCTCCGAAAAAAAAAAAGGTCAACACCCGGTTTTCCATGGGTTGTGCTACACAACCGCGATTGGACTGTACTTTTGCAAATTTTTTCCGCTTTTGCAGTAAATTTTTTTCAGCTCTAGAAATAAAGGACAATTCTAAGATTATTAAAGGACAAGGACGGGGGGTTCAAATAAAGGACTGTCCTTTGAAATAAAGGACGGTTGGCAACCCTATGCAAAGCATAATACAAGCAACATGTCATTACCCTAATTATTAATGAAAGCAATGATATTTCATCAACCAAAATGCTGATATTGTACACTGCAGATGATTGCCGCTTATTAACTGAGACATTGTTTGCAGGGATTATACTTTTTGTTCGCTGTGACGGTCATTCTATTCTAGAAGAAATCAAAAAATTCGCTAACTCAGCTTTAAAATATTCATGCTCACTAAAAAAAATATTTGCTCAGTGCAAAATTTTCTTAGAGGGAACACTGCTTATTCCCTTTCTGTTTATAGTTCTCCTACAGCGTGCCACAGCGTTAACCACCGCTTTTAAACTATTGCATCAGATGTTATTAAAAAAAGCTCTCATCATTCACTCACGGGAACATTTGCCTACAATAGCTATATCTCAATAAAAATTGCACGCTTGTAAGTTCAAATACAGCTTTCCAACATTATTTTTGAGTGGGCTTCCACATTTAAAGGCAATGCTGTGCATACAATCAATAACTACGTTTTACTACTGCTTTTTAAATTGTTCCTTGCTTCCGGTAACTTGTATTCTGACTTGTGAATCGTTGTAAACGTGAATCGTTGTAAACGTAACGCATTTGTAATTATTGCCACACAGTAAGCCTTATTTCTCGCTTTTCTCTTTCTTGCATTGCCGGCTTACTTTAAACCAGTGTTTCCCAAACCATTTTGTCTGGCGACACGGTAAAACAGGTAAAGAAATTTCGCGGCAAAACAGCCACATGGATTATTTATTTTGATCGCGAGTAGCATTACAGATGACAGTGACAAGGATGATGACCGTTTGTTTTTTAGAGATCCACACTTTTTTTGGGCAACATAACACGATCTTCGACGTTATCGACCTATACTTCACTCAAATTACTCGAGCATTTACTCAACTTTGGCCGAAAACTTGAATAATATATTACCGTATTTGCCGGTGTATAAGTCGACCTTTTTCGATCAAAAATCGACCTAAAAAAATCGACCTCGACTTATACACCGAGTCATGAAATTCAACTTTGTTATATCATAAAATCGTAAATTTCCGTCGAATTTTAGGGGGTCGACTTATACAACGAGTCGACTTATACACCGGCAAATACGGTAAGCCCTTTACAAAAACCCGCGTCACGCTGCAAACTAGCCGCGGCACACAGTTTGGGAAACACTGGTTTAGACGAATAAGTTGTCTGTTTGAATTGTTTATAGTTTAGCTATAGTATTGTTAAGTAATTACTTACGTTTTTGTATTTTTCTGTTTGCAGGCAGTAGCTACATTATTAGTGAGTTAATTTTCGTTATTGATAAACATTACAGTATATCACTGACCTAACAAATGGTAAGCCCTCCCGGTACAGCCAGCTAGTTACTGATCAAGCGCAACTCATCAATTGCGAAGTCAGTAAGTAAGGGGCTGAGTTTTGTAGCCAAGGGTTCACAAGCACTAACTGCTTTTTTATACTCTCACAAAAGAATTCTGGAATTTTTGACTGGCCAACTTATAAAGAACATGCGTGTACCGAGATCTCCTGCTTCAACTAGGTGTTCATCTTCCTCATTGCTGCCCATAAGAAATAAAGGGCGGGGATCCATTGCATCGTCAAAAGACTAAGTGAGAAAGAGTAGAAAGTTTCTGCTAAATATGCTTGGGAGTATGGGAAAGAAAAAAAACAATTAAAGGTTGGCATTTGGCAAGTCCAGGTAGAATAAAAGTTGAAGCTGGAGAGAATGAGAACAAAAGGTAATTCGCAGACACGCAGTAGTCCGATACCAGAGGAGAGCTTATAGACTAGCGCAAGCTTCAGCCAAACAACTCGAGTAAACTGAGCCTGCTGAAAAGAAAGAGTGATTTGCATCACAAAGTGAGCAACCGGCATGACAGACCTAATTCTCTGTTGAAAGTGGTAGGCTAAATAAAGAGCTGTCAGTCAAATCATGGGATCGTGGTTTGTGAGAGAGAGTCAAGTCACACTCAAATTGAGAGTATTATAAGAAACGTTTCGACATGCTTACAATAACACCGAATTATATTTCCTGGAAAAATTTTTGCTTTTTATAAAATATAAACGTGATGGAAATCCAAGTCATGATCAGGGTTGGAGAGAGCGCCGTGTGCTCTCTCCATTATCACAACCGACCCGATGGCGTAGTGATTAGAGCGTTCGCTTCGTAGTCGGTAGACCTGGGGTTCATTCCCTAAGTCAAGTCATACCAAAAGACTTTAAAAAATGCTATTCAGAGCTTCCCTCCTTGGCGCTCAGCATAAAAATGGGATAGTTTGGGGAACAAGCCGGCAAGCTTGCTCGTTGTGTTTTTGGGTAAGGCACTTAACGGGATGACTCCATCTTTATGTGGTAGCCAGATGTCCTACCCGTACTTTACCGGATTACAATTGTGAAGTTGCTCACTCAGCATGTCGTAAGTGGCAATTCTTGGGTACCCACCAATGGCAGTCCGCCTTGTTGGTGGTGGGGCTTTCTGTCACTCATGACTAATTCGAAATGGGCTGCCATCTTTCCCCTAGCCTAATGTCAATTAGGTTGACGGCCATGAACCTAAATTGCCGTTCGTGCCGTACCTCCATCCCGAGGAAGAGGAGGGGTAATCACAACAACACTCTTTTACTCTCGTTCCCTCCAATCAATATTTTTCTTAGGAACGTGCCCGTCTTAACTTTTCAAAGGTATGCACCCACCGGCGAAACGACTAATTCAACGTAGCTGAACATGTACGCCTTCTAAATCTAGAGCTGCAACTCCAAAATTCTCAATCAAAGTATTTGGCAACTGCTTAAACTTCATCGCTCTTTACTACACATATTTCTTACTTATCTACGGTCAAGGCCCAATTGAAAAGAGCTAAAGCAGCAAAAAAGTAACTGCAAATACTCTGCAATTTGCGTAATCAATTGCTTACAATTGCCGGAAGAATCATTGAGCTAAAAACGATTCGCTGCAGAAAATAGATAATCATACCCATTTATTACCTTTAGACACAAACAAATTACGAAAATATTGCAGAAAAGAAACAAATTGTTACCTGAGAGGTAAAAGCCAAAATATTCCTTTTACTGTACACTCTTCAAATCAAAAAGATACTTTCATTGATGACATCGATCAAGTGCACTTACAGATGCGCTTAGAAGTAAAACTTCTTTCAATAAAAAGAAAAAAGTGAGTTTCAAAGCCTCAATTTGTCACTGTTTAGACCAGGCATGTCAAACTGGTGACCCTCCATGGGCCGCATTGGTCGCAGGATGTTGTCGTGTGGGCCGCATACCGTTTCAAGATTTAAGTTTTTTGACGGCTAATTTAATGACACACTACACAAACAAAGGTTGAAAAGTAAATACAGTGTAATAAACGCAAAGGTGGATATTTTCAGGTTTGGGTAATAATCAAACATTCCGAAAAGAAAAATATACTTGCTAATGTTTATCAGTAGTATCAGTTCGTAGCTCATTACTTGACTCACGCTGAATGTTTTGTCCCGATACTTGGCATCGCTTTTTGCCAACTAATTTTTCAATATCTGGATGAAAAGACTTTGCAGTCCCAATTTTAATGAACAATGACAAATGGTGATCTGTCAGTCTGGTTCTCTCAGTAGTTTTAAGGCTAGTTTCCATTAGGCGTGAATTGCACAGGTAGCGTGAAAAATTCTTTGAAAAAATTTTTCACGCTACGCCTGCAATTTACGCTTAATGGAAACCAGCCTCCAGCTGCTTTCATGAAAGAAAAAAATTGTTCACTAACATATGTCGAACCAAACAGAGCATAATTCTCGTAGCAGAGTGCCTGATGCAGGTGCATTGTTCAGGAAGGTAGGAATAAAAGCTTGGTGATCCAACTTCATTGTACTTTGCTCTGGGACCGAATGTGACTGCATTTCTATCAGTTCCATCTGAATATTTTCATCTGCTGTAGCTGCATTAAAGGAAAATGGAACTGAAAATAAAGCAAACTTATCTTCATTAGCTGAAAAGTCTGAAAATCCTCTAAATTTCTCTGCAAGAGATTGAATAAAGATTTGCATATTTCTCAAAGTCCATTGAAAATATTGTACTGTTTATGTTTTTCAGTTCTTTGCATAGATTGAAATGACCAAAATTTTGGTTGAGCATTTGTGATTTCCACAAGTTAAATTTTGCAATGAAACACTTGATGCCATCATACAATTGCGTGATTACTTTGTTTTTCCTTGCAGCTTCAAAGTGAGATTAGTTAAATGTTCGGTAATATCTACAGCAAATGCCAGGTCTTGAATCCAACTTTCTTGCTTCAATTCTTTTGTGTTCTGGCCCTTCATCTTTAAAAGCACGATAATTTCTTCCCTGAATAAGTAGAATCTTTTCAGCACTTTGTGATAAGACAGCCATCGTACTTCTGTGTAGAACGGAACATCAGTAAATTCATTTTCCATGTCTTGTAACAACTGGCTAAACTGACGGTGATTCAATACCAAGCCATGTATATAGTTCATTTTCTTGGTGATTAATTTAATAACATGATCCAGTTTCAAAATCTTTGAACACAAATTTTGCAGATGGATAATACAGTACAGTCAAAATGAGCGAATGGCGAATCTGGATAGAAATCATTTTACCTTTTTTCGTGATTTTGCACCTACGCCATAATGCTTACCAGCCATATTAGCCGCACCTTCATTAGATAAGCATACGAGTTTACCCAAATCTGTAGTCCTGTGAAAGTTGCTTATTTTGATCAAATATGTGGTCACGTATAGGAATCAGCTCTACTATTTCTTCAAAAATATTGAAATCACAAGCCCTGATAAAAACTGCGAGTTGTGCTATTCCTGTTATGTTACATGTCTCGTCAATAGCAAGTGAAAAGTGTTCAAACTTTGATGACATAGTTTTCATCTGATGTTTCAAATCATCTGACTTTTCATCAATTCGCTCAGCAACAGTGCTCTTGATTAAAGAAATGTCATTGAATATTTGTGCTTTATCCGGACATACTGTTTCGGCTGTTTTCAAAATGCAATTTTTGATAAAATCTCCGTCACTGCATGGTTTTCCAGACTTTGCAATCATTTGGTTTAGTTCGTAACTTGCGGTAACAATGGCAACACTTCCTTTTTGAATTCTCACAAAACACATTTGTTGCTGATTTAGGTTAGCCTTCAATTCCTTCAGTTTTGATGCACTCAGTGGACCTTTATATTTATCATATAAAGCTCCATGAATTTTTTCGTAATGTCTTTTCACGTTGTATTCTTTTGTTGTGGCGAAGCAATTGTTGCAAATCAGACAGTATAACTTTGAATGCATACTTGTGCAGAAATACAACAGTTCCCATTTTTCCTGAAATACCCCACCTTCTTCGTTCAATTTTCGTTTCTTCTGAGCAGCTGAAGCACTAGCCAGTTAGCGACATTCGATTGTGAATTTTCAACCAAATGCCCTGTTTTCAATTTCGACAGTTCATGATAAGTCGTAAACGTAGCAGAAGTTATTATCCTTCGCAGGCAAAATGTATCAGTCAAACTCTTATTGTTGATGCTGGCGGGGCTCTCTTCATTGCGGAATGGCTTTGAAATCACTGCATGCGCTAATCCTCTCCACCTGATGTTAAGACTTTTATCAAGAGTAACTTTTAATCGATATTCGTCTGTTGTCTCATGGTCAACACATCACTTATTCGCAACCGTGCTCTGAACTAATTCTTTCGTTAACTTAAAAAGTCATTTTTAAGCTGTTTGGAATACATTATGCAGCAAAATAACAGTGTTGGGAGGGCCGCAAGTTTGACATGCCTGGTTTAGACCCATAAAAATATTCTGCCGCAAAGATCAAAATAGCCCTGATGATTTTCTAAACAGTGATTGTATCCTTTGTTCTTGCTAATGTTGGCTCAAGCCTAGTAGGCGAGCTATCAGTCGTTTGTTTAACCTATAGTAAGGTAAAACAAAAAATTGCTCAAAAATGATCTCCAACATCATATTGTAAAAGGCAACCATCTATTACATTATATCATGTCAACATGTTGTAACAGATGACTACATTGTACGGTATAATGCTGGTGATAATTTTTGACCAAATTTTCTATTTTACCTTTGTGTGATGCTAAAGGTCGATCCCTGAGTAAAGGATTCCCTGAAAATTTCCATCTTAAATTTTTTGAAAAATCAATTCTTTGAACTCGCTGTTTTGCTCCAACTTGTGGCTCAGGCCACTTTTTGATGTTGAATTTGGTCAATTTGCAGTTAAAATTTTTTTTCTTGGTAGTCAACCAAATGTTAGTGTGTTTATTCAATTCACGCGGCGCCCCTGAGAGAAAGTCTCGCGGCGCTCACTTTGGAAACCGCTGAGTGGGAAAGACCTGCAAGAACAGCAGTTAGGCCAATTTGACCATCATCGGTCGCGTGAATTGTAGGTTGTACAAAAAAATAATTACACTCAATTAATTTTTATTGTGCGTCTCCGAAAAAAATTTTGGTAGTTTTCTATAAGCCTGTAAAATAGTGCTTCGTGCGACACATATGCATGGTAATGCGGATGCAGTGAGATTCAATTAAATGCAAAGCCTATAAATAACCAGAACATTTTATAGCAAACCGAAACTCGCCGCTTACTGAATGTTCGAAACGTGCGTGTTTTCAACGTAGCACTATTTTACAAATAGCGCTATCTATGTTTTGCTTGCAATGTGATTTGTCTTTAAAAAGAAAAAATCGCGTACTTCACTGTTGGAAAATCCCAAACTTTGACGTTATACAAGCCCAAGATGATTTCCCAAAGACCTGACATTTCATGTGCCGAAATTAACATGAAGACCTTTTCTTTTTTTGGAGATCAACCACTCTAATGTTGCCACGTCAACTGCTGAGCCCACTTTTGTCTGCCAGCAACATAGGGTGACCTTTTTTTAAAGGTCGACATGCAATCTAGAGACAAATTTGCAAAATTGACCACTATGTTCGCAATTTCAGATAAACAAAAACTACGTGTTTGGGGGCGTCAATTGACGAAACTGGAAGATCTTTAAGTTTCGTTACAATTTTCGAAAAACTTCCTACGCACAGTAAAAAATTTCGTGGGGATTCCCTATTCCCTACATCGGACCAAAAATCCCTATCATAGGGATAAATCCCTACGAGTAGCATCCCTGTTGCCCACCCCACACTACGTCATTGTACACAAAAACAGCAGGAGTCAAAAGAGCCGCAGTCAATGACTCAAAGAGCCGCGGTTTGGCCACCCTTGCAACATATCATCAGCCCTCGGCTTTGTTAATTATTTACTATTTCACGGTCAAATTTTTGACAAAATAAGCCCATCTGAAGAAACAGCATCAAGCACAGGCTACCAATGCAGTAACGATGATTCCGCATTTTCAACAAGCACAAGACTTCATTTTCCGAATAAAACGAAACTAGATGATTTGATTCGTGATCTAGGTGAGACTAAATCTGCTGCTGTGCTTCTGGTTTTTGGAGGAGGAAAACGGAATTTACTCGGAAAAGATTGCAAGAGTACATCCTAAAGAAAAAGAAACGCACAGTTTTCAGTTTATTTTACTGTTGATGACAATCTTGGCTAACACAACGCTGTGAATGACCTCTTCGCTGCAATCGGAATAGAGCATGTTCCATTCCAGTAGCGGCTTTTCATTGACAGCTCGTCTTAAGTTTTAACCCTGTAGTGCTCATAGTAGCAAATTTGCAACAAGAATTTTGGGCAGAAACTACAAAATTAGGGAGTAAACTGTTTCAAATATGCAGCATTGCCTAATTTGGTAAAAAGATCAGACCCTTCAAATATTGCATTACATTTCGTTTAGGTAATATTTCCAGAGTTTAAAAATTTAAGGCGGTACTTTCTTCTTTCATTTATTTTGTGCTTGGGCAAGTTTTGCTTCATAACGCCGATAAACACCGATCTATTCCTGTTGCTGACTCCACACAGATGAGCGAAACTTATAAAAATTTTTAGCATCTTTTAAGTCGGATCTTGTATGATAACCTAAATTTGTGTGTGTGTGTGTGTGAAAACCTCAAAATGCTTGCATTTTTGCTTGGACTCCAGGGTGGATTCACCAAATTTTCTTGTTTTCTGTGTTTTGTGGGACAGTAGACTTGTTTGATGAACCTTTGTTATTGGATCTCAAATTGCTACCATGATAAAATCTGAGACAGTGGAAAATACAATGAGTTTTAAAAAAAAGGAAGCATGGCAATCTTTCCGTGGAGCAGTGGAAGGATTTCTTAGTAATAAAAAAGATCCAAATTTCCAAAAATTGGTTGCAAGATTGATAAGGAATTTTTCAAAACTTGGGAAGTCGAATATCTTTGAAGCTGCAATTTCTTTGTTCACACCAGGATTTTTTCAAAATAATTTGGGCGATTTCAGTGAAGAAAACGGTGAAAGGTTTCACCAGGATATAGAGTCAATAAAAAGAAAGTATCAGGGTCGGTGGGACAGCGCAATGATGGGGGATAACGTTGGGTGTTTCATCAGGCGCGATACATCAGTACACAAACGAAAAGCCCGTTCTGCAATTTACTTTTGAATATATGTTACCGGTATTTTTTGAGAATGTTGTTTGATAACTAATTTCTTTTTCCTAATAAAATAAAAAAAACAAGAACAATAATGTGTAAGTGAAAAAAGTACTTTGCTAGCAATAGAATATAACTAGGGCCATTTTTTTGATCTAAAAAAATATATTTTTGACTTTATTTTAGCAAAATTTTGACTTTATTTTGATCTAACCGCTTTCGCCTATTATTTATGTCTTGTTGCACTTTTTTGATTAAAAATGTTTTATAATCCGCAATTTACATAAGTTTTTAAAGAAGAAGGTAGCCTACTTTAAACATTTTCTCAATCACTCAGTCTTGAAGCTAATGCAACAAAGCGACGCATGACGTCAAAACCTAGGATAACGAGCCATTGTGTGTACCGGTATCAAGTAGTGTGTAATACAAAAAATGCGTTGTTATCGCAACTGTACTGTACATTAATTAACAGTCTGTCTATGATGTTTTTAACGAAAGCCACACAATATAATTACCAGGACTTTTTATTGTAATACAGCATCATATATTTTTTTACGTTCTTAACATCAAAATTTCTGTCTTTTCTCAGTAATTTACTGAGCATAGAAAACCACC
The DNA here is from genome assembly GCA_963675345.1 of Trididemnum clinides. Classification (NCBI taxonomy): domain Eukaryota; kingdom Metazoa; phylum Chordata; class Ascidiacea; order Aplousobranchia; family Didemnidae; genus Trididemnum; species Trididemnum clinides. The sequence goes on from OY776302.1 coordinate 18,928,664, forward strand.
TCTCAACAGCAGCAAAGGTTGGCTGGGCTTTTTCCAATAGTGCGTAGCTTGATGGGTCAATTGTCAAGTTGGTACAGTTTATTATTGTTTCTAAATCAGAGTTGGATGGTCGTGTGCTATTTCCTTCTCAATTACCGCACGCATTTTACCATTGCAACTATTTCAGAAGTTTAAAATCAAATAAAACTGCGCATAAAATTTTAATAGCAGCTCAAAAATTCAAAAAAATATAAATTTGTTCGTTTTTGTAAGGAAATTTTTGATGAAGACAATTTTGACAAATTTTGACTTTATTTTGACTTATATAATCTACCAAAACAGACTCCTGAACACCTGAAACGAACGTTAGTAGACGTTTGATCATGTAACAAGGTCCTGAAAAAATTTTGACTTTATTGACTTTAGCGGGCCCTAGATATTACAGTACAGCTAGACAAAAGGAAAATTGTGAATAACTAAAACCGTACCGATGATAAAAAAAACTAATTAATTTTCGAAATCAGCCACAAAACACATATCAAAATCGTTCAAAAATTACAATAAACAAATTCTGTGTTACATAGGGGCAAGTGCGTCATCACAATAGCAGCGGCTGTAGTCATGTGAAGAATTTTAGAATAATTCCAAAATTCTTACAAAAGTTTTCTGAGTTACAGAACAAAAGTTTTCTGAGGACATCACTGTGCACCGCGGGCGTTTTATTTATTAGAATGTTAAAATTATCAACTATGTCAATCAACGCGTGGCCCAACCAATGATTTAATTTCTTAAGCCTTTTAAAACAACATTTTCAAGAGCTCTTCATATAATCTTACGAACAAAGTGAACCACAACAAATATTCAATTTAAGTCAGTCCAACTATTATTTTTCACCAAAGCCAAACTTAATTTTTTTGTACTTTTATTTTCATTGATTGATGTAATCACTTTAGCATAATTTTACATATCTTTTTTTAACTTATAATACCTTTCCTGCCCATGGTCGAATTAAGGTTTGCGGGATTCCTAAAAGTGTTTGTGAGTATAGTTTACGTATAAACTCAAATGTCAATAAGGAACTTTTCCCATATGACAATAAGTTGTTAAAGTAGTACTTGTAACCCCCTTTGCAGTCAGCTTATTGAATTTACTATAAGTGGTTCCAGAAAGGGAGAAAAGTATTCTTCGTTTTGCATTACCGAATCGACGCATGTAATCAGCTCAAAAACTGTCAAACTGCACTAGTAATACAAGTAGTCTCATAAAATTCAATTATGAGATGATCCAAACACTTCACTGCTCCTTGCGTAACGGAAAAACTTTTTCATTCAGAAACTTAACAACTATCATAACTCTTTTTAACACTAAATTCCATTAAAATATTTTTTTGTCCGTCTGTTTCAGCAAATATTGTGATTCAGACATTCTTACCGCACTATATGACAGCTTATAACCTAGCACTTTAGCGTGCCTCAGCGCTTTTGTGCTCACTCGAGCGACTGTCTGTCGAAGAACAAGTAGCTTGCAGGCTGAACAATGTGTATTAATCCAGTAGTTTCTGACTACATCTTTCAGTAGCGACAAACAATTCTTCCCCTTGCTAATGTTCTGAACAAATGTTCCTTTTGAAGATAACAATACGTGCCATTATGAATTATGATATATAGAAAAATTTCGGTCACGTGATCAACCGTCATCAAAATTCCCTTTCGAAAAAAGTGGTTGATCAGTTTCACGTTTTTTACATTGAATTGGAGTAATATTGTTTTTTGTAAATAAACTTGATAAACAAAACAGTTGTTAAATAATCGTTGAATATCTTTTTCTACTGAGGTTTCTGATATGAATTTGTAGTCAAAGTAAGATACAAAGTGTTTAGGTTGACTGGTTACTAGGCCTGCAAACTCGAACTCGAACTTGAACTCGATCTTTTTGCCGAAATCGAACTCGAACTCGAGATTCTCTCCTCGGACTCCTCCGACATGTATACCCCCACTGTACAATCTAGCCCTTCGTCTGCTAATGCTGCACTCCCGCCCCACTCTCGTCTTCAAACCTCTTATTCCCAGTTGGTCCATTCTGTATCTTCTCCTTCTGCCCCCTCACTACCGCCCTTAGTCCTGGCTGTCCTTCTACGCCTCCTGCCTCCTCTCCCCCTGACTCTCTCAGGGTTCTCCAATGGAATGCTGGAGGTCTTCGAGCAAGAAACACTGAACTACTTCACTTTCTTTCGTCCCATCTTGTTGACCTTATCTGTATCCAGGAATCCAATCTTAACTCATCTTCCTCTGTCCGGATTCCTGAATTTTCTGCTCTGCCTTCTGATCGCACCCACTACCGGTCTGGCATTCTTTCTCCTGATGCCACGCAAGCTAGCGGCGGTGTCGTCATTTTCGTCAGGCAGGGCTTATCTTTCTCTGAACTTTCTACCTCCTCTCTTTCTTTGCTCGATCCCTACTCTGATTATGTAGGGGTCAACATCTCTCTTAGCAACTCCTCCTCGCTGTCATTTCTTAATGTGTACGCCCCCTCTATTTTCTCCTCTCTGACTGATGGTAGAACCGACTCCTTTTCTCCCTTCTCCAGAAATCTCTTCATTCTGGGGAACTTTAATTGCCATCACCCCCTCTGGGACTCAATAGGTATTTCCGACCCCCGCGGGGAGGAAGTATTCGACTGGGTCATCTCTTCTGACCTCCTCCCATTCAATGTCCCTGACACACTCACCCTTCTACATCACTCCTCTGGCAGTCGCTCCTCTCCGGACATCTTTTTTGCTCCCTCCTCTGTTGCCCTTTCTTGCACCTTGGAGGTGCTTCAGAAGCTGGGTTCTGACCACCTACCAATTCTTCTATCCGTTCCTCTCTCTCCGGTCTTTCGCCCCAACAAGCATCCTCCTTCCTTCAACTCTCAGAAAGCTCGCTGGAATAACTTTGCTTCCTACTTTGACTCCCACTGTCTTTCTGCAGAGGAATGCTCGTCTCTTTCTCTCTCCTCTGCTGCTGCTCTCTTTACCTCTCTGGCACTGAATGCGGCCAAATTTTCCATTCCTTTCGGCCGCATCAAACGCCATCCTCAAGTCTGGTGCTCTGCTGAGGTGGAAGGTGCGGTTAGTAAAAGTCGCAAGGCTTTCGCTGCCGCTCACAGAAGTGATGAAGATCGCCAGGCTTACATCTACGCTTCTCGACGCGCCTCGTCAGTCTGAGGCATAGCAAACGACTTGATCTTCTCTTTCACCCAAAAACTGTATACTCTCTTCGCTCTGTCGCTGGCTCTCCTTCCTCGTCTTCCTTCTCTCCTAATTTCCCCAACTGTTCTTCTCCCAGGGAATCGGCTTCGGTCTACGCCGCTTACCTGAGATCCCACTTTTCCGTTTCTCAGCCAAGTGCCCTGCGTAGCAGAGCCAGAGGCTACCTCTCTGAGCTCCGCCGAGCCACGTGCCCTGAGGAGTCTCACTCGTCCTTCTACTCTTCTTTCTTTCCCACTGAACTTCTTGCGGCCGCCTCCAACCTTTCTTCCTCTACTGCCACTGGCCCAGACAAAGTTTCCTATTCCATTCTAAAGCATCTTCCTCGCTCTGGCATGGATTTTCTTCTTCACATCTTCAATCTCTCCTCGTCTTCGCATTCCTTTCCTTCCATCTGGAAAACATCCTCTATTATTCCCATCCATAAGATGGGAAAGCCTCTCAACTCTTCTGCTTCCTTCCGGCGTATCTCTCTCACCTCCTGCGTCTCAAAGCTTTTTGAACGCATCATTTTATCTCGCCTACTCTTCTTTCTGAAATTTAATTCCATTCTCTCTCCCCGCCAGGCCGGTTTCCGTCCTGGACAGTCTACTCTAATTCAAATTCTGTACCTTTTTCAGTCAATTTCGGATGAGTTCAACAAACCCAGGCCAGGCTCTCGGACGATCCTCTCTACTATTGATTTCTCTAAAGCTTTTGACTCTGGCATTTCACCCTTTTCCATAAACTCAATTCGGCTGGCCTCCCTCCTTGCTTTGCTCGTTGGACTCAATCTTTCCTTTCTGATAGGCGCGCTTGCGTTGTTTATCAAAATCGCAAAAGCCGCTCCTTTCGAGTGCGACGAGGTGTTCCGCAAGGATCCGTTCTTGGCCCTGTACTTTTCTCTCTCTTCATCAATGATCTTCCGGCCTCTCTGTCTTCTTCCGTCAGTTGCTCTCTTTACGCTGACAATCTGGCCATTTGGTCCTTCTCCGCCTCGGTCCCCACTGCGGTGGAGGCCACACAAGGAGCTCTGTTTCGATTCGAGCGCTGGTCTGAGTACTGGTGTCTTCCTCTCAATCCGAGCAAATGTGAGGTCTCGTTCTTCTCAGTGGATCTCTACCAAGCTAACCTCCAGCCCAACCTCCTCTTGCTCGGCTCCCGCCTCCGTTTCAACCCAACTCCAACCTTTCTTGGGGTCACCTTCGACCGCACTCTTTTCTTTTGTAAACATGTATTTTCGCTGAGGGCCAAATTTTATCCACGTCCCCTCACGGCCTTACGCTGTATCTCTGCTTCCTCTTGGGGCCCCTCTAAGGAGTCCCTCTCTGTTCTGTATAAAGCTTTTCTTCGGCCCCTTCTGACTTATGCTTCACCCGGATGGTTTCCTTTCCTAAGCGTTACTATTATTACCAAATTGGAACGCCTCCACCGAGCGGGCAATCGCGCCATCACCAGCTGCCTCTCGTCCTCCCCTATTCCTCTTCTTCTCTCCGAGGCTTCTTTACCTCTCCTACGAGTCATCCTGACTCATTTCACTCTGTCATCTTATGAGCGGGCTCTTCGTCTCCCAACCTCCTTTCCTATTTCAGGTTTGGCCAGACTTGGAGTGAAACCAAGACTCTGCAGATCGTCCTGGAGAGCTTTTGCGTCCACTCACTCGCTCATGCTTCCTTCTACTTGTTCTAGGGAGGCTCTTCTTGCTTACCCTCCCTGTCCTCCTTGGAATCTGCCTTCGTTCACGGTGGAGTCCACCCTTTCCTTTCCATGCTCCCACTCTGATTCCCCTCTTTCTCGCCAAGTTGCGGCTCTCACCTACCTTGACTCTCTCTCCCCTCATGATCTGGTACTCTGGACAGACGCCTCTGTTCCTTTTCCTTTTGGCAAAGGCGGCTCCGGCGTTCTTGCCAACTGCTCTCTCTGTGGCACTGAGGCCACTCTTTCCTTTTCGTCAGGCCCAGTATGCTCAAGTTTTTCCGCTGAAGCCTGCGCCATTCTGCAAGCTCTTAGCCGGTCTCGGCAGCACCAGCAAGTCTGCCACTTCTCTTCTCCTCCTATCTGACTCTCGTTCTGTCCTCGCCACTCTGTCCTCTCCTCCGTCTTTTCTTTTACCTGAAACTCTCTGGCAGATCTGGCAGGAACTGTCGTTTCTCTACTCCTGTTCTATCAGACTGCAATGGGTCCCCAGACACTCGTTTCTCCCGGGGAACGACGCGGCTGATGAGCTGACCAGACGGGGAGCGCTACTTGCGCCCTCTGCAATCCCTTGTAGTCTCTTTTCTCTTATCTCTCGTATCCACTCTTGTCTTATCTCGGACTGGAGGCGTACTGTCTCATCTAAATTGTTTGATACGCAGGTTCCCTCGATTTCCACCGAGGAACTTGTGCTCCGTCGTCATGCTCGCTGTGTTCTCTCTCGTCTATGCTGCAGCGGACACAGCCTTCGGTTAAGTTTTTATCTCACTGGGATTGGCAGAATCGAGAATCCTTCCTGCAGCGCCTGTGGACACTTGTCTCAGGACACCTTTCATCTCATTCTGCACTGTACAGCTACGGGCTCTTTGCGCCGCTTCACTCACGACCTCTGGTCCAGACCCTGGAGAGTTTCCCGGCTTCTGGGGCTCCATGGTCTTCCGCCATGCCCCCATCCCTCGGAAGGGGTCGAGTAAACAACAACAACAACTCGAACTCAAAACTCAAAATTTTGCAGGACTCGAACTTAAACTGGCACTCGAAAATACTTAAAGCAAGTGTGGAGTTAATTTTCATTTGTACAATATCATTACAACTAAATTTAAGAAGAATAAAATGTTTTTATTGGGAATTAAACGATCTTATGCAGAAAGTAGGCTTAAGCCAGGCTTTTCCTAAAATTGTCTAAGCCCAACTTAAATCATCGATTTCGTATGCAAAAAGAAGTTTTTGCGTCAAGCATGACTTAACTAACTGTTTAGGTCAGCTTTTTATAAGTCACCATTGTAGATGGCTTAAATCGCAGTTTGTGTACGCAATGAGGCAAAACCCTTATTATTGTATTGCTGTTGCTAAATTTGGGCAATGGACCTCAGATAGCTTAAATCAGTAACACCGATAAGTGGCATGATGTATCACTTACTGTAACCGCTTTAACCAAAGCTTTTTGCAAACAACAATTTTCATTGGTATCGCACCATAATAACGCATAGCGTGTTACCTGCCAACATGACGCTGCAAAATATATTATATTTAACGGCAACCTCATAATCCCATCTTCATAAGCTGGGTTTTCAATAACGGTAACGTCATAATACATTAACCCGGGCTTTCAAAACTCACGTTTGAGTTTAGTTTCTGCACACCACCAAGCTTCCCTTTGTAAGCCCGACTTGCGCAAGCTCGGCCTAAACAAGTTTGCTTTCTGCATAATACTCTAAATGTTTTATCAAAACATTAAGGACACGAAGAACGCTCAAATCAGATTTTACAGTTTTGCAATATAAACAGTGACAGTAGAGAATGGGTGACCTAATTGATAGTTACCTTTTTTTGTAAACAATGAAACGCTGGCATAGCCCTTGTTTTAATCAAAAGGGCATACAGTGAACCCTCGTTTATCACGGGGAATACGTTCCAAAAATAACCCGCGATAGGTGAAATCCGCGAAGTAGTCAGCTTTATTTTTTACTGTTATTTTACAATGCAATACTGTACTGCAGAATGAAACAAAAAACAAAACCTCTTTTCAGGTCTAAAATGTGTTTAAGAAATAGAAAGATTAACGTATATATCAACTTTTTTCACTTTTTTCAACTTTTTTCACTTCTAGACAACAGTAAAGCCCCTGAGCCAATCAGGATTCACTGTAAAAAAAGCACTGTAAAAAATTCCGAGAAGCAGCGAAGCCGCGATAGGTGAAGCGCGATATAGCGAGGGATTACTGTAATTAGGGAACCTACAGTCATTCACTGTAATTAGGAAACTACAGATATTTTTCGATTTTCGCTTTCACTGCAAATTCACAACACACATATTGCCTGGCTTATGGCAACGACATTTGCTTATTCTAACAGATGTTTCAACACAAGTTTGAACGCGCAATTTTATTGCAAACGCGCTTAGGCTAAGTCAATAACTTTATTTTCTAAACTCGAAAAAACTTGATAAATTTTCGCAGAACTAGAACTCGAAAAAATGAAAATGCTGAGCTCGAGCTTGAACTCGTAAAACAAGCTGAACTCCAACTCGAACTTCAACTTGATATAAAAATCGACCGAGTTTGCAGCCCTGGTACTGCTAGTTGTTGGACTAGTTTTATGGGCTTAACGTGCAGGTTTATATGTAGCCGGCTTCTGGTAGGGCTTCATATACAAATAATTAACGTATCTGGGAATATCGAGTTTAAGTTAATTGCAATCAGGGGCGTACGCAAAAATTTATCACGGGGAGGGTTGTGGTTTCTCATTAAGAATGTTAAAGATACGATTGATCTAGGAGGTCCGGGTGCATTGCTCCCCCGTAAAAGTTCACAAAATCACACAAAAAAATTATTTTTAGGGGTTTTGACTCCCAATCCCCTCCCGTTCGTATGCCACTGTGGGCAACTTATAAAGCATATTAAGTTGTAAAAGCATATTGAAAAATTGTCAATCTAAATTTTACTGTAGCTAGCCTAGATGACAGGGCAGACTGCTACAGTGTTTGCCATAAGTTGGACTAGATATTCATGGGTTAAATCAATATTCCTTTAAAATTTTTTTATCAAAAATGGTTGCAGATTAGTTACCTTAATTAATCAGATGTAATTATACGACCTTAAGTATTCCTTAAACAAGTTTTTTAGGCTCATTATCTTGGCTGCTGGACCAAGTAAGGGTAATTAAAAAACTTACAGTTCCGCTAGTATTTATCAGATAAAGGTTGATTTTGTGAATAAACCTACGGGCATCTAAACGGTTGTAGAGTTATTTTTAAAAAATAAAAGATATTCAGATAAAACTTACAGAATATCAATGCCAATTTTTTGGAAAATTAGCATACCGTACCAAGCTTGGACTCGCCAGTTTAAAGAAATAATCTAAACCTAATCATTTTTGAATAAATTTATTTGTTTTCGAGCAACAAACTTGCTTTACAATTCACTCCAATCTTTGATCAATCTAGTTATTAAAATAACCCATAAACTTGATGTTCGCTGTAAATCTTTCCAGTGCACCTTGTAGCGTTTGGTCATCCCCTTTTTTTCGTTTAATGTTTAACGTCACATCTAGCCTTCCGATTCTCTTGGATTCCCTGTGTTTGTTCAACAAACATTACTTACCCGAAGCGATGGAACAGCGGTGTGATTTTCAACAGGCCAACTGGCTGTTGCTTGCACGCAGTGATTTGCCTTTTTTTTAAGCTTTTGTTCTCTAGTTCGGAATCTGAAATATGTTTTGGTTTCGACCCGCATCTACGACTTCATTAACGCTACTGAACAAAGCTGCAAAATCAGAATCAGCAGAACATCGCTGATTTACATAAGAAAAAACCAGGCTTATTGTTTACTCTAGCTTTCTTCTAACTTCGGTCGTTTCTCTCTTTCATCCTTTTGTTTCCATTTTTTATTGCCGCTCTTGTACATCCGATCTAAGTTTCTCAGCATTTTGTTAACTTTAAAAACAGCTTAAAAATTACTTGTTAAAAAAACAGCTTTTTATTGTGAATTTGCACCACTTTAGGTCTATCTTTACGTACTGTTTATTTACTTTTCCCTAAACGGTACCATCCCAAATAACTATTAGGTGTTGCTGCTCTGATGATAAACTGTCTAAACTGCCTGTCACAAAGAATCATAAAAGAAAATTGAGTTTGCTAATACAACCTGCGGCGAAGCTGAAGAGCATAAAAGGTCTCCGCCGTATATTAGAGAATCTCATTCTAAAATTCTCCATAGAATCATTTTTCTATCTGTTTTTGGATAAATACTGGTTGCGCTGCTCACTATTATTATTCCTCAGTAACAGCTACTACTAGTTTTTCTTCGCTTAGCCTCTTTAAAGAAAAAAAAATCAAACCAAGAAACATTGCTTCAAAAAAAACAGGAAAATGTCGAGCGCATGATGCTACATCACACACACGCATGTATCAGTTCGTTCACAAACTAGCAACTGCTCATGTTTAGATAGTAGCCAGGGGGAGGCAAAGTGGGCAATTATACTCTCCGAAAAGGTTTATTGAAGTGTTGTATAGGGCTAAACTCTTGAATGCCATTTCGAAAAGGTTATCAAAAAGCTTCATCTTAGCAAATATCTCTCGACTTCGTCTAATACTGTACTGATTCTTAGTAAAATTCTATGGGTCTTCATCATAAATAAAAAATGGTCGGCAAAAATGTGATCCAAGAGATAAAAACTGTCACCCTTCGCCCTCTGAAACTATCAGCAGACTAAGCCGTTTGGCTCTACGTTCGCAAGTTAAATCTTTAATATCACACAGGTTTGAGTTTTTTATATTTGAAGCAAAGAACCAATGGTTTCATCGAGTCGCTCCCCGTTTAGAGACATTTAATTGTTAACCCACGTTCTGTTAAAGACAGAAGACAGTAATATATACTGCAGGGTCGGGCAGATAAACCTCCCAAATTACTACGGCAATGCCGTTGCATTTAGCCACATTGCTAAATTAAATTAGTGTAGTTAATGAACTGCCATTTTGTTTTCTAGAGTGAGAGATCAGAATAACTTGTGATTTATTAAATTTTTTGTAAAAAGTTTTGAAGTCTAGATATGGTCTGGACAGGTACACACCGTGATTTAATGTGGAAAGTTTTCACATTAACGGAGAATTTGCAACTGCAACCATAAGAAGTTTCGGAGATTATTTCCAACTAAGCAGGCACGACTCTGTTCTTGATCGAAAAGCTATACTTCTCTGGGTTAAAAACTTAAGAGATGCAGGCTCAGCGCTTAATAGGAAACACCCGGAAAACCAAGAAGCGTTCGAACTCCAGAGAACATCCAAATTGTTAAAGAGTCTTTTTCGCGATCTGCAAGACGTTCAGCTTGTTGGCATTTGACTGCATTGAGTTCTTCTGTTTGCAGTATAAGACGAATTTTGCTTAGTAATTTAAATTTTCATCCATATAAACTTATGGTTGCTTAAGAATTGTTGGAACGAGACCATGAAACTCGTGTAGTCTGCTGTAAAGATATTCTTGAAATATTTCTGTTAATGCTGTTCAGATTATTTGTGACAAAGCCCACTTTCATTTATTTGGTTTTGTCGAGAAGCAAAATGTTCGCTACTGGTCAGAAAGTAACCCTGGAGAGCTACATGAAAGGCCTGTTTACAGTGAGCGAGTGGCAGTGTGGTGTGCAGTAGCGAATTTCGGAGTTTGAGGCCCTTACTTCTTTGAGGAAGAGGACAAAATGATTTCAGTTACTTCAGATCGTTATGTGCAGATGGGTGCAAAACTTTTTAAAGCCAAAGCTTCAGGATCTCCTAGAAAATGCAACGGTATGGTTTCAACAAGATTTAGTAACGGCCCATACTCCAAAAAAAACGATCGATGAGGACTCTTTCCAACGCATTTGATTTCTTTGCGTAGTGATTGTGAATTGCCTGCACATTCGACTGATCTTTCAGCTTGTGATTATTTTCTGTAGGTTTATGTTGAGGCAGAGATGTACAAACACCGACCAACAGCCATTGATGGACTGAAAGCTGGTATTAGCCAAACGGTAAACCAAATTTCACAAGAAATGACTCGGAGAGTAATGGAAAACTAGGAATCGAAGTGTATTGCAACTCAAGGGAGTCACCTTGGGGACGTTATTTTTAAAACATAGTTCACACAAAATAGCAATCATACAGCGTTGCATGTAATAAAAATTACAATAAAGGTTTTTCTTGTCTATTGTTTTCGTAAATAAAATGTGGGAGGTTTTTCTGGCCCGCCCTTCAAAGCGCAATTCTTTCTCTCTTTTAGCCTGCTTGTGCGAGTGTGTGTTGTGTGTTGACTTCTTTGAAACAACTGTGGATATAATCATCAAATTTGGTTCGATTGATCACCGCCATGGGGGAAATATCATAAGGAGGTTCGTGCTGTTGCGATGACGTTACAATCAAATATATGATCTAACAGTTGACGCTTGATGGCAAAATTCGTTCTCTTATTTTCTTGAAAAGTACTGATTGTAGAAACGAGATCAAAAACTCTTATAAGAGACACCAACAAGGGCCTTGTGCCATGTAAAAAATTGTAAAACCAAGCGTTTATTTTCTTAAGCATTCTAAGCACGCTTTTTCTCTTTTTTTTCTTGAACGCTTCAAAATGGCTTTATGATGTCACAAAGCTGTCTGGTACAATTAATGCGAAAACAGTGCTGCAGGCAGCAGCTGCGTTTGAAGTTGTTAAACATTGCCATTTTCAAAGCAAACAACTGATATGCTCCTTGTCACGAATAAGGAAATTTGCCTTGTAAGAGTTGTTTTCATATTTGTGTAAAGTGCTGTGTCATTTGTTCGCTCGGCTACTGATTGAGAAAAAGAGCTTTTTTCCTCGCAATTGGAATTGCCAAGTACGCTTCTATTACGTCACAATCGTTTATGACATAATACGATTCCAGATTGTTCTTAGTGATTCTAGCTTCTTCGAAGAATTTCGATAACTGGTTGAGAAAAAAGAACCTTTTTTCCTCGCAATTGGATTGCTGTGTACGCCTTTATTACGTCACAATCGTTATTACGACATAGTAAAATTCCAGATTGATCTAGTGATTCTAGCTTCTTCGAAGAATTTCGATAACCGATTACATAATTTGAAATGCTTTTTTCTTTTTTTCACGTGATTTTGTTCTAGAGTTTTCTAGATTATTTTTCGTCGCATATACAGGGTGTTCCAAAAGAAACAGTGCACTGAGCACTTTCATAAGTATACACCATAAATATTATGATGTCACAATACAGAGTTCCATGGTAACCTAAATAACACTAATATGAAAAACAATCCATTCTTCAGTGATGAAGCATGGTTCCATTTGTCCGTGTACATAAACAGTCAGAACTCTAGAGCGTGGTCTACAGCAAATCCCCATGCTCTGTTTCAGAAGCCACTCCACGATCAGAAAGTTGGTGTTTGGTGTGCTTTGTCAAGGGGGCGTATAATTGGACCTATCTTTTTTGAAAACACCATCACATCTGAGCGTTACATTCATAACATCCTGGAGTCATTTTTTGATCAACTGACGGAGCAAGAAAAGCAACAAGGCTGGTTCCAGCAAGATGGTGCAACTGCACATACGGCTCGTGTTAGTATGGCTGCAGTTGGTGAAATCTTTGGGGATCGTGTGATCTCTCGTGGTTTGTGGCCACCTCGATCACCGGATTTAACGCCTCCTGACTTTCATTTGTGGGGCAAATTGAAAGGCTCGGTGTATGCAGACAATCCTCGAACCACGGATGAACTGAAGCAGAAAATAACAAGTGTTATTCAAAACATCCAACCTGATGAACTTGAGCGTGTTTTTCAAAACACGCAGCGTCGCGCTCGGTTATGTCTGCAGGTGAATGGCGCACACTTCCAGCAGTTATTGTAGATCATATCTTACTGCACGAGTCAAGCCTCAATCGCACTTTTGTTGAATTGATAAGGTATTGGATTTGTGAATATTTGCAATAAATAGTATGTTTCTGTGAGTTTTGTTTCTTTGGGTAATTAGCACATTTCTACTGCACTGTTTCTTTTGGAACACCCTGTATAACGCGGTGAGATTTTATTCATTCAGTGTATTAGAGAGTGTTAAAGTAGTAGTGGTTAGAGTCTGAGTAGAAAAGCGTGTAGTGGGGAGAAAGAGAGATTGATTGACAGAATAAATAAGAGCTATTGTTTTTGCGATAATTTATTGTGGATTTCGTTGACGTGGAGAATATTGAACAGTAATTGAAGTTTTGGCGGTTTCCTGATTGTGTGGTAAAGTGAATAGTCCTGAGATTGTTGAGCGAAGAAGTTTAAAGTCGTGAAGTAATATTTCTGTGAATACATTATTCTGTTATCAAAGTGTTTTAAGGTGTTTTTAGTGGAAGTCAATCTTTTCCCAGTTTTATTAAGTTGCAGTCAGACCTAATTATTCGAGCGATTATCATACGTCGCCTCAATTTTAAAACAAATTTGAGATTGAGATAGAACCGAAAGTTCTATTATTAATATTATATATTAAAACGCGACACTCCTCGAAAATAGAAATGATGCATTGCAGTATTAACATATCGTAGACCTAAAAACCTGTTTATTTGGTAATGCAATGGCAAGTTAGAATACTGCAGCAATCTTGAATAAAATGGAAATTTTTGCGTAAAATTTTAAAGAAATCGTAAAAATTTACCATATCTTCATATAACCGCATCATTTTTAGTCGTAAGTGATATGCTTGATATTTCATAGGTTATTCCTCAAAATACATATCAACCGTTTGTAGCATTCTCCCACAACTAAACTTCTGCTTCCATACAAGTGATGAAATGAAAGGATAAAAGTTTGTAAAATTATTGTGTGTTTTGATTGTGAGCAAGTGCAGCTTCAAAGTGTGCCCCTGCTAGAATTAGGGCAAGCAAGACTTTCCTGGAGACTCCAATAACTTAGGGGGAAATTGAACGGCTACGCTCAGCAATCCATAAGGTTTTTCTATTAAATTCCCATTAAAAAAAAGTTTATTTGATTTGGCTGGGAGGAGAAACATTAAACTTTCATTACTCTTCTCACAACTACCTACTGAGTGAGCCACCGCAACGGGTTGAACCGATGTTCTTTATCTCGACATTGCTTATAGGGGTCCTGCAAGGGATGCCGGCAGATCCAGCTAGTCACAAATATAATCAAATATGCCAACAAAAAAAAGAGGTAACTAAAATTTTTTGATAGGGGTACCCTACCTCACTCTTTGCCTTGTTACAAGCAATCTTGCTTAAGAGCATTCCGAAATAGATATCATGGAAGTGGTATTTTAATCAACTGATTGCAATTAACTTTTAAGATGCCTTTCCATAAATAAATTATATGAATAAAAAGTAGTAATTTTTGAAATAATTAAGCCAATGTGTCTGCACTATGCTGTATCATTTAACTCTCGCTCCCGCAATCATCTATTGATGATCTCGTGTTTTCAGTGTTTTCCTCAAATTTTTTCAAATTGAGTTACAAAATTAGTTTACTAAATAATCGATTTGTGACTTTATTTCTCAACCGATTTTTATAAAATTTTCAAAAGATAACGCTTAACTCCTCACGCATCGGTAGATGTGAAATTTGTGCCCTAATTTTTGGATTTTTATACCCAAAAAAGTTTAAAAAGACCGAGAACCCAGTTGCAGACGACAAAAATTGCCAAATTCTCAGCAAGAGCCAACCACCTTAAAATCAAATTGAGATATCATCTTTACCACAACACCAAACCCTTTATCATTGACACAGTCTGAAAACTACTCTTTTGGGGCATCATTGATAAAATTTCAAGCGATAATAATGAAATTTATGCATTAAATTTTCAAATTTTTTAGGGGTCTCAAAATCCCTCAAAAAAACTTGTATGGTAAGTAGATAAAAGTAAATTTAGTTTTTAATAACTTTGATGTGTTGCTAAACACCGGTCTCACTTGAAAGCTTAGGAAATTTTCTTTCCAGCAATATATAACTTTAAATAGTTTAGGCTAAGCGGTATATGATATTTACTGATCAAAAATGGGTACTGTACATCATGTCAGTTTAAAACCCTCCAAAATTTTTGACTTATCTTCACTAAATTATAATTTTTAGAAAAACTACATCTTTTAAAAACCTAAAATAAATTGCCAACATTTCACCACTAAAATCGTCGTTTTGCATCAAGTTTCCAAGGAAACAAAAATTAAAATACAAGTTTAAAAGCTAGCAGAAGTTTGGCTTCTCTAAATCAAAGTTAGCTGTAATCCTCTGCTTTCTCAAGAAATGGGAAGGGTGTAAAAAAGCTTCTGTTTCATTGTCAGTAACAACATATTCTATTTAAATTTGATATTTTCTGAATTTTGAAGAAATTTCCTTGTCAAAAATACATAATGTTATATGGTTTAGGCTGACCTCTAGCAGATAATGACTGATCATATTTTAGGTACTAAATTTAACTAACAAAATTTGGTGCGGGTCAGTACCGGTTAACAAAAAGGTTATGGGCCTCAGAAAGTTGCAAATTATAGAAAACCTAAGCTTTTTGGTAAGTTTTGAGTAATGTACCTTGAAAGCTTATGTCCTTAGCATCATCTAGCGACCATTTCTAAAAAAATTGGTAGAAAATAAAATCTATAGTGATCTTTGAGGTGAGGATACTTTAACTTCGAAGACAACTCAGCATCTATTGGGGGGCTAATTAGCATAAAATTTGCATATTTAAAGAAAAAAAATTTTTGTTTTTATTATATTTGAAATCTTTAAGAAATAGAGATTTCAATAATATATAACACTTGATGTAGAAGTAAACAGATGAGTAATGATTTACAAACAAGCTTGGGGTATTTTATGATGATTAATTATGATTGATTGTGACAAAATATGACAGTTTTTTGCACTGCCACCTTACGGAAATTTTTTTCGCTATTCACGTGGTAGCGAAAGAGTTAAGTCTAGATCAGCGGATTACACTCTCTA
Source organism: Trididemnum clinides (assembly GCA_963675345.1). NCBI lineage: Eukaryota > Metazoa > Chordata > Ascidiacea > Aplousobranchia > Didemnidae > Trididemnum > Trididemnum clinides. Next base: position 18,944,500 of record OY776302.1, read on the forward strand.
TCATCATAGTTTGTGACATGCGTAAAGAATGCCAAAAGTATCCACCCCAAATCAAAAGGTTTCTGCAAAAGTGGTCTTCAACCTTTCTTAGATCGTCACACATGTGGGACCTACACAAGGTCCACTGTCGTGGATGGTCTGTCAGTACTCTGCAAAGCCGTATCACTCGAGAATGAGTGGCGGTTGTCGCAGGTGCATTACGTCTAACAACTGGTAGAACAAAAGTGCTGTCAAAGCCCGGTGGTCGCAAGTTTTTAACCCTACTGTGGTACCATGGGGTCAATATGACCCCAGGCTTATTTGATAGGCTAAATATTCCAAACTTTGAGATTATAAGCTTTCATCTCGCTTTGTATTTTCTTTGCAGGTTCTTGTCAACTGTTTCCATTCATTCAATCTTAATTTTAATGTTGCCTTTTTTGTATATTTCACATTTTATTTGTTTGAGGTCATATTGACCCCCTGAAAGAACTACTCATATTGTTGATTGTTCTCCAAGCTAAGCGCAAATTGGTGACCCCGCAAACACCTCAGGTTGTGAAACAAATCATTTGCAGCTGTGGAATTTTACCAGAAGCACCTCTAGCTGTTCAAAACATCACCAGGTATTGTCCATCAAGGCGCAAGAGATGCAAGATTGTCCGAGATTGAAGGACAAAAAGTACAGATTCACCTGTAGTAGATGTCATCACACCACTTGCGAAGAACACAGCAAGGTGGTCTGTAACCAGTGTCAGAAGTAAAACATTTATGTATTGAGCACTCCACTAGATTTTTCAAGCAATAAACACAGACTGATAACAAATTGAGTTTTTCTACTGGTGGCAAAATGTATTTTTAGTAATGGGGTCACATTGACCCCAAGGTACTGCAAACGTGATTTTTTTCATGGTACTAGAGCAGGGTTAAAGTAATACAAGAGGCTGGCGATGCACTTTGAGCAAATTGCAGACGGTGACACTGTTTTGAACTATCAAGTCTCTTTCAGTGCAGTTGGTGACCGTTAGTCTTCAACGTGATTTAGAAAGTTTTACTCAATACAAAAAAGTTTTTAATCTAAATTGAGGTAACTTGTTTCGAGAGTTTTCTGAGAATAGTGTCATCCGCTAAAATGGTGTCTCTGGGGAAAATCCCTTTTTGTAGTGACGTCAATACATGAACCACACACGTAGACCTTTAACTCGGTCGGTAACGTAAATATAGCTACGAATTTGCCGAGAAATAAGCAACTTTAGAAAAACCCCCTATAACACCCAATTTGGTGCGAGTTGCCCTCAGTGGTCCAGATTGATACAGGGCAAAACAGCTAAAAAATAAACTACATTTTACTTTTGCTACTTAACAGTTCAATTATCTTCTACTTCTTACTTACGTTACAGTAAAAATATTGGTTAATACTTTCACTAAAGTGCATGTTTAGACTACTTTGACCACCTCTGCCTTTGAGTTTCTGATTCTTTTGAACTGTCCAAAAAACCAAAGTTATTTTGATAATGCTTTTCGTATCTAAGCTAAAGCTGGTCAACTGGCCTACTTGATTTCGAGTATTCAAAAACAAGTTAAGGGCCAATCGTTCATCACTGGATGGGCTATAATCAAGCACTTAAAGAACGAAAAAATAAAGCTAGGCCTTTGTGATGCGTAGGAAACATACAGCTGCACAAACTTTTAATGTTTTTCAAACTAAAAGCTTTCAGTAGTTCCAAACCTTGGCTTGTGCCTAAGAATTAAAACTTGCTGGGTACAAATAAGCGTCTTGTTAGGACACAACTCGACAAAAAGCATTCGTTTTTCATTGCTTTTTGGTTAGTGTAGGCTACTGCTCAAGAGCTTGCATGTTCTGCTCTTTGACAAGGTAATAATTTGCCTTACTCAAAGGTATTATGTGCTAACCGGCCTTTCTAACGTCGCCCACTGGGCCCCATCAGTAACGTCGGGGTTAAAAAAATCTACTCAACTGGCTGCGCCCGCTTCACCTACTGGGTGGTGAGAACGGTGATATAAAGCTATATTATTTTTTGTTCATCTAATTCCTCCTTTCTAAATCAGTTTAAAAAGTGATTGAGTCAAAAACAACGGATAAGACAGGCATAGCCCTGATTTGCATGATCCCGATCTCACTATTTTTTTTTAAATGTGTAGCAAAGTGGGTCACAATTTCAGTTCTACAGGAAGGATGATGGCCCCCAAAATAATAATTGTTTCCAAAAGTGCAATTAGTTGGTAATAAATAGAAGGCTGTTTCACGACTTTGTGCGCTTCTTTTTGTGATTAGGTTAGTGACCTCAATGTCTTACACGGTAGGCTTTAGGTGAATGTGGTCTGTTCATAGCTTAAGCGTAGCTAAAGGGCCAAAGAGGGCTCTGCGTTTGCTTTAGACAAAGGCTGCCAACCGGGGTTTTTCGGAAAGGAACTTTAGGGTTCCGAAAAGGTCCCTCTTGTTGTGTAACAATCACTTTGCGCATTTTGTGTGCTTTTACGTGTAACAATTCCATGCCATTTTCAATATAGCGTCACAAATACAGAACGAAGCAAAATAAAGTTTGTCAAAATTTAAATAGTCGTTTGGTTTCGTGTAAAGACGACAGAGCACTACTTGTTGTCTACTTTCTTTAAATTTGATTAAGACAAAGTGGAAAATCCTGTTGTGTATTGTGAAATCGCTCGGCTACCTTTTGCCTTCATAATAGCTTTTGATTTGTTGGCATTTATAAAAATGAAATTTGGTACGTCAGTAGGCCAGGCTTCATATAGCGTCTGTCTTCCAGACAAAGTGATGTATTATGCTGTTACTATACGTAATGTGTCTCGTCCGCAATTTCAACACCTTCAACTTTTGTTGAGATGAAATCTGCTGCCCGCTCTACAGAACAAAAACACTTATCGTTAGTTGTTTTCCTATCACTCTCACTTTTTGTCGCAGTGCGTGAAGGTACGATCGCTTAGCGTGAAAATTAATTTCTCGAAACAAGGAGATTTGTTTGAATTTATTTCAGGGCAACTTTTGAACTACGTATGGTTGTTAGAAACATCAATGCCGATAAGACTGGAACGAAATGTTAAAGCACACTGCATAATGGTAACGAGAAAGTGTTGAATATCGCCAATAAAGTAATTTCGTATCTTTAGACTGCAAATATTACGGCGTTACCATTGTCGGCACTCAAAAAGTAACGAATTGCAATTTAACTTGTTACTGTAAACCACTTGGCAGTGCCGAGCGACTTGCCTGTTACGGAGGCCCACTAAAAACAGGGCGCAACCTCATATGAGATCTGTTACACCTCCATTATGACATGGAGTTAACTCAGCTTTAAGTGACAAAAAGAAGAGTGGAATGGGCCAAAAAAGGCCAGAGTAAACAACCGCAAAAACAATTCATAGCAAAACACTTGACAGCTCTTTTCTGTACTATCAAGAATGCGATTACTACTGCATTTGTTGCGGCGCCAACTTGCTTACGCCATCACTCTCTTTTGATCATGATCAAGCCAACTCAGCGTCATATTTCCATTGCAATAGCCAAACTAAAGATCCGAGAAAACTGGACGAGAATTAAACTCAGGTTTGCCAACTGAAGGCAGACGTTTCAACCAATCAACTGCCGAGCCAGTAACCGAAAATATAGGTAATCCCAAACTGGGACAGAACCAGGGATACCTGGACAGAACACACACATATTCTGCTATAACTGACTAAAGGTGTTCCTGTGACCTTAGAATAAAAATGACTGACTCAACGCAGTGATACCGAATCGCGTACTTTGTGTTGCAAGCATAAGCGACTAACTGCATTCAACTTATAAAAACCGAACATTTTGTGACTAAAATTTATTTAAGAGGAGGCAGGTTTACGCTTTGTAACCACTCGTGGATTATTCGACTTCCCAACCTCGTTTGCGATACGATCAGCATCTCTTCGTCCTTGCGAAGTCAACTTGCGGCCTCTGTGCAAATAACGCAAGATGAAGTCTATTTATCACACTCATTAAAATAATTCTTTGCTTAATTTTTTCGCCTTTTTTGCTGGCTTAGATGAGCTGATTTAGTGTACTGTCTACCATCTACAAATCCTGGACTACTACTGCTATCTAGCTTTCAATTCCAACTTTTATAGGAACACGGCGGCACTTTAAATTGTTTGCCCTTTTTGACTATTACCAATGGTGATTTCAAGGAGTTTCGAAATTGAGATCTTTCGTTCCGAAGTCAGAAACTCTTACCACTACACCGCGGCAGCTGCGATTATTTTTCCTCCCGCGAAATGAGTAAAAATATTTTTGACAGTTTGCTTAGTACTGTACTGGCAACTGGCATCTTTTTCGAGCAATTTTTCTATTAATATGTAAAAAAAATTTAACTGCTCAATAGGGCTGGTTAAAAATAAACCTTTTTTTCAAAACTTGGAAGTTACACCCTATATTGGTTCCAATTTATGACAAAAAAAAAAAAAAAAATTTAAGCTCAAATTTATCAGAGTTGCGTCTTAACTGACGCGATGGCGTAGTGGTTAGAGCGTCCGCTTCGCAGTCGGTAGACCTGGGGTTCATTCCCCTCGTCGAGTCATACCAAAAGACTTTAAAAAGTGGTATCCACAGCTTCCCTGCTTGGCGCTCGGCATTTAGGGGAGGTTGTGGAGAACAAGCCGGCAAGTTCGCTTGTTGTGTCCTTGGGCAAGGCACTTAACGGGACGCCCCACCTTTATGTGGAAGACAGGTGACCCATAAACCTCGAAAAAGGCAACTCCCAAGCGAGTGCGGACTTACTGTCCAAAGTATAGCGATACAATTCGCTTTCTCGTGAATGGAGGATAAATATGGCAAATAAAACAAAACAAAACAAAACTGAGATCAGCGATGCTGTATGGGAGCGAGACATGGTGTCGAGAATGAAATGGCAATTTTGAGAACGGAAAAAGCAATGATGAGAGCCATGTGTGGAGCCACGATGATTTAGAAAAAAAGGAGCAAAGAACTTACGAATTTGCTAGGTTTAAAAGATACTTTGGATGGACTAGCCAGGGCGAGTGGAGTACGATAGTATGGGCATGTTTTGAGAAGGGATAATGGTGATGTTTTGAGAAGAACGTTGGATTTTAAAGTGGCAGGAAGACGAGGCGTGGGCGATCAAATATGACGCGGATGAGACAAGTGGAGGAGCATACCGATCAGGTTTGACTGAAAAAAGAGGATGCCATTGACAGAGCGAAGTGGCGTAATGGAGTGTACGAACAATCGAGAAACACGAGGTGTATCCGGCCACCTGCGCTAACGCAGACAAAACAGGATTTTAAAAAGTGGATCTTTCTCTCTCTCTCTCTCACTCTTGGTTAAGCATTAACCACGTGAATCCACTTTAAAATTTTGTGGGGCAATGTGGGTGGGAGGATAAAACACAAAATCGACCTTAACACCTTAACCAGAAGTCCTAGATGACTATGTGATCATTTAAAATTTGTAGAATACCAAGTTACATTACACTAAAACATAAAAGATGTATATCATTTGTAGCAAAAAACATGTTTAAAAAATTGGATTTTTTGAGATTTGACATAACTTTCAGACAAATTGTTGAAAAAAAATCAATTTTTGAAGTGTTTAGAACATTTTTTACAGCAAAGAAACAAATTAGCCTAAATAATAAATTTTATGAACGAGTGTTGAACTGTTGGCATCAGGGGCGGATCAAGAGATCGCGGGGCCCCTTAATTATGGAGCGCGAAAACAACTCAGATTTGGGTCGTGCTCAAATAACAAAAACAACTCAGATAAGTGTTCGGGAGCCACTGATTTAGTAGATCTTAATGATAGATCTCACCTTCCGGGAATAGGGTGTCCCTGAGGTAATCCTTGGTATTTAAAATAGGTGAAGTATAAATGGGTAATTCAACTATACAGTATATATTTTGAACTAAAAGTTGATTTTTTTCATTATTTGTGTTTTTGTTTGATAGAAATTTAAATAAAAAACAAATTTTTATTTTGATTACTATTTATTTGGATCAAGGAGGTTGAGTCCAATTTGTTATTTTGATTTATTAAAAAAAGTAAATTTTATTAATTTTGTTTAAAATTTATTTTAGAAGGTTAAGTATAGAATAAAATTTTCGCACCGTTTCATTAACGGGGCAAATATAAACAACACAGAAAATATAATAAACAGCACCGAGAGTGCAACACAAAAAAAGCTAAGGCAAATAATGTATTACAACTGGTGTTTTCGGCATTTTGCTGCTGCAAATTTATCGATAATATCCTTAAAGCTCATAGATTTTGTAAAACTCTTTTCGATGGCCATAATACAGAAATCACAGACGTGATCCTGCGTCAGTGATGAGCGCAGGTAGGTTTTCACTCTTTTCAATGCCGAAAAAGAACGTTCACCTTCCGTATTTGCAAAAGGCAAGGTCAGATATATACGAAGAATAATAGCCACATTTGGAAAAGTTTCAATTAAGCAGTTCTTTTTCAAATATGACAGCTGTGCTTGCGCAGTATTGGTTTTCAAACCAAGATTAGGAGATGAACGTAAATGAAAAGCGAAGTGCACAACTTCTGAAGGAAAGTCGCTATCAAAATTGCTGCATATACTTTCAACGATTTACTTGCAGAGTTTTCTATATCACTGATAGCCCAAGTGTTCAGATTCAGCAAAAAATTAAAATTCTGTTGCAATATGCAGTACACAGATTTTCGTCTTCTTGCTTCTGCAATTTAAGGTATCAAGGATTGGAAGGTAAATTCCAATATGAAAGGATTCACGAGCATCTTCCAAAGCTCTAGTGCATCCAGTGTCCTCTCCTTCATAATCAAAAGTCTTCTTCGTTTTTCGGTTTCGTTTGTTTTGAGACGCATATGTTTTCTGAATACCGGTTGTGAGTTTCAAACCATCCTTTTCAATTGTATCAAGTTCGTCCCGTAAATGCTGGCAAAAACTCTTGATTACATTGTAAAGTGCTACGCAACTGCCTAAAGACATGTCAGCACGCTTTAGACTTTTGCTTGCGCTGTGAAACCTTTAAAGGATTTTGTTCCATAAAACACATAATATGGCTGTTTCTATGGCATCCATACTCTGTTTCAAACGCGATGAATCTGATTTGGTTTCATTTGTTTCATTGTCGTCCAACGTAAAATCTTGTAACAGTTGTCTCAACCCAACAAAATTTTCTTTGAGGGCTGTAGTGGCATCTAAGATTTTGTATAACTGTTCTGACATTTGACAGTCGTTCGCAGTCATTAATTTGAATGCTATTATACAAGTCTCTAATGTGACGTCTCAGTTACTTTGTCATTGAAAACCTGTTTTAATTTTTTTTTATACATGTAATAACTGTTCCGGTATGTAAATGTTTTGATTTTTCAGTTTAAGTTTGCTGGTAAAATAGGTCATAAGGCTATAAATTTATTTCAATTCAATTCAAATATTAGCGCTAAAAATCAGTAAAAGCGCGGGGCCCTGGGCAACTGCCCAGTTTGCCCATTGCTTAATCCGGCCCTGGTTGACATGTCAAATAAAATAATTTTCCCAGCGTTAAACTGTGTAGGTGGTGAATGTCACCTACAGTAAGTAATCACTAAGTGTTAGAATCATTTGAATATTGTTGGAAGTTCTACTTTGATGAAGAAGAGCCAACTAGGGAGGCCTTCTTAATATCAGGTCGATCACGTCTACTTTTCTCCAAGCAATGCAGTATCATATGTCTTTTTCCGAATTTCCAGTCAATATGTTTTTGTAATCTACAAGAATCTTGATAACTCTTTCTCCTCAGTCGTTCGTCACACACAGCGTTGAAACAGTCTAAATTTTCAAAAACTTATAAGTTGTTCCATTTTGTCCATGAATACCGTAGAAATTAAACATCTTCAACTACAAAGTTGAAACGTTGAAAAATGACAACTGACCTTTCACCAACCAAGTTTTCAATTTTTGTATCTTCTGATATTGATTGAAATACCGCCTTCTGTGGAGACATATCTGTCTTTGAAAATTTTTGATAAACACGAAGTAACTTTAGAGCCAGATTTTGTTTAGTGTGCTCCTGCAGTTGGTGAGAACACAAAGCAAATGGAATGAGCTCTTCGCTTAAATACCAAAGATGTCTTTTTAATGCTGAGAGAGCAGCATCAAATATGTCTTTAAATACTATTACCGTTTATGAGCCAGCAGCAGCTTGTACAACTGTAAATCATTAGCAGCAGCTTCAGCGCCTACAGGGGATTCAAACCAGTGCTTCGCATAAATGAGAGCAACAAAATAACCAGCAGTTCTAAACCCTTGAAAATTTTTGCATTTGCACTAATTTCAGTTTAGAGTAGCAACATCTTAAGTGCATATACAGCTGAAGACATGCAGCGTGCTCGATGTTGGACACCAGGGCGCCGAAACCAGTAAGTGTCAAAGGAATTTTTATTCAAATAACAGAGAACAAGATCCAACAGCTCTGCATAGTCATCTCGAGGAATGTAAGAGTTAGAATCGTACTTCATTTCGTGAAGAGCTTTGAAGGCATTCTCTAAAATTTCAGAATCTGCTTCAACTCAAGAATTTGCGACATGGGTCGTGTCTACAGCAAAGTTAATACAGTGCAGTACTCCATTTTTTCTTCAAAAGCTCAAAAAACATAATTTGAGGACTAATTTCCCATAGATGCTTTTAAAAACTTGTGATAAAACTACTTCGTGCCTATGATGGCGATAGGCAGTCCATAGCAAAGAATGGTTTAGCGGTGCTACCAAATGCATGCATGCGCCATTGAATTTTCCAGTGTTTGATGCTGTGGTATCAAAACACCTAACCACGCATCGCCTCATCTAATTTCCAATCATTTAAGAGACTTTAATTGCTTTAGCTTGATTTTTGCCAGTTTCTTTTTCTAGAGAGGTAGTTCCTAACGATTTTGTCCCATTGAGATGCTTGAAAGAACTGCAATATGCTCAAATGCAGTAAAGTATCTTCCTTCTTGAATTAGTTTTTTATCCCAATGAATCGAGACAAATTCATCCTTCACTAATGCCTTAGAGCAGGGGTTCCCAAACTGGGGTACATGTACCCCCAGGGGTACATTTTGACTTTTCAAGGGGTACATGAGATAAAGTAAAAGGATGTTCTTGCCAGAACTTCTACTCTGCTTTAAAATATTTTTGATCACTTGATGTTAATAATTTGAAGACCCGAGTTTAATGGCCTCTTAGGACGGTAAAACCGCTTGGAAAATGTGGACGCTCTGATTTTCTGGGTGGAAGACAAACGTCTGGAAGGTGTTGACCTTTTTTTTTTCTTGGAGAACAACGTCTGGTCGACGGCAGAATTTCACCTCCAAAACTAAGAAAAGTCATCACAAAGGCAACATTAGAGTATATATTGCGGTCTATATTAGCGGAAGTGCGGGGGTACACGAGCGAAACTATAAATTGTCCAGAGGGTACCAATGACCTGAAAGTTTGGGAAACCCTGCCTTAGAGGCTCCCAAAGTAAACTGATAAGTTGCATTCTATAAGCTTAAACTGGCAACTTGACTACCATATTGATAACTAGCACTTTTCATCATCAATAACTAGTTCAACTGCTATATCACTAAAACTAACGACTATCACAATTTAAGATACAACAGTCCAGCACGCGTTTATGAAATTCACTATTTAGACTAATTTGTTTTTTTGCTTTAAAAATGTTCTAAACACTCCGAAAATCTATTTTTTTCAACTATTTGTCTGAGAAATTAGTCGAAAGTTATATCATATCTCGAAAAATCTCATTTTTTGTCCAGACTTTTATTTCTTTTAAGCATGTTTTTTGCTGCGAATAATAAGCATTTTTCATACTTTAGTGTAATGTATACTGGTATTCTGAAAATTTTAAGTGGTCACATGGTCTTCTGGTTAGGGAATTACGATCGATTTTGTGTTTTGTCCTTCCACGTTGCCCCCCAAAACTATAAGTGGATTCACACGGTCAATGTTTAACCGAGAGAGCTCAAATTTTTGGGGGGATCTTTTGTCATGAATTGGAACCAATATAAGGTGTGATCTCCAAGTTTTGAAAAAAGTGCATCTTTGAGCAGCCCTACTGCTCAACTTAGCCTTGCTGATACGAAGTGTAATGCCTAACTTGAAACGATAGTCAGTGACATGCAAAATTAAGGAACATAACCTGAACAGAGGACGAGCGCAAAATTTACTCCCTAAAACAACTGAACAAGTAAGTATGCATTGGTTTTGTGCATAATTTTATCGGTTCTGATGGCCACTATTTGGCGAACCCTTCTTTTAGAGTTGGAAAATACAATGTATTTTAAGCTACTGCTAACAGTTTTGCCGATTGCTGTTTCAGATTGAAATTTTAAAGCAACATAGCCAAAGCATTAGCCTTGCTAAACTAACAGACAACCGTCTCCTTTCTATGTAGTAGTTTCTCACTAAACTTGGTGGCTTCGCACGAAATCGTATTTTAAGGCCTATTTAGCTAGCAGTTGAAAGAGGTTTGCTATCAGCAAACTGTGGTCAATAGCACGGAAAAAATTGCGTTTCATGTATGTAAAGAATTAAGTCGCGAAAAGCGCCGAGTCTAGCCATGAAATCAGAGAAAATATAATAGGCGTGGCCAAAACTTCGATTCGAGAAGAGGCGAAAAATGATGCAAACTAAAATTTAAAAAAGATGCACAATTTTTGCCAATTTCAGAAACGGGCTCTCCTGCTCTTCCTCCTTCCCTACATTCCAGTAGCCCTCAATCAATGCCTTGTTTATCAACTAAAATTTTCTCACCCAAGATCGTCTTTGGTAAGTAATTTCATTCCTTCTAAAGACTGAAGGACTTTACGGGCGACTGATGTTGATCCTCTCACGTACCGACCAGGCGCGGTCCCTCTTCGCTTGCGTCCTTTAAATCAAAAAGTTTGGTGAACACTTGCATTTAAAGAAATATCAATTGATGGTTGTAACTCAATAAATTCGAAAAACCAATGCCGAAAATAAAATCGAAATCTTTCAACAGCAAGCAGCATCTTATTGTTGCCAAATACAGAGTGATTAATTACCAGCACAATCGGACATTAACACAAGGGTTTTGATCAAAATTATATTTTTTATTACCGCTAGTTTTTAATGTAGTCGTACGTTGACAGAAACGTACTGAGTGTTCTTCAGGACTAACATTACTTGTTAGGAATTAAATAACGAATGAACCTGTTAACGCAAAATAACGAACCTGTAAATCAATCGAGAAGGTCTGTGTAACCTTACAATCCTTAGCAAGCATCATGAAAATGAATTTAGTTTTAACCAATATTTCAGATTAAATTTAACAGCTCAAGTATTTAATAACAGCTTAACGTAACAACTGAAGAGCGTTTTTTGCACCATGAATTTAAATTTAAATTATTATCTTATCAACCAAAAAAGTATACAGTACGGAAAATCCTTTTCACAAATGAGTCAACAAGAAAGTTTATGGTGAAGTAGTGCACTTTACTTTCAAACGCATTCCACATCATGTACTACTTAGCTATGTCCAATACCACAATTACAGACCTAATCAACCCTTTTTGGCATGCATGCTCACTATAATGCCTTATATACAGGATGTTCGGAAAGTCACTGTGCACTTTTCTAATAATAATTTTTTCAAGATCGTGGTCATCTGATAATTCTCACAGTTTACACGAAACACCCCTACATGATAAGGCTGGCCCTATTTTCTTTATGAACATAATAAACAGAGAGCGCTATTGTTCGGATATTCTTCACGCCTTCATCGGTCAGATGACAAGTGATGAAATAAATCACTCATGGTTTCAATAAGATGGTGCTACTGCCCGCACATCTGGCAGATTTAGGCATTTATTAAAGGAATTCTTTGGAGACCACATTATTTTGAAAGACGTGTGGCCCCCACGTTCACCAGATCTGAATCCGCCAGACTTTTATCCATGGAGAGCAGCAAAATCTGCAGTGCATCGAGATCGTCCGCGCATGCTGGATGACTTACAAGCAGCAATAACAGCATTTATTCAGTCTATTTCAAGCGAGCAACTGATAGCGGTGTTTAGAAACAAAATAAGAAGGATCCAAGCCTGTATTGATGCTAAGGGGGGTCACTTTCAACATAATTTATAACTGTCATTCATATTTACCTCCTGTATTCTACATTGAAACATGTATGTTAATAAATATGTAAGTGCACAATGACTTTACGAACATCCTGTATTAATGGAAAATTAATAATTTCAACCTTTTTACAAAAGGCACAGAGAATGAAGTTTGCCTTAATTAGAATGACGTCAATATCCCGCGTGTCGCTTTATTACGCATGGAAAATACCTCCATATTTTTTAGCAATTCCTTTAATACCAATGTTTCCCCTCATGTAAACGCGACGTAGGACAGCAGCACATCTGATGTAATACCAATCTGGATCAATGGGGGCCAATTCCTTATGTGTGCCAGTCTTCACCAAGTCACTCCATTCTGGAATCTTTAATTTGCCAGATCTAAAATAAGGAAAAAATGAAATCATTAACAATAATTAAATTGCAAACTGACTAACCCTATGTGATCTCATGTAAACAGTTATCGCAATAGCATTTGCTTTTGACCATAACTGCCTCTATCTTAATTGGTAAGCAGTGCCATAATAACAAAAATATGGTTCCGTATTTGGCTTGTACAAAAAACAGAAAGCTTTAACCTAGTGTTTCTCAACCTTTTAAGTATGTGACCCATTTTAAGGCTATATAAAAGTTTGCGACCCAGTTGCAGTATATTTTTTCCAATCTCAGCGATGTTCTTCTCAGGGGTGCATGCAGAAATTTATTGATGGGAGGGAGCAAGAATGGCTTTTTGCAAGTTTTATGCAATAGCAGCGGTGAAGACCCTTTTTTTAGAGATCAATATTCTCAGCCCTCATAAAAGTGTATCCTCAGGTTGCCGTCCTTAGAATAGTGCCTGATGGTGTTGACCTTTTTTTCCAGAGATCAATAGTCTCAGTGCTTAATTGGAAAAGGTGTGTTGCCGTTTCAACCATGGCAGCTAAATATCACGTTTCATAATTCCCTAAGAAGGGGGGTGAAGGTGACTTTTGGCAAATAATCACTGAAAGACATTTTACTCTTCCTGAGAGGGAGTGCATGCAAGGAGCCCCCTGTGTTTGCCACAGGTTCTCCTTATCAGTTAAAATCAAAATAACAAGCCATGCCCTCCTCCACTTATGTGCTGCAGCCCACTGGTTGTAAACCGCTGCTTTAAAAGGTGTTTGTCTGTGAAAAGCAGATTAAAATATGCTATTTCAATATAAACAATGAGAATAAGGTAGGTTCAGTGGTGGTATGCAGCTGGTTCACACGAATCGATTTATAAAATTTCTGAGCTCTTGGAAGTTGCAGAAAGTAGAGTATTCATTCTCGAAGCTTTTCGTCTGACACTTTTCAAGAGAATCCGTCAGAATTAGAGTGAAAAGATGAAGCGAGTCACTTATATAGAGACACAGTTGACGAAAAAGAAAAAAAGCTGTATCATGATTGGTAAAATTTTTGTCAACTGTGTCTCTGTATAAGTGACTCACTTCACCTTTTCACTCTATTTCTGACGGATTCTCTTGAAAAGTGTCAGACGAAAAGCTTCGAGAATGAATACTCTACTTTCTGCAATTTTCAAATTCTGTACCACAAATCAGCTCTTGGAAGTGGTTGTTAAATATTTAGACATGAATTTCCACTTTCATAATTTAGATCTCCAAACAATAAAAGATTGTCATAGTGTTTTGGGCATGAATTTCAGTACTAAACATTTAGAGCCTCCCTCCGAAAAAGCCTTCACCTTGTATAGCAGAAACATTCATTAACTTTTTATTGATAAAACCAGTTCATTTTTACAACTTTTTAAATGTGACTGATGGGTAGCTACATAGAAATTTCAACAATATCACATAATCAGCAACGATGTCGCTAGGTTTGTGACACCTAAATTTTTTTCCAAGCTCAAGAATATTCTCTGAAAAAAAATAGGCAGTAGCTATTATGCCATTGACAGCACTTTACAATTGAAAGCTCTTAATTGGTTAGTTTGTGGCTCATAGTTTTTGATCAAGATATTAAATGATGCCACTTGCTCTGGTTGCAACATCTTCAGTGCTTAAAAAGAGAAAATGTTTTGTTAAGCTGGAAGTGCTTTATTTATGGACAAAAACGAAAGGAAGCATGTTTATATATATAGTGTATTGGTAATATATCTTACATTTCAGCCTATTTCTGTTTGTCTTCAGCTGCACCTCACATAGAAATTATGGAAAAACTTAATAACAAAAGAGCAAAATATGGAAACTTATAAAAGTCGATAAAAACTAAAAATATAACTTCCCAATTAAGCAAAATTAGATAAATGAATTCAGTTAAATCATGCAATATCCATATTTTAGTTATTGAAGTGGGTATTCTGCCACTTATGGCACTTTACTCTTGAAATCTATTTCACCATTGAATGTTTGCGGTCTTTAAATAAGCACATTTGCTATTTTACACTAAGTGATGCTGTCTTAGAATGTCATGGTTAGGGGTTCAAACCTTTGCAGGCAGAGTACAGCAACATAGACACTGAACATTGGGATGGGGCCCCAGAATGTAAAGGTAAGAGTGTAGGGTAAACTGGGATAATTTGGAACAAAATACTACAATTCAACTTTTATGTACTACTTTAGTACTGGCAACTTTAATCTAACTACTTTTTTTAAACATTGGCGTATTTGTTTACCACTACGAAGCCCTACATGTTTCAGCAATTTTTGGATCTGGAAATACAGTTTTCTTAAATTAAGTGGATCTGCTGTCACAAGTTACCCCATAAATGGAGCAATTTGGGACAAGGTCAGAAAAGCTGAAAAATGTTGTAATAATTGAAGAGATTGGTTTGATAACATTGTGGCTTAACTTTCAAATTGATTCAACCCAAATTCAATTTTCATCCATTAATTCACAGCCACTTTCATTGATTTCATTTCACTTGTGGTGGTGATGTCATAACATTGCATCTATATCAGCCATTCATCAATGCATGTACGGCCAAGAAAAACTAGCCTACTTGGGAGTTGCAAAAGCTTGTTCAAAAATAGGCAAGGTTAAAGTGGTTGAATCATGTGATGACTGGATTTATATTAATTTGTCCTGAGCAACCCCAGTTTATCCTACACTTGGGATAAAATTTTGGTCAAGTCACATGTGTAACACATTATAGAAATTGACTAATCACAAACGATCAAGTGTCACATTTTTAATATGTCATCAAAATTGACCAATCACAAATATTTAATGGCAAAATAGATTCCAAGGGTAAAATGCAGCTGATGGCAAAATAATCAATACTTTTAGTTATTGCTGTTTCCCTACTTCTATGAGAATTAATCCATCTTAGTGTTGCCCCAATTAGGAGTGTTCTTTCAACAGCAATATGCTTACTTTTAATACAAAACACTCTTCAACTTAAATATACTAAGTTTTCTGAATAAACATAAAATAGTGTGTATTAAAAGTGTCATAAGGGGCAGACAGTGTTTTCTACTGCCTACTGCTCGTGATGATACCGACAGCCTAAGCAGCTATAAAACCAATGCCATTACTTAACTAACTTACAGGAATATCTAGTGTATAAGAACAACATAATTATAGCTTAGGTTAGCAATAGAAATGCATTACTCCACAATACACAGATTAAGACATTAAGCACTAATGCTTATGTTGACAGAGTGTTACAGTTGACTGAGCATCAGCTTTGCAATCAAAACATTGCATATTGCACACTAAAGAGCATTATGTTAGATGCAGCATGGCCAAACAACATCAGCATAAGTAGACTTACTATATTTCTGAAATGAAAAACCAGGACGCTTCAGAACAACAGGCCTGATCAGAGGGTTTTGCTATAGCTAACCAGGTGAAGCACAGACATTATTTTACAGTAAATGATGGTGTCCTCTAAAAGTAGAATAAAAAGAAAGGTCACCGTCTCCTTTGCCACCAAATTTGTGTCTATTCTGGCCCAAATTGTCTTATCCTAACCCTAAATGGAGGTGCTTTCCAAAAAAAAGGAGGGGGTCATCACCTGCTGTCCTGCTATTTTTCTGTTTCTTTGCAGTCCAAATATCTGGCTACTTTGAGTTAGTTTTCAAATTGCCTTTGCTTACATGGGCAATCATTTCAATACCGTAGTTCCAGCTATGCTGGCTGGTTGCATGAAAAACTGGGACTTTCGCTCAGCTGACCAGGACAAGGCCTGAAAAACTGGGACTGTCCTGGCTAAACCGGGATGTATGGTAAGTCTAAGCATAAGCTAAGGGTGAAAGCTGCCTTGAAGACTGAGACAAGTCATTCTTTAGTCTTTTAAGCTCATGATTAACCTCTTGTTTGAATACGTTAAATAAGTTCCCTACTACAAATATATTGGTTACTACACATTATTAAGACTACATGACTTTATAAAACAATAAGCTTTTAATTATTTATTAAACTCAGGGAGGGGTGGTACAATCTGACAACAGCACACAGGTAAAGAATAGGGCGAGTCAAAACTTAATAACCTTGGCCAGTTTGACTCATTTTATTAAGATATAACCCGAGACATTTGGAATCAACCAATTAATGCAGCTGCGTAAAAATGATTTAATCATAAAAATATCTTATTTTCAAATATTCAACTTACTTTTTTAGATGCTTGGCAAAAGAAACTACGAAATCTTGCTGGCTAACGTCCTTAACACAATATGAAGGCATCTACAAAAACAGAAAATAATGTACAGGCGTCCTACAATACACCCTGCTTGATCAATTAATCACTATGCAATTTTGTTATAAACTTTTTACACTGTTATAAACTTACTGTCAAGCCTGCGTTTTCACCGAAAAAAAGAACTTCACGATATTGCTTGTGGCAATCGTCTAATTTTATATCAATTATTTTTTTGAAATTTAGTAAGGGAAATGACTGCTTTAAAATTGGCAATATTTGCAGAAATGAAGCTCAAATACGCTATAATTTATGAATTTTTGGCATAACCTTGTTGAAAAACGTAACTTTTTACCAATGCAGACTCTCTGCTAGAATTATAGACGATGTGACATGCATTGTTTGATTTCATAAACCTAAAAATCGCCACTGCATGACGCTCTACACCTACAAAGTTTCAAGGTTTTGATGCTGAGAGTGAAACTTGCAATTGCGTTCAAGACTTTGCGTAGCGATAGTTCAAGTTGTAGTTGTGACTTTAGCAATGAGAGTGTATGCGGTGCAGAAATCAGATTTGCACAGCAATTTCAAACAGAAGCACTTTAGGTTGTGTGGCAAATATCGGTAGATTATTGACTGATCGTGGCCGAGCACAGACAGGTAGGTAGGCTTAAGGTCAACATGTCTAGTGTGGTTGGAGCGCCTTTTACCTGTTTATAGCGACAGTGATCATGAGCTATAATCGCGTGATGGCAACGCTGTTGTGTACTTGAGATAATCACTTTATGTCAACTTCCTCTGCTTGTAGAACTCATTGTGCTAGCAATAGGCCTATACTTTTGAATAGCAATGTTGTAGAATTAAAGCAAAAAATATGTATTTCTTTTATTGTCTACAATGCATGCAAGATGCTCGAGTAATCAGCTTGGTGGTGTGCTGTTTATGGTGAAAATGGTTGTGCGTTTAGACTTTATGATGCTGTGGTGGTTACCATTGCATTGTTGTGTACTTGGCAAGGACATTTTACAGCAAGTTCTCTGCTTGGTTGCACTGCTTGTGGTAAAATGCTCTGTACCACATGTATGGTAACTGTAACAGTCTAAACAACAGTGATCCAGCATGATGAGCTATAGGTTTTTCTTTCAATGATCGGATAAAAGTATGTAGCAAAAACAGATTAAGTTGTTGTGTCGTCTGTTACTTAGACTGTAAGAAGCAAGTAATTCAAACTTTTATCAATGTTTCCTATTACTCCAATTGAATTTGGTCTACCAAACCGAGATGGCCATGCAAAACAGAGCTGCTCTAATATCTTTCAGGTTTACAGTTATAGTGTACTGGTGTAAAGTGTGTTTTATTATTTGAAGCAGTATACCCTGTACTACTGTGCCAATAAACAGTTTCTCTGTTGAATATTTTTAGCCTACGGTTATGGGAAAACTGTTGCAGTTATGTATACCATATATCATCTTGTGTTCAGACCTGCTTCAGAGTTATTCTTACTGTTGGCTTAGTGCATTTCTACCACAGGCAGTGCTACCAAGCAAAAGAAATTACTCTAATGTGACTTATCCAGAGACACAAAAGTGTGACCACCAAGAGATTTCAACTCACAATCATTTTTACCCTGAACAGCACCCCGACCCACTTGACCATGTTGCCAAAAATACAAGATATGGTACAGAAGTTGAATTGTGCAGTAGGAAAAATACTGGTATCAGGGGGCTATGTAACAAGAAGGTTTCTGCTGATTAATACATCTAGGCCTAGTGTTAGAAGTTCATTTCATGTGACACTACAGAACAACTTTTTGTTAAATTCAAACATTTAAGGGCATTTATTTTTTATATGGAATGATATGCTAAACTAGTCTTTACTAAATAATGGATATCAATCAGGTTAATCATAAAATTTGGTTTTCCTCCATATTTTTTCAAATCAATTTTGAGAAAGATAGCGGTAGAACATTGTGACATTATGAGACAAATTTTGCAACTCACACATGATTCTTAATTTTTTATTCAACAATTAGTAAATGAGGCGCTCAAACTTTCTCTTTGAATGTGTTTGAATTAATAATATTCTTTGCTGTTTATCACTAAGATCGTTAAAAAAATTCATTTTTTGGATTGATGAAGATGGAATAATATGAGTGTTACTCTATGAAATGTGACTCTGTGGGACAAATTTGTGACTATGCAATCATTCATGGTTTTAAGTAAAATGAACAAAAGCTTTTGTGAACAAATGCAAAAGTTGATTCTAACACAAACTACATAAAAAACAGAAATTCAGATTTACTAAAATTCAGAAATTCATATTGTGAAATTACTGAATCACATAAATTGATGTTGACCATGAAAGTATGGAAATCATTAGAAAAAAATTACTAGATTATGGAAATATGGAAAAACTACCAAGTATGAAAACTGCAGAGATGCAGGAATTTATGGAAGTTGAAAAAAACTAAATGTACAAGTACACCCGGCCAAATGGGTAAAATTAGATAACTGAGTTGAGTAAAACTCTGTATTTCCACATTTCTGCAATTTTTAAAATTAGTTGGTTTTTTCCTCATTTCTGTGAGAATTTACGTGATTATGTGTTTTAGTGTTGCCTTCTAATATTTATGCTTTGGTTTGACCAAGTAGCAGGCTTGATTTGGCCTAAATCTGAACAATAAACTAAATTTTAAACTGAGTACAACCAAATTGCATCATCACATGCAACAGTAGTAGTCTTGCATTAAAATTTAGTGATGCTGTTATGTGGCATTTGCTACTTGTTTAGGAAAGATGCTTTATGAGGATATTTCATGTTCACTTTATATTTGTGTAAATGCACTGTGTCAGCAATAATAAGACTAGTTATCTTAAAATAATTCTGATGAATACAAGGTATTTGTTATAATAACTGGCCACAGGTGTTCTTGGAATCAAAGAATATAACTTTAACTTGATAATTCTTCGTTTGTTTACTGTTATTTTTGTAGTTTTGTAGGCTGGTAAGCCTAGCTTTATCAAAGATGTTTTTGAATAAAGCTTTAAACAGAATTTTAACAACAAGACGAGTTTTTTTACTCAAGAAGAAAGTTGTTTCTACACAGCTTTATTCAAGGACTGCTTTCATTGTACTCAAGAGTGGCCAATGTAGAAGTTACTCTTACAGCACATCTCAAAACATTTCAAGAAGCTTATTTTCTTCTAGTGAGAGCTTTAAAACATGCAAAACTTTACCAAAGGACTTTGTTCAAATGAGATTTTATTCACTCCCACCATTTAGTAAAATAGTACTGCCAGCCCTGTCTCCTACCATGGAAACAGGGACAATTGTACAATGGCAAGTAAAAGAAGGCGATAGATTTGAACCAGGTGACTTGCTGGCTGATATTGAAACAGATAAAGCAACAATGGGCTTTGAAGCAATTGAAGAAGGATACATTGCCAAAATTATAGTTAAAGAAGGAAGTAAAGATGTACCACTTGGAACTTTAGTTGCTATTTCTGTAGATAGTGAAGAAGACATAGCAGCATTTAAAAATGTTAGCGCAGGTACAATAACGATATATATCTGTGTTTGGACATCATATGATGTTTTTATTGCATGTTGTTGTTTTTTGTCTTGCATTTACTATAAGATGTTAAAAACATTGAAAACAGTCCAGATGTTTGAAATGAAATTATCCCCATATCATTTGCATCTAATTTTAAGTCTTTGTTGTTTATTTTATTGTAGTTTTATTTCAATGTCTTTGAAACAGATGATCTTTCTGGAGAACAAACTTCTGTTGCTACAGCATCAGCTAGTCCTGCTGCTGCTGCTGCTGCTGGTGCAGCACCAGCAGAAGAATCGGCTCCTCCTCCTGCTACTAGCAATGCAAACTTGCCCTCCCATGATCGAGTTGTTTTGCCAGCTCTTTCACCAACTATGACGACTGGAACAATCGTAGAGTATGTTTCATTTGCTGTTCTATTTGTGTAGTTAGCAGTATACAAGAGGCATTTGTTAATTATCGTGAAAAGAAGTGTTTACAAAAACATTGCATTTTCTGTTTTTAATTAATTAAGTAGAAATGCAGTTATAATGCAATTTTAAATTTCATAATTTGTGCCTACAGAGGCAAATTATGAAGTTTCTTTTTTTTTAATATATGACAGTGGTTTACTTGATTTCGATTAAAAGACACAAAAGAAGCTATGATTCAAATTGCTTATATACGAGATTGATTAGTGATTATTATTTCTTTAGATGGGAAAAACAAGAAGGAGACAGAATTGATGAAGGAGATTCAATTGCGTTGATAGAGACTGACAAGGCATCTATGGCGTTAGAATATCAAGATGAAGGTATGTTATTTATCATTGCCTTCGACTTGTTAGTCTTTTATCTGAAGTAAAACGATTTGTCTATCTCGTAATAAACTTGTTATGTTGATCGTAATGATTGCCACCTAGTTGATTACGCTTGCAATGAAAACACTAGACGTGGAAGCTGTGCGATTATACTTAGGTCGCACGTACATTTTTTTGAGCTATTGCTTTGACTAGAACAAAATATTTGGTATTCCACAAGTTGAAAATTAAGATGTTTTTGCTTTTAGTAAGAGAAGCGTTACATTTAGAGAAGATGTGAAGTACATATACATTGTACAATCAATAATGTTTTCTGTGAAGATGTTGATCTTGACGAAGTTCAATCATATTAGTTGCAAGACTGAATTGTTATATTCCAGTAGGATTTGAATGTATGATCTGTACCATGTACCTTTGTGTAAATAACTGCAAGCTTTTGTTACTGCATCATTTTTCCCCATGCACTGCCTCATTCACTTAGTTATCGACTAGTTGTGCGAAGTTTTGTTGGGCATTCCACAAAAAATAAAAATTACAGCTTGGATAAAGGTTCAACTGAACTCATCGAGCATAAAGAGTAAGAGAGAGTCTGGGAATGTGCAATGTGATTGATTCGTCTTCAGGAAAGCAGCTTCGCACGATTCACTTACTCACCAATAATTATTTTACTTATTTACTTATCTTACCAATAAAATATCTTACCACGCATGGGTCAACAAAGAACACCCACTGCACAGTCTGGTACCTGACCCACAGAACCTACGTCCACAACGTCTGAAGTCACGCCACCCCTTCTACAGTCACGCAGCAGAACACCATAACTGCGACCACGATATCATTGAGGCCTGGAACAAAGAGTGGACTAAACATCAATGCCCTAAGCAGCTGACGATAACCCCAGACACTACTGCACCACCTGGATCCGACTTACCTCGGAAATTGTGGGTTTTCCTAAATCGCCTTAGAGCTGGAGTGGGGCGGTTTGGCGCAGAAATGCACAAATGGGGACTCAGAACATCAGCCTCATGTGCGTGCGGAGCTGCCACCCAAAATGCAGAGCACATCCTGTTCGATTGCAATCTTCTTCGTCCACCTAACACCGTCAAGAACCTCATTAACGTGACTGATGATACAAAGAACTGGCTTCAACATCTAGCTAAAAACCTACGATGAGCCCTCAAACGAAAGAAGAAGAAGGAAAGCAGTCACCCAAATACCCTTTAATATTTTCTCTCTCATTTCTTTCGTCCTGTGCTTTACCGGGGATAGAACAGTGAGGCTGTTCACTCAGCGTTTTGTAAGAGGCGACTTTTGGGAACTAAGGTTGGGGACCCCTCATGTCTAAAAACTGAGGTTGTAGGTAAGCAAGGGCATGCTCTCCGTAAAAAACAAAGCACCAAAAATTACCTCGTGAAAGAGTTTGTTGAAGAATTGGCCCCCAGTCCCCGGCAGCTCTTAAATGAGCAGAGGGTGCAAAGAATCTCCGGGTCACAGAAATTTGAGGTAAGATTTGGAAGTTGGAATGTTGAAAGTTTTTGTGGAGGAGGTATGGAAGTGTGTGAACAGTTAAGAAAGAGAGAAGTGGATATGTGCTGTCTACAGGAAGTAGGATGGAGAGGGCAAGGAGCTTGATTTGTTGGTTGCAGAGATAGGAGATACAAGTTGTGGTGGTCTGAAAATGATTGTGGAATGGGAGGTGTTGTCTGGAGAAAAAGTGACAAAGTGATGGCAATGGTGCTGGCTTTTGAGGGGGGAGTTATAAGAATTATATGTGCTTATGCTCCCCAGGTTGGAAAATCAGAGTGCAAGAAAGATCATTTTTGTGATCACATGGCAAATGAGTGAGATTTGCAAAACCCGAGTGAAGTGGTCCTTGGTGTGGGGGACTTCAACAGTTGTGTTGGGAGACGGATTGATGGATTTGAAGGTGTGCATGGTGGGTATGGAATTGGCAAAAGAAATGTTGAGGAAAGTAGACTACTCGAGTTTTGTGATGAAACGGAGTTGTGCGTGGCAAATACATGGTTTAAAAAGAAGGAGCAGAGAAAAATAACATACAGTATGCAGGGCTGCGAACTCAAAAAAACTTGAACTCGAAACTCAAAATTTTGTGGAACTCGAACTCGAAAATATTTAAAGCAAGTTTGCTTTAATTTTTATATTTGAATTTATAAAGAATGAAATGTTTTCATTGGAAATTAAACGATCTTATGCAGAAAGTAGGCTTAAGCCAGGCTTTTCCTAAAATTGTCTAAGCCCAACTTAAATCATCGATTTCGTATGCAGAAAGAAGTTTTAGGGTTAAGGATGGCTTAACTACGGTAATTCCTTAAGTCAGCTTTTTATAAGTCACCATTGTAGATGGCTAAAATCGCGTCTTATGTACGCAACGACGCAAAACCTTTATTACTGTATTGCTGTTGCTAAATTTGGGCAATGGACCTCAGATAGCTTTAATCAGTAACACTAATAAGTGGCATGCCGTATCACTTACTGTAACCGCTTTAACCAAAGCTTTTTGCTAACAACAACTTCCATTTGTATCGCACCATAACAACGCACAGCGTGTTACCTGGCAACATGACGCTGCAAAATATATTATATTTAACGGCAACCTCATAATCCCTTCATAAGCTGGGTTTTCAATAACGGTAACGTCATAATACATTAACCCGGGCTTTCAAAACTCACGTTTGAGTTTAGTTTCTGCATACCACCAAGCTTCCCTTTGTAAGCCCGACTTGCGCAAGCTCGGCTTAGGCTTAAGCTCGACCTAAACTAAGACTGCTTTCTGCATAAAACCCTAAATGATTTATGAGAACATTAAGGACACAGAAGAACGCTCAAATCAGATTTAACAGTTTTGCAATGGAAACAGTGACAGTAGAGAATGGATGACCTAATTGATAGTTAACATTTTTTTTGTAAACAATGAATCGCAGGCATAAACCTTGTTTTAATCGAAAGCGCATACTTAGGGAACCTACAGTGATTCAATTGTAAGTTATTTTGCAATTTTCGCTTTTAATGCAAATTCACAACACACATATTGCCTGGCTTATGGCAACGACATTTGCTTATTCTTACAGATGTTTGAACATAAGTTTGAACGCGCAATTTCACTGCAAACGTGCTTAGGCTAAATCAATCACTTTATTTTCTAAACTCGAAAAAACTTGATAAATTTTCATTGGACTTGAACATAAACCCGAAAAAATGAAAATGTTGAACTCGAACTTCAACTTGACATAAAAATCGACCGAGTTTGCAGCCCTGACAGTATGGATGGAAATGAAACTGAGATTGATTTTGTATTGGTTGGTAAAAACATCAGAAAGTATTTATGGTATGGGCATGTTTTAAGAAGAGCATTGGATTTTGAAGTGGCGGGAAGAAGAGGGCGTGGGCGACCGAATATGACGTGGAAGAGATAAGTGGAGGAGCTTATCAATCAGATTGGACTGAAAAGGCAGGATGCCATTGACTAGAGCAGTGGTTCTCAAACTGGGGTCCGTGAGCATCTTTCAAGGGGTCCTCGCAAATCGTTTAATTTTTGAGTTATCTATATATATAAAACTCAAAGTTTGTCTGTCTGTCCTCTATAGAAATAAAACTGGAGACATTTAGATACAAACAAACATATGAATCTTATATAACTTTTTCCAGGGAAGCCAAGTACGGTATTTTGATTTCGATCAGAATCGTCTATGGGGGGCTACGAGCCTATGGGGCTCCACTATAAATATTTGTGAGGTACCACAAATAAAAAAATATTTTTTGCATTATATAAGTAACTAGCAGATTTACCTATCGTTGATCGGGTAAAATGTAAAGACTGCTATCTTCCTTTGTCACGTAATAGTGCGTCTGTCATTTTAATTTTGTTCGCCTCATATCAATACGACCGAAATTTCGCACTTCGCTATTCAGAAGGGTTAGACTCTACATTCAACACGAATTCAAATATAATTGCACCATTTCCTACATTACTCTTAAAACTGAGCGCCAAGCAGATCTGTAAATGTTACAATTAGTTACCCGTCGTTGATCGGGTAAAATGTAAAGACTGATTAAATTTTTACATTGAATAACCATCTATATATATATAAAACTCAAAGTTTGTCTGTCTGTCTGTCCGCTATAGAAATAAAACTGGAGACATTTAGATACAAACAAACGTATGAATCTTATATAACTTTTTCCAGGGAAGCCAAGTAGGGTATTTGATTTCGATCAGAATCGTCTATGGGGGGCTACGAGCCTATGGGGCTCTTTAAACGAAACCTAGCGTTGGATAAAGAAAATAAGGAAAACATAAAGAAAATAGTATCTATCTAGAGAATAGGATGAAATCCATGAGATAACATCTCACATGACCTTAGTGAACGCTTCTTTGTAGAATACCTTCTATTAATCTATATATATAAAACTCAAAGTTTGTCTGTCTGTCCGCTATAGAAATAAAACTGGAGACATTTAGATACAAACAAGCATATGAATCTTATATGACTTTTTCCAGGGAAGCCAAGTACGGTATTTTGATTTCGATCAGAATCGTCTATGGGGGGCTACGAGCCTATATTTATTTATATAAAACTCAATGTGTGTCTGTCCGCTATAGAAGTAAAACTGGAGACATTTAGATACAAACAAACATATGAATCTTATATAACTTTTTCCAGGGAAGCCAAGTACAGTATTTTGATTTCGATCAGAATCGTCTATGGGGGGCTACCAGCCTATGGGGCTCTACTAGAGGCCTATTTCTATCTATATATATAAAACTCAATGTGCCTCTGTCCGCTATAGA
Organism: Trididemnum clinides; assembly: GCA_963675345.1. Classification (NCBI taxonomy): domain Eukaryota; kingdom Metazoa; phylum Chordata; class Ascidiacea; order Aplousobranchia; family Didemnidae; genus Trididemnum; species Trididemnum clinides. The sequence goes on from OY776302.1 coordinate 18,970,370, forward strand.
AGTAAAACTGGAGACATTTAGATACAAACAAACATATGAATCTTATATAACTTTTTCCAGGGAAGCCAAGTACGGTATTTTGATTTCGATCAGAATCGTCTATGGGGGGCTACGAGCCTATATTTATTCAACCTATATTGAAATATGGTTATTCAATGTAAAAATTTAATCAGTCTTTACATTTTACCCGATCAACAACGGGTAATTTAATCAGTCTTTACATTTTACCCGATCAACGACGGGTAATTTAATCAGTCTTTACATTTTACCCGATCAACGACGGGGTAAATCCAAGTACGGTATTTTGATTTCGATCAGAATCGTCTATGGGGGCTACGAGACTACATTTATTCAACCTATATTAAAATATAGTTATTCAATGTAAAAATTTAATCAGTCTTTACATTTTACCCGATCAACGAAGGGTAAATCTGCGTTATTTTGATTTCGATCAGAATCGGCTATGGGGGGCTACGAGCCTATATTTATTTTCCTTCTCTTTACATTTTACCCGATCAACGACGGGTAAATCTACATTTATTTTCCTTCTCTTTACATTTTACCCGATCAACGACGGGTGGAAATCTGCTAGTATACTATGTTTGTTCTTTTTTGTTGCAAATTCTTCGACTAATAAATTGTACTATCTAGGCTAGCTGTTTGCCGATTTGCCTTCCAAATGTTTCGCCTTTTTCATTTTTTCCACATGTACCATCTCTAATTTCCAGTTCCCCGACTCCCTCTCAATTAACTGCATGAATTTTCTGGTAAACACGATTGTGACTTGTGACGTAATATTGCGCACATCATAAAATGCTATGTTAGCCACTTTTTCGGCTTTATAAATGTAGTTTGTAGTGTAAATCAAAAGAACGAATGGAGGTCATATTAGATCAGTTAATATTGTTAGTGACTATAGTTTCGTGTCAATATATAAGTTTTCATTAATCTTTCATCCAGGATTATGGCTAAGCAACGAAAATACGATAAAGATTATCTAAAGTTAGGTTTTTCTTCAATTGTTGAGAATGGCCTAACTAAGCCTCAGTGTGTTCTAAGTAATGTTGTTTTAAGTGTGGAAGCAATGAAACCCAGTAAACTCAAGCGCCATCTTGAGTCAAAACATCCACAACATGCGGGGAAGGATCTAAGTTTCTTCCAACGCAATGAAGCCAGTTTAAAACGGCAGAAGCTTGATTCTGAAGGCTATTTTCAACAACAAAACAAAGCCTTAGTTGAGGCATTCTATGAAACTGCATTTGCAATTGCTAAGCAAACTAAACCTACCGTAATTCTATTGGAGAAACACTGGTGAAACCTTGTGCTATAACTATGGTGAAATTAGTTTTGGGAGAGAACTGTGCGAAGAAGATTGAGCAAATATCTTTGTCTGATGATACGGTTAAGAGAAGAATTGTACACAGTCTTTGGATGTTAAACAGCAAGTAATCAATGAAATCAAATCCTCTCCTTTTTTTGCCTTTCAAGTTGATGAAAGTACAGATGTGGCGTTATGTGCACAATTACTTGTTTTTGTTCGTTACATACATGAACACGACATAAAGAATAAATTTGTATTTTGTACCCCTTTGAAAACTACAACAAGAAGTGCAGATGTTTTCGAAACTATTTCTACATTTTTTGATACGGAGGGACTAGAGTGGAATAAGGTATGTGGGATTTGTGCAGATGGCGCACCGGCTATGCTGGGGTCAAAGTCAGGATTTCAGGCTAAAGTGAAAGAAAAATCTCCTCAGGCAAAAGGTTTTCATTGTATTATACATCGTTACGCTCTTGCCTGTAACACACTACCTAGTTCTTTGAAAGAAGTGCTCGATTTGGTGATAAAGCTTGTCAATTATGTGAAAAGAAGTGCACTAAACTCTCGTTTATTCAGAGTTTTGTAAAGACATGAGCTCAGACCACGAAGTACTCTTATTCTATTGTGCAGTTCGATGGTTGTCGAAGGGAAATGTTGTAGGTCGGGTTTTCGAACTAAGAGAAGAGCTGAAAGAATTTCTACGACTGAAAGGATAGAAAACTATCGTTGCTGCATTAAATGACGAAGAATGCAGCAAGCGATTGGCATACTTATCGGACGTTTTTGGACATTTAAACAAATTAAATTTGAAACTACAGGGTCCTGAATTGAATTTCATCACATTTAAAGACAGCTTATGTGGTTTCATTGCAAAACTTCAAAATTGGCGTCGCAAGGTAAATTTGGGGAATATTGCCATGTTCGAAAACCTTTCTGACTTGCATAACAGTGGAATTGGTCCTACAGAACAACTTAAATCGGAAATATCGGAGCATCTGCACGCACTTGAAAAAGAATTGAATCGCTACTTTCCAGATGTTGCGGAAGAAGAAGAAAGCAAACTGGTAAGAAACCCTTTTTCGCTTCATCTTGACATCTCCGAGATATCAGATGATCTCCAGGATGAACTGTTAGATATGAGAAATGATTCATCTGCTCGTGAACTATTTTTGGAGAAGTCTCTCTTTCAGTTTTGGGTTTCTATGCAACTGTCGTATCCAAAAATCAGCAGGGCTGCATTGAAGATTGTTGTCCCCTTTGTCTCCACTTATTTAAGTGAACGTGGATTTTCCACGCTTGTCCAAATAAAAACGAAAGCAAGAAACAGACTTGATGTGCAAGATCACATGAGATTAGCGCTTTGTCATACACAGCCTAGAATAAAAAAACTATGCGCTGAATTGCAAGCACATCCTTCCCATTAACTTTTGATGACAATAAATCGGTTGACAATTTTCTTTGTTTAATCTTTGTACCGTGTTTCTTTATTTTCTTTTATAAATTTTGTACCGTGTTTTTTTTAATTTCTTTGTTTCAAACATTGATGGGGTCCGCCATTGTTTCAAGGAAGCGAAAGGGGTCCGCCAGGTAAAAAAGTTTGAGAACCACTGGACTAGAGTGAAGTGGCGTAATGGTGTTTACGAACTGTCAAGAAGCACAAGGTGAATGCGGTCATCTGCGTTAACGTGGACAAAACCGGATTTAAAAAACAGGATCTCTCTCGCTCGAGGTACTCCTTTGAGACGTAACTTTATGGCGTTGTGACCAGAATTTTTTGATGGGTGGATGAGTCTTGTTCTGTGTACACCTTCGTGATAAAAGATCCAAGACTCCTTTTAATTGCTTATTTATCCAATTGAGTAAATATCGACTTTGTTCAGTTGGGTGATGCGATATACTTGGCGACAAGCTTGCGGTTAAAAGTCTGCTGATTTATATAGCATGAGGGATAGCCGAGCTTCGCTTACAAGCTCACGCCTTGGTTTCAAATTATGGCTTGCACCAATTGTAATGAGATTTTATGGATGGCTGCCGATTCGAAAGCGCAGTTGATGTACAGTTTTCTGTACTATACGTTTGTTCTACTTGTGATGAGCTGATTTAGCTTTTATTTCATTTGTTCAGATTAGTTAATAGCTGCTTACTATTTAGGATACCTTGCGAAAATTTTAATGAAGGAAGGAGTGAGAGATCTTCCTCTCGGCACTCCTCTGTGCATTGTTGTTTCCAACAAAGAAGACATAGCAGCATTTGCAAGCTATGTAGATTCAGGTACTTTTGTGAATGTGTCATAACTCTGATGAATTTATATTGAGTGCTACAGCTTATAAAACATTCTGCTTAAAAATTGCTGTATTAAGTTGCAGTGGAGTTTAGATTTACGTATTTGAACTTTTAGGTGCCAAAAAATAGCTGTTCAATGTTTTACTTGGCAGATTTGTTTAAAATAACGTTTTTTAGTCTTTTGTGTCATTTGGTGATGATACTTGGTGTATGAGAAATTCAATTTGCCAGCTTACTGAAATTATTTGTTTGTATGTAAGGTGCCAGCACCACTGCTCCGCCTGCAGGCCAACCTGCTCCAGCAGCTCAGTCTTCTCCTAAACCCGAAAGCACTGTACCTCCTCCTGTACCCATTTCACAACCTGTCGGTCCCACACGCACTGGTGATCGCTTGTTTGTTAGTCCATATGCAAAGAAACTGGCAGCTGAGAAAGGACTTAATTTAAGCCAGTTTGCAGGTATTTATAAACAGGTAGTTTTGGTTTCTACTTTGGTTATTCAGCCATTTCTTTTGTTGTCTTTCTTATGGGAGGGTATGTGTTCGCTTGATACCCATGGATGTTGTTTTCTAAAACCCTGTTTTTGCATTGAAATGATTTTAGCCGCCGTAGTGTAGTGGTATTGTTCCTGGGCTTCACAGCAAAAGGTCTGGAGTTCAAAACTATAGAAATACCGCTGGTGTTCGTCAGGAAGGGCATCCGGAATTTATAGTGCTACCTTGCTCCAGTAAAAAGTCTGGTTCGAAAGCGAGTGTGTAGTGGTAGACATACACTGCATCAGCACGTCTGAGCCTGCGAAATGTGGGAAAAATGACGTAAAACCGACTTTCTTTCTTTTCATTTAAAGTGGATCGAAAGCCGTAAGTAATGGTAGACTTACACTGAATTAGCACATTTAAAGCCTGCGAAACGCGGGAAAACGACGTAAATCAACTATTTTTAGTCTTTGAATGAGCGGTTTGCTCCGCTGACTTATTATTCATCGATTCACAATTGGTAGCATAAATATTTTGATAAGTTCAAAGTATACATTGACGCTTAGTTGCATGGTACATGTAAGAAACATTTTTGCTAGCTGTCACTGGGAATGATCCTTGGTGTAATTTCAAGCTCATGACTTTGCATTAGGCCTGGTTTAGCTATTATTCTTTCAAATATTCAATGTCACAAAATGCTGGTGGGGCGTTCCGCTGATAGTCTTCTCGCTACTCATTTTGAAATGCTTTAATTTAAATGCGGTTTACTTTGCTTTTTTCTCATGGTCATTAACTGTCTGCGCATTATATTGAGTGCGACATCAATATCTTAAACTCATAGCAGTGATCAAGCAGCTATTCACGTTAAAATCTTAAACTCATAACAGTGATTAAGTAGCTGTTCGTGTTAAACAAAAGAACAATAATTGTATTTATGGTTACGATCATTTTTTTCAGTATCGTATTCCTTGACTGGGTTAATACGTTGGTTGTTTGTCACCGTTTTTGAGGTTAAATCGCTGTGTTGCAATTTGTAAAATCCACTGAAAATGCGTACAAACAAAGTATTTAATCTCTGAGCTCTTCCTTAGCTCTTTTCGTCTTACTCTGTTTCGCATCCGGACCCGGTGAGGGTTTATGAAATGAAAGGGTTTCCGGACCCGGTGAGGTTTCACTTTCAGGGTGGTTTTTCTTTCCTCACCATGCTCAGATGAGCTAAAAAAACAGCCTTATAGGCCGGTTGCGCCACCCATTGACCACCTACGTAGCCGTGTCTCGCACTGGTCATCTTTCTGATCCTTACTATTTCGAATGTTCTAACTTCTTATTTACAAAATAATATGATCTACAACTATAAGATCTCCTGCGTTTTTGTTTTTTTTTGTTGTTTTGTTTGTTTTTTTTTTTAAACTGTCCTTTAATTGCTTGAATTTAGGGTTTAGCGGCCATGCAACTATTGCTCTAGTTTTATGGATCCACTGTTTTCATTTGCATGTTTTAACGTCTGACGTTGTGTCGCTTCTTCCATTTCTTGACTCCATTTCTCTCATTATTATTGTTGTTCAGTGTCGTGTGTAATGGTGGTGGTCATGAATAAAAAAAAAAAAAAAAGAATGAATGAATCTTTTTCAGTTGACAACCTCTTGTCCATACTGTAAGGATATGTCCGGCTCTTAGAGTGCCTTGGTCTCCTATCAACCAACATAGGCACTAGACAGGGTTCTGGTAGTTTTATTGTCTTTGGCGTTCAAACAGTCCTATAGTGTCGACTGCTACACCTTTAAATTGGCTTGCGTTTGGTAGCTTTGTCATGACGAAAAGCAATAGGAAGGTTTCTTCTGAACTAAGGTTAATTTTTCAAAACGACATATTAATTAGTTTTTGTTTCCCGGCAGTCATTTACGCGTTGATTGCCAAGACTGATGCATTGCATGTCTCATGTCGAGCGGAACTGTTGTTTGCTTTCTTGTTTCTGGTTCTGATCAAAGCTTAAGCCGGTCACTACGTCATCTATGCTATTGTTGAAATACCGACCCGCCATCGTTATAGAGTCTTCAAATTTACCGTTTATTTTTATTTTCTCATTTTCGTTCGATGAGTTGAAAAAATTCTGACATCATTTTTCGTGATAGATATTTCGGGAAAGAGGTAATCACATTTAAAAATTGTACTTTTAGGTCTTGGATCTGGACCTGGGGGCCGCATACGAGCACAAGATTTGAGTAAGACTCCTGTAGAAGTGGAGACGCCTGGGGTTGCAAAACCTGCTCCCACAACTGTACCATCGCCGTCCAGTGATGGGGAATTTATTGATATTCCTTTGTCTAATATCAGAAAAGTGAGTGCAGGCGCGTGTTTAACTGTTTTGTACATTTTAAAAGTGATAATACCATCGCAGGCACAACTATTTCCGCTTGTTTTCCCTTTAGCAACTTCCCATAATCTATTTAGCGTTTGCCATTTTTGTCCCACGTTCTGTTTGGTGAGACAAAGATGTTATGCTTGCATTATTAACTTGAAACGCAGGACACTAATATATTATTGGTAAAATCACTGGAAAAGACTGCATATTAATAGCGTGAATTTGCCTTTGCAATTTTAGTCAATTTTTGTTGAAACTACTGCACAGCAAGCGCTATCCGTAAAGCTTCTGAATAAAAGCATAAAGAAGTCCGAGATAAATTTGGCAGTTGTATCTCAGTCAGATCTCATTTTTGAATTGCGTATCTGAAGATTTGATGCTGCCATAGTATTGGTTTTTCTCGACCAATGTGGAAAATAGATCGAAGCCGGTCACCTGCGCAAATAGAGCCGACACTAGACATGCCACCGGGCCCGGTTGCATTGAACTTGCAAGGATCTTGTTTGTTGCGTTTGCTCGATTAAGGCCGGTTTCCATTAGGCGTAGATTACAGGCGTGGCGCGAAAAATTCTTTGTTTCTCTATTTAGTTTTATGCTGCAAAACTAAATAGAGAAACAAAGAATTTTTCAAACTACGCATGCAATTTACGAATAATGAAAACCAGCTTTTATAGTACGTACAGTAGAAACACATTATGCGAGCGGTCCTGGCACCTTTGAAGCGGGTCTGAACACAAGTTGCTCTGAGCATCAAGGCAACGGTTTCTGTGTGGCAGAAGAATGAAGATAATTACAACTTTTAATTGCATTTAGGTGACTGCTAAACGTTTGCTTGAATCCAAAGAAACGATACCACATTACTATCTTACCGTTGATGTGATGATGGACAGCGCTTTGGAAGTGAGGAAGAATTTTAATCAGGACTTGAAAGCTGACGGTATGTATCAAAGATTCTGCGATGGTATTTTCACACAAATAAAGAAAGCGTTGTTGGTGTAATTAGCAATTGACGGAGGACGAGAAAGGTACAGCCTGCATTCAGCTGAAACTTTATGTAGAAAGTTTGATTTTGAGCTGTTTGAAACTAATCTTGGGATTGCTGCTTAAAAAACGTTTTAGCTTTGCTGCTCATGATCATAGAGCACTGTTTTTTGCTCAAGTATGTTACAAATTGCATGTGATGTCGCAGCAGGTAGTTTTGTCAGCTCGGTAGCGCCTTATAGGAACTTGCCAAATGCGTCATTGGTTAAGCGATGAGGTTGTAGCAGTAAGGAGGAGGGGCATAACTTGTTATTTAAATTATATTGTTTATTCCGCGAATTCAAAGGCATTTTTGACGATTCGCTAATGTTGAATATTAACAGAGTTTTGAATGGAGTAGTTGGTTCAAAACTCAATGCTATTGATATTTCAGGTATCAAGTTGTCCGTAAACGACTTCATAGTAAAAGCAGCTGCCCTGGCTTGCCTGAAAGTGCCAGAAGCAAACTCGTCGTGGAGAGACACTTTCATACGACAGTAAGTCACCATTTTTAGCTAGATGTCGTATCGTTTATAATCTCAGCACACACGTTCTACGTCAATGTATTTATCAGTATCAAAGTTGTGTACTGTCCTGGCCGTATCTTTTAATAATTAAATGTAGGGCTAGTGACGATTCATTTATTTTTAATAGTTAACTTTTAAGAAATTAAGGATTAATTAATATTTAATTTCGATTAAATCAAAATTTCTGCTGTACATTTATTGACAAGGTTATTCTATATGTATTTCAATTAAATTTCAGTTAAAAACAAGAATGGAATAGGCGTGTTTTCTTTTAAATATTGTCAAAAAACCAGCTACGCAAGCACACAAGCATATTAACACAGTATTTGGTTCAAGTGATAAGCGTGTCTTGTTAACAGTGTAGCTAGCAGAGCTAAATAATTGTTCACACGGAACTGAGGTAGCCGGTATAAAATTTGAATCCGATTAAATAGTTAAACAGAAAATTAATCAGTAAAATAAATTAACGATTAATCGATTAATTAATCTTTAAATTCCCCACCCCTAATTAAATCAAAAGTCGAGAGTGAGGCCTTTTTTAATCGAAATGGAAGAAGTTGTGGTTCTGAATGTGATGATATGCCTTCGGGAGTAATTAGACTTCCCTCTAGCTTAATACAAAGTTTGTTTCTAGTTCGAAAACCATTGTCAATTTTACTTTTAGGTACAATACTGTGGACATGAGTATTGCAGTTAGTACTGACAATGGTCTTATCACTCCAATTGTGTTTGACGCTCATTCAAAAGGGCTCGTCTCGATATCTGAGGACACAGTTTCACTTGCCACCAAAGCTAGAGAAGGCAAATTAAAGCCACATGAATATCAGGTAATGCTGAAGCATGCGTTTCTAACTTAATTTCAACATGAATTACTGTATCGCTTGTTGGGGCTCTGGAGAGGATGCTTTTACAGTATTGTTTTTTGTTGGCGGCAACGCTTGTAATAGTAATGCACTGTGGAGGCAGAACTGGTAACTGCGAGCAAGTGAGAACAACGGTTCTATGTCCTTGTAATTACGTATAATAAAGATTTTCGTGTGATACTGTGGTTGTTAGTATAATTGTTAGTCATGAGACGTAGCTGATAAACAATTGAACTCATTGATGGCATGTTTGTGTAGGGTGGAACATTCACGATTAGCAATCTGGGAATGTTTGGAGTGAAGCACTTTAGCGCCATTATCAATCCGCCTCAAGCTTGCATTCTTGCTGTCGGTTCAGCACGGAGAGAGTTCGTGTACGATGAAAACGCAGAAAATGAGTAAGTCACTTATAGATGGTAATAACTGAGATGTAGGCAATGCTGGCATTATGCTGGTTGCGTTAGTTGAGGTGCATAAAGATCGTGAATTGCACAGACAGCTTTTACAGTTGCTACACAACGTCCTTTCGAAGATGAAAGCGTACTGAAAAGTGGTATACAATTAGTAGACAAAAGTTTTCCAAGTACACCGATGCTTATGTTGTGTTTTGAAAAAACACGACATTAAGCAATGTTTTCCGTAAAAGTACATTGTTTCCATTGGAACAAGATCTTTTTTTATTTGGGCTTACGCGCTTGTTTACTAGTTTTTGGTTATGGCAGTTGGTAGGCTTCTCAATCCTGCTCTCTTTGCCAGAAAGATGGAAGTATTCCGTTAAGTGTCTTACCCAAGGATCCAACTTTCGAATTTGCCTACTTTTTTCCACATTGTCTCTTTCGTGCTGAATGCCCAGCTGGGAAACCGTGAATGCACTGTGCGGACCCACTGGCAGTTCCGTACTAGGTCTGAACTCAAAGTTGTTATCAGTGTAATAGTAAACTTTTTCGTTTACTGGAAACAATATAACCCGCTACGAAAGATCAACGTTTTATTTGGCGAAACCGACACGTAAATTTAGCGGCAGCGGCACTTGCCGTGGATCAAAGGTACCTACTGTACCTCAGTACGCTGCTAAAACTTGTTCATTTGCGTTGCGTAGTTAAGCATTAAAGCGTTGAATTAATTTCTTGGTGGAAGTTGTGATTGGCTTAGTGTTACGCGCATTGCTTGAGGTAGAAATGCATTGCGCCGGTGTTACTCGTAACGCCGAAATCGGTTTGAACCCATAAATGCTCTATAATAGCGAACAACAAGGTTTCGCGGCCAGAAGAAAAAAATATGTGACTGAACTCTGGTAAGTTGAAACGCATATCTTTCCTCCCGTCACGGAAATCGTACTTCGCTGCTGCTTTGGCTTCTATCTCAAGTAGATAGGCCACCTAAAACATTGTAAACAGTAAGGGTTGCCTCTAAATTTTAGTCGTGTGTTTAGATCAAAGGCTGCCACTATTATGTCTGTAACGTTAAGTTGTGACCATCGGGTTGTGGATGGAGCAGTGGGTGCAAAGTGGCTTCAACATTTTAAACGAAACCTGGAGGATCCTATCACAATGCTTCTATAATAGTTTATATTTTGTTGTCTGCATGCTCATTGAGATCTTCATTTGTATTTTCATATATAGAATTGAGGTGGTTTTTTGTCAAAATCACAACTGATTTGAATACGAGTTATTTTCTGAAACGTTGAAAAAATTGGATTTTAAGCCTGTAATGCACTTCTTTCAGGTCTCTACAGGTTTTATGAATATTGTTTGGTATGTATTTTAGTAGTCCATAGGCTACAAATTGAGTTCTGGTAGACCAAACAAGTTTGCTCATATTCAAATAGAACTGTTAACCAATTTAGTGAATTCAATAAAATCCATATTTATTGTCGTCGACTTATAGCTTTTTGTATTTATTAGATTAAAGAGCGTTTTCATGCATCCTGATTCTGAATATGCTTGTGGGATAGCTTAGAACTTTGTTGTTGTGATCAATATTCCACTTTTTTTCGAATGAAATGGGAGCTGAATCAGTTATTCGGAATCATCACGCAAACCAAATCAAGATGTAGAGAAAAGTAGATATCAATTTTGAATCACTCATTGATACAAATTGCACACTAAACGCCCCACTGCCACGACCAAGGCGGACTACCCTGTGTGAGTGCCCAATATTCGCCTCTTAAAAAGTGCTCCATCTGTGTCGTGTCCCAATCAAATTCTGCAATGTAGTGCTGTTGTCATGTGTTTGCTTAGCCTCATCTTCAGAATGAAGGCATAGGCGGAGATTCAAGGGGTCTAGTACCCCCCAAATAATTGTGCATGGTTTTGCTTCGTTGACAGTTACAGCGAGCTAGAAATCTTAAAAAGAGTTGCCCAGAATTCTACAATTTTTCTCGGGCAAAGTTAAACACCATAAAGTTTTACATAAGCTGCCAAAATCTCATATTGGAAACTGATTTAGCACGCGTATCTGCATATTTCGAAATAAACCGGTGTCGGCAGTCACAAGCGCGGAGTGGGCATGCGCAAAGCTTATGACGTCATAATTAGAAACTTAATGTTTGGTCACCAAAAATATTGTGGAGACGACCAGATCAACATGTTGCGATTTGGATAGTAATCCAGGTTCACCCTGCGAACCGAGGAGTGTGGCCAGCCATTTCGAGTCTGTCATTATGCGCTGGAGCCCCACCATCACTAAAGTATATTGGCATGAATGAGCACCCAAAAGTCATGTTGGAGGCGCAGATTTTTTTACACGCTGAAGAAAAAGTGATTTTGTTTGGTGCTTGTGGGTATTTGGAAACGTATTAAAAGAGATTTCCTTTCATTGTGGATATTAAACAGAAAATTTATGCAAACTAATATCTGGGGATATGCTATGCTCTTCCTACAAACAAGATTTGCTTGGGTCCTGGTTGCCTCAACTACGCGATGGAAGCAATGCAGTTTCAACTTGTAAGTAACGCGAGGTATTCTGGATACCTTCATCTCTCTTTGTTGTTACCCGATCCCTTTCGGGGGATGGCGGAAGACCACGGAGCCACAGAAGTCGGGCAATTCTCCACTCTGGACCAAAGATTGGAGCGACCATGAGGCGCAAAGAGTCCGTAGCTGGACAATGCAGAATGAGATGAGAGGTGTCCTTGATCGAATAATGTTGTTGTTGGTTACCCGACCCCTTCCTAGGGATGGGGGCATGGTGGAAGACCATGGAGCACCAGAAGCCGGGATACTCCAGAAGTCGTAGAGGGACAGTGAGTGGCGCAAAGAGTCCGTAGCTGGACAGTGCAGAATGAGATGAGAGATGTCCTGGGACGAGTGTCCACAGGCGCTGCAGGAAGGATTCTCAATTCTGCCAATCCTAGAGAGATAAGAACCTAAGAGAAGGCTGTGTCCGTTGCAGCGAAGACGAGGGAGCACGGAAATCGAGAGAACTGTGTGTCGAAGAATTTAGATGAGACAGTACGCCTCCAGTCCGAGAAAAGTGGATACGAGAGGTAAGAGGAGAGAGACTACAAGGGATTGCGGAGGGCGCAAGTAGCGCTCCCCGTCTGGCCAGCTCATCAGCCGCGTCGTTCTCCAGGAGAAACGAGTGTCCGGGGACCCATCGTAGTCTGATAGAACAGGAGGAGAGATAAGACAGTTCCTGCCAGATCTGCCACAGAGTTTGAGATAAGAGGATAGGGTGGTGAGGACAGAACGAGACTCAGATAGTAGGAGAAGAGAAGTGGCAGACTTGCTGGTGCTGCCGAGAGCTTACAAAATGGCGCAGACTTCAGCGGAAAAACTTGAGCATACTGTGCCTTCCGAAAAGGAAAGAGTGGCCACAGAGAGAGCAGTTGGCAAGAACTCCAGAGCCGCCTTTGCCAAAAGGAAAAGGAACAGAGCCGTCAGTCCAGAGTACCAGATTATGGAGGGAAGAGTCAAGGTGGACGAGAGCCGCACATTTGTCCGCATTCAGTGTCAGAAAGGTAAAGAGAGCAACAGCAGCAGAGGAAAGAGACGAGTATTCCTCTGCAGAAGGACAGTGAAAGTCAAAGTAGGAGGCAAAGCCATCCCGGCGAGCTTTCTGAAAGTTAAAGGAAGGGGGGCGATAGGTCGGAGAGAGAGAGACCGATAGAAGAATTGGTAGGGGGTCAGAATCCATGTCGTGAAGCACCTTCCAGGAGAAAGAGAAGAGGGAGCAAAGGAGATGTTAGAAGAGGAGCGATGTAGAAGGGTGGGTGTGTCAGGGTCATTGAGGAAGAGGGGGCCAGAAGAGATGACCCAGTCGAATACTTCCTCCCCACGGGGTCGGAAGTACCTCTTGAGTCCCAGAGGGGCTGATGGCAATTGAAGTCCCCCAGAATGAAGAGATTTCTGGAGAAGGGAAGAATAAAGGGAGAAAAGAAGTCGGTTCTGCCGTCCGTTGGGGAGGAGCGAATAGGGGGGTATACACATTAAGAAAAGAGAGCGAGGAGGAGTTGTTTAGAGAGATGTTGACCCCTACATAATCAGAGTAGAGATCGAGCGAAGAAAGAGAGAAGGTAGAAAGTTTAGAAAAAGATAAGTCCTGCCTGACGAAAATGATGACACCACCGCTGGCGTGCGTGGCATCAGGGGAGAGAATGCCAGACCGGTAGTGGGTGCAATCAGAACGCAGAGCAGAGAATCCAGGAATCCGGAAAGATGAAGAGGAGTTAAGATTGGATTCCTGAATACAGATAAGGTTGACAGAGTGGGATGAAAGAAAGTGAAGTAGTTCAGTGCTTCTGGCTCGAAGACCTCCAGCATTCCATTGGAGAACCCTGAGAAAGTCAGTGGGGGAGAGGAGGCAGAAGGACAGCCAGGAGCGAGGGCTGGTGGGGAGGAGGCAAATGAAGAAGATATAAAATGGGCAGATGGGGGATAGGAGGTTTGAAGACAAGGGTGGGGCGGGAGTGCAGCATCAGCAGAGAGGGGCTAAATTGTACAGTGGAGATATACATGTCGGAGGAGTCCGAGGAGGGAGTCACAGTGTTACGGCATGGGGGAAGCTCCAAGAGTGGGAGCTGCCAAGAGCTCTGAATTTGGATAAGGAAAGTTGTGAGCACCTTAGATGGACTCATTTGGAGCAGGTGCAGCATTGCACTGACTTGCCCCGCCAGGTCACATTTCCAGGGCACACAGAGCAAGGAAAGATGGGGCCAGGGTTGGAATAAACGTTACCGCTCATCAAGAGAAGGAGAAGACGAAGAAGGGCAGGAGAAAAGGAAAAGAGAGAAAACAGGCGACCGATTTTGAAGAAGTTGTGTGCTGCCCTTCTGCGGTCGTTCAGGGGGCAGCACGGCGAAAAAATGAAGGGGAGTGCCCGAGGTAACTGGGACCCTCGGGAAGCCCAGCAGCCATTTCGACCCAACCCGAACGTGGTCGGGGACAGCACCACCACATTGAGGCGGCTGTTGATTGGTGCAGGATCGAATAATCGCGGGTATTGTAGGAAGAATTCCAAAAAGAGATTAGTTTAATAGAAGGCTGTGTCCATTGCAGCGAAGACGAGAGAGCGCAAGTCCATTGGTAGATACCGAGGGGACCTGTGTGTCAAAAGAATTTAGATGAGAAGGTACGCCTCCAGTCCGAGAAAAGAAGATTAGATACGAGAGGAGAGAAAGACTACAGAGGATTGCAGAGGGCAGGAGTAGGGCACCCTGCCTGGTCAACTTATCAGTCGCATCCTTGTCCGTAAAAAACGAGTAACCGGGGCCCATTGTAACGAACAGCAAAGAGGGAGAGGGAAGACAGTTTTTGCCAGAGATTTTGAGGTAAAAGGAAAGACAAAGAGCGAGGGGGGAAAAAGAAGAGAAGTGGCGGATTTGTTGGGGCTGGCGAGACCAGCGGAGAGTTTGCAAAATGGAGCAGGCTTTAGCGGAAAAAACTAGAACATAGAGTAAGCCTGCCAAAAACGAAAACCATGCCTCAGTGCCCCAAAGTGAGCAGTTGGCAAGTACGCCAGAGCCGCCTTTGCCAAAAAGAAAAGGAACGCAGCCATCAATGCATATTACCAAATGGTGAGGAGGGAGAGAGTCAAGATAAGTGAGAGCGAGAGGCCACACCTTGGCGAGAGAGAGTCTTTGTTTTGTTTTATTTGCCATATTTATCCTCCATTCACGAGAAAGCGAATTGTATTGCTATACTATGGACGGTAAGTCCGCACTCGCTTGGGAGTTGCATTTTTCGAGGTTTATGGGTCACCTGTCTTCCACATGAAGGTGGGGCGTCCCGTTAAGTGCCTTGCCCAAGGACACAACAAGCGAACTTGCCGGCTTATTCTCCACAACCTCCCCTAAATGCCGAGCGCCAAGCAGGGAAGCTGTGAATACCATTTTTTAAAGTCTTTTGGTATGACCCGACAAGAGGAATGAACCCCAGGTCTACCGACTGCGAAGCGGACGCTCTAACCACTACGCCATCGCGTCGCCATCGAGTCGGAGCATAAAGAGGAAAGCGCCAGTTTCACACTGAAAGAAGACTGGTTTCAGGTAGGAGAAAAAGGACAACCAAGAAGAAACTCCCTAAGAAAAGTAGAAGAAAGAATGAGCGGGTGAGTGGACGCAAACCTCTTTAGGAAGATCTGCAAAGTTTTGGTTTCACTCAAGTCTGGCCAAACCTGAAATAAGAAAAAAGATGTGAAAACGAAGGGCCCGCTCATTGCTCATAATATGGAAAGGCAAAATAAGTCATGATGACTCGAAG
Source organism: Trididemnum clinides (assembly GCA_963675345.1). Lineage (NCBI taxonomy): Eukaryota > Metazoa > Chordata > Ascidiacea > Aplousobranchia > Didemnidae > Trididemnum > Trididemnum clinides. The sequence goes on from OY776302.1 coordinate 18,985,922, forward strand.
GGAGGTAGAGACGCTTCAGACAGGAGAAGTGAAATAGGGCTAAACGAGAGACATCCGGTGATGGCGCGACTAGCCGTTTGGTGAAAGCGTTTCAATTTAGCAACGCTTAAAAAGGAAACCATCCGGTTGAAGCATAAGTCAGAAGGGGCCGAAGAGAAGCTTTACACAGGAGAGAGAGGAATTCCTTACAGGGGCCAAGGAAGCAGAGATACGGCGTCAGGCCTTGAGACAAGGGAAAAACTTGGTGTTCAGCAATGATACATGTTTAGAAAAGAAAAGACTGCGGTCGAAGATGACCATAAAGAAGGTTGGAGTGGGATTGAAGCGGATGAGAGAGTTGAATAAAAATAGATAGTACTGGAGGTTAGCTTGGTGGGAATCCACTGAGAAGAGAGACTTCACATTTGCTTGGAATGAGAGAAAGACACCAATATTCAGAACAGCACTCCTTGTGTACAGTAGCTTCCACCGCCGCAGGGACAGATTGGAGGAGGACCAAGTGGCCAGGTTGTCAGCATAAAGAGAGTAGCTAACGGAAGAAGGCAGAGAAGCATGAAGGTCATTGATAAAAAAAGAGAAAAGTATAGGGCCAAGAACAGATCCTTCCGGAACGCCTCGACGGACTTGAAAAGAGCGACTTCTGTCATTTTGAAAAACCACATGAGCGCGTTTATTTGAAAGGAAAGATTGAGTCCAACGAGCAAAGCAAGAAGGGAGGCCAATTGAAATAAGTTTGAGAAAAAGAGTGTGATGCCAAACAGAGTCAAAAGCTTTGGAGGAGTCGATCGCAGCAAGAATCGTCCGAGAGCCTGGATTGGGTCTGTTAAACCCATCTGAGATAGACTGAGAAAAAATTTGATCCAGAGTAGGCCATCCAGGGCGGGAACCGCCCTGGTAGGGAGAGAGAATAGAGTTGGATTTCAGAAAGAAGAGTAGACGCGATAGAATAATGGGTTCAAACAGTCTTGAGACGCAGGAGATAAGAAGTATAGGCCGAAAGGAAGCAGGTGAGTCGAGAAGCTTTCCAATCGTGTGGATGGGAAAAATAGAAATTATCTTCTAGATTGAAGGAAAAGAATGCAAAGACCAGGAAAGATGGAAAACGTGTAGGAGAAAATTAATGCCAGAGCGTTTTAGCATTGAATAGGCAACTTTGTTTGGGACAGTGGCAGTGAACGAGGAGAGGTTAGAGGCAGCTGCGAAAAATTCAGCTGGGGAGCAGAAAGAGGAATGAGATTCCATTTGATACGTGGCTTGGCGGAGCTCGGACAGATAATTTCTGGCTCTGCTACGCATAGCCTTTGGCTGGGGAACAAAATGTAGGTCTCAGGTAGCCGGCGAAGATCGAAGCCGACTTCCTGGGAGGAAAATAATTAGGAGAAAAGGAAAAAAAGCCAATCATCAGAAAGATGTTGACCCCTGCGTAGTTAGAGTAAGGTTCAAGTGAAGAGAGAGAGGAGGTAGAGAGATCAGAGAAGGATAAGACTTGCCTTATGAAAATGATGACGTCACCGCTAGCGTGCGGGTCATCGGGAAAAAGAATGCCAGATCGGGAATGAGAGCACTTACATTGCAAAGCAGAGAATCCAGGGATTCGAAGAGGAAGACTATTTAAGTTTGGATTCCAGGATACAAATAAAACCCACAGGATGAAGCGAGATAAAGTGGAGAAATTTAACGCATCTGATTTGAAGACCTCCGGCATTTCATTGAAGAACTCTAAGCTATCCAGGAAAGCAAAAGGAAGCTGGGCGTATAGAAGAACATCCAGCACGTAATGGGGTGGGGAGGGTACAGAAGGAGAAGATACATAGTGAGTGGAAGGAGAGTAGGAGGTTTAAAGAACAGCGTGGGGCAGGAACGCTGCATTGGCTGAGGGTCCCAGATAGATGGTTAAAGAGTGGAGTATACAAGCTGGAGGAGCCCAAAGAATAAGACACAGTTGAAAGGTGTGAGACCTCCAGAAGAAGCAGAGACGCCGCAAGAAGGACAGCTCCAGGAGTGATAGCTTCCTAGAGTTTTGAACCCGGAGAAAGAGAGTAATGATGCGAGCACCTTAAATGGACCGATTTGGAGCAGGTACTACATTGCACAGACCTACTCGCAGGTCACATTTGCAGCGCACACTAAACAAGGAAACACTGGGCCAGGGTTAGGATGAACCTTGCCGCTCATTAGGAGAAGGAAAATGAGATTTCGGGAATGAGAGAGGCAGAAGACTTGGAGAAGAAGCAGTGGACAAATTTTAGAAAGACTGAGTGCTGCCCTTCTGCGGTCGTTGAAAGGGTATCTCGGCCAAAAAATGGTTGTATGAGAGGGGAGTTCCCGGCCTGACTGGCACCCTCGTGAAGGCCAACCGCCATTTCGACCCTACCCAAGCGGGATCGGGGACCGCACCGCCACTTTGTGGCCACTGTTTATTGGTGCAGTTTCACCTCATTCGTTACTATTATTTTCGGTAGGCCTAACTGCAAAAAATTAAAATATCTTTCGTTGAGAGTGAGTTGATTTCATCATTTACACCTTTCCTGTACCCACGCTGATCAAATATACTTCTTTAAATTTTCAACCTGTTTCAGACACGTAAGGCTACATTTACAGAAGTTCTCGACATATCACTGTGACACTGGGATGCGTGGTTCCTTTTTGAACGACTCAGTGTCCACACTTTCGCATTTCAGATTTCGCAATCATTTATCAAGCTATTAACTGTGTTGGGATCGTGGTCAAAAAATTATATTGCGTGGTCGAGCATGCCGTATGTGCCGTTTACCTCTGTCCACTTTTATATTATAGTGCCCGCTTGAAGACATCACTCGCTAGCCGTTCGGCCAACTCTGTTTAATTAAATTAACGTAAACCGCGTGATGTAATGCTAGATTATTGAGGGGAAAATTACATCGACATCCTCCCTTTAAAATATTGGGAAATGCATCCCCCCGAGATGTATGCCTCCGATAACTTGGACAGTAGATTTGATAGGGTATCCAGGAAGCACCTATAATCTAGGCCTGGATTCAGTTTAGATGCCAAAATTTTTGAGATACCACATCGCAAAAAAGGGCTGCACCTTCAGCAAAAAAGGGCACAAAATTTGGATTTAAAAAGTTGATTTCTAAAAAGGGTCTTCAACTCGAAAAGAGGTATAACAAGCCACCCTCCAATAAATTTATTTTTACCCCACAGGTTCTGACGTCAAAAACTTTGGTAGGCCTACTCGACCTGGGTCAGTCTACAAAAACAAACCTAATCGTTTCCCTTGAAAGAGCGTATGTATTCTTCAAGAAAAGTTTTTAGGTGTTTCACACCGAGCATGGCAGTGTTGATGATCAATTGTTATTGGCCATTAGCAAGTCACTTTGCTGCTCTTCTGATGTATGCTTTCGAGTACAAAGCGTTAGCTGAAAACCATTCACGTGAGTGTTGGACTTCAACAAGGCTGCGCATCTTGCTACCACTACTACTTTTCATTACATAAGTTAGATGAACAGGATTGCGAAGCAAACTTTTGTTGAAAATAATGCCAAAGTTCAAAGTTTGGTTTAAATTAATTGTTTGGTTTTAGCAGATATTGTTGGCTGGTAGCCAAGGTTTAGCACCTTTGAAATCACATCAACTCCAAACATGCTCTCTGTTGTTTCATAGCTGATAGTGACAGCACAGTGATCAAAAAATAAAAAAACTAAAGCAAAAATTTTTGAAAAAGCCTACTTTTGATCGCGTTTTAGAGAACCTAATTAGGTAAATCTGGACTTTAGCGGAGAAACTTTTGAAGCAGGCGGAAAACTTCAAGCATTTGGGGGTCACTTCTGGGGGTGATGGAAAGCAGAATAAAAAAATTCTATACAGGTTTTCAAATTGGTAGGACTAAAGCAAGAGAATTGATGCATGAGCTTTAAGATCTAATTGCCATAAAACTAGAGCTGGCAAAGCATGGCGAGCTTTTGAGCTTGAAGCAGGATATTGTTTTTATTCTACTTGATAATCATTATTTCTTTTCCTTCGGGTGGGCAAGATCTTTCAATTTGGGGAAGCATCTCAGATTATGAGCTTCTCATGAGCAATTTTTGCTAGTTTTCAATTAAACTGGGGCTCCACAACGGGTAGACTGCTTGGCCCCACCACCTGTCTGCCTCATAAAGATAGAGATATCCTGTTAATGCCCAAAGACACAACAAGCAAACTTGTCAGCATCTTCCCCGCTCTATCCTTTTGTGCTGAGTGCCAAGCAGGGAAGCTGAGAATAGCCGTACCATTTTTTGAAGTCTTTTGATATAACTCGACTTAGAAAATTAACTCAGGTCTACCGACTGCGAAGCGGACGTTCTAACCACTACGCCATTGCGTCGGTGAACAAGAAGAAGATCATTGATAATGACCGAAAGAAAGCGATCTTGAGTTCAAGCCAAGGGAAGGGATTTTAAACAAAGTCGACGGTGTATCACGAATGGGCAAAACTCGTAGTACAGAAACATGAACAACTCCAACACCAGGCTACTACTCGTTTGTGGGCTACATAGCAGTCTTAGCTGCGTAAGTTTGACCTTGTTGATGTTGTTTGTAGACTGCTGGAGTAAAGACTCACTTGTCAAATTTATTTTGGCACTCAAACTAAAAAAAACTTTAGGGAGCTACGTCAACGATTTGCCTTGGTCAATGTTTAAATTGTACAAGTAGGTTTACTAGATCTTGCTGGAGGTCCTATAATTTATAGAGAACTTGTATGTTTGCTGCCCCTGTGGTCCTCCTAAGTAAAAAATGGATAAAAAAAGAAAGTGTTATCAGCGAATGTTTACTACCACATACGCGAGAGCATCTTTTACATATAATTATTAATACATTTCTGTGGTTTTGTGGTTAGCTCCTGTAAATATGCTTTCTACTTTCGAGAGAACCTGCTTGTAGAAGTCTTTTTCTTGTTTTTCTTATAGTAAAACGTTTCTACCAAACTACAGACAGTGACGCTGTTTCGACCTATCCAGGAGAGTTGACAAGGGGGTACAGGGGGTACCTTTGGTACCGGGCCTGAAAATTTTTAGGGAGCCCGGATTTTTGAAAACGTCGCGCACAATGTTAACAATAAATTAGGCTAAGGTTTTTTCTGTTAACAAATGCATAATCTATATAATATTTTTGTGACAAAATGACTATGGTAATGTTTTCTTCATTTTGGCCACAAAAATCTAATTAGATACTTCTTTTCAAAAAAATTTGGTTCCCCCAGAATACTTCCTGGCCCTGTAGCCAAAAACATAAAATCTGGTTCCTGTAACTTTTAAAGCAAATAACTTCCCAAACATAACATAATTTAAATCTCCAAACCCCTAAGTCTTAAAACGGCTTCGAGATAGCGAGGCAGGTGTAAGTTACCAACCAGAGTTGCACTAGGCTACCTTCTTAATGTGTTTTTAACCCTTTTTGGTATAAAAATCCAAGAATTAGGGCATAAATTATACATCTTCCGATGCGTGAGGAAATAAGCGTGATCTTTTGAAAATTTTATGAAAATCGGATGAAAAATAAAGTCACAAATCGATTTTTTAGTAAACTAATTTTGTAACTCAATTTAAAAAAATTTGAGGTAAACACTGAAAACACGAGATCATCAATCGATGATCGCGGGAGCGAAAGAGTTAAACCCAGATATCTCATATTGATCAATCAGTTTGTTTATGGTCAGATTTTACATCAATCTTGTTTTGTTTTGTTATCGCCAATAAACACGAAGATTGCACTTTACTTACCGATTACTGGTGACTAATAATGATGCATTGCATGTTATTCACATTTTATTTTTTGATTTACTTTTAGCCTCATATCATTCCGAAGACAAGGTGTTGTAATTGTGCTTGATTTATTACCACACATATAGAAATTTGATTATTTGAATTGTAAAGTAGCCAGAAAGCATTGTCTTATAAGAAGGTTGCGTATGATGTCACACATTTTTCGCCAAAAAAAGTGGCTAATCAAAAGTTGTGATTTATGTTGGAGAGGTATAGAGCAAACACCAACTTTTGGAGTTATTTTGAAAACTAATGATAAATTAATTAAAAACTGAAATGAACTATTGCTAGGTGGATCCTCGGAAACAAATAAATTTAATCAAAAGCAATTTGGTTGAGAATAGGTCTTTCAGTTGGCTAGTCTAAACGTAGTACTATGTGCCAATTTAAAAAAATTGCCCCTGAGAGAAGGGCCATCTAAATACCATTTACTCCTCAGTTAAAAATAGCTCTAAACCAATTAGATACTCGTCAGTACATTAGCAAAAACAACCATTATATAATCATTACAACCGGTAACGTCAGCTTGTGGGAAAGCTTGCTTGTTGTGTCCTTGAGCAAGGCATTTAACGGTATGCCTCCATCTTTATGTGGCAAACAGATGGTGGGGCCAACCAGTCTACTCGTCGTGGTGGCCCAATCTGACGAAAAACATTCAAACCGAGCATGAGCTCATACACATGAATAAATGAATCGTCACTGTATGTTTTTTAATTACCCTTGGTCCAGCAGCCTAGGCAATAATCCAAAAAAATTGTTTATGAAATAGTTAAGATCATAAAATTACATCTGATATATCAATACGACTGGTCTGCAAGCACTATTGACAAAAAATTAATGATTTAGTCCATCAATATCTAATCTAACATATGACAAACCGTACAGAAATCTGCCCTGTCATTTAGGCTACAGTATAATTTAAGTTTACAACTTTTCAGTATGCTTATGCAACTAAATATACTGTATAAGTCGCACATTACAATTAACTTAAACTCAGCATTCCCAAACGCGCTGTTTAATCGAATATGAAACCCTCACAGAAATTGACTACAAATGAGCCTGCATTTTTAGCCCATAAAATTTGCCTAACTATTAGCAATAACAAGCAAACCTTAGCATCTCTTACCTTACTTTGACTTCATATTCATTCCTTAACACCAGTAAAACAAAATACGGTAATTAACGTTCATTTAACAGCTGTCACGTTTATCCACTTGATTTGCAAAAAACGATATCAATCCTATTCAATTCAATGCAAAAACACTGAAAGTCGTCAGCCACTTTTTTCGAAAGCGCATTTTGATGACGTCTGATCACGTGCGTGCAATCTTCCTATTCGTATCAAAGTGGAGCTAAAAAAAGCGCAGAAAGGAGGGCAATTTCTGAGCAATTATGTCAAACACTCATCCATTTGTAATTGGATAAAACCCGGAAACTCCTGTTTACTAGATCCTTGTCAAAGGGGGCCCAAAATTAATGTTGGTACCGGGCCCGGACTGTTTACTCAACGAACCTGGACCTATCAGGTCTCTTTAGTGCAGTTGGTGAGCGACAAGAAGCTTGAGGCTTAAATAAAGCATAGCTTAGATCGTCACACTTGTTGGGACCAACTGCACTGAGGAGACCCAAAAAGTCGAAACAGCCTCACTGTTTGTAGTTTGCTCAAAGTGCATCGATTGTCTCTTGTATTACTTTAAGAGTTTCTACCAAAGTTTTTACATCTCATGCATGAATATAGGACCTTTGGTTTTTACAGCATAGGAACTTTGAACATCCATCCATCCGTTCTCACCTTGGCAAACAAAGTTTTTGAGTTTTGCGCATTTGCTGCATTGTGCGAAATGCGAAGTGGTGGGAATAGGTGTGTGCAAGAATATTAAATGCAGAGAAGTTGAATTGCCGCTTCTTCGTAAAGATTATTTCTGTTAGGTTTACTTTGCTTTATAATTATTTTAGCAAGGTACATTGGTAACAAACTGACCCAAATTTAATTTGTTTATCCTCATCTGTTACTTACTGGTATCAAATCTGTTTGTACTCCTCAAATCTTACAAAGCATGAGCTTCATGTATGAGTCTATGAGTAAGTGAAGTTTAGTACGTTTATTTATTGTAAACGAAAGTGAAGTTGGTAGCTTAGTTTAATCTGTTACAATTACTCCCTCACAAACTGAGAAAGCATTCTAGTGAATGACACTAAAATACGAAAATTTACAAAATTATGGACATGAAGAAATTCTTAACAAAATTTGGAAAAACACCAATTGAATTATGAATATCGCAGAAATACGAAATGATTTGTGGAAATGCTTAGTTTAGCTTGACTCAATATCTCATTTTACCCAATTAGGTGGTAATACTTCACTTTTTTCAACTTCCATAAATTTCTGAGATTTCCTTACTTTTTTAGTTGGTATTTTTCCCAATTTCTATAAGTCAGTTATTCCTTTTTTGGAATGAATATTTGCATTTTTGTAATTTTATGTTTATTATTAAATTTTTGTAAGTAATTCCATAATTCAATTTGAATTTCCATATTTTAATGTTGTGTCATTCTTCAGTTCTTGTTTTCTACTAAATTTAGAGCTACAGAATGTTATTTGGTTTTTCTGCCGGCCCTTAGCATTGGATTAGCCAATCCTTGAGGCTGTAAGCTTGCACAACTAGCATGAGCAGTTCAGTTAAGAAAACTGGTGAAGATAATTAGAGCACTATTTTTTTGTTACTCATGTGTTCAATGAATCAAAGAAATTTTTTGGTCATTTGCTTTCCTCCAAAAATGTAAGGCAATCATTATTTGTTCCTCTTAATTTATTGACGATTTGGAGAATACTAAAAAATCTTGGCCATGAAATTTAGATTAGCCAGATTCATTTTTAGGTGTAGCTATTTTGCAATAAAGCGAGATGATTAATATTGTGAAAGAGCAAAGTTTAGTGCCTTTGATAGCAGATATTTTTGAAAACATTCCAATTTTCTTTAAAGGGTGCATCTGCTGTTGTCATGAAAGCATGTTGCTTGACATGAAGGTAGTCTCTGCTCAAAGAAATTTACAATTTAGGAAAGTTGATCTAAATGTCCTATGAGCACCATTTTCTTCCAACACTATTTTGTGTGTAGAGTCAAGAGGTCCTGGAAAAAGGAAGATTAAACTTCAAGAGAAAAATCTTCTCTCAATTTTGCAAGAAGATGAGGATGATGATGAAGATGATGATTTTGATGTATCAAAGCAAACAAGGAATCAGTCTGATGGTTGGATAATGATTAAAAAGTTGTATTATACGATGTGTGCTACCAACAGACAGTTGTTTTGTAATTTTTATTTGTGCTTGATGTAGGTAGTTTTTAAAGTATTTTGCTGTTACATACAATAAGAAAAAGAATAAATACTATAACCCATTCGATCTATACTTTGAAAAAGCCAATGCTGGTGCTATCAATTGGGCTAATAGGCTGAAAGTTTTTAACCAAAAGAGCATTATTACTGCAATTAGCAATTCTTTTGTGTTTTTAGGATCAACTGTTAGCTCAGATGACAGCTCTTACTCAAGTTCTGAAGGTAAATTATCAAACTAGATTTTACTAGGGTTTTGCTAACATTGCTGAAGTGTCAGACTGTGAAAACACAAATTCAAACTAGGGACAGAAATCAAAAATACAAAAATTGTTGTTTGCATTTATTATCTGTTATTTTATATATTGTTGTCTTTGTATATACTCTTTTTCATTTCTCTAATACTTCATTTTTACAATTTTCAAGATTTATTTTTATGTTTCTGAATGATATAATGTTTTGTCAGTACTCTGTATGAAGTCAACGGTTACCCAGTTTTGCGAGGAAGAGGTTGCTAGCTAAATATTGCTAAAAGATCAGCACCATATTACTCCTAAAAAAAGCTACTGGTCTATTGACCATACTTGTGTATTGTGCATGTATATTCGTGACTAGAAGGCATGGTCTACAGATTTTGTCACCAGTTTAATAGCAATACTTTAAAGTTGGTGTATATGTAGAGATTTTTCTTTTCAACTGTATGATTCAGTTTAAATGGTTCAGTTGTTGTTTGGAAAAGTGTTTTAAAAGCAAACAAATAATAGCACTCCCAGTAATCATAAAACAGCAAATATTTGTCCATGATCCTTGTGTTCACCGGCTCTTAACCACAGTTAGTACACTTTCCTACTGCTCCAGCCAATCGCCGACTTTCCTACTGCTCCAACCAACCAATTACCAACTTTACTACTACTCCTCCAACCAATTACCACAGCTAAATTTTCTTTGTTTGATTTTTCATAGATAAAATTGTTTATCTCAAAGAAATGCGCAGGATAACAGCAATAATGTCTCGAGTGGATTGACAAAATTTTCCGTTGGTGTGAAATGCTTTGTTCTGTACTGTTTGGTGAAAAGACTCAAGATATTATGTCACTGCTTAGTGATATATTTCTTGTCACTTCTTAGTCTTAGTGTAACATTTTATGTCCTTGAAAAGTGCAAAACCTTGATGATATGAATTGGATATACTGTATATCTCAACTATTAGATCTTGTTGTGACATACTTCAGCTTAACTGGAAATTAGATTTAATGTTATCGAATTCCTGATTTTCTTATTATCAATGAATATTTTTCACAGATGCTTCAACAAGTTCTTTTTCTTCTGAAGCTGAAGAAGCGCAAAAGATCAGTGGTGGTTAAGTATTGTGGTATTTTTTGATTGTACTCCTGTATTGGAAGTTTTGAATACTGAACGTCTGTGAAAATATTAGAATTAGGTTTACTTTGTCAATGTTATGAAATTTTTAGCTTCGAGTTTTTTTTTAAATTTTGCTTTCATTGTTGTCCTTTTTGACGCGATGGTGTAGTGGTTAGAGCATCTGCTTTGCAGTTGGTAGACCTGGGGTTCATTCCCCTTGTCGAGTCATACCAAAAGACTTTAAAAAATGGTATTCACAGCTTCCCTGCTTGGCGCTCGGCATTTAGGGGAGGTTGTGGAGAACAAGCTGGCAAGTTCACTTGTTGTGTCCTTGGGCAAGGCACTTAATGGCACGCCCCACCTTCATGTGGAAGACAGGTGGCCCAGTTATCCCTTTGAATAGAGGGTTGGTGGCAGGAAGGGCATCCAACCATAAAACAAATTCTATGTCATAAAAATGCAGATATCTGCTGTGGCGACCCCTAATCGGGAATAAGACAAAGAAGAAGAAGAAGTTGTCCTTTTTATGAATCAGGTGCTAAACTACTTGGTTCCCCAATTGGAAGGTTGATTTTTATAGGCCCATCAAATGTAAACCAGAAGCAACATATTCGGGATAAAGGAAGATCATATGTGTCACCTACTATCGAAACAACAAATACAGTGATAAGAATGCAGAGACAAGACTTGTCTACAAGTGAGATTCTCAGCAAAGCTAAACGACAGTTCGACGTTACGTCAAGACGTGTATGTATTGTGTATGATCAAATCTTAAAACTTGTGTAAAATGTTCAGCCAGCTGTCACAATTCTTAATGTTTGACAGCTGCCAAGGCATTAGTTTTGGCATGAGTTGACTATATTTCGATTTTAAATGCAACTCTTTAGCAGTGATAATTTACCTTCAAATGTGATCAAGTTTGTTTTAGAGTGTAATAAAATTTAAATTGGATGGAAAACTGTTCATAAAACAGCTTACTAATGCAACAAGCAATGGCTATGACAGCTGTTACATGTACATTGATACAAAATAGAGGTGCTCACAACTAACATATACTTGATATTAAGTTCTCAAAAAAATGGTATATAAATCAACTTCTAAACAAAATGTTGCTTACCAAGGTGCAACTAGGAGAATGTTGAGACGGTATGCTGGCCTCCTTTGTTTTGACGAATAGAAGTCAAAATTAGTGATCTCCAGTAAAAGTCTTTGCCCTTAATTGGGTTTAAAAATATAACTCTTGATGATGTCAATCTCCAATAAAAAGGTCTTCATCTTTAATTAGGATAGAGAAGATGGACTTATTTTGTTCCCCACTCCCTTTGATTATTTCTGGATGTTCCACTGTCGCATACTATTGAAACGCATTGAGGAAGATGCAGTTATGAACCTAGATCTGTTTGATATTGTTTGCTATAAACAAAATCTAAACAGTTATGATGTAGCTAGACTTTTGCTTTGAAATATTAGCTTATATAGGTGGTTGAGCAAGCAAATGTTGGAAATCCAAAGATATGTTCTGTTTGCTTGAAGAAAGATAATAGTTGCAACATCATTGCATGCAATTTGTGCGGTATACTGGTACACAAAGGTAATATAAGTAACAGATATTTGAATTTGTTAGCTAAAAACCTTTTTGTTTATTTTACATGTATGTTCTGCGGTAATATGAAAACCTGTATTGTATAACCAATGCCAGTGGTTCTCAAACTGTGCATTGCGACGTGCAGAATTGTTATTTGAAATTTTAAAGGGCGTTGCCGGGATCACTGGATTTGCTATTATTTCGTCACTGAAGAAAAAAGGCACAAGATTTGATTTTGTAAAGTTGGTTATCGAAGAAAAATGATCTTTAAGTTCAAAAAACTCAATTTCAACTAGTGATTACCAAACACTGCTTAAAAATTGGATGCGCAACAAAAATGGACTTCAAAAATTTATTTCCCAAAACGGCATTCAACCGGACAGACAGATCGATATTTTGCAAAAAAGAGATCAAAAACGTCAATATGCTGTGCATCATGGTGCATCGCAAGATTTTTCAAATCGGTCGCATTGTACAAAGTTTGTGAACCACGGGTCTATACAAAACATGGATGTTCAGACTCGCTTTGGAGTTGCCTGCAGTGCATCAGCCGTGCGTTTGTTCCAATAAGTACTTACATGAAACTAAAGAAAATGCTGCAAAGTGTCTTTTTCAAAGGCGCAATATGTTTAGGTATCAGTTAGTGGCATGATAAGATGGGCTGAAGAACCATTCTATAACGATAATGATCACATGGTCTTTAGTACAAACCTTGTAATGATTGGGTTGTGTTCTTCGGAAAGCACTTACCATGATTTTCTCTACGAACGGATTTTGACAAGCAGAATTTGTGTCGGAGACCTTTGCCCAAGATTTAAGAAGCCGAGCTATTTTGTTTGAATTTGTAAATATTGAAAGTAATTTTTGAGGAATATAAAACATGGAAGTAAAATTTTCACTGTCCTGCGAACCTGGAGAGTACTATGCAGTTAGTTATAACTATGACTTTCAATGCAAAACAAATGTCGCGTGCGAGACTGTTAATCCAAGCGAAAAAAACGCTGCAATTACTTTGCAAGAAATCGTGTCTATTCAATGTATACTATTTGGCAGAATGCTATGGTGAAACCTTACACTCAATGCAATCTGCTCGTTCGACTCCTTATTGGTTTTGTTCTTCGTGTGCCAGCGGGCGCTCACAGGTAAAGTTCTCGAGACATTGGAATTGCCGAAAACATCTCATCTTGAATGTGATTTTAGAAAAGCTGCGAATTTTGTCCTGTACAAGATGGTTGCTTCAAAGAAACATCACTAGGGCAGTGGTGTCATGTTGTATGTGCCAGGTAGGTAGCATTAGAGTAGTCAGAAACAATTGTTTAGGGGAAGAGGGAGCAAAGTATATTTTTCGGTCTGTCATGTACTTAAAGTTTGTCAATTGGCCTTATTTTGGAGGCATGTTTTGTCGCCATTATATCTGAAAATACCTCCTTAATGGGGTTCAAGAAACCCTCTGGCTAAGTCTATGGTTGGCAGTAAAATAACAAAAACGCGTCAAGATGAGTTTTCTATGGTAAGTTGTTCGAGATTTATTGTTTATTCTTCAATCACCATTTACTATTTCGTCAACCATGCCGGGAAATTGCTCGTGAAGTTTCTTTTCTAGAGCCCTATGTCTACGAAGCAACTTATAGTTTCTGGCTCTAGCGTCTTCCTGCGAATCGCGCAAGGCGTAATTTGAACTGAGCAATCTCTATTTTCTTATGCGTAATGTAATGTGCAACAAGCAACAAATGCCACCAACACCAAATACCAGCGCAAAAAGTAAGCACGCAAAGGCAAAACAACGAGTTTGCCGTGAATTTTCGATTCGATTTCGATTTGTCGAATTTTGAAGAAGCCGACAAATCTACTGTTGTGTTTCTCGTAAAAGCATTTCGTGGAACTCTTCCACCATTATGCGCAGCAGTTTACCCGTCGTAGTGGGTCAGTTTGCCACAAACATTTCTCTTTGTTATTGTGGAAATCAGATGCAGCAAAAATAGCTCAATAGCTATATTATTTTTTCTTGTTTAGGTATATTTTGGGAAAGGATATGTATAGAACTGGAAGCAACCGGTTAGTAATTGATCAATCTGGTTTGAATTATAAAAGATATGGTCTACGCGAATGCCTACTTTGCGAAGATAAACTGGTGGCAAAAACAGGCAAGTTTTTAGCTATCATGCCTGGCATGAAAATTTTTGGAACGATTTATCGATTTTATCATGTAATATTCTCAAGGAGAATTGCCTTGAAAGCATTAAACTTACGTTTGTCGATGTGTTTGACTACCGGTTCAGCGATCAGAACGTCCTTTTTGCAGTTGGTTGACCTGGAATCAATTCCTTTGTCGAGTTATGCTAAAGACTTTAAAAAACAATATGTACAAATCTCCAAATTGGCGATCAGCAATATGAATAATGAGGAGGATAAAATATGAAACCAAATTACCCCAAGTCATAATTTAAAAACTGCAATGGGCTTTAATGGCCTGACTACGTAGCCTACTGCCCACCGTTAACGCGACAACAACAATGTATTTCACTGATTTCATGATTTTTCAATATTTTTTCATACCACGCAAGCAGCAGATATTAGAAACAAGCATTCATTACAAAAAGTGGTTTGGGCGATGCTTAAGCTACGACATGAAATTATACTTAAATAAAATCTATACTTTTAACTGGTCTGATTACGAGGGTATATGTAGTGTGTAAACATTTCATAAAATTTTTAGGAATTTGTGTAAAATGCGATGCTGGATTTTGCAAGTCATTCTTTCACGCAACATGTGCTCAGAAATATGGTTTGCTATCTGAAAATGAATCTGGAGACAACTGGTAACTGCATGATTTTTTGGAAATGCAGAACTTCAATGTTGCGTTGGAAAAAGTGTTCAGCCATAAGCTTTACATGATGCTCTCATCAGTGGTTGGATTGCGTCAGTTCCAGTTGACACACTGTAACCACTGATGAAAGTGTCATCAAAAGCTTTTCGTTGAACTCTTTTTTTCATCGTTTTGTTAAAATTGATATGTGGTGTAGTCGGCAACAACTGCTCAATTTCCGTGTCCATTGCGTTGTTTCCATGAAAAATCTTCCGGAGAAAATTGTTCCTTTGTTCTAGTGTTAGTGGTTTAAATCCCCGGAGCCAGCGGAATTGATAACTGAAATGGATTTGAACACAAGTTTTCTGATTTGAACGCAAGTCGCAACGACTTGTGGGAATTATAAAACGACTAGTAGGTAATCGTCTTCTCTTTACCCTGTACGCTAAAAAGATATCCACTTGCGTTTCCAAATAGCGACATTCATTGTTACAAAAAAGCAATATGTATTTTAGTGACCCCTATTTTGTTTACTGCCCATTGCATATCGGAAAAGAAAACATGGCGAAGTCCCAAAAGCTTTACATCACAGCACAAGCTGCTCTGACTAAAAGAAAAGATCAAATGAATGATACGGTACGTACCAGCTCCGCTCGAACGGCATCTTCTTAAACTCGCTTACGTAGGCCTGGGTTCAATGCTCGTGTCTGCTCACACCATTGACCTTAAAAATAATATTTGCGGACCTCCAGTTTGGCACTCAGCAACAGGAATTGCGTGAAGGGTAAAATATGAAACTAAGTTGACTCAGTTGTGATTAAAAAGAGTCCAATGACTTGAGTAAGCGCGAAGCCTCAGTTGGCGCCACAGAAACAGCAAGCCTTAACGTGCAAGGCACGTGGTTTGTAATATTGTATAAAGAAACAAAGCATGCTTTCGATTACGCTCGAACATCATGCCAATCTAAACCAGCCCGTGGCTTTAACCTTATCACGTCTACCAAGGTTTTGTTGTCTACCTCACCGCTTGCTTGTTGTGGAAGCACGACATAAATGATAACGTAGGCGCACACCGCGACCTAATCAAAAGTCATGCTAGAGATACACAATAGTCAATCTCAAATCGGGACACAAATGACAGACTGGTAGTAGTAACCCCGTCAACAACAAAGAAAATTGCCACTGAGCCCAAAAGTAGCCTCCAACGACATGGTGGGCCAGCAGCTTTACTGTGCTATCCGATTAAAACGCAGCTGTCTAAATTAGGTCGTTTTGTTGATCGGTTTCAAAATGTTTTTGTTCATAGTGGCAAGAATCATTGCTCAAAAGCCGACGATCGTATGCCAACTGGCAGCACGTCAGGTATCCAATTCAACCAACAGCGGGAACACCATGCGCTCGGCTCTTGTCATCCAATGCTGCTGCGTTGCAAGCTCTGAACAAAAAGGCGGAAAAAGAACTGAATATTGACGTACGAGTAAGTTGAAGGCTGATTGTTGCCTGCATACCCACTCAACATGCCAAAAGAAAATGCAGCGGCCGTTTGCAGACTGCAGGTATTCGTTTTTTAGCAGCGAAACGTCTTCAATTTTGAGCTTCTTGATAGTGCCATTGGTATTCCGTATTCGTCAGGATGTCTATCCGGAACTTTATATGTTGCGTTGCTCCAGGGAAAAGTCCGATTTGAAAGCGTTGTATAGTTGTGGTTGACATTAGCGCGTGTGAGCTCTGCCACAATTTCAATTACATGAAATCAAGCAGCAAATACAAGCTTCACTAGAAATGATTGTTTTCGGTTCACAGCAATGACTGCACTGAATAATTCTATACGACAGTAACTTGTCTCTTCTTTCTGGAATCTAATATTATTTTCTATCCCCACCAGGCTGGTTTCCGCCCCGGACGATCCACTCTGGATCAAATTATGTTTCTTTCTCGGTCCATTGCGGATGGGTTTAACATACCCATGCCGGGCTCCCTGACGATTCTCGCTACTATCGACTTCTCCAAAGCTTTCGGACATGTCAGGCACCCCACATCTTTCCACAAAATTATTTCAATTGGCCTCCCTCCTTGCTTTGCTCGTTGGACTCAATCTTTCTTTACTGATAGGCGTACGTACGTGGTTTTGCAAAATTACAAAAGTCGCTCCTTTCGAGTTCGTCGAGGCGTTCCGCAAGGATCCGTTCTTGGCCCCGTACTTTTCTTTTTTTTCATCAATGATTTCCTTGCTTCTCTGCCTTCTTCCGTCAGCTGCTCTCTTTATGCTGATGATATGGCCATTTGGTCGTCCTCCTCGGTCCCAACTGCGGTGGAGGCCACACAAGGAGTGGTGTCTTCTCTTCACGCTTATCTGATTACTGGTGTCTTCTCATTCCGAGCAAATGTGAGACCTTTTTCTTTTCAGTGGATTTCCACCAAGCTAACCACTGGCCCTATATATTTTTATTCAACTCTCCCATCCATTTCAATCGAACTTTCCTTGGGATTACCTTCGACCGCAGTCTTTTCTTTACTAAGCATGCATCATTGCTGAAGGCCAAGTTCTTCCCTCGTCTCAAGGCCTTACGCTGTATCTCTGCTTCCTCATAAGGCCCCTCTAAAGCACGCCTCTCTCCTGTATAAAGCTTTTTTTCGGCCCCTTCTGGCTTATGCTTCACACGGATGATTTCTTTTCCTAAGCGTTACTATTATTACCAAATTGAAGCGCCATCACCGTCTGCCTCTCGTCTTTTCCTATTTCGCTTCTCCTCACTAAGGCGTCTCTATCTCCCCTACAAGTTACCCTGACTCATTTCGCTCTGCCATCTTATGAGCGGGCCCTTCGTGTGCCAAGTTCCTTTTCCATTTCAGGTTTGTCCAGACTTGGAGTGAAACCAAGACTCTGCAGATCGTCCTGGAGAGCTCATGCTTCCTTGTACTATTCCTAAGGAGGTCCTCGTTGCTTGCCCTCCCTCACCTCCTTGGAACCTGCCTTCCTTCACTGTGGATTCTTACTTCACCCTTTCCTCTCCATACTCCCACTCTGATCTTCCTGTCTCTCTCGCTCACTCTGACTCTCTCCCATCTTATGATTCGGAGAGATGGCTCCGTTCCTTTTGTTTTCACTCACTGCTCACGTGGTGACACTGAGGCCACTCTTTCCATTTACGGCAGGCCCAGTATGTTCAAGGTTTTCCGCTGAAGTCTGCTGTTAGCTCTTCGCTGGTCTCGACAGCACCGACGAATCTGCCATTTCTCTTCTTTTCTCCTCCTCTCTGATTCTCGCTCTGTTCTTGCTAGCTTGTCTTCTCCGTCTTTTCCTTTTATCTCAATCTCTGCAGATCTAGCAAGAATTGTCTTTTCTTTCCTCCTGCAGTATCAGGCTACATTGGGTCGCCGGACACTCGTTTCTCTTAGGGAACGACGCGGCCGATGAGCTGGCCAGACGGGGAGCGCTACTCGTGCCTTCTGCTATCCCTTGTAGTCTCTGTCCTCTTATCTCTCGTATCCACTCTTATTTTTTCTTGGACTAGAGGCGTACTGTCTCATCTGAATTCTTCGACACACAGTTTCCCTCGATTTCCACTGAGAAACTTGTGCTCCCTCGTCACGCACGCTGTGTGCTCTCTCGTCTTTGCTGCAATGGACACAGCCTACTGTTAGGCTCTTATCTCACTAGGATTGACAGAATCGAGAATCCTAGACACTGTGCGAGGACACCTCTCATCTCATTCTGCACTGTCCAGCTACGGACTCTTTGCACCGCTCGCTGTTTGGCGACTTTTTGTTTCTCTACGACCTCTGATCCAGGCCGTGGGGAGTTTCCCGGTTTTTGGGACTCCATGGTCTTCCACCATGCCTTCATCCCTCGAAGGGGTCGGGTGACAACAACAACAGTAACTTGTTGGTATCGTTATCTCTGTGCCTCCTGAGGATTAGCTTCCGGCCGAACCTAAATATGATTGTTGTAGTTAAAAAACGCTAAGTTGCAAACGGTACCACTGGGTGCTTTAAGCTCATGGTTTAGGATCAAATTATGAATTGCACCGGCCACATTGAAAAGCGAATAGGCTGATGCCGGTTCGAAAGATTGTTTTACGGTTACAAGAACTCACCGTTTAGTTTGTGCTCGATGAGTTTAGTTGCTGATTTCCGGTTCGAAGTTGCTAGAGCTGGCTGCGTTGCTGCTTTATGTTTTTGTATATATAGCAGCAGTGTCTTGACTCCCATGCCTTACCGGATCAGGATACTGCATGACCAGCAGGTCGCAAGAGTCGAATTTTATGCACCAGCAATGGCAATCCGCCCTGATGGTGGTTGGGGTACCAATTTGATCTTGGTTCAAGCTAGACTGTCGCTTTTCTCTTGTTTAGTAGTTGTGCATATCGCGCTTATTAAAGTTTGTGTGTGAGACTGATTGTTTCGTGTCACACCGTGCTCCTATCCAGGGAAGAGACTGGATCAACTCAACTGTTTGTTTGTTTGTGGTTACCCCTCCTCTTCCTCGGGACGGAGGTACGGCATGAACGGCAATTCAGGTTCATGCCGTCAACCTAATTGAAATTAAGCTAGGGGAAAAATAGCAGCCCACTTTGAACAAGCCATGAGTGACTGGTAGCCCCACCACCAACAAGGCGGACTGCCACTGGTGGGTACCCAAGAGTCATCTTTTGCGAATCAACTCAACTCGAACACATACTTGTGCTTAATGCAGTAAAAATATGTGAAGCTACTTGCCGAGCATGAACCAACTTTTGGCTTCCACCAGGCCTTCAGTAGCAGTCGGTTTTGGTGGTGGTGAGGCTTCCAATCTATAAATTGTATTTGTGACAGATTCGAAATGAACAGTCGCTTTCTTGTAGTGTGATCTTAAAGTTTGTGGTGTAATCTGCGTAACTGATTCATGCCGTACCTCTATTCCAAGGAAGAGAAGGGGTAAACTCAAAAACTTATTAATACTGAAAAATTGACTTCAAAACCTGTCTGCCTTGCAGAGTCCAGCTTCATACTTTCCCAAGCCTTCTGATGTTCGTAAACGCCATCACGTAGCTCCAGCACTGACTTGTGAATTTGCGTCACATTACGCAGACAGAGAATTACGCATCGTGGAAATGAGGGAGCGCATCGAGAACATGACCAATGAAAACGAAGCGATGATAGCAGAGCAAGAAGATTTGAGAAAGAAATACGAAGAGGTTTGTTACTGGTGGTGATAACAGCGTCGTATTCCAAAACTGTATAAAGGCGAAATTTTTTGGACAAAGGATTATAAATTGTTGTTTTTACAAAACTTTGAACCTGAGGACACAAATTCGCTGAGTTGTGGATAATCATTTTTTGTTTGCAGCACATATCTTTTGGTGTGCATTAAAGATCTTTTGTTCGCATTCTCTTCAAGGCTGTCAGCGCTGCCGGCGTTATGGTCGAATTGATTAAACCGCCGTCTGTGTCGCCTGTGGCCGAATGTTTACAGCACGCGATGACTATGTTGTTGTACACCTGAAAAAGCCACTTACCAGCAATTTCGCCTCTTTGCTTGCATTGCTTGTTGCAGAAATGCTCTGTTCGAGAAGTATTGCTAGTTTCGAAGCGTGTGTAAACACAACGCTGTTTTGGCGTAACTTACAGAAGGCTTTAACATAATTGCAGTAAAAGAATCAAATCCAACTCAGCTCAACCTTTGCGACCGATTGTGATGAATTATTGTATAGTGCCTTTTCTAAGGCCGCAGGAACTCCCAAATTATTCGAAAAACGCAGTTTCTCTCCTGCTCCCATGTAATTCCCCCTCTACTGATATCTTTATGCGGTACACGTCAGCAACGTATGCTCTTGTAACAGTGCCGTAAAATATTGCTTTTTATAGCTGCAAGCAAGACTTGATTCGCTTCAAAAACACGAGGAAGACGTTACGAGAAGATCGCAATCTCTTTTTCACATGTTTTTACGGCTAAAAATGTGGTCAGATGAAAATAAAAGGTGAGGAATAAATGTTTGAGCCACTACGTCGCAAGCTTGGCATTGCCCTGCCGAGTTATCAAGTGCAGCTGGTGGCCGTGAACATGGATGGAAAATGCCGTCTGCATAACCTTTTCGTTAAGGGTAAAAGTGGATTTAGAATCTATATACTACTTTGCCTTTATTGAAATATGCGGGTAGGGTTTGAAGCAATTAGATTTTTTTTGCGCCCTGTGCCTAAAATACAGGCAAACTGTAATACTTCCGCATTAACCATAGCATTGCTTTTAGCACTTTCAAATCAAACTCGAATTTAACACGTCTACAACCTGTCGTGAATTCGGCCAATATTTTAGACAAAGCTCCGCCCTTTGCTGCAAGAACACAATCAGATGACGTAAGCATTACATTTGTCACGTTATTTAAGTCTTTAAGAAAAGCCTGAAGTTTGATGAGGTGACGTTAACTTGTTGCATTGCTACATTAATCCCATCTCTTCCTTGGAATGAAAACATGGCGATACAGTTCAACACTTTAAACCTGATCACAATCAGGGTTTGAAAAATCGGTCGTCTATCTCAAACCACTCGTAATTGCAAGTTGCAGACCGGCAGCGCGATCACCAACAAGAGGCACTGCCACTGTACCCGAAAGTCTACTCTTGCGACGAGCTGGATGAGAGCACCGTTGTTAACCTGGTGAAACCTGGTTTGCTGGTCGTACAAGTAAATTTAAATTTCAACCGGAATTTACTCGAAACTCATTCAAGGTTAAACAAAAACTTATTGAACTCAAAATGAACGGGATGTTTGAGAGATGGCGAATTGCTCTTGCGGTTTTCTGGCCAGCAGTCGTCCGCAAATATCGGCGCAAGCCATAGTTAGGACCTGAAGCGTGAACGCGAACGCCGGTTGGAGCGCTGAACCCGTAGTCTTTCTATTGCAAATTTGACTCTCAGTTTTTCACGTCGCGCCATAGTTAACTATGGCTTGCCACAGACTTGTGGTTTATAGATTCCTGCCAGGCATCGAAATTGCAGAATCTTGATTAAGATCCCTTTTTTTTGAAAACTGAATTCAGTCCATCTGGTGGAAGGAAAGATTACTAAGATTGGATTAGAAAAGAAAGGTGGCATCATGAGTACGAATTGACTCAATGCTCTTTTTTAATTAGTTAGAAACTAGGTTACGGGGACAAAATAATATTTCAAAAGTTTGATTTCTTCGATCATTTTGTGATGAAGTTTCTTGTTTTACTTTTTTCAGGCTATAGAAACGCAGCCAAAGCCAACGATGTCAACCGGCGGTTCCGCATCCGCTAACTTTTTTAAGAGGCGGTGCAGTGTATGCAAAAGCAACAAGTTGCAACATCTGCTTATTAATTGCGACCAGTGTTGCCAATGGTTTCACCTGGCTTGTCTTGACCCGCCGCTGGCAAGCATGCCCAGAAAATCCAAGTACAGTTTGTGGTAAGCGGTTGAGGCAAAACTAAAAATCAAGCGTGGTTGGATCAATGTTAACAAATCTGTTTTGTCGTTTTTGTCCACCTTAAGTCGAGAAAATTTGTCAATGACAATTCTCTACGTGATTCTCAGATTTTATCTTTCACGATGTCTATAGCTGACTAGTTTAATTCTGCAATGGCCTGAATAAAGTTACGCTCTATGTTGTGTCTTTATTGTTTGGAATACTGCTGGTCTTTACCATCATATTCAATTAGGCATTATTTAGTACCCATATGTGTTCAATTGTTTAGACAATAGATCGACTTCGTTGCTTTTCCTAATAGTAATGCGATGTTCAGTCCTCCAAGACCAATATTAGGTTTTAATATTGGATGAAAATGTTCACCTCGCAATACAATAGAACTAAATCTTATATCTATTCGTTTTACCGGTGGGTAGCAACGATTTGGTGGTGTCGTTGTTGAGGTTAACGTTTCGTTGGTCAGAATTATAGACATTGCGACGACAAAAAGAACAAGTTACAACACAAAAAATAGTGTTTCTTTGATGAAGTCGACGGCTCTGGCAAACGACACATCAGCAACTTAGGCTTAACTAGCAACTCTATTTAAGAAATTTGTGTGAATGCTATTCAGCGGTGGAACGAAGATTGACAGAATTTAGTCTTGTAAGCCATGAAAAAAGTTCTTTCTTGTTTTGCTGATGACTGGGTCACGACCCGACGTCACTCGGTAGGACTATCAGTCACTTATGTCGGGTTGAAAATATCGATGCAGCCGCCTTCACCCGAGGATTGCTTTTGAGAGCAGTGACGAAAAGTTGTTACAAACGAGGCAAGCTCCTATTCGCCAGGTCATCGTACTCTTAAATCAAGACTGGTTTACTTGCAAGCTCCCTATCATTTAAACTCTATCCGTTTTTTTTTCAATAAGTAAAATCTTCATAATCTGTTGTCTAGTTTAATGCATTCTTGTGATTGCATTTCCAATCAGCTTTATAACGACGATTTGTTTCAGGCAATGCTCGAAATGTGCGCCCTCAAGTGGAAACGAATCGGGGTCTGATGATGCGACACGTGGCCTGACCACCACCTCTGAGGGTCGGAGGCACACGAGAAGAACCCACAAGCCCCCAGATAAGTTTGCAAGTTCTTCTCGATTCGAGCAACATCGAGACGTGAGTATGCAAACACGACAAACCACATTTTGAAAACGGCATGACATATTAGCCCAAGAATTACTTAACCATTCTACACTATAATTGATTACAAGTCTTGGCCGTCAGGGAGCATCAAAACCACGTTGACTCTTTCTCCAATCCAGGCCTTTGGGAATTGCCCACTCTTGCAGCTCCGTGATCTTCCACCATGCCCCTATCTTGAAGAAGCGGTCTGGAAACAACAATACCATGATGCTTGTTAAATTGCAGTTTAAAATAATCGAGTATGATTTGTGCTTTGGTGTTCATTAGATTAACAATAGCTGTTGTTCCTAGCTAGGTTGGAAGTTGGTGAATGGCTGTATGCTATCAACGTTTCATCTGGCTTTGATTTTGGATATCTTTCAGGCGAATGTTGCTTTAGATTTTTATTGGTAGTTTATCTCTATTGTGGCAAAGTAGCTGCATTTAGTTTTTATGTTTTAGAATGAACGCTTGATTTCAAACGGACGAATCATTAATAATCGGTCGAAGATACGAAAGAAACCAAAACGAAATATTGGTACAGTATTATTCCAAAAGCTGCTTTGAAAATGCTGCTTCAGAAACGAAAAATTGTTGTTTTGTGGCTGCATGCTCAGGCTGTTTGAGGCCAATTGCATTTTGTTAATCATGACCGAGTAAACTCAGTTTCTCTCGTCACATTTGCTCCTATAATTCTCCTATTTGCTCCTATAGTTGAGCGCCAAACAGGGTAAATACCATTTTTAAAATCAATGGCGTGACTCGACCGGGAAATTGAGTCTTGGTCTTCCGACTGCGACGCGGATGCTGTAATTATTTCAACACCGCATCGATTCAGAAAGTAGGTCATATCACACTCCTAAAGGTTTTGTTATGGATATTTGCGGTCCAATGATTTTTATACCGTAATCAAAAAGGTATTTGTCAGCACTCAATATTACTGCATCGGCTAGGATTGTGGGCCAGAGTGACGGCTTGGAGCTTCTTCAACGTGAACGTTCTTGTTAGACCAGGCTGAATTCCACGGCTCTGGGCCTCAAGCACTTTGTTTCGGAGGTTGCACAGTCCTGATTTACGATATTGGAGCACTAAATGACAGGCCTTTGGAGCATGCCCTTAATTAAAGATGCTCCAGCTCTGGCACTCTTTATGACCTCATTGCTCCAGCTTCAGATACTGGTTTTGTTTCTAGAATTAGGAATTTTTGTTTTTGGCTTTCTTGAGTTGTGATTTGTTCACAACATTATCAATGCATTGTAATTCGCTCTACGTACGAGTATATTCTTTAGTTATTATGCAGCAATAGAAATGCATAAACATGTCTGTGTATCTCAACAAAATAACAGTGGTGTATCAGCAACGGGTTGGAGCTGGAGCCATGTTCCGGCTTCAGCTCCTGCTGCTTGTAAATTCAAATGGAACTCCGATTCTTACAAGAATGCTGTAAATTTTGGGATGACCGCGTCAATTTTTATGTTGTCAGTGCATTTGACATTTTTATCTAAAATTGACAATAATTTGATTCTGGTCATGAAAGGCTGCCGAGTATAGATTTTACGATTAACTTTGTGCGTTGCAAAATTCAGAATTGAACTTGGAACCTCATGCTTTAGGTTTCTGCTTTGTCTACGCATGCGTAGAAAGCGTGAACGAATCTTATTTTTTAGTAGTGAAACTTCGCAAGAACCTAGAAGTCGCTAAAGAGAAACATTCAAAGCCACAAGCTGTGCTGAACGAGTCCATTTCAAAGCCGACAGTTGTCGTTCGTAGAGATTCTGTTCCGGATCGGGTGTTAAACGCAGTTGAACAGCAGCAACCAAACGCCAAAAGAGTCTCGGAAAAGCCGTCGCTACTACCAACATCGAGCTCCAATTCGAGCACAAAACAAAAAGTCGTGATAAAACCAATTAAATTTCGATGTGCTCATCCAGTTCCGGGTTCAACTGCTTGCGTAAAGCCAATTGAAAAGAGCAAAGGATTTATGCCAAAGTACATACTTTTTCGAAAGGCGACTGGAAAGCACTCAAAGTTCAATATTGCAATAAAGAGGCCCCAGACCTCGAGTGATGGGTCTATAAAAAAGATCGAAAACTCTTTACAGAGTAAAAGTTCTCAAATCTTGGAAATCGAAAAAGTTGAAAAAAGACATGCTGCTCTTGGGAGCGTTACGTCGACATCCGCTTCCAGAAACTTAAAAGGTGTCTCCGTAGAGAAAGAAATGCCCTCGAAGAAGACGAAACGAGACAATACCCCCCACCTTGAAGCCGACAATTCTAATCAATTCAAAACAGGTTAGAAAGAAATGCTTGCTCTGTGCTTTTATCCTCGCAGATTATTCAAAAAATTTATGCCTGTCAGCTTTAAAACTTTAATCGTTCTTCTAGTGTCACCACTATTTTGTTTTGCTTGTCGTGGGAAGAATGATGAAAACAAGATGATGCATTGCCACACTTGCAAACACTACTATCATATATGGTGTTGTGATCCACCACTGGCAACTCGGCCAAAACCAAGCAAGTTTTTCAAATGGTAAGCATCTAAAGACTTAGCTGCAATAGAACACGATTTCCTTTTGCTTTCCGTAAGCAATTCCTGGAGCAGTTTTGTTTCTTCTTGCGGTGACGTTAAGCGCCACTTCGAGCATTGGCTTGCCGGGTTTCTTCCTTCTGGTTGTATGCCCACTGTTATGTATTAGCAAACGTCATCCGGTCCTCTCTTTGACGTTGTTCTCACATCTGTTTCGGCCCTCCCCTGTTTCATTTTTGTTTATGGCCAAAAAAACAAAGCTGTGAAGAACACATCCTCTGGCAAATTCTTTTTGTTCTTTCCCGCTTTGCAGGGTCAGACGTTTTGGCTCGCTGTGCGCCTGCCACTCTCCATTCGCTTTCAAACGAGCAACAGCATTTAAAATTTTTAATACATTTTGCAACAAATACCTGTGAAGTATCGATGGATTTTCGAACTTATGCCTTAGAAATAATTACTACCACACCACACCGTTTGCTCTGCATTGCATTTTTTACAAACTAAAAATAACTTTCAGCGTTTTCTTCTGGAGAGTTAGTGTAAAAATGGGGATTTACGGAGCGGAGTAGTTAATGAGTTCCTGTTTAGGGAGTGTTCCGATTGCCATTGCTCAAGTGAGGAGCCGGATATTATTGATCTCGCTGGCTCTAAAACGACTCCGGATGGTAGGAGAAAGATAACGAGAGCCCGCAAGCCTCCGGAGAAGTTTGCAAACATATTTTACTCGGTAAGCATTATATGAACTGCGCAGAGAGCACCTTTGCTAGAAATTTGCGCTGTTGTTTATGTAATGTATTCTGTTAAAGACATTGGATTGAATTGTTGTAGTTGCTTATATTAATCCATTTCAGTAATTTTTTGCTGTACTCATTACCTTGCAATCTTGCCGTTTCGGATGGGTTTAACAAACGAAAGCCGGGCTCTAGGACTTCTCGAAATCTTTCGACTCTGTCTGGTATCTCGTCCTTTTCCACAAACATGTCTCTGCTCGCCTTTTTCCTTTTTTTTTTGTTTGTTTGTTTACCCCTCCTCTTCCTCGGGATGGAGGTACGGCATGAACGGCAATTCGGATTCATGCCGTCAACCTAATTGGAATTAGGCTAGAGGAAAAATAGATGGCAGCCCATTTCGAACCAGTCTTGAGTGACTGGTAGCTCCACCACCAACAAGGCGGATTGCCACTGGTGGGTACCCAAGAGTCGTCTGACATGCTGGGTTAGTAACTTCACAATTGTAATCCGGTGAAGTACGGGTGGGCCACCTGTCTGCCACATAAAGGTGGAGGCGTCCCGTTAAGTGCCTTGCCCAAGGACACAGCAAGCAAGCTTGCCGGCTTGTTCTCCACACTATCCCTTTTATATGCTGAGCGTCAAGCAGGGAAGCTGTGAATACCATTTTTTTAAAGTCTCTTGGTATGACTCGACTTAGGGAAAGAACCCCAGGTCTACCGACTACGAGGCGGACGCTCCAACCACTACACCATCTCGCCGGTTTTCGCCTTTCTCCTTGCTTTGCTTGTTGGACTCCATCTTTCCTTTCTGATACGAGCGCTCGCGTGTTTTGAAAAATTACAAAAGTCGCTTCTTTCGAGTTTGTCGAAGTGTTCCGCAAGGATCTAATTCTTGGCCCTGTACTCTTCTCTCTTAATCAACGATCTCCCTGCTTCTCTGCCTTCTTCCCTCAGCTGCTCTCTTTATGCTGACAATCTGGCTATTTGGTCGTCCTTCCCCTCGGTCCCAACTGCGGTGGAAACCAAACAAAGAACTCTGATTCGATTGGAGCGCTGGTCTGAGTACTAGTGTCTTTCGATCCGAGAAAATGTGAGGCCTCTTTTTTTCAGTGGATCCCCACCAAGCTAACCTCCAACCTCACCTTCTCTTATTCACCCTCCATTTCAATCCCACTCCAACTTTTCTTTGGGTCACCCTCAACCGCACTCTTTCCTTAACATGTATCTATGCTGAAGGTCAAGTTCTTCCGTCGTCTCAAGGCCTTACGCTGCATCTTTGCTTCCTCATAAGGCCCCTTAAGGAGTCCCTCTCTCTTATATAAGGCTTTTCTTCGGCCCCTTCTAACTTAAGCTTTATGCGGATGGTTTCTTTTTCTAAGCGTTACTGATGTCATCAACTTGGAACGCCTTCACCGAGCGGCTAGTCGCGCCATCACCGGCTGCCTCTCATCTTCCACTACTCCACTTTTCATCTTTGAGGCGTTTCTATCTCCCTTACGAGTCACCCTGACTCATTTCGCTCTGTCTTCTTATGAGCGGGTTCTTCGTCTGTCAAGTTCCTTTCCCATTTCAGGTTTGTCCAGACTTGGAGTGAAACCAAGACTCTGCAGATCGTCCACGACAGCTTTTGCTTCCTTGTACTATTCCTAAGGAGCTCCTCGTTGCTTGCCCTCCCTCACCTCCTTGGAACCTGCCTTTCTTCACTGTGGAGTCTTACTTCACCCTTTCCTCTCCATGCTCCCACTCTGACCTCCCCTCTCTCTCTCTCGCTCACCCTGACTCTCTCCCATCTCATCTGAAGAGATGGCTCCGTTCCTTTTTTTTTGGCAAAGGCGGCTTGGCGTACTTGCCAACTGCTCACTTGGTGACACTGAGGCCACCCTTTCCATTTACGGCAGTATGTTCAAGGTTTTCCGCTGAAGTCTGCTGTTAGCTCTTCGCTGGTCTCGACAGCACCGACGAATCTGCCATTTCTCTTCTTTTCTCCTCCTCTCTGATTCTCGCTCTGTTCTTGCTAGCTTGTCTTCTCCGTCTTTTCCTTTTATCTCAATCTCTGCAGATCTAGCAAGAATTGTCTTTTCTTTCCTCCTGCAGTATCAGGCTACATTGGGTCGCCGGACACTCGTTTCTCTTAGGGAACGACGCGGCCGATGAGCTGGCCAGACGGGGAGCGCTACTCGTGCCTTCTGCTATCCCTTGTAGTCTCTGTCCTCTTATCTCTCGTATCCGCTTTTATCTTTTCTCGGACTAGAGGCGTACTGTCTCATCTGAATTCTTCGACACACAGTTTCCCTCGATTTCCACTGAGAAACTTGTGCTCCCTCGTCACGCACGCTGTGTGCTCTCTCGTTTTTGCTGCAACGGACACAGCCTACTGTTAAGCTCTTATCTCACTAGGATAGGCAGAATCGAGAATCCTTCATGCAACGTCTGCGGACACTCGTCCCCGAACACATCTCATCTCATTCTGAACTGTCCAGCTACGGACTCTTTGCGCCGCTCGCTGTTTGGCGACTCTCTGTTTTCTTACGACCTCAGGTCCAGGCTATGGGGAGTTTCCCGGTTTTTGGGACTCCATGGTCTTCCACCATGCCTTCATCCCTCGGAAGGGGTCGGGTAACGACAATAACATGTTTATTGAAATAGTAAATTGTGTAAATAAAGTGCTTTGGCATTGTAGCGTGCAGGCGTATTAGGCGTCATTAAAAAAATCAAATTCCATCGTCTGTGGTGGTCGCTGCCAAATAGAGTTGCTTGTTGCTGTTTGTGGTTAACACACTTATTCTTTGTTCCAGTCATCCCAACAGAGATTAATGAAAGCGGTTTTGGGTCGAAGAAAGAATCCATTGGAGAGGAAACGAAACTTGCAACAGTTTACAAGATCTAAGCGAAGTTTGAGTCCTCAGAACATTAATTCAACTGAAACTGAAGCTAAAACCTCTTCCTCATCTTCGTTAGAAGTCTTTACCGAATCAAGCCATTTTTCAGCAATAACAGAAAAGACTGCTTCAACAAGCTTAACTACCTCACAGGAAGTATCAAACTTAACTCCCTTAAAGGAAAGATCAAGATCTATCTCAAAAGAAGCATCTGTGTCTGTAGTACCCAATATGGTTTTGCCAGCTTCTCTTCCGGAGTATACCAGATCAACTACAAGTTTGCAAACTGTAGAAGTTGATTTAAATGCACCGCAGAATATCAAAGTAAACTATACCCTTTCATCTAACAGTTGTAATGCAAGTGCTGCTGCTACCAATTGTACCGAAATTTTGGAGAATATTCCAGTGGAGGCTAAACCAGTTTTGTCTTGTGTAGATGCACTTTCTACTCTGTCTAATTCCCATGAGCCTAGACAAGAAGACCAGTTTGCCATGCTGGGATCAATTTCGTCTTTACATGAATGTGATCACGCTGTTTTACGCCCAAACTTGCTCCTGAAAGAGGACTGCAATGTGGAACAAAGTCGAACTTCGGTAGCTCGTATTATCACCACTGAGAAGTCAGGCTCTGTTTTAGGAGATCCTGTTGTTCATTCGAAAAAACCCATGGAAATTCGTATTGACAGCACTGAAAAATCAGATTTTACTCTGAAACTTTCATCTAATGGCATTAAAAATTCAGATCCTGAAGTAGCGACTTCGATTAACATTATTAAAAAACCAGGCTTGGCATCTGGGGCTTCGATAAACGACATTGAAAATGCAAGGCTAGTTTCTGGAAGCCCAATTAGTATTAAACATCCAGACTCGGCTAAGGAAACTCTTTCAAAAAGCGTTGAAAAGCCACCAATCAGTTCAATGGTTTTGAGTGATGATTCCCATATCGCAAAGCTTACTTTAGATTCGGAAACTCCGATAGCAGGCGTTAAAGATACTAATGCCGTATTAGTAGCTCCATTTAACACTCAAAAACTAGGTCTGGCTGTTAGAACTTCGATTGACGACTTTGAAACTTTGGTCCCAGTTTCAAGTGCTTATAGTGATGTCGAAAAACCAGGACCAACTTCGAAAGTTGTCACGAACAACATTGTGAACCCAGGTTCGCCGAATGCTGCTGCAATTAACGATGCTGGAAGTCCAGATCTAGTTTTGGCGGCTTCGAATAATGACAGAAGTGGCAACAACTTTGCATCTGATTACAATAAAGATGAAGATCTCAAGAGCGATAACCGTTTACTACAAGTTGCAGAACTAAAAGTTAAAAAATCGCCGTCAAGAATTTCAAACCTACTTGTAGCGTCTTCCCAAACAATGCCTAATGTTGAGCTTGTATCGTTGTTGACCCCGCCTTTACACCGAGAAAATACTCAGGACCAAAATACTTAGTGAAAGTGTAAAGTTGACTACCCACTAAAAATGTGGTTGGTATTTAGTAGGAAAGCATTCGAATTTTACGGTGCAGATAAAAGTTGGCAAACCTAGGCAATACTGTCGACATCCACTTGATACCTCAACACAGAGATTGAAGAAGGGCTGCAGAGCTTTTATAATATCTTGTTGTCCTAAAGTGTCGTGTCTTGGACAATAAAGCAGAATGGCGCCCATTCTTCTCTACGCTTGATCATAATCTGTTTTAAGGTAGCTTAGGATCTTAATAAACACGTGGCCGTTGTACTTAGAGATGAAATCCGTTTTGCCCTGGCCGGCGGCTTGCATCATAGAAGCTCTTTCGGTGATCACGTGATTTGGTGCGTCACCTGTGGCGTTTAACCGAGTTGTGAAAGGTTTGGTGGCGGATGGAGAACCAGTGAGATATCTAGTTTGCTTAAATGTTTTTTTGTGCAAATTACAAAAATGTGAAATTCAGAGATGCTAAATCGCCTTAATGGTACTGTTATTTTAAACTTTTTTTGATCTTTTGCATTTTTGTATATAACTAGTTTTGCAATAAAAAATTTTTATCAATTTGTATTTGTTTTAAAGCACTATCTAGTGGTTTGATTGTGTGTTTAAGCTACAACGGTATTATAGCGCTCTCATCTTACTGCTGTATTGGGTCGAAAGTCTTGATGACAACTAGTTACTTGAGCCATGCCAGCTCGTTTTAGGTTGCGTTTTGGAGCTTTTTTCGACTCGAACACCAAATAAACGAAAATCCTGGAAGACTACATAATAGCTGCAGCTTTCAAGTATGCAGCCACCGATGTTCTTGATATTTAGGGTGTTGTATTTGTGGTGCGAGTAGCAGTTAATGCTTCGTGTTCTAAGGTCCAGTAGGCAGGCCAGGTCATTACGGTAACCGTACATTGTGCATGGTTCTTCAAACGTTCTAAAATTGCATCAATAGTTGGGTAGTTGGCATAGGTTTTATTGTATTATTTTCTGTTGAAGAAAAGCGATTTATCATAAACATCCACTCTTAAATTCGTAAGCTCTAAGGTATGAAAGTTTGCATTTGAGTGATTTAACATTGTCTGCGTGACCAAAAAAATTTATTCAATAGGATCTGGAAACTAATGATGTGCTTAAAAAAGCTTTCGATTTGAAAGTGGTTGAAAGAACCCAACCGAAAAGTACATGGAGAAAGCAGGTGTAAAGGAGAATAAAAATTTAAATTAGAGAAAGAAGATGCCATTAAGCCCGTGAATCAGTGCACTGATGTTTTTGAACAAGCTGAGACAAAACCGATTTCAACGAGACATTTCTTTTTCTGAGAACTATTCGTAGATATAGTTCTAGATCCTACAAAATCGTAGGTGTTCTGATGTCTCGATATTTATTACCATAGTTTTTGCAGAATTATAGACTAAGACAATTTTTCTCATGCGCAACTTGCAGCGTTTTATCAACTGACCATGATCGTCTCGCCCTCCAAACCGGCTTCAACTTGCACAAAATATTGCTTGGTTAGCAAGTAGAACGGCATCAAGCAAAGATTCGGGCGAAAAGACAAAACTTCCTGCAGTTGAGGGATTCCGATCAACTTAAAGCGATTCTTCATTCTTGTTCCACTGATGAGTCATCTGCGGTCTGGTTGATAAAGAGACTTTGGAAACAAAATTCAGTTCTGAAGATCATCGGTTCCTGTTTTGCTCGCAGATACGTGACGCGAAGTGAGTACGTCGAGACATCGTAGCATCAACGCCCGCATCTGCGCTCTTCATTGCACAAGTCTAGCTTTTTTGCTTTTGTTAATCGTATTGATTTGGATTCGAAAATTGCATTTTAACCCCTTTTAATTTAACCTGGTATAATACGCCGCAAATGAGTAATTTTGTTATTTTTGATAGAGTTGAGTTTTGTTTTTTTTGTTTTGATGTTTTAAAGAACACGCTTCTCACTGCGCTACAGTGGCTTACTGAGCCATTTAAAAGTTTTGTTGAAAACAAAAATTACGGGTTTTTGAAACGGGGCCGCTAAGGGTGGTTATAAATAGGCATAGTAGACATAGTACCGGTACAAAGATAGTAGCAGAGGTGTGCGACCGAAAACCAGTCGCACCAATATAAAGAAGCCTTACCTCTTTCCTTTCAGAAAAAATTAATTTTATGAGTTTAGATTTAAGCATTGAGGGGGGGCAATGAAATTTCACATTAAAAGCTCAAGTTATCATCACTACGCCTACTATGCCTATTTATAACTACCGGGCCGCTAATTCTAAAAACAGCGCCTTTTTCCGCAAACGTGCCCACCTCAAGATGACGTTTGTTGTTATGCTTATTTAGTTTTCCTGCAAGCATTAAATATGTAACAAAATGACCTTATGTATTAACTTGCGTATTCACACTGGATTATCTGTGTTGGTTTTAGATTTGTCTTTGATGGTTTATGATTTGAAATGCCCTGGCAATTTTTTTCGGCTTCGGCTGAAAAATGAATACGCTTACTAAATAACAAAATGACTTTACGTTGAACTTGCTTGGGCTACATTTTGTGAGATAGTTTCAACATAACCACTCAGTGACTTGGTTTTATTTCGTATTTTTATCGAAAATTACTGAATCGTTAAAACAAGGCGTCAAGTTCTACGTCGTGTTGGCCCTTTCAAAGCTTTATGCTCAAAATCAATTGGCCTATGTGCAAGGAAATTTAATTAATAAGGCTTCCCAGAAGCATTTTAAGGTGGGCACGTTTGCGAAAAAAGGCGTTGCTTTTCGTTATAGAGGCCCCGCTCTAAAATAAATCTTGTCTTCAACAAATCTTTAAAAAAATGAGTCAGGATCAAAGTCGTGTTCAAACACTTTCCGCAACTTTGTGCTCAAACTCATTATGCTTATGCTAAAAAAAATTTAATAAGCTTTCCAACTAACGTTATTTTAAGGTGAGCGAGTTGTGGAAAGAAGTATACTTTTCACTTCAAAAAACTGTCAAGATCAAATAAACCAGTTTCAAACACTTTCTGAAGTTTGTTGACAATGTAACTATCTTTGTAAGAAGCTGACGGTTAATGATTCAGCAGGTTTTTCTCAAAGCTTCGGCCTGTAATGCACTTTTTTTGTTACGGCTAATTGTTATTTTTGTAGTTTAATCTTTTTTAACAGAATTGCGTTTTGTTTGCGTAACATTTACGGATTTGTTTTTTCCTGCCAGAATTGCGGTAGAGATTCTTTTAATCGCAAATATCGGAATTCACAGGTTAAGGATGGTTTACTGTAGCTTCCAAAATTTTGTGGTGATGTTTTAATAATGATGATAAAAATGTTAGGTTTATATCTTTCTTTAAATTGTAAAAAATATTTATCTCTTACAGTGCAGGACAGTTTTAAGGTCAGATATTTAAGCTGTTCTAACCGCCTACTGAGTTGTGCCGGTAGCTTACGTCCATTTCAAGTTGGAGTATTATTTTGTTTTCCTTGTATCATTGATTAGGGTGTCGTGAGTTCGTTGGTTTTCTGTTTCACAATATTAATTCTAATCTTCATTTAAAACAGAAATTGCTTCTTTTGTTGGGTCATCACAATTAATGATATAAGCGGGCAAAACGGAAATAATATGGGCGAAGTGGATCAAAAACAATATGAGCGGAAATAATATGAGCGAAGTGGATCAATCTGCACCAATCAACAGCCGCCTCAACGTGGTGATGCGGTCCCCGACCCCGATTGGGTTGGGTCAAAATGGCTGTTGGCCTTCCCGAGGGTCCCAGTTACCCCGGGCACTCCCCTTCATTTTTTCGCTATGCTGCCCCCTGAACGACCGCAGAAGGGCAGCACACAGCTTCTTCAAAATCGGTCGCCTGTTTTCTCTTTTTCTTTTCTCCTGCCCTTCTTCGTCTCCTCATTCTTCATCTTCTCTTGATAAGCGGCAACGTTCATCCTAACCCTGGCTCCATCTTTCCTTGCTCTGTGTGCGCTGGAAATATGACTTGGCGGGGCAAGTCAGTGCAATGCTGCACTTGCTTCAAATGGGTCCATCTAAGGTGCTCACAACTTTTCATGTCTAAATTCAGAGCTCTTGGCAGCTCTCACTCTTGGAGCTGCCTCCCCTGTCGTAACACTGTGACTCCCTCCTCGGACTCATCCGACATGTATACCTCCATTGTACAATCTAGCCACCCCTCTGCTAATGCAGCACTCTTGCTCCACTCTCGTCTCCAAACCTCCTATCCCCCATCGGCCCATTCTGTATCTTCTCCCTCTGCCCCTCACCACCGTCCTTTGCTTCTGGCCGCCCTTCTACTCCTCCTGCCTCCCCTCCTCTCCCTGACTCAGGGTTCTTCAATGGAATGCTGGAGGTATTCGAGCCAGGAGCACTGAACTACTTCACTTTCTCTCAACCCACTCTGTCAACCTTATCTGTATTCAGGAATCCAATCGTAACTCATCTTCCTCTTTCCGGATTCCTGGATTCTCTGCTCTGCGTTCTGATTGCACCCACTACCGGTCTGGCATTCCCTCTCCTGATGCCACGCACGCTAGCGGCGGCGTTGTCATTTTCGTCAAGCAGGGCCTTTCCTTTTCTGAACTTTCTACCTTCTCTCTTTCTCCGCTCGATCCCTACTCTGATTAAGTAGGGGTCAACATCTCTCTTAGCAACTCCTCCTCGCTGTCATTTTTTAATGTGTATGCCCCCCTCCTATTCGCTCCTCCCCAACGGATGGCAGAACCGATTCCTTCTCTCCCTCCATTTTTCCCTCCAGAAATCTCTTCATTCTGAGGGACTTTAATTGCCATCACTCCCTCTGGGACTCAACAGCCACTTCTGACCCCCGCGGGAAGGAAGTATTCAACTGGGTCATCTCCTCTGACCTCCTCCCCCTCAATGACCCTGACACACCCACCCTTCTGCATCGCTCCTCTGGCAGTCGCTCCTCTCCTGACATCTCCTTTTCTCCTTCCTGTCTTGTCCTTTCTTGCTCATGGGAGGTGCTTTAGGACCTGGGTTCTGACCACTTACCAATTTTTCTATCGGTCTCTCTCTCTCCGGCCTATCGCCCCAACGAGCGTTCCCCTTCCTTCAATTTTCAGAAAGCTCCCTGGGATGGCTTTGCCTCCCACATTGACTCTCACTGTCCCCCAGGAGAGGAATACTCGTCTCTTTCTTCTGCTGCTGCTGCTCTTCACCTCTCTGGCACTGAATGCGGCCAAATCTTCCATTCCCTTCGGCCGCATCAAACGCCATCCTAAAACCTGGTGGTCTGCTGAGGTGGAAAAAGCGGTTAGTAAAAGACGCAAGGCTTTCGCTGCCGCTCACAGAAGTGATGAAGATCGCCAGGCTTACATCTCCACTTCTCGACGCGCCTCGTCAGTCATCGCCAAGGCCAAGGCTGAGACCTGCTCTTCTCTTTCACCCAAATCTAACCCTAAATCTGTTGGCTCTCCTTCCTCGTCTTCCTCCTCTCCTAATTTCCCCAACTGTTCTTCTCCCAAGGAATCGGCTTCGGTCAACGCCGCTTACCTGCGATCCCACTTTTCCGTCTCTCAGCCAAAGGCTCTGCGTAGCAGAGCCAGAGGCTACCTCTCTGAACTCCGCCGAGCCACGTGCCCTGAGGAGTCGCACTCGTCCTTTTGCTCTCCTTTCTCTCCGGCTGAACTTCTTGCAGCTGCCTCCAACCTTTCCTCGTTCACTGTCACTGGCCCAGACAAAATTGCTCATCCCATGCTAAAGCACCTTCCTCGCTCTGGCATGGATTTACTTCTTTACATCTTCAATCTTTCCTGGATTTCGCATTCCTTTTCTTCCATCTGGAAGACATCCTCTGTTATTCCCATACACAAGATGGGAAAGCCTCTCGACTCTCCTGTTTCCTTCCGGCCTATCTCTCTCACCTTCTGCGTCTCAAAGCTGTTTGAACGCATCATTCTATCTCGTCTACTCTTCTTTCTGGAATCTAATTCCATTCTCTCTCCCCGCCAGGCCGGTTTCCGCCCCGGACGGTCTACTCTAGATCAAATTCTGTACCTTTCTCAATCTATTTCGGATAGATACCAAGACCGGGCTCTTGGACGATCCTCTCTACTATTGATTTCTCGAAAGCTTTTGACTCTGTCTGGCATCCCGCGCTTTTCCACAAACTCAATTCGGCTGGCCCCCCTCCTTGCTTTGCTCGTTGGACTCAATCTTTTCTTTCTGATAGGATCACTTGTGTGGTCTATCAAAATCACAAAAGTCGTTTCTTTCGAGTCCGACGAGGTGTTCCGCAAGGATCCGTTCTTGGCCCTGTACTTTTCTCTCTATTCATTAATGATCTTCCTGCTTCTCTGCCTTCTTCGGTCAGCTGTTCTCTTTACGCTGACGATCTGGTCATTTGGTCCTCCCCCTCGGTCCCCTCAGTGGTGAAGGCCACACAAGGAGTCTGATTCAATTGGAGCGCTGGTCTGAGTACTGGTGTCTTCCTCTCAATTCGAGCAAATGTGAGGCCTTGTTCTTCTCAGTGGATCCCCACCAAGCTAACCTCCAGCCCAACCTCCTCTTACTGGGCTCCCACCTCCTTTTCAACCCAATTCCAACTTTTCTTGGAGTCACCTTCGACCGCACTTTTTCCTTTTTTAAGCATGTATCTTCGCTGAAGGCCAAGTTTTTCTCACGTCTCAAGGCCTTACGCTGTATCTGTGCTTCCTCATGGGGCCCCTCTAAGAAGTCCCTCTCTGTTCTGTATAAATCTTTTCTTCGGTCCCTTCTCACTTATGCTTCGCCCGGATGGTTTCCTTTCCTGAGCGCTACCAATTTTACCAAATTATAACGCCTCCACCGAGCGGCCAATCGCGCCATCACTGGCTGCCTCTCGTCCTCCCCTATTCCTCTTCTTCTCTCGGAGGCTTCTTTACCTCCCCTATGAGCCACCTTGACTCATTTCACTCTGTCATCTTATGAGCAGGCTCTTCATCTCTCAACCTCCTTTCCTATTTCAGGTTTGGCCAGACTTGGAGTGAAACCAAGACTCTGCAGATCGTCCTGGAGAGCTTTTGCGTCCACTCACCCGCTCATGCTTCCTTCTACTTGTTCTAGGGAGGCTCTTGTTGCTTGCCCTCCCTGTCCTCCTTGGAATCTGCCTTCGTTCACGGTGGAGTCCACCGTTTTCTTTCCATGCTCTCGCTCTGATCCCCCTCTCACTCGCCAAGGTGTGCCTCTCGACTATCTTAACTCCTTCCCCCCTCATGATCTGGTGCTTTGGACAGACGCCTCTGTTCCTTTTCTATTTAACAAGGGCGGCTCTGGCGTACTTGCCAACTGCTCTCTCTGTGGCACTGAGGCCACTCTTTCCTTTTCGGCAGGCCCAGTATGTTTAGGATTTTTCGCTGAAACCTGCGCCAATCTGCACACTCTTAGCTGGTCTCGGCAACACTAACAAGCCAGCCATTTCACTTCTCCTCCTATCTGACTCTCGTTCTGTCCTCACCATTCTCTCTTCTCCTCCATCTTTCCTGTTATTTCAAACTCTGTGGCAGATCTGGCAGGAACTGTCTTCTCTCTCCTTCTGTTCTATCAGACTACAATGGGTCCCCAGACACTCGTTTCTCCCGGGGAACGACGCAGCTGACGAGCTGGCCAGACGGGGAGCGCTACTTGCGCCCTCCGCAATCCCTTGTAGTCTCTTTTCTCTTATCTCTCGTATCCACTCTTGTCTTATCTCGGATTGGAGGCGTACTGTCTCATCAAAATTTTTTGAGACACAGGTTCCCTCGATTTCCACTGAGGAACTTGTGCTCTCTCGTCATGCTCGCTGTGTCCTCTCTCGTCTTCGCTGCAACGGACACAGCCTTCTCTTAGGTTTTTATTTCTGTAAGATTGGAAGAATCGAGAATCCTTCCTGCAGCGCCTGTGGACACTTGTCTCAGGACACCTCTCATCTCATTCTGCACTGTCCAGCTACGGACTCTTTGCGCCGCTCACTCTTTGGCGACTCTTTGTCCCTCTATGACCTCTGGTCCAGACCCTGGGGAGTTTCCCGGCTTCTGGTGCTCCATGGTGTTCCGCCATGCCCCCATCCCTTGGAAGGGGTCGGGTAACCAACAAGAACAACATCAGGAAGTGGATCAATAAGCAGCAATAATCCTAATGCATGCGGGCAATGCGAATATATATATATATATTTATATATGCATACATATTAAACAGTCACTTAGCTTCACACTGCTTAACAGCAAACTTGCTGGAGTCGCGATATATTTTTATTCGTGCAACTACAAAACAGAAAATAAGAGACTGTTGTGGTTTTAGCGTTTTAATGTCTATTCTGTAGTTGTACAAATAGAAATATATATTCAGTATGAACTGGAATCACGTGTCACGACATGTATACCACGCAAGTACGATTCTGCGAAGTATTGGTATAGACATTCGACATAGGAAAAATTGATGTTGTCATTAAATCAAAGCAAGGTAAATAATTAGACGATGCGACCATGGGCTACCACTGCAAGAGAAAAAAAATTAAATAATTATTCTCTGGTCAGTGTGCATTATTAGCTTATCTAACAGCATGTATTAGGCCTAGATTTTACGGCATTTAAGTCTAAACGACGTTAAATCTTCAACATAAACTGAAACAAAGAGATCCACGGAAAGTGTTCCATAGAAGTGGATTTTACTGAAACAGGGAAATCCCCATCTCGAATCCGCATTTAGGCTTTGGGGTTGGGATCAGAGCTGCCACTTGGCACTCGTAAATCCCTACGATAAGGGCTTTTGATAAGTTGTAGGCAGTAGGAAATTCCTATGGGATTTTGCATTGTGCGTAGGAAGTTTTTCAAACATTGTAATGAAGGTATGGATTCTCCGGTTTTTTCAATTTACACCTCGAATCACGCAATTTTTGTTCAGCTAAATTGGCAACTAAGTTGCAAATTTTGGTGATTTATCCGAAGGATTTTGGATTTTTTGTTAAGAAACTCGTTGAAAATACCTGGCAGTAGTGCAGCAACCCTAAGCTTTAGCAAATTTGATGAAGTTGGGACGATTCTGAAAATCAATGACCTATTTTCTAGCGTTAGAGATCTGTGCTAAAATGACTAGATTTTTGGAAATTTAGGATGAATTAGCCACAGTCAAATGTCGAGGTAACACTGTTCAGACCCTTGGAATTTTGATTGCCATCTCTATGTAAATTGAAACTGTGTAGGGACATGTAGGGATTTCCGGAAATTTTTAAGTAATAGCACTGGTTGAGATAAGGTAAGGGTTTGCTAGAGTTGGTTAGAGTTAAGGGTAAGGATTAGTGTTACAGTTGGAATTACAATTAAGATTAGGACTATTCTGTGAAATTTCTGCGTTTTTGTTCTATCTGACTCGACAACTCTCAGGGAATATGACAGAAACTTGTGTTACTGGTACAGTGGTAGGCTGCTGTTTGCAATCATCTGATATATTGATTTATTTTACCAGTATGAATTGTATTTTTTGCCAATAATAAGTTGTAAAATTATTGTTGTGGAGTACATTTTTAATGCTTTTCAACTGGATTTTGTGTGTTTCTGATATGTTTATTCTATGAGTGTAATATCAGTTCCATACTTGAATCAATCAAAGTAATGCTTGAACAAACTTTA
The DNA here is from genome assembly GCA_963675345.1 of Trididemnum clinides. Lineage (NCBI taxonomy): Eukaryota > Metazoa > Chordata > Ascidiacea > Aplousobranchia > Didemnidae > Trididemnum > Trididemnum clinides. The sequence goes on from OY776302.1 coordinate 19,026,563, forward strand.
ATTGTAATTCCAACTCTAAACAGTAAAATTCTGATTGTATCTCTAAATGATTTGTAATTCGACATGCTAAGTGAAACTTGTGATGGTAATATGGTGCCAATTGCTATAGCTGTGAGATTTTTTTGTATAGCTTTGTTTTCTAGCTCTTTGATCAAACATACTTGTAATGATCTTGAAAGTAAGGTTACCCCCAGTTCAATTTGCAAAACATGGATGCAAAGTAAAAAGTTTGTTTAATTAGTTTTAAGCAATTGGAGGTTGAAACTGAGATAAATAATTTTGTATGATAATCTGATTTATTCTATCTAGAACAATGCAATTAATCATGTTTTTGCTTGATGTTGCATTTACGTTAAATTGGGCAATATTAAAATATGGAATTTTGTATTGCCAAAATACAAATATGAGATTAATGAAATTCATAACAAAACTTCTAGTTACAGAAATAATGAAACTTGTTTTAAAAAAGCTATTCCTAAATGATGGAAATATGGAAAACCCACCAATTGAACAGCTGAATTATGGAAATTGCAGAAATATGAATATTTACTGAAGTTGTTAAAAACTAAAAGTTTATGTACTCAGTACCCAATTCAGTAAAATTAGATTATTAAATTGCAATTAACAAGATTTTTCCCTGAATTACCATATTTGTGCAATTTCCATATTTTGGTTGGTAGTTTTTTTCTATTTCCAAAAAAATTGGTGTAATTCATCATTTTTGTGTTGTAATGCTGTTCTTAAAATTGTAGATTTAGATTCATATGCAATACAATAATGCATGTGATTAAGTAGCAGGGTTTTAACTGATTTTGTCGTTATTTTGTTTTTAGAGTTTTCATAGGTACCACTAGATTGTCAGGAAGTGAGATCTGTATTGTTTGTTACATTGTAGAATGATGCTGTGAATGTAAGCTTGCAATGGGTTGTCAATTTGTAGTAGGCCTAGTGTGAATGCTTGTAGTTCCCCTAGTCTTTCTGGAAAGCTAACTAACCAAAATTCATCATTTAAACTGGAGTCTAGCTTTACTACTGTATCATTTTACTTTATTGACTAAATTTAGAGTTAAACAATACATTAAAACTACTGCATTGCAGTGTTATATATAACAAACAAAACAAACAAGTCAGTGTTATATTATTGCTGCAGAATGCTAAAGATCTTGTATGTTTAATGTATATATATATTTTTATAGTGACCCCCCACATTTTTGTTTACGTAACAAATTTTAATTGAGTCTATTCCAAGGTAAACTAAATGATACAGAGAACCTTCCTTGTTGGACGACTCTGTATAGTACAGAAATATAGAAGAGCTTATTTCTTTGTAAAAACAATGCAGCCAATATGCTGATACGCATTTTTTAAATATGTTTTGCTTTTTACACTGAATGTATTATTGGTTAAATTAGTATTTACCTAAGGCTAGACAATTGATTTGGTTAGCCTGGTCTTAGATAACTACTTATTTTACTGATGATGGTTTTAGTGTGAAAGCAAAACGTTATAATGACATGTTTACAAGCATTTTTGCTTTATTTTTTGTAATAGTAATTGCAAGTAAATTGTAGCTTTTTCTTTATCCATTTTGATTGCAAACCACCTTTATATGGTAGCAACAGCATGCTCCTGTATTTCATAGAGTCTAGATATTGTGAGAAATTGAATGATCAATAAGTGATAAAACATCTCAAATTTGCCAATGCCAAAAAATAAAAAGAATTAGCTTGTTTTCAAAAACCATATTTTTTGCCCACTGCATGATTGCAAAGTTTTTTGTAGCAACAGACTTCAAATGTCCCTAAAATTATTTGGAGACATATTTTCAATGACATTGATCTCATTATATGTCTCATAGTTTTTGGGACATTTTGAATCTGCTTATTAAAAGAAGTTTTTGAAGAAAAAGTTTGTGTACTAGAAGCCTACTGCATACTGCGTTAGTGCTCACATTCAGTTTGCAAGTCTTCAGTTATACTGGAGCCACCACGATGGGTAGACTGCTTGGCCCCACCATCTGTCTGCCACATAAAGATGGAGGCACCCCATTAAGTGTCTTGCCCAAGGACACAACAAGCAAGCTTGCTGGCTTGTTCTCCACACTATCCCTATTTTGCTGAGCGCTAAGCAGGGAAGCTGTGAAAACTATTTTTTAAAGTCTTTTGGTATGACTCGACTTAGAAAATGAACCCCAGGCATACCGACTGTGAAGCAGACACTCTAACAACTACGCCATTGTGCCAGTAGAAGCCTGTTGATTTTGATAAATTTGACAGGTTTCATAGCCTTCCTAATCAGTCTGAACAGCTGGTACTGGTATAAAACACTAGGATTCAGGATGGGGACACAGGTATGATCTGAGCTTTGATGATGTTTTTCAATTTGTGTTTATTTTTAGATGTGCTATGGAGCTGTAGACAAGAAATTTAATTGTTTGCACTATTAATCATGCCTTGCTCAACAACTTTGACTTGCTTTTGTCGACAGCCATTTTCAATTAAAGATCCCCGATTTTTTGCTTTTTCAGAATGCTTTGAAACATTTGTTTTTGTCATTGGACCCTTTCTATTTTTGGCTCTGATAAGTGCATACTTTATTGGGCATTTGCGACCTCCAGACATATCTTTACGAGTGCCATCAAGTTTCAGACTTCGAAAAATGTCGGTTGCATTCACATTGATATTAACTCTGGGTGCTTTCTTGAATGACTTGATTTTATTTAAGCAAAGTGTGTCTGCTGTGCTATTGGTTTCTTACATTGCTAGAATATTAACTTTGTTTATTCATTTTGTATTTTTATGGCGTCTTGGTCTTATACACTTTGATTATAAAAGAGGTCCAAGCATGGTCACTATCTCATGGTTTCTTACCATTCCATTTTATGTTGTTCGAATGGAGCGACTGATTCAAGAACTGAAAATAGCTGATTCTGTAAATGTTGAAATCAACAAGGCAATTAATATATTTTGTGTTGCGGTTATGATTTGCTGCCAGTTTGCATACCTTGTTACAATTATTCAAGGTAACAACAGGTATAGAACTGTGTCAATGTTGTCACAAAGTTCTGAAAGTACGGAAAATTTGCTTTTTATTAATGGAACCCATGAGAGATATTATGATATTGATGCTGCTGATTTTCCTGCTGATCAGCTAGAAACTGCTTGTCCTGTTGATTCAGCATCATGTATTTCAAAGCTTTTGTTTTGCTGGGTACAGCCACTAATGAGCAGAGGTTCAAAGCGTTTATTAAACAAAGAAACTTCAGTATATCAGCTGCCTAACAGCTTAGGTACTGAAATGTTGTGCAGCAGTTTTGTTGACACATTTAAAGATATAACAATCAATGAAGACCTGCACAACACAACTGCAGAGCATTTAGGTCAAAAACCAAAGCGCAATGTTTTGAAAACACTTCACACTCTTTTTGGGGTAAAATATTATTTACTTGGCTTTCTTAAATTTGGAGCAGATGCACTTGGATTTGGTGGACCAATTTTCCTTAATTTGCTTGTCAAATTTGTGGAGTCAGATCAACCAATTTCAACAGGATGTATATATGCTGCAGCTTTGTTTGCAAGTACATTGGTTGGATCGTTGTTGTCAACACATTTTGATTATCAGGTAAATGTTAAAAACTTTCAATTGTTTGAAATTTGTCTGCCGTTGTGGAAAAGCTCTTTACAGACCGTACTTGTAACTTTAAAAGCTTGCGCAATTTTGGATTGAACTGTAGTTCCTTTCTTGCTGATTTTTTTTATGAATGTTTAGGAATAAAAACAATTATGAATGAAATAATATTTTCATGAATAAAAACAAATACATTTGAGGCATGCAGGTTGAGGTATAATATTTTTGAACTGACAATTGATGTACTTTTTCAATGCTTTGTGATGTATCGTATCTCTTATCAAAAGCTCTAAGGTTTCTCTGGACAATAGTAAAGATTTTTTGGGAAAATTTGCTAGATTTGAAAATTAGGATTTCTGATCTTTTGCTAATTGGCGAAATTTTTGAGCAAATGTCGAGCTGTCAAATGTTAAAGGGAGCACAAGAATGTTTTATGTACAACTGCTGATATGCTTATCATTGCAGCAGTAATACCACAAACTATTTTACTAAAAAAAGAAATTCCAACCAAATTATCAAACATCACACCTAAAATTGGTTTTAATATTCCTTTTAAAAGAAAAGGCATTTTGGTATTTCATCATTTAACTGTGTGCAAGAACCATAACAGTGATAATGAAATCTCTGGTTCGTTAATTATGAAAAAACATATGGTTGTGTGCTGAGAGTCCTCTTTTAATGTCATCTACTGTAAGTGTGTCAGAAAATCGACATTTGCTTGTAATCATGAAATTTGAAGCTCAATTGTAGCATTAATTATGTTATTACTCGTAACTCGTTGGGCATGATGGTGTAGTGGTTGCAGTGTCTGCTCTGCAGTTGATGGTCACGTGTAATTTCTCTTTGCAATTTGCTTCTAAAGATTTAAAAAATGATATTCACAGATATCTTACATGGCATTCAGCAATAGCGTTTGCTCAGCAATATTTTAGATGAACTATAGACTAAGGCTGCTTAGTAATGATTAAAAAGAGTGCAATAGTAAGGCTTAGTGCCTTGAACACACAACCACTGGTGGTGTGACTACAACAACAGCGACACATAACTTGGCCATATGATAGTTAATATATCAGCTACATTTTTTATCTGGCAGGTGAACAAAATTTCCCTTGGTATGAAATCTTCATTAATTGGAGCAGTGTACTCGAAAGCAATGAAATCAAAACCGGTAGCCCTTAGTGCATATTCAACTGGTGAAATTACAAATTTTATGAGTACTGATGTAAATCGAGTTGTCAATTTTTGCCCAAGTTTTCACCAATTTTGGAGTCTTCCTTTTCAAGTTGTTGCATCTCTGGTTTTACTGTATTTGCAGGTAAGTTTTTGTAGCTGCACTGATGTTTTTGTTAGCAGGTAACCCCTAGGATTTTTGATTTTCTGGTTGCTTATGAAAACTGAAAAATGGGAAAAAACCAGGATTTTTAATCATATCATAGGAAAAGCAAAACATGTAAAATGAACGCGGTAATATGTTCACTTGTATTACAATAGCTGCAAAGAAAAATTAACAGATTTGTCACTTAGCTGTGAGCGAATTTTAATGGTAAACCAAACCCAAAGCAGTAAAAGCATGTTCTCCTAAACTGAGACTTCTAGAATGTTCAGGAGAGTTTTGTAAAGTTTCTTTGGTTTTTTAACGTCAAGGCTGAAATGAAATTTCAAGCAATATGTTTTTGTTTGGTGGTGAAATGGTTATATTACTAATGATTGCTTATCATTTGGCATATACCAGGAGTTTTGTTGGTAAAACTGGAGAACTGGAAATACGAAAAGCTATTTATTTCCGGGAATTTCCGAAACCGTTATGCTAGTTTTCAAACCTTATTAACAGCAATATATGGCATTTTACGTTCAGCAGTTGCATTAAACATTAATGTTATGTCTTAGGTTGGCCTGGTATTTTTATCTGGTTTGGGTCTTACTCTTTTGATGATTTTATTTAATCGCTACCTCGCAAAAAAGATTGGAGAATACAATCAAGATATGATGAAACATAAAGACAACAGAGTGAAGGTAGATTTTGCACTCAATATTTGCAACATACCTTTTTCTCATTAGGCTCTCTAGGCCTAGTGAAGAGGTCAAAGTCATGTTCAAAACATTGTTTTGATGTGTAAGATGTTGACATTCAGGATTTAGTTTCCAAACACGTTTAGCATTCTACATATCAGCTTTGTTTACTGATAAAACTGTCCTTTTTTGTATAGGTTTTAGTAGTATCAAAAGCAATTTGGACTTTTGGCTAGATTGCTGCAAGGGTGCAGAAGAATACAGTGAAAGAAGTATAATGAGTTGATGCTTCCCAAACAAAGAGTTATTTACCTGAATGCTAGGCTAAACCCATAAATTTAGTACGAGGGTCAGTCAATAAGTAATGAGACTTTCTCAATAACTCAAGTTTGCAATGACTGGTAATCAAAAAATGCTTTTTTATTTTTCAACATAGTCTCCCTCCTTTGCAACACACTTGTTCCATGTTGATATTAGATTGTCTATTCCTTTGGCATAGAATTCCGTGGACTGGGTCCTTAGCCAGTTGCTCACAGCAGCCTTCACTTCTTCGTCAGTCTGGAAGTGAATTCCTTTCATATTCTCTTTGAGTGGGCCGAAGAGGTGAAAATCAGATGGTGCAAGGTCTGGGCTGTAGGGTGGGTGTGTTAGAAGTTTCCAGCCTAAATCTTCAATTTTGGCTAGGGTTCTTGCTGCTGTGTGGGGCCTTGCATTATCCTGAAGAAGAATCACACCTCTTGATTGAAGTCCCCTCCGTTTGTTCTTAATGTCTTTTTTCACTTGAGTTAGCAGCTCACAGTAGTTCTCTGAGTTCACAGTATTGCCCCTTTCCAAGAAACTGATAGTGATCGGCCCATTTCTGTCCCAGAACACAGTGAGCATGACTTTCCTTAAACTTTTCTGAGATTTGAATTTTTTCTTCACTGGGGAAGAAACATGCTTCCACTCCATTGATCATCGTTTCGATTCAGGTTCATTATGAAAAACCCAGGTCTCATCAGTTGTCACTATTCTCGACAGAAATGCATCTCCCTCCTTTCTGTATCTGCGTAGTGATGCTCTGGAAGCTATCAGGCGTTGCATTTTGTGATCATCCGTTAACATCTTGGGAACCCAGCTGACGAAGAAGTGAAGGCTGCTGTGAGCAACTGGCTAAGGACCCAGTCCACGGAATTTTATGCCAAAGGAATAGACAATCTAATATCAACATGGAACAAGTGTGTTGCAAAGGAGGGAGACTATGTTGAAAAATAAAAAAGCATTTTTTGATTACCAGTCATTGCAAACTTGAGTTATTGAGAAAGTCTCATTACTTATTGACTGACCCTCGTATATGCTCCATTTTATTTGACGGAAGTCGTGCACGTCATGCTTTTTTTGACTGTAATTTTGATGAGGTAGTAAGCAGTCTTAATTAGTTTCAATCCTCTGCTTGTGGTCAATTAGAACTGTTTCAAGTTTTATGCTATACAATTAAATGATTTACTTTCTGATCAGCCGGTTATTTCGAGTATCGCTGGACTTTATGTTGTTGCTGTTGTTACCCAATCCGCTCATCAGACTAAAACCTTAAGAGCCAAGCAATTTCTTACAACCTGTACTCTGGTTGTATATGGAAAAAGAGTAGCCAAAGAAAGTCCAACGTAAAGAGTCTGTGTCGGATGACCGCAGTTGCACCCCTGGCTTAATTTTTTTGAAACTTTCTTTGTCCAAGGATTACTCGCTGGTCTTGCATATGCGTCTGTACCCTCAGTATTTTAGATCGTCCATTTTTCCAATTTAGTAAATGTTGCTTTTGGATTTTACCGGTAATATATCCAAACAAATTGATTTGGTAGTTGCCACATTTAGGCTGACGTTTCGTTGGTCTGATCTGCCAAACCTTATCAAAAACGCAGCGTCAGGAGTTATTTTAATGCCTCGTGATCAGATTAATCAAATATATTTGTTTTTCAGTTAATGACTGAAATATTGCTGGGAATAAGAGTCGTGAAGTTTAACGTCTGGGAAGATTTTCTTGTGGATGAAATTGACAGGTATTTTACTTGATTCAGCGTAGTATGCAGTAATTTGCCTTCCAGCTTTTTAACTTCTAACTGCTTTTTGTAACAAAATCTGTCGATTCTTCAAGAAAACTTATCGTTTAATCACATAAATTGTTTTTTTACATAAAACTTGGTAGTTCGAACCAAACCTTTGTCATATGACGGTGTCCACTTAACGGAATTCTCTAGGTTTTATGTGGTAGACAGGCAGCAAGGCCTAGCACTCTATTTGTCGTGTTACCCCAATCAGACTGACAAAAGACTGTCAAACAGAACATGAACGAATGAACCTGTGTTAAGCATTTTTTCTTTACAGTTTAATAAAATACCCACAAGATAATTTGCTAGCTTTGGTGTTATGTAGCCCTATGTGAGTTGAGAGTTTTAAGCAAGGGTGCTAAATTTTTTGACCAATATAACATGGAAAGAGCAAAGCATGTAATAAGTGAAATATCCTTTGTCATTTTGTTTTAATATTATACTGTACAATCGTGTGCTTTTAGCGTTCGTTCCAAAGAATTGAAAAGTTTAAAAGGAATTAAATATTTTGATGCTCTTTGCGTGTACTTGTGGGCAACAACTCCTGTTCTTATTTCATTGTTGATTTTCTCAATATCTGTAGCTACAGGACAACAGTTGACTGCAGCAAAGGTTAGTAGGGCACTGGCACTGTATCTTAGTTGCTTTACGTATTTTTATTTTTCGATTATGCAAGGCGCTTACGGTCGTTTAGCCGTTTACAAAAGTGCATTACAACCTGACCTATTTTTTGCTATTTAGTGTATATATACAATTATCCATATATACTGGACAAAAGTCTTTATCATCATCAATCTTTCACAGCACTGCTGTAAAAGATGATGCACTGCCATCTGCCGTTCCCATCCAGGTTTTTCCAATCTCTTCCTCAATTTTACTTTGCCATCTTTTTTTTGGTCTTGAGATTTTGTTTAATTCTTTTTGATTAAGATCCAGAGGAAAAAATGCATATATTTAAAAAAATTTATATTTATTGAAGTTAAAAGTGCTAAGAAGCTTCGGGTACGATGGTTTAAGGAATGCTCAGATTTTTATCATTTTGTGGGTCCCATGCTTTTTGCAATTGATTATGGAATATCTTGTGTTCAGGCTTGCCTTTCCCGGTAGTTGCTCGTAATAAAGACACGTTGCATTGATATCAGAAGCACTACGATCGAGCAGAGGTAATTGCTACAAAGTGATTTCTGTAATAGCCAAAGCAGAATCTATTCAGGCGTTGATGTGGCGATTTCCTTAATTGTGAAACCTTTTTAATGAGCTCAACTGTGGCTGCTGTTGGTCGAAATGCATTACCGTTTGCATCTGCATTTTAGTCCCGTTTGTTATTCAGGTCTTCACCGTAGTTGCATTGATAAACATGTTGATATCTCCGTTGAATGCATTTCCTTGGGTAGTTAATGGCTTGATGGAAGCATGGATATCTTTGGATCGTCTTGAAAACTTTCTTGATTTACCAGATTTTGATATGGACAAATATTACGATGCTCATATTACTCCAGCTCAAAATGGTTTGCAATATTCTAGTTCGTTCATTCGTGCATATGAGCTGAAACTTCGTTTATGTCTTCTGTCGGACTGGCCTACCGCAAAGCTTAGACTGCTCGTCCCCAGCACCCACCGCTTGTTGTGTCATAAAGGAGATGGAATCCTGTTAAATGCCTTTTCTTAGGACTGAGCAAACGAACTGGTCGGCTTTTTCTTAACACCATTCCTCGAAAACTGAGTGCCAACCATGCAAGCTGTGAAGGCCATTTTTTGTAGTCTTGTATGACGCGACAAGGGAATAAAACGCAGCTCTATCGACTGCTAAGCCGTCGCTCTAACCGCTGCGTTAGTGTATTGTAGTGATCAGTAGGTAGGTTGCTATATTTTAATTTTTTCCTCAGAATACAGCCTTGAGGCAAATCATAAATCTGAATTGAGATCCTGCTGCACTTAGTTCTTGACTGTAAATACAGTTTTCTTCGACCCGCAGGTTACGCTTTGAAGATTGAAAATGGTTGCTTTTCATGGCATGTTGCTGATACGAATGAGAAACAAGTGGATAAGTTGTCCGATCAAGATTCTTTAAGTTCAATAAACCATCCTAAAGATAAGGACCTACTTCTGCAACAGATATCTGTTATTATCCAACCGGTAAAAATCTTGTTAAGGTTGATCTCTTTGTTTTTGTCTACTTGTTAATAAAAATTTTTGTAAGGCGAGCCAGTTATAATAACTCAAATTATGGTATCTGCTGCTTCGGGCAGTTTCTGATGTTTTAATGCTGAAGCCTCCTCTCTTGTCATAAGTATCTGCGTTCAAAAAAGCTTGTCTTCTGCCAGATTTTGTAGGCTGAAAATGTAGCGTAAAATAATTTTTGCATCTCAGTTATACTGCAGAGGTGCATTTGCTGTTTAGTAGTTTCAAAGGCTTGGTTTTTCAGGGTCAATTTGTCGGTGTTATTGGATCTGTCGGTTCAGGCAAGAGCTCACTATTATCTGCCGTTTGTGCGGAAATGGAAAAATTACAGGGAGCAATATCGCTACAAGATGTACAAAATGGTGTGGCTTTGGTATCGCAAGAGTCCTGGCTGCAGCACGCTACTATACAGTAAGCATTGAAAAAAATTGTCAAGTTCGACGCAGAAAAAGTTGTGCTGCGTGGTGTTGCACGGCTTGTTCTCCCTACGTTGACGTTGGTAGATGGCTTTTCATTGAAAGGATTGTGCGTTCATCACCCACTACACAGTCTTTCAAAATCTTCGTTTATTTTTGTTTATGAGTTACAAAAATTTTCCTTTCTGAGCTATAATTCAAATTTGTACCAAGTAATTTTGTTTTTCTTTTTCTTATGATGCTCGTAATTAAACATTTCTGGTGCAGTGCAGGGCTACTACTAATCGCGTGCTCTGGTAGCTTGCGGAGTCAGTATTAAAATTCCAAACGATTGTTTTTGTAAGCCCTTTGACACTTGCAAGTCTTAAATCTCAAGCTGGAAGTCTAAAGCTTAAATCACTACTTCTGGCAATGTTTCGTTATTATTTACTTCAAATTAGAAGACAAGTTTGAGTGTTGCTGTATTGCGCATGTGCGCTCTTTGGGAAAGGCATTTGATGGCATTCCTCCACCTTTTCGTGGAAGATAGATGGTGGGCCAAGCTGTCTACGCATGAGTGTGAGAAAGCATCTTTACGTTAGATTGTTTAATAATCTTGCTTGGATAGGGAGAACATTTTGTGGGGTCGACCATACAACAAGGAGCTCTACGAAGCCGCAATTGAATGCTGTGCATTAAACGACGATTTTTGTGTGTTGCCTCATGGAGACCTGACTGAAGTTGGAGAAAATGGAGTCACCTTAAGTGGAGGGCAGAAAGCAAGAATATCATTAGCAAGAGCTGTTTATCAAGTTGGTTCCTATTTTTGTTGTATTGTTTACTACCCACACAGTGGTTTTCTCTAACTAGTACGTTTTATCACTCAAGTTTATTGCTGTCATTGCTTTAAGGCTGATTTTCACTGGTGCGCTTTGCAAATGTGGCAAGGAAAATTTTTGTTTCAGGTCGGCACCAGTTTTATTGCCGAAACTTTGTTGTTGCAATATTGCTGTTGATATCTTCTACCATCACAGAGTACGGTTGGGCATTGAACAACTGCTGTTCAGACTGGATTCGTAGTTACCAGCGCTGCTGTCACTAGGAATTTCTACCACTGACGGTGCTACCAAGCAAGGAAATTTAATTTTTCAAATGGATAAATGCCCAATCATACGGGCAAGAAATTTAGAATTTGATGCTGCTTGACAGCAATGTTTTGCCATGTAGTGTTTTGAGATCTCATCAAAAAATGTAGATCAAAAAGTGCTTTGCAATGTTAGTAAAAGCAATTCGATTATCTTGAAATCTGTGAAACTATATTTGTAAAATAGAAACTGGTTAGATTCCAAAATTAAAAGTGACCATTATTCCGGTTTTATTCCTACAGGCTTAGCGTAAATGACTTCTCTTTTTCAGAATAAATCTTTCTATCTTCTCGACGATCCTCTGTCAGCAGTGGATCAGCATGTAGCAGCTCATCTTTACCACCATTGCATTACTGGCATACTGAGAGATAGAACTCGAATTCTCTGTACTCACCACACAAAGTAGGTTGAAACTTCGATGCGCACATTTCCACAACAAAAGACGTTAAACATGTACAATTGCAGTTTTACTATGCTTAACGTATTTTTATTACTAAAGTGTTTCCCAGCCAGACGGGAGTTAGTCGTGATAACAATAATAACAAGTTCTGTTGATGGAAAACTTGATTGTCAATGCAAGTGACTGATAATGAAAATAGGTTACCGGTACCGACATAGGACTAGGGCAGTCTCTTTATGTGCCCTGTTCTTTTTTAATTGGTTTACAAATGTGATTGTGTAGATATCTGAAGAATGCCGATTTGATTATTGAAATGGATCAGGGTGAAATAAAAGCAGTTGGCTCTCCAGACGAGATCTTGCAATTTGACTTTGATCGGGATGATGCTGCTCCTTCGATTGGAGGTACAGTGATATCTCAGCTGGCATCTTTACCTGTCAGTACTCGAAGACCGTTTTAACGTGATCAGTCATGCATTTCTTAAATATATTGTAATGCATTCTTTGAAATTGCGAGCAGTTTTAAATATGTGGCTGCGGTTCCTAAGTGGCTAGCTTGTCTGGAGATTCCACGTGCGAAATTCTACATACAAAGTTTTGCGCCTACACCCTGCAGCTTCTAGTATAGTTCTAGCAGCACAACTTGCTAGTTTCAGGCAGAGCCGTGTCTTCGGTTTTGTACGGCCTATAGTGAACTCCATGACTTTAGAAGCATAACTTCCTGTTACCTCTTTAACAGTTTATTTCCAGCTTCCGGTCTGCAAATGTTTCGATTCAAATCGAAGATTGTTAGCGGTTTCTATGAATTAATTACTGTAGTTACCTGAGCTGTAATTCAGATGATTTTTCTTTGTTGTGAGACTTGCTCTGAAAACCTTTGCTTTCTTTGCGACTATACTATGAGCTTAAGGTTTATTTATGGAATTAGACCGTACAAAAAACACTTTTTATTTCCTTGGTATCTGATCATGTTATTGATTTATGAAATGATTCGTGACAGCAAAATGTTGGAAATCATCGTGTTAAATTTTAGAGAGACTACTTTTTCAAGCTTACGAGGAACCAAACATTGTTTTTCGTTGCTGTTTGGTTCCTTAACACCATTGCTGTTTAGAAGAAATTGTGTTCGTCATGTTTATCTTTATTTTGTTTCTGATGCTTGAGCTTTGCTATTCTATAGCTACTGCTGCTGCTGAGCAAGATGTTGACAAGGATACTGAAAACACGGCTTTGATGACTGCTGAGGAGAAAGCGGTTGGAACTGTAGCATTGAAGGTTTACAAAGCGTACTGGCTTGCAATAGGTGGTTGTCTTGCCTTCACGATATTGCTTTTTGTGGTCTTGATGCAAAGTATGTAAACTTTTAATTTTTGAATCAACCTTAATTTGCCTTAGCACACAGATAGCACCAACTTGAAATGACTTGAAAAATTGAAAAATTTGGTTTGCCAAAAATTTTTCTTGATTCAATTACCAGTGACGGTGTCGTATCAAATATAAAAGAGTTGGATAGCAGTACGTCTCGAAGTTTTTTGGCAAAGCAGAGTTTTGTATTGGATTGCTTCAATAGTTTCAGCCAACTTGGGTAAACTGGTACTCATCTGGAGTTATAAACATGTGGTTTTTCGATTTTAAGTTGGAAATGTTGAGAAAAATCATCTTTACGTGGCTTTCCCCACGACTATTGGATTAAGCAGAAGCTGTAAGATAAAAAGAAACAAAGCTCCTTCGCAGTGAACAACTAGTTTTGAAAAGCAGAATTAAAATAGAAGGCTAAGAGTAAGAAATAATGAGAAATACAGCTCATTTGTCACGAGATGAACCGGAGAGTTTCGGAGTTGCCTATCGGTCTTTGAGTCATCAGTCACCCATACGTACTGTTGCGGTTGTTGCCAGCCATGGTTTGAGCTTGTATGCAAGCGCCGGTTTCGCTTGCGATGCGGCGTTTAAGTAACGTTCTGAGCAAATAGCTCGCATGCTTTTGATGACATAAATAGTTATTGTAACTTGTCTTGCCTTGCCGACTTGTGGTAAAAGACAGCAGGTCTCCGTTTGCTCACAGATACCCAGAACGGCTATCGTCAAAGCTGTTAAAACCCGTGTCTTTAAAGACAACAGGCTGTAAAAGGCTTTAGACCAGCGGTTCTTGAAAGTTTTTAAGCCCCAATGCCCTAACCCAAATTTGCCTACATTTTAACTCCTCTTTCCACTTGCTACCTAATCTAATACACTTCTTATTTTGTTATAAAAACACTCAATACCCCAAAATCAAATATCTATACCCTTTAGAGTATTGAGGTTAACTTAAAGAACCCCTGCCCTAGTCAGTAAAACGTTTGACATATGGCGACAGGCCTGTTTCGATACATTGAATTTCTTCCATGCACTTCCATCGACGAGAATCGAGACCAGTGACCGTAATTATTATTGCACGACATCTTGTCGGGAAACATTGGTGATGTGATAGTATTTATTATCTTGAAAACATTTTCTATTAAGTAAAGTAGCACAAAAAACGTTTTCCAATTTTTCGTTATTTTTATTCCCCGTTGCTTGCAGGTGGAACACATAAAAAACTGCTTATGCATACGCTGCTAGGGGAGTTGTAAATACTTAATATAACTTGTCCTGCCTAGTCGGCTAGTGGTAGGAGACAGTACGTCTCCCAGATAAATACCCTCATGTTTGTAGTCCTCAACGAGATATCGTGAAGTGAGAGCCATGTTTGCTGATATCAATTTTCGTTGACGGAAGTGCCCTGAAGAGATTTAATGGATCGAAACGAGCCTGTCGGCATCTGTCAAACGATTCGATGACGTGATAAACACTCGGTCCACCGCGCCATGCCGCTGACAAGTCGTCTCTACTCAGTATTCCTATTGCACTATTAAGCATTGCCAAGTCTGACGTAACAATTGCGAAGCAGGGTGCCCACTTTTTCCCTTTTTTCCCAATCGCTTTGTTTATATGATTTTTAGGAGGAAAATCAACACCAAAATACCGGGGTGCAATTTTTTTTATTAAATTTTGTCGTCTTTATACTCTATGGGGCACGAAAGATTTTTCAGGGGATTAAAACCACTAATTCTTTGTCTCTCGAGAGATACAGCACCTAGAGTAACAATTTTTGTACCAATCAATTCAGAAAAACATGTTTCATATTTATTTACATTCCATTGCAATACTCTAAATTGTTTAGTTTCGGAGTTATATGTAGAAAACTATCAAACCACTCATTCAATGTTATCTTTTTTTTTATAGACACTGAAAAATATACGTACAGGTTATCAATTTACACCGCAACTATTAAAGAGAAAGTTTTCCTCTGCTAATGTCACCAAGCTGACACTGTGACATGTGGTCAGAGTATCGCTCACCCGAACAAATGTTCTTTTTAAAAGCAATCCGAAACCTATCACAGATGTTGCTGAACACGACTCAAATGTTTTAGTTGAAAAGCGGGATTTTTGAAATGAACATCAGAAAAACGTTGGTCGTGTTCATCCACTCGCAAAAATACTTTTGTTAAGCGTTGCTCAACCAAGATTACATCTTACTCACTAAGATCCAGCAATAGATCTCGCAAGAGCAGGATATTTGATTGGTATTGCGGCGCACGTGGGTTAAGTTGGATTCGAAGAGACATTGGCACATACACTGACGCAATGTACAAGGCTATCCGCAGTAACTGGGCTATTTGATCATATGTACGCCAAACAGCAATAGTTTTTGATAGCCGTTCACTGTAGTAAGCCATCTATGCCTTTGTATAAGCATGGGAATAATAGTGCTGAATAACATTCCCTACGTCATGCTACATACTTGGCAAATGAAATAGTTTCCTGCTTGTAGTACCAAAATTTTTTAAACTTGCCTGGAATCTTTTCCCGATCAATTTACATGCCAAAACTGAAAGGTAAGTCATGCTATTTGGAAAATCTTCGTGACTAAGCTCAACATTAAAGCTCATTTTTAACCTACTCACCACTACCATCAACATCACAAAGCGATTGCAGAGCACTTCTAAAACTGTTCACTGCTCTTCGTGTAACTGGCAGGTAAGGATGAAGTTAGGCATTTGTTGTAATTACTTTGTCTGGCTTGAACTATTTTATGAAATTACAAACTGATTTTGGCGACATTCGATGTAGAGCCGTCGGATTAACCTCAAAGTATTTTACTTTGTGGCTCGACAAAGTTTCGTTCCCATGAAATTAGCATTCTTACACATGAATTTGATGGCCAACTGCTTGATTAGGATGAGCAGGTAGGTGTGTGTTGATTCCTTTATCAATTCCACTGTTGATGTTTATTGTATCAGCCATGACGGAATAAACTTTTTTATTAATGCTATTTATTAATGTTGAAAATACCACATCAGCTGAAACTGACCGATTCTCATCTAACAACTTGTAATTGATTACATCTTCCTGTCTGGAACGGAAATTCTTCTTAACTTTCAAGCACTGCAATTTATAATTTTTAGACTAGACCTGTTACCTAGATTTTTTTTCGTCAAAATACTGCCCATAGACAAATATCTTCCTCCTTTATTTACTTTCTTTTTATTGTAAGTTAGCTACAAATGACTCGTTGATGAAATGCGCTCTTTTGTATTATCAATCGTGTAGAATCTTAAAAAATTCCATTTTTAGTTATGTACTAGATCTTTTGCTTATGTAACGTGGCATCATATCTATCTACTCTTAATGCCGTTATTGTAAATTCTCGATTTACTGATTTTAAAACTAGGTGCCACTATTGCTTTCAGGGTATGGCTGATCACGACTTACTGCTACCTGACGCTTGCTCCCATCCTGTCTGCTTCCATACAGCTGCAGTGTGTCATGACTTTGGGCTTCTTGTACTGGCGCAAGCGTAGAGTTTTGGTAGATGCCGAGTATAAAACGCCTGCATTGTCTGAATTGACAGACTCGGTCATGGACCGTTTTGTCAGTCGTGACCGCAGCCGAGTAAATTTTCTGTAATAAAAGTAATAAAACTTGAAATATAGCAATAGCTGATTGACATCTAAAATATTGCTATTTTCAAAATGTATAAACTTGTTCCAAGTTTGATGAGTTTTGATTTCGTAAACTTAAAAAGATTTTACCGCGTTTCCTTGCTGCATTTGCAAAAGACGTTGCTACTGGTTTCACGTACGTCTGCACTTCCAACACACATCTATAGGCTATTTCTTGTGCCATGAGAAACTTTCGATTTGCTAAACACTTCGTAACTTTGCTAGTATTCTTTTTTCAAGAGAACAGTTTGAATGAAATTTTTCTGCAACAACTTCAACGCCGCATTTCAGGATCACATATCAAATTAAGATATCAATTGTATCAGATCTAATCCGTTTTTCTTCAGTTTAGCAACAGAGTCCTGCTGCAGAAGCTTCTTTAATTTGCTTTCCATTGATTTTCTTCCTATAACTGAAAGAATATTTCTTACACAAATAAACATAATTTTGTCAAGTACCTCTTTTTGGAAACATTGGACTGTGGTATTTTATTCAAACATTTTGTTATCCCTGCGCATCAGTCGATTTCGAATGAAGAAGTAATGCACAACAACATCTGTTCTGGTGGGTAACACAAAGCTTTTCGTTTCTTTTGCAAAACTACACTCATTCATCTCCATACTCTTTTAGCCTGATTTTGTTCCTACACGACCACTAAACATCTCAAAAGAAGCAAGCTCAAGACTTGAATCCTATATCTTTCCTGTTGATGACAACAATTGGCTGTGTCATGTGATAATCTGCTGCAACGCATAATCAGGGCATGTACGATCCATGTTTTTGCGCATGTTCTGGTGCCTGTCTGGGTCAACTTGGGGTGCAAATGCTAAAACTCTCCGAACAGCAGCCCGTGCAATTGTTTACAGCACCGCAGAGTATGCCACTCCAGTATGGAACCAAAGCTCCCATGCCAAAAAGCTGGACGTATCCCTGAATGATACCATGAGGATCATAACCGGCTGCGTGAAACCCATCCCCACACATCTCCATCCTGTACTCTCAGGAATTGCCCCAGCCAATCTGAGAAGAAACTATGTCACCAACAAAATATCTTACCACGCATGGGCCAACAAAGAACACCCACTACACAATCTGGTACCTCACCCACAGAGCCCACGCCCACAACGTCTAAGTCGAGCCACCCCTTCTACCGTCACGCAGCAGAACACCATAACTGCGACCACGATATCATTAAGGCCTGGAACCAAGAGTGGACTAAACATCAACGCTCTGAACAGCTGACGCTAACCGTGGATACTATCACACCACCTGGATCCGACTTACCTCGGAAATTGTGAATTACCCCAAATCTCCTTAGAGCTGGACTGGGGCGGCTTGGTGCGGAAATGCACAAATGTGGACTCAGAACATCAGCCTCATGTGCGTGCGGAGCTGCCACCCGAAATGCGGAGCACATCTTGTTTGATTGCAATCTTCTTCGTCCACCTAACATCGTCAAGAACCTCACTAACGTGACCGATGATACACAGAACTGGCTTCAACACCTAGCCGAAAACCTCAAACGAAAGAAGAAGAAGAAGCACTTGTTCTGTTGAGTGATTTGTTCACCAGATTAATAAGCCTAAGTAAGGTTTAGACGCAACATAACCAAGATTTTATTGATAAGTCCGAAACTAAACGATTTCCAGTACTAAAATAAAATGTATTGTAAATAATAGGAAACATGTGTTTCTAAATCGATTGGTACAAAAATTGTTACTCTAGGTGCTGTATTTCTCGAGAAACTATAAATTAGTGGTTTTTCCCTCCGAAAAACCTTTCGTACCCCTAGAGTTTAAAATGACAAAGATTAATAAAAAAATTTTGTATCGTATTTCGGTGCTGATTTGTCCCCCTAAAAATCATATACATGTAAACAAAGCGATTGGGAAAAAAGGGAAAAGTGGTTAGCCTATTTCAGAGGCTTACGGTAAACCCAGTTTTTGCATTCATTTTGTTATTATGTTTGCAGGCTCCAAAGTCGCGTCTGATTGGTGGTTATCATATTGGGTCAATTCAACTGCAACCAATCAAACGTTACAGAGTTGCAGTGCTCTGCCATGCAATAATTCTTTATTGGCATACGAACAGCCAATTATTGGAAGACCTCTAGTTTTAACAGACATTTCCTATACTGTGCTGCTCAGTCGTAAGTTGTTTAATTTGTATATGTGATAAATGCAGTACCTGGGTCAAAGTCTTCGTTTGATGTTGAAGAAGTGGCTGCAGTTGCTAGGCGCTGTACAAATATAGGATCGCGCTTCGTATCTGTAACGCAGTGTAAGCAACGATGATGCTGATCAGGTTAGAGGAAGTGGCAATCTAATACAGGGGTCGGCAATCGACGACCTGGGGTCCAGATACGGTCCACCTCGCGAAATCGTTCGGCCCGCGGCTTCTCAGTTAATTGCAATACTTATATAGCTCGCGTGTGAATTTCTCTTCATTTGCTGAGCTTGAATCGTCTCTAAGCCTAATTATCTGTTTGTTTTACCGGCTTATCTATTCATTCGTCGTAGAATGTCTAATTGTTTCGATGCTAAACGGCAAATGCTTTATTTAGCTGCACTTTATACACGCCTTTAGCCTGCAGTTTTAAAATGGGATTTAGAGTTTACACAATTGCTATATAGAAAAACTTTTAAGTTAGCCGCAAACAATCTTTTGTTTTAGGTTGCATTGCAGTAGGAATTAATGCGTAGCAGAGCGCGCAAAATTAATTTGCTGAGCAAATGTTGATACAAAAACAAATACCCCTTTGGAAATAAAAAGAGGAAAGACAAAGGCAAATTCTCACTTTGTGTTACTGAGGCTACCCTTTCCTTTTCGGCAGGCACAGTATGTTCAAGTTTTTTCTGCCGAGACCGCCATTCTTCAAGCTCTCCGCTTGTCTCGGCAGCACCAACAAAATCTGCTATTTCTCTTCCCTTCTCTCTCGACTTTCGCTCTGTCCTCATCACTCTGTCCTCTCTTCCGTCTTTCCTTTTACCTCTAACTCTCTGGCAGATCTGATAGGAACTGCTTTCTCTTTCCTTCTGTGCTATCAGGCTACAATGGATCCCCGGACATTCGTTTCTCCTGGGGAACGACGCAGCTTATGAACTGGCCAGACAGGGAGCGCTACTCGTGCCTTCTACAAACCCTTGTAGTCTCTCTATCACTCGTATCCGCTCTTATCTTTTCTCAGGCTGGAAGCGTACTGTCTCATCTAAATTCTTCGACACACAGGTTCCCTCGATTTCCACTGATGAACTTGTGCTTCCTCGTCCCGCTCACTGTGTGCTCTTTCGCCTTTGCTGCAACGGACACAGCCTACTGTTAAGCTCTTATCTCACTAAGATTGGCAGAATCGAGAATCCTTCATGCAGCGCCTGCGGACACCCCTCCCAGGACACCTCTCATCTCATTTTGCACTGTCCAGCAGTCGACTCTGCGCCGTTCGTTCTTTGGCGACCTTCTGTATCTCTACTACCTCTGGTCCAGGCCGTGGGGAATTTGCCGGTTTTTCGGGCTCCATGGTCTTCCACCATGCCCCCTTCACTCGGAAGAGGTCGGGTAACAACACAAAGGCAAATTCTACGATTACAATAATTTTCTAAACATTGCGTCATGGAATCTTGCAGTTTCAGGTTTGGAGTTTAGTTTTGCTGGATAGTAGAGTGGAAATTTAAGCTGAGGTTGTATCACTGTTTGGCTAAATGAAAGATGTCTTAAAAATGAATCATAATCCAACTTGACTTACCGTGCGAGCACAACGCGCTTTTAAAACGTGTGAACAACAATTTTCGGTGATGAATCTCACAAAAAGTGTGTTAGACACGAACAATTGACCACCATTTGAAAGTTGTGCTTCTGGCTTAGACTTAGATAGGGAGCCAAAGGGACCACGTCTCCGGAACTTTTTTAACGCAATCAAGAAAAAATGTTATTTTTAAGTATAGCTTCAACAAAACGTCGACCTCGGCAATGAAGTAATCAAACAAAATTGAGGGATAGAAAGCCCCTCAAATATTATGTGGCTCTTTTGAAATTTGCTTCTAACTACGTCGCTTCTGGTCATAGCCAGCCTCTCATCTAATCATCAGACATTTTCAAGCATAAAGTCAAGTATTACGCTCATGCTGTGCTTTTAATAAATTTTTTGTAATTTTCTTGTGAAATTTTTCTAGTTTGTAATTTGTGGCTAAATCAAGTTGTTAATGAAAAACAGAAAAGGAAGTCAATTTAAAAACGTGCTCACAATAAAAATATTTTCTGACTTTCAAATCACGATTTATAAAAAAGCGCTGTAAAATGTCTGAAATCTGTAATGTTGAATGCCGTAAAAACAGTGAAGGAAACCAATTTGTTAGTGAAGGATGGTCTCGACCCTCCGAGATCCTGCAAACTTTTCTTTTGGCCCGCGATTACGAAAAAGTTGCCTACCCATGGTCTACAAACTTATCTTGAATTCATAGTGGCAACCCCATCTCCCATAAGACAGTAATTAATCTAGACAACGATCGAAAAAGCTTTGTGAAATGCTTAGTGCATCTTCATTATTTTGGCTCGTTTAAGTAGCGGAAACTCGATCTGCTGCAAAATCTTAATACGATTGCATATCGCACTTGTTATAGCCACGTGATTCGATGTGAAACGAGGCGGTCATGTGATACAACAGTTTTTTCGTACCAGGTTTGCGTAAAGCAGTTTGTTCTCTTTCAGTCCAGGGAATCGCAAACTAATTGCAAGTTTAGTGATGTAGTGTCCAATTCCATAAACTTGCGTACTTTAAGACTTAATTTGCTATTTGTGAATGTTATGTAATTTTTGCGTTAGAATCTCTTATATACTGCAATGCTAAAACGCACCACGACGTAAATCGCTACGACCCTTATTACAGTAAGACCGAGTATTCGTGTGCTGATTGCTTACAAAAGTAAGTAGGTAAGCCTCTTAACATGTTTGATAATTTAGTAAAAGTTGCGATTAACCTAGAAGCGCTCATGCAAGACGTGTTACTGTGCGTCGATTTGGTCTCGTGATAGTCTTGTGATGTGGCTTTCTTACAACGTTAAAAATATGTACTGTTATACATTCACTTTCATGTCGCTTTCTGTGGTATTCTAACACCTACGTTTTTTAAGGGAATTTTTGCTATTCGTTTGAAAAAACAAAATGTGTGAAACGTAATCTGTAGTTTCTGCCTTGTGCTTTCTAAAATCGATAAGTTGCTGAACGTGAAGCCACCAGAGCGTTAAGGTCTTACCACTTGCAAGTGAACATCCATATATTTTTGAGTTGCCTAAAAACTGGCATTTAATGCTCATGTTTGCAGCAAAGCGTAAGGCACATATTTTCCAACAGACACTTCTTTGGTATGTTCGTGATGCAATTTGTGACGTTCTTTGCTATAGAGAGACTTAAACTACGGCAAGATAAAACGTACATTTCGTGATCAACAATTCACTATGAAAACTACACTTTCGATTCCAAACTACTATTCATTGCGCAATTTGATTCATGGAAGTGAAAGGTTTGACGATTCCGAACGAAAAACGGATTGTTGCTGCGGAAATCTGCTTTGTACCAGTGCGTACCAACCTTTTCCTACTTTCAATTTACTTTTACTGACGTTTGTTTTGGAAGGCCACAATAAGATATTACCGCAAAATGACGGCGATAAAAGTGAGATATGAGACATCAGCATAATAGCGCATTAACAACATATCCAAACATGATGTGTAACTTGAAAAGTATTCAAATCAATGAAAAGCTATACAAATGTAATTTTTAGGAGTGTTGAGTATTTTACAGGAAAACTTCTACACTTTGAAATGCTTTGCTGCTCTTTTGAAAGACCTTCGCCGTAACACCAGTGAGGTGCCTGATTTGTACAAAGCAGCTGCTTGTAAACAACAGGAAAATCCCAAGCGACGTGCAATGTGAAAAGATCAACTCTTGCAATCACCAAAGTAATAGAAGGAAAAAAAGGTCAAGGCTGTTCAGGAATTGGTAACTTACTTTTCTAAGAAAATGGTTTACATCCAGCCGCAACGCAGCAACACTAGTCCAAACTGGCTACCATCAAAGACAATGGCATTTCATGATCGCCTGCCTCGGAACAAGCATGAATGAATGCATGGCGTTTTGCTATACAAAGCGGTGTAATGTTTACTGTAAGCCGGGCGAGATCTACATTGAGGAACTGATGTAAATGTTTGTGTTGGGTCAACCACAGGCCAATTCTCGAAATAAAGTTGCTTGCTTTAGAAAAGAGGGCAATACGAGATGCGACAAAAAATATCAAAGCTGAGTCAGTCACGCTGTTGGCTTAGTGCCAAAAGGCAAGCTCTTTGTATCACTTTGGGGCAGAATTTTCCAGTATGCCGTTATTATATATTTAAGTTAAAGCATTCCGTTTTTCTCTTTCGGGCTTTTGTGCAACATCGAGTTGGTAGCCCTTGTCACAACTTCATTACTTGTTTTGCTCTTGTCCGTGCTCTGTGCTGTGAACAAATGTAGGTAGTACAGAAATAGAGGAACTCATCAGGTTCAAGGTTTTGGTGAAACTAAGGAAGTCCAACCAAGTATTTTAAGATTCTTCAAGAGTCCTATGACGCAGACATGTCTTTAAATGGTTTAGAGCTTCAAGAATGCCCGCGACGAAGTGGAGAACGTCCTCAGGTGAGGACAGCTTCCCCCAACGAATAAAGACGAAAATAATGTTAGAATTTAGCGGTTTGTGTGGAGGGATCGTAATTTTGTTGAGCAAGTAATAGCGAATGAGCTCGGCGTAAATCAGTGCTGAGAGAACAACACTTGGCTCCTCCATGATGGCAATACTCTTCTCTCTCACCGCGGTCAGGGTAAGGCAGCTCTTGGTCAACAAATTCCAACTCTCGGACCATCTTCCGTGCCATTTTACACGCAGAAGGCAGTGATGACATGAACTCGTTCAGCAAGTTCAGAAGGAATGCAAGCTTTAATGACGCGGTAGCTTAAAAGCCTCAAAGAGGAAGTATCTGTCAAGTTTTTCTAAAGATGGCAGGATCGAATGCAAAGTGCGTTCTCTCATAGGAAGAGTAATTTGTTGGATGCAGTTCTTAATTCATTGAGAAATGTTACAACAATTTTTTTGACAACAATGGTTCTATGTGAAGCGCATGCCAAGTTCCTTTCACAAACGCGAGCTAGATAGGAAAAGCAGCACTTTTATTTTGAAACAAGATGTAGACAGCTAGGCTGACTGCCAGTAGTGGGAGGCCAATGATTGTTTCTGCTGTTAATAGGCTTCTTCACTATGTTGACCAGGCGAAGCAAAGCGTTTTCACTAGATTTAGGGCAATATTCATGCTAAACGCAGCTTTGTTTACTCTATGTGCATTCGTTTCGCATATTTGTTTATTTTGACATTGTTGTTTTTAGCCGGAAGTCAGAGCTACATGTCGGATACAAGGTCTTGGCGTTTCTACCTGATGATATACGGCATCATTGCCGCTTGTAATAGCATTTTCACACTGATGCGAGCATTCACGTTTGCGTATGGAGGTGTCTGTGCCGCTCGGACTATGCACAGAAATCTACTTCATACAATTATGAGGGTGAGTGATGCCTGTGTCTGTATCCAAACGCAAAGCCACAACTCGACAACGCGGTCGATTAGGCCAGAGCATCTCTTATGGTGGCAAGCATCGTGCATTCCAATTCCTGTATGACTGCCTTGTTTCATTGTGAAAGGTACTTAACGGCAATTTTCTTGCTTTGGTGTGCTGCCTAGTAGAACTATACTGTGTCAGAAGTTTCGGCAAGTCGCAAGCGGACATGAACGCTAAGATGTTCGAATGTAGCTCACGAAAGGTTTTTCCTAGTCGGAATTGAGCTCATTAACAGATGCTTTCACTGAGGCTAATGCGATGGACAAAAAGGAATCTTGAACTTGGTGCAAAAAATAGTCTTCTGAAAAATGTTTCAGTGGCAGACCCTCTCTCTAAAGAAATGCTTGAAAATTGTTGCTAACTTGTTCTCGGTGCCAAATATACAATATTTGTCTTTAAGTTTAGATCATTTAGCCAGGTATTCGCGTGCGTGTGTAGATTTGGCATAAAGCTATTGTCGAGTGTGAAAATGTGTAGGAAAAAAAAAACTTCTTAGTACGTGCTGTGCGCTCGCTTTAACGGTTGTAGCAGGTTCGGCAACTGTTCAGTTTTGTTTTGATTTTGCAATACAAAGATTGCGAGTTTAATTCCCGCGTGAATGAATTGCTCCTAAAAGCACGAAACAGTCTTTCTCAGTGTGGTTGCACTCTCACGATAAAAAAGTACTGCGCCAGCTTATTTGTAACTCCTAGGCGAGACCAAACATGAACTGTTGCAAGTCTACTGCGCAGTCCTGAGACTTTTTACAGCCGCAACACAGCACTTTAAATTCCTGATGTCTTTTCGGATAAATAACGAAGGTGTTTTAACGTAGTTTCGGGCTGTTTTTTCCGAGGTCAACAACAGTTATTATCACTTCCCCAAAGTTATCGAAATTAATGCCACGGATTTTAATGTTTGTTATCATGTTATGTGGCAGGCACCTATTTCTTTCTTTGACGTCACACCTGTTGGTCGTGTTATCAATCGCTTTGCAAGCGACATGTATACAATTGATGACTCTTTGCCGTTCATGTTGAACATTTTCTTGGCTCAGTTGGCGGGCTTGATTGCAACCATTGCTGTAACGTGCTACGGGCTTCCTTATTTTGCTATCTTATTGCTTCCCTTGGCCATTGTCTATTATTATACCCAGGTGAGTAGTTTTTTCGACAAGATACAATAGGAGGCTCACCAGTGTTGCTGGTCACCTCGAGTGACTTCCCATTGTTCCAAGGGTAAATACAATGGTCTGCTCATTTGCGATCGATTTTTATTTCAACCTTTTTGAGGTGCGGTATTGGCTGAATCCAAAAACCTCCCATTTTTTGGAATTTTGATTCTGTTTATCTTGCGTGTTCCCTTATATTTTTCAAGTTCATCTCCAAAAGATGCTGCTTGTCATGCTGTTGGCATTAAAGGTGCTAATTTTCAATCTTATTCGGTACTTACGTTTAGAGAAAAACATATCTGGGCTCTACAGCCTTTCAGCTTCAAGTAATACTGATTTGTTTGCTCTTTTATTCACTTGAAACCCATGAGTACATGTGATGCATGCATTTAACTACAATCTACATCCATATAGCTTCATTGAAGGCGTTGTGGTAAAGAGTCCACTACGAAGGCATTAGGTTAGTGGTTCAAATCTGGAATTGGTCATGCCAAAAACTGCAAAACTGTGCTCACAGTTTTTTTGCATAGCGTTTAGCAAGATCGATCAATGCGAAGAAAGAGCCGGTAATTACGCTTGCTGGTGCTTGCGAAAAAAAACTTCGCTGGATTCCTGCACCTTAATGTGTGATGGATAGGTGATAGGGCCGTGATGGGGCTGTCTACATACCACGGTCGCCAAGTTTGACTAGAAACTACCAAATCTAAAGAAATAGACGATCCTGCGGAGCCCCACCTCAAATTCTGTTGGTCAAATTTGTTTTTTCGATCAAATTCTGTTGGTCGATCAACATACCATTGACGGATGGATGTGAAGACTTTTTTGGAGATCGCTAGTTTTGAAGGCCGGATTTACCAATTTTTTTGGTGGATAGATTTAAAGCCCACTTTTGTGGAGACCAGGTTTTTTAAAACCTTAGGCGAGCCCCAGTTTGACAACGCCGGTCTATTTTATTTATTTATTTGAACCGTCAAAAAAAATGTCAAAAATTAAACTATCAGGTGAATCAATTGTTTTTAGGCTCATCAAATTTCCCTAAAGCATTTACGAGATCCCTAAAGGCTCCTCATAGACCCCAGTTTGGAAACTACTGCCATAGAAAAACTGCGTCACGTTTGTAGTTTACCGATAAAGAAACCTGAGTTTTTCACTAAGCATTTTGAAGTTTCTAGAATGAGCTATCTATCTAATCATTAACTTTCGATTTGTATTGTATCAAGAAAATTGAGTATTGTAGTTTTCAACCTGTTATAGGCATTGCTGGGAATAGAATTTTAATCCATATTTACACCAATCACTCGAACAATATTCATTAGCTTTCAGGCTTGAAATATCACTTAACGGATTTTTTATTTTGCAGCGGTATTATCGATATACGTCTCGCGAACTGAAGAGATTAAGCAGTATTAGCTTGTCGCCAATATACGCTCATTTTACCGAAAGCTTGATGGGGATTTCGACTATTAGAGCCTTCAGGAAAACTGACATGTTCAGGTCCTTATTGATGTTGTTTGCAGTAACTAGATTTGAGACAAAGTGTCTGCTTCCTCTTCCAGTCAAATGCCTCGAAATGATGCCTCTATATTGTTTGTCGAGCGGGAAAAACGCGTTGTAGGCAACTAGCTCGCACAGTTCGTTAAAGCGTTACTTTGTAATTGGAAACTATCAAAGTAAACGCCGTCTTAGTCGTGTTTTTGGAATAAGCTCTCGATGACAATTTTCTCTACCGGTGGCAGTTTGTGAGTTTGTTTGTCTGTCCACAACACTGGCGACTTTGAAGCAATGCTGATGCTCTTGTTGTGTGCATATTTTTGAAGGTTTTTTTGTGGCCCGATGGTAAAGATGTTTCACTTTAGCAATTATTCTCGGAATGTTTTTCTTGTCACTGCATTCAAAATAAGTCCGAATAAGGATACATAAACAGAGAAACATAGATAGTATGATTTTATATTAGATCTATGCATCTGGGGTTAGATATCTATCTGATTAGCATAAGCGATTAAATCAGCCGTGTATAATTTTGACGTTCCGCCACAAACTTTTTGCACCCTTGGATGCAATAAGTTCGTTGCAGAACGTTAAAATCAAATGGTTGCTGGGCTACAAGTTTTTTGTTGACATTATTTTATTATAATCCAGGGACCACAATATCAAGTTGATCGATTTAAATCAACGTTGTAACTTTTCCACTCTGGCCTCGCAGCAGTGGTTGGCTATTCGCTTGCAAATGATGGGCGTTGTCATGGTTGCAGGAGTGGCATTTACGGCCGTTTTGGAACGCTTGTACGGCGGCCAATCTGGAGGTAGTTTTTTAGAGTTTGTGGCCGATAATAACTTGTCTTTAAAAGCGAAAATACGAATTTGGTCTCATGGCTAAGAAAGTGGGCCTTTAGTTTAGTGATTAAAATCATCAAAGTTTAGCTTTGGGCGAATTTTGTGTTTGAATCTTGTGATCCCTAATTCATATTTAAATGGATTGTGGTTTTATTTTTTTAGCCCGCAGTAATCTGAATAAGGCATTGCGAGTTATTTTTATGATTAAAATAGCATTTAATCGCCTGCGTTTCTGTAAATTTTTTAGATAAGACAAAATAATACGACCAAAAATTAAGCTCAGTAAGAATTGATAGTTACGGGACCTATTACGCACATCTGACACCCCAGTGCATTAAAATTGGCATTATATTGATACAGTGCACTATTCGGTAATCGTTGGCTCATTTCATCATTTCTACGCAGCATTTGAGCAGTGAGTACCAACCAATGACAGTCCGTTTTGTGACTAGGACTAGCAGTTAGCAGTTGTGTATTTATGACAGGTTGAAAGGACACCACCGCTTAACCGAAGTCTGATCTCGATTAGATTTGCAGTGTTAATCTGGATAATCGTTTGTACCCTGCATTACATGGAAAAACGAGTAAACCACTACCATACTTACTTTGTTTCGCCTACCATGAAATGATCTTTTTAAATGCAGCTTAACTAACCCGTAAACTTCGTTGCAGCTTGACCTTCAAATTTTTGCACGGGGCGGCTAACATGCCGAAATGCTTGAGGAATAGCCGAATGCTTTCATATTATATCAAAATGCATTCGAGGCGATGACTTTTATTTTTTTTTGTGGCGCCAAATTACTGCAGTGGCTAAAAACTTAAGCACCGAATATTCAATCGGGAGGTTTCAATAAATGTTTTAGAGTGGATTGACTCGTTGGATACGGCCTTGCGATTAATGAATAATTTTGACACATTTTTTTTATTAGAGCCATTTTATATTTAAGTAGGTTTCGTACGTACAGAAAATAAAAGAAAAAATTCCCATTCTCGCTGTAAAAATTTTTGTACTTTCTTAAATAAACAGTTTTGAGTAGGCGAAACAACCTACCGAAATGGTCAGAGTTAACCACCAAATATTTTCTTTCGTACTTGACGTAGTTGTATTTTGGAACGTTCCGGATAATTGTTGTCGACAAAGCATTTGAATTGCTCTGGAAGAATTTATATCTACGGGGCATATCACGTACGTCTGACACCCCAGTGCATTAACATTGGCATTCGTAATGCGTCATGGTGCATAGCTTGTAATCTTGTGGTTTGAGGAATGCTGTTATGCGGTAGTTTACCATGTGATTGATGTTTTTAAGTGTCGGCTGGAATGGTGGGGTTGGCGCTATCCTATGCGCTGTCAGTCACGAGCCGACTTTCGGGCGTGATTACGTCATTCACGGAGACCGAGAAACAAATGGTAGCAGTAGAGAGGCAATCCTATTACATCAATAATATTCCTCAGGTAAGACCATAGTTCTATTTATCAAAACTCTGAATCCCATTATAGAAATTTCTACATATAAACGAATAGTAACTTGGAGTCGAAGATCGGTGGAATCGGTTGTTAAGGAAGTTTAATGCAAAACTAAAAACGTATAAAAAAATTGACTTGACAAAACCGTCATCAGTAACAGTTAGCAAATAAATACAACCAGCTGTACACAACCTCTTGAGCTAAAGCCTAAATAAAACATAGGTGTGCACTAGAAAGCACAATTCTTTCTGCATGTGAGTATGTACGCTTTAACTCCTCCATGACTACTGAAGGTGCTAACGCTTGATTGCACAATTTATCCTCTGTATTTTCTCAAAAACTACTGATTGTAGATATACGATCAAACACTTTTTTGTGAGATATTTACGAGATGCTTTCGATAAAAATAACTACAACTATTTAAGCTAAGTTGACGATGCAACAACAAATTTATTTTTAGGCATGTTTCTTCGCTTTTTCCCACGCTTCAACTCGTTTTTGTTGTCATAATGCTGTCTGGCACGATCAACACAATTTTTCGCTACCAGAGATCATCGTTCGATAATTTTTTCAAAGATTGCAAAGTTTTCACAAAATTAGTTTACATCAAAACTGTTTGTGACCTTATTTCTCAACCGATTTTCACAGTTATTTTAATAAGTTAAAGGCTATTTTAAGATAATTTCGGTAATATATGACATGTGCATTTTTTATTTGTTTTTACGTTAAAGAATTGAACTTGAACACCTTAACTGTAATTTTGTACCTTTCAAAAATTGGTGACCTGAGTAAAATTTGTAAGTTTGATATAAAAAGGTTGTGATAAGGTGGTAGCCATTAGTGTCGTTCTAGAGCGGAGAAAATTTACTCTCCAGCAATATGTAACTCTAATTAGTTAGGGCTAAAGATCAGTTTATAGTAGCTGATCAACAATTGATTGCCACAGAACTTTTTTCCATTTTTAGTAGAACAATTTTCTTACTAGATCTAAAACACCTGAAATTGTTAGAAAAACTTAATTCTTCGAAACACCTTGACTATATTCCTCGAAAGCATGGTTCTTTGGCATTATCTGTATAATTTGCAAAAAGATTTATCAAAAAATTCTAAACATTTTTGAAAGGTTGCCTATTACTCAAAAACACTCAAAATTTTGTTGGCTGGACTCCACAATGCTTGCAATTTCTAAGAAAATTAAGTTTTGTAAATTTTCACTATTTTTCCTCAAAAGCATGTTTCTTTAGCATCATCAATTAAAATTTTTATAAAGATTTATCTAAAAGTGAAGTCTCAGAATTTTGAAAAGTAGGCTGCTCCAGGCAAGCTAATTGATGATCCCTCTACAAAAAGAGTGGGGTAAAGATGATCCGGTTGTATTTTTTTGCGACAAAATATTGGTGTGGAGCTACATATCATCTAAGTGTTATAGCTGTTTTCTTTAAAATTAGATGAAGCTAGCGCAGCCGTCTTATTTGATATTCTATACCTCGACATTACAGATGGTAACACTGCCATTGTAATGATTTATTTGTGAGTCCATCACTTCGAGTTTTTGCTCTGCATGTCTGCATTTATGCCAGGACCAGGCAACATATCAGCAGCCAGAGGCTGTAGGTCAAGCAAATAGGCTTACACTTATGAAAAAGTCGTAAGTAGTGGTCCTAATATTTAATGGGTTAGTCCTGAAAATACATATCGATTGCTGGGTTAGTCCTGAAAATACATATCGATTGCTTTGGCGCTCCCCTACCCCACGATTTTTAAATAGTACTTCCATAAACTTCATAAAATAAACGAATAAAACTTTTTGAAAATGCTGGCTGTTTTTATTGTGGGCAAGTAGAGTTTTTTAGTACCACATGACAAGCAAGACGTAGCCAGTAACTGCGCAAACCCCTGTAATGTCTTTTGAGGCTTAGTCGATTTTCCTTAAAAAGACGGTGTTTTTAATTTTGCAATGGTAGTTGGCTATGTGAACAACACATTTACTTTTTAATTACTGTTCTCACAAATATCAATTGGATGAAGATGGCTAAACCGATGTTCTTAACCTTTTGTTGTTGTAGTGGTTACCCCTCCTCTTCCTCGGGATGGAGGTACGGCTCGAACAGCAATTCAGGTTCATGCCGTCAATCTAATTGAAATTAGGGTAGGGAAAAGATGGCAGCTTATTTCGAACCAGTCATGAGTGACTGGTAGCTCCACCATCAACGAGGCGGACTGCCACTGGTGGGTACCCAAAAGTCGCCTTTTAACATGCTGGGTTAGCAACTGCACAATTGTAATGCGGTAAAGTACGGGTGGGCCATCTGTCTGCCACATAAAGGTGGAGGCGTCCCGTTCAGTGCCTTGCCCAAGGACACAACAAGTAAGCTTGCCGACTTGTTCTCCACACTATCCTTATGTGCTGAGCGCCAAGCAGGGAAGCTGTGAATACCATTTCTTGAAGTTTTTTGGTATGACTCGATTTATGGAATGAACCCCAGGCCTACCGACTGCGATGCGGACGCTCTCACCACTACGCCATTGCGCCGGTTCATATTCTTAACCTCGTCATTACTCATGGGGGCCCTGCTATTGTAATCACTTAATCGCTGATTTCGATTTCTAGTTGGTTTGCTCTTTGCCTGGACGCGTTTATGCCAGCACCAAGCAACATGCGCCCAGCCAGGGGCGTCAGCTCATACAAATACGCCTACAGTTACTAAAAAGTCGCAAGTAGTGGGCCTAATATTTAATAGCTTAATCCCAAAAACGTATGTCAAGTACCTTGGCGACCTTTCACAACTTTAATGTGCTTTAGTTCAAGCACTTGCTTAATTTAGCGGGTAAAGTTTGTTTAGTTTTAGGAGGCTAATGGTAAAAACTGGGCAAAGAAGACGTTGCCAGAGGTTTGAGAAACTTGGAGACATGTAATGGCCTCGCGCAACCTCCCATAATAACTTTTTTAATCGATTGCGTATGCAAAAACGATAGTTTTTAATCGGAACGAAATATGGCGTGTATCAAAAAACGAACTTTTTATTAGTGTTTCTAAAACTGTTCGTTGGGCAAAGCCGGCTAAAACGGTATTGTTAACATCAACATTACGGATGTGGGGTCCTAGTTGGTTATAATTGGCGAGATTGGTCGAGTTGTTGCTAGTAAAATGATGAAAAGAAAACATTGGGTAGAAGCAATGAAAAGAAAAAAAAAAGGCGTCATGAAAGAAGTTATTCAAGATTAGAAGGCAAAACATCACAAGTTTTTGTTGCTTTTTTTCGTTAATCAAGATGATAATGACATTTTTTACCGAAGTCGATTCTTCAACGTTGTAGTGGTTTAATAAACAATGTTGTCAACAATGTGGTTTACTAATTATACGGGAGAGTGCAAAAGTATTTAAACAGTGATAAAAAATGTAAACACGTGCATTATTAACTGCATTTATTGTATAAAAAAACGAATGTTGCGCTATAACATGTAGTAAGAAACACCTGTAATAAGAAGACTTAATACCGCAGGTACTCTGATTGCTTGCTGCCAGCGTTCACACACTCCTCTAGTCGAAAACAACAAAGGTTTTAATCAGCATCAGTTTCTTGACAAGCCTTCAAAACGAACTGAATCGTATCTTAGTACGGGGCTTGCGTGCAAAAACCTTATCCTTTACAGTTTCCCCCAAAAGAAGTCCCTAGGAGTTAAATCTGGCGAGCAGGGCGGCCAGTCAATAGCACCACTGCGCCCAATCCATGTGTTGGAAAATGCTAAGTCAAGTAGTGCAAGCACAGTGAGAGCAAAATGAGGTGGGGCCCATTTTGCAGCAATTCATCACCTTAAAAGTAACTGCATTTTGATTAAACGAAACGACTAAAAGTAGAGGTAATTTTATTTTGAGACATGCCGTTTTCACTTCAACATAATATGTCACTAATTTTACTGATTTGACACTACTGTATACCTACTTTTGCACTCTACTGTATTTTGATAAATGTAGTTTACAATATTTTGCAATGCGTTTTTAGGAACGTTTGTCGCCACATAACGAACATCAACTGCGAGAAGTCTGGCCGTCGGGTGGTGCCGTACAGTTCCGCCATGTATGCTTGCGTTACCGAGCTAATCTTCCTCTCGCTCTCGACGACATTTCGTTTACGATACGTAAGTTGTATCAAGGACTTCTATTAGCTTGAGGCTGCAAGACTTTGATACGTAATATTTTTGCCATTAGCCAACTGTTTTAGTTTCAGATTTCGATCAGTCAGCAAAATTTTGATGTCTGATGAGGATTTGAACATCAGACTCTGTGCTCAAAAGACATTTTCATTGCACTGTGTAAGTTTTCTTGCGCAGCTGAGGCCAAACATGTACTTATTTTTTTTAGAACCTGGTGAAAAAATTGGTATTGTGGGGAGAACTGGTAGCGGCAAGTCTAGTCTCTTTCTTACCTTATTTGGTATGGTGCATGCTACCAGCGGCACCATTTTGATTGATGGTGTCAGCACAAGCAAAGTGTCGTTAAAAACATTAAGGTTAGTATGATACAAGTTGCGTATGTAGAAAGTTTTTGTGTGACACAAAAGGTTTCTAAATTTGACATGGAAATAGCAATATCTGAAAGAAGTGTCCTTAAAATTATCGACAAGAAGTCGTAAAACAACTTTTTACTATTTGTTGTCGATAAATTTCTGTTTTCTAGGTCTAAGATGGCGATCATTCCTCAAGATCCTTTTCTTTTCAATGGCTCGATTCGATCTAATTTGGATCCGTCTCGTTTTGTCGAGAACGATGGTGATGGCGATGCTGCCCTCTGGTGGGCGCTAGAGAGCTGTGGGCTTCGAAAAGTGGTCGAAAACATGGGAGGACTGGACGCTGTGGCCGGCGAAAGAGGAAAAAGGTTTTCGGTCGGACAGAGGCAGTTGCTGTGCCTGGCTCGAGCTCTTTTAAAGGACGTTCAAGTAATTTTATTCCTGTAATCGTTCTTATTATTTTATGCAAACGATGGCGGTCAGTCTTGCTGGGGGTGTGGTTATCAGTGGGCGATTCGTAGAGACAACTTGTTCAAAGTGGACTGCACCTTTCCTTAGCCTAATTGGAATTTGATTTGCGATGTGATCCTGACTTATTTAACTGCTACAAAAACTGCAGTGCCTCCATCTTAGGAAAGAGGAAAGGCAAACATATTTAATCACGTGCAGTTGGTATATGCGCTATGAACGAATTTATTTTATCGTGCGTGCGTTACTGCTGCTAGCGTGATTTAGCACCGCAGGACTTTGCTCGTGCACAGAACGCATGTGGAAGTGCAATCAGATTACGAATAGGAAGTGAAGCAGGCTTGAATTTAACAATAGACTTGTGTCGCTTTTCCTTATTCCTGTATACGTGGTTAGGTGGTATGTTTGGACGAAGCTACCGCTAACGTCGATAGGCAGTCGGATGCAATGTTGCAAAATACAATTAGACGGCATTTTTCCCGGTGTACGTTGCTAACAATAGCGCACAGGTGAGCATCCTGAATCGTAGTATAAGGGTTTTTATAACAATATGAAATTATCTCAAAAAGCGTCCGGATTAATTATGTTACTACCACCTGACGTGCGAAAATTCTTTTTGTGCAACTTTTGCACTCTCCGGTTGAGTACACGTAACTGGATTGAAACGTGGTCCATACTTGCACATATCAATATTTTGCCAAAAACAGGCGTTTTGCTGGTGACTTTGAGGTAAAGACTTTTATCAAGAGATCCCAAAAAGTTTTTCTTAAAACTGATAAGCTATTGTAAAAAATTTGCCTCAGCATTTTGCAGTTCGCACACTTCTAAGATGACGTATTCAAAAGTTCTTATGGCTTTTGGAGTGTTTCGGTGCTTCCTGTGCATGAAGTCGAACGACCAAGTCAGGAGTTACATTTAGGACTCACGGAAGTTCGATGTCGAAGAGATGTTAGTACTTTCTAATTGGCCAATACTGGGTGTAGGCATCTCTCACGCATTTTGATTTTCTTCAACTTAGCAGCAGCGGAAAAAATAGAACGAACACATGCACTATACGCGATCTCTCTAGTTCACACGGTATCGCTACTGATGTGAACGTTAGAAAAAGTTTTCAGCAATACAGCTTTTGTAAAAGCTTCGTCTTTCAACGAATGAAATGTGAATTCATTGTTTCTTATTTATTCTTTATTTTTATAGAATAGAGACGGTGCTGGATAGCGACCGTGTTTTGGTGATGCACGATGGTAAAGTTGTTGAGTTCGACCGGCCTCAATCGCTGATGGAAGAACCGGGTTCTTTGTTTGCGCGTTTGGTTAAGAGGTCTGGTCTTGTTGGACAAGATTAGATCAGTGCTAAGTTGCCGATTATAAAATTAACAAAAATATGTTGCCATCGTTAAATTAAAATGCTAAATTGTGAAGTAGCGACTAGAAAAATTTTCGTTACCTTATAACGTTGTGAGCAAATGGCCGGCTTTTGCTCTTGCCACATTTTAGAATCGTTTTTATCCTAAATGAAATTCTTGCGTGGTTTTTATTGCAAAGCAATTACTTGAAATATTTTCTGGCTGTGTTTTTGCGTTTTGTTAAGGGTCGCAGAGGCGTTTCTGTAAGTTGGTTTAAAGTCTATCGGTTACATACTTTATTATTAGTATGGCAGTTGGCGCTTTTACATGGTACATTTTACTGTTTTTAATCATTTTTTGTACATACCCATTTGACTTTGGTCTAATGTTTGCCACATTTTGAAATAGAATCGCCAGGTCTTCAGTCTGAAAGATATTAATTTTCAACAGCTTTCACAAAAAGGTGCAGAATACCACTTCAAACCATAAAATAGCCACCTTTTTGAACCGACAATGACTTCAATTTTTCTATATTTCGAGGTTAGAAGTTGCTGATGCTGTGTATTGCTGCCACTTATCTTTTGCTTTTGCATTAAACTTTGATAAGCGAGCGAGCTTTTTAATTCCTGTTGCTCATCTCGTTAAATGTGTTGCTGTTGCTAGCACTTTAAGTTTTGACCTTTGAAATTTTAATGAATGTTGAGGAAACACTGTATCAATTTATGTTTGATCGTGCATATTGTTGTTTTTAAGTAATGCGCTTATGAAATCGCCCATTGCTATTTCTTGAAACACCTAGTCAACATTTATGCAACGGAGGAGATAAGCCCCCACCCCCATAGCAACGTACACAATACATATCCTTGCCCTTAGAAGTTTTTTGTCGCTGCTTATCAACTTAATCTACCGGTGTCACATAATTACCGTTGTTTAATGGGTCGCATCGTATACGTTCATCCTCCAATCAATAAAAAACAGGGAACAACTTGCGCATTTACCACCAGGAAGGAAAACAGGTAAATCACTTTTTCCATAGACGCGATTAACGCATTGTTCAAGGAGGTATTACACAACGCAATTTCATGATCATTCTGAAGTCACCATTTTGTTTTTGTCATTGTGCTTTAGCCAAGCGAATTCAATTTTAGTGCCGTTGATGTTGTCGTTGCTATTGGTTTCATATTCTGTTGCAAGATGTGTACAGAAATTCGTTTTTTTTCTGACTGCATGTAACAACAGCAATACAAATTTGTCTCCAACAGCTATAAATTTTTTTGTAGTGCGTTGAAATTGTGTTATGTATTCGTTTGTTATATCAACTTAAAGGTTTTTTTTGGAGATCAACTTTTTTGAAGGGGCTGTTTCGCCTTTTTGATCATCGTTTCTGTTTTTTTCTGTAGATCAATAAATAAAATAAGGAATTATAAATTAAAACTGCAATAAAACATTGATCTCCCCCCAAAAAAGAAGGTCATCAATCAAAATTGAAAGACAGTAAGCCCGATAGTTGCATTTCTGGTCCCTCTCAAAAATGATTGGTGACAACACCAATAAATGAAAGACTCGCAACTACCGGTAGGCTACTACATTTTAACGTCAGGAGGAGTAACGTCGTAATTCTAAAATAACCAAATTCTAGCGGTTTTGCTCTTTTACATCAACGTTTTAAGCTTTCTCATATCTTAGAGTTACCTTCGACTGAGTAAATTCTTTGCAGTGTGTTAGCTTAACTCAACAAATAATTGTCAGTGGAGCGGTCGACGGTGAGCTCACATCTGATAACACTGTTCGACAAAAATTTTGTATCTGGTAACCTGAATAGCGTTTTAGGATAAGTTTTAGATGCTAAATCCAAATCTGCAATCGGTTTTTTACACCCCGTCTAGATTTTGCGTTATTGAGTATAGGGTGAGATCTAATTCAATGCATTCTTACCACAGTGTTAAATAGTTGTTAAAACAGCCCGAGAAGCGTGAACAACAATTGCTCCTACAAAGAATTGTATTTGTTGAACTCTATCAAAACAATATCTATGAAACTAGTTGTTCAGCTTTTGCTAGGTTGTTAGCACTGTATAATCTACGTAGGCATGGTAATATGGCAGTAAGTATTGGAACTCAGCCTACCCAAATTTATATGGTAAGGGAGTCGTAGCTCACATGCTACACCTACTAAAAGCGAATGAATCTCTGCTCGCTTGCGAGCTATATTCATTGCCATTGATATCTCAGCCTTCAAACTTGCTTAATCGATAAGGTTATATTGCTCAAATGTGTGAGCATACAGTAGTATTTGATTGAATTTATTGATCAAAACATTTGAGTGATTTTATTGTGTATAACCACTGGCTTTGTGGTACAGGTAGAGAGAAGAATGAGGAGTAGTTTAAGGTGGCAAATCACCATTTGAGCTGTTTTAGCCGTTTTTGGGAGTTTTTATAAACTGGTTTGGTCATTAGAAAGCCCGTTCGCAAAAAGAAAGAAATTCGACAGTTTTGCATAAATTATGACGTCACACGTGACGACATCGCACCAGAAATCTGCCAATTTTCAAACACGGATATCTCGTCTCATACATGGGTTTTTTCGTTCATTCAAAGTTTGTGTGACAGATAATAACCAAAATAAGGGTTTGTAGTCACGAATTTGCTATATTATTGTTCAGTTTGATACAGTCTGCATTCAAAAATTCTGTTGGAATTTTTGAGCATAATTAGCTACCAATTAGTAACATAATACCCCTATCAACAGGGAACTACACTAAGGAGGGGAATTTCCCGACTAGAATCCCTGCATAATGGTCCAAGGCCCATGTTAAAAAAAGAATTTTGGAAATCGGATGACATTTGGCTATACTATGCGTGTTTGAAATCAGTATGAACACACCAAAATCCTCAAAATGAGAAAATCGCGATTGAACATTTCATGTTGTACCGAATTAGGCATAATATTATCTGAAAACGTTTATTTCTGTTCAAAGACAGATCAATGTGCGCCGGATTCATAAACGTTGCCTTCCTCTTCATTTTTCGTGTCTATGAAGCCCTTTTTCGAGTAATTTTATACCGATCACTTGATTTTCGTTTGGCGTGATACAGTCGCGTAGTGTCACTACTATGAGCACTTTTGACTGTGAATCCTCCACTCCGTCCTAACTGCTCGAAAAGTTGCACGAAAGCGTCATTACCATCATTGAATACAGCGACAGCAAAGTGTGCTGC
This sequence comes from Trididemnum clinides, assembly GCA_963675345.1. Taxonomy (NCBI): domain Eukaryota; kingdom Metazoa; phylum Chordata; class Ascidiacea; order Aplousobranchia; family Didemnidae; genus Trididemnum; species Trididemnum clinides. Next base: position 19,065,557 of record OY776302.1, read on the forward strand.
ATCTGTTACCACTGGTCTAGACACGAAAACTTCCTTCGGACAGTATTTCCAGATCACATTATTGATTGACTCATTGTTATTCTGGGTTTGGCCATGCAGGCATTTACAGAGGAGATCATCTTCTGATGAAAATTTTATTTCCGGGAAGGTTCCATCAAGACAACGAAAACACCTGCTAGAATTATGCTCGTTTCCAAAATCGTACGCCCACAAGATCGGCTGAAAAGGGGTCTCAAACAAGCAATAAAGGCGTTGCTAGGCAGAAAACACGTGTACCCCTTATAAAACATGGGATTTAAACCTACTTAGACCGGCCGATTCAGTTTTTTGTGGCCAGAATCCGATTCTATGGATCAAATAGTACTATAAACTGTGCCAAACTAATTTTCAGTTTTTTTACTGATTTTGTCGAAATTCTGGCTTTCAAATGGTGATTTGCCACTTTAAGCCTTTTTTTGCCAGATCTAAAATTATGGTTGGCTCCTTTTTATAAATTTTGGTACAGCTAGGCCTATTACGGTGTAGGATCTTGTTTCAATTAACAATGTCATGCAACAGAAAGAGGTGTAAGAATAATGCTAAGTGTTTTTGTGAATTACTGTATCAAACATACAATTATCATTTACACTGTGATGCAAATCATTCATTTGTGACTCAGAAACAATTGTTGGTCAAGCCATCAAAAAAATTGTTTGATTTATATTTGCGGGAACTACACTCCACAGACACATCGTCGAACTATTTCTTCCAAAGTAGAGTAAGCTTGCAAGTGATATTTTGGCTGTGCAGTTGGTAATCAAGACAAGTTGTGGTTTCCTTACATTGGCTGCGATACACTCAAAATTCGGTTGCTTCAGGGAATAAATAGGAAGCAAGTAAAAATGCCTTTTGCTGTATCAATGATTTGACGTAAGCGGAATGACGATGCAACTAATTGCTTTTGATTACCTACTATTGTATTGTCCATGTTTACCCTCCATTCACGAGAAAGCGAATTGTGTCGCTACATTTTGTGCGGGACGTCCGCACTCGCTGGGGAGTGCCATTTCCCAGGTGTCTGGGCCACCTGTCTTCCACATTAGGATGGAGGCGTCCCGTTAAGTGCATTACCCAATGACACAACAAGCGAACTTGCCCGCTTGTTTTCCTCAACCTCCCCTGAATGCCGAGCGCCAAGTAGGAAAGCTGCGAATACCATTTTTTAGTTTTTTGGTATAACTCGACAAGAGAAATAAACCCAGGTTAATCGACTGCGAAGCAGACGCTTTAACCACAACTGCAATATAAAAGGATTTACCCCTAAAAAATCAAAAATTGTATATCCAAACTGCCTTTACTAGTTTCTCGTGGAGTAACCTGCCTGTGCCTTCGCATGAGGAACTAGTAGAGCCGGAAGGCTCCTTCTCTGAGCAGTAAACGACAGTATTTGAGAATGAAAATGACACGAAAGGATGCAGCGCTAAAAACAAACTTTTATCAACCAAAGCATGTGAAATAACTTTGTGTGAGATTTGACATTAACTAAAGATATGGCAGAAATACTAAGTTCACGTTTAAAGCAGTACAACTTGATTGTAAAGTTTCGATTTCGTCATGAAAAGTCTTCTATTTTAAACCTTTTAGACAACTTGTGCGATTGTAAAGATATTTGCGGCCAGATGATTAAATTAGGCTTCAAATATAACAGTGATGAATAAAGACTATTCATTGACTCTAGCAAAACAGTTATCTATAACTGGAGCTTATGCTGTACACCTCAAAGTAACATATGAATCCATGAAAACTTGGTTAGAGGATATCAACTACCTCAAACACAACTGCAATATTTGCGCAAATCTAAAACTTGTATCACTAATTGTTGGGTTGCAGTTAGGCAATAGCCTATAAAATACGTGTGTTTCTTGTGTCTGTGATATAACCGGGATGACAGTAAACACTTTGAGAAAAAAATGGGAGCTGCTTGAAAATCCGTCAGTTAAAAAGGTTAACATGAGACAGATACCTTTGTATGGTTAATCCGGAAAATGTGATTTTACCTCCACTACACATTAAACTTGGACTAATCAAAACTTTTGTCAAAGCAATGAATCCGTTAGGAGCTACCTTTATACATTTAAAATAGAAATTTGAACTTTTCAAAAACGAAGCCAAGCTGCAGGCAGAAGTGTTGATGGACCAGAAATTTGAAAACTATGTCTGGTTGACTAGTTTACAAAAAAAACTAAATTCTATAGAGTTGGATGCTTGGAAATCATTCATAGATGTTGTCAAGAATTTTTTAGGCAAGTATAAAGCTGAAAATTATGCCGAGATTGTTGAAAACCTGTTGCAAGCCTATCAAGGATTGGGTTACCGTATGTCATTAAAAGTACATTTCCTCCAAGCTCATCTCGACTTTTTCCCCCAGAATGTGGGGGCGACTACAGCTATTTTCTTCACAGAGAATTAGATTTATCTTACATTTCCAGTGCTAAACCCCCTAAATTGTGTTAGTCCTCAAGTGTTGTGAATGATAGCAGTGGCTTTGGAACCTATTTCGACGCGGAGGGCTGAAATCGATAAAGGTGTATCAACGTTTGGGAGGCAAAGACCCCTGCCATCTTTAAAGAGTGCAGTTGAAAATAATGTCTTTGAAACAATTTTTGACATGGGGAGTTGAAATCATTCAGCCGTGTCAACGTCTGAGGGCGTGAGGGGTTACGAGGGGGCTCAAAAAGCAAAGGGGGGTTGAAGAAATGTAGGATGCTTTGTCCTCTCCCTAGTCCCGTGCATCAAACGCCAATAATTAACAGCATGACTGATATCAGTTTTCTTTAAAGTTTGTACTAACTGACTTTGTTCTTATAACAGTTAACTATTATCCTAGATTAGCGATGAGTCGTTTTTTTGTATCTAAAAGTGATCAGAGTGATAACTTTTAGGCAAAATTCAAACAAAAATACCGGTACACAAAGTAGCAGTTTGTGTTTTCTCAGAAATTAGACGTGATAGAAAAAATCTGGTTTCATATTTGAAATCAGCGCCTATAATTTATCCAAAAGCAGTTTAAAAATCCTCAAATACATGCGATAATTTTTTTTGTTGCATTGCCTAATTAGCAAAGTTTACAATATGGTCCGCAGTTTACCGTTTGTGCAACTATTTTAAACGTCTTGCGATCGGATGAGGTTCTGTTATGTTCAGCCGAAGTCTCGAAACTCGCTAATCTTATTTAAAGCCAAGTTGAGATACTTTGTCTTCAGTCGTTATTTTTTTGAGCTCTAGGTCAATGGCAGAGCCGCTGTTGTGTAATGGTAATTGTTACGAACTTTGCAACAAAAGGTTTGGATTTCCAAACTGTAAATAGATATCATTGTTCTATACACTATATAAAGATTCTTCTTCTTCTTCTTTCTGCTTTACACTATTCGAGGTCGCCACAGCGCGAAAGTGTTTTGCATTTCTCCCGATCGACTTTGTCTCCTTCCTTAGCTCCAACCCTTTCCATGTCTTCTCTTGCCAAATCCATCCACCTTCTCCCTGGCCTTCCTCTTTTCCTTCTACCTGGCACCGCCATCTCCATCATCGTTTTTCCCACGTAGCCTTCTCCTCTTCTTTTCACGTGTCCATTCCAGCGTAGCCTTGCATTCCGAAGTTTGTCTCCTAGCTTTGCGATTTTCGCAGTCCCTCTCACGTATTCGTTTCTTATCTTGTCCTTTCTTGTCACTCCCAATGTCCATCTCACCATTTTCAACTCTGCAACTTCCATTTTTCCCACCTGTCTTTCCGTCACTGCCACCGTTTCTATTCCATATAAACTATACAAGAACTACAAGGAGATATCGCAATAAAATTCAGCTTAAGTTATATTTGGTCAGGTAATTGCCAAATTCATGAATGATGTCAAAGTAATTTTAAAAGCAATGGTTTTGCCTGTCCTACCTAAGTTGTATCAGCAAGCGGTTTGACCCAAATACAAGTTTTTACAATAGTTTATTTGGTGTATCAGTAAGTGGAAAAATATTTGCAAATAATAATGATTAAGAATAAGATTTTTCACATTCTCGAATTTTACCTTCTCGAATGTAATTTTTTTCTGAATTGTTGTGCAGCCTCAGAGGCATATTAATACTTTTGAAAATATGGTAGTGATTATCGGCTGCGCTGGCAATGGGCATAATCGTAATTGTTTATTTTTTTTTTGGGAAATAAATACAAAAAAATACAAGCACAGAAGAGATGCAAAAGAATCGGCCTAGATGATTAGAGTAATTGCGTTAACCGTTTCAACGATTTATCACCCACCAGTGCACACTTCCTCAACCAATTTTTTTCTCATGATAAATGCTTGGTAATCAATCGCTGTAGTAACAAAAGTCGGCTAGAGAACAAGCAAGTAAAGTGCCTCATATAACTTGCGATGTATATTTAGGAGTGTTATGCGTTTAAAACTATTTTTTGGAAGGTCAGCTCACTGCTACATATTGTTTCTACTTTAGCACAGTTTGAGCAGGAAGAGATTAACTTTATACTAATCTTATAGCATTTTTGCGTGGGGTTTTTGACATCCTCCCACCCTTTCAATCTGCATTTGATCGAAATGCCTCCGACGGTAAAAACCTTGGTTTGTTTCTCGCGTCAACTCACGCCTAAAACTTGGATAAATATCTGTCTACCAACTCTCACTAGCAGTCCAGGAATAGTTGGCCAAATACGGACAAAATGCTACGTGAACTTTACACTTAGCTCATATTCACCAGCAATTGAAAGAACATAAAACCGGGAATAATTTGCTGACTGCAGAGTTTTTAAAAGGTCCCTATCCAAGGGCACCAGTTTTTCATCATTTCATAAAAAGGTATTTTGAGTTTAGTTATTCAAAGCCAAAATGTTAAACTTTGGGCAAATTTCGAAAAGGAGAATTTTTTCTTCCAGCATTTGTGTAATTAAGCAGTAAATTTTAAATGAACTTGGCAATTTGTACGAACATACAGCGTGGCTGACTTGGTTGTGTTTTGGGAAAACGGTAGGGTCTATTCTTTTACTTCCACAAATTCATTAATCATTCAATTGTTTTTAGATCTGCCTTATCAACCAACAATTTCTTAAAAATCACTTCTTTTTGTCAAATAAACATCCGAAAACAATTTCAAAACACACGTTCTTTTCTATTTTCGGGTAAACTCAGCCATTTCGGTATTGGGGAAATTATTTTCTTTAGCCCATTATGTAGCTGCGTTTGAGGATTAGCACAATTATGACAAATTTATGTTTTTAGAATTGCTCAGCTAATAATTTCTAGGAAGGAAATTGGAATTATCTGAATGAAATTACATTCAACACAGCAAAATGAAAAATTTGAATATAGCAAAACTAGCTTTAGTTTTGGCAATTACAACGAATGTCATTTCCAATGAAAAAAACGGTAGGTTTAAAAATTGCGTTTAATGCCTTGCTAGGGAGAGCCGGTGTAGATATTCAGGCGGTTTAAAATGCTTGCACAGCGTTAAACCAGGGGCAGTCTTATAGTAGAATGGTAAGGGAGGAATAAACCCCGTCCTTTTATTGATTTTTTTAAGTTTGAGGTGACATTTTTGAGTCGGTTCATGGTGACGTCACCCACTATAGAGACGTCACTGCAAGTGGTTTAAACTTGATCTTTGACCTCTGAGAAGAAAAAGCTTCGTTGCTGGTGGATGACTTAACCCTGACAATTTTGCTTTGTATTTTAGAGACTTGCAGATTTAATAAAGGTGAAGAAGAAGCTTACAAGTTAAATGGCAAGTGACTAGTTTGATATAACGTATTTGACGTATTTCTTTGTCCAGAACTTGAAAAGGCAATTGACCTCTTGCACGCTTTTAAAGCGAAAGTTGCAATCATGGCAGCGTTAGGATAGAGATCAGGAATCTCAACTGTTCTCTTTGTAAATGCGTAAAATTGCTCTAAGCCTATCCTGATTTCTGATCATTTTTTAAAAACTCCCATCTCAAAAGCATTTTGAAACGCACTCTTTGTTTTAACATCTCTCCTTATTTTGTTTTAGTTTGCTTAAAATGAATCAACTCAGTTGGCTTTTCTAAAAACTAGAAACAATAAAAATTTTTGTATAGATTGGCAGAGTGTATGCAATGGAATGAGAGCTAGATAAATATATCAGCGGCAGACCTCCACTAATGCTCAGTGGTTTCACAAATAAAAATTGGCGGACTGCTCTAGATGACAACTTTGAGAAGTTTACACTGTTTATGTTAACGATATTTTTTTTATGGAAGCTGGAATTTTTCGAAGACACCCCGCGTGTCCAGAACTCCACTAATTCCACAGCGTATATGCTACAAAAATCCTCAATTTGTAAAAAAATCTTGAACTTTAGGAACTTGTCCGGATCGGTGTTTTGAATGTGCTGACAAAAGCGGATGCCTTGATTTTGATCACGATTTTTGCACAGAAATAGTTCAATGCAGGTAAGACCAGCTTTGGTGTTGTGGCATTGGCTTTGAACGCTTGAAGGAAAATCACCATTTTCTGGGTGTCAACGTAACAATCAAGGGAGGTATGGAGTTTCAACTTCCCCTTTTAGCCATGTCACGTTTTTTAATGACACCCAGAAATCTGAACAAAAACTATTGATTGTGATGTTGCCCGAGCTTGGCAAAAATTGCAACTACGCTCGTAGTAGCCTACAGTAGTTTTTGGTTGTGTTTAGCAAATGCTTTTTATTCACAAAAATATAAAATAGTTACAAGCGATTGCGCACTTTACTACCCCGTGTGCTTTAACGCTTATTAAAGCAAGCCATGAGCAACACATATCAGATCGTTTTGTTTCTTCTGTTACATGACCTGATAGATTTACATTATTATCATCATCAAAGACGTCACACAATAGAACTAATAAAACTATCTGCTCTGGACAAATTAGCCTTGTTCAACCGCATTTCAAATCATTTCTACAGTGATGGAAGTGACGAGAAGGTTTTCAACTCTTCGAATGAAAAACGAGACGGAATCAGTTGTGTCAATTGGCATAATACAGCTAACAGTTTCGTCTTTAATAATTGTCATTTGCCTCAAAAACATTTTCGTGATAAAATCATACACTGTCCTTACGGTAAGTGTTTGTGGATGTTTGTGCAAGTCCTTACAGTATTGATTTACCTTATAGCATATCAGAGACTACCGTTGGCGCCTTGCTACTCCTTCCTTTTTACGCACCTTGTGGTAAAAAATTGTAATGAATAAAACAAATACTCATTAAATGCAAAAAATGTATTTTTTGCTCACAACTCAAAGTTTTAAAACATTCTGAAAAGCAATCGTTACTTGCTTAACTGAGAATATTATTGATTGGCTGTTTCTGCTCTTTAATTTTGAATTAGAATTTAATGCATGTGTGGCGTGAAAGCGTGTTTTTGCTCATTGAGTTTTTCTGCCTTGATATTGGGTACATTGGTTTTGTGTGATCGACAAGTAAAGGAATTTTAATGCCTCGAGTTGTTCTATGAATATACCTCTTATTCTGCCTTTCATCAAGCAGTACTTGATTTAAAGTATGGTGGTAAGTATTTAATAGAAGTCAATCTTCACCTAGTGTTAAGTTGCAATCAAAATTAATTATTCGAGCAATACTACAAGTCGTCTCAAGTTTAAAAAAAAATTAAAGTTGAGATAGAATCAAAACTTTATTTACGCGTCAGAGCCCAAGTATGAAACTTGTAATGAACAAAATTCAGTGAATCGAAACAAAATTGCTAAGCAAAGTAAAATATAATCGTTTTTGTTTTGGACACTTTTAAAACTACGGACATAAAATTTTTTGCAAATAATTTCTACCGTTGAAAGCTATTTATAAATTTATTAATGCTGAAAATCTAAGAAAGTTTTAATTGCTATCCGAAATCCAACTGATTTAGGTCAGACTATACTTTAAATATGATTTTCTACCATGCTGTTCCTAAAAAGTGCAATTCTGTCTGTCTGTGTACCTGCCTGTCTGTCTTTCTGCGTGTCTGTCTTAATTCCTCTAAAACTTCCAGGTGTACTAACATCAAACTTGCATGATTTGTCACTTCTATTGGGTGAGTGTCATAAGGGGCTTTGCAACGTCACGATGACGCCATAGTAAAAGATAATTTTTTAAAATTGCATTTTTGAACCGCGGAACGCGGTTTGCAGCTTAAACGAAAGCCAGTATCCGACTTACCAACTTCAACAAATTTTATTTCTTTACGATGTCACATGACGTCATAATTAATAAATAATTGTAGAAATTGTTTTCTTAATTTATTCAAAAAATGCTGATCTTAGAACGCGATTTAAAGTTTTTTCGGGAGTTTTTAGAGAAAACTCTTCGATAAAAGCAACCACACAACAATAAATGATGAATCGGCAATGCAATAACACATTCTTTATTTAAGAATTTTACGCTTTCTAAGCATGCTCTTCTTGCTTTTTTTCTGCACGCTTCAACTCGCTCTGTTATGTCATACTGCTGCCAGCCTTTTGTTACCAGAGGTCAACATTTCATGATTTTTTCAAAAATTGCAACACTTTTACCAAATGAGTTTAGTTAAGAACTGATTTGTGACTTTATTTCTCTACCGATTTTCAAATTTTTTTAAAAATTTAAAGGCTATTTCAAAGCGATTCCGATGATACATGACATGTACATTTGCAATTGGTTTTTATATTAAAAAAGCTGATTTTTAAGACCGGTAGTATAACTTTATTTTCCCCAAAATGTGGTAAGCTGAGTAAAAACAGATTAGTTTAATGCATGAACGTTACGATAAGGCACAAACAATTAGTGTCGTTTGAAAGCTGAAGCAATTTGTATTCCAGTAATATGTTCTTCTAATTAGTCAAGGCTAAGGATTAGTTCATAAATGCGGATCGAAACTGGTTGCCATGCGTCATGTTTCATTTTTAATTGAACCATCTTCCTACTAAACCCAAAAAACCTGCAATTTCTAGAAAAAGTTAGTTCTTTGATACCTTTTGACTATTTTTTCCGAGCAAACATGGTTCTTTGGCATTATCTATCTCAATTCGCAAAAAGATTCATTATAAATGAAGATTTTAAAATTTTTCTGGTAGAGCCTACCGGTTAAAACACTCAAAATTTTTTATCTGCTCTTCACAAAATTAAAATTTCTAAAAAAAGTTAGTGGTTTGGAATATTTCCTCTATTCTCTCTCAAAAGCTTGCTTCTGTGGCATCAGCTACCTACATTTAAAAAAAAAAATTATCTAAAAATTAAGTCTCTAAACATTTTAAATATAGTCGCCTACTCCAAACAAACAAACTGGTGATCCCCCTACAAAAACATAAAAGTAAAGATGGTCCTGTTTTATCTTTTGCAACAAATATATTTATATATTAGTTTCGAGCTACACATCATGTAAATGTTAAAGCCATTTTGTTTGCAATTGGGTGGGGCCAACGCAGCCGTCAGATTTGATATTTTTAACCTCATTATTATTGATGGATATCATTGTAATAACTTAACTATAAGTGCATCACTTCGGATTACTTTGTTCTTTCCAGCCGCGTATATGCCGAGATCAAGCAACAAACCATTTTTCAGCAATTGTGGTTTTGAACTTCTAAATAGCAGCATTTACCTTCTGGCCTTTCCACAGTTACATTTTTCATGATGATTAATTGCAGCATACAGATTTCTTAAAACTCTTTCTTCAAAAAAGATATCATCATCATTATCTCTTTTATTCAAGTCAGTTTCAGTAGAATCCATCGTTTTTGTTCCTTCATCTTCACTCCGGTTGCTATTAAACACCAATTCCTCCTTTAATTTATGGAGTGTGATTTGGTGTTTTGAAAACAACTGTTCCTGTTATCCACGTCATCTGCAAGCATTTCATTTGTCAACGGGAATTATAAATTATTAATATATCTCCAGGGTGCAGTTTCTCGAACATTTAATTTTTCAAGCAATTTGTACGCACCTTTTGGCTTAGAGTGACTGTTGTTATTTCAGCAAGATTTTGTATTGTTATCATTTTGGATGATTGATAACCTATGCGGTAATGTAATTCTCATAATAATATTGCCTAAGTTAACAAATAAGTTAACAAATCTGAAAATCGAAAGAATGCCAAATTAACAAACTCAAAAAATTGAAACGGAAGCTAAAACGGTTATATTTGACGGTAGAACACTTGTTCATTGCACTCGCGAATATGAAACTGCACAGAGCTTCAGTGATGTATTTTGTGACCTTCTAATTTTCAAACCACGCACCTCATTTATTTGTAAGTAAGTCACACGTTTCGTACCTCACACGCAGAATCATTTATGCTTGCGCCCAGAACAAGAACAATACATAATCTATTGTATAAGCTTTGCCCCACAAAGTTGAAGCTTTTTAGGTGATGATGGGTGCATTTTTGCATTTTTGACTCATGCCACATTTTGCGTAGTACGTATTGTATTTTTGATGCGTATTACTTTCTATTTGTAGCAAAAGAAAAGCGAGTTGAAATTTCAAAATTGATTGTTTAGAGGTTATACTGTGATGAAAACTTTTCTAATTGATGAAGACTTGTAGGACCTCAGATTAAAGTTTCTATCATAAACTTATATACAAGCGGAAAAACAAGTTAGAGTTACTTGTTTATGGATGGTGACAAGAATGACTGGTGATAGGAATGCTCACAAGAACGGTGACAGAAATAAAATAATAAAAATCAACAAATGTAAAATTGCCTAATATTTTACGTAATTTTGTTTCGTGTACCATATTTACTAGCGATAAAGTTGTGCATTCGATGATTTCGTCATATAAAACGAAACGTTTTAAAAATTATTCATCATCATGATAACGAAAATAAGCTGTAGTTTTGTTTTACATAAATAGTCACACTGAAAAATAATAAAGTTGTGTTTTCAGATACAAAAAGATGTTACGTTTAGATAAATTTTAGAAAATTTTGATTTTGATAGTCTCCTACAATCTGTATCTAGTGGGGTTTAGTAAAAGCAAGGCCGTACATATGTGTGTTAGTGGAAAGGACTGCTCAATGATAGTTAAGAAACATGACACGATTTTCGAAAAGTGGTAAGGACAAGTATTGATCAAAGAGTTGAAAAGCTTGTTAGGTAAACAGGAAGAAACAAAATTATACAGTTTAGTTTTCAACTTTGCTGCCAAGAATTAGGTTCATCACATAAACTAATTTTAGATATTGTGTTTGCTATTTGTAATTTATAAACACATTTTCACTGAAGTTTTAAAAAAATACGGTTCCAAGAACATTCTGCGATTTCAAAGAAAAACCGGATTCGTTATATCAACTTATACAAATGTTGCATAAGGTTGTTTTTAGCTTTCAGAAGTCTACTATAGGCTTAGCGAATGGGTTGTGGCATCTTAAGTACAACAACTCATCATGTCACATTCTCACGCTGTAATCACGATGTCAAATATCTGTTGGGAAGAAAAATTTTAGCTTTTAAGTGTAGCAACGACTAAAAAGCATGATTATAGGAATTTCCCTAAGACAGCAGATCTAAGCAATTCTATCTAAAGTTTTGAAGTAAAAACCTTAAAAATATTTGTTTAAGAAAAACTTGTGAATTAGAAAAATCGAACAGAAGAACTACATGAAAACTACCAAAAACGGAGCGTATAGTTAAAAACTTTTCTGCAGAGAAAAAATTGATTACAACCATGCAAAACAAAAAAAATCACAGTACAATAAAACAAAAAATGTTTTTGATCGGTATTCTGTAGACACAGCATGCCCTGAGCTGTATAGTACACTTGTACAACTAGCACGGTGTCTGCAAGGGATAATGATGCAGCCACGCGTGTAAGTTAGACACAAGCTGGATATACAGCTCGAGCATTCTGTGTCGCGAGGAGCTAACTCTTGGAATCGTAGCTCATCCTCAAACACCGGCTGAGTATCTTCTTCCTCGATTAGTGGCTGAGCATACTCCTTCCCGAACCAGTTGTACTCCAACCGCTGACCACCCTCAAGTGCTCTGTCTTTACAGACAGACTATCCGTCTTCTTCTACTCTGAAGATGATCGTACGTCGTCAAACACATCTTGCAGTGGTATCAAAGATCTACTGTTTGTTGAGCTGGTTGGTGACTATTGGGAGAGTTGGGTTGCTCGACCCTGCATCCACAACCCCCGAAAAGCATGATTTCAAATGGAAACATTACCGGGTGGAGTCTCTCGTTGGCGATTTTTATCTTACCAAGACGAACGAGAAAGAATAGGCAGTCGGGTCGGTACCTGAAAATATTCTTTAGTTATGTTTACATCACCAGTGTGCTTACTGTGTTTATGCTCGAATCATCAAGAGTATAACTTTTTTCTGTTTGAGAATATTGCTTCATGAGCAGTGTGTGAAGCTGGGGAGTCAAATATTTTCTTTGGAGTCAGAACCAACGTTCTTATACGACGGTCTTTTAACTTATTATGCAAGTCAATTGATAAAAGAAACACACGAAAGCTTTATGTCTAAAGTCAAAACGGATTAAAACTTACCATGCCTGCGTATTTAAAGATGTTCCACCTCTGAACTCCGTTAATTGTAGAGTGCAATACTCGCACTCGACTGCGTCTTGATTGGGGAAACCTTCAGTTTTCTAAAGCCGGCAATTGCACTGACAAAACTTTGGGTTTCAGAGAAATATTCTAATGTCAAACAACATTAAAAAAATTCGTTGCTAAAAACATCCATTTTGTTCTATTTTATCGAATGATTGTGACTCTGCAAGAGCTCACATTTATACTAACGTTTTTGAATAAAACAAAAGAAAACTTTTTCCACAAAATTGAAACTTCCTAGCTAATCATTTGATTGCAAGGTTCTTGTCTAATTTCCTTTGAGAGGTGGCTTGCTTTAAAAAGAGGTTAGCTGAGAACAACAAACTAAAAAAGAATAAAAACTTCAAACCGGGTCAAGACTCTAAAAGAGTAAGAGTCACATGAGTACAGCCAGTCAAAAATAAAACTTCAAAACCTACCGAATGAAAAAAAATCAACTGAATTCTCAGTGTGCACGGAAATGTCCCAGTCGATACTCTAATTATTTGTCTCTGAAATACAACGGTTTTAATTCTTTTGTGACATATTCATCCAAGCTGTCACTATTAAATTTGAGAGACACTTTGAAAACTGATCACTTACACCGAAGATTTTCCTAAAAGCGAAATAAAGATCTACTTCTTAAATAACGACATTCCCAAATGCTGTCGCAAACGTGTTTGATTTCTAGATTTTTTAAAAATTGATAATTTTACTGTAAAATGATTGAATTTTTCATACAACTAGTCAAGAGTGATAATTTTGTTTCTATTCATAACTTGTGACGTAAGATCTACGCAATGTTGGTGAGTGAAGTCTCTTTCTTACCAGAATAAACTTAATTATGTAACATTCTTAACTCTTAACTGACACCTAATTACATAAGATCTATAACAACAATAGCAAGTCGGTAGAACAACGAACACCCAACCTTTATACGATAAGTTTATACAACAACTGCATCGATTACAAGAGCTTTCAAGTAACGAATGCCCCAGCCCCTTTTTTACTAATTTCATGACAAATCATGTGAGATGATATAAATTCCAACATCCTATTCAATTTGCAAACTGCAGACAGTGACACTGTTTCGACCTACCAGGTCACTTCAGTGCAGTTGGTGACTAATAAGAAGCTAGAGGCTTTTAATCACGCATAGCTTAGACCGTCACACTTGCGGGACCTAATACTGGGTCCACTGTAGCTTTATTAAAAGCCTCTAGCTTCTTATTGGTCACCAACTGCACTGAAGAGACCTGATAGGTCGAAACAGTGTCACTGTCTGCAGTTTGCTAAGTGCATCGCTAGCCTTTTGCATGTAATGTAAGACCTTGTGACTATGTAAGACCTGTAAGACCTTGTGACTATTCAATTTGCTTTGGATAAAAAAATCAAACGCTTTTTATCTTGTATACATAAAAAAAACGATAACTCTACTTCTAAAACACTGTTTGTGATCACCGAAACCCATTGGATTTTAAAACGTTTTAATATTTGATAAATTGTCAGCATGGTTGGAACACACTTCAGCCAGCATCCAAATTAGATTTGTCTCTAAAATATGATGCTTTCAATTCTTCTGGGACACGTGTTAGTCATACCGGCTTTTACTGCACACGCTAAAATACATTGACTCTTTATCACTGTCACAAATAAGTAAATTTGCGTTAAAAGAATAGTTTTTATATGTGTATAGTTGTTGTAATCTGTTGTTTTATTTTGCAGTGATTATTTTATTTGTATATCTGAATTGTATAAAGCCCAAAACTTGCTAAACTGTTTTCGAAAAAGACCTTTTTTCTTTCGCATTTATAAATAGATTGGTAACTCACAGCATTTTCTGACGTCACAATGGTTGACTACGTGACTAAGTTTTCCAGTGTATTCTAATGATTCTTGTTTCTTCTCGAAGATTTTTCTTTTTTTATTATTACCTATTACGTAATTTATTAACGGTGTTTTTCCTGTGTCACGTGATGTTCTAGCAATTTCTAGATTATTTTCCAGTCGTGTATATATAAGGCGGCGACATTTTTCACATTCAGAGAGATTCAGAGTATAATTAAGAGAGTGACAGAAAGAAATAGTAGAGTGTAGTAAAAAGGCGTTGTTTTGTGGTAATTGTTGTGACAGGAATCAAGCGATTATTTTGGTAGTTTTAGTTTGGTTAGTCTGATGTTTATACAGTAAAGTGCTTTAGTTTCTGTATTTGACAAGCGAAGGAATTCGAAGTTTTAAAGTGGTTTGTGAATATATTTTGTTCTGTTCGTGATCGAGAAGTACTAAAGTATCTCAGTGAAAACCAATCTTTTCCTAGCTATTAAGTTGCAACCAGACTTAATTATTCGAGTGATACTATACGTCGCCTCAACTTTAAGATGTAAATTAAGATTGAGATAGAACGAAAATTCTATTGAAACACGACAATCACTTTCCAGTGTCTCAAAACAGCGTTCTGTAATATATTTCTTGAACAAGAGATAGAAAAAAAACTCAGTGCAAAACAAAAAACTAAACTTATGATTTCACAGCAAAATTGTTATCATTTTCATTATTTTCACCCACCGTATTTGACGGCAAACAAGACGCACTTTCTTCAAAAATGTTTTACTCAAGATATTACCCTGCATCTATATATGCAAAGTTGAGGACCTCTCCTCGGCTAATCTCTTCCCTGACGATCAGTAACCTGGCTTATAATCAGTACTTCTACCCGCTTTAATTATTTGCGGCAAGAGAAGCCAGGTACTAGAAAATGTCTGATGGCCAAAAACCTCAATTTTGCTGTTTTGATACATATATAGTTATTGACTGTTCTAATTACAAAATTAGAAAAGTCAATAATGGACCTAATCTAGCATTTAAAAATTCATTTTCATTTCCAGAAAAATTTCCAGGCTCATTTACAGAAAAATTTTCTTGTAAAAAGTAGGTCTCTACCTAACCACTATACAATATTATAGCCCCATAATTATTTGACAGCATACAAGACGCACTTTCTTCAAAATTTTTTTACTCAAAATATTACCATGCATCTGATTTGCGAAGTTAAGGTCTTCCCTCGACTAATCTTCTCCCTAACGATCACTAGCGTGGCTTATAATCAGCTCTTCTACATGCATTGATAATTCGTGGCAAAAGAAGCCAGGCACCAGAAAATATCCAATGTCCAAAAACTCAATTTTGCTGTTTTGATGGACAGATAGTTTTCTAATTACAAACACTTTCTAATTACAAATTTAGTCTTGCGGAGCAGTTGCTGAATCAGTGTCGGTTTGATTAAATTTAAGTTGTAGGAGGCAAAATTGAACCAGATAACAATTAGTTCTCGACGATATGCTTCAAATTCTTTATATTTTTTTACGTTTTCATTGGTTTCCAACGTTTGAAAAACATCGGCAATTTTTTTTCATTAGTTTGTAGGCTCCACTCGATGTATGTTTCAGAAAATCCAGCATTTTCGTACTAATTAGTTTTCATCACCTTTTTGACATAACACACTCCTTCTTCAAAGTTTGGAACATTGGTAACAATATCAACACTCAATGGTTTATGGTGTGCTTCAAATGTTAGTATTGGACCATTTTCAAAAAATTTTCTTGCAAAAAAAAATAGGTCTGTGCGTAACCACTATATAATTTGATAGGCCTATAACTTATGTCACAAAATTTTGGACAGCTCTGAACAAGTTTTGGGTTGTACAGTCTGAAATATATTTCTTCAAAAATTTTAAAACAAAATTTTATAAACTTACAATCTACTCACATCTCTTAGTTAAAAATTGTCATCCAATTACTCTTGCGGTGTATTAAACTTGTAATCATAAATGTTTTTGAAAACTTTTAGGTACAAAAACTTCAAACAAAACATACTGGTCATTGTTAAACGTCTAAAACAGGGTGCAAAAAGCACGATCTGCCAAGATTCGCATTAATAAAATGTATCCCGAAAGGTAAAAACTTTGGACACCCATGGCAAAGTAATTATACAACATGGTATAACACTATATCAGGCACATCTGGATATGTTTTATTTCACGACTCATTACCAACTTCTTTTCATTAGCTCGTAGGCGCCACTCGATGCATGCTCTAGAAAATCCAGCATTTTTTGCACCAATTAATTTTCATCACCGTTTGTGACAAAACACACTCCTTCTTCAAAGTTTGGAACATTGGTGGCAATGCTGACACTTAATGGCGCATGGCAGGCCGTTGAGAAAACAGCCTGTGCCCCGCATCAACATTAATTCCTGGCTTCTTTCAACAAGGATCGGGTAAAATCTGAAAATTTTCCCAGAGAACGATCGTGGCTGAAATTGCCTGCACCGCGAGGCAAAATGTCCACAGACGCAGCGATTAGAAGGCGGTGATCTTATTTTTTTGGAGATCAAACTCAACCACTTTCTGATTTTGTTCCCCATGGGAAATTTCCTGAGCAGGTCTAAATATCAAAACCGATACAAAACACCTGACAACCAAAACCAATCCGCGTTGCATTTGACAACAGTGCGGGACCCCTAAAGAAGTCCGTGCCTGGGTCTCTATACCCCCTTTCTCCCTCCTCTAAACGGCCTGGCGAAAGGCGTGCTTCAAATGCTAGATTAAGTGCATTCCCAAAAAACCTTATTGTGAAAGATAGGTCTAGATGTAACTAAAATAATTTTTGATTTGGTTTGAACTAAATGCAGTAGAAGTGTTAGATATATTTCTTGGTTTGTTAAGTAGCGACTTGATATTTTGTGAACCAATATACACCTTCACATTATTTTTGTGTGAAAAATAGGTCTCGACATAACCATTATTATAAGCCTCTATAACTTATATCACAAAACTTTGGACAGCTCTGAACAAAGATTGCATCATATCCCAACAAACAGCTGAATAAAAAATTGCGTAATCTTTATGCGATATTATATAACGCATATCCTAAAACTTTAGACAGCTCTGGACAAGACAGCTGACTCCTTATCGACCCTCAAGGGGCACAATTTACAAAACTGTTTTAATTCTTTATCGATCTGTAGTGTCTACCTCCACAATTCCTCTCCAGCCATTGCGACCGTATGAGTCATGGTATACTTCACAACATACCACCCTTCCTTAATTTATCTTCCACATACTCAATGTCTAACCAAAAATCCCTCTCCAGCTTGTGATGTTATAGCAACTTCTAATAGCACCTCTTAAGACGTTGCCAAATGACGCATTTTATTCTACTATCACCCCCAAGTGAGAAACACTGGTTTAGAAAGATACAGAACAAAACTGCTAAAGATCCAACTACTTTCTAGTTTCATTAGTAAATTAGTTTGATTTCGATAACTCTTAAGTTTTATTTTAATGAAAACAGCTATCATTTTTTTCTACTTCTACTTGAATATTATTAGAAGTAAGTAACAAAACTTTTACTCTAGTGGATTTTTAGACTACTTTGATTACTTCTCCCTGCTTTACCTGATATGATTCACGTGAAGGAAGTGCCCGAGAATGTCTTACATATCAAACGGGCCTATGTGCATCTTCTCCTGTATAATGAATTCCTACTTTTTGCATTTCTTGTTGTGCAGATATTGTGGTAAAATGCAGATGCTTGTAAAAATTTTACAAACCATTCCATTTTACCGCATTATTTTTTGGATCCCTGTGTTGTCGTATTTCAATATTTATTTTGTTACTAGGTGAGGATGAGTGTGACTGTGAGTATCGTAACAAATTTTCATTTCAATGTAATAGTTCTCTGGATTACCCATCCCTTCAATGTCAGTGCATTGATCGAATCAAATTTTGCGATAATCTTCGTGACTGCCACGACAACTCAGACGAGCTTCCCTACAACAAGTAAGCGATGCGTTTAAGGCACGTTTGGAGGAAGCGGAGCTGTTTGTGGATTCTCTACCTAAATTTGTTAAAAGCATCCTAACCCCTTGCCACCAGCTTTAATTACTGCCTTGCGCCCCATTTAAGCGCGCCTAAGCTAACTTCATAAATTTGATTTGAGTTTAAATAAACAACAACCAATCTTACAATTAAAATCAGTATCGGAAGTTCATTACCGATATCATGCAATGAAAAACAATTGTTTAGATCACTTCCGGGATTTCAATGCCCTACAACCAAAGCAAGATTCACATTTACCTGCACTCTGCCTGCAGTTTATGAATGTGATGGCGTATCAGATTGCGATGATGCTACGGATGAATGCTTTTGTGACGGAAATAATGCATCAAGTAAATTAAGTAGTGAATTGGTGCAGGTTTGTAGCCAAGGTTTTAATACATGGAAGGGGAGGGGAAAAACAATGCTTGTTAGAATTTCAGAAAAACACAAAGATTTCTGATATTCATAGGTATTTTCTAGGAAGAATAAAAACCAATCGATTTTCTGTAAGCGATAAGTTTTTCAATAACTGAATTAATTTCAAAGGGCATATACCCTTCTTGTCCCAAGTTGCGAGTGGAACGTCGGATACATTCTGGATTGTTTTTGAGCAATCATTTTGCAGCAATTTTTCCTTCACACAGCACTACTTATGGTATAATGCTCAGCGTCGACTGTACCAATAGCCTAACTCCAAAGCCGGTATGAACACAAGTTTTACCTGATTGCAAATTTAAAATATGTAGGCTAACTGAACACATAACACTTGTTAGGCTATTGGAATGGGAAGTGTTTCCGCTGTTTGGATCGGTCATTGGTTATACCAAACAGGAAATTATGTGACGGAAAATTTAACTGCGATGATTTATCAGACGAATGTTTGTGCCCACAGAAACCAGCATTGTGCAATCAAATACGTTTGAGTAAGCGTGTTGGATGTTTACATCTCTATTTTAAATGTGAATTTGAAGCCAAAAGAATTGCAATTTTCCTGGTCTGATTTATGAGAGCTATGAACTTGTTTTCAAGCTAGTAACTGTCGGCAATGTGGTCAAGTAGATTAATCGACTATAGCAGAAATAATTGTGTGCTTAAACTCCACCACAGTTACATAGTTGTATCCTTTGGAAAAAGATCTTCAGGATAATAATTCTTCCTGGTTAATTGCGCTGCTAGTGTTCAGAATGCGCTGTATCAGCTGTACGAACTCCAAAGCTGATATCAGCATAGATTGTTTTATGGATAGCCCTACTGTAACGCTCTTTGAGAATTCAGAGAATACAAAATTTCAAGTTAAGCAAAGTGAACGCACACTTGAACTAAACAATAAACCCTGAATCTGGTTGATTTGTTTGTTTCTTAAATTGAACAACTGGAGTAGTATTAAAAGAAAGATCGACGCTAACAATAGCCACAATGACACTGAGCTTAGAACAACTGTCCTGGCCGGTTCCGGAGTTTCCAAGTTTCTCTTGAATTGCTTGGTATGTACTTTTTACAAATGCACTGCTGGTAGAAATCGTCAACCAGAGGAATTGCAGGTAAAGTGAGTTTTGCAAAGAATCATCCAGAGATTTGAACGCACAAGCATTGATTGATAACTGCTGTCACTAAATAGCGCTTCGACTCACTTGTCCTTGTCATCTGCGGTTTAGTTTTGTGCAAAATATGAGCGCAAGAAATCGTTGTGACGCATTTTTATGTTCACATAATTTTGTACAAATAAGCATATTATGAGCGCAAAAAAACGTTTTGCAAAAAACGTTATTTATTTTAGGTGTACATAAATAGTGCACTTGCAAAAAGTTGTGCACAATAACGGACAATTTTCAAGAGCAAAACAGCTAAAAAGCTATTTTCCAAATGGCAACCCATAGAGATTTTGCAATAGCGAAATACCAAAGCAAGTGCAACAAGAGGCCAAACAAGAAGACCCTTAGATATTGCAATAATGTGAGAGTGTAAACTGATTCTTTCTGTCTACACAACATCAGACGCTAAGTCTTGATAAAAACAGCCTCTCGTAGGTTAAGATGGAGGTAGGGTAAAGAGCTGCGTGCTGTGGTGAGATTGAAAACCGCTTATTGTCATAGTTTGGTACACATTGCTCATTTTCTCAGAGATGCTAACCAACGCCAGAGTCACAGTCTGGTTTTGTGTCGTTTTGTTTGCACAATATGTCTGGTTGATATTGTCCTGGATGAGTCAATTTTTGTCTTAATCCTTTCGGAACGTGTTGCTTGATGCGATTCTGTAGTCTTTGAGATGTTCTCCCTACGTATCGATTATCACAGTAGCACTTGTATTCGTATATGACAGAGCTTTTCTGAGTGGTATGTAAAATACCCTTGCGAGCTACTAGCAGCATGCGCTTTGGCGTAAAGATCAAGCGGATATTGTCTTTGTCTACGTCGAATTGTCTGAGTATGTCCTATAGTCAAGCGGGCTTGTCTTTGTTTATGTCGAAAGAACAGGAATCTATGGTTCTGTCAGCATCAGCTGGACTCTGCCGTTGGTCAACATCTTTTAGAAAATGAGCAATGCTCATTAAACTATGTCCGCAAGCGGTTTTCAATCCTCGCCACAGCACGCAGCTATTTCCACCTTAATCTATTAGAGGCTGTTTATATCAAGGCTCAGCGCCCGATGTGATGCAAATAGAAAAAAATTATTTGCACTCTCAAACTATTTCGATAACTAACGGCGTTCTTATTTGGCCTCTTGATGCGCTGGCTTTGGCAATTCACTATGGCAAAATCTCTTTCTTTGGTGCGCATTGCTGTGTAAGAGCTGTCATTGGCTTGCCGTGATTGCCTACCGTCCAAATTAATGCGATAAGACAACTTACTCGCTCTAGCTCTTCCCCTTTTGACGCGACACTGCCATTAATGAAAGTGTCACAAAAAGCTTATGGTTAAAACAAATTTTTTCAAAGCTATAAGTTATAAACTTTGTAAAAATGTGCATTTGCAGTCAATAACACCAATGAAGCATGCGAAGTTAGCCAGATCAAATGTGCTCAAAACAATGCTACTTCGCCCATAGAGTGCATCGATCGTACTTCAGTGTGTGATCAGATAGTTGACTGTCCATTACAAGAAGATGAAACCAACTGCGATGTTGACGACTCTCAATATTTTAGTTGTTCAGACGGAACTCATTCGATTCCATTGTATAAACGATGTGACAGTAAGAAATCTATATATATAAAAGTCAATGTCTGTGTGTGTGTGTGTGTGTGTGTGTGTGTGTGTGTGTGTGTGTATGTGTTCCCTATAGGAAGAAAGGTTAAAAAGTTTACATAAAAACTAAACGTGTATTCTTATGTAAAATTCTTCGAGGAAGACAACGGAAGTAGTTCCGAACCTCTAAGTGCCCCCCTAAGGGAGCTATGGGGGCAGAACCCCCCTTTGAAAATTCAAATATATTCAATTTAGATGAAATTTAAACCATATGTATAGGTCACTAAATTAGAAAGCTTTCCAAAATTTCAGCCTTTTTCGACTATATTTGGGGGCAAAAAGGGGGCAGAAAGCCCTAAAGTTTTTGTTAGGTACCACAAACAGAAATAAACTTGTGACAAATAAAACTCCAAATTTGATGGTAATGCGAAAGACTGTACTTCTAGGGTCACTAGCAGATTTACCCGTCGTTGATCGGGTGAGTATAACTTTCTCCAGGGAAGCGAAGTACGGTATTTTGATTTCGATCAGAATCGTCTATGGGGCTCTACTAGAGGCCTATTTGTATTGTGGTACGATGAAATAAAAATCATGAAAACACATTAAAATATGGTTATTCAATGTAAAAATTTAATCAGTCTTAACATTTTAGCCGATCAACGACGGGTAAATCTGCGGTATTTTGATTTCGATCAGAATCGTCTATGGGGGGCTACGAGCCTATATTTATTTTCCTTCTTTTTACATTTTACCCGATCAACGACGGGTAAATCTATATTTATTTTCCTTCTCTTTACATTTTACCCAATCAACGACGGGTGGAAATGGGGGTCTACGAGCCTATATTTATTCAACCTATATTAACTCACACAACAAAATTCAAAAAAATTTAATTACAAACCACAAACAGAATGTTAGAAAGGTTTATATATAAACGTTTTTGCTTGAACGAGATATACGCAATTAATTGCGCGCATGTCCGCCATTTCTGTTATTGCCGGTATATATACCGTCGCGGGAGCGAACGCATAAAGATCGCTTGCCGGTAATTATACCCGCGCGGGATCGAAGAGTTAAAATATGGTTATTCAATGTAAGAATTTTACCCGATCAACGACGGGTAAATCTGCTATAACTTTTTTCAGGGAAGCCAAGTACGGTATTTTGATTTCGCTCAGAATCGTCTATGGGGGGGGACTACGAGCCTATATTTATTTAACCTATATTAAAATATGGTTATTCAATGTAAAAATTTAATCAGTCTTTACATTTTACCCGATCAACGACGGGTACGGTATTTTGATTTCGATCAGAATCGTCTATGTATGTGCTAATGTATTTGTATTTGTATTTGCTAAGAAATTATGACACTGGTTGTATTGTTCAGTTTTATTTTCTTTCTGTATGATCAGTCTTTACATTTTACCCGATCAACGACGGGTTAATCTGCTAGTATAACATAAAATTCATATACCGTACATAGGTTTTATGGAGATTAAAACAAGGAAAGAAAAATTTTCTAAAATGTTATTTGGTCTGAAAACCTGCTATTTCTTTGACCAAGGTAGTTTGCACTTTTTCGAGGGTAGGTTTTGGTTTTTGACGCTGCATACTCTTCGGCCTTCTTATGTTACGTGAATTTAGTTTAACGATAGCTGAATAATTTAATTCCTTACTTTATCGGGTAAGTTGGAAAATTTTTGTCTCCTTGGTAAATTACACTCAAATTTTGGAAACAAAGATTTCTTTGACTTGTATCCTAAACCCTTATAATAACGAAAATTTATTTAGCTATCCAAACACTAGATGAACAGAGAGTTTGGGAGAACAGGACGTGAGATGGCGGTCTTCGAGTCAACAGTCGCGCATACGTGCCGTTGCGAGCGGCGCGAGTCGTAGTGTAAACGCGAAGCATGAGCGTTGAAACAGGGGTTCACAGCCTGCACCCCCGGTGATATATTGTGTGCACATTTTTGAAGTTGTTGTCCTCCCCAAAAAAGATTCTTCTGTACACTGACATAAAAAAAGTTCAACTTGAACAAAAAATTTTGCTCAAGACCAAAAAGTCTTGCTTAAAAGGTGGTGATCCCTGAAACACGCCATGGCAAGTATAGCAAACAAGTATAACCAACAACCGGTCAAGTGATGACCCTTTCATGAACAGAAAAACCTCATGGTGACTCGCTAGTAACCGTGAATTGAAACACAGTCTGTAATACGGCTTTCAATAGTAAAAAGTTTTACGATGGCTTTGCTCGGCCACGCCATATGCAAAGTAGCATTCTGAGTGTTTAACTTTCGAAATCACTATTGTAACTCTCAGTTTGTCTTACGCTGACGGCACAAACCGCAAAGTGGGCAAAGCATACCCATATTTTTCTGAAAGCTCTGTCCGTAAATTGTAAAGTTACCTGATAGAGCTCCTGAAGTCACAGCGAAATGGTCATTTTCACACTTTGAAGTACACCAATCGTGTAGTTTTAGTGCAGTTAAAATTAGGAGTGTAGAAACAACATAAAATCGATTTTCTCAATAACCAATGGGCAATTTTTCACAAATTACTTTTCTAAATATTGATCCTGATGATAACTGTAATTTAAAACCACTTTCATTCACTTTAATTAATCTTGTAGGTCAATAGAGGTCAAAGGTTATGAAATTCGATCTATGCTTGTGATGTGGAAATTCAAAATAGGTTAAAGTGCTAAAAAATCAGAATACGTTGAAATATTTTCTGACACATTCGTTTACAAGCAAAGCCAACACAAAAACGTTTTCTATAGCCAAAAAATAACAATTTCCATAGTTGCGTAATGGCAATCAATGTTACAAGGTATTTGTTCACAGTTAAGTGATTTTCACTTCGCTATCATATCGGATTCAGCGTGTATCTGATAACACGATAGCACTTACTTATTGACAAATGGTGCTCTATCGGTTTTAGGTTTTATATCATGTAGTTTGCAATTTTAGTTTTGAAGTCATTGTTTATAAAGCTTTATCAAGTACACCTCCGTTAACGTTTCACTCCATGATTGTCGGGTCAGAATTGAAGGTAAAACTAGAAGATCAACTAGTCGTGGTAGATTATCGAATGTGACAGTGAAGTAGACAGCGTAGAGGCAAATGTAGCAACTAGTAATGTTGTTTGTTGTGATGAACCCACACCTTCTGAGCAAGCTCGATATAATTGTATCTTTGATTGCAAACTGAAAGATTCTAATTTGGTTTTGGTGAGACACAAGGAGTCGTGAGATGTCTAATAAACGCAGCGAAACTTCACAAACAAAATGCTATTCCAAGGATTGCTGCTGAATTTGGAAGTAATGAGGTTCCTACAATAACATATCATAAGAAATGATGGTCAGATTTGACAATGAAAAAGACTCTTCAAGAGACTTGGTCAAAGTTCTATTAAAAGTCATTCGTGTAAGCCCACAGATCCTGATGAGAAAAAAAACTTCATTGTAGGAGTTCAGTGAGTTTGTCCGGTTCCTCAAGGGCGTACCCACCTATTTGCATTTTCTTTCAAAAACGTGGTGTGCACATCAAGAAGTCAAACTAGAGAATCTTCGGTACGAGGTGCAGAATTACGGTTAGATGCTTCCGTTTGACAGGTAGCAACGGAAAAGAATAATTTTCACGTCATTGCTCTTATGTCAAGAGCATTAGTGGCAGCTGAGAGACATTACCATCGGGCCTACTATCACGCATGCACTCGCCCAGTTTTGCTTTAAAGATTTTGTTCAATATAATTTTGCTTTATTTTGCTTTATTTGCCATATTTATCCTCCATTCACGAGAAAGCGAATTGTATCGCTATACTTTGGACGGGAAGTCCGCACTCGCTTGGGAGTTGCCTTTTTCGAGGTTTATGGGCCACCTGTCTTCCACATAAAGGTGGGGCGTCCCGTTAAGTGCCTTGCCCAAGGACACAACAAGCGAACTTGCCGGTTTGTTCTCCACAACCTTCCCTAAATGCCGAGCGCCAAGCAGGGAAGCTGCGGATGCCATTTTTTAAAGTCTTTTGGTATGACTCGACAAGGGGAATGAACCCCAGGTCTACCGACTGCGAAGCGAGCGCTCTAACCACTACGCCATCGCCCATAACGTTAAAGAAAAGCTGTGTTTAGATAAACTCTTTACATTTGTGGGAGCTGTAAAGTTCGCTACGCTTTACCTGGTAAGACTGACTGATTTAACTACAAAACCTTTGAGTGGTTGCTGGAAGAAGAAGTGTGCGTAGTGAAACTGTCAACGAAAAAGCGCATTCTCAGAAAATTGAACTTAGAATTCGGAGGCATTCTTCACAAATTACTTGGCCAAAAAGACAAAGTTCTTCTGTATCCTGGAACATTGACAATTGCATCCTTGGTCATAGAAAATCAGGCTTAGAAAGAACCGTAAAATCTGAAACAAAAACAATTGACAAGGAGGTACAGAAAAGTTGCTATGATTTTGAGAAGTGATATCAAAAACCTAGACTTGAAAATACTTTGGCCACCCTTAACCAGTTGATCTTTTTAATCCATTACAGTACATTCGGAATTGAACAATGGCATGTCCTAAAACTCTACTAAGTAAAGTAAAAGACCAGTTCACTCATACTTCCCGAAGTCAAAGGTTGACTGAATCAATCGGACAGGACTTGGTCTGCGATGCAACTCATGCAGGAATAAAAACACCAAAACATATTTTATTGCCCTATCCAGTCAAGCTAATTACTAAATGTGTAGAGCTGATTTGCATTTAAAATTGAAATGCCATTAGAAGATTTTGAGAAGGTGGCAAATACAAACGAGCAGTTCGATTTCATAAGCGTCTATATATTGCTTTGTTTAGACTTACAAGGAAAACCTTCCGGGAACAAATAGCATTGAAAGATAAGAATAATATCTTTGCTAGCGCAATAAACCTGATTGAAGAATTCTTTGATGACATCCATCAAAATACTTTTGTAGAGCTTCTTTCAGATCCATTCTTCGAGGCATTGAATATTCTTTTCCAAGAATAGTTTGACAGTCTTTGCATCTATGACATTAACCAGCCAGCCTATTAGATAAGTTGCATTGATTTCGTTTAAATCATTTTAAACCTCTTACGAGCTTCCAGAGGGGGTTGGTCATTGCATCTGTCTGCAGTTTATGACCTTTTTTGGGGGGATCAACCTCATACATAATTGGACAAAACCGTGTGACAAAACATCCATTGCAGCAGCGAATAAATTACCTTTTTTGAGGGAAGATCAATCTGCAGCACTCGCTTGCTAACTTTGTGGGTATATCGATAAGAAATCTCGTCATCAGGTCAAAATATCAATTTTCTACCACTTTTGTAGCTGTTCTCACAGTAGGAATTCACCTTTTTCTTTCTGTACCCAACGTACATTTGACACATTCAAATTTTCCCAAGTCTCTCCAATTTTCCTTTGAGGAAATCTTTAAAAATTTTTTCCCTACGGACATTCAAACTTTCCCAATTTCCAAAAATTGGGAATGAATTTTTCCATCTGGCAACACCGCTGTAGTGCATGATCTGTCAATTGCACTGAAGAGACCTAATAATTCAAAACAGTGTCACTGTCTGCCGTTCGTTCAAAATACATCTTCGGCCTCTTGTAGTACTTTAAAAGATTGTAACCTGTTTGCAAAAATAATCTTGATTGGACAGAAAAAAACAGCTTGACATGAGAGATATCTTATCTCACCCCTTAAGTCAAATTTCAAGGTCACTGGCTTCTCTTGAGGTAACTCTAACGAAGACTAATAAAGCAGCTCTAGAAACAAGGCTTTAAAAACACTCATCTCCATTGGAGAATTTACCTGATAATTCATCAACTGTTATCGATGGTACGGCAATAGTTCATTGTTTAGAGGTAGGCAACATGTCTTTCAGAGATGCTTCGAAAACTCTTTTTTCAAAAATGTTAAGTGAGTAGAGTATCAGTAGTAGAATTGATACCGTATTTGATGTATACCGACAAGCGTCAATTAAGAATGCTGAGGGACTTAATCAAGGGGCACTGACTGGAATTTCATTCCGAACAACTTAACTTGGCCATATAATAAAACAATGGAAACCTTTTTTGTAATCCAGAAAATTAGACTTGATTAATTAAATTCCTTGTGTCTGAACGAGGAAAAGCGGTCACAATCAAAAGGAAAAGAAGTGTATGTACCTATTGGGAAGATTTGTATGAGGTTAACAGAGATCTCTGTAAGTAAACGCGAAGTTTCTAGATCAAGGCAGGAGGAAGTAAATAAGCATATACTATTGCATGGCATGCATTGTTTCAAGTTTAGTTACAGTTCAGTTGCGATTGCATCTTATGACACTGTTGTCTTCTTTCTTTGTATTGCATTTGCAGACAAAGTGGTTTGTTCAGTGTAAGTGAAAAGTAGTTTGAAGACATGGGTACATTATTTAGATGTAGGAAAGGTCAGAGATATGCGTGGTGATACAAAATGCCAAGCACTACTTGGGGTACTTGCATGTAGTGGTTGTGATACAATTAATGCCTTTGAAAGTTATCGTGTCTTTGCTTAATAGATATAGATCACAAGCGCTCACTCACACAACTTGGTATAAATTATAATCTCTCGGATGCTTTATTTGCTTGTTTGAAATTGCCAACTTGCCGAATTTACCGTTCTACGTTTACTACTAATAGCATTAATGACCTGTGCTTTAGCATCTTCTATGCCAAAAAGAGAGAAATTGATTCGTGGCAACTACCGTCATGTTTATCTTTACATAAAAATTATTGCAAACGTGCGAATTATCATTGTATCATTTGGAGAATTTTGGATGCTTTTGCGGAGATACCGGACCCACTTAATCATGAATGGTCAAAGGATGGAGAGGAGTTAGTGATTGACCGAGAAGAAAATTTGCCTGCTCCAGGTGCGGTGATCAAGAAGCCACTGTGCTCATGTTCAAGGAAATGCCTACAGGATACCTGTAGGCAAACCTGTCTGCAGAACAAAATAAAGTGCACGTACTTGTGTAAGATGTCAACATGTGCCAATCATACATTTGAGGAAGAAGAAGAAGCGGTTTATGTTTCTGACGGTGAGGAAGAGGAGGAGGACAATTCTGATGACAACAACGATGTGGATTAAATTTATACTTTAACTCAACATCAAGTCTAGCGTTTCTAAAAGGACAATTGTCTGGTAAATTTATCAATATCTTGACTGTGAAGCACCTAGTCGAAGAGATAAAAACTTCCGCATCATAATCCGCATGAAAAGTTTACGTAATATTGACTTTGACAAAAGCGATGACCATAAAGTACTGTAACTACATAGTAAAGCATGCTTTATTTCGAAAATCTTTACTCCACTGGGGGCAATGTTGTAGTGGTTTGAGCGTCCGCCTTGCAGTCGAGTAGACTTGGGTTCTATTTCCTTGTCACAAAAATTTAAAAATAATATTTACAAATATCCTGTTTGGGCTTAACAATAAAAGAAATGCGGAGATTGATATATAAAGCGGAATTTACTCAGTCACGATTAAAAAGCGGTTTAACGGACCTGTTTAGCTTTTGCAGAAAACCGGCACCTGGATGGCGCCGGAACAATAACCCATGGTAACATGTCAATGTCAAAATGTTCTAACCTTGCATGTTTATTTCTGTTTAAACTGAGCAAATTCGCCAGAATGTTTTCGAAGTTCTTTGTCAACTAACTTCGTTATTTGTATGAAATTGGAAGCCGCAATTTCGTTTGCTATATGTGGAGTAGTGCTGTAATGAGCGGAGCACGCAGAAATTTGTCACGGGGAGGGATTTGCTCTCTGTGATTAAAAATGCCAAACGCACGACTATTGTAAAAGGGTCCGGGGGCATGCCTCTAGGAAAATTTTTTTTAATTACGCCAAAAGAATAAGCTTTTTCTTGCTTTCTGAAACAAGTGGTAGGTTAATGTTTGCATCGATGTTTTATTAAGACAAAAATTGCATTAATTAATTAAAAAACTGTGTACCACTAATTTTCATCGGGGGAAGAAGACTTTGACCGCCAACCCACGTGCGTAAACCACTCGCCTGAAGTTAGAGATTTCTCATCAGTAATTCAGAAAATTTTTTTCTTATACTCATGGCCTTAGGAGTGGTAAACGAATTTTGCAAAAATACTTCTCCAAAAGAAACAAATTTCGCTCATTATAAATGCATAACAAAGCGTAATATCATTATTCCTGACAACTAAATCACTTTTGTGTTGTTTAGAAAAGCACATATCAAAAACCTTTAATTCGTATGGGTATCATAAAGTTTTTATGCGCGGTATTTAGAATGGCTCAAAGGTCAAGTTTTATGACTTTTGACTTTTTTTATATTTGTATAAGCCACTCACGTTTTTTTCGATTTCGTTAGCAATTGTAAAGCTACAGAAAGAAAGAAAATCATGAGTTACATTAAAATTTTTAAGTAGCCAAACTTGTTTCTATTGCGAATGCAAAATCGGTTTTACACCTGAGTTGACTTGGATACAAACTGAAAAAACTTTCTATTTTCTATAGCCTACATTTCTTACCACTTTATGCTCTGTCTCTTTTCGGCCTTATCTCTCGGTACGTTTTGTCATAAGTCATACGGAACAGTGAAAAAGTAAAAACTGCTTGTTGATAAGACCACAAAACAAAAAAATTTGATGTTTATTTTTTTTCTACCTTGAAGTATGGAGGTAAAAATAAAGCCATTTCTACAGTTTCTGGTGCAAAGATAAGAAAAACAAACTAATACTTTTTTGTTTTTCTCTGTATACCATATTTGCCATATTGATCAATTTGCTTAATACATGCGACCTTATAAAATTGAAAATTTTGAAACTGTGATTTTTGGAACGAAACGTTTGTTTACTTCTGATCTTGCAAGTATTTCTTGCAAACGCTGCTTCTATCTATTCAATTTGTGTTTGCAGATACTACTGACTGTAGTGATGGCTCAGATGAGGTCAACTGCGCTAGTTTATACGCTTGTTTGGAATATGATGGTAAGAATCTAAATCTTTTCTCTCGAAAACGTTTCCAAACCTAGAATCTTATGATCCTTATAGGGTTAATGCCTGTGGATCTGAATTCTACGACGTTATTGCAGTTTTTTGTTCTGCTTCGTGATTAGTGAATCCCGAAATTGTGTTGTAATGTTATTCTTGTTGTGTTCGTTTTTCTTCTCTATCTCTGTGACAGAAATACATCATAAAGGCGATAGCACATTTACAACGCAAACCCAAAAATCGGAAGCGTCGACTCTATTCT
Source organism: Trididemnum clinides (assembly GCA_963675345.1). Classification (NCBI taxonomy): domain Eukaryota; kingdom Metazoa; phylum Chordata; class Ascidiacea; order Aplousobranchia; family Didemnidae; genus Trididemnum; species Trididemnum clinides. The sequence continues at coordinate 19,096,421 of OY776302.1, forward strand.
GTAGTTGCTCACTCTTGTCTACAACATTGATGGAAAACTTAAATGATAAAGAGTGCCAAAAATGGATTTTGGTACCTAAAGTGCCAACTTATAAAAGCTGAGAACGATGTTTTTTTCCATTTTGAAGTTGAAGACCTTTTCTTGGAGATCATTTTTTCACATCTGACAGTTATGGCACAAAATCTGTTGTTTCATGATGTTATTGGTAGTTTTCCAGGTGAAGATCTTTTTCTACAGAAATCAATTTTTGAAAGCCTTCCTTTAGTCCAGTGGTTCTCAAACTTTTTCGCAATGGAACGTTTTTACATTATTGGTAATATAACGAAACCCTTATTTAAAATAATACATATAACAATAAATAACGAAACCCTTATTTAAAATAATACATATAACAATAAAAAAGATGTTATATTTGACAAAGTTAATGTCATGAAGACCCTTTTTTTGGAGATCAACAGCCTCTTGACATGCAATCTTGGGATATATTCTCAAGATTGGCAGGTATGTTCCGAATCCACTGCGAAATTCTTTACAAATGTAGCTTTACGAAACCCCTAAGGTTGCTTTGTCGAACCCAATTTGAGAATCACTGCTTTAGTCCGAACTAGCGTTACAAACTCCACTTTGTTTTACCGTTTTTAAACTGAAGGCTTTTGTGGAAATTAACTTTTTGAAAACAAATATTTGCCCGAACTTGCTGCGCAAGCCCTAATATTCTTAAGCATTTTTCTGCGTTTTCATTTTGAAAACCTTTTTGCAAAGAGCAAACTTTGTAAATTTGAAAAGTGACTCAAAGATCAAATTAAAATCTGGTTCACAAGCCGTCAGTTGCTCATTCATCACTTACAATTAGACACTATTTTATGAGGCGCAATTAAGGTCAAGTTTTTACACTATGAAGACAATAATTAAAAAATCTAGACAACTGGACTTTAATATCTCACATCGACTGCAATTTGTACAAAGCGACGGAAAAATGTGTTAGGACAGTAATATACGGTAATATAAAAAACATCAGAATGGTAAAAACAACACTTGCTGTAGTAAAAATGACCACTGTCATTCTGCCAGAAAAACAGATTCGTTTTTACTCTCAGGCAAATTCGCAATAAAAACTGAGCGACAACAAGCAGCAGAAAAGAGCTCTCTCTCTCGTTTGCACGCATCCAATCTATTACTGAGGCATTGCAAAAGTAGTTTTTGAGAACATCGCCAGTGCAAAAATGCTGAAGTATTGCAAAGTTTCATAGTGTGTCCGCCATAAACCGCTTATTAGAATAACTATACAAACTCCAGTGAATATCCACTGTCAATTGAGTTTGTAGTTATTCTGATTAGCGGTTGCCCACCATGAAATTTTGCAATACTTCAGCAATTTTGCACTTGCGGTGTTCCCAAAAACTACTTTTGCAATGTCTCAGTAATAGATTAGATGCGCGCAAACGAGAGAGAGAGCTCTTTTCTTTTGCTTGTTGTCGCTCAACTTTTATTGCTAATTTGCCTGAGAGTAAAAACGAATCTGTTTTTCTGGCAGAATAACAGTGGTGTAAAAATGGTATGCTAACATGGACCTTTGCATAAAAGTGGCCTTTACCCACCACCAACTAAGGGAGATGAATTATTCTAAACAAAAGCGGTTCAACTTTTCACAATGTTTTTTCAACAAGCATGCTGTGATAAAAGCGTAGATCATGATTTTTAAAGTTTTTCATCAGTAAGCAGTAAATGAAAAAAGGTTAGGTTAGTGATTTCAACACTTAGATCAGTAAGAAATTAAACTGTTTTTTGCAAGCTGATTTATTTTTCCTAAATTGCAATTTATTAGGTTTAGGCCAATTTTATGTCAGTGCCCACGTTTACATAATACAGCAGATATAATTTTTCTCCTATTACATGTTTCTTATACTGCAGCTTACTACTGATCTATTTTTTACATTATCAGTTGATTTGTGTAAAATTCAGTATGATTTGTCCCAATTGCTGTTAATTTGTCCCAATTGCTATCGATTTGTACAAATTGTAGTTAGTTTGTTCAAATTACAGTTAATTTGTACAGTTAATCTTTCAATATTGGTAGTAAATTAATACATATTGCAGTCACTTCGAACAAAATGGTCAATTCAAACAAAATGCAGTGAATTTCATTAAATTGCAATAGATTTATTCAAATTGTGTTGGATTTGTACTTATTTCCCGAATTATTGTCCTTGTACATTTTCTTGATAAACGTCCTCTTCATTCAGACATTATTTTTTCACTTAAACTTTCTTTGGTAAATAATTAATTTTGGATGACCAGAATTGAAACCAACACAATGAAATAAACAGGGTTGTAGCGGCTGATCATTATTACACCACCGCTACGTGTATATAAACTGTCAGCTCTGCCTTTTTTCTTTCTCCATTTGGTCGAATTGCTCCAGTCGGTAAAATTACTTCAGTTGGTCGAGTGCTTCAGTTGATCAAGTTCTTCATCAAAGTTGTGTCAGTACGAATGTGAAAGTCTGATCTTGTGTAAGCAAATTCCGATTCAATAAACAGCAAACTGCACTATCGACTTGGTAGACAGTCCCAGAATCAGTCGTCAGAGCACATTAATTGCCCGCTCTTGTGGCTCAACTCTACTACAACCACCGCACATCACTACAGGATTTTAGCAATTTCGTTGCAAATAATGGTGTCTCCAATGATTGCAGTTGCGATGAATTATGCTTATTGTTTATATTGCTGTTGTAGAAGAAGATTTCGCCAGAACGAGGTATGCAATTTCTTGTGATGGAATACCTTCATGTGAAGATTTAGATGATGAATGTAATACAACACTCTGTGGGAATGACTTGCCGTCTTACTGTAAATATGTGGAAGGGAGCAACGGCTATGTGTACGTTAAAATTGAATTTTAAAAGTTAATTTGGTAGCGTTATTGCATATCTTTCTATTTTTCTTAAGACGAAGAAAAAATGTGAAATTGTCCAGGTTTACATAACAAACTCAATCAATACCGGGATAAAGAAAAAAATAGTTTTTTTTAGACTAGTCACTACTTAAATTGTAGATTGGAAGCTCCACCATTAACAAGTAAGATTACTATATTTACTTGGTTAATATTTGCCTCTTACAAAATACCGTGCAAAAATCTTCACAAATCTAACCTCACAAGATGATGGTTTGGAGCGATTAAACGATTCAAAATGTAAAGTTTTGCTTCAGTTTAACCTAAGATTAAGTTTTGTTTAATTTCCCAAAGCACTTCAAACTTTTGCAATTGAGTAGTTCAGGCTTTGTGCGATTCTTAAAGTAAATGTAGGTCTTGCAATCAGATAGTTCTAGATTTGTGTTATCCTTAAAACAATTAAAAGATAATCAAATAATTGCAGTTTTATGTAACCTAAATTTAAAATCAATAGGAAGGTTTCACGAACTTGATCAAACGTCATCAAAATGCGCTTTCGAAAAATGTGGCTGACCACTTTCAGTGTTTGTGCATTAAATTGAATTGGAATAATACCGTTTTTTGTAAATTAAATAGATAAACTAAACAGTTGCTAAACGAACGTTAAATATGTTATTTTACTGATGTTATGGAATGAATCTCAAATCAAAGTAAGCTAAGAAGTGTAAAGATTTATTTGTTATTGCTGCTAGCCAACGTAGTTTAATGGGCTAAGCATGCAGACTTATTTGTAATCAGCTTCTGGTAGGATTTAATGTTCAAATAATCAGCTTATATAGGAATATTGAGTTTAAGATAATTGTAATGTGCAACTTGCACAGCATATTTAGTTGCATATTTATACTTAAAAGTTGTAAACCTAACTTATACTGCAGCCTAGGTGACAGAGCTCACTTCTGTACTGTTTACCATGTGTTAAGTTAGATAATGATGGATATAATCACCAGGATTTGAAATTTTTTTTCAATAATGCTTGCAGACCGGTCATATTGATTTGCCAGATGTCATTTTGTGAACCTCACTATTCCTTAAACAATATTTTGAGCTATTGCCTCCGCTGCTGAAAAAAGTAGGTCAAGGATAATCAAGAACTTACGGTAACGGTAGTAATGATCTGATAATGACTGATTTTGCTGTTGTACCTACGGATATCTAATTGGCATAGAGCAGGGGTGCACAACCTTTTCACTACTGCCCGCCTCAAAACATCATATAAATTCACTAACGGCCGCCAGTAGTAAAAGTAATTTTTTACAAATTTACGTTTTAAGCCTTAGCCTACAATTTAACTGCCGTAAATGCTGTCGTCACTACTCATGCTAAACATTAGAAAAAGTCAAATTTACAAGCTTGGAGAATTTATTCAATCATAATTCACAAAATTGTACTTAATGACTTCCTTGATCTTGCACCTCCTCAGATAAGCTTGCGAAGTTAGGTAGCTCGCTAGATATCATGAGTCGTAATCCACATTCCAGATTGCTGTCGGACAACCGGACTCGGTACTTGTTCTTCAAATATTTCATTCTTGAAAATCCTGCTTCGCACACGTAAGTGTTTCCAAAATGAACAAGAGTTTTTCTGGCCAATTCTCGTAGATTCGGATATTTAACAGCTCCTGTTCACGTATCTAAGCAGATCTTCGTCTTTAAATTTTTTGACAAACTGTTCGTCGTTCTTCAACTCGACGAGTTCCGTTTGAAGATTCATTGGTACAGTTTCGGTTTTGACCAAATGTAGACAAGCAACTGGCCTTGTATCGTAAATTCTCTCAAAGTCTTGGAAAAGATTAGAAAATTCCTGCAAACGCCATCAAAAACGCTTCAGAAAAGAATGAGGGGAATATCATCCTCTTGAATTTCTTTGCTGTCAATTAGAACCTTCATCTGCGGAAAGTGGAAAAAGTTACGATGATGCAGATGACTTTTGAGGAGACGATATTTGTCACGGATATCTTGTACTTTTTTGTACACGAGACATACTGTTGTTGCCTTTCCCTACAGACTTTGATTCAGGAAGTTAACCTGGGTAAGAAAACCAAGCGACATGAAAAAGTCTTTGACGAGCAAGGGACACTCCTTGTTTTTGGTTGAATAGTATTCTACTATTTCTTTTCGCAATTGCAGTACACGTCGGGAAGTTTCTCCAATAGACAACCAACAAACTGCGGAGTGATGAAGTATGTCTTCAGCAGATGTTTCACTTGAGCATAAAATTTCTCGAAATTGTCGATGATGCAAAGCATTTATGCGAATAAACAAGATAATGCGTTTCACATCCTTCAGAATGATATTTAAAGCAACGGATTTGGCACCTAGTGCTTTCTGATGGATAATGCAGTGAAGATTGATGCGTTCTTTATTGTCATATTCGTCGGACACGTAATGCGAAAATCGATTAACAAATCCCTGTTGGTTACCTGTCATGACAGGCGCATCGTCCGTGAAAATGCCCCGAAGGTATTTCAGATCTAATCCAGAGCGAATGCAGGCATTCTTCACTGCAATAAATATGTCTTCTCCACGGGTGCGAGTGGCCAGTGTTTCCATGGAAAAAAATCCTCACACAATTCAAAGCTTAAAGAAAGACGACGAACGAAGATTAACAATTGCGCGGAGTCGTTGATACGTGTTGATTCATCAACAGCAAGTGAAAATAAACTTTCTTTCTAGTTTATCTTTGCTTGCATAGAGAGTTTTAACTGCTGAGCGATATCATCGTGCCTGCGTTGCATTGTAACACGTGAGAAAACAATTGAAGAATAATCAGCTTTCTTCCCAGGGTGAATACACTTACCAACGTCTATCAAGCATTGCTCCACGAGTTCGCCATCGGAATAAGGTTTTCCCGTAACGCCAAGATGATATGCCACTATGTATGATGCTTCACAGCGGCTATTAGTGGACTTAGCGAAAGTTGTTATGCAAGCTGGTTGCTTTCGCACACTCTTTTTCAAATTTTCAATGCAGATCTTTCTCGAATCTCCTTTTAGCTTCGTCTAAGAGTGAGGTTTGTGACGACGAAAGTGCTGTTTTGCGTTATCCCCTTTCACAGTCTTCACAACTTGGTTGCATATTAGACACATTATAGAATGTGTTGCTGTCTTAATCATAAAGTAATCCTGCTCCCATTTTGAATCAAATACTATTTTTTCTTCTGTTAGTGTTCTTTTCCATTTCAATAACATGGAAATACTTGCAAATTTAAATGTAAATATGTAATTTAAGTGTAAATATGTAAATTTAAACTGCTACCAAATTTTAAAACTTACAGTAATTCTGAAAAAAATATGCTGGATTAAAAAAATATGCTAGACAATGCTAGATCCGAAAAAAATGCTAAAAAAATATATTAAAAAATGCTAGATCCAAAAGAAATGTGCTAGATTTTAATTTCGAAAAAATATGCTAAAAAACTGCTAAATATATTTTTACAATTTTTACTTTTTACTTTTTTACAATTTAAATACTCGTAAATTAGTTAAAATATCTGCTTAAATATATTTTTACAATTTCACGGCCGCAAAAAATCCTTTTACGACCTCAGATTGTGCACCCCTGGCATAGAGCAATATATGGTATTTTGATGATATTTTTCTTAAGGGCAATTTTTGGCCAATTGGCGATGTTTATTAAGACGGCAATACAGTGTACGGGCAGTAAATTGTTTTACTGTCGGCATGCAGCACTAATCGTTTTTATTAGATTTTGTCGCAGTTCATGGTTGAAATAAACAGGTTTAAAATGTCAAATTAGTGATATTTTCTACTGAAAATGAAAACACATAGAAAAAAACCACCCACTGGAAAAGTTTTGAAACATTCCGATAGTGGGGTTGATCCTCTTATTTTCAACTAAACCCTTCTTTTAATTAACTTTATTCATTAACAGTTGCCCTAGCACCTCCGAAAATTTTATCGGAAACGAGATTTGCGACGGGATTCCGACGTGCAATCTGATATCACCACCAGATTCTACGGATGAAAGAAATTGTTCAAAGAGGTTATTGTTTGTTTGGAAAATGTCCTTTTTCATATGTTCTTGAAAATCTTAGATATAGAGCAGAGCTCTATCTGTACGTGAGCTTTAACTCTTGACACTACTGAGTCCAAAAACATGCAACTAGGAACAATTGATTTCCTGATGACACTCATCAAGGGTTCGTGACGATATACTAACTTTATAATCAAAGAAAATTTTGTTTTAGCTTGCAATTTTTGACGTAGGAAAACAGTTTCAAACGAAAGCCACCATGCAACTTACCAACTTGCAAAGTTTTTATCCTTTTTGGGTCAAAAATGACATTACAGCGCTTGACTGCAGGTTTTGTTTTCTTTGTTTTCTCAAAAACTACTCACAATAGAAACGCGGTTAAAAACTATTTCAGCAAATATTAAGGAGGTACTTTTTCATGACTTCACAGCGGCTATTAGTGGACTTAGCGAAAGTTGTTAGCGAAAGTTTGAACTAAATTGACAATGCAACAACGAATTTTTTAGGTTTTTAAATATTCTAAGTATGCTTATTTTTCTTAGACGCTTACTTCTAAATAGCTTTGGTGATGTCATATTGCTCTGTGGTGCCATCATAGTGAGAGCAGCTACAGCTGTGCTTAAAGTTATTAATATCTATTTGTCTTTTCAGGAGCAATAAGCTAAAATGGGGCCTATTAAAAAGAATGTTACCACTACTAAATTACCATACCGGTAACCTATGAAAACCTGTTATTTTAATTATGCAACAAGAAGATGTGATACTTTTGTGGAGTCGAATTGCAAGCCTGACTAATCTTAACCTCCTAGACAAAGAGATCCAAGTTGAATAAATTGGCGATTTTTTCATGTGAAATTTTGAAAGAATCACAAAAGTAATTTACATCTTGAGCACCAAAACCTGGTTGATGGATTATATTCTCAAATCATAATATAATCCATTGCAATAATTTAATTGTAAGTACTGGACTTCGGGTTAGTTTGCACTTCCCCTGGCTACGCTTATGCCACGATCAAGCAACATGCGAGCAGCCATAGGCTTTAGGATATACAAAAAAGGCCTACAACTACGAAAAGTCGTAAGTAGTAGGCAAAATATTTAATGGCTTATTCCTGAAAATACACAAAAATCCCATGGCTTCCTCACACAACTTTGAATTCATGCTTTCATGCCATTGATGAAATGAACGAATAAAAGTTTGTAAAATTAGTGGCTGCTTCCATTGAGAGCAGGTTCAGCTTCAAAATGCGCCAGTGCAGTAAATGAGGTAAACAAGACGTTGCTAGTGACTTCAAGACTTTGAGAAAAATATAACAGCTATGCACAATCTTTAATAATGTTTTTCTACCCAATTACCCTTTAAAAAAGCGATGTTTTTGATTTTGGAGCGAGATTGTCTATGTGAAAGAAATTAACTTTTTGTTACTGTTTTCGCAACTGTCCATAGGGTGAAGCCTGCGCAGCCAACTGAACCGATGGTCCTAACCGCTGCATTACTGATGGGGCCCTGATATTGTAATAACTGAACTGTAAGTGCTTGGCTTCGGGTTAGTTTACTATTGCCAGGCTGCGTTTATGGCTGAACCCAGTAACGTACGCGCTAACAAAGGCTTTCGGTCATCAAATAGGCCTACAGTTACAAAAAAGTGATAAGTACCGGCTTATTCTTAAACTTACCTATTAAATACTTTGGTGTTTTTCTACAACTTTGATATTATGCTTCCGAGCACTTCATGAACAAACGGATAAAATTTTGTGAAATCATTGACTGTTTCAGCTACGAGCAAAGTTAAATTCTTAAGTGCGTCTATGCTGAAAACAGGGCAAAGAAGATGACTCCAGTTGCTCTAAGAGCCTTGAAGGAAATCTAGTGGCCACTCGCAATCCTCGTAATGTTTTTTTAATTGATTCATTTGAAAAGCAGAGCTTTTGATTTAGATACGAGATTTGAGTATGTCAAAAAACATTAACTTTGCATTACTGTTCTCTCAACCACTCAAGGGATGAAACAGGCGCTGCCGGCTGAATCAACGTTTTCAACCTTGACATTACTGATGGCGCCCAGCAAACGACGCCAGCAGAGCCAGCTAGTTTGATGTATAAAGCAGTTATATCTGTACGCGCGTACGTACGTGAGCTTTAATACCTTTAAAACTGCTGCGTGTACAAATGTGACAATCGGAGCACTTGATCACTGCCCTGGTGCGAGTGTCATAGAGTGGTCTGTGACGTCATCACAACGTCGCAATAAAACGTTTTTTAAATTTCTATTTGTTGACGGAGACAAATGGTTTTTGCTCAAACAAAGTCAGCGCTTAACTTGCCAATTTTCAAAAATTTTTGCATTGTAGAGGTTGAGATGATTTTATAATCGTAATTGACGATTGATTGTTTTATTTTCTCAAATGCGACAGATAGCTTTCTTCGGAGATATCAACAAACTGCTTTCAATTGAAAATTGTGATAGCATATGAGCACCATTGACAATGGAACTAGTAATACACTATATCAGTAAAGCAATTTTTAAGCATGCTTTTTCTCGTTATCCTCGAACGCTTTAAAATAGCTCTGTCTCGTTATTGTAGTGCGTTATTGCATTATAATAATAGCAGCAGCAGCAGCAAGCAACGTTATTATCCATTGTCATTTTGAAACCAAACTAATGATGTACCGTTTGTTTGAGTAGACTGATACAGTACTAAAACACCAGTAGCCAACAAACCTGTTTTTATATATGCAATAGCAAGTGAGAAAACTTACCTACAGTTGTATATCGTGTAATAAACCTTCATCTCAAGTGCACATTAGTCGCGTATAGCAAAGTGAAACAAAATGCCGAGTTTTAATGCAAAACCTTGTAGTATTAACTCTTTTGCTCCCGTGAAAATAGCGAAAAAAAATGTCCGTAAGGTGGCAGTGCGAAAAACTGTCATAATCAATCATAATTAATCATAATTATGTACCTCAAGTTTGTTTGTAAATCATTACTCAGCTGTTTACTTCTACATTAAGTGTGATATATCGTTGAAATCTACATTTCTTGAGGATTTCAAAAACAAAAATTTTTTTTTGAATATGCAAATTAGCCCCCCCAACTGGGGGGTTGTCTTCAAAATTAAAGAGGTACCCTCACCTCAAACATCACTATACAGATTTTATTTTCTACCAATTTTTTTAGAAATGGTCGCAAAATGATGCTAAGGAAATGAGATTTCAAGGTACATCAATCAAAACTTACCTAAAAGCCTAGGTTTTCTACAGTTTGCAATTTTCTGAGACACATGACCTTTTTTTTGACCGGTACCGACCGGTACCAAATTTTGGTAGTTAAATTTAGTACCTAAAATACGATCAGTCATTATCTGCTACAGGTTAGCCTAAACCATGTAACATTATGTATTTTTGAACAGGGAATTTCTTCAAGATTCAGAAAATATCAAGTTTAAATAGAATATGCTGTCACTGACAATGAAACAGCAGCTTGTTTACACCCTTCCCATTTCTTGAGAAACAAGGGGGATACAGCAAACTTTGATTTACGAAAGCCAAACTTCTGCTAGCTTTTAAACTTGTATTTCGCTTCTTGTCTCCTTGGAAACTTGATACAAAATGACCACTTTAGTAGTGAAATATTTGCAATTTATTTTATTATTTTATAGGATGTAGTTTTTCTAAAAGTTATAATTTAGTGAGGGTAAGTCAAAAAAGTTTGGGGGTTTTGAACTGACATGATGTACAGTACTCATTTTTGATCAGCAAACATCATATACCACTTAGTCTAAACTATTTAAAGTTATATATTGCTGGAAATCAAATTTCCTAAGCTTTTAAATGAGACTAATGTTTGGCAACATATGATATTTTTTTAAAACTAAATCTACTTTTATCTACTTACCATACAAATTTGTTTGGGGGGTTTTGAGACCCCTAAAAAATTTGGAAATTCAAAAAAGTAAAATTTATTATTATCGCTTGAAATTTTGTCAAATGATGCTCCAAAAGAGTAGTTTTCAGATTGTGTTGATGATAAAAGGTGTGGTTATGTGGTAAAGATGAAATCTCAATTTGATTTTAAGGTAGTTGGCTATTGCTGAGAATTTGGCCGATTTTGTTGTCGGCAACTGGGTTGTTGGTCATTTTAACTCTTTTTGGGTATAAAAATTCAAGAGTTAGAGCAAAAATTATACATCTTCCGATGCGTGAGGAAATAAGCGTGATCTTTTGAAAATTTTATGAAAATCGGATAAAAAATAAAGTCACAAATCGATTTTTTATTAAACTAATTTTGTAACTCAATTTGAAAAATTTGAGGTAAACACCGAAAACACGAGATCATCAGTTGATGATCGCGGGAACGAAAGAGTTAAAAAAATAGCATCCGCTCATTTAACCCAACAAACCGGTTGAGGATTATCCACTTAGGCCAAAACCTAACCTAAAGTAATGGCTGAACTGTAGTTACTGGTTTCCGTCTCTTTATTTCCCCCGACTTGTGCTTGTTCCGGAACCTAGGTTTATATCTACGAAAAAGTCGGAAGTAGTAGATGTACAACTAAATAACATATAGTGTTTTTGTGGATATATAAATCACTTTAGCGTTTTTTCGCAACTTTGCATTTATGCCCCCCTTGCACTAATTGCAATGAGTGCGTAAAAGTTTATGAAATTGGGCGTCTTGGCTGTTTGTGAGTAAGCCCACTTTTAATTTAACAATAACGAGATCAGTATTAAGGTCTTATTCTTTTTTTTAAGTTTGATAAGTTAGTAGATTATACCACACTGTGTAATTGCTCCTGCGAGGGAAAATATTTCTTGAAGTGAGTAATTGAGCCTCTCGGCTGACTGAATGCGAGTCATTTAAAGATTATGGCCTCATTTAATCTATGCCTGAAATTGCATAGGTGCAGCCATAGACTTGACGTTGCGAGAGGCAGTACCAAGTTGTGAAATAATCCAACCAATAAACAACTCAATTCTGTAATCGTACAACAACCACTACTACGTCGCCCATTCTCAACTCTGACTATGTGACCATGTATTCATTAGAATGATTAGATAGAATTTGTGAAATGATAGAAATTTTGTACGACCTGTATTAGTTAGTGAGCACGATGATGGGCATTAAGAGCATGAGGTGAAGTCCCTATTTATAAAAACATTATTTTCTGTTCTCAAATATGATCTTTGGGCAAAGCCGGTGTACCCGGCTAAACTGATATTTCCAACCCGACATATAACTGACTGGTAACCGTGCCGGGCGTCATATACTCAGTAGTTCATGTAAAAACGTATTAATTTCTTTGTCGCCCTCCCAGTAATTTGCATTTATGCTCTCTTAGTGAGATAAACAGATAAAAGTTTGTGAAATTATTGGCTTCCTTAATTGTCAGCAATTACAGTCACTACGTATGCTTATGCTGACAAATAATACGTTTGCAAGGACTTTGGCAACTTGAAGAAAATACAGCAGCTATTCGTTGTGCCCCAACAATGTTTTTTGACTCAATTCTTTTCAGAAAAATGGTACCAGTACTTGTTGTTTTGAAACAAGAATTGACTATGTCAAAAACATTAACTTTTCGCTTCTGTTCTCACAACTACTCATTGGGTGACACCGACGTAGCCGACAGAACCAAATATTATAAACCCCGACGTTACTGAAGGAGCCTGCAGTCAACACCGGCACAGCCGGCTAGTTATTTACATGTTTTTCTGAAACGCCACATTTAAACATCGAGGAGGATAGCTATTACATTACTTTGTACGGATGTGTTGATTTCGGCTAAGTCATTTTTGTTTTTCTTAGATTTTATTGTGATGATCTGGGTCGTAATGGTCTTCCAATTCATATTCCATCGTCAGCACAGTGTGATGCTATCAGTGATTGCAAAGACGAAAGCGATGAAAGAGATTGCAACAGCTCAACCCATTTTTATTGTGATAAAGACACTACTCCGTTTTACATACCAATAGAAAAAGTAAGTTTTGAGTGACGTATTTTTTATCTTTCGATCACAAGAAATCTATTTCTCGGTTGCGTTGCGGATTTGGATATCTGTTTCTTGCCTTTTAGGAAGATAAGGAGCAAGCAACATCAATAGCAACAACAACAGCAAAAAAAATAGAATTGAAATTTCCAGAAATAAAATTTTTCCTATTTTCCGCTAGCCTGATATACTGTAGATTAGGTTTGTGTTATGAATGTGGAAGACAGTTTCATGCCGTGCTTCCATTCCGACAAAGAAAAGAAGTAAACACGATAGTAACATAACAGGTAATAATATTGACCCAAAACAAAAACAGCCGCACTGGCAAGCACAACTATTTCAATAAACTTCACCAACGTGTTGTGGAAATTTTTTCTTTATTATCTGAGCCAAAATTAGTTAAAGCAAAGTGAAATATTATGTTGTTTTTTGGCGCTTTATGACAGCAGTGGTTTTTTATCTTGGAGATTTTTTTAGTGAATTAAGTAAATTTTGCACGGTTCGTATTTCATTTTCCACGTAAACTTTATTATCTCGTTTACTCCTAGGCAAATTTCAAAAGTAAATTTACCCCAAAATTTTTTATAATTTTACTTCTGCAAATGCGTATAATGAGTCAAAAGGCTGAAAAAGACTATGGAAGAAGGAATTTTAATGTAGAATTGTAGATGTAGATGGCTCAAGAATAATTGCGTTGAGTTCACATAACTGCAATTAAAGTACGCAGCTATGCTAATTTTTTTATAAATGACTAACAAACAATTTCAACCAATCAGTGAGACTTTTGTACTTGTTTATTACGTACAAGTTCTGAAAATCTTAGAACAGTTGCTGAAAGAGCTACCGGGATGTCGTTTTTGGCAACTAAACGAGATCGTTGTTTTGTTTTCATGATCATTAATGAGGAAAACCCAGCCTCATACAGATAGGTAGTTGGGAAGGTACAATAATTTCCGACGCGCTCTTAGCATAGAAAATCCTTTGACTAATCAACCCCAAAATTTAGAAAAATCACCATTGCATGATATGAATATGGAATAAAGCGCTGTTGAAGATTGGAGATCAATCAATTCGCCTTTGCACATATCATCGTCAGCAATACTTTCCAACTTGGCTTCAAAGGGATGGGTTATCCAAGCGGGCATTATTGGTCATAATTGCATCATCAAAATGAGCGTCAAAGTTGGTTTTCAAAATGGTTAGGTGATGACATATCTCCATTTCGAGGTCAGAAATCTTTGTCGCGTTTCAATAGAGTTTTGAATCTATCTCAATCTTAATTTACTTCTTAACCCTTTGAGGATCATAAAATTCTAATTCATAAAATTTGAGACAATTTCTTTATTGTTTAAAAACAACAAAATTACAATTAATATCAGAAAAATTGTTGTTACGTCATAATGATATAACAATTAACAATCATGTAACATATGTGTTAGATTATCCCTCAAAGGGTTAAAATTGACGCGACTTGCAGTATTGATCGAATAAGTAAGTCTGGTTGCAACTTAATTGCTAGGAAAAGATTGCCTTCCACTAAGTTACTTTACCCCACGCACTTTTCGATCAAGAACAGAACAATATATTCACAAATCACTTTACAGCTTCAAATTCCTTTGCTTGCCAAATCACAGAACTAAAGCACTTCAACAAATAAATATCAAAGACTTACTAAACTAAAAACCACCAAAATAATCGCTTAATTCCTGTCACAACAATCACTACAGAACAACGCCTTTTCACTACATTCTGCTATCTTTCTCTGAACTGCACTCTCTCTGAATGAATAAAATCTCGCTGCATTATATATATGATGGAAAATAATCTAGAAATTGCTAGAACATCACATGACACAAAAAACGCCGTTAATAAATTACGTAATCGGTAATAATAAAGAAGAAATCTTCGAGAAGGAACAAGAATCACTAAAATACACTAGAAAACCAGGTCACGTAGACAGTCATTGTGACGTCAGAAAGGCATGTGAGTTACAAATCTATTTATAAATCCGAAAGAAAAAGAGGTCTTTTTTTGAAAACAGTTTAGCGAGTAAGGGCTACAAACAATTTAGATTTACAACTAAAACGATCACTGCAAAATAAAACAACAGATTACAATAACTGTACATACATAAAAACTATTTCATTTAGCGAAAATTTACTTATTCGTGACAATCTCGTTGCGACTTTTATTGACTTTTCAGTCATCAAATGTTAAAAAATTTGCAAAATTCTGTTTTGAATTCTCCTAGTCCACAGATATGTTTATGTCTGAAAGCCCCAAACTTTATCACGTGCATCAATAATGGAAACACTCTTTGCTTGCATTTGCTTATTTAGCTGATTTAAACTGGAAAAATATCTTCCAAATAAGCTAATGCATCAATAAATTTGTTGTTGCTAAACTGGTTGCTCAACAGGGATTTGTGTTTTTGCAGAAAAATCTCGATTTTAACATGCAGTTTAAAAACTCGAGGCAAAACACTACCCTTAGAGAGCCGCCGGACATCGGTGTAATGAAAGAGAACATTATGCTCCGATTCCATCTGATCACAGAATTGTTTGAAAAAGGCCATGATCAAGAGCATGTGCCCTGATAAAATTCACACATTTAATCACTTTCCACAGAACTATTTTCAGGTATTCAGGAAGGATTTTGCTTGCCAATGAATGACGATGAAGGACACAGTGGGTAGAAATAATGTACGGTGCACGTTTTGTTTTACCAGCGTTGTAAAACCTGACTTAGCACAGAGCATAAAAGGAGCACTGTCTTTACACTGGGAGCCCACACGATTTCATGCGAGACTATTTTGTTCAAAGAAATTATCCATTTTTTTCCAAAATATCAACCGCTTTTTTGTTGTCTCTAAACTTTCGCACATCAAGAACTCTTCCTTCAACTCACCAGCATGCACATATCGACAATAAACCAACAAATGTGCACAATTTGACACGTCAGTTGACCCATCTAGCTGAAGGATGATTCTTGCCTTATTAGCTCGAATTTCTTTGGCTACCAGATCTAAAATATCTTGGGACATGTCACTTATACGACAAAGTACTGTATCGTTTGGCAAAAAAATTTTCTCAATTTTCTTCTTTTGTTCTTTTTCACAAACATGTTCAACCATGTCCATAGTGCACGGCTTGACTAGTCGTTCTCCTATTGTATGAGGCTTCTTCTCTTTTGCTTTTCTTCAAGCAACATGATAAAATGCTTCCAACTCTGATTTGTCTTCAGAAACAAATCCTAGACTTGGCAGTGTTCCTGCAGCACGGAATTGAGTACGTTTGGCCAGCAAAAACCTGTGGTCGCCATGTTCATGTGTGAAATGGCATGAAGTAAAATGAGCTCTTAAAATTGACGGCTTCATAGAAGCATTCTCAAGCACCCACACCCAAAATAATGATAAAAATATAAACACTAGGTGTAATATGATACGCTGGCAATGGTAAAACATGATACGCTGGCAGTTAAAATGCCAAAATTAGTGTTTTTAGCAAAGCTAAACTTCATGGTATTTGAAATTGTACGTTCGCGCCGTCAAACTAACTTTTTCGCTCCCCCGACTATCAATAGAAAAATTGCATGCACGTGATCAAACGTTGTCAAAATGCAACTTCGAAAAAAGTGGTTGACTACTTTGAGTGATTTTGCATTGAATTGAATAGGAGTGATATCGTTTTTTGCAAATCAAATCGATAAACCTGACAGCTGTTTAATGAACGTTAAATATGTTGTTTTACTGAGGTTAGGGAATGAATCTGAAGTCAAAGTAAGGTAAGAGGTGCTAAGGTTTCCTTGTTATTGCTAATAGTTGGGCTAATTTTATGGGCTAAACATCCAGGCTTATTTGTAGTCCGCTTCTGTGAGAGATTGGCATTCAATTAATCAGCGTGTTTGGGAATGTTGACCTTAAGTTAATTGTAATGTGTAACTTATACAGCATATTTAGTTGCATAAGCATACTGAAAATTTGTATACCTAAGTTTTACTGTAGCTTAAATAACAGGGCAGACTTCTGTAACGTTTGTTATAGGCTAGATTTGATATTGATGGATAAAATCAGTAAGTTTTTGAAATTTTATGTCAATAGTGATTGCAGACCAGTCATATTAATATTTTGTGATCTTAACTACTCCTTTAAACAATTTTTTGAGCTATTGCCTTGGCTGCTGAAACAAGCTTACGGCACCGATTTATTTATTCATGCGTATGAGCTCATGCTCTGTTTGTATATCTTTCGTGAGACTGGGCGACCTCGATGGGTAGACTGCTTGGCCCCACCACCTTTTTGCCACATAAAGATGGAGGCATCCGGTTAAGTGCCGTGCCCAAGAACACAACAAGCAAGCTTGCCGACAAGATTACGGTACTGATAGTAATGATGAAATAATGGTTGTTTTTGCTAATGTACTGATAGTATCTAATTAATATAGAATTATTTTTAACTGAGGAGCAAATGGTGGCACTTTTCTTAAGGGCAATTTTTTTAATTGGCACACAGTATTTAGTTTAGACTAGCCAACTGAAAGACACAATCTCAACCAAATTGCTTTTGATCAAACTTATTTGTTTCCGAGGATCCAACTAGCAATAGTTTATTTTAATTTTTAATTAATTTCTCATTAGTTTTCAAAATAATCCCAATACTGTAGTTGGTGTTCGCGCTATTCCTTTCCAGCTTTCCAGCATAAATTACAGCTTTTGGTCAGCCACATTTTTGGTTCGAAATGTGTGACGTCATTTGCAATCTTCCTACAGGAAGGTATGCCTTTATCTTTATGTGACAAACAGGTGGTGGGGCCAAGCAGTCTACAGGTCGTGGTGGCCCAGTCTGACGAAAGATATGCAAACAGAGCATGAGCTCATACGCATGAATAAATGAATCGGTACCGTAAGTTTTTAATTACCGTTGTTTCAGCAGCCTAGGCAATAGGCCAAAAACTTGTTTAACTCTTTTGCTCCCGCGTGAAAAGCGAAAAAAAATGTCCCTAAGGTGGCAGCGCGAAAAACTGTCATAATCAATCATAATTAATCATAATTATGTACCTCAAGTTTGTTTGTAAATCATTACTCAGCTGTCTACTTCTACATTAAGTGTGATATATCGTTGAAATCTACATTTCTTGAGGATTTCAAATGAAAAAAAAACATTTTTTTTGAATATGCAAATTTTATGCAAATGAACCCCCCAACTGGGGGGTTGTCTTCAAAATTAAAGAGGTACCCTCACCTCAAACATCACTACAGATTAAATTTTCTACCAATTTTTTTAGAAATGGTCGCAAAATGATGCTAAGGAAATGAGATTTCAAGGTACATCAATCAAAACTTACCTAAAAGCCTAGGTTTTCTACAGTTTGCAATTTTCTGAGACACATGACCTTTTTTTTGACCGGTACCGACCGGTACCAAATTTTGGTAGTTAAATTTAGTACCTAAAATACGATCAGTCATTATCTGCTACAGGTTAGCCTAAACCATGTAACATTATGTATTTTTGAACAGGGAATTTCTTCAAAATTCAGAAAATATCAAGTTTAAATAGAATATGCTGTCACTGACAATGAAACAGCAGCTTGTTTACACCCTTCCCATTTCTTGAGAAACAAGGGGGATACAGCAAACTTTGATTTACGAAAGCCAAACTTCTGCTAGCTTTTAAACTTGTATTTCGCTTCTTGTCTCCTTGGAAACTTGACACAAAATGACCACTTTAGTGGTAAAATGTTTGCAATTTATTTTATTATTTTATAGGATGTAGTTTTTCTAAAAGTTATAATTTAGTGAGGGTAAGTCAAAAAAGTTTGGGGGTTTTGAACTGACATGATGTACAGTACTCATTTTTGATCAGCAAATATCATATACCACTTAGTCTAAACTATTTAAAGTTATATATTGCTGGAAATCAAATTTCTTAAGCTTTTAAATGAGACTAATGTTTGGCAACATATGATATTTTTTTAAAACTAAATCTACTTTTTTCTACTTACCATACAAATTTGTTTGGGGGGTTTTGAGACCCCTAAAAAATTTGGAAATTTGAAAACGTAAAATTTATTATTATCGCTTGAAATTTTGTCAAATAATGCCCCAAAAGAGTAGTTTTCAGACTGTGTCAATGATAAAGGGTTTGGTTATGTGGTAAAGATGTAATCTCAATTTGATTTTAGTGTAGTTGGCACGTGCTGAGAATTTGGCCGATTTTGTCGTTTGCAACTGGGTTGTTGGTCATTTTAACGCTTTTTGGGTATAAAAATCCAAGAGTTAGAGCAAAAATTGTACATCTTCCGATGCGTGAGGAAATAAGCGTGATCTTTTGAAAATTTTATGAAAATCGGATAAAAAATAAAGTCACAAATTGATTTTTTATTAAACTAATTTTGTAACTCAATTTGAAAAATTTGAGAGAAACACTGAAAACACGAGATCATCAATCGATGATCGCGGGAGCGAAAGAATTAAAGGAGTAGTTAAGGTCACAAAATTGCATCTGATATATCAATACGACTGGTCTGTCATGCATTATTCACAAAAAATGTCAAAGAAGTACTGATTTTATCCATCAATATCTAATCGAACATGTGACAAACGGTATAGAAGTCTGTCCTGTTATTTAGGGTACAGTATAATTCAAGTTTACAACTTTTCAGTATGCTTATGCAACTGACTACACTGTATGAGTTGCACATTACAATTTACTTAAACTCACCTTTCCCAAGCACGCTGATTAATCGAATATGAAACCCTTACAGAAGCTGGCTACAAATTAGCCTGCACGTTTAGCCCATAAAATTAGCCCAACTATTAGCAATAACAAGGAAACCTTAGCACCTCTTATCTAACTTTGACTTCAGATTTATGCCTTAACCTCAGTAAAACAACATATTTAACGTTCATTCAACAACTGCGACGTTTATCGATTTGATTTGCAAAAAACGATATCACTCCTATTCAATACAATGCAAAATCACGGACACTGGTCAGCCACTTTTTTCAAAAGCGCATTTTGACGACGTTTGATTACGCGCGTGCAGCCTTCCTATTGAGGATCTCGTGTTTTCAGTGTTTTTCTCAATTTTTTTCAAATTGAGTTACAAAGTTAGTTTACTAAAAAATGAATTTGGACTTTACTTCTCAACCGATTTTCATAAAATTTTAAAAAGATCACCCTTCACTCCTCACAAATTGAAAAATGTAAAATTTGTGCCCTAACTCTTGGATTTTCTTCCCCAAAAAGGGTTAAAAAGATTAAGAGCCCAGTTGCA
Organism: Trididemnum clinides; assembly: GCA_963675345.1. NCBI lineage: Eukaryota > Metazoa > Chordata > Ascidiacea > Aplousobranchia > Didemnidae > Trididemnum > Trididemnum clinides. The sequence goes on from OY776302.1 coordinate 19,116,626, forward strand.
AACGACAAAAATGGTCAATTCTCAGCAAGAGCCAACTACCTTAAAATCAAATTGAGATTACATATTTACCACAAAACCAAAGCCTTTATCATTAACACAGTCTGACAACTTCTTTTTTTGCGGCATAATTTGACAAATTTCAAGCAATAATGATAAAATTTACGCATTAAAATTTTCAAACTTTTTAGGGGTCTCAAAACCCTCCAAACAAATTTGTATGGCAAGTAGAAAAAAGTAGATTTAGTTTTAAAAAAATATCATATGTTGCCAAACATTAGTCTCATTTAAAAGCTTAAGAAATTTGATTTCCAGCAATATATAACTTTAAATAGTTTAGGCTAAGCGGTACATGATATTTACTGATCAAAATGGGTACTGTACATCATGTCAGTTCAAAACCCCGAAATATTTTTTGACTTACCTTCACTAAATTATAACTTTTAGAAAAACTACATCCTATAAAAAGATAAAATAAGTTGCAAACATTTTACCACTAAAGTGGTCGTTTGGTGTCAGATTTCCAAGGAAACAGTCACTAAAATACAAGTTTAAAAACTGGCAGAAGTTTGGCTTTTCTAAATCAAAGTTTGCTGTATCCCCCTTGTTTCTCAACAAATAGGAGGGGGATAAAAAAACTTCTGTTTCATTGCTAGTGACAACATATTCTATTTAAACTAAATATTTTCTGAATTTTGAAGAAATTCCTTTTTCAAAAATATGTAATGTTACATGGTTGAGGCTAACCCAATGGTTCCCAACCTTTCTTCTGTCGCGGCGCATTTTAGAAAAAAACGAAAATTATTTGGCACACCTCGAATATTTTGCATACAAAATTTATTCAAATTGACCGTTTTTTACATATCACAACGAAAAATTAAGGCAATAACCGTAATTTAGCTTGTTTCCAGGAAATTCACTGTACTTGCGTCTTTATGACAGGATTGCAACAATTCTGTCAGTGAGAAACTTGTGCTTGATGTTTCTTAGCAACCATTTCAATGTCAGGACGTATTTCAGAGAGACAAACCCTCATTTCTTCTTCAATGCAACAAAGCCGCTCTCGTTTTTTGGACTTCATATTGTGGAGTGTTGAAAATCCTAGTTCACATAGATATGATGTCGAAAACTGCATCAGAATGGTCAAAGCCTTTTTAGCTAATGAAGATTATTCTTCTTTGACAGCAATCCAAAATGTATCTATTGGTACCCCAGCATGTTTGATTTTAAGTTCACGATCACTGGAAACACAGGCCAACTCCTCTTCTTCACATAATAAAAGACCAGTGCTAGATGAATTCTCTATAAAAGGATTTCGAACCCAGTCATACTCATCGGTCTTCAGTGATGGGAAATAAAAGTTAATTTTTTCTTCCAGAGTTGTTAAAATGGGGCTAATTTTCTTTATGCAGCTTTGTCGTACTAAAGGGAACATCTCAAGGTTACCATCTTTAGCTCTGTTTTTCCAAATTGCAACTTTCTTTTTAAATGCAATCAGCTTATCTGATGAAGTTAGTATGTTTTCTTCTCTGCCTTGCATGCTTGTGTTGAGGCCAATGAGATGTGCAAATATTTCTGCCAAATATTCTAGCCTTGAAAGCCAGAATTCACATTCAAGATATTCACAGAAGTGTTCATGTTCTTCTGTTTTGAAAAATGCATGAAGTTCCTTGTGCAGTTCATATACACGCCATAGCACCTTTCCTCTTGAGAGCCACCTCGCTTTAGTGTGCAGAATCAAACGTTTGTGCCGAGAGTCCATATCAATACAAATTTTCTCAAAAAAACGAGACTTCTTGGGTCTCATTTTGATGAAATTAACCATTTGAACAACTTGTTTTAGAACTTGACTTAAGTCACCTGGTATTGTTTTTGAAACAAGTACTTCTCTATGGAGGAAGCAGTGGGTTTCTACAACATTAGGATTTTCTTTTTGTACGAGTGATACAAAACCTTTAATACTGCTAACCATACATGGCGCCCCATCAGTACATATTCCAATGCACGAGTTCCATGATAAATTCCATTTTTCAAGGTAAGCAGATAATATGTCAAACACGTCTTGGCCTCTTGTAGTGAGTGACATTTCCTTGCAGCACAAAAATTGATTTATTATTTGATTTCCATCAACGAAACGAATAAACGCAAGTAACTGTGGTTTGCTGCTGATGTCGGTTGATTCGTCAACTTGTAAAGCGAATTCAACGGTGCTTTGAAGTTTAGTCTGTACAGTTTCCTCGATATTAGCAGACAAATCCACAATACGTCTTTGGATTGTATTATTTGACACGGTAGTCTTGCGTATTTCTTGTTCGGCTTTGTCACCCAGAATTCTTTTTACTATCTTTCTGCAAGCAGGCAAGATGATCGACTCAGCCAAAGTATGTGATCTTGTTTGCTGCGCGATCATTTCGGCGACATCATAGAAAGCAGCTTGTGCCTTTTCAGAAACAGTTAACAATTTTTGAAAAGCGGTTTTTTGTTTGGATTGTTGCTCTAGTAGTCTCCGAAAATAGTTCAGATTTTTATCTTGAAGCTGCGTGTGTTTGGTTACAAAATGTCTACTTAACTTGTTGGGCACCATACCTTCGTTTGACATTTTTTCGCCACAAATGACACACAGTGGGAAAGGTTGATCCTCACTACCAGTCCATATTTCAAATAATCATCGCAGTATTGACGTTTTGATCGAGCTTTTGGTGCTTTATCACGGGGCTTTGCTGCCTTGGAACGTTTACTTTCTGATTCATTATCATCACTTTGTTTCCTCTTGATAAATTTATCCATTTTATTGGGTAACTTAAAGCGCGACAAGTATAATATCTTGACCGAGTGCAAACAATTTAGTTTAGTATCGTACGGTAGTATTTAAGGCACAGTCGACTGGCTTAGATGTGTGTCAGTGTTTGTATATGTCACAATCGCTATTTATTTCATGCATTATTTTGTACAATGTAGCCACACAACGAACCTTATTCAAGCGTAAATAAACTTGAATGATACATTCACCAACCAAAAACAACTCAATTACTACCAACAATATCGTTAGTGTGCCGTACTGACTAACGTCGGCGGCGTGGAATTTTTTAAAGCGTACTTGATTGAATTTAACTTCAATATTTTTTGCGGCGCACCTGATGACATCTCGCGGCGCACTGGTGTGCCGCGGCGCATAGGTTGGGAACCACTGGGCTAACCTCTAGCAGATAATGACTGATCATATTTTAGGTACTACATTTAACTAACAAAATTTGGTGCGGGTCAGTACCGATTAACAAAAAGATCATGGGTTTCAGAAAATTGCAAATTGTAGAAAACCTTGGCTTTTAGGTAAGTTTTGTCTGATGTACCTTGAAAGTTTATGTCCTTAGCATCATCTAGCGACCATTTCTAAAAAAATTGGTCGAAAATAAAATCTGTAGTGATCTTTAAGGTAAAGGTGCTTTAACTTCAAAGACACGTTAGCACCAATTGGGGGCTAATTAGCATAAAATTTGCATATTCAAATAAAAAAACTTTTTTGTTTTTATTGTACTTGAAATCTTTAAGAAATAGAGATTTCAACGATATATTGCACTTGATGTAGAAGTAAACAGATGAGTCATGATTTTACAAACTTGAGGTATTTTATGATAATTAATTATGAATGATTATGACAAATTATGAGTTTTTCGCTCTGCCATCATACGGACATCTTTTTCGCAATGCACGCTGGAGTAAGAGTTAATTTAAATTCTTTTAAGCAGCAAATTATTGTTTTTGCTCTCCTAAAGGCTGCACTCGGACGCCAGCTCTAGCAAACACTTTTTAATTAACACTTTTATGCAGCATTTCAAGATAATTGTTACCTCATATTGGCCGATTTTTTCTTGCTGATTTACTGCAAAAAAGAACGAATGTTTCAATAGTATATCAGTTAAGACCAGAAACATCTTTTGACGCTATAATTAGTAGAGCTGTATTTAGTGATGATAACACATTCCATTACGTGCCAGTAATTTTATGACTTACGTAAAATTTAACGCTAATAAAAACAATAATTTATGTAAAGCTGCCTTCAAGGACAGCATAAAGCTGTGACATCAATATTTAGTCATTTCTGTTAAAAAAAGTAGCAAGTTTTTATTTGAAATTACCATTTATGGAAAGGCAACAAATGACTGTCGATAGTAACAAATGTTGAAAAAGGGTCTGCTATTAACAAACAGTAATAAAGTCAGCTTAGACATTTATTTGCTATAAGAAGAATTAATTTCGCTAACTCACCCCCAGTTTCTGCAAAAAAATGAAAAAAATCGCACAAAAATACTAAATATTTTCAAACAAACTAATGATAAACCAGAGAAAAGGCTGTACTAAGATAATAAAATCTTCAAAACTAAACAGGAAGCAAAAATATTTATAGTTTTGACATTTGTCATTTTGGCCAGTGAGAAGGAAAAAACCGCAGTAAAGTTAGCTTTTAAAAATTCTTAAAATTTGATTACATGTAACGTAACAGCTTCGTGGTGGTATCGAGAAGAGACTGTAAGGACAATTTTGACTTTTTTTTGAAATTCTTGCAACAAAAATTAACACCGGTGGCAGAATAGCTACGGTACCTCTGAAGGGAATTCAGCCCAAAATGTGCTTGCACTATGCACTGAATGCAACTTACATCTGTAAAAGTTCCTATAACTGTAGAATAAGATAAAACCATTTTTAATAATTCAGGTGTGCGACAACAATTTGGATTGCCACCGAGGAGAGGATGAGTGTCAGCAGTGTTCAAGAAGTCCGTATTCATCAGATGATGACTTAATAAAATCCTATTTTCTTCAAGTTTGGATATGGATTGTTGGTAAGCGGAGGATATGATTTATGTTTTTGAGGGTACAAAGAGAAAGCATGTTTTTGTAGTTAAATCGAGGAATAACTACCACCCTTGCACTATTTTTTGATTTTGTTCTAAAATCTTTTTTTTTTATTACCTCTGAAGGTTAACTTCAGCCCAACCCGCCCATTTGGGCAGAAGTGAAAAGCTCGTAGGCAATGTTTTTTTTAGAAACAGCATGAGCCCTTCAATTTACAATTGATTAATTTCTTAAAAGGACTTTTTGCTGTTTTTGGAAACTTGGCTGTTGTATCTCACAATGCTTGGGTCTTGTCAAAACGAGAACGAAATATCAGTCGCGTGGCAGTAAATCATCGTATCCTTGTCATCAACATTGCACTGGCGGATTTATTACTTGGGGTAAGCGCTAAATAGCAATCAGCGCGATGAAATTGTGAGTCAATGAGTCTAAAGATAAACAATCTGTAGGTATGAGATTGTGCGATAAAACTGTGAAAGTGTTTGCGACGTTGTGGTCTTGGTGAAGTACGTCACAATAAATTTTCTTGCTTCATTGCAGTGCTTGTGGGAGAAATGCACAGAGCGGCCATTAAGGTAGCACTTGATTTTCTATGAGAAAACTGAAAGCAATTTTGTCTCAAACTAAAAGTGACAATATTTTTTTCTTTTTTTTTATAGAGATTGTCTTTTTGAAAGCGAGCATTTTTTCTTTTTTTAAATTTCTGTTGCGAGGATTGAAAACAATCTGGGAGGCTTCATTACCCCTACTTTTCCTCTTGTGGCGTCTGCCGTTCTAAGATCTTTGGAACAATTTCGAACGCCAATAATCTGATGCATACCTGCAGAGATATACTTTAAACAGAAAGCAAAATGTAGATCAGTAAAGTAATTTTCAAGACATTACCCGGTAAAATCTCTAAATTTAGCCAAATTTTCCGAGAATTTGAGGAAGAGAAATAGCAATCCTTCATTTTCTCACAAAATGTTGTTAAAAATTTTTGAATTGTATCTCAGCCAAAATCTTCATAGCTTAAACTTTTTCTGAATCTAGTCTTAAATTATGACTAGAGAGGTTGGTAATATGGGCATTCTTGAAGTCCAAACAATGAAGGCAAATTGGTAGACAAACAATAAGTGAGCAAGTCTATACCTCTGAGTGACATTGCACCTATGAAAAGAAAATTTTTGCTTGAAACTGGATTAATATGCCTTCCGGGATTGCATGCAAGACTTTTGGGGGAGGCATAGGTCCGTTTGTTTTAAGACAAAATCTAGGCAATAAAGGGCGTATTGGTGCAGCCAAGGAACTTGAGTCATAAATATCATTACGAGAGGGGTCGCACCAAGTCGTAAAATAAGCCTATCACAAAATAACTTATTTTAGTAACCGTAAAACAACCAAAAATATGGAGCCCATTCCCGAATGTGATATTGTAACTACACTAATTAGAAAGAAGTAGAAGTTGTGAATTGGTTGGATGCTTGTAAGGCGCGAGACCTAAGTGCTAGGAAGGCTGGGACCACCCAAGAGTGCGAATGTGTAGTTGCGTATTTATTTTCATTTATCACGTCTGATAGGTTATAACAGAATTGATGAATTTCGCATATAGCTTTAGTTATCACTCAACATCAACCCAACGTATATTCTCCGAATCACTGATTGTGCCCTTAAAAGTAGCTGGGGCACACAGGGGCAATTGGGGTTGCAAAAATTTTGAATATTTTAAAAAAGTTATATTTGCTGCTTTTTCAAATAATTTACTTACTTAGCTGCTTTTCAAAATAAGATTACAAAAAATTTTTGAAGTCCGACCTCGCTTTGCTTCCCTTCTACGCCTTTTAGATTTTTCATTCTTATGTCGTTTTAATTAGGAGTTTTCCCCTTGCTAAGTGTCCGGTTTTTATACAAATGCTATGTTATGAGATTCTAGGCCATAAAAATCTATTTAATCAAGCGTTTGAAAAAAGACCAATGTGACAGTTTTGCTACTCGCTCCTCCCCCCGCTGGAAACGCCACATATATTATTTGAACAGTCCCACATTATTGAATGTTTACTTTTTTTGGAATTCCCAAATTCATTTAAGTTTTCCCAAAACAGTACAGTAAAACGCAATCGTTGATATGAAAGCACGTTACTGGCATAAAGCCTTCTTTTAACGATATCAAATGCTTCTTAATATCTACAAAACACATATACAAACTTTTCTTTTTATCTCTATATTCTTATTGCATTCCTCTCACAACAAACAATACGTCTGTCGTTCCTCTGGATTGCACAAAAATAAACTGTATTGAATCATCATTCACTAATTCTCAAATTCTTTATTTCACCACAGTCCCGTAGCACTCCAACTTCGGCCCCCCCCAAAGTAAGCTCAAGAGCCCCTGCGCACAGGTCATATCACTTTAGAGGTGTAAAATTGAAAAGCTGCATTAAGAAAATACACCACAATTTGTACATAAGTAAACAGGCTAATGTCAGAATAAAGCATGCCGATACCGAAGGTGCAAGTCATAAAAAATTCGGCACCGATGCCAGAGTTCAGTAGGACATTTATGCAGACACTGCGAAACGAAAGCAATGACACTGAAAAACATGAAAAAGTTATAAAAACACAGTATCATTTAAATAGTCTGGAGCGAACCTTTTTGTTCGCAAATGCTGTTATGACATTGTCATAATCAAGAGATCGGGCGCAGTCATTTTCGATTGACAGCATGGCTAATGAAGATAGTCTACTGTCTGTCATAGACGTTCTATTAAAAGTTTTGATCAGTTTCAATTTGCTGAAGCTTCTTTCAGCGCTGGCGACAGTCACGGGGCAAGTTAGTAAGATTCGAAGTGCGATGTACACATTCGGATACAATTCAAATAAATGAGTCTTTAGAAGATAGTTCAGAAAGTCTTGAGCCGTATTGAGATTGCGTTTTTTTTGTAAAATTAAAACAAACCGCTGTAGCTCAGCGCTCATTTCATCAGAATCAATGTCACCGAACTTTTTTTGGAACTCTTTACAGCAAGTAAGAAGAGCATTTTCTTGTTGCACAAGCAAAAGTTTGTCTCGTGTGTACAAAAACGAAAAGGCGGAAGAAACCTCACGTAACAAATTAAAGCGCTCCTTTATTGACATAATAGCCTGGTCTACTAATGGATAGAAAAAGTTGCTTTTAAATTTCAGTTCAGGAGTAGCTCGTTGTTCCTCTTCACCTTGGTAATCAAACAATCTTCTTTTCTTTCCACTTCTTGACGGAGGAAAAGAAGGATCAATATCCAATTCCTGTGCTATTTCAACAGCAGATGTTGCGGCACTGTCATAACCCGTTGTGCGATAGTTTTGCAAAAACTTTTCAGTTGCCTCGATTTCCGTTTCCATTGTATGAAGGGAGACTCCATACGATTGAAGAATCTTGCTTGCTTTATTGACTTGGAATAGGATATCATACCAAATAAACACCGACAAAAAAAAACTCCATTTTGATAAATGAGCTATCAACGATTTTGTTTCTGAGGCAGCTCTTCCATCTTTTCTTTCTATGGAAATGGCTTCCAAGTCTTTCAGTGCCAGCAACACCTCTTTTAAATTGTATCGAAGAGGTTTGATGCATTTAATTCTGCTTTCCCAACGAGTATCAGATTGTGACTTTATGGACAGCTCCACATGTTTCTTCAAAATTTCCCAACGCTGAGCAGAGGAAGAAAACAGCACATACAACCTTGTAAGTACTCCAAAAAATGTCAATGCTTCCGTCGATGAATTAGCACTGTCAACAACAACTAAGTTAAGGGTATGGTTTGCACAGGGCACGTAAACAGCTTTGGGATTGATGTCTAGCATTCTTGCTTGGACCCCAGAATGTTTTCCTTTCATGTTAGCACCATTATCATATGACTGACCTCGACAATCAGACAATTCGAGTTGCAGTTCGGTCGCTTTTTCTAAGAAGGCGTCCAACAAGCCTTTCCCAGTACTGTCACTTATTCTCAAGTAGCCAAAAAATGTTTCTTTAACAACAGCAGCTTCTTCATTACATAGTACATAACGGAGAATGACAGACATTTGTTCATGATGTGACATATCTGGAGTGCAGTCCAAAATTATAGAAAAATATTTTGCCAATTTCAATTGCTGTAAATTTTCTTTTTCAACTTCTGTCGCTAGCAATTCAATTAGTTCATTTTGTATGGTAGGACTGAAATAGTGATCTTTAGTGTTTTTATTCTTGATTCTGTCTTGAAGCTCTTTTAGGATCGGATCTCTTCTTGCCAAAAGCTCAAATATACCCAGAAAATTTCCATTGTGAGGAGATCCTAAGACTTCTTCAGATCCTCTAAAAGCAAGATTCCTTTCCGATAGAAACAAGGCAATGTCGATAAGTCTCTCTAAAACATTTCTCCAAAAACGTCTTTCATTGAAAAAAATATTCATCTCGCGTTTGTCGATAGTGGATGAATTTCTTATCCCTTCAGCTAGCAACATCCATTGACTGCAGCATTCTTGGTGGGAAATGCCGTTTTCATGGTCTTTCAGTTTTTTCGAAAAACCCTCCCATGTATTTATACCACTACAAAAGGGGCTTAGTGTTTTTCCAAATAGCTTACAACAAAAGCAAAAAACTTGATCTGATTCCCCAGAATAAACTAGCCACGACCGTGAAACACTTTCACCATTAGGTAACACACGTTTATAATGGTTGGAGGAAAAACGTCGCCTTGGAGTTGTGTTATTATATGGAAAATTCATTATTAGTTGATGTGGTCCACGCTTTACTATATCACATCGTTGAGCATCAGAAATACTTTCAGGCCATTTACATGGGTCATCAGGGATAGGGGTAAATTGAGATTCAGATATTTTTGATATTGAAGGTTGCGTATTGGCAGGTAAATCACAACTTACATTTTCTGGAAATTCACAATCACTTTGATGCTGATCGTCATAGTCTTCTTTTTCTTGTACACTATAGTTTTCTTCATCCCTCTCGGTACTAGTGCCAGGTCTACTCTGCTCAGTAATCTTGAAAAAATCTGTCATCTTGGGCAATTTCGCTACAGCATCTCGAGCAGTGGCTGCTTCTTTTCTCTTTTGAGCACCACTTTTTGAACGTTTCATTCTATACAATGTCAATAAAATACTTTATGTGCACTCTGCAGTGTATATATATTGTCCCGGTATTTATAGCCAAACAGAATTCCAGACCATTCTATGATTGTTGCGTAACAACGGCATTGTTACGTCAATCGAATATTCAAGATTCTACCAGAAAATCAATCGAAATATTCTAGATTCTGCGAGATAAAATGACGTTGCATTCACTTATGATGTCACAAGCCAATTTCTTCCTACAGTTTAAATCGGTTGTAAACAAGTCTGCTGAACTGAAAATAGTCACGTAGCCAAAGAGCAATTTCAGACTAACTTGGGCCCCCAAAGTTGGCCTGGCCCCCCCCCAATTGGGGGGTTTGGGGGGCGGCTGCTACGTCTCTGTTCACCACTCTTTCAACAATCTTCATATCATACTCTGACAGCTTTACTCCCATGTGAGCAGTACAATTTCTTTTGTTACTTTGACAATTATTGCAAAAATATCACGGATGTTTTAGCAGCCAATCACAGTACTTAATTCAAAAAAATAACGACAAAATTTTTAATTTCAGCTTAAAATATCAATTTTTTGAATATCAAAAGTCGAATTTGTGTGTTAATGACGATGTCAGAGATGTGTATGTGAATGCGTTGGTACTGGCATTCCACAGAGTATAAAATCAGTACTAGCAGAACCTGACCTGTAAAATTGTTCCCCCCAGAAGCTCAGAGCTGTAGAGAAGCGCAGTGAATAAGAGTCGTTTTGACTCAAGACTACCATGATCGCAATTTGGGACATATGAGCAATGTCTCCATTTACACAATTTTTTGTTATTGCTCTCAGAAATGCTCTACAACAATTTGAGTTTAACTGACCACGCAGTAAGCGATTTTTTTACTAAGCATTCTTTTTTTTAAGGCTTTAATTATATTTTTCTGTTTTGTCATAATGCAAAACATAGGTGAGAGTGTTGTCTAATACGATTTTGGTAAATACCTCCGAGTAACCTCTAGCAAGTAAGCAAATGAACGAGAATGCAAGCAGTTTAGTTACAACGATAGATTATGAATTAGTAATATCGAAAACTATCAACTCTTCCTTACTCTTTCCACAACTGTTCCTTCCATGCTAAAGCGATGCCATTAGGACGTCACTCAGTCCCGTAGCACTCCAACTTCGGGCCCCCCCCCCCAAAGTAAGCTCAAGAGCCCCTGCGCACAGGTCATATCACTTTAGAGGTGTAAAATTGAAAAGCTGCATTAAGAAAATACACCACAATTTGTACATAAGTAAACAGGCTAATGTCAGAATAAAGCATGCCGATATCGAAGGTGCAAGTCATAAAAAATTCGGCACCGATGCCAGAGTTCAGTAGGACATTTATGCAGACACTGCGAAACGAAAGCAATGACACTGAAAAACATGAAAAAGTTATAAAAACACAGTATCATTTAAATAGTCTGGAGCGAACCTTTTTGTTCGCAAATGCTGTTATGACATTGTCATAATCAAGAGATCGGGCGCAGTCATTTTCGATTGACAGCATGGCTAATGAAGATAGTCTACTGTCTGTCATAGACGTTCTATTAAAAGTTTTGATCAGTTTCAATTTGCTGAAGCTTCTTTCAGCGCTGGCAACAGTCACGGGGCAAGTTAGTAAGATTCGAAGTGCGATGTACACATTCGGATACAATTCAAATAAATGAGTCTTTAGAAGATAGTTCAGAAAGTCTTGAGCCGTTTTGAGATTGCGTTTTTTTTGTAAAATTAAAACAAACCGCTGTAGCTCAGCGCTCATTTCATCAGAATCAATGTCACCGAACTTTTTTTGGAACTCTTTACAGCAAGTAAGAAGAGCATTTTCTTGTTGCACAAGCAAAAGTTTGTCTCGTGTGTACAAAAACGAAAAGGCGGAAGAAACCTCACGTAACAAATTAAAGCGCTCCTTTATTGACATAATAGCCTGGTCTACTAATGGATAGAAAAAGTTGCTTTTAAATTTCAGTTCAGGAGTAGCTCGTTGTTCCTCTTCACCTTGGTAATCAAACAATCTTCTTTTCTTTCCACTTCTTGACGGAGGAAAAGAAGGATCAATATCCAATTCCTGTGCTATTTCAACAGCAGATGTTGCGGCACTGTCATAACCCGTTGTGCGATAGTTTTGCAAAAACTTTTCAGTTGCCTCGATTTCCGTTTCCATTGTATGAAGGGAGACTCCATACGATTGAAGAATCTTGCTTGCTTTATTGACTTGGAATAGGATACCATACCAAATAAACACCGACAAAAAAAAACTCCATTTTGATAAATGAGCTATCAACGATTTTGTTTCTGAGGCAGCTCTTCCATCTTTTCTTTCTATGGAAATGGCTTCCAAGTCTTTCAGTGCCAGCAACACCTCTTTTAAATTGTATCGAAGAGGTTTGATGCATTTAATTCTGCTTTCCCAACGAGTATCAGATTGTGACTTTATGGACAGCTCCACATGTTTCTTCAAAATTTCCCAACGCTGAGCAGAGGAAGAAAACAGCACATACAACCTTGTAAGTACTCCAAAAAATGTCAATGCTTCCGTCGATGAATTAGCACTGTCAACAACAACTAAGTTAAGGGTATGGTTTGCACAGGGCACGTAAACAGCTTTGGGATTGATGTCTAGCATTCTTGCTTGGACCCCAGAATGTTTTCCTTTCATGTTAGCACCATTATCATATGACTGACCTCGACAATCAGACAATTCGAGTTGCAGTTCGGTCGCTTTTTCTAAGAAGGCGTCCAACAAGCCTTTCCCAGTACTGTCACTTATTCTCAAGTAGCCAAAAAATGTTTCTTTAACAACAGCAGCTTCTTCATTACATAGTACATAACGGAGAATGACAGACATTTGTTCATGGTGTGACATATCTGGAGTGCAGTCCAAAATTATAGAAAAATATTTTGCCAATTTCAATTGCTGTAAATTTTCTTTTTCAACTTCTGTCGCTAGCAATTCAATTAGTTCATTTTGTATGGTAGGACTGAAATAGTGATCTTTAGTGTTTTTATTCTTGATTCTGTCTTGAAGCTCTTTTAGGATCGGATCTCTTCTTGCCAAAAGCTCAAATATACCCAGAAAATTTCCATTGTGAGGAGATCCTAAGACTTCTTCAGATCCTCTAAAAGCAAGATTCCTTTCCGATAGAAACAAGGCAATGTCAATAAGTCTCTCTAAAACATTTCTCCAAAAACGTCTTTCATTGAAAAAAATATTCATCTCGCGTTTGTCGATAGTGGATGAATTTCTTATCCCTTCAGCTAGCAACATCCATTGACTGCAGCATTCTTGGTGGGAAATGCCGTTTTCATGGTCTTTCAGTTTTTTCGAAAAACCCTCCCATGTATTTATACCACTACAAAAGGGGCTTAGTGTTTTTCCAAATAGCTTACAACAAAAGCAAAAAACTTGATCTGATTCCCCAGAATAAACTAGCCACGACCGTGAAACACTTTCACCATTAGGTAACACACGTTTATAATGGTTGGAGGAAAAACGTCGCCTTGGAGTTGTGTTATTATATGGAAAATTCATTATTAGTTGATGTGGTCCACGCTTTACTATATCACATCGTTGAGCATCAGAAATACTTTCAGGCCATTTACATGGGTCATCAGGGATAGGGGTAAATTGAGATTCAGATATTTTTGATATTGAAGGTTGCGTATTGGCAGGTAAATCACAACTTACATTTTCTGGAAATTCACAATCACTTTGATGCTGATCGTCATAGTCTTCTTTTTCTTGTACACTATAGTTTTCTTCATCCCTCTCGGTACTAGTGCCAGATCTACTCTGCTCAGTAATCTTGAAAAAATCTGTCATCTTGGGCAATTTCGCTACAGCATCTTGAGCAGTGGCTGCTTCTTTTCTCTTTTGAGCACCACTTTTTGAACGTTTCATTCTATACAATGTCAATAAAATACTTTATGTGCACTCTGCAGTGTATATATATTGTCCCGGTATTTCTAGCCAAACAGAATTCCAGACCATTCTATGATTGTTGCGTAACAACGGCATTGTTACGTCAATCGAATATTCAAGATTCTACCAGAAAATCAATCGAAATATTCTAGATTCTGCGAGATAAAATAACCTAGCATTCACTTATGATGTCACAAGCCAATTTCTTCCTACAGTTTAAATCGGTTGTAAACAAGTCTGCTGAACTGAAAATAGTCACGTAGCCAAAAAGCAATTTCAGACTAACTTGGGCCCCCAAAGTTGGCCTGGCCCACCCCCAATTGGGGGGTTTGGGGGGCGGCTGCTACGTCTCTGACGTCACTGAAGGGGCTCCTGCCAGTTAAACCACCCAACGAGCGTTGCCAGCGAAGCCAGTTTCATTGAAGATCCAACAAGCCATTCTTTTTTTAAGCCTATATTTTTTGTTTTTCAATGTTTCAACTATAAAGCTCTGTTTTGTCATATGCACAGTGTCGTTACAATAACGTCTGGTATGATTTTAGCAAATGTTGCTAAGTTTCTTCACAAATATAATGAAAACAAGGTCATACTGTAGTTAAGAAGAAAGGTGAGGAATTTGGTTAATACAATAAAGTTATGCCAGTTTTTTTTGTAAACAGACAACAAAACAGTAATATTGCTGTAATGGCACAAAGTGTGATTACAAAAGAGCGGACAAACAATATTTTTTCAAAATTCTGCCATTTTATAAATCAGTTATTGAGCGCTTGTTGAGTAGCTAGGTAAAACTAGCTATTAGTGGAATTGCACTGGAATCTATAGAACGCGTATAGCCAAGAAAACATTCTTAGGACATAAGCTACTTTTACCGAAAATTTCTATTGAATAACATTTTGAAAAGCCACATTTGCTTTTTAAATTATCCATAAAAAGGCTTTGCTACAATTTCGTAAAAGCGAATTTTAAGGAAATCCAAAGTTTGAGCGAAAATCAAAGAAAACTACACTCCCGTAAAATCTTAGTTGATGAATGAAGAGGGCACAGCCGGATCAAGTGATTTCTTTATCTTAACTTTGGTGAAGGCAGCTCTGTGGGCAACTTCAACAGAGCCGGATAAAATCCTATATAGAGTATAGTATATATTGTAATATATCCTGTTTTGCGGAAAATGTTCACTGAGCAGTGAGCACTTCAATGGGAGTTTTACGGTACAAGCTTTTTTTGCAACTATCATGTAGTACTATAAGCAATGATTGGTTTTTCAAAAAACGTTTCCGCTTATCTAATTATAAGTACCATGGTTTGGTGCCGTTGTTGGTCCCTCTCAAAAAACAAAAAAATAATATAGCCGTCTAGTCACAAAACTGCTTAGAGTGATCAAAACTGGTCCTGTAAAAGTTATAAACTAGAATCTGTTTGTGTAAAGATTGTAAATAGTTAAATAACATATATATATGTATTTGTATATAGTTATTTGCATTGCGGATTGCGCACTAATGGTTTTATTTCTTTTTTCTAGATTTATCTAATTACAATTGGTTTTGTTGATAATCAATATAGAGGTATTTACTGCAAAAAGGACATCCACTGGAGAGCAAGTACGTCGTGCACTGCTATTGGCTGTCTTGCTGTCATCAGCTTTGAATGTTCCATCTTCTTATTGGTAGCAATGGCAACCTTTCGACTGATATTAGTAACCAGGTTCGATGTGCACAACAATAAGCTTTTACTGTTATTGGACTGCATGGTAGCTACAGCTTGCTCTTCGAAAGCTAAGGGCAAGAATCTTCATTCGTTTTTCCCTCAACTTGTAAAATAATTTGCTATTTTTTGTGACAGGAGGGGGTAGGTGTCAAATCTTATGAAAAAGAAGTTTGTTCAAAAATAATACTAAAAACATGAAAATTTTTAAAACTTTCACTCAATTTACAAGAAAGTTCGCTTCTTCCTCTACACCCTTCTTCCTATAGAGGTGCTAGCTCGCATCATAAAAAAACTATAAACATTTTTTTGAACTCGAGTTTGGTGCTTCCTTCAACATCAGCCATAGCATCTACACATATATAAAGAAGAGTTCTGTTTTTGCGTGCGTGCGTGCGTAGGCACGTTTTACCACCTCCGAAACCAACAGACATACAATCATAAAACTTGGCACGATTAATCATCATCCAGAGGTGAGTGTTTTAAGAGGGTATATGACGTCGCAATTAAACATCTTTTTTAATTTGCATTGTTTTACAGAGAAAACTGTTTTTGGCTCAAGCGAAAGCCAGCAGCCAATTTATTGTCTTACAAAACATTTTATCCTAGTCTAAAGTGACGTCACAGCTGACGCTTGATTACACAATTTGTTTCTTGTATTTTATCAAACACTACTGATCATGGAAGCATTTTAAGCCTTTTAGACATGTTTCTTCTCTTTTTCTGCAGGCTTCAAACTCATTCTATGATGCTATAGTGCTGTCTGGTACGATCAACACAGTCTTGCGCTTACTGCGATCTTAATTTAATGATTTTTTTCAAAATTTACAAACTTGGCAGTATCAATTTAATTAAAAGCTGATTTGTGACCTTTTTTTTCAATCAATTTTTACAATTGTTTTAAAAAATTAAAGGATATTTTAAGCAAATTTTGATAATATATGACTTATATCTTTATTATTTGGTTTTGTACTAAAAAATTGAACTTTATGACCAGTGGTGTAACTTTTATCTTCCAAAAAAGTGATAATCTGAGTAATAACCGGTAGCTTTGATGCATAAAAGTTACAAGGTATTAACCATTAGTGTTGTTTGAACCCTAGAAAATTTGCTTTCAAACAATATGTAAATCTAATTTGCTAGATCTAAGATTTATTTTATAATAACTGATCAAAAATTGGTTGCTCTACATCATTTTCCATTTTTATTTGAAAAATTTTCCTACTAGACCTACGAAACTTGCAATTTTTAGAAAAAGTTAATATTTTGGTACATTTTGACTATTTTTCTTCGCAAGTATGTTTTTTTTGACATCCATATAAATTTGCACAAAGGCTCATCAAAAAACGAAGTCTCGAAACATTTTTAAAAGTTAGCCTACCAGTCAAAAAAGACTCAAAATTTCAAAGGCTGGGCTTCACAAAATTGCAATTTCTAGAAAAACCAAGTTCTTTTGCTACATCTTGACTTTTATGCCTTGTAAGCTCGGCTCTTTGGCATTATCTATTTAGCTTTCAAATAGATTCATCAAAAATGAAGTCTGCTGCGTGTTTCAATTGTGAGCAAGTCCAGTTCCTAAGTACCAAACAGGATAAGCAAGACGTAGCCAGAAACTCTAGAAACTTTGGAAGAAATATGGCGACTATGAACAAATCTTACAACGTTTTTAGGCCTAATCAATTTTCTTTAAAAAGACGGTACTTTAAATTTTGGAACAACTATTGGCAATGTCAACAACACCTTAACTTTTTATTACTGTTTCCACAAAATTCAATTGGATGAAGCTGGCTGAACCGCTACTTTTAAACTCGACATTACTGGTGGGGGTCCTGCTGTTATAATTGCTTAACCGCGAGGGTTTGATTTTGGGTTAATTTGCTCTTTGCGTGGCTGCGCTTATGCTAGCATGAAGCAACATGCCCATAGTCAGAGACGTTCGCTCATACAAAAACGCCTTGTAGTAAAAAAAAAGTGGTAAGTAGTGATCCTAATATTTGTGGCGTTTCAATAGAGTTTTGAATCTATCTCAATCTTAATTTACTTCTTAAAATGATGCGACTTGCAGTATCGATCGAATAAGTAAGTCTGGTTGCAACTTAATTGCTAGGAAAAGATTGCCTTCCACTAAGTTACTTTACCCCACGCACTTTTCGATCAAGAACAGAACAATATATTCACAAATCACTTTACAGCTTCGAATTCCTTCGCTTGCCAAAACACAGAACTAAAGCACTTCAATAAATAAATATCAAAGACTTACTAAACTAAAAACCACCAAAATAATCGCTTAATTCCTGTCACAACAATCACTACAGAACAACGCCTTTTCACTACATTCTGCTATCTTTCTCTGAACTGCACTCTCTCTGAATGAATAAAATCTCGCTGCATTATATATATGATGGAAAATAATCTAGAAATTGCTAGAACATCACATGACACAAAAAACGCCGTTAATAAATTACGTAATCGGTAATAATAAAGAAGAAATCTTCGAGAAGGAACAAGAATCACTAAAATACACTAGAAAACCAGGTCACGTAGACAGTCATTGTGACGTCAGAAAGGCATGTGAGTTACAAATCTATTTATAAATCCGAAAGAAAAAAAGGTCAATTTTTTGAAAACAGTTTAGCAAGTAAGGGCTACAAGCAATTTAAATTTACAATTAACCCCTTAACATACCAATTTTTTTTTTCAATTTCTGTTCAAAAAGAATCATATTTTTTATTACTGATTTTGAATCTGTATATAAGGATGAATTAGGACACAAATTATTTTGAACCAATTATGATTTATTATTAAGTTATTAGTGGTTGAGTAGAGTGAGTATACTGAACGAATGTACTCGTGCTAAAATTTTTTTACTAGACATCTCTAAACAAAAATAGTCGGGATAATATGTTAAGGGATTAAAACGATCACTGCAAAATAAAACAACAGATTGCAGTAACTGCACATATATAAAAACTATTCTATTCAGCGCGAATTTACTTATTCGTGACAGTATTTAATAGCTTAATTCTGAAGATACACATCAATCACTTTGGCGCCCTTTCACAACTATAGTATGCTTTTAAATCAATTCCTTCTTTTGAATTCAACGGATAATATTTTGTTAAATTTATGTAGACCTATGGTGAAAACTGGTCAAATATGACGTTGCCAGGGACTTAAAAAACCTGGAATCTTGTACTGGCTGTGCGCAATCTCCGTAGAATTTTTTTTAGTCAATTGTGTTTCAAAAAACGTTAGTTTTGTTTCCGAACGAGATTTGGATATGCCAAAAATATAAACGTTTATTACTATTTTCACAATTATTCATTGGGTGCAGCCGTCTCGCTCGGCTGAATCGATATTGCTAACCTCGGCATTACTAATGGGAGCCCAATAAGCGGCGCCGGCGACGACGGTTGGTATAAAAATATTTGAAAAGTTTTTCTATTCAAGAGAAGATGATAACATGCTTTCAAGTGCAGTTGTTTACAGTTTGTTCAAGAGTAGACTATCCAACTCTAGGCATTTTTCATTTCTTTCCGTTCTGCTCAACAGCTGCCTCTGGCCATAGTACAATTTGCCGAAATTCTTACTCAACGTATGATTCCTGTCCAAACAGTAGAGAGTGACAGGACTATAAAGCTCCAAAACGTTCAGAAAACAGAATTAAAAAAATTTCTAAAATATTTTTATTGTTTAGACCCCACTCTACAATGTTTCATCGCAAACGATTGATCCTTGGATTCATTTTTTCCTGCTGGGCTGTGGCTTGTATTTTGGCGCTTGTTCCGTTGTCAAGACCTTTGATAAATTACTTTCAGGTTGCTGTGTGGTAAGTACAAGGACTTGAATCTCATAAAGGGGTCTGCATCAAACTAAGAGAAAAGGAGAAGAGTATGTTTTTCCAAAAGATTGTACAATTATCTACCCAAAAAAGCAGATTTCTTTTTGTAAGTGCGTACCTCCGCTTTAACTCTTCCGAAGCTGCTGGGTGTGCGAGAATGAGACTTGACGCGATTAATCATTACCTTGAGGTGAGTGTTTTAAAGGGTTCGTATCGTCATTAAAACGTCTTAATTAAAAAATGATTTTTCAATTTGCATTTATCAGCGCAGAAACAGAGTTTTTTGTTCAAACAAAAACCTGCCCCCGCCTACTAACTCGGACAAACTTTAACGTTTTAGGTTTGGGATGACGTCGCAATTAACGCATAACTGTAGATGTTATTTTCTTCAAATGATGACTGCTGAAACGCTCTTTACAGTTTTTTCAGGAGGTATCAACCAGCAGCTTGAAATAAAAAAAATGACATTAATTTGAGTTAGTTTTGTCATGGCAAAAAGCAATTTTTTTAAGGCTTTTCCAATATTCAGCTTTTTACCATTTTTTGTTGAACGCTTTAACAAATCTCTGTAATCTCATAAAGTTTTCTGAAATCATTGTAGTGAAAAGAGCAGCAGGCAACAGCTTCACTTATTATCTACTTTTATTATCAAGCCAAACGTAAATCGTTAACGTGCTAGCTGTTAAAGTAAAATGATATATCATACAACTAACATACAAGTAGAAATTTGTTTTTTTAATATTGTAATGGCAAGTGCGACAATTACAACAACTAAACTGTGGGAGATTCTACGTAAGAATACCTGTACACAGTTGTGTCTCGCGCCTTACTAATCTTAGCTCTTGACACATACCGATCTCGCATAGCAGAGTGAAACAAAGTGTAACTTTGTGATGTGGGGTCTTGCAGTGAGCCACTTGGGCGATAGAATCAACGCAATATTTTCGCTCCCAATTATTCTTGAAAAATTTGTATAAAATTAAATCACGTGTCCCGATACCAATACAGTTTTAATATAATTTTAGTTTCCTAGCAGCCGCAATTCTTTTTAATAATGCTGTAGAGCTTTAAGTGCTTTTTCAAAATGTTTGAAGTTGTGAAAAAAAAATGTATTTTGTTAAGTGCAATGAATTTTATTGATCAGTTATAATCGGAGCCGGTTATCTGTTAAAGAACACGCTTTTTGTGAATAAGACAACTTTAATTTTATGAGACGGCAGGTCGATATTTGGCGCCCACCCACAAGTTTTAATGGGTTTCTATCCCTGTGCTAAGAGAAAGGGAGGAGTGTATATTCGTAATTGATAGGCTGTTTGTAAGACTAATCTTTATTTAAATAGGAAGCTTGGGATTACGGACAAAGTTAAATGTAACAAAAATCTTGTTGGTGGTACAGAATTTTGATATAGCTTTGAAAAAGCTGTTTGAACCATAAGAAATATGAATACGACAGAGGTTTATGTCGTGCTTTATTTTGTAAATTAGGCCTACCACCAAATAGTTCATTTGGGTAATTGTGAAAACGACCACCACATTGGTGCCACCATCATTTTTGAGTTTGCTTCCCCCTTTCCTGTTTTTTTGGAAAGCATAAGTAATAATTTGCGTAATCATACTTTGAATGTTACCAGTGTTGGTTAGAGAAGTAAAATGATCGCTATCACCGGTACATGAGCTGTGGTCTCCATTTGGCCGAGCAAAAATTTTTTTATTACTCTCATAAATGTGTTACTTTCAAAAATGTGTGAGGTAAAACCAGCGCAGCTGCAGAAAATAGTTTTAATTAACTCGTCGTAAACAATAAATGCATACCGTGGCAAAATCGCACCATATGTAAGAAAAAAATTATTTACTGGTTTCCTTGCTATTAGCTCTATAGAGCTCGGAATAAGTGGATACCCTTCCGGATGGGCACATTTGGTTTCCACAGAGCATTAGAGAGACTTTCCAATTGCGAAGTGTACTCACGACCCGCGCTACGTGAAAGCATGTGCCGTGCGGGCCATGATGATCTGGGCAGGCTACAATCATGATTGCAACCTCTACTTATCTCCAGACTTGGAGGCTACAGCTCAGCCACACTAAAACGGTGACGACGGCCTTTCACCTGAACAACAGAGAGGCCAAACGTGAGCTTAATATCTACAACAATGGCAAACGCCAGCATCCTGTCCAGTCCCTACTTATCTTGGGTTTAAACTGGACAGATCACTCACGTTTCGTTACCATCTTGAGACATTGCGCAAAAAATTAACAACGCGCGTTGCACTGATGAGACTACTTGCAGGCTCAGGTTGGGGCGCTAGAGCTAAAACACTGCGTACAACCGCCCTATCTCTGGTCTACTCTACTGCAGAGTACTGTGCACCAGTTTGGTGTCGCAGTGCACACACTCGTCTCATCGATAGTGTTCTCAACGACGCATTGCGCTTTGTCACTGGATGCCTGCGTCCAACTCCAACAGACTATCTACCCGTCCTCGCAAATATCCAGCCGGCTAAGCTTCGCCGATTAGGAGCAACGCTCTCCCTGGCATATCGTGGCAATTTGGACCCTGGTCATATTCTCTATGAATTATTGGTTGGGTCTCCAGACGGCCACAAAGAGAGGCTAAAATCTAGACGCCCCTTTGTGCCCGCTGCACGGAAGTTACTGCAAGATCCAACTGAATTGGATATTCGTGCAGCTCAATGGACAGACTTTAAATGGAGCACGGAATACTCGGAGTGCTCATCTGATCTCCGTGCTTTCATTCCTAGGACAAGCACTAGGCCAATGGGGATGGGCCTGCCCAGATCATCATGGGTCAGGATCAACCGCTTGCGGGCTGGTGTTGGGTGCTTTCAGTCGTTCATGCACAAATGGGGCCTTGCTCCTACATCGAATTGCGAGTGTGGCGCTGCAGAACAAACCGCAGAACACATTATTCTGACATGCCCCGTACATCGGACACCTACAGGAATACGTGGACTGACGGTTTTGGATGTCGACACACGATGCTGGCTGAGTACCATCACTGCCAACATCTGATTTCAAAACATTAGATGATTCAACAACATTGCCGTCTTGCTGCTGTTTTCGACGTGGATGTGGATCCCTTTTAAAAGAAGAAGAAAAAGCTCTATAGAGCTGGCGGATAGAAACCAAAATTTGTAGGAAAAGCAAGGTCTCTTTTAATTCCCTTGAGTACGCCTAAGCGGATAACAGGAAAATTAAGGTGAAGCCAACAGGGACTAGAGAAAGTTTGAAGGGAAATTACAACAAAACAACCGTCCAGTGTGAAATCGTATCTCATGGTAGGTGTTTCTGCTGTTTTGGTTGTGAATAACTAATTATAAGAAATGCCTGTCATACTTCTTAGCAAGGGAAAAAGCAAGACCCGGTTGCTACGCGTAAAAAATGAACCGAGCACGTAGATCTAAAACGTAGGCTGGAGCTTGAAATTACAAATTTAGATGCGAAAAGGAGCGCAAAAATTTGTGAAATGAGGATAGAAAGAGAGAGAGAGAGAGAGAGAGAGAGAGAGAGAGAGAGAGAGAGAGAGAGAAAGAGAGAGAGATCCACTTTTTAAAATCCGGTTTTGTCTCCGTTAACGCAGGTGGCTGAATTTTCATCATGTTTCTTGATAGTTTGTACACACCACCGCGCCACTTCGCTCTGTCAATGGCATCTTCCTTTTTCAGTCCAATCTGATTAGTATGCTTTTCCACGTTATAATCGGCCGCCCACGCCCTGTTCTTCCCGCCACTTCAAAATCTAACGCTCTTCTCAAAACATGCTCATACCACCGTACTTTACTCGCCCCGGCTAGTCCATCCAAAGTGTCTTTTGTACCTAACAAACTTGTAAGTTCTTGGCTTCTTCTTTTCTTAATCATCTTAACTCCATACATTGTTCTCATCATTGCTTTTTCAGTTCTTCTCAAAATCGCCCTCTCATTCTTCTTCAGATGCCATGTCTCGCTCCCATACAGCATTGCTGATTTTACGCAACTCTGATAAATCCTTTCTTTCATTTTTAACAAAAACTTTCTCCCATAAAGTAACTCCCCATATTCCCTAAATTTTATCAATCCAATTCTTGTTCTTGCTGTTACTGCTGCTTCCCTTCTTCCACTGGTGTTCAACCTGTCCCCCAAATAACTAAACTCTTCACAAAGTCAACCGGGTCAAAAAATGATATTTCTTCACCTGGTTCTCCAATTTCTTCCATTATATCAACACATAGTTTACAAACAAAACCTTTTCCCAAATATAAAGTCACCCTCTTCATTTCCGCGCATCTACCATGTACCCATTTACCATACTTGTGCACATCACCGAATTTACCGTCACTCTCTGGTCGCACTTGGCACATGGATCAACTTTACTCTTGAGTACCTCACCTTTCAAACCACTCACTATTACTTTGGCTTTCTTGAGGTTCACCTTTACCTTCATCTTCACCTTGCTTTCAAACGCCTGTTTCCATTTTAAAAACTTATCTTTCAAATTCTCTGTACTTTCACTCATTAAAACTAAGTCATTTGCATACAAAATTTTATTCATCAGTCCTTCTCTAGCATTTTCCGAGATTACATCCACTGCAATTGCTTGCCTACTACTTAATACTCAGTTTTTGTGCTTTTGAAAACAATTGAACTTTGGCGCCGCCATCCTTTAGTTCAACTTAAACTTAGTCACTAGCTTCGATATAGCCTAAAAGAGTAGAAAAGTCGGTATCCTGTGGGTAAGGGTATGTCTATCTTGTCCATGATGCTTTTGACTCGATCACTTTTCAAAATACATTTGACTTTGGAACAAAACGTGGATGCGCTGAAACAACATTAATTTTTCGTTAGGTCTACTTTCCCCTGAACTATCCATTAGGACAAGCCGGCTGAATCGATATTGTTTAAGTTACTGATGAGGGCCCTCCGGGTGACGCCGGCATATTCAGGTAGTTTTGATATATTGCCACAAGAAAAGCAAAGGCTGTGACAATTTTTCCGCATGCTATTTGTAAAACGTAAACCTTCAGCAAGAGCTTTAAAAGCATCTCTAAAGCGGAGTTGTACCAAAAACGTTTTGGCATTTGAATTTTTAGAATTCCGTCAAAGCTTAAATGCAGTTGCTAGTCAATATCATCTTTTTTTCTCAAGTCACAAGAAAAATCTTTGCGGTAGTTACACGAGACAGGAACAAATTGTCTCCTGACCACTTTTAGAATGCCTTGTACACAAAGGATAGTGAGTGCAGTTTTGTCGCTAACAATGCAGCC
Organism: Trididemnum clinides; assembly: GCA_963675345.1. Classification (NCBI taxonomy): domain Eukaryota; kingdom Metazoa; phylum Chordata; class Ascidiacea; order Aplousobranchia; family Didemnidae; genus Trididemnum; species Trididemnum clinides. The sequence goes on from OY776302.1 coordinate 19,141,303, forward strand.
AAGAAAAGAAAATTGCCTTTTTCAAGAATGTATACAACAACTTAAATCTTTGGTGCGCAGAAATCGCCTGCAGTTTGGTTTAATTGATTTGTAATCTGCAGGTATCGAAATGTTCCATTTTTTGCTCTTGTAAATCGCAGAGAGTATAAAGAGCTTGCCATTCTTTTTCACTCTTTAAACGGAAGCATTCCACCAAACACTAATATCAATGAGTAAGTAAAATCTGTTGAATTTTGGAAAAGCTTTTTGAGTACCACTCATCAACAGTGATAACTAAAATTTTGTTGTTGATGAGTCTTTTCGAGTACCACTCATCAACAGTAATAACTAAAATTTTGTTGTTGATGAGTACTAGATTATACTGTGCTGTTCAAAAATTTTTACCACCAAAATTTTCCTAGTCATTTTGAAGTTTTATGCCACGAAAAAGCATTTATTTGTCGGTATTGTTGTTTTGGTCATTCTTCCATCAAACTGTAAGAATAGACAGATAATCACGTATTTTTTTAAGAGCACCATAACCGGGGCGATTTTAATTACAGCATGACAACGATGCAAAAGCGCCGCTGACTTTAGTCAAATTCTGTTTGGTGCGATTGAGGTGTTGACGTTCTATAGTAATATAAGTAATTCTACCATGCCAATTCCAAAATTATCTCATACCACAGTCCCTTAATTCGATCGCCACCGTTTAAAATTGAAAGACCATGATGCAATTCTGGGATAGGTCTGGCCCAAAAAAATGAGCATTATGCAAATAGAATTTTCGTTCTACTTGGCCATAAATCCGGCCATCTCTGCTAAAGGGAAAACACCGGATAAAAACTGAATAACTACTACTACTTGGCATAATGATATAAAAAAAAGCCACAACTTAGTGATTAAAGTGCACGCCGATCAATCTGGTGTATGCTGGAGGTTAAGAGTAAACAAACAATAGCCAATATCAACTCTAGCCTAAAGCATTTATTTAAGTACAATGGTCATACACAAAACAACACAGCTTAAAATCTCAAACAGCTGCAATTTTGCTGATATTAATATCTTTCACCCGCTCTTTACTGAGTGATAATCACTAACAGCCTCAACATAAATTGATCACAAAAGTTTTTGTCACAACCTGCGAAGCAATAGCTGACTTAAAATACTGCGAAGATTACAGTGATGCAATTAGGTTTTCAAAGCTGTTGACAATCGATTGAGGCATGGGAATGCTTGCAGAATGCAAAATGTACAACAACAGCCAATCTCAACTCTACAGCATTTAAGCTACTTACGCACAGTGTCAGTGACTATTGGTAAAGATTTACCTCTTGACGACAATGAATCTTCTGATATATGTGTCACAGGCGGACGGCCAGGACATTCCCCGCACTGTTGTCTATCCATGCGATAAAGTCAAACAATAAAATCAAATGGGTATATTGACAGCAAAAAAAAACGATATAAACTTTAAATAGATCAGCACGAGAAAATTGACTGAACTTTTATTCTCCGAGTACTTTAACAGCAACAAAATCAAAACCAAAATCGATTTCAAATGTCACTTTTTTTTCTTTGTATAGATAATTACTAGAACCCCAAAGCCACACGTTTTGTGTTGAGGTCAGGCCACACGTTTTGAGTAAATGATATGTACACAAAACGTGCAATAAGGCTGTTGTTTGCAGGGCGGCAGTTCCACTCGCGGCGAACTCAGTCAAACAATACTTGTCAAAAAAGGGCGTTGATGCGATAACAACTACAGTAGACGCCGCTTAATATGACCACCTTGGGACCAGACCATTTTGGTCATAATATCCGAATGATTACAAAAACCGAAGTCACCATAACAGCACCTGAATCGAGGCCTTAAGCCACAAGAAGTCCAAATACCGTCAAATTCATCGTTCAACCGAAGTAACAGAGCGACGTTGGCAGTAAAACAAAGTACAGTATTGTAACAGTACAAGTAACGGTATAACCAAGAACAGTATGTAACAATATGTTGAAAAGGTGAAGTTATAAGTGCGTGGCGGGAAAAAATATTGTACTGTAAAAAGAAAGATGGAGAAAATGTTGGTCATATTGTCCGAAATTTGGTCATATTAAACGGAGGATTTTAAATTGAGAAATTCCGGACCGTACCAAATTGGTCATATTATCCATGGTCATAATAAGCGGCGCCTACTGTATACACAGCTCAATTACTCAAGGCAGCATATCTACTAATATTAACACCTTTCACCAGCTTTTTACAATGCAATAAACACACCAACGTTTTTGACATAACCTAATTACAAAAGTTTTGTCACAGTCCAGTCTTACACTAGCTAATATGAAGCAGTTGGCAATGAAAACAATGGCAAACAAGGTTTTTGAAGTTAATGTATCAGGACATAAATTACCGCAATAAAGCTGATATTTGCTATTGTTTATTTGTACATTTTGTATTTTTGTGCTTCAATTTATGTATCGATAGGTACAGTAACTCAATTCAGCCTTATTTCTCAACCACCTGCAAGTTTGCTAATGTTGGACATCTTTCGCCAGTTTTTTACAATGCAATAATTACACTGGTGGTTGTAACATAAGCTACATAGGATTAACACAAAATAAGCCACACAGTGCGTTAGCAAATGAAATGATGGAACAATACACCACAGGCTTAATCACAGTTAGCCAAATAATATCTGAAATCAAAGAGAGCTAAAAACAAGGCGGTTGAATGTGTTTGAAATTGTTGACAATTAATTGGCAAGTTTACTAATTGTTTTAATCGCATTAGCATAAAGTAATAAGGCAGGCTACCTTTATAAGATTCCATCTGCACCAAGTATGGTTTTTGGTGCAATTATCGGACTTGCTTGTTAAACTAAACAAAGTTTATGTCTTGCCAATCCAAAAATTAAGACACGTATAAGGGTATGCTAAAAATATGGCTGAAGCAGTTTCCACGCAATTTTAAAAAGTTTTACCCGAGTTTCTGTGTTATTTTTGAAAAGCTCTTAAAAGCACAGAATGTTTTAAAAATATGTTTGCTAACGTATGAGCATGCTTGGAATTCATTGCCAAATGAAGCCGATCAGAAGTTCTTTTTGTCATTTATTTCTTTGTTTTCCACAAATTTGTAGTACCTGTAACTTCAGTTAGACAAGACCACAACTTACACTGAAGAATTTTATTTAAAGTCAAACTTGATATATTACAAGATGTTTCACAGCGATATGTTTCAATTGAAAGATCCTCGTGTACTTCAATCAAAATAGGAAGCACTCCAATAAATTTTTGAGATTGAACAACGACAGTTTAATTGATTCTTGACATACTAACTTCCACACCATTAAGTGTTTTTGTGACGCTAGCGTCATTCCAATGAATAACATCTTGCTGGTAAAATGATTCAATTTTATCAGGGCATTTGCTTTTAGAAAATGATAAAGCTCGTTTTGTTGTCCTTGGTTTAGGCAAGGACGAAGGAAGACAGCTGCTGGGTGCATCTTGAAATGTTGATAGGGGCTGTTGATTCAGGACATTGTTTTCCATAAACAAAATGAAATATAGCATTGCTTGGCCAGAGATTTCGAAAAACTACTGAGTATTTGGTAACCTTTAAATTAGCTTGAAGTATCACTTTCTTCGATTTTTGACATTCTGATTTGGGACATTGAGAAAGTGGAATAATTTTGCCAGTACCATCATAATTGCTGATACATAATGGTACACAGCAATTAAGTGGTATTATTACTGCCTGACATTACTTGAATTGAACTATAACTTCATTTTACTGCTTTCTAACATTAGGCTACAGATTGTGCAGCAGCACAATAAGCTATACAGTAGGCCTATCATTAAGTAGCAATTCTACCAGGGTGACCCAAAAAAAGCGAGCTCAGGGAGTACTTTTTTGATATCTCTCTTATTCAACCACCAATCGTCCTTATTTTGCAGGACATGACCGGAACAACGTCTTCAAACACAACTAGATGTCAATGTGAGCTCCAGCGAAGAATATACTGCGTCAAACATTAGCATAAGACAGGCTCGCACAAGAAAGTGCAAGACATTTTTGTGCATCAGTTTCCAATGTGAAAAAGCACCGTCCAAGATCAGGATTTAGAACTGGGTGGACCACTTCGAACAGTGGGTAGCCTCAATGCATCCAGTGACAACCATCCAAGTCAATCAGGGTGCCCCAAGAAACGTGCAGCTGAGTTGATTTAGAGAGTGGGAGAGTCAGTTTTGCAGAGTCCAAAACGCTCTGTGCGCAAGCGAAGTTAGTCACTCAGCAATCAACATATCCCATGAGACATGCAGGAGAGTGCTAGCACAGGATTTAAAGGCTTACCCATACAGAATACAGATGAAGCAGACTCTTACAGACTCAGACAAAGAGCAGAGAAAGACCATGGCAGTCAAGATACTGAAGAAGATCTAGGAGACACCAACTTTCCTTAACCTCCTTTGGACCTCAGATGAAGCTTACTTCATCTTGAAGAAAAATTAAACTCGAAGACAAATGTCTTTTGGGGAACTTCCAGACCCAATAAAGTAGCCACCAAGCCGCTGCATTCCTTTAAGTGCACGGTAGGCCTACGGACTGCAATCTTAGCCAGAGGCATCGCCATACCATTCTTCATCGAGGAATCTGGTACGACAGCGACAGATAAGAATGAGCGATATATCCCACTCCAACTTTTCTTGGGGTCACCTTCGACCGCACTCTTTCTTTTGCTAAACATGTATCTTCGCTGAAGGCCAATTTTTTCCCTCGTCTCAAGGCCTTACGCTGTATCTCTGCTTCCTAATGGGACCCCTCTAAGGAGTCCCTCTCTTTTCTGTGTATAGCTTTTCTCCGGCCCCTTCTCACTTATGCTTCACCCGGATTGTTTCCTTTCCTAAGCATTACTAATTTCACAAAATTGGAACGTCTCCACCGAGCGGCCAGTCGCGCCATCATCGGCTGCCTCTCGTCTTCCCCCATCCCACCTCTTCTCTCCGAGGCTTCTCTACCTCCCCTACGAGTTACCCTAACTCATTTCACTTTTTTATCTTATGAGCGGGCTCTTCGTCTCCCAACCTCCTTTCTTATTTCAGGTTTGGCCAGACTAGGAGTGAAACCCATACTCTGCAGATCGCCCTGGAGAGCTTTTGCGTCCACTCACCCGCTCATGCTTCCTTCTATTTGTTCTAGGAAGACTCTTCTTGCTTGCCCTCCCTTTCCTCCCTGAAATCTGCCCCATTCACCGTGCGGCGCTTGCCCACCTTGGCTCTTTTCCCCTCATGATCTGGCGTTCTGGACAGACGGCTGTGTTTCTTTTCCTTTTGGCAAGGGCCGCTCCAGCGTTCTTGCCAACTGCTCTCTCTGTGGTACTGAGGCCACTCTTTCCTTTTCAGCAGGACCGGTATGTTCAAGTTTTTCCGCTGATGCCTGCGCCATTCTGCACGCTCTTCGCTGATCTCGGCAGCACCAACAAGTGTACCATTTCTCTTCTCTTCTCCTCCTATCTGACTCTCCTTCTGTCTTTGCCACCCTTTCCTCTCCTTCGTCTTTCCTATTATCTCAAACTCTGTGGTAGATCTGGCAGGAACTGTCTTCTCTCTCATCCTGTTCTATCAGGCTACAATGGGACCCCGGACACTCGTTTCTCTCGGGGAACGACGCGGCTGATAAGCTGGCCAGACGCGGAGCGCTACTTGCGCCCTCCGCAATCCCTTGCAGTCTCTCTCTTCTTATCTCTCGTATTCACTGTTGTCTTTTCTCGGACCGGAGGTGTACTGTCTGATCTAAATTTTTTGACTCACAGGTTCCTTCAATTACCACCGAGTAACTTGTGCTCCCTCGTCATGCTTGCTGTGTTCTTTCTCGTCTACGCTGCAACGGACACAGCCTTCTTTTAGGCTCTTATCTGTCTAGGATTGGCAAAATTCAGAATTCTTCCTGCAGCGCCTGTGGACACTCGTCCCAGGACACGTCTCATCTCATTCTGCACTTTCCAGCAACGGACTCTTTGCGCCGCTCACTCTTTGGCGACTCTCTGTCCCTCTACGACCTCTGATCCAGACCCTAGGGAGTTTCCTGGTTTCTGGGGCTCCATGGTCTTCCGCCATGCCCCCATCCCTCAGAAGGTGTCAAGTAAACAACAACAAGGAGCGATATGCTGAAGTTCTCAAAACTTTTAAGAGTGAACTGCAGATCCTGTACCCCCCCTTATGGGCAAGTTCTGGTTCCAGCAAAACGGTGCCAGTTCTCTCACTTCAAACCTAGCTCGAGACTGGCTAAAAGAGAACTTTAGAAACCGTGTGATCAGTCTTAAGAATAATTTTGAGGGGGAATAATTTTGAGGGACCTCAGCACCCCAGTTTTTTTCTCTGGGGCTTTCTGAAAGATAGAGTGTGCGCAAAGAAATCGAGAACCATAACCAAACTCAAGGAAGCAATTAGAGAGGAGATCAGAACAAGTCCTCGGTCAGTTTGTAAGAGCTTTGTGGATAATTTTGTGCTGCACTTTAAAAAATGATCAGAACTAAATGAAGATTATTTGGAACACTTTTCGTAGAAAAAAGAAGAAAAGTACAAAAACTCTCATGTTTTGATATGTTTTAAAAACAATAAATTAGTAATCACCAAAGTTTCATTTAATTCTTGCCGAAAATTGGAAAAAGAGGAGTATCGAAAGCTGGGACCCGCTTTTTCTGGGTCACCCTGTCATAGAGAACATAGCTATCCTAACAAAATCCAAAACTTTAACTGATGAAATCAAAAATATGTTACTAGTACAGTTGAAAAACCTACGAGTATATTTACTATATAAGTTACAATTAAGTGAAGCTTACATTAAGAAATAAAATTATTTCGGTTAGGTTTAACATGATTGGCTTACTGACTCTCTAGGATTTGAACACCAAAGTCCGTACAACTTCATATAAATGATTGGTTTCATTGTTAAGCGAATGGAGAGCAAAATGTGTCCAAAACAACATTTTTCTTATGTTTTTCTATGTAAATTTTCGATTAGCTCTCTACAAAAACTATTTTTCAACATTATCATAGGTGTACTATTTCAGCTGGGCCCAGTACTGGTTTAGTGCATTTTTGTGCGAAGCTTCATCACTATTGTTTTCGTGAACTTAGCTGTAATTTAAACCAACTTGCGAATCAAACTAATGCAATTTAACAAACTATGAGAAAAATAGTGGCTTCCTAAAGAACGAGGTGAATCAACTTATGGGGATGGGATTTCTTGTATTTGTGCTGTTGAGTTGTTTTTGGGTTGAGAAGTTCCCACCGCACATCTGACTCCAAGAACGAATATATTTCAATCATAAACGCAACATTAAAAGCACCAATGATAACTTGCGATGAATCTTGAATCGAATCGAATTGAATTGAACTTAATCGAATTGAATTTGAATTAGAGTTGAATTGAACTGAATTTGAATTTAAATTGAATTGAATTTGAATTGAATCGAAACAATATTGCCTCTTTTTACAATGTATATGCTTGTTTACTTGGACACTCTGCCGTACGTCAGACTGAACTACGCCTGGCCATACGGCGTAGTCACCCAGTATTATTACTTTATTGCAAGAAAGCGGACATTATTCATGATAGGCAGCTATGTATATTCTTTTACGACCAGTTTTTATGCCAACGAATGATTTTGATATTGAGGGCAACGAATAATTTACAATAACGATATACAGTACAATAACGAGCGCACGAACAGAACGAGAATGTTTATGAGGAACGCACATGATTTCAGCAAAACATCAATGATCCAGAGTTTGTATCTCGTAAGGTCGCCACGGCTCCATAGCTGAACCAATTGAGTGACCATTTTTAACCTCTAGCAATGGCAAAAATTTTAGTGTTTAAAAATAATGGGCTAACAAAATTAGAAAGGCTAAAACGCGCGATTTTGGCACTACCTTTGCTAAAGCACATATCTAAAGGATTATGTGAGGGGAGTCAAAAGAAAAATTGGCTCAACTACTGGCACCCTTATTCACTTTATGAGGGTTTTATACGTTGATACATCCGCTCAGAAATAATAAGTTTTTTATTTTTTTTTAAACCCGCACATTTTTTTAGAATCATTGAAGTATATATGCATTATGGAAGAAGCTGCAGCGGCTACAAGCGTTGAACTCATGACTTTTCGATGCAAGGTCCAATGCGCTCATCACTGAGCTGGTACTAAGTTATTGGTTAATTTCAGTAAACTCAGAATCAACTACAAAACCGTTTCTTGTTCTTCAAATTATTAGTAAAATAACACTAACTCTCTTAAACAAAAATTTTATTTCTATCTTGGCACAATGTAGCGGTCATAAAACGCAATTCAAAGTTACTTTGTTCTTTCACTACCTTGCATTCTGCTAACTGATCGGTTTTTGGACTCATAGTATTCGGCCAGATCCTATTCGCTCAATTTAAATGAAGTTGTATGGACTTGTGTGACCATTAGCCTGCATATGTTGCATTTAGAAGTTTTTGAAAACATTTTTTTCTATTTTTTAAGTGGGCCTATACTTGCTGAATGCTTTTGCTGATAATCACGATAAAGTTAAACTTACTTTACTGTCTGACTGTTTTATAGAAATTTAACAATTGGTTGATATCAATTTCTAGATTGTATTTGACTATTTACACCATGGGTGTCAAACTCATTCAGTGCTGTGGGCCACATTTACACAGGTGAATTTCACGCCGGCCGCACTCTTAAAAAGATTTTAGCAGGCAAGACTGCACATCAGTGATCTCCAAATTTTTTGTCTACTCTCCGGCACACCGCAGCGATGTCCAGAAGTCATGCGAAATAACCCGAAACGATGGAGATTTCAAAAAAAAATTTAAAAAAAGGTTATCATCTGTAATGCCGGTCGCGATTTCTAGCCAGAGCCAGTTCACTCTAATCTCTACACAAACGCGCGAAACCAGCCTCCAGTCCAAACTTTTTTTGATAGTCTGCAACTTAAGAGCGCCGTGACCATAACATTGATCCTAACTACTTAGGGTCAAACTAACCTTTGTTTTCGTGTTCAGTTTCAATCAAATACCGCCAGCGCCCAGGGAATTAAAACGGTTTGACTGGGAGGAGACTTCCGATAACGATATAGCATTTAATGGACCAGTAGGAAGGTCGCATATGACGTCTCACGTTTCGAGCGATAAAATGTGGCTGAACAAAGGCTGTAATTTATGCTGGAAAGGTATAGGGCGAACACCAACTTTTGGGGTTATTTTGAAAACTAACGAGAAATTAATTAAACATTGAAATGAATTATTGCTAGTTAGTTACTTGGAAACAAAGAAGTTTAATCAAAAGCGATTTGGTTGAGATCAGGCCTTTTGTTTGGCTAGTCGGAACTTAGTGCGGTGTGCCAATTGGCCAAAAAATTGGGAAGTATCATCAAGATATCATTAATTCTTATGTTAAAAATAACTCCATACCAGTTAGATACCAGTAGGTACATTCGCAAAATCAGCCATTATCAGGTCATTACTTCCGGTACCGTAAGTTCTTGATTATCTTTGGCCTACTTGGTCCAGCAACCGAGTCAATAGCCTAAAATATTGTTTAAGAAAAAGTGAAGATCACAAAATTACATCTGACTGATCAATGCAACTGGTCAGTAAAATTTTACACTACAAACGGTCTGCTGTTTTATTTTTCTGTCCTATATCCGAATCGATATCCGTGTTGAATGACGAATTTTTAATCTTTGATGGTTTATTAAAACCGACGTGATGGCGTAGTGGTTAGAGCGTCCGATTCGCAGTCGGTGGACCAGGGGTTTATTTCCCTTGTCGAGTCATACCAAAAGACTTTAAAAAAATGATATTCACAGCTTCCCTGGTTGGCGCTCAGCACATAAGGGATAGTGTGGAGAACAAGCCGGCAAGTTCACTTGTTGTGTCCTTGGGCAAGACACTTAACGGGATGCCTCCGTCTTTATGTGGCAGACAGATGGTGGGGCCAAGCAGTCAACTCGTCGTGGTGGCCCGGTCTAACAAAAGACATGCAAACCGAGCTTGAGCTCATGCGCGTGAAATGAAATGAAATGAAATGAAAAATGATGATTTATTTGATCAATTATATTAACACGAAGAATAACCAAAGAAAATAACTCAGAAGTTGAACCCCGTTTTCAATTTGGTTGATTGAATAAGAACAGAATAATTAAATTTCGAAATGTTTCGCGAATATGATCAACTAACTTCATCCACTTCCAAACACAAAGTGATACAATTATAAAGTTTTTTTACATCCAGAGTCAAAATACCAAAGAAAAAAGTCTTTGTACGAATTAGGCTCAAAGGGTAGGGAGAAAAAGGCGTGCATGACAAGTACGCAACACTTTAACGCATTTGCAAAACTAAACACGCGGATTCGACAATGGATTTGCAAAAACAGAGAAAATAAATAGAAACTAAAAGTGGTTTTAATGAGGCCAAAATTTTGAAATTTTTAACACTCCCCGCCAAAATTGGAACTGTCGTGATAGTGACAATTTTCCGAAGAACATAAATTTCAAATAAGAAAATAAAGCTAGTGAAAGTGTAAACATACTTACTAAGATTCATAAGGCATGATTAAGCATAACTTGCAGCAAGGTCTCTTTATCTCGCTCTCACTGGTTTTAACAGATACGGTTCTCACCGTTTTATGACTATCAGGAAAGAGCTTACTTACCTTTCCGAGAGGCCAATGGCAACGAAGTGTTGACGAATTTGTAATTAATACAATATCTCCCAGAGCAAAGTTTTTTCTTGTTTTGTGCCTTTTACTTTTTGCTTGAATTGTATTTAAATAATCAACAACCCATCTCTTCCAAAATTCGTCTGCGGCAAATTGAACAATTCGAAAGCGTTGGCGAGAATAATTATCAGATTCTTCGGTTAATATGCAAGGTGGTGCAATAGCAGGATTGAGGCGAAAAAGATAATTCGGTAATTAGGGGTATCTTCGCCAACTTCCAAGGGTACGTTATTTAGAGGGCGAGAATTTACGATCGCTTCCATCTCTGTAAACAGCGTAACTAAATCATCATCATAAAGCGATTGCTTAGGAGTAATAGCCAGCAAAACATATCTTACAACTTGAATCATGCGTTCCCAAACACCGGCCATGTAGCTGGCGCTGGAAGAATTGAAAGTCCATGCTCATCCATTTGTCGTAAAGACTGGTGAATCTGTGCTTGATTCCACTTTTTAACAGATTTCTGCATCCATCGAGCACAGCCGACAAAGTTAGTTCCGTCATCAGAAAAGATATGTTTCACAGGTTCTCTTCTAGAAACAAATCTGCGAAGAACATTTATAAAAGAAGATGTGCTTAGATCAGTAGCAACTTCAAGATGTATGGCTCTTGTAGTCAAACAAGTGAACAAGCACCCATAGCGTTTGACATTTGATCTTTTTAATTTTACAGACAGAGGTCCGAAGTAATCAATACCTACCTGTGAAAAGGAGAGCTCATGTAGTCGGAGTCTTGAGGAAGGCAGATCAGCCATTACCTGATTAACCGTACGGGAATTTCTTTTCTTGCAGGAAATACACTTATCAATGACGCGCTTCAAACATACTTTGGCATTTATTATCCAGTAGCGTTGAAAGATAGAATTCAAAGTCGAATTAACTCCGGCGTGGCCTACTGAACGGCAATGCGTATCTTCAACTATTTACGCAGTTAAATGACTAGTTTCGGACAAAATAATTGTATGTTTTAAATCAAAACTCAATTCAGCATTGTCAAGCCGTCCTCCAACTTTTAACAAACCATCAACAAGAATTGGATCAAGCGTAAACAAAGAAAACGTTTTGCTTAGCTGCTTATTTTTTGAGAGTAAGGCGATTTGCTCGTGTGAGTGCACGTGTTGCTCATAAATAACAAGGATATTTTCGGTTCGCTGCAATTCATGTACCTCAGTCATTGGTAAAGATTTCAGCAGAGTCGAATCAAATTTAGCTCGCAAAATAAGATAGTCCTTGAAACGAAGTAGTCGAGCTGTAGCCAGTTTTAAACGGAACAGCGAAGAAAAGCGTGCGATAAATCTTGTAGTTGTCGTGAATTCTATAGAAGAGTCTAAAATTTTAGTATTACTGGCAAGATTAAAAGATAAAGCACCGACCTCTCTATCTTGGGTTTGACTGTCCGGGGCCTTCTTTGTTAACTCCTAAGTTGCATAGACATTTTCTGGTCTTTCAAGAATAGGAGGTTTTGGCCAATCTTCTGGACCTGATGTAAGGAATACTGGTCCATCAAACCACGTCTGGTTTCGTAATAGCTCTTTGGTTGTCAATCCTCGAGATGCTTTGTCTGCAAGGTTTAATTCTGACGGAACAAATTTCCAATCATAGACTTTCGTATGTTTTAGAATTCGCAGTAATCTGTTTCTGGGAAACAGGGAAAAGCGTTTACATTGAGCGTGCAAGCTCTGTATTACTATGGTGGAGTCTGTCCAAAAGAAGCACTGGCAAGTGTCTAGTTCCAACTCTTGCTTGACAACCCGTGACAGAGTCACAGCATCTAGGACTGCTTCTAGTTCTTGTCGAGGAATGGTTGTTCTTTTGATACCGCATTTGTGAGATTTTGCCATTATCATTTGGCAAGTTACTGAGTCTTTGAAGATAGAACGATTGTAGCATACAGTTCCTCTACCAAGTGACGACGCATCCGAAAAGAAATATAATTGAAAAGGTGTGGTGCAATCATACCAGCGCTTAATTCGAACATTAACTAGACTGGGTAAACCATTAATCCAGGCCTTCCACTTAGATTGAATAGAACCTGCAATCGGTTCGTCCCAGCTAACCTTTTGCTGACATGCTTTGCTATACAGCAACCTAGCTTTCGGTACATCAGGTATGACAAACCCCAGCGGATCATATAAAGAATTGGTGACGGACAACATCTTTCTTTTTGTACATCGTACATCTGAAACGTCAACATTGAAATAAAATTCATCAGTAACCACGTCCCAGCTAACACCTAATACGTTCTGTCGAACGCCAACTGACGGCATGTTTTCATGGACAGACTTATATTTTTCCTCATCAGGTATGGTTTCCATCATTTCATGGCTGGTAGATAACCACTAAGTCAGTCTGAAACCTCCCCTTGCTAGAAGGCATCGAAAATCTCTCACACTTGCAGTCTTCAGTTGCATTTACACTGATCAAGCAGTTATCCACGCAGAAATTATTTAGAACTATATTTACAAGCCAAGGATCGTAAAACTTACCAAGCTCTCGAGCTGTCTGACGCAGAAAAAATGTAGCACAGCTTGGACTGGATATTTTTCGGGTTGCAAATCATTCTCACCTTGTAGCCACCAGAAGAATCTCAAAGCGTCTCTATCATGTGGGGCGACTTTGATTTAATAAAACATGGCTTCAACATCAGCAATTACAGCTACTTTCTCTTTACGAAATCGTAGTAACACTCCCCCCAGCGAGTTTGTCAGGTCCGGTCCCTTTATTAAAAAATCATTTAAAGATTTACTTCCAACTACAGCAGCACAGTCATAGACAATACAAACTTTGTCAGGTTTCTTTAGATTGATGACCGGATGGTGTGGACAGAGACGTAGCAGCCGCCCCCCAAACCCCCCAATTGGGGGGGCCCAGGCCAACTTTGGGGGCCCAAGTTAGTCTGAAATTGCTTTTTGGCTACGTGACTATTTTCAGTTCAGCAGACTTGTTTACAATTGATTTAAACTGTAGGAAGAAATTGGCTTGTGACATCATAAGTGAATGCAACGTCATTTTATCTCGCAGAATCTAGAATATTTCGATTGATTTTCTGGTAGAATCTTGAATATTCGATTGACGTAACAATGCCGTTGTTACGCAACAATCACAGAATGGTCTGGAATTCTGTTTGGCTATAAATACCGGGACAATATATATACACTGCAGAGTGCAGATAAAGTATTTTATTGACATTGTATAGAATGAAACGTTCAAAAAGTGCTGCTCAAAAGAGAAAAGAAGCAGCCACTGCTCGAGATGCTGTAGCGAAATTGCCCAAGATGACAGATTTTTTCAAGATTACTGAGCAGAGTAGACCTGGCACTAGTACCGAGAGGGATGAAGAAAACTATAGTGTACAAGAAAAAGAAGACTATGACGATCAGCATCAAAGTGATTATGAATTTCCAGAAAATGTGAGTTGTGATTTACCTGCCAATACGCAACCTTCAATATCAAAAATGTCTGAATCTCAATTTACCCCTATCCCTGATGACCCATGTAAATGGCCTGAAAGTATTTCTGATGCTCAACGATGTGATATAGTAAAGCGTGGACCACATCAACTAATAATGAATTTTCCATATAATAACACAACTCCAAGGCGACGTTTTTCCTCCAACCATTATAAACGTGTGTTACCTAATGGTGAAAGTGTTTCACGGTCATGGCTAGTTTATTCTGGGCAATCAGATCAAGTTTTTTGCTTTTGTTGTAAGCTATTTGGAAAAACACTAAGCCCCTTTTGTAGTGGTATAAATACATGGGAGGGTTTTTCGAAAAAACTGAAAGACCATGAAAACGGCATTTCCCACCAAGAATGCTGCAGTCAATGGATGTTGCTAGCTGAAGGGATAAGAAATTCATCCACTATCGACAAACGCGAGATGAATATTTTTTTCAATGAAAGACGTTTTTGGAGAAATGTTTTAGAGAGACTTATCGACATTGCCTTGTTTCTATCGGAAAGGAATCTTGCTTTTAGAGGATCTGAAGAAGTCTTAGAATCTCCTCACAATGGAAATTTTCTGGGTATATTTGAGCTTTTGGCAAGAAGAGATCCGATCCTAAAAGAGCTTCAAGACAGAATCAAGAATAAAAACACTAAAGATCACTATTTGAGTCCTACCATACAAAATGAACTAATTGAATTGCTAGCGACAGAAGTTGAAAAAGAAAATTTACAGCAATTGAAATTGGCAAAATATTTTTCTATAATTTTGGACTGCACTCCAAATATGTCACATCATGAACAAATGTCTGTCATTCTCCGTTATGTACTATGTAATGAAGAAGCTGCTGTTGTTAAAGAAACATTTTTTGGCTACTTGAGAATAAGTGACAGTACTGGGAAAGGCTTGTTGGACGCTTTCTTAGAAAAAGCGACCGAACTGCAACTCGAATTGTCTGATTGTCGAGGTCAGTCATATGATAATGGTGCTAACATGAAAGGAAAACATTCTGGGGTCCAAGCAAGAATGCTAGACATCAATCCCAAAGCTGTTTACGTGCCCTGTGCAAACCATACCCTTAACTTAGTTGTTGTTGACAGTGCTAATTGATCGACGGAAGCATTGACATTTTTTGGAGTACTTACAAGGTTGTATGTGCTGTTTTCTTCCTCTGCTCAGCGTTGGGAAATTTTGAAGAAACATGTGGAGCTGTCCATAAAGTCACAATCTGATACTCGTTGGGAAAGCAGAATTAAATGCATCAAATCTCTTCGACACAATTTAAAAGAGGTGTTGCTGGCACTGAAAGACTTGGAAGCCATTTCCATAGAAAGAAAAGATGGAAGAGCTGCCTCAGAAACAAAATCGTTGATAGCTCATTTATCAAAATGGAGTTTTCTTTTGTCGGTGTTTATTTGGTATGATATCCTATTCCAAGTCAATAAAGCAAGCAAGATTCTTCAATCGTATGGAGTCTCCCTTCATACAATGGAAACGGAAATCCAGGCAACTGAAAAGTTTTTGCAAAACTATCGCACAACGGGTTATGACAGTGCCGCAACATCTGCTGTTGAAATAGCACAGGAATTGGATATTGATCCTTCTTTTCCTCCGTCAAGAAGTGGAAAGAAAAGAAGATTGTTTGATTACCAAGGTGAAGAGGAACAACGAGCTACTCCTGAACTGAAATTTAAAAGCAACTTTTTCTATCCATTAGTAGACCAGGCTATTATGTCAATAAAGGAGCGCTTTAATTTGTTACGTGAGGTTTCTTCCGCCTTTTCGTTTTTGTACACACGAGACAAACTTTTGCTTGTGCAACAAGAAAATGCTCTTCTTACTTGCTGTAAAGAGTTCCAAAAAAAGTTCGGTGACATTGATTCTGATGAAATGAGCGCTGAGCTACAGCGGTTTGTTTTAATTTTACAAAAAAACGCAATCTCAAAACGGCTCAAGACTTTCTGAACTATCTTCTAAAGACTCATTTATTTGAATTGTATCCGAATGTGTACATCGCACTTCGAATCTTACTAACTTGCCCCGTGACTGTTGCCAGCGCTGAAAGAAGCTTCAGCAAATTGAAACTGATCAAAGCTTTTAATAGAACGTCTATGACAGACAGTAGACTATCTTCATTAGCCATGTTGTCAATCGAAAATGACTGCGCCCGATCTCTTGATTATGACAATGTCATAACAGCATTTGCGAACAAAAAGGTTCGCTCCAGACTATTTAAATGATACTGTGTTTTTATAACTTTTTCATGTTTTTCAGTGTCATTGCTTTCGTTTCGCAGTGTCTGCATAAATGTCCTACTGAACTCTGGCATCGGTGCCGAATTTTTTATGACTTGCACCTTCGGTATCGGCATGCTTTATTCTGACATTAGCCTGTTTACTTATGTACAAATTGTGGTGTATTTTCTTAATGCAGCTTTTCAATTTTACACCTCTAAAATGATATGACCTGTACGCAGGGGCTCTTGCGCTTACTTTGGGGGGGGGGCCGAAGTTGGAGTGCTACGGGACTAGAAATACCTATCCTTGAAAACTAAAGACATCTGTTGGGTTTGAAATGTTGAACGTACAACAGATGTCAGCGCTTGAGTATTCAGTGGATCTTGCGTAGATCGACCTTACGCTTGCACATACTGGATATCAGGAAATGTAGTTAAGCTATGCGGCGCCGAAAAGCCAGGAGGACAACCAACCTTATAGCTAAACAAATGTGCAGTGGAACTAACACTGGAAAAACATGAATAATTTGAAACGAATATTTGAATCTTGGAAGACGCAAGAGAATCGCACACCTGCCAGTCTAGATGTCTCCCACTTGAGCAGAAGTCGTAGTTGTCTCTAAAGCTACTGGAGATGAAGGGGGAAGGCCATCAAACCATTCCTGCACGCGCTGCTTAAATTCCCAGTAGCCTGTATCTACATCTAATTTAGTGCCAAGATCACTAGAGATTATGTCATTGCCATTCAAGTGAGCCGAAAGAGAAGAAAATGCATCATAAGCTTGATTTATTTTTACAAATAACTCCAATAAGTAATTAGCATTATCGCAACAGATCATTAAAATTTCGCTTTTCCTATATAATTCCTTTAACGAGCTTACAGCTTCAAGAATAGAAAATCTCTGGGTATTCATAATGCCGTATGTTAACCCACTTCTTAGTTTCATTAAGAAAAGGCAAATGCCCAAACAATTAAACACAATAACTAGTTTAAAGTGCAACGTTAGTTTCACTTGGCACACAATAATAAATCCACGCAACCTTATGTAATAAATAAGAGGTCTTTATATTTCAAACTAAGAAGATTTAACTTGAGTGACATCCTCTTAAGCAGACCAAAATTGTAACAAGTCACAAAGACTAAATTAGCTACACTTGCAGCATAAAATAAATTACTTATTTTAACAGTCAAATAATATCAAAGTATACTAACTGACCAACAAGCCAGCTTCACTTATCAAATGTATCGCTTCTAACCAACAAGCCAGCGTCAAGCAGGTGTAATAGATCACAACTGACCAACAAGCCAGCGTCATGCAAGTGCAATATCACCACTGACCAACAAGCTACCGTCAAGCAAGCAATTAAGCTGATGATTAGGGATCTTCAATGATTAATCAAATACAATTATCAAACAAGTCAGCAAATTATAATATGACACCGCCAGTACAAAGCCACGATCGGAATCCAAATTGAAAACTAAATGTGAAATTTTAAACTACAAACGAGTTTCCTTTTCTGTCTTATATCCGAATCGATATCCGTATTGAATAACCAGTTTTTAATCTTTGATGGTTTATTTGATCAATTCTATTAAAACAAAGAATATCCAAAGAAAATAACTCAGAAGTTGAACCCCGTTTTCAATTTGGTTGATTGAATAAGAACAGAATAATTAAATTTCGAAATGTTTCGCGAATATGATCAAATAACTTCATCCACTTCCAAACACAAAGTGATACAACTATAAAGTTTTTTTACATTCAGAGTCAAAGGGTAGGGCGAAAAAATCGTGCATAACAAATACACAACAAAATTACGCAACACTACTTTAACGTATAACTGCAAAAACTAAACACGCGGGTTCGACGATGAATACGCAAGAACAGAGGAAATAAATAGAAACTAAAAAGTGGTTTTTTGGGGCCAAAATTTTGAAATTTCTAACACTGTCTGCAAGCATTATTGACAAAAAAATTCAAAGGGATGGTGATAAGCCTATATCCATCAATATCAAATCCAACACATGGCAAACGGTACAAAAGTCTGCCCTGTCATCTAGTCAACGTTGTAATTCAGGTTTACAACTTTTCAATATGCCCATACAACTAAATATGCTGTGTAAGTTGCACATTACAATCAAATAAAACTCAGTATTCCAAATTACGCTTATTATTCAAATATAAAACCATACCGGAAGCTGACTACAAATAAGCCTGAAGTCGGTAGATCTGGGATTCATTCCCATTGCCGAGTCGTACCTAAAGACTTTAAAAAACGGTATCCACAGATTCCCTGCTAGGCCCTCGCATTTAAGGGGTGTTGTGGAGTACAAGCCGCAAGTTCGCTTGTTGTGTCCTTGGGCAAGGCACTTAATGGCACACCCCCATCTTTATGTGGAAGACAGGTGGCCCCGACCCCTCGGAAATGGCAACTCCCAAGCGAGTGCTGACATCGCGTGCAAAAGACAGCGATACCATTCGCTTTCTCGTGAAAGGAGGATAAATATGGGTAAAAAATAAAGCTAGGTTAACCAGTTGCAAAAACAAATAAACCTTAACACTTCTTAGCTTACTTTGACTTTGTATTCATTCCTTTATATCAGTAAAACAACATAGTTAACGTTCATTTAACAACTGCCTAGTTTATCCATTTAATTTGCAAAAAACTATTTCACTCCTATTCAATTCAATGCAAAAACACTGAAACTGGTCAGCCACTTTTTTCGAAAGCGCATTTTGACGACGTTTGATCACGTGCGTGCAACCTTCCCATTTCTAAACTTTTTGTAGCCCAATGCAATTTCAAAAGAAATTGGAGGGAAGGGAGCGTGCGAAGATATTTTTTCGGTGATTTAAACCTTTGTCTATCACCTAATTGTTTTTTCTATTTTTTGTGAAGGGAATTTTTTATTTAATAAGTCAAAACTTGTCCCAAAGTCAAATTGTAAGTAAGTTTCCTGTCCCTTTCCTCTGAACAGAGTCTGTGTCAACAAGACTGCAACCCCATATTTAATAAGCGTTTTTGTTAAAAGTGAAGGAAGTTAGCCCACAAAAAAGTTATGCTAAAAAAGATCTTCAAGATGAGCGTAAATGCTGAACTGTTTCGACCTTGTTGGTCTCATCAGTGCGGTTGGTAGCCGTCATCAAGTACACTGTCGGCTACCGACGGCGAAGGTAAGACTTGAAAGTTTTAACAATATCACTACCTGCAACAACGCTTACAGTGCATTGCTGACCGCTTGTATAAGTTATAAAGATAATCAGTTTCAGGAAAAACGTTAATTTTTAGAGAATGCAAGTTTGTGCAAAGTTCACTCCCAAATGCCATGTCGCGTACTTAATATTTGAGAAAGGAACGTGGCGTGAATCACTAAAATTTTTTTAAGTTACAGCCATGCTAATCGTTCTAAAAATTTTGTTTACAGATTTTTGACCTGGAATAAAATGATTAAAATTGGATCATATCTCAATGAGACCATTGTTCCGGAGCATTATCTCGGATACTATTCCGCCAGTGGAGTGTGCCTTCCTCAAATATTTCAAAATCCAGATAGTGATCATCCTTGGGAATTTTCGCTTTTGACGGTTATTATCAACTTCATTGCATTTCTTTACGTTGCTTTGGCCTACGTCATTATCTACAAGTAAAATCCAATTTTTAAGTGCTTTGATCAGTGTATATATTATTGCGATCTAATAGCTGCTTTGACGTGCATAAATAGCTGTGTTTTTTAAAAATCTTGTGCGAAAACTTTACTGTAACTTTATTTTATTGCCACTCTCCCTTTCAATTCTTTCTATTGCATTGCAGTGCAATGCTGGCTATGACTTGCCAATGATAAGACTTGTTCGTAGTCATTATCTGTAATAGTTTTGGATATTCTGGTCAGTTTTATTAGATATTCTGTTTCTGGATTAAGGCTTTCTGCCTTAACCATATTATCCTAGTCTTTCAGCATCCGCTTTGCAGTCGGTAGATCGGAGTTCAGTTTTTTTGTTGAGTCATGCAAACGACATCAAAATATGGTTTTCACAACTTTTCTTCTTGGCGCTCAGCACGAAAGAAATAGCGTGGAAAAAACCGGCAAGCTCGTTTGTTGTGCCCTTGGGAAAGACCCGTAATGGTACACCTCTATCTTAATGTAACATCGAAGCCTTCCCATCGCAGTAGCCTAATCTAATTTAAAAACAAGCAAAAAAGGTTTGCCTTGCATCTCTGTCAATTGTGCCACTGCGTATGAGATTTACTTGGAGGCGCACTATTCTAATAATTTATATTTACATCAGCAATTGATAATTGTTTTACGTGAAACTGTTCCACATATTTTAGCTTTCAGAATAGTTGTCCGGCGGTTGATCCTGTATAGACGAATGATGGTATACATACTATATTTACCATGATTGTTTTGCCATTATGGTGTAGTAAGCACTCTTCTCAGACGTATCACATTGTTTCAAACGTTATAAAAAATACACCTTGTAGCATTGAAGGATTAAAACTACCTCAGATATGTAAAAAATTTTGTTGGAAATTCTCACCTCTCTAACATTTAAAGACCTGTTGTTGAGAAAACTCATTAAGTCACAATCTTGATGTGCCATAATTTCCACATACTGTATCGGCCTCTTTGACCTTTTTACATTATCATTGTCTTTACTTCCTCCAATGCCATTAATCTCTTTTACTCAGAGTAACAAAAAGCAAAGGCAGACAAGTCGGTCGTGGGGATGTCTCGTCTGCTCTGCTGCAGCGAAAAATTACGAGAATTATTTTATCAACTGGCTGTTGTTGGATTCCAATTTGCATCATGGCTTTTATTAGTAGCGCAGGTTAGAACCTAAGTTTAGTTTTATTTTGTGCCTTAATTATGGATGTAGGGCCTGCCCAATTAGGCATGATGGACAATCATAGACGAATTTTACAAGCTGTAAAATGTTTCGTATTCAGACCAGCTTTGCATTTGCTAGTTCGGGCGAAAGAATGTATTTCCACGACAAACACTGTTATGAACCAGAGAAAATTGCAATGAAATGGATGTGGTGAACCAAGGCCGACAAATTGATACCTGGCTTTATTCAACCAATAAAGCACTTATCACAGTTAACAAAACCGCCGTAAAAAAATAGCTGTAACATAAAACGTTACAAAGAAACCACAGTATAGCTTATCAAAGAAAAGATTCGTTAATACAGTTTCACCTCGTTAACTCGGACAGCTGGGGGGGAAAGGGTGTCCGTGTTAGCCGATTGTCCGACTTAACCAACGGCCTATAGTCCATAGCTTATAAACATGCCTAGGGTAACGAAGTTTAGTTAAAAATTCCGTTATTATATAGGCTATTTTGTTTTGTTACATTTACTTTCATAACATGTAAAAAAAGCAGATTTATTTATTTATATATTCATTTATTTTTGTTTATTCAAGTGAATCACCTGACGAGCGCTACGTTGGGCTAGCTTAGCAAACAAACCTGTACCGATATCGATTGCTATTATCGGTTATTACTAGGCTTGTCCATGGGAATAGGATTCCCATGGGAAATGTCCCATGGGATGGGATGGGATGGGACTGCACACATTGCATTTCCCATGGGACCTATGAAACAGTAACCATGTGATAGCTTTTTGATAACGTCATACCTAAATAGATAGGCAAGCATTGGTAAGGGATACTAAACCCTGAAATTTATGGTGATCTGGCCACTTTGGGCGATCAGCTCAAGGCTACCCCCAGCGGTGCAATCCAACAATTGAAAGAGAAGGGATAAGGCAGAAAATTTCACTTTTGAATGAATTCGCTTTTAAGTGGAGTTAGCCTTGGTCCTGGTTTAGTTTTAGCGTTAGATTTGAAGTTTGGTGGGCTTGATGGGTGAGTTAAATTGCATATTGTTGAGAGAGCTAGATTTCTGCCTTATCCCTTCTCTTTCAATTGCTAAATAGATAGGCAAATAGTTTTTAAAGATAACTAGGAACTTTAGTGATATTCAGTGAGTGGTTTACCGGTGTTTCTTTGAATTTAGGTGGTTTTTGAGAAAAATTTTAGATGAAGTAATTTTGACCTCTCTGTAGTATAGGAGCTTCGTTTCAATCTGGCAACACTGGTTTGCGCATCATGCTCGTTGATGAGCAGGAAATTGAAAATTTGCTGAATGACCACAGTGATTCGGAATATGAGTGCCAGAATGATAATGAATTGTGAACTCTTCTGAACTTTAAAGTTAGCAAAGTCAATAAATTTTGTCGTTTTATATCTCTTTTTGTACGTGGAGTCCTATCTAGTACACATTATACTTAAATTTTCATAAATTTAATAACTTTTATTGAATTGTATTTTCATGGGAATCCCATTGGATGGGAGAGGCATGAACTACTATGGAATGGGATGGGATGGGACAGAAAAATATGTCCCATTGACAAGCCTGGTTATTACCAAGGTTATTCTCTTTTACCTTACCTTCATAACATGTAAATAAATATATAATTAATGTACAGTACACCTGTACGCTGTAAATGAGATTTATTTGTTTTATTTGTTTTCTCAATCGTGGAATGTTTTTCCATTTTTTTTTCTTGGTCATGGTCCGAGTTAACCGATATCCGGCTTAACAGGGTCCGTGTTAACGAGGTGAAACTGTACAACTGTTACAGCACTGCAGCAAGCTAATTGCTTGCACAACGCAGACAATGCAACTAATTGCAAGGCTCGAAGACACAAGAAAACTACGCAATAGCAAATTAGGCGCGCGAATTGTTTCGTACTACAGTACCAATATTTACTACAATGGATTTCCCAAAGAAAAAAGCTCAAATCCGGGCTAATGCTGTTGCAACTGCATGGTGCTATCTACCAGTCAAAAGTACTTTGTAGACGGCGATTTCTGAAATTTGTGCTGTAATATCCATACTTTTTTGCTTGCGATTTCTACCTTCTGCCTGGTGACATTTTTGAAACTGTTCTTTCAATTTAAGAAGCCGCCATGATGTGGTAGTTGTTCCCGACTTTGAAGCAAAATGCCTGAAATTCAAAATTCCGTTAAAGCACCTTTAGTTAATTTTCAAAGACTATCCGGAAGTCAAAGTGCTCTGCTACTTCTGTAAAAGGTCATGTGGCGGCAGAAACACCGTGAACTAGCACGCTTAAATTTACCAAATTAGAAAAATAAACATAAAATCTAGCAATGATTCAATTAGGCAAATTTTCTCCCAATACTGGATAAATTACAAATTACCTTTTTTTGTTATTAGTTTGCATTGTACTAGTAATTCTGAGAAATAAGCAGCGAGTTTTGCTTATCTTTCCAAATTAATGTTCTAACAAGAACTTGCATGATTTATTCTTTAGAAATTTTCTCTCGTCAAACACAACTCTCTAACAATTAAGGCAAATGTGGGACTTTTTCTCTGTTTTAGCAGTGTGCATCTTGTGTTTCTACTCGACTTCAAACGAAACCAGCAACCTAACAATAAATTAAGGGGATGCACTTTGTTCTAACCAAATTGATGGTTAAAGAACTACTTAATTAGAATAAGAAAACTGTTTTTTAAAATAAGTCAACAAAATCTGTTATTTCATGGAAGCTATAGGCTTTCAAAAACTTAAAAATTGTTTGGTTGTATTGGTTTAATTCTTCAATCCTCCCTCCTTCCTTTCCCCAGAAAATAATTCTGAAGTAAGCGACTCAAGTTTAAAATTTTTGCCTTCAAAATTTATTTAAAGTTTTCTTTTAGGTGGATATTTGTCCGATGAATCCTATGCTATATCCGCTATTGTCTTGCTTCCTATCAACAGTGCTTTTGATCCTCTTCTATATTCCGATATCTCGGAATTGATTTGGGACAAAGTTTTTGCTCCAACTAAATGTGGAATGTGGGTGGAAAGGAATGTTGTGCCTAGGATTGGACCAAAAAGAACCACCAGCTCGTCTTCAAGAACTACAGCTATTAGCCTAAAAAGTAAAAACATTGAATTATCTATAATATATTAAGGTTTGAAGCATATTTAAAATAATGGTTTCATCCGCTTACCTAATTTTATTAGAGTATTGTGTAGTGCTACAAGTTAAAAAAAATTTTTGCAATTACATTTAAAGGATACATGAGGCAATCCTTGGTCCATCTGGCTCAATTGATCATATTTTAGATTTAGGGGAATTCGAAGCCAAACTTAATTCTCCATTTCCTTCCCTTGTTGGAAACTTACCTCAGAGCGTTAATTTGTTGACTTGTGGTTGTGAGGTTGCGACTTCAATGCCCGCATCTTTTCTGTTATATTTTCTTGGGAAACCACTTTGATACAATCTCTTGTGTGGTTGCTGGCTCGTGATAATGATTCGCTGTGCCAACAGCACTGCTTATTCCAAAAAAGGTTTGAACACAAAGGTGACATATATTGTACCATGGCAATTTCCATGTTTAGTTGCAGGTTTGTGATAGAAATGCGCTGTGTGAACAACACTGACAACTCGAACCGGATCTGAAAACAATGATGTCGTATATGTAACCGAAATAATTTTAAACCCTGAGAAAAATACTGCAATGATAAAAGTGCTTTCTTTATATTCTACTGTAGAGGTCGGCAACCACCGGGCGCCGCCAAATCGGTGTCGGTTCGGAAGACATTTGCAACCGGGCTGCAGATTTTTTAAATAACAGCAATAAACATCACGTTTTTTCTTTTAGCTTTTATTTACTACTATTATTTCTTCGGGGAGTCAGCTCATTGCATACAAACAAGCCCAAAAATACCACTGACCCAGCGTTTGGATAATTTGTGATAATTTTTGCATTGTTTTTTCTGTATCTACCTGCAATTCCTCGAAAGCCGCTCTGAGAAAATGATGTTGAATCAACCGATTAGTGGTCAGCAAAAGATTGCGGTCCCCTATTCTACTGAATAATGGCATGTTTTTAGCAAGATTTATCGAGGAAAATAGAAGGACAAACCAGCATTCGAAGAGCAAGTCTCACACTTCTGAAGATACATTAAACATGCAAGAAAATTGTAGAACATCATTTGAGTAATTCGGAGAGATTCTGTTGCGTGATGACAAAACCTTATTTATCCCCAAAGACACCTTTTCTTGATCAGATAGCAGCTTAGCTTAAACCTTTGTACAAAAGTAAAGGTTAGCTTAAGCTTAGCTTAAACCTAGCTAAACCAAAAGTTTAAACCAATTGCTCTA
This sequence comes from Trididemnum clinides, assembly GCA_963675345.1. Classification (NCBI taxonomy): domain Eukaryota; kingdom Metazoa; phylum Chordata; class Ascidiacea; order Aplousobranchia; family Didemnidae; genus Trididemnum; species Trididemnum clinides. The sequence continues at coordinate 19,166,913 of OY776302.1, forward strand.
GACATACAGAATTGAAAAGAACGAAATTACATAAAAAAATCTATGTTGGCAACGACAATGTCAATTTCGGCCTCGGTACTAATAATGTTGTTGCTAGAGGTAGATCTATGTTCTACGTGCATTTTATTTTCACGTCTGTTCTAGCTACATTTGGAATCTTTTATGGAGTGCAAGGGAACGAGTGTTGAGCTACTTTGGAAAATTCTTTTTTCCATCTTTCAATGATTACAAAAACATATTATTTCACCTGCAAACTATTTTACACAAAATAGCAATAATCATGAGGTCTTACTCGATGAGACTTACTTGGTCGACTTACGGTACTTACTTAGATTGACTTACGAACTTGATAAGACTCGATTAACTTACAAAACAATCTGTAGAGGAAATAAAGCGTTTAAATAATCATTGAATAATAATTGTACTATGCTTTGCCACTGTTTATGGCATTTAGTACTCTATGTTGATTCTCTTATATATGTTGCTATATTAAAAGCCTCTTCTATCAAGTTTTTTTATTTCCTGAAAAATGTCAATTTCCTTTCAATTTTTCAATCATTTTACTTTTTATTACACGAAAACAAAAGTTTATTAGAAACTAAGCAACCTATGCTGAAAATTTTTTATCCCTTCTTAATCTGCCTTGGCTTGATGTGGATTCTTTGCGCCGAATTTTCTTTTTTGTTATTTGTCATCTGCTCCAAACCGCAGGAAATTGCCTGGCTCAAGCGGCTCCATGTTCTTTTACGATATTCCCACAATGAGAAATGGGTCGAAAGCACTCGCACCCCCACCACCAACAACAACAACGCAAGCAATTTATTTATTGCCACCTCTTCTTTTTCTTTCGGCTTCACCCTATTCGGGGTCGCCACAGCGCGAAAGCATTTTCCATTTCTCCCGATCAAATTTGTCTCCCTCCTTAGCTCCAACCTTTTCCATGTTTTCTCTTGCCAAATCCATCCACCTTCTCCTTGGCCTTCCTCTTTTCTTTTTACCTGGCAACACCATCTCCATCATCCTTTTTCCAGATAGCTTTCTTCTTTCCTTTTCACCAGTCCATACCAGCGTAGCCTTGCATTCCAAAGCTTGTCTCCTAGCTTTGCGATTTTCGCAGTCCCTCTCACGTATTCGTTTCTTATTTTGTCCTTTCTTGCCACTCCCAATGTCCATCTCACCATTTTCAACTCTGCAACTTTCATTTTTCCCATCTGTCTTTCCATAACTGCCACCGTTTCCATTCCATAAAGCATTGCTGGTCTAACAATACTCTTGTACATTTTACCCTTAACTCTTGCTGATAACCTCCTGTCGCGCAGAACTCCAGACACTTTCTTCCAACTCATCCAGCCTGCTTGGATCCTTCTGCTCACTTCTTCACATCTTCCATCGCTACTAACTGTCGAACCCAGGTATTTGAAATTTTTCGCTCTCTTTACCTTTTCTCCTTGCAGATTCAACTCTTCTCCACCATCTACATTCCCAGCCTTAAAATACTTGGTCTTACTTCGGCTCACTTTCAGGACTCTTCTCTCGAGTGCATTTCTCCAAATCTCCAGATCATTCTCTAGCTCCCTATGATCTTGCCTAGACAGTATTATTTCATCCGCAAACAGCATATCCCATGTTACGTCCTTCCTGATGTCCTCCGTCAGCTTGTCCATGATGATGGCAAAAAGGAATGGGCTGAGTGCTGAGCCTTGTTGAACCAACCAACACCAAGCCTTGGTGAACCAACCAAGTCCAACACCTACCTTGAATTCTTCAGTCAGCCCTGCTGCACTTCTCACAGTTGTTGTCGCTCCGTCATACATGTCCTTAATAATCCCTATGTAGCACTCTGATGTTTCAGCTTAGCACAAGCATTCCCACAGTTCCTCTCTGGATACCGTGTCGTATGCCTTCTCCAAGTCAATAAAGGCACAATGCACTGCCGTCTGCTCTTCAATCCACTTTTTCAACAGCATCCTTAAATAGAACATTGCGTCGGTGGTATTCCTTCCTGGCATCAACCCAAATTGTTGCTCAGCGATCGACATCTCTTTCCTTATTTTTGCTTCTATTACCCTCTCCCACAGTTTCATATTGTGGCTCATCAACTTGATCCCCCGGTAATTTCTACATTCTTTGATGCCTCTTTAAGCTAAGCTTAAGCTAACCTTTACCTTTCTCAAAGGCTTAAGCTGAGCTAATATCTGATCAAGAAAAAGTGTCTTTGGGAATACCTTTGTACAAAGGTACGAGCACACTTCTCCTCCATTCATCTGGGATCTTCTCACTTCGTAGGAGTCTATTGAAGACGTTCTCTAGAAACTCGACATCTTTATTGTCTAGAACGATTCATGCTTCCACTGGTATGTCATCAGGTCCTTGAGTCTTTCCCTTCTTCATCTTCCTCAACCAAGTCCTGACTTCTTCTCCAGAGATATCTTTCACGCCCCTTTCTCTCGCTTCTCTTCTCATTTCTATTCTTTCTCTTGGGTTTTCCTGGTTGATTAAGTTGTCAAAATACTCTTTTCTCTTTGTTTCACTTTCTCTTCTTCCATCAGCATCTCCCCAGTTGTACTCTTGATTACTCTGACTTGTTGTACATCCTTGGTTTGTCTGTTTCTCTGCTTTGCCAACTTAAACAACTCATTTTCTCCCTCCTTTGTTTCCAATTTTTCGTACAGTTCCTCGTATGCCTTGTTTGTTGCCTTTGACACTTCTCTCGTAGCTTGTTTTCTTGCAGTTTTATAGACCAACTTGCTTGCATCATCTTGATGGTATCTCATACTTATTAGCTTTTCTCTAGTGTTTCACTTTCTCATGGACTTCCTGGTTTCACCACCACGTCTCCGTCTACTTACCATGCTAATTTTTCCCGATGTTCCACCCAATTTCATTCTGGCAATGCTTCGTATCATCTCAGCTACTCTTTGCCAGTCTTCTTGTCCACCAAGTATTCCGCTTTTAATCACTTTCATTTAAAATTTGTTCTTCACTTTCTAGTCTTTCAGCTTCCACCATTTTATTCTCTTCACTGGTTTTGGTGCTTTCCTCCACTTTGTCCAGATGATTATCGCACTGTCTACTATTCTATGCTGTTTCGCTACACTTTTACCGACAATAACCTTTGTATCCACCACCTCCTTGATCCTTCTTCTTCTCATTATAACGTAATCCATCTGCGAAATGCGTCCTCCACTGTTGTAGGTAACTCTGTGTGCTGGTTTCTTTACAAAGTAGGTGTTAATGATCGCTAGTTCCATTCCCTTGGCAAAATTCACCACTGCTTGTCCTTTGTTATTTCTCTTTCCCAATCCATGTCTGCCCATGCATTCTTCATCACCGTTATTCCCTTCTCCTACGTGCTCATTTAGGTCTGCTTTCACCACAATTTTTACATTTTTTGGAATCTTTTCCACTGTCTCATTTAGGTCCAATCAAAATGCTTCTTTTTCTTCACGTATGCACCCCACCTGCGGCGCGTACGCACTGATAACATTCAACATAATACCATCAAGTTCCATCTTCAAGCATATCATCCTGTCTGTTACTCTCCACAATTCCACTACCCTTTTCTCATGCTCCTTTTTCGTTATGATTTCCATTCATTCTTTTTGTTTCCGCTTCCACCGTACCACATTTTATATCCTCCACCTATGCATCTTGCTTTCTCCCCCATTTAGCAAGTTTCCTGCACACACAGCATGTCCACTCCTCTTTGCTCCATAAGGTCCGCCACTACTCTTCTTTTACTGGTCATTGTTCTAACGTTTAACGTCTAAAGATCAATGTTTATTTCAAAAATGCTTTATGTTTAAAAATTAATGTTTAATGTCGCAATTAATTTATTTATTACCACTAATTTTATTTTTAAGTTAATGCTTAGATTTTTCTTAAAACAGTTGTGACGCCACACAAAACACACAATTAACGTACGTCATATCACAACTTGTTAATCTTTATGAAAGGAAACTAATCACAAAAATGGCAATGAAAACGCAGTTATTAGATTTGACAATTTAGTGGTTCTTAACCAGTTTATGCGCTTGTAGTCATTGAGTTTTTACAAAATTATCCGGTATCTTGAGTCTAAAATTTTTTGCCCAACCCCCAAAAGTTTATAGTATTGATTTTATGCTGTATCACGTAAAATATTGTTATAGTGGCGGGCCACGAATTTTACCCTAGTCGGGAAGTAAGTTTTCAAAGCATAGGAGTCGCAAACAGTTTTTAATGTGGCACGAGGCCACAGATTAAACGTTTCTTATTTCTATTTATAAACCACGGCACTAACCTTTTGTCAAACTTTTGATATTTTGTCCTATTTTATACATGGAAGCACCACACTCACTGACTGTGCTGACTAAAACAAAACCAATTCAACATATATTTTTCACAGTGGACTATTTAAAAATTTGGTTTAGAATGAGGCATAATCTTATCCAAAAGTGCCTAAAAAAATCAGTTATTCTTTTTTTATCTTTCTGCTTAAAATATTAAATTTGTTTTAAAAGAGAAAATGCAGTTTGTTTTGTAGCTCTTTATTAAATTGATTAGTGTCGGTGTGGTGTATGTAATATTATATTTAATGTACTTTGGATTTTATTTTTGTTTCATTTGGTGTTGTATATGCGGAATTTTACAGTATACTTGGTAGCGATTACACTGATCAATACAAAACGCTTTTTCCTCATTACATCAGTTGCTAGTTGCTAGCCAGCAATTTTTAAGGCGATCTCCTATCAAGAGGGATCTGCCTCCAGCATCAAAGTACAATAGAAAAATTTGCTCAAAAATGATCACCAGCATCATACGGTACCATACAGCAATCTATTACATCATGTCAATAACCCGCGACCGGTTTCGACCTTATTGGGTCTCATCAGGCAGGTGTAAAAAACACTCAATAATAAACATGCTAAAAAACAAATTTGCTATTGAGTGCAAAAAAATGCAATACAAAACAATATGATACAGCAATACTTATATCATGGGGGTCACATTCAAGGACACACACACATGACATGGACAACAAGTCACATTGGTAAGCCCTATTGTACTTTGATGCTGGAGGCAGATCCCTCTTGATAGGAGATCGCCTTGAAAATTGCTGGCTAGCAACTAGCAACTCATGTATTAGTGATAAGTCTTGACAATGATCCTGCACCCCTATTAAAGGGCTTACCAATGTGACTTGTTGTCCATGTCATGTGTGTGTGTCCTTGAATGTGACCCCCATGATATAGGTATTGCGGTATCATATTGTTTTGTATTGCATTTTTTTTGCACCCAATGGCAAATTTGTTTTCTTAGCATGTTTATTATTGAGTGTTTTTTACACCCGCCTGACGAGACCCAATAAGGTCGAAACCGGTCGCGGGTTATTGACATGATGCAATAGATTGCTGTATGGTACCGTATGATGCTGGTGATCATTTTTGAGCAAATTTTTCTATTGTACTTTTTCCTCATTGCATGAATAAAATTATTTCGAACAATCGTAAATGCGCAGAGTTCAAATGCGGAACAAAGTTTTTTTCTATCAAGTCATTTTTCTTGTTGAGTTTGGTATTAGAGACATTATTAAGTGACATCCACCTCTGCTGCGGCGCAATACAGTGGTTTCTGTTGCATCACTAAAATCTCAGTGATGTCATAAGGTTAATCTACACCATAAAAAGCAATTATGTCTGTCTGTTTTAACTCCTCTAAAACTGCTGGAAGTACAAGCATCAAACTTGGCACGATTAATCACCATCCCATGGTGAGTGTCATAAGAGTGTTCATGACGTCATAACAAAAATGTTTTTTTAATTTGCATTACTTGACAAAGGACTACTGCTTCTTGCTCAAACGAAAACCAGGTTCCACTTACCACATTTCAACAACTTTCATTTGCTTAGGGTTTAAAATGACGTCACAATCAACGATTCATTACACAATCTGTTTTTTGTTTTTTCTCAAAAACTACTAATCGCAGAAACGCGATTAAACGCTTTTTCAGGCTGCTCTATTGGTCTTGTTTTTGGCCTAGCGACAAAAGCTGCTATTATTCTCTATATTCTCTTTTACTAATTGTCGTGGTTATAGTTTTATGTTGATTTCTTCTTAAATTTGGGATTTTATTACAATGCTGTAGAGTATAGACATAAATACCATACCACGCAGCATATTAGCACAATAAAAAATCCTTGCTTTATAGTAAATACGATGGCGTCACCCGCAGAGTCCCCGTCTATAACGTTGGAATTAAGAGTGTCGGTTCAGCCGGCCAAGCCGGCTTCACCTGCCAGACTCTTGTGTGAACAGTAATTCTATGTGTTTTCTGCACATCAAATTTTCACGATTTTTTGTGCTCCTTTTCCTAATGGAATATATTATTTCAAGATCTCGGCTATGCCGTAGGTATATTTGCCCAGTTCATTGCTGATACGAACACAAGGGAGCTTTGCGTTTGCCCCAGTTTGGAAATAGGGAACACATTTTTTATTGTAAGCTATTCTGAAGCAAAATAGCAAAAATGTCTTTTGTGTGGTGCGATTTGACACAGTGACGCTGTTTTCTTTTGATTTCTCCTTAAACTTTCTCAAGTCTCGCTGGCTACGCATTATGTAGCATGTTCTTTTCTCCCTGCTTGACGTGCCCTGAGGAGTTGAAACAGTCTTTACTTTTCACCAAATGTTTGGTTTGCTCCCGATAGCTCTATAAAGCTATTATAAAGCAAAATACCAATAATATGTTTCAATTAGTGCGATTTAACACAGTGTCGTTGTTAATTTTGATTTCGCCTCAAACTTTCTCAAGTTCTTGATGGTTAAAGCATTATGATTCACATTTGTGTTTCCTTGCTTAGATATGCTCATAGAAGTTAAATGAATACTTGGTTTTCCCAAAATTTTCAGGTTTAATTCCGGTAGCTCTATAAGCCTATTACCATGCAAAAAAAAAACATTTTTCTCCCAAGTATGGTGCGATTTTACTCCTTAAGGCCTTACTATCACTTGTGCCAATTCCAAACGTATCAATTAATGCAGCTGCGCCAGCTTAACCGTACAACTATTTGTTTGAGGCACAACGAAATGTTTTGGTAAATATGAGCCATAGTTCCTGTAAATGTAATGGTGGTCATGTTTGTCTATTATTCAAAACTGGAAGTATTCAAAAAAAGGAATGATGACACTGTCGCGTTTCAATAGAACTTTCGTTCTGTCCTAATTTTACTTCTTAAAATTGAGGCGACTTGAAGTATCGCTCAAATAATTAAGTCTGGTTGCAACTTTATAGCTAGGAAAAGATTGACTTCCTCGAAGATACTTTAACTCACGCACATCTCGATCAAGAACAGAACGAATATATTCACAAACAACATAAAGACTTTGAATTCCTTCGCTCGTCAAACACCACAACAGAATGAGCTTTAATATAACAATCAGATCCAACCAATATTAAATCCACTAATTAACCGCTTGTCACACCAATAGAAATCCACAATAAACCACGACAGATGAATACACTTCTTTTCACTACACTCTACAAACTACTTTCTCTGAACTGCTCTCTGAATCGCAAACAATCTCGCGACCTTATATACAAAAAGACATTCTTCTGGAAAATGCTAGAATATCACGTGACACAGAAAAAACATGGCTAATAAATTACGTAATCGGCAATAAAAAAATTAAAAGAAATCTTCGAGAAGAAACAAGATTCACTAGAGTACACTGGAAATTAGTCAAATAATCAACCATTATGACGTCAGAAAAGGCGTGTTAGTTACAAATCTATTAATAAAATGCGAAAGACAAAAGATCTGCTTTTAGTGTAAAAGCGAAACGTTTTAATAAAATGTTAACCAGCATTTTGGCTTTATTCTTTTTACTAAAAAAGGTCTTTTTTTGAAAACAGTTTAGTAAGTTTAGGGTTTCAGACAATTCAGATATACAAAGAAAATGATTACTGCAACATGAAACAACAGATTACAACAACTACACATATATAAAAACTATTCTTTCAACTCAAATTTACTTATTAGTGACAAACATAAACTACCATTCGTAATTTTTAAAAGTGTAAGAGGAGGAGGTGAAACATAGTCAAAATTGATGGCGTCGCCCAAATGGTGGTCGTTTTGACTCATAAAGAAATGAGCTATTTAGTGGTAGGCATGTTCGACAATTTGGTGGGCTCGCTTTCGTATTAAAATTGGTGACATTAAGATTTTTACCCGCGTTGTTTGCTTTAATTCGGCCATAGCATGAAAAGCGTCATGCCTTTCTTTTTAATCATACAATCCATTGCAATAAGCGCCTATTAAGCTCTTTTCAAACAAAAACATTTCCCCTTAATCCACTGTTACAAATTGATGCTATTATTGTTTAATTTTGATCTTTTCTTAAATTTGGGATTTTATTACATTTAACTGTGCCCCTAATTCAGACCTCCCTACTGTTAAATGAAGATTAGTGTTTTCTACCGATAGACCTATCCTTGCAATTACAAATATCAGTAATGGGCTTTACCATTTATGTTCGTTATCAAAATGATACTAAACAATTTTGCTACCTGCTGCTGTTTTCAGTAAATAGTGGCAAGCATTGTGATGTCATTTGAGATTATGACCTACCGTCTTTTTCAAGCCATTATATATTAGGAAGGCTACTTACCACTTCTTCGTTACTGTAGGCGAATTAACATGGACTAACGTCTCCAACTGCATGCACGTTGCTTGGCCCTGGCATAAACGCCGCCATGCAAAGAGCACACTAACCCGAAATGCAGCATCCACAGTTCAATTACAGCAATAGCGGGGCCCCTGTAGCAACAGCTAGTGTGGTAGCAAAAACTTGAAAACTTCATAAATATTTTAATTATGTGTATACATACGAAAATTACACAAATAAAATTAAATACTGTAAATATTGTTACAACATCTGGCAACATCTAATGTTTCAAATCCATAATTTCGCGTAGCCAATCTGTGATTTGAACCCGCGTTGTGTCGTTGTTACGTGTGTTTCACTTGAGGTATCGTTTTTATGGATTAGTAGTTAAATTTGGCAAAGTTGACTCTAAAGCGACGCTGCGAAAACTGCGTTCTTATCACATCTTACATGATTCTCATGTAGACACATAGCAGGAAGGATTACGTTGCTTTGTAAATTTGCACGTTTAAGCAAAAGACGAAACTGTCAAAGGAAGCTTCTTTTGTTGATTGTCTTTGTGGAGCTGTAGTACAGAAGGTACTCGGGGGCCAAACTAACTTGAAACCGCTACACCGCTAACACCGGTAACAACGTCAACGTCGCCAACGCCAACGACGCAACCGCCACCAACGCCACCCCCACCAACGCCACCCCATCCCAACGTGATTTTCTATCAATTGTAAATATCTTAATTTCAAGTTTCAGTTCTTTATCGTCAATATAAGTTTATCAAAAAATTAGTGCACGAAAGTTTAGGCGACAGAAGAAAGGAAGTTCAAGAAGGGGCGCGTTTCATCTATTTTGTTAAACAGCTTCACAACAATCTGTCTCGGCTTCGGAGACTACCCCAAGAGTATCTGTCCCACAAACCCGTTACAAGTACAAAAGTTACTTGCAAGAACTATCAAGTTGCATCTGTAAAATATAATGAACGAAATATTCAACACAGCACAAGCTTCGAAACTACGACTAATTGATTATTCTTGATGGCAAATGAGGTACACGGTAGGCCATTGCAAGAAGTAAACAATCTAATCAATGAGCATGTGTGCTCGTTAGCGGTAAATTAATTAACTCTCAGGATGAGGATTCCTTTCACTAACATGAAAATAAGGTGAGCAAGGAAAACATTAAAGATTTACCTGGCAAAACTTTAGCAATGGTGGGGAAAACAAATTCATTACCACCGCTAAACATTCGAGTGTTAAGCCCTTTAACAACACGAATATTAAGCCAGACAATATATATAATAAGAACCGCTGAACAACAAGACATTGAAATAGCAACAATGTCTCAAAACAATAGAAAACTAGCAGGGTACTATATGCCTAAAAAGAATTCAAGACAGTCAATCAAGAAATCTAGCGGGTAGCCCAACAACTCTGCCACTGTGAGTAGTGATAATTGAAGCAACGAAACTATGAACATAGGCAGAAGAGTCAGTCGAGACAGGTAAATGGGCTACTTTAAGACGGTCAACACTTACCTGTTTTAAACTATCCTTCATTTCGATGGTAAAGATTTTGTCGGTAGCTTCACTACGCGGTAAGGTCCAGTACATTTAGCTTGAAGTGGACTTTTGATGAAGTCATTTCTTAACCAAACATGTGTGCAAGTCTGTAAGTTTTTGTCCACATAATGTTTGAGATGGGATGTAATTCGTGTAGGTGAGGGATGGATATGCTGAAAATGTTCATGCAAGTTTCGCACAAAATTGCCGTAATAATTATCGGAAGAAACTAAGGGTGGGTTAAATTCACCAGGCAGGGCTAACTGCTGGCCAAAAACCAAATCAGTAGGCGTGCAATCAATTTCATCTTTGATGGTATTATGAATGGACAATAGGACCAAAGGAAGATTGTGAAATCAGCGGTCAAGACTTGCTTGCATTCTTAATGCTGCCTTAAGTCTTCTATGAGCCTTTTCTACCAAACCATTTGATTGAGGGTGGTAACTAGTAGTGCGATGACGCTGACAACCAAAAAATTGAAGCAAACCGGCAAAAAGAAAGGAATCAAATTGAGCACCTCTGTCTGTAGTGATAACTTTTGGCACACCAAAACAAGCTACATAGCCATATAGAAAAGCTTCAACTACAGATTGTGCGGTGCAATCCCTCATTGGCACTGCGTTCAAAAATCGGGTAAAACGATCAATCGCTGTAAGCAAATATTTGTAACCGTTAGGCGGTGGAAGAGGGCCAACTATATCCATAGTGATTTCTTGAAAACGAGCGGTGGGCAAAGCATATGGCTTAAATTTACTAAAGTTATGTCGGTGAATTTTGTTAGCTTGACAAACAGTGCACTCACGAACCCAAGCTCTTATGTCTTTTTTCATGTTAGGCCAAACAAATCTCTACGACATCAATCGAATTGTAGATTTAATGCCAGAGTGACTCAAAGAATGAAGTTTGTGGAATGCATCTTTTCGAAAGGAATCTTGTACTACAGGACGAATAGCACCGGTTGAAACATCACACCAAATCAAAGAAGGACTAGTTCTAGACGACGCAAATTGTTTTAATTGTAATGACGTAACATTGTTTTGAAGCAAATCTTAAATAATAGCATCAGTTGTTTGACTTAAAGCCATTTGCTCGTAATCTAAACTATTTTGAAAATATTCGACATTGTTAATTTGGACACGTGAAAAAGCATCAGCTGTAAAAATCAACGAACCAACTACATGACGAATATCATTCGTTTATTCATCAATGTAGCTGAGATGGCGAGCTCCACGGGCAAGTTCTTGGGATCGAGTGCTCTGAAAGGCACGAACCAATGGTTTGTGATCGGTAAACAATGTGAACTGCCTACATTCCAAAAAATGGCCAAAGTGCTTAATTGCGGAATATGCTGCCAACAACTCGCGGTCAAAGGTGGAGTATTTCTATTGAGTCTTATCTAAACGCCGAGAGAAGAAAGCTACGGGACACCAAACTTCTAACTGTTTTATCTGCAATACGGCAGCAATAGCAATATCACTTGCGTCAGCATAAATACTCATAGGAGAACTAGCAGTAGGGAATACTAACAATGACGCATCTGCCAGTAATGATTTACTTCGAAAAATGCCGTCTCTGCTTCTTCATTTCAAGAAAGAGATTTACTGCCTTTGGCATTCTCACGCAACATGTAATTCAAAGGAGCAAGATATTGAGCAGCCTTGGGAATAAAGCGATTGTAAAATTGAATCATACCGAGAAAACTCCGGAGTTGTTTCACATTACTGGGCAAGGGATATTTTTGAATCGCTTCCACTTTATCAGGTAATGGCTTGATGCCGTCGTGAGAAAACAAGTGACCAAGAAACACAATATGATGTTTACCAAATTCACACTTGGAGAGATTAATGCTAATTCCAAATTCATTTAATCTTTGAAAAAGTTGGAGCACATGCTTCTTGTGCTCAAATTCATTCTTAGAAAAGACTATAATATCGTCAACATAGGCCAAAACGTAAGGCATGCCATGACATACGCCATCAATAAATGGCGTATTGAAAAGTGGCAGAAGCATTTCTTAAACCAAAGGGCATGGTATTATATTCAAATAATCCAAGAAGGCAAATGATAGCTGTCTTTTTCCGAGCAGCAGGAGCTAAAATTTGTTACTATTGTTTGTTGTTTGTTGCTTTTTCATATTTGGTAATTTTAAACAAAAACTTTGCTACTTTTCATTTTTCTTTAACATGAATGAATAAATATTCATGTCATAGCTTTACATAAATCATTGTTTTTATTGGCCTAAATTTTACCAAACATATGAAAGTACTGGCAAGTAATGAAATGTACTATCATTACTAAATACATCTCTACTAATTCACTTTTACAAGAGTTTTGATTTTGTCATGTCAGGTTGTGTCCCATCTGGTCAAGCTTGAGTCCGGCTAATTTCACAAACAGCGCCATTACTCCCTCATTATAAGCTTTTCCTTTAGGATCTGTAGAGCAGGGATGAAGTGCTAAAAATTAAGTATGAAGACGCACAGAGTGGAAATATACATCTTTCAGACAGGTTAGTGTGAAACACTTCCCACGCGTTTTCACACCATTAAACCCTTGTTGTAGAGGTAGTCCATTTGTACTATATACACAATCAGTTTATCCAAACCAAGTAAGCATGAGCAGACGTTCCCACCTACTGCCTTCGGATGTATTGCGAAGCATAATTGTTCTTCCATCTTTGGACGTCTCACTACGCTCTCAAAGTTTAGCCGATGCTGCAACATTATTATAGCGTCAAAAGATGGTTTTGGTCTTAACTGATATACAAAGGTGGGCACTAGCGGTGCTAAAATCAGCGGCCGCTAATGCTGCATTAGCGTTCGCTTTAGCGCCGCTATTGTTATTGCGAACTAGCGGCAACAGCAGCGAGCGCTATCTCTGTTGAAAAATAGCGCTAGCGGAAGATGCGGCAGTTTTTTCAAAAATTTGTTGCCACAAGCGCTAAATCAATCACTTCTTAAAATAAAAATATTATCTTTTCATGTGGGCAGAATATTTCGCTCTAGTGCTTTTTGAGCCCTCGACATGAGTTTAAAGTTTAGAGCAGCGCAGCAGTCCTTTCATTTCTGAAGTTTGTTTCAGTGGGAGGTTGGTAACAGCGGGCGGTGGTTAGTTTTTCTTTTGCCAGTGGTTGTACTTCCGAGTTGGAAAGTAACCTCAGATTAAAAGTATTGCATAAAATGTAGAGTAGTGTAGGCATAAAATAACACCAAGCTAACGGATTTACGTTTAAAAATTGATTTTACATTTTTTGTGCGCTCGTGTGCTTTCATCACAAAACCTTTACTCACGTATCGTAATTGTACACCACATTCCATATTAGACTTTTTGTGTAATTTTGAAGAGCTTGTTAAGGTGGCATCTATCTGTCATTTCACCGTATTCGGGAACATTTATCAGGAATCTTGAAAAAAGAAAGATGTTGCATAGACACATGAATAAATGAAAACCTTCAGAGCTAGTGGCAGAGACAAAAATAGATACGTAGTGTTTATGAGTATACGCGTTTTTTTATTTGTAGAATAACTGTTGTTGTTGAAAGCCGTATAAACCAAGCGTAACTGACAATTGTTGTAGCTCAGGAATGCCAAAGTTTTTACGGTTTAGGTTGCACTTCACCAATGCGAAGTCTTGATGGGTTACAAACGAGCTTTTTTTGGAGGTTCAACTGGCCTGAGTTACAATTATCATATCTAAAAAAACATATGAGCGTTCTGAAATTAAATTTTGTTGCAGACAATTGTAACGAGACTAGGTGCGAACCGCACTTTGTGCACTCCAGTTGTAGTTAGTAATGTAGTTACCCTTTTCGAGTCTGATTTTGTTTTCAATTAACGGTAGGTTATTTTGCTAAATTTTTTTTATCTTAACCTCGTATTGGTGATATGTTATCAAAACACAATGATGTTTTTTTCTTTGTTTGTTTTATTTTGGGACACTATTGTCCCAGTAGTCTTTTTTAGTAGTGAAATGACAAAAACAAAATGTACACAATGCAGGTGCTAACGAATATAAAAACAAAGGTACAAGTTGGAAAAACCTGTTGTTTCGATACCATCAAATGACGAAAAAATAGCCCTCAGAAACTTGGCTCTGTTCAAATGCTAAAGCAATAAATCACATCCATTAAAGAAAATAAAAAAATTGTTTTCTTGTACATACAACAAGGTATCAAATATCATATAATACCACCTTTATTCGGTTGTGGGCTAGAGTTGAGTTAAAAAATGCCAAGCATATCCCTAGCAATCCAATTCTTCTGTAATTAATTGGCCCTAACCCTAACAATAACAAAAATAAGGTGAATAGGATAATGATACTACACTTTACGTATTATGCTGTGAGGTTAAAATGGGACACATGTGTTCCAAACACACTAACTGAAAATGTCTAGTGGGACAAATATGTCCCGCAAATATACCAGGTTGACTCATAGTGGTAGCTTTCGATTCTGCTTCAACATAAATTTGCCTAGATATTCTCTGAAAGCAACAATAGGCACTCCAAACGTGGCCACCTAATTCATAGCAATAGAATGCTCTTTGACCAGCTTATAAACAATGACTAACGTGCAAATTTGCTCAATTGGCGCCAAAACTCAGCTAAAATTGCGTTAAAAATCAAAAATTACTGCTGCCATTTAGCGACGTGAAATTCTAATGTACGAAAAATACTTGAAAAGTCAGAAAAAATCAATTTGCATTGCATTACGGGCCATTTGTAACCTAACAAGCTTACTGTTTTATATATGTCCCACTAAACTCGAAGGAGTTAGAGAAATTTTTTTGTGAATATATTTATTGATATTTCGACAAAAAAGTGATGTGGATTTACGGCTAGTAAATAAAGTATTTGGTTGTAAAAAAAAACAAGTCTCAGTTTATTTGAAGTCAAATCAATTGTTTAAACGATACTTTACGTCACTTCACTTGAAAGATACAACTATTGAGATAGAACCAAAATCTTATTGCGTGACAAGCCGGCTGCATCGAATTCACCAAACTTACATTTCTGAGAGCAGCAACGATAAGTTGGTACAAATGAGAACGTTGGCCCTATTACCAATCATCATTCTGATACTTTCTTACTCACAAACTCTGCGTCAATTCTCAAATTCTGTGGTTTCTTTTCAATAAATATGGGGACACAAAGTCAAAGTTGGGAGTAGGCGGCGTAATATTTTTTGTTTCACGATTGCAGAAAAAAATTATTTGGTGCTACGCTTATTTCACGACTTGTTGCAACCTCTTCGTAATAGTATTCGTGACATCAAGTTTCTTGGGTACATTTGTATTTCTAGGTACCGTTAAGGAGCAAAAGAGCTAAAACTCAGTTATTGTTTTCACTACTCAGTCTATATTTTACTTTATAGGGGGAATGTGGGAAGAGGCATCACTCTTACCAGATTTTTTAGTCTTGACTTCCTGAAATTATTTACTTGGACTTCAAAAAAGTTAACTCAAAAAAAAGGTCTTTGCCTTATCCTTCCTACCAAAAGTTTCTGGATTAGCTACTGCTGTACCTCTTACATTCAATTTACGCGATTGGTCTATTAACCCATATTGAAAAAATATTCCCTCCATAGTGGCGTTGGTGTATTTGGTGACTGTGATTTTACATAGCTGTGTAGACGTAATGACGCATTTGTCTATTGATTTCTTGGTAAACTTTGGGGTTCATAAACTATTCTCATAATACCGACCTTCTTACTTATAAATCAAGATTGTGCTTACTTACAAACAGCAAATACTTTCAAAAAATGTCATGCGTTCTTTAGGCTAAATGCATAGGGGCATTGATTCAAAGTTGTGAAAGGGCACTGAAGTAGTTGATGTAGTTACAGAAATTAAACTATGGAGCAATAGGCCTACTACTTAAAATTTTTTCGAAATTGTATACGTGCTTGTAAAAGTTAAAGCATTTGGCTGCGCGTATATGACTTGCTCACGACATAAACGCGGCTAGGGGAAGGCAAAGTGATCCAAAGACCAGTATCCAAAGTTGTTACAATAAGTTAGTTTATGACTTAAGTATATAATCTATTGACCAGTTTTTGCGCTAAAAAAGAAAATTTTATAAATCCTGAAAGATTTTGCATCAAACCTCGGCATTTTGTTCCACTTTGCAAGACGTGATAACAACGCCTTGGGGATTTAAGACTTTAATATCATTAGATGGTAAATCGGGATAGATATATGTAGTGGATAAAAAAGTAGAGACCTCATTGCTTCCAGTGCTTGACTTAGGACGACTGAAAAAACTTGAAGTGAAAGCTTTCGGTGCCTTTTGATCAATTATTCTTGCTAAATGCGTTTCTTTCTGTGTTTATTGTTAAATAACTCTTTGATAAGCATCTTTACTGGAGTAAAATAATTATTTTCAACAGTTGTATTTTCATTCTAATGATAAAAGCATTATGAGGTGCGGCTATGAAATAACGAGACAGGGTTTTAAAGTTAAGGAAACGACTTTTGTAGTCGCTCAAATCACAGAGTTAACAGATAAGACATTTAATGCATTATCTTGCAAGCTTCAAACCAAACATGCATGTAGTTTTTTGGCAAGCCCCGATTGAAGCAAGTGCACTTTCTTTCGCGGATCAAAAAAAAAGATGAGTTGCCGAATATGCAAATTGCTAGTTGCAGCAAAACTTTTTATTTCAGGGTTAGAAAAATGTTGAGCGTAAAAATTGAGCAAAGAATTAACCTGAAGGTTTTAGTAAAATTGATCAAAACAGCTAGCGAATCTTTCAAACTTTAACGGAAGTTTACGGGAAAGAATTCATGCCAAGGGCACGTGTCTTTGAATGGCACAGAAGATTTTGTGAAGGCTGGACTGATGTTGAAGATGGTGAACGTTGCGGATGCCCAAGCACATAAAAACTACTAAAAATATTCAAAAAATTGAAGAGATTGTTCGAGAAAATCGTCGGCCCAGCATTGGACTGATAGCAGAAATTGTGTTCATTGATAAAGAGACAGTTCAGCAAATCTTGCATGACAGCCTGCACATGACAAAAGTTTGTGCAAGATTGTTCCAAAGTCTCTGACTCAGGATCAAAAAGAAAAATTCCCAGAAATATGCGATGACATTTTAAAGCAAATTGAAGATAACCCAAAATAACTCAAAATAGAAGATAACCCAAAAAACAAATAGACATTGTGATTACCTGTGATGAGACATGGATTTTTTAGTACGGCCTTGAGACAAAGAGGCAGTCCATGCACTGGAAATCCCCAAACTCACCAAAAGTGAAGAAAGCAAGAACAAACAAGTCAAAATTTAAAGCAATGTCAATTGTTTTCTTAGATATTAAGAGTGTAGTAGTTATGGAGGATTGAGTTCCAAAAGGATCAACCGTAAATCAGTATTACTACAAACGGATTCCGGAAAAATTTAGAAAAAAGTCAAAAAAAAGAGACCAGAGTTCTGGAATAATGGGTTCATCCTTCACCAAGACAATGCAACAGCACACACTGCACTTTCAGTAAAGAAATTTTTGGAGGAAAAACAAATTCCAACACTTGATTATCCCCCCATACTTACCTGATCTAGCGCCGTGTGCCTTTTTCTTTGTTTGAAAAATTAAAGCTGTTCTTAAAGGGACGAGATTCGACGCTGTGCCACAAGTGAAAGAAAAAACAACAGAGTTGCTACGACACCTTACGGAAAAAGATCTTTTAACACTGCTTTAATCAGTGGAAAATTAGAACGCATCGATGATTGATGCCTAGGGTAAACAAAATGAAACGCTGTTTTTTTGCTCAAAAAAATTACTTTATGTCATCAGTCTCGTTATTTAATAGCCGAACCTCGTATATTGTAATTTTTTGAACAATAAATATTTCTTTGTTGTTTGTAAATATAACTAATCTAAAATCTCAAAGAAAATAAATTACACTAGGTCTACATAATCACAAGAGAAATTGAATAGAAAAATAACTTTAAGAATATGAATCAATCAATTGGTCATGCCTCTTTTTTTATAAAAAATAATGCTTATCTATATACTGTATATAAACAGAGTTCATAAGCTTAAATTTATGAATAAAAAAAGCTGATTTGTGATGGTCACATTTCATTTTATCTTCCCATTTCATTGTATAAAAAATTGTTAATTGATTGATATGTACTCCGTCCAAAGTCAAATAAGTGCAGGCATGTAGTAGACTATAAGCCTAGCAGGTAAAATTGAACTTTGAATGAACAACTTTTAGGTGTGATGGTATAACTTTTAGTTGTATAGCCGAATGATATATATAGAGTTATAACACCAAGCAAATAATAAAAGAAGTCAGGTTTTGAGGCAGATATACATAATAATTGCTTCAAGTACGTTTACAACTTTTTTACTGTGCGGACGGGCTCTGTGTCTCTAAAAATGACTCTCTCTTAAAATGGCAATTACGCCATTTAAATCTTTCAAATCGTCTTTCCAATAACTTTTTATGAAAATGCATATTTGTATGATAACGAATAACGAAAAAAATCATTTTGTAAAATTTGATAAAAATCGCTTAAATTTAGGGATATCATAGATTTTCAATGGGGCCCCTTAGTTTTTGGCACCCTGGGCAGTTGCCTAAGTTGTCAGTATCTTAAACCGACTCTGGTAATAACTCTATCATGGTCAAATCAACTAGTTTCATTACTACTGAAAACGACAAAAAATTTTTTCTCACACGACGTCTTACCTGTGATAACTACAGAATATACGCAGCGCAACGTAAAATGTGTCATCAAATTTACGTTGGACAAACTGAAAACATATTTTCAATTAGATTGGCGAATCACCGAACGTTTTCGAAAAGTAGTAACGCACAAACTCACTCTCATAAAGCTGTTCTTCTCCTTCATTTCCATAATTACCACATAAATTTCATCAGTTCCCAACAAGACATTTCTGAATATTTCAGAAATGTCTTGTTGGGAACGTCATATTTCCATAAACCTAGTATTAATTCCTTTTGGTGTCGCCTGCATATCACTGGGTTAATAAATTATAAACTACAGTAAAACGCGATTCGCTGACTTCAATGTGTAGATATTGTGTTTTGTGAGTTTATTTGATTTTACAAAAGAATTTTTTTTTACAGGTGATAGCAATCTTCTTACGGAATCTCACACAAGCAAAATTAAATATGATTCAACAACCAAAAAACAAGATCAGAATCATCTCAAATTTTTTGATTACTTGGAAGCTCCCACAAAGGCAGCTACATGCTGCTTAAAGCGGGTAAATCACATCACAGTAGGCCAATAACACATTTAACAAAGATAACCTATAGAGATTACAGAGCTCTGGTCCGACTTTACTGTACATGCAAATCAAAATGACCAAGTAACTACCATAATCTTGATATCAGAAAAAGTAAATGGATCAATAAACTAAATCTTACAATGAATATAAATGGAACTTTATTACCTAATTTTTTTTGACGCCATTTTGTATTCTGCTGTTTAGTAATTACTTTTTCATTTTGCATTACATTTTTATTGCAGTGGTTTCTTCACTGAATAAACTGTTCGCTACGCCTGCAGTATTTCATAATTACAGTATTATGTAATCTGATTGTTAGTGGTGCCTTGTCACAATCGTTATCGTATGTATTGCTTTGGCGCCTATTAAATTTTTCAGTTACTTAGCAGCTCCAGTTAGGACAACTTTATATAGTTTGTATCAGCTTTAGGTGTACTGTGTGTCTTTAATACAGTTAGTTTGTTTATTGATAGAGTCAGTTTTGTGAGCCTGTCCGTTCAACTTGACGTAAGTAATCAATTATTTATTATTGCGGTTGCTTTACAGAACAATGATGATGCTGTTTTTGTAAAATCGATTTGTTTTAATCAATTGTGAGCACTACTTCTGACTGATTCCAGTTACAGCTTTACTCTATAAAGTTTCGGTTAAAAAAAAATCTGCTTTTTCATTTGAAATCAGGGCCCAAATTTATCCAAAAGCAGTTCAAAAATTCTCAGATATATGCGATAAATTTTTTTGCTGCATTGTGTAATTATCGAAGTTGCCGATATGGTCAGTAGATTTCCGTTTGTGAAACTATTTTAAAAGTTTAGCGAACAGATGAGCTTTCGTTACGTTTAGTTGAAATCCCAAAACCCAATAATGTTATTTAACGCCAAGTTAAAATATTTTGTCTTCTGTCGTTATTTTTTTGAGATATAGATCAGTGGCACTGCTGCCGTTGTGTATGGTAATCGTTACGAACTTCGGAACAAAAAGGTCTGGATTTCGAAACTGTAAATAGATATCACTGTTCTATAAAGATATCGCAATAAAATTCAGCTTAAGTTATGTTTGGTCAGGTAATTGCCAAATTTATGAATGATATTAAAATGGGTTTAATGCCAACTGCTTTTGCATGTCTTGACTTAAGTTGTGCCAGCAAACGGGATCAAGGGGTTTGACCCCAAGATAAGTTTTCAAAGCAGTTTATTAGATGCAGCCGTATATGGAAAAGTATTTGCAAACAACAATGATTAATTAGATAACGTTATGCAAGGTTAGTTGATGGTATATGTCGGTGTGAACCTTTTAACCAATAATGATTAAGTTCTTGAAAGAACCAGATTTTTTACATTGTTTGCAAAATTTTACCCTCTCGAGTGTAATTTTTTCTTAATTCTTGAGCAGGCTCAGAGGCCTATTATTACTTTTGTAAATATAATAGCAATGATCGGCAGCGCTGACAATGGACATAATCGTAATCGTTCATTTTTTTTCGGGAAATAAACACAAACACAGAAAAGATGCAAAAGAATCGGCCTAGATGATTAGAATAATTGTGCTAACACTTTCAACGATTTATCACCCACCAGTGCACACTTCCTCAACCAATTTTTTTTCTCGTAAGGAATGCTTGTTAGTCAATTGCTGTAGTAAAAGAAGTAGGCAACAGAACTAGCAAGCAAAGTGCTCATGTAACTTGCAACGTGTATTTAGGAATGCTTTGCATTTAAAATTGCTTTTTGGAAGATCAGTTCACTCCTACATATTGTTTCTACTGTAGCACAGTTTGAGCAGGAAGAGATCACCTTGAAACTAATCTTGTAGCATTTTTGAGTGAATGAAATTATTCATATTAGCTGGTTTCGGAAGCAAAGAGGGGTCTTTGACATCCTCCCACCCTTTCAATCTGCATTTGGTCGAATTGCCTCATAGTTGGTAGAAACCTTGGTTTGTTTTTTGCATCAAATCACACCCAAAACTTGAATAAATACCTGTCTCCCGTCCTTCTCTAGCAGTCCAGAAATGCTGTAGTTGGCCTACTACGGATAAAATGTCACGTAAACTTGGCTAATATTCATAAGCAATTGAAAATAAATAAAAGTGGAAATAATTTGCTGACTGCTGAGTTTTAACCCAGCTCTTATCTAACGGGACTACTTTTTCATTATTTTTATCATTTCATTATTTTATTTGACGTTTGGTTATTCGAAGCCAAACTGTTAAACTTTGAGCAAATTTCGGAAAGGAGAATATTTTTTCCACCTTTTGTGTAGCCAAGCAGTAAATTTTACATAAATTTGGAAGTTTGTACGAAAATACAACGTGTTCAAAGAGAGAGGTAGAATCTAATCTCCTACCTCCACATATTCACTAATTATTCAACTGAATTTAGATCTGCCTTTTTAACCAATAATTTCTTAAAATCACTTGTTTTAGATTAACACAATTATGACAAATATATGTTTTTAGAATTGCTCAGCTAGCAATTTCTAGGAAAAAAATTGGAATTATTTTAATAAAATTATATCAAACACAGCAAAATGAAAAGTTTTAATATAGCAAAGCTAGCTTTAGTTTTGGCAATTACAACGAATGCCATTTCCAATGAGAAAAACGGTAAGTTTAAAAATTACATTTAATGTCTTGATTTGTGAAGCCGGCGTAGATATTCAGGCGGTTTAAAATGCTTGCACAGCATTAAACCAGGGGCAGTCTCATAGTAGAACGGTAAGGGGGAGGATGAACCCAGTCCTTTTATTCATTTTTTTAAGTTTGAGGTGACATTTTTGAGTCAGCTTCTTGCGACACGCACTCTAGTGACGTCATTGCTAGTAGTTTAAACTTGATTTTTGACCTCTTAGGAAAAAATGTTTCGTTGCTGGTGGATGACTTAATCCTCTGATTTTGCTTTGTATTTTAGTGACTTGCAGATTTAATAAAGGTGAAGAAGAAGCTTACGAGTTAAACGGCAAGTGACTGGTTTGATATAACGTATATGACGTATCTTTTTGTCCAGAACTTGAAAAGGCAATTGACCTCTTGCACGCTTTTAAAGCGAAAGTTGCAATCATGGCAGCGTTAGGGAAGAGATCAGAAATCTCAACTGTTCTCTTTGTGAATGCGTAAAATTGCTCTAAATCTATAAAGACATAAGCCTATCCTGATTTTTGATCATTTTTTTAAACTCCCATGTCAAAAGCATTTTGAAACGCACTCTTTGTTTTAACATCTCTCCTTATTTTGTTTTAGTTTGCTTAAAATGAATCAACTCAGTTGGCTTTTCTACAAACTAGAAACAATAAAAATTTTTGTATAGATTGGCAGAGTGTATGCAATGGAATGAGAACTAGATAAATATATCAGCGGCAGACCTCCACTAATGCTCAGTGGTTTCACAAATAAAAATTGGCGGACTGCTCTAGATGACAATTTTGAGAAGTTTACTCTGTTTATGTTAACGATATTTTTTTATGCGAGCTGGAATTTTTCGAAGACACCCCATGTGTCCAGAACTCCACTAATTCCACAGCGTATATGCTACAAAATCCTCAATTTGTAAAAAAATCTTGAACTTTAGGAACTTGTCCGGATCGGTGTTTTGAATGTGCTGACAAAAGCGGATGCCTTGATTTTGATGACGATTTTTGCACAGAAATAGTTCAATGCAGGTAAGACCGGTTTTGGTGTTGTGGCATTGGCTTTGAACGCTTGAAGGAAAATCACCATTTTCTTGGTGTCAACGTAACAATCAAGGGAGGTATGGAGTTTCAACTTCCCCTTTTAGCCATGTCACGTTTTTTAATGACACCCAGAAATCTGAACAAAAACTATTGATTGTGATGTTGCCCGAGCTTGGCAAAAATTGCAACTACGCTCGTAGTAGCCTACAGTAGTTTTTCGTTGTGTTTAGCAAATGCTTTTTATTCACACAAATATAAAACATAGTTACAAGCGATTGCGCACTTTACTACCCCGTGTGCTTTAACGCTTATTAAAGCAAGCCATGAGCAACACACATCAGATCGTTTTGTTTCTTCTGTTACATGACCTGATAGATTTACATTATTATCATCATCAAAGACGTCACACAATAGAACTAATAAAACTATCTGCTCTGGACAAATTAGCGTTGTTTAACCGCATTTCAAATCATTTTTTCAGTGATGGAAGTGACGAGAAGGTTTTCAACTCTTCAAATGAAAAACGAGACGGAATCAGTTGTGTCAATTGGCATGATAAAATTAACAGCCCCTATCCGATCTTGAATAATTGTCATTTGCCTGAAAAACATTTTCGTGATAAAATCATACACTGTCCTTTCGGTAAGTGTTTGTAGATGTTTGTGCAAGTCCGTACAGTATTGATTTACCTTGTAGCATATCAGAGACTACCGTTGGCGTCTTGCTACTCCTTCCTTTTTACGCACCTTGTGGTAAAAAATTGTAATGAATAAAACAAATACTCATTAAATGCAAAAAAAAATTATTTTTTGCTCACAACTCAAGGTTTTAAAACATTCTGAAGGGCAATCGTTACTTGCTTCTATAAACTCTTTCCTTAACTGAGAATATTGTTGATTGGCTGTTTCTGCTCTTTAATTTCAATTTAGAATTTGATGCATGTGTGGCGTGAAAGCGTGTTTTTGTTCATTGATTTTTGATTCCTGTCTATTAATTAGCCACTGAGTTAAAAAATGATGCTTTGAGATAACTGAAAAAAAAAGAAAAATAACCAGTGATTGAGCTTTTTAGATTTCCGTTATTGTACAGTAAAATTACATTCAGCTTTAGCATTACATTAGATTCGCTTACAGTAACGATCTAATTTATCGATTAGATTTTTCCTGCCCCAACTCTAAAAATTTGCCGGTGCTGATGCTGACCAGTATATTCATCATGCCAACTGAAGTTTTCAATAAAGCTCAAACTACTGCCCTCTCCCATGTAGGTTTTTCCTCCACCTCCATCTCCCCCTCTAAAAAGTCGCTGCTAAACATACAAGTTATACTCAAGAAGTTGCTGTTACCCAATAGTGTATCTAAAACGGACAGACCAAGTTAATTCCTGAACAAATCATAAAAGACTGCTCGAGTAAAGCCGAGAATGAAAAAGCTCTTAACAAAAGGTGATCTCAAAAAAATCATCTAGTTGTTTCAAAGTATGTGGCACACTATGGGTACATGTCATGACGGCAAATGTGCAGCAGATATTTGGGAATAAAAAGTTTGATTCCACTGTAATACTCGTGCTGCTTTCTGAAACCATCCCAAGATCACCAATGTTGTAAAACTAAAACAAGAAGAAAAAAAATGGAAAAACATAGGAATTCTAATCAAGTGATGAGAGTGAAGATCACGTAATGTAAAAGCAAATCTATTCTATAAAGAACCATTCAATCTGTCTGTCGGTGTGTCTGTATGTCAGTTTTAATTTCTTTGAAACTGCTTTAGAAACAAGCATCAAACTTGACACGATCAAGCTTAATATCATAAATGTAATTCTTACTTCCAAACTATGGAAAACGTAAGGCTCCTTTGGGTTCATGTCAGCAATGAGCAGAGTACATAGACCTAAGGCATAGCCAGAATTGAGAAATCAGATATTCTGTAACGGTTCGTGGGACAGAGACTCTTGGGGTAATCTCCGAAACCGAGACAGATTGTTGTGAAGCTGTTTAACAAAATAGATGAAACGCGCCCCTTCTTGAACTTCCTTTCTTCTGTCGCCTAAACTTTCGTGCACTAATTTTTTGATAAACTTATATTGACGATAAAGAACTGAAACTTGAAATTAAGATATTACAATTGATAGAAAATCACGTTGGGATGGGGTGGCGTTGGTGGCGGTTGCGTCGTTGGCGTTGGCGACGTTGACGTTGTTACCGGTGTTAGCGGTGTAGCGGTTTCAAGTTAGTTTGGCCCCCGAGTACCTTCTGTACTACAGCTCCACAAAGACGATCAGCAAAAGAACAACTTATCTGCTTGGTTCTTATAAGCTTCCTTTGACAGTTTCGTCTTTTGCTTAAACGTGCAGATTTACAAAGCAACGTAATCCTTCCTGCTACGTGTCTACATGAGAATCATGTAAGATGTGACAAGAAGGCAGTTTTCGCAGCGTCGCTTTAGCATCAACTTTGCCAAATTTAACTACTAATCAATAAAAACGATACCTCAAGTGAAACACACATATCAACGACACAACGCGAGTTCAAATCACAGATTGGCTACGCAAAACCATGGATTTGAAGCATTAGATGTTGCCAGATGTTGTAACAATATTTACATATTCTATTAGAAAGAGAACACAAAAAGTCATGAAAACCTTAGCTACAGAAAGCACATAAACGCTTGATAACTGTTCACACAAGAGCCTGATAGGTGAAGTCGGATTGGCCGGCTGAACCGACATTCGCATTCCCGACGTTACTGAGGGGGCTCTTCGTGTAACGTCGTCGTATATACTATAATGCAAGGAAATTTTCCTTTACTGATATGCTGTCTGTTAAGGTATTTATGTCTATACTCTACACTTTACAGCATTGTAATAAAATTCCAAGTTAAGAAAATATCAACACAAAATCATAGCCATAACTATTTGCAAAACAGAACTTAGAGAAAACGATAATCGCTTTTGTGGCTATGCTGGAAACAAGACAAATAGCGCAGCTAAATTAGGAAGTTAATTTCGCAAATTCAAATACGAAAGAGGTAGCACCACGTCGCAAAATAGACTTAACAATAAATAATTTATTTCTGTAATTGTGGAAGCAACCACCACTTCGCCGCTACAATCAGTTTTGATTGTGTTTCAATTCCTTTTCCTTTGCAAGTATTAACGATATTTTGTGGCAAGATTTTTTGTGAGCATTGCCAGTCATGATTACTGATGACCACAACTTCGTGGACAAAAATTGTGAAAATACATAAAATTGATTAACTTTTCCGCTGCTGCTCACACAAGAGCCAGATGCGTGAAGCCGACCCAGCAGTTCAACCGAAATACCAAACCCAGACATTACTGATGGAGGCCGGACGACGCGGCAAAGCTGGCTAGTAAATAAATAAAATTAAACGTCACATTTAATCTTATAATTTGCCAGCAATTTTTTAAATGTTTTTTTTAAAGATACGGAAGCCAATTGTGTTAGATCTTCATCAAGTTTGGACAAAAACTACGTGCCGCGAAAACCCAAAAGATTTTGAGGCAAATGGTACAAAAAAAATCAAAGTTTTGAATTTTCTTGTTTTTCTGAATGAAGATTTTGCATGATGGTAAAAGATTTTGTTTAACTGGTTGAAAGCTGATTGCTTATTAGCTTTTTTAAAGTCGCGTATTTAAGAGGGGTGAGAAAAGAGCGATAAGCAAACAATTATGATAGAAGCAAATCTGAAATTTTAATCTTTTCCAGAAATTTGATCCCAAAACAAGATCCTCCGCTAGCTAAAACAAGGCAGTAAAATGATTTACACCGTAGAACTAAGACAACATTGGAAAATACCATATCTCTTCAGACAAAAATGAATAAAACAATCACTTTTAAAAACTCAATCTCAAGAAAAAGGTTTTTATAGTGTAGAGTTGGCGCATCAGTCTCATCATGATGGATGTTTCTGTTCTACCTAATTTGAATTGTTTCATTTTGCCATGAAAGAAGATTTCTAATGTTTTACAAAATTTTGATAACTTCTAGGGGTCCATTTGAGGGGATAAATTACCCAAACTTTGTCAAAGTTAACAAAGTACACGTTATCTTATGATATGACGGCGCTGTTTTTCGAAATCACAACAAAATTCTATACTGGTAAGACTTGGTTTTATCATTGTAGCCTAAGTATAAAACTTGTAATGAACAAAATTCAGTGAAGCGAAACAAAATTGCTATAGTGAAATGAAATGTAACTGTTTGTAGTTTAGACATTTTTAGAACTAGGGACACAAAACGTTTTGTAAATGATTTCTACTGCTGAAAGCTATTCATAAATTTATTAATGTTGAAAATCTAAGAAAGTTTTAGTTGCTATCCGAAACCCGCCTTGATTTAAGTCAGGTTATACTTCGAATATGATTTTTTACTAATTTTTTGTTTTTTAATATGAACTGTCAACCTTTTGTATTATTACCTATCTGCTTTGGATTCATATCATCACCACACAAGAATTAAAAATGCTCTATTTCCACTGCCACTTACACAATTATCATTAATTCTGAAGAGAGTAATACTGACAGTCAGTTTTCATTTGTACAGTTTACGTTTTACGGAGTTTCGTTGATTGAATACTAATCTCCGATCACTCTGCACAATTTGTAGCACATTTTGATAGTGTTGTTCTGATCTAGAATAGTTTAACGTTTTAATTTACATCCAATTAATTCACGATCACAGCCTTTCATTTTTATTATCACCGAAATGTTAGCTTATTTGTAGAAAGTGCTCACTTGAGCAAAGACTATTTGACAACTTGAATTCTTGGTTTTCCTTGTGGTATCCTTTTTATATACAGGGTGTTTCAAAAGTCACGTCCGATTTTTAATATGAAAAAACGTGCTTAAAGAACGAATTTATATTTCTGATAAGTAGTATAACTACTTATAAGTTCTATGCTGTTATTTCTATGTTAGAAATGATTAGAGAAAGCATAGATATAGAAAATATCATAGAAAAATATCCATTGACTTTTTAACTGTATAAAATCGGGCGTGACTTTTGAAACACCCTGTAGTAGATTAGTAACCAACGAACCACTTGACGTGATGATGGCAAGAGTGAGCCAGTAATTGTAGCTTCACTGTGTGTAACACTTGAACCAACTCCAAATACAGTATTTGCTTGGCGAGTTCTTTTTGAAGCCATCGGCGAAATTGTAGAGTTGCTTATTTCAGGTCTTTGAAAACTTGAAAAAGAGCTCTCTTTTAAACTGTCATTTATTATCAAATTGTTAGAGTATAGTCTAATTAATGTTTCTTCAGCCTTAATATATCTAAATAAATAATCGTTTTGATTAAAACCACTCATAAATTTTTTAGAACCGTAGATAAACGCATGGTATATTGCATTGGTCACTGGTCAGTGTGCAGTTCAAAACGTACCGGTATCCAGACTACGTAAGTACTTCATAGCTTGATGTAATTAGTGATCAATGTTCCCAAGAACAAACCATTCATTACCTTAGTCTTCAGCAGTAGAAATCATTTGCAAAACGTTTTGTGTCCCTAGTTCTAAAAATGCCTAAAATACAAGCAGCTACATTTTATTTGTATATAGCAATATTGTTTCGCTTCACTGAATTTTGGTTATCAGGACAGATGCCCCTAGATATTTACCCACGGTGTCTTGATTTAGGGTAGGTTAAGGGCTAGGGCTAGAGTTAGATTTAAGGTTAGGTTAAGGGTTAGGGTTAAGGTTTGAGTGGAGTTGGAGCCCGGGGGTTTTATAGCCAAAGCTACACTTAAAAACACAATATTTTAAAAACGTTTACGAAAATGTACAAAATTTATACGCTCAGAATCATTTGTAGGTAAAAACCAACGCCTCTTCAATTAAAATCCACTTTTCAAAGCGGATAAATTTTTTGAAGACTCGCGGTTTATCATAAAATTAAAACAAATACAAAAATGGTGTTCTAATCATGCTTGTTTGCTGCTTTTAATATGCCTTACGTACATCATAAGCCTATCCTGTAAACTATACTCACGCTATCAAACTAGACTGCTACTTTCTCATCGCCTTCTTTCAAGTGTTGAGAGTGCTGGTTTTATTCTGTAACAACATAAGCAAATCGCGTTTTACGATGTTTTAGATACGAAGTGGAGACAACAAAACGCCCATCATGCAACTGTTTTGTTTTTCGCATCACGATTTCTGAATGGCAAGTCAGCCTTCAGTTGCCGTAGCTGATCGCACGTTGTCATGGCCTGTATTTAGAGATCGACGTGATCTGGCATAATTTGATTGGCCAGCTTGTTTTGTTTGCAATGATTTTGATTTCGTTGGACATTCTAAATTCGCCGCCGAGCAAGCCGGACTTTTATCATTTACATGAATAAACGGATTTACAAGGTAGATGTATGATAGCAATTCATACAAATAATAAAATAAAGTTGAAACAAATTGTATATCTGCAATAGTTGCGTTGCAAGTATTTGAACGAAAAAGGAAAGGTCTTTTCAGTAAAATTACAGAAACATTGTCGCGATCACTGCTATGAAGTTCATTTGTGTGTAGGAACAACATAGTTTACAAATTTCAATTGATTTGCGAAATTTTTAAGAAGTCTGAAATCGGTTCACTTGCAGAAATGGTTACATAACCCTGCCACAAATTACAAATAAAATTACTCATTTTTATTTGCATCCAAAGAAAGGGGTTTGTTCTCCGTAGTGTAAGGGGAAGAAAATATTACAATTAAACAAAAGCATAACAATATATTCTTCACTCAGCCCTTCCAAGCTTCCGTTGTAGAGATGAAAACAACACAAAACTAATAATTTTTTATCATCCCCAACATCATGTTTGCTATATTAATTATTTTCCTTGACACGTGCAGACTTTCAAAATTGTAAATTTTCTAATTGCAGCTGTTTCACTAAAAAGTTTGCCCATCTCTGGTTTAGATCTATTGAAGTTTCATGATATCAATAAACTTGGACTAAGAACGCAGATGCGTATTACAAAATTTTCTTTCGAAAGCAGCTATGCCTCAGCTAATACTACGGTATTATAAGTGAGATGAATATTAGGATGCATCAATACCCAATACGCTGAATGTTTTTGTTCTACCTTGTCGCGTAAATAGAATTTTTGATACTATATCAACTTTAATTTTTTCTTAAAATTGAAACGACTTATAGTATCGCTCGAATAATTAATTTTGACTGCAACTTAACAGCTAAGTGAAGATTGGCTTCTAGTAAGTACTTAACCACGATACTTTAATCCACGCACTTCTCAATCAACAACAGAACAAATATATTCACAAAATACTTCGAGTCTTTAAATTCGTTCACTTACCAATCACACAAGCCAATATACTCTAATATATCTATCAGAAACCATCAGAAAAATTATATCAGTCAATTAACCGCTTGATCGTTGTCGCGCTAACATTCCACAACAAACCACCACAGAATAACAGGCTATCCTTCTTTTTACGCTAATTCGCACTATTTCGCGCTCTTTGCACTCTCTCTCTTTTTGTTTGTAAAAATCTCGTCGCCTTCTACTGTATATATAAATGGGACGCAGTCTAGAAAATTCAGGAACGACATCGCATGACAAAAAAACACCTACTACTAAATTACGTCATAACGGCAATCGAAAAATTTCGAGAAGAAAAGTGTGATCTAGATCAGTCTTGAACGAAACACATGATCTACCTGTAACTGCTGCTACCCCAGTCACAGGGTTTGGGGGAAGGTCTTAGCGCACAGCGCAAACTCAATCGCGGTATTAAAGGACACTCTTGATGATTGAATCAAATATAATTCTGAGACGAAAAATCAGATTGATCATACACGAATGGCGTTGATACTGCGACAAGTTTTCTAGAATAATTTAACAATTATGAGCAAAACAGCCAAACCTCACACTTAACTTGGGCACAAAACATAGAATAGAAAGATCAAATATCAAATAGCGACGGCATTAAAGTACAAGGATAAATTATTATAATTGCAAGAGAATTATGAGCACTCGTTGTTAATAGTACGATAAATTACAATAGCTTATAATATATGCACTTACTGACTGTATGTGACTTTCCGACACGATACAACTTTATAGCAGAGATTCAACTTCATTCGTATTTTGATTTTGATAAAAATGCCAAATGACTACAATGCCGCGGTGTATATAGTGCTGCTAAATTACGAAATTCTCACGCAAGCACGTGGAAATAGACAAAAGAAAACTTCATAGAGAATGGCTGTCCTAGATCTTTTGTCTTAGTATTGTTTAAAACTCAAAAGGCGCTAACTATAACAATAGGTCTCTAGCAACTTATTCAAATAAAAGAGGTTCTGCAGTTCAATCAGGACGAGAAAAACAATTTTGATTAAAAGTTTTATGAGTTGATTTTGTCTGTAACACTACCGTTATTGCGTCTTAGAGAAGGCATGTACGATACAAATCTTAACTCGAAGAAGAAATGGTTTTTCATGCAAAAACAAGCGGGATACAAAAGCAAGTTTATATTCGAGATAATTCTCGCTTCACGAATATAATAAATACAGCAGAATGAAAGCAACAAATTGCAGAAACTATACATGTATGATTTAATTAATTGATATAGTAAGAATCGGTAGGAGTAAGAGTAAGAGTAAGAATCGGTTGGGTAAGATTCAGGGAATGTGGAGAATTGTTGCTTGGAAATAGGTTTCCTCTGAAGATGAAAGGCAAAGTCTGTCGTTGTTGTGTAAGATCAGCAATACTGCATAGAAGTGAGACATGGTCTCTAAAAGAAAATGAAAAAGCAATTTTGAGGAGAACGGAGAGAGCTATGGTGAGAGCCATGTGCGGTCAGAAAGTGGTAGACAGGAAGACGACTGAAGAACAGATGGATATGTTGGGGTTGAAGGAAACTATAGACCGGTTAGCAACAGCGAATGGAGTTACATGGTATGGACATGTGCTGAGGAAGCATGACGATAGTGTTTTGAGGGTAGCTCTGAATCTTAAAGTGAGTGGCAAGAGAAAGCGAGGACGACCAAAGAAGACTTGGAAGAAACAAGTGGAAGAGGAGACACAGAAGATTGGTTTGAAGAAGGAGGATGCCCTGAGACGAGACAAGTGGAGGGACGGAGTGCGAGCAATTGCAGAAGGAATGGGATCTCTGTTATAGGGACAACAACGGATAAAAACTGAATCACACATATTAAGGCATATAAGCTAACTGCAATTAGTTGATTAAAATACCACTTTCACGACCGGTTTCCTTCCTATTAGAGCTCGTCAGGTGGACTCAGTAAACCGATGATCACATGAATTGCTTCATGCGGTTTATACCACTCCGCCATCGGTCCTTTCAACTGATGCTGTTAATTTTAAGTTTATATATGGTGCAAGCTCACTACAATGAGCTTGATGCGATATATGTTTTAATTCCCTGCCAAGCCAGTGCCTATATTACGTTATAATACGAATTATAGGAGCTGGCGTTAGCCTGTTTAAGGTATTAATTTAATTAATTGATATTAAGGCATATAAGCTAACTGCAATCAGTTGATTAAAATACCATTTTCACGACCGGTTTTGTTCCTATTAGAACTCGTCAGGTGGACTCAGGTATTGAACCAACGATCACATGAACTGCTTCATGCGGTTTATACCACTCCGCCATCGGTCCTTAATATTTATATAAATTAATATCTTTGTTTATATATCTTTATTTATATAAATTAATATTTATAAATCAATATCTTAAACAGGCTAACACCAGCTCCTATAATTCGTATTATACATCTATGAGCTATTCCAAGGAAGCAAATTTACTTATTCGTGATATGCCTAATTCAAAAATGATCTCCATTTTGCCTAGAAAGAAGATTTCTAATGTTTTACAAAATTTTTATAACGTCTAAGGTCCATCCGAGGGGATAAATTTCCCAAAATTTAATAATGTACACGCTATTATGTGGTGTGACGGTGCTGTTTTTCGAAATCACAGCAAAGTTTTATACTGATAAGACTTTATTTTATCATTGTAGCCCAAGTATGAAACTTGTAATGAACAAAATTCAGTGAAGCGAAACGAAATTACTATATACAAATAAAATGTAACTGCTTGTATTTTAGGCATTTTTAGAACTAGGGACACAAAACGTTTTGCAAATGATTTCTGCTGCTGAAGACTAAGGTAATGAATGGTTTGTTCTTGGGAACATTGACCACCAATCACATCAAGTTATGAAGTACTTACGTAGTCTGGATACCGGTACGTTTTGAACTGCACACTGACCAGTGACCAATGCAATATACCATGCGTTTATCTACGGTTCTAAAAAAATTATGAGTGGTTTTAATCAAAACGATTATTTATTTAGATATATTAAGGCTGAAGAAACATTAATTAGACTATACTCTAACAATTTGATAATAAATGACAGTTTAAAAGAGAGCTCTTTTTCAAGTTTTCAAAGACCTGAAATAAGCAACTCTACAATTTCGCCGATGGCTTCAAAAAGAACTTGCCAAGCAAATACTGTATTTGGAGTTGGTTCAAGTGTTACACACAGTGAAGCTACAATTACTGGCTCACTCTTGCCATCATCACATCAAGTGGTTCGTTGGTTACTAATCTACTATATCCGGGGTTCTCAACCGGGGTGGAATTCCCCAGCAGGGGGGAATTTTGTATTTGTAAGGGGGGAATTTTGTATTTAGGTTTTGTTTAAGAATAGTTTAAGTTTGTACTGCAGTTGCTTCCAGTTTTTGAAGTTTATTAATTGTTTTTTGTCAATGGCACAGAAGCGTCTCCGCGTTCCGCCACAGCAGACATGTGCAACCCGCAGCTTGCGAATATTTTGTAATGGTTGAAACAGTAATAAAGTCTGTTATGTCTTTACATTAAAGTAACTCTAAATTTTCGCGCTCTCTATGATATAATGCGGTCAAACTGGAAAGCGTTTTTTAAACTTTTACTGTAGGTTAGCAGCAGCAGTGTGAAATTGCTTGATAGTTAGCAGCAGCAGCGTGAAATTGCGTGATATATAGTGCTTGATGTGCAGATAGAGATTGAGAATTGTCAATGATATTTCAGTTTTTGTTGTTTTTACACTTATTTTAATTGTAAGTTGCAAATCTTTCCCATATTAAGTTTTTAGCATTAATTTACAGGTTAAATATTTTTAAACAAAGTTGATTTGCTAGTTACCTCAGGAGTGTTAAAAAGTAATTTTAATCATTAAAATTTTACTCAACATGAGTGTCAAAAAAAGAAGATACAATGATTCATACATTAATTCCGGATTCACATGCATCATTAATGATGGCGAGGAAGGACCTCAGTGCGTGATATGCAATAAAGTTCTGTCAAATGATTCTTTGAAACCAACAAAGTTGAAACAACATTTACAAAATGTTCACCAACAGCACAAGGACAAAAGCAGAGGCTTTTTTGAAAGTCATGCGAGTGCTTTGAAAAAGATGAGACTGGATTCAAAAGGGACATATCATAAAACAAACAAAAATGCAATTGAAGCTTCTTACTATGTCGCTCTGTGGCTTATTTTTAATTCAGCTGGACGGATCTACTGATGTAGCATCATGTTGCCAGTTAATGGTTTTTGTAAAGTATGTTCATTTAAATGATTTTAACCCTTTACTGCCTGAATTTTATTTTTTTAGTATAAAAATCTACTTTTCTGTTTTATAGATGATTTGCTGTTGGGCAATGTACAATATACAAAAAATATTAATTTTATGTTTTTTTTGTAACTTTATTTTTTTGTTAATTAAAAGCAACATTTGTCACCAAAAGCTGAATATTTTTGATAAATAGCAGAAAATAATGAAAAATCGTAACACAATTTAACATGAATGAAACAATAAAAAGCAATTGTTTTTTGTTGTAAAGCAAAGATTGATTTTGCATTTGATGTAGGAGATTTTTGTAATTTCCTTACATCCTGGCATCTTGCATCTTCCTTTTTTCCCAAATTCAGGAAAATGACCAATTTGGTCTTTTCTCACCGGAGCACTTGGAATTGGTTTGACAGGGTCTTTTTTCGCTTTTTTTGCAAACTCTTGTTCTACAAAGCTGGTGGAAGGTCTTCCCTTTGTCTCCAGCACCATCTTTCCCTGTTTGCAGAATGCTTCTGCAACTTAGGTTTAGAAAGCAAAAAGAGATTTGACTTCTCTTTTTTCAACTCCAAGGATGTTACAGCATTGTTTGTACTCCTGCCAGGCACTTGCACACATCATATCTATTAAATGGTAAAAAATCTATTAAATTGCACACTCCTTTTTTGTTCCTGTCTCGAAAAAACTACAAAAGCTATCGACATCTTCAAAAAAGTTTCTTCTTTCTTCGAATCAGAAAGTCTTTTGTGGGAAAACCTATGTGGGTGCTGCACAGACGGCGCCCCAGTTATGTTAGGGACCAAATCTGGATTTCAAGCTTATGTTAAAAAGCAAAATCCAAACACAAAAGGCATTCATTGTATGATTCATCGCCATGCACTGGCCTCCAAAACGCTTCCTCCTCCATTACATGAAGTTCTAGATCAAACGATTCGAATGGTAAATTTTATTAAAGGGGGGGGGGGGCTCTAAACTCCCAATTGTTTAAGCAACTTTGCATTAATATGGATGCAGACCACTACGTGCTTCTGTTTTATACAAATACTCGGTGGCTTTCAAGAGGAAATGTCACCAAGCGAGTGTTTGAGCTAAGAGATGAACTCAAATTATTTTTTGAGATTGAAAAGAAAACAGGATTTGCTTCATTGCTGAAGAATGATAGATGGATAAGATCTTTTGCTTATATGGTAGATATTTTTGACCATTTGAATAAACTCAACCTGAAGATGCAAGGGGAAAACACCAATACAATACAATTTAAAGATACTTTGAAAGCTTTTATGAGCAAGCTCGATAATTGGAAAAGAAAAGTTAGAATGGACAATGTTGCAATGTTTGAAGAGTTATCATCACTTCTGAAAGTTGATGACCAAGAACTCGTGTTTTCGGATTTATAAAAAGAATAAATTTTGCAACATTTCTAGAATCAGAATTCATCAAATATTTTCCTAATATTAATGACGATGAGCTTGGTTTTATACGAAATCCCTTCATATTGCCAGTTGAAAAAGTTCCTGATAGTTTGCAGGATGAATTTTTAGAACTCAAAACTGATTCGTTCGCAAAAGATTTATTCAATCAAAAATCAATCACTGAATTTTGGCCATTGATGTGCGATTCCTATCCTAAAGTGGCAATTCAAGCTATCCAAGATATCCTTCCGTTTGTCTCCACATATCTTTGCGAATCTGGGTTCTCAACGCTCTTGCAAATAAAAACAAAATAAAGAAAGGAAAATGATTTGCGCTGTGTTCTTTCCAATACTTTTCCACGCATCCATGCATTGTCAAAGAAAAAACAATCACAAGTATCCCACTGAGTGTTAAGTTCGTATCATGCATACAATAAATTTTTTGAGTTTTGAATTATTCTTTTCATTTAAAAATATTATTCAGAAAAGTTAGTTACAAATAATTTTGTATTAATTTATATCAGAGGCTACGGAGCTTATCAATTGAGAAGAGTGTAGATTCTTTTCTTAGAATACCGATGTAAAAGTGTTCTTTACAAACTACGAGTATATTTCTAAGGGGGGATTTTATGTGTGAATAACGATTAAAGGGATGCGTCAAATAAAAAAAGGTTGAGAACCACTGTACTATATAAAAAGGATACCACAAGGAAAACCAAGAATTCAAGCTGTCAAATAGTCTTTGCTCAAGTGAGCACTTTCTACAAATAAGCTAACATTTCGGTGATAATAAAAATGAAAGGCTGTGATCGTGAATTAATTGGATGTAAATTAAAACGTTAAACTATTCTAGATCAGAACAACACTATCAAAATGTGCTACAAATTGTGCAGAGTGATCGGAGATTAGTATTCAATCAACGAAACTCCGTAAAACGTAAACTGTACAAATGAAAACTGACTGTCAGTATTACTCTCTTCAGAATTAATGATAATTGTGTAAGTGGCAGTGGAAATAGAGCATTTTTAATTCTTGTGTGGTGATGATATGAATCCAAAGCAGATAGGTAATAATACAAAAGGTTGACAGTTCATATTAAAAAACAAAAAATTAGTAAAAAATCATATTCGAAGTATAACCTGACTTAAATCAAGGCGGGTTTCGGATAGCAACTAAAACTTTCTTAGATTTTCAACATTAATAAATTTATGAATAGCTTTCAGCAGTAGAAATCATTTACAAAACGTTTTGTGTCCCTAGTTCTAAAAATGTCTAAACTACAAACAGTTACATTTCATTTCACTATAGCAATTTTGTTTCGCTTCACTGAATTTTGTTCATTACAAGTTTTATACTTAGGCTACAATGATAAAACCAAGTCTTACCAGTATAGAATTTTGTTGTGATTTCGAAAAACAGCGCCGTCATATCATAAGATAACGTGTACTTTGTTAAATTTTGACTCTTGGGGTACTTAACCTTTTTCTTGAGATTGAGTTTTTAAAAGTGATTGTTTTGTTCATTTTTGTCTGAAGAGATATGGTATTTTCCAATGTTGTCTTAGTTCTACGGTGTAAATCATTTTACTGCCTTGTTTTAGCTAGCGGAGGATCTTGTTTTGAGATCAGATTTTTAGATGTGATTAAATTTTGCTTCTATCATAAATAATTGCTTCCATTCTATCATTGCAGAGACGTAGCAGCCGCCCCCCAAACCCCCAATTGGGGGGGGGGGGGGGCAGGCCAACTTTGGGGGCCCAAGTTAGTCTGAAATTGCTTTTTGGCTACGTGACTATTTTCAGTTCAGCAGACTTGTTTACAACCGATTTAAACTGTAGGAAGAAATTGGCTTGTGACATCATAAGTGAATGCAACGTCATTTTATCTCGCAGAATCTAGAATATTTCGATTGATTTTCTGGTAGAATCTTGAATATTCGATTGACGTAATAATGCCGTTGTTACGCAACAATCATAGAATGGTCTGGAATTCTGTTTGGCTATAAATACCGGGACAATATATATACACTGCAGAATGCAGATAAAGTATTTTATTGACATTGTATAGAATGAAACGTTCAAAAAGTGCTGCTCAAAAGAGAAAAGAAGCAGCCACTGCTCGAGATGCTGTAGCGAAATTGCCCAAGATGAGAGATTTTTTCAAGATTACTGAGCAGAGTAGACCTGGCACTAGTACCGAGAGGGATGAAGAAAACTATAGTGTACAAGAAAAAGAAGACTATGACGATCAGCATCAAAGTGATTGTGAATTTCCAGAAAATGTAAGTTGTGATTTACCTGCCAATACGCAACCTTCAATATCAAAAATAACTGAATCTCAATTTACCCCTATCCCTGATGACCCATGTAAATGGCCTGAAAGTATTTCTGATGCTCAACGATGTGATATAGTAAAGCGTGGACCACATCAACTAATAATGAATTTTCCATATAATAACACAACTCCAAGGCGACGTTTTTCCTCCAACCATTATAAACGTGTGTTACCTAATGGTGAAAGTGTTTCACGGTCGTGGCTAGTTTATTGTGGGGAATCAGATCAAGTTTTTTGCTTTTGTTGTAAGCTATTTGGAAAAACACTAAGCCCCTTTTGTAGTGGTATAAATACATGGGAGGGTTTTTCGAAAAAACTGAAAGACCATGAAAACGGCATTTCCCACCAAGAATGCTGCAGTCAATGGATGTTGCTAGCTGAAGGGATAAGAAATTCATCCACTATCGACAAACGCGAGATGAATATTTTTTTCAATGAAAGACGTTTTTGGAGAAATGTTTTAGAGAGACTTATCGACATTGCCTTGTTTCTATCGGAAAGGAATCTTGCTTTTAGAGGATCTGAAGAAGTCTTAGGATCTCCTCACAATGGAAATTTTCTGGGTATATTTGAGCTTTTGGCAAGAAGAGATCCGATCCTAAAAGAGCTTCAAGACAGAATCAAGAATAAAAACACTAAAGATCACTATTTGAGTCCTACCATACAAAATGAACTAATTGAATTGCTAGCGACAGAAGTTGAAAAAGAAAATTTACAGCAATTGAAATTGGCAAAATATTTTTCTATAATTTTGGACTGCACTCCAGATATGTCACATCATGAACAAATGTCTGTCATTCTCCGTTATGTACTATGTAATGAAGAAGCTGCTGTTGTTAAAGAAACATTTTTTGGCTACTTGAGAATAAGTGACAGTACTGGGAAAGGCTTGTTGGACGCTTTCTTAGAAAAAGCCACCGAACTGCAACTCGAATTGTCTGATTGTCGAGGTCAGTCATATGATAATGGTGCTAACATGAAAGGAAAACATTCTGGGGTCCAAGCAAGAATGCTAGACATCAATCCCAAAGCTGTTTACGTGCCCTGTGCAAACCATACCCTTAACTTATTTGTTGTTGACAGTGCTAATTCATCGACGGAAGCATTGACATTTTTTGGAGTACTTACAAGGTTGTATGTGCTGTTTTCTTCCTCTGCTCAGCGTTGGGAAATTTTGAAGAAACATGTGGAGCTGTCCATAAAGTCACAATCT
This sequence comes from Trididemnum clinides, assembly GCA_963675345.1. NCBI lineage: Eukaryota > Metazoa > Chordata > Ascidiacea > Aplousobranchia > Didemnidae > Trididemnum > Trididemnum clinides. Next base: position 19,206,611 of record OY776302.1, read on the forward strand.
GATACTCGTTGGGAAAGCAGAATTAAATGCATCAAACCTCTTCGATACAATTTAAAAGAGGTGTTGCTGGCACTGAAAGACTTGGAAGCCATTTCCATAGAAAGAAAAGATGGAAGAGCTGCCTCAGAAACAAAATCGTTGATAGCTCATTTATCAAAATGGAGTTTTCTTTTGTCGGTGTTTATTTGGTATGATATCCTATTCCAAGTCAATAAAGCAAGCAAGATTCTTCAATCGTATGGAGTCTCCCTTCATACAATGGAAACGGAAATCCAGGCAACTGAAAAGTTTTTGCAAAACTATCGCACAACGGGTTATGACAGTGCCGCAACATCTGCTGTTGAAATAGCACAGGAATTGGATATTGATCCTTCTTTTCATCCGTCAAGAAGTGGAAAGAAAAGAAGATTGTTTGATTACCAAGGTGAAGAGGAACAACGAGCTACTCCTGAACTGAAATTTAAAAGCAACTTTTTCTATCCATTAGTAGACCAGGCTATTATGTCAATAAAGGAGCGCTTTAATTTGTTACGTGAGGTTTCTTCCGCCTTTTCGTTTTTGTACACATGAGACAAACTTTTGCTTGTGCAACAAGAAAATGCTCTTCTTACTTGCTGTAAAGAGTTCCAAAAAAAGTTCGGTGACATTGATTCTGATGAAATGAGTGCTGAGCTACAGCGGTTTGTTTTAATTTTACAAAAAAAACGCAATCTCAATACGGCTCAAGACTTTCTGAACTATCTTCTAAAGACTCATTTATTTGAACTGTATCCGAATATGTACATCGCACTTCGAATCTTACTAACTTGCCCCGTGACTGTTGCCAGCGCTGAAAGAAGCTTCAGCAAATTGAAACTGATCAAAACTTTTAATAGAACGTCTATGACAGACAGTAGACTATCTTCATTAGCCATGTTGTCAATCGAAAATGACTGCGCCCGATCTCTTGATTATGACAATGTCATAACAGCATTTGCGAACAAAAAGGTTCGCTCCAGACTATTTAAATGATACTGTGTTTTTATAACTTTTTTATGTTTTTCAGTGTCATTGCTTTCGTTTCGCAGTGTCTGCATAAATGTCCTACTGAACTCTGGCATCGGTGCCGAATTTTTTATGACTTGCACCTTCGGTATCGGCATGCTTTATTGTGACATTAGCCTGTTTACTTATGTACAAATTGTGGTGTATTTTCTTAATGCAGCTTTTCAATTTTACACCTCTAAAGTGATATGACCTGTGCGCAGGGGCTCTTGCGCTTACTTTGGGGGGGGGCCCGAAGTTGGAGTGCTACGGGACTGTATCATTGCTTTGGGGAAAGGGAGTAACGCTATTTTCTCACCCCTCTTAAATACGCCACTTTAAAAAAGCTAACAAACAAACTAGTTAGCAATCAACTTCCAACTAGTCCCACAAAATCTTTTACAATCATGCAAAATCTTTATTCACAAAAACAGGGAAATTCTAAAGTTTGATGTTTTTTGCACCATTTTCCTCAAAATCAATCAGCATTTCGAGGCGCGTAGTTTTTGTCCAAACTTGATGAAGATCTAACACAATCGAATTTCATATCTTCAAAGAGACATTTAAAAAAATTGCTGGCAAATTATAAGATTAAATGTGATGTTTTATTTATATCTTTAATTTTACATTAAGCAATTTACCACTCGAAACACTTGATCATAATTTGCTATGTTTTTTCCGTTTCTTTTCTTCGTATTTTAGTTTTACGGCATTTGTGATCTTGAGATGGTTTCAGAAAACAGCTCGACTAGAACAGTGCTACTCAAAACTTTATTCCCAGGTGTCGGCTGTGCATTTGCCGTCATGAAATGTACGCATGTTGTAGGTACGTCATGACACGTTCATGCGTATGAACTTATACTCTGGTTCTTGGTCTTTTGTCAGACTGAGTTACCACGACATGTAACAAACTGCTTGGCTCAACCACTTCTTCACTGTCACATCAAAATTGAAAAATCCCTAAAATCTATTTTCCAAAGGCATTTGAAGCGAACTTGCCGGCTTTTTCTTTACACACCTTTGAGTGCTTAACTTTTAGCAGGAAAGCTGTGAATACCGCTTTTAAAAGAAGCCTTTTGGTGCAACTCGGTCAAGTTTCGAACCACCAATCTACTAAATTTGAGATGAACGCTTCAATCATAACAGTATTAAGGTTCTTGTATGATTATAAAAACAGGCAAACAACAAGAAGCTAAAATTCACTGTTGTGCTGTTATGGTATTTCGAATTTGGACTAAACGCTTGGAATTTAACCGCAATTGGGAAAAGCAAATACCTTGGTAAATTAAAAGAGGAAATAATATTGTTACCACCATTGGTGTAGAACTAAGAGTCTTAAGCACCTTAGACTGGTTTTACTCCCACCAGAGTATTGTAAACCACCAAAATGAAAAATGGTTAGAATAGCCTACTTACTTTAGATAAGAGGATCTCCAAATAGACCTTAATGTCTTTACTTTACTTTGGAGCTGAAATTAGCAAAACGGTCTCTCAAAATTTGATCTCTAAAAAGGAAAAAAATAAAATTGGAACCAAAATCGCCTGAACCTCTCACCAGTCCCAGTAGAAAATAAATGTTACGCTTGTGGTTGCAACAAAAACAATACCAGGGAGCGTTTTAAAGACGTTGAAGATGGCCATCTCATGAAGTTGTACTCGCAGGTTACCTAGTTGAGAAGGAAACCATAAAGATAATAATAAAGTGCAGGATACAAAACAATGTAGTTCGATGCAAGAAAGCCAGAAATAAGAAGTCTAATATGATTTAATCCTGTAATTTGAACCATTTTAGCAGGTTTACGTTTTGCTATAAGTCACAAAATAATAAGGCAAAAGAATAAGTGTTATGACCATTTTGATTGTACGAAATGTTTAGGGAGTTTCTTTTGCGGTAGATTTCGGAGGTGAAGAACTTGAGCAGTTGCTCTATTTGAAGCATGTCAAGGCCACTATGGTACGCTGTATACTTGCCCAACTATTTGCGTACTGGTACCTGTATACGCATCACTGTTTGAGTAGCTTTGGACAAGAAGACTATTTGGTTTTTTGCTACTTTCTGATCCATATTGTGGCGTGCACATGTATTCTTTATGCGCTTTGCTGCACGTTGTACAGCTTGCGCTTTGCTAACAAAAATATTTCTGCCTGTCTAAGCAAGCCTACTTGGAAATCGACAGTCTCAATTTCCTTACCTACTTCATGCAGAAAACATTTTCAGCATCATAAGCTTAGGCAATCTTTGGCACAATCTGTTAAAGCAGTGCTTTTATGCCTTTTGAGGGTCTAAAAGATTATTTGAAATATAATTTTTAAAATCAATTCATAACTGTTCTTATAAAATACAGTGATAGTTACCAAAACTGGAGTTAATGAAGCAAAGCTGCGCATGCTGACAAGCGGCCCCTATCTGCACCTAGCATCAACATCTACGACTGAGTATTGAGATACATGTAGCAAATCTGAATTCTTTATCGAGACAGCAAGAGTGGTTGCTAACTGTCACGAATAAGTAAATTTGCATTAAAAGAATGGTTTTATATATGTATAGTTGTTGTGATTTGTTGTTTTATTTTGCAGTGATCGTTTTATTTGTAAATCTGAATTGGTTGTAGCCTTAACTTGCAAAGCTGTTTTCAAAAAAATTGGCCTTTTATCTTTCGGATTTATAAATAGATTTGTAACTCACACGCTTTTCTGACGTCACAATGGCTGTCTACGTGACTTTCCAGTGTATTCTAGTGATTCTTGTTTCTTCTCGAAGATTTTCCTTTTTTTTATTGTTATTACCGATTACGTAATTTATTAACGGTATTTTTCCTGTGACACGTGATGTTCTAGCAATTTCTAGATTATTTTCCAGACGATTATATAAGGCGGCGAGATTTTTTTATTCATAGAGAGTGTAATTCAGAGCAGATCAGAGTAGAATAGAGATTAGAGTGTTGTAAAAGACGTTGTTGTTGTTGTTGTTGTGTGGTGATTGTTGTGACAGGAATCAAGTGATTGTTTTGGTGGTTTTAGTTTTAGTTAGTCTTTGATATTTATTTGTTAAAGTGCTTTAGTTTTGTGTTTTTGGCAAGCAATTAAATTTGAAGTTATAAAGTGGTTTGTGAATATATTTGTTCTGTTCTTGATCGAGAAGTGTGCGGGTTCAAGTATCTTAGTGGAAGCCAATCTTTTCTTAGCTATTAAGTTGCAACCAAACTTAAATATTCGATCGATACTGCAAGTCGCTTCAATTTTAAGAGGTAAATTAACGTTGAAATAGAATCAAAAATTTCTATTGAAACGCGACACTGACGTTACTCATTTTAATTTCACTGATTGACGTATGCATTAAGCCCTAAAATTAACAGCTGTTTTGACATTAAAAATCGATTTTTTATGTCAAAACGGCTGTTAATTTTTGCGCTTGATACATACGTTTAATTTTATGGATTGACGTATGCATCAAGCCCTAAATTTCCCGCCGTTTTGACATAAAAAATAGATTTTTTAAGTTTGAAAATTATTAAGTTGCACTGCTTAGCCTTTTTTAAAATTTTGTTTTTTACATTTTCGGTCACACACGAATAAGTGACCAGGGTATATATTAACTGCCTAGTCATCCAAAGGCAGTTATTGACAGTTAACCATAAAAATTCAATCAAGCTTCATTACCGATTGAAGATATCTGCTTACTCTGTGGTTTTGAACAGGCTATTCAAATGAAAAAAAAAGATATTTCTGGCTTTTTCATTGGTAATACTTATAACTAGGTCATTGGAAAAATCAATAAGTCTAATGGAAGATATCATGAATGGTGAATACAACTCGTCCTTTCTAAACGACTATTAGCAGAAGTCATCTACTTGTGCTCATAAATATGCAGCTACTGTCAGAGATGACCACTAACAAAGTAGTTCCACTTAGTAAACTATGCTCAAGTAGTTTTTGAGTAACTTACAAAAGTAAGTTTATTTTTTACCATTTCTACTTTACTTAAATAGATTGAGTAGAAAGTAACGCTAGTTGAGTAGTTACAACTTTATCTTAAGTGGAAAAGTATAGGACCTTTGGAATATTTTTTAAAAACAGTTTTTCATATTGATAAAGATTTTTCAAAACTTGGTTTTAGTGAAGTTGTTGGATAGTTTTTCATTATGATAAAACTGCTATATGATATGATAATGGTATGCACAATTATAAGCGATTAATAAAGAAATTAAAACTGTAACACTAATCCCACGGTACCAATGAATTATCCTGAAAAACGACCAATGGAATACTCTTTTGCAACAGCTAAAATGTTGCTATCAGCCACGCGTATTAAATAAAATAAAAAAGAGTACAAATAAATATCACACACAATATGAATCAATGTAAAATTTCACCACGCCATTCAATCTTTTGCTTCAAACCACTGCATACGAAGGCGGCGAAATTTTCTCACCGTTTTGTCTGCCAACAAAAACCAGACCACTCACCTCGGAAAAAGTAAAATGTTTTTAATCTTTTTTGATTGTTCCATGAAACTGATTTTATAGCCCTGGTCTTCACAAGGTAAACCAATCAGTTATCCACTAACGTTTTTCACCTTGAATCCAGAAGCGAATATAGAAACAAAGTTGGGGAATGGAAGCATTTTCAAGTACTGTTGCAAAATACTTTTATTGTTTTGGAGATTAACTTTTTAAGATCGAGAGTTTCATTCAATTTGCTCTTCAAAATAAGTGAAAATCATTTATTTAGAGATCAACTTTTTGAAGCCAAAAATTTACCCCATTTTCGGTCTCCAAACAGACATACGAGTCCAATATAATTCGTAAAAGTAATTTTCACTAATTTCGCGACAGAGTCGTTCGCAAAAATTTGTTAAAGGGGGCACGAAAATGCTTTTTGACAAATTTCACAGGACAGTCGCGATGAAGATATTTTTTTGGAGATCAATATTCTTAAAGCTGTAGAGCTATATTGAAGGATTATTTGCTACCATTTTCAGCACAATAACTGAAAATGACATTTTACGTTTTTCTGAAAGGGGAGGGGGCGCATGTAGGAGTCACCCGATTGTATGAAAGTCATACCGCTTGGGGAGAGCATCTCCTATTTATCTTCCTTTAGAAGCCCCTGCCTGCATGTGCAGTGAGCACATTAGAACTCAAAGTTTTATCTACATTTTGTAACCAAAGCAGTGTCTTAATTACCTTTTTTAGGTTTAAATATTGGCATGATCTATACACAAGGGATTTATGAAACCAAAGCTTGATGAATTGCTTTTGTAAGGAAACGTATTTAACAACTTTCGTTCACCACCTACTAATGAAATATTTTCACACAGTTGACCAAAAATAGTATATTATTCACGCCAAAACACCAACTTGTTCGACCACATCATATTTGCGTAAATATTGAAACGTTGTTTTTGCTTGTTCTGTTTTTGTGTGTGAGCAGGATAGGTGGACGAAACTGTACAAACAAACAAAGCTTACGGATGTAAACAAATCATGATTGCAGATGAAAAAAGGAAAGATTGTGAGGGTAAGATTCCCACTGTATTTTCTTTGGCTGCAAACACCATACAAAACAATGACTAGTGACTGAAAAAATGGTTTTTGTTGTTGACATTATAGTTGGAACTGTCGCGCTAAAACATTATAAATTATTCTTGAATTGTGGTCGTTTTTCTATTGTAGCCGTAGTCGATTCATGCCAAACGACTTCAAATAGCTCGATAATTTCCAAAAACAACTTTGAAAAAATCCTTAATGGAGAAAAGTGGGTCGCAAACTGAAAAAACATACCGACATTGCACAGTCGAACAAATTTTTACGAAATGAATAAAGCCGTCTACCCAAGATTGAAATTGGAAACAAAACGATCAAATAAGAACTGTCGGTGACCATGAGAGCACGTGACTGCAAATAATCTAAAGCCTGTTGTATATTTTCTTGGTGGTTACTGGGGTCAATTCTAAGGTAATATTGAGATGGAAGGAGTGCCCAGACACTTGTGACTTATCAGGAAGCAGTGGTGGATATTCAAAATTGGGGGCCTGAGGCAAAATTGTAACAAGGGGCCTTAAAAAATTGATGTAGCTATAAAGAATTGCAAACAAACAACGCTACAGGGTAGGTTATAGATTGCTGGAAAAAAATTGATGCAGATACATTAGGATATAATCATAATCTAAACCATACGTTAAAAACGTTGAAACGCTCTTTTGCAGTAACTAGTTACCGCATTTTACCGTTAATCACCCTTCAAAAAACTTGGAGTAATTTGCTCTCAAAAGCGTTACAATAACGGCACAGCTGTAGGGAATATTCAAATGATTTGCAGCAACACAAGTGCCTTAAAAACTTGGTGTGACTTAATTGCCATGAAGGACACCGCAAAACAGAACTGTGCAGAATATTCAGATGTTATGCAGCAACATAGGCCATTTTTTTGTCAAAATATCTGAAACCACATAGGTCTATTGTGCAGTGATCATGTAGAGTATAACTCACCGCGATGGTAAAAATTGACAAATACGCCAATAAACGCATCAAAAACTAACAATTTTTACAATGCCACAGTGCCCTACTGTGAGATAAGAGCTAACAATATGCTTAGCTAGCGTACTGCTAGACAAAGCTTAAACTTCCTAAAAATATGAATCTTCACATGCTTATAAACGTTTTGTCAGTAAAAAATCATTGAATTTAATCGTAATGCGTTGAGATAGGAGTTATCTGAAATTTTAAATGCTGGCGCTGGTTAATTGCATTAGGTCGATTGAAAAAAACCCAGAAAGTTTAGTTACAATGGTTGTTGCCTTGTTTTTTGCTGAGCACAGGTCAGCAATCAATTAACCAACAACAATATCCTCTACATTATTATCTTTCAATTCACTGACACTTGATTACATAGGGCTACTGGTATCATTTTCTGTTTCATTAATACACATAACTTGGATGCTTGAAAATGCACTTTTTATCTCTGAGTTCTGTAGTGGTAGGGCTGTTTATCACAATAAATCTGTCCATTAGACTTTTGCATCATTAAAATTCCTGTTTTCTTCTTTTTGCCTTCGTTTTACTGCAATACTTTCATACTCTTTATTCAACTGATGCACCTAAGCTGACTGGTATGAGGTAAGGTATACAGCAAATCAAGGACTGCTATCTTAATTGAACCGATAATTTACAAATAAATCTGAATACCGGTAAACAAACCTTTTTGATAAATATGATTGTAATAGACTTCATGTTTGGATGAGTCACCAGACAAAGAAAGCGTTAAAGCCACTAAAATCTTTTGTTGTTTTACTATCACAACCAAAGACAGTGGCAAATACCAATCATAAATAATGGTTTAACTAATTCTCCTTCACAAATTTCTCTAAAAAAATATTCAAATGTAGCAAATTTGCCGTTGAATTATTGGCTTGATCAGAACACAGCAAGTACAAAGATGTCAAACAACCAAAACTTAATGTTTTTAAATCTTGCAAAAACTTTTTGTGCTTGCATATCTCTAAGATTACGACTATTTTGCACCACCAACGCAACTGACCGATCATTCTTTCAAAGCAAATTTATTTCCGCTTTCACCAGTACCTCACTAACATCAATAAACTGCTCATGAAAAGATGAATTAATTAATTCACGTTTTGATACAACTGAAAACTGGACCGACTTCATCAATAAATCATCACAGTTTACAGGCAAAATCTGGTCGGCTTAAACAGCTAAAAATAAAAGTTGTTCTGATCACATCAGCAAAATGAGGTTCCACCCCAAAAATTATGTTACACCCACATTGTCATACCAGTTTCTGTCAAAAAGACTGGAAAGCCTTCTGCCCAACACAGTAATAAATTTTAGTTTTTGTTTTTTATTTAGGCGGTGACTATTTTGTCGCCAATGACATTTTACCCTTGCACTCTATTTTCCGTTGAATGTTTGTGATTAGTCAATTGCTGTGACATATTAAAAACTGACTTTTAGTGGTTTGTGATTTGTCAATCTCTATAATGTATTAAAAATGACAAGAAGTGACAAAAAAGTGATTTGACAAAAATGGAGCTTTTGGCTTACACTCCCACTTATATCCACAATCTGCCATCCCCTCCTTAATGTATACTGCCTCTGTTTAAGTACATTGCCTGCAAAGATTCGGACTTCTGATCACTTTATTTGTAGTTTGCATCACTATCCACTACTCCAAAACAATACTATAAGCACTGCAGCAAATAAGCCAATTTTGAAGACACACAAACGTTAAACGGCAAAATAGATTGCAAGGGTAAAATGCCTTCAAAGGCAAAATAGCCACTTATAGTTATCACTTCCACAGTTGTTGAGACCAAAGGCCCATTTCAAAATGCCACAAAATAGCTTAAAACTAGACACGCCATTTTTAAAAGGAGGGCCCCTCGACAACTCCAAAAAAAGGGGGTCTGAGGTGGCTGCTTCGTTTGCCTCACCCAATATCCACCACTGTCAGAAAGAGATAGCCAAAAAATTGTAATGAAAGAAAAAAAAGACTTGATATCAGCATTTCTGCAATTAAACAATCTTGATTTTGTAATGAAAGTTCTGAGCCCTCTGAGTGTGATGCCGACATCGAAACGAATGGTTTGATCTCGTGTGTACGGAGCATTGTAAGGGAGAGACGATTACCGGTCGGTTTCGATGACGTCTTTATTGATAATAATTATAACATTAGGGGGAAGTGTGATTAAGAATTGAAACATTGTTTTTGCTTGTGATATTCAAGTGTTACAGTAAAGTTTATTATGCCTGTGTGCGCTAATGTGCTTGTCGCTGTAACGCTACTGATGATTAAAGTCAATATTTTGCCGTGATTTAGTTTGTGGCCATGCGAGAAGCAGTAGGACTTTCTTTTTCTTTAGCTTTCGTTACAAATTCGAAGTTTGAAAACCAACTGGTAGGCCTGCCACTGTTAAACGCTTACTTGGTGAGGTGTGATGATTTACTGCCAGCAAGCCCTGCTGTCATTACTTTTGTGCTTCAAAGTTTTTAGCGCCAAAAGTAAATTCAAGTTTACTTCTTCTCAGTTTGTTTTGTTTTTCCAATCATACATGAGTTTGCTTAAAAACCAACTACTGTTTTTATTAAGGAAGTGACAAATGGAGCAATTACTCTCACAAAAGATTATAAAAGTTTTGATTTTGATTAATTTTCTTAGTGATCTTCAAAAATGTTATGATGTCAGCCTAGCTTTAACAAATATATTAAGAATTTGCCTAATACCACTGATTCTTGCCATCCGGGTCTCTACAAATGATGGAAAAAAGGCTATCACCAAAAATGTGATCAGGGGAATAAAAATTTTGCCCCTACTCCCTCCAAATTTTTAGCTGATTTTGCGATTTAGTTATAATTTTTTAAGATAAATTTCGCTATTATGAAGATGTAAGTTTTTTAGTTTAAAGTAAAATAACATTGGTTTCATTGAGTCTACCTATGTTTTAACGACTTTGAAACATTTGCGAATGTTCTACCAAAAAAATAACCAACAACAAAAAATTTTGATCAAATTTACTTACAAGAAAAAGCGGTAATTACTAGAATTGGGCCAATGGGACTGTACGATTTTGTACCGTTTAGGTTTACACTTTAGATCAGCTGATCTCACCTTATTGTTTGGCATCTTGCGTTCCCTAACATAAAAATGTATACATTTTCATTGTTCTCCTTACTTTAATTTATGTCATCCGGGACGGATTTCAAAAGTGTCATCACAAAATAAAAAAGTTACTCAAAGAAAGAATCTTCAACCTAATCTACAATGTGCTCTTCAAAATAAAAAAAACTCATCAACAAAAATTAAGGTAACTTCTTTCGACAATCTTCTAAAAATTATGCCATCCTTTAACATTGTGTCTCCTGGAGCGGAACCTCCTTGAAAGTGAGTCATTGTTTGAATCGTACAGGTAAACCTTTAACTTGGTCTGTTACCCAAATTAAGCAACAAAACGGCAGACAAGTTTGCATCATGAATAATCCCTTATTGTATTCTATTGATGTGAGCACCTCCAAGTGACAAACACTGGTTTAGAAAGATACAGGACAAAACTGCAAAAGATTCAACTGCTTTCTAGTTTCACTACTAAAGTAGTTTGATTTTTGATTACTGTTTTACTTTTACTCCAGTAAAAACACTTATCATCACTTTCTACTTTTACTTGATTATTTTTAGCAACTTTTACTCAAGTAGATTTTTAGACTACTTTGATTTCTCGCTACTCTGCGTAATATGATTCTCGTAAAGAAAGTGCCCGAAAAGGTTTTACGGATCAAACAGTCTTATATACATCTTCACCTATATAACGCATTCCTAATTTTTTGCATTTCCTGAGCTGCCGATATTGTGGTAAAATGCAGATATTTGTAAAAATTTTACAAACCCATTTCATTTTACAGCATTATTTTTGGATTCCTGTGTGGTCGTATTTTAATGTTTGCTTTGTTACTAGGTGAGGATGAGTGTGACTGTGAGTATCGTAACAAATTTTCATTTCAATGTAATAGTTCTCTGGATTACCCATCCCTTCAATGTCAGTGCATTGATCGAATCAAATTTTGCGATAATCTTCGTGACTGCCACGACAACTCAGACGAGCTTCCCTACAACAAGTAAGCGATGCGTTCAAGGCACGTTTGGAGGAGGCGGAGCTGTTTGTGGATACTCTGCCCAAATTTGTTAAAAGCATCCTAACCTCTTGCCCCTAGCTTTAATTACTGCCTTGCGCCCCATTAAAGCGAGCCCAAGCTAAGTTTATAAATTTGATTTGAGGTAAACTGAATAACAACCAATCTTACAATTAAAATTAGTATCGGAAGTTCATTACCGATATCATGCAATGAAAAAAATTGTTTAGATCACTTCCGGGATTTCAATGCCCTACAACCAAAACAAGATTTACATTTACCTGTGCTCTACCCACAGCTTATGAATGTGATGGCGTATCAGATTGCGATGATGCTACGGATGAATGCTTTTGTGACGGAAATAATGCATCAAGTAAATCAAGTAAGTGAATTGGTGCAGGTTTGTAGCCAGGGTTTCAATACATGGAAGGAGAGGAGAAAAACAATGCTTGTTAGAATTTCAGAAAAACGCAAAAATTTCTCATATTCATAGGTGTTTTCTAGGAAGAATATAAAACAATTGATTTCCTGTAAGCGATAAGTTTTTCAATGAATGAATTAATTTCAAAGAGCACATACTCGTACCTTTCTTGTTCCAAGTTGCGAGTGGAACCTCGGACATATTCTGGATTGTTTTTGAGCAATTATTTTGCAGCAATTTTTCCTTTACGCTGCACTGCTTATGGTATAATGTTCAGCGTCGACTGTACCGATAGCCTAACCCTTCACGCAACACTGCTTCTGGTATAATGCTCAGCGTCGACTGTACCGATAGCCTAACTCCGAAGCCGGTATGAACACAAAATTTACCTAATTGGAAATTAAAAATATGTAGGCTAACTGAACACATAACACTTGTTAGGCTATTGGAATGGGAAGTGTTTCCGCTGTTTGGATCGGTCATTGGTTATACCAAGCAGGAAATTATGTGACGGAAAATTTAACTGCGATGATTTATCAGATGAATGTTTGTGCCCACAGAAACCAGCATTGTGCAATCAAATACGTTTGAGTAAGCGTGTTGGCTGTTTACATCTCTATTTTAAAAGTGAATTTCAAACCAAATGAATTGCAATTTTCCTGGTTTGATTTATGAAAGCTATTGACTTGTTTTCAAGCTAGTAGCTGTCGGCAATGTGGTCAAGTAGATTAATCGAGTATAGCAGAAATAATTGTGTGCTTAAACTCCACCACAGTTACATAGTTGTGTTCTTTGGAAAAAGATCTTCAGGATATTAATTCTTCCTGGTTAATTGCGCTGCTGGTTGTCAGAATGCGCTGTATCAGCTGTACGAACTCCGAAGCTGGTATCAGCATAGATTGTTTTATGGATAGCCCTACTGTAAAGCTCTTTGCGAATTCGAGAATACAAAATTTCAAGTTAAGCGATGTTCAAAGTGAACGTACACTTGAACTAAACACTAAACCGCCGAATCTGGTAGATTTGTTTGTTTTTTAAATTGAACAATTGGAGTAGTATTAAAAGAAAGATCGACGCTAACAATAGCCACAGTGGCACTGAACTTAGAACAACTGTCCTGGCCGGTTCCGGAGTTTCCAAGTTTCTCTTGAATTGCTTGGTATGTACTTTTTATAAATGCACTGCTGGTTGAAACTGTCAACCAGAAGAACTGTAGGTAAAGTGCGTTTTGCAAAGAATCAGCCACTCATCGTTGAGAGATTTGAACGCACAAGCATTAATCGATAAGTGCTGTCGCTAAATGGCGCTTGGACTCACTTGTCCTCATCGCCTGCAGTTTAGTGCTGCTTGTTGTATTTGTTCTATACCTAAATGTGTTTTGTGCTCGTAGGTCTTAATAAGTTTTATGTAATTCATGTGACAGCTGATGTATTTTTTGGCGCTCAACGATAGGTGTAAGGTAAAAATAAAATACAAAACTACTGCTGGCGGTACAAATTGTAATATCGCTTTGAAAAAAGCTGTTTCAGCCACAAGCTTTTTGTGACACTCTCATCAATGGCGGTATCGTGTCAAAAGGAGAAAAGCTCGAGTATGTTGTATTATCGCATTAATTTGGACGGAAGACAATCACGACAAGCTAGCAATAGCGCTAGCATGGCAATACGCACCAAAGAAAAAGATTTTGCAATAGCGAAATGCCAAAGCAAGCCCAGCAAGAGGCCAAATAAGAACGCCCTTACTTATCGAAATAGTTTGAGATTGCAAACAAATTCTTGTTGTCTGCATCACATTGGGCGCTGAGTCTTGATATAAACAGCCTCTAGTAGATTAACGTAGAAAGAGCTGCGTGCTGTGGCGAGGATTGAAAACCGCTCGTTGTCATAGTTTAATATACATTGCTCATTTTCTAAAAGATGCTGACCAACGGTAGAGTCTAGCGGGTGCTGACGGAACCATAGATACCTGTTCTTTCGACATAAACAAAGGCAAATCCGTTTGGTCTACGCCAAAGACATAAACAAAGACAATATCCGCTTGACAATTGGACGTATGTAGATAATTCGACGTATATAAAGACAATATCTTCTTGATCTTTACGTCAAAGCGCATGCTGCTAGTAGCTCCCAAGGATTTCTGCCTGCCACTCAGAAAAGCTCTGTTATATATGAATACAAGTGCTACTGTGATAGTCGATGAGTAGGGCAAAGGATTTTTATTAAGAACTACTAGACTATTTATACGGATTTTATTAATCTCAACGACCTCAGGATCGCATTAAGTAACACGTTCGAAACGGTTAAGACAAAAATTGACTCGACCACGCTAATCTTAACCACACATATTGTGCAAACAAAACAACACTAAACCAAATTGTGACTCTGCCGTTGGTGAGCATCTTTCAGAAAATGAGCAATATGCATTAAACTATGTCAACAAGTGGTTTTTGATCCTCGCCACAGCATGCAGCTCTTTCCACCTTAATCTACTAGAGGCTGCTTATATTAAGACTCAGCGTCCAATGTTATGCAGACAGAAACAATTTGTTTACACTCTCAAACTATTTCGATAACTAATGGTGCGTTTATTTGGCCTCTTGTTGGGCTTGCTTTGACATTTTGCCATTGCAAAATCTCTCTGGACAGCCATTTGGAAAATAACTTTTTGGTGGTTTTGCTCGTGAACATTGTCCATTATTGTCCATGTCTTTTTGCAAGTGGACTATTTACGTGTACGTAAAATAAATAATTTTTGCTAAACGTTTTCTTGCGCTCTAATATCGCCCTTCGTAGAAACTTCACCCTGCTACACAATTTCCAAACTGGTGCCCAGACCCGGGACTTCCATCTAAACGAACTCCTCTTCGAATTCAAAAGAAAAACTATTGGTTGTTGCCCATTGTCGACACAGGTCAGATCGTTAATATGCCACTATTTAAAAAGAAAAATGCTAACAAAGAAAAGGCAAAACGTGCCAACCTAATTACAAAAATTTTAGATGATAATCGCGAGCTAACTAACAGCCTTAAGGAACATACCGAGTTGCGAAATACCTTAAAAAATCAAATAGAACAAATGCGACATGATGAAGACGTAATTCAAAAATTAAAACCTAAACTACAAACTGACCTCAAAATTTTGGTAAAGGGTTTGAAACAACTTGAGAAAGACCAAAAGGCCCTAGAAAAGACCTTTGATAAACTAACCACTAAAGTAACGCCTCCTGATTACAAGAAATACATCAGGCATACCACGATACCGAGCCGACTGCACCCTTAAATGTTGATGACACTTCTTCTTTACCTCCTCACGAAAAGGCAACATCTCTTTACCCCTCTCTTTTACAACCCACCCCCTCTTTTGTAATAATGGACGGGATAGGACAAGAGGAGATCGCACCCGTCCCCTCTTATGTCATTGAAAATGACAGTGATGAAGAAGTACGACCCAAAAGTCTTGGACCCGCTGCCCACACCCGCTCAAAAAAGATAGATGCCCTCGACAATCTGGCCCAAAAAGTACGAGAACTTTCGGCTACATTGGGAAATGTACCAAGCGCATCAGGAGCTAGATTGTCGGGCCCTTTCACTTCATCACCCTATTCACGCACCTCACATCCACCAAATAAAACGCCACTAGACGAAAAACAACGGTTAACACCATTTGACGACTCCCTTCCGGAGGAAATAGATGACCTAAGTTCTCTTTCGGAATCCCCAATGACAGTGATCCCACCTAGAGAAATAAACCAAAAACTTGCCCCTCTGCGAGAATATTCTGAATACTTAGCCGCCCTCCCTCCTTTCTCAAAAGGCACTACTGTCACGAAATGGATCAACCGTATCCTGCAAATGATTCCACACGGTGACGGAAGTACTCCCCATGATCGATTGCTTTGCAATAAGATGATACAACTGTTAAAAAAATCAGGCTTGCCCCGAGGAAAGGAGGTGGCAGATGCTTTGGCTACCCTTCTGCAAACAGACAACCCCTCATGGCAAAATGTCCTTGAAATGATTTCGCAATCTTTCCCTAGTGGGATAGTTGAATTGTCCGACCAAATCATCTCTTGCATACACAAGTTCGACTGGGAAAAGGACAACGCCACCCTTCACTTTACACCTGTCTTCATGGAAGCAGGTATTCCCATGAAGGACAAATTAATTTCGAAAACGGATCACGGCCTAGATTATCTGTCACGAATACGCCGACGATTGCCTGAAGCAATACAGGTGAATCTTTTGGGGGCGGAACAAGGCTCTTGGAAGGGTTTTTTCAATAGACTCCAGAGATATCAGAACATGATACGTGGCGATAAACAACGTTATCTCCAAGATCCAACTCCTTCACCTATTTTCTTACCTGTCCAACCCCAACCAAGAAAAAGCACGCGAAACGTCCAACCACCTAATAGATATGGCCAAAACGTGGGATATAACCACTCACGACAACCGAGAATGTCATCTACATCTATGTTCCGATTGAACAACACCTCTTCGCAATCCCCCTCCTTTCAGTCTACCCTCCAGAACAATGAAACTGCAATGGAGAAAGCGTTGCAGTTGCCTACAGGACAGATATACCAATGCTATGCTTGTGGTAGACCTGGACACAAGAGTTCAGAATGCTTGGTAAAGGCTGTTCTCGACCAATGTGGAAAAAGACTGGAAGTTGACCCCAATACAGGCTATGTGACAATCATAGACCGACTTCCTATGACCACAACCTACAAACTAAGACATGACAACGAATGGCTCCCTTTTCTAAGAGGACAAAATTCTTTAAAAAAGAGAATCATGTCTCTGAGAGACCTGGATGCTTTGATGAGACAATATAATGAAAAATCTTGTCGTGAAAAGCGCCAACCTTACCAACGTCCTAGTAACAACTCTTGGCAGAGAACAAAACAAAAGGTTAGGGATCATGCATGGGTTGTTCCTGGCCAAAATCGCAATGCTCAGGTGGCAAATCACTCTGATGATGTTCACTCTTTAACCCCCCAAACCTCTAGCACTTCCCTGTCTTCAAATTCAACAGGAACCTCTGCCTCGATCTTTCACCAAGTGCCCGAATATCCATACTCTTTCCCGAGGCACACCACGAACCCCAATCCTTCTCCAGAAACATCCCCGGAAAACTAGAAGAGGAATTGGATAACCCGGTAACCCAATTCCTCACCCCTACACATACTCTAGTCTCCACATATGTAAATAAAGTCACACGACATCTCTTTTATGATGCTTTTTCAGGAAAACTGTTATTTTACGCACACGCCGACTGGAGTAACATTTCTTGCTGATACCGGCAGCGTTCCCAACCTTATTAAATTAAAAACCCTCAAGAAATTTTGGCTTCACGCTTTTGCTAACAAAACTACCATCTCTCTCCCTATACAGGGGGTAGGTGGCAAAAAAACACTGTCATCTTTTGTTTATATATCATTTTGTGACGTAGTTGTACCATTTTGTGTAAGTGAAGATGTCCCTTTCAACATTATTGGAATCGATTGGATTCCAGTAATTGCTAATTTGCCTAATTTTGTTGTTTCCTACCAACGACCTTCTGAAGTTTCCACGGCCTTGACTGTACTGCATGGGATGGACCTGATCACTCCTCCCTCTTTTTCTAATTGTATGAATGTGATGTGTGAATGCTGTGAAAAAGGGAAAGTTACTACCAGGAGTACACCGCCTCCTGAAGATGTGCACATTACGGAGGACCCGGTGGGAGCCGGACAACCTGCCGATGGGGTAAAAGACGTGCCAGTTTGTAACGTACGCACGCAATTTCCGGAGTATATCCCCTCCGAAGAGGATGGAATTGTTGTAGTCAGTCCATCCTGCGTCCAAGACGCACAAGTCTCCAAAGGGAACGAAGAAGTTACCCAATGCGAGCAGGGGGGTAGGACAGTGTATGATGAACAAAAGTATGCGGTAAAAGACGTGCCAGTTTGTAACGTACGCACGCAATTTCCGGAGTATATCCCCTCCGAAGAGGATGGAATTGTTGTAGTCAGTCCATCCTGCGTCCAAGACGCACAAGTCTCCAAAGGGAACAAAGAGGTTACCCAATGCGAGCAGGGGGGTAGGATAAAGTGTGATGAACGATATTTCTTTGTAACTGATAAAAAACTCCCAGCATCTAAAGCTGACACCCTATTGCAAGACTTGGTTTCACGAAAGAAAAACGTTGAAATTTTGTCAAGTCAAGAACCCTCTAAAATGGATTTACACTCCCCAACTAACACAATTATCCCCCGTGAACAGTGGTATGCTGTTTACGAACCTTTTCATTCTCAACTTACTGATTTGAAAGGCCATCTGCGCGGGCCGCAGACCCTTCCTTATCTTTGTACAGTCAACCTCGTGGATCCTAAAACCCCTCCATTTACTTGCCCTGCATATCCTATGCGTCATCCCGAACAAAAAAAGGCGCTGGAGGATAACATTGCTAAATATCTTGATATGGGCATTATCGAGTATGGCCCATCTTCATGGAAAACTTCACTTTTTGTTGTCCCTCAAAAAGTTAATGAGGAACAACGACAACTACCCACCTATCATCCTTCACAGCAATGGCGAGTTGTCCAAGATTTCATTCCCTTGAACACAAAAGTACAAAAAATCGAAAATACCCTACCATTGATTGCCGACGTCTTTCAGATCGCCTCTGAAAAGGAAATTTTCTCCTTATTGGATTTGAGTAAGGCATTCTTTCACTGCAAAGTAACTGAGGACGATCAACAATTCTCCGGTATATCGCATCCGACTAAAGAGATTCGCATGCGATGTATGCCAATGGGATTCATTAACTCCCCTTCTATCTGGCAGAAAAATATGAACGCAGCTATTTGGGAACCTGTACAGCAACTTTTCTACAAACAATACCCTGATGAAAAATCATCCTCTCATTTAGCCATTTATATGGATGATATTTTCCTTGCCACGAAGACGGTGGAACAGCATTTGTACCTTCTTTGTATCCTCTTTGAGCATCTTACCCAGTACTCCTTGACTCTTTCAATCGGCAAAAGCTTTATCGGCAAACGATCTATTTTCTTGTTAGGAGAAGTGATTTCACCTCACCAACGCCTCATTCAACCTGAGAGACTACGAGCCTTAACTCTTTTGGCTCCCCCACAAACAATCTTCCAGGTTCGCTCCTTTCTAGGAGCCTTGCGCTATGTTGCCGAGCATATCCCAAGACTAAATGAACTTCTGCATCCGTTTGATGCTCATACTGGAGGTGTTTCAGCCTCCCAAGCTCCCCATGTATATATCAAATGGACACCTGCGTTGCTGCAAACATTCGATGCTGTAAAGCAAATTTTACAAAATCCCTCTGTGCTTTCACATTTTGTGCCTACGCGACCTCTATACTTGGAGACGGATGCATCCAATACCGGTTACGGAGCAGTCCTTTTCCAAATAGACAAGGAACCCCTGGAAACAGCACAAGTTTTTCCTTTGGCCTATTCTTCACAGGCATGGAAAACTACATCCGAACGCGCTGCACACCCTTGTCGCAAAGAACTTGATGCTTTGAAACGAGTGATTCTTAAATATCACTATCTCTTGCGCATTTACCCCTTCATGATAATAACGGACAATATGGGCGTCTTCCATTTAGTGCAAAATTTCGCACAAGGAAAGCCTCCCACTGACCTCATTTTGGTCAGATACCTACAGTCAATTTGTCTTCATCCCATTTTAGGGATAATACACAAACCTTCACGACAAGTGTTCACTTCGGATTCACTATCGCAAATGGCATGGCAACAGTTGGCCATCTCCTCTGATGACCCCATTGCATGGCCTGCATTATTCATTGCCCCCTCCTTGATGGAGGCAATTTCTCGTCAAATTACACGCCATCTGCGCCATTCCAAATGTAAATACAGCAAGCAAGGCAAACACCCCATTGATAAATGCCTGCGCCCTCTGTGTGCTGGCTTAAGCAATCCACAATTTCAGCTTCTTCTTCGGGAACTGCATGGCGAGCCACGACTAAATTTCTCTGGACAATGGATAATGGCTAAGTATGGCCACAGTCATGGCGGAGACCCTCTCCCTCCGGACCTTTACGATGGTCCCTCTCTCATTCTTTACCATGTTACAACACTTGAAGCATTGCCTTCTATCAAATTGCGAGGTCTCTCTCCCATGACACGCTGGTACATTCACTTCACCTCCATTGCCCCTCCTCAGCTCTATGATACACATATATACCAACGAGCACTTCGCAAGGGAATTCCTAAAGTATTATCCATCAGCACGCGTCTTTTACTTGAACACAACATTAACGTTTTTCAAACATTATCTATGAATATATATCTTGTGTCAACTACTATTCCGTATTATCTATTTACTCCCATCGACTAAAGCCTATCTTTATTTGCAGGATGTGGATTTTGTTCCTCCTGACCTTTGGATATTCTGTACACGCTCAGATATCTGATCCAACTTTAATATATGTCAAGGTTGGAAACCAGCCTGTTAATCTTACCTCTACTGGTTTCCCTACTCATAATTACCCCTCAAATCTAAACAGACATTATGAAATCAGTACCGTTACATCTGTTAATACTGCCCTCAAAATGATAATTGAAAGTCTTCATCTTGATACAACATGTGATGACTATCTCCAAATCATTGAATTTAATCGCCCAATATACACTTTCTGCGGTATTATGTCCTTCAGAACACCTTTCTATTTCACTTCCTCGCGCTTGCTGTTGATCTTTCGTACAAATTCGGAGCATAATTTCCACGGATTTCAGCTGACCTTCGAACAGACTTCGGAAATACCATATTATCCTTTAGGACGCTGTGGATACCAACATATGGCCACTTCTCAAGACCAAAATCTTTATTCTCCACTCGCTCCTTACATATACCCCAATAATGTAACATGTACATGGACAATAGCAGCACGACGAAACTATTGTATACATGCAACAATCGTAAGCTTCCGTACTAAACCTCAGGATAATTTGGTAATAGAAAGTGGAGATCAAATCCCACTATCTTTTAATGGCACTAACCATATATTCCCTATTATACTTCCTCTTTTTTGCCCAATAGTTTATTTACGCTTCACCGCACGCAGCCCAGAAGTCAAACAAGGATTTCAAATTGTCTATCGGGAACATCCCTCCCCAAACACCATGTATAGACAATTAGCATCGCTTTCTAATCTTGAACGACAAATTTCCCTAGTATTGTCCCCTAATACCACCTCCTTTTCAAAAGTATTTCATCAATTAGATTCTGTCATAGCTGGAAATTTGCTTACAGCAAATCAACTTGAATACGCCCAGTCACAGCTCAATGACAGATTGGAAGAACTCTCCTACCAATTAGATACTCATGCACGAAAAGTCGCAAATACATCTTGCATAGTTACAAACTATAGTTTCGCGGCGTATACCCCTCCTTTTCCTTACTACGAACATGTAATGTTATCTTTAGCTGCCATATCTATTCTTTTTTCCGTTTTCTTCGCCTTCCTTACTTGTTGCCTTTCGCGACGATTATATCACTTTTACCTTATCTCTGATAAAGATCGACTTAAAACTCCTACCCACGAACCACCACGTTATCAACCAGGAAAATATGCACGTACTATGCAGCATATCATAATGCTTGCATTAACCCTGCCAGCTTACGCAAAACCCATACCCCCTTCTGAAAATTTACTTTTGGAATTATGGAAACATACTCAGTGGGAAGCAGACCATGGTATCCTTTTTCCTTTTCTGCAATATCGACCATCTGAATCACTCTTTCAAACTATAGTCGTCGTCTTTCTAATCGCCACATTCGTAGTAGTACTCTATCAATGCCTCTCTTCAAAAAGCGGGGGGAGATCGCCTTCGTCCAACTCGTCGATGAAACGTTCCAAATCACCTACCCTTCGTAAAAGCTTATCACAAATATCCCTAATCACACTCGGATATTGTGGAACGGGCGCAGAAGCTGCCCTCGCCCCAATAACCGAAGGAACTTTCCTCCATCCATCCACTCCCATTCCAGAAAACATGCAACATACACCAAATGCGACCTGGGAACATATATCCTTTGATCGACTCTGGAAACAAACCCAGGAGGATTATGCATGGAAGAATCCAATACCGATGTATTCCAAAATCTTTGGATATGCTGTGGCTGAAGGAAAAACCTTCACACAGAAATACTATCCTAAATCTAGGTATTGGAAAGAAATAGACGCTATGGAACGAACTTGCCTGTGTGCACGAGAAGTGAGAGATATTTTTCCTCCACTTACAAAAAGAGCATTAACGGTGAGTACCCCGATTACACGACAAACTGGTCACCTTGCTCGACATCGCTGGAAGATACAGCTGGACAGAAGGCCAAATATATTCGTGGACTGGTTATGGAATTTTACCCTC
This sequence comes from Trididemnum clinides, assembly GCA_963675345.1. Lineage (NCBI taxonomy): Eukaryota > Metazoa > Chordata > Ascidiacea > Aplousobranchia > Didemnidae > Trididemnum > Trididemnum clinides. The sequence goes on from OY776302.1 coordinate 19,229,111, forward strand.
CCTGAAGAGAGAATCTTTGCTTTATTGGCAGTATATAAACAACGCGTAATATCCCTACTGGATCAATACACTGTGGTACAAGCAAACTGTAAAACGGAAACCGAACAAGCAACTTGTGGCATTCAGGGTTACGATTGTCTTGGAGACATAGCGTAAGATCCAAATAAGGATGAACCTTTGATTAATGCAAATCGTTACATAGCGGAAAATGGAATCTTTTGGCAACAATATTGGTTCTCAAAAAATTGCACCCTAACCATCAATCACAGATGGATATCAGTGTGCGAATCGGATGACGAGGTTCACCCTACTCAAAAAAATCTTAGATGCTGTGATACTTCTTACGCTCTTAGTTATGGAAAGGAATCGTGGGAATATCGAGCAGCATACTGGTCCCCCTGTTGTCAAAATGGAGAAAAATGTCATAATTGGGACACACAGACTCTCTGGTATAAACAAAAAATAACATGTAACATAAAAGGAAAAGAATTTCCATTTGAACCCATCCTTACGGATATCGTGATCCAAGAGCAATATGATAATTTCACCGCCATGAACCTCATACAAAAACATCTTCAAAAAACAAATAACGACCAAAAAATGATGATACCACTCCCAGAACGAATAAAGTTACTCCTCCCCACAACAAGTGACAAGGCCCAAGCATATAGGGACGGACCCCCACAATATCTAAAATCCAAAAATATTACTATGAAACATTCCCTAGTATGGTAACAAACGACGTCAAATGTAATCAAAGAATTAAAAGCAAACCAAAATGCCATGTCCTTGTTGGAGGTATCCACCCTAAATTGGCGTTCTATAAACAAGTTAAATACGATCCAGCGCATAATCTAACTAAATTTCCAGGACTCCCCTTAAAAATTTTCGGTTCCAATGAACAAATGGGAAACCCACCTAAAGACATAAAAAAGAGAATACACAAGCGACAAATAACAGGAGGAGTAGTTCTTTTTGTATTCCTCACTAGTCTTATTAGTAACGCTATTACTGGAATAACAACGGGACTAACCCTACAAGAAGAAATAAATGACAAATTAATGGAATTAGAATCTCGAATCAATGACAGATTTGAGGAAGATGAACGAAACATACGAGACCTCTCTGACCATATAAACTCTTTGGAAGCTGTAAATACAGTACAAAACCAAGCTATCGTGAGATCACTTACCCAGACCCTTACCTTGCAGACTTTACAATCTACAACTGACGATTTTTTGCAGTCAGAAATTGACGCGAATCGAAGACTTTTGCTAAATAATTTGGGTGCATATCTTAAATCCATACAGACCTTTCGCGAAACCTCTACGGCTGAAGCAGAACTTGACCGCCTAATATTAAAACAAATATATAACGCCAAAGGAGTCAATTTATTTGACCCCTCCAAAATTTACCTAACGAAAATAGCACAAGGAAACTTATACTTAAAAGTTTTGGCACAACAAATCACTAACGAAACGACTACATTAGGCCAACAAATAACCCTAGATGATAAAAAATTTCAAGAACAAATGAACAAAACAAGAAGTTGGCGAAATCAAACGGAATCTATAAAAAAATTAATAAAAATTGCGAATGATAGCATCCCTGCATACATTAATATTACCCTTAAAAAGTGGCATCCATCGAACATATCTATAAACTTTTCAATTGACGATGTCACCCCCTCGGAATTCATAAACAGCCTAAAAAAGGGACTTGGAGTGATACCAAAAACCGTGGTTGATACTGTGGGAGATGTTGTTACTACCGTCGGAAAAGACATTTTAAAACCCCTTTTGCCATATCTGCTACCGGCTTTAGCTGTTCTCATTTTGATATTCGGAGGAATATGTATCTGCAAATACCACCCAAGGTGCAAGAAAAGAAGTCCGTCAGAAACTCACAACAATGAATCTCTACAAAGAATGATGAACCCCACCAATTTAAGACAATGAACTGACAAAAACATAATAAATTGATAGACTTTGCTTTTTATGTACTATTTGTTGCCGTATCTTTGCTTTTTGCTGCCCATTTTTGCTGCAACTAAAAGAACTAATGATAGAATTGTAAAGTATGATTTGAAAATGTTCATTGCAACTTTATCTTTGCTATTTGCTTTACAGGAAATTCATTGCAAACTGCAGCAAACTTGCAGAGACAAATTGAATGCTTTGATTGTGCTGATTGCACTTGTAATGGAAAAACACCGGACATTGCACTCCCATATCTTATCAATACCAGACTAGTAAAAGGCTTATGATTTCCTGATTTCTAAAAAAGGAGACACTTGAACCTCCTATTCTAGATAAAAAAAGGTTTCAAGTAGATACATATGGGAAGTCTATGTCTGGTGTGCTTCAAATGTAGAAAGTCATATGTTGAGTAAAGATGTATGAAAGTTTAAAAGACAGTAAAGAAATAATGTGAAATGTTGAGGGATAGTCAACTTCAAAATAAATTAGAAGACAGCTTTAGACAGAAAAGAATGGTGGATACTTTGTATTTCAAGAAGAACATATGTACCAGAGCTGATGTTCGCCTGGACACATGCATATTGTTCACGCTTGATACAAAGATCTCTCCTTTGGAGAGTAATTCATTTATTCTTAAAGGCAAAAAATAAATAATGAAAAGAATAATTAAAACATCCCTCGACATTGCGCATTTAAAAGTTAATTATTTTGTAAACACGTGTTCCCCCTGCATAACAAATTATTAATATCTCCGTAAAATTAAGACTTCATGGTTGCATTTCGCTTTGATAAAATGAATATATTGAATAAAATTTTTGACCCCTTTGACAGATATTAGAAAATTTTTGAAAAAGTAAACAAAATATTTCTTATAATGGCTCTATTTGAAGAAATTGTCCGAGACTTAATCGATGATACCTACGACAATTATTATGCCATCTTTCGTCGACTATATAACATGGGAAGGGAAATCCATGACAGAAACCCTGACGAACCCACTCGTAGATGGATTCAGGTCATTTGTAGACAAATGCAAACGACCTTAAATAGACAAATTATTGACTGCCTAAACGCACTTTCTAGTTCTTCCAACATGCCCGCTTTGAATATTGAATTAAGAAGGTACCATCATAAATTGACTGAATTATTAAATGACTTACGAATGTTGTCATTATATGTTTAGAAGTAATTTCTTGTCGGACAAAAATTGTAAAAAAAATGAAACTAAAAACTTATTTCTCACGTACCACTCTCTTTATCCAATACATTGAAATATTACTCACATAATAGTAATTCGTTTATATCATTTTGTTTTCACGAATATTTTGTTTCCATTATGCCCCTAATGATAATTCAATACGTCCTGGGTATGACGTAAAACTACATCCATATTTTCAAATGTGTTTTTAAGGATTTATATTTTAATGTGCCTCCCTTCGCGTTGTATATTCAGAAACTGTTTTGTCTTGTCCCTTTGATAAACAAATTGTATATACCTTTCACAGCTGCCTAAAAAGATTTTAAGTGATAAACGAAAAATTATAAAAAATGAGTAAAAAATCCAAGGAAGTTATAATAGATATACCTCCTACACCGAGCCAAGATGTTATAGAATGGTGTGTCCTGTATAATTTAAGGAGGGACTTCAGGAAGGACCCTACCGTCTCACTAGAGGTAATGAATACGTTGATACTGGAGATGTGGAACATTGAGGACCGGAACCCAAATTGGAAAACCGACATAATACCCTTGTTAAAACCATATATGAAAAAACATAAAAAAATAGAAATTAGTTTCGCTGATACTCCTGAACTGGCAATGCATATGTCTGTAAAGATATAAAAAATATGTCCAGACTTACAAGTTTGCATTGATTTTGACATGATAAGATAAACCATTGTATAAAGAACATTGTCTTTGTATCATTAAGAACTTAATTGACTATAAAGAAAATACGTATAATTAAAAGATGAACTCTGCAGTAAATATTGTGTCAGAGTATTTGTTATATCGATTGAATGACAGAATTATTCGCTTACGAACAACACAAAAAACTTTACTTAACGATATGGAGAATTTCCAAGCACTGCTTACACTTCGCTATGACATTCGAGATGCCATAGTAAAAAATGAGGCAGCATGCGACCCTTCTATTAAATTAACAATAGAGTTGGATGCAATCTATGAACATTTGATTACAACGTTAAAACAGCTTCATTCACAACAGAAACGAAGGCTTTTGGATCTTCATTCCAAACTTTTGACAGAAGAAATTAATCACCCCCATGTTAATACCCCAACAAAAGAGGAACTTAAAACTTTCTCTGGACGAGTATTACTCTTTGCCAAACATATTGAAATATTCCTTGAATAGAATATACTAATGATTGTTATATCCATGTTTTCAGAATGTGTTTCTGATTTTATGTAGTTACGTCCTGGGTATGACGTAAAACTGCATCCGAATTTCGGACCCTGTATTGACATTTAAAATGAAGTTTTACGTCCTGGGTATGACGTAAAACTGCATCCAAATTTTGGACCCTGTATTGACATTTAAAATGAAGTTTTACGTCCTGGGTATGACGTAAAACTGCATCCAAATGTCCAAGTGTGTAATGTGTCTGCCGATCTCAGTGTTGTGTGTGCTAAGTGGTTAATGCTTTTCACAACTATCACGCTTATTCAAGTATTCTTTCACATTTAATCATATGTAATCGCATTATCTAAGTTTTGCCATAATAGTTGGGAGGTGGCATAGGTCACTACTGTAACTGCTTGTGTTTCCCCTCTCACTATTATTGTCGTCATTGTTCGCATACATAAAATTTCTTTATCAGGTAGAATGCAAAACATAAAAACAAATCTAAATTTATTTTCAGTCTAATTAATTACTTAATTCGATCGCAATCCCAATGAACTATCGAGTGCAATGTTTAGTGCTGCATTTAGGAACTGTACTGTTTTTACGTGTATGTACTAATCATGTTTTTTATTTTTTAATTCTATTTGAATAAGAATAAGGTTTTTGTAATATTCGGTAAAATTGATTGATTGAATTTGGAGAAGAGTGGAATTCTTGGGAAATCAATACGTGTGGAAGTAAAGACGAGCCGCGGTCGAGTTGTTGTAGAAACTTCAAAGAAAGTCCTTGGCAGGCAGTTTCAATTCACGAGAGCGAAATTTTGCGTGCAAGTCTTTTGACGAAGTATATATTTGTTGCAGTTTCTGTAGCTGCTGTGTTCTAATGGTTAAGGTTAAAATTACAGCACATGACTTTGAATCTTGTTTATTTTGAGGTCAAGTTTGATCCTGCTTGAAAGCGCCATTGGTAACCGGCAGGAAAGAAATAATACATGTACTACTATATGTCTCTTTCTGGCTGGTAACCGCTAGAAATTTTTGCTTTCATCAAGTGTGCCAAAATAGGCCATAATTTGAACGGTTTTTTAGAGATATTACCGTTTGGGTCAAATTGCTGATTATCGTTGAAATGGAGAAATTTGCTCAAAAGAATAAAGCGGTTTTTATCCATGACCTCAGCAAAAAATGGGCTATATAGTGATGCTCGTTTGATGAAGTAGTACTGCATTTCGAGCTTATGATTAACACCTTGCATAAGTAGCAATGCTAGAAAGATTCTTATTTCATTGCTGTCGGTGTCAATCCACTCTTTCGAACTTGAACGCGCCATCAAGTTGGCCAAGCGTTCCACCAAAAACTGCCTGGCGTATCGATTTGTTTCTGCAGCAATTAGGTCTACAATTTTATTGTCAAAAAAAAGCTAAAATGATGTTGTAAATATATTCGGAAAGCTAAAAAATAAAAATAAGATATCGTAAACAGTTATTCTACAAAACCTAAATTCTCGTACTACTTATTACGTTAAAAGTTGTCTAAATGCTATTATTGTACCTTTTAGAGCATTTGATTAATTGGCGTGAACCGAATGAATAGATCTAGCAATGAAAGTGTTTTACGCAATAGAACTTTTCGAATAGAACAAAATGCTTACTCGGGATTTTCTCATCTTGGCGCCGCCAAAAACCGAAATGCGAAAGCGAAATAAAACGCGCAGTTAAAAGCCGTGACGACTCAGACGTGTATACACGTCTTACGCAGTGACAGAGCGACATGCCTTGACGGATATACACGTCTTACGCAGTGAACGGGTTAACTTGTTTATAGAACGCCAATTTAGGGTAGATACCTCCAACAAGGACATGGCATTTTGGTTTGCTTTTAATTCTTTGATTACATTTGACGTCGTTTGTTACCATACTAGGGAATGTTTCATAGTAATATTTTTGGATTTTAGATATTGTGGGGGTCCGTCCCTATATGCTTGGGCCTTGTCACTTGTTGTGGGGAGGAGTAACTTTATTCGTTCTGGGAGTGGTATCATCATTTTTTGGTCGTTATTTGTTTTTTGAAGATGTTTTTGTATGAGGTTCATGGCGGTGAAATTATCATATTGCTCTTGGATCACGATATCCGTAAGGATGGGTTCAAATGGAAATTCTTTTCCTTTTATGTTACATGTTATTTTTTGTTTATACCAGAGAGTCTGTGTGTCCCAATTATGACATTTTTCTCCATTTTGACAACAGGGGGACCAGTATGCTGCTCGATATTCCCACGATTCCTTTCCATAACTAAGAGCGTAAGAAGTATCACAGCATCTAAGATTTTTTTGGGTAGGGTGAACCTCGTCATCCGATTCGCACACTGATATCCATCTGTGATTGATGGTTAGGGTGCAATTTTTTGAGAACCAATATTGTTGCCAAAAGATTCCATTTTCCACTATGTAACGATTTGCATTAATCAAAGGTTCATCCTTATTTGGATCATACGCTATGTCTCCAAGACAATCGTAACCCTGAATGCCACAAGTTGCTTGTTCGGTTTCCGTTTTACAGTTTGCTTGTACCACAGCGTATTGATCCAGTAGGGATATTACGCGTTGTTTATATACTGCCAATAAAGCAAAGATTCTCTCTTCAGGGAGGGTAAAATTCCATAACCAGTCCACGAATATATTTGGCCTTCTGTCCAGCTGTATCTTCCAGCGATGTCGAGCAAGGTGACCAGTTTGTCGTGTAATCGGGGTACTCACCGTTAATGCTCTTTTTGTAAGTGGAGGAAAAATATCTCTCACTTCTCGTGCACACAGGCAAGTTCGTTCCATAGCGTCTATTTCTTTCCAATACCTAGATTTAGGATAGTATTTCTGTGTGAAGGTTTTTCCTTCAGCCACAGCATATCCAAAGATTTTGGAATACATCGGTATTGGATTCTTCCATGCATAATCCTCCTGGGTTTGTTTCCAGAGTCGATCAAAGGATATATGTTCCCAGGTCGCATTTGGTGTATGTTGCATGTTTTCTGGAATGGGAGTGGATGGATGGAGGAAAGTTCCTTCGGTTATTGGGGCGAGGGCAGCTTCTGCGCCCGTTCCACAATATCCGAGTGTGATTAGGGATATTTGTGATAAGCTTTTACGAAGGGTAGGTGATTTGGAACGTTTCATCGACGAGTTGGACGAAGGCGATCTCCCCCCGCTTTTTGAAGAGAGGCATTGATAGAGTACTACTACGAATGTGGCGATTAGAAAGACGACGACTATAGTTTGAAAGAGTGATTCAGATGGTCGATATTGCAGAAAAGGAAAAAGGATACCATGGTCTGCTTCCCACTGAGTATGTTTCCATAATTCCAAAAGTAAATTTTCAGAAGGGGGTATGGGTTTTGCGTAAGCTGGCAGGGTTAATGCAAGCATTATGATATGCTGCATAGTACGTGCATATTTTCCTGGTTGATAACGTGGTGGTTCGTGGGTAGGAGTTTTAAGTCGATCTTTATCAGAGATAAGGTAAAAGTGATATAATCGTCGCGAAAGGCAACAAGTAAGGAAGGCGAAGAAAACGGAAAAAAGAATAGATATGGCAGCTAAAGATAACATTACATGTTCGTAGTAAGGAAAAGGAGGGGTATACGCCGCGAAACTATAGTTTGTAACTATGCAAGATGTATTTGCGACTTTTCGTGCATGAGTATCTAATTGGTAGGAGAGTTCTTCCAATCTGTCATTGAGCTGTGACTGGGCGTATTCAAGTTGATTTGCTGTAAGCAAATTTCCAGCTATGACAGAATCTAATTGATGAAATACTTTTGAAAAGGAGGTGGTATTAGGGGACAATACTAGGGAAATTTGTCGTTCAAGGTTAGAAAGCGATGCTAATTGTCTATACATGGTGTTTGGGGAGGGATGTTCCCGATAGACAATTTGAAATCCTTGTTCGACTTCTGGGCTGCGCGCGGTGAAGCGTAAATAAACTATTGGGCAAAAAAGAGGAAGTATAATAGGGAATATATGGTTAGTGCCATTAAAAGATAGTGGGATTTGATCTCCACTTTCTATTACCAAATTATCCTGAGGTTTAGTACGGAAGCTTACGATTGTTGCATGTATACAATAGTTTCGTCGTGCTGCTATTGTCCATGTACATGTTACATTATTGGGGTATATGTAAGGAGCGAGTGGAGAATAAAGATTTTGGTCTTGAGAAGTGGCCATATGTTGGTATCCACAGCGTCCTAAAGGATAATATGGTATTTCCGAAGTCTGTTCGAAGGTCAGCTGAAATCCGTGGAAATTATGCTCCGAATTTGTACGAAAGATCAACAGCAAGCGCGAGGAAGTGAAATAGAAAGGTGTTCTGAAGGACATAATACCGCAGAAAGTGTATATTGGGCGATTAAATTCAATGATTTGGAGATAGTCATCACATGTTGTATCAAGATGAAGACTTTCAATTATCATTTTGAGGGCGGTATTAACAGATGTAACGGTACTGATTTCATAATGTCTGTTTAGATTTGAGGGGTAATTATGGGTAGGGAAACCAGTAGAGGTAAGATTAACAGGCTGGTTTCCAACCTTGACATATATTAAAGTTGGATCAGATATCTGAGCGTGTACAGAATATCCAAAGGTCAGGAGGAACAAAATCCACATCCTGCAAATAAAGATAGGCTTTAGTCGATGGGAGTAAATAGATAATACGGAATAGTAGTTGACACAAGATATATATTCATAGATAATGTTTGAAAAACGTTAATGTTGTGTTCAAGTAAAAGACGCGTGCTGATGGATAATACTTTAGGAATTCCCTTGCGAAGTGCTCGTTGGTATATATGTGTATCATAGAGCTGAGGAGGGGCAATGGAGGTGAAGTGAATGTACCAGCGTGTCATGGGAGAGAGACCTCGCAATTTGATAAAAGGCAATGCTTCAAGTGTTGTAACATGGTAAAGAATGAGAGAGGGACCATCGTAAAGGTCCGGAGGGAGAGGGTCTCCGCCATGACTGTGGCCATACTTAGCCATTATCCATTGTCCAGAGAAATTTAGTCGTGGCTCGCCATGCAGTTCCCGAAGAAGAAGCTGAAATTGTGGATTGCTTAAGCCAGCACACAGAGGGCGCAGGCATTTATCAATGGGGTGTTTGCCTTGCTTGCTGTATTTACATTTGGAATGGCGCAGATGGCGTGTAATTTGACGAGAAATTGCCTCCATCAAGGAGGGGGCAATGAATAATGCAGGCCATGCAATGGGGTCATCAGAGGAGATGGCCAACTGTTGCCATGCCATTTGCGATAGTGAATCCGAAGTGAACACTTGTCGTGAAGGTTTGTGTATTATCCCTAAAATGGGATGAAGACAAATTGACTGTAGGTATCTGACCAAAATGAGGTCAGTGGGAGGCTTTCCTTGTGCGAAATTTTGCACTAAATGGAAGACGCCCATATTGTCCGTTATTATCATGAAGGGGTAAATGCGCAAGAGATAGTGATATTTAAGAATCACTCGTTTCAAAGCATCAAGTTCTTTGCGACAAGGGTGTGCAGCGCGTTCGGATGTAGTTTTCCATGCCCGTGAAGAATAGGCCAAAGGAAAAACTTGTGCTGTTTCCAGGGGTTCCTTGTCTATTTGGAAAAGGACTGCTCCGTAACCGGTATTGGATGCATCCGTCTCCAAGTATAGAGGTCGCATAGGCACAAAATGTGAAAGCACAGAGGGATTTTGTAAAATTTGCTTTACAGCATCGAATGTTTGCAGCAACGCAGGTGTCCATTTGATATATACATGGGGAGCTTGGGAGGCTGAAACACCTCCAGTATGAGCATCAAACGGATGCAGAAGTTCATTTAGTCTTGGGATATGCTCGGCAACATAGCGCAAGGCTCCTAGAAAGGAGCGAACCTGGAAGATTGTTTGTGGGGGAGCCAAAAGAGTTAAGGCTCGTAGTCTCTCAGGTTGAATGAGGCGTTGGTGAGGTGAAATCACTTCTCCTAACAAGAAAATAGATCGTTTGCCGATAAAGCTTTTGCCGATTGAAAGAGTCAAGGAGTACTGGGTAAGATGCTCAAAGAGGATACAAAGAAGGTACAAATGCTGTTCCACCGTCTTCGTGGCAAGGAAAATATCATCCATATAAATGGCTAAATGAGAGGATGATTTTTCATCAGGGTATTGTTTGTAGAAAAGTTGCTGTACAGGTTCCCAAATAGCTGCGTTCATATTTTTCTGCCAGATAGAAGGGGAGTTAATGAATCCCATTGGCATACATCGCATGCGAATCTCTTTAGTCGGATGCGATATACCGGAGAATTGTCGATCGTCCTCAGTTACTTTGCAGTGAAAGAATGCCTTACTCAAATCCAATAAGGAGAAAATTTCCTTTTCAGAGGCGATCTGAAAGACGTCGGCAATCAATGGTAGGGTATTTTCGATTTTTTGTACTTTTGTGTTCAAGGGAATGAAATCTTGGACAACTCGCCATTGCTGTGAAGGATGATAGGTGGGTAGTTGTCGTTGTTCCTCATTAACTTTTTGAGGGACAACAAAAAGTGAAGTTTTCCATGAAGATGGGCCATACTCGATAATGCCCATATCAAGATATTTAGCAATGTTATCCTCCAGCGCCTTTTTTTGTTCGGGATGACGCATAGGATATGCAGGGCAAGTAAATGGAGGGGTTTTAGGATCCACGAGGTTGACTGTACAAAGATAAGGAAGGGTCTGCGGCCCGCGCAGATGGCCTTTCAAATCAGTAAGTTGAGAATGAAAAGGTTCGTAAACAGCATACCACTGTTCACGGGGGATAATTGTGTTAGTTGGGGAGTGTAAATCCATTTTAGAGGGTTCTTGACTTGACAAAATTTCAACGTTTTTCTTTCGTGAAACCAAGTCTTGCAATGGGGTGTCAGCTTTAGATGCTGGGAGTTTTTTATCAGTTACAAAGAAATATCGTTCATCACACTTTATCCTACCCCCCTGCTCGCATTGGGTAACCTCTTTGTTCCCTTTGGAGACTTGTGCGTCTTGGACGCAGGATGGACTGACTACAACAATTCCATCCTCTTCGGAGGGGATATACTCCGGAAATTGCGTGCGTACGTTACAAACTGGCACGTCTTTTACCGCATACTTTTGTTCATCATACACTGTCCTACCCCCCTGCTCGCATTGGGTAACTTCTTCGTTCCCTTTGGAGACTTGTGCGTCTTGGACGCAGGATGGACTGACTACAACAATTCCATCCTCTTCGGAGGGGATATACTCCGGAAATTGCGTGCGTACGTTACAAACTGGCACGTCTTTTACCCCATCGGCAGGTTGTCCGGCTCCCACCGGGTCCTCCGTAATGTGCACATCTTCAGGAGGCGGTGTACTCCTGGTAGTAACTTTCCCTTTTTCACAGCATTCACACATCACATTCATACAATTAGAAAAAGAGGGAGGAGTGATCAGGTCCATCCCATGCAGTACAGTCAAGGCCGTGGAAACTTCAGAAGGTCGTTGGTAGGAAACAACAAAATTAGGCAAATTAGCAATTACTGGAATCCAATCGATTCCAATAATGTTGAAAGGGACATCTTCACTTACACAAAATGGTACAACTACGTCACAAAATGATATATAAACAAAAGATGACAGTGTTTTTTTGCCACCTACCCCCTGTATAGGGAGAGAGATGGTAGTTTTGTTAGCAAAAGCGCGAAGCCAAAATTTCTTGAGGGTTTTTAATTTAATAAGGTTGGGAACGCTGCCGGTATCAGCAAGAAATGTTACTCCAGTCGGCGTGTGCGTAAAATAACAGTTTTCCTGAAAAAGCATCATAAAAGAGATGTCGTGTGACTTTATTTACATATGTGGAGACTAGAGTATGTGTAGGGGTGAGGAATTGGGTTACCGGGTTATCCAATTCCTCTTCTAGTTTTCCGGGGATGTTTCTGGAGAAGGATTGGGGTTCGTGGTGTGCCTCGGGAAAGAGTATGGATATTCGGGCACTTGGTGAAAGATCGAGGCAGAGGTTCCTGTTGAATTTGAAGACAGGGAAGTGCTAGAGGTTTGGGGGGTTAAAGAGTGAACATCATCAGAGTGATTTGCCACCTGAGCATTGCGATTTTGGCCAGGAACAACCCATGCATGATCCCTAACCTTTTGTTTTGTTCTCTGCCAAGAGTTGTTACTAGGACGTTGGTAAGGTTGGCGCTTTTCACGACAAGATTTTTCATTATATTGTCTCATCAAAGCATCCAGGTCTCTCAGAGACATGATTCTCTTTTTTAAAGAATTTTGTCCTCTTAGAAAAGGGAGCCATTCGTTGTCATGTCTTAGTTTGTAGGTTGTGGTCATAGGAAGTCGGTCTATGATTGTCACATAGCCTGTATTGGGGTCAACTTCCAGTCTTTTTCCACATTGGTCGAGAACAGCCTTTACCAAGCATTCTGAACTCTTGTGTCCAGGTCTACCACAAGCATAGCATTGGTATATCTGTCCTGTAGGCAACTGCAACGCTTTCTCCATTGCAGTTTCATTGTTCTGGAGGGTAGACTGAAAGGAGGGGGATTGCGAAGAGGTGTTGTTCAATCGGAACATAGATGTAGATGACATTCTCGGTTGTCGTGAGTGGTTATATCCCACGTTTTGGCCATATCTATTAGGTGGTTGGACGTTTCGCGTGCTTTTTCTTGGTTGGGGTTGGACAGGTAAGAAAATAGGTGAAGGAGTTGGATCTTGGAGATAACGTTGTTTATCGCCACGTATCATGTTCTGATATCTCTGGAGTCTATTGAAAAAACCCTTCCAAGAGCCTTGTTCCGCCCCCAAAAGATTCACCTGTATTGCTTCAGGCAATCGTCGGCGTATTCGTGACAGATAATCTAGGCCGTGATCCGTTTTCGAAATTAATTTGTCCTTCATGGGAATACCTGCTTCCATGAAGACAGGTGTAAAGTGAAGGGTGGCGTTGTCCTTTTCCCAGTCGAACTTGTGTATGCAAGAGATGATTTGGTCGGACAATTCAACTATCCCACTAGGGAAAGATTGCGAAATCATTTCAAGGACATTTTGCCATGAGGGGTTGTCTGTTTGCAGAAGGGTAGCCAAAGCATCTGCCACCTCCTTTCCTCGGGGCAAGCCTGATTTTTTTAACAGTTGTATCATCTTATTGCAAAGCAATCGATCATGGGGAGTACTTCCGTCACCGTGTGGAATCATTTGCAGGATACGGTTGATCCATTTCGTGACAGTAGTGCCTTTTGAGAAAGGAGGGAGGGCGGCTAAGTATTCAGAATATTCTCGCAGAGGGGCAAGTTTTTGGTTTATTTCTCTAGGTGGGATCACTGTCATTGGGGATTCCGAAAGAGAACTTAGGTCATCTATTTCCTCCGGAAGGGAGTCGTCAAATGGTGTTAACCGTTGTTTTTCGTCTAGTGGCGTTTTATTTGGTGGATGTGAGGTGCGTGAATAGGGTGATGAAGTGAAAGGGCCCGACAATCTAGCTCCTGATGCGCTTGGTACATTTCCCAATGTAGCCGAAAGTTCTCGTACTTTTTGGGCCAGATTGTCGAGGGCATCTATCTTTTTTGAGCGGGTGTGGGCAGCGGGTCCAAGACTTTTGGGTCGTACTTCTTCATCACTGTCATTTTCAATGACATAAGAGGGGACGGGTGCGATCTCCTCTTGTCCTATCCCGTCCATTATTACAAAAGAGGGGGTGGGTTGTAAAAGAGAGGGGTAAAGAGATGTTGCCTTTTCGTGAGGAGGTAAAGAAGAAGTGTCATCAACATTTAAGGGTGCAGTCGGCTCGGTATCGTGGTATGCCTGATGTATTTCTTGTAATCAGGAGGCGTTACTTTAGTGGTTAGTTTATCAAAGGTCTTTTCTAGGGCCTTTTGGTCTTTCTCAAGTTGTTTCGAACCCTTTTCCAAAATTTTGAGGTCAGTTTGTAGTTTAGGTTTTAATTTTTGAATTACGTCTTCATCATGTCGCATTTGTTCTATTTGATTTTTTAAGGTATTTCGCAACTCGGTATGTTCCTTAAGGCTGTTAGTTAGCTCGCGATTATCATCTAAAATTTTTGTAATTAGGTTGGCACGTTTTGCCTTTTCTTTGTTAGCATTTTTCTTTTTAAATAGTGGCATATTAACGATCTGACCTGTGTCGACAATGGGCAACAACCAATAGTTTTTCTTTTGAATTCGAAGAGGAGTTCGTTTAGATGGAAGTCCCGGGTCTGGGCACCAGTTTGGAAATTGTGTAGCAGGGTGAAGTTTAGAGCTTCGTGAAGTTTGTGATGTGATGCAGACAACAAGAATTTGTTTGCAATCTCAAACTATTTCGATAAGTAAGGGCGTTCTTATTTGGCCTCTTGTTGGGCTTGCTTTGGCATTTCGCTATTGCAAAATCTTTTTCTTTGGTGAGTATTGCTATGCTAGCGCCATTATTGGCTTGTCGTGATTGCCTTCGGTCCAAATTAATGCGATAATACAACTTACTCGAGCTTTTCTCCTTTTGACGCAATACCGCCATCGATGAGAGTGTCACGAAAAGCTTGTGGCTGAAACAGCTTTTTTCAAAGCTATATTTAGTTGTAGAATTATGCAAAAATATGTATTTGCAGTCAATAACACCCATGAAGCATGCGAAGTTGGCCAGATCAAATGTGCTCAATACAATGCTACTTCGCCCATATGCATCGATCGTACCTCAGTGTGTGATCAAAAGTTTGATTGTCAATTACAAGAAGATGAAGCCAACTGCGATGTTGACCTCTCTCAATATTTTAATTGTTCAGACGAAACTCATTGGACCCCATTTTATAAACGATGTGATGGTAAGAAATATATCATAAAAGTCGTGTACCGTACATAGGTTTTATCGAGATTGAAACAAGGGAAGAAAAAGACTTCTAAAACTGTCGTTTGGTCTAAAAACCTGCTATATCTTTAACTGAGGTAGTTCGCACTTTTTCGTTGGTAGGTTTTGGTTGTTGACGCTGCATACTCTCGGCCTTCTTATGTTACGAGGATTCAGTTTGGCAATAGCTGAATAATTTAATTTTTTACTTTACCGGGTGAGTTTGAAAATTTTTGTCTGCTGGATAAATTACCCCAAAACCTTGGAACAGAGATTTCTTGAACTTGTATCGTAAACCCTTATAATAACGAAAATTTATTTAGCAATTCAAGCACTAGACGAACTGAGAGTTTGGGGGACCACAAAGTGAGATGGCGGTCTTTGAGTCAACAGTTGCTTATACGTGTCATTGCGAGCGGCACGAGTTGTAGTCAGATCCGGGTTTAGACGATAAGAGGCCCCAAGGTATTTTATTTGCGAGGCCCCTCCCCATTTTCGAACTCAGAATTTTTCTTTAAACAACTTAGCATGTCCTTGCTAAATGTCAAAGATATAAGTGTAGCGCACATGCAATGATTCATAAATAGACGTTAAAATTAACACTGTGAAAAATTTGTAATAACAGCATAACATCTAGCTCATACGAAGCAGCTTCAAAGCCCATAATGCGCTTATAAACTTTATTGCCTGGATATTGTCTAAAAAGGACTATTCGCGATTGACACCTTTAAATCTTACTTTATGAAACAATCAATATTAAAAAGCATACCACATTTATTCAGTTACTAGCCCATTTTGCCGGCGTCTCCTGACAGTTCCTCCATCAGTAATGTCCAGGTTTCGTATTTCGGTTCAACAGGCCAAGCCGGCTTCACCCATCCGGCTCTTGTGTGAGCAGTAGCGAACAGTTATGGAATTTTATGCGCTTTCACAATTCTTGTACACAAAATTGTGATCATCATATTTTCTTAATCATGACTGGCAATGTTCACAAAGAATCTTGCCAAAAATTATCGTTAATACTTGTGAGGGAGCAGAGATTGTACATAATCAAGACTGATTGTAGCGGCAAAATGGTGGGAAAAGCTATTCAATGGTAAGCCTATTTTGCCAATTGCTGTTGCCGCTTTCCTATATATATTGGTGGTATTTAGTTCCTAATTTGGCTGCGCTATTGGTCTTGTTTCCGGCATAGCTACAAAAGTGGCTATATTCAGATTTACAAATTGTTATGGTTATGGTTTTATGTTGATTTTTTCGTAAACTTGGGATTTCATTACAATGATGTAGAGCAGTGGTTCTCAAACTTTTGGTCATGCGGAGCCCATGAAAAGGTTGACCATCACCTACGGAGCCCCACAATATATTTTTAGTAATAGAAACACATTGATTCTTGCCGATTGATGTCAGCCAACCGTTATTTTTCGCTTCATATCATGCGGGCCCACCTCACATCGACCTTTTACCGCACGTGGACATCGTGCTCTCCAAAAAAAAAGGTCAGCGACCTCTCTTTGGACCAAATTTGCTTCTACAAAGAATGTCGTAACCGCGATTTGATACCTGGTGGAGACCTCCAACTTTTGGTGTTGTGGAGCCCATGAAGGGGTTCACCACTATTTGCGGAGCCCCTAGGGTTCTCTCGCGGAGCCCTGGGGCTCCGTACGGAGCACTTTGAGAACCAATGATGTAGAGTTTAGACATAAATACCATAACAGGCAGCATATCAGCAAAATTGAGAATGTCGGTTCAGCCGGCCAAGCCGGCTTTACCTATCAGGTTCTTGTATGAAGAGTTATCAAACGTTTCTGTGTTTTCTGCTCATAAGATGTTTACGACTTCTCCTGATTCTTTTTCTAATAGAATATCTTATTTCAAGATCCTGGCTATGCCTTAGGCTTATGTGCTCTGTTTATTGCAGACACGAACCCAAGGGAGCTTTGCGTTTCCCGTAGTTTGGAATTAGGGAACACATTTCTCATATTAAGCTATTTTAAAGCAAAAGGGCAAAAATGTCTTTTGTGTGGTGCGATTTGACACAGTGATGCTGTTTTCTTTTGATTTCCCCTTAAACTTTCTCAAGTCCTCGCTGGCTACGCATTATGTAGCATTTTTTTCCCTGCTTGGCGTGCCCTGGAGAGACTAAAGTGTCATTGGTTTTCCTCAAATGTTTGGTTTGACTCCGGTAGCTCTATAAAGCTATTATAAAGCAAAATACCAACAAAATGTCCCATTTGATGCGATTTATCACAGTGACGTTATTTTGATTTCGCCTCATACTTTTTTAAGTGTCTTGCTGGCTACGCATTATGATTTATATTTGTGTTTCCTTGCTTAGGTATGCTCATAGAATTTAAATAATTTCTTGCTTTTCCCAAATTTTCAGGTTTGATTCCGGTAGCTCTATAAATGTATTACTAAGCAAAATAAAAAAAAATGTTTCTCCTATGTACGTTGCGATATTACCCCGGCAGACCATACTATCAGCAATTTATAACGTATCAATTAATGCAGCTGCGCCAGCCTCACGGTACAAACACTTTTTAGAGCCACAACGAAGTGTTTTGGTAAATATAAGCCATAGGTTCTGTACATGTAATGGTGATCCTGTTGGTTTATTAACCAAGACTGCAAGTACTCAAAAAGAAAGAATAATGACACAAACTAGCATTTGTAATTTTTAAAAGAGTAAGTGGGAGGGGGGCATATGAAACATAGACACAATTGATGGCGTCGCCCAAATGGTGGTCGTTTTGACTCATATAGCAATGAATTGTTTGGTGGTAGGCATGTTCAACAATTTGGTGGGCCCGCTTTCGTATTAATATTTGTGACATTAAGATCTTTGCTTGCGCTGTTTGCTTTCATTCGGCCATAGCATGAAAAGAGGCACTGCCTTTCTTTTTAGTCATACAATCTATTGCAATTAGCGCATATTACGCTCTTTTCAAACAAAAACATTTCTCCTTAATCCACTGTTACAGATTGATGCTATTATTGTTTAATTTTGATTTTTTCTTATTTGTGATTTTATTACATATAACTTTGCCCCTAATTCAGACGTCTCTACTTCTAAATGAAGATTAGTGTTTTGTACCGAAAGGCCTATCCTTGCAATTGCAAATATCAGTAATGGGCCGCCATGTAAAGAGCAAACCCGAAATGAAGTAACCCGAAATGAAGCACTCGCAGTTCAGTTATAGCAGTAGCGGAGCCCCCATCAATAATGTCGAGGTTAAGATTATCAAATCAGCTGGCTGCTGCGACAACCTCGTCCAATTGCAAAGAAAATCGCTTCAACATTTAGATCATATGTAGCTCGACCTCTACATTTTGTTACAAACGATAAGAAAGGACCATCTTTACCCTATTGTTTTGTTTTGGGCGATCACCAAATGCTTTCCATGGAGTAGAGTACACATTAAAATTTGTAGACTCTGAGTCTTTTGAATGTTTTGATTGATCCAAAGATCCATGCTATCGAGAAAGAATAAACAAAATGTAACAAAGGACTCAGTTTATTCTAGAAACCGCAATTTTGTGAAATGCAGGCACTAAAATTTGGTGTTTTTAACCGGTAGTCTACATTTCATAAACATTTACAGACCTCAGTTTTTGAAATTTTTTTGAAAACGTCGACAGACATTGCAAAAGAAACACGCTTGTGATGAAAAGTAGTCAAAATGCACCAAAGAACTAACTTTGTTTAACAATTGCAAGTTTGTTAGCTCTAGTAGGGTAACTGTTCAACTAAAAATGAAACATGATGTATGGCAACCAAGTTTTGATTAGCCATTATACACTAATCTTTAGCCTCAAGTAATTGGAGTTACTCATTGCTGGAAAGGAAATTTCCAAACTCTCAAACGACAGTAATTGTTGGTACTTTATTATGACGTTGTTGTATTACAGTCACCTTTTTTCACTGAGCTTACCACTTTTGGGAGGGTAAAAAGTTATACCACAGGTCTTAAAGTTCAATTTTTTTAGTATAAAAACTAATATTAATTGTATACATTACACACTATCAAAATCGCCTTAAAATAACCTTTAATTTGTTGAGTAAAGTTTGAAAATCAGTTGAGAAATGAGGTCACAAATCAGTTTTTTCAATAAACTGATTTAGCAAAAAGTTTGCAATTTTTGAAAACATCATCATATTATGATCTGCGGTAGCGAAGATTTATGTTAATCGTACGAGACATATCATGAGGTCATAGAGCCAGTTTTAGCGTGCAAGAAAAATTGAGAAAAAAATGCTTATAGGGTTTGAAGTGCTTAAATAAACAAGTGTTCGTAGCATAATGGAATAAACATTAATTGTTGTAAAGTTGTTTTTATTAAAAGTAGCTTATTAGTATCTCCTAAAAGAACGTTTAATCGCATTTCTGCGATCTGTAGTTTTTAAGAAAAAACAAAAAACAAATTGTTCAATGAATCGTTCAATTATGACGTCATTTTCAACCCCAAACAAATAAAAGTTTTTAAAATGTGGTTAGTCGAAAGTTGATTTTTGTTTGAGCAAAAAGCGGTTGTCCGCTGTCAAGTAATGCAAATTCTAAAAAATACTTTTGGTTGTGACGTCATGGTGACGTTACAAATACCCTTATGACACTCAGCACGGGGTGGTGATCAATCATACCAAGTTTGATGTTTGTAACTCAAGCAGTTTCAGAGGAGTTAAAACAGACAAACACAGACAGACAGACAGACAGAATTGCGCTTTATATATTAGACTAGCTGAGAGATAATTATAAGCCGTCACGAAAATATGTCGCGCAATATGTTATTCCAAATGCAAAATTGTGACTGTCTAAAGAAAGATTACAAATTATTACAAAAAAGTATGACCACAAATGTAAAAGCAAGTGAAAAACACATAATAAATTAAGCACACGAGCCCACCGGTTTCTAAATCAATTCTCTCGAGTTTATCACGAAGAAAATCAATAAGCCCTTAAAATATAAGAAGTCATTGAATATAAGTTGCTAACAAAAAATGTTAAAAAACAATTAGGAACTTGCGACTTATGTTAGAATTGAAGAAATTCGGTTTTAAAAATAAGTTATAGCTATCAAATGTAATAAGACTAGATTACAAAAGTTTTTTCTAGCTTACGTCATAGCAAAATTATGCAAAAGTTTAATATAGTTTATCTGTTTAAGTTTGTCAATCTCAATCTCAATGCACAGAATGCTCAGTGCAGACAACCTCTCTTGAGACGTTGTGAATCTTAGTTTATTTTTGATTCTTTTGAGCCTTGAGAAAGATTTCTCTCCTAAGCAGTTAATGGAGATTAAGCTCAGAAATAGTCTAAATATTGCTTCCACATTAGGAAAGGCAGTGCGAATTTTTTCCTTGCACATAATTAGATAAAGATCCATGAGACACAGAAAGAGAGTGCTCTTTCGTAAGCTTTAATAATGCCAAACCAGTTCACTGCATCAAAACAGCAATCAACAGCTGAGCTGCACGCTGAATATAAAGAGTGACAGGGCATGGAATAAATTTTTGAAATTTATTTTTTTCTAGGATTTTTTGCTGCAAACCGTTGTATTTACCAACCATGTTCGCAGCATTGTCATAAGACTGCCCTCGGCATTTTTAAAAATCAAACTGAAGCTCAGTATTGAGATATTTATGCACTAAATCAGCCATGCCTTTCCCAGAGCGGTCTTTCAGCTCAAGAAAAGTTAAAAATCTCTCACTTGGTAAACTGTTTATAGGAGACACATATCTGATAATCAAAGTTAACTGATCGGTATGTGAAATATCAGGGGTGGAATCCACTGAAAAGCTGAAATATCTCGTTTTTTTCACGTCAGCCACAATCGAATCCCAAACATTTTTGGCCATGAGTTGAATCATCTCTTCGCATATGGTTTTTGATAAATAAGAGGAATTTCCTAATCCGGAATTACCATATCGATTGATATGAGCAAGTAAAATGGATCAAATTTGGCTCCTAGTTCTAAAACTCCAAGATAATTGCCGTTGTTAGGAAATCCAAATTGTTCATTTTCTCCTCCAAAAGTAAAGTCACATTCTGCAAGAGTGCAGATTACAGCGTTAATTCTTTTCATGAAATGCCGCCAATACTGCTGTTTACCTTTCATTTGTTCCTCCAACTTTGAAGTAAGCGAATGCTCTCACTTCCTTGTTAAGTAGGTCAACATGGCATTTCTGTGCTTTTCTGAGTTTTCGTGAGTGTGGATAAGATAAGAATTGTGCCAGTCATCAAACTCATTGGAAGCTAAAGCCGAAGAAGATGCAGGGTTGGAAAAGAGTTTGCAAACAAAACAATATACTCGGCCTTTTTCGGGAAGATATAGAAGTTGTTCTCGACTATATGTTGAATAAAACAGACTTTCGTTGAATGAAACAGAGCTTTTGTGCAAAACCTTGATCGGAACTTGGAACTGGAAAATGCTCCACAACAGTGCTGAACTTTAGAAGGGCCTCTCTCTCTATTCAGTTGGTTATTTCCTCATGTGATAATTCTTTCCACAAATCACAGTCTTTTGGACTTAGAGTAGATCTATGTTTGACACCATCTACATCGGTGTCTGTAATACCTTGGGATTAATTTACCTCACCGAATGTAAGCTGAAAATTTTGACTATCCACACTACTTTCGTGTGGTTCTTTTACTCCTCCCTTTGCAGCAACTGAGTTCTGAATTATATCTGTACTTTCATTTTCAATGGACATGGCTGTTTCCTCATATCTAAGTTGCTGTTCAACGTCCTGCATTGCTGTTTTAATAAGATTTTCTTCTGGTTTAATGCTAGCAGTTGGCTGATTAGCTCCATCGCACTGATTTCCTTGTGTTAGCTTTAGCGCACTTGCTTCACTTCCGGCACTTGTTGCTTCTGCCAAAGGGTGATGCAAGAAAGCAATGATTGGTCTTCCAGTATCTTACAGTAATGCAAGAGGCTAGCGATGCACTTAGCGAAACTGCAGACAGTGACATTTGTTTCGACTTATCAGGTCTCTTCAGTGCAGTTTATGACCGACAAGAAGCTAGAGGCTTTTAATAAAGCATAGTATACATAGGAATTCTTATAAAAGAATTATAAACTTTTTAATTCTTTTAAATTTAAAATTTAAAAACAAATTAAAAGTGAATGATAGTTCAAAATTGAATGTCAAGGCCCCTATAGATTTTGAGGCCCTAGGCTTCAGTCTGCCAAGCCTATAGATAAATCTGGCTGTGGCCGTAGTGTAAGGCTTAAGCATGAGCGTTAAAGTAGAAGTACGAAACCTACGCTCCTGGTGATATACTGTGTGCACATTTTTGAAATTGTTTTCCTTTCCAAGAAAAGGTTTTTTTCTGTACACTCACCTGAAAAAAGTTTAACTTGAACAAAAATTTTGTTCAAGACCAAAAAGTCTTGGTTTAAAGACGGTGTTTCCTCAAACTAGTCTTCACTTTTTCATGAACAAAAAAAATCTCATTTTGTCTCCTTAGTAACCGTAAAAATAAAACAAAGTCTATAATGCGGTTTTCAATTGTAAAAAGGTTGAGCGCCCCGGTTTTTTTGATGTATACGATGGCTTTGCTCGGCTACGCCATATGCAAAGTAGCATTCCGAGTGTTTTAACTTTCGAAATCACTATTATAACTCTCAGCTTGTCTTACGCTGCCGGCACAAACCTTTGAGTCAGCAGCAATAGTTTATTAGCTAAACACTAAAATATGAAGATTTGGTACCGCTTGGGTGGGCAAAGCCTACCCATGTTTTTCTGAAAGCTCTTTCTGTGGATTATAAAATTACCTGACAGACCTTTAGAGATCATAGCTAAATGGTAGCTTTCACATTTTGAAGTACACCATTAGTGGAGTTTTAGTCCGTTTAAAATTAGCGTTAGGAACAACATAAAATTAAAATTGGTTTTCTAGATAAGTAATGGGCAATTTTCCACAAATGATTTTTCAAAATATTGGTTCTGATGATGGCCGTAATTTAAAACAACTTTTATTCACTTTGGCTAATTATGTAGGTCAACGGAGGTCAAAGGTGATAAAATTTGATCTATGCTTGCGGTGTGGAAATTCAAAATAGGTTCAAGTGCTGAAAAGTAAGAATATGTTGTAGTATTTTCTAGCGCATTTGTTTATTAGCAAAGGCAACACAAATACGTTTTCTATTCCCAAAAAAGCAATAGCTGGCATACTTACGTAATGGCAGCCAATGTTACAAGATATTTTTCACAGCTAAGGTGATTTTCACTTCGCTATTATATCGGACTCAGCATGTGTCTGATGACACGACAGCGCTTACTTATTGACGAATAATGCTCTATTCGTTTGAGTTTTACATCAGTCAGTCTGCAAGTTTAAGTTTTGAAATCATCCAATGTACAGGCTATAAAGCGCAGTTCTGTATGTCTATGTGTCTGTTTTAACTCCTCTAAAACTGCTGGAGGTGCATGCATCAAACTGGGTACGATTGATCACCATCCCTTGGTAAGTGTCATAAGGGGTTCGTGACGTCACGATGATGTCATAATCAATAATCATTTCTTTAAATTGCATTTTTGGACCGAGGAACGTGGTTTTCGGGTTAAACAAAAGCTAATAGCCCTACCCAATTTAATAACTTCAACAAATTTTGCTTCTTTACAATGTCACATGGTATCATAATTAACAATTAATTGTAAAATTTTTTTGTTTATTTACTCAAAAAATACTAAGCGTAGAAACGTGATCAAACGTTTTTCGAGAGATCTTAGCAAGGTGCTCTCGATAAGAGCAACCCTACAACAATTAATGATGAATTAGCAATGCAACCACAAATTCTTTATTTTAGCATTTTAAACTTTCTAAACATGCTTTTCTTGCTTTTTTTCTTCACGCTTCAACTCGATTTGTGATGTTATAATGCTGCCTGGCACGATTAACACAGTCTTTTGCTACCAGAAATCATCATTTAATGATTTTCCTCAAAAATTGCAACACCTTTACAAAATCAGTTTAATTAAAAACTGATTTGTGCCCATAATTCTCAAACGATTTTCAAACTATTTTTAACAAATTGAAGAGCATTTTTAGGTGATTCCGACAATACATGGCCTGTATATTTACTGCTACCTTTTATACTAAAAAAACTGAACTTTAAGACCTGTAGTGTAACTTTTTATTTTCCCAAAAATGTAGTAAGCTGAGTAAAAACAGGTTAGTTTTGTGAGCAAACGTTACGATAAGTTACTTATGCAGTTTCGTTTGAAAGCTGAAGAAATTTGCTTTTCTGTAATATTTTATTCTAATTTGTTAAGGCTAAGGATTAGGTTATAATGGCTGATCGAAATTGGTACCATTCGTTATGTTTTATTGTTAGTTGATCAATTTTCCTACCAGACCCAAGAAACCTGCAATTTTTAGAAACAGTTAGTTCCTTGGTATATTTTGGCTACTTTTTCCGAGTAAGCATGGTTCTTTGGCATTATCTATCTGAATTTGAAAAAAAAATTATCAAAAAAGAGTGAAAAATTTTCTGGTACAAGCCTAACATACCATACCGGTTGAAAGCACTCAAAATTTGGTGCCTGCACTTTACAAAATTATAATTTCTAGAAGAGGTTACTTGTTTGGTACATTTTCACTATTCTTTTTCAAAACGTGCTTCTTTAGCATTAGCTTAGGGTTGCCATACCGTCCGGAAAATTCCGGACATGTCCGCTATTTAGCGTTAAATTTTGCGTCCGAGAGGAATTTTTTAAAATGCTCAAATGTCCGGAATTTTATAATTCTGTAAATTATGTTTAACTTTAAACATTTTACATGTCTTCCAAAGACGAGAAATTCATTTGGAGTAGTCTACGCTGCTTCTTGGCTACAATAATTTTGCTCATAAGGTTGGTGTGCATCGTGGATCCTTCATTATTATTGCATTTATACACTTTGCGGTAGGCCTATTGAATTCTGTATTGTGACGTAGCATCTTCATTATTTCGCAACCATACGGATTGTCATTAATATTTACCAACTTTTGTACTTAAGTTAGTTAGATAGTCTACTTAGTGATTGGTTCAATTAGTCTGGTGGTAAATTACTTTGTTAGTTTCAAGGCTGCACGTTTAGATTATGCATTTGTAGTTGGGTTGTATTTATTGTTAATAAGAAAGATATTATTTGAAATGGCTAAACGAAACTGCACATTCACAAACGAGATGCAAGAAAAACATCCATGTTTTAGAAAAGGCAGGAATGATTGCGAGGCAGAATGCTTAGTATGCAAATCAGGAACCTATATATCTGTCGTGCACAAAGGTAATGGTGATTTAAACACACATCTGCAATTGGAAAAACATCGCAAAGCAGTAAGATGGGCTGCGGCATCAACGAAAATGACGAATTATTTTGTTACAGCAGGAAGCAAATGCGAAGATGAAATCACTGCCGCAGAAGGCCTCTTGCATTACACGCTGTTAAGCATTATCATAGTTTTTTATCCATGGACTGTACATCGGTTTTACTTAAAAAGATTTTCTCTGATTCTAATGTAGCGAAGAAGGTTAGTAGTGGCCGCCAAAGACAGAAAAAGTTGTTACTAGCGTACTTGCGCAATATTCTATTGATGCTGTTCTAAAAAGTTTTGAAAAAAACGATATCGCGTATTTTGGCGTTGCAACAGATGGCAGCAATCACAATGAACTGAAATTATTTCCTATAATTGTTCAGTATTTTGACTGGAGGAAAGGTGGTTTGCAATCAAAATTGATTGAGTGTACAAACAAGGCAAACGAGACTGCCGACACAATTGCCACTTATATAAAATACATCCTAGAAAAAAGGATGCTTTTGAAAAAATGTGTGGTATTTACAGGAGACAACTGCAATACTATGTTTGGAGGACTTCGGCGTAATGAGCAAGGAAACAATG
This sequence comes from Trididemnum clinides, assembly GCA_963675345.1. Classification (NCBI taxonomy): domain Eukaryota; kingdom Metazoa; phylum Chordata; class Ascidiacea; order Aplousobranchia; family Didemnidae; genus Trididemnum; species Trididemnum clinides. The sequence continues at coordinate 19,255,189 of OY776302.1, forward strand.
TGTTTGCAAAGTTAAAGAAAATGTTAAACCCGTCATTGATTGGGGTTGGCTGTTCAGCACACGTTTTGAACAATTGTATCCATTATGGGGCTGAAAAATTGAACATGATATTAAAAATAATATCAATAAAAAATATCAATATTTTTCTATTTACACTGTTAGAACTGACCAACTGAAAGAATACTGTGAATTTGCAAATTGTGAATACTTGAAACATCTCTCTTATAGCAAGACTCGCTGGCTCTCCTTGTTTCCTGGAATTTCAAGATTGTTAGACACGTTTTCACCCCTGAAGTCCTACTTTTTGTCACAAGAGCATCCACCAATAGTTATTAAACGGTTCTTTGAGAAAGAAGTGATCGAGTGCTTTGAGAATGAAATGAGCCAAACTGCACTCACTAATGTTCATATTTCATGGACGTATTCAAGTGGTTGAGAGAGCAAACAATTCCGTTGCAGAAGTGCTAGAAAATTTGGAGCTGGTTCATAAGGTGCTTGTGGAAAGGAAGAATCAAAACTTTATGTCCTTGACAGTAAAAAGGCTTCTAGTTGAAAAAAGAGAAGAGGGATATAAAGATGAATGTAACAATTTTCTTTCCGAAGTTGCAAACCTCTATGAGAGATGCTGGGAGTGTCTGTGCAAATGGATGAAACTAATGGAAGAGTTTGCTTGTTTCAAATGGATTACCTTGAACGAGATACCAAGTTGGAATGGTGTAGAGTCTTGCCTGAAATATCTGATTGTAAAAGGGGTTGATGTGGACGATGCAAAGTGCTTTGACCAAGTCTGTAACTTGAAGCAGTTTGTGGAAAGTTACCTACAGGACGAAGAATTCATTAAACTGCCAACGCATAAGAAATGGTGCAAATACTTTGATCAGTCTAAAAACATCACATGCCACTCAGAAATTTTAAGAATTGTACAGTTTTTCTTTGCTGTTACATCCCACAGTGCCAATGTAGAGAGAGTCTTTTCACTGATGCAAAGTCAGTGGACTAAAGAGAGAAACAAATTGAGCGTTGCGACTATGAAAGGCATATTGACTCTTCAATATAATTTCAAAGATATGTGCTGTAGTGAATTTTTTTCATTTTTGAAATCAGCAAGGCCCTATTGAAGAGAATTAGATCTTCAGAAAAAATATGCATGGTCAGAAGAGTAAATTTGTAGTGACTTGACTTACAAGCGTGTCCTTAATTTGTTTTAAACATATAATTGCTGTTCTTTCCTTTCTCGGCACAACCTAATTTTCATTATTATTTTTCACTCTGAAGTTGAGTATTTTTCAGTGACGGTCCGTGGTTATATTTCCTGGGTAAGCAATTTCACCGGTATGTAATGTCGGTGGTAGAAACTTCTTGTGTGTTGCATTGCCAATTTTATAGGTCAAATTTCGATGAGACAAAATGTGGTAGCGCATATATTTAGTCTCATGAAAAGTAGCCATGCACTGTTTTTTCTGTTTTTTTCGAATTTTTTATAATGTTAATATTTTTTGTAATGTCATTGCTCATACCTTATTTACCAATGCACCAGTTTATGTCGCTGAAAAGACTAATTTTCCTATATTGCTAGCACTAAACTAAGTGAACGTGCGACATAGGGATTCTATGTGACATCATAATGGTGCGTAAGACGGGCTGCAGCTGCAGCAATTTTGTAAAGCGATTTATTGGCTTCATTAATGGTTTAAAGTTTTAGTTTCTGCGTGACAAAGCAAAATTTTTTGCCCCTACAAGTATTGCCAACATAACTAAGCCAAATTTTCTTGGATAACTGAATATCTCTAACTTTTGAACACCGCTCGTTAAGCTGCAAAAGATAGCAGCAGGAAGGGCAAAATCAGTAGCGCCCAGACGCATGACGTACATGCGTTGCTTTCACGGTCGCTTGATTCTTGTCACTTTTCAACAATTCCCGCTAGGCTTGCTGATGTTGTGGCTCTAAAACAGGGCTAGTTGCCGTAATTGGTTAGATTGTTTGTAGGTAAGCAAGTTCAAATGTTGCTATTCAGTTGTATCATTTAATGAATTAGGCAAATAAATTGGAAGTAAGAAAACTTATCTAAAGGCGAAAAAGTTGTTTAACTTATTTTTTCTCTTTTGCCGTTCAAAAAAGTCGTAAAATTTTCGCTTTGTCATTTAAATACATGTATCAGACTATCGCAACTGCGTAGGGAATATTGCTGCTGCACGCGACTAACCAAGAGTGGCTGAATTCTTACGACTCCCCCTAGATTGAACCCGCATAACTAATAAAACGAGGGATAGGGGGGGCGAGGCATCCGACCCTCGTTTTCGAGTGGGGCAAAAGCATTGCTTTCGTCCAGCCGCCAAAATTTATTTCGCGTATTTTACAAAAATTTTATTTATACACCACACGCCCGACTGCCCACTTTGTGACAGTCCCGGGCTACGTAGATTCTGACGACTTGGTTTGGAGGCGTCGATGGTTTGATTCCGCCAGCGCCGCGACTGGCACTTTTAACCTTGGTCAATGCGTTGTTATGGTTCGTGGTACCTCATCGCTCAACCCTGAAACTGCAACTATTCATTGTTTAGTCACGCTTCGCGTCCACCTGCAATGCAGGGAGCAACGTTAATCTCTAATTCTAGGCGCAAAACGCTCCCTCCGGGGACGCTGCGTTGGGTGGGACGAGTTCTTGTTGACGAGGCCACAAGGCCGAAAACTGAGTCTAGGGAGGGTCCCGCCTATTTCGCTATACTAACGTTGTTCGGATCGTGACTCTTCGCAAAACTAATTTTTGCCCTGAGGTATGTTGCATCGTGTCTTGTTCTTGTGGGCTTTGAACCCGGGTCTTTTGAGCTGCTCTTCCGTGCATACCGAGACATGCTATCGTGTAACCACCTACTGCCATGAATGCCTTAAAAACCCACATTTAGTATATAATCATTGCAAGGTTTTTCTATGACTTATTAGCTTTTGTGTGATCAATTTCATGTAAGGATACCAATTTTAAGTCATACTTGCACGGTAAGCAGTAACGTCAAAGGGAATCCTGGTTCAAAAGTAAACGGTAGGTAAGTCTTGTGCTTTGTGTTGGATTGTTTGTATTTGTTGTGTATACAGTCCAGTGTTGGATATTCGGCTAGCTAGGGGCCACGTAAAGTATCTTACACTTGGCAAGAGCCCTAGTCGTGGAGAAATCGTTACGTACCACAAACGAAACGATTTTTGCAGCACATAATAACCTCTCAGTTGTTAGTGCTAGCCAGAACGCACTGTGCTCCGCTAATGACGTCGCAAAAGCAGAAACGGCAGCCGCTCGGAGATGGAGTACATATATTTACATATATAAACATACGCTGATGTCCAAGGATGCTGAAAGAAATTATGCAAGTCGTCGAAGTAACCGGTTATAAGTTCAAGTACGATAAATTTGTGCGACTTGCACCTATTCATGTGCTTCACTCTTCAGACTAGTCCTTAGCTTGATGATATGTGCGAGAATTTGTATTTGTTCTATTTATTTGTAGATCTCAAAATATTTTCACAAATTAGAATTACTACACTGCACACTAAATTAGCCTACCACAATCCGTAATATTCAGCCAAAGCAATGCCTGATTGAATACAATTATTCAACTAATACAGAGTAGAGTTTTGGAAAATTTGCACATTTATAGCTAAACAACGGCAAATAAACTGCCTACAAAAAGTGCAAAAAAATAAAAAAGTGACCTGCAGCCCCACCATCAAATTCAACCATGAGCCGCCACTGCTACACATCATCTAAGTGTTGAAGCCATTTTTTTGCGATTGGGTGAAGCCGAAGCAGTCGTCTGATTTGATATTCTTAAACCTCATCATTGATAATGGCTACGATTGTAATAACTTAACTGCAAGTGCAGCATTTCGGGTTACTTTGTTCTTTCCGGTTGCGTATACGCCGAGATCAAGCAACATGCGCGCAGCCAGAGGCATTAGGTTGCATAAATAGGCATCTAGCTACTAGAAAGTCGTTGAAACTGGTCCTAAAATTTAATAGGGTATTCCTGAAAACACTTAGGTAGATCCCTTTGGCGCCTCTCCTACCCATAACTTTAAAATTTTGCTTTGATGCACTTGATAAAATTGAACAAACAAAACATTTTGGAATCCCTGGCTGTTGCAATTGCGAGCAAGTTCAGTTCTTACGTAGAACACAAGCCAAGTAAGATGAAGCCAGGAACTCTAGAAAGTTTTGAAAAACAGTGTCGGCTATGCGCAACTCCAATAGTGGTTTACTGAGGCTTAATCGATTTTCTTCAAAAAATGGTACGTTTGATCTTGGAACGACAATTGGTTGCGTAAACAGCAAATTAACTCTTTATTGCTGTTCTCACAAATATCAATTTAGTGAAGCCGGCTGAACCGATATTTCTATACTCGACAATACTCGTGAGGGCGCTGCTGTTTTGACAACTTGACCGCAACTGTTTAATTTTGGGTTAATTTGCTTTTTGCCTGGGTGCGTTTATGATAGGACCACGCAATATGCCCCCAGCCAGAGGCGTTAGCTCATACAAATACCCAAACAGCTATGATAAAATTGTAAGTAGTGAGCCTACTATTAATAGCTTAATCCCAAAAATACATTTCAATTACTCGAGTGCCCTTCCATTATCTTGATATACTTTTATTTGAAACACTAGCTCTTTTTCACGAATAAAAGTATGTTAACCCTATTTGGCCCGAGGGGGGGGTCGATTCGACCCACAGCAAATTAAAACTGTTGTAACTTGGCGACCGCTTGAGATAAATGTTTGAAATTTTTTGACTTTTCCTAAAATTTATCTGGCTTTTGGTTGGTTATAAACTGACAAAGATATTTTTTGTAGTTTTCACTTAAACATAGCAATTTCGAAACCCACTCGGGCAAATTTCTTCATCGATTGCTTTTGTATAATAAAGAAAAAAAGGAGAAAGAGCGCACGCGCAAAACCGTGACGAGTTACGTAAACCACAGAACTTGTTTGAAGTGAAGCACTGACTGTAAAACTGTACCGTTTCTCAGAAATCTTTCTTCTCAAAACCTTTTCGCTGTGAACAGCAACTCTTAATTTGACAAGCCAAAAACATCAAAGCGTTTTCAGATACACGGCTATTTTGTAACTTTTAGTTAAATAAATAATACCTTCTTGACGCTAGACCATAACCTACCGATAAAGTAATGCAAGAAAAATTTCGTAATTTTGATACTTGACAAATGCAACAAAGCAAAAAGAATTGTTTTCAAGCGCAAAGCCAGAAAATAAATTTGGCGGCGTGATAATATAGTTTGCGCTTTTCATAATGATTTTTAATGTTGTTACCAATTAAAATTGGGGATTGGTTTGTGGGAGAGCAACGAGCGCACTTGCAATTTTTATTGGATGGAAAATATGCAGTGGTAGACTAAGGGACGTAGGGCGACAGTTAGCAAAATTTAATTTAGGAGTTTTATAAAACTTGATTTCCGTTGCTTTACGAGTAAGCTGTTAGTAATTAATTGAATACCGAATTTTTATCAGCAAATACAAATCCAAAACGCAAGAAGCCAATCGTGAATCACAAAATTTAATTTTTTTTAAGGGGAGAAGGAACTGTGAAGTATCTCCTGAGTTTGTGACCAACACCAAAATATTTTTCTGTTGACCGCGTGACAAAAGCAATGTGTTTGTATTCTACATCTACACACTTCCAAAAGCAAATGAAGATTTTTTTCCGTGTTCTTTTATCCACTTTTATAAAGACGCCTCTAGTAAAAGCATTACGTTTCCTGCTGCATGGCCGAGCAGAACGGCATTTGCATTGAAGTTGACGTTTAAAGTTCAAACTACAGCTTGCGTCAACTGTCACAACATTATAAGATTGAATGCTGACTCAAATATCGTCTTGTCATTTCCATTCTTCTAAACCAGAGATGAGCAAACTTTTTAGTTGGAGGGTAGCATTGACCATTCAAGAGTTAGCCGAGGGCCGCATCGACCATTCAAGAATTCGCTGAGGGGCAATGCGTAAAATCTGGTAATAGCTGTATGCAATGCAAGAGCTTGCAAGAGCTTAAAATCTTGCAATAACTTCTTGCAAAGACGTATTACAGGGCTTTGATAATGATGGCGTCCAAAAACAAAGATCATCACCATTTATTTGGACGGAAAATGCGTCAGTTCAAACTAAGAATTGCGTAGCGGCTCTTTCAATGGTGGCTTCTATCGTTTTTGGCTCTTCGATACGGCAAGTGCGGCCAATCCTTTCTTATTGAATTGAATTCATGGAAGTTTGTATAAGTTTGGAGGGCCGCACAAAATGCTCTGGCGGGTTATTATGGGGGAGTATTGGTGTTATTATGGGGGAGAGGATAAAAAATAGGCTACGTAGGTCTATTGTTGTAGCACAAACTTGATAATAAAGCAAATTAAAGTTTACAATCGTTTGATATAACAGGCTTTTTGTAGCAAATCCAAAACTTAAGTTTGCTGGAGAACTTTTTTCATATGATTCGTCACATTCACACGCAGACTTGGACAACAAAATATGCGTGATTCTAGTTGGCTGATTCGGTGAATTGCAGCCAAAAGTCGCTAATTCTAATCTAATTTGAAAAATTCCTAATTGCAATTCTAATCTCATTTCGAAAAAGTTCCTGACCGAATCGGGTGTGAAAAATAAAAAGATCTTTTATGTTAGGGATCAGAACCACCTTCGACAGTATTGGCACTAATTGGAATGATTTACATGCGAGGCTTACTAGGACAAGCACATCAAAGCACTAATGCGATGTTCCATGAAATATTTGGCAATCCAGTTTTTAGTGCAGCTAAGACAAGGAATAGATTTAAATTTTTGATTGCCCACATATTACTTGATGATCATTCAACGCGTCCTACTCCTTAGCAATACGATAGATTTGCAGCTTTTCGCAAAATTTTTGAAGAATTTAACAAAAACTGTGGGAAATTTCTAGTTCCTAATGATTATTTGTCGCTGGATGATACTTTTTATCCTACAAGAACACAAATCAATCTCAAACAATTTAATCCGAGCAAACCAGCCAAGTATGGAATGCTGTATAAATCAATCAATGCTTTTCGCTATCCATTTGCCTTTTCAACTGTTGTGTATTCTGATAAGCCAAAAGCAGAGCCGACATCTTACTACACTCCTGGGATGTCACAAACAGTAAAATATCTAATTCAAAATTTGGAATGCCACACAAATTTAGTGGCAAGAAGCATATTATATGACAGATTGTATACTTCAATACCAATGGCGCTGTGGCTGCTTGACCGCGGAAAAACTTCTGTAGGAACTTTACAATCAAATAGAAAAACAATTCCAGCCGAAATTAGAGAAATCAAAGACCGAGAAACAAACTCATACGAGATTTATTGGGAAAAGAATAACGTCATATTAAATCTGCACTCGTATGTGGTAAAAGCAAAAAGTGAACAGTGCCACCGCTACTTGCAACTACAAAAGATGACAACAAAAGCAAGCCCGCTATTTACAAACTATACGACTTTTCAAAAGGCGAAACAGACATCATTGACCAAAAAATGGGATTCTACAGTTGTACATCGAAATCAAAGCGCTGGACTATGAATGCATTTTGATACGTTTTGAACACATGTCGAGTAAACGCCAGCACGATATATGCAATGAACAACGATCTGCAGCCTCGAAACATAAAATCTGTAGATTTCGGATTTAATCTAGCTATGTCTTTGATTCACCCACATATAGCACAACCAACTTTAATTGGTATAAAGTCTTCTGTGGTTCGCAAAATTGAGATAGTGCTGGGGAAAAAAATATCCTCCAAAATGTAAAAACGTTAGGTGGCTTTTTTCCTCATCAAAGTCAAAAACGAAGGCGATACGATGCATGTATCAGTAAGATTAAAGAAAAACGATCAAAAGAAAAGAAAAACAAAATTTGTAAGCAATTGAGCCAGGGCCAAAAATGCGCAAAGCCTTTGTGCAATAAGCGTCTTATTCGCATTTGAGATTTCTCCTTGCAAGATTAAAATGTTGTTAGGCTTACACTTACGGATAAAATTGCACTGCCGTAGTTGTTTTTGAAGCATACAAGCGTATTGCTGCTTTTGATGATGATATATGTATTGTTGATATTACCCGTAAATTTAATGTAGTGTTCCCGTATTTTCATATTAGACGATAAATTATAAGCAGAAACAGCATGACTGCCTACTAGCTAATCCAGAAATAGCCTATTTTGTTTCACATTTCTAATGTATTCTGCTAATTGCAAGAGATTTTTTAATTAATAGCTCTAAATTCAGTACGCCTCAAAGCACAAGTTACGATGATAAAGCTCAAATTGGTGACATTATAATTGATCCCAGTGGGATATAAAATTGTAAGGACCGTATAAATATCATATAATGCCTCCAGAGGAAAACAAAACTGCCGTATTGGTGTTATCATAGTGAGAGGGATAAAAGATAGGCTACATAGACATATCGTTGTAGGACAAACTTGCTACTAAAAAGAATCAAAGTTTACAATCATTCGATGTCACAGGTTTTTGTAGCAAATCCAAAACTTAAGTTTGCTTGAGCACTTTTTTATGCAACTCGTTACATACGCAGACTTGGACAACTGATTAATTCTAGCTGGTTAATTCGGTAAATTACAGCAAAACGTCGCTAATTCTGATTTGAAAAAAACTAAAAGTCTCTTATTGTAGTGTAATATAAAAAATCCCTAATTTCAATTCTAATCTAATTTTAGAAAAGTTCCTGACCGTAGAGTCGAATCTGAAAAAGGACAAGAACTTTTTTTATTATTTGCGAAAAGTTTGACCGAAAATCAAAATCGAAATTAGGTGATCTCCAAAAAGAAAAAAGGTCTTCACAATAATTTGATGGCAAAAATGAAAAAGTCTTAGAATTGTCGCAAATACAAAGTGGTTTTGCGAAGATGTTTAAATGGCATCAAAATTCGCTTGGTAATTAAAATTTCAAACTAATTCCAGAAAAACTGGAAAGCTCTAATTCTAATTCCGATTCCACTTAATTTGTGATAATCAGATAAGCTCTCATTTTATTCTACCCTAATTTGAGAAAAGCATTAATGCTCTATATCTAAGTTTAATTTAATTTGAAAATGCTAAAAAAAATTTAATCGTCTAAGTCTGCATACAAGGATGGGAGGGGCTTACAAAAACGTCGTATTGCGTCGCATAAGGGAGAGGAAAGAATAAAAGAGCCATATGATTCGTGAGCATTCCTTAATTTGAATGAGATTTATGTCTTGATCAATAAAAATATTTATGCTTGATGAGCAAGCATAGCTTGCATCTTTTGTCTAAATGAAAAAAGTAATAATTTTATAAAGCTATGAAATTTTTGTCGTTGAAATGCTATTTCACACCCTGTTTCACATTTACAAACAGTCAATTCAAATTACAAAAATCTAGCTGGAGATATGGCGTATGGCGAGTAGTCCAACATAAGAAATGTTATACAAACATCACGGCTGGTAACTTTCCTGTAAAAAGCAAAATGGCAAATTGATGACAAGTTGTTGAACTTTTTACCTGGTAGCTGACATTGATAAATTTCGCTTGGGCGATTGCACAACCACAACGTCGAAGAGTAAACACTACGAAAAAAGAAAATTCGCCGGCCGTTTCTTTATTTTAAATTCAGTCGAAAATCGAAAATTTAATGCTGTGCATTTAATTTGCAATAACTAGAACGCTATTAATCTGATCATAACCAAAAGTATATAATTAGATTGAAAAATAAATTCTGCATCTATCTGAGCAAAAACGGAATTGCTATTGTCAGCGGTTCAAAAGTTATTAGCTGCCAAAGTGTTGGGTCGAATCGACCCCCCCCCCCCCCGGACATAGAAAGCAAAAAAAAGCCCGGCCTTAATAGGGTTAAGTTTAAAGACGCTTATGGTAAAAATAGTGCAAACAAGGCGTTGCCAGGGGTTCTAAAAACTTGTTGACATGTAGTGGCTATGCGCAATCAAACGCAATTTTTACTTTTCATCAATTGAGTTTCAAAAACGATAGTTCTATTTTGGAACAAGATTTGGCTATGTGAAAAAACAGAAACTTTCTATTACTGTTTTCACAACTATCTTGGCCAGCTAAACCGATATTATTAACCTCGACATTACTGATGGGGCCCTGCCGGGCGACGCCGCAAAACTGGCTAGATGTTTATAAAGCTTTATCAAATACAACTCTGTTAAAGTTCCGCTTTGTAATTACCGTTTGAGAAGTGCGTGTGAAACTACAAGATCAACTAGTCGTGGTAGATCATGGAAGTGAAGAAAACAGTGCAGAGGTAAATGTGGCAACTAGTAATGTTGCTCGTTGTGATGAACCAACACCTTCTAAGCAAGCTTGATATAATTGTATCTTTGATTGCGGACTGGAAGATTCTAATTCGGTTTTACTGAGAGACAAAGAATCGTGGCATAGTCTAGTAAACCAGCGAAATTTCACAAACACCATGCCATTCAAAGGATTGGTGCTGAAATTGGAAAAAATGAGGTTCCCACAAAAATGTATCATAAGAAATGTTGGTCAGGTTTGACAATGAAAAAGACTCTTCCAGAGACTTAGTCAAAGTTCTGTTGAAAGTCATTGCTGTAAGCCTATAATAGACCTTGATGAAAAAAGGAAACTTCCTCGTAGGAGTTTAGTAAGTTTGTTTAGTTCCTTAAGGGTGTACCAACCTATTCGCATTTTCTGTCAAAAATTTAGTATGCACATCAAGAAGTCAAACTCTAAAGAATCTTTGGAACTATGTGCGGAATCACGGTCAGATACTTCCATTCGACAGACAGCAACGAAAAAGAATGATGTTCACGTCATTGCTTCTATATCAGGAGTTTTAGTGGCGACTGAGGGACATTACCATCGATCCTGCTATCGCGCATGCACTCGCCTGGTTACGCCTAAAGATACTCACACCGAATCTTCTGAAGATTTTGTCCAATACGACATTAAAGAAAAGCTGTGCTTAGATAAACTCTTCGCATTTGTGAGAGATAAAGTGTTGGCTGCGCCTCATATGGTAAGACTGATTGATTTAACTGCAAAACTGTCTGAGTGGTTGTTGGAAGGAGTGGGCGTAGTGAAATTGTCAACAAAAAGCACATTCTCAGAAAATTGAACTTACAAGTTGCAGAGAGTCTTTACAAATTAATTTATCTAAAAGGCAACGTTCTGCTGTATTCTGAAACATTGACAATGGCATCCTTGGCCAGGGAAAATTAGGCTTAGAAACAAGAACTGCAAAATCTAAAACAAAAACAATCTACTATTGACAAGGAAGTAAAAAAAGTTGCTATTGTTTTGAAAAATGATATCAAAAACCTAAACTTGAAAATACCTTGGCCACGTTTAACCAGTTGATCTTTCTAATTCATTACAGTACATTCCAAATTCAACAACTGTGTTTCTTAACTCTTTGAGGAATAATGTAACATATATGTTACATGATAGTTAATTGTTATATCCTTATGACGTAATAACCATTTTTCCGAAATCCTTGTAATTTTGTTGTTACCAAACAATTAAGGAATTGTCTCAAATTTTATGAATTAGAATCTTATGATCCTTAAAGGGTTATACCCTTTGAGGGATAATGCAACACATATGTTACATGATTGTTAATTGTTGTATCATTATGACGTAACAACCATTTTTCTAAAATTTATTGTGATTTCGTTATTTCCAAACAATGAAGGAATTGTCTCAAATTTCATGAATTAAAACCTTATGATCCCCAAAGGGTTAAAACTCCACTAAGGGGAACAAAAGACCTATCCAATACTACTGCCCTAGATCAAAGGCTCACTGAATCAATCGGACAGAACTTGGTTTACAATGTAACTCATGCAGGAATGAAAGCACCAAAACATATTTCATTGCCGTAGGTAGACAAGTCACTTACAGAATCTGTAGAGCTGATTTGTATTTGAAATTGGAGTGCCATTAGAAGTGTCTGGGATGGTCTCAAATAGGCTAAAACCGAGCAGTTCGGTTTAATAAGCTTTTGCATGAAACTTTGTTTAGACCTGCATGGAAAAAATTTCCGGTAACGAATGGCGTTAAAGGATAAGGATTACACCTTCGCTGGCGCAAGAAAACTGATTAAAGAATTCTTTGGTGACATCCACCAAAATACATTTAAAGAGCTTTTTTCAGATCTATTCTTCGAGGCATTGGCAATTTTTTCCAAGAGTACCTTGACAGTCTTTGCACCAATGATAATGATCTGACAGCCTACTAGATGAGTTGCATTGATCTCGTTTAAATCATGTTAAATCTCTTACGAGTTTCAAGAGAGGATTTTGGTCATTGCATCTCTCTGCAGTTTATGACCTTAATAGCATGGTGTTTTGCTTACAATCGACAAAATTTTGCACTATATTTGTCATGCTATTATGCTGAAATGAAAAACGTAGAGCAGGATGTCCAGAAATTTATGCTTACTTGAGAGGAGGTATATTTTCTGTACAAATTGGGGCCCACGATCTATTTGGGCAGATTATGGCAGACCAGACAGTGGAGAAAACCATAAATAAAAATGCACAGACACACTGCGATACAAAAGGTTTTAGCCTGAAGCCTAATACAACGGGCCGACAGGACCAAAAGGTTGAATACCAGAATCCTTTTCTCAGGTTACTTAAGGATATGCGAGGTATTGGACATACTTAATTCACCCATCCAGACTCAGCCAGTTAAGGATAAAAAAAGGATAAACGGAATGTTGTGCTTCTGATAAATGCTACAAAACAACTCGACTTATTCATTCACTAATTCTCCTCTCATTGGCCTTTTCACGAACGTGCTGACTCCAAGTGACGTTGCAAGAAACTCTCACATGTCAAGGAAATTGGTAAATGTGCATGCAAAATGTTTAGGAATAAAAGACTTGAGACAGGTTCCCTCACTAAAAAGTTTAATCCCCTTTTGAACAAACTGAAGTTGAAAACATGTAGTAATGTGACGGTCAGAAAACATACCAAACTTGAGCGAAGTAGATGATTACGAGAGCAGATTGTAACCTTGAGCGAACTGCAGATAGTGATGCTGTTCCGGCCTATCACGTCTCTTCAATGCAGCTGGTGAGCAAAAAGTAGCTAGAAGCTTTAAATAAAACATAACTTAGAGTCTTAGACAGTCACGATTCTGGGGCCTGAAGTAAATTATCGTTTGGATTGCATTTCACTTCGTACAGGTTATTATTTTTTGTTATTTTCTTACTGTAGTGTCGAGATGTTGAGCGGCCTAAAACTATTGTGTTTGCGGTTTCTGATTTCTCGGGCTACGTGTAATTGCGGTTTTTGACTGCCCGAGTCACGTGTGATCAGAGACGTAGCAGCCGCCCCCCAAACCCCCCAATTGGGGGGGGGGGGGCCCAGGCCAACTTTGGGGGCCCAAGTTAGTCTGAAATTGCTTTTTGGCTACGTGACTATTTTCAGTTCAGCAGACTTGTTTACAACCGATTTAAACTGTAGGAAGAAATTGGCTTGTGACATCATAAGTGAATGCAACGTCATTTTATCTCGCAGAATCTAGAATATTTCGATTGATTTTCTGGTAGAATCTTGAATATTCGATTGACGTAACAATGCCGTTGTTACGCAACAATCATAGAATGGTCTGGAATTTTGTTTGGCTATAAATACCGGGACAATATATATACACTGCAGAGTGCAGATAAAGTATTTTATTGACATTGTATAGAATGAAACGTTCAAAAAGTGCTGCTCAAAAGAGAAAAGAAGCAACCACTGCTCGAGATGCTGTAGCGAAATTGCCCAAGATGAGAGATTTTTTCAAGATTACTGAGCAGAGTAGACCTGGCACTAGTACCGAGAGGGATGAAGAAAACTATAGTGTACAAGAAAAAGAAGACTATGACGATCAGCATCAAAGTGATTGTGAATTTCCAGAAAATGTAAGTTGTGATTTACCTGCCAATACGCAACCTTCAATATCAAAAATAACTGAATCTCAATTTACCCCTATCCCTGATGACCCATGTAAATGGCCTGAAAGTATTTCTGATGCTCAACGATGTGATATAGTAAAGCGTGGACCACATCAACTAATAATGAATTTTCCATATAATAACACAACTCCAAGGCGACGTTTTTCCTCCAACCATTATAAACGTGTGTTACCTAATGGTGAAAGTGTTTCACGGTCGTGGCTAGTTTATTGTGGGGAATCAGATCAAGTTTTTTGCTTTTGTTGTAAGCTATTTGGAAAAACACTAAGCCCCTTTTGTAGTGGTATAAATACATGGGAGGGTTTTTCGAAAAAACTGAAAGACCATGAAAACGGCATTTCCCACCAAGAATGCTGCAGTCAATGGATGTTGCTAGCTGAAGGGATAAGAAATTCATCCACTATCGACAAACGCGAGATGAATATTTTTTTCAATGAAAGACGTTTTTGGAGAAATGTTTTAGAGAGACTTATCGACATTGCCTTGTTTCTATCGGAAAGGAATCTTGCTTTTAGAGGATCTGAAGAAGTCTTAGGATCTCCTCACAATGGAAATTTTCTGGGTATATTTGAGCTTTTGGCAAGAAGAGATCCGATCCTAAAAGAGCTTCAAGACAGAATCAAGAATAAAAACACTAAAGATCACTATTTGAGTCCTACCATACAAAATGAACTAATTGAATTGCTAGCGACAGAAGTTGAAAAAGAAAATTTACAGCAATTGAAATTGGCAAAATATTTTTCTATAATTTTGGACTGCACTCCAGATATGTCACATCATGAACAAATGTCTGTCATTCTCCGTTATGTACTATGTAATGAAGAAGCTGCTGTTGTTAAAGAAACATTTTTTGGCTACTTGAGAATAAGTGACAGTACTGGGAAAGGCTTGTTGGACGCTTTCTTAGAAAAAGCGACCGAACTGCAACTCGAATTGTCTGATTGTCGAGGTCAGTCATATGATAATGGTGCTAACATGAAAGGAAAACATTCTGGGGTCCAAGCAAGAATGCTAGACATCAATCCCAAAGCTGTTTACGTGCCCTGTGCAAACCATACCCTTAACTTAGTTGTTGTTGACAGTGTTAATTCATCGACGGAAGCATTGACATTTTTTGGAGTACTTACAAGGTTGTATGTGCTGTTTTCTTCCTCTGCTCAGCGTTGGGAAATTTTGAAGAAACATGTGGAGCTGTCCATAAAGTCACAATCTGATACTCGTTGGGAAAGCAGAATTAAATGCATCAAACCTCTTCGATACAATTTAAAAGAGGTGTTGCTGGCACTGAAAGACTTGGAAGCCATTTCCATAGAAAGAAAAGATGGAAGAGCTGCCTCAGAAACAAAATCGTTGATAGCTCATTTATCAATATGGAGTTTTCTTTTGTCGGTGTTTATTTGGTATGATATCCTGTTCCAAGTCAATAAAGCAAGCAAGATTCTTCAATCGTATGGAGTCTCCCTTCATACAATGGAAACGGAAATCCAGGCAACTGAAAAGTTTTTGCAAAACTATCGCACAACGGGTTATGACAGTGCCGCAACATCTGCTGTTGAAATAGCACAGGAATTGGATATTGATCCTTCTTTTCCTCCGTCAAGAAGTGGAAAGAAAAGAAGATTGTTTGATTACCAAGATGAAGAGGAACAACGAGCTACTCCTGAACTGAAATTTAAAAGCAACTTTTTCTATCCATTAGTAGACCAGGCTATTATGTCAATAAAGGAGCGCTTTAATTTGTTACGTGAGGTTTCTTCCGCCTTTTCGTTTTTGTACACACGAGACAAACTTTTGCTTGTGCAACAAGAAAATGCT
The DNA here is from genome assembly GCA_963675345.1 of Trididemnum clinides. Classification (NCBI taxonomy): domain Eukaryota; kingdom Metazoa; phylum Chordata; class Ascidiacea; order Aplousobranchia; family Didemnidae; genus Trididemnum; species Trididemnum clinides. Next base: position 19,271,001 of record OY776302.1, read on the forward strand.
CTTCTTACTTGCTGTAAAGAGTTCCAAAAAAAGTTCGGTGACATTGATTCTGATGAAATGAGCGCTGAGCTACAGCGGTTTGTTTTAATTTTACAAAAAAAACGCAATCTCAATACGGCTCAAGACTTTCTGAACTATCTTCTAAAGACTCATTTATTTGAATTGTATCCGAATGTGTACATCGCACTTCGAATCTTACTAACTTGCCCCGTGACTGTTGCCAGCGCTGAAAGAAGCTTCAGCAAATTGAAACTGATCAAAAGTTTTAATAGAACGTCTATGACAGACAGTAGACTATTTTCATTAGCCATGTTGTCAATCGAAAATGACTGCGCCCGATCTCTTGATTATGACAATGTCATAACAGCATTTGCGAACAAAAAGGTTCGCTCCAGACTATTTAAATGATAATGTGTTTTTATAACTTTTTCATGTTTTTCAGTGTCATTGCTTTCGTTTCGCAGTGTCTGCATAAATGTCCTACTGAACTCTGGCATCGGTGCCGAATTTTTTACGACTTGCACCTTCGGTATCGGCATGCTTTATTGTGACATTAGCCTGTTTGCTTATGTACAAATTGTGGTGTATTTTCTTAATGCAGCTTTTCAATTTTACACCTCTAAAGTGATATGACCTGTGCGCAGGGGCTTTTGCGCTTACTTTGGGGGGGGCCCGAAGTTGGAGTGCTATGGGACTGCGTGTGGTCTTATAGTGCTGCCTGGTTCATTCAAGTAGTAGGTTGTGTTACGTTCGTCTCTAGTTATTGTAAGCCTCGAACCCGTGCTATTTAAGCTGCTGTTCCACACATGCCAAGACTTACTATCATATAATCATGCACGCCTTAAACGCCAAATTTAGTGCAATCATAGGAACGTTTTTTCTATTGCACAATTAACTTTTGTGTGACCAATTCATGTAATGACTTCAGTTTTCAGTTTAGTTAAATACTTGTACGGCTAGTAGTAACATCAAGGAATCCTGGTTTAAAAGTAAACGATATGTAAGTCTTGTGCTTTGTGTTGGATTCTTTTGGAGTTGAATTTTGTTTATGTTTTTAGAAACCGCCTTCGTTCGTTCGCTTTGCTTGTTTACGTAAAAAGGACACAAATAAACTTGTAATGCTGTTAAGGATGAACCAGCGCCTTTGTTTACAATCCTATGTAGGATATCGGGTTAATCAGGAACCAAGTAAGGTATCTTACAGGTTGACTGAGTGCAAATCTGTGAACAACAATTGTGCAGATTTTAATTTTATGTAAAGTTAGTTTTAACTTTATAATAAAGTTTGTAACACTGCCTTAGGTGCTTTTATCCCATTACCTAAACTAGGTCTATTGTAGTGGATGGTCTGTAAACTGCATTGAAGAGACCTGTTCGGTCGAAACAGTGTCACTGTCTTGCCGTTCGCTCAAAGTGCATCGTTGGTCTCATGCCGTTTTAAATTTGAGGTCTTGGCACTCATTTTAACATTACAGGTAGATCCATCTTTATTCTTTACTTGGCAAATTAATTCTAGGGTTCCTTCAATTTCTTTAAAGTATTTAAATACTGCTGACTTGCTACTTTTTTCTGCCATTGTAGGGTTATTTTTTCAAACAAAGTACATCAAGAAATTATAGTCTGCAAAAAAGAAATAGGATTACAATATCAGTAAGAGTTTATTATAAAATTATAATGTAACAAAAAAACAGTCACCACCCTTTGTACACTGTAGTTAAAAGGTGAATGCATAACACCCACATGACATAATCTCAAACGGGCCCAACTCATAGGTTTCCCTGAGGTTACTCTCAGGATGTTTTAAGCTGTTATCAGGGTAAGTGTTATAAAAAACCTGACCTAATAACTTGAACCAACTCTAATTTAACCTACCGGTAGGGATTTTATTGAGTATATATACTGTATATACAGGGGGGTGCAAAAGTAGGTATACAGAATTGTCACATCAGTAAAATTAGTGACATAATATGCTGAAGCAAAGGTGACTTATTTTATGTAATCAAAAGAATGTACAGACCGTACTTTAAGCAGTTGTCGTTCAATAAAAATCCTTGTATTTTTTGTTATTAATTTATTCAGTTAAGTTATATTAACCACTTTAAACATGGCTGGTAATTTAACGAACGACCAGCGTAAATTGATTTTAAAGCAATACTGGAAGACAGAAAATCTAACTTTTATGGACTTCTTTTATTGAGGAACTCTTAAAGATAAGGTTTTTGCACGCAGGCCATGCACTGTTGAAAACCAGAGTCAGTTCATTTTGGAGGTTTGTCAGGAAATTGATGCCAATAAAGACCTTTGTTCTAGAGTGTGTATGAGTGTCAGTTCTTGATTGGAGGAGTGTGTGAATGCTAACGGCAAACAATTGAGTACCTAAGAAATTAGGGTCTCTAATTACAGATGCTTCTTATTAAATCTGTTTCTTAATTCGTACTAAAGAAAATTTATTTGTTTGTATAATAAATGCAGTGTGCAATGCATTTTTTTCTCTTTTTAATCACTGGATACCTACTTTTGCATCCCCCTGTATACACACATATATAGAGCTATGTTTAATGAAAAAAAGCAGTGTAAAGCAGTAGCTACATACATGTATATATGTACTCCCTCAGTTTGGAAAAACTTTCAAATGAAGTTATTGTAAGTTCTTCCTGACAGATATACTAACTTTGAATTATAAATACATCCAGTTAAAATGATAATAATTGATGATTATGCTTCCAAAGTAGCTGAAGCAAATAAGCCAAGTGTAATCTTCGATCCCTTCAGCGCCTTGACGAATCGAAGTGATGCTATCTGAACAAGTCCGGATACGAATTTTAACTTCACTTTCTCGTCTCCCGGTGATCAATGGCCCAACAATAATCAAGCAATTCATTTGTTTATCGCAGAATTGAAATATAACACACGTTTCGTGGGCCATAAGAACAGTTAAGAGGGGAGCGCTAAGCGCGAGATAGTGATTGTGGTGTTAAATTCGGGGTATCTTACTTCTTCAAATACAAAGAATCATATTACTATTTCTATATCTACAAATTCATACAAACCAGCATTTAGTAAACGTACCGTAGTTAATGCTTCATTAAAGCTGATGTGTACTGCAGCGTGGCTTTGTAACCAATGCTTTCTTTAATCTGCCACAGTAGAACTTGGGGCCGTTATTTATAATGATAGTGGGGTAATTTTTCCGAATTGGAGATAGTGGCATGAATAATTTGTTTTCTGAGTACAAACCGGTAGTCATAGGAGAAATCAGTATCCATAACTTGTTTTCCAGTTACACTTCGATCTTGGTGATAATAAATAAACTAAAAGTGATATCGACCCCCTTCCGTTGTGTTAAGTTGTTTTTCATTAAGACTGCGGACTTACCAAAATGACTCGTATCATTACAGCCACATAAACACACAAATGTCAATTAGACGTTTAGATCTATGTCAGTTGTAAATGATTTGTAAACTGGCCTTATTCGCTTGCTCATTATTGAGGATTTTTCCTTTCTATGATATTATTTGTCAGTTTACTTAACACCAAGTATTTTACATATTTATTTCAGTCACGGGACTCCATACTGGTATCCTACATAAAGAAAATAAACAAAAATGTATCAAGCATATATCTACCGAAGTCAGTCACTTTTAAAATTACTTACAATTGAAAGAAAAATTTTTGTTTTTCCCAGAAAAAAACACTTTTCCGTTCATAGTTTTCGTACTGATCCTTATAATTTTATTTATTCATATCTTTTAATTCATATCTTTATGTACTTTTACCATTAATTTATAAGATAAATACGGCGCAAGCTCTGAAAGTTTCTTTTTGTTTGTGCTGTTATGCAATGTATATTACATGAAACAGTGAAAATCATTGCCTGAAAATACATCATATTCAGCACTTTTCAATGGTTTGTTGACGTTTTCGTGCTTAGTAAGGGGTAATATCTGTATGTCACAAGCAGCAACATCTTTGCTATAATTGAATAGGAGCCGGAGCTGCCAAAAAATTTGATGGCTCCGAATCCAGCTCCGGCTCCGGCTCCCCAGCCTTGGAAAATTGTTTTAAATTACAGCCATCATCAGGACCAATATTATGAAAAGTCATTTGTGGAAAACTGCCCATTAGTTATACAGAAAACCAATTTTAATTTTATGCTGTTCCTACCCCTAATTTTCAACGGACTAAAACTCCACTAATGGTGTACTTCACAATGTGAAAACTACCATTTTGCTGTACCTTCTGGAGGTCTATTGGGTAATTTTATAATCTACAGACACAGAGCTTTCAGAAAAACATGGGTAGGCTTTGCCCACGCACGTGGTGCCAATGCCTGGTTCATCAACTGTAAACCTTAAATGTCATTTTAGTCAACACAAGTCATGCTTTTCAACCCGAAGGCAACCTACAAAGATACAACCTACATGATTAAGAGATGGTGAAAAAACCATCCACTTCAAATTCGATAAATTGTATTGCATTGCATTGTCCATGTTTCTCCTCCATTCACGAGAAAGAGAATTGCATCGCTATGTTTTTGGACGGGACGTCCGCACTCGCTTGGGAGTTGCTATTTTTGAAGTGTTTGGGCCACCTGTCTTCCACATAAAGATGGGGACATCCTATCAAATGCATTGCCCAAGGACGCAACAAGCGAACTTGTCCGCTTGTTCTCCACAACCTCCCTTAAGTGCCGAGCGCCAAGCACGGAAACTGTGGATGCCTTTTTTAAAGTCTTTTGGTATGAATCGAGAAGGAAAACGAACCCCAGGTCTAACGATTGCGAAGCAGACGCTCTAACCACTACACCATTGCGTCGGTCTAAAAATAATTTTCTCGCTAAATCATAACTCATATGACAGAGAACGCATTGATTTGCCTGGTGTTTAAACAAAAATATCACAGTTTCAAGCTTAATTCTTAAAATTACCGGTAAGTAACGTAGTAGAGTGGGTTAGACAACCGGTTTTGACAATGATTGCGCGTTTGCATCTTACAATAACAAGTGGTTGTTCATTAGAAAAGCACTTCACGTCAAACTTTCGTGCTCCGTTGCCCTACGTGTAGTAGAAACACTACCTTCCAACAGCATTGATTACTATGAAGCCCGCAGGATCACATCGACGTTTTGTTATAACAGTTTGGTCCTGGTAAATAAATAAAGATTACAAAAATGAATTTCATAATATGTTTTTAAAAGTTTTATTGGGTCAAGCTTTTGGGCTTTCACTTGAGTTATAGCCTAGCGCAGGGATGGGAAAACTACTGCCCTCGAAGATCGACTTTGTATAAGCCACTCACGTTTTTTTCGATTTCGTTAGCAAATGAAAAGCTGTAAAAAGAAAGAGAATCATAAGTTAAATGAAAATTTGAAGTAACCAAACTTGTTTCTAATGCGAATGCAAAATCGGTTTCATACCTGTGTTCACTTAGATGAAAACTGAAAAAGACGTTCTGTTTTTTATTGCCTACATATCTTAGCAGTTTATGCTCTGTATTTTTCGGCCTTCTCTTTCGGTGCATTTTGTCGTTGTAATACGGAAGAGTGAAAGAGTAAAAACTGCTTGTTTGTTAGATCACAGAAGAAAAAAATTTGTGTTTATTGCTTTTTTACCTTGAAGTATGGAGGTAAAAATAAAACAATTATATAGTTTTCTTTTTTTTCTCTTGTTTTAAATATTAAAAGATTTTTGTTATAATATGATTAAAATCAATCGTAGATATGCAGCCTGTTGTTTTGAAAGCAATTTTTTTCACAGCAAAAAATATCAACATTATAAAATATGTTTTCATAACTATCTCATTTCTACACATTCTGGTGTAGAAATAATAAAAAACAAACTAATAGTTTCTATTTTGCTCAATACACCATATTTGCGATGTTGATCATTTTGTTTAATACATGCGACCTTATAAAATTGCAAATTTAAAAACTGTGATTTTTGGAATGAAACCTTTTATCACTTCTGATTTTGCAAGTATTTCTTGCAAAAGCTGCTTCTATCTATTCAATTTGTGTTTGCAGATACTACTGACTGTAGTGATGGCTCAGATGAAGTCAACTGCTCAAGTTTATACGCTTGTTTGGAATATGATGGTAAGAATCTAAATCTTTACTCTCGTGAACAGTGTCAATATATAGGCTTACAAATCGCTTTCTGTTTTAAGGGATTCGTAAAACTGCATAAGCATAGTTTAAGAACACATTTGCAAACCGACTCAGCAGATACTCAGTGACTTCTTGCGCTGAGGCGTATCCAGAGAAATAAAGAGAAGAGAACTAGATTTCATTTTTCGTTGTTATGATGATGCCATTGTATATTGACAAGTTACTATAATAAGTTCACAATCTGGAATTGGAACTTCCTGAGTAGCGATTGCTACACTAACTTTCCCAGGCAAAACTACTGCGCCAGAGTGCCACCAAATCGAAATGTGGAAAATCGGCGCGATGGCGTAATGGTTAGAGCGTCCGCTTTGCAGTCTATAGACTTGGGGTTCATTTCCCAAGTCGAGTCATACCAAAAGACTTTTAAAAATAGTATTTGTTTGGTGCTCAGCAAAATAGGGATAGTGTGCAGAACAAGCCAGCAAGCTTGCTTGTTGTGTCCTTGGGCAAGACACTTAATGGGATGCCTCCGTCTTTATGTCGCAGACAGGTGGTGGAGCAAAGCAGTCTACCCGTCGTGGTGGCCCCAGTCCAACTGAGGACTTGCAAACCGAGCGTGAGCGCTAACGCAGTGAGGCCTATATGTATATCTTCCTGCATAAAGCTCACAACAAATAGCTCTAACGACGAAGAAGAAAATGTGGAGACTTAACTAGATTTTTGGGAAAGTCTAACCAAATACATGACTCAGAAAGTTCTACCCAGGAAAAAATAAAACACATTAACCTGCGATGTTAAGTCACTTTAGGCCTAAATGTGAGAAAGACGTATTTTACATTCTAAACTTTGCACCATTTACATAAAAGCTCTATATTACTCTCAAGTCTTGCTTTGATTAATGTCAACTCGGCAACTTACAGTACCTTGCTGTAAAATTGTAATTCACGATGTGTGAATTTAATGAAGCATTTCGCTGGCGTTTTTTGATTGATCATTATTTGTTGCATTACGTTAGATGTGTTAGTTTTGCATATCAAGAAGCGCATTTGCGTATTTTATGATCTTAAGTTCAGTATAGTTTTAGATTACCTGGCATTTCTATTTTTAAATATTTATTTCAAATCATAAATCTAATGTATAGGACAAATTTTGATATCCAGTGTAATTTTTTTACAACGAAATCTTTTCCAATTTTTGATAAACGTCCTCTTTATTCAGGCATTGCTTTGTCACTTAAATTTTGTTTTAAATGCTCAATTTTGGGTAAGCAGAATTGAAACCAACGCAGTGAAATAAACAAGCTTTTAGCAATTTTGTGGCAAATAATGGTGTCTCGAATAATTGCAGTTGTGATAAATTACGTTTATTGCTTATATTACTGTTGTAGATGAAGATTTCGCCAAGGTTAGGTACGCGATTCCTTGTGATGGAATACCTTCTTGTGAAGATTTAGATGATGAATGCAATACAACAATCTGTGGAAATGACCTACCGTTTTATTGTAAATATGCGGAAGGAAGCAATGGCTATGTGTATGTCAAAATTGAATCTAAGAGTTGATTTGGTAGTGCTGTTGTATACCTTTCTTTTCTCCTTGAGGCAAAAAAGATTGTGAAATCGTCCAGATTCACACAACAAGCTCAATCAAAATCGGATTAAGAAAAAGACAGTTTACTTTAGACTACTCTCCACTTAAATTGTTGATTGGAAGCTCCACCATTAACAAGAAAGACTAACATATTTACAGTATTTAACCAATATTCACCTTTTACGAAATGCTGTGCAAAAAATCTTCTTTACGATCCTAACCTTACAAGATGACGGTTCGGAACGGTTAAAACAATTCAAAATGTTAAGTTTTGATTGAATGTGACTTAAATTTTAACTTTTGTTTAATTTCTTAAAACACTTCAAACTTTTGCAATCAAATACTTCAGGTTTTGGGCGTTTCCAAAAGTGAATATAAGTCTTGCAATCAAATGGTTTGAGATTTGTGTTATCCGTAAAACAATTAAAAGGTATTCAAATGATTGAAGTTTTATGCAGCCTAAATTTGAAATCAATTGCAAAACTTTGTTATTGAATGATTCAAGTATAGTTTTATTCCTAAACCAATATTGCAATTTGTTGCATTTAATTTATCACATACTTATGAAGGGGCTCGAAGTTTGCTAAACCGTCAAACAATTGAAAGGTATTAAAAACAAATGGCTCGAATTTGTGCAATCTCTAAAACAACTTAAAATTTTGCAATCAAATGGTATGAGTTTTGCAAAATTAATAAGATCAAAATGTTTTAAAAGCAATTGGTTTGAATTGTTCTGTTCAACTACGGTTTAACAATGCAATTGCAACCAAATCGATCACCTTGCTGTAAACTATGGTTTAACAATCTATGGCCAGTTGGCCCAAACAATTTTAAGATTGAATGCAGTTGACGCTTGCTTAAACTGATTGCCAGGTACTAATTGAAATATTATGTTTTTTTTTGGCGCTTTTTAATTGTAATGGCTTTTTAGTGCCAGGGCATATTTTAGTTATGACTAATTCATTTATGCAGAAAACATATCTCATTCTCGACATTTCTTGAATTGCTGAGAGCCAAGCAGGTGATTTGCATGTATGATTTTTAAGTGTTTGATATGGCTCGACAAGTAAAATGAACTCAGGTCTACCGACTGCAAAGCGAGCGGTCAAACTACTACACCACAAATCTGGTCTAATTTACGGATGGAGAGGAGTAAACAAAGGTAAGACTGTCAGCACAGTACCTTGAGACGCATTTAGAGCAATAGATAAAAAGCATAAGTAAACGACTGCCCCAAAGCAAAAAATCCTATTGGTATCTTAAAGAGGCAACGCTCCAGCTATAAATCTGTTTCAAAGCATTGAAATCAAAGATTCCGAGTTTTATGCATTCCCTAAGAAAATTTTAAGTCGTTGCAATCGATTGCTTTGAGTTTTGTAAAATACTTAAAATGCAATTGGAAAATGATAGGTTTAATGCCCGCATGAGGTGCGATGCTCTTTAAAACATCGTTGAACTTTGAGAATGTTGTTAAATAATTCTAATTTTACTAACACTTTCTTGTAGTGGAGATGTTCATGAAGACTGCAATACAGTGTATGGGCAGTAAATTGGTTTGCTGTTGGCATGTGACACTAACCGCATTTGTTAGATTTTGATCGCAGTTTATGTTCAACCGAATATTTCATGTTTTAATCAAACAGATTTGAAATATCGAATTAGTGCCATTTGCTATTGAAAACAAAAACACATGGAAAAAAACAAGCCACTGGAAAAGTTTTGAAACATTCCCATAGTGGGGTTGATCCTCTTATTTTCAACTAAACCCTTTGTTTAATTAACTGTATTCATCAACAGTTGCCCTAGCACCTCCGAAAATTTTATCGGAAATGAGATTTGCGACGGGATTCCCACGTGCAATCTGATGTCACCACCAGATTCTACGGATGAAAAAAACTGTTCAAACAGGTTATTGTTTGTTTGGAAGAAATGCTTCTTCTTTATACTTTTTTAAAAATCTTAGATATAGAACAGAGCTCTGTCTGTTCGTGCGCATTAACTCTTTTGAAACTATTAGGTGCAAAAACATGCAACTGGATACAATTATTTCCGTCCCGTGATGAGTGTCATAAAGGGTTGGTGACTTCATAATAACTTCATAAATAAAGAAAATTTGGTTGTATTTTGCAATTTTTAATGTAGGAAAACAGTTTCAAACAAAAGCCACCCTTCAACTTACCAACTCGCAAAATTTTGTTCTTTTCGTGTGAAAAATGAGGTAACAACTAACATTTGATTGCAAGTTTTGTTTTCTTTATTTTCTCAAAAAGTACTCACCATACAAACGCGGTTAAAAGCTCTTTCGGCAAATATTAACAAGGTACTTTCATAGAAAAAAATTCTACCCAATTTAAACTAAATTGACATTGCAACAATGGATCGCTTTTTCCGGTTTTTTAATACTCTAAGTATGCTATATTTTCTTGGACGCTTGCTTCTAAATAGCTTTGGTGATGTCATATTGCTCTCTGGTACCATTTTATTGAAAGCAGCTGCAGCAGACAGCAGCTGTGGTTAAAGTTATTATCATCTATCTGCCTTTTTAGAACAAACAACTGATATGGGGCCTGTTAAAAAAAAACCTGTTTTTTGACAAAGCAATGGAAAGATGTAATACATTCGTAGAGTGATATCGCAAGCCTGACTAATCTAAACCTCCAAGGCGAATCAAACAAGTTGAATGATTTGGCAATTTTTCATATAAAATCCTGCAGGAATTACAAATTATTCACACCTTGAGCACGAAAACCGGTTGATAGATTCTCAAATTATAACCTAATCAATTGCAATAACTTAATTGTAAGTGCTGGACTTCGGGTTAGTTTGCACTTCCCCTGGCTACGCTTATGCCAGGACCAAGCAACATAGGCACGTTCACAGGCTTTAGGGTATACAAATAGGCCTGCAACTACGAAAAGCCGTAAGTAGTAGGCCAAATATTTTATAGTTTATTCCTGAAAATACACAAAAATCGCAGGGCGTCCTCCCACAACTTTGAAATCATGCTTTCATGCCATTGATGCAATGAACGAATAAAAATTTGTAAAATTAATCGCTGCTTCCATTGTAAGCAAGTGCTGCTCTAAAGTGCGCCAATGCTGCAAATAAGGAAAACGAGACGTTGTTAATGGCTACGAGAACCTGAGAAAATATTGCAGCAATGCGCAACCTCCCAAAGTGTTTACCTACTCAATTACCTTTTAAAAAAGCAATGCTTTTGATTTTGAAACGAGAATTAGATGTAAAAAAGAAATTAATTTTTTGTTATTGTTCTCACAACTGTCCATAAGGTGAAGCCTGCGCAGTCGACTCAACCGACGTTCCTAACCGCTACATTTACTGATGGGGCTCTGCTATTGTTATAACTTAACTGCAAGTGCTTGGCTTCGGGTTAGCTTACTATTGCCAAGCTGTGTTTATGGCTGGATCCAGCAACATACTCGCTAACACAGGCTTTCGGTCATCAAATATGCCTACAGTTACAAAAAAGTGGGAAGTACTGGGCACTATTTAATGGCTTATTCCTAAAATTATCTATTGATCACTTTGGCGCGTATGCCGTAAGCAGAGCAAAAAAGACGTTTCCAGTTACTCTAAAAGCTATGAAGAAAATCTAGCGGCTCTGCGCAATCCTCGTAAAGTTTTTTAATTGATTCATTTAAAAAAACAAAGCTTTTGATTAAGGAACGAGATTTGTTTACGTCAAAAAACATTAACTTTTCATTACTACTCTCACAACCACTTAAGGGATGAAGCAGGCGCAGCCAGATGAATCAAGGTTCTCAACTTTGACAGTACTGATGGGGCCCAGCAGACGACACTGGCAGAGCAAGCTAGCTTGCTATAGCTTATATAGCAGATTAATCTGTACGCACGTACGTAATTGAGCTTCATTTCCTCCAAAACTGCTGTGTATACCAACACGAAACTTGAGGCACTTGATTACTGCCCTGGTGTGAGTGTAATAAAAGGGTTTGTGACGTCATGACAAGGTCATAACAAAACATTTTTTAAATTTTTATTTGCTGACGGAGACGAATGTTTTTTGCTCAAACAAAAGTCAGCGCTCAACTTGCCAATTTTCAAAAATTTCCCTATTAGAGGTTGAGATGATTTTATAATCGTAATTGACGATTGATTGCAAAAATTGATTTTTTTATTTTCTCAAATGCGGCACAAAGCTTTCTTCGGAGATATTAACAAACTGCTTTCAATAAACAAATGGCAATTCCGTGTGAGGTCAATTGATAATGAAACTGGTGATACAATATCAGTTTAGCAATTTTTAAGTATGCTTTTTCTTGTTGTTTTTAAACGCTTTAAAGCAGCTTTGTTTTGTTATTGTGGTGCATGGTTGTATTACGGTGACAGCAGCAGTAGTAGCAACGTTATTATTCACTGTCATTTTAAAACCGAACTAATGATGTGCTGCTGTTCAAGTAGGCTGATACAGTAATAAAACGCCGGCAACCAACAAACCTGTTTCTTATATTTGCAATAGCAAGTGAGAATACCTATCCTCAGTTGTATATCGCCCAATAAACGTCCGTCTCAAGCGTATATTACCCACGTGTAGCAAAGTAAAACAAATTCCGAATTTTAATGCGAAACCTTGCAGTATTTAAAAAAATAACATCCGCTCATATAACCCAACAAACCGGTTGAAAGATTATCCACTTAGGCCAAAACCTAACCTATCGTAATGAATGAACGGTAGATTTCCGTCACTTTACCTCACTCTAATTGCGTTTTTGCATGAACCTAAGTTTACCACTACGAAAAAGTCGTTATTAGTAGATGTACAACCAAATAGCTTACAGTGTTTCTGTGAATACATAAATCACTTCAGCGTTTTTTCGCAACTTTGTATTTATGTCTCATGCACTAATTGCAATGAGTGCGTAAAAGTTTATGAAATTAGGCCTCTTGGCTGTTTGTGAGTAAGCCCACTTTTAATTTAACAATAACGAAGTCAGTATCAAAGTCATATTATTTTTTTTAAGTTTGATAAGTTAGTAGATTATACCACACTGTGTAATTGCACCTGCGAGGAAAAATATTCTTGAAGTGAGTAATTGGGCCTCTCGGCTGATTGAATGCGAGTCATTTAGAGGTTATGGCCTCATTTAATCTATGCCGGAAGTTACATAGGTGCAGCCATAGACTTGACGTTGCGCAAGGCAGTACCAAGTTGTGAAATAATCCAACCAATAAACAACTCAATTCCGTAATCGTACAACAACCACTACTACGTCGCCTATTCCCAACTCTGACTATGTGACCATGTATTCATTGGAATGATTAGATAGAATTTGTGAAATGATAGAAATTTTGTATGACCGGTATTAGTTAGTGGGTACGATGATTGGCATTAAGAGCATGAGGTGAAGTCCCCATTTATAAAAATATTTATTTCTGTTTTCAAATATGATCTTTGGGCAAAGCCGGTGTACCCGGCTAAACTGATATTTCCAACCCGACATACAACTGACTGGTAACCGTGCCGGGCGTCATATACTCAGTTGTTCGTGTAAAAACGTATTAATCTCTTTGTCGCCCTCCCAGTAATTTGCATTTATGCTCTCTTAGTGAAATAAACAGATAAAAGTTTGTGAAATTATTGACTGTCTCAATTGTCAGCAATTACAGTCACTACGTATGCCTATGCTGACAAATAATACGTTTGCAAGGTCTTTGGCAACTTGAAGAAAATACAGCAGCTATACGTTACGCCCCAACAATGTTTTTTGACTCGATTCTTTTCAGAAAAATGGTACCAGTCTTTGTTGTTTTGAAACAAGAATTGACTATGTCAAAAACATTAACTTTTCGCTTCATTTCTCACAACTACTCATTGGGTGACGCCGACGTAGCCGACAGAACCAAATATTATAAATCCCGACGTTACTGAAGGAGCCTGCAGTCAACACCGGCACAGCCGGCTAGTTATTTACATGTTTTTCTGAAACGCCACATTTAAACATCGAGGAGGATAGCTATTACATTACTTTGTACGGATGTGTTGATTTCGGCTAAGTCATTTTTGTTTTTCTTAGATTTTATTGTGATGATCTGGGTCGTAATGGTCTTCCAATTCATATTCCATCGTCAGCACAGTGTGATGCTATCAGTGATTGCAAAGACGAAAGCGATGAAAGAGATTGCAACAGCTCAACCCATTTTTATTGTGATAAAGACACTACTCCGTTTTACATACCAATAGAAAAAGTAAGTTTTGAGTGACGTATTTTCTATCTTTCGATCACAAGAAATCTATTTCTCGGTTGCGTTGCGGATTTGGATATCTGTTTCTTGCCTTTTAGGAAAATAAGGAGCAAGCAACATCAATAGCAACAACAACAGCAAAAAAAAATAAAATTGAAATTTCCAGAAATAAAATTTTTCCTATTTTCCGCTAGCCTGATATACTGTAGATTAGGTTTGTGTTATGAATGTGGAAGACAGTTTCATGCCGTGCTTCCATTCTGACAAAGAAAAGAAGTAAACACGATAGTAACACAACAGGTAATAATATTGAGCCAAAACAAAAACAGCCGCACTGGCAAGCACAACTATTTTAATAAACTTCACCAACGTGTTGTGGAAATTTTTTTCTTTATTATCTGAGCCAAAATTAGTTAAAGCAAAGTGAAATATTATGTTGTTTTTTGGCGCTTTATGACAGCAGTGGTTTTTTATCTTGGAGATTTTTTTGGTGAATTAAGTAAATTTTGCACGGTTCGTATTTCATTTTCCACATAAACTTTCTTCTCTCGTTTACTCCTAGGCAAATTTCAAAAGTAAATTTACCCCAAAATCTTTTTATATTTTTACTTCTGCAAATGCCTATAATGAGTCAAAAGGCTGAAAAAGACTATGGAAGAAGGAATTTTAATGTAGAATTGTAGATGTAGATGGCTCAAGAATAATTGCGTTGAGTTCACATAACTGCAATTAAAGTACGCAGCTATGCTAATTTTTTTATAAATGACTAACAAACAATTTCAACCAATCAGTGAGACTTTTGTACTTGTTTATTACGTACAAGTTCTGAAAATCTTAGAACAGTTGCTGTAAGAGCTACTGCGATGTCGGTTTTGGCAACTAAACGAGATCGTTGTTTTTTTTTCATGATCATTAATGAGGAAAACCCAGCCTCATACAGATAGGTAGTTGGGAAGGTACAATAATTTCCGACGCGCTCTTAGCATAAAAAATCCTTTGACCAATCAACCCCAAAATTTAGAAAAATCACCATTGCACGATATGAATATGGAATAAAGCGCTGTTGAAGATTGGAGATCAATCAATTCGCCTTTGCACATATCATCGTCAGCAATATTTTCCAACTTGGCTTCAAAGGGATGGGTTATCCAAGGGGGCATTATTGTTCATAATTGCATCATCAAAATGAGCGTCAAAGTTGGTTTTCAAAATGGTTAGGTGATGACATATCTCCATTTCGAGGTCAGAAATCTTTGTCGCATTTCAATAAAGTTTTAAATCTATCTCAATCTTAATTTACTTCTTAACCCTTTGAGGATCTTAAGATTCTAATTCATAAAATTTGAGACAATTTCTTTATTGTTTAAAAACAACAAAATTACAATTAATATCAGAAAAATTGTTGTTACGTCATAATGATATAACAATTAACAATCATGTAACATATGTGTTAGATTATCCCTCAAAGGGTTAAAATTGACGCGACTTGCAGTATCGATCGAATAAGTAAGTCTGGTTGCAACTCAATTGCTAGGAAAAGATTGCCTTCCACTAAGTTACTTTACCCCACGCACTTTTCGATCAAGAACAGAACAATATATTCACAAATCACTTTACAACTTCGAATTCCTTCGCTTGCCAAAACACAGAACTAAAGCACTTCAACAAATAAATATCAAAGACTTACTAAACTAAAAGCCACCAAAATAATCGCTTAATTCCTGTCACAACAATCACTACAGAACAACGTCTTTTCACTACATTCTGCTATCTTTCTCTGAACTGCACTCTCTCTGAATGAATAAAATCTCGCTGCATTATATATATGATGGAAAATAATCTAGAAATTGCTAGAACATCACATGACACAAAAAACGCCGTTAATAAATTACGTAATCGGTAATAATAAAGAAGAAATCTTCGAGAAGGAACAAGAATCACTAAAATACACTAGAAAACCAGGTCACGTAGACAGTCATTGTGACATCAGAAAGGCATGTGAGTTACAAATCTATTTATAAATCCGAAAGAAAAAGAGGTCAATTTTTTGAAAACAGTTTAGCGAGTAAGGGCTACAAACAAT
This sequence comes from Trididemnum clinides, assembly GCA_963675345.1. Lineage (NCBI taxonomy): Eukaryota > Metazoa > Chordata > Ascidiacea > Aplousobranchia > Didemnidae > Trididemnum > Trididemnum clinides. The sequence goes on from OY776302.1 coordinate 19,287,003, forward strand.
TTAGATTTACAACTAAAACGATCACTGCAAAATAAAACAACAGATTACAATAACTGTACATACATAAAAACTATTTCATTTAGCGAAAATTTACTTATTCGTGACAATCTCGTTGCGACTTTTATTGACTTTTCAGTCATCAAATGTTAAAAAATTTGCAAAATTCTGTTTTGAATTCTCCTAGTCCACAGATATGTTTATGTCTGAAAGCCCCAAACTTTATCACGTGCATCAATAATGGAAACACTCTTTGCCTGCATTTGCTTATTTAGCTGATTTAAACTGGAAAAATATCTTCCAAATAAGCTAATGCATCAATAAATTTGTTGTTGCTAAACTGGTTGCTCAACAGGGATTTGTGTTTTTGCAGAAAAATCTCGATTTTAACATGCAGTTTAAAAACTCGAGGGCAAAACACGACCCTTAGAGAGCCGCCAGATATCGGTGTAATGAAAGAGAACATTATGCTCCGATTCCATCTGATCACAGAATTGTTTGAAAAAGGCCATGATCAAGAGCATGTGCCCTGATAAAATTCACACATTCAATCACTTTCCTCAGAACTATTTTCAGGTATTCAGGAAGGGTTTTGCTCGCCAGTGAATGACGATGAAGGACACAGTGGGTAGAAATAATGTACGGTGCACGTTTTGTTTTACCAGCGTTGTAAAATCTGACTTAGCACAGAGCATAAAAGGAGCACCGTCTTTACACTGGGAGCCCACACGATTTCATGTGAGACTATTTTGTTCAAAGAAATTATCCATTTTTTTCCAAAATATCAACCGCTTTTTTGTTGCCTCTAAACTTTCGCACATCAAGAACTCTTCCTTCAACTCACCAGCATGCACATATCGACAATAAACCAACAAATATGCACAATTTGACACGTCAGTTGACCCATCTAGCTGAAGGATGATTCTTCCTTATTAGCTCGAATTTCTTCGGCTACCAGATCTAAAATATCTTGGGACATGTCACTTATACGACAAAGTACTGTATCGTTTGGCAAAATAATTTTCTCAATTTTCTTCTTTTGTTCTTTTTCACAAACATGTTCAACCATGTCCATAGTGCACGGCTTGACTAGTCGTTCTCCTATTGTATGAGGCTTCTTCTCTTTTGCTTTTCTTCAAGCAACATGATAAAATGCTTCCAACTCTGATTTGTCTTCAGAAACAAATCCTAGACTTGGCAGTGTTCCTACGTTTGGCCAGCAAAAACCTGTGGTCGTCATGTTCATGTGTAAAATGGCATGAAGTAAAATGAGCTCTTAAAATTGACGGCTTCATAGAAGCATTCTCAAGCACCCACACCCAAAATAATGATAAAAATACAAACACTAGGTGTAATATGATACGCTGGCAATGGTAAAACATGATACGCTGGCAGTTAAAATGCCAAAATTAGTGTTTTTAGCAAAGCTAAACTTCATGGTATTTGAAATTGTACGTTCGCGCCGTCAAACTAACTTTTTCGCTCCCACCACTATCAATAGAAAAATTGCATGCACGTGATCAAACGTTGTCAAAATGCGGCTTCGAAAAAAGTGGTTGACTACTTTGAGTGATTTTGCATTGAATTTAATAGGAGTGATATCGTTTTTTGCAAATCAAATCGATAAACCTGACAGCTGTTAAATGAACGTTAAATATGTTGTTTTACTGAGGTTAAGGAATGAATCTAAAGTCAAAGTAAGGTAAGAGGTGCTAAGGTTTGCTTGTTATTGCTAATAGTTGGGCTAATTTTATGGGCTAAACATGCAGGCTTATTTGTAGTCCGCTTCTGTGAGAGATTGGCATTCAATTAATCAGCGTGTTTGGGAATGTTGACCTTAAGTTAATTGTAATGTGTAACTTATACAGCATATTTAGTTGCATAAGCATACTGAAAATTTGTATACCTAAGTTTTACTGTAGCTTAAATAACAGGGCAGACTTTTGTAACGTTTGTTATAGGCTAGATTTGATATTGGTGGATAAAATCAGTAAGTTTTTGAAATTTTATGTCAATAGTGATTGCAGACCAGTCATATTAATATTTTGTGATCTTAACTACTCCTTTAAACAATTTTTTGAGCTATTGCCTTGGCTGCTGAAACAAGCTTACGGCACCGATTTATTTATTCATGCGTATGAGCTCATGCTCTGTTTGTATATCTTTCGTGAGACTGGGCGACCTCGACGGGTAGACTGCTTGGCCCCACCACCTTTTTGCCACATAAAGATGGAGGCATCCGGTTAAGTGCCGTGCCCAAGAACACAACAAGCAAGCTTGCCGACAAGATTACGGTACTGATAGTAATGATGAAATAATGGTTGTTTTTGCTAATGTACTGATAGTATCTAATTAATATAGAATTATTTTTAACTGAGGAGAAAAAGGTGGCACTTTTCTTAAGGGCAATTTTTTTAATTGGCACACAGTATTTAGTTTAGAATAGCCAACTGAAAGACACAATCTCAACCAAATTGCTTTTGATCAAACTTATTTGTTTCCGAGGATCCAACTAGCAATAGTTCATTTTAATTTTTAATTAATTTCTCATTAGTTTTCAAAATAATCCCAATAGTTGGTGTTCGCGCTATACCTTTCCAGCTTTCCAGCATAAATTACAGCTTTTGGTCAGCCACATTTTTGGTTCGAAATGTGTGACGTCATTTGCAATCTTCCTACAGGAAGGTATGCCTTTATGTTTATGTGACAAACAGGTGGTGGGGCCAAGCAGTCTACAGGTCGTGGTGGCCCAGTCTGACGAAAGATATGCAAACAGAGCATGAGCTCATACGCATGAATAAATGAATCGGTACCGTAAGTTTTTAATTACCGTTGATTCAGCACCCTAGGCAATAGGCCAAAAACTTGTTTAAAGGAGTAGTTAAGGTCACAAAATTGCATCTAATATATCAATACGACTGGTCTGCCATGCATTATTCACAAAAAATGTCAAAAAAGTACTGATTTTATCCATCAATATCTAATCGAACATGTGACAAACGGTACAGAAGTCTGTTCTGTTATTTAGGGTACAGTATAATTCAAGTTTACAACTTTCACTTTCAGAACTGAAAAGTTTACAACTTTTCAGTTCTGCCAGTTTAAAAACTGGCAGAAGTTTGGCTTTTCTAAATCAAAGTTTGCTGTATCCCCCTTGTTTCTCAACAAATAGGAGGGGGATAAAAAAACTTCTGTTTCATTGCTAGTGACAACATATTCTATTTAAACTTAATATTTTCTGAATTTTGAAGAAATTCCTTTTTCAAAAATATGTAATGTTACATGGTTGAGGCTAACCTCTAGCAGATAATGACTGATAATATTTTAGGTACTACATTTAACTAACAAAATTTGGTGCGGGTCAGTACCGATTAACAAAAAGATCATGGGCTTCAGAAAATTGCAAATTGTAGAAAACTTTGGCTTTTAGGTAAGTTTTGTCTGATGTACCTTGAAAGTTTATGTCCTTAGCATCATCTAGCGACCATTTCTAAAAAAATTGGTCGAAAATAAAATCTGTAGTGATCTTTAAGGTAAAGGTGCTTTAACTTCGAAGACACGTTAGCACCAATTGGGGGCTAATTAGCATAAAATTTGCATATTCAAATAAAAAAACTTTTTTGTTTTTATTGTACTTGAAATCTTTAAGAAATAGAGATTTCAACGATATATTGCACTTGATGTAGAAGTAAACAGATGAGTCATGATTTTACAAACTTGAGGTATTTTATGATAATTAATTATGAATGATTATGACAAATTATGAGTTTTTCGCTCTGCCATCATACGGACATCTTTTTCGCAATGCACGCTGGAGTAAGAGTTAATTTAAATTCTTTTAAGCAGCAAATTATTGTTTTTGCTCTCCTAAAGGCTGCACTCGGACGCCAGCTCTAGCAAACACTTTTTAATTAACACTTTTATGCAGCATTTCAAGATAATTGTTACCTCATATTGGCCGATTTTTTCTTGCTGATTTACTGCAAAAAAGAACGAATGTTTCAATAGTATATCAGTTAAGACCAGAAACATCTTTTGACGCTATAATAATGTTGGAACATCTGCTAAGCTTTGAGGACGTAGTGAGACATCTAAGGATGGAAGAACAATGATGTTTGGCAATACAGCCGAAGACAAAAGGTTGGAACGTCTGCTTATGCGATGGGTTTGGATGAATTGATTGTGTATATAGTACAACTGGATTGCTTCTGCAACAGGAGTGTAGTGGTGTGAAAACGCGCGGGAGCAGTGTTTCACACTAACCTGTTTAAAAGGTGTATATTTCCACTCCGTGCATCCCCACACTTCATCCCTGCTCTACAGATCCTTAAAGAGAAGCTTATGATGAGGGAGTGGTGAGCTGGACTGTTTGTGAAATCAGCCGGAGTCAAGACTGTCTAGATGAGACACAACAAACAAAATCAAATCCCTTTTAAAAGCGAATTAGTAGAGCTGTATTTAGTGATGATAACACATTCCATTACGTGCCAGTAATTTTATGACTTCCGTAAAATTTAACGCTAATAAAAACAATAATTTATGTAAAGCTGCCTTCTAGGACAGCATAAAGCTGTGACATCAATATTTAGTCATTTCTGTTAAAAAAAGTAGCAAGTTTTTATTTGAAATTACCATTTATGGAAAGCCAACAAATGACTGTCGATAGTAACAAATGTTGAAAAAGGGTCTGCTATTAACAAACAGTAATAAAGTCAGCTTAGACATTTATTTGCTATAAGAAGAATTAATTTCGCTAACTCACCCCCAGTTTCTGCAAAAAAATGATAAAAATCGCACAAAAAATACTAAATATTTTCAAACAAACTAATGATAAACCAGAGAAAAGGCTGTACTAAGATAATAAAATCTTCAAAACTAAACAGGAAGCAAAAATATTTATAGTTTTGACACTTGTCATTTTGGCCAGTGAGAAAAAAAAACGCAGTAAAGTTAGCTTTTAAAAATTCTTAAAATTTGATTACATGTAACGTAACAGCTTCGTGGTGGTATCGAGAAGAGACTGTAAGGACAATTTTGACTTTTTTTTTGAAATTCTTGCAACAAAAATTAACACCGGTGGCAGAATAGCTACGGTACCTCTGAAGTGAATTCAGCCCAAAATGTGCTTGCACTATGCACAGAATGCAACTTACATCTGTAAAAGTTCCTATAACTGTAGAATAAGATAAAGCCATTTTTAATAATTCAGGTGTGCGACAACAATTTGGATTGCCACCGAGGAGAGGATGAGTGTCAGCAGTGTTCAAGAAGTCCGTATTCATCAGATGATGACTTAATAAAATCCTATTTTCTTCAAGTTTGGATATGGATTGTTGGTAAGCGGAGGATATGATTTATGTTTTTGAGGGTACAAAGAGAAAGCATGTTTTTGTAGTTAAATCGAGGAATAACTACCACCCTTGCACTATTTTTTGATTTTGTTCTAAAATCTTTTTTTTTATTACTTCTGAAGGTTAACTTCAGCCCAACCCGCCCATTTAGGCAGAAGTGAAAAGCTCGTAGGCAATGTTTTTTTAGAAACAACATGAGCCCTTCAATTTACAATTGATTGATTTCTTAAAAGGACTTTTTGCTGTTTTTGGAAACTTGGCTGTTGTATCTCACAATGCTTGGGTCTTGTCCAAACGAGAACGAAATATCAGTCGCGTGGCAGTAAATCATCGTATCCTTGTCATCAACATTGCACTGGCGGATTTATTACTCGGGGTAAGCGCTAAGTAGCTATCAGCGCGATGAAATTGTGAGTCAATGAGTCTAAAGATAAACAATCTGTAGGTATGAGGTTATGCGATAAAACTGTGAAAGTGTTTGCGACGTTGTGGTCTTGGTGAAGTACGTCACAATAAATTTTCTTGCTTCATTGCAGTGCTTGTGGGAGAAATGCACAGAGCGGCCATTAAGGTAGCACTTGATTTTCTATGAGAAAACTGAAAGCAATTTTGTCTCAAACTAAAAGTGACAATATTTTTTTTTTTTATAGAGATTGTCTTTTTGAAAGCGAGCATTTTTTCTCTTTTTAAATTTCTGTTGCGAGGATTGAAAACAATCTGGGAGGTTTCATTACCCCTACTTTTTCTCTTGTGGCGTCTGCCGTTCTAAGATCTTTGGAACAATTTCGAACGCCAATAATCTGATGCATACCTGCAGAGATATACTTTAAACAGAAAGCAAAATGTAGATCAGTAAAGTAATTTTCAAGACATTACCCGGTAAAATCTCTAAATGTAGCCAAATTTTCCGAGAATTTAGGAAGAGAAATAGCAATCCTTCATTTTTCACATCTTCTCACAAAATGTTGTTAAAAATTTTTGAATTGTATCTCAGCCAAAATCTTCATAGCTTAAACTTTTTCTGAATCTAGTCTTAAATTATGACTAGAGAGGTTGGTAATATGGGCATTCTTGAAGTCCAAACAATGAAGGCAAATTGGTAGACAAACAATAAGTGAGCAAGTCTATACCTCTGAGTGACATTGCACCTATGAAAAGAAAATTTTTGCTTGAAACTGGATTAATATGCCTTCCGGGATTGCAGGCAAGACTTTTGGGGGAGGCATAGGTCCGTTTGTTTTAAGACAAAATCTAGGCAATAAAGGGCGTATTGGTGCAGCCAAGGAACTTGAGTCATAAATATCATTACGAGAGGGGTCGCACCAAGTCGTAAAATAAGCCTATCACAAAATAACTTATTTTAGTAACCGTAAAACAACCGAAAATATGGAGCCCATTCCCGAATGTGACATTGTAACTACACTAATTAGAAAGCAGTAGAAGTTTTGAATTGGTTGGATGTTTGTAAGGCGCGAGACCTAAGTGCTAGGAAGGCTGGGACCACCCAAGAGTGCGAATGTGTAGTTGCGTATTTATTTTCATTTATCACGTCTGATAGGTTATAACAGAATTGATGAATTTCGCATATAGCTTTAGTTACCACTCAACATCAATCCAACGTATATTCTCCGAATCACTGATTGTGCCCTTAAAAGTAGCTGGGGCACACAGGGGCAATTAGGGTTGCAAAAATTTTGAATATTTTAAAAAAGTTATATTTGCTACTTTTTCAAATAATTTACTTATCTAGCTGCTTTTCAAAATAAGATTACAAAAAAATTTTGAAGTCTGACCTCGCTTTGCTTCCCTTCTACGCCTTTTAGATTTTTCATTCTTATGTCGTTTTAATTAGGAGTTTTCCCCTTGCTAAGTGTCCGGTTTTTATGCAAATGCTATGTTATGAGATTCTAGGCCATAAAAATCTATTTAATCAAGCGTTTGAAAAAAGACCAATGTGACAGTTTTGCTACTCGCTCCTCCCCCGCTGGAAACGCCACATATATTATTTGAACAGTCCCATATTATTGAATGTTTACTTTTTTTGGAATTCCCAAATTCATTTAAGTTTTCCCAAAACAGTACAGTAAAACGCAATCGTTGATATGAAAGCACGTTACTGGCATAAAGCCTTCTTTTAACGATATCAAATGCTTCTTAATATCTACAAAACACATATACAAACTTTTCTTTTTATTTCTATATTCTTATTGCATTCCTCTCACAACAAACAATACGTCTGTCGTTCCTCTGGATTGCACAAAAATAAACTGTATTGAATCATCATTCACTAATTCTCAAATTCTTCATTTCACCACTCTTTCAACAATCTTCATATCATACTCTGACAGCTTTACTCCCATGTGAGCAGTACAATTTCTTTCGTTACTTTGGCAATTATTGCAAAAATATCACGGATGTTTTAGCAGCCAATCACAGTACTTAATTCAAAAAAATGACGACAAAATTTTTAATTTCAGCTTAAAATATCAATTTTTTGAATATCAAAAGTCGAATTTGTGTGTTAATGACGATGTCAGAGATGTGTATGTGAATGCGTTGGTACTGGCATTCCACAGAGTATAAAATCAGTACTAGCAGAACCTGACCTGTAAAATTGTTCCCCCCAGAAGCTCAGAGCTGTAGAGGAGCGCAGTGAATAAGAGTCGTTTTGACTCAAGACTACCATGATCGCAATTTGGGACATATGAGTAATGTCTCCATTTACACAATTTTTTGTTATTGCTCTCAGAAATGCTCTACAACAATTTGAGTTTAACTGACCACGCAGTAAGCGATTTTTTTTACTAAGCATTCTTTTTTTTAAGGCTTTAATTATATTTTCTGTTTTGTCATAATGCAAAACATAGGTGAGAGTGTTGTCTAATACGATTTTGGGAAATACCGCCGAGTAACCTCTAGCAAATAAGCAAATGGACGAGAATGCAAGCAGTTTAGTTACAACGATAGATTATGAACTAGTAATATCGAAAACTATCAACTCTTCCTTACTCTTTCCACAACGGTTCCTTCCATGCTAAAGCGATGCCATTAGGACGTCACTGAAGGGGCTCCTGCCAGTTAAACCACCCAACGAGCGTTGCCAGCTAAGCCAGTTTCATTGAAGATCCAACAACCCATTCATTTTTTAAGCCTATATTTTTTGTTTTTCAATGTTTCAACTATAAAGCTCTGTTTTGTCATATGCACAGTGTCGTCACAATAACGTCTGGTATGATTTTAGCAAATGTTGCTAAGTTTCTCCACAAATATAATGAAAACAAGGTCATACTGTAGTTAAGAAGAAAGGTGAGGAATTTAGTTAATACAATAAAGTTATGCCAGTTTTTTTTTGTAAACAGACAACAAAACAGTAATATTGCTGTAATGGCACAAAGTGTGATTACAAAAGAGCGGACAAACAATATTTTTTCAAAATTCTGCCATTTTATAAATCAGTTATTGAGCGCTTGTTGAGTAGCTAGGTAAAACTAGCTATTAGTGGAATTGCAATGGAATCTATAGAACGCGTATAGCCAAGAAAACATTCTTAGGACATAAGCTACTTTTACCGAAAATTTCTATTGAATAACATTTTGAAAAGCCACATTCGCTTTTTAAATTATCCATAAAAAGGCTTTGCTACAATTTCGTAAAAGCGAATTTTAAGGAAATCCAAAGTTTGAGCGAAAATAAAAGAAAACTACACTCCCGTAAAATCTTAGTTGATGAATGAAGAGGGCACAGCCGGATCAAGTGATTTCTTTATCTTAACTTTGGTGAAGGCAGGTCTGTGGGCAACTTCAACAGAGCCGGATAAAATCCTATATAGAGTATAGTATATATTGTAATATATCCTGTTTTGCGGAAAATGTTCACTGAGCAGTGAGCACTTCAATGGGAGTTTTACGGTACAAGCTTTTTTTGCAACTATCATGTAGTACTATAAGCAATGATTGGTTTTTCAAAAAACGTTTCCGCTTATCTAATTATAAGTAACATGGTTTGGTGCCGTTGTTGGTCCCTCTCAAAAAACAAAAAAATAATATAGCCGTCTAGTCACAAAACTGCTTAAAGTGATCAAAACTGGTCCTGTAAAAGTTATAAACTAGAATCTGTTTGTGTAAAGATTGTAAATAGTTAAATAACATATATATATGTATTTGTATATAGTTATTTGCATTGCGGATTGCGCACTAATGGTTTTATTTCTTTTTTCTAGATTTATCTAATTACAATTGGTTCTGTTGATAATCAATATAAAGGTATTTACTGCAAAAAGGAAATCCACTGGAGAGCAAGTACGTCGTGCACTGCTATTGGCTGTCTTGCTGTCATCAGCTTTGAATGTTCCATCTTCTTATTGGTAGCAATGGCAACCTTTCGACTGATATTAGTAACCAGGTTCGATGTGCACAACAATAAGCTTTTACTGTTATTGGACTGCATGGTAGCTACAGCTTGCTCTTCGAAAGCTAAGGGCAAGAATCTTCATTCGTTTTTCCCTCAACTTGTAAAATAATTAGCTATTTTTTGTAACGGGAGGGGGTAGGTGTCAAACCTTATGAAAAAGAAGTTTGTTCAAAAATAATACTAAAAACATGAAAATTTTTAAAACTTTCACTCAATTTACAAGAAAGTTCGCTTCTTCCACTACCCCCTTCTTCCTATAGAGGTGCTGGCTCGCATCATAAAAAAACTATAAACATTTTTTTGAACTCGAGTTTGGTGCTTCCTTCAACATCAGCCATAGCATCTACACATATATAAAGAAGAGTTCTGTTTTTGCGTGCGTGCGTAGACACGTTTTACCACCTCCGAAACCAACAGACATACAATCATAAAACTTGGCACGATTAATCATCATCCAGAGGTAAGTGTTTTAAGAGGGTATATGACGTCGCAATTAAACATCTTTTTTAATTTGCATTGTTTTACAGAGAAAACTGTTTTTGACTCAAGCGAAAGCCAGCCGCCAATTTATTGTCTTACAAAACATTTTATCCTAGTCTAAAGTGACGTCACAGCTGACGCTTGATTGCACAATTTGTTTCTTGTATTTTATCAAAAACTACTGATCATGGAAGCATTTTAAGCCTTTTAGACATGTTTCTTCTCTTTTTCTGCAGGCTTCAAACTCGTTCTATGATGCTATAGTGCTGTCTGGTACGATCAACACAGTCTTGCGCTAACTGCGATCTTAATTTAATGATTTTTTTCAAAATTTACAAACTTAGGCAGTATCAATTTAATTAAAAGCTGATTTGTGACCTTTTTTTCAATCAATTTTCACAATTGTTTTAACAAATTAAAGGATATTTTAAGCAAATTTTGATAATATATGACTTATATCTTTATTATTTGGTTTTGTACTAAAAAATTGAACTTTATGACCAGTGGTGTAACTTTTATCTTCCAAAAAAGTGATAATCTGAGTAATAACCGGTAGCTTTGATGCATAAAAGTTACAAGGTATTAACCATTAGTGTTGTTTGAACCCTAGAAAATTTGCTTTCAAACAATATGTAAATCTAATTTGCTAGATCTAAGATTTATTTTATAATAACTGATCAAAAATTGGTTGCTCTACATCATTTTCCATTTTTATTTGAAAAATTTTCCTACTAGACCTAAGAAACTTGCAATTTTTAGAAAAAGTTAATATTTTGTTACATTTTGACTATTTTTCTTCGCAAGTATGTTTTTTTTGACATCCATATAAATTTGCACAAAGGCTCATCAAAAAACGAAGTCTCGAAACATTTTTAAAAGTTAGCCTACCAGTCAAAAAAGACTCAAAATTTCAAAGGCTGGGCTTCACAAAATTGCTATTTCTAGAAAAACCGAGTTCCTTTGCTACATCTTGACTTTTCTGCCTTGTAAGCTCGGCTCTTTGGCATTATCTATTTAACTTTCAAATAGATTCATCAAAAATGAAGTCTGCTGCGTGTTTCAATTGTGAGAAGTCCAGTTCCTAAGTATCAAACAGGATAAGCAAGACGTAGCCAGAAACTCTAGAAACTTTGGAAGAAATATGGCGACTATGAACAAATCTTACAACGTTTTTAGACCTAATCAATTTTCTTTAAAAAGACGGTACTTTAAATTTTGGAACAACTATTGGCAATGTCAACAACACCTTAACTTTTTATTACTGTTTCCACAAAATTCAATTGGATGAAGCTGGCTGAACCGCTACTTTTAAACTCGACATTACTGGTGGGGGTCCTGCTGTTATAATTGCTTAACCGCGAGGGTTTGATTTTGGGTTAATTTGCTCTTTGCGTGGCTGCGCTTATGCTAGCATGAAGCAACATGCGCCTAGTCAGAGACGTTCGCTCATACAAAAACGCCTTGTAGTAAAAAAAAAGTGGTAAGTAGTGATCCTAATATTTGTCGCGTTTCAATAGAGTTTTGAATCTATCTCAATCTTAATTTACTTCTTAAAATTGATGCGACATGCAGTATTGATCGAATAAGTAAGTCTGGTTGCAACTTAATAGCTAGGAAAAGATTGCCTTCCACTAAGTTACTTTACCCCACGCACTTTTCGATTAAGAACAGAACAATATATTCACAAATCACTTTACAACTTCAAATTCCTTTGCTTGCCAAATCACAGAACTAAAGCACTTCAATAAATAAATATCAAAGACTTACTAAACTAAAAACCACCAAAATAATCGCTTAATTCCTGTCACAACAATCACTACAGAACAACGCCCTTTTACTACACTCTGCTATCTTTCTCTGAACTGCACTCTCTCTGAATGAATAAAATCTCGCTGCGTTATACAGGGTGTCCCAGAAGTCGCGCACCATCCTAATCTGCGTTTTCATATTTGATACAGATTTGATTTAATTATAAGGAAGAAACTAAAAGTACAAGAAAGAGTTAAATTCATTTTTATGTTTGGAAGAGCTGGGGCGACACACCAATCTGTAGCTCAAGAATCCAACCTTAATCGCCCTGAGCGAAAGCAACCATTAGGAATAACAATAGCAACTGAGTGCTAAATGACAACAATGACAAGGATGCAATAACTACTTGAGTGTCCGAAAATCAGCAATAAAACGCTCAAGAGAGTGAAAGACAGTTTGATAGAGAAATTTGATGCTTGTTTCATTGCTGTAGTTGAACAGTTTGAGCATCTGTTATGATTGTGATCAATAAAAGCGTTTTCTGTAGAAACCTGGATGGTGCGCGACTTCTGGGACACCCTGTATATATGATGGAAAATAATCTAGAAATTGCTAGAACATCACATGACACAAAAAACGCCATTACGTAATCGGTAATAATAAAGAAGAAATCTTCGAGAAGGAACAAGAATCACTAAAATGCACTAGAAAACCAGGTCACGTAGACAGTCATTGTGACATCAGAAAGGCATGTGAGTTACAAATCTATTTATAAATCCGAAAAAAAAGGTCTTTTTTTTGAAAACAGTTTAGCAAGTAAGGGCTACAAACAATTTAAATTTACAATTAACCCCTTAACATACCAATTTTTTTTTCAATTTCTGTTCAAAAAGAGTCATATTTTTTTATTACTGATTTTGAATCTGTATATAAGGATGAATTAGGACACAAATTATTTTGAACCAATTATGATTTATTATTAAGTTATTAGTGGTTGAGTAGAGTGAGTATACTGAACGAATGTACTCGTGCTAAAATTTTTTTACTAGACATCTCTAAACGAAAATAGTCGGGATAATATGTTAAGGGATTAAAACGATCACTGCAAAATAAAACAACAGATTGCAATAACTGCACATATATAAAAACTATTCTATTCAGCGCGAATTTACTTATTCGTGACAACATTTTAATAGCTTAATTCTGAAAATACACATCAATCACTTTGGCGCCCTTTCACAACTATAGTATGCTTTTAAATCAATTCCTTCTTTTGAATTCAACGGATAATATTTTGTTAAATTTATGTAGGCCTATGGTGAAAACTGGTCAAATATGACGTTGCCAGGGACTTAAAAAACCTGGAATCTTGTACTGGCTGTGCGCAATCTCCGTAGAATTTTCTTTAGTCAATTGTGTTTCAAAAAACGTTAGTTTTGTTTCCGAACGAGATTTGGATATGCCAAAAATATAAACGTTTATTACTATTTTCACAATTATTCATTGGGTGCAGCCGTCTCGCTCGGCTGAATCGATATTGCTAACCTCGGCATTACTAATGGGGGCCCAATAAGCGGCGCCGGCGACGACGGTTGGTATAAAAATATTTGAAAAGTTTTTCTATTCAAGAGAAGATGATAACATGCTTTCAAGTGCAGTTGTTTACAGTTTGTTCAAGAGTAGACTATCCAACTCTAGGCATTTTTCATTTCTTTCCGTTCTGCTCAACAGCTGCCTCTGGCCATAGTACAATTTGCGGAAATTCTTACTCAACGTATGATTCCTGTCCAAACAGTAGAGAGTGACAGGACTTTTAAGCTCCAAAACGTTCAGAAAACAGAATTAAAAAATATTTCTAAAATATTTTTGTTGTTTAGACCCCACTCTACAATGTTTCATCGCAAACGAATGATTCTTGGATTGACTTTTTCCTGCTGGGCTGTGGCTTGTATTTTGGCGCTTGTTCCGTTGTCAAGACCTTTGATAAATTACTTTCAGGTTGCTGTGTGGTAAGTACAAGAACTTGAATCTCATAAAGGGGGCTGCATCAAACTAAGAGAAAAGGAGAAGAGTATGTTTTTCCAAAAGATTGTACAATTATCTACCCAATACAGCAGATTTCTTTTTGTAAGTGCGTACCTCCGCTTTAACTCTTCCGAAGCTGCTGGGTGTGCGAGAATGAGACTTGACGCGATTAATCATTACCTTGAGGTGAGTGTTTTAAAGGGTTCGTATCGTCATTAAAACGTCTTAATTAAAAAATGATTTTTTCAATTTGCATTTATCAGCGCAGAAACACAGTTTTTTGTTTAAACAAAGACCTGCCCCCGCCTACTAACTCGGACAAACTTTAACGTTTTAGGTTTTGGATGACGTCGCAATTAACGCATAACTGTAGATGTTATTTTCTTTAATTGATGACTGCTGAAACGCTCTTTAGAGTTTTTTCAGGAGGTATCAACCAGCAGCTTGAAATAAAAAAATGACATTAATTTGAGTTAGTTTTGTCATGGCAAAAAGCAATTTTTTTAAGGCTTTTCCAATATTCAGCTTTTTACCATTTTTTGTTGAACGCTTTAACAAATCTCTGTGATCTCATAAAGTTTTCTGAAATCATTGTAGTGAAAAGAGCAGCAGGCAACAGCTTCACTTATTATCTACTTTTATTATCAAGCCAAACGTAAATCGTTAACGTGCTAGCTGTTAAAGTAAAATGATATATCATACAAGTAACATACAAGTAGAAATTTGTTTTTTTAATATTGTAATGGCAAGTGCGACAATTACAACAACTAAACTGTGGAAGATTCTACGTAAGAATACCTGTACACAGTTGTGTCTCGCGCCTTACTAATCTTAGCTCTTGACACATACCGATCTCGTATAGCAGAGTGAAACAAAGTGTAACTTTGTGATGTAGGGTCTTGCAGTGAGCCACTTGGGCGATAGAATCAACGCAATATTTTCGCTCCCAATTATTCTTGAAAAATTTGTATAAAATTAAATCACGTGTCCCGATACCAATACAGTTTTAATATAATTTTAGTTTCCTAGCAGCCGCAATTCTTTTTAATAATGCTGTAGAGCTTTAAGTGCTTTTTCAAAATGTTTGAAGTTGTGAAAAAAAAATGTATTTTGTTAAGTGCAATGAATTTTATTGATCAATTATAATCGGAGCCGGTTATCTGTTAAAGAACACGCTTTTTGTGAACAAGACAACTTTAAATTTATGAGACGGCAGGTCGATATTTGGCGCCCACCCACAAGTTTTAATGGGTTTCTATCCCTGTGCTAAGAGAAACGGATGAGTGCATATTCGGAATTGATAGGCTGTTTGTAAGACTAATCTTTATTTAAAAAGGAAGCTTGGGATTACGGACAAAGTTAAATGTAACAAAAATCTTGTTGGTGGTACAGAATTTTGATATAGCTTTGAAAAAGCTGTTTGAACCATAAGAAATA
The DNA here is from genome assembly GCA_963675345.1 of Trididemnum clinides. NCBI lineage: Eukaryota > Metazoa > Chordata > Ascidiacea > Aplousobranchia > Didemnidae > Trididemnum > Trididemnum clinides. The sequence goes on from OY776302.1 coordinate 19,302,452, forward strand.
TGAATACGACAGAGGTTTATGTCGTGCTTTATTTTGTAAATTAGGCCTACCACCAAATAGTTCATTTGGGTAATTGTGAAAACGACCACCACATTGGTGCCACCATCATTTTTGAGTTTGCTTCCCCCTTTCCTGTTTTTTTGGAAAGCATAAGTAATAATTTGCGTAATCATACTTTGAATGTTACCAGTGTTGGTTAGAGAAGTAAAATGATCGTTATCACCGGTACATGAGCTGTGGTCTCCATTTGGCCGAGCAAAAATTTTTTTATTACTCTCATAAATGTGTTACTTTCAAAAATGTGTGAGGTAAAACCAGCGCAGCTGCAGAAAATAGTTTTAATTAACTCGTCGTAAACAATAAATGCATACCGTGGCAAAATCGCACCATATGTAAGAAAAAATTATTTACTGGTTTCCTTGCTATTAGCTCTATAGAGCTCGGAATAAGTGGATACCCTTCCGGATGGGAACATTTGGTTTCCACAGAGCATTAGAGAGACTTTCCAATTGCGAAGTGTACTCACGACCCGCGCTACGTGAAAGCATGTGCCGTGCGGGCCATGATGATCTGGGCAGGCTACAATCATGACTGCAATCTCTACATATCTCCAGACTTGGAGGCTACAGCTCAGCCACACTAAAACGGTGACGACGGCCTTTCACCTGAACAACAGAGAGGCCAAACGGGAGCTTAATGTCTACAACAATGGCAAACGCCAGCATCCTGTCCAGTCCCTACCTATCTTGGGGTTAAACTGGACAGATCACTCACGTTTTGTTACCATCTTGAGGCATTGCGCAAAAAATTAACAACGCGCGTTGCACTGATGAGACTACTTGCAGGCTCAGGTTGGGGCGCTGGAGCTCAAACACTGCGTACAGCCGCCCTATCTCTGGTCTACTCTACTGCGGAGTACTGTGCACCAGTTTGGTGTCGCAGTGCACAAACTCGTCTCATCGATAGTGTTCTCAACGACGCATTGCGCATTGTCACTGGATGTCTGCGTCTAACTCCAACAGACTATCTACCCGTCCTCACAAATATCCAGCCGGCTAAGCTTCGCCGATTAGGAGCAACGCTCTCCCTGGCATATCGTGGCAATTTGGACCCTGGTCATATTCTCTATGAATTATTGGCTGGGTCTCCAGACGGCTACAGAGAGAGGCTAAAATCTAGACGCCCCTTTGTGCCCGCTGCACGGAAGTTACTGTAAGATCCAACTCAATTGGGCATTCGTGCAGCTCAATGGACAGACTTTAAATAGAGCACGGAATACTCGGAGTGCTCATCTGATCTCCGTGCTTTCATTCCTAGGACAAGCACTAGGCCAATGGGGATGGGCCTGCCCAGATCATCATGGGTCAGGATCAACCGCTTGCGGGCTGGTGTTGGGTGCTTTCAGTCGTTCATGCACAAATGGGGCCTTGCTTCTACATCGAATTGCGAGTGTGGCACTGCAGAACAAACCGCAGAACCAGTCCCGTAGCACTCCAACTTCGGGCCCCCCCCAAAGTAAGCGCAAGAGCCCCTGCGCACAGGTCATATCACTTTAGAGGTGTAAAATTGAAAAGCTGCATTAAGAAAATACACCACAGTTTGTACATAAGTAAACAGGCTAATGTCAGAATAAAGCATGCCGATACCGAAGGTGCAAGTCATAAAAAATTCGGCACCGATGCCAGAGTTCAGTAGGACATTTATGCAGACACTGCGAAACGAAAGCAATGACACTGAATAACATGAAAAAGTTATAAAAACACAGTATCATTTAAATAGTCTGGAGCGAACCTTTTTGTTCGCAAATGCTGTTATGACATTGTCATAATCAAGAGATCGGGCGCAGTCATTTTCGATTGACAACATGGCTAATGAAGATAGTCTACTGTCTGTCATAAGACGTTCTATTAAAACTTTTGATCAGTTTCAATTTGCTGAAGCTTCTTTCAGCGCTGGCAACAGTCACGGGGCAAGTTAGTAAGATTCGAAGTGCGATGTACACATTCGGATACAATTCAAATAAATGAGTCTTTAGAAGATAGTTCAGAAAGTCTTGAGCCGTATTGAGATTGCGTTTTTTTTGTAAAATTAAAACAAACCGCTGTAGCTCAGCGCTCATTTCATCAGAATCAATGTCACCGAACTTTTTTTGGAACTCTTTACAGCAAGTAAGAAGAGCATTTTCTTGTTGCACAAGCAAAAGTTTGTCTCGTGTGTACAAAAACGAAAAGGCGGAAGAAACCTCACGTAACAAATTAAAGCGCTCCTTTATTGACATAATAGCCTGGTCTACTAATGGATAGAAAAAGTTGCTTTTAAATTTCAGTTCAGGAGTAGCTCGTTGTTCCTCTTCACCTTGGTAATCAAACAATCTTCTTTTCTTTCCACTTCTTGACGGAGGAAAAGAAGGATCAATATCCAATTCCTGTGCTATTTCAACAGCAGATGTTGCGGCACTGTCATAACCCGTTGTGCGATAGTTTTGCAAAAACTTTTCAGTTGCCTGGATTTCCGTTTCCATTGTATGAAGGGAGACTCCATACGATTGAAGAATGCTGCTTGCTTTATTGACTTGGAACAGGATATCATACCAAATAAACACCGACAAAAGAAACTCCATTTTGATAAATGAGCTATCAACGATTTTGTTTCTGAGGCAGCTCTTCCATCTTTTCTTTCTATGGAAATGGCTTCCAAGTCTTTCAGTGCCAGCAACACCTCTTTTAAATTGTATCGAAGAGGTTTGATGCATTTAATTCTGCTTTCCCAACGAGTATCAGATTGTGACTTTATGGACAGCTCCACATGTTTCTTCAAAATTTCCCAACGCTGAGCAGAGGAAGAAAACAGCATATACAACCTTGTAAGTACTCCAAAAAATGTCAATGCTTCCGTCGATGAATTAGCACTGTCAACAACAACTAAGTTAAGGGTATGGTTTGCACAAGGCACGTAAACAGCTTTGGGATTGATGTCTAGCATTCTTGCTTGGACCCCAGAATGTTTTCCTTTCATGTTAGCACCATTATCATATGACTGACCTCCAGAGACGTAGCAGCCGCCCCCCAAACCCCCCAATTGGGGGGGGGGGCCAGGCCAACTTTGGGGGCCCAAGTTTGTCTGAAATTGCTTTTTGGCTACGTGACTATTTTCAGTTCAGCAGACTTGTTTACAACCGATTTAAATTGTAGGAAGAAATTGGCTTGTGACATCATAAGTGAATGCAACGTCATTTTATCTCGCAGAATCTAGAATATTTCGATTGATTTTCTGGTAGAATCTTGAATATTCGATGGACGTAACAATGCCGTTGTTACGCAACAATCATAGAATGGTCTGGAATTTTGTTTGGCTATAAATACCGGGACAATATATATACACTGCAGAGTGCAGATAAAGTATTTTATTGACATTGTATAGAATGAAACGTTCAAAAAGTGGTGCTCAAAAGAGAAAAGAAGCAACCACTGCTCGAGATGCTGTAGCGAAATTGCCCAAGATGAGAGATTTTTTCAAGATTACTGAGCAGAGTAGACCTGGCACTAGTACCGAGAGGGATGAAGAAAACTATAGTGTACAAGAAAAAGAAGACTATGACGATCAGCATCAAAGTGATTATGAATTTCCAGAAAATGTAAGTTGTGATTTACCTGCCAATACGCAACCTTCAATATCAAAAATAACTGAATCTCAATTTACCCCTATCCCTGATGACCCATGTAAATGGCCTGAAAGTATTTCTGATGCTCAACGATGTGATATAGTAAAGCGTGGACCACATCAACTAATAATGAATTTTCCATATAATAACACAACTCCAAGGCGACGTTTTTCCTCCAACCATTATAAACGTGTGTTACCTAATGGTGAAAGTGTTTCACGGTCGTGGCTAGTTTATTCTGGGGAATCAGATCAAGTTTTTTGCTTTTGTTGTAAGCTATTTGGAAAAACACTAAGCCCCTTTTGTAGTGGTATAAATACATGGGAGGGTTTTTCGAAAAAACTGAAAGACCATGAAAACGGCATTTCCCACCAAGAATGCTGCAGTCAATGGATGTTGCTAGCTGAAGGGATAAGAAATTCATCCACTATCGACAAACGCGAGATGAATATTTTTTTCAATGAAAGACGTTTTTGGAGAAATGTTTTAGAGCGACTTATCGACGTTGCCTTGTTTCTATCGGAAAGGAATCTTGCTTTTAGAGGATCTGAAGAAGTCTTAGGATCTCCTCACAATGGAAATTTTCTGGGTATATTTGAGCTTTTGGCAAGAAGAGATCCGATCCTAAAAGAGCTTCAAGACAGAATCAAGAATAAAAACACTAAAGATCACTATTTGAGTCCTACCATACAAAATGAACTAATTGAATTGCTAGCGACAGAAGTTGAAAAAGAAAATTTACAGCAATTGAAATTGGCAAAATATTTTTCTATAATTTTGGACTGCACTCCAGATATGTCACATCATGAACAAATGTCTGTCATTCTCCGTTATGTACTATGTAATGAAGAAGCTGCTGTTGTTAAAGAAACATTTTTTGGCTACTTGAGAATAAGTGACAGTACTGGGAAAGGCTTGTTGGACGCTTTCTTAGAAAAAGCCACCGAACTGCAACTCGAATTGTCTGATTGTCGAGGTCAGTCATATGATAATGGTGCTAACATGAAAGGAAAACATTCTGGGGTCCAAGCAAGAATGCTAGACATCAATCCCAAAGCTGTTTACGTGCCCTGTGCAAACCATACCCTTAACTTATTTGTTGTTGACAGTGTTAATTCATCGACGGAAGCATTGACATTTTTTGGAGTACTTACAAGGTTGTATGTGCTGTTTTCATCCTCTGCTCAGCGTTGGGAAATTTTGAAGAAACATGTGGAGCTGTCCATAAAGTCACAATCTGATACTCGTTGGGAAAGCAGAATTAAATGCATCAAACCTCTTCGATACAGTTTAAAAGAGGTGTTGCTGGCACTGAAAGACTTGGAAGCCATTTCCATAGAAAGAAAAGATGGAAGAGCTGCCTCAGAAACAAAATCGTTGATAGCTCATTTATCAAAATGGAGTTTCTTTTGTCGGTGTTTATTTGGTATGATATCCTGTTCCAAGTCAATAAAGCAAGCAGCATTCTTCAATCGTATGGAGTCTCCCTTCATACAATGGAAACGGAAATCCAGGCAACTGAAAAGTTTTTGCAAAACTATCGCACAACGGGTTATGACAGTGCCGCAACATCTGCTGTTGAAATAGCACAGGAATTGGATATTGATCCTTCTTTTCCTCCGTCAAGAAGTGGAAAGAAAAGAAGATTGTTTGATTACCAAGGTGAAGAGGAACAACGAGCTACTCCTGAACTGAAATTTAAAAGCAACTTTTTCTATCCATTAGTAGACCAGGCTATTATGTCAATAAAGGAGCGCTTTAATTTGTTACGTGAGGTTTCTTCCGCCTTTTCGTTTTTGTACACACGAGACAAACTTTTGCTTGTGCAACAAGAAAATGCTCTTCTTACTTGCTGTAAAGAGTTCCAAAAAAAGTTCGGTGACATTGATTCTGATGAAATGAGCGCTGAGCTACAGCGGTTTGTTTTAATTTTACAAAAAAAGCGCAATCTCAATACGGCTCAAGACTTTCTGAACTATCTTCTAAAGACTCATTTATTTGAATTGTATCCGAATGTGTACATCGCACTTCGAATCTTACTAACTTGCCCCGTGACTGTTGCCAGCGCTGAAAGAAGCTTCAGCAAATTGAAACTGACCAAAACTTTTAATAGAACGTCTATGACAGACAGTAGACTATCTTCATTAGCCATGTTGTCAATCGAAAATGACTGCGCCCGATCTCTTGATTATAACAATGTCATAACAGCATTTGCGAACAAAAAGGTTCGCTCCAGACTATTTAAATGATACTGTGTTTTTATAACTTTTTCATGTTATTCAGTGTCATTGCTTTCGTTTCGCAGTGTCTGCATAAATGTCCTACTGAACTCTGGCATCGGTGCCGAATTTTTTATGACTTGCACCTTCGGTATCGGCATGCTTTATTCTGACATTAGCCTGTTTACTTATGTACAAATTGTGGTGTATTTTCTTAATGCAGCTTTTCAAATTTACACCTCTAAAGTGATATGACCTGTGCGCAGGGGCTCTTGCGCTTACTTTGGGGGGGGCCCGAAGTTGGAGTGCTACGGGACTGCTGACCTCGACAATCAGACAATTCGAGTTGCAGTTCGGTGGCTTTTTCTAAGAAAGCGTCCAACAAGCCTTTCCCAGTACTGTCACTTATTCTCAAGTAGCCAAAAAATGTTTCTTTAACAACAGCAGCTTCTTCATTACATAGTACATAACGGAGAATGACAGACATTTGTTCATGATATGACATATCTGGAGTGCAGTCCAAAATTATAGAAAAATATTTTGCCAATTTCAATTGCTGTAAATTTTCTTTTTCAACTTCTGTCGCTAGCAATTCAATTAGTTCATTTTGTATGGTAGGACTCAAATAGTGATCTTTAGTGTTTTTATTCTTGATTCTGTCTTGAAGCTCTTTTAGGATCGGATCTCTTCTTGCCAAAAGCTCAAATATACCCAGAAAATTTCCATTGTGAGGAGATCCTAAGACTTCTTCAGATCCTCTAAAAGCAAGATTCCTTTCCGATAGAAACAAGGCAACGTCGATAAGTCTCTCTAAAACATTTCTCCAAAAACGTCTTTCATTGAAAAAAATATTCATCTCGCGTTTGTCGATAGTGGATGAATTTCTTATCCCTTCAGCTAGCAACATCCATTGACTGCAGCATTCTTGGTGGGAAATGCCGTTTTCATGGTCTTTCAGTTTTTTCGAAAAACCCTCCCATGTATTTATACCACTACAAAAGGGGCTTAGTGTTTTTCCAAATAGCTTACAACAAAAGCAAAAAACTTGATCTGATTCCCCAGAATAAACTAGCCACGACCGTGAAACACTTTCACCATTAGGTAACACACGTTTATAATGGTTGGAGGAAAAACGTCGCCTTGGAGTTGTGTTATTATATGGAAAATTCATTATTAGTTGATGTGGTCCACGCTTTACTATATCACATCGTTGAGCATCAGAAATACTTTCAGGCCATTTACATGGGTCATCAGGGATAGGGGTAAATTGAGATTCAGTTATTTTTGATATTGAAGGTTGCGTATTGGCAGGTAAATCACAACTTACATTTTCTGGAAATTCACAATCACTTTGATGCTGATCGTCATAGTCTTCTTTTTCTTGTACACTATAGTTTTCTTCATCCCTCTCGGTACTAGTGCCAGGTCTACTCTGCTCAGTAATCTTGAAAAAATCTGTCATCTTGGGCAATTTCGCTACAGCATCTCGAGCAGTGGTTGCTTCTTTTCTCTTTTGAGCACCACTTTTTGAACGTTTCATTCTATACAATGTCAATAAAATACTTTATCTGCACTCTGCAGTGTATATATATTGTCCCGGTATTTATAGCCAAACAGAATTCCAGACCATTCTATGATTGTTGCGTAACAACGGCATTGTTACGTCCATCGAATATTCAAGATTCTACCAGAAAATCAATCGAAATATTCTAGATTCTGCGAGATAAAATGACGTTGCATTCACTTACGATGTCACAAGCCAATTTCTTCCTACAATTTAAATCGGTTGTAAACAAGTCTGCTGAACTGAAAATAGTCACGTAGCCAAAAAGCAATTTCAGACAAACTTGGGCCCCCAAAGTTGGCCTGGCCCCCCCCCCCCAATTGGGGGGTTTGGGGGGCGGCTGCTACGTCTCTGCGCAGAACACATTATTCTGACATGCCCCGTTCATCCGGCACCTACAGGAATACGTGGTCTGACGGTTTGGATGTCGACATACGATGCTGGCTGAGTACCATCACTGCCAGCATCTGATTTCGAAACAGTGGCTGATTCAACAACATTGCCCTCTTGCTGCTGTTTTCGACGTGGATGTGGATCCCTTTTAAAAGAAGAAGAAAAAGCTGTATAGAGCTGGCGGATAGAAACCAAAATTTGTAGGGAAAGCAAGGTCTCTTTTAATTCCCCTGAGTACGCCTAGCGGATAACAGGAAAATTAAGGTGCAGCCAACAGGGACTAGAGAAAGTTTGAAGGGAAATCACAACAAAACAACCGTCCAGTGTAAAATCGTATCTCTCGATAGGTGTTTCTGCTGTTTTGGTTGTGAATAACTGATTAAAAGAAATGCCTGTCATACTTCTTAGCAACGGAAAAATCAAGACCCTGTTGCTACGCGTAAAAAATGAACCGAGCACGTAGATCTAAAACGTAGGCTGGACCTTGAAATCACAAATTTAGATACGAAAAGGAGCGCAAAAATTTGTGAAATAGGGATAAAAAGAGAGAGAGAGAGAAAGATCCACTTTTTAAAATCCGGTTTTGTCTCCGTTAACGCAGGTGGCTGGATTTTCATCATGTTTCTTGATAGTTTGTACACCACCGCGCCACTTCGCTCTGTCAATGACATCTTCCTTTTTCAGTCCAATCTGATTAGTATGCTTTTCCACGTTATAATCGGCCGCTCACGCCCTGTTCTTCCCGCCACTTCAAAATCTAACGCTCTTCTCAAAACATGCTCATACCACCGTACTTTACTCGCCCCGGCTAGTCCATCCAAAGTGTCTTTTGTACCTAACAAACTTGTAAGTTCTTGGCTTCTTCTTTTCTCAATCATTTTAACTCCATACATTGTTCTCATCATTGCTTTTTCAGTTCTTCTCAAAATCGCCCTCTCATTCTTCCTCAGATACCATGTCTCGCTCCCATACAGCATTGCTGATTTTACGCAACTCTGATAAATCCTTTCATTTTTAACAAAAACTTTCTCCCATAAAGTAACTCCCCAAATTCCCTAAATTTTATCAATCCAATTCTTGTTCTTGCTGTTACTGCTGCTTCCATTCCACCACTGGTGTTCAACCTGTCTCCCAAATAACTAAACTCTTCACAAAGTCAACCGGGTCAAAAAATGATATTTCTTCACCTGGTTCTCCAATTTCTTCCATTATATCAACACATAGTTTACAAACAAAACCTTTTGCCAGATATAAAGTCACCCTCTTCATTTCCGCGCATCTACCATGTACCCATTTACCACACTTGTGCACATCACCGAATTTGCCGTCACTCTCTGGCCGCACTTGGCACATGGATAAACTTTACTCTTGAGTACCTCATCTTTCAAACCACTCACTATTTCTTTGGCTTTCTTGAGGTTCACCTTCACCTTCATCTTCACCTTGCTTTCAAACGCCTGTTTCCATTTTAAAAACTTATCTTTCAAATTCTCTATACTTTCACTCATCAAAACTAAGTCATTCGCATACAAAATTTTATTCATCAGTCCTTCTTTAGCATTTTCCGAGATTACATCCACTGCAATTGCTTGCCTACTACTTAATACTCAGTTTTTGTGCTTTTGAAAACAATTGAACTTTGGCGCCGCCATCCCTTAGTTCAACTTTACTAGCTTTGATATAGCCTAAAAGAGTAGAAAAGTCGGTATCCTGTGGGTAAGGGTATGTCTATCTTGTCCATGATGCTTTTGACTCGATCACTTTTCAAAATACATTTGACTTTGGAACAAAACGTGGATGCGCTGAAACAACATTAATTTTTCGTTAGGCCTACATTCCCCTCAACTATCCATTAGGACAAGCCGGCTGAATCAATATTGTTTAAGTTACTGATGAGGGCCCTCCGAGTGACGCCGGCAGATTCAGGTAGTTTTGATATATTGCCACAAGAAAAGCAAAAGCTGTGACAATTTTTCCGCATGCTATTTGTAAAATGTAAACCTTCAGCAAGAGCTTTAAAAGCATCTCTAAAGCGGAGTTGTACCAAAAACGTTTTGGCATTTGAATTTTTAGAATTCCGTCAAAGATTAAATGCAGTTGCTAGTCAATATCATCTTTTTTTTCTCAAGTCACAAGAAAAATCTTTGCGGTAGTTACCGTAAATTCCGGCGTATAAGTCGAAGCTTTGTAACCAGATTTCAAGTTCAACGATCTATCCTCGACTTATACGGCGGTAACGTTTTTGTTTAGTTTTTCATTTCAAAATCAAAATTTTTTGGCAAAACTTATAAACCTCGACTTATACGCCACGTCTACTTGTAGGCTGGAATTTACGGTATACGAGATTGGAGCAAATTGTCTCCTGACCTCTTTTAGAATGCCTTGTACAGTCCCGTAGCACTCCAACTTCGCCCCCCCCCCCCCAAAGTAAGCGCAAGAGCCCCTGCGCACAGGTCATATCACTTTAGAGGTGTAAAATTGAAAAGCTGCATTAAGAAAATACACCACAATTTGTACATAAGTAAACAGGCTAATGTCAGAATAAAGCATGCCGATACCGAAGGTGCAAGTCATAAAAAATTCGGCACCGATGCCAGAGTTCAGTAGGACATTTATGCAGACACTGCGAAACAAAAGCAATGACACTGAAAAACATGAAAAAGTTATAAAAACACAGTATCATTTAAATAGTCTGGAGCGAACCTTTTTGTTCGCAAATGCTGTTATGACATTGTCATAATCAAGAGATCGGGCGCAGTCATTTTCGATTGACAACATGGCTAATGAAGATAGTCTACTGTCTGTCATAGACGTTCTATTAAAAGTTTTGGTCAGTTTCAATTTGCTGAAGCTTCTTTCAGCGCTGGCAACAGTCACGGGGCAAGTTAGTAAGATTCGAAGTGCGATGTACACATTCGGATACAATTCAGATATATGAGTCTTTAGAAGATAGTTCAGAAAGTCTTGAGCCGTATTGAGATTGCGTTTTTTTTGTAAAATTAAAACAAACCGCTGTAGCTCAGCGCTCATTTCATCAGAATCAATGTCACCGAACTTTTTTTGGAACTCTTTACAGCAAGTAAGAAGAGCATTTTCTTGTTGCACAAGCAAAAGTTTGTCTCGTGTGTACAAAAACGAAAAGGCGGAAGAAACCTCACGTAACAAATTAAAGCGCTCCTTTATTGACATAATAGCCTGGTCTACTAATGGATAGAAAAAGTTGCTTTTAAATTTCAGTTCAGGAGTAGCTCGTTGTTCCTCTTCACCTTGGTAATCAAACAATCTTCTTTTCTTTCCACTTCTTGACGGAGGAAAAGAAGGATCAATATCCAATTCCTGTGCTATTTCAACAGCAGATGTTGCGGCACTGTCATAACCCGTTGTGCGACAGTTTTGCAAAAACTTTTCAGTTGCCTGAATTTCCGTTTCCATTGTATGAAGGGAGACTCCATACGATTGAAGAATCTTGCTTGCTTTATTGACTTGGAATAGGATATCATACCAAATAAACACCGACAAAAGAAACTCCATTTTGATAAATGAGCTATCAACGATTTTGTTTCTGAGGCAGCTCTTCCATCTTTTCTTTCTATGGAAATGGCTTCCAAGTCTTTCAGTGCCAGCAACACCTCTTTTAAATTGTATCGAAGAGATTTAGCATTGACATTTTTTGGAGTACTTACAAGGTTGTATGTGCTGTTTTCTTCCTCTGCTCAGCGTTGGGAAATTTTGAAGAAACATGTGGAGCTGTCCATAAAGTCACAATCTGATACTCGTTGGGAAAGCAGAATTAAATGCATCAAACCTCTTCGATACAGTTTAAAAGAGGTGTTGCTGGCACTGAAAGACTTGGAAGCCATTTCCATAGAAAGAAAAGATGGAAGAGCTGCCTCAGAAACAAAATCGTTGATAGCTCATTTATCAAAATGGAGTTTCTTTTGTCGGTGTTTATTTGGTATGATATCCTGTTCCAAGTCAATAAAGCAAGCAGCATTCTTCAATCGTATGGAGTCTCCCTTCATACAATGGAAACGGAAATCCAGGCAACTGAAAAGTTTTTGCAAAACTATCGCACAACGGGTTATGACAGTGCCGCAACATCTGCTGTTGAAATAGCACAGGAATTGGATATTGATCCTTCTTTTCCTCCGTCAAGAAGTGGAAAGAAAAGAAGATTGTTTGATTACCAAGGTGAAGAGGAACAACGAGCTACTCCTGAACTGAAATTTAAAAGCAACTTTTTCTATCCATTAGTAGACCAGGCTATTATGTCAATAAAGGAGCGCTTTAATTTGTTACGTGAGGTTTCTTCCGCCTTTTCGTTTTTGTACACACGAGACAAACTTTTGCTTGTGCAACAAGAAAATGCTCTTCTTACTTGCTGTAAAGAGTTCCAAAAAAAGTTCGGTGACATTGATTCTGATGAAATGAGCGCTGAGCTACAGCGGTTTGTTTTAATTTTACAAAAAAAACGCAATCTCAATACGGCTCAAGACTTTCTGAACTATCTTCTAAAGACTCATTTATTTGAATTGTATCCGAATGTGTACATCGCACTTCGAATCTTACTAACTTGCCCCGTGACTGTTGCCAGCGCTGAAAGAAGCTTCAGCAAATTGAAACTGACCAAAACTTTTAATAGAACGTCTATGACAGACAGTAGACTATCTTCATTAGCCATGTTGTCAATCGAAAATGACTGCGCCCGATCTCTTGATTATGACAATGTCATAACAGCATTTGCGAACAAAAAGGTTCGCTCCAGACTATTTAAATGATACTGTGTTTTTATAACTTTTTCATGTTATTCAGTGTCATTGCTTTCGTTTCGCAGTGTCTGCATAAATGTCCTACTGAACTCTGGCATCGGTGCCGAATTTTTTATGACTTGCACCTTCGGTATCGGCATGCTTTATTCTGACATTAGCCTGTTTACTTATGTACAAATTGTGGTGTATTTTCTTAATGCAGCTTTTCAATTTTACACCTCTAAAGTGATATGACCTGTGCGCAGGGGCTCTTGCGCTTACTTTGGGGGGGGGGCCCGAAGTTGGAGTGCTACGGGACTGCTGACCTCGACAATCAGACAATTCGAGTTGCAGTTCGGTCGCTTTTTCTAAGAAAGCGTCCAACAAGCCTTTCCCAGTACTGTCACTTATTCTCAAGTAGCCAAAAAATGTTTCTTTAACAACAGCAGCTTCTTCATTACATAGTACATAACGGAGAATGACAGACATTTGTTCATGATGTGACATATCTGGAGTGCAGTCCAAAATTATAGAAAAATATTTTGCCAATTTCAATTGCTGTAAATTTTCTTTTTCGACTTCTGTCGCTAGCAATTCAATTAGTTCATTTTGTATGGTAGGACTCAAATAGTGATCTTTAGTGTTTTTATTCTTGATTCTGTCTTGAAGCTCTTTTAGGATCGGATCTCTTCTTGCCAAAAGCTCAAATATACCCAGAAAATTTCCATTGTGAGGAGATCCTAAGACTTCTTCAGATCCTCTAAAAGCAAGATTCCTTTCCGATAGAAACAAGGCAATGTCGATAAGTCTCTCTAAAACATTTCTCCAAAAACGTCTTTCATTGAAAAAAATATTCATCTCGCGTTTGTCGATAGTGGATGAATTTCTTATCCCTTCAGCTAGCAACATCCATTGACTGCAGCATTCTTGGTGGGAAATGCCGTTTTCATGGTCTTTCAGTTTTTTCGAAAAACCCTCCCATGTATTTATACCACTACAAAAGGGGCTTAGTGTTTTTCCAAATAGCTTACAACAAAAGCAAAAAACTTGATCTGATTCCCCAGAATAAACTAGCCACGACCGTGAAACACTTTCACCATTAGGTAACACACGTTTATAATGGTTGGAGGAAAAACGTCGCCTTGGAGTTGTGTTATTATATGGAAAATTCATTATTAGTTGATGTGGTCCACGCTTTACTATATCACATCGTTGAGCATCAGAAATACTTTCAGGCCATTTACATGGGTCATCAGGGATAGGGGTAAATTGAGATTCAGTTATTTTTGATATTGAAGGTTGCGTATTGGCAGGTAAATCACAACTTACATTTTCTGGAAATTCACAATCACTTTGATGCTGATCGTCATAGTCTTCTTTTTCTTGTACACTATAGTTTTCTTCATCCCTCTCGGTACTAGTGCCAGGTCTACTCTGCTCAGTAATCTTGAAAAAATCTCTCATCTTGGGCAATTTCGCTACAGCATCTCGAGCAGTGGCTGCTTCTTTTCTCTTTTGAGCACCACTTTTTGAACGTTTCATTCTATACAATGTCAATAAAATACTTTATCTGCACTCTGCAGTGTATATATATTGTCCCGGTATTTATAGCCAAACAGAATTCCAGACCATTCTATGATTGTTGCGTAACAACGGCATTGTTACGTCCATCGAATATTCAAGATTCTATCAGAAAATCAATCGAAATATTCTAGATTCTGCGAGATAAAATGACGTTGCATTCACTTACGATGTCACAAGCCAATTTCTTCCTACAATTTAAATCGGTTGTAAACAAGTCTGCTGAACTGAAAATAGTCACGTAGCCAAAAAGCAATTTCAGACAAACTTGGGCCCCCAAAGTTGGCCTAGGCCCCCCCCAATTGGGGGGTTTGGGGGGCGGCTGCTACGTCTCTGGCCTTGTACACAAAAGATAGTGAGTGGAATTTTGTCGCTAACAATGCTGCCAAGAAAAGAAAATTGCCTTTTTCAAGGATGTATACAACAACTTAAATCTTTAGTGCGCAGAAATAGCCTGCAGTTTGGTTTAATTGATTTGTAATGTGCAGGTACCGAAATGTTCCATTTTTTGCTCTTGTAAATCGCAGAGAGTTTAAAGAGCTTGCCATTCTTTTTCACTCTTTAAACGGAAGCATTCCACGAAACACTAATATCAATGAGTAAGTAAAATCTGTTGAATTTTGGAAAAGCTTTTCGAGTACCACTCATCAACAGTGATAACTAAAATTTTGTTGTTGATGAGTACTAGATTATACTGTGCCGTTCAAAAATTTTTACCACCAAAATTTTCCTAGTCATTTTGAAGTTTTATGCCACGAAAAAGCATTTATTTGTCGTTATTGTTGTCTTGGTCATTCTGCCATCAAACTGTATGAATAGACAGATAATCACGTATTTTTTTAAGAACACCATAACCGCGGCGCTTTTACTTACACCTACAGTATATGCTGCCTGTTACCGAATGACCTATTAAAAAATTTACACAACGGTAAGTCAAAAACCTACCCTTTCTTAGTAATGCAATGGCAAGGTATCATGCTTTTGTACAGTCGGGTGGCAAGCCTAACTGACTGTAGCCTCTTATACATATTAATCAAACGTGGCAAAACCAAACAAATTGAAAATTTTTCATGTTAATCTTAGAGGAATAGCAACTATGATCCCCATCTTCACCACAAAAACCTGGTCCAAAGATTATAGTCTGAAACCACAACCAAAGCTATTGTAATAACACTACTGTAAGTGCTTGACTTTGGGTTAGTTTGCACTTCTCCTAGCTGCAGTCATGCCAGCACCTAGCAATATACGCCCAGCCAAAGACCAAAAGTCATACAAAGAGGCATACAATTTTGAAAAGTAGTTTATAGCACGCCAGATGTTTAATAGCTTATATCAGAAATTACACAATAATCAATTTGTCACTCCCTCCTCCACTACAACTTTACATTTATGCTTCCATGCGAGTGATGAAACAAATGGATAAAAGTGTCTGAATTTATTGCCTCTATTAGTAGCCGCCGTGGTGTAGTGGTATTGTTGCGGGGCTTCAGAGCAAAAGGTCCGGAGTTCAAAACTCTATAGCATGACAACGATGCAAAAGCGCCGCTGACTTTAGTCAAATTCTGTTTGGTGCGATTGAGGTGTTGACGTTCTATAGTGTTATAAATAATTCTACCATGCCAATTCCAAAATTATCTCTTACCACAGTCCCTTAATTCGACCGCCACCGTTTAAAATCGAAAGACCCTGATTCAATTTCGGGATAGGTCTGGCCCAAAAAATTGAACATTATGCAAATAGAATTTTCGTTTTACTTAGCATACATGATATAAAAAGCCACAACTTAGTGATTAAAGTGCACGCCGATCAATCTGCTGTATGCTGGAGGTTAGAGTAAACAAACAATAGCCAATATCAACTCCAGCCTTTAGCATTTATTTAAGTACAGTGGTTATACACAAAATAACACAGCTTAATATCTCAAACAGCTGCAATTGTGTTGATATTAATATCTTCCACCCGCTCTTTACTGAGTGTTTATCACTAACATAAATTAATCACAAAAGTTTTTATCACAACCTGCGAAGCAATAGCTGACTTAAAATACTGCAAGGGTTACAGTGGTGCAATTAGGTTTTCAAAGCTGTTGACAATCGATTGAGGCATGGGAGTGCTTGCAGAATGCAAAATGTACAACAACAGCCAATCTCAACTCTACAGCATTTAAGCTACTTACGCACAGTGTCAGTGATTATTGACTATTGGATTGTATTGATTGTTACAACACCGCTACGTGTATAAAGCGCCCGCACTGCCTTTTTCTCGGCA
Source organism: Trididemnum clinides (assembly GCA_963675345.1). Classification (NCBI taxonomy): domain Eukaryota; kingdom Metazoa; phylum Chordata; class Ascidiacea; order Aplousobranchia; family Didemnidae; genus Trididemnum; species Trididemnum clinides. The sequence continues at coordinate 19,318,886 of OY776302.1, forward strand.
TTCAGTATTCGGTCGTTCAATCAGTTATTCGATGTTTATCGATCAAGCTGAATAAACCAGTCGAATTTTCGTGCAAGCGTAGTGGTCGGCGATAGGTGAACGTCTAGTCTCGTATAGGCGAAGTGTGTTTCGATAGGCAACCAACTCTATCTTGCCATCAGCCACCAAGCCGCTACAGAATTTACCTCTTGGCGGCAATGAATCTTCTGATATATGTGTCACAGGCTGACGGCCAGGACATTCCCCGCACTGCTGTCTATCCAAGCGATAAAATCAAACAAAAAAATCAAATGGGTATATCGAAAGCAAAAAAAAAAAAACGATAAAAACTTTAAATAGACCAGCACGAGAAAATTGACTGAACTTTTATCCTCCGAGTACTTTAACAGCAACAAATTCAAGACCAAAATCGCAACAAAATCAAACAAAAAAATCAAATGGGTATATCGAAAGCAAAAAAAAAACGATAAAAACTTTAAATAGACCAGCACGAGAAAATTGACTGAACTTTTATCCTTCGAGTACTTTAGCAGCAACAAAATCAAAACCAAAATCGATTTCAAATGTCACTTTTTTTCCTTTGTATAGATAATTACTAGAACCCCAAAGCCACGCGTTTTGTGTTTAGATCAGGCGAGTAAATACTATGTAAACAAAACATGCAATAAGGCTGTTGTTCTTAGGGCGGCAGTTTGACTCGCGGCGAACTCAGTCAAACAAAACTTGTCAAAAAAGGGCGTTGATGCAATAACAATTATACACAGCTCAATTTCTCAAGGCTGCATTTTTACTAATATTAACACCTTTCACCAGCTTTTTACAATGCAATAGACATACCAACGTTTTTGACATAACCTAATTGCAAAAGTTTTGTCACAGTCCAGTCTTACACTAGCTAATATGAAGCAGTTCGCTATGAAAACAATGGCAAACAAGGTTTTTGAAGTTAATGTATCAGTACATAAATTAATGCAATAAAGCTGATACTTGCTATTGTTTATTTGTACATTTTGTATTTTTGTGCTTCAATTTATCTATCGATACGTACAGTAATTCAATTCAGCCTAATTTCTCAACCACCTGCAAGTTTGCTAATGTTGAACATCGCGATGGCGTAGTGGTTAGAGCGTCCGCTTTGCAGTCGGTAGACCAGGGGTTCATTCCCCTTGTCGAGTCATATCAAAAGACTTTAAAAAATGGCATCCGCAGCTTAACTGCTTGGCGCTCGGCATTTAGGAGAGGTTGTGGAGAACAAGCCGGCAAGTTCGCTTGTTGTGTCCTTGGGCAAGGCACCTTACGGGACGCCCCATCTTTATGTAGAAGACAGGCGTCCATAAACCTCGAAAAAGGCAACTCCCAAGCGAGTGCGGACTTCCCGTCTAAAGTATAGCGATGCAATTCGCTTTCTCGTGAATGGAGGATAAATATGGCAAATAAAACAAAAACTAAAACAAAGATCTTTCGCCAGTTTTTTACAATGCAATAATTACACTAATAGTTGTAGTATAACTTACCTAGGATTAACACAACATAAGCAACACAGTGCGTCAACAAATGAAATGATGAAACAATACTCCACAGGCTTAATCACAGTCAGCCAAATAATATCTGAAATAAAAGAGAGCTAAAAACAAGGCGGTTGAATGTGTTTGAAATTGTTGACACTTAGTTGGCAAGTTTACTAATTGTTTTTTTAATCACATTAGCATAAAGTAATAAGGCAGGCTACCTTTATAAGATTCCATCTGCACCAAGTATGGTTTTGGTGCAATTATCGGACTTGCTTGTTAAACTAACCAAGTTTATATCTTGCCAATCCAAAAATTAAGAAACGTATAAGGGTATGCTAAAAATATGGCTGAAGCAGTTTTCACGCAATTTTAAGAAGTTTTACCCGAGTTTCTGTGTTCTTTTGAAAAGTTCTTAAAAGCACAGAACGTTTTAAACATATGCTTGCTAATGTATGAGCATGCTTGGAACTCATTGCCAAATGAAACCAATCAGAAGTTCTTAAAAAGTTCTTTTTGTGATCTATTTCCTTGTTTTCCAGAAATGTAGTACCGGTAACTTCAGTTAGACAAGACCACAACTTACACTGAAGAATTTTATTTGAGGTCAAACTTGATATATTGCAAGATGTTCCACAGTGATATGTTTCAATTGAAATATCCTCGCGTACTTCAATCAAAATAAGAGGCACCCCGATAAATTTTTGAGATTGAACAACGACAGTTTAATTGATTCTTGACATACTAACTTCCACACCATTAAGTGTTTTTGTCACACTAACGTCATTTCGATGAATAACATCTTTCTGGTAAAATGATTCAATTTTATCAGGGCGTTTGCTTTTAGAAAATGATAAAGCTCGTTTTGTCGTCCTTGGTTTAGGCAAGGACGAAGGAAGACAGCTGCTGGGTGCATCTTGAAATGTTGATAGAGGCTGTTGATTCAGGATATTGTTTTCCATAAACAAAATGAAATACAGCATTGCTTGGCCAATGATTTCGACAAACTACTGAGTATTTGGTAACCTTTAAATTAGCTTGAAATATCACTTTCTTCGATTTTTGACATTTTTCTGATTTGGGAAATTGAGAAACTGGAATAATTTTGCCAGTACATTAAAATTGCTGGTACATAATGGTACACAGCAATTAAGTGGTATTATTAATGCCTAACATTACTTGAATTGAACTATAACTTCATTTTACTGCTTTCTTACATTAGGCTACAGATTGTGTAGCAGCACCAGTAAGCTGTACAGTAGGCCTATCATTCAGTAGCAATTCTACCAGGGTGACCCAAAAAAAAGCGAGCTCCGGGAGTACTTTTTTGATATCTCTTTTATTCAACCACCAATTGTCCTTATTTTGCAGGACATGACCGGAACAACGTCTTCAAACACAACTAGATGTCAGTGGGAGCTCCAGCAAAGAATATACTGCGTCAAACATTATCATAAGACAGGCTCGCGCAAGAAAGTGCAAGACATTTTTGTGCATCAGTTTCCAATGTGAAAAAGTATCGTCCAAGATCAGGATTCAGAACTGGGTGGACCACTTCGAACAGTGGAGAACCTCAATGCAGCCAGTGACAACTGTCCAAGCCATTCAGGGCGCCCCAGGAAACGTGCAGCTGAGTTGATTGAGAGAGGGAGAGTCAGTTTTGCAGAGTCCGAAACGCTCTGTGCGCAAGCGAAGTCAGTCTCTCAGCATATCCCATGAGACTTGCAGTAGAGTCCTAGCACAAGATTTAAAGCCTTACCCATACAGAATACAAATGAAGCAGACTCTTACAGACTCAGATAAAGAGCAGAAAAAGACCATGGCAGTCAAGATACTGGAGAAGATCTAGGAGACACCAACTTTCCTTAACCTCCTTTGGACCTCAGATGAAGCTCACTTCCATCTTAAAGAAAAATTAAACTCGAAGACAAATGTCTTTTGGGGAACTTCCAGACCAAATAAAGTAGCCACCAAGCCGCTGCACTCTCCTGAGTGCACGATATGGACTGCAATCTCAGCCAGAGGCATCGTCAGACTATTCTTCATCGAGGAATCTGGTACGACAGCGACAGTTACGAAGGAGCGATATATCCCACTCCAACTTTTCTTGGGGTCACCTTCGACCAGACACTTTCCTTTGCTAAACATGTATCTTCGCTGAACACCAAGTTTTTTCCCACGTCTCAAGGCCTTACGCTGTATCTCTGCTTCCTCATGAGGCCCCTCTAAGGAGTCCCTCTCTCTTCTCTATAAAGCTTTTCTTCGGCCCCTTCTCACTTATGCTTCACCCCGATGGTTTCCTTTCCTAAGCGTTACCAATATCACAAGATTGGAATGCCTCCACCGAGCAGCCAGTCGCGCCATCACCGGCTGTCTCTTGTCCTCCCTCCTCCCACCTCTTCTCTCCGAGGCTTCTCTACCTCCCCCACGAGTTACTCTGACTCATTTCACTCTTTTATCTTATGAGCGGGCTCTTCGTTTCCCAACCTCCTTTCCTATTTCAGGTTTGGCCAGACTTGGAGTATGTAAAACCAAGACTCTGCAGATCGTCCTGGAGAGCTTTTGCGCCCACTCAACCGCTCATACTTCCTTCCACTTCTCTTAGGAAGGCTTTGGTTGCTTGCCCTCCTTTTCCTCCCTAGAATCTGCCTTCTTCACGACGGAGTCCACTATTTCCTCTCCATACTCTCGCTCTGATCCTACTTTCTCTCGCTAAGGTGCAGCTCTCGCCCACCTTGACTCTCTTCCCCTCATGATCTGGTACTCTGGACATACGGCACTGTTCCTTTTCCTTTTGGCAAGGGCCGCTCCAGCGTTCTTGCCAACTGCTCTCTCTGTGGCACGGAGGCCACTCTTTCCTTTTCGCCAGGGCCAGTATGTTCAAGTCTTCGCCATTCTGCACGCTCTTTGCTGGTATCGACAACACGAACAAGTCTGCCATTTTCTTCTCTTCTCCTACTATCTGACTCTCGTTTTGTCCTCACCACTCTGTCCTCTCCTCCGTCTTTCCTTTTACCTCAAACTCCGTGGCAGATCTGACAGGAGCTGTCTTCTCTCTCCTCCTGTTCTATCAGGCTACAATGGGTCCCCGGACACTCGTTTCTCCCGGGGAACAACGCCGCTGATGAGCTGGCTAGACGGGGAAAGCTACTTGCCCCCTCTGCAATCCCTTGTAGTCTCTCTTTTCTTATCTCTCGTGTCCACTCTTTTCTTTTTTCGGACCGGAGGCGTAATGTCTCATCTAAAATTTTTGACTCACAGGTTCCCTCGATTTTTACCGAGTAACTTGTGTTCCCTCGTCACGCTTGCTATGACCTCTCTCGTCTACGCTGCAACGGACACAGCCTTCTTTTAGGTTGTTATCTCTCTAGGATAGGAAAAATCGAGAATCCTTCCTGCAGCGCCTGCGGACACTCGTCCCAGGACACCTCTCATCTCATTCTGCATTTTCCAGCTTCGGACTCTTTGTGCCACTCACTCTTTGGCGACTCTCTGTCTCTGTACGACCTCTTGTCCAGACCCTGGAGAGATGCCCGGCTTCTGGGGCTCCATGGTCTTCCACCATGCCCCCACCCTCGGAAAAGGTCGGGTAAACAACAACAAGGAGCAATATGTTGAGGGCCTCAAAGCTTTCAAGAGTGAACTGCAGACCCTGTACCCGTCACCTATGGGCAAGTTCTGGTTCCAGCAAGGCGGGCCAGCTCTCTCACCTCAAACCTAGCTAGAGACTGGCTAAAAAAGAACTTTAGATCCAGTGTGATCAGTCTCTAGAATAATTTTGAGGGGACATCTTACAGCCCAGACCTCAGCACCCCAGTATTTTTTCTCTGAGACTTTCTGAAAAACAGAGTGTGCGCAAAGAGACCGAGTACCATCACCAAACTCAAGGAAGCGATCAGAGCAAGTCCTTAGTCAGTTTGTAAGAGCTTTATGGATAATTTTGTGCTGCACTTTAAAAAATGTTCAGAGCTAAATGGAGGTTATTTGAAACACATTCCATAGAATAAAGAAGAAAAGTACAAAAACTCTCATGTTTTGAAATGTTTTAAAAACAATATACTAGTTATCACCAAAGTTTCATTTAATTCTTGCCGAAAATTGGAAAAAGAGGAGTATCGAATGCGGGGGCCCGCTTTTTCTGGGTCACCCTGTCATAGAGAACGTAAGCTATCCTAACATAATCCAAAACATTATGTGATGAAATCAAAAATATGTTACCAGTACAGTTGAAAAACTTATCAGTATATTTACTTTATAAGTCACAATTAAGTGAAGCTTACATTAAGAAATGAAATTATTTCGGTAGGTGTAACGTGATTGGCGTACTGACTCTGTAGGATTTGAACACCAAAGTTCGTGCAACTTCGTATAAATGATTGGTTTCATTGTTAAGCGAATGGAGAGCAAAATGTGTCCAAAACAACATTTTTCTTATGTTTTTCTATGTAAATTTTTGATTAGCTCTCCGAAAACTGGCACAACTTCTGCAATTGTCCATATATTCAAAAAATTTAAATTGGATGATAAAGACATAGATTTGCTGTAGTGAAAGATATATTGACTTCCGAATTTAGGCAATTCTCAAACATCAAAATTGACTTTGTAAATTAAACTTTGTTACTATTTCTGTAAGAACCTACAGTACGGTATTTGATCTACTCTTCTTATGCCATAAACTGACTGTTCAAATCTGGTAAACTTTAAAGGTTAGGCCTATACGGTATTGGCGAATTGATATCAAGTATGATAAAGACAACTGACATGCTATTAAAATATTACGCAATCTCAAATATTTTTTGTTGCTACCCAACTTTATGCTTGTAAATTTCTTTCGTCTATGGTAGAAAAAAAACTTTTAGATCAATAACTTAGGTAAGGCCTACTGTTGAACGAGAGATGTGCAACTTTCTTGTAGTCTCGGGCTAAATTAACACTCGCTGATTTAGTGCCGAGCGTAAATAGCTGCCGAGTATACGTTAACTCCCGAAAAAGCCCAATGATTTTGGGGAAATGAAGGCCAAGCAAAAGAAGGTCTGCTACTTTATGCTCAAAAAGCCCGCACCACTTGAAGAGCCTAAATCAAAATGTGAAAGACCAAAAATAATACTTTTTGCTCAAGGGGCTCCCACCAAACTTGGGCCACAGAGCCCATCATCACCAGTGGCGAGCCAGCCCATTAATTTGGGGGGAAAATTTATGCTGTTGATGTTGATTTTGACGTTTAAATCTACCAATAACTGCAAGTTGTATGTAACTCAAAAATTACAAGGGAGCATGGTCCCTTTGCTCTCCCCCTGGCTACATCTATGACCACCAATTAAAACTGGGGCGGTCTGACAAGGTCTCAAACACCTGTCGTAAAATATAAAATCTCGAAGCAATATCGTATTTCCTATACAGTTGTTAATTGCAGTACTCCTGTGATTACAAATATTATGAACTAGCCTACGGAAAATACACGTGTTGAAACTTGAAAGATATTTTATTGCTTTTGAGGAAACCTGTTTAACTGATACGCAGGTACAAGTTCAATTCTAGCAGTCAAAGATCATACGAAGTTGTACGAGTTCTGAATAGCGTACAATATAAAATTCAATCAACTAAACCAAGGGTGGGCAAACTACCGCGCACCAGAGCATTATGTGCGGCTCGCCAACACTTGTAAAAACTTCCATATATCTAATTTAGCATAACAAGAGTCGCCACACTTGCCGCACTAAAGAGACAAAAACAATAAAGCCATCACTGAAAGAGCCGATACGCAATTTTTAGACAGAATTGACGCATTTTCCGTTCAAATTGAGAATGATGATATTTTTTTGGAGATTATCATTTTCAAAGTCCAAAATTAGTCATTTGCTTCCTTCGGTCATTGGCAGTGTATACAGCTATTGCAAGATATTAAACACTGGCCCTCGGCCAACACTTGAATGGTCAATGTGGCCCTCCGTCTAAAAAGTTAGCCCTCACCTAAATTAAAGAGTTTCACCCTTGAGTGGGTTAATTCAGCGTGCAACCTGCGACCTCCAAATTTTGAAGAAAAAGAAGGCATGCTCCTATGCCTAAGTAATTTCAAAACATGTTGAATGTACGTATAGGCTTGGTATATTTGCCTGCTTTTAAATGACAAGTGCAATTTCGAATTTAGGAAGAACCGCAAGTTGTGGGGGAAGTTAACGTCAGTTGAGCCCGTTCCATAGTTGATCCATTGCCTTTTTCTTTTGTCGTAGTAAAAATTACTGTATCGTAGTTGTTCTAAAATGCATATTGTGTGACGGGGCTTCTTTTGTGCCAGCCTCATGTTGCTGCCGCATAAGCAAAATATTCTGCATCAGATTGAGTGTTTTCACGGTAAAAAACCAACTTAAAAAAACGGTTGATTCGATTATCCTAGAAAGTATAGTAGACGAAGACACGAAAGTAGTAGTGTTACCTTGCTTGTTAATTACCGTAGTGATTTTAAGCAGCTAAAACTTACTTGAGCTGCAAAACCACAATTGGCCAAATTAACTTTAATGCGAAAGATGCATGATTCCATCTTTGAGCCACTTTGTGAATCTTTGGTTGAACTATGTGGCTCAACTATGGTTACTATTTTTAACCTCTTTCTTTCCAGCGTTCCAAAAATGGAAGAAAACTTCAAGACGCTTGCAAACTATCCTATTGCCTGAATTTAAAGTACTTTTGGGTTTTGCTGTATTATTTAGAAGTTGTTCATTTTTACTAGGTATAATTATTACTTGTACCTTGTTTAGTTAGCGAATTATAAGAACGTTTATGTCGTCAAAAATTGCGTTTTGAGGTGGATGCAATATTAGGCAGTTTTTGTTATACAAAAGTATTCATAGATTGATACATTTTAGTTTACTGATATAAAAGTATTTTCACCCAAACACAAGTAAGATGTGCGCCCAATTATTTGTCATAAATTTTTTGCACAGTTTACGTTCCATTTATGGAACAGTCGCGGGTTACTATACAACTACATTTGAAGACAAGCAAGTGTTAGTTTTTAGCTCAGACGTTTATTTCGTTCATTCACGTGTAACAATTACTTTCAGCAAACAAAAGAGCTACCATAATTAGACTTACATGTTTCACAAACAAGTAGTTAGTTGTTAGAAAGCAAGCGAGTGATTGACAGTTATGAGTAAAGATGAATCCAAAGTTTTCTATGGAGTAAGAAAAACGACAAGAGTAGCAACTATCTCAGAAGCGCATGAAGCTATCAAAGGTTCAAGAAATGTTGTCAATGTTGTTGTACTTCCGCCAAATGTCGGTGACTCCGGGAATCAGAATAGCGATACAGAAGAGGTTTCAGCGGAAAGTATAGAAGAAATTTACGTACCAGCCGGAGAGCTTGAAAATGAAGAAGATCTTGAAAGTGACGACGAAGCTTAACTGCCTTTGCCAACACGTACCAAAAGAAGACGACAAGAATTGCCTAGATGGAAAAAAGTCTCTGGTTTTCAAAGAGCTTTTTTAAGGGAAGAACTAATTTTACAGAAAATTTGTCCGATTTGGAGGGAAATTTACCTTACCAAAGGTGGAAAAATTTGCTTTCTGAGGACATACTGGAGTACACTGTTCTTCAAATCATATTTATAGCAATCAAGATTAAAACAACCCACATTTTACAATATCAAATAAAGAAATGCCATTTTTAGTAGTAATTTTGCTTACTGGCTACCATAGCCTACAGAAATAACATCACTAATGGTCAGCGCAGCCTGATTTGGGAGTTACAGCAGTCTATAATACAACCAACAGAAACCGATATCACGAAATCAAAAGATATCTACATTTTGCTGACAACCAAAGGCTCACAGAAGGAGATAAAATGAGCAAAATATCTCTTTTGCATAATATGCTGAATTTCAATTTGGTTCAGTTCGGTTTTTCTTTTAAACTATTGAGTGTGGATGAGTCAATGGTGCGATACTTTGGATGCCACAGTGCCAAAATGTTTATCAGAGGGAAGCCAATTCGTTTTGTTTACAAAATTTGGTGTCTGGGTGAAAGTGATGGTTGTTCGTATCCTATGCAGATACCTATATCAGGAAAAGCAGTCAAACGCGATCAACCAGCCTTTAGGGGCACGCGTCATCAACAACATGGTTTCTCTCATCTCCAGTAATTCCAATGTTCTATATTGCCAACTTTATGTTGATAATTTTCTCACCAGCAACCATCTGATGATGGAATTAGCTGAAAAAAGCGTGCGAGCCACAGGAACCATACGACAAAACAGAACAGAACGGGCGAACAAACAACTTGGTCAAAGCAAAAAGCTTTCGAAGAAAGAAAGAGGTACATGCGATTACTGCAGTGATGGTAAGGTATACATTGCGAAATGGCACAACAACTCTGTTGTAAATATCGCAAATAATTGGGAAAATCATAAACCTGTACGCAAAAGTAAGGCAGAGGATAAAAGGAGGAGCTAAAGAAGTCACACAGCCACATCTCAATAATTCGTATAACAAAGGTATGGGCGGTGTTGATTTGATGGAGCGTTTGATGGAATTATATCGTCCAACAATACGTGAAAAAACGGTACTAGACCCCGTTCGTAAACTTTCTCAACGTTACAGTTGTTTCAGCATGGACAATATATTGCCGACTTGGCCAGCAAAAAGTATCTCACATGAAGTTTTGGAGACAGGTGACTCTTTGCTTGTTTCAAACTGAAGAGGAGCACCGAAATAGACCAGGCGGAGAAGCTGAACTTTCACAGGACGTGAGATTTGATAACATGAACCACTTCCGAAGACCAACTTCTCAAGGACGTTGTAAAATGTGCAAAAAGATACCAAAACTATGTGAAAAAATGCAATGTACACCTTCATGCAGATGGTGGCAAGCTTTGTTTTCAAGTGTATCATACCAAGCAATAAAGATGCCCCCAAATAAAAAAAGCTATGCTTTTGCTGATTGAGTTTACATGGTATTGCGTAAAAAGCGAAACGCTATCATTGAAGCAACAAAACAGTAAGGCGCGATTTTGTGTACGGTAACCCGCCAGTGTTCCACACATGGAACATGGCGTAATTCACTTCCGGAACAAGGTATGAACATAAAAATTAGTATACAAGTTGTTTACTATCTACAAACACACATATATAAATGTAAAACAGATTTGAACATGAGAACTATACTCGGTAAGAAAAAGGTTAATTCAGTTATCGCGAATCTTTTTTTTGAAAAGTTACGGTACCTAATATTGTTGTTGATGATTAAATTTAGCAAATTTCAATGGCCAAACAAAACACTGAACGAGGAAAGGTGCCACTAATGATATTTCATAATGCTGCGATAGATATTTGGGAAAACAAACTTTCCATCAGAAAAGGTCTTGAAAAGCATGGGATTGACAGAATAACTCTAAACGGTATCTTGAAAAAGTAGCTGAAAAGGGCACAAATAATGTCACTATGGGTTATTCCTCACACAGAAAAATATTTACAATCACAATGGAAAGCGATTTGACTCAACATCTCCTCGACATTTGCAACGGATTTTATGGTTCAACACCCAATATATTCAGAACACTAGCATGGAAATACGCCATTGAAATGCCTAAAAGTGAAATTACCAAGCAAATGGCCGGCAAAAAATGGTTGTGTGAGTTTATGCATCGCGATACCTAATCAGTGTATCACTGAGAGTACCGGAAATAACATGTGCGGCAAAAGTAACCGATTTCAACAAGACCAATGTGTCCACCTACTTCAATAATTTGTGCTCTGTAATGGAGAAATGCTAATCTGATCCTGAACAAATATGTAATGTGGATAAAACTGGCAGCTCTACCGTGCGGAGTGCAGACTCCAAAAAAAGTTCGTGCTCGTCGTGGTCAAGGGCAAGCAAGCCAATTTCTAGACAGTAGATTTGTAAATATATGGTCAAAACTTAATCAAATAACGAAATATAAAGGATGGTATCTGTACATTTTGGTGAGCTTTCCAACTTGTCTGAGTTTCAGGGCATATTAGCAGTCTACACAATGTTTCAGGAAAATTTTCAATTGTCCATTTAGTCATCCGATTGCTCTTGGCTATCCTATTTGCTATTTGTTATCCCATTGCACTACAGCGTATATTTTCACTACCGATTAAGTAAATTTCTTTTTTCACAGTTTGTTTCTCTGACACCGCGAGACGAAATGGCAGCCACAATCAACGCTTCGGTAAATGATATTCCTCAATGTTTGTGTTTCCACGAAAAAAATAAAGGTCTTACATGCTTACTAACGCTCCGATTGGTTCCATTGGCGCTGCCAATCAATCAGGCTGGATGACAGTGGAAATGTTTCTTGTTTACATGGATCATATTCAGAAACGCACGAAATGTTTGCCTAAAGACCTTGTTCTTCTCTTACCTGATAACCACGTTTCTGATTATCTCTTGAAGCCGTAGAGAGGACCAGATTTCTCGGGATTGTTATGCTAACAACACACTCTCACACAACACACAAACTGCAGCCTTTAGATAAGACCGTGTTTGGGCCTTTTAAGGAGTACTTCGACCGATTTTTGGATAATTGGATAAAATGCAATCCAGTCAGCACTTTCACCATCTATCAAATCGCAGCATTGCGAAAGAAGCGTACGATAGAGCTTTCAGCTTTCAAAGCTACTGGTGTTTTTGCCATGAAGAGATATATATGGAGAGGAAGAGTTTTGACCATCAGATATTTCTGATCACATTGACCAATCTGCATCTAATGAGCCTGCAGGTGAAGAAAATAAAACTTGAAAACGTCAGTGATTCTTCAGTCAATATTTATTCTCAAGAAGTTGGTTTATCAATGCACGAAAACAATGTGCATACGCAAAGCATTTTAGAAACCAATCAGGAAAACCAGGCGTTTATTCAACAGGCACCCGACTGCGGAACAACTGCATTCACGAGTTCTTTGTATGTTTCTCCAGATGATATCCTTCCGCTAAAAAGCTCCAGCTCGAAAGAAGACAGGATCAAGGAAGAAGCTAAAGTTGATCATTGCTACAGCACACCAGAAAAACAACATCTTAGTCAGAAGAAGCAACGCCGCTTACAAAAAGAAAAAACAAAAAGACCTAAAAAACCTAAAAAGTGTATTGAGGAGACTTCCATCCATTGGCCTGCTGATTACAAGAAGATGGTAAAAAGAAAACTACTAACAGGGAAAAAAACTAAACGATCAATCGAATGTAGTAGTTCATCGGAAGAGTACGATGTTGATATGGTATTGAAAGACAGCACTGATTGTGAAAATAAATGATGATGCAAGAATATGTCGCCTATGTTCAAAACAATACTTTGAGGATGTTGAAGATTGGACGAAATGCAATTGCCAAAGCTGCAAGTGATGTAATCCAAAGAATACCGCTTGTAGTAGTGTTGCCCCTTGCAAAAGTTGGGCACACCAAGCTTGCACAGAGGGTAGTAAAGCATTTGTATGCCAATATTGCAGTTAAAATATCATTCCAGATAATAATTTGACGTTAGCTTTTGCTGTAGGCTAATTTGCTGAAACTTAGCCTTTAACGCACAGTTTTCATTTGAGCATGCGAGCTTATTTTATTGCTGGACGCAACGATTGTTTTGCCCCGGAGCTAAAATTATGCAACTGAACTAAGTTTTTGAAAACGTTGGGCTTATTTTTTCATTTGAGTCAATTTTATTTTTACACAATCCTTACTATTTTTCAACACTATCACAGGTGTACTATTTCAGCTGGGCCCAGTACTACTTTAGTGCATTTTTGTGCGAAGCTTCAATGCTATTGTTTTCGTGAACTTATCTGTAATTTGAACAAACTTGCGAATCAAACTAATGCAATTTAACAAGACCATAAGAAAAACAGTGGCTCCACCAAAGAACGAGGTGGATCAACTTATGGGGATGGGATTTCTAGTATTTGCGCTGTTGAGTTGTAAAGTTCTGTAAAGTTGTAAAGTAAAGTAAAAAAAAATTTTGAGTTGTAAAGTTCCTACCGCACATCTGACTCCAAGAGCGAATATATTTCAATCATAAACGCAACATTAAAAGCACCAATGATAACTTGCAATGAATCTTGAATCGAATTGAATTGAATTTGAATTGAATTGAACTGAATTTTGAATTGAATTGAATCGAAACAATATTGCCTCTTTTTATATGCTTGTTTACTTGGACACTCTGCCGTACGTCAGACTGAACTACTCCTGGCAATACGGCTTAGTCACCCAGTATTATTACTTTATTACAAAAAAGCGGACATTATTCATGATATGAGCTATGTATATTCTTTTACAACCAGTTTTTATGCCAACGAATGATTTTGATATTGAGGTGAACGAATGATTTACAATAGCGATATACAGTACAATAACAAACGCACAAACAGAATGAGAGAATGTTTATGAGGCACGCACACGATTTCAGCAAAACAGCAATGATCCAGAGATTGTATCTCTAGGGTCGCCATAGCTCCATAGCTGAACCAATTGAGTGACCATTTTCAACCTCTTGTAATGGCAAAAATTTTAGTGTTTAGAAACAGTGGGCTAACAAAATTAGAAAGGCTAAAACGCGCGATTTTGGCACTACCCTTGCTGAAGCACATATCTAAAGGATTATGTGAGGGGAGTCAAAAAAAAATTTGGCTCAACTACTGGCACCCTTATTCACTTTATGTGGGCTTTATACGTTGATACATCAGCTCAGAAATAATAAGTTTTTCAATCTTTTTTTAAACCCGCACATCTTTTTGGAATCATTGAAGTATATATGCATCATGGAAGAAGTTGCAGCGGCTACAAGCGTTGAACTCGTGACTTTTCGATGCAAAGTCCAATGCGCTCATCACTGAGCTGGTACTACGTTATATTGGTAATTTCAGTAAACTCAGAATCAACTACAAAATCGTTTTTTTGTTCTTCAAATTATTAGTAAAATAAAATTAACTCTCTTAAATAAAAATTTTATTGCTATCTTGGCACAATTTAGCGGTCATAAAACGCAATTCAAAGTTACTTTGTTCTTTCACTACCTGGCATTCTGCTAAGCGATCGCTTTTTGGACTCATAGTATTCGGCCAGATCCTATCCACTCAGTTTAAATGAAGTTGTATGGACTTGTGGTGACCATTAGCCTGCTTATTTTGCATTTAGAAGTTTTTGAAAACATTTTTTTCTATTTTTTAGGTAGGCCTATACTTGCTGAATGCTTTTGTTGATAATCACGACAAAGTTAAACTTACTTTACTGTCTGACTGTGTTATAAAAATTTAACAATCAGAAATTTAACAATCAATCAAGCAGCCGAGGCAATAGCCCAAAATGTTGTTTAAGAAAAAGTGAAGTTCACAAAATTATATCTGACAGATCAATGCAACCGGTCAGTAAAATTTTACACTACAAACGATCTGCTGTTTTCTTTTCTTTCCTATATCCGAAGCGATATCCGTATTGAATAACGAGTTTTTAATCTTTGATGGTTTATTTGATCAATTGTATTAACACGAAGAATATCCGAAGAAAATAACCCAGAAGTTGAACCCCGTTTTCAATTTGGTTGATTGAATAAGAAAACAATTAAATTTCGGAATGTTTTGCGAATATAATCAAATAACTTCATCGACTTCCAAACACAAAGTGATACAACTATAAAGCTTTTTTACATCCAGAGTCAAAGGGTAGGGCGAAAAATCGTGCACAACAAGTACACAACAAAATTACGCAACACTTTTAAAGTATAACTGCAAAACTAGACACGCGGGTTCGACAATGAATACGCAAGAGCAGAGGAAATAAATAGAAACTAAAAAATGGTTTGAATGGGGCCAAATTTTTGAAATTTCTAACACTGTCTGCAAGCATTATTGACAAAAAATTCAAAGGACTGGTGACTATATCCATCAATATCAAATCCAACACATGGCAAACGGTACAAAAGTTTGCCCTGTCATCTAGTCAACATTGTAGTTTAGGTTTACAACTTTTCAGTATGCCATGCAACTAAATATGCTGTGTAAGTTGCACATTACAATTAAATTAAACTCCGTATTCTCAGTTACGCTGATTATTCAAATATAAAACCATACCAGAAGCTGACTACAAATAAACCTGCAGTCGGTAGACCTAGAATTCATTCCCATTGCCGAGTCATACCTAAAGACTTTAAAAAACGGTATCAACAGATTCCCTGCTTGGTGCTGACATTTAAGGGGTGTTGTGGAGTACAAGCCGCAAGTTCGCTTGTTGTGTCCTTGGGCAAGGCACTTAATGAGACTCCCCCATCTTCATGTAGAAGATAGGTGGTCCAGACCACTCGAAAATGGCAACTCCGTAGCGAGTGCTGACATCGCGTGCAAAAGACAGCAATACAATTCGCTTTCTCGTGAAAGGAGGATAAACATGGGTAAAAAATAGAAAAATAAAGTTAGGTTAACTAGTAGCCATAACAAATAAACCTTAACACTTCTTAGCTTACTTTGACTTCGTATTCATTCCTTTATATTAGTAAAACAACATAGTTAACGGTCATTAAACAACTGCCTAGTTTATCCGTTTAATTTGCAAAAAACGATATCACTCCTATTCAATTTAATGCAAAAACACTGAAACTGGTCAGCCACTTTTTTCGAAAGAGCATTTTGACGACGTTTGATCACGTGCGTGCAACCTTCCCATTTCTAAACTTTTTGCTGCCCAATGCAATTTTAAAAGAAATTGGAGGGAAGGGAGCGTGCAAAAAAATTTTTTCAGCGATTTAAACCTTTGTCTATCACCTAATTGTTTTTTCTATTTTTTGTGAAGGGAATTTTTTTAAATAGGCCAAAACTTGTCACAAAGTCAAATTCGAAGTAAGTTTCCTGTCCCTTTCCTCTGAACAGAGTCTGTGTCAACAAGACTGCAACCTCACATTTAATAAGCGTTTTTATAAAAAGTGAAGGAAGTTATCCCACAAAAAAGTTATGCTAAAAAAAGATCTTCAAGATGAGCGTAAATGCTGACACTGACACTGTTTCGACCTTATTGGTCTCTTCAGTAGAGTTGGTAACCGTCACCAAGTATACTGTCGGCTACCGACTGCGGAGGTAAAGCTTGAATGTTTTAACAGTATCACTACCCGCAGCAACGCTTTCAGTACATTGCTGACCGCTTGTATAAGTTATAAAGGTAATCAGTTTCAGGAAAAACAATAATTTTTAAAGAATGTAAGTTTGTACATCATTTTGTGCAAAGTTCACTCCTAAATGCCATGTTGCGTATCTGATATTTGAAAAAGGAACATGGTGTAAATTACTAAAAATTTTTTTTTAACTACAGCCATGCTAATCGTTCTAAAAATTATATTTACAGATTTTTGACCTGGAATAAAATGATTAAAATTGGATCATATCTCAATGAGACCATTGTTCCGGAGCATTATCTCGGATACTATTCCGCCAGTGGAGTGTGCCTTCCTCGAATATTTCAAAATCCAGATAGTGATCATCCTTGGGAATTTTCGCTTTTGACAGTTATTATTAACTTCATTGCATTTTTTTACGTTGCTTTGGCCTACGTTATTATTTACAGGTAAAATCCAAATTTTAAGTGCTTTGATCAGCGTATATATTATTGCCATCTAATTGCTGCTTTGACGTGCATAAATAGCTGTGTTTTTTAAAAGTCTTGTGCGAAAACTTTACTGTAACTTTATATTATTGCCACTCTCCCTTTCAATCCTTTCTATTGCATTGCAGTGCAATGCTGGCTATGACTTGCAAATGATAAGTCTTGTTCGTTGTCATTATCTGTAATAGTTTTGAATATTCTGGTCAGTTTTATTAGATATTTTGTTTCTGGATTAAGGCTTTCTGCCTTAACCATATCAACCTAGTCTTTCAGCATCCGCTTTGCAGTTAGTAAATCTGAGTTCAGTTTTTTTGTTAAGTCATGCAAACGACATCAAAATATGGTTTTTCCAACTTTTCTTCTTGGCGCTCAGCACGAAAGGAATAGCGTGGACAGTCCCGTAGCACTCCAACTTCGGGCCCCCCCCAAAGTAAGCGCAAGAGCCCCTGCGCACAGGTCATATCATTTTAGAGGTGTAAAATTGAAAAGCTGCATTAAGAAAATACACCACAATTTGTACATAAGTAAACAGGCTAATGTCAGAATAAAGCATGCCGATACCGAAGGTGCAAGTCATAAAAAATTCGGCACCGATGCCAGAGTTCAGTAGGACATTTATGCAGACACTGCGAAACGAAAGCAATGACACTGAAAAACATGAAAAAGTTATAAAAACACATTATCATTTAAATAGTCTGGAGCGAACCTTTTTGTTCGCAAATGCTGTTATGACATTGTCATAATCAAGAGATCGGGCGCAGTCATTTTCGATTGACAACATGGCTAATGAAGATAGTCTACTGTCTGTCATAGACGTTCTATTAAAAGTTTTGATCAGTTTCAATTTGCTGAAGCTTCTTTCAGCGCTGGCAACAGTCACGGGGCAAGTTAGTAAAATTCGAAGTGCGATGTACACATTCGGATACAATTCAGATATATGAGTCTTTAGAAGATAGTTCAGAAAGTCTTGAGCCGTATTGAGATTGCGTTTTTTTTGTAAAATTAAAACAAACCGCTGTAGCTCAGCGCTCATTTCATCAGAATCAATGTCACCGAACTTTTTTTGGAACTCTTTACAGCAAGTAAGAAGAGCATTTTCTTGTTGCACAAGCAAAAGTTTGTCTCGTGTGTACAAAAACGAAAAGGCGGAAGAAACCTCACGTAACAAATTAAAGCGCTCCTTTATTGACATAATAGCCTGGTCTACTAATGGATAGAAAAAGTTGCTTTTAAATTTCAGTTCAGGAGTAGCTCGTTGTTCCTCTTCACCTTGGTAATCAAACAATCTTCTTTTCTTTCCACTTCTTGACGGAGGAAAAGAAGGATCAATATCCAATTCCTGTGCTATTTCAACAGCAGATGTTGCGGCACTGTCATAACCCGTTGTGCGATAGTTTTGCAAAAACTTTTCAGTTGCCTGGATTTCCGTTTCCATTGTATGAAGGGAGACTCCATACGATTGAAGAATCTTGCTTGCTTTATTGACTTGGAATAGGATATCATACCAAATAAACACCGACAAAAGAAAACTCCATTTTGATAAATGAGCTATCAACGATTTTGTTTCTGAGGCAGCTCTTCCATCTTTTCTTTCTATGGAAATGGCTTCCAAGTCTTTCAGTGCCAGCAACACCTCTTTTAAATTGTATCGAAGAGGTTTGATGCATTTAATTCTGCTTTCCCAACGAGTATCAGATTGTGACTTTATGGACAGCTCCACATGTTTCTTCAAAATTTCCCAACGCTGAGCAGAGGATGAAAACAGCACATACAACCTTGTAAGTACTCCAAAAAATGTCAATGCTTCCGTCGATCAATTAGCACTGTCAACAACAACTAAGTTAAGGGTATGGTTTGCACAGGGCACGTAAACAGCTTTGGGATTGATGTCTAGCATTCTTGCTTGGACCCCAGAATGTTTTCCTTTCATGTTAGCACCATTATCATATGACTGACCTCGACAATCAGACAATTCGAGTTGCAGTTCGGTCGCTTTTTCTAAGAAAGCGTCCAACAAGCCTTTCCCAGTACTGTCACTTATTCTCAAGTAGCCAAAAAATGTTTCTTTAACAACAGCAGCTTCTTCATTACATAGTACATAACGGAGAATGACAGACATTTGTTCATGATGTGACATATCTGGAGTGCAGTCCAAAATTATAGAAAAATATTTTGCCAATTTCAATTGCTGTAAATTTTCTTTTTCAACTTCTGTCGCTAGCAATTCAATTAGTTCATTTTGTATGGTAGGACTCAAATAGTGATCTTTAGTGTTTTTATTCTTGATTCTGTCTTGAAGCTCTTTTAGGATCAGATCTCTTCTTGCCAAAAGCTCAAATATACCCAGAAAATTTCCATTGTGAGGAGATCCTAAGACTTCTTCAGATCCTCTAAAAGCAAGATTCCTTTCCGATAGAAACAAGGCAATGTCGATAAGTCTCTCTAAAACATTTCTCCAAAAACGTCTTTCATTGAAAAAAATATTCATCTCGCGTTTGTCGATAGTGGATGAATTTCTTATCCCTTCAGCTAGCAACATCCATTGACTGCAGCATTCTTGGTGGGAAATGCCGTTTTCATGGTCTTTCAGTTTTTTCGAAAAACCCTCCCATGTATTTATACCACTACAAAAGGGGCTTAGTGTTTTTCCAAATAGCTTACAACAAAAGCAAAAAACTTGATCTGATTCCCCACAATAAACTAGCCACGACCGTGAAACACTTTCACCATTAGGTAACACACGTTTATAATGGTTGGAGGAAAAACGTCGCCTTGGAGTTGTGTTATTATATGGAAAATTCATTATTAGTTGACGTGGTCCACGCTTTACTATATCACATCGTTGAGCATCAGAAATACTTTCAGGCCATTTACATGGGTCATCAGGGATAGGGGTAAATTGAGATTCAGTTATTTTTGATATTGAAGGTTGCGTATTGGCAGGTAAATCACAACTTACATTTTCTGGAAATTCACAATCACTTTGATGCTGATCGTCATAGTCTTCTTTTTCTTGTACACTATAGTTTTCTTCATCCCTCTCGGTACTAGTGCCAGGTCTACTCTGCTCAGTAATCTTGAAAAAATCTGTCATCTTGGGCAATTTCGCTACAGCATCTCGAGCAGTGGCTGCTTCTTTTCTCTTTTGAGCAGCACTTTTTGAACGTTTCATTCTATACAATGTCAATAAAATACTTTATCTGCACTCTGCAGTGTATATATATTGTCCCGGTATTTATAGCCAAACAGAATTCCAGACCATTCTATGATTGTTGCGTAACAACGGCATTGTTACGTCCATCGAATATTCAAGATTCTACCAGAAAATCAATCGAAATATTCTAGATTCTGCGAGATAAAATGACGTTGCATTCACTTACGATGTCACAAGCCAATTTCTTCCTACAGTTTAAATCGGTTGTAAACAAGTCTGCTGAACTGAAAATAGTCACGTAGCCAAAAAGCAATTTCAGACTAACTTGGGCCCCCAAATTTGGCCTGGCCCCCCCCCCAATTGGGGGTTTTGGGGGGCGGCTGCTACGTCTCTGAGCGTGGAAAAAACCGGCAAGCTCGTTTGTTGTGCCCGTGGGAAAGAACCGTAATGGTACATCTCTATCTTAATGTAGCATCGAGGTGATGAAGTTAAGTAGCCTTCTCATCGTAGTAGCCTAATCTGATTTTAAAAACAAGCAAAAAAGGTCTGCCCTGCATCTTTGTCAATTGTGCCACTGCCTAGGAGATTTACTTGGAGGCGCACTATTATAATAATTTATATTTACATCAGCAATTGATAATTGGTTTACGTGAAACTGTTCCACATATTTCAGCTTTCAGAATAGTTGTCCGGCGGTTGATCCTTTATAGACGAATGATGGTATACATAAAATATTTACCATGATTGTTATGCCATTATGATGTAGTAAGCACTTTTCTCAGACGTATTACATTGTTTCAAACGTTATAAAAAATACACCTTGTAGCATTGAAGGATTAAAACTACCTCAAATATGTAAAAAATTTTGTTGGAAATTCTCACCTCTCTAACATTTAAAGACCTGTTGTTGAGAAAACTCATTAAGTCACAATTTTGATGTGCCATAACTTTCACATACTGTATCGGTCTCTTTGGCCTTTTTACTTTATTATTGTCTTTACTTCCTCCACTGCCATTAATCTCTTTTACTCAGAGTAACAAAAAGCAAAGGCAGACAAGTCGGTCGTGGAGATGTCTCGTCTGCTCTGCTGCAGCGAAAAATTACGAGAATTATTTTATCAACTGGTTGTTGTTGGATTCCAATTTGCATCATGGCTTTTATTAGTAGCGCAGGTTAGAACCTATGTTTAGTTTTATTTTATACCTTAATTATGGACGTAGGGCCTACCCAATTAGGCATAATGGACAATCATAGACGAATTTTACAAGCTGCAAAATGTTTCGTATTCAGACCAGCTTCGCATTTGCTAGTTCTGGTGACAGAATGTATTTCCACGACAAACACTGTGATGAACCAGAGAAACTTGCAATGAAATCGATGTGGTGAACCAAGGCCGACAAATTGATACCTGTCTTTATTCAACCAATAAAGCACTTATCACAGATAACAAAACCGCCCTACAAAAATAGCTGTAAAATAAAACGTTATAAGGAAACCAAAATATAGCTTATCAAACTAAAGATTCGTTAATACAATTGAATAGCTGACTGTTATAGCACTGCAGCAAGCTAATTGCTTGCACAACGCAGACAATGCAACACAAAACAATGCAACTAATTGCAAGGCTCGAAGACACAAGAAAACTACGCATTAGCAAATTAGGCGCGTGAATTGTTTGGTACTACAGTGCCAACATTTACTACAATGGATTTCCCAAAGGAAAAAAGCTCAAATCCGGGCTAATATTGTTGCAACTGCATGGTGCTATCTACCAGTCAAAAGTGCTTTGTAGACGGCGATTTCTGAAATTTGTGCTGTAATATCCATACCTTTTTGTTTGCGATTTCTACCCTCTGCCTGGAACATTTTTGAAAGTGTTCTTTCAATTTGGCAAGCCGCCATGATGTGGTAGTTGTTCCCGACTTTGAAGCAAAATGCCTGAAATTCAAAATTCCGTTAAAGCACCTTTAGTTAATTTTCAAAAAGACTATCCGGAAGTCAAAGTGCTCTGCTACTTCTGTAAAAGGTCATGTGGCGGCCGAAACACCCTGAACCAGCACGTTTGAGTCTACAAAATTAGAAAAATAAACATAAAATCTAGCAATGGTTCAATTAGGCAAATTTCCTCCCAATACTGGATAAATTACAAATTACGTTTTTTTGTTGTTAGTTTGCATTGTACTAGTAATTCTGAGAAATAAGCAGCGAGTTTTGCTGATGCATCCAAATTAATTTTGTAACAAGAACTTGCACTAACAATTAAGGCAAATGTGGGACTTTTTCTCTGTTTTAGCAGTGTGCATCTTGTGTTTCTAATCGACTTCAAACGAAACCAGCAAACTAACAATAAATTAAGGAGATGCACTGTGTTCTAACCAAATTGATGGTTAAAGAACTACTTAATTAAAATAAGAAAACTGTTTTTTAAAATAAGTCAACAAAATCTGTTGATTCATGGAAGCTATAGGCTTTCAAAAACTTAAAAATTGTTTGATTCTATTGGTTTAACTCTTCAATCCTCCCTCCTTCCTTTCCCCAGAAAATAATTCTGAAGTAAGCGACTCAAGTTTAAAATTTTTGCCTTCAAAGCTTATTTAAATTTTTCTTTTAGGTGGATATTTGTCCGATGAATCCTACGCTATATCCGCTATTGTCTTGCTTCCTATCAACAGTGCTTTTGATCCTCTTCTATATTCCGATATCCCGGAATTGATTTGGGACAAAGTTTTTGCTCCAACTAAATGTGGAATGTGGGTGGACAGAAATGTTGTTCCGAAGATCGGACCAAAAGGAACCACCAGCTCGTTTTCAAGAACTACAGCTATTAGCCTAAAAAGTAAAACATTGAATTATCTATAATATATTAAGGTTTGGAACATATTTAAAATAATATTTTCATCCGCTTATCTAATTTTACTAGAGAATTGTGTGGTGCTACGAAGTTTAAAAACTTTTTGCAATTACATTTAAAGGATACATGGGGCAATCCTGGGTCCATCTGGCTCAATAGGTCATATTTTAGATTTAGTGGAATTCGAAGCCAAACCTAATTCTCATTTTCCTTCCATTGTTGGAAACTTACCTCTGAGCGTTAATTTGTTGACTTGCAGTTCTGAGGTTGCGATTTCCATGCCCGCATCTTTTCTGTTATATTTCCTTGGGAAACCACTTTGATACAATTTCTTGTGTGGTTGCTGGCTCGTGATAGGGGCTCACTGTGCCAACAGCACTGCTTATTCCAAAAAAGATTTGAACACAAAGGTGACATATTATTGTACCATGGCAATTTCCATGTTTAGTTGCAGGTTTGTGATAGAAATGCGCTGTGTCAACAATACTGACAACTCAAACCGGATCTGAAAACAATGATGTCGCATATGTAACCGAAACAATTTTAAACCCTGAGAAAAATACTGTAATATAAAAAGCGCAAAAAGCGCTTTCTTTGTATTCTACTGTAGAGGTCGGCAACCACCGGGCGCCGCCAAATCGGTGTCGGTCCGGAAGACATTTGCAACCGGGTTGTAGATTGTTTAAATAACAGCAGTAAACATCACGTTTTTTCTTTTAGTAGTTTTCATTTACTACTATTATTTCTTCGTGGAGTCAGCTCACTGCAAACAAACAAGCCCAAAAATACCACTGACCCAGAGTTTGGATGATTTGTGATAATTTTTGCATTGTTTTTTCTGTATCTACCTGCAATCCCTCGAAGGCCGTTCTGAGAAAATGATGTTGAATCAACCGATTAGTGGTCAGCAAAAGATTGCGGTCCTCTATTCTACTGAATAATGGCATGTTTTTAGCAAGATTTATCGAGGAAAATAGAAGGACAAACCAGCATTCGAAGAGCAAGTCTCACGCTTCTGAAGATACATTAAACATGCAAGAAAATTGTAGAATATCAGTTGAGTAATTTGGAGAGATTCTGTTGCGTGATGACAAAACCTTATTTATCCCCAAAGACACTTTTTCTTGATCAGATATCAGCTTAGCTTAAACCTTTGTACAAAGGTAAAGGTTAGCTTAAGCTTAGCTTAAACCTAGCTAAACCAAAAGTTTAAACTAATTCCTCTGGACATACAGAATTGAAAAGAACGAAATTACATAAAAAAAATCTATGTTGGCAACGACAATGTCAATTTCGGCCTCGGTACTAATAATGTTGTTGCTAGAGGTAGATCTATGTTCTACGTGCATTTTTATTTCCACGTCTGTTCTAGCTACATTTGGAATCTTTTATGAAGTGCAAGGGAAGGAGTGTTGAGCTACTTTGAAAAATTCTTTTTTCCATCTTTCAATGATTACTAAAACATATTATTTCACCTGCAAACTATTTCACACAAAATAGCAATAATCATGAGGTCTTTTTCGATTAGACTTACTTGGTCGACTTACGGTACTTACTTAAACTGACTTACGAACTTGATGAGACTCGATTAACTTACAAAACAATCTGTAGAGGAAATGAAGTGTTTAAATAATCATTGAAAAATAATTGTTCTATCCTTTGCTACTGTTTATGGCATTTAGTACTCTATGTTGATTCTCTTATATATGTTGCTATATTGAAAGCCTCTTCTATCATGTTTTTTTATTTCCTGAAAAATGTCAATTTCCTTTCAATTTTTTAATCATTTTACTTTTTATTGCATGAAAACAAAAGTTTATTAGAAACTAAGCAACTTATGCTGAAAATCTTTTATCCCTTCTTAATCTGCCTTGTCTTGTTGTGGATTCTTTGCGCCGAATTTTCTTTTTTGTTACTCGTCATCTGCTCCAAGCCGCAGGAAATTGCCTGGCTCAAGCGGCTCCATGCTCTTTTACGATATTCCCACAACGAGAAATGGGTCGAAAGCACTCGCACCACCACCACCAACAACGCAAGCAATTTATTTATTGCCACCTCTTCTTCTTCTTTCTGCTTCACCCTATTCGGGGTCGCCACAGCGCGAAAGCATTTTCCATTTCTCCCGATCGAATTCGTCTCCCTCCTTAGCTCCAACCTTTTCCATGTCTTCTCTTGCCAAATCCATCCACCTTCTCCTTGGCCTTCCTCTTTTCTTTTTACCTGGCACCAGCATCTCCATCATCCTTTTCCCAGGTAGCCTTGTTCTTTCCTTTTCACCAGTCCATACCAGCGTAGCCTTGCATTCCAAAGTTTGTCTCCTAGCTTTGCGATTTTCGCAGTCCCTCTCACGTATTCGTTTCTTATCTTGTTCTTTCTTGTCACTCCCAATGTCCATCTCACCATTTTCAACTCTGCAACTTTCATTTTTCCCACCTGTCTTTTCGTCACTGCCACCGTTTCCATTCCATAAAGCATTGCTGGTCTAACAACACTCTTGTACATTTTATCCTTAACTCTTGCTGATAACCTCCTATCGCGCAGAACTCCAGACACTTTCTTCCAACTCATCCAGCCTGCTTGGATCCTTCTCCTCACTTCTTCACATCTTCCATCGCTACTAACTGTCAAACCCAGGTATTTGAAGTTTTTCGCTCTCTTTACCTCTTCTCCTTGCAGATTCAACTCTTCTCCACCATCTACATTCCCAGCCTTAAAATATTCAGTCTTACTTCGACTCACTTTCAGGACTCTTCTCTCGAGTGCATTTCTCCAAATCTCCAGATCATTCTTTAGCTCGCTGTGATCTTGCCTAGACAGTATTATTTCATCCGCAAACAGCATATCCCATGTTACGTCCTTCCTGATGTCCTCCGTCAGCTTGTCCATGATGATGGCAAAAAGGAATGGGCTGAGTGCTGAGCCTTGGTGAACCAATTAACACCAACCCTCGGTGAACCAACCAAGTCCAACATTTACCTTCAATTCCTCAGTCAGCTCTGCTGCACTTCTCACAGTTGTTGTCGCTCCGTCAAACATGTCCTTAATAATCCCTATGTAGCACTCTGATGTTTCAGCTTAGCACAAGCATTCCCACAGTTCCTCTCTGGATACCCTGTCGTATGCTTTCTCCAAGTCAATAAAGGCACAATGCACTGCCGTCTGCTCTACAATCCACTTTTTCAACAGCATCCTTAAATAGAACATTGCGTCGGTGGTTATCCTTCCTGGCATGAACCCAAATTGTTGCTCAGCGATCGACACATCCTTCCTTATTTTTGCTTCTATTACCCTCTCCCACAGTTTCATATTGTGGCTCATCAACTTGATCCCCCGATAAGTTCCACATTCTTTGATGCCTCTTTAAGCTAAGGTTTAAGCTAAGCTTAAGCTAACCTTTACCTTTGTACAAAGGTTTAAGCTAAGCTGATATCTGATCAAGAAAAAGTGTCTTTGGGAATACCTTTGTACAAAGGTACGAGCACACTTCTCCTCCATTCATCTGGCATCTTCTCACTTCGTAGGAGTCTATTGAAGACGTTCTCTAGAAACTCGACATCTTTACTGTCTAGAACGATTCATGCTTCCACTGGTATGTCATCAGGTCCTTAAGTCTTTCCCTTCTTCATCTTCCTCAGCCAAGTCCTGACTTCTTCTCCAGAGATATTTTTCACATCCCTTTCTCTCGCTTCTGTTCTCATTTCTCTTTTTTCTCTTGGGTTTTCCTGGTTGATTAAGTTGTCAAAATACTCTTTCCTCTTTACTTCACTTTCTCTTCTTCCATCAACATCTCCCCAGTTTTACTCTTGATTACTCTGACTTGTTGTACATCCTTGGTTTGTCTGTTTCTCTGCTTTGCCAACTTAAACAACTCATTTTCTCCTTCCTTTGTTTCCAATTTTTCGTACAGTTCCTCGTATGCCTTGTTTCTTGCCTTGACACTTCTCTTTTAGCTTGTTTTCTTGCAGTTTTATAGACCAACTTGCTTGCATCATCTTGATGGTATCTCATACTTTTTTCTCTTGGGTTTCACTTTCTTCTGGTCTTCCTGGTTCCACCACCACGTCTCCCAACTACCTTCCGTGCTAATTTTTCCCAATGTTTCACCCAATTTCATTCTGGCAATGCTTCGTATCATCTCAGCTACTCTTTGCCAGTCTTCTTGTCCACCAAGTATTCCGCTTTTAATCACTTCCATTTAAAATTTGTTCTTCACTTTCTAGTCTTTCAGCTTCCACCATTTTATTCTCTTCACTGGTTTTGGTGCTTTCCTCCACTTCGTCCAGATGATTACCGCACTGTCTACTATTCTATGCTGCTTCGCTACACTTTCATCGACAATAACCTTTGTATCCACCACCTCCTTGATCCTTCTTCTTCTCCCATAACGTAATCCACCTGCGGAATGCGTCCTCCACTGTGGTAGGTAACTCTGTATGCTGATTTCTTTACAAAGTAGGTGTTAGTGATCGCTAGTTCCATTCTCTAAGCAAAATTCACCACTGCTTGTCCTTTGTTATTTCTCTTCCCCAATCCATGTCTGCCCATGTATTCTTCATCACCGTTATTCCCTTCTCCTACGTGCCCATTTAAGTCTGCTCTCACACAATTTTTTCATTTTTTGGTATCTTTTCCACTGTCTCATCTGGGTCCAACCAAAATGCTTCTTTTTCTTCACGTATGCACATCACCTGCGGCGCATACGCACTGATAACATTCAACATAATACCATAAAGTTCCATCTTCAAGCATATTATCCTGTCTGTTACTCTTCACAATTCCACTACCCTTTTTACATGCTCCTTTTTCAATATGATTCCCAATCATTTTTTTTGTTTCCGCTTCCACAGTACCACATTTTATATCTTCCACCTATGCATCTTGCTTTCTCCCCCATTTAGCAAGTTTCCTGCACACACAGCATGTCCACCCATCTTCGCTCCATAAGGTCCGCCACTACTCTTCCTTTACTGGTCATTGTTCCAACGTTTCATGTCTAAAGTTTAATGTTTATTTTAAAAATGCTTTATGTTTGAAAATTAATGTTTAATGTCGCGATTAATTTATTTATTACCACCAATTTCATTTTCAAGTTAATGCTTAGGTTTTTCTTAAAACAGTTGTGACGCCACACAAAACACACAATTAACGTACGTCATATCACAACTTGCTAATCTTTATGAAAGGAAACTAATCACAAAGATGGCAATGAAAACGCAGTTATTAGATTCGACAAATTAGTGGTTCTTAACCAGTTTATGCGCTTGTAGTCGTTGAGATTTTACAAAATTATCCGGTATCTTGAGTCTAAAATTTTTTGCCCAACCCCCAAAAGTTTATAGTATTGATTTTATGCTGTATCACGTAGAATATTGTTATAGTGGCGGGCCACGAAGTTTACCCAGGTCGGGAAGTAAGTTTTCAAAGCATAGGAGTCACAAACAGTTTTTAATGTGGCACGAGGCCACAGATTAAACGTTTCTTATTTCTATTTATAAACCACGGCACTAACCTTTTGTCAAACTTTTGATATTTTGTCCTATTTTATACATGGAAGCACCACACTCACTGACTGTGCTGACTAAAACAAAACCAATTCAACATATATTTTTCACAGTGGACTATTTAAAAATTTGGTTTAGAATGAGGCATAATCTTATCCAAAAGAGCTTAAAAAATCAGTTATTCTTTTTTCATCTTTCTGCTTAAAATATTAAATTTGTTTCAAAAGAGAAAATGCAGTTTGTTTTGTAGCTCTTTATTTAATTGATTGGTGTCTGTGTGGTGTATGTAATATTATATTTAATGTACTTTGGATTTTATTTTTGTTTCATTTGGTGTTGTATATGCGGAATTTTACAATATACTTGGTAGCGATTACACTGATCAACACAAAACGCTTTTTCCTCATTGCATGAATAGAATTATTTCGAACAATCTTAAATGCGCAGAGTTCAAATGCGAAACAAAGTTTTTTTCTATGAGGTCATTTTCCTTTTTGATTTTGGCATTAGAGACATTATTAAGTGACATCCACCTCTGCTGCGGCACAATACGGTGTTTTCTGTTGCATCACTAAAATCTCAGTGATGTCATAAGGTTAATCTACACCATAAAAAGCAATTATGTCTGTCTGTTTTAACTCCTCTAAAACTGCTGAAAATACAAGCATCAAACTTGGCACGATTAATCACCATCCCATGGTGAGTGTCATAAGAGTGATGATGACGTCATAACAAAAATGTCTTTTTTAATTTGCATTACTTGACGGAGGACTACCGCTTCTTGCTCAAACGAAAACCAGCTTCCATTTACCACATTTCAACAACTTTCATTTGCTCAGGGTCTAAAATGACGTCACAATCAACGATTCATTACACAATCTGTTTTTTGTTTTTTCTCAAATTCTACTAATTGCAGAAACGCGATTAAACGCTTTTTCAGGCTGCTCTATTGGTCTTGCTTTCGACCTAGCGACAAAAGCTGCTATTATTCTCTCTATATTCTCTTTTACAAATTGTCGTGTTTATAGTTTTATGTTGATTTCTTCTTAAATTTGGGATTTTATTGCTATGCTGTAGAGTATAGACATAAATACCATACCACTCAGCATATTAGCATAATAAAAAATCCTTGCTTTATAGTAAATAGGATGGCGTAACCTGCAGAGACCCCGTCTATAACGTTGTAATTGAGAGTGCCGGTTCAGCCGGCTTCACCTGTCAGACTCTTGTGTGAACAGTAATCAAAATTCTATGTGTTTTCTGCACATAGAATTTTCACGACTTTTTGTGCTCCTTTTCCTAATAAAATATCTCATTTCAAGATGCTGGCTATGCCTTAGATATATTTGCCCAGTTCTTTGCTGATACGAACACAAGGAGCTTTGCGTTTGCCCCAGTTTGGAAATAAGCAACACATTTTTGATTTTAAGCTATTCTGAAGCAAAATAGAAAAAATGTTTTTTGTGTGGTGCGATTTGACACAGTGACGCTATTTTCTTTTGATTTTTCCTTAAACTTTCTCAAGTCCTCGCTGGCTACGCATTATGTAGCATGTTCTTTTCTCCCTGCTTAACGTGCTCTGAGGAGTTACAACAGTCTTTACATTTCACCAAATGTTTGGTTTGCTCCTGGTAGCTCTATAAAGCTACATTATTATAAAGCAATAATATGTTTCAATTGGTGCGATTTAACACAGTGACATTGTTAATTTTGATTTCCCCTCAAACTTTCTCAAGTCCTTGATGGCTAAAGCATTATGATTCATATTTGTTTTTCCTTGTTTAGATATGCTCATAGAAGTTAAATGAGTCATTGCTTTTCCCAAATTTTTCAGGTTTGGTTCCGGTAGCTCTATAAAGCTATTACCATGCAAAAAAATTTTTTTTCTCCCAAGTGTGGTGCGATTTTACTCCTTAAGGCCACACTATCACTTGTGCCAATTCCAAACGTCTCAATTAATGCAGCTGCGCCAGCTTAACCGTACAAACATTTGTTAGAGCCACAACGAAATGTTTTAATAAATATGAGTCATAGCTTCTGCACATCTAATTGTCTATTAATGGTGGTCATGTTTGTCTATTGATCAAGACTGGAAGCATTCAAAAAAAGGAATGATGACACCGTCGCGTTTCAATAGAATTTTCGTTCTGTCTTAGTTTTACTTCTTAAAATTGAGGCGACTTGCAGTATCGCTCAAATAATTAAGTCTGGTTGCAACGTAATAGCTAGGAAAAGATTGACTTCCACTAAGATACTTTAACTCACGCACTTTTCGATCAAGAACAGAACGAATTTATTCACAAACAACATAAAGACTTTGAATTCCTTCCCTCGTCAAACACCAAAACAGAATGCGATTTAATATAACAATCAGATCCAACCAATATTAAATCCACTAATTAACCGCTTGTCACTCTAATAAAAATTCACAATAAACCATCACAGATGAATACACTTCTTTTCACTACACTCTACTAACAACTTTCTCTGAACTACTCTCTGAATCGCAAACAATCTCGCGGCCTTATATACAAAAAGACGATCTTCTGGAAAATGCTAGAACATCACGTGACACAGAAAAACACCACTAATAAATTACGTAATCGGCAATAAAAAAATGAAAAGAAATCTTCGAGAAGAAACAAGATTCACTAGAGTACACTGGAAATTAGTCACATCATCAACCATTGTGACGTCAGAAAAGTTACAAATCTATTAATTAAATGCAAAAGAAAAAAGGTCTGCCTTTAGTGTAAAAGCGAAACGTTTTAATAAAATGTTTACCAGCATTTTGGCTTTATTCTTTCTACAAAAAAAAGTTCTTTTTTTGAAAAAATTTTGGTAAGTTTAGGGTTTCAGACAATTCAGATATACAAACAAAATAATTACTGCAAAATAAGACAACACATATAAAAAACTATTCTTTCAACGCAAATTTACTTATTCGTGACAGACATATACTACTATTCGTAATTTTTATAAAAGTAAGAGGAGGAGATGAAACATAGTCAAAATAGATGGTGATCGTTTTGACTCATAAAGAAATGAGCTATTTAGTGGTAGGCATGTTCGACGATTTGGTGGGCCCGCTTTCGTATTAATATTGGTGACATTAAGATTTTTACCAGTGCTGTTTACTTTAATTCGGCCTTAGCATGAAAAGAGACCATGCCTTATCCCTAAGGCATATAATCTATTGCAATAGGCGCCTATTAAGCTCTTTTCAAACAATAACATTTCCTCTTAATCCACTGTTGCAGATTGATGCTATAACTGTTTAATTTCGACCTTTTCTTAAATTTGGGATTTTATTACATTTAACTTTGCCCCTAATCCAGACTTCCCTACTGTTAAATGAAGGTTAGTGTTTAGTACCGATAGACCTATCCTTGCAATTACAAATATCAGTAATGGGATTTACCATTTATGTTTGCTATCAAAATGATAGTGGATAATTTTGCTGCCTGCTGCTGTTTACACTACATATTGGCAAGATATGTTATGTCATTTTATATTATGACCTCACAATGCGTTTTAAGCCATTGAAAATATGGATCGCTACTAACCACTTCTTCGTTACAACATTTAGTGACGTTGCTTCGTTACTGTAGGGCCAGTGTTTCCCAAACTTTATCCACCAACCGCCCACTTAGGGTCGCAAAAAATTTGATAAGGCTCCCTATCTTGGGCACACAGTAATGCTTTACTATAGCATTTAATATACATAATAGATTTACGCAACTTACATGTAAATAACAAGCACACATGAAACACAATACATTTATTCTGTTAGCATACATAATCAAAATACCGTATTTTCACATTTTAATGCGATGATACCAACTTGTTCGTTTCTGGCTTCAGTGCAGTGAGGAAAAACCTTAGGTCGCAACGATCTGTGACAGCTAGTCTATTCCTTTGTTTGCAAAGAAGCTGGGAAACTGCACTGAACCCTTTCTCAATCAGATAAGATGTTAGAAAAGCTAGAAAGTACAGCTTTACATTGTTCCACACTGCTGGGTACCGTTCACGGACAGCTTTTTGCAGCCAGAAATCCTGGTAGGAGTTTGAAAGCTTTGGTTTTAGATCAATATCATTTCGTAGAGATATTAGTTTCTCTTCTAAGACACCTGCCCCTTCCAGACCCGACTCATGCTGTGGATCTATCACCCAATCAGGCACCTCCGAGGAAAAACTGTTTTGAAATCTGCTGGTCTTATCCTTGTGGAGCTGATCTAAGTGTGAGCAGTATTCTTGCAGGTCATCATCTAGTACGATGCTTTCTTTGTCAAGCTCAGCAAGGCTTGAAAATTGAAAAAGCTCATGACGGCCCAAGTTGCGCTTGTAAAGTTTCAGCTTGGATATGAATGCTAGTACAGTTGACTTCACTTTGATCAGATCAACAAGGTTTCCCTGCAGTTGTAGATTTACCACATTAAACTTCATGAAAATGTCCGACAGATAGGCAATGTCAGCCTTGATGCTGATTAATTTAAGGCTGACGCTATCATCGAGGGCTTGGAAAAATTCCACTACAGTGCTAAAAAGTGAATAGAAACGCCTCAAGCAGTTTCCCTTGGACAACTATCTAACTTCTGTGTCCAGTAGTAATTGCTCAAATTCCTCATCATTCTCAGCACATAGTTGTCGGAATAGCCTAGAATTTACTGTTATTCTGGCTACCAGGTATTTTTGATAAATTCATTTTATTTAGCTCTTCTGGTAATGTAACGTTTATTTAAGTTGATACAAGTTCTTATCGAGCATGCAAAAAACTTTAATATCCGTCAACGTTTCGAACAGCTATACAGCTGTTCTTCATCAGGACTAATAATAAGCGAAAGCACGAGTGAGGCAATATAAATAGTTTGCTACGCAATCGAAAGAAAAAGGCAAAACAAAAGGTTTGAAGGCGAATAATAAACAACTGTAGATTACGACAAATTATCATAAATTTCAGAATAAAAACAATTTTCTTTATCATTGATTGAATTTTCAGAATTATGAATAAAAAAAAGATTCAAGAAATCGGCGTTTGGTAAAATCTGTTTCAAAGGTTAAAATTTTGCTATGATCCCAGTCAACTCGGTGATCTTTGGTGATGACATGCTTGACCAATGCCGTTTTTTTATTAAAATTGTTGTCATCAACTTTTGCCAGATTTGCTGGCTTTAAATCCCTTTTATGTTCAGCCAATCTTGTTTTGTAAGCCCGTCCAGTTTCCCCAATGTAGATACCAGTGCAATCTCGACAAGGAATCTGGTAAACTACACCAGGTCTAGACGACCTTTCAACCGAGTCTTTTGCCTTTGGTAACATGTCTTTTAAAGTTAAATGCGGTTTGCTACTAACCAAAATTCCCAAGTTTCTTAAAATTTTTGACAAAGCCTCAAAGTATCTAGGAACATAAGGCAGCACAACACGTGTTTTAATTTCCTTTTTATCCGCTAAAGATAAATTTGTTTTTGTTTTCAAACTTCTAACTGTGCGTTTTAGAAACCATTTGGGATAATCATTCTTTTTCAAAGCTTCCATAATTTTTGAAGTTTCTAATGTTTTATTTGCCCGCTTGGAATTTAATTGTGATTGAGCTCTTTTTAAAAGACACTTTACCAGTCCTTGCTTCTGACTCATAGAATGCGCTGAGTTGAAATTTAGATATCTGTTAGTGTGCGTTGGCTTTTTATAAATCTTTGTCATTAACCCCCCACTAGCTTCTCGAGTAACACAGACATCCAAAAAAGGTACGGAATTGTTGGTCTCATGTTCTGTGGTAAATTTTATACTGGCTTCAATGTTATTAATATGATTGTGAAATTCATCAACCTCTGTTTTTTTAATAATAACAAACGTGTCATCAACATATCTCCTCCAAAATTTGGGTGGGTTTAAAAAGGTTGACATTGCTTCTTCCTCTACATTTTCCATCACTAAATTTGCGATTATGACGGAAACAGGTGAACCCATCGCGACACCAAATAATTGACGATAAAATTTACCACGAAAATAAAGATACGTATTGTCAAGACACAAATTTAATGCAGTCATAATATCAGTCAGGGTAAGGTCAGATCTATCATCCAGGGTGTCATCCTTTTTTAATCGTTCTAATACAACGGTTTTGGCCACATCAACTGGTATTTTTGTAAACAAAGAAATGACATCAAACGAAACCATGCATTCATCATGACTGATTGTCAAATATTTTAGTTGTTCTACAAATTCATAAGAATTCTTCACAGTAAAACCATTAGCGCCGACTAGCGGTGTCAATAAAACAGCAATAAACTTGGACAAATTATAAAGCGGTGAATTTATAAAGGAAACAATAGGTCGAAATGGAAAACCAGTTTTATGAATTTTTGGTAACCCATAAACGCGTGGAGCCATGGAATCAGTGCTGTGTAAATAACGGTAGGTCTGTTGTGAAATGCGATTTTTCGTAAAAAGCATGTAAACAAATTTATTGAGTTTACGTTCAATATTACCTGTTAAATCAGATTTCAAGGGGGCATATGTGTTACTGTCACTTAACAAATCATTAATTTTTGCATCATAATCCGATTTGTCCAAAACCACAGTGCAGTTTCCTTTGTCAGCATGTGTAATGATGATTTCCGTATTTTTTGACAAATTTCTTAAAGCTTGTTTTTCTTCATTAGTGAGGTTAGAAGGAACTTTCTTTGTTGAATTTAGAACGCTCCACGCGTTTATGGGTTACCAAAAATTCATAAATTTTTGGTAATTATTCGCCTTCAAACCTTTTGTTTTGCCTTTTTCTTTCGATTGCGTAGCAAACTATTTATATTGCTTCACTCGTGCTTTCGCTTATTATTAGTCCTGATGAAGAACAGCTGTATAGCTGTTCGAAACGTTGACGGATATTAAAGTTTTTTGCATGCTCGATAAGAACTTGTATCAACTTAAATAAACGTTACATTACCAGAAGAGCTAAATAAAATGAATTTATCAAAAATACCTGGTAGCCAGAATAACAGTATATTCAGCTTCATCAAAAACCGTTATGGTTCAGGAACATTACGTGATTTACGCAATCTCATGTTCCAAGGTAAAAGGATAGCGAGACACAGAGGCCATCTTCACTTTAATCATTCATGCTTACGAGAAGATATTTTGCCGAAGAGTTTAAAATTTAAATCTCCAATTAATTCAGTTGCGGGAAAAAAACTGGCTAAAACTTTTGGTTTTCGGTATTTAAAGCTACGGATTAATGAATCACATTTTTGGATAAATTTTTCTTATAACGAAATTGAAAAACTGGAAGAGAAGCTTAGAGGTGAGATAGATTTGGAGGATTTCAAAATCATTAGACAATATTACGAAACTGTAACCAGGAAACAGCACAAACAGTTACTTGAGCATAGCGATGATAAATTAACCCAGTTGAAGTCATCCTCAGGCAGGAGAAATCGAACTGAAAACGCCGATAGCAAGTGGGTGATTAATATTTCGAAACATCGGCTGACGGAAACGGAAACCAAGGTTTTGGCATTAGGTTCAAATTTTGCTGTTTCGCAAAAAACAATTCCCAAACAAAAAATTATATCTGAAGCGGAAAAAGGTCTACGACTTCTCCCTGCATCTGTTGCCAATATCACTAGAAGCAAAATTGTGAGCGTTCTAAATTCAACAAAGAAAGTTCCTTCTAACCTCACTAATGAAGAAAAACAAGCTTTAAGAAATTTGTCAAAAAATACGGAAATCATCATTACACATGCTGACAAAGGAAACTGCACTGTGGTTTTGGACAAATCGGATTATGATGCAAAAATTAATGATTTGTTAAGTGACAGTAACACATATGCCCCCTTGAAATCTGATTTAACAGGTAATATTGAACGTAAACTCAATAAATTTGTTTACATGCTTTTTACGAAAAATCGCATTTCACAACAGACCTACCGTTATTTACACAGCACTGATTCCATGGCTCCACGCGTTTATGGGTTACCAAAAATTCATAAAACTGGTTTTCCATTTCGACCTATTGTTTCCTTTATAAATTCACCGCTTTATAATTTGTCCAAGTTTATTGCTGTTTTATTGACACCGCTAGTCGGCGCTAATGGTTTTACTGTGAAGAATTCTTATGAATTTGTAGAACAACTAAAATATTTGACAATCAGTCATGATGAATGCATGGTTTCGTTTGATGTCATTTCTTTGTTTACAAAAATACCAGTTGATGTGGCCAAAACCGTTGTATTAGAACGATTAAAAAAGGATGACACCCTGGATGATAGATCTGACCTTACCCTGACTGATATTATGACTGCATTAAATTTGTGTCTTGACAATACGTATCTTTATTTTCGTGGTAAATTTTATCGTCAATTATTTGGTGTCGCGATGGGTTCACCTGTTTCCGTCATAATCGCAAATTTAGTGATGGAAAATGTAGAGGAAGAAGCAATGTCAACCTTTTTAAACCCACCCAAATTTTGGAGGAGATATGTTGATGACACGTTTGTTATTATTAAAAAAACAGAGGTTGATGAATTTCACAATCATATTAATAACATTGAAGCCAGTATAAAATTTACCACAGAACATGAGACCAACAATTCCGTACCTTTTTTGGATGTCTGTGTTACTCGAGAAGCTAGTGGGGGGTTAATGACAAAGATTTATAAAAAGCCAACGCACACTAACAGATATCTAAATTTCAACTCAGCGCATTCTATGAGTCAGAAGCAAGGACTGGTAAAGTGTCTTTTAAAAAGAGCTCAATCACAATTAAATTCCAAGCGGGCAAATAAAACATTAGAAACTTCAAAAATTATGGAAGCTTTGAAAAAGAATGATTATCCCAAATGGTTTCTAAAACGCACAGTTAGAAGTTTGAAAACAAAAACAAATTTATCTTTAGCGGATAAAAAGGAAATTAAAACACGTGTTGTGCTGCCTTATGTTCCTAGATACTTTGAGGCTTTGTCAAAAATTTTAAGAAACGTGGGAATTTTGGTTAGTAGCAAACCGCATTTAACTTTAAAAGACATGTTACCAAAGGCAAAAGACTCGGTTGAAAGGTCGTCTAGACCTGGTGTAGTTTACCAGATTCCTTGTCGAGATTGCACTGGTATCTACATTGGGGAAACTGGACGGGCTTACAAAACAAGATTGGCTGAACATAAAAGGGATTTAAAGCCAGCAAATCTGGCAAAAGTTGATGACAACAATTTTAATAAAAAAACGGCATTGGTCAAGCATGTCATCACCAAAGATCACCGAGTTGACTGGGATCATAGCAAAATTTTAACCTTTGAAACAGATTTTACCAAACGCCGATTTCTTGAATCTTTTTTTTATTCATAATTCTGAAAATTCAATCAATGATAAAGAAAATTGTTTTTATTCTGAAATTTATGATAATTTGTCGTAATCTACAGTTGTTTATTATTCGCCTTCAAACCTTTTGTTTTGCCTTTTTCTTTCGATTGCGTAGCAAACTATTTATATTGCCTCACTCGTGCTTTCGCTTATTATTAGTCCTGATGAAGAACAGCTGTATAGCTGTTCGAAACGTTGACGGATATTAAAGTTTTTTGCATGCTCGATAAGAACTTGTATCAACTTAAATAAACGTTACATTACCAGAAGAGCTAAATAAAATGAATTTATCAAAAATACCTGGTAGCCAGAATAACAGTATATTCAGCTTCATCAAAAACCGTTATGGTTCAGGAACATTACGTGATTTACGCAATCTCATGTTTTAAGGTAAAAGGATAGCGAGACACAGAGGCCATCTTCACTTTAATCATTCATGCTTACGAGAAGATATTTTGCCGAAGAGTTTAAAATTTAAATCTCCAATTAATTCAGTTGCGGGAAAAAAACTGGCTAAAACTTTTGGTTTTCGGTATTTAAAGCTACGGATTAATGAATCACATTTTTGGATAAATTTTTCTTATAACGAAATTGAAAAACTGGAAGAGAAGCTTAGAGGTGAGATAGATTTGGAGGATTTCAAAATCATTAGACAATATTACGAAACTGTAACCAGGAAACAGCACAAACAGTTACTTGAGCATAGCGATGATAAATTAACCCAGTTGAAGTCATCCTCAGGCAGGAGAAATCGAACTGAAAACGCCGATAGCAAGTGGGTGATTAATATTTCGAAACATCGGCTGACGGAAACGGAAACCAAGGTTTTGGCATTAGGTTCAAATTTTGCTGTTTCGCAAAAAACAATTCCCAAACAAAAAATTATATCTGAAGCGGAAAAAGGTCTACGACTTCTCCCTGCATCTGTTGCCAATATCACTAGAAGCAAAATTGTGAGCGTTCTAAATTCAACAAAGAAAGTTCCTTCTAACCTCACTAATGAAGAAAAACAAGCTTTAAGAAATTTGTCAAAAAATACGGAAATCATCATTACACATGCTGACAAAGGAAACTGCACTGTGGTTTTGGACAAATCGGATTATGATGCAAAAATTAATGATTTGTTAAGTGACAGTAACACATATGCCCCCTTGAAATCTGATTTAACAGGTAATATTGAACGTAAACTCAATAAATTTGTTTACATGCTTTTTACGAAAAATCGCATTTCACAACAGACCTACCGTTATTTACACAGCACTGATTCCATGGCTCCACGCGTTTATGGGTTACCAAAAATTCATAAAACTGGTTTTCCATTTCGACCTATTGTTTCCTTTATAAATTCACCGCTTTATAATTTGTCCAAGTTTATTGCTGTTTT
This sequence comes from Trididemnum clinides, assembly GCA_963675345.1. NCBI lineage: Eukaryota > Metazoa > Chordata > Ascidiacea > Aplousobranchia > Didemnidae > Trididemnum > Trididemnum clinides. Next base: position 19,358,226 of record OY776302.1, read on the forward strand.
ATTGACACCGCTAGTCGGCGCTAATGGTTTTACTGTGAAGAATTCTTATGAATTTGTAGAACAACTAAAATATTTGACAATCAGTCATGATGAATGCATGGTTTCGTTTGATGTCATTTCTTTGTTTACAAAAATACCAGTTGATGTGGCCAAAACCGTTGTATTAGAACGATTAAAAAAGGATGACACCCTGGATGATAGATCTGACCTTACCCTGACTGATATTATGACTGCATTAAATTTGTGTCTTGACAATACGTATCTTTATTTTCGTGGTAAATTTTATCGTCAATTATTTGGTGTCGCGATGGGTTCACCTGTTTCCGTCATAATCGCAAATTTAGTGATGGAAAATGTAGAGGAAGAAGCAATGTCAACCTTTTTAAACCCACCCAAATTTTGGAGGAGATATGTTGATGACACGTTTGTTATTATTAAAAAAACAGAGGTTGATGAATTTCACAATCATATTAATAACATTGAAGCCAGTATAAAATTTACCACAGAACATGAGACCAACAATTCCATACCTTTTTTGGATGTCTGTGTTACTCGAGAAGCTAGTGGGGGGTTAATGACAAAGATTTATAAAAAGCCAACGCACACTAACAGATATCTAAATTTCAACTCAGCGCATTCTATGAGTCAGAAGCAAGGACTGGTAAAGTGTCTTTTAAAAAGAGCTCAATCACAATTAAATTCCAAGCGGGCAAATAAAACATTAGAAACTTCAAAAATTATGGAAGCTTTGAAAAAGAATGATTATCCCAAATGGTTTCTAAAACGCACAGTTAGAAGTTTGAAAACAAAAACAAATTTATCTTTAGCGGATAAAAAGGAAATTAAAACACGTGTTGTGCTGCCTTATGTTCCTAGATACTTTGAGGCTTTGTCAAAAATTTTAAGAAACGTGGGAATTTTGGTTAGTAGCAAATCGCATTTAACTTTAAAAGACATGTTACCAAAGGCAAAAGACTCGGTTGAAAGGTCGTCTAGACCTGGTGTAGTTTACCAGATTCCTTGTCGAGATTGCACTGGTATCTACATTGGGGAAACTGGACGGGCTTACAAAACAAGATTGGCTGAACATAAAAGGGATTTAAAGCCAGCAAATCTGGCAAAAGTTGATGACAACAATTTTAATAAAAAAACGGCATTGGTCAAGCATGTCATCACCAAAGATCACCGAGTTGACTGGGATCATAGCAAAATTTTAACCTTTGAAACAGATTTTACCAAACGCCGATTTCTTGAATCTTTTTTTTATTCATAATTCTGAAAATTCAATCAATGATAAAGAAAATTGTTTTTATTCTGAAATTTATGATAATTTGTCGTAATCTACAGTTGTTTATTATTCGCCTTCAAACCTTTTGTTTTGCCTTTTTCTTTCGATTGCGTAGCAAACTATTTATATTGCCTCACTCGTGCTTTCGCTTATTATTAATCCTGATGAAGAACAGCTGTATAGCTGTTCGAAACGTTGACGGATATTAAAGTTTTTTGCATGCTCGATAAGAACTTGTATCAACTTAAATAAACGTTACATTACCAGAAGAGCTAAATAAAATGAATTTATCAAAAATACCTGGTAGCCAGAATAACAGTATATTCAGCTTCATCAAAAACCGTTATGGTTCAGGAACATTACGTGATTTACGCAATCTCATGTTCCAAGGTAAAAGGATAGCGAGACACAGAGGCCATCTTCACTTTAATCATTCATGCTTACGAGAAGATATTTTGCCGAAGAGTTTAAAATTTAAATCTCCAATTAATTCAGTTGCGGGAAAAAAACTGGCTAAAACTTTTGGTTTTCGGTATTTAAAGCTACGGATTAATGAATCACATTTTTGGATAAATTTTTCTTATAACGAAATTGAAAAACTGGAAGAGAAGCTTAGAGGTGAGATAGATTTGGAGGATTTCAAAATCATTAGACAATATTACGAAACTGTAACCAGGAAACAGCACAAACAGTTACTTGAGCATAGCGATGATAAATTAACCCAGTTGAAGTCATCCTCAGGCAGGAGAAATCGAACTGAAAACGCCGATAGCAAGTGGGTGATTAATATTTCGAAACATCGGCTGACGGAAACGGAAACCAAGGTTTTGGCATTAGGTTCAAATTTTGCTGTTTCGCAAAAAACAATTCCCAAACAAAAAATTATATCTGAAGCGGAAAAAGGTCTACGACTTCTCCCTGCATCTGTTGCCAATATCACTAGAAGCAAAATTGTGAGCGTTCTAAATTCAACAAAGAAAGTTCCTTCTAACCTCACTAATGAAGAAAAACAAGCTTTAAGAAATTTGTCAAAAAATACGGAAATCATCATTACACATGCTGACAAAGGAAACTGCACTGTGGTTTTGGACAAATCGGATTATGATGCAAAAATTAATGATTTGTTAAGTGACAGTAACACATATGCCCCCTTGAAATCTGATTTAACAGGTAATATTGAACGTAAACTCAATAAATTTGTTTACATGCTTTTTACGAAAAATCGCATTTCACAACAGACCTACCGTTATTTACACAGCACTGATTCCATGGCTCCACGCGTTTATGGGTTACCAAAAATTCATAAAACTGGTTTTCCATTTCGACCTATTGTTTCCTTTATAAATTCACCGCTTTATAATTTGTCCAAGTTTATTGCTGTTTTATTGACACCGCTAGTCGGCGCTAATGGTTTTACTGTGAAGAATTCTTATGAATTTGTAGAACAACTAAAATATTTGACAATCAGTCATGATGAATGCATGGTTTCGTTTGATGTCATTTCTTTGTTTACAAAAATACCAGTTGATGTGGCCAAAACCGTTGTATTAGAACGATTAAAAAAGGATGACACCCTGGATGATAGATCTGACCTTACCCTGACTGATATTATGACTGCATTAAATTTGTGTCTTGACAATACGTATCTTTATTTTCGTGGTAAATTTTATCGTCAAATATTTGGTGTCGCGATGGGTTCACCTGTTTCCGTCATAATCGCAAATTTAGTGATGGAAAATGTAGAGGAAGAAGCAATGTCAACCTTTTTAAACCCACCCAAATTTTGGAGGAGATATGTTGATGACACGTTTGTTATTATTAAAAAAACAGAGGTTGATGAATTTCACAATCATATTAATAACATTGAAGCCAGTATAAAATTTACCACAGAACATGAGACCAACAATTCCGTACCTTTTTTGGATGTCTGTGTTACTCGAGAAGCTAGTGGGGGGTTAATGACAAAGATTTATAAAAAGCCAACGCACACTAACAGATATCTAAATTTCAACTCAGCGCATTCTATGAGTCAGAAGCAAGGACTGGTAAAGTGTCTTTTAAAAAGAGCTCAATCACAATTAAATTCCAAGCGGGCAAATAAAACATTAGAAACTTCAAAAATTATGGAAGCTTTGAAAAAGAATGATTATCCCAAATGGTTTCTAAAACGCACAGTTAGAAGTTTGAAAACAAAAACAAATTTATCTTTAGCGGATAAAAAGGAAATTAAAACACGTGTTGTGCTGCCTTATGTTCCTAGATACTTTGAGGCTTTGTCAAAAATTTTAAGAAACGTGGGAATTTTGGTTAGTAGCAAACCGCATTTAACTTTAAAAGACATGTTACCAAAGGCAAAAGACTCGGTTGAAAGGTCGTCTAGACCTGGTGTAGTTTACCAGATTCCTTGTCGAGATTGCACTGGTATCTACATTGGGGAAACTGGACGGGCTTACAAAACAAGATTGGCTGAACATAAAAGGGATTTAAAGCCAGCAAATCTGGCAAAAGTTGATGACAACAATTTTAATAAAAAAACGGCATTGGTCAAGCATGTCATCACCAAAGATCACCGAGTTGACTGGGATCATAGCAAAATTTTAACCTTTGAAACAGATTTTACCAAACGCCGATTTCTTGAATCTTTTTTTTATTCATAATTCTGAAAATTCAATCAATGATAAAGAAAATTGTTTTTATTCTGAAATTTATGATAATTTGTCGTAATCTACAGTTGTTTATTATTCGCCTTCAAACCTTTTGTTTTGCCTTTTTCTTTCGATTGCGTAGCAAACTATTTATATTGCCTCACTCGTGCTTTCGCTTATTATTAATCCTGATGAAGAACAGCTGTATAGCTGTTCGAAACGTTGACGGATATTAAAGTTTTTTGCATGCTCGATAAGAACTTGTATCAACTTAAATAAACGTTACATTACCAGAAGAGCTAAATAAAATGAATAGCCTAGAATTGAGAGCACGTGCTTTAATTGTATTGACTGCTCTTATAACTGTGCTTAATGAATGATGAAGGTGACCACTGATATTCTTTGCAACCAGGTTTTGTCTGTGTATTACACAATGTACTGTCAACACGCTAGGCACTGCCACCTTTAGGTATTTGATAAATCCTGGATGACGACCCAACATAGATGGTGCTCCATCAGTTGCACAAGATACGATATTTGTGAGTGGGATTTCTTTCTCATTGAAAAAGCCCACAACTAATTGGAAAACTGACTAACCTGTCGTATGTGTTTCTAGTTCTTTAGCGAACAGGAATTCTTCCATTAAATTTTCATCTTAAACAAAACGAACGTAGTTAAGAAGCAACGATTTTTTGTCAGGCAGAGTTGACTCATCTAACTGCAAGCTGAATTCTGTTGTTTTAAGAATTATGCACAACTGTTCCTCAATATTGTCAGACATTTCATCCACTCTTCTCTGGACTGTATTGTTACTGAGAGGGATCGATTTAATAACTTGTTCAGGTGGCTTATGCAAGACTGTGCGTAAGACTTCACTAACGGCAGGGAGAATTAGTGTTTCCCCAATCGTATGAGGCTTGCTGATTGAGCAATTAACAAAAAGATGTTGTAAGAAGCTCGTAAACCATCGGTAGCTTGTTTGGAACTATTAGAAAACATGCTAGTAACTGTTTTCTGTTTTTGCATTCTATCACGAAGTGTTTGGAAGTAGGCTAAACTATTGTCTTTTTTGTGAGGATGAATCTTCTTAAAATGGTCCAAAAGCCGCGAAGGTTTCATGGCTTCATTAGAAAAAGTTTTCTCACAGAGTAAACACATCGGTTGCTGCTGACTTTGGGGAGCTTGTACAAATCCAAATTTCAAATATTCCACGCTATACTGTCTGCACTTCTTCTTTTGATCTGAAGCCATACCAAAACTTGACAATAACCCCTATAAAAACAAAAACTTATATTGATTAAAACTGATATTTAAAAATTAATTGGGGTGTGTGTGTGTGCGTTGGCATGTGCATTTTATAACAGAATATTAAAATTCCCATTTTTAACTCAGAAACAGGGTTATTAATAATGACAATATATTAAATTTAGGCAATACATTTTTTGTCGAAGGCAATTAATGATGTAGTTTTTATATTGAAAGTACTGTACATTAACTTGATGTTTTTAATGTTACTAATTACTTTCAATAGAAAATTTCGCTCAAAAATGATCACCTACATCATACGGTACCATACAGCAATTTATTTTATCATGTCCATAACCCGCAACCGGTTTCGACCTTATTGGGTTTCATCAGGCGGGTGTAAAACACTCAACAATAAACACGCTGAAAAAGAACAAATTTGCTATTGGGTGCCAAAAAATGGTACAATACAAAACAATATGATACAGCAATACTAATATCATGGAGGTCTCATCTAAGGACACACACACACATGACATGGACAACAAGTCACATCGGTAAGCCTAATAGGGGTGCAGGATCATTGGTGAGACTTTATCATTTTACAAAATGTAAAAGTTGCTAGTTGCCAATTAGCAATTTTCAAGGCGACCTCCTATTAAGAGGGATCTGCCTCCAGCCTTACACTAAGGTGAAATAGAAAATTTTGCTCAAGAATGATCACTAGCATCATAGGGTACCATACAGCACTCTATTATATCATACAAATAGCCCACAACCAGTTTCGACTTTATTGGGTTTCATCAGGCGGGTGTAGAAAATTATAAACATGCTGAAAAAGGACAAATTTGCCATTGGGTGCCAAAAAAAGATGCAACACAAAACAATATGATATTGCAATACCAATATCATAAAAGTCTAATCTATTTTATCTTAGTGAAGGCAGATCCCTGTTAACAGGAGATTGCCTTGAAAAATGCTTATTAGCTGCTAGCAACGTCTATATTTTGTAATTAGTTTTAATCACTATTTTTGCTAACTACAAAAGTAATTTATATTTTTTAGTTAAAAAAGTCCAATTTTTTTAAGGGTCAGGCCAAAAATATTTGTTTTAAGGCCAAAATCCAATTTTCCTCCTAGTAACATTACAAAGCTAATTTTAACACGTTGGCTACCAAGGGCTATTTCGCTACACCATTAATTAATTATATACCAACCAATATTTTGCCTCAGTTACGTTTAAAATTTATTTTTTACGCGTTTTGGCATTGATTATTTATCTCAGACTTGTTTTTACTGTTGTTTTACATGGGATCACCGGTGATCCCCATGGTACAGAATGAATAATTTATTTGTTGAGTACCATGGGACTCACCGGTGATTCCCAATACAGTAAACAATTTTAGCTAAGCTTTCTTGTCTCCGATGGAATTTACCACTTTGTAAAGGAGAGTCACATAGCAATGAGAAATTGCAACCAAATTAATTACAATTATAAACAAATTACAATTACAAAAAAAACATCAAATTGTGATCGGGCAATAAGGACAATGAAAACAAGAGTGCTGTTGATTCTGATGGAGGCAATGATTGTATACCGTAAACTAATGCTTTACCGGTACGAAACTGGATTGATGTAAGTGGAACTACCCTAAAATCTTTTTCTTTTACTGGCGAACAAGCAATCAACTTTATAGTAGAACCAACACCAAGCTGATGTAATAATGCAACTGTTGATCAAGGAGTGACAGGTTTGATAGTAATGGAAACCAATAGACTTAAAAAACAGAAACTCGGACGTCGTAAATGGAAAGCAACGACAGGCGATGAACTCATGAAATGTTTGGGGATAGCATGTTATGTGGGACTTGTCACGTACCCCAAAATATCTGACTATTGGTCTAAAAAAAAGATTTACAAAAACGCACTTTTTCCATAAGTAATGGCAAGGAACAGATTTCAGCAACTGGTGAGATTTGTCCATTTTACGGATAATGAAGCTCCTGATCAACAAGACAGACTTTAAAGACTAAGGCCCCTCGTGGATAAATTATGTAAGAACTTTAGCGGTCTTCGAATTTCTAATGAAATGCTAGCAATTGATTAAGACAATGATCAAGTTTAGAAGAAGGCTTCAATTCAGGCAATGCACCCCTGAAAAACGTTTCAAGTATGGCATAAAACTATTCAAAATCTGTGATCCAAAGTATTCATTCGTAACCAAAAAGGTCTTCGGAAACTCAACATGACAAACGAGCTTAATAACTCGTAGAAATGAAGACTGCGACAAATGACTCTTTAATTTGGAACTGGTAAAATCTATGGTCAAGAAAAAATGACGCAAAAAGTCAGTTTCTAAAATGTTATGTTTGAAATCAGCTATCACAAAAATCCAACGAAACTTTGAAACACCACCAAAACACAAATCCTAAGTGCGATTACCATACGTTGATATAGGGAAACCATCGACGGATATTAACTCACCACAAGCTTTAGACCTTTTTTCTGAAGGAGTGGGTTTTACAATGCTAATTTCTGCACCACTGTCAATAAAAAAAACTCATTTGATATCAAATCTTTCACATGGAACAAGTGACTGCCTTTTACGAAGGTTGCAGTGAGCGCAGTCTTTTTCATATCACTACGACATTTTAGTTTCCCTGTTTCCAATTACATGGGGCAACGCATTTACGAGCATTCCTGTCAAAGCGAGCATGGTAAAAGCATAACCGGTTAGAACCGCCATAGAATCCAGGCCTGTAGCATCTAAATTTGTTGCCGCCGAAATCACGAGAAGGGATAAAATTATGTCCTGGCCGATTATTACTAATATTGGAGCTATGAGTCAAGTTATGTTGCATTTTGAATTTCAATTGTTGCACGTCATGGTTATTCTGGCTAAATGGGGATGTGGAACCATTTATTGACGACCCGAGAGTGCAGAAAAACGACGCATGGCAGTATCAGCTGCAGCTGCAAATTTATTTAAAGGACTTCCCAGAATGATAGATTTAAGATGGTCTGGACCTTTGTGGGCAACTTCATCATCAGTATCTCGCATAATACAGCGTTTGACATATCGTCACGAGAGACTGCTGAGCGCGCTTGTTCCAAGAAATCTGATGGCTTGAAATCGCCCTGACTCGGGATTCGCAAGAGTTCCTGCAACCGCTCATCGAGTGACCTTGCAAATTTGCTAACTAAAAAGTCTTTGACTTCTCCAAAACGTCTAACAATGGCTGAACGGACAAAAACGTATTGCTATCTAAACATGGGACTAAAGCCTCAATTTTGTATTGATCGTCCAACAAACCATTACGATCACACAAGGAATTAAAATACGTAAACCAAGCCTGCAGATTTTCTTTTGTAAAAAAATGGGTCAAGCGCTCTCCCGGTCTCAAAATAGAAACGGACCTACCAATGGAACTACCAAAATTAGGGGCCAAATTGGAATGTTTGCCAGGGGTTAATTTAGAAGAAAGGCTGAATTTATTTAACCCAGTGGATCCTGCTGGTTGCAATGGGCTATCATGCAAACTATGATGATGAGACATAACTTTTGGCCGAGTAAAATAAGAATACATGCAAAAAATTTGCAAAAAACGACTTCCAAAATTTCTACTCGCACAAGAAAACTAACAACAAATCGCACAAAATTGGCAAATGCAAAGGTTACAATCTAATTTGATAAAAAAATGTCCAAACCTTAAAGGTAAATGTTGGTCCTGATGCTAATTTCTACGATGATGTGTCCAGTAGAAAGAATTTCTTTTTCGATTTTGTGTCTTTGATGTAGAACTTTTTCGAATACCTCGATGCAGAATTTCTTCGGTGTAGAATTTCTTCGAAGAATTTCGTCGATGTAGTTTTGCTTCGATTTTCTTTTTCGATGTTGAATTTGCGTGGTTCTTCTTGTGGTAGCCAGATGCTGCTGTCGGGGTCACCAATTGTAGCAAAAGCTAGTTTGGTAACTAGTAATCGTACTAAAAAAAACATAAATCCTTGCGCCAGCTTCTAGTTGACCAAAATATTAGCAAACAAATGGATCCATTTATTAACGAACTCAGATAAACAGAAAACAAGTGAACTGAATTTCATTGAATTTTAACTGACTTTAACTGAATTGAATTGCATTGAACAACTCCGTCAAAACAAAGTCAAATGATTTGAAACAATTCCAAAACAGGCTTAAGGCAAAACTAGAAACTTAAACTGCGCAAACAAAGAAATTAACTAAAAGATAATACCAGACAACTTAAGTCAAAAACACTGATAAAAACCGGGTTTGAAACCGCTACACCCCCATTATAATGTCAAAATGAGAGATCAAATGACCTGGCTGCGCCATTCTTGCCCAATTGCAAAGGAAATTGTTTCAACATTTAGATCATATGTAGCTCGACTCATACATTTTGTTGCAAACGGTAAGAAAGGACCACCTTTACCCTATCGTTTTTTTCTTAGATCATCACCTAATGTCGTACTTGAAGTAGGCTAATCTAAAATGACATAACACATCTTGCCAATATGTAGTGTAAACAGCAGCAGGCAGCAAAATTATCCACTATTATTTTGATAGCAAACATAAATGGTAAATCCCGTTACTGATATTTGTAATTGCAAGGATAGGTCTATCGGTACTAAACACTAACCTTCATTTAACAGTAGGGAAGTCTGGATTAGGGGCAAAATTAAATGTAATAAAATCCCAAATTTAAGAAAAGGTCGAAATTAAACAGTTATAGCATCAATCTGCAACAGTGGATTAAGAGGAAATGTTATTGTTTGAAAAGAGCTTAATAGGCGCCTATTGCAATAGATTATATGCCTTAGGGATAAGGCATGGTCTCTTTTCATGCTAAGGCCGAATTAAAGTAAACAGCACTGGTAAAAATCTTAATGTCACCAATATTAATACGAAAGCGGGCCCACCAAATCGTCGAACATGCCTACCACTAGATAGCTCATTTCTTTATGAGTCAAAACGACCACCATTTGGGCGACGCCATCAATTTTGACTATGTTTCATCTCCTCCTCTTACTTTTATAAAAATTACGAATAGTAGTTTGTGTCATCGTTTTTTCTGTTTGAATACTTCCAGTCTTGATTAATAAACCAACATGATCACCATTACAGGAGCTATGGCTCATATTTATTAAAACATTTCGTTGTGGCTCTAACAAATGTTTGTACGGTTAAGCTGGTGCAGCTGCATTAATTGATACGTTATGAATTGGCACGGGTGATAGTGTGGCCTGCCGGGGTAAAATCGCATCATACTTAGGAGAAACACTTTTTTTATTTTGTTTGGTAATAGCTTTATAGAGCTACCGGAACCAAACCTGAAAAATTTGGGAAAAGCAATGACTCATTTAACTTCTATGAGCATATCTAAACAAGGAAAAACAAATATGAATCATAATGCATAGCCAGCAGAAACTTGAGAAAGTTTGAGGGGAAATCAAAATTAACAACGTCACTGTGTTAAGTCGCACCAATTAAAACATATTATTGGTATTTTGCTTTATAATAGCTTTATAGAGCTACCAGGAGCAAACCAAACATTTGGGGAAGAGCAAGAATACTTTAGACTCCCCAAGGCACGTCAAGCAGGGAGAAAAAAACATGCTACATAATACGTAGCCAGCGAGGACTTGAGAAAGTTTAGGGAGAAATCAAAAGAAAATAGCGTCACTGTGTCAAATCGCACCACACGAAAGAGATTTTTGCCCTTTTGCATTAGAGAAGCTTAATATCAGAAATGCAATTCCCTACTTCTAAAGGAAACGCAAGGTTCTCTTGGGTTTGTGTCAGCAATGAACGGAGCACATAGACCTAAGGCATAGCAAGGATCTTGAAATGAGATATTCTATTAAGAAAAGGAGCACAAAATGTCGTGAAAAATTTATGTGTAGAAAACACATAAACTTTTGGTAACTCTTCATACAAAAGCCTGATATGTGAAGCCGGCTTGGGCGGCTGAGCTGTTTCAAAGGAGTTAAAACAGATTGTCACACAGACAGTCGAAATTGCGCTTTATATATTAGATACTATCCGTCTTTGCCGGTGTCCCCCGCCAGAGGCCCTCCATCAGTAATGTCCGGGTTTAATTTTTTGGTTCAGCCAAAGTATCAATTAATGCAGCTGCGCCAGCTTAACCGTACAACTATTTGTTAGAGCCACAACGAAATGTTTTAATAAATATGAGCCATAGCTCCTGTAATGGTGATCATGTTGGTTTATTAATCAAGACTGGAAGTATTCAAACAGAAAAAACGATGACACAAACTACTATTCGTAATTTTTATAAAAGTAAGAGGAGGAGATGAAACATAGTCAAAATTGATGGCGTCGCCCAAATGGTGGTCGTTTTGACTCATAAAGAAATGAGCTATCTAGTGGTAGGCATGTTCGACGATTTGGTGGGCCCGCTTTCGTATTAATATTGGTGACATTAAGATTTTTACCAGTGCTGTTTACTTTAATTCGGCCTTAGCATGAAAAGAGACCATGCCTTATCCCTAAGGCATATAATCTATTGCAATAGGCGCCTATTAAGCTCTTTTCAAACAATAACATTTCCTCTTAATCCACTGTTGCAGATTGATGCTATAACTGTTTAATTTCGACCTTTTCTTAAATTTGGGATTTTATTACATTTAACTTTGCCCCTAATCCAGACTTCCCTACTGTTAAATGAAGGTTAGTGTTTAGTACCGATAGACCTATCCTTGCAATTACAAATATCAGTAACGGGATTTACCATTTATGTTTGCTATCAAAATAATAGTGGATAATTTTGCTGCCTGCTGCTGTTTACACTACATATTGGCAAGATGTGTTATGTCATTTTATATTATGACCTCACAATGCGTTTTAAGCCATTGCAAACATGGATCGCTACTAACCACTTCTTCGTTACTGTAGGCGAATTAACATGGACTAACGTCTCAGACTGCATTCATGTTCCTTGACCCTGGCATAAACGCCGCCATGCAAAGAGCAAACTAACCCGAAATGAAGCACCCACAGTTCAGTTATTGTAGCAGCGGGGCCCCCATTAATAATGTCTGGATTAAGAGCATCAAATCGGCTGGCTGTTGCAACAGTCTTGCCCAATTGCAAAGAAAATTGATTGAATACTTAGATCATATGTAGCTCGACGCTTGCATTTTGTTGTAAACGATAAGAAAGGACCACCTTTACCCCATATTCTTTTTCTTGAGTGATCACGAAGTGTTTTGCTTGGAGTAGGCTACATATTAAAATTTGTAGACTTTGAGTCTTGGATAATTTGATTGATAATGCCAAAGATCCATGCTATCGAGAAGGAATAGACAAAATGTACCAAAGAACTTAGTTTTTCTAGAAATTGCAGTTTTGTGAAATGCAGGCACTAAAATTTTGTGTGTTTCTAACCGGTAGACTACATTTTATGAACATTTGGAGACTTTAGTTTTTGATGGATCTATTTGAAAACGTCAACACACATTGCAAAAAAACCACGCTTGTGAGGAAAAGTAGTCAAAAAACCAAAGAATTAACTTTGTTCAACAATTGCAAGTTTGTTAGGTCAAGTAGGATAACTGTACAACTAAAAATGAAACATCATGTATGGCAACCAAGTTTTGATCAGCTATAAGAACTAATCTTTAGCGTTAAGTAATTGGAATGACATATTGCTAGAAAGGATATTCCCTAAGCTCTCAAAGTAGAGTGATTATTAGTACTTTATTATAATGTTTTTGTATTAAAGTCATCTGTTTTCACTGAGCTCACCACTTTTGGGGAAGAGTAAAAAGTTATACCACAGGTCTTAAAGTTCAGTTTTTCAGTATAAAGACTGATATTAATTGTGCATATTATAACCTATCGAACTTAAATTAACTTTTAATTTGTTGAATAAAGTTTGAAAATTGGTTGAGAAATGCAGTCAAAAATTAGGTTTTTAATAAACTGAATTTGCAAAAGGTTGCAATTTTTGAAAACATTTTGATATTATGATCTGCAATAGCGAACATTTGGGCTAATCGTAAGAGACATATTTTGACGTCATAGACCCAGTTTAAGCGTGCAAGCGAAAAAGAGAAGAAAAATACTTGGAGAGCTTAAAGTGCCTAAATAAATAATTGCTTGAAGCATAATCAAATAAACATTAATTTTTGTAAAGTTGTTTTTATCCAAAGCAGCTTAATAATATCTCCTGAAAGAACGTTTAATCGCGTTTCTGCAATCAGTACTTTTTGCGATAGAACAAAAAACAGATTGTTCAATGAGTCATTGATTGTGACGTCATTTTAGAATCCAAAAAAATAAAAGTTTTTGTAATGTGGTAAGTTGGAAGCTGGTTTTCGTTTGAGCAAAACGCAATTGTCCTTTGTCAAGTAATGCAAATTGAAAAAATATTTATGTTACGACGTCATCATGACCTAGCGAATACCCTTATTACACTCACCATGGGGTGGTGATCAATCGTGCCAAGTTTGATGCTTGTACCTGTAGAAGTTCCAGAGAAGTTAAAACAGACGGACAGAATTGCGCTTTATATATTAGATGCACTCTATGCGACACTTTTCTTTCAGAGGGCAGCTGGATTTGACTTAGCAGTTGCGCGGTGGTGTTGTTGAATTTGGCTTTTTATTTTAGCACGGTCCCATTATGCTTGGAAAAAAATTTTTCATGTTGGGTATGTAGCTGTAGCTCAGTTTTACGTTGTTGTTGCAGATCTTGTGCAATTGGTGAGTGGGTGGAAAGTTTTTGGTTAGAAGTCGGTGGAATTCGCTACCGATGTTGGTGTAAACGTGCTCACTATATGGTGGGTTAAACCATACAGTTTTTCGTTTTCTAGATTTTCTTTTGTTTGGGTGGGGACTTATTTCATATTTTAGCTTGCTCTTGAGCCCTCTCCTGCGCATAGCTTCTTCATAGTCTGGGGTGGCTTTAGCAAATTTTTCGTGGTTGCATGAGAGACTGGAAAGGCGTTTCGCTAGCGTAATCGGCAATTATTTTTTAACTATGGGCGGGTGGCTGGTTTGACTATGCACGTACAATGGAGAATTATTGGGTTTACAGAATGGCCAGTATTTTCCTGACTTTAGATTTAGGATTACGTCCAAGAAGTGAGTTTCTACTAAATTGGCCTCTGCTGTGATTTTCACATCATATTCCTCAAAAATTGTGATTGTTTTCTTCCTGGTACGCTCCGCTGTGGGCCCAGATGCATCCTTCGTCTCGGTAGAGGCCGATGTTGTGGGCGCCTACGACATTCGCTAGATTATGGAGCATGAATAAGCCAACTATCTGGCATATTTCTGCGCCGTCGAATGATCCCATAGTTACGTCAAAAAGAGAGCAGTCTTTTTGTATCCAAGTGCCGTCACTGCTAAACAGTAGCGACTTTCTGCAGTGTAAAATTATGTGGATGGTGTGGTCATAGACAACTGTAAACTGCTTGGCGTAATTGATCGCGTTGTTAAGCAGCTTTTCTGAGATCGAGGGATAGAAGTCAACCACGTCAAAAGTGAGAAATTTGCATCTCTGTTTATTGGGCAAGTTTTTAACCACGTGATTACAGCCGATTTGTTTCGCCATTGCTGAAGTTTGGTAGATTGTCTTACGGCCGAGTTTATGTTGTCTAAGAGTTGTTTGCTCACTTTTCCAAGGTTAGATTTTGAAAGGTTTATTAACCTGCATTTAGGGTAGCCTTGAAAGTTTGGCTTATGGTCTTTCAACGATAAAAAGAGACGTGTTATTCAGGTAGTATTTCAATTTTATCATCTAACTCCAGATGTTCGGCGATTATTCCTGCTTCTAAGTTGATCTCTCTTCGAGTTCAAAAAATTTTATAGTTTTTTATGATGCGAGCCAGCATCTTTGTAGGAAGAAGGGTGTAGTGGAAGGAGTTAGCTTTCTCCTAAAGTAAATAAAAGTTTAAGAGATTTTCATGTTTGTATTTTACCATTGTTTTTAAACAAACTTCTTTTTCATAAGGTTCAACACCCACTGTTTCTCCTCTCAAAAAATAACTAATTATTTTATAAGTTGAGGGAAAAACGAATGAAGGTTCTTGCTTTCAGCTTTTGGAGAACAAGCCGCAGCTACCGTGCAGTCCAATAACAGTAAAAGCTAATTGCTGTATACAACGAACCTGGCTACCAACATCAGTCGAAAGGTCGAAAGGTTAATACCGACAGAAATTTTTGGTAAAATTAGCTGGTGCCCCAAAAATGTTTTTTTGACGACGAGTTTTTTTAATTCCAGTGCACTTCCACCAATATTTTGGCTAGTCTTACCTACTCGAAAAGTGCTCAATAATTGATTTAAAAAAAGGGCAAAATTTTGATAAAATATTGTTTGTGCACTCTTTTGTAATCACATTTTGTGCCATTGCAGCAGCATTACTGTTTTGTTGTTTGTTTACTATAAAAGCTGGCATAACTTTATGGTATTAACTAAATCGCTCGCCTTTCTTCTTCTCTGCGGTATGACCTTTTTTTCATTATATTTGTGGAGAAACTTAGCGACATTTGCTAAAATCATACCAAACGTCATTGTGACGACACTGTGCAGATGACAAAACAGAGCTTTACAGTTGAAACATTGAAAAACAAAAAAATATAGGCTTAAAAAAAGAATGGCTTGTTGGATCTTCAATGAAACCGGCATAGCTGGCAACACTCGTCGGTTGGTCCAGCTGGCAGGACCCCTTTACTAATGTCCTAAGAGCATCGATTTTGCATGGAAGGAACAGTTGTGGGAAGAGTAAAGAAAAGGTGGTAGTTTTTGTCATTACTGATTCATAATCTATCGTTACAACTATATTGCATGCATTTCTCGTCCATTTGCTCACTTACTGTAGATTACTCGGCGGTATTTACCAAAATCGTATTAGACAACACTCTCACCAATATTTTGCATTATGACAAAACAGACAAATATAATTAAAGCCTTAAAAAAAGCATGCTTAGTAAAAAAATCGCTAACTGCGTGGTCAGTTAAGCTCAAATTGTTGTACACCATTCCTGAGAGCAATAACAAAAAATTGTGTAAATCGAGACATTGCTCATATGTCATAAATTGCGATCATCGTACTCATAAATCAAAACGGGTCTTATACACATCGCTTCGCCACAGCTCTGAGCTGCTGGGGGTGGGAGGAGGAAACAATTAACGATTGCCAGTAACGTGCTTTCATATTAATGATTGCGTTTTACTGTTCTCTTCTGAGAAATCTTTATTGAATTCGGTTAATTCCCAAAGAAGTGAACATTCAATAATATGGGACTGTTCAAATAATATATATGAAACCTTCAGTGGAGAGAAGAGCGTAGCAAAACTGTCGTATTGGTGTTATTTGGGAGAAGGGGAAAAGAGATATTATTATGTGACAAACTTGCAATTATATTAAAAAGAATTAGTTTTCAAACGCTTGAATAAATAGATTTTTGTGGCCTATAACTTTAAAACAAAGCTTTTGTATGAAAACTACATATTCAGCAAGGGGAAAACCCTTAATTAAAAACGATATAAGAATGAAAAGTTTAAAAGCGTAGAGGAGGGAGCCAAACGAGGTCCGACTTCAAAAATTTTTTGTTATCTTATTTCTTAGGCCAAAATCATTGGAAAAGCAGCAAATATAACTTTTTTAAAATTTTCAAAATTTTTCAACCTATTTGCCCCTGTGTATCCTAGTTACCCCTAAGAGTACAATCACTGATTCGGAGAAAATACGTTGGGTTGACGTTGAGTGGCAACTGAAGCTGTATACGAAATTTATTAATTTTGTCATAATCTATCAAGCATGATAAATGAAAACAATACACAACTACACAATTACACTCCTGGGTGGCTCCAGCCCTCCTAGCCCTTAGGTCTCACGTCTTACAAACACCCTATCAATTCACAACTTCTACTTCTTTCTAATCAGTGTAGAATCACAATGTCACATTCGGGGATGGGCCCCGTATTTTTGGCTGTTTTACGATCACTAAAATAAATTATTTTATGATAGACTTATTTCAAGACTTGGTGCGACCCCTCTCGTAATGATATTTGTTACTCAAGTTCCTTGGCTGCACCAATACGCCTATTGCCTAGATTTTGTCTTAAAACAAACGGACCTATGCCTCCCCCAAAAGTCTTGCCTGCAATCCCGGAAGGCATGTTAATCCAGTTTCAAGCAAGAAATTTTTTTTATAAGTGCAATGTCACTCAGAGGGATAAACTTACTCACCTATTGTTTGCCTACCGATTTGCCTTCATTTTTAGGACTTCATGAATGGCCATAATACAGAAGTCTCTAGTCATAATTTAAGACTGGACTCAGAAAAAGTTTAAGCTTTGAAGATTTTGGCTGAAATACAATTCAAAAATTTTAAACAGCATTTTGTAAGAAGGTATGAAAAATGAAGGACTGCCATTTCTCTACCTAAATTCTCGGAAAATTTGGCTAAATTTAGAGATTTTACCGGGTAATGTTTTGAAAATTACTTTACTGATCTAGATTTTGCTTTTGGTTTAAAGTATATCTCTGCAGGTATGCATCAGATTATTGGCGTTCGAAATTGTTCCAAAGATCTTATAACTGCAGACACCATAGGCGGAAAAGTAGGGGTAATGAAACCTCCCAGATTGTTTTCAACCCTTGCAACAGAAATTTAAAAAGACATAAAATGCTCGCTTTCAAAAAGGCAACCTCTATAAAAAAACAAAAAAAAGATATTGTCACTTTTAGTTTGAGACAAAATTGCTTTCAATTTTCTCATAGAAAATCAAGTGCTACCTTACTGGCCGCTCTATACATTCCTACCACAAGCACTGCAATGAAGCAAGAAAATTTATCGTGACGTACTTCACCAAGACCACAACGTCGCAAACACTTTCACAGTTTTATCGCACAACCTCATACCTACAGATTGTTTATCTTTTGACTCATTGATTCACAATTTCATCGCGCTGATTGCTACTTAGCGCATACCCCAAGTAATAAATCCGCCAGTGTAAAGTTGATGACAAGGATACGATGATTTACTGCCACGCGACTGATATTTCGTTCTCGTTTTGACAAGATCGAAGCATTGTGACATACAATAGCCAAGTTTCCAAAAACAGCAAAAAGTCCTTTTAAGAAATTAATTAATTGTAAATTAAAGAATTCATGTTGTTTCTAAAAAAACATTGTCTAGAAGCTCTTCACTTCTGTGCAAGTGGGCGAGTTGGACTGAAATTAATCTTCAGTGGTCAATAAAAAAAGATTTTAGAATAAAATCAAAAATAGGGCAAGAGTGGTAGTTGTTCCTCGATTCACTCTTTCGCTTCCGCGATCATCAATTGATGATTTCGTGTTTTCAGTGTTTTCCTCAAGATTTTTTCGGCCGATTTATACAATCAGTTTGTTAACTCCTTTGCTCCCGCGTGAAAAGCGAAAAAAAATGTTCGTAAGGTGGCAGCGCAAAAAACTGTCATAATCAATCATAATTAATCATAATTATGTACCTCAAGTTTGTTTGTAAATCATTACTCAGCTGTCTACTTCTACATTAAGTGTGATATATCGTTGAAATCTACATTTCTTGACGATTTCAAATAGAAAACAAAAATTTTTTTTTGAATATGCAAATTTTATGCAAATGAACTCCCCCAACTGGGGGGTAGTTGTCTTTAAAATTAAAGAGGTACCCTCACCTCAAAGATCACTACAGATTTAATTTTCTACCAATTTTTTTAGAAATGGTCGCAAAATGATGCTAAGGAAATAAGCTTTCAAGGTACATCACTCAAAACTTACCTAAGAGTCTAGGTTTTCTACAATTTGCTACTTTCTGAGGCACATGACCTTTTTTTTGATCGGTACCGACCGGTACCAAATTTTGGTAGTTAAATTCAGTACCTAAAATACGATCAGTTATTATCTGCTACAGGTTAGCCTAAACCATGTAACATTATGTATTTTTGAACAGCGAATTTCTTCAAGATTCAGAAAATATCAACTTTAAATAGAATATGCTGTCACTGACAATGAAACAGCCGCTTGTTTAGACCCTTCCCATTTCTTGAGAAACAAGGAGGATACAGCAAACTTTGATATAGAGAAGCCAAACATCTGCTAGCTTTTAAACCCGAGATCTCGGGTTTTCAGTGTTTACCTCAAATTTTTTTAAATTGAGTTACAAAATTAGTTTACTAAAAAACCGATTTGTGACTTTATTTTTCATCCGATTTTCATAAAATTTTCAAAAGATCACGCTTATTTCCTCACGCATCGGATGATGTATAATTTGTTTCCTAATTCTTGGATTTTTATACCCAAAAAGGGTTAAAATGACCAAGAACCCAGTTGCAGACGACAAAATCGGCCAAATTCTCAGCACGTGCCAACTACACTAAAATCAAATTGAGATTACATCTTTACCACATAACCAAACCCTTTATCATTAACACAGTCTGAAAACTACTCTTTTGGGGCATCATTTGACAATATTTCAAGCGAAAATAATAAATTTTACGTTTTTAAATTTCCAAATTTTTAGGAGCCTCAAAACCCCCCAAACAAATTTGAATGGTAAGTAGATAAAAGTCAATTTAGTGCGTCAAAAATATGATATGTTGCCAAATACTGGTTACATTTGAAAGCTCAGGAAGTTTGCTTTCCAGCAATATATAACTTTAAATAGTTTAGACTAAGTGGTATATGATATTTACCGATCAAAAATAAGTACTGTACATCATGTCAGTTCAAAACCCCAAAAAATTTTTTGACTTACCTTCACTAAATTATAATTTTTACAAAAACTACACCCTATAAAAAGATAAAATAAATTGCAAATATTTCACCAATAGAGTCGTCATTTTGTATCAAATTTCCAAGGAGACAAGAAGCGAAATACAAGTTTAAAAGCTAGCAGATGTTTGGCTTCTCTATATCAAAGTTTGCTGTATCCTCCTTGTTTCTCAAGAAATGGGAAGGGTCTAAACAAGCGGCTGTTTCATTGTCAGTGACAGCATATTCTATTTAAAGTTGATATTTTCTGAATCTTGAAGAAATTCGCTGTTCAAAAATACATAATGTTACATGGTTTAGGCTAACCTGTAGCAGATAATAACTGATCGTATTTTAGGTACTGAATTTAACTACCAAAATTTGGTACCGGTCGGTACCGATCAAAAAAAAGGTCATGTGCCTCAGAAAGTAGCAAATTGTAGAAAACCTAGACTCTTAGGTAAGTTTTGAGTGATGTACCTTGAAAGCTTATTTCCTTAGCATCATTTTGCGACCATTTCTAAAAAAATTGGTAGAAAATTAAATCTGTAGTGATCTTTGAGGTGAGGGTACCTCTTTAATTTTAAAGACAACTACCCCCCAGTTGGGGGAGTTCATTTGCATAAAATTTGCATATTCAAAAAAAAATTTTTGTTTTCTATTTGAAATCGTCAAGAAATGTAGATTTCAACGATATATCACACTTAATGTAGAAGTAGACAGCTGAGTAATGATTTACAAACAAACTTGAGGTACATAATTATGATTAATTATGATTGATTATGACAGTTTTTTGCGCTGCCACATTACGAACATTTTTTTTCGCTTTTCACGCGGGAGCAAAGGAGTTAAAAAATGAATTTGCGACTTTATTTCTCATTCGATTTTTATAAAAAATTCAAGAGATTACGCTTAATTCCTCACACATTGGAAGATGTAAAATTTTTTTCCTATTTTTTGGATTTTCTTACCCAAAAAGGGTTAAAAAGACCAAGAGCCCAGTTGCAGACGACAAAATTGCCAAAATTTTTGCAAGAGCCAACCACCTTGAAATCAAATTGAGATTTCATGTTTTCCAGGACACCAAATCCTTTAATATCAACACAGCCTGAAAACTACTCTGTTGGGGAACCATTTGACAAAATTTCAAGCAATAATGATAAAATTTATTTACTAAAATTTTCAAGTTTTCTAGGGGTCTCAAACCCCTCCAAAAGTTGTACGGTAGGTAGAAAAAAATTAGTTTGGCGCGTAAATAATATCATGTGTTGCTAAATTTTCGATCTCATTTGAAAGCTTAGAAACATTTCTTTTAAGTAATATATAACTTTAAATGGGTTAGGGTAAGCAGTATATGATATTTACTGATCAAAAATGAGTAACGTACATCATATCAGTTCAAGACCCCCAAGATTTTTCGACCTACTTTCACTAAATTATAATTTTTAGAAAAACTACATAATTTAAAAAGATAAAATAAATTGTACTAAATTCGTCATTTTGTATCAAGTTTTCAAGGACATAGAAACTAAAATACAAGTTTAAAAGCTAGCAGAAGTTTGGCTTTTTTAAATCAAAGTTTGCTGCATCCCCCTTGTTTCTCAACAAATGAAAGGAGTGTAAAAAAGCTTCTGTTTCATTGCTAATGACAACATATTTTATTTAAATATGATATTTTCTGAATCTTGAAGAAATTCCCTTTTTAAAAATACATAATGTTACATGATTTAAGCTAAGCTTTAGCAGATAATGACTGATAATATTTTAGGTACTAAATTTAACTAATAAAATTTAGTAGCGGTTAGTACCGGCCAAAAAAAGGCATGGGCCTCAGAAAGTTACAAATTGTAAAAAAACCTAGGCTTTCAGGTAAGTTTTGACTGATGTACCTAGAAACCCTATTTTCTTAGCATGATTTTGCGACCATGTCTAAAAAATTGGTAGAAAATAAATTCCTAGAAATCTTTGAGGCAAGAGTGCTACTTTAATTTCGAAGATAAGTCAGAACATATTGGGGGATAATTTGCATAAAATTTGCATATTCAAAAAAAAAAAATTTTATTTTTGAAATCTTCAAGAAATAGAGATTTTAATGATATATAACTCTTGATGTAAAAGTAAACAGATGAGTAATCATTTACAGATAAACTTGGGGTATATAATTATGATTGACTATGACAGATTATGACAGTTTTTCGCGCTGCTACCTCACGAAAATTTTTTTTCGTTTTTCACGTGGTAGCGAAAGAGATCAACTTCAAAAACATGCTTTCTCTTTCTACTCTCAAAAACATAAACTGTATCATCCGCTTACCTACAATCCATATCCAAACTTGAAGAAAATAGGATTTTATTTAATCATCATCTGATGAATACGGTCTTGTGAAACACTGCTGACACTCATCCTCTCCTCCGACGCAATCCAAATTCTTGTCGCACACCTGGATTATTAAAATTGGTTTTATCTTATTCTACAGTTATATGAGCTTTTAGAGATGTAAGTTGCATTCAGTGCATAGTGCAAAGCGCATTTTGAGCTGAATTCACTTCAGAGGTACCGTAGCTATTCCTCCATCAGTGTTAATTTTTGTTGCAAGAATTCCAAACAAAAAGTCAGAATTGTCCTTACAGTTTCTTCTCGATACCACCACGAAGCGGTTACGTTACAGGTAATCAAATTTTAAGAATTTTTAAAAGCTAACTTTATTTCGGTTTTTTCCTTCTCACTGGCCAAAATGACAACTGTCAAAACTTTATTTTTAAACTGAACTACTATTAGCTGCAATTGGGGGATTTTTGTTACTATTGTTTGTTGCTTTTTCATATTTGGTAATTTCAAATAAAAACTTTGCTACTTTTTATTTTTCTTTAACATGAATGAGTAAATATTCATGTCATAGCTTTACATAAATCAATGTTTTTATTGGCGTAAATTTTACTAAAAATATGAAGCTACTGGCAAGTAATGGAATGTGCTATCATTACTAAATACATCTCTACTAATTCACTTTTACAAAAGTTTTGATTTTGTCATGTCAGGTTGTGTCCTATCTGGTCAGGCTTGAGTCCGACTAATTTCACAAACAGCGCCATTACTCCCTCATTATAAGCTTTTCCTTTAGGATCTGTAGAGTAGGGATGAAGTGCTAAAAATTGAGTATGGGGACGCAAAGAGTGGAAATATACATCTTTCAGACAGGTTAATGTGAAACACTTCCCACGCGTTTTCACACCATTACACCCTTGTTGTAGAGGTAGTCCATTTGCACTATATACACAATCAGTTTATCCAAACCAAACAAGCATAAGTAGACGTTACCACCTACTGCCTTCGGATGTATTGCCAAGCATAATTATTCTTCCATCCTTGGACGTCTCACTACGTCCTCAAAGTTTAGCAGATGTTGCAAAATTATTATAGCGCCAAAAGATGGTTTTGGTCTTAACTGATATACAAAGGTGGGCTCTAGCGGCTGCTAATGCTGCATTAGCGTTCGCTTTAGCGGCGCTATTGTCATTGCGAACTAGCGGAAACAGCAGCGAGCGCTATCTCTTTTGAAAAATAGCGCTAGCGGAAGATGCGCCAGTTTACTTTGCTCTAGTGCTTTTTGAGCCCTCGACATGAGTTTAAAGTTTAGAGCATCGCAGCAGTCCTTTCATTTCTGAAGTTTGTTTCAGTGGGAAGTTGGTAACAGCGTGCGGTGGTTAGTTTTTTGCCAGTGGTTGTGTAACAGCAGCCCTTTTTATTCAGCTTTGGAGGACTGAGGCTGCTGAGACAGATGTATAGCCGAATTTGACGCTTATTCCAGAATTCGCTTCCACCCGATGTTATAAATATTTATATTTGAGGTTGTATCAATGTGGGCGAGCGCTAGAAGTACGGTTATCTGCAATACGGGAGACCAATTAGGAAGTGAAATACACACAAATAAGATTATAAATGCGGGTTCGATTACACACAAAATCACATACACAAAAACGGGATCAAACTACGGGTTCAAAACGGGAACTACGAGTTCAAAACGGGATCAGACTACTACAAGTTATGCTCCAACTTCGGGATTAATAATTTAGATATAATACAATCGTTATAAGGAAAATCCAGCGGGAAAATAAGTAACAAAGCAATATTAAAATTGGGCTTACCGGACTATGGCGGAACCGTTCCAAATGTATATGCAAGACGTAACAGTATACTTGTGATCCAACAACAGCAGTAACAATCTCCAACAACTATATTACGCAAATCTTCTCACAGTTACAAATTTTCCTACCATTCTCCTCGTAGTCAATTCTCAATTCTACTGGTTCACATACATTTTTTGACTTTGGCTTCGAATTAAACACACGTAAATTTAGCAAAGCTCCGGGCAAAAGGCTCACATGTCAATTAGTAGCAGCACGACGTAACGAATTTAAGTGTCAGGTTTGAATCGAAAGACTGCGGGTTTAAAACTCAGAACATTTTACATAAAATTTATACGTGTAAATTCAACACTCCCCCCGCAATAATTACGATTATTTACAAACACGCAACAAAAAATTTACACAATGAATTTTATGGACATATTGATAGCAGTTGTCATTGTTGGGAAAGTTCATCTGCAACAGAATCCGCACTGGTAAGCTCCTCAGTGGGAATTTCATCTTCCTTTGGAACAATCAAGCACAGTTTGTGGATTGGGCGACGAATTTCACGTCCTCTGATATCAACAGTTACATTTCGTACTACGCCGTATTTATCGGGGCATACAGACGCAACTTTGCCGAGATTCCATTGTGATCTCGGCGTGGACTCATCGACAATCAAAACTACATCACCGGGTTTTAAGTTTGGCTTAGTTTTATGCCATTTTTGACGACTAATGATCGTACGAAAATATTCACTTGAAAATCGTCTCCAAAATTGATCTGCCAAAAATTGAACGTACAACCAACGACGCTTGGCATAGCAATCTTTTTTTGACGTGAGTACTGGAGGTAATGCTTGGGTGGGATGTAGCTTTAACAAATGATTCGGGGTTAATGGTTTTTGCTCATCAATATCTAGTATCACAGGTGAAAGAGGTCGCGAGTTCAATATAGACTCAGCTTCCAACAGAAAGGTGTGCAGCTGGTCGTCGCTGAGATTCCGCTGGCTCGTTAGAGATATCAGAATACGTCTAACCGACCGTATCATTCGTTCCCACACTCCACCCATATGGCTAGCTGAAGGGGGGTTGAATGACCAACGGATTTCCTTTTGGAGCAAGAACTCTTGAACCTGGTGTTCATTCCATTTTTGCAATGCTTCACGGAGCATACGTTCCGCTCCTACTAGATTGGTCCCATTATCGGAGTACATGCAGATCACTGGGCCTCTTCTGGATAAGAATCTTCTTAGTGCGTTTATAAATGCATCTGCAGACAAGTCAGTAGCAACTTCTAAATGGACAGCTCTGGTAGTCAGGCAAGTAAATAGACACCCATATCTTTTAATATTACTCCTTTTTTGACGAATAATGAGAGGGCCAAAGTAATCTACTCCACAGTAAGCGAACGGGTGGCTATCGACTTGAAGCCGATCTTGTGGCAGATTAGCCATCAGTTGCTGATTCGGTTTTGCATACCGCAACCGGCAATGTGTACAATTAGTAATCACTCTACGGATAGCGGAAGTAGCTTTGATTATCCAAAATCGTTGAAACAATGAGTTCATTGTCAGGCCTATACCACCATGACCTGTCAAAACATGAAAGTGAGAAATAATCAAGTGAGTGATATGCGAAACATGGGCTAATATAATGGGATGGCGTGCTTCAAACCCAACTGGCGCTCTATCAAGTCGCCCACCGACTCGCATAATGCTATCTATTACAATGGGGTCTAATTTCATCACTGAGGACTGTTTGGAAACCGGCACCTTATTTGGCATCCGCTGAATTACGTCACCAAAACATTGTTTCTGTTCGTACATTACGAGAGCTGACTCTGCAGCTCGCAAGTCATCAACTGTTAGCTTCTTGTCGAGGCGGATATCCTTCGACCTGCAAGACATAATGTAAGCTTTAAATTTCAAAATCCACGCAGTGGCCTTTTTCAACCTATACCAAGAAGAAAAATAGGTTATTAGCTTATCAACTGGAGAAGTCGTATTGTCAACTACACAAGAACTAAAACAATCAACTCGGGCTTTGTCAAAAAGCTTGACTTCTTCTGGTGACAGTTCTTTCTTTTTGAAGCGTCCTGGCCATTTACTGGGACTTTGTGTCAAATACTCGGGTCCAGTAAACCATACATTTTCTTTTACGATAATATCTGCTCTTGCACCACGGGATAGTAAATCTGCAGGATTCAGTGAAGTTGGAACGTAATTCCAGTTGTTGACATTGGTAGCTTTTGTTATCAGTGCGAGCCGACGCGAAACAAATGGTGGGAATCGCTTCCTCTCATTTATGAGGCTATGCAAAACAATCAAGGAATCAGTCCAAAACACAGATGGTCTAAGCTGCATATGTAATTCTTTTCTTAGCATGCAGTCCATTTTTACCGCTGTAACGGCACCCAATAGCTCCAAACGGGGTATGGAAATCTCGTTTTTTGGTACCAAGTAGGATTTGCTCATAACTAATGAACAAGATGTGTTGCCTGCGTAATCTACAACTCTTAGGTAACTCACTGCTCCGTACGCCAATTGAGATGCATCAACAAAGTAGTGTAGCTGGCATGTTTGATTGTCCTTTGAAGAATCCAAACCTAGCCACCTAGGGATTGAAACCATTCTCAAATGCATTAAATTTTCCAACCATCGTTCCCATCGCAATAAATCTTCTGCAGGCATTGATTCGTCCCAATCTAATTTCTTTTCACACAAATTTCGGTATAGCAATTTGGCTTCCAACACGATGGGAGTGGTAAATCCTAAAGGATCAAATACGGCATTCATTGTCGCGAGCATACCTCTCTTTGTACGAGGCTTCCAAGGTAGATCAACCACAAAGGTGAAGACGTCGCTATCAAATTCCCAATTAACGCCCAAGACACGTTCATGTCTTCCGTCATCCAAAGCATGGATCTTGCAAGACTTGGACCATTCGTCTTCTGGTAAGCCTTCCATTAATTCAGTGCAGTTAGAAAGCCATTTTGTTAGTCGAAATCCGGCCTTTGATAGCAGGGATCGAAGATCGTTTACCATGGCTATACCTGTAGAAGAATCTGGTACACTAAGCAAGCAATCGTCAACATAAAAACAATTTTCTATGGCATTACCAACATATGGCTCAAATTCTATTCCAAAGTCCTTTGCTGATTGTCTTAAAGCAAAGGTAGCACAAGATGGCGATGAGGTTGCCCCAAACAAATGTACCGTCATACGGTACGTCACAGGATTTTTATCTAAATCCCCTCCTGGCCACCATAGAAAGCTCAAACTGTCTCTGTGCTGTGGCACTACCTTGACTTGGTAAAACATTGCTTCAATATCAGATATTATAGCTATTTTATCCTTCCGGAATCTTAGCAAGACGGCCACTAAACTGTTAACAAGATCAGGTCCTTGCATTAACATTTTATTCAATGAGGTTCCTTGATATTCTGCGGCGCAGTCAAATACCACTCTAAGCTTATCTGGCTTTTTTGGATTAAAAACAGCATGATGTGGGATAAACCATCGTTTCGGATTTGATTTTAAATCTTCATTTTCAGGCACTCTTTCCGCAAAGCCTTTATCAACCATGAGTTGCATTTCAGTGGAGTACTGTGCCTTCAGTTGTGGATCTTTATTCAATTTCTTCTTTAAGTGCTTCAACCTCTTCAAAGCCATAGTTTTGTTGTTGGGAAGAACTTCTTCGTTTCTCCAGGGCAAAGGAAGCACATAATGACCATCATCAAATTTTATCGACTCCAGCATTAGTTCGTACATTTTACGATCTTCTATAGATAGTCCCTTTCCATGACATATAATATTATCTAGCTCTCTATCAGCATCGGGAATCTCTTCGATTGCCGAATTCATAACACTAGCTTCCATCATATTGACATTACCTTTAGCACCAAAATGTGCTGACACAAAACAAACATCTTTGTCCTTTTCCAGTGAAGATGTAAATGAGGGACCGAGTAAAGACCAGCCCAATGGGGTACGTACGGCATCTGGTAGATTAGAAAACCGGGAAGATCTAGCTTCTTCAACTCTGAACACTTGTGGAACGTTGGCTCCAATTAGAACCTGTACCGTATCTACAGAAATATCGCGAAAGTCAATATTTCTCAAATAATTATGTTCTTTGAAAACATCAGGATCAGGTAAGGTGTTAGGTTTCACTGGAATCTCTGGAACCACGGCTACTTCCGGTAAATCGATCCATTCACCACCATTTAAATTCTGCACTGACAGTTTTACAGTTTCCGTGTTCAAAACCTGAGGCGTTGTCAGCGTTCGTAAGGTAAGTTGTTGTTTATTTCCTTTTGCCTCTAAAGATTTGACAAGGGATTCGTCACAAAAGCAACTCGTTGATCCTTGGTCCAAAAAGGCGTAAATCTCCCGCACAGTATTCATATATTTTACCTTTACAGGAACCACATTAAGAAACACAGAAGATGAAGTCTTTTTCTGACAGGAGTTAGCAGTTTGGACTGTACTACATGCATTTGTTGCCGATGAAGAATGAGCGACATCATTAGAAGAGGAATGTCGCTCTGATACCCTTAGTTTTGGTGGTTTATGAAGAAGTGAATTGTGCAATGTGCCAGTGCATCCATCTTCGGTGCATCTTATATTAGATTTACACTCACGAGCAATGTGTTTTCCTCCAAGACACTTAAAACATAGCATTTTACTGCGAACAAATTCAATTCTTTCCTCAACACTCTTTTTCATAAATTCTTTACAAGCTGCCAACCTGTGACTGCCACTACACAAATAGCATTTCAAGATTTTTTCCACTTGCATCTTGTTGTTCACTGCTACGGATGTCACGTACGCTCGTTCCCGGCGAGTTTTAGTTTTGCCGGGGAAGGTTTCTCTCCCGAATATTGAATTAGCTACACGGCTACGTTCTGTAAGAAATGCAGAGAGATCAATAAACTTCGCTCTTTGTCCTGACCGACGTTCAACTCCGACGGAGTATTCGACCCAACTGCGCTTTATATCCACGGGTAGTTTGTTCACAATTCCCATTAACACATGCATGGAATCAAGACTTGAAGCTTGGCCAATATGCTCGAGGGAGATACAACACTTTTCCATCAGATTTGCAAGTGATTTCAATTTTTCACGGTCATCATCATCCACCTTTGGAGCATTTTTTAGTCGCTCTTCACAACATCGTGCAATTTCATGCGGATGTCCATATTCATCAAATAAGGTGTCCCATGCCAAACGAAAACTAGTGCTGGGATGTTGATTTGACAAGTGGCTAATCTTCAACTGAACATTTGACTCACAGCTTTGATAAAGTAAAGGAAATAGCTCATATTCCTCAACTTTTCCTAAAACGTGTGCTTCAAATTGCCGCGCAAAAAGCCAGTAATTCATTGGGTCGCCATCAAACTTTTCAATTACTACAGCTGGTGCAGGACGATTTTTCCTCAAACCCAGTACAGGAGCGGCGGGACTGGCTTGTGTTATCATATTTGCATTAGGTTGGGGATAAGCATAATTAAACCCTTCAGATGTATGAGCATACGGTTGTTGTGATGGCTGCCCATGACATTGGTATAAGTTTTGTTGGCCAGCTGAATGACTAACATTCTGTGTTAATACAACTGGGGGTTTATTCTGAGAGAAGGGCAAACCCGGGAGGTGACTATTCACTTGAACTCTAGTCGAGTGAAAATTATTCACGTTTCTAAAGTCTTCACAAGCTGGTTGCGACACATTTGGCAACACACGGGAATGCGGTGCACTATATACATTTGTATACTTTTGCTGCTTAGACTGCGAATCAAGCTTGTTGGAGTAATTTAAATTATCTGCGGGTTGATTTGTTTGTATTGATGTGGACGGAATTTCCACGGGCACATGCACTGTGTGCACATTACGGGGATCAGCTTGACCTGTTACTTCATCAGGCTCAATTATCGGTATGGCACGTGCTGACATATCGTTTACATTTGGCTGAACTTCCGGGGCGGGGATATCGGCAACCTCATTCCATGCGCTGGCTTCTGCTCTAGCCATTTCAAACTCTAATTCCTTTTTGCGAAGATTTTCCGCGGCACTTTCCTCAATTTCAAATAGCTCACGATCTACTTCCTCAAGAGTTCTTTCCATCTCTTGACGAGTCTTTCTTTCTAATTCTTTTTGTTTTCTTTCCGCATCTGCGAGGATCTCTTTCTTTTTCTCTTCTGCACGCTGCCTTGCACGTAATCTTGTTTCATAACCTCGTGTAGATTCCTGCTTTATTGCAACGGTAGCAACCTTTAGTCTCACTTGACTACGAAGTTTCTCACTTTTTGTCGAACTACCTGACATAACAGAATACGAGGGTGCCTTGCTTGCACTTACAAGCTCTGACTTTTGCAAGGGTTCATTATGAGAAAGCCATCTAACAGCGTACACATCGAAGCTTTCCTTTTCTTTCATCAGGTCTAACTTGCTCCAATCGGTACCTGGTACTAACTCATCTTTAGGAACGGGATCACATGCTTCAATAAGCTTTTCAAAGCAGCTGTCTATTTCGGGTAAAAACCTTTCCAAAGGTTTGACGCCTTCAGGCTTCAGCATCAAGCTCTCGGCTCGAATATACAAATTTTGCAACTGCTGTTTTAACCTTGCAATTTCACCAAGGTTTACCTCCATAGTAATAGTTAGTACCACAAAGAAAGGAACGACACAGACTCACCAAGTATACTGGACGCTCGAAGACGCTTTGGTTCAGTCCGATAACTTTGTAACAGCAGCCCTTTTTATTCAGCTTTGGAGGACTGAGGCTGCTGAGACAGATGTATAGCCGAATTTGACGCGTATTCCAGAATTCGCTTCCACCCGATGTTATAAATATTTATATTTGAGGTTGTATCAATGTGGGCGAGCGCTAGAAGTACGGTTATCTGCAATACGGGAGACCAATTAGGAAGTGAAATACACACAAATAAGATTATAAATGCGGGTTCGATTACACACAAAATCACATACACAAAAACGGGATCAAACTACGGGTTCAAAACGGGAACTACGAGTTCAAAACGGGATCAGACTACTACAAGTTATGCTCCAACTTCGGGATTAATAATTTAGATATAATACAATCGTTATAAGGAAAATCCAGCGGGAAAATAAGTAACAAAGCAATATTAAAATTGGGCTTACCGGACTATGGCGGAACCGTTCCAAATGTATATGCAAGACGTAACAGTATACTTGTGATCCAACAACAGCAGTAACAATCTCCAACAACTATATTACGCGAATCTTCTCACAGTTACAAATTTTCCTACCATTCTCCTCGTAGTCAATTCTCAATTCTACTGGTTCACATACATTTTTTGACTTTGGCTTCGAATTAAACACACGTAAATTTAGCAAAGCTCCGGGCAAAAGGCTCACATGTCAATTAGTAGCAGCACGATGTAACGAATTTAAGTGTCAGGTTTGAATCGAAAGACTGCGGGTTTAAAACTCAGAACATTTTACATAAAATTTATACGTGTAAATTCAACAGGTTGTATTTTGGAGTTGGAAAGTAACCTCAGATTAAAAGTATTGCATAAAATGTAGAGCAGTGTAGGCATAAAATAACACTGAGCTAACGGATTTAGGTTTAAAAATTTATTTTAAATTTTTTGTGCGCTTGTGTGCTTTCATCACAAAACCTTTACTCACGTATCGTAATTGTAACACCACATTCCATATTGGACTTTTTGTGTAATTTTGAAGTGCTTGCTAAGGTGGCATCTATCTGTCATTTCACCGTATTTGGGAACATTTATCAGGAATCTTGAAAAAAGAAAGATGTTGGATAGACACATGAATAAACAAAAACCTTCAGAGCTAGTGGCAGAGACAAAAATAGATACATAGTGTTTATGAGTATACGCGTTTTTTTATTCGTAGAATAACTGTTGTTGTTGAAAGCCGTATAGGTCAAGCGTTACTGACAATTGTTGTAGCTCAGGAATGCCAAAGTTTTTACGGTTGAGGTTACCTTTTACCGATGCGAAGTCTTGATGGGCTACAAACGAGCTTTTTTTGGAGGTTCAACTGGCCTGAGTTACAATTATCATATCTAAAAAGACATATGAGCGTTCTGAAATTAAATTTTGTTGCAGACAATTGTAACGAGACTAGGTGCGAACCGCACTTTGTGCACCCCAGTTGTAGTTAGTAATGTAGTTACCCTTTTCGAGTCTGATTTTGTTTTCAATTAACGGTAGGTTATTTTGCTAAATTTTTTTTATCTTAACCTCGTATTGGTGATATGTTATCAAAACACAATGGTGTTTTTTTCTTTGTTTGTTTTATTTTGGGACACTATTGTCCCAGTAGTCTTTTTTAGTAGTGAAATGACAAAAACAAAATGTACACAATGCAGGCGCTAACGAATATAAAAACAAAGGTACAAGTTGGAAAAACCTATTGTTTCGATACCATCAAATGACGAAAAAATAGCCCTCAGAAACTTGGCTCTTTTCAAATGCTAAAGCAATAAATCACATCCATTCAAGAAAATAAAAAAATTGTTTTCTTGTACATACAACAAGGTATCAAATATCGTATAATACCACCTTTATTCGGTTGTGGGCTAGAGTTGAGTTAAAAAATGCCAAGCATATCCCCAGCAATCCAATTCTTCTCTAATTAATTGCCCCTAATCCTAACTATAACAAAAATAAGGTGAATAGGATAATGATACTACACTTTACGTATTATGCTGTGAGGTTAAAATGGGACACATGTGTTCCAAACACACTAACTGAAAATGTCTAGTGGGACAAATATGTCCCGCAAATATACCAGGTTGACTCATAGTGGTAGCTTTCGATCCTGCTGCAACATAAATTTGCCTAGATATTCTCTGAAAGCAACAATAGGCACTCCAAACGTAGCCACCTAATTCATAGCAATAGAATGCTCTTTGACCAGCTTATAAACAATGACTAACGTGCAAATTTGCTCAATTGGCGCCAAAACTCAGCCAAAATTGCGTTAAAAATCAAAAATTACTGCTGCCATTTAGCGACGTGAAATTCTAATGTAAGAAAAATACTTGAAAAGCCAGAAAAAATCAATTTGCATTGCATTACGAGCCATTTGTAACCTAACAGGCTTACTGTTTTATATATGTCCCACTAAACTCGAAAGAGTTAGATAAATTTTTTTGTGAATATATTTATTGATATTTCGACAAAAAAGTGATGTGGATTTACGGCTAGTAAATAAAGTATTTGGTTGTAAAGAAAACAAGTCTCAGTTTATTTGAAGTCAAATCAATTGTTTAAACGATACTTTAAGTCACTTCACTTGAAAGATACAATTATTGAGATAGAACCAAAATCTTATTGCGTGACAAGCCGGCAGCATCGAATTCACCAAACTTACATTTCTGAGAGCAGCAACGATAAGTTGGTACAAATGAGAACGTTGGCCCTATTACCAATCATCATTCTGATACTTTCTTACTCACAAACTCTGCGTCAATTCTCAAATTCTGTGGTTTCTTTTCAATAAATATGGGGACACAAAGTCAAAGTTGGGAGTAGGCGGCGTAATAGTTTTTGTTTCACGATTGCAGAAAAAAATTATTTGGTGCTACGCTTATTTCAAGACTTGTTGCAACCTCTTCGTAATAGTATTCGTGACATCAAGTTTCTTGGGTACATTTGTATTTCTAGGTACCGTTAAGGAGCAAAAGAGCTATAACTCAGTTATTGTTTTCACTACTCAGTCTATATTTTACTTTATAGGAGGAATGTGGGAAGAGGCATCACTCTTACCAGATTTTTTAGTCTTGACTTCCTGAAATTATTTACTTGGACTTCAAAAAAGTTAACTCAAAAAAAGGTCTTTGCCTTATCCTTCCTACCAAAAGTTTCTGGATTAGCTACTGCTGTACCTCTTACATTCAATTTACGCGATTGGTCTAATAACCCATATTAAAAAAAAAATTCCCTCCATAGTGGCGTTTGTGTATTTGGTGACTGTGATTTTACATAGCTGTGTAGACGTAATGACGCATTTGTCTATTGATTTCTTGGTAAACTTTGGGGTTCATAAACTATTTTAATGATACCGACCTTCTTACTTATAAATCAAGATTGTGCTTACTTACAAACAGCAAATACTTTCAAAAAATTTCATGCGTTCTTTAGGCTAAATGCATAGGGGCATTGATTCAAAGTTGTGAAAGGGCACTGAAGTAGTTGATGTAGTTACAGAAATTAAACTATGGAGCAATAGGCCTACTACTTAAAATTTTTTCGCAATTGTATACGTGCTTGTAAAAGTTAAAGCATTTGGCTGCGCGTATATGACTTGCTCACGACATAAACGCGGCTAGGGGAAGGCAAAGTGATCCAAAGACCAGTATCCAAAGTTGTTACAATAAGTTAGTTTATGACTTAAGTATATAATCTATTGACCAGTTTTTGCGCTAAAAAAGACAATTTTATAAATCCTGAAAGATTTTGCATCACACCTCGGCATTTTGTTCCACTTTGCAACACGTGATAACAACGCCTTGGGGATTTAAGACTTTAATATCATTAGATGGTAAATCGGGATAGATATATGTAGTAGATAAAGAAGTAGAGACCTCATTGCTTCCAGTGCTTGACTTAGGACGACTGAAAAAACTTGAAGTGAAAGCTTTAGGTGCCTTTTGATCAATTATTCTTGCTGAATGCGTTTCTTTCTGTGTTTATTGTTAAATAACTCTTTGATAAGCATTTTTACTGGAGTAAAATAATTATTTTCAAAAGTTGTATTTTCATTCTAATGATAAAAGCATTATGAGGTGCGGCTATGAAATAACGAGACAGGGTTTTAAAAGTTAAGGAAACGACTTTTGTAGTCGCTCAAATCACAGAGTTAACAGATAAGACATTTAATGCATTATCTTGCAGGCTTCAAACCAAACATGCATGTAGTTTTTTGGCAAGCCCCGATTGAAGCAAGTGCACTTTCTTTCGCGGATCAAAAAAAAGGATGAGTTGCCGAATATGCAAATTGCTAGTTGCAGCAAAACTTTTTATTTCAGGGTTAGAAAAATGTTGAGCGTAAAAATTGAGCAAAGAATTAACCTGAAGGTTTTAGTAAAATTGATCAAAACAGCTAGCGAATCTTTCAAACTTTAACGGAAGTTTACGGGAAAGAATTCATGTCAAGGGCACGTGCCTTTGAATTGCACAGAAGATTTTGTGAAGGCTGGACTGATGTTGAAGATGGTGAACGTTGCGGATGCCCAAGCACATAAAAATTACTAAAAATATTCAAAAAATTGAAAAGATTGTTCGAGAAAATCGTCGGCCCAGCATTGGACTGATAGCAGAAATTGTGTTCATTGATAAAGAGACAGTTCAGCAAATCTTGCATGACAGCCTGCACATGACAAACGTTTGTGCAAGATTGTTCCAAAGTCTCTGACTCAGAATCAAAAAGAAAAATTCCCAGAAATATGCGATGACATTTTTAAAGCAAATTGAAGATAACCCAAAATAACTCAAAATAGAAGATAACCCAAAAAACAAATAGACATTGTGATTACCTGTAATGAGACATGGATTTTTTAGTACGGCCTTGAGACAAAGAGGCAGTCCATGCACTGGAAATCCCCAAACTCACCAAAAGTGAAGAAAGCAAGAACAAACAAGTCAAAATTCAAAGCAATGTCAATTGTTTTCTTAGATATTAAGAGTGTAATAGTTATGGAGGATTGAGTTCCAAAAGGATCAACCGTAAATCAGTATTACTACAAACGGATTCCGGAAAAATTTAGAAAAAAGTCAAAAAAAAGAGACCAGAGTTCTGGAATAATGGGTTCATCCTTCACCAAGACAATGCAACAGCACACACTGCACTTTCAGTAAAGAAATTTTTGGAGGAAAAACAAATTCCAACACTTGATTATCCCCCCATACTTACCTGATCTAGCGCCGTGTGCCTTTTTCTTTGTTTGAAAAATTAAAGCTGTTCTTAAAAAGACGAGATTCGACGCTGTGCCACAAGTGAAAGAAAAAACAACGGAGTTGCTACGACACCTCACGGAAAAAGATCTTTTAACACTGCTTTAATCAGTGGAAAATTAGAACGCATCGATGATTGATGCCTAGGGTAAACAAAATGAAACGTTGTTTTTTTTTGCTCAAAAAAATTACTTTATGTCATCAGTCTCGTTATTTAATAGCCGAACCTCGTATACTGTAATTTTTTGAACAATAAATATTTCTTTGTTGTTTGTAAATATAACTAATCTAAAATCTCAAAGAAAGTAAATTACACTAGGTCTACATAATCACAAAAGAAATTGAATAGAAAAATAACTTTGAGAATATGAATCAATCAATTGGTCATGCCTCTTTTTTTATAAAAAATAATGCTTATCTATATACTGTATATAAACAGAGTTCATAAGCTTAAATTTATGAATAAAAAAAGCTGATTTGTGATGGTCACATTTCATTTTATCTTTCCATTTCATTGTGTAAAAAATTGTTAATTGATTGATATGTACTCCGTACAAAGTCAAATAAGTGCAGGCATGTAGTAGACTATAAGCCTAGCAGGTAAAATTGAACTTCGAATGAACAACTTTTAGGTGTGATGTAATAACTTTTAGTTATATAGCCGAATGATATATTCGTATATAGAGTTATAACACCAAGCAAATAATAAAAGAAGTCAGGTTTTGAGGCAGATATACATAATAATTGCTTCAAGTACGTTTACAACTTTTTTACTGTGCGGACGGGCTCTGTGTCTCTAAAAATGACTCTTTCTTAAAATGGCAATTACGCCATTTAAACCTTTCAAATCGTCTTTCCAATAATTTTTTATGAAAATACATATTTGTATGATAACGAATAACGAAAAAAATCATTTTGTAAAATTTGATGAAAATCGCTTAAATTTAGGGATATCATAGATTTTCAATGGGGCAGTTGCCTAAGTTGTCAGTATCTTAAACCGACTCTGGTAATAACTCTAGCATGGTCAAATCAACTAGTTTCATTACTACTGAAAACGACAAAAAAATTTTTCTCACACGACGTCTTACCTGTGATAACTACAGAATATACGCAGCGCAACGTAAAATGTGTCATCAAATTTACGTTGGACAAACTGAAAACATATTTTCAATTAGATTGGCGAATCACCGAACGTTTTGGAAAAGTAGTAACGCACAAACTCACTCTCATAAAGCTGTTCTTCTCCTTCATTTCCATAATTACCACATAAATTTCATCAGTTCCCAACAAGACATTTCTGAATATTTCAGAAATGTCTTGTTGGGAACGTCATATTTCCATGAACCTAGCATTAATTCCTTTTGGTGTTGCCTGCATATCACTGGGTTAATAAATTATAAACTACAGTAAAACGCGATTCGCTGACTTCAATGTGTAGATATTGTGTTTTGTGAGTTTATTTGATTTTACAAAAGAATTTTTTTTACAGGCGATAGCAATCTTCTTACGGAATCTCAAACAAGTAAAATTAAATATGATTCAACAACCAAAAAACAAGATCAGAATCATCTCAAATTTTTTGATTACTTGGAAGCTCCCACGAAGGCAGCTACATGCTGCTTAAAGCGGGTAAATCACATCACAGTAGGCCAATAACACATTTAACAAAGATAACCTATAGAGATTACAGAGCTCTGGTCCGACTCTACTGTACATGCAAATCAAAATGACCAAGTAACTACCATAATCTTGATATCAGAAAAAGTAAATGGATCAATAAACTAAATCTTACAATGAATATAAATGGAACTTTATTACCTAATTTTTTTTTGACGCCGTTTTGCATTCTGCTGTTTAGTAATTACGTTTTCATTTTGCATTACATTTTTATTGCAGTGGTTTCTTCACTGAATAAACTGTTCGCTACGCCTGCAGTATTTCATAATTACAGTATTATGTAATCTGATTATTAGTGGTGTCTTGTCACAATCGTTATCGTATGTATTACTTTGGCGCTTATTAAATTTTTCAGTTACTTAGCAGCTCCAGTTAGGACAACTTTATATAGTTTGTATCAGCTTTAGGTGTACAGTGTGTCCTTATTACAGTTAGTTTGTTTATTGATAGAGTCAGTTTTGTGAGCCTGTCCGTTCAACTTGATGTAAGTAATCAATTATTTATTATTGCGGTTGTTTTACAGAACAATGATGATGCTGTTTTTGTAAAATCGATTTGTTTTAATAAATTGTGAGCACTACTTCTGACTGATTCCAGTTACAGCTTTACTTTATAAAGTTTCGGTTAAAAAAAAAATCTGCTTTTTCATTTGAAATCAGGGCCCAAATTTATCCAAAAGCAGTTAAAAAATTCTCAGATATATGCGATAAATTTTTTTGTTGCATTGTGTCATTATCGAAGTTGCCGATATGGTCAGTAGATTTCCGTTTGTGCAACTATTTTAAAAGTTTAGCGAACAGATGAGCTTTCGTTACGTTTAGTTGAAATCCCAAAACCCAATAATGTTATTTAACGCCAAGTTAAAATATTTTGTCTTCTGTCGTTATTTTTTTGAGATATAGGTCAGTGGCACTGCTGCCGTTGTGTATGGTAATCGTTACGAACTTCGGAACAAAAAGGTCTGGATTTCGAAACTGTAAATAGATATCACTGTTCTATAAAGATATGGCAATAAAATTCAGCTTAAGTTATATTTGGTCAGGTAATTGCCAAATTTATGAATGATATTAAAATGGGTTTAATGCCAATTGCTTTTGCATGTCTTGACTTAAGTTGTGCCAGCAAACGGGATCAAGGGGTTTGACCCCAAGATAAGTTTTCAAAACAGTTTATTAGATGCAGCCTTATATGGAAAAGTATTTGCAAACAATAATGATTAATTAGATAACGTTATGCAAGGTTAGTTGATGGTATATGTCGGTGTGAACCTTTTAACCAATAATGATTAAGTTCTTGAAAGAACAAGATTTTTTACATTGTTTGCAAAATTTTACCCTCTCGAGTGTAATTTTTTCTTAATTCTTGAGCAGGCTCAGAGGCCTATTATTACTTTTGTAAATATAATAGCAATGATCGGCAGCGCTGACAATGGACATAATCGTAATTGTTCGTTTTTTTTCGGGAAATAAACACAAACACAGAAAAGATGCAAAAGAATCGGCCTAGATGATTAGAATAATTGTGCTAACACTTTCAACGATTTATCACCCACCAGTGCACACTTCCTCAACCAATTTTTTTTCTCGTAAGGAATGCTTGTTAGTCAATTGCTGTAGTAAAAGAAGTAGGCAACAGAACTAGCAAACAAAGTGCTCATGTAACTTGCAACGTGTATTTAGGAATGCTTTGCATTTAAAATTGCTTTTTGGAAGATCAGTTCACTCCTACATATTGTTTCTACTGTAGCACAGTTTGAGCAGGAAGAGATTACCTTGAAACTAATCTTGTAGCATTTTTGAGTGGATGAAATTATTCATATTAGCTGGTTTCGGAAGCAAAGAAGGGTCTTTGACATCCTCCCACCCTTTCAATCTGCATTTGGTCGAATTGCCTCATAGTTGGTAGAAACCTTGGTTTGTTTTTTGCATCAAATCACACCCAAAACTTGAATAAATACCTGTCTCCCGTCCTTCTCTAGCAGTCCAGAAATGCTGTAGTTGGCCTACTACGGATAAAATGTCACGTAAACTTGGCTAATATTCATAAGCAATTGAAAGGAAATAAAAGTGGAAATAATTTGCTGACTGCTGAGTTTTAACCCAGCTCTTATCTAACGGGACTACTTTTTCATTATTTTTTATCATTTCATTATTTTATTTGACGTTTGGTTATTCGAAGCCAAAGTGTTAAACTTTGGGCAAATTTCGGAAAGGAGAATATTTTTTCCACCTTTTGTGTAGCTAAGCAGTAAATTTTACATGAATTTGGAAGTTTGTACGAAAATACAACATGTTCAAAGAGAGAGGTAGAATCTAATCTCCTACCTCCACATATTCACTAATTATTCAACTGAATTTAGATCTGCCTTTTTAACCAATAATTTCTTAAAATCACTTGTTTTAGATTAACACAATTATGACAAATATATGTTTTTAGAATTGCTCAGCTAGCAATTTCTAGGAAAAAAATTGGAATTATTTCAATAAAATTATATCAAACGCAGCAAAATGAAAAGTTTGAATATAGCAAAGCTAGCTTTAGTTTTGGCAATTACAACGAATGTTGTCGTTTCCAATGAGAAAAACGGTAAGTTTAAAAATTGCGTTTAATGTCTTGCTAGGGAGAGCCGGTGTAGATTTCCAGGCGATTCAAATTGCTTGCACAGAATTAAACCAGTGGTAGTGGCATAGTAGAATGGTAAGGGAGGAATAAACCCCGTCCTTTTATTGATTTTTTTAAGTTTGAAGTGACATTTTTGAGTCGGCTCATGGTAACACCCACTCTAGTGACGTCACTGCTAGTAGTTTAAACTTGATTTTTGACCTCTGAGGAAAAAATGTTTCGTTGCTGGTGGATGACTTAACCCTCTGATTTTGCTTTGTATTTTAGTGACTTGCAGATTTAATAAAGGTGAAGAAGAAGCTTACAACTTAACCGGCAAGTGACTAGTTTGATATAACGTATTTGTCGTATATGACGTATCTTTTTGTCCAGAACTTGAAAAGGCAATTGACCTCTTGCACGCTTTTAAAGCGAAAGTTGCAATCATGGCAGCGTTAGGGAAGAGATCAGAAAGCTCAACTGTTCTCTTTGTGAATGTGTAAAATTGCTCTAAATCTATAAAGACATAAGCCTATCCTGATTTTTGATCATTTTTTTAAACTCCCATCTCAAAAGCATTTTGAAACGCACTCTTTGTTTTAACATCTCTCCTTATTTTGTTTTAGTTTGCTTAAAATGCATCAACTCAGTTGGCTTTTCTACAAACTAGAAACAATAAAAATTTTTGTATAGATTGGCAGAGTGTATTCAATCGACCAATGGGAACTAGATAAATATATCAGGAGAAGACCTCCACTAATGTTCAGTGGCTTCACAAATGAAAGTTGGCGAACTGCTTTGAATGACAACTTTGAGAAGTTTACACTGTTTATGCTAACAATATTTTTTTGATGTCAGCTGGCATTTTTCGAAGACACCCCTCGTGTCCAGAACTCCATTGGTTCCACAGCTTATGTGCTACAAAAATCTTCAGTTTATAAAAAAAATTTTGAACTTTAGAAACTTGTCCGGATCGGTGTTTTGAATGTGCTGACAAAAGCGGATGCCTTGATTTTGATAAAGATTTTTGCACAGAAATAGTTCAATGCAAGTAAGACCAGCTTTGGTGTTGTGGCATTGGCTTTGAACGCTCGAAGGAAAATCACCATTTTCTGGGTGTCAACGTAACAATCAAGGGAAGTATGGAGTTTCAACTTCCCCTTTTAGCCATGTCACGTTTTTTAATGACACCCAGAAATCTGAACAAAAACTATTGATTGCGATGTTGCCCGAACCTGGCAAAAATTGCAACTACACTAGTAGTAGCCTACAGTAGTTTTTCGTTGTGTTTAGCAAATGCTTTTTATTCACAAAAATATAAAATAGTTACAAGCGATTGCGCACTTTACTATCCCGTGTGCTTTAATACGTATTAAAGCAAGCCATGAGCAACACACATCAAATCGTTTTGTTTCTTCTGTTACATGACCTGATAGATTTACATCATCATCATCATCAAAGACGTCACACAATAAAACTATCTGCTCTGAACAAGTTAGCTTTGTTTAACCGCATTTCAAATCATTTTTTCAGTGATGGAAGTGACGAGAAGGTTTTCAACTTTTCAAATGCACAACCAGATGAAGCCAGTTGTGTCAATTTTCATTATAAGCCCAACAGCAGCAATGCGATCTTTAATTATTGTCATTTGCCTGAAAAACATTTTCGTGATGAAATCATACACTGTCCCTACGGTAAGTGTTTGTGGATGTTTGTGCAAGTCCTTACAGTATTAATTTATCTTATAGCATATCAGAGACTACGGTTGGTGCCTTGTTACTGCTTCCTTTTTAGGTACCTTGTGGTAAAAAATTGTTTTGGAAGAAACAAATTCTCATTAAATGCAAAAAATGTATTTTTTGCTTACAACTCAAAGTTTTAAAACATTCTGAAAAGCAATCGTTACTTGCTTCTATAAACCCTTTCCTTAACTGAGAATATTGTTGATTGGCTGTTTCTGCTCTTTAATTTCAATTTAGAATTTGATGCATGTGTGGCGTGAAAGCGTGTTTTTGTTCATTGATTTTTGATTCCTGTCTATTAATTAGCCACCGAGTTAAAAAGTGATGCTTTGAGATAACTGACAAAAAAGAAAAATAACCAGTGATTGAGCTTTTTAGATTTCCGTTATTGTACAGTAAAATTACATTCAGCTTTAGCATTACATTAGATTCGCTTACAGTAACGATCTAATTTATCGATTAGATTTTTCCTGCCCCAACTCTAAAAATTTGCCGGTGCTGATGCTGACCAGTATATTTATCATGCCAATTGAAGTTTTCAATAAAGCTCAAACTACTGCCCTCTCCCATGTAGGTTTTTCCTCCACCTCCATCTCCCCCTCTTAAAAGTCGTTGCTAAACATATAAGTTATACTCAAGAAGTTGCTGTTACCCAATAGCGTATCTAAAACGGACAGACCAAGTTAATTCCTCAACAAATCATAAAAGACTGCTCGAGTAAAGCCGAGAATGAAAAAGCTCTTAACAAAAGGTGATCTCAAAAAAATCATCTAGTTGTTTCAAAGTATGTGGCACACTATGGGTAC
This sequence comes from Trididemnum clinides, assembly GCA_963675345.1. Classification (NCBI taxonomy): domain Eukaryota; kingdom Metazoa; phylum Chordata; class Ascidiacea; order Aplousobranchia; family Didemnidae; genus Trididemnum; species Trididemnum clinides. The sequence continues at coordinate 19,401,096 of OY776302.1, forward strand.
ATGTCATGACGGCAAATGTGCAGCAGATATTTGGGAATAAAAAGTTTGATTCCACTGTAATACTCGTGCTGCTTTCTGAAACCATCCCAAGATCACCAATGTCGTAAAACTAAAACAAGAAGAAAAAAAATGGAAAAACATAGGAATTCTAATCAAGTGATGAGAGTGAAGATCACGTAATGTAAAAGCAAATCTATTCTATAAAGAACCATTCAATCTGTCTGTCGGTGTGTCTGTATGTCAGTTTTAATTTCTTTGAAACTGCTTTAGATACAAGCATCAAACTTGACACGATCAAGCTTAATATCATAAATGTAATTTTTACTTCCAAACTATGGAAAACGTAAGGCTCCTTTGGGTTCATGTCAGCAATGAGCAGAGTACATAGACCTAAGGCATAGCCAGAATTGAGAAATCAGATATTCTGTAACGGTTCGTGGGACAGAGACTCTTGGGGTAGTCTCCGAACCCGAGACAGATTGTGTGAAGCTGTTTAACAAAATAGATGAAACGCGCCCCTTCTTGAACTTCCTTTCTTCTGTCGCCTAAACTTTCGTGCACTAATTTTTTGATAAACTTATATTGACGATAAAGAACTGAAACTTGAAATTAAGATATTTACAATTGATAGAAAATGACGTTGGGATGGGGTGGCGTTGTTGGCGGTTGCGTCGTTGGCGTTGGCGACGTTGACGTTGTTACCGGTGTTAGCGGTGTAGCGGTTTCAAGTTAGTTTGACCCCCGAGTACCTTCTCTACTACAGCTCCACAAAGATGATCAGCAAAAGAACAACTTATCTGCTTGGTTCTTATAAGCTTCCTTTGACAGTTTCGTCTTTTGCTTAAACGTGCAGGTTTACAAAGCAACGTAATCCTTCCTGGTATGTGTCTACATGAGAATCATGTAAAATGTGACAAGAAGGCAGTTTTCGCAGCGTCGCTTTAGGATCAACTTTGCCAAGTTTAACTACTAATCAATAAAAACGATACCTCAAGTGAAACACACGTAACAACGACACAACGCGGGTTCAAATCACAGATTGGCTACGCGAAACCATGGATTTAAAGCATTAGATGTAGCCAGATGTTGTAACAATATTTACATATTCTATTAGAAAGAGAGCACAAAAAGTCATGAAAATCTTAGCTACAGAAAGCACATAAACGCTTGATAACTGTTCACACAAGAGCCTGATAGGTGAAGTCGGATTGGCCGGCTGAACCGACATTCTCATTCCCGACGTTACTGAGGGGGCTTTTCGGGTAACGTCGTCGTATATACTATAATGCAAGGAAATTTTCCTTTACTGATATGCTGTCTGTTAAGGTATTTATGTCTATACTCTACACTTAATAGCATTGTAATAAAATTTCAAGTTAAGAAAATATCAACACAAAATCATAGCCATAACTATTTGCAAAACAGAACTTAGAGAAAACGATAATCGCTTTTGTGGCTATGCTGGAAACAATTCAAATAGCGCAGCTAAATTAGGAAGTTAATTTCGCAAATTTAAATACGAAAGGGGTAGCACCACGTCGCAAAATAGACTTAACAATAAATAATTTATTTCTGTAATTGTGGAAGCAACCACCACTTCGCCGCTACAATCAGTTTTGATTGTGTTTCAATCCCTTTTCCTTTGCAAGTATTAACGATATTTTGTGGCAAGATTTTTTGTGAGCATTGCCAGTCATGATTACTGATGACCACAACTTCGTGTACAAAAATTGTGAAAATGCATAAAATTCACTTTTCCGCTGCTGCTCACACAAGAGCCAGATGCGTGAAGCCGACCCAGCAGTTCAACCGAAATACCAAACCCAGACATTACTGATGGAGGCCGGACGACGCCGGCAAAGCTGGCTAGTAAATAAATAAAATTAAACGTCACATTTAATCTTATAATTTGCCAGCAATTTTTTAAATGCTTTTTTTAAAGATACGGAAGCCAATTGTGTTAGATCTTCATCAAGTTTGGACAAAAACTACGTGCCGCGAAAACCCAAAAGATTTTGAGGCAAATGGCACAAAAAAAATCAAAGTTTTGAATTTTCTTGTTTTTCTGAATGAAGATTTTGCATGATGGTAAAAGATTTTGTGGGACTGGTTGAAAGCTGATTGCTTATTAGCTTTTTTAAAGTGGCGTATTTAAGAGGGGTGAGAAAAGAGCGATAAGCAAACAATTATGATAGAAGCAAATCTGAAATTTTAATCTTTTCCAAAAATTTGATCCAAAAACAAGATCCTCCACTATCTAAAACAAAGCAGTAAAATTATTTACACCGTAGAACTAAGACAACATTGGAAAATATCATATCTCTTCAGACAAAAATGAACAAAACAATCACTTTTAAAAACTCAATCTCAAGAAAAAGGTTTTTAAAGTGTAAAGTTTGCACATACACTTGGACGCATCAGTCTCATCATGTTGCATGTTTCTGTTCTACCTAATTTAAATTGTTTCATTTTGCCATGAAAGAAGATTTCTAATGTTATACAAAATTTTGATAACGTCTAGGGGTCCATCCGAGGGGATAAATTACCCAAACTTGGTCAAAATTTAACAAAGTACACGTTATCTTATGATATGACGGTGCTGTTTTTCGAAATCACAACAAAATTCTATACTGGTAAGACTTGGTTTTATCATTGTAGCCTAAGTATAAAACTTGTAATGAATAAAATTTAGTGAAGCGAAACAATATTGCTATAGTGAAATGAAATGTAACTGTTTGTAGTTTAGACATTTTTAGAACTAGGGACACAAAACGTTTTGTAAATGATTTCTACTGCTGAAAGCTATTCATAAATTTATTAATGTTGAAAATCTAAGAAAGTTTTAGTTGCTATCCAAAACCCGCCTTGATTTAAGTCAGGCTATACTTCGAATATGATTTTTAATAATTTTTTGTTTTTTAATATTAACTGTCAACCTTTTGTACTTTTACCTATCTGCTTTGGATTTATATCATCACCACACAAGAATTAAAAAGGCTCTATTTCCACTGCCACTTACACAATTATCATCAATTCTGAAGAGAGTAATGCTGATAGTTAGTTTTCATTTGTACAGCTTACATTTTACGGAGTTTCGTTGATTGAATACTAATCTCCGATCACTCTGCACAATTTGTAGCACATTTTGATACTGTTGTTCTGATCTAGAATAGTTTAACGTTTTAATTTACATCCAATTAATTCACGATCACAGCCTTTCATTTCTATTATCACCGAAATGTTAGCTTATTTGTAGAAAGTGCTCACTTGAGCAAAGACTATTTGACAGCTTGAATTCGTGGTTTTCCTTGTGGTATCCTTTTTATATACAGGGTGTTTCAAAAGTCACGCCCGATTTTTAATATGAAAAAACGTGCTTAAAGAACGAATTTATATTTCTGATAAGTAGTATAACTACTTATAAGTTCTATGTTGTTATTTTTTATGTTAGAAATGATTAGAGAAAGCATAGATATAGAAAATATCATAGAAAAATGTCCATTGACTTTTTAACTGTATAAAATCGGGCGTGACTTTTGAAACACCCTGTAGTAGATTAGTAACCAACGAACCACTTGACGTGATGATGGCAAGAGTGAGCCAATAATTGTAGCTTCACTGTGTGTAACACTTGAACCAACTCCAAATACAGTATTTGCTTGGCGAGTTCTTTTTGAAGCCATCGGCGAAATTGTAGAGTTGCTTATATCAGGTCTTTGAAAACTTGAAGAAGAGCTCTCTTTTAAACTGTCATTTATTATCAAATTGTCAGAGTATAGCCTAATTAATGTTTCCTCAGCCTTAATATATCTAAATAAATAATCGTTTTGATTAAAATCACTCCTAAATTTTTTAGAACCGTAGATAAACGCATGGTATATTGCATTGCTCACTGGTCAGTGTGCAGTTCAAAACGTACCGGTATCCAGACTACGTAAGTACTTTATAGCTTGATGTAATTGGTGGTCAATGTTCCAAGAACAAACCATTATCTTAGTCTTCAGCAGTAGAAATCATTTGCAAAACGATTTGTGTCCCTAGTTCTAAAAATGCCTAAAATACAAGCAGCTACATTTTATTTATATATAGCAATTTCGTTTCGCTTCACTGAATTTTAGGTATCAGGACAGATGCCCCTAGATATTTACCCACGGTGTCTTGATTTAGGGTAGGGTAAGGGCTAGGGCTAGAGTTAGATTTAAGGTTAGGTTAAGAGTTAAGGTTAAGGTTTGAGTGGAGTTGGAGCCCGGGGGTTTTATAGCTAGAGCTACACTTAAAAACACAACATTTTCAAAACGTCTACGAAAATCTACAAAATTTATACGCTCAGAATCATTTGTAGTTGAAAACCAATGCCTCTCTCAATTAAAATCCAATTTTCAAACCGGATAAATTTTTTGAAGACTCGCGGTTTATCATAAAGTTAAAACAAATACAAAAATGGTGTTCTAATCATGCTTGTTTGCTGCTTTTAATATGCCTTACGTACATCATAATTTTATCCTGTAAACTATACTCACGCTATCAAACTAGACTGCTACTTTCTCATCGCCTTCTTTCAAGTGTTGAGAGTGCTGGTTTTATTTTGTAACAACATAAGCAAATCGCGTTTTACGATGTTTTAGATACGAAATGGAGACAACAAAACGCCCATCATGCAACTATTTTGTTTTTCGCATCACGATTTCTGAATGGCAAGTCGGTCTTCAGTTGCCGTAGCTGATCGCACGTTGTCATGGCCAGTATTTAGAGATCGACCTGATCTGGCATAATTTGATTGGCCAGCTTGTTTTGTTTGCAATGATTTTGATTTCGTTGGACATTCTAAATTCGGCGCCGAGCGAGCCGGACTTTTATCATTTACATGAATAAGCGGATTTACAAGGTAGATGTATGATAGCAATTCATACAAATGATAAAATAAAGTTGCAACAAATTGTATGTCTGCAATAGTTGCGTTGCAAGTATTTGAACGAAAAAGGAAAGGTCTTTTCAGTAAAATTACAGAAACATTGTCGCGACCACTGCTTTGAAGTTCATTTGTGTGTAGGAACAACATAGTTTACAAATTTCAATTGATTTGCGAAATTTTTAAGAAGTCTGAAATCGGTTCACTTGCAGAAATGGTTACATAACCCTGCCACAAATTACAAATAAAATTACTCATTTTTATTTGCATCCAAAAAAGGGGGTTTGTTCTCCGTAGTGTAAGGGGAAGAAAATATTACAATTAAACAAAAACATAACATTACATTCTTCACTTAGCCCTTCCAAGTTTCCGTTGCAGAGATGAAAACAACATAAAACTAATAATTTTTTATCATCCCCAACATCATGTTTGCTATATTAATTATTTTCCTTGACACGTGCTGACTTTCAAAATTGTAAATTTTCTAATTGCAGCTATTTCACTAAAAAGTTTGCCCATCTCTGGTTTAGATCAACTTGGACTAAGAACGCAGATGCGTATTAGAATATTTTCTTTCGAAGGCAGCTATGACTCAGCTAATATTACGGTATTATAAGTGAGATGAATATTAGGGTGCATCAATACCCAATTACGCTGAATGTTTTTGTTCTACCTTGTCGCGTAAATAGAATTTTTGATACTATATCAACTTTAATTTTTTCTTAAAATTGAAGCGACTTATGGTATCGCCCCGAATAATTAATTTTAACTGCAATTTAACTGCAAAGTGAAGATTGGCTTCTGGTAAGTACTTAACCATAATACTTTAATTCACGCACTTCTCGATCAATAACAGAACAAATGTATTCACAAAATACTTCGAGACTTTAAATTCGTTCACTTACCAATCACACAAGCCAATATACTATAATATATCTATCACAAACCACCAGAAAAATTATATCAATCAATTAACCGCTTGATTGTTGTCACGCTAGTATTCCACAACAAACCACCACAGAATAACACGCTATCCTTCTCTTTACGCTAATTCGCAATATTTCTCGCTCTTTGTACTCTCTCTCTCTCTCTTTGTGTGTAAAAATCTCGTCGCCTTCTACTGTATATATAAATGGGACGCAGTCTAGAAAATTCAGGAACGACATCACATGACAAAAAACACCTACTACTAAATTACGTCATAACGGCAATTGAAAAATTTCGAGAAGAAAAGTGTGATCTAGATCAGTCTTGAACGAAACCATAATCTACCTGTAACTGGTGCTACCCCAGTCACACGGTTTGGGGGAAGGTCTTAGCGCACAGCGCAAACTCAATCACGGTATCAAAAGACACTCTCGAAGATTGAATCAAATATAATTCCGAGACGAAAAATCCGATCGATCATACACGAATGGCGTCGACACTGCGACAGGTTTTCTAGAATAATTTAACAATTATAAGTAAAACAGTCAAACCTCACACTCAAATTGGGCACAAAACAGAGAATAGAAAGATCAAATATGAAATAGCGACGGCATTAAAGTACAAGGATAAATTATTATAATTACAAGAGAATTGTGAGCACTCGTTGTTAATACTACGATAATTTACAATAGCTTATAATATATGCACTTACTGACTGTATGAGACTTTCCAACACGATACAACTTTATAACAGAGATTCAACTTCATTCGTATTTTGATTTTGATAAAAACGCCAAATGACTAGAATGCCGCGGAATATACAGTATAGTCAGTCCCGTAGCACTCCAACTTCGGGCCCCCCCCAAAGTAAGCGCAAGAGCCCCCTGCGCACAGGTCATATCACTTTAGAGGTGTAAAATTGAAAAGCTGCATTAAGAAAATACACCACAATTTGTACATAAGTAAACAGGCTAATGTCAGAATAAAGCATGCCGATACCGAAGGTGCAAGTCATAAAAAATTCGGCACCGATGCCAGAGTTCAGTAGGACATTTATGCACACTGTGCGAAACGAAAGCAATGACACTGAATAACATGAAAAAGTTATAAAAACACAGTATCATTTAAATAGTCTGGAGCGAACCTTTTTGTTCGCAAATGCTGTTATGACATTGTCATAATCAAGAGATCGGGCGCAGTCATTTTCGATTGACAACATGGCTAATGAAGATAGTCTACTGTCTGTCATAGACGTTCTATTAAAACTTTTGATCAGTTTCAATTTGCTGAAGCTTCTTTCAGCGCTGGCAACAGTCACGGGGCAAGTTAGTAAAATTCGAAGTGCGATGTACACATTCGGATACAATTCAAATAAATGAGTCTTTAGAAGATAGTTCAGAAAGTCTTGAGCCGTATTGAGATTGCGTTTTTTTTGTAAAATTAAAACAAACCGCTGTAGCTCAGCGCTCATTTCATCAGAATCAATGTCACCGAACTTTTTTTGGAACTCTTTACAGCAAGTAAGAAGAGCATTTTCTTGTTGCACAAGCAAAAGTTTGTCTCGTGTGTACAAAAACGAAAAGGCGGAAGAAACCTCACGTAACAAATTAAAGCGCTTCTTTATTGACATAATAGCCTGGTCTACTAATGGATAGAAAAAGTTGCTTTGAAATTTCAGTTCAGGAGTAGCTCGTTGTTCCTCTTCACCTTGGTAATCAAACAATCTTCTTTTCTTTCCACTTCTTGACGGAGGAAAAGAAGGATCAATATCCAATTCCTGTGCTATTTCAACAGCAGATGTTGCGGCACTGTCATAACCCGTTGTGCGATAGTTTTGCAAAAACTTTTCAGTTGCCTGGATTTCCGTTTCCATTGTATGAAGGGAGACTCCATACGATTGAAGAATCTTGCTTGCTTTATTGACTTGGAATAGGATATCATACCAAATAAACACCGACAAAAGAAAACTCCATTTTGATAAATGAGCTATCAACGATTTTGTTTCTGAGGCAGCTCTTCCATCTTTTCTTTCTATGGAAATGGCTTCCAAGTCTTTCAGTGCCAGCAAGACCTCTTTTAAATTGTATCGAAGAGGTTTGATGCATTTAATTCTGCTTTCCCAACGAGTATCAGATTGTGACTTTATGGACAGCTCCACATGTTTCTTCAAAATTTCCCAACGCTGAGCAGAGGATGAAAACAGCACATACAACCTTGTAAGTACTCCAAAAAATGTCAATGCTTCCGTCGATCAATTAGCACTGTCAACAACAACTAAGTTAAGGGTATGGTTTGCACAGGGAACGTAAACAGCTTTGGGATTGATGTCTAGCATTCTTGCTTGGACCCCAGAATGTTTTCCTTTCATGTTAGCACCATTATCATATGACTGACCTCGACAATCAGACAATTCGAGTTGCAGTTCGGTCGCTTTTTCTAAGAAAGCGTCCAACAAGCCTTTCCCAGTACTGTCACTTATTCTCAAGTAGCCAAAAAATGTTTCTTTAACAACAGCAGCTTCTTCATTACATAGTACATAACGGAGAATGACAGACATTTGTTCATGATGTGACATATCTGGAGTGCAGTCCAAAATTATAGAAAAATATTTTGCCAATTTCAATTGCTGTAAATTTTCTTTTTCAACTTCTGTCGCTAGCAATTCAATTAGTTCATTTTGTATGGTAGGACTCAAATAGTGATCTTTAGTGTTTTTATTCTTGATTCTGTCTTGAAGCTCTTTTAGGATCGGATCTCTTCTTGCCAAAAGCTCAAATATACCCAGAAAATTTCCATTGTGAGGAGATCCTAAGACTTCTTCAGATCCTCTAAAAGCAAGATTCCTTTCCGATAGAAACAAGGCAATGTCGATAAGTCTCTCTAAAACATTTCTCCAAAAACGTCTTTCATTGAAAAAAATATTCATCTCGCGTTTGTCGATAGTGGATGAATTTCTTATCCCTTCAGCTAGCAACATCCATTGACTGCAGCATTCTTGGTGGGAAATGCCGTTTTCATGGTCTTTCAGTTTTTTCGAAAAACCCTCCCATGTATTTATACCACTACAAAAGGGGCTTAGTGTTTTTCCAAATAGCTTACAACAAAAGCAAAAAACTTGATCTGATTCCCCACAATAAACTAGCCACGACCGTGAAACACTTTCACCATTAGGTAACACACGTTTATAATGGTTGGAGGAAAAACGTCGCCTTGGAGTTGTGTTATTATATGGAAAATTCATTATTAGTTGATGTGGTCCACGCTTTACTATATCACATCGTTGAGCATCAGAAATACTTTCAGGCCATTTACATGGGTCATCAGTAGGGCAAGTTTTTGTTGCAATAAAAAATTGAAAAAATTGAAAAAATTTATTTTTAACGAAAGTTGCAAAAAGTTGCATTTATGCACACAAGCATCTTAAAAGACAATGATTTACTCAAGCGATTTATTCACATACAATGCTAAATATTTCCAGACATTTTCCGGCGAGAAATGACGATCTTTTGCCAACAGTTTGCCTAGCATGCTAAAACTTCGCTAGTTGTTATGCAATTGAAAAGAATAGGACAGAACTGAAATAGTTTACAGCAAGTTTTTTTGAACCACACTTTCACATTTTGCGCAAAAATTGATAAAAGTTGCAGTAAAAAGTTGCGTGTAAAACAGAAAAAAGTTGCAAAATAAAATTCCTGCAAACAGGTTAAATCATTAAAATACATCAATTTTGAGTATTTAGGAAGCCGTCGGAAGCTGTAAAAAAAAGTTGCAAAAGTTGCAAAAACTTGCCCTAGTCATCAGGGATAGGGGTAAATTGAGATTCAGTTATTTTTGATATTGAAGGTTGCGTATTGGCAGGTAAATCACAACTTACATTTTCTGGAAATTCACAATCACTTTGATGCTGATCGTCATAGTCTTCTTTTTCTTGTACACTATAGTTTTCTTCATCCCTCTCGGTACAAGTGCCAGGTCTACTCTGCTCAGTAATCTTGAAAAAATCTCTCATCTTGGGCAATTTCGCTACAGCATCTCGAGCAGTGGTTGCTTCTTTTCTCTTTTGAGCACCACTTTTTGAACGTTTTATTCTATACAATGTCAATAAAATACTTTATCTGCACTCTGCAGTGTATATATATTGTCCCGGTATTTATAGCCAAACAGAATTCCAGACCATTCTATGATTGTTGCGTAACAACGGCATTGTTACGTCAATCGAATATTCAAGATTCTACCAGAAAATCAATCGAAATATTCTAGATTCTGCGAGATAAAATGACGTTGCATTCACTTATGATGTCACAAGCCAATTTCTTCCTACAGTTTAAATCGGTTGTAAACAAGTCTGCTGAACTGAAAATAGTCACGTAGCCAAAAAGCAATTTCAGACTAACTTGGGCCCCCAAAGTTGGCCTGGGCCCCTCCCAATTGGGGGGTTTGGGGGGCGGCTGCTACGTCTCTGAGTATAGTGCTGCTAAATTACGAAATTCTCACGCGAGCACGTGGAAATAGACAAAAGAAAACTTCATAGAGAATGGCTGTCCTAGATCTTTTGTCTTAGTATTGTTTAAAACTCAAAAAGTGCTAATTATAACAATAGGTCTCTAGCAACTTTTTCAAATAAAAGAGGTCCTGCAGTTTAATCAGGGCGAGAAAAACAATTTTGATTAAAAGTTTTATGAATTGATTTTGTTTGTAACACTACCGTTATTACGTCAAAGAGAAGGTATGTACGATACAAATCTTAACTCGAAGAAAAAAAGGTTTTCATGCAAAAACAAGCGTGATATAAAAGCAAGTTTATATTCGAGATAATTCTCGCTTCACGAATATAATAATTACAGCAGAATGAAAGCAACAAATTGCAGAAACTATACATCAGGGGTGTCAAACTCATTTTCACCGAGGGCCATATCAGCATTATGGTTGCTCTCAAAGGGCCAGTTGTAAGTGTTACGACAGCATAAATGCGATTTTTGTCTTCATAAACACAAAAACCTCCAAACATAGTGAATACATTGCTACACATACAAAGTAGTATGTACATGCATTTAAATAAAAATAACAAAAGAATGGTTGTCTCAGTTCATAACTATATGGGCAAGTTGATGAGGTGATGCTGCCTGTCCTTGAAAAAACCCAGTAGATGAGTAGAACCTTCCTGAGTCCGAGACAACACCTCACATACCATCCTCATTCATTGATTATGTTCTGAAAATAATAAACAGAACAATATGTAAGCACAGTCATTAAATTGCACACATATTCTACTGTTCTTTGCTTGGCTGAGATAGGTTTCATAATATTTTTTATTCAAAGTTATCAAAAATGCTTACCTGTATGTTTTCCAGCTGGATGTCTGATACCGTTTTCCCTTAGCTAGTTTGTCAATGTCTGGTTTTAGGTCTTGTGCTGAGGCAATTCTTAAAACAGCGTGAAGGTTGTCATCGGTGATGCGTGATCTGTACTTGGTCTTGTTTAGATTCATTATTGAGAACATCTGTTCGCACAGATAAGTGCTCCCAAACAAGGACAGAACACGAGCAGCATGAAGTCGTAGCTGTGGCATCAAACCAGGGGGCAGCAGACGGTAAAAGTCCTCAATTGCAGAATCCTGGAATTTAGCTCTCAGACCACTATCGCTTTGAAGCTCTATTAACTCCATCTGAAGGTAATGAGGTACACTGCAGACGTCGGTGGTGAAAGGGTTGGTAAAGATGGCAAAGCCTGAGTGATGTGCTTTAAAGTCAGAGAAGCGCCGATCAAACTCATTCACTAACCGGCTAAGTTTCGTAGCCAACCGATAACAGGAAAAAGCACCTGGAAATGAGGTTGACATGCTCTGGCAAACAGGAAAGTGAGCAAGATTATCCTGTTTTACTTGTGACTTCCAAAGGTCAAGCTTACGCTGGAAAGCTGTGATCATACCGAACATCTGCGTGATGACTTGTTTGCGTCCCTGCAGCCTCTGATTGAGTTGGGCGAGATGCTCCGTTATGTCACACAGCATAGCAAAGTCGCACAGCCAGTTTGGATCCGACAATTCAGATAAGGGTTTTCCTTTACCATGCATGAAAAGCGCAATTTCTTTTCTAAGCTCAAACACGCGTTTGAGGACTTTGCTCCTACTCAGCCACCTTACTTCTGTATGGTACGACACGTCTCCATGCTCCGAACCCACCTCCTGCAAGAACTGCTGGAACTGCCGGTGATTCAGACCACGCGCCCGAATGAAGTTAACTGTTTTCATAACCGTGGTCATTATATTATCTAGCTCCAGAACCTTTCCACAGAGAGCTTCTTGATGGATAATACAATGATATGCTACCAAAGGTATGTGACAGTTACTTGTTTGCATTTTATCCTTCATTAGTCCCACCAGGCCTGTTTTTCCCCCACACATTGCAGGTGCACCATCTGTAGTTAATCCTACCAACTTTTCCCACTGTAATTCATTTTTACGGACGCAATTCTCCACCGCATCAAAAATGTTTCTCCCCGTTGTGGTCCCGTGCATGGCAACAACGTCCAAGAGCTCCTCCGTGACAGAGAGGTCCGACTTCACGCCTCTAATAAAAATGGATAGGTGCGCTGTATCCGAGTTGTCTATGCTTTCATCAACAGCTAAAGAAAATGCTATGTAACTACGTGCCTCTTCAGCCAGCTGTGTTGCTAGATTTCCTGCTAGTTCCTTAACTCGGTCCGCGATGGTGTTTCTTGATAAACTGACATTTTGAAAACTTTGTATCTGGCCGGGGCACACTTGCTCACACACCTTCAGCATGCACTGCTTCAAAAATGCACCCTCTGAAAACGACTTTGAAGCTCGGGCAATTTCTTCAGCCACAATAAAGCTAGCTGTCACTGCTGCCTCGTTTTTAGCTATAGCTTTTGTGAACATCTTCTGCTGTGATTGCAGTCCGCCTTTTAATTTTTGGATAATCTGTTGTTTTTCTTGGAGGCTAAATTTGGCATATTTACCTCCGTGTTTGGTGTCAAAATGCCGACGGAGATTGTACTCTTTAACGACTGACACCGCCTCATGACACAAAAGACATACCGGCTTTTCTGCTTGAAGCACAAACATGTATTTACTTTCCCAACTTTCTTGAAATTTCCTTCCATCTGCATCAACTTTTCTTTTCCTGGACATTTTGTGATTAAAAGTAGACATCTCTCAAGGCTAGGCCTGCTTAATTTTTCTGCTAAAGCGGTAGTTCACGCGTACTTCTAAAAAGGAACGCAAAAATGTGCGTGAATGAGAATTAACCGCAATCAATTCCGCCGGGGCTTCACCAGCAGCTCTGTGACCTAATAATGGTGTTGCAGTGAAAGCAGCCTAAAAACTGAATAACATTTTGTACAGCAAGAGAGACGTAAGGTCAGCAAGATAACTAAACTAGCAAAGTTATAACATGGCAAAAATCATCGTTCGCCTTTGCAAACAGGTGGAAATCACTACTGTGCCAAAACACTCAGTAGGCTGAGGTTTAACATTTAAGCTCCACGGGCCACATAAAATGACGTGGCGGGCCACATTTGGCCCGCGGGCCACCAGTTTGACACCTATGCTATACATGTATGATTTAATTAATTGATATTGTAAGAATCGGTAGGAGTAAGAATAAGAGTAAGAATCGGTTGGGTAAGATTCAAGGAATGTGGATAATTGTTGCTTGAAAATAGGTTTCCTCTGAAGATGAAAAGCAAAGTCTATCGTTGTTGTGTAAGATCAGCAATACTGTATGGAAGTGAGACATGGTGCTAAAAGAAAATGAAAAAGCAATTTTGAGGAGAACGGAGAGAGCTATGGTGAGAGCTATGTGCGGTCAGAAAGTGGTAGACAGGAAGACGACTGAAGAACAGATGGATATGTTGGGGTTGAAGGAAACTATAGACCGGTTAGCAACAGCGAATGGAGTTAGATGGTATGGAAATGTGCTGAGGAGGGATGACAATAGTGTTTTGAGGGTTGTTCTGAATCTTGAAGTGAGTGGCAAGAGAAAGCGAGGGCGATCAAAGAAGACTTACAAGAAGCAAGTGGAGGAGGAGACAGAGAAGATTGGTTTGAAAAAGGAGGATGCCCTGAGACGAGACAAGTAGAGGGACTGAGTGCGAGAAATTGCAGAAGGAATGGGATCTCTGTTATAGGGACAACACCGGATAAAAACTGAATCACACATATTAAGGCATACTGGCTAACTGCAATCAGTTGATTAAAATACCACTTTTACGACCGGTTTCGTTCCTATTAGAACTTGTCAGGTGGACTCAGCTATTGAGCCAACGATCACATGAATTGCTTCATGCGGTTTATACCACTCCGCCATCGGTCCTTAATATTTCTAGCAGTTCACTAGCTCTTGCCCTAAAGATCTATCGATATGGTTGCAGCAGAACGACCCAAAAACCCTGGATGAATTGTCACGGTTGGTTGATCAATATTTGGCAGCGCGCAATCAAAAGTTGTCGAGTAAGGAAGTGATCAAACGTGATAGCGCAAGAGCTGGTGTGAAGGACAATCATAGAGGATTCTCTCCTGCGAGTGCCCTGGAGTGCTTCTTATGTAATCGCGTTGGTCACCGGAAAATTGACTGTCGTGTTAAGCCAGAAAGAAGACGTAATGAGTATAACAGACCAGCTAGACACGCAATTACCTGCTACTCATATGGTAAAGTTGAGCATGAGAAGAGGTTCTGTCGGAACACCCCGCGCCCTCAAGCTGTTCCTCGGGGGAGAGGTAGCACCCCTAGGCCTACGTCACAACCGTACGGCCTACGTCAGATGCGCTGCGCAAGTTGGAAGATTATCGGATAATGCCAAAGCAAAGGATGAAGAATATTTGGAGCTCAAATCGGGAGAGAAAATGAAAGTCGTGCGTAATTGTGCCTGCCTGAGTAATGAAAATAAGAAGTGTATGCCTCTTGCGATCGGAAAGATGGGTGAGAATGAAGTCGAGGTCCTTTGTGATACATGTTGCAGTGGCGTTATTATCGGGAGAAAGTTGGTGAAGGAAGATAACTTTACTTGTAGCATGGGTTATGTGATGGCTATCGACCGGACATTGAAAGAGGCGCCTATTGCTGAGATTAAAGTAGACACGCCTTACTACACAGGAGTAACTCAAGCCATATGTTTGCGAGACCCTTTATTTGACCTGGTCATTGGAAACGTTCGTGGGGCACGAAATCCGGATGATCCTGTTCCTGATTCGGAGACATGTGCTGCTGCGATCACGACAGCTCAAGCTTGGAAGGATGCCACGATCAAACCTTTAGTTGCAAAAGACATGACGGCTCAGACTTCCATCACGAAGGACGAATTGGCAAAACTGCAACAGGAAGACACTACTCTGGAAAAATACGTGGACCTACTGGATGCTGTTAGAAAAGAAGACTACGAAATAAAATATGAAAAGCGTAGAGGTGTCTAGCACAGGATTCGAAACCGAGTTAACCGATTAGCTGATTGCTTAAAGCAGATTATGGTACCAAAAACGTTGAGAAAAAAAGGTTATGGAAGTCGCCCACGACTCTATTTTTGGTGGACATCTAGGGATCAAAAAGACCAAAGACCGCATTCAGAAAAACTTCTTCTGGCCTGGCAATGCAAGGTGATGTTACTAGTTTGTGCAGATCATGTGATGTATATCAGAAGATTACTGCTAAAGGATTCGTTTCCCGTGTGCCACTAGGAGATATGCTCTTGATTGATATGCCATTTAGAAGAGTCGCCGTAGATTTAGTTGGACCAATGCCCAGTCCCGTAGCACTCCAACTTCGGGGCCCCCCCAAAGTAAGCGCAAGAGCCCCTGCGCACAGGTCATATCACTTTAGAGGTGTAAAATTGAAAAGCTGCATGAAGAAAATACACCACAATTTGTACATAAGTAAACAGGCTAATGTCAGAATAAAGCATGCCGATACCGAAGGTGCAAGTCATAAAAAATTCGGCACCGATGCCAGAGTTCAGTAGGACATTTATGCAGACACTGCGAAACGAAAGCAATGACACTGAAAAACATGAAAAATTATAAAAACACAGTATCATTTAAATAGTCTGGAGCGAACCTTTTTGTTCGCAAATGCTGTTATGACATTGTCATAATCAAGAGATCGGGCGCAGTCATTTTCGATTGACAACATGGCTAATGAAGATAGTCTACTGTCTGTCATAGACGTTCTATTAAAACTTTTGATCAGTTTCAATTTGCTGAAGCTTCTTTCAGCGCTGGCAACAGTCACGGGACAAGTTAGTAAGATTCGAAGTGCGATGTACACATTCGGATACAATTCAAATAAATGAGTCTTTAGAAGATAGTTCAGAAAGTCTTGAGCCGTATAGGAAGGTTGCATGTGACGTCACGGATTTCGCGCCAAAAAAAGTGGATGACCAAAAACTCTAATTTATGCTGGAGAGGTATTGGGCGAACACCAACTTTTGGGGTTATTTTGAAAACTAATGAAAAATTAATTAAAATTTGGAATGAATTATTGCTAGTTGGATTCTCGGAAACAAATAAATTTGACCAAAAGCAATTTGGTTGAGATTTGGTCTTTCAGTTGGCTAGTATAAGCCTAGCATAGTGGGCTAATTTAAAAAAAATGCCCCTAAGAGAAGTGTCATCTAACTACCATTTGCTCCTCACTTAAAAATAAACAATACCAATTAGATACCAGTCGGTACATTAGCAAAAACAACCATTATTTGATCATTACTGCCGGTACGGTAAGCTTGCCGGTAAGCTTACTTGCTGTCTCCATGAGTAAGGCATTTAACGGTATGCCTCCATCTTTATGTGGCAAACAGGTGGTGGGGCCAAGCAGTCTACCCGTCGCGGTGATCCAGTGTGACAAAAGACATGCAAACAGAGCATGAGCTCTACGCATGAATCAATAAATGGGTACCGTAATTTTTGTATTACCCTTGGTCCAGCAGCCTAGGTAATAGCCCAAACAATTGTTTAAAGAGTGATTAGGGTCACACAATTACATCTGACATATCAATATGACTGGCCTGCAATTACTATTGACAAAAAATTTCAAAAACTTACTGATTTTATCCAACAATAACTAATCCAGCATATGTCAAACGGTACAGAAGTCTGCCCTGTCATTTAGGCTACAGTATAACTTAAGTTTTCAACTTTTCAGAATGCTTATGCCACTAAATATACTGTATAAGTTACACATTACAATTAACTTAAACTCATCGTTCCCAAACACGCTGATTAATCGAATATGAAATCCACACAGAAGCTGGCTACAAATAAGCCTGCATGTTTAGCCCATAAAATTAGCCCAACTATTAGCAATAACAAGCAAACCTTAGCACCTCTTATCTTACTTTGACCTTAGATTCATTCCTTAACATCAGTAAAACAACATATTTAACGTGCATTCAACAACTGTCACGTTTCTTCATTTGCTTTGCAAAAAACGATATCACTCCTATTCAATTCAATGCGAAAACACTGACTTTGGTCATCCACTTTTTTCGAAAGCGCATTTTGATGACGTTTGATCACGTGCGTGCAACCTTCCTATTGAGATTGCGTTTTTTTGTAAAATTAAAACAAACCGCTGTAGCTCAGCGCTCATTTCATCAGAATCAATGTCACCGAACTTTTTTTGGAACTCTTTACAGCAAGTAAGAAGAGCATTTTCTTGCTGCACAAGCAAAAGTTTGTCTCGTGTGTACAAAAACGAAAAGGCGGAAGAAACCTCACGTAACAAATTAAAGCGCTTCTTTATTGACATAATAGCCTGGTCTACTAATGGATAGAAAAAGTTGCTTTGAAATTTCAGTTCAGGAGTAGCTCGTTGTTCCTCTTCACCTTGGTAATCAAACAATCTTCTTTTCTTTCCACTTCTTGACGGAGGAAAAGAAGGATCAATATCCAATTCCTGTGCTATTTCAACAGCAGATGTTGCGGCACTGTCATAACCCGTTGTGCGATAGTTTTGCAAAAACTTTTCAGTTGCCTGGATTTCCGTTTCCATTGTATGAAGGGAGACTCCATACGATTGAAGAATCTTGCTTGCTTTATTGACTTGGAATAGGATATCATACCAAATAAACACCGACAAAAGAAAACTCCATTTTGATAAATGAGTTATCAACGATTTTGTTTCTGAGGCAGCTCTTCCATCTTTTCTTTCTATGGAAATGGCTTCCAAGTCTTTCAGTGCCAGCAAGACCTCTTTTAAATTGTATCGAAGAGGTTTGATGC
This sequence comes from Trididemnum clinides, assembly GCA_963675345.1. Classification (NCBI taxonomy): domain Eukaryota; kingdom Metazoa; phylum Chordata; class Ascidiacea; order Aplousobranchia; family Didemnidae; genus Trididemnum; species Trididemnum clinides. Next base: position 19,419,164 of record OY776302.1, read on the forward strand.
ATTTAATTCTGCTTTCCCAACGAGTATCAGATTGTGACTTTATGGACAGCTCCACATGTTTCTTCAAAATTTCCCAACGCTGAGCAGAGGATGAAAACAGCACATACAACCTTGTAAGTACTCCAAAAAATGTCAATGCTTCCGTCGATCAATTAGCACTGTCAACAACAACTAAGTTAAGGGTATGGTTTGCACAGGGAACGTAAACAGCTTTGGGATTGATGTCTAGCATTCTTGCTTGGACCCCAGAATGTTTTCCTTTCATGTTAGCACCATTATCATATGACTGACCTCGACAATCAGACAATTCGAGTTGCAGTTCGGTCGCTTTTTCTAAGAAAGCGTCCAACAAGCCTTTCCCAGTACTGTCACTTATTCTCAAGTAGCCAAAAAATGTTTCTTTAACAACAGCAGCTTCTTCATTACATAGTACATAACGGAGAATGACAGACATTTGTTCATGATGTGACATATCTGGAGTGCAGTCCAAAATTATAGAAAAATATTTTGCCAATTTCAATTGCTGTAAATTTTCTTTTTCAACTTCTGTCGCTAGCAATTCAATTAGTTCATTTTGTATGGTAGGACTCAAATAGTGATCTTTAGTGTTTTTATTCTTGATTCTGTCTTGAAGCTCTTTTAGGATCGGATCTCTTCTTGCCAAAAGCTCAAATATACCCAGAAAATTTCCATTGTGAGGAGATCCTAAGACTTCTTCAGATCCTCTAAAAGCAAGATTCCTTTCCGATAGAAACAAGGCAATGTCGATAAGTCTCTCTAAAACATTTCTCCAAAAACGTCTTTCATTGAAAAAAATATTCATCTCGCGTTTGTCGATAGTGGATGAATTTCTTATCCCTTCAGCTAGCAACATCCATTGACTGCAGCATTCTTGGTGGGAAATGCCGTTTTCATGGTCTTTCAGTTTTTTCGAAAAACCCTCCCATGTATTTATACCACTACAAAAGGGGCTTAGTGTTTTTCCAAATAGCTTACAACAAAAGCAAAAAACTTGATCTGATTCCCCAGAATAAACTAGCCACGACCGTGAAACACTTTCACCATTAGGTAACACACGTTTATAATGGTTGGAGGAAAAACGTCGCCTTGGAGTTGTGTTATTATATGGAAAATTCATTATTAGTTGATGTGGTCCACGCTTTACTATATCACATCGTTGAGCATCAGAAATACTTTCAGGCCATTTACATGGGTCATCAGGGATAGGGGTAAATTGAGATTCAGTTATTTTTGATATTGAAGGTTGCGTATTGGCAGGTAAATCACAACTTACATTTTCTGGAAATTCACAATCACTTTGATGCTGATCGTCATAGTCTTCTTTTTCTTGTACACTATAGTTTTCTTCATCCCTCTCGGTACTAGTGCCAGGTCTACTCTGCTCAGTAATCTTGAAAAAATCTCTCATCTTGGGCAATTTCGCTACAGCATCTCGAGCAGTGGCTGCTTCTTTTCTCTTTTGAGCACCACTTTTTGAACGTTTTATTCTATACAATGTCAATAAAATACTTTATCTGCACTCTGCAGTGTATATATATTGTCCCGGTATTTATAGCCAAACAGAATTCCAGACCATTCTATGATTGTTGCGTAACAACGGCATTGTTACGTCAATCGAATATTCAAGATTCTACCAGAAAATCAATCGAAATATTCTAGATTCTGCGAGATAAAATGACGTTGCATTCACTTATGATGTCACAAGCCAATTTCTTCCTACAGTTTAAATCGGTTGTAAACAAGTCTGCTGAACTGAAAATAGTCACGTAGCCAAAAAGCAATTTCAGACTAACTTGGGCCCCCAAAGTTGGCCTGGGCCCCTCCCAATTGGGGGGTTTGGGGGGCGGCTGCTACATCTCTGCCAATGCCACCTACAAGCGAGAAAGGACATCGATATATCCTGACCTTGGTAGATTATGCAACCAGATACCCTGAAGCCGTTCCACTCAAGAATATTGAAACAGAAACAGTGGCGGAAGCGTTGCTGGACATGTACAGTCGTCTAGGAATACCAGAAGACGTTTTGAGTGATCTTGGCACGCAATTTGTATCGAAGTGCATGGAGGAAGTATTAAGATTGCTGTCCATAAAGCGACTAATAACTATGCCGTATTATCCTATTTGCAATGGATTGGTTGAACGTTTTAATGGTACACTCAAGAAAATGCTAAGACGTTTGTGTAATGAGCAGCCCCGCCAGTGGCATCGTTTTGTTAACCCCTTACTATTCGCATACAGAGAAGCGTCACAAGAGGCCACCGGATTTTCACCGTTTGAATTGTTGTACGGGAGGACATTACGCGGACCAGTACAAATCTTGAATGAGCTATGGACAGGAGAGACAGGTGGTGCAGAAATCAAGACGAGCTGCCAGTATGCCTTGGAATTTCGAGAACGCTTAGGCAACACCACGAAGATCGCCAAGGAAGCCTTGCCAAAGAGCCGAAAGAAGAAAAAAACGCAAAGCTGAAAGAAGAAAATTTCAAGAAGGCGACGAGGTACTATTCCTACTGCTGAACGACACAAACAAGCTTCTGATGCAATGGAAAGGACCTTATGAAATAATGAGCAGATGTGGGAAAGGTAATAGTTATCGGATAGAAGTGAATAAGAAGGTGAAAACGTTTCATGCAAACATGCTGAAGAACTACATCGAAAGAGCTGACCAGGACGAAGCACCACAACAAATTTCAGACAATAATCAGATAATGTCTTGTAATGTTTGTACTGGGATTATAGAAGTAAATGAAGACCTGAATGTGAACGACGACAATATGATGGAATTGGCTAATTGTCATATAAAGGAAACAGTACAAGACGTCAAGTTGGGGTCAAACTAATTAAAACACAACAGGAAGAAATGATGAACACCTTGTCAAAACACGACGAAGTTTGTTTAGATATCCCAGGTAAAATTAACATGATCAAGCATAAGATAGAGCTTACTAAAATAATCCAGTCAGGTCTCGGCCTTATCCTTTTCCGTACGCCATAAGAAAGAACCTTAAAAAGGAAATAAAAGACATGCTTAGCCTCGGAGTCATCCGAGAATCGAACTCACCATTTGCATTCCCAATTGTCATTGTGAAGAAAAAAGATGGATCAGATTGTATCTGCGTCGATTATCGGAAATTAAACAAGCTCACAGTAGCAGATCCGGGGCCTATGACACCAGCAGAAGATTTATTCCAGCGGTTGGGGAAAAGCAAGTATTACTCCAAGATCGATCTCAGCAAAGGATACTGGCAAATCCCAGTTGCGTAAGAGGACATCGAAAAGATTTGCATTTGTAACACCTGACTGCACGTACGATTTTCTGAGGATGTCTTTCGGAATGAAAAATTCGGGGGCAAAGTTGGTTGGTGGAATGAGGAATATTTTAGGTGGAATGAATAACGTTGACAGCTACATTGATGACCTCATAATACATACCAATGACTGGCAAGTGCATTTGCAAATGTTAGAAGAACTGCTTCGACGTTTGCGCACAGCAGGACTTACAGCAAAGCCGTCTAAATGTGTATTCGGGGCCGAATACGTTGAATTCCTTAGACATTATATCGGCCGTGATTGGATTGCAGTTAATGAGGACAATTTAGAGAAGATACGTGCAGCACAAAGACCAGCTACGAAGAAAGAGGTAAAATCATTTTTGGAATTAGCGAATTATTACCGCGCCCACATCCCCACATTTGCGGTGATTGCAGCGCCCTTGACAGACCTAACGCGCAAGGTATAATCAAACAAGATTCGATTGGGGCAATCTCAAGAAAAGACCTTCAGCAGATTGCAAGACTGTTTGTTGAAGCGACCAATTTAAAAGCTGCAAGACCATAGCAAGCCTTTCATATTACAAACTGACGCATCGAACTGCGGGCTGGGTACCGCCCTCATGCAACAGCATGACGAGAAACTATATCCGGAGGCGTATGTCAGCAAAATACTCGCACCAGCTGAGAGCAAATATTCAACTTTAGAAAAGGAATCTTTAGGTATTGTGTGGGGCATAACAAAGTTCCGGCTATACTTAGCTGGCAAGCAGTTCATTTTAGAAACTGATCACCAGCCCCTTGCATATACAAACAAGACCAAGTGTCAGAACGATTGCACAATGCGATGGGCCCTGGCTTTACGAGGGTACGATTATACTGTACAAGACATTCCTGTAAAGGATAATGTAGAGACTGATTATCTTAGTCGTGTTATGAACTAATCGTGGTGTGTTTATGTGTAATGTTGTGCTATGCTTTAATTGTATATGTGTGTAAGATATGGAAATCGAATTTATTTTGTGCGTAATTAAGGATCTTACTGTTGTTATTATTATTATCATTATATAATTAGGGGGGTGTATGTCATGAATAAGTAAATTTGCATTAAAAGAATAGTTTTATATATGTATAGTTGTTGTGATTTGTTGTTTTATTTTGCAGTGATCGTTTTATTTGTAAATCTAAATTGGTTGTAGCCTTAATTTGCAAAGCTGTTTTCAAAAAATTGACCTTTTATCTTTCGGATTTATAAATAAATTTGTAACTCACACGCTTTTCTGACGTCACAATGACTGTCTACGTGACTTTCTAGTGTATTCTAAGGATTCTTGTTTCTTCTCGAAGATTTTCTTTTTTTTATTGTTATTACCGATTTTGTAATTTATTAACTGACTTTTTCGTGTGACACACGATGTTCTAGCAATTTCTAGATTCTTTTCCAGCCGATTATATAGGCGCCGAGATTTTTTTATTCATAGAGAGTATAATTCAAAGTAGACCAGAGTAGAATAGAGATTAGAGTGTTGTAGAAGGTGTGGTTGTTGTTTTGTTGTTGTGTGGTGATTGTGGTGCCAGGAGTCAAGAGATTATTTTGATGGTTTTAGTTTTAGTTAGTCTTTGATATTTATTTGTTAAAGTGCTTTAGTTTTGCGTTTTTGGCAAGCAAAGGAATTCGAAGTTATAAAGTGGTTTGTGAATATATTTGTTCTGTTCTTGATCGAGAAGTGCACGGGTTAAAGTATCTTATTGGAAGCCAATCTTTTCCTAGCTATTAAGTTGCAACCAAACTTAAATATTCGATAGATACTGCAAGTCGCTTCAATTTTAAGAGGTAAATTAACGTTGAAATAGAATCAAAAACTTCTATTGAAACGCCACACTGACGTTACTCATTTTAATTTCACTGATTGACGTATGCATTAAGCCCTAAAATTAACAGCTGTTTTGACATTAAAAATCGATTTTTTATGTCAAAACGGCTGTTAATTTTTGGGCTTGATGCATACGTCTAATTTTATGGATTGACGTATGCATCAAGCCATAAAATTATCCGCCGTTTTGACATAAAAAATAGATTTTTTAAGTTTGCAAATTATTAAGTTGTACTGCTTGGCCTTTTTTAAAATTTTGTCCAGTTTTACATTTTCGGTCACACGCCAATAAGTGACCAGGGTATATATTAACTGCCTAGTCATCCAAAAGCAGTTATTGACAGTTAACCATAAAAATTCAATGAAGCTTCATTACCGATTGAAGATATCTGCTTACTCGGTGGTTTTGAACAGGCTATTCAAATGAAGAAAAAGATATTTTCTGGCTTTTTCATTGGTAATACTTATAACTAGGCCATTGGAAAAATCAATAAGTCTAATGGAAGATATCATGAATGGTGAATACAACTCGTCCTTTCTAGACGACTATTAGTAGAAGTCATCTCCTTGTGCTCATGAATATGCAGCTACTGTCAGAGGTGATCACTAACAAAGTAGTTCCACTTAGTAAACTATGCTCAAGTAGTTTTTGAGTAACGTACAAAAGTAAGTTTATTTTTTACCACTTCTACTTTACTTAAATAGATTGAGTAGAAAGTAACGCTAGTTGAGTAGTTACAACTTTATCTTAAGTGGAAAAGTATAGGACCTTTGGAATATTTTTTAAAAACAGTTTTTCATATTGATAAAGATTTTTCAAAACTTGGTCTTAGTGAAGTTGTTGGATAGTTTTTCATTATGATAAAACTGTTATATGATATGATAATGGTATCCACAATTGTAAGCGATTAATAAAGAAATTAAAACTGTAACACTAATCCCACGGTACCAATGGATTATCCTGAAAGACGACCAATGGAATACTCTTTTGCAACAGCTAAAATGTTGCTATCAGCCACACGTATTTAATTACATAAAAAAGAGTACAAATAAATATCACACACAATATGAATCAATGTAAAATTTCACCACGCCATTGAATTTTTTGCTTCAAACCGCTGCATACGAAGGAGGCAAAATTTTCTCACCGTTTTGTCTGCCAACAAAAACCAGACCACTCACTTCCAAAAAAGTAAAATATTTTTAATCTTTTTTGATTGTTCCATGAAACTAATTTTATAGCTTTGGTCTTCACAAGGTACACCAATCCGTTATCCACTAACGTTTATCACCTTGAATCCAGAAGCGTATTTAGAAACAAAGTTGGGAAATAGAAGCATTTTCAAGAACTGTTGCAAAATACTTTTATTGTTTTGGAGATTAACTTTTTAAGATCGAGAGTTTCATTCAATTTGCTCTTTAAAATAAGTGAAAATCCTTTATTTAGAGATCAACTTTTTGAAGCCAAAAATTTACCCCATTTTTGGTCTCCAAACAGACATACGAGTCCAATATAATTCGTAAAAGTAATTTTCACTTATTTCGCGACAGGGGGCGTTCGCAGAAATTTGTTGAAGGGGGCGCGAAAATGCTTTTTCACAAATTTCACGGGACAGTCATGATGAAGATATTTTTTTGGAGATCAATATTCTCAAAGCTGTAGAGCTATATTAGAGGATTATTTGCTACTTTTTTCAGCAGAATAACTGAAAATGACATTTTACGTTTTTCTGAAAGGGGAAGGGGCGCATATAGGAGTTACCCGATTGTACGACAGTCATACTGCTTGGGGAGAGCATCTCCTATTTATCTTCCTTTAGAAGCCCCTGCCTGCATGTGCAGTGAGCACATTAGAACTCAAAGCTTTATCTACATTTTGTAACCAACGCAGTGTCTTAATTACCTTTTTTAGGTTTAAATATTGGCATGATCTATACATAAGAGATTTATGAAACCAAGGCTTTCTTCCAAGGTTCCCACAAAGTCATGGTTAATGAAAAATACCCCACGGCATGTAAAAGCTAAATTTTGCTGCGCTCAATTTCCAGTCAAGTGCTAGCTTGATGAATTGCTTTTGTAAGGAAACGTATGTAACAACTTTCGTTCACCACCTACTTATTAAATATTTTCACACAGTTGACCCAAAGTAGTATATTATTCACGCCAAAACACCAACTGGCCATCTTGTTCGACCACATCATATTTGCGTAAATATTGAAACGTTGTTTTTGCTTGTTTTGTTTTTGTGTGTGAGCAGGATAGGTGGACGAAACTGTACAAACAAACAAAGCTGACGGATGTAAACAAATCATGATTGCAGATGGAAAAAGGAAAGATTGTGAGGGCAAGATTCCCACTGTATTTTCTTTGGCTGCAAACACCACACAAGTCAATAACTAGTGACTGAAAAAATGGTTTTTGGTGTTGACATTATAGTTGGAACTGTCGCGCTAAAACATTATAAATTATTCTTGAATTGTGGTCGTTTTTCTATTGTAGCCGCAGTCGATTTATGCCAAACAACTTCAAATAGCTCGATAATTTCCAAAAACAGCTTTGACGAAATCCTTAATGGAGAAAAGTGGGTCGCAAACTGAAAAAACATACCGACATTGCACAGTCGAACAGATTTTACGAAATGAATATAGCCGTCTACACAAGATCGAAATTGGAAGCAGAAAGATGAAATGAGAACTGTCGGTGACCATGACAGCACGTGACTGCAAATAACCCAAAGCCCGTTGTATATTTTCTTGGTGGTTACTGGGGTCAATTCTAAGGTAACGTTGAGATGGAAGGAGTGCCCAGACACTTGTGACGTATCAGGAAGAGATAGCCAAAAAAGTGTAATGAAAGAAAAAAAAGACTTGATATCAGCACTTCTGCCATTAAACAATCTTGATTTTGTAATGGAAGTTCTGAGCCCTCTGAGTGTGATGCCGACATCGAAAAGAATGATTTGATCTCGTGTGCATGGAGCATTTTAAGGCAAAGACAATTACCGGTTGGTTTCGATGACTTCTTTATTGATAATAATAATTATAACATTAGGGGGAAGTGAGATTAAGAATTAAAACATTGTTTTTGCTTGTGATATTCAAGTGTTACAGCAAAGTTTATTATTCCTGTGTGCGCTAATGTGTTTCTCGCTGAAACGCTACTGATGATTGAAGTCAATATTTTGCCGTGATTTAGTTTATGGCCATGCGAGAAGCAGTAGGACTTTCTCTTTCTTTACGCTTTCGTTACAGATTCAAAGTTTGAAAACCAACTGGTAAGCCTGCCACTGTTAAACGCCTACTTGGTAAGGTGCGATGAGTTACTGCCAGCAAGCCCTGCTGTTATTACTTTTGTGCTTCAAAGTTTTTAGCGCCAAAAGTAAATTCAAGTATTCTCTAGTGTTTAATTCTTCTCAGTTTGTATTATTTTTCCAATCATACATGAGTTTGCTTAAAAACCAACTACTGTTTTTATTAAGGAAGTGACAAATGGAGCAATTACTCTCATAAAAGATTATAAAAGTTTTGATTTTGATTAATTTTCTTAGTGATCTTCAAAAATGTTGTGATGTCAGCCTAGCTTTAACAAATATATTAAGAATTTGCCTAATACCACTGATTCTTGCCATCCGGGTCTCTACAAATGATGGAAAAAAAGGCTATCACCAAAAATGTGACCAGAGGAATAAAAATTTTGCCCCTACTCCCTCACAAATTTTTAGCTGATTTTGCGATTTAGTTATAATTTTTTAAGGTAAATTTCGCTATTATGGAGATGTAAGTTTTTTAGTTTAAAGTAAAATAACATTGGTTTCATTGAGTCTACTTATGTTTTATCGACTTTGAAACATTTGCGAATATTCTATCAAAAAAATAACCAGCAACAAAATATTTTGATCGAATATACTTACAAGAAAAAGTGGTAATTACTAGAATTAGGCCAATGTGACTGTACGATGTTGCATCATTTAGGTCTGTACTCTAGATCAGCCGATCTCAACTTATTATTTGGCATCTTGCGTTCCCTAACATAAAAATGTATACATTTTCACTGTCCTCCTTACTTTAATTTATGTCATCCGGGACGGATTTCAAAAGTGTCATCACAAAATAAAAAAGTAACTCAAAGAAAGAATCTTCAACCTAATCTACAATATGCTCTTCAAAATAAAAAAAAACTCATTCACAAAAATTAAGGTAACTTCTTTCGACAATCTTCTAAAAATAATGCCACCCTTTAACATTGTGTCTCCTGGAGCGGAACCTCCTTGAAAGTGAGTCATTGTTTGCATCGTACAGGTAAACCTTTAACTTGGTCTGCAACCTAATTTAAGCAACAAAACAGCCGAGAAGTTTGCATCTTAAATAATCCCTTATTGTATTCTATGTGATGTGAGCACCCCCAAGTGACAAACGCTGGTTTAGAAAGATACAGGACAAAACTGCAAAAAATTAAACTACTTTCTAGTTTCACTACTAAAGTAGTTTGATTTTCGATTACTGTTTTACTTTTACTCCAGTAAAAACACTTATCATTACTTTCTACTTTTACTTGATTATTTTTAGCAACTTTTGCTCAAGTAGATTTTTAGACTACTTTGATTTCTCGCTATTCTGCGTAATATGATTCTCCCAAAGAAAGTGCCCGAAAAGGTTTTACATATCAAACAGGCCTATATACATTTTCACCTATATAACACATTCCTACTTTTTTTGCATTTACTGTGCTGCCGATATCGTGGTGAAATGCAGATATTCGTAAAAATTTTACCAACCTATTCCATTTTACAGCATTATTTTTGGATCCCTGTGTTGTCGTATTTCAATGTTTGCTTTGTTACTAGGTGAGGATGAGTGTGACTGTGAGCATCGTAACAATTTTTCATTTCAATGTAATAGTTCTCTGGATTACCCATCCCTTCAATGTCAGTGCATTGATCGAATCAAATTTTGCGATAATCTTCGTGACTGCCACGACAACTCAGACGAGCTTCCCTACAACAAGTAAGCGATTCGTTCAAGGCACGTTTGGAGGAAGCGGAGCTGTTTGTGGATTCTCTGCCTAAACTTGTTAAAAGCATCCTAACCCCTTGCCACCAGCTTTAATTACTGCCTTGTGCCCCATTAAAGCGAGCCCAAGCTAATTTTTTTAATTTGATTTGAGTTTAAATGAACAACAACCAATCTTTCAATTAAAATCAGTATCGGAAGTTCATTACCGATATCATGCAATGAAAAAATTGTTTAGATCACTTCCCGGATTTCAATGCCCTACAACCAAAGCAAGATTTACAATTACCTGCGCTCTGCCTACAGTTTATGAATGTGATGGCGTATCAGATTGCGATGATGCTACGGATGAATGCTTTTGTGACGGAAATAATGCATCAAGTAAATCAAGTAAGGGAATTGGTGAAGGTTTGTAGCCAGAGTTTCAATACATGGAAAGAGAGGAAAAAAACAATGCTTGTTAGAATTTCAGAAAAACGCAAAAATTTCTCATATTCATAGGTGTTTTCTAGGAAGAATATAAAACAATTGATTTTCTGTAAGCGATAAGTTTTTCAATAAATGAATTAATTTCAAAGAGCACATGCCTTTCTTGTCCCAAGTTGCGAGTGGAACCTCGGATATATTCTGGATTGTTTTTGAGCAATCATTTTGAAGCAATTTTTCCTTTACGCAGCACTGCTTATGGTATAATGCTCAGCTTCGACAGTATCGATAGCCTAACCCTTCACGCAGCACTGCTTGTGGTATAATGCTCAGCGTCGGCTGTACCGATAACCTAACTCCGAAGCCGGTATGAACACAAGTTTTACCTGAGTGCAAATTAAAAATATGTAGGCTAACTGAACACATAACACTTGTTAGGCTATTGGAATGGGAAGTGTTTTCGCTGTTTGGATCGATCATTGGTTATACCAAACAGGAAATTATGTGACGGAAAATTTAACTGCGATGATTTATCAGATGAATGTTTGTGCCCACAGAAACCAGCATTGTGCAATCAAATACGTTTGAGTAAGCGTGTTGGCTGTTTACATCTCTATTTTAAAAGTAAATTTTAAACGGTTTAAAGGTTAACGGTTTTTTGTTTTTTTTTTGTTTTTTTTTGTTTTTTTTGTTATTTTTTGTTGTTGTTTTTTTTCCCTACTTGAAAAGAGTTGGCATGGATTTGCCCGTTTCAATGTAGGAGGCCCGGTTTACTGCGAAGTGAGATAGAGTGAAAATTCGTTGGCATGGATTTGCTCGACACGTCTATCAAAGGTCGCCCGGCTCCCACCTTGTGAATTGTCAACGCACTCGCCGCGAGCGTGATGGTATTGCAAAGACAAGGCACTAGGCTATATATGCAGCGTTTAATCTGCTTTTTCAGATCAGTGTGTAAACTGATCTCCCAGTGGATATGCAGCCAAAATAAACCAATTTGTCAACCCGCCCTGCTAAGCAAAACAATATGTCGTCGGTTGAAGTCTCAGTGCTTCTGCATGTGTTGGATTTTTTTTTTTTTTTTAAGGATAACGTTAATGAGTGGGTTACTTTTGCTTGTGACGGGACGGGCCCTGCTGATGAGTCCAAAAGGACGAAACGCGTCCAGGGATGGTCTCGTCTAAATTGGTTGGGTGGTATACTCATTATTGTTTCCTGGCATATTCATTTTAATAAATTGTCAATGCCCCTTACGCCCGTATGCTGCTTTGTCAATTAGGTACAAGGTTTACAATTTTTAAAAAGTAAATTTGAAACCAAAAGAATTGCAATTTTCCTGGTCTGATTTATGAGAGCTATGAACTTGTTTTCAAGCTAGTAACTGTCGGCAATGTGGTCAAGTAGATTAATCGAGTATAGCAGAAATAATTGTGTGCTTAAACTCCACCACAGTTACATAGTTGTGTCCTTTGGAAAAAGATATTCAGGATATTAGTTCTTCCTGGTTAATTGCGCTGCTAGTGGTCAGAATGCGCTGTATCAGCTGTACAAACTCCAAAGCTGATATCAGCATAGATTGTTTTATGGATAGCCCTACTGTAAAGCTTTTTGCGAATTCAGAGAATACAAAATTTCAAGTTAAGCGATATTCAAAGTGAACGTACACTTGAACTAAACAATAAACCCTGAATCTGGTTGATTTGTTTGTTTTTTAAATTGAACAACTGGAGTAGTATTAAAAGAAAGATCGACGCTCACAATAGCCACAGTGGCACTGAGCTTAGAACAACTGTCCTGGCCGGTTCCGGAGCTTCCAAGTTTCTCTTGAATTGCTTTGTATGTACTTTTTATGAATGCACTGCTGGTTGAAACTGTCAACCAGAGAAACTGTAGGTAAAGTGCGTTTTCCAAAGAATCAGCCACTCATCATTGAGAGATTTGAACCCACAAGCATTGATCGATAATTGCTGTCGCTAATTGGCGCTTGGACTCACTTGTCCTCGTCGCCTGCAGTTTAGTGCTGCTTATTGTATTTGTTCTATATCTAATTGTGTTTTGTGTTCGTAGGTCTTAATAAGTTTTATGTAATTCATGTGATTGCTGATGTATTGTTTGGCGCTCAACGATAGGAGTAAGGTAAAAATAAAATACAAAACTACTGCTGGCGATACAAATTGTAATATCGCTTTGAAAAAAGCTGTTTCAACAACAAGCTTTTTGTGACACTCTCATCAATGGCGGTATCTCGTCAAGAGGAGAAAAGCTAGAGTAAGTTGTATTATCGCATTAATTTGGACGGTGGGCAATCACGACAAGGTAGCGATAGCGCTAGCATAGCAATACTCACCAAAGAAAGAGATTTTGCCATAGTGAATTGCCAAAGCCAGCGCAGCAAGAGGCCAAATAAGAACGCCCTTACTTATTGAAATAGTTTGAGAGTGCAAACAAATTCTTGTTGTCTGCATAATATTGGGCGCTGAGTCTTGATATAAACTGCCTCTAATAGATTAACGTCGAAAGAGCTGCGTGCTGTGGCGAGGATTGAAAACCGCTCGTTGTCATAGTTTAATACACATTGCTCATTTTCTAAAAGATGCTGACCATCAGTAGGGTCTAGCGGGTGCTGACGGAACCATAGATACCTGTTCTTTCGACATACACAAAGGCAAATCCGTTTGGTCTACGTCAAAGACATAAACAAAGACAATATCCGCTTGACAATTGGACGTATTCAGACAATTCGACGTATATAAAGACAATATCTTCTTGATCTTTACGTCAAAGCGCATGCTACTAGTAGCTCGCAAGGATTTCTGCCTGCCACTCAGAAAAGCTCTGTCATATATGAATACAAGGGCTACTGTGATAGCCGATGGGTAGGGCAAAGGATTTTTAAGAACTACTGGACTACTTATACGGTTTTTATTAATCTCAACGATCTCAGGATCGCATCAAGTAACACGTTCGAAACGGTAAGACAAAAATTGACTCGACCACGCTAATCTCAACCACACATATTGGGCAAACAAAACGACACTAAACCGAATTGTGACTCTGCCGTTGGTGAGCATCTTTCAGAAAATGAGCAGTATGCATTAAACGATGTCAACAAGCGGTTTTCAGTCCTCGCCACAGCATGCAGCTCTTTCCACCTTAATCTACTAGAGGCTGTTTATATCAAGACTCAGCGTCCAATGTTATGCAGACAGAAAAAATTTGTTTACACTCTCAAACTATATTGATAACTAATGGTGCGTTTATTTGGCCTCTTGTTGGGCTTGCTTTGGCATTTTGCTATTGCAAAATCTTTCTAGGCGGCCATTTGGAAAATAACTTTTTGGTGGTTTTGCTCGTGAACATTGTCCATTATTGTGCATGTCTTTTTGCAAGTGCACTATTTACGTGTTCGTAAAATAAATAACAATTTTTGCTAAACGTTTTCTTGCGCTCTAATATACTTATCTGTACAAAATCATGTGAACATAAAGATTTCTCTTTATAATGAGCATAAAGATTTCAGTCGCAGCAAAATCAAAATGCTTGCCATAAATAAAAATTGCAATTTGCATAAAACGTCCTCTTTAGCCCTGCTCTGGTACCATGGGGTCAATATGACCACAGGTTTATTTGATAGGCTAAATATTCCAAACTTTGAGATTATAAGATTTCATCTCGCTTTGTATTTTCTTTGCTGGTTCTTGTCAACTGTTTCTATTTATTCAATCTTAATTTCAACGTTGCTTTTTTTGTAAATTTCACATTTCATTTGTTTGAGGTCATGACCCCATGAAAAAACTATTCATATCGTTAATTTTTCTCCAAGCTAAGCGAAAATTGGTGACCTCGCAAACACCTCAGGTTGTGAAACAAATCATTTGCAGCTGCGAAATTTTACCAGAAGCACCTCTAGCTATTCAAAATATCACTCAGCATTGTCCATCAGGGCGCAAGAGATGCCAGATTGTCCGAGATTGAAGGAGAAAAAGAACAGATTCACCTGCAGTAGATGTCATGACACCACTTGCGAAGAACACAGCAAGATGGTCTGTACTAGTGTCAGAAGTAAAATATTTAATTGTGCACTCCACTACATTTTTCAAGCAATAAACACAGACTGTTAACAAATTGAGTTTTTCTACTGGTGGCAAAATGTATTTTCAGTAATGGAGTCATATTGATCCCAAGGTACTGCTAACGTGATTTTTTTCATGGTACCAGAGCAGGGTTAAACTTTGGTTATTTTCTAAACCGCTGGAATTACACTAAATCGTTGCTGTGCAAAGCATGCGCGCAAAAGAATCTCAAGACGCCTTTTTATGCTCACATAATTTTGTTCAGACAAGCCAAGCATGAGCGCAAGAAATCGTTGCGACGCATTTTTATGTTCACATGATTTTGTACAGATAAGCGTATTATGAGCGCAAGAAAACGTTTAGCAAAAATTGTTATTTATTTTACGAACACGTAAATAGTGCACTTGCAAAAAGACATGCACAATAATGGACAATGTTCACGAGCAAAACCACCAAAAAGTTATTTTCCAAATGGCCGCCTAGAAAGATTTTGCAATAGCAAAATGCCAAAGCAAGCCCAACAAGAGGCCAAATAAACGCACCATTAGTTATCAATATAGTTTGAGAGTGTAAACAAATTTTTTCTGTCTGCATAACATTGGACGCTGAGTCTTGATATAAACAGCCTCTAGTAGATTAAGGTGGAAAGAGCTGCATGCTGTGGCGAGGATTGAAAACCGCTTGTTGACATCGTTTAATGCATACTGCTCATTTTCTGAAAGATGCTCACCAACGGCAGAGTCACAATTCGGTTTAGTGTCGTTTTGTTTGCCCAATATGTGTGGTTGAGATTAGCGTGGTCGAGTCAATTTTTGTCTTACCGTTTCGAACGTGTTACTTGATGCGATCTTGAGATCGTTGAGATTAATAAAAACCGTATAAGTAGTCCAGTAGTTCTTAAAAATCCTTTGCCCTACCCATCGGCTATCACAGTAGCCCTTGTATTCATATATGACAGAGCTTTTCTGAGTGGCAGGCAGAAATCCTTGCGAGCTACTAGTAGCATGCGCTTTGACGTAAAGATCAAGAAGATATTGTCTTTATATACGTCGAATTGTCTGAATACATCCAATTGTCAAGCGGATATTGTCTTTGTTTATGTCTTTGACGTAGACCAAACGGATTTGCCTTTGTGTATGTCGAAAGAACAGGTATCTATGGTTCCGTCAGCACCCGCTAGACCCTACTGATGGTCAGCATCTTTTAGAAAATGAGCAATGTGTATTAAACTATGACAACGAGCGGTTTTCAATCCTCGCCACAGCACGCAGCTCTTTCGACGTTAATCTATTAGAGGCAGTTTATATCAAGACTCAGCGCCCAATGTCATGCAGACAACAAGAATTTGTTTGCACTCTCAAACTATTTCAATAAGTAAGGGCGTTCTTATTTGGCCTCTTGCTGCGCTGGCTTTGGCAATTCACTATGGCAAAATCTCTTTCTTTGGTGAGTATTGCTATGCTAGCGCTATCGCTACCTTGTCGTGATTGCCCACCGTCCAAATTAATGCGATAATACAACTTACTCTAGCTTTTCTCCTCTTGACGAGATACCGCCATTAATGAAAGTGTCACAAAAAGCTTATGGTTAAAACAAATTTTTTCAAAGCTATAAGTTATAAACTTTGTAAAAATGTGCATTTGCAGTCAATAACACCAATGAAGCATGCGAAGTTGGCCAGATTAAATGTGCTCAAAACAATGCTACTTCGCCCATAGAGTGCATCGATCGTACTTCAGTGTGTGATCAGATAGTTGACTGTCGATTACAAGAAGATGAAACCAACTGCGATGTTGACGACTCTCAATATTTTAGTTGTTCAGACGGAACTCATTCGATTCCATTGTATAAACGATGTGACAGTAAGAAATATAACATAAAATTCATATACCGTACATAGGTTTTATGGAGATTAAAAAAAGGGAAGAAAAATTTTCTAAAATGTTATTTGGTCTGAAAACCTGCTATTTCTTTGACCAAGGTAGTTCGCACTTTTTCGAGGGTAGGTTTTGGTTGTTGACGCTGCATACTCTCGGCCTTCTTATGTTACATGAACTCAGTTTGACAATAGCTGAATAATTTAATTTTTTACTCTACCGGGTGAGTTTGAAAATTTTTGTCGGCTGGATAAATTACCCCAAAACCTTGGAACAGAGATTTCTTGAACTTGTATCTTAAACCCTTATAATAACGAAAATTTATTTAGCAATTCAAGCACTAGACGAACTGAGAGTTTGGGGACCACGAAGTGAAATGACGCTCTTTGAGTCAACAGTTGCTTATACGTGTCATTGCGAGCAGCACGGGTGGTAGTCAGATCCGGATTTAGACGATAAGAGACCCCAAGCTATTCTATTTGCGAGGCCCCTCCCCATTTTCGAACTCAGAATTTTTCTTTAAACAACTTAACATGTCCTTGCTAAATGTCAAAGATATAAGTGAAGCGCACATGCATTGATTCATAAATAGACGTTAAAATTAACACTGTGAAAAATTTGTAACAACAGCATAACATCTAGCACATGCGAAGCAGCTTCAAAGCCCATAATAAGCTTATCAACTTAATTACCTAGATATTGTCTAAAAAGGACTATTCGCGATTGACATCTTTAAATCTTACTTTACGAAACAATCGATATTGAAAAGCATACCACATTTATTCAGTTACTAGCCCATTTTGCCGGCGTCGCCTGGCAGTTCCTCCATCAGTAATGTCCGGGTTTCGTATTTCGGTTCAACAGGCCAAGCCGGCTTCACCCATCCGGCTCTTGTGTGAGCAGTAGCGAACAGTTAATGAATTTTATGCGCTTTCGCAATTCCTGTACACGAAATTGTGATCATCATATTTTCTTAATCATGACTGGCAATGTTCACAAAGAATCTTGCCAGAAATTATCGTTAATACTTGTGAGGGAGCAGAGATTGTACATAACCAAGACTGATTGTAGCGGCAAAATGGTGGGAAAAGCTATTCAATGGTAAGCCTATTTTGCCAATTGCTGTTGCCGCTTTCCTATATATATTGGTGGTATTTAGTTCCTAATTTGGCTGCGCTATTGGTCTTGTTTCCGGCATAGCTACAAAAGTGGCTATATTCAGATTTACAAATTGTTATGGTTATGGTTTTATGTTGATTTTTTCGTAAACTTGGGATTTCATTACAATGATGTAGAGCAGAGGTTCTCAAACTTTTGGTCATGCGGAGCCCATGAAAAGGTTGACCATCACCTACGGAGCCCCACAATATATTTTTAGTAATAGAAACACATTGATTCTTGCCGATTGATGTCAGCCAACCGTTATTTTTCGCTTCATATCATGCGGGCCCACCTCACATCGACCTTTTACCGCACGTGGACATC
The DNA here is from genome assembly GCA_963675345.1 of Trididemnum clinides. Taxonomy (NCBI): domain Eukaryota; kingdom Metazoa; phylum Chordata; class Ascidiacea; order Aplousobranchia; family Didemnidae; genus Trididemnum; species Trididemnum clinides. The sequence continues at coordinate 19,437,195 of OY776302.1, forward strand.
GTGCTCTCCAAAAAAAGATCAGCGACCTCTTTTTGGACCAAATTTGCTTCTACAAAGAATGTCGTAACCGCGATTTGATACCTGGTGGAGACCTCTAACGTTTGGTGTTGTGGAGCCCATGAAGGGGTTCACCACTATTTGCGGAGCCCCTAGGGTTCTCTCGCGGAGCCCTGGGGCTCCGTACGGAGCACTTTGAGAACCAATGATGTAGAGTTTAGACATAAATACCATAACAGGCAGCATATCAGCAAAATTGAGAATGTCGGTTCAGCCGGCCAAGCCGGCTTTACCTATCAGGTTCTTGTATGAAGAGTTACCAAACGTTTCTGTGTTTTCTGCTCATAAGATGTTTACGACTTCTTGTGCTTCTTTTTCTAATAGAATATCTCATTTCAAGATTCTGGCTATGCTTTAGGCCTATGTGCTCTGTTTATTGCAGACACGAACCTAAGGGAGCTTTGCGTTTCCCGTAGTTTGGAATTAGGGAACACATTTCTCATATTAAGCTATTTTAAAGCAAAAGGGTAAAAATGTCTTTTGTGTGGTGCGATTTGACACAGTGACGCTGTTTTCTTTTGATTTCCCCTTAAACTTTCTCAAGTCCTCGCTGGCTACGCATTATGTAGCATTTTTTCCCTGCTTGACGTGCCCTGGGGAGATTAAAGTGTCATTGGTTTTCCTCAAATGTTTGATTTGACTCCGGTAGCTCTATAAAGCTATTATAAAGCAAAATACCAACAAAATGTTCCATTTGATGCGATTTATCACAGTGACGTTATTTTGATTTCGCCTCATACTTTTTTAAGTGTCTTGCTGGCTACGCATTATGATTTATATTTGTGTTTCCTTGCTTAGGTATGCTCATAGAATTTAAATAATTTCTTGCTTTTCCCAAATTTTCAGGTTTGATTCCGGTAGCTCTATAAATGTATTACTAAGCAAAATAAAAAAAAATGTTTCTCCTTTGTACGTTGCGATATTACCCCAGCAGACCATACTATCAGCAATTTATAACGTATCAATTAATGCAGCTGCGCCAGCCTCACGGTACAAACACTTTTTAGAGCCACAACGAAGTGTTTTGGTAAATATAAGCCATAGGTTCTGTACATGTAATGGTGATCCTGTTGGTTTATTAACCAAGACTGCAAGTACTCAAAAAGAAAGAATAATGACACAAACTAGCATTTGTAATTTTTAAAAGAGTAAGTGGGAGGGGGGCATATGAAACATAGTCACAATTGATGGCGTCGCCCAAATGGTGGTCGTTTTGACTCATATAGCAATGAGTTGTTTGGTGGTAGGCATGTTCAACAATTTGGTGGGCCCGCTTTCGTATTAATATTGGTGACATTAAGATCTTTGCCTGCGCTGTTTGCTTTCATTCGGCCATAGCATGAAAAGAGGCACTGCCTTTCTTTTTAGTCATACAACCTATTGCAATTAGCGCATATTACGCTCTTTTCAAACAAAAACATTTCCCCTTAATCCACTGTTACAGATTGATGCTATTATTGTTTAATTTTGATTTTTTCTTATTTGTGATTTTATTACATATAACTTTGCCCCTAATTCAGACGTCTCTATTTCTAAATGAAGATTAGTGTTTTGTACCGAAAGGCCTATCCTTGCAATTGCAAATATCAGTAATGGGCCGCCGTGTAAAGAGCAAACCCAAAATGAAGTAACCCGAAATGAAGCACTCACAGTTCAGTTATAGCAGTAGCGGAGCCCCCATCAATAATGTCGAGGTTAAGAACATCAAATCAGCTGGCTGCTGCGACAGCCTCGTCCAATTGCAAAGAAAATCGCTTCAACATTTAGATCATATGTAGCTCGACCTCTACATTTTGTTGCAAACGATAAGAAAGGACCATCTTTACCCTATTGCTTTGTTTTGGGCGATCACCAAATGCTTTCCTTGGAGTAGAGTACACATTAAAATTTGTAGACTCTGAGTCTTTTGAATGTTTTGATTGATCCAAAGATCCATGCTATCGAGAAAGAACAAACAAAATGTAACAAAGGACTCAGTTTATTCTAGAAACTGCAATTTTGTGAAATGCAGGCACTAAAATTTGGTGTTTTTAACCGGTAGTCTACATTTCATAAACATTTACAGACCTCAGTTTTTGAAATTTTTTTGAAAACGTCGACAGACACTGCAAAAGAAACACGCTTGTGATGAAAAGTAGTCAAAATGCACCAAAGAACTAACTTTGTTTAACAATTGCAAGTTTGTTAGCTCTAGTAGGGTAATTGTTCAACTAAAAATGAAACATGATGTATGGCAACCAAGTTTTGATTAGCCATTATACACTAATCTTTAGCCTCAAGTAATTGGAGTTACTCATTGCTGGAAAGGAAATTTTCTAAGCTCTCAAAGGACAGTAATTGTTAGTACTTTATTATGACGTTGTTGTATTACAGTCACCTTTTTTCACTGAGCTTACCACTTTTGGGAGGGTAAAAAGTTATACCACAGGTCTTAAAGTTCAATTTTTTTAGTATAAAAACTAATATTAATTGTATACATTACACACTATCAAAATCGCCTTAAAATAACCTTTAATTTGTTGAGTAAAGTTTGAAAATCAGTTGAGAAATGAGGTCACAAATCAGTTTTTTCAATAAACTGATTTAGCAAAAAGTTTGCAATTTTTGAAAACATCATCATATTATGATCTGCGGTAGCGAAGATTTATGTTAATCGTACGAGACATATCATGAGGTCATAGAGCCAGTTTTAGCGTGCAAGAAAAATTGAGAAAAAAATGCTTATAGGGTTTGAAGTGCTTAAATAAACAAGTGTTCGTAGCATAATGGAATAAACATTAATTGTTGTAAAGTTGTTTTTATTAAAAGTAGCTTATTAGTATCTCCTAAAAGAACGTTTAATCGCATTTCTGCGATCTGTAGTTTTTGAGAAAAAACAAAAAACAGATTGTTCAATGAATCGTACAATTATGACGTCATTTTCGACCCCAAACAAATAAAAGTTTTTAAAATGTGGTTAGTCGAAAGTTGATTTTTGTTTGAGCAAAAAGCGGTTGTCCGCTGTCAAGTAATGCAAATTCTAAAAAAATACTTTTGGTTGTGACGTCATGGTGACGTACAAATTATTACAAAAAAGTATGACCACAAATGTAAAAGCAAGTGAAAAGCACATAATAAATTAAGCACACGAGCCCACCGGTTTCTAAATCAATTCTCTCGATTTTATCACGAAGAAAATTAATAAGCCCTTAAAATATAAGAAGTCATTGAATATAAGTTGCTGACAAAAAATATTAAAAAACAATTAGGAACTTGCGACTTATGTTAGAATTGAAGAAATTCGGTTTTAAAAATAAGTTATAGCTATCAAATGTAATAAGACTAGATTACAAAAGTTTTTTCTAGCTTACGTCATAGCAAAATCATGCAAAAGTTTAATATAGTTTATCTGTTTAAGTTTGTCAATCTCAATCTCAATGCACAGAATGCTCAGTGCAGACAACCTCTCTTGAAACCTTGTGAATCTTAATTTATTTTTGATTCTTTTGAGCCTTGAGAAAGATTTCTCTCCTAAGCAGTTAATGGAGATTAAGCTCAGAAATAGTCTAAATATTGCTTCCACATTAGGAAAGGCAGTGCGAATTTTTTCCTTGCACATAATTAGATAAAGATCCATGAGACACAGAAAGAGAGTGCTCTTTCGTAAGCTTTGATAATGCCAAAGCAGTTCACTGCATCAAAATAGCAATCAACAGCTGAGCTGCACGCTGAATATAAAGAGTGACAGGGCATGGAATAAATTTTTGAAATTTATTTTTTTCTAGGATTTTTTGCTGCAAACCGTTGTATTTACCAACCATGTTCGCAGCATTGTCATAAGACTGCCCTCGGCATTTTTTAAAATCAAACTGAAGCTCAGTAGTGAGATATTTATGCCTTTCCCAGAGCGGTCTTTCAGCTCAAGAAAAGTTAAAAATCTCTCACTTGGTAAACTGTCTATAGGAGACACATATCTGATAATCAAAGTTAACTGATCGGTATGTGAAATATCAGGGGTGGAATCCACTGAAAAGCTGAAATATCTCGTTTTTTTCACGTCAGCCACAATCGAATCCCAAACATTTTTGGCCATGAGTTGAATCATCTCTTCGCATATAGTTTTTGATAAATAAGAGAAATTTTCTAATCCGGAATTACCATATCGATTGATATGAGCAAGTAAAATGGATCAAATTTGGCTTCTAGTTCTAAAACTCCAAGATAATTGCCGTTGTTAGGAGATCCAAATTGTTCATTTTCTCCTCCAAAAGTTAAGTCACATTCTGAAAGAGTGCAGATTACAGCGTTAATTCTTTTTATGAAATGCCGCCAATACTGCTGTTTACCTTTCATTTGTTCCTCCAACTTTGAAGTAAGCGAATGCTCTCACTTCCTTGTTAAGTAGGTCAACATGGCATTTCTGTGCTTTTCTGAGTTTTCGTGAATGTGCCAGTCATCAAACTCATCGGAAGCTAAAGCCGAAGAAGATGCAGGGTTGGAAAAGAGTTTGCAAACAAAACAATATACTCGGCCTTTTTCGGGAAGATATAGAAGTTGCTCTCGACTATATGTTGAATAAAACAGACTTTCGTTGAATGAAACAGAGCTTTTGTGCAAAACCTTGATCGGAACTTGGAACTGGAAAATGCTCCACAACAATGCTGAACTTTAGAAAGGCCTCTCTCTCTATTCAGTAGGTTATTTCCTCATGTGATAATTCTTTCCACAAATCACAGTCTTTTGAACTTAGAGTAGATCTATGTTTGACACCATCTGCATCGGTGTCTGTAATACCTTGGGATTAATTTACCTCACCGAATGTAAGCTGAAAATTTTGACTATTCACACTACTTTCGTGTGGTTCTTTTACTCCTCCCTTTGCAGCAACTGAGTTCTGAATTATATCTGTACTTTCATTTTCAATGGACATGACTGCTTCCTCATATCTAGGTTGCTGTTCAACGTCCTGCATTGCTGTTTCAATAAGATTTTCTTCTGGTTTAATGCTAGCAGTTGGCTGATTAGCTCCATCGCACTGATTTCCTTGTGTTAGTTTCAGCGCACTTGCTTCACTTCCGGCACTTGTTGCTTCTGCCAAAGGGTGATGCAAGAAAGCAATGATTGGTCTTCCAGTATCTTACAGTAATGCAAGAGGAGCGATGCACTTAGCAAACTGCAGACAGTGACATTTGTTTTGACTTATCAGGTCTCTTCAGTGCAGTTTATGACCGACAAGAAGCTAGAGGCTTTTAATAAAGCATAGTATACATAGGAATTCTTATAAAAAGAATTATAAACTTTTAATTCTTTTAAATTTAAAAACAAATTAAAAATGAATGATAGTTCAAAATTGAATGTGGAGGCCCCTATAGATTTTGAGGCCCTAGGCTTCAGCCTGCCAAGCCTATAGATAAATCTGGCTGTGGTCGTAGTGTAAGGCTTAAGCATGAGCGTCAAAGTAGAAGTACGCAACCTACGCCCCTGGTGATATACTGTGTGCACATTTTTGAAATTGTTTTCCTTTCCAAGAAAAGGTTTTTTTCTGTACACTCACCTGAAAAAAGTTTAACTTGAACAAAAATTTTGTTCAAGACCAAAAAGTCTTGGTTTAAAGACGGTGTTTCCTCAAACTAGTCTTCACTTTTTCATGAACAAAAAAAATCTCATTTTGTCTCCTTAGTAACCGTAAAAATAAAACAAAGTCTATAATGCGGTTTTCAATTGTAAAAGGTTGAGCGCCCCGGTTTTTTTGATGTATACGATGGCTTTGCTCGGCTACGCCATATGCAAAGTAGCATTCCGAGTGTTTTAACTTTCGAAATCACTATTATATCTCTCAGCTTGTCTTACGCTGCCGGCACAAACCTTTGAGTCAGCAGCAATAGTTCATGAGCTAAACGCTAAAATATGAAGATTTGGTACCGCTTGGGTGGGCAAAGCCTACCCATGTTTTTCTGAGAGCTCTTTCTGTGGATTATAAAATTACCTGATAGACCTTTAGAGATCATAGCTAAATGGTAGTTTTCACATTTTGAAGTACACCATTAGTGGAGTTTTAGTCTGTTTAAAATTAGCGTTAGCAACAACATAAAATTAAAATTGGTTTTCTAGATGAGTAATGGGCAATTTTCCACAAATGATTTTTCAAAATATTGGTTCTGATGATGGCCGTAATTTAAAACAACTTTTATTCACTTTGGCTAATTATGTAGGTCAACGGAGGTCAAAGGTGATAAAATTTGATCTATGCTTGCGGAGTGGAAATTCAAAATAGGTTCAAGTGCTAAAAAGTAAGAATATGTTGTAGTATTTTCTAGCACATTTGTTTATTAGCAAAGGCAACACAAATACGTTTTCTATTTCCAAAAAAGCAATAGCTTGCATACTTACGTAATGGCAGCCAATGTTACAAGATATTTTTCACAGCTGAGTGATTTTTACTTCGCTATTATATCGGACTCAGCATGTGTCTGATGACACGACAGCGCTTACTTATTGACGAATAATGCTCTATTCGTTTGAGTTTTACATCATTCAGTCTGCAAGTTTAGTTTTGAAATCATCCAATGTATAAAGCGCAGTTCTGTATGTCCATGTGTCTGTTTAAACTCCTCTAAAACTGCTAGAGGTGCATGCATCAAACTGAGTACGATTAATCACCATCCCTTGGTAAGTGTCATAAGGGGTTGGTGACGTCACGATGACGTCATAATCAATGATCATTTTTTTAAATTGCATTTTTGGACCGAGGAACGTGGTTTTCGGGTTAAACAAAAGCTAATAGGCCTACCCGATTTAATAACTTCAACAAATTTTGCTTCTTTACAATGTCACATGGTATCATAATTAACAATTAATTGTAAAATTTTTTTGTTTATTTACTCAAAAAATACTAAGCGTAGAAACGTGATTAAACGTTTTTCGAGAGATCTTAGCAAGGTGCTTTCGATAAAAGCAACCCTACAACAATTAATGATGAATTAGCAATGCAACCACAAATTCTTTATTTTAGCATTTTAAACTTTCTAAACATGCTTTTCTTGCTTTTTTTCTTCACGCTTCAACTCGATTTGTGATGTTATAATGCTGCCTGGCACGATTAACACAGTCTTTTGCTACCAGAAATCATCATTTAATGATTTTCCTCAAAAATTGCAACACCTTTACAAAATCAGTTTAATTAAAAACTGATTTGTGCCCATAATTCTCAAACGATTTTCAAACTATTTTTAACAAATTGAAGAGCATTTCTAGGTGATTCCGACAATACATGGCCTGTATATTTACTGCTACCTTTTATACTAAAGAAACTGAACTTTAAGACCTGTAGTGTAACTTTTTATTTTCCCAAAAATGTAGTAAGCTGAGTAAAAACAGGTTAGTTTTGTGAGCAAACGTTACGATAAGTTACTTATGCAGTTTCGTTTGAAAGCTGAAGAAATTTGCTTTTATGTAATATTTTATTCTAATTTGTTAAGGCTAAGGATTAGGTTATAATGGCTGATCGAAATTGGTACCATTCGTTATGTTTTATTGTTAGTGAATCAATTTTCCTACCAGACCCAAGAAATCTGCAATTTTTAGAAACAGTTAGTTCCTTGGTATATTTTGGCTACTTTTTCCGGGTAAGCATGGCTCTTTGGCATTATCTATCTGAATTTGAAAAAAAAATTATCAAAAAAAGAGTGAAAAATTTTCTGGTATAGGCCTAACATACCATACCGGTTGAAAGCACTCAAAATTTTGGTGCCTGCACTTTACAAAATTATAATTTCTAGAAGAGGTTACTTGTTTGGTACATTTTCACTATTCTTTTTCAAAACGTGCTTCTTTAGCATTAGCTTAGGGTTGCCATACCGTCCGGAAAATTCCAGAGATGTCCGCTATTTAGCGTTAAATTTTGCGTCCGAGAGGAATTTTTTAAAATGCTCAAATGTCCGGAATTTTATAATTCTGTAAATTATGTTTAACTTTAAACATTTTACATGTCTTCCAAAGACGAGAAATTCATTTGGAGTAGTCTACGCTGCTTCTTGGCTACAATAATTTTGCTCATAAGGTTGGTGTGCATCGTGGATCCTTCATTATTATTGCATTTATACACTTTGCGGTAAGCCTATTGAATTCTGTATTGTGACGTAGCATCTTCATTATTTCGCAACCATACGGATTGTCATTAATATTTACCAACTTTTGTACTTAAGTTAGTTAGATAGTCTACTTAGTGATTGGTTCAATTAGTCTGGTGGTAAATTACTTTGTTAGTTTCAAGGCTGCACGTTTAGATTATGCATTTGTAGTTGGGTTGTATTTATTGTTAATAAGAAAGATATTATTTCAAATGGCTAAACGAAACTGCACATTCACAAACGAGATGCAAGAAAAACATCCATGTTTTAGAAAAGGCAGGAATGATTGCGAGGCAGAATGCTTAGTATGCAAATCAGGAACCTATATATCTGTCGTGCACAAAGGTAATGGTGATTTAAACACACATCTGCAATTGGAAAAACATCGCAAAGCAGTAAGATGGGCTGCGGCATCAACGAAAATGACGAATTATTTTGTTACAGCAGGAAGCAAATGCGAAGATGAAATCACTGCCGCAAAAGGCCTCTTGCATTACACGCTGTTAAGCATTATCATAGTTTTTTATCCATGGACTGTACATCGGTTTTACTTAAAAAGATTTTCTCTGATTCTAATGTAGCGAAGAAGGTTAGTAGTGGCCGCCAAAGACAGCAAAAGTTGTTACTAGCGTACTTGCGCAATATTCTATTGATGCTGTTCTAAAAAGTTTTGAAAAAAACGATATCGCGTATTTTGGCGTTGCAACAGATGGCAGCAATCACAATGAACTGAAATTATTTCCTATAATTGTTCAGTATTTTGACTGGAGGAAAGGTGGTTTGCAATCAAAATTGATTGAGTGTACAAACAAGGCAAACGAGACTGCCGACACAATTGCCACTTATATAAAATACATCCTAGAAAAAAGGATGCTTTTGAAAAAATGTGTGGTATTTACAGGAGACAACTGCAATACTATGTTTGGAGGACTTCGGCGTAATGAGCAAGGAAACAATGTGTTTGCAAAGTTAAAGAAAATGTTAAACCCGTCATTGATTGGGGTTGGCTGTTCAGCACACGTTTTGAACAATTGTATCCATTAAGGGGGGGTGAAAAAATGAACATGATATTAAAAATAATATCAATAAAAAATATCAATATTTTTCTATTTACACTGTTAGAACTGACCAACTGAAAGAATACTGTGAATTTGCAAACTGTGAATACTTGAAACATCTCTCTTATAGCAAGACTCGCTGGCTCTCCTTGTTTCCTGGAATTTCAAGATTGTTAGACACGTTTTCACCCCTGAAGTCCTACTTTTTGTCACAAGAGCATCCACCAATAGTTATTAAACGGTTCTTTGAGAAAGAAGTGATCGAGTTCTTTGAGAATGAAATGAGCCAAACTGCACTCACTAATGTTCATATTTCATGGACGTATTCAAGTGGTTGAGAGAGCAAACAATTCCGTTGCAGAAGTGCTAGAAAATTTGGAGCTGGTTCATAAGGTGCTTGTGGAAAGGAAGAATCAAAACTTTATGTCCTTGACAGTAAAAAGGCTTCTAGTTGAAAAAAGAGAAGAGGGATATAAAGATGAATGTAACAATTTTCTTTCCGAAGTTGCAAACCTCTATGAGAGATGCTGGGAGTGTCTGTGCAAATGGATGAAACTAATGGAAGAGTTTGCTTGTTTCAAATGGATTACCTTGAACGAGATACCAAGTTGGAATGGTGTAGAGTCTTGCCTGAAATATCTGATTGTAAAAGGGGTTGATGTGGACGATGCAAAGTGCTTTGACCAAGTCTGTAACTTGAAGCAGTTTGTGGAAAGTTACCTACAGGACGAAGAATTCATTAAACTGCCAACGCATAAGAAATGGTGCAAATACTTTGATCAGTCTAAAAACATCACATGCCACTCAGAAATTTTAAGAATTGTACAGTTTTTCTTTGCTGTTACATCCCACAGTGCCAATGTAGAGAGAGTCTTTTCACTGATGCAAAGTCAGTGGACTAAAGAGAGAAACAAATTGAGCGTTGCGACTATGAAAGGCATATTGACTCTTCAATATAATTTCAAAGATATGTGCTGTAGTGAATTTTTTTCATTTTTGAAATCAGCAAGGCCCTATTGAAGAGAATTAGATCTTCAGAAAAATATGCATGGTCAGAAGAGTAAATTTGTAGTGACTTGACTTACAAGCGTGTCCTTAATTTGTTTTAAACATATAATTGCTGTTCTTTCCTTTCTCGGCACAACCTAATTTTCATTATTATTTTTCACTCTGAAGTTGAGTATTTTTCAGTGACGGTCCGTGGTTATATTTCCTGGGTAAGCAATTTCACCGGTATGTAATGTCGGTGGTAGAAACTTCTTGTGTGTTGCATTGCCAATTTTATAGGTCAAATTTCGATGAGACAAAATGTGGTAGCGCATATATTTAGTCTCATGAAAAGTAGCCATGCACTGTTTTTTCTGTTTTTTTCGAATTTTTTATAATGTTAATATTTTTTGTAATGTCATTGCTCATACCTTATTTACCAATGCACCAGTTTATGTCGCTGAAAAGACTAATTTTCCTATATTGCTAGCACTAAACCAAGTGAACGTGCGACATAGGGATTCTATGTGACATCATAATGGTGCGTAAGACGGGCTGCAGCTGCAGCAATTTTGTAAAGCGATTTATTGGCTTCATTAATGGTTTAAAGTTTTAGTTTCTGCGTGACAAAGCAAAATTTTTTGCCCCTACAAGTATTGCCAACATAACTAAGCCAAATTTTCTTGGATAACTGAATATCTCTAACTTTTGAACACCGCTCGTTAAGCTGCAAAAGATAGCAGCAGGAAGGGCAAAATCAGTAGCGCCCAGACGCATGACGTACATGCGTTGCTTTCACGGTCGCTTGATTCTTGTCACTTTTCAACAATTCCCGCTAGGCTTGCTGATGTTGTGGCTCTAAAACAGGGCTAGTTGCCGTAATTGGTTAGATTTTTGTAGGTAAGCAAGTTCAAATGTTGCTATTCAGTTGTATCATTTAATGAATTAGGCAAATAAATTGGAAGTAAGAAAACTTATCTAAAGGCGAAAAAGTTGTTTAACTTATTTTTTCTCTTTTGCCGTTCAAAAAAGTCGTAAAATTTTCGCTTTGTCATTTAAATACATGTATCAGACTATCGCAACTGCGTAGGGAATATTGCTGCTGCACGCGACTAACCAAGAGTGGCTGAATTCTTACGACTCCCCCTAGATTGAACCCGCATAACTAATAAAACGAGGGATAGGGGGGGCGAGGCATCCGACCCTCGTTTTCGAGTGGGGCAAAAGCATTGCTTTCGTCCAGCCGCCAAAATTTATTTCGCGTATTTTACAAAAATTTTATTTATACACCACACGCCCGACTGCCCACTTTGTGACAGTCCCGGGCTACGTAGATTCTGACGACTTGGTTTGGAGGCGTCGATGGTTTGATTCCGCCAGCGCCGCGACTGGCACTTTTAACCTTGGTCAATGCGTTGTTATGGTTCGTGGTACCTCATCGCTCAACCCTGAAACTGCAACTATTCATTGTTTAGTCACGCTTCGCGTCCACCTGCAATGCAGGGAGCAACGTTAATCTCTAATTCTAGGCGCAAAACGCTCCCTCCGGGGACGCTGCGTTGGGTGGGACGAGTTCTTGTTGACGAGGCCACAAGGCCGAAAACTGAGTCTAGGGAGGGTCCCGCCTATTTCGCTATACTAACGTTGTTCGGATCGTGACTCTTCGCAAAACTAATTTTTGCCCTGAGGTATGTTGCATCGTGTCTTGTTCTTGTGGGCTTTGAACCCGGGTCTTTTGAGCTGCTCTTCCGTGCATACCGAGACATGCTATCGTGTAACCACCTACTGCCATGAATGCCTTAAAAACCCACATTTAGTATATAATCATTGCAAGGTTTTTCTATGACTTATTAGCTTTTGTGTGATCAATTTCATGTAAGGATACCAATTTTAATTCATACTTGCACGGTAAGCAGTAACGTCAAAGGGAATCCTGGTTCAAAAGTAAACGGTAGGTAAGTCTTGTGCTTTGTGTTGGATTGTTTGTATTTGTTGTGTATACAGTCCAGTGTTGGATATTCGGCTAGCTAGGGGCCACGTAAAGTATCTTACACTTGGCAAGAGCCCTAGTCGTGGAGAAATCGTTACGTACCACAAACGAAACGATTTTTGCAGCACATAATAACCTCTCAGTTGTTAGTGCTAGCCAGAACGCACTGTGCTCCGCTAATGACGTCGCAAAAGCAGAAACGGCAGCCGCTCGGAGATGGAGTACATATATTTACATATATAAACATACGCTGATGTCCAAGGATGCTGAAAGAAATTATGCAAGTCGTCGAAGTAACCGGTTATAAGTTCAAGTACGATAAATTTGTGCGACTTGCACCTATTCATGTGCTTCACTCTTCAGACTAGTCCTTAGCTTGATGATATGTGCGAGAATTTGTATTTGTTCTATTTATTTGTAGATCTCAAAATATTTTCACAAATTAGAATTACTACACTGCACACTAAATTAGTCTACCACAATCCGTAATATTCAGCCAAAGCAATGCCTGATTGAATACAATTATTCAACTAATACAGAGTAGAGTTTTGGAAAATTTGCACATTTATAGCTAAACAACGGCAAATAAACTGCCTACAAAAAGTGCAAAAAAATAAAAAAGTGACCTGCAGCCCCACCATCAAATTCAACCACGAGCCGCCACTGCTACACATCATCTAAGTGTTGAAGCCATTTTTTTGCGATTGGGTGAAGCCGAAGCAGTCGTCTGATTTGATATTCTTAACCTCATCATTGATAATGGCTACGATTGTAATAACTTAACTGCAAGTGCAGCATTTCGGGTTACTTTGTTCTTTCCGGCTGCGTATACGCCGAGATCAAGCAACATGCGCGCAGCCAGAGGCATTAGGTTGCATAAATAGGCATCTAGCTACTAGAAAGTCGTTGAAACTGGTCCTAAAATTTAATAGGGTATTCCTGAAAACACTTAGGTAGATCCCTTTGGCGCCTCTCCTACCCATAACTTTAAAATTTTGCTTTGATGCACTTGATAAAATTGAACAAACAAAACATTTTGGAATCCCTGGCTGTTGCAATTGCGAGCAAGTTCAGTTCTTACGTAGAACACAAGCCAAGTAAGATGAAGCCAGGAACTCTAGAAAGTTTTGAAAAACAGTGTCGGCTATGCGCAACTCCAATAGTGGTTTACTGAGGCTTAATCGATTTTCTTCAAAAAATGGTACGTTTGATCTTGGAACGACAATTGGTTGCGTAAACAGCAAATTAACTCTTTATTGCTGTTCTCACAAATATCAATTTAGTGAAGCCGGCTGAACCGATATTTCTATACTCGACAATACTCGTGAGGGCGCTGCTGTTTTGACAACTTGACCGCAACTGTTTAATTTTGGGTTAATTTGCTTTTTGCCTGGGTGCGTTTATGATAGGACCACGCAATATGCCCCCAGCCAGAGGCGTTAGCTCATACAAATACCCAAACAGCTATGATAAAATTGTAAGTAGTAAGCCTACTATTAATAGCTTAATCCCAAAAATACATTTCAATTACTCGAGTGCCCTTCCATTATCTTGATATACTTTTATTTGAAACACTAGCTCCTTTTCACGAATAAAAGTATGTTAACCCTATTTGGCCCGAGGGGGGGGTCGATTCGACCCACAGCAAATTAAAACTGTTGTAACTTGGCGACCGCTTGAGATAAATGTTTGAAATTTTTTGACTTTTCCTAAAATTTATCTGGCTTTTGGTTGGTTATAAACTGACAAAGATATTTTTTGTAGTTTTCACTTAAACATAGCAATTTCGAAACCCACTCGGGCAAATTTCTTCATCGATTGCTTTTGTATAATAAAGAAAAAAAGGAGAAAGAGCGCACGCGCAAAACCGTGACGAGTTACGTAAACCACAGAACTTGTTTGAAGTGAAGCACTGACTGTAAAACTGTACCGTTTCTCAGAAATCTTTCTTCTCAAAACCTTTTCGCTGTGAACAGCAACTCTTAATTTGACAAGCCAAAAACATCAAAGCGTTTTCAGATACACGGCTATTTTGTAACTTTTAGTTAAATAAATAATACCTTCTTGACGCTAGACCATAACCTACCGATAAAGTAATGCAAGAAAAATTTCGTAATTTTGATACTTGACAAATGCAACAAAGCAAAAAGAATTGTTTTCAAGCGCAAAGCCAGAAAATAAATTTGGCGGCGTGATAATATAGTTTGCGCTTTTCATAATGATTTTTAATGTTGTTACCAATTAAAATTGGGGATTGGTTTGTGGGAGAGCAACGAGCGCACTTGCAATTTTTATTGGATGGAAAATATGCAGTGGTAGACTAAGGGACGTAGGGCGACAGTTAGCAAAATTTAATTTAGGAGTTTTATAAAACTTGATTTCCGTTGCTTTACGAGTAAGCTGTTAGTAATTAATTGAATACCGAATTTTTATCAGCAAATACAAATCCAAAACGCAAGAAGCCAATCGTGAATCACAAAATTTAATTTTTTTTAAGGGGAGAAGGAACTGTGAAGTATCTCCTGAGTTTGTGACCAACACCAAAATATTTTTCTGTTGACCGCGTGACAAAAGCAATGTGTTTGTATTCTACATCTACACACTTCCAAAAGCAAATGAAGATTTTTTTCCGTGTTCTTTTATCCACTTTTATAAAGACGCCTCTAGTAAAAGCATTACGTTTCCTGCTGCATGGCCGAGCAGAACGGCATTTGCATTGAAGTTGACGTTTAAAGTTCAAACTACAGCTTGCGTCAACTGTCACAACATTATAAGATTGAATGCTGACTCAAATATCGTCTTGTCATTTCCATTCTTCTAAACCAGAGATGGGCAAACTTTTTAGTTGGAGGGTAGCATTGACCATTCAAGAGTTAGCCGAGGGCCGCATCGACCATTCAAGAATTCGCTGAGGGGCAATGCGTAAAATCTGGTAATAGCTGTATGCAATGCAAGAGCTTGCAAGAGCTTAAAATCTTGCAATAACTTCTTGCAAAGACGTATTACAGGGCTTTGATAATGATGGCGTCCAAAAACAAAGATCATCACCATTTATTTGGACGGAAAATGCGTCAGTTCAAACTAAGAATTGCGTAGCGGCTCTTTCAATGGTGGCTTCTATCGTTTTTGGCTCTTCGATACGGCAAGTGCGGCCAATCCTTTCTTATTGAATTGAATTCATGGAAGTTTGTATAAGTTTGGAGGGCCGCACAAAATGCTCTGGCGGGTTATTATGGGGGAGTATTGGTGTTATTATGGGGGAGAGGATAAAAAATAGGCTACGTAGGTCTATTGTTGTAGCACAAACTTGATAATAAAGCAAATTAAAGTTTACAATCGTTTGATATAACAGGATTTTTGTAGCAAATCCAAAACTTAAGTTTGCTGGAGAACTTTTTTCATATGATTCGTCACATTCACACGCAGACTTGGACAACAAAATATGCGTAATTCTAGTTGGCTGATTCGGTGAATTGCAGCCAAAAGTCGCTAATTCTAATCTAATTTGAAAAATTCCTAATTGCAATTCTAATCTCATTTCGAAAAAGTTCCTGACCGAATCGGGTGTGAAAAATAAAACGATCTTTTATGTTAGGGATCAGAACCACCTTCGACAGTATTGGCACTAATTGGAATGATTTACATGCGAGGCTTACTAGGACAAGCACATCAAAGCACTAATGCGATGTTCCATGAAATATTTGGCAATCCAGTTTTTAGTGCAGCTAAGACAAGGAATAGATTTAAATTTTTGATTGCCCACATATTACTTGATGATCATTCAACGCGTCCTACTCCTTAGCAATACGATAGATTTGCAGCTTTTCGCAAAATTTTTGAAGAATTTAACAAAAACTGTGGGAAATTTCTAGTTCCTAATGATTATTTGTCGCTGGATGATACTTTTTATCCTACAAGAACACAAATCAATTTCAAACAATTTAATCCGAGCAAACCAGCCAAGTATGGAATGCTGTATAAATCAATCAATGCTTTTCGCTATCCATTTGCCTTTTCAACTGTTGTGTATTCTGATAAGCCAAAAGCAGAGCCGACATCTTACTACACTCCTGGGATGTCACAAACAGTAAAATATCTAATTCAAAATTTGGAATGCCACACAAATTTAGTGGCAAGAAGCATATTATATGACAGATTGTATACTTCAATACCAATGGCGCTGTGGCTGCTTGACCGCGGAAAAACTTCTGTAGGAACTTTACAATCAAATAGAAAAACAATTCCAGCCGAAATTAGAGAAATCAAAGACCGAGAAACAAACTCATACGAGATTTATTGGGAAAAGAATAACGTCATATTAAATCTGCACTCGTATGTGGTAAAAGCAAAAAGTGAACAGTGCCACCGCTACTTGCCACTACAAAAGATGACAACAAAAGCAAGCCCGCTATTTACAAACTATACGACTTTTCAAAAGGCGAAACAGACATCATTGACCAAAAAATGGGATTCTACAGTTGTACATCGAAATCAAAGCGCTGGACTATGAATGCATTTTGATACGTTTTGAACACATGTCGAGTAAACGCCAGCACGATATATGCAATGAACAACGATCTGCAGCCTCGAAACATAAAATCTGTAGATTTCGGATTTAATCTAGCTATGTCTTTGATTCACCCACATATAGCACAACCAACTTTAATTGGTATAAAGTCTTCTGTGGTTCGCAAAATTGAGATAGTGCTGGGGAAAAAAATATCCTCCAAAATGTAAAAACGTTAGGTGGCTTTTTTCCTCATCAAGGTCAAAAACGAAGGCGATACGATGCATGTATCAGTAAGATTAAAGAAAAACGATCAAAAGAAAAGAAAAACAAAATTTGTAAGCAATTGAGCCAGGGCCAAAAATGCGCAAAGCCTTTGTGCAATAAGCGTCTTATTCGCATTTGAGATTTCTCCTTGCAAGATTAAAATGTTGTTAGGCTTACACTTACGGATAAAATTGCACTGCCGTAGTTGTTTTTGAAGCATACAAGCGTATTGCTGCTTTTGATGATGATATATGTATTGTTGATATTACCCGTAAATTTAATGTAGTGTTCCCGTATTTTCATATTAGACGATAAATTATAAGCAGAAACAGCATGACTGCCTACTAGCTAATCCAGAAATAGCCTATTTTGTTTCACATTTCTAATGTATTCTGCTAATTGCAAGAGATTTTTTAATTAATAGCTCTAAATTCAGTACGCCTCAAAGCACAAGTTACGATGATAAAGCTCAAATTGGTGACATTATAATTGATCCCAGTGGGATATAAAATTGTAAGGACCGTATAAATATCATATAATGCCTCCAGAGGAAAACAAAACTGCCGTATTGGTGTTATCATAGTGAGAGGGATAAAAGATAGGCTACATAGACATATCGTTGTAGGACAAACTTGCTACTAAAAAGAATCAAAGTTTACAATCATTCGATGTCACAGGTTTTTGTAGCAAATCCAAAACTTAAGTTTGCTTGAGCACTTTTTTATGCAACTCGTTACATACGCAGACTTGGACAACTGATTAATTCTAGCTGGTTAATTCGGTAAATTACAGCAAAACGTCGCTAATTCTGATTTGAAAAAAACTAAAAGTCTCTTATTGTAGTGTAATATAAAAAATCCCTAATTTCAATTCTAATCTAATTTTAGAAAAGTTCCTGACCGTAGAGTCGAATCTGAAAAAGGACAAGAACTTTTTTTATTATTTGCGAAAAGTTTGACCGAAAATCAAAATCGAAATTAGGTGATCTCCAAAAAGAAAAAAGGTCTTCACAATAATTTGATGGCAAAAATGAAAAAGTCTTAGAATTGTCGCAAATACAAAGTGGTTTTGCGAAGATGTTTAAATGGCATCAAAATTCGCTTGGTAATTAAAATTTCAAACTAATTCCAGAAAAACTGGAAAGCTCTAATTCTAATTCCGATTCCACTTAATTTGTGATAATCAGATAAGCTCTCATTTTATTCTACCCTAATTTGAGAAAAGCATTAATGCTCTATATCTAAGTTTAATTTAATTTGAAAATGCTAAAAAAAATTTAATCGTCTAAGTCTGCATACAAGGATGGGAGGGGCTTACAAAAACGTCGTATTGCGTCGCATAAGGGAGAGGAAAGAATAAAAGAGCCATATGATTCGTGAGCATTCCTTAATTTGAATGAGATTTATGTCTTGATCAATAAAAATATTTATGCTTGATGAGCAAGCATAGCTTGCATCTTTTGTCTAAATGAAAAAAGTAATAATTTTATAAAGCTATGAAATTTTTGTCGTTGAAATGCTATTTCACACCCTGTTTCACATTTACAAACAGTCAATTCAAATTACAAAAATCTAGCTGGAGATATGGCGTATGGCGAGTAGTCCAACATAAGAAATGTTATACAAACATCACGGCTGGTAACTTTCCTGTAAAAAGCAAAATGGCAAATTGATGACAAGTTGTTGAACTTTTTACCTGGTAGCTGACATTGATAAATTTCGCTTGGGCGATTGCACAACCACAACGTCGAAGAGTAAACACTACGAAAAAAGAAAATTCGCCGGCCGTTTCTTTATTTTAAATTCAGTCGAAAATCGAAAATTTAATGCTGTGCATTTAATTTGCAATAACTTGTACGCTATTAATCTGATCATAACCAAAAGTATATAATTAGATTGAAAAATAAATTCTGCATCTATCTGAGCAAAAACGGAATTGCTATTGTCAGCGGTTCAAAAGTTATTAGCTGCCAAAGTGTTGGGTCGAATCGACCCCCCCCCCCCCCCCGGACATAGAAAGCAAAAAAAAGCCCGGCCTTAATAGGGTTAAGTTTAAAGACGCTTATGGTGAAAATAGTGCAAACAAGGCGTTGCCAGGGGTTCTAAAAACTTGTTGACATGTAGTGGCTATGCGCAATCAAACGCAATTTTTACTTTTCATCAATTGAGTTTCAAAAACGATAGTTCTATTTTGGAACAAGATTTGGCTATGTGAAAAAACAGAAACTTTCTATTGCTGTTTTCACAACTATCTTGGCCAGCTAAACCGATATTATTAACCTCGACATTACTGATGGGGCCCTGCCGGGCGACGCCGCAAAACTGGCTAGATGTTTATAAAGCTTTATCAAATACAACTCTGTTAAAGTTCCGCTTTGTAATTACCGTTTGAGAAGTGCGTGTGAAACTACAAGATCAACTAGTCGTGGTAGATCATGGAAGTGAAGAAAACAGTGCAGAGGTAAATGTGGCAACTAGTAATGTTGCTCGTTGTGATGAACCAACACCTTCTAAGCAAGCTTGATATAATTGTATCTTTGATTGCGGACTGGAAGATTCTAATTCGGTTTTACTGAGAGACAAAGAATCGTGGCATAGTCTAGTAAACCAGCGAAATTTCACAAACACCATGCCATTCAAAGGATTGGTGCTGAAATTGGAAAAAATGAGGTTCCCACAAAAATGTATCATAAGAAATGTTGGTCAGGTTTGACAATGAAAAAGACTCTTCCAGAGACTTAGTCAAAGTTCTGTTGAAAGTCATTGCTGTAAGCCTATAGACCTTGATGAAAAAAGGAAACTTCCTCGTAGGAGTTTAGTAAGTTTGTTTAGTTCCTTAAGGGTGTACCAACCTATTCGCATTTTCTGTCAAAAATTTAGTATGCACATCAAGAAGTCAAACTCTAAAGAATCTTTGGAACTATGTGCGGAATCACGGTCAGATACTTCCATTCGACAGACAGCAACGAAAAAGAATGATGTTCACGTCATTGCTTCTATATCAGGAGTTTTAGTGGCGACTGAGGGACATTACCATCGATCCTGCTATCGCGCATGCACTCGCCTGGTTACGCCTAAAGATACTCACACCGAATCTTCTGAAGATTTTGTCCAATACGACATTAAAGAAAAGCTGTGCTTAGATAAACTCTTCGCATTTGTGAGAGATAAAGTGTTGGCTGCGCCTCATATGGTAAGACTGATTGATTTAACTGCAAAACTGTCTGAGTGGTTGTTGGAAGGAGTGGGCGTAGTGAAATTGTCAACAAAAAGCACATTCTCAGAAAATTGAACTTACAAGTTGCAGAGAGTCTTTACAAATTAATTTATCTAAAAGGCAACGTTCTGCTGTATTCTGAAACATTGACAATGGCATCCTTGGCCAGGGAAAATTAGGCTTAGAAACAAGAACTGCAAAATCTAAAACAAAAACAATCTACTATTGACAAGGAAGTAAAAAAAGTTGCTATTGTTTTGAAAAATGATATCAAAAACCTAAACTTGAAAATACCTTGGCCACGTTTAACCAGTTGATCTTTCTAATTCATTACAGTACATTCCAAATTCAACAACTGTGTTTCTTAACTCTTTGAGGAATAATGTAACATATATGTTACATGATAGTTAATTGTTATATCCTTATGACGTAATAACCATTTTTCCGAAATCCTTGTAATTTTGTTGTTACCAAACAATTAAGGAATTGTCTCAAATTTTATGAATTAGAATCTTATGATCCTTAAAGGGTTATACCCTTTGAGGGATAATGCAACACATATGTTACATGATTGTTAATTGTTGTATCATTATGACGTAACAACCATTTTTCTAAAATTTATTGTGATTTCGTTATTTCCAAACAATGAAGGAATTGTCTCAAATTTCATGGATTAAAACCTTATGATCCCCAAAGGGTTAAAACTCCACTAAGGGGAACAAAAGACCTATCCAATACTACTGCCCTAGATCAAAGGCTCACTGAATCAATCGGACAGAACTTGGTTTACAATGTAACTCATGCAGGAATGAAAGCACCAAAACATATTTCATTGCCGTAGGTAGACAAGTCACTTACAGAATCTGTAGAGCTGATTTGTATTTGAAATTGGAGTGCCATTAGAAGTGTCTGGGATGGTCTCAAATAGGCTAAAACCGAGCAGTTCGGTTTAATAAGCTTTTGCATGAAACTTTGTTTAGACTTGCATGGAAAAAATTTCCGGTAACGAATGGCGTTAAAGGATAAGGATTACACCTTCGCTGGCGCAAGAAAACTGATTAAAGAATGCTTTGGTGACATCCACCAAAATACATTTAAAGAGCTTTTTTCAGATCTATTCTTCGAGGCATAGGCAATTTTTTCCAAGAGTACCTTGACAGTCTTTGCACCAATGATAATGATCTGACAGCCTACTAGATGAGTTGCATTGATCTCGTTTAAATCATGTTAAATCTCTTACGAGTTTCAAGAGAGGATTTTGGTCATTGCATCTCTCTGCAGTTTATGACCTTAATAGCATGGTGTTTTGCTTACAATCGACAAAATTTTGCACTATATTTGTCATGCTATTATGCTGAAATGAAAAACGTAGAGCAGGATGTCCAGAAATTTATGCTTACTTGAGAGGAGGTATATTTTCTGTACAAATTGGGGCCCACGATCTATTTGGGCAGATTATGGCAGACCAGACAGTGGAGAAAACCATAAATAAAAATGCACAGACACACTGCGATACAAAAGGTTTTAGCCTGAAGCCTAATACAACGGGCCGACAGGACCAAAAGGTTGAATACCAGAATCCTTTTCTCAGGTTACTTAAGGATATGCGAGGTATTGGACATACTTAATTCACCCATCCAGACTCAGCCAGTTAAGGATAAAAAAAGGATAAACGGAATGTTGTGCTTCTGATAAATGCTACAAAACAACTCGACTTATTCATTCACTAATTCTCCTCTCATTGGCCTTTTCACGAACGTGCTGACTCCAAGTGACGTTGCAAGAAACTCTCACATGTCAAGGAAATTGGTAAATGTGCATGCAAAATGTTTAGGAATAAAAGACTTGAGACAGGTTCCCTCACTAAAAAGTTTAATCCCCTTTTGAACAAACTGAAGTTGAAAACATGTAGTAATGTGACGGTCAGAAAACATACCAAACTTGAGCGAAGTAGATGATTACGAGAGCAGATTGTAACCTTGAGCGAACTGCAGATAGTGATGCTGTTCCGGCCTATCACGTCTCTTCAATGCAGCTGGTGAGCAAAAAGTAGCTAGAAGCTTTAAATAAAACATAACTTAGAGTCTTAGACAGTCACGATTCTGGGGCCTGAAGTAAATTATCGTTTGGATTGCATTTCACTTCGTACAGGTTATTATTTTTTGTTATTTTCTTACTGTAGTGTCGAGATGTTGAGCGGCCTAAAACTATTGTGTTTGCGGTTTCTGATTTCTCGGGCTACGTGTAATTGCGGTTTTTGACTGCCCGAGTCACGTGTGATCAGAGACGTAGCAGCCGCCCCCCAAACCCCCAATTGGGGGGGGGGGCCAGGCCAACTTTGGGGGCCCAAGTTTGTCTGAAATTGCTTTTTGGCTACGTGACTATTTTCAGTTCAGCAGACTTGTTTACAACCGATTTAAACTGTAGGAAGAAATTGGCTTGTGACATCATAAGTGAATGCAACGTCATTTTATCTCGCAGAATCTAGAATATTTCGATTGATTTTCTGGTAGAATCTTGAATATTCGATTGACGTAACAATGCCGTTGTTACGCAACAATCATAGAATGGTCTGGAATTTTGTTTGGCTATAAATACCGGGGCAATATATATACACTGCAGAGTGCAGATAAAGTATTTTATTGACATTGTATAGAATAAAACGTTCAAAAAGTGGTGCTCAAAAGAGAAAAGAAGCAGCCACTGCTCGAGATGCTGTAGCGAAATTGCCCAAGATGAGAGATTTTTTCAAGATTACTGAGCAGAGTAGACCTGGCACTAGTACCGAGAGGGATGAAGAAAACTATAGTGTACAAGAAAAAGAAGACTATGACGATCAGCATCAAAGTGATTGTGAATTTCCAGAAAATGTAAGTTGTGATTTACCTGCCAATACGCAACCTTCAATATCAAAAATAACTGAATCTCAATTTACCCCTATCCCTGATGACCCATGTAAATGGCCTGAAAGTATTTCTGATGCTCAACGATGTGATATAGTAAAGCGTGGACCACATCAACTAATAATGAATTTTCCATATAATAACACAACTCCAAGGCGACGTTTTTCCTCCAACCATTATAAACGTGTGTTACCTAATGGTGAAAGTGTTTCACGGTCGTGGCTAGTTTATTGTGGGGAATCAGATCAAGTTTTTTGCTTTTGTTGTAAGCTATTTGGAAAAACACTAAGCCCCTTTTGTAGTGGTATAAATACATGGGAGGGTTTTTCGAAAAAACTGAAAGACCATGAAAACGGCATTTCCCACCAAGAATGCTGCAGTCAATGGATGTTGCTAGCTGAAGGGATAAGAAATTCATCCACTATCGACAAACGCGAGATGAATATTTTTTTCAATGAAAGACGTTTTTGGAGAAATGTTTTAGAGAGACTTATCGACATTGCCTTGTTTCTATCGGAAAGGAATCTTGCTTTTAGAGGATCTGAAGAAGTCTTAAGATCTCCTCACAATGGAAATTTTCTGGGTATATTTGAGCTTTTGGCAAGAAGAGATCTGATCCTAAAAGAGCTTCAAGACAGAATCAAGAATAAAAACACTAAAGATCACTATTTGAGTCCTACCATACAAAATGAACTAATTGAATTGCTAGCGACAGAAGTTGAACAAGAAAATTTACAGCAATTGAAATTGGCAAAATATTTTTCTATAATTTTCGACTGCACTCCAGATATGTCACATCATGAACAAATGTCTGTCATTCTCCGTTATGTACTATGTAATGAAGAAGCTGCTGTTGTTAAAGAAACATTTTTTGGCTACTTGAGAATAAGTGACAGTACTGGGAAAGGCTTGTTGGACGCTTTCTTAGAAAAAGCGACCGAATTGTCTGATTGTCGAGGTCAGTCATATGATAATGGTGCTAACATGAAAGGAAAACATTCTGGGGTCCAAGCAAGAATGCTAGACATCAATCCCAAAGCTGTTTACGTTCCCTGTGCAAACCATACCCTTAACTTAGTTGTTGTTGACAGTGCTAATTCATCGACGGAAGCATTGACATTTTTTGGAGTACTTACAAGGTTGTATGTGCTGTTTTCTTCCTCTGCTCAGCGTTGGGAAATTTTGAAGAAACATGTGGAGCTGTCCATAAAGTCACAATCTGATACTCGTTGGGAAAGCAGAATTAAATGCATCAAACCTCTTCGATACAGTTTAAAAGAGGTGTTGCTGGCACTGAAAGACTTGGAAGCCATTTCCATAGAAAGAAAAGATGGAATAGCTGCCTCAGAAACAAAATCGTTGATAGCTCATTTATCAATATGGAGTTTTCTTTTGTCGGTGTTTATTTGGTATGATATCCTATTCCAAGTCAATAAAGCAAGCAAGATTCTTCAATCGTATGGAGTCTCCCTTCATACAATGGAAACGGAAATTCAGGCAACTGAAAAGTTTTTGCAAAACTATCGCACAACGGGTTATGACAGTGCCGCAACATCTGCTGTTGAAATAGCACAGGAATTGGATATTGATCCTTCTTTTCCTCCGTCAAGAAGTGGAAAGAAAAGAAGATTGTTTGATTACCAAGGTGAAGAGGAACAACGAGCTACTCCTGAACTGAAATTTAAAAGCAACTTTTTCTATCCATTAGTAGACCAGGCTATTATGTCAATAAAGGAGCGCTTTAATTTGTTACGTGAGGTTTCTTCTGCCTTTTCGTTTTTGTACACACGAGACAAACTTTTGCTTGTGCAACAAGAAAATGCTCTTCTTACTTGCTGTAAAGAGTTCCAAAAAAAGTTCGGTGACATTGATTCTGATGAAATGAGCGCTGAGCTACAGCGGTTTGTTTTAATTTTACAAAAAAAACGCAATCTCAATACGGCTCAAGACTTTCTGAACTATCTTCTAAAGACTCATTTATTTGAATTGTATCCGAATGTGTACATCGCACTTCGAATCTTACTAACTTGCCCCGTGACTGTTGCCAGCGCTGAAAGAAGCTTCAGCAAATTGAAACTGATCAAAAGTTTTAATAGAACGTCTATGACAGACAGTAGACTATTTTCATTAGCCATGTTGTCAATCGAAAATGACTGCGCCCGATCTCTTGATTATGACAATGTCATAACAGCATTTGCGAACAAAAAGGTTCGCTCCAGACTATTTAAATGATACTGTGTTTTTATAAGTTTTTCATGTTTTTCAGTGTCATTGCTTTCGTTTCGCAGTGTCTGCATAAATGTCCTACTGAACTCTGGCATCGGTGCCGAATTTTTTACGACTTGCACCTTCGGTATCGGCATGCTTTATTGTGACATTAGCCTGTTTGCTTATGTACAAATTGTGGTGTATTTTCTTAATGCAGCTTTTCAATTTTACACCTCTAAAGTGATATGACCTGTGCGCAGGGGCTCTTGCGCTTACTTTGGGGGGGGCCCGAAGTTGGAGTGCTATGGGACTGCGTGTGGTCTTAGTGCTGCCTGGTTCATTCAAGTAGTAGGTTGTGTTACGTTCGTCTCTAGTTATTGTAAGCCTCGAACCCGTGCTATTTAAGCTGCTGTTCCACACATGCCAAGACTTACTATCATATAATCATGCACGCCTTAAACGCCAAATTTAGTGCAATCATAGGAACGTTTTTTCTATTGCACAATTAACTTTTGTGTGACCAATTCATGTAATGACTTCAGTTTTCAGTTTAGTTAAATACTTGTACGGCTAGTAGTAACATCAAGGAATCCTGGTTTAAAAGTAAACGATATGTAAGTCTTGTGCTTTGTGTTGGATTGTTTTGGAGTTGAATTTTGTTTATGTTTTTAGAAACCGCCTTTGTTCGTTCGCTTTGCTTGTTTACGTAAAAAGGACACAAATAAACTTGTAATGCTGTTAAGGATGAACCAGCGCCTTTGTTTACAATCCTATGTAGGATATCGGGTTAATCAGGAACCAAGTAAGGTATCTTACAGGTTGACTGAGTGCAAATCTGTGAACAACAATTGTGCAGATTTTAATTTTATGTAAAGTTAGTTTTAACTTTATAATAAAGTTTGTAACACTGCCTTAGGTGCTTTTATCCCATTACCTAAACTAGGTCTATTGTAGTGGATGGTCTGTAAACTGCATTGAAGAGACCTGTTCGGTCGAAACAGTGTCACTGTCTTGCCGTTCGCTCAAAGTGCATCGTTGGTCTCATGCCGTTTTAAATTTGAGGTCTTGGCACTCATTTTAACATTACAGGTAGATCCATCTTTATTCTTTACTTGGCAAATTAATTCTAGGGTTCCTTCAATTTCTTTAAAGTATTTAAATACTGCTGACTTGCTACTTTTTTCTGCCATTGTAGGGTTATTTTTTCAAACAAAGTACATCAAGAAATTATAGTCTGCAAAAAAGAAATAGGATTACAATATCAGTAAGAGTTTATTATAAAATTATAATGTAACAAAAAAACAGTCACCACCCTTTGTACACTGTAGTTAAAAGGTGAATGCATAACACCCACATGACATAATCTCAAACGGGCCCAACTCATAGGTTTCCCTGAGGTTACTCTCAGGATGTTTAAGCTGTTATCAGGGTAAGTGTTATAAAAAACCTGACCTAATAACTTGAACCAACTCTAATTTAACCTACCGGTAGGGATTTTATTGAGTATATATACTGTATATACAGGGGGGGTGCAAAAGTAGGTATACAGAATTGTCACATCAGTAAAATTAGTGACATAATATGCTGAAGCAAAGGTGACTTATTTTATGTAATCAAAAGAATGTACAGACCGTACTTTAAGCAGTTGTCGTTCAATAAAAATCCTTGTATTTTTTGTTATTAATTTATTCAGTTAAGTTATATTAACCACTTTAAACATGGCTGGTAATTTAACGAACGACCAGCGTAAATTGATTTTAAAGCAATACTGGAAAACAGAAAATCTAACTCTTATGGACTTCTTTTATTGAGGAACTGTTAAAGATAAGGTTTTTGCACGCAGGCCATGCACTGTTGAAAACCAGAGTCAGTTCATTTTGGAGGTTTGTCAGGAAATTGATGCCAATAAAGACCTTTGTTCTAGAGTGTGTATTAGTGTCAGTTCTTGATTGGAGGAGTGTGTGAATGCTAACGGCAAACAATTGAGTACCTAAGAAATTAGGGTCTCTAATTACAGATGCTTCTTATTAAATCTGTTTCTTAATTCGTACTAAAGAAAATTTATTTGTTTGTATAATAAATGCAGTGTGCAATGCATTTTTTTTCTCTTTTTAATCACTGGATACCTACTTTTGCATCCCCCTGTATACACTCATATATAGAGCTATGTTTAATGAAAAAAAGCAGTGTAAAGCAGTAGCTACATACATGTATATATGTACTCCCTCAGTTTGGAAAAACTTTCAAATGAAGTTATTGTAAGTTCTTCCTGACAGATATACTAACTTTGAATTATAAATACATCCAGTTAAAATGATAATAATTGATGATTATGCTTCCAAAGTAGCTGAAGCAAATAAGCCAAGTGTAATCTTCGATCCCTTCAGCGCCTTGACGAATCGAAGTGATGCTATCTGAACAAGTCCGGATACGAATTTTAACTTCACTTTCTCGTCTCCCGGTGATCAATGGCCCAACAATAATCAAGCAATTCATTTGTTTATCGCAGAATTGAAATATAACACACGTTTCGTGGGCCATAAGAACAGTTAAAGAGGGGAGCGCTAAGCGCGAGATAGTGATTGTGGTGTTAAATTCGGGGTATCTTACTTCTTCAAATACAAAGAATCATATTACTATTTCTATATCTACAAATTCATACAAACCAGCATTTAGTAAACGTACCGTAGTTAATGCTTCATTAAAGCTGATGTGTACTGCAGCATGGCTTTGTAACCAATGCTTTGTTTAATCTGCCACAGTAGAACTTGGGGCCGTTATTTATAATGATAGTGGGGTAATTTTTCCGAATTGGAGATAGTGGCATGAATAATTTGTTTTCTGAGTACAAACCGGTAGTAGTCATAGGAGAAATCAGTATCCATAACTTGTTTTCCAGTTACACTTCGATCTTGGTGATAATAAATAAACTAAAAGTGATATCGACCCCCTTCCGTTGTGTTAAGTTGTTTTTCATTAAGACTGCGGACTTACCAAAATGACTCGTATCATTACAGCCACATAAACACACAAATGTCAATTAGACGTTTAGATCTATGTCAGTTGTAAATGATTTGTAAACTGGCCTTATTCGCTTGCTCATTATTGAGGATTTTTCCTTTCTATGATATTATTTGTCAGTTTACTTAACACCAAGTATTTTACATATTTATTTCAGTCACGGGACTCCATACTGGTATCCTACATAAAGAAAATAAACAAAAATGTATCAAGCATATATCTACCGAAGTCAGTCACTTTTAAAATTACTTACAATTGAAAGAAAAATTTTTGTTTTTCCCAGAAAAAAACACTTTTCCGTTCATAGTTTTCGTACTGATCCTTATAATTTTATTTATTCATATCTTTTAATTCATATCTTTATGTACTTTTACCATTAATTTATAAGATAAATACGGCGCAAGCTCTGAAAGTTTCTTTTTGTTTGTGCTGTTATGCAATGTATATTACATGAAACAGTGAAAATCATTGCCTGAAAATACATCATATTCAGCACTTTTCAATGGTTTGTTGACGTTTTCGTGCTTAGTAAGGGGTAATATCTGTATGTCACAAGCAGCAACATCTTTGCTATAATTGAATAGGAGCCGGAGCTGCCAAAAAATTTGATGGCTCCGAATCCAGCTCCGGCTCCGGCTCCCCAGCCTTGGAAAATTGTTTTAAATTACAGCCATCATCAGGACCAATATTATGAAAAGTCATTTGTGGAAAACTGCCCATTAGTTATACAGAAAACCAATTTTAATTTTATGCTGTTCCTACCCCTAATTTTCAACGGACTAAAACTCCACTAATGGTGTACTTCACAATGTGAAAACTACCATTTTGCTGTACCTTCTGGAGGTCTATTGGGTAATTTTATAATCTACAGACACAGAGCTTTCAGAAAAACATGGGTAGGCTTTGCCCACGCACGTGGTGCCAATGCCTGGTTCATCAACTGTAAACCTTAAATGTCATTTTAGTCAACACAAGTCATGCTTTTCAACCCGAAGGCTACCTACAAAGATACAACCTACATGATTAAGAGATGGTGAAAAAACCATCCACTTCAAATTCGATAAATTGTATTGCATTGCATTGTCCATGTTTCTCCTCCATTCACGAGAAAGAGAATTGCATCGCTATGTTTTTGGACGGGACGTCCGCACTCGCTTGGGAGTTGCTATTTTTGAAGTGTTTGGGCCACCTGTCTTCCACATAAAGATGGGGACATCCTATCAAATGCATTGCCCAAGGACGCAACAAGCGAACTTGTCCGCTTGTTCTCCACAACCTCCCTTAAGTGCCGAGCGCCAAGCACGGAAACTGTGGATGCCTTTTTTAAAGTCTTTTGGTATGAATCGAGAAGGAAAACGAACCCCAGGCCTAACGATTGCGAAGCAGACGCTCTAACCACTACACCATTGCGTCGGTCTAGAAATAATTTTCTCGCTAAATCATAACTCATAATGACAGAGAACGCATTGATTTGCCTGGTGTTTAAACAAAAATATCACAGTTTCAAGCTTAATTCTTAAAATTACCGGTAAGTAACGTAGTAGAGTGGGTTAGACAACCGGTTTTGACAATGATTGCGCGTTTGCATCTTACAATAACAAGTGGTTGTTCATTAGAAAAGCACTTCACGTCAAACTTTCGTGCTCCATTGCCCTACGTGTAGTAGAAACACTACCTTCCAACAGCATTGATTACTATGAAGCCCGCAGGATCACATCGACGTTTTGTTATAACAGTTTGGTCCTGGTAAATAAATAAAGATTACAAAAATGAATTTCATAATATGTTTTTAAAAGTTTTATTGGGTCAAGCTTTTGGGCTTTCACTTGAGTTATAGCCTAGCGCAGGGATGGGAAAACTACTGCCCTCGAAGATCGACTTTGTATAAGCCACTCACGTTTTTTTCGATTTCGTTAGCAAATGAAAAGCTGTAAAAAGAAAGAGAATCATAAGTTAAATGAAAATTTGAAGTAACCAAACTTGTTTCTAATGCGAATGCAAAATCGGTTTCATACCTGTGTTCACTTAGATGAAAACTGAAAAAGACGTTCTGTTTTTTATTGTCTACATATCTTAGCAGTTTATGCTCTGTATTTTTCGGCCTTCTCTTTCGGTGCATTTTGTCGTTGTAATACGGAAGAGTGAAAGAGTAAAAACTGCTTGTTTGTTAGATCACAGAAGAAAAAAATTTGTGTTTATTGCTTTTTTACCTTGAAGTATGGAGGTAAAAATAAAACAATTATATAGTTTTCTTTTTTTTCTCTTGTTTTAAATATTAAAAGATTTTTGTTATAATATGATTAAAATCAATCGTAGATATGCAGCCTGTTGCTTTGAAAGCAATTTTTTCCACAGCAAAAAATATCAACATTATAAAATATGTTTTCATAACTATCTCATTTCTACACATTCTGGTGTAGAAATAATAAAAAACAAACTAATAGTTTCTATTTTGCTCAATACACCATATTTGCGATGTTGATCATTTTGTTTAATACATGCGACCTTATAAAATTGCAAATTTAAAAACTGTGATTTTTGGAATGAAACCTTTTATCACTTCTGATTTTGCAAGTATTTCTTGCAAAAGCTGCTTCTATCTATTCAATTTGTGTTTGCAGATACTACTGACTGTAGTGATGGCTCAGATGAAGTCAACTGCTCAAGTTTATACGCTTGTTTGGAATATGATGGTAAGAATCTAAATCTTTACTCTCGTGAACAGTGTCAATATATAGGCTTACAAATCGCTTTCTGTTTTAAGGGATTCGTAAAACTGCATAAGCATAGTTTAAGAACACATTTGCAAACCGACTCAGCAGATACTCAGTGACTTCTTGCGCTGAGGCGTATCCAGAGAAATAAAGAGAAGAGAACTAGATTTCATTTTTCGTTGTTATGATGATGCCATTGTATATTGACAAGTTACTATAATAAGTTCACAATCTGGAATTGGAACTTCCTGAGTAGCGATTGCTACACTAACTTTCCCAGGCAAAACTACTGCGCCAGAGTGCCACCAAATCGAAATGTGGAAAATCGGCGCGATGGCGTAATGGTTAGAGCGTCCGCTTTGCAGTCTATAGACTTGGGGTTCATTTCCCAAGTCGAGTCATACCAAAAGACTTTTAAAAATAGTATTTGTTTGGTGCTCAGCAAAATAGGGATAGTGTGCAGAACAAGCCAGCAAGCTTGCTTGTTGTGTCCTTGGGCAAGACACTTAATGGGATGCCTCCGTCTTTATGTCGCAGACAGGTGGTGGAGCAAAGCAGTCTACCCGTCGTGGTGGCCCCAGTCCAACTGAGGACTTGCAAACCGAGCGTGAGCGCTAACGCAGTGAGGCCTATATGTATATCTTCCTGCATAAAGCTCACAACAAATAGCTCTAACGACGAAGAAGAAAATGTGGAGACTTAACTAGATTTTTGGGAAAGTCTAACCAAATACATGACTCAGAAAGTTCTACCCAGGAAAAAATAAAACACATTAACCTGCGATGTTAAGTCACTTTAGGCCTAAATGTGAGAAAGACGTATTTTACATTCTAAACTTTGCACCATTTACATAAAAGCTCTATATTACTCTCAAGTCTTGCTTTGATTAATGTCAACTCGGCAACTTACAGTACCTTGCTGTAAAATTGTAATTCACGATGTGTGAATTTAATGAAGCATTTCGCTGGCGTTTTTTGATTGATCATTATTTGTTGCATTACGTTAGATGTGTTAGTTTTGCATATCAAGAAGCGCATTTGCGTATTTTATGATCTTAAGTTCAGTATAGTTTTAGATTACCTGGCATTTCTATTTTTAAATATTTATTTCAAATCATAAATCTAATGTATAGGACAAATTTTGATATCCAGTGTAATTTTTTTACAACGAAATCTTTTCCAATTTTTGATAAACGTCCTCTTTATTCAGGCATTGCTTTGTCACTTAAATTTTGTTTTAAATGCTCAATTTTGGGTAAGCAGAATTGAAACCAACGCAGTGAAATAAACAAGCTTTTAGCAATTTTGTGGCAAATAATGGTGTCTCGAATAATTGCAGTTGTGATAAATTACGTTTATTGCTTATATTACTGTTGTAGATGAAGATTTCGCCAAGGTTAGGTACGCGATTCCTTGTGATGGAATACCTTCTTGTGAAGATTTAGATGATGAATGCAATACAACAATCTGTGGAAATGACCTACCGTTTTATTGTAAATATGCGGAAGGAAGCAATGGCTATGTGTATGTCAAAATTGAATCTAAGAGTTGATTTGGTAGTGCTGTTGTATACCTTTCTTTTCTCCTTGAGGCAAAAAAGATTGTGAAATCGTCCAGATTCACACAACAAGCTCAATCAAAATCGGATTAAGAAAAAGACAGTTTACTTTAGACTACTCTCCACTTAAATTGTTGATTGGAAGCTCCACCATTAACAAGAAAGACTAACATATTTACAGTATTTAACCAATATTCACCTTTTACGAAATGCTGTGCAAAAAATCTTCTTTACGATCCTAACCTTACAAGATGACGGTTCGGAACGGTTAAAACAATTCAAAATGTTAAGTTTTGATTGAATGTGACTTAAATTTTAACTTTTGTTTAATTTCTTAAAACACTTCAAACTTTTGCAATCAAATACTTCAGGTTTTGGGCGTTTCCAAAAGTGAATATAAGTCTTGCAATCAAATGGTTTGAGATTTGTGTTATCCGTAAAACAATTAAAAGGTATTCAAATGATTGAAGTTTTATGCAGCCTAAATTTGAAATCAATTGCAAAACTTTGTTATTGAATGATTCAAGTATAGTTTTATTCCTAAACCAATATTGCAATTTGTTGCATTTAATTTATCACATACTTATGAAGGGGCTCGAAGTTTGCTAAACCGTCAAACAATTGAAAGGTATTAAAAACAAATGGCTCGAATTTGTGCAATCTCTAAAACAACTTAAAATTTTGCAATCAAATGGTATGAGTTTTGCAAAATTAATAAGATCAAAATGTTTTAAAAGCAATTGGTTTGAATTGTTCTGTTCAACTACGGTTTAACAATGCAATTGCAACCAAATCGATCACCTTGCTGTAAACTATGGTTTAACAATCTATGGCCAGTTGGCCCAAACAATTTTAAGATTGAATGCAGTTGACGCTTGCTTAAACTGATTGCCAGGTACTAATTGAAATATTATGTTTTTTTTTTGGCGCTTTTTAATTGTAATGGCTTTTTAGTGCCAGGCATATTTTAGTTATGACTAATTCATTTATGCAGAAAACATATCTCATTCTCGACATTTCTTGAATTGCTGAGAGCCAAGCAGGTGATTTGCATGTATGATTTTTAAGTGTTTGATATGGCTCGACAAGTAAAATGAACTCAGGTCTACCGACTGCAAAGCGAGCGGTCAAACTACTACACCACAAATCTGGTCTAATTTACGGATGGAGAGGAGTAAACAAAGGTAAGACTGTCAGCACAGTACCTTGAGACGCATTTAGAGCAATAGATAAAAAGCATAAGTAAACGACTGCCCCAAAGCAAAAAATCCTATTGGTATCTTAAAGAGGCAACGCTCCAGCTATAAATCTGTTTCAAAGCATTGAAATCAAAGATTCCGAGTTTTATGCATTCCCTAAGAAAATTTTAAGTCGTTGCAATCGATTGCTTTCAGTTTTGTAAAATACTTAAAATGCAATTGGAAAATGATAGGTTTAATGCCCGCATGAGGTGCGATGCTCTTTAAAACATCGTTGAACTTTGAGAATGTTGTTAAATAATTCTAATTTTACTAACACTTTCTTGTAGTGGAGATGTTCATGAAGACTGCAATACAGTGTATGGGCAGTAAATTGGTTTGCTGTTGGCATGTGACACTAACCGCATTTGTTAGATTTTGATCGCAGTTTATGTTCAACCGAATATTTCATGTTTTAATCAAACAGATTTGAAATATCGAATTAGTGCCATTTGCTATTGAAAACAAAAACACATGGAAAAAAACAAGCCACTGGAAAAGTTTTGAAACATTCCCATAGTGGGGTTGATCCTCTTATTTTCAACTAAACCCTTTGTTTAATTAACTGTATTCATCAACAGTTGCCCTAGCACCTCCGAAAATTTTATCGGAAATGAGATTTGCGACGGGATTCCCACGTGCAATCTGATGTCACCACCAGATTCTACGGATGAAAAAAACTGTTCAAACAGGTTATTGTTTGTTTGGAAGAAATGCTTCTTCTTTATACTTTTTTAAAAATCTTAGATATAGAACAGAGCTCTGTCTGTTCGTGCGCATTAACTCTTTTGAAACTATTAGGTGCAAAAACATGCAACTGGATACAATTATTTCCGTCCCGTGATGAGTGTCATAAAGGGTTGGTGACTTCATAATAACTTCATAAATAAAGAAAATTTGGTTGTAATTTGCAATTTTTAATGTAGGAAAACAGTTTCAAACAAAAGCCACCCTTCAACTTACCAACTCGCAAAATTTTGTTCTTTTCGTGTGAAAAATGAGGTAACAACTAACATTTGATTGCAAGTTTTGTTTTCTTTATTTTCTCAAAAAGTACTCACCATACAAACGCGGTTAAAAGCTCTTTCGGCAAATATTAACAAGGTACTTTCATAGAAAAAAATTCTACCCAATTTAAACTAAATTGACATTGCAACAATGGATCGCTTTTTCCGGTTTTTTAATACTCTAAGTATGCTATATTTTCTTGGACGCTTGCTTCTAAATAGCTTTGGTGATGTCATATTGCTCTCTGGTACCATTTTATTGAAAGCAGCTGCAGCAGACAGCAGCTGTGGTTAAAGTTATTATCATCTATCTGCCTTTTTAGAACAAACAACTGATATGGGGCCTGTTAAAAAAAAACCTGTTTTTTGACAAAGCAATGGAAAGATGTAATACATTCGTAGAGTGATATCGCAAGCCTGACTAATCTAAACCTCCAAGGCGAATCAAACAAGTTGAATGATTTGGCAATTTTTCATATAAAATCCTGCAGGAATTACAAATTATTCACACCTTGAGCACAAAAACCGGTTGATAGATTCTCAAATTATAACCTAATCAATTGCAATAACTTAATTGTAAGTGCTGGACTTCGGGTTAGTTTGCACTTCCCCTGGCTACGCTTATGCCAGGACCAAGCAACATAGGCACGTTCACAGGCTTTAGGGTATACAAATAGGCCTGCAACTACGAAAAGCCGTAAGTAGTAGGCCAAATATTTTATAGTTTATTCCTGAAAATACACAAAAATCGCAGGGCGTCCTCCCACAACTTTGAAATCATGCTTTCATGCCATTGATGCAATGAACGAATAAAAATTTGTAAAATTAATCGCTGCTTCCATTGTAAGCAAGTGCTGCTCTAAAGTGCGCCAATGCTGCAAATAAGGAAAACGAGACGTTGTTAATGGCTACGAGAACCTGAGAAAATATTGCAGCAATGCGCAACCTCCCAAAGTGTTTACCTACTCAATTACCTTTTAAAAAAGCAATGCTTTTGATTTTGAAACGAGAATTAGATGTAAAAAAGAAATTAATTTTTTGTTATTGTTCTCACAACTGTCCATAAGGTGAAGCCTGCGCAGTCGACTCAACCGACGTTCCTAACCGCTACATTTACTGATGGGGCTCTGCTATTGTTATAACTTAACTGCAAGTGCTTGGCTTCGGGTTAGCTTACTATTGCCAAGCTGTGTTTATGGCTGGATCCAGCAACATACTCGCTAACACAGGCTTTCGGTCATCAAATATGCCTACAGTTACAAAAAAGTGGGAAGTACTGGGCACTATTTAATGGCTTATTCCTAAAATTATCTATTGATCACTTTGGCGCGTATGCCGTAAGCAGAGCAAAAAAGACGTTTCCAGTTACTCTAAAAGCTATGAAGAAAATCTAGCGGCTCTGCGCAATCCTCGTAAAGTTTTTTAATTGATTCATTTAAAAAAACAAAGCTTTTGATTAAGGAACGAGATTTGTTTACGTCAAAAAACATTAACTTTTCATTACTACTCTCACAACCACTTAAGGGATGAAGCAGGCGCAGCCAGATGAATCAAGGTTCTCAACTTTGACAGTACTGATGGGGCCCAGCAGACGACACTGGCAGAGCAAGCTAGCTTGCTATAGCTTATATAGCAGATTAATCTGTACGCACGTACGTAATTGAGCTTCATTTCCTCCAAAACTGCTGTGTATACCAACACGAAACTTGAGGCACTTGATTACTGCCCTGGTGTGAGTGTAATAAAAGGGTTTGTGACGTCATGACAAGGTCATAACAAAACATTTTTTAAATTTTTATTTGCTGACGGAGACGAATGTTTTTTGCTCAAACAAAAGTCAGCGCTCAACTTGCCAATTTTCAAAAATTTCCCTATTAGAGGTTGAGATGATTTTATAATCGTAATTGACGATTGATTGCAAAAATTGATTTTTTTATTTTCTCAAATGCGGCACAAAGCTTTCTTCGGAGATATTAACAAACTGCTTTCAATAAACAAATGGCAATTCCGTGTGAGGTCAATTGATAATGAAACTGGTGATACAATATCAGTTTAGCAATTTTTAAGTATGCTTTTTCTTGTTGTTTTTAAACGCTTTAAAGCAGCTTTGTTTTGTTATTGTGGTGCATGGTTGTATTACGGTGACAGCAGCAGTAGTAGCAACGTTATTATTCACTGTCATTTTAAAACCGAACTAATGATGTGCTGCTGTTCAAGTAGGCTGATACAGTAATAAAACGCCGGCAACCAACAAACCTGTTTCTTATATTTGCAATAGCAAGTGAGAATACCTATCCTCAGTTGTATATCGCCCAATAAACGTCCGTCTCAAGCGTATATTACCCACGTGTAGCAAAGAAAAACAAATTCCGAATTTTAATGCGAAACCTTGCAGTATTTAAAAAAATAACATCCGCTCATATAACCCAACAAACCGGTTGAAAGATTATCCACTTAGGCCAAAACCTAACCTATCGTAATGAATGAACGGTAGATTTCCGTCACTTTACCTCACTCTAATTGCGTTTTTGCATGAACCTAAGTTTACCACTACGAAAAAGTCGTTATTAGTAGATGTACAACCAAATAGCTTACAGTGTTTCTGTGAATACATAAATCACTTCAGCGTTTTTTCGCAACTTTGTATTTATGTCTCATGCACTAATTGCAATGAGTGCGTAAAAGTTTATGAAATTAGGCCTCTTGGCTGTTTGTGAGTAAGCCCACTTTTAATTTAACAATAACGAAGTCAGTATCAAAGTCATATTATTTTTTTTAAGTTTGATAAGTTAGTAGATTATACCACACTGTGTAATTGCACCTGCGAAGAAAAATATTCTTGAAGTGAGTAATTGGGCCTCTCGGCTGATTGAATGCGAGTCATTTAGAGGTTATGGCCTCATTTAATCTATGCCGGAAGTTACATAGGTGCAGCCATAGACTTGACGTTGCGCAAGGCAGTACCAAGTTGTGAAATAATCCAACCAATAAACAACTCAATTCCGTAATCGTACAACAACCACTACTACGTCGCCTATTCCCAACTCTGACTATGTGACCATGTATTCATTGGAATGATTAGATAGAATTTGTGAAATGATAGAAATTTTGTATGACCGGTATTAGTTAGTGGGTACGATGATTGGCATTAAGAGCATGAGGTGAAGTCCCCATTTATAAAAATATTTATTTCTGTTTTCAAATATGATCTTTGGGCAAAGCCGGTGTACCCGGCTAAACTGATATTTCCAACCCGACATACAACTGACTGGTAACCGTGCCGGGCGTCATATACTCAGTTGTTCGTGTAAAAACGTATTAATCTCTTTGTCGCCCTCCCAGTAATTTGCATTTATGCTCTCTTAGTGAAATAAACAGATAAAAGTTTGTGAAATTATTGACTGTCTCAATTGTCAGCAATTACAGTCACTACGTATGCCTATGCTGACAAATAATACGTTTGCAAGGTCTTTGGCAACTTGAAGAAAATACAGCAGCTATACGTTACGCCCCAACAATGTTTTTTGACTCGATTCTTTTCAGAAAAATGGTACCAGTCTTTGTTGTTTTGAAACAAGAATTGACTATGTCAAAAACATTAACTTTTCGCTTCATTTCTCACATCTACTCATTCGGTGACGCCGACGTAGCCGACAGAACCAAATATTATAAACCCCGACGTTACTGAAGGAGCCTGTAGTCAACACCGGCACAGCCGGCTAGTTATTTACATGTTTTTCTGAAACGCCACATTTAAACATCGAGGAGGATAGCTATTACATTACTTTGTACGGATGTGTTGATTTCGGCTAAGTCATTTTTGTATTTCTTAGATTTTATTGTGATGATCTGGGTCGTAATGGTCTTCCAATTCATATTCCAACGTCAGCACATTGTGATGCTATCAGTGATTGCAAAGATGAAAGCGATGAAAAGGATTGCAACAGCTCAACCCATTTTTACTGTGATGAAGGCACTCCGTTTTACATACCAATAGAAAAAGTAAGTTTTGAGTGACGTATTTTTTATCTTTCGGTTACAAGAAACCTATTTCTCGGTTGCGTTGCGAATTTGGATATCTGTTTCTTGCCTTTAAGGAAGATAAGGAGCAAGCAACATCAACAGCAACAACAACAGCAAAAAAAAATAGAGTTGAAATTTCCAGAAATAAAATTTTTCTTATTTTTCTTATTCTTAGCCTGATATACTGTAGATTAGGTTTGTGTTATGAATGTGGAAGACAGTTTCATGCCGTGCTTCCATTCCGACAAAGAAAAGAAGTAAGCACGATAGTAAAATCACAGGTAATAATATTGAGCCAAAACAAAAACAGCCGCACTGGCAAGTACAACTATTTTAATAAACTTCACCAACGTTTTGTGAAAAATTTTTTCTTTATTATCTGAGCCAAAATTAGTTAAAGCAAAGTGAAATATTGTGCTGTTTTTTGGCTCTTTATGACAGCAGTGGTTTTTCATCATGGAGATTTTTTTAGTGGATTAAGTAAATTTTGCACGGCTCGTATTTCATTTTCCACATTACGTTTTTGGTATGACTTGACAAGGAAAACAAACCCAAAACTACATACTGCAAAACGATTGCTCTAGCCTCTACACGAGGGGTTTTTAAACTTTATTCTCTCGTTTACCCCTTGGCGAATTTCAAAAGCAATTTTACCCTTAAAATTTTTTATATTTTTACTTCAGCAAATGCCTATAATGAGTTAAAAGGCTGAAAAAGGCTATGAAAGAAGGAATTTTAATGTAGAATTGTAGATGTAAATGCCTCAAGAATAATTGCGTTCAGTTCACACAACTACAATTAAAGTACGCAGCTATGCCACTTTTTTTATAAATGACTAAGCTGAAAGGAAAAACAACATCTGATATAATTAGTAAGTCTTAGACAAACGGTGCAAAGTAATAAATAGTAAAATAATAATGAGACAATCCAAAATAACCGTTGATTTAATTTGCGTCAAAACACAGGTATAATCGACCAAAACGTACATTTAACAGTAAGATTTCTTACTGATGTATAAGCATTTATTCGGAAAATTAACAAATGTAATATCATTCATAACGTTTTTTATAGAGGTAATAAAGCAAAGCTGAATAAATCTGGCTTGTACTGAGTTGCTTCAAAATATAATAATTACGCACTCTTAGACCAGTTGATACGGTCGGTATTTTTATAGCCACAACAAAAGTGTTATGTTTGGCGTCAACGTTGTTGTTGTTACCTCACCCCTTCCGAGGGATGGGGGCATGGCGGAAGACAATGGGGCCCAAGAAAACGGTTAACACCCCAGGGCCTTGACCAGAGGTCGTAGAGAGACAGAGAGTCGCCAAAGAGTCCGTAGCTGGACGGCGCAGAATGAGATGAGAGGTGTTCTGGGATGAGTGTTTAGAGGCGCTGCAGAAAGGATTCCAGATTCTGCCAATCCTATAGAGATAAGAACTTAACAGAAGGCTGTGTCCGTTGCAGCGTAGACGAGAGAGAACACAGCGAGCATGACGAGGGAGCAAAAGTTCCTCGGTAGAAACCGAGGGAACCTGTGTGGCAAAGAATTCAATTGAGACAGTACGCCTCCAGTGCGAGAAAAGACAAGAGTGGATACGAGCGATAAGAGGCCTAAGACTACAAGGCGATAAGACTACATGGGATTGCGAAGGGCTCAAGTAGCAGTACTTGTCTGGCCAGATCATTAGCTGCGTCGTTCCCCGGGAGAGGCGAGTGTCCGTATACCCATTGTAGCCTGATAAAACAGAAGGAGAGAGAAGACAGTTCCTGCCAGACCTGCCACAGAGTTTGAGATGAAAGGAAAGATGGGGGAAAGGACAGGGTGGTGAGGATAGCACGAGAGTCAGATAAGAGGAGAAGAGAAGTGGCAGACTTGATGGTGCTGCCGAGACCAGCAAAGAGCATGCAGAATGGCGCAAGCTTCACCGGAAGAACTTGAACATACTGGGCATGCTGAAAAGAAAAGAGTGGTCTCAGTGCCACAGAGAGAGCAGTTGGCAAGTACGCCAGAGCGTTCTTTGCCTGAAGAAAAAGGAACAGATCTGTCTGTCCAGAGCACCAGATCATGAGAGAAGAGAGAGAGTCAGGGTGGGCGAGAGCATGAGAAGGAAAAAGTGGAATCCACAGTAAAGTAGACAGGTTCCATGGAGGGGAGGGAAGACAAGCATGAAGAGCCTCCCTAGAAGAAGGAAGCATGAGCAAGTGAGTGGACTCAAAAGCTCTCCAGGACGATCTGCGGAGTCTTGGTTTTACTCCAAGTCTAGCCAAACCTGATATGGGAATGAAGGTTGGGAGACGAAGAGCCTGCTTATGAGATATAAGAGTGAAATGAGTCAGAGTGACTCGCAGGGAAGGTAAAGAAGCCTCGGTGAGTAGTAGAGAGATAGGGGTGGACGAGAGGCAGCCAGTGATGGCGCGACTGGTCGCTCGGTGGAGGCGTTCCAATTTGGTGATATCGGTAACGCTTAGAAAAGGAAACTATCCGGGTAAGCCATATGTAAGAAGGGGCCAAAGAAAAGATTTATACAGAACAGAGAAGGAATCCTTAGAGGGGGCCCATGTGGAAGCAAAGATACAGCGTAAGGCCTTGAGACGTGGGAAAAACTTGGCCTTCAGCGAAGATACATGTTTAGAAAAGGAAAGAGTGGGTCGAAGATGACTTTAAGAAAAGTTGGAGTGGGATTAAAACGGAGACAGGAGCCGAGAAGGAGGAGGTTGGGCTTGATGAAGATCGACTGAAACGAAGGAGGCCTCACATTTACTCGGATTGAGAAGAAGACACCAGTACTCAGACCAGCGCTCCAATCAAAACAAAGCTCATTGTGTGGCCTACACCGCAGTGGGGACCGAAGGGAAGGAGGACCAAATGGCCAGATCGTCAGCGTAAAGAGAGCAGCCGACGAAAGAAGGCAGAGAAACCGAAAGATCATTGATGAAGAGAGAGAAAAGAACAGGGCCAAGAACGGATCCTTGCGGAACACCTCGACGGACTCGAAAGGAATGACTTTTGTGATTTTGATAGACCACGCAAGCGCGCCTATCAAAAAGGAAAGACTGTGTCCAACGATGAAAGCAAGGAGGGAGGCCAGCCAAAGTGAGTTTTTGGAAAAGGGCGGGATACCAGACAGAGTCAAAAGCTTCGGAGAAATCGATAGTAGAGAGGATCGTCCGAGAGCCCGGCCTGGGGTTTGTTAAACCCATCCGAAATGGACTAAGAGAGGAACAGAATTTGATCTAGAGTTGACCGTCCAGGGCGGAAATCAGCCTGGCGGGGAAAAAAGAATAGAATTAGATTCCAGAAAGAAGAGTACACGGGATAGTATGATGAGTTCAAACATCTTTAATGCGCAGGAGGTGAGAGATATAGACCGGAAGAAAGCAAGGGAGTCAATAGGCTTTCCCGTCTTATGTATGGGAATAATAGAAAATGTCTTCCAGGTGGAAGGAATGCAAAGTCCAGGAAAGATTGAAGATGTGAAAAAGAAAATCCATACCAGAGCGAGGAAGATGCTTTAGCATGGAAGTGGATACTTTGTCTGGGCCAGTGGAAGTGGACGAGGAAAGGTTGAAGGCAGCCGAAAGAAATTCAGCTGAAGAGAAAGAAGAGCAATAAATTACGTGGCTCGCCGGAGCTCAGAAAGGAAGCTTTTGGCTCTGCTACGCAGAGCCTTTGGCTGAGAAACAGAAAAATGGGATCTCAAGTAGGCGGCATAAATCGAAGCCGACTCCCTGGTAGAGGAACAGTTAGGAAGTTAGGAGAGGAGGAAGACGAGAAAGAAAAGCCAGCGACAGAGCGAAGAAGAGAATATACAGATTTAGGGTTAGATTTGGGTAAAAGAGAAGAGCAAGGCGTCTGCCATGCCTCAGCCTTGGCCTTGGCGACGAGTGAAGAGGCGCGTCGAGAAGCAGAGATGTAAGCCTGGCGATCTTCATCACTTCTGTGAGCGGCAGCGAAAACCTTGCGTCCTTCACTAACCGCTTCTTACACCTCAGCAGACCACCAGGCTTTTGGAGAGCGTTTGATGCGGCCGAAAGGAATGGAAGATTTGGCCGCATTCAGTGCCAGAGAGGAAAAGAGGGCAGCAGCAGAGGATAGAGAAAGAGACGAGTATTCTTATGCAGAGGGACAGCGAGAGTCAAAGTAGGAGGCAAAATCATCCCAGCGAGCTTTCTGAAAAGTGAAGGAAGGGGGACGTTCGTTGGGGCGAAAGACCAGAGAGAGAGGGACGGATAGAAGAATTGGTAGATGGTCAGAACCCAGCTCCTGAAGCACCTCCCAGGAGCAAGAAAAAGCAAGAGAAGAGGGTACAAAGAAGATGTCAGGAGAGGGGCGACTGCCAGAGGAGCAATGGATAAGGGTGGGTGTGTCAGGGTCATTAAGGAATAGGAGGTCAGAAGAGATGACCCAGTCGAATACTTCCTCTCCTCGGGCTCAGAAGTACCTCTTGAGTCCCAGAGCGGGTGATGGCAGTTTAAGTTCGCCAGAATGAAGAGATTTCTGGAGGAGGGAAGAATGGAGGGAGAGAAGGAATCGGTTCTGCCATCCGTAGGGGACGAGCGAATAGGTGGGCGTACACATTAAGAAATGACACTTAGGAGAAGTTGTTAAGAGAGATGTTGACCCCTACATATTCAGAGTAGGGTTTGAGCGAAGAAAGAGA
Source organism: Trididemnum clinides (assembly GCA_963675345.1). Classification (NCBI taxonomy): domain Eukaryota; kingdom Metazoa; phylum Chordata; class Ascidiacea; order Aplousobranchia; family Didemnidae; genus Trididemnum; species Trididemnum clinides. The sequence continues at coordinate 19,480,717 of OY776302.1, forward strand.
GGAGGTGGAAAGTTCAGAAAAAGATAGGCCCTGCCTGACAAAAGTGACAATGCCGCCGCTAGCGTGAGTGATATCAGAAGAGAGAATGCCAGACCGGGAGTGGGTACGATCAGAACGCAGAGCAGAGAATCCAGGAATTCGGAAAGAGGAAGATGAGTTAAAATTGGATTTCTGGATGCAGATAAGGTTGACAGGGTGGGACGAGAGAAAGTGAAGTAGTTCGGTGCTCCTGGCTCGGAGACCTCAGGCATTCCATTGAAGAACACTGAGAGAGTCAGGGGGATAAGAGGAGGAAGGAGGCGTAGAAGAGCAGCCAGGAACAAAGGACGGTGGTGATGGGCAGAGGAAGGAGATATAGAATGGGAAGATGGGGATAAGAGATTTGGAGACGAGGGAGGGCGGGAGTGCAGCATCAGTAGAGGAGGGGGCCAGATTGTACAGTGGAGGTAGACATGTCGGAGTAGGGAGTCACAGTGTTACGGTAAGGTGGGCAGCTCCAAGATTGAGAGCTGCCAAGAACTCTGAATTTGGAGAGAGAAAGTTGTGAGCATCTTAGATGGACCAATTTGGAGCAGGTGCAGCATTGCACTGACTTGCCCCGCCAGGTCACATTTCCAGCGCACACAGAGCAGGAAAAGATGGGCCCAGAATTGGAATGAACGTTACCGCTTATCAAGAGAAGAATGAGGAGAAGAAGAAGAGCAAGAGAAGGGCAGGAGAAAAGAAAAAGAGAAAACAAGCGACTGATTTTAAGGAAGCTGTGTGCTGCCCTTCTGCGGTTGTTCAGGGGGCAGCACGGCGAAAAAATAAAGGGGAGTGCCTGGGGTAGCTGGGACTCTCGGGAAGGCCGACAGCCATTTCGACCTAACCCAAACGGGTTCGGGGACCGCACCACCACGTTGAGGCGGATGCTGATTGGTGCAGCACAAAGAATATCGCATCCACTGTTCTTTTTCCTGGCATAATTCCAAACTGCATTTTAATCAAAGTGACTACTGTTCATATTCGCCTCTCTAGTATTTCAACAATTTTCATGGCATGTTATAGCAGTTTAACTCCTCTGTGTGATCCACAGTTCATTACATCACCCCTTCCTTTAAAGATAGGCACAATCACACTAGTTTTCCACTCATCAGACGTTTCTCTACCATCCAGTACACGCTAACACAGTTTCATCACCACTTTAAATCCAATTTTGCCACTTGCAGC